>CM043455.1:22367521-27580021 GCA_023864065.1 Camelina neglecta | reverse complement strand
GTTTTAATTTTTTTTTCTTGGATCTCTGGAATTTGTTCCGGGAAATAATAGTTTTTGGATGTTGGGTATTTTATCAGTCTGGGGTTTTTTCCCTTAGTTTGGTTTTAGCCTCTGGGAGTGTCCTTGACTCGCCGGCTTTAGTCTCTGGAAGGATTGATTTCCTTGCCGGCCTTTGTATTTTACCTTGAAGTTTATCAATGAATCATTCAGACGAAAAAAAAAAGCCACTTTATTGACACAAATTAGCCACAAAATAAAATAAAATGAAGAAGTGGTTATTTTGTGGCTACCTAGCGATAAATTAATCACTTATAAATGGAATAACCACGTAAAATTGGCTAAGCGTCGATGTGAGAATGCTTTTTTTTTTTGGGTTTTATCTCTCAAGGTAAACCTTTTTTCAGCACTCTCTTATTTTCGCCAGTCAGAATCTGTCATCTAATAAAAACGTATAAAATGAAATTTTAATATTAATCAATATAAAATTGTTAAAATTTAATATACCGGTTTAAGTTTATAAATGAAAACGTAATATTTAGATTTTACAATTAAATGATGTTATATGTCAATTTGAGTTAATAAAAAAGGATTTAAAGTTTATGTTTTACAATTAAACAAGGTTATATATCAGTTTAGATTTATCATTTAGATGAGATATATATCGATTTGGATTTATAATGAAATAAAATTATATATCTGGTTGGGTTTATAAATGAAAAGTAAGATTTATATTTTACAATTAAACGAATTTATATTTCGTTTTGGTTTATTAAAGAGAATTAGAATTTAGATTTTACAATTAGATGAAATTATGTCATGTGGTGTAATTAAAAAAAAAATATAAAGTGAGCTATTTAAATATAGTATGACATGGTGCAATTTTATTAGGTAGAAGCCTAAAACAAGAGGAGGAAGGGGAGGACATACTGGCGGATAAAGAAGAATTTACTTATTTTTTTTTAGTTTACGTTAGTTTACTTTTTTTTCTTTAGTTTACGTCTCTTGCTCTCAGAATTGGCACAGTCCCGCAAGAAAAAAGAGGAAGGAGAAGGGGTGAATAAAGGGTTCACCATAGGAAGCGAACCCAATTGAAAGACTTTTTTAGCTAGACACCAAAAATTATGCCATTATTCGTTATCCAATCCAATATGCATTATTAACATGGATTTGTAGAGTGTGTGGAGAAGAGATATATTTTTTTCTTAAAAGGATTCGGACAAATGTAGAGACGTAGAGTTAATACTTGCTCTCTCTAAGTGTTTCATTTTCTGAAGAAAAAGATGAAACCTTTGTGTTCACATTTTCATTTGAAGCATTTTATAGTAGAACTAACTTTTGCATCTATACAATCAAATCGACTTTTATTCCCACCCCCTCCCCCCTCCTCCCCCAAAAAAAAAAAACCCAAAAGAGAGAAACAAAACTAACAACTGTAAAAGGACAGAGAGAAAGGTAGTTGCTGAGGAAGCATCTTGTCTTAATCATCAGAGAGAAACTTGTAGTCATTTTTGGTTATCTTTCACTCTTTTTAGGAAGATTAAGAGAGGAAACATTGTATATTTTGGTTTCCTCTTAATGCTATCGAGGATGCTGAATTATCACTAGAACTGAATCTTTTTGCTTTTCGTAGTTTGAATATGGCATTGGCTGCAAACAGAGATTCAATCGTAGAACGAGTTACATATATAACTCTCGCCTGATCATCCCAATGGAACAAGAGAGCATAAAACGAAATGACTTACCACTCCGATGTTCCATTCCTGACTTCTGAATTCTTTGAAAGATTTTGCGTCCATTTCCTGAAATTTGTAGTTATATAGATTATTAGCATAAGTAGAACATTACTGCAACTAAAACATATTAGCAAATCAAGATAAGGCCAAAGCGAGTTTACATTGTGTTACTTACCATGCTATAAATCGGAGGAATCATTGTATTCTCTTTGGGTTTTAATGTAGGCATTACCGAGAAGCGTGGTGCCATGTCCTGAGACCTGAAAGTCCAACTGCCAAAGTATATAGTTTGGAACTTTCTTAGTTCTTGAACAAATTGAGAGCATAAATGTACTAGAGAAGTTGAAAAAGTGGGATCATAACTTACCCAATATAGAGAAAAATGCAGAACTGAGCCCATTCTCGAATTAGCAGCCGGAGCCAATAGTTCTGCGAGGAGTTATCCATGTTCATATAGATCTGCCAAACGTCAAGGTGAGTGTGTGAGTATAAACAACGAAGCAGCAAACCCAACATGATGAGAATATAAAGATAGATATGCTCATACCACAGTTTCTGCCATGGCTACAATCTGCATAGCTCCTTGGAATTTTCTGAAACCAAAAAGAAAAAGATATAAAACTCTTAGCCAGCTATGTACTTTCATCTACCACAAAACTGAGGGTTAATGGCAAAACGTACTTGAACATGATATATTTAGCATACACAGCATCATGCATAGCTTGAACATTCTCATCCTCAATGAAACTCAGCTGTTCTCGTAACACCGATAAGTTTTGCGATATGTGGTGGAAAATAACATAGAATGAGATAATGTAGTTAAGTATCAGAAGCACCTGGAGAAAGTAACAAAAGATTGGTTCATCATCATCATTTGGTAAGTAAGTTAAAACAGTAGCTTCAAATGAGTAGATAAGAATGTAAAAACACTCACAGCAAAATAAGGAACAGAAGCTCTGTATCCAACAAGAGTCAAGTAAAAAACACAACCAAGTGAAGCTGTGGTTCTACGTTCAGTCAACGAGAGCCGTTCACAAGTGATGCAATAACCATGAGAGATGAGTAAAAAAGACACAAATGAAGCTGTCTGAAACAGAACACCGGTGACATACACACCAAAAGACATCCAAAGAGAGCAAATGTGATGGTGAAAACATGAATGCCTGCATCACACCAAAACACAGGATTCATCAATTTGCCAAAGGAACCTTAACAGCAATAATAAAAATTCAGAAAGAGGACTTACCAAAAGAGGAAAGATAGAGTGAGCTGTAAGGCTTTGATTAATGGAACTGAAGCAAGAGTCCATTGTAAACTATTCGTCTGCTCTAAAACAAAAACACATAATCAAAAAACTCAAATTGTGCTTTTAAGAGAACAAATCAAAAACAGAATCATCTGAAATCATGGTTACAAACAATAAATCAAAACCCAAGAGTGAAAAAAAAAATCGAAGCTTTATAAAAAATTAAGAGATTAAAATTGACCTGAAAGTGTCGATTTTTAAAAGTGTTAACCGTCCAAGAACAAGCAGAGAGAGACCAGATCGATAGAAAGGTTAAGTAGAGAACTGGGAGATGACGATATGAATCATCGACGCCATTGATGCCCTGAGATTCTTCCATTGAAACCTTAATCAATCTGCGATAAATTTTTTTGATATATACTGTATATTTTTTTGGAAGCTTAACAATTCTGTTGGGGTTTCTAATTCTATATATTATGAATCTCTTTAGTATTTGACACTTGTCTTTTTGTACTAATTATAATTTTGTGTGTTTTACTTTTTGGGATAAACCAAATTAATCAAAGACTTAACTGCCGTTAGATCAATTCCACTAATATCTCCAACTAATTACTTTTAGTTTCATTTCATGTAATTCATATTAATATAAAAAAATTAAATCTGCATCCTTTTTTTTCTGTTTTTAATAATTTTGGTAATACATGTTCGTAACACTAAATTATCTATAATAAAATATTAAATCATAAGCTAAACTATTTAAGTCAATTGTATAGTTATAAGTAGAATATTTTTTTTTTGTTATTTAGAGTTAGAACACAAAAATAGTAACAATTATCCCTATAGTTTATTGTTTGAGTCGTCGGAAAAAAAGGAGAGCATAAAAAGAAGGTGGAGAAGAGGGAGAGGAGAGAGCAAGACATGCGAACAAAATGGCCATTCAACTAACCCACTCTCTCTCTCTCTCTCTCCTTTTTGTCGTTGAGTTTTGATCACCAATACCATTTTTTTAATGTAATTTGTTGTTGGTCGTTGCGACTTTCTCTTAATTTTAATATTTTTTTAATTTATTATGTATGTATGTTTGTGATGCAAAAAAACAAAATGTATGTATGTTTGTATGTGTAGTTCGTTGATTTCGTGGTGCAGTTTACCACTTAAATCAGATGCCTATTTGGAACGTGGAAGACACTACAAAACATCGCTTTTTTTTTTTTTTGTATTTTAAATAAAATATAACAGGTTGATGATATAATTTGGACAAGTACTGCAATAGAATTACTTATAAAATAATAATTATAACGGGTAAAGAGAAAGATTATTCATGTAGGGGCAGATGCATACATGTAACTGTTTTATAAAGAAATACTTATTATTTTATATGTAATGCAGTTCAGCATTATCCAAAATTATATACTACGTACAGTTAACAAATGTTATTTTGACCAGAATAACATTTGATGTTTAATCTCAGCTAATCTTAACCTCTAGACACCTAGCATCAATTTAATCATCAAGTCGACGAACTTTATTGACTACAAACGGCGAGCGAGGCAACAACAACACCGTCACATTTTGACCACAATAACGACGTGGTGGTGGCCGCAGTAGCGGGCAGATTATACTATGTCCTTGTACTATTTGATGGCATGAATCTTTGGTCTTTGTTCTCGAGTTGCCCTCTTAATGCTTGTCTTCTGTGTTTGATCTACTGATTTTTCAGCTATTATTATACAATCACCATTCAGTTCTTGAAAGTATTGGTTTTTCAAGAAAGGGAGCAAATTTTATCTATGGACAACCTGGTACATTACATACATTATGTGCATACGATTAGCATTCATTGGACAACATGTTTGAAGATCATATCGCACGTTTCAAACTCTCTCTTACCACCAAGATTGCTTCACTGATTTGGCAATTGCATGAACAGTAGGAATCACTCTTGCAAAGAAAACAATATTTTTGTAAACGAAATCAACATTGGATTTTCCAAATACAGATCAATGGACAAATTCAAAAATCAGTGACCTTTTGAACGTTCATAATGAAACAAGTACTACTGTACATTAAGACTCACATTTGCATAAATTGCTCTAGCCGTGATATAGATGATGGGCTGGGCTTAAGTTTAGGCCTGACTTAAAGTTTACCGGTCCGAAGGTTATTATATAATTTATATTTACACAATCACTTCCGCTTTATTATTATTTTTTGTCTATACTAACGAATACAGTGAAAATGTTTTGGTAATTGAAAAAGTAGAAACTTGAACTCGAAAAGACACAATGAATTTATCATGATGACCAATTCAATTCAAGAGTATATAATATGCTAATACCATTCTTTTACAGACATTATATGGAGAAATGTAAGAATAATAATAGAGTTGACAAAACAAAAACAAAAAAAGGATTTGAGAGTGTGCAAAAAAAAAAAAAGAGAAAAAAGAAGAAGTGTAGCTTCAGCTTTAAGACGGAGGAGAGGAGACGCATGCAAAGAAGGTAATGATGTTGTCTCTGTCGACCGACGCAGTCCTCTTTCTTTCTCTCACACACGCCCTTTGGTTTTTTTCTACGCCTCTGACGTTCCCCATTCCCTATCCTTTGTACCTTTGTTACCCCTCCATTTTCACCTCATTTACAATTCTGCCACTCTCCATAAAAATAAACTAGGCTAATGGAATAGACTTACAATTGCTATAAGACCTCGCCATATAGTTTTATATTACCACATGTACATGCTTGTTATGCAGTATAAGATTAATATATATGTATGTTATATATGAATTGGTAGTTGAACATACTTAATGGAAGGAATGCCAACTAAAAATAATTAATTGCTAATTTTACTTGATTATGATCATCCAATATTTCTAAAAATGAAGGAGGGTACAATTGGTGATAGTGCATTAGCCAACCTTTTAAATGGGGACCCCTTTTAAATGTAAGTAAATGTTTATTTACACTTTTTTAGTTAATTTTTTTTTAAATGTTAAACTAACTATAACATGTCAATATTTACATACACTTTATATTTTTTTCTTAGGTCTAATACTATTTTTTTTTTTGTCAAACTTAGGTCTAATACTATTGAAACGAAAAAATTGACAATTATTCCCCCCATGAGAAGGGTACTTTAGACAAAAAGAGAAATTTGGTTTTCCCCTCGAGGTGTTGTTGTTGGCTTATGAAATGTGCCAATCAGAAAATAAGAAAAAAAGAAACAAAATATGCCAACGAAAAAGTTAATTCACAAACGCAACACCACTATCAAATCATAGGTTAAAATAAAAAATTATTAAAACTATATTATATAATATACTATAATTTAAAAAGCTAAAATAAATATAATAAAAATTCAAAGTTGCCATGAACGAGCTATAAGAAAAAAAAAAACACAAAGTAGATAAACATCTAAAACAACAAACAGTACAGCAGTAGCTCTATGATTTGTTTTCTACATACATCTTCCTCCTCGTCTCTTCTACTACTTTTCTCTTTCTTCTTTTGTACCTTCCATTAAAAATTTCTAGGTTCTTTTTTTTTTTTCTGAAGTTTTCAATTTTTATTCAATGAGAGCTCGGAGAAGGAGAATATGGGTTTGAGAACTGATACTATGGCTTCTCCGTTTCGAGTTATCTGGGGAATCGTGGTTTCTAATGGCTGAGTCTACTCGGTGATTCTTGTTTTGTATCCGTCACGAGAATAATTATAATAAAGGTTGTAACTTTCTTGTTTTTTTAGGTGTGTGTTTGTGTGTGTGTTCAGAGAAAAGTTCGAATCTTTTTTCTTTTTCGGTGTTTGTAAAAGGGAAAGGTGTAATCTTGGGGGGAAAAAAGTCTTTTTTTTCTTTCTTGTGTTTTGGTATTTGAGCTCTTAAAAAGGATAGATTTTAGTCTTTGTGCCACCCTTTCCAGAGATTACATGAAGAAAAGCCTCTGGTGTGTGTTTTCAAGTCGTTAAGGAAAACATAATTCGAGGTAATGTGATTTGTGAAGTCACTCCAAGTGCTTAGGATTTTGAGATGGTTTAGATTTGATTGGAGATTTGGACTTGTTTCAAGCTGTGGAGTTTGTGGTGGATTAGGAAGCTCTGTGTCTCCTTTTTTCTTTAGTATGTTGTGGTTTTTTTAAGGTTTTCTTCTGTTAGAAAAAGAGTAGACTTTGGTTATCATTTGGAGGGGTAATTACAGACAGTTGTGGATTCTGTGATTGGTGAATTAGAAGAATAGTTTTGAGGAGTAATGGCAATGTCTTGCAAGGATAAGTTGGGATGTTTGGACAATGGGAAGTATGTGAGATACACACCTGAACAAGTTGAAGCACTTGAGAGGCTTTATCATGAATGTCCTAAACCGAGTTCTATTCGCCGTCAGCAGTTGATCAGAGAGTGTCCTATTCTCTCTAACATTGAGCCTAAACAGATCAAAGTGTGGTTTCAGAACCGAAGGTAATGATTAAGAATTGCGGTAATTGGAAATTTCTTTGGTGTTCTGTGCTCTCTATCTAGTGGATCCAATCTTTGTATTTTTTCGTTTCTGTTGTAAACTTCAGATGTAGAGAGAAACAAAGGAAAGAGGCTTCACGGCTTCAAGCTGTGAATCGGAAGCTGACGGCAATGAACAAGCTCTTGATGGAGGAGAATGATAGGTTGCAGAAGCAAGTGTCACAGCTGGTCCATGAAAACAGCTACTTCCGTCAACATACTCATAATGTGAGATTTCTACTCTTGCAATATCTTCAGTTCTCTTATCTTAACGGGTTCTAGAATGTTTCTTTAAGGACAATAGTTTCCTTTAAATGGTATGTTCATTGATTTTGTTTTTTCTGGTTTCACAGCCTTCACTCCCAGCCAAAGACACAAGCTGTGAGTCGGTGGTGACGAGTGGACACCAATTGGCGGGTCAGAATCCTCCAAGAGATGCTAGTCCTGCAGGGTTGGTTCTTTAATTGGAATATAGTTACCATGTTAGATAAAAAAATCACCTTTTCTTATTTTTCTGAGGTTCAATGATACATTTTATGTTTTCAGACTTTTGTCCATTGCAGAAGAAACTTTAGCAGAGTTTCTTTCAAAGGCAACTGGAACCGCTGTTGAGTGGGTACAGATGCCTGGAATGAAGGTATGCCCTTGATTCAATTCCTCTAATTTTGTTTTCGTTACTTGCATATAGTGTAAGATATCAAATAGTATTCTGCTTTTTCCTTAATGGTTGTTTTGTATCTCTGTAACAGCCTGGTCCGGATTCCATTGGAATCATCGCTATTTCTCATGGTTGCACTGGTGTGGCAGCACGTGCCTGTGGCCTAGTGGGTCTTGAGCCTACAAGGGTATGTGTTTAGAGTCATTCTCATCACTGATTTATACAGTTTTATTCTATCCCATGTGTGTTTGTATACATATTTAACAAATTAATTTGGTCTCTCTATTTTCTAGGTTGCAGAGATCGTCAAGGATCGTCCTTCGTGGTTCCGCGAATGTCGAGCTGTTGATGTTATGAATGTGTTGCCAACCGCCAATGGTGGAACCATTGAGCTGCTTTACGTGCAGGTTAGTTATATAAACTATATATGCTACAATTAGTATTTTTTTTGTAATGACCGCCATCTTCTTGTTTTTTGCAGCTCTATGCACCAACTACGTTGGCCCCACCACGCGATTTCTGGCTGCTACGTTACACCTCTGTTTTAGAAGATGGCAGCCTTGTGGTATGTAGCTCTAAATATATGCTTTTTATGTGTGCTGGTTTTATTATTCGTGTTGATCCTTTTGTCACTGAGTAACAAATTTTATAGGTGTGTGAGAGATCTCTTAAGAGCACTCAGAATGGTCCTAGTATGCCACTGGTTCAGAATTTTGTTAGAGCAGAGATGCTTCCCAGTGGGTACTTGATACGGCCTTGTGATGGTGGTGGCTCAATCATACACATAGTGGATCATATGGATTTGGAGGTAACAAGCCTCTCTCTGCACCAATTCTAATGAATCAAAATGTTAACCAAACTTTTTGGATATTTGTTCTGTTAAATAGGCTTGTAGCGTGCCTGAGGTCTTGCGCCCGCTCTATGAGTCACCAAAAGTACTTGCACAGAAGACAACAATGGCAGTATGTTAATTACACTCAATTTATTCTCCTAAGCTTGCATTCTGATATTAAAAATTATTGTTCCTGAATGATGTACATTTATCCAATTTGTCTCAAAGGCACTGCGTCAACTCAAGCAAATAGCACAAGAAGTTACTCAGACTAATAGTAGTGTTAATGGGTGGGGACGGCGTCCTGCTGCTTTAAGAGCTCTCAGTCAGAGGCTGAGCAGGTATTTATATACATTACGATTTGCCTCTTCTTCTTGGTGGGTTTGGGTTCTATATATTGCTATCTTAATTCATTTTTTCCCTACAGAGGCTTTAATGAAGCTGTTAACGGTTTCACGGATGAAGGATGGTCAGTGATAGGAGATAGCATGGATGATGTCACAATCACTGTTAACTCTTCTCCAGACAAGCTAATGGGTTTAAATCTTACATTTTCCAATGGCTTTGCTCCTGTAAGCAGTGTCGTTTTATGTGCAAAAGCATCAATGCTTTTACAGGTCAGTGCACCACTTTTTTTTTTTATAGATCAACTGATGATTATTGCAACAATTTTCACCTTTTTTTTTTGGACTTTGCAACGGCAGAATGTTCCTCCAGCGATCCTGCTGCGGTTTCTAAGGGAGCATAGATCAGAATGGGCTGACAACAACATTGATGCGTATTTAGCAGCAGCAGTTAAAGTGGGGCCTTGTAGTGCCCGAGTTGGAGGATTTGGAGGGCAAGTTATACTTCCACTTGCTCATACTATAGAGCATGAAGAGGTTAGTTCAAGTTTCTTCGATGCCCTTAATTGTTTTCTTCTATCTTCATAATTTAAGTTGAAGTAATGGTTGATGTTGTTTTCATTCTCAGTTCATGGAAGTCATCAAATTAGAAGGTCTTGGTCATTCCCCTGAAGATGCAATCGTTCCAAGAGATATCTTCCTGCTTCAAGTGAGTACTTAAGGTTGTCTATTCTGCATAAGGTTTTAATGTAGATCTCTAGTACTGTACCTGAAATATATGTTTCTTGTGATTAGCTTTGTAGCGGAATGGATGAAAGTGCTGTAGGAACCTGTGCTGAACTTATATTTGCTCCAATCGACGCTTCTTTTGCTGATGATGCACCTCTGCTTCCTTCTGGTTTTCGTATTATCCCTCTTGATTCCGCTAAGGTTAGAATAAATAATGTTGTCCATTGATGTCTTCTATTTTTCAGTTTTTCAGATTCTTAAGCTTTTCTTGAACTTGAAAGCAGGAAGTATCTAGTCCAAACCGAACCTTGGATCTTGCTTCGGCACTGGAAATTGGCTCAGCTGGAACAAAAGCCTCAACTGATCAATCTGGAAACTCGACATGTGCAAGATCTGTGATGACAATAGCATTTGAGTTTGGTATCGAGAGCCATATGCAAGAACATGTAGCATCCATGGCTAGGCAGTACGTTAGAGGTATCATATCATCTGTGCAGAGAGTAGCATTGGCTCTTTCTCCTTCTCATATCAGTTCACAAGTTGGTCTACGCACTCCTCTGGGTACTCCTGAAGCCCAAACACTTGCTCGTTGGATCTGCCAGAGTTACAGGTATAAGCCAAATTATCAATATGTTCTACATTTTCCACCAAATCAGCAATGTGTAGGCTTCAAAGCTGACTCATTTTACCCGGTTATAATAGGGGTTACATGGGTGTTGAGCTGCTTAAATTAAACAGCGAAGGCAATGAGTCTGTTCTTAAGAATCTTTGGCATCACACTGATGCTATAATCTGCTGCTCAATGAAGGTAACAACAATAACATTAATCGAAAATACTACTTAACTAGTATATTCGCTAATCTGTTTGGGATTTGAAATATTGGTTAGGCCTTGCCCGTCTTCACATTTGCAAACCAGGCAGGACTTGACATGCTGGAGACTACATTAGTAGCTCTTCAAGACATCTCTTTAGAGAAGATATTTGATGACAATGGAAGAAAGACTCTCTGCTCTGAGTTCCCACAGATCATGCAACAGGTTTTAAAAACATGCTCTGATCTTCATTCTTGTCAATTTTTGTTTCTTTCTACTTTTGTGACTGACTGAGATCTTTGTTCCAGGGTTTTGCCTGCCTTCAAGGTGGGATATGCCTCTCAAGCATGGGGAGACCAGTTTCGTATGAGAGAGCAGTTGCTTGGAAAGTACTGAATGAAGAAGAGACTGCTCATTGCATCTGCTTTGTGTTCATCAATTGGTCCTTTGTTTGAGATTTGTTGTATTTGTACTCTATTTTTTCAGACGAAGCTTTTGCCTTTTGGCTGTATTCTAAAACGGTCATGTTGTTCTTCTTGATGTTGCTGTGAACACATAAACAGTGTTTTGTTTGAAAACTCAAGAATTAATTGCTTTGTTGTAATTTGATTATGAGTGATGGATGATGATGATGATCCTTTTCTTTTCTATTTCTTGTTGCATTTAGCTTTCCAAAAGAAATTGCCGACCACACAATTTGTCTTTTTTTCCTTTCCTTAAATATATGGCAATCATTACACTCATGGACACAACCATGTCCATCTCTATCTGGTGAAGGTTTCCACAGCGACAATTTGGATTGTTTAGGATAAGGTTGAGATTTTTTTATAAAGGTAACCGGAGGCAAACCAAAATCTAAATTAATCTTTTGAGAGCTCTGATTTAAATCTCAGCCTAAAATGAATCGATTAACTAATGGATCACTATAAATCGTTTCAAGGGTGAGATTCAGAAAAATGCTAAAACTGTAGACAATGTTGGGATACAATCCAAGTCCAAAGTTTGAAGGGACTATCATTAATATATAAAATGTTAAAGTCAATCCATTAATTGTGGTTTTTAGTTGGAAGCCCAAGATAAGCCTAAACTTAACATAATATCAGAGCCCAAACTTAACAGACATAAATATTTTTTTTTAGTAAAATCAAACAAAAATGTCTATCCAAAGTTTTCTTTGGATCATATCAAATTAGTAAATTATAATTCAAAATACTTTTATATAATGTTAGGATATTTCGTTACTTATCTAAACTGTAAATTTGGTTTCACTTAGATGAAACTTTTACGAACTAAAAATTATAAAATACTGAAATATTTTGATTTAAATCAGACGAAAAAGTATTAATGTTGGCCATTTGTTGAGGATGAATATTGTGTGCCCGATAATTGAAAAAGAATTATTTGTTTTTAATTTGAATTCAATTTCCTTAAAAAAGATATTTAGAAAAAGGATGAAGCAATTATGTAACACTTAAAGCAAGACCTATAAAATCCGTATATAGATTATGGCATACATAGTGGCATAGTGCAATCTAAAGTACAAAAAAGTTTATATATAAAAATTTTCTTCCATCCTAAATTGTATCTTGTTTCATGGTTTTATGTTATTTGCGTTGATTAATATTATATATCAAGTGGCTACATTTTTTTGTGGATTAGTCATTAGATATTTGTTTTAATGATCGAATATCGAACTTCATTACATATAAATGTCTTAAATATACGTTGATACCGTTAACTTGCCAGTTGCCACATGCATGCATGCAAACGGTACACTTCGATCCAATACTAATTTATTCGAATTTTAATTCAATTTCATTCATGGACGTTGTTCATTTATTGAATGGTAAAAAAATAACATCTGAGTTTTTTTAATCCAACTGTCAAAAAGAATAAAGATAATTCGGATATAATTTTACAAGAAAACTATTTACCCTAGAATTTTGATCATATCAAGTTTTGATCGGAGGCTGCAATAATTCACATATCCTTAAAAAGAAGAAGCAATCAAAATTAGAAAATTTGGTCCATATTCACTAAATTTGTTTTATTTTAAAGTGACATGGATGCAATAATTTAGCGCCAATAGTAAGTAAATACATAAGCTTTTTGCTTTGTCTTTAAAATCTTTTTTATAATCTCTTGCACGTTTTAGTACTTCTCTCTCTCTCTCTTTCTTCCTTTATAAACCCTTCACATATCTTCTCCTTAGCTCATAAGTAATCAAACTCCAAAAAAAAAGAGAGATAATAATACAAATCTCTCTTTCTCTTTCTAAAGATCGATATGGATCAGAACGTACCAATAAGCAAGAAGCTATGGAACATCGTACGTTTTCTTTTGTACATGATCCGCAAAGGTGTCTCGAAACACAAACTCATCGCCGACTTTAACGCCACTCTCAAACGGGGGAAGAACCTCATGTTCCACCACCGTCGTCGTGTCCCCGCCGCTTCCACCTCCTCAGACGCTTTAAACGCTGCTTCAGCCACCGCGATATCTCGACAAGAATACGAGTTCAGCTGCAGCAACACTCCGAACTATTCTTTCCCTTTCCCCAATATGGCTTTCATGAAGAAAAAGAGTCATAATAGTCTCTTCACGTGTGGTCAAACGCCTCAGACGCTCGACGACGACTCAGCCGCAGCTAGAGCCGTTCTTGAGCTTCTTAACGGCGTTGGTGACAAAGGAAACGTCACGCCGGGAGATTTAACAGTGGCCTTGTCTCCTTACTTCCCCGGGTTTGGACGGACTCCGTTGGTGAGACCGTTGAGAGTAACGGACTCACCGTTCCCGTTAACGCCGGAAAATGGTGACGTGGGTAACAGACACGTCGACAAAGCGGCTGATGATTTTATAAAAAAGTTTTATAAGAACTTGAGTCAGCAGAAAAAGATGATTGAGTTCAGCTAAATATTTAATCTGAACAGTGTGTTTCTTCATATTTATCTTGTTCCTTAAATATTTTTTTTTGTCTTTGCTGATTAAATTCCAAAGACGTGTTTAACAAAAAAAAAAAAAAAACAGTTCCAAAGATGTAATATTATTTTTGGGGGGTTTAATTTCGCGTTTCTTAATACAATTGGATATCATGAATAAATAAAAATTACCTTGGGTTTTATTAGTAAGATCTTTGGAAAATATGTAGTGCACTAATGTAAAATTAATTCCAACGAAATGACTAATCTTTTGATCTACAAAATTTCACAACGACACCACAATTAACTTGTTTCAATTAAATTATTATATTCTTTTTCAGCTTATACTTTTCCTCCCTCTAACCAATGAATACTTCAACCTAAAACAAGAGATCTCTCTAGCTTTTTAAATTACTGAAAAGTAGTAACTTAAAAAAATAATTATATAACACTCTAAAGTAAAAATAATAAGGAAATTTGGTATTTAACTGTCGTGACTGGAATAACTTTATTTGCTGTATTAGTTATAAAATCTAATGGTTCAGTAAAAACAGATGAATCCAATAATTTTTTTTTTTAAATATATAGTCTTTTTTTGGGTAAGGAAATATATAGTTTGATGACATACTACACAATTTTTCATACATATTTTGTTTCTATTAGTGACAATCATCATAATCATACGGAAAAAAACCAGTTATTATAAAAATTTAAATTCGCTTTTGTATCTGTTTTGTTGTCTCATATATATAATCATGTTGGACATGTATGTGCAATATTCTCCGTATCCGTCCTTTGATTACCTACATTTGTCGTACGGTTTGAATCTTATTAGCGTTTTAATAAATTGCATGTCATGATGACTCCAAAATAGATCCAAGAGGTTACGTTTTATATTTTGCATATCCCTTACTTTATTACATCTATGTAATAATAAAAAAGAAGTAAAAAACTGTCATATCCACCTCCACGGAGGTTATAATCTCATTCAAAATACCGAATTTTTGTATAGTGATTCAATGATATTACGGTAGTTTAATAAGTGCAGTCTCACTTTACAAAAACATTTACGCACTCAAAACATGCATAGAAAATTATATTGTTGTGAAATATACAACTTTGGTGAAATAAAACACAAAACTTAAAGTAGACATTGCAAGCTGTTTAACTCTTTCCCTAAAGCAAAAGAGAGAAAAGTGCTTTCTTTTCCAACTTTTTTTCTTTAATTTCTTTTCAATCTTTTAATTTTCTTAATAGTATATTCACAAGTTTGAATTCATAGTCATAGCAATAAGCCAATTACATATCAAAACAACAACTCTACCACTATCAAGAAAAGCTTATATATGGCAGAGTCAATAAAAACTTCTTTAGTAAGTCACTATTTTCATCTTTTTAGATTCTCAAAATCAAGAATGAAGAGCAAGGTTCTAAGATATTCTTTGCTTAGTTGGGAAATAAAAGTGATTAAGACAAGTAGACAATTATATACATGTGTCTGATAAAAAAAAAACTTCCTGTGCATATCCAAAGGAAAGACGGATAGAGAAAAAATATATGTTTATGTGGTACGTGAATTATGATATATTGAAACTGTTAACAAAATACGAAAATATCTACAAATTAAAATGTATAGCATAAATAGTTATAAATATATTACAGTTATTGAATCTAATGTAATACTTATTGAATCTAATTATTACATTTGTGTATAATATTCTTTCATATAATTAATAATATTTAGTAGATGTATATTGTACATTCTGAAATTGTAACACGCTAGTTGTCACAATTTTTTTTAGTTACATCTATATATACATTTTTGGAGACATTTATAAAATAAATCTTGAAGTTGGTACTTATTTACAGGTATGCCATTAGTATTAAATAATTAATTTAATAAACAAATTAATTCTATTTATATTTGTTTTTTTTTTATAGAAACTAAGTGTTTTAAAAGGTAACAAACATAATTATAAATATATACAGATTTTATTTCCTTATTTTATAAGGAGGTGAGTGAAGAAGTATTGTTTTTTAAAAATTTGAAAAACTGATTTGATAAAAAGTGACTTTTAGCCTCACATATTATATTTTACTTTTACGAGTTTCATATGATGGGTTTTTGCGGATTAAAAATCTTTGAACATGTTGTGTGATCCGCCTATCATGGCGGGTTTGGACTATAGAACCAACACTAAAACTATTAGTTTATTTCATATATTATAGATTTGTAGTCATAGTTTGGAAAATTAACTTATAAATTATTTAGTATATGAACTACAAAATATTACACATACTACAACATATTCTTAATATTCCAAAAAATAAAATAAAATTGTATACGCATAAAAATATACACTAACATACCATATATGCATATACCTTTGTTTAATTATAGAAAACAAAACTAAATGTTTTAAAATGTTATATTCTATATAATAACAAATTTAATGTAATTAGGTTATAAACTATATAAAACGTAAGAAAAAGAAAAAACATTCTAAACAAAATTATAAATTAATTAGATAAAATTTAATTAATTGAGAATTTGAAAACTAAATAAATTAAAAATTATTATTTAAAATACATTAATTTATAATTTAGTTCCGCGGTATACCGCGGGTGAAAACCTAGTTAGGTGACATTTTAAATGGTTATTAATTTTTTTAGTGAAATAACCTCTATAAATTTGAAGAAAGCATGCTTTAAAACTGGTGCATAATATTTTCTAAAAGCTGATCGGTCAGAATATAGATAAATGTTTTTGTTTATGCATATTGTAATCTTTTACGTACTTAATATCGACATAAATTTAGGTTTAGTTATTTTTATTTTTATTTTTTGTTCAAAAAGTTATTTTCTAAAATGGGGTCGATAGCGTATTAATATATTAAGAGCTACCAAAAGTTATTGACCGGAATTAACCTATGGTTTGATTGAACATTTTGGTTGTTAATCGTACAACTTGAACATTTCAAAAGACGCAGTAGCCAATGATTTATGAGGGAACTGCATTAAAGATTGTTACTTGGAGGAGTAGGATGAAGCTTTATTAAATTATTTGGATAATCACAAAGAAACTAGAGCTCATGTAGCAGCTTTTATTCGGGTAGTGGGCCTTTTTAGGGTTTGATTGAACATGTGTGAGAGGCATACTTCCAAATAAATTATGAGACTCTTGTTGGATAAGGACATCTTCTTTCTATTGTTTTTTGTGATAATCATCTGCAATTGAGTTACCTTTTAATTCTCCGGATAATTTGATGATTGTTATGTGAGACTAGAGTCTAGTCACTAGACAATGTGTTACTTATAATATAAGTATGAAAGAAGAGAGGCGCCAATCTCATATGAGTTTCCAGCAATAACCAAAACCAGAATTTGAATGGAACGATTATATCATGGGCAGGCACAGCCCATTATATTCTCCAACCCAATATGATCGAACCAAGTCATTGACTTATTATAATAGAGCTAACATGGGATAAATAAATCCAAATACCACCAACATAATATGTACTTCCAGTAATACTAATCTATTTAACATTTTTACGACATGCCTCAAAGAGACAAGTTAACGCACGTTCGTCATTTCTTTATGTAGTAGAAATTTTTTTTTTAATGATTTAATTGATATTTTCAAAGTTGAGAAGTAAAATTAACATCCGAAATTTAAAAGTTTATGTATTTTTAATGAAATTGCTATACGAGGTATAAAAATACAACTTCTTAATGAACAAATATTTACATATTTGTTAAACATCTCAAAACTAGTACAACTGAAACATTTCAAAAGTCACAATACTGTTATTAAATACAACTTCTTAATAAACTTCTTAATGTATATATATACAACTTCTTAATGACTCTTTTACAAAATATTTATATGACTCCCGCTAGTTCGATAGTCACTATTTAAATCTATTCGATATGACCCAAAGGCTGGAAGCGGAAGGATACAAGCAGGCGGCAAGCAAATATGACTGGGATGATGGATCCGACCATGATGATGTGACAAAGATATATGTACGAGGTGGTCCGAAAGGCATACAATTTGTCAAGTTCGACTATGTCAAGACTGGACAACTGAAAGATGGATCATTCCATGGTTATTCAGACACAGGTTTCACACAGATGGTATGACTTGGAAATATGCTTTTATTCGTGTTCATGTGATTACTTTGACTTTTTTTTTTTTTTAATGTTGTCTAACCAATGTTTTTGCAGTTTGAGATAGATCATGAAAAAAATGAACATCTTTTATCTGTTGAGGGTTACTTCGATTGCGGTAATGGCGTAATTTTCCCACTTCAATTCAAAACCAACTTGAAGATCTCTGAAATGATGGGTTATGAATATCATAAACATAAGTTTACGCTAGCAATGGACGGAAAGAAAATCATCGGTTTTCACGGATTTGGTGATGCTAGCCTCTTAGCTCTTGGAGCATATGTTACTTCGATTACTCCTGCAAGAATGGAAGCCAAAGGGGGCAAAGGAGGAAAGGAATGGGATGATGGAGCTGATTATGAGGCTGTAACAAAGATTCATGCACGAAGTGATCATAAAGGCATAAAAGACATCACATTCGATTATGTTGACAAGGATGGACAACCTAAAAATGGAATCTGTTGGGATACAAACAATGTCCCACATCTGAAGATTAGAAAATAAGTTTCTAATATATAAGCCAAGACCAACTCCAATTGGTATGAGACCTTTTGAAAGGAGCCCAATAACAAATCCGTGCGGACTTTGCCATCTCGGCCCAAAGCGAACAATATCATACTAATGGGACTTGACTTGGGTTTAGAAAGCCCAACAATTGGTATTAGAGCCTAGGTCGAAAAGTGGACCTAGGGGAGTGGGTGTGGGCTCTGTGTCGGTGTGGGAGGATTTCTCAAAAAAAAAAGATGACATGATTAAGGGTGCCTCAAGAATACTTCAGGAATAAAAGAGGTATCGGAGTCTAGGTACCTGGGGTTTCGCTGAAGGGGAGGCCAAAATATCGTGGTACATAGTTTGAGGGGAGGTTTGTTGGGATACAAACAATGTTCCATATCGGAAGATTAGAAAATAAGTTTCTAATATATAAGCCAAGACCAACTCCAATTAGTTGAGGCCTTTTGGGAAGGAGCCTAATAAGAAATCCGTGAGGGCTGGACCATTTGGGCCAAAAGCGGACAATATCATACTAATAGCAGAGTTGACTTGGGCTTGAACAGACCCATGATTGTACCTCGGGTAAAGGTTACGTACTTGAGCCGGTATGTATGGCCAGGAAAATAAAATTTAAATCTCCCAAGAAATTTTATTCCAAAAATATTTTATTAAATGTTTGTTAATTTAAGGTTTTTACGCCTTTTTTTTTGTTTTTACTTTGAGATTAACCATCTCGACAAGGAATATCTACTGTCTATTGACGGCTACTATGACGAAACATCCGGTGTCATTCAAGCACTACATTTCAAAACAAACATGAAGACTTCAGAACTCATGGGCTACTATGAAGACGCTGTGAAGTTTAGAATTGGTTGCAATGGTAATAAGATCATTGGGTTTCATGGGTATGCTGAAAATAACCTAAACTCTCTTGGAGCATATTTCACATCACTTCCTCTAACTAAATTGGAATACCAAGATGTTTTCGTGAAAAGGTCAGTGAGAATGGTTCTTCAGGTAACCTTTGGGATGATGGTAGTTTCCAAGGAGTAAGAAAGGTGCACGTTTATTATGATGGATATAGTGTGCGGTGTGTCAGGTTCGATTACGGTAACAGCGACAAAGTTGAATCCCGTGAGCATGGTTTAAAAATTGTTGCTGGGGTACAAGAAGGAGAGATCATAATTCCTCAACTCTATATATTTTAATCTATATATGTTCTTGAATTAAGACTTATACTTCGTAAGCTCTTTCTATTGCGTTTGTCCTGGACTATCCAAATGAAGTTATTACGTCCGTAGACGGGATTTCCACTACCATTAATAATAGAAACATCTTTTGTACTGGAAACATGATGATTAAATCGTTGACTTTCAAAACATCAAAAGGTAGAACCTCTCCGCATTTGGTAATGTGTTTGGACGATCTTACAGAATTTGTGCTTAAGAGTGAAGGCTGTGCTATTGTTGGGTTCCATGGACGATCTTCTCGTCAGTCTATTCATGCTCTTGGAGCATATATTTTTCTGATCCCTCCCATGATGGGTAAAAACTGGAAGCACAAGGTGATGATGGTGGTTTGGGCGGTGTTTGATCACGTTCTTTGATCTCACATATATCTTGCACTCTACTATGTATATCTCTCTTATGTTTGTTTTGGTTTGTCTTTCCCAATCTCATTTTGATATACATTTTTTTCTAAGAAATAGTAAAAAATCATGTTTTTTTCCATAACAACAATTGTGAGATTATATTTCCTAAGTAACACAAAGAGTTTGGTAGGACAGGACCGGTTAAGACTACAAAGCTATAGATAAACTAAAAGGCCTCATTTTTTTTAATCCATTATTTGGTTAAATTATTTGAGACATACCTATGTTAGTATGGACCTTTTTAAAAAAAATATATTTTATCTGTCTGTTTTCAAAAATACCCCTCATTAAATTTGAAAAGTTTATAAAGTTTTATAATGTTTAGAAGGTATTTCTTGATGATACCTGCTACTTTGGACTTTATTCAAGTGTTTGTAAGATTTTATAAGGGTTTAAAAGGTTTTTATGGTTTTACAAAAATTTTGTAAAGTTTTTATAAAATTTTTGTAAAGTTTTTATAAAATATTTATACGGTATTTATAAGGTATTTATAAAATTTTATACACATATATATAAAGGTAGTTTGTGTATACTTTATAATGTTTTAAACTTATTTGAGTATATTTGATAATAAAAAAAATTAAAATTGGCAATTTTGAAAAGTGGTATGGAAAACAATTTTCGAACTCACATATATTTTTATATTTTCCGGGTGTGTTTGTGATTTGGTACGTCTTCAAAATTTAATAGGAATTATAACACATTCACTATTTGTAATATGAGAAATAGTCACCTTATTGTGTATGTATAGTCACCTTATTGATTAGAGCCATAAAACTAGATTGGTTTAAATTAGTGACCTAAGATCTATGGATTATAATTGTGACTGTGTTATAATATTGATTGAGATTTGAGCACATATAATAATCTATCTATATGTGTGTTCTTGAACACAGCTTATATGTACAAAAGCTAATTTTGTCGCAGTTTGTACTGGATTATCCAAATGAGTATCTCACGTCTGTGGAGGGGACTTATATAGATCACCCTGACTACTCGCACATAACCTCGTTGACTTTCAAAACATCAAAAGGAAGAACCTCTCAAAGAATTGGGAATGAGTCTAATAACAAATTCTTGCTTGAGAGCAAAGGTTGTGCTCTTGTTGGGTTCCATGGACAGTCTTCGAAAAATCGTCTTTATGCTCTAGGAGCATATTCTTTTCCGATGACTCCTCATCCTGAAGTGAAGAAACTAGATACACAAGCTGGTGGTGGAGGAGTTCCTCAAGACGATTGTGGTTCCCATGGTGTTTGATCATCTTCATGTTTGAGCCCGAACGAAACTTCCTCCACCATGCTTTTTCTTGTTTTTTTGTTTTGTTTTTTTCTTTGTTTTTATTTTATTTTAATTATCATGTTCTTTGATATCTCTTAATCCTGTACTCTACATACGTATTGGCCCTGTTGTTTGAAGCATCAATCTCAATATCATTTAATAAGAAAACATGTTTTTCGAAAACATTTGATTTCAATTATTTTACATCAACAATTATGGGGTTATATATATAAAGAATATAACTAATCACATATATATAGTCTATGAAATGAATTCTTTTACCTGTAGATGTAACAACCATTGGAAACATCGTCAAATTTCCAACGACACATTGGTCACCAATTTAAGTTTGAGTAAGATCCATATTATGCTATCGATACTGCCTCAATTCTAGAACGACACGTCAATTTTGTTGGCATAAAAGAGACTGTACTTATTTAAAATCTAACCAGAAAAAAAAAATATGAAAGTAAAAACTAGTCAAATATAAGTAAACTAGATTAAGACCCGTGCTAGAGTACGGGTTGAAATTCATTTTTTTTTATTGTAATTTTTATATAAAATATAATTTATGTGATTTTTTTTATTTTTTTTAGATAAAACATTATGCAATAAAATCATATGCTAAATATGATGGCTTGAAAAAAGACACATATTTTGTTAGTTTTATATTGTTAATGATTCTAGATAAGTACCCGTACTATAACACTGGTTAAATTTTATTTATACAAAATTTTGTATATTTATATTTTAAAATAAAATTTTAATATGTTGTATTAGTTTATATATGTGAAGTTATTTCAACAATGTATATTCTACATCATGACTTGTATGTCATTATAAGACATAATTTTGTAAATTTGAATTTAAATATTCAAAATTTGACCTGTTATTCAGTAAATTTTTTAATTCTATAGATATTACTTTTAAAGAATAATATTACTAAAGCTTGAATATTTTATAGATTGAACAATTTATATTTGTTTTTAAAAATTCAACTTATAGTATATCCGAAAATAAAACTATTTTTTAATTATAATAAATAATATGATAATTTATTTGTTTCACAAAATATACTCATATATAAAAATGAAAGGTGAAGTATAATGATAATTAACAAATTAATATGTTAAGTTAGATATCAAAAGATTTTATTTGATGAATAATTTAATAAAAGAAATTAATATGGTAAGTTAGATGATATGATTCTTTAGAATATTCTTTTTAAGATTTTCGGTCTAACCTATTTGTAACCAATTAATCTATCATTAATGTATAACCTATTTGTAACCAACTTATTAAAATTATATAGTCTACAAAACAATATTGTGTACTTCCATTTTATTATAAAGAGGATATATAATTCATCAGATTCTTATTTTTCTATTAAATTATAATTCTATTATATAAAAAATGTTTTTCTACAATAATATTCCGCAGGTTTAAATATAATCTTCCAATAATATATTTATTTTTGTAAACCAACAATACTAATGACGGTGCATTATAAATTGACTGCCAAAGTCTGAGTCTTATATTATTTTGGAAATAAAACCCAATAGTTGACATTTATATAAGCACCAAATGTTTTATATTTTTTTTCTTTTAAATCCCAAATTTTTTATTTAAACTATCTTCATCCATCAGCTTATGCACCAGTACAAATGTATTTTGTGGTTTCTTTTAATAGTTTGAGATCAACCATAGATATTACATAAGGAGTGTCTGCGGTCTACTATGATGATTCTGGTGTGATTCAAGCACTTCAATTCAAAACCACCATGAAGACTTCGGACCCAATTGAATATGATGAACATGGTACTAAGTTTGCAATTGGATGCAACGGGATGGAGATCACTGGGTTTCATGGGTATGCTGAGGAGAACCTAAACTCTCTTGGAGCTTATTTCAAATCACTTCCTATTACTAAATTACTAGAATACAAAGGTGATCTGGTAGGTGCCCGTTGGGATGACGGTACTTTCCTGGGAGTAAGAAAGGTCCAATTAGTTTATTATAACAACTATATAAGGTGTATCAGGTTCAAATATTTTGATGGCCGCAAAGTGGAAACCCGTTACCACGGGTCGACAAATTCATTCGTTGGAAAAAGAAGGAGAGGTCAGCATAATTCCTAATTAAAACTCTAAATTTTTCATCCAACATATATATAAATGTATCTATCTATGTGTGTGGTCATGAACACGACTTATTTGTCCGACATATATTTTGTCGCAGTTTGTGGTGGACTATCCAAATGACTTTCATACATGCGAATGGAAACGAAACATTGATGACGTCTATGAGTTTTAAAACATCAAAAGGGAGAACCTCTCCAACATTTGGAAATGTGTTTGATGTATTTTCTTCATTCTCTTGGAGCATATTCTTTTCCGATGCCTCCTATTGAAGATGATACGAAGAAACTAAATATATTACTATTTAAGTTAGTTTTAGTTTCTTCGTATCTAGTAAAATTTAGTATTTTACTAGATAACTAGTTTTAGTTTCTATACTAAATTTTACTATTTAAGTTAGTTTTAGTTTTAGATGATACGAAGAAACTAAATATATTACTATTTAAGTTAGTTTTAGTTTCTATACATATTTAAGTTAGTTTACTATAATAAAAAGTTAGTTTTAGTTTCTTTGTATATAGTAAAACTAGGAGAGTTTCCTCACAGTGGCGGATCCAGGGACAAAATTATATAGGGCACAAAATCATATTTAACTTGGGAAAAAAAAAATTAGCATAAAAATTTAAGGAAAAAATTGTCTATTGATGGGTATCGAACACTTGACCTTTCATATAGTATGGAGCACTCCAACCAAATAAGCTAACAAACTATAATAGTTAGCTAATCACTTAAAAGACTTTTAGAAAGCTGTATGGGGCACGCCCCACCTAGTATACACGTAGATCCGCCCCAGGTTTCCTGCACTCTTGTGCGGGCAAAAACTTTTTTAAAAATAATTATTATTAAAAATTTTTTTTGGTCAAATATATCATTAATTCAGTTCTTTTATATGCTTATGTGCGCAAATATATTTTTAAATAATAGTTCAACTAATTTAACAAACCAAAAAGTAATTAATTATAAGATTTAAAAGGATTTCAACAAAAATGTAAATAGAAAAAAAAATAACCAAAAGTAAAGCTATAATTTAATCTTCAATAATAAGGAACGGAAGTAATTTTTTCTAATATACACATAAAGTAACATAGTTAAGGGAGTTATCCGCGAGCATACGTGACCAAATGTTTAAGCTTAACAAACTTGACTTCTAATGTTGTGATTGAGCGCCCTTATATTGATAGTTTAGTATCCAAGTCAAACTTTCATAATTATCTATCTAACATTTCTAAAAATAGAATCTCGAAAAAAAATTTTACAAAAGTTTTAATATTTCTTTTCCATTTATAATAATTTTAATGGGATACAATTATTTTATTTTTGATTTTTTCAAATTTTCGTTTAAAAAATAATAATTCGTTTTTCAAAATTTTTATTTTTAAAAGTAAAAGAAAAATTATTTTTTAAACTTACTTGTTTGTGGAAGCCCCCTTGGTCCAGTGGTTGGTCTAGGGTTCATTAATGCTTCTACACCAGGAGGTCTGGGGTTCGAGCCCCGGATAATGCGATTTATTAGTTGTGCAGATTAATGGAGGCAAATTTACAGACGATCTCCAATGATGTACAATTATCGTCGTTCGCCGTGATTCTACATATACATGAAGATGAGCATAGAGAAGGAAGGTGACCATCAAGAGCATGACGCAGGAGAGCAAAAGTGTTTGTAGTGAATCTAATAGGGTCGGAAGGAATTGCCCATGGTAGAATCATATGTAATTGTTCTCATAATTTGCAATCAATAATAAATCCAGACGACAAAAAAAAAAAAAAACTTACTCGTTTTTATTTTCAATATATATACAATTTTAATTATTTTATTTGTTCATCATCCTAATTATAATTGTCAGAACCTTTTGTCTTATTTAGAGTCTTTGTTCCTCATTATGGTGATAGAGTATCCAGACAGAAAACATGGTTTTATTCTCGAGATTTGCAGCAATCCTAAGAGATTTTGTCGGGATCACAAAAAATTGTACCATATCTTCAAATTAAATGGATATTTATATTATATCCTCTCGAGATTTTCAGTTCATTCTATCCAAATCAAACCGTCATAATTATCTATAGAAATTTACCATTTTAGAAAATAGAAGTTTTCTTGAAACAAATATTTACAATAGATTTTAGTATTTATTTTCCATTTTTTTTTAAAAAATAAATGGGATATGAATATTTGATTTCTTTTTTTTTTTTTTCTAATTTTCGTTTAAAAAAAAGTGAAACAAATACTCTATAGAAATTTAATATTAGTAAAAACAGGGATATTCTCAAATAAATATTTGCAATATATTCTAGTATATATCTTCTATTACTTTTAAATTTAAATGAGATATAAAATTTAGATTTCTGATTTTTTAATTAAACAAAATGGGAAATTTACAATTTATTATATATTATTTATCCATCTAAAACAATTTCAAATAAAAAGTAATTGGAAATTGTAAAAAAAATCTTCCTAATCTTTCTTAATCTTTTTCTTTCTTGAAAAATCTCTGAGATATGAAATCCTGAATTTAATTCATATTACTTTCTTCTTCTTTCTATCAATTTAAGAGAAAAAAATATCAGTCACAATTATTCTATTATTTTTTTAAAAAAGAAACGGAATTATCATTAAAATTTCATCTTCTTTCTATTTATTCAAGAGGGGTAAATAATTTATTAGGCACAAAGATTATATTACAATTCAGAAAACAGAACTATAATTTAAATTTATTTGTAAATAGAAAGAAATCCAATTTTTTAGAAAATTACCATAAATTTCCACCATAATTTTCTGCAACTATAACATTAGAAAAAAAAATCATTAGCATCAATATTATTTTAAGAAAATAAGGATTCGAGTTAACAAAGTTTAATACCTGAAAAAGATTATTAGGTTATTTCAAATTACCAAGGAATAAAATAAAATATAGAGAACAACAAAACATACATGTTTATAAAGATGGAGAAATTGCTTGGTCTTCATTTCCAAACAACCACTACAAAATAAAGGAATAAAAAATTAGAATCCGATGAATCATATAAAAGACCAAGATTATAATACAAAATAAATTGGGCAAAAATATTATATTATTATTCAAAAAAAAACAGAATTATAATTTATTAGGCACACATATTATATTATATTAAAAACAAAATTATAATTTAAATCTATTTGTAAATAGAAAGAAATCTAATTTTTTAGTAAATTACCATTAATTTTCCATGAATATAACCCACCATAGTTTTTCTGCAACTATAACATTAGAAAAAAAACATTAGCATCAATATTATATTTAAAAATTAAGGATTCAGGTTAACAAAGATTAATACTTGTATTTCATTATATTCAGTTTTGTAGATCTACAGTTATGATCATTCATGAATTTACCTGAAACAAAAAAAAAAAGATTATGAGTTTATTTCAAATTACCAAAGTATAAAACAAAATTTAGAGAACAACACAACATACATGTTTCAAAAGATGGAAAAATTGCTTGATCTTAATTGCCAAACAACCACTACAAAAAGAGGGAAAAAAAAATTAGAATCCGATGAATCATATAAAAGACCAAAATTATAGTACAAAAATAAATTCGAGAACATGATAATAGTTTAGGGTTTTTTTTTTCTTGTTTTGAGTTATGGAGAATGGTTAGGGTATCTATTATAATAGTAAACGACCTACGATTTTAGGGTTTTGACTAAGACGGTGTATTCTTGACAGATTTTTTTTTATAGAAGTCCATTTAGATTTTTTGCCATTTTTTATAATGAATTTTGACTTTTAATTAATATATTTTCGTGATTAATTTTTAAAAATTATCAAAAGGGTATAAAGGTCCAGTTTTGAATCTTATTAATGGCAAATTAGTAATCTTAAGTCTGAGGATGAATGTGGTGCGTTTCTGCAACCTAAATAGGCGAAAAAAGCTTGTCCGAATTTTTTTAAAGGGCAATTTTCATTAAGGGCAAAGGAGGTCAATTTTTGTGAGATTGGCTGTGAGCTCTTTCGACTATTCTTTTAATATATTAGATATATACGGAGCATAATAAAAAAAACAATTCCCATCCACATGTGAAGATTCAACCTGTTCGAGATTACCCAAAGATTGAAGCGCAAGCTAGGGAGCAAGAACGGCGGCTATAGGTGGGATGACGGATCTGACCATGACGATGTAACAAAAATATATGTACAATATTCTCTTAAAGCCATACACTTCATTAGTTTTGACTATGTCAAAAGTGGATAACCGAGTGACGGATCCTTCTGAAAGTGCAGATTCAGTATCAGATTTTTTAAATGACAGGATAATGCGAAGAGTAGCAGATGTCTGAATTGCTGACGTGACATAGGATGCTGATGTGGCGAAAGCTTGCTGGACATGGTGACGAGTCGCGGGATATGGAAAGAAGAGCAAGATGGGGATATTCGAAGATACGTAGAAGATTGAGAGAATATTTTACAAAGGGGATAAGGAAGTAATATTCTTGGGGATCAAGAATATTTCCTTTTTGTTAGGATGCACAAAGATTTAGTTAGAGATCTTAGGTGCACGTATAAATAGACTAGGGCTAGACACAAAAAGAGTTAGCACTCGTGAGCATAAAGTTGTGAGATTTGTAACCTTTAAACGATCATAAAAAGTTTAGAAGGTGAATGTTGTTTTTTCTCTTTTAGATATACACAGGTATTGTGTTAGATAGATAGGAGAGAAAGCTTAGTTTCAAGTCTTGTAAGAAACGAGAGTTTTTATATAAGATTGAATAAGAAACGTTTGCTTGGCGCGTTTCCAAGCGGGTTTATTTGTTGTGTGTGTCTTTATACCCTAACACCTACCATGGTCAATCGTATAATACTTGTACGCAGACGGTATACAATGACCTCAGAAGTTTTACATTTTATTTGCTTATATTGGTGTTCTCGAGCCATTTATTTTCGCTTTCATGCAATGCAGATTTTTTGTTTATGTTCGTGTTGTCGAACCATTTATTTTCGCTTTCATGCAATGCATGTTGAAAATGTTGTAATCATTTTACCACCAAATTTTGCAGTTTGAGATAAACCATCTAAAAAGTGAACATCTTGAATCTGTTGGGGTCTACTACACAGATGGCAATGGGATTCAAGCAATTCAATTCAAAACCAACTTGAAGATTTCTGAACAAATGGGATATCATGAGGAGGGACACTAAGTTTACACTAGCAGTAGTGGGAATCAAAAAAAAATCATTGGGTTTCACGGATCATCTACACTTGAGCGGATCTACTCTCGTGGAGCATATTTCACCTTGATTACTCCTACTAAGATGGAAGCTAGAGGATCTCCTTGGGACGATGGCAATAATTTTGAAAGTGTTAAAAAGATATACATTGGGACAGGTGAGATTGGTATTCTTTCCTGTTGGATATGGGCTACGCCCAATATGCCACTCGGCCCAACAAGACTTGCTAATTGTGATCTCGGCCCGACATAATTGTGAGAAAGTCCATTAACATTCCGCAGAAGGCAATCTCGGGAATTCGCGATGAAAACCGTAGATAGCTAAGTCAACAGTCGCCTATAAAAGGAGAAAGCATTTATTGGTATCACCATCCTGACCCCCAGATATTACCCAGAGAGGAATACTTTGCATTGATTACTGTCTCGAGCGATTTCTGGAATATTGAGGAGTGGTGTACAACCACCATGGATTGGTGAAAAATCCATGGCCTCTTATGTTGGAACATTGGAACACCCCTGATGCAATTGAGAAGAGTGAGAATGCTTCACAGTGCAGAAACTCTGATCGTGGAGGTCTTGGAGTGCACAAACACTTAGCTGGTCAGAAATCATTTGTGCAAATTCATCAAGAGATGGTAAGACTTCTCTTTTGTCGAATTCAACTCAAAGTTTTTCTGATATTTCCATGATTTAATCTGTTTCACTATCATTGTAGGAGGAAGAGTTGGGGCGTCATGTGTCACTGGTGGAAGTGTTTCTTAAAACACACACTCGTCCGGATGGAACATTTGTGGATCAAAAAGCCAAACAAGTTGCTGAGACGTATGAGAGGACCATAGAAGAGAGACAAGCTGAAACGGAGGAAGATGGTCCAGATGGTTCAGAGAGTTCAACACATCATAATCTTTCCCTTGATGAAAGAAATGAAATCTTCCTTCAGGTAAATTCGTTTCTGTCTGTTTTTTTTTAAATCTGGTTCCATTTAGTCTGGGATGATTACTGAATGTTTATCTCTTTGTTTAGTGTACTCATACAGACCACAAAGGCAACCCATTTGGACTTGGATCACTTGTGGAGACACTAAAGAAAAGGAAAAGGACAGATAGTTATGCAAGCGCTTCTCCATCAACTATTGGGGAGCTTCAAGATCAACTTCGGCGCAAGATTTCTGAACACAAGGCTGAGAATGCACGACGTGATCAGGAACACCGAGAGTCTCAAGCTGAGCTGAAGAGGCTTTTCCTCTTCATGAAAGAAAAAAATCCTGAGTTCGAAGCTTTAATGGTTTCTCCTCCTGAATCATCCACACCTACAACCACCCATCCAGCTACCGCACCTGCAACCAATGCACAATCCACTGACGGAGGCACCACACCAGGCACCACACCAGCCTCCAGTCCAGCTGCCAATTCCCCTTCCTCTAATACTGCTTCCAACTGAATGTGTTGCAATTCCCTGTTTTTTTTTTATGAACTTGTTTTGCTTTTGAATACTTTTTGGAGGATCTTTTTGTTTAGGATGATAAGTTTGCATGATTAGTACCTTAAATCATCATTCCTTTTGATTAATATCATTTCAAAATCCGAAATTAATCAGATTTAGGATTGCTAAACCGTGACAAATCTGTGACCAAACCAATTCAAAAATTGTAACTACTTTGTGACCAAACCAATTCAAAAAATGTGACCACTTCGTGACCAATCCAAATTACAAACATAGTCGCTAAACACAGACTCTTACATTAGTTCCAAAACCGTCCTAATTCTATACAATCACAAAAATGTTAGGACTGTTCTATACAGTCACAAAAATGTCCCCAAATAGACTTGGTTGCAGTTTAGTCGGAAACTGCAACTACCATATACGGTCACACAAACGTCGCTAATATACGACTATATTACATAGTCCTAAATCCGTTGCAAATAAGCGACCATGTTGCGACCAACAAATTTTGCGACCGTTTTTTAGCGACTATCGCAAATAGTTGCTAAGGAGTCGCAAAACCCTTATTTGCGACTATTGAGCGACGATTACTGGAGTCGCAAATGGCATGTTTTCTTGTAGTGTATTGACTATGAAACCTTCTTGTACACAGCTCAAGATTGATATCCACCCGAGATGACCGAAAGGTTGGCCGCAAGAGGGATCATGGTAAACAAATATAAATGGGATGACGGTCCTGACCATGATGACGTAACAAAGATATATGTAGGACTTGGTGATGAAGGCATACGTTATATATATTTTGACTATGTCAAGAGTGGAATACAGAAAGAAGGATCACTCTATGGTATGATGTATCGTGGTTGCACACAGATGGTATGGCTTGATAAATCAAATACTAATTTCTTTTTGTTCACTATGGAGAATGCTGATCACTTTCTGAATTTTTGTTTAAACAACTTTTCTGCAGTTTGAGATTGACCATCTAAGAAATGAACACCTAGAATCTGTTGATGGTTACTACGCTGACCCTGTTGGTATTACAGCACTTCAATTCAAAACGAATTTCAGGACTTCTGAACTCTTTGGATTTGAAGAAAAGGGTACTAAGTTTACGCTGGCAGTCACAGGGAAGAAGATAATTGGACTTCACGGGTCTGATCTTACGCATGTTTGCTCTCTTGGAGCATATTTAACTTGGATCACTCCTATTAGACTGGATGAGAAAGGAGGTAAGGGAGGCAAGGAGTGGGATGATGGATCAAACCATGACAATCTATCAAAGATTCATGTACGAGGTGGTTTTGAAGGCATACAGTTCATCAAGTTTGACTATGTCAAGGATAGAATAGTGCTAGAAAATGGGTCCACCCATGGTGTCTCTAGCAGAGGTTTCGCACAGACAGTATGTATTCAAGTATATATATATATATATATTAACCTTATTTTGAATGTTGTAAGTTTTGTTTTTAATTTCCCAAATTTTTAAACTTTTGCAGTTTGAGATTAACCATCGCAATGATGAATATCTAGTATCTGTGGAGGGTTACTACGACGATGCGTCAGGAGTCATTCAAGGACTTCAATTCAAAACTAACATGCAGACATTTGATATTATGGGGTATGAAAAGGGTAGGAAGTTTACACTTGAAGCCAATGGATATAAGATCATTGGGTTTCATGGATATGCAGGGAAGAACCTAAACTCTCTTGGAGTATATTTCACAACTCAAACTCCTAATAAATTGAAATGCCAAGGTCTAACTAAAGGTTTATTCTGGGACGATGGCTCTAATAATGATGGCACAGGAAAGGTCTACGTCGATGATACAAGGGACTGGAACATAAAGTGTATCAGGCTGGAGTACGTTAATAACGGCAAAGTGGAAAAGACTCATCGTCGGTATTATGTTAAAAACGAAAAAGAGGTCACAATACGATTCCCTTTTGATTAAGTCGTCTAAATATAATGAATATTCTTAGACCGTATATAGATAAATCTTGTTATATAAGAGAAGGTTTTTTGACTAACAATGTGAGATTTGGCACTCTACTTTTGTGACACATGTCCTTCTCATTAATTTTAAATTTAACATTTTATTTTTTAATTTGACTTTATTTTATTTATATCTTATGTGGTGTATAGTTTGTTAAAAAAAAATTGTTGTATAGTTTGCTTTTTGAATTTTTTTCAACATTGTTACAAAAATATATTCTTTCCATTTTTTAGTTTTAGCATCTAATATATTTCATAATGAAATCATACACCTTAGAACCTAAAAAAAAAAAATACTGATCAACCCAACTAAAAAATATAATCAAATTGAAACCAAATAAAAATAGAAAATGGTTTCATACTTTTAAAGTTAAAACTGAAACCAAATTAATTTACGACAGACTAATTTAAAAATATATAAGATTTTCTAATATATATATATATATATATATATATATATCATTATATTCAATAGTCATATATAATGTATTAAAGACACAACTCAAATTTGTATTTAGTAGTATTCTATAAGTTACAGTTTGACTGTCTTTAAAACATATGTACAATATGGTATCATAACATAATTGTTTTCTTACCCCCATGAAATAACAGAAAACAATAGTTTCAAAATTAATTTATTGTTAATTATACTATTTATTTTAAAATGATTATAATTAGAGACAACTTATAGAAGAAAAACATATTTATATTAAATTTAACACATTTTTATTTTCATAAATTTTATAAAAACAATTAGTTAGACTTAGAGTATAAGATATTTGTTTTGTGATAAGTCAATTTTAAAATAATTTATTGGAACAATTTTAAAATTGACTTATCATATTATAAAATTATTTGTTGTTAACTATTACTTTTATATATGAAAATAAATTAATATATAAGACAACATAATTTATTTATCAAAGTAAGGTCTTACACTTTTTTTTTTCCAAAAAACCAGACTATAAATAAATTAATTTATTTTAATTATTTAACGAACATACAAATTAATTAACTTTGCTGTAACTAATTGTCCTATTACTATAAAATGGTTTCATACATGTCAAACTAAAAACTAAAACTAAATTAATTTATGATAGACTAATTTAAAAATATAAAATATTTTCTAATGTATAAAAAACTCACATTATATTCAATAATCATATATATTTTATTAAAGACACAACTCAATTTGTATTTAATAGTAATTTATAAGTTACAGTTTGATTGTCTTTAAAACATATGTACTAAAAAAAAATGTAATGGTATCATAACATAATTGCTTTATCATCTTATGATATAACAGAAAACAATAATTTCAAAAATTAATTTATTGTTAATTATACTATTTATATTAAAAATGATTATAAATAGAGACAATATATAGAAAATAAAAAAAAAAAAATATTAAATTTCACACACTTTTTTTCATGATTTTTTTATAAAAACTGGCTAAACTTATAATATAAGATATTTGTTTTGTGATAATGTTTTAATAAATTATTTTAAAATTGACTCATCATATATAAAACTATTTTTTGTTAACTATTACTTTTAGATGATGACAATAAAATTAATATATAGGACAACATAAATTATCTATCAAATAATTAAGTAATATCTTAAAATTTTCTTTCTAGACTACTTATCAGTTTTTTTTTTCCAAAAAAAAATATATAATAAAAAAAATATAATTTATCTTATATATTTAACGAAAATACCATATATAGTTGACTTTGCTATAAGTAATGATCTTATTACTATAGTAACATACTGTTTAAATAATTTCAACAATATATTGTAATCAAAAATATTTAGTAATATGTATTTTAACTTTCCTCTTTTTCATGATCTTCTATGAAACACTATATAACATATATAAATTATAAATTATAGTTGAACCGTAGTATTATGAATATTATTTTTTAAGACATATATTAACAATTACATCTGTACATTTCATATATAATCGAATAGAAATTTTATTTTATATTTCAAGTTAATAATACATACATAAACCACACATCGCGTGGGCTACTTTCTAGTATACTATATTGTTTTGATTGCAGTTTGTGCTCGACTATCCAAATGAACTGATCACATCTGTGGAAGGGACTATGAGTACTGATTCCGATACGGATATTCGGTCGTTGACACTCAAAACATCAAAAGGTAGAACCATTTCCTTTGGTAGAAAGTCTGATGATGATGTTACCAAATTTGTACTGGAGAAGAAAGGTAATGCTATTGTTGGGTTCTATGGATGGGCTGGATCTTCTAACCTTAAAGCTCTTGGAGCATATTATCGTCCATTTCCTACTCCTCCAGATGAAAATATACTAGAAGCAAAGGGTGGAGATGGAGGAGCTTCTTGGGACGATAGTGGTAGTTTTGAATCTTTTGATGGCGTTAGAAGGATATACATTGGACTTAGCCAGAACGCTGTTTCCTTCATCAAGTTTATTTACTACAAAAACGGCCAACTGGTATTCGGAGATGATCATGGGAGCAAGACCAAAATTGGACTCCAAGAGGTCATTGATTCAACTTCCCTAATTTCAAATCTGTGATTGATTTATTACTACTCTTAACTCTTCCTTTTATTTCTTATGCCGTTTGAGCTGAATTATCCAAGTGAATATATCAAAACAGTGGAGGGTACTTATGATAATAAATCCGGAGTTATCACCATGCTTAGGTTCAAGACCAATAAACAAACCTCTCCACCTTTTGGACTCGTAACAACATCTGGCTTCATACTCCAAAAGGCTGATCACAAGATCGTTAGTTTCCATGGAAAATCCAGCAACATACTTCATCAAATCGGAGTCCACCTAAGTCTTATCATCTGACTTATGTTTTACTCCCACCACACGTCCACACGTTTGTCTCCTATGTTATTTAAGCGACAATCTCATGTAATAATACATGCTTTTATTTCTTTTAAGAATAAGCCATGGTCATTCTCGTTACACTCATTTAATGTCTGGTTCACAAATTTACAAACTTTGTTTGAGCTATAATCTATACACACATATATGTAGCTTTAGACAATGAGTATTACAGAATAAAGTAGTTAGTGTTTCTACTTACTTTTAGAAAAAGAAAGACACAGATTTCTTATGCAGTTTCTTTGTGGAGCGAGATTTCGTAAGCGCCTCTGCATATTTAATCAGCTCTTTCTTCCCGTTTTGATCTGATTCCAAACAATGTTCTTCTCCATAAGCGGAAGAATCTGCTGCTTCGCTCTTACGACGCAGCATCTTAATGTGATTCTTGAAGTCCTCTTCCTCGTCTTTGCCAAGCATCAACATTTGGAAGTCCATTGACTGTGTTGTTCTAAGCTGCTGCCTAGGAGTCGAATGAACACCTGTGTTTGAGCTGCTCGGTTCTGAAGAACCAGCTCTTTTCTTACGGTCTGGAGTACTATCTTTACCGTGTAAGATCTTCATCAACTTATGCATAAGCTTCTTCTTCCCTGACTTTTTTGTTTTCGTCGCAAACAAAGTGTCAACAGAAGAATCATCTAAAAACATTGAGTCAGTGATCATTGATGACTCTTCCTGCGAAGATGACCATCGATCATAATCAGTATTATCTTCCTCATGCCCTTCGCTATGTGCGTACTCGAGTATCAGCTGCTTAGCTTTCACTTCTGAAGTAGGACTTAGAGTAGTACTAAGATCCCTAGCAACAGTTTTACCCGGAGGAGGCTGGTAAGTCCTTAGCTCGTATCTCAAACAAGCGTTTATCCATCTGAGATAAACAAGCTCCTCGAGGTCAGTGCATCGATCCCCTTGAAGCTGCTCCACTTCTTTCTTCAGTTCTTCGTTTTCACTCCTCAAACGGTTACCATCTTCTCGTAATGTCTCAATCTACAAAAAAAAAGGTTGCAGTCTTTCAAATGATCGATATTTTGGGGAAAGTTTGAGGATGTAAATTCGAAACATACCTCTTCCGGGTCCTCAAGCTTTGAATTTGCTATGATTTGAACAGAATCCAGCTTCTCAGCAAGTTCGAAATTCTCAAACTGTAATTTCATGTTGGAATCCTGTAGCTCGTTGATCTCACCTTCCAAGTCCCTTAACCTCTGCATCATCTTATCAGCTTCCGGATCAGGTAAAGTAGCTTTGATCTCTTCTTCTTGCAGCCTCATCACTCGTTCCTTAAGTGACAAAATCTGCTCTACGTGTTGTTGGGTGTTAACGTTCAGTTTCTTCTTAAGAACATGAACCTCAGACTTAGCCTTATCCAGCTCCAACACAACTTTCAAATGCTCAGAACACTGAGCCTTGAGTTTCTCATTCTCGGCTTTCAAAGACTTGATCTTTAGATTGAAAACTTTAGTCTCCATCTGGTTTAGTTTCAATCTACTTCTCAGTTCCATCGCAATCTTTTGCTGCTCCTTGAGGCTGTAGTATTCTAACAACTTATCCTCAAGACACCTCTCTCTCTCACGGAGCGCTCTCACCGTGTTTCTCAACCGGTTAATCTCATTCTCATGATCAGCTTCCTCTTCACTCGGAAATGCTAATGGAACAGTTATATCCGACCGCGGCGTTTCACTGTCATCAGAGACCAACAAATCTAACTTTTTCACTTCCTCTTCAAACTCCGGTAATAAAAACACATCTTTTTCATCAAGATCACATTCCTTTCGTGGCGATAAACAAATTACAGTCTCTTCATTACTCTTCTTAGAGTCAACATCTCCTCTCTACCGACCAAACAAAAAACAGAACCAGATCAAAATTTCAGTAACAGCAAACACTATTGACCACAACTAAATGTAACTAAACAAACCAGAGAGGCCAAATCAACAATCTACATACTATAAATCACAAGGCTAAAAATAGTAACTTCCACCACAAACTATATATACTTACATCATTGGATCTGTTGGAACATTCTCTGTAACCCTTATCTGAAAATTCAACAAACGAATTAGACTCATTGACTGCATAAATAATCCAAATGGTATAATACACACAAAAAAAAGAAGCAATTAAGACAGAAACACAAACCAGAGGATTGAGGTGAAAGAGGAGGCAGAGTGGGTCCGATTCTTTTTGTATTCTTTCTAAATCGAGAAAAGAGAAATCCAGCAAAAGATACGGCAAGAGCTGCTCCTAATTGAAGCACGAACAGGTTGATGTCTCTTTTGCATTTGGTAATGATCATGACTGCCAACTAAAAAACCCACCGCCCCCAAAAACTAATTAACAATTGGAAGAAAGAGATAATTAGATCATATCTCTTCTTCTTCCTCCTCTGCCTCCATCTGCAATAAGTTGAGATTTTTTAATCAAAAGACAAAACCTTTGATGATGGGATCAAATAACCCACCAAGGATCAACAGTAATCTACTCCTTACAGAAATTACAGAAACTAAAGAGCTGATCAATTAGAAAAAAGTTTGGATTTTTTTTCCCCTTTCCTTTAAGATTGATTGGCAAAAAAAAAAAAAAAAAAAAAACACAACTTTGGGAAGAACCCAACAAACAAAAAAAATCAAATCTTTGTCTTATTTAGGAACTGAAGTAAAAACACAAAAGTAACCGAAGTGAACAACATATTAAATTCAAGGAAACTCACCAGAAACGCCATTAAACAACAACATAAACTGAGGAGTTTGGGTAAATTATGTTTTTCTTTTTGTTTTCTCGAGGTAAGTTTGGTTAGCAGATACGAAAGGTTCTAGGTGCAATTAAGAGAAAGAGAGAACAAAAAAAAGGTTTTTGATTCTTTTGAGTGGGTGGGTATATATCGTGGTCCGATGATTAAACACGGAATGTGATGTTTCTATACAAATTGAGAAGCAAAGATTTTTATTTGACGGCGAGAATTTTGATGCGTTGGGGAAATATTGAACAGAGGATTGAATGATGATGAAGTCGATCACGAAACATCGCCAGATGCATATTTGGGGTATCATTTAATAATTTTTTAATTTATTTCATATAGACCGGCTCTTTATTGTGTTGTGTGTGTGTGACTCAGTTTTGTATCGCTGTGTGTTCATTATTAAATTAAATTTGATATTTTAATACTACTACTATACTACTAAAGAATAAAAGATGCATGTCAGTGTCATTAACTCGTGCGACATGTTCAGTAGTCAACAGAAAAGTATTAGAAGAGAACAAGAGCAATTTAGATTTATGACCCAAATCCAAATCCATGTGGAGATAATCTGGCCCAACAAAAATTCAGCCCATGTCGAAAGCTATGAACCGGTTCAGTTTAACTCTTGCATGTTGAAGACACCATGATGAGGTTTACTGACTATGTAGTACATACATGACGTTTAAAAAATACTCAAGAGTGGCCGGGTTTCTTGTTAAGGAAGGTGGAGACTGAAGTATCCGAGTGAATGTCTTCTTCCGTCAAAGAATATATGAAACTAGCCGTTGGTAGGAGTTTGATGTTTGTGTTTCACTCGGTCTCCTGTATCCAAAATATTCGGACGGACGCAAAAGGAATGGCGAACCAAATGAGCCCTTGCCTCCTAGGTTTCGTTAGTGGTTGCATAATGAAACTGGTGAAAGATAGATCATGAGAAGTTTATTCTTCAATAATGTCTCTTTTAATCCTATATTCTAGCCTCCTAGATAAGAACTTGTGCATAGCACAAGTGAATTTTATGTGATATAATTATATGGGAATTTGGCCAAGAATGCCATTTTGCACAAAAAGTTTTTTACAAATGCCATTTTTATAATTTTCTTCTGCAAAATGCCACTTTCCATGTTTAGGGGTGGAGGAAATGACAAAAATATCCTTTCACAAAAAGAGATGAAGAGAAGACGCAAACAAATTCAAAAAGGTGACATTAATGATGATGGGACACATATTAATAGCAGGGAAAACAACTATGTTAGTAACATATTTAGTCCTCAAACACTTCAACAGTGGGAATCGAAACGTCTTCCAAATTGTCGACAAACAACAACCATGTTAATAACATATTTAGTGTTTTTGTACAATAATAGACTAATGCATATTCTGTTGTAAAAAATGGTCCACCAAAGAGTGGACATCTACCTTGGCTGACGGATCTGGTCCACCAGGGCCACATTATGTCAGTGAGAACGCCATCAACATAACTGCAGTGACGAGATATTTAGTTGTTGGTTGTAACTTGTAAGTGATAGACATAAAAAATTTGAATAACAATTGTCACAATAAAGATGGATGACCAAACTGATATGAGCATGTAAATGGCAGACATATATGATAGTGGTGGACATAGTTTTGATGGACATGTATCATGGTCCAATCATAAGACAGAAATAAATAACACGGGTGGACATACCTTGGCTGTTGTAACTGGTCCACCTGATGTAGGACAAGTCTTTTGCATGCATCGTCATCAGACCTGCAATAGGGACATATATGTCAATGGTGGACAACTACTGTCTGTTGAATCTGGTCCACTAAAACGAACAAGTGACATAATTAGAGTGGACATACCTTGACTGTTGAAACTGGTCCATCGGAGGCAAAACATTGTCAATTCTTGCATCGTCATCAGACCTGCATTGGAGACATGTTTAGACAGTGGACTATGGAAATTTTATGTCTGTCATGGACAAATGACAAGATGTCTGTCTATTAGCAGAGAGAGACTACATTTCCGAGGTGAAGCGAAAGATATGGTCCTTAAAATATAGCAAATAACATAATATGGTCCTCTGAATAAAGCGAAGGACATAATACTGGTGGACAAAAACTAATATGTTGGATCTGGTCCACCTAAACTACAAACCTACAGTGTGGACAAGTTTATATTGATTGTAAAGGACAACAAAACGTAAAGTCAAAGGGATATTAACGACTTAAGAAACCTAGGGAAATAATCGGGGTAGACAAAAATCTTGGATTTAGGATTATGTCCACCGTATCTGCAGACTTGCGATGTAGACAAGTTGTTTAGTTAGCAATTGACACAAAAGGATATGGTCCACAAAATGAGACGAAAGACACAATGTTGGCGGACAAAAACTTTAGATGCTCGCTCTGGTCCACTAGAGGTACATCATGATCAGTGCATGCGTCGACAACAGACCTGTAGTGTGGACAAGTTTATATTGATAGTACAGGACAACAAAACGTAAAGCCAGAGGGATATGGACAACTTAAGAAACCTAAGAACATAATCGAGATAGACAAAAACCTTGGATTTTGGATCTCGTCCACCATATCTGTAGACCTGCGATGTAGACAAGTTGGTTTGTTAGCAATTGACACAAAAGGATATGGTTCACAAAATGGAACGAAGGACATAATGTTGGCGGACTAAAACCTTAGATGTTTGATCTGGTCCACCAAAAGCACATCATGATCAGTGCATGCATTGACAGCAGACCTGCAGTGTGGACAGAAAAAAGTCAAGCCAAACACTAAATAGAGCAAAAGACATAAGACTAATTTGCTGGGTCTGGTCCACCTAAAATACATATCTACAGTGTGGACAAGATTCTTTTGATAGCAAAGGACACCAATTCTGTAAAGCTAAAGGGATACAGACGACTAAAAGACATAACTAGGATAGACAAAAACCTGAAATTTTGGATCTCGTCCACCGTGTCTGCATACCTGCGGTGTAGACAAATTATTTTGTTAGAAATAGACATAAAACGGCAAACCAAACAAACTGTTTAATGCATAAGCAAAATAGACAATTTACAGAATTGTGGACCACTATCTCCTCTTACCTGCTAGAGGTGCCACCAGAAAGATTTCCTTTGCTGTTTTGGAGAAGACTGAAAGCCAAAAAAATAAGGTAAGAATATGAAATCATAAACCCTAAATACAATGCAAATTAGTTGACTATCATCATACCAATTGGTGTCGGGTATGGAAACTGCAGAACTAGATCCGACAGAGTTAGACGATCAGACAAAGATTTTAGAATTTTATGGCACCACCGACGGCTGAAAGAGATTGAGGTAAGCTTCGTTCTCGCTGGTCTGGGCCATTCACTATCCAAGAAGTCCGCCCCTATGGAGCTATTGTGCTGCTGAACTCAAAAGGAGAGAAGTTTACTGTCAATGGACAGAGGGTAAAACATTATTGGGCTAATGCCGGGATACCAGACGGACACATTTTGCATTTGCATGATGCACCTTCTGCCTAATCCGCTGCCAAGTCAAGCTAATGACTTAAAACAAGCGCTGAGTGGGAGGCAACCCACTGGTAGGATTTAATTATTTTTATTTTTGTTTTTATTTTTAGGATTTACTAACATATTGATTTTGAGTTTTGAGTTTAAGTGATGCAGAAATCGTGAAAAATTAAAACAAAAGTGGCAGTGCATCGACCGACACAGCTGGTGCATCGGTCGATGCATCGCTCGATGCTGTTACTGGATCCGAGAGTAAACGGGCTGGTGGGTTTGGAAAGAATTGAATTGATGGTGGGCCGGACCGAAGCTGAGTTGCATCGACCTAACAGTTGTATCGACCGATGCAACCTCATCATCGATCGATGCAAGTTAACCTAGAATCGCGATTAAAGAACCCCGACTTCGTCTTCTTCGCCTCTTTTCCTCAGAACTCGAACTCGCGAAGAACACAAAATTAAATCGACCATAACTCAGTCATTTCTAAATCAAATCCGACAATTCAAAGCCCTATCCTGCTCGGATTTCTTTCCTCTACTCGATCCATACATCCGCTTTGCGATTCGGAGCAATATCGACCGGCCAAAGATCGAAGAGACCTCGGCCCTCCACTTCTGCCGCCGCTCCGCCGCGCCTCCGCGACTCTCCACCGCCGGCGACCCCTCCTCCGGTTCCACTGAGGCCAATCCGACCACTTCCTGCTCCAAATGCACCTCCTCAAGCCACATGACACGATCAATGGCCAAGGAGAGAAGGACTAAGGATTCCGCCACAGCATGTTTGGCCTGGACGTCCAACTGAAGAAGTTAAGAAGCTTGAATACATCAACCGACCACTACTTGATACTTGGGGAGAGTATGAGACTCTATTTTACAATGCTTGGCTGAAGGTTGAGATCAAGCCAACTCGGTTCGTTGATCCTGCTACTATGCAGAGGCTGGGGATTCATGATGAGGTACTGAGACTTCTGGAGAAGATTGGATTAGGGACTATGTGCACTCGCTACTATGACTGTTTTCCGGAGCTGGTCCGACAATTCATGGCTTCCGTCCGCGTTCTTTTCCAAAACGAGCAGGTCCCGAAAGCTAGTGAAGGAAGGTTGTCTTTCTTCATTAGAGGAGTTCAGTATGAGATTTTTTACGCGATCTTTGTGACATTTACGGTTCTAGCAGAGAGCCAGAGGGAGTTTCACTTCCAGGAGAGTTTGTAGATGTCTCGCATCTCTGGTCCTACTTCGGTACTGGCGATTATGATTCCCGAAGTTCCACTATGACTAATGTGAGGCATCCAGTGATCAGGTCCATTTTTAGGGCCATAGCCAACACTATTTTGTGTAAGATAGAGCCTAGGAAGATGAGAGTGAGTGAGCTGGAAATGATGGCATATGGGATTTATGATTTGATTGCTGAGGATGATAGCTGGGTTGACCCTGAGAGGGTTAACTATGGTGCAGTGTTTGCTTCCCATTTGATCTCTTTGAAGGTCAAGGCTTTTGTGCGTGGGAAGACAGAGTATGTTGGGAGTCTGCTTACTCCTATTTTTTAGCGACTGTGTATTGCTACTGACTCTGTCTCCCTTTGTACGGAGAGGTGCGTTATTGATGAGGAGCATTTGAGGAACTCCACTTGGATGAAGAGGGAGATGCTATGGCATTTTAAGGATTCTACTGGTACTCATCTGATCAGATTGCCACGACCAGACCTCACCACTATTGGGGAGGATGCAGAGCAGTTGCGTTTTCTTCCTGATCCTGCTGATTTTGTTATACCATCACCTACCTGTCGCCAGAGAGCTGTCGCACCTGCTGAGCCACCTGCTGCCGGTTTTGCTGATGATCACCCTGCTGGGGGTTTTGAGTTTGGTTCCTCCTCTGGCACTACATCATTAGATTTCCCGAAGCCACCACAGCCTTCTGCTACTATGACTCAGGGCGCTTACCAGGAGTACCAGACATCCACCATGCGTGCCATCTGGAACGCGATTTCTCGATTGTCTCGGTGTGGCTGCGTCCGTCCCACTAGGCGCAGAACACTTTCTCCTCCCCTTGGTGGAGCGAGCGGTAGTGATGCAGATCTTGCTGATGGTGATGTTGTTCCTGAGGATTGATCCTACTTCTGTTTACGGTTTCTTTTATCCTTTTTCTCTTTCACTTTGAGTCATTTTATTTTTCCTTGAGTCAGTTTGTCATTTGTTTCAGATTGAACTTGTACTGCATTATGAACCATTATCTATCATGTTGCATTTAATGTTGTGTTTGAGTGATTCTTAACAGAGCTGACTTTCATGAGAAACACACAACTAACATGCAACTAAGAAGGAATCAGAGTCGGAGATGGACGACATTGCATCGATCGATGCAATATTTGCATCGGTCGACACAACGGCCAACAAATTGGTAACACGTATTTGGTTCATTACTTCACTACTTTTTCAATTTGATTTTTCTTTCTTGATCAATCTTAGGCTTGATAACACTGGGAACAGTGTTGTTTAAGTCTGGGGGAGATTAGTACTAACTAGGTTTTCTTTCTTGAGTGTGAATTATGTCTGTCAAAACCATATTTTTGAGTCAAATTTTTCACGATTTTCTTTTTGGAATTAGGATCTCTAACTAATGGTTTCTGTTCTTTGGCTAACACTTTTATGAATCTTGATTATGCTTGATCTCAGAACTGAAGTTTAGAAAAGACTATGAGCTGTATCAACAATCCTGAAAGTCCTTATCCAAAGGATATCTGATTTAACTAACGTTGTCTCAAGTTTTATCAGGATTTTAACCGGACTTAATCTCTTGCTTTGGGGTTTGAGATCAGTGGACTAGATTTCTTCTTCTGGCCATACAAGACAATGCAATTTTTCAAAGTATGTCTCCCCTCTCTTTTCCCTTCGGTACTTAAAAAAAAAAAGATAAAAAAAAAAGATAAAAATAATAAAAGAAGAGAAGAAAATAAAAGATGAGATGATTTTGATCAGTTTAGAGGGGTAGGTAAATTACATGTGACCCCATTATTCTACTCTTGAGTCAAATAATCACACAAAGCTTGGAACCGAGGGGTAGGTAAATTACCAATGACCCCGGTATTCGCTTACATCTTTGATTATTCAGAAAAAAAAAAAAAAAAAAAAATCAATCCTTTGGAAGTGAGAAAAGGGAGAGGAAAGGAGATGTATGAAGAATGTCTTGGCCTGAAGAGAGTCCATATGCCACTGATCGATACACCGAACTCACCTGTATTTGCTTTAATTTATGTAATGAGATGACAATGGTGAGATTAGAGATTCCTAAGGATTGTGGGATTTGAGTAAGGAATGTTGATGCTTCTCAATTGACAAAGTATATGAAGTAAGTTCTGGAGATCAAGGCGATGAAGAGTGCGAAAAACAGTTACCTGCAGTTGAGTGAATTCCATGTTTTCAAACCTCTTTCACAGGTCTAAGTTTTTGTCTTGCTTGAGGGCAAGCAAAGGCTAAGTTTGGAGGAGTTGATATATCATGGTTTTTGTGGCTTTTAACCATAGTATAAGTGTGCTTTTTGAGTCTTTTGAATTGTTTTCTAGGATGTTTTTGAGTCTTTATAGGTGTAGGTACTCATTGGCACGGATGGAACACAAAGGAGCTAAAAAGGATGATTTGGAGCATAATCAAAGCATTAAGGCTGATCGGAGACGAGTCGAAGAGTATGCATCGACCGATGCTACCGCTGCATCGATCGATGCAGTGCCCAAAAGCCGAATCGGAAGTTTTCTCTCCAAGCTTTAGAAGATTTACAAAATTTGCCCAAGTTTCTCTTATTTGCAATTAAGGCCCAAGACGTGTTTTAGAGTATATTTAGGATTTTTATGGCATTGTTAAGACCTAAATTTTTCTCTAGAGAGTTTTATTCTGCAACCTTATTGAGAGAAGAGATATTGAGAACTTTGGGAGAGACAGATCTGATTTCATCTGTAGAGAGAAGATTCTTAAACTCTCTTCCTACTTCTTAATTTAATTTGCTTATTATTCAGAAAAGATGTTTTATTCTTCATTAAACATGTTTGGGTATTTTGTTTGTTAGGTTTAGGGTTTTTCTTAAGGTTTTTATGATTTATTAGATCTGTTATTTTTAGGATTCATTATCTTGTGTGATCTTCATCTTAGGTTGTTCTTCATATTAATTCTTGATTGATCACCTAGAATTAATACCTTATGAAAATAAATTGATGTGAGAGTATAATTGATTTTCCTGATTAAAACCTTTTGATGAGCAAAATTATTTCCTGCAAAGAGATTTTATTTAATAATTTTGTGAACAATCTAAACTTGTTTTTAAAAGCTGATTTTTAACCTTGAATTTTACAAAGAGATTTGGATTTTCTGGTTTTAAATTTAGATAATATTTGCAGTGAGAACTGATTTATTTTACAAAAGAGTTTAGAGTTCTAGATCTGATCTTAATTGCTTGAATCCTAATTATTTGTTGATTTAATAATTTGTAATTTCCTGAGAAATTCCCTATGCCTAGCTTTTTGATCCTTTGAATTTACAACACTTTTATTTTCTGTTTCTGCATTGCTATTTAAATTTAATATTTTGATTTAGCATAATTAAAAGATTAATAAGTCTATTGTATGATCTAGAGTCTCTGTGGATTCGACCTCTAAAGTATTACAACTGCAAGACTGTTAGTACCATTAGGGTATTACAATTTGAGCATATCAAAATCCACAACCATGCTGGCGGTATTATAATATCTTTGTTCTATCAAGATATATACTACACTACTTGCTCTCGATCATGACTCCATGAGTCAAGTCAGAAGTTAGAAATTTGTTTTGTTGCCCATGGTGGATTGCAGGAAAGACCTCGAAGGGGGAGGAATGGACATCTAGATCCAAAAGAGTTCGTCTATTTATGTTTCATAGTATACTTGTATAGGAAAAACAGGTTCACATGAGAAAGTGCATTGACTAAACCTGTGGTTCTTATAGAAAATTAAGATTATGATCCCGTAGTTAGTAAGGCCAACCTCCTCTCCTTGCCAATCAAATATAATATTGGCAAGTGTTATACCAATATAATGGCTCCACTTTACGGTGAAGTGAGGCGAAGAAGTAGTATAATTAGGTGTTATTAAATCAAGTGTGAACGAAAGGGGAGTGAATATCCAGGGGAGTGGATATCTTGAATATATCTGGTTCAATCGTATTAATCAATTCGGTCAGTTAAAATATTCATTCTTAAAACTTGAAAAAATGCAAATAATTTTTTTTTTTTTTTTTTTTTTTTTTTTTTGTAATTGGAGGGAGACTAAGCTCCCATTTATTAAAAAAACTATTACAAGTCGAGTTTAAATCCGATAACATCATTTCAGTAACCAACGCCACATACGACGGAACCAAGTTAAAAATGTGAAATTCAAGTATTAAAGAGAAAGCATACTTTGCTAATCCTGCTAAACAATTAGTTTTCTTAAATAAATACGAAATTTGGACTATTCAGTCATTCGAAAAATAGTCATAGCACAAATATACGATGAAAGACAGCGGATGCACCTCACTTATCCTTATCTTTAGAAAACCAATCACCAAATAAAATTGTTTTAAGAAAAACCTTATTTGATTTGTTGTAATTGTTTTTTGGAACATTAACATCGAATTTTACTAGTTTACCTTAACTAAAATCATGTATAAACATAAGCTAATAGATCTACCACACATGATACAACATAACATCAATTGTATAAGTCAACAATATTAATAAATTTATAATGTTACACAGTTATCAAAAACAATTCCTTTGATTTCACACTCAAAAATTTTTAAATCTATATCTTTCTCGTCAACGTTCTCTAAGAAATGGTATATTAAGAACTTGAAAAGGTGAAAACTTACGAAATGAGAAACATTATTCTATAATGCCACTAGCTACTAGTAATTTTCATATGTGAAAGAGCCATAACTATGTGTATAAAAAAGCAATCTCCAGCAGTACCCCAGCTTCTTCATTATCAATCACCGCAGCACAACTATCATGTTTATCTTCTATATTTTTCTTTTTCTCTCCTCAGCCATTATAGGTAACTAAGCTCTCCTTATCAACATTGTTTAATTTATACCATAGTAATGTTCAAACCTCAATACACAATTCCTTCATGAGTTCAAATTTTATGTTGAAAGATTCAACTGGGTTTGCAAAGGCCCAGAAGTTGGATGCAGTTGGTGGGAAGGGAGGCAAGCAATGGGATGATGGAGCAGACCATGACAATGTAGCAAAAGTTTATATACGAGGTGGTCTTGAAGGCATACAATACATCAAATTTGATTATGTCAAAGATGGACAATCTATAAATGGATCCATCCATGGTGTTTCGGATAGCGGTTTCACAGAGACGGTATATATGTTTTATATAAAAATTTAACTCCAGTGGATAATGAAACTCAAACTTACTTGGATCTTACTATGTGGATCCCCATCTCACTTATTTAGCTTATTGTGTACTGTGTCTACAAAATCTTTACTAATGTACGTAATTCATATATTTGTTCGCATGCAGTTTGAGATTGATTATTTGAACAGTGAATATATTGTATCTGTTGATGGCTACTACGACAAAACCGGTGTGATGCAAGCACTTGTAATCAAAACTAACCGGAAGCCTTCAGAAGTGATTGGATATTCAAAGGGTACCACAAAGTTTTCACTAGGTGGAGTCAATGGCAAGATGATGATCGGATTCCATGGATCCGCTGGGAAAGTCTTAAACTCCATTGGAGCATATTTAACAACAGCTCCTCCTACCAAGTCAGAACTCGTAGGTGGTCTAACCGGAGGCGAACCTTGGGATGATGGTCCTAATTATGATGGCGTGAGAAAGGTATCAGTTACTTACATTAGCACGCTTATAAGGAGTATCAATGTCGACTACGAAAAGGACGGCCAAGTTGTAACATGTTACCATGGGATGAAGAATGGAGATACAGAGGAGGTAACAAATCATTTTTAACTCTTAACATAACATTCTTAAATTGCTTATTTTAATATATTAGCCAAACAGTCTATATATATGTACATATAGATTATATTAGATTTTAATTTTTATTATTATTTTAATCTAGGTTTACTAACATATGTTTTTCTATATTGCAGTTTGTGGTAGACTATCCAAATGAATATTTGATATCAGTGGAGGGTACCTACAACATACTCCCCGATGATAACGTTTTGGTCATTAGGTCGTTGATTTTCAAAACATCAAAAGGGAGAATCTCTCCCACGTATGGGTTTGTGTCAGGTACCAAATTTGTGTTGGAGAGCCAAGGTAATGCTATTGTTGGATTCTATGGGCGGGATGGTGGTGCTTTCGACGCTATCGGGGTTTACTTCTCTCCGATTCCATCGTAATTCAAAACTATAAAGGATATTAAAAAAATTAAGGTTCGATGGATGGAAATAGTCACGAACTGCACTCTCGTTTCATTATGTTGCCTTCAAGGCTCTCGTACTACGTACTACGATGTTTCTTTAATTAGTAGTCTATTCCGAGTTTGAATCTCTTGTAATAAAACAAGGTTTAATTATTAAACCTCTATTTCAGTATTTTAAAATAAAAGATATTACAGCTAATTATAATTCTGAATTAGATCCAAACAAAACTTTCTCGTTTTCAAGCTTCAACCATGGCACCTTTGCCGCAACGTGTTTGACGTGATCTTTCTCTTTGTGGGTAAGGGCGGATGTAGTATAGAGTATGGACCAACGTGGTCACATTACATGAACCCGTGACGTCTAACTCTTTTTTTGTTCCTAACGTAATTATTGTAAGCTCATTAGAGCCAGTACTGATTAGAGCACCTCCAATACACCCCACTTGGATCCTCCGTTGGAGGTGGTCTTACAATACTCCTACTCCACTATATAAAATAATAAAAATATGATCCAGAGAAGATAAGAACCAGCTCTAAATATTTTTAGATTCGTTCCGGAGATACATTAATATCTGGAGGTGAAATCGGTACCGGAGACTCCTTAATGCACGATGCTTTTTTTTTCTAAAATGTTAATATTATGAACGTTTCATTGTTACAACGAAATATAAAATCTATAGAAAGCTCTTTGTCAAAAAAAAGGTAAAAAACAAGGAACAATTTTATAATCATGCTCTAGAGTGAGGAAAACATATCTCCCTTAGCTGAACCAAAGTCTGAATAGGTTCCTGAACTTCTTCCTGCCCCTCCGGACTTGAATGGTGTTAATGATTTGGCGGTCAATATCTTTGAAGATATTGAGCGGCGGAATGATGACATGATGAGGTTGTTTCTCTGTCTCCAAACACTATAGACGGTCGCCTGAGTTAACAAAAGCCGAAAACTAGATGGAGAGGAGGCGTTACTTCCCTTTGCCCAAGATAATAAAGAAGACTAACTTGTAAAACCTGATCCCTGATGACGAATTCTTATTTTTATTTTATTTTTGAATTTTTTTTACGAGAAAAGTCTCTATATAATTATTAATTTATCAAAAAATTAAAATTTCTATAAATTAACAGATTTTTATGTTCTCAACATTATTAATTTATTAAGATTTTACTGTATAAACATATAACAAAAATAACCTAACTCCATTCAAACCCAAAACAAAAACAAAAAAATGAAGAAAAAATAATAGCTAACTATATCAAATATAAGCCACACCAACTATTTTAATATATGAATATTAAATACATTAACTATTACATATGAATCATTTAGATATTGACATCCACTAACTTGTCATGTGTTCAACACCGTAAGTCTATAACCATCTTTTTGGCACTATTTCGATGTATATATCACAGGTTAGAATCTGATATTATTTTTCGACTTAAATTCAGGCTTGACCCATCCAAACAGACCCAATAAAAAGGATGATTATGATAGGCGGTAAATAGTTTCACGTAAAATGAATGAGATAAAAGTGGATATATCACTCTGTTTTGGAGGGAGAGAAATGATCGAAGCCATGCAGAACAACCTTCAATGGTAGAGAAGCTGGTGAAACTTATAGACAAGAATGTTTGTAACAGATTGAACACTATGGAAGGAGGGGGATCCAGTCTTCAAGCTTGGTTTGCAGCCAGATTTTATTCAATTTAATTCTCTTTAAATGTTTAAGAAAAAATCAACATTAGCTATGCAAAAATGTTTATTTTTCTTTTGAATATAATTTAACATTAGTTTCAAAAAAAATAAAAGTGGATATATGAAAAAATAGAGACGAATAGTTTTTATCTTGTTTATTTTTTTTTGAGTGAAAACAAAAGAAAAAGTACCTCTTTCTTATTCATCTCATATAAAATGAAAAGAGATGAATAATCAGTTTTTTTGTATTCAACTCAACCAATAACACCTTTTGGCCATACTTTTTTTTTTTTTTTGGCAACCTATACTTAATTAGATCAGTAAAAAATATTTTTCCTATTCTTTTAACAAACAAACTAGACGTTAATATCAATCTTGACCTAAGAAACTTAAATCTTACAATGGAATATTCAGCACATGAAGAAAGCGAGAAAAGTGAGCAAACTAATTATATTATATATATATATATATATATATTGTCAATTTGCACAAAAACAATATATATATCACTACCAAAAAAAAAGAATATATATATGTCAAAAGTCAAAATTCATGGTTCATTATATTCATTCACTAGATCCGAGTGTGAATTAGCTTACTACAAGTAGGTATTATATATATCTCTTTCGTAAAGAAAAAAAGGATTCAGATATACGTTTTGGGGTGTAGGTAGGCGTATCTCGTGTAGGCATGTCCACATCACATTGTAAAACCCAATTATCACTGACGTTCAGGTGAAAAAATACCCAAAAAAGAACAAAAAGAACAAAAAAATTAACATATCTTCAACAAATATATATGACATATCTTGACAAATATAGGTGTTTCACGATTACAGAAATTTCAACCACTCTTTCCTCTAATATTCAAGTTATGAACAGAGGCAAGAGAACATTTTTTTTGTCAAACAGGGAAGAGAACTAAAACTCTAATATTTATGTAATCGGATGGACGTCCATGCTGGACCATGCAGCACACATTCACCTTAATATTAGAGATAAGTGGTTTAGCTCAAGTGGATAATCTTAATTCTTTCTTTCTTATTTTCAATGATTCTTTTTTTTTTCTGTCAAAGGTTATTTTCAATGATTCATTTCTAAATTTTTCTTAGATTGTAACTTGTGAGCAATATTTTTTTCATTTAAACCATATTCATCTTGTTTCAATAAAAAAAAAAAAAAAAAAAAAAAGCAGGTTATGGTTGCATCATGTACTTCTTGAAGACTTACTCTGATGTCCAAACAGTATAATCCACGTTCTTAAGATTAAATCTAGGACTAGGAGTCTATTGGTTAGTCAACTTTCTTTAAGAAATAGTATACTTAATAAAATACTGAAAATGGTGAAAACTTGAGTATTGAGAAACACTATATTGACTTAGAGGCCACTAGTTAAATATACTATAGTAATATGCATTTGTGAAAGAGCCAAAACCTGTATAAATAAGCATTCCGATCTTCAGCTTCTTCATCAATCACCATAGCACGGCGATCATGGTTATCATTTATATATTTCTATTCCTCTCCTCAGCCTATTTAGGTAACTAAGCTTCCTAAGGCACAGTTTTAAATCACAGCATTTATGTTTTAGTGATATTAAAGAGAACAGAGTGCATATACACACACCACTTTCATGGGTTTTGCATATGTTAATTCTTATCTAATTATGTACATAAAATGTATATAGCACAAATTGTTAAGTTAGATAATAGCTACAACTTTCATTATTCCACTTTTAATTCGTTTGACGCTTTGCTAGAAAAACAATGTTTTCAATATAAGTTAGTGACAAGATCGAAGGTTATTCAATTTTATATATGAAGATTTAAATGGATTTGCAACGGCCCAAAAGTTGGATGCAATTGGTGGGAAGGGAGGGAAGCTGTGGGATGATGGAGGCGACCATGACAATGTAGCAAAGGTTTATATACGAGGTGGTCTTGAAGGCATACAATACATCAAATTTGATTATGTCAAAAATGGACAATCTATAGATGGATCAATCCATGGTGTTTTGGGTAATGGTTTCACACATATGGTATGTTTTAAAAATAAATATAGATTTTTATATATAATCTTTCATCTCTCAAAACTTTTAATCTATCATTTTAATTGCAATGGCCAGTAAAATCAAAGGTGAATTTTGTTGATATTTTAGATCCCCCATGTCACATATTTTAGCTTGTTGTCTGGGAAATCCTTATCAAAGTATAAACCATTTTTCTTGGCAGTTCGAGATTGATTACCAAAACAGTGAACATATTGTATCCGTGGACGGTTACTACGACAAATCCGGTGTGATGCAAGCACTTGAAATCAAAACCAACAAGAAGACTTCTGAAGTGATTGGATATCCAAAGGGTAATACAAAGTTTTCACTTGGTGGGGTAAGCGGCAAGATGATCACTGGTTTCCATGGATCCGCGGGGAAAGCCCTAAATTCCATCGGAGCATATTTCACAAAAGTTCCTCCTACTAAGTCTGAACTCGTAGGTGGTTGGGGAGGCGAATATTGGGATGATGGTCCTAATTATGACGGTGTAAGAAAGGTGTCTGTTACTTTTATTAGCACTGTTATAAGGAGTATCGACACCGACTATGAAAAAGACGGACAGGTTGTGACAAGTCACCATGGGAATAAGGAGGGAGAGACACAGGAGGTCCTAAAATCTTATTAACTCTTAAACTTAGTATTCATTGTCCATACAAGTATTGCTAATTTTAATATGCCAAAACTTATTAACAAAATTAGTAGCCAAATGAGTCAAGCAGTCTTTATATATACATTAAATATTAGATTTGGATTATTTCTATTATTTTTTCAGTATATAAACATTAGTTTTCTTTACTGCAGTTTGTGATAGACTATCCAAATGAATATTTGACATCAGTGGAGGGTACGCACAACTATATCCTATTCCCGGATCATTACGTTTTGGTCATTACGTCGTTAAGTTTCAAAACATCGAAAGGGAGAGTCTCTCCCACATATGGGGTTGTGTCGGGTACCAAATTTGTGTTGGAGAGTCAAGGTAATGCTATTATCGGATTCCATGGGAGAGATGGTGGTGCTTTCGATGCTATCGGTGTTTATTTCTCTCCGGTATGATTCCTTCGTAATTCGAAATTGCAAAAGGTTATCAGAACGTATATGGTTCACTTAAAAACTGTAAAAGGCTTATCATCCATTGTATCTTTTAATGTTTTACTTTTACTGTACCTGTTCCGACCTTCTTTATAAATCACATATTCTCTTTTGAGTTTGCAAATCTAATGTAATAAAACAAGGGCTAATTATGCCCTATTTCAGCATTTCAAATTGTATTTTTCCTTATATGTAAAACAAAATGTGCATCTCTCCTTCTTTTCTTTATGGCTAAGGTTGTTGTCTGTCTTTTGCATTTGTATGTTTATTTCTCAAGTTCAAACTCAATAAATGAAACAATTGATAACAGTCTGTCCTATTTCTAGAAAGAAAAAAATGTTTCAAAAAGATGTTATTTTTAAATTACCAATGCACTTTTTAATAGTTATTGATGATGAATTGTAAATTTCAAAAACAAATAAATAAATACTATTGGTTTAGAGTTATAGAAAATTAAAATTATAAAAAACAAGAAAATAATTTAAAGACAAGAGATCGAAGAAATAGAAATTTCATGATCAAGATGAGCTCAAAGATTACAAGAGAGTTCTCCCTGGCTTGGATAGCAAGTTAAAGTTATTTTTCGAAAGTAAACTTAAGCATATTGGTTATTGAGTAGAGAAATTGTGTCATTTGCTTGTTGGCCGGCCGAGCTCCCTAAAAAGAATCTTTTACCAAACAAAACGAAAAGTTAATATCAATCTTGAGTTACAAACTTCCATCTTATAACTCAACACATGAAGAAGGCGGGAAATTTGAGTAACCAATTATCTATAGTCCAAAGTAAAATTCATAAACCTTCGTAGTGTTCATTTACCAGATATGTGATGGGATTAGTTAAATACAAGTGGGTTCCCAGTATATCTTTCGTAGTTATGAATCAATCTTGACCTAAGAAACTTCAAATCTTAAAAATAATACTCGACACATGAAGAAGACGGGAAAAGTTAGTAACTAATTAATCATCTATAGTGCAAAGTCAAAACTCATGATCCTTTCGTATTCACATTCACATGCGAAATCTGTGATGGGATATATATAAATATATATCAAATTAAATACAAATAGGTTTGGCGGCTTTGGGATGAGACTTGTTATAAAATTGTATGTTATCAACTGAGTTGGGCAGAGTTCATGATCATGCCCTAACATTTAGGCTTAAGACATCAACACTTATAAGCTAAGAGAAGTGAGCTTTTTCCTATTGCCAAATTTTCGATAGTTTTTGAAGACGTAGTGACCAAATTACATCCATGGTCCTTCTTATTTATATACCAGAATACCAGATCTGATATTGAACTAGATTAAATACAAGTAGGTTTAGTTTTCATTATATCTTTCGTAGTTAGGAATCGATTCAGATATACGCTTTATCAAAAGTTAATCCGTCTTGCGTAATAATTGACTCTAATAATTGTGTCAAATATTTAATGTTCTTTTGTCATTTTTATTTTGCTATTTACATAATTTTTTCCATCTTTACATTAACTGTTCATTCGATACAATCATACAAAGAATCAAGATTCTAAATAATAATAATCAAGATTCTACTGTACATATATGTTTAAGTCAACAGTTAATTAATTAATTACTTAATTTGGACTAATAATAAATAAGTCAACTCTGAAGAGGTATATATGGAATGACGTTAGGAACGGACCAAATAGATCTTGATCCAGATATCAAGATTTGTGAGAGATAGTATAAATAACAATTCTCCAATTTGCAAACTCATGCTAGGTCATCTAACTAATCCAGCTCAGCAGCAACAAACTAGAGCAACACTCTAATACAATCAAACTTCATGTGATAACGGAATGATGATCTAACTTTCTAGATCTCGAAATTCTAAATAGTATATTTCACGATGTCAAGATATTAATATTCATTTTATACAATACTGGTCAATGATAAAGTTCAATAACTAAATCAAAGTAATACTTTAGAGTCACATAACGTTTTTGAGTTAGATTTCAGTTCACACTGATCAAAAATCAAAACCATTGAAGGTATTTTTAAACAGATTGTACATACCTTGAAAAATATGAAAACTTGATAATATAGGAACATTGTTTCTATAATGCCTCATGGGCCACTTGTCAGAGTTTTATATTTACACACTAATATACAAAATTAATGTGAAAAATGTATAAATAAGCCTCTTCATCCCCGACTTATGGATTCATCAATCACTAATAGCATACATTTGACATTTCGATCATGGTCATCATCTATCTTTTTCTCTTTCTCTCATCTGCCATTATAGGTAATAATTAATAAGATCTCTCTCACTCTCTGTCTTCTTCTATCCATCCGTACGTATGAATGTTACACTAGAACATTAATGTTTTTTCGGGTGAAAAAGATCAGCCTATAAAGCTCCAAATAAATTTCTGTGATCGACTTGACTTTTGTTTTTTTTCTTTTCTTTTTTTTGGCAACCTCAAATTTGTGTTTGATTTCCAAAGAACTTAAAACGAGACCGCGACAAGTGCTTCCTTCCTTTCTGAACACAGTTGCTGATTTGATTTTTAAAAACTACGTACTTTAATTTCAGTTATTCATATATAGTCCCCAGCATATATAAAGTAATAATGACTAGGAGATGATAAAACATAATAAATAGACTAATTCAATTATATGTTAAAGATTCAAATGGGTTCGCAATGGCCCAAAAGGTAGAAGCAATAGGTGGGAAGGGAGGGAAGTTGTGGGATGATGGAGCCAACCAGGATAATGTTGCAAAAGCATATATACGAGGTGATCATGAAGGGATTCAGTACATCAAAGTCGACTATGTCAAGGATGGACAATCTATTAATGGATCAGTCCATGGTGGTTCAGCCGATGGTTTCACACAGACGGTATGTTTTCAAAAACCAACAATAATATCTAGCATAAAATTATATTTATTTTACGACCAAAAATGCATCGTTATTAAAGGTTATTCTAGAAACCCTAATAATTATGTCATATGCGTAATTAAAACTTTCGTCAAGTTTTGCAAATTTTCTTTTGTTTCCAGTTGGAGATTGACCATCTCAAGTATGAGCAAATTGTATCTGTTGAGGGTTACTACAATGAAAAGACCGGTGTGATGCAAGCACTACAATTCAAAACAAACCTCAAGACTTCAGAATTTATTGGATATCAAAAGGGTACTAAGTTTTCACTAGGAGTCGAAGGAAAAATCATCATTGGCTTCCATGCATGGATCTGCGTGGCACAACCTACGCTCTATTGGAGCATATTTAAAGACACCTCCTACCAAATCGGAACTCCAAGGTGGCATAACAGGAGGCGAATATTGGGATGATGGTCCTAATTACGACGGCGTAAGAAAGGTGTATGTTACTTTTACTGAAACTCATATAAGGAGTATGAACATCGATTATGACCAAGATGGCCAAGTAGTAACACGTTATCACGGGATGAAGAATGGAGAGACTCAAGAGGTAAATATCTCTATATACCTTATACATTATTCGTCTATATACAAGAAGATCTATAATGTTTTTATAAACATTGTAGTTTCTATTTTAAAATTAATCAAGCATGATTACTGTTTTTGAAAATGGTATATGAATTGAATTATACTAAGCTAGGTCTATCTTCATTTGTTAAGCATGGATTCCTAACACTTAATATATTATTGTAGTTTGCTGTGGACTTTCCGAATGAGTATATGACATCTGTGGAGGGTACATATGACCACATCCACGAGGGTAACTACTTAGTCCTTACTTCATTGACTTTCAAAACATCAAAAGGGAGAGTCTCTCAGACATTTGGATTGGTCATTGGTACCAAATTTGTGTTGGAGAGTAAAGATAATGTTATCATCGGGTTCCATGGAAGGGATGGTGGTTCTTTTGATGCTATTGGAGTTTATTTCTCTCCAATGATATCTTCGTAGATCTCCAGGAAAAAAAGAAAGCTATATTGTCAAAAGTTTCACATATTTCCATCATGATCTCTCGTATCTTTTACTACTTTTAGAATACTTAATTATTGACTCCCATGTTGTTAATTTGTTGAGTTTTAAAATCTTACTCCAGTATGTAATAAAATAAAAAAAAGTTTGATATACAAAAATTCCAGTGAAGACATAATTAACGAACTAGATGATAAAAGTATAAAAAAATAATAATAATAATAATTAAAAAAAAAAAATTATCAAAATCCCTTCCCTAAAAACATAAATGACATATGTATGGCCTTGTACATTTAGGTGTCGCAGCGTCTGATTTAAGCTACACCAAATATAAAGGAAAATGGAGATGGATAGGTTTCAAAGGTGGTTTCTTCTCTAATCTAAGGATTCATGGCGGTGATAGAAAATTAGAAAGAGATGGAGATCACTAGTCTTTCCGGCAACATCTGCAAATCTACCGTTCTTTAAACTTTTCTGTCGCTGCTTCCACACCAGCGATTATGGTGAAGAAAACTAGAAAAAAAAAAAAGAGAGATAAACTGTAATAGCTCAAGCTAATTAAACGAACTTGTTGGCAACAAGAAGAAATGACTGAAAATGAGATGAACCTATGAGTCAAACCAAATACTCAGAACCTCTGAGCTTTTTACTTTATTAGAAATCTGATCAAAAAGTTTACAACTCCCTTGATTGGGTTTACACAACGACTAAAACACTTTAGTTTGCCACCTGAGATTTCTACCACTTAACTAGAACAGATCAATAGAACAGACTCTCTCTTATCTTTCTAGTTCACCGTATACAGAGTAAACCTACTCTCTCTCACAAGAAAAAGCTTCTCTCAATCTTTTTCACTTCAATACGGCTAACCCTAGCTGATCCCTTATGGATCTTCTCGGTTAGCTAACACGATCTTGGATGCCTCCAAATCACCAAGAGAATATCTTCCTCTCAACCAGAATGTACTCCGTGATCTCCTCCTCGTCATCACTTCAGTTGGCGCCAAATCCACGTCATCACTTATTGCTTGCTGAATACTCCTTTGGCTTGGAACAACCTTCGCATTGTTCCAGCAATCTTGTTGACTTATGATGCCCACAAATGTTGCACTCACAATCTCCCCCTTTTTTATTCAATTTGTCGTTTCAAGCTTACCTACAAACAAACCCTTGGACACTCACAAGTACACATCATATCACGCCAATAAATAGCCAGATCCAAAGAGCAAGAACAGAGCAAGAGATGTTAACACAAACTTCATTACGAAAATAAACTTGAGTTAACCATTACACGCACAAGTTCGCAGAGTTCAAACGAGAAGATAATTTTGCAAAATGAAACGAACAAGACAAGAACGATAGACCACAAGATCCTCTAGAGTACTCCCCCTAAATTCTAGATCCCCCACAACCGCTAGCATTCTATTCTTCTGACTCATAACCCTCTTCATCGTACTCGGGCTCAAAGTTCCTACGAGCAGAGGAAGTATCAGACCCATCTTCATCAACAGGCTCAGCGTCAGCATCAGCATCATCAACATCAGGTTCATAATCGTGAGCCTCACTATCAGCATTCACTCTACGAGTCTGATCATTTGAAGGTAAAGAACCATAATCTCCCCCTGCTTGAAGGACACAATTGAGTAAAAAAAAAAACACAAACACTCCTATATAATCAACAACCCGTGAATAAGGAAGAAAAAAAAACTAACCTTCTAGGCGAGTTACCATGTCCAACAGCAAAGAGGATGTGTGACGCAAGTCCGCAGCTAAGGAGCGTCCAAAGACAAAATCACCACGTCGTTTTAAGCCACCTAGACCCCCTCGGACTTCAGGATTGAAATTCTTTGGCTTTGGTGATGGTTTCTCATACCGCTCAAGATCAATATCCCGTTGAAACCGAAGAACTCGATAAATCAAGTTAGGAAAAGGTAGAATATTCCCAATTTGATTAGGGAACCTAGCTGCTCGTTCCACTTGATCATAGACCATCTTGCCAAAATTGAAAGGTATTTTGTTGTCCAACAAATACAGAAGCCTGGCACGGTCGATGGTGACATTGGAGTTATTAGTCGATGGTATCCAATTCAAACAGCAAATCAGATACAAACCCGCCAATGTCTTGGACATCACAGACGTCCTCAGTTCCTTCCAGGTTACAACCTTCTCATCATAAAGATACTTAGCCAAAGCATGTTTGGTGAGAGTAACTCGCTTAGTCTCTGACTTGGGATGCCACCGAATTGCTGGAGTCCGGAAAACTTTGTTGATCATCTGAGGAGAGAACTCGTACATCTTCCACCGCACATAGACATGAGTCTTTTACGTCACATTGTTGTAGATGTGAAAATTGGAATAGAATTCCAAGATCACCTCTTTGACATACGGCTCAATATCAACCACAATGTCCATTAGATGATTCGCTTCTATGAGTCGCATAACAGCAGCAGTTTCACGAGGACCTCGAGGTACACACCTTTGATCGTGAACCTCTCTTCGTTGAAAATCATTGTACCGAGAGATACCGTAAGAGGTGAGAAACCGAAGATTCATTAGCTGGTATGGTGGCTGCCAAAGTGACGGATCCGTCGCATCCTTCTTCGATTGATGATACCGATGAATGTTACTCCGATCAGACGCATCATAAGGAGGCTTGCCGCGGGAATTCAGATAATTACGCAGCAGATCCGGGTAAGGATCATTGATTGGAGGTCGAGAAGGTGCAGGATCTGGAGCTTCGGCAGAAGACGGTGGAGATTGAACCGGTGAGGAATTAGAACCAGTAGCTGGCGGTGATGGGGAACGGCGAGGAATCTTCGAGGGTACTTCTTCAATGGAGCTATCAGAGTCTCGCAGCTGCATTCGATCCTCAGTAGAGTGTTTCAGTGAGGCACGGGTTTGCGGCATTGTTAGGGTGTAGCGAAATTTGGAACGACACAGAAAAACAGAGTTAGTATAAAAACCCAGCACCCGAATACCGAACTGAAATCCTCCTGAACACGAAAACTCAAAACCACAAATTAGTGCAAACCGGTATTAAACCGGATATAACCAATCTTCACATTCAACACAAAATTAGCACAGACCATCAAGTTTTAAACGAAGAAGTGAATTAGGATAGTGATTTGAATGAGTTTAACAGAACCAACCAGTGCTTATACGGACTGCAAACACGTCACCAATCCCCATTAGTAAGTGCAAACACAACCGTTTCTCCCATAGTGAGGATGTGTGACCCAAAGGAGAGAATGATACAGTTCTCAAACCAACATCCATTGAACATTGTGAGTATCAATTGACAAAAACAACACGAGAGCTGTTCCATCTAGAGTAGTCTTCACATCTGCATACCTTAGAGTGCAGGAGAATCCTCAAGTGAGGAAGTGTGACAGACTATGAAGCAACATGCAGGCTTGTTTTTTTTAAAATGTCTTGCTTCTTACTGCTCCTTTCTACAATGGGAAGAAATTAGAGGTGACTTTACACCTAGGGATTCACTTTGAAGAATAGTCCTCCTTTTTTTTTTTTTTTTTTTTAATAGGTTTTCTCCCTTAGGTCGAACAAGATTTCTCCTTTGTTCGTTCGAGTTATTGACAAGATTTCTCCATTGTCCCTCGAGTCTCAGATAAGCATCGGCTTCATCTTATGCAGTAAAGTGTATCTTTCTGCTCCTTTCTGCACTTTACCGCTTCCTACACATTCTCCATACAGTGCCTGTCACACATGTCACTCGCTCAGCATTTCTAAACCATGAAGAGTAGCTTTTTCCTTTAATGAAAACAAAGCAGCTCGTGTGAAACTTTTTTTTTTTTTTTTAAAAACCTAAAACAGACCAAGACACTGCACATCCTCCCCCTGTTTCAGCACAAGCACTCAAAAGGCAGATGGTTAGAGTTCACAAACACCCAAGGACTTTTGCAAGTGCACAAATGTGTTGCGGTCCAAGGCCTTGGTAAAAATATCAGCAAGTTGAAGTTCAGTAGAGATATGCTCAATGACAATTTGTTTATCATCAACTAGTTCACGAACAAAGTGATGCCTAATGCCAATATGCTTAGTTTTAGAGTGTTGAACAGGGTTCTTAGAAATATCAATTGCACTTTTATTATTACACAAGATCAAAAGAGGGGCAGGAATGGACATACCATAGACAGATGCCATTTGACGCATCCATAGTAGCTGTGTGCAGCAACTTCCAAGTGCAATATACTCCGACTCGGTGGATGACAGGGAAACACAGTTCTGTTTTTTGCTGTGCCACGAAATAAGGTTGTTTCCAAGAAAGAAACTCCCACCAGTTGTGCTTTTTCGATCATCTAGAGCACCTCCCCAGTCAGCATCACAATACCCGACAAGGCTTTGCTTTGTGTCCTTTGTGTAGTGAAGTCCATAGTTTAGAGTGCCTTTCACGTATTTGATGATTCGTTTGACCGCTACTAAGTGAGACATCTTAGGATTTGCTTGATAGCGTGCGCAAAGACCAACACTGAAACATAAATCTGGTCGTGTGGCTGTCAGATAGAGTAGACTTCCAATCATGCCTCGATACTGAGTGGCATCAACCTTCTGTCCTGATTCATCCTTGGATAAAGACTTTGAGGTACTCATGGGTGTTCTAGCCGCCTTGCTGGAACACATACCAAACCGTTTTATCAGATTAAATGCATAGGTGCTCTGTGATATAGTGATTCCTGCATCCGATTGAGTGACTTGCAGTCCCAAGAAGTACTTGAGTTCCTCTACCATGCTCATCTTGAACTCAGATGTCATAGTCTTGACAAATTCTTGAACCAGTTCATCAGATGTTCCTCCAAACACTATATCGTCGACATAGATTTGAATAATGATCAGACCCTTGTCATCGTGTTTGACATATAATGTCTTGTCGACGCTTCCTCTTATATAGTCTTGACCAATCAAGAAGGTGGTAAGACGCTCATACCATGCGCAAGGAGCCTGCTTTAGGCCATACAAGGCTTTGTCCAGCTTATAGACATGATTAGGAAACTCGAGACTCTCAAATCCCTTAGGCTGCTCCACATATACCTCCTCTTGAATGAATCCATTTAAGAATGCACTTTTGACATCCATCTGATACAACTTAAACTTCATATCACAAGTAGTACCAAGTAAGAACCGTATGCACTCTAACCTTGCTACATGAGCAAAGGTTTCATCGAAATCAACCCCTCAACCTGAGTGTATCCTTGTGCGACGAGACGAGCTTTGTTTCTGGTGATGTTCCCTTCTTCATCACTCTTGTTTTTGAAAATCCATTTTGTTCCTATTACATTTACATCTGGAGGACGTGGTACAAGTTTATATACTTCATGACGCACAAATTCTTCCAACTCCTCTTGCATAGCAAGATTCCAAAAGTAGTCCTCGAGAGCTTCTGTGACAGTCTTGGGTTCAAACAGGGACACAAAACAAGAGAACATCACTAGATCAAAACATGCGAAAGAGGCCATCAGTTTGTAGTCCTTTTTGATTCCCCTAGTTTTTCTATCACCATCAAGATCTCCGATTACATCTTTAGCTGAGTGATTCTTGTGAACTTGCAATGGACGAGTTTCATCCTCTGAGTTGTCATCTGTATCATCTTTCTCTTGTTGATCATGAGTCGTGTCAGGTGTATGTCCTTGAATTCTTGGAGTCTCACTCAAAACTTGACTGACTGTTTCTGGCAGGACATAAACAACTGGACTGCTTCCATCATCAAAGACTACATTCATTGATTCTTCAATTCTTAGCCGTTTTTTATTCCAGACTTGATATGCAGTACTGTTCGGAGAGTGGCCTAAGAAAAACCCTTCTTCACTTCGAGAATCGAACTTACCAAGTTGATCATTGTCATTAAGAATGTAGCATACACACCCAAAAACTCGAAAGTAGCTAAGGTTTGGCTTCTTTCCTTTCCAAAACTCATATGGAGTTTTATCAGAACCAATTCTAACATAAACACGATTGATCACATAGCAAGCAGTATTGATTGCCTCTGCCCAGAAATTTTCAGGAATTCCATTTCCATGAATCATAGCTCTTGCCATTTCTTGCAAAATTCTATTTTTTCTCTCCACAACTCCATTTGACTGAGGTGTTCTGGGTGCTGAGTATTGATGAAAGATTCCCTGCGACTCACAAAACTGATTGATAACAGCATTTTGAAACTCTCCTCCATGATCACTTATGATATGCTTGATTCCCATCTTTTTCTCATTCTTCAGCTGTAATGCTAGGATTTTAAAACTCTCTGCAGTTTCAGACTTTTCTCTTATGAATCTTACCCAAGTGTATCGTGAGAAATCGTCAACCAGGACAAACACATAGCGTTTACTAGCAATACTTTCAATCTGCATAGGCCCCATTAAATCCATGTGAATTAGATCCAAAACTTGTGTTGTCTGTATTCCTTCTACCCTCTTGTGTTGCACCTTAATTTGCTTTCCCTGATTACATGTTGCACAGACAATTTTATCAACATGTTTGAGCTCCAGAACTCCTCTTACCATATCGTTGCTGACAAGTTTTGAGAGACTTCTAGCATTCATGTGTCCTAACCGTTGATGCCAAAGGACTGGATAATCTTTCTCAGTTCTGAAATAGTTCTTGACTTCCTCCCACATATAGCAGTTGTTATCAGTTCGGATTCCTGAAAGAGTTGTTCGATTATCCTCATCATTTTCCCAACACTTTACCTTGTTGAAACTTACAGTGAGACCCTCATCGCAGAGTTGACTCACACTGATTAGATTTGCAGTTAATGCCTCCACAAAGTAGACATTGGTAAGCGGCGGTTTTTCATCATCAGTTAAGTTACCCTTTCCTCTGATTCTTCCCTTTGCTCCTCCTCTGAAAGTAACTTTGCTCTCTCTGACTTCTGAGTAACTGTTCAAATGCGCTTGATCCCCTGTCATGTGTCTAGACGCACCACTGTCGAAGTACCAGGGTTTGGTAGACATTGCTTCAGAAGAGGTGTATGCAACATGACACATCAGTTCAGATTTAGCAACATACATTTGCATATCCCTTGTCCTATGAGGATAGCATTTTCCCTGTTTCAGCAACTGTTTGATTTTATCTGCATATTTGTAACAATACCTTTTGATGTGTCCATGACGTCCACAATAGTAGCACTCATAAGAGTAGCATTCAAATCTTCTGATAAATCTCTGATGATGGTTGCTGTGACTTACGACAGTTTGTCGTGCTGAAACAAAGCTTGATTTATTTACTACTTGAGAGTGACTAAGGTTCAAGTTCGTATTCTGACTCTTTACGAATTTTGTGTTCCCACTTGATCCTTCTCCACGATAGCCTAGACCAAAATTCGACTTGCCAACTCTTCCTGCAGCTAATATGTTTTCAAGATCCTTTGTTCCACTGTTCATCATGTAAATATTTTTCTTGGTTTCGCTTAACTCTTGAGACAGCACTCTATTTTTCTCTAATTTTGCAGCGAGTTCCCTTGACAGCTGATCATTCTGATCTTGAAACTTGATCTTTTCTTCTAGCCACAACAGCTTCTCCTTTCCAAGAGTTTGCCATTCATCATATAGATTCCTGAACTCATAGTCAACATCTACTTTTGATGTATCTAAATCTTCATTGGACACCCATCCCTCGCTTGTTGTGTCTGACTCGCTGTCCACAGTTTCATCTTCACTGTTAAGAATTCCCATGAAAGCCACAAATCCAGTGCACTCATCTGATGAGTCGTCTTCTTCCGATTCACTATCACTTTCTGCAATATATGATTTATCCTTTTTGACAGCTGACCCTACACAATCAAACTTTGTGTGTCCAACTCCTCTGTATTCTGAGCACTTGAGCTCTTTTCTTTTTAAAGACGGACATTCAGCTTTCATATGACCATATCCATGGCATTCGTGGCACTGAATATCATTTTTCTTCCCACTCCTTCCTTTGTCTCTGTCACGTCCACCTCCTTAACTTCTTACCCAGTTTCCTTTCTCAACTCTTCTCAAGGCTTTGGTGAACTTCTTAGCCATTAGGCTCATCTCTTCGTTCAGCGTCTGGATTTCCTTCTTATCACTGGATACAATAAAAGCTACTCCTTTTGAGATGTTGTTCTTTCCAGCAGTGATTTCCAGCTCGTAGGCCTGTAGCATTCCTACAACTTCTTCAAACTCAATTTTGTCAGTATCCAGAGACGTTCCCATTGCTGTCCTCTTACTCTCAAACCTTGCTGGAAGACATCTGAGTATTTTCTTCACCAGTTTTATGTCCTTGTATTTCTTTCCCAGATTCTGGGCTTCACTGGCAATAACACTAATTTTCCCACTGAATTCCTCAATAGTTTCAGATTCCTCCATAGTAAGATTCTCAAACGTGGAGGCCAGCATGTCAATCCTTGAGCGCTTTACGCAGGTGGTACCTTCATATGCCTTGGCCAGCTTATCCCACGCTTCCTTAGCAGATTCACAGTTCTGAATACGCTTAAATTGACTATCGTTAACAGCACTAAAAATCAGAGATAATGCCTTTGAGTTTGATGTAGCTTTTGCCTCTTCTACATCAGTCCAATCTTCCTCAGGTTTCAGAACCTCTTTTCCCTCTTCAGTCTTCATTACTGGTGGTGACCATCCTAAGTTAGTTGCAATCCATGCTTCTTTTCCAAGACCACAGATGAGTGCTCTCATCTTAGCCTTCCAATGGCCATAGTTTGCTTTTTCAAGCATGATTGATCTTCCGATCGCAACGTACTCCTTGTTAGAGTCCATCCCTTCCGCAGGATCCTCACATGTTGTTAAGATACAACTTGGTTCAGATGCCCGCTCTGATACCAATTGAAAATGGGATGAACCTATGAGTCAAACCAAATACTCAGAACCTCTGAGCTTTTTACTTTATTAGAAATCTGATCAAGAAGTTTACAACTCCCTTGATTGGGTTTACACAACGACTAAAACACTTTAGTTTGCCACCTGAGATTTCTACCACTTAACTAGAACAGATCAATAGAACAGACTCTCTCTTATCTTTCTAGTTCACCGTATACAGAGTAAACCTACTCTCTCTCACAAGAAAAAGCTTCGCTCAATCTTTTTCACTTCAATACGGCTAACCCTAGCTGATCCCTTCTGTCTCCCTTTTATAGTCATAGGTCGTCATGGATCTTCTCAGTTTGCTAACACGATCTTGGATGCCTCCAAATCACCAAGAGAATATCTTCCTCTCAACCAGAATGTACTCCGTGATCTCCTCCTCGTCATCACTTCAGTTGGCACCAAATCCACGTCATCACTTATTGCTTGCTGAGTACTCCTTGACTTGGAACAACCTTCGCATTGTTCCAGCAATCTTGTTGACTTATGATGCCCACAAATGTTGCACTCACAATGACAGCTCGCTCATTTTGCATTTTACTTTTCTTATCAATATTTTAAAAGCATCATATGTTTGACACAAAATAAGCATCAAGAATAATCATAAATTCAATCAAATATGTTGATAATTATTATTAACGTATTTATAAATTAGTTAAGTATAAGATGTTTTATCTTGATGATTTTGTTTTTAATTATACTTTTTGTAAATAGGATTTCTGAAAATAAAAATCGATGTTCATAACAAAAATCTTAATTAATTAGATTTAGTAAAAAAAATATACAAGTTATGTTATGGCTCCTTTTTTCGTTCTTAGGGCAATGAGAAAGATGATTCTCTATTCCCTGTGGTCGACACTTCAATGGTATGTAGTTTGAAACAAGAGTGGGATGGGCGTCTCATCACGAAAGCAGCCGTCGTCAACGGCTTTCTCTCAGCAACATTTGTTTCTGGAATATCAATTGTTATTCTTCTGGTCTTCCAACCAATGGTAAATCATAAAACCCATTGTGACAAAGCAATTTGTGATCGGTTCAGATCATATTTCTTCCGACACCGAATTGGGATAGCTACAAGAATAGTGAGAGTGGAAGTTGCATCGATGATTTACACTAAATATTAGTTATCTCGGTTATTATTTATTTCAGATTTTCATATTTCTTCTACTAATGGAACCCTTCAGAGAAATACATGAGGAGATTGTCGAAAGCGATTATGGTTTTGGGCTAGTGGACTTGAAACCGTGAAACGGGCCTTAGCTGTGTTAGGGCCAATAAAAAATTGGTTTTGGATGAAGTGGTCCAGAAGTGTACGAACACAGGTTTCTGCATCCTATATGCTACACAGATCACGACAAGCTGCAGCGTGCTGCTCAAGGGAGTCTATTACAGGGTAGAATGGGAATTAGACAGAGATGACAAAGAGGTTTTAAGGAGGGGACAAGCAGACAAAAGGGTAAAACAAAAGATAGAGAGTTACCTTCTGCGCAGAGTGTGAGAGAAAAGGTTTTTGGGGTTTTGGTGAGAGTTCTTCATCATCTTCGATCTTCTTCTTTTAGGGTTAATCTCTTAGCAAGGGTGAGTGAATCTCTGGTTGTAATCTGTTCTTTGTTCATAGTGGAACCTCTAGTGAGCGGTCAAGCTCACCGAGACGTACCTTGGCTGGTCTAAGCCTTGGGAACTCGTCTTGTGTCTCGTTTTACTTTCTGCTTAAACCTACAAACAACAACACAAACGTAGATTAAATTTCACAGACCAAGTAAAAGCTAAACGAAGTTTCAACCAATGGTATCAGAGCTTCAGGTTGCAGCTTAAGGGAGTATGAGGTACGAAATCTAAGAAAGGTGTAAACTTTGTGGGTTTTCTGAGTCATAGATCTATAGAAGTGTTGTAGATCTGTGTTTCTGGGTTAGTTGTGGTGTTTATTCACTAAGTTGTCTGGTAGAAGACCTAGGTGAATATGGAACCCACTCAAGGAAGGTTTGACGTAGAAAAGTTTGATGGTGAAGGAGATTTTGCTTTGTGGAAACACAAGATCTTGGCTCAGTTAGAGATTTTGGGACTCGAGTATGCTCTGTTACCGGTCTCAGCTTTCGTAAAAACTGGAGATACTAAAGAAAACGTGGCTGAGGGAGAAGACCCAAAACAAGCAGAAGAGCGAGTCCGATCTGATCCTAAGTGGTTCGACAAGGATCGAAGGGTGTGAAATCTCTAAAGTTTGAGTTTGCAAGATATTGTTCTGAGAAAGGTTATGAAAGAACCTATAGCATATGACATGTGGAATGCACTGGAATCAGAGTATCAAGTCAAGACACATCCTCACAGGTTCTATTTAAAGCAAAGGTTTTACAGCTTTAGGATGGATAGTTCAAAGAACTTGGACAAGAACCTGGACGTGTTTAACAAGTTGATATCAGATTTGTCGAGTGTACATGTTGAGATGAGTGACGAGGATCATGTTGCAATTCTCATGAACAGCTTGCCTAAGCAGTTTGAGAGCCTGGTTCACACTCTCAAATACAGCAGCGGAAGAAGTACTATAACTAAAAAGGAGGTTATCAGGACAGCCTACTCTATCGAGTTAAAGCTGAAGGATAAAGGGATCTATAAGCTGCAGTCTGAGAGTGAAGGGTTGGTCATTCAGGCAAGAGGAAGAACAGAAAAGAAGGGTAAGGGTAAGCAGAACAACAACAGTAAGTCTAAGTCTAGACCTAAAGGCAAAGAGTGTTGGATATGTGGAGAAGAAGGACATTTTAAAAAGGATTGTCCAAAGAAGAAACAATCATCAAACAATAGCAAAAACGAGATTGGGGAAGCTAGTGTTGCAAAAGCAGATTGGGCAGAACCAGTAATGCTATCAGTCTCGGTAAACGTTGCTAGAGAAGAGTGGTTTTTGGATTCAGCGTGTTCATACCACCTGACGGTCATAAAAGATTTAATGTTTGATGTGGAAGAAATAGATGGAGGAAGAATCCTGATGGGAAATGATTCCTACTGTGAAGTAACAGCTATTGGGAAGATAAAGATTGTTAATTACAACAATACTTCAGTTGTATTAACACAGGTCAGGTATTCATCAACGGCTAGGAGAAATTTACTCTTTGGAACAATTAGAAACGCTTGGTTGTTGGTTTCAATCTAGAAACTTTAGAATGCAAGTATTCTGTAAGGAGAGAGAAGTGTTGGCTGGTGATTACTAAGACACTCTTTACTTCCTAGATGGTAAACCTGAGGTGGAACAGGCTAGTGCAGCTGTCAAGTCAGTAAGTACAACCGACTTGTGGCACAGTAGATTGGGTCATATGAATGCAAGAGGACTACAATTGTTAGTCAGGAAGGAGCTAATAAGCTCAAGTATGTTTAGAGATTTTAAACAGTGTGAATTCTACATTCTTGGAAAGACTCATAGGAAATCATTCAAGACAGGAACTCATACTTCCAAGGAACCATTGGAGTATGTCCATTCGGATTTGTGGGGTTCTCCTAATGTCACTCCAAGCTTGTCTAAATGCCAATACTACATGTCATTTGCTGATGATTTCTCAAGAAAAGTGTGGGTCTATTTTCTCAGAACTAAGGATGAAGCTTATGAGAAGTTTGTTGAGTGGAAGACAGTCACTGAGAATCAGTGTGGAAAGAAGCTGAAAGCCTTAAGAACAGACAACGGTCTTGAGTACTGCAACAATACGTTTGATGACCATTGCAAGCTTCATGGTATCTTAAGGCATAAGACGTGGCCGTACAACCTTCAACAAAATGGAGTTGCTGAGAGGCTAAACATGACCATACTGGAGAAAGTAAGAAGTCTCTTAATCGAGACTGGATTGGGTGAGTCCTTCTGGGCTGAAGTTACTTCTACAGTGGTGTATGTGATAAATCGAACACCATCTACACCATTGAATTTTGAAATTCCAGAAGAAGTATGGTCTGGGAAAGAACCAGATTACTCACACTTGAGGAGATTTGGCTGTTTGGTCTATTAACATGTTGATCAAGGAAAGCTCAAACCTAGAGCTAAGAAAGGAGTCTTCATGGGATACCCTCAAGGTGTGAAAGGATACAGAATTTGGAGCCTTGAAGATAAAAGATGCATTGTTAGTCGTGACACTATTTTCTGTGAGGATATTGTCTACAAGGATATCGGGAAGCAGTCTATTGAATTAGACAAAATATCTGACTCTAAAGGGAAAAAGAAAGTCACTTTCGATCTTTCTGAGGAAGACAATGCTGGTGAATCAAGTGCAAAAGGAGAAACTTCTGGTGAAGGTGGAGCTACGCCAGTTTCTGATCAAGAAGAGGAAGAAGACTCAGAAGAAGAGTCTGACTACGAAGTCTCAAATTCGCCTCTAGATAACTACTTATTGGCAAGAGATAGGGTCAGGAGAAACGTTAAAAAGTCAAGTAGATACGTTGAGGCGGATATAACTACTTATGCTCTAAGTGCTGCGGAACTAATGGATGATGATTTGCCTAACACTTATCTAGAAGCTATCAGTGGACCGTACAAAGAGCAGTGGATAGAAGCAATGAAAGAGGAGATGGAATCTCATAAGAAGAATCACACTTGGAAATCTATTTCAAGATCGGAGAAACAAAGAACAGTTGGTTGCAAGTGGGTATTTAAGTTCAAACCAGGGATCCCAGGGGTTGAGAAGCCTAGGTTTAAAGCAAGGTTAGTTGCTAAAGGATTCTCACAGATTGAGGGAGTTGATTATCATGAGGTTTTCTCGCCAGTGGTTAAACATGTCACTATAAGGTTGTTTTTATCAATGGTGGTTGATCGTGATATGGAATTGGAACAGTTAGATGTAAAAACTGCATTTTTACATGGAAGGTTAGATGAGAGGATACTCATGGAACCGCCGGAGGGTTTCTCAGAAAGTGATAATGAGGTGTGCTTGTTACAGAGATCTCTGTATGGGCTAAAGCAATCTCCAAGACAATGGAATTTGAGGTTTGATCAGTTTATGAGGTCACAAGGGTATTCAAGAAGTCAATTTGATATGTGTGTGTACTTCAAGTGTTACAAGGAGTGATTGTTTTGTGTATCTACTACTTTATGATATGTTGTTGGCTGCTAAAGACATGTCGGAAATTGTCAAACTGAAGACAATCCTAAGTTGTAAATTCGAAATGAAAGACCTAGGAGCAGCAAACAGGATACTAGGCATGGACATTTCGAGGGACAGAAGTAAAGGTGTGTTGAAGTTGTCACAGCAAGCCTATTTGGAAAAGGTTCTAAAAAAGTTTAGGATGGACAATTCTACGCCAGTTCAAACACCTTTAGGTTGTCAATTTAAACTATGCAGTACAAAGGAAGAAGATAAAGATGAGACCAAAGTCAAGATGAGAAACGTACTTTACTCCAGTGTTGTAGGGAGTTTGATGTACGCAATGGTGGAATCTCGCCCAGATCTTGCCTATGCTGTTAGCATTGTTAGTCGCTTTATGGGAGCACCTAATGAGCAACATTGGGAAGCTGTTAAATGGATACTCAGATACATAAGGGACTCTAAGGATTTAAGTCTGACATTCAAAAAATCTGAGAAATTTATAAGTAAGAGGTTACTGGGATAGTGATTATGGAGTTGACCGTGATAGAAGTCGTTCAATCACAGGGTATGTGTTTCAAGCAGGAGGAAATACAATCATCTGGCGCTCAGGACTGCAACAGGTAGTAGCCATGTCATCAACAGAAGCTGAATACATGGCTCTAGTAGAAGCAGGGAAAGAAGCGTTGTGGTTAAAGGGAATTACCAGAGAATTGGGGTTTCCGCAAAAGAGTGTAAAGATCTTTTGTGATTCTCAAAGTGCGATCTGCTTGGCGAAGAATAGTGTATTCCATTCTAGGATTAAGCATATGGCTATTCGTCTTAACTTCATTCGAGACGTAGTGGAGGATGGACTAGTGGTTATGACGAAGATCGGAACTAAGGAGAATCCGGCTGATATTCTCACAAAATCGGTACCGGTGTTGAAGTTTGCAGAAGTTTTGATCCGTCTAAGAGTGCTCAGAGACTGAAAGGGCTCCGGTTTGGGAGCTATTGCTCCGGCAGGTAAATGTTGGGGGGATTAGTCCGGCAGGTGAATGTCGGGGAAGGAGGAGAGACGATAGAGTTTCTCAGGGTTGTGCCCAAACCAAAATCGAGGTAGAGAATGTCGAAAGCGATTATGGTTTTGGGCTAGTGGACTTGAAACCATGAAACGGGCCTTAGCTGTGTTAGGCCCAATAAGAAATCGGTTTTGGATGAAGTGGTCCAGAAGTGTGCGAACACAGGTCTCTGCATCCTGTCTGCTACACAGATCACGACAAGCTGCAGCGTGCTGCTCAAGGGAGTCTGTTACAGGGTAGAATGGGAATTAGACAGAGATGACAAAGAGGGTTTAAGGAGGGGACAAGCAGACAGAAGGGTAAGACAAGAGATAGAGAGTTACCTTTTGCGCAGAGTGTGAGAGAGAGGATTTTTGGGGTATTGGTGAGAGTTCTTCATCATCTTCAATCTTCTTCTTGTAGGGTTAATCTCTTAGCAAGGGTGAGTGAATCTCTGGTTGTAATCTGTTCTTTGTTCATAGTGGAATCTCTAGTGAGCGGTCAAGCTCACCGAGACGTACCTTGGCTGGTCTAAGCTTTGGGAACTCGTAAATCTTGTGTCTCGTTTTACTTTCTGCTTGAACCTACAAACAACAACACAAACGTAGATTAAGTTTCACAGACCAAGTAAAAGCTAAACGAAGTTTCAACAGAGATGACAAAGACTTTTCTGTTCTGGCCACATGATATTTGATATCAGATATAGAGCAATCATGGGTGTTAACTACAACCAAGAAAGATGTCATTTTTTTGTGCGGTAGATGGAGTTTTTTGTATTGTTTGCAATGTACAGATGAATCATAGCTAATAATTACTGAAGTGTCCTCAAGAAAATAATAGCTAAACAAGAAAAATTAAGTAATACTGAAGACGGATGTAAAACTTTTATAAGTTTTACCATTAAAAAAGGATGTAACCTCTAATTTTAGTTTACAATTTTTTGTCTGGTTATTTCGTTTTACTCAAATCTTCATTGTAAACTAGATTAGGACCGCAGTACACCGCAAGACAAATTATATATAACTAAAACATTTAAATTATAAATTGTATTTATTAAAATGGTTGAGTATTTCTCATATTTGAAACCATATAATACAGCAATATAATTTATTTTTTACATAATATTTATTTAATCAATTTAATTAGATATGTCTATTCTCTGATACCGATAGTGTTAACAAAATAATGAAATAATGTTTTACCCGTATAACATCAAATAATGATATTTTAAATTTATATAAATATTGACAAAACCCGTCGCGCTATATAATTCCGTCTCGAGATATTTTAACTCGCACTATATCATCTTAATTTTTAATATTTATTATTTTGTATTATAAATATTAGATTGAGTTGATATGTTATTTATTAAAATTGTAACCATTTACATTTTATAAAAATTGGCTCTTCTTATAAAGTTTAAATATTTATAATACTTAGAATTCTTAAAACGGTTGAGTATTTCTCATATTTGAAGTTTCATTAAAGTTTAAATATATTATTAATATTTTAAAGTTCTTCGAACTTTTTAAAAAGTTGAAATATTTATAATATTTAACTTTTTAAAAATCTTTAAAATAAAGAACCGAAATAAACCAAATAAAAGTTTTTTTTTAAGTTTGAATGCCTGATAAATCAAGTTTTACTCATTTGTATTATGAATCATTTTGGTCTATCTATATATATATTTTTTATGTACATTATGGGTTCTACCCTTTTAGTTTTGGTTATTTTAATTTTTATTTACAAAATTGATCCCTATACTTTTGCAAAAACAATCTAGAATCAATTTATGGCAAAACAGAATCGATTACTCTAATAATATATCTAAAAGATCGAGAAATCATTTAGATTCCTAAAATATCTATACTAACTAGATTTTATCCCGTGGTACACCACAGGTCTATTATTTTGTTGATATATATATTGTTAACGGTTGTAGGTAGAGTTTTGTAGAAACTCTTGATTCGCAAGTTGAGAATATACATTTTACGATTTGTTAGTTATGATTTAGGAATGAATGATCTGGCATATTCTTATTATGATTCTCAATTGATATTATTGAATTAATAGTGTACATTTAAAGCTAATAAGATCTTACCAAATATGTAATCGTTTATTAAACGCAAATTAGATATTTCATAAGATGTATTAATCTTGAATTAGTTGCTATATTATAGGGATGTGATTAAGAAGATGTGATTACATAATTTGAGTTATCAATTCTTTTTGTCAAACTCGGTCCTAAAATTTCGGCATGCAAATTAGATCTTTCCTAAGATACAATGGACATTAATTGGCATTAATTGGATGTAAATAAGTTTGCTATGGATTAAAAACCGGCCCAAAATATTCGGCAATCTTAAGGAGGATCCGGATAATTGAATCGGTTAAAATTTTAGTTAAAAAAAACCCGAAGTTGGCAAAAAGTGATGGCACCCTATTGTACTCCAAAAATGTATTCCGAGCTCTATATGTGGATATACTTGTTTGGTTACAAATATCCTAAGACAATTTTTAATATATATCCGTTTATAAAAATTCAAATCACATTATATGCTGAAAAAAATCTAAAATTTTATTAACTTTATGTATTAAATAGTAATTAAAATAATTAAATATAAGATTAAATAAAAATGAAAGGAGAATTATATTTTAATCTAACATATTGATTTAAATTAGATAGATATATTTTAGGAAATTAATATTATCAAATAAGGAAATGATTGTGTTTGGTTGTAACGATTGTAGAGAATTTAGTTGAGACTTGTTTGGATACAAAGATAAGAGAGGATGGCACAAAAATGTACTTCAAAAATGTTAAGATAGATTAATATAGATGAAATCAAGATATAGAACAATAAATAATTTAATGTGGTAATAACAATTACAATATCCTAATCAAATCTTCAAACTTATTAATATGTTAAGCTGCAATTGGAGATTTGATAAGAAAATGAAACACAATATACTAGCCACATTCATAATTAATGAAATATTATATCTATATTATTATTTTTGAAGTACATTTTGTGTTATGCCCTTGAAGTTTTGGTTATTTAATTTGTTTTATTTATAACATTAACCCCTAAAACAATTCCATAAATAACATTGCAAAGAACTCAAATACTAAACTTTCTTAAATTGACCAACATTTGTTACATTTATTGCCATAAAATCTTAACAACATCTATACATTCTGATTTTTCCAAAAACAACTCTACCCATTAAAGTTTTAACCCATTAAATCTCCAAAACTATTTTTATGGATGCAAGAATCTCTCAAATTTAAATGACATACAACAGATTTTCCATAACAAAAGATTACAATCTCCATAATTATATTAACATTAATAAATATCCTAAACCAAAAATCCAATTTTAGAATGATTTGAAAACCAATATTCACAAATATTTAACTTTAGCAAGAAGACATACATTTAATTCAGTATATATTTTATTTAGAAACTGAATATTGTTTGGTAATAATATAAACAACTAAAAACGGAATACAATTAAATTTCGTTTTTATTGGTCTCGATAAAAGACTCCTTCCTCATCAAGCATATTTAGATATATAAATATCAACTTCAAAAACTATACAAAACATCTACAACCAAAACCTACAACCTCATATCTAAAAGAGAAATGGCTGCAACATTTGGTTTTTTGAGAGATGTCCGCCCTTACAAGACGGCGTGGAGGGTGCAAGTGAAAGTCCTTCACTTGTGGCGTTAATACACAAGCAGCACTGCGGAAACCCTGGAGCTGATCTTGGCACTGTAAGAATCACACAAAAACATAATTTTCATTATTCTCTTTTATTATTCACATGAATCTTACTATGCTGCTTTAATCATTTCAGGGAATGAAAATCCACACATTATTCAAAAAAGACATGGTTACACGGTATGTTTGATTATTTTGATTATTTTTTTCATTACTTTTTTTTACGCAAAAACTTATTTTGATTATTATTTTTTTCGCAAAAACTTATTTTGATTTTGGTGAGACAGGTTGGCATTAATCCCATATAGGGAGTTAAGTGGAATTATTATTTTTTTAAACACTTTTAGATGTGTACCAGGAGATAAATGTATTACTAGACTATACATATACCACACGGATTAAAACCTTGAAAACACTACAAAAATCATATATTTTGAATACCTATATCAAATACCTGTAAAATTTTCTGTTTTTAAAATTAATAAAACAATAATAAAATAACAAATAAATAAAATATAAATTTTAAAATTTTAAAATTAAAAATATTGTCTCGCGGTGTACCGCGGGTTAAATCCTAGTTACTAGCATATTTCATAACTACATTCGATATCCTGCTTAAACATTCCAAAATTGTTATATTGTATACTTGATCACCAAGATTATCTCTACACATTCACACAAAATCCTACCACCTCTTTAAACACTATAAATACTTGGCTTTGATTGGTGACAAAAACAAAGCTTTACTATTTGTACAGTTTTGACTTTTTACCAATCACAAAAACTTTACCAAAAACTTTATTAAAAGCTTTATTCTCAGTTTTTGTACAGCTTTCATGTACAGCTATTTCTTACAGCTTTGCATTATTCCGTAAAAGCTTACAGCTTTTCTGTACAGTTTTGGCTACGTTACCCATCAGACCCCTTATCTTTTGACAGCAGCTAATATCACCACATTCGTTTCTCACTTTTTTTATAGCACACGTAAAAGGTTTAACCACTAGCTCCAATGGCGAAAAAGTAATTATTTGCTACTTCTTATATTATCCTTATTTCATATATTATTATAGATTTCTTTGTTTTCATCCCGTCATCTGTTACTATTACTTATTATGTGATCCAACATTTCTTGCTAATATCATTTGTTTTTTTCTTTATTTACTTTAAGGTGTTAAAAATCCATGCATATGACAAATGAGATTTGATTTCCCGTTACATGAATCATCTCATGGAGATTCATTGAGACATTTTCTCTTACTCATGCATGTGGTCAATTCCGATATTCTTAATTAACTTAACCGTGGTCACACACAATGACACTAAATCTGATTCCAAATATTTAAACATGGGCTAAGTTTGAGAAAATGAATGTGATATAAATCAGTACATGTTGATTGGTTAGTATAAAATAACTATATAAGTTTGTAACATAGATATGTATTAATATATTTTTCTTAATTAGCATTCTGATAATATTCACTAAATATTGTTGTTTTTTGTTTGCAGATGTCATTGGCCAAGTCATTAACATAGGGGAGATTGAGATGCCGGAAGCAAACAACTGTCAACAAACCAACTAATAAACTCAATTTTGACTTAAGAAATGAAAAATGAGTTTTAAGTAAATAGTTATTTATAATTATAAGCATGTGTCATTTTCTTTATTTAGATTTATCAAAAAGAAAAAAAATTGTCATAGTGATGACTGATGAGAGACTAGGGTGTATTAAACAGTCAAAATACATAATAGTATATATAACATATTTTGGTTTAAGACATGAAGTATTGATGACTATGAATTTTAATCAAGGTCTATGTAACAATAGAGTATAATGTTTTATTGATCATATCACTTAGACTTATTTGACGAGTCTACACTTTTTAGTATTTGTTTAACTATTAGAAAAGAATTTTTTTTTTTTTGTAATAAAAATATATCTCTCTTGAAATCCCAAATTGGCATTTCTAAAGTAAGTTTTTATGTATCAAAATTAGGTTACACCAAACTTTAAATTACTTCCACAAATATACTTAAAAGAAATCTGAAATTAATTATTATTCAATAATAATAATATTTTAAAGCAAAAAAATAAAATAAATGCTCTCGAGTCATGTGATGGAGCGGATTAGAATTTACACAAATATGATTATATAGTTTTTACAAATTGTCTATTACTTAAGCACACAAAATATTTTCATTTAAAGTAACAATCAATATACAATTATACAAAGCAAAGCAAACAAAATTAATATATATAACTGAAAAATTAAAAAATTAATTATAAAAAATTCTCTCGCGGTATACCGCGGGTTAAAATCTAGTTTTATAGTATGGCTATGAACTATTGTCCAATTGTTTTAGGCGATGTGGGATATTGTACCCGTATTTTTTTTATCTATTGAGTAATATATGTCCGTTTTAAAAAATTTATATTACATCATATGCAGAAAAAAATCACAATGTATTATAGAATAATTCAAGATAATTTAAATATAAATTCAAATAAAAATGAAAGGGAATCATATACATTTATGTTTGAACGAGTTAGAAAGATTTCTTTATTGTTTAAAATCTTACCTATAATTAATTTTGAAATTTTGGTTACTAATATTAAAATCAATGCATTGAATGCTAATCGTTTCTAAAATAATTTTTTTTGTCAAAAGTTGCTGCAAAAATATTAGTACAGATATTGTTCATGTACTAAAACAAGCTTCAATTAATATTAATCTAGGAAAAAGGAAACTTTAAAAACATACAAATTATTTCAATAAAGTCAGCATAAGAAAGTAAACATATAGGGTATATGGTCGATAGCGTGTGAACGTGTCAAGATTCTATCTACACAATTATCCCCTTTTCCCCATATTATATTCACTTTTTTTTACATTCTTTATTCACAGTATAGTAATTTTTATGTGTTATTTCAAATTCTTTACCCAAATATATTTGAAAAACTTATTTATTGTTGTAAACTAGAGAAACTCAAAAGAGGTTTTCTTTTCTTATTCTTATTCATTAGGTTCGATAATCATATATATATATAGTGAAGAACAAACCCTTATCATTTTAGGAAACACTAAACCGACTAAGTACAAAAGAGATGCCTGATGGGCCTTATTGTCCTGGACGTACATGGGCCGTGTATGGGCTGTGTAATGGGCTGGTTATGGAAATCCACTCCAAGTGTTTTACAACACTCCCCCTTGGATGATATAACCGTGCAAATGCTTGGAAGGATCTCTATAATGCGCTTGGGGGTGCTGCCTCATTAAAACCTTACCAGGAAAACCTATTGGGACAAAACCATGGTGAAGGAAAAAGAGTACAGCACGCATTACTCCCCCTGTTCCAAACATCCCTAGAAGTCCTTAAGTCTCCGCATTCCAATCTGGTGCGTGAGCTTCTTGAATGTTGATGTCGGTAGTGACTTGGTGAAGAGATCGGCTGAGTTGTCGCATGACTGAACTTGCACCACTTGAACTTCTCCGGCCATTTGTAATTCATGTGTGAAGAAGAACTTGGGCAGAATGTGCTTCGTCCGATCTCCCTTAATGTATCCTTCCTTGAGTTGTGCGATGCAGGCCGCATTGTCCTCATATATGATAGTTGCATCCTTGTCATCGGCCATTCCACAATCTGATAGGATGTGTTGAGTCATCGACCTCAACCACACACACTCTCGGCTGGCTTCATGCATAGCTAAGATCTCCGCATGATTAGATGAAGTGGCCACAATGCTCTGTTTCATAGAACGCCACGAAATTGTTGTACCACTGTGTGTAAACACGTAGCCGGTTTGTGACTTTGAATTGTGTGGATCCGATAAGTAACCTGCATCAGCAAAACCAACTAAACCTTCCTTGTTATGGTTAGTATAATATAAACCCAAATATGTCGTCCCTTGTAGGTAACGCAACACATGTTTAATACCGTTCCAGTGCCTTTGGGTTGGACAAGAGCTATATCTAGCTAGGAGGTTCACGGAAAAACATATGTCTGGTCTAGTGTGGCTAGCCAAGAACATTAACGCTCCTATAGCACTGAGGTATGGCACTTCAGGACCGAGAACTTCTTCATCGTCCTTCTTTGGACCGAATGGATCTTTATCCAAATCAAGGCTCCTCACAACCATTGGGCTAGTCAATGGGTGAGCTTGGTCCATATTAAATCTCTTGAGTACCTTTTCAGTATATGCCATTTGATGCACAAGGATTCCATCATTTATGTACTCAAGTTGCAACCCCAAACAGAATTTAGTCTTGCCTAGGTCTTTCATCTCAAATTCTTTCTTTAGATACTCGACTGTTTGGGCGATTTCCCCAGAGGTTCCTAGGATATTCAAATCATCCACATATACTGCTATGATGACAAACCCTTTGTTTGCAAACTTCTTTATAAAAATACATGGACTGATGGGATCATTCTTATAGCCTTCCTTGGCTAGGTACTCGCTTAGCCTATTGTACCACATTCGCCCACTTTGTTTTAGTCCATAAATGGATTTGTTTAGCCTTATGCAGTATTGTTCTCGAGAACCGCTCTTATCATTGAGCTCAATACCCTCTGGTAATCTCATATAAATTTCATTATCCAGTGGACCATATAGATATGCGGTTACAACATCCATTAACCGCAAATCGAGTTTTTCTCTTATAGCCAGACTTCGCAAATATCTAAAAGTCGTTGCATCCATTACAGGGGAGTATGTCTCCTCATAATCTATTCCTGGTCTTTGAGAGAATCCTTGTGCTACAAGTCGTACCTTATATCTCACGATTTCATTACTCTCATTTCTCTTTCTTACAAAGACCCACTTATGTCCAACTGGCTTTATATCGAATGGTGTCCTTAAGATCGGACCAAACACATTCCTCTTCTTTAAAGAGTTTAACTCCACGTCAATGGCTTCTTTCCATTTTAACCAATCTTTACTTTGAGTGCACTCTAATATAGACGTGGGTTCATGATCCTCATTTATTTCAAGTGCTACCTTGTATGCAAATATTTCATCAATGTCGACATCTTTACGGTTCCATTGTATTCCAGACATGATATAATTGATTGAGATCTCATTATTATCAACACCTTCAGGTCCTTGAGGTTCAGCGTCCCAAACCTCATTCGGTACCTTAGGATTTGCCGCGGCCATGTCTATAATTTCCTTAACCTCGGTTTGATTTGCACCTTTCTTATATTTCCGAGGGTTCTTATCTTTGGAACCTAATGGTCTACCTCGTTTCAAACGGGCCTTAGACTCTGTAGCAACTTGCTTATTGTGTTCCTTCTGAACATCAATACATACTAGTGCATTACAAGCTGGTATGTACGATTTTGTTACTCTCTTTGGGTCAGCAAAGGAATCTAGCAATTGATTAGCTAGCTTTTGCAAATGTATAATTTTCTGGACCTCTGCATCACAGGCTAGAGTCCGAGGATCTTGCCAATTTAAGGATCTTTGATTCCATGTAATTTCTTTGACCAGCTTGTCTTTCTCTCCACCCAACATAGGAAATTCGGATTCAGCAAACTGACAATCCGCGTATCTGGCCTTAAATAAATCACCCGTAGTTGGCTCAAGATACTTAATAATGGTGGGAGAATCATATCCAACATATATTCCCATCCTCCTCTGAGGTCCCATCTTAGTTCTCTGTGGTGGAGCAATCGGTACATAAACGGCACACCCGAATGTTTTGAGATGGGATATGTCTGGCTCATGACCCGTTAGTAATTGGGATGGCGAATATTTATTCTCACTAGATGGCCTGATGCGTATAAACTCTATTGCATGTATTACTGCGTGTCCCCAAGCCGACACAGGAAGCTTCGACCTTAGGAGTAATGGTCGAGCAATCAATTGGATCTGTTTTAATGAAGGATTCAACTAATCCATTTTGTGTATGGACATGTTCCACAGGGTGTTCCACACTTCCCCCCATGGACATACAATAATCATTAAACGTTTGGGATGTAAATTCACCAGCATTGTCTAGACTTATAGTCTTAAGTGGAAATTTCTCTTTGATTACTTTTCCTGGTGATGGCCTCATAATGAGTTTCCCTTGTGTACATGCTACACACGTGAGATTTTTAGGGATAACTCTTCTCTCTTTTAGAGTGTGCCCTTTAGAGTTTATTATCAGCTTACGCATCATGTTAGAACCCGGATAGCCAAGCCGGTCATACCATAAAGTGAATTGTTCATTGAACCTTTTGTTCATTTGCCAAATTAGCTTCTATTATATTAATCTTAGCATGGTATAAACCAGTGGCTAATGCGGGTATAGATTCTAGGAATTTCTTATGTCCTTGGGTGATTTCAGTAATAATAAGCTCCTTTTGAGCTGGTTGGATATAAGGCATCACTTAGTTCAAGATGTATGCCTGGCCGTAGCCTTCAATTAAACATGTTATACCCGCTATTGTGCTAATTTGGCATTTTTCAAAATGAGATTATGCAAAATATCTCTTATCCTTCAAAATTGTGTGGCTTGATCCACTATCCACCACAATTATATTCTTGTCCTCAACCATTTCTCAATATGGACAAGAATTATGTTTTAGCCATAAAAGCATAACAAATGCATATTTAAAGGTAATAATATAATTGAATTTAAACCAAAATCATAATTCAATAAAATTCAAAGCATAAAACATAGAAATTAAACCAAGACAATTTTAAATTTAATTATCCTCTCCTAGACAATCTGAAGTCTTATAATCCAATTGGTCATCATTCTCATGGTTGAAATCTTCTTCCCCATCGAGATGAACCAGATTAGTTTCTGGATTCTTTTTCAAACTCTTTTAATAGAGATCAACAAGGTGCTTAGAAGTTCTGCATGTCTTTACCCAATGATTTTCCATACCACATCTATGGCAAGTGGACTTGGTCTTATGTTGCGGTTTAAATTGCCCGTGGCCTCTATCCCGACCACGGCCGAAGTCGAATCGGTTTCCACGGCCTTGACCACCAAAATTGTGTCCTTGATAGGTCCCACGACCAGGACCACCACGTCCACTTCTCCCATGGCCACGGCCACACTTGTCCCTATGGACATAGTTAGACTCTTTAGTCTCTTTTGACTCTTTAGGATTTTTCTTTGCCATGTCAAATCGACTTTGTGGGCTTCCGATAATGGGGCAGAACCAGGAGGTCTCATTGCACTGTTCATTAGCAACAACTCATTGTTTTTCTCAGCAAGCAGCAAACAAGAGATGAGACTTGCATAAGTTTTGAAACCCTTTTCACGATATTGTTGCTGAAGCAGTATGTTATTGGTGTGAAAGGTTGAGAATGTCTTCTCTAGCAAGTCTTCCTCAGTAACCTCCTTACCACATAACTTAAGGATTGAGACTATCTTAAATAGCTCTGAGTTATACTCATCCACGGTTTTAAAATCCTGGATCCTTAAGTTTTTCCAATCAAATTGAGCCTTTGGTAGGAGCACCGTCTTTTGGTGTCCATATCTGTTTTTCAACTCTGTCCAAAGCTCAAGAGGATTCTCTATCGTAAGGTACTGGTTCTTGAAACTCTCAGCAAGATGATGGCGTATATGTAATATCGCCTTATATTTACTTCTTTCAGTGCAATTGTTATCATCCTCAATGCATTTGCATAGGTCCTTTGATTTCAGGTTGATCTTAGTATCTTATGCCCATTATAAAATACAAAACATGCACCCGATTATTGTCATGCGGTATTTGAGACCGAACCATGCAATTATTTTAGTCTTAGGCCATGCGGTATTTAAAACTGAACCATGCCAATTGTTTTAGTCTAGGCCATGCGGTATTTGAGATCGAACCATGGATTTATTTTCGTTTGGGACATGCGGTATTTAAGACCGAAACATGCCGATTATTTTAGTAGATAATGTCTTGTTTTATTACATAATTTTGTGGCCTATATTATGCATGAGAACAGTCCTAGATAAACATAAGATCTAGCATGCAATAATTTCCTTTTATTAAGTTTTTCCTTTTACTAAGGTTTTCCTTTTCCTATAAAATTTCCTTTTTCTTAATTTAGGATTAGGACAAAGTTTTAGGAAATATTTTCTAGGAATTTAGGATAATATCTAGAATTAATTTGGAATTTATCCTAATTTTGTTTTGATCTTTCATGCAAAACATATAATCAATTCCGATTTTAAGTTCTTAGATTTAGGGTTTGATTTTAAGCAAACAAACACCAAAATTGGATTCTAACAACCTAGAACAATCAGTTTAATATTCTCTTTATGAATTTCGAATTTAGGTTTTAGTTCTAAGGTTCTCATGCAATTGAATTCAAGCAATCAATCAACAATAACAATCAGATTTAAACATTGCATAATCGGTTTAATTTTCAAACAATCTAAGCAGCCCTAAACCTCATAACAACCGATTTTAAAGTTTAAAAGTTTTTAGGGTTTTAGGGTCTAAAGTTTAGGGTTTTGTTTGTTGATTGTTTACTTGTATATTTTAGGGTTCCATTAGATTTAAGAGATCAGGTTCGATTCATAGGTTCTAAGGGGGTTTGATTATTGTTTACCTTCCACCGTTTGGGGTTGACTGGAATTGAACCGGGAGCTAAAGACCTCGGTTTTATTTTTCTCTTGATAACGAACCTCGGCCTAGGTAAGAAGAAGAACCGATCACGAACAGTACTCCGAACAGGAACTAGCCGCGGACACGAACGGAAGCTGATCGCCGAACTTGGACGAACAAGGACTTTGTGTGCGGCAGCGGTTTAGGGTTTTAGGGTTAGGATTTCTCAGTTGGAGTTTTAGGGCTATCGTGCTGATAACGTGTTGTAAACTAGAGAAACTCGAAGGAGGTTTTCTCTTCTTATTCTTATTCATTAGGTTCGATAATCATACATATATATAGTGAAGAACAAACCTTTATCACTTTAGGAAACACTAAACCGACTAAGTACAAAGGAAGTGTCTGATGGACCTTATTGTCTTGGACGGACATGGGCCGTGTATGAGCTGTGTAATGGGCCGGTTATGGAAATCCACTCCAAGTCTTTTACGACATTTATCTAATTAGCCCTCACAATATGGTTAACTTCCTAATAATTTTTTTTTGATAAAAAACTTCCTGACACATACATATAACATAATATCCATATAGGACGTGTTCTTTTCCATGTCGCGCGACCAGCGATGATAACAACAAAAATACACTATTACGACATGAAACAATAATTCCAGCGACTCAACTAACTCACCGATGAACACTGTTGATTAAACGGACGCTAAAATTTTCAGCGACTATAAAACTTCAGTTTTTCTGTTGACTATATTTTCCATGTTTTTACTGTTAAAATAGAGTACAGAAGCATCTTGACCTTCTATTTTTCTTGTCTCAGCTGCTAAACTAGCGACTAAGAAACAAACTCGCTTATATACAGTTTATTGGCAAACAAATATATTGTCGTAAAGAAATTTGATTGGATATTACGGTATGATTGATTCATGTCACATTTTGTTTGTTGGTATAACAAATTCATAGTTGCTTGGCTTTTTATTTCTTTGTTGCACAACGTGGAAAACATTTCTCTTGCGTTTACAACGGATGTAACCGTTTTCGAGAATCACAACTCCTATCATTGTCACAATACAGTAAACTTATTTGATAAAAAAATGTTAACGGCAGAAAAATTTTGTGAAAAAATAACACTAAGAAAACAAAAGTACATACCAATTTCAATTTATCCACAAAAAGGCAAAAAAAAAAAAAAAACAAAAACAAATTTTTAATCCTTTTTTTTTTCAATAAAAAAAAGGATTACAAATCTGTTGATGTTTTTTTTTTTTTTTTTGTCTTTACTTAAAAAAAAAACGAAAGCAAACAATTAATTTTAGGTTTTGTACCCCATGTAATCACGTTTTCCAGAATTTTTCTGCAATAAATCTTTTTTCCAGAAGGTTAGTTGCAATCGTTTTCTTTGGAATTCTTATTTTATAAATATCTGGGAATTCTTATGTTATAGATATATCTTTATACCATTTAAAATTTCATATAGTTGGACATCTAAAATTTGTTAAAATAAAATTTTTACTTAAATTTTTCATACGAATTTTCTAGAAAATGCTTGGTCGTCATGGTATGGTATGAAGCAATAATTCTACTGTATTTTGAATTTGGTATCTTCAAAAAACCATTTTCCTTATGCTCATCTAGTTTAAGTATGATCTATTAGGGCATCACCATTGGTAACTCCTTCAAAATTGAAATACTATATTAATTTTATTAATATTTTAGTACAATACTATTATTTCATTTAATTAATTATTTTTGTTTTAAAATTAAGCAATGAAATGTTGACAAATAAGCAAGAGAAAAGCAAGAGAGGGTCTTTGAGTATCTTACTTTGTCTATTCCAAGACACGAAATCTCTCTCTCACTCACCTTTTAAATTTTTTCTTGTTTTTTATTAAAAAAACACTCATTCTAGTATGACCAATGACCTTGCTCTTATAAAGCTTTGTGATGCTATGTCTAAATCATTGTCCCACTAAAATTACGAAGATACATACTTGCTTATTTATCCTCTTATAAATTTGTAAACTAATCTAGCAATTCTCATTCAAATAAATAAATTCATCATATACGTCTTCTACAATTCAAAAGTTTATTGTTGGGAATTTATGATGTTTTTTCAAATAGTAGGTCAGATGGAGAGTATCTGGGTTTTTAGATTTTTGAAAGCTTTTTTTTTTTATTCAGCTTATTTCTATGTTTCTCTCATCGATTTCAATTGAATATTCATCAGTATTATTTATATCCTTACATTTAGAGTACTTGAGATTGGTTTTAAATTTTCATTCTGTTGGAAATGTAACAGGTTTGGTTACGGGTTTAAATAGAGGTCGTGAAATTGTGTTCAAAATATGTATAATACTGGTTGATAGTTTGTTATTAAGCTATTTCTATCTTTTTTTAGTTTGTTGTCTATAAGATCTATATGTCGCAAAATAGTATATGATATTTGATTTTGTTAATTATTTTGTTCATAAGCTATTTCAATATCAGCCATTATTGAATCTTTTTCATTACTGTTGGCTTCAATTCTGAAAAGTGTAGCTTGGTAGTTGTCACGCTAATCGAATCATAACTAATAGGGCCATCAAAAACTTTAAAAAAAAAACGTTTTATTTCAAACCTTTATAAAAAGAATCAATAATGCAATTATTAGGAAGTACAATAAATAATAAAATGTAAAAACAAAAACTAAAGAGAAGTGCCAATAAATAGGGAATACAATATCGTACGTTTTTCCACACTTGTGATAAGTAATAGACAGAGAACTGTTTCCTTTGTTTTTCACTACCAAAAAAGCATTCGGTTCGTTGTTTCTTGTTTCTTAGTGTGTTTTTGAAAGACGTTTGAATCTTTCAGGTTTTCTCTTACGTTAAAAGCTAGAAACAATGTCTGAAAAGGTGGGAGCGATAGGTGGTAACAAGGGAGGAGCATTCGATGATGGCGTTTTTGATGGAGTTAAGAAAGTAATTGTTGGAAAAGATTTTCGCACGGTAACATATATCAAGATCGAATACGAAAAAGATGGAAAATTCGAAATCCGTGAACATGGGACAAACCGTGGGCAACTAGAAGAGGTAATGAAAGAATATTCTTAAATCGGTTCTTATCAAATCGGTGAAAGCTAATAATAAGATTTTTTTTTATGGAAAATGAAATCCAGTTTTCAGTAGATTATCCAAGTGAATATATCATAGCCGTTGGTGGAAGCTACGATAATATTTTCGTCTATGGATCAACATTGATCAAATCTTTACTCTTCAAAACCTCTTATGGAAGAATATCTCCGATACTTGGTCATACAACGTTATTAGGAAATCCAGCTGGGAAAGAATTCATGCTCGAAGGTAAAAATGGAGGAAAACTTCTTGGGTTCCATGGACGTTCTGGTCAAGCTCTTGATGCCATTGGAGCACACTTCACTGCTGTGGATTCGACTCTTAAGACATTTAAACTTCAAGGTGGGAATGGAGGTTTTGCTTGGGATGATGGCGCTTTTGATGGTGTTAGAAAAGTGCTTATTGGACGAAATGGTAAGAACGTGGGTTATGTCAGGTTTGAGTATGCGAAAGGCCAAATAACGGTACCGCATGCTCATGGGAACAAGCAAGAAGCTCCACAAGAGGTATCTTGATATATAAGCTTTGTGTAGTCTCGTGTGTACTAAGATATTAGTATTATTGTTTGGTTTTGATTGGAGAAAAAAAAAACTATATGGTTGCAGTTTCTGGTGGATTATCCTAATGAACATATTACATCAGTGGAAGGAACAATCGATGGTTTCCTTACGTCGCTTACGTTTAAGACATCAAAAGGAAGAACCTCCCCTCCTTTTGGGACTTTGGTTGGTAGTACATTTGTGTTCGAGGAAACAGGTTTTAAACTTGTTGGGTTTTATGGTCGGTCTGGTAATGTTATTGATGCTCTTGGTGCACATTTTGCCCCTCTTCCCACCGCTCCCGCTCCCGTTCCCATTCCAGTTCCTGCTCCCACTCCCATTGGAAGCACTGGCGGGACAGGATCTCACACAGGAGGAAGCAGATTGGACACATGCTTAGATGGAAGCACAAGGAGGTAAGGGGAGCAATCAATGGGACGATGGATCAGATCACGACGATGTAACAAAGATATATGTTGCAGCTGGTGGTTTAGGAATCGAGAACATTAAGTTCGATTATATTAAGAGCGGAGAGAGAAAGGAAGGAATTTTCCATGGTGTGAAATCTAGTAGAGCTGTCGTTTCTACGGTGTGTGTTACTTTATTATTATTTTTTTTTTCTCTTCAATGCAAATTGTTCAATTTCTTATTCGAGAAAATAACATTATCCCGGTTATTCTACAGATCGGGATAGGCCATCCCAAGGAGTATCTCGTTTCTGTAGAGGGTTGGTATGCCTCTTCTAATATCATTCAAGGAATCAAGTTCCAAACCAACAACAATACTTCTGTTTTCATTGGATATGAATTTTCTGGAGATGGTACACAATTTTCACTTCAAGTTAAAGACAAGAAGATCATCGGTTTCCATGGTTTTGTCGGCTCTCATCTCAATTCTCTTGGAGCTTATTTTGCTCCAACCTCATCCTCTTCTTCCTCCTTGACTCCTACTCCCAACAAACTTGAAGCGCAAGGAGGAAATGGTGGAGAAACATTTGACGATGGTGTTTTCGATAATGTAAGAAAGGTTTATGTTGGTCAAGGCGATTCCGGTGTTGCTTATATCAAGTTCGAATACGAAAAAAATGGCAAAAGAGAAACACGTGAGCACGGAAAAATTACATTGCTATGAACAGAAGAGTTTGAGGTTGATTCGGATGACTACATCACATCTGTTGAGTTTTACTATGAGAAAGTCTTTGGCACACCAACTGATATCATAACATCTCTTATTTTCAAAACATTCAAAGGCATTACCTCTCAGCCTTTTGGAATGGTTTCCGGATACAAATTTGTACTCGAAGGAGGCAAAATCGTTGGGTTTCATGGACGAGCAAGCAATGTTATCCATTCTTTAGGAGCATATATATCTCCCTAGATGACATCTTCTACTCCGGCAACTACAAAGTCCTTTAAACTTCCAGCACAAGGCGGAAACGGAGGAGTTTCTTGGGACGAGGGTGTTCATGATAATGTGAGGAAGGTTTACGTAGGACAAGGCGATTCTGGTGTGGCCTTTGTCAAGTTTGAATACAATAAAGGATCGGAGTTTCTCGCTGGAGATGGTCACGGGAAAAAGTCATTGCTCGGAACAGAGGAGGTAATTAATTACATAGTTGTTTTGTTACTTCATGATATTATTTGGATTTGTTTTTTATTATAATAAAGTTTCTTTACCCAAAATGCATAGGCCTAGAATAGGCATGGGCATTCGGATATTCAGATTGGATATTTCAGATTCGGTTTTTCGGATTTATATTTTAGATATGAATTTTTTACGAATTGAGCGTTTTTATAGTTTGTTGTATTTGGCAGTTTGTGATCGATCGAGATGATTACATTACATCTGTGAAAATTTACTACGAGAAACTCTTTGACTTCGAGACAGAAATTATAACGGCTCTTATATTCAAGACATTCAAGGGAATAACCTCTCAGGCATTTGGAATGACGTCAGGTGATTTCTTCTTGCTCGAAGGCGGAAAAATTATCGACTTTCATAGAAGTTCGACACTACAAGAAAAAGCTGTCATTGTGACGAAAATATTTGAGACGAAAATTTTTTGTCACAAATTTGTGACCGTTTAGATACTTTGTTGTGACAAAAAATTTCAGTCATAAATTCGTAATTATTTCGTCACAATATTATTACGAATTAAATTGTCACCAAAAATTGTCTCTATTAGCGACTAAATAGTGTCAATATTATTAATTGTAACAAGTGTGACGGTTTTACTATAATCATATAGTCACAAATAGTAACGTTTATTTGAGACAAAATTATTTGTCACCTTTTAATATAGAGAATGATCATTGTATTGTATTAAGGAAAATATAGATTAATAACTAAAAACTTACTTTTATAAAATAAGTCAATTACATCATCGTTAACATTGCATAATTTTTCTTAAAACTAAAAAAAAATTATATTATTTTAAAGTAGATAACTATTTTAACAACTATTATAGTTAAACATTCATCTCAAGGATTGAAAAGAAAAAAAAACATTCATTTTAAGCTTGCTTCATATCCATCCATCTCACGTTCACCGCTTAATTCCTGAAAATGCATGAATATAAATAAAAGAATGTTAATCTCATGTCTATCGTCCACCACTTAATGATTTTCTAAATATAAACAAAACACATAGTCAACATAATGTACCTTTGATATCAAAGAGTTAATAAGATCATGCAATTTTTTTACTTCCTCTTCTAGGTAATTGACTCGTCTAATTTTTATGAATATTGCAACCTTATTATTATTACTATTTTATCAAAATACTTTTTTTCTTCTTTCCCTCATTTGTGTCGCATATCGCTCTCTCTCTCTCTCTCTCTAAGTTTTGCGATTCACCGAATTGAGATGTTGTTCAGATATGTAAATCGATGTCTCCGATTTTTCCGAAGACTCGATTCACGGATCTTAAAGCAACATAAACACATAAACAAGAAGAAGAAGAAGAAGAAGAAAAAGAAGAGAAGAGATAACCCCAAACCCATAACTCTCTCACTAGCTCTCTGTTTCAAACTCTCTCTCTCTTGGCTCTCTCTTGAAGAAGATGATTCTTCTAACCTTCTCGTCTTGTGTTCTCTTTCCGCCGCCGACGAAAAATCCTTGTCTTCCCGTGATCGTTTCTTCTCCGGTTCAGGAACCAAGACGGGTGAGATACTGTGCTGAATCGTAGAATCTTAGGTATTACTACTGCTTCAATTTTATTGGTTTTGCATCATGACTCCATCATGAAATTTCAGATCTTTTGGTTTTGCATGTATCACTACTGTTTCAATTTTTTGGAAACGAGTGGAGAAATTGATTCTTTTTACGGATTAGAGAAGTTGTTCGATTGTTTCTCAAGTTAAAGAGCTTAAATGTCATCACTGGTCTATACTTCTTGTTTTCCTTGTGCTTTGTGTGTTGAATTGGAAGAATATCTATCAATTTTTCCAAGTTATAGTCAGTAGTATGTGTGGCTCTCTCAGTTGTATGTTGCGGTGTAGGTACATATATATATATATACTTCTTGAGGTTTAGTCTTAATCGAACATTCTTTCCTTATGTGTAAACTATCACTGCTCTGCTCTGATTTGGGCTTATAGAGAAATGATCTGTGCACATTTTGATGATCTATAAGAATTGATTCTTCTTTCTTTGTTGATTCTAACTGTGTATAGGACTTAAGAGGGTCGTTCATATTGGTTTCTATTATTTTTCTCTCATCACGGCTTTTATATACTTTTTATAAGGAGCAAGCGGTGATTAGTATTGATTGATGCTGCAAAGGGTTGTGCTACACTACCACCTGATTTATCGGAGCATCCTGCAGATTTTGTTGCTGTATCATTCTACAAGGTAGCTCCTGGATTATTTGTGAACCTTTGCAGCTACAGCAGCTCCTCTCCCTGCTCCAGGTATACATTTGTTTTGGAAAATTATATATAGTTGTATAAAGTCTCAAATATTAGTTGGAGATGCCCTTAGAATCTAAGCGCTTAAAAATTTCTCAAATATTTCAATAATTTTTGGACTTTTCCCTCTTAAATATATCATACCTTAAACTTTCACTAATATTTAAAGGAATATAGGTGACCTCTAAATTATAACCCTAATTAAAAACTCTATTATTTTTCTTTGTAGCCGCTTCTTCTCTCTCGTTCTCACCTATCACTCTTGCAAGGTTAGTGGCCATCTTCTTCCATTAAATTATTAGATCTGTATTGTAGAGTGATTACCATTTGACTTTTCGGTTGTGCTCTGTTTTTTTACATCTTTTGGTGCTCTGTTTTTTACATCTTTTGGTGCTCTGTTATGTTTTTTATTTTACATTTTTATGTGTTTGGTGCTCTGTTCTTTTTTGTATTACTCTCGTTTGTCTAGCAACATATCATGATCGGTGTTATATATAATCGTATATAAACGTATTAGACTTTTCTAAGGCTACATATAATTGTATATACTTGTGGAGTGAATAGCTTTTCACTTTTCTAAGGGTTATATATAATCGTAGATCTGTAGTTGTGATGCCGTAAACATATATTTTTTAGATGGTGTATTACTATCTTCTTTATTCAACTTTATCTCCTAATTACTTTGTCTTTATCTAATCTTCATTTTTATTGTATTATAGATGACTCGTCCTCCAACTACAAGTGGGCGTTTGTTTGGAACATCACGTAATCTTCAATCTGGAGGTTCTCAGTCTGCTGGCTTGTGAAGACCATCATCTCCGACCATCAAACTCAAATGCTGCAGCAATCATTGAACCAAATGAAGAAAGAGAACAAATTGCACCAGTGATACGTGATACTCGAGTGCTTCATCCGTCAAGAAGAAACACAATGGAATTTAATATATAAATTATGTATCATTGTAACAATAATTTTTTAAAAACAGGGGATGATGGTTTTGGTCATAATTGCAACGATTTTGGCACAAATAGCTGGTCTTCATGAGTTAAAATTATAACGTAATAATAGTAACAAAATGCAACACTTTTGTGACAGTTAGGTGAAGATGTTTAGTTGTTATTTGTAACATTTTGAGAGTACGGTTTTGTTATAATTAGTGACTTATTTAAAACGGTTATGCTGGTCACAACATATGATGGTTTTGAGACGATGTTTTAGTTGATATTTTTTACTAATTAGCAACGATTGTTTTGTAATCATTAGAGACAGTTTGAGACTAAAGGTTTGTCATAATGAATGACAGTTTTGATACATTGTTTTAGTTAGTAACCGTGACGGAAAAGTGACATTTAACTGGTTACTAAGTGTGACGTTTTGAGACTACAGCGGCGTCGTAAATAATGACTAACTTGATACATGATTTTGGTCATAAGATAAAACGTATTTGGGACGATAATTTTAATAAGCAATTGTGACATTTTAGATACGTTTACAAATCGTTACGTTTGGTGACGAAATAGATATTATGCTACTGTATATTGTGTTTAAACTATATGCATTATTATTGTTAGGTGGAGCAAAAGTCAAACGGACCTGGACCAAGATGCTCGCACGCTATAGCAATGGTTGGAGACAAAATGTACTCTTTTGGAGGAGAGTTAACGCCAAATTTCCACATCGATCAACATTTATACGTCTTCGATTTCAAGACTCACACATGGTCACTTGCTCCTCCTAATGGCGACGTTCCTGACCTCCCTTGCTTAGGCGTTTGCATGGTAGCCATCAGCACTAACCTCTACATCTTTGGTGGTCGTGATGGCCACCGTAATTACAGCGGTTTCTACTCTTACGACACAGTTAAAAGCGAGTGGAAACTCATAACTCACGTTGATAAAGGACCAGCACCCCGTAGCTTCCACGGAATGGCTAATTATGACAAGAATGTCTATGTCTTTGGTGGAGTGAGTACTACAACACGGGTCAATACACTACATGCTTATAGCATTGTTGATCAAAAATGGATTCAGCTTCCGAATCCTGGAGAGTTTTGCAAAGCGAGAGGAGGACCAGGGCTCGCAGTTGTGCAGGGAAAGATTTGGGTTGTGTATGGATTTAACGGGGATGAACTGGATGATGTTCATTGCTATGACCCTGTTGAAGGTAAGTGGACTAAAGTGGAAACAATTGGTGAAAAGCCATGGGGGAGGAGCGTATTTTCGATAGCAGTTTTGGGGAAATATATTGTTATATCTGGAGGTGAGATTGATATGGACCCAAAGGCTCATTTGGGGCCGGGGAAATTGACCAGTGGGACTTTCGTGTTGAACACGGAAAATTTGACGTGGGAGAAGCTGGAAGAAGGTCATAGTCCCCGTGGATGGTCCGCATTCACGACTACCTGCATTGATGGAAAGAAAGGTTTGTTGATGTATGGAGGGAAGTCTCCAACCAATGGTCGTTATGATGACGTCTTTTTCTATGGAGTAGACTCTGCTTAAGACCGCATAGTGTTGGTGAGTTTGTGAATTGTGATTTTTCGCAAGTATGGTATGTTGCAATCAAATTAAGGAGGGATTTGGTTTGGAGACTCTTGCTTGGTTTGTCTACATATTGTCTGTGTTTTAGTTTGGATTGTCTACATTTTGTGTGTGTGTTTTAGTTTCCTTCCTCTTGATTCCGTAAAAGAAGGTTCATGCTTATGGATTTTTCACTCGAAGTCTAAGTTTACTATGCGTGGGGGTGTTTTAGTGTGAGTGCTTTATGCGAAAATGTGATTTTCTGCCCTCATGGTGTCTTGTCACTTGTTGATTGTAGTAAAGAATATATATCTTTTATATCTCTTTTATTTTGAAAAAAACTTTCAAAAAAGCATGTTTAAAATTTTAATACTTTTATTTGCATAGTGCATATATATAAGCAACAGAAAATATATGTTGAAAATGTTTAAACGTGTAGGTAATCTTTTTTTTTTAACTACACACTAAATATATAGATTTGTAGAGAGATGATATCGTTACATGACCCCGGGTCGTTAAGGGCAATAAAACCGAGTGTTACACACTTTCGATGGTGAAGAGTTTATTGAGCTACCGTGCAGTCTGTTTGACTTTAAATTGATGATGATTTCTTAGCCGGAAGAGCTAAGAAATGACTTACCGGATTTGAGGCAGGTTGAAATGGCTGTGAAGCTCCCTCCAAACTCCAAAGGGGCACTATTGGGCCTGACCGTTTTATAGTTTTTTTCCGAGGGACCATAACATTTTTTAACTTGCTCTTAGACCAACTTCGTTGAGGCTGATCTACATGTTGTAAACTAGCTTGATAGTCAAAAGGATTACCCCAAGAATACTATATTTTTGTTAATACGTACTGAAGTAGTTTTCTTTTAAAAGTAACCATTAGGTGCGTTGCGTATTATTTTTCTTTAGTGTAACAAATTCATGGTTTCTTGGACTTATATTAGTTAGTTAGACAACGTGGGAAGCATTTCCCTCACATTTAAAAAGAATGTAACCGTTTTTTGAGAATTAAATTACTATCGTAGTCAAGAACATAAAGCGTTTGTATAGCTGGGGTTGGTTCTATTGTCACATTATATAAGAAAAAGATCACTATATATCCACCAATCTAACTAAGTTACTCTCATCCTTCATCGTACTCTCTTTACTCAGGTTACTATTTCTCTCTTCTTTTTGGTTTTACTTTCTCTTTCTTCTTGGAAATTTCTTGACTCTTGATCCACAAAACGGCATAGTTTGATTATTTTATTCTTAAAATGTTTGTTTTTCCTCTCTAACTAGTGAGTACTCTTGAGTATTACAATATTTCAAAGAACTTATAAACAAAATGAAAATTGGCCAAGCAAAGATAGCATAGTGTGATACATCCTTCGTTTCGGAACATATAAGTGATTTTTTTAAATAGTGAAAAACATAATTTGTCGTTGTTATTAGGAAGCAGATAGAAACAATGTCTGAAAAGATGGGACCGATGGGTGGTAACGAGGGAGTAGCATTCGACGATGGGGTTTTCGATGGTGTTAAGAAAATAATTGTTGGAAAAGATATCCGCAATGTAAATTATATCAAGATCGAATACGAAAAGGATGGAAAATTCGAAATCCGTGAACACGGGACAAATCGCGGTCGATTACAAGAGGTAATGATATATCATAGCTTTCTTATTCATAAGTCCGGTTCTTATTAATCATGTAAAAGCTAATAATCAATTTGTTTTTGATGGAAAATGAAATCTAGTTTTCAGTGGATTATCCGAGTGAATATGTCATAGCCGTTGGTGGAGGCTACGATGATATTTTCGGTTATGGAGCAGCATTGATCAAATCGTTACTCTTCAAAACCTCTTACGGAAGAACATCTCCCATACTAGGTCATACGACGTTATTAGGAAATCCAGTTGGGAAAGAATTCATGCTCGAGGGTAAAAATGGAGGAAAACTCATTGGATTCCATGGACGTGCTGGTGAAGCTCTTGATGCAATTGGACCTCACTTCTCTGCTGTGGATTCGTCTCTTAAGCACTTTAAACTTCAAGGTGGGAATGGAGGGTTTGCTTGGGACGATGGCGCTTTCGATGGTGTTAGAAAAGTGCTTGTTGGACGAAATGGTAAGAATGTGGGTTATGTCAGGTTTGAGTATGCCAAAGGCCAAAGAACCATACCGCATGCTCATGGGCATAGACAAGAATCCCCACAAGAGGTATCTTGATATAATACCTTTGTGTACTAAGATATTTGTATTATTATATTCGCTTTTGATCGGAGAAGTTTTTATATTTTGTGGCAGTTTGTGGTGGATTATCCTAATGAACATATTACATCCGTGGAAGGAACAATCGATGTTTATCTTACGTCTCTTACGTTTAAGACGTCAAAAGGAAGAACATCCCCTGCTTTTGGGACTGTGGTTGGTAGTAAATTTGTGTTTCAAGAAACAGGTTTTAAACTTGTTGGGATTTATGGTCGGTCTGGTAATGTTATTGATTCTCTCGGTGCATATTTTGCCCCTCTTCCCGCTCGAGCTCCATCTCAGGTTCCCAAAAAGAGTGTGACCAAGATCTACATTTCATCTGGTAACGGAGGAATTGAGCAAATCAAATTTGATACTGTCGAAAACGGAGAGACAAAGGAAGGAATTTTGCATGGTGTGAAGGCTACAAATGTCATTTCCACGGTACGTTAGCATTTTTTTTTGTTAGACTCGAGAAAGTTTTAGACGTATGTATTACTTACATTTTGATCTAAGTTTTCTCTGAAACCTTCAGGTTGCCGTAAGCAATTATCCTGATGACTATCTCGTTTATGTCGAGAGTTGGTACGATTCTTCCAATGTCTTCCAAGGAATTAAGTTCAAAACCGACAAGAACACTTCTGAGTTCTTTGGTTATAAACTTTCTGAGGATGATGGTACACCGTTCTCTCTTCATGTCAAGGATAAGAAGATCACTGGCTTTGCTAGATTCGCTAATTCAAGTCTCAATTTTCCTGGAACTTACTTTGTACTTAACCATTCGGCCTTGACTCCTTCTACTGCTAAGAAGCTACAAGCAAAAGGTGGTAATGGAGGTGCTTCCTGGGATGATGGTGTTTTCGATGGTGTTAAAAAGATACTTGTAGGTCAAGGAAACGATGGTGTAGCTTTTGTCACGTTTGAGTATAACAAAGGCTCTCAAGCAATCATCGGTGATGGTCATGGGAAGAAAACATTACTTGGAACTGAAACGGTTCTTCTTCTCTCTAATCGCTTTCTAGTTTCTCCCAATAATTGATTTCTTGACCTAATTTTCCTCTTCTTATTTTTTTTGTATGTAGTTTGAGCTTGATTATCCAAGTGAGTACATCACTTCTGTGGAAGGTTACTATGATAAAATCTTCGGAGTTGAAGCTGAGGTGGTAACCAGTCTAACGTTCAAGACTAACAAGAGAGCGTCTCAGCCGTTTGGATTGACTGCTGGGGAACATTTCGAGCTTAAGGAGGAAGGTTACAAGATCGTTGGGTTCCATGGCAAAGCTAGTGATGTGGTTCATCAGATTGGAGTCCATGTCGAGCCCATTTTTACCAATTATAGGATTACGCTTTAGTTTCTTCTCTGATGATTCCGTTAATTAAATAAGGTCCATGGACCATGTCTAAAAATTTGTGTGTTTTGTGTTTTAGTGTTAATGCTTCATGCCATCATGTGATGTTCTGGTTTTATGGTGTCTTGTTCACTTGACGATTTTAATAAATGATGTTTCTTTTCAATCTCATTTTAGATCTTGGTTAATTATGTTTGTTTACCATTTACAGCAATTTTAACTAAATGATGCATATATTGTAAATTTTGGTTGAAAGAATTTTACATTCATTAAAAAAAAACATCTCAATTATGCTTTCTTACACTTCTTAAGTATCTATCTCCACACATTTCTTTCCAATCAAGAAGTATCCACTGAATCATGCAAAGTTAAAAATAAAAATAACATGATTAGTATAATTATCATCTCCAAACCACTTTGCTATCATAAAGTTTGGGCCAAGCCCATAACAACATTGGGTCAGACTTCATTACATTTGACAGGCCGATGTATATTAGCGAAGATATTACACCGAGTACGTTAGCACTTTAGCATCAACTAGATTCTAAACTAAACCAAATCATTAAACTAACAAAAAAAAAAAAGCCTCCGTCCCGTCTCCTCTCTCCCCTAATCATCAGCCTCGGCCTCTCTCTTTCGTCGACTCACTTCTCAATTTTTTTTTTCTCCGTCCGATTTTAGGGTTTTCTCAATCGCTATGTATCGCACGGCAGCTTCACGAGCCAAGGCTCTTAAGGTTCGTTCTTATACCTTTTTTTCCTTTTATCTCTGTTCTTGGAAGATTCTATAGAACGAGTAAGAAACGATTTGGTCCGATTCAGTGATTTCGCATTACACTCTACCGAAAAATTCCTAGATCTGGATTCAGATTAGTTGCCTCACTACCGGAGATGATCGAACTGTGATTAGTTTTTAGGTTTACAAATGATCTTTTCTAGGTCAATCAATCTAATTGATTTAGATTAATAGAGAAATGATTTGTTAATTAGTTATCATGAATTGTTTATTTGTGATTCATTGTTATGTGATGTATCGTATTCGTGTTTTTTTTTTTTATAAAGGGAGTCCTTACTCGTAGTTTGAGACCTGCACGTTATGCGAGTTCTAGTGCTGCTGCGGCGACGAGTTCGTCTACGCCAGGTTACTTGAGTTGGTTGGGTGGTGGATCCTCTGGTTCTCTTACTTCATTGGATATGCCACTACAAGGCGTATCTCTTCCTCCACCACTTGCTGACAAGGTCGAGCCAAGCAAACTTAAGATCACTACTCTTCCAAATGGTCTCAAAATAGCCTCAGAGATGTCTCCGGTAAATAACAAACTTATGTTAATGTCCGATTTTTTTACATCTATGGAAATGCATGATTTTAGACTGAACAAAGTTGTGTTTGTGCAGAATCCGGCAGCTTCGATTGGTTTATATGTTGATTGTGGTTCTATTTACGAGGCGCCTTATTTCCATGGAGCTACTCATTTGCTTGAAAGAATGGCTTTCAAGAGCACGTTGAACAGAACCCATTTTCGTCTTGTGAGGGAAATAGAGGCCATTGGAGGCAACACATCCGCCTCTGCGTCTCGAGAACAAATGAGTTACACTATTGATGCTCTTAAGACCTATGTCCCTGAAATGGTTGAAGTTCTTATTGACAGTGTGAGAAACCCTGCTTTCTTGGACTGGGAAGTCAATGAAGAGGTAAATCATTTTCTCCTTTTCTGCTATTCTGATAACTGTGTGACAACTTTTGTGTGACTTTTTGACATATGTTGTTGATCTTTTCCGCAGCTACGGAAGATGAAGGTAGAGATAGCGGAACTTGCAAAGAACCCTATGGGTTTCCTGTTGGAGGCCATTCATTCTGCTGGTTACTCTGGTGCACTGGCAAGTCCTCTGTACGCACCGGAGTCTGCTTTAGATAGATTGAATGGGGAGCTCTTGGAAGAGTTTATGACTGTAAGAATGCATGAGCTCTTGAGAACCATCTACATCTCAATGATTACAATTTATAATCGTTTACTTGAGTAGTGTCCTGTTTCTTATTTTTTTACTCATTTTGATCTGGGAATATCAGGAGAATTTCACTGCTGCACGGATGGTACTGGCAGCAAGTGGAGTAGAACATGAGGACCTATTAAAAGTTGCTGAGCCATTAGTTTCGGACCTACCTAATGTACCACGCCAAGTGGAGCCAAAATCTCAGTATGTCGGTGGAGATTTCCGCCAACATACTGGTGGAGAGGTATTCATGACAGATTTCCCATCAGAAGCGTGTCTGAGATGCCACATTTCACATTTCTAATTGAGCTTTTGTTGTTCCATTCTCAGGCTACACACTTTGCGGTTGCTTTTGAGGTGCCTGGCTGGAATAACGAGAAAGAAGCAGTCACCGCCACTGTTCTCCAGGTGCCATTGCGTTAACATTCACTTGTTTTGATCAAATTTTTACTGGTGACGATGTAATATAATGTAATTCTAATTGCTATTAGATGCTTATGGGAGGAGGTGGCTCATTCTCTGCGGGAGGTCCTGGAAAAGGAATGCACTCTTGGCTCTGTAAGTCGAATCTTGTATTTTTTCTTGAGCTTATTCTAATATTTTTATTGAACTAGTTCACGAAACATTCTCTCGCACTGCTAAACGATCACTAATAGTGATAGAAGTTCCTATGTTTGGTTACAGATCGCCGTGTTCTAAACGAATATCAGCAGGTTCAATCATGCACTGCGTTCACTAGCATCTTTAACAACACTGGATTGTTTGGAATCTATGGTTGCTCGGTGAGTTCAGCAATCTTGTTGTTGCTTACTATGTTTTTCCTTTTATCACTTATCTACCTTTCTCCATTAATGAGATGTGTACAAAAGGCAGTTTTTGTGGTTATTATTAAGTGTAAGGCATATCGGTTTTGTGGGTTTCAAGCTTTGTTCAATTTGTGTTAGCTGACAACTTCATTTCCGGATATGTACTCTTGTAAATAAAGTGATATGATTTACATCCATGAGTGCAGAACCCTGAGTTCGCGGCAACAGCAATTGAATTAGCAGCTAAAGAACTGAAAGATGTTGCAGGAGGACAAGGTTTGCAGTTTTGTTTCTTCCAGTTTCACTTAATCTTACAATTTGAAACCATTCTTATGTATCTATGAAACATTCTCCTCATATTTATATGTTTGTCAGTTAACCAGCAACATCTTGATCGTGCCAAGGCAGCCACAAAATCTGCAGTCCTGATGAATTTGGAATCTCGGGTATTCTTATCTCTCTCTCTCTCAGCTTCCACTTATATAAAACCGTTTTGCTTAAAAAGCATGTTGCCAGTTTGTTTAACTCGATTCAGACCATTAGATGTTATTAACTCGTTAAATCGATTGTCCTGGTGCCAGATGATTGAAGCAGAAGACATTGGCAGACAGATACTTACATACGGAGAGAGGTATGTACATGCAAAATTTCATTCAAAAACCAGAAAAAAACTCACTCTAGCTTTCATAGTAGCTTTCTTCCATCCCGACATTCTGATTTGTATTTTTACAAAATCTTGCAGGAAACCAGTTGATCAATTCTTGAAGACAGTAGACCAACTAACATTGAAGGACATTGCAGACTTCACCAGCAAAGTTATTTCAAAGCCTTTGACAATGGGTGCCTTCGGAGATGGTAAAAACAAGTCTCACTTTTTTCCTAATTTAGTCCTATGCTTTATGCTTATAGATCTCGAGTCTTAGATTTTTTTTTGTTTTTGTTTTTGTTTTTGGTAGTGTTGGCTGTTCCGAGCTACGACACCATCAGCAGCAAATTTCATTGAAGAAACAAAACAAACAAAAAACCAAATCAACAATATTTTGGGACTTGTAAAATAAAGAAGACCTTTGGGAGAAGAAGAAGACCCAACCGATTAAAAATTTCTTTTGAATTACAGTGTCGTAATTTGATTTAAATGGATTTTGTTTCCATCTACAGTTAAAAAATGGCGGACTTTTTACTGTCTGTCACTCTCCAATTTTTCAAGAGTATGTTGTATTCCAATAAATAATCTTTTACTTTACTACGTGTAATGCAAACTACTTGAGAGGTGTCATTTTTTTGTTTACAAAAGGTGTCTCAGTTTTCTTACTTGCCATATGTTAACCGGAGGATGTTAGTAGCTCTAGCAGTTGAGATTTGATCAGGGAAAGACTTGTGGATGTATACAATGGTTTTTGCCAATTTTTAATTGTTTTCCATTCATTCAGAAAGAGACGAGACGAGTAAAAGAAATGTAAAACTTCGACAAGAATCGTACAAAGGAATTTTTTTGGGTGAGAAAGATGGAATTGAATAATTTTAAGAAAATGTAAATTTGTCATTCATGTGAGAAAGTAAAAAGACTGTAAACTCTGAGAGCAAAAGTTTAAAACACTGCCTCGTAAACAATAGAAAAAGAGAAGAAATATGGAAAAGTACTATTATGATCGAAAACTAAAAATATAAAACAGAATGTATTAAAGCTATACTTCTGAATCTCTATCACCCACAATTGAAAAAATATTCATATACACAAGGATGACTCAAGAACTCAATTTGAAATTGGGTTTAGCTCCATATGATCCATGGGTTCTAAAGAAGAATTTAACCGAGACTGATCTCCATCACGGTGGTTCGCTTATTCTACCGAAGCAAGATTTTGAAGCAATACTTCGGGAGATAGGGCGTGGTTTGGTCGAGAATTTAGGAAACGGTGTTGAAGTGAAACTCCATATTATAGAGGAAGGTCATGAATCTGATGATTACACATTAACGCTGGTCAAGGGCAATGGCAGTTATATGTTTAGAGGAGGATGGTACGCTATTGCTAAAGCAAAAGGTTACAAACCAAACGATGAGATTGGACTTATGTGGGATAAGTGGTCTCGAAGATTCTTGTTTCACCATATTAAGTAGTCCTCCTTCTCTCTTATCTTATTTGTTTTCTCTTTTCAAATATCACAGAGCTTTTACATATTATTCAAGAATTTCCAATTTTGATTACAGTATTTTAATTTTATGTGAGTTATATGAGTCTTTATGGCAAATAAAAAACAATATTATTTGTTTCTTTTAAGTTTCAGTCTATATATTCATTGAAAAAAATCTATAACAAATAAAACATATATTACTGCTAATAAAAGGGACAATTTGAGCTCTATAAGAGTATCCACATCACCAAAACTAAGATGTTCAAAAACGATGCCACGTGGCATTCTTCAACGAAAGGTATATAAGAAAGAAAAAACGATTTTTAACTTATATCTTCTCCTAACCTAAATTGTATTTATGTCTTCTGGAAATTCTCTTCGTCTTATTTCTTCCAAATAAATGCGACGTTTTAACCCTTTGAACTTACATATTTTCCGTTTTGTTTGTTCAGGATATACAGATGGAACTGAGTGACGGCGATGTTCTCCAAAATAAAAGAATTACGACAAAGTCGTAACGTTGGTCGAGCGTGAGACGATGTTGTTATCACTATTATAGAACATTCTACGAGGTCATTCCGCCAACGTGTGTCTCTGGCTCTAAATCAGCTACAAATCGTTTTCAGTATTCTTTGAACATAAGGTTCACTCTTTTTTAATCCTTTGAATAAAATTTGTCTATTTGATCTTGCCCCTTATTTAAACCTTTCTGTTTTGTTTGTAATCGCTGGCTGGTCTGTCTACTAGAATAAATATAGGATTTCGACATTATCATGTTTGGATTGATAGCTAATTTTGTGCTAGAAATTGAATAACATAAAAAAATAATAATAAATAAACTTCCAAAGAAAACTAATTATGTAAATCTTCACTACATGTTTTGCATTCTCCTATGTAGTGATTTGATGCACATAATTAAGAGATTTGGTGCTGCGATTCTACCAAGAACAAAGAGGATGATAATCAAGAGAATTCTTCAGTTCAGAGTATTGAAAACTTTGACATACGAAGAGAAATATGTTCGTGTGTAGACCCGCTCATTTATTTGGAAAAGAAGGTTTGTTCTTCTTTCTCAAATATGTGTTCTTTTAGTTTTTCTAAATTCCTCTCAATTTTCTAACATGTTTCCGTCGTCATACATTGCTACTCTTTACATAGTTTGCTGTTCTAAATCTATCATATATGTCTCCCATCTTTGTCTTTTTAGACTTGGAATAGATGATATATATGTATATATATATGCTCGCATAAACAGATTCTATACATGTTTTGATGATTGCAAAGTCAAATAAATATGCTTTTAATAGTTTATGATGCGCACACCTTTGATATTGATAACCCATAGGGAGTAACTTCTGTTCATGTGTCATAAGCAGAGAAGGGTGTGGAAGAGGCCACCTGGAAAATAAGCAAACATAATTATCACATACGTGATAAACAAGTTACAGTTAGTTAGAAACTAATATCTTTAAATAATTGTTTTCTCATCTTCTCTAGATTTGTATAGTAATACCTTACTAGTAGTCTAGAATTCATGTATTACTCTCTCAATACAGTGCAAAACTCCGGTCTGAGTTGGTGGAGGATTGCGTGAGATGATCGTTGTAGAAAAATTCATCACAGTGACGTGGGATTGGGCCTCTTGCTCCCCCAGAAATAGATTCCAGTCAAGTGTTCGTTTTTTCCTAATCATTTGAATAATAAATATATTCATTTGTTTCTTAGAGTTCTTCTTCCTAGAGTTTTAAAGTTCTGAATCCTAATCATATTAATATTACAATTGTCCGTTTAATATGTTAACTTCACACTTATTTATGTAAATCATGAACCTGTAAGAAACAGAGGAAAGTACAAGATATATATATATTTTTCCAACAAATTTTAAACCCATTGTAAGAGGCATGTTGCTCAGCTGTTACCGTTCTCGAACCTTCTTACATAACGCGTAATACAAGAGGACAATGCATCAAAAATGACGGCAAGCAACCTTCAATTCATGGGCGCAAATATAAAAAAATTATTAAAGAGGCAATCCATTTATATACTTCAAAATTATAGACATAACTCCCACACTTATTCCAGGATAGACACCGATGTCCTCATTACCGAGCTACATAGTTCTTAAAGAGTGCCAAATGAAGATGAAGAAAATAACTTATGTGTGTGTTATGTGCCTAGACACATTCAAAGGACGAGAAGACATCAATAGCCTAGCATGTAACCATATCTACTACCATAAATGTACAAGTACTAGATAATCACCCGTGCTGTTGCACGGGATGAAATTTATGTTTGAAATATTACATTTATAAATATATTTATTTAGTATAAGATTTATAATACAAATGTATATTGTATCAAGTTTATGAAAGTTTAAAATATTAATCGTTTCACCATAAATTTTAGATTGACATGATGGCGGATTTGGATCGAATGTAAACCAAATAAATAAAAGGTAGAGTGTTTGTAACTTCTGAATGTGATTAATGGTGAACTGGTGGAAATGATGATGATAGGAAAATCATATATATAGGAGTAGTAAGTCCAATGATGGTTTATGTTTTAATTTTTAAAAAGATTCACTTCCCTCCAAGTAAATTGTTTCGATTGAAAAACAAAATCTTAGATTAGGTAAATGATTTCGGATTTTTAGGCACAATTACTTTAGTTCTGGTGAGGGTGTTTTTAATTAAATTCCTTTTTTAATGGAAAATCAAAGGATTAACTTAGGTCGATTTGATTTTATTTCGGTTTGCAGTATATTTGATTAATTATGTCCTGATTTTTTGGGAAAATGTTAATTTCAATTAGAGTAATCGCATTCATTTGTTTAATATTGCAATAATCAATCATACGTCATTTACATCTATAATCTAGGAAATTACGCAATTATCATCTTAATTAAAAATAGTAAATTAATAGACCTATATGATATTATTCCCGTCCTTTTTTCTACTGAATTTAGCAGTTAATTTGGAATCGAATATTCGTTTTCTGTTTGATTGATAATCCCCTATATCATAGGAGAAAAACGTTATTATCATCTTAATTGAAAAAAAAAAAGTAAATGGTTAGGCCTGTCAGATTTTATTCCTTTTTTTCTAGTGATTTTAGCAGTTTCTTAGTAATCGAATATTTGTTTTCTGTTTAATTGATAATGGTAATCTCTGAAGTATCATAGGAAAATTTATCCAAAAATAGCGAATCAATCAACAAATTTATGTGTAAGTATGTCATACATAAGTATTGATTTACAAAATCATCACCATAGATATATTTTCTTGTTAGAACAAATTAGTATGCATTTGTTCCTGACATTACGTGATAGGGTGAATTTTTAAAATAACAGAATATTTAGCGGTATAATTATATAATTATTGGTGTGAGGCAAAAAGTTATGTGAAAAATAGAAAGATTTGAATATTGTCAATATTAAATCCAACTAAAATGTTGTACTTGATTAACTATTAAGAGGAATAGAAAGAATAATATTTTTAATTTATTTAATTATTCGAATGAAATACAATTAATAATAAAATCCATACATTATCGTGCTTATCCCAAAATATTAATACAAATGAAATCCTTTATTTCTTTGAAGTAGTTATGTAGTTTTCATGGGTTATTTTGATTCTCTTTCTGGGATTTTGTAAATTGTTTCCTTTAGTTAAATACTAAAACAGAATCTTGATATTAGGTGTCTGATCATTTGCTTCATGACGTACCGCTTTTGAAACCTGTTCAAATGTAAGATAGATCTTGTTAGTTAGGAGTTGGACATGTAAAGAAATTAAACTGACAACTTGATCATCATAAAACTTTGAATACTTACCGAGTAAAGGTTCACAATTGGTAAAAAATCATGTTTTTCTTTTTTTCTGCTACTGTTTTTCCACGACATTGTAAACGAACTTAGAAGGATGTTCATCATAAATTATATTGGTAGATGACTGGTATTGGCTATTACGCTCGAACCATGATGAGACATGATTTACGTAAAGCTTGGAGAAAGAAGCATGTGATTATTGAAGATAGATTTTTTTGTTTGCTCTTGCTATTAGGCTCGAAGAATGTATATATAGATGAGGATAGGCATGTGTAGGGTTTTGTTTATGGGTATTTTTTTTGTTTTTGCCAATAAATACAATGGCAAAAAATGTAATTAATTAGAAAATTTGAAGGGATTTTGCTAAATAGTGCACTGAGCTCTGTAATGCTGACACATCAGCTTTTTCACCAAAATGTTTCTCTTTTAATATATAGGGGATATGGTTGTATGCAAAACCAAAATTGCCAATATGTAGAGAAAAAAATATATAATTTTTTTTTCACAATCAACTAAAAAAAGTAAAATGTTCCATTCAAAATTTTTAATTTCGAAGCAACTCATCATAAAACATACCCGAGCGTAGCGCGGTGTAATCCCTAGTGGATTTAATAGTTCTCTTTTTGTATCAAGAGATTGTGTAGTGGTTGAGGGTGAAAAAACTCTGGTATGCATTCTTTTCTGTCAAATTGTGCAAATTTTTCTAATTTTTTTTTTTTTTACAGTTTTCTTTTTCCAAATTAACTCTGCACAAAAATATGCAAACGTATACAATTAAACAAAAACAAATTGTTACATAAATATATGCATATTTTTATTACATGAATTAAGTAATAGTAGTTATACATATTGGATGCTAGTTTAAAAATTTTGTAAGAAACTTCAATTTTCCCTTTTTAAAATTCAAATTTTTCATTTTATCCTGTATTATGTATTTAAAGATAATTGAAAGAATTATTATTATGTATTTAAAGACGAACTTTCACTTTTGGTAATTGAAATAATTAGTATTGTGTATCTAAAGATATTTAAGGTTTATGTTGATGTTATATGGAATTAAAACAATTATTAATGAATTCTGACTTTTCAATTTGGTTCGGTTCAATAATTGCATTAAAACCAGCCATATAATTTACTCAAAAATGTGTTTAAAGTTTAAACGTTATTTTAGTTATCAAAATATAGAATATTATTTATAAATTTCAATTAAAATTATATTTTTGATATGCATATTTGAATTTTTTTTCTTTTTAGTACAAGAGTTTTAATATAAAGTTTTAGGTAAAATTGGGAAGAATAACAAAGGTGAATTCTTAAGTGGTAGTGATTGAGTTTGAAGCAAATCGAAAACAATTTCAAATCACGCAAAACTTGAAATCAAAGAATATAGTAATTATTAATTTATTATCATATTATTAAATTTTAAAACCAAATACCACCTAAAAGAAGAGAAAAAGAGTTTATCATTACGTATTACATATTTGTATATGGCAATGTCAAATGAATATTTACAACTTGTATTTGTATTATGGGTAAACGTATAAAAATATTTTATATGTATATGTGTTTGTCATTTTTTTTTGTTTTTCTTTGCATAAGGATTACAATTATCTTTGTTAATACGACTCTTACATATGCTTAAGGTTTCATAGCAGATCTCCCCCTTCCCATCAATAACTCGGCAGCAATATTGTTTAATGTCTGATTCATAGTAGCAAGGAGCTTTCACAGCTGGTGAACCGAAAAGGTCTTTGAAGAAATTACCTACATATAAAATGACATGCATTTAAAAACACTATAGTATTAAAATGTGATTATAAAGGTGGTGCTGATGATTAAGGAAAAATGTAATAAGTCATATATAACATACATTCATGAAGGCTAATGAGGGACACAAGGATAATACAGAAGAAGGCAAATTTAGAAGATGACATTGTGATTCTTCTCTCCAAATATATATATATTTTTTTTTAAATCAAAAAGCTTACATGTAAGTAAACACACAAAGCCATAAAAGACTTATATATAAAAATAAAACTCTAAAGATAGTATAATATTTTCTAGGGTAATAAAAATTATAGTTAGATTTGTTTGGTAAATTTTATTTCCATACATTGATGGTTCAGTCTTTATTAATATAAACGTTTCCTTTTTTTTATAAGAAATTTCTAAAATAGAAAGTAACGACAACCACATAGCCAAATGCATCTTTGCTAAATTTAATTAATTAGCTACAAAATTTCTTTTAATAATTAATAGAGAGCATTTATCTTGAATATTTGATATCTATCATGTATCCAATTAATGACGAATTAATCTTAACTTTTGATTGGTTAACATGATAAAATCACGAGTTGACTCCATCGAGAAGGCTTTAGATTTGAACAGTTTGAAGATGGTCTTCAGAAGTTCTTCCACCAAAGAAGGCAAGTGAACAATAACTTGAGCTTGTGACTCTATCGAGATTGAGCTTTTAAAAACATTTCCCACAAAAGAGAATGGAGATGGTATGTTTCTCTCCATAGAGGAGGAAGATTGTTGGTGCGGGATTTAGCACCCTCGACATACAGACCTAAACCCAAAGCAAACCGGTTATTTAACCTGGAAATTTGATCGAGGCGGCAAATTGGGCCTTCGGATGGAAGCCCAATTAAATTGACAGGACCCAGCAAGAGCAACTAGCCGACTTCCAGATCGCCTCAAGATCGACATGGCGTAAAAGAAGGAATTTTCCTAATTTCAGTTCAAACTATTAGGAAAGTAGACATATTTTGTAATCTAAGCCAGCATATAAATAGAGGGGTATCCTCTCCTTGTAAGACATCCAACAATCATATACATAAAAGTAAGGTTTCACTTTCTCCTTATTGGTCCACTTGACATTTAATTTTTAAAATTTTAATATTTAATTTTAATTAAATAATACATTTAATTATATACATTAATGCATACTTTAAATTCATTATTTACTACTAAATTGTAACTCAAATTACATAAATTGTGAATTGACTTTTTCTCCTCCATTCATTTTCATTTTAACATACTATTAATTATAATTGTAACTCTTCTAATTAAATTAATTTAGAAATGTAACTTCCATAATTTTTTATCCTAAAAATGACCATTCTCACATCCTCCTCTACCATATCCCAAATCCTTAATATTTTTTTAGTTTTTTATAATGTTCTTGCATAGGTTGAAAACCCAATTAAGAGTTTGATTATATTTTTTGTTTACTATATATTTTACATTGTTTTGAATTTTATTTTTTCTTTGTTTTATGTACTTCTTCTTTTCTTCTTTGTTTTCTTATATTATTTTGATTTAAAATACATATGTATTCTAATATGTATAATAAAATTTTGATGACCATAATAATAATATTTTGGTTATAACCATCTCAAGGGAATCAAGCTAAAGAAAACATCTTAATTCTTTACTTGAGATGTTTGTTTAGTTCTTACAAATTCATGTATATTTATTTTATTCATCAAATTTGAAATGTTCTCATGAAAGAAATTTTTGTAATATAATTATCAAATCAATTTTTCTTACCTCTCTCTTACCTCCAACAAAATTGTAATAAATATATTTTAGAATACTCATCATTATATTTAGTTTCTGATTCAACATATAATTATATAAAAATCATTATTTTTAAATTTAATTCAAATATGTACTTTAAGGATTTTGCTATATAAAAAAACAATTTGATATTTATTTTCTTTCTAGCTTTTACTACAAGGATGAAAACTTAAAACTAAGCCTAGCAATATAACTTGAATTAAAAGGAATATAAAAAATTGTAATACAATTATCAAATCAATTTTTCTTAACTCTCACTTACATCCAACAAAATTGTAATACATTTATTTTAGAATAATAATAATTATATTCAGTTTTTGATTCAACATATAATGATATAAAAATCACTATTTTTTAATTTAATTCAAATATGTACTTTAAAGATTTTTCTATACAGAAAAACAAATTGATTTTTTTTATTTTCTATCTAGCTTTTATTACAAGGATTAAAAATTATAACTAAACCTAGCAATATATCCTAAACTAAGGGGAATATAAAAATAAAAAAGATTTTGATTGCACTTCATATGATTTTATAGGAAATATATATTTTTTACTTTCAAAATAGTTTAGTTTTTAATTATTAAATACTTTAGATTATGTGTTAGTTTATATGAAAAACTTAAATTATATATTTAAATAACATAGTAAAATTTCGTTTTTATTACTAATAATATTTTATTACTCAAATGCTCAAAAATACTAATGAAAATTATTATCAAAGTTGAACAATAAAAAAAACAAATAATTTTAATAGATATGTATAATGTATGTATGATTATATTTAAATAAGTTATATATTTTGATATTGTATGATTTGAATAAATAAAAGTGTAAAAAATGTTAATAACATTTAATTTAATTTGTTAAAAAAAATTTATGATTATCAAATAAATTTAAATTAATTAATATATTTTATTATACAACAATCAGCGCAAATGCGCGGGTATTACCTAGTATATATAAAAGCTAAGAGCGTAAAATCATAATACAAAACACACTAAAAAAATTTCTTGGTGAGCAACTAGAATTTTGAATAATAGATATTCTATGGGTGATCCCCAAATTCTTCTTCTTTCGCGCACCCCCTTCTCCGAATTGGAGTCTTTTCCGACAAACAAATGCAGTTTTTGGCTTTGGATTGGCGGTTGTTGTCTGTTACAGTTATCTGTTGACAGTTTCTTTTCTGTGTTTCTCTCTTTCGATAACCGCCACCAAAAACCGCCATGGACCAATCACTATATATACATCTCCTTGATCAATTGGATTCGATCACTTTTCCATTGTTATTGGAAAACCCAGTACATGAAACACAAGGAAATGAGTGATAATCTTCGTAAGAATCTTTAGAATCTCGATCTGGGTATTGAGGATGCCCCAATTCCAATACCACCAGAATTGTGTGGCCACGCTGCAAACACGAACAGATTCTCCTTAATCGTCTCAGTGCTGAATCCAAAGAAGTAGAATCTGAGGGCAATCTTAGGCCAAATGCCAAAAATTTGGGGATTTGCTAATCAATGCCGTGGTCGTATTCTGGGAGAGGGCAAAGTTCTTTTCATCTTCAAATCAGAGGAAACCCTCAACCTTGTGCTTCGTCGCGGTCCATGGTCATTTAACGAATGGATGGTGTCGGTTCACCAATGGTACCCCAACATAACGGATGAAGCAATGAAATTCATTCCATTCTGGATTCAGGTTCGTGGCATACTCGTCCAATATCTCACTACTGCAATGGTAAATTACATTGGTTCAAAAATTGGTCCTGTGGAAGATATTGATTTCGATGAAACTGCTAATCTTGTTGAATTTGTGAGAATCTGTGTTAACTGGAACTGCGACCAGCCTCTACGTTTTAAAGAGGAACTTTCAGTTTGCTGGTGGTGAGAATACTATTCTCAAGTTTCGTTACGAAAGGCTTAAGAACTTTTGTGCTAAATTTGGCGCCTTAACTCATGATGCAAAGGAATGCCCCCTTTCTTTTGATGATCCTCCAAACGACGACCCTCCTAATGATAATCCTCCAGAAGATGGTGATGCAGAAACAATGATCCGAAGGAGTACTATCCACATCATGACCAGTTCCCTGAACTTCCAGACGGTGAAGCGACAAACTCTCAAGACCTCTACCCAGAAGGCTATATCCCGGGATTGCAAAGGGCTCCACAGGACAAGGAATTTCTAATAACAGAGTCTGATGATTCCTCCTCTCCGAGTGGCTTTGAAGACACTGAACTTAATGCAGAGCGACTCCGCTACTTACTGATGAAGTTTAACAAAGGAAGTTCCCAACCTACTGATGAGCAGGCTACTCAAACAATGACGAGGAAGCGTAAGAACGACGAAGTTGCACGCTACTACCAGCAATGTGAGGCAAATGACGATCTGACGGTCCTGTGTCAGATTAAGAGGAGTAAGACTGAGTCGGAAGCTTCTACAAGCATCAACTGTATGGATAGAGCCGCGAGGGGGCCGATTCCCTCAGAGCCTCCATGAGAGTCGTCTCCTGGAACTGTCAGGGCATCTGTTCGCCACTGACACAATCTAGATTAAAACGTTTATGTAGAATATTAAAACCACATGTCTTGTTTTTATATGAAACTCTAAATGCTTGTAATGTAGTTTGCAACTTTGCTTTTGTTTTAGGATATAATAACATTGTAACTGAACCCCCCCCCCCGGAGGTCGGAGTGGAGGTTTAGCTTTGATATGGGTTGATGATGTGAAGTTATCTACTCTATATCAAGATGAACGCATCATTGACTCACACATCAATTTTAATAATAATGACTTTTATTTTTCTGGTGTTTATGGTACCCCGAATCCAAGTTTACGCCATTTGTTTTGGGATTATCTTGAACATCTTGGTACTATTCGTTCTGGTCCATGGTTGATTGTAGGAGACTTCAATGAAATAACTGGGAACTCGGAGAAGGTTGGTGGACAACCAAGGGAAGCATGGACATTTCGTAGATTCAACCACATGATAGCCACCTGTGATCTCGCTGACTTGAAAGCTAAAGGGAATAAGTTTTCCTGGGTAGGAGAGCGACACAACTATACCATAAAATGTTGCTTGGATAGAGTGATGATCAACTCGGAATGGGCAGCTTTGTTCCCAAATGCAGAAGCTGAGTTTCTTGAATTTAATGGATCTGATCACAAACTGATTCTCACTAATGTTGATCCAATTCAACAAACTACAACCAAACCCTTTCGCTTTGATAGACGCCTCATAGAAATAGAAAATTTTGCTCAAACTGTTGATAAAGGATGGAATTATTGCAAAAAGCAGAGCTACTATTCCATATACGACCAAATAACTTCCTGCAGACGTATGATGGCTCAAAAGAAACACAATGCTAATCTCAACTCGGCAAAGAGAATTGACTTTTATCAAAAAGAGCTTAACAAAGCCATGGAAAGCACTAATAGGTACCAACGAAGGCACATCCCTAGACTCCAAGATGAACTAAGTAGAGCATATAAAGATGAAGAGTATTATTGGCACACAAAAAGCAGAAAAAGATGGCTTCATTGTGGGGATCGAAATACTGGTTTCTTTCACGCAAGTACCAAAATTAGATATGCTAAAAATCTCATATCTTTCATCAAAGATGCAGATGACAATGTCTACAGAGGTGATCAGAGCATTGGTGAACATGCACAAAAATACTTCTCCACTGTCTACACATCAAGCAGAATACCAGTTTCGCCAATAGACTTTGGTGATTTCCCGGCAATAGTAACTCCATATATCAATGCCGATCTAACTAAATACTTTACGACTGAAGAGATATACGAAGACCTTTCTCATATTGGTGACGACAGAGCTCCTGGACCAGATGGTCTTACAGCTCAGTTTTATAAAGAATATTGGAGAATCATTGGTCATGATATCACAAAGGAGGTAAAAGATTTTTTTGAGACTGCCTACATGAAGTCAACCATAAACCATACTAATATATGTCTTATTCCAAAGACAACCGATGCTACAATGCTTTCAGAGTATAGACCTATTGCACTATGCAATGTTTTATACAAGATCATCTCCAAATATCTTGTTAATAGGCTTAAAAAGCATCTTGATTCCATTGTTTCTGATACTCAAGCTGCATTCATACCAGGGAGATTGGTCACTGACAATATCATGATTGCACATGAAGTCATGCATTCTTTAAAATCAAGGAAAATAGTATCCCAAAACTATATGGCAATTAAAACAGATGTAACTAAAGCCTATGATAGGGTGGAATGGGATTTTTTAGAAACAACAATGGAGCTCTTTAGTTTTTCAAAAAAGTGGATACAATGGATCATGGCTTCTGTTCGTTCTGTAAATTATTCTATATTAATCAATGGCATCCCACATGGAATGGTTGTCCCTGAGCGAGGTATCCGTCAAGGAGACCCATTATAACCCTATTTATTCATACTCTGTGTTGACATAATGAGTCATCTGATCAATATGAGAGTAAAAGATGGTGACATACGAGGTGTGAGGATAGGAAATGGAGTTCCACCCATCACTCATTTACAATTTGCTGACGACTCTCTATACTTTTGCAAAGCTGATGCCCGGAACTGCAGAGCGATAAAAGAGGCTCTTGAGGTTTATGAATATTACTCAGGTCAAAAGATAAACACCAATAAATCGCTTATTACATTTGGCTCAAGAGTACCAGGAAAATTGGAGAACAGGTTGAAGACAATCTTGCAGATACCAAATCATGGCGGAGGAGGCAAATACCTTGGTCACCCGGAACATTTTGGGCGAAAAAAGATTGAAATGTTCCGTTACATCATTGACAGAGTAAAGGATCGAACATCGACTTGGCGAGGACGATATCTATCACCTGCTGGTAAAGAGATACTCATCAAAACGGTGGCGATGATAATTCCTGTTTATTCAATGTCCTGTTTTAAACTTCCTTTGGGCATAATCTCAGAGATTGATAGCATCTTACAAAACTTTTGGTGGGAGAAGGGTAATCAAAACAGAGGACTCCCATGGATAACTTGGAAGCGTCTTCAGCATCCAAAATCTGAGGGAGGTTTAGGTTTCAAGGATCTAGCAAAATTCAATGACGCTTTACTTGCTAAGCTAGCGTGGCGACTAATACAGCATCTCAACTCACTGTTTGCAAAGGTTTACAAAAGTAGATATTGTAGAAATGATTGTATTCTGGATGCACGACAACGAGCAAACCAATCCTATAGATGAGCTTCAATACTTGAAGGTTTAAAAGTAATCAAACTTGGGTACCGTTATACTGTTGGTGACGGAAAAAGCATTCGTTTAGGTCTTGATAATGTTATTGCAGCTCATCCACCAAAGCCTGCTTGTAGTTCGATAACAACTACAGAATCTTACCTTGGGGACTTTATATGCAATATAGGTGACTATCGTTTTTGGGATAATGGAAAAATCAGAAATGAAATCGCAGAGGACGACCAAGAACACATCCTCAATACTTATCTCCCACGCGCTCCTAATCCAGACAAAGTTATATGGCATTACAATAAGTCAGGAAACTACACAGTACGTTTTGGTTACTGGTTAACCATGCATGATCCAAATCACCCCAATGGATTACCACATATTCCTCATGGATCAGTTATCTTAAAGCAGAAAATTTGGAGACTTAATTTTTTTACCAAAACTAAAACACTTTCTTTGGCGTGTTATATCTCAATCTTTGCCAACACTCACACGTTTGAAAAGTCGTGGAATAAACCTGGATCCAATTTGTCCTAGATGTCTCCAAGCAGATGAAACAATCGAACATATCCTCTTTTTATGTCCTTTTGCTGAATCGATTTGGTTACAGACCAACTTGCCTATCTCTATGTTTGCTACTAATTACACAAAAAATGTTGAATGTTTCATTGAAGCCTTATTTGAATATCATAGCGATAAAACCAATCCCCTTAATGATAGATTTCATCCATTTTGGCAACTATGGTATATTTGGAAGAGCCGAAATACTTTTATGTTTGAAGGCATTCAAGATAACCCAAGAACAATCATCCTCAGGGCACAAGCAGATGTTCGTGAATGGATTAGGCTTCTTGAGGAAACACCTAAGAGAAACAACTTACGAAGTTCAAGATCAATGAGAATGTGGACACGTCCAATGCCCCCTTACACAAAATGCAACTATGATGCTGCTTTCGACAACATTACCTATCAGTCCAAAAGTGGTTGGATACTTAGAGACTATAATGGTGTATCTCAAGGATGGGGAGCTTCGAGAATGGGCAGGGTATCATCAGCTCTTGAAGCAGAAGCAAAAGCACTTCTAGTGGCGGTACTACAGACTTGGATCAGAGGACTAACATCTGTTGAATTTGAAGGAGACAATGAAACACTCACAAAGATATTACATGACGAACTAATTGATATTTCCATCGCTGGTATAATCCAAGATATTAAACATTGGGCTTCTCGGTTTATTCATACTCGATTTGTTTTTTCTCCAAGATCATGTAATTATGCTGCCCATAATCTGGCTAAGTTTGGTTGTAATTACTCTACTTTCTATTCGAATTGTTTCTCACCACCGCCATGGCTCTTTAATTCATTGTATAATGATTACCTGCAATCATCAATATAATTCATTTTTGCTGAAAAAAAAAAAAAAAAAAATTCTTGGTGTAGTAATTTCTTCAAAATCCATTCGGTGTATAACATTTAAAATAAAAAAAAAAAAAAAAAAAAAAAAAAAAAAGATTAAACACTAAAAATAATAATAACTATAAGTAATCAATTTAAGGCCGATTGAGGCCCAATTAAAGAAAAAGATCGATCGTCTCTTACGTCTTTCCAAAACTCAAATCAAAGAGAGAGAGAGAACTCATTTCCTTCTCCGCCGCAAAAATGAAGCTTCTTCGCCGCCGTTTGTTAAACTCCGTCGATACAATCACCAGAGCGAACCGCCGGCATTACGCCACCAAGTATGTCGCTAAAGTCACTTCATCATCACCCTCAGGCCGGTCTCTCTCCGCCGAAGTTTCTCTCCCTAATCCTCTCCCCGCCGACGTACGTGGCTACCCTCTACCTCGCCGTCATCTCATCTGCAGAGCCACCAATCTCATCACCGGAGCCACTAATCTCTCCGATGCTTTCTCTGATCTCTCTGATTACCTCTCTTCTCTCTCACTCTCACTCACTCCCGACGAAGCTTCAGAAATTCTCAAATCCCTAAACTCACCTCTCCTCGCCGTAGAGTTTTTCAAATTCGTCCCTTCTCTCTGTCCCAATTCTCAAAACGACCCTTTTCTTTACAACCGCATCATTTTGATCCTCTCTAGGTCAAATCTCCCAGACAGGTTCGATCGTGTTCGCTCGATTCTTGATTCCATGGTAAAATCTAACGTTTCTGGGAATATATCAACTGTGAATATCTTAATTGGTTTCTTCGGTGACACGGAAGATTTACAAATGTGTTTAAGATTGGTGAAGAAATGGGATTTAAAGATGAACTCTTTCACTTACAAGTGTCTCCTTCAAGCTTACTTGAGATCTCGTGACTCGTCTAAAGCTTTTGATGTGTATTGTGAGATTAGAAGAGGAGGACATAAACTTGATATCTTCGCTTACAATATGTTGCTTGATGCTTTAGCTAAAGATGAAAAGGTACTTCCTTTTCAGAGCTCTGTTTCACACAACTCTTTTTAAGTAAAGTTTTGGTTTTTTTTTATTTATCAGTTTGAGTTTCATGTATAATTGTGTGCAGCCTTTTGTCAGATTGATCAGGCTTGTCAAGTTTTCGAAGATATGAAGAAGAGGCATTGTAGAAGAGATGAGTATTCTTACACGATTATGATCAGGACTATGGGGAGGGTTGGGAAGTGTGATGAAGCTGTTGGTTTATTCAATGAGATGATAACTGAAGGGCTTACGCTTAATGTTGTTGGTTACAATACTCTGATGCAAGTTCTTGCAAAAGGCAGAATGGTTGATAAGGCTATTCAGGTTTTCTCTAGGATGGTTGAAACGGGTTGCCGACCAAACGAGTATACTTATAGTTTGGTTTTGAATCTCTTAGTAGCTGAAGGTCAGCTTGTGAGGTTAGATGGAATTGTGGAGATGTCGAAAAGATATATGACTCAGGGGATATATTCTTATTTGGTTAGAACGCTGAGCAAATTAGGGCATGTAGGTGAGGCTCACCGGCTATTTTGTGATATGTGGAGCTTCCCTGTGAAAGGAGAGAGAGATAGTTACATGTCGATGCTAGAGAGTTTGTGCGTGGCGGGTAAAACTGTTGAAGCTATAGAGATGTTGAGCAAGATTCATGAGAAAGGTGTAGTTACTGATACTATGATGTACAACACTGTGTTCTCTGCACTAGGAAAGCTAAAGCAAATATCTCATATACATGATCTCTTTGAGAAAATGAAAAAGGACGGTCCTTGTCCGGATATATTCACCTACAATATTCTTATCTCTAGTTTTGGTCGGGTAGGAGAAGTTGATCACGCTATTAATATCTTTGAAGAGCTTGAGAAGAGTGACTATAAACCCGACATTGTTTCTTATAACTCTTTGATCAATTGTCTGGGGAAGAATGGTGATGTTGATGAAGCCCATGTGAGATTCAAGGAGATGCAAGAAAAAGGATTAAACCCTGATGTGGTCACATACAGCACACTGATGGAATGTTTTGGGAAAACGGAGAGAGTTGAGATGGCGCATAGATTGTTTGAAGAGATGCTTGCTAAAGGATGTCAACCGAACATTGTGACGTACAACATCTTGCTGGACTGTCTAGAGAAGAGCGGGAGAACCGCAGAAGCAGTTGATCTGTACACAAAGATGAAACAGCAAGGACTCACACCGGATTCAATTACTTACACTGTGCTTGAACGGTTGCAATCTGGCTCTCACGGAAAATCTCGTATCCGTAGGAAGAATCCAATAACTGGTTGGGTGGTCAGCCCGTTGTAGTCAGTTAATTAGCGAAATGAGGTTTGAGTATCATCCATAGCTGAAAAATGGAAATTGCAGATTCTTGAGTTTCTAATGCACTCTCCACAAATACTGTTTTCTCTGTATTGCGCTGCTTGATGATCAGGTTAGTATTATATAATCTGCGCTGGCAAGTTTGTGTCAGTACTAGAAATTTTGAATCAGGAGAACTAAACTTTCTTGAAATTACTGGTTAAGGAAGGTTTCTCAATGTTTGCTAATTAGGTAGAATTAGAAAGTTCAGAACACGATTACATACCTAGCTTGATCGAATGTTTCAGATTTTGAAACCTAATTTGCTAAATCCGACAAAACAACAAATTGCCAAACTCACGAGGAAGAGAACGTTTTTAAAATAACGAAAAAGAAATGTACAATAATAATAAAATTGAAAACAAAAGGAAAGGCAGATTATAGAAAAATAATGAGAAATTCGTCCATTGGAGTTCAATACGGATTATAGGAACAAGAATAGCGTGGCGGTTGCTGTTGCAGCATATTCACGCCGGTAACGCTACTCTTAGAGGCCATAACTTCATCTAGCGACAACCTCTTCCTCTCAGTTCGCTGACGCGGTGCGCTATGCGAACGCACCTTAGCCTTAAATGACTTCGTTTTCTCCATGTAGCTAGGAGTACTCAAACTGCCTCCATCGTCGCACAAAGCGTTCCGACAAACACTCTTAGCAGGAGACTGCATTACATAGTGGCGGTTATTAGCAGTGTGGTGGCGCGAGAATCTCGGCGTGTTCTGCGCCGAAGCAAACTTCCACTTCTCATCCGAGAAACTCAACTCTAAATCATTCTCTTTGTAAACAAAATCACCTTCATATTCAGACATTGCACCAACATTGTGCACTTGTTTGGACTTCGATCTTGAACTCGATCTCCTCTTGTACGTATCATCAATCTCTACAATTTTCGGACTTCTCTCACCCGCTTCATCAAACTTTTCCTATAAATAGAAAACACACTTAATTCTTGTTTTTTTTTCGCTTAAAGAACAAGAGAGCCAAATAAAAAATGAGATTAGTTCTTTACAAGTAGTGATTGTCGAGGTTGAAACATGTTGTTGCTGTCCTCTTTGTTGAGGCAGCGATTGATCCGTTTAGATCGCATAGCAGTTTGGACTCTAATTAGAGCTTGAATGCTCTGCAACACCGCAGCAGCACGTTTCCTTACCAAGTATCCTCTCACTAGAGCTTGTAGCTTCACTATACCTTTCAAAGCTCTTAACGCTTTTCTCGCCTAACCATTACAAAGATAAATTGTTACTTCATCCATTTCCCAACAAAGTATCATCTTTGAAGAAATAATCTCAAAATCTGACAAGTTAAAAAATTAACACTTGTGAACGTTACCCATATGCAAAAATTTGATTATTGAAAAATAGAAGAAAGTTTTGAAAAATTGTGAAATTACCAAAGAGCCCCTGAAGACTTTTTGTATTTTGACCGCAGCCCACCGGTCCTTCGTGGTGATAATATCTCCCGCTCTTCCTTCACTGGTCTGTTTAACCACTGCCGCAGCCGCTTTGGCCGACGAAACCGCTGCTTCTGCGGCTGAGGCCGTAGCAGTTGCAACCGCAATTGCGTTCTTGTTTTGTTTCTTCTCTGTATCCGTCAGATAAGTTGTCAACCAAGCAGGGTCCTTCGAAGCATTGAAGTCGCCGGAATGATCGCCGCCTTTGACGGAGTCGCCGCCGGAAACGCTACTTCTTTCTGTACTCTTCTTTATACCAAACACGCCCTTGAACCATCTCGCTGCTTTACCCATCTCGATATGGAAGAAAGAATCAAGAACACTTATATTTTTTTTGGTAGTCTGTGATTGATTCTGAAAAAGAAAAAGAATAAAATTAGCGAAGAATGACAAATTCACGAATACCCAAAAAACATAACGTTTTGAATGCAGAGAGGAGAAAACAAAATTTTATTGCATTTATTTTAAAATTTATTTACTTTCAAACTTTGTTTTTATCACTAAATAAAAAAATTCATTTTTTTTTTGGTCTGTGGTTATTATATTTTCTCATAAAAATCCAAAACATTTCACATGAATATAGCTAAAAGTAGAGTATTACTATGAACAAAATGGATGTATTTTGAAAGGTTCCTACACTGTAATCATGAGATAAACAGAAAATGAAACAGCAATGAACTGACAATACTTGTTATGAAAAAAGTGAAGAAATTATCATGCTATTTGAATTTAAAAGTATATATATATAGTTGATAAATATATATATATATATATATATATATATATATTATAAAGTGATAATTTTACGTGAATAGGATGATAGGAAATGAATATTTTATGCGAATGGTGCTATTTCACAGAGAGCAATATAATTTGAGCAAAATGACTATTTTTTTTTAAGAAAAAAACAAAATATCCAAAAATTATTTGATCTGACACATCCTCGTGAAAAAAGTGAGAAGACAAAAATGATGTAAAAAAAAATTGTTTCTGATTGAATTCGAGAAAACATCCATAATTTTCGTCTTGCGTTATAAAATTCGAAAAGAAAAAAAGACGAAAATATTATGAAATCTGCAGAGAAAAGAAAACAATGACGACAAAAGAGTAAAATATAAAATGTATAGAACTCGCCTTCAAATGACAAAAGTGGACTCTCTGCCTCCTACAAAGTTTGCTTCTCACACGAGTAAGAAAAAACATTAATGCATTCATGTTGTTTATATATATGGAGCAATGTGTTTACGATTCACCGACTACCATATTTATTGTAATTCCCATAATTATGTCACATTTCCCTCTATAACTCCTTTTTTTTTTTGAAACGCTGATTAAAAGATAAAGATTTGTTTCTTCTTAATGGCTAAAACATAATCAGTGTACTGATTTGATCAGTTTAAATGGGGTAACTGAATGTTTTACGGATACCTTTTTTTTAATTCTTTAGTACTTACTCCTTTTTTCTACAATCTTGTACAGTATCTTTTTTTTTTTTGTTAATGAGTTGAGAGTAAATGATTTAGTGATAAGTAATACTACAAACAAATTTATATAAATGAATTTATAAGTCAAAGTAAAGAGTATAGTTGTCGACATTGACCAAATGCATCTCAAATAATGGCAATGACTCTCAATTAAATGGATTACACATTTACAATACCTAAGTTTTATGTCATGAGGACCATGACCAACTTGGGAAAATCCATCTCTTTAAAGATTTTGATCAGTACTACATTACTCCATTTTTCCAAATGTAAATTTTTTTGCATAACATATTATTTTAGTTTTGAGAATGTGAAATGAAATCAGATTATATTTTTATCAAAGTAAATTCAATAATTATATATATTTAATACCTAACAGAAAAGAAAAAAAACTTCAATATCATGATGAGTATTGTTTATTAAAATAAATTCATGACTTACTACTTGACCTTAAACAAGAATTTGCACTGTCTGGTAAACACAATCCAGTAGCTAAACACAATATTCAATTTGACAACATAAATTCTTATACCCTTTTTGTTTTTGCATTGGACATTTTTTCCTTAGAATTTGAAGTGTTTCAACAGCATCATACCACTTTATCGTAGATTTAGAGTTTTCAGTTAGCACTGAAGTTTTTATTTATTTTATTTTGGGCTTAGTGCTTGAACTTAAACCCCAGTGCTAATCTTTTAGAATAAAGATAGAGTGGTCCTAAAATGTTGAGGGCAACACAATTGGCCATGTAGACTACAAAAGAATATAGAAGTCATAAACGAAAAAAGTAACTATTAAAAGTCTCATATTGCTGCTTTGAATAGTTTAGGCAAATTCTCTCAACGAAAAAGACTCTTCACAAATTCATTCAATTTAGTCTCTTTTGCAATATTCCACAGCCACCACCAATCTACATATATATGAACAACTCTTCACCTTTTGTAAGACAAAGATCCTAACGATGTAATGAGAGTTATTGGTTTGAATATCTGTCCTAACAACTCATTTAAAGAAAAGTTGTTCAATGTTTTTAAAACCTATCACTCTCAAGTTCATTACAAATATAGGCTTAAGTAGAGTTAATAAAAGCTAAAGAGCTTTTGGCAGAGAAATGATCGTTTTCCTTTTTTCCTTTTTTCAAAAAAGATGCTTTGTTGCAGACAGACATATGGAGAGTTACAATACTTTAAAGTGTTAGATCAAGTGTGACAAATCATTACCAAAGCTTTTAAAACAGAAGTGAATAATGCCTAAAAGGGTTTTGTAAATTTACTCTCAAGACCCAACAAAAATCATCATTTCATTGTTTGGCAGGACTGTTGTTTGGTCTTGACTCTTGAATTCCAACAGAACCCATCTATGATATCTCTCTCAAAAGCCAAAAGAAGATGTAACAAACCAGAATGTACATCGGGGACTGGAATCAGAAACTTGTCAAGACCAAAAAACTCATCAAAGTTTAAAGGCAAAATGCAATTAATAATAACATCTCTCTACTTCTTTGAAAGCTGTAAAAGATCTTTTTTCTTCATCTTCTCATCTTCTCTTGCTTACCATTTCCATCTGCAAAAATTCAAAATCAATTCTATAACTTCACACATAAAGAGTCATTTAGACAAGTAAAAAATGATTTCAAATCCAACACTTACATGTTAATGCTGAAGAAATCTCTGCGGTTCTAATCACACGCAGCCTCTTCACAGAAGACACAAACATTCTGACAATTTAAGAAAAACACTCAATTTAGTGATCAAAAAGTCCACAAACTTTAATAGCTTTTACCAAACTAAGTTTGCAATTGAAGTGTGATTAAGATATACTAATAAATATATGACTAGGAATCTAATGCTTCTCCTTTTGATAGAGCAAAAAGCTGAATCAGATTCAGAAAAAGGAAAAAGGAAAGATTCTTACTGCCATGGGACATCTCCTACAAGCATCTTGTCTCCTTCATTGTCTTCATATGTAAGAGTATATTCTCCATTCCCATCTAATAATCCAGTGATTGGTTTCTCATCTTCTATAGATGATGATAAGTCTCTTTGAGCTGATAACATATCATAAACAAAAAGAGTCATAAGATACATCTTTTGTGTCTTTTATAAAAAACCTATCTTTTTCATAATCAAGAAAGAGAGAGTGCAAAGGTTTCAAATTTTACCAGCTAGAAGACCTCTGAAGAGCTTGTCGACTGTGAAAGATAACTGCTCATAGCTATCATGAGCACTGAGATCGACTTTACGACCAATGGGAACACCATACATGTTGATCTTCACGAACATACCTCCTTGTCTCTTTGGTTCCACTGTCTTAACATCATCGTTTTGGTTCTTGAGGGCGACACCATTGGAGGTTGTTGAGTCGTTTCCAAGCTTTGAAGAGCTTCCACTCGCTAAGTTTTTCCTGAAAGACCGAACCGGAGGCCATCCCACCACTGGACCAGGAGCAGTTCTTTTAAATACACAGAGTCACACCAAAACACAACTTGTCAGTAAAACAAGAACAATCTCAAGGTAACAAGGGCAGTTAAAAAGACTGAAACTTTCAGATGTGAAAAGGGTAAAAAAGAACAGAAAGGTTAAAACATTTTTTTTTGTTTGAGATCCAATCTTAAGTAGACATGAGCAAAGTCTTTGCAGATAGATGGGGCCTTATCGGCTAATAACAAGTGAATATCACCTTGTCAAAAGGATACGAAACAGATAAAAACAAAAAATAAGTAAGAGCTGAAGTTTTAAAAACCTTTTATGGGATGTGGTTTTGGTGGAAGGAGAGAAGAGGATAGATTTGTCTTTAGGTTCTTTCTTGATGTGTCTTGTTAACGAAGAACCATGCTCGTCTTCACCACCACCAGGTGGTCCAAGCTTTAGCTCAAGCTTCTTCTCCTCTGTGTTGAAAACAGAGTTACTGTCATCATGAAACCATGGTCTTCTCTCTTGTGGAATCATCAAGTCAAGAAGCTTCGGAGCCATTTCACCGTTTCTATGACAACCCTTCATGTAGGTTTTAGAAAAGTTGACAGCTTGTTCACTCAAAACAGAGAGGGAGAGAAGGAAATGGTGTGTGAGATGAGAAGCAAGAGAGGTGATTAAGTGAGTCTTTTATACAAATCAGAAAGCTTTCAACTTTTTTGAAGGGGAAAAAATGTAAAAACTTTATGGTGGGTTCTTCTCTTCTTCACTTCTTCTCTCTCACATACCCTTTGACAAACTTTATGAAAAAGGAGAAGAAGTTGGGAATTCTATAACAAAGGAGAGACAGTAGTGATATAACCAGTGGATAACAAAGGGATCAAATTGAAATTTACCAGAATTTAAGTAAAATTGGTGACCAAGCAAAACTGTAAAAACAAAAAATGTAAAAGAAAAAGAATTTTATAGGTGTGAAACACACGCAATCTCTATTTCTATTTCTATATCTCTCTCTCTCTGCCCTTAAAGAAGTTTTAGTGGAGGAAGCAAAGCGTGCTATTTTAGTTTTTTTTTTTTCTTAAATCTTATTATTCCAACCTCATAGGCCTCTTTTTTTTTTTTTTTTAAATATAGTACTATTTCTTTATTAGTTTCAAATTTCAATGAGAGTTTACATAGATAGATGTGGATGAAAAAATATATAAAGGAAATGTGAGAAATGTGAAAATGTTTTTCTATTACTATTTCTGTTTTCCTTATACTAGTAGTGTCGTAAAAATAGCATAACTATTTGAAAAATATAATATACTAATCTTTTTGAAAAATATGTATAAAGGAAATACAGAATCATATTTGTAATAAATATGATATAGGAGAAAGTGAAAATTACAAGCCCCAGTTACTTCATTAAAATATGGTTGCCATAAGAAGAAATGGAGGATTCTACGATCTTTCTCTGCTCTGTTAGGATCACACTCCTATCATCAGTCTGTCACCATAGGACAACATTACTTACACATATTCCAATGTTTTGGAGAAAGTTAAATTGAATTTGGACATTTTACACGAAACCCCTTCTCTCTCTATCTCTCTTTCGTTTTGTCGCTTTTATTCCCGTTATCATTTTAGACAATAGTCAATACAAGTATACAACCCTCAAACATTACCAATTTACCAACTTGGTCATATTAAACTCAAGTGATACGAGGAATATTTTGTTGGCTTGATCGAATTTAATAACCTTCAAGGAAAACATAATAAATGTTATAAAATAAAACTCTTTCACTATCACTAGCTTATTCCCCTATCTCTCAATAACGTTTCATTGTAAAAACTTCGCTTTTTTTAATTTTTTATTCAGGTTTTTTTTTAATAGTATGAGTTACTTTCTCGCTATTTGCCCACTATACAAAGGAGGATAACAAATAAATTTAATAAATAAACCAATTGGTTAAAAGTTAAAACAAAGAACCTATTGTGTTGCATTAATTAAGGACATATTTGATTTGGTTCAAAATACTGAACGAACCATTGGATTATATGGTCAGTTCTCCTCCCACGTTTGAGACCAAACCAACAAAAGAGAGTCGTTCATGGGGAGTTTTGGTCAAGTACGGAAGGGTTAATATGGGAATTTTAATAAACAAAGATTATCAAATCAGAGGTCATTTCTTGTCTCCGTATTACACAAACTCCTTCATCGGCTTAGTAATATTACAGACAAAAACTGACAGACAACCTTAATCACGCTTCATTTTTTTTCTTCTCCTTGATAGCCTTATTACTAATAGTTTTGTTTGATATTTTAACTTAAAACACATTTTGACAAGAAAATGTGTTAACCTTATTGTAATTAGTAGTATTTTGGAAGGAAAAAAGCAAAACGCGGAAACAGTGTTTTGTAGATCGCGCGTTTTGATTATGGAAGCAACGTGGCAATAGAGAGTTGAGTAAGACAGAGACTAAAAGAGATATAGAGACCGAATCTCTGAGACTGACAGTACTTGATCTCTCTATCTGGACGGTAGACAAAAGTTGTACAGTTCATTCCGATTTTGAGATCCCCCTGATAAGTTTTTAATCACAGCCGTTGAAACTCAAAACCAACGGCTACGATTACTATCGTACACATACGAAAAAAAAAAGATATAGCCGACTCCAGAAAAGAAAGGAAGTGGTAAGGAATAAAACAAATCGTGAAATTAATGTCAAATCTGAGAAAAAAGCAATAGTACGTAGTGGTAAAAAATCAATAAATGCTAGGACTCTTTCTTCATGGGTCCGTTCGTTTGATAAGGCTCTTCCACCTAATAAAATTTGAGTATATGTATATCTCTAATGAATTATCGAATGATTATTATTTTGTTCTGTACTTTACTATTTGTATCACCAAATCGATAATGTTTGTGTTGTCAAGTCTAATCTCATGAGTCATGATAAAAGCGTTATCTATTTTGTATGCTCAATTATTTGTATGCATTTTCATAGTGCAAAAGATTCGTTTCTATATATATATCCAACGTGTGATAATTGTTTTTGTGCTGAGTGTTACATTTTTTTTCATCTTTTGTGCGGAAGCTTCATGCATTATTTTCACTGACGTCGCTTTTTGAATGCTTCAGTTGGCTGAAAATGTCAAATACCTTTATGATTTTACTAGAGCATTATAAAAATAGTTGCATTTACTAATTTCATGTAGCAAACTAAAGCATCTAGAAACAAATTAGACACTTTGCAATAGGATTAAAATCTCTCAAGCCCCTCTTCCTTCAGTTCCATTCTATTTAACCCCCTCTAATAAAAAACATATATTTAAATGTTTTTTTGTTCAGATAATCAGTAAAAGACTAATAAATTTAGGATTTTTGACATATTTACAAATCCGACCTCATTTTGGATCTAGATCCATATTAGTTTCGGATATCCATATTAATTTTGGATCTTTTAATTCCCAAATCCTTCGAAACCCTAATTTCATTCTCTTTTTTTTTCTCGTCTTCTTCTTCTCCGACTTGGGTCGACGACGGCTACAGAAGAGGATCAGTCTCGTTTCATCTTCTTTTCTTCTCTCTTCTCCCGAAACTCTTTCGTCTTATTCCTCTCTTTTCTTTCAATCTCCTTTCTTCTTCTCTTTGGAGAAATCCACCGTGAGAAATCGAATTTCGCCGTCCATTTTCTCTCAGCTGCCGGTTATTGTAAGCCATTCTTTTTGTTTCTTTCTTTTGATCCCTAATTTTGACTGATTGTTGGGTTTAGTTCTCTGAATTGTGTGAAGAAGAATATGAATTTGGATTGTGAGTTTTGAGTTTGGGAATGTGTTTGGGAAATGTGTTAAAAACGCATTATATTTCTTATACGAGAACATGTGAGTTTGTGTTTGTGTTCGGATTGAGTTTGTGAGATTGTGTGAGTTTGAGTTTGTGTCGGATTGAGTTTGTGAGATTGTGTGAGTTTGAGTTTGTGTTTATGTTCAGTTTGTTTTTGTATTTGGATTATATGAGTTTTTATCTCTTGTTGCTTTCGATAATGAGATTGTATGAGTTTTATGTAGATAATGAGACTGCTTTTTAAATTTTGATTTTAATTTGTTGTTGCAGGTACCTATCCAAATGGTTAAAACCAGAGGAGGATCTAATGCAAGAGGTACTGCAAGCTCACCCCCTATTAGATTCTCCAAAAGACTAAAGCAATTGGAGAAACAAGGTGAAAATTTAGTGGATGATGTCGTTGAAGATCAAGTAGGTGAATCTGCTCCAGTGAATTCATCACCTATCCACCCGAGACATGTCTCTGACCAGGAGGTAATTAGTATATCAATCTTTTATTTTGTTTAGTACAACATATTACAACTAGGTACAACTATGCTGTGACACTTAATTTCTTTGTAAAATTGTGTTTGTATTTCAGGAAACAGAGATGGATACTGAGGAGGACACTCAACCTGTTGAACCAAAGTTATATTTTAGTGATCCAAGCGTCTATGGAAATCATGGCAAGATTTCATCAAGGTGTCAAATTGCTAGTACGCTGGATATGTTACAGAAGCTCGAACCATCAGAAAAGGCATGGTTTAAGAAACACAAGCAGTTCAGGCACGTATGGCACATGGCTAGGCACGAAAATAATAAGGTTATGGCAATGTGGATGCTTCTATTACGGACTGCTCGTATAGAGAAACGTAAAGTCTGCTAGTTCGTAGTGAATGGCGTAACCATACGCTATTCAATGAGAGAACATGCTCTCATCACTGGTTTTGATTGCCATGACTATGAGTTAGGATTTAATGAGAAGGAATATGGAAATTTTGACTTTGTCAAAAGGGTTTTTGGGTCTAAAAATGTTACAGTGAAGGATGTGGAAGAGGAGCTAGATTCAATGAAGGATAAATGCAATGGAGATCGCTTGCAAGTGGCTGTCCTTTTATTCTTAGCCAAGGTAATAAGAGGAAAGAAAAAGTATGATAGCATATATCCTTTCATTCTAAAGATAGTGGGTGATTTGAAAGCGGTAGAAACATTTCCATGGGGGCGAATGACTTTTGAAGACAATATCAAAACGATATATCAAGATATGGAACATTGCAAAGGCAAAGTGCTAGATCAAATGTTATTTCCAGGGTTCATAATTCCTCTTGAGGTAATAGATAAGGACTAATTAATAAGTCTGTTTATTTTCTATGATTTTAAGATATTTGATTGTGTAACATATTTTACAGGTTTTGGCGTTTGAGTGCATTCCCCAGCTGTCCAGAGAATATCAAGAAGTGGTAATAGGCGCTAGAGATGGCTGCTCTTTGATGTACAAGAAAAAACTCAAAGATTCTTTGATGAAAGGTTATCCACTTGAAGAAATAAAGGAAAAACTTGGAACATATAAGATAAGATGTTGGTACCATTAGTAGAGTAGCAAAATTTTATAAGATCATTATTTTAATATTTGTTTTATTGTACTTTACAGGACATCATAAGTATCTTAGAACCATTAGAGGAGCAGCAAGATCTTTTGCATCGCATCATGGAACAACATGAAGATGATGATTTTATGGACCCAATTGCTGATGAATGGAACAAGCGTCTCGATGTAGAGAAGAAGGAGATTTGGTGGGAAAATCTTTATAAGTTAGATATTGCTTCTCGAGGATTTGGAGAGGCAAATGTTCCACAAGTCGAACATTTGGAGGAGCAGCAACAAGAAAACGTGTCAGCAGCTGAACATATGGAGGAACACCAACAACAAAGAAATCTGACTAGTTTGAAGGAGCTTGAGGAGAGGTTGATGAAAGCCATGGAAAATGGATTCATAGAAGTTAATCAGAAGATAGATAAGAAGATAGATGAATTTGATAGGAGACTCAAAAATATTGAAAGCTTGGGAATGAATTTCCAGTATAGAGAGAATATTGGGAATGCATTTTCTGCATGGAGAGATGCTGAAGCTGGGAGGACAGAAGGAGAAGGAGAAGTTGAAATTCAGATGGGAGAAAGAACAGGAACGGGACCAGAAAAACAAGGAGAATTTGTGAGTGATATGCAAGAAGGATTTGAGGTTCAGATGAGAGAAGGAATATAAAAAGAAGGAGAAGAAGGAGGAAAAGAAAAAGAAGGAGAAGGAGAAGAAATAGCAAAAGAAGGAGTTGGGGAAGAAGGAGAAGGAGAAGAAGGAGGAAAAGAAGGACAAGAAATAGCAAAAGAAGGAGTTGGGGAAGAAGGAGAAGGAGAAGAAGGAGGAAAATAAGGACATTGTGAGCCAGCTGGTGATGGTGAAGGAGAAGAAGAAGGAATAGAAAAAGAAGCAGAAGGAGAAGAAATAGAAAAAGAAGGAGTTGGGGAAGAAGGTGAAGGAGAACATGAAGCTCCGAGAGAGCCAACTGGTGATGGTGAAGGAGAACATGAACCTCTGAGAGAGAAGAGGAAGCTGCGTCCGTCAAAGTTCATTACTACTCCTTTCACGGCTGCGAAAAAAAAGAAGAAGTGATATTTGTTTGTGTAATTTTGAAAACTTGCCTGGATATCCAACTTGTCTTTTGTGTATCCTTCATTATGCAACTGATTTTAGGTACAACTGGTGTTTCTAGGGACAACTATGTTCTTGGGTTTTTTTGTTTTTTTTTATTATTATTCTGGTACAATTGAGTAAAGTTAAGTACAACTACGTATCTGTTACAACTGATATTTTGTCCTTTTCCGCCGTCAAAAGTCTACATTGTGACACCTGGCGCCGTCAAAGAACATCACATGTATAAAAATTAATTGTTTGCGCCGTCAAAAATTCATATAGTTGTCCAGTTGTACACAGTTGTACTTAAATTAACATAGTTGTTCTTTGTTCTAAAAACCACAAAAATTAGTTGTTCTTCACTCTAGATCAATTTTTTCTAGTTGTACTTATGATATTATATAATTAGAATAGAATCCCTATGTCATCTTGTATATAAATGTTTGAAATCACCATTATTTCTTGATTCTCATAATTTGTGGTCATTATATACAAAGAAACTTTAAAATACCAAGGTTGTTTATTGAAGAATTTGGATTTCTATGGTTTAGATTTGTTTTTTACATGTGAAGTGGATTATGTTAAAATTTTGTGGTTGTTACATACAAATTAACCTTAAAAGACCAAATTTTTATATTTTGGTTCTAAGTTTTCTAATTTAATTTTATATTTTGGTAATAGACTATAGTTGTACCGGTTGTACTTAGTTGTACCAAGACCAAACACCAACGTTCCTAAAATCATCACAATAAAAGCAATTAGAAATCAATTTTGGTCACCATCATTGTCCAACCACTCACTCGTACCAGTTGGCTTCTTCGGCTTCTTCGACTTCTTCGACTTCTTCTTACCTCCTTTTTCTTTATCTTCTCCAACAGATGCGTACCTTTTTTCTTGTCTTCTTCCTTGTTTAACATCATAATCCGGAGGCAAGATTAACCGTTTCATAGTTTCCTTGGGAACAATCCATTGACAACTATTGGGAACCGGATAAATCGTCCTTGAATACGCCAAAACCCAAAGCTCAATCCAGTAATATTTTGAGCACAAGTCATGTAATTGTATCTCAGGATCTGCTTCCTTCTTTGCTTCTCTTGCAGCTGCTACTGCATGCACACATAGATATTTTTCTATATCAAATTGTTTACAGCTGCAAGTTTTGCTTCTCAAATTAACCACATATTGTAGACCATCACTACCTATCACACTATATTCAAGTCGGTAACAGTTTAGCTCATTCACCACCAACAGTTTTGCTTCCTTACATATTTTGTGAAGTTCTTTCTCCACAAAAGGAACCAGCTTCTGTGCAGTTGATATTTCTGCAGAAGCTTTTCTATGTTTAGCAAACCACTTAATCATTTTCTCGATAATAGCATCTATCATTTGTAACAGTGAGTAGTTCCTTGCATTTTCTAGCACACCATTAATCGATTCAACAGCATTGCTTGTATCTAGGTTGTATTTTTCTCCAGGAAAATAACATCTAGCCCAGTGCTTTATCTCCGTGTGCTCATCTAGATACAAACGTGCCGAAGGATATGTTGACGAAAAATCACCATAAAGCTGTAAGAACTCTGCCTCCGTATAAGCCCGAGCACATTGCCTGAACTTTTTGGCACATATTGCTTTGTTTACTCCAATAACTTTTCCTTTCACATTCTGAGACAAATGGTAGATACAATGCCCATGGTGAGACAATGGATAGAGCATTGCTATTGCCCTGAGGAGACTGAAGTTTCTGTTAGAAACAAACACAATTTCAGGTCCATCTGGTATAAGCGATTTGAGCTTTTCGAGAAACCAAAACCAACTTTCATTATTCTCGCCATCCACTACACCAAAAGCAAGCAGATAATGGTGATGATCGGGATCTTGAGCTGTAGCAACAAGTAGCACTCCACCATATGCAGTCTTAAGGTGGGTTCCATCCAAAATGATCACTTTTCTCATGACTCGGAAGCCTTCAATGGAAGCTCCTAGTGCGAAGAACAAGTACTTAAACTTATGTTCCTCATCCACTTCCACATATGAAACTGTATCAGGATTCATCTTTTCTAACATGAACATATACGAATACATAAGCCTAAAACCTTCCTCTGGGGTACCTCGAACATCATCTGCAGCTTCTTTTTTTCCTCTTCACGCGGTAGAGTATGACACCTCCACACCAAATCTTCTTTGAACCAAGTGAATGAGAGCTTTTGGAGTTGGCTTGGCAATTTCACCCGGATAATCTGCAGCCAATAAAGAAGCAACCATATTTGGTGTACCTTTCCTTCTAATTCGCCCTGTACTTGTTCTTGACCGAGAGCATGTATCAATATTTCTATGAGTTCTTATAGAGAAAGGCTTAGACTTATCACTCCTTGCAGCTCTTACGTACCAATTGCAACCATTATGTGCTTCAGAACATTTTGCCACATATCTCAACGGCTCCGACTTCTTTGCAACAAACTCAAAACAATTCTTATGTCCAGCCTTTTCAATTAAACTTTGTATTGCTTTTTTGCTTCCAAATTCCTGGCCTATCGTAAAATCAAGACCATCTTCCCATAAAAGAGGTCCAGACTTGTTTCCTTCTACATCTCTATCTTCATTCTCGACCACCTCTAGATTTTGTAGTGATGGTTCTCTTACGTACATATCTACGATACCACTACCACCACTGCCATTCGTTTCACCAACTAGAGCAATCTCTTCGCTCCATCAATTAGAGCAATCTCTTTATTCGCTCCACCATTATCATTCGCTCCACCAATTAGAGCAATCTCTTTATTATTTGGAAGATTTCTTGTTGCCAAATCCTTTATCAAAACTTGATCAAACCCCTCATTTTCATCGATCCCCTGATTTTGTTCTTCATTATTGGTAACTTCGACATGCAAAACACTTCTAAACCCTTCTTTAGACACATCCTTTAAATAACACACAACATCTTCATCATCTCGAATATAATTTGGTATTCCCTTATAGTTTGGGAATGAGAAGGGAAAGTAACTAACTCTCAGATTTTTCATAGCCTCATCTACCCTTATCTTGCTGCATATCTTCTCAACCAACTTAGCATATGATACATCACTAGATGATGTCTTCATAAGAAAAGAATACACTTCCTTATCTTCTCTTGAAATCCATCGTACATCTTCTCCGATACTTGAATAGTATCCATCATAAAGAAAGCGTATGATTGAAGTCTTTGGCATTGTCACCTGAAAAAGAAAGAGAAAGAAAACAGTCAATTTCCATTTTTTAGTAGCAGTTCATAAACATAGTTGTACCCATTTGTCTGAGTTGCACCAAATTTTTGGATCCTTAATTTTCTACATAGTTGTACCCAATGGTCCCAGTTGTCCCAGATCTGAAATCCCCAAATTTTTTTTACAAAATCCGGCATTCAATCTCAAATTCAACCTTTCTCAATCATAATAACCAATGCAAGACCTTAATCCACTAAGAAAACAAGTCTACTAACCTTAACAAGCATAAAGACCAAATAAATTTACAAATCTACAATTTTTTCAATCCAAATTGAGATTCCACAACAATTTCATGAAACAATGTTATATCTAAGGAAATTTAGACAATAAGAGAGATTAAAACTACCTTCAAGTGAGTGTTAATAGTGGATGAAGAAGAAGAAGAAGAAGAAAAGAGGGAGGAGGATTCAAAATCGTTCCAAGAATGAAAGAGAAACTCAATAATATCCGACCGTTTTATTTGATTTTTGATAAATGAGAGAGGAGAGAGAGTTTTAGTTATTGGTTATTTATTATTTTTTTTTTTTTTAAGATTTAAATTTATTATATAATATAAGAAGGGTAGAGAAGGATTTTGATAATATTGGAAAAGATAGGGGGTAGTGAAAATAAGTAGGGGTTTTCCAAATTGGAATTGGAGCAAAAGGGCTAAAGAGATTTAAATCCTTTGCAATACTGTATGAAATATTACCAAACAATATACTATTTCATTCATATACATAATAACCATTCTAACTCTAAATGCAAAGTATTGATTAGATTCCATTTCTGGATAAGATCTAATGTAAGAAAAAAAAATATGTCCCCAAAAAGCAAGTAAACTATGTCAAAAGAAAACAAAACAAGTAAAACTATGTTTTAAAAATGTTTCGGCTTTAATCATTCATATGATGGTCCATGGACTCACATGAAAATAAGGTGGCCCAATTAGTAATCAAAGCCACGCTAAAGTTGTATCGTTTTAGACTTTTAGCTGTGGTCCAATCCACAAAATCCGCATATACACCACTGGCAAGACTAGTACAAGATGACGTTGAGCTCAAGAATTGTGATTATTTTTCTTAAAACTGGTAATAATGTTGTGAGGGACAAGGAAAATGTATTTGTTTACGATTGATTTTGGTTTACGATAGCATCGAACTAAAACAATACCAATCGTAGTTAGAACAATGGGGTTCAAGTTCAATCAAAGATTTTGTCTCAAATTTATAAACCGTACGTGCCTAGACTACTTGAGAAGTCCTACGATGAATTAGAACATATGTGATTTTTACTCAACTCTGACTTTTGAATCTTCTTCTCTTGCGTCAATTTGACTAAAAATAATTTATGAAAAGAAGACAAAAACTGTGACTCTCTCTTTAGAAGAACTCAGCATCAAAGGTTCCCATAATGTGATCTGAGAGGTGTGTGGTGGGACAGAACCAAACTGTCTTTTGTCAGTAACAGCTCATTGTTCTCTGTACCTTCTTTTTAACTCATCACTTGCTTAAACCTTTGATTTATTATAAACCTATTTTTCTTTTGCCTAAACTGTCGTTTTCTCAAATCTTTTCGAGTATCATTAGATCATTACTTCCGAATCGATAAAGCACAAAATCTTCAAAACTTTTGCTTAATTAATCTATTTCTATATGTTGACCGTGTTTTCTACTAATCCATTTCTAATATCATTTTCTACCTTGTAAGTTATATAACCTTTTCCAGTTTTCCCCATGTCATCTGTTTTTTTCTTTCAACAAAGCAATATATTTTACTGTGTGTAGTTGATGCTATTCAATGCAGTAGCTAAATATATCTAGTACAGTACTACTATTTTTAAAATTGAATTCTAGTTAAAATTTACAAATAATATTATCACTTTTATTTACGTAAAACAAGATATAATAATATTAATTTAGTATTGTGATCAACTTAAAAAATTTCACCTTTGATTGATAAACATATTAAGTGAGAAACTTAAAAAAAAAAAGTTGATCTTAAACGGATATATTATGTTAAATTCTCACTAATAAAACAATTTAGATTTTACCACAGCAATTTTGTAACCTCTTTGACCTTGAACCGACGCTGATCTGATCATCCTCAAGTCCGGACAATAACAATCGTGACACATAAAGTGTATTAGGTATTTAAACCAAACACCAAACCTAATTAAATCTTATATGTCTAATCACTTTTACAAAATTCCTTCATATAAAATGTGGGTTAGTATGATCGATCATTCATAAATATAATATAAAATTGAATTTGACAAAGAACATGGTCTTATTTTGGATATTTAATAAATTATTATTATTATTTTTTGACATTTTCTACTATCATCAATTAAGATTTTTTTTGTTCAGTCCGACAAGAGAGTGTGTGAGCTTCACTCCTTCCTTCCATGGCTGATTTCATCTCTTCTCTACTTGTTTCTCATCTCCATTAACCAAACCAACCAAAACCCAAATCTCAATTCACCACTAAAATCAACAAATCAAGATTCTTTCTTCTTTAATCCCTTAAAAAAAACCCTTCTTTCCATTCTGATTTTTAAAACTTAGGTTTCTTCTACAATGAATCTCACCTTCTTCATCTTCTTCTTGACTCTTTTACCAAATTTCTCATACTCAAAGCCAATGAATTGCTCTGACACAACTCGTCTCTGTACTTCTTTCCTCGCTTTCAAACCAAACCAGAACCAATCTTTCTCAGTAATCCAAAGCATGTTCGATGTGTTACCAGCAGACATAACAGCAGACACCTCCGGGGGTTACATCTATGTTAAAAAGAACTGTTCTTGTCTCACCACGACTCATCAATACGCAACGAACACAACATTCACAATCAGGCAAAGCCTTGGTTACGTATACAATGCTGTCGTCTCTGCTTACTCTGGTCTCGCGTTTCCACCGAATACGACTAGAGAAGCTCGTGCTGCGGCGGTGGTTTCAGTTCAGCTTCTTTGTGGTTGCTCTAGTGGTCTCTGGAACTATCTTATGAGCTACGTTGCTGTGGATGGAGATAGTGTACAATCTCTCTCGAGCCGGTTTGGTGTTAGTATGGATCGGATTGAAGAAGTTAATGGGATGTTGAATCCTGATAATTTCACAGCTGGTGATCTCTTTTACATCCCACTTGATTCCGGTAAGAAAGTTTCGATTTTTAATGCCAAAGTTAGGGTTTTTAAGACGAACAAGTTAGTGATCTTGAGTTTTATTGTTTAAGTACCTGGAGAGCCTTATGAGACAAATAAGATTAATCCACCAGCTCCTTCTCCTGCGCCTGCATCAGCAATCAATGGCAATATCTCAGGTTTGGTTTCTGTGTTATCTTGTTTTTGTCTGATCTGAATCTCAAGTTTCTATTTTTAGTGTCCTGAAACTTAAATTCAGATTTATGTATGTGTGTTTCCAAATTTGGAAAGCTGACCAGGTGAATCATACTGAAAAGAGTGGTGGTCATGTGCCTTATATATGGATTGTTGGTGGTCTTGGAGTTGTGCTTGCGCTTCTTGTGGTGTGCATACTTGTATGTATCTGTTTGAGATCATCTAGTTGCAGTTCCAGTGATGAAGATGGCAATGGACACAGCTTCCAAATCCTTAGAAAATCCGGTTTCTTTTGCGGCTCTGGTCGGTATAACTGCTGCAGATCCGGGGATTTTAGACAAACCAATGGTGAAACTCAGAGTCATCATCAAGTTGTTGCTATTCCTAAAGGTCTGGTTTGTAGTTTTCCATCTTCTGTGGTTTGTTTTTGAAAGAGTTTTTTATTGGTTTTTCTCTTGGATGAATGTAGCTCTTGGTGACGGAATGTTTGAGATAGAGAAGCCTATGGTGTTTACTTATGAAGAAATTCGTGCGGCTACAGATGAGTTTTCGGATTCTAATCTTCTTGGTCATGGAAATTATGGTTCAGTATACTTTGGTCTACTTAGAGAACAGGTTTGTGCTTAAGTCACATCTTCATTTCCAAGTTTTGAGTTGTCTTAGTAGCTTTACTCGTTGTAATATTTGGTTAAACTTGTTACAGGAAGTTGCTGTCAAAAGGATGACTGCTACAAAAACTAAAGAGTTTGCAGCAGAGATGAAAGTGCTTTGCAAAGTTCATCATTCCAATCTGGTAATTGCCTTTGTGTAATGTATGTAATCTTTATTATGCATCTAAAGTGATTCGAGATTATGACTCTTGGGTTTCGTTTTGTTCTTGTCAAAGGTAGAATTGATTGGTTACGCTGCAACTGTTGACGAGCTTTTCGTAGTGTATGAGTATGTCCAAAAGGGAATGCTGAAAAACCATTTGCATGATCCTCAGAGCAAAGGTAAAGAGACTAATAATACCAACAAGAACTAACAAAAAGATGATGATAATGATATAGTTCTTGATGTTCTTGAAGGCAATACCCCACTGTCATGGATAATGAGGAATCAGATTGCACTAGACGCAGCAAGAGGCTTGGAATATATTCATGAACATACTAAGACTCATTATGTCCATAGAGATATCAAGACAAGCAATATTTTGCTTGACGAGGCATTCAGGGCTAAGGTTTGAGTCTGAACTTATGAAACTTCTTACATGTTGTGATTTGAATAGAGGAAAGCGTAGTTGATCTTATACTTGCATGTGTCTAGATATCGGATTTTGGACTTGCAAAACTGGTTGAGAAAACTGGAGAGGGAGAAATTTCAGTTACTAAAGTTGTTGGTACATATGGTTATCTTGCACCAGAGTAAGCATTTGAAAAACCTGAAGCTACATTGAGTTTTAATACAAGAACACCTTTCTGAATTCTCATCTGGAGAGTGTCTCTTCTTTTGCAGATATCTAAGTGATGGTCGTGCCACCTCAAAAAGTGATGTTTATGCCTTTGGTGTTGTTCTTTTCGAGATTATATCTGGAAGAGAAGCTGTTATAAGAACGGAGGCAATGGGCACTAAGAATCCAGAAAGACGTCCATTGGCATCTATTGTAAGTTCTTGGAGTTTTGAACCATTATGCTTCTTTGATGCAAAATTCATTTCCCAAAGCCCTTATTTGCTTTTCTTTTACAATTGCAGATGTTAGCAGCACTTAAGAACTCACCAGACCCGATGAACATGTTAAGTTTGAAGGAGTTTGTTGACCCCAACATGATGGATTTATACCCGCACGACTGTTTGTACAAGGTAAGCTAATAAACAAATGGTTAGTAGTTTGAAAAATGTAGTAACCATATGATTGTTTCTTTCATTGTGAATGAATTTTTGGTGGACAGATTGCTATGTTGGCAAAGCAATGCGTGGATGATGATCCGATTCTAAGACCAAACATGAAGCAAGTGGTTATATCGCTCTCGCAGATACTCTTGTCTTCTATTGAATGGGAAGCAACTCTTGCTGGAAATAGCCAAGTCTTCAGTGGTCTTGTCCAAGGAAGATAAACACAATGAAACCTTAAAAACCCTTTTGATTTTATGATTATTCGTCATGGCCTAGAAGAAGCTTAGTTTATATCTAAACCAAAGATCTATCGCAGTCTAACTAAGTAGTTAGTTACAGAGACAAATCTCTATATGAGTATTCTTTGGAGAATTTATGAAAGAGAGATGCATGACTTTATATGCTTGAGATATGTTGCAATCTTACAAACAAAACATCAAAACTTTACTTTATTTTTTCTTATACAACAAAACATCACTTTATTTACTTACAATAGATTGATGCTGATACATGAAATGAAACAGAGCCGTATAATTTTACATATAAGTTTTGGACATAATCAGTATGTTGTTACACTCGGCTGCATCTTCTTACCTGTGTAAGACGCAGAAGATAAAACCATGGCTGCTGGTCCGTGTGTTGTTATTATCAGCCATGGTGACTTTTGAAGATGCTGAATCAAAAGTTTTTAGTTTTGTGTTCATACAATGTTTATGTTAATCTTTTTTTTTTAATTCAACCAAATTACATTGCGTTTCAAACCTGAATGATTTATCCTTTAATATTGTCAACAAAAAAATATATATATATCCTTGATTTTGTGTGTGTAGTAGATAATGTAAAACTCAGTGACGACTATATAAGTATATATACTCTATAAATACAATTTGGCATTAATTAAAAAAGTTTTGACCAAAAGTCAAGAAAAGTTGACTTTTGAAACCCTACTTCCAAAGTAAACGACGTCGTCTAGAGTTTCTCATTGGTTTGGTATGCAAGTATGTTGTTCTCTCGCCTCCAGTTTTTTACGCATGATTAGGAATCCGAAAAACAAAAGGAAGAGGAAAATAAAAACTCTAATTCCTGATACGATAAATACTAAATTCTTTTGATAAACTAAAGAAATCACGTTTTGATATTTTCCTTGTGGTAGGAACGAACGAGTAACGTAGTGTGACGAGGATGGACACTCCTGAAGAAATTCTCATTGTTTTCTTCATCATCTCGTTGATCGTCATCTGTTGTGGTAGCTGTTGCGGTGATGTAAGTTCCACTCAAACGGGATTACCTCCTCCCGAGACAATCCACCAAACTCCACAGCCTGAACAAGATATTGAAACCGGACACAGGAAAGCCCTAGTGTACAAAGATATTAAAGAAGAGGAAGGAGGACGAGGAGAAGAAGAAGGGGGTGGCAAACGTTTTTGTCCGATTTGTTTGGAAGAGTACGAGGATGATCATCAGATGAGGCGATTAAAAAAGTGTGGACATGTGTTTCACCTTTTGTGTATTGATTCTTGGCTTACACGGGATCCAAGTTGTCCATGTTGTCGCTGTTCTGTTGATTTGATGAGTTTAGGTCTTTAGATTTGTAGGTTTTATTTATTAATTTCTAAGTATATATCGGCATATGTTTTGGTTAATGTACCAATATTGTTGCATTAATCAAAGTTTTGGTCAATGGTTGAAAAACTAAACTCTAGTTGACTTTAATGTTTATGATCAAGACATGGAAACAAAGAAAACATGGACTTTAAAAGACTCTTTTTTATTCTTCTTTCTTTTTGTACCGACCGAGTCAAGCTTTTTAATGTTATTTTTTGTTTCATGGAGATTGAGAGGGGTGATGAGTTTGAGTGACGATAGGGGATGCACAACATCTACAGCAACTTCCTAGCGGAGCTGGCTCACAACATACACAAGCCGGGCAAATTGGTCTTCTCGGGCCAATAGGAGCTGATATGTAGATTACATACCAAGAAAGATTGATTCATACATATCATTATACTAATCCATTGGGAACTATTTTAGTTATATAGATAGATTTGATTACTTGAATTACCTCGTGGGATACGAGTAGCATTGCTTTTGGAGAAGGGAAGAAGAAGTAGCGAGAAGAGGACGAGCTTCAGAAAAATGAATTTTCCACTGTGAAACGCCATTGATCTTGATTATGCTTAGTGTTATTAGAGAGGGTTAAGGTATATCATATTTATATGCCTTTTCAAAGATGACTTTCCCATAGTTCATTTTAATATTCAAAGTCTCTCTTCGTGTGTTGAATGAAAAAGTCAAAGGTCCCTCAAACTTTGACCGTCTATTTTTAATAATATCTCAACGAAGCTAAAAGCCAAAACATGTACGTGTATAACATAGTTCTGTGTCCCACTTAGAGGATATCATATCATAATCAAAATGTAGCTAGAATGGCTGAGTGACAAGATTAATATATGTAGCCGTATCTTTTGATTGCATTATTCACATGTTATTAAGATACATTAAACCTAGCATTAAACACATATGATAAACTGCTAGACGAAATCAAAGTTGAAAATTTTAGGGATTTTTTGGGCATCGACATGGGCAGCAAGCACCTGGTGGAGCTGGTGCACAACACACACACGAAGGACATATGCGCCTCAGCATACGCCTTTCAGCTGTACGGAAAAGGTAAAAGATTCATGTAAGGAAAACCGCGAGGTATTTCTAATTCCAAAAGATTAGCTTACGTACCATCTAGATGCGCTCGAGTTGCTTGACATGGAAGGATTGGAGAGAGGACTAAAGCAAGTACAAGAAAAGAAAGGAGGATGATTGAGCTTGATCGTTTGGTAGCCATTGCAGCTTTTCTGATTAAAAAAAAATGCTTAGAAACTTAATAAAATTTCAGATTGCAGTTTGAAACCATAGTCGGATGATGTTTATATATAGGTCAAGAAACAACAAATTACTCGTTGGATGATATCTATTAAAATTTTAAAAATTAGTTTTTCCATTTTCTTTTTCTTTGTCCACTAGTTTTTATTTGTCTCCTTTTTCTTAAATCCACTAGTTAATGGGATATTTATAGTTACGATTCTTACACCATAGATCTACTTTTACTTGTGAATTATACATTTTTAATTGGTGTATTATTTTCCACTTTGTTTTGCAAAGTGTAACTAGAGAATTAAGGATTTATGGGTATGCCATATTTATATGCGTCTTTTGAAGACGACTAAACCACCCAGTCTAATAGTAATAGTAGTACCATAAACGTTTCTAAGACAAAATACGTATGACGCACTCGGCACTTCTGTTTCCAAATCAGTGAAATACAGAGTTTAAAGTTTTGATTTGCTTATTCAATAGTACACATATACAAGTTTACATATATCAAACACAAACGCAGGCTAGCAGAAAGCAGAGTCGCATTCTTTAGGGATTTTTGGTGCATCGGCAAGGGCAGCAAGAGCCTTTTGGAGCTGGTGCACAGCACGCACAAGCAGGGCAAAAGCGAATTGGCGGCGGTGGTGCTCTAATCAGCGGTGGTACTCTAATCAGCATACGTCCTTCAGCTATCACATAACAAAAGTTATATATAAATAAATTCACCTTATAGGAAAATCGCGACGGGTTGTTAATTTAAGAAAGTTAGCTTACCATCGAGATGCACTCGAGCTGCTTGACATGGAAGTGTAGGAGAGAAGACCAAAGCAAGCACAAGAACAGAAAGGAGGATGATTGAGCTTGATCGCTCGGTTGCCATAACAACTTTTTGATATAAAAAAAAATGCTTACAACTTGAAAAAAGATTTCAGATTACAGTTTGAAACCATGGTAGGTTGATGATGTTTTTATAGGCCAAGGAAAAACTTGGAGCAACTTGGTCAAGAAGACTAACAAATAAATAATAGAGAGTTATGACCATTGACTATCCTTTGATATTTTCATATTTTAATCTGGTATATCTTTTTGATTTCACACTATAAAACTTAAGTTCCCCTATTTATGCAAGAGACATCGATGTGAAATTTTGCAATATACGTAATGAGTTGACAATTTGACATTATATATCTCTTGTCGATATGCAAGTCCTAACAGACGAGCCTTGAAGAAGTTAGAACTTTATTGATCATTGGATTGGAGACAGTTGTTACTAGTAAGTGTACAGTATTTTACTTTTGCCCTTCTTATTTTGTAGGAAACAAAGTATTTCCAAATTGCAACAAATTGCAATATATTCCCTATTGGCAATAATACACGTAAAAGGGAAAGGGAGGAAACTTACAACTTAAGCTACAAAAACAGAGGAGTTTGCTTTGTAGAATATTAGGGTTGGCTGCAAGATAACATAGTGTTGGGCAAAAATATAAAAAAATATATGTGGTAAGAGTACGTACTGTTGACTGTTGTTGTGACTTTGTGAAGCAAGGCTTAAGCTTAGGAGGAAACGCCGTTGCTATTCATGTGATCTGTTGATACGGCCCATTATTTATTTTTGAACCAAAGACATCATGCTCGGGAATGCGAGGTGAAGAATCCAGGAGCTCGAAGCGCAACGACGAGCCTAGAGTGAAGATCCATGAAAAGTCCAAATCAATTCGAACCGAAGACATCACATCAATGAATGCATCCACAAGGACTTTAGATTACACAATAAATTTATTAATCTTTTAATTAAGCTAAACAGAAATAAATTGTATTAAAATCAAAAAAGCAAAAAAAGCAATAAAAATAAGAGTTGATTCAATAAAAGAGAAGATAGTTTCAGGGAAATTCTCAGGAAATTCATAAAAATCAGATAAAATAATTGTTAGGATTTATTAAGAATAATTCTAGAACTCAAATCACAAAGGTAAAATTAACCAGCTCTCTCTGTGAAAATTATCTAAGTCTAAAAACTAGAATTCCAAATCTTTTTGCAAATCCTAATGATTAAACTAACATTAAATTCAAGTTTGATAAGTTTACAAAATCCCTAAATCAAATCTCTTTGTAAATAGGTATTTTGCTCAACTAAGAATATTTTAGGAAATTAATAACACTCTCTATGTCTATCAATTAACCTAAAATCATGTTCTAGGTTGCTCTCGCTACTCTAGAATACACAATAAATCACTCTAGATGAAGAATTCTATAGATATTAACCTAACAATCTGATAACCTAACAATTCATGAATTCTTTTGAAAACCCTAAACCTAATAAGATATCTACTTAGGTTATCCCCAAAAAAGGTTTTAAAGAGAGGTTTTAGGAGAAAAGCAAAAAAAAAAGAAAATTAGAAAGAGAAAAAAAAATAAGAGGTCCTCTTGTTTAGTAACCTCAATATGCATATATAAGAGCTGTTACGTGTCAGCTAATTAACGGGTAAACCATTTAATTGAGAATTTTGTTTTTTTGGTCGATTGATTTTTTTTTTTTTTCGTCTTCCTCTCCCTAGAGACTCTCTCGAACTCGAACTCGCGAACCTCTCAATCAGAGAAAATAGAATCACAGGAGATGGAATCGGAGGATCTGGCCGCTGAATCATCAAACACTGGCGATAGTAAGCTACATGCAACTATGACAGATGGTTCCTTACTTTGAACGGCCTCTTTGAACGGCCTCCGTCGCCGGCCTTACTTTGAACAGCCTCTTTCTCGCCGTCGAGAAGCCTGGTTCCTTCATCGTCGAGTACACGTCCCTAAGAAGGTAAAAAAACAACTCTTTGCTTCTCCCCTTTTAATTAAGTGAAAGTTCCTTTATTTTCAATTGATTGATTCAAATCAGTTTAATTTCTGAAGAATTGAGGCTGAACCAAACAATTGCAGTAGAACTAAGAGTTGATAACAACACTGGCTTGTGCAGACCGTGTCCTTGCTTCTCATCTTCACTCCGGACAGTCTATGATGGGCTACTTTTACATTCCAGTCGATCATGTTTCTGGCCAGGTAAAGGTTCCTATCTTAAATGATTTCTCAAAGCATTACTTAGTATCCATGAACAGCCTGTGATACTTGATTACTTAGCAAGGTGATTTGGTGGTAGTTTCACCTGATGTTGGTGGTGTCGCAAGGGCTCGTGCTTTTGCCAAGAAGTTATCTGATGCACCTTTAGCAATAGTTGGTAAAAGACGTCATGGGCACAATGTTGCAGAGGTAACAACCAATTTGCAAATACATTTTAACCAAGACTGGAATTGACATTTAACAATCCACTTGATTATGTAGGTGATGAACTTAATTGGGGATGTGAAAGGGAAAGTAGCTATAATGGTGAACGACATGATTGACACAGCAGGTGAGTTCTAACTTCTAAGTCTGTATCTGCACATAATATATTCCCGTGTCCTTGCATGTGATCATGTAGTTTTCAGGTTTTATTTATGTCTCAAGCTAAGAAATGATATTTTTTTCCTTCTTAATATTGATTCTAGAAGTGCTACTTGTGGGTTATTATAAAACATTTCCCTTCATTATAGGTCTGTCGACGAAGCACAGTATATATCTCCATTCTTTTTTTTCCCTTGAATGACCTTTAGAGATTTGCTATTATATATCTCTGTTTTTGCCTTTCTAGTTTTGCAGTCTGCATAATTGCTATGGTTTGGTATTTGTAGGTGTTGGAATGTCTGAGTGAAATCTCTGCTTTCGTTATCTTTAGTTTGAGCAAACTAACAATTTTAATCTATCTTTCAGTCTAATCGATCTCTGGGACAGAAACTTGCAAGCCATCTGAACGTGAGGCCAAGCATCTCCAGTTATGTTAAGTCTCTCCGTGAGGTACTACACATAATCTCATGATTCTCATCAATCCAAGCATCACCTTTGTTGTTGTTTCGTGTCCATATTTGCAACTTACTGCTCTTGTTCTTATTTGTAGATGTAGTATTTAAATGCCCCAATCTGCTTTCTTATCTGATCATGGTTTTTTCCTTTTTGCTATTCATCTACATGTCGCTATTGATAATGCTAACTACAAAGGCTAAACATTTCAGAGATTAGCTGCTTTCAGTATGGATTAGATGTGAATTGCTGCTGCTTTTTTTTTTTTTTAATGTTCATCTGTTTAAATAAAGAGTTCATGAGGAAATTCTCTTTTTTGATTCAATGTTGTGTGGTTTTTGAATTGTGCAGATATGCAAACCGAGATAGGCTAAGCTGCTTCTAATGGTTATCCTGAAAATTGATCTGACATTGTTTTGTTTTGGACAACTTTGGCATGTTTTCATTTTTGTTTCAAGGCAGACTGCATTTCTTAGTTTTACACATTTTTCATGATGGAAAAATTTTAATTTCAAAAATCTATATTTAAAAAAAATAAGAGACTCAAAATTATATCTCACCATTGGAGGAGATAATTTTAATTAGGAGATCAAATGTTCTTACTTTTAAAACAGTACATAATATATTCATTCATTAAAAATTCAAATAGTACATAAGAGGCTCAAAATTAAAGCCTCCCAATGGGGATGCCCTTAGACATGATCAATGAAACACAAATCATATTCTGAATAAATTGCATTAAAAGATTAAAAGAAGTAAAAAATGAGTTCTGAATCTTCTCTGGAAGGAGTCTTGATTCTTCTCTCCAAAAACTCTCTAAATCTCTCAGGGTTTTTCTCTCAAAAAGTTGCAGGAAAAATAAAGCTTAGGTTTAAACAATGACTATAAAAATCCTATAAATATTCCTAAAACACGTCCAGGGACTAATGATGCAAATATGGAAAACTTTGGGGCGGTTTTGTAAATCTTCAAAGCTTGTGGGAAAACTTATGATTCTTCTGTTGGATGATGCATCGATTGACACCATCACTTGCATCGGTCGATGCTTACTCTTGAGCTGGTCTCCCAACTTCGTAGCTCAGCCTCAATGCTTGATTATGCTCCAAATCCTCCTATTTAGCTCCATTATGCTCCCATCCATGCTAAATCCTATAAAGACTCAAAATACTTTAAAAATACCAAAAAGACTCTATAAATAAGACTTTTATCATGGCTAAAAACACCTAAAAACCATGATATATCAACTCCCCCAGACTAAGCCTTTGCTTGCCCTCAAGCAAAACATAAACTTAGACCTGTGAAAGAGGTTTGAAAACACATGAACTCATTTTCTTTTTAAAGTAATGCCATGATCATCCAAACCATAATCCATATGCTTAGCAGATAAATCCAAATCGAACCACCATGTACTTCTCCGTTGACTTTCATAGCATCCCAAATTCAAACAAAATTCCACTACTTCCTCCATTAAGCCTTCATCGGTGGGTCTCATCAATTTGATCAATGTCAAGAACCTTCTAGACTCATTCCCGTACTATACCATAACAAACAAGATATAACTTTTACAACATGTGGTACTCTTTCTCTCCCCCAGACTTATTCTATTTAATCTTTCTTAGAGCTTTGCTTTGTTTTTTTCTTATCTTCTTTTTTTTTTTGTCAAAGTTGTAGGCGAATAATGGGGTCATCGGTAATTTACCTACCCCTCGCTTCCAAGCTTTGTGTGATCATTTGACTCAAGAGTAAAATAATGAGGTCACATGTAATTTACCTACCTCTCTAAACTGATCAAAATCATCTCATATTTTATTCTCTTTTTTTTTTTTTTTTTTAAACAAAGCTCTCAGGAAAAATATTTCAAACTTTAATAAAGGAGAAGAGTACCATTTTTTTTCTTTTCTGAAAACTTACTTGTCAGGTATGAACAAGAAGTCAAGCTCTATGAACATCAATCTCCTTGATGAGGTAAAAAGAAAAGTACAGAAATTACCTCAGGCTTTTATGGATTCTGTTGGAAATTCAGATGTCTCTGATTTACTGGTCAGCCATTGGATTTTTCATTAGTCGGATTTTGGATTCAATCTGCAGCATTAATCAACCAACGCAGTACACTAAAAAGAAAAATTATAGTTCCCAACAAAAATGTTGACTCAATAAAACAATTTTTTTTTTTTTTTTTGGTTCTGACGCTCAAAAACAAAAACATAGTTAGTAACTGCCTCCCCCAGACTTAAACAACACTGTCCCCAGTGTTATCAAATAAGAGATTGGCGAGGAAAAATAAACAAAAACGAATAAGTATTGAAATTATGAACAAAATCGTGTTACCAAACCGGATGTTCTGTGTCGACCGATGTTGATGGTGTGTCGGTCGATGCACTCTGCAGATGCAGAGAGTTCGAACATTACTCCTGAGTTAGCTGCGATTAATTTGTGTTTTTTCTCATTCCTTGGATGTTAGCACTGCTAAAAATCACTCAAACACAAGATTAAACGCAACATGATAGATAGAAGTTCATAATTCAATATATATTCAAACTGACTCAAAGCAAAAATAAAAATGACTCAAAATGGAAAAGAAAAACCTAAGAGTGGGTTGCCTCCCACTAAGCGCTTGTTTTCAGTCATTAGCTTGACTGTGTCGGATCTCAGGCATCCGGTGGATCGGAACATGGCAATGAATGCGTCCGAGAGAAAGTCCTCTTCATCCAAGGGGGTGTGTAGGCAATAGGTACATGAGATCTGCCAAAGATGTGAGGATCATGAGCAGGGCGGGATTTAGGTATGGGTGGCTTTCTTTTAAGTCCTGCAAAATCATCAACAGAAGAAACAAGCGCTCTACGATAATCTCGTGGCTTGGTTAACTGCAAAACAGTTTTTGTACCTTTGAAATTCTTATTGATGATAGGAGAAGGTTTGGGAGAAGAAGATGCATACCTTGGCCTTACCTGTGGGTTCTGGACTGTGGAATGGTGAGATTTCAGCTTTACAACTGGTCTAGGACTTGCAGCTAAGAAATCAACTCGAGTATCTTTGGTTTGGGACAAGTCCGGACGTTCTCGTGAAGGTGTGTCGATCGATGCAACTGTTGCATCGATCGATGCTGTGTCTGCAACTCGTGTCTCTTCAACGATTCTGCAACTTTCCTTAGCTATCCGTGTTTCCATTACAAAAACATCATCTACCAGCGACTTGTTATGGATCAGAACCTCATCATGGTCTCTAGTACTGATTAGATGATCTCCACTCCAATCTTCAAGCTTAGCAGCTTGCTTACTCACTTTCTCAACAGTCTCCAACTCTTTGACATACCCAGCAGTAATGTCTCCATGAAGCTCTATGATCAGATTGTCATCAGAAACAACCTCCACAGAAAATGTCTGACCATCAATAGTGAGAACCCTTCTCAGCTTTTCCATCTCAAAGTTCATAACCAAATCTTCTACATTCAAGGCTATGTGTCCCTTCTTAACATCAATGATGGCACCAGCTGTAGCCAAGAAAGACCGTCCTAAGATGAGAGGATCATTAGGCTCTTGGTCATATTTCAGCACCACAAAGTCAGTGGAAATCATGCAATCTCCAATCTTGATTGGAATATCCTCTAAGACACCTTCAGGAATCCTTCTGGACCGATCAGCTAAGATAAGAGAGATCATAGTTGGCTTGAAATCTGTCATCCCAAGTCTCACAGCAACAGAATGTGGCATCAAGTTTATATTAGAACCGAGATCACAGAGTGAATGAGCAAACCGTTCTGCAGAGATAGAGCAATCAAGTACGAAACTTCCAGGATCTGGTAACTTCTCAGCAGTCCTGCACTAAATTACTGCACTCACTTCCTTAGAAACAACCACTTTTTGCTTCTTTTCTTTCTTTCTCTGTGGAGGCTGCTTCAACAGAATTGAGTTGACATCCTTGGTTAGCAAAGCTCCTTCCTCAGGACTCAAACCATTGGTGACCATCTGCTTCACATACCGCTTAATCCCAGGAGAAAACTTGACAGCATCAATCAAAGGCATCTCAATCATTACCTTGTCCATCATATCCTTGCATCTAGCTTCTTCAATCTCCTGTTTGGACCTTCTTGGCTTAGGAAAAAGAATCTTAGGCTTATAAGCTTGCTCTGAAGTAGGTGGAACTTGAGGAGAAACCGGAGCTGGTCGTGGGGTGTGTCGATCGACAATGGTGGTGCATCGATCGACGCTAGATGGTGGTTGCATCGATCGATGCTGGTGTGTATCGGTCGATGCTGGTTCTACTTTCGTCGTATCATGGTTTTCTCCTTCATTCACCAGAATTGCATTGCAAGCATGCCTTGGATCCGTCTCCGTTCTTCTAGAAAGAAGTTCCTCTTGTCTTTTAACAGACCCAGCAGTCTGAATCACTTGATTCTCCAGCTTCTTGACATGAGTGTTTAAAGCATCAAACTTCCCAGTCAGCTCATTGTATACAGAATCAATCTTCCCATTGAAGTCTACTGTTAACTTCTGTTGACCTTCCAAAATCTGTTCAATCATTGATTCTATCTTGCTCTCTGAATTGGGTGGAGGGAGGGGTTGGTAAGAAGAAGATCCATAGTTCCTTGTGAAATTGCTGTTTGGATTTCCTGAGAATGAATTCTTCTGACCAAATCTCTGATTTTGATACCCAGCTCCATACACATAGTTGACATCTTCTGTAATCTCTGGCTTTGGCTCAAAAGTCTCAACATCTTCAGCAAAATGGACAGATTTCTTTCCCACAAGAAGATTGTGCACTGTATCCAACTTAGCATTCACCGCAGCAAACTGATTTGAACCATTGCCTTCATGTGCTCTTTTCCGCTCTAGGTCCGCATTCTTGGTGCTATTGCTTGAGGCTAGCCTTTCTATCAACTGTTCAGCTTCATCCGGGTACCTTGTCTTGAAGTTCCCATCACTAGCAGCATCCAAAGCCATCTGATACCTCCAATCAATACTACTGAAGAAGATACTAATCAATTGCACCTCTGAGAACCCATGATGCGGACAGTCTCTCTGGTATGCTTTGAACCTTACCCAAGCAGCTTTGTAAGATTTAGTTGGTCCTTGTCTAAAGGTAGAGAGGTTAATCCTCAGCTCATCAGACATCGCATCATCATAGAAGTAGTTCAAGAATGCCACCTTGATGTCATGCCAGGTTGTCAGAGATCCCGGTTTGAGTTGTCTTAGCCAATGAGAAGCTTCCCCAGCAAGAGAGTAGGGGAAGAGCTTTTAATAGAGATAGTCCTCTGTGACTCCATTAGCCTTGATGCTTGTGACTATATCCTCAAAGTGTTCAATGTGGTCTAAAGGCTTCTCATGCGGCAAGTTCTGGAATGGTCTTTGGCCGACAAGAGCAAAGTAAGCAGGCTTCAGCTCAAAATCATTCTTGGGGAATGGATGAGGGACAATTGCGGAGCGGTTCTCATAGAACAAGTCTGGTTTGTTGAAGTCCGCAAGAGTCTTGACAAGCTCTCCATTGTTGTCCCGTCGCCTCTGAACATTGTCTGCATCGGCTCTGGCATTGCATCGATCGACGCTAACGTTGCGTCGGTCGATGCCTTCTTGGTTGCGTCGATCGATGCCGTCGTTGCGTCGCTCGACGCCACGTGCATCATCCTCAACCACGACGAATTCTTCCTGAATAACTCGTCTTTCAGCATCAAGTTTCTAGGCTTGCTCGTTGTACACATTACCCTCTCGATCTCTTAAAACTCCAGCCTCATCAGGTCTCAATATGATTGTATTGGCCATCTTCGCTGACTTGGCTGCTTTTGTGTTATCACGCTCTAGTTGTCCTAACTCTTGGTTTGTAAGCTTCACAACTGGACCAGTAGGATTTTTTCTGGTGTTAGGCCTAGGCATGTACCTGAAACACACAAGAGAAAAGAAACAAAAGCGTGTGAGTAAAATAGAAAAATAAAAATCTAGACAAAATCAAAGACTTTAATCTAATGGTGAATCAAAAGAGTCCCCGGCAACGGCGCCAAAATTTAATATGCTCAAATTTACCCTAGAGCTACTCTCTCAAATTAAGAGATCACTGTAGTATTTAGGGATCATATCCACAAGGACTCTAAATCACATAATAGATTTATTAATCTTTTAATTAAGCTAAACAGAAATAAATTGTATTAAAATCAAAGGAACAAGAAAAGCAATAAAAATAAGAGTTAATTCAATAAAAGAGAAGATAAGTTCAGAGAAATTCTCAGAAAATTCATAAAAATCAGATAAAATAATTGTTAGGATTTATTAAGAACAATTCTAGAACTCAAATCACAAAGGTAAAATTAACCAGCTCTCGCTGCAAAAATTATCTAAGTCTAAAAACTAGAATTCCAAATCTCTTTGCAAATCCTAATGATTAAACTAGCATTAAATTCAGGTTTGATAAGTTCACAAAATTCCTAAATCAAATCTCTTTGTAAATAGGTATTTTGCTCATCTAAGATTATTTCAGGAAATTAATAACACTCTCATGTCTATCAATTAACCTAAGATCAGATTCTAGGTTGCTCTCGCTACTCTAGAATACATAATAAATCAATCTAGATGAAGAATTCTATAGATATTAACCTAACAATCTGATAACCTAACAATTCATGAATTCCTTTGAAAACCCTAAACCTAACAAGAGATCTACTCAGACATGTTTAATGAAACACAAATCATATTCTGAATAAATTGCATTAAAAGATTAAAAGAAGTAGAAAAGGAGTTCTGAATCTTCTTTGGAAGGAGTCTTGATTCTTCTCTCCAAAAACTCTCTAAATCTCTCAGGATTTTTCTCTCAAAACGTTGCAGGAAAAATAAAGCTTAGGTCTAAACAATGACCATAAAAATCCTATAAATATTCCTAAAACACGTCCAAGACTAATGATGCAAATATAGAAAATTTTGGGGCGCTTTTGTAAATCTTCAAAGCTTGTGGGAAAACTTCCGATTCTTCTGTTGGATGATGCATCGATCGACACCATCACTTGCATCGGTCGATGCTTACTCTTGAACTGGTCTCCCAACTTCGTAGCTTAGCCTCAATGCTTGATTATGCTCCAAATCCTCCTATTTAGCTCCATTATGCTCCCATCCATGCTAAATCCTATAAAGACTCAAAAGACTCTAAAAATACCAAAAAGACTCTATAAATAAGACTTATATCATGGCTAAAAACACCTAAAAACCATGATATATCAGATACTTGAGAATTTAGCCAACAAATACTATTTATATTTATGTGTTCCAATCCGGTATCCACCACATCTAAAATTACCATCACAACTAGGTCACGCACGACTCTTATGATGGTATAAAAAAACTCAAAACATAGGGAAAGAGTTTACAAAAAAAATTCAGAAAAGAGATCTCTAAGATCTAGCAAGACAATCAGCCTTCAAGGTAGACCCACATGGGATCCTAGAGAGAGTAAACAGAGGGAAGGACTCCTTAGGCAAGGTGAAATCATCCAACAAGTTCGAAAAAACCGGCCAATCTTCAGGAGTCTGCACTATCTCTAGAAGCTCAGCACAATCTGTCTCGAAACTCTAACAACTCAATCTCCTAGAGAGAATACACTCCATAGCCCACAACATTGCTTCGAGTTCTGAATGGAGTGGGGATGGGCTTTGTCTAAGACATTTAGCTCCCAACATTAATGTCTTCTCCTCACTATTACAATACCACCATCCCTAAATGGATATATGTTATTTTCCAAGAGCCATCAATCTGGCACTAAGGAGAGGAACCCCGGTCAGCCAAGGGAATAGAAGTGCCCGACAAATTCTCTAAAAAAGAGTGCGCCTCCTCCCATAATAACTTGTCACAAAAAGCCTGATCAATAATATATGTTGGTTCTACCTCTACTCCTTGGAATATTTTTTTTTATTCTTGTCTTTCAGAACGACCATAAAATCCATGGTAACTAAAGATTTTATCCCCGTCATCTGGATGGGGAGACCTCCTCCAGAAGTTAAAATCCAAGTTCAAATACACCGATTCATAGGGGAAACCTTCTATCATGACCGGAGCCGGGAACAAATTCCAAATCTCCCATGAACGTGGATACTCAAAGAAAGCAAGATTAATTGTCTCCACCACCGAGTCACAACGTTTACACCAAGTGTCGCACTGAACTCTACGATTCGTTGTGTACTTATCCATAATTTTTTGAAATATATATATAATTCTTAGATCTTTGAGCTTTATAATTTTGTATTGAATAATTATCTACAATTCAGATCTATTCAAGTCCGAAATCTCAATACTTATTTTAGTTAAATCGAGACAATTTATGTATGAAACATGATAATCATCAAAAACATTTTAGATTTATAAACAATTCCAAATCTAAGTTGACAGTATATGAAAGATTTAAAGGTATCTTCGCTAATCTCGAATTCATATACTTGTTAATCGGTAGTTGGTTTTTTATTATATTAGTTGTTCTTTAAATTAGATATTGTAAATGGTTTCATATGTGAAATTGAATTAAGATGAGATTTATGTAATAGCTGATTAACATGTCATTATATGCACACAATATTAAATTTATAGTGCCCTTATTTATAAAATTTTAAATCTATACAAGTCTTAGATCTTGAATTTTGTATTCAATAATTATCTGTTAATCATATATTCAATCTTGAGATCTCGATTTTATTTTAGTTAACTCGAGATAAATTTTGTTAGAACAAGATAATAGTCAATACGTTTCTATAGTTTCTTCTGATTTTTGATGTCAAACAAAAAAAAGTTTCTTTTGATTATGTGGTAAAGTTATTGGTGTTAGCAATAATTTCTTCTGGTTTAGGTTTTTTTCTAAAAATATTCTTCATCTTGAACTAATGAGAATATTTTTAAACTACATAGTATAAATTAAAATTTTCATTGTTTTAAGTTTGATGTTAGCATGATATAAGGTATTAAGCCTATATATATAAGATGGTTATGATGTATTTATTGATATGTATTATTGGTTTTTTGGTGATTAGAATCCTCATATCGATATCTAGGCTATGGCTAGGGCTCATCTTCTTAACCATATTAGTTACCTTTTTATGGTGTCAATGTGAGATTGACTTGCAATATTTAATTTTATGCTTTATCTATGTTACTGGTCGATGAAACTTATATTGTCATACTTAGATAATAATGTACCGTAGCAGTATCTCGGTGTAGACGTCAGTAAATCATATCTAAGGAATACAATATGGCCATGAATGGTAATTAGTTTTTAGATGGTTTCTAGTTTTTAGATTTTAGATTTTGAATTTTGGTTTCTGATTTCTTAATTTTTAGTTTTTGCTATTGAATTTAAAATTAATAAATAAAAAATCAAAAACTCAAAAATTAAAAATGTTCTCGTTGAACATAATTATTTTTTACAAAAACCACAAATTCTGGTTTTTAGTTTATCTTTGAAATTGCAAGAAACCACCCAAAAACTAGTTTCTCTAAATTCAAGGGAATCTATTTTTTGAAAATCTTGAATGGTAAAAAAATAGATTTTCAAAGAATCAAAATCCAAAAACTACTTAAAATCTAGTAAACATTCAAGACCTATATGTTCAATCAATAACATGGAAAAAGAATGATATATATTGCAATCCTACTTCAATGCTATGAAAATAAAACCATGTTTGTTTGGCCAAGATGATGTGTTCTAGTTCTAGCTAAGCAGGAGATCAACATGGGGATTCCAATTATTACAAAACCAATAAAAAAAAACACTTTTTAAGAATTACTTCACAGCCATCTTACATGCATGATGCCTCTACATTAAGCTTTCATTTACATGGGTATATTATATTTTTTTATGTTTGATAACTAATTAGTAATTGAGTATGCATAATTATTTAAAGTCACATTTTCTTGTCACATACAGTAATTAATATTTCAGAATGATAAAGATTTTACAGAACTCACAACAAAAAGCTCTTAATTAAGATAGAAGAATCCCGTTTTCACATAACACTAGAAATATGATATGTGCTAGAGGCTTAGAGCACAGATTGATATTCTTATTGTTTAATTATTAAAAATTGAATAAATGTAGTATATATTGTTATAAGTTTTATATTATTATTTTTATTATATGTCATGAAAATATGTTTATGTATGTCAATTTGGTATAACTGATAATTATCTTGTTAATTAAGTAGATATATCTAGATTTTAATCTTATTTTGTATATTTTTTATCTTGTTAAATTTGTTAATATTGTGGAAAGCTTAAAAGATTTGTTTAGGTGGTTAGGTATAAAGAAATGATTTGTTTAGAAATTTGTTAAGATGTTCACATGTTTGTAAGGAAATGATATATATATATATATATATATATATATTTATAATATTACAAATAATAACTTTAAATTTTTACTATTCATTAAAATGGTAAGGATTTATTATGTAAATCTTACAAATAAAATGTTATATTAGCATATATACTACCATTTTAATAAGAAGGAAATACATCATACATGAAATTGTTATCAACTACCTTTCTTAAATTCTTATTAAAAACATGATATCACAAAATTTATGAAACATTTTCAAAAGTATGAAGTTTTTTTTATGGAAACTTCATCTTGTTCTTCACTTGTTTGTTTTTATTGGGTTATGTTTTAGTTTTAGCTTCATGTTTTAGTAATTTAGTTTTTGCTTCATGTGTTCTTCTCTTGTATTGAAATATAACATAACCTATTAGCATATGGATCAATACAAGAGAAGAACAAATGAAGCAAAAACTAAATTATAGAACATGAAGCTAAAACTAAAACAGAACCAAATCAAAGCAAACAAGTGAAGAACAAGATGAAGTTTCTTTAGTACGATTTTTAGCCAATTTTTTGAATTATCCCAATATAATCAATTAAACGTTAATTTGGTTAAACTAATTTGATTTTGATGAAAAAAAAGAAAAAAACTACTAGTGTGATTTTAATCTTAAAAAATAAAATCATAACCCTGAAAATGAATATAAAAATGGAATGAAAATAGAAAATAAAAGTAAAAGAAATGTTTTAAAAATAATTATGAAAACCAGTTAATTCTTTGATCTATAAATATTAGATTCAAATTTTCTACTAGCTATTACTTAAAAACTGAAGAATTTGAATGTAAACCAAACCGATATGGCCTGAGGCGAAGAACTTCATTCGTTATTAGAAAAAAAAAAAAAAAAAGAGTTGTAGTCTTGTAGATTAGATAGTAAAAATAAAATGGTCGACTCATTCATTTTCAATATTCCATTTACCTTCTAAAATTATTCATTATAAACATCTGTCAACATTTGTAAGAAATATGCCATAAAGTAAAACATCAACTTACGGAGATTGAGATTTTTTTCCTTTATAAAATTTATAAAATAAGTAATAATTTTTAACAAAAATAAAAAATGATTGGTTCACACAACCTATGTATTTTTCTTAGTTTCTTAATGGTTTAGGTTCGGATTGTTTTTTTTTTTTTTGACAGAGCTCTTGATAACTTTCCCCCGTTGCTTCTATATCCTTCCTTATATTATTATTCGATTTCTGCGAAAATCTTACAATCACCTTATTAATAAAAATATTGAAGCTTTGCACAAAGTAAAATCCTCCATTAGAGCCAAAAAGTAATCCAGAGAAAAAAATGAAGTCTATTAACTATGGGTATTTGCTCCTTTTGATAATTATAGTTTTTGCCTGTTTACAATCAGTCGAAGCTCAATCTCAATCAGGTTCGTACTCTCTTTCATGAAAGCTTGATATGTTTTACGAAACCCTATTAAATATCTCATTTTAATTATCATATCTAATCTAATCATGAACAGGATTTATTAGCTTGGATTGTGGATTAGTCCCTACGAACACAAGCTACACCGAGACGACAACGAATATAACATACATATCAGACGCCGATTATATCGACGGTGGATTAATCAGAAGTATCAATGATTCATACAAGACAGTGTTACAGCAACAGACTTGGACCTTAAGAAGCTTCCCTGAAGGTGTAAGAAACTGTTACAACTTCAATCTCAAAGCTAATCTCAAATATCTGATTAGAGGAACTTTTGTGTATGGGAATTATGACGGTTTGAATCAAATCCCCAAGTTTGATCTTTACATTGGTCCTAATAAATGGACTTCTGTTATATTGGACGGAGTAGCTACTGCTACGATCTTTGAGATGATCCATGTCTTACCACAAGACCGTCTTCAAGTTTGTCTTGTCAAAACAGGAGAAACGACACCGTTTATATCCGCGTTGGAACTTCGTCTGTTGGACAATAATACTTATGTTACTCAAAGTGGATCGTTGATGTCTTTTGCTAGAATTTTCTTTCCAAAGGCTGCAGCGTTCCTAAGGTAAGAGAACATGAGGCTTAAATTAATTGTTTCAAATGTTCAGTTCCAAATTTATGTGTGTGAATGTTCACTTACAGTTTTATAGCTTTTATATATATAATCCAGTTATTTTCATATAGTATCTAAGTAAAATGAAAATGCAACGTTTGCTTTTCCTGTTTACTGTTTTCTTTGTCCGTATACCTTTTTTTCGTTTACGTTTCAAATATATTTCTGTTTACATTTTAAATTATTATTTTAGTGATGAATGAAGGGACGAATAGTGTACCACTTTTTCATGCCATGGAAACCTGTAACTAGTTATTGTTGCTTGTTCTTAATTATATGTTGATTTAACAACATGAAGCCTTTTTTGTTGTCTCTCACTTTAGGTATGACGAAGACTTGTATGACCGAGTTTGGGTTCCATTCAGCGAAAATGAAACGGTGTTGTTAAGCACCAATCGATTGGTTGATACAAGTACCAATTCCTACAATGTGCCTCAAAATGTGGCGAATTCCGCAATTACCCCTTCAAAAGCTACTCTTCCTCTCAACATATGGTGGGATCTCCAAAACATCAATGCACAAATATATATATACATGCATTTCGCAGAAATCCAGAATCTTGATTCTGACCAGACAAGAGAGTTCAATATTACTTACAATGGTGATCAGGTTTGGGAAAGTTACTTTAGACCTAACAATGTCAGCATTACAACAATCTTTAGCAAAACAGCATTGAGTTCTTCAGATGGGTTGTTCAATTTCACTTTTACAATGACCAAAAACTCTACTCTTCCTCCACTTATCAATGGCCTTGAGGTTTATACCGTTGTAGAAAATTTACAGCCCGAGACATACCAAGATGAAGGTAAATCATTTAAAACCCACATTTCTTTTAACCAATTTTTATCTTTCAATTTATTTAAAACTTTTAGGAAGTATTGTGCAAAAGTAAAAATTTGTTTCCACTCTATCTAATACCACATGCATGCCTTATTAATTGTTTATTCATTTTTTTCTTTTTGACTATCAGTTTCTGCTATGATGAACATCAAGAAAACATATGGATTGAGTAAAAAGAGAAGTTGGCAAGGAGATCCATGTTCTCCTAAAATATATCGATGGGAAGGTGTGATTTGCAGTTATTTGGCCTCTGATCAACCTCTGATCACATCATTGTATGTTTTCTTTTCACTTCATTTATTTACATGTCATAAGTTTTGTTTTTTTTTTGTCTTCTTCTAATTTAAGGGTTTCGTAAAAATTATAATTACTTACAACATTATAGGAACTTGACATCGAGTGGATTGACTGGTATCATAACACCTGATATATCTAATCTCATACAATTAAGGGAACTGTAAGCATCTTGTAACTATACAACGAACGCATATGAAAACTTAACAATATGATATAATCGTCATATTTGTTTCCACAATGCACAGAGATCTATCAAATAATGATTTATCAGGAGGGATTCCAAATTTTCTAGCTGATATGGAGATGTTGACACTAATGTGAGTTTCTATTTATTAGAACTCGTTGCTCATGCTGCTCTTGTTTTCTTGGTTTTCTTGATTTAGTCCTTTTCCTTTCGTAGAAACTTAAGAGGAAACCCGAAGCTGAATCTCACAGTTCCAGATTCTATCCAGGGAAGGATAACGAAGAAATCTTTAACTCTAATGTAAGATGTTTTTTCAAATATTTATTATTATTCGTCTCTAAGTCATGGAATGTATGATTACATAATCTCTTTTTTTTTTCCTCCCATTCACTGCAGTACAGATGAAATCCCGAGTAGCGAAAAACCTGGTATAAAGTTTCTTTTGGTTGCTATCTTAGGATCTGTGGCTTGCGTTATCGCTTTTCTAGCTATCTTTACCATATGTTTCATCTTTAGAAGGAAAAAACAGAGAGGTATAAACATCAGTAGGTCTTAACATTAATGGAAAACAAAACAGTTTTTGTTGTTGTTGTTGTTGTATTGATATTTATTATATTTCTCGTCTTTACCATTATAACAGCTCCAACTAATGAGAATAGATCAATCGGAACAAAGGAGAGGAAATTTACGTATTCCGAGATACTAAAGATGACAAATAACTTTGAGAGAGTTCTTGGTAAAGGAGGATATGGAAGAGTGTATTATGGAAAATTGGATGGCACTCAAGTAGCTGTAAAAATGCTCTTTCATTCATCAGCTGATCAAGATTATAAACATTTCAAAGCTGAGGTAACATGTGAATCAGAAATAGATCCATAAATCAGTCTTTTGTTTTTGAAATGGAAATTAATTTTCTAATCTTTCTTAGGTTGAACTACTTTTAAGAGTCCACCATAGAAATTTGGTGGGACTTGTGGGTTACTGTGATGATGGAGATAACTTGGCTTTGATTTACGAATACATGGCAAACGGAGACTTGAGGGAGAATATGTCAGGTAAACACTTTACCTATAAGACAATATAATTTGGTGGACTCCGTAGTAAAAACGATATATATTCGGTATAGGAAACCGATGTGGGCATGTTCTAACTTGGGAAAACAGAATGCAAATAGCAATGGAGGCAGCCCAAGGTGATTAAATAACAAAAAGTCTTGCTTATATTCTGATTTTAATGTCTTAAATGAAGCTGAAACAAAATTATAACAATTTGTTAACAGGATTGGAGTATCTACATAATGGAAGTAGACCACCTATGGTCCATAGAGATGTGAAACCTACTAACATTCTGTTAAATGAGGTTCTTCAAGCGAAACTAGCCGATTTTGGACTCTCTAGATCTTCTCCGGTTGATGGTGAACCTTCTGAATCAACAATCGTTGCAGGAACACCTGGTTACTTAGACCCTGAGTGAGTAAAATCAATCAGGTATCTTACTCATAATAAATATGAAATGTAATATCTATAGTTAATATTTTTTTCAGGTACTATGGAACAAACTTTCTAAGTGAAAAGACTGATGTGTACAGCTTTGGGGTAGTTTTATTAGAAATCATCACAAACCAGCCTGTGATTGATTCAAACCGGGTGAAAGCGCATGTTACAGAATGGGTTGGATTCATGCTCATGGAAGGGGACATAAGGAATATTATCGATCCGAAACTGATGGGAGAATTCGATACAAACGGTGTGTGGAAGGCGGTGGAGTTGGCTTTGGCTTGTGTAAACCCTACCTCAAACCGTAGACCAACAATGAAACATGTTGTGATGGAGCTAAAAGAATGTTTGGACTCTGAAATTGCCAGGAAACAAGGGAGTCAAGAGATGTATTTAAACGATTCTATTGAATTATGCTTTTCTCCTACTTCTAGATTCTCACCTGGACCGAGGTGAATTGAGAATCATCTATTGAACCCGATGATGTCTTATAGAATTTGAAGTCTTGTGAACTCAATGATTATTTAAATAATCCATTGAAGTGTGTAGTTATCTGGAACTGAAAACACATTCTTTATGAATCGAGCAAGTGGTTTTTTGGGTAACAAGAAACCAATATACTATACTTGTTTGATTTCCTTTGTTTTTGTTTAATTTATTTGTGTGTGTTTTTTTTTTTTTTTTTTTTAAATTTTTTGTGTTCAGAGAGATTTCTTTCGGAATGATGATAGAAAACTTTTTTTTTTTTTTAATTTCGTTTTTATTTTCTTAGAGATAATATTAGATTATCCTCACTGGTTGAATTATCCAATAGAAGATTTATTAAAAAAATAATATTATCAAAATTATTCTATAATTATATACATCTTTCTATAATAGAATGGATAATGTCACCACCTCCCATAATAAGGTTATCTAGTACATCAAATTATATATTTTCTGAAAGATGTATAATTTGGCTAAAAAAAATCTACAATTTGGCTAAAACAAATCTAATTTGGCTAAAACAAACAAAATATATTTATATTCTTTTTACATTATATATTTCCAGAAATCAAAAGAAAGATATATAATTTATCTAGTACATATATACAAAAGAAAGATGTATAATTTGGCTAAAACAAATCTAATTTTTTTTGTCTTTTGTATATCAAATCAATTATTGTCAAAAAAAAAAAAAACGGGAAATATATAGTTGTAATTTTAATTACATTAATAACTCTAGTCCTAATCGGTGATTAAAGCTGCCACGTACAACACAAACTCAGATTCATCATGTTTGATTCATTGTTCTCTCGTCGATGGCGAACAGCTTCCACATGCGAACAGTTGTTGCAACAGCTTCAATCTCGTCTTAAGCTACTCATAAGCAAGAAGCACGCATTATCAAGAGATCTACGTTCGGACATCGTTATCTTCATCCGATTCAATGACTTCAAACATGCTCTCCGTCGAACCGAACAACTCGTCCTCGTCAAAAACTCGGTTATCGTATACGAATTGTTGCTTCGGTTCACTAAATTCATCATCCACCACATCCCCTACATTGAAAAACACAGGTTACATATAATATAATTCTATAATATACATATTTTAATTTATTTCTCTCTTGGTTCTACTTTTCTTGAAATACAAAAAAACTAATATATTATTCGATAACGAACATGCAGAAAATTGTCTAATGACAAGATCAACGAAGCAGTTTCGAGTCTTGTCTTTGCCTCCGCGAGTTGTGGACAAGAACTACGTGAACTGGTTAGCATTAAAGAGCTGTTTTCTCAACGTTACGGTCAAAGCTATGTAACAAGTGCTCTTCAGCTCCGCCCTGGGAATCTTGTTAACCTCCAGGTTTCAACCTTCTCACACTTTCTTACATTCTTTTTTTTTTTTTTTTTTTTCCGCATTAATTTTAATAATTTGCAATTATTGAAAACGCAGATCAAAGAGAATTTCTCGAAAAGTTCGGTGTCCGAAGATGTGAAGAGACTATTGGATGAGATAGCTAAGGAGTATGTTCACCGCTTAGAAGTATTGAGGCTAAATACGTCGGAGATTGGTAAACAGGTAACATAATATTTCTTAATATTGGTGTAATAAAGGTCACTAGATATTTGGTTTTTTTCTTGGAATCATAACTTTTTCGGACTTGTGTTTGTGTGTGTTTAGGTGAATAAAGAGAAAGAGGAGAAAGAGAAGAAAGTAATGGATTCGGATTTGCATAGTTGCTCCGATGAGCAATCACCAGACGAAGTTTACAAATCTAGCCTGTCGGATTTTGAAGAAGAGATAAGCGAGGAAGAGACATCAGTACTGGAGGATGATTACATAGAAGAGGCTCAAGTGGGAAAAAATCAAAGAGTATTCAGATTCAAAGAAAGAAGTGAAGAAAAAAGAAGATCATCATCATCATCATCTTTATCATCAATAAAAGAGCTTTGTGACATGGAGAGTATAACGTACTACAAGACTCAAAAAAGGACTCATCAAAGAAGAAGAAGGTCATCAAAGAAGGAAGGACAAGAGGATAGACAAAAGGCAGTAACTAATCAAGACGTTAAGGCAAAAGAAGAGGAAGAACTACTAGTTCAACCAAGGCTTCCTGATAAAGACCAGATGGTAAATCAGATTAAGGCCGTGAAGGCAAAAGACGAAGAACAACGAAGATTAGCTACTCGACACGTTCATCCTAAGCTTCCTGATTATGACCAACTTTTAACATATTTTACAGACCTTAAAAAAACAACATTGTATGCGTTGTCAACAATTACGTCTTACTCCGAAACTGTCATGAGTTTTGATTTGTTGTTGTAAAGGATGTTCACATATCTTATATAATACTTCTTTCTTTCCCTATTCAATTGTTTTTTTTTTTTTTTTTTTTTTTTTTGGATATTCTTAACATGAGTTCGTGTTTTACTTGATTTTCTCAATACATACACCACGAACTATACTTTCCAACACTCAACACTTTTAATCCCGCAATATAATTATAGATTGTGATCCAAGACAATAACTCCATCTATATATTTGTAAATCTGTTTTATGAAAAATCAATTTGTAGCCACGATTACTGATTGGGTTGATTAAAGTACCAAAAATTACCCAATAACTCCATCTATATATTTGTAAATCTGCTTTTTTGTTTTTTAGAGAACCCTAGTTTATTGATATACTAGAAGTCATTCCGTGCTACGCACGGATTTAGTTTACATTGTTTTTAGATATTTTTTGTAGTTTTGGAGATTATTAGTTAAAATAATATTAATTAAATAAAAATATTATGTAAAATTTGAGAAATGAGGGTTAGTAAAATGTGTATCTTTCTATTTAAAATATTGGTCAAAAAAAAATTTCATTGAAAACCTAAAACGACAACTAAATTATACAGAGGGAGTGTTTGTAAAAAAAAACAAAAATTATACAGAGGGAGTATTTCATTGTTATAGGAGTCACATAAACTATGTGAGAGTTATAGATATGCAGTCATTACATATTAATATATTTTCTTATATATGTAATATTTCTAAATGCTATTATTATAATTCATTGCATTATAAATATTATGAATGTTACAAAAATGAGAGTTGTATTTATAATGTTACAAAAATGAGAGTTAGTACAAAATATGGGATTGATGAGATGGAATAGAAAAGTTAATAAAAAATGTGTCAGATTTATAAAAATACATTATTGTGAATTAATAACTAAAATTGTCTATTGTTTTAAATATATATTCAAGAGTTATATATCTTATAAATATAGATCTATGAACGAGCATCTTAGCTAATCAAATCATGAATTTAAATATATATTCACTTCTCTCTTTAAACATAAATATATACAGTTATCTCTTTATCAAAAAAACTATATTCAATTCTCATTTAGTTATTTAGAGATTATATATTAAAATATAATTTAGTTTATTTTAAATGGATAGAAAATGAAACAAAATAATGTAATATCAAGATCATGTAATTATTTATATTAAAGTGTTGAAATAAAACAGCAAATTATTACTCGACATTATTCAAAAAACCCAAATATTATAATCTTATATCCTTAAACTATTTAATCATCAAACTATTTGTTAAGCGAAAATTTTATTATATAAATTCAATTGAATAAATTTGTTACACTAAAAATTAAAAGAGAAAAAATGACACTTGAGAAAGAAGAGAGCATCAAATGACAATCTTTTGGAGTTTTCCAAAAGAAAACTTTACTTTATTATTAGATGATATAATATAGTAAGGTTTCTTTCAACTCTTACTCTAAGAATCTGACGGCCAACATCATTATATATTAAAATTATTTTAAAATCAAATACACATGAAATTATATATTTTCTTTTATAAATATTTTAAAATGATTGCATAAATATTTTAATATTTTATAAATATTTCTGCAACTTTCTTTGTAAACACTTATCCACCGGTTTGGGCTACCAACCGTGGAGTTATTTTCTAATTTAATGTTTGGTTGAAAAAAAAAATCATCAAAAGATGAACATTAGTAAAAATAATTTACATTTGTGGAAAAAATATTCAAGACTTACTAAGATCATATTTCTTCTAAAGTTAGGAACTTTCCAAAAACAGATGATCCGAACAACGATACTATTGTTACCGGTGTTTTATTGTTCGTTGGAGATTGAATCGAGGATAGAATAGAAAGTAAATATTTTAGTTTTCACAATAGTCTGAAAGATGATGTGTTTGTATGGTAATAGATTGTTTTTAGAAAACTAAACTTTATCAAATGTTTGAGCCTTTAAGAGAGAGAATGGATTGAAATTAAATACTAATGATCATAAATTTGCAAGTGTTTCAAAATAATAAGTTAAAAATGAGAAGTAATATAAACAAAAATGAAAACTGAGGAAAATAGTGGGTAGATATAAGGCAATGCATAAAATGATGGTATCATTTCAAATCAAAACATAACTGTTCATAATTTATTCTGAAATTCCTAATTTATGAAAACTTATAAATTTTATGTAGTTCAAAAATATTATGACATTTGAAATAATAAGTGTGAATCGAACAAAATAATTATAGAATTAGATAAAAACCATCTCACAATCTTACGTAATTTTTCAGAAAGTAAGCTCAAAAATTTAATTTTATATAAACAACTTTTTAAAAATTTAAACTAATTTACTTAGATAATACCATTTCACCATCTTACTTAAATTTGATTTTGCTTGTCTCTGTGAATACTATATAAAATTCAACACATAATTAAATCCAAGAATTCAAACCTATAAATTTAATTTAATGTTGGTATAGTTCCGAGATGAAACTAACCACAAACTGATATAAGGTGACTCTAGATTCTTGGGGGTTGCATATGTTTCTGATTAAAGAAAGGAGAAAGAAAATGTTGATTGTTTTTTTTATTGGATCTGAAGTTAATTAGGTCCAAATAAAAAAATACATGTGTCATATATATAGTAAGTCAAGTGTCATCTTCTTAGCAAAAGTTAATAAACCTTTTCCTATTATATAAGATATCAGAAATTAAGACCTAATATTTTTGGAAATTAAAAATTTCCAAAATACCAAAAGTTTCCCGAGAATAAAATAGAGTTTCTTAGGTAATGCATCATGTATCCATGTTCCCGGGGGCGGATCTAGAGTGTTGGGAGGTGGGGCACGTGCCCCATGTTAATAATAATTGTTCAGTTGTTCAGTTCAATATAATGATTACTTGGCACATTTGGTGTAATGTGCTCCATGTTAAATCTTGTGACCAGGGTTCGATGCCCTATTTTTGTAGTTTTTGTATTCATTTCATTATTTTCTTTTCAATATATATAAAACTTCATATATTAGAAAAAACAATGACCTGAAGTCACACATACATATTACAAACATAATTAAGTAGTTCAAAGATAGAGTACATACGATGCACAAATAAAGTCAAACTTCCGCTTATTGACTTAACCTTGAGAATATTGGAAACTACTAGCCACGCTCACCTCGTTTCCCACGACCTCTGCCCCTTCCACGACCTGAGCGAGTAAGAGTTTCCTTTACCTTTGCTGACGGTTTAACCAGTCGTTCCCGGAGGATTCTTTTACCTGTAGGAGTCATTAGATCTATCGACTCAGTTTCCTTATCTGATTCTGACTCCGGCAGATCTTATTCTCCTTCGGAAGAATTTAATGAGGCAAACTGATTGGAACCAAGCTTAATCTCAGCTTGTTTACTACTTCCCCCTTGGAAAGTAGCATGAGATATGGCTGAAGAAATTTTTGCAGTTTCCGGAATAGGAGACTCAATAGATAGAGGGTTAGCTGGAACAGTTTTAGAAATAGATATATTCTCAGAGGCTGAGACAGTTGCTGGCAGAATGTGTTCTTCTACTATAGCAGATGAAGCTTGTTTTTTTTGCAATTGGTTCTCCCATAGGTAAGAGAGAAACATTAGTAATCGGTACCTCAATGCTTGAGATCTAAATAGGAGTAGTAGGCTGATTTGTAACATCTTGAATGGGGCTTGGAGCATTTACATTACCAAGCTCTGCAACCTTATCAATAGAGGACTCTATGATTGTAGCAACATTTGATTGAGGACCTGATGTAGACTGTAAGCAACGCTTTTCTTTATGACCCAACTACCCACAATTCTTACAATTAGTGGGTAACCAAGCGTACTCTACCTCCACCATAGAGATAAACCCATTCGTATCACCGGCAGCAATCCTAGATGGAAATGCTTTGCTCAGCTCAACCTCTACCAAAATCTTGGCCTCACCCATCAGAACTGGATCCAGTCTAGGTTTATGTGTTGCCATTGGAGCACCTAAACCAGAAGCTATGTGACTAATACAAGGAATTGAGTAGAGAATGTTGGGTATCTTTTTTAAAGTCACCCAAACAGGAATAGTTTTGATCTCGGGGATAGCTAAAGATGCTTCTGGATTCCAAGAAGCTACAAACATCAAACAATCATCAACGTGCGAAAGACCCCTCTGAAGAACCCAAGACCTAGTTGATTCATCTGGAATGTGAAAGAGATAGTTAGAATCTTCTAATTTCCTAATTGTGATTCTGAATTTCCTTCCCCATATCTTGTTGAAGACCGCATAGATTAGACCACCAGGTGGAGGCAAACATCTATAGAACTGCCCTAGAACATACTCTTTCTGATTCTCTAGACCTTTTAACAAAACATGCTGCGGGATAGTTACCTTAGGGGTCCCATCCGGTAAGTACTCTAGCTTAATCGCTCTGTAGAGATTTCGTGAAGCTGGATTCATCTTAGCTGCCCAAGGGAACCTGAGATCATCCTCCATTCTGTCCACCAGCGTTTGAGAACCCTTCAACACGTCTTAAAAGAGCAAACATGCTTCTCATTCCCTAGCTGCCTTTTAACTTGGACTTGTGTTGATTCCTTCAAAGACGTCCAACACTTAGTGGCTACATTTTCAGAAGAGATCAATGACGTTTCCGGTTGAGAATGCATCATATAATGATAGATTGTGATCCAAGACAATAACTCCATCTATACATTTGTAAACCTGCTTGTTTTTTTTTTACAGAACCCTAGTTTATTGATACACTAGAAGTCATCTCGTGCGTAACTTACATTGTTGTTCAATTTTAGTAATTTGGAGATTATTAATTTTTTTTTGTTTACTCAGTAATAGTTATTTTGTGATTTTAAAAATATACTGATCATATTAATTTTTTTGGGTTCATTATGTTACTTGAGTTTTCATTTTCTATATAGTATTAGAGTATTTCCACATATGGAGAAATTTTTGATTACATAGTAGAGTGTTTATGGTTTTTTCCCCTTTAGATTTTTTAATACATATTAGAGCATGTGCATTGGTGAGAAACCCATTGAGTTTCTCATCATATAATATTATTTTTTTTAATGTAAAAAAATTTGGATCCTCTTTCTAATATGAGAATTTGTTAGAATTAGTCTTTTTGATATACCCTTTTTCAAAAATACCCTTTTTGAAAATTTTGATTTTTGCCCTCTTTTACACAAATTACAATATGTTACATTAATTTTAAGAATTTTATGGGTTCTCTATTTTACATTTAGGATATAGTTTTGATAGGGTAGGGTTTAGTATTTGGATTTTAGAATTTAGAATTTAGTCATTGTATACATAGAAAATGGGTATTTTTGAAAATAAACACATTAAAATGTATTATTGAAAAGTAACATAGGAAAATGGTATTTTTGAAAATGCGCTATTGATACTATGATTCCTAAAACTATATGATACCAATATAGAATTAGCATATACAACTCACTATAGAAGTCAAATTAATCAGATATATAGTATAGAAAAATGCAACTCATATCCTACCATGAGATAAAAAGACATCAAAAGCTTAACAACATGGTTTTTAAGCATATGATAGTAACATACAATTTTCTTTTTTTATAATAGTTTAAAATATGTTTTTTTCTTAAATATGAAGACTACTAAGAAACTAAATTTACAATGGAGAGACTCATATGCATCGTCCAATAAGAAGAAGTTTTAACCTACTTTAACACATGAATGCCCAAAAGAAAAAAAAAATAGAGATTCTAAAATATAAGAAAATAACAAAACCTAACATGTTCAACATATTCAATCATGATAGTTCTTTTTTTTTTCATGATGTAGTTATATTAACACAACCAACAAACACGACAACCTGAAGTAAAAATAAAACATGGTTCAAGGCCCGACTCATAGGCCAAGCAAGTGAAGCCAAGGATTAAGGCATCATTTTTCTGGGGCATATTTTAGAACAAAAGTTTTAGTTTTTTTCTGTAGGAAAAAAATAATTATAATTTCAGTTATTATTAGTTTTTTTTTTATAAGTTTGAAAAATTTAGAAGTTCAAGTTTTGTATAAGAAAACAGTATATTATTCATGTAGATATATCCAATTTACGGATGAAATTTTATTAGGTTTATGTAAAAGTCTATTTCATCTTTTGAATTGTTGGTGAATGAGCATTAGATTAATGTTAATAAGACTTGTTGTTACTGAGATTTAAAGTAAAATTCAATTTAGAAAAAAAATTTGAAACTCTAATAAAAAAGTTTCCATATTCGAAAAGTTTTAAAACAATAATGAGTTATTAGGCAATATGATATTTATTTTCGTATAAATGTTTAAATGAACATGAAAACATTGAGAAGACAAAGTAAAATGTGAGCAAGCAAAACAAACTACAATATGGAAATAATGAAAATAATTTTTATATTATAATTTTTATAATTTTATTTACAATAATAAAAAGGGTTTTTTTAAAAAACATTGGCGTATGACATCCAAAATTGCCGCACCGGCCCATGGAGAGTAGGAAAACCATAAATAAACACTCTAATTAATAAATAAAGGGGGATTTTCAAAAATACCCCTTTTCCTATGTCACTTTTTAAAAATACCCTTTCATGTTGGTCATTTTCAAAAATACCCCTTTTCTATGAATAAAATCACTAAATTCTAAACCCTAAAATCCAAATACTAAACCTTAACCCCTCAAAACTATATCCTAAATGTAAAATGAGAACCCAAACTTTAAAAAAAAAAATTTAAAAATTAATTTAATACATTGAAATTATGTAAAAGAGGGTAAAAATAAAAATGTTCAAAAAAGAGGGTATTTTTGAAAAGGGGTATCCCAAAAAGGGTATTTTTAACAAATTCTCATAAATAAATTTGTCAAACATTTTAACATAATTTTTTCATTCGTAGTATTAATGCGAACAACAATCATGATAACCTGCAAAAAAAATTAAAAAAATTATTCAAAAATACATATTAAAATTTGGAAAGATATATAAAAATAATATAATTCTTCATAGGAATCTAATGACTGAAATTAAATAAAAATGACTGAAAATTTGTGTTAAAAGGAGAGTAATTAGGGATTGAATTCTAATTTAATGGAAAACAGAATGAATTATACTTTTATGGGAAAAGAATTGGTAAGATTTAACGAGGAATAAATGAGTAAGCAAGTATCAAATTAGTTACAGAAAACATCTTACTATTAGATTATATAAGACTAAAGGCTAGAAAGAAGGAATGGAAACCCAAAATTTAAAATTTGAGCCAAAAATTTATGAATTGATAAGAGTATTTTGAGAACACATAAACATCCCACAATCTAACATAATCTAGAATTCTTTCTTGCCCATGAATCATTTATAAGATTGAGACCCATAAATAATTTTTTTACATAATTTAGAATTTGTTCTTGCTTCTGAATCATACAGAAGATTGAAACCCATATTTATCATTTCAAAATAAACTATCATCAATTTTTCTTAGGATGAAATAAAAAACTGATAAATGGCGGCTATAGATCAGAAGAGGTTTTTTTTTTTTAAAAAACATGAGATCTTTCATTCAAATCAGAGCCTCATAACGAGGTGGGTTCTTACAACATACAACAAAATGAGGAAAAGGGAAGAAAGATAAAGGTTCCATGAGTTCTTCAAAGGATTCTCAAAAGATGGAAGTTTTACAATATTTGAAGAATCTATTGGTACCAAAGTGGATTCGACCATCAAGGCATGCTTCGCGAAATCTTTGACCAACAGGTGATCGTAAATGGCTCTAGCGGTTGACGCAATCAAGTTTTGAAAAGAGTGTTCCACAGTGGATACACTAGACGTGTATCTCGCCAACATGAGAGGTAAGATAGTTGGAACAAAGTCCTTTAACATTTTCAGACCAAAACCTATGTCTCTGGTAGGAGCTTCCACCGGGGATCGCAAGATTTGGATACCAAACCGTAGCAAAGCAGGTGATTTCTCCCTCACATGAAGCTCATGGCCATGGAGGTTAAGGAGTTTCACACAAAGCTTGCAGCCAGTTTGGTCCTGAGTTTAGATAACAAACCCAAGCTTCCTATCAGTTGGCGATATGTGGCAATTGGGGACAATGGGTGTGAGCTTCAGAATCAAGCAGATTGATGGATCAGATTCTAACTTCGAGCTCAGCAAAGAAAGCATTCGAACACTGCTTAGCGGCTGGTCATGACATGGATATAGCTCAGACCACTCTAAAGAACACAATAAACTACTTCCGAGGAGTCCTCGACTTGACCAAGCAGATATGATTAGAACAAGAGAAGTTGAGATTGGTATCACAATGTCATTCAAGGATTTAGATAGATCACTCCAAACCCCGACCAGTACAGACAAAACACAACACAAGAAGCTTCAACACCCTCCTTGACTAGAGGCATAACAAACATTCTCATCCTTACATGAGTTTAACAATACTCTTGTCAATAGGACTGTTGTATCCCTAAAATAACTGATTAACACAGAATTGGGCTTGAGTTTCCAAGGATACAATAAAGGCTGGTTGCTAAAACAGCGGTAACCAACACTCCGTGGAGGTGTGGTTATAATGCCGTAGCTTTTCAACATATGTAGCCGAAACCGACGCAAGAACACATCAACCCAACCTAGGGGAACCAAGACTCTTCGAGCATAGTAACAAAATAAGACAGGTGTTAGATAGTTTACACACCAAATGTCATCTCCTTAGCAAAAGTTGAGAAAAACCTTCTCATATTATATAATATATCAGAAATTAAAACCTAACATTTTTGAAAAATTAAAAATTCCAAAAATACCAAAATTTTCCCAAAGAAAAGGAGAATAAACTAGGGTTCCTTTGGTAATGTATCCAGTATATCCATGTTCCAAAGTCGAATCACAAAGGCATTGTTGCATGATGCTGTCACAATGACCAATTAGTCATGTCCGTTCTTCTTGTGGCTGTATCTGCTCCACCGCATGACACCGAGTGTGCTCCGCCGTGGGAGAGAAGAGACGAAGCAAGATCAGAAGAAGCCCATTTGCTGTATATGGGCTTTTAGTTTTAGTTATGGTTGGAGTCAAGGTATACATATATACTAGGTTCGGATCCGCACGTATTTAAAAAACTTAGAAAATTTTCATGTAAACTTCTACTCAGACCTGCATAAATGATATATATAAGAAAAATTAAGATATAATTTAGATACGTGATATTACATGTATATTATTCTAAATGTAATCCAAACATTTCCAACTGTGTGTTTAATTAGGATGTTAAATCAAATTTGGATTCGGTTTCAATTTCATTTATTTCACGTATTTAACCTAGATATATATATTTTTGAATGAGATACTAGTTTTGTTCTGTATACGTCACGCTAAATATATTAAAATTGAATTTAACTGAAACCGTCTTGTTAAATATATGGGACCACTAAATGTTGTTACTACTAATATACTCGTCTTGTTTTGAATTTAACCATAACCAATAGTTAATAAACCGTAATCATACCTATGTTCATGCCTACTTGTCCATACCCATCTCGTTGCATATAATATAATTTCCAGATGATCTTAATATAATTGTCAAACGATTAAACATATCTAATATGTCTGATTGCAACGTTTAATTTTTTTTTTTGCCTGAAAAAAACCCATTCATCGTAATTCACATGAGTAAATAGTATGTCCGCATATGTTCTGTTTGAATTCTTGTTCCCAAATTCGTGTCCCGTATTTTGCTATACATCTCATGAATATACCCACACAAAATTCTCATAACATGATTATTATGGAACAAATTTGAACAATTTCCTAAAATATAACAAATCTGTTGTTTAATCTTCTTAATATGTAAATTGGGTCATTTTGGCAATATGAATATTTGATATGATTTTTTTTTAACCCTTAAGTGTATTTCCCAATTAATAGTATAGATTTCCTTCAATTATTGAATGAAATCTTCCTTAGTTATACTAATAACAATTTAATGTAAATCCCCTATATATTTAATGATCTTCGATTATTTCACCATTAGAGCTTTAGAGGGGGGTATTCAACTTGATGTTTTAAGGATTTGGTAGGATTTTAATATTTTAGAATTTTGAAAGATTTCAGAGATTTTTAGGAGATTTGATTGTATTTTAGATTTTTTTTTTTATTTTTCTTTTTAGAAAATGAAATGTGATTCTATAAGATTCTGTGAGATTTTATTAGTAAACTTTGTGTGATTTTAAAATATGTTGCAATACAAAAAAAAAGAAAGAAAATCTGTCGAAAAAGAAAGAAAGAAGTTGTGGGAGATGAAGACGTAAACTTGTCGAGACACCACCACAGAGCCTAAATTATGCAAGAAAGAAAAAGAAGCTTTAAGTGAGATGAAGAACAGAGGAAGAAGATGAGCAAAAGGGAGAAGAAGAAGGTGGAAGACACATGAGGAGAAGAAGGAACAAGTCAATAAGGAAGTTGGGCTTAGTAGTTTTATGTGTGTGTTGTAAGAAAAAATCCACGTGATCCTATATTTCAATGGTTCTCTATAGACAATAACCAAAACAGCAGAGTAAAGGGATAAAGAGAGAGAAGCAAACATAAATGGAAGAAAAAAAAAAGAAGCAAACGTGAAACAAAAAAATGTCGTGTGATGAGATACAACTTGAGGAAGAAGATGATGTGGCCATAGTTTCAGTATTAAATAGTTTCAGCATTCTCTATTGTGTAATCGGACATGAGAGAAAATTGTCATAAGTTACTTGTGTTATGTTTTAATTGTCATTGTTAAACACTTGATTATCCCATAATTGTGACCTATCATCGTGAATGTGTTTCTACGAACAGAGATGGTCTGCGGAAAGTTGTCGGAGTTATCTGCGGAGAAAGCTTACATAACAGAGATGGTGGTGGTTTTAGGACTGTGTTTTTTTTGTTTTGTTTTTAATGAAATCCTTTAAAATTCCACCTCAAATGGTATGATTTTGAGAGGAGTATTTTTTAACTAAAAAGCAAAGAAAAAGTCTCTTAGAATCATTCAAAGTAGTATTCTAAAAAAAGTTGTGATATTTTGAATAACAAGAGATTTTAAGTTGGTTTTATAAACTATTGATTGAATAACAAGAGATTCTGAATTATTTTGAAGGATTTTATAAAAATCTTAGTTGAATAACATAGGATTTCATAAGATTTTTTAAAATTCTTAATTGAATAACAGAGGATTTTAAAAATACTTTAAAATCTTTTAAAATGTTAAGTTCAATACCTCGCTCTTATAAAATTATTAGAAAGGTAACATTATTTATATTTTTAAAGATATGATTTTAAATATATATATTTTTACATCTCATATTATAGTTATATTATTATATTACAATACATAATAAAATTAATTTAATTTTAAAAATATGTAGGGGATAATATTTATCAAATTTTGAATAATATTTACCAATTTATAGGAGCAAAATATTGTGTATATAAATAAATTGAATATCAGTGGTAGTTGACAAAAATATATATATAGCAGTGGCAGTTTTATGTAATTTTATGGAATATTAAAGGTGAACAATAAATTGGCTACGAAGTTCTCTGGTGACGACACGTTAATTTTTTCTCCATAATGTTTCTCTTTTAATATATAAGGATTTTTTTTTTAAATTTAATATTAAATTATATTAAAAAAAAAAACGTTTTACATTGCAGAGCAAAGCTTTTTTCTCTCAAAACATTTCTAGAATAAATATACTATGAGCTTAATAGATCTTGTACATATCTACAATAACATATCCCTCCTTCTATTTTTTAATGAATTCAATTTTTGTCTTCTATATATCCTATCACGTAAGATGCATGCTTTAAATCTTGATAACAATATAACTACAATTATTTAATATTTTGATTCACGAATAAGTCAACGCATCAAATCCATACACTAACAAATATTTAACTGAAGTTAACGCTTTGTAATTTCAAGGGATATTAGTATAGGCAACGACGACGAGGTATAAATCCAGAATTACCATAGTTGACTTGTTCATTTCTAAAATTTCATTCACTTTACCTTTAAAGAGAAAAAAAAAAGAATTTTAACTACATTTTTTTTTCAAAAGAATTTATACTACATATATTCCTTATACCGTCAATTGACTTGACTATAAAAAAATGGAGACATTATTTATCCCCATCTTCAATTTACATATTTTTAGATCTAATTTGGACCAGAACTCTACACCGTAAAAACCTATTGATTTATCACTAATCCGGTCTTAGTCTAATACAAAATTTTATTAATCGTAAATTGAAAAAAAAAAACTAAAAAGCTTGTAATTAAACGTGACAATTTCCAAAATCTATAGCCTTCATTAAAGTTAAACTAGTTGTGTTTGAAAATATGAGTTAAAAGTTTTGAACCGGTCATTGACGAAAAATGAATCCAAAATTTATATTTTTTTTAATTGTATATAGTTTATTGGAGAAATTAAGTTATTTGTAATTCTAATAATTTCTAATAATTCTGATAAAGATTTCAAAATGTTAATCGAATAAAATAAATAGAATGGTGACGAAAATCACCAAAATTGGTTGATGTGATGTATTATTAATTTATTTTGTCATTGTATTATTTTGGTAGGGCAAGACACTGCAACTCACTTTGTTTATTTCTATTTCTTTATTTACTTCGTTTGTTTCCACTTTTTTTTTCTTTGATTATATATTTGCCACCAGTACTTAGTTTGAACATTTCCACAACGCACACAAAATTTCGTAGGCAAATAAGAGTAATGTTACAATCACCCGAATAAATCTAATGCTGAACAAGACTTAGCCATCTTCGTTGACCAATACTTTGTTTAGGTCAATCTTTGCCAATCAAGAACAAATTACAATGATGAACAATGTATAGTCTCCTCTGAATCAGAAAAGCAAACATCCTCCCCCAAAAAAAACATGAAGTTTCTTCATGGCTTTTTGCCCTTCTTGATCTTAGCTTTTGACATTTTTGAATTGGTTCAAGCTCAAGATCAATCAGGTTCTTTACTCAGCTCTTTTTTTTTTTTTTTAATTCTCCTCTGTTTTCATGAAAGCTTGATAATTAAGCAGATTAAGAAACCCTCTTTTAAGTTTGTAAATCTTTGGTCATGAACAGGATTCATCAGCTTAGATTGTGGTTTGGTACCTAAGGACAGAACGTATGTGGAGAAGTCGACGAATATAACATACAGATCAGACACAGATAACATCGAGAGTGGATCCCCCGGGAATATCAACGAGATGTACAGGGCACAGTTTCAGCAACAGACTTGGTCCTTGAGAAGCTTCCCTGAGGGTCAAAGAAACTGTTACAACTTCACCCTCACCGTGAAACGCAAGTATCTGATCAGAGCAACCTTTATCTATGGGAATTACGACGGTTTGAATCAACTCCCGACCTTTGATCTTCACATTGGTCCTAACAAATGGACTTCGGTTTCAACCCTAGGAGTGACAAATGGTTCAATCCACGAGTTGATCCATGTCTTAACACAAGACCGTCTTCAAGTTTGTCTTGTTAAGACAGGGGAAACAACACCGTTTATTTCGTCCTTGGAACTTCGTCCTTTGAGTAATAACACATACGTCACACAAAGTGGATCGCTGATAGCGTTCGCAAGAGTTTTCTTTTCACCCACGCCATCGTTCGTCAGGTAAGGTTTTTGTAAATTTCTTGTTTTGCTCTTTGGTGATAGGTTAACAAAAAGGACTAATTAAGGAGCCTCCTTCTTAGGTATGATGAGGACGTCCATGACCGAACTTGGACTCCATTCTTAGGTAACAAAACTTCCGTGATAAGCACGGATGCTTCGGTTGATACAAGTAACTTCTACAATGTTCCTCAACCTGTGGCGAAAACTGCTGCTGTCCCTGCAAATGCTACTCAGCCTCTGACCATAGATTGGACTCTCGATGACATCACTGCACAGTCCTATATATACATGCATTTCGCTGAAATCGAGAATCTTGCAGCTAATGAGACTAGAGAATTCAACATTACTTTTAACGGTGGCCGAAACTGGTACTCCTATTTTAGGCCTCCAAATTTCAGTATAACAACTATATTCAATCCAGGAGCTGTGAGTTCTCCTGATGGGAAGTTCAATTTCACTTTCGAGATGACCGGTAACTCTAGTCTTCCTCCACTTATCAACGGTCTCGAGATTTATAAAGTCCTTAACACTGAACAGCAAGAGACAGACCAAGATGAAGGTAAGTTCTTGGAACCTATTCTTCTACCAAGATATTTCTGTCTTTTTAGTTTTAACATTGTCTGATTGATCAGTTTCTGCTATGATGGACATCAAGACAACATATGAATTGATGAACAAAAGATCTAGTTGGCAAGGAGATCCATGTGCTCCTAAGCTATATCGATGGGAAGGTTTAAACTGCAATTATCCTGTCTCTGAGCCACCGCGGATCATATCCTTGTATGTTTTGCTCGTTCATCTCAATTCTTTAGTTTCGGGCTTATCACAAGTTCTAACTTTTGGATTCTCTATTAGGAACTTGAGTGGAAGCAATTTGACTGGTACAATAACATTTGAGATATCCAAGCTAACACAGTTGACACTACTGTAAGCATCCAAACTTAAAAGTATATTAACTCTGCATAAAAAACAATAATTGAATTTTCTGTTTGATGCGCAGAGATTTATCAAACAATGATTTATCAGGAGAGATTCCAGAGTTTTTTGCTAATATGAAGCTGACACTCATGTGAGCTTTTTATTGACTATGCGTAACTTGGTTCTCGCTTGCTCTACTCTTTGTGTGCTGTTCTGAAAGATTCAGTCTTTTCATATGCAGAAACTTAAGCGGAAACTTGAAACTTGGTCGCTTAGTTCCAGAGCCTCTTCAACGAAAGATAGATAATAAATCTTTAATACTAATGTAAGGTTTTCATACTTCAATTAAACTCCTATGCAACAATGTCTAACCTTCTCTTTTTTTCCTTTCACATCATTTTTAATGATTGCAGTAGAGATGGAACCGGAAAAAGTAGTAAAAATGTGGTTGCTATCGCAGCATCAGTGGCTAGTGTGTTTGCTCTGCTACTTATCTTGGCTATTGTTTTTGTCATCATAAGGAAAAAACGGAAAACTAATGAAGGTATGACTGGTTCTTGAAGACTAATGAAAATGAAACTTTGTTTAGATTTTTATTCACTTCGTTTGGCATTTACAGCTTCAATACCCGTATCAGTCACTACTGGCACGGTTAAAAGTGAGACAAGATCATCCGGTTCATCAATCATAACAAAGGAACGCAAGTTCACTTATTCCGAGGTACTAAAGATGACTAAAAACTTTGAGAGAGTACTTGGTAAAGGAGGGTTTGGAACAGTCTATTATGGAAACTTGGATGATACTCAAGTAGCTGTGAAAATGCTCTCTCATTCATCAGCTCAAGGATATAAGGAGTTCAAAGCAGAGGTAGTTTAGCACGAAATGGATCAGTTAGTTCAATTGTTTTTAAAGGGTTTCTCAATCATGAAAGGGTCATTTTGTTATCTTCATCAGGTTGAGCTTCTTTTAAGAGTTCATCACAGACATTTGGTGGGACTTGTGGGTTACTGTGATGATGGAGATAACTTGGCTTTGATTTACGAATACATGGCAAACGGAGACTTGAGGGAGAATATGTCAGGTAAACACTTAAACTTAAAAGACTCTTATTTAGTAAAATCCATCTCCCTCCACATTCTTAAACATTTAAATCACGGTACAGGAAAACTCAGTGTCAATGTTCTAAGCTGGGAAACAAGAATGCAAATAGCTGTAGAGGCAGCACAAGGTGAACAAAATTCTGACTTATTTTCTTTTCATGACACAACTTATCTTCTTATCTGGTTGTCTTAAAAGCAAGATTGACATAAACAATAACCATTTGTAACAGGATTGGAGTATCTTCACAATGGATGTAGACCTCCTATGGTTCATAGAGATGTGAAACCAACTAACATCTTATTGAATGAACGGTCTCAAGCAAAACTAGCCGATTTTGGACTCTCGAGATCTTTTCCGGTTGATGGTGAATCTCATGTTATGACCGTCGTTGCAGGAACACCTGGTTACCTAGACCCTGAGTGAGTGAACCAATCATTTTCGTTATACTAAAATTAGTAATGAAGAATTGTGTATTGTAATCTCTCTCTCTCAAATAATTTTTCAGGTATTATAGAACAAACTGGTTAAGCGAGAAGAGTGACGTATACAGTTTTGGTGTAGTGCTATTAGAATTAGTCACAAACCAGCCTGTGACAGATAAAACCAGAGAGAGACCTCACATTACAGAATGGGTTGGATCCATGCTCACCAATGGGGATATCAGGAGTATTGTCGACCCAAAACTGATGGATGACTATGACACAAACGGTGTTTGGAAGGTCGTAGAGTTGGCTCTAGCATGTGTAAACCCGTCTTCAAGCCGTAGACCGACGATGCCACACGTGGTGATGGAGCTAAACGAATGTCTGGCTTACGAAATAGAAAGGAAACAAGGGAGTCAAGAGACGTACACAAAGGATTCTGTTGAGTTTAGTCCATCCTCTGTTCCTGATTTTGCTCCTAGAGCGAGGTAAATTGAAAAATCTCTGATGTGATGTGAAGCTAAGCTATTCTGTTTATAATAATCTACTGTTCATACTTAAATGTATAAGATATCTCTGTAAATTTACCTAAAAAAGTATTAGTCTCTATTATGTGTAACATTCTTGGATTCCAAGAAATTGATATATATGGTATTAGTAGTCTGTGGTATAAGGGACGCCTTGAATCTTGGTAACATTTAAGAATAAGTAAACTTGAAAACTCAAAATAAATGGTGGTATAGATATTGATTTCAAATTTTTAACGTCCTACCCAATAAAATACGATTTGGGCACCCTCCAACGCCTGAAAACAGAAAGGATGTCGTAGACACGTAACGTTTACTGTAATAACCACCTAGATAAAATAATTTAATACTGAAGAATGAAGACTTAGCACAAAGCTTTACAACCTATTGAGAACAAAATCAGTTGACCAATATAATGTGTATCTATATTTGCCAATCAAGAACAATGAAATTAAGATGAATCATAACCTCCTCTGAATCATAGCATTCACTTCCAAACCAAAAAAAAAACATGAAGTCTATTTATGGGTTTTTGCTCTTCTTGATCACAGCTAATGGCATTTTTGAATCAGGTCAAGCTCAAGATCAATCAGGTTCTTACTATTTGCTTCTTTGATTCCTATTTAGATTAGGAAACCCTTTGGATTTTTCTTTCATTTTCTTTAATAATGTTATTTATGGTGTTGATTACACATGAACAGAATTCATCAGTTTGGCTTGTGGGTTAGTCCCTAAAAGCACAACTTATACGGAGCAGACGACAAATATAACGTACAAATCAGATGCAAATTACATCGATAGTGGATTGGTCGGGAGGATCAGGGATGCGTATAAACCGTTGCTTCAGCAACAAACTTGGACTTTAAGAAGCTTCCCTGACGGTGAACGAAACTGTTACAACTTCAACCTTACAGCTAAGAGCAAATATCTGATCAGAGGAACCTTTGTGTATGGGAATTACGACGGTCTAAATCAAATCCCCAAGTTTGATGTTCACATTGGTCCTAACAAATGGACTTCTATTAAACTGGATGGAATAGGAAACGGTACCATCCACGAGATGATCCATGTCTTAAGACAAGACCGTCTTCAAGTTTGTCTTGTTAAGACAGGTGAAACGACACCGTTTATTTCTTCGCTGGAACTTCGTCCATTGAACAATAATACTTACCTCACGCAAAGTGGATCGTTAATCGCAGTTGGAAGAGCTTTCTTTGCACCCACTCCAGTATTCATTAGGTGAAGAAGGGTTTTTAATTGTATTTTAGCCATGTGCGTTTGCTTATGTACAGTAGATATCTAATTAGGATGCAAAAGTTGTATCCAAATGGAAAAAGTTACGAACGAACATGTAACGGCAAGTGGCCTCTCTTGTTTTGTTTTATGGTTTTGACTTTTGAGCTAACAAATTGGAGTCCTGTGGCTTTTGCTCGTGTTATTTTAGGTATGATGACGATTTCCATGATCGAATCTGGATTCGACATTTAGATAACGAATCGGTGCCAATAAGCACAGACCTTTTGGTTGATACAGGTAACCTCTATGATGTGCCACAAGCTGTGGCAAAGACTGCCTCTGTACCTGCAAATGCTAGTCAGCCTCTGAGCTTTGGTTGGACTCTTGACAACATCACTGCACAATCATATGTATACATGCATTTCGCTGAAATCCAGACTCTTAAGGATGGTGAGATCAGAGAATTCAACATTACTTATAATGGTGGCAAGAATGTGTACTCCTATTTTAGGCCTGAAAAACTCGAGATAACAACTTTATTCAGTCCAACAGCTTTGAGTTCTCCGGATGGGAATTTCAGTTTCTCTTTCACTATGACCGGTAACTCAACTCTTCCTCCCCTTCTCAATGGTCTCGAGATTTATAAAGCCTTAGACCTTCTAGAACTCGAGACAGATCAAGATGAAGGTAATTTAAGCATGTTCCTAAACCCATTTCTTTTACCATAATTTTCTGTCCTTTTAACTTTCTGGTAAATGGTGATTGATCAGTTACTGCTATGATGAACATCAAGGAAACATATGGTTTGAGCAAAAAGATAAGTTGGCAAGGAGATCCATGTGTTCCTCAAATTTATCGGTGGGAAGGTGTAAACTGCAGTTATCCGGACACCGAGCCATCACGGATCATATCCTTGTATGTTCTGTATTCTTCATCTCATGGTAATTTCTATTTCAAGGTTTCAGAGTTTCTAACTCTTATGGATATACTTTACTGTTTGAAACATTACGTTATAGGAACTTGGCAGAGAACAAGTTGACCGGTTCCATCACACCTGAAATATCCAAGCTAACACAGTTGATCGAGCTGTAAGTGTCACACCGATAAGGTTACTATTATTCGAAATGCTTTAATTTATTTCCCTGTACAAAGTTTTTCTTTCTCTCTCAATGGACAGAGATTTATCAAAAAACGATTTATCAGGAGAGATTCCAGCTTTTTTTGCTGATATGAAGTTGTTGAAACTCATGTGAGCTTTTTTTTATCAACACCCTTTGCTTTTATTTGTTTGTCTTATTGTTCTGAAAGCTTCAACTTTTTCATTTGCAGAAACTTAAGTGGAAATCTTGGTCTCGATAGCACAATTCCAGACTCTCTTCAACAAAGAATAAATAGCAAATCTTTAACACTAATGTAAGATGTTTTATATTTCACTTGAATCAATCTTAAAACTTACTTTTGAGTGATTAAAATGATACTTCCTCCCTTTCATAATATAAGATGTTTTAGAGGTTTTTGCTTGTTTCATAATATAAGATGTTTTCCATTTTTGAGGCAACTTTTAGACTAATTTTATATTTTCTTATTATTTATTTTATGCAGTCTTTTTTATGATTGGTTTAACTTTTTAAAAGTAAACATTTCTTATTATGCGTACTTTGGCTAAAACATCTTATATTTTGAAACGGAGCGAGTATTAAATGTCCTATCAAAATGCTTTGCATGTTAAAATAAACTTCATGTCTCCATGTATTTTTTTTTTTCCGGTTTTCCATCACTTTTACTGGTTACAGTTTGAGTAAAGGTGTAACCGTAACCCTTAATGGCAAGAGTAAAAAGGTTCCAATGATTGCTATCGTAGCTTCAGTGGCTGGCGTGTTCGCTCTGCTAGTTATATTGGCCATCTTTTTCGTCCTTAAAAGGAAAAACGAGAAACATCCTAAGGGTATGAATCACCACCGATTCTAATGATCAATGAAATATGAAAAGTTTTCTCTATTCATTTTACACATTTTTGTGCGATTTTTTACAGCTCCAGCAACAACATCAGTCTCTACCGTTATAGTTAAAAATGAGACGCCATCATTCAATCCATCAATTGTAACAAAGGAACGCAGAATTACATACCCCGAGGTATTGAAGATGACTAATAACTTCGAGAGAGTTCTTGGTAAAGGAGGCTTTGGAACAGTGTATCATGGCAACTTGGATGATGCTCAAGTAGCTGTCAAAATTCTCTCTCATTCATCAGCTCAAGGTTATAAAGAGTTCAAAGCAGAGGTACTTTATCTATAAATGGATGGGTTTGTCTTTTTTTTTTTTTTTTTTTTTTGCATTAAGTTCTCAATTATGAGATGGTCATTTTGCAGGTGGAGCTTCTTTTAAGAGTTCACCATAGATATTTGGTGGGACTTGTGGGTTACTGTGATGATGGTGATAACTTGGCTCTGATATATGAATATATGGCTAATGGAGACCTAAGGGAGAATATGTTAGGTAAGACTTTTAAGTATATAAGAGACTTTAATTTAGTAGATTCCAACTCTCAAAAACATTTGATACAGGAAAACGAGGTAGACATGTCCTAACCTGGGGAAATAGGATGCAAATAGCTGTAGAGGCAGCACAAGGTGAACATAATCTTTACTTGTTTTCTCTTCATTGAACAACAATCTGTGTTTGGTTGTATGATAGAAAAATTAATTGTTACAAACCCAACAACAATTTTTAATAGGATTGGAGTATCTTCACAATGGATGTAGGCCTCTTATGGTCCATAGAGATGTTAAAACTACGAATATCTTATTGAATGAGCAGTCTGGAGCAAAGCTAGCCGACTTTGGGCTCTCTAGATCTTTTCCAATCGATGGCGAATGTCATGTCTCAACTGTGGTTGCGGGCACACCTGGGTACCTAGACCCTGAGTGAGTGAATCAATCAATTACAATCGCTTATTATTGTTGTGTAGCTCAAAAGAGTAATAAAGAATGTTAGTATAATACTTCCACACTCTATCAGGTATTACAAAACAAACTGGCTAAGCGAGAAGAGTGACGTATACAGCTTTGGCGTAGTGCTATTAGAGATAGTCACAAACCAATCTGTAATAGATAAAACCCGAGAGAGACCTCATATCAGTGAATGGGTTGGGTTCATGCTCACTAATGGAGACCTCAAGAGCATCATTGACCCAAAACTGATGGGGGACTATGACACAAATGGTGCGTGGAAGATTGTAGAGCTGGCTATGGCATGTGTGAATCCGTCTTCGAAACGTAGACCAACAATGGCACACGTTGTGATGGAGCTAAACGAATGTGTGGCCTTAGAAAATGCAAGGCGACAAGGTAGTGAAGATATGTACACAAGACGTTCTGTTGACTTTAGTCACACTTCCGCTTCTGAATTTTCCCCTCGAGCCAGATAATATGATGATGCAGCGCTTGAGAATATTGTTGATGTGATTTCATGGAAAGCTATTATGTTTTCTTTTCTTTTTCCATTGTTAATTTCGCAATGTATGTTTTAAAGAAACAATGAACATTCTATTCCTTTCTATAAAACTAAGTTTTCTATATGAGTGCTTCTTTTTTTTTTTTTTTTGAATGAACGTGAAAATATATTCAAACCAAAAAAAACCCTTTGTACAATAGATGCGTCCTTGTGCTGAGTAAAATTTAAAAGTTAAAAATTCAAATTAAGAAACTAAATTCTCGACTGGAACCAAAATAGTAGACCATCCAGCAGCTTGTGAGGACAGTACCGCTGGATGGAAGAGACTTTGTTTCGAAATAGACGGTCCAGAACCTGAATAAGTTGAGCCTCAGAGCGAGGTTGCTCATCATGGCGATGCTTGTTCCGCTCACACCAAATGGTTTGTACAGCAGCCTGGAAGACAAGCCGAAGAAGAAAATGTGTAATCCTTTGAAACGTGGGAGCGGAGAGTATAAATAGTATCTGTTCAAAGCGGTTCGTATAGTGATGTCGAAAGAGGTTTCGGTTTAACGCTGTCCACACCCGGGAAGTGTATACGCAGCCAAAGAAAAGATGGTCCAGTGTCTCCACCGGCGCTTGGCAAAATCCACAGGATGGGTTTACGCCTCTGTTCCACGCCATCAGACGAGCAACCGTTGTGAGTTTGTTCCTTGCAGCAAGCCAAAGAACGAAAGAGAACTTTGGGACAGAGTCGGAGAACCAGACTGCTTTAGACCAATGAACCCAAGGCTTAGTTTGACGTAGCTGCAACCATGTATCCTTAGAGAAAAAACAGGGTCGAAACTCATTATTAGAGTGGCGCCAAAGAGCGATGTCTAGCTCGGTAGAAGGAACTCTTCCACGGAGTATATCAAGCTCAGCTTCAACGCGATTTAACAGTGCAACCCTATGACGACGCCCTGCGGTGAGTAAACAGTGCATTAGCAATTGAAGCTGACGATGGAATACCAAAAGCAATAAACCCACGATTGCCTAGAACGACTTCTTTATATGAGTGCTTCTTTATAGGTAACTCAAATATCTTTACTTATGAACGGCCTCGAGACATATACAGTCTTAAACATTCTGAGACATATAAAGGCTTAAACATTTTGCAGCTTGACATAAACCAAAATGAATGTAAGAGCATTTCTAGCGGAGAGAACTCATTTTAGTCTCTCAAATATTTTATTTTAATAGAATTTTATATTGATTTTAAATTTAAATTATAAATAAAATTAAAAACCAATATAATTATATAATTACATCTATAAAATGAATTTTTAAAGAGGTTCATAATTATATAATTACATCTATAAAATGAATTTTTAGAGAGGTTTTCAAAATCTCTCATTTGAGAGATTTATTTTTTTCTCTTTCTTACTTTTTTACAAGGGATTTTCATTAAGAATGCCATTTTCGTTTAAAAATTTCTCCTAAATGCCTTTTTTTTTTCTCTCGCCAAAAATACCATTTTTGTGGGGTAAGTAGAGATTGAAAAGACCTAAATACCTTTTCGTTTAATGGACGAAAAAACAGGCGGGAGAATTCAAAAAAGAAGATAGTAATGACGATTGGACATGCATTAATGGCGAGATGGACAGAGACTTACGATTTTTCTTGTGGTAAAAGGAGTTTATTGGAGTTAATGCTGCCATTTTTTAGGACTAAACTTTCCTAACTTAAACAGATCTGAAGAAGATAAGGGTAGGTGAAGGAAGGTGGAGTTGGTTGTCGAACAAGGGGAGGTATGTCTCTATTTGCATTTTAAATGGTCGATTTTGAAAGAAGGATGTTCTTGCATTAAATCTGGGCAACTGCAAATTATCCTGCATTAATTGTGTTAAACCATGATTTCCATTAATGATGCAGATGTTCGGGAGAGTGTGCCTCCTGCTGGGTGAATGGACATGTTCAGATATTGGGGTGTGGAAGTTTTATGTCCGTCATGGGCAAATGGCAAGATTTTTGTCTATCGACAAAAAGACTACGTTTGCGGGTTTGAAGGCCAAGATTGGAGAGGTTTTGGGTGTCAAAGAAGAGGTAAGTAACATGGAGTTAAGCTTTTGGCACCCATGAGACACAATTGTCTTTACACAAGCGAAGATGCCCCCAGTTTCAGTAGACAGTGATGTTGAGTTTCAACAGTTTAAAGTGAAGAATGAAGAGTGTAGTAGACTGTATTTGTATGTGTCACTGAAGAAGAAGAAAGCATCAACCATCGAGGAATGACATAATATTGTGTCCACCGATAATGAAAAAAACACAACTGGGATGTTGGTAGACCCAGATGGACAAGACGTCGAGGAAGGACTTAATATTGTGTCCACCGATAATGAAAAAAACACTTTTGGGATGTTGGTAGACCTAGATGGACAAGACGATTTGTCATCTGATGGAGATCATTTCTTGTCTACTTACTGTGGACATAATGGGGAAGCGAATGGGTTGTCTACCCCAGTGGTTGCTAACAATGCTGGTCCATCGAGCGGAGAAGTCCCCGATGAATTGTTGCTAGAATGTCTGAGAAATTTTGAAGAAAGCCATCGTGCGGAGATGGGGCACAAGGAATCAAGAGTATCTGACAAGCATGGGAAGAGGAAAGTAGGGGCAGTCGAGCAAGGGTACGGAGAAGGAAGTGGTCCATCGGGGAGCTTCGAAGAATTGGCATGTTTTGAAGACTCGCCAGACTATGATTTTGACGAGTGGACAGAACGGATTAACAAAGAATACCCACCAAAATGGGATCCTTGCAAAGGTAGGGTGGAGAGGGCAATAGATCCTATTGGTTTTGGGTTAGGAATAGAGCTAGATGATGATTTACCGAATGAGGGCGTCGCACAGGATGATGTGAGAGCTACTACAGGGATGGAAATAGTGCCACACAACCCATCGGTGATAGCTGATGCACCAACAATGCCTTATGAGGACATCTTACGTAGTGTAACTACAGGAATGTGTGATGCACCACCAGTGCGTGACAATGTTGTAGGACAAACAAATGAAATTCTTGGCAGAGGCTTGGAGGAGATGGACGATGGGTTGGGCGTGAGTGACCGAGGGATCATGGAGAGGGACTATTTCCGGAGTAATAGAGCAATAATAAGGGAAGACGATCCTCATCTAATGAATGATGCTCCTCCAGTGCATGACAATATGCGAGGAGCCCCCGAGGAAGAAAGGAATATGGATCTAAAAATGGCAACCGACAGACTTTATGTGGGACGAATATTTGCAAACAAAAAGGAGATGCATAAGATGTTGTCCCTTTATGCGATGACAAGGCTGTTTAGTTTCCGGATAAGTAAGTCAGATCCAGGCAGAGTTATAGCCAATTGCATAGACAAGAACTGTGGATGGAGAGTGTATGCAACAACCCATGCCAATTCGACAAACTTAGAAATAAAGACATTGACATTGAAGCACAGTTGTGATGTCGGAGCAAGATCAAGATATGGAGAGAAAGCGACAGCAAAAATATTGGCAGATCTGCTGAAGCCCAAATTCGCAAATGGCAAGAAAGGACCAAGAGCATGCGAGCTCCCTGATATTGTTTTGTCTGAGTTGCACGTGAGAATTTCTTATACGAAGGCTTGGAATGCGAAAGAGCTTGCCATGGAGCAAGCCAGAGGGAATGAAGAAGACAATTATCGGTTTCTATCGACATACTTGCACCTACTAAAGTCAACGAACCCAGGGACGTTGACTGCAATACACAATATGGTGGACAAAAAAGGGAACGCATTGTTCAAGTACCTATTTTTTGCTTTCGGAGCTTGCATAGCTGGTTATCAATATTTGAGGAAAGTGATTGTAATTGATGGCACAACAATGAAAGGGAAGTATAAAGGTTGCTTGGTTGCAGCGAGTGGACAAAATGGGAATATGCAAATTTTCCCCTTGGCATTTGGAGTAGTTGATGGGTAAAATGAAGGACGATGGGTGTGGTTCTTTGAAAATCTGAAAATTTTTGTGCCAGATGAAGAAGGGTTAGTATTTGTCTCAGATAGGCATGCATCAATATATGCAGGCCTACGTAGCGTGTATCCTTTGGCGCAACATGGGGCCTGTTCTGTTCATTTATTTAGAAATGTGAAGCACAACTTTCATTGCGAAGGTTTGGCTACCGTGGTTTCTAAAGCTGCAAGGGCATATACAGTTGGCAATTTCCGTTATTGGTGGAGAGAAATAGAGAACCGTAAACCGGCATATGCTGTGTATCTTACAGAAATAGGACTACCACACTGGACACTTTTTCACTTCCCCGGAGATCGTTACAATATAATGAGTAGCAACATATCTGAGTCGCTGAATGCAGCAATGCAAACTGCTGTTGATTACCCGATCGTGTCCATGGTGGAGTTCATACGAGCAATGTTGATGAGGTGGTTTTATTGTAGGAGGACAGAGGCAAATAAAACAAAAACACGATGCACCCCGGAAATAGAAGAAATACTTATAGATCACCTGGAACACGCGGTGGACTGCCGTGTGTTATCAGCAAGCGAGTGGATTTGTTCGCTACTGCTTTAAAGAATGGGATGAGGCTACCTGATCGTCGCAAGTGAACGATTGACGAGGAATTGTTTTCACGGTGGACTTGCAGAATAAAACTTGCACTTGTCGAGTCTTTGATGTATTGAAGGTGCCCTGCTGTCACGCTTTAGCTGCGAGAGGAGTTCTGCAAATTGATATTTACACCTTCATTGGGGAGTTCTACTTTGTTGAGCCGTGGAGGAAAAAATATTCACAAATCATTATGCCAGTTCCAAAAGAAAGGGATAGCGATATTCCAGCGGCTGTAACTGAAGAGGCTGTTAATCTACCTCGAACAAAACGCGGTGGTGGGAGGCCGAAGAAGAAAAGGATACCGTCGCAAGGTGAAAAACATAAAGTAAGTTCCTCATGGGTAATAACTTTGGTTCTGATAACTTTTGAAGTGCACTAATCTGTTTCTTTTGATGTAATTAGAGGAAAAAGAGGAAGACACCAAGCAAGTGTGGATGATGTTTTGGAGTGGGACACAGCAGGAAAACCTGCTCAATGTTGATTTGAAGGAAAGGTTCCAAAGTAGCAATGTATTTTGTAGATGGCATCTCATGTATGTGTTTGGGATGGGTATTCTCTTTTTGAAACTAAAACATGGTTGATTATCAACAGAGGCTACATAACTATTTTGTAGGTGGCTTCCATGTATGTAAGCTGGAAGAGTCTTTTTGTATTTTAGGTTGGACGAGTCTTTTTTTTTTTTTATTGTCTATCGTAATTATCATGTCTATCAGTAGCCTCAGTAGACAGAACATGTCTAACTATTTGATAATTGCGAGTTGTAATGTCTTTTATGATGTCTATCGTTAGAAATGTTTGTCGGTCGTATTATGTCCATCGAAATTGCAATGACTATTGACTTTGTTTCATTTAGGAACATTGACACTTCGTTTTTTATTGTCTATCCTTATTATAGTGTCTATCGGATTAGAATGTCTACCACCATACTTGTGTATGGAGAAAGGCCAAAAATTGTCTACGTACATATGGTAATAGAGTTGACAATATAAATTACACCAGATAATAGCGTTTTAAAACAAGATAAAAAGATAGACAAAAAAAACTCGAATACATGTCCCTCGACTAAGATAAAAGGGTGGACTAAAACAGCAAAGCAATACAGTCTCTCGACTAAGATAGAAGGGTAGACATAATTGGGGAAGTAGACAACAAAAACCATAACAATATGTCCATCACAGTGGATGGATATATTCGCCAGATGATACTCAGTATCCAAATTTTGTAATGCAAAACCCAAATGCAAAGAGAAGGACAATGAGGGAAATTAAAGTGTACAAAACAAAAGCATATGTTGGCTGGTTGCGTTTTGGGTGTGTGCTAGGAGGTGGGAATCGCTGAACAAAAGCCCTGAAGTCCGTGTACCCAGCATTTAACTCTGCGACCATCTCATGGAGGTTGTCGATCTGTTCGGAATTCGACTTGACACGAGAAAGGACCGTGCGAGGATCACATCTTTCACCCTCGTCTGTGTAAGTTATGAACCGCATCATACGGTCATCTGTCTCCGAAAACCTTGCCTTGATGTCGTGTATCTCCTCCATAATGGCTTTGTCCCACCACTTGCTGTAGTGATGTCCACCAGTTTTGCGAGGAGAAAAAGTTGAATTAGGAAGTGGGGATGGACAACATATAGAGAGAGAGATCGAGAAGTATAAAATTTGAAAAAGGAAAATACTTACACCACTTCTCTTGCATTCATAGACAATACGTCCAATGCCTGGTTCCTCGGTTTTAGTAGACGTTTTAAGATGACTACCACAAATGCACTTCTGAGGTATGCCATAGGTATGGTCTCCATAACGTCGAGACCTAATAGACGAAGCAGATGAAGGAGAAGCCAAGGGTTGAAATTGACACTGATTAGATGACTCGGATGAAGATGAAGGTTGAGAATAACTATACTGACCCATTATTTTACTGAAAAATTTGGGTAGAGAAGAGGCGAAAGAATGCGATAGAAGACTTATGGGCTATGGCAGTATAGAAGGGAGATGATTCCCTTTTAATGACAATTAGTAAGGGTATATTGGCCAAAATAATCTTAGTTTGACTTTAAAAAAAGGGACTGTCAGATGTTAAACTGTGAACACGCAACAGAGACGTGAGTGATTTGCCTCAACTGTAGAAAGCATAGAGAAGGGATAAAGTACGCATCACCTCCACTTAAACATAAAGAAACACGCCTACATTGGGTTTCCACCCATTTGTTTACATAAATATATGGGTCCTAATTAATTAAAATAAGTAGCAAAAGGATAAGGAAGGACGAAAAGTACATTAGGTAACCGATATTGTCATAAGGAAAGGAAACAAAAAATTTGGGGGTTTATAAGGAGACAACAAACTCCTGGTAGAGATCTACAGCGTAGGACATCTGAATTTGGTCCACCAGTTCTTCGGTAAGGGAATCCGACATTATTCCTTGGGCATGGAGCTTGATAAACTTGACGATGAGAGGACCACAGTCGCCGGTCCTTTCATTCTGGTAAACATTCTCCAACCTCGCCATACTAAAAACCTTTGGCAGAGGGATGTCCGTCGATTCTGGGTTGACAAAAGTCTTGACAATGATCGGGAGCAAATCCATGAAAGGCTTCATAAGGCGCATGAGCTTCTTGGGACCATTGTTGATAATTAACGGATCAAGGACAAAGATGTGGGTCTTTTTCAGATTAATAGCTAGTGCGACCCAGTGGCGTTTCCCCCAGTTCATAGGTACGTAAACTGTATCAACGTCGGTGTACCATGTCAGTATTGCGTATCGGTTATGGACAACCCCTATAACGTAGTTTTTAATAATGCTGTTCCAGGAGAAGGTATCCTTATGTTTGCAACTCTGGAAACGCCGTAATTCAGTGGTTAACATGTTGGAGAACCAGGTGTCAAGGACAACTATCCTTGAATCGCGAAACTTATACCCATAACGCCTCCAGATCAGGCTGATCATTGCTTCCATGTGCTGCAATAATCAATTAATACTCTATTACTAATATACTTGATTCAAAACTGTTTGAAAGGTCGAAAGTAACTTACAGGGGTATCAACCCAGTGTTTTGGCGTGTATATCTCCGTGAAAAAACTGCGCTTGACATTGATGCCATCAATAATGTACTCTCTGCAAAATATGATCATGTCCATCAATTTATGATCATGTCCATCAATTTGTGAAATATATACATAGGGGAAAGGTAGACCAAAAAAGAGTGTGACGTGTTCTATACTTTTTGGCGTAAGCTTTGAGCTGTGCGAGAAACTTCTGCTGAACTGACGGTTTGACGGCTTTAAAAGGAAGGAAAACATCGTCTTCTGAGCTTGATTCTGAAGCCTGTTGTCCCCTCGGGGAAGTAGAACATTGGCCATAACGCCTAGGAACTGTCCTACTTCTTTTCATCGGGAGTGGAGTAATATATTGATCAACAATAGGGTTACGAAGTTTCCTAGTAGCTTTGGTGGGTACCTATAAAATTCCATTGCCATTAGGAAGGCAGGAAGGTAAATAATGTTCAAAAAACATTGATAATTTAATGCACATCAATCCTATCTCAACAACTGTTGCATTGGTTTCATTAGGACATACATCTAAAGCCTGTCAATCTCCATCTGCATCTGCATCTCCATCTGCACCTTCATCTGCATCTGCATCTGCATCTCCATCTGCATCTCCATCTGTATCTCCACTGGCATCTCCATCTGCATCTGTATCAGCTGCATTCATGTTCTCCTGCTCAGACACAATCTCTTTCTCAGCGTCAGAATGGTCACCGCCAGACATGCTTGTTTCCTGGTCCCCCGGAGAGTCAACCGTATCATGCTCTTGAAAAACCCGGTGGACATAAGTACATGAGAGTGGACAAGTTGTGTTAAACAGCATGATTTGTCCTTCGCATGTTTACCTGATTCTCTATGTCGATGTGTGGTGGCTCATGTGTATCACTGGGTTGGTTGGAAAGTACCGGCTTCTCAGGCTCATCATCAAGTGTGCAATCAGAGTCCTGTCGAAAACGAGGAAGTTACGCAACATTTATAAACTCGTCCATCAGGTCAAAGAACTACCTCATGTTGATCCGAAAGTAGTGATTTCGTTGTGTTGTCCTCCTCCTCAGCTGATGCATCTTTCTCCTGATGAATAAATAATTGTACTGGATTTAGGGTGTAAATATGTTAAATAAGACGAAGATAAAGCATTTGTGATTATGTTAAACCTCATCCGTAGGGGAGTTGCCCAAATCAACATTATATGGACTGTGAGCATATTCATTTAGTCCATCATTTGCCCTCCTAATTTACGGTGGCAAAGCATGTTAATACAAGTTAGGCATGGGGAGTAAAAAGTGGTAAAGACATATAGTTACTAGATCCCTAGTTGCTAACCTCTGAGTCTTCGATCTTCTTGTTGATAGTTGTGACAATGTTTTGGATGTCCACCCCGTAATTATCCCATCTTGATTGGTTGAACTTGTCCACCGAGTTTGGATCCTTGGTAGGTTGTGAGCTACAGACTACCCCTTTTCTCCTCAAAGTGCTGAGTATATCATCATAAATCTCGACCTTTAAAAGACTTTTCTCGACAGCCCACATCTGCTGAATTTTGGAAAAGTGTTCATTGTTTTTCCTGTCAACCTCAAGTAGAAGTTCATGTGCAGTGTAAGAATCCAGAGGAACATTTTCTTCTCCCACAGACGCACTCGGTTTCCCTTTGCCTTTGTTTTGTTTTGTGGTATTCGGAAGGGTAGACTTAGTTGCCGGTTTCGAAGGTAGTTCCACCGGTTGGCTAGGTCTATCGTGTACTATACCCATAAGTGGGAGAGTCGCCAGTCCTCCATGCCAGACATCAAGCTTAAACTCGTGGCAGTCCTTGATTTTTTGGCAAATGTAATCAACTCGCTGATCTTCCACCTCGTCATTCGAAGAAATTGCCATTCTGTCTACTGGATCGTTAGAGTGCATAATCCATTCGACGTCAAGCTGTTTATGAAAAAGTAAAAATGAGATGACATAAAGACATGATCTAACTTTTTACGCTGTTTGGATAACATACAGAAGAACTTACAGTTTTTGCCATTTCTGTTTTGAGGATGTTACAATTGTGGAATGACCTCAGCTTTGTAAGATGCTGAACAGAGCGGTCCGTAAAATTGAGCTCATCATCAGCGTCAGGGAGATAAGTCTCCAACATGGGGATAGCATTTAGGATCAACAACTGGAAAGCAAGGGTGAAGTCATGTGTGGCAGTATGGGACCGCATCAGCTTTTTGCGTAAGACATCAGGAGTGCGGTTGAATTTGCCAACCATAACCGTCTCTATCGTCCGTTCAAAGGATTTCCTTCCCCATGGGTAGTTGACAAAAGTCTGCAAGTCCTTCAGCATCTCTGCTACTTCCTTTGATGCTCTAACCTTTGAGGAGTCGCAAACAAGTATACCTTCTACTATAACAATGAGTGCAAGTCGTATCCTACGTTGGCCGTCCATTCTATCTTCTTTAGGCAACAACTTATCCCGCTTCAACATGTGAACAATGTCACGGATTGAGTACGAGTCTTTTGGACCAACCAGAGTTTACCAGTAAGGCTGACAACCTTCGTCTGGTGTTTGCAACTTTTTTGTCTCTAACTCAGAAGGGTAAGGTGTACATTTCAGGCCTGTGAGGAGACCAAACTCACAGAGAGAAAACCGAATAGGTTGACCGCCAAATACAAACCACATTTCGTGTAGCTTGCGGGTTACAAAGGACCGACAGAGAATCTGGTGGACAAGTTTACCAGACAGTGAGCTTTTGTGGAGCGGTAGTTGACACAGATGTCCAAAGAGAGATGCTTTCAGCCATTGAAACTCCGGAGTTCCCTGAAAAACTTCAACAATATCCAGCAAATACTCTGGCTTTGAGTATGAATTGATGCGACCTCTGGCAGGATAGCGATTAGTCGCGAATAACCTAGGAGGGAGTAAGGAGACTTCAATATCCTGAGTAGCTTCCACAGGCAACGAATTACTATTGTCCCCGAACACTTCACCCAGCCTGTTCAACGGATGACAACAATGTTCATCAAACATTTAGTGTTTTCGTACAAAGTTGGAAATGGTCCATCTTAGAGTGGACATCTACCTTGTCTGTCTGATTTGATCCACCATTGGCACAACATTGTCAGTGGCGACACCAGGTACAAACTGGTCCTCCGGAGGCATAACAGACCCAATTCCAGCGTGGTCATTAGACTTGCATTGGAGGCGTAATAAGGAGCGACGTAAGTAAATTTGGTGGACAGTTAACGGTAGACAAAAAGATAAAAAGGTGGAATTGGTCTATCTTAGAGTGGACATCTACCTTGTCTGTCTAATCTGGTCAACCATGGCCACATCGTTGTCAGTGACGACACCAGCTACAAACTGGTCCTACGGAGGCATAACATACCCAGTTCCACCGTGGTCATCAGACCTGCATTGGAGGCATAATACAGAGCGACATAAGTAAATTAGGTGAACAAGTAACGGTAGACAAAAAGATGATAATGACAAAAGTTACGTGTGGACATACACTGTCTGCGGTAACTGGTCCACCTGATGTATTATAGGTTTGGCACTTTCGTTGTCAGCAGACCTGCATTAAGGGCAACCATGTAAACTGGTCCACTAGTACACCAAAACGACGAACTGAGGAAACTATGGTTAAACAGACCTTGACTGTTGAAACTCGTCCTCCGGAGGCATAACATACCCACTTCCAGCGTGCTCATCAGACCTGCATTGGAGGCATAATAAGGAGTGCCATAAGTAAATAGGGTGGACAAGTAACGGTAGACAAAAAGATAAGAATGAGATGAATAAGTAAAGGGACTAAATTCGGTGGAGAAGTAACGGTAGACAAAAACCTCTCTTGGTGGATGTCGTCCATCGCCCCAGCTAACCTGCACATTTGGTAACTTATAAGTTAGTAAGATGGAATGATGTTAAAAAGCAAAGGTAGACAAACACCAGTTCTGATGGTTGTCTAAAAAAGCTAACGTAGACAAAGAACAGGTCTGATGGTTGTCTATCAATAAGTCAATGGTTTATCATGATAAAAACAGTGGGTGGACAAAAAAAAGTCGGATCTACAAAAGGTGCGAAGACGGATTGATATAAAAAAGTGAAGGTGGACAAAGCCCTGTTATGATAGTTGTCTACCAGTAAGTCAATGGTCTATCTTGATAAAAACCGTGGGTAGACAAGAAAAGTCGGATCTACAAATAGGTCTCTCAAATATTTGGTCTATCGTCCGAATTTCAAAATTTGGTGGACAAACAAAGTGGATCTCTTAACTTGTCTATCAGAACGGTTTGCACAACTAGACAAAATACGCGGCTATGAGAATTCGAAGCAATAAACACAAACAAACCTGGGAAAGGCGGTAGCGGCCATTGTCTCTCCCTCGCTTAAATTCACGGAATCTGCCACACGCACACTAAAACGTTGCAGACGAGCAGTTAAGGTTTTTGGATTTTCCTTAAAAATTAAAAAAAACAACGCAAAAGTTATCTCAAATACCAGGGGTCGGGTTCGAAGTAGGTTCCCCTGTCTCGCCGACTTCGGCGGGTGGAGGCGGAAGAAGCAGAGGATTCGGCCGTAGAAGTGATTGTATTAAGTAATTCATCATCACACCATAAGACACTGATGTTGAGTTTCGGCGACAAAGAAGAGACGAAGAAGAAAGAGAATTCTGGCGACAGAGGCGAAGAAACAAAGATCTCTGAAAAGAGAAGACGAATGGGTTGCGTTTTACGAAGTAATAAAAAAAAAATTTTATAATTATTTTGTTTCTCTTAATTTAAATTATTTCTGTTTAATTTTAAAGACATATCTGAAAGAGGGTAAAAAGATCTTTCTGCAGTGAGCGTGTGGCAGGCGGGAGAAGCCCAAAACGAAAGTAGCATCTTTGAGAAAGTTGTTCACTGTTCATGGCAGATTGTACAAAATTCTCTTTTTTCTAACCTACTTATCTCTGTGACTCTATGTTTTCTATATTTAATTTTAGTTTGGTTTGTGTGCTCCATCTTCGGTAAATATTCTTTAAAAAATATTTCTTTCTTGATAAATTATAAAGACATATATTTGTTTAAGAGTTTTTGTTCAAATATGAAGTATTGAATTCATCGACCACACAACTAGTGAAGGCTCATTTTTCGGATCCCTACAAATTAGAAGTCAACGTCTAACTAATATTATTGGAGGTTGTACTGATTTATCCATACATTTAGTTTTACATGTCTTATAATTACAACTTACAAGAGACACTACAAAGCCTTATGATCGTTGACTTTTGAGAATGCAGTTTCAAAATACGAATTCATCCATCCAGAACCAAAATGACACAAATAGACGACATATCAACCAATTCCATACAAAAGTAAACGTCAACGAGTACGCAAGATCATTCTATGGTTGCGGCACGTCTCATATCTGGAAATTACAACGTCTTACTTTGAGTTGACTTAGTCAACGGTTTGGTGATCTAGTCTCTGGAGGGCATATAAGAGAGTTTCCGACCACTACTAACTCTTGTCATTTGTGGATTGATTTTGGCTAAATGAAAACATAAGTAGAAGACTCTCTCCAACTGCAAGTGGCTCGTTTTACTTGTTCTCCCTTTGTTTATTTTTAACTTTGCAATATTGTTTGGTTTCATTTTTGGTATTTTTTTTTTTGAAAATAATGTTAAATTATATTCAAAAAGAAAAATGCTTTGTTACAACTATTGCAGCGTTTGCATAGAACTTTAGTCTGAATTAGAAAGTAGAATTAAACAACTTTGAAATCAAACTAGACACGAGATTGTAACCAAAGTTGGAGCGTATCTTTTTATATATTTGATTTCACATTTCATTTAATCTTAGTAAATATAATTTGAACCTTCCCACGCGTGTGACCTGAAAGAATGTCGTAGGCATGTAAGGGTATTGTTATATTCACCTGAATAATCTAATCTTAAAAAGACTTTTAGCATGAATTGAATATTATGTTATCTTCAGCCTTTTTGCCCATTAACAGAAATGAACAATGAATAATAATAGCCTCTGAACCAGACCACCTACCCAAAAAATATGAAGACTCTTCATTGGTTTTTGCTTCTTTTGATCATAGCTTTTACCGTTTTGAGATCAGTCGAAGCTCAAAATCAAGCAGGTTCATGAGAATATGACGATGTTTTTTTGGATTACTCTGTTTTGCACATAATTAAAACATGAAAAGTGATTTCACTTGATGATTTATATTTCTTGGTGTTGACCATGAACAGGATTCATCAGCTTGGATTGTGGGTTGGTGCCTAAGGAAACTACTTACGTGGAGAAGTCCACGAATATTACATACAAATCAGACGCGGATTACATAGACAGTGGATTGGTTGGAAAGATCAATGATGCATACAAGACTCTCTTTCAGCAACAAGTTTGGGCCTTGAGAAGCTTCCCTCTAGGTCAAAGAAACTGTTATAACGTCAACCTCACGGCAAGCCGCAAATATCTAATCAGAGGAACCTTTGTCTATGGGAACTACGACGGTCTGAATCAGTTGCCAAGCTTTGATCTTCATATTGGTCCTAATAAATGGTCTTCCGTTAAAATACGAGGAGTTACAAATACTTCTATGCATGAGATAATCCATGTCGTGCCACAAAATAGTCTTCAAGTTTGTCTTGTTAAAACTGGACCGACAACACCATTCATTTCGTCTCTGGAGTTTCGTCCATTGAACAATGAAACTTATGCCACGCAAAGCGGATCATTGACGTTGTTCGCCAGAGTATACTTTCCATCCACTTCTTCAACTTTCATCAGGTAATGATATTTTTAGGCAACAATAAAATTGTCTACTTGTTGTTCTTTGAGTTAACTAAAAGGACCATCTCTTCAGGTATGATGAGGACATACATGACCGAGTATGGGATTCATACACAGATAATGAAACCGTCTCAATAAGTACAGACCTACCGGTCGATACTAGTAACATCTACGATGTGCCTCAATCCGTGATGAAGACTGCTGCTGTGCCTAAAAATGCTAGTCAACCATGGCACTTATGGTGGGAGCTTGATGACATCACTGCACAGTCATATATATACATGCATTTTGCCGAAGTTCAGAATCTGAAAGCCAGTGACGTTAGAGAATTCAACATTACTTACAATGAAGGCATACGTTGGTACAGCTACTTGAGACCTTCCAAACTCAGCATTTCGATATTCTCCAATCCAAAGGCTGTGAGTTCTTCAAATGGGATATTTAATTTCACATTCGCAATGACGGGTAACTCGACTCTTCCTCCTCTTCTCAACGCCCTCGAGATTTATACTGTTGTAGACCTTCTACACCTAGAGACAAACAAAGATGAAGGTAAGTATAGCGTGTTCTTATATATGCCATTCTTGTCTTTTTAAACTTTTATTTGGTTTCTGAGATGAGTTTTGAATGTGATTGATCAGTTACTGCTATGATGAACATCAAGGAAACATATGGTTTGAGCAAAAAGATAAGCTGGCAAGGAGATCCATGTGCTCCTCAGATATATCTGTGGGAAGGTGTAAACTGCAGTTATCCGGACTCCGAGGCATCACGGATCATATCTTTGTATGTTCTGTATTAATTCTTCATCACAAGGTTATCTGGTTTTGGTGCTTTCACATATTCAAACCATTATGGAAATATATATTTTTTTTTGTTTCACAAACATTAGGAACTTGAATGCGAGCGAGTTGACGGGTTCCATAACGTCAGACATATCCAAGCTAACACAGTTGACAATACTGTAAGCATCCGAATTACAACATCAATAAAACTTTGTATGCTTTATGCCTATAGGATAATAGGGGTATGTAGTATGTACTAAACTCTGCAAAAAATTTTGCTTGCCCTGTTTAATGGACAGAGATTTATCAAACAACGATTTGTCAGGAGAGATTCCAGCATTTTTTGCTGATATGAAGTTGTTGAAACTCATGTGAGCTTTTTCTTTCACAACCCTCTAGCTTCTGTTTTTGTTCTGCGTTAAAAGAATCAGTCTTTTTCATTCACAGAAACTTAAGCGGGAACCCGAGGCTTAATCTCACAGCAGTTCCAGACTCTCTTCAAGAAAGGGTAAACAGTAACTCATTAAAATTAATGTAAGATGATCATACACCCTTCAACATTTCTGTTATGTAGTGTGCACACTAAATTTATCTAATGTTCTTCTCTCTTTTTTCCGGTTTCCCATCACTTCTACTAACCACAGTTTGGGTGACAACCAGAATCTGAATCCAAAAAAAGAGAGTAGAAAGGTTCCAGTGGTTGCTATCGCAGCGTCTGTGGCTGGCGTGTTCGCTCTTCTAGTTACTTTTGCCATATATTTAGTCATTAAAAGGAAAAGTGCAAAAAAAACTAAAGGTATATATGAATCACCACCAGCTCTTTGATGGATAATGAAAACTTTTCTGGTTTTTTTCTCTATTAATTTCAAATATTTTGGTGTGTGTTTACAGCTCCTGGACCTCCATCAGTTGCTTCTGGTATAGTTAAAAGTGAGACAAGATCATCTAATCCATCAATCATGACAAAGGAACGCAAGATCACGTATCCGGAGGTACTGAAGATGACTAATAACTTTGAGAGAATTCTTGGCAAAGGAGGCTTTGGAACAGTGTATCATGGAAACTTGGATGATGCTCAAGTAGCTGTGAAAATGCTCTCTCATTCATCAGCTCAAGGTTATAAAGAGTTCAAAGCTGAGGTACTTTAACAAGAAAAAAAATGGATCGGTTAGTCCAGTTTCATGATCTGTTCCTTAAACATGAATGGTGAATTTGTTATTTTTCTTAGGTTGAACTTCTTTTAAGAGTTCACCATAGGCATTTGGTGGGACTTGTGGGGTACTGTGATGATGGAGATAACTTGGCTTTGATTTACGAATACATGGCAAATGGAGACTTGAGGGAGAATATGTCAGGTAAAACACTTAGAGATAGTAAAAGACTATATATGGTTTAGTCCAGTCCATCTAAAAACAATTAAAACTCGGTCGGTATAGGAAAACGTGGTGGCAATGTCCTTAGCTGGGAAAATAGGATGCAAATAGCTGTGGAGGCTGCACAAGGTGAACACAATAATTACTTATTTTCTTACCTTTGTCTGATTCATGACAAGAAAATATTGTTTCTTGATATTCTGTTGTTTATGATGTCTCTAAAACGAAAAATTGACAAAAGTAAAAATCATTTGTAACAGGACTGGAGTATCTACACAATGGATGTAGGCCTCCTATGGTCCATAGAGATGTTAAGACTACTAATATATTATTGAATGAACGCTGTGGAGCAAAACTAGCCGACTTTGGACTATCGAGATCTTTTCCAATTGATGGCGAGTGTCATGTCTCGACAGTGGTTGCAGGAACACCTGGTTACCTAGACCCTGAGTGAGTAGATCAATGAAACTCCAAAGTTGTGCTGTTGTGGCCAAATAAGAATATGAATTCTTATATTCCTTTGGATAACCTTTCAGGTACTACAAAACAAATTGGCTAAGCGAGAAGAGTGATGTATACAGCTTCGGTGTGGTGCTATTAGAGATAGTCACAAACCAGCCTGTGATAAATAAAACGCGAGAAAGACCTCACATCAACGAATGGGTTGGGTTCATGCTCACTAAAGGAGACATCAAGAGCATCGTTGACCCGAAACTGATGGGGGACTTTGATACTAACGGTGCCTGGAAGGTTGTAGAGCTGGCTCTGGCTTGTGTCAACCCGTCTTCGAACAGGAGACCAACTATGGCACACGTTGTGATGGAGCTAAACGAGTGCGTGGCATTTGAAAATGCAAGGAGACAAGGTAGTGAAGAAATGTACTCTATGGCTTCTGTTGACTATAGTCTCTCTTCTACTTCAGAGTTTGCCCCTGGAGCCAGATAATTTGTGAATATCTTTGATGTGATTTCATGAAATGCTATCTTGTTTTAAAATATATATATATATATATATATATATATTTGTGAATTTATTAATGGATGTTTTTGAAGAAACAATATTCATAATTTCCTTTGTATAAATAAAACTATATATATTTAATATCTTATTATATAAAGTTGGGTTTTCAAAGTTAATCATTAGCAGGATCATGACACGTGTCAAGTATACTGATGAGATGTTGATACATGTTAAAAAATTATTATTTTTAAAACAGCTAATTAAGAAAATAACATTAAATATACATAAAATTTACATCTTTATATCTTAAAAAATTCCTAAATCAAAAAGAAAAATTAACAAAACTAATCTATTTTCTATTGTACACTAATTATATTATATATTTTTTTTAATTAGATTTTGGCATGTATAAACAGAAAATAATTCATTAAGCATGTATATTATTATTAATCAATAAATAATGAATAATGAATTTAAAAAGAATAACATAAGTTATGTTAAAAGAATTATTATTTTTGAAATGTAATAGGATAGTATCAGTAGCATTATAAGTTTAGAAGATTAGTCGGTGCTTGATGTTTCTGGTCAAAATTTAGAGTTTTCTCTTCTGAATAATGTTGATGATTCTGGTATTGAAACAAGAGCTGCTTGATCGAGTTCGAGTAAGTGAAAAGCGATTTTCAAATTTGGGAAGTTGGAATGATAAACCATTTTAAAATTGGTTTCGAACAGGATTTATGTGGTATTCTATCGAATTTGGTTTGTAAATCGTTTAACCCCAGTATATGGAGAAATATATGAGAACTTTTGATTCATATAGAAATAAGTTGAGAATTTACGATTCGAGATTATTTGAGACGAGGTCATAGTTTTAAGTAGTTTTGGTACAATTCGATACTTCTGAGGAGTAAATAGGTCGTCGATGCTTAACGTGATTATGACATATGTCATGTTTTAGATTGTTTATAAAGTTTTTATTTTGTATATTTGAATTATCTAAGACTTATATATACCATCGTGATTATAATTTTCAAATTTTTATTTTTATTATGTTATATTAACTTTTTCTCAGTTTCTCAACTTTTATTAGGTTGGTCATAAAATCATTGTAATAGAGTAGATAATTTTCACCAGTTGTTTATCCAAAATATCTTTGGAGTTAAAAAAATTCATGGTTAAAGTAATTATGTCACAAAACAATTTTAGTAATTATAAGAACTATAATTATGCCAAACTGAAAGTAAACCAACATAAAATTTGTTTAATTAGTTCAGAAAATATTTTATAGGTAGTGATAAAGAGCATACTTTAACAATAAAATAATTTTGGATGTAAGAACATATTTTTAATAGTAAAACATAAGAGTAAAATTATATATGCTTACTAATTAGATGTTGCTTTGATGAACTCTTTGCATGTAAAACATAAGAGTAAAATTATATATGCTTACTAATAAGTTGTGTAACGTTTTTAAAATTTGACAATAATAATATTCGTAATGATGAGTAGTTGGTAAAAACTTTGGTGGGATATAATTAGCTTTAAATTATTGTAATAATTATTATAATATATTAAAAATATATAAATATAAATAAGTGTATGAAGGTAAATACATATATGATTTTTTCTCTAACTAAAAGTAATTATATATTTAATTCAGGAAATAAAATTTCTTTTTATATTTTTATATATTTTTTTAAGATTTAGGATTTATTTTCTTCAACAATTTTAAAATCCGCATATCGTGCGGACCCTTATCTAGTTTGTTATATGAGTGTGCACAAAAACAAACGTATTACAAATCTTTATTTTCTTTTTTGTAACTAAAATAAAAAAGATCATGCATGATATATGTTCTGGTATGTTGATCTGTTCTCTGTTTTGATTATTATGTCCTAAAACGTTTGGTATTCGGAGATTTTTTTATATTTTTTTTTGGGAAAAGATAAAAAAGAGATTTATTTTGTCTAAAAGATTTTATGTAATATATAAAGTACTAAAGTCATCAAGCACACAAGTAGTGGCAATATAATTCTCTGAATCATTGGAGGTTGCATTGGCATGCATATTTCAACTAGCATGCACAAACAATATGATAAAATAAACTCGACACAATTGGAGTTTCGGAGTAATCATAAGCGACTTCTTAAACATTACAAGCCTTATGATCGTTTGACTTTTGACGGTGGATCGATCCAGGTAGACAAAGACTCAATCAAAGAGACAAATCAACCAATGGAAATGCCATACAAAAGTCAAAGTCAATGAATACGTAAGAGAGTATTTTGATCACTAATAACTCTTGTCAATTGTTGTCATTGTTGACGAAAAACAAATACCACTTGTCATTTTCTGCCTACTTGCTCTATCGAATCATTTTGAATCATGAGATATGATTATCTATGGATTGTTTATTCAATTCATTAATCTTACAAGAAGTTGACTTAAGACTTTTTGAGAAGTGGTTCATTAATTAGTCCATCTTCTCATATGCATAACTTGCATTTTTTTTAAAGCTCTCTATTGGACAGTAAGGAGAACAATGGAGGGACATTGTGTCATCTTTGCCACATTTTTGCTGATACTTCATATTGCTCGAGCTCAAGATCCAACCGGTACGTACAAATTTGTCGTTTTAATCTTTATATGTGCTAAGTTCTTGAACGGTTTCGTAGATTATAGGATATTTTTTCATCGTCTTTGTCTTATCAGGATTCATTAGTGTGGATTGTGGTTCTCGTGAGCCTCCATACAATGAAGCCAAAACTGGTTTAACATATACATCAGATGCTGATTTAGTCAACAATGGGAAAACCGGTAGAATCGCTAAGGAATTCGAAGCGCTCGCCGATAAGCCGACTTTGACACTAAGATATTTTCCAGATGGAGTACGGAACTGCTACAATCTAAATGTCACCCGCGACACCAACTATCTGATAAAGGCAACATTCGTATATGGAAATTACGATGGTCTTAATGTTGGGCCAAATTTCGACCTTTACTTGGGTCCAAATTTGTGGACAACGGTGAGTACTAATGACGCTATAGAGGAGATCATCCATGTGACCAAATCCAATTCTTTACAGGTGTGTCTTGTTAAGACTGGAATAAGTATACCTTTTATAAATGTTTTGGAGCTACGACCAATGAAGAAAAATATGTATGTTACTCAAGGCGGTTCACTGAAGTACTTATTCAGGGTGTACATTAGCAATTCAAGTAGTCGTATAAGGTAAGAACGGATCAAAAGTTTCATGTTACATTTATAAACATGTTTAAAAACGTCAATTTCTAGTGTTCGAATTATTTTTTCTTTATATATCCAGCGTTTACATTTATAATTGAAAAAAGTTATAAAATTAATTCTATTTCATGAGAAAAATAAACATTTCACATGTCAATGGTTTTTGCATTTGAAACATTTGAAAGCCATATGTTAGGTACCCGGATGATGTCTATGATCGTAAATGGTACCCGCTCTTCCAAAACTCATGGACACAAGTAACTACGACTCTCAATGTAAACACAAGTATTACTTATGAACTACCACAAGGTGTAATGGCAAGAGCTGCAACGCCCCTAAAAGCTAACGAAACCTTGAACATTACATGGACCGTAGAGCCTCCTACAACACAGTTTTACTCCTACATGCACTTTGCCGAGCTTCAGACTTTAAGGGCCAACGATACAAGGGAACTCAATGTGACGCTGAATGGAAAATATACATATGGACCTTATAGTCCTAAACCACTAAAAACCGAAACCGTATTTGACTTAAGCCCGGAGCAATGCGACGGAGGGACATGCATTTTGCAGGTTGTGAAGACACTGAAATCTACCCTTCCACCTTTACTTAATGCTATGGAGGCTTTCACCGTGATTGATTTCCCTCAAATGGAGACTAATGGCGATGATGGTATGTTTATTTTTACATGCTTGATCTTATCTACAAGTCTTTGCGTTTTATGTTTAGATTCTTGATATAACCAAGCTTTACAGTTTCTGGTATCAAGAATGTTGAAGATACTTACGGATTGAGTAGAATCAGTTGGCAAGGAGATCCATGTGTCCCCAAAATGTTTTTGTGGGATGGTCTAAATTGCAACAACTCGGATAATTCTACACCACCAATAATCACTTCCTTGTGAGATGAATCTTTCAAATACAATTTGTATCAATTTCGAATCATGTTAATTTTAAACTAATATCTTACCCTTTTTTTTTTTGTCTCTAGAGACTTATCTTCAAGTGGACTAACTGGGATCATCACCCAAGCCATTCAGAATCTAACTCATCTGCAAGAACTGTAAGTATCTCAACGGTTAACCAAACTAGTTTTGCCTTGGAATATGAGTCATATATGGGTTCGTTCACTTTTCAGGGACTTGTCAGATAATCATTTGACTGGAGAAGTACCTGAGTTTTTAGCTGACATAAAATCACTCTTGGTCATGTAAGTTTATAATGAGACATGCAAATTTGTTTTGTTTTGTATTTTTTTAAAAACTTGGTTAACCTTTCTTTTCCTAAATATGCTTGCATAAAATAGTTTTAAACTCTTTATCTACTCCAACAGAAACTTAAGTGGTAATAATCTCAGTGGCTCAATTCCTCGCTCACTTCTTCAGAAGAAAGGAATGAAGTTAAAGTAAACTAATTTTATCTTTTTGATTATTATCACGTCGGTTGATGTAATTTAGTATCTTTACCAACACTCACATTTTGCAGTGTCGAAGGCAACCGTCATCTTGTTTGCACAACTGGTTCATGTGTGAACAAAGGAGATGATGGACATAAGAAAAAGAGTGTCGTAGTGCCAGTTATTGCATCAATTGCTTCAATAGCTGTCCTTATAGGTGCATTGGTTCTGTTTTTCATTCTTAGAAAGAAAAGGACACCAAAAATTGAAGGTATTTCTAATTATAAATGAGCTCAAAAGTACTATTACAACATACCTAAATATCAAAGTTAAGTACTAAGTCTGACTACATTTTTTGCTTGACACCTTAGGTTCAGATGGTAGATCGCCTAGATCATCTGCACCAGAAATAGTGACAAAAAATAGAAGGTTTACTTACTCACAAGTTGAGATAATGACAAATAACTTCGAAAGAATCCTTGGGAAAGGAGGGTTTGGAATCGTTTATCATGGTTTTGTCAATGGCACTGAACAAGTAGCTGTTAAGTTACTTTCCCATTCATCATCTCAAGGATATAAACAATTCAAAGCTGAGGTAAGCTCTCGCCTTCATCCTTATCTAGAACTAAAAACATTGCTTAACCTTTTCCTAGAACGTGAACTTCTGAGTTATGGTTTTTGGTGTATAGGTAGAACTTCTTCTTAGAGTTCATCACAAGAACTTGGTTGGTCTGGTTGGGTACTGCGACGAAGGAGAAAACTTGGCACTTATCTATGAATACATGGCCAATGGAGATCTAAAAGAACAAATGTCAGGTAAAAACCAAAGATGATTGAGTGTCTTATTTATCTTCTTTGGAGGTAACATAAAACTTGGACACTAATCTGTTCTTTGAAGAAACAGGAACACGTAACCGCTTTATCTTAAATTGGGGAACAAGACTAAAAATAGTTGTCGAGTCTGCACAAGGTTGGTTTAGAAATTACTTAGATATTACCCCCATACTTTTTTTTACTGTTTATTTATTTGCTATTAATTAAAAATGTTTCTTCTTTCCTAGGACTCGAGTACTTGCATAATGGATGTAAACCACCAATGGTTCATAGAGATGTTAAAACCACAAATATATTGTTAAATGAGCAATTCCAGGCCAAACTTGCTGATTTTGGGCTTTCGAGATCATTCCCAATGGAAGGTGAAACTCATGTGTCAACCGTTGTTGTTGGAACTCCTGGATATCTTGATCCTGAGTAAGTATTACTGCTTAAAATTTTTATTCTTTAGTGATAAAAAAATTTAGTGAATTATTATGTTGTTACTGATTTTTTTTTTAATATATATTTTTTTCCAGATACTATAGAACAAATTGGTTGACAGAAAAGAGTGATGTTTATAGTTTTGGTATTGTATTATTGGAGATTATCACAAACCGACCGGTGATTGACCAAAGTCGCGAAAAGCCACATATAGCAGAATGGGTAGGAGTAATGCTTACAAAAGGAGACATCAACAGCATCATGGATCCTAGTTTAAATGAAGATTATGATTCTGGCTCTGTTTGGAAAGCTGTTGAGCTAGCCATGACTTGTCTAAATCCTTCTTCATCAAGAAGACCAACCATGTCCCAAGTTGTTATTGAATTAAACGAGTGTCTCGCATCTGAAAATTCAAGGGGAGGAGCGAGTCGGGATATGGACTCTAAGAGTTCTGTAGAAGTGAGTTTGACCTTTGATACCGAACTGAGCCCAATGGCTCGCTAGTTAATTTACATAAAATAATTTTCTCGTCCTGTCACATGGATTTTTTTTGTTTTTGTTTATTTGTTTCGATTCGGTGTAATCAAATTTGTGTCTCTGTGATATTGATATATATCAGTCATCTTTGTTAGTGAGCTATGAATATAACTTCGAACTCCTTATTTTTTATTTTTGTAATGTGATACTTCAGTTCAATTTTAGCTGAGTTGGGAGGGAAAAGTTATCGTACATTTTACAGCTCCAAGACCATGAAAACTGTTAACTTAGGACACGCTACAAGAATATAGGGTATTAATAGCACTAGAATATAGCGATTAACATAGTTATGCTATGGTTTCCTTAGCTGGAAATATGTTATAGCGTTTCAAACGCTATAATTAAGTTATTCTTTAAAATTGAAAAAAGGGTGTATGTTTTTTTAATCTAAAATTTGGACAGACAACATAGTAAACGTTATGTTATTGAATACCGGGAAATTTTTTCTAATTGTCCGCCTAATACCGGGAAAATTTTTCTAAGTGTCCGCTCAATACTGTCGAAAAAAAATCACACTGTTAAAAAAAAATCACACTATTCTTCATCGTCTTCTTCTTCAAATCTGCTCTCAATCTCACTCTCTTCTTCAAATCTGCTCTCAATCTCACTCTCTTCTTTTGTTCTTCAAATCTTCTCTCAATCTCACTCTCTCTATCGTCAGCTCTCAATTTCCCCATTTGCTTCACACAGATCTGAGATTCAGTGCCTATTCGATTGGGTTAGATTTTATTAAGCGAATTAGGGTTTTTTTTGTTTCGATTTGGTTTCTCGTTTATCAGATTAGGGTTTCTCAGATTGGTTTGATTTTGATTTTTTCAGTGTTAAAGAAATTTCCGGAAGTCAAGTTCAACAGAAGGAGAAGAAATTTTACAGGTAAGAAATTGTTTTCTGAGATTCGTTTTTTCTGTGTTGTGTTGTTGGAGCTGTGGATTCTTGTAGTATGGATAAGTCTTGGGTTTGGCTACCAAGGAATAGCCTTGAGTATGAGCAATGAGCAACTTCTTTTGTCTATGCATCATCAGAGAGTTTGGGTAATCCTGCTGAAATGTTTTGTCCCTGCATTGATTGCCGGAATCTGTGCCGCCAACCAATAGACACTATTTTGGAGCATCTAGTAGTTAGGGGAATGGATCAAAAGTACAAGAGGAATACTTGTTGGAGTAAGCATGGGGATATAAGGAACCTTAAGACAAATGATGAGCCGAGTAGTGAATGTGAACCGTATGAGCTTATTAGAACTGCCTTTTTTGATGGTGCAAACAATTCAGATTCTGGGAAGCATGATGGAGATGATAACAAGGATGCGGAAACCAAAGAAGAATTTGATTTTAGGAAGAAGCTTAAGGAAGCTGAAACTCCACTCTACTCGGGATGTCTCAAATACAACAAGGTCTCTGCATTGATGGGCCTTTATCAGATAAAAGTGAAGAGTGGTTTGTCGGAGAACTACTTTGATCAGCTACTACGGATAGTTCATGATATGCTCCCTGGAGATAATGTGTTACCAACATCAACAGATGAGATCAAGAAATTCCTGAAAATGTTTGGTTTTGGCTATGATGTCATTCACGCATGCAAAAACGATTGTATCCTTTACCGGAAAGAGCATGAGCTAATGCATAGCTGTCCAAGGTGTAATGCTTCAAGATGGGAGGTGGATAAGCACACGGGTGAGGAGAAGAAGGGGATTCCAGCTAAGGTACTTAGGTATTTTCCAATCAAGGATAGATTCAAGCGGATGTTTAGATCAAAAAGGATGGCTGAGGATTTACGTTGGCATTTCAGCAATCGCAGTGAATATGGTACAATGCGACATCCGGTTGACTCAATAGCTTGGGCTCAAGTAAATGAAAAATGGCCACAGTTTGCTGCTGAACCAAGAAACCTTAGACTAGGTCTTTCAACTAATGGAGTAAACCCCTTTGCGATGCAGAATACAAAGTATAGTACATGGCCGGTTTTGCTTGTTAACTACAACATGGGTCCAACATTGTGCATGAGGGAAGAGAACATTATGTTAACATTATTGATTCCTGGACCTACTGCACCAAGCAATAACATTGATGTTTATCTATCACCATTGATAGACGACTTAAAAGATTTATGGAGTGAAGGTATTGAGGTTTATGATTCATTCTTAAAGGAGAGTTTCACACTGAAAGCTTTGTTATTGTGGAGTATTAGTGACTATCCAGCCTTAGGTACATTGGCTGGTTGTAAAGTCAAGGGAAAACAAGCTTGTAATGTCTGTGGGAAGGATACACCTTTTAGGTGGTTGAAGTTCAGTCGAAAGCATGTGTACTTAAGCAATAGGAAGAGACCTAGACCTGGGCATCCTTACCGGCGCAGAAAAGGCTGGTTTGACAACACAGTAGAAGAAGGGACTGTAAACAGAATTCAGACTGGACATGAAATATCTGAGATACTTAAGGATTATAAAAATGATTTTGGGAAACCTTTGGAGAAAAAAAGTAAAAGAAAAAGAGCAGAGGTGTGTGAAGATGAGATGTTATCAGAGGATGAATATGAGGAAGACACTGATCAATGGAGATGGAAGAAATGGTCTATTCTTTTTGACTTACCTTATTGGAAGGTATGTACTTGAAATCATTATTTCAATAAAGTATGCGAGTGAACATTTCTAACTACTGATTCTTTTTCATGTTAGGATTTGCCTGTCCGGCACAACATTGATGTCATGGATGTAGAGAAGAATGTTTCTGATGCTCTAGTGTCTATTTTGATGCAAAATGCAAAATCAAAGGATGGGGTTAAAGCACGCAAAGATTTGGAAGATATGGGGATTCGTAGCAACTTACACACACAGATAAGGGGAAAAAAAACATACTTACCTCCAGCTGCTTATTGGTTGTCTAAAGAAGAGAAAAAGAGATTTTGTACAAGGTTGTCGAAGTTCAAAGGACCTGATGGCTATTGTGCGAATATCGCCAATTGTGTCTCCATTGATCCGCCTGTCATTGGTGGATTGAAGTCTTATGATCATCATGTGCTCCTTCAAAACTTGTTACATGTTGCTTTGAGAGGCTTGTTACCAAGAGGTCCTAGGATTGCAATAAGTAGACTATGTAACTACTTCAACAGATTGTGTCAGCGTGTTATTGACCCGGAGAAGCTAATGTCACTGGAGTCTGAGTTAGTGGAGACATTGTGTCAGCTGGAGAGGTTCTTTCCTCCATCTATTTTTGATATCATGTTTCATCTTCCAATACATTTGGCAAGAGAGGCTCGTTTGGGTGGACCAATACACTTTAGGTGGATGTATCCCTTTGAAAGGTATCCCCTAAACTGTTTCTTCTGTTCATATTTAGTATTTTAAACCATTTTTTGACAAATCTGTATTTGAATGTGTAGGTATATGAAAACACTTAAAGCTTATGTGAAAAACTACGCAAGGCCAGAAGCATGCATGGCTGAGGGATACTTGGCTGAAGAATGTATGGGCTTTTGTTTGGAGTTTTTACGAAACTCTATACCACTTGAAGAATCTGTCAATCGCAATGAAGATGTTGAGACTAGTATCCTCATTAGTGAAGGACGGCCACTGCAAAAGGCTGCAGAGGTAACACTTACGGATAAAGAGCGAGACATTACGCATCGATATGTTCTGATGAACATGGCAATTATGGAACCATATATTGAGTAAGTTTTCAATATATTTAGTTCATTTTTTTACTGATATATGGATCTATATGTTTACAAAGATATGAAAATCTTAAAACAGCTTGCATTTACAAGAACTACAAGCTACTGATTTAAGATGCTTAAGAAATGAAACTCTTTTATGGAAGACACATGCAGACAAATTCTCACAGTGGATAAAAGAGAAGGTTTGTACTGTATTTTTTTTTGTTTTATTTGACTTACTAATAAGATTATTATTTGCTTTTAATTTATTATTTCTTATTAGATCCATACTAACTCATAGGAGCATTCCACCAAGCTGAGATGGTTGGCGTTTGGACCACGACATATTGCTCAATCATATAAGGGATATGTTATAAATGGACATAGATTTCACACAGACGACATGAAGCGCAAGACACAGAATAGTGGAGTCACATATGAAGCTTTCACTATGTGTAGATCGAGTGCCAAGGATAGTAGACAAAAGGGTGATGTAGTTGCATATTATGGAGTGATAAAGGAGATCATACTCTTGGACTATCATATGTTCCAAGTTCCTATATTCAAGTGTCATTGGGCCAATAAAGGGAATGGTGTTAAAGAAGAAGACGGATTCACTCTTGTGAACCTCCATTTAAACCAATCTGCATTTCTTCAAGATCCATATATTCTGGCAGCTCAGGTGAAACAGGTTTTCTATTCCAGAGAAGATGACTCCTCACCTTGGTATGTTGTAATGAAGGCGCCACCAAGAGGGTATCACGAGTTAGAGACAGAAGAAGAATTTGTTTCTGCAACAATACCAACCCAGGAAATTGAAGATTTGGGCAATCAATCATCGGATGACGAGAGTTTCTGTGTTAGGAATGACTGTGAAGGGGTCTTAATAATGGATTAATAGTGGGTTATTCTGAGTGTCGGATGTTATCATATGTGTTTTGCGATTGATGCTAATCAGTTAGTTTTGTTTCAGGTTATACAACATGTCACCTCGTCGCAGTCAGCGTCAACAAGGAATTGAGCTGGGTTCTGATGTTGGATTAAAGAAACATAGAAGAAGCCGTAAGAAGCAAGTTCGCCCAGAGTCTGAGCAGGTGGACAAACCAGAGCAGGAGAACGTCGCTGATGTACTTGGCGATGATTTGGCTGACATGGAGGAGCAGATTCATATACGTAGCAATGAAGAAGAGTCTGATGTGGAAGAAGAGGTTCATACCAACGACGAAGTGGTTGCAGAGGAGGACCAAATTCAACAACCTAGCAATGAAGAATTGCCAACAGAGAGAGATGGAGACAAAGAAGATACTAATCCTCCTTCTACTGAAGAAATCCACACCCAACAGTCAGATAACAAGAAAAGGAAAACCAGAGGACCAACTAGAATGCGTAAAATTGCAAAACACCATGACGACAAGGTAGAAGTTGAATTTACATCTATTGGTGAGCATGTAGGTAGTGGATCAGTGACACTTTCATCCTTCCTTGGGCCGCTTGTGAGAGAACATGTACCTGTTCTACTTGATGACTGGAGGCACTTGCCTGATCAAACTAGAGACACACTGTGGGAAGAAATTCAGGTATATTCGTATATCTTACTCGTAAATTATATCTTACTTATTATAATGTGTTTGTTAGTCTATAACACTAAATTTTATCTTAGGGGAGGTTCAATTTGAAAGAGGATTGGCAAAAAAATGTTGTTTTTAAACAGATGGGTTATGTGTGGAGGGCTTCTAAATCTAAGCTCCTTCGTCGTGTGCGATCTACTAAGACTAAGGCAGAATTACTAAAGCTGAAACCAAGCAACATAGAATATATGGCAGCTTGGAATACTTGGGTGAAAACAAGGAATACAGTCGCTTTTAAGGTTGTGTAGGAACATCCGCACTTTTAAAATTTTGATAAATGATTAGATATTATTCATCATTTCATAGTTGGTTTTTCAGGAACGAAGTGCTAAGTACAGAGCATTGAGGAAAGGTCAGATTCCACACACAACCAGCCGGAAAGGAATGGTTCGCCTAGCTCATGAGTTGGTATATGTCTGATCTTTATAATGGTTTGGTGGAATTTAGATTGCATATGAAATACTGTTGTTTCACATTTGTAGAGAAAAAAGACTTCTAACCCTAAAACGGTGACCAGAAGCAAGGTATGGCTAGCATGACATACACACGCAGATGGGAGACCAGTCAGGCCAGAGTTTGCTGAGACTATTGTAAGATTTTGTAATTTTTTTTTCTGTAACATTAACTTATTCTTAGCCATAACTGTTCTGAAATATTTGTATCAGGAAAAAATAAAATCTATTGACAGTGAAATGGCCTCCTCATCAACAACAAGTCTCAAAGAAGATGTTGTTAGTCAAGTTTTAGGAAAAGACAAACCTGGAAGAATTAGGGGAATGGGCAGAGGGGTTACTGCCACTAAGTTGTCATTTATGTTAGCTAGAGATTCACATGTGGAGAAGCTTGAAGCAACGCAAGCCGATTTGCTAATAAAGATCGAAGACTTGCAGAATGTAGTAAGTGGCTTAGCTGGCAAAAAGGTAAGTTAATTTCCCACCATTGTTAGTTAATGAAGTAAAATAGTGATTTTTTGGGTAACAAGATCAAATTCTTATCCTCAGAATCTGGGTGAAGTTTGTTCAAGATCTGATGCCACTGAAGTTGGTAAAGGAATTAGGTGTCAACTACTCGATTGGTATTCGAATGATGATGTTGTTGTTGGGGAAGGAGAATTCTGCTCAGCTGACCCTATGTACAAGATTGGTCGTATTGCACTTGGTCCTAATGCTGCAGCTGTTTTTGTGAAGACTGTTTTTAACGAATCAGCGTCTGTTTGGAGGCCAACAACAACAATTTCCTCACTTGGTCAAGCTGTGGGAGTCAAGGTTGCTTGGCCTGCCAGTAAGATCATTCTAGACAATGATGTTGAGTCCCCAACTGGAAATAAAAGTACACAAAACTCGGTAATGCTTTAAACTTACTTGGTTTATTTTTTCCGCAACTCTGTATATTTAAATATGTCCCTAATGTATTATGTATTGTTTATGCTTGAATCCGTAGGCTACAAATGCAGAACTCGATACAGTCTACATTTATGATTGGAATTTGGGGGAGTCTATTATTGCTGAGGGTCGATTGTATTCAACTGAACCAAAAGCATTGGTCAATAATATTACTCTTGGTCCGAATGCAGCAATTGTGAAGGTCGACAAAGTGTTTAACAAAGATGCTTATTTGTGGAGACCATGTGCTGAAATGTCAATCATGGGCGAAGCATTACATCAGAGCATCGCATGGCCTCTTCATAATATACAGATGGTGACTGAATCTCCAAGGGAGGAATCAACACCCAAAAAACTATCACCAGTGGTAAATTTCCAAACTTTTTCTTTACAATTTTATTATGTGTCATGACTCTGAAAGCATGTGTACTAACTCTTGATTTATTATAGACCTTAAGTAACAACACAAGTAGCAGCTCCAAGTCTGTCAAGAAAAAATGCATTCTGTTAGATTGCAATAACTCTGGGGAAAGAGTTGCAGAAGGAAGAGTTTGTTCAAGTAATCCATCGGATACAGTCCACTTTGTCCCCTTAGGTCCGAATGCGAGCAAGGTTTGGGTTGAAGTTTCAAAAGTCGGAGATGCAAGAGTATGGAGACCAAATTCAGAAGTTAAAACCATTGATGACGCTATAGGTACTACCGTGGCTTAGCCTAATGATAAACTCATGTTTCTCTAAGTCCTTTCTAGTAATTCGCTTCTCGAATATTTTTATTAAGTGATAAACTTATGTTTGTGTTTCAGTACTTGATTAGACAATATCATGTAATTTTGGTACTCATTTTAATTGAAATCTCTATTATCCTACAACTTTAGTATTATGTTTTCATATAAATATATTATAAAAACAGAAATTGGGTTCCGGAATACAACGAGAAAATAGCAAAAACCAAAATGTTATCGTCATAATACATGTAACAATTTCAAAGTGTTATATATAATAATTATTAATAACAAAATAACTGCGCTATTGTAATATCTAATATAGCAGCAAATAAACCGCTACAATAACTTAAAATAATATAGCAGTTAATAAAAACGCTACAATAAATCACTGATCTACTATAACTGTCGATGATAGAACGGTTGTTAAAACGCTATCGTATCGTTATATAGCGTTATACGGACGCTACAGAAACCCAATATTCTTGTAGTGACAGCAAAATCTGTATATTTAAAAGAGAGACAAATCATGCAATCCAACGATCATGAATAAGGTATGTAGGATCACGTATCCGACGCATTGATCATTAACAACTCTGGTCATTGCTTTTTTTGTTTGTTTTGGATATAGAATTTAGTTTATAGAAATTCGCTAAACTAAGTTTTGCATTGACATGCAAAAACGCTATGATGTTAAAACTCGACAACATTCGAGTTTCAGAGATAGAAGCTTTATGATCGTTGACTTTGACGGTGGAGATTGCAATAACGAAAACGTTATCAATCTAGAACGAAGAAGACACGAAGAGACATTATCACCAATGAAGTGCCATACAAGAGTCAAATTAAACGAAAACGTCATTGACTAGAAGAGGGTTGTGGTTTAATGCACGTCTCCTTAATTTCTAGATATTATTCCTCGTCTTTTAGATGTCGACTACACCAAAATTATTTTTCGTTAATTTGGTCAACGTTTTTGATGATCTAATGTACATGAGAATGTTTTCGACCAATAATAACTCTTACCATTTGACATAAAAACAAAAGACAGTTTGTCATTTTCTCCCAACTTGTTCTGTCCAATCATTTTCCATCGTGGAAAAATTCTCAATTATTTATTGTTTATCTAGCTGCCTTGGGACTTTTGAGAAATGGCTCATATAGTCATATGTACTCACATGCATAGCTTGATATCTTAAGAAAACGCTTTTTCTTTTTAGAACAGTAAGGGGAACAATGGAGAGACATTGTGTGTGCATTGCCACCTTTTTGCTGGTATTTCATCTTGTTCAAGCTCAAAATCAAACCGGTAAGCATAAATTTGTTGATTTAGTCTATATTTTTTTTGTGTTCTTAAACATTTTCTTAGATGATACGTTACTCTTTAATTTTCCATCTATCTTATTAGGATTCATTAGTGTGGATTGTGGTTTATCCCCTCTTGCATCTCCTTACAATGCGCCAGAAACGGGTTTAACATATACATCAGATGCTGATTTAGTAAACAGTGGGAAAACCGGTAGAGTTGCCAAGGAATTCGAACCGCTCTACGATAGGCCAACCTTGATACTGAGATACTTTCCAGATGGGGTACGAAACTGCTACAATCTAAATGTCACCCGCGACACCAACTATTTGATCAAGGCCACCTTTGTATATGGAAATTACGATGGTCTTAAAGTTGTGCCAAACTTCGACCTTTACTTGGGTCCAAATTTGTGGTCAACGGTGAGTAGCAATGACACTATAGAGGAGATCATCCATGTGACCAAATCCAACTCTTTACAGGTGTGTCTTGTTAACACGGGAATAAGTATACCTTTTATAAATATGTTGGAACTACGGCCGATGAAGAAAAATATGTACGTTACTCAAAGCGGTTCACTGAAATACTTATTCCGGGGGTATATTAGCAATTCAAGTACTCGTATAAGGTACATAAACGTTTATGTTTCCATTGCTTGTTTGCATTCATGTTATCTAAATTTTATGAAAAAATTGGAATACATACCTTAAACTTAGTAGGAAATTTGGAATCTATACTAAATTTTTTAAATCTTTGAAATGTACCTTATGTATTGTACTAAATCACTATTTTGTCCTCAATTAGAAATTATTAAAAATAAATATAATTTAATTAAGTTAATTCATAAAAAATAATTTTAAAAACATTGTGTAAACTAAATATTTGGAATTTTGCTAAATGATTTTTGAAAATGATGAATTGATTTATTATATATAATATTAATCAGTAACTAAAATATTTAATTCAGATAAAATAAATAAATCTGCACTTAATTAATAATTAATTAAACGTTGAATAAAAAGGTTTTGAAAAATAATTATATATTTTAATTTATTTTGATAATTATCAAGTTTTATAAAATAATAAAAAATTGTGAACTTTTAGAAAATAAATTAACAGTTCAAAAAATCGACTATGTAACAAATCAATTAATAAAAAAGATAAATCGACTTTTTTAATATAAGTCTACAAAGAAAAGACATAAATTAACAGGAATAAAATATAAGTCTACAGTACAAAAAGTCAATCATATTAATAAGTCAACTTAAAATGAAATAAGTCTATTAAGACCAAACAAATCGACATGAAAAAAATATAAGTCAAAAAAAAAAAATCATCAAAAGTCGACTATGTAAAAAAATAATCAAACAAAAAAAAAAGTCGACATTTTTAAAATAAATCGATGGAAAAATAAATAAGTCGACAAAAATTAAACTTAAGTCAACCATTCAAAATATCGACTTTATTAATAAATCAATGTAGAATGTAATAAGTCAACAATAAATAAACAAATCAACAAAAAACAAATATAAATCGATGAACAAAAAAAATATGTCAACCGTTAAAGAAATCGACTATGTTAAAAATCTACTAGCCATAACATAAGTCAACTGCTTAAATATAAGTCGATAACGATGATAATTAAGTCAATAGAAGTAAAAAACAAAACGATTGTTCAAAAAGTCGACATTATAAATAAATCAACATGGATTAAAATAAGTCTAAAAATATTGATATACATATATATATATTATATTGTATAATCTTAAATTATTTATTTTAATAATTAACAAAAAAAATTATAAATTGTAAATATATATATATATATATTATTAAATTATAAATTGTATAATCTAAATAATATCAACAAAAAAAATTAATTTCTTCTTTTTTTATTCAAAATTAGAAGATCAAAAATTGATTCATGTAATCAGTATTTAAAATATAATAAATAAGTTTTCGTTATAATTTTTTTGATTAAATAATCTATTTCGAATTTAACCATTTTTAAAAGTAATTTATTTTTAAAGTTTAATTATTTTAAATATAAATTAATTTTTTCTTATTTTTATTTAATTGTTAAAATTGTTTAATAATAAGGGTATTTCTGTCCATTTTCATTTCAAAATGTTTAGTTTTCAAATAACTATAATATTAAGTGTAGTTTTCAAATTTCTTATAAGATTTGGTGTATTTATAAAAATATTTTCTTTATAAATGTGTTCTAATGAAATTTTCTCTATACGTTGCAAACGTGAAAGCAAAAACTGCCAAAAAAAACACTGGATTTTGTGTTTACATTTTATAATTTCTTAAAAATTTATTTGAAAATAGATTATATTTCTTCAAGAGAACAAAATAATTTTCACATGTCAAATGTTGTTGCGTTTGAAACGATGGAAAGCCATATGTCAGATTAGTAATGTAATCTAATACATGATTGTGCAGATTCCCGGATGATGTCTATGACCGTAAATGGTACCCGCTCTTCGACAACTCATGGACACAACTAACTACGACTCTCAATGTAAACACTGGTATTACTTATGAACTACCACAAGGTGTAATGGCAAAAGCCGCAACGCCCCTTGAGGCTAACGAGACCTTGAACATTACATGGACAGTAGAGCCTCCTACTACACAGTATTACTCTTACACACACTTTGCAGAGCTTCAGACTCTAAGGGCTAACGGTACAAGGGAATTCAATGTAACACAGAACGGAATATATACTTTTGGACCTTTTAGTCCTCTACCGCTAAGAACCGCATCCATAGTCAACTCAATCCCACAGCAATGCGATGGAGGGGCATGCATTTTGCAGCTTGTGAAGACGCTGAAATCGACCCTTCCACCTATACTTAATGCTATCGAGGCTTTCAGCGTGATTGATTTCCCGCAAATGGAGACAAATGAAGATGACGGTATGTCGAATTTTTTTATATATTATTGATCTTATCTACAAATCTTTGCGTTTTATGTTTTGATTCTTGATATCATCAAACTTTACAGTTGCTGGTATTAAGAATGTTCAAGATACTTACGGATTGACTAGAATCAGTTGGCAAGGAGATCCATGTGTCCCCAAACTGTTTGTGTGGGATGGTCTAAATTGCAACAACTCTGATATTTCTACGCCACCAATAATCACTTCCTTGTGAGATAATCCGTTTAATACAATTACTAATAATATTTTTAATCAAGTCAATCTTTAATCATGTTAATTTTCAAACTATTATCTCACACCTTTTGTTTTTTTTAATCTCTAGAGACTTATCTTCTAGTGGATTAACTGGGATCATCACGCAAGCCATTAAGAATCTAACTCACTTGCAGAAACTGTAAGTATCTCCACGGGTGACGAAACCTCAATTAATGTTTTTTGCCTTCGGAAATGAATCATATTTGAAGGGTTTGTTCTTCTTTGGGCAGGGACTTGTCAGGTAATAACTTGACTGGAGAAATACCTGCGTTTCTAGCTGACATAAAATCACTCTTGGTCATGTGAGTTTATAATGAGACACTTCAGAGTATTCTTTCTTTTAGTTAACTTACTTAAAATAGTTTCGAATCTTTGTCTACTCCAACAGAAACCTAAGTGGTAATAATCTCAGTGGCTCAGTTCCTCCCTCACTTCTTCAGAAGAAAGGAATGAAGTTAAAGTAAACAATTTTTATTTATAACTTTTTAATATTTATCACACCTATTGATTTAATTGATATCTTTAACAGCACTCACATTTTACAGTGTTGAAGGCAACCCTCATCTTGTTTGCACAGCTGGTTCATGTGTAAATAAAGGAGATGATGGACATAAGAAAAAGAGTGTCATAGTGCCAGTTATCGCATCAATTGTTTCAATAGCTGTTCTTATAGGTGCATTGGTTCTGTTTTTCATTCTTAAAAAGAAAAGGTCACCAAAACTTGAAGGTACTTTATCAATAAGTTCAAATTTCATTGCTTTCTTAATATCACAACACATACATAAATATCAAACTTATGTACTAAGTATAACAACATTTTTGCTTGAAACCTTAGGGCCACCACCATCGTATTTGCAAGCATCAGATGGTAGATCGCCTAGATCATCGGAACCGACAATAGTGGCAAAAAATAGAAGGTTTACTTACTCACAAGTTGTGATAATGACAAATAACTTTCAAAGAATCCTTGGGAAAGGAGGGTTTGGAATTGTTTATCATGGTTTTGTGAACGGTACTGAACAAGTAGCTGTTAAGATACTCTCCTATTCATCATCTCAAGGATATAAACAATTCAAAGCTGAGGTAATAATCTCTCACCTTCATCAAAAACATCAATAACTATAATATTTCTAAAAACTAGCTTAAACTTCTGAGTTATGGTTTTTGGTGTATAGGTAGAACTTCTTGTTAGAGTTCATCACAAGAACTTGGTCGGTCTTGTTGGATACTGCGACGAAGGAGTGAACTTGGCTCTTATCTATGAATACATGGCCAATGGAGATCTAAAAGAACATATGTCAGGTATAAATCAAATATGAATGATTTTTTTTTTTTTTTTGTTCTGTGGAGGTAACATAAGAGTTGGACACTGAAATATGTTCTTTTAACAACCAGGAACACGCAACCGGTTTATTTTGAATTGGGGAACTAGACTAAAAATAGTCCTTGAGTCTGCAAAAGGTTTGTTTAGAGATTAACCCCATAATATTTCCATTGTTTGTTTATTTGCTATTAATTAAAAATGATTGTTGTGGCTTAGGACTTGAGTATTTGCATAATGGATGCAAACCACCAATGGTTCATAGAGATGTTAAAACCACAAATATATTGTTGAATGAGCACTTCCAAGCCAAACTTTCTGATTTTGGGCTTTCAAGATCATTTCCAATAGAAGGTGAAACTCATGTGTCAACAGTTGTTGCTGGTACTCCTGGATATCTCGATCCTGAGTAAGTATACCTCTCATGAAATTCCTTTTTTTTGTTTTCTCTCTTAACGAGAAATTTTGTCATAAATTTCGATTTGCAGATACTATAGGACAAATTGGTTGACAGAAAAGAGTGATGTTTATAGTTTTGGGATTGTATTGTTAGAGATCATCACAAACCAACCTGTTATCGACAAAAACCGTGTAAAGCCACATATAGCAGAATGGGTAGGAGTAATGCTTACAAAAGGAGACATCAAAAGCATTATGGATCCTAGTCTCAATGAAGATTATGACTCTGCTTCTGTTTGGAAAGCTGTTGAACTAGCAATGGGTTGTCTAAATCCTAATTCTGTGAGAAGACCGACCATGTCCCAAGTTGTTGTTGAATTAAACGAGTGTCTGGCATCTGAAAATGCAAGGGGAGGAGCGAGTCGGGATATGGAATCAAAGAGTTCTATAGAAGTGAGCTTGAACTTCGATACCGAAGTGAGCCCAACGGCTCGGTAGATTAGATGAAGAATTATCCTGCAATAACACACATGCATGGGTTTTTGTTTATGTCTTTTACTTTTATAAATATACTAGATTAGGATCCGTGCTAGAGCACGGGTTGAAATTCATTTTATTTATATTGTAATTTTTTTATAAACATAATTTATGTGATTGTTTTTAAAAAAAATTTTGGATAAAATATTATGCAATAAAATCATATGCTAAATATGATGACTTGTAAAAGACACTTGTTTTGTAAGTTTTATATTGTTAATGATTCTAGATAAGTATATGTGCTATAATACTGGTTAAATTTTACTTTATACAAAATTTTGTATACTTTCTATTTTAAAATAAAATTTTAATATGTTGTATTAGTTTATGTACGTGAATTTATTTCAACAATGTATATTCTACCTCATAACTTGAATGTCATTATAAGACATAATTTTGTGAATTTGATTTTTAAAAAGCGAGTTATTATATTATGAGTAATTTAATATATTGTTATACTTTTTGTTTTAATATACTTGGTTTTTTTAAATTCTTTCATGTTATAGTGACATATTATTGACATTCCTATAACAAACGAATTTAGAGTGTTTATAGTTTCTAACTTTAATATCAAGTTTCAATATTTTAAAATAAATTATTTAAAGTTTATTATATTATATAAAATTATATAATTTAACAAAAAGTATGAAATTGAATTTAAATATTCAAATTTTGACCCATTACTCAGTAAAATTTTTAATTCAATAGATATTATTTTTAAAGAATAATATTAATAAAAATTGAATATTTTATAGATTAAATCATTTATATTTGTTTTTAAAAATTTAACTTACGTTATATCCGGAAATAAAATTATTTTTTAATTGTAATAAATAATATGATAATTTATTTGTTTCACAAAATAGACTCATATATAAAAATGAAAGGTGAAGTATAATAATAATTAACAAATTAATATGTTAAGTTAGATGTCAAATGATTTTATTTGATGAATAATTTAATAAAAGAAATTAATATGGTAAGTTAGATGATATCAAATGATTTTTTAGAATATTCTCTTTAAGATTTTTGGAAACAATAAATCCAGACTATACAAATAATATAAAACTTAATCTATAACCTATTTGTAACCAATCTATTAAAATTATATAGTCTACAAAACAATGTTGTGTACTTCCGTTTTATTATATAGGGGATCACTTCTTTTTTCTTTGTCGTGCAAATTTATAAATATATCACATTTATTTCTCTTATATGTCACACTAGCAGTCACTCCGTGCATGGATTTAGTTTATATTTTTTTGGATATTTTTTTTGTAATTTTGGAAATTGTTAGTTAAGACAATATTAATTAAATTAAAATATTATCTAAGATTTGAGATACAGTATGAGGGTTAGTAAAATGTGTATCTTTCCATTTATAAGAGAAATTGTAGTTAAGAGCATATGAAAAATTTATTATTTAATTCGATAATAAATGCACTAATCTTTATATTAATTAGGTAACTGTAATTTATACTTTCTCTGGTTTTTTACTTGTCGTTTAAGGTTTTCTCACATAATTTTTAAAAAAAAACTATTAAATTTTCTGTTTTACCTTTTATTAACATACTTTTTAAATATTTCATTGGTCAAAACTTTAAAACAGAAGGGAGAAAACTGGAATATTCACCAAACATTTTCATTAAAAACCTAAAATGACAACTAAATTAAAACAAAGAGAGTATTTCATTCTTATAGGAGTCACATAAACTTTGTGAGAGTTATACATATACAATCATTACATATTAATATATTTTCTTATATATGTAATATTTCTAAATACTATTATTAATCACTCATTGCATTACTATAAATATTATGAAAGTTACAAAAATGAGAGTTAGTACAACATATGGGACTGATGAGATAGAATAGAAAAGTTAATAAAAAATGTGTCAGGTTTATAAAAATACAGTATTGTGAATAAATATAGTATTTAAATTCCTACGCGATGCGTGGATAAAATAAATGTAATGAAATATGCAATATTTTGAAATCAGAGAGGATTCCGGTGAGCGGTTTAGAGCCATTAAAATTGCGGGAGGCGAGTTACTGGCGGTACTTGGACGGGCAAGGAGGGTGGATATTTAGATTGCAAGAGGTCAATGCAAGTAGATTTGATTATGAGTCATATGGAGTTATATGATGTTATCCTTGGTATGAATTGGTTGGATCGGTACAAAGTGCATCTGGATTGTCACCAGGGGAGAGTAGCACTTGAGCGACTCGGAGGGAAGTTGATATTTCACGGAGTAAGACCGACTTTAGGGTATCTCGTAATCTCGGCCATGTAAACAGGGAAGACGATCGAGAATGATTGTGAGGCCTATTTGGTTACTATTGCTATGTCGGAGTCGGTGAGACAGGCTACGGCTGGAGGTATTCAGGTGGTTCAAGAGTTTGATGATGTGTTTTAGTCGTTGTAGGGATTACCACCATGTCGGCCTGATCTCTTCATGATTGAGTTGGAACCGAGATCAACATCGTTATCTAATATGCCAGAATTGACATATTACATGATGATTTCAACAGAGATGACAGAGTTGAAGAAGTAGTTAGAGTAAAATATACAATATTTTGGAACTAATATATATTTAATTATTTAAAGATACATGCAATGTTAATTAACATAAATATTGTAACTAAGATATATTAATTGTAAATTGAAAATTTATCAGGTTTTATGAATTAATATCTAAAACTAATTTTATCTTAAAATTTTGTCAACTTGATCAAAAGGAACATATTAAAATATTAATATACAATATAAACCTTTCGTTTTATTTAAATTTGTAAAAAACATATGCACTATTTCTTTGACTGTTAGATTTCAAATTTGAAATTGTATATATAGTCTGTGTGTAAATTGTAAAAATTTCATTACTTTCAAAGTTATCAAATTGAGAATTTTTTGATTAATTAGTGAGATTAACATATATGAATGAGCTATTTTTTTAAAGAACATACAATGATGTGAAGTCACATACATATTTATTTTGTACACCTTCTTTTGACTCTCACCGTAGTTTACTATTTAGCACATAAGATTTTTTTCCATTTTGTGAGGAGCAAAAATACATACATGTTTAATCTAGATGTGCAGAAAATAAATATTTTTGAACTTGACCAAAAAGAAACCAAGTGTTTACATATATGAGAAATGTTTGTAAATTAAAATTTTAAACTAAATGAAAAAGATAAAATAAAGCAACCACATATTAAAATAAAAAGTGAATATGATATTAATCAGTATCAACCTGGAAAGAGCCTATATATGTATTCAATGAACATCAGGCTGTTTATGTCCATCATTTGGCTGTTTATGTTTATGTTTCTTTTGATTGGGAAACTAAACTACTTTTAAAAACTAATGTGAATTTTAGCAACTTAGCAAAATATACATGTTAAACAACATTTGCAAACCTCAAAACATGAAGAAGAAGTATAAACTAAAGATAAAGAAGATAGACATACAAAATTTTTTATCTAAAAGTGAGAAGATACCATTTGTTTTACATTTTTCATCTAGTCATTTCTAATGACGAGTCATCTTTCACATGTTCACTGTATATGCTATAAAATTTTGATTTGTCCTATTTGTTTGAAAACCTATAAAAATCACCCCAAAAAAAAAATGGAGTTATTTTAGTTGAATATAAAATTGATAGTACAAAATTTAGAAAATTATTTTAGAGATAGAATATGTTGTTAGATGAAGACTTTTACTTGATATTTATAGATACTTTTTATGCAATAATACTTCATTTGTATCATGAAATGTTTTTCAGTGTCTTTTTGTCAAACATCATGGGTTTTATATATTGTTACATTTCAATTATAAATATAAATTGTGTGGGAATTAATACATTAAAGTGTATTAATATGATGACTGTTTTTTTTTGTTTCTTTTTTGTCAAACATCAAGGGAGTTACATTTTAAAGAATTAATATGCCATAAGTTGTGATTCTGATTATTATTATTTTGAAGTTATTTTTAAATACAGAAAATTGATCTTTAAGCACAAAATTATGAAATATCATATTTTTAATATCTTGCAATTAATTTATTTTATATATTGAATTCAGTTTAGACTGAAAGAATTGATTTTTATGCCAAAATTAAGAAATTTCATATTTTATATCTTCAAATTATTTATAATAAATGAATTGATCTTTTGATGTAAAACTTGTGAAATTAATTTATATGGTAATTATATAACTACTAAAAAGATATTAAAAATGATAAGATATTTTTTTAGTATAAAACTATATTTAAATTTAGTGACTATTAAAAATAGTGTATTTAAATTTGATTGTAATGACACATGTCAAAAGAATACAGTGCCATTTGTCAGCTTCTTAGATCATGACTTTGAAGAAACTTTACTTTATTATATAAGATACTAGTAGTCACTCTGTGCTACGAACGGATTTAATTTACGTTGATTTTGGATATTTTTTTTGTATTTTTGGAGATTGTTAGTTAAAACAATATTAATTAAATAAAAATATTATGTAAGATTTGAGATATGAGAGTTAGTAAAATATGTATCTTTCTATTTATAAGAGAAATTGTAGTTAAGAGCATATGGAAAATTTATTATTTAATAATAAATACACTAATTTTTAGATCAATTAGGTAAATGTAATTTATACTTTCCCCGGTTTTTTACTTTTCGTTTAAGGTGTTCTCACACAAATTAAAAAAAAACTATTAAATTGTTTGTTTTACCTTTTATTAATATATTTTATAAATATTTCATTGGTCAAAACTTTAAAACATGAGGGATAAAACTGGAATATTCACCAAACATTTTCATTGAAAACCTAAAACGACAACTAAATTAAAACAGAGGGAGTATTTCATTGTTATAGGAGTCACATAAACTATGTGAAAGTTATAGATATGCAATCATTACATATTAATACATTTTCTTATATATGTAATATTTCTAAATACTATTATTAATCATTCATTGCATTACTATAAATATTATGAAAATTACAAAAATTGAGAGTTAGTACAAAATATGAGACTGATGAGATGGAATAGAAAAGTTAATAAAAATGTGTCAGGTTTATAAAACTACATTATTGTGAATTAATAACTAAATTGTCTATTGTTTTAAATATATCTTCAAGATTTATATATTATAAATATAGATCTATGAACGGGTATCTTTGCTAATCAAATCATGAATTTAAATATATATCACTTCTCTCTTTAAACAGAAATATACACAGTTATTATCTCTTTGTCAAAAAATATATTCAATTCTCATTTAGTTATTTAGATAATATATATTAAAATATACTTTAGTTTAATTTAAATGGATTGAAAATGAAATAAAATAATGTAATATCAAGATCATGTGATTTATTTATATTAAAGTGTGGAGATAAAACAACCAATATTACTCGACATTATCCTATACAACCTAAATATATATATTATAATCTTATATCTTTAAACTATTTAATCATCAAATTATTTGTTAAACGAAAATTTTATTATGTAAATTCAATTGAATAAATTTGTTACACTAAAAATTAAAAGAAACAAAATGACACTTGTGAAAGAAGAAACCATTAAATGACAGTTTTTTTAAGCTTTCGAAAAGAAAATTTTATTATATTATTAGATGATATATTATAGAAAGGTTTCTTTCAACTATTACTCTAAGAATCTAACGTCTAACATCATTATATTAAAATTCTTTTAAAGTCAAATACACATAAAATTATATATTTTCTTTTATAAATATTTTAAAATGATTGCATAAATCATCAAAAGATGAACAATAGTAAAAATAATTTACATTTTTGAATTAAATGACAATCTTTTGAAGTTTTCCAAAATAAAATTTTATTTTATTATTAGATGATATAATATAGTAAGGTTTCTTTCAACTATTATTCTAAGAATCTGACGTCTAACATCATTATATCAAAATTCTTTAAAAGTCAAATACACATGAAATTATTTATTTTCTTTTATAAATCATTTAAAATGATTGCATAAATCATCAAAAGATGAACAATAGTAAAGATAATTTACATTTTTGTAGAAAATATTCAAGACTTAGTAAGATAATATTTCTTCTAAAGTTAGGAACTTCCCAAAAACGGATGATCCGAACAACGATACTATTGTTACCGGTGTTTTGTTGTTCGTTGGAGATTGAATCGAGGACAAAATAGAAAGTAAATGTTTTAGTTTTCACAATAGTCTGAAAGAGGACGTGTTTGTATAGTAATAGGTTGTTTTCAGAAAACTAAAATTTATAGAATGTTTGAGACTTTAAGAAGGAGAAGGGATTGAAATCAAATATTAATGATCATAAATTCGCAAGTGTTTCAAAATAATAAGTTAAAAATGAGAAGTACTATAAACAAAAATGAAAATTGAGGAAAATAGTGGGTATAAGGCAGTGCATAAAATGATGGTATTATGTCAAATCAAAACATAATCATTTATTCTGAAATTACTTATATGAAAACTTATAAACTTTATGTAATTCAAAAATACCATGACGTTTGAAATAATAAGTGTGAATCAAACAAAATAATTATAGAATTAGATCAAAATCATCTCACAATCTTACGTAATTTTCCAGAAAGTAAGCTCAACATTTTAATTTTATATAAAAAATTTCTTAAAAATTCAAACTAATTTACTTATTCCACCATATAACTTAATTTTGATTCCATTTGTGCCCATGAAAATTATATAAGATTCAAACACAGAAATTAAACCCAAGAATTCAAATCTATAAATTTAATTTAATGAAATGTAGATGGTTTTTTTTTTGGTTTTATGGGCATGTAGTTAAATAGGTGTAAACTAAAGTTAATTAGATCTAAACAAAAATAATTCAGGTGTCCAAAATATAGTAAGCCAAATGTCATCTCCTAAGCAAAAGTTGAGAAAAGCCTTCTTATATAATATAAGAAAAGGTCAAAAGAGAACTCAGCACGAGTAATATTCTGTTTCTGAGCGATTTGAATATAATAAAATGAGAAATAGGACAGAGGACATCAAGACTCTGTTGAATGAAACAATGAAATAGCTAATATCTTCTTAAATGCTTCATATACCAAAATGATTTGCTACACACTCACACACATATATATATATATATATATATATATATGCACTATATTAGGCCATGTGTATACATGCGGGTTATAGCGTGATATTTTAAAATTTGTAAAAATATTAAAAATTTAAAAATAAAGTTGAATCATCCATCTATATATATAGATAACATTCACCAATAGACAAAATTACATTATTATTTATTTTAATTATTTATTTTTCTTATATTAGTTGTTTTCCAGTTAATTTTAGCAAAAAAATATTATATGTCAAGTTGGTTCTCAAACTTTGACCAATTTACTAACTGTGTGAGAGAGAATTAAAATAGTTAAAACTAGTCAAATACTATTCGTTAAAAATTTAACATGTTTTATGACAAAAAAAGTGTTCAAACACATTTAAAGTATTTCTCAATTTACCAAACATCAGAAGTCTATAAATCAGCAAAGACATACACAAATGTAATTAAGAAGTATTTTGCAAGATATACTCCAAAGTATACTTAGATTGATACGAAATAATGACATTAAGCTTTCTGTTTTTGGTATTTTTTTCGCGTTTTGGGTCAAACGAAGCTGCATGTCATAAAAATATTGTAGTTTTTCAAAACAACCTTTCTTTAAATCATAGTGATCTACAAGTTCATTGCAAATCCATGACGATTTAGGTGATCATTTTGTTAAATTTCAAGGTCCTACATACAATTTTAGTTTTCATGATGGTGCTATCTTCACGAAGATGATATTCAAGTGTAACTTGTGGATAGGAGATTGCATGGAATATCATTAAAAACTAGAAAGTAGCCCACGCGATGTGTGGTTTATGTATGCATTATTAACTTGAAATATAAAACGTGAAAATGTATTGAATGCCTGAAGTAGTGTCTGTGTGATTCAAGACGTGATACATGATTGTTGTTGTTTTATGTGTGATATATCATGGTTTTTGTGGTTTTTAACCATGATATAATGAGTCTTTTAGAGTCTTTTGATTTGTTTTCTAGGATGTTTTGAATTTTTACAGGGTTTCTAGGATATTAGCATGGATGGAGCAAAGTGGAGCAATTTGGATCATTTTGGAGCATTAATCCCGAAGAAACGAACATGGAGTCAGAACAGAGAGGGAGTGTCGATCGACACTGTCTTAGCATCGATCGACACCATGTTTAGCCAACGAGAGAATCAAGTTTTGGAAGTTTCACAAATTCAGCCAATTGCAACATAAGCCCCTGTACGTATTTTAGGACATATAAATAGTATTTTTAGGTTTTTAAAACCCTTAAGTTTTATTCTAACAAGTTATTTTCTAGCAGTTTTTGAGAGATATTGAGAGCTTTTGGGAGAGTGATCTGAACTCCTTTGTAGAGAGAAGAATTTCTAAACTCCCTTCTTAGTAATTTGCTTGTTAGGTTCAGGGTTTTTTCACAGGGATTTAATGATTTATTAGATCTGTTTATTTAGGATTCATTATTTTTCTAGATCTTCATCATAGGTTGTTCTTCATATTAATTCTTGATTGATCACCTAGAATTAATACCTTAGGAAAATAAATTGATATGAGAATATAATTGATTTTCCTGATAAAACATTTGATGAGCAAAATTACTTTTTGCAAAGAGATTTGATTTAGTAATTTTGTGAACTTATCTAAACCTGTTTTTAAAGCTGATTTTTAACCTAGAATTTTGCAAAGAGATTTGGATTTTCTAGTTTTAAATTTAGATAATATTTGCAGTGAGAACTGATTTATTTTACAGAAGAGTTTAGAGTTCTAGAACTGATTTTTAATTGCTTGAATCCTAATTAATTTATTGATTTGATATTCCATAATTTCCTGAAAAACTCCCTAGACCTAGCTTTTTAATCACTTGAATTTACAACAATTTTATTTTAATGTTTTGCATTGCTTTTCTTATTTAAATCAACTTATTTAGCGTAATCATAAAACTCTATAATTTATTGTGTAGTCTAGAGTCCTTGTGGAATTCGACCCCTAAGTACTACAGTGATCTCTTGTTTGAGAGAGTAGCTCCAGGGATTAATTTGAGCTTATCAATGTGCGTGAGAAGTTTCTAGAAAGTTTGAGAAGAAAATACTAAAGCACGGTCTGAAGATGAATTGAAGAGGAAAACTACTATTTATTTGGTTGATTAAATTGGAGTTTTACAAGGAAAAGGAAAATAGCAAAAAAGAAAAAATCATTTTCTTATGGAATTTGGAAATCTTCTCCTATGGTGATTAGAAAGCCTTGAAGGATATATAAGGAGGTGTTTGGGCACGTCCTAGAGAAGTAAGAGAGCTGAGAGATAAAGATAAAAACCCTAGAGAGCTTTCTCATTGTGTGCGGCTTAGTTTCGCGGTTTGGTGCTTGTATTGTTTAAGCTTCTTTGTTCGTCGGTGTGACGTATGTGTGAAGGTTGCTCAAGAGAGTTGAAGATCTGAAGTCTAGGCTCAGGAGGAGTTTAGCCCAAGTTTAGGTTATCTTGGTTTAAATCTGAAACAACCCGACCCGTTTTTTTTTTTAATTAATAAATAATAGATATAAATATAATATAAACTACAACTAGTGGTCCCATACCCACTAGCCACCTATCCACAACCACAACCAACAGCGGAAATAACAAGACCAATAAATATCCAATGATAAAATAACTAATAATAATCCAAAACATAACCATTCCAATATCAAACAACAGGAAACAAGGAACCAGCAACCTAGCAAGTTATAAAGACCCAACTCTAGCAACCTAACAATGCCAGACAACATTCAATCGAGTCCCTAGAACATTTTCCTCTTCATTGCCTTGATTCCACGATCACACTTTGCCTTTACCTGCACCGCAAACACAAATTGAGATGCATGAGTATTTGATAAACACTCATTGAGGCAATCCTCCCATCTACTGGGCTATAAACACAAGCAATAAGATCTCTCATGCCACAAACAACAACAATAGAACAAACTAGGAACATGCACAAAGCAACCCGACACAATCCGGTTACTGTCAGAAAGGGTGTCGACCGATACCCGAAGGTGTCGACCAACACTGGACATCTGGTGTCGACCGACACCACCTGGGTGTCGACCGACACCTGCTCGACACTCCCGAAACCCTAACGGTGTCGACCGACACCTCCACATGGTGTCGACCGACACTCGCTAAGTCCCTGAGCCGTCCTCGCGTTGGTGTCGACCGACACCACTGCCGAGCAGTGATTTCCTTCGAACAGAACCTCCGAATCTCGCCTCCAAACTTCTCCTTTTCGTTCCACATGATCCCAGGAACAAATCCAAGCCTCAGGAGCTACGAGAAACTCACAAACAACCAAAAGAAACAACCAAACAACACACAATATCACAAAAACAGAGATCTTAGCTTAGATAAGCCATGGTCATGCACTCACCTCTTTGCAGGAAGATTCTGACCAACAATGAACGAATCCACACTCCCAGCAAGCTTCCCACATGATCCTAGCCTTGAATCCTCACTCCCACATCAAGATCTCACTCACAAAGTCTTGAAATCTCACAATCTCTCTCTAGAACCTCAAGAACAATTTTCTCTCTTTGTTTTCTCTACAAACGGCGAGACAAACAAACCAAACACGACCTAGGTCGTTCTCCCACTTAAATATCACGGTTTAATGGTTCCCCTCAAACCAAACCGACCAAAAATCGATAATTAAATCGAACTGGTCGAACCAGAAAATATTGGTGTCAACCGACACCACCAGTGGTGTCGATCGACACCCATCCCCAAAAAGCACATTTTGGTTCGCAGATGTTACAATTCTCCTCCACCAACATAGATTCGTCCTCGAATCTCGAACCATCATCAGCCAAGGACTCCCGTGCAACCGTCTCCACAGCCTGCACTCCTCCGACCGATCTACAGAAGGTCACCTCTAGGCGATAGACTCACGATCCAGGCATTATTTGCTCTCGACTTTTGGACTTTCCTTTACTTATAGGCCTAAACCTTGAGTTTTTATTGGCTCCTCATCAGAACTAAGTCTGCATGCCATAATGTTGGCTCCTCATCGGGCCTAAGCCCGCATGCCATAATATAAAAGGAAGTCCAATATTCGTCTCTCGGGTTGCCACCCTACAGGGTGCCCCCGGATCGTCATCCGAATTCGATATACCAACCATACTCTCGAGCCACAAAGTCTCTGAATATGACGGTACTAGGAGAACCTAAGTCACCCAAGGGTCGCGAGCAAACAATTCTGAACACGTCTGAGTCCTATCCCTATCCAGGTATCCTTCCCGTGGCTCGCGTAAAACATCACATTGTCCTACCAACAACATATTCCTCTCACTGGAATACCTCATGACCACACATGGATCATCTCACTGCCACTCGGGCCAAACAAATGTCCTAAACAGGACCGCCACAAAGGCCAAACAAATGTCCTAAACAGGACCGCCACCAAGGCCAAACAATCTGTCTTAAACAGGACCGCCACAAGGGCCATATGTCCCGAAGGACCGTCACAAAGACCATCTGTCCCGAAGGACCGTCACAAAGACCATCTGTCCCGAAGAACCGTCACAAAGACCATCTATCCCGAAGGACCGTCACAAAGACCATCTGTCCCGAAGGACCGTCACAAAGACCATCTGTCCCGAAGGACCATCACAAAGACCATCTGTCCCAAAGGACCGTCACAAAGATTATCTGTCCCGAAGGACCGTCAGAAAGACCATCTGTCCCGAAGGACCGTCACAAAGACCATCTGTCCCGAAGGACCGCCTAAACAGGCACTCTAGCTAAACAGCCCGCCACAAAGGCCACACAATTGGCTATACAGCCCGCCACAAAGGCCACAAAATTGGCTAAACAGCACGCCACAAAGGCTACACAATGGCTAAACAGCCCGCCACAAAGGCCACACAATGTCTCAAAAGACCGTCACACACAGCACAATCACTCAAAAGTCTGCCACGAAGGCCACACAATATCTCAAAAGACCGCCAGACCCAGGCACAATGACTCAAAAGTCCGCCACGAAGTCCACACTAGCCCCTTCAAGGCTCACAACCACTAAAAATGGACAATTCTAACTCCCATAAAACTTTCCATTTTTAAAACTTTCCACTTTTGGAATCTTTCCTCCTTCAGAAACTTCTATTTCAGGAAACTTTCCCTTAACACCATCACAGTCCCAAAGGACTCTCATCAAAGGAATCTTCTTCTTCTGAAGTTCCTTGATCCTCCTCCGGAGAACCCTCACTGGTCTCGCCTCCAAAGTCATGTTAGGCTGAAGATCTTTAGGAATCTTAACCAACAATTGATCATCCTCACAGAGACACTTCCGCAACATAGACACATGGAAAACCTTATGGAATGCTCGCATAACCTCAGGTAACTCCAGTCTATATGCCACTGGTCCAACTTGCTCAATCACTCTGAATGGACCCATATACCTCGGACTCAACTTAGTCTCAGTCAATGACCTGTTCGGACCCCGCAACATGGTCATCTAGAGGTACACTCTATCTCCCACCTGAAACTCAAGATCTCTCCTCCTCCTATCGGCATAACTCCTCTCCCCCGAATCTTCTCTGAGGTCTCCTGAACAAAATCTGCCTCGTACATGCTCCTCTCGCCCACCTGAGTCCAGCATAACGGTGTACGACACGACCTCTCATATAAAGCCTCATAAGGAGCCATCTTAATACTTGCGTGATAACTGTTGTTGTAAGAAAACTCTACCAAGCTCAGGTGATCTGACCCATGGCCTCCCCAGTCCAACACACACATCCTCAGCAAATCCTCCAGCGTTTGGATCGTCCTTTCTGACTGTCCATCTGTCTGGGGATGATAAGCTGTACTCATATGCACTTTAGTGCCCATCTCTGCCTGAAACATCCTCCAAAACACCGAAGTGAACTTATAATCCCTATCAGACACAATGCTCGTTGGCAACCCATGCAACCTGACTATCTCCTTCACATACTTCTTAGCCAAGACCGCTGCTCCATCAATCTTCTTAATGGCCAGAAAATGTGCCGACTTAGTCAACCGGTCCACAATGACCCAAATAGCATCAAACGTCCTGGACACTGGCAAACCTACCACGAAGTCCATAGTAATCATATCCCACTTCCACTCTGGAATGGGAAGACTCTTCAGTAACCTGATGCTCAGCCTTCACTAACTGACACACGTCGCACCTCGCGACCCAACTAGCTACATCCTTCTTTATCCCGACCCAGTGATAGTACCTCTTGAGATCACGGTACATCTTCGTCGCTCCTGGATGAATAGAAAACTTGCTCGCATGAGCCTCTCTCAGGATCTCCTGTCTCAACTCCTCATCCTTGGGCACACAAATCTGACCGTGCACCGAGATAGTACCATTATCTGAGACCTGATACTCTGAATCTACATCCTTTGAGGCATTCACCAACCCCAAATCCTTTTCCTGAGCCAACCGCACTCTGCTCAGAAGATCTGCTCTATCAACTGCCTCCAAACCCAAAGGTTCCTGAGACACAGCGCACAAACTCAACACACCGATCTCTCCTACCAGAGACTCCATCTCCTGCTCCTGAGCCGAAGCTACCCTCTTCCGACTCAGAGCATCCGCAACCAAGTTAGCCTTACCAGGATGATAGGCTATCTCCAAATCATAATCTGCCACCAGCTCCATCCACCGCCTCTGCCTCAAATTCAGCTCGGGTGGAGTGAATATATACTTCAGGCTCTTTTGATCTATATACACATGTACCTTTGCACCATAAAGATAAGATCTCCAAATCTTCAGGGCAAAAACTACAGCACCCATCTCCAAATCATGAGTAGGATAGTTGTCCTCCTGCTTGCGCAACTACCGCAAAGCGTAGGCAATCACGTTCCCATCCTGCATCAATACACAACTCAAACCAACTCTGGATGCATCAGTATAAACCACATAGAGTTCTCCCTGCTCAAGCGAAGCCAACACTGGCGTAGTAGTCAACATCTCCTTAAGGCTTGCAAAGCCCTCCTCACACTCCTGTGACCACACAAAAAGAATGTCTTTCCCTGTCAACTTAGTCAATGGACGTGCTCTGCTCGCAAATCCCTGCACAAACCTCCTGTAGTAACCTGCCAGACCAAGGAAACTCCTGATCTCTGTGACATTCTGCGGTCTAGGCCAATCCCTGATAGCCTGAATCTTCTCCGGATCTACAGAAACCCCCTCTGCAGAAACAATGTGACCTAGAAAATTCATCTCACGCTGCCAAAAGCTACACTTGCTCAACTTAGCAAACAACTTCTGCTCCCGCAGCTTCTCCAGAACTGCCCTCAAATGCACTGCATGCTCTTCAGGACTCTTAGAAAATACCAGGATATCGTCGATGATGATGATGACAGACACGTCCAGAAACTCCTGAAACACGCAGTTCATCAATCTCATAAACGCTGCTGGCGCATTAGTCAACCCGAAAGGCATTACCACAAACTCATAAACCCCCTACCTCGTCCTTCTACTTGACGAACAACACCGACGCTCCACGGTGAAGTGATAAGACGAAAGAATCCTCACCATCTGAAAATCAACCCCTCTTGCCTTTCCAAGAGCCTCTAGTAACTTGTCTCTTAGGGAAACTTCCATAAGATAGCTTAATCCAAAATTAGTTTTCTGCTTAGCAATTCTCCACATCAATCATCAATACGAGCGTAATAAAACAAACAAGTACCATACGTTCGCATCTTTGCAGGCTGCCAACTCAAACCACTTGACTTATTCCCTCCAACAAGCTTACCAAAACCTTGAATCTAGCAACCATGTCCATCTCCAATGAACTTCATCCAACATTGTCGCAACGATTAGTTTATCCTGCCAAGAAGGCTTCTCGTGAACTTATATATTTGGCAAACATGTCTTTCCCGGCTCATACCTGCTGCAACTCCCCTTCCCAGGATTCCAGCACCACCGGCCGCACAATCCTGGCGCAACAGCCGCACATTCATGACCGCTCCGGTCATAAAACCCTGACCCACTGGTCAACACATCCAAAACCCGAGATTAAACCACTAGCACTCTCTCGAGGCATTGCTTGCTCCCAACTCTTCTACCCTTAGGTCGCAACCTTTGAGCCATACCGATCTTACTCTCAGACTAGCGTCTTCGAGTTATACCGTCTCACCCTTGGACCACAAACCTCAAGATCTCGATATCAGGAGAACTACTCATCCCCTCAGGGGAACATCATCCCCTCTGCCACTATTGGAGCCCTCAGCCCCTCGAGCTATCGGTATTCAAGGGAATCACCATCCCCTCAGGAGCAACAACCTTAACGACTATAAACATCTCCCGACCAAAAGTACCTCCTGTGGTCCGAGTATAGCATTGCAATGTTACACCCGCCCACTCAACTTCTAATATCCAACTGGATTAACTACCAAGCAGCAAAATATCTACTCCAACTGCATATATCCACATATCCGCCTCTTTAGGCTCGATACCTCTCGAGAAGAATCTCACAGCAGTCATCTACAACTGCTCCATCCTCGTAACCTAAGATGGAAAACCCTCAACATCCGCAGCCCTCAGCTGCACCCCGCCACCTGCGGTACAACTGGAGCCTGCACTGGTACCCCACAGTAGGCTCGAGAGGATGTTCAAGAACCGAGGCTAACAAGCAATCTTAACATAACAAAGATAACATATACTCATCGTGGAATCACACAGTAGGCTCGAAGAGGATGTTCTAGGACTCCATGCCACACACAATTGACTAACTCACATAATCAATCAAAGCATGCAAATCCCAAACATCTACAGCACAAAGCCTAGTGAATCCAAACCTAGAACCGTAAGGGCTCTGATACCAAACTGAAACGACCCGACCCGTTTTTTTTTAATTAATAAATAATAAATATAAATATTATATAAACTACAACTAGTGGTCCCATACCCACTAGCCACCTATCCACAACCACAACCAGCAGCGGAAATAACAATATCAATAAATATCCAATGATAAAATAACCAATAATAATCCAAAACATAACCATTCCAATATCAAACAACAGGAAACAAGGAACCAGCAACCTAGCAAGTTCTAAAGACCCAACTCTAGCAACCTAAAAATGCCAGACAACATCCAATCGAGTCCCTAGAACATCCTCCTCTTCATTGCCTTGATTCCACGATCACACTTTGCCTTTACCTGCACCACAAACACAAATTGAGATGCATGAGTATTTGATAAACACTCAGTGAGGCAATCCTCCCATCTACTGGGCCATACACACAAGCAATAAGATCTCTCATGCCACAAACAACAACAATAGAACAAACCAGGAACATGCACAAAGCAACCCGACACAATCCGGTTACTGTCAGAAAGGGTGTCGAACGATACCAGAAGGTGTCGACCAACACTGGACATCTGGTGTCGACCGACACCTGCTCGACACTCCCGAAATCCTAACGGTGTCGACCGACACCTCCACATGGTGTCGACTGACACTCGCTAGTGTCGACCGACACCACTGCCGAGCAGTGATTTCCTTCGAACAGAACCTCCGAATCTCGCTTCCAAACTTCTCTGTTTCGTTCCACACGATCCAAGGAACAAATCCAAGTCTCAGGAGCTACGAAAAACTCACAAACAACCAAAAGAAACAACCAAACAACACACAATATCACAAAAACAGAGATCTTAGCTTAGATAAGCCATGGTCATGCACTCACCTCTTTGCAGGAAGATTCTGACCAACAATGAACGAATCCACACTTCCAGCAAGCTTCCCACACGATCCTAGCCTTGAATCCTCACTCCCACATCAAGATCTCACCCACAAAGCCTTGAAATCTCACAATCTCTCTCTAGAACCTCAAGAACAATTTTCTCTCTTTGTTTTTTCTACAAACGGCGAGACAAACAAACCAAACACGACCTAGGTCGTTCTCCCACTTAAATATTACGGTTTAATGGTTCCCCTCAAACCAAACAGACCAAAAATCGATAATTAAATCGAACTGGTCGAACCAGAAAATATTGGTGTCGACCGACACCACCAGTGGTGTTGATCGACACCATCCCCAAAAAGCACATTTTGGTTCGCGGATGTTACAAAATCTAGGCTCGGTGTGAGTTTAGTTAAGGGTAGAGATTTATCCTTAAGATTTCATGTTATAGAACGGACCGGTGAATTAAGAGGGTTGTGCTTGATTTACGCGTTTGCGAATAGGTTGTATTTGCTTTCTTGTTCTAGTGAAATCGAAATCTGGACATGGTCCCGGGGAGTAGGAAAAACTGAACCTCGTTAACAAAGTTCTTGTGTTATTTACTTTCTGCACTTTATTATTGCCTCATCCGCATTTACAAAATGAAGTTTTTATTCAATTATATATGAAATGTATGTATGTAATTGTTAATATATATCTTAAAAGATAATATTCATAATACTACGGTTCAACTACAATTTATAATTTATATATATGTTATATATTGTTTCATAGAAGGGTCATGAAAAAGAGAAAAGTTAAAGTTTATATTACTAAATATTTTTGATTACAATACATTGTTGAAATTATTTAAACAGTATGTTACTATAGTAATAAGACCATTACTTATAGAAAAGTCAACTATATATGATATTTTCATTAAATAGTTAAGATAAATTATATATTATTATTATTATTATTATTATTATTTTTGGATAAGTAGTCTAGAAAAAAAAATGTACAATCTTACTTAATTATTTTGATAGAATTTTATGTTGTCCTATATATTAATTTTATTGTCATCATCAAAAAGTAATTGTTAACAAAAAATAGTTTGATATATGATATGCCAATTTTAAAATAATTTATTAAAACGATATCACAAAATAAATATCTTATAATATAAGTTTAGTTTTTATAAAAAATCATGAAAAGAAAAGTAGTTTTGTTTTTATAAAAAAATCATGAAAAGAAAAGTGTTTGAAATTTAATATATTTTTTATTTTCTATATATTGTCTCTATTTATAATCATTTTAATATAAATAGTATAATTAACAATAAATTAATTTTTGATTTTTTTTTTGTTATATCATAGGGTGATAAAGCAATTATGCTATGATACCAGTATGTTTTTTAAGTACATATGTTTTAAAGACAATCAAATTGTAACTTATAAATTACTATTAAATATACAAATTTGAGTTGTGTCTTTAATACAATATATATGATTATTGAATATAATATGAGTTTTTTATATATTAAAAATATTTTTTATTTTTAAATCACTCTATCATAAATTAATTTGATTTCAGTTTTTACTTTGAAGGATAAAACCATTTTATATTAATAGGAAAATTAGTTACAGCAAAGTTAATTGATTTTTGTATGTTCGTTAAATAATTAAGATAAAATTAATTTATTTATAGTTTGGTTTTTTTGGAGAAAAGAACTGATAAGTATTCTAAGAAAAAAAAGTGTAAGACCTTACTTTGATAGATAAATTATGTTGTCTTATTGATTAATTTTATTTTCATATATATAAGTAATAGTTAACAACAAATAATTTTATAATATGATAAGTCAATTTTAATATAATTTATTGAAACTATATCACAAAACAAATATCTTATACTCTAAGTCTAACTATTTTTTTTATAAAATTCATGAAAAGAAAAATGTGTCAAATTTAATATAAATATGCTTTTCTTCTATAAATTGTCTCTATTTCCAATCATTTTAGAATAAATAGTATAATTAACAATAAATTATTTTGGAAACTATTATTTTCTGTTATTTCATGGGGGAGATAACACAATTATGTTATGATACCATTTTTTGTTTTAGTACATATGTTTTAAAGACAGTCAAACTGTAACTTATTGAATACTAATTTGAGTTGTGTCTTTAATATATTATATAGATTATTGAATATAATGTGATATATATATATATTAGAAAATCTTCTATATTTTTAAATTAGTCTATCATAAATTAATTTCGTTTCAGTTTTTACTTTAAAAGTATGAAACTATTTTCTATTTTTATTTGGTTTCAATTGATTATATTTTTTAGTTGGGTTGATCAGTATATTTTTTTGGTTATATGGTGTATGATTTCATTATGAAATATATTAGATGCTAAAACAAAAAAAATGGAAAAAAAATATTTTAGGACCAAAATAAGTTCTTTTTCCAAACTTAACACAACATTTTTAAAATTCCATAAATAGTACCAATTAATCTTTTAAAATTAAATCATAAATTTGAAATACTAAACCCCACCCCTCAAAACTATACCCTAAATGTGAAATTGAGAACCCAAACCTAAAAAAAAAATTATAAAAATTAATTTTAAATATTTTAATGTGTTAAATAGTGCTATTTTTAGAAATTTATGGAATGTGTGCTATAGTTTTCCATAAAACTTGTTTTAGTACGATTTTAGAGTATTTCTCATATATTTTTGTAACAATGTTAAAAAAATCAAAAAACAAATTATACAATAATTATCTTTTTTAACAAATTATACATTACATAAAATACAAATAAAATAAAGTCAAATAAACACTACAAGAAAACATGCATTTTGGGACTACATTTTGTGACTACTTATTCAGTCACAAAATATAGCGACGCTTTTGAGACTAATTTGCGACGACTCAACGACTACCAAAAAATTGGAGAGAAAAACGTCGCTTACTAACGAGGAAAAATAAATGTCACAAAATGGTCTTACATAAGCGACTACAAAAGGACTAATTTGCTTCGAAAATAAATTCGTCTCATAATGGTCACAATTTTGCGACTACTCTGTGACGAACTATATAATCGGTAAAGAGAGTCGCAAAAATATCGTATATTGAGGACTTATTTGCGTCCACATTTTATACCCCTATTTAGTAGCAAAGACGTCACAAATTGCAACGATATTGTGACTGATATCTGAATACTTTGTGACTAACACCTGATTAAGCTACATTTTTAAGACTATTTAGCCACTCTCTATATTTTTTATTTTGAAATTTCACATTTGAGATTCATTTACATGTTTAGGCTGAAGTTTATGCTTTGTTTTGCTCACATTATCAATAATAACTTTCTCAAAGTATTAAATTTCCATGACTATAAACTAAACATCCATAAGTTCAAAATTTATCTCAAGTGTTACATGTTATTTTATATGAGAATGTGTTGCAATGAAGAAAAATTCAAAACTAAGTGAAGTAAACATTGTTTTACTAAATCTTACTATTACATGTACTTTATACTACTAATATGAGTTCTCTTTAGTGATTTATATCAACAGTTTTGTTCATAATGTGTAGAATTCAAGATTTTTAGTTTGTGACATATATATGGTAGTCGTAAAATGGTCACATATTGTGACTGATTTGCCACTATACTACGACTATTTCTGTTTGTCACTCTTTTGCTACCAATTAGAGACTTGTTTTGCAACGATATTGTGACTGATATCTGAATACTTTGCGACTAACACCTGATTTAGCTACACTTTTAAGACTGTTTAGCCACTCTCTATATTTTTTATTTTGAAATTTCACATTTGAGATTCATTTACATGTTTAGGCTGAAGTTTATGCTTTGTTTTGCTCACATTATCAATAATAACTTTCTCAAAGTATTAAATTTCCATGACTATAAACTAAACATCCATAATTTCAAAATTTATCTCAAGTGTTACATGTTATTTTATATGAGAATGTGTTGCAATGAAGAAAAATTCAAAACTAAGTGAAGTAAACATTGTTTTACTAAATCTTACTATAACATGTACTTTATACTACTAATATGAGTTCTCTTTAGTGATTTATATCAACAGTTTTGTTCATAATGTGTAGAATTCAAGATTTTTAGTTTGTGACGTATATATGGTAGTCGTAAAATGGTCACATATTGCGACTGATTTGCCACTATATTACGACTATTTTTGTTTGTCACTCGTTTGCCACCAATTAGAGACTTGTTTAGTTAATAACTAGGTTAATTTACTCTGCAACTCCTTTGTGACTAATGTGCGACTCTTTTCGTTAATAACTAGGTAAACCAAAACGACTTCTCTTTGTTTATTACTAGCCACTCTCGATCTAGGGTTAACACTCTATCCTCTCTCAAAGGGCAATTTGCCGATTTCTCTCTCAAACTTTTCTCTTCTCATTCAACTGATTTCTCTTCTCATTCAACTGATTTGCCGATCTAATGGTTCTCAGCGGTAGTAGATCTCGAGGTCGTGGAGGCAGGACTGCGTCGGGTGTAAGGATATACAATAGTCAAAACGCCACCAGAGGTGTCAGTGCTCCCGGAACTTCTTCTCACTCGTCCAACCCATCGGCGACACATTCTGGGACCAATTCGCATCAAAGTCGTCCTTCGCAGTTTCCGCCGAGGACACAGTCTAGGAACCATTCTGGGATCCAGTCGCATCAAAGCCCTCGTTCGCAGTTTCCGCCGATGACACAGTCTGGAAACCATTCCGGGACCTATTCGCATCAAAGCCTTCCTTCACAGTCACCGCCGAGGATACAGCCGGTTCCTGCTCTTCCACCACCGGTTCCTGCTCCAGAAGCTGTACCGCCACCAAACCCTAATGAGGAAGATGGCGACAAAGGAGGAATCCCACATCCTAATCCACCTCAACAAAATCATAATCCAAATGTTGACTACAATGATATTTTGGATCGTTTGCTTGCTCTTCCAGGTCGCGAGCATCTACCACTGCTGTCTGAGCAACCTATTCCAGGAATCGAGACTTTATGATATAAATTCTCTTAGTTATATAAGTTGTGTGATATAAGTTTGATATCGGTTTTAGTTTGATATAGGTTTGATATAAGTTTGTTATAGGTTTTAGTTGTGATATAGGTTTGTTGTGGTGATATAAGTTTGATATAGGTTGTGATATAAGTTTGATATAGTTTGTGGTATAAGTTTGATATAGGTTGTGATATAAGTTTGTTGTTGTGATATAGGTTTGTTGTTGTGATTCTTATTTGATATTGTGATAAGAATCAAATAAGTTTGATATCGGTTTGATATAAACGGTAGAAATGATCTTAGTTATATCGGTTTGATATAAGTTGTGTGATATAAGTTTGATATATGTTTGATATAAGTTGTTGTTTTGATATAGGTTTGTTGTGGTGATATAAGTTGTTTGTTGTGATATAAGTTTGTTGTTGTGATATAGGTTTGTTGTGATATAGGTTAGTCTTCTGGGACCATTTGGTTTTAGTCTGTGATATAAGTTGTTGTTCTTGTTTTTTATAACAGGTTTAACAGACACAAAAGGAGGCTGTCTCGAGTGATTGCTGGAATCTTTAGGAGGAAGTTTGATGGGCCTTACTACAGTTGGAAGGTGACTCCAATACCCATTCAAGAGAGATACTTCAGGACGTTTGTGGTAATGTTGACTCTTTCACAACATGTTATTGTTTACTCTATGTATGAGTTAGAATTGTTGCTAACTTTAACTGTTTGTGTGATGTAGCGGAAGTTTAGGTGGGATTTCGGGATTACTGACCTTGTTAAAGAAGGTTTCTTGAAGATAGCCAAGAAGCGGATGAAAGGCATTGTCAGTCAAGCAAAGAGGAGTGGTGTGCAACCATCATGGATTCGTGATACATTATTGGCTGAGATGTGGGAATATTGGGAAACCCCTGATGCTATTGAGAAGAGTGAGAATGTTTCACTGTGCAGAAACTCTACTCGTGGAGGTCTTGGAGTGCACAAACACTTAGCCGGTCAGAAATCATTTGTGCAAGTTCATCAAGAAATGGCAAGTCTTCGGTTTCCATCCAATTATGTAGCTTCTGATTTTCTAATACTGCTTATGTGAATTTAATCTGTTTGACTATCATTGTAGGAGGAAGAGTTGGGACGTCATGTATCACTTAGCAAAGTGTTTATGAAAACACATACTCGGGCTGATGGAACTTTTGTGGATCAAAAAGCGAAACAGGTTGCTGAGACCTATGAGAAGACCATAGAAGAGAAATTGTCTGAAATGAATGAGGATGACCTACATACTTCAGATAATTCCTCTGAACATTCAAGTCATCAAACTCTCAGCATTGATAAAAAGAATGAGATATTTCTTCAGGTAATTTTACTTAATGTTTTTGATTTTCTTTTAATGAGGTTTGAGTATTCTCGCTTAACTGAATGTTTACTGAATGTTATGTTTTGTTTCAGTGTACTCAGACAGATATCAAAGGCAACCCTTTTGGCCTTGGATCTCTTGTTGACACACTTAAAAAAAGAAAAAGGAAAGAGAGCTATGCGAGCCCATCAACTGTTCAGGATCTTCAAGATCAACTTCGGCGCAAGATAGCTGAACACGAGGCTGAAAATGCACGCCGTGATGCGGAACATCGACAGTCTCAGGCTAGCTTCCAGAAGCTCCTCACCTTCATGAATGAAAAAAATCCTGAGTTGGCCGAGTTTATGGCTTCTGCTCCTACTGGCCATGAACCAGCCACATAAGCCACGAGAGGAGGCACCGCACAAGCCACGACAGCAGCCAATTCTCCTTTGTCTAACACTTCTTCCACCCAATGAACTTGATTTGTATTTCCTCTCATTTAGGATGATCTTTTGTGTTTAAACTCTTTTAGGTTGATGTTATGGTATGATTTAGGATGATATTATGGTATGATTAAGATGATGTTATGGTAAGATTAGGATGATATTATGGTATGATAAGGATAATCTTTTGCTATGATTAGTATTTTTAATCATCATTTTCTTTTTAACTAATAGCGTTTTAAATTGGAAATTAACCAATATCAAACATGTGACCAGTTTGTGACCAAACCAAATAACAAACATGTGACCAGTTTCTGACCAAACAAAATAACAAACAAAAACTCCAAATTCAGACTCTTGTAATTAGTCCCAAAATCGTCCCGCTATAGGACTCTAAATATGGTCACAAAACAGTCAGTAAGTAAACTTGGTTGCATTTCAGTCGGAAATGTGCAACTCCAGATACAGTCACTTAACAGTCGCTTAACAGTCGCTTATATACGACTATATTTTCTAGTCGGAAGTCAGTCGCAAATTAGAGACGATGTTGTGACCATTTTATTTTGCGACAGTTTTTTAATGACTCCCAAAAATGGTCGCTAAAAAGTCACAAAACCCTTATTTGCGACTACTTAGCGACGTTTATAGGAGTCGCAAACGGCGTGTTTTCTTGTAGTGAAAAAAAATAGAATGTTAAATCTAAAATTAATAAGAATGACATGTGTCACATAAGTAGAGTGCAAAATGTCACATTATTAGACAAAATTAAAAAAAATATTCTCTTATTATAATAACATTTAAATGACATTTTTAAAGTTCATGATTTAATCGTACTAAATTTGAAAGTTGGGGATTTTTTTGACATTTTTTCCATAAGATTTTACACCATATAAAAGGACTTCCATTTATAGGTGTGGCACATTGTACACATGGCATACACGAGATGATGCAATTTACTTGTCAAAAAATGGTAAGGCGGAAAAACTCATGTATAGTTGGATTAAAGATTGATGTTCAAGAAGCGCTAAATTCTCATTTCATCTTATAAACTAATCTTGTTGCCTTTTTGTTTGTTAGGATTGACAACATTATGGATCTTATGTTGTAACAATGTTGGACCCTTCAGAAATTAAATACTAACCTATGACTTATTTAAAAATTTGATATGTTTCTGCGTCAGACACATCTGACACTCTATATTTATAGTACAAGAGAGACGTCGCTCAAGGCTAAGAAAAATGGAACTTTTACATATCTCATGCCGACCGGTGTGATAGTTATACTGACCAGTTTCTTGCACCTTCATATCGACCGGTATACAAACTTACCGGTCGGTCTTCATCTTTCTTCACTTCTTCATTAGATGCATTTTGCTCCATTTCTCTATCATAACACCTCATTTTGCTCCAAATGGTCCAAAAACCTAAATATATAGAAACGACCGAAATGAACAAGTTCTCGACAAAAAATAATCAAGAAGTGATAACAGAACGATTATAAAAAAAGTTAAAAATATCACTTAACATATACAACCCAACTTAACTTTTCTTTAGTTAGGATTGTGGTTGTAGTTTGTTTGGATGATTGATATTAAGTATAACACTCGCAAACAATTTTCCATATTATTGGGATGGGTGTCGATCGACACCAAAGAAGGTGTCGGTTGACATCATTATCTTTTCGGTTCGGTCGACACCAAGGTGGAGACCGCACGAGAACTTGGAGAGAATTCGGTCAACACCAGGTGCAGGTGTCGGTCGACACTGCTAAGATTTATTGGGTTGTTCGGTGGACTGTCGGTCGACACCAGGTGGCCAGTGTCAATTGACATAACCAGGAGAGTTTCGGTCGACACCAACCCATTCAGCAGACGACTGATACTTGCTTTTTCTAGTTTGATTGTGTTGTTTGTTGTTTGTTGAACATTGGATTCTCAATTGCTTGTGTGTATAGTCTAGTAGATGGGAGGATTGTTTCACTGAGTATTTGTGATAATACTCATGACAAGAAACGAACATGAATGAAAACCGAAACGAGTCTAAACGTGAATTAAATAGCAAGAACAGAAACGGGTTCAGGATGCAATATCAATCAAAAAGATAGAAGTCCTAAGGATGGGAGTAATTGATGTCGGTGGAGTATCCTAGTCTATAGAGTGTTTAACATGTCACAAGCAAACTATCCCTAAACAATGAACATCACAACTTAGCTAATCCAATCTCTTCACAGATGATACTCAGACTCAACCACTTCCAAACCTAGCTCTTGCTAGAGAAACATGATCAAGCAGGCATGACAAACAAGTTCATTCACGTCAACAAACATCCTAGACAACTAATCTCTTAGGCTAGGAATGTAAGTCTCTAGCACTAGTTGGTCAAACATTTCATCAAACACCTTTTGGGTGTGGAAATGTCTCGAACCTAGTTCCAATTGATCAGAGAGAAACTAGTATTTCTAACACTAGTCCAGAAGGGAATCACACGAATCTAAGCTTAGACACCCTTCATACTAAGATCCTCCACCTAGTCTATCCCATCCCCAAGAACTCTAACACTACTCAGATCCGAAAATCATCATCAAGGATGTAAACCCAGAAAACGTTGAATCAAGTATTATTAGATAGATATAAATAAGATGAACAACTTTGTAGAAGAAATCAAATTCAGAAACTGAATTAACTCAGAGATGTCAGATTATAGGTCTCAGAACGTTTTTTTGGTGGCTCGGTAAACCTTAGAAAGAAAACACGAGACAAAAGATGTCCTCGGCAAAGACTTAACAAAATGTATATATAGTCTAACATGGAAAGTCCTAAACATAAAACGACAAGGTAAAGAGTCGGTTTGAGAATCTCCTGAAGAGTGTAAGACAGAGCGTCTTCTTGACATGTGTGATCGAGTCGGTGTGCGTCCAGTGGCTCGATTTGTATATGAAAGTGGCTCGAGCAGTGTGAGTGAAAGTGGCTCGAACGTGGTCGGTGAAAGTGGCTCGAGCATGGTCGGCTGGAAGGAGGTGCGGGGAGGTTGGCTCCAGCTGGGTGTATACGCATCCACTAAAACGATGATAACTCTTGAAACACACCTCCGATTGGCTTGAAATAAACGGAATTGGAAAGATGAGTCAATTCTCTACAACTTTTATGAAGACGTTAAAGCTGAATCCCTCGACCGGTGGCTCGAGTGATGGCTCGAGTGATGGCTCGAGTGGTGGCTCGAGTGGTGACTCGAGAGTGGCTCGAGAGAGTGGCTCGACTGGTGACTCGAGAGTGGCTCGAGTGGGTGACTCGAGAGTGGCTCGAGTGGTGGCTTGATGGTCGGTTCGAATGGCAGGTTGAAAAGTGGCTCGAACCAATGGCTCGAACGACGTCTGGTAGGTTGGCTCGAACGGATACGTTTCCAACGTCACCTAGATACTTGAAATACTCCGAAATGCACAATGTATGCAAGGATGATGCAAGAACTACCTAGACATGTAAAGTGTATAGAAAAGACTAGAAAAGTGATGCAAAACAATGAGTTATCCTAACTAAATACATGATAAATATATGCTAAGGAGAGACAAAATATAGACATATCAACTCCCCCAAACTTAGTCTTTGCTTGCCCTCAAGCAAACGATCAAGAACAAAGTATGGAAGAGAGGTGTGAAGATGGAGTCTCAGAACCTAAAACATGCTGAATAAAATAGTTAGAATCAAGGTCCTTGTTTTTAGTTCTATGATGCATGGTGAGAGAAATTTATTTCTTAACTTAATTGAAACGATTCTGATCTTTAATCTACACATGCAATCCTATCAATCACTCCCTTTAACATTCATTAACAGAGAACCGTGAATCAAGCTGAACAATGTCATTGAACTCATTTGGCTAGGGTAAAAGGTCAGAGACAAAGATGGTCTCCTTTTCAAGTGGTTTTATCAATACAGAACAAGGTTATTTCACGAAAAGGAATTGAGCTTAGGAGAAGGCTAAAGGTTAAAACCAACTGAAACATACAAGAGCAGCGCCCTGTCTACCCAAAGGTCTCCAGGGAAACTCAGTCCTAACATTCTAACCCAGAAGTTAGTCCTATCTCTACCCTTCATCAGAAACATCATCTCAAACTCTTTACACTTAGTCTTAGGAGGAGTTCACTTCTTTTCATTCTAGCAGATTAGGAAATCTTTATTATCACTATGGTTCTTTTTCTTTTCTTCCAAGTACTCTAAACATCTTAAGCATTTTTACTTTCTTTCCTTTATATAATATTTTTATTTTATGCCCAGAACCAATAACTCTTTTTACTGTGCTCAACCCAAATCCTTTACTAGACTTGTAAACTTTGAAAACACATCCCCCTCCTTAAGACTTTCTACCCTTTACTTTTCTGCACAAATCCGTACCCAATACCCAAAATCGAGTTCTCACCTAGTCCTACTAGTCTGGATAATGCGAACTAGAACTATACAGGATCCTACTCTTTTCGGTTAGAACCTAACACTTTCTAACAAGCTCAACTCGGAAAAGGCCTGACACTCAAGAATACAATTGGCTTGAAAAAAAAACGGTTGGTTAAGGGTACGGGGAATTGTTCCAAAGATGGGAATCAGCTACTTGGATTGACAATGGTGGTAAAAATGTGAATGAAAATCCAAGTATGTATATGGTATCCATGAGTTCAGCTTCAATGTATAACAAGATAATTGCAAATCAGGATTAGGTTCAAATAGATAGGGAATGATGTCAATTCAAAACATGCTTCAATCTTACATTTTCAAGTTCAATCAACATACATCAAAGAACTAATAACAAGGACATTGATACTATCCTATTGAATTCAACATGCTAACAAGGTTACAATCATCATGAACCCCTATGCGAAATGCAACAATCCTATATGAATGACACTAAACTCAATCCTAATATGCAAGTGCAAACTACATGAACACTCTGTTTTTGTGAAAATTCTCGAAACTTTTCAAATTTTTATGGTTTTTCTATGGAAATAGATGAATGCAGACTCAAACATGATATGATGCAAAAATTTGAAATAAGAATCACAAAAAAAAGAATATCAGATACATCATCTCAAACCCTCCCCCAAACTTAAATTACACGGTCTCTTGTGTAAGAAAAATTTGCATAAGGATTTAAGAATCATAACACAAACAATGCATGAATGAAATTATATATACAAAGGGAAGGTAGAAGTACCTCAGTAGTAAAAGAAGGAGTCAGAGCTCGCCCAAGGAGTTGGTGCGTGATACTGACTCTATCCTTCACCTTGTATCTGCGGGAGTGGCCTCAGCTGGTTGGTCGACTTGCTGCTCAACCGCTTGCGTATTCTGATAAGTGTTCGGCTGCTTGTCGCACTACATGTCGTCAATTCTGGACTCACCATGGTCCGAGACTAACACTACCACATTTGTAGGCTGATAATCACCTTGATGCTCAACTTCCTGCATGCCTTGATAATCACCTTGATATTCATCTTGCTGCTTAACCGCAACCTCATTCGCATGCTCATCTCGAGCTGCAAAACGACGCGCATACCGACGGCTTGAGGAGGCTCTAGAACCACGCGAGCCTTGTCTCCTTCTCTCCCTAGACTCATGTGACAAGTGGTGTGACGGAACAGATGAAGGCTGACGCTGCCGGGACATATATGAAGATTGGCGAGCAGGAGAATGAATCGGAGAAGGTGTTCGTTGGTGAGTTCGCTCGAGGCTCACGGAAGCACGACCCGGCATGGGTCTGGTGTCCGTGGGGATAGACCTAGGGACGACGGTAGTGGAAGTCGAGCAGATAAACTTACGCATGAAGTTCGTCATAGTCTTGGTGAAGCTGCTGAACGCCTTGTCTCTGGCCTTCCCCCATCGCTGAAGCTGGTTGAGGCGTTGATGAGCTGCTCTAACCCCCTTGGCCATTCTTGGTTCTGAGTACTCCTTGAAGTAGAACTGCTCTGGGCGGTACTCCTCTGTGTACTCCTCCATCGGGTCTGCTTCTGCTTCCGCAACCTCTACCCGTTGCACCTCATCCCCAGACTCGTACAGAGTGTACGTGGAAGGTATGAACTCAACATGTTCACCCCTAAAGATAGTCAACTCGACACAAGGCAGGAGTAATCTCGAGGGACCGACTTCAGGATGTACAAACTTGTAAAGCAACCGTCCCTGCCTCAAACCCCGCTCCAGAGTGCGCAACTACCGCAGGTTGTTCACGTCGATCCAGCGTGGTGGGCATGACTCGGATAGTAATGGAACACCAGCAGCCTCAAGAAACCAAGTCACCACGCCGCCCATACACATCACTCCTGGAGAGTGGTTGCTGTTGAGCCTCGAGACCCAAGTCTTGTACGACATCATGTAGTTGAGGAGGTAGAGCGAGACAGAAGTGTTGGATGTGTCACCTTGCAGCTCGGTGCCATCCATTGCCGTGAATGAGAGTCCTTTAAGCGCTAGAGCAATCATCTTAAGCTCCCCATTGGTGATGTATCCCTTAATCTCCTTTGCGTAGAATGCATTGGCCACCGCCTTCTAAAAGTAACGCAACACTGGGCTACTCAGGTTCATAGCCTTCATTTTCGATGAAGTGAATGTGGGCGTGCTTCCAATCGTCGCCCATAGTGCTGATATTTTGTTCTATCGAACTGCGGTGTAGTCCCCGTTCCGCTGGGAAATCTAAAGATCTCTTCAATGGTTATTAAAGTAAGGGTGTAGAACTGGCCATGAACGCGGAATGTAATATAGCCTAGACCTCCATCAGACATCTTGCCTAGCTCATCCGCGTACAAGTGCATCTCCAGAGTAGAGAGGAACTGGATTTTCTCCTCTTTGTATCCATTTTTGAGGGTGTTCATGATTCGCTCCAGGTGGCACCGCCTAAATAGATACTGAACATCCTCCGCAATCCCGAGTAGTTCCATCGTCTCAACATGAGGATATCTGGTGACATTAAACTCCTGCTGCTGAAACAGCTCGTAGTACTCCTTGGGAGTCAGTTTCGTCTCAGATCCCTTCCGTCTGATAGATTTCCTGGGAGCTTGTCCTGAGCGCAACTCAGGTTCCTCCTGTTCGTAATCACTGCCTTCCTCTCTGGACTTGGAAGTTTGTGTCGATCTCTTCCCGCGATTCTTACTCTTGGTAAGCGGTTTAGCTGGTTTGCTCGATCCTGCTGCTTGTTTGGAACCGTCAACAGCTTCTTCGACCATGTTCTTTATTTCTAGGAAACGCTTTGCCATAGACTTAGGCGATGAGCGTTCTCCAGCCTTACAACTATATGCATCTCTCATTTCCACTATTAGCTCAGTACTCTTCCTACTTCTCTGAGACATGATGAACTCAAAGCTAAACGTTAATATATTAGCGAGCAATTAACAAGAGCAAATATGAAATTTAAAGCTTGAAAGAACAAAGAGAGGAGAAACCGATCGATTGGAATGGTATCGGCTCGAGTGGGATGTTGGCTCGATTGGCGTTGGGCGAGTGGGTATGGTAACGGTTCGAGTTGCAGCAAGGTGGTGTCGTCGGTGGACATCGGCTCGAGTGAAGTGAGCCTGCAGCAATCGAGCGGTGTCGTGTGTGAGTGGCTCGATTATGTTCGATGTAAACGGCTCGATTGGGTTCGACGGAGGCAAGAATCGAGAGTGGCTCGATTGAAGGAGTTCGATGGAAACGGCTTGATTGAAGACGTTCGACCGTGGCTCGAGTGAAGACGTTCGACCGTGGCTCGATTGAAGCGAAAATGTCAGTCGCTCGAGCGTGATACTTCGGCAGATCGAGCAGATGTCTTCGGACAAGGTTGAGTGGCAGGTTGAGTTGCTCGAGCGTGACAGTTGACGAGGCTACAACGCTGGTTGGCTAGATTGGCTTTGAGCAAGTAGAGCGTAACGGCGGTCAAGTCGAAGCTTGTTGCTTCGAGGGATGCGGTTTCTTCATTCGAGTGGGGGTCGTGACGAGTTTGCGTGTGCAGACAGCGAGAACAGTGGTGTGAGTTGGTGCTGGTCTCTCCGTGAAATTGAGCAAAGAGAGAGTGAGAGTGAAAGAGTGAGTGAATTATTGAGTGATGGTTGGTGGGTGAGAGTAAAAGAGAGATGAGAAAACATCTAAATAGAAGGAGAGTTGTGAGGGTGTAGTGGGTTGATGGGACAAAAAGATGATATGTTTGGTGAGAGGTAACAAGAGATGGGAGAGAGTGAAATGATGGGCACGTGGGTTTGTGAAAAGAGGGGGGTGGGAAGGTGATTTCGTGGGTGGTGGAAAAAGAAGAAGGTAGTGGGGTCGCGAACAGTGAAGATTCCCTCTCTAGATTTTTTCTGTTCCTGTATAACACCAACACACTTTGTCTGATTCTCCTTTTCTTTTAATTTCTCTGTATCCTCTATTTCTTCTGTAAAACTCATCGTGCTCGGCTTTGCTCTGAACTCACTCTCTTGACGGCTACTTTTGTCTTTTCCTTTTTCGTTGCTCAAACTTCCTTCTGTAGATCCTTGAGAACCAGAAAAGTAAAAACAAAAATGAAAAACACTAGGATCCTAAAAGAAAATATTTACAGTGATACCTTTGTGACTTCCTCCCAAGTGATCCCTAGCTTGACATTTCAGATTTTATGCTTTTTGGGGTTCATAGAGGAGCATAGAAGACCCCTCTGGCTGGACTTGATCAGCTAAATATTTTTTTTACTCTTTGGCCATTTACAGTAAATTCGCTACCATCCTTGTTCAGAAGAGTGATGGCTCCAAAAGGCAGAACATCTTTGACTGTAAAAGGTCCAGACCACCTAGACTTAAGCTTCCCAGGAAATAACTTAGTTCTGGAATTGAATAGCAAATCCTGATCTCCAGCCTTGAGCTCCTTGACAATAATCTTCTTGTCATGAAAATTTTTTGTCCTTTCCTTGTAAATCTTGGAACTCTCATAAGCATCAAGTCTTATTTCTTCCAACTCATGGATGTCCAGAGTCCTCTTAGTCTAAGCCGTGTCAATATCCAAGTTCAGCAACTTGATAGCCCAAAGCGCCTTGTACTCAACCTCCACAGGGAGATGACATGCTTTACCATAGATCAACTGAAATGGTGTTCGTCCTATTGGCGTTTTGAACGCTGTTTTGTACGCCCAGAGAGTCTCGTCCAACTTGACAGACCAATCTTTCTTTGAAACTCCAACAATCCTTGACAGAATACCCGGCAACGACGCCAAATTGATACTAGGATTTTTGTGTGTCTATCCTAGCAGGTTCAATTAACTTTATGTAGTTGTAATACTTAAGGTGTCAATCCAGTTGGGAAACTTTACTAACAATTAGGATGCAATCAACGTATCACAAGTCAAGACAATATAAAAAGAATGTTTGTCTAACAATCCTAGAATGATCAGAATGCAAAGTGGAAATGGACTACAGAACTAGGAACGAAAATGCATGACAAGAAACGAACATGAATGAAAACTGAAACGAGTCTAAACGTGAATTAAATAGCAAGAACATAAACGGGTTCAGGATGCAATATCAATCAAAAAGATAGAAGTCCTAAGGATGGGAGTAATTGATGATGTCGGTGGAGTATCCTAATCTACAGAGTGTTTAACATGCCACAAACAAACTGTCCCTAAATAATGAACATCACAACTTAGCTAATCCAATCTCTTCACAGAAGCTACTCAGACTCAACCACTTCCAAACCTAGCTCTCGCTAGAGAAACATGATCAAGCAGGCATGACAAACAAGTTCATTCACGTAAACAAACATCCTAGACAACTAATCTCTTAGGCTAGGAATGTAAGTCTCTAGCACTAGTTGGTCAAACATTTCATCAAACACCTTTTGGGTGTGGAAATGTCTCGAACCTAGTTCCAATTGATCAGAGAGAAACTAGTATTTCTAACACTAGTCCAGAAGGGAATCACACACGAATCTAAGCTTAGACACCCTACATACTAAGATCCTCCACCTAGTCTATCCCATCCCCAAGAACTCTAACACTACTCAGATCCGAAAATCATCATCAAGGATGTAAACCCAGAAAACGTTGAATCAAGCATTATTAGATAGATATAAATAAGATGAACAACTTTGTAGAAGAAATCAAATTCAGAAACTGAATAAACTCAGAGATGTCGGATTATAGGTCTCAGAACGTTTTTTTGGTGGCTCGGTAAACCTTAAAAAAAAACACGAGATAACAGATGTCCTCGGCAAAGACTTAACAAAATGTATATATAGTCTAACATGGAAAGCCCTAAACATAAAACGACAAGGTAAAGAGTCGGTTTGGGAATCTCCTGAAGCGTGTAAGACAGAGCGTCTTCCTGACATGTGTGATCGAGTCGGTGTGCGTCCAGTGGCTCGATTGGTATATGAAAGTGGCTCGAATGGTGTGAGTAAGAGTGGCTCGAGCATTGTGAGTGAAAGCGGTTCGAGCGTGGTCGGTAAAAGTGGCTCGAGCGTGGTCGGTGAAAGTGGCTCGAGCGTGGTCAGCTCGAAGGAGGTGCGGGGAGGTTGGCTCGAGCTGGGTGTATATGAATCCACTAAAACGATGATAACTCCTGAACCACACCTCCGATTGGCTTGAAATAAACGGTATTGGAAAGATGACTCAATTCTCTACAACTTTGATGAAGACGTCAAAAGCTGAATCCCTCGACCGGTGGTTCGAGTGATGGCTCGAGTGGTGGCTCGAGTGGTGACTCGAGAGTGGCTCGATTGGTGACTCGAGAGTGGCTCGAGTGGTGGCTCAAGTGGGTGACTCGAGAGTGGCTCGAGTGGGTGACTCGAGAGTGGCTCGAGTGGTGGCTCGATGGTCGGTTCGAACGGGTTGAAGAGTGGCTCGAACGGATGGCTCGACCGGCATCTGGAAGGTTGGCTCGAATGGATACGTTTCCAACGTAATCTAGATACCTGAAATACTCCAAAATGCACAATGTATGCAAGGATGATGCAAGAACTACCTAGACATGCAAAGTGTATAGAAAAGACTAGAAAAGTGATGCAAAACAATGAGTTATCCTAACTAAATGCATGATAAATATATGCTAAGGAGAGACAAAATATAAACATATCAGTTGTTATTGTATTTCTGCTGTTTTGTTTATTGGGGCTTAGGATGTTAGTAAGTATAGGATTACTAGTTTAACATTGTATTAAAAAAAAAAGAATCGGGTCGTTTCATTAACCTTATATGGTTGTATGGTTATGTTCATGAGTATGTATTCAGCTTTCATGATTCGGATTTTTTGATGCAGTTTCTATAAGACGAGAACCGGTTCCACTCCACCATTCTTTAATCAAAAAAGAAGGAAAAGGAGTTAATATGCTGAGAAAAGATCAAGAATGAACTAAGTCGCGTTGGTCTAGAGGTAAAGGGAGGTACGTCCCGACACTTAGGTTCTAGTATCATTGACCATTGAGTTCGAAATTTAACATGGTTTTCTCCGGCCTCAGGAAATTAGTGTTTGCATCTAGGAAGCCTTTAGAATCACTCATGAATTACTAAAAAAAATTAAAAAACAAAAATGAAACCGAAAAAATCTTAATATTTTTAGTTATATATCAAAAGGTTCTATGGCACCGGTGATTTGTTTGGGGATTTGAATTAATTGGTTTGATCCGAGTTAAAAGAAAGTTATTTACCTAATTCTACTGAAAATCATCCATTGTTACACAAAAATTTCTAACTCTCGGTGTATTAGTAGATGAAATGTCCCGGTTTCAAACATTCAGGTGACAACCAGAACCAGCAGTAAAGTTACAAATTATGAGCCAATGTTTTCCTTCTTGAGTTTTTTTCTTTTCAAATTGGTTTAAACAATAGAGTGCAAACAAATTCAAATCAACAAGTAGTTCAATTATAGAAGGATGTGACGCATACATGTGTATTCATTCTTTTAAAGAGTTTGGAGCATCGAAGCCAAGTGTCCACGTCTTGTTATAGATTTAGGTACTTAAACCTTCAGTCTTGCCAACATATTTAATTTGCCTAATTGCCAATTTCTTAAGTTAAGAGAAATGCTTAGTGTTTTTTTTTTCCCTTTTTTTCCCAAGTTGGAGTAATAATCAAGTATGGTTGAGAAACTCATCAAATCCAAAATACATAAAGTCTAGTTAGTTTCCAACACGTACCGTTCCGGTTTGTTCATAAATATCTTACCGTAGTTTTTTTTTTGAATAACTAAGAATCTAGGTGGATGCATCCTCTTAAGACAGAACCATAACATTTTATATGGTCTCCTCCCAATTGTCATTTGAACCAGTGACCTATACATTTTTCCTCTTCACCTAGTTTATTTTCCTATAAATTTGGATTTGCTTATATTTAGTTTGATTTTCCAACTTGTGAAGAAGACTCTGTTTTATTTTCTTTTTGGACCAGCTTGAAAAGAAACTGACCGATCTAAAGCAGTTCACTTTTGTCCGTGTCAGTTTGATTTGATGTCGTATGGTTTGGTTTGGGGTTTATATATGCACACCCCTACTTTCCGGTTTATTAATTTTCATGCAAATTGTAACGTGTAAACTTCAACGTCTAAACTCTAAAGTAGACGTGACATTGAGTCAATGTTCTTCCCCTTATAGATTTGAAATAATCTTCAAGCACTACATCTTGCTCTGTGCTATCTGCCGGCATAAAAGTAGCTTAGTTTTCACCGGAGGGTGAGAGGTAGATGAGTTTTAAAGATGACTGCTCTTCAGATCTCTCTCGATCTGTGTACATATGCAGATCAAAACTCATCTACCTCTCACCCTCCGGTGAAGACTTGTATCTTCTACGGCGAGGATCTCTCGCACATTCCATCGGTTGAATTCGTCGCCGGTGAGACATACTTCCGGCACCATACGTCTCTGTTTCTTCATTTTCGAGGTGTCATGTGCCTACTCGAACCATCCTTTCCCTCCATAGTAGCCAGAACCATCGACTTAGTGAGTTCCATCTCCATAGACGGCTCAAATTCCTTCACTTTTTCCTCCTATATGGAGAGGGTACGTAATTTTATTACTATCCCCATGTACTAAGAAAATCACACCTTCACTTGTTTCTTTAGAGGAGAATGCTTTCAAGCAGTTACCTTGGAATGTATCAACAGCTAGTAGATTGGAGAGACCATTGTCTCTTTCTTTCTTTGTGGTGAGTTCTATCTCATGTTTCCTCTTATTTGAAAGAGAGACTTATTTCGTTGATGTTCCTCATTTGAGAGGTGATTTTCTCTTACCTCTTTGTTTGAAAACTCAAGCAAATGTCGGGCTTCTCTGTTGGCTCTTACTTTCTTCTCCCAAATCCACTCTTTTGCTTTCATGGTCTACCTCTAGTTTTTGTTCTCCGCTATCCATCTGTTTTAGGTTCGTCAACAAAGAGTGGCAAGGTGGCTCGGTTATGGACTCCTTCTCTGGCTTTCGGCTTTTGGGAACTTGTTCCCGCCCTACATGCTGCCGCCCTGTTCAGAGAGATGATGATTTGTCATCAGTGCGAGTTAAGAGCTTTAAAATCCGTCAGAATCTTAGTATTCCAGTGTGGCAATATGTCGTTATGCGATCAGCGATCTGGTCATTATCAGCCCCTAATCATTTCATTTGGCAATGGACTGTTATCTACCAATCCGAGTGGCCTTACCTTGTGTGGAAACTCGCTATCTTCAGGGCTTTATGCCCCTTTTATTTAGCTTGTACTGCTTTTGGTTTTATGCCTAGTTTTAAAGTTTGGTTGTTGTCTTTGATTACAACATGTCTAAGTCATCTATCCTCCTCTGTAAGTTTATTTGGTTTGTTTAGTTTCCCAAGGGAAGCTTGTAATCCTTTAAGCTTAATATAATTGAGTGTTTGAAGTCAAAAAAAAAAAAAGTAGCTTAGTTTTCCTCGCGAATTGTGTTTGACTGTTTGTTTATATTTTTATTTTAAAAAAATGTCCATTTGAAAAGTGGCTCATATAATATCCTTGGATACATATTATAAATTTAAAGGCTCGCCAGTTTGTTATATGTTGAAATATCCTTTTTCGATAATCGAGCAGAAAAATGGAGAGATGTTGTATGAAAATTGCTACAATCTGAATGTCACACGGGGCATGAACTGTAAGGATATCGTATCTCATCATATCAGTTAAATATGTAAAGTATATATTTGTAATAATGTGTATACTCTAGCTCTCTACGATATCCTCCCTTGTATAATTACTCTTGCTATTCTTCAATAAGAATTATCACATTCTCTATTCCTGTATAGTATTAGAGCTACGCTCCTAGACCTAGAAACTTTCTTTCCTCTTCTTTTTGCCGTTTTTATTTCTTCTTTTTCTTTGCATTTTCATCATGTCTTCCAATGGAACGACTGATTCTCCGGTCACTTCAGCCACCGACGCCGTCCCTATCACCACCACTTCTCTGCTTCATATCAACATGACTAATGTCACCAAACTGACTCCACTAACTACCTTATGTGGAGTCACCAAGTTAATGCTATCATTGATGGCTACGATCTTGGCCATTTGCTTGACGCTAAGTCCACCAAACCCGATCCCACAGTCACGAGTGCCGGATCCACTGTTGCTAACCCTGCTTATGCTGTGTGGACACGCCAGGATAAGCTCATTTACAGCGCTCTCCTCGGTGCAATCTCTCTTGCTGTCCAACCTCTACTCTCTCGTGCCTCCACTTATGCGGAAGTCTGGACCACCTTGCGTGCCACCTACGCCAAACTCAGCCGCGGTCACATCCTGCAACTGAAACACCAACTCAGTGAATGGAGGAAGGGCAATCATACTATTGATGAATATGTCCAAGGCTTGGCAATGCGGTTCGATCAACTGGCTCTTCTTGGCAAACCTGAAGATCATGAGGACCAGATCCGCTACATTCTCAAAGGTCTCCCTGAAGACTATAAGACCGTCATCGATCAAACCGAAGGACGTGATGTGGCACCCTCGATTCCAGAGCTTCACGAGAAGCTTCTCAACCGTGAAGCCACTCTCCTTACATCAAGTCATGCCGCCTCCATTCCGATCACCGCCAACTATGCAAACAACACTCCTCGCTCCAAGTCTTTCCAGCCGCGGCAACAAAACCACAACCAAGGCTGGTCTCCTCGCAACACTGGTGGACAACAACGTGGCTCTAAGCCTTACCTTGGTAAGTGTCAGATCTGTGGCACCCAAGGTCACTCCGCTAGGTGTTGTCCACAGTTTCAGTCTCCACAGTCTCAGCGCCCACTGCTGCCTACTCCTCGTGCCAACTTTGCTCAGCCTACAAGTCCTTGGATCATGGACTCTGGTGCCATACACCATATCACGTCCGACTTAGCCAATCTCTCTCTTCATCAACCTTACAATGGCGGTGAAGAAGTTCTTGTTGGCGATGGCACTGGTCTCCCCATCCTTCACACTGGTTCTGCGTCTCTTCCTTCTCTCCGACGTCACTTATTACTTACTAAAGTTCTTCATGTCCCTAATATTCAAAAGAACTTGATCTCTGTTTATCGTCTTTGCAATGCAAATAATGTGTCTGTTGAATTTTTCTCGGCTTACTTTCAGGTGAAGGATCTCAGCTCGGGGGCCCGGTTGCTCCAAGGACGGACTAAGGATGAACTCTACAAGACTCCTCATTCCCTTCATGCGGCAACTGAAGCTCTCGACTCTGCTTCTTCCCTGAACCCGACACCATAACCAGTTGCTTCGTCTTCACCATCAAATACTCTGGTCCTGGACCCCGCTACACCATCTGTGTCCGCTCCCACGTTGGATTCACCAACCTCTGATCAGAACTCCAACATCGTCAACGATCACGGGATCCCTCCCGGGTCTCCTTCCAAGTCTCATTCCTCTGCAACAGCGACACACGACTCTCACAATACACCAAATGACGTTGACTCTCAGCCCATGCCCACAACCTCGCCAGGCCCACTAACCAATTCTGGATCGACAACATCCCCTTCCGATCAATCCAGCCCATCACACACAACGTCTTCGTCTTCGACGACACAGTCCCCACCGCCTCCCCCTGCTTCGAATGTACATCCCATGACGACTCGAGCCAAACATGGGATCGTCAAACCTAACACGAAGTATGCACTCGCCATCGCCACCATTGACGTCGAGCCAAAGACGGTCATCCAGGCTCTTGCTGACGATAAGTGGCGACATGCCATGTCCGATGAGTTCAATGGCCAACTACGCAGATTCACGTGGTCTTTGGTCCCGCCAGCTCCCCACCAAAATGTCATTGACACTAAGTGGATCTTCAGCTCAAATACTTACCTGATGGCTCTATCGACAGGCACAAGGCGCATCTTGTAGCTCACGGCTATAACCAGCGGAAAGGTATTGATTACAACGAAACATTCAATCCGGTTATCAAATCTACAACAATTCGGATTGTTCTTCAGACAGCGGTTGCGTGTGACTGGCCTATCAAGCAGCTTGATGTGAACCAAGCCTTCTTACAAGTCACCTTGGAGGAGGAGGTTTACATCAAACAACCGCAAGGTTTTGTTGATGTGAATCACCCAAACCATGTATGTCGTCTCCACAAAGCGCTTTACGGCTTGAAACAAGCACCCCGCGCCTTGTACCAAGAACTCAAGAACTATTTGCTTCAGGTTCGTTTCTTGAACTCACTTGCTGACGCATCTTTGTTCATTCTTCAACGAGGCCAGAGCAAGGTCTACTTGCTAGTCTATGTGGACGACATTATTGTCACAAGTAACGATAATGATCTAATTCATCAAACACTTCACTCCTTGGCTACACGCTTTGACATCAAGGATCCAGAGGATCTTCATTATTTCCTTGGAATTGAAGCTCATCGCACCGCGCATGGCTTACACCTCACTCAACGACGGTACATTCTTGATCTTCTCACTCGCTGCAATATGCTTCACGCTAAGCCAGTTGCAACTCCAATGGCCACGTCTCCGAAACTCACTCTCACCGCTGGAACACTTCTCAACGATCCGACCGAGTACAGAACTGTCGTTGGTAGCCTACAATACCTAGCCTTCACATGACTGGATATCTCGTATGCCATGAACCGTCTCTCACAGTACATGCATCGACCGACCTCCGAACACTAGCAAGCTGCTAAGCGTCTTCTGCGGTACTTGGCCGGCACTGCAACTCATGGGAATTTCTTTCACCGGTCGAACTCCACTTCCGTTCATGCATTCTCCAATGCTGATTGGACTGGCGACACCGACGACTACGTCTCCACCCACGCTCACATTGTCTACATTGGTCGCAACTCTGTCTCTTGGTCCTCAAAGAAGCAGAAGGGAGTCGCTCGGTCCTCTACTGAAGCCGAATACCGGTCCGTTGCAAATACAGCTGCTGAAATACGGTGGATCTGTTCTCTCCTTAATGAACTACACGTTACATTTCCATTACCTCCAGTCATTTACTGTGACAATGTGGGTGCTATGTACTTGTGCGCTAATCCGGTCTTCCATTCTCGCATGAACCATTTGGCTCTGGACTACCACTTCATTCGCAATCAGGTCGCCGATGGTACTCTTCGTGTTGCTCATGTCGCCTCCAAGGACCAGCTCGCTGATGCATTTACAAAACCCCTGGCTCGTGCTCCTTTCACGACGCTATCTTCCAAGATTGGTGTGCTCAAGACCCCACCATCTTGAGGGGAGATGTAAGGATATCGTATCTCATCATATCAGTTAAATATGTAAAGTATATATTTGTAATAATGTGTATACCCTAGCTCTCTATGATATCCTCCCTTGTATAAATATTCTTGCTATTCCTCAATAAGAATTATCACATTCTCTATTCCTATATGAACTATCTAATTAGGGCTATTTTCGTATACGGAAACTACGATGGTCTTAACGTCGTCCCAAACTTTGATCTGTACCTTGGCCCAAATAAGTGGGCAACGGTGAAGGATGTTCTCTCATTCGAGGAGCTCATCCACGTTCCAAGATCCAACTCTTTACAGGTATGTCTTGTTAAGACAGGGAAAACAACACCAATGATAAATTCCTTGGAACTACGACCACTGAGAAACAATATTATACTACTGAAAGGGGCTCGTTTAGGAACATGATTAGGTACTATTTTAGCACAACAGGTGGCTTGATAATGAGGTAAGGATAAAAACTCAATACTACTAAAAGTCTAATACATGCTTTCATTTATTGATGTGTTCTAACACGAAATTTCCCTAGGCACCCAGAAGATGTCCATGATCGTATGTGGCTCACCAACTTCAAGGACGAGTGGGCGTTAATAAATACTGCTCTCAGTATAAATACTTCTACTGGTTACGATATCCCACAAGATGTGATGGCCAATGCTATCACTCCGAAGAAGGCTAGCAGCACAATGCTAAATTTTTCTTGGGAGTCGGGGGATCCTAGTGCAGAGATTTACCTCTACATGCACTTTGCGGAGCTTCAGCCTCAAACAGGCGATGATCAGAGACAATTTTTTATTTTCTTGAATGGAGAAATAATTAACGGACCTTACATTCCTACACATTTAAAAGTCAAAACTATATACGACACGACGCCAAGAAAATGTAAGGAAGGGAAATGTCTTTTGCAACTTAACGGAATGGGGGTCCAATTCCGCCTATGATTAACGCTATGGAGATCTACACTTTGATAAATCACTCACAACTCGAAACTAATGAAGATGATGGTATGTCAAAAAAATTTATTATAAATCCTTGTGTAAATATGTTATCGTGCGTTGATATTTAATTTCAAAATTCAAAATTGTTAGTTTTCGCCATCAAGAATATCCAATCTACTTATAGATTAAGTAAAATCAGCTGGGAAGGAGATCCGTGTGTCCCCAGCCAATTTTTATGGGATGGTCTCAAATGCAATAGCTTCGATAATTCTACTCCACCTATAGTCACTTTCTTGTAAGTACATGCATGATTTAACCATATTTCTTTCATAATGCCTTTACACTTTTAAGTTTTAACACATTTTGTGAATCTGTCGTTACTAGAAACCTGTCTTCAAGTGCATTGACTGGGATTATCACACCTAGCATTTTGAATCTAACCCATCTACAAGAACTGTAAGTATCATGACCACAACTTAGTAAAAATTAAAATTAGTAGCAATATCTTTGTTGACAAATTACTAAAAAGAATTATTTGTTTCTCAACTGTCAGGGACTTGTCAAATAATAATTTGACTGGGGGTGTGCCGGAATTTCTAGCCGACATGAAATCACTCCTGGTCATGTGAGTTTTTATACGATAACATGAAAACATGAGTTCTTTACCTTTTTCCATCAAAATTTGCATATGTTTAACGTATTTGTGTATTGTAATAGAAATTTAAGTAGGAACAATCTCAATGGTCCAGTTCCCAAAAAGCTAATACAGAAGAAAGGATTGAAGTTGAAGTAAGATCTCTCCTGTTATATTTCTTTGATGATTTTTATATCCACTTTGATCAAGACAATATCTTGAAAAACTAAATACTTGTATATCTAAAGTGTTGAAGGAAATCCAAATATTTTTTTCACAACTGGATCATGCGTAAACGGATCCAAAGAGGGTGGACATCGGAAAAACAACATTATATTATCCATTTCCGCATCACTTGCTTTAGTGGTTGTTCTCGTAGTTGTACCGATTCTATTTTGTGTTCTCATAAAACAGAAAAAGCCATCAACTGATGAAGGTATTCGTCATAAATTCAACACTTGAAAGTTAGTACAACGTGTTTGTATATGAAACATATATATATATATATATAGTACTTTCTCTGACATTTTGTCTCACAAATTTAGAGCCAACATCATGCATGCTAAACACGGGTGGTAGATCATCTAGATCATCCGAACCGACAATAATGTCAAAAACTAAAAGGTTTACTTACTCTGAAGTTGTGAAGATGACAAATAGCTTCCAAAGAGTCCTTGGGAAAGGAGGGTTTGGAATCGTCTATTATGGTTCTGTGAATGATACCGAAGAAGTCGCTGTTAAAATGCTCTCACATTCTTCGTGTCAAGGATATAAACAATTTAAAGCTGAGGTATTCTTATCACAACCTTCAATAGAAAAACTGAATAAAATACTCATAAATCATCATGTCAAGTTTTGATGTGCGCTTCCAACTCAAGAGTATGAGTGGATTGAACCATGTCCCTTATATATTACTTAATTAAGTCATTTCCATCTTTCCAATATGTGCTTCTTCTCCAAATATCACTCTTTTATTATAATCATAAACACAAAAAAATATCCTTTTTAATATAAAAGAGTTAGCATGATGTTTGCTAGGTGGAACTTCTTCTCAGAGTTCATCACAAGAATTTGGTTGGTCTTGTTGGTTATTGTGACGAAGGAGAAAATTTGGCCCTCATTTACGAATACATGGCCAATGGAGACTTAGATGAGCATATGTCAGGTAATATATCAAAGTTGCCGGATATCAAACTATATTTATTTTGAGAAATATATTAAAACTATATTCATATTTTGATTGCGATATTCTAACATTATTCTAACTATTAAGCTATGCGTATTAGAATTTAAACTTCAGTTATTCCTTCACTAAATACACAGGAAAACGTGGTGGCTCATTTTTGAATTGGGCAGCTAGACTAAAAATAGTTGCTGACTCTGCACAAGGTTCGTCTAGTGTTCACACTTTTTGCCTAGATTTATATGATTCGATTTATGGAATTTTTTTTTTTTTAATGACTTTTTTCTTGCATAGGGTTGGAGTACCTACATAATGGGTGTAAGCCACTTATGGTTCATAGAGATATCAAAACTACAAATATATTGTTGAATTAACAGTTTCAGGCCAAACTTGCTGATTTTGGACTTTCGAGATCATTTCCGATCGAAGGCGAAACACATGTATCGACAGTTGTTGCTGGAACAATTGGGTACCTTGATCCCGAGTAAGTATCACCACTTAATTATCACAGTGTATTAAGCATATTCTTTTCTTTCTATAAGGATCATGTTAAGTAAAATTGTTTACAGATATTACCGGACAAATTGGTTGACAGAAAAGAGCGATGTCTACAGTTTTGGGATTGTAATATTAGAGATAGTTACAAATCAGCCAGTGATTGACCAAAACCGTGAAAAGCGACACATAGCAGAATGGGTGGGAAAAATGCTTACGAAAGGGGACATCAAGAGTATTACGGATCCAAGTCTCCATGGAGATTACGACTCCGGTTTAGTATGGAAAGCTGTCGAACTAGCAATGTCATGTCTGAATCCTTCTTTAGTAAATAGACCAACAATGACTCAAGTTGTTTTCGAATTAAACGAGTGTTTCACATCAGAAAACTTGAGGGGAGGAGATAGTCAGGAGATGAATTCGCAGAGTTCTATAGAAGTGAGCATGACATTTGACACTGAAGCCAATCCAACGGCTCGGTAGAGCTAGTGAAGAATTCTCTGTTGTATCAAGTTGACTTTTGTTTACCCATTATTATTTTACAAAACCATATGAAAGTTTGTGTATCCACAATAAATTCACCGAATTTGTTTTGTAAACTATGAACTTCTGACTGTCATTGACATTCGTGAGTTTATTTTTCTCCATGTTACAAATAATCCCAACCATAAATAAGTTACTTTCCAAATCTGGCCTAAAAGCTCCAAACGGAATAACTTGAGCTTTGACTTTCCAAATTTTTTTTTTTGCCAAGAAATTTTTTGAACCAAAACCATTAATATCTACTTAGACAAATCTGATATTCTGTTGTTGGTTTTACAGTATTGTTTTAGCGTTAGCGTAGGACTTGAGTACTTGCATTATGGATGCAAACCCAAATCATAGAGATGTCAAAACCACAACAAAGTGATTGGGAAAAACAGATGAAAGCAACTCTGCCACCAGAGTGTTGAATAAGACAGAGAAGCAAAGAATCTGCTTTTTTTTTGTAGGGATTTTTGCCAAATATGCCACATTTTTTAAAAAAATTTTGGGGAATGCCACATTTGTTTCATCTTTCTAAAAATACCACATTTTACTGTTCACATGTGATTAAAAGACGAAAATACCCTTTTATGAAAGAGAGTGATTGTCGTGGACGAGATCTGATGGACAAATTATTAGAGTAAGTCATAAACTTGTCCACGAATTTCATTTTTATAACTTGTCTACAAGAATTATATTAACGAAATTGTCCACGAGTTCAAATTAGTTATTCATATTATTAAAGATAAGTTGTCTATTAAAGATAATTAAACAAAAAAGGTAAAGTTGTCGAGATGGTGGACCAAAAGAAGATGTCGAGGAAGATGAACCAAAAGAGGATGGTGGACCAAAAACAGATGTCGAGGATGATGAACTAAAAGAGGATGATGGACCAAAAGAGGATGATGTGGATGAGGGTGGACCAAAAGATGATGTGGAGGATTGGATTTCTCGCCTGCATCCTTCTCCATATCATCTTGTCCATCATCCACATCTTGTCCATCATTCGCATATTGTCCATCATCCACATGTTCATCATTCGCATCTTGTCTATCATCCGCATCTTGTTGATCATCGGCATCTTGTCCATCATCTTCATTTTGTCTATCATTCGCATCTTGTCCATCATTCGTATCTTGTCCATCATCTGTATCTTGTTTATCAACAGCATAGTGTTTATCGAGAGGCATTTATGTCTTTTTAAATAGGGGTTGTGGCATTCTGGAAAAGAAAACAAAAAAGTAGCATTTTGATTAAAGTTTTTTACTGTTCATGACATTTTTATTAATTAACTCTTTTTTGTATACACGGAAAACCACTTAAATTGTTGTTTATAATACTTAAATCAATTGCATATACAACATAATTACACACACAAGTAAATAAATACTACTTTACCTGAATTGAGAGGTAGTATTTTACTCCTTAACTAAGTCCTGGAAAAGATGGGATTAAGACATACAACTAGTCTACTAAAAGTCATCAACCTTAGAACATTGCTATATATATATACTAGAAAAAGTCTCACGCGATGCGTGGATAAAATAAATGTAATGAAATATGCAATATTTTGAAATCAGAGAGAATTCCGGTGAATGGTTTAGAGCCATTAAAGTTGTGGGAGGCGAGTTACTGGCGGTATTTGGACGGCCGAGGAGTGTGGATATTTAGCTTGCAAGAGGTCAATGCAAGTAGATTTGATTATTAGTCCTATGGAATTATATGATGTTATCCTTGGTATGAATTGGTTGGATCGGTACAAAGTGCATCTGGATTGTCACCAGGGAAGAGTAGCACTTGAGCGACTCGGAGGGAAGTTGATATTTCACAGAGTAAGACTGACTTTAGGGTATCTCGTAATCTCAGCCATGTAAACAGGGAAGACGATCGAGAATGATTGTGAGGCCTATTTGGTTACTATTGCTATGTCGGAGTCGGTGAGATAGGCTACGGCTGGAGGTATTCAGGTGGTGCAAGAGTTTGATGATGTGTTTTAGTCGTTGCAGGGATTACCACCATGTCGGCTTGATCTCTTCATGATTGAGTTGGAACCGAGATCAACATCGTTATCTAAAATGCCTTACATGATGACTTCAACAGAGATGACAGAGTTGAAGAAATAGTTAGAGTGAAATATACTATATTTTGGAACTAATATATATTTAATTATTTAAAGATACATGCAATGTTATTTAACATAAATATTGTCACTAAGATATATTAATTGTAAATTGAAAATTTATCAGGTTTTATGAATTAATATCTAAAACTAATTTTATCTTAAAATTTTGTCAACTTGATCAAAAGGAACATATTAAAATATTAATATACAATATAAACCTTTCGTTTTATTTAAATTTGTAAAAAACATATGCACCATATCTTTGACTGTTAGATTTCAAATTTGAAATTGTATATATAGTCTGTGTGTAAATTGTAAAAATTTCATTACTTTCAAAGTTATCAAATTGAGAATGTTTTGATTAATTAGTGAGATTAACATATATGAATGAGCTATTTTTTAAAAGAACATACACTGATGTGAAGTCACATACATATTTATTTTGTACACCTTCTTTTGACTCTCACGGTAGTTTACTATTTAGCACATAAGTTTTTTTTCCATTTTGTGAGGAGTAAAAGTACATAAATGTTTAATCTAGATGTGCAGAAAATAAATATTTTTAAACTTGACCAAAAAGAAACCAAGTGTGTACATATATGAGAAATGTTTGTAAATTAAAATTTTAAACTAAATGAAAAAGATAAAATAAAGCAACCACAGATTAAAATAAAAAGTGAATATGATATTAATCAGTATCAACCTGGAAAGAGCCTATATATGTATTCAATGAACATCATGCTGTTTATGTCCATCATTTGGCTGTTTATGTTTATTTTTCTTTTGATTGGGAAACTAAACTACTTTTAAAAACTAATGTGAATTTTAGCAACTTAGCAAAATATACATGTTAAACAACATTTGCAAACCTCAAAACATGAAGAAGAAGTATAAACTAAAGATAAAGAAGATAGACATACAAAATTTTTTATCTAAAAGTGAGAAGATACCATTTGTTTTACATTCTTCATCTAGTCATTTCTAATGATGAGTCATCTTTCACATGTTCACTGCATATGCTATAAAATTTTGACTTGTCCAATTTGTTTGAAGACCTACAAAAATCACCCCAGAAAAAAAAATGGAGTTATTTTAGTTGAATATAAAATTGATAGTATAAAATTTAGAAAATTATTTTAGAGATAGAATATGTTGTTGGATGAAGACTTTTACTTGATATTTATAGATACTTTTTATGCAATAATACTTCATTTGTATCATGAAATGTTTTTCAGTGTCTTTTTGTCAAACATCATGGGTTTTATATATTGTTACATTTCAATTATAAATATAAATTGTGTGGGAATTAATACATTAAAGTGTATTAATATGATGACTGTTTTTTTTTTTTCTTTTTTGTCAAACATCAAGAGAGTTACATTTTAAAGAATTAATATGCCATAAGTTGTGATTCTGATTATTATTATTTTGAAGTTATTTTTAAATACAGAAAATTGATCTTTAAGCACAAAATTATGAAATATCATATTTTCAATATCTTGGAATTAATTTATTTTATATATTGAATTCAGTTTAGACTGAAAGAATTGATTTTATTCCAAAATTAAGAAATTTCATATTTTATATCTTCAAATTATTTATAATAAATGAATTGATCTTTTGATGTAAAACTTGTGAAATTAATTTATATGGCAATTATATAACTACTAACAAGATATTAAAAATGATAAGATATTTTTTTTAGTATAAAACTATATTTAAATTTAGTGACTATTAAAAATAGTGTATTTAAATTTGATTGTAATGACACATGTCAAAAGAATACAATGCCATTTGTCAGCTTCTTAGATCATGACTTTGAAGAAACTTTACTTTATTATATAAGATACTAGTACTCACTCTGTGCTACGCACAGATTTAATTTACGTTGATTTTGGATATTTTTTTTTGTATTTTTGGAGATTGTTAGTTAAAACAATATTAATTAAATAAAAATATTATGTAAGATTTGAGATATGAGAGTTAGTAAAATGTGTATCTTTCTATTTATAAGAGAAATTGTAGTTAAGAGCATATGGAAACTTTATAATTTAATTGGATAATAAATACACTAATCTTTATATCAATTAGGTAAATGTAATTTATACTTTCCCCGGTTTTTTACTTTTCGTTTAAGGTTTTCTCACACAAATTAAAAAAACTATTAAATTGTTTTTTTTACCTTTTATTAATATATTTTATAAATATTTCATTGGTCAAAATTTTAAAACAGCAGGCATAAAACTGGAATATTCACCAAACATTTTCATTGAAAACCTAAAACAACAACTAAATTAAAACAGAGGGAGTATTTCATTGTTATAGGAGTCACATAAACTATGTGAGAGTTATAGACATGCAATCATTACATATTAATACATTTTCTTATATATGTAATATTTCTAAATGCTATTATTAATCATTCATTGCATTACTATAAATATTATGAAAATTACAAAAATTGAGAGTTAGTACAAAATATGGGACTGATGAGATGGAATAGAAAAGTTAATAAAAAATGTGTCAGGTTTATAAAAATACATTATTGTGAATTAATAACTAAATTGTCTATTGTTTTAAATATATATTCAAGAGTTATATATTATAAATATAGATCTATGAACGGGCATCTTAGCTAATCAAATCATGAATTTAAATATATCTTCACTTTTCTCTGTAAACAGAAATATATACAGTTACCTCTTTATCAAAAAAATATATATTCAATTCTCATTTAGTTATTTAGAAATTATATATTAAAATATACTTTAGTTTATTTTAAATAGATTGAAAATGAAATAAAATAATGTAATATCAAGATCATGTGAATTATTTATATTGAAGTGTAGAAATAAAACAGCCAATTATTACTCGACATTGTCCTATACAACCCAAATATTATAATCTTATATCCTTAAACTATTTAATCATCGAATTATTTGTTAATTGAATAAATTTGTCACACTAAAAATTAAAAGAAACAAAATGACAATTGTGAAATAAGAGAGCATCAAATGACAATCTTTTAGAGCTTTCCAAAAGAAAACTTTATTTTATTATTAGATGATATAATATAGTAAGGTTTCTTTCAACTCTTACTCTAAGAATCTGAGGCCTAACATAATTCTATATTAAAATTCTTTTAAAATCAAATACACATGAAATTATATATTTTACTTTATAAGTATTTTAAAATGATTGCATAAATCATCAAAAGATGAACAAAGTAAAAATAATTTACATTCGTGGAAAAAATATTCAAGACTTAGTAAGATAATATTTCTTCTAAAGTTAGGAACTTCCCAAAAACGGATGATTCAAACAACGATACTATTGTTATCGGTGTTTTGTTGTTCGTTGGAGATTGAATCGAAGATAGAATAGAAAGTAAATGTTTTAGTTTTCACAATAGTATGAAAGAGGATGTGCTTGTATGGTAATAGGTTATTTTTAGAAAACTAAACTTTATAGAATGTTTGAGCCTTTAAGAGAGAGAGGGATTGAAATCAAATATTAATGATCATAAATTCGCAAGTGTTTCAAAAAAATAAGTTAAAATTGAGAAGTAATATAAACAAAAATGAAAACTGAGGAAAATAGTGGGTAGATATAAGGCAATGCATAAAATGATGGTATTTTTTCAAATCAAACCTAAGTAATTGTGTTCATAATTTAATTAAAAAATTATGATGGTAACAATTTTAAAAAAATTTAAACTAATTTACTTAAATAATATCATCCCACCATCTTACTTAAATTTGATTCCGCTTGTTCCCGTGAAAATTATATAAGATTCAAACACAGAAATTAAACCCAGGAATTCAAACTTATAATTTTTTTTTTTTATGTTGGTATAGTTCCGAGATGAAACCAACGACAGACTCATAAGAGAGAAAAGGGATTGAAATCAAATATTAATGATCATAAATTCGCAAGTGTTTCAAAAAAATAAGATAAAAATGAGAAGTAATATAAACAAAAACGAAAACTGAGGAAAAATAGTGGGTAGATATAAGGCAATAAATAAAATGATGGTATTCTTTCAAATCAAACCTATGTAATTGTGTTCATAATTTAATTAAAAAATTATGATGGTAACAATTTTAAAAAAATTTAAACTAATTTACTCAAATAATACCATCCCACCATTTTACTTAAATTTGATTCCGCTTGTCCCCGTGAAAATTATATAAGATTCAAAAACAGAAATTAAACCCAGGAATTCAAACTTATAAATTTAATTTAATGTTGGTATAGTTCCGAGATGAGACCGATGACAGATTGATATAAGGTGGCTCTAGATTCTTGGGGGCTGCATATGTTTCTGATTACAGATTGGATGTTCTGTTTAACACAAATCTCTCTCTCTTTCTTTTTTACAAAGCTCTTCTATATTGCAAGGAGAGTATGAGATCTGCAGATTTGGAACGTCTAAGTTGTATAGTGTGTTTTTGTTTCTCTGTTTCTATTCAAGAACTGTATCCAAAGCAACCAAGAGCGTGTTGCCCAGTCGCTAGTATACATTGCGAGTGGGTTATCTAACAATAGTTTTTTTGTGAATAAAATTTGAGTTATTTGGCAAATTAGATAATTTTTCAAACTTAATTTTCAAAACAAAGAATAGTTTTTTAAAAATTCGTACGGACACTTGGCTTCGGTGTTCCGAGAAGGATATTTTGATTTTATTTCCACTCAACTTGAAATTTAAGAACTGAAACAGTGGCTCATCATTTATACTTTCAATTCTGGTTCTGGTATTACATGACACAGTCTGTGTTCCCTTACTAGATGGCCGAATTGCCCCAGCATGACACAGATGTTCGGATTTATTGTTTTGACACAAATGTTTAGAAACCTTAAACTTTGCAATTTTGGGAGATTAACCCAAATCTATAAAAAATATATTTAAACGGCAACATTGCTGGCAATTCTTTTTTGTAAAATGCATACAAACCCCTAAGAGAGGTATTCAAATGGGATTTTGGAGAATTTGATGGGATTTAGGAGATTTTGGATTTTGAGAGTTTTTAGAATACTTTGGTGGATTTGTTCGTTTTTCAATTTAAAAAAAAATAATAATAATAATTTGTGATTTGGTGAGATTTTAAAAAAATATTTTGGACAATTTTAGAGATTTTTAAACCAAAATAGGAAAATTGGGTTCCAAACAAAACATTCTCCTCATGAAGAGAATAATTTTGCAAGGGATCACTCATCGTCTCCATTCTCGTCAAAATTCTCGAAGGTATAATTTGAGTGTTTACAGAAAGACACTCAAGTCTGATGGTATATTTTGCTGGTCTTTACTGTAGATTTAAATCTCTTGTGTTGGTATCATTGTCTACCATGGTCTGCACTTTGGACCATGACTTTGTGAAACCTGTTCTTCTCACTAGAGACTTGCAGGTTCGTCATGTTGTCTTTCTCTCTGATCTGGGTGCTCTCTTGCTTATAACAGGTTGGTTTTGACATGTTATTGTTCTCTTTTTGTTATTTCAGGAAACTTTCTTTGATAGTTTCCCTCTTAGATGGGTCATCACTAATGGTGCGGGTCTTGCATCTTACCCCATTGACATTGTTCGCAAGAATGATGATGTCTAGTGAGGCTGTCAAGTACAAGAGTTCCATGGACGCCTTTGAAAGATCCTCAAGAATGAAGGAGCTAAGTTACTCTTCAAGGGAGCTGGTGCCAACATTCTTCATGTTGTTGCAGGTGCTAGTGTGCTTTCCGGTTACGAAAAATTGCAGCTGATTGTCTTCGGTAAGAAGTACGGACCAGGTGGTGCCTAACTGCCTAAGTATCGCTTCTGCCTTCTTCCTCCTTCTTCGATTATAATTGCGGTTTAAGATCCGTAAGAAACTGAGATGTTGATGACATTACCACAAATGATGTTGCAGAGAGAATCAAGTCCAGCTTTTAATTTGGTGAGAGGATTGTCACTACAGAATGCAAGCTTGTGAATCGAAATATACAAAACTCCCATCAGATTTGCAAAGGAGTTGTCTCTGAAATTTTCGCAGAGGATTTGCAAAGTATTGTCTCTGTAGTCTAAATAAATCACTGAGCCCACTTGAAGGGATGTATTTGCAGAGGATTTGAAGAAACATATCATCACATTCACTACAAAATATGTCATGGGGATACATTTATTACCTGTAGTGGGGATGTTGCTTCAGTTTAGTCCAGAGGAGGTTAGATCTTAGACTTGGACCGTCCTGAGTCTTAATATTGTTGTAATAAATCTAACTGACCATGTGTGATGGAAATGGCAGATCCATAAGTGTCAGCAAGCCTACCATAGCTCAACAACAACAACGACGACAACAGAGGCGAGTCCAGGTCCGGCGGTAAGTGAGGGTTCAGGTCTATCACTCTTCTAAGGATTCTCGTTTTCCTAGTTGGGTTGGACACTGGAGCGGAGAGCTACCACATTCTTTTGGGCCAAGATACATACGAGTTTTGTTCAAGTTCTTCGTTTTTGTGTAATGATCGTTGTTAAAAGTCAAGATATGTCACATTCACTACAAAATATGTCATGGACATTTTTCAAAAAAACAAATCTTTCAAAATAACACCTCCTAAGGTGTGATTTTTTCTATTGGATTTCTCATGTAAAAATGTATGCAAAATCTCCTAAAATCTGTGTTTTAATTTTCTATTAAAAAAAAGTTATACTTTGATTAACAGTTGTTTTTATATGATTTTGACAAATTATTAATTGAATAACAAAATACTGTAAGTGATTTTAAATGATTTTATAGAAATTCCAAATTGAATAACATTGGATTAGAAAAGTATTTTTAAAATCATAAGTTGAATAACAGATTTTAATAAAAAGCCAAAATCCTCCTGAATCCTCATTTCAATACCCCCTCTAAGTGTTACGTCTTCTTCTAAATTTAGCATATTGAACTATCTTTAATGTAGTGAAGTTGATGACTATATTACGATATATTTGAAAGTGATTAAAATCGTACTGTAGTACATTATCTTATATATGTAAGCAACAAAGGTGAGAACCAGTTCTCCACCTGCTCCTTCTCATCATATATTTACATAGAGATTTCTAAATGAAAATGTTTTATACTGTTATGAAATTTGTTAATTTTATATTACACCTGATTAGGGACCAGTAATTATTTTACCATGTTCATTAATTTATAGAGAGGTGGAGTATTTTATTGTTTCGGTTTGATCATTAAAAGACTTATTTTTCCGGTTTGGCTTCACTACTGATAAGTGATAACCTTTGTTCAATTTAGTTTGGTTTGGTTTAGTTAAAGGAGATGCCCACCTGAGTTTCCGGTTTACTTCAATCCTGGAAGCAATTACAACGTGTAGGCGTAGATATACATACGTGAGGGCTTTACGAAGAAGAAGTAGCTGGAACAGAATTATTCAGTGAAGTCAATGGTCATCTTCGAACACAACTACTTTGTGTCATCTTTTAAGATTAATTTTCTCCCATCTTGCTCTTTGCCTATATCTGGTTGCAGCATGAAAATTATCATATTTAGTAACCAATCAATGAATTAATTTGTTTTTAAATGCCCAATTGAGAAGTGGCTCATATAATATCCTTTATATCCATTGATTTGATATCATAAAGTGAAGTCTCATCTCAGTTTGTTAAATGTCGAAATCTCCTTTTGGAAAGTCAAATAGAAAAAATGGAGAGATATTGTGTAATCTTTGTCCTTATACTACATCTTGTTCAAGCTCAGGATCCAATAGGTACTTAACCCATTTAATGTTTTTATTCTATATATATGTTCATTACACAGATATATGTCTTGATTTTCTAATTTTATTTATTTGGTCTCGTAAATGTCTTATTATAGGGTTCATCAACTTGGATTGTGGTTTGTCCATTCAAGGCTCGCCTTATAAAGAATCCTCTACCTGTTTTACATTTACATCAGATGACGGTTTTTTCCAAGCGGGAAAATTGGTAGAATCGCCAAGGAACTCGAGTCATTAAACAATAAACCGGAGTGGACGCTCAGATACTTTCCTGACGTCAAGGTCAACTCTACCACCTTTAATTAAAGGTCAAGGTCAAGGTGGAGTTGACCTTGACGCCAAAATCGCTCTTGGTCATGTAAGTTACCCATGAGAGTTTAGTCCTCTATATAAAACAGAGCATTATGTCTGATCTTTGTGTCTATCATAACACAGAAACTTAAGTGGGACTAATCTTAGTGGCTTAGTTCCTCAAAAGCTTCTTGAGAAGAAATTGTTGAAATTGAAGTAAGAATTTGTATATTGTATTTGTTTGATCTTAAAATATTTTCTATGATAAACTAATTTTCTTGAACAACACATAACTTCATTGCACACTGAGTCCTGTGTAAACAAAAATGGAGAGGGTGGACGACAGACAAAGAGCATCACAATCCCAATTGTAGCATCAATTGCTTCTGTGGTAGCCCTCATTCTTGCATTAATCATATTTTTTATTATTCAAAAGAAAAACCCATCAAACGATGAAGGAAGGCACAATATGTTCACCTACTAATATTACTAATTATATTATGAATACACATAAAACTTACATAGTTTCTTTGAATCTTTTCCTCGCATAATTAGCTCCAACATCATGTATGCTACCCTCGGACGTTAGATCATCTGAACCGACAATAATGATAAAGTATAAAAAATTTACGTATTCTGAGGTCATAACCATGACAAACAATTTCCAAAAAATTCTTGGCAAAGGAGGATTTGGAATTGTATATTATGGTTCAGTAAACGGTACAGAGCAGGTTGCTGTTAAAATGCTTTCCCATTCATCAGCTCAAGGATATAAACAATTCAAAGCTGAGGTATATATACCAACACCCATAGTAAAACTGTGTATGAAACATTCAAGACTCATTTTAAAGCTAATTTCATGTATCACATAGTACATTAGGAGGAACTTCTTCTTAGAGTACATCACAAGAATTTGGTAGGCCTTGTCGGGTATTGTGAAGAAGGAGATAAATTCGCTCTCATCTACGAATACATGGCCAATGGAGACTTAGATGAGCATATGTCAGGTAAACATAATATTTTCCCACTACAAAGACAACATATTTTGTTTTCAATAACAATAAATGTTAGTGAAATTATATCAAACCAAAGTGTTGAACACTTCAAAATCTCAATAGATATATTGTCCTCTACAACACACTATAGGTTTTGAATCTTGGTTATGGCACAATAACGTAAATCACTAGGCATAAAATTATTCAAAATAATTTATACAAGCCAATTAATGATGTTCTTCATTTTTCTTATTATTGCTCTGATGATAAAAAAAAGTGGAAAACTAATGATAAACACAAAATTTTTTGACATCATTATAATCTAAAGAAATATATTTCAAAAAAACTATTACTAGATTAAAATAGTCATGTTTGAATGCTTTCCGAGTAAGAGAAAAACGAATGATTGAGATTCAAACATGTTTGTATATTGACCAAGTTTGTTATTTTTTTTGTTTGTCCATCTATAGTACCTAGAGTTGTTCAATCAGTATTTCTGTCAATATTTTGGATATTTTTTTTAATAAAAAGTAAAAAATAATAATATCAATGAATATTTTGGGGTTTTGGGTATCTCTCTTTTTTTTTGGGTATTGATTGGTAAGTTATATGGCTATTGTTTGGTTAAGTCACACAATAAATATATTTTCGAAATACGTTAGTTTTCCATTAAACCAACCACAATAAGAATATTTTGACGATTGTCTACTATTATATGTGAGAATCTATTACTCATTAATTATATATCTAAAATACATAGGAAAATGCGGTGGCTCTATACTGAATTGGGGAACTAGACTAAAGATAGTTGTCGAGTCTGCACAAGGTTTGTCTTGAGTTCTCAAATACTCATCATATTGTTTCTTTGTTTATTTGCTCTAACTGATTTAAACTTTGTGAGAACGATTTAGAGTACTTGCACAATGGATGCAAACCACTAATGGTTCATAGAGATCTCAAAACCACAAATATATTGTTGAATGAAAACTTGCTGATTTTGGGCTTTCGAGATCATTTCCGTCCGAAGGGGAAAGTACTCATGTATCAACAGTTATTGCTGGAACTATTGGATACCTCGATCCTGAGTAAGTATTACTTCTTAAGTATGAAAATATATTTTCTAGATTTTTTTTTTTTTTAACAAGGATTAAGTAAATACTCTTCCACCTTGAACTATGTTACAGATATTACCGAACAAATTGGCTGACGGAGGAAAGTGATGTGTATAGTTTTGGAATTGTACTATTGGTGATTATTACAAACCAGCCTGCGATAGACCAAAACCGCGAAACGAGACATATCTCAGAGTGGGTGGGATTAATGCTTGCGAGAGGAGACATCAAAAGTATTATAGATCCAAATCTTTATGGAGACTATGATTCTGGTTCTGTTTGGAAAGTTGTTGAACTAGCAATGTCATGTCTGAGATCCATCTTCAGTGACAAGACCAACCATGTCTCAAGTTGTTTTTGAGGCCTTTGAAAGCCAAGAGATGCACTCAATGAGTTCCATGGAAGTGGGCATGATCTTTGGAACTGAAGTGAACCCTATTGCTCGGTAGAGGTCGTTGATGATGAATTCCCAACAGTAGTGTTTTATTATTATTGATTTATCGGTATGGAATTAACCACCTGCTGTGTTCGTATTTGTTTTTTTCACCAAAGAATCCAACGCTTGATCACATAAGCACACACGATCTTTCTTTCAATCTCTTGAAATCTTTTAACTCTACTAGGTTTCCAATGTAACAACTTGATTTCCTAATCACTTGGAGAAAAGGTTTCAAATTCCATAAGAAAAAAGTCATTTTTCTTATCTCTTCAAGCGAATTTCCTCTTTATTTATATGAACATTTTTTCTTCAACCAAATATATTTTTCCTTACTCTAACTTAACAAACGCCTCTACATCCCAATACTCGAACTAGTGTTCAGTCTTCAACAATTTTTTTTGGTAGGAGACCGGGCGGCAAGAGCCCCCCTGTGATTTATTCAAAACTTAAAAGAAAAAAATTACAAACAAACTCTTTGAGGCCGTGAGAGACCCCTAAGATCATCGTCTAGAAGAGGAATCATAAAAGCCGGAGCTGAATCAAAAGTATGAAGACCTAAAGGTAAAGAAAACGCATATATGCCATGGCACAACCGTACTAGGAAAGACAGCGGATGATACTCACTTATCCTTGTCTTGAGAAACCCCACAACCATTTCTGAGTCCAATTCCAATTATACCAGAACTACCCGCTGCTCCCAAGCAAGGCACAAACCATAGTACACACCCCACAATTCCGCTAAGGGAGCCGAACATCTGCCAATATTAAGCGCGAAACCACCCCTCCAAGCACCAGTCGCATCACGCAAGACACCTCCTGCAGTAGCTGGACCAGAATTACCGCGAGAAGCACCATCAGTATTTACTTTCAACCAACCAGGTTCCGGAAAACGCCAACAAATCATGCGCTCCACTCTAGCTATCCTCCCCCTCCCTTCTTCACTGACCCGACTAGCATTCACCACCTCTCGAGCCAGATCCTGCAGAAATCAGACTCTATCCCTGCATTTCCCTGTTTCACCAAAGACATTCATACAACGCCACTTCCAACCCCACTAAACAGTCATAGCAAAAGTCATCGACCATTGCAGACCATCCCTGGTCACATCCCCAGTTAAATTCGCATATAACCATTCCAACAAGGTTTGACCAAAGAACGCACTTCTCTTCTGTCTCGGGACAAGCCGCAGCCAAACACCGGACACGGTAGGACAATCTCGCAGAACATGTAGTATAGTCTCCACTCCACCCTTGCATACCGTGCTGACATCAGAATCACATAGGTGACGTCGATGCCTTTCAGCGTTCACCATTAACACACCTGATGCCTAACGAACCAGAGAAAAACGCGTACACGTTCCAGAACAGCAATTCGCCAAACTTGCATGAAAAACGCAGTCATGTCTGGCCGTGGAGTGTCATTATGAATAATCATCTCATAGGCTGAGCTTACTGTAAAAACCCCATCAGCAGTCCTCCCCCATGTCAGTCTATCCGTCGCCCCTCTGAAACTATCCACTACTACCGCCATTAACTCCTCCCTCGTATGCACTTGTAAATTCAGAGCAATCCGATTCATATCCCAACCCCTACCATCAATCCAGAGATCCCGAACCAACACTAACTCAGAATTAGATCCCAACTCACTTACGCAGATGTCAGCCAGCTTATCCTGCAAGAGCCATTTATCTGTCTAAAATTTAACAGTTCTCCCATCCCCAATCACCCAACTATGACCAGGCAGAACCACCTCTCTTAAGCCGACCCCTACATTTCTCCATGTGGAAGACCAGTTACTCTTCACTGCAGACCACGACGTGTCCTGAAGATAACCCACTTTATACTTGCTAATCACCACTTTAGCCCAAAATTTATCTCTCTCATTAAGTAGTCTCCAACCAATCTTAGCAATAAGAGCTGTATTCATATTCTTAGGCGCTCGAATACCCAAACCACCTTCTGATTTAGGTAAACATACTCTATCCCAAGCAACTAAATGTTGTTTTCGCTTTTCTGGTGTACTTCCCCACAAAAAAGAGCGTGAAGTTCTATCCAAAGTTGCTAGAACAGACTGGGGCAATATAATAGTTGACATGGAGTGAACAGGTATGGATGATAAAACTGCTTTCGTAAGAGTCAAGCGGCCTGCAAAGCTGAGCACTCTACCCTTCCACCCAGCAAGTTTCGATGAAACTCTTTCCAGGACGGTACTAAAAGTCTCTTTGTTCATGCGCTTATGGAATACTAGCATACCCAAATATTTACCCAAGTCGCGAGTAGATTGAATTCCACTCTCTGCACTAATCACTCTCCCCAACTCAGTGGACACATTATTTGAGTAAAAGACTTTCGACTTATCGAGGCTTACCTTTTGTCCTGAGGCTGAACAAAAGGATTCCAACACACCCCGAATTACTCGTATTTGTGCGACCGATGCCTCTGCGAACAGAATGAGGTCATCAGCAAAACAAATATGGGAGAGCTGCGGTCCACCTCTCGATAAACGGATGGGTTTCCATCTCTTATTCACAACCGAAAGATCAATCATCTGACACAACCTTTCCATGCATAGAACAAATAAATAGGGTAACAACGGATCTCCCTGACGCAGTCCTCGCTGCGGAGTAAAAGATTCAGTCTTTTCCCCATTCCATAGTAAACTCATAGATGGTCCGGATACACACTGTAAAATCCATCGAACCCATGTCTCCGTAAACCCTGCTGCTAGTAATGTATCCTCCAAAAAGTCCCACCGAATTCTGTCATAAGCCTTCTCAAGGTCAAGTTTTAAGAGCATCCATCCCTTTCTCCCCTTCTTGCGTCTCATAGAATGGACAGCCTCTTGAACCACCACAATGTTATCCGTACTCAAACGTCTTGGGATAAAGCTAGCTTGAGCAGGACCTATAAGTTTCGAAATCATATTCTTTAGTCGTTCCACCAAAGTCTTAGTAATAGTCTTAAACAAGACATTACACAGGCTAATTGGTCTGAATTGACTTATTCGTTCCGGTTTCAGCACCTTCGCTATTAACACCAACAGAGCATCATTCGTACTAGGCGGTAAGACACCAGTTTCAACAATAATTATGCATCTCAACTTCCTATATATATAATTTCTTGTACTACTTTGCAACTGATAAAGAAAGTGTTGAAACCTAATCTATATTTGATCCGATTAGAACTCGCCGATCCGATTACATGAAAGAACTAAGAGCAAATATGAAACAAGAAAGAAAACAACAAGAACACCGAGATTTTACGAGTTCAGGTTCAGATGTGGAACCCTACATCTCGCCGGAGGTTAACCCCGGAATCCACTATAACTTGGCTCAAACCCGAGCTCCGACCGTTACAATCTCTCACCGGATTACACTTGGAACAACTCTCAAGCTTTCCCACTCACCAACCCAATCAACCTCTCTCTCTCTCTAACTCTCTCTAGTCACTTCTCTCGCGTCGTCACTTTGACGCTTCTCTCTTCTGTTACAACAAACTCGAGACTCTCGTAACCAAAAGATAAGCAGAGGAAGAAGATACAGGGCTCAGGATAAAAGACCTTTCTATCCCTTAAATTGGTGACTTATTAGTTCTCTTGAACCTTCTAGTTCCTCATGTGCCAAAGGAGTAAGCTTCTCTTGAACCTTCTAGTAGCTTTAGAGACTTTCCCATACTTTGTATTTGGGTCACTTATTGCTTTCTATTTGGGTCACTTATTCACAGAAAGCACCCAAACAATTACATCAATAGTTTCAGCCACTATAACATGAAGGGTAATCACTGGCGGGGTAACAAAATCAATACCCACTTATTAGACTTTAGGACTCCCCATTACTTCTAGCATCTAAGAAAGAACGGGTTGTGCATTTGCCAAAAAATATTATCATCATAATAAGCACCTACCGGTATTATAGAAGAAAGTAGACCAGATTGCTTTTCACCAATAGAAACAAAGGGACATTCAGATTCTTGAAACACCACTTCATGTGAGACAATGCAATCACCTGTTATGCCATAAAATTTCCACTCTATTTTACCATAAGGATATAATCACCTGCTATGTCAATTCATTTCACACTATTTAAACAATCTCTAGTAGCTCGTTTTAAATTTGCTGATTTTTGTTTTTTCTGTAATTTTTTCTTTCTTGATTTAATCCCGGCCGATATTTAAATTTTTATATTTTAGTTTAATGGGGTGTGGTTAACAGAAATAATTGTGTGATTCTAAAACTTTCACATACTTAGTTAGACAAGCAAAAAAGTTAGAATCAGTGGAGAACCATGTCTTTATCACAAAATTTTAAGGAGGTGTAAGACTTACAATGTACTAAATATAGATAGAAAAAAAGATATTAGCAAAAAGATAGAATCAATGGAGAACCATCGTAAGTCTATATTAGCAAAAAGATAGAATCAATGGAGAACTATGTCTTTATCAACAAATTATAAGGTGGTGTAAGACTTACCGAGGTACTAAAATTAGACACATGCATGTAACTTTTGTTTTAAATACTTGTAAATTTTGTTCACTTTTACACAAAATCATATATTTATGATAGCAAAGATGAGTAGACCCAATGAAATCTCGGTGACCATTTTAACTATCTTCACCATCCTTGCTATAGGTGTGTATTTCTACATTTACAACCGTTTGAATATGTTATATTGACAACCGTTTAAATATGTTAGAAACTAAACATATTTTAGATATATAACAAAAAAAAGAAGCATGAAAACGATATACGGTTTATATTATTTTATAAAGATTTATTTTTATACTTTTATATACATTTATATCATAGTTATAGAAACTATATGATTATTGTTATTATAGTTATAATGATAAATTATTCGCAAAAAATCAACTGTATAATATATATGTGTCTTTTATTAACATAAGAAAATTTAATAGACAATTTAATACATATATATATGTTTTTTTTTTGTCAGCCAAACATTAAATTAATACATATATATGTTTTGTTTAAAAAAATATAAATCGATTTTTATGTCTTAAATAATAATAGGCGTGATGATAAAGGAAACAATGGGTCAGAAATTGTGTTCTGAAGTCCTTCCAAATGAATAATATCACAAAAAGACACCAAGAGGAAAAACTTTTGCAGATGCAAGTACATGTATCATTAAAGGGTGTGCCCTTGTTTGTAAGAGTAAACACCCCAATGGGATCGGTACCTGCAAGCCAAAGGCCGATCAAACGGGGAGATCACGCAGCGGGGCACCGATAAAAGAATGCCACTGTGTTTATAATTCCCCCTAAAAAAAGAGATATATGACCATCAGATCACCAAGTTAAATTTACAAAATGCAATTCAATCACATCACCTGTTCTGTTTTATTTTAATAAAATACTATAATTTGTACCCGCGCATGCGCGGAATTCTAATTTAAAATATTTTCTATCAATATAAATTTTTGATTTCAAATATAATCATTCAAACTTTTCAGTGTAAATCTATATAAACACTAAACTTACTTTATTAAGGGATGTACTAATATAAAACATATATATTGTTGAAAATAATATTTTTTTATTATATCTATTTTCGCAGGGTTTTAGTTTTAATTTTTTATCAATAAAAATCTTTGAATATAAATATAATCATTTGAAGTTTAAAAGATAAATTTATATAAAAACCATACTTATTTTACTAATCTATATATAACATATATTGTCTAGTAACACAATAATGTTTTTTGGCAAATCAACAATATATCACATGGTAATCAAAAATGACTTAAGAACCTCATTAGAAGAGTCGACAATCTTTTTACTTTTTATCCCTAGAATACTTCATTCCATATTCATATCCATTGAAAACATATTTCTAAAAGTTCTAATGTTGAATGTCGATTGTTGGCCTAATTATAGAGATCATTTAAATATATCGATATCCCACATTAAATGTAAATATACAAAGTTTCATAAACATTTTTAGTGCTATGTCGCTAAAACGGGGTTGTCCAAGTGCATCACCTGCCATAATAGAATTTTTGATCAATTCAAGAATGCTTAGATGGTGAAACGACCTGACCCATTTGTTTATAATAATAATAATAATAGTCTAAAATAGTGGTCTCATACCCACTAGCCACCTAGCCATAAGCACATAACAACGGATAACATAACCAATATCATTAAACCAATAAATAACCAATACTCAAATAACCTGTAACAATTAAACCAATACTCTAAACAATATGAATCAAAGAACCAGCAACCTAAACCACATTCTAATGACTTAACTCTATCAACCTAGCAAAGCCAGACACCAGACAACAACCAATCGAGTCACTAGAACATCCTCCTCTTCATCGCCTTGATTCCTGATATATCATGGTTTTTACGGTTTTTAACCATGATATAAGTGTGTTTTTTGAGTCTATTGATTTGTTTTCTAGGATGTTTTAGAGTTTTTACAGGTTTTCTAGGATTTTGGCACGGATGGAGCGAAATAGAGCAATTTGGATCGTTTTGGAGCATTTAACCGGAGGAAATCAATTTGGAGTTTGAGTATATGAACAGCGTCGACCGACAGCATACGAGCATCGGTTGACACCCATGAAAGTCGAGCCAAGTCTTCAAATTTGGAAGTTTTACAAAGTTGCCCGAAGTTTTCCGTATTTGCATCATTAGTCCCTGGACGTGTTTTAGGACATATATATATAGTATTTTTAGGTTTGAGAAACCCTTAAGTTTTATTCTAGCAAGTTTTATTTTTTGCAACCCTGAGAGCTTTTGGGAGAGAGATCTGAACTCTTATGTAGAGAGAAGAATTTCTAAACTCCCTCTTTACTCTTTTAATTTCTATTGCATATTATTCAGAATGATGTCTTTTGTTTCATTGAATATGTTTGAGTAGTTTGCTTGTTAGGTTCAGGGCTTTTTACAGGATTTTTATGGATTATTAGATATGTTTATTTAGGATTCATTATCTTTCTAGATCTTCATCTTTGGTTGTTCTTCGTATTAATCCTTGATTGACCATCTATAATTAATACTCTAGGAAAATAAATTGATATGAGAATATAATTGATTTTTCTGATTAAAACCTTTGATGAACAAAATTACTTCCTGCAAAGAAATTTGATTTAGTAATTTTGTGAACAAATCTAAACCTGTTTTTAAAGCTGATTTTTAACCTATAATTTTACAAAGAGATTTGGATTTTCTGTTTTTGAATTTAGATAATATATGAAGTGAGAACTGATTTATTTTACAATTGAGTTTGTAGTTCTAGATATGATTTTTAATTGCTTGACTCCTAATTAATTTATTGATTTGATATTTAATAATTACTTGAGAAATTCCCTAGACCTAGCTTTTTAATCCCTTGAATTTTCACAGTTTTATTTAATATTTTGCATTATTTTTCTTACTTTAAATCAATTTGTTTAGCTTAATAATAAAACTCTATAATCTATTGTGTTTGATCTTGAGTCTCTGTGGAATTCGACCCCTCAGTACTACAGTGATCTCTTAATTTGAGAGAGTAGCTCTAGGGTTTAATTTGAGCATATCAATTCCACGATCACACTTTGACTTTACCTGCACCACAAACACAAATTGAGATACATGAATATTTGATAAATAATCATTGAGGCAATCTTCCCATCTACTGGGCTATACACACAAGCAATAAGATCTCTACATGCCACAAATAACAATCAATAAAACAAACCAGGAAATATACAAAGCATATGCATCCGTCGCAACTGAAGAAGGGTATCGACCGACACCAGAGGGTGTCGACCGACACTGACAATCAAGTGTCGACCAACACTGGCAATCAAGTGTCGACAAACACTGGCAAACAAGTGTCGATCGACACCATGCTCGACATTCCCAAAACCCTAGTTTGTGTCAAACGACACCTCCACATGGTGTCGATCGACACTCGCTAAAGTTATCGAATCGTTCTCGCGTTGGTGTCGACCGATGCCCCAACTGGTGTCGATCGACACCGATGCCGAGCATCGATTTCCTTCGATCAGGAACTCTGAATCCTGCCTCCAAGCTTCTCCCATCCGCTCCATGCATCCTCAGAACCAAAACCCAGCCACAACAGCCACGAAATCCATAGAGAACTCAAAGGAAACAATCACATAAGCAATAAATCATAGAAAAACTAGAGATCTTAGCTTAGATAAGCGATGGTCATGCACTCACCTCTTTGCAGGAAGTTTCTGACCAACAGTGACGAATCCAACACTCCTAGCAAGCTTCTAACACCCTCCTAGCTTCAGATCTCACCATAAACGCCAACAATCTTCCCAAAAATAACCAAACTCCCAAGATAACACTTTTCTCTCTTTTCTCTCTCAAAACTATGGAACGGCGACAATTAAAAACTTCCCCAAAACCCTTTTTCGTCGATTTCCACTTAAGTAACCCGGTTCTTTGGTTTCCTCAAACCAAACCGACTCAAATCGACAATTAAATCAATCTAATCGAAGCAGAAATTATTGGTTTCGATTGGCACCCATCCCCAAAACTCACATTTTGGTTCGCGGATGTTACAGATGGTGAAACAGTTAAACCCGACAATGAATATTCATTCACTAATCCAAGTTACATATTTTTCTAAAACATTATATGTTATTTTCAGATATTAATTTTGTGATGCAACCTCAGCTTCGTCTTCTCAAAAAAAAAATAAAGTGTACTTTAAATATGTTGTTTCTCCTAATATTTTGGGTTAAAAGTATTTGATAATATTGATGAAATCTCAAACTTGTTTTATATTTTATTTTTTTATATAATCTATGTTGTTATTTAAACTAAAATTAAAGGTAAATTTATTAATCGTGTAATTTTAAAATATGAGACAGCCTATAGAAATATCTTGTAATTTTAAACTCACCAAGTACTCAAAAACACTGAGCTTTTCACTTTATTAGAAATCTGATAAATTAGTTTACCACTCCCTTGATTAAGTTTACACAATACCTAAAATACTTTAGATTGCCACCTGAGATTTCTACCCCTTAACTAGAACAGATCAAAGAAAGGCTTCTCCCTTATCTATCTAGTTTACCGTAAACAGAGTAATCCTACTCTCTCTCAATGAAAAAACTTCTCTCAAGCTTTTTCCTCACTAAACGGCCAACCCTAGCTGATCCCTGTCGTCTTCCTTTTCTAGACATAGTACGTCATGGATCTTCTAGGTTGGATTACACGATTAATAAATTTACCTTTAATTTTAGTTTAAATAACACCAAGAGAATATTTTCCTCTCAAACAGAATGTACTCCGTGATCTCCTCCTCGTCATCACTCAAATTGGCGCCAAATCCATGTCATCACCTATTGCTTGATGAATACTCCTTTGACATGGAACAGCATCCGCCTTCTTCCAACAAACTCGTAGACTTTTGATGCACACACAATCTCCCCCTTTTTTATTGAATTTCTCGTTTCAAGCATACCTACAAGAAACCTCTTGGACACTCACAAGCACACATCATATCACGTCAATAATAACAATATTCAAAGATCAAAAGATGTTAAAACTCGCTTCATTACGTCAATAAACTGTGTCCAGTCACAACGATTACACACGCAAGTTCTCAGGGCGAACAAGGAAACAGAGAAGACAGAAACAGAAAAGATGAAACTAAAGAGTGAGTTATTGGAATAAACAAGAAAAATAAAAAACCAGTTCACTCCCCCTAAGTTCTAGACTCCCCCTTTGTGATTAACTTCCTAACCATCATATTCAACATCTTCAAAACCCTCTTCGTCATACTCAGGCTCAAAGTTCCTACGAGCAAAGTAAGTATCAGACACATCCTCATCAATAGGCTCAGTTTCAGCATCCGTGTCATCAGCTTCCGGTTCATAACCTTGAGCCTCATTATCAGCATCCACTTTGTGAGTCTAATCATTTGAAGGATAAGGGAAAGAACCATAATCTCCCTCTGCTTGATGGACACAATTGAGTAAAAAAAAATTAACACAGATACAGAGAAACAACCGCAGAAGACAGAAAGAGAACTAACCTTCTAGACGAGTAGCCATATCCAAAAGCAGAGAGGAAGTATGTCGCAGGTCAGTAGCCAGAGAGCGACCAAAGACAAAATCATTGCGACGTTTAAAACCACCTAGACCTCCTCGTACTTCGGGATTGAATTTCTTTGGTGCAGGTGATGGTTGTTCATACCGCTCAAGATCAATCTCCCTTTGGAAACGAAGAACCCTGTAGATCAAGTTGGGAAAAGGCAGAACATTGTGGATTTGATTTGGAAACCTGGCTGCTCGTTCCACTTGATCATAGACCAACTTGGCAAAATTAAAAGGAATCTTGTTGTCCAACAAGTACAGAAGCTTGGCACGATCAATGGTGACATTGGAGTTATTAGTTGAAGGAATCCAATTCATGGAACATATCAGATATAATCCAGCTAGTGTCTTAGACATCACAGACGTCCGCAGCTCCAAGAGAGATCAATGGTTACAACTTTCTCACAAGAGAGATACTTTGCCAAAGCATGTTTGGTGAGAGTTACTCGCTCAGTCTCAGACTTTGAATGCCACTTAATAGCTGGAGTCCGAAAGACTTTGTTGATCATCTAAGGAGAAAACTCATACATCTTCCGCCGCACATAGATAGGAGTCTTTTTTGTCACATTATTGTAGATGTGAAAATTGGAATAAAATTCCAAAATCACCTCTTTGATATACGGCTCAGTATCGACAACAGTATCCAGTAGATGATTCGCTTCTATTACTCGCATAACAGCAGCAGTTTCATGAGGGCCTCGAAGCACATACCTTTGATCATGAACCTCTCTATGCTGAAAATCATTGTATCGAGAAATACCATAAGAGGTGAGAAAACAAAGTTTCATTGGCTGGTACGGTGGCTGCGAGAGTGACGGATCCGCCGCATCCTTTTTGGACTGATGGTACCGATGAATGCTACTCCGGTCAGACGCATCATATGGAGGCTTTCCGCGTGAATCCAGATAATTACACAGCAGATCTGGATAAGGATCATTGATTGGAGGTCGAGAAACATCAGGAACCTGGGTTTCGGGAGGCGGCGATGAAGGAATGGTAGGTGAGGAGGTAGAAATAGTAGTCGCCGGTGATGGAGAACGCCAAGGATGCTTTGGGGGCAACTCTTCAATCGAACTATCAGAGTCTCACAGCTGCATTTGATCCGCAATCGAGCGTTTCAAAGAAGCATGAGTTCGCGGTATTGTTAGGATTTTAGAGAAGTTTGGGACAACACAGAAAGTGGATTTAGCTTAAAAGACCCAGCAACCAAACACCGAAACGAATTACCTCTTGAACAATGAAAACTCAAAACCACAAATTAGTGCAAACCAGTACGAAACCGGATATAACCAAAACTCACATTCATAACATAACCAGCACAGACTATCAATGTCTTACTCGCAGAAATGAGCTAGGAAATAATTTGAGTGAACTTAACAGAACCATTGAAAGCCTATATGAACTGCAAACACGTCACCAATCCCCATTAGTAAGTGTAAAAACAGCTGTCTCTCCCATAGCGAGGATGTGGGACACAGGAGGAAAGAAAAATACAGTTCTCAAACACACACACTTTGAAAATCACTTTGAAAGAAAAAATAAGAGTCCATCCAGGATAGTCTTCACTTCTGCATACCTTAGAGTGCAGGAGAATCCTCAAATGAGGAAGTGTGACATACTATGAAGCAATATGCAGGCTTTTTTTTTTTTTTTATTTATTTGCTTCTTACTACTCCTTTCTGCAATGGGAAGAACGGAGAGGTGACTTTACAGCCAGAATTTCATTCGAAGTCTTTCTTTGGATGCCTGACTCTCCTCCTCTCCTTTTTTTCTTGTTGTTTTTGTTGGTTTTTTTTTTTTTTTTTTTTGAATTTTTCCTCCCATGGTACGAACAAAATTTCTCCTTTGTTCGTTCGAGTTATTGACAAGATTTCTCCTTTGTCCCTCGAGTCTGAGATAAGCATCGGCTTCATCTTATGCAGTAAAGTGTATCTTGCTGTTCCTTTCTGCACTTTACGGCTTCCTACACATTCTCGATACATTGCCTGTCACACATGTCACTCACTCAGCAGTTCTAAACCATGAAGAGTAACTTTTTTCTTTAATGAAAAAAAAACACATCAACTCGTGAGAAACTCTGTGAATTTTTTTTATAAATATAAAAAAAACTGATAAAAGAAACCGAGATACTGTACATCCTCCCCCTATCTCTGCACATGAACTCAAAAGGCAGATAGTTAGAGCTCACACACACCCAAGGACTTTTGCAAGTGCACAAATGTGTTGCGGTCCAAGGGCTTGGTAAAGATATCAGCAAGTTGAAATTCTGTAGATATGTGCTCAATGATAACTTGTTTGTCTTCAACTAGTTCACAAACAAAATGATGCCTAATGTCAATGTGCTTAGTTCTAGAATGCTGAAAGGATTCTTAGAAAGATCTATTGCACTTTTATTGTCACACAAAATCAAGAGAGGTGCAGGAATCGACATACCATAGTCATATGCCATTTGGCTCATCCATAGTAGCTGTGTGCAGCGGCTTCCAAGCGCAATATACTAAGACTCAGTTGAGGACAGGGAAACGCAATTTTGTTTCTTACTATGCCACGAGATAAGGTTGTTTCCAAGAAAGAAGCTTCCACCTGTTGTGCTTTTTCGATCATCGAGAGCACCTCCCCAGTCAGCATCACAATATCCAACAAAGCTCTGTTTTGTATCCTTTGTGTAGTGGAGTCCATAGTTTAGAGTGCCTTTCACATATCTGATGATTCGTTTGACCGCTACTAAGTGAGATAACTTAGGATTTGCTTGATAGCGTGCACAAAGACCAACACTGAAGCATAAATCTGGACGAGTGGTTGTTAGGTAGAGAAGACTCCCAGTCATGCCTTGATACTAACTAGCATCAACCTTCTATCGTGATTCATCCTTGGATAGAGATTTTGAGGTGCTCATGGGTGTTCTGGCAGGCTTGCTGGAACACATCCCAAACTGTTTTACCAAATTGAACGCATAGGTGCTCTGAGATATAGTGATTCCGGAGTCAGTTTGAGTGACCTGCAACCCTAAGAAATACTTGAGTTCTCCTACCATGCTCATCTTGAACTCTGATGTCATAGTCTTGACAAAATCTTGAACTAAATCATCAGATGTTCCTCCAAAGACTATATCGTCGACATATATTTGTATAATGATCAGACCCTTGTCATCGTTTTTGACAAACAGAGTTTTTTCAACGCTTCCCCTTGTATATTCTTGACCAATAAGGAAGGTGGTAAGACGCTCGTACCATGCGCGAGGAGCTTGTTTGAGGCCATAAAGGGCTTTGTCCAACTTATAAACATGATTAGGAAACTCAACACTCTCAAATCCCTTGGACTGTTCCACATAAACCTCCTCTTGAATGAATCCATTTAAGAAGACACTTTTGACATCCATCTGATACATCTTAAACTTCATATCACAAGCTATACCAAGTAAGAACCAAATGCATTCCAACCTTGCAACTGGAGCAAAGGTTTTATCGAAATCAACACCTTCAACTTGCGTATATCCTTGTGCGACCAAACGAGCTTTGTTTTTGGTGATGTTCCCTTCTTCATCACTCTTGTTTTTGAAGATCCATTTTGTCCCTATGACATTTACATCTGGAGGATGTGGTACAAGTTTCCACACTTCATGGCGAACAAACTCTTCTCACTCTTCTTGCATAGCAAGAGTCCAAAAATAGTCTTCGAGAGCCTCTTGGAAAATTTGGGGTTCAAACATGGACACAAAGCAAGAGAACATAACCAGATCGAAGCAAGCAAATGAAGCCATTAGTTTGTAATCCTTTTTGATTCCCCTAGTTTTTCTTTCATCATTCAGATCTCCAGTCACATCTTTTGCTGAGTGATTTTTGTGAACCTGCAAAGGACGAGTTTCATCCTCTGAGTTATCATCTGACTCAGCCTTCTATTGTTGTTCGTGTGTAGTTTCAGTTGCATGTTCTTGAATTTTTGAATTCTCACTCAACACTTGGCTGACCGTTTCTGGCAAAACATGAACAACTGGTGTGCTCCCATCATCGAAGACCACATTCATCGATTCCTCGATTCTCTGCCGTTTTTTATTCCAAACTTGATATGCAGTATTGTTCGGAGAGTAACCCAAAAAAGAAACCTTCCTCACTTCGAGAATCGAACTTACCGAGCTGGTCCTTGTCGTTAAGAATGTAACACACACATCCAAAAACTCGAAAATAGCTGAGGTTTGGCTTCTTCCCCTTCCAGATCTCATAAGGAGTTTTGTCAGAACCAATTCTCACATAAACTCTGTTAATCACATAGCAAGCAGTGTTGATCGCCTCTGCCCAAAAAGTTTCAGGAATTCCATTTCCATGGATCATAGCTCTGGCCATTTCCTGCAGGGTTCTGTTTTTTCTCTCCACTTCTCCATTTGACTGAGGTGTTCTAGGTGCAGAGTACTGATGAAAGATTCCCTGCAACTCACAAAACTGATTGATGACAGCATTTTGGAATTCCCCACCATGATCCCTTCTAATCTACTTGATTCCCATCTTTTTCTCATTCTTCAGTTGTAATGCAAGAATTTTGAATCTTTCTGCAGTTTCTGACTTTTCTCTGATAAATCTTACCCAAGTATATCGAGAGAAGTCATCGACTAGGACAAACACATAACGTTTACCAGCTATGCTTTCAACTTACCATTAGATCAATGTGAATTAGGTCCAAGATTTGTGTTGTTTGTATTCCTTCTACCCTGTTGTGCTGCACTTTAATCTCCTTTCCTTTATTACATGCTGCACAGACAATCTTATCGACATGTTTGAGATCCGGAACTCCTCTAACCATATCGTTGCTGACCAGCTTTGACAGACTTCTAGCATTCATGTGGCCTAAGCGTTGATGCCATAGGACTGAATCATCTTTCTCAGCTCTGAAACAGTTCTTGGATTCTTCCCACATATAGCAGTTGTTACCAGTTTGGATTCCTGAAAGAGCTGTTCGATTATCCTCATCGTTTGCCCAGCACTTCACCTTGTTGAAACTTACTGTCAGACCCTTGTCACACAGCTGACTCACAATGATTAGATTTGCTGTCAACCCTTCCACAAAGTAGACATTTGAAAGCGGTGGTTTCTTAACATCAGTTAAGTCACCTTTTCCTCTGATTCTTCCTTTTGCTCCCCCTCCGAAGGTGACTTTGCTCTCTCTGACTTCTGAGTAGCTGTTTAGATGGGCCTGATTCCCTGTCATGTGTCTAGAGGCACCACTGTCGAAATACCATGGTTTGATACACATTGCTTCAGATGACGTATATGCAACATTACACAACAGTTCGGATTTTGCAACATACATTAGCATCTCTGTTTTCCTATGCGGATAGCACTTTCCTTGTTTCAGTAACTGTTTAATTTTATCCAGATATTTGTAACAGTACCTTCTGATGTGCCTATCACGACCACAATAATAGCATTCATAGATCTTGATAACCTTATGATGGTAGTTGCTCTGTGATAACTCTCTAATTTACATGTTTTTAGCATCCTTTTTTGTCCATATTTTGCATTGTTTATACCCTTAACTTAGCATTCTTAGGTCATTAACTGTAGGAATTCACTTTTAGGCCATTTAGGATGTTGCATTCTTGCATTTGCATACTTTGGATGAAAACAGGTGCTTTAGAACCTAAAATGGGGAGAAACAAGGACAAATCTGAGCATGTACCCGAAGGAGCCATCGAGCTGGAAGAACAGTCTGAACCCCAACACGATCGAGGAGGATCCAAGAGCAGGATCCAAGAGCAGGAAGAACAACCCGAAGATCTACCCGAGGAGTAACCCGACCTCATCTTCGTGCACCCCATCGAGTAGACCCTCGGGCAGGACTGGGAAGCTAGGTCAAAGGGGTTTCCATATATAAACCCCTCCTCATCTTCCTTGCAAACGAACACGCCGGAGACCCTCAAACAAGAGAGCGAGAGCTTCTGTGAGAGAACTGAGCGACTCAAAACACTTTTCACTTTTTGTTAGGATTTATTTCATAACTTTTTATCATTTCTTTAGATTTCTATCTTGTATTCTTACTTCTCTACTTTATCGTTTATTACAATGCGATTTTGATTCGTATATGCTTTTGTTTCTCTTGCAATGAATTCCGAGTAGTGTAGTAAAGTTTCTAGGGATGGGATAGATGATTTTGTGTTCTTGATCGGTTAGGATGTCTTAGTTTGATTGTATATGTTTTATAGATTCCCTTCTAGGTTGGTGTTCTTAATGCTGTCAACAAACCGAGAGGGTGAGATTAGATCTAAGGTGTTTTACCACCGAGAGATGTAGATGAAATGCTTGAATCAACCAATACTAGAGGTTTACTCACTTAGCCTAAGAGATTAGATGAGTAAGGGGTTTACTGACAATAATGAATCGGTTCTTATTGCCTGCTTGGTCATGTTTCTCCAACGAGAGTTGGGTAGGGGAGTAATCAAGGTTGATTGTTTCTATCACGAGAGTGTTTTAACAAGATATTAGAGATTCATTGTCTAGGGAATATTTGCTTGAGGCATGTAAGACATCTGTATTGGTCAGGAACACTTAGGATTCGATTACCCCATCCTTAGAAGCTTTCGTGTTTTAATTGCTTGCATTTCTATTCATCACTCGATCCCTTACCCGAACAGGTACACGATCACCTGCTTTGAGTAATCCCTCGAGTTGTTCATACCTTCTTTGCTTACTCGATCTCCCCACCCGATCCTGTACTCGAATGCTTGCATCGAGTGCTTAGGTCGTGTGGTTCTTTGTTTTTATTCTTTTCTTTTATTATTTTAGGATTGTTAGACAAAACCCCATTATTGCTTGGCTTGACTTGCATTGTTCTGATTGCATCCTTCCTGCTAGCATAAACAACCATTTGGATTGATAACCCTTTGTACTACAACTGCATAGGGAATTGATACCCTGGGTAAAAATCCTGTTATCTATTTGGCGCCGTTGCCATTTCGTTGAATTTAATTTTGCTACGTTTAGGATTTCAGCACTTGCTAGATCAAGTTCTCTTATCTACATTGGTTTGGAATCTGACTTGTTTCCTTTCGTTTTTGTTCATTTTGCATTTCAGGTACAACCCGAGTACCCACTCGACCCGTCACTCGATCACCTGGATCGAGTTGACCCTCGTGTACACCCTCGGTCACCTACTTGTGCATGCAAACACGATCCAAAGGTAGCCGCAACTTGAGTCCTTTCATCGACAACATCGACAGACCAAGGTTACTTCGTCAACAACAAGTTCCACAACCGCAACCACCCACAATTAAGGAGACAATGAACGATCAAAACGGTCCACCAGCTCCTCAAGCAAGGACCTACATAGGAGCCGGGGCTGCTCCATCTACTCACACTCGAAGGAATGGCATTGTGCCACCTGCTGTCCAGAACAACAATTTCGAGATCAAGAGTAGTCTCATCCAGATGATACAAAGCAACAAGTTTCATGGATTGCCAATGGAGGACCCATTGGATCATCTGGATGAATTTGATACGCTCTGTAGCCTCACCAAGATAAATGGAGTTAGTGAGGATGGATTCAAACTCCGGCTTTTCCCATTCTCTTTGGGAGACAAAGCACATATCTGGGAGAAATCACTCCCCAAGGAGTCCATCACCACCTGGGAAGCGTGCAAGAAGGCGTTTCTGGCCAAATTCTTCTCCAACTCCAGAACCGCAAGGCTGCGAAATGATATTTCCAGCTTTGTTCAGAAGAACAATGAGACGTTCAATGAAGCTTGGGAACGTTTTAAGGGATACACTACTAGATGTCCTCATCACGGCTTCAGCAATGCTTCATTGCTGAGTACACTTTACAGAGGAGTGGTCCCTAAGATACGGTTGTTGCTGGACACCGCAAGCTACGGTAACTTCCTCAACAAGGATGTTGATGAAGGTTAGGACCTAGTGGAGAACTTGGCTCAATATGATGGGCATTATAATGAGGAATACGATCGTACTGTGCGATCTACAGGAGAGGAAGATGCCAAGTACAAGAGGGACATGAAAGCCGTCAATGAAAAGCTCGATAAGCTCCTCAACCAGCAGCAGCATGTTCATGCAATATCAGAGGAAGAGCAGTTTTTCCAACAAGATGGGGAGAATGTTGAAATAGAGGATGTGAACTACATCTATAATCAAAGTGGTAACACCACAAGGCCCAGAACCTCCATCCCCAATAATCAGATACACAGCACAGTACCTCCATCTAATTCCTCATCACTGGATTTGCTATCATTGATGCACACTTTCCTATCAACACAGAAGACTGACACGATCCACATTAATACAAGATTCGATGATCTCGCCCGCCGTTTATCAGCCAACTTCCAGCAACTACATCACAAGTTTGATGCATTGGGATCTCGAATTCAGGTGCTTACAGATAACTCGGCTTCCACCTCAAAGAGTAATACAAAGTCTGCACACGTGATAGCCCTACGGAGTGGACGACAGCAACCACCTCGAACGGCACCACTAAACATCACTGAGGACAGCAATGATTTAGATAAGGAGGATCTCTATGAACCGGCCACTCTTGCTGCACCAACAAACCACTCTCCAGAACAACCCGACCCTGCACCCGACCACACTACTCGGATAGACGATCGGGTTGACACTCCGGTAACTCCGCCTCCTGCAGACAAACCGGGAGGAGAGAAACAAAAAGAAAAAAGATTCATCCCCCCACCTTACAAGCCACCTTTGCCATTCCCTGGAACTTCTGGAGAAGTACAAGGCGTTGTTCGAGAAACAGATGCAAGAACTCGAACTACGCATGCCTCTAATGGACGTTTTCACCCTGATACCTCCCTACCAGAAATTCCTAAAGGACGCAGTGATGGAGCGGATCAAACAAGTACAAGGGATGGTCATACTCAATCATGAGTGCAGTGCCATAATCCAAAGGACTGCTACACCTAAGAAACTGAGCGACCGGGGTCGTTTAATTTACCTTGCTCAATTGGGCCCCTGAAGTTCGAAAGATGTCTTTGCGATTTGGGGGCATCAATCAGCCTGATGCCACTAACTGTAGCCAAACGCCTTGGATTCGAGAAATTCAAGCCCACCGATATCCAACTAGTTCTGGCAGATCGAACTACGAGGTTGCCAAGCGGAGTATTGGAAGACTTGCCGGTCAAGGTAGGGTCAGTAGACGTACCAACTGACTTCGTGGTTTTGGAAATAGATGTGGAGCCAAGGGATCCGCTTATCTTAGGACGACCATTCTTAGCCACCGCAGGGGCAATGATAGATGTGAAGAACGGGAAGATCGATCTGAAGCTCGGAGAAGAACTCACTATGCAGTTTGACATTCGGGAAACTATGAAAAGACCTACAATAGCTGGTCAAACCTTCTGGATAGAGGAGTTGGAAAAAATGCGTGAGGAGGCGTTTAAGGAGATTGCAACCGGGGACTGTTTACAAACAGCACTGAGAAACGATAGTAAGGACTAAGGAGGGATTCATACATCATGAAACAGAGCTCTACAAGGAGCTGCTTGATACTTACCGAGAAGTCATCGAACCGAAGCTAGGTGAGGACTTGAGGGAAGCTGAAAGAGAGGGATTGATGCTCGACAACAGGAGCTCGGACAAGTCAGTAGTCACCTCTTGCGTCATGTCGTGCAGTTTCTCAACACCATCTCACCCGATCACCAACCCGGACACTAACATGATAGCCCCATCGAGTAGGGTGATCGAGCACAACCTCGAGCCGCAACTCCAAACCACTGATGATTGGTCCGAGTCTAAGGTGCCTAAAGTGGAACTCAAACCTATTCCATCTGGGTTAAGGTACGCTTTCTTAGGACCTAATTCAACTTATCCAGTTATCGTGAATTCTAGCCTGCCTGAAAAAGAGTTAAAATTGCTTTGCACCCAATTAAGAAACTATAGGAGAGCAATAGGCTACACTTTAGATGATATCAAGGGTATATCCCCTGATCTCTGCACCCACCAGATAAACCTGGAGGATGAATCGTATTCTAGTGTAGAACCTCAGCGTTGGCTAAACCCGAACCTGAAAGAAGTGGTGAAAAAGGAAATTCTGAAGTTGCTCGGTGTTGGAGTTATCTACCCCATTTCTGATAGCACTTGAGTGTCCCCAGTGCACTGCGTTGCGAAAAAAGGAGGAATCACCATCGTCAAAAACGAGAAAGACGAGCTAATTCCCACAAGAACGATAACAGGCCATCACATGTGTATTGACTATAGGAAGCTTAACGCAGCCTCGAGGAAGGATCATTCCCCCTGCCTTTCATCGACCAGATGCTGGAACGACTCGCTAACCACCCATACTACTGTTTCCTTGATGGGTATAGTAGATTTTTCCAAATACCTATTCACCCTGCTGACCAAGAGAAAACGACTTTCACTTGCCCTTATGGTACTTTTGCCTATAAAAGAATGCCTTTCGGTTTGTGCAACGCTCCCGCGACTTTCCAAAGATGCATGACGTCCATTTTCTCGGATTTAATAGAAGAAATGGTGGAGGTTTTCATGGATGACTTTTCAGTATACGGAGCCTCCTTCTCATCCTGTCTTTCAAACCTCTGCAAGGTGCTCAGAAGGTGTGAAGAAACCAACCTAGTGTTAAACTGGGAAAAGTGCCACTTTATGGTCTAGGAGGGGATAGGCTTAGGACACAAGATCTCAGAAAAGGGGATAGAAGTTGACAAGGCCAAGATAGAAGTGATGGTTCAACTACAACCACCTAAATAGGTGAAAGACGTCAGAAGTTTCCTAGGTCACGCAGGTTTCTACAGGAGATTTATTAAAGATTTCTCTAAGATCGCCAGGTCGTTAACGCGACTCCTATGTAAGGAAGCAGAATTTATCGTCGATAAGGATTGTTTAGATGCCTTCAACAAGATAAAAGAAGCTTTGGTGAGTGCACCAATAGTTCAAGCACCTAATTGGGACCACCCTTTCGAGATCATGTGTGATGCCTCCGATTACGCTGTGGGGGCGGTACTAGGCCAAAAGATAGATAAAAAGCTCCATGTGATCTACTACGCCAGCAGAGCCATGGACGATGCCCAAACAAGGTATACGACAACTGAAAAAGAACTCCTTGATGTGGTTTTTGCGTTTGAGAAGTTCAGAAGTTACTTGGTCGGATCAAAAGTGGTTGTTTACACAGATCATGCCGCTCTAAGGTACATTTACTCAAAAAGGGACACCAAACATAGGCTCCTCAGATGGATACTTCTTCTGCAAGAATTCGACATAGAGATTCTGGATATGAAAGGAATCGAGAACGGAGTGGCAGACCATTTGTCTAGAATGAGAATTGAGGATCCACTTCCAATAAATGACTCGATGCCCGAAGAGAGGCTAATGCACTTCAACTTCTTGGAAGAAATGAGCCACACGATCGGGCACACGATAGCTCAATTGATCCCCAAGTCAACAGGGTTGGTCGAATTCATGGCAATCGAGTCAGCTAAGCTACCATGGTACTCAGATTTCGTGAACTACATGGTGTGTGGGGAAATTCCTAAGGACTTTGATGCTCATAGAAAGAAGAAGTTCTTCAGGGATGTCAACAACTATTACTGGGATGAACCTTATTGATAACTCTCTAATTTACATGTTTTTAGCATCCTTTTTTGTCTATATTTTGCATTGTTCATAACCTTAACTTAGCATTTTTAGGTCATTAACTGTAGGAATTCACTTTTAGACCATTTAGGGTGTTGCATTTTTGCATTTGCATGTTTTGGATGAAAACAGGTACTAAAGAGCCTAAAATGGGGAAAAACAAGGACAAACTCGAACATGTACCTGAAGGAGCCATCAAGCTGGAAGAACAAGTCCGAACCCCAACACGATCGAGGAGGATCCAAGAGCATGAAGAACAACCCGAAGATCCACCCGAGGAGTAACCCGACTTCATCCTCGTGTACCCCATCGAGTAGACCATCGAGTAGACCATCGGGCAGGTATGGGAAGCTAGGTCAAAAGGGTTTCCATATATAAACCCCCTCCTCTCCTAGCTCGCAAACGAGCACACCGCAGACCCTCAAACCAGAGAGCGAGAGCTTCTGTGAGAGAACTGAGCGACTCAAACACTTTTCCTTTTGTTTTTACATTTTCTTTCACAGTTTTTATCATTTTTCTTAGACTTCTATCTTGTACTCTTCCTACTTTACTCTACTGTTTAATATAATGCAATTTTCATTCTTATTTGTTGTTATGTTTCTTGTTATTATGTCCGAGTAGTGTAGTAAAGTTTCTAGGGATGGGATAGATGATTTTGTGTTCTTGATCGGTTTGGATGCCTTAGTTTGATTGTAAATGTTTGATAGATTTCCTTCTAGGTTGGTGTTCTTAATGTTGTCAACAGATCGAGAGGTTGAGATTAGATCTAAGGTGTTTTACCACCGAGAGGTGTAGAAGATATGCTTGAATCAGCCAATGCTAGAGGTTCACTCGCTCTGAGTAAGAGATTAGATGAGTTAGGGTTTACTAACAATAATGAATCGATCTTAATGCTTGTTTGGTCATGTTTCTCCAACGAGAGTTGGGTAGGGAAGTGATCAAGGTTGATTGTTGCTAGTGCGAGAGTGTTGTGACAAAGTTTTAGAGATTCATTGTCTAGGAAATAATTTCTTGAGGTATGTAAGGCATCTGTACTGGTCAAGAATACTTAGGATTCAATTACCCCATCCTTAGAAGCTTTCGTATTTTAATTGTTTGTATTTTCTTTCATTACTCGACCACTTACCCGATCAGGTACACGATAACCTGTATCGAGTAATACCTCGAGCTGTTCATATCCTAATTGCTTACTCGATCACCCCACACGATCCTGTACTCGATTGCTTGCATCGAGTGCTTATGTCGTGCGGTTTCTTTGTTTATATTCTTGTCTTTCATTTATTCTAGGACTGTTAGATCAAAATCCTATCTGCTTGGCTTGACTTGTAACGTTCTGATCATATCCTTCCTTCTAGCAATAGACAACCATTTGGATCGATAACCCTTTGTACTACAACTGCATAGGCAATTGATACCCTGGGTGAAAACTTGTCTATCAATTTGGCGCCGTTGCCATTTGGTTGATTTCATTTTGCTACGTTTAGGATTTCAGCACTTGCTAGATCAAGTTCTTTTTGTTTATATTGGTTCCGAATCTAACTTGTTTGATTTCGCTCTTGTTTGTTTTGAATCTCAGGTAGAACCCGAGCACCCACCCAACCCGTCACTCGATCACCTGGATCGAGTTGACCCTCGTGTACACACTCGGACACTTACCTGTGCATGTAAACACGATCCAGAGGTAGGCAGAACCTGAGTCCATTCATCGACAACATCGACAGACCTAGGCTACTCAGACAACAACAAGTTCAACCGGAACCAGCAATCATTAAGGAGACGATGAATAATCAGAACGGTCCACCAACTCCTCAAGCAAGGACCAATATAGGAGCAGGAGATGCTCCATCTACTCATACTCAAAGGAATGGCATTGTACCACCAGCTGTGCAGAACAACAATTTTGAGATCAAGAGTAGTCTCATCCAGATGATACAGAGTAATAAGTTTCATGGTTTGCCAATGGAGGACCCATTGGATCATCTGGATGAATTTGATAGGCTCTGTAGCCTCAATAAGATCAATGGAGTTAGTGAAGATGGATTCAAACTCAGGCTTTTCCCATTCTCTTTGGGAGATAAAGCACACATCTGGGAGAAATCACTCCCCAAGGAGTCCATCACCACTTGTGAAGCGTGCAAGAAGGCATTCCTGGCCAAATTCTTCTCCAACTTCAGAACGGCAAGGCTGAGAAATGACATTTCCGGCTTTGTTCAGAAGAACAATGAAACGTTCAATGAAGCTTGGGAATGTTTCAAGGGATACACTACCTGATGTCCACATCACGGCTTCAGCAATGCTTCATTGCTGTGCACACTTTACAGAGGAGTGGTCCCCAAGATTCGGATGTTGCTGGACACCGCAAGCCATGGTAACTTCCTCAACACGGATGTTGATGAAGGTTGGGACCTAGTGGAGAACTTGGCTCAATCTGATGGCAATTACAATGAGGAATATGATCGCTCTGTGCGATCTGCAGGTGAGGAAGATGCCAAGTACAAGAGGGACATGAAAGCCCTCAATGACAAGCTCGATAAACTCCTCAACCAGCAGAAGCATGTTCATGCACTATCAGAGGAAGAGCAGTTTCTACAACAAGATGGGGAGACTATACAGATAGAGGATGTTAACTACAGCAACAACCAAGGAGGTTACAACAGAGGGTACAACAACTACAAGCCGAATCCGAATCTGTCTTATTGGAACCCGAATGTTGCAAATCCTCAGGACCAAAATTACCCATCTACAGTTCAAGGGAACCAGGTACAACAGAAGCCTTTTGTCCAGTACAACCAAGGCTATGCACCTAAGCAGCAGTACTCTGGAACCTACAACCAACAACCTGGATTCCAACAACCTCAAGGCCAGCAGAACCAATCACAAGAAGCTGAGTTACGCGGCCTAATTCAGCAAATGATTCAGAATCAGGCTTCAGCATCTATGGACATCGCAAAACGATTTGCAGAGATGAGCAACAAGATCGACTCAGGATACAATGATCTGAACGCCAAGTACGAATTGCTCAACACTAAAGTTAGATACCTGGAGAGCCACCACAACAACCAACCGGCCCCAAAGATTAACCAACTCCCAGGAAAGGTTGTTCAAAACCCTAAGGATTATGCCACTGCCCAAGCCATCTTCCTTGATGATGACTATGAGGACTACCTCACTGGGGACAGTGATGATCAGGATGGGGAGGATATGGATCACCCAATGAAAAATGAGGCCAAGTACTATATATCCGAGTATGAACCCGAGCCTTCACCAGAGGAGACTGATCGAGTTGATGATCGAGCACAAGTTCGAGAATCACAAATTGAAGAACAACCCGAGGTGGAACCCGATCACCTACCCGATGATGGTGATTGGATGATGCATCGAGTAGATGTTGAGAAGAGAGATCAGCCTCAACCAACTGTATAAGCAGAAGGGGAGCTAGAGGAAAGGTTCAATGCTGCACTTGATATCCAGCTGGAGGCGCTTGCAGAGCGTATGGCAAAGCGTAAAGCTCCACCACCTAAGCTTTTGCCACCACACGAACTTCAGGAGGAAGCTACCAAGGAAGCAGCTCGATTGGAGAATGAGGTTAAGGAAGCTGTCATGGAAATTGGGTTTGAGATTCTCAGAAGTGGAGTGTGCTTGGATCATGAGCTGAGAATTGAGGAAAAACTGGAAGATCCTGGCTCTTTCACATTGCCATGCTCGATAGGACTTCGGATCTTCAAGAATTGTTTGTGCGACCTTGGAGCTTCAGTTAGCATTATGCCGCTGTCAGTAGCCAACAAGATGGGATTCACCAGTTTTAAACCAAGTAATATGTATTTGGTTCTGGCTAATAGAACGGTCAGACATCCGATTGGGATCCTGGAAAATCTGCCTCTTAGGATTGGAGGAGTGGAAGTACCTACTGACTTCATGATCCTTGATATGGACAAGGAACCAGACGATCCACTGATTCTAGGAAAACCATTCTTGGCAACAGTTGGTGCTGTGATTGAGGTAAAGCAAGGCAAGATCAGAATAGAGCATGGTGAGCACTTCAAGATGGAGTTTGATGTGAAGAAGGGAATTAAGAGGCCAACCATTGATGGTCAATCCTTTTCCACTAAGACCAAGCAGAGGAAAGTCAAACATCTTGAGGAGGTCAACACCACATTTGCCTTAGAACCTGGACAAAACCTGGAGAATCTGTTGAACCGGCCTGCTACAGTGGAGAGGATCCCAGAACCTCTCCCTGAAAGATCCTATGCTTAGGGAGCATGAAGAGTCAAGCTTAGTGACTTTAAACAAGCTCACTTGGGAGGAAGTCCCAAAGGTATCTTTTAATTCTAGTTTATTTGTTTTATTTATTTTTCTCTTTTTGCAAATTAATATATATAAAAAAAAAAAAAAAGGAAAAGTTGAAAAGAGGAAATTGGGGAACCCGAGGGTCAACCCGACACCGTACTCGACGCGCCTGATCATGTCCCCGCTCGGGTGGCGAGTGGAGTCCGAATTCCACAAGCCAAGCCCACTCTCGGTGAAGCCCACCAACCAAAACCTTGCCTACTTAAGGGTTTCGAAACCCTTCTCCCTCATTATCACCGATAAGTCTTCTTTCAACCCTAGAGGTTTAAGTTTCTATTCTCTCAAAACCTCAAGTCTTATTCGATTTTCTTTGGGAACTAACCCTATTAACCTCGAAGCTTAGCTTTTTCTTCTCAAGGATTCGAACATGGAGTCACACGCGAAAACCTACCAAAGGAAGGGAAGAAGATCAACTTCCACCGCTGCTACAACCGGAGTTGATACCGCCAAACCTCGAGAGTTCCAAGGGAGAGGAAACGTTCCGCATTCCCAACTGCTGGCTGGACGTTTCGCTTCCCCAACCCGATGCTCAATCCGATCCGTCACCCGATCCGGTGCTCGAGCATTTGATCGAGTAGACCACCGAGTTCGCTCACCGAGCCCAATGGCAACTGCTGTTCCCCGATCTCCTTGACGTAGGGACCTGTCTACGTCCGAAAGAACCGTTACCGACCCCATGGAGGTCGATTCTGATGCTGGAGGAGAAAAGCAAGGGGAGATCCAAACCTCTCGATCAAGGAGCAGAGCTGCGATTGCAAGAGGAAAGAGACCGGCTTCAGAGAAAGCTGAGAGGGTAGCTGAGAGAGCAGTTGAGGAAGAGGATCAACGATTAGAGGAGGAGAACCAAGAGAGAGAGGAGGAGCAGAGAGAGAGAACACGCCAAGCCTCGCGGAGACTGAAGCAAGAGGAGGTGGAGACTCCGGCAAGACTCTTCAAGGTCTTCCAGAAGATGAGCTTTGTCGGTACCCGATACCCTCACCGTGAAACCATGAAGCAGCTGGGCATCGCTAGAGATGTTGAGTTCTTGTTCGACATGTGCCACCTGGGCCAAATGATGCGATCCCACCTTGAAGCCTATGAGGAGAAGACGGTCCACTTTCTCTCGACCTTGAAGCTGCACTACTTTGAGGACCACCCGACCCTACTACCCGATGGGGGGATCAGGTTCATCACCTTCTCCGTGAGGAACAAGGAGTACCAGCTCAGTTTCAAAGAGATGGAGACGCTGTATGGCTTCAAGGCTGGCAGTGGAGAAGGAATGGAGGTTAGCAAGAAAGAGATGAGGTCCCTATGGATGACAATAGGAGACAAGCTCCCCTACAAGTCCACAAGCTCCAAATCTGCTCAAATAAGGAGCCCTGTTTTGAGGTATTTTCACAAGTCCCTCGCATGCACTCTTTTTGCTAGAAAAGAGACTGGGAATGTGAACGATCACGAGCTTCAATTGCTGGATATTGCATTGTGTGGAGTTTTGGACAATGCTAGGGATGGTACACCACTAGTTGGAGACATTGCGGATACTAGTATGTTGTTTGTACTGCTCGATCAGTTCCTCTACCTCAAGTCTTGGGCGATTAAGAGAAGAGAAGGAGGCGGAGAGATCTCCATTGGAGGACTGATTACACTGATCTTGGTGGCATGCGATGTGCCCTTGAAGGGAATTGTGCACGAACCGAGATGGCTGGATGCGGATTACCTCGTGCTGGCGAGATTTTTGGCCCATGAGAGGCCTAATGATATGATGCTTTTCAAGTTCATCCATCCAACCGTCGGAGCCGCCCAAATGATCCAACCTAACGTCATATGCACCAAGGTTCGGCTGGGAGACAACATCGATTTTGCACCACCTTTGGAGGAGCTGTACAATCCAGAGGAGGAGTCCGAAGCTGAGAAGAGAGAGGAGACCGGGCAGAGACAGGGAGATAGCTCGGAAGATTTCGATTTTGAGGAGTATGTGTGCTCTCAAAAGCAACCGGTTGGAGTGAGGGAAGCCCACAAGAGGATCGGAAGGTTGAAGAGGATGAACAAGTTTTTGGTGAAGAAGGTGAAAGATCTCACCGGTTCGGTGAAGACTATGGGAGGTTAGATCAAGGAGCTGCAAGACAAGGCAAGTTGTGCCTCAGCTCCTACCTCGGCACAAGCACCAACTTGGATGGGGAGAAGCGGACCGCTAGGAGGAACTCGAGGACTGCCACCTCCAGAACCTTACAGAGCATCATCATACGAGCCCCAAGCTGAGGAGAACATCACCCGACCTGAAGCATCGCGGAGAAGCCATTCAGATGCTTATCCGACGCCTAACCGGATGGGATACACGATGAACTACCCGATGAACCCATCGAGCACCCAATCGAGTGATTACTCAGGTATTTTCCCTCCGCCTTACCAGATGCCATTCACGATGCCGTACACGATGCACCCTGCGAGTGGATATACGGGTGATCATTTTGGACCTCTTCTGCTGTACCCGTTGTACTACCCGATACCCTACCCGATGAGCTACGCGATCCCACCCTCGATCAACACCTCGGATGCTGGTCCGAGTAAGTCGTCCGTGCGTATTTCTGAGCTCTCTGACGAGCAAACACCGGCACCTGCTGAAGTCGGAGACGACCCTGGCTACACGTTGGCGAGTATGGAGGCTGCTGCAACCTCCTTCTTCACCAACCCATAAGGTACCACTTTCATCTGACCCCTGTATATAACATTGCATTTAGTTTAATTCATTTTGTGTGATTCTTGGACTCTTTTTCCATCTTTTATTTACACAGAGACTGTGTAATTTAAGTTTGGGGGAGGGTCCTAGAATGTATTTAACATTGTGTTTTATTTTCTTATTTTTCTTATTTCAAATTTTTGCATGCTAGTTTTATTCATTTGAGTCTGCATCTATGTGCATTGAAAAACCCAAAAAAAAAAAAAAAAAAAAAGAGTGTTCATGTAGTTGCATTTACATATTAGGATTGAGTCTAGTTTGTTTTATATAGGATTGTTGCATATGAATCTTAGGGGACAATGATTAAAACTACCTTGTTTAAAATCAAACCTTAGGATTGAAGCTATAGCCCTTAGTCACAGTTCATTGTTGCTAGATCAATCTTTGGAAAAAAATGAAAAATCTTTGCTTAGAACCTTGTGTTTTTTGAATGCTTCCTCCACTTGTTTAACATTAGAACATCTCTATATTATTGGATTTAATTTGAACTTTAATTGTCTTGCTTATGGAACTTGAATACTTGCTCATGGTAACTCTAAACTCGGGTTAGCACTCCATTTTACCAATCTTTTTCGTTTAACCCGATTGCTTGTCCTACCCATGAACCCAAACCTTTCTTTCAAACCTTGTTGTGAATTGTTGAGTGAGGCCTTTTTCATTGTGCTATAGGTTGTGAAACCTTGAGAGTATTGAGAACGACAAAGAACTGCCTCTTGATATAGCTAAGTTAGGATTTGAACTAGCTAATAGATTCGGTTTTGAAAGATAGGTGGTTAGTATGTTTATTTGGGGTTGGGTTATGGAATTAAAAAAAAAAAAGTTCCTAAGGTTAGAATCAATTAGCTCTAAGTCTCTAAGTAAAAAAAAAAAAAAAAAGGAAAAGATCTTGCTATAGTCTCCTAGAAAGAAAGAAAATATATATATATATATATATATTAGGAGTCTAGCAAAGAAAGAAAAGAAAAAAAAAAAAAAGAGAGAGAGCTGGAAGTTTAAAGTTTAAACCTTAAGTAGTAAAAAAAAAAGAGTTAAAAGCAAGGATGTGGGTAGTTTAATTCTAGGGGTTTGATAAAAAAAAAAAAAAAAGTGAATGAGAAAAGGGTAGATTATCAAGAGTTAAGCTTTGTATGCCCAAATTGTTCTCAATCTTAGATAGTTTTCACAACTGTCTAGCATTCCTTCTTTTGAGAGAAAACCACCCAAAGAATTTGTTTGAAACCACCTTACTAAAAAATCTTACCCTTGAAACCGATTGAGCTTGATTCACCTTCCATTTGCAAGAATTCGCCAAACACTTAATTGAATGTGAAAGAGATGTTCTCTATCTTTAGTTGGAGGTTGAACTAGATCGATGCATGGTAATAAGCATAGAAAAATATTTGTAAGTATGTTGATTATTCTTAGCACCATTAAACTATCTTTAAGGACTATAGCTTGAATCCTTCGCTTAGCATATAAAGGTTATGAGTCCCCACTTTCAAACCGCACCCTCTTACTTCCTTGCTAGAGGACTAGCAAGATTTAAGTTTGGGGGTCTGACAACTCTCTAATTTACATGTTTTTAGCATCCTTTTTTGTCCATATTTTGCATTGTTCATAACCTTAACTTAGCATTTTTAGGTTTAACTGTAGGAATTCACTTTTAGACCATTTAGGGTGTTGCATTTTTGCATTTGCATGTTTTGGATGAAAACAGGTGCTAAAGAGCCTAAAATGGGGAAAAACAAGGACAAACTCGAACATGTACCCGAAGGAGCCATCGAGCTGGAAGAACAAGTCCGAACCCCAACACGATCGAGGAGGATCCAAGAGCATGAAGAACAACCCGAAGATCCACCCGAGGAGTAACTCGACTTCATCCTCGTGTACCCCATCGAGTAGACCATCGGGCAGGTCTGGGAAGCTAGGTCAAAAGGGTTTCCATATATAAACCCCCTCCTCTCCTAGCTCGCAAACGAGCATGCCGCAGACCCTCAAACCATAGAGCGAGAGCTTCTGTGAGAGAACTGAGCGACTCAAACACTTTTCCTTTTGTTTTTACATTTTCTTTCATAGTTTTTATCGTTTTTCTTAGATTTCTATCTTGTACTCTTCCTACTTTACTCTACCGTTTAATATAATGCAATTTTCATTCTTATTTGTTGTTATGTTTCTTGTAATTATGTCCGAGTAGTGTAGTAAAGTTTCTAGGGATGGGATAGATGATTTTGTGTTCTTGATCGGTTAGGATGCCTTAGTTTGATTGTAAATGTTTGATAGATTTCCTTCTAGGTTGGTGTTCTTAATGCTGTCAACAGATCGAGAGGTTGAGATTAGATCTAAGGTGTTTTACCACCGAGAGGTGTAGAAGATATGCTTGAATCAGCCAATGCTAGAGGTTCACTCGCTCTGAGTATGAGATTAGATGAGTTAGGGTTTACTAACAATAATGAATCGATCTTAATGCTTGTTTGGTCATGTTTCTCCAACGAGAGTTGGGTAGGGAAGTGATCAAGGTTGATTATTGCTAGTGCGAGAGTGTTGTGACAAAGTTTTAGAGATTCATTGTCTAGGAAATAATTGCTTGAGGTATGTAAGGCATATGTACTGGTCAAGAATACTTAGGATTCAATTACCCCATCCTTAGAAGCTTTCGTATTTTAATTGTTTGTATTTTCTTTCATTACTCGACCATTTACCCGATCAGGTACACGATAACCTGTATCGAGTAATACCTCGAGCTATTCATATCCTAATTGCTTACTCGATCACCCCACACGATCATGTACTCGATTGCTTCCATAGAGTGCTTAGGTCGTGCGGTTTCTTTGTTTATATTCTTGTCTTTCATTTATTCTAGGACTGTTAGATCAAAACCCTATCTGCTTGGCTTGACTTGTAACGTTCTGATCATATCCTTCCTGCTAGCAATAGACAACCATTTGGATTGATAACCCTTTGTACTACAACTGCATAGGGAATTGATACCCTGGGTGAAAACTTGTCTATCACTTATCTATACAAAAAAGGGACAGATGGCCTGTTCAGACGATGTATAGCAGAGGAAGAGGTCCGAGGAGTACTAGAGCACTGTCATGGGTCCGACTATGGAGGTCATTTCGCTACTTTCAAAACCGTCCAAAAGATACTTCAAGCTGGTCTCTGGTGGCCAACCATGTTCAAGGACGCGCAGCTCTTTATAACAAAATGTGATTCGTGCCAGAAAATGGGTAACATAGGTAGAAGAAAGGAAATGCCTCAGCAGCAAATCTTAGAAGTCGAAGTTTTCGATGTATGGGGAATAGATTTCATGGGACCCTTCAACCCACCCTCGAATGGGAACATGTATACCCTAGTGGCAGTCGACTATGTCTCAAAATGGGTAGAAGCAATCGCCAGCCCGACGAATGATCACAAGGTCGTAATGAAGATGTTCAAAAGCATCATTTTCCCGAGATTTGGAATCCCAAGAGTAGTGATCAGTGATGGAGGAACCCACTTCATTAACAGGGTTTTCGATGGCTTGCTGATGAATCGCGGAGTCAAGCATAAAGTCGCAACAGCCTATCACCCACAGACCAGCGGACAAGTGGAAGTAAGCAATAAACAGATCAAAGCGATATTTGCCAGAATCGTGGGATTCACAAAAAAGGAGTGGGCATTCAAGCTAGATGATGCGTTATGGGCTTACAGGACCGCATATAAAACGCCAATTGGGCGAACCCCTTTCCAGCTTCTTTATGGAAAACACTGTCACCTTCCGGTCGAGGTGGAGTATAAAGCAATGTGGGCGACCAAACTGCTGAATTTGGACATAAAGACTGCACAAGAAAAAAGAGCAATGGACCTCCATGAACTCGATGAGCTACGGTTGTAAGCTTATGACAACTCGAGGATCTACAAAGAAAGAACCAAAGCCTTTCATGACAAGAAGATACAACACAAGGATTTGAAAGCTGGAGACAAAGCCCTTTTGTTCAACTCGAAGCTTCGGCTATTCCCTGGGAAGCTAAAGTCAAGATGGTCAGGACCATTCGAAATTAAAGAAGTTCTGCCCTATGGAACGGTAACCTTGCTCGGGAAGGATAAGACTGAGTTTATAGTGAATGGGCAGAGGGTAAAAAAAATACATGGCAAATGAGAGTACAGAGGTGGGGTCATCTCTGCGCCTCATCGATCCCGCGCCAGTCTGAGATGCATTGAAAGTCAAGCTTAGAGACTATAAACAAGCTCACTTGGGAGGAAGTCCCAACGGCAGGTTTGTAAATATGATTTACGTTTTTAAGTCTTTTCTCTCCTCAGAATTTTCGCCCTACCCGATGAGCTACACGATACCCCCCACGATCAACCCCTCGGATGCTGGTCCGAGCAAGTCGTCCGTCCATATCACTGAGCTCTCTGACGAGCAAATACCGGCACCTGCTGAAGCCGGCGACGACCCTGGCTACACGTTGGCGAGTATGGAGGCTGCTACAACCTCCTTCTTCACCAACCCATGAGGTACCAACTTCATCCAACTTTTGTAAATAAAATTGCATTTAGTTTTATTTCATTTTTGTGTGATTCTTGGATTCTTTTTCCAGCTTTTATTTACACAGAGACTGTGTAATTTAAGTTTGGGGGAGAGTCCTAGAATGCATATAACATTGTGTTTTATTTTCTTATTTTCTTATTTCAAATTTTTGCATGCTAGTTTTATTCATTTGAGTCTGCATCTAGGTGCATTGAAAAAACCCAAAAATTTGAAAAAAAAAAAAAAAAAAAAAAAAAAAAGACAGAGTGTTCATGTAGTTGCATTTACATATTATGATTGAGTCTAGTTTGCTTCATATAGGATTGTTGCATATGCATTATAGGGGACAATGATTAAAACTACCTTGTTTAAAATCAAACCTTAGGATTGAAGCTATAGCCCTTAATCACAGTTCATTGTTGCTAGATCAATCTTTGGAAAAAATGAAAAATCTTTGTTTAGAACCTTGTGTCTTTTGAATGCTTCCTCCACTTGCTTGAACATTGAATCATCTCTATATTATTGGACTTAATTTGAACTTAAAATTGTCTTGCTTATGGAATTTGAATACTTGCTCATGGTAACTCTAAACTCGGGTTAGCACTCCATTTTTACCAATCTTTTCGTTTAACCCGATTTGTTTTTCCCTACCCTTGAACCCAAACCTTTCTTTCAAACCTTGTTATGAATTGTTGAGTGAGGTGATAACTCTCTAATTTACATGTTTTTAGCATCCTTTTTTGTCCATATTTTGCATTGTTCATAACCTTAACTTAGCATTTTTAGGTCATTAACTGTAGGAATTCACTTTTAGACCATTTAGGGAGTTGCATTTTTGCATTTGCATGTTTTGGATGAAAACATGTGCTAAAGAGCCTAAAATGGGAAAAACAAGGACAAACTCGAACTTGTACCCGAAGGAGCCATCGAGCTGGAAGAACAAGTCCGAACCCCAACACGATCGAGGAGGATCCAAGAGCATGAAGAACAACCCGAAGATCCACCGGAGGAGTAACCCGACTTCATCCTCGTGTACCCCATCGAGTAGACCATCGGGCAGGTCTGGGATGCTAGATCAAAAGGGTTTCCATATATAAACCCCCTCCTCTCCTAGCTCGCAAACGAGCACGCCGCAGACCCTCAAACCAGAGAGCGAGAGCTTCTGTGAGAGAACTGAGCGACTCAAACACTTTTCCTTTTGTTTTTACATTTTCTTTCATAGTTTTTATCGTTTTTCTTAGATTTCTATCTTGTTCTCTTTCTACTTTACTCTACCGTTTAATATAATGCAATTTTCATTCTTATTCGTTGTTATGTTTCTTGTTATTATGTCCGAGTAGTGTAGTAAAGTTTCTAGGGATGGGATAGATGATTTTGTGTTCTTGATCGGTTAGGATGCCTTAGTTTGATTGTAAATGTTTGATAGATTTCCTTCTAGGTTGGTGTTCTTAATGCTGTCAACAAACCGAGAGGTTGAGATTAGATCTAGGGTGTTTCACCACCGAGAGGTGTAGATGAGATGCTTGAATCAGCCAATGCTAGAGGTTCACTCGCTCTGAGTATGAGATTAGATGAGTTAGGGTTTACTGACAATAATGAATCGGTCTTAATGCCTGCTTGGTCATGTTTCTCCAACGAGAGTTTGGTAGGGAAGTGATCAAGGTTGATTGTTGCTAGTGCGAGAGTGTGGTGACAAAGTTTTAGAGATTTATTGTCTAGGAAATAATTGCTTGAGGCATGTAAGGCATATGTACTGGTCAAGAATACTTAGGATTCAATTACCCCATCCTTAGAAGCTTTCGTATTTTAATTGTTTGTATTTTCTCTCATTACTCGACCACTTACCCGATCAGGTACACGATAACCTGTATCGAGTAATACCTCGAGCTGTTCATATCCTAATTGCTTACTCGATCACCCCACACGATCCTGTACTCGATTGCTTGCATCGAGTGCTTAGGTCGTGCGGTTTCTTTGTTTATATTCTTGTCTTTCATTTATTCTAGGACTGTTAGATCAAAACCCTATCTGCTTGGCTTGACTTGTAACGTTCTGATCATATCCTTCCTGCTAGCAATAGACAACCATTTGGATTGATAACCCTTTGTACTACAACTGCATAGGGAATTGATACCCTGGGTGAAAACTTGTCTATCATGAGGCCTTTTCATTGTGCTATAGGTTGTGAAACCTTGAGAGTATTGAGAACGACAAAGAACTGGCTCTTGATTTAGCTAAGTTAGAATCATTTGGACTAGCTAATAGAATCGGTTTTGAAAGATAGGTGGTTAGCATGTTTATTTGGGTTGGGTTGAGAAATAGAAAAAAAGGAAGAAAAGAAGTCCCTAAAGTTAGAATAAAGTAGCTCTAAGTCTCTAAGTACAAAAAAGAAGGAAAAGATCTTGCTATAGTCTCCTAGAAAGAAAGAAAGAAAAAAATATATATATACATATTAGGAGTTTAGCAAAGAAAGAAAAGAAAGAAAAAAAAAAAGAGAAGAGAGCTAGATGTTTAAAGTTTAAACCTTAGGGATTACAAAAAAAAAAAATGGAAAAAAAAGAGAGTTAAAAATCAAGGTTATGAGTAGTTTAATTCTAGGGGGTTTAAATAAAAAAAAAAAAAAAGAGAAAGTGAATGATAAAAGGGTAGATTATCAACAGTTAAGCTTTGTATGCCCAAATTGTTCTCAATCTTAGATAGTTTTCACAACTGTCTAGCATTCATTCTTTTGAGAGAAAACCACCCAAAGAATTTGCTTGAAACCACCTTACCAATAAGCCTTACCCTTGAAACCGATTGAGCTTGATTCACCTCACATTTGCAAGAATTCGCCAAACACTTAAATGAATGTGAAAAAGATGGTCTTTGGAATTGCAAGTCTTTACTTTTAGTTGGAGGTTGAACTAGATCGATGCATGGTAATAAGCATAGAAAAATATTTGTAAGTATGTTGATTGATCTTAGCACCATTAAACTATCTTTAAGGACTATAGCTTGAATCCTTCGCTTAGCTCCAAAGGTTATGAGTCCCATTTTAGAACGGCACCCTCTTACTTCCTTGCTAGAGGACTAGCAATATTTAAGTTTGGGGGTCTGATAACTCTCTAATTTACATGTTTTTAGCATCCTTTTTTGTCCATATTTTGCATTGTTTATACCCTTAATTTAGCATTCTTAGATCATTAACTGTAGGAATTCACTTTTAGGCCATTTAGGATGTTGCATTCTTGCATTTGCATACTTTGGATAAAAACAGGTGCTTTAGAGCCTAAAATGGGGAGAAACAAGGACAAATCCGAGCATGTACCCGAAGGAGCCATCGAGCTAGAAGAATAGTCTGAACCCCAACACGATCGAGGAGGATCCAAGAGTAGGAAGAACAACCCGAAGATCTACCCGAGGAGTAACCCGACCTCATCTTCGTGTACCCCATCGAGTAGACCCTCGGGCAGGACTGGGAAGCTAGGTCAAAGGGGTTTCCATATATAAACCCCTCCTCTTCTTCCTTTCAAACGAGCACGCCGCAGACCCTCAAACCAGAGAGCGAGAGCTTCTGTGAGAGAACTGAGCGACTCAAAACACTTTTCACTTTTTGTTAGGATTTATTTCATAACTTTTTATCATTTCTTTAGATTTCTATCTTGTATTCTTACTTCTCTACTTTATCGTTTATTACAATGCAATTTTCATTCGTATATGCTTTTGTTTCTCTTGCCATGAATTCCAAGTAGTGTAGTAAAGTTTCTAGGGATGGGATAGATGATTTTGTGTTCTTGATCGGTTAGGATGTCTTAGTTTGATTGTATATGTTTTATAGATTCCCTTCTAGGTTGGTGTTCTTAATGATGTCAACAAACCGAGAGGGTGAGATTAGATCTAAGGTGTTTTACCACCGAGAGGTGTAGATGAAATGTTTGAATCAACCAATGCTAGAGGTTTACTCACTTAGCCTAAGAGATTAGATGAGTAAGGGGTTTACTGACAATAATGAATCGGTTCTTATTGCCTGCTTGGTCATGTTTCTCCAACGAGAGTTGGGTAGGGGAGTGATCAAGGTTGATTGTTTCTATCACGAGAGTGTTTTAACAAGATATTAGAGATTCATTGTCTAGGGAATATTTGTTTGAGGCATGTAAGACATCTGTATTGGTCAGGAACACTTAGGATTCGATTACCCCATCCTTAGAAGCTTTCGTGTTTTAATTGCTTGCATTTCTATTCATCACTTGATCCCTTACCCGAACAGGTACACGATCACCTGCTTCGAGTAACCCCTCGAGTTGTTCATACCTTCTTTGCTTAATTGATCTCCCCACCCGATCCTGTACTCGAATGCTTGCATCGAGTGCTTAGGTCGTGTGGTTCTTTGTTTATATTCTTTTCTTTTATTATTTTAGGATTGTTAGACAAAACCCCATTATTGCTTGGCTTGACTTGCATTGTTCTGATTGCATCCTTCCTACTAGCATAAACAACCATTTGGATTGATAACCCTTTGTACTACAACTTCATAGGGAATTGATACCCTGGGTAAAAATCCAGTTATCACTCTGTCTCTCAACAGTTGATTTTGCTGGAACAAAACTTGGTTTGTTTAATACTTGAGAGTGAGCAAGATTCAAGTGTGCATACTGACTTTTTACGAACTTAGTGTTCCCACTAGATCCTCATTCACAATAGCCCAAACCAAAATTTGACTTCCCAACTCTCCCTGCAGCTAAGATGTTTTCAAGATCTTTTGTTCCACTATTCATCATGTAGATCTTTTTCTTGGTTTCGCTTAACTCTTGAGAAAGTATTCTGTTTTTCTCTAATTCTGCAGTGAGTTCCCTTGTCAGCTGATCATTCCGATTTTGAAACTTGATCTTTTCTTCCAACCACGCCAGCTTCTCCTTTCCTAGAGTGAACCACTCATCATACAGATTCCTGAATTCACAGTCAACATCTACTTTTGATGCATCATGATCTTTATCAGACATCCATTCCTCGCTTGATGTGTCTGACTCACTGTCCGTGGTTTCATCTTCACTCTTGAGACTTCCCATAAAAGCTACAAAACCAGTGCATTCATCTGATGAGTCATCTTCTTTTGACTCACTCTCACTTTCTGCATGTATGACTTATCCTTTTTGACAGAAGATCCTACACACTCAAACTTTGTATGTCCAACTCCTCTGCATTCTGAGCACTTGAGTTCTTTTCTTTTTAAAGATGGACATTCAGCTTTCATGTGTCTATAGCCATGACATTCGTGACATTGAATATCATTTTTCTTCCGACTCCTTTCTCTGTCTCTCTCACGTCCACCACCTTGATTTCTTACCCAGTTTCCTTTTTCAACTCTTCTCAAGGCTTTGGTGAAGTTCTTTGCCATTAGACTCATTTCCTCTTTTAGCGTCTGGATCTCCTTATCGTCACCATATGCAGTGAAAGCTACCTCTTTTGAGGTGTTGTTCTTTCTAGCAGTAATTTCCAGCTCGTGAGCCTGCAGCATTCCAACAACGTCTTCAACTCAATTTTATCAGTATCCAGTGATGATCCAATTGCTGTCCTTTTACTCTCAAACCTTGCAGGAAGACATCTGAGCAGTTTCTTCACCAGTTTTTTGTCCTTGTACTTCTTTCCCAGATTTTGTGCTTCACTGGCAATAGCACTGATTTTCCCACTGAATTCCTCGATGGTTTCAGATTCCTCCATAGTAAGGTTCTCGAACTTAGAAGCCAGCATGTCAATTCTGGAACGCTTTACGCTAGTCGTACCTTCGTATGCCTTGGGCAGCTTGTCCCAAGCCTCCTTAGCAGATTCGCAGTTCTGGATACACTTAAATTGACTGTCGTTAACAGCATTAAAAATCAGAGAGAACGCCTTTGAGTTCGATGTAGCTTTTCCTTCTTCTGCATCAGTCCAATCCTCCTCAGGCTTCAGAACCTCCTTTCCTTCTTCAGTCTTTATTACTCGTGGAGTCCATCCTAGGTTAGTTGCAATCCATGCTTCTTTTCCAAGTCCACCGATGAGTGCTCTTATCTTCACTTTCTAGTGACCATAATTTGCTTTTTCAAGCATGATTGATCTTCCAATCGCAGCATACTCTTTGTTAGAGTCCATCCCTTCCGCAGGATCCTCACCTGTTGTTAAGATACAACTTGGTTCAGATGCCCGCTCTGATACCAATTGAAAAGAGGGATGAACCTAAGAATAACCAAATACTCAGAAACACTGAGCTTTTCACTTTATTAGAAATCTGATCAAGTAGTTTACAACTCTCTTGATTGGGTTTACACAATACCTAAAATACTTTAGATTGCCACCTGAGATTTCTATCCCTTAACTAGAACAGATCAAAGAAAGGCTTCTCCCTTATCTATCTAGTTTACTGTAAATAGAGTAATCCTACTCTCTCTCAATGAAAAAACTTCTCTCAAGCTTTTTCCTCACTAAACGGCCAACCCTAGCTGATTCCTGTCGTCTTCCTTTTATAGACATAGTACGTCATGGATCTTCTAGGTTGGATTACACGATCTTGGATGCCTCCAAATCCCCAAGAGAATATCTTCCTCTCAAACAGAATGTACTCCGTGATCTCCTCCTCCTCATCACTCCAATTGGCGCCAAATCCACGTCATCACTTATTGCTTGATGAATACTCCTTTGACATGGAACAGCATCCGCCTTGTTCCAACATACTCGTAGACTTATGATGCTCATAAAGACTGCACTCACAGTATCAAACTGCTAATCTGAAGCATTAACCGAGTGAATTTGAAACCACTTTACCACTTTCTTTTTTATTATAAAATCTTATTAATTATTTATATTTTAGTGGTGGCAAGTGCACCCACCATCATAACGTAGGGTAACAAACCAAACGGATAACAGTTTCCGAAACCTCCTGGAAAACTCTGGAGATACCTTGCATAACAAGTATTTGAAAATGTTATGATCTACAAACGCTAAATTGCATTCAAACTAAAAAAAAATTATAATTTTAAATAACAAAGAACCGGAACAGAGTAGAATTAAGACTGACTCTGTTCATCCCAAACGGAACAAAAGAAACGTGTGTACAAAGAAACTTGTAGCTTCAAACAAATTTTACATAAAGATTTGATTCATCTAGCTCCTGGATTAAGCTCTGTTGTGAAATTCATGGACAACTCAACTGAAGAATCATTAGTTGAATCTGTCATACGGCTTCCCATGTTTCTTGCCACTTCCATGTTAAGACATTCTTTCAGATCCATTACTACTTGAGTCATCGTCGGTCTCCGTGAAGAAGACGGGTTCAAGCAAGTCATTGCGGTCTCAACAACTTTCCATATCGTGTTTGGATCAAAGTCTCCTTGAAGCTTAGGATCCACAATGCTGTTAATGTCTCCTCTTGATAGCATCAAACCTACCCATTCACCTATATGTGATCTTTCCCTCTTCATGTCTATCACGGGTTGGTTTGTTACTAGCTCTAGTAGAACAACACCGAAGCTGAACACATCGCTTTTCTCGGTCAGCCAATTCGTTCTGTAGTATCTGAATTTAAAAAAAAAAACAAGAGAAAAAGGAAAAGGCACAATGTCAAGTAAGAACTAACATGAAAAATAAAAAATCAATTAGTTGTTGTAAAAAGAAGTGATTAAGGTTTACTCGGGATCGAGATATCCGGGAGTTCCAGCAACTACGGTTGAGACATGAGTTTCAGTTCCGAGTGGGAAAGACCGTGAAAGGCCGAAATCCGCAAGCTTAGCTTGGAATTTCTCGTTTAATAAGATGTTAGTTGTCTTAATGTCGCGGTGAACTATTTGGGGTTTGCATCCATTGTGCAAATATTCCAATCCTTGTGCTGATTCCGCTGCTATACGAAGCCTTCCTTCCCAAGTTAGTATCGACGGTCCACGCTTCCCTGAAATCAAATTTTGAAACAAAATATCATCAGTAACGTAAAAGTAAAAACCAAAATGTTACTACATTTAAAAAAAAAAAAAAAACTAGACCTGTTAAGTGCTCTTTCAAGTCTCCGTTAGCCATGAACTCATAGATTAGAGACATTTTATCGCCTTCTTCGCAATATCCAACAAGACATGTGAGATCTTTGTGATGAACTCTAAGAAGCAACTCAACCTAAAAAGTAAACAAAACAAACACAGATCCAAGACGCAATCAAAACACTATTTTATTTTATTTTATAATAGAGATAAAAGAGTAAAATTTGGTTGAGTCTGTTATTACCTCGGCTTTAAACTGTTTGTAACCAAGTGCAGTGGACTCAGTGAGCATCTTAACCGCAACTGGTTCGTTATTCAAGACGCCGTAATAAACCACACCAAAACCTCCCCTACCAAGAACCCTCTCAAAGTTGTTTGTCATCTTAAGAACATCCAGGTAAGTCAATTTCCGGTTCTTCGCTATCACGGGAGATTCAAAGCCGTGGTGAGACCTCGAATGTAACGGTGTTGTACCGGTACCTGAATTATTATTTAAACCAAGCTTGGATCTCTTCTTCCTCTTAAGGTTAAGGAAAGTAACGATTCCAGCTCCAATGAGGAAGAGTGAAACAAGTGATGCTGCAACAGGTGCAATAACCGCGTTTTTCTTCTTCTTTCCCGTGGTAGCACATGAAGCAGATGATGAACAGAGTCCAGTATTACCTTCAATGCTAGAGATTTCACACATGTGATTGAAAGACAAAGTTGATTACAAAAAATGTCTTAAAGATCCCTTAACTATTTGTGTTTTTGTTTTTGTTCTTGCGCTCATACTAATTATTAATTTTACCTTAACGATATCGATCCTCTTCGTGCTTTATCAAGGAGAGTTGCAGGGATTGAGCCATTTAGCTCATTGCCTGATAGATTACTGCACAAAACAGATTTGAGTAAAAGTTTACAAAATATCAGAGCCTTTTGGTGTTAAATAGAATAGAAATGTTTTAAATTTGAGCCTCTTCGATCGTGTTGGAACTTACATGATTTTTAAGGTTTCCATGTTGGCTAGAAACTCTGGGACTGAACCAGTTAAAGTATTGTTAGACAAGTCACTGCAAGAAAATCAAACACCATCGAAAACATACGACTTTAGATGAAAACTTTAATTTGCCGCACTTTCTAAGAGAGACTTGAGCAATATTATTAAGTACTTACAGAACTTCTAAATTGGTAAGGTCTGATATGAATTCCAAAATCTCTCCTGTCAATCCACTTGAAGAAAGGTTCCTGTTTTCAAAGATCAATGAATTTTTAAAAACCCTTCATGAAAAGCATATAAAGAACAAAATCAAACTCTGCTCTAAAAACAGAAAATAAAAATTCAAATTAAAATGCTTACAAAGAAATGATATTTGGTTGCTCATAGTCAATATAACTGCAATTAACACCAGACCACCTGTAATCCCGTGGCGCGCAAGGATCTCCTTGCCAGTCAATCTTGTTCAACTCGTAACCCGAGTTTATGTTCATTACTGCATCAACTGATAATATATATTTTCTTATATATAAGTAAAAGTTTGCTTCTCGATCAAAAATAAATAAATAAATAGAGCACAAAAGTAGTTGGCTAGCTAGTTATTTAGTTCACTATACCTTGTTTCCTATCAGTCTCTTGTTGCAGCAATGAGCTGATCGAATAAACCTCCATGGCATTGAGTATAGGAGGTAATGTTGAATTTCCGGTTCTTTGAAGCGAGAAGATGTATAGTCCATTTGCATCCGCGACTAGTTCGAAAGGGGTATATACAGAAGTAGTTGTGTAATTAAGCGGTCTAAAGGGTCCATAGATATGCCTGTCATTGTACATGATATTAAACTCTCTTGTTTCATTGGAACGGAGCTCTTGAATCTCGGCAAATTGCATGACAACGTAGAATCGCACAGTGCTGTCCTCCCCAGGTAGAGAAATGTTCATAGGTTGGTCCGGGTCTGTTGGAACAGAGGCTGTAACCATAGCGAACTCTGGTGGTTGGTAGTCATTGTTGACATTCACTGTCTGATTGGTACTAATCTGTGACCATTTCCCGAAATTATACGGAGCCCAGACACGATCAAAAACATCTTTTCCGTACCTAAAAACAAAAAAAGCATTACTTAGGAGCTTTTTTCATATATACCAAAACTTGACAATAGATTTTGAACTAAGAATTAACCTGTACACTTTGTCGGTAGTTGCGCCAGCGTCTGCTCTGACCACGAGCTGCAATGACCCTTGTTGAGTCAAGTAAGTTGTGTTCACGAGTTTACGTAGCTCTAAAACGGATATAAAAGGCGTCGAGTCTCCTGTTTTGACAAGACAGACTTGCAAACGATCACTGGTCAAGAAATGAATCATCTCAAAGACTTTTGCGTCGGTCTCGTTTGTGGTTGAAACTGTTGACCATTGGTTAGGCCCAAGGTGGAGCTCGAATTGCGTTGAGGGTTTTTCGTCATAACCGCCGTGAAGGAAACTGGCTCTGATTAGATATTTGTCCCCTATGGTTAGATTCAAGGTATAACAGTTTCTTGTGCCTTCTGGAAAACTCCGTAGGTTCCTTGTGGAAGAAGTTAAAAAAAAAACACACACAATTAGCGTGGGGTTTAAGTCAAACATTCATTGATCTTGAGATTGTTATCTATAATCTAAACCATGTTTGTTGCTGGTATTCCTTCCGGTAATCTTGTTTGATGCTCTTAGCAACACCGCTATTAATGAAATCCGCATCAGAAATGTAAGTAATGTTTGTATCTCTCTCACGAAAGCTCTTTCCTCTCGGCGAACCGCAACCCAAACTGATAAATCCTGAGAGAAAAAAACAAAAGGGAACAATTTAGCAGAACAATTCCAAAACCAAACAGGTCTTGATGAAGATGTTATATATATAACCTGACTGATCTTGAGCAAGACTAAGAAATAAAGCTGACAAGAGTTGCAGAAGAATTAAGAGAAAGCAGGCAGAAAACGCCATTAACATTCGTCACTTTTGATTTTATTTTTATTTTCTTGTTTTGCGGATTAGAACGTGAGGAATCAAATGACATATATGTGGAAAGTGGAACTTGTTTTTGTTGTCTGAACCGCGTTAGTACTGGTTACTACTATTATTGTGAGCTCAAAGTCAACATTTTGGTAGAGGTGACCAATTGTGATTTTTTTTACGTGAAGGCGTTGACCCATAAATTATTGTAGTATTTCTAAATTAGAGTTAGACAATTACATAACATGAATTATTTTATAATAATATGAACTTTCACCAATAATTTCGATTTCTTAAGCTTTCCCATATATTGTTTTAACTAAATATTCCTTCTGGTTTTATGAAAAACAAGTCATTACTGGATAAGATTGTCATTTGCCATTAAGCTACACTTTCGTTAATCTAATCTGATGATGATATTGAGTTGTTGGAAAAAATAATAAAAGTTTGTTGGAGAAAACATTATAAATAAGTTTTGATATATTAAAATTTAAAAGTTTGTTACCATATGCCCTTTATTAAAAAAAAAAAAAAAAAAAAAACGAACCTTAAAATTTGAGAAGTCAGAAAGGAATTTGGTTGGTGACTTGGTGAGAGATTATAATAATACATGCACCAATCCCTAAAACTGAGTATGGAGAGAAGACGACCACGACTTCATTGAATAAATAGACAAAACCAAAACCAAAAAGAGAAGAAAATATATGGTCAATGTCAATTTGGCATCATTATTACAAGATGTCAAGATATACAATCCATTTACCAATATATATAGCCTAGTGGGCAATATACATGCATCTTCTATATTCTATATATATATATATATATATATATATATATAGAAGAATTGAAAGTTTGAAACCAGTTCTTTAATTTACAAACAATTACGTCACATATTATTAATAGTTACTATAGAATTACGTCCAAAATACAATGCAGTATTCAACTTTCTTAGAAACTTAAGAAAAGAAAAGTAGAGTCAAAAATGCAAAATTATGTGGCCTAAATAGCATAGTTTTGGACATGATAGGCGAGTGTCCATATTCCAATCCCTATTATTATCTGTAAAGTCGTTTAACTAATAAACCTTTGTTTTGTAAAAAATTATAAGGGTATGCCATTAGAGTTATGACCAAATAATTTATTTACGATAAGGATAAAAGCGTAATTATATTGGTTCTGAAATTCGGATAAACACGCGGATCCTTTTTACCTATAATCTGACTCAGTTTTAGCTTTTAATCTCAGCCGTTTATTATATTATTGAGAATAAATCTGAACCGTTCAATTGACTGAGTGTACTAAACCTTAATTTTATTTTTATTTCGCCTATGCTCTCTCTCTCTCACCGTCTCTCCCAAATGGAGAGTTTAAAGATTTTTTTTCCTTTTTGTCGACAAAGTCGAAGAGATGATAAGAGGAAGAGAAGAAGGCAAAGAATTTTGTTCAAGCATCATGTATATGCTAAGGTATTTTGTTTTTTTGTTTTTTAATTAAGTTTAAATTTTAAATCTATGTTTGATGATTAAAACCAAGTGTAATTGGAATTTTGTTTCTTAATCTTGATGTAGAATGGTTTTGGATTCTTCTCTGGTCCATCAGTACGATTATAAGATGATAAAACTCAGTCTAAACTTAATTAAAAGAAAAAAGGAACAAAAACCCAAAACCATATTTTACCATTAAGGTTTGTTTGTTTATTGAAAGAATAAAAAAACTCTGAGCCTATATCATTTTTGCTTATTTAAACATGAAGATTTCAGTCAATTGATATACTCTTTTTTTTTATAGCTCGATCTTGGGCTGAAGCTATGGCACAAAGTAATTGGGAAGCTTACAAGATGTAAGTTGTTTTTGTATTTTAATGAGACCTTATTTTGTTCATTTCCCAGATTTTTATTTCTTCTTAGTTTCATGATTTTGGGTTTTGTAGGATTGACGTTTATATATACGTATGAGATCATTTGGTGAAGAAAAAAACTTCATAATACTGCAAAATCGTTTATGATTGAAGGAAAGGTTTCACCTGATCGAGCTGGTAATTATATGACTTTCGTGATCAGAGTAACTATAAGAATATTAAACCATCGTATGTTCGATGGTCATCATCATGATTTTAAGATGGATACCTTTCACATTCTCTTTTGTTAATTCACATCATAATTGGTATTGTTTAGGTACGATGAAATGAGGCAGAAGTTCAATCGAATACATTGCTGGAGGTAAATTCATCATCTTCTTGCGCTATTATTCTATATTTGGTGTTTATGGGCATTATTAGAAGAATTTGTGATATCTTCTTGATTTGGTTTCGTTTTTTCAGGTGCTACCCATAACTCAATCAAACTGGCCCAGGTAAACGACTGTTAAACCTTATCCTCATAACTATTTTTAAATGTTCGTACCTTTGTTGCTTAACCTTACAATTTATTTGATTACTGCAGTGGATGCTTCAAACTCTTTAGGCAACCAGTTACATGGGATCCATTGGAAAGGACACATAGGGAGAGGCAATGAAGGATGCTACCGCAGCTGGTGTCAATGTGAGTCTTCTTTAGGTTTAGTTATTGGTGTTTGGTTCTGATTTAAGTCCATATCAACGGGTGCTATAAAATGTTTATTACCTATTGTTCCATATCCAGGTCCACTAATTTTGGAGATGAGTCAAAACCTACCAGAATTTGCCGTGTCTGTGTTCTTGGTGGAGAAAGGTTAGGTTACAATCAATCTTTATATTTGCTTTTGATTATTTTCTTAATAAGATGTCCTTCTGTTGAGTTGTATTGAGGCGTGTTTCCCTTTTTTGTAGGTCACTCATTGCAAATCTTTCTGCTGCAAGCTGCTACAAGGTTGAACACTTGCATAAGCATGGGTACTGGGCTCTAGGTAAAAAGAAATCTCATCTACTGCCTTATGAGATATGATACTTTCATATGTTGGAATCTGCTGAGATTTTGTGAAACATGTTTCTTTTTTGGTAGTTGGGAATGCTAAGTTCTACTACATTGATGGATTTTTCGTGAGTATATCACCATAATCCATTCAGTTGGTATGTGAACATGCAGCTGCTAACAACAAGCTAAGAAGACATGATCCTTTATGAGAACCAGACATGTCATATTTTGTAATGTCTTCTCTTTGATCAGATTTCAACACATTTCTCTACTGTTTCTCCCTAACAGTAGCAAGAATCAAGGTTTACTGACATCTGAAATATCTATCTACTCTCAGTTAGTACATGATTTTTTTTATTAAGAATCTTAGTTATTGGATAAGTTGAGGTTTGTTTAGTTTTAGCAACCAGATGGAATCTTATAGAATCGTCAGTTTGGTAGATAACATCCATGTTGTTTCTTCTTACGTTCTTTGTTTTTAATTATGTGTACAAAATCAATTTGTGTGACATGTTTTTGTTGGATATATTGTAATGTACTCTGTTGAACAAATCGACAATGCACATTTTTGGATGAACTAACTTTTTTTTGTTTTCAAACCAAGAAAAAGGATTTGATAATCTGCAACAAGTTTTTGATTCGATTAATTTGGTTTTTTTTTTACAATTATATTTTCTATATTTAGTCTTTAGAATTATGGTAAGAATATAATGTTATTTGTCAAATTAACGATGTTACATACTTAATTAGAAATCATATGTATAATTGCGAGTGATTATATGAACTAAATAACAATAAAAATAATTATAAATACGACAAAAATAAATTTTATAATGTATCAAATTCATACTAATTTCATTCTATGGATTAAAAGAAAGCATCTCTATATTATTATTATTTAAAAATTAATATATGAACATTGTAGAACGGGTTAATTATTTTATTCTTTTTTTAACATTAAAATTGAATTTATAATTATTTAAACAAATAACTATATAAATCTTGGATTCAAATGTATCAATGATTTGACCTAAAATTGTTAATAAGATATGTCAATTATAGTATCAACAACAAAATTATTAAAATATTGTTATTATGATTAAAATTTTACTGCTCAATCATGTTACAAAAAAAAAACTTTAAACTTTACAATGTATATAACTATAAGTTGGGATGTTCTACTCTCATAAAGCACACCCATATAAAGCCCAATTTTATTTTTAAAAATGAGGACATTTGATTAGTTCCCAAATTCAAATTGACACGGTAATAGTTTGGATAAATTTATTTATTAAACAAAGATATTAAAAAAATAATATACAATTTTAACCAAAATTGAATCAAAAGTCGGATTGATAATCTTTAATCATAAGATTAAAAAGTTTTAAAAAATTAGAAAATATGCTATTAATATCATGGAAACTGGAAAGTACATTAATGATTATGCAAGTATTACATTTTTTCCATGTATTAAATATTTTTGTAACTAAAACAAAACGAAAATTATTGAAATGTAATTAAGTAGGGATACAAATCTTAAAGAGGTTGCTATATTTGTATCCCGATTTATAATACAAAAAAAAAAATTCAACTTGAATAATTCTCTAAAAAATAGCTTTAATTCTTACCAATTATAATTTCAGTTACCAATTTGTGCTGAAATCATATCCGAAATTTTATTTTTAAATTTACCAGTTATAGTTCCAATTAACAAGTTATAATTTCCTTCATTTTATTTTGAGAATCTTGGAAATTTATTTACCAATTTTCGTAATATATTTTAATATATTCGTTTAGATTTTTTTGTTAAAGCTAAACTTCTCGAGTACTCTTCATTCATCTATATAAAGAAACTAGATAAGGCCCGCGTTATTACGCGGGTAAAAATTAAAAAAAAATTATTGAGAATAATTAAATAGTAATATACATGTTTTTAGATTTTATCTTGTAACACTTTAATATTGAAGACTCTCTCATATTTCATTCTAATACTCTCTCAATTCCATTATATAAGAGTTTTAAGGGTTTTTTTTGCTCTATGTTATAATATTTTCTCAAATTTCTATGGAGAATTTTTTTTAATATAACAATTTATGACTATTTGAACTATGCAGTATATTTTCCTATTGGTTGAAGTTTTATAAGTGACATAATATTTTTTGTTTATTAATCTTTGTGTTTTTACCCAAAAACTCTTATTGGACAGGGAATACCATTTAAATATCTATATCATCATAAATAAACCATATTTTAAGTTTAATTATACATTTCATCTAAATGCATAGAACTAAATATATTATATCAAGCGCAATTAATACACCATATCAAATCTATATCTTAGTAAGAATTGAAGATACAAAAAAAATTAGCAAAATATAATTCACAAAAAACTGAATCGACATTATTTAAGATATATTTGTTATGTTGTTATCTCATAAGTACTAAATTTACCTCATGTCATAATCAATTTTAAATAAGTGAAATTTATAAAAATAAAAACATATATAAAGATATAGAGACATTCTCATCAAATAACTGAAGATTCATTCCTATAAATTCTAATATTTTTCGAATTATCTTATGTTTTAACATATGCATTACAAAAATACATGTGCTGAAATTATAAAATCAAACATAAAAAAATATTACTAATATTCTTAAATGAATTTTTTAAAAATGATACATATTAATATTTGAAATTTTTTTAATCTAAAATAACTTTCATCGTTAGATATTCAATTTAGTAATCACATTTAACTATCTATTTCATCCTAAAACCATAATTCACTTCTTCATGAATTATAATTAAAATTTTAATAAAAACAAAATATGAGCATCATATGAGATAATTAAAAATTCATTCCTACAAACTCATTTTCCTACTTTTTTTTACAAGTTTTTCATATTACTACATGCGTTAAAATCTTTAAAATAAAACATCTAAAACTATATACACATCATGTATTGCAATTTTTTCTTTTTAAGTTCATTCTTCTTTCATGGTTTTGTTTGCTTACTTACAATAAAAATTTATATTACAACGATAAATACAATTTAAATCCGACTAAAATTATGTTAAATAACCTATGTTATTCTTTTTTACTTTGTTATTCATTATTTATTGATTAATATACATGCTTAATTAATTTTGTTTTTCTTACACATGCCAAATTTTATTAAGAACATACGTATAATATAATTAGCATACAATGAAAAATATATTAATTTTGTTAGTTTTCCTTTTTGATTTAGAAAAATAAATTTTTAAAAATATAAACATGTATAATTATGTAAATATAGTCCTACTATGTTTATAAAAAAAGAAATTTTTTGACACGTGTCAACATCTAATCAATATATTTGACACTTGTCACGATCTTTATAACTTTCTGTAAATATAGTCCTACTACCTTTATAAAAAATAGAATTTTTTTCACACGTGTCAATATCTAATCAATATATATGACATGTGTCACGATCTTATTAATGAGTAATTTTGACATCAAGCTTTATATAATAAGATATTATTGCAACCCTTGATACACATTGTTTAACGTTTTTGACTTTTTGTACAATTGAGTTTTATAGTTCTTTTAGTTAAGTTTTTTTTTTATTCTATTTTTTTATAACCCTTTTTCAACAACTGACCTAATTTTTTCAACATATGATTTTTTATATGTTTTATATTTGTTTCAAAGTTTGTTACTAAAATGCATCATATATATTTACACTCGATAAATATTTCATGTTTAATGTTTTCTTTTTTCTATATATTCCACTCTTTTATTTCTGATTTACATTTTAAATAATTTGATATCTATGTTCTTTGATATATATTTTTGTTTCTTGCAGGATAAATGATTTTGTGTAAGCTTCTGTCAAATAAATTACAAACTATTTCACAAAAAAAATATATATTTTTGGGGCAGACTTAGCAGACAGGTTTGACATGTTTGCCAATTTTATTTAGATCATTTGGTTCAGGAAGTATTAATTTTTTTGCGGCTTTTTATCTTATTTGATAATTCAAATTTTTAAAGATCGTTAATTTGGTTGACATTCGATCCAGATTCTCCATCATGTCAATCTAAAGCTCATGGCGAGACGATTATTAGATTAAAACATTCATAAACTAATATAAGTTTGTATTATAAATATTATACCAAATAAATAAATTTATAAATATAATCCCGCATGTACGTATGGATCCATGGTCAATAATTTTCACAATTAAAAATAAAATTCTTCTAAACCATATTTAAAAACAAAAATTTCAGCCCAAATGGAATTTTAACTATATATATATATATATATATATATATATTAAACACTCAAATGGAGAATACATGTATTTTGTCTAAATTTTTTAGTCAAAATTTATTAATAAATTATTATATGAGTAATTATTTAAAAGGAAATTGTTATGGGACATAAAATTTCTAAGGGGATGGATCATGACGGGACGGAAAGGGATGGGACGGGACGAGATTTAACACCCCGTAACAAAATTACTTTAATATTTTTAACAAACATGGTTTGTCCTTGATTATTATGGATGGATTGCAAAAAATGTATATTTTCCAGTTGATGAAGATGATGATCATATTTATTTTCGGTACGGGTTGGAGTATTCTACATATACAACAAAATATTAACAAAACACCGTGAAAGAGTGGCAACCTAATTTTTATGGAAAATATTCATATTATACAATTAAAATTTTACAACCTAAAAATGTTTATTATTTGACTGAATATAGGTTTTATCAGTGTTTTTAAGTAATTTAATTTACTCCCTAAATATGAAGTTGGACAATAATCGATTTTATGATCGGTTAGCGAGTAAAGCTACTCTTTGGAAAGCATCGTCAATCTCCCTTATGCTGTATTTTTCTCACTTTATGGTACATACTCTGTATAATGTCTTTGTAATTTACTCTTTACAATTAATGAAAGTTTGATTTGCCGAAAAAAAAAAAAGAAAAAAGTAATTTAATTTACTAATTAAGTACATATACTGAAATAGTATAAGCAAACTGAAACGGGTAATTCGAATAATGAAAAACAATATTTTGATCAATTTTTTTTAGAAAAAGAGAGACATAAATTTTAGATAAAAGTACAAATCAGAAAATATAGGTAGATAAATTCAATTGTCAAGTTTTCACTAATTTATGTAAGGATTGACTATGTGACAGGTAATTAACCACTTTGGAATGAGCACTTTGAAAATTTTGCTAATTTTGAAAACAATTATATTTTTGAAAATTATAATTTTGGATAATTTCAACTAACTAAATAAATAATATTCAACGGAGAACTCTACTATCCCGTCTAAATTTTTTACCCAAATTGTTTAGTAAAATTGTCTACCGAGTAATTATTTAAAAGAGAAAGAACATCAGACAAAAAATTCTGATGGATACGGGACGAGACGAGACTGGATGAGACGAGACGAGATGAAATGGATAAGACGGAACGAGAGGAGATGGGTTGGGACGTGAGGGGATAGGACGGGATATGACGTATTTTCCGTTCCAAAGTAAACACGATTAGGTTTTTTTTAATTTACATGAAAATAACGTTTATAAAAATATTTTGTCTCTTGCTGTAGCACGGATTAGTACCTAGTTTTTGTGTCGTGCTGTAGCACGGATTAGTACCTAGTTTCCAAATATATCGAAAACGATAACGAATGCCCATGGCCTACTCCTATAAGCCTAATTAACCTCTGTAATAAGGTTTTACTGTTGGACCTTCTTTTTTTTGTTTGACGTCAGCGGTTGAGTTTTTGATTTTCCTTATTTATGTTAAAACTTTTGGATTTTTGAATCTGAAGGTAAAATATTTAATCTGATATATTATCGTTTGGGAAAAATGTCATAAAAAGCCTGAACTTTGCAAAAATGGTGAAAAAAACATCAACTTTGAATGTGTTGAAAATAATTTCCAATTTTGATTGACTTTTTAGTTTAATCATAAACTTTCGTTGACTTTGCCAGATAAGACACATCGTTAAATCATCTAACGGAATAAGTTAACGGATTAAATTTCTATCAAGAATTCTATTAAATCATAAAACGACGTCGTTTTGAATTTTTAAAAAAGTTACATAAATGGGATTCGAACCGCTTACCTATGGGGAGAAAATACACTAAGGAACCAGCTGTGCTAAATTGTTTTATTGACTTTGTTTCACAAACGCTTATAATTATTTCTATTGTGTGTTGCTTGAGTCTTCTTCTCAGCAACTGGGGAAGTCACTGTAATCTCCATTGATAAGCTGAAAGGAGCACTCAATATTGTTGCAGTTTCAATCTCTTTGCATAATCGATTCACTCTGTTCGCCATACTCGGCTTTGTTAAAAGTTTCGATCTTTACTTCAGTTGAAATCCTAATTCGATTTGGATCTGAAATTTACGTTCTTCAAAATACACATTTTTTTCAAATTTGCTTTGATTTTGTATTTTTGTGTAGTCGAGGATTCTCCGACCTCGAGAGAAGCAAAAAAATGGCAGAAGAATCGAATATGAACGTTTAACCTCAGTGGTTAGTGGTTCGAATCCCCTCTGTGGAATTTTTAAGAAAATTCAAAACGACGCTGTTTTGTGATTTAACAGAATCTCTTGATAGAAATTTAATCCGGTTAATTTATTCCATTAGATGATTTAACGATGTGCCTTATTTGGCAAAGTCAACAAAAGTTTATGATTAAACTAAAAAGTTAATCAAAATTGGAGATTATTTTCAACACATTCAAAGTTGATGTTTTTTTTCACCATTTTTGCAAAATTCAGGCTTTTTATAACATTTTTCCCATTATCGTTTTCTCTATGACTCTATCTCGCTAATAGGCTACATATTATATTATAAACGAACGGGCTTATAGAATATGCATTTGCATTCTCAGTTTCTTAATTAGCTGCTGACAAAAAAAATTCATCACTAATTATATACTTTAACGTAAAATGGAAGTAATTAATCAAATATCAACCGGATCAGGTTTAGTTTGTATCCGTCTCTAGGGGGTGGCAACAGGGGCAAAAGCCATCAAATTTTTTTTTGAGCCGGGACTTGCAAAGCCTCTTATGAGATTATAGTGAAGACATTGTAAGAATAATGGCTGCTGTAAGGATGTAGAAGAATCATACGAGACGTAACTCCCGCCACCGGGCCGGTGAAGACCTTTCTCATCAGCCAAAAACGTGTAGGTCAATTTGTGTTGCACACTCTCCCTTTACAATGATTCTTCCGACACGAAGTGATTTTGTTTCAAACAAATCATGGTTAGAGACACTGTTTACACAATTTATGTTACACACTCGCCCTTTACTATTCTTCTTTCTGGCCTATTCTTTACAACCCATGTGAACATATAGCTTTTTGTCTTGGTCAAAACTCAAAACCAAAAAAAAAAAAAGTCTCTCCTACATACCGTTGACTTGTTCATCACCATAGATACACAAGCTGTTTAAAGAAATCAACTTAGAAAAAAAAAACAAAAACAAAGTTGGCATTTTGTTGAGTAGTGTCTACTTGTTGTTAGATAATAATTTTTTATACGTTGTGAGCACAACAACATGATATCTAACAAAGAGTTGACATTGTCTTAAAGTTGTTGACTTTGAACCCAACAAAAAAGAAAAAAACTCTGGTGTTTCTAAGAAATGGATAAACCAGTTACATTATACAGGAAATGATGGCGTCCAACGCGGTGCTGCTTACGTTTCTTTGCTGTGTGACTCTCATCAATCTTGCTAATGCTCAGGATCAATCAGGTTTGGTCAAAGTACAGATTATGCTCTTCTTTATCTACATGATATGAAAAAACAGAGATTTTTTTTTTGTTATAAACTGTCTTTTTTTTAAAAACATTTGAATCAGGGTTCATTAGCATAGATTGCGGGTTACAACCGGAAAATTCCAGCTACACGGAGACATCGACCGGTGTAAAGTATGTTTCGGATTCGAGTTATACGGATACAGGAACCAGCAATTTCGTGGCGCCTGAGAATAGACAAAACATGATGCAGAGCATGTGGTCTGTTCGAAGTTTTCCAGTGGGAAACAGAAACTGTTACACTATTGCAGTTAATAGCAGCACCAAGTATTTGATCCGGGCGGCTTTTATGTACGGTAACTACGATTCGAGAAACGAGATACCGGGTTTCGATCTTCACTTGGGTCCAAACAAATGGGACACTGTTGAGTTGGAGTCTCCTATGCAAACATTGTCCAAGGAGATCATGTATTATGTGTTGACAGATACATTACAAGTGTGTTTAGTGAATACAGGTAACGGTACGCCTTTTATATCGGTGTTGGAACTAAGACCGTTGCCGAATTCTTCTTACGTAGCTCAATCTGGATCACTCCAGCTCTTTGAAAGGTTGGATTATGGATCAACCACGAATTTAACGGTCAGGTATCCAAACGATGTTTTTGATCGGATATGGATTCCTTCCACGCCAGATGGATCGAAGCCGTTAAGTGACCCGTCGACTTCTCTCACAAGCAACCGTACCGGTAGTTTCCGTCTTCCACAAGTTGTAATGAGAACTGGGATTGTACCTGATGTTCCAAGAGGGTCTGTAGATTTTGGATGGATTCCAGATGATCCCTCTCTTGAGTTTTACTTTTACTTGTATTTTACGGAACTTCAAGAACCGGATTCCGGAACCCTAGAAACAAGAGAATTCTTGATTTTGTTGAACGGACAAGCTTTTGGGAAACCGCTTAGTCTTAACTACTTCCGGACCTTAGTCCTGTTCACTTCAGACCCTTTGACAGCACAGAGCTTCCAGTTTTCTCTTCGTCAGACTCAGAATTCATCTCTTCCACCTCTGATCAATGCTATGGAGACTTACTTTACAAACAAACTTCCGCAATCATCAACCGATCAAAAAGACCGTAAGCTCTCTCATGTCCTCTTTCTGGTGCCTGAAACCAACCACTTTCTCACTGTTTTTCTTTTCTCTCCTTGTTTTGTGAATGCTAACAGTTTCGGCTATGAGGAATATTAAGTCTGCATACAAAGTCAAGAAAAACTGGCAAGGAGATGTGTGTGCGCCTCAAGCTTACACATGGGAAGGTCTGAATTGTAGCTTCAGTGGCACAAGCGTGCCTAGAGTAATATCTTTGTAAGTGTCTTATAAAACAGTTTTCCTTCTCTCATTCTTGAGTGAGGAGTCTCAGCAGTTATTGCTTTACATATGCAACAGGAACTTGTCATCCGCCGGGTTGACAGGAGAGATAGCCTCTGATATATCGGGTCTTTCACAATTACAAATTCTGTAAGTTTGTTCTTTTTGTTGGTCACAAACAGTATGCAAATAGTAGCAATATATAGCTCACGTTTTTACCTTTCAGGGACTTGTCTAATAACAATTTGACTGGATCAGTACCGGCCTTCTTAGCTCAACTTCAATTCCTGAGAGTCCTGTATGTATTTTCTTAACCAGACATAATAGTAAACTAACTGATAGATAGTAAATGACATTATCTATTGTGGATTTTGTAGACATTTGGCGAACAACCAGCTTAGTGGTCCTATACCACCTAGTCTCATGGGGAGACTAGAGTCGTTTAGGTACTCAAAAAAAAAAAAAAAAAAAAAACACTTTTCCTTCTCATTCTATGTTTGAAAAAATTGTTAAATCATTTGCATCTAATGCAGTATCCATGGGAATCCAAGTCTTTGTCCTACAAGTGCGTGTGAAGAGGTCTCACAAAACAGATCAAAGAAGAATAAACTTCCTGGCTTTGTCATTCCATTAGTTGCATCACTTGCAGGGCTGCTTCTTCTTGTTATCATATCTTCAGCTATATTTTTCATCTTCATGAGAAAGAAGAAACAAGGTATGTTTTATAGTTAAGTTAACTTATTTTCGAGTTTCCGGGGAAAAGGTGTTTGTACGTATTACGTAATGTGTATGATTGGTCTCCAGGTCGAGTGATTAACAGGACAATTACAGCTTCTAGTAATGGACCGTCATTACAGAGGAGAGATACTGGTTCGATGCGTCCATCATTGCAGCGAAGAGAAACAGGTTTCTCAGCACATCCATCTTTACAGAGGATAGAGAGCGGAATGACAGACTACGAAGGGAATGAAACAGCGGTAGATGCGTTTGATTTGGAAATGGCAAATAGGAAGTTCACATACGCCGAGATTGTTAATATCACTAATGGTTTCGAGAGAGATCAAGGGAAGGTGGGATTTGGAAGAAACTACCTTGGTCAGTTAGATGGTAAAGAAGTGACTGTCAAGCTTGTTTCATCACTTTCTTCTCAAGGCTACAAACAACTCAGAGCCGAGGTATAACATGCTAATTAGAACTCTTTAATAACAATTGTATTTGATTATTAAACAAAATAATGAAAACAGGACTTAGAAGAGCTTATGTGAATGCTAATTGTAGGTCAAACACCTTTTCAGAATTCATCATAAGAACCTTATAACCATGCTTGGTTATTGCAATGAAGGCGACAAAATGGCGGTTATATATGAGTACATGGCTAACGGAAACTTGAAACAACATATCTCAGGTTTTGAAAATCTCGTTCTGCTTTATGTTCTTCTTCAAGTACAGTAATACACATATCTCAGTTATAATCTTGTCTTGTGCAGAGAACAGTACTACAGTTTTTAGCTGGGAAGATAGACTCGGGATCGCGGTTGATGTTGCACAAGGTTAGTTATTTGAAACAAACTCCTGTTTTGGACTGAAACAATCTCCCTCTATCTTGGAGTTCTGTTTCTATAACAAAGTTATATGTTATTGCGAATGACTTATAGGACTTGAGTATTTGCATACTGGCTGCACGCCGCCGATCATTCATAGAAACGTCAAGTGTACAAATGTATTCTTAGATGGAAAGTTCAATGCGAAGTTAGGCGGTTTTGGCCTTTCGAGAGCGTTTGATGCAGCAGAGGGAAGTCATTTGAATACAGCTATCGCCGGGACTCCGGGATATGTTGACCCCGAGTAAGCTCGAATCTTCCTATCATCCGAAAATAAATTGTGCCTCCTTTTCATTGGTTGGTTTCTTCAGATAATGAGATCTCATCTTTCATTGCAGGTATTACACATCAAACATGTTAACCGAGAAGAGCGATGTGTACAGTTTCGGTGTAGTTCTATTAGAGATTGTTACTGCAAAACCGGCGATCATAAAGAATGAGGAAAGGATGCATATAAGTCAATGGGTTGACTCTTTGCTCTCTAGAGATAACATTGTAGACATTCTTGACCCGAGTCTTTGCGGAGACTATGATCCAAACTCTGCATTCAAGACCGTGGAAATAGCCGTGGCTTGCGTTTGTCGAAATTCTGGCGAGAGACCCGGAATGAGTCAAGTGGTGACGGCTCTTAAGGAGAGTTTGGCTGTAGAAGTTGAGAGGAAAATGCATTTGCCGGTTGTATCAACAGATTCAGTTGAAGAGCTTGCACTTGGCTTTGCTTCCAATCCACCTCCTCGTTTGAGATGATTATTTATTTTATTTATTGATTTTCATTTTTGTAATGTTTTTGTGGTCTCTGGAAATAAATCTGTTATATATGTTTTACTTTTCTAAGTTGAAATAACCAAAAAAGAAATCGTTGTTCATACATGTTTGATCCAGATGTGAGGATTTCTTACAGTTTATATAGTTTGGTTCTAATTAGGGGTATGTAGGGTAAGGAAATTATATTGAGCAGCAGGGCACAAATTTTCCAAGGACTTTACTTGTGACCTAAGTAACTTCCAGTTTTGTGTCCTCATCTGTTTCTCTTCGGTGACATAGGCTCTGTGCCTTGGCCAGAGACATAAACGCGAGATAATGAAGTACTTGGCCAAAAATTATAAGTATAGGGATCTTTTGTAAATACATTTACCCTAGACTCCCTTTCTATGTATATGTATGCCTGTAGCTACTCTATTTTAAGTATATACAAAATACATTCCTTATATGGTATCAGAGCCTCGATCAACCCTAAAATTTTTTCTCTGAATCTCGTCGCTCTCCGCCACCATGACATCCTCTGATAACACCTCTCCTTCGACCGGTGAAGTTATCTACATCAACACCACCGCACTATTCAATGTCAACACTGCCAACGTTACCAAACTTCACGACACTAACGATCTCATGTGGAGTCTCCAGATCCATACCTTGATTAATGGTTATGAGCTCTCTGGTTACCTCGATGGATCTGTCGCTCCACCGCCTCCCACTATCACCGTGAACGACGTCACCAAGCCAAATTCTGACTTCACATTTTGGAAACGACAAGATCGTCTCCTCTACAGTTCTCTTTTGGGTGCCATGACGACCTCTGTTCAGCCGCTGGTATCTCGTGCTACCACTACTGCTGAAGCATGGACTACTCTTGCCGATACATTCGCCAAAGCTAGCCGCAGCCACTTCAAACAAATCAAAGATCAGATCAAAGCCTGGACAAAAGGTAACAAATCTATTGACGAATATGTTCGTGGACTAACTATGCGATTTGATGAACTTGCTATCCTTGGAAAACCAATGGATCATGAGGACCAAATTGAGAAGATCCTTGCTGGTCTTCCTGATGACTACAAGCCGGTGGCTGAGCAGATCGAGGGTAAAGACTCCCCTCCGACAATCACTGAAGTTCACGAACGCCTCCGCAACCGTGAAGTAACACTCCGTTCTGCTGCGACCCCTACGCCGTTTCCAGTCTCAGCCAATGTTGCTCAGTACCAACGTCGAGGAGACTTCAACAACAACACCTACAACTCCCGCAACAACAACCGCTCCTCGCCCTCTTCCTCTCGCCCCAACAACACTAACAACACCTGGCAAGGCAACCACAATAACAACAGCAACAATCCAAACCGTTCTTTCCGGCCATATCTAGGCAAGTGTCAGATCTGCCACACCCAAGGACACAGTGCCCGTCGCTGTCCCCAGCTCCACTCCATTCAAGCCTCTGCTCCCCAACGCTACAACACTCATTTCACTCCTTGGTAACCACGCGCAAACATGGTGACTAACACAGCCTCAAAAACATTTCTCTTGTTCTGAATGTCTCATTAATAAAAGTCACAAACTTCCCTTCACTCATTCCACTATTCTCTCCACACGACCTCTTGAATATATTTACTCTGATGTTTGGACTTCTCCTATTCTTTCTCACCAAAATTACAAATATTATGTTGTTCTTATAGACCATTTCACTAGATATACATGGTTATACCCACTTAAACGGAAGTCGGAGGTTAAAGACATTTTTCTCACCTACACGGCCCTTGTTGAGAATCGCTTTCCAACGCGTATTGGCACCTTATTTACGGACAATGGGGGCAAATTTGTAGCACTACGAAGCTTTCTTTCCACACACGACATCTCTCATCTGACCTCTCCACCTCATACTCCTGAACACAATGGCTTATCGGAACGGAAGCACCGTCACTTTGTAGAAACTGGGATGACCTTAATGACCTCAGCGTCGGTTCCGAAAGAGTATTAGCCATATGCGTTTTCAACCGCCGTCTTCCTCATCAACAGGATGCCCACACCTGTTCTCTCCATGCAATCTCCGTTCCAGAAGCTCTTCTGCACGTCCCCAAACTATGCGCGTCTCCGAGTCTTCGGTTGCCTTTGCTTTCCGTGGTTACGTCCTTACGCGCACCACAAGCTTGACGATCGCTCTCAACGGGGTGTGTTTCTTGGATATTCGATGACACAGAGTGCCTATTATTGTCTCCATGTTCCTACTGGTCGCATCTATACATCTCTCCATGTCCAATTTCTCGAGGATGTGTTTCCTTTTTGTGAAGCTCACAAGGAACCAGTACCCACTGACACCATCTCCCCGACTCCGATCTCTTCCTCACCGGCTCTGTTACAACTCCCTCCGGTTGCTCCATTATCGGTACCGCCTCCATCTTCACCGTCTTCACCTTCGTCTCCCTAACTTCACACGCGTGATTTTCGGTTTACATATCAACGCCGATCACGTACCGTGGACCAAACCAATAATGGGTCCTTACCCACTAATCCGGCCCAGCACCAACATCAGGCCCAACAACCAATAACCAACACAGCTAGGCCCAACAACAACATTGCTTCTCCGGCATCGACTCCATCTTCTCTGACTACGAGATTGGGACCCCTAGACTCGAACCTTCACTACTCCACCTCGTCGTCATCTCAGGTATTGCCTTCTATCTCTACTTCTTCCCCTCCTTCTTCTCCCTCTGATACGGAGCCCACTGCTAACAAAGAAAATGAGATGCGACCCACATCTCAGCCGATCCCTGTTCCCCAAGAGCCTACTACTCCACGATAAAATGAGTTGCAACCCACAACTCAGCCACAACCAAACACTAATCCCCTACTACACCGAGCCTTCCCTGTTCAACCACAGAACCAAATAACACTTGTTGAGCCACCGCAAAATAACCACAATATGACCACCCGAGCCAAAAACAGAATTACCAAACCCAACCTCAAAGTCTCGCTCAATGTTATTGCCTCTCCTACATTACCGCAAGAACCCGCCAACATTGCACAAGCCTTGAAAGATCCCAATTGGAGTCTTGCCTGTTCTCGCGAGTATGACGCTTTGAATATCAACCACACGTGGGACTTAGTTCCTCCTAATGCTGACCAAAACGTTGTTGGGTGTAAATAGGTGTTCACCACTAAGTTTCACGCCAATGGTATTCTCGACCGTTACAAGGCGCGATTGGTCGCAAAGGGTTTTCATCAACAATATGGTAAGGACTATGCGGAGACCTTCAGCCCGGTTATCAAGTCTACCACCATCCGACTAGTCCTGGACGTTGCGGTTAAGAAGTCATGGCCGCTCAAACAACTAGACGTCAATAATGCTTTCCTCCAAGGTGATCTCACTGAAGAAGTCTATATGTCTCAACCTCCTGGTTTTGTTGACAAGGATCGGCCTCATCATGTTTGTCGTCTTAGAAAGCCTATATATGGTTTAAAACAAGCTCCGAGCTTGGTACATGGCTTTAAAGCAATATTTACTTGACACTGGCTTCACCAACTCTCTCGCTGATGCATCCCTCTTTATTCAAGGTACTGGTTCCAACATCACTTATGTTCTCGTCTATGTTGACGACATCATTGTCACTGGTAACAACTCCTCGGTTATCGCGGCTGTCCTTGCCTCATTCTCTCAACGTTTCTCCATCAAAGACCCAACCGACTTGCATTACTTCCTTGGCATCGAGGTTTCCCGAACGTCTACTGGTCTCCATCTCATGCAACGACGGTACATCATGGAGCTTCTTCACAAAAATAATATGCACAATGCCAAACCGGTGTCCACACCTTTGCCAGCTTCTCCGAAACTCACAATGTCAATGGGTACCCCTCTTGCAGATGCCTCGCAATATCGGTCTGTTGTTGGTAGCCTCCAGTACTTATCCTTCACACGCCCTGACATTTCCTATGCTGTCAACCGCCTATCCCAATTCACGCATCGTCCAACCATTGATCATTGGTAAGCGGTGAAACGAGTTCTCCGGTATCTTGCTGGCACAACTACACATGGTATCTATCTCCATGCTCACTCTCCTATCCTTCTCCATGGTTACTCTGATGCAAATTGGGCAGGTGATACCGATGATTATGTATCCACAAATGGGTATCTTATATACAATGGCCGCAACCCTATCTCTTGGTCCTCAAAGAAGCAGAAGGGTGTGGCCCGTTCCTCTACTGAAGCTGAGTATCGGGTGGTGGCCAACACCGCTGCTGAGGTTCGATGGCTTTGCTCTCTTCTCACTGAATTGCGGATCAAACTTCCCTCGGATCCGGTGATCTACTGCGACAACATTGGCGCAACCTACCTCTGTGCAAATCTCGTTTTTTATTCCCGTATGAAGCATATCGCCATTGACTACCACTTTGTTCGAGACCAGATTCAAACCAACCAGCTTCGTGTCTCTCATGTTTCCACTCATAATCAACTAGCTGACACTCTCACCAAACCATTGTCAAGAACGCAATTCCAACGTGCGTGTCTCAAGATTGGTGTCACCAAGCTTCCTTCATCTTGAGGGGGCGTATAAGAGTAAATAGTAGAACTATATAAGTATAGGGATATCTTTGTAAATACATTTACCCTAGACTCCCTCTCTATGTATATATATGCCTGTAGCTACTCTGTTTTAAGTATATACAAGATACATTCCTTATAGAAACTACCTTTTTTATTTTATTGATTGACAACTGCGAGTAGTTACAGGGAACCATGATTGACATTTTCGATAAGTAGATGATGAGATGAAGAAGATCAAAGTTCATCTTTCATGTAACTCTTATTTGGCGATGAAGAAGACTCAAGAAGATATCTTGTGGCCAAGGAAGCAAGAAGGGAAGCACCATAAGGGAGTATTTCTTCATTAACTTCAAAATACGGAGAGTGAGGGTTCGGCATTGGTGGATGATTTTTGTTCTGCATTCCAACAAAGCTAAAATGTCCCGGGATTGCTTCCTGGTAGAAAGCGAAATCCTCTGATACCATCACGGGTTGTGTCTCAACAAAATTCTCAGCCCCTAACATATCCACTGCAATGCTCTTGTAAAAAGGGTGCAAATCTTTGTTGTTCACAGTCGGAGGGAAAGGAGGAAACACATCTTCAAGAAAGTCAACTGTTGCATTGCACATGCTCACGCTTGCTTGCGTTGTGATAACCTGAGAAAACATTCGACTCGCGTTTAAAAGTTCGATCTCGAGATAGGAAAGGAAGACAAAAGTCTCAGACTAATGAAGATCACTGACCTGCTCAATTCTTTGCTTAATTTGCGCAAAACTTTTAGGTGAAAGGGCTCGGAATGTGCCACCGATAGTAACAAAATCAGGAATGACATTAAAGGCATCACTGCCTTCAAATTTAGCAACTGTAACCACCTGTAAGCACTAAAAATCAACCCACATGCTATAGAGACACATGCCTTGAAGAGCCAAAGATAATAAAAAAAAAAACTATACCTGCGAGTCTAAAGGATCTGCCTCTCGCGAAACGAGTTGTTGTAAGCTTTGAATAACATTTGAAGCTGCCAAAACTGGATCTATGGCAAATTGAGGAAGAGCTGCATGGCCTCCTTTCCCGCTTATCTTAGCTTCGAAACGTCCACTACCAGCCATCAATAGACCCTCTCTTGAGCTCAGTTGACCTAACCCTAATAGATTCGAAACATGTAATCCGAAGATTGCTTCCACATTATCTAATACTCCAGCCTCCACGATTTTCTTTGCACCTGCTCCTCCTTCCTCCGCTGGTTGGAAAACAAGAACCACTGTACCCTGATGAAGAAAATGTCCAGACAAGTGTTAAGAAACTAGACAACATCGATATATATATTTTCGAAAGATCCAAATTAAAAAGATAAATACAGTACACCACTAAACCTGTAGCTCGTCTTCGTGTTCTTTGAGCAATTTTGCAGCACCGAGGAGCATTGTAGTATGAGCGTCATGTCCACAAGCGTGCATCTTCCCTGGAACCTTACTCATGTGTTCCCATTCTACCATTTCCTACACAATCCAACATAATCTGTTGAGAGACCAAATCCCACAGAGAAGTGAACTCAACAAATCTTTTACATAATATTACAGAGACATGTAACCATAAATCATCATGAAGAAGGGACGGAATAATGTAAAGTATCCAACACTAATAAAAAGCCACAAGAGAGTTCCATGAGAAGATGAGAGACCAAGTCAAATCACCCTCTCAACCAATTTTTAAAACATTGAAAATCAAATACATACCTGCATAGGAAGTGCATCCATATCAGCCCTTAAAGCAACAAAAGGGGCTTGACCAGTTCCTACATATCCGATAACACCAGTTACAGCAACTGGATACTTATAATTAGACACACCCATCTTTTTCAGTTCTGCTCTAACAAGCTTAGATGTCTCTACTTCCTCGTAACCTAGTTCTGGGTTCTCATGGATTCTCCTTCTAATTCCTACCATCCAATTGAAAAACTCATCTCTTTTAGCCAGACTAAGCAAGTTTTTTGGGATTTGAGATAACTCATTGGAGGAACATGAAATCAGAAACGAATTGAGTAAGTGAAGTATCAAAACAAAAGAAACCAGTTTGCAGCCACTCATTGTGAACAAAGAGATTTCTGCGATATGGTGAAGTAAGCTGAAAACATGAAGGAGAAAGTTGTATTTATAACCAAGAAGAACTCAAAAATATAAAACTTTATAAATATCTTTGATATTTTCTTGTCTTTGTTTTTTTGTAATTTTCTTCGGTCCCAAGTCACCATAATAAAAAAAACATTCTTTAGTGCAATTTAACACATCATCGAAATGGACCATCTAGATGTCTTTTTCAAACTTATCCAAAAAAAATCAGAATTTTTCTTTTTAATGATTCATTCAAAAATTGTAAATGTCTAAAGTACACTTATCTACAGTCAATCCCAAATAATGTTAATTTTCTATAGTTTTTTTTTCTTTTATATTCTAAAAATCACATATTTGCACACACACACAAAAAAAGTCTTTAAAATTGTAAAATCACGGATTATTCTCGTCAAAATCGCAAATTCATGTTAAAGTGTTATTGATTGATTTACGGTCGGGTGTTGTTTTCCGTTTGAGTTTTTAGAAGTAAGAAAATTATGCTTAAGCTATAAGTTTTAGTAGGGATCAATTCTAATGCAAGCATTGAATAGATTATGTCGAATTTGCGCGTTTTAAATAAATAAATATGTTTTTGAAATCTCTGTTTTCTCCAATTATTACGGTTATAAGCGAGTCGTGAATAATTTAAAAGATATGTTACTGGCAAATAATTTTCTTTTTTTTAATACACATGTGGGACTCATTGCTATCATGAAGGTGAAGATGTAATTTCATCCTCACTTATTTGGCATTATTATGTACTTCAATTCAAAAAATTTCGTCAAAATCGCAAATTCATATTAAAATGTTATTGATTGATTCACGGTTGGGTGTTCTCTTATAAAACTTGTATTTGTAAGATCTTTTGTTGTTTTCCGATAGAGTTAACAGAAGTAAGAAAATTATGCTTAAGCTAAGTTTTAGTAGGGATCAATTCTAAAACAGACATTGAATAGATTAGGCTGAATTTGCGCGTTTAAATAAATAAGTATGTTTTTGAAATCTCTGTTTTCTCCAATTACCACGGTTATAAGCGAGTCGTTAATAGTTTAAAAGATATGTTACTGGCAAATAATTTTCTTTTGTTGGCATTATTATGTACTTTCAATTCAAAAATTTGATAATACAAACATAAGAAAATACAAATTTCGGATTTGCAAAATCTTTTTGTTTTTGTTTGGAGAATCATTTCATTTTCAGTTTAAGTTATTGTGACAGTGAAGGAAGAAACTAGACATTGAACGGTTTGTAATTGCTGGACGGTGCGGTCCCCTTGATACGAATAGATTTTTGATGGATAACTTTCATAGATTTTTGATGGATAATTTTTTCTTATTTGAAAAAAATAAAACATATTTCTCTTAATTCCCTAAAAACAATTCCCAATTTTCGCCAAAACAATTTCAATTACGTCATATGACAAGTTAAGTCTATTCTAATGATTATTTCATTACATATTTTCAACTCACTTGCTTTTCTTACTCTTTTTTTTTTTTTTTTTTACAATTACCTGACGATCATTGCGGGATAAGTGTTTAAAACTTTAAATTGCTAAAGAGTTTTATAATGGTAAGAAACTAACCCGATTGCTGAACCGAATCTTGTTTCCTTTTTTGTTTCGACACTATCGAATTGCCAAACTTGGTTCAAGAGAAGTAAGCATAATGGCGATATACAATGATGATACAAGGAACAATGAAAGTCCCTAGTACGTTCACTAGAAATGGCAACCAAAGATTCATTTATCTTTCATAAGCAAAGAACTTGTTAACCAGAATTGGAATGCGGTATTGACTAACATAGACAACAACAACAACAACCAAAATCATTCATCAACATCTCACATTCAGAAAAAATCTATGAATCATACGTGTTTATGATGCAGCTTTTTAAGGTAAACTTTTCTCCTCAATTTATTACATTTTCAATCAAGAAACAAAGATAGTCAAACACATCAAGCCACATGATTTAAGCGATACTGGTTGGTTTCTATATAGCCAAACAGTACCAACTGATCCTCTTGTAACAGTCACTTGTTCTTTTTAGGAAATGCAATGGAAATGCCTAAAGAACAATGTTTAGAAGAAAATGCCTTACTCTTTTTTTTCAAAATGTCCGAACTTAGAGTAATTTCTAGACATCTAATCATGGAACAAGAGAAATCCGATTCCCCTAGGGACTGAAAAGAACTCAAACCTATATCTTTATTCAATAATCTGTCACGTCAAAAATATGTTTAACCATCACAATACCTGTTTGATTAATTTATGATCAGATTCTGTCCATGATCATACTCTAAACACAAACACTTATCAAAACAAAAACCACGAGCGACGAGTGGAAGATCTGTTAGAACCCAACTCAAGAATCTTGGGTGCAAGTTGCAGTAAGGGCTCCAATGCGCTTGGAGCAAACTTTCTAGCAAAGAGATAACAGATTTGAGACTGCTGATCATTGTAGAGGCAGGATTTGGCTCCCGGAAGCTTCTTGAGAAAACTTTCCGTTATATCAGCTTTGCCAAAAGTAGCTGGATGAGCACCACCACGTGACCAATCTGTCCATGTCATTGTCCGGTTGGCCAACGAAAGCCGATGTTTCATAGACAGCATTGTGGGAAAGTAATGTTCATCAACATAACATGGAGGTCTACAAAACTCTTTGAATTTGGGATAGTAAGTAGTGTCTTGAACAATCTCAACAGCGAGTTTCCGGTTAATTTCGAACCACTGAGACCCTTTTCTCCACTGGCTTAGTTTGACCTCTGGTTCCATTTCAGTCCGGTATCTACCTCTTCCATCAGGTCCTTCCTCATCAGCAGCACCCATGAAACTATATCTTGATTCAGAGACATAACTATAGATAAAGCCGAAACCGCGCAGAGGAATGCATGATTCAGACAGCAGAATGAACCATTCATTAGAGATATCGAGCAAAGCATTAGCCAAAAGCCTCCTTTCAGCGTCCCCCATACTCATCTCTCCCCATGCCACAGCCTATATAACCCCCAAAGACATTGTGAGGAACACAAGAAGCAGCAAGCAATCACACAAAAAAAAAAAAAAAAAGGTTGTAGGATTTTTCTCTGAAACATAAATTACAGTTACCTGACTAGGGATATATCTTCTGTAAAACACAGATGACCTCGAAAAATCCGATTTGTAATAAGGCAATGCATGAACATAGATTGAGTAAAGACCCTCATATCCTTCAAAGAACCTCTCCCAGAGTGGAGCAAATGGTAAAGGACCTTTGCTGAGAAACATGAAAGCCAATTTAGGAACCCTTTTAAACGGATACCCATTTCTCTGTGGCTCCATGGAAGCACGCCAAAGCAATTCACTGTCATTCATCGTGTGCCAAACATTGGAAGGAGGCCTAATAAAGCTATCTAAAGTAACAGTCCCACGACCGTACATAGAGATCAAAGTGGTTGGAGCCACAGGATCCAAATGTTGAATCTTCAAGAACTTGATCATGTGTATACTAACTACTGAGATCCCAAGAGTCAACACAAGAAACAATAACAAAACCTGAAGCAGACGCATCGACAAAAGAACTCTACATTGGTTTGTGACTCGCGATTTAGGGGTTGATGCACCATTGTCTTTAACCCCTTCCTCCATCTCCGTTACCATCACTTTCATCTAAAAGCTCCTCACACAAGAATCCAGAGCTTCTGTATTTTGGTAACAAAAATCCAATCGGACAAGGTTTACGATGAAAGGGTCTTTTTCTAACAGAAACCCATAAGTAAAGATTGAGACTTTCAAAGAAGCAGAGATATGGAAGAAAGAGAGACGAACGAACTCGATTTTAGAAAACCGAAAGTTGAATCTAAATACGTATTGGACGAAGAAGATGAAGTAACAAAACAAAGAAAGATCCAATCTTTCTGATTTTTATATGCTTCGAAGATGTTTGTCTGATGCATCCATTGTGGTGCTTTTCTGAAAACTCTCAAATCTGATTTGTCATTCTCAAAGGAAACATAAGCATGAACCTAGGAGGAGTGACATGTTTCTTTCAATTGACAGTTTCAGCTTTTTAGTTTGGCATTATTAAGAAAATATATACATATCATTCTCTAAAAACTCTTCTCATTTCAGTAGCCCCAATTACTTTGTTCAAGTAAAGTTGTTGCATTTCTTCGATTTTGCAATCAGTTTTATCATCATCTCAGAAAAGAGGAGACTTACAAGGGAGCTTGACACTGCAATACAATTTTTATTAACCTTTACATGGCAGGCTCTGTTAAAAAAAAAAAAGCCATGTTTTGACAATTTTTCAAGTAGAAGAATAGGAAGATAGACAATGTTGGCATATCAAAGTTCATCTTTTTTGTAACTCTGAGTCAGAGTTGAAGCTTTCAATTCAAGAAGGTATCTTGTGGCCATGGAAGCATGAAGGGAAGCACCGTAAGGTAGTAATTCTTCGTTCACTTCAAAAAACGGCGAGTGAGGGCTCGCCATTGGTGAATGAGCTTTGTTTTGCATTCCTACGAAGCTAAAATGTCCCGGTATTGCCTCTTGGTAGAAAGAGAAATCCTCTGATCCCATCAATGGTTGCATCTCAACATAATTCTCAGTTCCTAACATGTCCCCTGAGACATTCTTGAAAAACTTGTGTAATTCTTTGTCATTTACAGTCGGTGGGAAAAAAGGTTTCTCCTCTTCAATGAAATCCACTGTCGCATTACACATATGCACGCTCGCTTGCCTTGTGATTACCTGAAACCATTGGACTCGCAAAGAGTTAAAACACTAGGGTCTCACTCAAAAGCTACACATCAAATAAAGGCAAAGTTACTGACCTGCTCAATTCTTTTCTTGAGTTGAATAAAGGTTTTAGTTGAAAAGGCTCGGAATGTACCACCGATAGTAACAGAGTCTGGAATCACATTAAAAGCTCCACCACCTTCAAATTTAGCAACTGTAACCACCTGTAAACACTCACACATAGATCAAATCACTCCACATGCTATATAGAGACGTTTGAAGTGAGCTAAAAGATTATATAGATATACCTGTGAGTCTAAAGGATCTGCCTCTCGTGACACGAGGTGTTGTAAGCTAACAATAACATTTGAAGCTGCCAATATGGGATCTATGGAGTGCTGCGGAAGAGCTGCGTGACCTCCTTTCCCGCTTATCTTAGCTTTGAAAAACCCGCTACCAGCCAACAATGGACCCTCTCTCGAGCTCACTTGACCTAATACCAATTGATTTGTGACATGTAATCCAAAGATTGCACTCACATTCTCCAGTACTCCAGCCTCCACAATTTTCTTTGCACCTCCTCCTCCTTCCTCAGCCGGTTGAAAAACTAGAACCACTGTGCCCTGATGAAGAAAAGTCCAACAAAGTTTAAGAATCCTAATTAAGACCAAATAAATGCTAATTAATTCCCAACACATTCGATTTTTTTTTGTATAAAAAGAGAGGTTATTAGATTAAAGAACAGTACACCACTAAACCTGTAGCTCGTCTTCGTGTTCTTTGAGCAATTTTGCAGCACCGAGGAGCATTGTAGTGTGAGCGTCATGTCCACAAGCGTGCATCTTCCCTGGAACCTTACTCTTATGTTCCCATTCTACCATTTCCTACACAGTCCAACATAATATTTCCTACACTAGTCATACCACTAACAAACTGTAAATCATATAAGTAAATAAGTAAACTCAACAAATCTTCAACCATACAACAGACAAAGAGAGACATAATCAAAATTCGCCATGAAGAAGACACAAAACAAATGTTCCTCTTTTCAAGTATCCAACACTAACACAACACAGAGTCCCTCCTTGTCACAAGCCAAATCAATTTTGAAAATCAAAAACATACCTGCATAGGAAGAGCATCCATATCAGCTCTTAAAGCAACAAAAGGGGCTTGACCAGTGCCAAGGTATCCAATAACACCAGTGACAGCAACTGGGTACTTAAAAGCCACACCCATCTTCTCCAATTCTGCTCTAACAAGCTTAGATGTCTCTACTTCCTCGTAACCTAGTTCTGGGTTCTCATGGATTCTCCTTCTGATTCCAACCATCCAATCGAAAAAATCATTCCTTTGAGCTAAAGTAAGAAACTTTGAAGGGATTTGAGATAACCCATTCGAAGAAGATGAAATCAGACACGAATTAAGCAAGTAAAGAAGGATCAAAACAAAAGAAACCCTTTTGCAGAAACTCATGGCTTTTTATATCGATCGATTCGATTGATTCAGATAATCAATCGAATCGTGTAGAGAAGGGAAAACAAAAACAAAACAAAAAGAGATCGAAGGGAGAAGAGAGGTGTGCGTGATGATGAAGCAGGGGAACAGGAAGCAGAAAAAAAAGTGGTGGTATTTAAATCCCCAAGTAGTAGCAACTAGCAAAAGCCAAAGCCAAAGCCAAAGCCAAACACAACTTCTTCTTTTTTTTAACTGCGTCTCTGTTTTCATAAAATCTTTCATTTTCTTTTATTTTACTTGTTTTTTTTTTTGTGTGGAAAATATCAAAATCAACTTTGAAAAAACCAAAAACATTCGTTTACCTAATTGATTATGATCAATTTGATAACTTTGTTTGTTTCTTTTTTTTTTTTTGAAAAGAGTGATGGGAATGGGATGTTCCTTGGAGTTATAACTTAAAATGTAAATAAGTCAAACAAGCCTTTGGAATTACTAGTTTACTACATTTGGAATTTGTGTAAGTATAACGTCAAAGAAAACTATTATCCCACTATCTCAAACATTTGTAGCCATACTCCAATGATAATTCATAAATTCTTAAAGTTATCAATTGTAAACATTGTTTATTAATAGGGGTTCTAATTAAAAAGTTATTTGCATTTAATTATTATTATAAATTTATAATAACATAAAACAATTTATAATAACATAAAACAAGCTAAGTAAAGTAAAAATATATAAAAGTTTGAGTCTTTGATAAAGTGCATTTCACTATCAGTAATTCAGTACTGAGACTGAGAGAGGATTAGTTTTCGTATTCGTTTTGATTTTAGGTTCTTTCCGTGACACGTGAATAACGTGAAAATAAAAATAAAAATAAAAATTGAATGGTTCTAATTGAATTGTTGGACGGTCCATTTTGCTGTTGTTATGAAACAGCTAATAAGCACATGGACAACGTGTTTAATGACTTTTATTTACAATTTTCTTTTCTATTTCTTAGAAAAAAATATATTAAGCCACACAAACTATATCCTAATACATGATCACAAATACCAACTTTAAAAATGGTATACTCAACTACACAAAATATATGTATTACATAATCACATATACTAACTATACGATAATATGTGCCTATCATCACAACCATTTTATTCTGGTATACCATAAACAACAAAAACACATAATATTTATTTTTAATATATAAAAATAAAAGATCCAAAAATAATTTGAGTTTGCAAAACAATATATTTGACTGTAGAAAATTTAATTTATCAAAATTATTTTTAATAATTTTTATTTAACTATTAGTTTTAATTCAAAATTAAAATTACTAATTATAAGAATGAATACATTAAATATGTAAACAAGATATTTAGTTAGATAATATAGAATATGTCTTAATTTAAAAAAACTATAAATTATTTGATATAGCAATTTATGTTTTTTGGTTTTTAATAGTATAGATAAAAATATTGGTTTTTGGTTTTTGGTTTTTGTCAATATTGGTAATGCCGGAATCAGTCAACCCATATACCAGAATTGTATGTTTATGGTGTTCACCACATGGCACTAAAAACTATTTTTTTCGTACAGTTCATGCATGTGGTTACACTATAAAAAAAACTATACATTGATAGCACATTATGATAGCACTATTTTCTAAAGTGCTATGTACAAAAAATTTGAGATTTTGGTTTCTACTAATAGCAATATACTAACGCTAAGATACGAAAACGCTATAAAAAAAAAGACTAAAATCGCGACATTTTGTCATTGGAGGGGAAATTTTCATTAAGCGGTACATTTTCCCTCTTCTCGAAACGCTTAGGTTTTCCCTATTCGAGTGTTTCCACTGACATAACATAACACTTATGTTTTTTTTTTTTGTTCGTGTCGCTAAGTGTTTTTCTCTCTTCCCTCATCTCTTTCCACTGATATCTCCGGCGGCAACACTGAAGCAATTAATCCTCTCTCTGGGCATCAGTTCGTCCTCGTAGAAGCAATAAACCATCCCGCTGGCCATAAGTTCGTCCTTACATTCTCCATATCAGTTCGATTTCATCTCGCGAGGCAAGGTTTTGTCTTTCTAGTGTTAGTTCTGTTATTTATTTTGCCGTCGACGACAAGATTTAGGGTTAGGTTCTTTAGATTTGCTGTTTGTTTCAATTTCTTCAGATTTAGGGTTGTGTATCAATTTTGTTCTGAGATTTAGGGTTATGTTCTTTAGAGTTGTGGTTTGTAACAATTTTTTCTGATTGTGCTTTAGATTGCTGTTTATCTTATTTTCTTTTGAGATTTGGATTTGATTTAGCTTCATATATGTTCTCTTATACTTCACTTGGCTTTGATTTAGCTTCATTTGGCTTTGTCTACGAAGCTTTATTTTTTAGTCAGGAATGTGTACTTGTTTTGATATTGTTTTCTCATCATTGGTGACAGGTTATATCCATCTAACAAGCTAGACATTTTTCTCAATTATATACAGCAGGTAAGTTCTATCTATCCAGTTTTGAGGTGTTATGTATGGTGGATTTATTACATTGCTGTGGTTTCAGTTTTGTATTGAGTTTTATTTGGTGGAGATATGACATTGATATGGTTTCAGCAGTTTATGTATCTGTTTATGCTTGATGTGTTTTTTTTATTTGGAATGCAATGACTATTGTTGCTTCTTTCTTGTAGTGTAATTGGTAAGAGAATTAGTTAGTGTTGTCACGATATGATATGTTTCTCTAACGGTTATATTTAAGGTGAGATCATATAATGCTGGACAAGGAATGGGTGCATCTTTGCAGGTATATCGATGTTAATTTATACATTTCTGGTTGTTGGCTGGGTTTTGGGGTATTTAATAAATGTTTTGCTTGCCATTCATTTGTAGACTTGATCCTGCTTATGAGAGAGGTGCATGGAATTTTGTTCGGGCTGTGGGTGAAGATAATGATGACAATCAGTTGATAATTTTTCCCTTGCAAAGATTGTCGCAATGTAGATCGTCACTTAGGGGTTGATGTTGTTGATCATCTAGTAACTAGGGGTATGGATGAGGTTTACAAGTGCTGTAAGGATTGGTACCATCACGGAGAAGTTTACTCAGTTTCTGAATGTGAGAGCAAAGTAAATCAGTGTAATGAAGAGACTGTTGGGTTGTACAAAGCTGCTGAGTATTTAGATAAGGAGTTGGCTGGGTTGGATAAGTTCTCTGAAATTGCAGAGGGAGAGGACAAGAAAGAAGATGCGTTCCTGGCAAAGTTAGTAGACGCATAAACACCTTTATATCAAAATTGTGCAAACCATAGTAAGCTATCAGCGATTGTCTCATTATTTCAACTTAAGACACAAAATGGGTGGTCTGACAGGAGCTTCAATGAGCTACTTGAGACACTGCCAGAGATGTTACCTGATGACAACGTGCTACATACATCATTGTACGGTGTGAAGAAAATTTTGAAGTCTTTTGATATGGGTTATCAAAAGATACATGCTTGTATCAATGATTGCTGCCTATTCAGAAAGAAGTTGAAGAAGCTTGATAGGTGTCCACATTGCAATGATTGCTGCCTATTCAGAAAGAAGTTGCAAGCTTGATAGACCAGATGGGATTTTATGCTGAAGAGATTCCTCTTAGGGTAAAGTTTCTTATACAAAACCATACTTCTTATTCTAATATGTTGGCGAAATGATTTCTGAGTTTATTATTTTCTGCATTTGATAGAGCCCAACAACAGATTGTTTGAACAAGTGCAAACTGCTGGACTGGTCTAGTAGAACTGATGGAGTTGTGGCTGAAGGCCGTTGGCAGTCTAATGAACCAAAAGCGTTGGTTAATGATATCCCTCTTGGACCAAATGCAGTCAAAGTCTTTGTCGATGTGGTACATGGAGGAGATATATTCCTATGGAGGCCTACGCCACAAATTAGTACCTTGGGGACTCTGTGAAGTCATTCGTAGCATGGCCTGCCAATAAGTGTGTTTTAGAAGATGCATCAGAATCAACTTTTCAAAGGTCTCCTACATCATCTATAAAAGCACCAAGTCCTAAAACTGCATCAAATGGTAAAAATTCTGCATCTCCAGGTTCTAACACTCCAAAAGCGCCTGTAAAGATAAATCCACCACTTCTCAGTCTCCACTCCAAAATTCTCAGGTACTTTTTCATATAAAATAAAGTGGCTCTTATTTTTCTGTTAATCGAACTGTAATATAATGGTTTCTTTTGTAAATATTGTAGAATGATATTGTCAAAGAAAATCAGAAGTGCAAGTTAATGGAGATTAGCGGAAAGAACTAGGTGGTTGCTGAAGGACGTTGGGCTTCAGACAACCCAGACCAGACTGTTCGTTTTGTTCCCTTAGGGCCTAATGCAGTTAAGGTTTGGGTTGACATAGTGAAGGTGAATGCTGCCGCAGTTTGGAGGCAGTTGGCTGAAATTGAATGTATGGGAGATGCAATTGGGACATCCATTGCATGGCCAAAGGATAAAGTGATATTGTGTTAAAACTTATCAGGTTTACTCTACTACTGTTTCTGTTTGATCTAAGACTTGAATGATGAATTTGAATTCTGTAATGAATTGTTGGATTGGTAATGTAGTGTTGGTTTGAGACATGTTTGCTAAATCAGGTTTCAGGATCGTATTCATATAATTGGAAGCTGCTAGCAAGCCATAGCATTAATGAAATATATTGTAAAATACTACAGCAAAACAAAGTGCTGCAACAAACCAATTAGTAACACTTTCCCAATGCTATAATGAAACAAATATAGCATCAATACCGAAAGCTATCACAAGATAGCATAATCAATAGCAAATACAAACCGCTATTATATAACAAATATAGCGTCAAAACGAAAAGCTATCATAAGATAGGCTATCCATAGCAAATTGAAAAAACGTTATTGTATAGAACTTACAGCGTTAATAAAAGAAACTATCATAAGGAAGACCAATTAATAGCAAGTCAAAATCAACGCTATCATATATTTAAAATACGATAGCAAACCCAAAAACGCTATCATATGTGTGCGACCTATTATAGCTGCCACTGACATAGCGTTTAATAATTCGCTATTAATAACATATAATAGCATTTCTCTATTGCTAACAAAACCTATATTTCTTGTAGTGTTATGCAGTAAATCTATTTCGTGTAGTTGAAAGTCCAATATTATATTTTGTATATACGATCATATATTCTTGCATATTTTGTGTATCTAGCAATTATTTTTCCTTTATATTTTTGTTCTTTTTTGTGATATCTAAACTTTTTACATTACTGGCAGGATATATTATTCAATATATATGATGGCATGATACGTAACGATATCAGTATATGATGATATCTAATCTGATGATGACACGATCGATACTAAAGCTGTCTGTATCAAGTCAAATAGACAAATGTATATAAATAGTTAACAGAAAGGAAAGAAGTACGATATGCGCGTTGTTTATCTAATGCTAACTAGTTAACTTATGTTCTTCTGTTTCATGTGCTTATGACTGAACAGAAGATTCAAGAGAGGTGTCACAAATACAAGTGATTTCCCCACCTTTGTTGTCATAAAATCTTGCTACCAGCTCAGCAACCGTTTGACCAGCTATAAGACGGATTACATAAACAGAAGATTCAACGGAAGGGATGGTCACAAACACAAGTGGTTTTTCAAGGTTTCCGTTTATGTTAATCATATTCAAATGTATAGTTAAATTTTTTTATTAATTCCAAAAGTATTTACTTAATTTAGTTTGAAGTTTTTGGAATTAGAAATTGTTGATTTGACTATGAACATTAATTCAATTTTGTTTGATTTATATTAGACTCATAAATTATTTGTGGAAAAAATATTTAAGTATGCAAACAATGTTTATCTACAAGTTACACTTAAAGCATAGTATTTAAAGTGAAAAAAACAAATGTTGGAAAAATGAGTACCAAAAGAAAAAAAGAGAGAGAAATTAGAATGAAAGATAAAAAAAGTAAAAGTAAAAAAGGAATAATTGGAAATTTTGTGAATTTAATTTTGATGTAAAAAGAACAAAAGAAAAAAATTAAGAAAAGGGGGTTGGGAGGAAGACAAAAACAAAAATTAGAGTTAGAGTTGTAAAAAGAGATAAAGTTTAGTTAGAGGATATGTTGTAATTTTACAAGAAAAAAAATATAGATATAGCAAAAAGTAGGTGTGAATGTGATTAAAATTAGAGAAGTTGTGATGGTCAACACCATTGCGAAGACGGCGCAAAAAACCTACGAGCATCGATCGACGCCATGTGGAGGTGTCGGTCAACGCAAACTAGAGTTCTCGGAAAATGCTGAGCATGTGTCGGGGGACACCAGGAGGGTGTCGGTCGACACAAGGGGCTGCATCGATCGACACAAGGTGTGTGTCGGTCGACACAACCATCGCCAGGTGTCAGTGTCGATTTACACTAGGAGGGTGTCGGTTGACGCCCTTCTTCAGCAGCGGTTGATTTATGTATTGCGTGGTTTGTTTTATTGTTTGTTGATTGTGGAATGAAGAGATCTTATTGCTTGTTGTATAGCTTAGTAGATGGGAGCAATGCTTCACTAAATATTTCTGGTAATACTTACGCCTCTTTTTCGTGTTGTGACGTAGGTAAAGGCAATGTGTGATCGTGGCATCAAGGCTATGAAAAGAAAAATGTCGTAGAGGCTCGGTTATTTGCTATGTGCTTCTGTTAGAATGTTAGAGTGGAATTTAGTTGTCTAGAACGGATGTTAGGTTGTTCGTTCTAAGTTTTGTTATGATATGTTTGAGATGTTGGAATTTTGTTATTTGTTTATTCATTGTTGGTTATTGGATTAATTGCATTGTCTGATTGCGGTTAGGTTGCTAGTGAGTAAGGGATCACTAGACATTAGGATATTAAAAAAACGGATCGTCTTGTTTCAGTTTGGTATCATATCCCTTACGGTTCTAGGGACGGGTTTGCTGTGTGCTTTGTGTTGTGGATGTTGAATTAATGCTTGTGTGTGGCATGAGGTCCTAGAACATCCTCTTCGAGCCTTCAATGAGATTCCATGGTAAGTTGTGTTTTTTATGGTTTCACTTGTTGTTAGCCTATGTTTGTGGTAGTGCAGCTGGTTAGAGGTTATGTTGTTGTTTGACGCAGTCGCGGTTTTGGAAGCGGTCGTGATCATGGGCAAGGTCTAGTCCCTGCGTTTTGTGTTAGCGTGGACCAGAAATTCACGGGTGAGAGCGTGTCAGAGTTGCAAGATCATCTGGGAGGGCTTGGGGGCTTGGCTGGTAGTGGTATCAGCGGGGCTGGTGGGCTCGGGAGGGATGGTGGGCTTGGCGTTTGTGCTGGTTTTTTCCCAGGTGTGGGGGTTGCAGAGAGCGGTGCCCATGTCGTGATGATCGTCTGGCAAACCTGTCGGTGCAGTTGTTTTTTGGTTAGCGGTAGCGGGTCAAGTAGAGGCTCCAATTGTGCTGCCTGTGGCGGGTTTGTAGCTGAGGTTGCGAGTGTGGATGAGATCCTATCCTACCTTACGATGATTGAGCAGATGGAGAGGATTGGTACGGGTTTCTTCCTCGGAGGTACCAAGCCTGAAGAGGCTGATAAGTGATGGATGCATGGACATTCCGGAATGGAATTATGAGTGGGCAGGTAAGACATTGTAATGTTATAATCGGACCACGAGAGGTACTTATGGTCAGGAGATGTTTATAGATGTTAAGGATTGTTCCTCCTGAGGAGATGGTAATTTCCGTGGATACCAATAGCTATGGGCCCTGAGAGGGATAAAGAGGTTGGTGTTCTCCTGTGGGGATGAATAGTTCCCCTGATATAGAGATCTCAAGGATTGTTGTCCAAGAGTGTTATGATATGACTCAATATTTTTAAAACCCGACCAGAAGGTGAACCAGAAGTCTTTCGGATCACTAGGTCAATCAGTCGGACCGGTTGAACAACGGGTCAGTTAGTTTATTGGTCTTTTTGCATTTTATGAATATTACATCTATTTTTATAAATATATGAACAAAACATACATAGCTAAGAATTAAAATTTTAAATCTTTAGATAAAATAAATAAGGGATTCTTTTATAAATAACAATATTTATTTTTAAGTTTTGGACATCTAAGTGGTTAAATAGTAGACCTTTAGTGGACTTGGTAACATGTGAACTCCCAGCAGGCTATGACATGGTACGAGCCTGTGATTTTTGGCGTGAAGGTGTAGGGTGGATCATGGAGAGGATTGCGCCTAATATCTCTAAGAATCTTCAATTAGAGCTGGCAGCGGTAGTTCTGGATAATTTCACGGGGGCTAAAGACCGTATGTCTTGGGGGGGGGGGGGGGAGACTGCTGATGGGAAGTTCACGGTTAGATCTACGTATGATTTGCTAACAAGGGAGGCGGTTCTGACTCAGAATATGGGCTCCTTTTATTCAAGAGTTTGGAGTCTCAGGGTTTCAAAAGGCATGCATGTCTTTGTCTGGATGGTTGTTAGACAAATACTTATGACAAATACAGAGAGGTATCATTGCCATTTGAGTGATTCGGATACGTGTTTGGTATGTAGGGGAGGTGTGGAGACTATTTTACATGTTCTTAGAGATTGTCCAACTATATCTTGTGTCTGGCTGCGAATTGTTCCGGTGAGAAAAAAGAGAGTGTTTTTCGAGTTGTCTCTGTTGGAATGGGTGTATTGGAACTTAGGCGGAGGGATCGATAGCAACAATCAGGATTGGTCCACACAATTTGCCATGGCCATTTGGTGGACCTGGAAATGGAGGTGTGGTAATATTTTTGGTAATAACAGGTTATGGAGGGATCATGTGTAATTTCTTAAGGATGCTGCAAAGGAGGTTATCACTGCAAATGTGGTGAGCAAGAGTAAACCGGTCGAGCGCAGGGAAGAAATGATTAGATAGTTGTGCCCTCGGAGTGGAAAGTACAAAGTGAACACAGGGCCAGAAACTGCAGCAGAAGTGATCCGGAATGAGCTTGGAGAATGGTGTGGTGGTTTTGTTTTAAATATTGGTCGACTGGTCGTTGTTCTACCCCTTTGGCTGAGTTATGGGGTGTTTATTATGGTATCTATCTTGCATGAGAGGCTGTTAATAGAGGTGGATTCGGAGCAGGTGGTGAGTTTTCTTAGGACAGGAATCGGTGATACGAATCCCTTTTCCTTCCTGGTGCGGTTGTACCATGGTTTTTTATTGAAGGACAGGAATGTCCGTATTTCACATGTGTATAGGGAAGCTAACCGCCTCTCGGATGGATTAGCAACTTATGCTTTTACTTTACCTTTGGGTTTTCATGCTTTTAGTCTTGTACCAGAGTGTGTTGAAACTTTGTTGCAGGAGGACAGGTCGGGTTTTGTGTGTTCCTGCATAGTTCGTTTGTATCTTTCATTTTCATTTTTTGAATAAAATTAATCGTGATGCTTTCTCCCGGTTTCCTACAAAAAAAAATATATATATATATATATATATATATATATATATTAATTTGAGACCGACCCACCCGTTCGACCCACACGGTTCACGGGTTTTTAGCTGGTTTTTCTAGTTCTTTGTGGGTTTTTATTTGTTTGGTTTTAGAGGTAATCCGGACCATAATACCTACTAGGTCGAGTTGGACCGGTCCAGTCCGGGTTTAAAAACATTGGTATGATTCAAAGATGGTGGTCTGAGAATGAGATCGGTATGCTTCGAAGGTTGCAACCTAAGAGTGGATGAGTTGGGAGCAAGTAATGTCTAGAACGTGAGTATAAGCATAACGACTTAATGTAGATCTCGGAAGATTGATGATGGTTTAATCTTGGGTTTCGGTTGTGTTGGCTGGTGGGGCCAGGATTTTATGACCGGTGCAGTCGTGAATGTATGGCTGATGCACCAGGATTGTGTGGCCGGTGGTGTTGGAGTCCCGGGAAAGAGAACTGCAGCAGGTATGAGTCGGGAAGGGGAACTGGCTTGAATTTCAGGTACAAAGTTAGGAGAAGCGTTCATGGCGGGATAAAATAATCGTTGTGACGATGGTGGGTTAAGTTCATTGGAGATGGACAAGGTTGATAGGTTCATGGATTTGGTAAGCTTTCTTGGGGGAAGTAAGTCAAGTGTCTTGAGTTGGCGGCTTGCATAGCAGTTGATGCGGTGAATCAGATTATGCCAACATATGGTAATTGTTTATTTTATTACACTCGTATTGATGATTTATTGTGGAAAATTGTCGAGCGGTAAAGCTATTTCAAAAAAAGGTTTCTGGTGAGTTCATGCCGGCGTACTTGATTATCAGTCCAGTAAATTTGAAGAAGCAACTAGAGGATTTGGTTGACAAGGGATTCATTAGTTCTAGCACGTCAGCGTGGCAAGTGCCAGTGTTGCTGTTAAGAAGAAGGATGGAAGTTTCCGTTTATGTATAGATTATCGGGGTCTGAACCGAGTTACTGTGAAGAACAAGTATCCTCTTCCTCGGATTGATGAGTTGTTGTTTAGGGGTGCTACTTGGTTCTCCAAGATTGACTTGGCGTTGGGTTACAATCAGATTTCGATAGATGACCTGGACGTCAGGAAAACAACTTTCAAGACGAGGTATGGCCACTGATAACTCTCTAATTTACATGTTTTAAGCATCCCTTTTTGTCCATATTCTGCATTATATTTACCCTAACCTTAGCATTTTTAGGTCATTTACTGTAGGAATCCACATTTAGGCCATTTAGGGTGTTGCATTCTTGCATTTGCACATTTTGGATGAAAATAGGTTTTTTAGAGCCTAAAATGGGGAGAAACAAGGTAAAATCCGAGCATGTACCCAAAGGAGCTATGGAGCAGGAAGAACAGTCCAAACCTCAACCCGATCGAAGAGGATCCAAGGGCAGGATTCCGCAGGAAGAACAACCCGAAGACCTATCCGAGAAGTAACCCGACCACATCCTCGAGCACCGCCTCGAGCAGACCCTCGGGCAGGACTGGGCAGCTAGGTTTAAAGGGTTTTCATATATAAACCCCCCTCTTCTTCCTCTCGCCCTAGCACGCCACAGACACTCAACACAGAGAGCGAGAGCTTCTGAGAGAGATCTTGAGCGACTCAAACTCTTTTTCCACTTTGTTAGGATTTATTTTACATTTCTTTGCTATCTTTTTAGATTTCTACTCTGTACTCTTACTTCTATCTTATTTTTCAATACAATGCAATTTTCGTCTATCTTTGCTTTTATGTTTTCTGCAATGAGATCTAAGTAGTGAAACAAAGTTTTTAGGGATGGGATAGACAATTATGTGTTCTTGATCGGTTAGGATGTCTTAGCTTGGTTGTTTATTTTATATAAGTTCCTTTCTAGATTGGTGTTCTTAATGCTATCAATAGACCGAGAGGTTGAGATTAGATCTAGGGTGTTTTGCCATCGAGAGATGTAGTCGAAATGCTTGAATCAATAAATGCTAGAGATTTACTCACTTAGCCTAAGAGATTAAATGTGTAAGGAGTTTATTGACAATAATGAATCGGTTCGTATTGCCTGCTTGGTCATGTTTCTCCAACGAGAGTTGGGTAGGGGAATGATTAAGGTTGATTGTTTCTATCACGAGAGTGTTTTAAAAAGATTTTAGAGATTCATTGTCTAGGGAATATTTGCTTGAGGCATGTAGGACATCCATACTGGTCAGGAACACTTATGAGTCGATTACCCCATCTTTAGGAGCTTTCGAATTTTGATTGTTTACGTTTTTATTCACAACTCGACCCCATACTCGAACTGGTACTCGATCACCAGCTTCGTGTACACCTTCGAGTTGTTCTTACTCTCCTTCTTTACCCGATCACTCCACCCGATCCTGTACTCGAATGCTTGCATCGAGTACTTAGGTCGTGTGGTTCTTGTTTATTTATTTTCTTTTAATTATTTTAGGATTGTTAGATCAAACCCCAACTATTGCTTGGCTTGACTTGTTTGTTATGATCATATCTTATATGCTAGCATAACAACCATTTGGATTGATAACCTTTGTACTACAAGTGCATAGGGAATTGATACCCTGGGTGAAAATCCTGTTATCAATTTGGCGCCGTTGCCATTTGGTTGAATTTAATTTGCTACGTTTAGGATTTCAGCACTTGCTAGATCAAGTTCTTTTCTATACTTTGGTTCGGTACTGACTTGTTTACTTTCGTGTTTGTTTGTTTTGCATTTCAGGTACAACCCGAGTACCCACCCGACCCATCACTCGATCACCTGGATCGAGTAGACCCTCGTGTACTCACTCGGTCAACTGATTGTGCATGCAAACACGATCCAAAGGTAGCCAACACTTGAGTCCTTTCATCGACAGACCTAGGCTACTACGTCAACAACAAGTCCAGCAACCACAACCAACTACAATTGAGGAGGTCATGAATAATCAGAATGATCCACCAGCTCCTCAAGAGAGGACCAAAATAGGAGCAGGAGATGCTCCATCTACTCACACTCAAAGACATGGCATTGTCCCACCTGCTGTTCAAAACAACACTTTGAGATCAAGAGTTGTCTCATCCAGATGATTCAGAGCAACAAGTTTCATGGACTGCCAATGGAGGACCCATTGGATCATCTAGATGAGTTTGATAGGCTCTGTAGCCTAACCAAGATAAATGGAGTCAGTGAAGATGGATTAAAACTCCGGATCTTCCCATTCTCTTTGGGAGACAAATCACACATCTGGGAGAAATCACTTCCCAAGTAGTCCATCACCACTTGGGAAGCATGCAAAAATGCGTTTCTAACCAATTCTTCTCCAACTCCAGAACCGCAAGGCTGCGAAATGACATTTCCAGCTTTGTTCAGAAAAGCAATGAAACGTTCAGTGAAGCTTGGGAACATTTCAAGGGATACACAAGCAGATGGCCTCATCATGGATTCAGCAATGCTTCATTGCTAAGTACACTATATCGAGGTATAGTCCCTAAGATCAGGATGTTGCTGGACACCGCAAGCAATGGTAATTTCCTCAACAAAGATGTCGATGAAGGTTGGGAACTAGTAGAGAACTTGGCTCAATCTGATGGGCATTACAATGAGGAATATGATCGTACTATACGCTCTACTGGAGAGGATGATGTCAAGTATAAGAGAGACATGAAAGCACTCAATGAAAAATTGGATAAGCTCCTCAACCAGCAGCAGCATGTCCATGCCATCACAGAGGAAGAGCAGTTTCTGCAACAAGATAGGGAGAACGCTCAGCTACAGGATGTGAACTACATCAACAACCAAGGAGGTTACATAAAAGGGTACAACAACTACAAACCAAACCCGAACCTGTCCTACCGTAACCCGAATGTTGCAAACCCTCAAGACCAAATCTACCCATCCGCAGTCCAGGGGAATCAGGGCCAGCAAAAGCCTTTTGTTCATACAATCAAGGCTATGCTCCTAAGCAGCAGTATTCTAGTAATTACAATCAACCAATTGCACCACCTGGATTCCAACAACAGCAAGGCCTGCAGAACCAGACTCAAAAAGCTGACTTACGCGGCCTAATTCAGCAAATGATACATATTCAAGCATCAGCTGCAATGGACAATGCGAAACGATTTGCGGAGATGAGCAACAAGATCGATTCTGGGTATAATGACCTGGCTGCCAAGTATGACACTTTCAACACTAAGTTGTGATACCTTGAAGGCCAGCACATCACACCACCACCTCCAAAAATCAACCAGCTTCCAGGTAAAGCTGTTCAAAACCAAAAGGACTATGCCACTGCCCAAGCCATCTTTCTTGATGATGATTTTGAAGACTACCTCACTGAGGACAGCGACGTTCAAGATGGGGAGGATATGGATCACTATGGGATGAATGAGTACCAGTACTACATATCCGAGTATGAACCCGATCCTTCACCCGAGGAGGCTGATCGAGCTGATGATCGAGCACTGGTTCAAGAATCGCAAACCAATGCACCACCCGAGGCTGAACTCGATGACATACCCGATGATGGTGATCGGATGATGCAACGGGTAGACGTTCAGATGACAGATCAACCTCAATTGCCTTAAGCTGAGGAAGGGGAATTAGAGGAAAGGTTCAGAGCTGCTCTCGACATCCAATTAGAGGCGCTTGTAGAGCGTATGTCCAAACGAAAAGCCCCGCCTCCTAAGCTCTTGCCACCACACGAACTTCAAGAGGAGATCATCAAGGAGACAGTTCAGCTGGAGATTGAGGTGAAGGAAGCTGTCAAGGAGATTGGGAATGCAATTCTGAGGAGTGGAGTGTGTTTAGATCCTGAACTGCGAATTGAGGAAAAATTGGAGGACTCCGGCTCTTTCACCTTGCCATGCTCCATAAGTCTTATGATTTTCGACAAACTGCTTGTGCGATTTGGGAGTTTCAGTCAGTATCATGCCACTATCAGTTGCCAACAAGATGGGTTTCAGCAGTTTTAAACCGAGTAGTCTGTATTTGGTTCTAGCTGATAGAACAATCAGACACCCCATTGGTATCCTGGAAAACTTACCTCTCAGGATTGGAATAGTGGAAGTTCCTACTGATTTCATGATCCTTGATATGGATAAGGTTCCAGACGATCCACTGATCCTAGGAAGACCATTCTTGGCAACAGTAGGAGCAGTGATTGATGTGAAACAAGGGAAGATTAGAATTGAGCAGGGGGTGCATTTCAAAATGGAATTTGGCATCAAGAAGGGAATTAAGAAGCCAACCATTGATGGTAAAGCTTTTTCCACCCAGACAAACCAAAGAAGAGTCAAGCATCACAAAGAAGTCCATACTACATTTGCTGTGGAACCTGGACAAGACCTGGAAAATCCGTTAAACCAACCTGCTACAATGGAGAGGATTCCAAAACCTCTCCTTTCTAAAACCCATGCTTGAAGAGCATGAAGAGTCAAGCTTAGTGACTTAAAACAAGCTCACTTGGGAGGAAGTCCCAAAGGTATCCTTTATTTTCTTTTAATTTCACTTTATTTATTTTGTCTTATTTTAGGTTTTTACATATTTACACACACACATATATATATATATATATATAAATATAAATAAAAAAGAAAAAAGGAAAAAGGAAAAAGGAGATTTTGGGAACCCGAGGCTCTACCCGAATCTGTACCCGACGCGCCTGATCGTGTTCCCACTCGGGTGGCGAGTGGAGTCCGAATTCCACAAAACCCTAGCTCACTCTCGGTGAAACCCTAGCGACAGCCCTTTATATTTAAGAGGACCAACCCCTTCTTCCCCAAGACAAAATCGATAAGTGCTAAAAACTTTTAACCTTCCTTCTTCTTATTTCTCCTCTCTCTCAAACTCGAGTGCTTTAAGATTTTCGGGAACTAACCCTATTGATCTCGAGTTTAGCTTTTCTTTCTTTTCAAGGATTCAACAATGGCTCCCAAGATGAAGAATTACCAAAAGAAGGGGAGCAGATCTACCTCCGCCTCTGCTAGAACCGGAGACGACGGTATCGATGCTCGCGATTCCCAAGGGAGAGGAGACGTTTCGCATTCCCAACCGTTGAGTGGACATTTTCAATCCCCCACCCAATCCACCACCCGAGCCGGCTCTCGAGCAACCGTTCGTGTAGACCCCTGAGTTCGCTCTCCTAGCCCAGTAGCGGTTGCAATCCGCCGATCTACTCGACGTAGGGACCTATCTACGTCCAAGCAAACCGTCACCGACCCAATGGATGTCGAGTCAGATGTCGATGGAGGAGAACCAAACCTCACGGTTGAGGAGCAGAGCCGCGGTTGCAAGAGGGAAGAGACCAACCTCCGAAAAAGCTGAAGAGGTAGCTGAGAGGGTGGCTGAGGAAGAAGATCGAGACATAGAGGAGGAGAACCATGACCGAGAGGAGGAGCAGAGAGAACGCACACGCCTGGCTTCGCGGAGGCTGAAGCAAAAAGAGGTGGAGACTCCAGCTAAGCTCTTCAAAGTCCTCCGCAATATGAGTTTTGTAGGAACCCGCTACCCTCACAGTGAAACAATGAAGCAGTTGGGGATCACTAGAGATGTCGAATTCCTTTTCGATATGTGCCACCTGGGCCAGATGATGCGAACCAACCTTGAAGCTTATGAGGAAGAGACGGTTCACTTCCTCTCAATGCTGCGGTTACACTATTTTGAAGACCACCTGACCCTGCTACCAGATGGGGGGATCGGGTTCATCACCTTCTCCGTGCGCAACAAAGAATACCGACTCACCTACAAGGAGATGGAGTAGTTGTATGGATTCAAGGCTGGGAGTGGAGAGAACATGGAAGTGAGCAAGGAGGAGATGAAGTCCCTATGGCTGACAATAGGAGACAAGCTTCCCTACAAATCCAAAAGCTCCAAATCCGCTCAAATAAGGAGCCCCGTTTTACGGTACTTTCACAAGTCTCTAGCCTGCACCTTATTCGCTAGGAAGGAGACTGGGAATGTGAATGATCATGAGCTCTAGCTGCTAGACATTGCCTTGTGTGGAGTATTAGATAATGCTAGGGATGGTAGACCGCTAGTAGGGGATGTTGCGGATACAAGTTTGGTCTTTGTCTTGCTTGATCAGTTCTTGTATCTGAAATCTTGGGCGATGAAAACCGAAAGGCGAGAAGGAGCTGGAAAGATCTCCATAGGAGGTTTGGTCACACCAATTTTGGTAGCTTGCGATGTGCCCCTAAAAGGAGTAGTACATGAGCCAAGATGGGTAGACATCGACTACCTCACATTGGCGAGATTCTTGGCCTATGAGAAGCCAAATGATATGTTGCTCTTCAAGTTCGTTCATCCAGCAGTTGGAGCCACTCAAATGATCCTGCCCAACGTCGTGTACACAAAAATCCGGCTTGGGGAGAACATAGACTTCACGCCACCATTGGAGGAGCTGTACAACCATGAGGTGGAATCTGAAGCTAAAGAGAGAGAGCCGACTGGGCAAGGATAGGGAGAAAACTCAGAGGACTATGATTTTGAGGAGTATGTTTGCTCTCAAAAGCAACCAGTAGGAGTGAGGGAAGCTCACAAGAGGATCAGATGGTTGAAGAGGATGAACAAGTTCCTGGCTAGGAAAGTGAAAGACCTTACTGGCACAATGAAGGTGATGGGAGGGCAAATCAGGGAGCTGCAAGACAAGGCAAGCTGTGCCTGAGCTCCAACTTCAGCTTATGCACCCACATGGATGGGGAGAAGCGGACCACTAGGAGGAATCCGAGGATTGGCACCTCCAGAGGCTCACAGGGCATCATCTTACGAGCCCCAAGAAGAGGAGGATGTCACCAGACCCGATAGATCGCGGAGAAGCCACTCATATGCCTATCCGACGCCTAACCCGATGGGGTACACGATGCCGTATCCGATGCCACCATCGAGCACACATCCGGGTGACCACTCGGGTCTTTTCCTCTGACATATCAGATGCAATATTCGATGCCGTACTCGATGCACCCTGCGAGCGGCTATACTGGTGATCATTCCGGACCTCTCCCACCATACCCATCGTATTACCCGATGCCTTACCCGATGAGCTACGCGATGCCTTATCCGATCAACCCCTCAGATGCTGGTCCGAGCAGATCGTCCGCTCGAATAACCGACCTCTCTGATGAGCGAATCCCGGCGCCTGCTGAAGCCGGTGACGATCATGGGTACACGTTGGCGAGCATGGAGGCTGCCACAACCTCCTTCTTCACCAACCCATGAGGTACCATTTTCATCCAAACCACTGTTTATACCATTGCATTTTATTTTGTTTCATTCTGTGTGATTCTCAGATTTCTTTTTCCAGACTTTTATTTACACAAGGGACTGTGTAATTTAAGTTTGGGGGAGGGTCTGAGAATGTATATAACATTGTGTTTTATTTTCTTATTTTCTTATTTTAAATTTTTGTATGCTATTTTTATTTATTTGAGTCTACATCTATTGTTGACAAAAAAAAAAAAAAAAAAAGTCTACATCTATTTGCATAAAAACCCAAAAATTTGAAAAGTTTAAAAATAAATAAATAAATAATAATAATAATAATAATAATAAGAATAATAATAATAATAATAATAATAATAATAATAATAATAATAATAATAATAATAATAAGAATAATAATAATAATAATAATAATAATAATAATAATAATAATAATAATAATAATAATAATAATAATAATAATAATAATAATAATAATAATAATAATAATAATAATAATAATAATAATAATAATAATAATAATAATAATAATAATAATAATAATAATAATAATAATAATAATAATAATAATAAAGAGTGTTCATATAGTTGCATTTCCATATTAGGATTGAGTCTAGATTGCTTCATATAGGATTGTTGCGTATGCATTTTAGGAGACAATGATTGAAACCATCTTGTTTAAAGCTAAACCTTAGGATTGAAGCTATAGCCCTTAATCACAGTTCATTGTTGCTAGATCAATCTTCGGAAAAAAATGAAAAATCTTTGTTTAAAACCTTGTGTCTTTTGAAAGCTTCCTCCACTTGCTTGAACATTGAATCATCTCTATATTATTGTACTTAAACTGAACTTAAATTGTCTTGCTTATGGAATTTGAATACTTGCTCATGGTAACTCTAAACTCGGGTTAGCACTCCATTTTTACCAATCACTTCGTTTAACCCGATTCTTTTTTCCCTACCCTTGAACCCAAACCTTTCTTTCAAACCTTGTATTGAATTGTTGAGTGAGGCCTTTTCATTGTGCTATAGGTTGTGAAACCTTGAGATTATTGAGAACGACAAAGAACTGGCTCTTGTTTTAGCTAAGTTTAGAATCATTTGGACTAGCTAATGGAATCGGTTTTGGAAGATAGGTGGTTAGCATGATTATTTGGAGTTGGGTTGAGGAATAAAAAGGAAATTAAAGAAGAAGGTCTCTAAGGTTCGGTCCATTTAAGTTCTAAGTCTCTAAGTAAAAAAAAAAAAGAGAGAAAAGATCTTGCTATAGTCTCCTAGAAAAAGAAAAAAATATATAGGGATTCTATTAGGAGTTTAGCAAAGAAAAAAAAGAAAACTAAAAGAGCTAGATGTTTAAGTTTAGACCTTAGGGATTATAAAAAAGGAGTTAAAATCAAGGATGTGGGTAGTTCTATTCTAGGGGTTGATTAAAAAAAAAAAAAAGTGAATGAGAAAAGGGTAGATTATCAATAGTTAAGCTTTGTATGCCCTAATTGTTCTCAATCTTAGATAGTTTTCACAATTGTCTAGCATTTCATCTTTTGAGAGAAAGCCACCCAAAGATACTGTTTGAAACCTATCTACAAAAAAGCCTTACCATTGAATCCGATTGAGCTTGATTCACCTTCCATTTGCAAGAATTCGCCAAACACTTTAATGAATGTGAAAGAGATGTTCTTTGGAATTGCAAGTTTTTACTTTTAGTTGGAGGTTGAACTAGATCGATGCATGGTAATAAGCATAAAAAAATAATTGTAAGTATGTCGATTGATTTTAGCACCATTAAACTATCTTTAAGGACTATAGCTTGAATCCTTCGCTTAGCTCAAAAGGTTATGAGTCCCATTTTTAACCTCTTCCTCCTACTTCCTTGCTAGAGGACTAGCAAGATTTAAGTTTGGGGGTCTGATAACTCTCTAATTCACATGTTTTAAGCATCTTTTTTTGTCCATATTTTGCTTTGTTTATACCCTAACCTTAGCATTTTTAGGTCATTTACTGTAGGAATCCACATTAAGGTCATTTAGGGTGTTGCATTCTTGCATTTGCACATTTTGGATGAAAACAGATGCTTTAGAGCATAAAATAGGGAGAAACAAGGTCAAATCCGAGCAGGTACCCGAAGGAGCTATGGAGTAGGAAGAACAGTCTGAACCTCAACCGATCGAAGAGGATCCAAGGGCAGGAAGAACAACCCAAAGACCTATCCGAGGAGTAACCCGACCACATCCTCGAGCACCGCCTCGAGCAGACCCTCGGGCAGGACTGGGCAGCTAGGTTTAAAGGGTTTCCATATATAAACCCCCTCTTCTTCCTCTCGCCCTAGCACGCCGTAGACACTCAACACATAGCGCGAGAGCTTCTGAGAGAGATCTTGAGCGACTCAAACTCTTTTTCCACTTTGTTAGGATTTATTTTACATTTCTTTGCTATCTTTTTAGATTTCTACTCTGTACTCTTACTTCTATCTTATTTTTCAATACAATGCAATTTTCGTTTATCTTTGCTTTTATTTTTTCTGCAATGAGATCTGAGTAGTGAAATAAAGTTTCTAGGGATGGGATAGACAATTATGTGTTCTTCATCGATTAGGATGTCTTAGATTGGTTGTTTATTTTATATAAGTTCCTTTCTAGATTGGTGTTCTTAATGCTATCAATAGACCGAGAGGTTGAGATTAGATCTAGGGTGTTTTGCCATCGAGAGATATAGTCGAAATGCTTGAATCAATCAATGCTAGATATTTAATCACTTAGCCTAAGAGATTAGATGTGTTTATTGACAATAATGAATCGATTTGTATTGCCTGCTTGGTCATGTTTCTCCAACGAGAGTTGGGTAGGGGAGTGATTAAGGTTGATTGTTTCTATCACGAGAGTGTTTTAACAAGATTTTTAGAGATTCATTGTCTAGGGAATATTTGCTTGAGGCATGTAGGACATCCATACTAGTCAGGAACACTTAGGAGTCGATTACCCCATCCTTAGGAGCTTTCACATTTTGATTGTTTACGTTTTTATTCATAACTCGACCCCATACCCGAACTGGTACTCGATCACCAGCTTCGTGTACACCTTCGAGTTGTTCTTACTCTCCTTCTTTACCCGATCACTCCACCTGATCCTGTACTCGAATGCTTGCATCGAGTACTTATGTCGTGTGGTTCTTGTTTATTTATTTTCTTTTAATTATTTTAGGATTGTTAGATCAAACCCCAACTATTGCTTGGCTTGACTTGTTTGTTCTGATCATATCTTATATGCTAGCATAACAACCATTTGGATTGATAACCCTTTGTACTATAACTGCATAGGGAATTGATACCCTGGGTGAAAAGCCTGTTATCAGCCACTATGAGTTTGTGGTGATGCCCTTTGGTTTGACAAATGCACCAGCTACGTTTATGAGGTTGATGAACGGTGTGTTCCAGGAGTTCCTAGATGAGTTTGTCATCATCTTCATCGACGACATCCTGGTGTGTTCCGAGAATTATAAGGCGCATGAGATCCATCTAATTTACATGTTTTAAGCATCCTTTTTTGTCCGTATTTTGCATTGTTTATACCCTAACCTTAGCATTTTTAGGTCATTAACTGTAGGAATTCGCTTTTAGGCCATTTAGGGTGTTGCATTCTTGCATTTGCATATTTTGGATGAAAACAGGTGCTTTAGAGCCTAAAATGGGGAGAAACAAGGTCAAATCCGAGCATGTACCCGAAGGAGCTATGTAGCAGGAAGAACAGTTCGAACACCAACCCGATCGAAGAGGATCCAAGAGCAGGAAGAACAATCCGAAGACCTATCCAAATAGCAACCCGAGCTCATCCTCGAGCACCTCATCGAGGAGACCCTCGGGCAGGACTGAGAAGCTAGGGTTAATGGGTTTCCATATACAAACCCCCTCTTTTTCCTCTCGCCCTAGCACGCCGCAGACACTCAAACCAGAGAGCCAGAGCTTTTGAGAGAGATCTTGAGCGACTCAAACACTTTCTATCTTTGTTAGGATTTATTTTTACATCTTTTTGCTTTACTTTTAGATTTCTATCTTGTACTCTTTACTTCTACTTTATCCTTTAATACAATGCAATTTTCGTTTATCTATGTTTTTATGTTTTCTGCAATGAATTCCGAGTAGTGAAGTAAAGTTTCTAGGGATGGGATAGACGATTTTGTGTTCTTGATTGGTTAGGATGTCTTAGCTTGATTGTGTCTGTTTTATAAATTCCTTTCTAGGTTGGTGTTCTTAATGCTATCAACAAACCGAGAGGGTGAGATTAGATCTAAGGTGTTTTACCATCGAGAGGTGTAGATGAAATGCTTGAATCAATCAATGCTAGAGATTTACTCACTTAGCCTAAGAGATTAGATGTGTAAGGAGTTTATTGACAATAATGAATCGGTTCGTATTGCCTGCTTGGTCATGTTTCTCCAACTAGAGTTGGGTAGGGAAGTGATCAAGGTTGATTGTTTCTATCACGAGAGTGTTTTAACAGGATTTTAGAGATTCATTGTCTAAGGAATATTTGCTTGAGGCATGTAGGACATCCATACTGGTCAGGAACACTTAGGAGTCGATTACCCCATCCTTAGAAGCTTTCGCATTTTAAGTGTCTGCATTTTTATTCCTTACTCGATCTCTTACCCGAACAGGTACACGATCACCTGCTTCGAGTATACCTTCGAGCTGTTCATACTCATCTTGCTTACTCGATCACCCCACCCGATCCTGTACTCGAATGCTTGCATCGAGTGCTTAGGTCGTGTGGTTTCTTGTTTATATTCTTTTTTTTATTATTCTAAGATTGTTAGATAAAACCCTTTTTATTGCTTTGCTTGACTTGCTTGCTTCTGATTGCATCCTATCTGCTAGCATAACAACCATTTGGATTGATAACCCTTTGTACTACAACTGCATAGGGAATTGATACCCTGGGTGAAAATCCTGTTATCAAACACGTAACAAGCAAGCTAAAAGAAATCTTAGGGTTAGATCAGCCATATTCATGCACTCACCTTGTTTGCAGGAAGTTTCTGACTCAAACTAACGAATCCAACACCTTAGAAGGGTTCTCCTTCGTTCCTATCACAAGATCTCCATTCTACAAGATCATATCTCACCAAACAAGCTTAGAATCTCTAAAATTTCCCAAGAACACTCTCTCTTCTCTCTTTTCTCTCTATTTTCTCTCTCGAACGGCAAAAACTTGACTTTCCCGAAACCCTCAGGTCGAATTCTCACATATATACCCTTGTTTGGGATTCCACTTCAACCAAACCGCTCTAATTCGACGAATTAAAACAAACCGGTCGAACTGGAAATTGTTGGTGTCGATCAACACCTACGGCCAAAACCCACAATTTGGTTAGCAGATGTTACAATTATCCCCCACCAACATAGATTCATCCTGGAATCTCAGACAACAATCAGCCAATGACTCTTGTGTAACTATCTACTCGGCTCGCACCTCCTCCGACAGATCTACGAAGCTCACCTCTAGGCGATAGACTAATGTTCCAGATAGTATTTGCTCTAAACTTTTGGACTTTCCTTTACTCACAGGTCTCAAACTTGAGTTTTTATTGGCTCCTCATCAGGCCGTAGCCTGCATGCCATAATATTGGTTACTAAGCGGGCATAATCCCGCATATCATAATATATAAGGAAGTCCAATGTTTGTCTCTCGGGTTGCCACCCTACAGCGCGCCCCTGGATTGTCATTCGAAGTCGATATACCAACCATACTCTCAAGCCACAAAGTCTCAAAATATGACGGTACTAGGAGAACTAGAGTTCACCAATAGTCGTTCAGGACCAAATGTCCTTAGAGCAAACAATTCTGAACATGTCTCAGTCTTATCCATAACCTGGTTTCCCTCTCGTGGCTCGTGTAAAACAACACAATGTCCTACCAACCACATATCCCCTCCTAGAATACCTCATGACCACACAAGGATCATCAAAATTTAACAAGGGCCTCCACGAAGGCCAACAAATGTCCTTATTAGGATTGTCACAAAGGCCGAAATGTCTAAACAGACCGCCACGAAGGCCAAACAAATGTCCTAAACAGGACCGCCACACAATTTTCCTAATAAGGACCATCACAAAGACCATTCGTTCTAAAGGACCGTCACAAAGACCAATCGTCTCGAAGGACCATCACAAAGACCAATCATCCCAAAGGACCGTCATGAAGACACATCCTGAAAGATTGCCTAAACAGGCCACACATCTCGAAGGACCATCGCGAAGACCAGATATCCCGAAGGCCTGCCTAAATAGGCAACATTGGCTAAACATCCCGCCACAAAGACCACACAATGTCTCAAAAGACTGCTCCACACGGGCCACACAATGACTTAACAGTCTGTCACAAAGGCCACATAAGCCCCACCAAGGCTCTCAACCACTAAATACAGACAAGTTCTAACTCAAATAAAACTTTCCATTTTCAACACCTTCCACTTTTGGAAACTTTCCCCTTTTAGAAACTTCCATTACAAGAAACTTTCCACTTTTAGCAAAAGCCTCACAGAATTTCGTATCCTGAACACCATCTCATCTTGTTACTTAGTCACAGAACCAACAACCGTTAATCGACCAAGTAACTAGAGAGATGAGCTGAAATAATCCATTCCGCTTCAGCCACGGTAGCCGGGACCAGGATAGACAAGCTTAAGCCGCGACCTGCTTCTTGAACCACTTCTTAAACCTTGCCTTCATCCTCGGCTTTGGCTCCCAAGTCTGCTTCTTAATAACATCACAGTCTCATATGACTCTTATCAAAGGAACCTTTTTCTTCCAAAGTTTCCTGACTCTCCTTTTGAGAACCCTCACTGGTCTCACCTCCACAGTCATGTTAGGCTAAAGATCCTTGTGGAATGCACGCATAACATCAGGTAACTCCAGCCTATATGATACTGGCCCCATCCGCTCAATCACTATAAACGGTCCCATGTACCTCAGACTCAACTTAGTCTCTGTCAATGACCTGTTCAGACCCCGCATCATTGCCATCTTGAGATACACTCTGTCTCCCACCTGAAATTCAAGATCCCTCCTTCTCTTATCGGCATAACTCCTCTGCCGATCCTGAGCTTCCTTCATGTTCAGCTTCAGAACTCGAATCTTCCCCGAGATCTCATGAACAACACTCACCTTGTACATGCTCCTCTTCCCCCACCTCAATCCACCATAACAGTGTACGACATGACGTCCCATACAACGCCTCATAAGGAGCCATCCCAATACTCGTTTAGTGACTGTTGTTATAAGCAAACTCTACCTAGCTCAGGTGATCTGCGCAATGGCCATCCCAATCCAACACAACATCCTCAGTAAATCCTCCAGCATCTCGATGTTTCTCTTTGACTGCCCATCTGTCTGGGGAGGCTAAGCTGTACTCATATACACCTTAGTGCCCATATCTGCCTAACATGCCCTCCAAAACACCGAAGTGAACTTGGAATCCCTATCAGACATGATACTCATTGGCACCCCATACAACCTGACTATCTCTTGCACATACTTCCTAGCCAAGATAGGTGCTCCATCAGTCTTCTTAATGGCTAGAAAATGTGCCGACTTATTCAACTGATCCACAATGACCCAGATTGCATCAAAGGTCCAAGACACTGGCAATCTTACAACGAAATCCATCATGATCATGTTCCACTTCCACTCTGGAATGGGCAAGCTATTCAATAAGTTGTCCTGAACCTGATGCTTAACCTTCACCAGCTGGCAGACATCACACCTCGCGACCCAACCAGCTACATCCTTCTTCATCCAGACCCAGTGATAGTACCACTTGAGGTCACAATACATCTTAGTCGCTCTTGGATGAATAGAGAACATGCTCGCATGAGCCTTCCTCATGATCTCTTACCTCAACTCCTCATCCTTGGGCACACAAATCAGCCCGTGCATCAGTATGGTACCATTAGCTGAGACATGATGCTGTGAATCAACATCTCTAGAGGCATTCACCAGCCCTAAATATTTCTCATGTGCCAACCGTACTCTACTTAGAAGGTCTGCTCGATCAGCCGCCTCCAAACCCAACCGCTCCTGAGAAACAACACATAACCTCAAAGCACTAATTTCTCCTACCAAAGACACCATGTCCTGCTTCTAAGACGAAGCCGCCTGCTTTCGACTCAAAGCATCTGCAACTAAGTTAGTCTTACTAGAGTGGTAGGCTATCTCTAAATTATAATATGCCACCAGTTACATCCACCACATATGCCTCAAATTCAGCGTAGGCTGAGTAAATATATACTTCAGACTCTTATGATCTATAAATACCTGTACTTGTAGACGATAAAAATAAGATATTCAAATCTTTAAGGCGAAATTACAGCAGCCATCTCAAAATCATGAGTAGGATAGTTGTCCTCATGCTTTCACAACTACCGCGAAGCGTAAGCAATAACCTTCCCATGTGGCATCAACACACACCCCAAACCAAATTTGAATTCATCTGTATAAACCGCATAGGACTCACCATGCTCTGGCAATTTCAATACTGGTGTAGTAGTCAGCATCTTCTTCAAGCTCGGGAAACCCTCCTCCCACTCCTGTGACCAAATAAAAGGAACCTCCTTCCTTATCAACTAAGTCATCGGTCTTGCCTTGCTCGCAAACCCCTACATATGTCTCCTGTAATAACCTGCCAATCCCAGTAAAATCCTGATCTCCGTAGCATTTTACGGTCTTAACCAATCCTTAATGGCCTGAATCTTCTCTAGATCCATAGAAACTCCCTCTGCAGAAACAATATGCCTCAGAATTCCCATCTCCCTCTGCCAGAAACTACACTTGCTCAACTTGGCAAACAACTTCTGCTCATGCAGCTTCTCCAGAATTGCTCTTAAATGCACTGCATGCTCCTCAGTTTGAATAAACCAGGATGTCGTCAATGAAAATGATGACATACACATCCAGAAACTCATGGAAAACGATGTTCATCATTCTCATAAACGCTGATGACGCGTTAGTCAACCCAAATGGCATCAACACAAACTCATAATGCTCATACGTCAGATCATTCTTGGATATGATGTTGGTTCACCACAAACTGAATGCAGTTTCTATCTATCGGGATCTGATAATAACTAAACGTAAAATCATTCTTGGAGAACCAAATAGCACCTCTCAACTGATCCAACAACTCATCGATCCTGGGAAGAGGGTACTTGTTCTTCACAGTGACCCGGTTCAAACCCTAATAATCAATGCACAAGCGGAAACTCTCGTCCTTCATCTTAATGAATAACACCAGCGCTCCTCACGGTGAAACACTAGGATGAATGAATCCCTTGCTAAACAAGTCATCTCCCTCTGCACCCTCCTGGCAGCCACTGATCTCCAGCACCCATGAGCATCACCAATAAAGTTATGAACCCCTATGTCCACCCAAAACTCCTGAGGACATCAGAGAGACTGGAAATTATGTTCCACTCTCGTCCTCCACGCATCTGCGGAAGTAGGGTCAGTACCACCCAAAAACCGCTATGTACAGAATGGTCACATAAAGGGAATGAGCTTCTGCACCCGCAGCCACAGGCTGCGGACCTCCACCACCATAGGCTATACCACCATATCCTGTGCTGGTACAACTCCTAGCAACCGCTCCAACAGTTGTGTCAACAAGCCTGCCAGGTCAACAACTCCACCAGGGGTTCCACCGGCCTTGAACTCCACCAGAAACTCCAGCATAACCAGCCTATCCGGCACTGACACCACCCACACCAATTCTCTCAGCGCCTATGATCCTCTTGGTACCTATACCAGCCACACTCATGGACCCCTCTTGGATTGCCTGCGACTCACCCACACCCTCTGCTGTCACACTCTGATCCACGGTATCACTAACCGATAGGCCTCTGCCCCTACCACGACCACGTCCACAACCACAACCAGCAACAACACCATCTTTAACTATTTGCACTACCATGAAGAGAATGCTAAACAAGAAATCTAAATCGTACACCAAAAACATAACTTACCTTTGAATCACACTATAGGCTCGAAGAGGATGTTCTAGGACTCGATGCCATACATAATTGACTAACTCACATAATCAATCAAAGCATGCAAATCCACAATATCTACAGCACAAAGCATAGTGAACCATACCTAGAACCATAAAGGCTCTGATACCAAACTGGAACGACCCGACCCATTTTTTTTTAATATAATCCCATACTCACTAACCACCTAACCACATTCTAACCAAACAGCAGAAATAACCATACATTAAACCAATTAATTAAATAACCAAAAGAATGATTCAATAAATCTAACCAACAATACCAAACAACATAAACCAATATCCGTTCTAGACAACTACATTCCATTCTAGCAACAATAAATCAATAACCTAAATATCTGTTCTAGACAACTATATTCCATTCTAGCAACATAACAACAACATAGATCAAGAAACTAAGCCTTTAGAACATCCTCCTCTCCATCGCCTTGATTCCACGATTACTTTTTGCCTTTACCTACACCACAAACACAAATTGAGATGCATGAGTATTGTCATAAACACTCAGTCAAGCAATCCTCCCATCTGTTGGGCTATACACACAAGCAACTGAGATTTTAATGTCAAACAATCAATAACCAAACATAAACAAACCAGGAAAACAAGTAGCATTCGCTCGCTGAAAGGGCTGGTGTCGACCAACACCAGCCAAGTGTCGACCAACACAGGCTATTGGTGTCGACTGACACTGCCTCTCAGTGTTGATCGATACTGCTCCTTGGGGTTGACCGACACCCTCCCCCTATGGTATCGATCGATACTACCTTTGCAGACGCGATCTGCTCGAAGCCGAGAGTCGAATCTCGCTTCTCTTCACCTCTAATCCGTTCAAAACTAGTCCACAAGCTACATGAGGTCGTAGGAACTTTATAGAAACCATAATAAGCAAGACAATACACCACAAACAACATGTAACAAGCAAGACAAAGGAAATCTCAGGCTTAGATCAGCCATGGTCATGCACTCACCTCTTTTGCAGGAAGTTTCCGACTCAAACTGACAAATCCAACACCTTAGAAGGCTTCTCCTTCATTCCTAGCACAATATCTCCACTCGAAAGGATCAGATCTCACCAAACAAGCTTTGAATATCCAAAATCTCCCAAAAAAACTCTCTATTTTCTCTCTATTTTATCTCTGGAACGGTATAAAGTGACTTTTCCGAAACCCTCAGGTCGACTTCTCACATAAATACCATGGTTTGGGATTCCACTTAAACCAAAGCGCTCCAATTCGACGATTTAAAAATACTGGTCCAACCGGAAATTGTTGGTGTCGATCGACACTCCCCGTTGGTGTCGATCGACACTCACCCCCAAAACCCACAATTTGGTTCGCGGATGTTACAATGAGAGCTTGAAATATATTTGCACTCAGCCTGAGCTGAACTTAAGGAAAAGGCGATGGATGGAGTTAGTGGCGGATTATGATCTGTTTATAGCTTACCACCCTAGTAAAGCTAACTTGGTGGCGGATGCTCTGAGCATGAAGCAGATGCACTGAGCGAATGCCTCTAAGGCTGCGGGTTTGGAGTATCAGTTCTTTGCTAATGGGACTATGTTGGTGCATGGTCGGGTTTGTGTTCCCAAGGATGAGGGTCTCAGGTAGGAGAGAATGAGACTGACTCATTCGAGCAAGTTCTATATTCATCCAGGAGAGAACAAGATGTACCGTGACTTTAAGTGGTGTTATCATTGGGTCAGAATGAAGAGGGATGTCGCTAGTTGGGTCATGTGGTGTGATACCTACCAGCTAATGAAGGCTGAGCATCAGGTGATAGGTGGTCTGTTGTAGAGTTTACCCATTTCATAGTGGAAGTGGGATATGATCACGATGAACATAGTGGTTAGTTTGCCTTTATCGCATACTATGAGTGCTATCTGGGTGATTGTGGATCGTCTGACCAAATCTGCACATTTTCTGGCCATTAAGAAGACTGATGGAACAACAATTTTGGCTAAGAAATATGTGAGGGAGGTAGTGAGGTTGCATGGTGTGCATGTGAGGATATTGTCAGACAAGGATTCCAAGTTCACCTCAGAATTCTGGAAGGTATTTCAGGCGGAGTTGGGCACGAAGGTTCATATGAGTACAACTTACCATCCTCATACAGATGGGCAGTTAGAGAGGACGATTCAGACTCTGGAGGATTTGCTGAGGATGTGTGTGCTGGACTGGGGTGGTCACTGGACGGATCACCTGAACCTGGTAATGTTTGCCTGCAACAACAACTATCAAACGAGTATTGGTATGGCTCATTATGAGGCGTTGTATGGGAAGTCATGTTGCACATTTTTATACTGGACTCAGGTGGGGGAGAGGGGCATATTGGATGCGAATTTTGTTCAGAAGATCACGGAGAAAATCCGAGTGCTCAAGCTGAACATGAAAGAGGCAGAAAAAACGGAAGTTATCCGTATCAAATAATAATTAACCATGGTTTTGTTAAAATCAGAACTCACAAAAATTGCAGAAATCAAATATGGATTAGGGAGCTCAAAGGATTGGAGAAGTTGTTATCTCGATCTTTACTTTTTAACCTTTTCTCAAAAAACAAATTGTTCTCTTTTTAAATCAGCTAGTATAAGTTTTGTTTGGCTTTCTTTTTATTATGTTTTTATGTTTTGGAGTATATCTAATATCTTTATTTTTTTTTTATTAGGTCATGGAACTTCTGTTATAGTAGATTTTTAACTAAAAATATTAATTTTGTTTAATCATTATAATTTAGTAACAATACAAGGGTCAAATATAGTTAAATTATTGTGACGAATTTATATATTCGAGTAAACGATTCACAATAATTTAAACTACATATAATATTATAATATAAAATATTAGTTACAAGAGTATTTACAGCAGATTATGTGTTGTGAGTTCAGATGAATATAAACAGAAATAAGATAGCTTTGAAAAGAAAAACAGAGTGTTTTTGAGACGAATACCCTTTGTTAGGGTTTCATATTATTAATCTGATGAACAACCTTACAAACCCCTAGTCTCCTTATATATGCCTAAAAAAACCCGATACAATAAGAAAAAAAAGATCTTGTGAATCTTCTAGAATCTATTACACCGTACAGAGCGGTTGCGCCGCCTACACCCTCAAACCCTAACTGTAAGTTGCCTTGATTCGGTCTCTACAAAAGCCCTGTAAAAGCCTTGTACGCCTTACACAGTCTTGTACATCTTTGTAGACGTCTTCAGAGATTTCAAGTCACTTAAACAACAAACTCCACCTTGACGACAAAATCTCATTGACTTCAACTTCAGCTCCTTAGCTTTTGGGGAAACCTTTTGTCTTCATCTAGCAATGAAAGACCTGGAGCAAATCCAAGCAGTGCTTTAACTTCTCCATGGTGACTGGCTTAGCCAATATATCAGCTGCATTCTCAGACGTGTGCACCTTCTCCAGTAAAATCACACCAGAAACTGATAACTCCCTGATCTTGTGATATCTTACCTCAGTGTGCTTTGTCCTACCATGATACACTTGATTCTTTGCCAGATATAAAGCACTCAAACTATCACAGTATTGGTCGACACCAACTTGTCCAGACGCTTGTTTTCCTGGTTTGTTGTGTTGTTTGTATTGGTTTGTTGTGTTGTTTGTGTTGCATAACATTGGAATCTCAGTTGTTTGTGTGTATAGCCCAGTAGATAGAAGGATTGTCTCACTAAGTATTTGTGATCATACTTACGCATCTCGATTGTTGTTTGTGGTGTGCAGATATGTGACGTGGAATCATGGCGATGAAGAGGAGGATGATCTAGGGTCTTGGTTGTGTGTTGTGGGTCATGGTTATGTTTATTAATGTTGAAACCTGGTTTAGTGTCATACTTGGTTGCTAGTTAGAATGGTTAGGAATGTTCTTGTTGTTAGTATGTTTCCGCTGTGCATATTGGTTGTTGTTGGTTTATTGTTGAACTGTGGTTTGGTTTGTTTAATTAAGTAGTATGGGATGCTTAATTATATATTATATTGTATTAAAAAAAAAAACGGGTCGGGTTTTTTCACATATATAGAAGTCAAAGAACACAACAGCAGTATGGCCTTATCCTCGTCATCAACTGTAACACCCACACGCCCTAGATCTCCAGTGATCTGGTTTAATTGGTTAATATGCTGGACCAGATTTGCTCCTTCAGCCATCTTAAACCAATACAGCCTCTGTTTCATGTACAGCTTGCTAGATGGGGACTTAGACATGTACATCTTTTCTAGCTTATCCCAGATCTCTTTTGAAGATCTGAGCTCTAGAACTTGATGCACGACTTCATCTCCAAGACATGTTCGTATCATTGAACTCGCCTTCTCCCTCATCTCATCCCAGTCATCCTGCAAGATTGCTTTTGGCTTTGTGTCTAACAAAGCTTTCTTCATCCCTTGCTGATTCAGCATGTCCTTCACCCGGGTCTGCCAGAGACAAAAATTTCCTGTTCCATTGAAACGTGGAACCTCAAACTTCACAGAACTCGTTATTGAACCTGGCGCTCTGGTACTAGTTGTTGTGAATTCGATGAACAGAAACAGAAATAATTAAGAAAGCTTTGAAAAGAAAAATAGAGTGTTCTTGAGGGGAATACCCTTTGTTTAGGGTTTGTATTATTAATCTGATGAACAACCTTAAAAACATCTAGTCTCTTTATATATGCCTTAAAAACTCCGATACAATAAGAAACAAAAGATCTTGTGAATCTTCTAGAATCAATTACACCGTACAGGCGCCGCCTACACCCCCAAAACCTAACTCTAAATTGTCTTGAGTCGGTTTCTATAAAACCCAGTAAAAACCTTATACACCTTACACAGTCTTGCACATCTTTATAGACGTTTTCAGAGATTTCAAATCACTTTAAAAATATTATGCATGACGTAAAAAACGTTTGTTATATATGTATTTTGGTTTGCCAAAAAAAAATGCATTTTGCAATAGAAATATAGCTTTATGTAGCAATGATTTACAAAAATTTAATGTTGCAAGCAGGTTGTAATTATACGACAAATCTGTTGCAAAAAAATGTTGCACTAGTACAACATGTATGCGACAAATTGATTCATTGCAAACTTTTTGACGTCTATGCGACAAATTTTAATTTGTAACATTCAACTGGTAACTATATAAAATTGGCTACGTCTTCGTTGCAGTTCTATATTTGCAACGATATATTGGCATGCAACAACAGTTTTTGATATTACAATATCATTATTTTCTTGTAGTCCATATAACAAGATTATCCCCTAGTCTTGTCTAGAAGAATACAATATGCGAATTTTGATTCGTGTGATGACATTGACACACTTACAAAACTAGCCCAAAGTGACTATGTTATGGTTAACTTATTTATAACTATTATAAATATAATTAGTACATGATTGACTTGCATTTCGTAAATTTAACTTGCTGAAGTGATGGTCTGATATCTCTCATTGTTTTATGGGCAATTATAAACGCAGTGGCATTCTTCTTGCGGTGGCCTGCGTGGTTCTATCTTTTGATAGGCTATTGCCTTGCAAGTACCGATCGCATTGGTGTCTTTTACTCTTACATCGAGAGACATAAATTTTAATATAACATGTTGCTGTAAATAGTTTACCATCCAAACTTTCATTTGGAAGAACTTACAAACACGATTTCTGACCGACTGTTTTCTTTACCGTCACACCTATTTTTTTTTTTTTTTTTTAACAACAAACGAATTGACTCAAACAAACCAATTGGAGAAAGAACAGCTAACTAATGTAACCACATGCGGTTGAGTACGAACTTGTCGTGCTGATCGATCCGCAAGTACATTTGCATTCCTAAAGATCAAGGTTAACGAGAAGCTTGAGAATTCCTGCATATCCACCTTTATGTCGTCGAGATAGGCAGAGAAAGCCGGCCAATCATCTGGTGAGGACATCATCTTCACCAAATCTGAGCAGTCTGTGAGAAAAGCTACCTCTTTGAATTCATGTCCAATCATACAACGTAAAGTCCACACAAAGGCTTCAACCTCCGCGTGAAGTGGGGAGAGACTCCACCTAAAATTTGAGGCACCCATAATCGGAGAAGCATCGTGAGCCCTCATACACACCCAACCTGCACCCGCAAACTTGTCCGTGTCCTTCCAGGAACCATCCACAAAACAACGGAAACCTGTATAAGCAGCAGGAAGGGAGGAAACCCCCCGGACCACCCGAGGATTGGGTCCTGTTGGAACAATAAATCCCTCCTCATCTTCAACCTGGGCCGCGGACCAGGCTATTGCCTCATTGGCCGCCCACTTTGCAATCTCATCCGGTTTTTCTACCACATTTTCAAAAACCTTCGCATTTCGCGCTTTCCAAATGTACCACATAATCCATGGGAAGGCTACCACCTGAGCCCCTGGATTTTGTGCCCCAAGAAAATGGTCCACATTCGCAAACACCGATGCTGTGGGAAATCCAATTGTACCTGTCGGAACATTGGACAAAGCCCACACCTGTCGTGCGGGTGGACACTCAAACATGGCATGATTAATCGTTTCTAGGGGAAAACCACAACGCATACACTCCAGATCACAGTAAATTCCCCGACGACCTAAGTTAGCCGCGACTGAAAGACAGCCCGAAAGAACTTGCCACATGAAGTGCTGTATTTTTGGAGGACACTTAACTTTCCAAACACTAGCCAATAAAGAGACATAATCAGGATCATAGACCACCGGCCTAGAGTCATGGGGGGGGCGGCAAACGAGCCGTATGATATCCAGATTTAACCGTATACTTGTCCGATTTAGTAAAGTGCCAACCGAAAGAATCACTCTATGGAGTAATACTTAAAGGAATCGCACCAATTAAAGACACATCAGCTGGATCGAAATGGTCAGCTAGCCGATCCATCCACCAGGTATTAGAACTCCGATCAATAAGATCATTAATCTGGATCGAAGGATCCTTAAAAGAATCCTTGCTTAACGCTGGTCTCGGGAATTGAGCAGGTACCCAGGGATCTGTCCATATTGACACAGTATCTCCAGAACCAACCCGTTTAATTAGCCCTTTGCTTACCAGAGAGCGAGAGGAAACAATACTTCTCCACCCATAGGATGGAGAGTAAGATTTAATAGGATCCATAGGATGCGAGTTCCGATAATACCGACTCTTAAACACCCATGCAAAAAGCTAATCAGGGACTTCTATCAGTCTCCATAACTGCTTAGCCAAAAGGGCGGAGTTGAAATCATCAATATTCCGAAAACCCAGGCCGCCGAGTTGCTTACTCGAGCAAAGCTTCTCCCATGCTAACCAATGCATACCCCCCAGACTGTCCATTTGAGCTCCACCAAAAGTTTGCAATAGCACTCGTCAGTTTAGACGTTATAGTTTTCGGGATCTGAAAACAAGACATCACAAACGTCGGAACAGCCGTGGCCACCGACTTTATCATCACTTCTTTCCCCCCCTTCGAAAGCAATTTGGCCGACCAACCAGTAGTGCAACCCTGTAACTTATCCCAGACAAAGGAAAAAACCTTCATCTTTGAACCTCCCAAACTTTCAGGAATTCCCAAATATGATCCCATTCCACCTAATTTAGTAATGCCAAGAATCGACTGCATCTCCACTTTTGTATCCGCCGAAACCTTGTGGCCAAATTGAATATAGGATTTATCCAAATTTATCAATTGACCAGAAACCGCTTCATAGGACCTCAAGACCGTTAAAGTAGCCTCACATTCTTCCTTAGTAGCTCTACAAAAAAATAAGCTATCATCCGCAAAAAGAAGATGAGTGATAGGAGGGCATTGATTTGCCACCTTTATGCCTGTAATCAATTTATCCCTCTCTGCCTTCCGAACATTTGCTATCAGCACTTCCGTACACAGAATAAACAAATAAGGTGATAAAGGATCCCCCTGTCTCAAACCCCTTGTCGGCTGAATGAATCCATGTGGTTGTCCATTCAGTAAAACCTTATATTCCATCGATGTAACGCAGTACATGATCCAGGATATCCATCTCTCCAAGAAACCCATCTTCCTGAGAACTTGCTCCACGAAATTCCATTCAACCCGATCATAAGCTTTACTCATGTCCGTTTTTATGCCCATGAAGTTCGATTTGCAAGAATTGTTAGTCCGGAGCCCATGAAACATTTCCTGGGCAATTAAGATATTATCTGAAATCAAACGGCCTGGGACAAAAGCAGACTGAGTTTCTGAAATAAGTGTTGGTAACACCCGTTTTAACCTTTGACATAAAATTTTAGATATGATCTTATATCCCACATTACACAAGCTGATCGGCCTTAACTCCGCCATTCGAGTTGGTTTCGACACTTTTGGAATTAGACAAATATGCGTAGAATTCAACCGCTTGTCAAAAGAACCCTGCTCGAAGAAAGAATTTACCAAATTAAGTAAATCCGTCATAACGACATTCCATGCCTTTTGAAAAAATAACGTTGTCATCCCATCCGGCCCTGGAGCTTTATCCGGATGCATCATAAATAAAGCCGCTCTTACCTCTTTTTCCGTAGCAGGACCGGTCATAACGGCATTATCCTTCTCCGTAATCACCGTATTAATCTCCCTGAGAATCTCATCACAATTACCAAAGTCAATTGTGGAGAACAACTCCTCAAAATATGACACTGCCGTACTACAAATCACATCATCATCCGTAGACCACACATTATTTTTATCAAAAAGACCCACTATCCTGTTCCGTGCCCTGCGCTGCTTCGTTTGAGCATGGAAATACTTGGAGTTCCTATCGCCTACCCGCATCCATCGGTTCCGACTCTTCTGATACCAATAAATTTCTTCATCCCGATAAGCCTCCCTCAATTGGGAGGTCAAATCCGTAATCGTTTCCGGGGAAGTTGCATCATCTGCCTGGGCCACCGATAGCTGCCTTGTAATAAGGTCGATTGCATCCCGTCCGACCGGAACATGTGTCTTCCGCCACCGCGAAATAGACCGCCGACAATTTACCCCTTTGTCCACAAAAAGCCCCTGCTCATTTCGCCCACCAGCCGCCCAACCCGAAGAAATGGTACTCATCAATCCTTCCTTACCAAGCCACCGCCTATCAAACACAAACCGCCGCTTCCCCCTTGGACGCTTGGCTCCAATATACGCCAATATAGGCTTATGATCAGACGCCACCATAGGCAAGTATTCTGTCACGGTATCCGGAAAAAGAGCATGCCAGTCCTCATTACCTAATGCTCTATCCAACCGACAACGTATTGCCTTTTTGTCCCTCCAACACCGCCAAGACAAGAAATCACCCAAATACGGAAACTCCAAAAAACCACAATCCTGGATCATACAATTGAAAGACCGGAAAGATGCCGCAGGACGGAGTTTCCCCCTCGTTTCTCATGATTTCCGGTCAACTCATTAAAATCTCCAATTACAAACCATGGGGAACTACGAGATATCCCCATTCTTGTTAACCGTTCCCAAACTAAATCCTGATTTTTTGGTACTGGATCCCCATAAATAAAAGTTAAATTAAAGAATTTGCCTTTGTAAACTGCCTCAATATCAATCATTCGATCTGACTCAAAAACAATGGAAACATTAAAATCATCTTTATTATAAAAAAGTGCCAATCCACCACTACAACCAATAGGATCAACAGTTATTAAATTTGAATAGCCAAAATGGCCCACAAAACATTCCATAAAAGAGAAAGACTGCTTTGTTTCAGAAAGAAACAAAAAATCTGGACGATGCTGAAACCAAAGGTCCCTAAGATGTCCAATAGTTGCCTTGTTATCCAGGCCTTGGCAATTCCAGCTGAGAATCTTCATCTATCAACCTATCGGTTTAGGTGGTTTGCCGCCACCCGCCGCACCCTTTCCCTTGTCCTGGTTCTTCGGGTTGTGTCCATCGCGCCCCTGGTCCGAATTCTTTGCTGCAGGTTTCCTCCTCGGAGTACGAAGATAAACATTCAGCTTTTTGGAGCCTCCCCCCTTTAGCAGACCCCCTTTGGCCTTAACCTCCTTCTCCCCTTTCACTTCATTCCCCTCCTTATGCTCCATATGCTCATCCGCACAAGAGGAAATAACAGCAGTGGCTAGCAAACCAGAGCCTACCTTATCCGAAGACTCCTCCGAAAAAGATTCTGCAGCACCAGTCCCTAGCAACCCTGAGTCCGCCGTAATCGATCCTTCTTCCGAAGTTGGAACCGCTTCACCAATCGCCTTGGCACCATCCTCCACCATCGCATCCAACTCCAAGCCCTCCTCCATATCCTCAACAACCCCCGCAACTTTGACCTCTGACACCTCCGGATCCACAGCAACAGTATCCTCCACCACCCCCGAAACAGGAGGAGAGTTCCCCGGCTCAGACACAGAAACCTCACCCATACTAGTATCCCCACCCTCTTCCAAGACCCGAGAATCACCCTGTGCAGGTAGCTGCTCCATCGTTCCCGCAGTCCTCTGAACACATTCCTTATCTCCAGACGGCTCCATGGTCTCCTCTCGAAAGAGAGCTTTCCTCACTTTTTTCTGGACCTGCTCCACCACTTGAAACGCCGGAGAGGACTCCCTAACCACATTTTCCCCATCCGCTGCAGCACGGTCTCGTGGAGGAGAGACTACCGGTGCAACGTCTCTGTGTTCAACCAACCTTGAAGAATCAGCACAGCGACGGGGTCTATGTGAGTCCGCCTATGAAGACCGAGAGCGACCCCTCTGTCCTCCCGGATGCTGCCTGTTCTCCTGCCTCTGAAAACCCTGCCTGGAGGATTCCCCGGTAACCCGATTACGACCAGCATCTGGAAGCCTATTCGCCTGATCACTCTGCCTGCCCCTACCGCCAGCCACCGCTCCTCTGTAACTATGAAACCGACTATCACCAGTACCTTCAACCGAAGGAAGAGAGGAAGCAGAAGAAACCACACCTCCTCCAGCTTCTTCCCCACAGAAGTCTTCATGATGACACAGATTAAAACACCGACGGCAATAGCCAAACAATCGCTCGTACCGCATAGAAATAATGGTTTGATCCCCATTGCCAAACTCAATCTCGGATTCAAAACACAGAGGCTTGAAACCATTGATCACCACCTTTACCCGACCTCCATCAATATCCACTTCCTGGACCTCCCCAAGATCTTCACCGATGCTCCTAAACATGGGATCAGCCCAGAACTGAAGAGGGACCCCGAAGACACGAACCCAAAAAGTGAGAGCAGATGGATACAAAGGATCCACCGACGGCTTCCAACGAACCAGGGCCACCATCCAGTGATCTAAATGAAACGGTTCCATTTTGAGAACCTCCACAATATCCTCCTCATTATCGAAATCGAACTGAAACTTCCCAAGCCCCAGATCCGCGCCAACAACCTTGCCCTCCATTTACCAAATACGAGGAAACAGCAGCAGCAAAGCCTTCATGTCTTGCACCCGAGGATTGACACAGCGACCAATGACTGTCTTCGAGTACCCTTCAATCAATGCCGAGTTATCAAAATGTGGGACTTTAATCTTGCGTTTATGAGATTTATAAACAGCGTTTTTCTTGAGTTTTTGGATGTGGCTGCCATCATTTTCATCAACAACATCCTGATTTACTCTAAGAGTTCTGAGGAGCATGCAATGCATCTGAGAGCAGTTCTAGAGAAACTGTGGGAGCAGAATTAGTATGCCAAGTTGAGCAAGTGTAGTTTCTGGCAACGAAAGATGGGTTTCATGGTTACATTATTTCTGTAGGAGGAGTTTTGGGAGATCCGCAGAAGATTCAGGCCATCAAAGATTGGCCGAGACCGCAGAATGCCACAAAGATCAGGAGTTTTCACGGGTTGGCAGGTTACTATAGGAGGTTTGTCCAGGGTTTTGCGAGCAAAGCACGGCTGATGGCTAAGTTGACTGAAAAGGATGTCCTGTTTGTTTGGTCAAAAGAGTGTGAGGAGGGCTTCATAAGCCTGAAGTAGATGCTGACTACTACGCCAGTGTTAGCACTACCAAAGCAGGGGGAGCCCTATGTCGTTTATGCAGATCCATTCGGAGTTGGTTTGGAGTGTGTATTGATGCAACATGGCAAGGTGATTGCCTACGTATCGCGGCAGTTGCAGAAGAATGAGGACAATTATCCTACTCACGATTTGGAGATGGCTGTTGTAGTTTTTCCCTTGAAGATTTGGAGGTCTTATCTTTAAGGTACGAAGGTACATAAAAATTTGAAGTATATATTCACTCAACCCAAGCTGAATTTGAGGCAGAGGCGTTGGATGGAGCTGGTGGAATATTACGATCGGGTGATAGCCAACCACCCTGGTAAGGCTAACTTGGTTGCAGATGCCTTGAGTCGGAAGCGGGCGGCTTCAGCTCAGGAGCAAGACATGGAGTCTCTGGTAGGAGAGATCAGTACATTTAGTTTGTGTGCTATCTCTCAGGAGCCGTTGGGTTTGGAGGCGGCTGATAGAGCAGATCTTCTGAGCATAGTGCGGTTGGCTCAAGAGAATAATGCGGGGCTGGTGAATGCCTCTAAAGTTGCTGATTCTGAGTATTAGGTCTATGCCAATAGTATTATACTTGTGCACGGTCGGATTTGTGTGCCCAAGGATGAGGAGTTGAGGCAGGAGATCCTGAGAGAGGCTAATGTGAGCATGTTTTCTATTCATCCAGGAGCAACTAAGATGGACCATGATCTCAAGTGGTATTATCATTGGGTCAGGATGAAGAAGGATGTAGCTAGTTAGGTCGCGAGGTGCAATGTTTGCCAACTAGTGAAGGCTGAACATCAAGTTCTGGGCGGCTTGCTGAAGAGTTTTCCAATTCCAGAGTGGAAGTGGGACATGATCATGATGCATTTTGTGGTAGGGTTGCTAGTGTCTCGGACCTACGATGCGATTTGGGTCATTATGGACCGGTTGACTAAGTCGACAAATTTCCTGGCGATCAAGAAAACCGATGGAGCAGCGGTCTTGGCTAAGAAGTATGTGAATGAGATAGTCAGGTTACACGGGGTGCCAGCGAGTATAGTGTCTGATAGAGATTCCAAGTTCACTTTGGTGTTTTGGAGGGCATTCCAAGCAGAGATGGGCACTAAGGTGCCTATGTGAAGCAACCCGTCCCATTTTTTTTAATTAATAACAATATATAATTAAGCATCTCATACTACTTAATTAAACCAACCAAACCACAATTCATCAATAAACCAACAACAACCAACATTCACAGCGGAAATATACCAACAATACAAAACCAACATATCATCAATACAATAACATTCCTAATCATTCTATCCAACAACCTAGCATAACTCTATCCAAGGTTCCAACATCAATAACATAAGCATAACACAACAACCGATACCCTAGATCATCCTCCTCCTCATCGCCATGATTCCATGTCTCATACCTGCACACCACAAACAACAATTGAGATGCGTAAGTATTATCATAAATACTTAGTGAGACAACACAAACAAACACAACAAACCAGGAAACCAAGCGTCAGACAAGTTGGTGTCGACCGACACTGACTCCTACTTGGTTTCGACCAACACCCTCCTAATGTCGATCGACACCGACTCCGCATACACGTTCTGCTCAAAGCCGATCATCGAATCTTCGGTTCTAACCACCTCCAATTCGTCCCAAAATTCGCTCAAAGGGCACAGGAAACTATATTAACCCTATAGCATCCAAATCAAACAAGAAAAACAACCCAACAACACAAACAAGCAAAACAAAAGAAATTTCAGGCTTAGATAAGCCATGGTCATGCACTCACCTCTTTTGCATAAAGTTTTGACCCAACAACGACGAATCCAACCCTTAGAAGCCTTCTCCTTTGTAGCACAAAATCTCCACTCCACAGCAACAGATCTCTCAGTCCAATCCAAGAAACTCCCAAAACTCTCAAGAACACTCTCCAACACTTTTTTCCTTTTAACAAACTCTCGGGAACAGCCAAACTCTAAAACCCACGACCCTAGGTCGAGTTTCCCTTTAAATACCTTGGTTAGGAGATTTCACTTCAACCAGACTGCTCCAATTCGATGATTTAAATCAATCTAGTCGAACCAGAAATTGCTTGTGTAGATCGACACTATCTTTGGTGTCAATCGACACCCATCCCCAAAATTTATATTTGGTTCACATATGTTACAATTTTCTCCCACCAACAAGGATTCGTCCTCGAATCCCGCAAAAATGTCCATCCACCAAGGACCTCTGTGTAACCGTCGTCACGGCCCGCAAATTCTCCAACCGGACTGAACATCGTTAGCTAAGGTTTTCCGTGCAACTGTCGCAACAGCCCACACATCCACGTGACGCAACAGTCCACATAACCCTGACCCCGCCAGTCAGCACAACCCAAAACATGAGATCAATCATGACCTCGGAGGTCTACATCCAGCCACTATGCTCATAACCACGTCCTAGACATTGTTTGCTCCCTCACTCAAACATTCTCAGGTTGCAACCTTCAAACTGCACCGTCTGCACTCTCAGACCGTCGTCCTCGAGCCATACCATCTCAGTCTCAGTTCATCACCCTTGAGATCACAGTACCAGGAGAACTACTCATACCCTCCGGGGAACTAATCATCCCCTAGAAAAACTAATCATCTCCTCTGCCGCTCTCAGGGTCGCAATCTGTCAGGAGAACTAATCATCTCCCCAGGGAAACTAATCATCTCCACCTGAGCAAACAAGTCCTAACGTCTATAAGCATCTCTCGACCGGAACTACCTCCCGTGGTTTGAGTAAAACATCGCAATGTCCTACCAACCACCATATTCCCTCACAGGAATATCACCACCACCATGACCACTCTTCAGGCCAACCCCATACATCTCTGCCATTAAAGCCATTTATCCACTAACTTTCCAAAAATAGATAAGTTTTAACTATACATAAATCTTTCCATTTTTAGAATCAGCATATTCTCGTAGCATCGTGACATCACCAATCAAAAATCCATGAGAACTGATCATCTCATCTCTGACCACTCTTCAGGTCAACCTCTAAACATTTCCACCACTTCGGACATTTCACATCCCCTTTCTAAAAATAGACAAGTCATAACTATTCATATAACTTTCTATTTTTTAGAAACTTTCAATTTATGAAAACTTTCCATTTCCAGAATCGCATAATCCCTTAGGCCTTAACCCATTCCACACCAAGATTCCATAAGAACTAATCATCTTAGTAACTCCTCTCCAGCAATATTGTTAGTAAATCTGCAATACGGTCATCGCGGTCTAAGCAAAACCTGTTGCCACACTCACAGCACCCGATGAACCTCCATCAACACCAGTAAGCACACCGGCCACGCCGTCAGACCCCCACCTGACCAGCATGTGAATTACTAACTTGCTAAACAGGTTCACTCTAGCCACCCTGGACGAAGTAAGTCTCCAACTTAACTTCTCGAAAAACCATTTCCAACACATCCACTTTCACAAATCACCACCAACGGTATTTCCTGATACCGGCGTGATCCACAATTTTCCAACAACTTTTCAATACCCAACTGCACTTCCCGCACAGAAGCTAAAAACACTACAAAACTAACAACACATAAAACAACTTACCGTGGAATCTCATTGAAGGCTCTAAGAGGATGATACTAGGACTCCATACCACATGCAAATTGATTAACTACTCATAATCAGTTCCATCACCCAACATCATTTATCCAGCAACAGGAAAATAATTCAACCAATTCAATTCCTTCAACCACTCTAACACCAATCCACTTAACCGCCCTAGAACCGTAAGGGCTATGATACCAAACTGAAACAACCCAACCCATTTTTTTTAATAATAATAATAATATATAATTAAGCATCTCATACTACTTAATTAAACAAACCAAACCACAATTCATCAATAAACCAACAACAACCAACATGCACAACAGAAACATACCAACAATACAAAACAACCATATCATTAATACAATAACATTCCTAACAATTCTATCCAACAACCTAGCATAACTCTATCAGAGGTTCCAACATCAATAACATAAACATAACACAACAACTGATACCCTAGATCATCCTCCTCCTCATCGCCATGACTCCATGTCTCATACCTGCACACCACAAACAACAATTGAGATGCGTAATTATTATCATAAATACTTAGTGAGGCAATCCTTCTATCTACTAGGCTATACACACAAGCAACTGCGATTCCAATGTTAAGCAACACATACAAACACAACAAACCAGGAAACCAAGCGTCAGAAAAGTTGGTGTCGACTGACACTAACTCCTATCTGGTGTTGATCGACACTGACTCCGCATACACGTTCTATTCGAAGCCGATCATCAAATCTCTGATTCTAACCACCTCCAATCCGTCCCAAAACTCGCCCAAAGGCCACAGGAAACTATATGAACCCTATAGCATCCAAATCAAACAAGAAAAAAAACACAGCAACATAAACAAGCAAAACAAAAGAGATCTCAAGCTTAGATCAGCCATGGTCGTGCACTCACCTCTTTCGCAGAAAGTTCTAACCCAACAACGACGAATCCAACCCTTAGAAGCCTTCTCCTTTGTTCCTAGCACAATATCTGCACTCCACAGCAACAGATCTCTCACTTCAAGCCAAGAAACTCCCAAAACTCTCAAGAATAATCTCTAACACTTTTCTTCTTTTCACAAACTCTCGGGATCGGCCAAACTCTAAAACCCATGACCCTAAGTTGACTTTACCTTTAAATATCTTGGTTAGGAGATTTCATTTAAACCAAACCTCTCCAATTCGACAATTTAAATCAATATGGTCAAACCAAAAATTGATGGAGTAGATCGACACTACCCTTGGTGTCGATCGACACCCATCCCCAAAATCCATATTTGGTTAACAGATGTTACAATATGAGTACAGCTTATCACCCTCAGACATATGGACAGTCAAAGAGGATGATTCAGACGTTGGAGGATTTGCTGAGGATGTGTGTGCTGGATTGGGGTGGCCATTGGGCAGATCACCTGAGCTTGGTAGAGTTTGCTTAAAACAACAGCTACCAGACAAGTATCGGGATGGCTCCTTATGAGGCGTTGTATGGGAGGTCATGTCGTACACTGTTATGATGGACTCATGTGGGGGAAAGGAGCGTATATGGTGTGAGTTTTGTTCAGGAGACCTCAGAGAAGATTTGGGTTCTAAAGCTGGACATGAAGGAAGCTCAGGATCGGCAGAGGAATTATGCCGATAAGAGGAGGAGAGATTTTGAATTTCATGTGGGAGACAGAGTGTACCTCAAGATGGCCATGTTGCAGGGTCCAAACAGGTCATTGACAGAGACTAAGTTGAGTCTGAGGTACATGGGACCGTTCAGAGTGATTGAGCGGAGAGGACCGACGGCATATAGGCTGGAGTTGCCTGATGTTATGCGCGCATTCCACAAGGTCTTTCATGTGTTGATGCTGCGGAAGTGTCTCCGCGAGGATGATCAGGTTTGAGCTAAGATTCTTGAGGATCTTCAGCCTAACATGACTTTGGAGGCGAGACCGGTGAGGGTCCTCGAGAGGAGAGCCAAGGAACTTTGGAAGAAAACGAATCCTTTGATGAGAGTCCTATAGGACTGTGATGGTGTTATGGAGCAGACTTGGAAGCCATAGGCGAGGATGAAGGCAAGGTTCAAGAAGTGGTTTGAGAAAGAGGCTAAGACTTGAGCTTTTCTAGCCTGGTCCCAGCTGTAGTCCGTGGCTGGAGTGGGAATGGAGTATACCAGCCCATATCTCTTGTTACTTGGTTGCTTATGGGTGGTTGGTTGTTCGACTAAGTACCATATCAATTGATACTAGGCTTTTTGTGTCTCCTAGTAGGTCTCAATTAACCTTATGTAGTTGTAGTACTTAATGTATCAATCCAAATGGGATGTACTAGCAATCAAGATGTAATCAACGTATCACAAGTCAAGCCAATATAAAAAAAATGTTTGTCTAACAATCCTAGAATGATCAGAATACAAAACGGAAATGAACTACAGAACTAGAAACGATAATGCATGACAAGAAGCAAACATGAATATGTAAAAGTTATATGTCTATATTTTGTCTCTCCTTAGCATATATTTATCATGCATTTAGTTAGGATAACTCATTGTTTTGCATCATTTTATAGTCTTTTCTATACACTTTGCATGTCTAGGTAGCTCTTGCATCATCCTTGCATACATTGTGCATTTCGGAGTATTTCAGGTATCTAGGAGACGTTGGAAGCGCATTCGTTCGAGCCAACCTTCCAGACGCCGCTAGAGCCACACCTTCCAGACGCATCACTCGAGCCATTCTCAAGTCACCAGTCGGGAACGCATCACTCGAGCCATTCTTAAGTCACCATTCATGAACGCATCACTCGAGCCATTCTCAAGTCACCAGTCGAGAACGCATCACTCGAGCCATTCTCAAGTCACCATCGGGAATGCATCACTCGAGCCATTCTCAAGTCACCAGTCGGGAACGCATCACTCGAGCCATTCTCAAGTCACCAGTCGGGAACGCATCACTCGAGCCATTCTCGAATCGCCAATCGAGCCACTGGTTGCACACCGACCAAATCGCGCATGTCAGGAAGGTGCTCCATCTTACACGCTTCAGGAGATTCCTGAACCGACGTTCTATCTTGTCGTTTTAAGTTTTAGGGATTCACATGTTTTTACTATATATACATTTTGTTAAGTCTTGGTTTGGGACATCTTATCTTTTATCTCGTTTTGTTCTTAAGGTTTTACCTAGCCACCTAAAACGTTCTATGACTTTGTAATCCGACATCTTGGAGTTTATTGAGTATTTGCATTTGATTTCTTTTACAAGTTGTTCATCTAATTTTTATCTATCTAAGAATGCTTGTTTCACTGTTTTCTGGGTTTACATCCTTGATGATGATTTTCGGATCTGAGTAGTGTGGTAGTTCTTGAGGATGGGATAGATTAGGTGGAGGATCTTAGGATGTAGAGTGTTTAAGCTTTGATTTGTATGATTTCCTTCTGGACTAGAGTTAGAAATACTTGTTTCTCTCTGATCAATTGGAACTAGGTCTTAGACATTTCCGCACCCAAAAGGTGTTCGATGCAATGTCTGACCAACTAGTGCCAGAGACTTACGTTCCTAGCCTAAGAGATTAGTTGTCTAGGATGTTTGTTGGCATGAATGAACTTGTTTTTCATGCCATGATTGATCATGTTTCTCTAGCGAGAGCTAGGTTTGGAAGTGGTTGAGTTTGAGTAGCTTCTGTCAAGAGATTGGATTAGCTAAGAAGTGATGTTCATTGTTTAGGGATGGTTTGCTTGTGATATGTTAAGCACTCTATAGACTAGGATACTCCACCGACATCAATTACTCCCATCCTTAGGAATTCTTTCTTTCTGATTTTTATTGCATTCATGAGACTGTTTCGCTTCTTTCTGTTTAGTTTATGTTTAGACTCGTTTCCGTTTTCACTCTTGTTTACTTCTTGGCATACATTTTCGTTTCTAGTTCTGTAATTCATTTTTGTTTTGCATTCCGATCACTCTAGGATTGTTAGTCATAAAACCACTTTTGACTTGGCTTGACTTGTGATTTCTTGATTGCATCTTGAGTGGTAGCATCATCCCATTTGGATTGACACCTTAAGTACTACGACTACATAAGGTTAATTGAACCTGCTATGACACACAAAAATCCTATTATCAAAAAGCAAAAACGATTATAAGCATGAACAAGATAGCAAGATCGGGTTCGGGTAATATCCAAACCCAAATATCCACCCGAACTAATCAAAATTAAATGTAAAAATACATCTAAAAGGATTTGAACCCATTTCCTTCGGCATTTAAGAGTGCATCTTAACCATTTTGTCATCTTAGTTTCTCTGTCCTAATGTGAAACGTTAAATATTTATGTATATACATGTTTTCTAAGTTCATGGTTTGTTTGAGTTCGGGTATACCCGAATTACCCAAACCCGACCCGATAATATAAAAAACTCGAACGGATTCTATAGGTATAAACCCGAAAACCCGAAAACCCGAAAACCCGAACTTGAATGCCCAGGGCTACTAGTCTGTGGTATCTTTATAAATAAGTTTGTCGTAAAAAATAAATATGTCATCAATTAGAAATCTTTCGTAGTTGTGGATGAAAAAAATATGTTCAAAACAAGTTTGTAGAAAATATATGTCATGCAAAAATAAATCTGTTATGCAAAAATAAATCTGTTATGCAAAAACCAATCTGTTATATACAAATAAATCTGTCACAACTATTGCCGCAGACTTTTGAAAATATTTTAATTTTTTTTAAATTGATAGGAGGATAAATTTGACTTTATTTTTTTCCTAACATAGTAAAAAATGGTATTTTAGACAAGAAAATAATTCATCTAACTCTCCAATTTTATATGTTAGTTTAGTTTTTAACCTCTTAATTTAGATTAATCTAGTTTTTTTTTTAAATTGTTTGGGTTTAACAAACCTATTTTCTTAGCTGAAATGGTTATGTTATGTGGACATGTCCCTTGGCATTGGCCCGAACCTTCATTTCGATTTTTCGCAGCCTTATAATTTCTTTTTTGTTTTGCAACTTTTTTCCTCTTCCTAGTGTAAAAATTATAATAATTACTGTGTAGTGAAGAGCTATAAACAAAGGTCAATACAAACCATATCCCTGAGGCCAGCTTTCCATAACGACTCGAATGTTGATTTGTGATTTCAAGTGCAATCTATCTTAACATTTTTGGAGTACATTTCTGTGTCATTCTCTCTTATCTTTGTATTCAAACAAATCCCAACTAAATTCTCTACAATCCTTACAACCAAACACAATGATTTTTTTATTTGATAATATTAATTTCCTAAAATCTATCTACTTAATTTAAAGCAATATGTTAGATTAAAATATAATTCTCCTTTCACTTTTATTTAATTTTATATTTAATTATTTAAATTACTGTTTAATACATAAAGTTAATAAAAATTTAAATTTTTTTCATCATATGATGTGATTTGAATTTTTATAAACAGATATATATTTTAGAAATTGTTTTAGGATTTTTGTAACTAAACAAGTATATTCGGATATAGATTATTTTACATTTGAGCTATTTTAATATATAATAAATATCTATCTTAACCTTTTTGGAATACATTTTTGTGTCATCTTCTATATGTTATCCGGATTTCCACAAAATACCCTTAAGTTTAGACAATTAATCAAAGCTTATTAAGGTTATTTGTGTGATCCTAAATTTCGGGTCGGTTTTAATTCTCAAATCAAAATCCGATTGCACTAATCAGATCTTTTTTAATTATAAAAGAAAAATAATGTAAACATGGAAGGGACAATTGCTTTTTTTGTACCTTTATTTGCATTTGAATGAAATCATAGACCCCATATTCGATTTTCGAGAAATATAACCACTAAGGGTGCTGAAATTACAGTTGACTCCCTTACGACCAAACAAAAAACAGAAGCCGAAATGACAGATGTAACCTGAGGAAGTCTGCAATAGATTTCTTTATGGTGGATTTCAAATTGACGTCTAATGGAAGACATAAAAATATGTCTACTCCTTAATTATAGTTTAAATTTTAATTAAAAAAATTATAAAAAATAATTTGGTAAACCTATTGACCAAATAATAACCACATAGACTTCCTGCATTGAAATAAAATAATTTTACATATAAACTAGTCAAATTAAGGGAGGAAAGGCTGATTAGGTTAAAATTATTTGATTTAGGGTTTGCTTAAGTAGACTTCTCTGTAGACTATTGGTGGTTGACTTTGTAATGCCATCAACTATTAATATTATATTATTTTAATTTCACCGACAATTTAACCAAACCGATAGCTGAACCTAACCGAATGTGTACCGATTCCTTGATTTTAACCTAACCGGATTCAGTAACCATGTAAATACTTCTTTCTGTAAGTCAACCCTAGTTTGTATGTGCTTTCTCTCTCTCCACAATTTCTCTCTCTAAAATTCCGATATTGTTGCTCTCGAAAATTCAGATTCTATCCTCATCATTTATCATCTTCGAAACTCAAGGACATTTTAGATAAGTATTCTCATCATTTATCGTCGGCTATTTGCTTTTGTAACGCTTAAGCTAATTTTGTTCGAAAATATATATGTTCTCATAGTTTTTTGTTCATTTTGCACACAGATATGGATTTACACAGCTACACTCAGTCATCTTCTAGTTCTTTGCAAGTATGGAGTGAAGGTCCACCCGAAGTAAACTTTCTTGGCCTGACAATTGGAATTCCTGACAAATGTTTCTGTGGAAGGGAAACCGTTATGAAATGTTCCACCCAAGCCGACAATCCTGGAAGGATTTTCTTTGGATGCAATAACCATGAGGTTGTTAGATTGTATGATGGTTTATTCGTTTGGTATAATTATTATTTGAGTATAGGTAATATTCTTATGGTATATTTATTTCTATGGTACGGTATAGGATGGAAAGGACCATATTATGAAATGGTGGGATGAGGCTATTATGCAAGAACTTCAAGCAATGAGAGGTGGACTTGCTGACCAAAGGGATTCCATTACAGCCATCCAGGAAAATGATGAAATGCTATGGGTTCAGCAGGAGCTAGACAAGGTGAAAGATCAGATGAAGGAATTACGTCTATCAGTTCGTCGTGTACGCGCGGTGGTCGAGAATGTCTTAATCGCCGGTATAATCTTAATTGTTGTATTAATCTCTTTTGCTTTGTAATCTGTGAACCTCTCTTTATCGTGGCCATTTGTTTGAATGGCGTATTTATGTCTGTAATCTGTGAACTTGCTTCAGTTTCTGTAATATTTGGACGATATCGTTGACTTCATTAGTTGACCTATTTAGTAGACATCTCCCGTTTACATTAAGAACTCAGTCGACGAAGTCTACTCGTTAATGATTTATGACACGACGGTTTGCGTTATTAATTATGTAACTGTTCATTGATTTAAAGAGAAAAGAGAAAAGTTTCAATCACAATGGTTGCAGTTTTAAAAAAAAATAGTACGTAGTTTATCTTCACGACGGAGAATTGGGGATTGAAAGTCTTTCAGTACTTGTATCGGTCAATATAAATCATCCACGCTTAATTGGAGACTGATCACGGTTGGGTAATTGAAACTTTCTCTATATCACTTCACTTCATCATATAAGTGTATAATCATCTATCATTCACGTCTGTGTAATTCTTAGAAAGTTTCTATATCATATCACTTTATACTTATAAGTGTAGAATTCTATATTCACACGCAACTTTTGTCCCTGTACGATAGAAACTCGTTCATCGTCGTTAACGATGTATTAATTTGGTTGATTAGATAGATTTGCAGTTTAAAGTACGTTTTAGTTTCCCCAGAAAGAAGTCTACTTGATAAGTCTTCAGCATAATAGTACAAAAAATAATTTGATTTGATGGATTTGCAGTTTAAAGTATGTTTTAGTTTCCCCAGAAAGAAGTCTACTTGATAAGTCTTCAGCATAATAGTACAAAAATTAATTTGATTTGATGGATTTGCAGTTTAAAGTATGTTTTAGTTTCCCTAGAAAGAAGTCTACTTGATAAGTCTTCAGCATAATAGTACAAAAATTAATTTGCTTTGATGGATTTGCAGACGGTTCAGTTTCCCGTGGAGAAGTCTACCGGAGAAGTCGTCAACATAATCATTACAAGGTATAAATGATTTGACGATAGTTGGCGGAAATATATATATGTTTAATTTACCGATAAGCGGGATCCGGTTTTAATCGGTTTCTTTATAATTTCTTTATAATTTTCTGGTACTGTTTCTGATAAAACGATTTTGGTTTTATAAAACCGGGATTATTATAATTATTGTAATTTTATACAACTTAAAAACCGAGATAACATAGGATAGTTATCACTAATTCTTCCTCATCTAGAAAACGCTTCTCTTCTGCTTATCTTTATCGCTTATCACTAACGGTTGATTTTCCCATTTTTTTGTTCATGTTAAACCTAAATCTCTATCTTTCGGATTGTCAGTTTACTTACTTTGTTTAACTTATTTGTACCAGATCTCGACGAACTCTGTATTCTTCAACCCAGCCGCTTTATCTTCATCTTTGCCGCGTCTTCGCCGCCGTTGTCCTCCTCGATCAAACTGAAGGTTGACTTCTTTTGCAATTTGATAGTAGCCTTCTTTTTCAATTTGACGCATAGACTTATTGGATTTGTCGTCCTCTTTCTCAATCACTCGTTTTTTTAATTTCCCCGCCAAACCTAATCTTATCTTGCAGAATGGATGAGGAGAGAAAACCAGAATTTCCTCGAAGATTTTACACGAAAGGTGATGAGCCGCTTCCTCAAAAAAGCATCGGCTATTACAGCAACGATACGAAGCTGTTTGATGAACTGTACAAAGCTCTCGAGCCGGATGAATGGGATGAGATTTATCAATCTCGTCTGGATGTCTTGTTACAGTTCAACCGTCTCCAATTCGAATGGGCTTCCAGACTGGTTCACCATATACTCACCTTACAGATAGTCTGCAGCAAAAAGTATGAGATCTGGAGTCTAGTAGGATCTAACCCTTTACGATTTTCTTTGAATGAGTTTGAAGCCATCACTGGACTTAACTGTGAAGATATGGAGTCGTTGGAGCAGCCACATGTTGAGGTTTCAGACGAGATGGAAGAGTTTTGGGAGAAGCTTGGAGTCAATTTAGACAGCGGTCCGAGTATTGAGCAACTGGTCGCAGCATGTAAGAACTCAAACGATTGGGATAGAATAGAGCGTGTTAGGTTGGGTTATTTAGCTATCTACGCTGGGTTTATAGAAGCTAGGAAACCATCAACGCCCACCCGTCTAAATATGGCTAGGCTAGTCATGGATTTAGATGCATTTCTTGATTATCCCCGGGGAAGAGTTGCTTTCAAAAACCTGATTCAGTCTGTTAAGGAGAAGGACTTAAACAAGCAGAGTTACACCATAGACGGATTTGTCGAACCTCTGCAGATATGGGTGTACGAATCTATGCCTAATTTTGGCAAATTAATTGGGGAACTGTTGGCGAACAATCCAAGTCCACCGTTGCTTGCTTACCGCGGTTCTCGCGGTAGAAAATATGTCCAAGAGGGCATTCTAAAACAGGGACGCATCTCTGTGATTTGTCTATAATTTATCTACGATATTAGATGACTCGGTAACCATTATTGTGTTAGATTTGAACTAGTATACTGTTTTATATAAATTGTAGACAAACTTCAGACACTTCAAAACCATTGGTGGCATGATTAGTCCTGTTTGGGAAGACGATGAAGCAGATGACAAGATTGATAACATTTTGAGAGCATTCAATGAGGATTTTGGTCCATGGAAGTGGGCGAGAGGTTTGTGGCAGACGGTTGGTATTTATGAATCCAACAATCCGAAGGTTAAGATCGAAGAAAAGGGATCGAATAAGAGAGCCGGTGAATTTGGTGAATGAAGTGGGAAGAGGCATTGTCCAAGTGAATCGACTGACTTGGAAATCAACATTTTGGATTCTATTAAAGATGAGCTCGGCATGTGGGGAGCAGTTCTGCTCGATCAGATGAAGGAAGGTTTCAACATGTTGAATGAGAAGATTGAAAGTCTGGCTTCGGATCTTACCAAAATGAAGGGAGATGTAACTGGTACGAAAGAGGCTGATCCTTTATCAAAGGAACAGAAGGACTCTCAGGCAGCTACTGGTACGAAAGAGGCTGTATCAAAGGAACAGAAGGACTCTCAGGCAGCTACTGGTACGAAAGAGGCTGTATCAAAGGAACATAAGGACTCTCAGACGGATATGGTTAGTTCTGAACACTTGCAATTTCCTACTATGATTCCTCACAATCACAATACCAGGTACAAGGCGAAGAAAAAATAGACTTCTAGAAGCTGTCAACTTCGAAGACATAAAAACAAGTGTTGTCTTCTTATGTGAAGTAGACTTCCTTATGTGAAGTAGACTTCTATATTCGTGTTTTCTTTGTTTGTTTTATTTGAGACAAATGAAACATATGCTGCGACTTTAATATTATTTGTTTTCATAAATGATCATATAACTTTTAAATCGGAATTTGCAGAACAAGCCAGGTCAATCTCAGACCCTGAAACCATCTCCATCTGTTACTCGTACGGATACGAATGTGCCAAAGAAAGTCAGCTCTGAATCATCTGACACTGAGTCAGACCCACCTGTGTTTATTCGCACGGAAATCCCAACAACTGCCGACTTGACTGCTAGAGCCAAGAAACAAGAACCAAGGAAAGAAGCTGCTAGGATTACGGCACATGGCAAGGCTGAAAGGGTTAAGAGGTTGGCGTCAAGTCAACGTTCTCCGTTCGTTGGTGATAACACAGCCAAGACTATCATGGGTGTTAAATCAGCCACCTCAGCGTACAATCCTTTTGATAAAGCAGACATGGAGTTGAAGAAGGGTTTGCTTGATTTCTTAAAGAAAGATCCGTAAGTCTACTAACTTTTATGGTATGTTTCAAAAATTCTATTTGTGGAAACTCTAGTAACTTATCTGTATCCAAACCATTCATCACCCGCAGGACGTACAAGAACAAGGTCCCAGAGAAATCCCGATGCTGTCTTTGGTGGTACGAACTGCAGATAAAAACAGTCTGGCTATGAGATTCGGTAAGTCTACTAGAAAACTTCTTCTTCAAGTATACTAGAAAACTTCAGGTCAGTCTTCAATATTATAACTTCGTTTTATATCCATGTGGTATTCCAGCACATGGATGTGGGGTTGAATCTATTGAGACATCGACACGCACATCATCCTGAGAGGTTTAAAACGAGTAGAGTGGCTTTCCTAGACGCTATGTTCACTCATCTCTGGACAACGAAGTACCTTGACTTTGTCAATTCTGAGGCACATGCTAATGGATCTGGGAAACTGTTGCCGGCCGGTGCCTTCAGCTACCACGCAGGGGAGTATCCACCGTATGCTCAGACTAACAAGCAATGGGGTCTGGAAGTGGACGACTTATATGTGCCTTTAAACGTGAAGTCGACGCACTGGGTAGCTTTGTGGATCTCGATTCCCATGAGACACATCGTCGTCTGGGATAGCATCCCGAGTGTCACCAACGACGAAGAGCTTCCATCTACCATCGAGCCTATTGCCGTGTTGGTTCCCTACGTGCTGCGGGAGTTAGCCAGCCATGACCGGAAGCATATGTGGTCGTACGAGAAGTTCACTTATGAGCGGGTTATAAAGGGAGTGCCTCCAAACAGGAAGCCAGGTGACTGTGGTGTGTATACTTTGAAGTACATAGAAGAATGTCATGCTCTTGGGATAACCTTTCCTACTACTTTGTGCGACGCAAACATCACATGGATAAGGGAGAAGATGGCTTGTGACTTATTTCACGAGATTGAATGTCGTGGACCAAATGAGGAGAACTACATAGACGACTTTGGGCTCTATGATCCTCCCCCAATCCGGGACTAACTATAAACTTTGTTTGAAAGACTAGGATGATGTTTTGTTTCTGTTGGGGGATCTTTATATTTTGTGGGCGGGATCCTACTGATTCAACTCTGATGATGGGCGGGATCTTGATATTTTTTGTGTGATCCTCCTTTTAAAACTCTAATGTGTAAGGATGATTGTTCTTGTTGTCTACTAGTTATATGTGGGATATTGGTATTTTTTGGTCAGTTTTTCCAAACATATATATAACTTCAAGCGTTAAGCTTAAAACAGAGTGAAAGAGTGTAGATGGCCAAAAAAAAAAAAAAAAAAAATACAAGTAGCATACAGCGAAAGCTTAGTAAACAAAAGTAGCATACAGCGAAAGCTTAGTAAACAAAAGTAGCATACAGCGAAAGCTTAGTAGACATATGATTGAAGTTAACCAAGAAACTTCTTCTGCAACCTACTTCATACACATCCCAAGACACATGGCCATGACAACAATGAACCCTATCCAAGACAAAACCAAGAATTGTCGAAGCATTTTTTCCCTTTCATTGGTTGCCAGTAAATCACATTGAAACTTCTTCTTGTCTTCCTCATATGTGTTAACCACCCCATAGTTCACCAAACCGTTAGCAACTTGTTCTTTCATTTCTCTTATAGATTCTTTAAGTACCTTTATTTCTTCTCTCTGCCGACGGATCTCATCCCTCGCATCCAATAAGCTCCGCCTTTGCCAACCACGTGATGGTTCTGCGTCTGACCAATGGGAAAACCCATGAACAGTGTATCTGAAGAAATGTCTTCCCGGATTTGCATCTGTCCATGATTTCACAATAATCGTCGATCTACCGCAGTACTTGCAGACTGGACGAGTAATTTGTATTTGCGAATTTGTATCAGAAACTGACCCCCAAATTTGACTCATCATTCTCTAGCTGATGGTGCTTGGTTAAGAAGAGGAGTATCATAAAATGGTCTTACGAGTAAATGATAGTTAAGTACTAGTCTTTAATAATGTCGACTTGAACACGTGGGATAATCCCTAAAAATATTACAGAGACAAATTATTGCTACGGAAATTCTATATGACTTCACGATGAAGTTAACTTCTACTCGCCGGCTTCAGCAACCTGAACAAATAATTGTTAGTGTAACCGACGATCATATACAAAACGTTAAAAATGTAACAAGTGGGATTGTTACTTACACAATGAGGTCGAGTATGTTCAGGCTATCTGCATTTTGAACAAGCATATTGCTTATGAGACTTCCTCGACTTGCTCCCCTTTTTACGTGACAGTTCTAGCCATGTTAGCCAACGAGACTTCTTTTGCCTACCAGGCTTCCGCTTCGGTATGGGAGGTATACATCGGATATCTGGCCCAATTGGATCGTGCTCGACATTGGGCATGATGTTAGCCGCGTACGACGCATAGACATAATTTTTTCTATAGTAAGCTTCGACTACGGTAGACATATGCCATCCGCTTGACTTGACAGCCTTAATTGCATGTGAACATGGTATTTTCTCAACATCAAACACCCCGCATGAACAAGATTTTGCTTCCAAGTCAACCAAACAGTCATGTTGCCCACCCCTAACATAGAAACGCCAACCATCAATGCGTTCTAGCGTCATCATATCTGCGTAATGCTCCCTTACGGCCAATAAGAACTCAACACTCCGGCTAAAAGTGGTTGTCAAACTAAATGCATCCTCTCGTCTTTTCCAATACCACCTACCTAACTTTTTCGTAATAAACTCAATAAGATATGTGATGGGATAACCTTTGGCTTTCTTTAGCATGGAGTTGATAGATTCCGCAATGTTGCTAGTCTTGATGTTGTACCTATCTCCTGGACAGTAAACCCGAGACCATAAAGCTGGATCTGCCTCATTCAAGTACGCTACAAGGGCCGGATTTACGTTGGTAAGGGAAGCCATGTAGCGGTTGTAATCATCATGCGTATGCGCATATGCTGCCCCTTTCACCAAGTACATCAGTTGCTTCCCACGAAATTAGAAATGATGTTTTGTTGGAGATGGTAGTAACATATCCCTCGTGTTGCCCATGGCATAACATTGCGACATGCTTTAGCTATTGAACTGCACCTATCCGAAAGTACTACCAGTGGATATTCATCCGAGATACACTCACCTAATTTGGTGAAAAACCAATCCCATGAAGCATCACACTCCGAGTCGACAATTCCAAAAGCCAACAAAAATAGCTGAAAGTTACCATCCTGTGCGCAAGTGACTAGCAATACACCTTCATACTTTCCGGTGAGATGGGTCCCATCAACCACAATAACTCGCCTCACGTAATTGAAACCACGGATTGAAGCATCGAAAAATAGGAAAAGGTACTTAAACCTATGCTCGTCATCAACAACAAGGTCCACGATACTTTCCGGGTTTGACTGCTCTATTTTTCTAAGACAATAAGGCAACTTCGCATATCCAGATTCGGCGTTTCCTCTCACATATTCCAAGGCATATTGTAAAGCTCTGTACGAAATTGTGTAATCCAATGTCATGCCGAACATTGTCCTCATTGAATCTTCGATATGTTGTGGGACAACACCATCTACTATTCCTACCCGGTCTACAAAAAGCATCCCAATATATTCGGAGGTGCAACGCTTACGGTGAGCTACACGGTCCACAATAGAACATGTATGCACGTTCAGATATTTGGTGACCCAAAAAGTGGTTGGATCATTCTTCACAGTGGCCACGACCCTCCACGTGCATCCTGGCACAGAGCATATTGCCACCAACCGAGACTTTGTGGACTTCTTAATTTTGAAAGAGAATTTTAACATAATAGCGGTCAAACGCACCTCTGTTATGACATCATGTTTGCATGGAAAGCATTGACCTACTTTCAGTTGGTCTATCCAAGGATTATTTAACTGTCCATGAATACCACCAACAAACGGTTTCCCTTCTTTAGCATCTACATCCGGGTGATCTTCATCTTCATCGTCATCTTCATCTTCAAATTTCCCGTACTCACTGTAATCGAAATCCATGTCATCAACATCTTTCGGCTTCTCATTTGTAGTATCATGGAGAGCTTCTTGACATTCTTCTACACATTCATCGGCACTTGGATCTACATCGTCACCAAATTCATCCGTTGGCTCCCCATCGCCAATAGAACAAGAGTTGTTTATATCATTAACACATTCCTTAACCGGCTGTCCATCCATGCATCGCGTAGAGACGCAAAGGTGAACAACATTCCTACTACTAAAATCTATCAAGTTCTGAACTGATCTATCATTTGTGACATAGACAGGAGGGGTATCTTGGGGCAATTGCTGAAGCATCATCTCTGTTAAGGGATACGATAACTGAACCATTTTTTTTTTCTTTGTCAATCAGATAATCTTCTACAGCCATTTCAAGAAGCTCAGCGTATGTACAACCGTGTCGCAAAAAAAAACATTCTCCCACCTTTGCGTCCATCCATATCAAAATGCCAAGACCCATTTCTCGTCACCCATACTCCGTAAACAACAGGTATTTGCGCCATTTACCTGAAAGGGTAAGCAGCAAGTCAAATACTCATTACATAGCTGACTATCCGTAGAAGTCTTAAATCAATAACCTTGATGCCTAACAAAACCAAAAACATGATTGATCCAAAAGTATAATATATTATCATGAAAAAAAATAGACAGAGGCAAATACATAACCGATACAAAACAAATGAACTACAAAATCAAAAAGAAAAATTTGTAAATTTCAATTAAACACTAAATCAAATATACAGATTTCACAGATAACTCCAACGGTTTGACTTCCTAAATTAGTCTACTTTAATGACCTAACTGCATATGAAAACCAAAAACTTGATTTCTCCATATGTATAATATGGATTCATGTCAAAAACATACAGAGGCAAGTAAATAACATATATCAAAGAATACAACAAAAAAATCTTAAAAATTATTCACCAATTTGCAATAAATTGGTTTTCAAATTCTGCTGACTTCATGTTGACGTCAACGGGTAGATATAAACTATACTACACGAAGATAACTTCAAATGAAGTCTATTTTCTATGGTCTATTTTTGCAATTACAATTTAACAAAGCAGACAGCGGACGAAGTCTACCATAACCGGTTGACTTCTTTTGTGGTCTTCCTTTGTTAATTTTTTGATCAGTTTTGCAATTAAATAGATAAAACTAGGTAGACTTCAATGGAAAGTTCAACCTGTTAACTTCAATTATAGTTTACTCTGGTTATTTTTGCAATTGACCAACCCATTGACTTTACAGTAGAATTATGTCTAACAAGTAGACTTCATCTATCCGTCAACAAGAAAATGTAAACTTCGTCGTGGTTAGTTTTGCAATTGACCAAGTTTGACTTTCGCCAAGTAGACTACGTACGAAGTCTATAGTAATGATGACTTCGTTTGCAGTCTGTCGTGGTCATTTTTGGGGTTGACCAACATTTTAATTTTTTAATTAGTAGACTTCTTTTGCAGTCAAATACTTATTTTAATATAATAATATTACGGTCAATGCTTAAATATTTTTGTCAACTCCAAAAATAGTCACTATAGAAGTCTACTCGTTTATTATCGTAATAAGACTTAGTCCAGCAGTCATCACTAAAAATTCAAGAATTTGGTCAATTGCAAAAATACACCTTAGTAGACTGCAAACGAGGTATCGGTTGGAAATATTATAATGCAGTCTAAACTATATTTTTTTGTTTTCAAATGAAATTAAGGAGACTGAAATTTTAGTCTACGGACTCGAAAGTCGATAAATTTTAAATTGCAAAACTGACCACATAGTAGACTTTACATGATATTAATGACGGTTGGACTAACAAATGAAGTCTAATTTCGAAAAAAAAACAAAGAAAATCATGAAATCTACCGGGAAATAACCTTATCGGTGGTGGTTTCGCAATGTCAAGCACCGAGGACGTCGTATTTAGTCACCACTGAAGAAACACAGCGCCAATTTTCTTTGTTCACGAGATATAACAAGATTAACGAACTTTCAATTTTTTCGATTAAAATAGAGAGGAGATGGAAGAAAATGAAGTTCTCATAGAATTGGGTGTTATTTAAGCTCACTAATCGGGTTGTTGAAGCATTAAGAGCTTCAAATTTAGTTGTTCATGGTTGTTGGAAAATTGATGGCGGTGGTACAACCGTAAATAAGACAAGAAGATGAGGATATGGATGTAATAAACATTTTTGCAAGAAATTCAAATAAATCAGAAATAATGGTATTTCTGTGAATACAATGAATGGCAGAGGATTTAGTAGGTAGAAAGTGGCAAATGTTGGAAAGAGAAAAATATGAGTCTAGTCTTGCAATTGACTCAAGTTAGGGGTCTAATTTTGCAAGTCTCCCAAAATGGAATTCTACAAATAAAGGAAGAAGATAATATCTACGATGATGTGAATAACAAAACTGTTTTCAAATGATAGAAGATACAATTAATAGATTCCGATAAATAAGGTAAGATTATTTCATTTTCCAATTATAAGATCTTCTCACAAAACATAAAAGCACACTCATTAAAACATATGATATTAGAAGCATATTCCGAATATAGTTTCCCGAAATTTTCATTTTGAACTCAAATCAAAATCTTCTAAACTTGCTCAACACGATTTTTGCGAATCCTAAATGAAAAACCCTACAATCTTAACTATACACTAGAAATACTCTTCCTTCACTTCACCTTCAAGCACCAACTCTTCCACTCTTCTCTTAAGCGAAAGCAACTAAACTATGGCTTTCATTCACCTCACCTAAAATCACCAAGCTCGACACCCTTATTCCAAAGCACAAGCAAACAAATTAATTATGACATCTCCAATGGTTCGTTTTCTTATACATCTACTCAGATGATATTGTGTTATATGAAGTTCTTCTATATGTCGTATTAAATATGTCTTATTTTAAAAAAAATTGCAGGTGACTCATTTTCAAAGTGGGTGTTGAAAAGGAGAACAAGTCAGATCATATATTACCAAGCAAACTTCAATCTTTATTTAAGTTATTTCATCGATAGATACAGAAAACTATATACTTATATGAGTTTGTTTCTAACCTTTGTCTAGATTGATTGCTAATGCCTTAGCTTCTTCCTTTTTTTTGGTTGATAAAGCTTCACCTATGAAGCAAAACATATGTATATATATATATATATGAAATTGTCAGATCTGAATTCATTAAAAACCCAAATCTTGCCTTTATTTTCTTCCATACGTAATCCTGTAAGAATTTTTTTGTTGGGAAGCTAATTAATTTGTTGAAGTCTTAACAAAACTGAATATATAATCAATAGGTTTACTCTTACAACATTTGGCTGTCCAAGTAACAACAAAAAATAGACACATAAGTTATCGATTTCAAATCTATAAATTGGTTAATCATTATCGATTTCAAAACAATCAAGTTCGTAATAGCTATGTTATTGATGCAATTCATTATAACAGGCCATATGTAAATCGATCCAATAAATGATCTTTTGTATTGGTAACTATCAAACAGAAGATACCCAATAAAGCAAAACCATCAACTATTCTTATTCGTGCCAATACAAACAAGAAATAAACTTGATCTATTTATAATATATACTTTAGATAACACAAATTATTAATTACTGTGATAACACAGACATATATAACAATGTAACATTTATATTAAAACTCAAAGAAACTTGATCTATTTATAATATAATCAAAAGTTTTAAAAAAAAAATTGCCTCGTGGTGTACCACGGGGTCAAACTTAGTATTTTATTAATTTAGGAACAAATTCGTGGAAAATAGATCTGCTTATTGTTATTTTTGATCCGAAAAATGTCTCCATGATTCGTGTTATTTCATAGAGATCTTCGCAATATGTGGATTATGTAGGTTGGTATTTCACCAAAACTGGTAAATACACGGTTAAGTCAAGTTATCAGATAATACACAAAGATTTCTTAGGTGCCTCAATGATGGGAGTCTTAGGCCCAAATTTTTGCCTTCTCTAAGGTAAAACATTTTATGTGGCAAGTTCTTTCTGGCTGCGTGTCTGTCACAAAGACTTTATATAATAGAGAAATAGGTTGTGACCCAGGGTGTGGTAGATGCCGCGACCATCAGGAGACTATAAAACACGCATTTTCACATGTCCTCCAGCTCTATAAACTTGGGCATTATCTCAGGTTCCAACGGCTCCAGGAGTGTTCCCATTGGAGTCAATGTTTGAGAACATGGATTACCTTTTTTCCGAACGCTCTTTGTTTCTCTGGTTGTTGTGGTATATTTGGAAAGTTCGAAATAAATTTTTTTTAGAATTTGGATAAAGACCTAAGAGAGGTCCTACAACTCGTGGAAAGTGAGTGATGTTCATATATTTTGCCCTGTTTTCCCTTAGTATATTCACATCTTTTGCATGATTTTCTATCTCATTTGTCCATTATTGCATAGTTTTAGAACTGTTTATGCATTAGAGTAGATTTGCATTGCATTTGCATAGTTTCTTGCATAAACATGTGATTTTGGATCCTAAGAAGCATGGAAGTGATGCTGAAGCAGATTGGAGCTGTCAAGAGAAGGAAACAAGGGATTTGGAGCTGAAGAAACAAGGTCCGGAAGTCCACTCAACCACCCACTCGACCAAGCACTCGGCCGTGTGCGGAGAAGGACTCGACCGGATGGGAGAAGCAAAAGAAGAAGCCACTCGACCAGCACTCGACCAGCACTCGACCGAGCACCTGGTCGAGTTGACCGAGCTGCCCACTTATTTTGTCTTTTAGCATTTTTAGGGCTTCCTTTCCTTTTCCTATAAAAGGCCTTGTACTCTGCAGCCACAAAAAGAGAGACTTTTTAGAGTACAATCTTAGACCTAGTATTTACCCTTTTTGGGAATTATTCCTTTTGCTTTTTTTATTTTGCTTAGATCTTTTAGCCACTTTTGTTTATTTTCTAAGAAATCTTTGATACTTGTTGGTTTCATAACTTTCAAAGTATTAAGAATTTGAGTTTGATTTCTTCTTCAATATTGTAGAGTTCATCTCATCTTTCTAATCATGCAAGTTTCATTGATTTCTGGGTTTATGACTTTGTTCATCATGTTTTGTGATTGTGAGTAGTGGTTTAGGATCTTAAGGATGGGTTAGGTTGGATGATGGTTGTGGTTGTTTAGATTGGTCAAGCTTGTTTGTTATAGATCTCTTCTAGGCTAGATATGCTCTATGCTAATCTTATATCTGAGAGGGTAAGGTTAGATCTTAAGCTTCTTAGCATCACACCAATGTCTAAGTTGTTAGATAAGGCTAGATCTAGAGATTATCATGAAGCATGCTAAGAGATTAGATGTTTTGTTGATTTTTGACTTTAATGATCTGTTGTTTAATGCCTGCTTTTATATGATCTTTGCTAGTGAGAGCTAGACTGGGAATATCTTAGCTTTATTGTTATTGCCAAGAGATTGGATTAACTTGTATTAGGAGATCATTGTCTAGAGATGGCTCATGTTTGATTGAGGTTTGTTGACCAGTTTTAGATAATCATAGCTTGAATCCAGCCCATGAATCCATCCTTAGGACCTTCCTTATTTATTGATTTACCTGTTTGAATCCTGTTTAATCGCTTGCTGTTTTTTTACTTTCGTTCTGCTCTGTTTTGTTGATGCTCTGTTTTGGTTCTGGGATTTCAATCTACTCAACCATCCACTCGATCGAGCATCCGATCGAGTGCTTGCTCGAGCTCATTCCAGAGTTCCTGTTTTATGTTTTGCATCTTTCTGTTTCATTCCCTGTCTCATTCTAGTTGCATTTCCTGTTGCATTCATTTAGTTTTTGTTTAATCCTGTGGCATTACTTAGTTTGTTTACTATAATTTTTGTTCCTGTTTCATTTCATTATTGCTTTAATCATTCTGTTTATTTTGCATTTAGTACCCTATTTTTAGTAGGTTTTCATTTTGCATTTCATAATCTTCATTAGGTTGTTAGTGACAAACATCATTTATATTTGGCTTGACTTAGATTAGTATTCACATCCTGATTGCTTGCATCACACTCATTATGGTTTGACATCCTTTATGCTACAACTACATAAGGGTAATTGAAACACCTTGCATCCATCTCTATATTCATCATCATATCATATCATCCATCATCATCACCCATAGAAACCAAGTTTCAATTTGGCGTTGTTGCCTGTTTGAGTGTTTATTTGTGACATTTAGGATTCATACAACTCTAAGATTAAGTTCTATTGCTCCTTTAACCATTACTGATTCAAATTCTTGGTTGCTTGCATTTCAGGTACCCACTCGACATACAACTCGAGTACTCACTCGACCGTCTGCTGTTCGAGTACCTGATCGAGTCACAATCCGGATACAATTAGTCGTCTTGTCTCAGTCAGTTCGACCTTCACTCGAGCCTGTGCTCGACCGAGTGTTGTTCGAGTACCTGATCGAGTCCGTTGATGCAAACAAGATCCAAGGGTAATCAGAATCTTCAGAGGTACCTTGATCACATCAACAGACTACCAAGAGATTTGAGACAGCAGAGAACAAGAATCCAACAAGAACAAGAGAATCAGTTGCTAATGGAGCAACAAAACAATCAAGATCCAAGACCAAGAAACATTGGTGCTGGAGATGCACCAAACACACATAACCAAAGAGCTGGTATTGTGCCTCCAACAGTTGCTAATAATAATTATGAGATCAAAAGTGGACTGATCTCTATGATACAAGCAAATAAGTTCCATGGTTTGCCAATGGAAGACCCCCTAGACCATCTTGATGAGTTTGACAGGATTTGTAGCCTCACAAGGATAAATGGTGTAAGTGAGGATGGATTCAAACTAAGACTGTTCCCTTTTTCCCTTGGAGATAAAGCACACTTGTAGGAAAAGACCTTACCAACAGGAGCTATCACAACCTGGGATGGCTGCAAGAAAGCCTTCTTAGCTAAGTTTTTCTCAAATGCAAGGACTGCTAGATTGAGGAATGAGATCTCAAGTTTTGCACGGAGAAATAATGAAAGCTTTTGTGAGGCATGGGAGAGATTTAAAGGTTTCCAAACTCAGTGTCCCCACCATGGATTCAGCAATGAGTCTTTGCTCAGCACCTTATATAGAGGAGTTCTACCTAAGATAAGGATGCTTTTGGACACAGCTTCAAATGGAAATTTCCTCAACAAGAATGTAGAAGAAGGATGGGAGCTAGTAGAGAATCTAGCACAATCTGATGGGAACTACAATGAGGACTATGACAGAATAGTAAGGTTTGCCTCCAATGATCAAGATGAGAAGTACAAGAAGGACTTGAAGGTTGTTCATGAGAAGTTGGACAAGATTCTACTAAGCCAACAAAAGAACATTCATTTCCTTGCTGAAGAACAAGCTCCAGTTCAAGATGGGGAGAATGAATTTGCAGAAATTTGCTACATGCACAATCAAGGAGGATTCAAAGGTTACAATCAAGGAGGAGGATTCAAGAACAACAACCTCTCCTATAGAAGCAACAATGTGGCCAATCCTCAAGATCAAGTCTACCCACCTCAACAACCCCAACAGCAAAACAACTATGCCCCCAAACAACAACATCAAGGGTTCCAGCCTCAATTGTGTCCCCCACCAGGGTTTCAGACTAACCAAGGCCAAGAACCAGATTTGAGAGCTATGATGCAACAAATGTTGCTTGGGCAAGCAAATGGGCAGATTGAGGATGCAAAGAAGTTTGCTGAGCTGAACCAAAAGATAACCTCTCAGTATAATGATCTCATAATCAAGTTTGAAAGTCTGAACTCTAGAGTGAAGTACATGGAAAGCAACATTGCCTCTACTTCAGCTACAAAGCCTAATCAACTTCCTGGAAAAGCTATTCAAAACCCAAGGGAATTTACTGCTAAAGCTGTTCATCTGTATGAGGAAGCTGTCACTAAGGACAGTGAAGTTCAAGATGGGGAGGATTCATCATTTATTGAAGCCCAGAGTAAAAGTTTCACACAGCAAACTGAATCTGGAAAAGCACTCGACCTAGTGCTCGACCACACACACGATCGAGTGACTGATCGAGTGACCAGTCGAGTTGCTTCCCCTTAAGCTGTTAAACCTGCTAAGTATATTCCTCCTTCTTATAAACCACCTCTGCCTTTCCCATGACGTTTCAAGGCACAAAAGCTGAAAGAACTAAGGGAAATCATTGAGAAGAAGGAAGTCATGGCTTTACAAGAAAAGGAAGTAATTGAGAAGAAAGAGGTGATGGCCATTCAACAAGAGGTTATCATTGAGAAGAAAGAGGAAGATAGAGGACCCTCTTTGGAAAAATATGCTCAACATCCTTTCCTCAAGGAAATGCTTCTTGAATTATCCAAGCAAAAAGCTCAAGAACAAGATACTAAGGATTTGAAAGAGATTGGAAAAGCTATTATCCCAACAAAGCTTGAAGATCCAGGGTCATTTAACCTACCTTGTTCCATCAGCTATATGCACTTCAACAAGTGTCTATGTGACTTGGGAGCTTTAGTGAGTTTAATGCCATACTCAATTGCTGAGAAGTTGGGGTATGAACATTTTAAGCCCAGCAACCTCTATATTGGCCTAGCAGATGGATCAAAGAGGGATGTGGTTGGAGTAATTGAAAATTTTCCAGTCAAGATAGGGGAGGCTAGGATTCCAACTGATTTTGTGATCATGAATATGGATCAAGAGCCAGAAGATCCTCTCATCTTGGGGAGACCATTCTTAGCCACAGCTAGGGCTGTAATTGATGTTAATATGGGAACCATCAAGCTCCACCTTGCTAAAGACTTCACTATGAAGTTTGACATCAAGAACTAAGCACATCAACCTACTATTGAAGGTCAGCACTTTGTGGTAGAGAAAAAAGCTAATTGTGAAGCTTTTGAGGATGGAGAGGACCTTAGGATTAAAAGTTCAGCACAAACCAAGACTGTTGAAGGACTCAAAGATTCAGTTCAAAGGCTAACTGACTTAGTGGAGGATCTTCAAGTTCAGCTCAACAAGAGATCTTTGAAGAAGGCAAGACCAAGGCTCAAAATTAAGAAGAAACAAGGTTCATGTGTTAAGAGTGAAGTGATCAAGGAGCAGCTTCACATTGATCAAGTGGTACCAGGGAGGATCTCATCACCTCCTTGGACTCTAAACCAAGCCTGAAAAAGCAATCAAAGTCAATCTTAGTGACTTTAAACAAGCTCACTAGGGAGGAAGTCCCTAAGGCATCATTGTAAATATGTTTAATTTTCCTTGTAGTTTTGATTTCTTTTCTTTTATGTTTATGTTGGGCAGGCCATTTTATGAGAGTGTAGATGGATTTAAGAAGATTTGGACTTGTAGAAGTGAATTCGCAAGCCCACTCGACCAGCCCATGAGAGGTACTCGATCGAGTGGTGTAGGAGATCAAGCCCAATCGATTCAAATTTCTCTTACACGATCGAGTGGAGGGAGAAAGGAGTTCAAATTTCAAAATTTGGTCAAGCACTCGACCACGTGGGGTCGAGTGGTGGGGTCAAGTTGCAGAAAAAGAGAGTCAAAGATTCCCAATTCAAATTTGAATGGTATGGACGCTCCACCCTTGTCTCCTTGTCCCCTTAGCTTCTTTATATAGGGCTAAACTCGATCCTAGACTTCTCACACTCTCACATTTGCTTAAAACATTAAAAATCTAGTTTAAAATCTCTCTCAAGTTCATCTTCTTGCTCAAGCTTAGTTCTTTTGGTTTTTGGGTCACTAACCTATTAACTTTGAGTTTTGGGTCTATTCCTTTCAAGTTTTCTTTCAAAATGTCTTCAAGGACCACAAGATCATCTCAACAAGCTGTCGGACGCTCCTTGAATCGACGTGATGCACAATTAGCATCAAGAAGGCAAGCTGGTGGAGGTACTCGAACACCAACTCGAGCAGCCACTCGACCGAGTGCTGGTTCGAGTAGGCGGTCGAGTGGAGTGCCGAGAAGAAGACATCAGCCAGTTGAGGAGGATCCTGAGCAAACTGAAAGTGAGGAAGAGATGCAGTTCACTCTTCAAGAACACATGAGGAGGAACAAAGCAAAAGGAAAGAGGCCAGCTGAAGAACAACAACAAGAGGAAGAAGTTGAGAGTGAGAGTGAAGAAGAAGAAGGAGAAATGGGAGAAGAAGAAAAATCATGTGGACTAACTACAAAACAGCTCTATGAAGCCTTCATGAGGATGAGCTTCCAAGGAACAAGATATCCACACAAGGAGACCATAGAGAAGCTGGGAATTGCTGAAGATGTGGAGTTTCTTTTTGAGAAGTGCAACCTAAGCAAGTTCATGGGTTTGTGCATGGAGGGGTATAGAGAAGAGAGCTGTGAGTTCTTAGCCACCATCAAGTTTCACTTCTACTCAACAATGGACAAGGAATCTGGACCTGGTTGTTGTGATTTCACCATCAAGGGAAAGAAATATGAGCTTTCATTTAAGAAGATAGCCAATATCTTTGGTTTTGAAGTTGGTAGTCAAAGGAATATGATGATTCCAAGGGAAGATCTCTTCTCTGTTTGGGAAACCATTGGAGACAACTACACCTACTCATCCTCCAAGTCCAAGAGCTCAAAGATAAGGAGCCCAGTCCTAAGGTACTTCCACAAGGCACTAGCAAACACTTTCTTTGCTAGAAAAGAGACTGGAAATGTGAATGAGGGAGAACTCAAGATGATTGATGCAGCACTCAATGGTATCATCCTCCAAGCAAGAAATGGCACCATCATCCTTGGGAGTAGTGTGGAGACTGATTTTGCCATGCTCCTTATTGACCAAATGATATACTATAGAAGTTGGGTGAGCAAGTTGCACAAGAGGGGCTCAACTGGAGTTCTAACCATTGGAGGCATCATCACTCCAATGCTAGTGGCTGCAAAAATACCACTTAGAGGAGAGCAAGCAAAGCCAAGATGGATTGACACCAACTACCTCACCTCTACTCTCATTCTAGCCAAAGAGATGCACAATGGGAAGCACCTTTTCAACTTTGAGCTTCCAACACTAGGGAATACTCAACTTATTCTACCCAACAAGGAGCTTACCACCATAAGTGAAGGGGTGAACATTGATTTTTAGCCAGCTGCTGAGTTCTTGTTTGATGGGACAGCCCAAGTGAGAGTGGATGAAGCTGGAGATGTAGAGATGGCTGATGGGGAAGAGCAATTTTACTTTGAAGACTATGAGCCAAGCCCAAGAGATAGTAGAGGAGTGAGAGAGACTAGCAAGAGGTTGACACTCCTATAAAAGTGGAACAAGTGGCATGGGAAAAATTTGGACAAACTAAAGAAGAAGATGGGAAGAATGACTAAGTCCATCAAGGGTTTAAAGAAGGAGATTGCTGAATTAAAGAGTGGGAACTCTTCACCAACACCATCTAGTCCTTTGAGGAGGAGTAGCTCAACAAGAGCATTATCTAGAGCTGATCTAGCAATGGAACCGGCAAGAGCTTCAATGTAGGAGCCAATTCAGAGGAGGAGAAGGTCAAGTCGCCCAGAACAACAATCGGCAAGGCACTCGACCGGCTCACTCGAGCAACCACTCGACCGAGCACCTCCAATTCACTCGGCCGAGCACTTTCCCAGACCTCCTTATGGTTTCCCAGCTCCAGCAGGCTATCCCTTTGGCCAAGCTTACCCTCCCATCCCTCCCCAATTTTTGATGGATCCAGCTCTCTTGCAGCAGTACTACCAGCAGCAAGGCCAACAATTTTTCCCACCACCACCCATTCGGCAACCAACTCGACCACGCCACTCGCCGGGCACTCGACCGAGTACCAGTCGATTGCCATCTTTGAGTTGCCACCCTCTCCACCTCCAAGTCCACCACAAGACCCCCACTACACATATGAAAGCATGAATGAGGATGTGGACAGCTTCTTCCACAATCCATGAGGTAACATCATCACTTAACCTTTGTAAATACCATTGCATCTCTACTTTTGTTTTGTTTAAAGTCTTGAATCTTCTCTCAAATTTCTCTTACACAAGGGACTGTGTAATTTAAGTTTGGAGGAGGGTTTGAGATAGTATTTGATGTTGTGTTTTGTTTTCTTATTTCAAATTTTTAGCATAATCATGTTAGTACTTGCATTTCATCTATGGCATAGAAAAACCCTAAAAATTTGAAAATTTTTGCAAAAATCTTTACAAAAACAGAGTGTTCATGTAGTTTGCATTGCATATTAGCATCTTGTTTAGCTTGTTTCATATAGGACTGTTTCATAACTGCATTAGGGATATATGATGAGTTTGCCTTGTTAGCTTGCTTAAATTTACTAAACTAGGATCAATGCCCAAGTTAATAGTACTTTGATGCTAGTTGAGTGGTTAGAAGCATAAGGTTGAACCAACTCTTGAATTCCTGCATTGCATTTGGTCTAAATTGAAGCATGTGGTGATTTGATACCATTTCCTATTTATAAGAACCTAATATTGACTTTTAATTATCAATTTGTGCATTGCTTTAAACTCATGGATACCATATACATATTTGGATCATCTTTTTCCTTTCTACCACTCTTGTTGATCCAAGTAGCTGATTGCACCATTAAAATCAGTTTCCCCTACCCTTAACCTACCCTTCTTTCAAGCCATGTTTATTCTTGTGTGTGAGAGGCCTTTTTTGGGATTGAGCTTGGTAGAAAGTGTTAGGTTTGAGCTGACAAGAATATTGCCTTGTGTAGTTCTAGTTTGCAATTTTCAAACTAGATAGGACTAGGTGGTTTAATTGTTGGGTTTGGGACTTGGTTGTTTTGAAAAAGAAAAGAAAAGAGAAAAGAAAGATAAAGAAAAGGTTATAGTCTTTAGGAGAAGAATGTGTTTTAAAAAAATGTAAACTCTAGTGAAAGAATGGGAAGTATGAGATTGTTAAAGATGGTTCTGGTCAAGGAAAAGAAAAAAAGAAAAGAAGAGTATAAAGAAAAGCTTTTATGTCTTAAGAAGTAAGAAGAAAAGGGAACCATAGCAATAAGAAAGAAGTCCCCATTCCACTAGTTGATTCAAATAAGAAACCTCTCTAAGGCTTAAAAACAAAAAGAGAAAAAGGGTACTTGAGAAGAGAAGAAGACAAAGGGTAGAACTAGGATCATTTGGGTTTAGAATGATAGGATCAAACACTTTGGTTACTTTTGGGTAGACAAGGTTTTGTTCTTGTATGTGTCTAAGTGTTCTTACCTTTAGCATTCTTCTAAAGCTCAATCCATTTATTTTATGAGAGAACCACTATATTGATAAGCCCCACTCTAAAGAGAGACCATCATTGTCTCTAAACCTTTATTACCAAGCCAAATGAGTTTAAGCATTGCATAAGTTGATTCATGTTCTTGCTTAATAAATATTAAAGGAAATGGTTGATTTGAATGCATGTGGATATCTAAGGCTCAAATCAGTAAAGGTTGTGATAGGCTTGTCTAAAATCTTTAAGTACAGCTCATTCAACTTGCATCATAGTACTAGTAACTTGGACATTGATTCTAGCTAGTTTGTTAGCAAGCTTTAGGAGCTGAGATCCCACTTTCAAACCTCACCTACCTTTTTGTGTCTTTCATTTGCTTGAGGGCAAGCAAAGACTAAGTTTGGGGGTGTTGATGTTCATATATTTTGCCCTGATTTCCCTTAGTATATTCACATCTTTTGCATGATTTTCTATCTCATTTGTCCATTATTGCATAGTTTTAGAACTGTTTATGCATTAGAGTAGATTTGCATTGCATTTGCATAGTTTCTTGCATAAACAGGTGATTTTGGATCCTAAGGAGCATGGAAGTGATGCTAAAGCAGATTAGAGCTGTCAAGAGAAGGAAACAAGGGATTTGGAGCTGAAGAATCAAGGTCCGGAAGTCCACTCGACCACCCACTCGACCAAGCACTCGGCCGTGTGCGGAGAAGGACTCGACCGGATGGGAGAAGCAAAAGAAGAAGCCACTCGACCAGCACTCGACCGAGCACCTGGTCGAGTTGACCGAGCCGCCCACTTATTTTGTCTTTTAGCATTTTTAGGGCTTCCCTTCCTTTTCCTATAAAAGGCCTTGTACTCTGCAGCCACAAAAAGAGAGACTTTTTAGAGTACAATCATAGACCTAGTATTTACCCTTTTTGGGAATTATTCCTTTTGCTTTTTTTATTTTGCTTAGATCTTTTAGCCACTTTTGTTTATTTTCTAAGAAATCTTTGATACTTGTTGGTTTCATAACTTTCAAAGTATTAAGAATTTGAGTTTGATTTCTTCTTCAATATTGTAGATCTTCATCTCATCTTTCTAATCATGCAAGTTTCATTGATTTCTGGGTTTATGACTTTGTTCATCATGTTTTGTGATTGTGAGTAGTGGTTTAGGATCTTAAGGATGGGTTAGGTTGGATGATGGTTGTGGTTGTTTAGATTGGTCAAGCTTGTTTGTTATAGATCTCTTCTAGGCTAGATATGCTCTATGCTAATCTTATATCTGAGAGGGTAAGGTTAGATCTTAAGCTTCTTAGCATCACACCAATGTCTAAGTTGTTAGATAAGGCTAGATCTAGAGATTATCATGAAGCATGCTAAGAGATTAGATGTTTTGTTGATTTTTGACTTTAATGATCTGTTGTTTAATGCCTGCTTTTATATGATCTTTGCTAGTGAGAGCTAGACTGGGAATATCTTAGCTTGATTGTTATTGCCAAGAGATTGGATTAACTTGTATTAGGAGATCATTGTCTAGAGATGGCTCATGTTTGATTGAGGTTTGTTGACCAGTTTTAGATAATCATAGCTTGAATCCAGCCCATGAATTCATCCTTAGGACCTTCCTTATTTATTGATTTACCTGTTTGAATCCTGTTTAATCGCTTGCTGTTTGTCTACTTTCGTTCTGCTCTGTTTTGTTGATGCTCTGTTTCGGTTCTGGGATTTCAATCTACTCGACCATCCATCCGATCGAGTGCTTGCTCGAGCTCATTCCAGAGTTCCTGTTTTATGTTCTGCATCTTTCTGTTTCATTCCCTGTCTCATTCTAGTTGCATTTCCTGTTGCATTCATTTAGTTTTTGTTTAATCCTGTGGCATTACTTAGTTTGTTTACTATAATTCTTGTTCTTGTTTCATTTCATTGAATCATTCTGTTTATTTTGCATTTAGTACCCTGTTTTTAGTAGGTTTTGATTTTGCATTTCATAATTTTCATTAGGTTGTTAGTGACAAACATCATTTATATTTGGCTTGACTTAGATGAGTATTCACATCCTGATTGCTTGCATCACACTCATTATGGTTTGACATCCTTTATGCTACAACTACATAAGGGTAATTGAAACACCTTGCATCCATCTCTATATTCATCATCATATCATATCATCCATCATCATCACCCATAGAAACCAAGTTTCAGTGAGGAAAAGGTCTGGAGTTCAGCTCAATTGGAACTTCACCATGAAGTACAGCGACCTACCATTAGCCCCTCGCAAAGTACGGTCTCCTTGGGCTATAGATGTTTCATTGATGGATTTTGGAAGGACAATGATATTTTTGCAGGCTTAGGATGGTACTGGTCCTGTAGTGAAGACCCCTCGCCGACCATGGAGGCTGCAAATCTCTGTCGAAGTTTGTCGTCTTTGCATGCTGAAATTGAAACATTTGTGTGAGTGATACTAGGATTTTTGTATCTCCTAGTAGGTCTCAATTAACCTTATGTGTTGTAGTACTTAAGGTGTCAATCCAAATGGGATGTTGCTAGCAATCAAGATGCAATCAAGCAATCACAAGTCAAGCCAATTCAAAAAGATTGTTTGTCTAACAATCCTAGAATGATCAGAATGCAAAACGGAAATGAGTTACAAAACTAGAAACGGAAATGAGTTACAAAACTAGAAACGAAAATGTATGACAAGAAGTAAAAATGAGTAAAAGCAGAAACGAGTCTAAGCGTGAACTAAACAGCAATAACCGAAATAGTCTCAGGAATGCAATAAAAATCAGAAAGATATAAGTCCTAAGGATGGGAGTAATTGATGTCGGCGGAGTCTCCTAGTCTACAGAGTGTTTAACATGCCACAAGAAAACTATCCCTAGACAATGAACATCACGACTTAGCTAATCCAATCTCTTGGCAGAAGCTACTCATACTCAAACACTTCCAAACCTAGCTCTCGCTAGATAAACATGGTTAAGCAGGCATGATGAACCAGTTCATTCACGTCAACAAATATCCTAGACAACTAATCTCTTCGGCTAGGAACGTAAGTCTCTGGCACTAGTTGGTCAGACATTTCATCAAACACCTTTTGGGTGCGGAAGTGCCTAATACCTAGTTCCAATTGATCAGAGAGAAACAAGTATTTCTAACTCTAGTCCAGAAGGGTATCATACAAATCAAGCTTAAACACCCTACATACTAAGATCCTCCACCTAATCTATCCCATCCTCTAGAAGAACATTGAATCAAGCATCATGAGATAGATAAAAATGAGGTGAACAACTTTGTAGAAGAAATCAAATGCAAAAACTCAATAAAATCAAAGCTATCTGGATTACAAGATCAGAGAACGTTTTTGGTGGCTAGGTAAACCTTAGAAAAGAAACGAGATAAAAAGATGTCTGCAGCCAAGACTTAACAAAATGTATTTATAGTAAAAACATTTAAATCCCTAAAACTTAAAACGACAAGGCAAAGAGTCGGTTTGGGAATCTCCTGAAGCGTGTAAGACGGAGCGTCTTCCTGACATGTGTGATCGAGTCGGTGTGCGTCCAGTGGCTCGATTGGTATATGAAAGTGGCTCGAATGGCATGAGTAGGAGTGGCTCGAGCGGTGTGAGTGAAAGTGGCTCGAATGGTGTGAGTGAAAGTGGCTCGAGCGTGGTCGGCTTGAAGGAGGTACAGGGAGGTTGGCTCGAGCTGGGTGTATATGCATCCACTAAAACGATGATAACTCTTGAACCAGACCTCTGATTGGCTTGAAGTAAATGGCACTGGAAAGATGACTCAATTCTCTACAACTTTGATGAAGACGTCAAAAGTTGAATCCCTCGACCGGTGGCTCGAGTGATGGATAGAGTGGTGGCTCGAGAGGTGACTCGAGAGTGGCTCGAGTGAGTGGCTCGAGAGGTGGCACGAGAGGTGACTCGAGAGTGGCTCGAGTGAGTGGCTCGAGTGGTGACTCGAGAGTGGCTCGAGTGAGTGGCTCGAGTGAGTGGCTCGACTGGTTATATGATCCTCCCAAGGAATCGGCACCTTCGAGTTGGTTGATAGAGACACCTTGATTCTAAAGACAAGGAAGCCTCAAGAATAAGGATGGTGGAATGAATGGTTGCACAAGAGTTGCGGAAAGACTCTTGATATACCGGTTTGATCTTTCAGCCTCACACCAAAAAGATCGGATCTCTCAGCCTCGCACTAAGGAGATCGAGGTTTTGACTATTGGAATCACACCAAGTAGTCGGTTTTGATTGTTGGAATAACACCAAGCAATCGGTTTTGTTCACAAGAACAGAAGAGAATCACTCTCAAAGAAAAGAAAAGGTTTTATAAAAAGTTGGTTGATTATTTTGGGCTTTCTTGGACTTGAATTAGGCTCAAACTGGGCTGGACTTGATAGACATCATCCCCAATATCATTTATCATGCTCTCATTGCCCATAATCTCTTAAATTAGTCCATTAAGTACCTCTTTGATGTTTTATCTCTTTGACTCCTTGATCTAACTTTCTGATGAGAAACAACAGGGGCTGTATCATTTCTTCATCTTGGGCTTAGTTGAAACAACTCCTGGTTGCCAAACATAATTCTGGAAGCTCTTAAACCAACTGGACCTGAAACTCATCAAGTTAAGAACTAGATTCACCTCCTTGGGCAAATGGGACGTAACTTTGTGGTTTGTTGGCCAAATCTTGTGTTCTTGAGCTTGTTGGAAACATAAGAGATCCATTGACATCCTCCAATTAATTTCATGTCGAAATTGATGTTGAGTTGGTCTGTGTAACACGATCTTTGGCTTAGACGCGAAACTGGAACTAGGAAAGATCCACTAACTTGAAATATCCATATCTTTCAAGTATGAACTGATTTTAACGTGCTTCCAATTCTCAGTGGTTCTAGGATGGATCAAGATTTCAGAACATTTTTGTTCATAGCTTGAGTACTTCTGGCTTGGTCGGAATCCTCCTTTGAATGCTCGTAGGTCTAAGTTGCGTAGCCATGAGTTCACCTGATTTGTAAAATGAATAACTCCTTCACCTAAACTCTGATTGGACTGATTCAACTTCGAGATATGCTCTAGATGCGGTAAGAATGTATCCCAAATAGCAGTTTGGCAGGAAGAGTTGATCTTTGACTTCGTTCGTGTTGAGCAAGACTCAAGGGTGGTCTTGGATGGTCTCATGATCATATCAACTGGTGACTTGAGAGTGGCTCGAGTGGTGTGTTCCCGACGTCTCCTAGATACCTGAAATACTCTAAAATGCACAATGTATGCAAGGATGATGCAAGAACTACCTAGACATGCAAAGTGTATAGAAAAGACTAGAAAATGATGCAAAACAATCAGTTATCCTAGCTAAATGAATGATAAATATATGCTAAGGAGAGACAAAATATAGACATATTAGTGAGCGATGAAGTGTATGATGCAAGCCTATAGAGAGATGTGGTGTTTGTAACGGACTGTCCAGACATGGTGAAGGTGGTACTTTTTCCAGTCGAGTGGCCAGCTTTTCCACCTACTTAGAAGAGATTCAGAATGATAATAGGAGTCTTTTTGATTTTTCTTTAATTTTAGTTTTTCGTCAAGCTAGCATTAAAGCGGATATTTTGGCATGTAAAGTACGTACCGAACTGCTTTTGAGTTTGTATGTAAACATTGTTCCTTCCCGTTGGCTTATTTAGGCTAATCGTTATAGAGTTGTTGACATTAAAAAAAAAAGTTAATACAAACCATGAGACATACTTTTTTTTAATTCTACAATCTTTATCTATATCAAACCTGATACTACTAATAACAAACTAATTGAAAATATTTTATTTATAATATTTTGTAACTTTTTATTTTTTTATCATATAAATACAGTTAATATATTTATAAATACCACCTATAAAAAGTGGTTTAGGCCTCAGAAACCCTAAAATTAGCAGAGCTTAATCCAGGAGCTAGATGATGAATCAAGTCTTAAATAAAATTTATTTGAAGCTGGGAAGTTATTTTGTACATGTTTCTTTTGTTCAGTCAGTCTTAGTTGTACTCTGTTCCTCTTCTTTGTTATTTTGTTTTTTTTTTTTTAAATTGTTTTTATCTGAATGCAAGTTAGAGTTGTTTTTAGTTTTCATTTATTGGTGAGCTTTGATCGAATAAAATAAATGTATGTTGAAATCTTGTTTTTATAATTTCGGTAGCCAGATCATAATAAAGGTTCATCCATAACTTGATTTTCAAAGCAGTGACATTGTAATTTGTAAACTAATAATCTTGGGGTGCTTGCAAAACTAGACCCCTAACTTGAGTCAATTGCAAAACTGACTATCTCTTTTTCTCTCTCCAATATTTGCCACTCACTCCAATATTTGCCACTTTCTCCCAATTAAATCTTTATGTATTCATTGTATTCACAAAAATTCCATTATTTCTAATTTATTTGAATTTCTTGCGAAAATGTTTATTACATTCATATCCTCATCTTCTTCTTTTATTTACGGTTGTGCCACCGCCATCAATTTTCCAACAACCATGAACAACCAAATTTGAAGCTCTTAAAGCTTCAACAACCTGAATTTGTAAGCTTAAATAACACCCAATGCTATGAGAACTTCATTTTCTTCCATCTCCTCTCCATTTTAATCCAATAAAATTTGCAAGTGCATTCATCTTGTTATATGTCATGATTCTTGGATAGTGATTAAACTGGTGCTAGGTTTCTTCTGTGGTGACTAAAGACGACGTCCTCGGTGCTTAACATTGCGAAACAACCATCGATAAGGTTATTTTCCGGTAGATTTCGTGATTTTCCTTGATTTTTTTGCGAAATTAGACTTCATTTGTTAGTCTAACCGTCATAATATCATGTAAAGTCTACTATGTGGTCAATTTTGCAATTAAAAATTTATCGAGTTTCGAGCCCGTAGACAGAAATTTCAGTCTCCTTAATTTCATTTGAAAACAAAAAAAATATGGTTCAGACTGCATTATAATCTTTCTGTCGGATACTTTGTTTGCAGTCTACTAAGGTGTATTTTTGCAATTGACCAAATTCTTGACTTTTTGGTTATGACTGCCGGACGAAGTCTTCTTCCGATAATAAAATAGTAGACTTCTATAGTGGCTATTTTTGGATTTGACCAAAATATAAAAACATTGACCGTAATATTATTGATATAAAATTAATTAGTTGACTGCAAAAGAAGTCTACTAGTTAAAAAATTAAAATGTTGGTCAACCCCAAAAATGACCACGGCAGACTGCAAACGAAGTCAACATTCCTGGAGACTTCGTACGTAGTCTACTTGGCGAAAGTCAAATTTGGTCAATTGCAAAACTAACCACAACGAAGTTTACTTTTTCTAGTTGACGGATAGATGAAGTCTACTTGTCAGCTAGAAGTCTACTACCAAGTCAATGGTTTGGTCAATTGCAAAAATAACCAGAGTTGACTGTAATCGAAGTTAACTTGTTGAAACTTCCTAAGAAGTCTACTCTGTTCTATGTTTTTAATTGCAATACTGACCAAAAAATTAACAAAGGAAGACAACAAAAGAAGTCAACTATCCTAGTAGACTTCGTCCGGTGTCTGCTTTATTAAATTATAATTGCAAAAATAGACCACACAAAATAGACTTCGAGTTAAAGTCTCTGCGTAGAGGCTTGTTTATGTCTAAAATGTTGACATCAACATGAAGTCGTCATAATTTGAAAACCAATTTATTGCAAATTGGTGAATAATTTTTACGATTTTCTTGTTGTATTATTTGATATATGTTATGTACTTGCCTCTGTATGTTTTTGAAATGATTACATATTATACATATGGAGAAATCAAGTTTTTGGTTTTCTTAGGCAGTTAGGTCATTAACTTAGACTTAATTTGGAAGTCAACGTGTTGGAGTTCTGTGTGAAGTCTGTATTGATGACAAGAAAAATAATCTCGGTTTTAGAAAACCAATTCCGGTTTATTTGAAACAGTACCAGAAAAATATAAAGAAACCGACTTCTCTGGCAGACTTCTTTACCAACTAACGTCAAATCAATTTAAACCTTGTAATGATTATGTCGACGACTTCTCTGGCAGACTTCTGCACGGGAAACTGAACCGTCTGCAAATCAATCAAATCAATTTAATATTTGTAATGATTATGCTGAAGACTTATCTGAAAGACTTCTTCAAAGAATGTAGAATTCTATAAGTATGAAATGAAGTGATATAGAAACTTTCTAAGAATTACGCAACCGTGAATGATTGCAGTCTACAATACTACAATGAAGTGTATTCTTAGTTATTAATTGTTACACTAAATTTTATTGAAATTACAAATTTCTAGGATTTTTTTTTCAGTTTTTGGATAATTTGACAAATTAAAAGAGAAACCTTTCATAATTTTATAAAAAAAAATTATTATATTTATATGAAACATGAATACAAAATATCTATATTACAAAGTAAAAATACATAATTAAAAATAAGTTCAAACAACTTTTGTATTTAAACTTGTGAATTTTCCACACTGTTGGACCTTGAAACTTCTTTGATATCATTACGTAATCCGCTTCAACCTGCAACAAAATAACACAAACACATGAAAGAAGCATTAATAATCTAAATTTACATAAAATGATATGATATGCATTAAGTTGTAGGTATAACTTAATCTAAATTACAAACTCATTATTAAGAAAAAAAAGTAACTCCAATAATTGAAGTAGGAACTTCTCCCCCAAACAGTAATTACAATTTCTCTTTATGTAGTTACTAGTTAATCATTAATCATCTTTAGGTTATTATTCTGTCAAAAATTTTAAACATACAAAAATCTTTTGAAGCAATCTCCGAACATGGCAAGCACATCATACTTTTTGGTCAGAATTTTCTTTAAAAAATATTCATCGAATTTATCGTTTAACAGAGAAATTAAAAATATTTGTTATTGCTTTGTTTGGTCTTTCCGAGTTAAAAACTCAAATCGATGTGGTTTATGAAAAAAATAAGTTAAGAGAGAGATAGAGACTTCATAATTAATGCGATAAACCGAGAAAATAAATTGTTAAACCGTATTTACATATTATGTCCCAACCCCCAAATAAAACTTAAAGTTTACAAAACAACCCGCAAAAACAAAAGCGTTAAGATTCCCCCTCTAACTCCGTCTGCCTAAACAAAAGTCATAACGGTTTACTAGCTGACTAATTACTTCTCTAATTGTTCAAATTTTGGTTCAAGCCTGGTTCGATTGGACCTTGGAGGCTTATCGGCGGCGTATTGATCTTCAATGGAGATTCCTTCGTTGTCATCACTTCCAGATCTGAAGACGTCGTACTAGGGTTACAAAGTAAAAGCAACACAAGGAACAGATAATAACACCAAAATCAGACATAAGTGAAGGAATGGTGTCATTCAATGGAATTAGTTGTACACATATGGTCTCTACCTTTGATCTCCTTCTTTGATCTGATTCACAAAATAATTAAACCTTAAAAATTGTAGTTTTAATCAAAACCAACAACAACAACAACAACAACTTTAAAAAAAAAAAAAGCAAATTCATCGATCAAATCATTAGAACCAGTTTATGTTGTTACCTTTTTAAGAAGGTTTGGCAACGATTGAGTACATACCTCTCAGAGACTTGTTTGCTCTCTCGTCGCCATTATAATGCTTCAACTATTCTGAGAATTAGAAGACAAAAAAATTATTTGACACCACAATCAGTTAACAAAAATATATTACAATAAAACAAGATAATGGATCTATTTATTACCCTTTTTGAGTATCCTTCTAAGGACGAACATCTAACAAGGATCGTCATATCCGCTTGAGATGAAATACATCGTACCTGCTTTCTCCAGATCCATTACTTTAGCCGCCAGTAACCTAAACGATATTGGTTTCTCAAATCCCTTTCAAAGAACACCAACAAAAACAAATAAATGACAGTTAAAAGAAATGCACAGATCGGGAGGAATCGGAGTAAGAAGACGAAGAAGAAACAGAGGAACATGAGGGTGCTCGCATCAACGGTGTCGTTTCGAGCTAAGACAGATCTTCTTCAGTACCTTGAGGATTTCTTCGGAGGAGAAGTATGGTTTCGAATTTGGGGAATTCCTTTCTCGGCGGCGAAGTTTTGTCCCATGGCTGTGAGATTCACGAGACAGCATATGCGAGAGTTTAAGGTTCTAACAAAGATTGGTGTTGATGAGAGAAGGGAGCGAGAGTGGCTGATATATTTGAAGAGAGAAAAGAGAGGAAGAACACAAATCCAAAGAGAAAGGGGAATAAGAATGTTGAAGATTAGAGAGAAAATGAAAAAAAAAATTAGGTCGAATTAGATCCCAGATTTTAGTCTTTTTTGTGATATTAATGTCTGCTCAGGCTACGGTGGCTGAGAGATCACATAAAAAAACTAGGTTTGAATTGCAGAGAAGTATATATATGGTTAAATTATCCGGTTAGGTTAAAATCAAGGAATCGGTATGCATTCGGTTAGGTTCAACTATCGGTTTGGTTAAATTGTCGGTAAAATTAAAATAATATAACATTAATAGTTGATGGCATTACAAAGTCAACCACCAATAGTCTACAGAGAAGTCTACAGAGAAGTCTACAGAGAAGTCTACTTAAGCAAACCCTAAATCAAATAATTTTAACCTAATTCGCCTTTCCTCCCTTAATTTGACTAGTTTATATGTAAATTTATTTTATTTCAATGCAGGAAGTCTATGTGGTTATTATTTGGTCAATAGGTTTACCAAATTATTTTTTATAATTTTTTTCATTAAAATTTAAACTATAATTAAGGAGTAGACATATTTTTATGTCTTCCATTTGACGTCAATTTGAAATCCACCGTAAAGAAATATATTGCAGACTTCCTCGGGGTACATCTGTCATTTTGGCTTCTATTTTTTGTTTGGTCGTAAGGGAGTCAACTGTAATTTCAGCACCCTTAGTGGTTATGTTTCTCAAATATCGAATATGGGGTCTACGTTTTCATTCAAATGCAAATAAAGGTACAAAAAATGCAATTGTCCCAATAATCTTTAACAAAATAAATAAATTTGTAAACTAATAAAAGCAAAAACAGCCATCATGTTTTGCTGTATACCTACACATACATATAGAAAAGAGTTGAACTAAATCTAGTTTGAAAGAAAAAAAAAAAAAAAAAGAAGAAGAGCTCATCAATATATAGGCTAATAGGCACATTCACAGTGATGGTAGACCAAACCCCATCTTCGTGTTCTCTCACCCGACGAGATTCTAATCTCTGTCGGAGAATAGTCTCTGGAAATTGGGCGAGTGTTGCGAACAAACCTATTGATCCGGAGCTCGGCTTATAATTCAGTTCGTTACTCAACTTATTCCCACATGGCGTGATTTATATGACTTTTTTTTGTTGATTTTGAAACGTTTCATCTAACCTTATTCTTCTATCCTCCTTATATAGGATATTCATAGCTGTTCGAGATCCACCTCACTCTCTTCTGTATTACAAGGAAATAACCAAAAAAAAAAAAAAAAAAACTAAACAAAAGGCTCAGCAACCGAATAAAATATAAATCTGCATCCTCACTCTCTTCTCTATTCATATACTTTTGTTTGTAAAAAGAAAAAATTATGGGAGCAACGGTACTAATTACCATTTGTCTTCTCATAAGTCTGCCACGAGTTTTCTCAGGTACAAAGAAAAACCAATTTACTTAATTAGTTTTCCAAAAGGTATCTTGCTGATGATTTTTTTTTTTGCTTTTACTTTCTCAGGTACAAATTTTACCAGTCTATCATGTGGTTCTCCAACAGGAACCAAGTTTAAAGACAAAGAAACAGGAATTAGTTACAGTTCCGACGCCGAGTTCATATCTACTGGTGTCGGGAGCAAGATTAAAGCGTTGTACCAGAGCAAAACAGAGCAAAAACACTGGTAATATAGATCAGAACATTGGCAAAATAATTCAACTTAAACCTCTCGTTATTTTAAAACGAATTATCTATACTTGTTATGCAAGGTACTTCCGCAGTTTCCCAATAGGTTTGAGAAACTGTTACACGTTTAATTTGGCCTCTGGAGAAAGGTACTTGATTAGGACAACATTCTTACACGGAGGTTTTGACAACGACTCTACTAAGCGGTTCGAGATCCACCTTGGGGTTAACCCATGGACCACGGTGTCAACCGCCAACGAGACAGAAGAAATTGTTTTTGAGATAATTCACCTTTTGACCACTGACAGGTTACAAGTTTGTCTGGTCAAGACAGGGGAATCAACGCCATTCATCACCGGTTTAGAGCTGCGTAAACTCGACACCAAAGCCTACAAAACTTCATCTGGATTATCCTTGCAGACTTACTGGCGAGCAGACCTTGGCTCAATCTCTAACCAACCCTTGAGGTTTTTTACTTTCAAATCTCATGTAAATTTCTGAAACGAACGAGCACTAAATAGTTCCCTATTCTTCTTCTTCTTTTTTTTTTTTTTTTGCCAGGTACAGAGCAGATGTCTATGGAGCTGATATCTTTGATCGCATTTGGATGCCTTACAACTCAGAAAATTGGTCGCAGGTTAGTACTCATAACAGTGTAGGTGTCTACAATTCCTACAAGCCGCCAGAGACTGCTATGATCACGGCCTCTGTTCCAACAGACCCGGACGTTCCTATGAACATTTCGCTATCCAGAGTGCATCCGGCTTCAGAATTCTACGTTTGCATGCACTTTGCTGAGATCCAAGATCTCAAACCTAATGAAACGAGAGAGTTCAATATCATGTACAACGGAAGACTTGTTGCCAGTACCGTTACGCCTGGAAGACTTTACACTCTCTCCCAAATAATTGATCAGGAAGTCGGTCCTAATGCCAAAGGAGAGTACGCTTTTTCGATTCAAAGGACCTTGCATTCCACCCTGCCGCCTCTTCTGAACGCCATAGAAATCTACCTCGTGAAATCATTTGAGCAACAAGAAACTGATACTAAAGAAGGTTAGTAGACTATCTAACTAACTAATTAACTTTTGTGACTTGTTTTATTGATGAAACACTAATAAATTCACTTACATAACTTTTCAGTTGATGCAATACTTAGAATCAAGTCTAGGTGCGGTAGGAAGAAGATAGATTGGGAAGGAGATCCCTGTGTGCCACATGAATACATGTGGAAAGGTCTTGACTGCAACTATAAACACAACAATCAACCTAGGATCGTGAATTTGTAAGTATATAATTGCTTCTCAAATGCCTTTTATAGGTCCAATTAATGTTTTTTATTTTTTTGTTTGATTGGTCTTATTTTGATTTTTAAACAGGAACTTGACGGCCAGCGGCCTAATCGGGGAGATACCAGAGTCGTTATCATACCTGACAGAATTAGAAGTCCTGTAAGTAATACTAGCACCCATAAGGATGTTCTGATTTAAATTCAAATATATGCTGATGGGTCTGGATTTGTTTTCTGGCAGTGATTTGTCAAACAACAATCTCACTGGTTCGGTCCCAGAGTTTTTGGCTGATATGGAGTCGTTAAAATTCATGTAAGTTTAGACTTAAGTCACAAAAATCTGAAATTTCTTCTTTACACAGAAAAAAAAATCTAACATGTTGAAAACTCTGAATCGTGCAGAAATCTATCAAGCAATGAACTAAATGGTTCGATACCTAGACGTCTCCTTGATAGAGCAGAAAAAGGATTGGTTACACTAAGGTAATAATTGTGCATTAGTTTCAGATCTTTAGCTAATATAGTCGAGGACCTGAATGTTTGTTTTAGATGCGTACGTTTGATCTCTCTTAGTTAACCTCTTGAGCTCTTTCATGCTATGGAATTATAATGCAAGAAAGTAAAAACACCAAAAATATTTACAAGTTGATACTTTTAAGATTTTCAATTTCTCTCTCTCACTCGCACAGTTCACTCACTTCACTTGTCTTCACGAAAAAAATAAAACAGAGGTATTCTGTTTTTGACACAATAAAATCTTCAAACTTTCTAATTAAACTTTTTTTTGGTGAAAACTCTAGCGTGGACGAATTTCCCGGGCTATGTTCCTCTCCTTCATGCGCCACCACAAGCAAGAAGAAGACAAATATTGTTATTGCATCTATTGCAACAGCACTCTTTTTAATCTTACTCATTGCAGCCGTCATTATAGTTATCTACAAGAGGAGGAAAAGGGAAGCCGATAGACATCCCAGTTCAGGTATGCATGTAGTCCTAATACTTAGAAATTACGTACGTCCACAATCTTCAACAACTAGCTAGCTAGTAATCTTTTGATTTCGATTTTGCAGAAAATAAGCAATGGGATCAAAGTAGCTTCTCAGACAATGCAGACAACAACGTGTTCACATTCGAAGACTTGGCTCAAGCAACTGGTAACTTCTCAAGCACCAACCTCATTGGACAAGGTAGGTTTGGTTATGTTCACAGAGGAGTTCTTTCCGATGGCACTGAGATTGCGGTTAAACAACTTAAAGCTGGAAGCAGACAAGGCGAACAAGAGTTTCTAGCGGAGGTAGAGATCATTAGTAGAGTTCATCACAGGCATCTTGTTTCTCTCCTTGGTTATTGCATAACCGGATCTCAAAGACTGCTTGTTTACGAGTTTGTGCCTAATAAGACTCTGGATTTTCATCTTCATGGTATAAGTCCTTGCGATATATTAATGGTTTGTGACTATGTCTATGTGTGTGTGAATTAACGCTTTTATACATATATGCAGAGAAAGAGGCACCCGTAATGGAGTGGGCAAAAAGGATGAAGATTGCCTTGGGTTCAGCTAAAGGACTGTCATACTTGCATGATGACTGTTAGTAATGTTCTTTGTCATCGAACATTTTTTTTTTTTTTTTTTGGGGAATTTTTAGCGTCAATAATGAGTGTTTGTTTTTTCTTTTGCCATGTTTATCAGGTACCCCTAAAACAATACACCGCGACATAAAAGCTGCCAATATTTTGATTGACAATAGCTATGAGTCAAAGGTATTATTTGAACTTGTAAAAGCTCTATATATGTAAACTCCACAACTAACTAGTCATGTTGAACCTTGTGCATCAGATAGCAGATTTTGGACTCGCCAAGTCTTGTTCAGACAGTGAAACCCATGTTTCCACTCGGGTTATGGGATCATTCGGGTATGAATGCCCTTTCTATATTCAACCATAACCATAAGTTGATAACCAAACCAACAATCTTAAAAACTTGTTTCTTGTGAGATGCAGCTACTTGGCCCCTGAATATGCCTCTTCTGGGAAACTCACAGACAAAGCAGATGTCTTCTCGTTCGGAGTGGTGCTTATCGACCTTTTGATAAATCAAGGGCTTTCTCCGATGATGATAGCATCGTTGATTGGGTTAGTTATTCTTTTTGTTTCGCCTTAGCACCAACCCTCAATTTTTTATTAAGCTTCTAAGTTTCTGGAACTGCTCTAGGCGAAACCTCTGATGGCAAAAGGTCTAAAGGATGGCAACTTCAACGGTTTTGTTGACCCGCGATTAGAGAATGACTTTGATGTCATCGAAATGAAGAGAGTGGTTGCTTGCGCTGCTGCTAGCGTCCGCCATGCAGCGAAACGCCGTCCAACAATGAGCCAGGTACTGTATATATATCAAACTGAAACTTCCTCTCGGCAAAAATATATTTAGGACAAAAACCTAAGACTTTGTGACTTGGGGTCATTGCAGATTGTTCGAGCATTTGAAGGCAACATTTCTCTAGCTGACATAACCGAAGGAGTTGCTTCAGAAGACAGCACTGGTTACAGCTTAGACGGGAGCTCGGATTACTGCTCAACACAATACAGAGAGGATTTGAAGAAATTCAAGAAAATGGCACTTGAAAGCCAGACATTTGGTAGCAGCGGTTTGACGAGCGAAAATGGTCAGGACTTAGAACCATCAAGCTCCTCTAGCATCAACGAAGGATGACGTAACGCAGCTAGCAGACCCTCATACCTGGCGAGAAAACAGATAAGTTCCGTGAAGAAGAAGAAGAGACTCCAAGACAAAACAGAGGGCTCAGTTAAAAAAGTGGCTTTTCAAGGTTTCCGTTTATGTAATCCTCCTCATAGGTGGTGAAACAGTTGCAGAGCTGTTAGCAAGACTTTAATAACAACATAGGTGGGAAAAGCACTTGTATTTATGACCTCTTCGTTCTGTTGAGAAGCAAAAGTTATTGATTACAAGCAGTCAAGCAGATGTGTTTAGTATGATCTTGTCTCTAATATTATTTTTGCATGATATATATACAACTTTTTGTTGTTCGAACTAAAAGCAGAGTTGTTAGAAAAACATAATTAGAAGCACTCTTGTAATGATTAAAAAAAAAAAAAAGAGAACTAGAAACACTCTTGGAATGATCATCTTTTACATTTTAGTCATTTAAAAGATGATCATTCCAAGAATGCTTCTAGTTCTGTTTTTAATGTAATCTTTTAAATGACTAATCACAGTACGTTTTGTATCTCTTAAGATAATGCTTAAAATGTTGTAACATATTCCCTATAAGTTCTAAAACCCTCTCAAAACTAAAACAAAATTCCATAGATCAACAAGTCACAATAACAGAATTCAAAAGGAAATAGGAAGGAGCGTCACATGTGTGTAAGGTGAAGACAATCTTAGACCATTCAACATATCCCCAAACCTCTCCTAGACCTTCTAGTCTCTTAAACGAAATCTCTGCACACCAAATATCTGTCTTACATTCCTTATGACAAAAGCGACTTCGACCGCAAGACACCATCACCTTCGTCCACCAAACTGTCACTCTTCTTCTTCCTTGATCGGAATTTGCGGATGAGGAACACGTAAGATGTCTTAGATAGGTAAATTCCGGCAGTTTGTCAAGTCCCTAAACCATAGTCCCACCCAAATTTTTCTTTGGATCATTCCAAAATAACTTCCCTCTCTCAACCAACGTCTGGCACAACATGTTGTCTACCTTTACCAAGCAAATATTCTCCATCAAGCTAAGCTTATAGCCATCACCAATGCTGTAAACTTTGCCACCCATTACCAATTTACCAGGAACCACACTCATTTGACTAGCGAGATCAAGTGTTGTGGGCAATACTGGCTCCCAAGTATGAGTCTTTGGGTCATAAACCTCTCCCCAATCTTCAATATTACTGGACTTATTGCCTCCAAGCACATATATCTTACCGTTAACTACATCAACGGCTGGATCTTCTCGGGGTACACGCATCTCAGGGACTCTACGCCCTTGTTCTGTTAGAGAATCGAAAACTAACAATTTCATGTAGCCTTTCGTTACATTCACAAAGCTACCGGTCTTGTAAATCTCTGAACCAATGGAGAGAAGAGTTGAGTATTTAGGATATAGATACGGAAACGAAGTGATGGGTTCTAATTTCTCTTGTTTGGGGATTGGTGCAAGTGTGAACCAGCAATAACGGCCCTTGCGGACACCAGAACTGCACAGGCGTGAGCAGACACACTGGCGTAAGCAGACACATAGGTAAGTCTCTGTTATCCCCATGCGGGATCGTGTGGCCTCAAGATCAGGGGAAGCTATGAGAGATCTGAAATCCTTGGAGACCATGGATAAAAATGGATGATGGTATCTCGACACACGAGCCAAACAGTTGAGAATGAGGTCGTACGGCAACGAAGAGAACGACGTCGTCGGAACAGGTGGAGGATCCTCTGATGATTTCTTCTTCATCCCTTTCTTCCTCCTTCTCCCTCTTTTCGATTTAGGGTTTTTCTTTCTCCTCGCTCATTGTTTTCTGACTCTTGCTTTTCTGAGTTTAGGGTTTACGTACACTTCTTATTTATATACTATACCTTTGTTGTTTTGATTATTAAAAAAATATATTTAAGCACTTTACCATTTTATATAAATCTTTTTCTTTTCATTTGGTTTGGACAATTACCTCTCTATATATAAATTAAAACCTGATACAGCAGGAAACACAAGTTTATATATGTAATACCTTCTCATGCTCTATAATGCTCTGTCCCACCCATGAGCATTGGCCTCCTCTACTTGGAAAATTAAAAAGATACGTGTACTCACAACCCTAGTTGCACCAACCAATGCTTTAGCCTTTCACCCAAATTAAACAGCGTCCACCCACACTACATTTTACCCATCTTCATTCAAGGAGGAGGTTGACAAGCTGTTAATGACTTGTAGCAGTACAAAATCGAGAACACTCAAAAGACAAATCTTGTATAAGAAACAAGAATCATTCATTGTAAAATCCAAAAATATCTATTTCAATACTAAAGGAAAATGATCAGTAAGTCACTATAACAGAGTGCAAAAGAAAATGGGAAGGAGAGCCCCATCTACCCAAAGTTGACACAATCTTAGACCATTCAACAAATCCCCAAAGCTCTCCTAAACCGCGCCACTCAAAAGAAATCTCTGCACACCGAATCTGTGCTTTATGATCCTTACTACAATTGCTACATCTACTGTAAGAGACCACCGGTGTCTCCCACCAAACTGTCAGTTCATTTCTTCCTCCGTAGGAATTTTACAACTTAGTATCTTCAGTCAATTTCGGTAGCCGTTCTTCAAGTCCCTCCCCTTAACCCTAGTCCACCCCAAAATCCCCTCTGGATCATACCAAAATAACATCCCTTGGGAAACACGTGTTTGGCACCCATGTTGTCTATCTCTACAAAGCAGTAATCACTCATCAAGCGAATACTGTAGCCATCATCATCAATGGCGTAAACTTAATTTGCCGCCCGCTACCAACTTACCCGGAATCACACTCATTTGAACAGTGAGATCTAGTGCTCCCAAGTTTGTGACTTAGAGTCATAAACCTCTCCCAATCCTCGATATTGTTGTGCATATCATAGAGCCTCCAAACACATATATCATGCCGTCAACTACATCATCTTGGGGATTCGACGCCCTTGATGAGGATAACAACAGTCGAAAATTAACACTCTTCTATGCTCTCTTTTCTTTTCATTACCTCCGATGAGACAACTGTTGAGGAAACGAAAGGTTGGGCAGTAACTTCTCATGTTTGGGGATTGGTGCATGCGTGAACCACTGGGAACTAGATTTGTACTTACCCACGCCTAAGCAGACACATAGGTTACTCTCTTTTATTCCCATGCGGCCTCGTGTGGGATGCTAAATTATAGTACTTATAGTTTCTTTTTTCTTTTTTGACAATATGTACTTTTAGTTTCTTTAAGATATATATAACTAAAAATAATACTGTTAAACCCACATATTGTTGCATATTATTCATTCATCCATATTGTTAATTTCGTTTTGACATTGACATTGGTGACATCGACATTTAGCATCCCACATTAATTAATTGTTATGACTATCAAAATTGTGGGTCTTTTCACATGAAAACAAAGAAAAAATAATTGGATTGGGTGTTGATATAGAGATACTCTAATACTGACTGTATAAGCAACCAAGACTGAAATATACTACCAAGACTGAATTGAAAAGTCTGAACGTCGTCACCAGACACTTTTATTAAGAGAATGTCAGGTCTTTAAGGGTTCAAAGATCTGGTGAATTTTCTGAAACAGAATTACAAACACAGAGCAAGAAAAGAAAAGACAATCTTCTTTTCTTGACAAGAGAATCTAAGAGTACAAAGAAAATAAAGAAAAAAACAAACAATTTGAGTTACCTGAAACAAGCAAATTCTTTCTAAGCAGCAATCTCATCCCTTCCACCTACTCTGAAGCCCGTTTTACATCTCAACCACTAACTAACTACTGATATATTTACATTTGCTCACTAGTCACAGCTTATCTGTCTCTGCACGGCTACAAAAGTCTCTCTTTAAACCCAAAACAGCAAAACCCATCAAGCTTCTCCTAAAGCAGGCCTATTTTCATCTCAGTTAATGCATCAAAACTCAGGCAGATTCGATGACAGGAAAACAAAAGAATGTAAAAGCCAGGCAAAAGACTCTCTTCTCTCTTTTCACGTTTTTGCTGCAGATGGCAATGCTCGGTGTTGCGTTTGTCTTGCTGAGCCTTTCAGCACTTCGTTTATCCTACTAAAAACTACTTTCAGCGGTATACAAGCTACAACTGTTTCCTTCGCCTTCCCGGTCGCCTGCTTCTTGATTTTTTCCGTCAACCTCTGGCTCGTTAGAGTAGAGAGCCGCCTTGTCTTTATCGATTGGGAAGACGATTTCTTCTTTGTATTCCATGAAGAACCACGTGACTTCCTCTTCTTGCCATTCTTTTTGGTTAATGACTTTGTCTTCACAACAACTTGAGACATCACCACACCGTTACTGTAGCCTTCTTCTAAGATTTCCACAGTTAAAGGATGCCCAACAATAGCTTTGCCATTCAATTCACTCATACGAGACACCAGCGGAACATTACGGGGTTTCTTGTAGTTTTCTTTTACCTCAATGTTCACCTCGTACAGCCCAGAATGAGGCATAGAACTGTTTTTATTAGCTTCTTCTCCGTAAACAGTTCTTCTCGCTTCTTGTTTTTTACTCATCTGCCTCGAGTTCCTCTTTCCTTTTAGCTGCCACTTAGAAGTGCTAGTCTCAACCCCGTTCAAATTTGAGTTGACAGGTTCTGAACCTGGTGGACTTGTAGAAGCACATCCATTACTTCCCTCATTCTTAACAACCACATCGTGACTACTCTGACCACGCCTCCTTGTTAAATCAGTAACAAGAGCTCTCCTTGGTGAGGAGATTCTACAAGCTGCTGGAAAAATAAATAACAATGGATGTCAGCATAAATGACACTGTTCATAACCCAAAAGAGAGGCAAATGATAAAAGCAAACACTAAATCAGATCTAAGAGATCAACCCATTGGATCCTACAAAGGTGGAGAAACACACAATACTAGCAGCAGATAATGAATGCAGAAGCAATTGAGTCATAAAACAAGTTACTGCCAAAAATATACATAAATCATCTAGCTATAAAACAAGTCAAACATTAGGAAACACCAAAGCTATATATTTTTCACCAGGCAACTTCTCCAGAAAATGGTCATATTACTCTTTACTCTATCATGTGACAAAATAGACGACAAAAGCAAGCTTTTCTTTCTTTACTACAGAAGAGGCAATATGCAGACTCTTGCAATTAGATGAACCAAAACATGTACAAACACTTAAGAGAGGTTTAGCCACTTATACCTTCTGAGTGTTTCTCTTCTCCAATTAACGGAACGTCAAATAATCTGTCAGAAGAATCATCATCTGCCGAAACAGAAATGCTAGAAATCTCACTGTCTTTTGCCTTGTTGTTATGGGAGGCTCCAACAACATTTTCATAAGCATCCTCACATGAAATCCCGGTGCTGTCTGAGTTATTGTTGATTACAACAGATACACTTTTCATTGATTCAACAGACTCCATTCCGGATACTTTGGTGTCATAAGTCCCTTGACAATCCAAAGTGACAAGCTGGTCACAGGTAACAGGGACAGAGACCATAGCTGTACTCTCTAACACCTTTGTCAATTGCCGGCGTCGGTTTTTTCTTTTAGAGTACTCATGAGCAATTATGACTTGTGCCCTTTTTCTTTTAAGTGATGTCGGGGAGCATACCTTGCCCCCATTGGCAATGATATTTCCATTCGACACTGAATCACTGTGGCCTGCAGCAGAGATCAAACCCATTTCTTGCCTATGCTCGATGATAGCACCAACCTGTTCTTTCCCAATATCCTCAAGCCCTCTCATTCGCTTGACTCCTTCAGTCCCATCATCTTCCGAGTCATTTGGTGTTCTCCTTCTCCTCGGCTGCACCTTGGAAACTCCAACATTATTCATTTCTTGGGAAGACATACTGGATTGCAATTGCTCTGGCACTGAATCCAATTCGTCTTCAGCCTCTCCTGCATCAGAGGATCCCAAATCCTCATCCTCTTTGCCAGAAAGACACCTTTTAGAATCTTCCTCACCAGATGAACTACACAGATTATCTCCTGGATGATCTTCTTTTGCAAGATGTGAATTCTCAATCTCGAGAGCATTGTTAATAGCATCTTCTCGGCGAGTACACTTGGCAGCTTTTTTATTAGCAGAGCTCGCTGCTGCAGCAGCCTTTGCCTTCTCAATGCAAGAATCATACTCTCCACAACGAAACGCCTTCACCGTCTTGGAATTTTCAAGAATATACCAATCCCTGGAGTCATAAAAGAAGAACACTTTAAGGCATAAAAGGCAAAACTAAGGGTAAAGAGAATGAGAGATTGCGGAAAAGACAAGAGAAAAGAGTACACTTACACGCTAACATCATCACGACCTAGAAGCTTTATTGGAGTGCCAACTTTTGGAGAAACCAAAGAGTTGTTGTCAGAAACTTGGTCATGAACCAAGGTCTGTCCGGGCCACCAAGAACCGTTACGGCGGCGAACCCATACCAATCTTCCAACCGACGCATTAATCGCCTCCAAGTTTTGGTCATCATTACTCTCCATTACACACACGAAGCACCAGAAAAAAAATGAACTTTCGAAAATGACCTAAAAATCAAAACTTTTTATAATTTGAAAATCGCAATGAAGTGACTCTCTCTCTCTCACTAGACAAAAGAATGCCTCTTCTTGAATCCTGCAAGGCTGCAACCAACAAAAATCAGAGGAAAAGAAAAGAAAAGAAAAAAAAAACTTAAAAGACACAACATGCAACCAAGAACTGGCGATTTCAAAAGAATTAGGTAAGTTGGTTGAAAAGAGTCTTGAGAAAGAGAGATCTGAGAAGAAGCAGAGATCCAGATACCTCTTCTTGATACTCTTGCGGCGTCGGAATGCTTCTCTATCTGTTCTATGAATCAATATAGCATTAGGACCGCATTTCTCTTTGGGTTGTGAGAAAAGGGTTTTTGCTCCGGCGGTTTAATGAATAGAGGAAGACAGAGAGAAGAGAAGAGAGGAGATGAGAGAGAAAGGGATTGTTTTGGATGGAGAGAGAGAGAGAGAGAGAGACTGAAAGAGAAGAGGAGGTCAAAAAGCACATCCAAGGTGAGAGACTCTCAAGTACAGTAGCACACGACACCGTTTTGGGATCTTTTTTGTCCACTCCTTTTTAGGTTATCTCTCTCGTTACGTCGCTCCTTTGGCCACGAGGCAACTGTGAGTTCTATATTCAGACATCTGATCTCAAAGGTGTCAAATTTGGTAATAAATGAGACTTGAGTTCGATCAAAGCTCCTTCCAAAGTCTCATAACTTTTTGTTTTAACATTAAACCACCTCTTTCCAAATTTTCATAATTTATCGTTAGTTAACAATAATCAAAATCTACACAAACTGTATGAGGTTTGTTGTTGGAAAATGGTTTCTTTAACTGTACCAATCCAAGAACAAGACGGAGAAAGTAAGGACGAAGAAAAACAGCAAGAGAAAGGTTCTGCTGCTGGTGTTACGTTGGATTGCTTGAGAAAGCTCTTTGTTTCCAAGCTCCACGTTCTTTGTTGCCTCAACCGCCTGCATTTTAGTGTCAAGCTGAGTGAGGAAACGGGCCACAAGGCACACACATACACAACAAACACAAAGAGAAAACCACACAAACAGATAAAATAAAGTACTGGGAATGGTATTGAGTCATTGAAACATCCAAATGGGGTTTAAGGAACTTCAGATAGCTGAAAACAATAATAGTCCATTTCCTACCACTAAAGTGAAGAGAAATTCAAATTGGACCAATACAAAGTTTCTTTCCTGTCTCTAAACCTACTACTTTAGGTGAATATGATAGCATTCAAATTTTAGCTAGCAAAGAGAGGTACTATGAGTAAAGAAGTTTATAAAACAGTGCGTCGACATGAGAGCTTGAGAGAAGTTTATAAGTCCTAACCTGGTCATAAAGAACCTCTATCTGTTGGGCTTGTTGCAGAACATGAGTTGCCATCAAGTGGTTTAACGCAGACATCTCCACCATCTTAGTCTCTGTCTGCCTAGCACCATCTAAAAGATTACTTAGCTCTACCTGCAAACAAATTACAAATTTCAAAATTTAGCATATCTACAAAACTCATGCAAGTTTTCAAAGACCATGTAGAACTGCCTTGTTACCTGAAGGGCTTGTGTCTCATCGTCTAGAAGTTGTTGTTGTTGTTGTTGTTGTACTCTACGAGGTTGGGCCTGAATTTCATCAGGTTCTATGGACTCCGAATTTGCCAGAGTCGTGTTAATTGGATTAGCTTCCTTCACGATCCTCTTAGGTTTTCTTCTCGGCGTAGCTCTGTTAATAATGTCTTGGAAACGAGTAGCTCTAAGCTGATCAAACTGGGCAGTGACTGAATGAAGTTTCTCACTCAAAATCAAAACCTGCAAACAAAAAAAATTATCATTACTTCTTCACGTCTAGATACTTTGAGTGAAACGAAAAAAAAATAACAAAGCTAGCTTACTACATTGGTGCATATCATACCACTCCATGTTTGTGTGCTATAGTATCAGCATTGAAGTTATCTGCAGGGAGGCCAAGCCATCCTTTGGAGTTTGCTTCTTCATTTCTTATACTGTTTTTGAGAATATCGATCTGTTCTTTGCAAGTTTTAATAAAAAGAGTAGTCTGCAAGAGAGAGAGAGAGTTTGCAGATATTACAACACACATAAGTAGACATAGAACTCTCCATCAAACAACACGTGAGATATAAGAATGTTATATTCAAGTTCCTCAGTGTAAGTAAGAATATAGTAAAATCATCGCTATCTAAGATAATAAAAAATTCATCTTCCTGAGTTTTCGCAATGTGAGATGCTACATTTAGTACGATTACAATAGTTCCATATGTTAAATCTCAACCATAGCAACTTCATGTAATCAGATAATATAATAAGGGAAAGATTACTTACTTCTTGTTCAATACTATCCTTTTCCTGTTCTGTAGTCCGGTGCATATCAACATAATCCTTTCGATGCTTCAACATAAACTGATCCAACTCCCTGATGCTTTCCAGCTAAATCAACCAACATCGACAAGTTAGCAGCAACACCACACACACACAAAATCTTTGGATAAAACTGCAACATGCAAATCGGGTCAAAATAGAACAAACAAATTTCCAAATTGGGTGAATCGCTGAAAGTTACCGTTTTGAAAGCAGCTCTCGTGAACGGCAATCTCTCCTTTGGCTTATGTATAATAAAAGACGCCATTGTCGCTGCCACTTTAGACTATATCACACATTAAGACAAAGTGACAAACGAATCAGATCAATGTCAACGAACAAGATCTAGAAACACAGCAACAACAACAACACAAAACCCTGGAAACCCTAGAGAATGACCAAAATTGAGATGCAAAAAAAAAAATAAAAAAAATCATCTTTTTAACAAAATAGCTTCGATCGAACGAGAATTAAGATGGGAAAGTGACTCGCGCACCTCATTATAACCAATCGAAACAGCAGCTTTCCGAACAGAATCCTTGAAATCCTCGGTCCTGTCTCTAAATCTCGACATCTTGTACACAAAATTCAGATCAGAGATCAATGCTTCTTCCTTATCAATCAATCAACCAATCAGTCAATAGCTTTAGGATCACAGTCTCTTTAGATTCACAGATGGCGAAATAGACGACGAGGGTCACAGAGAAGATCGGAGAGGAGAAGAGAAGAGAAGAGAAGAGAGAGAGAAAGGGCTTGCCTTTTTTTTTTGGTTCAGTTTTGTCACAAAAAAAAAAGTGAATAGAGTTAAGCGACACCGTTTTGGGGATTGTAAAGTTCTCTCCTTTAGGTTTATCTCTCTCTCTCTCTCGTTAACGTCGCTCTTGGTCACGAGGCGACTCACTGTGGAGTTCGATATTCAGACAATCTCAAAGCTTTCACGACAAAGGTGTCACCATGACGGGTGAGTTCGATCAATTCCCTTCTTAAAGTTTCATAATTTCTTCGTTTTACCACAGAATCAAAGCTTATCATCGGAGAGTAAATGGATTCCGATTGATCTCGATTTCGATTTGAGAAGTTAACGGGTCTTGTGTATCCTGTAGAGTATAAGCAGGAACAGGATATGGAGATTGAAGCTCTTGAAGCTATACTTATGGATGAGTTTAAAGGTAGGATTTTTTTCTATTTGTATGTTCACCATTGAGGTGATGAGAGAGCATTGATTGAATTCTTAACAACTGTATTGTATCAGAAATCCATTCTAGTGAGAGTGGGCTTAATACTTCGAATCGATGCTTTCAGATTACAGTGATTCCTCAGGTAGAGAACACCATTCATATCTCTTTTCTTCTTCACTTCCTTAATTACTTGTTTCTTTTCTGCAACTTGTTTCTTGGAAGTAGATTATCCAATGTCCCGTTTAGTTTCTTTTGGCTGTTTACCAAGAGAAGCTGTATGTGATTTGTGAAAAGCTTGTGTTACAACTTAGAAGTATAGCAAATGTCAACTGAAATCTCTTCTGATTTAGCAATTTGCTATTCTCCTGATCCTCTGCTTCTTCTTTTGTCTTCATAGGATGATGATCTGGAGGAGTCAGCTATCCCACCAGGTTACTACTCTTTGACGAAAAATTCTTGTTGTACCATATGCCTCTCCTGTACTTCCTCAGTCTTATAGCTCCCACATTTGTCTTGCAGTTCAGCTGGCTTTGGTTTTCTCACACACAGAAAATTACCCGGACGAGGCTCCTCTTTTGGATGTTAAAAGGTAATTCTTGGTTTAACCATTTTTTTCCAAGCTAAATTAGATATACAATGATGACACTCATGTGGGTAGAGTATTCTTCTAGTATTCGAGGGATCCATGTTAGTGACCTCACCATCTTGAAAGAGAAGCTTGAACAAGAGGTAATATATTCTTACAACTTTATGGCTTCTTATAATATTTATACATAGAGTGTAAGACTGGAAGGTCTCTCTCGTCAATGATTTCCCTAAATCAGACTTTCTGAATAGCTTAGCAAGAAAATAAGTACGATTTTCTTTTCGATGACTGGTTCTTCTCTGGAGTTAAAAAAGGTTCATGATGTTGTTTCTACTCTGTATTGCATGACTCAACACAAAGCTATTTTCCACAGGCATCTGAAAATCTTGGTATGGCCATGATCTATACACTGGTCTCATCAGCAAAGGACTGGTTGTCTGAACACTATGGGCAAGATGATGCAGCTGACCTTGCCGAAGAAGAAGCTGCTAAAGAGGATGAGGTATGGTTGTCTGCTCAGTAAATCAAATGTATAAGCTGCAATTAACCACGTTGGGCTTTCATGATTTGTGTCTGCTTTCTTCTTTTGTTCCGTTCCTGTCTAAATTTCTCTTTGCAGGTAATTGTCCCTCATGGAGAACCTGTTACGCTGGAGACGTTTTTGGCATGGAGAGAGAGATTTGAGGCCGAGCTTGCACTTGAGCGAGCCAAGTGAGTAAACTTTTCCTGGATTATCTTGTTTTCGTACTCTTATATACCAATTAACAGGCATTTTCATTAACCGCCTGAGTTCTTAATTTTTTTATCTCTGGCCGTGAATAAACTTCCAAGGCTGATGCCGGATTCTGCTCTTACGGTTACTAAGGAGAAGAAGCTTACAGGAAGACAGTGGTTTGAAAGTGGCCGAGCGGTATTTCTCATTCCTGTTTTATGATCGGATTCTTGTTAGAATTTCATTATCTCAACAAATACTATTGTTGTTTACTCTGTCATCTTCAGAGAGGAACGGTGGTCACTGCTGATCAAGAATCTGAGGAGGAAGATGAAGAAGACATCGAGTTTGAAGACGAAGACTTTGAAGGTGAAATGATCTTTCTTTTTGCTTTACACGCGATTTTCCCACAAAGCCAGTGATTGTTCTCAAGTACTGCCTCGGATTATTTGATACAGATGATGAAGAAGACATGCTTGAGCACTATTTGGCGGAGAAATCCGATTCTTCCGCTCCCTCTTCACGGACATGAAGCTAAGAACAAGCCTGATATCCTGATTACTGAAGCTCTTTTCTGGATAGAGATCATGATGCAAGATACTGACCTTGCATTGAGAAGCGTTTAATCTCCATATCCTCAGTTTTTTCCGAGTTTTGATCCACTCAAGAGTATCCTGAGAATTACCATTTGTCTTAAATCTATAATTTACCCTCACCGTTTGTTCATTTATAGAACACTTTAAGAGAGAATGCCACTGATTTTGTAGTTTTTCTTTTTAGAATCAGCTCAAAGCAAAGTCCTGTTAAAAGACAAATAGTTATCATTTGGAAACCCTTGTTAAAGCTATTATCTTCCATTTTTGCAAGTCAAATAATCATAGTGAACGTACTATGGCTGTTTAAATAAAAATAGCATTCCTATCAGAGTATATATATCTAAACTATGATATAGATTGGACCTAATATGTTACAGAGAGTCCAATGTTACTCCTCCATTAGGTTTTTAAGACAGAACTCCTGCCGGTACTATGCAGGGCCTATTTAGCTAGACACAACCTTGGTCAGTCATGGCTTGAGCTATATTTAAAAATGCTGCAATTGTTGCTCCATGTAGAAGTGCCCTGTCATTAAAACCCAAGATGAAAAAACAATTAAGGATTGCAATCGTTTGGCACCATTGTTAAGAGCAGCTTAGACCAACATAGTACATTGACTGTTGGCTTATGGAGAGGAGAACTTACTCAGGGCTTTCTTTCTGATAGCCAAAATCATTTGCTGCTTTAAGAGCTTTTTCATAAGTCTGCTTTAGTGCTTCCTGTCAATATCAGAGCAGTTACCTTAATAGGAAGTTATCACAGGCCAAAGCTACAAAATTTTGAAAGAAATGCGAGTGATTTGTTACCTGTAATCTAGACTCAAAATCTTCTGCTGACCATTGCATTGAATTAGATTCACGGAGTACTTCAATTTCACCAGCAGCAACCTTCAACAAAATTATACATTTAGCTACCACCTTTTATAAAATCTTAGAAAAATTTATGTGCTTTGGGTCCATCTTCCCAATATACAATAAATAAAAAAGAAACTGATACAGCTCTAGCACTCTCAGTAAGACCACACTCCTACACATTATTTTATGAGAGCAGCAATTCCTCTCCTATGCCTTAGTGTTGTAATTCAATGATGCGAAGATTAATTACGAAAAGGTTAAGATGTAGTATTGATGTCAAATGAAGAAACTCACTCCTCCAGCTCCAGCAGCAATGGCAGGAGCAATCAGAACACTCGCCTTTCTGAAAACATCGACTGCTTCAGCTGTACATGGCATGTTTGAGCCTGCACAAAGCACATCCATACTGTTTAGAATAAGATAACAAAAGAACAGGAAAATAAACAAACTTAAATACAAAACGAAAGGCCCTAAAATATTTGTTTGATATAAAAAATCTTTACCTTCTACCAGTAAGCGGCAGCCTGCATTAACCAGATTAATGGCATCTGCTTGATCAACTTCATTCTGAGAAGCACAAGGAAATGCTACATCACACCTTTCATTCCAAGGCTTTAGTTCATCAAAGTATTTCGCCCTTGCATACGTCTTGGAATAATCTCTGCATAACAGACACATGTATCGTTGGGATCTATCATTTTAGCCAAGTGACAAATACAATGGTATTCTAGGACGATTAATACCTCAAACTTCTCTGTTGGGATTTTATATCTCTCAAGAATGCAAGTTTCATATAATCAAATCCGTCATCGTCCACCAAATATCCTTTTGAATCTGTAAAAAGTTTGTATCAGCAAAAATCAGTGCCCTAAATCAACTCCATCAGCTGCTTTCTGTCTATGGAATTCAATTGCAAAGCAAAAAAAACACAAATCATTTTCGCAGAATGCTAACTCAGTAACTCTTTAGCAGCACAATTCACAGACTGCTGAGGTAACTTCTTATATTGGCCTAACTAATCAAGATCCATTTGCAATAATTAGACATTCAATTCAAGACCTCTAAGCATTGGCCTAGAAGAAGACACCAATACATATAATCAACGTCTGACCGTTCATCTGGCAGACCGGGGCTTAAATCAACTCTTAGCTCAACTATGAGCCACCTTAAAGATGGTAAAAACAACAAAAAAGGCAGAAAAAATACACACTTGAGTTGCTTCAAATCTAGAATGATAGGATGAGTGGATAACCTGAAACTGTAACCGGATGGGCTCCACAAGCAATTAGCTTCTCTACAACATGCATCGCAATCTTCCCGCAACCGCTCACGACACATCTAATATAAAGAGTATATGGTTTCAAAAGATGAGAGTCACAAAATTATACACAAGTCACACAGCTTCAGTGTTATGTGAGAAGCCAAACATTCAGAAAGGACTAGTTTTACTACGACCTTTTAGAACTGACAGAATAATGAGCAACAACTAAAAAAGTGCTGCAAGAGGAACACGAAAGCAAAAAGTATCTTACTGACTAGATAAACTCAGCGATCCAAAACTCGTTTTTTTTTTGACAACTCAGAGATCCAAAACATTAGTACTAACACATATTTAAAATGATCAAGAATGAAACCTTAGTCCCTTGATTTCCTTATTCATATCTGCAAGCATAAGTCGTGCAAAGTACACCTGAAAGAATCCAAATGAGTTTTAGTTCATACAGAGTCATGACATGTTAACAGTGTTCTACATATTATCAAATAAAACTATCCTTACCACACCATAGCCACTAGCTTCAGTTCTGAGGCTAGAAGCAGCCCAATATATCCTCGGTCCTGTAAAACTTCCCTGCATAAGTAATTGACACAAAGATATAACAACCAAAACTCTTTATTCTCACCGAACAGCAAAAACTAATGCAAATAAATGAGTACAGTAAATAGCACCGCCGAGGACATTTAGCGCTGAAACGGTCCAGTATGTGAGAGAATGAATACAAATATTAGTAGAGATATTCTTCCCTCAAAAATCACAAACTTTACTCCCAAAAAGGATAAAACAAAACACAAAACAAACTTGATACGAAATGACCTATTAGGAATACGAACCAAATTTAAAAGTCTACTGCCATTCTGTTTCCAGGAAGAAAAGGCAAAAGAAAATATCATGAAAAAAAAAAGCTTCAGCGTCCGCTGACTTCCAGTACCTGAAACTGACCAGCAAGTCGTCTGTATTGTCCGAAAAGATATCCCATTTCCCGAGTACCAACACCGACCTCCTCTGATGGAAGATCCTACAGTATATAATATATTTAAAAACCATTGCAGAAAATATATACTTGCTAAAGGGGAATAACCATTCTACTTACTTTGTCAGGACCCATGTATCTGTACATCTCATTCATGAAACTTTGGCAAAATCTCATAATCTGCGATGTTACAAAGCAACATATCAGAACACCTTTAAAAGATAATTCGCAGGGAAAACTGCAAGGGGCGAAAATGTCACCTCATTGTCACTTTTGCCTTTAGGATCAAAGTCGCTTCCACCAGATGCCCCTCCCAGTTTATATGGTGACAGAGCATTCTTCAACGTCTGCAAAGGATTACAAACAAATTACAGTCCAAAATGACGCAAAAGAACAGTTAAGGTGGCCACCAGGGAAAAGAAAAAGGAAAATGGCAAACAGAAAATAAGGGGAAATATAAGAGAAACCAGCTTAAAGATAATTGAAGGATTTCACAGTACCTGCTGAAAGCCAAGAAATTTGGCAATGCTTAAGTTCATGGATGGATGAAATCGGATACCTCCCCTACATGGACCCAGTGCTTGATTGAACTGAACTCTAAAGCCGCGGTTTACATGTGTTTCACCACGATCATCAATCCATGGAACTCGAAAAACTATCATACGTTCAGGTTCTAGTAGCCGCTCCATGATATTGACATAACTGAAATAAATAAGAATGGAAAACTGTGATTTTGATGCGGTTTCCTGAAAACTACGTTACAAAGATGAGAAGCAAACTGCTACTTACTGAGAATTTTTTGCAATTACCCGCTCTAGAGCATGCACAGATTCTTGTACAGATTGAACAAATTCAATCTCATTAGGATCTCGTTTCAGGGCACCCTCAACAATTGAACCAGCACTTTTTGACATAAGAGCTTCATTGAGAGGGAAAAGTGGCAAACAGTTAACAAAAAATAAGCAAAGAAAGACACTAGCCATGCCATACAGAGATACAAAGATCAAATGGAGCAAGACCAGAAACAGAAAACAAAGGAGTCAACATTTTTCTTTCATATTTTTAAATAAAAAAGAATAATACGATCTCTATCCTAATCAGAAGAATATAAACCTGAGCCTTATGGAAAGAAAGCAGACATACCAAGAATTTACAAGTTCACAAGTTTAACAAAAAAATAGAATTTACAACTTTCTCTCTTTCACGAAACTAACTGCATCTAAGCATTTGTTAGTAAAATACTTCCTATTACGACTTGCTTCATTTCATCACTTAAAGCTGTAAATTTCACTAAAACTGGATATACAAATATATTTACGAAAAGTAGACAAGAGAAAGTTCAAAGATAGTTCAGTGAAAGTTGGTTAGATGGAACACAAGGAGTTGCAAATTATCTTGACTCACTACATAGAAAAGGAGATCATTGACTTGAACCAATAATGTAAATAACTTACTCTTCACATAAATGGGCTTGTCAACAGCAATCTTTTCTTTGGAAGCCGTTTGGAGACGCAGAGCTTCTTTGTGTAGTAAACTATTGTTGTGTTCTTCTAATGCACTCATCTGCATGTTTCTACTTCCTTCATTACCGTAAGGATTTCTTCGATGTTTTCTACCATACTCTCTGCAAATAGAACAAAATATCCTAGCTGTTCCATCCTTCATATCGACATAAGCCCACTTGTACGTGTCAGCCCATTCCTCTCTCCACCGTTTGACAACTTTTTTCTTTCTCTTAACCGGTTGACCCTTTGACATATCCTGATCCTCACCGGGCAGGTCAGATACCAAAACCATATGCTTCGTTTCATCATGCTCCCCAGTAGAGGGGTCCCGTGGAGGCCCGCCAATCAATGAATTGTTAGCAAAAGCAGCGTCATCATCTCCAGGTCCAATTTCCAAATCAATTTCTTCGCCAAGATTACTTACAACAAGCTGATGCCTTTGTGCCTGCTGGATTAAGTTCATATCATCCATTGAGGGATTCATCCCCAACCCACCTGTTGGTCCAAACATTCAGCATCACAGTTTTAACCCCCACCTTAAGCTTCTCTTTTGCTGACTAACAGCAACTGTATCCTACACTTGGTACAAACGCCCGAACCTAGTGCGCAACAGAGATAAACAGTCCACAATTAGAAGAAAAAAACCCAAAAAAATATAGTTTAGATTACTAAAAAAAAATGCACTTTTCTCATACAAGAAACCACCATCCACATTTCAGTTTCTCAGCACATACCAATGGCATATACTAGACTTCACCTACCAAGAAATGCACAAACTAGAGAGGCCTCAAAGAAATTAGATCCAGACAAAATCTCAGAAAACGCTTTGAAATCATCCACCAACAAAACGCAAGTCATTCCTCTAAGCTTGTGAACACATTTCGGAGGAAAATGAACTGATATTATCTCACTAGTGAATCATCCAAACATCAAAGAGACCCATACTTTAACACTATACAGCGCCGATTGAAATATAAAAACCAAGTCCTAAAATCATTTCCCAAACTCAAATGACTTGAATCAACCAAACTCTAATAGATACCTAAAAAGCCGCAGCAGTTGAAACAGTGATCAAATCTAACATCTTTCACAAAAATTCAATAAAGCTCATCTAGACATAAGTTGGAAACATCAAAACAGTGAGAAACCAAAAAAAACTTTCTCAATTTAGCAGATAATTTCGTCAAGTCCATGAAAAAAAAAAAGATAAACTGAAGAAAACCAAATCAAAAAGAAAAAAAGATCGTAACTTTACTTTTTTTTTGCCTGTAGCGACGGGTCGCCGATAAAAAAAGAGAAACCCCACGAAAGACAATTGTCGCTAAAGAGACTTTAAAAGAGACATAGCTCTCTGCTGCTCGAAGAACTTGTTGATAAAAATTATATCTTCGCCGGATTCTGAAGAAGTGGGGAGCTTTGAGCCGGGGGGGGATAAAGATAAATCGACCAAAGCGATTTGTTGCAGAAGAAGAAGAAGCAAACAAAAATGAGAAAATCCCAAATCAACAAAAGGTGAATGCGTAAGAAGTAAGAACTTCTAAAAGGTCTACTACTACTCTTCTACTAAAAGGGTTTTAATCTCTTAATCTAATTGTGGTTAATTAAATATTTTTAGTGACCTTTTTAATCACCCATTCACCCAATAATCAGTTCAAAAAAAGTGATATATTTTCTAGTTTACAAAAAAGGTTATTGTAAAAATGTGGAAGAAACACACAAAAGTAAAATATTTGTTTTCACTATCAACCATTTTCCTAAAATATTTAGTTTCGTCCTTTGCTGTAAATATAGTAGCAAGTTTATAGATTAGAAACTATGTTAAAAAAAAATATATATAATACTATTATGTTAAATGTGTAATCTTATTTTTCAGATTCATAATTTTTGCAAATATAAAATCGAAAATGGGTATATTTTAGAATTTAACCTAATACAAAATTTTTTTTTTTTTTTTGTCAACCTAATACAAAGTTTTGATATTGAATTAAAATGTATTATTCGGTCGTCTAAATAAGTTACGTAATCAGATATGCCTAAACCGCTTAATCCAAAAAAAAATATACAATTGAACCGGTTTGGTTAAAATTGAGGAACCGACTCCAGCCCCAAACCCGACCCGATTCCATTCTGACGGTACCACCAACAAAAAGAAAAAAGGGAAGAGACGCTGACATATATCGGAAAGAACTTTGTAGAAAACCAAAAAAAAAAAAAGCTTCAGAAAAAGAAAAAAATCTAAAAATCGTTGCCGTCTCCTCAAGCAAGAAGCCTCTCAGTTCTCACAGCGAAGATGCCCACAGGTTCCCTTCTCTTTCGATTTCTTCGATTCAATTAAATGTTTTATTCATCGATCTATAGTTTCCTCGAAATCGGTGTTGATGTATAGATGTCCTTTCGAATTTCGTAATTAGGGTTTTCGTTCATTCTGACGAGAGTTGATGGGTGAAGTTTGTGTTATCTTCGGGTAATGGTTTGGATTTTGACCTGATTGTTTTTTTGAACCTAATTTGTTTTGTTTACAGTAAGCGTGAAGTGGCAAAAGAAGGTGTTCGATGGTATCGAGATTGACATTACCCTGCCTGCTTATGTTTTCAAGGCTCAGTTGTATGATTTGACTGGAGTTCCACCTGAGCGTCAAAAGATTATGGTCAAAGGTGGTCTCTTAAAGGTGATATCTTGGTTTTCACTTTTTAGTTTTTTTTTTTTTTTTTATCACTAAGATCTGTGTTTCCGGGATTGTTGTTTCTTGATGTTGATGATGATGATGAATAACGTCTATCTCTTTTAATTTATGCAGGATGATGCAGATTGGTCTGCTATTGGAGTGAAAGATGTAAATCTCTTTTTGTTTTTCTTGCATTCATTTGGCACTTTTTTTTTTCCTGAATTTATTGATTTCTAATGATGTTTTTTCATTTATTTTTGTTCATTTATAGGGTCAAAAGTTGATGATGATGGGAACTGCAGATGAAATAATTAAAGCTCCTGAGAAGGCCATCGTTTTTGCTGAGGATCTACCTGAAGAAGCGCTAGCCACTAATCTGGTAATTCTTTTTTCTGCTGACTATAACTGTGTATGTGTGTGATATGACCCTTGAATATTCCCTCTCTATGGAATTGAATGAGAAACACCTTAAATAAGAGATTATTGGAGAATCCCCAACTCCCACACACACACACACACACGTTTTTCTAGCTGCTGTTTAAACTGATTGCCTTACAATCTACTGTTTCTTAGCTGTCATAGTTTCCATTTCGAACAAAGTACCTAGACTAGAAACAATTTTACGGTATACGAACAAGCAAGCTTTATCAGTGCGCTTCATGGGTTTGGTATTTTTTGCTAACTTTACAATCCTTGGACCCTAAACTATGCATACTCATCGACTTCAAGAAAGAAAGTAAATAAAACAAGATAAGCCAAACCTTTTGCTAGCATTGAAAAATTTGGTGTCATGTTTTGTTCATATATTTGGAAAATTTGGACATCCGTCCTAACAACTAACAAACATTACAATTGATTTTTTCAGGGTTACAGTGCTGGCCTTGTCAATCTTGGCAACACGTGTTACATGAACTCCACAGTGCAGTGCTTAAAATCTGTCCCCGAGTTAAAATCTGCATTATCCAAGTCAGTTGATCTATTATCCTTCTTTGTTCCTAATAAAAACACCCAGGAAATCATATGTCTTTATTAAGTATTGTTATCTCATACAAACAATTTCCTCTTAATAGTTACTCACTTGCTGCACGAAGCACTGATGTCGACCAGACTTCTCACATGCTCACTGTTGCCACACGTGAGTTATTTGGTGAGCTTGATAGAAGTGTCAATGCTGTTTCGCCTACACAGTTCTGGATGGTTAGTCTCTGTCCATATGATTTGTGATTTACTTACTATCCATGGTAGCTCCTCTGGACTACTAAAATCAGAACAAAAAAAAAACAAAATTCCTTATCCAAAACAGTCTGTATCCTAGACAGAATTTAAATTGTGGGATTGAACAGAAATATATGCAAAGACTATATAAATAGGTCAACAACATTTGTCTACAATGTCATCTATGATCAATATGCAAGCATGCGTCTGTGGGGTTGTATGGAAGCCTCATTGCTGATGTCGTTTTCTAGTTCACATCATTACTGTCCATATTTCATCAGATGATTTGGAAGTTTTTAGTTCTATGCTCAAATCAACTATGGTAATAATGCAGGTGTTACGAAAAAAATACCCTCAGTTTAGTCAGCTGCAGAATGGAATTTACATGCAACAGGTTTGTTTCTTATTACAAACTCAGTTGCATTAAGCCTTGAACCTTTCAGTTTGTGAATCCATGCTATTAAAATGTCTAACAGGATGCTGAAGAATGTTGGACACAACTGTTATACACACTTTCTCAATCTCTAAAAGCACCAGCTTCCAGTGAAGATCTTGATGCTGTGAAAGCACTTTTTGGTGTCAATCTTCGGAGCAGGTATCTGTACAACATTCGCATTTCAGTATCATTTCTGGCTTGTTATTTGTATAGACCATTCATATAATTGGTTTTTTAGTCTTGGATCTGCAAAAAATACAAATTGTGTGAGCAGACTTCATCCTGTAATTTACGACCATACACTTGCTTGGTATTCTTAATAAACAGGCTAACAGACAATAAGGAGGGAAATACTTGAAAAGTTTTTTAGTTGCAGCATTTCACTTAGTCGTTTCGGTTTTCTACCTCTCAAGGATTAAACTATGTGTGCTTGGAATTGTTACAGACAATATTGTGATAGTAAAGTGCATGTGTGTGGGTGTGTATTATATGTAGCATATATTTGTTGAGGGTTTTCTTACAGGGAAATATATCAAATTTTGATTGCTGTGTTTATTCATGTGATATTGACAACTGAAGATGTAAATACCTAAGTGGTTTCTCTCATCTTGCCTAGTAAATCGAATTGTCTTTTGTTTTTGCTCTGTAGGTTGCATTGTCAAGAAAGTGGCGAAGAAAGCTCAGAGACAGAATCTGTATATTCTCTAAAATGTCATATTTCACATGAGGTGAACCATTTGCATGAAGGATTAAAACATGTAAGCAAGTTTATAATCTTAATATGATTTTTTCTGATTTTTTTCCTGTATTTTTCTCGGATTCAGGAAAACTAGGACAATGTTTGCTTATATTCTGCTTATTATGAAATATTGTATTTAAGGCCCCAATTCTTCTGGTTAATTGTAGGGATTGAAAGGAGAACTTGAAAAAACATCTCCTACTCTGGGCCGTACTGCTCTTTACCTCAAGGATTCACTTATAGATTCCTTGCCAAGGTGATCAGTCTCTGCTTATTGTTTGTGATTTTTATTGCACATCTCAGTTCACTGTACTCCTTTTGTGGCATGCTTTTTATCCAAGCATGTCCCAGAGTACTTAACTTCGTCAACTTACTAAGTTAGTGCAACTGCTAAATCCTTTTTCCTCTGACACGGAGTTTCATCCTCTTATAATGTATCTTGAAGGTACTTGACCGTTCAGTTTGTGCGGTTCTTCTGGAAAAGGGAGACTAATCAGAAAGCAAAGATTCTCAGGGTATGTTTTCTTTCTGTTTTTGTATCTTAAGCAAAAGTCTAGATGCTATACATTCTTATGGTAATGTCTCCAACTTGTTGATCTTTGAAGAAAGTGGATTATCCGTTGGAGTTGGATATATTTGACCTTTGTTCTGAGGATCTCCGGAAGAAACTGGAAGCTCCTCGCCAGGTTTGTTCTGTCTATTGGTGAGCTCAATTTATCTGAACTGTTAAACCAAATCAACTGACGGCTGTGTCTTACAGAAACTTAGAGATGAGGAAGGTAAAAAGCTTGGTCTGCAAACTAGTGCTAAGAGTGGCTCAAAGGACAGCGATGTGAAAATGACTGATGCTGAGGTACAATACCTATTGGACTTATATAAATCATATATAAAGTCAAATCTTCTAAGAAGATTTGTTGCTATGTATTTGTTTGCAGGCGTCATCAAATGGTAGTGGAGAATCTTCCACAGTAAACCAACAGGAAGGTACATTATCTAAGACCCCTTTTCAACGTTTTTCTTTTCTGGCTTGGAAAGAGCCGTAATTGGCTTGATGTAATACTTGGATGATTATTTCTCCATTATTCTCATTTCAAAGCAATTAAGAATCTTGTCAGAACCTAATTGTGAAGAATTTAATTCCGGTTTGTAATGGGACTTTATAGGTGCTTCTTCTGGGAAGGAAACTCACATGACTGGAATCTATGACTTGGTCGCTGTGTTGACCCACAAGGGTAGGAGTGCAGACTCTGGCCATTATGTTGCATGGGTCAAGCAAGAGAGTGGTTAGTTCCTTTCTCTAACAAACTTCGCATCTCTCTCTCTCTCTCTCTCTTACATGATCCCTCATTTTTCTCTTATCATTTACAACAACAATTCACATGGTATACAGGCAAATGGATTCAATATGATGATGACAACCCGAGCATGCAACGGGAGGAAGACATCACTAAGCTATCTGGAGGAGGTAAACACAAGAGCTTTTAATCCGCCTTTTATTTACTTTTTATGGTTCTTGCTTATTTCTAACTTCTTTCTTTACTGGGTTATAAATCATTCACAGGTGATTGGCATATGGCGTACATCATAATGTACAAAGCCCGCTTTGTCTCCATGTAATCTCTCTCTTTTCTTTTGTTGATTTTAGTTCTTGAAACATTCAGATCATTAAGAAGCTTATGTAGACCAACCTCAGAAATTTTATGTTCCTTTAAATTGTTACAAGCTGGATTTCGTCGCTATATTATTAAGACATTTATTTTACCTTATGATGACTCTTGGTTAAGGGTGTCACATTTTTATCATCAATTCACACAACATTTATTATAACAAAAAACTAATGTTGTTACAAATTTTGTTCCTCTTAATGGTTAAATTATAGATATCAAAATAACATCTTTGTGGTTTTATCATTACCTAATAATAATACAAAGAAAAAAAATCGATACCCCCCCAATGCAATATATATAGATAGTGGTCCATAAAATCAAGGGTGATATAAATGGAAATGGCCCATCAAAAGAGGAGGGGCATTGGGATGAGATAGTCATATAGCAAATATGGTTAAGCATTGTCAAAATCAAACAAATCCCAATACATATCTGATAACAACTCATCAGTCACCATTTCAAACCATTTTACCCAAACAAGAACCTAAGAAGTGGACTACATTGATTTCTTAAGACTAACTTATCCATCCACTTGGACCACAAATTTGATTTTCTTTTTGACTTCTTCATTCAATTTGTTTGCTCATTCACATTAAAAAAAAAAAAAAACGAGTAAGATCAGGTGTGATTGTGACTACATATATAGATTCACAAATATATACATTGAAACGATATTCAATCCTCATTCAATAATTCCACTAAATATTAGTACTATTAAAATAACACTCGCTAAAGCCAAATCTTGAAGAAAAAGAAAATGGCAAAAGAAAAGTGAATAATAATTTTGGACCGACATCATTTGTTGTTATATTTGACTAGGAGATGACTAAAAATAAAAAAGGTAAGACATCTATATCAAATTTACCAAATTACCCTTCACTTCTTTAATTCTTCTCCACTCTGTTCATAGCTAAATCAGTCCACGTGTCATCGTTACTCCTCCGTAGACCCGGACCCAAACCCAAATCCATACCCGGAAACCAACGCGAGCCGGATTCGTAAACAAGCCCACCCACTTGCATATTCGAAGCCAAGAGCGAACTGAAACTCCCACTAGTAGTAGTACAATTCTGATCACCAACGGGTAACCCGTATAACATCCGGGTCGGATCCATATCTTGACCCGTAGTAACCCTCTCTTCCTCTGGTTTTGACCCGGACCCGGACTGATGATGATGATCATGAGTAGGTTTCTCAGCAGAGACGGTTTGATGATTCTTGAGGTTACCACTACTACTCGACGGTGAAGATGAAGAAGAAGCGGAACGTTTGTTGTTCTTGCGAGATCCGCCGCCGACGGGGATGTTACGGAGAGCGCCGCCTTTGGTCCAGTAACGGCGACAGTTTTTGCAAAAGTGACGGGGCTGTGAGAGGTTGTAGTTGTTGTAGTAACAGAACTTGGTGTTTGGTGAGTCGCAGCGAGGACACTTTAGCTGTTCTTGTTCTGGTTGTAACTCTGGTTGGTTCTGTTTCGCCGCGGCTGTCGCCATCATCATCATCGACTGGTTGTAATAAGCTGCAGCTGACGTCATATCCTGCATTTTTTTTTATTTTCTCTGACTTAATTTACAAGAAAATGTTTTGTTTTTGGGTTGTGTACAGAGAGAGAGAGACCTTTAAAAAGAGAGGAAACCAAAAAAAATTGGATTCTTGAATTTGGGGGAGAGTGAGGGGGAAGAAGTTGTAAGTATATAGAGAGAAGAGAGATAAAGAGTGGAGCTATTTGGTGGTGGGGGTAACTAAGAGTTTTCCCTTCTTTTATTTTACCCACAAAATGACAATTTTTCAACACTTTCTTGATTTTTTTTTTTTTTTTTGGGTAAAGAGTTTTGTGTTATTGAAGATTTTCATAATTTTTAAAAAAAATTCTTGTTGTTGACCTCTGTTTTTTTTTTTTTTTTTTTTGCTTCTTTGTGGTGACAGCAGCCGACCTTTGCTTTCTCTATTTTGTAAGTTTGCTATTAGTTTTCTACTTTGTTTCTCAAAAGTCATGGTTTTGTTGATTTTTAATAACTTTTTTTCTATTACGTAATTTTGTTTTATATAAAATAATTTTCTTTTAAAAAAATTTCAATATAATTTAAATACTTTGTTATGTTTTTTTTTTTTATGGATAACAAAAAATATATAAAACTAAGTGAACTTTCTTAGAAATTTCCTCCAATAGTTCTCTTTGACAAGATTCGACGCGTTGAACTTTACCATTGACCTGCTGACTTAACTAATACTATGGTAGAGTTTTGTTCCCTTGACTTATAACTTTTTATCATTTTATTTCATTCGTAGTCCACAAGAAAATAAACTTATAATAGTCGAGCTCAAATTCAAATGCTATTTGTTCAAGGCAAATCGAACTTGTCTGTCATTATGCTTTTTAGCTTTGAGCCATGAATGTTGGAAGTTTTTTAGATGAAATTTATGTAGCTCTTTGAAGTTAGGTTCACCTGATAACTTCCGGTATGTTGTAAGTACTCAGAATATGAAAATCTGACTCCAATTTGAGGCCTTTTGATTTTAAAATTAGTGATTTCGAGTTATGTTCAAAACGTTATTCGTTTGATTAAAATAGATTTGTTAAACGTTAATTATCAATAGGGTTAAACATAAAGTTATTGTAATTTGACAGAAACAGAGATAAGTTTAGAGACTTTTTGATTTGTCCCAAATTTAAAATCAACTAGGGCACGCACAAACTCAAGAGCTATGATGCTCTCTGACCCACTAAGCCTTCCGAATTAGCAGACAAAAAAAAATGTAAAAGATAGCGTACTTAGCAAGCAAAGTCTTATTATTTCTTTGGATCATGTAAAAGGAATAATATTTAAAAAAAGAAGGCATCATTACACTTGGAACATAGAACCCCACCATGGAACATTGAATCAGCACCGTCAGTTTTTTTTGTACATGCTATCGTGAATACACTGAACCAGAGACACCACACACAAGTGTCGAAACCAGGTTTGACGATCGCCTTACGCTGCCGACTTCCGTTATCACTGATCGTTTTTGTGCGGGCTACCATTTGTGGCTCTCTAGGACGACAGATGGATACCACAAGAGACAGTTTTCACAATGACGCGTATTGACCTTATTCGTTTTGTTTATAATTCGTTTCGACATCGGAGGTCCTAATTCCCAAGGAAATTCAGTAGACATGCATAAACAAGGCAGCAAACACTTTTTGTTGGGGATCTTAATAGCCTTTGTTTGGTGAAAATAATAATCCTTTATTAAAGCGAAAATAAATAATAACAAAGTAAAGAAGATAATGGCCAAATAACTAAATAAGTAAGAAGAACATGTATATGTAAATGAAATGTATTATTTAAATAAGGCAAGAAAATCGAAACAAGTTTAACAAAAGAATCAATAAAACAATGATTACACAAAGAGCCAGAAAAGATTATAATAAAATCTAAACTATATCCATCCAAAAGTCATATGGGATTAGCTTTTACTAAAATCACGATTTCTTCCAATCGGATTTTCATGTTTTTTGTTCTTGGCCTGTAAAGTAGTTTCCAAGTGCACAAGGTAAAATTCTACACTTTTTTAAAAAAAAAAAAAAAGAGAGAGAGAGAGAATGATTGGTTTTTCACTGCTTGCCTTTTCCATGCCTTTCTCCTAGAAGTCCATGATGGTGATTACAGAGCTTACGCGATCATAAGACCAGGTCATGATGATGATGAGGATGATCTAGGTGTATATAGCATTAGCAATTCCCATCAACCACCATAAGGAACCAAGAAAAACAGAGTCTAGAGCAAGGAAATGCGCCTTTTTTGCTTCTTTTTTTTGCTGAGTATGTAGTTAGGCATAGTACATGTACAAGCTATTTGCAGCGGCACAAGCAATTGAGTTCTCATTCGGATGCCAAGCAAGATGCAGCAGCTTTGTTGTGTAATCAAGAGCATTGCTATTCCCATCAACTCCGGGACTCTCTGATCCTGTTTTACCATTTCATATTGACTGATTTGAGCCCAAATTCTTAAAGGTTATAATGCTTAAATGAGAGAGGAGACAGAGAGACTAACCTCTACTTATAACCCGCGTTATACTGCTTAGTGCAGTGGATGGCCTCGAGGGAATTGGGACATGTCTCCTATGATTAAACCACAACACAAATTCCATTTCATCAACATTGAAAAGAAACAGAAGAGCACACTACTCTTAATGGCTGTACCAGGTTTACCTCATTGGGTTTCTGCTTGCTTCTAAGGTTGCAGTCTCAGTACTTCCCGGGGAAACACCAAACACACGGAACAGATTGCTGGAAAGAGTACGAAAGCGAAGGAATGATTATACAGGAAAATAATAGTCATTTGAGAATGCGAATATATAAAAATTGCTCTACGTTTTGGGGCATACCTGTAAGAACCTGTAGCTGCTCGTAATCCATTGCCACTTATACAACACTCGAACTTGTCAAAGATGGAATCATTTTCATATAAATCACAGAGCTGAAAATGGCCACAGGAAAAGGAGTCCTAATCAGCTTTGCATAACTTCTCAAATACAACTCTCTCGAAGTATAGGAAACTGACCTTTGGTTTCAAATATTCATGAACCTGGAAAGTTGCTACGGGACCCGAGTCCATGTTGATGTCCCATAACTGACATGCAAAACACAACCAAGAGGTCAGTTTACCTTACACAAACAATTACAACAGCCACTAATTGACTTTAATGTTATATCATATCTAATGCTAATGGAAACAATGAAAGTATGGACCTTAAGTGTCATGTAGTCACGGCTAAGTAGATATCTTCCTTCTTTGGCAAATTTAATGTCTGAGACTGAAGCAATTATCTCAGTGAAGAACGATTTAGGACCTGCTGCCTCTGGTTCCTCAAACCTGCAGAAATAAGTAACGTTAGCCTCTGCTGCTACCACAGGTTATCAAATCCTAAAGAGAGTGCTGTCATTAATTTGCTTTCATACAACTTTCTCTTCCTCAATAATAATTGAATATTTTACAGCAATATGCTAGAAACTTAATTTACGGTACTATGCTAGAAACTTATCTCTCAAGTTGGAATGAGATGAATTTTTCCAAAGAAAGGTAAGAGAGATAATTGAACAATGATGAAGTAAATAAGTAATGGAGATGGTTATCAAAATTTACGCTGGACTACAAAGAAACTTAACAGAATTTCCAGCCTCAAGACTTACAATTTGGAATGGGAATCACATAAAGCTGATTGGCGCAGATCAATCAGGCGAATTGAACCTTTCGAACTGCTATAGGCTAACATATTACAATGGGTAGGATGAAATTCTGCTGATGTGATAACCTCTGCAAGAAGGAATACAATAGCAATTACGCAGGATATAGCATCCAATTGCTTGATATATGTGTATCGTATACGTCAAAGTAGAGCACCATAACATGCAGACAACATACGGGACAGAAAGAACAGTAGACCACTGCTTACCAGATAGATCTTCCATTTTCGCAGGCTTGACATCAACAATATTGAAACTTTGATTGTTGATCTCCATATTCCAAAGATTGATTCGCAAATCATCAGCAGAGATAAATGTTTCGCCGTCACTAATTTGGGAGAACAAATATTATTAGAAGCAGAACATCATCAATTGAAGTATAGATCTCAAGCTAATATCAGCGAGGTAGTAGCAGTTTGAATAGAAAGACGAAGAAATGGATTGATTATCCACAAAGGCACTGGTTCATCAGACGACTTATAGTGACATCATATATAGAAAAAAAAATCAGTTGACTGTAAGAAAGAAGGCAGTTGAATACCAAATGGGTGAATAACCTACCTATTGTTTGAGATTGAATTGATATGATAATCATGAGCATGAGCATACACTTTCCGACATCTAGCCACAGGGCTCGACTCATGGCTAGTTACCTGTATATGTCAAACGAATTATTAGTCTACAGGTGAGTAATACCAAGTAATTTTGGCTTCAGGATTAATTCCTAATCAGTGGTAGAGAAGGTCATGTAACTAGAGACTAGTACTAAAAACACAAGTCGAGCACCAATGAACAGTAAACTGGAGCAAATTGTATAATTTGTGGGCGCATATACTACATGATACTCCATGTTATTTCGGCTCAACTGGCACGAAGGGAAAACCCTGCACGTGAGTTTTCGTAATCATCCAGAAAAAGGTTAGTAAATTGATTGGCTCTACGATGCAGGTCTTCCTTGAGTTCGTGTTGAAACTAGCATGTTTAAAAACATTTAAAAAGCGACAAACAAAAAAATAAAGAAAACAAATTGTTCGGAGTACAACTACCACTGGTAATCGCAGCGAAGAGATGCCTCCTGGTGTATTGTTCACTTCAGGTACTCCTCCATTCACAAAGCATGGGCTTGCAACGGTTCCATTTCCTACAGTTCTTGAAGGATCTGAATTCATATCACAAATTTTCTTGATCTTCTTGTCTTGAACCTGTTAAAACCTCTCACATAAGAAAAAGTGGAAAGAGCCACATCTACATACCCATCTCATCTCAACAGGTTATTGACAGAAAAAAAGATCCAAAGAAAAACTATGTACTACATTAACGATGTAGAACAATCTAGATACAATAAGCAACCAACAAACAATGTCAACGCCCAGAGAGTTCAGATATCAACATTCTCGAGATTACCCATGAAGCAAACACAAAGTTGCTATCTTAACAGTATGTCATTCAGAGGGCCAATAAATGATATAGAGGTAATTTTCACCTTCCAAAACTTGATGGTCTTATCATTCGTCGAGAGGAGAAAAAGAGCTCCATTGGCTGTTTGACACCATCTAATTTTGTTAATTTTCTCCTCTATCTCCAAACTCTTGAGGTAATCAAACTGGTAGACAAAGAAACAAGCATGAAAAGACAGAAAAAAACGGTATAACACAAATTGCAAGTAAGAAAACAGAGTGAATCAATCAAAAATACCTCAGGGTCATGACTCTGAAATTCTGTTTTATAACGAAACTCCGGATGCCTCAGTGGATAATCAGTTTCCTCAAGATCCCTTCTGGTTCCACTGCTCTGTAATCGATACCATGCAGCAACAACAACAACATAACCAAATGTCCAATTTTTATGTAAATCACTTGGGAAAGGAAAAAGTGGACATACATTATTGGCATCGGTTCTCTCGAAAAGAACAACACGTCCTCCACGGTCACCAGTAGCAAGATGGTCACCAGAATTATCAAATTCAATCGCTGAGATTATATCAACTGCAGAGGAAACAACACCAGCTTTCAACTAAAAATAATTGAGGATAACATCGATTCAACAAAATGCAATCTAAAAAGCCTAGAGCTTTCAAGTTACCCATAAACAGATACAAAGTTGAACCCCCAAAAACAAAATCAAAATCAAAACTTTACAATGATTGAAAACGTAATTAACGAACACAAACAGATCTACAAATCCAGATTACAAATAAATAAAAAAATCGAATTAGAGAGAGAGATTAGATCGAATAGTATAAAGCTAAATACATGTGATGTGTATGTAATCAAAGCAACACAAGTCAACCCCCCTGAGATATCTAACCTTCTTGAACTTCTTCACCAGCGCTTCGTTCACCGAAGACCTGAGAGAATCTCCATTCCAAAGGCAGAGATGGGTCTGCCGAAGCTGCGACGACCTCATCACCACCGTTCATTCCCTCTCTCTCCCTCTCTCTCTCTCTTATCTCTTTATCTCTATTCTCCGATTCACACACACACTCCCTCGGGATGTAATCTAATGAATTAGGCGGATCGTGAAATCAGAGATTCCGATTTGGGGAGTCGAATCCGATTGAGCTGTCTCTCTCTCTCTCGCCGATAGATTGATGCAAATCGAAATCGATGAAGGGAGAAGAGAGTATCAGATGATTCCCAGATTTCGACAAACAAATAAAATCACACACTGTCGTCCTCTTTTTCTCTCTCTCTTTTTTTTATTAAATTAATTATAAAAATGTAAATATATCTATTTTGGTTTTATTACTTTGTTTATGAAAATTACCTCAGAGTTTTGAAATGGGAAACAAATATATATTATACTAATTATAACAATTCTTAACATTTGTGACAAAAAGAAATCACATTTATTTCCAAACTAACCTATCATACAAAAATATTTCTTTCTCTTTTTCTACACAGTGTTGAAAATTGCTGGATGTAGATTTTTTTTTTCATTTTTAGTTTAATTTTTTATTTTTTAAATAAAGATATAATGTATGTCTCTTTATCCATCTTTTCTTATATACATATATCTTCTTTCTATCCACTTAATTTAGTGAACAAAATATATTTTCATATGACAGTATTATTATTGTTAGGGAGATTTACTCAGACGTCATACAAATTAAGTAATATTACTAGAGCCATACAAATTTTTTTATTACTATCATATTTCGGATATATTTTCTATATCCAATGTGTTCTTGTTTTACGTTATATCAAAAAACATAATTACAAAAAATGTCATTGCCACGTCAGGAAAATCGTGTTGCCACATTAGAAATCGCTGACGTGTATTAAATAACTCAGCCGTCAAGCGCGACAGCGGCAATGACGGCTGAATTATGGTATGTTGCGGCTGATTTAAAGAAAATGGTTGAATTATGAGCAACCAGCTGACTTACGAGCATAACTCAACCTATAGTTACAGCTGACTTATTGAAATATGTCTGAGTTATGAGAAAATGGTTGAATTTCGAGCATAACCCAGCCGTAATTACGGCTGAGTTTCGAGCATAACTTAGCCGTAATTACGGCTGAGTTTTTATCCGATGGTTGAGTTGTCAAAAATTTAGCTGAGTTAATACTTCGACACAACTGAATTAACTCTCTCTGGCTAGCTGAGTTATTAACAACGGTTTACTTATGGGATGTGGCTGATTTACTTGAACATAAATCAGCCGTAATGAGCTGAATTATCGGAAAACTTGGCCATTTTACGTATGACTTAGTAGCAAAAGATTAATTATATCATGCAGTTACAACCGACTTATTAAACGATACGGCTTAGTTACAGATTTTCAGTTGAGTTATGAGATAAAAACACTGAATTTGGCAGCCGTTTTTTTGTTTTTAATTACTATAATAGTATTCATGTTGCGACAAACTTATAATTTTGTTTGATGGCTGATTTAATTAGGCTGATTTACATGTTCGTTTGGTGGTTCACTTGCCACTTCGGACTCATCATTCAATGTCATCATCATCATAGAAAATACGAAACGTCTTTTTTCGACTCTTGTTCTTCAACTTGTTCAAAAGTGAAGGATTTACATGTTCTTCAACTCGTTCTTCAAATCAACAGAGATATCCATAATTTCATTTTCCTCATTCTTCTTCATTTTTGTTCATGGATCCAGTTCTGGTAATTGTTGTTTCCGATAATTGGGTAAAGAAAAACAAATATGTATTTAACGCTGACGATAAGGATGTAGAGTTGTGCAGATAGATGCGGAAACAACGCATGACAAGCTTATGAAGTTGGTTCTCGATGACTCCGAACGCATTGAGACATCAGCTAAAGCTGAGCTACATGTTCTCGAACAAGGTTTGTGTCGGCTGAGTTATTTATATACAACCGAGTAGCAATATAACTCAGCCGTCATATGAATCTACGAGACCTTTCGTTTTCCCTTAAGTATTATAGCTCGGCTGTCAAGTAATAAAATTCAGTTATTTACTTCATTTTATTTCTTGTTATAAGTCAGCCACGAAGCATTATAACTCAATCATCATATGAATCTACGAGACCTTTCATTTTCTCTGAAGCATTATAACTCAGTTGTGAAGTAATATAAATCAGTCGTTTACTTTCAGTTGATTTCTTGTTATAAGTCGGCCACCAAGCATTATAACTCGGTCGTCATCTGAATCTATGACACTTTTCGTTTTTCTTTGAGTACTATAACTCAGCCATCAAGTAATAAAATTCAGTCATTTACTTTCAGTTTATTTTTTGTTATAAGTCAGCCATAAAGCATTAAAACTCAGCCGTCATTTGAATCTACGAGACCTTTCGTTTTTCCTTAACTATTATAACTCAGCCGTGAAGTAATATAATCAGCTATTTGCTTTCAGTTTATTTCTTGTTATAAATCAGCCACCAAACATTATAACTCAGTCATCATATGAATCTACGAGACCTTTCGTTTTCCCTTAAGTATTATAACTCAGTCGTCAAGTAATAAAAATCAGCCATAAAGCATACAGTAACTCAGTCACCGAATCGAATAGATCTAACAAATCAGCCACCATATGTGTAAATCAACAGTGGCGACAATCAGCCGTAATAAATGATAAATAAGTGGTAAAACATCGATAAAAGCCCTCAATCAGCCGGAAACACGGCATAAATCACGGGTTATTGTCAGAACACTCATAAAATAAAATTTTTGACACATACCGGAACACGAAAAGACAAGAGAGAGAGAGAGGCTGAAAGGAAGATAGAGACGAAAATTAGGGTTTTTCAACGGAATCACCGAGAGAGAGAGAGAGAGAGAAAGATTTTTTTTTGTTTGTGAACAGTAATGAAACGATTTAGTTTTTCTCTCTTTTGAAAACTGACGATGTTTGGCCAAAAAAAATTGTCAATAATGATGTGGAATAGTTTGTTGATGTGTATTTTTTAAATATTTTTGGAATTTAAAATGAAAAATTAACCTAGGGTGATAGTTGTAATTACATTCAAAGCACTAAATATATGAGTAAGTTTTAGAAAATATTTAATATACTAGGAATATTTGTACTTTTCTATAACATTTGATTAATTAATTCTAATTTTATTATTTTTTAGTGGCATCAATATTATTTTCACACATGTTGGATGGACGTATAGACAATTAAACACTACTAAGGCTAAAACAAAAGTGAAATTTATATCTTATCTAGACTCTATAAATTGTTTAGATTTTAAATATAACAGATTATGACCCGCGGTATACCGCGAGACAAGTTTTTACATAATTTTTTTTGTTAATATACTATTTTAATACTAGTTTTGCTAATGTAGTATTTTGTTAATTTTAGTGATTTAGTATATAATCCGCGCTTACATGACGGGTTATATGACATGACAGGATTGAATTGATAATACTAAAAAATCAAATATCATTAATATGATACTTCAATATTGGTTAAATCTTCATTTTACTATTTTAACAATACCAATATAAAATATATGAAATCAAACTTATTTAAATAAGATTATATTATACAAAAATTGTTGTGTGGTACTAACTCGTTTGTGTTATTTTGAAATTTAATATGTTTACATTTATAATTTTAAAACTTTTTATTAAGTTTAGATATATTAGTTATACATGGTAAATTTCTTACAATTTTATAATTTACTATATACGGTAAATTTACTTTATATGTATGTTAAACCCACATATTTTATATTAATTGAGTAGTATATGTTTGTTTTTGAAAATTTAGATCACAATATATGCAGAAAAGATTCATTTTTATTAACTTTATGTATTATATGATGATTCACTATATTTAACATTTGAAATTAAAAAAGAGATAATATAAGTATAAATTTTTTTAATCTGGAATAAATATTTTAAATATCTATATTAATTATAGAACATTATCTATATGGATATTTAAAATATTTTAATTGTGTTTGGTTATAAGCATACCAGAGACAGTTAAGTAAACTTGTTTGGATATGAATGATATATAATCATTTAATGATATTCAATTGTAAATGTTTCCAAAAACATATTTTTGAGTAAAAAATGTTGCAATTATACTAGTACAGATATTAAATTTTCAATTAGTCGATTTTTAAAAATATATCAAAATTAAATAGGTTTCTTGGATAATTTCAGAGGTGATGTAAAAAAAGACCGATTTATTTTCGTTTAAGAGAGAAACAATTCACACTCTTTTTCTATGCTTTCTACTTTGATAGCTCATCACAAATTGTGAACTCTAGCTCGGAACGACAACGGCCGAGTAAGAACATGGACGACCGACCATGAAGTCACACCCGAGAAACGATGGTGTAATCAAACAAGTATGACCACTAAATTAGCTTATATAACATCTTCTATATATGTCTCACTTTACCAGCTATTGAGGTTGATGCTACATTACTTACAGAGCCGGCATGAATCTTTATTGTTAAGATTCAGATTCACCGGAGAACACGACGGAGAAGAAGAAGAAAGGAGAGTCATTAAAGCTCTAACTAACTTTCTTAACAGAAAATAAATGTGCATTACAAAGCTTAGTTTAGGAAGTTAATTCTCATATTCTTATATACAAACTTCTCATTATTGAATTAAACAATGAATTATTGAATTAAACAATGAAGAATCTTATGAATAAACTCTCTTTAAGAAAATCTTGTGTTGCTTTAGAAAAATTGACTCAAAAAACTAAAGCTATCTCAAACTCTCTTATCTCTCACAAGTTGTGTCACACATTGACACCTCCTTATATATAGATAGAGAAGTATTAAACCAAGTCCTAATCTGATTAGGATTACTTTATTTAGATAACTCCTAAATAACTTTGGACTAATCCTATTCCATAACTCGGTAGGATTATCTTTGAACCTTCTTGTATTTACTTGTCCCTCAAGCTTAAGCCAACATTCACCCCCTTAAGCTTGATTTCCTCTTTTGATATGTCCTTAACTCCAACAAGGTCTCTCATCTCCAAAAACTTAATCCTCCCAAGTGCTTTTGTGAGTATATCAGCCTTCTGCTTGCTTCCTGGTACATGCTCCACTTCCACTAAACCATTTTCAACACATTCTCGGATGAAATGATACCTTCGATGTATGTGCTTACTTCTACCGTGAAAGACAGGATTCTTCGTGAGAGCTATGGTAAATTTGTTGTCTATTCGTATTAGCACCTTCTCGCAGTCTCGTCCAGTAATCTCACCAAGAAGCTCCTGAAGCCATATGGCCTGTTTCGCGGCTTCAGTAGCTGCCATCAACTCAGCCTCACAAGACGACATTGCCACAGTTTCTTGTTTCTGCGAACACCAAGTAATCGTACAGTGGTTAAAATAAAAAATATGACATGTGGTGCTCTTCCCATCATCCTCATCAACATTGTGGCTGCTATCGCTGAAACCAACCAATCCTGTTTCGTCGAAATGAGTACGACTGATCTCACTATAGCCATCTAGCTTTGTTCCTTCTGCACAAGTGAAGTTGAGTCCAAACGAGAGTATCCCTCGCAGATACCTGAGTATCTATTTCAGTGTGGCTCCATGAGATACCTTAGGCTCATGCATGTACCTGCTCAAAACACCCACACAAAATGAAAGATCTGGTCGTGTGTGTAGCAGATACTTGAGACATCCAATTTTTCGTCTATATACTCTCTCATCAACACCCTCTTCTCCTTGAGCTTTTGACATTGTCAACCCAGACTCCATAGGTGTAAGTACCGCATTACACTCTTTCAACCCTTCTTCTTCGAGAATCTTATCCGCATATCTCTCTTGTTTCAACATTATACCATTATCATGCTGAATCACTTCGATTCCAAGGTAGTAAGTTAGTCTACCGAGATCACTCATCTCGAACCTTGCGGCCATTCCAGCTTTAAAATCTCGAATTACTTCCAAGCATGAACTTGTGACAAGTAAGTCATCTACATAGACTGCCACCAAAAGAAGATGACCCTCCACTATCTTTCGATACATGGAGGCTTCTTTTGACACTTCTCAGACTTCAAATCCTTAAGAGTTTGATTGAGCTTAGCGTTCCAGGCTCTTGGCGCATGTTTCAAGCCATACAAGGCTTTGTGTAGCTTATACACTTTACCTTCACTTCCTGCAACTATAAAACCATCAGGCTGAGAAACATAGACTTCTTCTTTAAGGTCGCCGTGAAGAAATGCAGTCTTTACATCAAGATGATGTACTTCCCATCTACATGAAGCAGCTAATGCAATAATAAGTCGAATAGTCTCAATACGCGCTACAGGAGCAAAGACTTTGTCGAAATCAATACCGTACCTCTGGACATAAACCTTCACTACTAACCTTGCCTTATACTTGTTAATGCTTCCAGCAGAGTTTCGTTTGATTTTAGAAACCCACTTGAGACCTATCGGTTTTACTCCTGGTGGAAGATCAACTAAGCTCCAAGTGATGTTTTCAGTTACTGATGATATCTCGTCATCATACGCATCACGCCAAACCTGCAACTCACTCGCTTCAAGGTAATCCCATGGTTCTTCATCAAGTGTAAGCAACAGCCGTTCACACTCTAACTCACCCACAAGAGCATAATCTTGCTCAATCTCTGCCAAAAGAACATAATCGTCAAGATATTTTGGCTGGACCGACACTCTCGAAGATCTTCGCAACACAGGTTGCACTTCCAGCTACTGTTGGTGTCCTTCATTCGTCTCTGCTATATTCCTCGTAGCAAACTCTTCTTTGTGGCTATTATCAATAACAGCAGACCCCTCATCAAGTATAGTAACATCACCATTGTTACATGTTTTATCTATTGTCTCTTCACAAGCCTCTGTTTCTCCGACTTCAAGCAAGTCTCTTATTCCATTATTACCGAATTGTCTTAACACAATTTTGAATGTTCCAGAATTAACAGCAACTTCTTCATCATTCCATCTCCAGCTAGTGTTTTCATCGAATATCACATCTCGATTTACGACTATCCTCTGTTTCACTGGATCGAGTAATCTATAAGCTTTAGATCCTTGTTCTATGCCAAGATTCACTAAAGCCGTCGATCGATCATCCAACTTCTGCAAGTGTTGAGCCTCTATTTTTGCATAGCCAATACAACCGAACACACGAAGATGCTCCAGGTTTTGTTTCTTACCTTTGAAAGCCTCATAAGGTGTTTGTGTAACCAAAGCCTTTGTTGGAACTCTATTGATGAGATAAGTGGCATGCCTCACTGCTTCACCCCACAAATAGTTTGGAACCTTCATGTGTTTAAGAATGCTTCTGGTCATTCCAAGCAAAGTTTTGTTTCTTCTTTCAACAACTCCATTTTGTTGCGGAGAGTAAGGAGCTGTTAAATATCTTTGAATACCTGCATCCTCACAAAATTTATTGAATTCTCCTGATACAAATTCCCCACCTCGGTCTGTTCTGAAAGTTTTTATTGCAGCCCCTGACTCTTGCTAAACTAATGCCTTAAATCTCTTAAATCTCTCAAAGACATCATTCTTCTCTTTTAAGAGCAGCGTCCACATGTATCTAGAATGATCGTCAATCAACACAAATATGTATCGGTTTCCAGCAGTTGTAGCAGGTGTAATGGGTCCACAGAGGTCTCCATGAATGAGTTCAAGCACATGTGAAGCACGGTATGACGTTGCCTTTGGGAACTCTCCTCTCGATTGTTTTCCAAGTAAACACGAAGAACATAAGTCTTTGTCAACTTCAAACCTTGGTAGACCTGTGACCATCTGGTTTCGAAACATATTTCCGAGTCTAGCATGCCATTTTGAAGTATCGCTAATTGTTCTGAGCTGTAAGCATCTAGTAGTTTCAACTTCCATAACTACTTTGTATAACCTGTTCCTTGATCTATTAGCTCTCACCAGCAACCTTCCGTCTCTATCATATAAGATTAAATAATCCTTTCTCATTCTGACATCACATCCAGATTTTGTTGCCTGACCGAGACTTATGATATTGCTTTTTAATTCTGGTATGTAGTAGACTTCACCTAAGATTTTCCTTTCACCATTAGCACACACAAACAGAATTGACCCTTTTCCCTTTATGTCAATACGAGAATCATCTTCGAACCTGACTTTTCCTGTAACAGTTTCATCAAGCTTGAAGAAATAGCTATGATGTCCGCACATATGGTTGCTCGCTCCATTGTCCAGGTACCATACATTGTCTTCTGCAGAGTGTTTCTCCAACTGACTCGGCTTTACATCAGCTTCATGAGTGATGTCGCCTTCGTTTTCCTCTGCTTCTTGAAGTTTTAATAATCTATCTGGACAATTTGATGCATAGTGACCAACAAGCTCACATCTATAACATACAATCTTTGATTTATCCTTCTGTTGATAACCAAATCGTCCTCGACCAAATCTACCACCGAATCTCCCACCGCCTTGTCCTCGTCCTCTGATATCACCCGAGTATCCTTGAAAAGATTGAGAATCCATATTAGCATACATAAGCTTCCCTTGATCATCTTCTTGTTGTTCTTCTTCATCACATATTCTTTCCTCATAAACCTTGAGTCTGCCGACAATATCTCCAAACCTAGTTGTATTGAGGTCTAAAACCTGTTCAAAAGCGGCAACAATATGTATATAACGTCTTCGAGGTAAGCTTTTAAGAAACTTCTTCACTAACTTCGGTTATTCGATATCCTCTCCTAAAGCTGCAGATTTTGTGAAAATCTCATATAGTTTCCCAACAAAATCATCAATTTTGTCACTATCCTTCATCTTTAGTCGATCAAAACTGGCCATTAAAGTCTGTAAGCTTGCTTCTCGAACCCTATCTGCACCAACATGTCTTGATTTTATAGCTTCCCATACATCTTTGGCAAAGGTAAGCTTTCCTACTTGAAGAATTAGAGCCTCTGGTATGGACTGGAACAAAAGATCTTTAGCCATATCGTTCTTTTCTTCATTCGCTGAACCTGGTTCTATGGCTTTCCAAACTTTGTGAATTCTTAGAGCGATATCCATTCTCATGGACCATACGGTGTAGTTTGTGGCATTAAGCATAGGACATTAGATTGAGGAGGAACCACTTTCTCGTACTGTATTTGGTACAACAACTATGGCTCATGCATCTTTCTCTGTATCTCCCATGTTTTAGATTTCGACAAAACAAGAGCGACTTCTCTTGTAATCGTGTGAAAGAAAAATTTGTTTGAAAAATAGATCCTCTCTTTAGTTCAAAAGATACTAGATTGAGAAATTCAATAATGCTTTGATACCAAATATTGAATTAAACAATGAAGAATCTTATGAATAAACTCTCTTTAAGAAAATCTTGTGTTGCTTTAGAAAAACTGACTCAAAAAACTAAAGCTATCTCAAACTCTCTTATCTCTCACAAGTTGTATCACACATTGACACCTCCTTATATAGATAGAGAAGTATTAAACCAAGTGCTAATCTGATCAGGATTACTTTATTTAGATAACTCCTAAATAACTTTGGACTAATCCTATTCCATAACTCGGTAGGATTATCCTTGAACCTTCTTGTATTTACTTGTCCCTCAAGCTTAAGCCAACCCTCATTAACCTAAACTAAGTGAACCAGAGATAACCGGTTGATAACCAGTCAATAACCAATCCTAATACAAGTGTGATACTACTGCAAAGACACATTACCTAAATTTCTCGCTATATACTTTTTTATATAGCTTGTGGATTTACACTGAAACTTCATAAACTCATATTTGCTGAGGGCTTATAGTCTTTTTACTCTTGTACGCATTAACACATAACACACAAACATATCTCTAATTCATGTCCATCGACTTGTAACAGCTTACTTGTAGAGAGTACATTTGTAAGGACTGTCAAAGAGATAACAAAGCTGAAAAGAGATCAGTATTTACACTTTTAAACTATGATGCTTAATTTACTTTAATTGGTCTTATTAGTGGTGGTTCGCCAGCCCATAGTTCGTTGATCGTAAGTTATATGATTAGGTGCCTAATAGCTCTTTGCATATATTACGAAGAGTGCACTGAATTTTGTTGATCAATGAGAATTGAGAAGATAACATATTTTACATTTATAACGCAAAAACATTCCTATTTACCTTGAAAAAAAAAAAGAGATTTGAATATCAAGAATCAAGATTGGAAAATGTTACCTTTCTAATGAAAAATTCTTGTGCAGACTCAATTGATATCGTCATGTTTCTTTGCTTTCGTCCATATTCTCTGATTAGAACAATGACATGATTTATAAGAGTAAATAACTCAGTTTTACAAGTAATGAAACTAAACAATGCAAACACATATATAAATTTTATGAGAGGACTTCAAAAGTTATACTATGATGAAAACTGAAAAAGTCGGAATTTTTTTGCAAATATGTGGAAATCAACCAAAAACTTTTTTGTTGTAGAGTGTAGACAATTGAATTGACAGTTTTACCCTTTACCAACAACATTCAATTATATGAATAAGAGTTAGGCTTTGGAGACAGACACAAGTGGAGAGAGAGACATACTCCAATCTTATGTTTTTGCATGTTTTGTAAGAAACATTTTTCGAAAGGAAATTACGAAATCTTACACAATAATTCATATTTGGTTACCAACGTAAGCACGCGTCTCGATTCTTGCCATTTGCTTGATTAAATGAATCCCTTCTTTTGTTTTTTGAGAAATTTATAAAACACCATTTTTACATTAAATAGTCTTGTACTATGAAAATAATTCTTAAGATTGGTTTTTATCCTCGCTTTGTTTAAGAAAATTTTCATATCTTTGATCTATAGAATTAATATTGTATAGCAGTCTATTCTTTTGTTCTGCCCAAAAGAAAGAAAAGACTATTCTTTCATATTTGAACTATTCTTTTACAATTTATGCATCGTTTCTGCACTATATTATATCATCATCGAGTCTCCAAGACTCCAAATTTAGTGTGCGCGCACAACATTTACTTATTGGAACTAAATTACGAAATTATAATTAACACCAAGAGTCAACTTGTTTTGTAGGGTTATTATATATAGTTTCAATATCGAATTCTAATTTGTTTCAAAAATGTCAAAACGAAACTTTTGAGACATTTTGAAAAAACCTACAAATTTTGAGATCCTGCCAACAAAAAAAAAAGAAACAAGGCAAAAATAGTATAGAAGTCACACTATTGAAATCTCATCCCAAAATTGCATCAAGTTTACAAAATACTTAGAGAATGTGTTGCGGATCTCACGATTAATGAACTTGAGCGAGTTAGGTGGTTGTAAAGGAGATATATTCCTTTTGCTTCCATGTGTGATATTAAATTGTTGCTTGCGTTGCTATCAGAACGACACTTAGTATAAACCGGTCAGAGTACATGAGTATATATCCATGATTTTGCCGTCTTTCTTGGTGATACATAACATTTGTTCTTCATAAGGGATAGTAGTAGCAGCATTTACGTGATCATTTAAAAGTTTATGGAACTGTTACGCAATAAATGATTCATGTCGAAAATAATTAAACCATGTCGCCATTTGTCACTATCCATAAGATTTGTCTATATAGGAGACTATGTAGTAGTATGTATGTACTAACAACCGTTCTTGTATTCATAAAAGTTTTAACATCGCTTTCACAAAAAATAAATAAATATGAGTCATTTCTTTAATCTTTGTAGATAATATTATGGGTCGTAAAAAAAACTACTATATATAAGCAGATGTGTGGTCAAAGGTCAATCATCTTCCAACAATAATAAAAACTCAAATATGAAAACTCATTCACAAACAAATCAACAACACAAAGGAAATGTCAATAAGAGAGGATTGAGTTTGGTGAAAGCTATTGTGTCCATTGATTTTGGAGAAATATGTATTAATATTTTTTTTCTTTCGATTAGATGATATACTACAAAATTATGATAAATGAGGTGGGGTTTGGTGAAGAAGATTTATATTTTTATTAATCGTCAAAAATAAAAAAAATTCCAATTTACATGGACTAAACTGCTTAGGTTATATCGTCGTCAACATGGGCCCACTCTTCCACCCGAAAGCCCAATCAAAAAATCTCTCACTATCTTCACCAACCCACTCCTCTGTTTCACCAAACCCATTTCCTTTATTTCCAAAGTCCCACCCTCGTATTTCTCAACCTTTCCGTTTTTAAACCCATAAGTTTCATTACACATCCAAATTTTGTTTTGACTGATCGATCTTCAAATTGGAATTAGTTTTTCATGTACTGGATGTTGTTGACGGCCAAACAGTGTGGTTGGTAGCTTGGTAAATATATATGTCTTCTATTAATATGAAACCAAAATAGACCAAATCAACAAATGTAGACATTATTAAAGTTCATATACCCCATAAATGGCAAATATCTATATATATATATATATATATAACTTTTGGCTATGCCTTTTTCCTAAAAATCATGGACTTTTTTTTTTTTGCTTATCTCTTAAAATTATTTATACACAATGGATTTTTTGTTTTTTTTTGGACAATACACAATGGATTTACTTTTAATTTATCTTTACTATGCTATATTTATCCCAGTGTTTTTTTGTTTTTCATTAATTCCGCTACAATAATAATTTACCACTACACTTTATGCGTTTATACGTGATTTTCAACAAAATTAATATTAAAAAATATATATAAAAAATGGCAGCTTACCAAAACGTGAAAAAAATGAGAACCCATACTCTACTTCGTAATGACAAAATTACCCTCATAATAATCAATAAACTACAAAACTAACATTTTCACCAACCCCACCGTTTTGTTTACTCCGATTGTGTTCTCTATATGAACTCCTCCGACACAACTCAAGTCTCCTTCAGGCCAAAGCCTAAAATATTCACACAGAAAGAAAACTCTTTTCCCTTTTTTTTTTTTTTTTAATATAATCTCTAAAGCTTCAAACAAAAACAAAAGCTCATTTTATTACAATGGCGCCACAACAAGAAGTGATGGAGAAGAAACAGAGCAACAACGGTGACGTCATATTCCGATCAAAGCTACCTGATATTTACATCCCAAACCACCTCTCTCTCCACGACTACATCTTCCAGAACCTCTCCCAGTTCGCCTCCAAGCCCTGCCTCATCAACGGACCGACCGGCCACGTCTACACTTACTCCGACGTCCACGTCATCTCCCGCCGGATCGCCGCCGGTTTTCACAAACTCGGCGTTAACCAGAACGACGTCGTCATGATCCTCCTCCCTAACTGCCCCGAGTTCGTCCTCTCTTTCCTCGCCGCTTCTTTCCGCGGCGCGACCGCCACCGCCGCCAACCCTTTCTTCACCCCGGCGGAGATCGCCAAACAGGCCAAAGCCTCCAACACCAAACTCATCGTCACCGAGTCTCGCTACGTCGACAAAGTCAAACCCCTCAAAAACGACGACGGTGTCGTCATCGTCTGCATTGACGACAACGAATCCGTCCCGATCCCCGAAGGCTGCCTCCGGTTCACCGAGTTGACTCAGGAGACGACCGAGTCAACAGACGTCATCGACTCGGTGAAGATTTCTCCGGACGACGTGGTGGCGCTTCCATACTCCTCCGGCACGACGGGGCTACCCAAAGGAGTGATGCTGACTCACAAGGGACTGGTCACGAGCGTTGCCCAGCAAGTCGACGGCGAGAACCCGAATCTTTATTTCCACAGCGACGACGTCATACTCTGTGTTTTGCCCATGTTTCATATCTACGCTCTGAACTCGATCATGTTGTGTGGGCTTAGGGTTGGTGCGGCGATTCTGATAATGCCCAAGTTTGAGATTCATCTGCTTTTGGAGCTGATTCAGAGGTGTAAAGTCACGGTGGCTCCGATGGTTCCGCCTATTGTGTTGGCGATTGCGAAGTCGCCGGAGACGGAGAAGTATGATCTGAGTTCGATAAGAGTGGTGAAATCGGGCGCTGCACCGCTTGGTAAAGAGCTTGAAGATGCCGTTAGTGCCAAGTTTCCTAACGCCAAGCTCGGTCAGGTGTGTGTACATGTGTCTCACTTGTTATTATTATATTTTTCCATTTGTTTTTTTCGAAAATACGAAATAGTATTAAATTAGAAAATCCCAATTAATATTAGGAATGGAATCTCATAATATAATTTTAACAAAAAAAATGTAGAAATACATAAAAAAAACAAATTTGGTTGATAACTATGTTTTTGGGAAAACAAATTAGGTAAATAAGTAAATAACTATGAATTTTTTATTATGTATATTCTTTTTAGTGAAAAAATTAATTGTGTACTATATTTTCTAGATAAAATCTTCTTTTATTAATAAGAAAATCTTGCTATTTAATAATATAAGAGTAATGTTATATAGAGAATAACAACACACAATAAAATGTTATTTTTGAATTAAAACCTTATTATTATTACAGTGAAAATTGTATGAATAAGCTACTGACTTGTATTTTGGGCCTTTTGGCTAATCAGAATTACACATTGTAATTGTTGATCGTTAAAACTAAAATGTGAAAACGAAGATTTTCTGATTTTGGAAATGTTAATACGAGATCAGGGATACGGAATGACAGAAGCAGGTCCAGTGCTAGCAATGTCGTTAGGATTCGCAAAAGAGCCGTTTCCAGTGAAATCAGGAGCTTGTGGTACGGTTGTAAGAAACGCCGAGATGAAACTCGTCGATCCTGATACCGGAGATTCTCTTTCGAGGAACCAACCGGGCGAGATATGCATCCGTGGTCACCAGATCATGAAAGGATACCTCAACAACCCAGCGGCAACAGCAGAGACCATTGATAAAGACGGTTGGCTCCATACTGGAGATATCGGATTGATCGATGACGATGATGAGCTTTTCATCGTCGACCGATTGAAAGAACTTATCAAGTATAAAGGTTTTCAAGTGGCTCCGGCTGAGCTAGAGGCTTTGCTCATTAGTCATCCTGACATCACCGATGTTGCCGTTGTCGCGTAAGTTCATATTTTTTAGTATTTCGATTATAATCCAAAATTTGCACTAATCGCCAAAATATGTTTGTTAAACCAACTACATTGCTGACCAAATCATGTTGTTAGTTCATCAGTTTAAATTTTAGCCTACATCACTAGCTAATCCAAAAAAATAAGTTACTAATATGTTGTTGAACTAACACCTAAAAAAACGAACGTTATGTAAATGTATACACCAAACGCTGTTTCGATATCTAATTTGTACACCTTTTTGTGGTTCTGCGTTGTGTAATTACAGAATGAAAGAAGAAGCTGCTGGTGAAGTTCCGGTTGCGTTTGTGGTGAAATCAAAGGATTCAGAGCTATCAGAAGATGACGTCAAACAGTTTGTGTCGAAACAGGTAATAACAATTGAATTACGTATAATGCAAGTTCTCGATTTTTGATTATTGCATGAGAAAATGACAAATATTTAATGTATGAGAATTTTTTTATATAACAGGTTGTGTTTTACAAGAGAATCAACAAAGTATTCTTCAGTGAGTCCATTCCTAAAGCTCCATCAGGAAAGATATTGAGGAAGGATCTGAGGGCAAAATTAGCAAATGGGTTGTGATCGACCGATGCTTTAAGACCAAAAAGTAAAAGATGATTTCAAAATGTGTATATACATACAACTGTTTGACCCAACCCAAGATGATTTCATTGTCTTTTGTTGTTGTTGTTGTTGTTGGTCTTGCTTGATTCATGTAATGAGCCTTTGTGATGAAGGTGGTTTCTTTTTTGGTTTCATGTAACTTGTGCTGGAGAAAACAGCTACCAGACTCTGTTTTTTTCATATAATACAATTACTCGGATGGTATATGCAATACATGGCTTTCAGAGATCTCTGAATTATATGTGCTCTGCTTTTAGTTTAATAATAAGGGATACTTTAACACAAGACATTTTCCAAACACCTTATCGAAGCATAAGACTTTGATATCACTGTTCTGCTTCCTTTTCAGCGAATATAAAACCCACAGATTCAATAATTCATCTAAGATAAGGAGCTGAAACTTAAATAACAAATCGATCATCCAAAATATGTCTTTAGAAAGAAAGTAGAGATCAACTTCTTAAGGGTCTTACATTACATATTAAAAAAAGTCACCAGAAACATATCCTTCCACTAGTAGCATATTGTATCCTAGATACTTATTAAGATAACAGATGATGCTTAATCGATGGATACAAAAGTCAACAAGCAGAACCGTTGGCCCTATGTCCGGCATCCCTGGGCGACGACCGTTGTGAAAAAACATTCTGCTCAAAGCCACTTTCAGAAATATGAACTTCTGCTTGTACCATATCTTCACTGTTGCGATGGACTTTCCATAGATCTTCTCAACTTTAAGAACGATCCCATCTCTAAGCCCAACATAGGTTGCTGGCTCACCTGACGAACCACAGTAAATTCCCTACCACACGACAAAACAAATGAACAACTAACTATCATTAGATCAAATGTTTGTCATCAAATGAATCTTAAGTGTAACAGATACTTACGTCTTGTTGAAGTTCAACGTGTGGACTGAACACATGCAGTTTTGCTCCCACGGGTTGATGCACCAACAAGTCACGTACTTGATCCATATTCTTAGGCTCAATGACTTGTCCTTTCATGGAAACGAGAGGAGGTTTGTACGATGATGAAGGCTTTGACACAGATCCCAACTGTGGCCAATCTTCAGCTTTCGGTATGCCTTTCTTTAACGCAAACTCAAGGCAGCCTTTGACAGTGAGCTTGCGCCTGCGTGAGCTAGGAGCATTGTCCACCAAATACTGAGCTGAGTACTCAGTATGGACAGTATCCAGCTTAAGTGCAAGCCGTGCAGAACTGATCAGTTCAGCAGCTACAATAGCAGCAGAAGCAGACTCATCTGCAAAGACAAAAACACAAATGGAATTAGATCAAAATCTGTGAACGTATTTCCATCTTACAAGGGATTCTTAGATCAAAATTTGTTTCAAAAACAGAGAAACCAAAAAGAAAGAAAAGAGTTTACCGTGCTCATGGTCAGTCTCAATCTCTGGCTCGTAGCCGAATTGGAATGCCATTGTGAACTTGGGATCATAGGGTGGGAGTGCCATCTGCAGTTACTTAACCCTGAAAATTTGCAAGGTTCAATGTTAATACATCATGAATATGAACAGGAGATGGTAAGGACATTAAGAAGGGAACTCATTTTCACAAATTAGAGGCATCAACAAAAGAAAGGAAAAGTAAAAAAGAATGCATTTAGAAAAGAATAACAAAACTAAAAGCTCAGCAATTGTTCACTAATCAGACTGGAAAAGGCAATGCACAAGCAAAATCCGTAACTAAAAGCTCTTCACTGTTCACTACTCACCCTGCAAACATGCAATTCACAAGCAAAAATTGAAACAAATCAAAGCAAGCTAAACAATTCCCTAAGAGGTGGTAACACTTTTCACACTGAAAAAGAAGAGATTTTTTATCAAAGAAATAGCAAAAAGAAGAAAGTTTCATCAATGACAAAAAGGAAAACGTGCAGATGCAAATTAAAGATGAGTTTGTGGCTAAAGCCAACCAATGTGATAGCTTATTTACCAAAGAATGACCACGCTAAAAGCTCATCATTGTTCACTAATCACACTGAAACAGAGTTTTTTTTTTATCAAAGAATGACCAAACTAGCTAATGGAGGACTAAACGCTAAAAAAACTAACAGATAGCTTCTCATTGTTCAATAATCAACTTGAAAAAGGCAATGCAGAAGCAAAAGCTGTAACAAACCCTAATACGTAACTAAAACCCGCCCATTGTTCACTAATCACACTGAAATAGGCAAAAAGAAGACATTTTTATCAATGAAAAGAAACAGATCCAAGATGAGTTTGTGGCTAAATGGAACCAATGTGATAGTTTCTTTACCAAAGAACGACAAAACTACAGTAAAGGAGGATTAAACGCTAAGACCTAACATAAAACTCCTCATTGTTCGCTTATCATACTAAAAATTAAACGCAACTCACAAGCAAAAACCGTAACAAACTCAAGCAAGCTAAACAAATTCCAGCCTAGAATAAAACCCTACGTGGTAAAAGAAGGCATTTTTGTCAAAGAAATAGCAACAAGAAGACATCTTTCTCAAAGAAATAGGCAAAAAGAAGACACTTTTATCAATGAAAAGAAACAGATCAAAGTTGAGTTTGTGGCTAAATGGAACCAATATGATAGCTTCTTTACGAAAGAACGAAAAAACTACAGTAAAGGAGGATTAAACGCTAAAACCTAACTAAAAAGCTCCTCATTTGTTCACTAATCATACTAACAAGTTAAAAGCAACGTACAAGCAAAAACCGTAGCAAACCAAAGCAAGAGGCAGAGCTAAACAAATTCCAGCTTAGAAGAAGAAAAAAACCCTAAAAAGTAACACTGATCGCACTTACAAAGGGGATGCTAACAAAGCAAGCAGAATCAGAGTAGTAAGCCAAAGGCAGCTAGAGGATTCACAACATTTAGTATATATATGTATACACAAGAGAATGGGGTTACTCGGCAAAACCCTAAAGAGAGGAGAGGACAGATGTCATCATCGTGTGTCACCAAACGTATCAAGGGCTACGAAATCGCAAACTTTTTCTCCTCCTCCGTACAAAGCTTTTGCATTCATGATTCACAGTCCTGATGATTCATCACTCTCTCTTCTCTGTTTCTTGTCGTTTTCCAAATTTGGAGATGACCGTTGTGCATCAGACGACGTGGCTTTGTAATTGGGCTTCATCTTTAACCGGCCCAAGTTTCTATTTTTCCATTTTTTTAAGACCCACTTGTGGGATCAACAAGGAAGGAGAAGGACGTTCTTCTAAACTGGGGAGAGACTTCACAATAACCCCAATACGGTTTCATGTATAATTAGTACGGGAGAAAATAACACATTTTTTTTCATAAAAATTAAACATTTTGGATTTGATGCAATTGGAGCTAACTAGCAGAAATAATAATAAACATCATTAACAACAACAATACATTTTATCAAAGAGAAAACTAAACCCCCGAGAATGAAGCCATCAACAATCCATAACTAAAAGATGAGTTCGCTGTCGTGTATATATACATATATACAACTGTTTGACCCAACGAAGGAAACAAACTCATTACTTTTTTCATATAATAAGATTCTGATTATATATGCAATTGATGATTAGAGATTGAAAGTGAGAAGTTTTGTTCATTTTCTTATATTTGGTACAAAGGCCTTTTGCCTATGATTATAGAATGGGTGTAAGGCAAATGAAGACAAAAAAAAGTGGAGATGACAAAATATGCTTTATAATATAAAAAGTTTAATTAACGTTTTGTAAAATATTAGAAGATCACTACTGTTATTTTCTTAAACTATAAGAATGAAATTTTAAATTTAAGAAAAAAATAGCATTGTAAATACATAATTTACCAGTAGAACTGTAGAACAATGGATTTTTAAAATTTGGGGTCTCTCCCAATATTTTGCATAATAATATGGGTCTTCAGTTATTTATGAAATCGGCCTAGATCTTTAGTTATTCACGTGATCACCCTAGGTATATATTAGCGAAATGATCCAAAGTTTATGGACAATACTTGGGGGTGAACCTCTTCATTCACCCCCTTAGCAAATAAGGAAATTAAATCTGTATATATTATTATAGAACTAAAAATTTAAACCACTCTTTTATAAACCCAAACCGATATATAATTTCATCATAATTGTAAAATCTAAACCCTAACCATCACATTTGTAAACCCAAAAACCGACATATAATTTCATTCTAATTATAAAATCTAAACCCTAACCATCTTATTTGTAAACCCAAACCGACATATAATTTCGTTCTAATTGTAAAATCTAAACCCTAACCACCTCATTTGTAAACCCAAACCGACATATAATTCATTTTAATTGTAAAATCTAAACCCTAATTCTCACTTATAAACCCAAACCGATATATAATCTCATTTAATTGTAAAATCTAAACCAAGTGGATATTTAATTTTTCTTAAATAAAAGTATACATAAATTGTTTCCTTAATTTGTTTTGATTTTTAATTTAATTTTCATTTATTTTTTAAATGAAATTTTAGATGGAACATTCTGATTGGTTGAGAGATGATGGGTGAATACAAAGGTTCACCCCTAGGAGTGAACCTAAGTATTTTTCAAAGTTTATTGGTATTTATACATTTACCCCAAATCTTCTAATTCCCCGATTCTTTTGATATTTATGTTGTTGCCCTAAACTTTTGGAATTTGAAGAAAACGCACCCAATCTTTTAGAATTGAACCCAAGAATATTATTAATCTTCCTATATTGTAGTGCTAGCTATTGATGATGGTTTCATAGACCTTTTCTTTCTCGGATTATGCAACAACTGAAGAAGCCAAGTGTAATACATGTTTTCAGAAATATTTAATTTATTTGTGCTCTGCTTTTAGCTTAGTATTAACTATTAAGGGATACTTTAACGACAAGTTTGCATAGACATTTTTACTTTGTATCTTGATTTCAATCTTTATCTTATATAATAATGTTAATGTTAAATAGCTTATATGATTAATTTGAACTTCAACATGCATTAAATAGGTATGAGATATAGTATAAATTGTATTTTTGTTGTGTAACATATATATATATATATATATATAAAAGGAAAAATATCATAAAAAGCCTGAACTTTGCAAAAGTGGTGAAAAAAAGCATCAACTTTTTATATGTTGAAATAAAACTCTAATTTTGATTGACTTTCTAGTTTAATCCTAAACTTTCGTTGACTTTGCCAAATAAGAAGAGGATCGAACCGCTGACCTTAAGGCTCCAACTTATGAAGACGTGAAATAACCAGCTGACCTAAAGTGTTTTCTTGACATATTTTACAAACACATATAATTATTTATATTGTGTGTCGCTTGAGTCTTCTTCTCCACCATTGAAAAGTCACCGTAATCTCCATTGATACACTATGTTCACCGTAATTTCTATTGTGTGTCGATTTCAATCTCTTTGCATAATCGATTCACTCTGTTCGTCATACTCGTCTTTGTTAAAATTTAGGTTGTTCAAAATACTTTTGTGTAGTCGAAGATTTACTTTTCATTTCTCAATCTCCGACCTCGAGAGAAGCAAAAAAAGAATAGCAGAAGAATCGAATATGAATATTGAGATCTAGAAGATAGATTAAGAAACTAATCAAGGGATTTGAGTCAGCTCGGTGAATACGACCATGAATTTGAAGAAGAAGACTCTAGGCAACATACAGATAAGTAAATGTGTTTGTTTACTAACGACAATAAATTGGTTAAAACATGTTTACTTCTGCTTAGAGGTAACAACGGGTTCAAATCCCATCTTTGTAATTTTTAAAAAAATACAAAACGACGTCATTTCATGATTTAACAGAATCTAATTTCGTTAACTTACTAGGTTTTACCCCGTGGTACACTACAGGTCTATTATTTTGTTGATATATATACTGTTAACGGTTGTAGGTAGAGTTTTGTAGAAACTCTTGATTCGCAAGTTGAGAATATACATTTTACGATTTGTTAGTTATGATTTAGGAATGAATGATATGACATATTCTTATTATGATTCTCAGTTGATATTATTGGATTAATAGTGTACATTTAAAGCTAATAAGATCTTACCAAATATGTAATCTTTTGTTAAACGCAAATTAGATATTTCCTAAGATGTATTCATCTTGAATTAGTTGCTATATTATAGGGATGTGATTATATAATTTTGGTTATTAATTCTTTTTGTCAAACTCGGTCCTAAAAATTCGGCATGCAAATTAGATATTTTCTAAGATATAATGGGCATTAATTGGCATTAATTGGATGTAAATAAGTATGCTATGGATTAAAAACCGGCCCAAAATATTCGGCAATCTTAAGGAGGATCCAGATAATTGAATTGGTTATAATTTTAGTTAAAAACCCGACCCGAAGTTGGCAAAAAGTGATGGCACCCTATTGTACTCCAAAAATATATTCCGAGCTCTATATGTGGATATACTTGTTTGGTTACCAGTATCCTAAGACAATTTTTAATATATATCCGTTTATAAAAATTCAAATCACATTATATGCTGAAAAAAATCTAAAATTTTATTAACTTTATGTATTAAATAGTAATTAAAATAATTAAATATAAGATTAAATAAAAATGAAAGGAGAATTATATTTTAATCTAACATATTGATTTAAATTATATAGATATATTTTAGGAAATTAATATTATCAAATAAGGAAATGATTGTGTTTGGTTGTAAGAATTGTAGAGAATTTAGTTGAGACTTGTTTGGATACAAAGATAAGAGAGGAGGGCACAAAAATGTACTTCAAAAATGTTAAGATAGATTCTGTTAGATGATTTAACGATGTGCCTTATTTGGCAAAGTCAACGAAAGTTTAGGATTAAATAACCTTTTTGCTTAAAAATAGAAAAGGGTTAAGGAAATTAAGACAAGTAATTCATATAATCGTTTCCTTTCTCATTCTCTTCGGCTTCGGCTTTTTGATTTGTCTTCTTCAGTTCTTCTTCTTCTTTCTACTCAAAAACAAAAAGTTGTTGAATCTCCAAATCTCCAGTACAGAGATTCGATTCGATTCGATTCGTATTCTGATTATATATTTGCCATGGTAGTTAATAACAAAAAGTTTTTTTTTTATTGTGTACTTATACATTTACCTACATCTTTTAATTCCTTAGCTATTGATAATTAAATGAAAAAGAAAAAGGAAAATAATTAAATAAAAAAGGAAAAAGGAAAAAAAGTTTATATATCTCTTAGGGTTTCCTTTATCCTTCTGATTCGATTCGTCTTCTGATTATATATTTGCCATGGTAGTTAATAACAAAAAGTTTTTTTTTTTTAATTGTGTACTTTTTTTTTTCAGCAAAGGTAATTTATTCAGAATAAAATCTGTCCAAATATAAAGTTTCCATCAACCAAATTGGAGGATTAGAACAATCAGAATAAAAATCTAAGTTATTACAACCCTTTTTAATTGTGTACTTAAAGTGAACTATTTGCCATGGTAGTTTTCAAAATTAAGGATTTGAACTATTATCAATCAATATTATAATTCTAAACTTCCAATAAATATTTTTCGTCACACAAAATTTTCATTACAATATTTGGAAATAACCTGCGATACTTTAATACCAGTATTAATAAATGATTAAGATATATTAGTTTAGTAAAAGAATTTAGTTATAATTTTTAACTAATTATATATATATATATATCTTGTAAGAAATTGATATGAAATTTTAAACTCTAAGACAACAATTTTATTGTATATTCAAATATAAATATCCAACACTTAAAAAAAACAATTACAGAATCTTCAATAAAAAATTCAAATATAATTATAATTAAATCTAATATCACTAACCTTTGACCAAAAATACAAATAAAAACTAATTAACTTTAACAAAATACTTACCTTTTCAAAAAAAAATTTCTTAGGTTTCAACTTATAAATAAAAGACATTACATTGAAAGATAACTGCAATTTTATATAATAAAATTAATGTAAAACAGCTTATATGATTAATTTGAACTTCAACATGCATTCTATATTGGATAAAATATGTACTAAATCTCTTATTAAATGAAAAATAATATAAATTAAGTAGGTATGAGATATAGTATAAAATATATTTTTGTTGTGTAAGAGATATATATATATATATATATATATTACAAGGAAAATTATTAAATTACCTTTTTGCTTAGAAATAGAAAATAGTTAAGGAAATTTGACAAGTAATTCTTATAATATCATAATTAATAAAATAATCAGTTTAATTATTAATTTTAAATACTCACCGTTATATCTAAACAAATAAAGCAAATAATTATCGCATATTTTTTCTAAAAGAGAATAGGAAAATAGAGAAAAAGGAAATAAAAGAGTCAAAGATGTTTGACTAAGTAACTACTTAATCTGGAACGTTGAAATTAAGATGGATGAAATCGTGACCGTCATAAATAATAATAATAGAATTATTTTTATCTATAAATAATGCTTCTTCACTCATCCAGAAGAAAGTTTTAGAATGAAAAGAATCTCTTCTTCTATTTTCCTTTTTTTTTGTTCTTCCGTGTGGTGTGATACGATTCTTCATGACCCTGATTTTGTTTTCAAACTGCTCATCTCACTCGTTCCTTCCTACCTGTGATATTCCTCTCTCTCTCTAGGGTTTACATTGATTCGATTTTTTTAAAAATATCTTTGCTCTGTATTTTTTTTTTTTTTGACAAACATAGGTTTCCATTCATTCAAATAGAAACAGTACAAAGGAAAGAAATTGGAATTCCAGAGTTCAAAAGGATAAAAAGATTACAAAGATAGACTTTCCCCAAAGTCATAAACAAGAAGATAGAAAACATCAAGCAATAATCCAAGAGAGCTGTGAGGCAGTCGCTAAGAAGCAAGCTGAGACATATGAGATCAAGGTTGCAAGACTGATCAACATCGAAGAATCCAATAGCTGACAAAGTAGTCACGGTCATACGACTTTGTGACGTTGAGAGGAAAATCAGGGCCAACAAGCTCTCCGATGAGAGAGACAGAAACAACAGCATTGCCTTGGCAGAGATTCGGTGGGTTATAACCCAGGTGGTGGTGGTGGTTCTAAAGATGTTATGCTTCGGTGTAAAACGCTGATAGTTGTAATGGTAACTCTCACTCCATGGAGATGAGGTCATAATGCCATTGAACTTCAGGTTTTTAGGAGGACACTTCAACAAGTTGATACAAAGCAGTTTAGAGGTCTCGATAAGCATACGGGGTGAGGAATAAGGGGGCCTGAAGAACCATCGGTAATCACAGCGCCATATGGTCTGGATCATAATGCCGAGTTCATTCAAGCTTCTAGCCTCAAGAGTAGAATCAATATGTCGATCTAAAAGCAGGTTTCCTATACAATTCCTTAGCCAAACTAGCAACAATGGTGGTTTACCTTCCAAATGCAGTTTTCGAACAAATGGTTCCGTAAATCCACACACATAACGACTAGAATGGAAAAGATTTGAATTCCGCTCAAACCTGGATAACAACAAAGGAAGATCGATGAAGCCATCTTTTGGTAACGGGCTCAAAAACCTTAACGGGCCGAGGAAGATTGGGCCCAACAGCAGAAAACCTAGTTTCGCGGTTGGGGGCATCGGAGGGTTCACGCAGCGGCGGGGTTGAGTGGATGTCTGATTCAGGGGCTCAAGCATCTCCATTGAGGGGATGGAAGGTGATTGGGGGTTTAAAGCGAGGCTTGATGCATCCGAAGGGGGCCCTAGGAGCTTAAGTTCTCCGGTACAGGAATTCGATACCAAAATGAGGAGACCGTTGTGCGCCGTCGACAACTCCACCAGGCAAGGCGCATTTGATGGTCCTAGCGGATCTACTCCTTCCATCAAAGGAACCTGGTTTAAGATCTCCTCTTGGTGAAACAAAAATCCAGATCTGGCAAAGTTTGGGTCTTCAGATCTCATCTCCGAGAAAGAGTTTTGAAGTGGTACAGAGTTGGAAGACTCTGGCCGGCAACTGTCCTCTTTGGATTGAAAATCGTCTAAAGGAGGTAAGTGGGTGAGAAGGGTTAAAGAGAGATAAAAGGGGAACAAAAGCTTAAACAAACGGAAGAAGAAAATTAGACTACGAGATTGAAAACAAAGAGGAGAGATTCGGATTAAATCCCGACGCCGGCCAAGATTTTCTTCGCCGGCGTCGGAGGAGAGCTGCAGTAAGGGTTCCTCGATTATCGTGTCTGGGAGAAAAGTTTCGGGGAGTTTCATCAAACTTTTACTTTATCTTTGTTTTGTATAGACTTTGTTTTCAAAGAGAAAACAAAATTTTTGGAATTGAAAAAAACGCACCCGATCTTTTGGAATTGAACCCAAATATTAATCTTCTCATATTGCAGTGCTAGCTAGCCCTGGGCATTCGGATTTTCGGTTCGGATCGGATTGAATTTTTCGGATTGGGATGTATAGAATTCATTTAGAATCCGCCTGTTTTTCGGATTCGTTCGGATTCGGACTGGTTTTCCATTTTTTTTAAAATCCAAAGTAAAACCGAACCTTATATATTTCACTCGGAAATAGTAATCACAAAATTGAGATAGCTCAGATGGTTTCAGCTTGTGCCCCTTTACCTTACCCGGGAAGAAGCTACTCAATTCTATTGACAAAGTCGAGAAGATTGTGATGAAGGAGATCGAGAAACTTAAGAGCACTCCTCAAGCAAAAACGGAAGAGCGGGAAAAGAAGGTACGGACTTTATTGTCAATGCGATGATGATCCACGCGTCTTCTCTCATCTATTATTAAAATCTTTTTCTGGGTTTGATTCAATTGTTTGGTGTAAACGGATTGTAGAGAAATATTTACAAGAGTCAGTATATATGTATGTTTCAGATCTTTTTCTAGGGTTTTAGTATAATCATTAAAGAAGTTTCTATATATACCAGAAAAAAAAAAAAGCTGAATGTTGTTGCTTCAAGTCTCTCTTTTTCACTTTTTGTTTTGTTGTTTTGAGGATTTTATTGCTCCAGAGTGTTCCAGGTTTGTTTTTTTTACTAGAGAATGCATTATATTGCAGTGTTTAATTTCCTTGTTCTTTTATATATCAAAGCTATTTTAAGTGGTGAGGAAATAAGTTCCAATAACTATCTGATTATACAGGCACTGAGCTCTACCGAGAGAGGTTGGTACGAGCACTTGCTCGAGATACACAAGTTCCCCTGTTGGTTCTTGACAGCCGCGTTCTTGCGCACCTTATGTGAGATTCTGATGTTTATTTGCTATGACATGCTGCTACCTTTCTTCTTTCTGTTCAAAGATTGTTGGAGTGATATTTTTCAATTCTGATCAGGATTCTGCTCATGACTACAATGAAGACTCTGAATCAGATGATCATGACATTGCAGAATCGGATCAGTGCACTTCAGAGAGGAAGAAACCGATGCAAACAATAAAGAACAACCTTGATATTTGAAACTAGCTGCAAGGGTTGTTCCTGGTGGGTAGCCTATGGTTGGAAATCAGGGTTTAGTAGGATCTATTTGTGTTATTAGGTTTTAGTGTTAGTAGAAAAATAGTTCTACGCTTGCTTCTGGGGGGCTCATAGGTAGTGCTTATGTGTACACACCGCTATGCAGAATTGTTTTGTTTCTTCTGTGTGTTACTGAAACTGAGAATGACTGTCTCTTTAGTGCAGAAATGGACCACGACAAGACAGGATGCCAAAGCCCACCTGAAGGTCCTAGGACCTAAGTTATGCGTCAACAACTGCGGTTTCTTCGGAAGCGCTGCCACAATGAACATGTGTTCAAAGTGTCACAAGGATATGTTGTTTCATCACGAACAAGGGGCTAAGTTTGCTTCTGCAGTCTCTGGAACATCCTGCAACATCATAAAGGAAACCATTACTGCTGCGTTGGTCGATGTTGAAACTTGAAACCAAATCCGTTGAGCCGATGGCTGTCTCTGTACAGCCATCCTCTGTCCAAGTCGTTGCAGAGGTAGTAGCACCTGAAGAAGCTGGTTTGTGAACGATGAGGAGCATTTAGTTACCTCTGTCCAAATCCGTTGGTTACTAGAAAACGCAACAGTTGCAGTACTACTAGCTCTTGATGATGGTTTCGTAGATCTTATCATTCTCGGATTATGCAACGGAAGAAGCTATGTGTAATACATGTTTTCAGAGATATGATATCTAAATCATTTGTGCTCTGCTTTTAGCTTTAATATTAAGAGATACTTTTACGACAAGACATTTTCCAAACAAACTATCCAAGTTCGCATAGACATATTTTACTTTGCATCTTCTTTTCAATCTCTTTATCTTATGTCGATCCTGTGTTTTTGTTTGTTTTTGGTCTCGGTGTTCTGTTTCATTCCAAGCAAACATAAACCCAAAGACTCGGTAATCCCAAAACCCTCTCTCTCCAACTAAATACTCTTCTATTACCTATAAGATTTTCCAAATCATGGCTAACTCCCTGCATAAGAGAGGACTGACTCTAACAATACTAAAACACACAATTCAAGGTCTCAAAGATAAGGAGCTGAAACTTAAATAACAAAGCGATCATCCATAATATGTCTTTAGAAAGTAGAGAGATCAACTTCTTAAGGGTCTTACATATTTTTTAAAAAAGTCTCCAGAAACATATTCTTCCACTAGATACTTATTAAGATAACAGATGATGCTTAGTTGATGGATAGGCGTGGGGCGCAAAAGTCAACAAGTAGATATGATGGCCCTATGTCAAAGCCCGGCTCTCCGTCCAGAGACTGCTGCACAAACCACCTGCTCATAGCCACTTTCAGGATTGTGAACTTCTGCTTGTGCCATATCTTCACTGTTGCAATGTCCTTTCCTTGGATCTTCTCCACTCCAAGAATTATCCCATCTCTAAGCCCAACATAGGTAGCTGGTTCACCTGTCGGACCACAGTAAATTCCCTACAACACATCAAAACAAATATTATATAAATCAAATGTTTGTCATATATCTCCCTCTCTCTCATATATTTTATATTGAATTCTAAAGTCTAACAGATACCTGAAGTTCAAGGTGTGGATTGAACACATGCAGTTTTGCTCCCACGGGTTGATGCACAACCAAGTCAAGCACGTCAATTGATTCCGTCAAATTCTTAGGCACAACCACTTTTCCTTTCATGGTAACGAGATCAGGCTTGTACGATGATGGGGGCTTCGACACAGATCCCAACTCTGGCCAATCTTCAGCTTTCGGTATGCCTTTCTCTAACGCAAACTCAAGGCAGCCTTTGACAGTGAGCTTGTGCCCTTGTGAGCCAGCAGCATTGTCCACCAAATACTGAGCTGAGTAATCAGTATGGACACTATCCAGCTTAAGTTTAAGGCGTGTAGAGCTGATCAGATCAGCAGCTACGATAGCAGCAGAAACAGATTCATCTGCAAAGACAAAACACAAATGGAAAAATGAATCAGAAATGTGAATCAAAATTTGTTTAAAACCAGAGTAGGTACACTTTTGCTCGCATCAGTTATAAACCAAAAAAAAAAAAGAAAAGAAAGAGTGACATGTTTACCGTGCAGTTGGTCATTCTCAATCTCTGGCTTTGGGAAGACTGCGACTGCCAATTTGAACTTGGGATCATAGGGGGGGAGTGTCGCCATCTGCAATTACTTAACCCTGAAAATTTGCAAGGTTCAGAGTTACAATACATTATGAATGTGAACTGGAAATGAAAACAACATTTAGAAGGGAATCATAGTGAACCGATTTTCACAAAAGCTTTTATTGTTCACTATGATTGTTCACTAATCACACAAAAAATTAAAAGGAATGCACAGGCAGTAACAAACCATAGCAAGCTAAACAAGTTCCAACTTAGAAAAAACCCTAAAGGTAAAAGAAGACATTTTTATCAATGAAAAGAAACAGATCAAAGTTGAGTTTGTGGCTAAATCGAACCAGTGTGATAGCTTCTCTACCAAAGAACGACAAAACTATAGTAAAGGAGGATTAAACACTAAAACCTAACTAAAAAGCTCCTCATTGTTCACTAATCACACTAAAAATTAAAGCAACTCACAAGCAAAAACCGTAACAAACCGAAGCAAGCTAACCAAATTCCAGCTTAGAAAAAACCCTACGTGTTAAAAGAAGACATCTTTCTCAAAGAAATAGGCAAAAAGAAGACACTTTTATCAATGAAAAGAAACAGATCAAAGATGAGTTTGTGGCTAAATGGAACCAATATGATAGCTTCTTTACGAAAGAACGAAAAAACTACAGTAAAGGAGGATTAAACGCTAAAACCTAACTAAAAAGCTCCTCATTTGTTCACTAATCATACTAACAAGTTAAAAGCAACGTACAAGCAAAAACCGTAGCAAACCAAAGCAAGAGGCAGAGCTAAACAAATTCCAGCTTAGAAGAAGAAAAAAACCCTAAAAAGTAACACTGATCGCACTTACAAAGGGGATGCTAACAAAGCAAGCAGAATCAGAGTAGTAAGCCAAAGGCAGCTAGAGGATTCACAACATTTAGTATATATATGTATACACAAGAGAATGGGGTTACTCGGCAAAACCCTAAAGAGAGGAGAGGACAGATGTCATCATCGTGTGTCACCAAACGTATCAAGGGCTACGAAATCGCAAACTTTTTCTCCTCCTCCGTACAAAGCTTTTGCATTCATGATTCACAGTCCTGATGATTCATCACTCTCTCTTCTCTGTTTCTTGTCGTTTTCCAAATTTGAAGATGACCGTTGTGCCTTATACGACGTCGCCTCATTATTGGGCTTTCGTCTTAAGCCGGCCCAAATTTCTCTTTTCTTTTTATTATTTGTGATCAACAAGGTTGTTCTAAACGCAACCACGGTGTCGTTAAGTACAATATGTTGTGTTTATCCCCACGATTATGAAAGCAAAGGTACTAAAAAAGAGGCAATTCAGAACCGGTTGGTCAAAACTCACAGTATATGTAATTATAAAACTGCCCAAGACGTTAGGTATTTTGTATTTTTACCACATATCTTCTGATATATTATTTAATTGTCCTAGACTTTTTGAAATTCCCGAAAATTCCCTAGGTTTTTTATAACTTTACCAAAGTATACTCTTTACAACAGTTACAATCAAACTGGCTATGGGTGTATTGAACATGATGACAATGTTAATTGTTAAACAAACAAGTTTTTGACCGAACGAAGGAAATGAACTTTAGCGTCTTTTCGATTATGCAATTGAAGCTCTATGTAGCGGAAAAACAACAAGACATATTTTATCAAGACAATAAACTAAACCCTGAGAGTGAAGCCATCATCAACCCCATAAATGGAAACGAAACGGTCCCTTTCGTCTTCAAGATGCAAAATAGACAAAGCATAAATGGCAAAAGAAAAGAAAAGGCAAAAACTTTTTATGAAAAAATATTCAAGAAAAGCTACATGTGAGGATACAGAGCACCATCATCATAATTCATAAGAATTTTTATCATTCTTCTCTTAAATCTTTCTAGAAAAACAATAACCCCAAAGATTCAATCATCCCTAAACCCTCTCTTTTACTCGCCTAAACAAATGTAAAGATTCAGAGACCCATCTTGATTAGTAGTAATGAAGATAAAAAAAAAGCTTACGCAAAAATTGGACAAAATATAAGTTGAAGGGGTGATAGAGAGAGGGAGAGAACGCTATGTGGTTGGAGAAGAGGAAGCAGAAGACGAGGAGGAGAGAGGACGAGGAGGAGGCAAGAGCTGATGTAGATTCTGAGGAGACCTGTTCTGGCTCGGACTTGCTCTTAATATGAAAGGATGCTGCAAAAGCTGCATCGCACTTCTCCTTTTCCCTGGTTCTCTCTGCAAGCAACACGATATAAAGTGCCTAAACTCAGGTGACGCCGTCGCTGGAGCTTCAGGCGGTTGCGCCATACAAATGGCACACATGAGGCTTGCCCAATCACCTTGCCTGCTCACAGGGAATGGAAATTTCCCCAAGTAAAACTCCAAAATGCTAACACCTAAGCTCCAGATATCACCAGCGTAACCATCGTACTTCCCCTGGTTCAAATCAGTGTTGATCCTCTCAGGACTCATATAAGCAATGGTACCTACAGAGGAGTTACACGGATCCATAGTCTGAGCCAAGATCCTACTCACTCCAAAATCAGCAATCTTAACGTTCTTAGCAGAGTTGATAAGCAGGTTCGAAGGTTTGATATCACGGTGAACGATGTGACGGCCATGGAGATAAGCTAAACCACTAAGAATCTGACGAGAGAGATCAGCTAGCTGTTGCTCTTTCCACACATGAGCACCTTCCAAAGAACCTTTATCCATGAACTCAAGCAAAACCTGGATCTCACCGTTCTGATCAAACATCTCGTGACATTTCACAACGTTTGGGTGGTTCACATCTCGCAAAATCTCGATCTCTCTACAGATCTGACGCCTCACAGTCTCCTCGTGGTTACCGTAAATCACCTTGAGCGCGTATAAGCGAGAGCTCGGACGGTGAACCACTTTGTAAACCGTTCCACCAGCTCCGCTTCCGATCCGGTTACCTCGCACTAAATCCGAATAGTTCTTCGGCTCCGAGGAGGAGGAGCTGTTACAGCTCGTAGCTGATGACGACGCAGAAGCAGAACCACCGGAAGACGGCGCAGATCCACCGGAAGAAGCAGGTGGTGGCAGAGGGAGAGGTACGGCGAGGGATACATCGCGCTGAGGAAGCGGTAAGGTAAGATCAGGACGGCGACGAGGACGGCTCTTAACCGGAACGGATAATGATACTCCTGGTGGCGATTGAATCGGTTTCATAGCTTCGATTTCACGATCTGAGAATTGCAAAGCTCGATTGAAGATTCAAGTTGTTATACATATATAAAGAAGATCTTCTTCTCTTCTTTGAATCAGTCGTCGTCTTCAAGTTCAAGTTCGACTTCGTCTACGTCTTCGTGCGTTGTCGTCTTCTAGGGTTAGGGGGGGGGGGCAGACTTGAATTGATTCGTTCTTCGAAGCGATCAAATCAGAGAAAAAAAAATGAGAAATGAAGGTTCGTCGAAACAAAATAAAAGAAATTGTGAGAGAGAGAGAGAGAGAGAGAGAGAGAGAGAGAGAGAGAGAGGACACTGTGTGATGAAAGGGAACGTTAATTTTGTTTTGGTTAAAAAATAAAAATGCAAAAATTGTTAAAATCGAGACCAAAGGTATCTACGCGATATGTATGAGCGCGTGATGAGTACTCGCAGGTACTGAAACCATATTATTGTGTGGTTCACTGGCGTTGTTGAGTTTTTTTTTTTTGAACTGCTTAAAATAAAAACTAAGCTGGAAATGAAATTTAAATTCAACACTAAAACGATTATCATATTCCATTATTGGTTCATGCATTATATAGTAAATAAAATCAAATATATTTGGGAGTTTTTTTATTTATTTGGGAAGTATATTTGTATATTAGCATCAAATTGGATAGCCATTTTTACATCATACACTGACTTCTCATATGTTTTTGAGATTATATACCAAAATTACATTCAATTGCTATGAGTTCCTGAATAATATTTTCAAAATTTATTACAATTAGATATTCTCACTTTTCTTTGTACAACTTGTCTTTTTCTCTTCAAGTAAATCCTTTTTTTTTTTTTGTCCAATAAAGCAAATGAAGAATTTTTTTATAAAGTAAAAGAAGCCCAAGAAACATCTCAACACTCGACCTATGACACTATGAGAGTGTATTGATTCTCCGCACATGTGCTGAGTTTTATGCTATTCTCAACTCTTGTGTAGCAATCAATCAGATATATTTGGTTGTTTTTAGGCATGAGAGCAAGTCTTCAAATGCTTTTTGATTATTTTTTTGCATACAAAAATTGAAAAGAGAAAATAATAGATGCAAAACAAGTAACGAAACACACAAGCCCACGGTGTTTTGATTATTTATGATTGGAATGAGTCTCTCTCTGGCTCACTCAAGCTCCACTGCTAACAATAAAAAGAAGAAGATAAAAAAAAAAGCTTTGGTAACACAGTTTCTTGCATTCCTTATAGGCACATCATTATCTCAAACTTGTTCATCAAATGTAAAGTCTCAAACTTCAGGTGCGTCTGAGCGCAAAACTGTCAAGAAACAAAAAAAAAAATCCATTGTGAAAAAATGTTAGATAAAAAATGAGTGAACAAGAAAAGTAGTAGTAAGCTGATACCAGATAGACTCAATCTAAAAAACAACGAAATCATCATCTAGAGTCTAGACACACACAAAAAGACATCTAAATGCAAAGGTTCCAAATCATCTTCAATCAAGCTTTTGAGATAAGAGACATCTAAATGCAAAGACTCACACAACCTACTAGTTTCTGAGGCTAAACTAATTGAAAATTTCAACAAAGTGGACATAACAGCAACTTTATGAGGAATATAGTATTGAAATTGATCAAATCAAGAACCAGAGGTTAGGATAAGCAAAATCAATTGAGATTAGTCAAGTCTACAACTTTCTTATCCATGGTTATTCTAAATCGAAACATTTCTCTTTTAAAGTCAATAGCTTTCCCAAAAGGATCTACAACAAAATCAGATATCTCAATCTACGAAAGTCCAAAACAAATTACACCCAAAAATCAATATGAAATAATCACAGATCCAAAAGACGATAAAAGGAATCGAGAAAACTCACCAGGTTTCTGAGCCTTTCCATCAGCCCATTTGGAGAGAGAGAAGTGAACCTTCTCGCGTGCTAAGGATTCAGCTCTGTGTGGCTCCTTGAGACAATTCCTCACCAGATTCGCGCAGATGTTTGAGTAGGTAATGTAAGTCATACCCGCCGCTCTCCAGAACGGAACCGCCGCAGTCAATGCCATCTCCGATCAGATCTCTCTTCCTTTCGTTCCTTCTGTTTCTGAGAAATAGGAGAAATTCGCGAAATTGTGAGACTGGTTCTCTCTCTTCTGTGCCCTAATAACCCCTAACACATATTTAGGCCCATTGGGCTTAGTCAAAGCGTAGATTAGGCCCATTAAGTAACTTAAAACAACAATCTTCTCAATTCAACTTTATCTACTGAAAAGCTCTCAAAAATTTTCTTTGGTGTATTTTGATTTGTTTTTTTTTTTTTTTTTTTTATCATTGTTTCTTGGAGTATACGCGAAGACTGAGCCAAACCACATATTTGCTATTTTAATTCCTTAATTAGGCAATAGAAATTTTAAGTGAAGTTACATAGAAATAGGAATTAAAATTAAAAAAAAAACAAATTATTTTCCGGGAGGCTCCACGAAATTACTGAAACTTATTCTCATTTTCAGGTAGAATGAGTTTCGTGTATAATGTCTTTGATAATTTCGTGTAAAGTGTCTTGCAATTGTTTGTTTTGTTTCGTTTTGTAGTTTTTTCAAAGTTAATATTAAATACACAGCACAGACTTTTGTGAGATGATCAAACTGCAGGAAGATAGAGCTGTTTAGTTTCAGATAAAGATGGTTGAGCTGACCAACAAATAAAACAAGACTTTGGATTTGGATATTGCTTTTAAGTTAATTATTTTTATGTAAACAAATCTTTGTCTTTTTCTCAAAGATGAATTTCTGAATGTTGTATGGTTTACAGAAGAAGCACTAGTAATTTTGCTTGTTTTGGTGGGTTTGGTAAGAAATTTGGTTTTATATCTTCCGAGGATTGTTACCAAATCCAATATATATAGTTGTTGAAGCGTATGTCCTCTACTGAGTTAAGCAAGCAGCAAAACAACAATGGCTGAAGCAAAGAGGCTTGAGAGACTTAAAGCAATGAGAATTTTACTAAAGAGTGAGATGGAGAAATCAGAAACTTTTTCATTGGTTCTAAACAAGACCGGATCCAAGCTTGAAGAGATCAATCACGAGTTGTCGTCTTTGGAAGCTGATGTTAAAGTAGAGAAATGGCGATGTTCTCCTTTCTCTGATCACATCCGTCACACCATTGCCCCTATATCCGCTGTTTTGAGAGTCTTTTCTTCGGTTCAAGAACTCGAGATCTCTCTCATGTCCTCTGATGAAGTCCTCGGTTATGTTTTCGAAGTTAAACGCCTTGGAGAAGCGATGAAGCTTCTCTCCAGTAGCTGTGTTCTTGCTCTTAATTGGCTCGAAGAGACAATCGAGTACCTTACCGAAAAGGGAATGCCTGAAGATCATCCTTGCGGGTTGCGGTTCAAGACTTCCATTGAACTTCTTCGGGAACTGCAAATGACCGAGCCTCGTGCTTATCTCAAAGGAGGGATTCTTTACACAGCGCTGAAGAATCTCAAAACAGAATTCAAGAAGATTCTCGAAGAGGAGCAGGTCTTGTCTGAAGACAACTTGAGAAACTTGCAGGCTATCATCAAGAGATTACATGCTCACACACAGTTGAAAAAGTATGTACCTGTTTACATCAAAGTCCGCACAAAGGTCATTCAGAAACGGCTTGAGATTGATTATCTTGAGAGAACAATCACAGAAGCTGTTAATGTACATGATATAGAAGGCGATATAGACCAATGGAGATTGCATATGGAGATAGCCGTGAAAGAGATCTATGAGGTTGAGAGTAAGCTCTGCTATGACGTATTTGAAGATGTTGGAGAAGATGTTCCCTTGCGTTGCTTTGGAAAAATAGCTTCAAATTCAGGAATCTTGTCGCTTCTAAGGTTTGGATCAAGAATCAGCAAATGCAAGAAAGATCCACCAAAGCTGCTAAAGCTCTTAGATTGTTTCTCTACAATGGACAACATCAGGATAGAGTTTAACCAGCTATTTCAAGGGGAACAATGTTCAGAGATACGCAGGGTTACACGGGAGCTCATTAGCAATCTCGTTAAAGGTGTCTGCGAGATCTTCTGGGAGTTACCTTGCCAGGTGGAGCTACAAAGACCAAACTGTCCTCTGCTTGAGGCTGGTGTCCCAAGGCTTGTTAGTGTTGTCACTGAGTATTGCAACAAGCTACTGGGGAACAACAACAAGCCAATCCTGTCGAAGATTCTGGAGATTGATTTGGGTTGGAAAAAAGCAAAGTATCAAGAAGAGATTCTCACAGGTCACATCTACAACATACTGAGAGAGATTGCTTTGAACTTGGATGCATGGTCAAGTTCCAACAAAGACACCGCTCTTTCTTGCATCTTTATGATGAACAACCACTCCCATTTCTGCGGTTTGAGAGAGACTCATCTCGGGGAAATGATGGGAGAGTCTTGGCTAAACGCACACGAGCAGTACAGAGACTATTACGCCGCACTATATGTCAAAGAAAGCTGGGGAAACCTCCTGTCTCTACTCACCAACAAAGCTCAAACCACTTCATCATCATCTGCTGTGAAAAGAAAACGAGCCCGTGAGTCGATCAAACGAACATTACAAGACTTTTCAAAAGGATTTGATGAGATCTATACAAAGCAATCAAATTGGGTAGTTGAGGATGACAAGTTGAGATGGAAGATATGTCAGGCAATGGTAAGAACGGTTGTGCCAAGATACAAGAGCTACCTACAGAGTTACATAATGCTTCTAGCCGAAGAAGATCCTACGAGTGATAGTAATAAGCATTTGTATTATACTCCAAAGGGTTTAGAGATGAAGCTGACGACAATGTTTCAAAGGAGAGAAGAAGAAACAGAGAAGAGAAACCAGTATTCTAACTTTGTGAACAAAGTGATGGATGTGGGGATTAATCAGAATTCTCACTCGACATTAGAAGCTATATGATGTACTCAGACAAGACAGCGAAACTAAACTCATTTCTTGGTATAACTTAGCTTAACTTAAAAGAGTTGTGTAATGTATTTGTGTATTGTGACATAACAACAAGGTATAGATTGGTTGTTGTAGTGTGGAATTGTGAATGATTAATGATACAATTACACAAGCTGTTCTAACGAATTAGATCATTTCACCATATTGGTTGCAAAGTTTCAAAATTTGCAACCAAGAAAAAGATTTGCAACTTCTAAAGAGCGAACCTTGTTGAGAGGCAATAACGGACGTGAGTGTTACTGGTCGTGGTTATAGCCGTATAGGCGAACAGAGTTCTAACGGAGGAAAGGTTCGTGATTTTTCCTCAAAAATCTCCGGCGGAAAGGGATAGTGTTGGTTGCAGTCAACGACGGCTCCGACCGACGACTAAGATCACCGTGAAATGATAGAGATAGTGGCAGGCAGCAAAAAGCAGATGGGCCACAACTGGGCCATGTTATCTATTCATAGAGTGGGCTTCAAAAGAGTTTGAAATTTTATTCAGAATGCGAAGGACTTGATAAATGTAGTTGGATGGATCTAATTAGTTAGTTCATAATACCCTGAAGCTTGAATCATATTTATGATTTAGCTTGGCAAAATGTGCCTTATTTATACTACTTTTGATGTTACTGTTTTCATCAAATGTATCAACGAACTCTTCATTATGTACTAGTTTGAATCTTCATAGTAACACAACGACGACAGTTAAACACAAATCACTAAAACTTTTTCGTCTTTATCGATTGCTAACGTATTTAATTTTTGAGAAAAGTGTTTCCAAGAACATATTAATGAGCTTTTTTATAGTGTGTACTATATAAAGACGATTTCATTATTATATTTATCATCCTTAATTTTCTAAGACATTAATTTAACTTACAAATGGAGTTTTAAAGGAACCAAATAATAGATCAATTATAATTAAAAGAAAACACCTTCGTACGGTAGAACCTCTATAAATTAATACTCAATAAATTAATAATCTTTATAAATTTTTTTTTTCCAGTCCAAAATGAAACTAGTATAATTTTGGACACAATTCGATAATATAATAAAATAATAATTTTTTTGAAAATCCTTTGTAAATATATGATCCCATCAATAATATAAATTAATAATTATATAAAATTATCTAAATATATGTATATATATACACATCAAATTTTATTAGAGTTCATTTTTAATATTTTTACTATATAAAAATCTTTAATTGTTATATTCAAAACATGATAATTGTTATTTTCCTTGTAATTGATTTTATAAAAATATTAGTTATAACGATTAAATATATATATATATTTTTTAACCAAATAAGAAAAATCTTTCTATAAATTAATAATTATTAATTTATCAAAAAATTAAAACTTCTATAAATTAATAGATTTTCATGGTCCTAATATTATTAATTTATAGAGATGTTACTGTATTTTAATTTACCGCAAAGAATGTTCAAGTTGAACATGTGGAAATAACCAACCCCAAAATGGATTTTAGAAAGGTTAATAATGCTTTGGTGAGTCTTACTAAGACATACTACTGATTTTATCATTTGAGACTTTGGTCAGTGTACTCATTTACGGAGGGAATCCCGGAAAAGCATCAAAATATTTCGAATGGCTATGTCATCAATTTGACCAATAAATCTAATTATTTACTAGTGCTGCCAAAATTACACAATACTCTGCCCCTCTGCCGTCCATCCAATTTCCCTAACTCACTCTGACAATAGATCGAAGCAAGAAGAGTAGTTTTGTTTCTCTCCAACACTATTTCCATTTCCATTCGATTGATGGTGCTTATTTTTTTTTTTTTTGGTTAATAATGGTGCTTAAAAATATTTTAACATTAAAATAATTGAAATAAAATCAAAATACATAATAAGCTAAGCTTTTTTAGAAATTGTTAAGCACTCCTATGTGTTAGTTTATGATTAGTTTTTCTCTTTTTAGCTTATGTTTTTGTCAATGTTTGAGTTATGTTCTTTTATAAAACCCAATCAAGTTTTTTAAAATATACAATATTTATAAATTAAAACAAAATAAATTTTATTATAATAATTTATAAAATTATTTTTTAATTAATAACCCCAAGTTTAGTAACTCAATGGACCCATGAAATTTTACAGTTTCTTAAAAACTTATTAATCTAACTTTTTTTTTTATAAAAATTTATAATAAACTAATTGTTAAACAACATTCTTTAAATTTAGTGATGGAGGTGCTCTTAGTACACTGATTTCACCAGATAACATACTATTACATTTTTTTTTTTTTTTTTGAACTAACATACTATTACACCAATTTGTAGAGCAACTTATAGTTATAAATTTTTAAAAATAAATTATTTTAAAATTTTAAAATAGATTAGTTAGACGAAAAAAAAAAAAAAAGATTAGTTAGACGACCTGTTCTCACTTTACTTTCAGAATAATGTCTATACCAAACATCATAACACTTACCACACAAACTAATCCAAACTAGTTGTTTTTCGTTTGGGACTCTTACCCAACCGAGATCTTATGATATTTGGTTTAAAATATTCTTGGAGACATAATTTGTTACCTTTCTATTCTATCTTTAATTTTGCCAAGAGATAATTGTTCATTTCAAACTTTATCTTTAAGAGTAGATGAGACATGATTCATGTAATGATGGCGTGATACTTGGGGAAATACACGGTACAAAAACATTGATCCACAAAAAGAAACGGTACACTATTTTGAGATTAGGAAAAGCAAACCTCTTAAACACGTTATACATATTTTAAATTTGGCTTTGAGTAATTATATATTTATAAAAGAATAATTGTAAGGTTTTAAATCAAGTTACTGTTTGTTACAGAATTCTTTTTTATTCCATTACTACTCACAAATTTTGTGACTTTATATATATATTTGTTATAAGTTTTATCAATGATATGTAATAATGTAATCTATATTTTTTTTAATAAAAATATGGATTTTAATTTATTTGTATAGTTTATATGACGAATTTCTAATCATTTGTGGCTAAAACAATTAAGGATTGCATTTTATCTGCCCAACCAATTGTCTCACCGATCACCTTTGGTCTACTCTTTTAGCCTTTGATTCTCATAAGGATGTTTTTCTTTTTAAGCTTAGGCTTCGTTTTGTTTGGAGATATGCTAGTTTTCCTTGTGTGCAATTGGTTCTTCTCATGGTTGTTTATTTGTTGTGGTTGATAGCTTCTTCATTTCATCATCTTGCTCGTTCGAACTCGGTTTTATCGAGTTGCTAGGCTTCGCTTCTTTCCTTGCTTTGCAGATTTGTTTAGATCTGATTGTTTTTTGTAAGACTTTTACATAGACGATTTTGGACGTTTTTGTCGTCATCATCGCATTCAGAAGCGTTTCGGATCCTTGTTTGATGTGCTGGGTTATGAAGACTTTGGTTATATTTCTAGAGATGGATTCTCTTCATGATAAAAAGTGGTTGATGTTAGCTTTTGATTAGTCATGGACATCCTTGGTAAATCTCATCTGTAAGTGGTTAGAGAGAAAATGCATTCTTGCATTTTGAGACTATTATGTTGTGTAAAAGTTATACTTTGTTGTCTATGTTCTATTTTGTATTTTTTTTCTTGATTTTGTTTTATGCTTTCGAAAACTTCTTGTTATTTATCGGCTTAGTTTTATTTTTTTGGGCTTTAAATTCTAGATATATATGTGTTTCCACCAGCTCAAGTTGTAATATAGAATAATTCTACAAAAAAAAAAAAAAAAGGTTGTAATACAAAATGAAAAAAAAATAGGAAAATTGAAAATAAAGGATCACTAAAATTTTTTTGTCCATATACACCTTTTTTCTAAAATGATCATTTTTATCTAAAATACCCATACAAATTAATATACCTAAATTTAACAAGTTATAACAAGTGAAATATAGAAAAATAAGTAGATATACAATAATAGAGGTAATATAATTTTTTATAAAAATAAAATAAAATGTATAAGTTGTTTTTTTTATGGATAAAATTTGATATAAAACATTTAGAAAACGTTTTCCACTGTTCTGAAAATTTAAGATGATGTGTTCTAACATTTAGTACATGTTATACTAAATTCATGAATAGTTTCTGTTCTAAATAGTTTAGTAGCCCAAAATTCTGAATTCTACAAAATTCAGAGTGTGTATTCTACGGTTTACTCTATGTTCTAAATGTTTTAGTACAATCCTTCTACGTTTTACTCTATATTCTGAAAACGTTAGAATATGTTTTATTCCTTTTACTCTATCTCTGAGAAAATTTGTAGATATCTATTACAGAAAAGAGAATGCATACACTGAAACTTTTAGAGACAACTAAATATAGGAAGTGAATCTTTAATTAAGGAAACTAAATATTTATCCAAGATCGTATTTTTAAAAAATTAAAATAAAAAGTGTATACACTCTGATCACCCAAGTTTATTTTCTCTAGAGGATTTTTCTCTAATTTCTAATTTAAAATAAAACGGATGGGGAAGGAGAGAGTAGTCGTAAGGTGGAGAAGTGATACGGAGGATAATGTCGTCGACGGTCATATTGTGGTTACGGTCTATAACTTCTTCTTCCATCATCATCATCATCATCTTCTTCTTCCTCTTCTTTGCTCTGCTTCCTTCTTTGTTCTCACGTAAAAATAAGTTTTGAGAATGAGATTAATCACGTAATCCTTTGCCTTTGGAGTCTTGAAGTTGCATAGGCTTTATAGACTCGGTTTAAAGATTCTGGTTCAAGTTCGGTTTAAATTAATATAATCCACTCCAACGATAATTTACATTAAATCTACGCCGCCATGATGAGTGTCGCCGGCGTCTACCATTTAACACTTATGGCGAAGGTATTCATGTATTGACATTTCCATCAACGATTCAATTTATGTATCTTGTGTACTCTCTGGTTGATACATTCTCTCCTTGATTCATGAATAAAATTCTGACAGTAAAGCTACATGAATATTGTTCTCCATCATAACATACTTGAGCATGAACTCTGGTTCAATAAAGATCATCCCTCATGAAATATTTGACTGTTTTAAGAGTAGCATGAAACAAAACCTCATCAGTTGTTGCATTCAGACTGACAGCCAAAGCACAGTTTGACTCACGAAAAAACGCTTCAGCTGAGGAACAAGGCCGCTGGTTGAGATTGTGACCTTACGGGGATTGAAATGAAGTCCATGCTCATCTACCATTATGTTTGCAGCTTTGATGACATTTTCAATGTTGTGAAATGGCTCTTCCATTCCCTACAAAATACATCCAGCTCCATGAGAAACTGGAGACACTGGTTTAAACAGATCTTAAATATGATCTAAATATGTTGAATGCCACTGTCGCCATCGATGTCACCGAAGATTTTTTTTTTTTAACGACTTGGTAAAAGGTGAAAGAAAAGAAAGAAAAAAGTGTTTTGATGACTCTTAATCAATTAGAAGTTTAGATTACCTATTTTGTTAATATATATATATATATATACGTAAATATATTAACTTTTTAAAATATATGTATATTTTGTGTTAATTTAGTTTTTTTAAATTGAGAGTAAAACTGGGTTTTTAAAGTCTAGATGGACATTTTTTTGTTAAAAATGTCCTTTTTTTTTTCCAATTTCCCCAAAAAAAATTACTGACACTACTCTATGCACAACTGATCATTTATTAACATTCAATTATAAATATCTCGTAACGGAACCTACTTGTACTTTTAAAACCAACCACAAAAAGAGAACTTGAGTAATGCAAAAAACGCATAATACTCCATAGAGACAGTAATCAATAGTGTGGCAACTGGGCAAGTCACTTGTCAAAATTTTAATCAATAAATTTGACAAATATACAGTAAATACAATTAAATGAATCATTATTATATTCCTTAAAATATGATAATTTAATTAATTTGCAGAAAAACGACAAATTAATTAAGGAAAACATAAACAATGTGACTTATATTATTCCAGATTTAATTTAGTTATTTAATTGAAGAATATCAAAAGACTCAAAACAACCACCACCACTTGGGTAAGTAAATAAAGATGAGAGTTTTTGTTTACTAATTTTGGTTCGATACGGTACAAATCCGGTTAACTGACATTAAAATCCGGTTAAAAAAACTAAACCAGTTGAGTTAAATACCAGAATTGACGGCGAGAGTGTCGGTGGCTGTGTTTAAGGCAGAGAGACGTCACTTGAGAACACTGACAAGTAAATATAATAAAAATAAAAATTAAGAAAAAAAGGAAGTGTCTTTTGACAAAATCATCACAGATTTGTGAAAAATCTTGTCTCTTTGTTTATTTTTTCCTTTTTATTAACGATCTGTAAATTCTCCTCAGTTTCTGTGAAACCCTTGGGAAAAACCCATTTTCTCTTTTCGAGAGAGAGAGAGAAGGAGGGAGGAGAGTGTTGTAAGAAGAAGAAATGGGTGTGGATTTGAGGCAAGTGGTGGCTGGGATTCTCACCATTACCATGTTTGTGATGCTTGGACAAATGCTTCATAGAGATTACTTTGATGCTCTTCAGGTATTGAATCCTTAACCCCCCCCCACCCACTCACCCACATGCCATAAGAGTTAGTGACTGAGCTTAATTCTTTGAGAAGCAGATCTAGTTTTATACAACCCTCAATTCAATTGAAAAAAAAAAAAAAAGAACCTATTTTTATTCATTTTGGATCGAATTTGGCTTGTATTGATCATAAAGGCTCATACTTTGGAGAGAACGATCGATTCAGCTGTTTTTATCATCTATATTGATTGTGAAAGTTTTCAAGCTTTTTTGATTCTATTGGTAGCTTTGAAATCTCCAAATGCTTCTTCTCTTTAAGTTCTGCTTTTGTGTGTGTTTACAGGAGAAAGTTCAAGGAGATGCACATGATATTGAATTCAAGGGATCAAAAGTAGCTGTTGAAGATGGACTTGTTAGAGCTATTCAAGGTGTGACTGATGGACCTTGGATGGAGGATAGCCATGAACTTAAACCTTGTTGGTCCATTTCTCAATCTGGTATGTTCCCTCAGATTAGTTATATTATTTATTTTCCCTTGTAGCTTTTGGTTCGGTGTGTGTTAATGCTTGTTCTGGTGTTGCAGATGAAGCAGTATCATCCAAGGGTTATGTTACATTCTCCTTAACGAATGGTCCTGAGTACCATGTCTCTCAGGTATCCTTTATCTTAACTTTAAAGTTTCAAATCTGTGAATTCAATCTGAATTTCCTTTAGACATGTGTTCTCATCTTTCCACTGATGTTTTATGTTGTTAACTTTACCATCTTGTTTAGATTACTGATGCCGTGATGGTGGCGAAGCATCTTGGAGCAACTCTAGTGCTTCCCGATATAAGAGGAAGCAAACCTGGCGATGAAATGTTAGTGTTTTTTGCATTAAGCATTTTGGTTTCGTCAAATTGTTTGTTTCTTTAAGGTCTTATGAACACATTCGGAATGCTTGACCAGGAACTTCGATGATATCTATGATGTGGACAAACTTATTAAAAGCTTGGAAAGCGTCGTCAAAGTTGTAAGAAAATTGCCGAGCCACGTCTCTCTAAGAGATATCGCCATTGTTAAGGTTCCTACCCGAGTTGCAGAAGATTACATCAAGGAACATATTGACCCCATCTTCAAATCGAAAGGGAACATAAGAGTTACAACCTATTTCCCTTCGGTGAACTTGAGGAAATCTTCGCAGGGTGCTGAAACCGACCCTGTCTCTTGTTTGGCAATGTTTGGTTCCTTGGAGTTGCAACCTGCAGTGAATGATTTGGTTGAGTCGATGATTCAGCGGCTGAAGACACACAGCAAGAAATCAGGTGGCCGTTTCCTAGCCATAGACTTGAGGGTTGAGATACTTGAAAAGAAAAATTGCCATGAAGCAGGTGCTGTGGGATCCAAAACCTGTTACAACGCACAAGAGATTGCATTGTTCTTGAGGAAGCTTGGATTTGACAGTGATACAACTATATATCTGACTCAGCCAAGATGGGAGAGCAGCCTCAATATTCTTAAGGACATTTTCCCAAAAACATATACTAAGGTGCGTAAGTCCTTCATTATTTAGTGTCTGAAGTTGTCAGTTGTCACCCATATATGCTAATCTTGATTTTTTTGTTACTGAAAAATGCAGGAGTCGATAATGCCGTCAGATAAGAAATCGAAGTACCTTGAATTAGAAAATTCTGAATATGAAAATGTTATTGACTTCTACATAAGTTCAAGGAGTGATGTATTTGTGCCAGCCATTCCTGGTCTGTTTTACGCCAATACAGTTGGAAAAAGGATAGCATTAGGCAAGCCTCAAGTTCTTGTCCCAGCAGAGATCTCAGGAACATCTGGTCGTTCTACTGATTACATCTCTCCTTACATATCAAAGAAGAACCATTTGGCGTATTCATGTTTTTGCTGAACTTATGAGGGAAATGTTTTGTCAATGTGATCTTGAAACCAACATCCATGAAAAGAGTCTTGTCACTAAAGTGTAAGCCAATCTAGTTACCTGGGGTTTTCCGGTTGTTTAATATTGATAAGTTTAGCTCGATACCAATTTGATTTTAGTCCAGTATTCTCATTGTGGTTGTCTTGTTTAGGAAAAGAAACTCTATAAGTTACAATTTGAATCTATTGGCTCATACTTTTTACATACTTTTCTTGTCGTAGTCAAAGGAGCAACATTTACAGGGAAACAATTTTTACTGTTCAAACATTACTGAAAATTAAAAACTGTAAAATAGAGAAAATGCAGCAACCATGCTAAACAATGCAATGTACGATCACGTAAATGTTTTTGGATCATGAAGAAAGATGAAAATGATTTGTGATTATTGAACTAGTGGACATTACATCGATCACTGACTCTCTTGAGTTATCTCCCCAGTTCTTCCTTGAGTTCGAGACATCTCTAAGGCCAGACACTCGTTGAGCTCTATAACAACCTGGCTCATGCTTGTCCTATTATTACAAGAACGAGCCACACAAGTACGTGCTATATCCATAGCTTTACTGACTGAGTTGGGCTCAAAGTCACTGTTTAGCCTGGGATCAACAATCTCTCTAGTACTGCCTTTTTCGACCTCTAAATCGACCCACTTGGAAATGTGAGGACGTTCACGGTTGCTGTCAATGACAGGCTGATTGGTTATCAACTCCAACAGAACAATTCCAAAGCTATAAATGTCGCTCTTTTTGGTTAAACGGTTTGAGTTGAAGTACCTGCATTATCATCAAGTGACTCAGTATATAACACCTTCGAGTCCATTAAAAGTTATGAGATTGTTTCTTACGTGTCATGCAGGTAAGGATTTCTTCCAGGCTTGACATAAATTTTATTTGACTCTTGTATGTCAGGGTTGGTTGGGGAGGATCTCGACAGTCCGAAATCAGCCAGTTTCGCTTCAAAGTTTTCGTCTAGTAGGATATTTGTCGGCTTAACATATCTGTGAAGGAATCGCAACTCGCTATGCAAATACTCTAGACCTGTGAAAGCACTCTACAAAAATATCAGTTTCCGTCATGAATGAAAAACTCTGTTTCAATCATTGCAGCAATAAGTTACCTTGTGCTACTCCGATGATGATTTTTAACCTGCTTTCCCAGCTTAGGACATTACCAAACTTCCCTGTTACATCGAAAGCAAATGCGGTTATCTTTTACAACTTGAAGACAAGACTAAAACTAAAATGTGGTTCATACCAGATAGTTGATCTTTCAAGTCCCCATTTGCCACGTATTCATAGATTAGTGCCAAGTGCTCACCATCATCGCAGTACCCAATGAGGCTCACCAAGTTTTTGTGACGAACTTTTACAAAATCATGAAGCTGATCAACCAAGAAAACGTTCAACTGATGATATCTATATTTTTTTTTTCAGGGAAGGAATAATCTAGTTTACTACCTCTTTGGTAAACTGTTCAATGTTATAGATGGAGGCTCGGTTTAGCATCTTTACTGCTACTTGTTGCTTGTTTAAAACTCCATGATAAACTACACCAAACCCTCCTTTGCCGTGAACTCTATTGAACTTGTTGGTCATCTTTTTATCCTCGGCATACGTGTAACTATTGGCTGGAATGTACACATATGGTTCATATTCAATAGTGGAATCGTCTCCGTCTGCATAACCTACATAGAAAAGTTGGGTAAAAATGGTTAAGAAAACGAAAGGTACTGCAGGATATAAGTTCCTAAATGTTTTGATCTTTGTGCATTCTGACATAAACCAAGGATGCGTAAAAAGGTTTTCTCTCTTTTATTGCTTCAAACCCTAAGAGTATTTATACATACAGAAGTTTTAACCTAGCGTATCTACGTATATGGACATAAGTATAACCTTTATAAGATTAGGCAATATATATATATATATATATATATATATATCTTAACATATCACAATACCCCCTCACGTTGGAGCATAAAAGTCACAAATGCCCAACTTAGTTTTAAAAACATCAATTCCTTCTGATCAAGGGCTTTGGTCATGATGTCCGCGAGTTGATGATCAGTAGAGACGTGACGAGTGACAATCGTGCCACGCTTGATTTCATCTCGAACAAAATGACAGTCCACTTCCAAGTACTTTGTGCGTTCATGAAAAACCGGATTGGCAGCCAAATGTATCGCAGCCAAACTGTCACAGTGAACCCAAATAGGTTCCTTGTGGTGCACGCCAAACGAGTTAAGATGAGATTTCAACCAAAGTACCTCACGGACAGTGTAGGACAGAGCTCTATACTCAGCCTCTGTCGAAGATAATGAGACTGTTTGTTGCTTGCTTGTCTTCCAAAACAGTGGAGAGTCACCAAGTTGAATAAAGTAACCCGTAAGAGAGCGTCGTGTGATGGGACAACCCGCATGATCTGAATCGCACCATACACTTAATTTCAAAGAAACGCCGGATCGTAATAAGATACCTTGTCTAGGACTGTGTTTGAGGTATCGAACAACACGGAGAGCAGCATCCCAATGAGCATGTTTCAGATGCTGCATAAACTGAGTCAAGATATGAATAGAGTAAGAGAGGTCTGGTCGAGTGGCACTAAGGTATATCAGTCCACCCACTAAACGGCGATATCGAGCAGGATCAGGAATAGTATCGCCCTTTGCCAAGGCAAGTTTGTGATTTTGGTCTAACGGGAAAGCGACAGGTTTAACACCAAAAAGACCCGTCTCGGCAATGATATCCATAGAGTACTTGCGTTGACATATGTATATGTCGGAAGGATTCCTTGCAACTTCGATGCCCAAAAAATATCTCAAGATACCAAGATCTTTCATGTGAAACTTGGAGCTGAGATAGTCTTTAAAGTTGGAGACAAGTGATGGAGAGCTACCAGAGAGAATGAGATCATCAACATAAACCAAAACATGGAGGCGAGTTTCACCATGAACATAAGTAAACAAAGAGTAGTCAGTAGTCTCTTGCAAGAAACCATACTCCAAAAGAGCAGTACTTAACTTTTCAAACCAACATCGAGGAGCCTGACACAAGCCATAGAGTGACTTATGCAACCGACATACCATGTTCTTATCAGTCGTACGAAAACCCGGTGGGAGTTGCATGTAAACTTCTTCAGCCAAGTCACCATGGAGAAAAGCATTGTGAACATCCATTTGATGTATTTCCCAATCCTGAGCAGCTGAAAACTCTAAGAACATACGAACTGTTGTCATCTTTGCAACCGGTGCAAAGGTGTCGGTGAAGTCAGTTCCTGCGATTTGTTTGTTGCCAAGAGCGACCAATCTAGCCTTGTAACGTTCGAGAGTTCCGTCTGCGTTGTATTTAAGACGAAAAACTCATTTACAGCCAATTGCTTTCTTGCCTTGCGGTAGAGTATCAACTGTCCATGTCCCAAGTTCTTCAAGAGAATCGATTTCAGATGCAACAACATTCTGCCAATTTTCATCCAAGATGGCTTGAGAATAATGCTTCGGTTCATGAGCAGAGGTGATTGTGAGAATGTACTCTTGATGTTTCTTGGAGAATCGACAACTAGAGATATAATCCGACATTGGATACTTACAGTCGTTGGAACTGAGGGTGGTTTTAGTTGCAAGATGCAAAACGTAATCAGCAAGCTTAGTAGGAAGCTTCCACTGTCGATGGCCGAATCCCAGTTTTTCAACCTCTGGAGAAACGATTGGAGATAGTTCATTACTTTGCTGTGTGACCTTTGATGGTGATATAGGGGAGGAGGGAGAAACAATGAGAGGAGAAGAGTCGGATGAGACTGCAGGTTGAGATGAAGAGGAGACCTCAAAAATATCATCATCAAATTCATCGAAAGCATTGACATTGTCGGTGTCAAATGCGGTGAGATCGAATGGCAAATGGGTATCAACAACAAGTGGAGAATCCGATGAGGTTGCAGATGGAGAAGCAGAGTTTGCAGGAAACGGAGTAGAGAGAGAGGATGAGTTTGAAGAAGAGGACAGAGATTGCTCTGCATTTTCTTTGACTAGGGGTGGAACGTGTATCATTTCTGGGGAGATAGAAGCCGGCGAAGGAACAGAATCCTCATTTTCTGGAGATAGCAGAGGGAGCATCGAAGAAGAAAAAGAAATATCTTCGTTATTTGGTGAAATTTTAGAGTACGGGAACTCTGTTTCACAAAAAACCACATCACGTGAGATAGAAACTTTCCCAGTTTCAATATCATAAACACGCCATCCCTTTTTACCAAAAGGGTAGCCAAGAAAGACTGATTTCTTGCTTCTAGGATCGAATTTATCGCCTTGGTGATGTTGGTTATGGACATAACATAAACAACCGAAAGTACGGAGATGCAACAGAGGTGGTGGCCGTTGATAAAGCATTTCAAATGGTGTTTTGCCGTGCAGCACCTTGGATGAAGTTCTATTTATCAAATATCCAGCAGCCAAAATGCATTCACCCCACAATTCAATAGGTAAAGAAGCTTGAAATCGTAGAGCCCGAGCAACATTGAGAATATGGCGATGTTTTCTTTCAACTCTTCCATTTTGTTGAGGAGTTCCAACACATGATGTCTCATGTATGATTCCCTGTTCTTGGAAGAATTTTTGCAAACATATAAACTCACTGCCATTGTCGATCCTTATGGTTTTCAATTTTGTGTTGAATTGTCTTTCGACAAGAGCAATGAAATTCTTTAAGCGTTGGGGAGCTGAAGCTTTGTTTGGAAGCAAGTAAGTCCATACTGCTCTAGAGTAGTCATCGATAATTGTTAAAAAATACTTGGAGCCGCAAATAGATGTTGTGCGATAAGGTCCCCAAAGATCACAATGAACTAGTTAAAAAACAGATGTTGTTTTATTCAACCTTGTTGGAAATACATCTTTGGTCTGCTTAGCTCGTATGCAGATCTCACAGGATTTAAAATCAAAACTACTAGAGTTACTAAAACCAGAAATAGGTAATGAACTAAGAACTTGAGGAGATGGGTGTCCTAAGCGCCTATGCCACATTTCAGAGGAGACTTGACTCGTGTGTGTTGCAGCCGCTAAGCATCCAGTCCCTTACAAAAATACAGACCATCCTTTTCCTCAGCTTGATAAGATTAGATTAGTAAAACTTGTAAAGAACATAGCTTTGTAAAAGAGATTTCTTTATTGATAGATATCGGTAAACAAGACCAGAGTTTTATTATAAGGAGTCTCTCCCTCCTACCTTACAATCCTCTACCCTTTTTCCTCCGCCCCTTTCCCCTTACTCTCCTTTTACATTTATACTACTCCTTTATTCTTATCCACGACAATGCCGTTAGACCATGTGCTAATAGCCAAATGACAGCTAATTAACCCAACGTCCTTATTCCTAACCATAGTAACCTGCTTAACCTTGATGACTCACTCCTATGATTACCGCTTCACTGCTTAAAGTCTTCCTGAAGCTTCTAGACTTTCCACCTCATCACTTGTCAATATTTTGGGCCTTGTTTCTTCTCTTGTATTGATAAAGGATCGGAACATGATGGGCCTCATATGTATCAATACCCCCTTCTTTAAAACTTACCTTGTCCTCAAGGTTGAAATGAGGAAACTGTCCTTTGACAGTTGACCTCCACTCCCACGAACATTCAAAATCCGGCAACCCTTTCCATTTGATCAAAACTTCAGATTGTCCTGAAACAGGATGGATGCGTGAACCTAACACCGCCTCTGGTTCCGCGTTCAACACTCCTTCTTCAGTAAGTTGCACCGGAATTGATGCTGCTACCACTTGTTCTCCCACTGCTCTTTTCAACTGTGACACATGAAACGTTGGATGAATTTTGGCTTCTGGTGGCAACTTCAAACGATAAGCAACCTTCCCCACTCTCGCTTCCACACGGTAAGGCCCGTAGAAGCGCGCTGACAGTTTCTCGTTCATCCTTCTGGCCAGAGAACGTCGACGGTAAGGTCTCATTTTCAGATAAACCATGTCTCCAACTTCAAACTCTACTTCCCTTCTGTGCTCATCAACCCTCCCCTTCATATGTTGCTGAGCTTTGTGCAAATGCCCTTTGATTATAGCCAGAGTTGCATCCCTCTCCTGCAACTGTTTCTCTAGGTCTGCATTCGAGGTCGAGCCTATTTCATATTTCACCAATGTTGGAGGCTCTCTTCCATAAACCGCCTGAAATGGGGACATTTGTATTGCTGAGTGATAAGAAGAGTTGTAACACAGCTCAGCCCAAGCTAGGTATTGTGCCCATGTCCTTGGTTTATCTCCTTCAAAGCACCTCAGATACGTTTCAAGGCTCTGGTTGGTTACTTCTGTCTGCCCATCGGTTTGAGGGTGATATGCGGTACTGAAACACAGTTTGGTGCCGGCCAGTCTGTACAGTTCCTTCTAGAAATAACTGATGAAAACTTTGTCCCGATCAGAGATAATAGTCCGGGGAAACCCATGCAGTTTGACCACCTCTTGTATGAACAAGTGAGCCACCTCTGTGGCAGTGAATGGATGTTTCAGCTTCAGAAAATGGGTGTACTTGGACAACCTATCCACTACCACCAGTATCGAGTTATAGCCTCCAGACTTTGGTAGCCCCTCTACGAAATCCATGGAGATGTCCTCCCAAATCTTCTCCGGAATGAGCAAAGGCTGAAGTAAGCCTCCAGGAGCCAGTTTAGAGTATTTGTATCTTTGACAGTCCTGACATACCGCCACATGTTGGCGTATGTCCTGCATCATTCCCTCCCAGAAGAACAAGTCAGAAATCCTTTTTTGAGTCTTCAAAACTCCTCCATGGCCTCCCATCTTGCCATCGTGGAGTTCTCGCATAATTAATCCGGTGATAGGAGACGTCTTAGGGACTACCAACTTCCCTTGCCTGAGCAGTCGTCATCAGACCAAGGAAAAATCCGGGTGAGAGTCTGCATTCTTTACTAAGTCACGAACAATAATCTGCAGGTTCGGGTCTTTATCCACTTCAGAGCAAATTTCCTTCAATTGTATTGCAGCAGGAACTGACAGAGCAAACAATGTAGAGGCCACTTCTTTGCGAGAGAGAGCATCTGCAGCTTTGTTTTCCAACCCCGGTTTGTAGTGAATGTCAAACTCAAACCCGAGCAGCTTTGTGAGCCACCTTTGGTAGTCCATATTCACTTCCCTCTGCTTCAACAGAAACTTGAGACTCTTCTGATCAGTTCTTACCACAAAACGTCTTCCCAATAAGTAATGCCTCCACTTCTGTATTGAGAACACGATGGCCATAAGTTCCCTTTCATATACTGACTTGAGTCTCTGCCTCTCTGTCAAAGAATGGCTGTAATAAGCAATAGGCCGATCCTTCTGCATAAGAACCGCCCCTAAACCCGTTCCTGATGCATCTGACTCCACCACAAAAGTCTCCTGGAAGTTTGGCAGAGCTAACACGGGCACTGTGACCATAGCTGTTTTCAACTTCGCAAACGCCTCTCTTGCCTTTTCTGTCCAGACAAGCTGGTCCGTTCTCATCATCTCTGTCAAGGGACGAGCTATCTCACCATAACCTCGTACAAATTTGCGGTAGTATCCTGTTAACCCCAAGAACCCCCGTAATGCCTTGATATTGGTTGGTTCCACCCATTCATTCATGGCCCTTATTTTACTCTGGTCAGCCGACACTCCTTCTGCTGATATCACATGTCCCAGATACTCTACCTGAGTGCTCCCAAACTGACACTTCTTGTAGTTAGCAAACAGCTCCTGTTGGCGAAGAACTTGCAAGGTCTTCCGCAAATGCTCTTGATGCTCCTCCTCAGTCTTACTGTAGACTAGTATATCGTCAAATAACACTAGCACAAAGCGTCGTAGGAATGGCCGGAACACATCATTCATCAATGATTGAAATGTGGCGGGTGCGTTGGTTAGCCCAAAGGGCATAACCAAGAATTCATAATGGCCATCGTGTGATCTGAAAGCGGTTTTTGGCACATCCTCTCCTTTCACCAAAATCTGAAATTGTGCGGGAGAGAACTACCATACGTGGGGGAGAGAACTACCATACGTGGCAGTCAAAGTTTTAATGGGGGGTATTTTCGTCCAACCACAAGACGAATAACTCTCAGGAAAAACAAACGACACTGTCTCGTCCTATGGGGGAAAAACACACTTCGCAGGATAAACCTAGTGGTAGCCACCGACCTCCTTACCGGCGACTGACAGATGCGGAGGCGAACGAGAGAAGAGTAAAGGGGATGTGCTACCGCTGTGACGAACGATTCCACGTGGGTCACAAGTGCCGCCTGAAGGAACTACAAGTGTTGGTCGTTGGTGAGGAAATGGAGGATGTCGGGTCCATGATTGATGGTGAAGAAGGACAGATAGTTGACGGGGGTGGCGCAATGATGGAATGTGCCGTACTATCTATGAATTCGGCTGCGGGAATTTCGTCACCAAGAACTATGAAGCTGAGGGGAAGAATTAGAGGGTGTGAGGTAAAGATCCTGATTGATAGCGGTGCTTCGCACAATTTCCTCTCACAGAAGATGGTTCACTTGCTGGGCATCACAACCCGCAAGACTCAGGATTATGGGGTTCGAATGGGAACAGGGCTAACAGTAACCGGGACTGGAGTATGTCGGGAAGTAGCCTTAGAATTACCAGGTTATACTCTTATCACTAGCTTCTTACCATTGGAACTAGGGGGAGTAGACGTAATCTTAGGAATGCAGTGGTTAGAGACTTTGGGGGATATGACCGTAAACTGGAAGGAACAGGTGATGCGTTTCTTCATTAAGGGGGTAATTGTCACTGTCAAGGGAGACCATAGTCTGGCCAACACAGCTGTATCTTTCAAAACTCTCTGGAAAACACTAAGTCAGGAGGAGGAAGGCATATTGGTGGAGTTTAGAAGGGTGCAGGGTGAGGAAAAGGAGGGTTGTGCTACAACACCAGCTAAGTACAGAATCCTACTTGAAGAAGTTGCACAAATTTTCGTAGAACCAAAGGGATTACCACCTTCACTGGGCAAGGAGCATGCAATCAAACTTAAGGCAGGGGCAGAACCGGTGAGTGTCAGGCCTTTTCGATATCCTCATGCGCAGAAGGAGGAAATTGAGAAATAGATTGCAACAATGTTAAAAGCAGGGATTATAAGGGAAAGTGGGAGCCCTTTCTCCAGTCCTGTCTTGCTAGTGAAGAAGAAAGACGGCAGTTGGAGATTCTGTGTGGACTATTGTGCGCTAAACAAAGTTACTGTATCTGACAGCTACCCAATTCCCATGATTGACCAGCTGTTAGACGAACTGCAGGGAGCTCGAGTGTTCTCCAAGCTTGACCTGCGTTCTGGCTACCATCAGATTTTGGTGAAAGGAGAGGATGTGCCAAAAACAACTTTCAGATCACACGATGGCCATTATGAATTCTTGGTTATGCCCTTTGGGCTAACCAACGCACCCGCCACATTTCAATCATTGATGAATGATGTGTTCCGGCCATTCCTACGACGCTTTGTGCTAGTGTTCTTTGACGATATACTAGTCTACAGTAAGACTGAGGAGGAGCATCAAGAGCATTTGCGGAAGACCTTGCAAGTTCTTCGCCAACAGGAGCTGTTTGCTAACTACAAGAAGTGTCAGTTTGGGAGCACTCAGGTAGAGTATCTGGGACATGTGATATCAGCAGAAGGAGTGTCGGCTGACCAGAGTAAAATAAGGGCCATGAATGAATGGGTGGAACCAACCAATATCAAGGCATTACGGGGGTTCTTGGGGTTAACAGGCTACTACCGCAAATTTGTACGAGGTTATGGTGAGATAGCTCGTCCCTTGACAGAGATGCTGAGAAAGGACCAGCTTGTTTGGACAGAAAAGGCAAGAGAGGCGTTTGCGAAGTTGAAAACAGCTATGGTCACAGTGCCCGTGTTAGCTCTGCCAAACTTCCAGGAGACTTTTGTGGTGGAGTCAGATGCATCAGGAACGGGTTTAGGGGCGGTTCTTATGCAGAAGGATCGGCCTATTGCTTATTACAGCCATTCTTTGACAGAGAGGCAGAGACTCAAGTCAGTATATGAAAGGGAACTTATGGCCATCGTGTTCGTAGTACAGAAGTGGAGGCATTACTTATTGGGAAGACGTTTTGTGGTAAGAACTGATCAGAAGAGTCTCAAGTTTCTGTTGGAGTAGAGGGAAGTGAATATGGGCTACCAAAGGTGGCTCACAAAGCTGCTCGGGTTTGAGTTTGACATTTAATACAAACCGGGGTTGGAAAACAAAGCTGCAGATGCTCTCTCTCGCAAAGAAGTGGCCTCTACATTGTTTGCTCTGTCAGTTCCTGCTGCAATACAATTGAAGGAAATTTGCTCTGAAGTGGATAAAGACCCGAACCTGCAGATTATTGTTCGTGACTTAGTAAAGAATGCAGACTCTCACCCGGATTTTTCTTTGGTCCGAGGACGACTGCTCAGGCAAGGGATGTTGGTAATCCCTAAGACGTCTCCTATCACCGGATTAATTATGCGAGAATTCCACGATGGCAAGATGGGAGGCCATGGAGGAGTTTTGAAGACTCAAAAAAGGATTTCTGACTTGTTCTTCTGGGAGGGAATGATGCAGGACATACGCCAACATGTGGCGGCATGTCAGGTCTGTCAAAGATACAAATACTCTACACTGGCTCCTGGAGGCTTACTTCAGCCTTTGCCCATTCCGGAGAAGATTTGGGAGGACATCTCCATGGATTTCGTAGAGGGGCTACCAAAGTCTGGAAGCTATAACTCGATACTGGTGGTAGTGGATAGGTTGTCCAAGTACACCCATTTTCTGAAGTTGAAACATCCATTCACTGCCACAGAGGTGGCTCACTTGTTCATACAAGAGGTGGTCAAACTGCATGGGTTTCCTCGGACTATTATCTCTGATCGGGACAAGGTTTTCACAAGTTATTTCTGGAAGGAACTGTACAGACTGGCCGACACCAAACTGTGTTTCAGTACCGCGTATCACCCTCAAACCGATGGGCAGACAGAAGTGACCAACCGGAGCCTTGAAACGTATCTGAGGTGCTTTGCAGGAGATAAACCAAGGACATGGGCACAATACCTAGCTTGGGCTGAGCTGTGTTACAACTCTTCTTATCACTCAGCAATACAAATGTCCCCATTTCAGGCGGTTTATGGAAGAGAGCCTCCAGCATTGGTGAAATATGAAACAGGCTTGACCTCGAATGCAGACCTGGAGAAACAGTTGCAGGAGAGGGATGCAACTCTAGCTATAATCAAAGGGCATTTGCACAAAGCTCAGCAACGTATGAAGGGGAGGGTTGATGAGCACAGAAAGGAAGTAGAGTTTGAAGTTGGAGACATGGTTTATCTAAAAATGAGACCTTACCGTTGACGTTCTCTGGCCAGAAGGATGAACGAGAAACTGTCAGCGCGCTTCTACGGGCCTTACCGTGTGGAAGCGAGAGTGGGGAAGGTTGCTTATTGTTTGAAGTTGCCACCAGAAGCCAAAATTCATCCAACGTTTCATGTGTCACAGTTGAAAAGAGCAGTGGGAGAACAAGTGGTAGCAGCATCAATTCCGGTGCAACTTACTGAAGAAGGAGTGTTGAACGCGGAACCAGAGGCGGTGTTAGGTTCACGCATCCATCCTGTTTCAGGACAATCTGAAGTTTTGATCAAATGGAAAGGGTTGCCGGATTTTGAATGTTCGTGGGAGTGGAGGTCAACTGTCAAAGGACAGTTTCCTCATTTCAACCTTGAGGACAAGGTAAGTTTTAAAGAAGGGGGTATTGATACATATGAGGCCCATCATGTTCCGATCCTTTATCAATACAAGAGAAGAAATAAGGTCCAAAAGATTGACAAGTGATAAGGTGGAAAGTCTAGAAGCTTCAGGAAGACTTTGAGCAGTGAAGCGGTAATCATAGGAGTGAGTCATCAAGGTTAAGCAGGTTACTATGGTTAGGAATAAGGACGTTGGGTTAATTAGCTGTCACTTGGCTATTAGCACATGGTCTAATGGCATTGTCGTGGATAAGAATAAAGGAGTAGTATAAATGTAAAAGGAGAGTAAGGGGAAAGGGGCGGGGGAAAAGGGGTAGAGGATTGTAAGGTAGGAGGGAGAGACTCCTTATAATAAAACTCTGGTCTTGTTTACCGATATCTATCAATAAAGAAATCTCTTTTACAAAGCTGTGTTCTTTATTGATAGATATCGGTAAACAAGACCAGAGTTTTATAATTCCAGTTATATAATCTATTGATAAGGCCCCCAAAGATCACAATGAACTAGTTGAAAAACAGATGTTTTATTCAAACTTGTTGGAAATACATCTTTGGTCTGCTTAGCTCGTATGCAGATCTCACAGGATTTAAAATCAAAACTACTAGAGTTACTAAAACAAGAAATAGGTAATGAACTAAGAACTTGAGGAGATGGGTGTCCTAAGCGCCTATGCCACATTTCAGAGGAGACTTGACTCGTGTGTGTTGCAGCCACTACAACATCCATTCCCTTATAAAAATACAGACCATCCTTTTCCTCAGCTCTCCCAATCAGCACCCCTGTGGTGCGCTCCTGAATATCACACAACTCATCAGTAATCAGGAACACACAACGTCTATCTCGGGTCAGCTGAGATACAGAAATCAAATGACACTGCAAACTGTCCACAAAAAACACATCCTGTAGACTTAAAGAAGAGCCTAATTGCACTGTCCCTTTCTTAGTGGAGAGAGTGAAACGACCATCAGGCAGTTTGATGTGCATAGGAGACATATCAGTGACTACAGTAAGATAGCTCAAGGTGCCGTCATGTGATGAGAGGCGCCTGTATCAACAATCCAAGAGTTTAAGAAATACGTACCAGTAAGGTGAACACCATGAGTCTTTTCTCTTTCAGCTAAAAGTGTTTTCAGAGATCCCCACTCGGAGTCTGAAAGACCAATTAGCCCCATCTGATCAGCACTTGGTGAAGCCAAAGTAGTCAACACTGAAGATGGCGTTGAGAGATGATTTGCACGTGCAGGTGCGGTTGTACGGCCCGACTTAGGAGTAGGAAGGATTCCATGTTGTGACGGTGCTCCAGCTGTAGGACGAGCACGATCTCCCCACCATGGTGGATATCCAATTTTTTGAAAGCATTGATCAGTAGAGTGTCCTGTGCGATTACACAAAGCACACTTACTTGTTCTATTTCTGGGATCAACAAAACTTTTGTGTTGTGTTGAAGATTGAACAACAAAACTCATCCCGTCCATTCGTTCTTCAAGTATGCGACTAGTCAGCTTTGCTTCTTCGTCTTGAGTCAGTGCTTTGTATGCTTCGTCAAGACTTGGAAATGGCACTCGTGACAACAGTGCCAGTTTGACGTGACCAAATACAGCTTCATCAAGTCCCATGAGGAATTGATGAACTTTGTCTTCTTCACGTTGCTTTTCAACTTCAACCATTGTTTTGGCGTGTTGATAATCTTTCATCGAAGTTAACAGTTGCGTGAGCTTCCCGTAATATGCCTTTATGGCCATGCCTTTTTGGCGGCAAGTAGCGAGTTCAACCTTCAATCTCTGAACTCTCTGTCCGTTTTTAACGGAAAAACGGCGTTTGATGTGATCCATAGCTCAGATGCAATCTCGCAGTGTGATATATTGGATCTGATCGACTCGTGTATGGTGAGTTTTATCCACGAGATGACAAGAGCGTTGTTTGCACTCCAATCATCAAAATCTTCAGAATCTTCACCCGGAAGAGATATGGTTCCATTTGCAAATCCAAACTTCTTTCGTGCTTTGAGTGCAAGCCTGAGGTTGTTGGCCCATTCGTCGTAATTTGGACCACGCAACAGCGGTTGAGATATCACAAAACCAGGGTTATCGCCGCTTGACAAGTCATACGGCGAGATCGTTCTTCTTGTGATGACTGTTCTGTTTTGAGACAGAGTAGTACCCTCTGTTTCATCACTAGGTTTAAGGTTTTTCCCTGTTGCAGAAAATTCAGCCATCGTTCAGTAGAGAACTTGTGTCGAGAAGAGATACGACAACAAAGAAAAGGAAGAGAGAAGACAGTCAAAGGATCGAACAAGCCGTTTTTTGTATATGGCTTATTTGCTCTGATACCATGACAGAAACCAAGGATGTGTAAAAAGGTTTTCTCTGTTTTATTGCTTCAAACCCTAAGAGTATTTATACATACAGAAGTTTTAATCTAGCGTATCTACGTATATGGACATAAGTATAACCTTTATAAGATTAGGCAATATATATATATATATATATATATGTATAAGATATACTCATATCTTTAACATATCACAATACATTCGACATACAGCAAATGAACTTAGAAACGAAACGCCTCAGGCCTGTTACTTCCGTGAGTTCTGTCATCGTCTCGATCGCAAACTGGTTTATCTGTTTATCAGAAACAGTTCATGGCCATGAACACACAAAAGAGCATAAGAGCATGATTATCGGGGGGTTGTAAGGGGGTTGTAAGATTTTTGGTAGGTTAAAATTAAATCAAAAGAAAAGAAAATAAGGAAGAGGCTCTCTTATATAACATACTGAAATCGATCATAAGAGACGCTACGTGTCCATTTTTCGTTGGCCCAAGAGAATAATAGAAAAGGGAAAAAAAAATTTTTTTGCTGACAAACGATTAATCATTTTCTCTTTCTCTCTTTCTCTCTTTCTCTCTTTCTCTCTTTCTCTCTTTCTCTCCCGATCAAAGTCTCGATCTGACAAAGGAAGATCTGCTTTAATCGGAGGTTATAGAATCAGTGAAGTCCATGGTCGGAGGCGATTTGAATCGGCAGAGATCTTCTCGGAGGTGACTGTAGCGGTGGCGATTTGAATCATCGTGGAGATTGTAGCGGTGGCGATTTGAAGAAGTAGGCGATTCAATCGGAAGAGATTGGATGAATTCGATTGAGAGGGTAAGTTTATCAGGGCATTAGTATGATTAGGTAAACTGTTAGGTTGATTTGATTTTGGTTGCTTGAAATTAGGGTTGTTTGATGTTTGTTCCAGAAATTAGGGTTCTTGGTGTGTTCTTCGATCTGCTTTAAACGGATTAGGGTTTTTGGCGTTATTGTTTTCCGATTTGGTCTGTTTGTGTTTAGTTTTTGGTGGGTTTGTGTTTTTTAACCGATTGATAAGTGATGGTTTAAAGGGATTAGGGTTCTTGAGAACCATGTGATCCGATTTGGTCTGTTTGTGTTTAGTTTATGGTGTGTTTGTGTTTTTTAACCGATTGATAAGTGATGGTTTAAAGAGATTATGGTTCTTGAGAACCATGTGATCCGATTTGCTCTGTTTGTGTTTAGTTTATGGTGTGTTTGTGTTTTTAACCGATTGATAAGTGATGGTTTAAAGAGATTATGGTTCTTGAGAACCATGTGATCCGATTTGCTCTGTTTGTGTTTAGTTTATGGTGTCGTTGTGTTTGTGTACCGATTGGTAAGTGATGGTTTAAAGAGATGTTTAGACATGATTGTTCTTGTTCTATTTTGTGTTAAAGAGATTTTGGTTGTAGTATTATCCACTCCTTGTGTTTTGTTGTCTTTGTTTGATATTCATTGTAATTTACTTATTAACGAAATTTTGATATATGTCTCTCTTTTGTATTGAGGTTAAATGGGGCAAAAATGATATCGATGGATTGATGAGTGTAGAGTGTGCTTCGGCCATGGAGGAAGGTAATTATCATCCTCTTCTTTCTTCATTTATTTGATGCTAGTTAAAGTATGAGAGTGAATCATTGATGTTAAAGGTTTTGTTTGTTGGTTGTGAGTAATGTTTTTAGTACTTGTTAGTGTAGGTATTAGTCTAGTCAGTCATTGATGTTAAAGGTTTTGTTTGTTGTTTGTGATAATGTGTTTAGTACTTGTTAGTGTAGGTTTTAGTCTTGTCAGTCATTGATGTTATTGTTTGAAGTTTTGTGTTAGTTGGTTGTGAAGATGTTTAATGTGTGGTTGGTGTAGTTTAGGGAAAGACTTAATTACAAAATTTAAACCAACTAGTTGTAAAAGTAAAAAAACGTAAACCTTATAAATTCATAGTCTTCCTCTTCATAGTAAACTCGCAAATGAATCTCTTTATTCTCCTTTAACCCCTTTGAATCTCGTTCATAGTCTTGCTTATAAACTCCTTTGAATCTCTTTATTCTCCTTTAACCCCTTTGATATGGATCCTGACGACTACATGAATCCATATCATCCTTCCTCTAGCTATGTCAATCTGTTACAAAGTCATCTTGAAACACAAAACCTCGAATACAATCCTTCTCTAAGTCCATGTTCTGAAGCTCCATCTGAACCTGCATCACCTCAAGAAAACCGCAAGTCAAGGCATGCATGGTTACCAGCTGATGATATCATGCTTGTCTCCGGTTGGCTCAACACGAGCAAGGATCCGGTTAGATCTAATCAGCAAAGACTTGGTGCCTTTTGGGGAAGGATTGCGGATTACCTTGCTATCTGACGGATGGTATTTATCCAAAATGGTCTACTTTTATCCAATCTATTCCACTGCCACAAACTCCAAAAGCTGCCTTATTTGTGAGACAACAAGAAGCTGTGCGTAAAGATGTAGAGCGTGCTTTTGGAGTTTTGCAGGCTCGATTTGCCATAGTCAAAAACCCGGCTCTTATTTGGGATACAGTAAAAATTGGGAAAATAATGAGAGCGTGTATCATACTGCACAATATGATAGTAGAAGACGAACGAGATGGGTACAATCTGTTTGATCAAACTGAATTCACACAAATGGAGTCAAGTAGAGCTTCAGAAGTTGACTACACGCTTCCAACACCTAGGCCTTCATGTGTCGCTACTATGTTCAAGAATTGAAAGGATGTTCATGATCGAGAAAAAAATAAATGCTTGCAAGATGATTTGGTTGAGAATATTTGAGCAAAATTTGGAGCAAATCAGTATTAAAATTAATCATCCTCTCCATTTATAAATTACACTTATGTTGTAATATGTATTAATGTTTTTATTATGTTTTGTATGTTTGAAAATTAATTAAAATGCAATATTTTCTAATTTTATAAAATCTTAAATGTTTACACATTTATACCACTTCTATTCTATTTAAAATTTTAAAAATAATATTTTCAAACATAAGAGACCCAAAATAAAAACCTACCAATAAAAGAAAAAATTATATCTAATAGATCATGGGTTCTTATATTTCAAACAATACACAATTAATTCATAAAAAATTTAAGAACTCCCCTTCTAATATACTACCGATAATCATGGTCTAAGAACTTTTGCTAGTCAACTCTAAGACAATGTCAACTTCTCGGGTGGGTCAACTTCTTACGCGTTTCCACTCTAGATATAAAACAACTTTTATCTATTTCAAATGTTCCGTCAAGATGATATAAAGTATAAACATCTGGATATCAAAATCTTGAAATTGGGCTGGTCAACTGCCATCATCATCACCTAGAATGCAGCTGGCTCATCCATTACTTAGGGAAAACATCATAGCTAAAATTCAAAAGAGCACAAGTCAACTTTTAAGACAATGTCAACTTCCGTTTTTTCTTTGGTTTGACTAAGACAAAAAGCTCTGTTCATTTGGGTTCTTTTCTCTGTATTAGTTGATGAAACATATACTTGTTTTTCCATGCTCATACACCCTCACATAAGATAATGATGCCTGAATTAAAGTGTACGCTATGGGCTGTCCAAAGCATTTATGATCTCCCATTGCAAAGCGGCTATTGAAGCTTTTGATTGGCCATGGTACTGCGCAGTTTCTAATACACAGCTTGTTTCTCAAGTCTTGAAGTGTGTTCTTATAAGTTGAGATCGAGGAAACCTAACTTGATTGCAGGAGCGATTGCTAACCCTTGGTGGTCCGGTAAGGAAAGCCAGATTTGTGACAAAGCTAGATGTTCAGAGCATCCTTGTTATTGTAATAATGTGGATTATGTGCATGCTAACTAATTTTTACTACCCTGCCTATTAACTAACTATTCACTATTGATTGTTTTGATCATGTTGCAGTAATCAAATTCAGTTCTCTATACAGTATACACCAATGGTCTGGACACTAACTACCAAGTACTAAAACATTAATTTTGTGTATATATAAAATAATATTGATCTGAATCACAACTCAATGTTTCTACAAGCCACAAGCTTTTTTTTTTTTGTGAGCATAGAAGATAAAGTCACCACTCATGTGTCTTCCAAGTCTTCTACACCAAAAACAAGATAAGAGGGAAGAAGCCATCAGCAAAGTTGGCCCAATCACACACCTGGCAACACTATATCTTCATGAGGCCATGCTTTTACCACAACCAAACGTGTGGCTTCCATTTCTTGAGGCCAAGAGAATGGAGAACATCAGAATGTATCGATAATCCGACCTTGAATAAAGCGAGTTTCTTCAGATCATAAAGATGGGTCTGTAGGATTGTGTGCTTCGATGTCAACATGCTGGATTCCAGGGACAAGCTCTTGGATCTCTTTCTCTAACCGGTCTACTTCGCTTCCTAAAGCCGTGACAACTTCCTCACCTGCAACAGATTACTCAGTATATTTTTCAAGCTTGGAAATTAAATATGACAAATCCAGAAGTAGAACTTGACATTTGCGTACCGTAGTTTGACATAATCTTGAGCATTGCAGAATCATCTCCTTTCTTTGCGGCCTCCCGGAACTGAGTAAATACACCATCAATATTCAGAAATCTTGAAGTAACTAAACAACAGTATTTAACTAATGGTAGTTAACAGATTGTTCATCAGCTAAAAGGACACAACTAGGAGATAAAAGCTGCAAATATAGTTACCAGTTTGGCCCACTCTTCACGCCCAGTTCTCTTCAGATAGTTTTGAACAACCATCTGCCCGTTGAAATCTGTTTGAATATAGCAATTAATACAGTGCCCAATGTAATCACTCAAGGAGTCCGGATAGAATGATCTTCACTCGCTAAGATTTTGCCTGTCGTTCATATTTTCAAGTATAGGGAAACAATCCAGTTCTTTGAGAGCAATAAACAGTTCAAAATACTCACCTATTTCAGCTTTAAATCTGAAGGATCCAGGACCAATCACTTCACTTTTGCAATCATATAAGGCATCTACAACCTACACAACAAAATATTCAATACTGAGCCCACTTCTATATGCGTCAATGTCGTTATATATGAGATTTCCAAGTTATGATAAGCAGAATTTATACCGTGTCATTCCTTAAAAACTTAAGAACTTTACTCATGTCTTGATCATCCATTGCTCTTCCAATCAAGGCATGTCGGTTTCGTTGAATGAGAAATATAGCAACCTAGTAGAATTCATACTTTTGGTTTAGATATGTAGTATAGAGTGATAAAGAACAAATTAAGGAGAGCACAAACATACCATTCCAAGTAAATTTCCGACTACAATTGACCCTATAGGATCATAAATAGGATTTCCTGTCATCCTAACAGCCACAAGAGATGCAGCAGCAATTGCCAAACCTGCCACTGCAGCGCCATCCTGTGCATTTACAATAGTTACTAACGGAAAAATAAGAGCATAATACAGTTTAGCAGTGTTTTATAATAATTCACTCCAACAATATTCCATAAATCTGTTTCTATATATGTTCAAATCAGGTCCAAGCTATAAAGTAATAATACCTCAGTCATAACAGCAACAGAAGTAGGATCATGACCACGCCATATATAGTCTCTTATGGTCATGCCTTCTTGAGCAGCTCCTTTTTTAACAGACTGAATCGCAACAAGAAGCGAAGCACCTTTACGAAATACAGATTAACAAACAATATTCAGCATGTAGGCTTGAAACATAGCTAGACCAACTTCAAGAAAGGTACACATAACAAAGAGGCAGAAAGATCAGGAAAAGTTGATACCTTCAATTACAAAAGAACCACCAATTACCAAAGCAGCATATTCCATATTCGGAGGTGGCTGAGAAAGATTGTCAGAATTGATTAGCAACCAAGAAAATGTATGAGGAGTATTTAACAACCAAAAAGATCATATAGAACCAATTACCGAAGAAGTCCACAAGTTCTGCACTCCATTGACTATGGTAGCACCAGACCCAAGGCAAAAGATGCCAACAGCAGATATCAAGGACCATACAAATCTTTCTTTTGAGTAACCATAGCTGAGCAAAGTAAAAAGTTTGGTCTAAGGATTTCTTCAAACAAGAGAAAGCTGTTCTGTCATAGAGTATACAAGATTTACTAGAGAGACTCACGGATGAAGAGCATCTGGCGCACGCCTTGAGCTACTGAGCCCATAAGCAAGAAGTGCCTACAACATCAATATGTATCAGTTTTTCTACACCCAATAATAGTCAATATATAAAACTGGACAGAAAAGCATAACAGCAACAAACCTGGTTAGCGAAATCAGCGACGGAGTGAACTACTTCAGCCATTATGACATGGCTAGAACTTGTCCACCAAACCCCAAACTTGAGCGAAAACACGAGGAAGTTGCACCATAGTGCAGTAGTGACAGCTCTTTGACTGCAAAATGTTCACGGAAGCATAACTCAGGAGTTAACACCCAATAAAGATATAGCTAGAGGGCTTCACTAGAGAAGGACATCAGGTAGATGGAAGAAGTTCTCTTCTCATGACCTCCCTTGGCTAACTCAATGAACTTCACCAACTATTAAAGCACAACAAAGGCTATGAAACTGAACCCAAAACAGAAGATAACTAACCAAAAAAGAAGATACTAGAATGAATTTTCATGATTATACATGTAATAACAGATAAAAATTTCCACTTTTGAAACCCAAACAACCAGTAAACAAAATGTAGTTAGCTAACGGGGGAAGCCAATATAAACTTCGTAAACCACACATACACAACTTGATCAGCGAAGTAGACTACTCACATTACAAGAAAACAGTAATGAATGAGTCTCTTTACCTGTGTTGATCACTTATCTCAATTCTCTTCACTTGTTTCGCCCGAGTGAAGAAACCTGTATACGAAGCAAACCCATAAACAAAATTCTCCAAACTAATAAGTAATCCCAAAAAATACAAAATAAAAAATGAAGACTTTAGGTCAAGGAAGACAAGGAGAAGACATACTCCGGTGAGAGGAGTAGGAATCAATCAAAGGAGTATCCGTATCGAGAGAAACAGAACATCGCACACCAACAAGACCTTTGTTTGAACAATTGGTGGAGAGAAAGCCTCGTAATTGAGGATTTGAACGGATAAGAGAAGTAAAACTCCGATGAGTATCTACAACGAACCCATCGTGCTTCTTCTCGTCGAACAACGAGAAGAAGTGAAGTGAGCCGCCGACACTTCTTGCTCTGCTGTAATAACCTTTTCCTGGAGAATGAAGGAGGCGAGACAAAATCCGATGCGTTGATTGCATTTCAGAGTCTTAATAAGAGCATGCAAAGATTGGGTTTTTCTTTTTTCTCCGGGGAAAATAACAGATTCCCAAAAAAGGAGAAAGCTTTTTGCTTTGTCCCGAAGTATTGAGATTCTTTGTAAATTGGGAAAGAAAAAGAAATGTGAAGAAGAAAGAAAAAACAGTTTTTGAGTTCGTTCGTGGTAAAGTATTTTCACGGTGATAGGGCTCGGCGGAGGAGGTCTCTTCTCTGCGTGTTGTCCATGTAGTTGAGGAAGACAAGCACACACAAAAAAAAAAGATCTTTCTTTTTTATTTTTCTTATTTTTTTTTAATTGTGGAAAAACATCCTATTTTTCACGAAAAAATATAAAGTGAATTTTAATACCAAAATTATAGAAAATCAAAATATCTTGAAGATATTATAATGTTTTTTTGTCGACAAAGATTATAAGAATATTCTACTTTGTACCATTTCTTCCCAAAGCTTAGTTCAGAAATTAATCAATAAAGAAAATTATAATGTTATTTTAAGACTTATAAAACTGGTAAAGACGAAAAAGTCAAAAATATATTACAATAAAAATCAAACTATGACAAAAAAAATTCTAGATTTTCATGATAAGATGACATAATTCTGAGATTTTTTTATTTAAAAAAACAAGTATGGAATAAAAAATATCTTTCACCAATTCTATGTAAAAATCTTTTATGCCATTTGAAAACAAAGGAGCAGTCACAGTCGCACTGAACCATATTTGTTTTCGCCCTTTTTTCTTTTTTTTTGGCGATTTCCTTTGGCTAATATAATATCACAAGCCTTTTGTTTTCTTGTATTTCAGTTAAAAAAGTTTGACTTTAGAGAAGCCTTAGGCTTTGAAAGAGGATATAACATGATTCTCTTCACATGGGAGCTAAGAAGACACTCTTTTGGTGAGATCTTAAATAGTGTTAGTTGTCTCATAAAGATAAAACAGAGTCTTCAACATTACATCAGAGTTCAGACAGTCTATGGACCAACAATGCAACAACGGTCTATGCAGCATTTCAATATCATAAGATAAGCAATCATCGCAGTGCAATATAATAAGCCGATTACATAAGTGACTACTCAAATCCGGATAACCTCAATAGGCTCAAAAGTTTGTCTTGCTTACCTCGTTCTTATTTAAAGGAACATTTTGGGGTGTTTGGGGAGAAGCGCCTTTGGATAAGTCCCTAAGGGCACCCTGAAATTATAAATGTCGTCAATTAGACAGACTAATTATCGAACCAAAAGTGCTGCAGAATGAATTGAGAAGCAAGTATCAGCTTGCCTTGTTTGCCCACATAAGTCCACATGCATTGCAAAGTGTTCTAGGCCCTGCAGGTCCACGCCGCATCATTGGAGTTGACTTCTCGCCGATTCCACAGTGCCGGCATCTGACAGGTTCCAGAACCATTCAAAGAAAGTAACATCAGATATGTTGATTATCATTTACAAAGACTTAAACGATAGCTGTCTATTCCAAAGTCACTATCTCATTTGCAGGATTCAAAGATTAGTTCATCACAGCCTGTTTTAAGCAATCATCTATCAGAGCAGTTATTTTGCTGCAGGCATGGGAGAGCATTAGATAAGAATTTGTTTGTACTTTGTACAAGTCCTTCAATGTTACAAATTAGTATAGGCCATACCTATCCTACATATTACATACGAAATGCGTATGCCTTGGATCATTGATAGATTTCAGAGTTCTAGTACCTCTACAACGTTTCTGGAAGCAAAACAACTTCTTAAGATGCTTAGCAAACTCATAATCTCTATGTTAAGTTGGTTCAGATTAATAAATAAGTCAGATACTTGAAGTTTAAATTCAGAGCATTTATCAACTTACGAGATCTCTTGATTCTGCGCCTCGCTACCTTCTATAGCCCAGGTTTGATTAGACCCCCAGCTAGATCCAGCCGATGCAGTTTCATCATTGTTCGACTTAGCAGATGTGAACTGTCCTTTATTGCGTTGCATCCTGTATACCGGAAAAAGCAAAAGCAAACAAAGAGCAGACCTTAATTACGAGGGTGCAAACTCAAAAGATGTATCACTAGACTAAGTTGTTGATTTAGACATAAATGTACCTCAAAGCAACTTCCTTGCGGACTGTATACCGAATCTTCTTATCAAAATTCCTACCTTTTCGCTTCTCTCGAAATCTGACCAAAGAAGCTAACCGCTGTGGAATACTAAACCTTTGAGGAGTACCAGGTAAACCCTGTATCATTTATTTGTCAGCAACGCACGAAGGAAGTGAACTAATGCCCCAAAAAAAGTATCAAATGTCTTATTACCAATGCCCTATTGTTCTGATGAGCTGATCCTAGGCTTGTAGGGGGTGCTTGAGGTAATTCTCGTCCACCCAATAATAGAAGCACGGCTTGAACCTGCAGCAAATTTTTGAAAAAGAAACGAGAGGCACTCATTAGACTCACTAAGTGGAGAACACAAACCAACTAGTCAGTTATAGTCCAAATAGATTTATAACGAGAAAATAAAAACTGAACTACCTTTTCAGGCAACACACTGTCAAAAACGTAGACTTGGCCCTGAAAAGACAGTGTCAATTGATCTCCTTGTTCACTACCACGGTCGACTACTTCACCACGATTGTCTGTTATATTTCCCGGGTGAGAAGGAATGTCTGCTTCCACTCCCTCACTCATCCCACCAGCATTGCCACCATCAGCATGGTCATCAACCATGCCGCTTCCATTGTGGATGTGGTGCAAAGCATGATGTTCATATTGCACATGCATTGGATCTTGAGCTTCTCCAATGTGCATTCGAGCATTGCTTCCATGAAGGTCCTCCATGGTTGCTATTCATCAATTAACCTGGTTCAAAAAGTGAAAGAGAAACAAATTTACATGAATCTGGAAATTTCAAATATAAACACCTAAGTTTCAAATACAGAAAGGGTTAGAGCAAATAAGCACCATTCAAGGGCGGATCAGCCAAATCAGATCAGCTCTAAGCAATACATCATTCACATATTATAACCTTTCTTCCTCGGTTATCAGAGCAACTTACACAAATCATCTCTAAGCAAGACTATACAGAAATCGAGGAAATCTAAAGGACTTGTAGCTTTGATAAGAAGTCAGAGTAGAAGGTCAGCACATTCAATAAAACATATAGATGAGAAGATCCGATTTTGGACATCATCTCAAGTAACAACAACCAGAAAACCTAATTTTGAACATTAACAGAGACACGAAGTTCCAATTAACAAGCAACAGAACCTAATTGCATCAACCAGATCCAACCAAAAAGTTTCTAGCTTTCTACTCTTTAAGCCTAACACAGACCACATCATACCAATTCCACAATCTAACTCTTAATTTCAACCAAACAAATAACCTAAGAGACAAAGCAAACTCCTGCAACAAAGCTATCCAAAACTATTGAAACAGCTTACTCATTACGATAAGAGAAACCAAATAAGACTTCAGATGAGGTACCTAAATCGTGGGAGCAACACCAGATGAGAATAATGAAGAATGTCGAAAGACTCCAGGAGAAACCAAATACACACGACGGAAACGGTGAAGAAGATGATCAATTGAAAAGCTCGGAAGCGATGAACAACAACCCAAAAAGGAGAAGGGACACCAAAGACTAGAACACCAGCGAGACGAATACAGAACCGGAGAGAGCGTGAGAGAGAGAGAGACGGAACGGTGAAGGGGGGAGGGGGGCTAAAGAGACTCGATTTATTAATTTATTATCAAAAGAATAAATAAAGGAAAGTGATGGAGAAAATAAATAATTTGTTTTTTTCTATTTTCTTTCGTAAAGTTTCATTCTTTTTTCGTCTTCCTTCTACACTACAACTTAAAATCGGATCTATATAGCTTTGGCTACCTGAGAAAGCTAATCTCTTGTACATCTCTCTGTTCTTACTCTTTCGGATCAGAGGATTTCGAAATTTGAAAGCTTTGAGCTTTTTGTCTTCCTCTGTTTCATGGACACTGATTTCTCAATTAGTCTCTGTTTTCGTTGAGTGGTGGGGGTGAGATCAGATGGCGAGAAGTAGATCGATCAGTGGCTATGGGATATGGAAATATTTGAATCCTGGGTATTATCTCAGAAGACCGAGACGTTTGGCTTTGCTTTTCATCATCTTCGTCTCTGTTTCTATGGTTGTCTGGGATCGTATAAATCTTACCCGAGAACATGAGGTATGTTCTTTTCATAGGTTATGGTTTAGGCCTGGAATGGTTTAATTGCCTTGATAGCTTTAAGGTCTATAAGTGAGATTAAGAACGATGGTATCTTAATTTGCTAGAAAAGAGGTCTGGTTAATATTTTGTGGGCTTAATTCAGCAATTCCTGATTAAGAAACTATGTGACCAAAAGTTATAAAAAATGGGGGCATTAATTGAATTATTCACTTGTCTTGTACTGTCTCTGTCTAATAGTTTTATTTTGTCTTGCAGGTTGAAGTTTATAAGTTAAATGAAGAAGTTTTACGGTTGGAGCAGATGGTATGATATAAATTTTCCTCTAACTCTAGAATTCGAGGATTTCTTTGGTTAAGTCAGGACTCTGTTTCCGCCTTTTCTTCCATCTTCGTGTGCACGGTTGTTTTATTTGATACGTATGCATCACTAGAGTATGCTTCTTTTCTGCAAATATGCATGTCGAAGCCTACTTAGTATTAGATGGACTCTGAGTAACTTAGACCTACTGAATCTTGAGGACTATGGGGGTTTGTAACGTCTTTCTACTGTTTAGCTAACTAGCTATATTTTCTGCTAGTTAGAAGAGCTTAAAGGTGAAGGAAATAAGCCTCTGAAGACTATGATGAATGCCCCAGAAGATCCAGTTGAAATCCAGCGAAGGCAGAAAGTTAAAGAGGCAATGATCCATGCCTGGAGCTCATATGAGAAGTATGCATGGGGAAAAGATGAGCTTCAGGTAAAATATTAGTTTCAAAATAAAATTCTCCATTGCCTATACATTATCTAGTGACTATGGGATCTACGAATCAAATATGATCTTAACATTTGATGCCTGCTCCTTTTGTTATGAACTTATCTGAAGTAACTACACTGTAGTATTTTGTTAAGTACTAATATTATTTTCTGCTTGCACTCTGTAAAAACTCTGTTGGTCTGAAGCTATATTTGTTTCTTTCCTTTTTTATTGTCAGCCGCGGACAAAAGATGGCACTGATAGCTTTGGTGGTCTTGGAGCAACTATGGTAGATTCATTAGATACACTCTATATAATGGGTCTAGATGAGCAGTTTCAAAAAGCCAGAGAGTGAGTTAATTACAGGCTCTTCATGATTATGCGTCCTTTTTTCTAAGTCGCATAACTGTTCTCATCCATTAACAAATTCCAATTTCTTACGGGCCAATCTTTGTCCATCTTATTTTGGTCTGGTCTTCTATTGCAGTTGGGTTGCAAGCTCATTGGATTTCGACAAGGATTATGACGCCAGTATGTTTGAAACAACCATAAGGTTGCTTTAACAGGTTTACTGTGGTTGTTTTGTGTATTTATCGTAGGAAGAGTCAGTTCATATCCAGTTATTAGTTGGTTCTTGATTGACAAGAGTTGTAGAAGTGGAACGGATATATTTCATCTGCTTATGTTCTTCTCTTTATTTGTTTTCAGAGTTGTAGGGGGACTTCTCAGTGCGTATGATCTCTCCGGGGACAAAATGTTCCTTGAAAAAGCTAAGGATATTGCAGACAGATTATTGCCTGCATGGAACACTCCAACGGGTATACCTTACAATATTATCAACTTGAGAAACGGAAATGCTCACAATCCTTCGTGGGCGGCAGGGGTGAGTCCTAGATTACTGACTGCCCTGTCTGTTGTATTGTGTCATCATGAGAACAAGACATTGGATGTAGATCTTCTTAAAGCCTGACATTAGATGCACATTTTTTTCGTTTCTAGAGATCATGGCCATTTGCTCCAGCAACTGTGTGCTCTTGTTCTCTAGCTGAATTAGGTTTCTGATCATGTTTCTCAAGGACTCCTTAAAACCAAGTTCTGACCACTTTAAGATGCTTCAGCCCAATTTTAAAACTGAGATCTAGAATCACCAGAAACAGAATCTTCTTGTTTCTCTTTATGCAACCATTAAAATTCTTGTTCGAGGCTTAGACTTTAAAGAGGTGTTGCTTTTAGAGTTGATGGTAACTATAGTTTCTTTACTAAAGATATTTTCTTTCACTAGCACTCACATACGACATGTTTGGAATGGGTACCAAGTGCTATGGGGTTTAGATATGTTTAATCGACACATGTAGTCTGTCAGTTTTAGCTTATTGTTCCATGTTTTTTTCTGTACCAGGGAGACAGTATTCTTGCAGATTCCGGCACTGAGCAGCTCGAGTTTATTGCCCTTTCCCAGAGGACAGGGGACCCAAAATATCAGCAGAAGGTACATGTGTGGTTTATAGATCATGGTTGATAATAAGTTTGAGTATGTTCAGCGCATGGGTGTGAAAAGAGGGCAATCTATTTGCATTAGTATTAATGCTGAAGTAATCATTTGCTGCTCAAGATTGACTTGTTTGTTAACTCGTGTCTCTCAGGTAGAGAAGGTTATTACAGAACTGAATAAAAACTTCCCTGCTGATGGTTTACTTCCCATCTATATAAATCCGGATAATGGTAATCCATCGTACTCTACCACAACATTTGGTGCCATGGGAGATAGGTAGTTTCTTCCACCAAATCTCATTGTGTGTTGATTGGATTTCTGACCTGACTTTACTCACTGACAGTTAATAATAATTTGGTTTTACAGCTTTTATGAGTATTTGCTCAAAGTTTGGGTGCAAGGGAACAAAACATCCGCGGTGAAACCCTATAGGTAAGTAAAGCTCGATGCTGATATATATATACACAAGTACTTCCAATAACAGCAAAATTGGTAACGACTAAGTTTTTCTCAATGCAATGAATTCAGAGATATGTGGGAGAAATCAATGAAAGGTCTGTTAAGCTTGATCAAGAAATCAACACCGTCATCATTTACATATATATGTGAGAAGAACGGAAATAATTTGATCGATAAGGTAAATACTATCTATCAAATATCATTTCTCTACGTTGAGAACTTCGCGGGTATGACATTGTTTCTTTCTCGATTATATTCAGATGGATGAATTGGCATGCTTTGCTCCTGGAATGTTGGCTTTAGGAGCTTCAGGTTATGGCCCTGAAGAAGAAAAAAAGTTTCTTTCACTCGCAGGAGAGGTACATTAGAATCTCAAATGTATTTAGAGCTTTAGTAAAAGTTTCTGCTATCTGCTTATTGCTGTTTCCTCCCATTTTACTGCAGCTTGCTTGGACTTGTTATAACTTTTACCAATCGACACCAACGAAACTCGCGGGAGAGAACTATTTCTTTACTGCAGGCCAGGTTGGTAAATAACGGGTTTATTTTGCGCATCTGTGTTTGTAAGTTAGTTGGTTGGTTTGGTCATAAACACACAAGCATGTGATTGTTACAGGACATGAGTGTTGGAACATCTTGGAACATTTTAAGACCAGAAACCGTTGAGTCGCTGTTTTACCTCTGGCGATTAACTGGGAACAAGACATATCAAGAGTGGGGATGGAATATATTTGAAGCATTTGAGAAGAACTCTCGCGTAGAATCTGGATACGTAGGCTTGAAAGATGTAAGTTTCTTCTGCCAGGCTGACATTAACCAATCAGAACCCTCCTCGAAAGGGCATCTCCATCTTTCGGAAACTTGCATCGTTGTTTATGTTTGCTTCTCCATTTTCAGGTCAATTCAGGTGCTAAAGACAACAAGATGCAAAGCTTCTTCTTAGCTGAGACTCTTAAGTATCTCTATCTTCTCTTTTCGCCTTCATCGGTTATTTCATTAGACGAGTGGGTTTTCAATACAGAAGCTCATCCACTTAAGATTGTGGCACGGAATGATCCGCGTAAACCAACTATAGCGCTACGCCAGAGGCGGTTTGGTCATCAGGTTAAGGGCTAGTAGACAGTTTCTGCTCAAATGGAATTTGATAATATATTCAACAAAGGTTAAGGCACAATGTTGTATCAGTTTCGATAACAGATAAAGAACAGATGGACAAAGTTTTTGCCGCACTTAGTAGTACTTTACTGTTTCCTATGATTTTTGGATTTGTAGAGGAGACTTCTTACTTGACTATCATTTTAAGATTTTAAACACTTTGCAAATGAGAACACTCAAGATTGACCACAGAGAATAAAAGCATGAAGAAGGCTCTGAGCAAAGTGAGCTTGATCCGATGAACCTGAGACAACAACCAGTCCTTCAGTAGCCCCTGCTTTTGGATCATGCACAACCACATTCGCTCCTGATACCTATTTGTTTTGGTTTACAAACTGTAATCAGATGCAGCCTTTCAAAAGGATCGTCTGCCCATATATACTATTGGCAACTTACCTGCTTAATGTAATTCAGGTTACTGCAGTTCTCACCATAGACATGGCCTAAGTATGCTTGAGGAACCACAATCTCCACATTTGCGCTTGTCACTGCTGGATTCTCACTGCCACACCATAACCAAAAGGCAATCATATAAAATTAGTGGATAAACTTGCATTCGATAAGTTTCTGGCATTCAAAGTCATTTAGTTTAAAGTGAACAAAGAAGACGACATGAAAGTTACCTGCCAATGGGTTCATTTCTCAAAGCAAACCCATGGTTTACATCTGGAGGAACCATACCACCAGGATGGCCATCAACAACCGGCTGGCAATTGAGAAATATTAATCAGAAAAAGGACATGAAAGATAAACAAGGAATAAAAACTATTGATTTAACATACCTGCGGGGTCCAAGACATTGGGGAAGGTGGCCTGTCAAATCCAGGACCATGACAATGTCTTTCTGTATCATATGTAATCATTAGACATCATCAAGAACTGAGATAGATGCATGTATCAACTGGTAAACATGGGTTGGGAATAGATCAAATACCATGGAATGGTCCTACTGGAGAATGGTAACGATCTGGAGATGCTGGATACTGTCTCGGTCCAAATGGAGGAGGCGGTTCTGGATACGGACCCATGAACGGCGGAGGTGGACCACCCATTCCTTGAAAAGGAAGTCTTCCAGGAAACATCGCTTCACGAAGCCTACTTGTTATTTGGAACAAAGCATCTTGAACAGTCTTTACATTGCCAATGACCTACCAAACCAGAAAATTGTTGTCAAATTTACAAGAAAAGTGCTGACTCGAGAGAAACTTATCAGAGTATAGATGTTATATCTATTATTTACCTGTACAATCTCATCATGTTGAGATTCATACTTTGTAGCTTGATCTTTGGCAAAGACGCGTATGCTGGCACCAGTTGCTCTCCTCATTTCACTTATTACATGACCCCCTTTACCCAACAAACGACCGATATATGGAGAATGTACAAGAAGCCGAGCAACAACTGCAGCACTAGGCTCAAATCCAATGTCAACGATTCTGTTATGCACACGCATCACACCATCTTGAGCAAGAGAGTGCCTTCTCTCCAAGTTCTACAACAATGCAGACTGATGAGACAGAAGTATTCAATGATACACATAAACCATTCTTTTGGATCGAATAAAACATACCTCTCGTGCGGATATCACAATAATACGCTCCTCCGTATCATGAGTTGGATCAGACACCTTGATGGACGCACCAGTTTCGTTTTGCAGACCACGAACCACAGCTCCACCTTTCCCTATCAAGCTTCCAACTTTATCAGCGGGGCATAACAGCCTAAACGCAACCTCCTCTTCAACAACAGGTCTATTAAAAGGTCCAACATCTTCAGGCATTGGATTAGGAGGAGGAGGATGATCCCATTGAGGATGAAATTCCATAGAATGGTACTCAGGCGGATAACCAGGAGGTGCACCACTCTCTTGAAGAGAGTTCGTAACCAACAAAAGCGCCTTCTTTACACTCGAGAACTTTCCAGTCATCTTCATACCAAAAACATTAATCAGCCAAAAGCACTTATACTGAATTAGCCACAACTATACAAGAACACTGGAAAGGACTAACCTGAATCACAACATCTCCAGGGAAAGCACAAGGAGGAATCTGATCAGTAGATGAAATCCTAACAGTAGCTCCACTATCTTCTTCAAACTTCTGAATCATCATCCCTCCTTTACTCATCATCAAGAAATCAACTTGATTGCTTCTAACGATCATCCTACACAATCCTTCACTCTCACCTTTATCCAATTCAACACCGTCGGCAGAAGCAGCATCGTCACCAAACACTATTCTCTCTAAAACCCTAAGCAAAGCCATCTGCGCCGAAGACGGCGCTCCCTCGTCAACTCCACCACTCGTCCCCGCACACTCGCTCCCTTTCTCTTGCTTCGGCTCTTCCGAGCTAGGGTTATCCGAATCGCACACATTCGAATCGTCCTTCTTCTTTCCGCTAGGTGCGATGATCAACACTACTCGCTCTTCTGAAGGAACGGGTATGTCATCGATGACGCGGATTTTGGAACCGGTTACTGATTGGAGGTGGCGAATCACAGAGCCGCCTTTTCCGATTATTGCACCGGTTCTTGAGGCGGGACATAGTAGGCGGAAGTGTACTGACTCTGTCGCCGCCGCCGGTACCGTCGCCGGACGCTTAGAGGAAGAGAACTCCATTAGCGTAATAAACACAACGGCGTCGTTTCGACCTTACCATTTAACTCAAAGTGTAGTGTTCAAAATTATCCTGATTTTGGTATATAGTTTAAAACAAAATAAAAATTAATTATATTTAAAAATTAATTAAATATAAAAATTAATTATATTTGTAAAATTAATTTTGAAGTTTTGAATAATTTTTTTTATTATATATAATCTGTTTAAGTAAATTATTTGAGTGTTGCATCTATTAAAAGTTGTAATCATAATTTAATTTCGTCCTTGGAAAAAGAGAGAGAAAAAAATAAAATTTCATTGTGTAGTCAAAATTTTCATGATGTTTTTTATTTTTTTGTACTTAAAATCATTTATTGGTTTGTTTGCCAACTCATTAAAATCATTTTGAATTTATAAAAAGAAATTGAAAACTGAAAAGAAAAAAGAAAAAAGCAAAACGAAGAAGAAGACAAGAAAACCTTTAACCTCTGTCTCTCTGTCACTCGACTTCAATGTGTTTACTTTTTCTCTCACTACTACTACAGTAGTGTCCTTCTTTCTCTCAATGCTTATCTTCTGATTTTACGAGGAAGAAGAAGAAGAAAAACAAAAGGGTTCTTCTTTTTTTTTTTTTTACTTCTTTCTATTTTTTTAGGGTTTTAGAGTGTGAAGCAGATCCTGAGATTTCTATTTTTTCTCTGGGGGTTGATGTTGTAATGTTTGAAGATCTAACTTAGATCTAGTGGGTTTTGAAAAAACAAAAAAAAAAAAAATCAAAACTTTGCTAGTTTCGAAGATGCAGAGACCACCTCCTGAAGATTTCTCCTTGAAGGAGACTAAACCTCATCTCGGTGGAGGCAAAGTCACCGGAGACAAGCTCACGACCACATATGACCTCGTTGAGCAAATGCAGTATCTCTATGCTCGTGTCGTCAAGGCCAAAGATTTACCTGGTAAGGACTTAACTGGTAGTTGTGACCCTTACGTTGAAGTTAAGCTTGGCAACTACAGAGGAACCACTAGGCATTTCGAGAAGAAATCTAACCCTGAGTGGAACCAAGTTTTCGCCTTTTCTAAAGATAGGGTTCAAGCTTCTTATCTTGAAGCTACTGTCAAGGATAAAGATCTAGTTAAAGATGATTTGATTGGTCGTGTTGTGTTTGATTTGAATGAGATTCCTAAGAGGGTGCCTCCTGATAGTCCTTTAGCTCCACAGTGGTATAGGTTAGAAGATGGGAAAGGTCAGAAAGTTAAAGGAGAGCTTATGTTAGCTGTTTGGTTTGGTACTCAAGCTGATGAAGCTTTCCCTGAAGCTTGGCACTCTGATGCTGCAACGGTTAGTGGAACTGATGCTTTGGCTAACATCAGATCTAAGGTTTATCTGTCTCCTAAGCTTTGGTATCTTAGGGTTAATGTGATTGAAGCTCAGGATTTGATACCGAGCGATAAAGGTAGGTATCCTGAAGTGTTTGTGAAAGTGATTATGGGAAATCAGGCACTCAGGACTAGAGTGTCGCAAAGCAGGAGCATTAATCCGATGTGGAATGAAGATTTGATGTTTGTTGTAGCTGAGCCGTTTGAGGAGCCTTTGATTCTAAGTGTTGAAGATAGAGTTGCACCGAATAAAGATGAAGTCTTGGGGAGATGCGCGGTTCCGTTGCAGTATTTGGACAAAAGGTTTGACCATAGACCCGTGAACAGCAGGTGGTTTAACCTCGAGAAGCATGTTATAATGGAAGGAGGAGAGAAGAAAGAGATCAAATTCGCCAGCAAGATTCACATGAGGATTTGTTTGGAAGGAGGGTACCATGTACTTGATGAGTCTACACATTACAGTAGTGACCTCAGACCAACTGCAAAGCAACTATGGAAGCCTAACATCGGTGTGCTTGAGCTTGGGGTCTTAAATGCGACGGGTTTGATGCCTATGAAAGCTAGAGAGGGTGGTAGGGGGACCACGGATGCGTACTGTGTGGCAAAATATGGGCAGAAGTGGATCAGAACCCGGACAATCATTGACAGCTTTACCCCAAGATGGAACGAGCAATATACCTGGGAAGTCTTCGACCCTTGTACAGTTGTTACGGTTGGTGTGTTCGATAACTGCCATCTACACGGTGGTGACAAAAACAACGGAGGAGGAAAAGATTCAAGAATTGGGAAGGTGAGGATAAGACTCTCTACTCTCGAGGCTGATCGAGTCTACACACATTCATATCCTCTTTTGGTGCTACATCCTAATGGAGTCAAGAAAATGGGAGAGATCCACTTAGCGGTGAGGTTTACTTGTTCTTCATTGCTCAACATGATGTACATGTATTCTCTGCCTCTCTTACCGAAGATGCACTACCTCCATCCTCTCACTGTTAGCCAGCTCGATAACTTAAGGCATCAAGCGACTCAGATTGTGTCGACAAGGCTAACACGAGCAGAGCCTCCTTTGAGGAAAGAAGTTGTTGAGTACATGCTTGATGTGGGATCTCACATGTGGAGTATGCGTAGAAGCAAGGCCAACTTTTTCAGGATAATGGGAGTTTTAAGTGGGATCATCGCTGTAGGGAAATGGTTTGAACAGATCTGCGTATGGAAAAATCCGATAACAACGGTTCTAATCCACGTTCTGTTCATCATCCTTGTCATCTATCCGGAGCTCATCTTGCCAACTATTTTCCTCTACCTCTTCTTGATTGGAGTTTGGTACTATCGTTGGAGGCCAAGACATCCTCCTCACATGGACACACGTCTCTCACACGCTGACTCAGCACACCCTGATGAGCTCGATGAGGAGTTTGACACTTTCCCTACTTCCCGACCATCAGACATCGTCAGGATGAGATATGACAGACTCAGGAGCATTGCTGGTAGGATTCAGACAGTTGTTGGTGATCTTGCAACTCAAGGAGAGAGACTCCAGTCGTTGCTAAGCTGGCGTGACCCGCGTGCCACTGCTCTCTTCGTCCTGTTCTGTCTGATAGCCGCAGTGATTCTGTATGTGACTCCCTTTCAGTGGGTTGCTTTCATCATTGGCTTGTATGTGCTTAGACACCCGAGGCTCAGGTACAGACTCCCATCAGTTCCACTGAACTTCTTCAGGAGGCTTCCTGCAAGAACCGATTGCATGCTCTGAGTTCCTTAACTCTCTCTTAAGATTTCTCCATTTCAAGAAAAAAACAATTATTTGGTTTCGTATTTGTTCCGCATTTTATGAGAATCTCTGTTAAGACATATTTGTTGTTGCCTTGTAAGATAAGTTTATGTTTTGGTTTTGCATAAACTAGGATTTCTAGCTTCACGTTGATCAACTTAACAAAAGTACAAAACAAGTAAGAGATCGAACAAATGCGAACCCAACCGAATCAATTTCGGTTTAACTAAACCACCCTCAAAACCTAAAATACTCAAACCGAATCGAACCAAACCAATTAAAAATCATTACCGAGACATTTTGTAGCAAGGGGAGATTCTAAAAAAGAAGTTGGGATTTTTCAAGCGATCTTGTTCTCTCTCTCTATCTACAACAATGGATGCTGCTATCTTTAATTCATCATCAGTGTGCGTTTCCAATATACCAACTACGAAAGCTATCTTCAACCCGAATCCACCAGCTTTATCTTTGTCTTCTTGTTGGCTCTGCAATTCGTCAGCCAAGCGAATCACTAAACTGAGGCTCAGGGAGGGGTCGAATCAAGGGCTTCGTCGTCTACATGCTCTGTTTCACAACGAGGAGGCACCAAGTGAAGGCGAAGATCAAAATGGGTTTGGTTTGTTACCGGCGGATATATTCTCTTTGTCTCAGGTAAATGAGGTTATCAAATTGTCTCAGGATTGTGTTTTTTGTCTGTGGATTTCAGTTAAAGACACTAGCTTTATGATGTTGTATGCAAAGCTTTGTCAAGTATTGAGCTTTTTCGATTGATGCCAAAAACTTGAACTTGTAGACTTGTGTTTATAAAGATGCATAAGATTGATTTGGTTCTTGTAATGTGTTTGTGAAGGAGAAGTTTGGAAGTAATGTAAGTGGTGAAAAGGATAGTGGTAATATAATCGATGTGGAGACATCTCTTGCAGTTCCTCATAGTGGAGGAACTCGAGCTGGGCTCTTTAGAACCCCCATTTCCGGTGGTGTTCAAAGCGCAACCTCTGCTCATGGTTTGCCTCGACCGGCTTTAGCTGTTAGGAACTTGATGGAACAGGTAGAAAGATCATTACCATTAGCTCCCTTTTTACATTCTCGATGAGGAAAGATATTAAATTTTCATGTATGTGTTTGGTTTTTGGTATTACTGTTTATGGTTTGAAGGCCAGGTTTGCTCATCTATGCACAGTGATGTCTAAAATGCACCACCGTAGAGAAGGTTACCCATTTGGGTCTTTGGTAGATTTTGCACCTGATCCAATGGGGCGTAAGTCTTCTTCTCCTGGACTGTGTCTCTTTGTATGCGTCTGTTTACATGCTTGACAGTGGATTCTGTTATTTGTGTGTTTCAGACCCAATATTTTCATTTTCACCGTTGGCTATTCACACTCGGAATATCTTAGCTGAACCTAGATGCACCCTCGTTGTTCAAGTAAACATTATCGATCATGCTATAACTATACAAACATATTGGTGTTTCTTCCCTTATTTTGGTTCTCTGAGTGTGGATTTGGTCATTTTCAGATACCCGGATGGAGTTGCTTATCGAATGCAAGAGTAACATTGTTCGGCGATGTCTACCCATTGCCAGAAGATCAGCAAGTGGGTATCTTTGATTTAACCACACAGTCTTAAGTCATACATGAGATGTTGTTACCTGCTTAACACTGTTATTTATGTTACTGGATTTTCAGGAATGGGCTCATAAGCAATATATGGCTAAGCACCACCAAGGACCTTCTCAACAATGGGGGAACTTTCACTATTTTAGAATGCAGAATATAAGGTTTTTGTGTGTTCTTGTTCAGTTTTAGCCACTACATATTGTGATTAAATATCGGAATATAATAACAATCTCGATTTGTTCTCAGTGATATATATTTCATTGGAGGTTTTGGCACTGTCGCGTGGATCAACGTCAATGAGTATGAAGCTCTTCAGCCAGATAAGATAGCTGTTGATGGAGGTGAGAAAAATCTAAAGGTGAGTTTTCCAAAAACCCGTTAAACCATTGAGCCTGCTTAGTGACTCAAAGTGGAATTTTAATTTCATTCTTAAATCATGAAATAGGAACTCAATGCAATCTTCTCAAAGCCAATTAGAGAACTATTGTCTATTGAAGCTGAGGTAGACGATGCTGCTATCATTTCTGTAGATAGCAAAGGGATTGATATAAGGGTTCGTCAAGGTGCTCAGGTAAATAATATATGTAACAAATTAAGAACATCTCTACAATGATTTCACAACAGAAGAGCTCTCTGTCAGTTTGTGTGTGGTGTGTTCATTATGTTATTTGTGCAGTTTAACATACAAAGGCTAGCCTTTGAGGTAAGTGATGGCGTTGAGACTTTAGAAGAAGCCAAATCTGCTCTGTGGAAAGTGATAGAGAAGGGGAAGTTGCACAATTTACAGAAATGACCCAACGGTTTGATGAATTTGCAGAAATGACACAAAGCTTTGATGAAGTGAGCAGTGTGTAAAACAAAACCTTCATTTGAGTAAATGAAATCTAGACAATTAAATAGATTGTAATAAGATTGAATTATGAGATAATGACAAAAATTGTATCAACATCAGTCATCATTAGGAGAAAATGCAATTATTGAAAATATAGGGCTAGAATCAGTAGCTTTTATAAATAATCTTTAACTTGTAATCTCAGAGTAAGATGCAATTTATTGGAATTCGGGGCTAGAATAGGAGATTCTCAAAAGCTGGGGGGTGAATCCAAAGTTTCTAAAAGTTTTGTGATTTGTGAAACACTAGGAGATAGATGCAATTATATGATAATATTAGGCTAGAAACAGAACTTATAAAATATCTGGGCGTTCACCATATAGTCCTTTTAGAAAATGTGAAATTTGTAAATACGTGGGTGGTGAAAGATGCAATTTATTGAAATATTGGGGTCAAAAAGGGAGATTTATCATAAATTTACAAATTCAATTTAGATTGGCTGATTTAGATTCAAGTAGAAAAAAATTATCCACGCTTAATCCTCACTCCACAGTTCTACCCTGCGCTACGTGAGAATACACTACTTTTTCAATTCAATTTCTTCGAAAGAAACTTTCTAGTTCACTCTGTCAGTCCACTAAAATATAAGTGAACAATATCCTCAAAGTATCCAAAAGTTTTCTTATTGATTCACAATGCTAAAGTAGAAAAAATTATCCACGCCCAATCCTCACTCGACAGTTCTACCCTGCGCTACGTGAGAATACACTACTTTTTCAATTCAATTTCTTCGAAAGAAACTTTCTAGTTCACTATGTCAGTCCACTAAAATCTAAGTGAACACTGTCCTCAAAGTATCCAAAAGTTTTCTTATTGATTCACAATGCTAAAATTACGTCTCTTTATACGAGTGAGTAGAGCTAAATATGGAGGATTTAAGTAAAGACTAATGTCAATATAGTCAACCATATAGAATATAAAATAATCTTGGGGCGTTACGAGGTTTCTAAAATATAAAATATCTGGGCGTTCACCATATACAGTCTTTCAAAAAAGTTTGAAATTTGTATATACGTGGGTGGTGAAAGATGCAATTTATTGAAATATTGGGGTCGAAAAAGGAGATTTATCATAAATTTCGTGGGGTGTTTTTCGAAGTTTTAAAAAAGTTTTGAAATTTTGTGCGGGCAGTTTCTAATCCAAACAAGGAAAGAAAAAAACAAAAAGGAAGGATTTTTATTTTTAATTTTTTACCGTATAGAGGAGAGTAAAACAAAGACACAGTGACGACGATACAAGAAGAATCATCATCATTCCCAATAATTCTCACCAACAAATCAAATCCTTTCTCCGACTTCAATCTCATGGCGGCGGAATCAGCCAGAAGAAACTCATCTCCGCCGTCTACCTCTCAGTCGTGGTCAAGCCCTATAACCAATTTACACGATGACCATCTCTCAACCATCTTGCTTCTTCTTCCCGTGGATTCAATCCTCTCTTTCTCCATGACCTGCAAGAGATACAAGTCTCTAGCTTGTTCCGACAGTCTCTGGGAAGCTCTCTGTGAACGAGAATGGGGCTCACAGTCTCTGGCTGCTTTAAAGTTGTCATCTTTACGAGATAGGTTTTCGTGGATGATGATGTTTCAGCGAGTTTATAAGATGGATTCTGTTTGCTGTCACAAGATCTCAGACCCAGATGATGATGTTGTGGAATCTTCTTCTTTTCCGATCCCTAGAGCTTCTCATTCTCTCAACTTCGTTAATGATCATCTTGTTCTCTTTGGTGGTGGTTGTCAAGGAGGTTAGAGCTTTTGCTTTCCTTAATCTATATCATCATCATCTTTTCTGAATTCTTATCTTGTTGAAAGCAGATCGATGTTCCATGTGATTGAGTTGAGTTTTTCGGTTACTTTTCTGTTTGCTTGATGAGTGTGTTAGGCACACGACAATGATGGTAGTATGATTATTAGGTAATTGCTCCATTCAACTTGAGATCTTTGTGTATATTGCTTTGTTTTTTTCTTTTCAGGACGCCATCTTGATGATACATGGACATCATATGTTGATAAGAGTAATCAAAAGATATTGAAATGGAAGAAAGTTGAATCAGGGACTCCAAGTGGAAGATTTGGACACACCTGCATTGTTATAGGCGAGTATCTACTCTTATTTGGTGGAATAAACGACCGTGGAGAGCGGCTCAACGATACATGGATCGGTCAAGTCTTTTGCCATGAGGGACTCTCTTGGAAACTCCTCAATGTTGGACCTACGCAGCGGCCTCGTCCTCCTCCTCGTGGTGCTCATTCCGCCTGTTGTATTGCAGAGACGAAGATGGTTGTACATGGAGGAATCGGGCTGAACGGAGTCAGGCTTGGAGATGCATGGATTCTAGAACTTTCTGAAGATTTCACATCTGGGACATGGCACATGGTTGAGTCTCAACAATCACCGCCACCGCGGTCAGGACATACTTTGACCTGCATTAGAGAAAACCAAGTGGTTCTGTTTGGAGGCAGAGGATTAGGATATGATGTGCTTGATGATGTTTGGATCTTGGATATTCAAGAACTGTGTGAAGAGAAATGGATACAGATCTTCTACGACTTCCGGGATGTCCCTGAATATGCATCATTGCCTCGGGTTGGTCACTCAGCGACTCTTGTATTGGGAGGTCGGATCTTGATTTACGGGGGTGAAGATTCTTATAGGCATAGGAAAGATGATTTCTGGGTGTTGGATGTTAAAACCATTCCTTCTTCAGGTTTACAACCACAAGGAGTTAGTTTAAACGGATCTTCTGTGTGGAGAAAGCTTGATCGAATCTCATACGGACCAAAAAGTAGGTCTTTTCACCGTGCCTGTGCTGATCTTTCAGGGAGATTTGTATACGTGTTTGGTGGAATGGTTGATGGTCTTCTTCAGCCTGCAGCATCGTCTGGTCTAAGGTTTGATGGAGAGCTTTTCATGGTGGAGCTTGTTCTTGGGTTCTCTGATCTAGACAATCAACAAAGACCTGGAAAAGGCATATAATAGTAGTGGTGGTTCCTCTTTTTTGTAAATTAGCAGGTTGTGTAAAATTGTATTGATATACCAGAAATGGATTTCCATCATTACAAACTCTCTGATTAAAGAGAAACACATAAAGCTGTGTTTTCAAATTGTAACTTTAAATATAGATTCTGATTCAGTTTACAATATACAAATTACCATGAACAGGGGATGTAAATATGTAATGGAAGGACTTGTTTTTAAATTAGGCTCAAAGAATGTAATATATCGTGATCTTTAGCACTACAAAATCTTCTATCAACGATAATGTTTGCTTGCCTCATGGATGGAGTATCAGTTTGGTTCTCCACATCTCTGCAATAACCTTCCTCGGGCCAGGATCGTCTGGACCCTTGTCTCTTTGTCCTGAAGTGAAGTAAAGCTGTCCGTCCCAATATCCAACCAGCGTTGTTTTCACACGGTATGGTAATTTCCCAATGACATACCATTTCTGTAGAGAAAGCCAAAATCATTAGCGATACACGAATCTTGGACAGGTTTGAGCATAAAGGCTTCAAGTATTTTACCAGTGTATTCAAGTTGAACTGGAAGATTTCGCCAACAAGAACCATCTTTTTGGTTTCAGGATGCTTCTCTGTTGTGCCTCCAACGATTACAATGGAGTTATTAACCACTTTCCAAGCAAATTCAATATGGGAATCAGGTTTGGGCATCGGCGGCATAACTTTCCATTTCATTTCCTCATCTAACATATAGACATCGCTGAATACCACCTGAATCAAAGTAGAAAACTCATGATATAGAGCATAATTCACAGAATAATAGCTTGATTTGCCTTGTGGAAGATATAAATCCATTACCTCCATCCGGCGTGAGCACTTGAAGATGGGAGATCCGGGTTTAGCCATAAAATCACCTTCTTGACCACCAAGTACAAATAGTCGGTCATCAACTACTACACATGCCCTACAATGGCACATAAAACAGGAGGACTTAAGATTTATTTCGTCAACTGTTTTACACACAATAACTTGTTAAAAGATCACTGTTAAATAATAACCTGTGAGGTCCTCCACGAGGGATTGGGATTTCACTTCTCCACTCATTTTCCAATGGTTGGCCATCTCTAACCGCAATGCTCCAATGTTCAAGTCCAGGTGTAAATCTATTCTCCTTGCTTCCACCCATCACATGGAGTCTTCCTCTCCAAAGCTGAGTAGCCGGTGCATACCTGAAATGTTAAAATTGGCAAATCATTTCTCTCAACATTGTCCATCATCAAAAGAGAAACACATAGCATAGTATAATGAAAAAACGTCGAAGCTGTATCTTCTTGTTACACAGTACCTAGGAACTGGTAACGGAACAAAGTCCTTCCATGTATTTGAATCGGTATCAAGCACAAATGTTTTAGCTGTAGGACCTCTGCACTGCGGACCAAACTGACCAGTAACAATATAAATGTATCGCCCATCCGTTACCATCCCTAAATGAGAATGAGCCATCTCTTTAGGCATATCGAATCTTCCTCCCCACGAGTTAGCCGTAAAATTGTAGATATCAACATGTGAATGCACAAGATTAATGTTTCCATATCCAGCAAATACATATAGAAGATCCCTAATCTGAATTGCAGCTCCATCTAGACGAGCTACAGGTGAAGCTGCCATCTTCTCCCATTTCAATTCAGGAGCTGGCAAATCTTGAAACGTGTTAGATAGTTTCCTCTCTTTCACACTCTCCTTCTTCTTCTTAGTATCTTTCTCCTAATGAAAACATCAAAAACAGAGTAAATTCACCACTCACAACCTCAATGCAAGTAGTTAAGCAAGAATCATATTACTGAAGCTAGATATTGCTAATTTCAGATGTCGAGATCTTAATTACATCAACAACAGATCACACAAACTCACCTGGCCGGGAACGATTACGGTGGTAAGGGAAGAGGGTAGAGATAGTCCGGCGGAGATTGCGACGGAGGAGAATCTATGAGAAGTAGCCCAGAGGAAGTCGGCAATGAGTCCGGTAGCTAGAAGCGCGATGCACGAAACCAACACTACCTTCCCGTACTTGTGCTTCCTCACCATGTCTCTCTGTCCTCTCTCTCCTAAATTGACATAACCCTTTTTAGAGTTTCACAAATATCGTATAAATTTTAAACCTTTTTGATGTTTTCTCAGACGAGCTTGATGACGGATCTTGATCTCCGAGATAGTGTTCCTTCCTACCACCGGCAGTGAACATTTATGATTAAACCAATATAAACCAAATTGATTAATAAATCGAACCAAACCAGAAATTAAAATGTCCACACCAAACCAAACTAAACCAATACACAAAAACATCATATACATAAGGTTTGTGATCTTGACTCTGATAAGAGTTATAAGTTATCCATTACACATAATATGCAAAAGAACACACATAAAAATCATAGCAAGGTTAATATTTGTGACATTGATGTGTCTGTCTCCATGAGATCCTCTTGAACAGGTTACAGAGAGGATAGTTTAGACACAAGTAGTTAAAGCAGAAACTCCATTATTATTATGGTTTCTTCTGGTTTTCCATGTTCTAATCATTGCCAAGCTCTTCTCCACCTTCATGATACGTGTCTCCATCTTCAGTTGTATCTCCTTTATTGAAAGCTTTCTATTTTTCAATCTTTCATCAATATTGTCTTCTTTCTCAGCTTCACTGCACAAATTCTCATTGCATCTCTGCTTTTCTCCATCTTCATGGACCAAACACTCTTCTTCCTTGGTTTCGTTTAAATGAAGCTCATCATCACATGTTTGCCTCGTCTCTGGTGGTGACACAACAGTGTTAGTTTTACCTCCATTAGAATCAACAAGAGGATCTGAAGAGTTGTTTTCATTAGATGAACTCTGAACCATACTATTCTTAGCTTTACTTCCACTTTCGTCATTCCTTTTAGATTCACTAATTGGAGCAATGGTAATGTCATCATCTTTTTCATCGTCTTTGTGATCCATAGAACTCTCATCATTCTCACGAGCTCGCTTGCTTCCCTTGTTTCTTAAATGCTCACTTGTTCTCTTCATCAACTCCTCCTTAAACAACTGACTAAGTGGTAATTCTGATGAAGCTGATGCACCACTATCACCAATCTTGTCTTTCTCTATCTCGAATCTCAGTTTTTTCGCTAACCTGCGCGTCTTAAATCTTTTGATTTTCCTAAGAAAGCTCTCTCCCCACTTCTGAAGCACTTGACCCAAAGGCTGCACATCATCATCATCATCATCATCATCATCATCAACAATTCTATTACTTGCATTAATAGTTTCAGTTGATTCTGAAGGACTCAGAAACTGTGAAACAAATTTCAACCACCAGTCTTGATATCTTTCAGTAACAGAAGGCGTAGCAAGACAAGAAGGCATGTACAGCTTTACACCATCAAGAGACTTATCGTAATGATCCCATGCCTCCTTTTCTGTGAAGCTTCTTTGATCAGTAACTAAGCAAGGAAGATCTTGAGTCAGCCCGAACTGCATTGCCACTCGATTCGGTTAGTAACCCTCCACAATACCAATCCCAACAAGATGAGAAACTCTCATACATCGAGAAAACGAAACAAAGTCATCATCAAGATTGTCATCAACAGTCATCCACATAGCTTCTTCAGGGTAAAACCGAGGAGGGTTCCAATTTGATATATCATGGTTTTTGTGGTTTTTAACCATGATATAAGGAGTGTTTTAGAGTATTTTGATTTGTTTTCTAGATGTTTTTGAATCTTTGCAGGTTTTCTAGGACTTTGGCACAGAAGGAGCAAAGTGGAGCAATTTGGATCATTTTGGAGCATAGATCTCGAAGAATCAATTTGGACTCGGATCAAAGAAATGACATCGATCGACACCACTTAGGAGCATCGATCGACACCCTCTTTAGCCGATGAAGAATCACAAATTTGGAAATTTTACAAAGTTGCCCAAAGTTTTCCATAATTGCAACACAAGTTCCTGACGTGTTTTAGGACATATTTATAGTGTTTTTGGGTTTTGTAAACCCTTAAGTTTTATTCTAGCAAGTTTTATTTTCTGCAACCCTGTGAGATTTCGAGAGCTTTGGAGAGAGAGATCTGCTTTGAGAGAAGAATTTTTGAACTCCCTTTTACTCTTTTAATTTCAATTGCTTATTATTCAGAATTATGTCTTGTTCTTCATTAAACATGTCTGAGTAGTTTGCTTGTTAGGTTCAGGGTCTTTCATAGGGTTTTTATGATTTATTAGATCTGTTATTTTTATGATTCTTTATCTTTCTAGATCTTCATCTTAGGTTGTTCTTCATATTAATTCTTGATTGATCACCTAGAATTAATACTTTAGGAAAATAAATTGATATGAGAATATAATTGATTTTCCTGATAAAACCTTTTGATGAACAAAATTACTTCTTGCAAAGAGATTTGATTTAGTAATTTTGTGAACAATCTAACCTGTTTTTAAAGCTGATTTTTAACCTAGAATTTTACAAAGAGATTTGGATTTTTTGGTTTTAAATTTAGATAATATTTGCAGTGAGAACTGATTTATTTTACAAAAGAGTTTAGAGTTCTAGATCTGTTCTTAATTACTTGAATCCTAATTATTTCTTGATTTAATAATTTGTAATTTCCTGAGAAATTTCCTAGGCCTAGCTTTTTGATCTTCTGAATTTACAAAACTCTTATTTAATATTTTGTATTGCTTTTCTTAATTTAAATCAACTTGTTTAGCTTAATTATAAGACTCTATAATCCATTGTGTAATCTAGAGTCCTTGTGGAATTCGACCCCTAAATACTGCAGTGACCTCTTAATCTGAGAGAGTAGCTCTAGGGTTTAATTTGAGCATATCACAATTCTTTAAAGGTTTAGTGTAAGGACGCCAATAGAAATCACCAAGATTCAATCTCACATTCTCAGATGTTTGAAACGGATAGTCCCACCGAGCTATTCTAGGTTCACCTTTTGGTATCTCTCTAGCTTTTGGTCTGGTATTCTTGAATCTCTCCCATGCCCATACTTGGACTAACTTAAACAGTGATTTCAGAGTAACATTTCTAGTGGATTTTTCACTAGCAAAAGCTTGAATTTGACCCAAATCACTGTATAGTCTTGCTAGAACAGCAGGAGCAAGAGCAATCCTTTCACCTCTAGCTAAACGAACAGCGATAGGGACAACATTTTTCGAAATAGAACGACGAGACATATCCGGGAAAACGAATTGCGAAAGCCACATTACAAGGAAAGCTTCATGCTCCATTTGATCACCTCTAGCCAAGAAGTTCGAAATCCATAATCTTCGTCTCACTAACCCATCCTGGCCTCTATTCTCATACCTAGCTTTCTCCAGTTTCTCTACGGCATCTCCCATCTCTGAGCTTCCTCCTAAAGGGGAAAAAACAGGAGAACCCAAAACAGAAAACCCTAAAAGAACCATTACATCTTCGAGGGTTATCGTTGCTTCACCCCAAGGGAAGACGAATGATTTGGTTTCAGGACACCATTTCTCAACAAGAGCTAGAATCAAAGACTGATGTTTAGGGATTTCGTATGCCGATGCCTTGATTGCCCCAAAAATCCCAGCTTTTCTCCAAGTGGGTTCGTGCAAAGCTTCCATTTTTTTAGCCCATGATTTGAAATCCCGACCTGCAGACCAAAACCCATTGAAAGAAATCCTAGAAAATGACTCCTTTAGGCCTGATGAAGAAACACAGAGACGGTGACGAGGAAGCTCAGCTACAGCACCATCAGTGGAGGAGGTTACATAAGGTTTTCGAAAACGGGTTTCAAACAAGTTACCCTCTTTTTGATTTCCTCCCGGACTTGAATCCATCAAGGAGAAGATAGAAGATGAAAGCAAAGCTTTTTCGTGTGTTTGTTTCGAGACCTTTTTTGAAGATAAATTAAATTGTGTTCTCTTTTTCATTTTTGAAATATGTCAAATCAAAATCTATGTTGCAGATACAGAGAAAGATGCTGGCGTGGGAATGGAACCGTTTCCTTTATATGGTAACTAGAAGTAATTAAAGTCGCCATAAATAAACACAATAGATCCCTGATTTAACCCCATTGAAGTACTAATCTAAGTTATCTAACCATGCTTAACCATTCGGTCCGGTTTATTTAATCTTTTTGGTTATTCCATAACTTTGATTGGTTCAGTTGGACTCTAAAGAAAGCGAACCTAAAACTGTTGGGCAAAATCCTGTTTGTAGATGACATATTATCCTAAAACTGTAGTGTTCTCTTTAATCTTCTCTTTGTGTTCCATTGTTATGTACGACCTCTTTGCTTCTTTTATATCCAACTCTCTCCTACTTCCTTCTTTTCTGCAAATCAAAGATGTAACAAAACAAACAAAACCGAAATGGAATTAGAATACAAACAAAAAAAAGAGTAAACGATTTTTAAAAGGAGTTTCAGGTTTCTTCTCATGGTCGAAATTGCTCACCTTTCACTTGTTGTGCTGCCTAAACTAGGCTGCTTGATCTGATGACACTTCCTTATCTTGCTCGGTATCAGACTTGGTTTGCGGTGTTTTGCTAGATTGTTTTGGGAAACGAAGCAAGCTATTCTCCACACGCCACTCTCGCCTTGACAAAAAGATAAATAAACTGTCAATACGTAAGAACTAAAGTAACCTAGTTCAGTAACAAGAAGACTTAAAAGCCTTGATTGATCTTATCACTCATATTACCCTTCGAACATATAGCTACTGTAATCATTTTCTTCGTTGCTTTTTTCTACTTGCTCAACTCTATCACTATTGCTTGACCAAAGGAAAACAAGAGAGGAAAAGAATGAATAAAGACCAAAACACACAAAAGAGCTTGAACGTAGAGAGCACAACAACAACCAACCTTCCTTGACTTGAGACAGTAAATGAGCGGGCGAACCGGTAGAAGGACTATGCTGGTGATGGTGAATAGAGAGATTCTCCATTTCAGGCAAAATTGTACATCAGCTTGCTCGGTTTCCCTTCGCAGCATCTCCTGTGTCTTGCTTGGTCCTGGTAACCAAAAAGAGAATAGTGAGTTTTTTATATGTCAGTAAGAAAGAAACAGCAAAGCGGTTTTCTGAAGTCTCTATAACAAACTGAAACTAACCAATGCGAGAATTATATAGTTCTCTTGAGTCGTGCTGCTGCTGCTCCCTGCCATTGTTTCACAGAACTCTAATAAGAAAGCGAACCCAAGAGACGAAAAAACTCGAGGAAAAGTAAAAAGAGGGATCAAGCAATACCTTTCTTCTTTCCCCTTGTATGGTTTAACGGTCACCCATGAGCTACCGATGAGATGAGGGTTTTGTCGAGCCAATATATTTTTCCCACGGTTTGATCATTAGCAAAAGTGACAAACCCAAACATCCGTTTCTGCTGATATGGAATGTCTACATCTTCCACTGCTCCAAATTTGCTACACATTAAAAACCCACGAGTCTCAAAACAAACACTAAAAAGAGCCTACCTCATATCGATAACCTGATTTTATCGCAACACATATGTATTACCTGAAATAATTTGAGACGTCTTCATCAGTGAAGGAGCTTTCAGGTGGAAATGTCAAGTAAATGTTTCTAGAGACTGAATCTTTTCTTTCCTGCCTTCTTGGACTATGAAAGTAACCACCTTCTACTCCAAGTGTATTCGAAGTTAAAGAAGGAGACAAAGGGTTTCCTCTGACACTGAGTGTACTCGAAGTTAAGGAAGGAGACAAGCGGTTTCCTTTCAGCTCGTATCCTTTTACCCACACAACTGAGTCACCGATGACATGAGAGTTTTCTTCATCCAATATGGTTCTCACGGTTTCAGCATTAGTGAAAGTGACAAACCCAAACTTTCCTTCCTGATGTTTTGGAAGATCCACACATTTCACTTCTCCAAATTTGCTACACATTCAATAAATAACCATGACTGTCAATTGTCAAAACTCAAAACAATCAATAAACACTTCCTCACATCATTAACTTGTATTACCTGAAATAAGTTGAGACGTCTTCATTAGTGAAGGAGCTCTTAGGTCGAAATGTCACGAAAATCTTTTTAGAGACTAAATCTTCTCTTTCATGGCTTCCGGGACTAGAACAGTAACCTTGTCCAAATTGTCCTGATCCCTGTCTAAAAGAACCATCACCACAAGCAAAACCAAGCCCCAGATCTCAAAACTTATTTCTTGATACAGAACAGAATCAACAGAAGAAACCAACACCAAAGTTAAAAAAAAACAGGCCTCAAGCTACAATGCTACTACACTTGTTTCGTAAAGTCTCTGCCTTTTTCTTCACTATTAAGCAAACATATATCAAGAGAAAGCAAACAAAAATCCCAATCTTACCTGTCCGACACTGGAGAGCCAAAACCCCCCATGAACTGATCAGCAATCATTCTTTGTTGCTCACTCGGCGACCTAAGACCACCTTCTCCTCCAAATTGTCCTGATCCTTGTCTAAAAGAAGAACCACCAAAAGCAAACCCAAGCCCCAGAGCTCAAAACTTCTTTCTTGATACAGAAACAACAGAACAAACCAACACCAAAGTTATAAAAACTGGCCTCAAGCTACAATGCTACACTTGTTTCGTAAAGTCTCTGCCTTTCTTTACTACTAACAAAACATATATCAAGAGAAAGCAAACATAAATCTCATCTTACCTGTTTGACATCGGATAGCCAAAATCCGCCACGGACTTAGCAGCGATCATTCTTTGTTGCTCACTCGGCAACCTAAAACCACCTTCTCCTCCAAATTGCCCTGATCCTTGTCTAAAAGAAGAATCACCATAAGCAAAACCAAGCCCCAGATCTCAAAACTTCTTCTTGATACAGAAACAACAGAAGAAACCAACACCAAAGTTAAAAAATTTGGCCTCAAGCTACAATGCTACTACTCTTGTTTTGTAAAGTCTCAATCTTTCTTCACTATTAAGCAAACATATATCAAGAGAAAGCTAAAAAAAATCCCAATCTGACCTGTTCGACATCTGAGAGCCAAAATCCCCGACGGACTGAGCAGCAATCATTCTTTGTTGAGTCGGCGACCCAAAACCATCAACTAAACCGCCTGGTGGAAACTGATACGCATCAGTTGCCAAGAGACTCAACTGTTGTCGTTGTTGCGACGAACCGTCATGAAAGGGACTAGAATAGAAGTTAGGGTTATCTCTGATTAAGGAAGGATGCAAAGGTGCGTTGTTAGGGATCCTCGAGAAATCCAAGAACTCATTTCTTGTGGAAGACGGAGGAGGCAATGGGTTGTCATGGAAATAGAAGGGTATCGCATCAGGGTTTAACGAGGAACCTCTCGGAAGAAGACCCAATTCGTATTTAGCTTCTCGACAAAATTCTTCGATGAGAGCGTTAGGGCCAAAAGCCATACGAGTCAATCTAATGTGTTCAATGTCCTGCGACGAGAAATAGTCAATGATTTTGGAAGCGTTCTCTGGTTCCAAAGTTTGGATCCTTTCAATGATCATCGAAGCTGAAGCTGGATCCATGGCAGCCTGAGAAGATGATTCAGAAGACGAGAAAAGAATTTGCCTTTTTTTCTTGAACTCTGAGAATGAATGATTGATTTGAGTTTTTTGGTTTCGCGTCTAAGATGTTCGTTACAACTTTCTTATATATGTAATCTAACCATGCTTAACCGATCCAATCAAAAGTAAACCAACGAGAAATAACGTTTACATTTGAATGATTTGGTCCGGTTTATTCCATAACTTAGTTCATTTGGAATTTTATGACAAGAGAGCTCCAAGAAAAGAGCACATGCATTTCATAAAATCATGGTAAATGGTTTAAGTAACAGATGCAACTTTTTAAACTTGGATTCGATATTAGGAGGAGGTAAAAAGAAATTACCAAAAAAGAAACCTTGTGAGTTTCAGTTACTGTGTTGATCATATTTTGTAGAGGTTAGTAGTAAAAATCCTATTTGTAGATGACAATATAATCCTAAAAATTGATTTCTTTAACCTTCTCTTCTGTGTTCCATCCATGTTAACCACCTCTTAGCTTTTTCTATATTATAGACACTTTTATCTTCTATTTCCTTCTTTTATCAGTCCTACACCTTTCTGCAATTAACAAACAAAAACAAAAACGAAATGAAGAGTTAGACAGAAGTAACGGTTTAGAAGGTGTTTCAGGCTGCTTCATGGCGGAAGTTGCTTACCTTTCACTCATAAACTTGTTTCTTTCTGCCTATAGTGAACCTGAAAAAAGCTTGGATCAATGAAGTTGATGACTATTGAGATTAAATGTCTCATTTACGGGGATCTTGAACATACCAGTTGCTAGGCTGATTGATCTGATGAGGCTTTCTGCTCAGTATCAGACTCAGTATTGCGAATTTCGCCTGACTTTTTTGGGGAACCAAACAAGCTATCAGGAAGAGTATTCTCCAGACTCGTCTCTTGCCTTGAGAAATGATAGATAAACTATATGTAAGAGAACTAAAGTAGAGTATTTAGGTACAAGGAGACTTTAAAGCTTTGATTTTTATCACTCATTTACCCTTTGTAGAAATCATTACTGTAACCACGTTCTTCGTTGCTGTCTGCTACTTGCTGAAGATGTTGCTCGCTTCTATCACTATTGCCTGATAAAAGGATAGAGAGGAAAAGAATGAATAAAGACCGAGAAAAAGAAAGCTTAAACATAGAGAGCACAACAACAACCTTCCATCATTTCTTCGTTGTTGTTTTCTGAGCGGAAGAGAAGACTATGATTAAATCGAGGCGGGATATGCGCAGGAGAAAAAGAAGGACTACGCTGGTGATGGTGAATAGATTCATGGTCCATGTCAGGCAATTGCAGAGTTAAGAACCTTCTTCTTTGGAGTTCTACTTCTATGGCTTGTTGTAAATCAGCTTGCTCGGATTTTCTTCGCAGCATCTCCTGTGTCTTGTTCGAAAACATTCTTGGTCCTGCAACGAAAAGAGAATGAGGAGTTACTGAGTTACTATGTCAGTAAGAACGAAACAACAACACGGTTTTCTGAAGTCTCTTGAACAAATTGACACTAACCTAAGCGACATTCATACAGATCCCTAGAGTCCATTCCTGAAGGACTTGAAGAAGGTGAATAGTTCCCTCTCTCCAACAGCTGCTGTAGTTGCTGCTGCTGCCTCCTGCTATTGTTTCACCAAACTCTAATAAGAAAGCGAACCCAAGAGACAGAAGGAAACTGGAGGAAAAGTATAAAAAGAGGGATCATGCATTACTTTTGAAGGATTTTTCCTTTCTCCTTGTATGGTTTAACAAGCACACGCGAGTCACAGATGAAATGAGGATTTCCTCGAGCCAATATGGTTCTCACGGTTTCAGCCTTAGCGAAAGTGACAAACCCGTACATCCGTTGCTGCTGATATGGAATCCTCACATCTTCCACAGGTCCAAAATCGCTACACATTAAAAAAACCATGACTATCAAAACAAACAAGAACCATGACCCCTAATCCAACTGTACATTAAACATATAGAGCCTTCCTCACATCCATAACCCGATTTGATCACAACACACATATAGATATGATTTACCTGAAATAAGCTGAGACGTCTTCATCAGTGAAGGAGCTTTCAGATGGAAATGTCAAGTAAATCTGTTTAGAGACTGCATCCTCTCTTTCATAGCGGCTTGGACTATAAGAGTAACCACCTTCTTCTCCAAATTGTTCTGATCCTTGTCTGCAAGAAACAAACAATCACCATTAGCAAAACCAATCCCCAGGAGCTCAATATATCTTGATACAAAACCAAGACAACAAAGCAACACTTGTTTTGTAAAGTCTCAAGCTTTTACACTTGTTATGTTACACGGCTAACCAAACATATACAGAGAAGGCAAACAAAAACACCTATGCGACATTTGAGAGCCACGAGCTAAAATGCTGCTACACTTGTTCTGTAAAGTCTAAGTCTTTACTAACCAAACGTATACAGAGAAAGCAAACTTACCTATGCGACAATGGAGAGGCACAAGCCGCAGCCATGAACTGAGCAGCAACCATTCTCTTTTGTTGAGCTAACTTCATCCTCATCATCTTCTCAAGCACGTAATCCATCTCACTCGGCGAACCAAAACCACCAGAGGAACCAAAATCATCAACTAAACCGCCTTGTGGAAACCGATGATAACCAGGTCCTCCTCCGAAACCTGGTTCCTCTGACTCGAAAGAAGCATCGTTAGCCGAGAAACTCCTCTTGTGAAAATTGGCAAATGGATCCTCAACAAACGGAAACTGGTTACTCAGTTGCTGCTTCTGCTGCTGCTGCTCATCGCCGGAAGAAGAGGCGAAAAATGATGAACCGTCACGAAAAGGTCTAGAATTGAAGTTACTAGGCCTATCTCCGAGTGTACTCGAAGTTAACGAACAAGGCAAAGGGTTACTAGGGTTTCTCAAAAAACCATTCCTTGGAGAAGACTGAGACAATGACTGGTGGCCATGGATGTTGATAGGTCTCGACATAGGGTTTAACGAGAAACCGTTGGAGGAAAGACCCAAATCGGATTTAGCTTTTCGACACAAGGTTTGAATGAGAGTGTCAGGACCAAAAGCAATACGAATCAAATCTCTCTGTTCCATGTCTTGCAGTAAGAAATAGCCAATGATTTTGGAAGCGTTCTCTGGTTCTAAAGTTCTGATCTTTGTAAAGATTATCGAAGTTGGGTCGCCGGGATCCATGGCCGGTAAAGTTTTGTTTTTTTTTCTTTTTCTTTTTGTGTTTCCCCAGAAGAAGAAGAAGATGGTGAAGAAGACGAAGAGAGAAAAAAACAAAAGGCAAAAGCTTTTTTGCCTCTGAGAATGGTGTGTGTGTGTGTGGGGGCAATTGAGTCTTTTCCTTCTTTTTTTTGGTTGGGTTTGCGTTAAATCATAAATGTATGTTTCTTTTTGAAATTTGTTATGATTTTGTCTTTGTAAAAAGCGATTTAGCAAAAAATTAAACGAAAAAAAAATAAGGGAACCGAACCTTTTTTTAATATTTAAAAAGAGGGGAAAAAAAGAGCCTAACCTTTTTATTGTTCTTTTCATTTTGAAGGTTTTTTATTTGATTTATAAGTTTAGGGTTTTAGAATTTCGTAAAGAGCGGGATTAGAGTGGAAACTAACCTGATTTCTGGGGTAATTAACAGATTTTAATCACGGGTAGCCTACTAGTTTAGTAGGTATCAACACTATATTCCCTTTTTCTTGGATAAAGCAGCTTTTTTTTTTTTTTTTGGTTTATTAGATTGATTTGGTTCGAAGATCTCCATCCAATAAAAATATATATGAGCATGTCTACTGGAGTTACCCACTGGTTCTCATATATTTGTAGCCCAAAAAATAAAAAAATCTCAAATTATGGTCTATAAATCCGAGAATCGCTATTCAAATAAGAAGTTGGAGCAACTCTTAAGCAATCATACATGTTAGATCGTGGTTGGTTGTCGGTTAAATATAATTTTTTATTTTTGGTATTTTCTTCTTTATTCTTTTCGATCGTCTATCTTCTTTCTAGTCGATGTTAATAAATCCATCGCCGATTCATCTAAAGTTCGAGGGTTCTTGGCCTCTCCCTTGTTTCACCCACCGTCTCTTTCTATCTCGCATCACAACGACTGCACATCTCGGCTGGTCGAGATTTCTCTAAAATCGGAAGCAAACTTTTTAAAAAACATTCAGTTTTGATTTGACTTTGTTTGTGAATACAACACTTGTTTGGTTTATCTTTGAAACATCAGCATTTTTGATATGTGTGCGGGTGTATTGTTTTCCAGAAAATTTCTCAATTTGTCACTTGTTTGTTTTTTTTCTGGATTTGGGGTTTGTTGGATTTTGATTGATTTTGGCCAATTGAATAATGGTAGTAACTTTCTCTGGTTGATCTTCTCTGGCTAAAAGATCTTTGTTCTTCAAATTTCTCAATTTGTCACTTGTTTGTTCTTTTTTTTTTGCAGCGATTTTGTATCTCAATCAACATTGTTGAAAGATTTCGTCTCTTGTCCTTGAGGAGGAAGAAGAAGTAATGTTTTTTTTCTTTTCTCTTTTCAATACCATATGCTTGATAAGTGATTTAGAATTTTCTGTGTTTTGATTTATTTTAGATAGATTGAAGAGTGAGAGAACGAGTAATCTCAACGGCTTGTGTCGTGTGTGATACACACACGTAGTGCTGCCACAACAATGTCGATTGAAGTTTTTGATCATGAGGTGGTTCTGGCCTCCCATGGTACCATTGCACCCATTCTACGTGTTGCTGCAGAAATTGAACATGAGTGCCCCCTTGTTGCTTATCTCTGTATGATTTTTGTGTTTCCTTATTTTTTTTGCTTCTAGGATAACACTGAACTACTTCTATTTATGTCCCTGATCACTTTAATTTCCAAGGGCTCGTGTGAAGGTCAATGTTATGCATTCGAGAAAGCTCATAGGTTGGATGCAAGCTCTAGTGGAAGAGGTGTGAGGTGTGGTGAGATTACAATATAATTGGTTAGTCCTAGATATGGTTTTTGATGTCAAGGAGTGTGTAGGGCTTTACGAGCTCTGTTTGTAATCTATATAGATCTCTTGATAGATTTCATTCATGTGTGTTGTCGAATACTCTCGGTGACTAGCATCATTGGCATAATTGGTTGTGTTGCGGCATTGATTGTGTCAATGGCTCAAATTGTTCATGTTACAGTTATTTTGAGCCTCTAGTTGCTTATTGTGATGTTGCTGCTGGAAAAGATGATGACTACCTTGGTGCTATATGTGATTGCAAATCCATCAAGAATTGTATGTATGAAGCCAGGAACTGTCATTGGAGCCATTCGCAGCTGCCGCTTCTGATCTCTTGACTAAGAAAGAGGATTCACTTACACTATATGATAGTTGCTACATTAACAACTAACAAGGTCTGTTTCTGAAATCTTCATCTGTTTTTATTTTCTTATGGATCCGACAATATACCCTTCGTAATAACATGTTTCTTTCTCGTATGTGCATACTGGCCATGGAGGATACACAATGGGCCAAGTGAAGAGCCCAGATGTTTGTTCTGTTGACGGTGGACTCGAGGTAGGAGTCTGCAGAGCCAAACTGTGACACCCTAGTTTTAGAAACTTGCGGAGAGGTTTAAAATAATTGATTTGGCCACCTATGTCACCAAAGTGCACTTATCTTTTCGGTCAAGGGTCCTGAGAGAACTCCAGAGTTAAGCGTGCTTGAGTTGGAGTAGTCTCAGGATGGGTGACCTTCTGGGAAGTGATTGTCGCAACTGTGCGAGTGATGACAAAACACAGGAAAAGATCATGTGGTGAATTGTAGGAATGGTAACAAGCCTTTAAAACCTCTCTGACGTAACAAACCAGTCGTCGGATAAGGATGGGCTCACGGGCCTAATGAGAGGACGTGAGGCCCATTAAGGAAAGTGGGCCTATGGACTGAAATTGGACATGTGGCCTACTGAGAGGTTGGCGGTCGGGGCGTTACACAAACTCAAAGGCCAAGGTTCCATTTTTAGGCTTTGGAGCTGCAAACCAGCATAGAGCGTAACAAACTACCAAACCATTTTCTTTCTTGCTGGTTGCTTTATCTCTTTACGTTGTTTTCATCATCTAAACTCTAGTTGAATATAGGTAGATGCAGAATTCAAAGTCCAAGATATGAAAAAGAAATACAATGAATTAGAAATGAGAGAGAAGGGCAATGTAAACTTAAGGTTATGTATTAGTTTCAAGTGATGTTCATATGAGGTTTTGATTTTTATGTTTCTTTTTAGTATTTATTTAACTCAACTGTTATACATTGCAGGGTTCTTCTCTTGTGGCTCAATGTCGATAACATGACATACAAGAAGAATCTGATTACAGTGTCACAAATACCACTCTCCTCCATTAATCACAGCCACTCTCCTTGCTTCTCAAGCAGTTTATCTTGGTTTCTCACCGCACCTCTCAGGTCTGTTCTCTTTTTAATATCTGATTTGGGTTTTGCAGGTTGAGCCAAAAGCATGTGACTTTCTTTTATTTTCCTTAACAGACTATGTTTCATTGGTACTAATTTTTGGGGTTTCTTTAGGTTGGAATTTGAAAAAGGACGTATCTTTGTTTCCAAGTTGATTGTTTCTTTTGGATTTACATTACAAACTCTTTGATTTTGTAAAATATGTTGAATATTTCTGAATTATGTAAAATATTTTTGTTTCCTTTTTAATGTAATATAAGTAATTAAAATAATTGTTTTGTGATTTTAAATAATTAAAATTTGATAATTAATAGCAATAGTTTAAAAAATTAATTATTTTAATGATTGAAAAATTTTCATAGGGTTTTTCTAGTGGAATGATGATTTTGTTTTAAGTTGTTAGTGAATTGCTTTGATTAATTTAATATTTATTAATTATATGATTAGTTTAATTTAGAGCAACTTAGATGAGGTGCTCCATTGGAGATGATCTTAGGATGATTTCACTAATGGCAATCTAACAACCGCCATTGGTGATGATCTTAGATGAGGATAGCTTGGAGAACATTTTGAAACTACCGAAGGACAAACTAAAACAGTTGTCCATTAAACGTTGAAAGTCTACAACTGACAACATCTTGTCCTAAAAAAGTTGTCTATTAAACGGTATCACGGAGCTTCAAAGTGAAACGATATATATATGTAGAGATCTCTCATGCGGCGGAGCACAGTGATCAGATGTGGAAGTCTCTTTCTCCATTTGCACCACGATGAACGGTGGTGGCTCTGGAGAACAGACTCCTTTATTTCTGAGTTCCGACTACACAAAGCCTTGTGCAGAGGATTCCAACCGGAGGCGTTATGGAGCGTTACATCAGCCCCAACGGAAGCGATCGTCTTCGCCGCAAAAACGTCTCTCGGAAAGGAACGTCACAGCAGTCTAGGACGGCGGAGATTCACTCCGCGACTCGCTCTTGGCTTACTGAGTCGGACTCGTTATGGATTTGTTCTGGTTCGGTTAGTTTAGGCAATGACGAAACAAAGAAAAGAAAAAAAAAAAAGTTTCTCGCTTAAATTTGACATTGGGCACAGAAGATGAAAAGACAACACAACAAATTAAAACACGATAAATGGAAGAAAAAAGAAAAAAAGGGAAAAAAAAAATGTTTGTTTTGAAAAAAAAGATAGAAACTCCGGCGACCGAAAGAAGGAAACTTTTATGATTTTCTTGGATTCAGTATGAGTAGGAGAGATGAAGAGCCGAGAATAAATGCAACAAATAAAACAAAGAGTAACAAATAAATTATTTGTCTGAACAAAACATGAAAAGACAGGATATACAAGCTCAGTTATACAAAATTCAAATTATTTATTTTTTAAGGAAACACTTCAACTATTCTTGTGGGTTATATGCGTCTTTGCACTTCTTTGATGTGGTATAGCTCGAAAGAACTAAGTCAATGTGGTAGAACCCACATGTTTAGTTTCTGAATGTGGTACATTTGTTAAAAAAACTCTAATAACAAACCTTCAATCGACCTTATTAGTTATAAATATGGTGTAATTATACTTAAAAGGATAAAAGTTTGGATGCAAAAAGTACATAAAATTAATAATACTAGTTTTTTTTTTACAAATAATGTCTTTAATTTATTTTATTGTATATATATTTAACTAGCGTTTGATGGAGGTTTATTTTGTTAATCAGTATATTTTCATAAAATTTTATAGTTTTTTTTAAGATAAAGTAAAACCTCTATAAATTAATAAGGTCGGGACTACGATATTTTATTAATTTATAGAGGTTTTAATTTATCGATAAATTAATAATTATTAATTTATCGATAAATTAATAAAATATTAATTTATGAAGAGTTTTTCATTTTCATAGTTTTGAATATTTTCGATTAAAATAAAATATTTTTGTTATAATTCACACTTTTATATTCTTAATTTATAATTTTGGCTATCGTAATATGATTGATGTCAATAGTTTACTAGATTATCAAAGTGAAAATGATAAATGTTTAAAAGTTCATAGTTTTAGAAATTGTTGTTACTATTCTTCGTGATGAAGTCAAAGAAGATATTACGGTATCTTTATAACCAATTATACGTAAAGAAGTAACTATCGCATGTAAGACGCTCCACAATTTTTGGATACAATTTGAGAAAACAACACAAAAGGTTTTTGATGCAATGAGAAAGATTATAGAAAAGCTTTAACAAAAATGCAAATTTAAGAATAGGCAAACAACAATAGAGTCATATTTTACTAAATTTTCTTAGATATATATATATATATATATAGTTTATATCATTATTAATTTATGATATTGATGAGACTATATTTTTACATAAGATTTAAAAAAAAAATTATTTTATTATTTTATCGAATTGTGTTATTTTTTACATCGGCCCAACTTGAAACTGCCGGCCCAACTCGAAACTGAAAAAATTTATTAATTTATAGCGAGTATTAATTTAAAAAATATTAATTTATAGAAATTCTAGATAAAAACAAAACCCAATGGTTTTACTAAAATTAAGGTTTTTTTTCCTCCTTTTTGCTAGAAAATTGAGTAGACGAAAATGGTGCAAAGAAGTCTAATATTTTGAGTAGGGCTCTCATCGACAACACCTATCCATAAGATTTTTTGTCAGCCAGCTGTTCTTTTTCACGTCACACCAAAACTCGTGCGTGACATTAAATTTATTTCTCACAGTAACTGAGTGTACGGGCTTCAGTTACTCATTTCCAGATCCTAGCCGTCAAACTGTCTTTAGATATTATAGTTAACGATTGAGATTGCATTTGAGGACACGTGTCTTGTGAAATAGATGTCGTGAATTGACCGGAGTTTTTGTATTAGTCAACAGAACCAGACAAATTAATAATGTTTGGCAAATTAATGCTTTCTCTTCTCCCCCTCTTAATGACATAAGTGTTTAATGGCTTAACGACGAACTATGGATTTTTTTTTTTAATGCGTTAAAGCTCAATGGCAGTTTGTAAAAAAGTATACTATTTAGACCATCTACACCGGTAGATTCTCTTACCAATATTCTTATTAAAAAAATAATAAAAGAAAAAAAGAGAAGAAAAAAAATGGGAAAATGTTTCTTTCCAGAATAACTTGAGAAACGGTTCTCATAACAAATAAGACATGTGTTATTTGATCAGTAGAACAGCTATTTAAAATAAATAAATAATAATAATTTGTAAAAAAAATAATTTTTGTTTATCTTTTTGAGAAGCGTTCGACCGTTACTCCAGTAATGATGTTTTTAGTATCTCTGTTTTAAAAATTTCCGCCTAACACCGATTACGCCCCGCAAAATCGCTAAGTCCACTCTCTCTGTCTTGATTAATGACTAATCCCCGCCTATCATCGATTATCCAATTATATCTGTCTAATTTGATTATAATCTGTTTACTCCGATTACTTACTGCTTAATTTTATATATAATAATTATTTTTAGAGCCAAATATAAATCAAATATGTATTTTTGTGTTATTTAGACATTTAAATTAAGAGTTTATGATGTTTTACAATAACTAATGTACAAACTTTTAATGAAAATCATAAATTTTCTTTTAAAATTACGTTTTTATGTGTTTACCGTAGTTTTAAAGATAATATTATAGTTTTTTATTTTATTAATATTTTTATTTTTACATAAATAGAATTATGCATATATTTAATACTATATATTTTATTTTATTATTAATTTAATAAAATAACTTTAAAACTAGTTCCCGATTAATCCCCGTTTAATTTCCAATTTTCTCGCTAGGCGCTAAATCCATTCCGACTACCGACTAGCGTCTAGCGATTTCTAAAACAGGACTTAGTATTTACTAGTCTCAAATTCTGGTCGAAGAAATGTTGATATAAATTTCTTATTTTGGGGAGGGTGGAATAAGAAAGCAATATGTAAACGGATAAGACAATGATGATCACCAAAGACAAATATCTACTGTAAAGTGTTATATACCACCATATGATTTGTAGTATCTTAATTATTAAGTGATACAATAATTTGACATCATCGACACAAGAACAAATAATTTGACATCATGAATGCTTTAAAAGGTATGCCATAATTCAATCTCTAATGATTAGTAATTCGTACAGCAGTGATAAGTTCTCATTTTTATTGTAACTAATTGTAAAAGCGGTATCAAAAGTGATAGGAGTATAACATAAATTACTTTCAATTTTCTTTTTAAATGTATTTTGTATCGTTATCTCTTATAGCTTTACGGCTCAAAGATTCACATTGCTTTGTGTTCATGCAAAATTTATATGATGTTAGTTATAATTTCATATTGAAGTGTTAGTTAATCTATGTTCTATATGATGAAATGTGTTGTATTTGTGGTTTAGTTGAAGGTAAATATTTTTAGTTTTATTATTGTAAAAAATGCATTAACAAATAAATCTAAATTATTTATTAAGAGAGAATAAACCTTACTTTAATTTGTAACTAGGAGATATCCCGTGCTTTAAGCACGTGTCAACATTTTTTCTAGATTGAGTAATATATATTCGTTTAAAAAAATTCAAATCACAACATATGCAGAAAAAATTCTGCATTTTACTAATCATAAGTATTATATGAAAATTCCAAACAATTTGTAAATAAAAAAAAATAAAGATGATAGGAAAATCATAATTTGAAATCTTAACAAAATCTTTGAAATTTAGTTATTAAAAACAATTATATCGTGTACTTGGATATAAAATCTTAGTTTTTGAAATTTTGATTGGTTTATATTTTTTTAAAATATATTTAGTAATTTTCGTCCATAATTTATTAGAGAGAAATATATTTTTTTATTTTTCTAAAATTTTTTATATTTGATCTATCAGCATTTTTTATTTTTTTAATTAATTATCTTTATTTAATTAATTAACTAAGCTTATTAAGTTTTTCTAATGGCAATTGAATGTAATTTTTTACACATTTTAAGGTTAGTTTCATATTTGTATTTTCCAATTAATATAGTAGGATAGATGATTATGAATACCATGCCAACAATTAAAGAAGTTTCGAATCTGCTATTGGTATATATATTACTAACAAATTTAATAGGCTATACAGTTATTTCTTAAGCATATGTATAAATGATCGACGTACTTTCGTATGTTCAAAAACTTCTTCATTGTTTTTGGCATTCATAGATGATAGATGTAGATTATTTCTTGATCAAAGAAGAAGAGATTAAACAAGAAAGAGATAATTTTTTTTTTTTTTTTTTTTTTTTTTTTTTTGTAAATTGTACTAATCAAAATTATATACTTAAAACCAGAGGTTGTCGATCCTTTCGATGCTTTCTGATGATATGTTTGACTAAGAAAAAAAAAAAGATGAAGAATATCAAGAAATAACCATCAAAAATCCTAATCTATGATTTTAATGGATTTGGAAATCCAAACAAAAATTATGTGTTATTCAATCATTGATTTTAAAATATTTATCAAAATTATGTGTTATTGGTTATATGATTTATAAATACTTATTAAAATCCCATGTTATGCATTGAATGATTTGCTTTTGGATTTCAAAATCCACATTATGTTTTAAATGGATTTGATTGTATTTGATAGTGTAAAATAGAATGATTCAAATCCAAAGATAAAATATGTTATTTCAAAATCCATGTGTTTTGATTTTTAGAATTTACAATTTCATTTGGACATAACTTTCAATGTTTCATGATAATACTCTGGAGTTTTACAGAAAAGCCTGTTTAAAAAATTAGAAATAAAAGGCTTAGCTTAATACTTAAGCGTGTAAAAAGCGTGCCGAATAAAAAGTTTACAATGTGAAAGTCCAGTAAAGGCCCAATCTATATTCCTATAAACCACAGGCAGAGAAAATATCTAAGGTAGAGGAAAGCTCCGTCCCCAAATACAAAGGAAACAAAATCAAGTCGGCGGAAACGGGAAGAGATCGATCGGGAAAGTTACGGCGGCTGAAGTGATGGCGAACATAGAATCAGAAGCAATCGATTTCGAGCCTGAGGAGGATGACCTTATGGATGAAGAAGGTACAGCAGTTGACGCCGCCGATGTTTCTCCACGCGCGGGACACCCGAGGCTTAAGTCGGCTATCGCCGGAGCAAACGGCGAATCAGCGGCGCAGAAGAAGACCAAAGGCCGTGGGTTTCGCGACGAGAGAGATTCCGATCGTCAGCGCCGTCTTTCCTCACGCGATTTCGAGTCACTCGGTTCTGACGGCGGTCATGGTCCACAGCGATGTAATGTCTCTCAATCCCTTCTTCTCGCGCTGCTTCTAATTAGGTGTTTATAGTGTTGGGTTTACTGATTCTTCGCGTCGTTGATTGATTTTTATTAGTAATTTGTTTCTAGGGTTTCTCAAATTACCCCTGTGGCTTTGGATTCAATTTGACCTAGATGTGTTTTTTCATTAGATTTGTCTAGAACTTTCTATCTACTGACTAAAGACTTCTACTGTAGAGATTTTAGGTAAACTTAGTCTGTGAGGGCTGAACATAGTTTCTTTGGTGGGTAATACAGTTTCGGAACTGTTTTGGTTGACTTGTTGTTCGTGTTTATGTGTAGCCATTGAAGGATGGATTATTTTGGTCGCTGGAGTTCATGAGGAGGCACAGGACGATGATTTACTCAATGCTTTTGGTGACTTTGGGGAGATAAAGAATCTACATCTCAATCTCGATCGTCGTACTGGTTTTGTCAAGGTATGGGGTTTTTTTCTATGTTCATAGTGGTTCTTGATGGGTTTAACAGCTGTTTTGTTGGCTATAGTGAAGCTAAGTTTTTTGCTATGTTATATTGATTCATGATGGACGTTAGATGTGATATTCTGTAAAGTGCAATACTCTTTTGTCCAAGATGACTCTCCTATTCAACATACTGTTATGTGTTAATCAGTGTAATGCTAAGTATTAGGAATGGAGAGCCAAAAATGATATGCAAAGCTTTGCTAGTTTATAATGCTGTTATGATAGTTTCAACGGATGTACTCTGTCAGCTGCAATGCTGTTTTATCCCAGTTGATGCTCTCCTCTTAGACACACTTTATGTGTTGATCCATATATTGTTAACTATCAGAAATGAAGAGCCGAGTATGATAAGCTGTGTTTTAGAGGGAGTTTACGGATCAAGTTTTATTTTTTTTATCAGTTTGCGTGAGTTCTTATGCAAGTTGTATTTAACTTGTACACTTTCCCTTGTCGTTTTGATCAGGGCTATGCTTTGATAGAATATGAGAAGAAAGAAGAAGCACAGAAGGCGATATCAGCAATGAATGGTGCTGAGCTTCTAACGCAGAATGTCAGTGTTGACTGGGCAATCAGCAGTGGCCCCACTCATGGTGGATCTCACTGGAGAAAGAACCAGAGGTTGGTAACCTAATTACTCTTCTGTTTCCCCTCTCATTAACCAAGTACCACGACTTAAAGATTATGTATCTCAAACCTTTTTTAACCATAGAAAAAGTACTATATTGTCCTAAGCACTTATTTTCTCCCAATGAATCAATCACATGTGACTTATCAAGTAGTTTCACCTTTAGACGTTAATCATCTATTGATCATTGGGTTCTTTCTGGGTCTTTGCAGGTCTGGGAGGTCCCAGCGTTCACGAAGCCCGAGAAGACGTTACTGATTGTATTATGATTTGGTATGGAGAGTTGTTTCCACATCTCTCAGTATTTGGGATCCTCTCTCTATCTGTAAGGTACGGTTACAAGGCGTGAGTGTTGGACAATTTTTTTTTTTGCAGTTATGTAGGGTTTGGCTGCTTTTGCGTTGTTTAATCTTATGCCTTTGTATGGGATTGTTGCGTTTAAACACCATGAGATCTGGTTTAATGCTTTGTGTTGGTAAAAAAAAAATATATATATACATTGGATGAGGAAGATGTTTTAATTTTCAGTCTCTATTGATTCATATTTAGGTGGGAGAACTTGCATGTACATGTGAAAATGATCGACCAAATGATTCTTCTCATCTAAAAATTCCGTATTTTGTTGGTCTTTAAAATATGAAAATTTAGTTGAACTTAATTAACTTGTTTTGCACCTTCTTAGTTAATTAAACTATTCCACATTTCTGGCTTGGCATTTACGGAATTTTCCCTATCAATGGCATTGACATCGTGTTTTGTCTATAGCCGTAACTAGCTTGTAATATATATGTTCAGTTAACAGAAATCATCAAAGGTTGATGAGTGGAGATAAGCGAGCTGTTGTACTTTCTTGCTACTCACATGATGCATGATTTCTTTTGTACGTTGCAATCATCTATACTTCGTGCATCGAGCCAGTCCCACATTAATATTTATGTGAATGTATAGACTTATTTTAATGGCTAAAACCATAAATTACTGCTGAAATTACTAAGAAAAGAAAAATGAACACGTGGAACCGTTGGAACTGTTACGTTTTTCTATGTTGTAAAAATTGGATTGTACCATAGGCTTAGGGCTTGATAAGAACATACCTTAGATTCTGTTGATTTAAAATCTGCGTTTTTCTCTCTTTTTTGGTAATCTGTTTCTGTCCCCCTTTTCGTACCAAAACTATGTGAAACGTAGCTACTTTGTTTAGTGTCAGTTTAATATTTTTCATCTGAACAAACCAAGAAATCAATAAACAAATACTCCTTCCGTTTCAAAATATAAGATGTTTTAGAGAAGTTTTTTGTTTTATAATATAGGATGTTTTCAATTTTCTATGTAACTTTTAGATTAGTTTAGTATTTTATATTATGCAGTATTGTTTCTGATTGGTTAAATTTGTTAAAAGTAAAGACTTCTTGTTTATGTTAAACACACTAGTAGCCAATGCTTAAAAATGTAGTTAGACAAAACTACACCAAGCTAAAGACATATAACCCATAAAATCATGAAGATAATAAATGGATAGACCAAAAAGAAATAATGAACCATAATACAAATAACTGTATCGGTGGCAACTACCAAGCATTCAATTCCTTTCCCTTTTCATTTAACACCTGTGAAGACTCGCTGTGAGCTTCTCTACCTCTTTATATCAATATCATCATTTATCTGTTCTTTTGATTTAACATTTCAACGAAATACTATGATGCTTTTCTAATTTTAGTTTTACCTATAGGCTATAGCAATCCTTCACTAATAGCAATATATATCACTTTTCTAGCTAGCGTCTAAAAGAGTACAAAAGCTAAAAGGGTTATACAATTGCAGGTGTGAACAAATGATAATTTTATCAAACTATCATTGTCAATCCATTGAATCAAGATGACCAATCATACGGGTTGTATTTCATTTTACAAAATATCATATCATTTGCTATCCGTGTGGCTAAATTTCTTGCTAACAATTAATTGGCAAGAACCGACATATAAAAAGTATTTTATACATCTATATTCACAATTCATACGTATATATGTCAATAAGTGGTGGGTGGTTACTTTACTACACATGGACGATTGTATAAATATTACTTACACCTCCCTTCATCAAAACTCTCATTCTCACATTTAATGAAAAAAGAAAAACTATATCATAGACGTGTATCTATATATGGTTATCATCATATTAAAGCCACCCATTAAATATAATTAGTTGTTTGTTGATTGTTGCTCTCACCTAAGAAAAAATCTTTAGGCCTACAAAGATTAATCACTATCTTTTTATAATTCACTCTCCAACCAATAAAAACAAAAACCTTAAAGAAGAAGAAGAAGAAGAAGAATAAGAGGAAGAACAAAATAACACTCTCTCCCTCTCTCTCTAAGTAAGTTTTGATCTCCAACACAAAAATATGGAAGTAGAGAGTACGAGCAATGGCCAGCGTCCACCGCCTCCGGCTGAGATTGGTCGTGGTGCGTACTTGGCGTGGGAAGATTTGACGGTGGTTATACCAAACTTTACTGGTGGTCCGACTCGAAGGTTGCTCGATGGATTAAACGGTCACGCTGAACCCGGTCGGATCATGGCCATTATGGGTCCTTCCGGATCCGGCAAGTCCACGCTTCTTGATTCTCTCGCAGGTTCGTTTTCTTTTTTTTTTGGTAATACTGAGTGAGACATCTTTTAATTAAGAGATATCATAATATAGTAAAAGATTATTACCAATTTTACCTCCTATTACCAAATTTCTATCTTTTTTTTTGTTTCGTTTTGTGAAATGGAAATGTTTTACTTAACTTTCTATGAATTCTCTTGGATATGGTATAATTTTGTTTTTAAGTAACACTTATAATTCAGATGATTAATTAACTGGTTATTATCTGATCACAAATAGGATTATAATAAATTGTTCCGAATGATCTCATGTATATTAGGTAGACTCGCAAGAAACGTGATCATGACTGGTAATCTTCTATTGAATGGGAAGAAGGCAAGACTAGACTACGGCCTCGTCGTAAGTAATAATTTCACATATCCAAATTCTAGTTTTGGTGTGTTTTAGGATTTTTTTTTATTGAAAATTATGATTGTATGGATAGGCTTATGTAACACAAGAGGACATTTTGATGGGGACACTAACGGTTAGGGAGACAATAACATACTCAGCACATCTAAGGCTTTCGAGTGATTTGACCAAAGAAGAAGTCAACGGCATTGTTGAAGGAACTATAATTGAGCTTGGTCTTCAAGACTGTGCAGACAGAGTCATAGGTAACTGGCACGCTAGAGGAGTGAGTGGCGGCGAGAGGAAACGTGTCAGCGTTGCGTTAGAGATCTTAACGCGGCCGCAGATTCTGTTTCTTGATGAACCAACTAGCGGTTTGGACAGTGCTTCTGCGTTCTTTGTGATTCAAACGCTAAGGAACATAGCTCGGGATGGCGATAGAACCATTGTTTCGTCGATTCATCAGCCTAGTAGCGAAGTTTTCGCTCTCTTTGATGATCTTTTCTTGCTCTCTAGTGGTGAGACTGTTTATTTTGGTGAATCCAAGTTTGCTGTTGAGGTAAAAACTGAGATCTAGCTTTCTTGGTTTTCAAGAAATATTGTGCTTGTCTGATTGCTAAACGCATATATCTCTCTGTGTGTTTTGTTTGCAGTTCTTTGCTGAAGCGGGGTTTCCTTGTCCAAAGAAACGGAACCCTTCTGACCATTTCCTAAGATGTATAAACTCAGATTTTGATACCGTTACAGCTACACTCAAAGGATCTCAGAGGATTCGGGTGAGATATCTAAATCTTTAAACTTTGAACAAGGCTGTAGAGACTCCTTCGAATAAAGACTCTCTATATCTTTTATTGTAGGAGACACCAGCTACATCAGATCCTTTGCTGAATCTAGCAACGTCTGAGATCAAAGCTAGGCTTGTTGAGAATTACCGTCGTTCAGTCTATGCTAAATCCACAAAATCTCGGATCCGTGAATTAGCTAGCATGGTAAGCAAACCCTTCTTCTCTGTTTCACTCATTCAAGAATCCAAGACAAGTTTGTATATTGAAACCTTCTGTGTTCTGTTTTCGGGGTTTTATAGGAAGGACATCATTCGATGGAAGTGAGAAAGGGAAGTGAAGCGACCTGGTTTAAACAGCTACGAACTTTAACAAATAGATCATTTGTGAATATGTGCCGCGATATTGGATACTATTGGTCAAGAATTGTGATCTACATTGTCGTATCGTTCTGTGTCGGAACCATCTTTTACGATGTAGGACACAGCTACACATCGATCTTGGCTCGTGTTTCTTGTGGTGGATTCATTACAGGTTTCATGACGTTCATGTCCATTGGAGGGTTTCCTTCTTTCATTGAAGAAATGAAAGTGTTCTATAAAGAGAGGTTGAGTGGTTACTACGGTGTTTCGGTTTACATCATATCGAATTACGTCTCTTCTTTCCCGTTCTTGGTAGCGATTTCGCTCATCACAGGGAGTATCACTTACAACATGGTGAAATTCCGTCCTGGAGTCTCGCATTGGGCTTTCTTTTGTCTTAACATATTCTTCTCTGTCTCGGTCATTGAGAGTCTCATGATGGTTGTAGCTTCTCTTGTTCCAAACTTCTTGATGGGTCTAATCACTGGAGCTGGTATCATTGTAAGAAACCTACCCTCTCTATTTCAAGAATCTTCTGTTTTGTAATCCTCTGTATCTGAAACAGTGTTCTTGATCATGGTTTCTTTAATAGGGAATCATCATGATGACTTCTGGATTCTTCCGTCTACTTCCTGATCTTCCAAAGGTTTTCTGGCGTTATCCGATTTCCTACATGAGCTATGGTTCTTGGGCAATTCAGGTACTCTCTTTGCTTTATTTACAAGAACCATTCAATACTAATATTGAAGCGTTTAGCTTGCAAATATTGTGAATCTCACATTGAAGTTTCGCTGTCAATTAGTTTTGATAAGAAGTTGGTGAGTCTTTGGTATCTAACATGTTTTTGTTTTCTTGTTTTATAAACTGAAGGGAGCATACAAGAACGATTTTCTTGGTCTAGAGTTTGACCCAATGTTTGCGGGTGAACCCAAGATGACAGGAGAGCAAGTGATAAACAAGATATTCGGAGTGCAAGTCACACATTCTAAGTGGTGGGACTTAGCAGCGATCGTGTTGATCCTTGTGTGTTACCGCATTCTCTTCTTCATAGTCTTGAAGCTCAAGGAGACAGCAGAGCCGGCTTTGAAAGCTATTCAAGCAAAGAGAACGATGAAGAGTCTCAAAAAGAGACCTTCTTTCAAGAAAGTTCCATCTTTATCTTCAATATCAAGGAGACACCAACCTCCACACTCACTTTCTTCTCAAGAAGGTCTTACCTCTCCGATACATTAAAGACTATATCAATATATATGTGTATACACTTTGTTTCCTAATCTGTTTTGCACATACAATCCAGCATCTGATGATTCTATGATTCAGCATTATTATTGAACATTCCTTCAATATACAGTAGTTTCTCATCGTATACATATATATAATAAAATTCCTCCTATGGTTTTTTATTTTGTATGTAAAAAAAAAAATATATGGAATGCCTAAACCCGTTACCTATTAAACTTGTTATATAGATGCCCACATAATTTATATGAGAATTATAATGTCATTAACTATTTTTCGTTAATACCAAAACGACAACGTTTTGATGAAAGTTTTAATTCAAGAAAATGTCATTTAAACCTTAGGTCAATTAAACCATGAACTTTCAAACGTAGATCATTTAAACCATGAACTTTGTTGTAGGTCATTTAAAACATTAACTTTCATTGACTGAGATATTTTAGATATCAAGTTTCGTTAACAAAGCCAAATTCGACATAACATTAAATATGCTAACAAAAACAAGTGATATTTGGTGTTTTTAGCGTCTTTCATCTTTCGTTTCATACTTTGTTTTTGCCGTTTTGTCGTGTCTTTTGTGTATTTTTGTTTGTGTCTTGAGTCTTTTTCATGTATTAGAACACTACACTGGAGTTTGAAGGATTGATCACCTTGTTTTAGATCCATAGAATTGATCATTTTATTCTAGATCCTAAGTTTTTCTATACTATACTTGTGATGCCCCTTGTGCTTGAGATCTTGATCCTTATATTTGTCTTTGTGATCAATTTATGTAACACATGTAAGCAGACTTTAATATCAAATTTATTTTAGCTTGATGTCTAAAAATTCCTAGTCAGTGAAATGATTCAAATGACTTTCAACAAAGTTCATAGTTTAAATGACCTAAATTTTAAAGTTCATGGTTTAAATGACCTACAGTTAAAAGTTCATAGTTTAAATGATATTTTTTCAAATTAAAACTTTCATTAAAACAACGTCGTTCTGGTACTAACGAAGAGTGGTTAACGACATAGTAATAAATGTTTGTTAGTTGCTTAGTTATCGGATTTAACATCATGTTCTTTTTTGGCTTGGTTAACAAAACTTAATGTTTAAAAGAACTAGTCAACAAAAGTTGATGTTTTAAATAGTCTACAACAAAATATATGGTTTAAATGGCCAAAATTTGAAAGGTCATGGTTTAAACAAAAAAATTCTGGAACTAAAATATCTTAGACTCAATAATTAAGAAAATTTGGACTAAGGCCCTGATTGGTAACGACTATTACTTGTGGCTGTAGAAACATTGACTGTAAAAATTTGGCTGTAAAGAATTTGGCTGTAGAGACTTTGGCTGTAGATACTTTGACTGTTAAAATCTGATTGTTAAAAACAAAACTTGAAAAAGCTGTGACTGTAATTTGTTTATTATTATATATAATTTTATAAATAGATATATCATGATAAATATTAATCTATATGTCACATAGTGACAAAACAATAAATTTTATTAATAAAAAATTGCAAAAATGGGTGTCAAAAGAAAGAAACAAAATGATGATAATTAATCTATAAAAAATGTTTGTGCAAAAATATATATAAATTTAGAGAGAGATTTTAATTATGAGGGGACAAAGAATTTTTGTTTTATTCTACAGCGTCAATGTGGCTTTAGAAAACAAAGGAAAGTAAAGAACGAACTGAAACTTTAAAAAATAAAAAAGTAATAAAAGCCTGATTGGCAAATAAAATGCTGTTAAGACTTTTAAATATTTTTAAAGCCTTAAAAGTCTTCACCAATGAAGGTCTAAATAAAGAGAATTTTTTAGAAATATCTTTTTTGGTGTATCCTTTTTCAAAAATACCCATTCCATCTATTCATTTTAAAAAATACCACTTTAAATATGAAAAATTTAAAGTTTTATATGGTTCACAAGGTATTTCTAGATAATAACTACCACCTCTAGACTCGATCCAAATATTTATAAAATTTGAAAATATTTTTAAAAGTTTTTAGAAGGTTTTTAAAAGGTTTACAAGATTTTTAAAAGTCTTTTAAACTGTTTTTAAAAGGTATTTATACTGTATTTATAAAATATATAAAAATTTTTACACATATATAAAGGTAATTTGTGTATATATTTATAAGCTTACACACAAAGTTTGCAAATTTTTAGTGGTTTTTTTGGTAAAGTTTGAAAGAGGGGATATTTTTGAAAAATAGTATTGCAAAAAGAGTATTTTTGAAATTCCCCTTTAAATAAATCATAAATAACAATTTTAAATAATTAAACATCTTTTTTAATATTATTATTATTATTGTTTTTTGTCGGCTTTTAATATTATTATTATTATTTAGTTTTTAAATATATCATATTAAATAAATAAAAAAGAAAATAAAACCGGTCGTTTTGACTAATTAATTACATAAAACAGTAACTTATTTCATATTTAATTTTTTTAAAAATTTAAAACAGATATAATTAAGAGTCATTATGCCGAGTTATGATATGGTTACCAACTCTTAACAATCAATTTGAAACCAAATGATTTGTTATTTTAATGCATATCAGTAGAAATCTATATATCTTTTTTTAAAAAAAATGTAATGCTAGCTATTTAATCTGAATATTAATTTCTTTCTAAAGATTATTATACATTATTTTTAATATAAAAGTCAAATATGTAATTTTTTTGTTAAAGAAAATAAAAGGATTACAATTCAAATATTCAATGTATAATTTATGATGAATGGAACTTTGAAAGAAATATCAAGGTATACAATAATGTAGGGGGCGGGGGGTAATATAAAGGAAGGTATACACTATTTACGCAGTAATGTTACTGAAAAAATTTGTAGCAAAAATTACCCACAAAGAGTAACCAATAGAGACAAAATATTAGATTATTTATTTAGTATCAAATGAGTGAGTATTCGTCGCAAGATAAATAGGAAAAGCTACAGATAAACTGGGTAGCTAATTTATTACAAGTTTTGTTACGAACTTATTTGTAGGAACGAGCCTCGAATAAATAAGTTTTAAGTGCCCTATACTTTCCCTTCTCTATACAATGAAAAAAAAAAAAAAAAAAAACCCCAAACTGAAATCTAGGTCTTCTTGACTCCGCCACAGACTCCACCGTGAAGCTCGTCGCCGGCCTCATTTCGCATCCATTCCGTCAACTCTAAGCCTGAGACTGAAGACGCCAACGGAGAGAACACCAATCGGGGGAAAGATCGAGACTGAGATTGAGATGGGGACCGAGTACGTGACCGCGACTGGGAGAGTGATAGGGGTGAGATCGAGATTGCGATAGGAATAGAGACAGAGAGCGAGAGAGAGACCATGAGCGTGACTGTTGAGGTTCGGATTGTGTGAAACAATCAAGAGTTTTAGGTTCGTCATATTCGTCTAAGTGCACCCACCAGGTGTTTACTTTTATTCCTTACTCTCAATTTGTTTTTTTTATTAATCGAGCTTAAAAATTCTTAGCTTTGATGTTTGTCTGAATGTAAAGTTGTTCTGTTCTTCTGGTTATTAATCGAGCTCCAAGTTCGTAGCTTTGGATGTTAGTCTGAATTGAAAGTTGGATGTTAGTCTGAACTGAAGGTTGTTCTGTTCTTCTTGACTATTTAGTTATTTTGAAACTTTGAAACTTTGTTATTTGGTTTTCTTAATCCATTCTCGTGTTACTGTTCTATGTTGTGTATCCATTAAACCTCGGGGTGTTTTTGATGAGTTGGTTGCAGATTGGTTCTACTACGATTGAAGTAAGGACAAAAGAGGAAGGTGTTCTTGCAGTCAAGAAGCGTAAGGAGATAATAGGAAGGTTTTGAGAACTAAGTCTTTTTGTGAAATTTTTGTTTATCATTTTCATGTTTGGGTGTTCTCTAAACATTTTGAATCTCATATAAGAAAGAAGAAGGCTGTTCACAAGACCATTACAACCGATGACAAGTTTTGTTGTCCCTTCTTTCGATCTCCGAAGCTGCCTGCTTTGTTTAATCGCAGCTGAATTGATTCTGATCCTTGTGTGGTACTTTCCATCTGTTTTTTACTATGAACGTTAGGTTTTGCGATCTAATTTTCCAATTCTAGGTATGTTAATATTCGAAAGATCTTAGATTTGGTGAAACCAAACTTGCTACTAACTGCAATTTGTGATTTTCTTCTTTGACTTTTGGGTATTCTACTTTTGGCCGTGCAAAGTTTTTTAGCTTTGGTTATTTTGGTTTATTCTCGTTTTGGGATCGAGCAATCCGCTACTACTTAATTGCAATTGAGGTGGTGCTCAGTTTCTTCTGTTCACTTCTCAACCTATAATGCTTTTGTTACTTTTTCTTTCATTTTCCTCTTGCTGACACTTCCTTTTTTAATTTATTTCTCAGCTGAGGCCCAACTGCTGATGCTTGGTCGAACTTGGCAAGTGCATACATGCGAAAGGGAAGACTCAGCGAGGCAACACAATGCTGTCAGCAGGCCCTCTCATTGAACCCACTTCTGGTAATGGAATTTATGAGCCTTCTGTTTAAGTTTTCACCGTATTCTGTTTCACTACTTCTGGGATATTCACTGTCTAGCTTCTTTCGTTCGTCTTCTCACCTCGTAAGGTATTTTTTTCTTAGGTTGACGCACATAGTAATCTCGGGAATCTGATGAAGGCTCAAGGATTGATTCATGAAGTAAGTCTTGTGAATTGAACTATTTAAGTTATTCTGTTCATGTCCCTGTTCCAGCACTAAATAAATATTATCTGCAATTGTCTTGTGAGCTAGTTATGGATGTGGCCTCAATGTTACAATAGATTGATTTGAAGTCTTTTCATTGCAGAAGAATTTTTAATTGAATCAAAATAAATTATATCTAAATGGTTGGTGACGTGATGCTCCTACCAATTTGTATTGCTGCATTTGGTCTGACATTTACTTGAATGTGCAGGTTTCTAAAATACTTTCATGTCTAGCAATTCATCTAGTGTCTTGTCTTTTTTTTTGTCCATTACTAGTTTTCTCTCTTTGCCTCTATGATCTAGTTCTTAAATTATATATTTTTTCACTTCGCTTGATTCTTATTTCTTGGAATCTGTTAGTGTCTCAGTGTCTTATTCATCTGTGTGTTGGTTATAGGCTGAAAAAAATAGATGATAAAGTTAAATCCTTACTTTTAGACTTCCACTAATTATCTGCTTTGTGAGAGCTTGCTTATAAACACTTATAATCTTTCTTGTTTGTGCAGTGTCTGACTATTTGGAGTTTCCAACATGGAGCGGTTTGTGATACTCATAATCATTTCCTCAAAAAAAGAAGCTTCCAGCTTTTGGAGTAGTGGGTTCCAAGCTCTGTGAGAAAGTTTGAATCATGCCAAGGACCTCAGATCAGGAGAACATTAACATGAATGAAGAGTCTTGTATCCATCATTATATAGAAGGATGATAGTTTATAAGTATTTTTTCGAGACTGGGTGAATAATGTTTGTTTTATGAAATGATGTGTATCTTGTGGATGTTTATTATATATAAATTGGATATTTTGCAAATTAAGCAGGTTCCACCAAATTTATTAGCTTTATACAATTGCATAAAATAAGAGTCATAACAATGCATGTTAAAATGCGCATACCCTTTCGTCACAAGTATAGTGTAGTAAATGGTAACAAGTTTATGACACTTGGCGATGTAGCAATCTGTCGCAAATCAATGACGATTGTATTGTGGGTTCTTGAAGCAAATTGATACGTATATTTCAGACGCATTCTGTAGCAAATACCTACAGCAAAATATAACATTTTGTAGTAAATAGCTATGATGTAAACATTTGCTACAACCAAATAGTTACTAAATAACTTTGTCGTAAATATGTAACAAAAAAAATTTTAGCTACAAATAACATATTATAACTACTAATATTTCCGTAACAATGCAGACCATTTTTACTAGTGATAACACAATACAGTCGAATCTCTATAAATTAATACTCTTTAAATTAATATTCGCTATAAATTAATAAATTCTTCCGGTCCCAAGTTGGGCCGGTGTAAAAAGTAACACATTTCGATAAATTAATAAGATAATAATATTTTTGGAAATCCTATGTAAAAATATGGTCCCATCAATATCATTAATTAATAATCAAATAATATTAATATATATATATATATATATATATATATATAAAAGAAAATCTAGTGAGATATGACTCTATTGTTGTTTGCATATTCTTGAATTTACATTCTAATTGGAGCTCATTTCTAATCTTTTTTATTGTTGTCTTCTCAAACCGCATCCAAAAATTGTGGAAAGTCCTAAATGCGATAATTGTTTATTTACTTGTAATTGGTTTTAAAATTACCGCAATATATTCTTTGACTTCATCATTACCATGAATGATACTAGTAGCAATTTCTTCTAAACTCTAAACTTCTAACATTTACCGTTTTTATCTAAACTCTAAATTAAAAATTAATAAGAAATCTGTAAAAATATGAATGATAACAAAAGTATCTTATTTTGTAATATAAAATTTAAAAATCTGAAAATTAAATATCTCTTCATAAATTAATAATTATTAATTTATCGATAAATTTAAACCTCTATAAATTAATAAAATTTCCTGGTCCCGACCTTATTAATTTATAGAGGTTTTACTGTAACCCATCAAAGAATTTTCAAAAGAGTCATCTCATAATAAAATAGTAATATAATAATAATGTTAATTAGAACACATGTGTTCATTAAATAATAAATTTATTTTATTAACAATTTACAACTGAAAAAAATCTATATTATGAAAGATGACCAACTCTCTCCATTTGAGTGACACATCAGCAGTGGAGAGAGTGCCACCTATCTATTCTCATTAAAAGCAAACAGACCTAAACTTAAAAGAATATGAAACATCTTTCATGTCTTTTTTTTTTTTTTTTAATATCACAAACAGTTTCAATACTTACATAAGAAATTTAGAGAGGCTTAGAACATGTCCCAAAAAAATAGATGCATCACCAAAAGACAAAAGGGCATCGAGAGTGAATCAAAGCGCCACTTCTTCCTCTTGGCGTAATGTATTGGCATATGGTTTAAGTGTTACAAATTTGTCAATAGTTTGAAAAGTTGCTGTAGTGATAGAGATATTGGTTAATATTGTAAAGAAATTTATGAAAGTTTGTCTCTAAAGAAATAAATTTTTATATATAAAGAAGATTGGAGTTTTGTTCACTATCAAATGGAAGATATTTGAATAAAACTGTAAAATATTGGTTTAGAAAAATACAGAGAAAAAGAGGAAGATAGTTGAAAAAATTCATGACTGTTGGTTTTCCTATTTTAATATTTAGAAGTTGTCAAAAAGAAAACTGAATGAAATTCTTATTAAAAACCAAATTCTAGAGTTATATTCAAAAAATTGAAGAGCTAACATGAAAAGAAGATGTCTATCTTAATTATTTCTATTAAAGAGTTTAGCCAATCTACAATTCTTGATAAATAGAAAATGTTAGTGTTTCATAGTATTTAATTGAGAAACTTAAGTATGAATATATCTAAATACTTAAGCTTTTTTTTTTGAATGAATGTAAAATTTATTCAAACAAAAAACTCTTTGTTACAAAATTTGCATCTTTAGATCAAGCTTTCATTTAAAATATTTTCTTTTGAAGTTTTAGACAAGAATTGTAGAATGTTTAAATCTCTCAAGACAAAGTTGTTCATGCATGTATCTAATAATTCAATTACAAAATGAGAAAACCTATGTGAAGTATTAAAACAATCAACGTCAAATTATATTTTTCAAGATTTTCACAATTAAAAAAAAACAAAGATAAACTCTACATAAGAAACAAATTAGTAGCAAATTAAATTGTTTAAAAAACGGTAAACCATAAAGCCCGCGCATAGCGCGGATATTCATCTAGTATCATGAAAAAACAAGAAATAATTAGAAAAGTAGACACTTTTTCATAGAATAATTTGTAAAGTAGGCACTTTATAAAACAAATTTATAAAATAGGCACTTTTCTCTCTCTTCTCTAATACAACTCTCTATTAGAGAGACACTTTAGTAATTGACTCATTTAACCTTTAATGCAAAAACATAAATATCCCACATACAATTATACTTTTATTTTTTTTTCTTTTTTTCCTCTTAAACTTTTTAACTTGATTTGTTATTAATTTATACAAAATAATTATAGAAATTCCTCAAAATACCACAATTAAGTTCTTTCTAAAATACCACATTTTTTTTTTTCAAAAAACCACATAAGTTTTATTTTTCAAAAATATTTAAAACACAAAAAAATGTTTTGAAGGATGTAGAATTTAATTTGTTAGGTTTGGGTTTACAATTTTAAATTTAGAGTATAGTCTTTAGGGGTAGGGTTTAGTGTTTAGGATTTAATTGTTAGTTTATTATATTAATTTACACTTTGATATTAATCTTAAAAATACCACATTTTAAGTTTTTTTTTTCAAAAAACCACAAATTTTTTTTCCCAAAAATAACACAAACACAAAAGTTTTAATTATTTTTTTTGCAAAAAACAACATAAGATTTATTTTTCAAAAATATGACAAACACAAAAAATTATATTTAAGGATGTAGAATTTATTTATTTTGTTAGGTTTGGGTTGACAATTTTATATTTAGGGTATAGTCTTTAGGGGTAGGGTTTAGTGTTTAGGATTTAATGATTAGTTTATAATTTTAATCTACACTTTGATATTAATTTTAAAAACACGCTTTAAGTTATTTTCTTCAGAAAACTACAAAAGTTTTATTTTCTAAAAATAACACAAACACAGAAAAATGATTTTTAAGGATGTGAAATTTTATTTATTTATCTCAGATGGTAAACCAAACCGAGATGGTATACTAAACTCAGTTGGTACACCCCCAACGCAGATGGTACACCAAACCTAAATGGTACACCAAAATAGCATTATTTGACATATTACAATATTTTAAATTAACTTTTAGATATTTTTAGGTTTGGGTTCTATATTTTACATTTAGAAAATAGTTTTGAATGGGTAGAGTTTAATATTTAGAGTGTATGGTTTAATTGTGAATTTTTTTAATTAGATAGTACACCAAACCTAAATGGTACACAGTACACCAAACCTAAATGGTACACCCAACCCAAATGGTACACCAAAGTAAAAATATTTCACACATTACAATATTTTAAATTAATATTTAGAATTTTTTTTATGTTTGAGTTTTCTATTTTACATTTAGAATATAGTTTTGAAGGATAAAGTCTAGTATTTAGAGTGTAAGATTTAATTAGATGGTATACCAAACCTAAATTGTATACTAAACCCAGATGATACACCAAACATAGATAGTATATTAGACCCAGATGGTACACTATATTCATATGGTACACCAGATTCAGACGGTACACCAAATTCAGACGGTACACCAGATTCAGACGGTACACTAGACCCAGACGGTACCCAAGAGCCATATGATACACTAGACCTAGATGGTACACCAGACTCATATGGTACACTAGACTGATGGTACACCGTACACCATAGTCACATCGTACACTAGACCCAGATGGTACACCAGACGTAGACTCATATGGTACACTAAAATACACCAGACGCATATTGTACACTTAACTTAGATGATACACCAAACCTAAATGGTACACCAAAATAGCATTATTTGACATATTACAATACTTAAAAATAGTTTTAAAAAATATATTTTTTTAGGTTTGGGTTCTCTATTTTACACTTAATGTCTAATTTTGAGGGGTAGGGTTTTAGTATTTAATTTAAAAATTAAAATTTTAAAATTAGAACATGTTTTTAGAATTTAGAGTGCTAAATTTGAAAATAAAAATTATTTGGTGTTATTTGAGAGAATTTTCTTAATTTTAGTGAAACATGAAACAATTTTTGATCCAATACCTCAAAATCGGGTCCCACACACACAAAACTTTATTGGAAGATATATATTATATATTGTAATTTTTCTCACTTTTTTTATCATATTCTATCTCTCATTTCCTCTAAAACTGGGACCACAAATAAAACTCTCTTATATGACACATAGTCATGGGTATATTGGTCTTTCTAATTGTTTTTGTCTTATATTCTCTCTCACAAACTCTCTATCTCACAAAAGCAAAAAAGTGCATTTTTTTTTTGAACAGAGAAAACTTCTCATTAGGCCTTAATAAAGTTTAAGTTACAACATTCAGCCCACTAAGGGCCTCTTTTGCCAAAACATCGGCATGACGATTGAGATTTCGGGGAACAAAGGAAAATGAGACAAAAGATAGATTTGCTGATAGATCAAGGATGTCGTAAAGAATCCCATGAAGCTCCTTCGACTGAAGCTTCCCATTGAGTGCATTGACTAGCAGCTGCGAGTCTGATGCAAATTGGATGATCTTGAGGTCCGATTCGACTGCAACACATAGCGCGGCTAGTGTTGCCATAGCTTCGGCCATCAAGGGAGAGGAGACAGATAGGGCAAAGGACGAGCCTTCTCGGGTTATCTGCTCCTGTGAACTCCTAAAGAGCCAGCCTAGACCAGCACAGCCATCGTCCTTCCAAGCCGCATCAGTAAAACAGGTTAGAGCGTTGCTTGGTACTAGAGGCTTGATTAGGGATTGACTTTACGATGGGCTCCTCTCTATAGGGTTTTGGGCTGATTGCCATTCTTTTGCCCTCAGCAAAGCTAGTAAGATCGCCTCCTCCGGAGAGGTTTTCTGGTTGTTGAAGATGAGCTTGTTACGAGCTGTCCAAATTGTCCAAATAATCCAAGGGAAAACTGGTCCGGCATTCAATCCTGTTGGAGGGAAGCACAAGAGGGAGTTTGCCAAACGAATCCCATCCTTCACAGAGAGGATGGACAGGGAGTTTAGCGAGGTAGATGTAGGTGCTAACTGCCAAGTTTTTATCGCAAAAGGACACTTGAATAGGAGATGGAGGACTGATTCATCCTGTTCGCAGTGGGGGCACTTTACATAAGCATTTACGTGTCTGTGGAGAAGATTTTTTCCCAACGGTAGAGCGTTCTGGGCTGCTTTCCAAAGGAGGAGTTTCGTCTTTGGAGCTGTTTTCAGTGCCCAAATATTCGACTTCCAGCTAAAGGTACTGGAATTCTCTACTTCTGCAGTAGGTTTAGCGACTTCTTTTGATGCCATCTCTTCATAATACCCAGATTTTACTGTGTAGAGTCCATCCGATGCTGGAAGCCAAGCCCAAGAGTCATTGGCTCCCATTCTACTAGGTCTCAGTTGTTTGATTTCGGCGGAGTATGAAGGGAGGATAGCTTCAATGAGGTTGTCATTCCATCCCCGAGAACCTGGGAGGAGGAGGTCGGCTACCATTAGGTTCTGAGACGCTTCTGAAGGAGGTCCCACTGGAGAAACTGCAGAATTGAGGGAAAGCCGTGGGGTTCGCCAGACTGGAATTGACTCACCCGAACCGATGAGTCGTCCCATGTGTGGTTTGATTAAGTCTCGTCCCATACAGATACTTCTCCAACCATGAGATGCTGATCCTTTAGGGGAGTGGTGTTGAGGAGCAATATTTCCCGAGGAGAACACGTGCAAGAAGGCAAGATGGGTTTCGGAGGATCCTCCAGGTATTCTTTGCCAACAGGGCTCTATTGAAAACTTTTATGTCTCGGAATCCTAGTCCACCTGTTTTAAAAGATTTTGACATTCTTTTCCAAGAAATCCAAGACATCTTCTTTGTTTCCGAATTTGCATCCCACCAGAACCTTGTGAGAGCTGACTGGATCCTCTTGCACAGAGAGTTTGGGAGATCGAAACAAGTCATTGTGTACGTAGGCATAACAGCTAGAACAGATTTGAGCATCGTTAACTTGCCAGCAGTGGATAAGAATCTTGATGACCAGCTAAGGGCACGCTGTTTGATGCGATCTACTATCATAACGAACAAATCTTTCTTTTTCCTTCCAAATAGTTCTGGTAAGCCTAAGTACTTACCTTGTCCTCCCTCTTTTTTGATATTAAGGTCTGCTTTTGCTTGTTCTCTAACAGCTGTTGGTGTTTTTGCAGAGAAAGTAATGGAGGATTTATCCTGGTTAATCTTTTGTCCCGAAGCATTTTCATACTTCCTGAGAATAGATCGCAAGGTTAGGCAGCTTTGATGGTCTGATTTGCAGAAGAACATGGTGTCATCAGCAAACAGAAGGTGGTTGACTCGAGGGCTACGTTTTGCCACTTTGATTCCCGGTAAGCGACCATGAACTTGGGCTTTATTACACATGCTAGAGAGCACTTCACTGCAGATAATGAACAGGTATGTTGATAGAGGATCTCCCTGTCGGATACCTCTCTGGGGAATGACCTCCCCTAGAGCTTGACCATTTAGCAGGTAAGAGTAGGAAACTGTAGAGATACACTGCATGATCCAGTTAACCAAAGTTCGGTGAAACCCCATTCTAGTCATTGCTGCTCGTATGAATTCCCATTCAAGCCTATCGTAGGCTTTGCTCATATCTGTCTTGACAGCCATGTAGCATCTCTTTCTAGCACCCGAGGTTTTTAGGTTATGGAGAGCCTCATGAGTAATCAGAACATTATCTGAGATTGCTCTTTGTGGAACAAAGGCAGATTGATTCTCTGAGATACATGCATGGAGAATAGGTTGTAGTCTCTTAGCTAGTAGTTTAGCTATAATTTTATAGTAGACTGAGCATAGGGCAATTGGCCGGTAGTCTGAAACTTTTTGAGCAGTCGTGATCTTTGGGATCAGCCTGATATGGGTGTGATTTATCTTATTTGGCAGGTGGCCCGAGATAAAGAAAGCCTGGACCTCCGATACGATCTTATCACTTAAAGTATCCCAGTGTGATTGAAAGAAGCTAGCCGAGAAGCCATCTGGACTGGGTGCTTTATCTGCATGGATTGAGAAACACGCCTGTTTTATCTCCAGGGCATTTGGTAAAATTGTCAAGCTGCTGTTCATTTCATCAGTGATACAAGGAGTCAGTGCTTCGTTAACATTTGTTGTGCTGTCCCCACCCTGGGAGGTGAAGATTTCTTGGAAATAGTTTGATATGACCTGCACAATATCCTTCTCCTCGTACACTGGGGTTCCATTAGCAGATTCTATGACAGAAATGTTGTTGGCGGCTCTTCTACCTTTGGTGGCAGCATGAAAATAACCAGTGTTCTTATCTCCCAGGTTTAACCATAACTGTCTGCTGCGTTGTTTCCAGAACTCTTCTTCTTTTTTATAGGCGAGCAGCAGTCTATGATTTAGAGAGTCAATTGAAGGTTGAGGGGTTTCATTATCACTCATTGCCTCCTCCAGTTGTTCCCGGGAGGATACAATTTCTTTCTGACTATTTGAGTGTTGTGTCTTGCACCAGGTGATGATTGCGGTTCTGCACAGATGGATTCTCTGATCAACTGATGCGTCAGGTAAAGAATTCCAGGCCTCAAGCACAAGTTTTTTAATTTCATCATTTCCTTTCAGCCGTCTATCATATCGAAATAATCCACTTCTCCTCCATTTTACAGGGTCAAAGGAAATCACCAGAGGCCTATGATCAGATCCTTCAAACCGTAGATATTCGCTTCTACCTGAGGGATAAGCTATGGTCCAGTCGCTATTTGCCATGGCTCTATCTAGTCGACATCTAATCAGGTGAGAGTGTCTCATTCCTCTCCAGGATAAAAAATTCCCGGTATGCTTAAGATCAAAGTGGTCGCAGGTTGACATAAATGATATGAGATCCGAGAAAGAGCCTTCCGGTCTTAGGGGACCACCCACTTTCTCAAAGCCATGGATAATATCATTGAAATCTCCGGTAATTAGCCAAGGTCCCGATCTGGAAGAAGCGCGCTCCCGGAGATGGTTCCAAACTTGTGTGCGGTTTGCTCTGTCAGGCTCACCATACATGAAAGTGGTACAGAAAGTTCTTCCCTTCGCTGTAATATTTGTTTCAATAAAATGTTGATTTGAGAAACAGATTTCCACTTCAACACTTTGTTTCCAGAGGAGTGCTAGGCCACCGACTCCCGGGGCATGGGGTGGTACTAAGTGATGTGACTGGTACCCTAAGCATTCAAGATATTGGAGAACCATATCCGAGGAGTTTTTGGTCTCCATGAGGAATAGTAAGTCAGGAGAAATCTTTTTATGGATTTCCTTTAATCTCTGGACTGTCATGGGATTCTCCAACCCACAACAGTTCCAGCTCACTGCTCTTAAGGAAGAGGGGGAGGCAGATTCTGAAAATCCACCGTGTTTTTCTTGATTGCAGGAATCAGTGGGATAGTTGGGGAACCAGATGAAGGTCTTCCGCGGCGTGAAGATGTGTCAGATGACTGGGAGTTCCTTTTAGATGGACCTGCATCCGCATCCGTATTGGTTGCATACCCTCTATTACAGCGGGAAGTAGTTGGAGGAGTCTTAACTTGCTTGGTTCGCAAAGTACTTGAGATATGAGGTCTTTTTCCAACTTTTGACCCTATAGTCTTTTTTGGGGATCCCTGAGTAAAGATTCTCTTAGGCGTTTTTGCTCATGGGAGCTTGTGCGCAGCTTTATTTACCGGTTTAAGTGACGGGGGGCGCCCTCATCCTCTTTTGCTTGTTCTAGGTTCATCATGTTGGGGATACATATGGGGAAGTTGTGGCAACCCTGTTGGGCTAGTAGTATCAAGAGCTGCTGGGGAAAACTCCGGGGAGGATGCAAGCACTGCCGCCTCAACGATTTTTTCAGCTGTGGTATCCATGAGGTTAGAGGCTTCTCCCTGATTTACTCAGATTCTTCTAGCTGCATTTTCAGTAGGGTCTGCAGTGGAGATATATTGGATTGTTACTTCACGAAGTTCACTAAACACTTGGTCCTTTGTAGGTACAATTTTTGATGTAGAAAGATGATGCTCTGGAGCTAAGAGACCATCAGGAGCAGCTTTCCTGGGCTGTGAGGAGGGTGAGTCCGGCTCTCTATCAGTAGTGATCCTCTCTAGTGGAGGACGTCTGGTTCGGGAAGAATCAGAGACTTCTCGCTGAGGAGATAGTGGAGGGAGTTGTTTCTCGCGCCATTGCAAGGTTTGTCGTGGCAATCGATGGGGGGAAAGACCTTTCCTGAGGTGAGATCTTTAGAAATCAGAGTTGGAGGATCTACTAATCTCTCTGTCTCTATCGTTTCTTATTCTTTGTTCAAAGTGTCTTTGGGGGAGAGCCTCATCTCTTGAAAAATATCCCAAGTTGGATCTTGCCTGGTCATAGGTCCGTTTTAGTGGGTTTGCTGCATTTTGCATTGAGAAGCTTCTGTCAGAGGCTCGAGGGTGTGGCAGGGAGGGAAAAAATTATCCTGGAGAGTGTAGTAATTCCTGGATATTTCTCTAGCCGTATCAGGTGGCAGTGGAGAAGCTTCTTTTTTGGTTAGGAGGCCTGGACATTGCTTTGTTTCATGCGTTAGGCAATGACAATGGTGGCAGTGAGACTTCAGGTTTTTGTAATCTAGAGTGACGACTATCTCCTCACCATTTGCGAACTCCACAACTGACTCTTTTGTTAGGGGTTGAAGGCCATTCAAGAGAACTCTGACCTTCGCAGTGGCTGGGGTAATATCAGTTTGGAGAACTTGGCCAAGTTCTTCTCCTATAACTGACAACATCTCTGTTTGCCAAAAGTGTTTTAGCAAACCATGTATCTCCACCCATAACGGGATTTGTGATGGAAAGTTCTTAGAGATTATGGGTTCCCATTTCTGAAGGATGATCATCCACTGGTCAAAGTGGTATGGTCCATTTTCTAGCACATGTTGAAGATCTTCTACTAGGTCAAACCGGAATTGGAACATTCCTCGACCTAGATCTGAGCCCACAGCTTTTCCACGGAGGTTCCAGCGGTTGACTAGGAAAGGGAACATGGCGTAAAATCTTTGATTTGCTGGGTTTGTAAGGCGACCAATGAGAGTGAGGGAATTTTCAGCTATTAGTGCCGATGTGTCTAGCTCGGGGCTCAGATTCGCTTTCTCGGAGGGGGAGTATCCACGCTCAATACCTTTGCCTTTCAAACTGTATGGGATTCTTTTCTCCATAGTGAAAGTGAGATTGTAGTGTTTAAACGGGTCTGTAAGCAGATAACTTGTAGTACGGGGTTGCAGAGGGGAAAAATATGGTTACAGGGTAGTTTTAAACACGGTTCCAAGGGTTTAAAAGGTTTGTAAACGGTTCAGGTCAGATTCGAAACAAGACAGAGCATTAAAGAGGGTAGAGAGACCGAGAGCAAACCTCTGTTGCAATAAATCTTGGTCGGAGAAGGCTCATCTAGCAGCTGGAAGCGGTGGTGGAGAGGGGGAATCTTGGTGGTATACCCATGAGACCAGTGGTTTGCAACGCATAAACCCAAAAGCCCAGTGGATAATGCACTTTTCCTAAGCCTCGAAAGTGGTTGAGATCTGGTTAATAGGATGCTTCATGCTTTCTCGGGGATTGGGCCTGAAAGCGTTTTATTCCTAGGATATATGACAAAAAAAAGTATTCAAAATCATTCAAAGCAAAAAAGTGCCTATTCTTCAAATTTCTAACAAAAACTGCCTACTTTTCTAATTACTTTTCAAAAAGTGCCTAATACACTAATGGACTCAAAAAACAACCTCGGCAGTTTCTCAGACTATGTCTAGAGAGAACTTTACAGACTTTGTCTAGGAGAACTTTACAGATTTGTCTAGAGATCAAATTTACAAATTTACATTCAAGGTTAGATACATGGAATTTATTTACATATGTGGTGGCTTCCGGTTATTATCGTTGAACCTAGCGAACCACTTTCCAGAATCTTTTTCTTGTCGATCAGCAGGATTAGCGAAGTTGACCCAATTCATACCAAACCGGAGAGTGAAACCATTTCCGTACTCGTAGTTGTCCATCAATGACCATGCAAAATATCCTGCTATGTTGCATCCATCCCTATAATATATATTTAAAAGAATAGTTTTGATGTATTAACATTTATAATTCTCTGAAAAGGTATATATATATATATATATATTAGAGATTAAAACGCGAATTATAATTCACCCGATGGCGCATTTGAGACAAGAAAGATGGCTACAATGCAATTGAATTCGCCCATGATCGGCAAGAGCCTTTGCATGCGTTACGTTTCCGGCATCAAGATCAGAAGCACCTGAAATTTTAAATATCTATCATTATAATAAACACACACACACACATATATAAGTACATACTGATCTTTTGGTTAAACATATGTATATGAAATGTAAAAATATATAGATATATATATATATATACCATTTTCGGTGATATAGGTAAGTGGATTTTTGTAATGATTTTTGAAATGGTTCATCATCTGTCGGAGTCCTGGAGGATAGTAGACGAAGCTATCAGCCTGTAGAAGAACCAAAAAAAAAAAAAAGAATTAAAAACAACGTTATAATTAATTTAAATATGATATTCTAAACTAAAGTCGATACTTGCCTGAACACCGATAGGAATGCCATTGCGATACACTGAAACCAATTATAGAAAAATGAGTATTTAGATGATTGATAGATTAGAAAAAAAACACACACACACAAATATGAAAAGTTTTACATACTTGCAATATTAGTTTGTGCATCTGTTAAAACATTAAGGTTTGTCGGATTCGCAGGAGGTCCGTCAGTTGTATATCGTGTAAGGTAATAGTTCATCCCTAGAAAATCAAGTGATCCTTTAACTAAAGCTGATTCATGATGTGTGAATTCTGGCAACCTATCTCCTACCATCTCTCTCATTATTTTTGGATATTTTCCGTACACAAATGGATCCATAAACCTTCATATAAGAAAATATACATAAATTAGTATTTTTCTATAAAAGCTTTATAACTAATTAAAACCTTTGATCTCTCTCTCTCTCTTAACATACATACCATCCAACTGCAAAATCAAATGCTCGTTTTGCAGCATCCTTGTCAAGATTGCTAGTTTCGTTTAGTGGGACGTGCCATCTCCCGATCAAGGTTGTTCCTATCTTACCACCTTGAGATTTCTGCATAATATATATATTTTTTGATTACAAACTACAAATATGCCAAATCAAATTAATATTAACGCCGAAAGAAGTGATTAATATATATATACCTGATATCTTTTTCGGTATAAAGATGCAACTTCTGCATGAGCTAGAATTTGGTGATGTGCAACTATATAAGGTTCGGTTCCAGAATCTCCTCCAACTTCACAGTCAGTGCACCGCCCTGGAGGATATGATCCATCCCCATATCCTTTGACTGCGTAGGAGTAGGGTTGATTTAAAGTGATCCAGAATTTGACTCGGTCTCCGAATCGTTGAAATAGAAGCTCAGAGTAGTTCTTGAAGTCCTCCCTATTCATGTATCACACATATTAAATATTAGATATATAGATAAAAAAAATCAAAGAAAATTAGTTTAGTTATAGAACTGCTAATGCACTTACACTATACGTGGGCTTAGGAAGCCTCCATATTCGTCTTCTAAGTCTGGGGAGTATCCCAATGAAATATACTCACAAATGGTTCTATGCCTGTATTCACGTAAGTTAAATGATTAAGTCACAAAATGTAAATACAATGATTAAAAATGTATGACTAAGTAATTTGCATTTCGATTTTATACCATTTACTTTCAACTCGTTAATGAGATTGTTGTAGTATGTTATCCCATTCTCGTCCACTCCCCCAATAAGTCTCCCCTCTAAGATTAGTATATAAACAAAACAATTCAGTCATTTTAAAAATATAATTTTTTTTTCTATTTTTTTTTTTTGTTATTTAAACGAAAACATAAAGAAAAAGCTAGCTGGGAGACGTGTTTTTTACTTGGTAAGACCCTTGACCATGCTATTGAGAATCGGTATGCTTGAACATTCATTCTTTTCAATAATTTGACATCATCCTGTTCAAGGTTATAAGAAAACTCTAAAATGAAATTAAAACTAAAATTAATTAATGAACAAGTATACATTCATCATTGATAGCCTCTTACCTTGTAAAGCTCATACGAATTACAAGCACGATCTCCTGTACTGTGATCTGGAACTTTTTCTGTATATAGATAACAAAATAAATATGAGCTTCAATAGTTTATATAGCTAAGAAATCGATCGATCCCCAAAGCCAAAATATCTGTAAACCTGATATGCAGAAGTAGCAACACCAAATGTGAAATTTTTGGCAAATGCAGTTCGGTTAAACGTAAGAGTATTGTTGCAGTGGAAGGGTTCTTTGGCCTTGCATTCTGTAGTGCAATATTTTTCGCAGCTCGATACCGCAAAGAGAAAGACAAAGATGGCTATAGTGTACAGAGTTTTTTGAATTACCATGTTTGAGAATTTTGTAAATTTTTTTTTGTCTTCGATGGGTTCTAGAGTCTTTGTCTTTGCATTTGTTTGGCTTTTTAGGATTAATTAGACGATGAATTAAAATGATGAACTTGGAGGGGCTTATATAGAAAGGTTTTTGACGTAGCTAAATTTTCCATAACACAAAGCTAACGTTAAATTCTAAGAATACCCATTGGCTAAACTTTCACAAAGCCATTAAATTCTTATAGAATGACCGGATTTATGGGTAATTGAGATTATCTCTCCTTTTTGCTTCATCGATTTATCAAAAGAAGATACGATTAATTAATTACAACAAAAAAAAAAGTCTCTATTTATAGAGAAACTTATAAGGACAACACAAACACCAACGTTAAAGATTAATCTTAATTAATGTTTTTAGAATATTAATCTTAATTAATGTTTTTAGAAAGATTCGACCCCGAATCTTCAATTAATAAAGTCCACCCTTACCGAATCTGTTGGTAAGTAAACGTTCTCTGATTCATGCCAAAATTGATACCACATATTTAAAAGGTTTTAACTGGAAACTCATTTCTCGTTTTAGTTAGTGCATTTTCATTTGCATCGGCATGTATCTGAGTAAACCTTGAAAGTTTTGAGTTTGGACCTTATTTGATATTTCAGAGCGAAAGCAGCAGAATTTCAAAGACTGAAAAAGAAGATCTAACTGATGATCAAAAAAAAAAAAAAATTCCAAACCAAATATCATAGGAGGCAGAGGGATGGTTACGCAGCTGTGAGAACCAGCCGTCTCAGCAGGATGGTGAATCCGCTATAGTTATAGATGTTTTGAAACTTTTTTTTTTATTAACAAAAACTTGATTTTATTCATCATAATTATAGATGTTTTGAAACTTAAGTACTCTTTTTCCCTTTAGTTTTTTTTTTGGGCAATTTCCCTTTAAGTTTTTGTATGAATTTTTGGTAGTTATATATATGTCATGTGAATTGTGAACTTGTTTTCTTCTTCTAATCGTATACATGGTCATGCAAAGGAATCTTCATGATTTTTGTGATTTCATTGAGATTAGTTAGTAGTTCTCTTTAGAACCTTAGGTATGGTAGATTAGGGTAATCGGTAGTTTGTTTTTGCATGATAAATCCTGATGCTGCAAAAGGTTTGAGTGCATGGGACTTGCATGAAGATTAGTTAACTCGTTACGTACATTTGCATTATATTTAATTTGATCCTCCATGTTCTCCACCTCGCTGTCTTGTTTTCTAATTAATAAAAAGAAAAAAAGCAATACACTTTGTCTTACCACACCAGATTTATTGTTTTTTTTTTTTTTTTTTTTTGTGAACAAACCACCAGATTTATTGTTTATACGTACATGTCTGCGTGAGAATATATGTTCCTTAACATTATTACTCAATTAATTAATTCAATCAAAGTTACAATTCATTTGAAATTTGTTGGAGACGTTTAAGTTCCGTGTCCATAATATATGGTCATTTATATTAATATTACTAATTTACTATGTGAATGAAGCAATCTTCGTTCCATAAGCAAAAAATATGACTTCTCTCATTGATAAGTATCAAATATTAAACAACGTAGTCAAATTAAAACCAGATTTTAAGGGACAACGTCAATAAGTCATAATTCTTGAAATTATTAGGAAAACTAAAAATAACAACTTAGCAAATTACTATAATACTAGGTACTAACCCGCGGAAAACCGCGGGCTGAACTTTTTGTTTGATGAAAATTTTTAATAATTTATTTTGTTATTATATTATTTATAAAGATTTGTGATTAAAAATTTGATTTGCTTATATAAAAAAATTTTGTATTTTAAAAATTTTTATTGAAAACCTGTCAATACAACATTTGGATGTAATGGACTTTACATTTTATTCGATTAGATTTTTAAAATCTTAGCTGTTAATTTTTTTTTAAAGTATGAATTAGTTTTGATTCTAATAGATTTTTTGTTTTAATTTTTTACAATTTATTTTATTTTATGTGTCCCCAATTTTCGTTTCTTAATTAATTATATTTTTTAATTAATTAATTAATCTTAATTAAATTTTCTAATGGCAATTGAATGCAATTTTTTACAGATTTTAAGGTTAGTTTCATATTTGTACTTCCCAATTAATATAATAGGATTAACAATAGATTGTCAATGACGTCGTCAAGCCGTAATTGTTGTTATAAGGCATCTCTTAGGTTTAAATTATAACCAAGTAACACGTCAATGATGTCAAACTATAACACCTAAAAGATTTGTTGATATTAGGAATACAATATCTCACATTGGAAGTTGAGTAATATATATGCCTTTCTACTCATTACCAATTGATTTTAAGTTGGAAACCCATAATTTAATACTCCATCCGTTTCATAATATAGGATGATTTTTTTTTTTCGTTGAAATAGAATTATATTGAATTAATCAATGTTAGGATGATACATGGTTGAAATTAGCCAAGGAGACTTGTTTACAGAACTAGAATAAAAGTCTAAATGACTACATCCATATTTTGCTAAAACATGAGCTGAGCGGTTGCAAGTGCGTCGTACGAAGTCAAATGTGATTCCTTGAACTGTGTTGCCCAACAAGCTATGTCCATGCAAATACTCCGAATAGCTAAATTAGTCGTTTTGCCATTGATGTTGTTAATGAGAATTGCGCAATCTCCTTCGAAGAGAACCAAAGTAAAACCTCTTATCCAAACTTGTTGTATTGCTCCCAGTAATGCTTTTGTTTCTGCCTCTAGCGGTGATCTTGCTGATCCTAATTTGTTTGTTCCCCATGCTAAACTTTCCCCTGTGTGATCACGGATAATCCATCCTCCTGTTACTTGTTGATTAATCTCATCAAATCTTGCATCATAATTGCATTTAACAAATGGAAGTTGTGGAGGACACCAGCAAGCTGCGTCTAATGCTGTGCCATGAATAGTAGCCTGTTCTCTTCGTCTATTTGTCGCTTCTACCCAGTCCTGTACTTCAGCTCTTGTTTGTACATGTATTGACATCGGACTAACATTGAAATTTTCGAAAACATGCTTGTTTCGTGATTTCTAAATATTCCACATTAACCAGAAAGGAATCAAAATTTGTTCAGTCGATGTCGTATTAGTAAGCTGAACATCCAAAAAGGCATTAAGGATGCTTTCGAGATTGGAGTGGGAATGTGAAAGTGATATAGTTGGTAAGTTAGCCATCTGCCATACTGATTGATCGTACGAGCATTCAAACAAGATATGGTGTATTGTTTCATCATGCAATCCACATCTTGAACAAATTGGATCTAGGTTCATACCCTGTGTGTTCAGCCTAGTCTTTGTCTCAATAGCTTGAGATAACACACGCCACAGGAAGTGTTTTATTTTCGGAAGAATAGGGAGTTTCCATATTCTGTTCTTGATAATGACTGAACCATGTGGGATGGGAGGTAATTCTTGTCTATACTCTTGTTCATGTGTAGCAAACCAATATCCTGATTTAACAGTGTATTCTCCCGAAGAATGATAGTTCCAAAAAAGTTTGTCCTCACACACTTGTGATGGAATATACATTTGCTGGAGCCTTGTTATGTCTTCCAAGGAGACATGAGCTGCTAGTAATTCATTGTTCCAGAAACGATAATGGCCAGATGCATTGATGTAGTTTTGGATTGGATAATCTGCAACTTCTTCCATAACTTGAATCGGTCTAGGAGGATCAGTCGCTATAAAGTTATCTTTCCCTATTCGAATATAAGCTCCATCTCCTAGTTCCCAATAAGAGCCTTTCTTTATTAGATCAATACCCACCAGTATAGATGACCATCCATAAGATTGATATTTTTGAGATTTTGCCTCTAAGATTGGAGTGTCTTTGAAGTATCTTGCCTTTAGTAGCCTTGCTAGTAGGGAGTCTGGGTTTCGTAATAACCTCCATGCTTGTTTAGCTAAAAGGGCATCATTGAATTTAGCTAGATCACGAAAACCTAATCCTCCCTCTCTTTTCGAGTACTGCAGTCTTCGCCAAGCAATCCATGGTATGCTTTTATGTTGAGAAGTTTTGTCCCACCAGAACCTCATTAGTAGTGTCTCAATATCATCAACAACTCATTGAGGAAGTTTAAAACAAGACATGGAGAAGACTGGCATTGCGAGTGCTACTGTCTTTAAAAGAATTTCTTTTCTAGCAGGAGATAATAGCTTAGATGTCCAACCAAATGTTCTTTTTTTGACCCTGTCAATTATATACTCAAACATCTCTTTTTTCTTTCTCCAAAACTGTTCTGGTAGTCCTAAATACTTTCCATTGCCACCATTATTTGGTATTTGAAGTACATCTTTTAATTTGTTTTGTGTGGATCCATAAACCTTTGAACCAAAAGTGAATAGTGACTTTGATGTATTTATTTTCTGACAAGAATAGTACTCGTATACATCAAAAACCTCCTTTAATGCTTTGCAATTCCTGACATTTGCCTGGCAGAAAAATAGAGAATCGTCTGCGAATTGTAAGTGTGTGATTGCGGGAACACCATTCCCTACTCGAATCCCACGAATGTCACCAGAAGAGATCCTTGTTTTGATTAAATGGCTTAAAATGTCTGCGCATAATATGAATAAATAAGGAGAAAGAGGGTCGCCTTGCCGAATTCCTCTTTCTGGCAAGATTGATCCAAATGGAGAGCCGTTAATCAACACTGAGTAATGGACTGTTTGAACCGTAGCCATTATCCAACTTATCCACTTGTCACATAAGCCAAAAAGCTTTAAAGTTGTCTCCAAAAAACTCCATTCTACTCTATCATAGGCTTTACTTACATCAGTTTTGACAGCCATGTAGGTTTTGGATACTCTTTTCCTGACTTTTAGAGCATGCATCAGTTCATGAGCTACCAATATGTTGTCTGTTATCATCCGTCCAGGGATAAAAGCTTCTTGGGAATCAGAAACTATGGCATCAAGATGTGTTTTCAGCCTTGCCACAAGACATTTTGAAATGATCTTATATAAAACATTGCATAAGGCTATTGGTCTGAAATCCGCAAGTGTGTTAGGATTGTCGATCTTTGGAATCATACATATATTGGTATGATCTATTCCTGGACGCATCACTGATGTTTCGAAAAAAGATTTTACCTCACATACCACATCTGGTCCGACTATGTCCCAGCATTCTTTGTAGAATCTTGCAGTTAATCCATCTGGACCTGGAGCTCTGTCATCACCAATTAGACATACAGCATTGTAAATCTCCGTGTCTGTGAAGTCTCGGGTTAGTTCTTCATTGATGGTAGAAGTAACTGTTGATTTGAAGTCAGCAAAATCAATCGGTGTCACAGGAATCCCTGAGGTTGTGTAGACTTTTCGAAAAATATTGTTCTGCAACCCTACCGATGTTTGTATCCCCTCGATGCTGTGTTCCTAGCTCATCTTTGATACTAGCAATATAGTTCTTGGCATATCGAGTCTTTGCATATGCTTGAAAGTAGCTGGTATTTCGATCTCCATGTACCATCCATTGTGACCTACTCTTTTGTTGCCAGTATACCTCTTCATCACGGTATGCTTGTTCCAGCAGATTATGTAATTGTGGTATTCTTTGTCGATCTGCTCTGTTGAAACTAGACATACATTTATTGATTTGGAATTGTAAATCATCAATACGTTGAGCAGAGTTCATGTTCTTGCGATGTTTAAACCGAGATAAAGCTTGACGACAATTGCGAATCTGGTATGTTATCAAGTAGTTATTTTCATTTCCCCGTGTCACAGACCATCCTTGTATAACAGAGTCTCTGAATCCTGGATGATGGATTAATCTCTTATCAAACCGGAATGGTTTTTTTAACAATGTGTTCAGCAACACTAATGTTAATTAATAATGGTTTGTGATCTGAGCCAGTGTAGTCTAGAAACTGGGTCTCTGAGTTTGGAAACATAGCACACCATGCCTTATTAACAAAAACTCTATCCAGGCAACATCTCATAGTGTGTCTATGACGTTCTCCCACCCAAGAGAAACGATCTCCTCTTGATCTCATGTCTTTGATGTCGCAGACTGAAACCATATGACGAAAATTCCGAAAACTCCATTCATCCCTCATCGGTCCTCCTATCTTCTCTGAGTTAGACAAAATTTCATTGAAGTCTCCAAGGAGCATCCATGGACCTGTTCTAGTTGTGGCTATATGTTCAAGTCTTTTCCATAATATATGTCTTAGACTTTGGTGTGGGTGACCATAAATACAAGACAAATAGAAACACACATCATAATACTTAAGTTTTACATCGATCATTCGATTATCCTTACAAATCTCAGATATCGAAACAGCATTCGTCCATAATAACGCTAAACCTCCACTTCTACCTTGTGGAGATTGCGTGATAACGTTTGGAAATCCTAAGAAAATAGCCAAATCCTTTACAACAGCATACATATTTAGAGTTTCAATTAAAAACAAAACATCACACTTAGTTATTTTACACAAACGAGCTAATCTCAAACGAGTCAGCGGTGTTCCAACACCCTGACAATTCCAGAAAGCGACTCTCATGGTGGCATTGGGGGTACCGGCCCCCTGCACCTCCATAGGTTGGTGTGTTGGATCCTTGAGATTCAGGTCCTCTCGCTTTCTTACGGATATGGCTCAGGACCGCCTTATCCTCTGCAGCTTCAACTTGGCGATAGTATGTTTCAAATCTGACCCTCTTTCCCCTCGACCAAGAAGCATTAGCATTATCCGTTTCTTTCTCCAGAAAATCCTTCTTGGTAAATGCATCGTTGTTGATTAGTTTGGCGTGCAAATAGCAAAGTCTCTCAGCAGTAAGTTCTGTGTCTTCGAAAACACTTGCCATTGATGTTTCTGATGGTACTCCATTCCCTTGATTGTACGCAGTAGAAGCCATTTGTAATCCTGGAATCAGAACATATGGATCAATTGTCTGAAGTGTGTTCTCGGAAACCGCATTCTTCTCCACATCATTATTAATATCCGGATGATCATCATCATCATTGTCATCATCACTATCCATTGCCGGATCATCATTGTGTGCATTCAGAATACATTCTTTCACATCATGCTGGAGAGAACCACATTTGGTACAAAAATTCCTCAATCTCTCAAAACGGAACTGGATCAATGTGTTGATATTCTCAACAAACTGGAAATTCCGTTTGAAACGTAGGGGAGAATCTATATTCCAATCCATTCTAACCCTAACAAACTCAACTATTCTAGCATTCTCATCAAAGTCAACCTCTCTAACATAACCAATTTGATTACCCATGTACCTGGCCATGGCATTGGAGAGGTATAGCAATGGAATTCCTCTGATTTGAACCCATAATGGGATAATCTTCATTTCCTCCATAGAGATGTTCGGATACCATTGGTGAACAGTCACCATCCAGTCGTTAAAAGCCCATGGTCCCCGAGTTAGTACCAAACTCATCTCTGCTTCAGATTGGAAGATGAATTGTGCTTTGCCACTACCCAGTATTCGCCCATAACAAGTTCTTGGGAAACCCCAAACTCGCGGCATCTTGTTAATCAAAGCCCGGAGATTCTGCTTCCTGGGATTGACAGTGGAAACCACCAAAGAGAATCGATTGATTTCAGCGCCTCTGGCACAAAATCCCGGTGGTAATGCAACTGGGACATCATCAATTCCCAGATCCAAATCTTGCAATGAAGACCGAAGATTATCACTCATTTTTTGTAGTCGTAGTTTCGTTAAAGTATAACAGAAACGGGAGGGAGAAGTAACAAAACATTGTAGAGATTTTATAGTTGTCGGGCCATGGCAATTTTCGATGGTAGGTATCTTCCGTAAAAAAAGGAGACCGAAAACTGCCATGGAGATGACCAGACATAAAGAAACCGTCGATTTTAATCAGAATAAGCCTAAATCGATCGGAAAAACACTCCGAAGAGAGAAAACATGGCCGACGACCAAAGGAACCGTCATCGCCCAGAGAATCGCCTTTCTCAGAGAGAAGAGACGCCATTAATATATATAGGATGTTTTAGAGAAGTATTTTTGTTTTATAATATAAGTTGTTTTCAAGTTTCTATGCAGCTTTTAGATTAATTTTATATTTTATATCATGTAATCTTGATTATGATTGGGTGAATTAAAAATAATTATTTTTTAATCTGCGTGTTTTTGGCTAAGATATCTTACAATTTAAATCGGAGGGAGTAGTTGACATGTTATCCCCTTTATAATAAAACGGAAGTACACAACATTGTTTTGTAGACTATATAATTTTAATAAATTGGTTACAAATAGGTTATTGATTAATTGATAGATTAATTGGTTACAAGGTAGATAGTGAGTGCAATCTTAATTTATTTTTGGAAAATTTTATTACTAGAATACGTTGTTTCCAAAAATCTTAAAGAGAATATTCTAAAAAATCATTTGATATCATCTAACTTACCGTATTAATTCTTTTTATTAAATTATTTATCAAATAAAATCTTTTGATATCTAACTTAACATATTAATTTTTTAATTATCATTATATTTCACCTCTCATTTTTATATATGAGTCTATTTTGTGAAACAAATAAATTATCATATTATTTATTATAATTAAAAAATATTTTTATTTCCGGATATACCATAAGTTGAATTTTAAAAACAAAAATAAATTGTTCAATCAATAAAATATTCAAGGTTTAGTAATATTATTCTTTAAAAATAATATCTATTGAATTAAAAATTCTACTGAGTAACGGGTCAAAATTTGAATATTTAAATTCAATTTCATATTTTTTTTTGAGTTTTATAATTTTATATAATATAATAAACTTTAAATAATTTATTTTGATATATTTTTAAAATATTGAAACTTGATATAAAAGTTAGAAACTATAAATACTCTAAATTGATTTGCTATAGCAATGTCAATAATATGTCACTATAATATGAAAGAATTCCAAGGAACCAAGTATATTAAAACAAAAAGTATAACAATATATAAAATTACTCATAATATAATTACTCGTTTTTTAAAACCAAATTTACAAAATTATGTCTTATAATGACATTCAAGTCATGATGTAGAATATACATTGTTGAAATAAGTTCACATACATAAACTAAGAGAACATATTAAAATTTTATTTTAAAATATAAAATATACAAAATTTTGTATAAAATAAAACTTAACAGTGTTATTTCACGGGTACTTATCTAAAATCATTAACAATATAAAACTTACAAAATAAGTGTTTTTTTTTCAAGTCATCATATTTAGCATCTATATTAACATTTTTACAGCAGTTTTGTCAAAGAAGGCTGAGAGTTGGAAACTATTTACATTCCATGCCATTGTAATTAATACCTTTTAAAAACAATTAAAGCACATTATAGAAAAAAACAATTACAAAATTAATATTAACATTTCCGTATGACCAAAAAAATCAAATTAAGATTCTCCAATCATTAATTTCCATAATTTTAGCATATTAACATTAGTCTCTCTTTAATGATTCCTAACTAAAAAATCAAAACTTCCTAAACAACTCGGATAGTTAAAAATATTCCAAATATTAGTTTTTCACATGTTTAGCAACAAAAAATCGAGTCAATCGTTTTCCTTTATCAGAACCCTATAAATCAGTTCAAAATCGATTTTGTATATGCATCATTATTACTCACCACATTCAATTTCGAAATTATTTTTCCCCCTAAATCTCTCTATGCAAAACCAAAAAAAGAAGCAAATTAAAGTCTCAGAAAATATCGAATAAGATAAAGTTGGTATATTCTTAATAATCAAAAAATTTGCGAATATTTAATCCCTAATTAGTATCATTAACCGTTAAATCTATTGCATGCAAAGGTTGAAATGTTCAACCTAATTTAGAGCCTATAAATTACTTGGCCCCTAATCGCGAGTTAGCATCACCAACATATCAAACATACAGCTTAATTAAGTGTTTTGTCAAACACCCTTTCTCTTCACAATTAGCATGTTGTATATTGTTTTGCTTATCATATCAATAAAATTAAGTTTTTAGTTTCTAGTCATGACTAACCACCGTCTGTATCCTTATGTCTATATTTTTCGTTAACTAATATGCATTATATGCTAATTGTTTTGTTGATATATTAGATACATATAATTCAATATCACCCACTTATAAACAACTTTTGATAGACTTTTTAAATTTCTCTTTTATTATCATTTTATATTATTAACTATTTTTTTACAGCATGTTACACTTTAAAACATGTTATCTCAAAGGGAATAGAGAAAGATATTTGAGCTCTATAATACATACATGTCGATACTAATCAAGTTATATGAGATTCTTATGCATTTTTTCTTTCTTTCAAAAAACAACAAAATAACTAAGGTCACCAAGGGAAAAACTAACACTTATCTTTTTGACAATCTTTTCTAAAATAATATTTTCTATATTTCACTTGGTTTATCATTTTTTAATATATTTTCACATCATTTAAAAAATTTCAAAGTATGATTATTGATATAATTAAAATTACTAAAAACTTAAAATATTATGTATATGTGAACTTATAAATGTTAAACATGTTATAAAACGGGGTTATATTGCAGAATGCATTATAAGGTTAGACGGTTTACATTAACATTAGTATAAATTTAAAAAATAGCATTAGTCCCATGCTTGAACACGGGTTAAATCTTCATCTTATTGTTTTGTTAACGCCATCAATTCTAGAATATTAGACATATCTAATTAAGTTGATTTATTATGATTATGTAAAAAAAAATTGTACCACGCATGAAATTCTAGAATTGATGATCAAAATAAAATTTTACAATCTTAAAACAAAACAAACAATATTAACAAAAAAACAAATGTAACTTAAAATTAATAAGTTTTAGCTATAAAAAATTATCCCGCGGTGTACCGTGGACTAAAATCTAGTATGATTTAATTGCATAATGTTTTATCCAAAAAAACTTTTAAAAACAATCACATAAATTATATTTTATATAAAATTACAATATAAATAAAATGAATTTCAACAATTGCTCTAACACGGGTCTTAAATCTAGTACTATAGAAAAGGTATAGAATACAAACTTCATTAATACAACATTTTTTATTAATTTATGAACTGACCAACTAGGCCGGAATTAAGATCCGATTATTACAACGTGTAGTAAGGATTTAGGTAACGATTTTAAAAACAATAATTCATTTTATTATTAGATTCCAGGTTTGGTGGGGATCGGACATGGGACTTTGCGATGAACCTAGAGAACCATTTGCCAGAAGCTTTTTCTTTGCGATCAGCAGGATTAGTGAAGTTGACCCAATTCATACCAAAACGGAGAGTGTAACCATTTCCGAATTCGTAGTTGTCCATCAATGACCAAGCAAAATATCCTGCTACGTTAATTGAAAAATATACACTAAAAATATTAAAGAGAAATAACAAATATTGCAAGAAGAGTGCCAAATGGAAATTTCTTATAGCTTGGTAAAAAAGAATCTTACTTTATTATATAAGATAATATCAAATTATAGTTTGTCTTAAATATAAATATATATAAGATAATTTATGTCGTATAGAGTTAATTAAAAAAAATACACTAAAAATATTAAAGAGAAAATGACACATGTTGCAAGAAAAGAGTGCCAAATAGCAATTTCTTAGAGCTTGCCAAAAGAGAACCTTACTAAAATGTCAAGATATGTCAAAAAAGACATTATTAAACTCAAGCTGCATTTGTATCAGAAAGATTGATATATATCTGACAATATCCTCATAGCTCATGAAATTGCTCACAGCCTACACACTCATCCAACTATCTCTCAAGAGTTTATAATGGTAAAAACTGATATGTCTAAAGTATATGACAGAGTGGAATGGATTTTTTTGAAAGACATGCTTCAAGGTCTCGGTTTTCAGGATCGTTGGATTTTATGGATTATGGGATGTGTCTCATCTGTTAGTTACTCAGTGATAGTGAATGGGAAACCAGTAGGATTAATCAAGCCTGAAAGAGGAATTAGACAGGGAGATCCTCTTTCCCCTTTTTTTTTTGTGTTATGCACTGAAGCTTTGATTCATCTCTTCAATCAAGCTGCAAAGGGAGGTTGTATCACTGGTATTCAATTTCACCACTCTGGTCCACAAATTAATCATCTTTTGTTTGCTGATGATAGTCTCTTTATCTGCAAAGCGAATAAATTACAGTGTGCAGAGATGATGAATTGCTTCCAGAAGTATGAATGGATGTCTGGTCAAAAAATTAATAAGGAAAAGTCAGCTATTGGTTTTGGGACTAAATCAAACAAACTTGATGGGATCTGGATAAAAGAGAAATTGGGGATTCGTTTAGAAGGTGGTACTGGAAAATATTTAGGACTTCCTGAATGTATGAGTGGAGCAAAACAACAACTTTTGGGATACATAAAGGATCGACTTCACTCTAAGTTAACAGGTTGGTATGCTAAAAATCTCTCACAAGGAGGTAAAGAAGTTCTTAAAAAGTCTATTGCAATGGCACTTCTAGTCTATGCAATTTCCTGTTATAAGCTTCCTAAGGCCATCATTAAGAAACTGATTTCTGTAATGATGGACTATTGGTGGAGTAACTCACAAGATAGGAAGAAAATCCATTGGCTCAGCTATGAGAAGATGACTTTGCCCAAATCAGCTGGTGGTTTTGGATTTAAGGATTTGGAAATTTTCAATCAAGCTATGCTGGCTAAACAGGCTTGGATACTCCTTTATGATACAGACTGCCTTTTCTCAAGATTCGTCAAAAGCAGGTATTATGCTACTGGTGATTTTTTAAATGCACCAAAAGGTAGAAATCCTTCTTACAGTTGGAGAAGCATTCTCTTTGGTCGAGATCTACTTACTACAGGGCTGAAACGTGTAATTGGAAATGGTAAAAACACTTTTGTCTGGATTGACAATTGGTTGTATAATAACAGACCTACTAGACCTGTTGGCATCCACTCTCTAATGAACATTAAGCTTAGAGTTGCAGACCTTTTCGATCATAACACTGAGGTTTGGAATGATTATCTTTTACGTTCATTGTTTCACCACTCGGAGATTAACCGAATTAAAGCTATAACACCTAGAATAGGTTTTGATGATTCTTTCTGCTGGGGTGAAACAAGAAATGGCGTTTATTCAGTAAAATCTGGTTATGATATGATGTTTAGAAAGCAGAAGAAAGCTGCTCTGTTTGATGCAGAAACTCAACCTTCCTTGAATCCGATCATTCAAGCCTGCTGGAAGGTGGAAACTGCTCCAAAAATTCAGATTTTCCTTTGGAAAGTTCTTCATGGAGCCCTTGCTGTGACTGAAAGACTACAAACAAGAGCAATTAGAAATTTTGATGGTTGTATGTTTTGTAATGCAGAGGTTGAATCAATTAGTCACATCTTATTCCTCTGTCCCTTTGCAAGACAAGTCTGGGCGTTATCGAACATTCCATCTCCGTTTATGGGCTTTGGTAATTTGATTTTTGAAAACATGTACCATCTTTTTAGCTTGAAGAAAATGGGGAATTCTTTTGATGAGCTTAAGTCAGCTTTTGCTTGGATTCTATGGCACTTATGGAAAACTAGGAACATCCTTCTCTTTGAAGGATTTGCTCTGTCATCGGATGGTGTAGTGCAAAAAGCTTTGGATGTCACTAGAGATTGGTCTTCAGTGCATAGTCAAGATATCTTTCATAAGAAAACCTTGATACCGATGCAACAGAGTTGGCATCCGCCTGATCAGGGGGAAGTAAAGTGCAATATTGGTTTTTCTTGGTTGTAACATCCGCGAACCAATTATTGGTTTTCTGGGATGGGTGTCGATCAACACCATGGTGGTGTCGGTCGACACCAACATTCTCTGGTTCGACCAGTTCGATTTAATTATCGATTTGGACCGGTTTGGTTTAGGGAAAACCATTGAACCCAGGTTTAAAAGGGGGAAAACGACCTAGGGTCGTGTTTCTGTTGTCTTACGCCGTTTGAGAGGGAGAGAAAGAAGAGAAAACAGTTTCTAAAGGGTCTTGAGAGAGTTTGTGAGATTTCAAGGTGTTTTTGGTGAGATCTTGCTGTGGGAGTGAGGATCTAGGGCCATGAACGTGTTAGAAGGTTGCTGGGAGTGTAGGATTCGTTGCTGTTGGTCCAAATCTTCCTGCAAAGAGGTGAGTGCATGACCATGGCTAATCTAAGCCTTTGATTTCCTTGTTCTTGCTTGTGTGTTGTTGTTTTGTGTGTTTTCTTGCTGGGGATTGGTTGCTACATGTTTCTAAGGATGTTTCCGGCTTGGGTTTTGAGTATTGGGTGTTTTGAAGGAGGTTGGGAGCGAGATTCGACTCTCGGCTTCGAGCGGATCGCGATTGCAGAGGGAGTGTCGATTGACACCACTTGATGTCGGTCGACACCAGCAAATTGGGCATCGATCGACACTGTGGGGTAGTGTCGGTCGACACTAAGGCCAGTGTCGGTCGACACTTGGCTGGTGTCGGTCGACACCTCCCTTCCAGCGAGACGATGTTTGATTTCCTGGTTTGTATGTTTTGTTTTGTTGTTTGTTTGGAACATTGGAATCACTGTTGCTTGTGTGTATAGCCCAGTAGATGGGAGGATTGCCTCACTGAGTGTTTACCAAATACTCATGCATCCCAATATGTGTTTGTGGTGCAGGTAAAGGCAAAGTGTGATCGTGGAATCAAGACGATGAAGAGGAGGATGTTCTAGGGACTCAATTGTATGTTGTCTGGCATGGCTAGGTTGCTAGAGTTGGGTTTTTATGAACATTGTTAGGTTGCCGGTTTCATATTTCCTGATGTTTGATTATTGGATTGTTGTTATGGATATTTATTGGTTATATTATTATTGGATATTTATTGATATTGCTATTTCCGCTGTTGTCTGTGGTTGTGGATAGGTGGCTAGTGGGTATGGGACCAATAGTTGTAGTTATATTATATTTATATTTATTATTTATTAATTAAAAAAAAAACGGGTCGGATCGTTTCAGTTTGGTATCAGAGCCCTTACGGTTCTAAGTTTGGGTTCGCTAGGTTTCTGTTGTGATGTTTGGGATTGCATGTCTTGATTGATTATGTGAGTTAGTCAATTGTGTGTGGCATGGAGTCCTAGAACATCCTCTTCGAGCCTACTATGTGATTCCACGGTGAGTTTATGTTCTGTGATATGTATAATTGTGTGCTTAGCCTTCTGTTCATGGTAGTGCAGATGGTTAGAGGTGGTGCTGTTGCTGGTCGTGGTCGTGGACGCGGACGTGGTCGTGGACCCGGACGTGGTCGTGGTAGGGGGAGAGCCCCAGTGGTTAGTGAGACCGAGGACCAGAGTGTGACAGCAGAGGGTGTTGGCGAGTCGCAGGGTGTCCAGGGGGATTCCGTGAGTGTGGCCGGAGGGGGCGGTGTTGATGCTCCAGTAGCCAGTGATGTTAGGGCCCCAGGTGCGGGTGTCCCAGTGGTTGGAGTCCCGGGTGTCGACCTTGCGGGTTTGCTGGCACAGTTGTTAGAGCGGTTGCCGCCAGTGGCACCGGCTCAGGCTCAGGTAGTGCCACCAGTGGTGGCGGAGGAGCGGCAGCCAGTGGCTGCGGATGTGGGGGTCCATTCTCGTTATATCAGCATGCTGACAGAGATGGGTCGTATTTGTACCGAGCGGTTTTTGGGAGGTACAGATCCTACCAATGCGGAGGCGTGGAGGACGAGTGTGGAACGTAACTTCCATACTCTGAGATGTCCTGAGGAGTTTTGGGTGGACATTGGGGTCCACCATTTGACTGGTGATGCTCAGTTGTGGTGGAGTTCTGTGGCAGCCATGAGAGTGCAGAGGGAGATGTCCTTGGCTGACTTCGTCTTGGAGTTCAACCGCAAGTATTTCCCTAAAGAGGCACTGGATAGGTTGGAGGTGCAGTTCCTTCAGCTAGCTCAGGGAACTCGGTCAGTGCGGGAGCTTGACTTGGAGTTCAGTTGACTTCTGAGGTATGGGGGTCGGGATATGGAGTCTGAGGAGGCTCAGATCAAGAGGTTTTTGAGGGCCCTACGTGACGATTTGAGAGTTCACTGTAGAGGGCGGAGTTATGCTACGCGTGCAGAGCTGGTTGAGACTGCAGCAGGGATTGAGGAGGACATCCGGGCACAGTCAGTGGTATAATTTGAGCAGGCGCCACGGGCTTACACGACTGTAGAGACTGGTGGAACTAATGCTGGGGAGATCACAAGTATAATTTCTGGTACTTAATCTTTGTGAATTCATAGTAAGTTCAGATTTTATGTTTCCCTGCGATAAAGTGTTAGGTTCTCAACACATGAGGTTTGTGTAGGGACCTTGTTGGTGGGCGGGTTTAAGTCCCATGTTATGTTTGATTATGGAGCTTCTCATAGCTTCATTACTCCGGAGTGTGCAGAGAGCGCGGGAATCAGAGGGGATCCCGGGGAGCGTATAAGAGTTGTCAGAGTTGCTGGAGGCAAGTTCCTGAGGGTCATTGGTAGAGCGAGGGGTATCGATATTCAGATCGCGGGAGAGTCTTGGCCTGCGGATTTGCTTATCAGCCCAGTGGAGCTGTATGACGTTATCTTGGGGATGGACTGGTTGCATCGGCATATGGTTCATCTGGATTGTCATCGGGGTAGAGTGGAGTTTGAGCGCTCAGGAGGGAAGTTGGTTTATCAGGGGATTAGACCGACTTCGGGGAGTCTCGTGATCTCGGCCATTCAGGCTGGGAAGATGATCGAGAAGGGCCATGAGGCTTCTTTGGTTACTATATCTATGCCAGAGTCAGTGGGGAAGTCTTCGGTTAGCGGTATTCCAGTTGTAGAGGAATTTGAGGACGTGTTTCAGTCATTGCAGGGATTACCACCATCTCGGTCTGATCCTTTTACGATTGAACTGGAACCAGGGACGATGCCGTTATCCAAGGCTCCTTACAGAATGGCTCCAGCAGAGATGGTAGAGCTGAAGAAGCAGCTAGAGGATTTGTTGAGTAAGGGATTCATCCGTCCTAGTGTATCACCGTGGGGAGCACCGGTGCTGTTTGTCAAGAAGAAGGATGGGAGTTTCCGGTTGTGTATTGATTACCAGAGGTTGAACCGGGTCACTGTGAAGAACAAGTACCCTCTTCCTAGGATTGATTAGTTGTTGGATCAGTTGAGGGGTGCTACTTGGTTCTCCAAGGTAGATCTGGCGTCGGGTTATCATCAGATACCGATAGATGAGGCAGATGTGAGGAAGACTGCATTCAGGACGAGGTATGGGCATTATGAGTTTGTGGTGATGCCTTTCGGGTTGACTAACGCACCAGCAGCGTTTATAAGATTGATGAACAGTGTGTTTCAGGAGTTTTTGGATGTATCTATCATCATTTTTATCGACGATATCCTGGTTTATTCTAAGAGTCTTGAGGAGCATGCAGTGCATTTGAGGGCAGTTATGGAGAAGCTGCGGGAGCAGAAGTTGTTTGCTAAGTTGAGCAAGTGCAGTTTTTGGCAGCGCGAGATGGGTTTTCTGGGTCATATTGTGTATGCAGACGGGGTTTCTGTAGATCTGGAGAAGATTCAGGCTATCAGGGATTGGCCTAGACCGCAGAATGCTACAGAGATCAGGAGTTTTCTGGGTTTGGCAGGTTACTACAGGAGATTTGTGCAGGGGTTTGCGAGCAGAGCACGTCCTATGACTAAGTTAACATGGAAGGATGTTCCTTTTGTTTGGTCACAGGAGTGTGAGGAGGGCTTTGCAAGCCTGAAGGAGATGTTGACTACTGCGCCAGTGTTGGCTTTGCCTGAGCAGGGAGAACCCTATGTGGTTTATACAGATGAATCTAGAGTTGGTTTGGGGTGTGTTCTGATGCAGCATGGGAAGGTGATTGCCTACGCTTCGCAGCTGTTGCGGAAGCATGAAGGCAACTATCCTACTCATGACTTGGAGATGGGTGCTGTAGTTTTTGCCCTGAAGATTTGGAGATCTTATCTTTATGGTGCAAAGATACATGTATTTACAGATCATAGAGCCTGAAGTATATATTCACTCAGCCCGAGCTGAATTTGAGGCAGAGGCGGTGGATGGAGCTGGTGGCGGATTATGATCTAGAGATAGCCTACCATCCTGGTAAGGCTAACTTGGTTGCAGATGCCTTGAGTCGGAAGCGGGCGGCTTCGGCTCAGGAGCAGGATATGGAGTCTCTGGTAGGGGAGATCAGTGCGTTGAGCTTGTGTGCGGTTTCTCAGGAGCCGTTGGGTTTGGTTGCAGCTGATAGAGCAGATCTGTTGAGCAGAGTGCGGTTTGCACAGGAGAAAGATTTGGGGCTGGTGAATGCCTCAAAGGATGTTGATTCAGAGTATCAGGTTTCGGCTAATGGTATTATTCTGGTGCATGGGCGGATCTGTGTGCCCAAGGATGAGGAGTTGCGGCAGGAGATTCTGAGAGAGGCTCATGCTAGCATGTTCTCTATTCATCCAGGAGCGACTAAGATGTACCGAGATCTCAAGAGGTACTATTACTGGGTCGGGATGAAGAAGGACGTGGCTAGTTGGGTTGCGAGGTGCGATGTGTGTCAGCTAGTGAAGGCTGAGCATCAGGTACCAAGTGGTTTGCTGAAGAGTCTTCCCATTCCAGAGTGGAAGTGGGACATGATTACTATGGATTTCGTGGTTGGGTTGCCAGTGTCCAGGACGTTTGATGCTATTTGGGTCATTGTGGACCGGTTGACTAAGTCGGCACATTTTCTGGCCATTAAGAAGACTGATGGAGCAGCGGGCTTGGCTAAGAAGATAGTCAGGTTGCATGGGGTGCCAGCGAGCATTGTGTCTGATAGGGATTCCAAGTTCACTTCAGTGTTCTGGAGGGCATTTTAGGCAGAGATGGGCACTAAAATTATTGGTTTTCTGGGATGGGTGTCGATCGACACCATGGTGGTGTCGGTCGACACCAACATTCTCTGGTTCGACCAGTTCGATTTAATTATCGATTTGGACCGGTTTGGTTTAGGGAAAACCATTGAACCCAGGTTTAAAAGGGGGAAAACGACCTAGGGTCGTGTTTCTGTTGTCGTACGCCGTTTGAGAGGGAGAGAAAGAGGAGAAAACAGTTTCTAAAGGGTCTTGAGAGAGTTTGTGAGATTTCAAGGTGTTTTTGTTGAGATCTTGTTGTGGGAGTGAGGATCTAGGGCCAGGAACGTGTTAGAAGGTTGCTGGGAGTGTAGGATTCGTTGCTGTTGGTCCAAATCTTCCTGCAAAGAGGTGAGTGCATGACCATGGCTAATCTAAGCCTTTGATTTCCTTGTTCTTGCTTGTGTGTTGTTATTTTGTGTGTTTTCTTGCTGGGGATTGGTTGCTACATGTTTCTAAGGATGTTTCCGGCTTGGGTTTTGAGTATTGGGTGATTTGGAGGAGGTTGGGAGCGAGATTCGACTCTCGGCTTCGAGCGGATCGCGATTGCAGAGGGAGTGTCGATCGACACCAGCAAATTGGGCATCGATCGACACTATGGGGTAGTGTCGGTCGACACCAAGGCCAGTGTCGGTCGACACTTGGCTGGTGTCGGTCGACACCTCCCTTCCAACGAGACGATGTTTGATTTCCTGGTTTGTATGTTTTGTTTTGTTGTTTGTTTGGAACATTGGAATCACTGTTGCTTGTGTGTATAGCCCAGTAGATGGGAGGATTGCCTCACTGAGTGTTTATCAAATACTCATGCATCTCAATATGTGTTTGTGGTGCAGGTAAAGGCAAAGTGTGATCGTGGAATCAAGGCGATGAAGAGGAGGATGTTCTAGGGACTCGATTGTATGTTGTCTGACATTGCTAGGTTGCTAGAGTTGGGTTTTTAGGAACATTGTTAGGTTGCCGGTTTCATATTTCTTGATGTTTGATTATTGGATTGTTGTTATGGATATTTATTGGTTATATTATTATTGGATATTTATTGATATTGCTATTTCCGCTGTTGTCTGTGGTTGTGGATAGGTGGCTAGTGGGTATGAGACCACTAGTTGTAGTTATATTATATTTATATTTATATTTATTAATTAAAAAAAAAAAAAAACGGGTCGGGTCGTTTCATTGGTCCAAAAGGTTTTGTTTATCAGGTGCTTCGTGGGTGATAAGAGATCATAATGGTAAGGTTATACTTCATAGCAGAAGATCCTATTCATCTGTTGTTTCAGCTTTTGATGCCAAACTTAAGAGCATGGAATGGGCGTTGGAAAGTATGACAAGTTTGAATTTGGAGAATGTGACTTTTTGTGCATCTACTATGGAGATCATCAAAGCTATGCACAATCTTAGTCAATGGCCAGCATTAATAAGCTATATCTCTCCACTTATTTTGGTTGGTAAGGATAAACCAAACTGGTTTCTGCTTTTTGAACCGATAGAATGCAATAATGGAGCCTTACTAATTGCACAAAGCGTTACTTCAGACCTACGAATATCTTCTTATGTGGCTCAGGGAGCTCCTACTTGGCTAACTGGCTTGTTTGATCATGAACAGAGGATGTTACATAACTACAACTTGTTGCCCAGCACTCTGCAGTACCCAGTTTTCCCTCTTCGTCGTTTTCTCTATATATAGCTTTTTCAGATTTTATCTATTGTGAATGTTTTAACTTTTCACAAAAAACAAAAACAAAAGATCTTCACTCCTAGGCGGTGATTATTTTGATAATCATCTGTTACCTTGATTTACCCTCCTTTTTGTCTGCTTTGACTTTTTGAGCCGTATCTCTTCACATCTAAGTTTACAGTTAAATATCATTTTCTTACTTCTTACTTCCTACATATTAACTTCTTAGCTTTCTATATACTTCTATGAAAAATACTTAGGTTCACTCCTAGGGTGAACCTTCTTGTTCACTTCTTCCTTATCAACCAATCAAAATCTTCTATACATTATCTTGTTTAAAAAAAAAAATCAAAATTAAATTAAAAAGCAATACATATTAAGGAAACAAATTCTGTATAATTTTTTTCAAGGAAAGTTAAATATTGGCTTGGTTTAGATTTTATAATTAGAATGAAATGATGTATCGGTTTGGGTTTACAAATAAGGTGATTAGGGTTTAGATTTTACAATTCAAACAAAATTATATGTCGGTTTGGGTTTACAAATGAAGTGGTTAGGGTTTAGATTTTACAATTAAAACGAAATTATATGTTGGTTTGGGTTTACAAATGAGATGGTTAGGGTTTAGATTTTACAATTAGAATGAAATTATATGTCGGTTTGGGTTTACAAATGAGATAGTTAGGGTTTAGATTTTACCAATATAATGAAATTATATATCGGTTTGGATTTATAAATAAGCGGTTTAAGTTTTAAATTTTATAATAATGTATACAGATTTTGTTTTCTTATTTTATAAGAGGTGAATAAATAGGTTCTTAAATATAGTATGAGATGTCAGATTCTCATTGGCTAAAATAAGGAGAAGTGAACAAAAGGGTTCACTTTAGGAGTGAACCCAAGAATTGTCCTACTTCTATTACGTTTCTTTTCCTTCCCTTTCTTTCCCTTTCCTTCCTTCTATTATGTCTGACGTGTTGTGGAATGACCTGCAATATATGGCTCTGGGCAGAGATGATCCTAAACTGTTTATTCCTCATGTCACTTATGCTGGAGTGTTAGCTAGGAACCGAGTTAGCTTGATTGGGAGACCTCTTAACCCTAGAGAGCAAGACCTTAGACGTGTGATCTACTCCCTACCCCACCTTTGGGGTCTAGCGTCGCGGATTCATGGACGCATTTTAGATGACAGCTATGTCCAGTTTTTATTTCGGTCAGAGGTGGATCTGTTTGAAGTTCTACGAAGGGGACCTTGGGTGGTTGACAACTGGTTTGTTGCTCTACAAAGGTGGGAAGACTTTCCTGAGCATGATTTTCTCAATAGTATTGATCTTTGGGTCCAAATCCGAGGTATACCTCTGCCTTATGTTTCAAAAGAAGCAATTAAGTTTATTGCCAAAACTCTTGGAGAGGTTGTTGAGTTAGATTTCAATGAGGAGACTACTTCGCAGATCTCTTTTATAAGAGTAAAGATAGGAATTGGAATCACAGACCGTATGCGTTTCTTTAGAAGAGTCAGATTTGAATCAGGAGAAGGGGCCATGAAAGGTTTTGAGTATGAAAAGCTCAAGAGGATTTGTACTAACTGCTCTCGATTCAACCATGATTCCTCCCACTGCCCATATCTTGTTCCACCGGTTTATCAAGAGGACTTCCTCAATGTGCCAGTAGCTCCTGTTTTTGAAGAAGGTGAAGGTTCCAACATTTATAGCTTTCTTGACGAAAAGCACTCATCTCCAAGTTCTGAGATTTTCTCTTACTCTCCTATCTCGCAACCACCAAGACCTGCTGCTCCTGGGCCAATTCTGGAGGAATTCTTAGCTGCTTATCCGCTTGGAACTCGTCTGTCTTCACGTTCAGACTTTCTAGGAGACTCCTCAAAGGTGAGAGAAGCTAACAAAGAGAAAGACAAAGATAATCTTGAAAGGGGAGAGTGTTCTAAGCGTAGGAAAGGAAAGCAAGTTCAGTTAGAAACTGAGAGAAACACTCGCCAACGTCGAAAGGATGTCGGATTAAGGTTTTATCCGACTGAGCATGAATCTCCATGACAACCGAACAACAAACTAATCTCAGAGAAAGATCGGTTTCTTTGACTATGAGATTTCACCTTTTGTTTTAGGTTTTTTAGTTTGAATTAGGTAATAATCTTCACTTTTCAGATCAAGAAAGTGGATGCTTTTTGTACACCCTGTGGTGTTATGGTCTGATGAACAGATGACAAAGAAAGGTCGTAGAAGAAATTCATGAAGACCTTGACTGCAATCTTTTTGATGATGATGGGGTGATAAGTACAATACTTTCACATCTAAAGCTTATGTTAAATACTTTAAGACTAAAGCCAATGATCTTAATTGCAATTTTGGTCTTGTTGTGCATGATATGGGGTTGCGCTTATCCCCCCATCATCCAATAGTTATCATATAACTGCTTTGTAATCTAATGTTGCTCTGTTTTCATATGTGTTGTAAAATTTTCGTCTCACCAACTTGGTTTTCACCACTGATGGTTGATACTGTTATTTAATATATAAATCATACTTCAAAAAAAAAAGTGTTAAGATATTTCCAAAAGGAAATTGCTAAAATGTCAAGATATTTTTTCTTGGATAATTTTTTATGTATATAATTTTGAGAGGAATGACTGCCTCTTCTCAGTTTTTAAAGTAGACTAGGTTTTGAACCCACGCGACTTGATATATTTTGATAAAATTTATATATGATTAATTACAGTAATAAAATATTATCTTATAAAAAAAATTAAAATTAGTACTAAGGAAAAAAAAAAAATTTCAGATACACAATTTTTTAAAATATGAAAATCAGTTGTGTTATAAAATCAAATCTGATAAAAAAAAATCATAAATTTAACTTGATGTCCAGGCGAGGCAAATCAAACTGATGACTTCACATATCTTAAACCATTTTCTTTGACCACCAGAAAAAAGAAACAATTTTATAATCATGAATTTAACTCGTTTTCATATTTAATTGATCGCTACCACCTATTTTTTCGTGTTTTTATTCAATGTTTTCTTATTCTTCATATTCTTTCTTGTCATTTTCAGTGTCAAATTTTGTGTTAATTGTCAACGTAACTTTTACCATTTTGTTCTTCGTTATACTTTTTTTCTTCTTCTTCCTCGTCAACTTTTTCACATTCTTCCACTGTAAAACCTTTTTTTAGACTACCACACAACTTGTTAACCCATCAAACTCCAAGAACAAAATCATTTTTTTTTCTCATAAAATTTGTGAAATTCATGATTACCAGCATAGTCAACACATGCACCCCAACACATGCACCCCAACACATGCATCCAATTACTGACAATTTTATCCATATACTTATTTGGTTTTAGATCCACGCGTTTAGAAACTTCTCAAACCAAAATCCTTACTTGGTTTATAATATTTTAAAAACATTATAAAACATACTAATAATTTATTTAATATGAATCATATGATATATAGAAATATGAGTACACTATAAGAACATATTAATTATAAATAAATAATATCAATTATATTATATCATCAAATAATATCAACCGTATCATATTATCAAATAACCGTAACCGTATATAACAGTAACTGCTTGAACCGTAACCGTATTTAAACGTAACCGTTTAACCGTTTGTTAAACGGTTCTGGTTAAGGTTACAAAAATTTCTAACCATAACCGATGGTTAATAAACCTTAACCGTGACAACCGTAACCCTGGTCATGCCTATGTATAGCTAATAAAACATGTGTGTTTGTCGTCCATCTTTCTTCTTTAAACCTCAAAATTTGACTCAAACATCAAATTAAGGTCTTGCGATGTCAATCCTTCTTCCTTAGACCCAAAAATAAAAAATTAATGAAAGAATATCAACTCTTCTATAAAATCATACACAAAAATATGTTTTACAGCTCATAAGAAATAAAAAGCACAAATGTAGATAAATAAGATAATTTATGTTTTGCATCAATTTTTATAATATTTTAAACTTTTAAAAGGTTTCGAAATATAAAATTTGAACCTTTTAAAAATTTTCAATATTTATAATATTTTAAACTTTTAAAATTTAAAACTTATAATATTTAAAAAAATTTTAAAAGCTAAGAACTTTTAAAAGTTTCAATATTTATAATATTTAAACTTTTAAAATTTTTAAATATTATAATATTTTTTTGAAAGTGTTTAAAGTTTTAATTTGATCAAATAAAAAACCAGATCAAACCAAATAAAACTTTTAAACTTGGACGCCTGATAAATCAAGCTTTCCTGCTCATTCGTTGTTGGAAGCATATTAATCTTATTTATACTGGTTCTGAACCATTGTCCAAAAAATTTCTAGCCGATGTGGGATATTGTGCTTAGTTCTTTGATTTCCATAAATTTAAAATTTTCCTTTTTCTAAAAAATTCTGTAAATTTAAAAAATGTTAATGAATGACATGTCAAATCATGATAGGTTGTCTAAAATTATTCTTAATATAGAAAATTCTGGAAATTGTATAAAATGTTAATAAGTGATATGTCAAATTTCTATTGGTTGTTTAAAATCCGATGTGGACGGCCTTAGGAGCTTATAGCTCATACTTTTTATTAGTATAGATTAAGAAAACTTTACTTTATTATATAAAAATAAAGAAATACACTAAGATAATGTTAGTTAGAATAAAAAAATTATAGAATTTATAAATTTATGTGAAGTTTAAGATATGAGGGTTATTGAGATGTGTCTTTTTCTATTTATGGAAAAATTGGAATTAGAATCCTATTATAAATTCATTATTTAATTGGATAGTTAATGCAGTAATCCTTATATCAATTTATATTTATAAGGAGTTACATAAGCTACATGAGAGTTACAAAATTTAATAAACACATATTAATCTATTTTAATATTTATTATGTTTCTAATTGTTATTAGTCATTTATTACAATATTAATAGTACTATGGAAGTTATAAAAGTGTCAACATATAACATAAGTAAATAATTTCAATAAAATGGAATTTAGTACCTTAAAGATGTATATGATTATTAATATAAGAGTTACAATATATGTGACAGAATTTGGAATCTAGTAAAATACGTGATAATGTTCACCAAAAATACATTTATTAGTTAGTATAATTTTTTTTAGTTAATATAACTATAAATATATGATAGGAATCTCAACGTAATCAAATTAATATGAGAGTTACAAAATATGTGATAGACTATGAAATTTAATAAAATATGTGAGAAGGTTCACAAATACTTACATTTAATATTTTTCAAATAGAAAATGTTAATGTAACTAATAATATCTTATAGGAATTTCAAGCAAAACATATTATATATCTACTATAATAAAAAAATAAAAGAATAAATCATTATTTTGGACAATATGCTACACAAATTAAAAAATAAGTTAAACATCTTATAATGTATAATATGAAATAATATTTTGTCTTAAAATACAAATATAAATAAAATATGTATGTCATATAAAGTTAATTGAAAAAAATACACTAAAAATACTAAAGAGAAAATGACACATGTTGCATAAAGAGAGTGTCAAATTGTAACTTCTTAGAGAAAAAGAAAAATCATTATTTTGGACTATATACTACACAAATTAAAGAATAAATTAAACATCTTATAAAGTATAATATTAAATTATATTTTATCTTAAATATAAATATAAATATAAATAAGATAATATATGTCATATAAAGTTAAGTGAAAAAATACACTAAAAATATTAAAGAGAAAATAACAAATGTTGTAAGAAGAGAGTGTCAAATGACAACTTATTAGAACTTATTAAAAGAGAACCTTACTTTATTATATAAGATATTCTAGATCCGCTGTCATAATAATAAGATGATCTTAACTTTTAATAAATAATATTTTTTTCATTCACCCAACTTTTAATGATAAGACTTTATATCTTAACACTCCTTTGATTATAAATACACAATACCTTCCTCTTAAAATCTCCATCTCTAGCTAGTGCAATCTAAAAGTTTTTGAAAGAAAGTGATTATTTGATCAAAAACATGAATTTTAGTATGTTTTTCCTTCTTCATTAATTAATCATAATTTTTCTGTAGTTACATCTCTGTTTGGAATTGATATATTAAACTTTTACAATATGTACAGATTATGGAGACACTAAAATTGTATGGCCAACAGAAGATCACATGGCCACTATAGTCTGACTTCACGACATCGGGCAGAATGGCAAAGAGTAACACAATCGCATGCTTTACTTTTTATTTTATATATATATATATATATATATATATATATATATATATATGATTCGTTTTTTCAAGTATCTAAGTTACCTATTTCGTTATAACAAAAGTTTAAAACTAGTGACATCTTCTACTAATAGAGTAATTTATAAACATTTCTAAAAGGTATTTTTAAAAGTTGACTTTGACATGTTCTACAAATATTATGATTTGATTTGAAGTGTTATTTGTATATAACTTTTTTCCTTTTTAGTAATAAAATATTGGTGACCTCACAAAAATAATTAATAACTTTTCTCTGTCGTACAATTTCACATAAATTTCATTTCTTATGTTCTCACTTCACTAAAGTTATATATACGTAAAATCGTGTTCTTCTATGTACTTGAAGTGTATCTCTGATCACTCTATATATGTCTATTCTTTCTACATGCAGCTCAGCTAGATTTGTACGTCAACTGAATCTTCCAAATGTACGGATCCATGCAGATGTTAAATTTTGCCATATATCTGTTTTTTACTTTAGTCAAACAGAAACTTAATTGAAGTTTCTAATTAGAATTTATGATTTTTATGTATAGGTAAAATGGATTTGTCCGACTGCTCCAATACGTCCCGTTACTTTATTGAATGGAACAGAAACTACTGCTTGTAAGATATATTACCAGGCTTTAAACTTCAGAAAGACACTAGTATTAGTTAATGTCTTCTAAAATTCTGATTAAAAACTAATAACATTGTATATAAAATTTTAGGGGCCGATGTCAGCGAAATTTCTGAGAACATGGAAGATGATATGGTTTCCTTCAATTTAGTTTATGTGTTTATTATTAACCTTCTACAAGATGAACCAAACAATGGTAACCCATAATCATCAACATTTAACACATAGCATGCTTAGTTTTATAGTATGTATCAAATTTTTATATCAGATCTATTAATCCAATTGGTTTTTATAGTCATGATAGGACTAGGAGGTTTCGGCGTGGGTGCAGCGGCAGCTCTCTACTATGCGACTCCTTATATCACAGGAATGCTAAACTTAAAACTACGATTTATTGTTGGAATCAACGACTGGCTTCCCGCTTGGAGGTAGGCTCGTTTTAAACCGTAATGTCACTATTTGTAAAAAAAATTAAGTTACACAACTTATAGACGTGGTATTAACCTAAATCAATCTTGCAGAAACTTCCAGCACCATATCACAACTGATTTTGGGGCTCTAAGTCTTGCTCCATGGTTACCAATCTTACTTACACAAGGAAATGGTATGTGTATATTGTCATCTATAGATCTACATTACAATCTAGATATCAATCGCGAGAGGATGCTGATTCTTCTTATTTTTTTCTTTCTTGTGTGTGTCACAGCTGATAATGTAGTTCCCTTCCAATTTGGATTCACATGTTCTGAGATTCTTCGCATGGCTGGATTTCCAACTATGTTTATACCAAAAGAAGGTCTCTAAACATGAAATTAACTTCACTTTTTTATTTGATTTAATTTACTACTTGACCTTATTTTTCTGAATCTAATTTTGGGGTTATGCCTTGTGCAGAGATCATTATTCCATCCTTCCCGAAGTAATCGATGATGTTCACGCATGGATCACAACAAATCTCCAACTCTAAGGTCAATAATTCTCACCACTGCGTAGAGAAAGGAATTGGAGAACAAAACTATCATACAATATAATACATTCATTTAAAAATTTTTCATTTGTTGTTCAAAATCAATAATATATATGAATATTATATTATATTAACTACATTTAAAGAAAACTAATTACTTTATAAGATCTAAGTTATATAATTACCTTGACATGCAACTTTGATGAGATGTCATTTTATCTAAAATAGGTTTTCTTTTCTTTTATTCATATGATGTTTTATAGATTATTGGATTGTGTTCCACCCAAATATGTTGTTTTGGTTTTTTATGCTTGAATTTGATATTGTAGACCAGTCAAGCAAATACTTGTTTTTTGGTCAACCTGATACAAATACTAAGTGAACAAAATATTATTAACTACTTTAAATATATTAAGCCTCCAGGGAAACTTTGTTATGAAATAAATTGTGTTCCACCCGATTTAGTATAGGATTTTTGCCATCCATCCAACTTTTATAAAAGGTGTGATTTTGTAAAATTTTTTTAAAGGTGTGATTTTGTCAACTTTTAATATTAAGATTTTTCTTTCATAAGCCTCCTTTCTTGATTTAAAAAGAGAAAAAAAACAATTATTTCTTTAATAAATACACAATGTTCTTCCCTTGCCTTCTCTTATATTTTTGTAACATCTGCGAACAAATTTATAGGATATCGGGATGGATGTCGATCGACACCATCAATTTTCGGTTCGACCGGTTTATTTTATATCGTCGAATAGGAGTGGTTTGGTTTAAGTAGAACCCCAAACCGAGATATTAAGGGTTGGAAGTCGACCTAGGTCATCGGGATTAGTGTTGTTTGTCGTTCCAAAGAGAAAATAGAGAGAAGGAGGAGTTCTTTTGAGTGTTCTTGAGTTTTCAAAGCTGTTTTTGAGAGATACCTTCTTGGTGAGTTGAGATCTGAGACTTGGAACGTGGTAGTAGCTTTTTGGGAGGCTATTTCGTGAGTTTTAGAAGCAGATTCGTCAATCTCAAAAGTGAGTGCATGACCATGCCTGATCTAAGCTTGAGAATTTTATGTTTTGGTGTTCTTTTAGTTGTGTGATTGATTATTTGCTTGCTTGTGGTCGATTCTTGGTTTCTATGGCCTTATGTCGCGTTTGGGAGAGCCTTGATTGCATTGGAGGCGTTGGAGGATAGAGATCTGCCTTGGAGCCTCGAGGAAAACGATGCTCAGCATCGGTGTCGGTCGAGGCAAGGTTGCAGAATCACGGATGTGTTCAGAACTGCCTGGTTTGTATGTTCTGTGTATTGATTGTGTTTGTCTTTTCACTTGTGTGTATAGTCCAGTAGATGAGAGGATCGCCTCACTGAATATTTGTGATAATTCTCACGCATCTCAATTACTGTTTGTAGTGTACAGGTATGTGACGTAGTATCATGGCGATGAGAAAGAGGATGATCTAGGGTCGCAATTGTGTGTTGATAGTTATGTTATTATGATTGGAACCTTCGATAGAAGCATACTGGGTTATTGGATAGAATGGTTAGGATTGATTTTGTATTAATGATATATACTAGAGATGATTATTGTTATATGTTGAACTGACCACAATCTAATAGTTGACATGATATACATACATAAAGAGTATATAATACAAACTTCATTAATGTAACATTTTTTTTATTTATTTATGAACTGACCAACAAGGCCGGAACTAAGATCCGATTTATTACAACGTACAGTAAAGATTTAGGTAAAGATTTTAAAAACAATAATTCAGAGAGTACAATTTTTATTATTACATTCCAAGTTTGGTGGGGACATGGGATTTTGCGATGAACCTAGAGAACCATTTGCCAGAAGCTTTTTCTTTGCGATCAGCAGGATTAGTGAAGTTGACCCAATTCATACCAAAACGGAGAGTGTAACCATTTCCGAATTCGTAGTTGTCCATCAATGACCAAGCAAAATATCCTGCTACGTTGCATCCATCCCTATAATATATATTCAAAAAGATTAACATATATATATCATACTCTGAAAGAAGTATATATATATCACAGATTAGAGATGAATTATAACTCACTCGATGGCGCATTTGAGACAAGAAAGATGGCTGCAATGGTTTTGAATTCGTCCATTATCGGCAAGAGCAGTTGCAAGCGTTACGTTCCCAAGATCGAGATCAGCAACTCCTGAATTTTTTTGCATAAGATTTATAAGAAACACATATGTAGGCACTTCGTATTGGTTAAACATATTTGAATGCAACATAAAATGAGATGTATACCGTTTTCGGTGATGTAGGTAAGTGGATTTTTGTAGTTGTCTTTGATGTAGTTTAGAATCTGACGGAATCCTGGAGGATAGTAGATGAAGCTAGGAGCCTGTAAACGAAAGAGTCATTTCATCAATGTTGTAATCGTTTGAATATGAAAATGATTTTTCAAATTTAAAGTCAGATACTTGCCACAACACCGATCGGAACTCCATTGCGATAAACTGAAACCAATATTATAAAGGAGTTTAGATAATCGAATTATATAAAAATTAAATGAGAGAAAATTAGTTTCTACATACATCCGAGAGTAACTCGTGGATCGGTTATGGCGCTAGGTTCTGTCGGAGGAGGTGCATTGGTTGCATATTGTGTAACGTAATAGTTCAACCCTAGAAAATCAAGTGATCCTTTAACCAAAGCTGATTCCTCAGGTGTGAATTCTGGCAATCTATCTCCTACCATCTCCCTCATTATCTTTGGATATTCTCCGTACACCAATGGATCCATGAACCTTCATATACATGTAAGATACAAAAATATCATATCTGATACGTACAAAAAAGCAATATCTAACTAAACTTTTCTATATATATACGTGCCAGTGTGCGTTTTAAGAATCATTTAGTTGACCAAAAATATATATACAATACCATCCAACGAAAAAATCGAATGCTCGTTTTGCAGCAGCCTTGTCGAGATTGCTGCTTTCGTTTAGTGGGGCGAACCATCTCCCGATCAAGGTTGTTCCTATCTTACCACCTTGAAATTTCTGCATACATATTTTTTTAGAATTAGTATATACACCACATAAAAGGAAAAACATACGACATCTAGATATATTATATATGAGAGATTGACAGTGTATGTGCCTGATATCTTTTCCGGTATAAAGATACAGTTTTCGCATGAGCTAGAAGTTGGTTATGTGCAACTGTATAAGGTTCAGTTCCAGAATCTCCTCCAAATTCACAGTTAGTGCACCGTCCTGGTGGATACGACCCATCGCCGTAACCTTTGGTTGCAAGAGAGAAAGGCTGATTTAAAGTGATCCAGAATTTGACTCTGTCTCCGAATCTTTGGAATAGAAGCTCAGCGTAGTTTGTGTAATCCTCCCTATTTTTATGTATCGTACATAGTAGAGATGTGTGATAGCCATGTTACATAACGCTAAACCAAAGAAAAGCATATATATATTTATAATTATAAAAACCCGGCCGATAATGCACTTACACTATACGTGGGCTTAAGAAGCCACCGTATTCGTCTTCTAAAGTCTGGGGAACATCCCAATGAAATATAGTCACATATGGTTCGATGCCTGTATTCAAGTAAGTAAAATTTATGTTTATTACATGACCACATATATAATGAAATGACTAAAATTTTGCATCGAATTTACCATTTGCTTTCAACTCGTTGATAAGATTGTTGTAGTATGTGATCCCATTCTCGTCCACTCCCCCAGTAAGTCTTCCCTCTAAGATTTGTATATAAAGTTCAGTCATCGAATTTATATATCATTTAAATAATTGGATGAAAACATGCGCATGAAGAATGATTGATGATGTGTCTATATTTACTTGGTAAGACCCTTGACCATGCTATTGAGAGTCTGTATGCTTGAGCATTCATTCTTTTCAACAGTTTCACATCATCCTGTTCAATAGTATTTTGAAAACTCGTAAGACTAAAATGAAATTATAAAATTGAAAAATATAAGTCATTAATATAGACTCTCTCACCTTATAAAGATCATATGAATCACAAGCAAGATCTCCTGAACTGCGATCTGGAACTCTTTCTGTATATTATTACAAACCGAAATTTAATATATGAGCACAAATATCTCTTTACAATGTTTATACCTTTTCTCACAATTCAATTAGGTGCTCATGTTAACAAATGATCACCTGGATATCTATGAGTGTAATAGTCCCATCCATTAAGTGCTCTATGTGCAGCACCTTCAATCTAGTTGAGCGTCAAATTAAAAATGTTGGATATTGTGTATTTGTGTTAGGAAAAAAAAAAAAAAAAAAAGGATACGGAAAATGCTATAGCCAAAACTCGACCCCCTAAAAACAAAATATACCTGATATGCAGAAGTAGCTGCACCAAAAGTGAAATTTTTGGCAAAGCCAGTTCGGTTGAATGCAAGAGTATTGTCACAGTTGAAGGGTTCTTTGGCCTTGCATTCTGGATTGCATACTTTTTGGCTACTAGAAACGACAAAGAGAACGACAAGAATGGCTAAAGAGTAGTGAGCTTTTGGAACTGCCATGGTTGAGCTATATATCTGTCAATCTGTGTGTGTGTTGATTAGGGTTATTTTGATGATGATTAAACGATGAACTCGGAGGGGTTTATATACAAGGGTTTGAGTGCATGGGACTTGCATGGACATTCAAGTAATCTCGTTTACGTATATTTTGCATTGAATTTGATCCTCTATGCATGTTCCACACCCCGCTGTCTTGTTAATTTTCTCATTTAAAATACTACTACATCTGATCAAAAATTGAAAATTATTCATAATTAAACAATTATACGTGCACTTAATTTGACTTTTACGGCACCATGTGCTCATATCAATTATATATAATATACCTGTACAAGGCTGCGTGAGGATATATGTTCCTTAAACATAAATTAATATTCAATTTATTAATTCAATTAAAGTCAAAAACTTATATAGCTTCACACGATATATACATGTACGTTTGTACATATCTGCGTTAGAATATAGTATTGTTCCTTAGCTGGTTGCTTTCCTTCCAACCATTATATTTTCAAAACCATAAGTAAACTATATATGACTTCTCTCAATGACTAATGACGAATGTCGAGGATAAGTAACAAATATAAAACTAACCCTATTTTAAGGAACAAATACTAATCTATAATCATAGCAGTTCAAAACCTTATTACTAATGACATACAAATTAGTAACAGTATATATGAGTCCTTGTATCAATAATTGGGACAAAATATAAATAAAATTTTAAGAAATGTTATCAAAAATATCATAATATCCAACTTATCGATAAACAATTAATAAGCAAGGTCGATAATGATAATAGTCTTTGAGCTCGTTTTTGGGATGTTACATGGATGTTATTTAATTTCAAAACTTTCTAAAAAAATAATTCTCTTATAGCTTAGTTTTGAAACTTGGAACTTGGAAGGTAGGGAACGCCGGATCAAAGCATCGTTTGAGGAACCTGGCCATGCTATATGTAGTTTATAGTGAGAGCTCTCATCATGTCGCTAGCTTCTTTCTCTTCTTTTTTTTCCCCTAAGTTGTTCTTTCAACATTCTTCTTTATAACTAGACCGTAAGATCACATAAGCCCACAAAATTTTAATAATTGTAAAAAGGGAGTGGTCGCATCGCAATTTTGGCCACAGTATAACAATTAAAAAGTTATGGTAATAAAAAGCCAACGACTTATACAAGTAGATTGAATTAAATTAAGGTGTCAGCGATACGCAGTTCACAGTTGAGATGTAGTAAATATAGCAAATATTTCAATTCAAATTTACCAAATTATAATACTATATATATAGTACAGAATGTTTACTTTCATATCTATCTTGTATTTATTTCAGATCTCACAACCAAAAGTAGCTTTACTTACACAGCATTTCTTTTGTTTTTTTGCATTATTTGTCCTTTGTGTCTTCATTTATTGACACTCTATTACCTATCAAACTCATAACAGTCTATTAACTATTGAAATTTCCATATATTATATTTATATAAACACTGCTTCGAAAAGAAAAAAAGAACATGGATTCACATAACAAGGGGTTTTGGATAAATTATTAGTGGATTAAGTCATTAGAACGAGAACCCCTTAATTCATTATTTAAATACAAAGATTACAGATAGACTGCAAAAATGTATGATCAAACCCAAATTAAAAGCTCTTTGTACATTATAACATCTATAAATTAATACTCTTTAAATTAATATTCGCTATAAATTAATAAATTTTTTCGATCCCGAGTTGTTCCGGTGTAAAAAATAACACAATTCGATAAAGTAATAAGATAACAATTTTTTTGAAAATTCTATGTAAAAATATAGTCCCAACAATATCATAAATTAATAATGATATAAATTATATATATCTAAGAAAATTTAGTGAAATATGACTCTATTGTTGTTTGTCTACTTTTATTCTTGAATTTGCATTCTAGTTGGAGTTCATCTCTAATCTTTTTTATTGTATTACAAACTTTTAATGTTGTCTTCTCAAATTATATCCAAAAATTAAAGAGAGTCCTAATTACAGTAATTGTTTTTACATGTATTGGTTCTAAAATCACCGCAATATGTTATTCGACTTCATCATTACCATGAAAGATAATACCAACAATTTTTTCTAAACTCTAAACTTCTAATATTTATTATTTTCACCTAGATAATTAAGTAAACTATTAACATCTACTCATAATTATAAATTAAGAAAATTCTATAAAAATGTGAATCATAACAAAAGTATCTTATTTTGTAATATATAATTTTCAAAACTATGAAAATAAAAAAAAACATCTCTTCATAAGTTAATATTTTATTAATTTCTCGATAAATTAATAATTATTAATTTATCGATAAATTAAAACCTCTATAAATTAATAAAATTTCACGGTCTCGACCTTATTAATTTATAGATGTTTTAATGTATATGAATCCTTTGGATTAATTAAATATTTTGCCACAGATTTTTTATAAGGATATTTATAGTATTTAATTATTTATATATGGACCACACAAAGAACTGACTATATAGTTTGTCTTTTTTTTTTTTCTTAAACAAAAATTGAGTATAGACTTATGATATATATGGAAAAGAAGGGAGATAAGTCATTTAATAAGTTTATCTAACAATCTGTGATTAAGTTACCGTAGTAATGGTTTTTCTTTCGCAGCAGAGATAAATAGTCACACGAGCTGTAGTATTAAATAAATTATTATTCGATGAAAAAAAAAGTCACACTAACTGTAGCCTTAATTCTTACTTTTTAAGAAGAGACATAAACGTTAAAATGTTGTATTTGATATTTCGTAGTTATGTCTTTCAGTCTTTGATTGAAACCAAACACATATGACACATAGCAACACCTAGTATATGGTTAGAAACATATAGTCCATCTGTTCCAAATTATAAGATCTTTTAGCTTTTTATTTTTATTCTATTTTATTAGAATTTTTCAAAATTTAATATATTTTTTTTTATGTTTTTTTAGTATATTATGACTATTTGTATTTAGTATTCTGCAGTTTTTTCTCAAATTAGTTAAACTCTTTTTAATAAATATTAAATAATATTATTTCATGTAAAACTAAGAATACATTTATAGTTTTTTTTAACTTTAATTTGTACTTTTAACTAAAATATCTTATAAAATGGAACAGAAGAATTATATAGGTAGCGCCATCTAGCTTAATATCCCTTGCCTACGCAAATATTATTTTCTTAGAATATAGTAATGCATTTTTATTAGTATCAGTTGGTTATTTATTATGGGAATTTAGCAAATATAACACTCATAAAAACTATATTTCATTGAGTGACTACTCTAACCATTAAAAGTGATATTCAGTGTAATATATGTATTATTGACATGTTTGACCCCATGATATGATAAATAATTTAGGTGTTAGTTTAGCTAAGATTGGTGGGATTGATAATTTACTATCATGTAGGGTTTAGTGTTCCTACCACCACAATCACCCCATCGCCCGCCACCATCGCCGGCCACTGTCACCATCTCCAGCCACCGACCATCATCAACTCCAGCGACCAGCCGTCATCAACTCCGATGGCCACCACTTTCGACGACCGGCCACCACCAATTCCGGTGACCACCACTTTCGGTCACCACCTAACTCTGGCCACCGGCACCACCAATTCCGGCCACCGGCCATCATCAACTCTAGCCACTACCGCTACCAGCCTACCACCTCCGGCCACCGACCACCACCACTTCCGGCCAACCCCTGGACACCATCCACCATTATCATCAGAACATCACAACACCAAAATAGTAATTTTACTTACCATTTATCCTATTTTTCTAATTTTTTCAAATAATATACTATTTTCTTCACTACTTTTTTTGTTTTGGTTAGTTGGCAAATTGCCCCATTTATTATTTGGTAGCCTCTTTCGTGTTCCAAGTTTTCAGAATATAGTGAATTTAAACTCCCTTTGTATCAAAATAAACGATGCTATCTTTGTTAAAGAATTACTTCAAACAGTAATGTATTACTAGTGTATAAAGTATGAATGAAGAGTAGGGTTTATTGAGAAAAATGAATTTAAATTTGGTGTTGGGAAAAATGCAATAGAAGTGTTGAAACCAAAAACTAAATGCTACTAACATCACATGTTTTTTATAGGGAGGGTTCAGTACTATTAGGTTAGAATTTTTTTGTTGTACAATATTGATGTTGGCTGCTAATCAAAATTTTGTACGGTGCAATTAAAGCACTTTTTAAGATAAAACAGTTCATGTGAATTTAAGATTGTACATAAGTTTCATAACATAATCTATTAAAATGACACCTCATGTGAATCAGGCGGATGAAAAAATATTTGATTGACGAAGAGAATAAAAATAACAATTTGGTTGACCAAAACAAAAAAGATATAGGTTTTTATATTACAACAACCAGATTACTTTTTTTTTTAATCTAAACGTTCTTTAGATACGGTCTATGTTGGTTATATGATATCTATATTACAGATTCACAATACTGTATATATAAAAAATCAATCTTTCCAAAAGTATAGGTTGAGTTGATTAGTAGTACGTATAGACTCTCAATATGGAGATGATATTTTCTCTCTGGTTCGTTTGAATCATATGTTTTGGAGTGGTATACTAGTTGATACACTCGAACCAATCGGAATCTTATAACAATATTGGACATAGTTGCCAGAAAAGAAATGTACATCAATTTACGTGATTTACAATAAAGTGTATGTTTCCTAAAACCGTGAAACGAAACCCATAAGTTTCATATCATTCGCATGTCTTTAGCTCTCGACTTATATAGTACCCCTCATGGGTCCAACGAGTACATGAATATGACATCAAACGTCAATTATTCTGTCACATGCCTTAGTCTATGCATGCATGCTAATGTACATACACTTTGCTTAATCCAGTTTCCTGTTTTACATGGATTAGTTTTCATACAATGAATAGAAACCAATATCATTTAGTTCGGTTTGAATTTTTGGTTTCGGGTTTTGGGATTTTTACTTTTTTGAATTTTAATAGGAAAAAACAACGATCAATTTATACGGTTGTTTTCTTATTCACCTAAAAGAGTATATTATATAAAAAAATATATACAAAACCGAATCTATTTATTATGCCTAATTCAATCTACTTTTTTCAAATCACTTTCCTTGGTACAGTTTCGGTTTGACTCAATTTGGTTTAAACCAATTGGACCACCCTAATTACTCGCACAACTTTTGTTAACTATATAAATAAGACCACAGACCACCTACACTCATTACACTCTTCACCCCCAAAGAAAAAGAAAACTCTAAGCTACGATTAAAACCCTTGAGTTTCTTTTTTTTTTCTTTGACAAAATAACCCTTGATTTTGAGTCCGATCTATCTAACAAAAGCATATATATATATAGATGACTACGCCGGAGGAGGCGATGTATGTGGCGTGGGAGGATCTTACGGTAGTTATACCAAACTTCGGTGAAGGAGCGACAAAGAGATTACTGAATGGAGTAAATGGTTGTGGTGAGCCAAATAGGATCTTGGCTGTTATGGGTCCTTCTGGTTCGGGCAAATCTACGCTTCTTGATGCCTTAGCAGGTCACTTCTTTCTCTATCTCTCTCTCTCACACACACATACCCTCACATGAGAAGATTAATTAGCTCGTTGTTTCTTATTCCTTTTTTTCAAAAAAACTTTTTTTTCGTTAAAAGGGTTTGAATCTGTTAAATGGTAAATAAATTAGAACCTAAACTAAACCTTAAGAGTTAAGAGAACCAAACCAACAATTGAATGAGGTAATAATTAAGAGGAAAAGGGTTAACAGCCAACTACATTTAGCTTTGAAACCAACATTGAAGAGACTTTTTCACCTTGAACCTAGCATTTTATTCTGTATTCAGCATAAAAATGTTGCTATATTGTTCACTATAACAATATTGAATTATACATGACGTTATTTTAAAAAAAAAGTTAATCGTACCATTTTTCCTAGGTAATTTTCTCATGTTTATGTGAAAATGTTTCACTTTTTAGTAAAGCATAAACTGAATTTTACATTTTAAAAATGTCGACTAACCTTTTAGCTTTTATTTGATAGATAACGATTTCTATCATTCGGTAGTTAAACTTGAAAAGACTGTAAATTAGTAGTCTTAATTTGTTAGATATATAAAGGTGTGTGTTTGTGTGTGTCCTACTCGACCTAGAATATTTGATTATTAACCAGTCGGTAGAATCCATATGCAATCAGAAGCAATACTAGATTTGTTTTTCGACTAACGGAAGAAAATATACATTATTCAAAAATAAATATGTAACTTCTAAATTTGTAAGCTACAAACTATGTACACATTATAATCCCATTTTGGTGAAATTAAAACATTAAGTGAAGTTATGAACTCTTGTGTAACTTTGCAACAAACCCATTTAATCTGGTTCTTTATGAGAGATTTACATATCCATATATACGTATAGATCTATAGAAAAACAATGCTATATATATCTAAGTTCCATATACACAAAGATACATAAATAGATATTTCTAACTTTATATTTATGGATTCTAGCTACCAATTTTTGTTCTTTTCAATTATAGCTGTTTATCATCGGAGTACTAAATAAAAGTGAAAAATTGTTGCAATTTTCTTGTTCGTCCTTATTAAATTTACATCGTCGTACATTTAGACTAGTATTGAATAAATTGATAGCTACATTTCTCTAACCTTTACTATATTCAGAAGTTTCGCAGTAACTTTTCTAATTAAATTACGATTTTAAATGTTAACCAACTACCAAACACCAGACATCCTGACACAAAAATTTAGAACTGCACGATCGGATCTTCGTACCGACTTGAAGTTAAACCCGGTTTGGTTACTGGCCAGAACTCCAAATCTACCACTATCTGTTCAATCCGAAAAAGTAGTTCTAATCGATTTTCTTTTCAAAGGTTAAACATCTTATGATCGTAAAGTTACTACATTAATCATGTCATGGGTTGCGTAACACATAGTTTAAAGAAATAGCACACAGTTTGGTCTTGTCATTTAATTTAACAAAGCCCTGCTTACTAGACTGATATTGGAAAATTAACTAATTTGGTAATGATGGCACAGGAAGATTAGCAGGGAACGTTGTAATGAGTGGGAAAGTTCTAGTTAATGGCAAGAAGAGAAGACTTGACTTTGGTGCTGTCGTAAGCAAACCTAACTTTTAGCTTTAGCTTTACGCAATCAAACTCGTATTCATGAATGTTATAAACCCTGAATCATGTATGTTTTTCTTTCGAAACTGTCGAGAAACTCTCAGGCTTATGTGACACAGGAAGATGTGTTGCTAGGAACTTTGACAGTGAGAGAATCCATATCTTACTCGGCTCATCTCAGACTCCCATCAAAGCTTACCAGAAGAGAGATCAGTGACATTGTGGAAGCTACAATCACTGAAATGGGTCTGCAAGAATGTTCAGACAGGACCATTGGGAACTGGCATTTGCGTGGAATAAGCGGAGGAGAGAAGAAACGGCTCAGTATTGCGCTCGAGGTCTTAACCAAACCAAGTCTCCTCTTCCTAGACGAGCCCACCAGTGGACTGGACAGTGCTTCAGCTTTCTTCGTGGTTCAGATTCTCAGAAACATAGCAAGCAGTGGCAAAACCGTGATTTCTTCAATCCATCAGCCGAGTGGTGAGGTTTTTGCTCTCTTTGATGACCTGCTACTGCTTTCTGGAGGAGAAACCGTTTACTTTGGAGAAGCAGAATCAGCAACGAAGGTAATAAGACAGAGCATTGGCAGCACAGCACTATATATTGTAGTGTCTAACCATCAATGCTCATTTGTGTCGTTCCTGCTTCGACTTTTGCAGTTCTTTGGTGAAGCGGGGTTTCCTTGTCCTAGCAGACGGAATCCATCTGACCACTTCCTTCGCTGTGTCAATTCAGATTTCGACGATGTCACAGCGACTTTGGTTGAGTCTCGCCGAATCCAAGTTTGTCATCTTCTGCCCTTTTTTTGTTTCCATGAGCTTACAATACACTCAAACTCTTGAACTAGACAGTTTGTTTATCGGCAGGATTCTTCTTTCTCTCTTTACCAACTTCATGAAACTGCAAACACATTAGATCCCCTGGATGATATACCAGCAGCAGAAATCAGAACAACACTTGTCAGAAAATTCAAGTGTTCAGAATACGCAGCAGCTTCAAGAGCAAGGATTCAAGAAATAGCATCAGTAGTAAGTTATGGTTATTATTTCGCTTAAAACTACCATGTATCATACAATGAGAGCCTCATAAGAAAGTTTAAACCTCATGCAACAGGAGGGGCTTGTCACTGAAAGGAAAAATGGGAGTCAAACAAACTGGTTGAAACAACTCAGAATACTTACTCAGCGATCTTTCATTAACATGTGTAGAGACTTGGGATACTACTGGATGCGGATTGCAGTATACATAGTGTTATCCATTTGTGTCGGTTCAATCTTTTTCAACGTCGGGAGAAACCACTCAAATGTCATGAATACTGCAGCTTGCGGCGGATTTATGGCAGGCTTTATGACATTTATGTCAATAGGAGGTTTCCAATCCTTCATTGAAGAAATGAAGGTGAAGAGATGAGCAAACAAAACTCTCTTTCTTCACCTTAAAACTTATCTTATGTTTTTGCATCTTTTTCCTAAAACCAGGTGTTTACTCGGGAAAGGCTCAATGGATACTATGGGGTTGCAGTATATACAGTGTCTAATTTACTCTCCTCATTACCTTTCATAATCCTTATGTGCCTCTCCACCAGCTCAATCACTATCTATATGGTGAAGTTCCAATCCGGAGGTTCTCATTTCTTCTACAACTGTCTCGACCTCATCTGTGCAATTGTGACTGTGGAGAGTTGCATGATGATGATAGCTTCAGTAGTTCCTAACTTCTTGATGGGAGTCATGTTAGGAGCTGGTTACATTGTAAGAACGGCCTCTGTCTCTCACTCTGTTACCTAACAGCTTTCCTATATATCTCCAAAGACTATTCTAAACTGAAAACCACTATATTCTTCACCTCATAGGGAATTATGGTATTAAGTGCGGGGTTTTTCCGATTCTTCCCCGACTTACCTGTGGTGTTCTGGCGATATCCGGTGTCCTACATAAACTATGGTGCATGGGCACTACAGGTAACCAGGTTAACTCAACTTTAGATGCAGACAATATTGGCAAATGGATATCCTAAATGTGCACACCTGATAAATTGCAGGGAGCATTCAAGAATGAGATGATCGGGGTTGAGTATGATTCTCCATTACCATTGGTACCAAAAATGAAAGGGGAGCTCATTCTTCAAACTGTTCTAGGCGTAAATCCAGCAAGTTCAAAGTGGTTGGATCTAGCTGTTGTGGTGATGATTCTCATTGGGTATAGGATTCTCTTCTTCGCCATCCTCAAGTTTAGGGAAAAGGTTTTCCCAATCATTCACATGTTATACACAAAGAGAACTCTGAGCCATATCCGGAAAAGGCCTTCTTTCAGGAGAATGGCACCATTCCCCTCCAAGCGATACCACGTTAACCACGCACTCTCTTCTCAAGAAGGACTTAGCTCTCCACTGCATTAGAAGCATATACAGCAGGATGCAATATCCATAAGTGGAAGATAGATATAGTGCTCGCTATCCACATGCCATATGTTACTCTCTTCAAACTTTGGTAAACTATTTGTAGCCTGTTGTGTAAGGAAAAAAAGAGATACTATAAATTCTGAGTAATGAGATTTGTTTGGCATGCGGATGGAATCCATCAGAAATAAATAAATTGCCTAAAAGAGCTAAAAATGGCTAGAGATCAAAATGGCTACATTTTTAGATTACAAGCGACCATGGCATGGATGAAACTTTTAGAGAGGGTAGGTATATCAGCGACCACAGGGAATAAAGAATTCAAATAAGACAAATCCTTAGTTAACAGTTAACACAGCTTCAAATAAACAGGAGATGGTATGGAAATTTGTTACCTGACAGTAGAACAGTGGTCCTTTCTTGATAGCACCAGCTAGCAGAAACAAATCCTAAAATCTGTGCAGCCCAAGAACAGGAGGAAAACTTTCTACCAGGCATATTCAACTTTCAGATTCAGATGTGCTAGAGCCTTGAGCTATGAATGTCTAATTTATTTTAATGCCCATGTTACCTCCTCTTGTGGCGTAAAGTACTTGACAGGAAATAGAGAATCAAAGATAACAAAAGTACCTCCCAAAAGCGTCTGTTGAAGAAAGATTGAACAGATAGAGAACAATCGACAAGATGCTTCAAACTTTTAAAAGTGTAATACAATGGAAAAATGGTTTAGGTTCAACCTTAGAAAAATCAAATATAGGCTACCAGAACAGTTACATAGTAAGGAAAAAACAACAAACAATCAATAACTTTAACAAATATGGCTAATCCAGTAAGAAGAAAATCCAGTCCTGAAATCAGAAAAACCATCCTGTTTTTTTCAGAGTAGACATGTACAGAACTCATTTGTTCATTTGCTACCCTATGACTGTAACAACTAAACTCAACCAAATCTGAACCAGTAACTAGTTTTGGAAAACTGTGTTAAATTGTCAAGAATACGCCTGCCGGTTTGGTCTAACTCTTCATATCGTCAGAACCATTATTTTCAAGTCTACCATTAAATCCATGATATGGAACCTCCAACATTGGCCTCGGGGTTGCACGCCCACCAAAATCCTCGGGAAAGAATTCAAAATCAGGCCCAAAATTGAACTTCACAAGACAATTTGACTGGTCAGGGAGAGTGTACATCGAAGCAGCAGGGTAGTAACGACCGCCAAAAAAATCTTTGAAGGCAACTCCCTGACATACACCATTTTTGAAGAACGATATTTCACTGCCTGCATTAGAAGGAAGACATTCGTTGACAATAGTTTGATTATAAATCATCCAGAATTGCACAGAAACCATCTATATCATAGATGTGGAGGGTAAGCAAATACGAAATTAAGGCATTTGGCCATGTAAATATTGATGAAGAATCCCCATTATCTATAAGAATGTTAACCAAAATATCCATTCTCTCTACAAAATCCAGATAAATCCTCTACCATCACAAGCAACAGCATTCATCTCTAGTCCACCTAAAACATATGTGACTAACTAAAAGCAGAAAAGTCACCACAGGAAAACTAAAATGAAAGAACAGGTAACATAGAGCATACCTGGTACAACTTTAGGAGGCTCCTCTTTAGCATCAGGTGCACAAATATATCTCTGCCCTTTATACCACACATAATGAGGAGGCTTTGGAGCAAACGATTCCCCATCGGGCAGATTAATGTAGAATCCAATAACATCACCTTCCTTATACCCTTCTTCAGCATACTTCTCCCTTAAAGCCTTGTGTATCTTACACCCATCAATGTCCCGAAACCCAAAACTATTCCCATCGTACCCTACCGGAGCCTGCAAATCCCCTTTATCAGTCGACCACCCGAGTCGTGTATGACCAGTCTCACCCAAATTCAAAACTTTAATCTCAAAGTACCAAGCTCCTTCAACAACTCCTCTTGTAGCTCTCACCATCCTATAACCTTTACTACTTCCTGCAGTAAGTCTATCTTCGCTAATCTCAACTTTCTCAGCTTTGTAAACTTTAGAAAGGCAAATTTCCAAGTCAGGCGTATCGTCGCTCTTATCGGGAAACCTCGGAACCGGAGTGATCAATACTTTATCTTCTACAGCTGCTGAACTAGGCGTGTTGGCTTTGCTCTTCTTCTTTCCTTTACGTGTACTCTTCGTCACCCAAACATTGTTGTTCTTCTTCTTCGATTTCGATTTCTTCGCCACAACCAGAGTTGCCGCCGCTTCCTCTACAACCATTGCTTCGGACGGCTGCACTTGCTCTGGCTCAACCTCTTCCTTAACAGCAACCGAAGTAATAGAATCTAACTGCTTCAGCTTCTTACGCGGTGGATCATCTTCCTCTTCATCTCCTTCCTCTTCCTCCATCGCACTACCGTTCTGATTAGCCACAGATTCCGGTTTCGGAGATTTAGGGTTATCATCGGAAGAAGGAGTCGGGGCTTCTTCAGAGAAGGAATCGGATTCAATTTTCGCATCGGATCCGGGTGCATCATCAACATCCATAGCAGCTACATCTGCTTTCTCTAATTCAGTATCGATTGATTCCTCTACTACTACTACAACGGATGATTCCAATGGTACCGAATCATTCAGTTCAGAGGGAGGAAGAAGAGCTGTTCCGGTAGGTTCTTGGGGAAGCGAAATTGAGACTTGTGCTTTTAAATCAGTATCGATTGATTCTTCGACTGGAGCGGATGATTCCGGTGGCGCTGAATCATCGAGTTCAGAGGGAAGAAGAAGAGCGGTTCCGGTAGGTTCGTCGGGAAGAGACTCCATTGGAACAAAAAGCTTTCTTCTGGTGCCACCGCAGAGATTTGTGGGACTCCGCAGCCAAAGATTTGACAATAATTTTAGGGACTCGGCAGATTTGGCAAAAGAACAGTGAAGTTTTTTATTTTGTTTTTAAAAAACTTGGAGACTTAAGTGGGCTTTCTGAGGCCCACATAAGAAACTAGGGTTTGGGTAGGGGTGTCCATTTTTAATTTGAAAACGGTTTTTTATTGGATCTTTTTTAACCTCATTTAAAAACGGTTTAGACATCTAACAACTGATCTATTAAGCATTAGAAATTGCCTATCCAAAAACAAATAAGCATTAGCGATTAACTTATAATTAAAAATTTCGTTAATGACGGTTTTAAACTAATCTTAGTTAGGTGGTGTCCGTTAGAATAGAATAGTTATTTGGGCCAAGTATATGCAACTGATGGTTGAACGTATCGGAGAAAGATATCATTGTAGAAAGGGCAACTTAGCAAACGTTAAAGCATCGATAAGTTTTTTTTTTTTTTTTTCTCATAAGATTTTAGTTTTATTCTAAAAAGTTGGGTTATAACACAGATTATATAGTCTATAAAAGCCCATACAGATACATTGCTTAATGATAAAGAAAGTTCATCTATCGTTGGTTTTACCCAAACAAAACGTGTCAACAACACGTGTTGGATGAGAAATCTAAAGCTTTTCGACAACACCTTCGGCCGTCTGAGATTCTTTTTCCGGTGAAGATAATCATTGTCGATATCTGAATTTCGATACTTGATTCTTCTAAATTTCACCAATAAAGCTGGTTGTAAGACGAATCAAAACTCCAAACAATTAAAATTACGGCTGAAAGAAATCTGAATATGGCGAAGGAAATTTCTTCTTTTCTTCAACTTTGCAACTCTCCTTGAAATTTCTATAAATCGTTTACCCAACGGGAAAATCCGGAGACAAACACCAGCAAACGCTATATGGATAAACAAATCAACCATAGATCGACAAAAATCTAAATTGATCTAATTCACCATAAGATAGAAAAGCTTTTGCTTCAGATCTAACTAAGACAAAAACAATTGTATTATGTATAAACATAGAAGCTTTTGTCATCTCTCGTGAAACTCTGTAAGACACAGAGACAAATCAAGATTGACATTTCCCCTTTATTTGAAGCAAACTAAAAAGTAACAACGCCTAACAAAGGCGACAGCAAGAACACGACAACAGGAAAGCCATGTTTACGGCGATACCGGATCTCATCCTATCACAAAGACCGACAACATGTCGTAAACATCGATAAGTTTTATGTGAGATTACATTTCTATTCTTTTTTTTTTCCGTAGTCCAAACATTTCTTATTACTAAGGTGTTGTTCGTTTGGTGAACCAGACGCAGTATCTGGACGCAGATGCATGTTATTGTTCGTTTAGTGACAATTAAGAAATGAACTGGATTAGGTATTTGGATGAGTTTTGAAAACTCATCCAAAAAAAGCTGAATTTCTGAATGAGTTTTTTTGGAGAGTTTGGATGAGGTAAACTCATCCATAATTGGTATAAGTCCAAAATATCCCTATTTTAATTAAATCATTATAAAATATTTTTTTATCAATTCTAATATACATACAACCCTAAAATCTCAATTCTTCACCCAACAACCCGCAAAATCTTGTTTTCTCACTAAAACCGCAAATTGAATTTTTCAGCTAAAACCGCAAAATTACATTTTTCTGCCAAAACCGCAAAATCATGTTTTCCCGCTAAAAACGCAAAATCTCGTTTTTCTTCCAACACCCCAAAATCTCGTTTTCCCACTAAAATCGCAAAATCTCGTTTTCCCGCAAAAACCGCAAAATTACGTTTTCATGCCAAAATCGCAAAATCACGTTTCCCGCCAAAAACGCAAAATTTCGTTTTCCCGCCATAAACACAAAATCTCGTTTTCTCGCCAAACCCGTAAAATTACGTTTTCTCGCCAAAACCGCAAAATCTCGTTTTTCCACCAAAACCGCAAAAACTCGTTTTCCCGCCAAAACCGTAAAATCTCGCTTTCTCGCCAAAACCGTAAAATCTCGTTTTCTCGCCAAAACCGCAAAATCTCGTTTTCCTCCAAAACCGCAAAAACTCGTTTTATCGCCAAAACCGTAAAATCTCATTTTTCTTCCAAAATCGCAAAAACTCATTTTTCCGCCAAAACCGTAAAATCTCGTTTTCTCGCCAAAACCGCAAAATCACGTTTTCTCGCCAAAACTGCAAAATTTCGTTTTCCCGCCATAAATCGCAAAATCATGTTTTCCCGCCAAAACCACAAAATCTCGTTTTCAACTAAAACCGCAAAATCTCGTTTTCCGCCAAAAGTCGCAAAATTACAATTTTCCGCCAAAACCGCAAAATCTCGTTTTTCCGCCAAACTCGCAAAATTACATTTTCCGCTAAAAAACGCAACAACACAAAATTATGTTTTCCCGTCAAAATTGCAAAATCACGTTTTTCGCTAAAACTGCAATATAACGTTTTTCCGCCAAAAATGCAAAATCTCGTTTCTTTACTAAAAACGCAAAATCTCATTTTAAAATGTTTATTTAAAATTAATATGAAAATAAGCTAAAAACATCAATAAATTAAAACCACTAAAACATCTTCAACATAAATAAAATGGTTTTTTGGTCTTTTATATATATTGTATCGAGATAAAGATATCAAATTACAAAACAAACATAATTACATCCAGATACAATTTATGGATGCATGAACCAATAACACAAACGAACATCATCTAGATATTGCGTCCATATACTGCGTCTTGATGCTTTATTCAGATATTATGTTAGTTCACCAAACGAACAGAGCCTATGTCAATTTGATTTTATTTTTTATAGGAAACTACAACATAGTTTCTGATTTCTTAATCATTATTTCGAATAATTTTTGTTCTTTTGTTTGAGCTTTTGATACTGATATTGGATTGACTGTTTCATTGTAACAAAAATAAATAATGAGTTTGAGAGCTTGGATGCTCATATTAGACACTAATTTTTATTATTGGACCGTCTTAGCATCAAATAGGGTCAATTTTTATTAGTAGTCATAAAAGTTTTTTTTTGTCTACCTTTCATTCTAAATTTCAAAATATTTATTTCAATTAAGACTACTAATTTAGAATTGGGAAAATTTTCTAATTAATTATTACGTATTTATCTTCTTTTCCTTTTTCAGAAAATATATATTTCATGAAATTTGAAGTGCTTCTCTTTTTGGTGTGCAATATATGTTCTCTCGTTGTTACTTTCTCAAATTCTTCTTCGTCTCTGGCTTTTGATCTATAAATTTTACATATAGTTGTGAAATTTGGCTCAGATCTTCATGTGTAGATTTGAAATGGTAGTAGCATTTTATTATTTTAAGGGATCAATAATGGTTTCATATTTTTAAGGACCAAGCATATGGTGAGGTGTAGTCCATATGATAAGTTGTGTTAATTTCCGTAATATATTTTGAATTATGTTGAAAAAGATGAATTATAGTTCATAGATGGAGGATCATTTTTATCTCTCAGATCAAGCTCAATTAAAAACAGTATAAATCAAGACTCAAATTTAAAAGGAAACTGCAAAAAGAGAGTTGATTTTACCATTTGTGGGATTATAAAGAGATCAAAGGAGGTTTTGCTTAACCGAGGTTAGTCAAAAATATCTGGACCCAAATCTGGATTTCAGACTTTAAATCGCCGGCGTTTTCATCGTCGTTGGTTCTCCAACACAGAGAGACAGAGAAGTGAAGATGTTCTATTCTTTTCTTTTTCACTAATCTTTTAGTCAATCAGAAAAGGACATGTGTAGTTAAGGATCAGTTTTAAAGAAAAGGGCATGTGTAGTTAAGGATCAGTTTTAAAATATCATAGCTAAGGAATTATTTCTTAGCTTAATTCACATTTTTGATTTATTTTTTTTCCTTTTTAATGTAAGAAACTTGTATTGGAGATGGTCTAATGAAGTTATTTGTTATAACTTTGTAGTTCAAGACATAAGAGCATAATTATCCCACATCCTCAATTGAGGCATAGAGAGGCTGTATGGAGATAGTGGACTAGAAGTGATTAACATGATCAAGAACAATCCATCTCTTGCTTTGTCGTTTGTCTTGAAACGTTTGGAACAGAAGCATGAATAATGGACAAGGTGTAGATGTGAGTTGAACCAAGTTTGGGCTGACATATATGCCAAAAATTTCAACAAAGCCCTTCATCATAGAAGCTATGATCAGGAGGAGTAGTATTTGATGAGCAAGACTAAGATGAGCAAGAGAAAGGAAGAAAGGGCTAAGATGAGCAAGAGAAAGGAAGACAAGGCCGAAGATGTGATCATTACAAAATCAAATCGGCAACCAAAGCCGAACAAGAAATATATGTAGTTTCATGAAAAGCAACTAACAATAAAAAAAATCTTATATTTGTTGCGTCTAATAAGATACTGTATAGAGAATCTAGAAAGGATATATACGAATCTAAGATGATATATACCGAATATACTAACTAAGTACATGTCAAAGATTTTCCAAAAACTGAGGACCGATCGATCTCCGCGTACGAATGGTCAGTCTCACCTGCGTAAAGCTGAAACCCGAGTGCATAAAATCAGAAGAGCGATCGTTCCCATTTGGACCGGTCGATCTACAAGCGGAAGTGACGTCTTCTAGTATTTTCTTGTAGTGATTTCTTGGACAAAGAATGTATTGGCGTGGAGTTTGAGTTTACTTACCCCTCTCTTTAATAATCTGAAGTCTGTAATTTCTTTCTATTAATAGAAACCTGATATTATTACCCAAACAAAAACAAATTACATTATTTTTGTTCACATACATATTTCTTGTTGTCCGAGTTGTTTTTTTCCGTTTCTTATTTTTTACCTCATTTTTTCTTTTCTTTTTTCATGAATTATTACTGTTATTGCCTTTACGATTCGTAACTTTGTTCGTTTTTTTTTTCCTTATTAAACCCTATAACATAGAGATATTTCAATTGATGCGCACGCGCCCACACGCACAGATGTAATTATTCTTCATACATGATCCATCTACTAAAGGGAAGCAAAATTTATGTCACTTGTAGTGCCATGAATTGTTATATATGTGCTCAGATCCACTGAGGCTTTAGTGGCTTATATATATGATCGTAACATGAAAGCTTTATGGCTCGAAAAAGATCTTTGTTATATATTTCTAATGCGTTCTCAATTTTTCAACAGAAAGAAGAAGGCTTAAAATCAAATCTAGGTAGCTAAAACAATTAGGGGGGCTCTCTGGTTTGTGTACGCATGATGACAACTCTGAATCCTTCAATTTATATCGTGCGCACCTCGTTGTTGTTTTGTCTTTGTTATGTTCTCTGTGGGGAAAACAGAGATTTCATCATCATTATTATTTTTGTTGAGTGATCCAGCCACTCAATAATACCCTCTAATAAGCATGCATTTTGTTGTTGTGGTCCACTTTTCTTCCACATTATTCGTACGAATTTACGGGTTAACTCCTAACCGATGAAAGTTGAAATTCGGATATTTTGTACGTATCATATCCGGGAAATAACATTGCGGATCCGGGAAATGACGGCCTCGTTACATGTAAATTCATCGGTAAATCCATAACCGGCGAGGGTTGAAATTGGTTCTCTTGTAAACTTTTTTTTTTTTGTTCAAAAGTTCTCTTGTAAACTAGTACTACATATTCTAGCTAATCATAGCTTTTAAATGACATAAAATTAAATTCTTGAATTATATAGGCATGGTGATGGCATCTACAACTATGGAAGTGTAATTAAAGCCGCGTAATAAAACACTAACACACAGAATTTACTACACTTGACCCACACATTATTAAATCTTTTTATAATTATTAATTTAGACTTAAGTCACTGTGGGTTTAAAATCATAATCATTAACCTTCCCAAGTACTTTTTGAAGATGATGAGCGATATCCTCCGGCCAGTGAGGTTCGAGCTGTGGTCGGTCCGGCAGAACCCACCGTCCGTCGCTGCTCTTGACCATCCCTTTGTTCTCGTCTTGTCTCCAACAAGGCGGCACGTGGTACTCACTTCTCAAGAAATCACAACTCTTGTTCACTAAAGCTATGTCTCTATTTGTCGCCGAACAAAACATAGTCTCTGCTTCTTCTTTTCCATGATATCCATCCACCAAATGAAGCAAAGCTTCTAGGTTATGTGCACAACCCAAATCCCTAGTCTGTTTCAGAAATGGGCTTTTCTTGTGGTCCAAGGCAAGCTCGACACCCACATGCGCGTAGCTCCATGGGAATGATGTTTTTTCTTCTACATACTTCTGAAAGTGAAACTTCTCGTTTGCGAATATCCCTGGAACAGAAGGTACTTTGTCGTGTACATTAACCACTCTCAAAACTTTAACCCCTAGTTCGTCACATCGTTCCTTGAACCTCAAGTTACCTACTCGAGGTCCTGAGAAGGAGAATACAGTTATTGGAACTTTATTATTGTTCTCCGGTAAATAATTCAAGTTAAGCTCCGCGATATCATAAGCACTGACCAAGGCAAGAGATGCACCGAGGCTGTGCCCTGTCACGGTGATGCTTATCTCATGACCTTCTTCTCCGGTACCGTAGTACTCAAGAAGCCGTTTGACTTCGGCCAGAACCTGTTCCCGAGCCGAAAACGAAGAGAATTTGCAAGAAACTTCTTTCTTGGTGTACAAGTCATGAAAACCTAGTTCAATCTTGATCAATGGGTCGTCACCGAAGTTAGCTGAACAAAGAATATCTTTTAAGTCATAAATCCATTCGAGATAAGTGACTGTGCCTCTCCAAGCGATGACTATGTCACGTCTTCCAAGTCGACTTACCTCTTCCTCGTCCGTAGCTACAGCTACATAACCCATCCAGTTCGCATGTTGGCTCCAAATGGAGCTGAGTTTTGATTTCTGAAAGAAGTTTGGGAGGTTGATGTTGGATGTTGCGTAGAGGTAACGTGTTATGGTGTATCCTTTGTGGAAATGTAAGTCAAGGTTTGAAAAGAAATCAGAAGGATGGTATTTGCAGGAGCCACAATATTTAGAGTGAGGATCGAAGTCGAATGAGTCATAGCAAGCTTGAGCAAATTCGCCATAACGTATGATTTCTCTTCGAAGATGATTGTTCATAGGATCTAGTAGTCCTTCCCAATTGTTGCAACCTTGAACTTCTCTCCAAATATCTCGAAGACCAACTTCTTCCTCTTCTTCTTCTTCTTCCTTTTCTTCTCGTTTGTCGTCTAACACATGGGTTTGTTTCTTTGGCAGCTTCTCATGAGTCGTTGAAGAGCTTGTGCTTGTACATGAAGACGAGCAAATGATGGAAGAAGTCTTGCATTTTGTTGTCAATATTAGTGTTTGAGCTTGGGTTTTGAAGATGTTATGAGAAGAAACGAAAAATCTTGGGTTCTTGATAGTTATTGGTGATGATGGAGAAGCCATTAAGATTTTGTGGCTTGAGAGTTACAACTACTAGAGAGCGCAAGTGAGAGTATATATATATGTATATGATCGTTTCAATTAAATAAATTTGGTTTTGGTTTTTTTTTGGTGGATGATCATGATTTGGTTGAGTTACAAAAGATTGATGATGAATTTGGTATGAGTGTCTCTCCTTATTGCTGTGTATTTAATGGGGTCGGTGAAGAAGAGAGAGACGTGCAACTAATGGAGGTTTCTTTCAGTCTTGTACAAAATGGCCACACATCGTGTAACACGTGTATGTATATGTGCATTAAATATGTAAATAGATCCACTCAAGAAACAAAGAAGTCATACACTTTGTTTTGAAATTTCATATACTTCCATTTCAAGTGATTTTTTTTCTTTTCTTGGTTCATTTCAAGTGATTGTAGAGTCTAAAAGGGAAAAATTACTCTTATGGTTGGGATTTGAAGCTTAAAATTAATTAGCTAGTGGTACATATAATCAGTGCCGTGCTGGTTATTTATGGCTTAAAAAATATGTGGCCTTTATTATTAAAAATATTATTTCAAAGACAACAATGATTCTAAGATGAAAAAAAATAGTATAAACCAAAACTTTTCTATCTTTTTTTCCTAAAAAAATTCGAAGCTATAATTCCAAAGCACATTTGTTTTATTTTTAATTATCTCTTTTATCAATTGTCTTCCAATAATATTCTTTTACAATAGTTATAACTATAAAACATAATTATTTTATTTACAGAAATTTCCTTACACATAAAACATATTTATTTTATTGTGATATCATAGTGTTATGGACTTCTCAAATAAAACACCACTTTACATACACCTTTATGTTATCAACTTAAATTATATAAAAAAAATGTGGCCTAATAAATTTAAAAAAATTGGTGGCTTAGGGCAAATGCCCTTTCCCGCATACCTTAAGCACGGCACTGCATATAATGATGATGAGTTGGAGAATGTAATGATATTTCTTTTCTCAAGGTACAAAAATTTATTTAGGGATCGTGGAAGGGAATAATTAGAACAATAGTGCTAACTTTCTATGCAAATGATAGTCAAATTATTAATGGTTGATATTGTTGTTTTCTTTTGTTGATACTTTTTCTATGAGCCAAACAAAGTTATTCTTTTGCTTCTGAAATAACATATTTTAGTTACCATAGTTTGACTTTGACCTCAGACTCACTCTGAGAGCGCCGTGAAATTTAGTTTACGCTTTCAATAGTAGCCTAATGTAAAGGTTTACAAGTGGATTCCATTGTTTCATATAATCAAATATAACATGAAATTCTTAATGAAAATGAGAACTTGAGCATTACAAGCCCAACCTAGACTATCTTACTTTTGGCAAAGCCCTATAGATCTTGACCACTAAGTGAACAAAACACTACATATAAGTGCAACAAAGAAGAGACTTAGACATAAAAAAATTATAGTATTACAGTTTTGAAAGCATCAAAATCATGAAAGTTTCATTTAGTGCAGCTTTACATGGTTCTGAAGTTGTGTATGCGCAAATCTTTTTAGCAACATATCTTTATAATCCTTTTGGGACAATTTTTTCTTTTTGGTTTACGCAGTCCATTACTTTTAGCTAGAAAACCGAAGTAACAACCGGAAATCTACGTCAGAGAGAGCATTGTGTGAGCCTACAAACTTAATTTGGTGACTGATATGGAGTTAATCGTGCGAGTAGAAGAGATCCAAAACTCATTTATATGTTTGCTTCAAATTAAAAATAGAATAAGAAAGAAAAGTACTTTGTTTTTATCGTTTTCAATAATAATAACGCATTTTTATTTGAAATCGCATATCTTTTATGAAATTCCATTTTGATGCTTGTATAAAATATTCTAAATCATAACGTATGCGTAATACTTAAATGGTTTAATTTCTTTTCTCATGACCAAAAAAACAAAATTAAATTCCTTTTCAGATTTATTTGTTTTAGTTATACAGTGTGTCATTTTCCATTCCACCAATTCACTCTAAATATATATATATATATATATATATATATAATAGTTTATAAATTAAATAAGTAGGCACTTAAGTTAGGTCATAAACAAAATAATATTTCGTGGAAATAAAAACAAATTTAAATATACAAATTTTTGAGGAGAAAGGTTTGACTTGTTCTTCCCCCGCTCTTCGCTGCGCTTGCACTCTCTCACTCTTTCTTCATCTCAAACCCAAATCTTCTTCGCTTTCTCCTCTTACACGGTTACACCAAATCGTGCTTTCACGTTCCTCAGGTTTGTCTCGATCTCATATCCCCCCTAAAGTAGAACCTTTTTACCAATAGATGAATCAAAGATCTGATCGTCAAAGCTTTAGCTTTCAAGAATCGTATTTGTATTGTGATCTTTAGGTTTATGGACTCGTTTCGTTAAGATTCTAAAGATTCGTGCTTTATGTAATCTTTATCAATCTTCAGGACTCTTATTGTAATCATGGAGCGGTTAACATCTCCTCCTCGTTTAATGATAGTCTCAGATCTTGATGAAACAATGGTAAAAAAACGCCCTTAACGACTCTGTTCTGCTCTAAATCTTGATTCTTTGATTGCTAGATTGATTGATGTGTACATGTTTTTGATTTTGATTTCTGAAGGTTGATCATCATAATGATCCTGAGAATCTATCTTTACTGAGGTTCAATTCATTGTGGGAAGACGCTTATCGCCACGACTCTCTTCTTGTTTTCTCAACGGGAAGAGCACCAACAATGTACAAGAAACTGAGGAAACAGAGACCTTTGTTAACACCTGATGTTATCATTACATCTGTAGGAACTGAGATTGCTTATGGTAACTCCATGGTTCGTGATGATGAGTGGATTGAAATCTTGAACAATAAATGGGACAGAGGAATCGTCGAAGAAGAAACCAGCAAGTTCCCTGAGTTAACTCTTCAGGTACTCCGTACTCTATCTCTATATATATGATCTCACCATATACTGTGATGTTACTTACTTATCCATATAGTGACCAGAGAGTGTGATCATTGGATGCAGAGTGAAACTGAACAGAGGCCACACAAGCTTAGCTTTCATATTGATAAGAGTAAGGTTCAGGCAGTGACTAAAGAGCTATCTCAGCGGTTGGAGAAACGTGGTGTAAGATATCTTACAGAACTTTGCCTGATCTCTTGTTGTATTTGTTTGTTGCTTTACACAACTTGTTTGTGTTATTTTCCAGTTGGATATCAAAATAATCTTCAGTGGAGGAAACGCTTTCGATGTTTTACCACAAGGTGGAGGAAAAGGACAAGCTCTTGCTTATCTGCTAAAGAAGCTCAAGACTGAAGGAAAGCTTCCTATTAACACTCTTGCTTGTGGGGACTCCGGAAACGATACTGAACTATTCACCATTCCCAATGTTTATGGTGTCATGGTTGGTTTTACGTGCGGTGTAATCTTCTGTTTTGCGCAATTGAGTTTCCATGTTTTATAATCTTCTCTTTGGGTTTTTCTTCATAGGTAAGCAATGCTCAGGAAGAGTTGTTGGAGTGGTACGCTGAAAACGCGAAAGACAATTCAAACATAATCCATGCGTCTGAGAGGTGTGCAGGTGGGATTATAGAAGCCATAGGTCACTTTAAGCTCGGTCCTAATCTTTCTCCGAGAGATGTTTCTGACTTCTTAGAGTGTAAGGTGGATAATGTGAACCCGGGTCATGAGGTTGTCAAGCTTTTCTTGTTCTACGAGAGATGGAGACGAGGTGAAGTTGAGAACTGTGAGACATATACAGCAAGCCTCAAAGCTTCATGTGTGAGTATACGAACCTTGTTTCTCTCTTTATATATCTGCAAATCTTACTGTATCGATGAAAGAGACTTAATGATTGTTTTATCCTTTTCCAAACCACTTCAGCATCCTGCTGGTGTTTTTGTTCATCCATCTGGTGCTGAAAGATCTCTTAGAGATACCATTGATGAGCTTGGCAAGTACTATGGAGACAAAAAAGGGAAGAAGTTTCGGGTTTGGACAGATCAGGTCTTAGCAACAGACACTATGCCAGGGACTTGGATAGTAAAGCTTGATAAGTGGGAGCAGACTGGTACTTAAAAAGAAAACCTTAATATGTTACACTCACACACATACATGCCATATTAGTATCTTCCCTAATCGTTGAATATTCTAATTGTGGATACTGCAGGGGATGAGAGGAAATGCTGCACAACAACTGTCAAATTCACCTCAAAGGTAAGAGATGATTAAGAGGGCATCATCTATGAAGTTGTAGGTTCTGTTTCTTGAGGATTGAAACTAATATTAAATTTTTCAGGAAGGAGAAGGGTTTGTGTGGGAACATGTGCAGCAAATATGGTCGGAAGAAACAGAGATAAAGGATGATAGCAACTGGATCATCTAAATCTTTTTTTGGAATTTTCCATTAAAACATTGCAACACACAAAGATATCTTATTTTTGGTTGAATAAAACTCACATCCTCATAATCTTGCCACTCAAATTCCCTAGAATCTCGAGGGTCCTTTATGCACATTCACATAATCTTTCAAAGATGTCAGTCTTGTATCCATATGATCAAATCTTGAATCAAAAAGATTAATCTTGAATCGAAAAGATTAATCTTGTTGTCAAAAACTCTATTTAGCTTCTGAAAACCCTTCTCCGGCTGACTTCATTGAGTAGCAAATACTGTATGTTATCGATTGTATCTAAATAAGTTTTTTCTTTTTTGGTAAGGTTGGTTGATTGTTTGATTTGTATCTAAATAAGTTATGTGTGTCTCTTGATATATAATATAAGAGATTTCGTATTTTATTAGACGATTTTTAATACAGTATATGTTATATATATATATATATATATATATATATATCTAAAAACTACACTAATTACGTAGATTATAATTTAGCAAACATGTGTCAGTTTCCTTTTGAGTGAATGAATTGTTAACAATTAAAAAATATATTTAGTGGTACTAGTCTGAGAAATGTCAACTACTACTTCAAAAAAAATGTTTTATATAGGTAGACCTAATAATTTTGCCAAGACTAAAGCAAAAGATAAAAAGGTAATAAATTTGATTATGGGATATATTATAGGGATCTCTATATTATATTGTAACCACTTCAAAAAGGAAACTTCATGCAAATGCAAATTCCAATGAGAAAAATAGTTTAATTCCATCAGTCCAAACTGATGAAAATATGTCCACAATATCATAGGCAACAACACACTCCAAATTTGACTTAAGAAAAAAATAAACATAAACAAAAAAAAGAAGAAACATGTGATTCAGAAATAAACATATCCAAGTCTGGTTCTGGTTTGAATCCTTTTTGGGGGATGAAACTTAGAGTCTGATGAACCCTTTGTCTCTCAAACTCTCTACAGTTTCTTTAATGCTAACCTCCAATGGCACAAACTCAACCCCAAGTGACTCTGCTTTCTCTTTAGACACTTTATATGTTGGAATATATATCTTTTCATCTGCACACCTGCAGCAATCATGTTTCAATTGATTCTTGTCAAAGATGTTGTCTTATAATTTAACAATTTCTATTTGACATTAAAAACGAAAACACTTACTTCTCAGGGAGTTGGAATTCAGGGTAAAGATCATTCAAAATGTTAACAACTTCAGAGTAATGAGCAACTCTCTCCACTAAACAGTATCTTCCATTAGCAGTTGGGTTCTCAAACGCTTGAATGTGAGCGTTCGCTACATCTTTAACGTTAACCCAACCAAATGTCGCATTAGGAAACGTCTGTGCTCCTGAAAATGTAAACCCAATGTTCAAAGCTTATTTATTAACTGTGTGAACTAAACCAATGCTTCTATTGTTTTCTTTACCTTTGATCAAGCTTAGTACTGCAGCAGCACTAGTGTTTAGCGTTGGCTGTAAGAGAGGACCAATCACCATAGCTGGATTTATCGAAACCAGCTGTAACTCGTTCTCTTCCGCGAATTTCCACGCTGCGTTTTCAGCTAATGTCTTCGAGAGTACATACCATAGCTTTTAATAAGAACAAAAGAAAACAGTGTTTCAGCAAAAACAGAGTGATAACTTCAACATCACGCAACCAGAATTCATACTGATTTAACCTTGGAAGCTCTGCAATATTTAGGATCGGCGAACCAAGATTCGTCAACTATGGTCTCAGGTGTTCGAGGCATTCCATTGAAAGCAACAGCTGCTATGGATGAGGTTAAGACAACTCTCTTAACAGAGGAAGTCTTCAAACATGAGCTTAGAACATTGATTGTTCCTTTCACCGCTGGATCAAGTAACTCAGCCTGTGAAAAGACAAATCACAAATTAACCAAAAAAGGAAGATTTAATAGCAAGAGAATGCGCCAAATGAGAGAGGGAGAGAGGGAGAGAGAGAGAGAGACCTGAGGGTCCTTGACGTCGTGGTAGAATGGTGATGCGGTGTGGAAAACACCTTCGCAACCATCGATTGCTGAATCGAAAGAGCCTTCTTCTAACAAGTTTGCTTTGAACAATTTAAGCCTTTCCTCTGCTCCTTCCAATGCAAGCAAGTGCTCTGTTTTCCTTGGATCATCTGTTCCATTTAACCATGTAAATGAACCGATGAATCTTGACTCATCCGACAATAACAAGAGCTAAGGATCTTTAATCATTTCTCATCTCTTCAAATTTCATTACAAAAAAAAAAAAAAACGAAACAAATCTTGAAAATGAGCCTTCTATCTAAACCTAAGAGAAACTAAATTAGATCGGTTATTTCAGTTTCGATATAGAAATTTGAATAGAGAAAAGAGACGGACTTGGATCACGAACAGAGGCTTTAACGGTGTAGCCGCGGAGAAGGAGAAGCTTAACAATCCATGAAGCAATGTAACCTGAAGCTCCTGTCACACAAACTGTCTTCTCTTCTTCGCTGCTCATTCTTCTTCTTTCCGATCTTCTTCTTCTTCTCAAATTGTTTCTCTTTTTCTTTTTCTTTCTGTGTCTTCAAAACTGAGATATTCTTAGCGTTTCTGTCTTTTTTTATTTTTTTCCTGTTTTGTTTTTTTTGGGGTTTCAAAGCGCGCCATTTTTAGGAAAGAGTTTGTTAGAGTTTTCCTCGGGATTTTTCTCTACCAAGTGTGTGACTCCTCTTAATCTCCTCCCTACGTTTATTCATAGACTAATACTTCATTGGTATTAAAGAAAAAACCGGAAAAATTCTGGTTTTTTTTGTAAGATGTAGAAAGCTACATTTTCATGACATTGGAGTTTCTATGCCTTGATGTGACTGAACTGTTGTTCTTAACTTCCCTCAAAGGCGGTCTCGAGCTTGACGGCGGTTTCGTTGTTCTTCCTTCGCTGTGCTTAGACCAATCTCCATTGTTGTTGTTATGTCGGTTTTCTTTCAACCGACAAATCAATACCCTCTTCTCTGACTCTGATGGCAATTTGTTCTTCTCCGGTTCTAACTTATCTTCCTTCCTCAGTCTCTTGATTTCTTCTTGTAAACCACAAACCTCTGCTTGTAGGTTTTTCAACTTTGCCTCTGATGATAACGCCTTTCTTCGCCACCCTTCAACCTAAAACATTTGAACGTTTGTTAAGTCACGGCCGACTTATTCTATATTTGAGAACTGAGAACTATATCTTACCGAGGAATGTAGATTTTGTAACTGGGAATCTGATTCGAGAGCGCGGTTTTGCCAAAAATCACGACAAGATTGAAGTTCCTCCATTTCTTTCCTCACTTGATTCAACATCTCTTGCATTTGTGACCATTGCTCTGCTTCAGCTCTTACTTCATCTGCGATCTTCCTCATAACTGCTTTGCAATGTCTAGAGCAGTCTTTCTTTTCCTCGTGCGCTTTAATTGCCTGCAACAAAAGTGAAAAAATTAATCTTCACAAACTTCATTTTTGACCTCATCATATAAAAGAGAGTAGAGACTTTGCTTTCACAAATGTACCTTACTATACATGTCTTGTAAAGATGCATCTTGACGATCAATACATTTGGAGACAGAGCTTGGTGCAAAGAGACTCGATCCATATTCTTTCTCCATTCTTTCCAACAATACCCCTTTCGACAATGCTTCCATTTTACTACTCAATGTATCTATCTGCACCCAAAAAAAACATCAAAATTCAAAACTGTGCTAAAAAAAGAAGACTTAGCCCATTTACAGTGAATTATGTCTCACTCACATTTCCATTATTGTTCCTGAGAGAGATTTGATCAGAATGGACCGAGAAACTAGCTTCAGCCATTTTTTGAATCCCTTTGACACAAACCTCTTCAGAAACTGATTCATCGAACCTCTCTAGCTCTTTCCTTAAAACAGAAGCTTTCTTGTCAAAATTATGTCTGCAGTTTCTAGCTTCCACGTCCTTAACTTTTGGAGACTTTAACTCATTCAGTTTCTCAACCAAATAACTAATCTCATCTTCCAAAGCCTTGCTCTCTTTTGTCCCTTCTGAGATCCTCTGTTTCCCCTGAATCAACATAAAAACACATCTTCAATCTCAAAAAAAAAAACACTAACATTCGCAAAACACAACATACAGAATTCAAAAATCAGATTTGACTTACGGAGAGAAGAGTAAGAACAGCAGATCTAAGCGTCTTCTCCATCCGTTTCTTCCTCCTCTCCATCTTCTTCAAAGCAATCTCTTTCTCTATTCGTAACAAATTACACTCTGATCTCAACATCTCCGCTTGAAACCTCCACTTAGCTTCCTCAACTTTTTCATCAACCGCAGTAGAAGAAGAGGAAGACAACCTAGTCCCACCAATCTCTCTCCCGTCTGCAACTTTCCCTCTTCTCCTTCCTTCTTCCTCCTTCTCCTCACCACCTTTATCATTCACCATCACAACAGATGCCCCTCGATCAAAAGTCCTCTCTTGGTGAAACAGAACCTCTAGTTTCACTCCCCGATCCTTCTGAGACGAAGACAAAGAAGAAGAAGGTGTCGTCTTCAAGCCCTTTGCGGCACTTCGTCGAACACTATGCCTACGTGGCAACTGAAGAATCCTCGGCGTCGGAGAATACTGCCACTTCGATTTCCTCATCGTCATCGCTTCGTTTCTTCTCTCCATTTTTATTCACCGCCGACTTTAACAACAACAACAAAAGCAGGGAAAGTATCTGTCTTTTTGTCTCTTGTCTGATGGTTATTGTCAGATGAAAGAAGTAGAAGAAGAAAGGTCTGGTCTTTCTCTGTCCGATTTTGAAAAATAAAGTCTTTGTTACCGTTGGAAAAATAGAATCACTCGAAAGCAGAGAAGAGAAGAGACAACGACATTGGAGAAATCATCAAAGATTGGTAATTTTAAAAAATTGTGTTTTTTGTTTTTGTTTTTAATCTCCAATGTAATGAATGTGTTGTGTTTATATAATGCGATCTTTGGGGGTCTGGTTCTCGAGTAAAGCCTACGGCGAGAAAGATAAGGAGGAAAGGGAGAGAGAAGCCTCGTGAAGTGGAGCCATTTTCAAATAAAAGCTGTGTTGCTGTGTTTGTGTTCTTTGTTGTGTTTATAAGTCTTTAAGTGTGTGTGTGTCAAAGTTCGTGATGAAACCGCTGCTTCCTCTTTCTTACCCTTTTTATTACCAAAGAACCTCATTGGATATCTCATTATTTAATACATAGTGTGACTAGTGGGTGTTTTTTTCTTTTTTTTTTTTGTTGTCAACGATTACCCGTGGTTGTTTTCTACTTTTTAAATATAGTTTATTAAAATAAACTGTATTACTTATTTGTTTATTTAAGATTCAAAAATAACTCAAATTCAATTCAAAGTTAAAAGTTTTTTTTTAATATGTTGTATATCAACTATCTTTCACCTCTAAACTCAGTGGTTGTTTTACTCTAAGTCATGTTTTTTTTTTTTTAATTATTCAAATATATACTTATGTAGCTCAAAACTACCCTTTTTGGTAAGAGGCGGTTTTCGAAGCTAACAAAAACTTCTCTTTCCTAGTTTTCGATTAATTACGATCCCTTGTTTTAGTGTCAAATTATGATATTTACAGTTTAATGGAATTATTCAAACGAAAAATATACTTATTCGTTATTCAAGATTAAAAAATAACTCAAATTTCCTTTAAAATTTAAAAGTATTTTTAATACGTATTGTTGTATTATACTTGCTGTTTAAATATCAAATATTTTTCACCTTTGAACTTAGTGGTTGAATCCATAGTTATATAGTAACTGAAAATTATCTCTTTTAAAACATAATAGAGAATCAAAAGTATTCTAATTTTCTCTCATTTTATTTGGGTGTTCCAAACAGAGCTATGCCAAGGAATTTTAATGTGATAGGCAAAAAAATATGGTTTAATATATCAATAATATAGATAATAAACAAAAAAGATATGTATTTTAGTGTTTAATTTTTTTTTTATAATGAATCTACAGAAAATTTGAATAAAACTTATTGAAATTTACCATTCCAACAAACAAAAGCAATTACAAAGTAACGGACAAAAGTATTTAAAAACAACAAGAAAAGATATTAGAAATATGTAGTTTATTAATTTGCATAGTTCAAAAAAGCGGTTTAGGTGGCCGCTTAGGCACTAGGCGCTCAGCATACGCCTTGATAACCGTCTAAACCGCCTAAAATTGCATAAATTTTATTTTAATATTTATTTTTGATTTTTAACTATATATATTTAAATTATTAATTTTTATATTTGTGTACGTAATTATAAACATTCATATGTTGTTAATGTAGTTTAAATAAATGTATGTATATGAATATCTCAGCGGTTTGTCTATCTCTTCTTTTCATTTTGATGTAATCCCTAAAACTAAACTAACCCTTTGTTTATATGTAGGAAAAGTAGTGATTGGACATAACATAGAATTTCCAAAATTGAGATATGTTTTTCTAGAAATTAACATAGATCCCCCTAAGCCCAAGTATATTTTAGATACTTATGAATATTTTGCTAAAAACAACCTTGGAGTGAATAACTTGAGCACTTCTTTTTACCTGAGTAATTATACGAAAACAAGAGTCTAAGTGATTGTTTTCTTCATTTTCAAGTTTTCACGCGGTGTTCACTCTAAAATATATTATTTCTAGAAATGTTCTACATTAGCGATCGGCTCGGCACGCAAAATATCAATTACCTAAAATTTATTTTTCTTATTGCACAAAATATGTTTTGAGTTGTTTTTTTGAACTTCCAAAATAAATCCAATCCAAACAAATCAATATGTAGTCATGGAGACTCCTAGAAATTTTTAAATGACAACAAATTCTAACTATACTTAAAAGAAGGAAAATATTGTTGTTATATCTATATTAACATTTTTAAAGTGCATTTATTAATCTACCATTTTAGTTATACTTAATTAAGGTCTTTGAAATAATATTTCCAAATTGTATTTTGTTTCCATAAATCTCTCGACCTAATTCAAACATAAATATATGATTCTCTTTTCACCACTTTTATTTTATTTTATATTTAAACTATTTTGAATTATTATATAATACATTTACTTGATAAAATTTTGTGATTTTTCTGCATATTATGTGATTCAATTTTTCTAACGGACATATGTTACTCAATCGATGAATTTAAAAAATATGTATACAACGTCCCACATTGCTTGGAGAAATAGAGCAATGGTTCAAAGTCATATTATAAAAGAAATCAAAATGATTTCGAATAATCAGTCGGAAACTTGATTTATCAAGTATTCAAATATATAATTTTTATTTGATTTATTCTGATTCTTTATTTTAAAGAATTTAAATTTTAAAAAATTAAAATATCATTAACTCTGTGCTACATGGGTAAAACATCATTTTAATTATTTTGTTAATATTATCAATATTAGAGTAATAGACAAATCTAATAAAGTTAGATTACATTAATATGATGTACAAAATGAGATTATCTCGCAATATGTCGCAGGTTAAATCATAAAATTAACAACCAAAATACAATTATATAATCTTAAACACTAAACAAAATTGACAAACAAATACAACTTAAGAGGTATGGCATTAACATTGATGGCCTGACACTCATTCGGGTGGGTGAAGATCAGCGTCATTTGTGCATGGTCAAGTAGTTGATGTCTGGATGCAGAAGTACAGCGTTAAGATCTGTACCAGGTAAACATATATAGGATCAATTACAGAATTGGGTCTTTTTCTCAGTTTCTTATGGGTTTAGGACTAATAGTCCGGACTTACGGAAACAAGTCTTTTAAGTCAACTAAAAATACAAATTTGCCCCTTCCCACAAACGATTCTTTTCTTCTTTCTTTCTCTCTTTTTGACCAAATTTTCTTAACGATTCCCAGATCTCCTCGGCGTGACTTGAAGAAGACTTGCCGACCGCCGACCATTGTGACTGCTCCTCGCTTTGTCGGTGCGCCAAGCTCTAGTCAAGGAAGGTTTCACATCTTCCCCTCGCCAAGTCTATTTCTTCTCTCCCTTATCGTAATCTCTAATTTGAAAGTTGTAGAAGAAAAATAAGATTTCAATTAATCAACGATTACAAATAAGAAAAGAAGAATTACAAGCTTTTGTTTTGGGTATTCGTTAATTGGTTATGATTACATCATCTTCTCCGATTGAATCGACAAATTTCTTTCATCTTCACCGATTAATATCCAAAATTTGATTAGTGATTGAAGCTCTTGGGTTCACTAGATAGTATCCCTTAGGGTTTAGATTCTTTCATCCAAAGCAAAATAGATTGAATCCATTAAATTCACATGATCAAGGATGGTGGATTCGACAAAAAAAAAAACTATGGACATCGTCGGGTGAGAAGAACGAAGAAGAAGAGACAGTGGGCAAGGACAAAATTGTCTTTCTCTATAACCCAAAAAGGCTTAAAATTGAGAGTCTGGACAAAAGTACCTAAATTAAAAGATTTGGGCAAATAAAGCCCTAAATCGATAAATATCCCAACATATATAGCAGTTAAAGACATTTAGGTTAATTCTATCGGTTCAATACTCTCAAAGCTAGAAATAAATTGTATCGGTTTTTTTTATTTTATCAGTTATATTTTCAACCTAAGCAAAAAAAATATATGTATGACTTAAAATTTCAATTTTTTAATCACAAATAACTTCTTTCACCGGTTAAAATCTAAGGGCACCTCCAGTGGTGATTTGCATATAATGCTTTTAATTAAAAAATATTAAAAATGCATAACTAAAGAGAGAGAAATTAAAGAACTGTTGCTTGTATTAGTATTTTAGGAATTGAGAGAGAAACGTTGCTCTTTTATTCTCTTCTTCTGATTGGTTAAATTTTTTTTTATTAATAAAATATTAAATATTGAATTTTAAGAAATTTAAATGAGTTGCTCATGAATGGAAATGGTTAATTACTTTCAAAAATGGAATAAAAGCACTTCCGAATTTAATTCTAGTTCTGTTTGGGCCAGAAAAAGCTTGTGGCCACTGAGACTACTCTCATCCGTATTGGTTGGTGTTCGAAGAAGTGAATTGAGCTCTGGACCTTTTTTGCTTCCTTTTTGAAAGATTGTATTGTTGAAAAAAATCAAGATTTATTTCACAAAACAAGAATGAACCTAATTCTTCTGGACACTACTTAAAAAAGCTTCTAGCACTCTCTTTAGAAAGGGGCTTAAGCTTTTGATCAAACGACCACAAAGCTCATCGTTATGTATGCAAAAAGAGGATAGCACAAAGATACGTGGCAAACTGGCAACAACCCATTTGAAATAAATTCATATTTTGGATAAGGAAATGGATCGTAATCCCTCAAAAATATCAATTCTTTTTGTGTTCCCCAACTTTTTAAACACAAGTCACCAACCCATCAGATAAACAGAGAGAGATCAAGAAGATCACACGTGGGAAATTAACTTACCACTTTGCAATGGCGTCAATGACCATGACATCTCCATTTCTCCCTACCGTCTCTAAGCTTCCGGCAAACATCTCTGGCAACAGCAGAAGAAGCCTCACCATAGTCAAAGCCTGCACCAGCGAGAACACAACAAGCTTGGAGAACAAGAAGCAAGAACAGAGCATGAAGATGAGAAGGGATCTGGTGTTCACAGCTGCAGCTGCGGCTGTGTGTTCCTTAGCCAAGGTGGCAATGGCGGATGATGAGCCAAAGAGAGGAACGGAGGCTGCCAAGAAGAAGTATGCTCCTGTCTGTGTCACAATGCCTACGGCCAGGATATGCCGTAACTGAATTCCCTATTTAACCAGCTACACTTCATATGCCTCTGTATTTACGCCAGTAATTGTGGTTTGTAATGATTATATTTTGATAATATCTATAAAAACCCTTTGTTTATGTAGTTGAATCATCCACTGATGCGATCACAAACCTTAAATAACTTCAAATCAGCAAAAATATTAAAGCTTAGGCAACAAATCTTTACCCTTTCGACTACAATCAAAGTCACAGTAAGAGCAGTATAATCCATGAAAAAAATCAGTTGTTGGGGTTATATCAGGAGACCCAATGATTTCCCAGTAGTCTATAGTTTTCTGAGGCTGCCAGGTTGAGGAGAAGACAACACTAATGTACCTCTGGTTTATTCTTCTTCTGTATATTGAAGAGCAACAACAAATCTCAAGTTTCTTTCTGATGCATTTCTGCATTCTGCCACTCTACTCCATTGGGCCAGACGATGTTCCCTCCTCTTCACCATCAAATTCTTGCTCAACGCCTTTGACCTGTATTTTGTACAAGCGCTTCGGTGAGTCATACTTGATGATTTAAAAACAAAAGAGACTATAACAAGATCTTGATGAAGAGCAGAAAGCAAAACAGAAATGATAAATGGTAAGCTTTATTTACCTCAGATACATAATGCATCAGCATATTCTCAATTCCTGATTTCAAAGTAACAGATGAACTTGGACAACCGCTACAAGCTCCTTGCATTCTAAGCTTAACTATACCAGTTTCCCTGATCAAAACATAAACCTCTGATAAGGATAAAGGATCAAAACTTCTTAAACAATTTCTCAAAATCATAAAAGAACTTACGTATCGAATCCACAATACTCGATGTCCCCTCCATCATCTTGGACTGATGGTCGGATACGCGTCTCCAAGAGTTCCTTGATCATTGCCACAGTTTCAGAGTCATCCTAATCGCATGTTTTGCCAATGTGGGAGAAACAATTGTAATCATTTGGCATTCAAAAGTGTTATCCACAAAAATCTTTGAAGAACATATGGAAGCCTACCTCGTGAATAGCGGTATCCTTGGCAGCTGTAGCTTGTGAGTCCAGAAACAAAGGCTGACCAGATGAGTAAAAGTCCATTATCACTGCAAAGATCTCAGGCTTGAGAACATCCCATGTCACATCATCTGACTTTGTTACAGTAACAAAATCTGACCCAAAGAAAACTCTAACTACACCTGCATCATCAGGGAAGTCTTAGTCATATGAGGAACAAACAAATGTACATGTTTGTAGCAAAAAAAAAAGAAGGCTAAGAATACCATCAATGGCGAAAATGTCTTTGGCCAAAGGTGAACCCATAGCAGAACGAGAATTAGGGAAATCAGCACTTCCAACCTCCATAACTGGTTTACCAGGATTAAACATGAGAGATGAAGGGTTTGGTGTTGATTGCGTTTGTATAAACATTGTCCTCCTTTGCACTGTTCCCATAAGATTTTCAAAGTCATTTCATTTCAAGAATCAGGAGACAAAGATTACTCCTTTTTAACATTTTTGATAAGCTAATAAAACTCAAATCTCAGTTAAAGCTAAAAACATCATACCGATCCAATTCAGGGGAAGGGAAGAAGATCTCAAAGAGTTGCGAGAAGTATTTGTAGTTCTGGAATCCAATAAACTCGTCGGCAAGTGCGTCGCCGCCGCCGAGATAAACAGAGGACGATGTGATATCAGAAGAGAAGAACAAGAAGGAGCACAAGTTACAGAAGCTGTACGCCGCGCAAGAGAATTGAGCAGCCTCGTAATCCCTTTCATGATCTTCTTCTTCTTCGTTGCCTAAGCTTCACCAAATTAGGGTTTCGCCGGAGAAAAAAAATCGCAAAACGGAGGACGGTGAAAGAGAAGCTTCGTACGACGTGGGAAATGGCGTGTAATATCTACCGTGAATTGCCCGTTACCGTTAACGTCAATTACTTAAACCGGATTAAACCGAACCATAATTTCTACAAATTCTACCAAACCAAAGAATCTTAATTTCTGAATGAGAACAAAATCTTTCAGACAAGCCTTGAGAGCCACAATGAATATTAATTTGGTTGCTACAAGTGAAGTATTACATTTATAGATGCACATTGTTTTGAAAGAGCTTCTTCTATGCCTATATCTAAAACAATGGAGTTCAGAACAAAAAAGTTGAAGAACAAAACTTCTCTTAATACTGAATCTTCAAAAAATCAGCTTCAAGGAAACGAAATCATTCAGACAAGATCAGCTGGCATCTCGCGGATTTTAGTACCGTAATGCTTCTCAATATCCTTAAGATCCTTCTTGTCCGAAGATTTTACAAAGTTAATGGCCACACCTTCACGACCAAACCGACCAGCTCGTCCAATACGATGAATATAAAGCTCCGGGTTGTTTGGTATATCATAATTGATGACATGAGAAACCTAGCAAACAAAGATTTTCTAATGTCAACTTCAAAGTTTTTTTTAGTGACATTGATAGTTAAAAAGACAGAGAAAGAGAGAGAGAGAGAGAGAGAGAGAGAGAGAGAGATATCATACTGTTTGAACGTCGATCCCTCTTGCCCATACATCTGAGGCGATCAAAACACGGCTTTTAAATGACCGAAACTGGTTCATGATTTCATCTCTCTCCTTTTGACGTTTGTCTCCATGCATTGATGAGACTACGAAATTGCTACTCCTCATCTTCTCAGTAAGCCAATCCACCTTTTATATATATAAACAGATCAAAGCTTTAAGATTATGGACAAAAGTATAGGGACCAACAAAGCTTAAGAACAAGAGAAACTGTGTTTTTAATACCTTTTGTCTTGTGTTGCAGAAGATAATAGCTTGATTAATAACAAGCCTTCCATAAAGATCGCATAGAGTATCGAACTTCCACTCTTCTTTATCAACATCAACATAGTATTGTTTGATTCCCTGCAAAACTTAAAAGTTGTAGTTTATGCTTTTCATGATGAAACTAAAACTTAGCAAGCATGGAAATGTCAGAAGAAAAAAAACTCACTTCCAGAGTCAATTCATCAGGTTTCACAAGTATCCTAACAGGATCTGTCATAAACTTTTCTTGCATCTCCAAAATCTCTTGAGGAAGAGTAGCAGAAATCAAGCAAACCTATTAATAAAAACCAACTTGATTAGATTCAAATTATGAACAGAAACAGGAGTTAATCAAACTACTAATAATCATTGAAACCTGAATATCATGTGGAAGAGATCTGTAAACGTCGTAAATCTGGTCTTTCAAACCTTTACTCAACATTTCATCTGATTCATCAAGAACCAAAAGTTTAACAGCTTTAGTCTGTAAACTTCCTCTCTTTATCATATCATAGACTCGACCAGGTGTCCCAGACACAGCATGGACACCACGCTCCAGCTTCTTGATGTCTTCTCCAATGCTCTTACCACCGATGCAGGCATGCGCCTGAATGTTGGTATGCGTCCCAATAGCCTGTATAGTCTTCTCTGTTTGTGAAGCTAGCTCTCTTGATGGAGACAACACCAATGCCTGAACCCTTGAAACCAAAACAAAAAAACACCAAGTTTATTAGTAAACATGAAAGTAAGCCTTCCTCGTCCTAATTACAAAGCAAGACCATCAACCATGTATAACCAAGTTGATTTATAAAAAGCGTCAAAAACAAATCTTGCAGCCTAAAAAGTAAGTGTTCCTCAACAATCACAAAGCAGAACCATTAACTATGTGTAGTAAAAAATCAGAAATTGCAAAGTAGAATCATCATCAACCATGTAAATACCAAATGCAAAACAGATAACGCAGTCCCACTTCTTAATTACAGAGTAAGACCATTAATCACAGAACAAATATTGCAGCCATAAGCAAGTGTTACTAATGCTAATCACAGAGCAAGACCATTATTAAATATGCTAATATAGATAGTGACCTAAATTGGGAAATATGGAAAAAAGGGTTTCAATTTGATTACAATCTCAGGTGGGAAATAAGAGAAGAGATAGTACTTTCTAGAACAAGTGTTGACGATTTGACAGACGGAGATAGCAATCATGGAGGTTTTACCAGTACCAGACTGAGCCTGAGCTATAACATCTCTTCCTTTGAGAATAGGCACAAAAGCTCTCTGCTGAATCTCAGATGGTTTCTTGTAACCGTAGTCGTAAACCCCTCGGAGCACTTTATCGTTCATCCCCATGTCATCGAAACTCTTGATTGCTTTGATCCCTTTGGTCGTTTCGAAGACCAGATTCTCATCATCCAAAGCTCCTTCGCTTTTCCGATCGATTCCTTTCGCTGCTACCATGATTCTTAACTCCTAAATCTCTCTTCTTTCTCCTAGAATTAAGACTAGTCGGATAGATTTTTTTCTTGTTTGGAGTTTGAAGACGAAATTGTCGGGACAAGAACTGAAGAAAAAGTGTCGGGAATGAGCAGAAAGGGATTTAAGTAGGGGTTGTTGGTTATTGTATAATTTTATTTTATGGTTCAATTCAATTCATCAAACTAAACCGGCCCTTTTTTAATAATCGGGTTTAGAGTTTCGAACTCACGTACCAATCTGGGATTAAGGATTGGCTAATTAATAAAGGTTAAAAAGTTGAGGTATTAACAAATGATTGGCTAATTAACTATTTCGAAATCAGTATTACATTTACAATTACTCTTCTAAACTGCTCATGTGAGAATAATTAACGCCCAAAATAAGCACCTCGCTATTAGCCTATTACTATGATTAAAATTTTGAATAAAAGCCAGAGTGATAAGTTTCTGATGCCGTATAATTTAAATAACTAATCATGATTAATCATGTTATTAATTAATAATACTTTTGAAATTTAATAATTTTTTCTATCAAAATATAAAAAGGAAAAAAAAACAAGATAAAAATAAATAAATGTATACTTGTTTAAATAATGTTAAATTAAACGACTAATCGCATAGCTGCACATCAGCATTTCTTTAAATTAAACAAAAAATATTTGTAATCTAAATTTAAATAAATGAATATCCTTTATAAAAAAGTCAGTTCCCAACACAAAGAAAAATTTGTTAGTGTTAGAGTTAAAAATTGAGTAAGTTAATGTTATGCTATGCTAAATGTTTTTTTTAATATATATACTTTTAAAAATATACTTTACGCCAGAAGATAACAACAACGGTAAATAACAATATAAGGTATTATGTTAAAAAAAATTTAGATTAAAATTTCGAAAATGATGGTGGTAATTTTAGGAAAAAAATAAAAAGATAATCATTGAAGTTATAAATAAACAAATTTTCGGTGATGCGTATTAATAAAAATTTGGTCATCATACCACCTTTGCATCATTAGAAAACAAATAATAAAATAAATAAATTGGTCAAAACATAGTGATTGATGTAACAGAAAAAACAACATTATGAAAATGGTTTATACATTTTCGAAAACCATTTGTCTTACTGTTTATACATTTTGAAGTGGACAACTATCCTCTTAAATTATGAAAATGGTTTATTAAAAACACAAATATCCAAATGTGTACATATTTTGTTAAATTTTAAATTAATTTATTAGTTTTTCCAAAGTATATTTTAATATATATTATAGAAATTTTTTACAGATAGCAAATAAGCAAAGAAATTTTCTAAATACATTTAAAATATATCTAAATTTCATATTGACATGTGATTTTAGAATGTTACCAGATTATAATTGTGAATGGTGTGATACCATGGATGGATCGAAAGAATGTAGTATATACATCCTAATAATTTTGACAACCATTTGTCGTTACAGCATAAAATAAGCAATATGTTAAATTATGAAAATGCTTTAAGATGTCAAAATGGTTATGTATTTTGTTAATTTAATCTCTCAAATTTTGTTAAAATATATCTATTTTATACGAATTGTGATGCGGTGTGGAAGCTAAGAATATATATGGATGAGAGTCCTCCTCTCAGGTTCTACTTAAGGTAAGATTTTTATGGGTGTTAGAGTACTTCTTTGACACAAAGCTCTTTTTAAAATAATTCTAAGTTATCTATACATGCGACGGTTCAATCATTTTTATAAGGGATAATCAAATCTAAAACTAAGGGAAAAAAGATAAACACCAAATATTCTAATCCTAATCTTAAAAGTAAAAAGTATATCTTCTTCTAAAATAAAATAGAAAATTAACATAAATCATAATCGAGAGCTATGTACACACCGACGCCAAATCCATAACTTGTTGGGCAAAAAACACAACACCTAGGCCCAACAATATGAATAATACGCTGCATCAAATTGTTTTGCAAATAGCAAATTAGTAAGGAAAATAAAATCATAAGTTTTATACATTTAATTTTTTTTTCTAAAATAATATTTTCTTTTTTATTAAAAAAAGTTCTAAATAACATAAATAATATCAAAAATAAAAATAAAATAAAAATTCTGTCCAAAAGAATCAATAACAAAGCATTGTTACTTTTAACAAAGCATTGTTATTTTATGACTTTAACCACAATTTAGGAAAAGAATAAGGATGAATGTGATATTTCTCTTTATTCCACAATATTTTTACCATTTGATAATAATAATTTTTCCTCTACATTCCTCTATATTTTTCAAAAATAAGGAACAATAAAACAAAAATGTTCATTCCCAAAAATTAATGAAGAACAAATGGAACAAATATTAAAATTTGTTTTTATATTTATAATAGATAAAAATATGTTTATTAATAATATTTCAATTTTCTAATATAGTAATTTTCATATTTTCACAATGTATTGACAGAAAAAATATTTTTGATATGAATTTCATGTTAAACTAATCTTAAGACTCTATTTGAAAACTATATGAATAGTAAAATAAATTTAAGAGACTCATATTTATATCGTAAATAAAAACTAAAAATATTTTGAATTATTTTTAAAATTGTATTGTAGGTTAATATTAATATGACATATCTAAAATTTATTTTATAAATTTTATTTTAAAAGTAAATGTAAAAAAATTATTATATATCTATACTATTAATTGGGAAACACATTTAGGCTTAAAAAAAACAATAAAACCATGTATGACATGAAATACCCCTACAAAATAAAAAGAGAAAGAATAAAGAAAAAAACAATTGAGGACAAAGAGGTAATCTAATAGAAACAAAAGATGTGGATCCTCATCGTGCAGTATTATCTTATTCGGATCCTGTTTAAGCTGCAATCGTTGCCAAACAGACTCTTCTAGAGAGATACCTGTGAGCAATTTTGATCATAAATAATTAGGGAGATAAATAAGCTAATTTATCATAATCAATACAATATCACGGAGAATTAGGACCTAACCATATCAACACATTCCTTATCGAATCAAAGAAAATTCTTAAACGGTTCTTGCGTTCAATCCATTGGGATATTAGAAGCATATTCCTTATAATCATCCTAAATGCTCCTCACACATTCCGCAAATCTTAGATCTTCAAGATATTATTAGCTTGATCAACAAGATTATCTCTACTCTCACGTTAAACTCTATCATCTCCCTAAACTCTATAAATACGGGCACCAACACCAAGAAAGACAATATTAAAAGCTTAATTACCAAAAAAGAGGACACGAATAGCTCACATTACCAACTTTCCTGCTAGGAATGATGGAAATTACCCAACACTGGCAAACATACACTTATCTTCTGCAGAACAGACACCATATGAAAAAGGTAAGTATCACTGACATTACATGGTAGTCTCTATTGTATAACTAAATATAATATTTTTAAAACATTACAGGAAGCAAAGATGTTAACAGAAGCAGCCTCTCAAAAAGGGATTTTGTTTTCATTACACCTCCAGGTATTGAGTGATTCCTCCATGTTGAGCTCATGAGCTTATTCAAATACTTTTTCATAATTTATGTCTACATGAGATTATTAAAATAAAACCTCAGTTAACTTACATTCTTTTGTGTTATTTAGGTGCATAAACCAAATCTGAGACTACTTCAATGTTCCATAACAACATATTAGACATGCTCTTCTTCCGCTGAAGCCACCTCCTTCTGCAAATCAAGCCTCTAAACGTTAGTTTTAACTATGAGATGATAAAAAAAGTTTTCATTTATATGTTAAAACATATGTATCAACAATTAATTTATCTACTCTTTTTTTATAGGGAAACATTGTTATAATTCAGCTTCATGTATAAGCAAACATAAACATTGAGTTTACAAGGTAAGCTTTTAACAGTTGGGAGACTCCACCTTAATATCTGAATCTTTAAATTTGCAACGGTCAAGCTTGCTTACTTAGTTACTTTTGAACAAAGCAACATTGATAGCAACAATGACGATGAAACTTTGGAACACAACTACGATGATAAATTAATTAACTGACGATGAAGCTTAGGAACAAACATATTACTTTAGTAGCACTGACGATGAAAATACACCTCCTAATTCAAATCATGAACCGGAAAGTTTAGATGAACAAATATTTAACGGTGAAAACAATTTCAATTTCTCTCTATCCTTGAGGCAAGTTTGAAACAGGCTTTTGGAAATTGAGCTGCAAAATCAAAATAACCTGACCCTAAGAAATCAGCAGGACAGTCATTATCAACCAAAGCGATCAAATCATATAAACTTCTTTACACCCTCTTCAAATTGGATCTGGCTAAAAAATACACAAAGTGAAGAAAATTGGAATCATCTATCTCAATCAAATCATTCACACAACGGAAACAAAGCATGGATTGAAAAATTCGATCTCACCAAAGTTATAGAAGGTAGCAACGACGACGACAACAACGCAAGACCAAGTGTCTCCGGAAGTCGAACTATCCCTCATGTTCTCACATGCAACAACGCTCCCATGACGGTAATCGTACTTGGAAAGATTCCTTGGTGGTGGTGAAACCCGGTTTCTTCGCGGGTCACAAGAGGATAAGAAGAAGACGAAGGGAGAGAATCAAGAAGAGATATGTCGCGAACGAATCGATGAGATTAGAAGAAATACATAAGAAGGAAGAGATAATGGGTTTGTATTAGTTTATATATATATATATATATATATATATATATTTCTAAAATAATGTTATCTCTTGTTTTTTTTCTCTTCATAATAATATTCATTCGGTAATTTATAATTTGGAAATTTATGATATACAATTCTGTGTGATAATAATTGACAAATTTGCCAAACAATTATCTGAAATTTTCTTTTGCAATTTTGTAATATTTTATTATATCATATGATATATAAATATAATGTAAATTTTATTTGTGTGTTTCCAAAACCTAGAACTTAAGAGTTTTCCATCTGAATCCCTTAGGGCATCTCCAATGTTACTCTATATCTTACTCCAAACTCTATATTTGGAGTAAAACTATCTCCAATGGTACTCTATATTCTACTTATTGAAGTAACACTGTTCATTTCCCTATTTTTAGAGTAGAACTTTTTTATTTACAAAGTAATCCCTCAATTATCATATCTTATCATTTTATACCTAAACAAATTATTTAATAGGAATTTACACTTATATAATTTTATAGAAAAAACAAATATATTACATTAAAATAAAACACAACAATAACATATATTTAACTTAGAAAATAGAATGACATAACAAGCATTAAATATAGAATACATAACTAGTGCCATAAACTAAAATAGAACTCGAAAACTCAAATAAAAACAAGTTGTTACCAAAATAAACTTAATACATCATAAACTAGTGATTAATAATCCGGTAAATTGCTTCCGGATCCTTTAAGGTTATCAAAATATTGCCCGAATGAAGTAGATGCCAAAGGAGCTTGTTGATCAACCCGTTTCTTTAAGATTTTTGCTTGCTCGGATTGAATATAGGCACAAATACTTGGATCTTCTATTGAGCTTAAGTCTTGATCTAAAACTTTGTTTTCTGCCCTAAGTTTTTTCAGTGCTAAATTCTCACTTTGAAGCTCCAAATGTTGTTGTCTTTGTTCACTTGGCTTTTTTAGTTGCTCCAAAAATTGTCTATTCCCTTCTTCTAAAGTCTTGATAACATTTGATGTTTGGTCATCATTTTTTCTTTTTAGTTTAGATTTTTTCACTCCACTTGATCGTTGAGATGAAGATCCACCAATACCGTCATCTTCTTCATCTAAATTAAGAGAAAATGAAGACAAACCTGGAGATGCTTGTGTAACGGAATCAGGGGTATGATTTTCTGACTCTAAAGATGTATATCCGAAACCGCATGGATTTGGTATCTTTCTAGCCGGGGTGACACCATCTTTAAACTTTTCAAAGTCTTTAATAATGCTCCATACATGATCAAACTTCCAACCAGATTTGAATCTTGTGTCTTGCATTAGCATTTCTTTTGCTTGATTGAACTGCATAAAAATTAAAAATTAAAATAAATTACAATTTAAACAATGATAAGTAATTTAAATTTTTTATAGAAGACTCACAATATCATCACTTGAAGCACCACTTTGACGTCTGTTTTCACATTGTTTGATGCATGCATGCAGTTTTCTTTTTGCTCTCTCAATATTTTGAAACCGACATTGGAGAGATTTTGTTGAACGTTCACTCCAGGTTGCAATTTTTCCATTCTCGAAAGCTTCCGCCACACGATCCCAGAAATGATCGGATGATTGATAATGACATGTAATTGGATCTTGAGAAATTTCTAGGTAGACTTGACATAAAAATTTGTCTTCTTCTTTAGTATAACCAGAAGAACGATTACCAGACATTTTTTTAAGAAAATAAGAGAAGGTGAAGATGTGTTTATAATTTTGTGGAATGGTTGATTGGAAATAAAAATGAAAGATGGTATATATAGATATTTTTCAAGATTCCCACATTTTTAAATCATTGTCAGATGAATTAACAATACACTGACAAAGTTATTATAAGATTCTCACGCTAGCCATGACAAGATTTGACATTACAATGACAAAGTGGTGCCAAAATTTTCACATTTCTTATTTCACATGCTAAGATTTGACAATACAAGATTGTATCAATTTTTTATTCATTATAAGAATGAATGATGGTACAATGACAAAAGTATATCAAGATTCTCACGTTTCTCATTCAATTATGTAAAAATATAACAATACAATGACAAATTGTGACAATCCTAGATACTTTATATTTCTATAAATACCATTATAACTCTACAATGGTCATAAAATATTTCTACTCATATCACTATCCTCACCTTAGTTTTTGTTTCTCTCAAAATGAACTTTAATTTTAATACTTTACCAGATTTTCATAATTCATCATCTTCTTCAGATGATGATGAAAATATGGAAATTCTCAATAGTCTCGACCAAGAAGACCAAGCTATACATCTTGCTATCGCTAATAACAACTTGTTCATCCAATACCTTCTCAACCGACAAAGCAGCAATGTAATCCATGGTGGCTCAGTTCAAGGACGCTCTTTCATACACCGTGATCGAGAAAATGCACATTATAGACTGTTCAATGATTACTTCTCGGAAAATCCAGTCTATAATGATGCTATGTTTCGTAGAAGGTACCGTATGTCTCGTTCCCTATTCCTCTGTATTATTAATACAGTTGAAGATCATGACAACTACTTCACACAGAGAAGAGATACAACTGGTAGATTAGGATTATCATCCCTTCAGAAAGGAACGGTTGTATTTCGAATGCTAGCTTAAGGGCTACCAGCAGATGCGACAGACGAGTATGTTAAGATAGGCGAATCGACAGCAATCAAAAGCATGAATAGATTTTGTCGAGCCATAGTGGAAATATTTTCGGAGCAATACTTGCGATCACCAACATCTAATGACGTTGCCAGACTTCTTTACATCGGTGAAAAATGAGGTTTTCCAGGGATGTTAGGTAGCTTAGATTGCATGCATTGGAAGTGGAAAAATTGTCCTACCGCTTGGGCTGGACAATATTCAGGTCGTAGTGGATCACCAACTATAATTCTTGAAGCTGTGGCAGATTATGATCTTTGGAAATGACATGCATATTTTGTAATGCCGGAAACCAATAATGGCATCAATGTATTGAAGTCTTCCCATTTATTCTCCAATCACTCTCGAGGTATTGCTCCTCCTGCTCATTATATCATTCAAGGAAAAGAATATAATATGAGTTATTATTTAGTTGATGGTATATATCTGAAGTGGTCGACCATAATGCAAACTATTCACGAGCCAAGAGGTCCTAAAAAAAAGTATTTTGCTACACAACAAGAAGCATGTAGAAAAAAATGTAGAACGTGCATTTGGAGTTCTTCAATCACGTTTTGCAATTGTGAAAGGACCAGCTCGTTTTTGGAAAAAAACTGTGATTCATGATATAATGACTACATGTATAATTTTACATAACATGATAATCGAAGATGAGCGTGATCTTAATGCGCCAATTGGAGCTGGAAGAGAAGCTCCAGCACCCGAGGTTGAAATAGCAGATGATGAAAATACTCGATTTCAAGAATTTCTTGCTCGATATAGGCAAATCAAAGATAGAGACGCTTATTTTTCACTTCGAAACGCTTTAATTGATCATTTGTGGGAAAAGTACACTAATGATAGTGTTTAGATAAAAAAATGTATTAGTCATTTGTTTTCTATTTATGAGATGTAATAAAATTTTATTTTCAAGTTTAATTTTAATAATATTTTAATTTTATTGATTTTTTGTTAAAATTTAAATAATTAGACATAATTTGTAGATTTTAGAACTAAAGGGCTATATAAGAAATTAAGAACAAGATAAACATATATAATAAATTTAAAATATTTATTTTAGAGTAAGAAATAGAGTAACCATTGGAATAGAGTAACCATTGGAGTAAACCTTTACTCTATTTTTAGAGATCTCTATATTTGGAGTAAAATATAGAGGCAACCATTGGAGAAGCTCTTACCCAATCCCTTAAAATCATATATATAATAGCAGAGATTTCTCTCGTCTAAGAGCATCCACATCAGCAAAAATTAGCAAATTTGTTGGGCTTTATATAAGCCCAAATATCATAATTTTTTTAAGTTCCATTGATATAAGCCCAAATATAATTTTTAAAACATCCACATAAACCCATTTGAATAGAAAATAACTCGAGAAAAATATTGTCGTCGTCTACCACTCTCTCCGAGAACCGTCAGATTCACGATTCGGCTTCTCTGGAATTTTTCTTCATCAAAGTCCCATGGCTGGGTAAGTCCTTATTCCTTTATATTTCGGTCTGGATTTTGGCTTGGTAATGTTCTTTTTCGTTGAGTCTCAAACCCTAACTATGATTCTTCCTGATTGCAATTTTGTAGTAGAAAATAAAAGTTCTGGGATCATCACTTCAGTAGGTAAACCATGATATTCGTCTCAGATTTTAATTTTGTTGGTTGGATTTATGTTCATGTTCTTAGTTTTCAGTTTATTTGTTTGGAACTTTTTGGTTATAGTAAGATCATTTCAGTTTGGTTTCTGTTTTGGTCTAATATTGATTGTGGTTTGGTATGAATCATGATGTTTGTGTCCGTCTCTGTTTTCCAAAACTTGACCAGTTATTTTAATTTTGTTGGTTGGATTTATGTTCATATTCTTCGTTTTCAGTTTATATATTTTTTTTGAACTTTTTGGTTATATTAAAATCAGTTCAGTTTGATTGATGTTTAGGTCTGACTTTGGTTGTGGTTTGGTCTGAATCATGCTTTTGTGTCTGTCTCCGTTTTCTAACCCTTACCAGTTGGTTTGTTATTTTCTTTGCTTTGATCTGTAGAACAATAGCTCAGCAACATGGCATCAAGATCAACAACCCATAATCAAGAAGGATAATGAATTTATGGGGACAAACCGTCTTTTTCTCGATGAACAAGTTAACCTTCTTACATGTTTTCATGTATTTGTAATCTTCTTACATATGTTTTATGTTCTTAGTAGCTAAATGATCATAGTTTCAGTGCTCAATAATCCATGCTTTCATCTCATCAGCCTATGCCTTTCAATTCTGTAATATTTTACGTGAAGGCGTAATCTTCAATGTTGGAGGGTTTGAAGTTGGTCGATGCACAACGCTGTGCAAGATCATTCGTTTCCTTTCTGCGACGACAATGGCTGAAATTGTCGATACATCGGGTATATTACATTTGAAAGAAATGGTTTATTTGCTTCAACGCCTACTGCTACTCCACCAGAATCATGCTGTCAAACGACTACCGCTACTTCTTTATGTGTGGAGAAGAAAAATATGGTGACCATCACTTTGAAGCTAGAATTGTGTTTGTGGCCTCTGTTTTTAACTTAAACTCTGTTTTGTTTGTTATTCATACACTTTTATTTTCCAAATAAACTTCACATTTTTAATAAAATAAACAAATGAATATTAGCGATGTTTAAACATACATGCTTCGAGTTTCTATAATATATAAATTCCAAATTTTAATATACATGCGTGAGTTCATAAAGTTATTTTCCCTTCATTGCACCCTAGGGATGAAAATAAAATATAAAACACAAGCTCCTAAACATAAACACAACCAACATAACGTAACTTAGCTTCTCCTAAAAACTTTTGTTTTCTCGGATGAGTTTCATCAGTATATGATCTAACATTCATTAGCTAAGGAGTAAGGACTATTAAATTACACTAATTGAATATTAATAATAAATAGAAAAAATAACAGCAAGGAATAAGGAATTCCAAAAACCAAATGTAACCAACAAAAATGAAGGACTCCAAACGACTACGACCAAATATAAATAAACAGAAACTGTAACACAAAGAGCAACAATATGAAACTATCAGCTATACTATGCAAAGATCCAATGAAATCATCGTCACCATCAAAAGGCCAAATACCGATCCAAACCACATCATCATACACATCCCTTACACTCCAAACGGTGGAAGCTCTACAACACCAACCTTGAGAAGCAACCTGCATTATTTTCTCTCATATCATGAAATAGTATAAAACATCACAACAAGAATAACGACAAGGTTCCTCCAATTCATCAAGGTTTCCCTTCCAATTTCTCCCGATAGCAATTTTGAAGTACTAAACAAAAATACAAATTTTCCATTCTATTGTAGAATGTTTTTATAATCACTTAATTTGTACCCAGAGGAGGACCCATTTATATGCCAAACAGCTTCAAACTGAATTTGGGGAGAGGATGAAAAGGAGCTGCTCATCCGATTCCCTTGAAGCGACTATGCTATTGGCTTACTCTTAGTCATCAGCCTTCTTCTTCGATCGTCAACCTCCGTCTAGCTTTCTTCGGCAGTTTCTTCATCTGTTTTCTACTTGAGGTTTCTCATTCTCCTCTTAATTTCTTTGATCTAATTCTCATGTGCATTATTAAGAACACTCTTTGTGTAATGACTTCTTTAATTTTTCTCAGTTATGCATTTATGTACTTTGGTTATCAGACTACATTTCAATGCACAAATGGATTTTACAATGTAAAGATGGTAATGCTATTATATATATGATTTACAGTCACAAATTACACCTTTCATGCAAATTCCAGAATCGACACTCATTGCAGATCTAGAGAACTCCAAAAGACGACCAACAACATATGAAGAAAATGAAAGGAAAAACAAAACAAAATAGACTTAGAAATTTACATTAGCATCAGTGTCAACTAAGCACATGTGCTAAAGGTGCAAAAACAGTAGGTCCAAAAAAAACATGTTAATTTAAATAATTTCATAAAATAGCATATATGTATGTTTTTTTTTAATTAATGATATAGCATCGAGTCTATATAAAATTTAAGCCATGCCTGATTAGCATACAACCCCGCACAATGCGTGGGTTCTCATCCCTAGTATATACAAATTAGAAAGAGAAAAAATGAAATATCCATTACCTACGGGTTTTGTGAATTCAAGTGAAGCGAAGGGAGACATTACTCATGTTAGTTTCACTAAACGAGTTTTATATGGGTCAAACAAATATTACATCTGTTACGAGACACACCTATCAAGGTGCGTTTGTGCAGCTTGACAATTAGGTCATCATGTTCGAGAAATTTATTTATTTTTTGACGAATTTTACTTGATTTAATAGTACATGAGTTTAATAAAAATCTAACTGGTCACAAATTTGGTCCAAGTTTGATCTCGATATACCATCATATAGATTCAAATTTCATAGTAAAATCATAATTATGTCAAATATTTACAAACTTACTAAAACAAAACTAATTTAAATTACATGCCCAAAAATTTTGATTTTTACAAATATAATTAATTAAAAAATAATTGTATAGGGAATATTGGGTACGAGACGAGACCGAGTAATTTAAAAAATAAAAACATTATATAAACTATTTCTCATAGAAAAAGAGAGAATGAGAAATAAATGTACTAAAGAGAGATTATAAAATTTGGATAGTTAAATTAAATTTCATGTGAATCCAAAATTTTTGGTGAAGCTTATTATTTCAAATGTTTAGAAATTTGATGAAAGAAACCAATATAAGTTTATGTTATAAATGCTCTACCAAAAAATTTTATTTACAAATAAAACTTTATGTGGATGTGAAGTTTTTACCTACTTCCTTATTTGTTAGACTAAAATATACAATCTCAAATGGGTAAATTATTATTAAAACTACGGTTAAAAAATTAAAAACAGGACATAAAGTATATGGGACGGGACGGGTTCACGAAACAGACGTACTATCTTTTTTTTAATGTATTTAAATCTAATTATCTTTTTTCTAAACCGAACTATTATTATTAAAACAGAGGTTATTATTAAAATATACAATCTCAAATAGATAAATTATTATTAAAACTACGGTTATAAGATAAAAACCAGACATAAAGTATATGGGACAGGATGGGTTTACGAAACAGACGTACTATCTTTCTCTTACAGTCTTTTTAATGTACTTAAATCTAATTATTTTTTTTCTAAACCGAACTGAAAATAATTGAATTTTAAATTGGCACAAAATTGGATTATGAATGTTAATAACATTTTTAACAAATACGCTTACAAATGTAACTCCACATATATGTAAAATAATCCAAACCCTAATTGTAAACTTAGTTTTTTTAAATTAAATAAATTAGAAGTAGTAATAGTATTATCATTCAATTTAATTTATTTGATATTTAATATATTATAAAAGACATTTTTATTAGTTGGTTACCATTTACTATTTTGTTGCTTTTCTGCAGATTTTATTTTTATTTCTTAAAAACTGTTTATTCCATTCCGCATTATTTTTTTATTCTTTTTTTTGTTCTTCTAGTGGTTACCAATAGAAATCTATGTCAATGTATTAAAATAATCGTTAAAGAAATTCGCGCATAGAGCATGTTAAAGACCTAAGAAATTCGCGCATATACAGCCCTGGGCGTTCGGATTTTCGGTTCAGATCGGATCGGATTTTTTCAGATTTTGGATTTTTCGGATTTATAATTCTAAAATCCGTTCGGATATTTTCAAATTTCGGATTTGGATCGGATTCAGATCGGATTTTTCGGGTTCAGATCCGGTTATTCGAAGTACTTAAAAAACTAAAATTTTGTGTCTAAATCTATTCAAACTACTTGAAATGAAAAAATATATCTAAAAATTACGCTTATTTTTTACCTAAATATACTCAAAAATAGTTGTAGTACATGAAAATATTTAAAATATCCAAAAATTTAAATTTTTAGACACCTAAGTTATTACAACTTGTAGTTGTAAGTATTACTAAGATATTATTACTATGTATTTATATTTTGGGCATGTTCGGAAATCCATTCGGATTTCGGTTCGGATCGGTTTTGGATTCGGATTTTCGGATTCTTAAATTTAGAATCCGTTCGGATATTTCTAAATATTTGGTTCGGATTAGATCGGATTTTTAGGCTCGGATTCGGATTGGTTTTTTCGGATTCGGATATTATGCCCAGGCCTAAGCATGTTAAAGACCTGTCCAAGTGATAAAACCAACCAATTAAAGACTTCAAAAGTATTAAACAGGGAAAATTACATGTAACTATCTCACTAATGGGCCAATAATAGGTTTCAGGAAAAAGGCCAATATATGGGCTTCAAATGTGCATACAATATTCATTTAATGCATACGGCCTCATCCGGAGACTAAAACCGTCATCATCTTAATCACAATTCACACAGAAGCAAGTTTTGGAGGCACTACGAACTCAACAACAATGGTATCATCGAGATAATCACGAATCTTATCATTTTCCAACTTCATCGGAGCCTCCATTTCGCCCAAATCCATAAAATACGAAATCGATCCGATTGAGAAACCTTTAGCTCTACCCGGAGAGAAGTTTTCTCCAACAGTGATCTTCTGATCAACTCCTTTAGATTTCTCCTTAATCACTTCCATAATCTCCGATTTCACCTCTTCCGTGACGTTCTCTTTCACCTTCACAACCGTGATTTTACCAATTGAACCAGGAGGCGGAGCTAGGATTCCGGGAACTTTCTCGGCGATCCAGTCAACGGCCAAGACGTCTTCACGGATCGATTCCGATTCCTTGACGACGCGAACGTGATCAGGATGTATTGCGTACGCGTCGAGATCTTCTTTAGATCTGTAACGGCTATGAAGGACGTGAGTGAAGGCGGCAGAAGCAGCGGTGGTGGAGCTAAGGCGATGGATTGAACCGCAGGAGAGGTGAAGCACCTGGTCGAGATTGATGAGTTCGTTGATTCCGTTGACCATGGAGCTGATTTTGTTGGAGTCAACGTCGTCGTTGTTCTTGAGCTTGAAGAGGACGACGTGCTCGACGATCGAAGAAGACATGGCCACAAACCACGGAGCTGGGATTTGCATTTGTTGGTTTCGTATTTGTGATTTTTCTAAGGAAACTGATCTTTTTTGGGCCTTAATGGGTATCTTCTTTAAAAAGCCCATAATGTTTGTTTGGTTGTGAGTGTGAATGTAACCTTGGATTCTTGAAAAGTTTTTTAATTAGCTTTTTTTGACATGAAATGAAACGTACGATTAGCTTTATACTTAGGACCGCCCAATGTATGGGTTTAGAATTTTTAAAATAAAATAAAATTTAACAAAGAATATTTAATTTTGATTTTCACAAGAACTTGCAAATTTAACAAAGAATATAAAGTAATTATTTTTAGTAAATAAAAACTATCTATAAAAGTAAATAGATACACCGAGGTGTCCAATGTAAATATTTGGTGTAAAATGTGCGACTATGCGGTTGAGACTATTAATCACATTTTTTTTGAATGCCCTCACTCATGGAAAGTTTAGGATTTATCTCTACCTCCGGTCTTATCAGAGGGTTTTCCATATGAGTCGGTGTACTCAAATTTAGATTTTGTTTTCTGGAGGGATGTCTCTCAACAGGGTGATCCTGATCAACTTCTTCATTAACATGATTTTTATGGGCAATCTGGAAGGCCATAAATAAAATAAAAATTAAGGTCTGGGAAAAAGCGCTATCTTTTACGGCGGTCGTGTCGGCTCCATCTCCGTCTTCGGATATCCAGGTTTCTTCACCTTGTTATCAAATTGATGGTTCTTGTAAAGCAACCAATGAGCATTCATGATTGGGTTGGTGGTGTTGCGTTGGTGAGAAGCGAACCTTGTTGTTGGGGGCCAAGTGTCTAAGACGGAGCCCCTTCCCCCTGCATTGCATTCAGAGTTGGCCATGGAGCGGATACGTGCTTAGTCACTCACTATGGTGCATTCCCCTGAATATTGACCATCTTTCTCCAACTTGCTCAATGAGTTTAATTCGCTGGAGTTTTTCTCACTATTCTCCATCTCTTAGATCCCGCATGCGACAAATTCGAAGGTGGATTGTCTTGTCCGTGCTTCGCATTCTCTTATGTCTGAAGTTTCATTTGTAAACCCTTTACTTATGGCTTAGGCAACTAACCGAGAAAATTCCTTTTAATTTATTGTTTGGTTGAAAAAAAAAATAGATACACTTTTAGTTAAAGAAAATAGTTGTAGATGAGTTCAAAAGTATTAAAATTAAATTAAATTTTAAAAAGAATATATATTTAATTCTTTTCGTAAATAAAAACAATGTATAAAAGTAAAAAGATAAACTTTTAGTTATAGAAAATAGTTGTTTTTTTTTTGCTATAATACACTAATGTATATCCATTTACAAATCTACTGTCTACATTACCACTAAAAGTTTATTTGTACACACAAATATATTTTACTGTTAAAATATACTCTTTAGTCTTAAATACTACCAACAAATTGTTTTTATGAACACATTAAATAATCTATATATGCCTCTTCATTTTAACATTTTTATAGTTACAAAAACGCATACGTTAATCTTACATACTCCTATCATATATATTACAATACCAGTCTTCTGAATAAATTATTTGATTGGTGAAAAAAATATGAGACGATCTATTTTTTTTTTTTTACTTCAACAATCTTTTTCTTTATGTAAAGGTGAGTATTTACATTTTTTTAGAAATAATAACTAATTGTATAATTTTCACAATCATTTTTTATCTTATATAAAAAGTAACCTTTTTCTTGTAATATAGCAACTTAAAATTAAAATAAGTAAACAATATTATAATTTTGAATTTTATGGTATATATATATATAATTTATCTTATAATTAGATTTTAAATAAAATAGATTTTATTTTATCTATTTACTTTTATATAAAACCTTTTTATGTTAGGTTTTGATTTTTTACATTTTTATTTTTTAAAATTGTTAATAATGAATTGACATGTGTCTACATCTGAATGATATAATTGACACGTGTCACGATCTTGTTAATTAGTAATTTTGTTATTAAAGTTTATATAATAAGATTTGATTAGTTGATTTGATTTATTTAGCAAGGAGTATTATATATTTTTTATAGTTTTAAATGATTATTTTTGTAATTAGTTAATGTTTCTTTTGGGACGACGTATAATTAAATAATACAAAGACAAAAAGAGAGAAAACCAAAAGAAATTGATGGACGTAAAATCAAATCCTCATTCCAATGTGTATAATTTTTCTTCTCCACTTTACCTAATTCGTTTTTTGTTTGCAAGTGTGTGTGATATTGTTGATATCCTGCACAACACACGTGCGAGTTTATATTATACACACTAACCTATACGTAGGTTTACCTTAATTAATTACTTTATGACATAAGTAATATAATATTGTAACGAATGGAAGAACTACGTTAAGTATGATTTAAAACTAGCTAGGCCACCTTAGCCATATGAGCCTACATATAATAGCCACTCGGGACTTGGGAGTGTACACGCAGACGCAGTCCCAAATACGCAGTTAAAATATGTTTGAAAGTTTTACTTTTATTTTGTGAAAGTATTATTTTGGGTAAAATATTATTAATTCATAAACAAAAAAGTAAACTATAATGAATAATGAAATATAAATTAACAGAAATATAGTACTATATTTAGAGAGAGAGTCTAATGGAATGAATGAAAAAAAAAAAAAAACTAAATCGTATATCGTATATAGAGTATTAAATAGATTTACTTTTTATAAAACTTAATAAATGTTGTACAATGCAAAATTGTTTTAAAATATATTGGCAAACTGTTTTTTTTTTTTTTTTTGTTCTGCAAACCGTGTTTATGATTGCTTTTTCTACTGAAGATTCTCCCATCGATGTTGTACATACATTCTCAAGTGACATATCCATTGACGTAGGAAACGAGTAGATTATGCACGGAGAGGCATAAGTTTTCTATTTTCAATCATGAGATTCGTACGTCATGTTATGATTTATCCACATTATTGAGTTCTGAAGATTATATAGCAATAATTCGAAAAAATAAATGATGGCCAAACGAATAATTAAATTACGTAGAATATATATATATATATATATATATATATATATATTGGTGCCAAATTGCATAGATAATAGCACAGATGTTGTGTCGTCTTCTTACCTACTCTATTTATAGAATAGTTTTGGATTTATACATTTTTTTTATAACTTATAATTATTAATTTTGCTCTTAAAAGGAAGTGTGAGAAACAAAGAAAAGAGAAAATGATGAAAAAAGCCGCACGAGTCCTTTCATTGGATTCCCTTCCCTTCGAAGATGTTATCGTCTCAGTTCCGACAATTTTGCCATCCCTTCGTTAAACATATATCCTTCCCAAAAAAAATTACACAAACAAAGTTCAATTTATATAATTTACACAGCACAAATAGACACACAATTTTTTAAAAAGTTTCAAATAGATTTGAAGAGTTATTTCTCCACTTTTATAAACTTTAAATCAAATAAGAAACAGTTGAATCTTTTTGTAATAACTTTGGATTACATCCAAAACTTTTGTATACATATTATTCTTCATCCACTATTTTTTTTTTTTTTTTTGGCTTTGGTAACTTTTTTTCTTTTCTTTCTATTATACCAACAAAATATTTTGAACTCGGAACAAAAGTTTTTAATTTGAGCTCATCACTGACTCGGGTAAAAAATGGTATCAGTTCATCAATCTTTTATGTAACCCAATAAAAAGGAAAGCAATAGATTCATAAGTATCTTTTATGGAGTTAATTTGTTTGAATGTGGGGAACCAATAAAGTATGTATAACCGATAATCCAACTCGTAATAAACACAAACCAAAATTACAAAACAACAAAAATGCAAAGCTAAGAAGCCTCGAATGTTAGGAAGCACCAGTCAATTACAGAAAACAAAAATACATAACAATCAACTAAAAAAAAAAAGAGAGGTAGGGTATTTGATTAATTATACCCTACCATAAATTCAAACCCACCTAACTCAAAAATTATCCCAAAAAAAGGAACAAAGAGAGGGAGAAAAGCAAAATAAGAAGAAGAGGAGGAAAAGAAGCGAAACATCACACTACACTCTCTATAATATACTTCAATATTATTGTATTTTAATCAAACTAAAAACTTTGAGATATTGATAATACCATAATAATAATAATAATAATCACAAAACCCTAATCATACACTTAGCTTATTTATTGGTTTGTTGACCAAGTGCGAAAACGAAGAACATCTCTACATCTGGAGATGCAAAGAAAGCTATTTGTCTTCTCCTCAAAGCGCAGTTTTGCCCCACTTTCTGCTTCTTCGGCGCCGGCGGACACGTGAGCATCTCCGGTATACGTGACTTCTTAGACTTCGGTGTACAACATCCACTCTCCGGTTGGAATGAAGATGGCGTGGCCGTTGATGTGGGTGAAGTAGTAGGTGAAGATGACGTCGAAGTGACGTCACTATCGATGATAGAACTACATGGAGGAGGAGATGGGTTCTTGTAATGGATTCTTTTACTTCTTCTTGTGGTTGTTCTTCTTATTGGTTTATTTCCTTTTGATGCCATTTTTGAGACCAAAATAAGAGAGAGAGAGAGAGGGATAGTGAGAGAGCAAAAAAAGGAAGGAAATGGGTGAATGTGAATCTATATATGAGGAGTTTGTATAAAAACCTTAGTGGGAGTTTTACTTTAAAATTTTGACTGGAAAAAGTTTCAATGAGAGGAGAAGAAAAAGCCAAGAAAGGAAAAGGTAAAATAAAAGAGAGATTGGCTTAGTATTTGGAAACTAAAGAGAAAGGGTTTCTTTTTGATATCAATGCATGTAAGTCACTGTGAAAGTGTGAAATGGGTACGCTTTATTTTCTTCTTTTCGTTTAAATATTCATATATAGAACAAACATAATATCATAAAATAATCCTAGTCTTCTAGAATTATCAATTATCTCGTTATTCACAGTCGTTTATCACTTTTTGCCTAAGTTCATATTTCTATCCATTTTTTGATTTTTTTTTAATAATCAGAATGCTATTTCTATGATTAAACTAAATATGATTTTTCTGATAATTTAAAATATTTATCAGCAACTCCTCCTAATGTGTAGTATGTTTGTAAATGATGTTTGAGAAAAAAGGTTATTATTTAATTGGTTACGTTGTCCCATAATAAGCTATAGGAATCTATAGATGCAACATATCAAGAACAAGAAGATAAAGGGAAAACAAACTAGCATGTAGATCTCCTTTTAACATTTACCAATATAATATTTTCAACAGAATTATGTATAGTATTAAAATAAGAAAAAGACCCTTTTCTCATAAATTACGGAAGAAATAATTTGCTGTGAATTATTGTTTGAAATGTATTTTTTTTTTTTGTTAACCATTGGACCACAATATACCGGCTACCGATTTTTGAAATGCATTTTAAGTTTGCGGTAAAAGACAAACACTAAATATATTTGTTATAAAGTAAGTGGTATATATATTACTAAAAGACTAAAATGCATGTGAGACGTTAATTACATATAAACAACATCATTGTTTTACGTTGATATTGTGTATAAATATCATTACCCACACATATATTATATATAGGCATGCTGTCACATGCATATACTATTTTCAATAATGAATACAATTACATCCACAGCTAAAAAAACATTTAAGCATATATGTATTACTTAATTAACTAAAAACAAGACAACATGCAGTCTCATTCAACTAAAAATGGGAAAAACATACTTCAAGGAAGCGAGAGGTGCCGAGAGAAGAGTCTCACATTTGATAATTAAGATATTTTTTTGGTCTTCAAAAACACTACTTCTTGGAAGTATTAGGTGGTAACTGTAGTTGTTTATGTACTTAGCTTTAAGATATTTGTTTCTTAATAAAGAACTGAAGAACACAGGCAGAATAAAAATATAAATTTTAACACGAAACTTTGATGTGTAATACAGATTCACGTGGGACGATGTTATTCAAAATCAATCCATATATATGCATGGGGTTTCTACACTCTCCAACTAACCCTATTATTTTTAACCAACTAACCCTTTTTTGGGTTTAGTTGAGATTCTTGTCTCAGCAGATTTTTTTTTTAATGTGGCTGCAGTAAGTATAAATTTAAATTTATACAGCAATCGTTCGTTAGTAATATTAACTTTTATAGGAGAGAAATAATTATACATAGAACAAATAAAAAAGGAAAAAAGGCTATATCCCTAAAGAAAGTACACAGTAGTCGAGGCTGGATCTTAATCATGGGATCCAAAACATAGGATTCACTGTGCACGCACATACGGCGGGTTAGATTCTCAAAGGCCATACATACATACAGACAAACATATTACCACGGAGAGTATAGTCTCTCTTTTTTAATCAGCCTCTATGTTTTTAGGTAATTATTTTGTAGACGTCTCTACACTATTTGTCTTGTTTCTGATACATTAAGGAATTTTTTGTTTTTGAAGCGGTGCACTGATATTTTGGTGTATTTTGGTTTTTGAGTTTTAGTTTTAAGTTCTTTAGTTTTGAAGTAGATTTTAGTATTCCACAAACTTGAATATATCTTTAAATCTTGGTTTTCAATTCTGCAATTTGTTTTATAAACAAACGATTTTTAAGCTTTCTATAGTAATTTTTTAGTTTTTGATTGCACATATTTGAAAGAAAAAAAAATAATGTTAGTGCTACGGCAAAAAAAAAATTCTCAAAAACTTAAAAACTAGATTTTGGATTAAACGCTCAAAATTTAGATTTTTTTAAGATTTTTTTTTTTAGAAAACCAATTTTCTTAATGTACTTCAAGCTATTTTTTTTCACAGAAGTCAATATATCATTCTTTATCTATATGTTAAAATGAGAAAATGAAAAACTAATTTGGGACATTATCAGAAATTAGTTTTTTTGTGGTGCAGTAGTTTTTTTTTTCACAAATCATATATGAAAATTAAACGAAGATCTTTCTTTTTTTCATAACCAATATTCACATTTTTCAACAAAATATATCAAAAAAATAAATCAAATCTAGGTTAGCCGATGTTTACATTCTTCAACAAATATATCCAAAAACTTAAAATTTAATCTAGGCTTTACTAAATCCATAATAGAGCCCACAAACATCTAATGGTGATAGTGATGATGGGAGTCTTCTAGATTAAGGTCACCCCCAAAGGATTGCCTCTATGGAAGGAATTGGATAAGTCGACGTTCTATGTAGAAAACAACCAAACACGTTTAGCAGCTATATGTTGTGGTCACCCAACAGAGCTTCTATACAATTGTTCCGAAAGGCATGGTTTGCGATTCGTTTTAGTGTGATTCCGATTAATATAGAGATTCTAATTAACTCGATATATATTTTTGCTGTTTAATTTTTAGTTAATTTCTTTTTATTTGGATGTAAATTTAGTTTTTCACAAACTTAATATATTTTTAATTTTTGGTTTTTATCTACAATTTGTTTTTAAAAAACGATTAGTAAGCTTTCTATTGTAATTTTTAGGTTATAATTGCACATATTTGAAAAAAAAAAGAAACTATGTTACTGTTACGGCAAAAACGTTTTCAAAACGCCCTCAAAATATTCCTATTTTTTTATTAATTTGTTTCGGTCACAAAAGTCAATACATCATCCTTATCTATATGTTAAAATGCGAAAAGGAAATATTAATTTGGGACATTATCAGAAATTATTGGTATTGTCGAGAAAACAAATTTACTGATACAAAACTTGGATGTTTTTGATACAATTTTTTTTATATTTTTTCTTTTTTTGAACAAAAAAAGATGTTTTTGATACAATAATAAACTCAGATGTTACACACAAGTGAAGTTCTTTCGAAGGCAAGAATAAAAACAAAACAAAAATGTGTTGGTTCTAATCTAAACTGTGGCACAAGTAATAATAGTACAACTCTTTCTCACTGCTTTCACCTGCACACACAAAAACTGATTTTGTTAAACATACAGAACAGATCATCATCAGTATTTAAAACACATAAAAATCTCTATATCCTATTATGATCAAGTGTTCGGTGTACACGGTTCCAGTTACGGCCATTTCGAGTAACCAGAAATGAAAGAACAAACCCGAGAAGTAAGCAAGTACCTGTTGAATCATAGGTGTGTCTGGTACTGGAGAGATAATAGATGATCATGATCATAAACTGTAGGCTCAGTCTCTGTTTGCTATATATGCTTGAAGTTGAATCAAACCTAAATCACTATTGATATGTTCAAATGTATAAGTCTGTAGGATTGGGAAAAGTAATATCTCTGTGGTTTAGTAGTTATCGCCAAAAGACATGGACTGGCCTAATACGGTTTTGATGCGAATCTGCAAAGCAAAAGAGATTAAAAGGACATAGTTGAGTCAATAACAAGTAATAGAGAGTAACCAAGGCAATCTGAAAGGGTACTAAGGTTTCCTCTTTTTTTTTAACCTTAACATCGAGGCAAGCATCGTTGACCATGTTCTTTAACTGGGGAATGATACCCGCACTTCTCAATTTCACATGCCGATCATATGCACCGGGACTTGAAGGACTAATGAGGTTTATAATAGTCCAGACTGTTGCTGACCGTAACTGGCTCTCATCACTCTGCAAAAACTTCAGCATGAAATTCTCTGATCCAGTGGCTTGAGGAAACAGCTGCTGCATAACTGCTTCTTTATGTAACTCAGTCCCACTCGCTACATTCGTGAGCACATGCATTCCCTGGAGGATAGAAAAACATTTTACATCAGAGATTTTGTTAATCTATTGATATGGTTTACTCATTTTTTTTTGCATTTTCGTCACCTGTATTGCCATATGAGCTTGTGGACCTTTCCTCAATTGCCTCCCAACAGTATCTAAGATAAGACCATCTTCATCAAATACAAACTCGATTGAGCTGATACATCCGTCAACAAGATTACGGAGGAGGGCCAAAGCTTGCTCTTGCACTGGAGGCTCCGGATCTGAGAGCAATGAGTTTATTTTGTTATTCCACATAAGAAATTTCATAAAGATTAATCATATGATTATGGTTTGATGAATTTACCACTAATGAGGCAAGCAAATCCTTGAGCATTGACGTCTGAAATATAGAGTTCTTTACGTTTATTGTCGGCAAGGAACATGAGGTTCCTTAAAGCACGTAAAGCGCTACACCGAGCATTTGGATCCATTGATTTTGACAACTCAATAAGCTGTTTTATCCCTCCGAACTCTATAAATGATGACTTTGGTGATGAAAAGTCCAATACTATATTGCTCAGAGCACCAAGAACTGCAACCTGGTCCACAATATACAGGTACATACATTCAATTAGGTTATGCCGTTTCCTTCTAAAGAAAAAAAATGACATCCGAAACTAACAAAATGCGGCATCTTATGCGACACAGTACCTGGACAGACGAAGATGGATCATGCAGTAACTGAACCAAAGGAAGCATAACATGATCGCTGTTGAATCTTCCTGCACTCAAATTCTAAATGACATGTGTCAGGGGGGAGTCCCACTTAATAGAAAGGCAGCTGAAAACTAATAACATCCAGAATGTATAATAGTTAACTAACCTTGACTGATCGAGAAGCGTTTCTTAAGCAAATGCACGCGGCAGCTTTTACATCAGCATCTTTGTGTCTTAGTGCATTAATCAGCAGGTCTAACACCTAGTAGAAGGAAATAAAGACAAACCAATTTAGCATACTACAAAAAGAAAAAACTAAACTAACCAGATACACAATCAGAAAACGGCTTGTTCGAACACACCTGCAATGACACGAAGCTACACCTGCAATCTTCAAGCTTTGAGCACAATTCAGCTAGAGACAAAAACAAACCCTGAAGACGTTTAGTCTGGAGCTCACTATCTGTCTTCAAGATGTCGACAATATTCTTGATTGCATTGGCCTCGTAAGCTAACTTTTGTAAATCCTCTTTTCCCGCAATCAGACAAGATAAACCCAAAGCAGCATCATCTCCAGATTGACCAGGGTCGTTGAGCAGCTCAAGCAGAGTAGTTATCAATCCCGATTTGGTTCCCATGTTCACGAAATAAGAAGGAGAAGTGTTGTATATAACAACTAAGCAGAGACAAGAAAGCAGCCTCGTTCTCGGATACCTATCCTTTGTTAATTCAGTTACAGAATTCAAATGTCTCCCAGACTCAAGTCCAACAAAATCCGAAACAGCTTCAGGGTTGTTCTTCAAAACCGTGGCTAAAGATTCAAGACAAGCTTCTCTTTGGCTTAACGAACCATCAAGAAGTATAACAAGCTTCTCCAACACACCAGCTTCGCAGAGAACACGCTGCTCCACACTTGTTCCACAAGCATGAGCAATGATGCTCGCACCAAGCCCACTAACATTCTCATTCTCGCTGTTCAACAAGGAGAATAGAAACTCCATGTTTTTCTCTTGAAGAAAGTCGTACTTTGGAGCTTGATTAGATTGAAATATCATTCTAAGCGAACGAGCCCCCGCATCTACTACCTGGAGAGAATGAATAACAAAAACGAAACAGAAACAATAAGGAACCGATTCACATAACTCAAAGATGATAGGATCAACAAAGTTTCCAAAGGCCAATGTTTTACTACTTCCTCAGATGCAGACAATTCAAAAGGTGAAAACTTTAAAACTCCTAAACACGAGAGATTACAGAACGAATCTAAATCGTTCAAGCTTCTTGACAAGAACCACATAGTAATTCTAATCTCATTTCCCAATCTAGACTTTAACGGAAAAAAAAAAAGTCAATAAATTTTTGAAAAGATTAAACCTTTTCGTCAGGATTAGTGAGAAGACGAAGAAGACGAGGGAAACCACCGGCATCAAGAACAGCTTGAACTCCGGCTTCAAACCCACAAGCGAAACTCCCAAGCGCCGCCGCAGATTGGACAAGGATGTTGTTGCATTTCTCCGAATCATCTGCATCAGCGAGAGCAGAAGCTATGGCGGGAACAGCTCCGAGTTTGAGGAAAGAGAGCTTCTTTGTACGGTTTCCGATAATCTGGTTTTTGACCTCACGAAGGGCCTTAAGCTTGACTTCAGGGTCAGATGAAGCCAGACGAGAGAATACATCGGCTTGACGATTACTATTATTACCGGATGCGGATGCGGTTGAGGAGGAGGAAGAAGCGGCGGAGGTTGTGGTTGTAGGCATGGCGGAGATTTAGTTTCTCCGGCAAATCGGAAATAGAAATGGCTAATTGAGATTGGAAAAGAAAGGCAGAGGAGTTCCGTAAAGGTTTCAAGTTTCAACCTTTTTTGTTTTAATAATTTCGTTTAATAAAAGATTGGGTTTTTATTTTTTGTTTTTAAACTAATAATTGAGAGTAGCTATGAACCAATCATGTTAGAGAAGAGATTTTTCTAAACATAGGTCCTATTTAGTATTGTTTTTTCCTCTATTATTTGGGAATTAAAAAGAAATATTTAATCAATCAATTCAGATCCAATGTTTATATAAGTTTGGGTAAAACAGATTTATGTAATAGTTTATGATTGTACATCCATATTATAAATATTTAATATTTATGAATTTTATCAGTCTAGTTAATAAATAAGTAATATGAATAAAAAGTACTACTACTGTTTTCATATATCTGATTTGTACAAAATGATATTTGCTATGACACAAAAATTAAGAAACTGTTTACATAAACTCCCATCTAAAATCGAAGTGAAAAACAAAAATACTAAGGTAATTCAAATATTTTATATTCAAACCAACCATAATTCATAAAATTTATTCAACAAAAAGTTTTTAAATTAAAATCAAATCTTAGATGGGGGTTTACAAGTGTAACCGTAATAATCGCATAGGATTATTTGTATATCCTGACTCAAAACTTTGTATATTTTTTTGTTTTATCTAACTAGGTTAGGTTTGAACCCGCGGTGTACCGCGGGACTAATTTTTAGTTATTGTATTTTAAAAAATAATTTTTATTTTATTTAGGTTATAAATTTTCAATTATTTAATTTAGTGTCTAGTTAGTTTATCATTTGTTTGGACTTGTGCTACACCACAAAACAATTATCTTTTTTTTTGTTTTATATTTTACAACTTAAAATGTGTTTATTCTTTTGGTTGAATTTTATTGGATAATATATTATTTGTAGATTTGTTTTGTTTGATAGAGTAATATAGTTATATGGTAGGTTAGTGCATTTTGTTTGTTTGTTGTAAAAGCAAATGAAATGTTTTTGAATCTATCAAAAAAAACTTAGTTGTTTGAATGTAAGAAGATGAACTATGGTTACAAATTTATAATATTTGAGAAGTTAATGGTTTTAGTGTTGGATTAATAGTCCAAACCCGTCATGCTAAACCCGTTTAACAACGGGTATAAAGATTTTTTTACCCAAAAAAAATTATTATAAAATGAATTTGTGGGTGTATAAAGTATGTCCGCATCCGACATGTTTTAGTTCACAGTACATGCAAATATATATATCGCTTTTTCTAATTTTGTTTTAACGGTATTATTTTTCTAATTTACAAAAAAATATTCTATCTTAAGTTTCTAGTTTACATTTTCATTATTTTAAAATCATTTTTAAAATTATAATTTCATTTTTAATGATTTATTTTGGACATGCCTCAACTTTTCTAAAAAAGATCAAAATCTAGGAAAATGCATATAATTAATGAAAACACAAAGTGTGACAATCTAGAAGAAAAAAAAGGGAAAACTAATTTATTCCCTTGATAAGCTCACTGATGAAAACTTCACACAAGGCTCATCTGGTTTGATTTGTTGCTTCTGAGCTATAGATGGTTTGGGTTGATGCTTCCGAGCAAGAACTTGACATTTCCCTTAAGCCAAAAAGTGTCTAGAGTGGACACAGACTTTGTTGGTAACATCTCAGCTTCAGGGAAGACGGAGAACTGAAGCTAGTAAACTTGAGTGCATGATGAATGAAATTGCTTTTTCACCTGAGTAACCAAACCTGTTCCTAGCTCAACTCCCCACTGGTCAAACGAATTGATACCCCACACAAAGCCTTGAACTGCAATTATGTTCATAGATTGCCAGGAACTAAAAACAAAACATATACAAAATGTCAGCTTTTCAGCAATGACCCTCTAATCTCAATTTTAAGACCGTACTGATAAACCTGAAATAGAGACAGACTTGGCCAACATGTATGCAGTCAATTCTGGAAGTAGAAGGCTAAGAGAAGGTTATTATTAAAATATGTAGTCTATAGCTTAAACAAAACAAACCTACAACTTAGACAATAAAAAACCTGCAATTTAATTAAACAAAACCTGCAACTTTGACAACAAAAAAACCTAAAAGAATATACAACATAATAAAATAAAAGGTTCAAGAACCGAAACAACCAAAAGAATTCAAACTCATAAAAAACTGAACACATAAAACATTTTATATTCATGAGCACATAATTTTCTGAAATTTGACTAACCCCATTCATCTTGTTCTCTACTTCAAACATGTCACTATCATTGGACCCTATGAACTGTTGCGAATTGTTTCTGTTATTATATTCAACTTGCTCCAAAAAATTGGAAATCATATGTAGATTTAGTCCCCTGCTAACACATAAGATGCTCTGCTTTTAGTATTATACATAAGAAACATAGAGTTTGAGAAGAATGCGTACTATTAACTCACATCAACGATGCAAATTCACACAAAAACCGAAAACCGATTAGAACATTCTTAAACTTTTGATACCTCAACCTAGTAGTCGACTCGACTTGAGCTGTTCTAATGTAAACTCCTAGAAATTAGGCTGTCATCTCACTACAGGCTATGAGAAAAATTTTAGATCTACTATTTAACAAAAGACAACTCATCATGTGATGATTATGTTGATTGTTGAACATCATCATCTCCAAAACTGTCAACCGTGCTATCTTCCTCTACATCTCTCTCGTTCCGTTTAGAATTTTGCTGTAGGAATAAAGAGCCTTATCATTTTAAAAATAAAAAATCAATACGAATCTAGGTACCACTACAATATGAATCTAATACCTTCTCATCTTTCTTCTTTTGTCATCTTGGCCTCTCTTCTGAAAAACCTTTTGATTCTTCATAAATACCCTCAAATTTTTCTGAGTGATCGAGAGATTCTCGAGAGAAGAAGCACAAAGAAGAAAAAAGTTGTTCAAAGGGAATCTGGCGAGACGGCGAGATGAGGGAAAATATATGAAACATCATTTTGTTTCCAACAGGATCCGCGTGTTTTCTAAATGGGTCGGGTCTGTTTATGCAATGTAGAAACACGCAGATCCTTGGGTTCATGGGTCGGGTTTTCCAATTTCGATTATTTTTTCTCAAATTTACCCCCTCTCAATTTTAATTAATCATCTCCTTCATCCATAATTGAATGGCAATTTCTGTAATATCTATCAACATTTTGGACATTTTAAAAAATGTACTCCTCTTTTAATTATAAGAAGATTACAATCTTATCATAAATAAAATTTTAAGACAACTTGAACATGCTCATCCCTTTAACTTCAGCTCCTACTAAGAAAAGACCAAGGTCCAGTTCCTGTCCCAATCCTGTAACAGTCACATTCACATTCTGTTATTAAAAAAATTAAACAGTTTTTTTTTTTTTTTTAACCTTTTTAACTACAAGAAACAGAGAGTTTCATATTTTTTTACCGCCAGAATCCAACGGCTGCTCTAAGACTCATGTAGATAGTGAGACCAAACCAAAGTCCAATAAACCCATGAGTCGATGAGAGGAAGAGTAAACACAAAATGCTAACTATAGCCACCACTACTAGTGAAGCTGCGGCGTAACCGAAATCGGATGCTCCAAAGTTAACTCCATCAAATACAAACGCTAAAGCATTGATCGGTTGTGTTCCTGCCACAAACTTTAGTAAACAAGAAACGTATTTAGTCACAATGTTATGTCATAATGTTATTTCATAATCTTTGTTTGATTACAGAGTTAAGGGGATGTTAATTAATCACCGGAAGTCCTATGCTAATAAGGTGTAAAACTTTATCGTCTTTTGTAAACACTCTAGCTCCAAAATGCAATGCTGCTCCAAGTATAGCCGCGAGTAGAAACCCGAGAACCAATCCCAACTGTCACAAGATTTAGTCCTTCAGTGTTCGGTTTAATTTCAAATTGGTCGAAAACACAGACTCTTTTTAAGCTTAAGTAGGACATAGGCTTATATAAATCCACAAACTTAAACAAAATATGCAGTACCTGCAGTACACGAGAAGCTGTAGCTGCAGCTCTTTTGTAGTCTTTGTTGGCAAACGCGCTCGCTAGTATTGCCTTCAGAGAAAAGAAAAAAAACACTTGTTAATACATTAAACCACGCGCTTAATCGAGAAAAGTTATGAATGGAGAGATCATATGTTAAAAACCTGGCCAGCTACTGCAAATCCATCTGCAAGAAGTGAAGTAGCTAACCAAACCTGCAAGCAAACTTGGAAAGCTGCCATGGAAGTTGATCCTTCTCGTGCAGCGAGTGACGCAGAAAGAGTCACACAGAACGTTACTGCGATTACCCTCATTAGTAAAAGCAAGCCTGAGAGAAAGAATCACATAGAAAAAAAAAAACAAATGGTTTTATTTCATCAGAGATCTCACTATGAACACACTTATTAAGTTTATGCAATACCATTTTTCATGAATCTACAGAGTTGAAGATGTTTGGTACTCAGGTTAAAGATATCGACTTGACCCATCAGTTTCCACAAAAGAATCCCACACATAAGGTATCTAAATATGAGCATAGAAATAGTAAATTTAAAGTAACGGTTATAAGATTAACCAAGCTTCTGATGACTGCAAATGAAACTCACTGGGATATAACATGAGCAATGGCTGCTCCTGTAACGCCTAGGCGGAAAACGAATATGAATATTGGATCGAGTATTATGTTTGTAGCATCTCCAATCACTGCACATGAGATAATTTGTAAAGATGAATCATCAGTTTTGTGTTCTGTTTCAAGGACTTTGATTATATTATACATGAGACTTTACCGGTTGCATATAACGGAGTCGTCGTGTCTTTAAATCCGCGGAAAACACCTTGTGTTGCAAGTGAGAGAAGAACAGCGGGTGCACCGAGTGATCTTATAGATAGATATCTTTGAGCAGGTCTCAGCATTGGAGTATCCTGTAAGAAATTTAAAACCATGCTTAGAAGATTTCATCAATCTCATAACATCTTATATAGATCCTGAAAGATCGATACTTAACGTGTTTAACTCCCATGAAACTCAAGAGAGGTTTCGCAGCGGATATAAGAAACACAGCTTGAAGAAGGCCAAGAATGCTTCCAATGATTAAAGCTGATGAAGCTGATGGAATAATTCTTTTCCTTATTGGAGATTGACTGACGTTAAAGATATTTCTACTGGTTTTAGATTCATCTGATATAGAATCTGAACAAAATAAATCAAACAAACCTAGTGATCATTATTTACTTCAGAAAATAAAATAAAACAAGAGAAGGAATTGACTACATACCTTTATTGTTTTCAGGAATCAATTCTTGAACTTCCTCCTTTGTATTGTTAATACCAGCTTCTTCAGTACACTCTTTATGATCTTGGTCTGTGTTTTGCTGAGAACTATATGCATCTTCCTCTGCTACAAAGGATGTTGTGATGCTAACGAGTGGGAAAATAGCGATTCTTGAAACTTGGTTGAACAAAGCTATAGAAACTCCAACTGCAGCCAGCTCCACAGGACCTGAATTCCTCATAACAAGAGCCGAACATTTAAACCAATTATTTTCATTTTTGATACAAAAAATAAGCAAATGAAATTAAAACTCTCTAGCTGTTGTTGTTACCAATTTGGCCAATGAAGGCTGTGTCAACTAGAGATGCTATAGGATCAGCTGTTAAAGCAAGTGCTGCAGGGTAAGCAATTCGCGCTATCTCCAAACCAAGCTCATCAAATTTCAAAACTGACCTGATACATGAGAGAAAATCATTTGTTTCTAAACATGATTACAAACAGAACTACACAAAAAAGTTTACCTGAAATCATTAAAGAAGATGTAAAGAGGGTTTCTTGGAAAATCTGTGTTGTAGCTATGTTCAGACATTATTAATTAGAGATTACAATGTAACTGAAGCTTTCTTGAGTTTCACAAGTACATAAAAGAATATGCCTGCAAAATCAGACATATATATAAATGATTCTCAGTTAGTTAGGTACTGTTACACTTCATTAGATGCCCCCAGGAAAAAGAGAGAGCTTATACAAGTAGAGAGTTAATGATGAAATTAATATCGTTAAGTCAAAACCTATCCCCATCTTCAAATAGAGAAAAATGAATTGGGAAGTAAACGAAATACAAGTAGAGAAATTTGGTTACAACAAATTTTCTATCACTGAAAGTTTGGTTAACGTCAATTACTAAAGAAAAAATAACACAAATTTGAAGTCAAAGTGACAGAAAACAATTTTATGACAAAATAGGATTGTCAATGTCTGATAGAATAGGAAATATGTACCAATAAAAGTTTTTAAATTAGTTTAAATAATTTCTATTCGTTTTAATTTCTATGTAATTTACTACAGAATCTGAACGATATACCTCTAATTTTGCGATACAACTTGAATACACTTACAAGAGCAGCAGTAAAATCGCTTAGCATTATTTATATCTCCAGACTAATACTCTTTGTTTTTTATTTATTTAGTTACAACCTCAGTAAAGGTTTTAAGAACAATTAAAAACATGCTCCTCCCTTTAAAATCCTTCTTCATCAGCTTCTAAGAAAAGACCAAGGTCCTGTTCCTGTCCCAATCCTGTAACAGTCACATTCTGTTTATCAATCATTTTTTTTTTACACCTTTTTAACTACAAGAAACAGAGAGTTTCGGAGATTTTTTTACCGCCAGAATCCAACGGCAGCTCTAAGGCTCATGTAGATGGTGAGACCAAACCAAAGTCCAATAAACCCATGAGTCGATGAGAGAAAGAGCAAACACAAGATGCTAACTATAGCCACCATTACTAGTGAAGCTGCCGCGTAACCGAAATCAGATGCTCCAAAGTTGACACCATCGAACACAAACGCTAAGGCATTAATTGGTTGTGTCCCTGCCACAAACTGTAGGAAACTTTAGCCATATATTATCACATAATCTTGACCTGATTAGTGGTTTAATAGGAACTGATTAATTACCGGAAGTCCTATGCTAATTAGGTGTAAAACTTTATCGTCTTTTGTAAATACTCTTGCTCCAAAATGCAGTCCTGCTCCAAGTATAACCGCGAGAAGAAAGCCGAGAACCAATCCCAACTGTCACAAGATTTAGTCCTTAAGTCTTTATATGTTTTAGTAGACATGTTAAGTGGATAATTTCTTCAACTAAATATACAAACCTTAAACAAGATTTCTTGTTTAATGTTTACTGTTTATTCTCATGTAAACACAAAACATAAATGTATAAATTGTGTGTACCTGCAGTACACGAGAAGCGGTAGCTGCAGCTCTTTTGTAGTCCTTTTTGGCAAACGCGCTCGCTAATATTGCCTTAAGGAAAGAAACATTTGTTAATACTTTAGATCCGTAATCGAAAAAATGATGCAATGTGTAGAGAAACAATGAGCTAAAAAACCTGGCCAGCGACGGCGAAACCATCTGCAAGAAGAGAAGTAGCTAACCAGACCTGCAAGCAAACTTGGAAAGCTGCCATGGAAGTTGATCCTTCTCGTGCAGCTAGTGACGCGGAAAGAGTTACACAGAATGTTACCGCAATTACTCTCATCAACAAAAGAAAGCCTGAGACAGAAAAATCACACAAGGGAAAAAGAACCACACGGTGTTATTTTATCAGAGATTTTTCACTGTGAAACACATTGAATATTTCAAAAGTATTGTTGCAATACCATTTTTCATGAATCTACAGAACTGAAGATGTTTTGTACTCATGTTGAAGATATCAACTTGACCCATCAGTTTCCACAAGAGTATTCCACACATAAGGTATCTGAAAAGGAACATGGAAACCTCAGGTAAATTGAAGTAGATTTCATTGCTGAGATTAACCAAACTTCACAAGTGAAATGAAACTCACTGGGATATAACATGAGCAGTGGCTGCTCCTGTTACGCCTAGACGGAAAACGAATATGAAAATCGGGTCGAGAATTATGTTTGTGACATCTCCAATCACTACAAAAAAAAGTTATAAGAAAGAAAAGTGGATCATCAGTTTTGTTCTGTTTTTTAAGGATTTTGAACCTGTTATATGTAAGTGGCGTTACCAGTAGCAAACAACGGAGTTGTTGTGTCTTTAAATCCACGGAAAACGCCTTGTGCTGCAAGTGAGAGTAGAACAGCAGGTGCACCAAGTGATCTAAGAGATAGATATCTCTGAGCAGGTCTTAGCATTGGAGAATCCTGTAAAAATCCAAACCATGCTTAAAAAATTTCATCAATATAATCTCATAACATCATATATAGAGCCAGAAAAATTGATACTTTACGTGTTTAACTCCCATGAAATTCAAGAGAGGTTTCGCTGCGGATATAAGAAACACGGCTTGAAAAAGGCCAAGAAAGCCTCCAATGATTAAAGCAGATGAAGCTGATGGTATGTTTCGTTTCTTGGCTGAAGGTTTACTAACACTAAAGATACTACTGACTGCTTTAGATTCATCTGATAAAGAATCTGAAATAAAGAAAACATGAACAAGCTAGTGATGATTACGATCAAGAAAACAAATAAACAGAGGAGTGATGATGTTGCGTAGAACAAATAAGTACCTTTATTGTTTTCAGGAATCAATTCTTGAGTTTCTTCCGTTGTATTGTTGTTAGTACCAGTTTCAATACATTCTTTATGATCTTGGACTGTGTTTTGCTGAGAACTACAAGCATCTTCCTCTGCTACAAATGAAGTTGTGATGCTAACGAGTGGGAAAATAGCGATTCTTGAAACTTGGTTGAACAAAGCTATAGAAACTCCAACTGCAGCAAGCTCTACAGGACCTGTAAATAATCATATAAACAAGAACTGATCAAAGATCTAACCGATGATCTCCATTTTTGAAACAAAAGTAAGCAAATGAAATACTATTGTTGTTGTTGTTACCAATTTGGCCTATGAAGGCTGTATCAACTAGAGATGCAATAGGATCAGCTGTTAAAGCAAGTGCTGCGGGTAAAGCTATTCGTGCTATCTCCAAGCCAAGCTCATCAAATTTCAAAACTGACCTGATACATCAATCAATGTAAAACCAAATTTTAAGTTTCTTTCTGATCATGATTATTACTATACCAACAAAAAAAGAAGAAGTGTTTACCTGAAGTCACTAAAGAAGATGTAAAGAGGGTTTCTTGGGAAATCTATGTTGTATCCATCTTCAGACATCATTAAGAGATGTTACTGAAGCTTCCTCTTGAGTCTCCAAGCTTCACAAGGTACATATAAGAATCTGAATGCAGAATCTAGCAAAGTAAATGATTCTCGGTTAGGTAGGTGACAATTCATTAGAGAGATGCCCCTAGAAAAAAAGAGAATTATTTCATTTTCAGGAATAAAGCGGTTTGAAGGCTATCCACACATTACAATTACCTTAGTAATTCAAATTATTGATGACTTTAAGTCAAAATCAAACTCCAATTTTGTTGTCGCCTCCAGAAATCTAGAGGGTTCGAGAAATACCAAAATTTGTTCTAATAACAATTCTGCTTTGGATCAAAGGCTGAAAAAAATTAAGAAATTAAAGAAGAATGATCAAAAGAGATTAAAGAAGAGAAAGTTGGGTATAACCACAAATTGTCTATCACTAAAAGTTTGGTTAATGTCAATCACCAAAGAAAGATCGAAGAAACTTAATTATTATAATGACGTTATAAAGCTACCCAACAATTTGATGAAAACTTTACGAAAGAAAACAAAGAGAAAAGGAATTTAACTTTTAATCCAAAATGTGTAGAATTCGAAAAGGTGATTAAGAACGAAGATAACAAAAAAATGTAACGTAAAAAGAATAAACCCACCTTTTTTTTCTGAACCAATAGAGGTCAATGATGTATGTCTCTTTCTTTTTACTATTTTAACGATACAATTTCCCAGCAAAACTTTCACGAAACAATTTCCCAGAAAATTACAAAACAACAAAAAGAAAAAAGAAAAAAAAAACTCAGCAAACTAAAATACTCAAGTTTTTTTTGTTGTTGTTCTGTAGCTGTTTGGCGAATGTTACACTTTGTTTGAAGTTTGGACCAAATGAAAAGAGTTTATATATCAGCAGCCTTGAAAATAGGGGTTTTGGTAATAAATCTCAATGAATTTGAATGATATGATAAATATGGAAACAATCAAGGAGTAGGAAAGTTGACAGTAACCAAAAAAGAAAAGCAAAAATCAAGGAGTAGAGAAAATATGGAATACGAAAAATAAATGGTTGAGACTGCGCCGATGCGTGTAGGACGGAAGGTGGAACGTGTTTTAAGTTGAAACATTGGAGAAGATATTAGAGTTTTTTGTTTCTTTTTTAATGTGAAAGATGTACTTGATAAAAATAAAGTCGATAAGATGTTCATCATTTTATTCCACCTGTATAACTATTTTTTAGGATTATACAATATTGACTTAATGAATTTTAGATTGTACATCATTCTTTAATTGGTAGATTAGATAGAATATAAAAAAGATAGTTTTGTCTTATCAACGTTAGATAAAATAATGTTTAAATATGATATGCAAACATTTAATTTAGTTTAAAGTAAAAATGATTTCTTATTAGAATATGTACACTTTTCTAAACAATATTTGTTGTATATACCCTCCTAAGATATGCACTAAGACGTTTAAATTAATTGAGTTTAGACAAATATTGAAATGCTCTGTACTTTAGAGAATTTGATTGCACTTGCTAGAAATAAACCTTTCCCATAGATACCTTTCCCATATGTACCTCTAAGGTATAAGCTACCTATGTGTAAGTAGATTTTTGGTTTTTTTTCTTTCTAACGGTTGGATTTAGATTTTTTTTTTCTGAAGTAATTTGTTTATAACTAATTCTTTGAAAATTAGAAAAATATTTTTTTTTCAAAGAATATAACAAAAAAAAAGTAGGTTGACGTATTGATGTTTATTTTTTTATTTTTTACATGGGATGATGTTTTGTAGGACCAGATACATGAGAGTAGGAGATAGACAAAACAAAGACCTTTAACTCTTAACTCTTGTTGCTTACTCTCTTCTATACATAGTACCCATAGTACTAGTAGTAGTAACGAAGAAGCTCGAAAAGGGTCAGAAAACAGTGGTCACCCCAACAATCCTCTTAAATAAAGCTACAAATAGATATTATTGTTGACATAGGAGCATAATAGAGAGGCACGAAAACAAGTTTTGAAAGTACAACTAACACCATCACAAATAATTAAATATCATCTACAAGTCCTTCAACTCTTTAACTCTTCTTTCCATGAGGAAAGCTCAAAAGGATCAGAAAAGAAGAGTGGAACATAGACGATCTCTCCAGCAGCAGTGAGCAAAGCTAAAGCCCCACAACATTAAAGTGGTAAAAGAAGGAAAGACGCAAGTCTTCTTTGTCGTCCAAACTTGATTCTTGACATCATCAAGAACCCACAAAACAAAACAACCACCATCAATAGAATCATACGCAGGTAACTTCCCAAGGTAGTTTGTTAGGACACCAGCAAATATTTCAGGTGTATTAATGAGACGTAGCTGCTCGGACAGTCAGACCCAACATGGAAACTACTCACACTCTCATACTAGCGTATATGATATATATATATCCATGGTTCCCAAGCTAGATTCGCAGTACACAACTCCATCAATGCATAATCCAATATAGCTACAATCATAGTAAAGAACACTGCTTTGATGCGTCTCCATGAGTACGAAGATGGTTGACCACTTCCCAGCGTGCATACACTATGTTTAATAAGTGAATCAGAGCACTTACGCATCTCCAGGCACAATACCTTGTATTAATAGTTGCTTCTCGCCCAAGTTTATAACTTGTTTAGTGGTTGATTACATACCACGAACCGACACCGGAGGGAAGAGCAGAGGAAGCCACGAACTGAATTACTCTGGACTATGTGAAAAGCAGATCTGACTGTGGGCATCGTCAAAATAATATTTTTGGCTGCTAACATTGACGATGATGATGAAAAGTAACAACTTTGATGAAAGTAAAGAGAAGACGAGGTCGAGACAGACAGGGACATGAAACCGTCGGCGAATTGTCGGCTAACGATGATGGAACACCATGTATTCGACACTGATCTGAATCTGAAGAGAGATTTCGCCGGCAATCTGAGCAGGATCTCGGTCTTCAGATCAACAGGGGATGTTATTACCGTTTCCTCTCTCGAGAAATTGGGTGAAGAAGTAAGTTGGGTCGGTTGGGTTTCATCGGGTCGGGTTTGTGGTTAACTAGTTGAAATTGGGTTTAGGTTTGGTTTCATTCGGTATTAGTGTTTTCCTTAAATCTCCTATTACTATTTCGGAAGTACAAAATAACATTTGCAAAAATCACAATTTTTAAATCTAATAATTAAACCGTTACCATTTGAATAAATATCAAAATTTAAAGTTATTCTTTTTAATATTCAAAAAAACATAATTAAAATAATCCTAAAATAAATTATTAACCATAGTTTAAATTGTAAAAAATGTAAATTCTTGTGGATAATATTATAAAGCACGTTAGAGTTTAAATAAATATGATTATATATTTGTTTACAGGTTAGTCTAATAAAAACATAAAATATTTTAGTTTGATATCAAATAAATTAAGGAGAGATGTTATGCCGCCAATAGTAACGGGTACCAAACACAAAACTTACAATTCATCTAAAATTATAAATTTTATATATTAATCAAAACAAATTAATAAATACAAAAAATAATATATATATATATATATATATATATATATATGAACCGAAAACCTTCGAATTTCTGATAAGCTTCAATTTTTTTTCTAAAATATTTCAAACTTTTTTAGTAGGGATTATTGGGGTCCAAGAGTCCAACACTAGCAGCCGTAAATAATACTAATGAGTAGGCCCCAATTGGATGTTTAAGGCCCAAACATATGTGTGCGTTTGTCGTTTACTTAAAAAAACAAAGAGAAACGGAGGAAGAAGAAAAGTTTATTATCCCTAAAGAAGACGAAAGAAGAGGAAGAGGAAGAAGAAACGATGACAACCGTCGGATATAACATCCCTCTTGATCTGACGATCGAGATCCTGCTAAGGTTGCCGGCGAAATCACTCTTCAGATTCAGATCAGTGTCGAAGACATGGTACTCCACCATCGTCAGCCGACAATTCGCCAACGCTTTCATGCACCTGTCTCTGTCTCGACCTCGGCTTCTCCTTGCTTTCAACAACTGCGACGACAACCGATTGTGGTTTTTCTCCTTAGCTCATCAAAGTTGTGATCTTTCATCGTCGTTGTCAGTGTTAGCCGCCAAAGAAAACACCTTGACTTTTCCCAAAGTCAGATCTAATGATTACATCATGCAGAGTAACTCTGTCCGTGGGTTTGTCTGTTGTACCATGGAGCGTCGTTTCGTGGTATGTAATCCAACCACAACACAATTCATAGTCTTACCCGAAGACTATAACCCTATCCGTCGTTGTGAGGATTTTTATGTGTACTTGGGATACGACCCAAGCAACGATCAGTACAAGGTATTGCGCCTGGAGATGGCGGATTTCTCTGATACACCTATTGAACATAGTGTATGCACGTTGGGAGGTGGTTCTGGTTCTTACTCATGGAGGCGAATCAAAAGCAGCATCCTTTATTATTATTGTAATCGTAATGGAGTATGCATTGATGGGGTTGTGTATTACGAAGCTAACTTGGATCCAGATTGTACTACTTTGGTAGTGAGTAGTTTTGATGTTGCGTCTGAGCAGCTGCGTGTCATTGAAACACCCGAAATTATGGTTGTAACTAGCCTAACAAACTACCTAGGCAAGTTAGCTGCGTACGATTTCTCTGAAGACATTACTTGTTTTGTTTTGTGGGTTCTTGATGACGTTGAGAATCAAGTTTGGTCAAAAAAGATGTGTGTCTTTTCCTCTTATACCCGTTCATTGCTCTTGGATTTAAAACTGCACTTTGTTGGAGTGACTGCTGCTGGAGAGATCGTCTATGTTCCATATTTGTTTACTCATCCTTTCGAGCTTCTCTTCTACCATGTAGAGAAGAAGCTGGGAAGAAGAGTTAGAGTTGAAGGACTCGTAGGTGATGTGGTTAGGAGTTGTACTTCTAGAAAAAGTCTTTGTTTTGCCTCTGTCTCATGTTGTTACTTTGACAATCTTAACTATTTGTAGTTGTAATTTAAAAGGGTTGTTCTATTCAGTCTTCCTCTCTTCTTTTTTTTTAGCTGTGTACCAAAAGTTGTTCAATCTTCCTTTTATTAAATTACATAGTTGTGTATCAAAAGTTGATGATTTTTGTTTATTTCAGCAAAAGCAATGCAATACTAGGCTTGTGTGGAAACAGAATCATAGCTGCAGGTTCTTACTGGAATTTTTGTTGAGTCAACAGAGGGAGCCGGGAACTCTCTACTTCAGCCCTGGCCTTAGAGTTCCTCAACTGGATCAAATCAGATCAGCTGCTGCCAGCCTCCTAGTTTGTTAGGATCACAGGAAGTACCTTCTTGTCCGAACGTTAATGTAGTCATTTTGGATAAGCTGTATTAATAATGTCAGTCATTTCAGAGAGTAGGACTGAGGAACTTTGTCACACATGTCATGGTTCAGGGGGAGTCAGAGGAAGCTACATTTTTTTTTCAGGTTTGCCACCAAACTTTTCAAGTGGAGCTTGAAATGGCAATTCGTCATAAGGAGGGACAGAAACTTGTAGTGGAACAGTTTGGTGACATACTTGGTGAAGAGTATAGGGTGGTGTTGCAATCTGATAGTGAAACTACTGTCTCTAAATCAGAAGCACTTCTACAAAATTTGGCCACATATGCTATCAAGGCCACTTCGAGCTCTTGGACTAGAGCACATATAGATACCTTGTTGGGAGAAAGTGAATGGCCAGTGTCAGTTTGATGGCTTTTATGGTTGAGATCGATAACTGCAGTGTTGCAGCATACGCTACAGAATTATCTCCGGTTAAAGAAGCCTTGGCATTTACAAAACTAGGAGAGAAACGGAAGTGCCTATGCAACATACATTCACACTAAAGTGCGGCCACAGTGGAGATTGCTACATGAAAATATTCACGGGTTTATTGCAAAAACTGAATCGCATGCTGTGTTTGAGTAGTGTTTTACAAAGACTTGAGAGAAGAACAGGTTCAATACATTATGCAAGTGACAGCTCCATCAGATGGCCCATTTCAAGTAGTGCCATGTGTGCAACAGGCTGCATTTTTAGCTGTTATTTACCCCTGCTCCAAGAATCTCTATCATGCTTCCTCTATTCTTGTTCTTTATCTGAGACAAAATGAGACGACACAAGAATCTATGTGTGGCATCGTTGGAGACGCATAGAACTTTCCAGCCACCTCTTGTTCCTCTGTTAAAGCTTGAGGACAAGCTTTTCTAGAGGGGAAGGTAATATGCTATGATGATATTACACGACTTCTGAGCTACTTAAATCAGCGCCACTTCTTCGGACAAGCTTTTCTAAAGGGGAAGGTATTGATAAGTACTTGGAAGCCTTAACAGGGGATTAGAGGATTGAAGAGAAGCTAGATGCTTAGGTGGCATGGCATAATAAAAGAGAAGAAGAAGAAGAAAGTTAGACAAACACAGATCGTGAGAAGAGTGATGTAAATAGCTAGATGAGTGTACTGTGAGATTTCATCCTGCGTGATCACAAAGAAGAAGTTAGTTAGAAGACTAGAGAAGGGTCTATGTGGGACACAGATGGAAGTAATTTGTGGCATACACATAATTCTTCTCCACTGAGTCGCTTACACGATGACTTGGTCTGGTGGAGTAGAATCGTCATTCGAGGACTCATCTTGATACGCCAGAACAATCAAATATCAGGTGGTAACATGTTAATGGCCTAAGGTTTCATATACTGTATAGGGATGTTATTGGAATATAATTTCACCAGAAGCATATGTAGTAATCATGCTATTCCGTTTTCCCTTGCTATTTTTTTCCTTTTATATGTAGCACTAATTTGATGTCAATAAGTCTATACGAGGTTGTAAAAATGTAGGTTGGATGTAAAGTTTTTCAGATACTAAATGGTTTTGCAAAAGTTATTATGGTTAAAAAAGTAGTTGTATTTTATGGAGAAAAAGTAGTCTATATATAGGAACTACATTCACATGATGGAAAAAAAGTAGTTGTATTTTATGGTGAATCTGAGCCTGAGTCATGCTGATGTATCCATACACTTAGTCACGATGAGCACAAACATGAAGTAATATTCACTGCAAACCCTCTCTTCCTCCGAGAATCTTTAAAACCTTCTCTGCCAGAGTGTTCACCATACTTTAAATTAAGGAAACAAATCTTTATTAAGGAAATAAATTCTATAGATCAATCAATTTTAAAATTATTAATTTAAATATTATATTACAGTTTTTAATTATTACATCTAAACCTTAACTATTTTTTATAAATCCAAACAAACATATAATTTTTTTTAATTGTAAAATCTAAACCCTAAACATTCTTTTATAAACCCAAACCGACATATAATTTTGTTTAATTGTAAAATCTAAACCATAAACACTCTTTTGTAAACCCAAACCGACATATAATTTTATTTAATTGTAAAATCTAAAACCTAACCACTCTTTTGTAAATCCAAACCGACATATAATTTTGTTTAATTAAAATCTAAACCCTAAACACTCTTTTGTAAACCCAAACCGACATATAATTTTATTTAATTGTAAAATCTAAACTCTAACCACTCTTTTGTAAACCTTAACCAACATATAATTTTGTTTAATTATAAAATCTAAATCCTAACAATTCTTTATAAATCCAAACCGATATAAAAATTTTAAAATTACAAATTTAAACAATAATCCTCTTTTATAACCCAAACCGACATAATTTCCTTAATAAAAGATCTACATAATTTGTTTCCTTAATTTGTATTGTTTTTTTATTTTTTTTTAATATGATATGACATGACATATTATTGTATTTTGATTGGTTAATTAAGAGGGGGTGAATGAGAGTTATTCACTCCTAGGGGTGAACCAAGAAGTTTTCTACTTTATATATGAGACGTTTCTTGAAGACTTAATCATCTGTCACCTCCTTCATGTACTCTTAAAAAAAAAAGGTAACATAATGCGTTTGATATTTTCAAAATACCACAACTTTGTATAGTTTTAAAACATTTTATTTACTAGAGAGTTTTATCCATCTTTTTTACACGTTTGTTGTAGTTTTAAAATTTTATCACTTTGTTGTTAGTAGCCCTGGACATATTATCCGAACCCGAAATCCGAATCCGACTCGAAGTAGGTGGTTCGGTTCGGGTTCGGGTTTTGTGTAAAACCCGATCGGGTTTAGTACTTCTGAATTAAATGTAAAAATGTATTTAGAGAGAATCGAACCCAGTACCTTGAACATTTAAGGGTGCATATTAGACCATTTTGCCATCTTAGTTTATTTATTTTAATGTGAAACGTTAAATATTTATATATATACATATGTTCTGAAATTTATAAAATGATAAAAAAAAAAAAAATTGTTCATGATTTTTTTGAGTTCGGGAATAATCTGAACCCGAACGGGTAATATCCAAATCCGACCCGAAAATACAAAAAACTCGAATGAGTTCTATATGCCTAAACCCGAAAACCCAAACCCGATCGGGTTCGAGAACCCGAATGCCTAGGGCTAGTTGTTAGTTTGGGCTTAGGTGGAAATACCATTTCCCCCTTTGGTGTCAAACCCTCTCTTCCTCCGAGAATCTTTAGGATCTTCTCTGCCCCAGAATGTTCAGCATACTTTATATGAGACGTTTCTTGAAGACTTAATCGACCAGTCACCTCCTTCATGTACTCTTAAAAAAATAAAAAAGCTAACATAATTGCGTCTAATATTTTCAAAATACTACAACTTTGTATAGTTTTAAGGAAACCATTTTACTTACTAGAGAGTTTCATCCATTCGATTTACACTTTTGTTGTAGTTTTGAATTTTTATCACTTTGTTGTTAGTTTGGGATATAAAAAAAAAAGTAGCGTCCAAACTGATAGTTACAAAAAAATAAAAAACAAATAAGAGAGGCATTTCTCAAAGAAACAGTATATTTATTTATTAAAAAATATTTTTTAAAATGTATATAAATGTTAAATTTAATACTACTTTCATATCATATGTAAATGTTGTTAAAAAAAAAATTGTTTTTTTGGATAATAGCTACTACTGTATGATAATATTTAGTTTCAGAAAAAAAAAAAAAAGTTAATAATAATATTACATGGAGCTGGAGGGGTTATGTTATAGTAATATTCAGTTTTTGACGAAAAACCTGATCAGACGACCGAACCGGCTCTCGGGTTTGGAGAGCAACAATGATCCAATAGAAACAAAGCACGCGGATCGCTATAGATGGCCGTTAGATTTAGACAAAATCAACGGTATATAGACACTATCCGAGAAAATGACGGAAATAGCCTCATTGTTTCAAATATTTTGTTTTGTGCACAAACTTATTAGATTGAACGAGAAAGCCCAATGAGCAAAGGGTTAAAATTTTCAAATGTTGGAAACTAATAGGGTCGAATTTGTAAATATAAGGAAAATAAGGGCAATATAGATAACTTACACAAATGTGAAACCGCCATAATGTCCAGTGGCCAAGCAAGCGGGAGGAGTAGAAGAAGAAACACAAACACACGGCTTTGTTTGAGAAATCAGAGAGCTTTCTAAAATTGGTTCTTCTCTAGAATCGCCTAGGGTTTAGAATCTGAGGTAATCTCTCAAGAGAGCTTTCTTCTTCTTCTTCGTCTTCCGTAAGAATCGGTTCATAGTAAAATGTCGTCAGAGCTGGAGTGGCCTGCGAAGAGAGTCAGAGAGACCTACCTCACATTCTTCAAGGAGAGAGGTCACGCCAATGTTGATCCTGATCTTATCTTCACCACCGCTGCTGGTATCGATCTTTCCCCCTTGTATCTGTTGTTACTTCGATTAGGTTTTCTCTTAGTCTCGGAGCTTTGATTTGGTCGAAGTTGATGATATATTGCCTTAGAGAGTTGATATGTTGCTGAATGAATCTGTTTGTTTGTTTCGATTAGGTTTTCTTAGTGTGTGATGTGTAAACTTGTATCCGGCTTTTGCTTTTGCTTTCTTTCAAGGAATGAACAAGTATAAGCCCAACCTCTGGGGAATGGCTGATCCACGGACCGAGCCAAAGCGCGCGTGTAACACGGAAAAGTACATTCGTGTTAGTGAGAGTTATGGTGAGGGTGAGACTGTCGGTTCAGATAATTACCCTCACACCTCCTTTGAAATGCTTCGTAACTGGTCAATTGGAGATTATTTCAAGGAGGAAGCCATCACATGGGCTTGGGAGCTCTTAACTAAGGTAATTAGAACCATCTTCTTTTGCAATACAGTTTTCCTGTGAGTGTTTCTGCTTTAAGCAATGATGTTTGAGTGAAGTCGTACCTCTTTCAAGTGGTACTTACTTAGCATCTCATTGCCTCCTCAGGTCTATGGCCTACAGGCTAGTCACATTTACGCCACCTATTTTGGAGGTGATGAGAAATCTGGTCTTCAACCTGACAATGAGGCTAGAGATATATGGCTCAAGTTTCTTCCATCTGGACGTGTACTGCCCTTTGGTTGCAAAGTATGTTTGCTCTGTTCTGTCTGTTACTCCCATATTTTGTTCTGCTGAAATGCCTACTTTATAGGGATTCTCTCTCTCATAGTTAAGGTTTCTTAAAAAGTTCATCAGTCAGCGTTTCCTTTTTGCAATTCTAGTTTTATCATTTTCTCCTACTTGCTTTTTTTCATTAAAATGCTGAGAATGCATCGTTGCTAACGATTCCGGTATACATCGCTCCATTAATTGCTTTGTCAATAAGAGCTATATAACCAGTGTCATGCTTGAATGCATTTTGGAGTAGGAATGTGCTTTCAAGTTTTGATGTTGTCCTGGCAGGCTTTAAAACCTGGTGTTTATGATCTCCACTGTAAAACTTCTACCAAATGTCCGTTCAACTAGAGCTTTTCTTACATTTTTGATGAATTTGCAGGACAACTACTGGAAAATGGGAGACACAGGTCCGTGTGGACCTTGTACTAGGATACATTACGATTGTGATGCTGCATTCTTAGTTCAAAAGGAACATTCCACTTGTATTGAGATATGGAATCTTGTCTTTATTCAGGTAGAAACTCTCTCTCTCTCTCCCTTTTGTGATTCAGTGCCTCTTTATCTGGGGAATATTAATCAAAGTCTGTTTGGTCTTTTGATGATCATATAGATCATGTAACTGCATCTTTTCTTTGGTTATTTAGCTTTTCTGATTCCTCTGATGTAGCACGCATGCTGCGTGTTTTTCTATGACATAGTCCCACAGAGAAATCGATGGCTCACTAACACCTCTGCCTACTAAGCATGTTGATACGAGCATGGGATTTGAGAGACTTACATCCATTCTTCAGCACAGATTGATCAGCTACGATACAGACATCTTCTTTCCAATCTATGATGACATCCAAAAGGTATCGGTTGTTATGTGATTCTTCCTAGCTAGTGATACTTTCGTCGTCTGGAGATTGAAACCTTCTACTTTAGGCCACTGGAGCTGCGAAATATGATGGCAAAAGGAGCTATGTGTCCGAGGCATACAGAGTTGTTGCTGATCATATAATAACTCTGTCATTTGCTATTGCACATGGATCACTACCTGGTAAAGTCATTAATTCATTCATTCAAAAGCTGTATGAATTTCTACCACAAGATAATTCATTAATATAAGTGTTTTTTTTTGCTTTTTTTAAGGCAAAGAAAGTCATGAGCATGCTCCCCGACGTGTATTCCAACGTGCAGTTCGTTATGGAATGGAATATTTAGAAGCCAAACCAGGTTTTCTCAGTGGGTAAGAAAAAGACAAGATTATTTGTCACTTTTTTTGTCATTTTTCAATACAGATTCTGTCTTTCAATAGAATCTCTGTGTTTTTCAATATAGACTTGTAAACTCTGTTGTTCGGGTGATGGGCGATGTCTTCACGGAGCTAAAAGAACATGAAGAAAATATCACAGAGATATTAAGGATCGAGGAAGCTGGCTTCTGCAACATCATGGTGAGGACACTGAATTTTAGTATTTAAGTTCCATCAAACCTTTTGCCATAACTTTGACACGTCTGTTTCTGTTGGCTACGTGAAGCAACTTGTGCTTGATCTCACTGACATTGATCGTAGGGACAATGCTCTTCTCGAGCTCACCACCAAGGTAACCCAAAACTTGAGAATTAATTTTTCAGAAATTATATAGTCTCTCTGCTTTATTCATTTTTACATAGGACTTCTATATCAAGGAAACAAGTACACGGAAAAAAGTGGAACTGAAACGTGGTAGAATAAGTCTTGTTCTTCTGTTATTTTCAAACGAGAATTGAGCTAAAAAAGAAGAAGCAAAACTAAGAATTGACTTAGTTTAATTATTTTGAATTTGGTTGAAGTTTATCTCATCATAGCAATCTCATATCTTTTCTTGTGTTCGTTTCCCACTAAGATTTCTTTCAAGACCTTTGAAAGGATGATGATGGTTCATGGTTTGTTCTTTGCTATGGTTGTAGTACGCACTGTTTCCTGATTTGGCGCCCATACTGTGGTACTCGAAAGACACCTTTACCATCTTAATAGCGGTATACAGCTTTTTAGTTTGGTACTTTCGTTTGTTTTTTATTTTGTTCTTTAAAAGTAGATCATGGTAATTTGTTTTCCTCGATTGTTTTGTAGGAGTTAGTCTCTTATTCACCATGTTGTATAACTGCGGATCAGTCCAAGCGCTTATCCAAATTACTTCGGCTTATAAAAGTAAGTTTTTAACCCTTTTTTTTTTTTTGGGTTTGATTTCTAGTGATTTTATGTATCATGGCTAAAAAAAAACTCAAAACCGTGATGTAGTGTATGGCATCTCATTCGGATACAAGGACATATTTTCTTAAAGGTAATGTAAATTTCTATGTATGAGTTTCTATCTAATATATATAAGGGACATTTCCGTTTTGACTTATTGAATTGGTTTTTTTTCAGCTTCCCTTCATTCCTTCTTGTATCCCTTTATTCGAGCAAGAGCTACAAATCTACCCACCAGAATCGTGCAAAAAAATTGTTTAGGTGTTTTAGTTTCACTTGTCAACGTATGCTTCTAAATCTCAATATCTATATATTTTTTTGTTCAAACTCTCAATATCTATATCTATTATGTAATATATATGACTTATTAATATATATATATATATATATTGTTTTGCTATGAATCAGGTTGATGATCCTAAGGACATCCAACATCTTCTTGGGAGTGAAGGACTTCTTCCCGTTTGTCTCCATTCACTGACTCAGGGTTCAACTCAGGGTTCAAAAGACACAACAGAGGTAATTAAGTTGATTGATTAGTTTTGTGTTAACTCTCTTTGAAATCTGATAGATATAGTTTTGAGGATTGTTATATTTTGTCGTTGAAAATTGTGTGAATTTTGAAGACGGATATTTGGGGTTTCTAGGGTTAATTTATGAATGATGAGGAGTAAGAGAATCTGAAAAATTCTGATTAGATTCCAGATGTTACTTATGATTAAAGTGGGTTTTGTGTTGTTGTTCTTGTGAACTTTGGGAATTTAGAAGTTGAAAGGTTTCTTATCTAAGCCACAACTATCGTGTCTATGGTTTTGTAATGAACTCTGATGATGTGGATTTGTCTAATTCTCGGCTTTGACAGTATTGTAGTGGAAGATGGTTTTTTTTTTTTTCTTCTTTCGCATCTGATTTCTTGCTAATCCAATGCCTCGAGGTTAGGAATCCAGTTGCTTATTTTCATCGTGATGCAATTAGCTTGGTTGATCAATGTGTTCAATCGTATGCGATAATTTTCTTAAATTTGATCAAATGGTTTGAGTGTACGATTGAGTTTGGTTTGGATGCGTTTAAGTTTGGTTGGGTCGGTTTTTTTTCTTACTAACCATTGTCTTTTTTCTTTTGTTGTCATGATAGCGTTCCTTGTGCATAATCAGAAGCATCTTATTAAACAAAGTTGGGTTTGAATATGTTACAAGTGAGGCTGAACTTTATATGGGGGTTGCTAAAGGGATAGCTGAACTTGTTGATTCCTCTATGGAACATGGTCGTGATGCGTGTGTGAAGATATCAATTGAGTGTTATCTCCTTCTCTCAACCTCCCCAAGGTATATAGTTAGTTCAAAAATTTTGTATACTGTTTTCCTTAGTTTAATTGCACATTAATTTAATCAGTTTAAACCATATTTGTCTCCTTCACAGAGTTTGTCGAGCATTGACACGTTGTTTCCCTCGATCCTTACGAGATAAGACAGTTGCATCTCGAATTCCGGTATATTCAAACTCAAAATGTTTAATTGGTTTTGTTTGGCAAGCAAGAGAAGATTAAGTTATTAACACCCAAATTTTTTTGGTATTTTCAGATGGATAGTGGTCTTGCTCTAGAGAATTTGCTCCAAGCTGTTTTTACCAGGGATCAACAATAGACTCGGCTCATTTACGAAGACCTCTCACCTCTTATTTCCTGGTTTTCTATAAAACTGTAAAGAACAATAGTAAAGAACAATAACTACGTATGCTAAATGCCACTTTTCTAGATATAATAAATACAATAATAGCCAAAGAGATTACAAAAAGACTAATCATATTAATCATGAGTGCGTTTTCATGCAGCTGTTTACTTTTTTTTTTGAATTGGAAAACTGGTTTGGTTTTATTATATTTTTTATTACATCCGGTTTAGTTTTGGGTCTTTTTTTTTTTACACAAGTTTAATTTCGATTTAACTTTGGTTTAAATGACCTTATTCAGGTGCAGTTTTAGTTTGGTTTAATATGATTTCATTTGGTTGTATTTGATTAACGTTTGAAATCGCTTACGCTTAGTAAACCAGTGACTTTAGAATCCAAAACTCAAACCGTTTTATAAAAGGTTAATTAAACGGCTAGGTGAAGATCCGGTTAAGTTTTATTTAGATTCGGGTTTAGACAATTGAACATTGTTTGGTTGGTCGGGTCAAACTGGATTCAGTAGGTTTCAGTTAACTATAACTGCGGACTGGTTTAGCTCATAAAGCTAATCGCATGCATCGTACGTAAGTTGATTATACAACAAATTTTTGTTTTTTTTCCTTTTATTTTCAAAATAAAATAGTAGCTACTAGCTTGATAGATATAGCTGATAGAATAATTTATTAACTTAGCACTGCCAGTCAACAACTTATACAGTCGTATGCATGCATGTGATGTGAGCTAGCCATATATGAGCAGAAGTGTGAAAATGAAGTTAGAAACATAATTCGTGTTTTGATGATCACGTAATTAGCTTTGCAATAATACTCACTACAATGTTGTAAAGCTCCACGTTATCTCTACTGCATATGGTGAATACGTTAAGCTACGTACGTAGCTCTATTAGAGATGGTGGATAGATAAAGCTATTTAAACTAAACAACCACATAATATAAGTAACTTCCACGTTGTTGACATGAATTTCTTAACCATCATCCAAATTAAAGTGTCGCCTATTTTCACATAGATTATTATTTTTTTCTTTTTTTTTTCTATTAAAGTGTGCTGTCTTTTCCTAATTAATTAAGGAAAAAAAGTTTGGTACATTGTTTGTTGTTTTCACCTCTTTTGCATCATCAAGATTGGACTGTAGAAGCTACCCATCTGAACTACTATTACAAGTAAGGTTTGTTGATATTGTAATAGTAATTAGCTCAAAATTAACCGGCCGACTAATCAACAAACCTTGTAAATTTGTAGTAGCAGTTCAGAGAAAATATTGAATACGAAAAATAAATGGCCGATGCGTGTAGGACGGAAAGTGGAACGTGTTTTAAGTTGAAACATTGGAGAAGATATTAGAGATTTTTGTTTCTTTTTTAATGTGAAAGATGTACTTAATAAATAAAAATCGATAAGATGTTCAAGGGGCGGATCTAGGCAGTAAGCAGGTGGGGCACGTGCCCCATACTACTTTTTAAAATTAGCCAGTGGTTATGTGTAGTTATATCCTTCAGCTCATTTGGCAAATAGGCAATCATGAGAATCATGTGGTCGTGAGTTCAAATCCTATTTGTCCCTTTATTCTATTTTATTTTTCATTTTTTTTGGGGTTACAATTTTATACTTGTTCTATGCCTTTGTTAGTCATTTCTTTTTAATTCCTTTTTTTTCTTACAAGATGCATTTTGTATTTTTTTTATTCTATTTAATTTTATTTTTCTTTAATATATTTATATGATTTTAGTTTTGTTTAATTTTTCTATTTCCAGTTTAATTTTTAAATGAATTAATTATTTACTGTACTATACCTATATCTTAATAAATAAAATGATAGTAAAACTAGCAAATTAGTAACATTAAAAATATTCAGTTTATAAATAATTTCTTATTTTTTAGGGTTTAAGTTTGTGTGATATGGTTAGATAAGTAAATCTAAATGTCTATTTTATACTATTGTAAGTTTGTAATTGTGTATTTTCTAATTAACATTTTTAAAAGATATTTCTATACCAATAGAAAAATACCTTTAAATATGTTTTATTATATAGTTTTAATATTCAAAATATATATGTTTTGTGCTCCAATCAAAATGTTTTTCTGGATCCGCCAGTCCTATATAAATTTTTTTTTTAGGATTATACAATATGGACTTAATGAATGTAGATTGTACATCATTCTTTAATTGGTAGATTAGATAGAATATAAAAAAGATAATTTTGTCTTATCAACGTTAGATAAAAATTATCTATCTTAACATTTTTGGAATACATTTTTATGCCATCCTTTATTATCTCTGTATCCAAACAAGTCATAACTAAATTCTCTACAATCCTTACAACCAAACATAATGATTTCTTTATTTGATAATATTAATTTCCTAAAATCTATCTACCTAATTTAAAGCAATATGTTAGATTAAAATATAATTCTCCTTTCGCTTTTATTTAATCTTATATTTAATTATTTAAATTATTATTTAATACATTAAGTTAATAAAATTTTAGATTTTTTTTAACATATGATGTGATATGAATTTTTATAAACGGATATATATTTTAAAAATTGTTTTAGAATTTTTGTAACTAAACAAGTATATTCAGATATAGATTATTTCACATTTGAGTTATTTTAATATATAATGAATATCTATCTTAACCTTTTTATTAATTACTGTGAGAACACACCCACATATATAACAATGTAACATTTATATTAAAACTCAAAGAAACTTGATCTATTTATAATATATTCAAAAGTTTTTTTAAAAATGATATGCACTAAAACGTTTAAGTTAATTTAGTTTAAAGTTTTTTTATAATATATTTAAATATGATATGCAAACATTTAATTTAGTTTAAAGTAAAAATGATTTCTTTTTAGAATATGCACTAAGACGTTTAAGTTAATTGAGTTTAGACAAATATCAGAATGCTCTACTTTAGAGAATTTGATTGCACTTGCTAGAAATAAACTTTTCCCATAGATACCTTTCCCATATGTACCTCTAAGGCTAAGCTACCTATGTGTAAATTATTTGTTTATAATTAAGGTTTTTGTTTTTTTTCAACGGTGGGATTTAGAATTATATATTTTTTTCTGAAGTAATTTGTTTATAATTAATTCTTTGAAAATTAGGAAAATATATTTTTCAAAGAATATAAGAACAGACAAAAAGAATAGATTGACGTATTGATGTTTTTTATTTTTCACATAGGATGAATTTGTTTTGTTGTCCCATTCATATTTGCGTCAAGAAAAGTAAGAAATCGAGTTTATAGTCTTCCCTTTTAGCTTAACAACTGCATAAAAAAAAGACGACGGAAATCGAACAATCCTTTAATAGTTTAATTAAATTAAGGACCATATACATGAGAGTATGAGACAGACAAAACCAAGACTTGATGTCCAAATCGATCACAATTAAAGAGTTTTAGTTTAGTAAAAGGAGGCCGAAATCAAGGAAGTAGGTGTCGATCGGCACCAAGAAAGTAGTGTTGATCGACACTAAGGAAGTAGTGTCGATCGACACTGAGATAGTGTCGGTCGACACCCATTTCTGTCAGCAGCGGCCAATGTCTGTTTTTCCTGGTTTGGTTGTGTATGGTTGTTATTTGTTAAACATTGGTTTCTCAGTTGCTTGTGTGTATAGCCCAGTAGATGGGAGGATTGCTCACTAAGTATTTGTGATAACACTTACACATCTCAATTGTTGTTTGTGGTGTGCAGGTATGTGACGTGGAATCATGGCGATTAGGAGGAGGATGATCTAGGGTCTCGTCTGTGTTTTGGTGGTTTTGTTATATTTTCCATGTTGGAACCTTGGTTAGAGTTATGTTAGGTTGTTGGATAGAATGGTTAGGAATGTTATTGTATTGATGATATGTTGGTTGGTACGTTTCCGCTGTGTATATTGGTTGTTGTTGGTTTAATGAGGTATTGTGGTTTGGTTGGTTAACTTAAGTAGTATGGGATGCTTAATTATATATTATTATTATTATTTTTTTTTTAAAACGGGTCGGGTTGTTTCAGTTAGGTATCAGAGCCCTTACGGTTCTAGGATGGTTAAGTGGATGGTTTAGAGCGGTTTAAGGATTTATGGTTAAATTGATCTCTATGTTGGTCGATGCATGATGTTGTGTGATGAAATTGATTATGAGTAGTTAGTCAATTTGTTTGTGGTATGGAGTCCTAGTATCATCCTCTACGAGCCTTCAATGAGATTCCACCGTAAGATGTGTGCTTTGTGTGCGATTTGAATTGTGTGCTTAGCCTTCTCTTTTGGGTAGTGCAGATGGTTAGAGGTGGTGCTGTTTCTGGTCGTGGACGCGGACGTGGTCGTGGACGTGGAAGTGGTCGTGGTAGGGGCAGAGGCCCAGCATTTAGTGATACCGTGGATCAAAGTATGACAGCTGAGGGTGTTGGTGAGTCGCAGGGATTCCAAGAGGGGTCCACGAGTGTGGCCGGTGGAGGTACCGACTGTAGGCGCTGAGGGGGTCGGTGTGGACGGTGTTGGTGCCAGAGTGGCTGGTGATGCTAGGGTTCCGGGTGCAGGAAGTCCTAGCAGGTGGAGCCCTTGCAGGAGGTGTTGACTTCGCGGGCTTGTTGACACAGCTGTTGGAGCGGATACCAGGAGTGGTACCGGCTCAGCCACAGGTAGTACCGCCAATGGCGACGGGGTGCAGCAGCCAGTGACTGCGGATGTAGGAGTTCATTCTCGTTATGTTAGTATGCTGAGGGAGATGAACTACATCTGTACTGAGCGGTTTTCGGGTGGTATTGATCCTAATGTTGCAGATGTGTGGAGGACGAGAGTGGAACGTAACTTCCAGTCTCTCATATGTCCCGAAGAGTTTTGGGTGGACATAAGAGTCCACAACCTGATTGGTGACGCACAGTTGTGGTGGAGATCAGTGGCTGCTAGGAGGGTGCAGAGGGAGATGTCTTGGGCTGACTTTGTGGAGGAGTTCAACCGCAAGTATTTTCCTAGGGAGGCATTAGATCCGTTGGAGGTGCAGTTTCTACAATTATCTCAAGGGACTCGGTCGGTGCGAGAGCTGGACTTGGAGTTCAGTCGGCTTCTGATGTATGGTGGCCAGGCGATGGAGTCAGAGGTCGCACAGATCAGGAGGTTCATGAGGGCGCTTCGTGAGGACTTGAGGGTCCACTGCAGAGGGAGGAGTTACGCCATGAAGACAGAGCTAGTTGAGACCGCAGCTGAGATAGAGGATGACTTGAGGGAGCAGATCGTGGTGGTTAGCCCAACAGCTCGGGCAGAGGAGACGCCGGAGAAGATTGTTCTTGTCAAAGGCAGCAAACCAGCGCAGGGACAGAAGAGGAAGCCAGAAGACATGTCAGGTATGCGTCAAGGCGGGCGAGGGTGTTTTGGATGTGGAGGCAGGGATCACAGGTTGACAGACTGTCCCAAGAAAGGTGATCCAAAAGAATATCGTCGATCATGTTATCATTGTGGGGAGGACGGACATATCAGGCCTTTCTGTCCTAAGTGGAGGCAGATGTTGGAGGTTGTGGCACATCCGAAGGGAGGACCGGGTGCACAACCCGGAGTTTAGTTTAGCTTCTAATTCTTTTTATTTCAGTTATGTATTTTCGTTTGTAGTTGTAAACGATTATTGCATTTGAGGTTTTAATAAAATGGAGTTCTTTTGGTTTTGGGTTTTGTGTTTTGTGAGACTTGTGGGAATGGAAGTCGCTCGGAGTTCTATAAATGAGAAGTTTCCATAAATAGAAAGTTTCTAAAAATGGAAAGTGTTAACAGAGTTAGAGCTTTGCTATTTATGAAAAGTGGCGTTGCAAAAGGGAAAATAGAAAGTTCCTAAAAATAGAAGGTTTTGTGAAAAGTTGGAACTTGTCTATTTTTTTGGATAGGGTGTGTGTAAACCCCAAAATGCTTGAGACATTGGAGTGAGGCATGGGGCTGGCCATGGCAGGGGTGATATTCTGGGAGAGTATATGGTGTTGGTAGGATAGTGAGATATTCTACGCAGATCACGGGAGGTGGTCCCGGTTTGAGAAAATGCTTATAAACATTTTGACCGTTTGCTATAGGGACGGGGGGTCCTGAACAACTCATGAGGAGATGGGGGTTCTCCTAAGGGAACGGGGGGGGGGTTCCTTAGATACCGATAGCTCGAAGGACTGCGGTCCTGAGAGTGGCAGTGGAGATGGGGGTTCTTCTGAGGAGATAGGGGTTCTCCTGGTACCGAGATCCCGAGGGTGACGACCTGAGGGTGAGACGGTATGACTCGAAGACCGGGGGTCTGAGAGTGAGATCGGTATGGCTTGAAGGTTGCGACCTAAGAGCAGATGAGTTGGAGGCAAAAGTTTCAAGGACGTGGAGATAAGCAGTGTGAGCAGTGCGATTTTAGGAGATTGATGGGGGTTCAATCTCGGATTTCTTGTTGTGATCGGGTGCGGATTTAGGAGATTGATGGGGGTTCAATCTCGGATTTCTTTTTGTGATCGGGTGCGGATTTAGGAGATTGATGGGAGTTCAATCTCGGATTTCCTGTTGTGATCAGGTGCAGATTTAGGAGATTGATGGGGATTCAATCTCGGATTTCTTGTTTTGATCTGATGCGGATCTTGGGGGTTCAATCTCGGGGTTTCTGTGTGTTGACCGGGAGGGTCTCGTTTATGCTGGCCAGGGGGACCAGAGTTGTGATGGTTGGTAGAGTCTTGTTTGGGTTGACCGGTGGGGTCTGATTGTGCTGACCAGTGGGGTCAGGTTTATGTGGACTGTTGGGACACGTGGATGTGCGGACTGTTGCAGCAGTTGCACGAAAAGCCTTGTTGGCGGTGTTCAGTCCGGTCGGAGGATGTGCGGGCCGTGGTGATGGTTGCACGGTAGTCCTTGGCGGATGGACGGTGTTGCAGGATTAGAGGAAGAATTCTAGTTGGTGTGGGAGAATTGTAACAACCGCGAATCAAAATATGAGTTTTAGGGATGGGTGTCGATCGACACCAAGGGTGGTGTCGGTCGACACCAATGATTTCTGGTTCGACGAAATTGTTCTAAATCATCGTTTTGGCACGGTTTGGTTTAAGTGGGATCCCAAACCAAGGTATTTAAGTGAGAAATCGACCTGAGGATTTCAGGATTATCACTTTTAGCCGCTACAGAGAAAGGTTAGAGAGAAAAGAGAGAAGAGAGAGTGTTCTTGGGAGATTTTTGGAGATTCAAGGCTTCTTTGGGGAGATCTGTCCCTGGGGAGTGGAGATCTTGTGCTAGGAACAGAGGAGAAGGCTTCTAAGGGTTGGATTCGTCGTTGTTGGGTCAGAACTTTCTGCAAAAGAGGTGAGTGCATGACCATGACTGATCTAAGCCAGAGAATTCTTTGTTTTGCTTGTTTCTGTGGTTGTTTGTGTTGTATTCTTGTGTCTTTGTAGTTGGATGTTGGTTTCTATGAGTTTCTAGGAGTTTTGGATGAGTTTCGGACGATATGGAGGATTTGGAAAGCGGATCTTCGACTTTCGGCTTCGTGCAGAACGAGTTGCAGAGTCGGTGTCTCTCGACACTGAAGTAGTGTCGGTCGACACCCATTTCTGTCAGCAACGGCTGATGTCTGTTTTTCCTGGTTTGTTTGTGTTTGGTTGTTATTTGTTAAACATTGGTTTCTCAGTTGCTTGTGTGTATAGTCCAGTAGATGGGAGGATTGCCTCACTAAGTATTTGTGATAATACTTACGCATCTCAATTGTTGTTTGTGGTGTGCAGGTATGTGACGTGGAATCATGGCGATGAGGAGGAGGATGATCTAGGGTCTTGTTTGTGTGTTGGTGGTTTTATTATATTGTCCATGTTGGAACCTTGGTTAGAGTTATGTTAGGTTGTTGGATAGAATGGTTAGGAATGTTATTGTATTGATGATATGTTGGTTTCGTTTTGTTGGTACGTTTCCGCTGTGTATATTGGTTGTTGCTGGTTTAATAAAGTATTGTGGTTTGGTTGGTTAAATTAAGTAGTATGAGATGATTAATTATATATTACTATTATTATTTTTTTTTTAAAACGGGTCGGCTTGTTTCACGATCACAACCACAATTCATCTTCCAGACTGATGATTCTAAGATTTATTCGGTAGCCTTTGATTTCAATGGTCCACGGATAGAGGTCCATGGTTAACCTTAGACATTCCTGGTTTGAAATGTGACATGCCAGTATGGATGCACGACTATGTACATTGTGATGGCTTGTTGTTTTGTAGGTTCCAGTTTAGAGGGGTCCGGATTTGGAACCCCATGTTGAGACAAACTAAACGGTACGGATCCCAACATAGTTATCCAACTGCCCATTATGACATAGGTTATGATAACAAGAAACGATACAAGATGTTGGATTATAATTATGAATTTGATCCATCAATAAAATCTTGGATTTATGAGATTGGGTTATATGCAAAGAAAGTCAAAGATTTCGGGTCTGATAGTACATGGTCAGCTATCCAATCAAACAGCGTATCTCTGAATGGAACTTTGTATTGGGCTGGTGTAGATGTTAACAATGGTGTTTTCATTAGAAGCTTCAGTTTTTCAACAGAGAGACGAACGACTTTTTGTCATCTACCGTTTAAGTACGATGACGACAATGTTCTATCCCTTGCGGTTTTTAGGAAAGATCGTCTTTCATTGCTAAAGTTATGCAATAAGACATCAAAGATAAATATTTGGTTGACAAAGAACAATATTAATAATAGGGAGGTAGGATTAGAAGAGGACATAAATATTTGGTTGACAAAGAACAATATTAATAATAGCCTAATAGGGAGGTAGGATTAGAAGAGGACGTGGTGTGGATAAAACTCATGACAGTGTTAATACCTAATTTCCCTAAATTTTCGTTTTTTTGGTATAATCGTCCTGACCTAACTTACTTTCTAGACAACAGCGATGCTAAGAGGCTCGTCATCTGTTGTTATGATGAAACTAGAAAAAAAGATTCAAGATTGCCTTTGTTTTATCATATCTTTAAATGAATTTTTTCATGTGCAAGTGTGGCGTGGCCATGCAATCAATTTCCAGGTAACGACCGAGGTCGGTCTCTGGTTGACAAGGAAGTTCGAGTTGGAGGGAGAGAAGATCCATTTTTTAGCTGTATAAATATTAATAAGACTTAAGTTAAAGTTAATATTTTGAATCCTATTTTAAAATCTAAGAAAATATTATAATGCGAGAGTATGACTTAAATGTTTCTTATATGTTCTTTCTAATATTCCATTGCTGGTCGTTGTTTTGTCATTTATCATAGTCGTTTGTCTTTTTCTCTGTTGTTGGATTCTTATGTGAATAAATTAGGGCTTCTTTAGTTAAAGTTTTATTCTAATTTACCAAATGCGAAGACTTTTTTCATCACTTGCCCGTAAAAAAATCGAAGAACATCAAACATAAAAGGATGAGACTATCACATATGCTTTCGCAAACTCCCGTTTTCGCAAAACTTCCGTAACCACAATCGCAAATATATAGTCCAATACTAATTTAAACCAGTTATGCGCAGAATATCATAAAAATATTCTATATCCTCAAAATTATTTAATAAGATGTGTAATTGTATCATAAAGAATAATAATACAAGGTAGTTTTTTTAGAAACTATAACTATTTGGAAAGTGTGTAATGTACATATAGGTTCATCCATATATTTAAAGTTAAAATGAGAACATGTACATTTGTCATATATTTATCTTACAAAATGTTAAATTTGATAATTTTATAGTGTTATATACTTACATATGTACATGTACTTTAGCATATACTGTACCCATATTGTTACGTTGGCATTTGTTTTGGTCACAATATGAGCTGATTGTAAGAAAGTTACGCTAAAGCAAGTAGGACACACTATTATTCTTTATTTCGATAATAACAAGTAGAAGGGGTAAACAATTTAGGGATTGATGACCTTCTACGTGACATAGAAAACCTGGAGATAGTAGTAGCTAGCTCAAGTGTCGAGCATTTTATTACATACAAGACAATTATTGAAAACAGGGAAACAACAACACATATATCGGGGATATGCTTGTTAGCTAGGCAGTTTTAAGTGCTTTAGCTGAGCCTTTGGTGCAGAAAGTAGAACAGGCGTTGGTGCATTGTTCAACCGCTCCATTCACAATTTCACTTGCATCTACTTTCCCGAAACAATATTAGAATTCATAATTTTTTTTCTTTGGTTGAACAATCTAATAATAGTAATAAAAATAATGATAATGATGAGGTAATGCCGTAATGCTTTACCAGAGTTTTGGAGAGTAGTTAATGATGAGGTGCACACACAGAAGATGCACACCCCAATTTGCAGTATTTATTGACATCATCACCTTGAGTCAGAAATAAAATCCGTGCAACTTACGTCAAAATCTTGATCCAACTGATAAAAGACATAATTTAATAAAACATTACGATAAATAAACTAAATTACCAGAGTTTTCGAGAATGTCATTTGTATAACCCGGAGGACATGTCGTCCCCGCAACATCTTTGCACGAACAGAGTTGTGCACAAACTTGCTTAAGATTTCCAGCAAAACGGCATATATTATAACAGCTTCTAGAACTCCCGTCCGGGCAACAACTCTTTGCTTCGACTTGAATCTGCGATATGACAAGACTCATTATGAGCACACTTAAAATCATATTTTTGCCTTCTATCTTTTGATTGATTACTTGTTTGATCACAAAATGGGTGAAACACTTAGAACTATGAACTTGTATTGATGAAATGGTGATGAAACAAGACTCGCTTATATACTTGTCGTTCTACAGTATCGTTTACTGTACGTACTACCACAAACATCATTTCATACATTGATCACATGCTCTATTGAGCCTACACGACACACTTGCTTGCATGTGATTGGATAATTGAAACCTAATAAATTGACGGGAAATTATGAAAAAGACTTTGCAATGTCGATTTTTCAATAACACAGATTTGACATAAGAAATATGAAACACGTTATAGCATATAATTTGACAGAAGATACACAAAGACACGTTGTAAACTTTTCTGTCGCGATAATTGGTTAATCAAACAGAAGAACAAAATTGGAAAGAAAAAACAAATCGTATACCCGATAAAACGAGCACTGAATAGTGAAATCTTAAACGAACTTTTCATCCCGCTGCAACAATTTGGTCTAGGAAAATTTAGAACTGGTGAAAAGAGGTATTATTTAGTGGTAATGATTAATTTTAGTTTATCTTTTTCGTTGGAATGGTAGGTAAATATTTTGTGTATTTTGTTTTCATGTATTAGGGACATGTTTTACCAACAGAGAAACTCTTACAAATTTTAAACATATAGTGAACTCTTTTTTGTTGTTGGTGGTGGGTGTGAGAGTTAAATGTGTTGCGTTGAAGCCGTTATCACATGCTCTATTGAGCCTACACACTTGCTTGCAAGCTAAGTGATTGGGTTATACAGCTTATAAATTGACAGAAAAAATGAATTTGCAATGTCGATGTTTTAAAAACACAGATGTTGACATAAGAAGTACAAAACATGTTATGACAAATAATCTCTATAAGATACAAAAAAACACATTAATTTTTTCAAAAAATTAAACAGAAGAACAAAACTGGAAAACCCGCCTTTAGTTGAATAAGACCAAAAATCTTTGTAAAATTTAAAATGGTTGTCGGTTTTTTTTTTTGATAACTGTTAATAATATTACCAAAATAGAACGCGAGGTTTACAAGAGTTTAATTAGTAACTATAGCCCAAAAAAAAAAACTATAGATTACAAGTTATATATCATAATTCGAACTAATATCCGAAGTCGCTTCATATTGAGAGTTGGGATAGCCATTTGGTTAGCAGTCCCTTGCATTGCTTAGAGTTCTGTTGAGCGAGCAGTATATCCCGAACTGCTCTATCAAGGATCCGAAAAAGAGAATCAGGGGAGGTGGGAGGGCCATCATGACAACGAGAGTTCCTTTCTTGCCAAATGTGATATACGGTTGCTTGGGAGACTAGAGTCTTTAGCGTAGAAGGTAATGTTGTGGTTTGTCCCAGAAGCCAGCTTATCAACGTCTGCCAGTCAACAAACATGAGTAACGGGAGACCTAGCCTATGCAAGACAAGGTGCCAAACCTGAAGAGAGTAGTTGCAGTGGAGGAACAAGTGGTCTCTCGTCTCGTCGCCATTAGAGCATAGAACACACAAAGTATCATTGTTCATTCCCCAGGTGGACAGTCTCGATTTAACAGGAAGTCTGTTCAGATTTGCGACCCAGAACATAAAGGAGTGTTTGGGGATACCTCGCTTATTCCAAACCGCTTTGAACCATGGCTTGTTGTGGGACGAAGGGCGTAGAGCTTCCCAAGTGACTTTTGTACTGAAAAGTTTCTTTCTGTTTCCTTCCGGTCCCCAAGAGTATATATCTTGTCCTGATGCGTCCGAAGGGGGATCTAATGCAGAAAGAACAGTTCTGAGAGTTTGAAGCAGAGGATTCCTGGTCCTGGGAGAAGGCAATCTCCAGCCAAGCAAACCAGTTCCTTGAGCAACAGTCGCGTCCCTAGGGATGCCCATTAACCGCGGACCATCTTCTCCAATAAAGTAAATCAGAGGTCCTAGTCGATTCCAGTTATCAAACCAGTAGCTAGTGTTTGTCCCATCACCCACTGAGCATCCCAAGAGGGTTTTAACCAGGTGCTTAAAGGCAATTAAAAATTTCCAAATCCAGGAAGTACCCTGTCCATTCTCTGTAAGCCAATAACTATTGTTCCTTAACATATGCTCCTTCATCCATGCTACCCAGAGGGATCCACTGTTCGTAAACAGTAACCAAATCAACTTAAGATTTAGAGTGTTATTCCAAACCCTGAAGTTTTTGAGCCCGAGACCGCCCTCTTTCTTGGGAAGACAAATGTTCTTCCAAGCTACTTTGGCGGATGATCGTTTCTGAATATCACCAGACCAAAGAAAAGCATTGCACATTGATTCGATGGCTCTTAGACAACCTTGAGGCAGAGCAAAAGCTGAGGACCAGAAGTTCACTGAGCTATAGATAACGGCGGTTATGAGCTGGAGCCTACCTGCGAAAGAGAGCATTTTGGTGGACCAAGATGAGAAGCGAGATCGGATACTATCAATCAGAGGGGAGTAGTCATTTTTCCTTAGCTTCCGGTGGAGAAGGGGCATCCCTAGGTATCTCACTGGGAAGGAACCTATGGCGTATCCATGTTGATACAGTTCGGCTCCCTGATCGTTTGGAATTCCGGTAACAAACAGTGTGGATTTGTCTCTGTTCATACTAAGCCCAGATATGAGTTTGAATTTCTCTAGAAGTACAGCTATTTCCTGTAGAGATTCAGAGCTTCCGTCGAAGAAGATCATCAGGTCATCTGCGAAGGCCAAATGAGAGACAATTGGGTTTGTTCCCAGTGGGTGATAGCCGATATGTCTTGAAGCAAATTTGTCCGTGAGCATATTCGAGAGTAGCTCCATGGCAATGACAAAGAGAGAGGGAGATAAAGGATCACCTTGTCTTAGGCCTTGACCTCCTCTAAAATAACCACATAGCTCACCATTGATGTTGATAGAGAAAGCCGTGGTAGTAATGCATTGCTCCACCCATTTGATAAAAACTGGTGGAAAGTTAGCAACTTCCAGAATTTTCAAGACAAATTCCCACTTCACACAATCAAAGGCTTTCCTCATGTCCACTTTCAGAAGCGCTCTAGGCGTGATATTGTTCCTACCAAAACCCTGAAACATTTCCGTAGCTAGCAGCATATTTTCCACGAGTAGTCTTCCTTTTACAAAAGCAGACTGAGTGTTCGAAATCATTGAGGGAAGAATATCCTCCAATCTCCTAGCGATGATCTTGGAAATGATCTTGTAGTTTACATTACAGCAGGAGATAGGGCAAAAGTTAGTGATTTTATCAGCCCCTGTTACCTTAGGAATCAGACTAAGAGCAGTGGCATTCAACTGTTTGAAGAGATTGTCGGTTCTGAAGAATTCTTGGACAGCTTCAATAATGTCATTCCCTAAGATATCCCAACCTGCTCTGTAAAACTCGCCAGTATACCCGTCAGGCCCTGGGGTCTTATTTGCTGGCATTGAAAAGACTTCTCGCTTGATTTCCTCCGCTGAGACAGTCGCTACTAATTTTGCAGAGTGGAGAGCACTCAGTCTGTAGGGGGTAAAGTCCTGGATCTGCTCCATGTGAGATGAAGAGAGCGCCTGTGGTTGACCTCCTAACAGGTCCTCAAAGTAGGACACGGAATGAAGCTTCCACTCTTCAGGTTTGCTCAGCCTCTGTCCCTGTTCATTAATCAGATAGTGGATCTGGTTGATTGCTCTTCTAGTTGCAACCACGCGGTGGAAATAGGCGGTGTTGAGATCTCCACACTTGAACCATTTGATTCTGGCACGTTGGTAGAGATATTTCTCTTCCGCAATAGCTAGGGTCATCCTTTTTTTGTGGGCCTGTTTTTCTTGAGCAGCTGCATACGGTGAGGGATCGCTTAGGAGAAGGGATTGACAGTGCGTTAGTGCCTCCTGTGCTTCACGCGTACAGTTCTCCAGGTCGGAGAAGTGCTCCCGATTGAGGTCCCTCATCTCCCCTTTCAGAGCTTTCAGTTTCTTAGCCAAGGAGTACTGCGCTGAACCGTGAATCTGCAAGTTATGCCAAAACAACAGAAGTCTCGGGATAAAATCATGATGATTGAGCAGATAATGATTGATCATGAAGTGTCTTCTACCCCTCTGTCTCTGTCCAAGAACAATGGTTACTGGACTGTGGTCGGAGAAGTCTGGTTCAGCAAAGTGGGCATAGGAGAGGGGAAATTTGATCAGCCATTCATCATTTATGAGCGCTCTATCCAACTTTTTAGCAATTGGGTTCCGGTCCTGTTTGTTCCACCATGTGAAATTGTTGCCTCTAATGGTGAGATTATGAAGATTAGCATAGTAGATGCAGGCTCGAAATTCCTCCATCCCTTTTCTAACTCTGGTGCCTCCTGAAAAATGCTCTGCAGGGCTTAGCGTTTGGTTAAAATCGCCCATGACCGCCATGGTCTAGAGTTGATAGACGAGTCTCGGGAAAGGGAACACATCTCCCCCCATAGCTGTTGTCGTCCATATCGACAGTTGACTGCATAGAAAAAAGAGATTATAAACTCGCTGTCCTCAATTGGAAGAGAGACAATACATGTTACCATCTGATTGTACTTGGAATGTATTGTAACTCTCACTGACTGATGCCAAACGACCCAAATTCGTCCAAGCTCTGCAAACTCATAGTTAGCTTCAAACTGCCAACCCGCAAATGTAGATTGAAAATACTTCTGAGACTTGTGTTGTCTAACACGCGTCTCTAATAAGCTACCAAAAACTGGCTTATGCTGCCGTAGCCATTTCCTAAAACTTCTCCTCTTTACACTATGGTTAAAACCTCTAACGTTCCAACAAAAAATATCTGCTTGTACCATTATCGAGATAATTTGGATGGTGGCCTCTTCCCTGCGGAGGCCCTCTTACTTCGTTTTTCTTGCTTTGAGAGTACTTTGATGAAACATGCATTGTCTTCAGGGTTATCATCTTCTTCTGATGGGGGGTAAAAAGAAGAGGATTCCTCTAGCGGTTCAAAATCCGAAGAGGAGGGAGCCGACGAAGTGATTGCACGGGTAGGGGCACCTTTCTTTATAGTGGTCTTTTTTGCTGTGTTTTCTAGTCCGAGATCTAGCTCCAGAACTCCATCCTTACTGGAACTGGTTCCAGCTTTAGTGTTCGATACTCCTACCAAATCAACCTTAGCTTGCTCTTTGCACCTCCTAGTAGGGTTCTTCCTCTTCGGGCGCACAGAGACTTCAGCTAGCGAATCAGTTTCCTTCTTCCTGTGAGTACAGTCTTCGTTGGTGTGAGCTGTCGAGTTGCACCGATTACAGAGAATTGGTGTTGTCGAGCATCTTTTAATGGAGTGTCCCACCCCTTGACAAAAATCACACACAGGTGGAAGCCACGTGCTTGAAACCTCAATCCTGAAGGTTTCCCCTGACTCGAATTGGGCATTGACTGCCTCTGGAAGTGGTTTAGTGATGTCTAATATCGTGAACACCTTAGCTACTTCCAGATCAGTGAGATTGAGCGTAGCAGGGTGACAAAAAACTGGGTGACCAACCATCCCTGCTACATGTTCAAGGGCTTCTTCGGAGAAGAATTGAGGGGGGACTCCTCTTAGCTCAATCCAGACCGGAGCTTCAGTGAGTTCAGGCATTACTGGGGAGAGACCAGGTTTCCAGTCAGCCACAAACATACTTCGTCCTTCTATGTGCCAGACCCTCTGGGATAGAACCCTCCGGCGAGTTTCTTCACATGGAATTATGATGAGAACCGATTTTGGTCCTTGCTTGGAGATTGTAATATCTCGTTTTTTCCTGCTCCATATTCCATTGAGGATGGCGTAGAGAGCTCTTTTTGATGGGAGGTTTCCATGGAATTGACCAATAATGAATTCTCTCCATCGGTTCTGATTCCTTTTAATTACTTCATTCGGAATCTTAACGCATAACTCCCCAGTCTCGAGGGTGAGGGGGATGCCTTTTCTTTCCATTTTCCCAGACGATCCGACAAGCATCGCTTTCCAGTTTGCTAAAGCCGGGCTTTGGGAGACTTCCTTTGAGGGAGCGAGCGGAGGGTCCGAGTTTTGGGTTCTCGAACCGCACAGATCTTGCCGACTGAAGACCGTCCAAGGCGGGGTCCTTAGCTATAGATGGAGCTACACCTTGTGTAGTCGCCGGATCTGAGATGAGAGCATGATGGGAGGGGTTTTCCGGAAGTGAAGCAGAGCTTGCCTTCAGAGGAGGGTTGGGAGCTGAAGAACCAGAGGAGGCGGATTTGCGAGGGGAGCGTTTCTTTTTAGTCATCGGGGCGGGGGGTTGCCGCCGCCGAGATCGGCAACGGCGGCTTAGAAAGAAAGGGTTTTGGAGTCGCTTTTTCGAGAGAGTTTTTTGCCTTCAGAGCTGTAACATCATCTAATGGTTGTCGGTTTTGGTGTAGATTTTAGTTTCTTAATAACTTTAATAGTAGATTGCTTAGTTTTTGATTTTTACGTTCATGGTCAATATATTTTTCTTTAAAAGATGGAAAATGTAAGATGCATGGTTTTTGAGGGAACATACCTTAAAATAAAGAATAACATCTCAGTTTGTATTTGTTGGTCCAAACAAATAGATATTGGGTATGTTAATTATTTTTTATTTTTTTTCACTATTGTTGACTAATATATATCTTGAGTTTTTTTTTTGTTTTTTTACAATTTGTTTTCTTATATTTGGTATATCTGTTGGGATACAAACCAAGTCCCACATATGATGTTTAAAGAGAATATCATTAATATATAAAGAATTAGAGTCAATTCACTAATTGCCAATTGTTTTAGTTAGAATCCCAAGATAAGCCCAAATTTAACATGGTATCAGAACCAAGGTTAAAATTATGGTGGACCTAGAGAAGTGGATACAGACATGCCTCTTGTTAACCCGAGTAATTGGGGCCCAAGAAGGGGTTTATTATCGGTCCAAGTGTGATCAGTTCGAAATGGAGTTATCATCTCGAGGAGGCGTGTTAAAATCTCATATGTAGTCCTTGGTTTGAAGGGGAGATTGTTGGGATACAAACCAAGTCCCACATCTGATGTTTAAAGAGAATATCATTAATATATAAAGGGTTAGGGTCAATTCACTAATTGCCAATTAATTTTTAGTTAGAAGTCCAAGATAAACTCAAATTTAACAATATCGACATTTAAGCAGGTCCGACTCAAACATTTGGTCAATATATTATCGGCACTAATTGTGACAAACTTTAGTCATGATTTTTTCCATCATAATATAGTGACAAAAATAATCTGAATTTGTTAAAAATATATAAAGTCATAATATTGTATTTAAAAAGTCACAAATTTGTGATGAAAGGTTAATGTCTCAAAAATACTTCTCAATACAATTATTTTTTGTAGTGTCGGTGCTATCATGAAATAAAGACCCTAAATATACAAAAATTTAACTTAAGAAAATTAAATTTTTAGTTCTGTTCAAAAAGCTTCTAACATCTACAATTAAAAAGAAACAAAGGACAAAAAAAAAATTATTGGACATACAGAAAACTTAAACATGAATTTTTTTTTGGACCTTTAGACCATTTGTTGTTGCACCGCCCACACATGTCCAGAGCCGTGACTGCATTTAAAAGACTAATAATATTTTGGGGGTATAGAAAGTTAGAAACCCTAGTATAATCTTAATATTTTTCAAGAGAATAAGTGTCATAATTAAAAATATTGTACCCTAAAATTATTTAATAAAATGTGTATCATGAAAAAAAAAGTACAAACTATAATTATTTGGAAAGTGTTCATTACTGATTTACATGTGTAATATATACTTTAGTCATCTATATTACAAACTAATCTTAAATTTGATAATTTTTTAGTGTTATACCACTCTTTGTTTGATAATTATTAGTTTTTATTTTGTTTGTATAAGTTTAACTTACGCACAACTATCGCTGGAAACTACACTGTTGCAGAATCTCAATTTTGAACGTGTTAGATGACATGCATCTCCCTCAAGCCTCAAGAGTGAAGACACCTTTTTATTTCCACTATCTATTTACAAAGAGCCACCCGCATAAGCACTAGCATTCAATACGCTTATCGCTCGTGTACGGTAAAACCATATATAGAGGAGAAGAAAATAGAAAAAGAAGATCGACAAACCATGGAAGTAAATTAATCAAAGTGCCTTGACCCAACAACAACTGAATTTGCCCAAAAAATGAAGTTCAGGTGATATCCAGATTATGCTTTAAGAACAATAATAGATGAATAGCCAATAATTAAGATGAATTCAAATTTCACAACCTAACATCAATATGCATGATTAGATATTTTGAATAAACCCATTTAATTAAACTTCTCAAAGTCTCAAACATCGAAACAGAATTCCGTAAAAACGATTGAGTAGATAAAACCAAGTAATATATCTGCTCTTAATATCTAAAACAATGTCTAACAGTCAATAAAACAATGTATGATAGTCGTACCTTAGTAGTTAAGAAAAATCTAATAGATTGTGTATACAATTAAAAAAATTTGACATGTTACACAAGAAAAAATCTGACCATATATAGATGAGCAAAATCTTGGATTGGAAAGAAAAAGATATTTGTCAAAGAATTTTTAAAGTACAAGTCCATGTAGTTAGTTTGTTCTATATATATAACCAAACAAAAAGCCAAAATGTAATAAACTTAAAACTGTTAATTATCGTTGCCCTCTTTGACATAGGTAGGCCGAACCAAACTGGGGATATAAGTACGGAGACAAGGACGTACGACATAGATCAAGTAGAATGATCTATTTTGATTTTTTTTTTTTTTTTTTTTTTTTTAATTCATCCTCCCTTTCCAAGGGACAACATTTAAAATACAATACCGATCTAAAAGATGAACTGAAGAGAAAAAAGACAGCAGATGAAGGAGTTACAATAGAAATTGAAGAGAAGACCGAGCAAGTTACGACTAAAAACCAAAACCAAGAAGAAGGACAAGCTTCATGCTAAGGTTGTATGAACCGAAACCATGCGGAAAGATAAGTATCATGAAGTTTCTGAGGTGGTGCTGCCATCGAAGAATGCAAAAACACATTTTTCCAATCCAGACCAAGTAACTTAGCACGAATGATGAGCTGTATCTCTTTGACCAAAATAGCTGCCGGTTTTGCAGTGATAGTGTGAAGCCTTGAATTTCTCTCTTTCCAGATGAAGTAAATAACGGCTTGGAAAATCAGTTTATAGATTACATTGAGCCTGGCATTAGATGTAGGAGACCTAACCCATTGCACAATATCATCAAAAAGAGACGGAGGAGAGAGATTATGATGCACGAAGAATGCAGTCCACACTTCCTTGCTAAAAACACAGTCAAAGAAAAGGTGTTGTTTCGATTCCATAGCTGAGGAACAAAGGAGACACTGACCCGGCACACTTAGACCCCAACTCCTAAGTCGATCCCTTGTTGTTAATCTGTCCCGAAGAATCACCCAGAGAATAAACGCGTGCTTAGGAATTCTTTGGCTAAACCAAACAGACTTGAACCACTGAACTTGAACTGTTGAACGAGGATGCAGGCTGGCCCAAGTTTTAGAAGATGAGAAAAAACCTGGTGTATCATTATGTGAATTACGCCACAAAAATAGTATGAGTCTGTTGGAGAAAGTTCTGGTGGAGTTGGTGGTAAACAAGCCCGCAAAAGAAGTAAAAGTGGATGTTTTCCACGAGGCAAAAGCCAAGAGCCATTTGAAATGGCCTAAGAAACAGAATTTGTTGAAGGAATTCCAGTAACCATGGGACCATTCTAATGAAAATACCATTGTTAACATCTTGTTATCATAATCTATCTCATATCGATCGGGTTGGATAATAATGTTTGGATCCGTACCATCTAGTTTGTCTTGTCTCAACCGGGGTTCCACGACCCCTTTAAACTGCCAGCTGGTACAAAACAACAAGCCATCACAAATCAACAAAGTCGTATAGCGCATCTCACATTTCAAATCAGAAATGTCTTAAGAAATTAACTGCTACTTAAGAAATCTTAGAATCATCGGTTCTTAGAAATTTCTTTTAAAAAAAAAAAAAAAACTCAATATACATGACTTTTTAAAAACAATAATATAGTTTTGAATAGGAAAATGATTGCTAGGTAAGTGAAGTATACCCGGCTCATCTTTTCTTTGGACCTTGTGCCCAATTTTATTTTTTTTCTTAAAACTTAGGGTTTTGTTTGCAAATTTCAAATTTTAGGACCCTAATTTGCAAAATATTAAAAAATATAAGACCCTAAATCCTTAAAGAAAAAATTAAACAAATGAGTTGACCTTGTGTATTTGCGCCAATGGCACTACCCCTAAGTTGGGCCTGAGTATACGTCAATACAGTCACACATACAAACAATATAATTGTCTTGTTAACTAAATGATTTATTGTCATCACATACGGACATGCATAAACAAACATATATTATGTGTACAATACCATAAACATCCAACTCCGGTGGTTTGTTGACCAGAATCCGGTTTTGACCAGGAAAATATTTATCCTTTTTTTTTCCTAAAAATAATAATACTCTTTATATATTTCTGATAAATAAATGAAAATAATAAATGTTTTGTATAATTTTACAAAAAAATATAACTATACCACCAAATTTTATGTGTAGTACATTTTGTTATAAAACTATAATAAAATATACTTTTTCCTTTAAAAAAATTATTGTTTCTTTTGTATTTCAAATGTGCGGGTTTTAAATATTTTTCTTTTTAATTTTTATTTATTTATTGTAACGACCCGACCGCCACCTTTTAGTGGACCCCGTGTCCAATCTTTGTCCATGGGCCCACTTTCTTTAATGGGCTTCACGTCCTCTCACTAGGTCTGTGAGTCCATCCATATCCGACAGCCGGTTTGCTACGTCCGGGAGGTTTTAAAAGCTTGTTACCATCCCTACAAGTCATCGCAGTTCCGACAGTCACTTCCCGGAAGGTCACCCATCCTCAGACTACTCCAGCTCAATCACACTTAACTCTCGAGTTCTCTTAAGACCCTTGACTGAAAAGATAAATACACTTTGGTGACATAGATGGCCAAATCAATTCTTTTAAACCTCTACGCAAGTCTCTGTAACAGAGGTGTCACAATTCACTGCCACTAACGGATCGTAACGTCCTCGTTGCACACCAAGACCGTCACCCCCGACGGTGTGAGCCCACTTGACTCCACACTCTTCTGGGTTCGACTCTGATACCACTTGTAAATGTCCTGACCGTCACCTCTCAGTGGCCCCATGTCCAATCCCAGTCCATGGGTGCATTTTCCTTAATGGGCTTCACGTCCTCTCACTAAGCCCGTGAGCTTATCCATATCCGACAGCCGGTTTGCTACGTCCGGGAGGTTTTAAAGGCTTGTTACCATTCCTACAAATCACCACATGATCTTTTTATGTATTTTGTCCTCACTGGCACAATTCCGACAGTCACTTCCCGGAAGGTCACCCATTCTGAGACTACTCTAACTCAAGCATACTTAACTCTAGAGTTCTCTCAAGACCCTTGACTGAAAAGATAAGTGCACTTTGGTGACATAGGTGGCCAAATCAATTCTTTTAAACATCTCCGCAAGTCTCTGAAACTGGAGTGTCACAATTCACCCCTACTAACAGATCGCAACGTCCTCATTGCACACCAAGACTATCACCCCCGACGGTGTGAGCCCACTTGACTCCACACTCGTCTGGGTTCGACTCTGATACCACTTGTAAACGCCCCGACCGCCACCTCAGTGGACTCATGTCCAATCCTAGTCCATGGGTCCATTTTCCTTAATGGGCCTCACGTACTCTCACTAAGCCCGTGAGCCTATCCATATCCGACAGCCGGTTTGCTACGTCCATAAGGTTTTTAAAGGCTAGTTATCGTACCTACAAATCACCACATGATCCTTTCATGTGTTTTGTCCTCACTCGCACAATTCCTACAGTCACTTACCGGAAGGTCACTCATCTTGAGATTACTCCAGCTCAAGCATACTTAACTCTGGAGTTCTCTCAAGACGCTTGACCGAAAAGATAATTGCACTTTGGTGACATAGGTGGCTAAATCAATTCTATTAAACCTCTCTGCAAGCTCTGAAACCGGGATGTCACATTTATAAGATTATGTCATTTGAAATATATCTAAGACATTGCCAACTATTTCTTTGTTTTTAATAAGAAAAAGAAAGGAAGAAAATAATGAAAATTCTATTTATTTACATAGAGCATATATCTAGAAGATAATTATTAGGCCTAATAATTATAAAACAAAAGTTAGTTTTCTAAAATCAAAGGTTGGTTTTGTAAAATCAAAGAAATAGTTGGCAATGCTTTTGATATATTTCAAATGACATAATCTTATAAATAAGTAAAAATAAAAAAAGTATTTAAAACTATCACTTTTGAAAATACAAAATAAAATATGATTTTAAAAGGAAAAGGTAGATTTTTTATAGTTTTTTTTGATAGGTAGATTTTTTATAGTTTAATAACAAAATCTACTACACATAAAATTTGGTGGTATAGTTTTATTATATTATTTTTCGTATATTTTTTGTATTAACAAATTTTTTTTTTTTGTTTGGTATATAATTTTCTTGTATTTTTAACTTTTCGTTGTTATATTTATTTTGTAAAATTATACAAATCATTGATAATTTTCATTTTTTTATCAGAAATACATAAAAATAAAAAAAATTGAATATTTTCTGGTCAACACTGGTCAACGCCGGTTTCCGGCCAACAAAACTCCAGAGTTGAATGTTTATGATGTTTTACACATAACCTATGTTTGTTTATGCATATCTTTATGTGATTACAATAGTTCTGTAATTAACAAGACATTTATATTGTTTGTATATGTGGTCATGTGTTAGCGCATACTTCATGTAGCTAATATTTATTTTCCTTTTGAATAACACCAAATAAATTATGAAGTATTTGAAATACTAATAGAAACTTTGTTAAATTTCATTATAGATAACTCAATATATAAAATTTATATAGTTTTGAATAACACCAGATAAAATAATGAAGTATTTGAAATTCTAATTGAACAACACTAATTTTTTTTTTTTTAAATCATGATTATAAATATAAACAAAATCAAATAACACAATGTTAAAACAAATTAAAATCATTAATTGTCTGTCTATATACTAAAAGTAATATATTTAAGCAGCGTCTTGATTGAGGTTTGTTTTGTACCGTTAGTAATAACCATATATAAAATTAAATATTTTTTCCTAAAAAATTCGCCAACTAAAAATAATATATATATTTTTTTAAAAATAATAACACTGTTAACTAAAAATAATATATTATGTTTAAAAAAAATTCGCTAATAGTGTTATTATGTTTAATCATTAATTGTTTGTCTATATACTTTCTTTTAAAACATAATAACACTGTTAGTGAATTTTTTTTGTACCGTTAGTAATAACCATATATAAAATTAAATATTTTTTCCTAAACAATTTGCCAACTAAAAATAATATATTTTTAAAAAAATAATAATAACACTATTAACTAAAAATAATATATTATGTTTTAAAAAAATTCGCTAACAGTGTTATTATGTTTAATCATTAATTGTCTGTCTATATACTTTCTTTTAAGGGAATTTTGTTAAATGTACCATATTTCAAAAAAACTTTTTACAATCTACCACATAATTAATTCCTTTTCAAAAATACCACATTCTACTTTTTGTGCAGGGATGAGATGACAATTATACCCTAGACGAAAAACAAGTTTATTATTGTCTTTTTATGACACAATGTCACATATGATTGAACATGTTAGCTGATACAATAAATATAAAAAGACAAAATGCTCTATTTCTTTTGTGGCCAGTTATTCTGATTTTGCAAAAAGTAAAAAAACATATACAGAACATGTCTGTAATATATAAATTCACCAATAAAATATTTTATATAACTTAAACACACATTATCTACTATAAAATAATCAGTGGACAAAATTGTGGATTTACTTTGTGGACAAGTGTTTCCAATTAAATTATGGACAAATTTAACAGTGTATACAAAACATATTGCTAGCAAATATATTATTAAAGTCCTCTATTGACAAGTTATGTCTTTGTCTAAATTGACAAATTATGTATGTGTATATATACATGTATATATATATATATATATAGTGGACAATTGTTCTCATTTATTTTATGAACAAGTATTATGGACAAGATTCATTTAACTTGTCCATTCATTTAAAAAGTGTCCACATACCATGTTGCTAGTAGACATATTACTCAAAAATAGTAGATAAATCCCCTATATATTAAAAGAGAAGCATTCTAGAGAAAAAGTTAATGTGTCATCGCTAGAGAGCTCCATAGCCAATTTATTATTCACCATTAGTATTCCATAAAATTACATAAAACTGCCACTGTTGTATATATATACTAGGTTACTGAAAATCATTTCATATTTTTTTTTTGTTATATAATTTATATAATTTATTTGACATATGAATTATTTCTTTTGTCAAATTTTTTTAATTGATTTTGAATTCATTATTATTATTATCTATTGGGTTATTGTCGTTGCAATTTGACATTTGTTATTGGATTTTATCACCTAAACTAACATTAAATAGTTCATTATTATTATCTACTGTGAAAGGTTTCAAGTCACAAACATTGTTGAAAGAAGCCATGAGAGAATAAAAGATAGAGTGTTTGTAAATTGGGATTTTGTTTATTTGGTGATCTGGTGGAAATAATGGTGATTGGAAGTACATGTATATTACGGGTAGTAATTTTAATTAGGGTTGTATTTTTAATTTTTTCAAAACTTCACTTCTCTTCAATTAAGCAAATTAAAAAGAATATAAAATATTTTATTAGGTATTTGATTTCAGGGATTAAGTGTGGTGTATATGATTCTTTTTCTGGTTGAAATATCTCTATTTTATTTGTTGTTATTAATGTGGTAAATTCATTTTGAAACTTAATCACTTTTGGAGGAGCTAATCATAGTAACATGTCATATCTTGTTTGCAACTATAATCAAGGATTACACTATTAAGACGTGATTTTGGAAATATTAAATTTATTTTACTGATAAGATTATTTGCTCCTAAAGTAAAGGGCATTAAACAGATTACTGAGGTGATGAATATTTGTTTTCCCTTATACATATTTTTATATTATTTTTATTTTGTTATCTAAAACAAAAAACGAATAATTGTTATATTTATTTGTTTAAATATTAAAAATTTAATAATAATAGAGATCTAAATTCTAGTAAATCCTCATCTATAAATCCTAGTTATTTTAAATAACAGTTTTCTATTTACCAGTATTTGATTCAAACAGGCAAATAATCTGTTACGTAATGTGTTATGATTTTTGTTTGTTTTTTCCCAAAATCATTATGCTGAAATATTAATATTTCGTAATTTATGAATCATTAGACCCTAAGAACTATATTATTACATAAATTTACATAATCATATATGGATTTTATGTTAACAAATGGCTATATATGCGGTGTAAAATATATGATTAATTTGACCCTAAAAATTATATTATTGAACCCGATCAGGTATAAAATTTATGATTCATTATGTCCACAAGATTATATTATCAAACCCGATCACGTATTTTTAGGTGATTTGTATTGGCTATTTTTCTCCAACCATGATGAAAAGCGATGGACATAAAGCTTCATGAATGGGAAAAAAATCTCCTTCCGATGCAAGAACAAATTAGGTTCCATAATTTAGTTGAAACTTTGGATTGAATTGAAAAACGCTGCTGAAAAAAGGCATGTGCAAATTGTTAATGTAGATGATGTAAGAATTGTTTAGCTTTTTCTGGTGAGGGGTGATGTATATGGTAGTAAAAAAAGAATGTATTTATAGGTGAGAGAAGAGGCAAGTCTAGGTTTAACATTTTTATTTATATTTTTTTTAAAAATAAATATAATAGTAGAGAGCTGTAAATAAATTGTTATTTTGAGGGTTAATTGATAAAAAGTGTTATGAGCTCTGTAATGCTGACACATCAGCTTTTTTTCAAATGTGCTTCTCTATTAATATATATATATATTGTCAACTGCCACTGGTATTCAATTTATTTATATTCATAATATTTTGCTCTTATAAATTCTAAAATTGGTAAATATTATTCAAAATTTGATAAATACTACCTCTACATATTTTCAAAATCCCCTATATATCAAAAGAGAAGCATTCTAGAGAAAAAGCTGATGTGTCATCGCCAGAGAGCTCCGTAGCCAATTTATTATTCACCCTTAGTATTCCATAAAATTTCATAAAACTGCCACTGTTATATATATATATATATATATATATATATTGTCAACTGCCACTGGTATTCAATTTATTTATATTCATAATATTTTGCTCTTATAAATTCTAAAAATTGTAAATATTATTCAAAAATTGATAAATATTACCCCTACATATTTTCAAAATTAAATTAATTTCACTATGATTGTAATATAATAATATAATTATATTATGAGATGTAAAAAATATATATATATATATATTTAAAATCATATTTTCAGAAATATAAATAATGTTACTTTTCTAATAATTTTATAAAGTTCTAATGGTGAAAGAATCGAAGATCATTTGAAACTGGCACAATGTTTATTCTTTTGCTAAAAACAATAACTATATTTGCTCAAAAGAACATATGACCACCAATTGAAATGACATGAATATATATTTTAATTTAGATAACTATGTAGTTAAACATTATATATAAATATGTAGTTATAGTGTTTTTACAGAAATCTTAAAATTTAGAAAATCCAGTCCAATAAAAATGAAAACAAGTAATAATATTATACCAATAGCTGAGATATATAGGAATATAATGACTAATTAAAATTTATTAAATCCAGTGATATAATACCGTAACTAAGACCAATTATATAAGAGATTTAATGACCAATTATAGTCTTCCCCTCACGAAACAATTTTATAATTTTATTTCTCCATCAATTACGGACACATATATTACTTAAAAAACCTAAAAATATCCAAATTTATAGAATTCTCCTTAATAAAATACCTTTGGTATCTCCTATATAAAATACTTTATATCCCATTTTATTGTTTGTCCTTCTCTTACTATATTATTTACATTAAATTGTCATTAGTATAACTAAGGAATATTTCATTCAATAATTGAAGGAAATCTATACTATTAATTGGGGAATACACTTAAGGGTTAAAAAGAAAATCATATCAAATATACATGTTGCCAAACTGATCCAATTTACATATTAGGGAAAAAAAAGATTAAAGAACAGATTTATTATATTTTAGGAAATCGTTCAAATTAGTTCCATAATAATCAGGTTATGAGAAATTTGTGTGGATATATATTCATGTATGACAAAAATACGAGACGAGAATTTTGGGAACAAGAATTCATGCAGAACATATGCGGACATACTATTTACTCATGTGAATTACGAGGAATGGGTTTTTTCGGGTCAAAAAAAATTTAAGCGTTGCAATCAGACCTATTAGACGGGTTTGATTACTTGACAATTATATTTTTAAAACAATTACGAAAAATAACTCCGCACGTACGTGCGGGTCCGAACCTAGTTCTATCTTTGTTTTCATAAATCTTGTTGACAAGTTTCTCATTTTTTTGTGCATAAGTTTTGTGGACAATATAAATTACTCATATACAATGGAAGTCGCGACATTAACCATATTTAAGTTCATAACATTGTTGAAATGTGAAGTGTCAATCTGCAAATCAGTATGGTTTGTTATTACATGTGGGAAAAAAACATGAAAGTTTAGTTTACAAATCTTTTTAGTCTATACATTTTTTTAGTGGACCAAATGAAAATCTATTTAGTCCACTCTCACAATGGCCAAAAACAAGACTTACGCAAGATTGATGTAAGAGTTTGATGATACAAATGCCAAAAATCAGACAATATTTTGGATATTAAAATGGTGTTGTGCCATTTATTCTTAAATTTGGTAACAAAAAAAACTTAACTTTTGAAGAGTGATGGAAGAAAGAAACATAAAGAGTGATGGAAGAAAGAAACGTGGAAGATGATAGTAAATAATTAATTGTTTTGTATTTTTAACTGTTACTTTATTTTAAATTAGCTGACACATAATGAAAAGACACTTGTAATTAATGAGAAAGGGAATTGTTGAAGGAGTTGGTTGATACTAGGATTTTTGTGTGTCTATCCTAGCAGGTTCAATTAACCTTATGCGTTGTAGTACTTAAGGTGTCAATCCAAATGGGATGATGCTACCACTCAAGATGCAATCAAGAAATCACAAGTTAAGCCAATTCAAAAAGAGTGTTTTTTTTCTAACAATCCTAAAATGATCAGAATACAAAACGGAAATGGGTTACAAAACTAGAAACGAAAATGCATGACGAGAAGCGAAAATGAATGAAAACAGAAACGAGTCTAAGCATGAATTAAACAACAAGAATCGAAACAGTCTCGGGAATGCAATAAAAATCAGAAGGAAAGAAGTCCTAAGGATGGGGGTAATTGATGTCGGTGGAGTATCCTAGTCTATAGAGTGTTTAACATGCCACAAGCAAACTATCCCTAAACAATGAACATCACTTCTTAGCTAATCCAATCTCTTCACAGAAGCTACTCTTGCTCAACCACTTCCAAACCTAGCTCTCGCTAGAGAAACATGATCAAGCATGGCATGAAAAACAAGTTCATTCAAGTCAACAAACATCCTAGACAACTAATTTCTGAGGCTAGGAACGTAAGTCTCTGGCACTAGTTGGTCAGATATTTCATCAAACACCTTTTGGGTGTGGAAATGTCTAAGACCTAGCTCCAATTGATCAGAGAGAAACTAGTATTTCTAACTGTAGTCCAGAAGGGATCATACAAATCAAAGCTTAAACACTCTACATCCTAAGATCCTCCACCTAATCTATCTCATCCTCAAGAACTACCACACTACTCAGATCCGAAAATCATCATCAAGGATGCAAACCCAGAAAACATTGAAACAAGCATTCTTAGATAGATAAAAATGAGATGAACAACTTGTAAAAGAAATCAAATGCAAATACTCAATAAACTCCCAGATGTCGGATTACAAAGTCTGAGAACGTATATGGTGGCTAGGTAAAACCTTAAGGAAAACAATACGAGATAAAAGATAAGATGTCCTGGACAAAGACTTAACAAAATGTATTTATAGTAAAAACATGTGAATCCCTAAAACTTAAAACGATAAGATAGAGCGTCAGTTCAGGAATCTCCTGAAGTGTGTAAGATGGAGCGCCTTCTTGACATGCGCGATTAGTCGGTGTGCAACTAGTGGCTCGATTGACGACTTGAGAATGGCACGAACGGTTGTGTCTGGAGTGCGTTGCTCGAACGACGGCTGGAGTGCATGGCTCGAACGACGTTTGGAGTGCGTGGCTCGAACGACGGACTCGAAGGGTGGCTCGAACGACCGACTCGATCGCACTTGAAGGGTGGCTCGAACGATCGACTCGATCGACGGCTCGAACGACGGACTCGAACGGCGACTCGATCGACCGGCTCGAACGGATGGCTCGAACGCGTCTGGGAGGTTGGCTCGAACGGATGCGTTTCCAACGTCACCTAGATACCTGAAATACTCCGAAATGCACAATGTATGCAAGGATGATGCAAGAACTACCTAAACATGCAAAGTGTATAGAAAAGACTAGAAAATGATGCAAAACAATGAGTTATCCTTACTAAATGCATGATAAATATATGCTAGGAAGAGACAAAATATAGACATATCATTGGTCAAGGTTATTTTTATCAATTCAAGTAAAGCTTATGGTAGAACAAAAAAGTTTGTATGCAATGTGGTAGAATCGTTAAGAAAGTCAATTATACATGGTAGTTTTGTTAAAAAACTCTTCTTTTAAAACATAATAACACTGTTAGTAGATTTTTTTTGTACCGTTAGTAATAACCATATATAAAATTAAATATTTTTTTCTAAAAAATTTGTTAACTAAAAATAATATATATTTTAAAAAAAAATAATAACACTGTTAACTAAAAATAATATATTATATTTAAAAAAATTTGCTAACAGTGTTATTATGTTTAATCATTAATTGTTCGTCTATATACTTTCTTTTAAAACATAATAACACTGTTAGCGAAATTTTTTTTTTACCGTTAGTAATAACTACTAATAACTAATAACCATATATAAAATTAAATAGATTAAAGATCCAATTATTTTAAGTAATTGTTTAAAAGAAAAGGAGATAAGATAAACCCTCCTCTTTGCTCACTCGGAAATATCCTCCGCCGGCGAGTTTCGATGTTCTCCGCCGTCGCCAAACCCTTCCTCTCTCCTTCACCACCGCTCTTTCGCCTTCCTCTTTCTTCTTTCTCAGTTTCCTTCCGCGTTATCCCCTCATTCTTCTCCTCCTCATCCTCGTTCTTGCCGTCTCCTCAATCTTCTAATCCAATCACGCCTCTCTTTTCCTCGAGCCGCCACAACTGTAGTCGCCATGTGTTTATCGTTGACCAGTACCTCACATGTTCCATGCCTGAGAAGCCTCTTCGTGTCGCCGTACTCCTCAGTGGCGGCGTCGATAGCAGTGTCGCTCTCCGTCTCCTCCACGCCGCTGGTCACTCCTGTACCGCTTTCTATCTCAAAATCTGGTTTCAGGTGTGCTTCTTCTTCTTCTTGTTGGAACCATAGACACATATCGTGATTACAATTTAAGCAAGCAGCGTCTTGATTTGAGGTTTTATAGATTTTGAAATTGATGATTTTGTCTGGCCTTCTCTAGAATATTAGTTGTGATGTTTCAATGATGTGTAGGAAGGCTTTGAGAATTTCTGGAATCAGTGCCCTTGGGAAGATGATTTGAAGTATGCAAAGCATGTTTGTGAGCAGGTAGTGTTCTTGATTTAATCGTTAAAATTTTTATCTTAAATCAACATTTGAGATGTTTACTGCTTATAGTGGTGGTGGTGCCATTTGACAGGTTGATGTTCCTTTGGAGGTTGTGCATTTAACAGATGAATATTGGGAAAGAGTTGTAAGTTCTTTCTTCAATGCTCTTCTTTTTAGAATGCTAATTATAATTCTGGGTTTCTGATTGGATTTTCCAACATTAAAATCAGGTTTCCTACATTATTGAGGAGTATCGTTGTGGACGTACACCTAATCCAGATGTTTTGTGTAATACTAGAATCAAGTTTGGTAAGCTCTTGTGCTCAATGGATTGTAATCAAGAGTTTTAGCCCATGAAGAAAGACTTCTGCTTTCATTGTATATGCTATTTTTGAGTAATTAATTATAGGTTGACCTTATATTTTCAGGTGCATTCATGGATGCAATCAGTGATATGAAGTATGATTACGTAGCTTCAGGTCACTATGCTAAGGTGGTTCATCCCCCTGCTGACCAAAATGATTCATCATCTGTTTTGGAACTGTCACTAGACATGGTACTTACTCCCGATAAAAAATTTGTGTGTTTTTTTATCAGCATGTCTTTACTGTATTAGAGTGAACATCACTTGTTGGGTTCAATGTTTGTATTGTATCAAATGTTGTAGGCTACTAATGCTTCTTAGGTATATTGCTTTGGTTTTTAGTCCTCTCTACCATTAAAAAGTCTGCATTTTTTTTATTTTTCAGGTGAAGGATCAGACCTACTTCCTCTCACATCTCTCTCAACCCCAGCTTAAGCGACTGATTTTCCCACTTGGTTGTGTAAAGAAGGTACTCGAGGAAGTTTTATCCTTAAAAATTGGGAGAGATTTTGGTCGCATAACTATGCTCCATTCCAAGATGTGGAGAAAAATAAATAGATTTTGATTTCTTGGAGGTGATTGTCATACTTGTTTGCCTTTGTTTTTTGATGTACAGGACGAAGTTCGCAAACTAGCCACACAATTTGATTTGCCAAATAAAGATAGAAAGGATTCACAAGGAATATGTTTCCTTGGGAAGGTATACTTTCTAGTTCTTTCTTCTGGTTAATGGCAGTTTGACCTAGTGGAAGTCTGATACATGTTAACATGGTTTTATGTAATAGATAAAGTTCAGTGACTTTGTCGGTAGACACATAGGAGAGATGGAGGGAATTATATTGGAAGCTGAAACTGGGGATTTTCTTGGTAACCATCGGGGATTTTGGTTTTACACGATCGGACAACGCCAAGGTTTGCGTTTACCTGGCGGGCCTTGGTATGTTTCTTAACTGATGTATTAAAACCGTTTGTGTTACCTGCAAGTGGCTCATAGATCATTAAGCAGCTTTAGGTTCTGAACATGAACGCTTCAATAGTGTTGAGAAAACAACCTGGCTTAACTTCTAATTACATTATGAGTGTAAATTCTTTTAGATCCTTAATTTTGGCTGTGATAATTCTTTATCCATGTGCAGGTATGTTGTTGAAAAGGACACAAAGAACAATGTAGTGTTTGTCTCCAGAAATTACTACTCAATCGATAAGAGAAGGCGGATTTTCCGTGTTGGCTCCTTAAGATGGCTTAGTGGGAAACGTTGGGGCAATGTTAGCAAGCTCCGTTGCAAGGTAAATAATATGATCAATTACTTTTTAGTACACATGATCGTTTACTTGGCTCTTATAACTGAAGAGTGGCTTTTCTAGGTCCGGCATGGGCCTGGCTTCTACAGCTGCAGTTTTGAAATGGAAGCAAAGGGAAATGTTGCAGTTGTACACCTAGACGAAGACGATCAAGGTCTAGCTGCTGGACAGTTTGCAGCGTTTTACGAGGGAACCACTTGCATTGGTTCAGGTGTAATACTGGAGTCTTGGGACGATCAATGTTTCCCGGTCTGTGCTAAAGCCCTTCAACTCGCAGCGATGGAAGATAAAACCAAACTCGGGAAACCCGTCAAAATCATGACGATGCCAGTTGCTACATCATCTGCTCAGGCTGATTCAGGAGAAGCCAGTGCAGAAGAAAAGCTGGTTAATGCATGAGAGACGCAATGCAAGGAATGGTGCAGTTCTCGGTTTCACCCACAAACTCTGTAGATTTGAAGCTTTAGCTTGATAGGTGATAACAACATACGACATTCCACTACGAGCTTCAGGATTTGATGGGGAATGTTGTATTTATACATAAGGTATACTGTTGAAAATAATTTGACCTCCCGGTGATCAGATATGAGTTAATTACATATTTTTTTTTTTCATCATTTTTAATTGGATTTTATTCTATATGAGCTTTACTTGCTCACGTGTTTCCATGTGTTTGACAACTAAAATATTGTAAGATAGAGAGAAAAGCTTGATTGGCTTAAAATAGAGCTTGAAAAACGCTCTTGCATCGAGACAGGGGAAAAGCTCCGTTCGTGTCTTCCCCAACATTTTTTTCGATATTCTTCTGTTGCTTTGTGTTGTTGTTCCCTTCTCTCTCTCTCGGACATGACGATCCCTGCGGCTCTTGTCTTTATCCCTGTTGGTGTCCTCTTCTTGATCTCTGGGCTCATTGTCAACATCATTCAGGTCATCCATTTTTGTTTATCGAAATCGTGATTTTTGCTCTGATACACCAATGGAAGAGACAGAGCAGAAACATTTTCTGTTCTTTAATATTCTGTTATGGAATTGAAATTTGTGTCAACTAAAGGTTTTAGAAACCTGTTTCCAGCTCGTGTTCTTCATCACTGTTCGTCCGTTCTCAAGAAGTTGGTATAGAAGAATCAACAAAACTGTTGCGGAATTGCTTTGGTTGCAGCTCATATGGTTGTTTGATTGGTGGGCTTGTATAAAGGTTAGTGATTTTCATGAAATCTTGTTGTGGTCTACATAGAGAGGTATCATATGCGTTGTTGTTGCTGCAGATCAATTTATACGCCGATGCAGAGACTCTAGAGCTAATTGGTAAAGATAATTTAAGAGCGTATGAAACCTAAGTGTTAAGTATTCTTACATACTTATTGTTCTTGGTACTAACTTTCAGGGAAAGAACATGCACTTGTCTTAAGCAATCATCGAAGTGACATTGATTGGCTTATTGGATGGGTCATGGCTCAGGTGTTTCTATCTCTCTCTGAAAACATGATTTGTTTGTAATTTGAAGAAATCAATGTCTCTGATTGATTACTATTAATCATATAACAGCGTGCAGGTTGTCTTGGAAGCTCTTTAGCCATCATGAAGAAAGAAGCCAAGTATCTTCCGGTCAGTTTTTTCGATCTTTTGTTGTATTTTCTCGTTTTTAGTTTACTGTCTATATTTTTACTGAATTACTACAACTCTTTTCACAGATCATAGGTTGGTCGATGTGGTTTTCGGATTACATTTTCTTGGAAAGAAGTTGGGCTAAGGATGAGAATAACCTCAAGGTTATAATAATGAGCGTTTCTTTCTTGAGCTTGAATCTGTAATCTGTTTGATGTGCTTGAAACATCCTTTTGGTTTTTACTTCTTGCAGGCAGGTTTTAAACGACTTGAGGACTTTCCTATGACATTCTGGTTGGCTCTTTTCGTTGAAGGAACTCGTTTCACTCAGGAGAAGCTTGAAGCTGCTCAAGAGTACGCTTCTTTCCGAAGCTTACCGTCTCCTCGGAATGTCTTGATTCCTCGTACAAAGGTGGGTTTCACCAACAACTTGCTTTTTTTTTTTCTGGTTATTGTGAGCGTTACTTCACTTAGATTCACATATATATGCAAAATCAGGGATTTGTTTCGGCGGTGTCTCACATACGGTCATTTGTTCCTGCAATTTATGATTGTACCGTAACCGTTCAGAACAATCAGCCTACACCAACTCTGCTTAGGATGTTCAGTGGACAATCATCTGAGGTTACAAAAGATTCAAATATGTGTGTGTTTTTTTTCCACAAAGCCAATGCTCAATATATCATAAACTCTTTGTTTCTTCTTTCTTGAAGGTAAATTTGCAGATGAGACGTCACAAAATGAGCGAGTTGCCAGAAACCGATGATGGCATTGCACAGTGGTGCCAAGATCTATTTATCACCAAGGTGATCACCAACAATAAATTTTCCTATATTTACGCTAAAATTCATGTCGCTACATTACTTACTTAGTGCATACATTACTAATCAGGATTCTCAACTTGAGAAATACTTCACAAAAGACGTGTTCAGCGACTTGGACGTTCACCAAATCAACCGGCCAATCAAACCATTGATCGTAAGAAACATCGTACATCAGATTACCGCAAAATGCAATTACAAATTGATTCTCTTATAAAACCTAGTAATGTTGTTGGAAACAGCTGGTCATCATTTGGTTATGTCTCCTTATATACGGTGGTTTTAAGCTATTCCAATGGCTCTCCGTGGTGGCGTCGTGGAAGATCATTTTTTTGCTTGTGTTCTTCTTGGTGATTGCAACTATAACAATGCAAGTACTAATTCAATCGTCTGAGTCACAACGTTCAACTCCTGCCAAGAGACCTCTACAAGAACAACTTATTACTGCCTAGCTAGGACAATAAAAACCTCTGTTTAAGTCACATTGCATTGTTCCTTAGCTTCACTCAACCATTGAAACATAATTGCTTTTGTTTGGTGTAAACAGTTACACTGTTAATCTAGTTTAATCACCAAGTCTTGTCTACTCAACAACCAAAATTTCATTGTGAAATTTATGTATATATTTTATGTTTCCAAATGTTTTTTTATTTAAAAATAACTATTGAATTTGACTTTGTGAATTTAACAATTAGCTTTGTCGTTCATAGCCTTCAAACATTCCTTTGGCCCTATTGTTTACACAAAAAGTCCACCCTTCAATTTTTAAAAATATTTGATAATTTAAGAATAGATTCTACATTCAACATTTCTTTTGTTTTTTAGTGGGATGTGTCAAAGTCAAAAATAAATTCGTAATTTGGTAATAGATTGTACATTGAACATTATTTTTAAAATTTATAAATATCAAAAATAATAATTTATAAATTCTTTAGTTGTAAATATATTTTAAATCAATAACTGAAATTAATATGGTTAAAATGGTTTTTTTTAAAATTATATTAAAAATATGGGTACTTTAGTTAAAAAAATCAAAGTTATCTAGATGAAAATGAAACTAAACCAAACACACACATTTTTATTCAAATGTATCATCCAGATAATCCATTTTTTGGTCTTGTTCTTTTGTGTCAGATGCATTATTCAGATGAATCATTTGGATGGAGATGCCAAATGACCAAACGAACATGGCTTAATTGCACAAAGACAAAAAAAAAAATTGAGATCTGAGGATATACAAATTTATTTGTCAATTATTTTACTATAAATTTAAGGTATATTTCTAAATATTTGCACTTTATTTTTTGGTTGAGTGTAAAATTAAATATGTTCTCTATTTTACTTTTCAATTGATAATCTACTGCAGAGTAATCTAATTGTTTTAAATATCTTAAAAAATAATACTTCTTATAGATTTTGTTAAATCTTTACTTTTTGGCTCATTATTCGTGGTCATCTATAATTAGTAAAATTTACTGATTTAGTTTGATCCTATATACCAATTCTACTCTATCCAAACAGAGATTTTTCTGGTTTATGTTTGTTTTAAATTTAGCTAATATCAAAAAAAGATTATTTACTAAATAAGAAAACAAAAAAATTATAAATACTACACTTTTATGACTTTTTAACTACAAAAATTATCACAGATCCAGAAAATGGATCATCTTATATTTTTTTTGTTAATTACTATTATGTTTTTTGGGGTAAATGAAGCTTGCAAAAAAAACCATGTAGTAATTCATAACGAAATCGCTCCTGGTATTGCTCTCAACATTGCATGCCGAAAAGACAGCATCGTGCACCCACCTACAAGATTTCACACTCTTAAGTACAAGGATCCTTTTTATATCATTGAGTTCGAGGATAACAATCAGGTACCTCATGATGAAAAATGGTATTGTATGCTAAGTCATGGGACTAGACCAAAATATTGGTATGATATTGAAGTGTATCGTCAAGGCTATTCTGCTAGATGTGGTCAACTACGGTCGTGGATAGCCAGAAAGGATGGGATTTGGTTTACAAGAAAATATCACAGCCCGCCAGGACATGTTCTTAACTGGAAAATCCAGTAATGTTCTTTGATTTTATTTTCCTATATTTAACCAATGTTTATATAAAATGATTATCTGTATGGCGTCATATATACTATGCCATAAAAGTTTAATCAGTTATCGATCTAATTGGTCGTAGAATGAATATGTTATAAAATATGAGTTTATTTGATGTATATGTATTTTGCATCAACATTAAAAAAATAAAACAAGAAATTTTTATACCAAAAAAAGTTCGCCTTAGCCGCTTCTCTCTATGGCACAATCTTCGATGTCTCCTTCTCTGACATCATCGATTTCGATCGGCGTTGCTGGGAAGCTGTTTTTTCATCCCCATGATCTTTTCTTTTTCTTAAGCTTCAATTCCTTTTGTTTCGGCGGTGAACGAACCGGAGGTTTACCATGTCTCCACTCAGCAAATCCGGCTATGCTTCAACTTCATCCCCTCCTCCTGCCTCCATCTCTCTCGGTGGTTCCTCTTAGTGAGGTGATTCTCACGAGGTTCCAACCTTTCATCGCCAAATCTGAGATCTAAGAACGCCTATGCAAACTTGTGTACCGTCTTTGTCACGCGCCTCCCTCAAAGTCAATCTTTTCATCTCTCTGCTCCTTGAATCTAGATCCCCTCACCAAGCTTTTGGCTTGGTTGCAGTTGGACAGGAGTTCTGTATTGCCGTTGGAGCTGTGCAAGATTTTGCCAAGGCCTCGTGGCCCAACCTTTGTACCTTATAGACCCAGGTTTGTTCTAAATCCTCTTACATCTTCTTGTAGCATACCTTTCTGTCGATTCATGGAATCAATTTTCCGAAGACTGCAATTGAAACATAATCACCCATGTATGCTCTGTTTGTTTGAGAACCTTGCCTCTAGATATTTTTAGGGTCCTTACCTTTGACTGCCAATGATTGATGAGGACCGACATTATGACCTCGTCTCAACAGAGCAATGGTTAGCGGATCCTCTTGGATCTAACTTCTTTGTTTCAACTTTTCCCTGAACTATCTCATTTGCATATCTGCTTTATTTATGCTGAAACCGGAAGCTATAGGAAGATTGGCATTATGATCTTCAAGAAGAGAAGGTTATCGACACCTTCCCAGTCTTCTCTCCACACCTTCCATGCGGCCTGAATATTCCTAAGTACAATTCATCAATGTCAGGAAGTGTGTCCCCCTTTGGCAAAGTCTGCTGAGTATCAACATTATAACCATAACTCCATGGAATATGGTTACCGAAACCTTCTCAAGTAAGCCATGTCCGACTTTAACCCTCCATTCATCCTCCTCTTTGCTAATAAGCAGATCAAACAATCTAGTCTCTTGGCTATGGAAATCCTCTCAACGTCCTAATGTTAATTTGATAAGGAGCGTCGACTACCCTAAAGTTAGCTTGCGGTTTGATGCTCCTTTGCCCAAGTTTCCAACACTTCGTGGACATGTTTGTCGATTTATCTATCTTTATCTTTGTTGCACATGTTTCTCTATTAAGCTTTGCTTTAATCTTTCACACCTTATAACCATGCTACTTTGTTCAGCTAAATGAACGTAAAGTTTGTTTGTTAAAAAAAAAAAGAAATTTTTATACCATGTTTTTTTTGAATGAATTGCAAAATTTATTTAACTAAAAAATCTTTGTTTTTACAATATAAAACTTTAAACTGCAAACAGTAAGATATCTTCTCCATCTCGTAAGTGTGCCAACAAAAATTATGTAGAGATTTATTTTGTAAAAACATATCTACAGTATACAATATATCGGTGTATATGTGAAATTTACCGTATACACGCTGTATAGGCGCCAAATATACAAATCATATAGCTTATACTGTAATGCACAACCGTATACAGTACGGCTTGCCACCATACATCGTATATACATCATATATGCGGCCTTGTTTTAGAATACTCTAATATATAGAGGATATAAGTGAAATTAATGAATGTTCTACATGGATAACAAAATTTGGTTGGTAATTCAAAGATATTATAAAATAAATTAAAATGAATAAGTTCAGTTTAATTGAGTTTTTTTATTGAACCATAAATTAACCGATAGAATAAATATTCAGAAATTTGTTTTTAAATATTCCAAGTCTATGATTTTGTTAAGATTTTTTTTCTAATCCTTAAAAACATAGATATTATATTCTATTTATACTTTAGAATGTAAAATAAAATTTCTTTAATTATTACTAATAAAAATTTGAAGAAAAAAATACAATTAATAATTATAAATAAGGGCTTGAAAAATATTTATAAAGTACATTGTGTCATAAAAATCTGCGGATCAGTTGTGCAACTAAATAACAAGATGAGGTAGTATCTTGTGATATGTGATTAAGTGAAGCTTTATTGGAATGTGAAGTTAAGTGGTTTGATCGATCGGATTATTAAATGGTTTGGTAAATGATAAATCAGAGTCTGTGGGCGGTCAAGGTACTTCGTAAGTTAAGTACGTTGGCATGAAAGTGTTTTTGCTGCGTAGTTGATTGTTGGTTGTTGCTTAATTAGAATGGTAAACTTGGATTTAGTATGTTTGTGGAAGATTTTTGCTTGAAGGCCAATTGACGCCGGTTGTCACTTTAGAATTATGTGTCATGTACAAGAATTGAAAATTCGAGTATGATCGTTTCACTATATATGTTATTTCAATACAAAAATCCATAAATATATTTTCTGAATAAAGTTAACTTGAAAACCTAATAAATTAAAGTTTTGTCTTGCGTTATACCACATGTTAAATCATACTTCATATATTAATTTTTTTAACGCTAAAAATGGTATTGTGATAATATACTAATTGATTTTCTATTTTCATTTATATTTATTTCCAAATCTTGTCAGTTTAACTTTTAAGGGACATTAAATTAAAAATATATATATATATATATATATGCTCCATAAAAGAATATACACATTACATAATTGAATATATCATAGCATGATATGGAGATACAAAATCATTCAAATTAAGTGTACAAATATCAGGAATGAGATCTCAGATGATAGACTATTTTATTTGTCTATTATTTTTGGTATATAAGATATATTTCCAAATCTTTTCGGTTTTTTTTTTTTTACTGTGAAAATCAAAATGTTCCATAAAACATTAACTCATTCACATAAGTTTACAAGAATGAGATCTCAGATGATAGACTAATATATTTGTCCATTATTTGAATATATATTTAAGATATATTTCCAAATATTTACGATTTAGTTTTAGTTTTAGTTAAGTGTAAAAATTACATACGAACGTCCCATAAAAATTCAGTGAATTACAAAAAAAAAACAAAAAAATCCAGTGAATTACATAACTGGATGAATTTAGACTTTTATGGAAACATAAATTAATTTAAATTTAGTGTATAGAGTATAGACCGGAGAATGAAATCTCAGATGATAGACTAATTAATTTGTCTATAATTTTCATATATATATATATATATATATATTTAAGATATATTTCCAAATCCGTTCAGTTTTTTTTTTATATTCTTGTTGAATGTAAAATTAGTTATGTCCAATATATCGTATTTCATTCGACAAAGTTACTACCATAAATTAATTATAAATACCACATACTGATGCCATTCTTACTTCAAAATCGTTTCAGATCATTAAAAAAATGAACCATTTCATAATTCTTTTGTTAGTTACAAGTACTACTATGTATTTTGGGCAAAACGAAGCTTGCAAAAAAAATCATGTAGTAATTCATAATGAAATCGCTCCTGGTATTGTTCTCAACATTGCATGTCGAGAATATAGCATAGAGCGCCCTCCTAAACGATTTCACCAACTAAATTATAAGGATCCTTTTTATATCATTGAGTTTGAGGATAATAACCAACTACCTCATGGTGAAAAATGGTATTGTTTGCTTAGTTACGGGACTAAACCAAAATATTGGTATGATATAGAAGTATATCGTCAAGGCTATTATCCTCGATGTGGTCAACTACGCTCATGGATTGCCAAAACGGATGGAATTTGGTTTACAAGAAGATATGACAGCCCTCCGGGACATGTTCTTAATTGGAAAATTCAGTAACTAATGTTTACGTATGAAGGGTTTTTGTTTTGCGTCATATGTACTAGCTATGTCGTAAAAGTGAATCAAGTCATCGATGTAATCCGGTGGTAAAATATATGGAAAAATGTTGCAGTAAAATATGAGTTCATTTGCTGGTTAGATATTTTACATTAAGGTTTTAAGTAATAAAATAACATATTTTTATATTAATTCTTTTCAAGCATGTTTGCATTTGTATGGTTTTGAAAAAATAAACGGTTTAAAAGGTGATCCGTATAGCATTACGGTATTCTAATTTCGGATCATATCAGCTTGAGTCTTGGATCCCAGTGTTTTTTTATTTATTGATCAAACAGATGTTATCATTTCATTAGAATAAAAATATTATATAAAGCAAATGTTGTTTTTAAAGCAAACGTTGTTTTTAAAACATATCATAAAAGGGTTTTTTCCAAAGCATAAAGCAACAAACAGACAAAGATAGATAGGGATAATCGATAGTAGGAACTTAAGAGTTATGAACCACATGCTAGGAAGCAAACGGGAACCTATGAGATCAAAGCAAATCGATGCAAACTCCTTGAGCAGGTCAATGGAAAAGTAGGTGGCCACTGTCTTGAGTCGAAGACTGGACGGTGATGAAAAGGTCAAAGCTGGAGGTCTCACCAGAATGAGGAGGTCTATTCTAAGTAATGCTTTGCCAAAGGGTCAAACAAGGTTGATAGAGCACAGTAGACCGGTCACTACAAAGATAGTTGTGAGTCCAAGGTTGAGTGGAAAGTGCTTAAAGAGGTTACAGTAACCACTACTCCTTGGAGTGGGGTCATAATGCCAATATTCTTCAAATTTATACGAAGAGACTTCAAAAAGTAGATGGTTTGCGGTTTGTAGAGCTTTGCCATCAGGTGAGGTGTAGATAGGAGGCTGATGAAGCATCGGTAACCCCCACTCTATAGAGATGGGATCGTAATGCTGAGCTTCATCAAGCTGTCTCCATCAATGAAATCATCCCTAGGAGATCCGACAAACATGGTTTTCAAAGGACTCTTGTGCCATTCTAGCAACAATGGTGACTTAAGGATCAAAAGCAAACTTCGGACTAGTGATACCAATAAGCAAACCACACTTTGAGTAGAGTGGGAGAGAGTGGAATTCAGATCAAACCTGGATACACACTGATCTCGACAAAAGAAGTTCTCAAACAAATTAGAAGAAATCAATGTTCTGCTATCGAGGAAACCTCGTCTACACCAAGCAGAGGACATCGGTACTAACAAATTTAAGCTTGATATAAAGCAATCATAAGCGGGTCTGAGTAGATTCCAGTGCAGGGATATACCAATATTTAACCAAAGTAAACTATCTACCAGGGTTCCGTGATAGGAATGGGGAGCACACCTGGGCCAAAGGGATAACAAGGTTGAGACAGAGAACGCCGGTATAGTGACCCATGCTAAGGGTAGAAATCCCAAGTCAAAAATTCGTCGAACAAAAAGAGTTGGAACGATAGCGAACACGAAATAAAGGAGAATTGTCGAGACACTTGCGAGAAAATGTTGAACCATCGACAAATGGTACCTAGGCGCTAATGTACTGAACCGTACTGAGAGGCTAGCATACCTGGACGAGAAAGAAACGGGCGTGGTACCAATGGCCGTCCGACCATCCGGTCGTTGACCATATGTTGACCCGTACCATTGACCGCGTTGATTGAACTTTGACCAAGCGTCCAACGTGCGTTAGTGGGAAATTATTTCGTTGAGAAATATTTTATTGGGATTTATGGAGTTAGTGGGAAGGAGAAAGCACTATAAAATTTTTATTTCAGTGATGGATTAGTGGGAATATTTTATTATTAGTGGAAAACCCACTAAGTAATTTTTTAATCACAATTTGGAGAAGTGGGGAGGAATATTCGAATCTGACACTTGTCTGCCCGTGAATTCTCCTTGGAGTGTGTCAAGACACTTGTTTCTTCATGCAAAACGTCCTTAACACTTGTCCTCCAGCAGCGCCACTTGTCCAAGCCAAAAATCACACCATTTCTACTATAAATAGGAAGCCTTAGAGTGTGTTGAGAGAGATTTTTGTTTTGCTTGCTAAGTTAGAGAGAAAGAGAAAGCTAGAGAGCTTAAGAGAGAGCGAGTTAGCTCAAGGAAAAAGAGTTCTGAAAAACTGCCACCGTAGGTTCATTGTGAGGAGTTTCCGCCGAGTAGCTATAGGAGTTAGAGTTGTTCTTCCTTCAGCTAGACCAAGGTGAGTTTTGATGCATGTGATATGGCACATGATAGGATTTTGTGGGTGTTGTTGCATGTGTGCCTAAGAGGCGTGAGTGTTGTTGCATGTGTATTTGGGTGAGTGTTTAAGCGCTTTTTCCTTAGAATTTGTGCTATAGTGGCTAAATCCTTAAGTCTTTGAGCAAGACTTAAGTGTTTTAGTGTGTTTGGAGCTAGAGAGAGGTGTGTGTTTAATATCGATATTTTTCTAAGTTTTGAGTGAGGTTTTGGTGTGTGTTTTGGGTGAGTTCAGGGAGCATATCTTCGATCTAGTTCGGTGTTGGGAGACCCGAACTAGAGTCGACTTGCATGTGCATATAGTTGCATTCTTCTTGATTTCTTGTTAGTTTTCTTGAAGTTTTGCATTTTGGTTGGTGAATTCCATGGTAGATCATAAATGTTGATGTCGATCCGTTTTTTTTATCTATTACATGTGAGGTCTTGCATTTTACCTTGTTGTTTATGTGATTTTTAGATCCATATACTTAAGTAAATGCTTGAGGTGAGTTCCATGGTAGATCACAAACGTTGATGGAGATCCGTTTGTTTGATCTATTACATGTGAGGTGAATTCCATGGTAGATCATAAACGTGGATGTTGATCCGTTTACTTGATCTATTGCATGTGAGGTTATTTGTTGTTGTTCGAAGTTTATGTGTTCTCTAAGACCATAAACTTAAAATTTAATTATTAGATGGTCTTAGTGCGTGGCGTTCGTGACGAGGAGGTCCGAACAGCCATAAGCGCACTAAGAATAGAGATGTGTCCGACCTTTCCTGTGAAGCCGTTTCAACATGCAGCTTGTCATAGTCTTGCATGTTGTTGCGAAGAACTTGGTCTTGGGTCGCTACCTCGGCCGAACCTATATAAATGACGATGTAGTTGGGGTTTTATTCTGATTGCATGCCTTTGTGGTTGTAATGCAGAGATAAAAAGGGAAAGGGATGGAAGGCGGCATATCTGGGCCCTAGTAAAACTTGTTTAAAAACTTTTCTTTTCTTGCATTGAAGTTTTTCTTTTATTCAAGCTGCAGCTTTCGTCCCTCGACCAGACCACCTCAGCGCAGTTCCCATCATAGCATTTTGTGGTTGTCCGTTGGCCTGCGTGGTCATTGGACGGTTCGGGGGCGTTACAACGGTGGTATCAGAGCATGGTTATGATGCTCACGGGACACACATTTTCAAATGTTTTATCGAGTAAATGAGTCGCAAAGGCAATTTTAGGAAATCGGTACGTCCTTCTGCATTTTAGGTAGATGGGTTTAGGACTTACCCTAGGTTGCACGTGCAGATGTTGGATCGTGAGAGTGAGGAGGGACTGTCGTGGGGTGATTCACGAGCTAATATAGATGAGTGGCAAGACTCATCAGAGGGTGAACAATACAATGGTGCTGAGGAATGGCAAGAACCGTTAGATGGTGAGTCATATGCTGCTGAAGAAAAGTGGAGAGACTCATATGATGTTGAGGGAGAACGACAAGAACTGTTAGAGGGTGAGCCATATCCATATGATGTTGAGTGAGAACGGCAAGAACTGTTTGGAGGTGATTCATATGATTTCGTTAGAGAAACAAGATCAAGAGAGACTGATGACCGAACAACGAAGAGGTCGAGTTACGAAAGAAGTGATTCGTAAGAATCTTTATACTGAGTCCGAGTAAGGCCAATGTACAGGAGAGAAAGGATGTTTAATCATGCCGATGGAGGAGACCCAAGTTATCTGCGATATGATAATACCGTGCGACAGCCGTCAAGTTCCCACTAGAGATTGCCAGAGACACGATCAGGGAACCATGAGCCGTATGTACCAAGGAGTGTGCCACAGAGGCAGAGGAGTGTACCTGAAAGACCAAGGATTCCAAATAGTGTAGCAAGAGATCATGTGTTATCTGTATTCCAAGAGATATTGTCACTTATGCGACAGCAACAAGCTTCGCGCCCTAGTGCATCAGAGTTCCCGAGTTTTCTCGAGATTGTGACGATTATGAGGGATTTGAGAACCGAGTATTTCAAAGGAGGGCCAAGTACGGTTGAGAAGAACTTTGGAGCAACCCATTGCCAAGAAAATTACAAGTAGGATGTTGCCAAGTACTATCTTAAGAATGATGCGAGTGATTTGTGGACTAGTGTGAAGAGCAGTATGGTTATAGGAACCCAACATGGGAAGATTTTTGAAGAGATTTCAGCAAGGTATTTTCCACTAGAGGCGAGAGATAGATTGGAGATAGAGTTCATGACTCTAAAGCAAGGTGAGAAGACCGTTCGTGAATTCGAGTCTGAATTCACTCGACTTCGAAAGTATGCGTACCGAGGACGAGAAGATGAAGCAAGTATGGTTCGCCATTTCTTACATGTTCTACGACCAGATATTCGTAGTATGCTTGTGGTTGTGACGTACAAACGTGTGGACAAGTTGACTGAGAGAGCCGTGAATGTGGAGTTGAATTTATCAAAGGAGAAGGAAGTGAAGAACAAAAATCAAGACAAGTATGAAGGAAAGAAGATGCTGAGTGATAGCGTGAATCGAAAAAGGAGTTGATCCAGTCTAAAAGTACAAAGCATAACCCCAAGGAGGGGAGAAGTGGTATGTTACTCATGTGGAGAAGTTGGCCACTATTTCCGAGAGTGCATGAAAGCGGGACATAATCACCCATCGATGCCACCTCACATCAAATGTTATCAGTGTGGCGAGAGAGGCCATTATAAGGCAGCATGCCCGATAATCAATTGTATAGTAGCAGTACGAGAAGTAAGGGATTTCCATCGACCAGTCCCGAAGTTGAGCAACCTGTGAAGAGGCGAGCAGGAAAAGAGCGTGTGTATCCTTCCCCTTAGATAGTTAACTCGTAAAACTTCATGACCGTGGGTCACCGGAAAGGTAAGTATGGGCTCTAACTATCTCTTTGTGTGATTGTGTTGTGTGCTTTGTGTGTTTGGTTGTTGTGTTGTTAGAATCGTGTAGCGCTTGTGGTGCGCCCGAGTGTTGGTTGTTGTGTGTGTAGCCAAAACATGAACTGAGTAACTCAACCCGGGTCGTGTGTGTGAGAGATAAAACAGTCTCCCCACCAAAAAACGATATCGCTTTGGGTTATCGAGAAGAGGACCATCATTTGTGGCGAGATGATGATTTTGTTCCAAAGGTGTAGCTTATGGCGTAAGAAATAAAGTCACTATAATCAACAACTATATCCACAACATATTTTTGCTGAGACAGAAAAATACCCTCACTTCCACGACTTACTTCTATCCCAAGAAAATATTTCAGCTTGCCTAAGTCCTTCATGGCAAAACAACGAGACACGTAATCCTTGAACTTATGAACATATACAAAGGATTACCCACAAATGAGCAGATCATCGACATAAACCAACAAACGAAGCTCTATGTCTGCAAAAGTATAAGAGAAGAGCGAGTAGTCTTCATACGATCGAACAAAACCAAAATGAAGCAACGCATATGACAACTTCTTAAACCAACACCGGGGAGATTGTTTAAGACCATACAAAGACTTCTTGAAACGATAAACTCTGTCGGGATTAGCATGACGAAAACCAGGAGGTAACTTCTCTTACACTTCTTCTTCCGGATCTCCATGAAAAAGGCGTTATTAACGTCCATTTGATACACTTCCCATCCTTTAGCAGCGACAAGATGAAGGATAGTAAGTATTGTAGTCATTTTAATAACTGGAGCAAATATTTCATGAAAATCTTCCCCTTCAACTTGGTTATTTCCAAGAGCAACAAGAAGAGCTTTGTATCTTTCTAACGTACCATCGGCATTATACTTTGCTTTATAAACCCACTGTCTTCCAATAGCAACTTTACCAGGTAGTAAAGTGATGACATCTCATGTGTCTTTATCCTCAAGAGCAACAACCTTTGTACCTATTTCATCATTCCACGCTTTTTAACGAGTAGCATCTTTAAAGCTTTTTGGTTCAACGGAATGCATAATTGCAACAAGAAACGCTTTTGGACTGAAATGAAATATGTCAATGAACAAAGAAACGTACCTTGGACCGATTCGAAAGACTTTGAGGATAAAGAGGATGGAGCATGATGGGTTTCTTGAACAGAAATCACAGTATGAGCCACATAATCCTTCAACCAAACTGGCGGATGATGTTCTCAAGAACTACAACATAACAGAGCAACAACAGGTTGTGTAGTAACGGGAACAACAACTGGAACTGTCGGTGAGGATGCGACCATATCAGACAAAGGATGAGCTAGAACCACTGGGTAGACATTGCATATTATGACAGAGGAACCACTGGTTTCGAGACTTAATCATTGTCTACATGCTCTTGTACTTCAGCAGGAGCAGAACTCCCCCTAGCTTCTACAACTGGTGGAAGAAGCCAATTTTCATCGGAGACAACATGAATCGAAGAAACAGGTAAAGAACATACATTTTTTCAGCATATGGAAAAATATCTTCTTGACAAACAACATCTTGATATACCAAAAAATTATTCCTCCCAATGTCATAAACCTTCCACCCCTTCTTTTCAACAACATATCCAACAAAAATACAAACACGACTACGTTCACCAAACTTATTTTTATCAAGAGACATAAGATGCACATAGCAAGCTGACCAAAAAATATGCAATTGATCATACACTGGTTTGCAAGTATGAAGAATCTCATAAGGAGAAACACCATGATGAAGTGCAGAAGGAGTATGATTAATCAAATAAGCGGCTGTGAGAATGGCTTCTCCCCAAAATTTAATTGGAAACTAGCTTAAAACAACAAACCTCTTGCAATATTAAGTATATGCATGTGCTTCCGCTCTACTCTCCCATTTTGTTGCGGATTACCAACACAAAAAGTTTGATGTAAGATACCTTGTTGTCTGAAATAAGCTGAGAGACACATGAACTCTATCCCATTATCGCTTCGAACTAGTTTAACCGTCTTACCAAATTATTTTTCTATGTATACCGAAAAATTCATCAAGACACCACGAACTTCTGATTTTTCTAGCAAGAGATAAGTCCAAACTGCTCTTGAAAAATCGTCAACAATAGTAAGGAAATAAACTGGACCACAAGAAGATAGGACACGATACGGTCCCAAACATCACAATGCATCAATGAAAAACACTCGTTTGCTTTATTTGAACTATCATAAAAAAAAAAGTCTCTTGTTTGCTTAGCTCTAAAACACATGTCACAAAGACTAGAGCTAGCAACTTTATGTGAACTTAAAAACATATGTAAAGACGAAAGCACAGAAAACGAAGGATGTCTGAAATGTCGATGCCAAAATGCTTTTGTCAAGATTAGAATTCACATTGTGTACCTTTTCCGAAATAACATCCTTTAAGTAGTAAACCCCATCACGCTCTTCACCGCTTCCAATCAAAGTTCTCAAAAAACAATCTTGTAAAACACACAATGCATAAGTAAATAACGCAACACACTTCGTTTGTTTTAATATTTTGGAAACACTAATCAATGTGCAGTTTAGGCTCAGCACATAAAGAACGTTCATCAAAAAGACTATGCTAGACAATGGGAACACTCCCACACACAACGCAAACATTTTACTCCCGTCTGCAAAACCAACAGAACAAGGCGCAATCTTCTCTACATATGTAAGCAAAGATAGATTGTCCGTCATGTGATGTGAAGCTCTTGTTTCAAGAATAACATCATCCAGATCTTTCTTACCATACAGCCGGTCTGAACCACTCCTGCTTGATTATTCAGAATCATTTGTTGCAGTCTTTAATTGTTCGGGAGTGAACTCAGGAAAAACAAAGGCATTAGAGGTTGTTGCGTGAGCTGCAATTACTTGACCTCTTCCACGTCCAGCTCCTTCAGCTCCTCTACCTCTCTGAAAACGACCACCACCTCTGCCTTGGTTATGTTCTCCCCACCCGTCGGGAAACCCAACAATTTGCCAACAGTCCCGTTTCTCATGACTGGTTCTTCCACAATGGGAACAGAGCATTATGTTTCCCGACTTCATAATTGATGGAGTTTCAAACTTATGACCACCACATTGATTCTCGGATTGTCCCAAGTAACCAACAACTTCCGTTGGAGCTTCGTTAGTTAATGGTAACATCATCTCATGTGAATCCCGGCGAGCAACAAACCCAACAGCATCACAAATTGTCTCACGAACGCGAGTCAAAGAAAGTCTCTTCTTATATAACTTTTGATTATGCTTCCCCGAGAGAAGGAAAAGGTTTCGTGCCAACAAAATTCGTAGAAAGCCCACCAAACCTCGCATCATCAAGACCTAACAAGAACTAATGAAGCTTCCCCTTCTCAATCTCTTTAGCATACTTGTCTGTCACACCACATGAACATATTCCACAAGAAAAAACCGGAAGAGCACAATAATTACGTAGCTCATCCCACACGATACACAAGTTTCTGTAATAATCCAAAACACTTTGCCCATCTTGTCATCACGAAGCAAGTTGAACATTAAGCTGATGAACACGAACTTCATTTCCCACCGAGAAACGCTGCTTCAAGTCTTCCCATAACAGATGTGCGTTAGAGACAAAGGTTACAGTTAACTTGACATTTGACTCAATTGACGAACGAATCCAGCCCACAATCATCGAGTTAACTGATTTCCAGTTCTCATAATCAGGATCACCAACTGGTGGCTGCACAATCGTACCATTGATGAATCATGTCTTGCGTTTTGCTTGAAGAGCATTCAACATATCCTAAAACCACTCATTATAATTGAGTCCATTCAAAGTGACAGACAAAATTGACATCCTTGAGTTGTCGAAGCTGGATAACACATATGTTGACACCGCCACCGTCTGTTGCACCATTATCCCTAAGGCTTTGTTATCTGCTTCGGTCATCGTCGAAACAAAGTATAACTTTTAACAAAAGAATAGAAAAATCGAAACTATCGATTGTAAAGAAATAAAACTTTTAGGTATTTAAGATCTCTGACTCTAATACCATGTAGAAATGGATATCAAAACTATCTTGTCTTATTCATTCATGCAACAAGAGTATATATACACCTAGCTTTAAGGTTTTCATTTAAGGTTTTACAACAACGTCATAGACACGTATGAGACTAAAGCCCATAATACAAACCTAGTGTTATACACGGCCCAATATGGCACAACAACAACAATACTTATAAATGTTATGCTCATGCACGCATATGCATATAAGTCACCTATACACATGTGTACTTATATATAGATACATATGCATACTGTGTGTGTTATATGTTTTTAAACATTAGTGAAAGAAAAATTAAACCAAAAACAAGGGTCAACAGAATATCAAAATTAAAGTTGTAATAATATATGTGTGGTGCATAGATAGATAAAAATGTTTGGAGAAGAGAGAACAGCGAAGAAACAGAAGACAAGAGACGGTTTGAAAGAACGTACTGATGCAATTGCAAAGTGCAACCACAAAACATTCACACTCGTGCTATCTCGGGAACATCTCATGTTTTAATATTCTCTGATAGTTAATAGTATCAAAGTAAACTATAAGTCAATACAATTTGGACTTATATCCTAAGATCTTCGAGTTCACACACATTGCGACCAACATATGTTTTCCTTCAAACCCACGATCTTTGACCCATCTTCACATGTTTGATATTACACAACAAGCAAATAGCTTGAAAAGTAGTATCAATGTTACATCATATATATAACATGAAACATACAAAAAATTGTTACATCATATAAGTAATATTGTTTATTACTTTACATAGGCAATTTTGTGTTAGAAAGCGTATGCATGGATCGGGACGTCAATGAAATTTAGCGAGGACAAACAAAAATCAAACAAATATTCAAATCATTATAATATAAAAACAGTGAGATGCATTTTTTTTTTTTTTTTTTTTTTGGTATCAATGTTAAGAAGAGAAAATACACATTTACGTGTAGATGAATAAGGAAATGGAATTACCATTCCCGAGTAACATGTTTCTGAAGCGGAGCCGACATGGAGACGAGACCACCAAAGCAAGTGCTGTCTTAGATCACAACTATCTCCTTTCCCAAAGCCATCGATATATTATCCCCACAACACCTAATAATATATTAACCTCTCTCCATATATAAATAGATATATACTCACACATAACTATCGGTGTTCTATGTTTGAGGTAAAGAACAAGCCTTTATATATCTGATTTATTGGGTGACTAATAGCTACCTAGCTTCACGTACTAAATTAATTTTAGAAATTATTACTATATATCCATGCTTTAGATGGGATTTAGAGAAACGCATGTTGATTCGTAAACGTGCACGTAGACTTTTATGATTGTTAATTGGACGAAGGAATTGATAAACATATTAAATAATTAAAATAAATATTTTTTTTTATTTTTATCAGAAAAATTACCAAATTAAAAGATGCTTATTTATTTTATAAATCAAACGAAAAAATCATTCCTTAAATAATTGTAACAGAAAGCACTTCACTCTATATAGACACCAATGAAACGGTCGCTAGTGATATTGGTCCGTTGATAGATATTGCTTATATATGATCCATATAAAACTCAATGTACAATAATTACCAAAAAAAAAGAAAAACTTTGATGTCTTCAATTCTGTGAAATATCCTGCACAGAATAAACTTTCTGATCACTAAATCACCTCCAATTCTCCTACGCAAATAAATTTTTAGATATTAAAGTTTAAAAAGAAAAAATATTCTCAGAGCTAGGACAAGTTTGAAGTATCTTATATTTGACTTTATCAACGTACATAGATACATATCAACCACTGCGCGAGTCCCAATTCCCAAAGATGGTTTCTTTATTGCTTCTTCAACTTTCTTCTTAGGTCTTTTCTCCCTCTCCCTTCTCCGTACCCTTTTTTATCATCATGAATATTTTCCACCGCTTCGTCACATCTTGAACGTTGCATACATTCATCTATATATACACTCACACACCCATATATATCTACACCATACTCACACTCACACTCACACTCACATCCCTATCTCATCTCTCTCTCTCTCTAGCATAAACCCATCAACGATATAGATACGGTTGGTTTTCTCCTTCGTTTTCTTCTTCTTCTTTGTCTTCTCCTCAAAGTCATGTCTAATCCAGCTTGTTCAAATCTCCTTAACAATGGATGTGACCATAATAACATCAACTATTCCACTTCTCTCTCTTACATTTACAACTCTCAAGGAAGCTTCTATTACCCAAATACCACAAACCCTAGTTACACTAATCCTACTCCTACCACTTCCACTTTCCCCAACTCACCTCCCCTAAGAGAAGCTCTTCCTCTTCTTAGCTTAAGCCCCATAAGGCACCAAGAACAACAAGATCGAGGCTATTTCATGGACACCGATCAAATCAGCTCTTCAATCTTTCTTGATGATCCTCATGTAACTGTGGATCTTCATCTAGGTTTACCAAACTACGGTGTTGGTGAGAGCATTGGGAGCTATATTGCTCCTGATGTAACTACCGAGGAGCAAGAACAAGATCATGACCAAGGAGTAGAGATCACAGTTGAGTCCCACCTTCATGATGATGATGATCATGGAGATCTACACAGATGTCATCACTATTGGATCCCTACTCCTTCTCAGATTTTGATTGGTCCTACACAGTTCTCTTGTCCTCTTTGCTTCAAGACTTTCAACAGATACAACAACATGCAGGTATGACACCATTGATTCAAGAATCAACTCTAAAGACTAAACTCATTTCAAAATTTGATTTATTGTTATTTGAGCCTATTAGTTTGATGGGTATTTTCTGTATTTTTGTGTGGTTCTAACTTCTAAGTACAAACTCATTAATGATTCATGTACTAGTACTTTTGGTAACTACTACTTGCCTTGATGGTTAGTAACTCGAAAATAATTAACTTTTAAAAATTTGATGGTATACGTCAAATCAGTTTCAGGGTGTTGAATGATGATGGCTATGTAAGATCGACCTATCAAAGGGGTTTAAGTCGGAAGATTTTCTTTAACCAACAGTCTTTTTGTCAGACTGACTCTTTATAACCCTGATATATGCTCAGTCCACCTCCATCTTTATTGTCTCTCTTGATTTTTGTGAACTCATAAACCCCCAAAAAAATTATTCTTAAAGAGCCAAGGCAGAAGATAAATGTCTAGCAGATTATTTCGTAATAGAGACTTGGTTTTGTTTATATATATTAGTCCAAAGATAGATACAGCTAAAAAAAAAAATTTTATGCCAAAAGCAAACTAGCTAAGGTCTACATGTCCAACTTCACTAGTCTTTAATATTTCATGTATATCATAAACCATTTTTTGTTAAAACACATTTGTATCTTATACTATACGGTTAGATTATTTTTGTAACGTATATGTAAATTTATCGTGTTCATATTACAATAATAACATAGCATTTAATGTTATTAGTTACTGAATTATTTTTTGGAAATTGTATTTGCAAATACAAACTCAAACCAACAGAAAATAAGTTTGGCTTTACGTTTGCATTAACAAATTTCAAATGTTGATGAAAAATGATTTTGATTAATATTCAAAAACATTTTTTCTGATAGGACTCGTAAACATATATATAAGACTTAATCAATCGTACTTATTGTTTAACTGACTTATTTGTTGTATGAAAAACGTTTTATCATAGATGCACATGTGGGGACACGGCTCACAGTACAGAAAGGGACCAGAATCCTTAAGAGGAACCCAGCCAACTGGAATGCTAAGACTACCATGTTTCTGCTGTGCACCAGGCTGCAAGAACAACATTGACCACCCGCGGGCCAAGCCTCTCAAGGACTTTCGAACCCTCCAAACACATTACAAACGCAAACATGGGTCTAGACCATTTGCTTGTCGTAGGTGTGGCAAGGCCTTCGCAGTGAAAGGAGATTGGAGAACGCATGAGAAGAACTGTGGAAAGCTTTGGTATTGCTCTTGTGGCTCGGATTTTAAGCACAAGAGGTCGCTTAAGGACCATGTCAAGGCCTTTGGAAATGGCCATGTTCCTATGGGGATTGATAGTTTTGAAGGAGATCTTGAGGACTACTATGAGGCTGCTTCTGACATCGAGCAACAAGATGATAGCAACAACAATGAGTGTTAATTAGGGGTTTTGTTTCTTTGTTCTCTCATGCATCAGTTGATTTGCATGCTTGTGTTCTTTAGTTTTGTTCTTCGGATCTTGGCTTTTTTTTCTGTGCTGGTTTTTTATTTTACTTTTTTTAATTACTAAGAAGTTAACTAACGAGTTTTATCCGTTAGCTTGAGAAACTTTTATTAATTAATAGAACAAATTACAGAATTTGGGGGTGCAAAGTTGCAAACTTAATCAAAAAGACAAAGAAAGCCTAATTATCGAATTTAAATGTCATGTTCTACACATTCAATACATTTTGACAATGAATTGTTGATACTTAGGTTGTGAAAAAGTACACATAGCTGTTTTTACCTATTTCGATCCACTCTTTTTGTTGTCGTAAATATGTATGTGTGCATGTTCAAAACCTTATACAATATGTCAATATACTTGAGCGTTTGTAAACCAATGTTATTTGATCCTCTAAGTACATGAAACTAATGATGACATGTGTGAATTTTCTCTTCTTATAGATGTGATTGTTCTTTTTAAAAAAATTTGCAATAGTCTTTATGTCATCCTGTTTTTATGTTGGAGTGATTTTTGTTTTTTTCTGGTAAAATGTCAAAAAATGATTTATGAATTTGGTATCTGAAACCCAATTTTTTGCTTTGTCTCTGCTTCTTTCAATAATAACATGAGGGTTTCAAAATTTGACAATTCATCTTCAATTTTTGTAGGTTCAAATTACTTTTGTCTTTGTGAGTCTCTAGCTAAGTAGACGCATGATATTTCTTCAATTTTCAGGTTATGTTTTAACAACAATGAGACCACATTTTTTAAAGGCTTGAGGGCAACTCCAAAGCTGAACAAAGTTTCTAATAAATAAAAAAAGCAATGTATTGATAAAAAAAAAAAATATTATTACTGGCCTTTTATTAGTGGTTTAACCTTTAAAAAATTGAATTATTGTTGTATAATTAAAATATTATTATTTTATTTTTTAGAAACCTTCACCATTTGTACCGTTGAGGTCATTGAGAATCATGTCTTCAAAGAGAACTCAATTCTTTGACAAGCCTTTCTAAATCTTCAGTAGAGCTTCCTCCTGCTGCAGTTGCAGCTTGTGCCTTCTGTCCCATCTCCTTAGCCCGAGCACGCAGCTCGCGTCCGCCCTCACCCATTGTTTCACCTATGACCCGACTCAACTCATGCGGGTCAGGCACAGTCTTGCCCCCTTCACATACACTAACCGCCACACCCATATGCTCCACTAGCAACCTCGCATCTACAAACTGGTCAGCTTCCATTGGCCAAGCTAAGACCATTGTTCCGCTAGCCATTGCTTCCAATACCGAGTTCCATCCACAATGGCTTAAGAACCCACCAACCGCTACGTGACTCAACATAACCACTTGAGGAGCCCATCCTCTAACAATCTTCCCTCGACCTGCGACCCGATCCTCGAACCCATCGGGTATAGGATCTTTCTTAACCACCCAAACGAACCGGGTCATACTCTTTTCAAGACCAAGAGCCAGAGCATCACACTGCTCTTTACTCAAAACTTTTTGACTTCCGAAGCAGATGTAGAGCACAGATCCGTCTGGACATCCATCGAGCCAACTCAACAACGCCTTTGCGTCAACATCGGAATCAGAATCTCCCTTACGTAACCCGGTTGAAGAAAGCGGACCAACACCGAAAACCCGGTTCTGACTCACGTTCTGCTTCACAAACTCCATGTACTCCTCTTCAAGACACTCACAAGAATTGAATATGCAACCATAGCTTGAAAAATTGATGGCGCAGTCACTTTCAAGATCTTGCGATGGTGGAAACTGAGGGAACAACGAAGGGAGATGCTCTGTTCTGAAAACAGGGGAACCAGGAAGATCCGACAAACAGACAGGCTCAGTTGATTCAAAGACATGAAGATTGTCAGAGACAAAATGGAGAATCGAAGCTAAGAATGCTCCAGAGCTATAGAAGGCAAAGCGAGGAACACCGAGATCTTTAGTCCATGGAAGGAAGAAATCAGAGATGAGAGCGACGGGAGGATTAGGATGAGAACTTAACCAGTTGAGGATAGGCTCTCGAAGCTGACAAAGAGAAGCCATAATCAAAGGGTTTCCAGAACAACCGAGGTCTTTAACGTTTTCAACTCCGGAAGGGATCAAAGGATGGTGAGGGAAAGGTAAAGTTACGGCGAAAACGGAGGATGGGTGAGCGAAGAGAAGAGAAGAGAGGTAAGGAAGGTTTTTAGGAGTGACGATGACGGAGACTGTGAGGCCACGAAGACAGAGTTGATGGGTCAAGTCGAGAAGAGGAAGAAAGTGGCCTTGTGCTGGATATGGAAACACCATGATGTGCGGTTTCAGACCGCAGCGTTTAGTTTCCCGTAGCGGCTGCGGCATTGCTCCGTTCATCTCGAGGTTGTTGTGTTACGATGGTGGTGGTATACAAATATACAATAATGTGTGGTAACTGACATATGCATTGGCATTTTATAATGTCTACATTATAATTATTGTGTCTAGATTTTTTTGTTGACCAAAACAAGAAAATGTCTTTTACTTAATGAGATTAATATTACATATATCTAAGTAGGCCTGGGATTTCTGTCCCATCGGATAATTCGGTTTCGGTTAATCGGTTTTCGGTTTATTGTGGAAATTGAAAACTGTTCCGAATCTAACCGAATAAAATTTCGGTTCGGTTCGGTTCGGAGACTGTTATTTCGGTTATTGTAATTCGGGTATTCGGTTTAGTATTGTTGGAGTAAAAGATATTTTGAAAATTGGGCTTCCGACTTTTTCTGCAGAAAAATGTAAGGCCTATCAACCAAAAAAAAAAACTTGGTTGTTGTTTCGCTATTCCATCGATGAACAATGAACGATGAACGATGAACGACGAAGATATCAAAAACAATATGTGGAAAAACATCAGCGGTGAGAGCTGAGGAACACTAGTGGCGAGATCTGAAAGGGAGAGCTCGCGGTATATAAGATGAATAAGATAATGATGAAGGATAGAAGAATCAAAGAAGAATGAATCGAAGAATTTAAAATAATTATGATTATGAAGGATGATGAATCGAAGAAGAAAAAGATGATTGGTATGAATCGAAGTAGAAGAAAAAAAGAAGAATTATGATGATAATGAATAAGAAGAAAATAATGATGAAGTAATCGAAAAAAGATGAGGAAGAAGGAGATGAATGCTCGGCGGCTAGGACTAGTTTTATTAGGAGGTTGGGGTTTTTTGTTCTTCGGTTAACCGTTCGGTTTGAGAAAACCGAACCGAAAATCTCGGTTAACCGGTCCTAATTAAACTCATTCCGATCGGTTTAATCAATTAAAATAACCCGAACCGATTTGTCCAAATTTTGGTTCGGTTCGGTTCGGACAAATCGGTTCGGTTAAGAATCCCAGGCCTATATCTAAGTTTTAATTTGAACCAAAAAGGTAAAAAAAAAATAATAATAATAAAGTTAGTAAAATAATTGTATTTTTTAATCCTCTCAAAGTCTAAATAGAAAGAAATCTACTTCAAATTAGAAATCAAAAGTAAATTTAAAATCATCACATTGGATTTTATCTATATTTGACGACGGAATTTTATAAGTAAATAGCATATTTAAAAAGTTTAATCAAAACATTTTTTATATTTTTTTATTAATTTGAAAGACGTAAATTAGAAGAAAATTTTGAAAATGCTGAAATTTCATTCTATTTATGAGAGGTTATTGGATTAGCATTTTGAAAGATTTGGTGGATTTTAGTTTTTGAGAGACTTTGAAAGATATCTAACGATTTAATGAAGTTTTAGAAGATTTTTAAAATTTAATAATTAAATATTAATGATAATTTTGTGAGATTTGTTAGGAGATTTTGGAGTATTTGGTATGGGTCAAAGAGATTTTTAGAAACGTTTACCTATACAACCATTCCTTATTCACTTTTTGATGGTCTTTTTATGAGTTATTCTTTAAACCGCAGAATAAAAAAAAAACAAAAAAAAACAGAAGAGAAATAAAAAAATAATAACAAGTGTTTAGATTGGTGATTGCATCCACCAAGTAAATCCCAGTCACCAAGCATATATAAATCTTTCGGCTATAGCCATTGTTCTATATAAGACCTAATGATCTAGACACACTTTAAATTCCTAATTACACAATAACGATTAACGATTTTGACTCCCTTATGTTTTGAATAATATAAAATGTTTCAAAAAATTTTACCAGGTTAAGAGATTCATTGTTCTTAAAGGAGATGCAACAAAGAGGGAGAGTATGATATTTGAAGAAGAAGTGTGAAAGATATATAATTGAATGAAGAATCAAAATCTGGGTTCAATATGAAACTGAAAAGAGAATCATCCCCCATTGAAATTCTGTTTTGGTAAAGTGAAGAACGACAAAAAAAATTGGATAAAAGGAACAATGAGAGTATTTGTTAAATCCTTCAAAATAACATCTTCAGATGTGAGATTTATTCATTCCTAATTTTCAAGTAAAAATGCATCCAAAATCTCTCAAAATCAGTTTTTAATAGTATTTTAAAAAGTACTTGTTAAGTTTGAATAACATTATATTTGATATGATTTTTATAAATCATTGATTGAATAACAAGAGATTGTAAATTATTTTGAATGATTTTATGTAAATTCCAAATTGAATAACATGGTATTTGTGAAGAGATTTTAAAATCATAATTTGGATAACACCTAATTTTTTAAAAAGTCCAAAATCTTCTAAAATTGTAGTTCAATATCTCCCCCTATATTTGATCATGAGAAAATAAAAATGTCTATATATATTAATAATAATAAATAAAAATATGTTTTTGATGGCTATCCCCTTTATAATAAAACGGAAGTACACAACATTGTTTTGTAGACTATATAATTTTAATAAGTTATTATAAATAGGTTATAGATTAATTGGTTACAAGTTAAATAGTGGGTATGTGGGTACAACTTTATTTATTTCTGAAAATCTTAAAGAGAATATTCTAAAGAATCATTTGATATCATCTAACTTATCATATTAATTTTTTTTATTAAATCATTCATCCATATTAAAATCTTTTGATATCTAACTTAACATATTAATTTGTTAATTACCATTATACTTCACATCTCATTTTTAAATATGAGTCTATTTTGTGAAACAAATAAATTATCATATTATTTATTATAATTACAAAATAGTTTTATTTTTGGATATACCATAAGTTGAATTTTTAAAAACAAATATAAATTGTTCAATCTATAAAAAATTCAAGCTTTAGTAATATTATTCTTTAAAAATAATATATATTTGAATTAAAAAAATTACTGAGTAACGGGTCAAAATTTGAATATTTAAATTCAGTTTCATATATTTTTGAATTTTATAGTTTCATATAATATAATAAACTTTAAATAATTTAATTTGAAAAATATATTTTTTTTTTCAACCAATTTGAAATATTTTAAAAATATTGAAATTTGATATAAAAGTTAGAAACTATGTGAAGTGACCTTAGTGCAGTGGCCAATGGTAAGTCCTTAATGCACAAGGCACCATCACACCCGAGATCGAGTCCCGCTCCCTACGAATGTAGGGATTTGGCTAATGGGCCGGTCAGTTGTGGCCCAATGGTTGACAAAAGAAAAACAAAAAAAAAAATTACAAACTATAAACACTCTAAATTGATTTGTTATAGCAATGTCAATAATATGTCACTATAATATGAAAGAATTTCAAGAAACCAAGTATATTAAAACAAAAAGTATAACAATATATTAAATTATTCATAATATAATAACTAGCTTTTTAAAAACCAAATTTACAAAATTATGTATTATAATAACATTCAAGTCATGATGTAGAATATGTTGTAAAACACTTGGAGTGGACTTCTATAACCGGCCCGTTACTTATCTTATTGTGTAAGGCCCATTGGCCATGTCCTAGTCGGTTTAGGTTTAGGCTTTGCCTACTACTATATAATGTGCTTGTTCGATTGAATCAATAATAATAAGGAGAGAAACAAAACCTCAAGTTCTCTACTTTCATTCTTACTTTTACAACACGTTATCAGCACGAAGCTCTAAAACCAGCTGAGAAAAACCTTTACCCTAAAACCCTAAAAACCGCCGCCCACAAAGTTCTTGTTCGTCCAGGTTCGGCGATCAGTTCTCATCCGTGTTCGCGGTTATTTCCTGTTCGGAGATCTGTTCGTGGTCAAGCTCTGCTCAGTTCATGTGCTTACCCTGTTCGAGGTTCATGGTTTGTGATTCGTGGATCAACTCAAAGTACAACCGAGATCTTTAGCTCCCGGTTCAATTCCAGTCAACCCCAAATCGGTGGAAGGTAAATAAAATCAAACCCCCTTAGAATCTATGAATCGAACTTGATCTCTTAATTTATTGAAACCCTAAAACTACAAGTAAACAATCAACAAACAAGTTCTTATGCTTTGAAATCCTAAAACCCTATAACTTTAAAACTTTAAAATCGATTGTCTTGATGCTTAGGGTTGCATAGATTGTTTGTAAATTAAACCAATTATGCATGATTAAAATCCGATTATGATTGTTTGCTTGATGCATAAGAACCCTAGAACTAAACCATTAAATCCGAAATTTCTATAAAAAAAATTTTATAAAGCTGTTTGTTCTAGGTTGTTAGAATCCGATCATGCTTAATTATTTGCTAAAAATCAAACCCTAAAATCCTAATCAAAATCGGAAATATTATATGCTTGCATGAAAATAAATTAGGATAACTTCTAAATAATTATAGTCATTATCTTAAAAGCTTAAGAAAATATTTTGCTGTTATCCCATGTTAAGAAAAGGAAATTCAATCTAAGAAAAGGAAAACATAAGAAAAAGGAAATCTTTGCATGCTAGTATTTAAGATTGTTGTTTCATGCATAACCACGAAATTTGAGTGTGATATTAAGGCATGGATCGGTCTCAAATACCGCATGACCCTATGTGATTGGCATGGTTCGGTCTCAAATACCACATAGCCTAATATTAATTGCATGGTTTGGTCTCAAATACCGCATGCTAATGATCGGATGTTTGTTCTGTATTGTGCAGATGGCAAAGCTGAACAACTTCTCCTATGCTGCCCTTAATGCTTCTGGAGACAATTACTTGCAATGGGCTTTGGACACTAAGATCCATCTAAAATCAAAAGATTTATGCGAATGCATTGAGGATGAGGTTGAATGTGCAGAAAAGGATAAGTACAAGGCAATAATGCATATACGCCACCACCTTGCTGAGAGTCTCAAGAACCAGTACCTCACTGTTGAAGATCCTCTTGACCTTTGGACAGAGCTGAAAGGCAGATATGGACACCAAAAGATGGTGCTCCTACCAAAGGATCAATTTGATTGGAAAAACCTAAGGATCCAGGACTACAAATCCGTGGATGAGTATAACTCAGAGCTATTTAAGATAGTCTCAATCCTAAGGTTATGTGGTACAGAGGTTACTGAGAAGGATCTGCTAGAGAAGACATTCTCTACCTTTCACTCCAATAACATACTACTTCAACAACAGTATCGTGAAAAGGGGTTTAAGACATATGCAGACCTTATCTCTTGTTTGCTGCTAGCTGAGCAGAACAATGAGCTATTGATGATGAATAGTGCATTGAGACCTCCTGGTACTGCTCCATTACCAGAAGCTCACAAGGTTGACATGGCAAAGAAAAACCCTCAAGAGCCTAAAGAGCCGAAAGAGACTAAGGAGTCTAACTATGTCCATAGGGACAAGTATGGCCGTGGCCGTGATTCGGCTTCGGCCGTGGTCGGGGTAGAGGCCGCGGGACATTTAAACCGCAATATAAGACCAAGTCCACTTGTCATAGATGTGGTATGGAGAACCATTGGATAAAGAGTTTCAGAACTCCTAAGCACCTTGTTGATCTCTATCAAGAGAATTTGAAGAAAAATCCAGAAGCTAATCTGGTTCATCCCGATGGTGAAGGTGATTTCGACCATGAGAAGGATGACCTATTGGATTATGAAACCTCTGATTGTTTAAGAGAGGATAATTAAACTCAAATGTTGTCTTGGTTTAATTTTATGTTTTATGCTTTGCATTTGATTGGATTATTGTTTGAATTATTATTTTGAATAATTATTTTGGTTTAAATTCAAATTATTTATTTCCTTAAATATATTTTGCTTGTTTTATTACTTTAAAGTTTAAAACATAAATTCTTGTCTATATTAGAAATGGCTGAGGACAAGAACATTCTTGTGGTGGATAGTGGATCCAGCCACACAATTTTGAAGGATAAGAGATATTTTATTAATCTCATTATGAAAAATGCCAATGTTAGTACAATTGCGGGTATAGCAAGCCTAATTGAAGGCTACGGTCAGACTAATATTTTGCTACCTAATGGCACACATCTTGAAATAAGTGATGTCTTGTATTCACCCAGCTCAAAGAGAAATTTATTGAGTTTTAAGGACATTCGTTTGAATGGTTTCCATGTTGAGACAAAGGGTGAAGGAAACAAAGAGTTTCTATATATTACAGAAATCACCCAAGGACATAAGAAAGTCCTAGAGGCTATACCTGCACTAGCCATTGGTCTTTACCATGCTAAGATTGATATGATAGAAGCTAACTTGGCAATGAATAAAATGTTCAATGAACCCACTCTATGGCATGACCGGCTTGGTCATCCGGGTTCTAACATGATGCGTAAGCTAATAATGAATTCTAATGGGCACACTCTTAAAGAGAGAAGAGTTATTCCTAAACATCTCACGTGTATAGCATGTGCACAAGGAAAACTCATTACAAAGCCATCACCAGCAAAAGTAAATAAAGAAACTTTGCATTTTCTGGAAAGGATACAAGGAGACATATGTGGACCAATACACCCTCCTTGTGGGACATTTAGATATTTCATGGTCCTTATTGATGCATCGACCAGATGGTCGCATATTTGCTTATTGTCAACTAGAAACCTTGTGTTTGCTAGATTGTTGGCCCAGATTATACGTCTGCGAGCCCACTTTCCAGATTTTCCACTTAAGACTATACGTCTAGACAATGCTGGTGAATTTACATCCCAAGCGTTTAATGAATATTGTATGTCCATGGGGGTGAGTGTGGAACATCCCGTGGCACATGTCCATACACAAAATGGATTAGCTGAATCTTTTATTAAATGTATTCAATTGATTACTCGGCCATTGCTTATGAGGTCGAAGCTTCCTGTGTTGGCTTGGGGACACGCAATATTACATGCAGCTGAGCTTATACGCATCAGGCCATCTAGTGAACATAAGTATTCACCATCCCAATTACTAACGGGTCATGAGCCAGACATATCCAATCTAAAAACATTCGGGTGTGCCGTTTATGTACCGATTGCTCCACCACAGAGAACTAAGATGGGACCTCAAAGGAGGATGGGAATATATGTTGGATATGATTCTCCCACCATAATTAAGTATCTTGAGCCAACTACGGTGATTTATTTAAGGCCAGATACGCGGATTGTCAGTTTGCTGAATCCAAATTTCCTATGTTGGATGGACAGAATAACAAGCTGGTCAAAGAGATATCATGGAATCAAACATCCTTAAATTGGCAAGATCCTCGGACTCTAGCATGTGATGCAGAGGTCCAAAAGATTATACATTTGCAAAAGCTAGCTATTCAATTGCCAGATTCCTTTGCTGACCCAAAGAGAGTAACAAAATCGTACATACCAGCTTGTAATGCACCAGTACGTATTGATGTTCAGAAGGAACACAATAATCAAGTTGCTACAGAGTCTAAGGCCCGTTTGAAACGTGGTAGACCATTAGGTTCCAAAGATAAGAACCCTCGGAAATCTAAGAAAGGTGCAAAACAAACCGAGGTTAAGGAAATTACATACATGGCCGCGGCAAATCCTAAGGTACCGAATGAGGTTTGGGACGCTGAACCTCAAGGACCTGAAGGTATTGATAATAATGAGATCTCAATAAATTATATCATGTCTGGAATACAATGGAACCGTAAAGATGTCGACATCGATGATGTATTTGCTTATAAGGTAGCATTTGAAATAAATGAGGATCATGAACCCACGTCTATATTAGAGTGCACTCAAAGTAAAGATTAGTTAAAATGGAAATAAGCCATTGACGTGGAGTTAAACTCTTTAAAGAAGAGGAATGTGTTTAGTCCGATCTTAAGGACACCATTCGATATAAAGCCAGTTGGACATAAATGGGTCTTTGTAAGAAAGAGAAATGAGAATAATGAAATCGTGAGATATAAGGCACGGCTTGTGGCACAAGGATTCTCTCAAAGACCAGGAATAGATTATGAGGATACATACTCCCCTGTGATGGATGCAACGACTTTTAGATATTTAATAAGTCTGGCTATAAGAGAAAAACTGGATTTGCGGTTAATGGATGTTGTAACCGTATATTTATATGGTCCACTGGAAAATGAAATTTACATGAGATTACCAGAGGGTATTGAGCTCAAAGATAAGAGTGGTTCTCGAGAACAATATTGCATAAGGCTAGACAAATTCCTTTATGGACTGAAACAAAGTGGGCAAATGTGGTACAATAGATTAAGTGAGTACCTAGCCAAGGAAGGCTATAAGAATGATCCCATCAGTCCATGTATTTTTATAAAGAAGTTTGCAAACAAAGGGTTTGTAATCATAGCAGTATATGTGGATGATTTGAATATCCTTGGAACCTCTGGGGAAATCACCCAAACAGTTGATTATCTCAAGAAAGAATTTGAAATGAAAGACCTAGGTAAGACTAATTTCTGTTTGGGATTGCAGCTTGAGTACATAGATAATGGAATCTTTGTGCATCAAATGGCATATACTGAAAAGGTACTCAAGAGGTTTAATATGGACCAAGCTCACCCATTGACTAGTCCAATGGTTGTAAGGAGCCTTGATTTGGATAAAGATCCATTCGGTTCGAAGAAGGACGATGAAGAAGTTCTCGGTCCTGAAGTGTCATACCTCAGTGTTATAGGAGCGTTAATGTTCTTGGCTAGCCACACTAGACCGGACATATGTTTTGCCGTGAACCTCCTAGCAAGATTTAGTTCTTGTCCGACCCAAAGGCACTGGAACGGTATTAAACATGTTTTACGTTACCTACAAGGGACGACAGATTTGGGTTTATTTTATACTAACCATAACAAAGAAGGTTTAGTTGGTTTTGCTGATGCAGGTTACCTATCTGATCCACATAATGCTAGGTCCCAAACTGGCTATGTATTTACACACGGTGGTACAGCAATATCTTGGCGTTCTATGAAGCAGACCATTGCAGCTACATCGTCTAACCATGCAGAGATTTTAGCTATGCATGAGACCAGTCGGGAATGTGTGTGGTTGAGGTGGATGACTCAACATATCAGGACGGACTGCGGTATGGTCAATGACAAGGAACCAACCGTGATCTATGAGGACAATATGGCTTGCATCGCACAGCTCAAGGAATGCTACATCAAGGGAGATCGGACGAAGCACATATTACCTAAGTTCTTCTTCACGCATGAATTACAGAAGGCCGGAGAAGTTCAAGTGGTACAAGTTCAGTCCTGCGACAACTCAGCCGATCTCTTCACCAAGTCTTTACCGGCATCAACATTCAAGAAGCTCACACATCAGATTGGAATGCGGAGGCTTAAGGACTTTCAGTGATGCTTAGAACAGGGGGAGCAATGCATGCTGTACTCTTTTTCCTTCACCATGGTTTTGTCCCACTGGGTTTCCTGGTAAGGTTTAATGAGGCAGCACCCCCAAGCGTATTGCGTTGATCCCTTAGCATTGGCACGGTTATATCATCCAATGGGGATGTTGTAAAACACTTGGAGTGGACTTCTATAACCGGCCCGTTACTTATCTTATTGTGTAAGGCCCATCGGCCATGTCCTAGTCGGTTTAGGTTTAGGCTTTGCCTACTACTATATAATGTACTTGTTCGATTGAATCAATAATAATAAGGACAGAAACAAAACCTCAAGTTCTCTACTTTCATTCTTACTTTTACAACAAAATATACATTTGTTGGAATAACTTCACATATATAAACTAATACAACATATTAAAATTTTATTTTAAAATATAAAATATACAAAATTTTGTATAAAATAAAATTTAACCCATGTTATAGCACGAGTACTTATCTAGAATCATAAACAATATAAAACTTATAAAATAGATGTCTTTTTTCAAGCCATCATATTTAACATATGATTTTATTGCATAATGTCTTATCCAAAAAAACTTTTTAAAACAATCACATAAATTATATTTTATATAAAAATTACAATAAAAATAAAATGAATTTCAACCCGTACTAGTTTGTAAAATACTTCGACACCTAAATTTTGTACTAAGAAAACGTACAATTATGATATTTTAAGGCTGGCCCGTGTAAGAGTGTAGTTAGGGTCTGAATGGTTGCAGCGGATGGGGTGGAGAAATCCGTCTGTAGACTAAACGCTCTTTATTTACCATTCATCAGACATAGTCTGCAGTGGTGCGGTCCAAAGAAAACAGAGGGTGTGAATGGTTGCAGCAGTTGGAGCGGACAAATCCGTCTGCGGACTGAACTGCTTTTTATTTACCACTAGATATTCACCCGCGGTATACCGCAGGGCTATCTTCTAATAAAAATAAAATGTTATTTATTTTGTAGATTAACTATATATAACTAATATTTAATTTGTATTTTTTAAAATGTACAACCTTACAAATATAGATATATATTAGTTATTGTAGAAAGTATTTTGTTTGAGGTTTATTGTTTTATATTATAGGAACTATAACATACAATTAAATAAGTAGTGATTTATAGAAGGAAAATACTGTGTGTTTATAGAATTAATTCCTATTATTTTGTAAAATTGGAAACTTAATATTAATTAAATTAATCATAAACTTAATACTTAATGTTAAAGGGAGTGGTTCTTATTGTTTTTGAAATTTTATTAGGTTGGAAAATCTTGTTTTCCAAAATCAAAATTTAATATTAATTAATTAAATAAAAAACAAATTAATAATTAATGTCAATGGTATTCTTGTAAATAAGTTTCAACTTCAGGATTTATTTGCTAAATGTGTCCAAAAATGTATATATAGATTCAGCAAATATAGTCCGCAGAGGTGCGGTCCAATTAAAGCAGAGACAAAACCGCAACAGACTATCTGCGGACCGCTTTTGCATACAAATAGAATTGGTCCGCAGCGGTCTGTTGTCCGCCTTAAAAATAGAGCGGTCTAAATCGCAGATAAATTTTCTGGCCGCTCTGACCACAATTACTATTCAAACCCAAAAACAAAAGCGCAGCGGACCAACTGCGGACCGCTTTTACATAGAAATAGAATTGGTCTGCAACAGTTTCTTGTCCGTTTAAAAAATAGAACGGTCCAAACCGCAGACAGATTTGTCCGCCTGGACCGCAGTTACCATAACGTGTGAGTGGAGATAGATTAAAAGCTGAATCAATCATAGAATATGCGGTGCTGAAGTAAAACTAGCGTACGCTTGTTTGCACAATCTCGCGGTTGAGACAAATGACATGTGGCCTTGGTGAACTCACTGAAACGGCCAAACAAACCAGTGAAGCAACGACAAATCAGTCATCAGTGATAACTCAGTAATGAGGTTTACTATAATGTCTTTTTCTTCAAAATTCAGATTTGAGCTTAAGTAGATAAACTAGGTAAACTTTGAGAAATTTTCAATAAAAAATGGTATAGTTGTTGAAATAATAGGAAAATAAAGGAAATTTAAATGTCTTACCTAACGAAATGAGAAAGGACTTAGCCAGAGACTTAAGCTCCCATTGAAGGACAACCGTAAGGTCTTTTAAATAAGCTTTCATGTAGCTACAGATACAAATCTCAATATGATACAAGACCAGACGGGGAAACACACAGTGCTCATAAATAAGAAGAAAGAGAAACACATCAAAGCATTCTTTTTTTTTTTTTTAAGAGCACATATCTCTGCTTGCAAACAACAGATAATAGAAAGTTTCACACCATAAATATTGCAGAGAGATAGAAGAAGCTAGAGATCAAGCACGCTTTTCATTCGACCTTTATATAAAACCTTTTTAACATAAGAGAGATACTTGAAACCAGACACTGACAGGAGGAAGGAGACATCACCGGTGGACCTGAGGAATCAGAGAAGTTTACTTAGAATTTCAGATTTTGTCAAGCTTCTCTGCTTTCACAACTGGGTTCGCTTTAGCTATAGCTTCTTGCGCAGCAGCATGGTAATTGAAGGAGCAGTCATGTATGTCTGCATAGCGGTGTGTGCCGCAGAAGAGGTTACCACAGCGACATTTGAATCCAGTCAGGCCAACCCGCTTATTGCAAGTAGTACATCGGCTTGGTCCCTTTGGTTTTGCAGCTTCTTCAGGTGCTACTACCTCTGCAACGACTTGCACAGAGGATGGCTGCACAGAGACAGTCATCGGCTCAACGGATTTGGTTTCAACATCGACCAACGCAGCAGTAATGGTTTCCTTTATGATGTTGCTAGATGATGATGTTCCAGACACTGCAGAAGCAAACTTAGCCCCTTGTTCCTGTTGAAACAACATATCCTTGTGACACTTCGAACACATGTTCATTGTGGCAGCGCTTCCAAAGAAACCGCAGTTGTTGACGCATAACTTAGGACCTTCAGGTGGGCTTTGGCATCCTGTCTTGTCGTGATCCATTTCTGCACTTCAAAAAACAGTCATCCTCAGTTACAGTAACACAGAAGAAACAAAGCAATTCTCAACAGATTCACTATAAGTACACATAAGCCCATCAGTCGCCTTAAAAAATTGGTGACAAAATATAAACAGATGAATAAACATATCACATACCTTATACATCTATAACCACACTACCTATATGAGCCCCTTCCTATAAATGAAGATCTCAAATACGTACAAGGAAGAGAAGAGAAGCAAGCGTAGAACAATTATTCTACTTACACTAAAAACTGAAAACACAAACAGATCCTACTAAAACCTGATTTCCAACCATAAGCTACCAAACATAACATAGATATCTAGAATACCTTTCAGTTAGTTGAATATAGAAGCGTAAATGAGTCATTTTGTAAACAGCAGAGCAGCTAATCTCATTTCTATTTTCAACACTACTTAGAAATGAGCTTCTTATATCCTCATAAAGCTAAAAACTTTCAAAGCAATTCATTTCAAACTTCCAAAACATGCAAACCCCCCACCCACATAATTAAATCTAATTTCAATCAAACAATACCTTTCTTCTTAGAAATGAAATGTTAAAAATCACCTTTTTTCTCATTTCAGCAAAACAGTTACAACTTTCAGTGAAATTCATAACAAAACTCAAAAGCATACAATACCCACATAGCTAATCTCAATTTCAAACCAACACTACCTCACCTCTCTTCTCTTCACCCAAATGAAATCTTCAAAAATTACAACTTTCCATAGCAATTCATTTCAAATTTCGAAAACAGACAAAACCCACATGCAAATATTACCCAACAATCTCAAATCATGAAACAGACGAGAACCATGATAAAAAAAAATGAATCCACATCAAGAGCTAATTGAACCCTAAAATAAAGCTAAGAAATCAAATTACCAAAAACTAATTCTTACCTGTAAGCCCTTGAAGCCTTGATCGATCGGTCCCTAATCAAAAAAAAAGGAGACAAAACCCACCACATGAGTTGACAGAACATAACCCTCCAACACAGAGGAGACATCGAAATCGAAAATGAAATTCAAAATTACAAAAAACAGATTATAAAGGCAGAAGTGCAAAAAAAACAGAGAAGAAGAAGAGAAACCCCTTACCCTATGAATCTCTCAGAACAAGATCGTCCCTGCTGGAGAGATCCAGCAGAAGCTGAGAGGTAGAGGAGAGAAAGAAAGAAATAAAGATCGATTTTTTAGGCTTTTTTTTTTTTGGGTATCTCTCGTCGATTTTTTTTTTTTGTAGCGACGTTTATAAATTTTCGTTTCACACCGTTTGTGTTATAGTCGGCTATGACGTGTACGCATCTAATTGGCTCTTTCTTTTGATTTTTTTTTTCCTTTTTTGTTTACTCATTTCAAATTTTCAATTAATTTTACTTTTTTAAATGAAAAAAAAGTTATTTATTGCTTCCAAATGTTAACTCACTTTTTTTGAAACGGAAAATGACATAAGCTTTTTGGTTAATATCTAGAATATATAATATACCTAGATTTTTTTTCTTTTTCATATGGCTATAATTTTAGTAATGTTTGTGACTTTTATTTTTAAAATGTCTTTTATATTTTGAAAGTTAATATCTCAAATGGACCATAGTAATGTAACGTAGATACCACCAATTTATGATCAAATCTCTTTTTATTTTTTCCTCTTTTTTTTTTTACTTTCTCATATCTTGGTATCTATAAAATTGAGATTTGTGATATCAATTTACAAAACTTCCAGAAGTTTGAAGACAAAAAAAATGAGAGCAGATTAGCTATTGTAGTATCCCTCGTTGGTTTGGACCATTTGTTGAAAAGGGAAGACAGAACATATTTGATTAATACTGTTATAAAATCGCATTCACCACAATGCTTTCAAATAAGAAAAAAAAAATCAACTAACTATTCAGGCAAATCAAATCTGAAATCCCAAACTTGTCTCCTCGATGCTTCAGCTTTAGTTTGCCTCAGAAACCATATTAAACTTCATGTCAGTGGCTGTTTCAACTTTTCCTGATTAAGGATTCTCTGTTATTATTATCGGGAGGATGATTTCATAGAAATGATGACAATATGGTTGGTTGGTGTGGTTGTTGTCTTCCCTCTCTCGTGACTAGATATCACTTCAATGTTTTAGTGGATTCGTAATGGGTTGGATCTAAATGGGACTTAAATTATGTTGGGCTTCAAAAGCAAAAATTGGGATTTAGGGGGAAATAGTTATTTTATACTTCTAATTAAAGACACATGTATGCAATAATTGAGGTATAAAATAGCTTTTTGGGGTTAGGACATTCTTGTATCTTATTTTCATGCAATTTAATTAGAATATTTGTATTCAGAAATCATAATATTATTAAAAATAAATATTCTCTCTGTTTCACAAAGAGTGTCATTTTAGAGAAAAATATTTGTTACACAAAGAGTGTCATTCTACATTTTCAATGTACTTTTTAATGCCCTATTTTCTTTTTTACCCTTAACCCACTCTTTTCATTGAATTTAAACTATTAACTACTAATTAAATAAAGGTAAACATGTATAATTCAAACTTTTTTAAAATTGTGTGAAATATGTCCGAATGACACTTTTTGTGAAACAAAAAGAGTATGTTAAAAGCAAATTAGTTACTTGTGGTTTAAATCTCCACAGTCATAACCTTATAACATTGAAGATTATGTTGCTCAAAGCTTTTAGAGATTAAAAAGAGTCTGCGGACAAATACACGTTGATTAGACTTGATTTCGCCAAATAAATTCAAAGTATTTGATGGTTTTTTGAAAACAAGACGAAGTAGAATATTTTAAATGGTCAAAAAGGGCAAAAGAATATTAAATTTAAACAGCTATTCATAATTAATATCAGTTCTATCAAACTTCTTCTTGATTAAGTTAAAACCTTGATTGTTAGTACAACTGTGGACAAGGCCATGTAATGGATAAAAAATAAGATAAAACCAATTGTTTGATAAATAAAAAAAAAAAAAAAAAAGCATGCAAACGAGTCATACCTTGAAGTGTATAAGATCATTTATCATAGAGAAACAGTCCTTTTAAATAAAGAATTTGGTTAAATTCTATAAGAATGATCCAAGGTTTGGTGCTTAAAGCAGTGGAGAAAACTTGTAAAAATTTAGAGGATGAAGTAAAAAGATTTGAAAGACAGAATAGATAAGATGATGAACTGAATAATTATGTAATTATGTATTATTAGTTTAATCAATAAAATATTACATATTTAGAAGCAAGAATAAGATATTAACAAAAGGATATCGTCGACCCTTATGAAAGAAAAGAAACAAAACAGCCATCGTGTAAGTTTGGTTCAAGATCAATTTTCTATTTTTAAAATTATATTTTAAAAAATATATTTTAAAATGATCTTTACTTACCGAATAATTATATTTTAAAAATTTTACTCCTTCCTTATTTTTCTCCAATATGATTTTGACAATAATCTCAAAGACTTCTAGTCTATTATTAAAGTCTTTTAACATGAACATAATTCTGTCAAGTTTCTCAGAGTCCGACAAATTTTTTTCCATTTTATCAAGTTTTTCAGAATCTAACATTTTTTTTCATATGCTGATCATCCAACTCTCTCATGGCAATGTAAACGTCAACTTATATTCTAGACCAGTCTTCTGTCTTGAGTTTGTAGTTTTTCATAACTAAACCAATAATTTCTTCAAAATTATTGTCATCTTCACCTACCAAATGTTTATATTCTCCTGGATCTCCAATTATAGTTTTGACTCCTACAAAAATAATCAAAATCCATCAAAACAAAACTTATCAAATAAAATAACAAAATTACAGTTATAAAAGAAGTCAAAACTTACACAAGTTATTGTATTAATGGCATCAACAACTTCATCAAACCGAGTTTGAGTAAATTTCCAGTTGAAAACCAACGAATACAAGGTTTTGGAACTATAACATGTTCTCCCAAACATAGAACCAAAAATGGGAACAACACTTAAAGCCAATAATGATAACGTCAATAGAAATCCCTTGACATTATACTGACCTTTTGACCATGAATCTTTAATCAATCTCCGAATACATGTTCCAAATACATGTAGCAAAGATGTTATATGCTTTCTTGCCCCATGATTGGGCTGTATATACATCGAAATCTGATGCATGTTGAAGTTGAGACAGTGGTATCTTCTCTTAAAAAACGGTGTTAACACTATTACAGTGAGCCATTCTTTTTCTTGATTATCCAAAGGTTCTGGTTTTTTTAAAAGTCGAAAGTGTAATAGACAAAGTGTAAACAAAACGCCATTTACACTTGTCACTTACTCCGAGAAATAAGCTTGTCTAATCAAATAAAAATAAAGGAACAATAAATATCTTTCATTACAAACGAATACAAGTTTGAGAAATTAGTCAGAAGGGTTAGCTTTTAAACAAAATTTGGGTACTTCTACGCTTACTATAATACCCATAAAAACACTAACCCTCGAGGACTCTGTTAACCGCCGTCTAGAAGTTTATCATCTTCGCCGTCAAAAGTAAAAAAAAAAAGAAATGAAACCCTAAATCCTCTACTAATCAAGAAGACACCAGCCGATCTTAAGAAAATTAAAGTAGCTAATTATTCCATACCCTACCTTGTCTCGCAAGAACCACAGAGCAGTCATATTTTTATTCGTTCCACATCGTGAAAACACCTCCGGGATTCGATCCCTGAACAGACTCTCCAGTACTCCATCCTCCGTACCCTGTGGCTCCACCAGAAGGAGGCATATCGTAATCGACTTTCACGTCAGGAAACTCTTCCTCGGCCGATGATCCAACGGTTGAGCTTGACCCAATACCAATCCCATTGTTTCCAAGAAACCCTAGAGTGTTGTTATTATCAGAGATAAAGCCATGAAGCAAACCAGGGTTACTCTGAAGATAAGCATTGTAGAGCTGCGAGTTGTGACTAGAAGACTGCAAGTAATTGTTGGTTTGTTGTTGGTGAAGATGAAGCTGCGTCTGAATGTAACTATAGGAGTCATGAGCGCTAGTATTGTACTGAGAGATATCGTTGTTGTTCTGTAGAGTAAGTAAAGGCTGATGATGAAGATGCTCAAAAGGTTGTTGGATGCTTAGTGGATAAGGTTGAAGTTGAAGCCTAGAGCTGGAAGCAACAGAGCTCGAGCCGCTCGCTGCACCATACTGATGGAAATTTGAACCGAGAGCTATCATTTCCTCGCGTTTTCTTGATGATTCTAGAGCTTGAGCTTCTTTGAGCCGTTTAGCCGCACCACCTCCTATAGGAAGTGTGTTGCTCTCTAGGATGGCTTTCACATCGTAACGGTTTATCTCAAAGTTTGTAACCGCGTTTAGACCTCGGAATTTTATTGCAGCTATGTCGTATGCTTCTGCTGCTTCTTCCTCCGTGCCTAAGCAAAACATACGAACTAATATAAACCATGACAATCTATATAGACGTTTATACAAAACTTATATCTGTATATAAATTTAAATCCTTTTATGAACTTTCATTAGACGTCTCCAAATATATTAAGATGTGATTTGAGAATTATATATCCACGGTTTATATAAGACGTATTCGTATTTATACTTACTGAACGTTCCCAAGTATAGATCTTTGTTTCCGGCAACTCGTCCGATCCTTGCTTGCCATCTTCCATGTTGATGATGTCTTGTTACTCCACGGTACATGGATGCACCACGTGAGAATCCACTACTTTTCCTGCAATTGATTTCGCGAGGTTCTTTGATTATATTAGAATGCTGCCATTTCTATTTGACATAATCCATTCAAGGTCTGATCAAAAAAGGGGAAACCACCTTCTTATAGACGCCACAAACTCTTGTCTCGTCATGTGTTTCATCTCCTCTACTTCCTTCTCATAGCTAGTTATCTAAACAACAACAAAAATAAATATTAAAATTAAAAAATATACATATATATAGAGAGAGAGAGAGAGAAGGAAATAATGATATTATCGTCTATTACAATTACAAACATCTATTTATATTCCTGAAAATTTGAAAGAATTCACTTACCGGAAAGTTGGTAGTAGTAGAGGGACCCCAATACTTAAGTGCAGCTAGATCATATGCTCGTGCTGCTTTCTCTTCTTTGTCATACCCACCTGAGTTTATCATCCGATTATAAGTATAATATACTTTTAAAATCAAAAATACAATGGCACCATAACGAGAGGAAACAAGAATCAACAATATGTCGTTGTAGTTTAATGGTAAGTATTAAAGAACACAAGAATCATTTACCTAAGTAGACTGAAGAGATTTCGAAGAAGTTCAAGATTCAAGCATCAAGAAGATAAGAATAGAGAGCAACATAATTAGTCCAAAATCAAGTTTTTAATATGAGATTAAACACAAAATAATCAAATAATTCACTTACCTTGTCTTCCTTTCCTTGATTGTCCTTCTCTTCTACAGCTATTGTCCCAAAGATGAGCTTCATATCTACCGGTCCATCTGTGTCTATAACATCCAAAAAACACATAGCATATTTATATACCAATTTAGTTATATACTGTACTAAAAAAAATGAGAATAAATTAAAAGTGGAACTCATTAAGACCTTGTAACGCCACGATATATAGAAGTTCGTTGTCCAAAAGTTTCCAAAGTTCGTCTCGGTGTAGCCTCAACAATGGCTCCTCCACTTGTATTAGTAGTGCTGCTACTATTATCGGCGCTGGTCTCACCTGGCGAAGCTTTCACGGTGGCGGCTGCTGCAACATCAGCTCCGGTACTTCCCATGGAAAGAGTGAGAGATTGCAAATTGTGTGCACTCTCTTGAAGCTCATAATTATTAGGAGTGTTAGAGGCACATGTGACAACTGTAGGTAACAAGCTATTAGTTTGGAAGTAGTAATCAGAGTCGTTGGTTTGATGAATGTCGTTGTAAGGTACGAGGTTGTGGTCGGGTTGATGATTATCCGATTTGTTCACTCCTAAGAAATCAGCCACTTTTGGAATCTCTCCACCTTGGCCGCCTCCACTGTGTGGATTGATCATATTCCATTCTAAGAAAGCATACAATTATAATTAATTGTTTTCGTGAACTCAAACAAAAATCTGAAAAAAAAACAAAATATAAACAGAACCATCTTTAAACATGTGCAATGATGCCTTCGAATTTACATTTGTCTAAATATTTGGACCCTTGGTTTTTTAAAAGGTTTTTAACATAACAAATGTTTAATAAAAGAAATGCATTAAGGCTTTGAATATGAACATACATATACATAAATGTGTGTGCATATATATACCTTGGTTTTGAAACGGATTGTCCATATTGTCGTTGACCAACCCAAGATTGAAATGAGAGGTTTGTGATGAGTGGATGTGAGGGGGAAAAGAAGAGTGAGTCGGTGATAGAGGAAAAGCAAGCCAGTTGTTAGAATTCATTTTCTTTTTTTCTTCTTGGAATCAAATCTTTAAATCACAGAGAGATATAATATATGATCTGCAATGATAGGGTGAGAACAAGCAGAAATTGATTAGAGAGACGTATCACAAGTTCACAACTCATAAGATATTAATTAAGTAAAGGCAAGAGAATTCAAAGAATCACAAGTTAATTCAATGAAGAGAAATGATATGATGATGAAGAGAGATTACTGTCAAGGGTTGAGGAGAAGAAGAGATCTAATTTTACTTTCTCCAAGTATGGTTGCAAATAGAATCCTTGCCTTACTCTCTGTGTCTCTCTCTCCGAAAACTCTATCTCTCTCTCTTCGGTAACTTGAGGGTTTTAAAGAAAGGAGACGAAGATCATTTGTGTTAAAGTCTTTAAAGATAATTTTTTAGGAAGCTAAACAGGTTTTAAAGTTAAACCTATTACATGGCTCGCTTTAAATGGCTTTCTTTATATAATCTCATTAAGGAGGGATTGATGTAATTTTATTATCAACCATAGAAAAAAAGAAGCAGGTAAGTAGAATTTTATTTAATTATCATGCACAACCACATATACATAAAATGATACATTGAAGGGACTTATACAAAATACAAATGTTACGCTTCATTTTACACCAAATAATACTATCTGTTTGGCAGATCTGAATATGATATTGCAATAAATAGGGACACGAGTGTCGTAAATAAGACAAATCTACGCTTCCAACTGAAAAAGTCCAAACCCTAAGTCTCTCACTCTCTCTCTAAGAACCATACAAAATTAAAATCACCCTCTCTCTCTCACTCTCTCTCTCTCTAAAATCACCCCACTTGGATTATTGGAACTCACGTCCCTCGTTTAATGCGATTAATGACTCCCCAAAGCCCAGCATTCCCACACTCCGCAAATCATCTCTTACTCTCTCACCATTGACCATTCATTCTCTCTCTTTCATCTTTACATATATACATGTGCTTACTGCTTACATATCCATATACATGTGTACGCGCAAGGCTACGTATTCGTATCCGTCTACGTGTACACATACATGCAATCTCATTGAAAATGAGTCAAAGATAATATACATAAAACAACAATTGGATCGATCCTCTTAAACTATAGTATATTTGTAGATCCCCGAGTTCACTCATCTCTTCTGCATGTATGTACGGACATGCAATATTAAATGAGACTGAGTTAATTAGTTAAATATTAACAAAGCACATATGGAAAGAGTAAAAGCCACTCTTCGTTCAAAATAATTTGAATATGATCGAGTACTAAGAGAAGAATATAAAAAATGTTTTCGAATACTTTTTTTTCTCCTGTAAAAGGGAAATTATAAATTAAAAAAAAAATTGGGGTGGGATTTTTGTTTGGCTTTCCCGAGTTAAAATCTGTTGACCGATTAATTGGATTTCGCACCCGTCAAAGAGAGATATTGCTTAGTGATTTAAAATTAAACAATACTACTAATATAGATGGCCTAATATTTAAGTGTTAAAGCTATAATTACTTATGTCCTATGCACACTAGAAGCATGTATTGTGCTAGGAGCCAGCTCTTTGTTTAGTCGCATGCCTTTGTGTCATCCATAACACCGTTCCTATTATTGTATGTGGACATAATAAAAATATCTAAATTTATGTACATTCACCGTAAGATAGAATCAGTCAATATTTAGCACTAAAACACTTCAACAAGAAAAGAAAACGAGTTCCCATGTGAAGATAATTTAGTATTAATTCCTTGGTACAAATTAATTTTAAAGTTTTCTTCTCCATATTCTACTTCATAAGATCAATTATCACTTTTATATATTCCAAAATATTACATAGGTATTTAATAATCCACATTTTTAACTGAACAAAAAAAAACTTTCTTAGATCGATGCCTAACTATATATCATAGTGATCTCAATATTAGGAAACTGTTTGATTTGGCACAGGATGATAACATATCTCTTCTTGCTTTTTAGACATACAGATCATATATAATTACTATGTTTTTATTCTATAAATGCAAACGCACACACCAACGTTTGAAACAATCACATTATATAAAAAAGGATTTTGACTATGGTTAAGTGAACCATGGGACATTGGTGATATATTTAACAAAAGAAAAGAAGTGAGAAAAGAACAATGTTTGAGAAAAATGATATCTAGCTATTTATGTGTTTTGATCAAATCAACACTTCTTTGTTTTGAGCAAATGATAAAATCAACAGTAAAACTAATAAAGAACGAACGTACAAACCAATATATGTTCCAAAACAATGTAACATTTAATATTTTTCCACTGTCAGAAAAACAAAAGAGGGTTATAACTTATAACCGTAGCCGGTTAAGTATATAGGTCTACTTCAAAGAAAGTTCTGATTCTATAGTTTACCTTAAACATCTACTTTGAAAAATTATAAAATTTCCGGTTAGTGAACGATGTAACGAAATCTCTATATTATAAAATTTCTATAAATAAAAAAATAAGTTTCCTTTTTTCGCTTTCTTCCAAACTGAACTTATGCAGAGTTCAGACTGCTGCCTCTGAAATAATTAATGCTCCTAGAATCTAAAGAATAATAATCAAATAGCAAAATAGTGTAACAGTGATCAACTGATCATATGATTGTATATGTAAGGAAACAGTGATCGTATGATTCACAATATTTTAGGAGTTTTATAACTTTTTTTAAGTAAAACAACAGACAAGAAAAGGAATCATGCACCTGTTTAAATTGGCTGTTGTCATTTTACGACACTTTCCCGCCAAATTAATGACTTTTTTCCTATATTAAAGATATTAAAAAGGTGAGTTTGACTGAAGAAAGGTTAACAAGCCAAAATGCATGTTTAGCATTTTCAAAGATCTAATTAAAATTTTAAATTCAACATTAGTAATTATCCTTCACAAGTAACAACGTAACTAAAATTATCTACTAGAATATACAAAAACAATTTCTTAATCATGCAGATGATAAATTGTAAATTGTAAATTGTCCAAGAACATTGACGCTTTCTAGGAAGTTCTTTTGTAGATAGATGTCATTTTCTGTAAAGTACTCATCAAAACAAGTTCGGGGATCTTTAAAGCAAAAAACAACATTTTATCCAAAAAAGAACAAAAGTAAGGCGATAGTAGGAAGCAGACAAAAGAAGAAGAAGAAAGTATAAAATAAATGTGAAAAAGGTTTTATGACAGAAATAAGAAATTGAGTGAAAAAAAAAAAAAAAAAAAAATGAGTGATTTACAAAAGATCAAAGCGAGTTCAATATATATGAAAAAACGAAGTCTTCTGGTCGTGTCTGAATAAATTAATGAAGAAAGAAAAAAAGCTTACACAGAAATTGGGAAGAATCTAAAGGAATTGAAATGTGTGTCGATAAGAGTGAAGAGAGGGTGCAATTTGCTGACTTTTGCCACCGGCTAACACCGGTCATTTAAGTTTTTTTTTTCCGCCACATTTTCAGATTTTGCTGCCTATATTCTTGTATTCTTGTATTCTTGTAATATCGTCCACCCTCACGTGTCGATTTATTCGATCAAATATATTATGTTCCCAATTAGTGGCTTTGCATGCGTTCTACAAAATTGACAAAAGAAATGCATAGAGAAATTAAATTGGTAACGAAGATAGATCCGACCTCCCCTATAGTGAATATAAACTAAGTTTAAAAAAAAAAGACATCAGTGGAATCCAAAGTCTGAAACCTAAACTACTCCCCAAATCGAATTTACTTCAAGTGTTTATGGATAGCCAAACTGCAAGGTACAAGATTTTCTTATGACATTTGGAAAAAAATCGATCCTTATCTTAAACTCACAAAAGGAATTCACACTTTAAACCGAAGCCACCAACACATCACAATATGTGGTTGATTTAAGATCAATTTTCTTTAAAAATATAGATTTCAAACCTTACACCTGCAGGTAGATACTTTGAACCAATTCTAGACTACACGTAGTAAATTTTACATAAATACACTATATTGGACGCATGCATGCATCTTAAATACATGCATTAAACGATGTACAAAACCTTATATCTTAATAGTATATATATCTGGATTTTCGGATAATAAAATAGTGAATCAATGTCAAAGCTACGTAAATACGATTGTGGAGTGTACACCATTTATATTCTTGTTTCATCCTTTTTCAATTCTCAAGTAAAATGAAAATATACAACGTGCCACCATTGATGTGTACATATCTATAAATCCGTCATTAGTTACATTAGTTCAAATCAAAATTATATTCCCTCCGTTTCATAGTATAAAATGTTTAGAGAAGTATTTTTGTTTTATAATATAGGATGTTTCCAATTTCTATACAACTTTTAGATTAATTTTATATTTTATATTATGCAGTCTTGTTTATGATTGGTTAAACTTTTTTAAAACAACTGTTTCTTAATATGCGTGTTTTAACTAAAACATCCTATATTTTGAAACGGAGGGGTACATTTTAAAGCAATATATATACTCCTTTATTTCATCTGTAAATATATATTGTTGTGTATGATTTAGTGAATGCCAATTAGAGGTCCATTAGAAATTCATTAGGCTATAACATAATGTTTGTTCACCAAGTTGTATCCTCTATATATCACTAAAAGAAAATATGGAATTACCGACTACAAAAACAGTCACAAACTACTTAGTAACAACTGATTGGCGACTGACTTACGTAGTCGCTAAACAGAGCGTCGCTAAAATAATCAGCCGCTAAAGAGTCATCACGGAGCTACTAATTGGCGACTGATAATATTGATCGATTTTCCCTCGCCAAATAATCGCTAAAAGCTGCGACTAAATTGCAACGCCTGAATGACTGGTTTAGTTACTCATTTGCGACTGTTTTGGTTACTGATTTGTGTTTGTTTCGATGACTATTTTACGACTGTTAAATTGAATTATTTGATTTTGTAATAACAAAACTGATTATCAAAACTATAACTAAAAGATAACAAACATGAAATTAAACAAAGACATAAGTTTCAACATACATAAGTTCTAGAAAACATCCAAACAAATCACACCAAGTACAAGAGTACAATTACAACCATTACAAAAGTTTTTAAGGTCATGAGGGAAGGAGGGATAGTGTAGGAACCTAAATTTGAACATCAGCAGGGTCGGGGTCATTGGTTTGAGACTTGAGGAAGGCGACAAAGTTTGGGTAAGTCTTGAGGAAGCTCACCAAGTGTTTGATCTCTGCTTGTTGCTCAGATGCAACCCGTAAAGCCACAGCTACAACCCGTGATGCAGAGCATCACGCTCTGCTTATAGAGCTGCTTGTTGCTCTATTTTGCGGTTAGCTTCTTCAAGCTGTTGCTGCAAGCTTGTGAAAGAAGAAGAGCTTCCAGAAAATTTCCGCTTCCCGTTGATGTAACTCCCTAGGCTTCCAAATCCAAAGTATGTTCCTCTATCGCTTATGAAAGTAGACTGCATAAACAAAACAGAGAGAAAAAGTTAACATAATTACTCAACAATGAAAAACTTAATAGCTTATTAGAAAAAAAAAAAAGCAAATTACCTGAAGAAATAGCTCATCATCCTCCTCTTGAGATAGCTCTGATCAACGTGTAGTACCATCAGAAGACTCGTCATTAACCAGAGCAGCCAACTTAGCTTCCCTTTTTTTCTTATATGCCTCATGAACTGCTTGCACTTTCTTATCGACAAAAGTACCATCTTTTTTGGTAGGAGTCCTGACGAAAACTTCAGAAATAGATGGCGGTCTTCCCAATTCCACTTCCTGAAATATTAGACAATGAAAAGGTGAGGAACAACACCATCTGATGTAACTTATTAAAAAATTAAAAGGTTATGATGTAACTCACCATCTCTTGTTCGATTTGTAAGTAAGACTTCGGCCCTTATACATGCTTGTGAGGACCAAGACCATTACGGTCAGACATTCGAGCTGCTGAAGTGGTTGCACTCTTTGCTATGGCTTTTTATGTGTCCCAATAGTCACATATTTCTTTCCAAAGAGTACCCTCAATCCAAGTCGGTTTCACTTGATCTCGCTGACCTGCTGCCTTGGAAACCATGTCATACGACATTGACAAATGATATATAACTTTTCTTGAACCACATCGGTTAGTAAGGGATCCCATGTGTGTGTTTTCTACAAAATAAGAAGGGAGACTAGTGTTAGTGATCAAAATAATTAAAAAAAAAACTATAAATACAGAAGTCAAATTGAAAGGAGTAGAAGTTTACCGCGAATTCCAAGAAGTATATTTCTCTTCTTTCATTAGAAGCACAACCCCAACTGTAGTATGACCCATCAAACTTGTTTGTAAACACTTTTGTAATCTTTCAGGTAAGTTTTGACTTGTCCTTACCAAACCTTCAAACACAAACAAATCGAAAAACAAATCAATATGAAACACAAACAAATTAATACTAAAAACAAATCAATACGAAAGACCAAATCAATTCTAATCCAATACTAAAAATTCTAATCAATCCAATCAAAATTCTAATCAGTCCTATGAACTAAATTCTAATCAATCCAATCAAAATTCAAATCAATCCTATGAACTAAATCCTAATCGATCCAATCAAAATTCTAATCAATCCTATCAAAATTCTAATCAATTCTAATCTTACCAAGTGGTTCCAGACTCTAATCTGGGAGAGAGGACAGTGGTATACAACTCACGGTCTGCCTGGACAAGCATGTCATGTAAAGAAGTGAGTACATCATCTGGGAGATTTGATTGCCTTAAACCATCATCCTCATAATCAGCTTTGTATTCTTCTTCCTCATGTGAGTTTTGCGCTTGAGAACTGTGATGCGATGCAGAGGCTGCTCGAGGTTGAGGAGAGGGTCGAAGATGATTTGAGACTGGAGGTTGATGAGACTATCTAGGTTGATTCAAGACTTGAGGACAATGTCGAGGATGATTTGTGACTGAAGGTTGAGGAGACTCTCGAGGTTGACTCGAGAATTCTGGTGGATTCGTCGCAGAAGGGAGAGGTTGAGGAAAAAGACGCATGATTGGAGCTACGCTGGAAGGAGATGCTCTAGGAAAGCTCCTCGAGTTCTGGAAAAGATTTGTCGGAGGTGGATAGTCCCTGTAAGTAGATCTCGCTGGAGGCTGGAGGATTGAGACAAGAATTCCCTGAGAATCAGTGTCTGGGTTATTAGGGTTTGCCGGCGTAAAGGTATACTGGCTGGGAAGATTATCGGGTCTTCGATTCGTCGTTTGTGAGGTTCCAGAAGTTCGATTTGAAGGGTTTCTTCTTCTTCCTCCTCTTTTCTTTACTCCAACCATCAAAATCAAGAGATACCAGGGTTTTTTGATTGAGGGCAATTGATATCTAGGGTGTTGAGGAATAAACGAAGAGAAATGAGGGGTTAGGGTTTGTCGATTGAGAAGAGAAATGAGGGATTATGGACTACGATTTGTCGATTGAGAATAAAAATGAGGGATTAGGGTTTTCTCGGTGAAGAAGATGAATGCGATTTGGGTTTTCGCCGTTTTGTTACGGCCCAAATTTGGTTTAAGATCCAAATTAAATAAACCAGTCGCTAAAGAGTAGCTCTTTAGTCACAATATTTGGTGACTGTCAAATTGGTCAAATCAGTCGCAAATTGGCAACAACACTGCGACACTATGCATTTGTCTCGAATTAGCGGCTGTTAGGCGACTGTTTTATTTTAGTAGTCATTGAGTAGCAAAACAATCGCAATTCAGTCGCTAAATTTAACGACTGTGTTTTAAGTCGCAACTTGCAGTCGACAATTCCATATTTTCTTGTAGTGTATACTCTATTATGTCTATGGAATAAGATAAATTTTCCCCTCACATCTATTACTTTAACATATATATATAGGGAAAATCATGTTTTAAACCTTTAAAGTGTTACTGGGTAGCGCTTTAAACCTCGAGAGAATTTCACTAACACTATAAACCTTTAAAATAATTTTACTAACACTTTGAAGCTTTAAAATAATTTTACTAACACTTTAAACCTTAAAACTAACTTTTATTTTTGTACCGCCATAAAAAATAACAGAATAATAATATTCATCAACGCGAAATATTTAAACTATGTTGGTTTAATTTAAAATTTAATTAGTTTAAATTTTTATAAATAAATAAAAAGATAAAAAATAAATTTGTGTTCATCTACGTTGTAGACAAAACTTTTACGATGTTACTCTTCACATTATTAATCCTTTTAATAAATGCATCTCTACTGGATTCTGATTCAAATCGATTGACTTCTCATTGGAAACCATTAAATCTTCTAAATATATTGTCGTCTTCATTTTACATTTATCAAATGTTTTAACCTTACCTCTGATTCTTCATTTTTTTTTTGCTTTGATGTATTTTTAATTTTTTTTATCAATCGTCATAAATAATCAAATTAAATTAAATTAATTAAATAAGTATTTAAATCAAACCAGCATAGTTTAACTATTTCACGTTGATGGATATTATTGTTCCATCATCTTTCATGGCGGTACAAACAGAAAAGTTAGTTTTAAAGTCTAAAGTGTTAGTGAAATCATTTTAAAGGTTTATAGTGTTAGTAAAAATATCTCAAGGTTTAAAGTGCTACTCAATAACACTTCGAAGGTTTAAAATGTGATTTTTCCTATATATATATCCATGTATATGTCTTTTATGGCATTTTGTTTGTATATTAAATATGGCATTAAAAATTAATATTACTTTTAAGAATGCATAAAACATATATATAAGACAAAAAAAAAACAAAATCGTAATCTTCAATATACTCTTAAAGTTACTGTCATAAAGTACTGGAAAAGATAATTAGAAATTAGTCAATAAGGGCCTGACTGGTTCAACCACAGCGTTTGCGGCTGCGGTTGCGGGAGATCGTGGAAGCGGATAGTTGCGGTTTCAAGCATTATTAAGCGTTTTGAATGACTGGTTTAACGTTTTTAAATAGGTGCGTTTGCGGGAGTTTTACGACTAGTTGACCAGCGGGTGCAATAGCGGTTAAAACATAATAAATGTAATATATAATTATATAAATGTTTTTAAACACCAAAATTTTGATTAAACTTAATCTATAATTAAATTTCATTAAAAATACTAAATATTTATTCAGAAAACAAATAAATTTCATATTGAAGCGATAGATGAGAAGAGTTATTGGTGATTTGTTTTAATATTTTTCATAAATAATCTTATTTTCTTAAATTTTCTGATGAAATATTATATTTATTTAGATTTTTTTGAACTTATGTGCGATGTGCCATTAAATTTACATCACGTTTTCCGGGTGATTGTTAATTGGAATCTTATTTTCTTATATAATTGTTTATTTTCAAATCTTCTCAATTGTATCTGTACTTCATTTTCTCCTATCTTTAATGGATAAAATGGTTAGGTAGAAGATATATATATATATATATATATATATATAATATTTCAGTATCATTGATTTGTTTTTACTTAAAAAAAAAATCCAACCGCAACCGCTCGCAACCGCAAACGCTTGCGAAAAACAGCTTTTGGAATTCAGTGATTTGAAGCGGTTGGGAGAAATTGGAAACGGTTTGTGTGATAGATACCAATCGCTAGCAACCGCTACTAGCGGGAGAATCAATCAACACCTAACTTACAAAAAAAATCTTGGGAAGCTAGCATGTTTAGAATAAAGAGGTAATTAATCAACTTGAGTGACTGAATAACAATAAAACACAATAGAAAGTCCATTATTTATGTTTCGTGTTTCTCTTATTTAGCGAGTCCATATTATACTAGTATAAGATTGTGTCCTTGATGAATTCCATGCTTTAAATCTTGTGCAAAGCTTAAAGAAACAAAGTTGATCGAAACGAAATCCTAAACGCACATATTGTTGTTATGCAGTCTTAGTAGGTTTAGGTATTAGAATGCCACTTATTGAAATCGTCGACTTTACTCGAACAAATCGTTTAATTTAATGATGTACATTTAATTCACTCTTTAACATTACATTTACACCAGTACCCATACTATCTACATCCAATGTTTAAGAAAGCGCTAGACGTTCACTAGGCGGTGATCTAACGCCTAGCGCCTAAAACACTTAATCGGAATTTAGATGGTTTTAGGCGGTTTAGACGTTTACACTAAAAACTAATATATATATAATATTATATACATAATTATATAAAATATATATAAGAATAATAAAAATATTAAATTAAAAACAAAACAATAGATAAAAATATTATTTTAATATATTTATTTTAAATAATATATTAAACATTTATAATTATGTTTATATAAATAAACCTTATAAATTTTAAATTTGTGCAATTAAAATTTAAAAATACACTAAAATGATGATACTACAATTTTAGGCGGTCAAAGCGGTTGTCTAGGCTGTACTATAGCGCCTAGCACCTAGACGGAGCGGAGACGGACGCCTAAAACGCTTTTTCGAACACTGTCTACATCATATCATTCTCCCAATGCGGTACGTAGCCGGTAAAGAAATTAATGAATCAATTTCATCATGTGATGTCTATATATACATAAAGAACGACACCGTAGAAATATACTAGAACTCACTAAATATCACACAAATTCGAAATGAGATCAAGTTTGTTATAAATATACTAATTAATGTACGAACTATTCATCCGGTTTACTTCTTGAGTTCTTGTCACGTAAAAGTGTTAGTTTCCAGACCAGAGTTTTATTATTCCTTCAATTGGTTAGTTTAGTCTCATAAGTTAAACTCTCTAAACAATGTGTCCTCTATGGAAACATAATTTTCAACCAACCAATTAATCGGATTTTTTTTGGATTCGGTCGCATGCAATGCAAATAAATATGTTTTGGAATACTTAAAGAAGGACTATCAGCATAAGCAAAGAAAGACCACCGATTGTTCAAATCTATTTCAGATATATCAGGATTTAATTTCAAATAAGTAACTAATCCGATGGTATAAAAGTGGGAGGCCATGATGAAAGTATTATACGTTCACAGTTTATCACGTACGTAGTACTGTATTATTTTTTACGACTCCAACATTTTTTTTAAATAGTATACTTACGATTTTTTTATATGAATGTAAGTGAATAACACGAAAACCGGTGGAAATTTCTTGGGAGGCAAAAGAGAGAGAGAGAGAGAGGTTCACGGGAATCCAAAGAAAAGCTTTGGAGAGTTTCAATGGTGTGTAGTGTGTGGTGGGAGGAATCGCCGGAAAAGTGCTCGTGTCGCCTCGAGATGACCCTCTTTTTCATTTCTTTACAATTAATCAAATTGTATCAGCTTTAGTATTTTTGTTTTTGTTTTTGTTCTTGCGGTCTTGAGAACAATTAATACTAGAGTTTATAGGGTTTGTCTTTGGAAACAAACATGATGTCGCATCATAGTTGCCATATAGACTCTAGCTAAAATAACTAATTTGCTTCTACTCTATTTGAATGATCCCAAAACAAAAACAAAAAATTGACCAATGTTGCTAATTTGGCGTCTGTGTTTGTTTTTAAGGTCTTATTGACTTAAAGTAGTGTGGGATTGTGTAAATTTTTAGGTGGCATTCACTTTAAAATATAAATGGCAATTATGATGATGTTAGACTGTATAAAACTTTAATGGAATGTTTACGAAATGCGGGAACTTGTGGTAGAAACATGTGTTAGAAAGAAAGAAAAAATGTTATTGGTTACATACATATTGGAGTTCGGTGTCCCACAATTTTTCGTTTTGTTTCCAATGACACTACGTTTAGTGTTTAGATTATAATTTTACTGGATCGTTAGCCTGCTTTTTTCGAATAAATCAATGGCCCAAAGTGTCCACACACTAGAGTTACGCCGTCTAATGGGCTCACATAAGGTTCATAATTTGAGATTATTTTACATAATTTGTTTTAGCCCAATTTGTTTAATTTGAGATTATTTGTTTTAATCACAAATTTTACATATTAGTAAATAATATATATATTTTAAATCATCTCACTTAAGTTATAAGATTTCTAATTTTTGTTCTATTTCAGTTGTGAATTTAATTTAGATACTGAAATATTTTTAAATTTTTTTTGACAATCTTCAATATTAATCATAATATTATGATTGCATCCAAAACGTAGCTGATTCCAAATATTTTATGGAAAAACAATTTCTAGTTTCCTTTCCGATTATTCGCATATCATTTCATGTAGCATATGTCATTCAATGTAAAAAGTAAAAACTATTAAAGTAATTAAAAAGCGTGTTAAAACTTTTCATATGGGCTAAAATATTTAGATAATAATTATTTATTGTCATATTATGTATAAAACCAAAACGAATCCAAGTTCGAATTAGTAGAAACTTTAATTTAACAAGCATCAAAATTAAAATTTTGTATTCAGTTCATCTAATTATATGGGCATAATAAATTTTAAATTGTAGTTCACAATATTGTTATCAATATATTTGAACTTTATAAAGTAGTTAAAATGTCAAGAAAATGATTATATTATAAAATATTTAAAATATCAAGAAAACAATTATATGGCAAAACGAGTTTGGATTAACATTAATATAAAAAGTTTAAAACATAATGGGGCTACAACACAGGTTTAAATTCTCAATTTATAATTTTGCCAACATCTCCAATATTAGAATAATAGACATTTTAATTAGTACTGTATTTTACAATATTGAAGACTTTTTAGTTATCTCTAAAAAAATATCATTGAATGACAAATTATATATTTTAATAAAACAAATTAGTTGTAAATTATAATATTAAAAAAATAAATATTTTATTAAAATAAATTATTTAAATGTGAAAAAAATTATATAGATCTTGATAAACAAATTTTAAGCTTCACAGATGATATAATGGGATATGTTAGAATTGACAGAAGTTTGTTGTAAGATGAGTTAGATGATAGAATTAATCTTGTGTGACATCTCTGACTCTAAATGTGCAGTATGAAATTACTTGGGTTAAATCTAAAAAAAAAGGAGAAAATTAAATTACATAACTTTAATATTAAACTAGAAAAGCCTTAAAAATCTAACATCACTATATTTGTAAAATAAAAATGTCTTGTAGTGACATCATTTCTTTATAACTGATGCAAAACTAAATCATTTGCATCACTTTCAAACTATATTGATACAAATATATAAATTTAATTCACTTAATAATTGATATATTTATTCATTTATATGAACATCAAAATTTATATAAATTTTAGATCATTGATAAAATTATATGTTAAATTAATATATTAGTTGAACTTAGATTGTTAAAACTTATGTAATTATTTATTCATTTTTTCCGATTAAATATATTTTTTAATTTTGATTTTTATATTTTGAGCACATTCACTTGATTTGTATCGATATATATTAATTTTTGATGATATGTATCTTTTAAAATATTCTGATACTTAGACAAATTAGCAATATAGATCTTCCAAAAACAAATGTAATTTGATAAACACATGTTATTATTATTTTTTTTATTAATTTTAACTAATAGGTATACTTTCGAACATTTATATATATGATTTTTAAAAAAAAAAAAAAAAGAACAAAATTTTTTTTTGGTAAACGACCGGGAGTTAACCTCCCAGCTGATATTTATTAATAATACTTAAAAGAAATTACAATCGAACAACTCTAGGACACGCAGTTCCGGATACATCGTCTCGCATCAGTGTCTCAACACACGATGGAACTCTATAAAAAGCATGAAAACCTAAAGGTAACGTAAACGTATAGTTAGCCAACCCGTCCGCAAGGAGGTTAGCCTCCCTATACACATATGACACACGAACAATCCAGTCCCTTGCAAAAAAACCATGACACAGACGCACCAGGAACGACAATGGATGAGAATCCCCAATCCCTGTCATGAGAAAACCAACCACAGTCTCCGAGTCCACTTCTAGCTCCACCCTCTCCACTCGTCTCTCCCACGCGATGAATAGGCCATAGTAAACTCCCCACAGCTCTGCTAATGGCGCCAAACATCTACCAATATTCAGAACAAACCCGCCACACCAATCTCCATCCTCATTTCGAAGTACACCTCCCGCGTGTGCAAGCCCAGGATTGCCATGCGATGCACCATCAGTATTCAACTTATATCACCCACTCCGCGGAGGCAACCAACACACTAATCTCTCAGCTTTCTCAGGCCTCGAGCCATTACTACCCGTGTGAACTGTCCCTATCTCTCTTACCGCTTCTTTGATGAACTTCACTTTGTCCCGACAAAGACGGTTTTCCCCAAAAAACATTTCCACACCTCCATTTCCAAGCCCACCAAACTGTTATAGCAAATATTGTTGACCATGATGTATGCTCTGAAGCAACTCCCCCACCTAAATTACTGTACAACCACTCCAACAAAGTTTGAGAGAAAAATAAACTCTGCATCCTTACCGGTACCAAACGTTCCCATAAACCTGACATCGCCGGACAATCCCTAAGCACATGAATGATAGTTTCCCTACCGCCTTTACAAACTTGGCAGACGGCAGAGTCACTCAGATGACGACACAAACGCTCTTTGTTGGTCATAATCACTTGACGGGAAACCAACCAGATGAAAACCCTCACCTGCTCTGGTACACGAACCCTCCATACCTGATCATAAAACAAACCCATATCCTGCCATAATTCTTCCTCCCTCATCAACAAATCATAGGCCGACTTGACTGTGAATTTACCATCTGCAGTTTCTCCCCAAGCTGGACGGTCCCGTGCTCCCGTTACAATGTCTATCACTACTGCTGCCAGCTCCAGTATGTGATTCTCAGAGATAAAAGGCAGTATCTGCGGTAATAACCACCCTCTTCCCTCCTGCCAAAATTCACGGGCGGTTAGTGTAGCATAATTATCAGGGAGATAGCCGGTAACCAAGTCACACAACGGTTTACTCGTTAACCACCTATCTGTCCAAAACTTTATTTGTCTACCATCACCAATAACCCAACTAAACCCTTTAACCACCACTTCACGCAAACCTACTCCCACACTTCTCCAAGTAGAAGACCAATGACTTTTAGGCTTCATCCAACTAAAGTCCTGTAAACTCCCCGCTTTATACTTAGCTCGCACCACCCGAGCCCATAAACTCGTTTGATCATGCAGAAGTCGCCATCCCACTTTCGCAACCATAGCTTTATTCATCGCAGCCGTTGTTCTAATTCCCATTCCCCCTTCTCTCTTCGGCATGCAAACTTGCTGCCATGCCACTAGATGAATTTTCTTCTTGTCAGGAGTCGAACCCCAAAGGAACTCGCGAGATATCTTATCCAACCTATCCAGCGTAGAAACTGGTAACTTTATCGTGCTCATTGTATGTATAGGAATTGAAGAAAAAACTGCCACTACAAGAATATCGAGTATTTATAGCATAAGAAGATAACGTTTTAAGTGTTTATGCTATGATTGACTTAGCCATAATTTTATATAGCGTTTGTTTTTTTGTGAACGCTATCAATATGTTGGGCATATTAAAAAATTGATATGCCTGGAAATATTTGCTTTTATAATAGCAGGAGTACAAATAAAACGTTATGTTATTATCGAGCGCATAAACAAATTTTATGTGCCCGCCTCTGAAAAAAAATCAATAAAAAATAGATTAAATAATGTTTGGTTCTTAATTTTTTCTAAAGCAAAACAGATCGGTGGAAATCTCAATCTCTCTCTCGAAATCTCACTTCCCCTCTTGAAAACTCACTCTTCTCTCAACGTTTGTTTCGTCCTTTTGACAAATCCAGTTCTATCATCTCTCTCTCTCTGGTAAGATCCCTAATCTGACCTATGTTAATAGATCCAATTCGTCTCCTTTATTCTATTTATTCTCCTCGTTTCTTCACCTCTTTCGGTCTTTCCTCATCTTATTTTTGTCCATGTTTTCTCATTTTTCCAGATCTCGTTGCCGTTTAGTCTCTACCAGCGAACCAATGGAAGAAGAAATGGCAAGAGATGTTTTCCTAGGGATCTCCTTCGTCATGTTGTCTTTGTCTGCGTGGCTCCATCACCATCCTAGATCTGTCGCTGTTTCGACATCTTAGTCGGTGAGTTTGTTCATAATTCTTAGGGTTCACTGATTTGTGTTTGTCATTCATATACTATTATGATTTTGTTAATTCTTTGTGTTGTAGTTTTCCTAATTTCAGTTAAGGATGGTTTTGGGAAATTTTTTTCCGTTGGAGCGTTGGGCGATCTTAGGCTTCTCGATGGTGGAAGGGAGGAACGATATGGTGAGGACTGACACAACAGATCGTGAAGACTGTTTTAGATCTAGTTGGGGTGAAGTCAGATTCGAGGTTAGGGTTTAATCTTTCTACTAGTTTGGGTGTAGTTATCATGCAGAAGTCTACTTCTTGCCTTATTTTGATTCTCTAAGAAGCTAAGTTGTATCTTCCATTGATGTTTTTTTTGTTTGCTGCAGGGATTGAGGTTTCTAAGTACTTTGACACTATTACTCCTGAAGACAAGCCAAAGTCGATTAATTGGTGAGTTATTAAATGAAAAACTCAGATTGCTTAAGTTTGTTTTCTTATAAGTTTCTCTTCTATAAGTTTTTTTCAGTTGATTTAACTTTGTGCCATGTTTATGTCAAGTATCATGTTGTATTAACTAGTCTTTGTTTGCAGATTTCAAAGTAAACAAAGAAGGAACTAGGTGCCAAATACTGGATTGGTTTTCAGAGGAAGAGGTTGTGGTGGGGGAAGGTATCATACTGATCTGAACTTGTGGTGTTCTTCTCTATGGTCCATGTTAGTCTCGTATCTTCAGGCTCTTTAATTTCTGATGTGTTCAAATGGTTATTGGGGCAGTAGGTGGTTTAAAGAACTCAAGACATGTTGAAGTTGATTACGTGATGATATCAAAGAAGTTTCAAAGATTAGAGGTCCAAGAGTGTGGAAAATTCACGGAGTTTACAAGAGTTTTCTGAACTTATTTTCTAATATGTAATTTTAATTTGTAATGATATTTTGTACCATTGTTTTATATAAATATAATAAAATTTTGGCATTTTTCTATTTAATTTGTCAAATTAACCAAAAACTAAAAAAGTATTGTGGTAAATTGTAATTTCTATAATATTTGGCGTAACAATTAATAGCAAAGTATAATTGCTATTGTTGAATATATGATTGCATAGAAAAAAATGCTATAGTTAAATAAGAAACGATAACAATGCCAAAAACGCTATCAAAAGTGATGGACCTATTATAACGGACGATGATAGAGCGTTTGTTAAAACGCTATAGTATTGTTAGATAGCGTTTTTCGGACGCTACGAAATGTCAATATTCTTGTAGTGTGCTTTCGTCAAAGTAAGTTGTCTCTCAAAGCTCAGCGTCTTCCCTTTCCACCCAGTCAACCGGGATGAAACCTTGGCAAGCATCTCACCAAAAGTATCCTTATAAATTCGTTTCTGCAGAATCGGCATTCCCAAATACTTGCCAAGTTCTTTAGTCGACTTAATACCACTCGCAGCACTCACATGAATACCTACTTCACGCGAGACATTCTCAGAGAAATAAATAGTAGATTTCTCCAAACTTACTTTTTGGCCTGACGCCAAACAAAAACGCTCCAACACCTTCCTCACCACTTTAACTTAAGCAACCGAGGCTTCAGCAAACAATATTAAGTCATCCGCAAAACAAATATGTGACAATTTAGATCCCCCAACAGATAAACTTATTGGTTTACAGGATTTATTCTCAACTTCTTCCTCAATCAAATGACATAGCCGCTCCATACACAGAACAAATAGATACGGTGATAATGGATCTTCCTGTCGAAGTCCCCGTGCTAGTCTAGACGGCTCTGTCTATTCACCGTTCCATAGCAAGCGCATAGCCGAAAAAAGAACAAAATTTAGTGTGAACAAAGATTTCTTCTAAAACAAGTAAAATAACGGAGGGTGTTATGTCTATATGATCACTTGAAATATCGTCCACTGCTGTTTTGTTTGTTTGGTTACTTACTTACTAGTGACTAATCAGACACACTAAACATATTACTGTTCCACACACACTACTGTTTTGTTTGTTTGGTTACTTACTTACTAGTGACTAATCAGACACACTAAAACATATTACTGTTCCACACACACTACTGTTTTGTTTGTTTGGTTACTTACTTACTAGTGACTAATCAGAACACTAAAACATATTACTGTTCCACACACACTATGTAGGGTTGATTTTGCATACGTTCCCATTACAACCTTAGTGTTTCTCACTTTGCTGTCTCCCTTAAATTGTGCCATTAACATATAAATATTTCATCTTAACAATAAAGTTTAGGCTATCTTTCATTTTTTTTTCTCATACTTTTTTGCTAAAATGGCTGTAGAAGAAAACATGGCAGACAAGCGTCATCATGGTATCGAATTCTCCTTCTTCTTTTTTTATCTCTTGCCAATACAATTTATAAAGTATATTCTTTTCTTACTTTGATAATGTGGGTGGAATCAGACGAGGAATGTGATTCATATAATGCCATTATCTCTTTTATATTTCTTTAATTTTATGATTTTAACTTTCATTCCGTGACCAAAAAGCTTTTCTTGTCACACAACTTTTCTTTTTATTTCTTTTGGTAGCTTAGATGGAAATTTTTTGAAATGCCTTTTTGGAATTTGGAAAATTCACTACTGAAATTTTGAGAACAATCTTTCTTGAATGAAAGTTACAACTCAATAACACTTTATCGTGGTGAAGAGTAATAGCTTGCTTTATATGTTTTTGCAATGAGATCGTTATCTAGAAATCAAAGTCCAACGCATATGAGGAAAAAGACTATACATAGTAAAAGACTTGGATGGAGACTGCTAGAAAATCAATTTCTACAGTTCACATTTCTTATCACACTTCGAAAATCATATAATGACAATCACTCACCCGTAAATCAATATATATTTTAACACACATCTAATCTAAAAGAAAGAAAGAAAAAATACTTTGGTTTGTGGGGATAATAATGCTTCATCATAAGAGAGAACAGTAGTGGCAAAGGCAGAAGAATGTGCCCTAAAGTTATAACTCTTTTACAATTTATATTAACCTCTCTCAATTATTTCAAAAGCATATCATTAGTATTTGTATGGTACGTACGGTGACACCCCACGTGCCCCGACGCTCCCTTTCTCTAACATATTACATATATAATAAAACGAAAGCGATTACTAAACAAGAACAACTTGTGAAAATAAATTTAGAAAGAAAATAATAATTAAGAAGAAATGTTAATTAGGATAAGAACAAGAACAAGAGAATCTTGCGTGTCTCGTGGACTTAATTGGTCGATTAATCTGATGTACGGAAGGTGGCAATCTTGGGTCCTAGGAAGTTTCCATCTTCTAATTTGTTTTGTTTTCTTTAGATCTCTTTGGATCTTAAGTCTTAACCCTTTAATTTCTTGTTCTAGATTTTAAGATCTTTAGTTAGATATGGATGGATCCAAGATACACAACTGAACTCTAGAGGCTCTACGTATGATAGATATATCGTTTGCTCTTGTAAATTAAAATTTGAGTTTGCTAAATATCATTTTCTCCATATTATTATATGAGAAATATCGTTTGTTTCACACTTCTCAAAAAATCAATTAAAATTATTATATTACTCCTCATCAATATACTCTTAAGTTATTTTCATTGATGAATCCATAATATAATAGAAATAAAGTTCAAAAAAAAATTATAAGGTATCTGCATTGTAGACAATACGTATTATAGATTTATAGCCTTAAAAAGAAAAACATACAATACATATTATAAAACAAAATTGAAGTTTATAGAACACTTGATATAAATCTGAAAGAGTATAGTATAACATTTGACCATATCTATTTTATGTTGTAAAGATCAAAAATCTGATGGACTTGAAGTAGCTAGTCATAAAAATCTGATGGAATCTAATAAGAAACTTTATTTATTTTCAAAATACTTTGTTTTTTTTTATGACAAGAATATTATTCATTAAATATTTGGGCCCCGTATATTTCGTCATGTAACAAACACTAACTTCTCAATTTATTGTTTCAATAAATTTAAGTGTTAAACTGATATATACACACGCACTTAAAAACTTGTTGGCCAATTATTGGTTGGTTCTTAACTTCGTATCACCTTCCGGCTAACTAATTTAATCATCTTTGTTCAGATCTTTGTGTGTATGGTTTGGCTAGTAAACAATCTTTGTTCTTCTTTCTTCTTTTGGTCAGATCGAACTTTGTTCTTCTTTTGCTATAAAACTTAATGGCGAAAAATCCCTCAACAATAAAAAGCCTTAACTTTTCACAACTTGAAATTATAGTTAAATGCTATCATGTTAATTAAGTAAGTACCGGATCTACCACTATCAACGATCGCAAAAGCTTTACTAAATATGATATCATATACAAGTATTGGTTAGATTAGTTAGGTTAGGTCTATTCTATATCTAACTAGTAATTAATTTTCTAGTAGATATCACTGATAGGAAATCACATGTAAGAAAAAGGTTACATCCATCAACATATATATAACAATCTTATTACCAATAAACAAGTCAGTCGTCTATGAAAGTGAGTTAGAAAACATTCAATAATGCAAGGTTTATAGCAAAGAATAACAATTGAAATAATTCACATAAACTAATGAAAGTAGGTTAATAATTGCAGCAAGAGATTAACACACTTTTGTAGATTTACAGAGAAACGATACAGCTTTACATATAAATGAAGGTGGTTGCGACTTGCGACTGTCCAGTTTGGCTTGTCGACACATTGCCCTCTATTGCCATTAATCATTATGATACCGCACGTGTTCCATAAGTCACATTCATTTGAATTTGTATAGTGTTATATGATGATAAACGAAATACATATAATGAAAATTAATTAACTTATTATAACATTTATGGGGAAAAAAAACTATCAATACTAGAAATAGAAATGATAATATCACTATAGTGTTATATGATGATAAACGAAATACATATAATGAAAATTAATTAAATTATTATAACTATTATGGGGACAAAAATAACTATCAATACTATAAATAGAAATGATAATATCACTATAGGAACATTTTGCAGTTCACAAACTTATAACTCAATTGAATTGTTTGTATAATTTGTAGGTGCTGCTAATACACATTTTCTTGGGACATTATATGCTAATTTTATCATATCATCATTTATAGCCAGTACAAAAAAAACTGAATAATCTTTATTGTATGCATCATACCAACGATCCAGCAAGTTGCTCCCATGATAATATGCCTTCTTCTTGGTGTGATAAGCAATAAGCATATAGATCCATAAATCCATTAAAACTTTGTTCTGAGTGCCATAAATTACTTACACAACCCTCCTTAAAAGATCATTCCAAACTTTATACTAGTAATACATAACACTATCATATTTATAAATTAGAGTAGTATATATCTCTATTTGATTTACCACATTCTAAAAAATATTGCACGAACATCAATCTCATTATTTGCATAGTGATAAAGAAAAAGGTATTTTAAAAAGCAAAACAATCGTATACAGTATACTATACCCCTCTCTATATATAAATGGGACACACGGAGACATAAACGTAACGTTTCAGACCCACTCGTCTCCTTCCTTTTATTATCTCTCTCTATCTCATCTTGCAATGGAGACACGACCATCTTCTTCATCGTCTCTTTCACCGGCGACGAATCTTGATCTCGACAGACTCAAAGCTCTCAAACTCCTCGGAAAAGGCGCAACCGGAACAGTCTTCCTAGTCCACGACTCTGTTTCTGACTCCTCTGTTTCTTCACCATTCGCACTTAAACTCGTCGACAAATCCTCCTCCTCCTCTTCTCTCCGCCGTGCACGTTGGGAAATCCAGATCCTCCGACGTCTCTCCGATGACACAAACACAAACCCATTTCTCCCAAAACTCTTAGGCTCCACAGAATCCCCTGACTTCATCGCATGGGCTTTGCCTTACTGCTCCGGTGGCGATTTAAACGTCCTCCGTCAACGTCAAAACGACGGCGTTTTCAGCTCTTCCGTTATTAAATTCTACTTAGCTGAGATCGTCTGTGCGCTTGACCACCTTCATACAATGGGCATCGCTTACAGAGACTTGAAACCTGAGAACATACTCCTTCAAGAATCAGGTCACGTCACGTTAACCGACTTTGATCTCTCTTGTAGTCTCGCTAAACCCACCCGACCCGAATTCTATCTATCCGACCCGGAACCGGATCCGTGTCATAAGAGAAGTCTGAGTTTGTTCCGGCAGAAGAAGAAGAAGAAGAAGACGAAATCAGCTAGGGTTAACCCAATAACACGCCGGAGACTGAGTTTTTCCGGCGGAGAAAGATCGAATTCGTTCGTCGGAACCGATGAATATATCTCCCCGGAGGTAATCCGCGGCGACGGACATGACTTCGCCGTCGACTGGTGGGCGCTCGGAGTTTTAACGTACGAGATGATGTACGGTGAGACACCGTTCAAAGGGAGGTGCAAAAAGGAAACCTTTCGTAACGTGTTGATGAAGGAACCCGAACTCGCCGGAAAACCCTCGGATTTAACCGATCTTATACGTCGGTTGCTGGTTAAAGATCCGACGAAACGGTTAGGTTTCCGGCGAGGCGCGGCGGAGATAAAGGAGCATGCTTTTTTTAAAGGAGTGAGGTGGGATTTGTTAACGGAGGTGTTGAGACCACCGTTTATTCCGTTAAGAGATGACGGAGGAGAATTGACGGGAAAAGTAACGGCGGAAAGTGGGTTAGGTGTAAAGGAATGTTTCGAGAGACTGAGAACGCCGCCGCCGTTACCGTTAACGCACGAGTGCTCTGAAAACAATCCCTTTGTTGATTTCTGATCCACGCGTGCGAGAATCTAACACACGTTTAATACTTTTTTTTTTTTGTTTTAATAGCAGTTTCTGATTTTGATGTGTATAAAAAAATAATTTGTTAGAACTAGAATCAAGAAAAAAAAATAAAAAGTGATGATATATATATAAAAATTATCCGTAATAAAAGAAATCAATAATCCAAATAACTTAAGGGGGTAACAAAAAAGAAAAGGACTGTGGAATCATAACCACACGGTCGAATTGTTTCGTAAAGCATGGTAGTTGATAATTACTACACTGCTCAAACCATCCACAACGAAAGTGATTTTTATGTTGTTTCAAAAGGACAGTGGTGAGAATACGTACACCTTGTAGGTGGTACTAATGATAGAAGAAAAAAAATAAGTATAATAAAAAGCCACACAGTTAAGCAATTGGTTTGTAAAGTCATCAACAACATTGATGGGAAATATATTTTCGATGATATAAAAAGTTGCGGACTTGCATATATGTCCATCTAATAGTATTCAATTATCAATATCTAAGGAATATATTTGCTTTTTTTCTTTTTGATGAAGAGAAAATAGAGAGTTTAGAAATGATAGAATGAGGATAGTAGTAAGAGTTGTTCACGAGCTGAAGTTTATTTAGATTAGCAATAAGACAATAGTTTGGAGATTCACATGGTTGTTTCCCGTGACTCCATATATTTTTGATTTGGACGGTCTGTTGTATATGTGGATGTGTTATAATCGTTTATGAAAAATGATGAAAAACGATATTATGGAGATGTTATATATAATTGGTGTAATTGATTGAAACATGTTTCATAACGACGGCTTTCTATACAATTCTTTTTTTCTTTTTTTTTCTACTTTTCTATATACGTCATACGTACATGATTAAATTTCTTGCTTGATGTTGATGATTATAGTGAATCCCGATTTGTTAATCGTAAATATTATCGGTTTCCCCCGTTAAATCATTGTCCAATCATATCAAATCGTCTAAGATGCTAAAATGATATCATCGGAGGAAAAATTGATACGTCGATGTGTGGCTACAATGGACCAATCAATATTCCCCCTACTTTTATATAGAGAATTGTAGGTTGGTATAGTATGTTGAAATATGGGCGAAAAAGTTTGGGTGCATATGAGCAAGTCACGGGTAAAAGATGAAATCTTGGCAATATTAAGAACACACCTACAAGCTAAAAACCTCTATAAGGTTTTGTTTCAAATAAGGTTGTCCTTTTATAAGTTGTTCGGCCAAATATGAATTCACAAGTGAGATACACTCCCCACACCCACACACACATGTACGAGGCTACGAGCTAGAGTTAGATTCTCTTAATGTGAAACATAAAAACGAATTCTATAAACATAATTTATCATTTGAAAAAGAAAAAAAAATTACGATGACTATATTATTTTACAGGTTAGTCAGGAAAGTATGTTGTTTTCATCAGAGGATTAGTTGGTCGACACTCAACAAGAATTGATTAGATTAATTCAACCTTTTTTTTAGGAGCTCACTTGATTATATATGTTTTAGAGAGACACATCCACCATTGACTTGATGATACTTTTTAGTAGTGAGAAGACAAAAAGGAAGGAGAGATAAGGGGACAAAGACTATAACATTTATAAAAAATGACAAAACTAATATTTGATTTTGAAAAGAAGAAGAAAAAAACAGAAGAAATAACAAAACTATATAGGAAGCAAAAGAAAAGACAAATGCTTAGAAAACCACCTCACGTGTTGTGTGTCCTGCCAAACCCATCAGCTATTAAGGAGTTGAAAATTATTAACATTGTGACTATTGTCTTTGTCTAATTATTATATATACTATTCTTCTGTTTACTTAAATAATTTTATTTCGTTAGTTAAAAACTTGTAAGTTTTGGTATCAAACTTTGATAACGATTACACAACGAACACACCACATGCTTCTTTTCCTTCTTCTTTTTCTTTGCTGTACGTTACATGTATCATAATCACGATTTGGTGCTTCATGTCCCATTTCAAGATTTGATCAACCATAAACATCGTTGATAACAAAGCCAATACAGTGATTTAAAAAGGGTAAATACAAAAAAATACATTTGCAGAGAAAACAGTCTCTCCACAGCAACTTTCTCGATTTGTTCAGAGGAAAGTTCTGTGAAGCATTCCAATGGCCAAACCTGTAATGCACACACACTATGAGATGCTCCTTACGTACTGGTCAAGTGCAGTGTTGAACAACTCCGACCTTGAAAGACCAATGAAACATAGTCAGGGTTTCATCAATGCGATAAGATATTATGATCGGAAGTATGATCAAGATGCAACAGTGTGTGAAGCTTACTTGATTGGAGAGCCTGGGCTGTATATAGGATTTTTTACGACATACTCAACATATAAACTGTAGATGTACTTTAAGGATTCGCGTAAATCTCCCGTCTTTGGATGAGTTACTAAGATGATCTGCAAAAGAATAGAAACATGTTGTGGTTTAAGCATCTAGATGTCCGTTTAGTATTGTGGTAAAAAACAACTATGGAATATTCACTTATGTCTGTAAGCAAAGCTAGCTTCCAGCTAAAAAAAATTATCTTGTAAGACTCCATCTATGTATGTATACACATATAAATGAATCAAGGCAGCCAATCTCAGTTTCTCCCCTGGTTATTATTAGTACTAGAATGCTTAGCCAACAAATCCGGACCGACGCTGTAAGAACCATGTATGTTCTGAATCAACAATTCTCATGTCCAGGGGAAGAACTAACCATACAGTGCAAGAATAGGGTTCTGTCCTGTTGATTAAATTTGTGGCTCGACCCCTAACGTTATGTTCTTACAGATGATTCACAATCTAAAATTAAAAACAATGACCATCCATGAACCATCTCCTCAAGCTGGTTCAAACATAATAATATCTGTTGAGACATAACTTGGCTAGTTAGCTCAGACTGTTTTACACTGAGAAAACGACTTACTATTCTCATTGCTCCTCCTACACGACAACATGTCTAAATACACTAGTAAAATTCCTCGTTACGTACTCGTCTCCCTAGTTCTCATATTCTTCTATATAGTAACTCCTAAAACTCTCCATGTCTCTTAACTACACACTAAGATACTGACTTTGAGGTTGAAATTTAGAAGATACAGTTCTTATAATTCATTCAAAATCCCTAAACAATAAGCCAGATTCCAAATAAATCTTAATACTTATCATACTGAAACTACATGATGGACATCTAAGAGCAGTGAAGCTAACCTTGATACCAGAGGGAGTCTCCATGAAGCTTAGCTTGTAAGTGTTGGTACGGAAACTGTGGAAAGAGCAACCTTGTCCTGGCAACTGTGGAACCCCTAGATTCCCCTTATCCGCACTATACAAAATCAAAATCACAAAATCATAAGATCTAACCAAATCTATGGAATCATCAAATCTCACAAACACAAACATAAATTACTTGGGATCAAACTAATCAGCCAAATCAAATCGAAACGATGCACACAAATCACACCCATTCAAATTCCGATCAAATCGAAATGGTCAAATCTAGCTAAATGAATAGTGAGAAAATCTAACTTGACTGGATCCATCTTTGCGGTGAGTGATTTGAGAGAGAAGAGGAGACCAAACATGAGCTTGTGATCTTGCTGAGGGTTAAGCGTATGAAGAGGCCGATTCCATTCTTTGTAGAGAAGACACACACCGTTACGGTTGAAAACGTACATCATGTGCGCGTTGTTTCCACTCGCCGTCGGAACCGGCGGCGACGGACTTATCTCGGATCCACCGAAGAACTGCATTCTTCCGTCTTCTCCGGCGATAGACGAGAGAGAGAGAATCAAATCAAAAGATCAAGCTGAGAGAGATCAGAGCAACGTCAGAACTTCGAATTCGGTTCTTCTCAGTCGATGGGGAACGAAACAGCTTTTTTTTTTGTTTTTCTTACTTTTTTGGGCTTCAAATGAGCCGTACAATAAACCGTAGAAGAATAGGCTCTTAGTGGGCCAAAGCCATATAAACAACAACTATGTTAAGACCAAAGACCGGCTTTGTAAACCGGTGGTCTCGGATTCTCACACATGGTAGGCATGTTATAGAGCTCTCAATCTCTCATTACCTGTTTATAAACTTATGTTAATTAAATGACAATTTTTTTTCTTCTGAAGCCACATAATCACTGATGAATCATTAATCTAGTTAGTATTTAAGAAAAGGGACTAATAAAAGTGCAAACAACCAAAAGGACTTTCGAATGCATTTTTAAGAAGATAAAACTAAGAAAGTGGGAAAGAATCTAAATAGGTGGCTTACTAATTCTAGGAAGAGGATCTTCACCCCTAAGTTCCACGTGAGATTGTGCTTCTTCTGTTGTATTCCACCTCGATTCTCACATTCTCATAAACCTTATCTTATATTTATGGATATTGTTATTTTCTTTGTTCCAAAGTAACAACTACTTTCTTGACACCACAATATCTTCTTACGAAATAAATGTTAGAAAACAATTTTTAGCTGAAACTTAGTAATTTATATATTAAGGAACCCTGTCGTATATAACTAGTTAATTAGTTTGTGATGGCCATTTGAAAAAATTCAAGCGTTTTCAAAGTTTGACTTATCAAATTAATTTATCCATAATATTTAAAAATATTAAAATTTTGTTCGTTTTTAATTGTTGTTATGGATAAAGAGATGTTCCTCTCAAATCAGTGAGAAACAAATGACGCATCTGACGATAACGCTTATCAAATTTACGATATAAGAAAAGGATTACTGAAGAAATATCATGATAAGGCCATAAAATCTACATTAATTATCATATATAAGAGACATGTTAATTCTTTTGTTTCTAGTTAATCTATAATTATTTATATGTTAACCAAGGATAAATGATTTTTTACAAACAAAAATATGGAAAGAGAATACGATCCATAGCAAAATCATCTAGATAATGCTCACTAACAGATTACTTATATTTTTTATAGAACACCTAAACTTATCATTTCATATTTACTTCTTATTTGTTGACTCGTATACTCTTTTTATTTTATTTTTTCACTTCACTAGAGAGTTGAATATGCTTTTGGCTGTACGAATTTTGATTGCAAAGATTTAAGTCATATGAATTTTGACATTAGGTAAGATTAAATTGTACTTAATTTAACTATAGACAATGTAATAATGAAAAATTTACACAAATTATTATAATTAAATTAAATACTTATGCAATCAGCATATAATTTTATATTAATTAAGAATTAGATAGTTATAAAAAAAATTTAAAGATTAGTTTATTAAACTTTAATGAATTTTTATATGAGGTACTTCGTCGATCTATCTTCTAAAAATATCATCTAGATAACAAAATCTTTTGTGTACCCAGACAAAACAAAAAGCTAACATAGATGTTATGAGTCGAATTACATATTTATCAGATTTGTTCATCTTTTCATCAAATTCAATATTTGTTTTTTTCTCTTTTACGTGGAGAAATAATTCATAAAAAGATTAGAAGAAAAAAAACAATTTTTTTTTTAATGAATGAAACTTTATATAGTTAGATAAATACGAAAAATGTCATACAAACAAGACAAGACAAGTGAAGTTTTTAAAAGACATTCCAAACATACAAACAAAATAATGCTAATGTTTGAGTTAGATCAATATCCCAAATCAATAGAGAGTCATCATACATCTCCATATCCTTCTATAGATCTTCAGATATCGTCACAAAATCAAATAATTGATCAAGATCAAATTCTTGATTGCACCCATCGAAGTTCCCAAGTAAACCGTCGTCGTTTGCTATGGGTTGTTGTTCATCAATATTGTTTTGAAACCCTTGGACTTCACACTTATCATTCAACTATAAATTTTTCCATAAAACTTCAGAATTCGTATCATTATCAAAAATTTAATCATCAACATCAAGCTCTTCATTGAAGCTCCCAACTAAATTGATGTTGTATGCAGAAACCCCTAGGGTTTGTTGTTCTTCACTGTTCTTGTCTTGAAACCCTTGGACGTTCACAGATACATCATCTACTTCAACGCACATACTTGACAAACATGGTTGATGATTTAGGGTTTGCTGCTGATGAGTTACATCCACACGATCTCTTTGCTTCTTTTCCAACTCCTTCAGATCGTGTAACATCTTCGTCATTAAATCAATCGCGGCACCCAAATCCTCCGGATTCTCTGAATCGGCGAGACTCTCATCTTCCCACCAAAACCCTAACCTTTCATCATCATCCCGAGGAGGAGTCTTATCCGCGAGGAAAGCTGCAACAACACTATTGACAAAGGAGTGGCCAAAAATATAGAAAGCGACATGTGAATTAGAAGAAACCAGAGTCCCTAGAATCACAATATGAGCGTCGGAAAGAAGATAAAGCTCTGAGGCTTTGCTTTAAAGACCCTTACGACTTTTTGAGATAGCAACTGCTCGTGGATCTTTCCTCTCTATCTTCTTCCTTGTATCGATCTTCCTCTTCAACTCACTCATTCTGATGTTTTCTCAGTTTCACGGACAAAGAGAACAGAAACAATTAGACTCTAAGATTTTTTTTTTTTTTTTTTTTTTTTTTGCCGAAAAATGTGATAAAAAATCAATTTTCAATTAACTGAAATTTGTATTTAATGAATTGATCAATTATTTTATAGGAAGTTGATTTTTATTTTCCTTATTTTTAAATCAGGTTTGCAAGAAACGTACAATAAGATTGTGAAGATTTTTAAATTAGTTATGAGAATTGATTGAAAGCCAAAAATCTGAATGAAATAAAAACTATGATAACTGTTAACTTTTACAGCATTTAAAAGTGCACATTAACCAGTTCTATAGGTTTATCGAGTTAAATTTTTTAAACCATGAATCATTTAGTAAAAAAATTATTGTCCGCATATAAAAAGAAAAATTACTTTCTCACATGAACATAATTTTCTCTAACTTAAATGTAACTGGAGTTCATAAGTTCATTTTAGCCACTATGAAAATATTATTAATTTACTTTAGGTAATAAAAATGTATTTTTATATATCACAAAACAGCATACTGTTTGTCAAAGACTCAAATTCCACTTAACGGTGATTTCGTGTCTCACTTCAATGTTCCAAAAGCAGTGTAAGCATTCTTCATGATGAACATATTTGATAATTCAATAATGAAATGTACATGTTATAAAAACAAATCAAAAGGAGATTTAAAAATTTTAATACATAAAATTTTCTCCGAATCACACGGTTTAAACAATTAATCTGATTTACTAGATCACATTCAACCAGTCTGATTACCTAATCAAACCGGTTTGAAAATTAATATCACATACATTGTATGGTACTTCTTTAAATAGATAGAACGTTTAAATTTATTCTACTTTATAGCATTCGTTATTTTTTTGGAATAGTATAAAAAGTTCATGTATATTGGATGGAATAACGGTATTTTCATATTCCAATTAAGAATGTATGATTTAACACCGTTTTATAAGTTAAAGTGGTAGATTTAAATTTACTAAATTTAATGTATGAATTTGCTCAATGTTAAAAGTAAGATAGAAATTTAAAATACCGATTTTCCTGTATTGGACCTTTTAAGTTGTTTTCCAAAACAAGCAATATAACGTAGTTATTGAAATATGAGTTCGGATATGTATTACTAGTCGTATACTTGTATGCATTATTATCCTGAATTTATCGATTTAATATTTACTTATGTTCTTAATTAGTACTATCTTATCATAGACTTAGTATATTATAGTACAAAAAACCGTAAGTACATTACGTGTCCTATATTTTAAAGGAAGGGTACATACGTGTTGAAGCGTGAATAGTTGGATTCAGTCGCTTGAAAGGTTCCCTAAAATTTGGAGCCCGAGAATGGTATATCAGCAACACCTGTCTGTCTGATTCTCCAATTATTTTCCATTTAATTTATCTTTTTATAGTAAGTATATTTTATTATTTTTTTCCAGTTTTATTACAAAACATATATTTTGTTTTCCTTTTTTAAAGTTTTCCGTCATTTCAATAAGCGTCATATCGACAAATGTCCTTTTTCTCAGCCATTTTTATAGCTTTATAAGTCAACAGCTTTAAATCCCACAATACTCTCTATAGTCTTCGTTTTATTAAAATATCACTGTTCTCTTCTTTGTTTTTTAAAGAAATTTCTGTATCATGTCAATAATTGCGGATTTAAAAAAAAAGAAAAAAAAAGAAGATAAAGTCCAAAAAAAAAACACATTAAAAAAACTGCTGAATTTGTTTTTTGGATTTAATTATTTTATGTCTTTATCTTAAAATTTTTTTTCTACACATCCATTTTAATTCTACATACTCCTCCTTTTTAATAAATGAACGAAATTACCCCTTTAACAATTTTTAAATAAAAGTCGAACATCCTAGTTGTACCAGTTGCATTCCAGTTGTACTCTAGTTGTAGGTTAGTTGTACTCTAATTGTACCCTGCATAGTAGGATTCGAATCTTGGGCATATGCGCGTGTGCATGGAACTCGCAACCACTGAACTACTGTGTTTTTCGTTGAATATTTATTGGTTTAATTATATTTAACCTTTAACAACCTTTTATTTTATTACCATTAAAAGATTTTTGAGAAATTGTTTTAATGAAAAAAGATATGAGATTTTAATTTTTTTTTTTTGCGAAACGAGAAAATAAAGGATTTAATAGCCATTATTATAAAATCTTACACTACTTGCTTGGAAGTATACCATAACTTTTACAGAAAAATAATAACAGCAAACCAAAAAAAAAAGGTTTCTTTTTACATCCCAAATTCTTCTTTTTTTTTTTGGTTTTTCATTTCCAAGAAAAAAAAATGATTTTACTGTTATATAAACATTATACTATTAAACAAATTAAAACGTGGTCCCCACGTGTCAGCATCGAGGTTTCCACTCGTAATAAAAAGAAACCACAAAGGGTAGTCTAGTCAAATCATAAATAAATCCCAATCTCTACCTGCCCTCTGTTGTTGTTTCTTCTTCTCCTCCTCCGCCTTCCTCAACTCTCTCACGTTCACTTTTTTTTTAATTTTAATCAATTTAACTCGCCGGAGAAAAAAAACACATCACGCCGGCGAGAGATACTTCCCGGAGAAATAACTCATCAAGAAGAGAGAAACTCAAAAGCTACTAAGATGGAGTCAGAATTCCAGCAGCAGCACTTCCTAATCCACCACCAGCAACACGATCACCAACACCAAAAACCAAGAAACTCAGGATTGATTCGTTACCAATCAGCACCGAGTTCTTATTTCTCCAGCTTCGGCGAATCGATCGAAGAGTTCTTAGATCGACCCACGAGTCCCGAGACTGAGCGAATCTTATCCGGCTTTTTACAAACCACCGACACTAGCAACAACGTCGACAGCTTCCTTCACCATGCTTTTAACAGCGACGGAACTGAGAAGAAACCTCCTCCTGAGGTTAAAACAGAGGAAGAGACTGAGATTCCGGTGACGGCGATGGATGTTGTTGTCGGAGATGTTGAGATTCCGGCGGCTTCTGATTCGATTGGGTACGCTTCGGTTTCGAGGAATTTGAGTCAGAATAAGAAGAGACCTAGAGATGATCGGAATCCTCCTCCGGTGAATAATCTAGCTCGTCATAATAGTTCGCCGGCCGGATTGTTTTCATCCATTGACGTTGAAACAGGTTTAAATCTTTCTTTTTTTCTTTCTAATTTTAAAATGGGAAATTATTTCCTTATCTGGAAACTTTTTAAACCTGAGATAACTTTTTTGAGAATATGCTTACGATTTGATAGGACTGTATAATAAGCAACTTGCTTTGTATTTTTGGGATTTCAATAAGTCACTGTAGATTGGATACTATAATTAGCAAGTAGTTCTAGTTTAAACACTAATTTTTGTTCTGTTTTATTGCGTGTTTTGCAGCTTATGCGGCTGTAATGAAAAGTATGGGAGGTTTTGGTGGGGGTAATGTGATGAATACAAGCAATACTACTGAAGCTTCGTCCCTTACTCCTAGAAGCAAGCTTCTTCCTCCGGTTTCTAGAGCGATGAGTCCCATCTCTGAGGTTGATGTTAAGCCTGCTTTTTCGTCTAGATTGCCGCCTCGGACACTTTCCGGTGGTTTTAATCGTTCCTTTGGGAATGAAGGGTCTGCTTCATCTAAGCTTTCGGCTATTGCGAGGACCCAATCTGGAGGTCTAGATCAGTACAAAACCAAGGTATGTATGACTGAGCTCACATTGAGAATTTGTTCTGCTTCTGTTCTTGTTTGATTGAGTTGTACCGATGAAATTTAATTTAACAGGATGAAGATTCAGCTAGTAGACGTCCTCCTTTGGCGCATCACATGAGTTTGCCCAAGTCTTTATCAGATATTGAACAGTTACTCTCAGATTCTATCCCGTGTAAGATCAGAGCCAAGCGTGGTTGCGCCACTCATCCTCGTAGCATTGCCGAGAGGGTAAATCCTTCACTTGCTATTTTTCTCGATGACATTAAAATTTCATGAAACAATATATAGTACTCTCTCTACAAAGATCATATATGTTTCCAAAATGTTGTGGAACAGGTGAGAAGAACCAAGATCAGTGAAAGAATGAGGAAGCTGCAAGACCTTGTTCCCAACATGGACACGGTTAGATTGATCGATCTTCCTTTTTCGTATTCGTGCGTTCACGTTTCGTTTTTGCTTAGTGTATTTATCATCTTCAATTGATATGCAGCAAACAAACACAGCAGACATGCTGGATCTTGCGGTTCAGTACATCAAGGACCTGCAAGATCAAGTGAAGGTAACATTCTAGCTTCGTATTGCACACTAATTATATCTCTTGAATCCCTTTTGTTCATCATTCTATACAAAACCGAAAATTTGAATTTTGGTCAGGCGCTCGAAGAGAATCGGGCAAGATGTAGATGCTCTAGTGCATGAAACTAGAATTCCTCAGTGTGCGGGAGTGCTAGCCAGGGAGGGATATGTGCACAGAAGTATCGGTTCGGCCTTTGGAGAAAAGTCGAAGATAGCAAAGTAGAGAAGAGATCATGAACAGAGCTAAATATGGTGGATGATGGTGAAAAGGGTTTTGTAAAGTTGGAACCCTTTTTTTTGGTAGGGAAGAAAGTAAGTTTGTGTAATGGTCCGAACTCCAAAGCTATTCTATGTTGTTCTTACAACCCCAAAAAAAAAAAAAAAAAGCAGAAGAGAAGTGATGTACAATGAGAAGCTTCTTTTATTGTTGTAACTCATGAATAATTCAGGGTAATTAGTTATTTTCTTTTGTTACGATCATCATCAACTACCATGGTCCATATCTTTGTTACTTGCCCAAAAATTACAGACAAGTTCATTTCCATATATTAAGCCTTTTAACAAAATATATATATATACTTATTGCTATTGAAGCGTACTCGAAGATTGAAGTCTTGTTGCTATTGTTCTTAAATTTCAGATTGATTTGAGGTTTATAATTTATGCTTTGTATGTTTAATGGTTCTCGTCTTCACTTTAGTTTCCGAGGACTTTTTTTTTGTCTGTCGGCTTAACCTCCTTCGTTTGAACACTAGGCTCCGGAAATATTTATGTTTTTGCCGGCTTAAGTTTGTACCACATATATCTTTTCACGTTTATTAACAATAATATCAGATGACAAAAAAGAATATATAGTTGAAACTTATAAATCAGACGACAAAAAAATATATAGTTGAAACTTATTTTATAATATAGTTGATAGCATATCATTTTTTTTATAATGATGCCAGAAAAAAATAACAGTTATATTGATAATGATGAGCAAAATCTGTCATATTTTCTTTTAACTTTTGTTTTGAGCCGACCCTACGAAGCACACACTCCATAAGTCTTGTCCGAAACAAGAACAAACAAAAAAGATGGGCACAATCTTGCCCAACACTAATTAGTAGTGTTGTGGTTGGGGACCATGTATTTGTTGTTATTTTTCTTTGCTCTTTTTAGGCAGTCATGTGAAGGTGCACTAAGTTGTGTGGGTGACACGTGACAGGATTTTGTAAATAATTCCTTCTTAAGGTTACAAGTGTTAATCATCAGCTAAATATACCAAGAAGGTTCGTTAGGTCAAAAGTTATTACGATATGATTCCAACAAAATCGATAATGCGCATATATTAATGTGTCCTTCTAAAATGCTCGGACATGTTCATTATCTAATTTTCTCTTTTTCACATCATCACATTGACACGTAACCATTTACGATTCTTTTTTAAAATCCGGATAATTTCATAGAGATCACAAAATTCTGTCTTTATTTTATTAGATATACGCAGTGCCGGTCCAGCAAAAAATGAGGCCCAATGCAGAACCATTTTTTAAATGAATTTTATAAGGTAAATTTTAAAAGTTAAAACAAAATTTTAAGAGTTCATAAAATAGAGACCTATTTTTGGAATAATAGATAGATAAAAATTAAAATTTGAGACCAAATCTTAAACTTTCTGAAAAATGAGGCCTATATTTGCAATGTAAATGTTTAGTTGGACCTAACTTTTTTACTAAAATTTTCAAAAAAAAATTGAGGCCCAATACGTTTGTGTCATAGGAATGTGCGGCGGGCCGGGCCTGGATATACGTTGCGTTTCGATGCTATTTCATAGAGACTTGCATGCTGTTTGTAGGTTTATAGTTTTTACTTTGATTTTTATATGAATTTATTATGCAGATTACAGGTCTAAATACAAAATTTTGAGTAGAATTTTACGAAAAACATTTAGATAAGGTGACACTTTATAGGCGACAAAAAAATAAAAAATTATCGAAACAATTTGTAAATAATTAAGTGGTTGTGATTAACTACGAGATGTTTACAGATACAAGAACCATACGGAGCAGCCTTCCCCAGACCCCCCAGTTCCCTTCGGTTACATTACATTTATGCATTTCGATAATGATCAAGCTCAGGTTCAATCTTTGAATGATAGCCCAACAACTACATAAAACAGAAGGCCCAATAAATGCTTATAGAGAACAAATCTGAAATGATTCGAATATGCTATTTTAATGATGTTGATGCTCTTTCTATGGTTAGGAGCCTTCCTTCGGTACTTCATGTTCATTGTTTAGGGTTCGATTCTTGCAATCTTGCTTCAGAGATTTAGTTCTTAGATACTCTAAGAAACTTTGTGATTTTACCGTGTGTGTTACAAGACATAAGTACAAGACATACTGATATTTTTGCATACGGAGCATCATCCAAATTACATGTTAATGAAGTTATTTAAAGCCCTATGATTTCGCCAACAACCGATTTGTCTATCCGGATTTGAATTTATGAAGAGGAGAATAACATGATCATTTAAGCTCATATGTCTAGATATGACCTTTCAGCTTAAAGCTTATTGATCAGTGTTAGAAAATCAAAGCATGACCCTTCAGCTTAAAGCTCACACAGTCACACTCATCAAACATAGATGCATTTGAATAGAGTTAAAGGAAACAGTGAAGACTTACGTAACATCTCAAGCATTAACCTAACTAAAAGTTCACTATTATACAAGGGAACAACAACAACAATAGTAGCCGGTTTGAGTTGATGTTTGAATCTAGAGCATGATTATCCCACATACTATCCGAGGGTCAGAACAAAAAAGAAAATAAAAAAATGAAAAAAAAGTGGAGAGAGAAGAAAGAAGTGTTTCTTCCCACATTTATTACGACACTGAATCTACACCTGTTTTTATTTGATTGGTTATATAAATTAAAAAATAATTAAATAATGAAATTCAATTAAAATATTAATATTAATTATTTTTTTTTGACATCTGAATGGAGATATGTGGGATAATCATGCTCTTAGATATGACATCATATATAAAGTTCAATATTGTTCCTTTTTGTATCAAATGGCTAAAATACAATTTTTTATTTTATTTTAGTTCGTGGATAACAACTTTTATTACTAAAACTAAATTATTTTATATTTTCATTCTTAAAAACTCTATAGAATTTGTCAAAAAAAAAAAAATCTCTAGAATTATTTTTAACCAATTTAACAAAAAAACAAATTAATGTGTTTTTTCCTAGGTAAATTATAAAATAATCAAAACTTATAACTCGTTCTTTTTTTAGATATACACTTTTCAAATTTTTGGTTTTATTCGCCCAAAATTATTTTCTAAAGTTTTAAACAATAATATAAAAAAGTTTTAAACAATAATAAATATTGTTTAAACAATAAGAAACAATAATAATAAATATAAACCACATGGTGGTGGGCTAGTGGTTTCCATCTGGTTGGAAGAGTTGCCCTGTTGGTCCAGGCCAGGGATCAATTCTCCCCAGATGCGGAATTGCTACTCATTTACTATGTGACTATATGGATATGAGCCTTGCTTACGGCCCATTTGAATACCCGGAAAAGAGGATATATTTGTGGGCTGCACCTCCCCCATGGATTAGTCATGGGCCCCTCCATAGGCCTGGGGATTTACCCTGAGTTATATATAAAAAAAAAAACAATAATAAATATAAGGGACAAGTGGACATTGTGGACAAGTATAAAACTTGTCTATCGAGTAAATAAAGTATTGTCTTTGTAAAATAACTTGTCCATGATAAGATTAATAGTGGACAACCTGGTGCGTTTAATTGGTCCATCGGTCTTGCAAAGAGAAGCGGAAAACTATGCCAACGACGAATGGTTAGATCCAGTAGTGAAAGTAAGACCAGCAACAAAACTAAAAAGCAAGGGCCAATAGATATATATGAGGAGGCGATCTGGCGGTTCCGGTTGGTCCGGCGAAAGAGTTCTGACAAAAGAGCTCCGGCGATGGCGGTGGTAAGAAAAGCTCCGAAAAGAGATGAAGACGGAGATGCGGAGGAGGATGACGGAGCTCTAAACGGAAAAGAACCAGGCTGAGAAGAGCCAGACGGAGACATGGCGGTTACTGATTCTCTTCTTCTTCCACTCACTGGTTCACTCTCTTCTTCGCTGGCGTTTGAAAAAAAAAACAAAAATAAGAGTTTGATATGGTTATTCTCTTCTGTAATGTAAAATAATTTGAGGATACAATTATCATTTTGATATACAGATGTGGTGCATTGAAAAAGGAGTTTTCTAATGTGGTATATTGAGAAAGCTTGAGTTTCCAATGTGGTATAACTCTTAAAAAACTCTAAATATAAATAAACTACCGTAGTTGAAAAAAAAATAAAAAAAAAACTACCGTAATTGCTTCGGCCCTACCCAAGCTTCGTGAACACGAGTGAGAGTTCATTGGAATTGGAAAAGCTTTTGTTAAATTGTTTTATAATGACTTTACGGACTCGGCGGGAAAATAATCATCGAAATTTTCTCTTTCTTCCCTCAAAAATATCAAAAAAAAAAAAAACAAAAATCCCCAAATTCAATCTGCCGTTAGGGTTTTCAATTTCATTTTTTCCACTTCTTCTTCATCTTCGTTTCGCTTCTCCTTTGTTCGATAATTCTGAAATCACCATGAAGAGGACGGTGAAGCGAGAAAGGGAAGCCACCGGGAACAGCGGTGGCGGAAGAGAAGCCGACGACGAAGAGCCCGAGCGATTGAGGTCTGTGAAGAAGGAGAAACAGAGAAAAACCGGAGATGGCTCCGTACGTATCGACGAACCTCCTCCGACTCAGGAGGAAGAAGAACAAGGGATTTCTGATCGGAGAATTCTCAGATCTCAGTATCTCGCTCTACAGACCAAAATCAGCGGTAAACATTTACTCAACTCTTATGTCCATTGATTCGTTTCCCCCAATTTCGTTTTCAATTTAGGGTTTTTTTTTTTCTTCTATTGGGTGATTTCTCTGACGTTTCTTTGTTTGCAGATTCTAAAGATGATTTGATGAGGATTGATTCAGACAAATTCATTAGAATTATTAATGAAGTTGAAAACTTGCACCAGCACGGTAAGCTTGAAGTCTCATTTCAAGTTGATTGTGTTAGTATGTGAAAAGTTCCAATTTTGTCTTTGCTAAAAAGACTTCCTTTTTGGGGTTTTGGTTACAACTTGCAGTTCGGAAGCCGAGGGAGCAAATTGCTGATGCAGAGGCACTTCTTGATATAGCAAACACTTTAATGACATCTGTGAAGTCTCAGTCTTCTCATGGGGTTTCACCGGCTGAGTTTGTTAATGCTTTGATCAGTGGGTTTGGTCAGGGTTCTTTGGAAATTGATGCTGATGAGACTGCTCAAGTGTCTATGAAGTGGAAGGATCTTGGGGTTGCTGTATGTTCTACTGTTTTAGTATCATGTGGTTGTTCAACAATGTGAGTTCTCATAACTTTATATTATTGCAAAGGCTTTGCCACAGCTGAGGATATTTTGACTAAACAAAGGTTTTTTTGTTCTAATCTGTTCTGCGACCAGGTTGGGACCTATGGACACTGAACTGAAGCAAAAGAAGAGGGCTGCTAACAGAAAACGTACAAAGCTTGGTGAAGGCGTTCGTCCAGATGAGGTAATAAAATATTTTGCAGACTCCATTTTGTTTGAGTTTATGAGCAATATTGAACTGATTCCACTTTTGTAGTATCTCTAGTCCTATACTCCTTTGTGAGTCGTGACTGCACATCTTTAACTTTCACATCTCCTTACCTTGATTCTTTGAGCGCCTTTTTTTTTTTTTTCTCAACCTGATTAGTGCGTTTACGAGTATGAATTTTGTAGAGGCTATGTTGCAATGTTTCTGCTGTGAAATATGATGCGATGGTTTTTCTGAAACATGTTGACTGTTATGTAGTTAGGATTTGGATAACAAATAAATAAGCTGATTTGTAGTACTTATTGCAATTACCAGGTAGATGATACACAATCAGAAGAGAAGACTGATACAGACAAGAATATGGCAATAATGTTTACCATCTTGGGGCGAAAGAAGCGCGTGCGACTTGAGAATTTGGTGCTCAACAGGCGGTCATTTGCACAGACTGTAGAGAATTTGTTCGCTCTATCTTTCTTGGCCAAAGATGGACGAGTTGAGATAATTGTCGATAAAAGTGGTTCACATTTCGCCTGTAAGATCACAAGTCCATTCTCTTCTGTCTGGTTTTGATATGTTTCACTTAATATTTGATCATTCTAATTTGTCCACAGTACCAAGAAACGGACCTGCTGCAGACCTGGTGATGTCGGGTGAAGTCACTTATAACCATTTTGTGTTCAGATTAGATTTCAAAGATTGGAAGGTAATAAAATAGAATCTCATTTCATGCTCTCGCTCGATTGTTTAATTATGTCCTGAAAGTGTGATTTTTTTGGTGATAATATATGTCGAACAGTTGATGTCTGAAGTGGTTCCACTGGGTGAGGAGCTAATGCCACACAGGGAAATTGCAGTCGCTTCATCATCTTGCCCCTCTGCTCCAGCAGATTTCACACAAGATTCTCAGACGACACCAATAAGAAAACTATCGAGAAACCGAGGTTTGGTTGTTCAAGAAGAAACTGTTGTAGAAGATACTCCTGACATCAAGGGTGATGGAACTCGAAGGAGATGTAAGCGGAGACTCACCTCATCTTAAAGGAGTATATAGAGTAGAGAGAGAGAGAGAGAGAGAGAGAGAGAGAGAGAGAGAGAGAGAGAGAGAGAGAGTTGTAACTCTTATTTCTGCTTCATTTTGTGACATTAAGTTAATGTCTTCGTTAGCAGTGTTTTGTTCATGGTATGTCATGGTATGTTCATGGTATGTTTTTAGGCTTTTTCTAAACTCTTAAAAGAAGCCATTAAAGCCTCTCTTTTGGCGTTACGTCTTGTTTTATCTACTCAAGAGAGACGTTTAATCTAAGTAATGTTATATATTAAAATCAAAAGCACCAAGTCTGTAAATAAAGAGACTATGTAAAATACAAAGCAAAAACCAAACTCTAATTAAGTCATAGTGCTAAAATCCCTAAGAAAGAAAAGTTGCTATTGGATCCTAACACCAAACAGCATAAACCCTCCCTTTTTCTCCTCTGGTTTGGGTTCTTCATCTTCTAACTTTGAGCTAAAGACGTTTCCTGTCTTCATTTCTTCATCAGAACTCTCCTGAGCCGTCTTATTGACTTCCTCAGGAACCATGAAACCGTTGCCTGAAAAGTAATGAACATCGATCATCTTGAAGTTGTTGCTTTGGCCTTCTAATGTCTTGGCATTGCTCGGGACATGGCAGTTGTAAAAGACGATACTATCCTTCTCCTTGAGATTCTTCTCCTTGACGAATGCATTCCATCCTCTGGTGAAGACAAAGCTCTGGCTACTTTTCCAGTAACAATACCTAAACTTCCATTGTCTCATTGCTTTGTCGTAAAAGTCTATTTCCACAGCTCCTCCTGTCTCGCCCTCTTCTTTCTCGTTGTGATCATCGCTTATGTAAGGCAGATACTTCACTGCGTGCTTCTTAGGTATCACAAGCCTATTCAGTTTCCCTACATCGCTCGGTGTCAACTCCTTCTGAAAAAGCTCCGCGGAAGAGAAACACTTGTCCGATTCTTGATCTGCTCCTCCTCCACCTTGAACTTGTTTTGATCCACCGATGTTGATACGCGCCACCATCTGAGATCGGAGTTTGAGAAAGTCTCTGAACTTGAGCTGATAAGAACCGTCTTTGATCATGTTCAACACAGCTTCTGTCGTGAAGGGCTTTTGAAAATCTGGTTCATGGACCGTGAAATCAGACCAAGGGAAGTTCCGGTGCGAGTTAGCATCAAAGCTTCGAAGCTTAATGGATGCGCTGTCGTAAGAAGCGGCGGCTTCAGCAGCGGATTTGAAAGTTCCAAGCCAAATCCTCCGATGGTCCGCGTAAATCTGAGCACCCCAATTACCGTTCGCCTGCTGAACCACTCCTTTGTATTTCGTTGTTGTCACCGTGTTAGACAAGGCAGGAGGTTTCGTGGTCGTTTCAACAACCACAGTAGGTTTCACGCGTTTCATGAGCGGCAAGACTGAATCACTTGAGCCCGAAGTCTCTGTCGTTGTCTTGGCTTCATTGCTCATCTCATCCATATCCATTAACAAAACAAAATCAAGAAAGACCCAAAAATAAAATAAAAAAACACGAAACAGAGAAAGAGAGAGAGAGAGAGATCTTCGCAAGAACAAAAAGCAAAATAGAAATAGAAGAAAATAAGGAAGAGTATTTGAAGGGAGAGATTTGAGGGAGCAAATCCTGGAAAAATCAGTATTATGTTTCTCTGTTGTTTTTGTTAACAATGAATCTTTAGAATGTTACAGTTTCCATTTCTTGTTGTTATTTCTAGTTTTCTCTGTGATGTGAAAATGGGAATTTACAGAGTAATTAAATGTCACCAGAAGCTGTTAGTGGTAAGTTTCCTTTCTTAATGAGATTTTCGTATTTTCTCGGTAGAAATAAAATATTTACTGAACATTTGTTTTATGATCAAGGCAAGCTGGAGCAAAAAGTAAAACTTCCATTTTTTGTTTAAGGTTATTTTTGTCTTAATTTAGACATTAGTAGCGAAACACATATAATGATCATCATTCTCATGTGGTTTTCTTGTTTTTTCTGGTTCTTGTTATACATCCAAAAAAATTAAACCATCACCTTCCATTGTTGTTAAAAACATTTGACAGTTTCTTACATGCTAATTTTTTCACATTTTCAAATAAAGAGCATAGAACAACAACAACGCAGCTAAATTTCTCGGATGTGAACGAAGATAATGTTATCAAATCCTCGACTTATTCTCATCTTCTCATCTGTGTACCTACAAAACATCAAAGTAAGCAAGCATCTTTGTATTAGTAGCAAGAACCAACGTTTTTGCTTAATGCATCATCATAAGTTGTCGATGTAGAAGATAGAGAGATCTTACAGAATTTTAAGCTCGATCTTGTTTGTTATATCAACCGGATATCCAAATGCACCGCCTATAATAGCTGCGTCGTCCATCTTCAAGTCATATGTACTGCTTTCTGATTTTCTGCAGATAGTTCATGAAACCAATCAAGAAACAAGATCACAAATAAAAAAAGTTTAGCAAAAATGACTATCTAAAAGACAAAGAGAGAGACTTACATGAATTTGCCTTTCATGGAGAATCTAAATGCTGGAATGATGTTAACTTCAAACTTTATCCTCCCATCCTTGTCGATGATCTGAATCAAATCCTCAACAAGCTGAAGCAACTGAATACTACTTAAGACATTCTAACAAAAATGTTTACCTGTCTTCCCATAAGACCATTTGCTGCATTTTCAATCCAACTATCTGTAAACATCTACAAACACAAAAAAACCGACAAATCGCTTATCAAAACGAATAAAATTGCTTGTTCAAGACAAAAAAAAAAATGGAAGTTATCAGAGAAGTGACCTGTGAACTCCAAATCATTTGCCAGCTTCCTTCTAAAAGCTCGTAATCATCTTCCGCAGGATTCGAATTAGACGCAAGAAACTCATCTATAGCCTGCAGTTATACTAAATAATCCATTGATTCCATTCCAAACAAAAATATCAATTGTGTTTTCAGGTTTCTCAAAGGCATTACACATTACCTCTGCTACTCCTTTGTCTTTAGATATGGTGGCTAACAATTTCTGCCTAGGTACAGTTTCTTTCTGAAGAACAAACGTTGTCCCCTGCGCTACAGATATATCTCCTTATGGATCAAAACGTTATAAAGCTATCATTTTTCATTATTTTCAGAATCAAGAAACTCATCTACCTTGTTTCCCCTTGAAATCCTAAGGTTTCCTGAAGGCGACAAATACGTAGTATCTAACCAACCTTTTGCTTCATCACCAAGAAGTCTAAAAGGAACTGGATATGGAACTTTGAAAGGAAGAAACTTTAAAGAGAAAGCAGCTCTATCGAAACGGAACAAAACCCGTTTCCCATCTTTGATCGACGCAGCTGCCTGTTGATGAAACAAACAAGCATTGATTTATCAGTCTTCAGATGCAAAAGACTTGAATGAAGAAGCTCACCTCAACTTTTAGCTCTCCAATGATGTCAGAGAATCTAACAATGTTTGAAACACGAGGATCGTTTGTTGTCTTCAAGTATACATCTTGAAACACAGTGAACACATCTACTCCTGTAAATGTTCTCTGCAAACACAAATCATTCCATTGTTTCTTCTTCTTACATACAAACTACAATCATCTAAAAAAGTGGGAATATGATGATGAATGTGATGTGATGAAGAACTGACTTGGATTGGAGATGCAGTTCCAGGTCTTGTGGTGAACATCAATCGCCAACGGCCTTCGATTAAGTCAGAATCTGTCTAAACATTGTTAAAAACATTCCCCAAAAGACAAACCAAATGAGTCAGTCAAAAAACAAAACATAACAGAGTTATGATAACTTGAAGATGATGAAAGGGTTCACAAGAAAACATTCATACAGGATTCTGAATACCCTCTAAACCTTCAAGAACTTTCACAGCAGATTCCACATCCTAACAACAACATTAATGTTTCTCAAAATCAGACATTGAATCAAGAAAACATGCCGGTAAAATCAAAGAAAGTAAAACAGGTTTTATCATACATTGAGCTGTCTAGGAGAAGCGGATTTGCCACGGCCTTGAATCCCGATCAAAGCGTCAATGAGTCTCATCTCAGCATCGTTGAAAGACGATTGTTCTGTTTGGTCAGTGGCAGTTGAGGAAGATGAACAACTGATACGCAGAGTTCTACAGTTTCTGGAGGAATCCAATCTCTTGTTTGCTGTGTTGAGAAGACGGTATCTCGGAGAAGAAGATGAAAGTGAAATCGGCGATGGTGGGCATGGACATAAACATGGTAGCGACATCTCTACAGTGTAGAATCTGAGTGCCACCATTGTTTCTGTCTTGTGCTGTCTAGTGAAGCTTTCGCTGAATGGTTTAAACTTTAAAGTTTGCATTTTTATAATTGTGTGGTTTACAATAAAGCATGAGACTTGGTGATATATCTTTAACATTGGAATTAGTGGAAGTCAAATTTTCTCAATTAATTAAAAACTTCTACTCCAAAAATAACCAAAAGCATGAATCTTTGTTTTGATTCTTCGCATTCTCTCATCTTCAATCCAATGAATGATCCAGAGATGATTACAGAACCAAAAAAATAAGATCTTTTACAGATGATGAAGCTCTGTTTTTGTGTAAAACTATAGACTTTGACTCAATTTGTAGGTGGAATTAGAAAGAATTAGCAACAAGAATAGCTTGTCTACACCTAGCTCTAGCTTGTTCAATCCTCTCATTCAAAGTTTCTTCTTTAACAGAAGCTTTAACCATAGCTAAATCCATCTCCATCAACTTCAAAACCCTAAAGAGCTCAGTGACCATTCTCTCTTCAACTTTACCTTCATCTCTCAAAACCTCAGCTTCTTCTCTAGCTCTCTCTGCGACTATCTCACCAGCTATAGCTAAAAGCTCCTTTGATCCGAAATCTCTCGCCATTAAAGCTTCGAACTTCTCTAAAAAATCCATTATTACATAACCTTTAGGTTTCTCCAAGTTGATCTCTTTTGTTCTTTTCCAACCAATCTCGAAGTTTGGTGGCTCTGGTTTCTCGATTCCTCTTTGTGTTCTGTCTCGCACGATCTCTGATCTTCTTCGTTTCTCTATTGGGAACTTCTCTGCGCTTGTTGTGTTGATTGATTCAGGTGCGGGCGTGAGATCGAGGAACTGATCTTTTGGCTCTGGTTTTGATGAACATTTCGTTGTAAATTTGAATGTTCTACGAACGACGCTATATGTTCTTGTTGGGACTGTGATGTGAAGATTAGTAGAAGAGAGAGATTGAAGAAGAAGTGTAGAAGTGGAAGCCATTGATTTTAAGTTGAAGCTTAAACGAATAGTGTAGTCTGTGTAGAGGCTTGGAGGAAGATAAGGCCTTCTCTGTAGTTTACCATCACGTTGTTTAAATGTTTCAAAAACGAACGTCGCGTCGTTTTTTGTTTCGTAAATCGTATTACGTTTTCTGATGTGATTTTCCACAAGTTTTTTTTTGTCATATGATATTATTGATAATAAACTTAAAAGATAATTGAAATACAAACTTGAAAGATATATGAAATACAAACTTAAACCGGCGGAAACATTAATATCCCTAGAGTCTAAATCCCAAAAGAGGGAAGCTAAGCCGACAGACAGAAGTAAAGTTCTTGGAAACTAAGCTAAAAGCAAGAAATATTAACAATACAAAGCAAAAATTATAAACTTAAAACAAAAGAGATTGCAACCAAGGTCTAAGAACAACATCAAACAAGACTTTAATCTTCAGAGAGATGCTAGCTCAAAATCAACAAATCAACTTCTTCTTCCTAAGAATGAGATTTATCAATGATGCCCTCGGCAAACCAAAGATAACAACCACTTTCTCCTATAAAGATGAGAGCGGACCTCTCCAAACCAAAGACACTCATAACCCGGCAAGCGAGACACTAGAAAAACCTCAACCACTTCCCGATGCGATGACGGTAACAACCCTTGCGCCACCAAATTTCGTCTAGAGAGAAGTCTACAAAACACTTTCAGATCTCTACCCAATCTGCAAAGCAAAGACAAGTAGCCAAGCCTAACTTGATGTGATCGCCGAGCGGCTAAGCGACTCGGACGGAGGTCGGAGTCGTGGGACGCTCAGGAAAACGGTGACTTTCCTCGGACCAAAAGAAACACGGTGAAAGTGGGACGAGGATGGTCGATGGAAACGAGTTTTGAGGGAAAACGAACGAGTAGAACGCGGACTCGGACGAGCAGCTGCGTGATAGCGGCTGGCCAGATGAATGAACGCGGTAGCGGATGGAAAGATCGGTGGGAGTCGAAGGCGGCTAGCGAACCAAGTAAAAAACTCGACCTTGGTTCCCTAGAGAAAGATGGAGTCGAAGTGGAACACAACGAACGATCGGAATCGGACGCCGTGCGGTAGACGCGGTATGGATGGAACCGGCGGTTTGTACGAGCGAAGGGGAAACATCGTACGCCGACTAGAAGCAGAGCGACTTGTGTCGATCCTACTAGGGTTTCTTTCAAGCGTAGCTCAAAGACTAGGTTGCGAGAAAGAGAGTTGAGACAAGAACACAAAGATTCACTCTTTGGGAAAATTATATTTTCATTCAAGTCTAAAGAACCTAAGCTAGTGGCATTAGATGCTTAAATAGTGTAAGGGTTTAGAGGAAACTAGGGACACGCGGACTTGCTTTGGTCCGCACATGTTGCCCTTGACGCGTCTCCACAGACGGTGAACACGTCAAACTATTCCAAAGTTCACAAGGGAAAGATCTAGACAAAGTTCAAAACCCAAAGTTTAAAGGAAAAGGACAGAAAAGAAAGGCCGAGTCTTTAGGCTGATTGCGGATGCTACGTCACTAATATTATACGCGGTGTTGCATGCATCCTTGGGTTAAACGCGGCATTGTGCGTCAGGACTCGTCGCCTTGTTAAAACCTTCTCCGGTAAACCTCATGGGGAAAAACCCGAAGTAAGGAAAAAAAGTACAAGTCATGATCCTGACGTCTTCGGCGCCCTCATCCTTGGGTAAGGACGGTCTCGCCGATGGTTGCCTTAGCCGAGTCGTTCTCTTGGTCTTCTTGGACGAAGGCTTGGATGAAGTGGTTGATCTTGTGCTTGGCGGTCCTTCTTAGTACGAGTGGTTGCGCCAGGAGTGATCCTAGGCATGCTGGCTCCAAGTTGTCCCGCGGGTGATACGAGTGTCCGAGAGGTGTCCAGGTCTGGCTCGAGCGTTCCTAACGCGTGTCTGATCCCGTGCTCACATCATTCCCTCCCACTTGCAAAGGTTTTGTCCCCAAAACATCTTCGTCATCACCTGCTTCAAACAGAACAAGATCAGCAATATTGAACGTGTTTGATGTATTGTACTCACTGGGCGGTTCAAGGCGATAGCCATTGTCGTTGATCTTCTCAACGATCCAGAATGGTCCGTCGCCTCGGGGGCTGATGTAACGCCCGCGATCCTGAATAGGATCGTAGGCCATGGCTTGGTCCGAGATGGTAGGGAGACCTTAGACAAGTCGGGGAAGAGCTACTCGTTAGCTCGGTCAATGTGGAAAAAAACGAGCCAAGTATGGAACAAAGATCGTTCAGCTCCGGACAGCTCTCGGCCAGCTGGAGACAGTTCTCGGCAAAATGCGGACAGCTCGACCATCTGTCGGCCAGCTCAACCAGCTGTCGGCCAGCTACGGTCAGCTCGACCAGCTAGTGTCAGCTGGACCAGCTGCCGGGGAGCTCGACCCAGCTCGACCCAGATCAACCCAGCTCGACCCAGATCGACCCAGCTCGACCAGCTGGACGGTAGTTGACAGTGTACGGGTCAGCTGGAGAGCTCGTGACCGAACAGGTATGGCCGAGCATACACGATCGAACGGGAGCGATCAAACGGATTCCTCCGATGAGTGCCTTTTGGGCCCAAAACCGCGACCAATACCCTATATATAGAGGGCATTTCTCTCATTTCCAACACACCATCAGAAACATAGAAATACACCAAAAACTCGAGTGTTCGAGTATAAGATCAGGAAGAAGGTTCCGAGAGATTGAGTGATCGGCGAGTAAGGTTTAAGGATCGGAGGTACAGTACAATACCGACCTTTTGGGCTCTAGGGAATGAGTAGTTGCACCGAGCATGAGCATATTTAATGCTTCGGTTAGTCCAGTTGGTCAGAGGAAAGGGGGTGTGGCTCGGAAGTAGATCGGGAACCGCCAGGTTCGCCGTGATACGACCGAACTGATGCGCATGCTACCTCCCTACCGATCAGCGTACCATCTGGGGTGTCCGAGTACGGACGGTTCGGACGGAGAAAAATAAACGCGGCTCGGCGGTTGGACAGGAATCGGTATAGATTCCCTAGTACACCGTCCGAACTGATGCACGGGATAACTTTCTACTGGTCGACCGCTGTACTGGACAGATATTAGTACTTAGCATGCATTGCATGACATGTACGGCTTAAGAGAAAATGTTATTGATGGCTACTTGGATTTCAGGAAAGGAGAGTGATCGCGGGAAAGGAAGTGCTTAAGCGCGAGTCTCATGGCCGGAAAGATGAGTGGTGGTGATATGGGTAGCTAGGATCGATTATACAACTTGTACTAGCTTATTATGCAAACTCATAAGTTGTATCGAATCCTTTGATTATTTAATACAATACTGAATGTTTGCTTTACTCTAAGTTATAGCATATAGACTCTAATATTGAATCACGGAATGTGGGAATGAACAATCTTTAAACAATGGGCCCTAAAATATGACTAAGTAGAGAAATGGGACGATAGAACCTCTCCGGCCATAGATGGTCCGGGGCTGGGGTCTTTCAGCTGAGCTTGTCCTTCCGTCTTTGCGCAAACCGCTCTGGCCGTAGATGTAGCCACACCCAATCGCCAGGTTGGAAGAACATTGGCTTGCGTCCTTTGTTGGCGAAGCGTGCGTATTGCTCATTTCTTCTCTCGATGTTGGCTCGGACCTCCTCATGAAAATGCTTGACCAGTTCGGCTTTAGTGGCTCCATCTTGGCTTTCGATCTCGTCCGGTGGCAATGGTAGCAAGGCTATCGGTGTTAGCGGTTTAAATCCATAGGCGACCTTGAACTGTGACTTCTTGGTGGCCGATTGAACCGCCTGGTTGTAGGCAAACTCGATGAGTGGGATGCATTCTAACCAAGTCCCCTTGTTGCTTGCGATGGCCGTTCGGAGTAACGCGCCAAGTGTCCGGTTGACGACCTCGGTCTGTCCGTTGGTTTGAGGATGTGCGGCGGTGGAATAGAGTAACTTTGTCTCCAGATTTTTCCACAAGGTATGCCAGAAGTGACCAAGGAGTCTGGGGAAGGCCATGAAGACGAACCACATGGCTAAATAACAGGTCGACTAAGTGCATTTCATGGTTGCTCTTGTGGCATGGGATTAAGTGTGCCATCTTGGAGAAACGATCGACCAATACAAAGATGGTGTCCTTCCGATGTATTGGTGGTAATCCGAGGACAAAGTCCATGGACAAGTCGACCCAAGGACCTGTTGAGACCGGTAGCGGGGTGTAGAGTCTGTGAGGATGAGTGGTGGATTTGGAGGCTCGGCACACTATGCACTGTCCGCAATGCTTCTCGACCATGCTCCGCATCCTTGGCCAGAAGAAGTGCTCTTGAAGCATGGTTAAAGTTTTAGCCACGCCAAAATGTCCGGTCAGACCTCCACTATGCGCTTCTCGGATCAATAGGTCGCGGATAGAGCCGGCTGGAATGCAGAGACACCGACCTCTGAATAAGTAGCCCTCGTACACATAGAACTCCACATAGTTGCCTTTGCCAAAGTTTTTGAAACTTTCTCCAAACTCAGCGTCATCCGCGTACGCGTCCTTGATGCTCTCAAACCCCAATACTTTGGCGTCCATGGTGGTGATCAAAGCGTGTCTTCGGGACAGGGCATCGACTACGAAATTCTCCTTTCCTTTCTTGTACTTGTTAACGTATGGGAAGGGTTTGATGAACTCCAGCTATTTGGCATGCCTCCTCTTGAGATTGGTTTCGCCGCGCAAATGCTTCAAAGTCTCATGGTCTGTGTGGATCACGCACTCCCGAGCTAGCAAGTAATGTTGCCAAGTCTCCTTGGCACGGACCAGCGCGTACAGCTCCTGGTCATAAGTGGGATAGTTGAGGGTTACACCGCTGAGCTTTTCGCTAAAATAGGCCACCGGTTTACCACCTTGCCTCAGAACGGCTCCAATGCCATCGCCGGATGCGTGGCATTCCACCTCGAAGTTCTTGTTGAAATCGGGCAGGACAAGGAGGAGAGCTTTAGTAAGACGCTTCTTGAGCTTCAGGAAGGCCCATTCTTGTTCGGTTCCCCACTTGAACTCCTGGTTCTTCTTGATCACCATGATAAGAGGGGCGGCGACCATGCTAAAGTCTCTCACGAACCGTCGGTAGAAACTTGCTAGCCCGTGGAATGATCGAAGTTGGGAGATGCTGGTGGGTGTCGGCCATTCCCCTATTGCTCGGATCTTCTCGCCGTCCACCTTTAGTCCCTATTCACTGACAACAAAACCTAAGAAGACAAGTTCATTAGCAGCAAAGATGCACTTTTTCAAGTTAGCGTACAGTTGCTCTTCGCGGAGGGTGTTTAAAACATGCTCTAGATGCTCGACATGATCGGAAAGACAAGAACTGTAAACGAGGATGTCATCGAAATAAACCACAACAAACTTGTTGATAAAGGATCTCAAAACATGGTTCATCAAACGCATGAAGGTCGAAGGTGCATTAGATAAACCGAATGGCATAACCAACCATTCGTATAAACCTTGCTTGGTTTTGAAGGCGGTTTTCCATTCATCTCCTTCTTTCATCTTCACTTGGTGGTATCCACTTTTGAGGTCGATCTTGGAGAAAATGATTGATCCGCTGTGCTCGTCCAACATGTCGTCCAGACACGGAATCAGATGTCGGTACTTGATCGTGATGTTGTTTACAGCTCGGCAGTCGACGCACATGCGCCACAATCCGTCTTTCTTTGGGAAAAGCAGGACATGAACGATAGAAGGGCTAAGGCTCTCTCGGACATAGACTTGGGACATGAGCTCAGACACTTGTCGCTCCAATTCTTTGGTTTCCTCCAGGTTTACTCGGTATACGGGACGGTTTAGCAATTGTGCTTCGGGGATCAGGTCGATCTGATGCTCGATGCCGCGAAGAGATGGTAGTCCTTCGAGCAATTCGTCTGGAAACACGTCCGAGTATCGCTGGAGCACGTCCTTGATAGCGTCCGGGAGCGTATCCTCGAAGCCACCTGTTCCTTCAACCAACAAATCTCTAAAAACCATCAATAAGACTTGGTGGGAGTCCTTAAGGGACTTTCTAACATCACTTGATTGGATAAGGAAGTTCATTTTAGAGTCCGAATCCTTAGACAGTTTCACTTGCATTTCCCTAACTTGTGTTGGAGTTAGGGGCTTTAAGCTTATACGTTTGTTATCGTGTACAAACGTATATTGGTTGGTGCGGCCGCAATGTGAAGTTCCCTTATCAAACTGCCATGGTCTCCCCAATAAGAGGTGGCTAGCTTGTATCGGTACTACATCACATAGGACTTGGTCCTTGTACGGTCCGACACTAAATGGGACGAGGGCTTGGTCTTTCACGCGTATCACGGTCTTATCGTCTAGCCACTTAAGCTTATAAGGTTTAGGGTGGCATGTGGTTTGCAAAGAAAGTTTCTTGACCATATAGGAGCTCGCTACATTCGTGCAGGAGCCTCCATCAATGATTAAGCCACACACCTTCCCGCTTACAGTGCGTGTGAAAGATGTTGTCGCGCTGGTTGGAGTCGTCAGGCTCTGGACTAGCGTTGAGGATGCGTTGGATCATCAAAACCTCTCCGGCTTCAGGTTCAGCTACGGCTTCCTCCATGTCCGCTTCGTCTTGGTCATTGCCTTCGGTCATTTCTCCTTCGGACTCGAGCTCTCCGGACTCAGTTAGGATCATAGCGCGGGCGTTCGGGTAGTCGCGGGAAATATGGCCTCGGCCTTGACATTAGTAACAAATGATGTCCCGACTTCGCATGTCGTTGGTCGTCTTCCGGGGATCTTGTCAGTTGTCCCTGGTCGGCTCCTTGGGTTTAAACTGCTAGTCGACAACGACCGCTTTGAACTTCTCTTGTGGCTGGTTGGATGGTGATGCGTTTGGCGACCAGTTAGGAACACCTTTAGTTCTGGTCTGGCTTGTGGCTGCAAGCTTCTTCTTGATTTGACTCTCTATTTGCACTGCAAGATGCAATAACTCCTCAAACCCTTGGTACGGTTGACGCTCGACTTTGCGAGCAATCCGATCTTGTAGATCATCGAAGAACTAAGCCATGAGAGACTCCTCGGTGTCTTCTACTTGGAGCCAGTTGCTTAGGTGCTCGAATTCCTCGTAGTACTCTTTTACGGACCGCGGACCTTGAGTGAGTCTCCGAAATTTTTTTGGAGCTCGCGGTGATAGAGCGGAGGAACATAGCGACGCCTTATAATGACTTTCATGGCTTTCCAGGTAACAATCGGTCGGTCATGGTTGCGACGTTGTTCGGAAACCGGGCGATCCCACCACGTAAGTGCATAGTCGGTGAGTTGGGCCACGACGTAAGAGATCTTGCGTATCTCCGGGTAATTGTAGCAAGAGTAGATGTGATCCATCCGGCTCTCCCAGTCGAGGTATGTGTAAGACCTGGACCGTAAACTACGGACATGGCCGTATATGCTAAGTACCAAATTTTAGGGCCTTTTAAAATTTAACTTGTTCGTTCAACAATATACGAAAGCGGTGAAGTAAAACAGGTGAAGTAACTTAAAAATATGCATGCAATTAATCATGAGGTTCAAACATCCTAAATTCAAGTCATCGGCTAAACAACTTAATCGAAAATACTAAATAAAATAATGCTACCCAAAGTCACCATCCTCTCTCTTCCTTGCCTTCGTCACGCGAGCTGCTCAGCCACATAAATCCTGGTCATCAGACCTTTCTTTTCCTGCGTCCATAAAAAAGAGGTGTAAGCAAACAATGTTTGCTTAGTGGAGCGGTCATCCCGTCTCACTAGGCCTAATTCAACAATCTTATCCGACATAGGATCTATTCTAATCAAGTCACGCAAGTCAATTAAAACACATAAGACAATCGTCTAAATCGCTTAGACCAACCATCATTCATATTGCAATAGAACCCATAACCATTAACCATGACAAGCAAGAAAGACAAGACTAAACAAACCGCAAGTCAAGAGATCGACCATAGAACTCGGCCACAGTCACGCACTCACCTTCGGTATCGATCTAAAGTGCTAAACTCTCGATACCTATGCCCAATCTGATCCCCGCTTCGTTCCCCTCTCGACTTAGACTTAGGATCTCTCGGTTTAAGCTTCGATGTAAACTCTTTTCTCCTCTTGCGGCGGCTCTCGGATGTGTATGTGAATACTAGAGAAAATACTAAGGGTTCCATCCCTTATATAGGGTCGACCAAACCGCCTTAAGTTGCCTTAAAACGATAAGCCCTATCGTCCCCTAAATTCCCGTTTTTATCGCTACCATCCTTATCCGATCAACTTTGCCTTTTCCGTAAGTTTCCATTTCTCTCGGGTTTCCATCCCCGTGAGTCGGCTTAAATCTCCGCAAGATTTTCCGAGTTCCCGGGCCATCTATCGGCCTATAGTCCAATCAATCCATCCTTGTCCATCGGCCCGATCCATCGTTCACCGATTCAACCATTTCCGGATAGTCTTACTTTACTATCACTATCACTATCACTATCACTATCACTATCACTATCACTATCACTATCACTATCACTATCACTATCACTATCACTATCACTATCACTACCACTATCACTATCACTATCACTATCACTATCACTATCACTATCACTAGGACTTTCACTCCCATTTCCACTCGGACTGTCACTTAGACTAAGTACCGATATCTTCCCATCTTCATCCAGAAACTTACATGCCTGCATCATCTAGATAAGACCAAGGATTTTGTTTCTTCAATTCAAACTACTTTGGTAGTCTCGAAATCCTCATTCTCATTCGAATCCCCTTAGCCTATCGAACTCATGGCCAATATCCGCCTGTGCCACGGTTCATACCGTAATCGTCCTTTGAATCGTCCCTATATCGTCATCGTTTTCCGTATTCCTATCGGCATCTATCAGCACTCGGTACCATATCGCTATCGGCATCTATTGGCACTCGGTACCGTACCGCTATCGGCATCTATCAGCACTCGGTACCGTACCGCTATCAGCATCTATCGACACTCGGTACCGTACCGCTATTGGCACTTCTCGGCACTGATTGTCGTACCGCTCTCGGCACTTCTCGGCACTGCTTGCCGTACCGCTCTCGGCACTTCTCAGCACTGATTGCCGTACCGTCGAAGCGGGTCGCCACAGTATGCCTCGGGGTTGGACTTGCCGGCGAAGGTCGGAGCTGATAACTTATGTCCCGCCTCGACCGGTTATAGGGCTTCCTCGTACCGATCGTCGCGACAGTATTATTGTCTCGGACGCGGTTCATACTCGTCGTCGGACTGGTCACTCTGTGCCGGTTCTTGCCTCCGTCGTCTTACGGGAGGCGGATATTCTCTCGGAGCGTTGGCGAGTTCGAGTCGGGCCAATCGCTCGGCTAGATGCTATATGCCGTTGCGAAGGGCTGTTAGAGTGGCACCAATCTCCGGCGGTGGTAACGGGATCTCTAGTGGTTGTTGTGCGTCCATAGCGTCGGTGGTACGGACGGTGGGCATACGGACTGATGGCGGTACGATACTTGAAGTCGATGGATGGACGGGAAACTCGATCGGCTGATGTCACGAACAAACTTCGGGTCACGAACGGTTGATATCCCGATCGGGAGATGATTTTCGAACGATGACGTGGACTTGGTCTGTACGTGATGTGCTGGCCGAGTGAATCACGTACCTCGTCAAAACAAAAACAAATATTTGTGAGTATTACGCGTCTAAAGCTGGCGGATAAGATATTATCTGGGCAGTCAATGATTGAAGACAACAAGGCAAACATACAACCTATGACTAACAAAAAGTAACTACACGCGCCTAAAAGAAAACTCACGCACAAAAAGTAGAAACTTTTGGGACCACAACAAGAAGAGAAAACAAAAGACGCTACTTTACGGATCTAACAAGTCCTAGGCAAGAACATCGACGAACAAAACCCAGAAACAGACGAAGCAACGATAGAACAAACAACGCGCGGACTCGCTTTGGTCCGCACATGTTGCTCTTGACGCGTTTCCACGGACGGTGAACACGTCTTACTATTCCAACCTTCACAAGGGAAAGATCTAGACAAAGTTCAAAACGCAAAGTTTAAAAGAAAAAGACAGAAAAGAAAGGCCGTGTCTTTAGGCTGATTGTGGATGCCACGACACTGATGTTAAACGCGGTGTTGCATGCATCCTTGGGTTAAACGCGGTGTTGTGCGTCAGGACTCGTCGCCTCGTTAAAACCTTCTCCGGTAAACCCCATGGGAAAAACCCGACGTAAGGAAAAAGAGTACGAGTCATGATCCTGACGTCTTCTGCGCCCTCATCCTTGGGTAAGGACGAAGGCCGTACGGACGGTCTCGCCGATGGTTGCCTTGGCCGAGTCGATCTCTTGGTGTTCTTGGACAAAGGCTTGGATGAAGTGGTTGATCTTGTGCTTGGCGGTCCTTGCCGAGCTCTTAGTATGAGTGGTTGCGCCTGGAGTGATCCTAGGCATGCTGGATCCGAGTTGTCCCGCGGGTGATACGAGTGTCCGAGAGGTGTACGGGTCCGGCTCGAGCGTTCCTGAACGCGTGTCTGATCCCGTGCTCACATCATAACAACTCGAAATAACCCTTCTTGGGAACAAGAACACCATCAAAACGAGTCGGTTATCATTCACTGCAATCTCCACCCCGAATAGGACAATCTGTAAACTTTGAAACTAGCATCAACTTCAGACAAATCAAAACAACTGGAACAACCCAGATGGAAACCAAAGGCTGAACCAAGGAGAGAAAGAGCAAACGAAAAGATGAAGGCTTGAGGGAAACTAACAAGAGACCACCCAAAACCACATCGGCGGCATAGAGACGATAACAAGCACAAAAGCAGATATAGATCTAGGCCGAGGAAAGTAAAGAGGCTGGATTTATTAGACGAACCACACCGTGGATCTACCAGATCCGGCATCACCCTCTCTGAATGAACCTCAAAATGAGTAGATCTGACCACCCTCGACCGCTTCTGCAAAGACCACCCTTTCACAACCCAAGTTTACTAACAACTCCTCTGTCGAAGGCCAAAATTCAGCAAACAAAACTAACAATAAAGCAAATGGAAGACAGGAAAAGATCTAGAGAGCCCTCTCACAGCGCCGTGGTAGCCGCCGGAGAGGCAAATGTGAGAAATCGAGACTTTAGCGGCGGTTAACCTAATCGTTTTTTAGAGAGAAAATATTTTAGGTAAAAAAGAGCTCGATGTGATTTTCCACAAGTATTTAATAAAAAAATACAAGTAAGATTATGTACAATGGATATCAAATTCAACACCTCAACTTTTTAACAGTCCACATTATTTTCTCTATCTTTCACCTAATCATTCAACACTCAATTTAATTTTAACCTCTCCAATATAGTTTTGTTTAATAAAATTCAACACCTTACACTACCATTTAATATTTATATATTTTATTATCTTTTATGATTTATGATTACATATTTAATAATAATTATCGATTAAAACTAAATTAAAGTAATTATTATAATATTTATAATTAAAATTAATTTTCTTGTTGCAAGTAAAAAAAAAGCTTAAACAGACAAAAAGAATTGATAAAGATAATAGAAAATTATTATTAAAAATTGATGTTTTTTTCTATGTCCAAATAAGACAAGACTAGTCTCTCTTTATAGATTTTTTAAAATGATGAATTTTGGTATTTTTTTTTATTTTATAAAAACAATAGATTAATATACAATAATTGAGATCAAATAATTAGGATGAGAAAATTTTTTTAACAAAACTATCATCAACCAATCAGAATAAAGGAAAATTTTCCACACAGAGAAAAAAACAATTTTTAATCTGAGACTCACTATCATCTCCTCTCATAACTCGTCATGTGGCAATGCATGTCCTATTTTCTTTAGATTCAACCAGTTAAATTTTTTCAACTCAGTTAATTTAAACTACATGTGTTTTCTAAAAAAATTTAACAACCTAATTACATCGGTTAAACAATTATAATTTTTATTCAACACCTTCATTGTACATGGTCTAAGAGCATCTACAGTGAAAGTTGCTCTCATGGTTGCTCTTCCATTTGGAGCCTAAATACCAACTTAAAAACTCATTTTTCGGTCCATTAAATCGAGAATCGATTCTATAGAAAAGAACTTGAGCAATTCAGGAGTAACGCTACGTGACGTATTCTGATTCGTGGACGGGTAAATATAAAAAGGATTTTTTTTCCCATTTTCTTCTTTCTTTCTTCCCGGATCCTCTCTCTCTCTTCTCTTTCGATCCAGACGGCGAATCGAAGGTCGCCTTCGATTCATCTGGAAACCGGAAAAATCAATCCATAGTTCCAGATCTAATTCATCTTCAACCTTTGCCATCCCTTCCTTCAAATTCTTCACCGGAATATCCAATTTCGCGAATCTGAGTAATGGATTTTCTCTAAAATCCCTGATTAATCATGGGTTCTTCTTCAAGTCTCGTTCTTTCAGTGTTCAAGCTAGAGCTGCTGCTCAGAAGAGAGTTCACGATTTCACCGTTAAGGTTTTGCTTCTTACTCTTTGTTTAGGGTTGTGTCTACTCTATACTAAATTGGGGGAATCTTCAAATTTGTAACAAAGCCTCAAGTATTTCATCTTTACTGATTCATATTGTTACTGAGTGTTAGGTTATTATGATTGATTCTACTAAATCTGAAAAAACTGAGATGTATTTTGGAGGCAGGACATTGATGGGAATGATGTTGCTTTGAACAAATTCAAGGAAGAAGTTATGTTGATCGTCAATGTCGCTTCAAGATGGTAACTTTTTTTCTTTCTTCATTATCTTGATTGTGATTTCTTCTGTTCATTGTTCATGTAGGGGTTTCTGATGTTAAAGATTGTGTTTCCATGAACAAACCAGTGGTCTCACATCATCAAATTACTCAGAGCTATCACATCTGTATGAGAAATACAAGAGCCAAGGTGAGCTCTAATTCTATAGATCCTTGTATCTATCATTCTTTGTGTCATATGTTTCGTTCCTATTCTTGCTACTGCCAATGTTATTAGTTCGCAGTTCACCTTAATATATTGAAATTGAATTGTTCTGCAACTTTTGAACTGCAAGTCAATTCAGTATCTTTGTTTGGTTGATGGATAATCTCAATCCATCAGTTCTTCATAACTAGAAGAGTTCTAAAACTCATTTAGATGGACACAGGCCGATGAAGCCAAGCTTTTTCTGCCATAAAGGTAAATGTTCAAGGTTTAAGTCAATCTCGCTTCTCGCACTTGATATTGGAAAAACATGAGATCCACTACTCCTTATATATAAGATACAGTTTGGTTAAAGTGGTTGTTTCTTAGATCGATATACAGTTTGTATCTTAAGTGAACTAGGGGGGTTGTATTGAAAGTAGAATTTAGGAGGATTTGTGGGATTTATGATATTTTGGATCAACAGCTTCGGATCTTATGCAAGATTTCAAAACCGGTTACATGACATTAGCCTCACCAAGATCAATGTTCTTGAGCCAAGCTATTGGAACCGCAATGGGCTGTGTGATATCTCCTTGCGTCTTCTGGCTATTCTACAAGGCCTTCCCAGACTTTGGCGGGACCGCATATCCCGCTTTCTACGCCTTAGTCTACATAGACATGCCTATACTTGGAGTCGAAGCTATGCTTTGCCCAAACACTGCCTCATGCTCTGCTACATATTCTTTGCAGCAGCAGTGATTGTGAACGGTGTAAGGATGCTGTAGGACCAAAGTGGGCTCGATTTATCCCCCTACCAATAGCTATGGTTATACCATTCTACAACGGAGGTTACTTCACAATCGACATGTTTCTGTGTGTGGGAAGTCTCATGTGGTGAAGGCAGTTGGACGACATTACCCAGCTCTATACTTGCCTTGTCATTTGTTTTATGTGAATTGTTCCTTTTTCTTAAAAACAATTCTTCCAAATCACACTGCTGAAGGTGTGATTTTTTCTGTGATATTTTTTTAAAAAATGTTTTTTAAGTAAATAAATTTACTATACAAATTAATAATTTTCTCAAAATTTATTACTTTGTACTTCAATTATTAACAACTAAATATAGTGTAATATGTTTGTTTTCGATGTAATATATGTTTATGTTCGTTTTTTTTTTATCGTCTGGATTTATTATTGATTGCAAATTATGAGAACAATTACATATGATTCTATCATGTGCAATTCCTTCCGACCCTATTAGATTCACTACAAACATTTTTGTTCTCCTGCTCCATGCTCTTGTTGGTCATCTCCCTTCTCTATGCTCACTTTCATGTGTATGTAGAATCACGGCGAACGGCGATAATTACACATCACTGGAGATCGTTTGTAAATTTGCCTCCATTAATCTGCACAATTACTAAATCGCTTTATTCGGGGTTCGAACCCCAGACCTCCTGGTATAGAAGCATTAATGAACCCTAGACCAACCACTGGGCCAAGGGAGCTTCCACCATGTTTATGTTCATTTTTTTTAATTTTTTTGTAAAATATGTTTAATATTCCCCAATTATGTAAAATATTTTTGTTTTCTTTTTGATATAATATAAGTAATTGAATGAATTGTTTTATCATTTTGGATTATTAAATAATCTATTAAAATTTGATAAATAATAAACAATTCTTTTAAAAATTATTATTTTAATGATTAATTAACTTGATAGGGGTCCTCTAGTGGAAAAGTGATTTTATTTAAAGTTGTTAGTGGATTGCTTTAATTAATTTAATATTAATTATATAATTAGTTTAATTATGAGCAACTTATATGATTAGTTTAAATCAAATATATATATTTTGTGTCCATTTTAAACAGACTCCTTTTGGTTCAAGAATTTACTTAATGTCTTTGTTTAAGTCAAGAGGAAAACTTCTAGGTTGGAAAAACACTTTTCTTTTGCCGAATTATACTGTTTTCCACTGTGTTTGTGAAGGAAAATCATCGTCTGGGTTTTTTTTTTTCTGATTCAACTGTCTCATTCCCTTCGGTTATTTTCCTTTCACAAGAGTTCTACAAGATCTTCTTAGTATTTTCTTCGTTCACTTCGCCTTATATGTGTTCTTTCGGCGATTCTGAGATCCAAAATTAGAAGTTCAATAATGTCTTTGGCGATGGATAAGGCTCTTTTGGCCATGTCTCTTAAAGATGAAGAAGAAGAGGCTCCTTTCGTGATGCCAGACCTTCTAGATTACCTTCTAGATTACATGCCTCCTGCAATTAATTTCAAACAATTCCAATTTGGGTCCAGATTTAGAATCTTCATGTTAACTATATAACATGGCAAAAACCACTACGGCTTTAGGTTGAATACTGGGTGAGGTCAATGAGGTAGCTTTCGGTCCAGACAATCCCCAAATTCATGGTTTTGTTTGAGTTAAGATTCAGTTTGATATCTCAAGGCCACTTCGTAATTCCAAAGTCATTGCTCTACCTAATGGAGGTTTGACTATCGTAAAATTCCAATACAAAAGAATCCAAAAGCGTTGCTTTCTCTGTCAGCGTCTGACACATGATGTGGATTCTTGTCCAATATTGTCTAACAAGAAAAAAGATGAAGCTGAAGCGAGAAAAGCGGGGATCCAGGTTCCTAGTCTGGTTAAGAAGTTGTTCCCCAAAGAATCTGATCCCCTCTTTGGCATCTTGCGGGAAGACCAGGTAGGGATTGGTCCTAGTACATGCAAACATAGAATCGCAAAAGAAGTTTTAGAAGGTATGAGGCAATACTTGAAGGCAAATACAATGGACGACTTTCAAATTAAAGTCGATAGGATCCAAAAGTCGATCGGTGAGGTTGAAAAAGATCCCATAGCTCAGAAATCCATTCTCCGTCTGGAACTTCTACTTGTTATTCATCATGACATCAACAAGAACAAAGGTCTTGTTTACGGCTATGACAATGCGGCTCTTTCCTTATCGGGAGTGTGTTGTTCGTCCAAGTTGCCATCTTCTAAAGATCAAGATTCCCCTTTGAATTTAGAGATGAATTGTTTTGGGGAAGCCGGGTTCTTCAATCATCTGTCAAAAATCACCAGAAATTCCAGGTCTCTTCCTTGCTTTATCCCAACCTTTTCAGGATAGTGCAACGGTTTTTAGGACTGGTTCTTTTGGAGCTGGTCCTTCCGGCACTATCCAAAAGAAACCTAAAGCAAGACGTAGACCTCAAAAGAATGCAAGGAAACCAAAAAACAAACTGCCTAGCATTGATGGAGGGTCTCAAAGCTATATATGATTTATGTTTCGTAACACTCAGGAAAGATAAGAGGAAAGCAGATGAGGAGGATACAAGCACTGCAAAAAATCCAAAGCTTACTTCCTTAGAGGTGGTCTCAAAGGAGGGACTGCCCAATGATCCATGAGAATTCTGAGTTGGAATTGCAAAGGTTTGGGACGGTCTGAAGACTTGGCTTTTCCTCGTCTTAAGGAGCTGCGTAAAAACCACTTCCCTGAGATGTTGTTCATAATAGAGACGATGCACAGTAGGAATATATTAGTAGATTTGTAAAGTATTCTAGGTTATGACCGTGTTTATACTATCCAACTTGTTGGGAGGTGTGGAGGTCTAGCTTTGTTTTGGAAGAACAGTGTCCAAATCAAGTTCAAGTATGCAAACAATAATCTGATAGACATGCAAGTTCAGTTTGGAGCGGTTTCTTTTTTTTTTCTCTTGTATATATGTAGATCCGGATTTCAAGAAAAGGAAAGTGGTATGGGAAAGAATCTCAAGGACTGGAAGTTTGAGAAAATAAAGCTAGGTTATGGCAGGGGACTTTAATGATATCTGCCATAATGGAGAGAAGATAGGGGGACCTAGAAGAAGCGACTCTCTTTTCAAACCTTTCAATGAGATGTTGTCAGCTTGTGAAATGGAGGAACTCTCAAGCAATGGCAACAATTTCACTTGGGCAAGAAGAAGATATGACCTTTGGATCCAAAACTGGTTGGATAGAGCTTTTGAAAACAAAGACTGACTTCTTTCTTTCTCGGCGTCAAACCAGTGGTTTTTGGAAATGAGAGGATCATATCATAGGCCTGTTCTTATTCATCTTCTAACTTCTCAAGATTCATACAAAGGGCTTTACAGATTTAACAAAAAATTTCTCAATAAACCTAGAGTCGAAGAGATTATTTCCCATGCTTGGGGTTCTAGAGATATTGACTTGAGGCTCCCCTTGGCTAACAGACTTTGACTTTGTCGTAGTGCTCTAAGCGCTTGGAAGAGAGTGAATAATCTAAACTCCAAAGATAAAATAAGAAAGATCGAGGTAGCGTTGGAGGATCAACAATCTCGCCCTAATCCAAGTTTCTACCAGATTGTAACTCTCAAGAAAGAACTGGCCCACACTTACAAAGAAGAATAGATCTTTTGGAGCCAAAAAAAGTCGAAAACAATGGATAAAGTGTGGGGATAGAAACACTAAGTTTTTCCAAGCTTATGTCAAGGAATCGAGAGCTTGAAACATGATCGAGAAGCTGGAGGATGTGAATGGAATTAGTCAGTTCTCAGAAGGAGTGAAAGGGGACGTAGCCTCAGCCTATTTCCAAGAATTATTCAAGTCTTCAAATCTTTCTAGCTTTGTTAACTGGTTTGGAGACCTTCAGCCTAGAGTTTCCAATCAGATGAACAAGAGTATAACTAAGGTGATCTCTCCAGGAGAAATCAAAGAAGCAGTATCATCCCACCAGTGCTCCATGTGTAGATGGCATGTCAGCTCTCTTCTTTCAGCAATATTGGAGTATAGTGGGGGCTCAGGTGATAGTTGAGGTACAAAACTTCTTCCAAAATGGTTACATGCCTCAGGAATGGAATTATATCCATCTTTTTCTTATCCCTAAGATCCCCCATCCTACAACCATGCCTGATTTGAGTCCTATATGCCCTTGTTCAGTCTTATACAAGGTGATCTCCAAGGTCATAGTTGGAAGAATTCAGATGTGGCTTCCTAGTATTGTATCTGACACTCGATCAGCTTTTGTCTATGACAGGCTCATTACCGACAATATTCTGATTAGACATGAATTAGTGCACTATCTGAATACTAAAAATGCTTTTTCTTCTGGTTATATGGCTGTCAAGTCGGATATGTCTGTCAAGTCTTCAAATCTTTCTAGCTTTGTTAACTGGTTTGGAGACCTTCAGCCTAGAGTTTCCAATCAGATGAACAAGAGTATAACTAAGGTGATCTCTCCAGGAGAAATCAAAGAAGCAGTATCATCCCACCAGTGGTGTGATTTGATAGAGTCGAGTGGTGTTATCTAAGAGCTCTGCTGATCGCATTGGGATTTCATCAGGTTTGGATTTCCTGGATAATGATCATTCCAGAGAGAGGTCTCAGACAAGGGGATCCTCTCTCTCCCTTATTTTTTTGCTCTGTGTACAGAAGGTCTTACTCACCTGCTCAACAAGGCTCAGCTCCAAAAGAAAATCTCAGGTGTCCAGTTCTCGGAAAATGGACCTACCATACATCATTTGTTGTTCGCGGATGACAGTCTTTTCTTGTATAAAGCAAACTTATAGGAAGTAGAGACGCTTAAGAGTATCTTGAAGGCTTATGGGATGTCACTGGTCATGTTATTAATGTCAACAAATCCTCAATAACCTTTGGTAAAAAGGTTCCGGAAGTGATCAAAGCTGATATTCAAAATAGACTTGGAATCATGAATCAAGGTGGAGAAGGATCCTATCTAGGTCTCCCAGAATGTTTTAGTGGATCAAAGATAGCCATGTTACATTATCTAAAGGACTGAGTCAAGAACAATCTTTCTGGATGGTATGCAAGAACCTTATCTCAAGGAGGAAAAAAGATTATGCTTAAGACAGTGGCAATAGCAATGCCTGTTTATGTCATGTCTTGCTTTAAGCTTCCCAAAAAATTGTGTGCAAACCTGTCAAGCGCCATGGCAGATTTCTGATGAAGCTCAAGTGAACATGTAAGAAAGATTCACTGTAAACGCTGTGATAGGTTGTGCCTCTCCAAACACCAAGGTGGTATGGGTTTTAGAGATATCAGTCTTTTTAACCAAGCACTTTTAGCGAAGCAGGCCTGGTGAATCATTCAAGAGCCAGATAGTTTGTTCTCTTTGGTTTATGAAAGCCGATACTTTCCTGGAGGGACATTTCAGAATGACCCTTTGGGCACTAGGCCATCCTTTGGTTGGAGAAGCATTTTCCATGGAAGAGAGTTGATTAATAAGGGTCTAATCAGAAGAGTAGGAAATGGCACTAGCTTAAGAGTTTGGTGTGATTTTTTGTTGGATGATTGAGGTATGAGAGCACCTTGGATTAAAAATTATCTCATTGATATCAATCTCAAGGTCAGCGACTTGATCTACTTTGATAGAAGAGATTGGAACAATGACAAGTTTGAAGAGTTGTTCTTCCCTAATAATGTGCTGAGGATAAAGGAAAACAAACCAGCGGTTTCTATGGATGATTTATGGGCTTGGAAACACAATAGAAGTGGTGACTTCACGGTCAAATCAGGTTATTGGCTGGCCAATCAGATTTCTAAAGATCCCCTCATCAGGGAAGTCTCCGCTTTTCCTTCCATCAATGGCCTAAAAGAACAGGTTTGGAAACTGCAGACTGAACCAAAAATTAAAGTATTCCTCTGGAAAATGCTGAGTGGAGCTCTCCTAGTAGGTGAACTTCTAATTCGTAGGGGTTTACGAGTTGATGGAGTTTGTGCGATTTGTGGATTGATTGGCGAATCAATTTGTCATGTGTTTTTCTCTTGCTATCTGGCTCGTCATATCTGGGCTCTCTCTAACTATCCTTCTCCAAATTTCATGTATGGTGATGAGTCAGTCTTCCCTCATATTCATCATCTGCTAATTAACAGGGGTAACATTTTGTGGCCTAAAGAGATTAGGAGAAGCTTTCCTTGGATACTATGGAGAATCTGTAAGAACTGTAACTCCCTGTTTTCCAAGGTAAAAGCTTTTCTCCTTTAAAGACGACAATCAAGATCAAAGAGGATGTTGAGGTTTGGTTCGATGCACAGCAGGTGGAAGACCCTGAAAGTGACTCTTCGGATCAACCGGTGAATGGTATTACAAATCCTCCTTTGAGGGACTCTAATATTTGGGATCCTCTGGAGCCTGATTGGATGAAGTGTAATATCGGAGTCTTTTGGTCAAAGAGAAACGAAATTGCGGGTGCTTCCTGGATTTTGAAGAACGTGTTAGGAGTGGTTGTTCTCCACAGCAAGAGACCTTTCTCTAAGATGAAATCAAAACATGAGGCAACTTATGATCAGTGTGGTGGGGGCAGTGGAAAGCATGCTAAGCCACAAATTTGGTAAATTTTGTTTTGCGTTGGAGGATTCTGTTTTGGTAGGTGTAGTCAATAGGCCAAAGGCGTGACCGTCCTTTAGGTTCCATTCGTCCCAAGTTCTATTGGTTTTAAACTTGCTAGGAGAATGGCGTTTAGTTGGTGAATCAGGGGCAGCGAATAGATGAGCTTTATCATTGCTAGAAGTGTAAATGAGGACAATCGACTGCATTCCTATGTAGCGGCTGGTTACTCTTCTTGGTTAGCACACCTTTTCTTTAATGAGTGAGTTTAATCCTATGAGTCTTTTGCTCTCTCTCTAGTCAGGAAATTATTTTGTTCTTTTTGTAAAGATCATGGTTATATAACATGCATCTCCAAAGACTAGAATAGTGTTTTTAGTCTTTTGGCTTTTGTACAGGTGATGACTTTTCCTAAGTCAGATTCCTATTTGTAACACCTAATTTACTATCTAATGAAAATTTACCCAGTAAAAAAAAAGTAATTAAATATAAATTTTTTTTTTATTTTATTCATCAAGATATCATAAATTATAGAGAAATACCCTATAATAGCACACTTTTAAGTTTTTCTTCCAAAATTAGCACACATGATCAAATTTTCCAAAACTAGCATTTGTATATTGAAATTATTATTTAATTTAAATAACAAATTCTTTTTTTTTAAAATCAAATTGACGATCTTAGATCTCCAAGCTCCAGCGAAACTTGCGGTGAAGATTTTGAACTCAGATCTTCATATCTTTTCAATTAAGTATCAAAATCGATCGACTGAAACCAATACAATAAAAATCCACATCAATAACATCTTCACTCACCAGATTCCGATCGAAGATCAGAGTTTAATTAAGCTATGACACTTCCATCGTCTATGATAGTGAATACGGCGACAGAGAATCCTTCGAGTACAATTACGATGGATGATTGGGGGAAAGTATCAGCGGTTCTGTTTGATATGAACAGCGACGGTGTGCTTTGTAACAGTGATGAGCTTTACATTTTCCTCCGTTGATGTTTTTTGCTGAGATGGAAGTTAAAGTCATTGTGGATGATTTGATTCCTCTTACGGGAACAAGTAAAAAGTTTTGGCAAATCAATTTTGAATCTGTTTTCATGTTAATGTGTGTTTAGATTGATTTTGTTGATTTCTTGGGTTGGGCAATGCACACTTGAAGCCATGTCATAAAGTTGTATCTGACTATCTGAGCGTTCAGGTTGCAACGGAGATGCTCATGATGTTTTTAGGAAAACCATCATGAATTTAAAAAGATCCTTCCTAAACATCATTCAATCATTTGAGAATTGGTGTTCTGTAGAAGATTGTTGAGTGGAGAAAGATGAGGAAACGATTTATAAGAGTAAGAGAAGTTCATCATTGTCATTGGTTTCAATGTCGTCGACTTCTTTGGCTTGTAGTTTGCAGGTTTGGCGCTAGAGCAAAATTAACAATTTTAAACTTGAATGTATTATGATCATCCTACTTCACTGTGATCTCGCATCTCCGTTTAAGGTGTCAATCATATTTAAACTTGAAGAACCTACAACTAGATTTTGCTACAATTTTTCAGAGACATACAACCTGCAAATTCAAGTGATTGATGATATACATGATGACAAATATGGTTTTCAGGTCTAACTCAAGTGATTGATGATATACATGATGACAAATATTTCAAGAACAAAGCAGATAGTTGATGATGAAGATGGGAAAATGGGCACTTGAGTGGAAGTTTGAGTTCGTCATTATGGAATGTCTTCCTAAAATTCAAGAACACCTTCCTAAAAGCTATGGAATCATTCCTAAATTTTTTAAAAATGTGTTTTTAAATCTCTTTATATGTGTTTTGCTTTATTGTATCACATATTACTTCATTAGTGATGTATAATGATTTGATTATGTGCACATATTTGTGTTTTACAATAAAGGTAGCAAATAGAAATATCCAACATGATGTTTTAGGAAGATCTTCCTAAACGTCAATGAATTCTTCCTAAATTTCAAGGAGTTCTTCCTAAACGTCAATGACTCTTTCCTAATGCTCTTTTTTTCTTTTCATGACGTTCTTCCTGAAATTCAAGAAATCATTCATAAATATATGAGAATCCTTCCTGAATGTTACATTCAAATCCTTCTTATATGTTTACCGGTGAAAACATAGCTATCTACCAAAATATCGAGATAATTAATACAAAACCTTCTTGAATATGTTTTAAAACAAGTTTTTTGGTGAAAACCATCCAAACTATCTTTCATAACCAAAATCCTAATGCTAAAACAAAGACCATGTGAATACAAAGACTCAAGCTGTAAAAACTTCAATCTCATATGGCAACTGAAACCTTCAATCTTGTATGAGCATCGTTCGTCTTTGATTCTGAGTGTTATTGCAGCTCCAATTCTTTCTGACCATATATGTGTCTCTACAAAGTTAATTACCACATGAACTACCAATGTTACCACAATAATAAGATCCAAACACATCATGTATTGCATTAGATGCACTGATTATGAGAACAATTCCACAACTACTGCAATACTGCTACTACCTTGTAATCAGAAGCTAATTAAAACAAATTTTGAATTACATACTCTTATCTTCCCAATTGAGAGAAGTATAAGATAAACTCCAACAAGTAATGATCAATCCCAATTTCCTGCAATAAAAATGAAAACAAGGAATATGTTTCAGGAAAGTCTTTATGAATTTGCAACAATGCTTCATGAATTTTCAAATGTGACTAAGAAACACATCAATACACAAGCAACAAACAATAAACAATACACAAGTAACAATCAATAAGGATGACAACATATTATACATAAGAGAAAGAACGACCAAGTCAAGTAGACTAATATAAATTATTTTGCAGTCAACAATAACTTGATTCTTTAATTTCTGCAACAAATTCAAGTGAGAAAGAACGAGACTTCCATAATCACAAATCCTAATCACACACACATAAAAATTACAACTGCAAATCATACACACATAAAGCCAACACTGAATCATCTCAAGTTCTGGTTTGTTTATGTCCTCAAATACTAGCCTAACTAAATTGATAAGAATATGGTGATTTAGGTTTTTAGGGATTTGGAAAAGTCAAAATCACATACATATAAAAGTTACAATGCTTACAATTTCTACAATAAAAGAAGAATAGCAAGTGAAAATGGATATAAAGCTTATACTAGGAAGACCAGATGATGAACAGTGACACAAAGACGAAGAAGATGATCGGGGAAGAAGAAGAATCATGAATCTGATACGTGAACGTGATACCACCGTTGATTGACCGACGATGATACACCGAACGACGATGACTCACCTCCGATTCAAATCTGATTGGGTTCGTCGGTGGTACACCGTTTGCATTTGGTTTTGGAATCGACGGAGAGGGAGGAGTGAGAGAGAACACAGTGGTTACAATGTCACGATTTTGTTTCAGATGTGAGAGATTATTGTTTTAATTTATGAATATTTTATTTTTAATGATATACAAATTTGTGCTAAATTTGGAATATTTGAATGTGTGTGCTAGTTTTGGAACAAAAACTTAAATGTGTGCTATTTTTGTCAATTGCCCTTAAATTATAACATTTGCATCAATTCTTAACTTTGCCCAAACATGTTATAACCCAAATAAAACTCACCGCAGTTTTCAATGCATATTGAAACTCGGAAGATGTTTTAACTTTGAACCAATTTACACACATTTGTCATCTTTTAATACCAATCATATTTCATAAACTTATTATTCACGATATTATATCAGTTTTGGCGTTCAAAACTAAATTGAATATTACTGTTTAAAGTCACAAAATTACTGTTGTTTCTCTTAATCAAAAATATTTTATTGCTAAATTCAATATAAGTAATATTATAAACGATTACATTGACCTGTTCACCTACACTGCCAAAAAAAGTTGTAGGTTATTTTTGAGGTTTTTCAAAAATTCATTCGCTCTCGTTAAACACCGGACCTAGCAAATGATATTTATATTTTTTTAAATTTTAAACATTAATATATAAAAATTGAACATCCATAACCATAAGTGCAGCTTTTCAATAATAATAATAATAATAATAATAATAATAATAATAATAATAATAATAATTATTATTATTATTATTATTATTATTATTATTATTATTATTATATTATTATTATTATTATTATTATTATTATTATTATTATTATTATTATTATTATTATTATTATTATTATTATTATTATTATTATTATTATTATTATTATTATTATTATTATTATTATTATTATTATTATTATTATTATTATTCATCACTAATTTTATCACGTCCAAGTTGAACAGAAAAAAGACAATTAATCGGTTTTGCCTATTCTAAAAGAATTGAAATAGTTTTAGCAACTATATTGGCATTTGCACATATAAATATTGCCAATGCTGTTACACAATCCACTTCCTAGTAAATAATTTTGCGCACATTTTTGGTTGCAACACTCACTATCACATTTATCGTCGCACACGCCACCTCCACCGTAGCATATATTGGACTGGAGTGGGCCGAGTGACGAAGGACCTTTTCCGCATGGGTAGTAACACGTGCACAATTGATTCCTGACATCACAACTGCCTTTGCCTTCTGGTCCGTGCTTAGCCTTGCATCTTGCATCACATTGCTGGCAATTACCGAGACCTTCCATGCATGTATTTGCTTGCATTTTATTTTCAACTGTAAAAGTAGTTGTCAAAATCATAGTGTATTAAAGTGATAAAATAACTAAACTAAAATTAAATCAGGTTTTTGTTTAAGTGATCAAAACATTTATGCATCCATTTAGGTGCATCAAGTAGTTAAAATATTAGTTAGTTTCTAGTAAATGTGTTGAAAGTAAATCTGTAAATGTATTCACATCCTAACTAATTAAAAAAAATATAAAAAATAATACCGGAAGCAAACATGATGAAGAAAATGATGAAAACCAATAGTACTGAAAATGTCTTCTCCATATTTATTTATTCTTTGACAATTAACTGAGAGAATTATTAGTATAACAATTGAGCATTTAGTTGGTCTATATATAATGTTATAATGCTGATTTTACCATATATAGATAGAAGGTTTGAAAAAATTGAATTGAATTTCCATGCAATATATGTTACTTATTATGCTTTAAAACATTTGAAATCAAACTTCTATATTTTCTTTTATTTTTTCTAGCTATTGTTAGTTATTCTATATATTAATGCCTCAATAAAAATGTTCATATATTCAAAGATATTTTGCCAAAAAAAATAATTTATTCAAAGATATGTTGCCAAAAAGATATATTCAAAGATATGTTGCCAAAAAAATAATAATTACAATCTATGGAGTATATCATTAAAAATTTGGGACATCTTATATCATCATGATATTTTATTTTGGTCAAAACCCCTCTTTTAATTTACTTACAGTTACAAGAGATTTGAGATGGCGAAAGCAATACCATTGTTTTTTTCATGGACGCACACCAACACATCCATTTTCTGTGCGTATGTAAAATTGGAGACTCGATACTTTCTCTCAAAAATGATGAAACATTAGTGTTTGGACAAAAATAATCGATTTATTTAGAGACTACGGAAACAAGAAATAGATGTTGAATAGTCGTTTTTATTGATCAAGATATCGAGTTCAAATACAAGAATTCAAAGCACAACGAATCAGTGAACACTAGCCGTGTTATGGAATTGAGTCGTGTGTCTTGTGCTTTAGGTACCTTGCTTTACTCTCGATTTTATCATTATTGTGTAGAGGTGGCTCTTTTTTTATAGCTAAATCTCTTAAACCCTAATCCTCATGGGATTTAGACCGAATAACCGTCTCTTCATGAGACAGGGTCGTTCTTAATATTTTTTTCACGAGATTGAGTCAAATATCTTCTTGATAATGTCGTAACAAATCAGAGTCGGTCCCAAAGTCCCATTACGGCCCGTATTGGCTTCATATTTGTCGTTACAGCTCTTATTGGTTCAATATTTGTCGTTACAGCCCGTATTGGTTCGACACTTGTCGTTACAGCCCGTATTGGCTCGACACTTGTCGTTACGGCCCGTATTGGTTCGACAATTGTCGTTATGGCCCAGATCGATGTAATCTTTTAAAGAATATATAGTTCTTCATATATATAGAATTATGATATTTATAATATATTTATCTATTATAATTTATATGGTTAAAATTATGCCCAACAGTTTCTCTCTACTCTCTATTTTCTTAGTAAGAATTTAGAAACTAGTATAGACAAATGATATCATTTTAATAAACCATAAATATAAAAGATAAATATTTGTATAAGTCACGACATACCTTTAGACTTAAACGTTCTTTCGCACTTGATTATTTGGCCCTATTACTTTCAATCTATGTTGATTCCTTCACATGATGTGATTTTGCTTTTTGCTTTTAGTGACAATAGAACATTGTTGTACTTTTCTTTTTTGCGGTGATTTGTAGTACATGAATACTCAATTCCTATAACTGCAGTATCTGTCAACATGTTAAATAGACTTCAATTTGCCATAGGGGCGTGTCGAGATTTGTAATGTTTTGCAATGACACCGTAGTGACTTGAAATAACATTTTTCTTGAAGCCAATTCTTTGAGACGGTTATGTAAAGGCTCCTTATTGGCTTTGCCATGACAATGTAGCCATAACCAATTCACTTAATGGGATACGCATTGGTTCTACATTGGTTCTTCATTGACGGTTTAGCCTTAGACAATTTGGTAAATTGACTTTACATTGGCTCTAAAACAATAAAGATGTCGCAACCAAATTATAGAATTGGCTACAAATTGACTTCACATTGGCTCCAATTTCTTTAAAATGGATACACGTTTGACTCCGTGTTAGTCTAAGTCGATATCTGGCCATATCCATTTTATTGAATTGGCCATACATTGACCCTGCATTGGCTCTAAAACGACAATGTGGCCCTAAACAATTTCTTGAATTGGCTACACATTGACTCTGCATTGGCTCTAAAACGACAATGTGGCCCTAACCAATTTCTTGAATTGGCTACAAACTGACTCTGCATTGGCTGTAAAACAACAATGCAGCCATAACCAATTTAGGGGATGGGTTTCAAATTGGTTGTACATTGACAAATTTGTCACAGCCAAATTATTGATGTCATGCTCGTTACATGATTTAGGATCGTGATCGAATTATCGTGTAATTCTAACGAGTTCAACTTTCAAGCGTTTCACAGTGAATTTATTGTTAGCAAGTGTTTTGCTGTCAGGTTCATATATTTTTTATCCAACCACCCGGTGGATACCAAATCCGTTAAATTTCCATGGCGATGTCTTGCTAGTAGGCAAGTGCAGCGAGTGTTTTGCCTTTAGGTGATTACCCAATTTTTGTAGCGAGCCTATCGTTCATGTATTCGTGTATCAATGGCCTCACTACTATATACAATGAACAACTTCAGGACCATGTCATGCGTTGTAAGACATGTTTATCTTGTATCATGACAAAATTCACATCGATTGACATGATTTTATTATCTTGCAATATAATTTATAGCCCATGTTCATGACATGCGTTCTCAGTTTTAGTAGAGAACGTCTTGAAGATTTTTGCACCAAGTGTCTCATCATAAGATTCTTGTTAACGAGTGTTTTTGTTGTCAAGTTTTTTCATCCAGTGATTTGTCACATAAATTTTGCTAGCGCCTGCTTCCTCAATTGGTTAGCAGCGACTGTCATATTAAAATGATGAAACATTAGTGTTTGGGGAAAAATAATTGATTCGTTTAGAGACTACAAAAACAGGAAATAGATGTTGAATAGTCGTTTTTATTGATCAAAGTATAGAGCTCAAATACAATAATTCAACGCACAACGAATCAATGAATCCTAGCCGTGTTCTGGAATTGAATTGTGTGTCTTGTTCTTTAGGTCTCTTGCTTTGCTCTCGATTTCGACCGTATTGTGTAAAAGTGGCTCTCTTTTTATAGAGAAATCTCTTAAACCCTAATTTCATGGGATTTAGACCCTAATAACCGCCTCTTCATGAGATAAGATTGTTCTGAATATTTTCTTTACGAGATTGAGTCAAATATCTTCTTGATAATGTCGTAACAAATTAGAATCGGTCCCAAAGTCCCGTTACGACCAGTATTGGCTCGATATTTGTTGTTACGGCCCTTATTGGCTCAACATTTATCGTTACAATCCGTAATGGCTTGACACTTGCCGTTATGGCCCAGATCGATGTAATCTTTTAAAGAATATATAGTTCTTCATATATATATATGAAATTATCATATTTATAATAAAAATTTTATTTATTATAATTTATATGGTTAAAATTATGCCCAACAATTAGTTAAAAACATTAACAACAACAACAACAAATAAATCCACTTTTTTATTATTATTATTATTGTTATTAAGTATGTAAGTTTTTAAGTTTTTTAGAGTTTATGTTTCCAGTAAGGCAATTTAGCATTCCCAAAGATGCATCATGATTCCGGTTGCCCCTCTCTTGAGTTGATCAAGTTTCTTAATTGGTAAACAAGTTACGACAGTAGAATCTCTATAAATTAATACTCCTTAAATTAATACTCGCTATAAATTAATAAATTTTTTCAGTTCCGAGTTGGGCCGATGTAAAAATTAACACAATTCGAGAAAATAATAAAATAATATTTTTTTTGAAAATCCTATGTAAAAATATAGTCCCAACAATATCATAAATTAATAATGATATAAACTAAAAATATATATATATATATATCTAAGAAAATTTAGTGAAATATGACTCTATTGTTGTTTGTCTATTTTTGAATTTGAATTTTAGTTGGAGCTCATCTATAATTTTTTTATTGTATTAAAATATTTTAATGTTGTCTTCTCAAATCGGATCCAAAAATTGAGGAGAGTCATAGATGCAATAATTTTTTTTACATGTAATTGAGTATAAATGCACCACAATATATTATTCGACTTTATCATTACCATGAAAGATAATACCAACAATTTTTTCTAAACTCTAAATTTCTAACATTTATCATTTTCACCTAGATAATTAAGTAAACTATTAACATCAATCCTATTATGATATTCAAGATTATAAATTAAGAAAATTCTATAAAAATATGAATCATAACAAAAGTATCTTATTTTGTAATATAAAATTTTCAAAATTATGAAAAAAATATCTTCGTAAGTTAATATTTTATTAATTTATCGATAAATTAAAACTTTTATAAATTAATAAAATTTTGTGGCCCGACCTTATTAATTTATAGGTTTTACTGTATATAATTGCTTCGGAATTACAACGAACGCTTACGTTCATGTTATAGATAGAGAAAAAATCGACAATTATTAGGCAACATAGTGATGACAAACACATGGACTAGGTTTCCATCTTTTGTGCTAATTACAATGCTATTTCTCTGTAACCAAAACTATATCTTAATGCAAAAATTTATACTATTTGTATTCCTAGCTAGCAAGAAAAGAATTGAGCAAATAGAAGTTGTATCACACTATAACCAAAAACGAGATATACACAAGTAACAAAACCCTATAGCGTATATATATTTAAATACATACATAAAAAGGACGATGCCTCAAAATAATTACTGGTAAGACGAAGACAACTAAAATAACTTCTTGTATTAATTTATTTGCTGGTATATAATAATACTAAATATGAGTAGAAGATTGCGTTGGTTCAGGTGTTTCACATGATGGAGCATCCTTGAGCGTTCGTGTATTCGTGGCAACATTGTCGTCCACCTCCCCAGTTCTCGTAAACGGGCCTTCCGTAACATTGGTACTGTTGGGCCTCGTAATACGGCCCACAATGATACGGCTGCCACACCGGTGGCATCGGCTGAGGTGCTGGAGTCGGAGCCAGAGCCTGAACAGGAGCAGGAGCCGGAGCCTGAACAGGAGCTGGTGCTGGAGCCTCTTTGGGCTTCTGAGGGGGCTGAGGCTGGGGTGGAGGCGGTTTGGGTGGCTCAAGGATCACGATGGACTTGATAGAACCGTCTCCTTTGGAGCAGAGTTTGTTCATTAGCCTCTCAGGATCGTAACAAACCACTTTGATGAGGATCGTGTTCGACTTCTCATCAAACATTTCGTCTGTTATTTCTATATTTATGGCAAAACAACACATACCACAAAAACCGTATCCATTTATCAAGATTCAAGACTTTTGTCAACCCTCAGTGATTTAAATTGAGCAGAAAATAAAATCAATGAGAGAAGAAACTCACGAGGGAATTTGCGGATAGCTTTCTTAGCCTTTTTGTAGCATTTGGGACAGTTTAGATCCACTTTTAACTTCATCATCACCACCATCTGTTCGTAAATCATATAATTTGATCATTATTACTTTAATTAGTAACCGTATCAGCTATAAAAAGTATTATAGGGTAATTAACAGTTACTAAAGAAAATAAGATCTGATTATAAGAAGTAATTCGAATATTCAGATCCAGAAAAGTACCTTGTCCGCCATAGCTTTGGGGAGTCTTCTGTCACCTAACCTTACATGTACAAGAACACAAGTTTTTTTTTTTTTAATGTGTATTTGTTGCATGATTCACTATATATAGAAAGTGATATAAAGAGAGACTCATAAAAAAAAAAAGTTATATCAAAATTATCTAATTTTGTATCTAAAGGTGACGTGTATGATACACGGTTTATCAACATAATTTCGAAGTTTCTAAAAGTGACACCGACATCGCGTACGTACACGACTGAGAATTACCAAAATGGGCTCACATTATTCAGTGCACGTACACGACCAGAGTTCAAATGCTTGTAGACTTGTAGTGGTCCAAATTTCTCTAATAATTTGATAATTCTTCTGTGGTGCGAAATAGTGAGCCGACATGGATGAAATGGTTGTAAAAGGACCTTCTGAATTTGATGTTTCCAATTCCATTTAAGACTCACTATACCAATCAACTAAAAAAAATCTGCAGGGAGTTGTGTATCAAACAAAGAAAAAGAAGAAGAACGACAACTTGATAATAGTCCTTTTTTTTTTTTTTTTTAAATATGTGAATTTTATTAAACCGAAAGTTTGCTGAAGTTACAAAAGCTTTATACAATCCTCATCCTTTGCCCAAAAAAATAAAAACAAAGGAGGAGTGATCAGTGACAAGATATGAGTAGGTGAAGCTAGTCATATTTCAGCCATACGAGGAGAAGATCCTTAACCTGTTGTCTGCTCTGTTTTACCTGTCCAAGTGCTTGAAGATGGTCTGAGCATCAATAGAGGAGTTGTTGTGGTATCTGTTGTTCCGCTCTAACCAAATTGCATAAAGTGTGGCCTGTGCAGTCAACCTTCGGAGGCATCGTGGAGCAATGCTATCCTTTAGATCCAACCAAACCGAGAAAGCTTCCCAAGTGTGAAATGTGAAAAGTCTGTACCCGAGACGACGAGTGACATTTGTCCAAAGCGTTTTTCTGAACTGACATCTCAGGAAGAGGTGGTCTCGAGTTTCCAAGGTGAGACCACATATGCAGCAGTTGGGGTCAATCTGTAAACCCCATCGCAGCAAACGTGATCTTGTGGAGAGTCTGTCCTGTTGCATTAACCAGAAAAGAAAAGCATGCCTGGGAATAGCTCCTTTGTACCAAACGTGGTTTGTCCAGCCTGGGAAATTTGCACTAGGCCTGAGACTGTCCCAAGTCTTGGAGGTGGAGAATATTGCTAGTTCCTCTGTTCCAACTTGCCAAGCAAAGGTATCTGGGGATGTGGAGAGTGAAGGGGATGGCACAGATGTGAGGTAGATGTGAAGAGCCTCTGCTGGGGGCAATCTTGCTGGTCTGAGGGCCCAACCTGAAGCTGAAGCTGTTGTGGCAACTTTTCCTTGAATAGGAATCCCAGTTTGAAACGGTCATGTTGTTCCCATGAAGTCAATTAACGCCCCAAATGGGGTCCAATGATCAAACCAGAAGCTTATTTGTTGACCATCTCCCAGGTTGGCTTTTAAGAATTTACCAGCAATGTGGCGGAGCTTGAGCATAGCTATCAGAGTGAAAGAGCTCTGCTTCTTTATATCCAGACTCCAAAAGCATCCGTCTTTTATCTTGTTGTTGCGCATCCAGAGAGCCCATAAGGAGTCTCTGGCTGTGAACAGACGCCAAATAAGCTTGAGGATCAGGGTTTTGTTCCAGTAAGTTAAGGACCTAAGTCCCAAGCCACCTTCAGCCTTTGGGAGGCAAATGTTTTGCCAAGCCACCTTTGCTAAGCCTTTCTTAGACACATCCCCGTTCCAAAGGAAATTTGTGCAGAGAGATTCAATTTTCTTAATGCATCCTTTTGGCAGTATAAACGCTGACATCCAAAAGTTAATGGTACCGTATATCACTGATGCTATAAGCTGTAGTCTGCCCGCATAGGATAAAGTACGGGAAGACCAGGAGGAGAAGCGATTGGTAAGGAGGCTTGCAATAACTCCTGCTGACATCGAAGGAGGTTTGCATACGCCTCCTGGACCCTCTTCTCTATCCCTGAGTAATTAGCATTGCTAAAATCTTTTATCACATGCTTCAGAGTTTTCAGCTTCTTTGCGATGATAAACATTTTGGTTCCTTCGAAAGCTAGAGCATCCCACCAGAGTTTTATTAAAGGAGTAAAATCCGGGTTTTGGTTAAGCAGAGCCAGGAATTTGAAAGGCTTCTTCCTCTTTGGAGCTTGGCAATCAATGTATAAGCAGCAGGGGCTGTGATCTGAGAAAGCAGGCTCAGCAAAGACAGCTAAAGAAGATGGGAAACTTCCGATCCACTCATCATTTACAACAATTCGATCCAGTTTCTTAGCTACCAGACCGATGGTATGCTTATTTGTCCATGTGAAGGTGTTACCACAGTAGGGGAGATCCGCTAGTGAGGAGTTTGTTAGATAATGTTCGAGATCACGCATACCAGAGGAAAATAGGTTTGTGCCTTGTGGGGAGTGTTCGTGGGCCAGAAACGTTTGATTGAAGTCGCCTAGAACAGTCCATGGGTTTCTCGAAATGGTAGGAATAGCAGCAATATCGACAATCTCCGCCCACAAGTCCTTTCTTGCAGAGGAGCTAGTGGAAGAAGCGTACACAATAGAGACAACGTGGTGCTGATGAACAAAAGGCAGCTTCACCTGAAAAGTGATCATCTATAGAGATTTCCGTAGTATTGACACTTGAACAGAGGGATGCAAACTATACATATCTTGCCAAGATCTGAAAATTCATAATTATTTTCAAAAGACCAACCATGACAAACGCAGGATACTATAGCTTGTGCATTTACCGGGTTGACGTGGGTTTCTATAATCCCACCAAAAAGCGGTTGTTGTACTTTCAACCATTTCCGAAGGCCTCTCCGCTTTACAGCATCGTTAAGACCTCTTACATTCCAACAAAAAATATCCATAAAGGGATATGAGGTTTAGAGGTTAATGGGACCTCCAACTCGAGCTTTACGCAGCTTCTGTCACTGCAACCGCTTTGATACGACCTTCAGGAACCAATCCTCTTCAACTTCCGGGTTATCATCTTCCTCGGAGATGTTGTCAGAACTAGTACCCGAAGTATCTTCAGCAGTGTTGTCGTCTTTGGGTGACAGGTGGGAGAATAGGTTGTCCCGCAAGTCTATGCAAAGCTTCCCTTTGTCAAAATCCATAGCACGCGAGGGAGAGATTTTTACAGGTGTATGAGTAACCAAGGATGGTGATCCACCTTTGTTTGGAGCCCCATTGGTCGACAACAATGGGTTTGATATAGCAGTCTGTGGTGGGACTACTTCGAAGGGAGTAGAAACCGGTAGAGGCGCAATATTAGTTGCATTAGTTGGACCGTGTGCTGGGGACAAGCTAGGAGGAGTGCCAACAATGGGTAGCTGACTAGCAATAGGTTGCTTCCCTTGGCGGGTAGTCGGATGTGGGATGTTTGACTGAGCCGCATGTGGAACAGGTAGCAGGAGCTTTAGAGCATCGGGAGACCGCATGTGGAACAGGTAGCAGGAGTTACAATGGCTACATAGTGAGGGCAGCCAAGGGCTGGATACTTGAATACGTTTTATCAAACCAGATTCAAAACGAGCATTAACTGCTTCTGGTAGAGGCTTCCTTGGATCAATAACAATATACACTTTAGCCACCTCTACATTGATCAAGTTTTCTGTATGCGGATGTAAGCAGACCGGGTGTCCAACTAGACCAACGATGTGCTCAAGTCCTTCACGGTTAAAGAATTGGAGGGGAACACCAACAAATTCTAGACAAACCGGTACCATTGTCAACTCTGGTTTTGTAGTCTGAATATCCGGGGACCACTTAGCTACAAACATTGACTGACCATCAATTTGCCATAGGCTTTGGCTTAGGATGCGCCGTCGAGCATTTGGACAGGGAACTCTGAAAAGGAAAGAGTTTCCTTCCATCTTAGATACCGATATGTCTTTACGTTGGCGACTCCTAATACCATTTACAATGGCCTGCACCGCACCACGCGAGGGGGAATCTTCGTAGAACTGGCCAAGGATGAAGCTATCCCATGCCTTCTTATTCTTCTCAATCACTGAATTGGGGATAGTTACACAAGCTTCTCCTGAGTCAAGGGTGAAAGGAGTACTTTTTTCCCTAGCTTGATAGAGTTGCCATTGACGAGATTCTTCCACGGCGAGTCTGCAGTTGGCGTATTCTCCTTTGTTGGCCCCTGGGGGTTCACCTGAGTCGCCAAAGTCGGATTTGGTGCGGGCAAAGTATGGCTGCTACTTGTGCCCTTGTTGATATCGGAGATCCCAGGGGGATTAAAAGGGTAAAACCAACTCAACCATAAATAATTATCAATAAAGACCAGACAAGAAAACCATTTTTGATCTGATAAAAAATGAGATGGTAAGTAAAGATCACATTGTACCTTTTTAAGTTGTTAAGACACTACAAAATTAGAAGACAATAAAAGAGGTCTTGAACACTTTGCAAGCTGGCATGCCTCATATGCTTCATTTCAGTAGTTGAAGAGCTGGTTATTTGGATGTCACAATCTTTGATAGCGTACTTCAACAATTCTTGCAATATTTGGTCAGAGGATAGATATTTTCCAATAAATGTAGTTATTTATTTATTTAAATAATTTAAATTTGTTGGTCTGTGTCAGCTTACCTCTAATTGTCTATGTAAATATATATCTTAATATCTTTGATTGTGACCATGTGCGTCTTTTTTTTGGCTCAACATCAACTTTCATTAACCAAAAGAATATATCCAAATTCAAGATACATAACATTCTCCTCCATAGAATTGGACCAAATGCAATGATTCGATCTAGTATCACCCTGAAACACTAGGCGGATCCAATGCTATCTGACGAAAAAACCATTGCATTTTTAAACCACGATGAGATAGATAACACTCTACATTTCAGAGTGAAATCATCTCTTAAACCACCTAAAATTAACCCTATGATACGAAAACAACTACTAACACAGAGAGTACCCAAATCTATACTGAAGATCAAAAACAAATCCAAGCTATTTGAACCTCATGATATGCGTGTGGAATTTGTTCCAATAACATTAATGCCCAGAGGCGCAATATCAGAAGACTTGGTTTCTCCGGTTTTCATTGTTCCGATCCTAAGCCAAAAACGGACAAAACATCCGACTGACCCGGCCAAGGGACGCAAACCAGCATGATCTGAGACTTTTCCGAACAAACAATTAATGACCATAATGCTAATCACCTAAAGATAAGAAATTGAAACACAGATTAGCAAATCTTCACCTCTCGATACATTTCCGGATTGGCCACATCGCATATGTCTGTTGTCTCGCTTCTTAACCGGACTGATACCAGAGGCTGAGGAAGCTCTCAAGAACACCAGCTTTGAGGATAACCTCAAATCTCAGCCACCGATATCCAACGAATCCTCCCAACAAACCGGTCGACTCTAGGACTCTACTCCACCGAAGGCCTCCGGTTAGCTAGGATCTCTGGCGAAAGAATGGGGGAGCAGGAGTGTGCGACTCATGAACCCAGATCCGACACCCTGAAGCTGCAAAGAAGGCCGACCAGAGCAGCTTCGAACCGCCACCACTCTCCCGGAAAGGAGAGACGAGCCGAGATCTCTCTCCGAAACATCCGCCGCCGCACCATAACGACGCAACAGAGGAGTGACTCCTCATGCTGCCAGAGAAGTGGAGATCAAATCCTTTTATCCTACCACTATAAAGAAAAAAGAAAGAAAGAGCAAAGCCCTCTCACACTGCCCTCACACCGCCGGTGAAGCCTCGGGCGGCGGAGAGACAAAAGGAGCAAAAGAGGCGACGCTCTGTAAGACTAGAGTTTTGAGAGAGTTGTCGACTTTTTTTTTATTATTTATTTTCTTTTTAGATTTACCATGTGCGCCTTTAGTATCAAAACATCTCAAAACATGGATTTTTCAATAACATTTTTTTTAAGCTTTTTGGTATTGTATTGAACTTGTGTCAAGGATGTTCTAATAGGATTAGTTAATAGACGATAAATATATTATATGATGAGAGATTTATATATTTGATATTTAAATTGATTTGAATTTATATAAAATTTCCAGTAACTCTATTATTTTGTAATATTTTATTATTTTTTGTTGTTCTGTCACCAACTATTTTTTTTTTTTTTTGTGTCAAAATTACGTAACTAATATTATTTAGTCACTAATTAATTAATTATACATTTATTTTCATAATAAAAGGTTATTAGGATTTGGAACGTTACCGCTAGATACAATTCTAGTACTTACTACTCTGTTAACAAAAACTAACACTAGTAAACTTGCATAGACTTTGCAGTGATTCTGTGGGATGTGGAAAATTAGAAATTTGTAGAAGGATATTCAATATAGAATTTAATAAGAATTCTTGTCTTCTTGAACCTGAATTTAGATGATATATTATTTTTGATTTTCTTACAAACTATCTTTGAGATGGTGTAGTGATTGTTTGAAAAATTTCATATACACCCTAAATCATGATCAAAAGATTTTTTTTTTTTTTTTTTTTACGCAAAGAAATTTATATGAATTCAACATGAGTCAATACAAAGAGATTGTAATAGCCAAATTGGCATTGATACTGTATCAATATAACAATCAACATTAAGACAACCCAATTTTGCAAGAGAATGAGCTACCCCATTAGATATTCTCTTTGTAAATAAACAAGATACATGATCAAATTTTGAAAACCAAAGCTGAATGTCTCGGAGAATATTCGTGAGTGATCAAAAGATAAGGAAGAATTTTTGGCTTTAATTTTATTTTTTAAAACCATCATAGACACCATAATCCATAAGGTTGATGAATGATGATATTCCTAGAATCCTAGTTTATGTACTTTCTCCTATATGTAACTTCTTCTTTTTACGTGTCCAAAGGTAAGCAAACACATGTTCTAGCTAGAGAAAGTTTGCTTGAACTCTCATCTTTATATCGGTCCATGACCATGTTCTTATTTTTTTTGTTAAATTAACTTCGAGTTGCCAACAACAACAAAATTCTTTTTTTGGGGTACCAAAATAATAGACTAATATATAATTTAAGTGTGTGTGGAGTATAAGATTCACGAAAAAAATAGCATAATTTATTTGGGGACAGAACAATGAGTTTCTCGGTGGTCTTGTTCCACAATCCTCACTGTGCAACAACAACAACAACCATCTTCACAGTCTCATCATCATCTTTCAGACCAAGAAGAAATCTTTCTTCACCTAATCGTATCTTTACCACCAATCAACCTTTAACCAAAAAACTTCAAATCATCGAAACCCTAGCCGCCAGAGACACAATCATAGACTTCGGCAAACACAAAGGCAAAATGCTTGGTACTTTGCCTACTTCTTATCTCAAATGGGTCTCAAAGAATCTTCGTGCAGGAGATACTGAGTATTGGGCAAAGCTCGCAGACGAAGTCCTCGAAGACGATGTTTACAAAGATAGAGCAGAGTGGGAATTTGCCGAGAAAATCCTCCATGGAAGTGATGAGAGCATGAGGGCTTTAACTTCTGTAAAGAAGAACAGAGAAGAAGCAAACTCTGTTTCGATGTTGTTGGAGATTAGTGAGAGATTTGGTTGGGATAATGAAGATAAGATTGGTTGGAGCAAGATCAATTTCGAGCTTCTGGGGACAAGCAAAGGTGGTCGGATTCCGAGGTTAAGGTACATGATCGAAGAGGAAGAAGAGAGGAGAGAGATGGTAAGAAGAAGAGAGATTGAGAAGAAGGAAGAAGAGGAAGATGAGAATGGGTGGAGGAGAAGACAGAGGAGAGAGAGGATGAGACAGAGGATTGGAAGAGATGATGGCAAAACTGTGGATAGGAGTGCGAAGAAGGGTATTTTGGGGAGACTAGGAGATGTAGAGAAGAAACTTGAGCCAAAGATTCAAAGTCCTTTTCCTGGTCGTGAGAGTCTGCTGAAGAAAGTGATGAGCAAGAAAAGGTCTCAATGAATTTTGAAAGTTTTGATCTTTGTCTTGTTGTTTCTTTTGATTGTGAGTTTACATTTTCGCAAAGAGAAGCAAAAAGGCAAATCCTTTCTGAGTTTGTGAAATTGAAAGTTACCAACTTTGCTTTATATGCTCAACTTAAATCTTGTAAGAGAGTGGAGATTATACAGGTTCATCTCAAGTTTCAGATCAGCTATATACACTCAAGATCAACCAATCAATTCCCAGATTCTTCCTACTCATTCCTCAGCATCCAAAATCAGAATCCACAATCTGTAAAACCATGATTTTCAACTTTTTGTACAATGAGAATTTATTCAAAAACCAAGACTTTTAGTGCATGCTTATTTTTCCATTTTACATGATAATCACAGTTTCGAGTTGCATAGAATTATAAGTCTCCAATCACAGAATGTGAAAATCATCAGTACATCAATAAAAAGCGCGTAAGAAGAAACCTGAACAGTCAATAATAGAGAGAGAGGAAGCTTTAAGCAACCGGAGACGAAGAACATGATCTTGTGAAGTATCAACAGCAGCAGGAGGCATGAATTGCCACATTGCAAAACCGGGGTAAGTTGTGAAAGAGACAAGCTTGCTTCCAGGAGCTTGAGCTTGAGCTTGAGAGAGTGTTGGCGGATTTGGTAAGAAACAAGGTTGAGGCTGAGGCTGTGTCTTAATCTCTTTCAGTTGCTGCTCGATTCTCTCCTTCTCGATCTTCAGCTTATGTTGTTTCTCATCACGCAGCTCGCTTTTCTCGTCCTACATATTGGCCATACATAGGTTCAATTTTTCTCCTGGAGGCTTGAATTCAAGTCCTTTAGTTTCTGCGCTTCGTCTCTTGCGTGATTCACCATGCGAATCGCATCATTGATAATAGCAACCTTGTCTGTCTTTGGAGTTCTCCCAGGTTCCAATATGGAACTCAATTCCGTAAATCTAATGATAAAACACCATACCAAAAGATTAAGAACTCAAAAGATAAAAGATAGAAGAGAAGGAAGAGACAGCAAGAAAATACTTGTCACGTCTTTGTTTCTCCCTACAAGCTTTCGAGCTAGAACCAGCAGTGCAAGATTCAGTTTCGAGCTAGAACCAGCAGTGCAAGATTCAGTTTTGATCCTGCAGCAATAAGAACAAAAACTTAAGGGTAACAACCAAAGAAATGTATGTGTTAGAGCATGTTCAATGGTGGGTATTAAAAAAAGATGTTTAAGTATGTGTATAATTATAATATTTGGAAACTATATGCGTCCAAATTGTACTTAACATATTATCAAGTTCAAATATCAAGTTTAGCAACCATTTGGATCTAGCTTGAGACATAAATAAATAGGAGCTGAAAACTACATAATCACATGCAGGGACACGAAAAGATATTATGTACAGATAGATACGAACTTATATAACTCACCTGCTGTGTCAACGAGAAAATAAATGGGAGCACAGGAATGAAACAAATGAAAAAATCAAATCAGCTACATGAAGAGAACTAAGCTACCTTTAGGCTGTACAAGGAACACATCACACCCCCTTGAACTTTCTTGCAGCTGAACTGAACATAGATATCACCATCACCAAAACGTTTATCTTGAATTTCCCAGGCTCCAGATCCAAATAGCACCTGAATTCAATGGAACAAAAGAGAATATCACAAATCAGTTTCATCCTAATCGTTTGTACTAATTATTGCACTTAAAATCTGAACAAAAACTTTTCAACGCAAATTAGCTACCAAAATGAAGCTTAATGTATTCCTAATGCAAATGTGGGAAGTATATCAAGTTGCATAAATGATGCAGAGTAAACAATCTATCAAGTGGGATGCTTAATTAAACGTGTATAAGCCTAAGAACTCAGTCACTCACCACAATGGTTGCAGGCTTGTGGACTCGCACACGCTGTACCTTGCAATTGAACTCAGAGGACAAACTCGTTAGCACGTCCAATGGTGGAGGCCCGAGGTTTTTAAACCCTGCATCCCAATCTTCCTCATCATCATCATCAGCGGTTTCGATGTCTTCAAGGGGGAAATCATCCATATGCTCAACAAGATTATCAAAGAAATTATCGGCTAGACCCTTGAAGTCCTCTTCAGGTAACCAAGATTTGTCACTCACTGCTCAATAAAACCATAGACAAGACAGAGAAAACAACATAAACATAAGTTTAAGCAAAGCCAAGCCAAGCCAAAGTAGCATAAACATAAGCGTATGTATGACTAAAATTCAATTTCCCATTAGCTCACTCAATATGTTGACTCAATAGAGAGAGAGAGGGAGAGCAACGATAAAGCAAATTTACAGAACAGAAATGGCAAAAAATGACTAAATTGAGTCAAAAAAAAGATTTCATTTTTAATATTTGAATTCAAACCCATTTCGAGAAATCATGAGAACAGTCTCCGTTTTAACAGTTTTAGGGCACAAAACCAAACACGAGACAAAGAAGAATCATAACGAAGAACAAATCATCTTCTTTTTACATTTTGTGCTGTCTCATAATCCAAATAACAGAGATAATTGAGAAAAATGGAAGAGAAAGAGAGTGAGACAGAGACTCGCTAACCTTCCAATACAGTAGCTGACTACACAGAACGCATTCCCCAAGCACGAGCAAGGGTGTGTAAGAGAGAGACACTAATCACCCACAGAGACATGCAAACAAAGACAAAATCATCAATAGTCTACTTTCAATTCAGAAAATATTACAGATATACACTTCAAATCAGAGATATGCGTACCATGGGGACAAGATTGGAGCGTCCTTGAACCAAACTCACCTATTTGTCAATTTGGTGTTTGCGGTTGAGGAATCAGATGTCGCCGAAGTTGTCACCGTCGTCGCTTGGATGGTGATAACGCCGGATTATAAACCCATTTCCGACTCATCTCTTCTCTCAATTCAACAGATTGAGACTTGACGAAAATTCAGCGATTTTGGGATCGACTCGAAAGAAATGAAAGAGAGAGGAAGAAGAAGCTTCGGTCGATTTCTTTTTTTTTTTTTTCTTTCCTTAATTTCACCAGCCAATGACAGACTATGAGATCCTAAACGATTCTAAACAATGTTTTTTGATTTATTTTTAAGCTTAAGCATTCTTTAACAACCTCTTAATAACCACCGTTGAACATGGTCTTAGTTTGACCAATAACGATTTGATACTCTTCGTTGAGTCTGGTTCTTTAATCACATTTTTTTTTAATCAAAATTATATATATTGTTTGACCACTGTTTTTTTTTTCTTGGGTGTGAACAGATGATACAGGAAAGAAGGGTTAGCTGGAGAGAAGAAGAACATAGTTTGGATGTGGCTGACGTGGAGGTTTTGAAGAATCTGATTGGAGGCAAAGGAGCCAATAACGTGGTGTGCATTGGTGCTGTTGACCGTTGACGACGTTGAAGGATAAAGAGGCGGAGGAGTTCATTTGCATAGTTATGAAAGAATCATTTGATAAAAAACTTGTAAAACCCTAAAAATAGTTCTGTATTGCTAGGTTTCTCTCATCTTGGGAGATAGCTATGTCGATTCTGTGTTTTCTTTGAACATCGGATCGATTGGTTACGGTTACGGTTCGTTGGTGAACTGATTTGTTGTTGATCATGAGTTTTACTGTTACAACAGAGTAACTATTCCTACTAGAATAATTCAGTGTCCAAGAAATTTTTTGGAATATTGCTAATAATAAAAACATTGCGGAATATTACAATTGCTTTGTCGATGGATCATGGATCTTAGGGGTGTCAAAATGGGTTAATACCCATAGATAATCCAAATCCGCCCATAATATTAGTGGGTAAGGGTTAGATTTTTCTATCTATAAAAATAAATGGGTTTGAGTGGGTTACCCCAAATGGGTTTACGGTTTTAGTGGGTTAACCCATTAGGGTTACGGGTTACCCATGGGTTATCGTATAAATATAAATATATATATATATATATATATATATATATATGTAAATTACTCTAAGAAATTAGAGAAGATTAGAGTTTTTCCTTGCTAAATAAAAAATTAAAGTTTTATATGACTTTCATAAATAAGATTATTCTTTTTAGTTTGGTCTATTCTTTTATTTGTTTATGTTTGTGTCTCATCGTAGTCCAATCACATCTCCTAGCACGGCAATACTTTCATTTATCAAAGATTTTTTACTTGTTTAATTTGTTATTTGCATGGATTTGTTATTTGTTTTCTATGTTATTTAAAATTTTTAAAAACTTTTATTGGATTTAATAATAATATTAAAGATTTGAATTTTTTAATTATTTCATTATGATTTTTAATTTGTATATGGGTAATTCATTTAACCCATTTAGCCAATGGATTTTTTATATTATCGAGTTTGGATATATAAATTGAACCCATATAATAAATGGGTGGGGTCAAACCTGCCCACTATAATCTCGAACCCACATGGGTTTGGGTCGGATCGGATCGGATTACCCATTTTGATACCCCTAATGGACCTCTCCTTCTGAAAATGCAGGAATTGGCTGGGTTCTTTATAACACAAATAATCAGATTATTCTTCAAAGCAGGACATCCATCAATCCAATGAATACACCTCTTGAAGTTGAAGCTGAAGCATTAAAGCAGTTGGGGATCTAGAAATTACTTTTACCGGAGTCAAAATATAACTAAAACTTTTTTTTAATATAGATATAAAAATATCTTACAAAACCATTCGAAAAGTTTTCATATCCTGAAATCTCTTCATCACAATTTCATTTGTAGTAGATAAAAATACATCTTTTTTTAGATGAAACAAACTAAACAATCATTTAGAAATTGATCTCCAATCCGATTGCGTCGATGAGTTTTCACAATTTTCATCGCTAAAAAACATCTCTCAACAGTTAAAGTACCAACATGCAAAATCAAAACCAACTTCAACAGTCCAAACACCAAAGATGTGACATATTTATTTATTTTACTAAATATATGTATGACTAAATTTTTACTAAACCAATATATGTATTACTAATGATTAATGATTAAAGTCAGCCGTTTCTCATGTTAAAAGGCTTGGGTACAACAACGTGATGTTTTGTGCCTTTGTGGAGATGCATCTATCTTGTTCCAAAAGCTTCTTCATATCATGGAAAAAGAGCAGAAGTACATGAATGAACACTCTTTTCTTGCCACTTATCTGCAGGACATTATGAATCTTAGTCGATCCTATATTAGCATAATAGCATTTCTTTTGTTAAGATTCCCCGTAATGTAAACACAACTGCTGATAAGTTAGCAAAGGAAACTAGAATAAATAAGTCAAGTTATGTAATATCATGGATTTAAATTACAGTTTATCAAATAAAAACTTGTTGCCGACAAAAAAAAAGAAAATTGAAATTCAACTAAAAATTTATATACTTTTGCTTTTTTTTTTTTTTTAATATATTACCAAGTTGATTATTTTTGAATAAATGTAATCAGACAAGTGGGTACCAGACCAGTGGTAAATGTCCTCAATAATGAATAATTGATTATAAGCCACTCATTTTCATAACTGTTGGTCGTCGGATATGAGATAGTATATAAAAAAGTCCACTCTTCTTCTTCTGGTTCTTTAAGCAGAGTTCTAGTAAAAAACATAAAGAACTCATCTCCTTCTTCTTCTTCTTCTAACTATTGATTGGAAGAAAAAGAATTTCGAGAAAAGGTAAGTCAAATGTTAATTTTCTTACATTTCTTTCTTCACTTTTATGTGGAAGCAGGTTCTGGGATCTTTGATATGCATTTACATAATGCAATTGTCTCTATAAATTGAAATATTCCACCCGAGCTATATATTTTATTATGTAAGTCCTCCATTATAATATCTGAATTGTGAACCCAGAAACCCTAATTTAGTGAGTGTTGACTGTTGAGTACTACTTTCATTTCTTTAGTTAAACAGGGGACTTATGGCCGAGACACTTTTGTCGTTTGGAGTTCGGAAGCTTTGGGACCTCCTTGCCCGAGAATCTGATCGATTTCAAGGAGTTGAAGAGCAATTTAATGAATTAAGAAGTGATCTGAATAAGTTAAGGTGCTTTTTAGAAGATGCAGATGCCAAGAAACATACAAGTTCAATGGTGAGCAACACTGTGAAAGAGGTCAAAGAAATTGTTTATGACACAGAAGATATAATTGAAACCTTTCTTCGAAAAGAAGAACTCGGGAGAACAAGTGGCTTCAAGAAACATATCAAACATCTAGGCTGTATTATTCCTGGTCACAGGAAAATTGTTCTCGATATGGATGTCCTAAGTAAAAGGATTTCTAAGGTGATCTGCGATATGCAGAGTCTTGGCGTACAACAGGGCATTGTCAATGACGAGCATATGAAGTCTTTACAAGAAAAACAAAGGCAAATGCGACAAACATTTTCTAATAACAGTGAAAGTGTTCTTGTGGGTTTGGAGGAAAATGTTAAGAAATTGGTTGGCCATTTGGTAGAGGAAGATAGCAGTCAAGTGGTTTCTATAACCGGGATGGGTGGTATTGGTAAAACCACACTTGCAAGACAAGTTTTTAATCATGAGACAATAAAAAGTCGTTTTGCAAAATTAGCGTGGGTATGTGTTTCACAACAGTTTACAAGGAAGTACGTCTGGCAATTGATATTGTGGAAAGTTGGGCCAGAATATCTAAAGCCAGATATAACTGAAGACGCACTTCAAGAAAACCTCATTCATGTGTTGGGAACACGAAAAACTTTGATTGTCCTGGATGATTTATGGAGAGAAGAAGATTGGGACATAATAAAACCAATCTTTCCACTGCGAAAAGGTAAATATATGCACACATATTGGTCATATAGCATTATGTTCCCTTTTGTTAGGAAGTTATATAATAAGAGATATGTTTTGTATAGGTTGGAAAGTATTACTTACTTCACGTAATGAGGGTGTTGCATTACGAGCAGATCCAAATTGTTTCACCTTTAAACCGGATTATCTAACTCTCGAAGAAAGTTGGACACTTTTTCGAAGGACAGTTTTCCCTGGTGAAAACACTACCGGTAAGCTTTCAAGACATTTTAATAGAATTTTGTAATCCTAATGAAGAAATTTTGACATATTAGTATGATCGCAACCAGTTTTTTTTCCTTTAATAACACATGTCCCAACTCGTCTAATTCTTACGGACATTCGTTTAATTTCCATCACATCTTGATGGTGTATATTGCAGAATATAAGGTTGATGAAGAAATGGAAGAGTTGGGTAAGGAGATGATAAAGCATTGTGGAGGTTTACCGTTGGCTATTAAGGTGTTAGGCGGGTTGTTAGCTGCGGATAACTCATTGCATGAGTGGAATAGGATATATGTGAATATTAGATCTCACATCGTTGGAGGAACTAAATTCAATGACAACAATATCAGTTCCGTTTACCATATATTGTCTCTGAGCTTTGAAGAAATGCCTATATATTTAAAGCATTGCTTCCTCTACCTTGCCCAATTTCCAGAGGATTTTGCAATAAAGGTGGGGAAATTGTCCGACTACTTGGCAGCAGAAGGATTAACAAAGCAGAGATATTATGATGGAGCAACCATTCCAGAGGTCGGATGTGGATACATAGAAAACTTGGTAAAGAGAAACATGGTCATTTCTGAAAGAGACGCTAAAACTTCAAGATTTGAAACATGTCACTTGCATGATATGATGAGAGAAGTTTGCCTGCTTAAAGCTGAAGAAGAGAACTTGATACAAATTGATCACAACACATCATCTGCAAACTCTAAATCTCTTTATAAAGCTCGCAGAATTGTCATACAAAGGCTTGATGATATTAAAAACGCAGGTTTGGAGGGGAATATGAAGAATTCAAAAATCAGATCTCTCATATATATCGAGCAGTTTGGTTGGAAGGAATCAAAAATATGCTTTACGAGGATACAGTTGATGAGGGTTTTAGATCTCTCTAAAGTCAAATTTGAGGGGGGGGGAAGTTACCCTCTAGTATCGGACTGCTAATCCACTTGAGATATTTGAGTTTACATCGGGCAGAAGTATCTCATCTACCTTCTTCTATGCGGAATCTGAAGATGCTGCTCTATTTAAACCTATGTGTACACGAGAGATCTTTAAGTTACATTCCCAATTTCTTGAAAGAGCTGCAGAAATTGGAATACCTCTCTTTCCCATTAAGAATAGCTGATAAGGTAAATATAGATTTGGGTAATCTAGTCAACCTGGAGACGTTAGAGAATTTCTCAACAGAGCATGGGAGAGTGAGCGATCTCCAGCTTATGAGACGGCTCAGAGTACTCTCTATCTTTATCAGAGGCAACTTTGCTATACAAGATTTATCTTCATCTCTAAGTCAACTGAGGCACTTGGAAAGTCTTAATATATGTTATTACTCGATGTATGCTCAGCTTAGAGGCGGAGAAGGATTAGTTTTGGATTGCGCTCATCTCAAGCAACTGAATTTGAGAATATATATGCCAAGCTTACCTGATGGACAACGTTTTCCTTCTCACCTTAGAAACATAACTCTAGCTGAGTGTTGTTTGAAGGAGGATCCAATGCCGATTCTAGAGAAGCTGCGTCACTTAAATGAGGTCAGTTTATCGCATAAGTCTTTCCTTGGGAAGAGAATGGTTTGCTCGAGTGGTGGGTTTCGACAATTGCAGAAGCTCGATTTGTGTGGACTAGATGAGTGGGAAGAGTGGATAGTCGAAGAAGGCTCCATGCCCCTTCTTCATAAGCTCACTATCCGCAACTGTCATAAGTTAAAAGAGCTTCCTAATGGGATGAAATTTATCATTTCCTTGAAAGAACTGAATATCTACACGGTTCATTTGGAATTTAAGGAGAAACTGTCAATGGGAGGAGCAGATTACTACAAAGTACAACATATTTCTCGTGTTCAATTTGTCTAGTTATCGTCAATCAGGTAATATATTCTTTTCCTAGTCCAATAATCTGAGAAACAATTTCATAGTGATAAATAAATAATGAGGATTGATCAACTTCATTGTTTGATGCAAAACAAAACTGATTATGTACGTATATATGAAATTAAATAAAATATTCTCTTTATGTTTTATCAGGTGAATCCCTTCTGAAGCCAATATTTCCTTCATTGGGTATATATTCTTCTATTACAGTGTCTGTGTCTTGATGTGTTTTTGGTTCACAATTAAACTTTTGATTTCTGTTCGACTACCATACAGAAGAAAACAAAATGGACACAACTTATTGTTCTGTTTTTTTGTTTTTTTTTTTGTGAATATTTTTGTTGTTAATATGGGACATATATCCAATCTTTAGAGGTGTTATTGGATGGTGCATTTTAATGGATTTGAATTAACATATGATATTGATGGATTTTAAAGCACAATGGTTTTCCACTGCATTTACAGTGGATTTGAGTGGTAACATTAATGGATTGGTAATTCAGCTCTATTGATTCATTAACATTTTTGCTTGTCTCGATTTAGTTACAGGTCCATTAAAACCATGATTTTCCAACTTTTTGTGCACACACTCTCTTGAGGGATTGTGAGTTTACATTTTCACAAAGAGAAGTAAAAAGGCAAATCCTTTCTGAGTTTGTGAAACTGAAAAGTTGCAAACTTTGCTTTATATGCTTAGCTTAAATCTGTTAAGGCCTTGAATGTTTACTAGATTTTAAGTAGTTTCTGGATTTTGATTCTTTGAAAATCTATTTTTTTACCATTTAAGATTTTCAAAAAATAGATTCCCTTGAATTTAGAGAAACTAGTTTTTGGGTGGTTTCTTGCAATTTTAAAGAGAAACTAAAAACCATAATTTGTGGTTTTTGTAAAAAATAATTATTTTCAACGAGAACATTTTTAATTTTTGAGTTTTTGATTTTTTATTTATTAATTTTAAATTCAATAGTAAAAACTAAAAATTAAGAAATCAGAAACCAAAATTCAAAATCTAAAATCTAAAAACCAAAAACCATCTAAAAACTAATTACCATTCATGGCCTAAGAGATTATACAGATTTATCTCACGTTTCAGATCAAGCTTTATATAATAAAAAATCAACCAGTAAATTCCCAAAATCTTCTTACTCAGTCCTCAGAATCCACAATCTGTAAAACCAAGATTTTCAACTTTTTGTTTCAATGAGAATTTATTCAGAAACCAAGACTTTGAGTGCATGCTTATTTTTCCATTTTACATGATAATCACAGTTTTGAGTTGCATAGAATTATAAGTCTCCAATCACAGAATGTGAGAATCATCAGTACATCAATAAAAAGCGCGTAAGAAGAAACCTGATACTGTCAATAGTAGAGAGAGGAAGCTTTTAAGCAACCGGAGGACGAAGAACATGGTCCTGTGAAGTATCAACAGCAGCAGGAGGCATGAATTGCCACATTGCAAAACCGGGGTAAGTTGTGAAAGGGACAAGCTTGCTTCCAGGAGCTTGAGCTTGAGAGAGTGTTGGCGGATTTGGTAAGAAACAAGGTGGAGGCTGAGGCTGTGTCTTAATCTCTTTCAGTTGCTGCTCGATTCTCTCCTTCTCAATCTTCAGCTTATGTTTCTCATCACGCAGCTCGCTTTTCTCATCCTACATATTGGCATACATAATAGGTTCAATGGGCAGTCTAGAGCTCTTGCAAAGGCTACAGTGTTGAGTTTTTAGTTTATTTTACCTTCAACTCCTTGATTTTCTCCTGGAGGCTTGAATTCAAGTCCTTCAGTTTCTGTGCTTCGTCTCTTGCGTGATTCACCATGCGAATCGCATCATTGATAATAGCAACCTTGTCTGTCTTTGGAGTTCTCCCAGGTTCCAATATGGAACTCAATACCGTAAATCTAATGATAAAACACCATACCAAAAGATTAAGAACTCAAAAGATAAAAGATAGAAGAGAAGGAAGCGAAAGTAAGAAAATACTTGTCATTTAGCCTATCACGTCTTTGTTTCTCCCTACAAGCTTTCGAGCTAGAACCAGCAGTGCAAGATTCAGTTTTGATCCTGAAGCAATAAGAACAACAAACTTTACAAAAAGTAATAGCGTTAAGGCAGGTTTGACCAATAGCAACTTGATACCTCTTCCTTGAGCCAGGTTCTTTAATCACATCTGAATCACAAAGGAAGCCATCAACTTCAACACTGTAATCAGATGACATCAACATAAGATGAAGAAGGGTCAATTACAGCCAATTAAAAAATCTAGAGTAGAAGCAGAGATAAAAACAGATACATACTCCAATATCTATCACAACACAACAAGACCATTTCCAAGTGAGCAACAAAGATCAAACTCCCAAAAGAACTTCTTTACTTACAACTAACAGAACCTTGTACAAAATCTAGAGTAGAAGCAGAGATCTAGATTCGTCTACTTCTTTTAGGAAACAGAGGAATGGAAGCAAACCAGAGACAAAAAGCTTAAATGAATGAAGGAATCCAATATCTACCACAACAAGACTATTTAAGAACAATCTAAGTGGATAAAACAGGATCACACATCCATATAACAACTTCTCCAGAAACTACTACCAACCCCTAAAACCACCCAAAAAAGTCCAAAGCTCTGAAACAAAAAAAACCAATAGATGGTTGAAAGAAACACAAAACCCACCCTTGCACCAAAAAAGATACCTGACACTAGAAGAACCATCGATCTGCCAAGGGAAAGTAGGATTATGATCAGAGAAAGCACCATCAATCAAAGGGTAATCACTAAGCCAGTTCGTGTTCTCCGGAGACACCATTTCTCCTAAATATCCCTGGCGGCTGGCTGCTATATGATTCTGATGGTCAAATCTGATAAAAGGTAAAGGAGAAGACAATGTGTGGAAAAACGAAAGAAAGAGATATGGTGGTGGTGCTGGTAGGGATGGGATACTCTCCCTTCAATCGGTTTCTATTATATAATTGTTTCATCTCTCTCTCTCATTTTCATGGATGTCGTACACCATTGGTCCACCAATCATTATCAATCCTTGAGATCTCTTTTATAATATTGTCATAGTTGCTCAATTATACACCTCTCGTGATGTCACTCACAACAATTTTTTAAACTCAAAAACCCTTTCTTTTTTTGTGTCAACCAATCAACAATTTAAAATGATTTAAAAGCTTGAAAATTTACAATCTTCTTTTACTAGAAACCCTAAAAAAAAGTTTGAATTTTTTTTGGTTGTGATTCCATAAGAAGGAACTTGAAAGCATATATGAACATTCAAATTGATAAAAACACACAAAAGATAGATTCTTTCTTCACCATAGATCTCTAATCTAAAATTACGTAATAAAAAAAACCCAAACAAAAAACTAAAAATTTTAAGAACAAGAGAGCCAGATCTGGGTTGATTTGATTTTAGTCGTCTTCAGCAGAAGGCTTGGAGGAAGCACCAGTCTTCTTAGGAAGAAGGAGATTGTGAATGTTGGGCATCACACCTCCATTAGCAATCGTCACATCTCCGAGCAACTTGCTCAATTCCTCATCGTTCCTCACCGCCAATTGAATATGCCTTGGCACAATCCTAGTCTTCTTGTTATCTCTCGCTGCGTTCCCAGCCAATTCCAATACCTAATTTCACAATTTCCCCCAAAATAAAAGTCAAAATTAGGGTTTGCAGAAGAAAAAATTAGGAAATTTAGACAAGGCTATATATATAGAGATGATAAATTACCTCGGCGGCGAGGTATTCGAGAACGGCGGCTAAGTAGACGGGAGCACCGGCACCAACGCGTTCGGCATATTTGCCTTTCTTCAAGAAACGAGCGATACGACCAACAGGGAATTGAAGACCGGCTTTGCTGCTTCTTGTCGTCGCCTTCTTCACAGATCCAGATCCGAGGGTTTTACCACGACCCGCCATTGCTATTGAATTCGAGTTATATTTAAAAAAAAAAGATGAAGAGGGAAAAAAAAGAAAGTTATACGAGTTGAATTGTGTTGTTGGTTCTATGAGAGACTCTTCACCAGAGTTTATATACTGTTTTTAGATTCGTCTTAACCAATCGGAAAAAAGTACGCGGATCGCTATTACACACCGTTAGATTTTTATCGTAATCAACGGTGGAAAATTCGAGGTACATGATCTGCGTAAGTGTGAATTACCGAAATTACCCAGAGCTATTGGATTAAAGATTTTAATGGATTTTAATTAACGCAGGACATTAGTGGATTTAAAAGTCTAATGTATTTGTGTAGATTTTATAATGCATATAAAGTGGATTTGAAAGTCATTGACAATATATTTTTTTGGTGATTGTTATGGATTTTTTTTGAAGTTATTTATAGAAAAAAAGAAAAAAATTATCCATAAATTGTATTATACACCAAAATCATATTAAATTAACAATATCAAGACTTTTACACAGGTCATGGAAGACTTCAATTAATATAGGGTTTGTAGAGGAAGAAACAGACACTGAACCCAGAAAAAATAAGTGTAATTATATCATGAACCCAGAAAAAAAAAGTTATAGATCATGAACCCAGAAAAAAAAGTTATAGATCATGAACCCAGAAAAAAAAGTTATAAATCATGAATCCAGAAAAAAAAGTTACAGATCATGAACCCAGAAAAAAAGGTTATAAATCATGAACCCAGAAAAAAAAAAGTTATAGACCATGAACTCAGAAAAAAAAAAGTTATAGATCATGAACCCAGAAAAAAAAAAGTTATAGAACACAAAAAAAAATTCAAAAATAACACAGATCTATGAATAAGTGTGATTATATAAAAGGATTGAGAAAAAAATCAAACAATAATATGTTAAAGGCTAGAGATCCATCTAAAGAGAAAGGGAGAAAAAAACAAAAGGAAATACTTGAGAAAAGTGTGGTATTGTATTTGTTCATATTTTAGAATCAAAGTACGTTGAAATCCAAAAACACACAAAATCCAGTGGAAATTGAATAACATTAGATTTTAATGAATTTTTTAAAATACACAATTGAATAACACCTAATTTCTAAATACATCAAATTCCTTTAAAATCCACAATCCAATAACACCCCCTTAGTGTTACAAAAATAGCTTTACTTGTCTCTTATGTTTGTTTTTACTTTTAATCTAATTACCATGTCCAGTTAGTTGGAAGCTTGATGAAGAGAGACCATATAATTTGTCACTTCAAGCTCAAGCAAGCACTGGAAAGCATCATTCTCCTTGGCAGATCAAAAACTAATAGCAGAAATTCATTCAGTATAATAGAATTTCTTGAATTTTGATAGCAAGCGCTTAGTCTCATAACAAAAACAATTCCTCAAATATGTAAAATCAAAGCTTTATTGGTTTCAGTTTCACATAAAAAATTAGCAAATGGTCCACAACTTATTATCTTCGATAATTGTGTTTTTGTTTGTTTAAAATAAACTTGCAACACCTTTTAGAATTAAAAATTATGTACAAAAGATATACAAAACTACGACAATCTTATTATATAAAATTTAGTTTTCAAAGTTAGTAATTCATATGAAGCCGCTATTTTCATTTGTTTCATTTTTTAGATTTCTTCTACTTGTGATCATTGTCATATGTAATTTTGTAATTTTTTCGCCAAAAAATATGAGTTCACATTTTCCCCTCCGAAAACGTAATATCACAATTTTCCCACCAAAAATATAATATTGTATTATATCATACATCATTAATAATAATATATGATGATAAATTGATAATATATAATAATAATAATTTGTTATTTTATTATTATAGTTAACCCATTTAACCATTAATATTATCAAATAGTTAGGTTAACAGGCTGATTCAAAGCATTTGACAAATAAATTGGATCAACTCATAAACTATTTAAATCTAAACTCATTGGATTATAAGTTGGTTTACCCATTTTGGCACCCCAAATTATCAATTAAAAATAGTAATTTTTTTCTCTTATTCCAATTTTTATGTTTATAAAAATGACATAAAATCATCATTAGAATCATATATGTATTTAAACGATTTTATTTCTCATCCAAAATATGGTTTTTATTACAATAAATTATTATTATAAAATATACTAAGGTTTTTCACTTTAAATGATGAAACACAGATTAAATAAAATGTAAGAAAAAACTTGTGAAGTAGATGTATCAATTATGTGAGAGTAAGTCTCATAGAATATGAGATTTAATTATAAATAACATGATATTTTTTTGAGTAAAAATATTGAGAGAAATATGATTATTTGAAATTAAAATTTACATATTTTAAAAGAAAACCTTACATAAACAAAGTGGAAATAACGGATGACATGTGTCACTAAAAAAAGAGAAAGCCAAATATTGCAACTTTAAAGAAAAGTTTGAAATTTGTTTTCATATATATATATATATATATATATATATATATATATATAAAGTTAACTTTTTTCTTTTTTCTTTCCTCCACATCAGCATTTACCTAAGCAATTTTATATATGTTTTTTGCATTAAAAATTATTATTTTAAATATTCATTCATTGCATAATTATTACTTATAGTTAGTAGTAGTAGTAATAGTAAAAAAAACGAATTAAGTAAAATTAATTAATTTTTAAAATAGTAAAAACAATAATATATTTATTTTTAGAAAATAATAAAAATAATAACTATATAAAATGAAGAAAGTAACATAAATGTAAATTTTTAAATAATAAAAACAATACTATGAATTTGTTTTAGTAATAATGTTATTTTTCAATTATTGACCATTTACCTAATTCCAAAATTAAGAATGGGTTAATGAGTTTAAGAATCGAAGTAAGATTTTAATGCACGGACAACCAATTTAGCTTGACACGTAGAAAAAGAGGATAAGAAAAATCAATTTCATGACATGAAAAAGGCAAGACAATCTCACCATAATACAATAAAATTAAAGTTACCAAGTAGTAGAAGGAAGAATTATTACATTTTGATGGATTTTAAGATATAATGTTAAATTTTTAATAATCTTTGATGAAATCATGAAAATTCAAAATATTATATATTTGTAGTATTTTAGATTGCCATAATTTATTTATGAAAATTCAGACAGAAAAGAAGAAACAAGTGATATTTAAAATCGCAAGATAATAAAATAAAATTAAAGTTACCAACTTTTTAGTATAAATTAAAAATACTCATAGACGCATCCCCTTTATAATAAAACGGAAATACACAACATTGTTTTGTAGACTATATAATTTTAATAAGGTTGTTACAAATAGGTTATAGATTAATTGATAGATTAATTGGTTACAAGTGAAATAGTGGGTGCAACCTTAATTTATTTTCGGAAGATTTTATTACTAAAGCACGTTGTTTCCGAAAATCTAAAAGAGAATATTCTACAGAAACATTTGATATCATCTAACTTACAATATTAATTTCTTTTATTAAATTATTCATCAAATTAAATTCTTTGATATCTAAATGAACATATTAATTTTTTAATTATCATTATACTTCACCTCCCATTTTTATATATGAGTTTATTTTGTGAAACAAATAAATTATTTTATTATTTATTATAATTAAAAATAGTTTTATTTCTGGATATACCGTAAGTTAAATTTTTAAAAACAAATATAAATTGTTCAATCTATAAAATATTCAAGCTTTACTGATATCTATTGAATTAAAATTTTTACTGAGTAACGGGTCAAAATTTGAATATTTAAATTCAATTTCATTTTTCTGTTGAATATATTTTTATATAATATAATAAATTTTGAATAATTTATAAACACTCTAAATTGATTTGTTATATAAGTTTGAAACTTGATATAAAATTTTGAAACTGTAAACACTCTAAATTGATTTGTTATAGCAATGTCAATAATATGTCACTATAATATGAAAGAATTTCAAGAAACCAAGTATATTAAAACAAAAAGTATAACAATATTTTAACTTACTCATAATATAATAACTCGCTTTTTAAAAACCAAATTTACAAAATTATGTCTTATAATGACATTCAAGTCATGATGTAGAATATACATTGTTAAAATAACTTCACATACATACACTAATACAAAATATTAAAATTTTATTTTAAAATATAAAATATACAAAATTTTGTATAAAAGAGACTCAATATAATTATATAAAACTATAAAAACTTACAAAATAGGTGTCATTAGCAATATAAAAATTACAAAATAGATGTCTTTTGTAACTCCCCCACCGCCACCTCTTAGTGGACCACATGTCCAATCCCAGTCCATATGCCCACTTTCTTTAATGGACCTCACGTCCTCTCACTAGGCCCATGAGCTCATCCATATCCGACGGCCGGTTTGCTACGTCCGGGAGGCTTTAAAGACTTATTATCCTCCCTACAAATCACCATATGATCTTTCCATGTGTTTTGTCCTCACTCGCACAGTTCTGACAGTCACTTCCCGGAAGGTCACCCATCGTGAGACTACTTCAGCTCAAGCACGCTTAACTCTGGAGTTCTCTCAGGACCCTTGACCGAAAAGATAATTGCACTTTGGTAGCGTAGGTGGCCAAATCAATTCTTTTAAACCTCTCTGCAAGTCTCTGAAACCGGGGTGTCACAATTCCGGAAAATGGAAAGTTTCCATAAATAGAAAGTTTCTAGAAATGGAAAGTTTTTCGGGAGGTAGAACTTGTCTATTTTTGGACCCCCGCTCTTACAGCAAACAGTCATAACGTCTATAACCATTTCCCCAACCTGGACCATCCCCCGTGATCCGCGTAGAACATCTTAATATCCTTCGAACACCATAATCTCTCCCAGAATATCACTACTGTCATGGCCACCCTAGGCCTCACTCAAAACATCTCAAACACTTTGGTGTTCACACACACTCTTTCCAAAAATAGACAAGTTCTACTACCTTCCGAAAAACTTTCTATTTCTAGAAACTTTCTATTTATGGAAACTTTCCATTTTCCCGAATTCTATTTAAAAGAATTGATTTGGCCACCTACGTCACCAAAGTGCACTTATCTTTTCGGTCAAGGGTCATGAGAGAACTCCAGAGTTAAGCGTGCTTGAGCTGGAGTTGTCTCAGGATGGGTGAACTTCCGGGAAGTGACTATTGGAACTGTGCGAGTGAGGACAGAACACAGGGAAAGATCACGTGGTGATTTGTAGGGACGGTAACAATTATTTAAAGCCTCCCGGACGTAGCAAACCGGCCGTCAGATAAGGATGAGCTCATGGGCCTAGTGAGAGGACATGAGTCCCATTAAGGAAAGTGGACCCATTGACTGGGATTGGACATAGGGCCCACTAAAAAGTGGTGGTCGGAGAGTTACAAGTGGTATCAGAGTCGAACCCAGATGAGTGTGGAGTCGAGTGGGCTCACACCATCGGGGGTGACGGTCTTGGTGCGCAACGAGGACGTTGCGATCTGTTAGTGGGGGTTAATTGTGACACCCCGGTCTCAGAGACTTGTGGAGAGGTTTAAAAGAGTTGACACTACAAGAAATATGTGTATTTTTAGCACACGAAAAACGCTATTATATCGTTTTGATAGCGATTTCGTAAACGCTGTCTTTGCCGATGCTATCTTAGAGGGGACACATACAATAGCACTTTTTCCATATGCTATTAATTGTCTCTCTACAATAGCGCATTGTTTTCGCTATTTTCAGTTTATTAGTAGCGTTTTTTATTTGTTATACTATAATTAATAGTAGCAAAATATTTGTACTATGATTTTGTTAACAATAGCTATATATTGTTGCTATAATATATATTTTGTAACACAAAATTTATATTATTATTAAATTTGACACGTTTTTGTATTCTATATTAAATATATTTTTATATAAATTAAATTTGATTAAACAATATATTTAAATATATATTCTTTTATAAAAATACATTTAAAACATATCTGTCTTACAAAAGACTAATCCAAACAAAATCTTTATCAAACTCATCAAAACCTCTCGTCTAGTCTTTACAAAAAGCTCCTCTTGTCTCTAATTTCTTCAGCTCTCTCTTTTAGGTTCTTGCTCACTCACCATTGATTCTGCATAAAGTAAAGAGTTTGAAGAGTTAAGGATGTTTGGTATCAATAGCTCACAACGAAGAGCTTTGAGGCCAGAAGATCTGGTCAGAATTTATCTCTTGCTTCTCATTGCATCAAAAAAAAATGATCTCATACAACACTGCTAAGATCTTATCAAACTCATCACAAAATTTATTCTTAGACACAAAATTGAGAAGATACTTATCATAAAGAAAACAAAAGAACTTACCTTTGTTTTCTTTTGCTTTTTGAGCCAAGAATCGAACCTATTCTCCAATTGTGGACAGCCCAGATTTGTCTGCGTCCTGGAACTAAGCAATTTGATGAACTGAGTTTTTTCAGAAAACTCAAGTTTCTGCAGAGGGTTATTAACTTTTCAGAAATCTCAACTTTCTGCAGAGGAGGGTTAATAACTGTATCAAGAGCTCCCTCACCTTAACTGAAATATTTGAGATTAGGCTGAGGTTGGTTACCTGTGGTAAAAATGTAGCAGGTCACAGATTTGCAAAGACTTTGAGACCTGCACGAAGCTGAACTGAAGTAACCCCTTCTCAGGCCTCAGATGGTTTTCATTGTTATCCCATTTGTACCTTAAATTATACCAACATGAAGATATGAAAAACTGTATTTCCCAAAAAATTTAGAGCCAACAACTTACCGTAGGACAAGGGAGAAGGCATACCTGCAATGGCTCCAAGAAACACTGCATTTGATCCACTTTAACCTCAGGATGCTTTGAAGCCATTGTTGTGACTCTTTTCCTCCACAACATTGATCCTTGCATCCAAAGAAATTGATAGATGGGATCTGTAAGAGATAAAGTCTGATAATTGATAGATGGGATCTGTAACTCCTTTCTACCACAAATTTGATATCCTTCCTGCAAATCCAATCAGAGTATAGAAGAAGGACCAAAGCATATGGTATGATATTATACTCACCGCTAAAGCAAATGACTCTTCAACACCCTTTGACTTCAGCTCCTCTCTGCTTTCTCAATGAATCGAGGCACATGAGAGTACAATTACTAAGGCTGATATTAATCTTTGGTCTCTTCCCTGTAAGAAACCAGAACCCATGTAAGAAAAAATAACGTGTGTATGAATCTGAAATATAGTAGCCAACCAGAGCAACAAAATGGTGGTGGTGAACACAGCTAATGAATTCAATCGCTACCTTAAACTTACCTTAAGCTACTTAACAACAAGATGGATAATGATTTAAACCACCATCCATGAATTCAATCTCTACCTTAAACTCACCTTAATCCTTGATAACTGAAAATTTTAAACAATCCAATTAGCTCTTGAAAATCCTCTAACCACTGTCCATGAATTCCAGACAAAAAAAAACAAACACAACTTAACTAGAATAGGCAGTGTCGATGTAGACAATGACCCATTCACCGCCGCGAATTGAACCGGAGGAAGTGGAACAGACGGCGTCTATGTAGAGAAGCGAACGACCACCGCCACCACTGCTTCGGATCTGTGACTGAGAAGAGGGACGCGAGCCGCGGCCGCCACCGCCAGGAGCTTGAAATTTCGATTGAAACTGTTTCCCTACAGCAACATAATCACTCCTGTTCCTGTTCTACTAAATTAACTCGTCTTTTAGGTGAAAGAAAACTGAGAAAAAAAACCCTAGTTGCTCAGATGGAAGAGGAGAGGAGAGGAAATGCTTACAAAGAAGGAAGAGGAAATCTGGAGACAAAGAGAGAAGATGAGATCTGGAGATTAAGGGAGGAGACCAAAAGTTTTTTTTTTTTTTTTTGGCTCAACATCAACTTATCATTAACCAAAGAGTTACAACCAAATCAAAGGCACATTACATTCACTTCTATAGACTTGGACCAAAAACAAATGTAATGGTTGATCAAGTACAACCCTAGAACACTAGGCGAATCCAACGCTACCCAATCGATAACTATTGTATTTTTTAACCACAGTGAGATAGATAACACTCCACGACTCGGAATGAAGTCATCTCTTAAACCACCTAAATTAACCTAATGACACGAAAACAAATAATAACACAGAGAAAGCCAAAACTAATACTGAAAAAGATCAAATCCCAGCTATGAGAACCTCTTGATAGACATGAAGAACTTGTCCCAAAGCTTCAACACCCAAAGGCGCATCAACAGAAGAGCTTGGTCTCTCTGGCTTTCACTGTTCCGGTCCTAAACCTAAAACGGACAATATATCCAACTGAAACCGACCAAGAGTCGTGAAGCAAAACCGGCAAAATAGATGCTTCTCTGAACTAACCATATAATAACCAGAATGCTAATCATCTAAAGATTAAAACTTGAGGCACAGATTAGCATATCATCACCTCACAGTGCAAATTCTAAGAGCTACATCACATCCGCCGAGTTTCGAGGCACACCTTGGTCGGACTGAAACCAAACGACACCGCCGTGGACTGACACCGCTCCTTGCTTCAAGACACCGATGTGGTTGGAATGAGGGTCAAGGTCTGAAGAAAAACCCCAAACCCGACCGCTGAAGCTCTCAAAGAGAAGCTTCATCCCTCATTGCTCACCGAAGCCAACAAACCGCCGGAGACAAAACGGCAAGCGAAATCGCCAACCCAGATCCACCGGACCTGACCAAAGATTCGACGCTGTCCTTCAACGCCTGCACCAAAGCCTTCACCAGCAACCACCACACGACGGAGCTTCGCTTCACGTGTCGGGATATCGCCGGAACCACCACATCGAGAAACACCCAACCAACGGCGAGAGGATAGCAAGGAGCGGAAAAAACAGAAAAGAACTACAAAGAGAAAACTAACAGACGAAGCCCTCTCCGGCGCCGGAAGGACAACCGGAGAGGCAGAGCGAATGGCGGCGACTCTTCCTCTCTCTCTCTCTCTGAGCGGCACTCACTTTTGCCGCGGGTTGTTTCGATCCAGGAGACCAAAAGTTTTTTTTCTCGGATCTTTGCGAAATGAGAAAAAAAAAAAATAAAAAAAAATAAGAATGGTAGATTTTTTATTTAGGTTTACAACTTAACCTCCAAACCTAAAATTTTTGGCTAAGTGTCGCGCTCCTTTGTGATTTTTGGCTTCCCCTCTTAAATTTAGATTCCCGGTTACATAATTTTATTCTTAACCTTTTAGAAACGCTATTATATAGTATCATTTCCAAAAATTTATTAATGATAGCATTTGCGAAAACTGCGCTATACTTTTTTGCTATCAATACCCATATTTCTTGTAGTGTGATTTGACCACCTATATCACCAAAGTGCACTTATCTTTTCGGTCAAGGGTCCTGAGAGAACTCCACAGTTAAGCGTGCTTATGCTGAAGTAGTCTCAGGATGGGTGACCTTCCGGGAAGTGACTGACAGAACTGTGCAAGTGAGGATAAAACACAGGAAAAGATCATGTGGTGATTTGTAGGGACGATAACAAGTCTTTAAAACCTCTCAGACGTAACAAACCGACCGTCAGATATAGATGGGCTCACAGACCTAGTGAGAGGACGTGAGACCCATTAAAGAATGTGGGCCCATGGGCTAAGAGTGGACATGGAGTCCACAGAGAGGTGGTGGTCGGGGCGTTACACTTTTACAATATCCAGCACGGGTACTTATCTAGAATCATTAACAATATAAAATGTACAAAATATGTGTCTTTTTTCAAGTCATCATATTTAGCATATGATTTTATTGCATAATGTTTTATCTAAAAAAACTTCTAAAAACAATCACATAAATTATATTTTATATAAAAATTACAATAAAAATAAAATGAATTTCAACCCGTGCTGGTCTTAATCTAGTATATATATATATATATATGGGAAATGGATTGATGGTAGTGCATAATGCTTAGAAAACATGAGAATGTTTACTTGGTTATATCAATGAGTTCCATAATATCATTTAGATAGGAGATCTGTTTGTCATTAGATGCTACAACCACCTTATGTTGCTTATCCTCTTCGACAAAGAACAAAGAGGGCGTAATCTTATACAAGTATCGGTGGCTAACGTGCTTACATACGCGAGTTGACCCCAAAACTCTCCAGCTGTTAGCTTCAATGTCGCACACATAAACCACTTTTTCGAAATTATCCTTCTTTATATCTCTCACCACAAGACACTTGCCATCGTACGCAACCAAGTCCCAGAAGGCATCCTCTCTTTCGTCGATAGGCATGTTCTTGATCTGCTTGGAGAGAGCCCACTTTGAATCCCCGAGTAGTGTGTAAACCGCGATATTTTCTTTCGTCCCTGATAACAAGGTCAAACTATTTTTCTTACTGTCTTCCGCGATAAGCATCTTCGGGCGTGCTTGCTCTGTCTCGGGATCTCCACGATGGAATATGGAAGGAATGAAGCGTGCTTGCTCTGTCTCGGGATTAAAAGCTACGATGCTCCCGTCATTTCTCAACCAGTGAAGAGTGCCGTCCAAGTAAACGGGTTTCATTCCCAAGAGAAAACTGTTTGATCTATCGGTGATGGTTGTTTCCGATAATCTCCATGAGTCTCCGTCGCTGATCTCGAATCCGTACACTGTTTCCATTGTTTCCATCTCGAGTATGCAGACAATCTTGAATGTCATGGTGGTTCGATTTCGATTTACCGCGAAACCGACACACGTCCTTCTTGTATCATTACCAACTATCGTAGGTATAAGCGTTGACTTAGAGTGATCGATAATTCGAAACCTTTTTGTTAAGGGATTTGCGATGACGAGGCCACCGGTGTATAGTAGTAGGACAAGGCCGGAGCATGATCCAAAGATGTAACTGACATTCATAGCATCTACTTTTTTTTGTAGTGACATAGAATCGCATGAAGAAGAGACCAAAGGATGGCAGTATATATGAAACGAGCCATGCATGGAAATGTTAAAGAAACTAGGTCTAGCTCTAGCTCTAGCCCATAAAATGCAGTTCTCGGCGGGGTCAGATAGATACGATTGGAAATACTTATTCGTGCATCGCATCATGGCGAGAGTTTTGGGTTCTAATTTGAGGAGAATCTCGTTTAGGAGATCCAAAGGTAAACCATTGATGGCAAAAGATGAATCAAAGTGAGGATCTCCCATAAGAATAATCTGTTTTGCTTCTTGTTGATGCGATTATTTTCGTTTGTTTCAATGTATATTTACATACCGATGAGGTTGTTATAAATTGACAAGAAAGTCTAGCTTGTACCCAAAGAAAAAGGGTAATAAATTGATTTTTATTAATGGAGAAAGCAAAGATATAAAGATATCTCACCGTTATCTTATTATATAAAGTTGGGTTTTGAAAGTTAGTCGTTAATAAGATTTTGACATTTGTCAAGTTTATATCAATTTGAGTTTTTGATATGTGTAAAAGTTAAGATTTAATAAGAGGAATTTGAGATTATAACAAAAAAACAAATATTTTGTTTTAAACAATAGTATTAATAATGTAAAAAGATAATCATAAAAAAAGTACAAAAATTAATTCTTTATTAAAATAATTATAAGGAGATATCTATATATATATAAAGTTAACTTTGCTCATTTCTCCTTCCTCCACATCAGCATCCACCTAATCAATTTTTTTTTTGCATAAAAAAAATACTATTTTTAATTTTCATTCATTGCATATTTATTAATTATAATTATTAATAGTAAAATATAAATAAAAAACGAATTAACTAAACTTAATTAAATTTTAAAATAGTATAAACAATAATATAATTTTTAGTAAATAATAAAAATAATAACAATCTAAAAATGAATTAAGTAAATTAAATAAATTTTTTAAATTAGTAAAAATAATACTATAAATTTGTTTTAGTAATAATGTTATTATTAAATTTATAACCAAAAAATAATTATATTCCAAAATTTAGAATGGGTTAATGAGTTTTAGAATGTAAGTAAGATTTTAATGCATGGTGGAGTAAAAACACAAGTTATGTAATTGTATTTATAAAAATCTAAACATGAAAATAAAATTGAAGTGAAACATTAGTTTCTAAGAAACATATACCATAAAGATTTATTATTAAATTTTACTTATAAGAAAGAAAAGATTGGTGAAGTGACCTTAGTGCAGTGGCAGGAGGTAAGTCTATTTGTAGAAGGTGTATTTATAAAAATCTAAACATGAAAATAAAATTGAAGTGAAACATTAGTTTCTAAGAAACATATACCATAAAGATTTATTATTAAATTTTACTTATAAGAAAGAAAAGATTGGTGAAGTGACCTTAGTGCAGTGGCAGGAGGTAAGTCCATTTGTAGAAGGCACCATCACACCCGGGATCGAGTCCCGGCTCCTACGAACGTAGGAATTTGGCTAATGGGCCGGCCAGTTGTGGCCTAATGGTTGACAAAAAAAAAAAAAAAAAAGATTAATTACTTAACTTAACTTAAAAGTTTTGATCTAAAACAAATATATTGTAATGATCACACTTTTTTTTGGGAAAACTACGAAAAAAATTTTTGAAAAAATAATCTATCTAAAAAAACAAAATCAATGGTCAGGAAATATAGAATAAATGATATGCAAGCCGTTACAAAAAGTGGCATGTGATTTGTGTAGCATATCTCATAAGGTATATTATCAACTGGAGCTACAATTTTATAACATGATATAAAACATATATAACAAATATAATATATATATATATATATATTATCAAATGTTTTTAACCCAAAACATTGGCAAAAACAACATATTTAAAGTACACTATGTTTTTTTTGAGAAGACGAAGTTGGGGTTGCATCACAAATTAACATCTGCAAATAACATATGAGATTTTAGAAAAATATGTAGGTTGGATTAGTACAATATATGTTATATATAGATTAGTAAAATAAGTACGACATTTATATAGATTTATCTTTTAATCTTCAAATTATATTCATATTCAATGATTCTTATTGATAGAATTTTTAATTAAAATCCTACGTAAAATCGCAAATAAATACAACAAATAAATATTATCTTAAAAATATATATGTTGTATATCACTGAGTAAAGTAAGTTATATATATATATATACTCAAAAGTTGGAATGATTATATTTGAGCTCAACAATTTCTGTTGATAAGAAATATTTTAAATTAAAATCTCGGGTGCGCGGATACAAATTCTAGTATATATATATATATATATATATATATGTTTTGATATGTGTAAAAGTTAATATTTAATAGGAAGAATTTGAGATTACAAAAAAAAACAAATAACAGAGTCAAAAATAGGCAAAACAATAATAGAGTCATATTTCACTAAATTTTCTTAGGTATATATATATATATATATATATATAGTTTATATCATTATTAATCATACATAAGATTTCAAAAGAAATATTATTTTATTATTTTATCGAATTGTGTCATTTATAATACCGACTTAACTCGGAACCGGAAAAATTTATTAAATTATAACGAGTATTAATTTATAGAGGTTCTATTGTATATATAACAAAGAAATATTATCTTCAATAATATATATGTTGTATTACTTAGTAAATTTTTTTAATGTTTATATTTAAAATCAAGAATTTATATTGTTAAAAAATATTTTAAATGAATATTTCGCGCATGCGTAGATACATATTTTAGTATTATATATAATTAAGATAATGTTAAAGACGATTGAGAAAAACATATTCTCAATGGGATTCACATCGAGAACCCAAAACACACTAAAAAACAAATTGGCAGCAAATACATATTCTTAATGGGATTGATCTAAAATCTTTAGTATATATAACGATGTTTAGTCAAATTTTCACCGGTCGAGCTAGTGTATATGGAAATTGGCAACAAAAGTCACTGTCAAAGCATGCAGAATAAGATTCGTAGGAGGGATACAATCAGTGAGCTTCCAGATGAACTGCTGTTGAAGATATTGTCTTTGCTTCCTAGTAAACTTGCCATAGCCACAGGTGTCCTATCAAAACGGTGGGGATCTCTATGGAAGGAGACGAAGTCATGGAGGTATGATGCTGAAACCTCCCTTGGAGCTATTCGCAGGTTTACGATTTTTCTGCACACAAGATCAAGTATAGAGAGCCTGCACCTCAGGCTTAACCGAAATTACCTGAAACCAGACGTCAAGGCTGTGGTTGACATCGCAGTTAAGCTCTCTTTGAGAGAGCTGAGAATCGAGATGGTTTACAATACCTTCGAGTTGCCTAAAAGCTTATATGTATCTTCACAACTTGAAACCCTTATACTAGAGAAACTAGATCTCGTGGATGTTCCACTTAATGTTCGTTTGACCTGCCTCAAACGTCTCCACCTTTTATCGGTTGACTTCTCAAGTGACCAATCTGTCAAAGCACTTCTAAGCATATGCCCAAACCTTGAAGATTTGGTAGTTAGACGAAGCTCCTATACTAGTGTGACGATATTTACCATCAATGTGCCTACGCTGAGGAGTTTATCTATAGATAATTCGTCTGTAAAATCTCACCTTACCAATGTTCATGGGTTCGTGATAAATACTCCTTCTTTGAAGTCCTTTAGGATTAAGGATAGTGCCAGCAACTATTTACGGTTTGAAAATATGCCCAAGCTGGTGAAAGCGAGGGTCAACGTTATTTGTGACCAACCTGACAAGTTTCTCAGATCTCTTACCTCAACACAGTATCTTTCTTTGTGTTGTGTGACTTCGCATACTCCATATCTCCCTACTGCCACTTCTTTCTTGTTTCTTGACCATCTAGAGCTTTGTACATGCTCTGGAGAGTGGTGGAATCTACTTATCCGTATACTCAGTGATTCTCCGAGACTTCGAGTTCTCAACCTCAAATTGTATCAGAAACATTGTGTTCAGTACAATGACGACATTGTAGTAGCTTCTTTAAACAACGCAAGTTGTTTAAAGAAGGCGACATTTTACTCAGAATTTGCAAAGAAACATGGGTTGAAGGAGTTAGAATGTGTAGCCAGAGGTTCAAGGACATGCCAGCTTGTGTTGAAGTAAACGCTTGGGTTATTACAACTTCATATCTTTCAACTTAGTTATATATTTCTCTAGACAATCTTTTTTTTTTCGGGGTCAAAACTCTCTAGACAATCTTGTGTTCATATTTTAATTTACTGTCTACGCTTGGATTGTAATTGAATTCAATTGTTTTGTCTAAATTATGTCAATTCTGATCGGAAGAATAAAAATATTTATAATCATTGAAGAGATACTTTTTATATTTCAAATGTGCTAGACTGCTAGTGCTTAACTTGTAAAGTTACATATATGATATGCTTATATTCTGAACAGGGACGTACTACGCAACTCGTTCATGTATTGTCTCTGCTTCCAATGAATATATATACTGTAATTCACATTTATTGGAAATCAAAGACTATACATGATAATAATATAGAAACACTTAAGTTGGTTAGCCACAAAATCATAGGTGACAATATTCATTGTCACCTTTTTGACACTATTTATAAAAGAAACAATAAATAAAAGATACAGTAGTATAAACCATGTTTTATAAAACCAACTTTGAATTCCTTGTATTAATTAACTTAGATAGAAAAAAAGAATTTCAAAGATTTTGTAATGGCATATGATAAGGAACATAATCAAACTAAATATTATATTTTTAAGATAGTCACCCTTTTAATCATAATTTATTCTCTTTCTATAAAACGGAGATTTACCATAACAGAAAAAAATCAATGAGTTTACAGATGAAGTCATTTAGCGAAAAAAATAAATAATACAGTTAATCTATTTTGATATATAAGAAAAGAAATAAAAAAATCTAGTTACTTTCTACCAAAAAAAAAAAGAAAATCTGGTTACTTATTTTTTGCAAGAATAATAAAATTATATAAAGAAGAAAAATGAATGCTCTGCTTTTTTCAGAAATCTTAATTTTTAAATATATAAAATCATAAAATAACCCACAGATTGTGTTTGTATAATTTACTTTTAATATCTTCTATTAACTTTAGATTCAAAATATAAATTTTCAAAGATTTTCTAGTGGAATATGATAAATTGATAAGAATATAATCAAACTAAATATTTATATCTTCAAATAGTCACCCTTTTAATTTATAGTATTAGATAAGTGTAAGATTTAACTGTTCCCTTAATTTGCTGTTTTAATAGACCTTGTCAATTATTATACTGGTTAATAGCAATTTACCGTCTCATTTATTCTCATTATAAGTATATAATTCTTTGTATATAAAACAGAGATTAACCATAACATCAAAAACAAAACAAAAAGCATGGAGAATGAGATTTGGACAATCGGTGAGTTTCCAGATGATTTGTTGTTGAAGATACTGTCTTTGCTTCCTAGTAAAGATGTCATAGCCACGAGCGTCTTGTCAAAACGGTGGAGATCTCTTTGGAAGGATGTGAAGACATTCAATTATGATGATGATGCCATAAGAAGAAGTTACTGGAAGTTTGCACAATTTATTAACAGAAGATCAAGCGTAGAAAGCATGCATCTTAACATGAATCCACATTGTAATAATAAAGACATCAAACCTTTGGTTAACATGGCAGTTGCTCGCTCTTTGAGAGAGCTGAGAATTGAGATGATTTGTGATTTCTTTGAGTTGCCCAAAAGCTTTTACAACTTTTCACAACTTGAAACTGTTATACTCGAGAAGCTAAGTTTGGCGGATGTTCCACCTGATGTTCATATGCCTTGCCTCAAACGTCTCCACCTTTTATCGGTCAAGTTCCCAGGGGACGAATCTGTGAAAAAGCTTCTAAGCATATGCCCAATTCTTGAAGATTTGGCTGTGAAACGAAGCTCCCTTACCAATGTTATGATATTTACAATCGATGTTCCTACGCTGAGGATTTTATCTATCTACGTCTGGTAAATCTCGGCCTAAAGGTGTTCATGGATTTGTGATAAATGCCCCTTCTTTGAGGTACTTTAGCATTAGAGACAGCTTCAGCAACTATTTACAGTTTCAAAACATGCCTGAGCTGGTCAAGGCGAGTGTCAACGTTGTTTGTGACAACCCTGACAAGTTTCTAGGATCACTTGCCTCAATCCAATATCTTTCTCTATGCTCTGTCGCTTCACAGGTGAAAACTCTTTTGGTTGTTTGTCAAGGATCTAACCTTTTTCTATTGGAATCATTACTCTCTAATGTTTTGCTTTAATTGCAGGCTCCATATCTTCCTACTGGAACTTCCTTCGCATTTCTTGACCATCTAGAGCTATGTTCATGTTCTGCGGAGTGGTGGAACTTACTTACCTGTCTACTCGATGATGCTTCGAAACTTCGAGTTCTCAAGCTCAAATTGGTATGTGGTTCCTCATTAGAATTCGTTGTTGCCTTTCTGTATTGTGTTACCACTTTCTTCAAGGCCTAACACTAACACAATGTATTTTTTTTATGTTCTGTAGTACCGAAAACATTGTATCCAATACAAGGAGGTGAGGGATCCATGGAAACAACCAGATTATGTGCCCAGATGTTTGTCATCACATCTTGAGATCTTCGAGTGGAGGCAATACAACGGCACAAAGCAAGAGAGAGAAGTTGCAAAGTACATCCTAGAAAACGCGAGTTGCTTAAAGGAGGTTACATTCTACTCAGATTCTGCAGAGAAACATGGGATTTTAAAGGAGTTAGAATGTGTGGCCAGAGGATCAAAGACATGCCAGCTTGTGTTTGCTTTAAAACGTTTGGGACCTTTGGGTTATTGACAACTTTGTAGGTTGTAGCTATTTACAAAGAACAGAATATGCATCTTTCATTGATTTAAAATAAAGACCTTCTCTTTTTGAGACTACTTTTGTTTACTGTAACAAAAAATTCGTTTACTTCTCGACTCCTTGTTGCAAATACTGAATCAAGTCGTATCCAGCAGTGCTCCACTTGTTATATGCATCGGAGCATACATGAATCATGAACTGCGCAGCTTCACGTTCGCTCATTTCCGGGTGAAATCTTTTCCTAAGATTACCAATCGGGTCTCCTATGCTAAAGCAAGGCAATCCACTGTGTAACATCATTTGCACCGTGCTGATGGTTCCGTCCATGTGCCGCCGAGCAGCTAAGTATCCCTTGACGCACAAGCTTTATATGCAGAAAGAAACAAAATTATCTTCCAGAACCAAAATGTTTATAAGTAGAAACTGGAGAAATATTTGTAAATTACCTCACAAACTGGTGCCAGGTTTTCCTTTTCATTACACCTGAGGGATCTAGCAACTGAGTCATTTCGTGGCTCAGTTTGAAATGAGCACTCTCGAACCGCATGTTTCCACCAGGTGAAGTTTCCAAAATAAAACCAAAGTCGATGTGGACAAGTCTTCCCACGCTGCATTAGTATAACACATATATAGTTGTGTCCATAGAAAGCTTTTGATTTTTCTATTCGAAAGTGAAAAATAGGAAAGCATACTCGTCAAAAAGAAGATTTCCGTTGTGTCTATCTTTGGGCTGGAGTAAAAGACTAGCCACAGCATAACCGGCACTGCTTATGAGGAAGTTCTCTCGTGCTGTTTCAAAGGTGGTCGATCCAACGGGTCCATAATTTTGTTGAAAAACCTCATACAAACCCCCGTCGGTTGTTTCACCCATTTGACTTCTGCTTCGTGTATTAGGCACAACCTGTTATAAAAGGAACGAATATAGATATGTATGAAAAAACTCATATTTTTTCTTTTTTTGTCCAGCCATGGAAATGGTTTAAGATTAAACAATTTTGATTGAGTTTTACCTCAATTATACCCCTCTCGGCACCAGTAGGGAGTACTCCATATGGAAAAAGATAAAGATTAAGACCAGCAGCTTGAAATATGTCTCTAAGAAGAGATATCACTTGAAGGGCAAGAACATCTTGACGACAATCATCTCCAACCTAATTAAAACAAAACAGAATTAGACAACTTTTTTGCAGCATATGCACACCATTGGCTACTGGCTCGATTAAATTTCACTAGCAGAGCAAGACAGACACATTATTTTTTCATGTAATGGCCTTTACTACGAAATGAACCTCATAGTATAATCTTAATTATGTCAACTACAAGAATATATGAAATATTTGAAAGTGCATCAGAGCTCTGAAGGTGACAGGAGCCTGCGAAGTGTCTCAAAGTGCTGATAGGCTGACGTGGCAGATGGGCTGACGTGGAGAAAGATTATGAGACGCCGTGACAAGATGCGTGAGAAGGAAGGAAGAGGATATCGAGATATACTCGAAGTTATTGAGAGTATATTTTCGTAGAAGAGATAAGGAAGGATAATTCCTAGGAACAAGAAATATTTCCTTTTAGTTAGGATTCACAAAAGATCTAGGTTAGAGATTGTTTTGTGGGTTATAAAGTGACGAGGGCTAGCCGCAAAAAGAGCTAGCACTCGTGGAGATAAAGTTGTGAGATTTGTAAACCTTCAAGCATTATCAAAAGGCTTAGAAGGTGAGTGTGTTGTTTTTTACTCTTTTAGATCTACACAGGGTGTTGTGCTAGATAGACAAGAGAGTAGGCTTAGGTTCATTTCTTGTAACAAACGGAAGTTTTTATAAGATTGAATAAAAGCGTTTGCTTGGCGCGTTTCCAAGCGGGTTGATTGAATTGTGGTTCTCTGTACCTTTACAATTGGTATCAGAGCAAGCACCTGATAAAAAGTTCTGATATCCTTTTTCAACAGGTGAGATCTTGCGACAAGGGTATGGAGAAATCACTGGATCTCGTTGCGGTTCAATCACCATTGAAACTCGATCCTGAGTGCTTTGGTTTTTGGAAAGTGTCAATCAAGGAGGCCATTTCAAGCATCAACATGGAAGCTTGCTTTGCGGTGGAAGATGGTTGGTCACATCCTACGGAGAAGAATGAGGAAGGAGAAATGGTTCCTAAGCACAGGAAGAAATGGACAGCTGAAGAAAAAGCGGAGTCTAAACATAACTCACAGGCACTGTCAGTTATCTTCAAGTCCCTGCCTAGGGATATCTTCAATCAAGTTCAAGGATGTGTAGCCGCCAAGGAAGCATGAGATATTCTGGTAGTCACTTTTGAGGGCACAAGTAGGGTCAAATGTACAAGGCTTGACAATCTTGCATCAGATTTTGAAAACTTGCACATGTCTGAAACTGAGTCAGTCGCTGATTACAGCAGTCGGTTGAGTGGTATTGCACAAGAAGTTGTTGTCTTGGGTAAACGGTATAAGGATAAGAAGCTTGTGAAGAAATTCCTCAGAAGTCTGCCTGACAAGTTTCAACCACACATATCTGCTATAGACGTGTCGCTGAATTCTGATGAGCTCAAGTACAATCAGGTGGTTGGAATGATGCAGGCGTTTGAGATACAGCTAAAGAAGAAAGAAAAGATGAATGAGAAGTCTTTTGCCCTTAAAACCATAGAAGAACAGAAGCTTGCAGAGTCTCAAGAGGTTGCGGATGAAGAAAAAGTGGGTTTGTTGGTTAAGAAGTACTTTCGCAAGATGGAAAGGGGTCAGCGGAAGGGAACCACATCGCTCATAAAATCCGATACTGATAAGGAAATCAGGAAGAATGACAAGCAAGAGCGATAGTGTGCTGAGTGTGAGGATTTTGGACATTATAAGTCTGAGTGTCCAAACAACAAACGCAAAAGTTCACTGTAGTGCTATGGGTGTAAGGGTTATGGTCACACTAAGTTTGATTGTCCTTCACGTGAGAACAAGCAGAAGTCCTACATTACTTGGAGCGAAAGTGACTCAGATGAAGAAGTCAGCAAAGGAGAGGTTCTGAACAGCTTCTTTGCACTGTTGGGTGTCATTGAGGAAGACGAAGAAGATGATGTGGTGCTGGAAAACAAAGATATAGATGAGAAGGTTGAATCTGATTCAGATGGAGAGGAGGCTGATTTGTCGGTAGAAGATCAGATAGAGCTCCTCATCAAGACAGTGTTACAGAAGACTCAAGATAACACTCAGTTGACTTCTGAAAGAGATACTTTGCAACTATATATTGCAATGATCACTAAAGAACTAAGTGAAGAGAAGGCTAAGACTCTGCATCTTGAGAAGCAGTTAGAAGAACAACTGAAGAATATCAGAATGCTGAATAAGGGAACTAAAGATCTAGATACACTGCTTAGCACTGGAAGATCTAGCAATCTGAAGTGGGGTCTGGGTTATCAAGGAACAAACACCAATACGACCACTCAGTTTGTCAAAGGGATGGGGTCTGAGCCCAAGCTGAACGAGAAGAAATTCTCTACAACGACTAGACTGTATGATCAGCGTTCTGTGAAGCAGAATCCGAGAATCCCAAGGATGTGGGTGCAGCCTAAATTGTCTACTAGACCGCCATATGCCTCAAGTGGGTTTCAGCAGACGGCTCAAAGACCTGTTCAGCTTAGTAGAAGAAGAGGATGTTGGTACTGTGGACATCTAACTCACTATAAAGCCCAATGCTATCAATTTCAGAATCGTGTGTCTAGTTTGTTGCAACGTGGTGAGTTTTATCCAGCTGTGAGAAGGAACACTTAGGGATATGTCAGGAAAGATGATCACTATTGTCAGGTGGCATTCACAGCAGAAAGAACAGAGGTTGATCAGGCTAAGTGGTATTTTGACACTGGATTCTCCAGGCATATGACTGGTGCCCTTGACAATCTATCCCATTTAGAAGATGTTGCTGGAGGAAGAGTTACTTTTGGTGATGGAGGAAAGGGAACAATCCGAGGAAAAGGCACAACTAGTGGTGATTCTCAACCACATCTTAAGGATGTTTTCTTGGTCGAAGGGTTGAAGGCAAATCTGATAAGTATTAGCCAGTTGTGTGATGAAGGCCTGGATGTCACATTTACCAAGAAAGGATGCAAGGCTGTTGATCAACAAGGATCTGTGTGACTCAGAGGAAGGAGATCTGGTAATAACTGTTACATGTGGAAATCATCAATGCAGTGTTTCAACACGACCACTGAGTTGGACACAGAGCTGTGGCATCAGAAACTTGGTCACTTGAATATTCGCACAATGATGAGATTGGCTAATCAAGAAGTTGTGCGTGGAATTCCTAAGCTGAAGGGAGACCCTCATTTCGTATGTGGTCCTTGCAACAAGGGCAAGCAAGTCAAGGCATCTCATGGGCCAGTGGCGGACATTCAAACTAGTCATGCACTCCAACAGGTACACATGGATCTGATGGGTCCTATACAAGTTCAAAGCATATCTGGGCGTCGGTTCATCTTTGTCATGGTTGACGATTTCACTCGCTACACCTGGGTGCGGTTTCTGCGTGAAAAATCGGATGCTCTTGAATGTTTTCGTATTCTTGCCTTGCAGATCAAGAGTGAAAAATGCTCTATCCAAACCATTCGAAGTGATCATGGAGGTGAATTTCAGAATGACAAGTTCGATCAATTCTGTGGGCATCAGGGCATTGTTCATCAGTACTCTGCTCCAAGAACACCAGAGCAGAATGGTGTTGTAGAGTGGAAGAATAGAACGCTGCAAGAAATGGCACGAGCTATGCTGCATGGTAATCAAGTGCCTCATCGTTTCTGGGATGAAGCTGTTAACACTGCTTGCTACATCATCAACCGGGTGTATGTTCGACCAGGGACTAACAAGTCTCCCTATGAACTATGGAAAGGGAAGTCTCCAACAGTAAGCTACTTTCATGTGTTCGGTTGTCTCTGCTACATTCTGAATGACAAGGATCAGTTGGGTAAGTTTGAATCCAAGAGCGATGAAGGGATCTTTCTTGGTTATTCAGGACATAACACTGCTTTTCGTGTCTACAACAAACGCACAAGATCGGTTCAAGAAACGGTAAATGTTGTCTTTGATGATACCTCGTTTCAACGAGTTGCTATGGTACCTGTTATCTCCGACAAGGACCTGGTAACTGATGATGAGAAGCACGGGCAAGGAACTGAAAATCATGGTGACTCTGTCAGTCCGGTGTTACCCTCGGATGATCTTACTTCTTCTTCTCAGGTTCATCGGAATCACTCCTCAAGTGATGTTATCGGTGCGATTCAGGGGGTAGAGTTACCAGAGGCAAACAGATTGATTTTGCTCAACTGGCTGGTAAGAAACAGAAGGCTGTGGTTCCTGACATTGTTACTCAGGATTCTGAGATTGTTCAATTCGCCTGTTTTGTTTCAACTATGGAGCCAAAGGATCACAAAGAGGCACTTCGAGATGAGTTCTGGGTTGCTGCGATGCAAGATGAGCTGGAACAGTTTGAGCGTAGCAATGTGTGGGAACTCAATAAACGACCTACTAATGTTGATGTAGTGGGAACAAAATGGATCTTCAAGAATAAGAGTGATGCAAGTGGGTGCATTGTGAGAAACAAAGCAAGACTGGTGGCTCAAGGTTATTCTCAAGTTGAAGGAGTTGATTTTGATGAGACCTTTGCACCAGTAGCAAGGTTAGAATCAATCAGATTCATGTTCGGTATGTCATGTGCTCTCAAGTTCACATTACATCAGATGGATGTCAAAAGTGCCTTTCTGAATGGCATATTACAAGAAGAGGTGTTTGTGGAACAGCCAAAACGCTTTGAGAATCCACAACATCCTGAGCATGTGTACCGGCTGAAGAAAGCTCTATATGGTCTCAAGCAGGGTCCGAGAGCATGGTATGAGAGGTTGACTACGTTTCTTTTGGATCAAGGTTACGTACGTGGAAGTGTAGACAAGACACTGTTTGTTCTCAACAGTGACAACGCGCTGATGTTCGTTCAGATCTATGTGGATGACATCATCTTTGGTTCTACCTGTCAACCTCTGGTGCAAAGGTTTGTGAAAATCATGTCACAGGAATTTGAAATGAGTATGGTGGGAGGGCTGAAATACTTCTTGGGCTTGCAAGTGGAACAATCTGCTGATGGGATTTTTGTGTCTCAAAGCACCTATGCCAAAGAGTTGGTACAGCGGTTTGGTTTAGGGAAGAGTAAAGAGGCAAAAGTTCCTATGGGGGTCAATGACAAGCTTTCAAAAAATGAGGAAGGAGAGGATGTGGATGAGCGACTATACAGAGGTATGATTGGAAGCTTGCTTTATCTGACAGCAAGTCGTCCTGACATATGTTTGTCAGTAGGGATATGTGCACAGTACCAGGCCAAGCCTAAGATGTCTCATTTACTAGCAGTCAAGAAGATCATCAAATACGTCAAAGGGACAGTGAACTTTGGTATTGTCTTCACCAAGGATACCAATACCAGTCTGAGCGGGTACTGCGATGCTGATTGGGCAGGCTCTGTGGATGATCGTCGAAGTACAAGTGGAAGATGCTTCTTTATAGGCAACAACCTGATATCGTGGCACAGCAAGAAGCAGAACAGTGTCTCATTATCAACCACTGAGGCTGAATACATTGCCTTGGGCAGCTGTTGTACAGAGCTCCTGTGGATGCGTCAAATGTCCGCCGACTATGGTATGGATTATGATACTCTGTTAATTCATTGTGATAATTTGAGTGCAATAAACATCTCTAAGAATCCTGTCCAGCATTCTAGAACCAAACACATAGATATTAGACACCACTTTGTTCGTGAACTAGTTGAGGCGAAACTGATTAAGATAGACCATGTGAGCACCGATTTTCAGCTGGCTGATTTGTTTACCAAGCCTTTGGACTTCAACAGATTCACAAATATGAGGAAGTCTATCGGTGTCTGTGAACTCTAACTTTTTTCTCTGAGTTGTGTTGGTCTAAAACAGGAACTGGAGCTAGGACAAATCATGGAAATCCTGGAATATATAGAAGATCAACATACTGGAAAATTGTGGGAAATAGCTGCCTGTCATGCCAGTATGTCCATCCTGTCAAACGTTGTCATGATTTGAGGAGGTCAAAGAGCTGTGAAGAGACATGCACATGCATTCTGAGGTTCAATGACCTGAGAAATGACAAGCTTAGAATCAGTGACTGACAAAATCAAAGGATGTCACTGAAGCTCAAGATGCTGAAGCAATCATCAAAAGGCTGTTTGGAGAAAAAAAAAAAAAAAAAAATATGTGCTCTTCAAAGAGATGATCTCCAGCTGCCTTAACATGTTAGGATGGACTGAAGACTAAAGGCATGCCAGTGTGAAAGACTACCCACATGCAACAGTACTCTGATCTTCGATAATTCAAGAGGTTGTGATAGTTCCTAGCAAAGGTTCTGAACAAGTGGCTGACACGACAAAGGTCTAGTTAGTGTTCTGTTCTTGTTATCCTTTTTTTTATTAAAAAAAAAAAAAATAATAATAATAATAATAAATGCTCATGTGTGTCTAATTCTCGATCTGGGTTCCTTAGAGTTTATCATTAGTGGTGTGAGCATCTGTGTTCTGGTTCATGAATGTGATAAAAAATTGATCTTAAAAGGGAATGAATGGTGTTTATTCATGCATTGTCATTAATTGTGATTGAATGAATTGACGAATGAATGCAGTCGAATAAGGAAATAGATGCGGTGTACACTGATGTTTAATTGAGTGTTTTCGGATGTTTTTAATGTTTGGGCCGAGAGTGTATAGCCCATTGAGACTCACGGGTGTGTATAAAGAGGAACGACTAGGGTTTTGGCGTTTTTCTCATCACCTCTGCGATTTCAATCCTGTGTCGATTAAACTTCTAATCATTTTTTCCTCTCTTGTCGATCAATCCTCTAAGCATCATGAAGTCAATCTTTAGTGGCTTTCACTATGATTCCAGTTCCGATGAGGAGCTCCACACTCCACCATCGTCGTTGCCTCCGCTAACTCCACACGCTCTGATCGATCCCGCAACAACAATGGTGGTTTACCAGCCCCGCGATGAGTCCGCCACTGCAACTCCGACTCGGGTGGACCCAATTCCCTCACCTTCTCACGGGAATTAGGAGACATGCGACTCTTCGTCTTCTCCGCCGAGAGAGGTGTCGTCCGGATTTTACCGGTGATGTGCATGTACCTGTTCCGTCGTCTCAGGGAGTCTTTTCACGTCTGCGCAAAAGACAACCGCCTGCTGATCTCGACTGTCGTGACTCCAAACGTCCATCTCTTCTCAGAGATAAGGGCACCTCCACCGCGTCTCGGGGTGCCTCTTCAAAGGACTTCGATGCCAAACGGTTCATCTCCTCAGAAGCTGCATGACGGTATGGTTTCTTTGCCTCTCGAACGCTCGCTCCAGAGATCTGTTACTCACTAGACGTTGCTGATAAGGCTAGGGAATTCATAGATAAAGCTGGGCTGCTTAAAACGATTACACAAATTGGGTCCTATGATTCGGATGTGGTCTATGAATTCTGGGCAAATCTCCCGACGGTCAAAGTTGAGGGGGAGTCTGTCGATGTGCTTGTCCGTGACTGGGTCTACGATTTTTCTCCGAGCCGTATCAATGCTATGTTTGGTCTGTAGTCTGTCGATGTGCGTGAACAACGGTTGCAGACGGCTGTAATTCTGGAGGAGGATCTTGCTCTCTTCCTCTCTGATGGAAAAGTCAAGTTCTGCAAGCAGCTGGTGTCCACGGCAATCAAGAATCCTGTCATCAAGGATCTCCATCGGATCTGCTGTAGCAATTGGTCTCCAACAGTGAACACGGGGTATATCTCGGCAAACAGGGCTCTGGTGATCTACATGATCATGCATGGGATTCCATTCGACTTTGGACGGATGATCTATGAACAGATCATGTAGTTGGGGCTGCAAGCTCAGTCAGGCTTTCAGTTGCCTTTTCCCAGCATCATCTACCAGCTGTTGACGGCTCAGAGATCTGTTCCAAGTCTTCGGTCTCACGACGCAAAGAAGACCAAGGGGAAGAAGACGACATCAGTTCCTGCTGAGACTGTGTCTCGAAGTGCCTCGTCTGCAGAGCGCAAAGCCATCCGGTTGGCAATTAAGATCCTGCAAGACGCCTTGGACGCTGGTAAGTAGTTTATCTCCTTGTTTCTGGTCCTGATTTGTGCCTTGTCCTATTGATATTTTTGACTAATCTGTGCCAAACAAGCAGGGGGAGATGAGTCTTGTTCTGAAGCTTGAGGGGGAGTTTGGACTATGGGGGAGATTAGTCGTGTTTTGTTTTTTTTTTTGTGCTGATACAATTTATTTTAACAAGTCCCTATCGGTTAATCGTCGTGTTTTTGAATGCTGGAATATTTTGCAAGAACGGTTGTGTTTTTTCTTGGCTGGTGTTGTCTGTGCATTTTCAGGTTAGATGCAGTGGGTACTTGTGTGGCAAGATTCAGTCAAAAAGGGGGAGATTGAAAGTGCATCAGAGCTCTGAAGGTGACAGGAGCCTGCGAAGTGTCTCAGAGTGCTGATAGGCTGACGTGGCAGATGGGCTGACGTGGAGAAAGATTATGGGACGCCGTGACAAGATGCGTGAGAAGGAAGGAAAAAGAGATCGAGATATACTCGAAGTTATTGAGAGTATATTTTCGTAGAAGAGATAAGGAAGGATAATTCCTAGGAACAAGGAATATTTCCTTTTAGTTAGGATTCACAAAAGATCTAGGTTAGAGATTGTTTTGTGGGTTATAAAGTGACGAGGGCTAGCCGCAAAAAGAGCTAGCACTCGTGGAGATAAAATTGTGAGATTTGTGAATGTGTTGTTTTTTATTCTTTTAGATCTACACAGAGTGTTGTGCTAGATAGACAAGAGAGTAGGCTTAGGTTCATTTCTTGTAACAAACGGAATTTTTTATAAGATTGAATAAAAGCGTTTGCTTGGCGCGTTTCCAAGCGGGTTGATTGAATTGTGATTCTCTGTACCTTTACAATATTTGCCCAAGGCTTACCTTGAAAATACAAGCCTGTGGTTGCACATCATTGTGGTCACCGTCACGATCAACAACGTTAAAGGTTATCATGATAGGGACTTTGGCAGCTGATTGTAGGGGTATTCCACTGTCTACCTGAATACCCCTGACGAGTTTGTTAGGAGCAGTTGGCAAATAAAGCTCTTCTCCCTGCATTTCGATTTTTAACAATTCCCTACCACAGAAAAAATTATAGATTATCATGCATGCAGACACATTTCTATGGCTAGAAATTCATATATTAAAATGCTACCTCCTGATTCCAGCTCTTCGTTTTTCCTTTGGAAGAGGAAATAGTGCCCCAGAAATAGATGTGACCTTTTCAAAGAAGTCAAACTCTCTTCTGAACAAGTCCAAGGCCTTGGGAGTGAAACCATCAACTATATGCTGTCTAACCTCAGACAAGATTGCTTGGAATGATGCATTCTAAAATATAATAGAGACAATACCATGGACACAAAGTGTTACAGCCAGATACAAAGTTGATGAATAAAATTTCTAAGATTATCTATAGATGAGCGTACAATTAGTGTTTTCAAATGATTTTTTCAATAACAAGCCCATCCAAAAACAGAATTATAGACCATCATGAAACAAATTTTCAAATATCTTGAGATATGTTGCATGTTGTGAAAGATCGTGAAGCCAAATCTCATCATTTGCATAGACTCTATATTAAAGTTGGCAAATATGATACAAACCTTATCGAAACCATCCTTCACTATTTCCTGAACAGACTCGCCCTAGCATTATTATAAAAAAAACCCAGAGTTTAGGAATTAAAAGTCTGTCTTTTGGTTCCAAGAAAACTGATATCTTTTACAAACACCACGAAGTCATACTCACCTGTAAATGCCAAATGAGAATATGAGCAAATATGTCACTTTTTTGGGCAGCTCTAAGAAGATACCCTTCCACCAGTCTCTGTTAGTAAAAATGTCCACACTATGAGCCAACCTTTCGAAACTCTTAAAACGAGTAAAAGTAAAGAACTAGTCAAGTAACACATCACACAGCATCAAGCCCCTGGATATATGCAAATTCTTAAAACTTTTGAAAACAAAGTTGTGACCAGAAAAACATACAACGGAGAGCCTAACAAGAAGAAGACTAGGCATGTTCTTCTGAAACATGTGTGGCAGATAAATGCAACACAGATATGTAAAATACGGGAAAGAAAAATCATGTTACATAAGACCACAGTAACTACAAATCTTATCACCGAACTTGAAAATAAGAAATATTATCATTTTCGACACTAATAAAATCAGAGATACCAAGGTAAATCTCACGTAAAGAGTAACAATTTCAAGTACTAAGATATGTATATGATAAATCTAAGGAAAACGGGGTGAAGTATATAGTAGCAGCATTTTGGTCTTCAAACTGCTTAACAGATAAAGAGAGGATATGGGGGGTGAGTTATAGAATTTCAATGTATGTCTTACCCCTTCATCATAGCGCAGAGACTGCACTAGTTGTGGCATGAAGAAAGTGACTCTCTCAGGGGGGTAGAACTCTAAAACTCTCAGGACATACGCCATGACACGTGGATGTCCCTTACAAGCAGGAGTGAGGAACTCAAGCGCCTGTGTAATTGAACAAGCAGCCCAGTGTGGCAGCTGGTGCAACAGGACTGGGTTCTCTTCAGCAGTTTTTAGGAGTGACAAAATATGGCAACGCCTCAGGAATTGTACGAAGATCTATTAAATGAGCCTACATAAAGTAGTAGCAGTGAGAAATTTAATCTAACAACACTGAACAATACAAACAGTCATATAGTAGTAGTTTATAATCTTTCACACCCAGAGATATGAAGAATGTACGACCCTGTCCTCAACTAATATTAGTAACTTCGGTATATTAGTCAAATAAAAGTGGCATTGAAAGATATATATTATCTGGCTTCCAGTATGTCTCATTGGTTTGTGGTAAACACAAAACAGAATATATACAAAACCTTCAAGTCCTTGATACAGTGACCTCTGTAAATCCGTACCTGAACTAGCTGAATGACTTCAGATTTCAAAGCAATATTTGCCGGAAATCTTGAGGCTAATGATATAGCAGCAATCCGGGGATCCACTGAAAAAGCAGTTTTAGCATATTCCGTCCATTTCTCAGACTAATTTTCAGCCGTGAATATGGAATGTCCCTGTACATAAGTTGTAATGTGGAGAAATGAAATCAACAGTATAGGTCCAAGAAAACCTAATGAGAAGTGGAACACCATAAAGAGGATATGTTACTTTGGACTAATTGGTTGTGCCCACACGTCAAGCCTATCAGATTCATGCTGGCAAAGAATCAGAAGCAGTTGTTTCCTCTTTTCCTTTCCCACTGCAGAGTTGTCCATTTCACCCCAGACAGGATGATACTGATCGATCTGTTGACATGTATCCAAATAAAAATCGTAGTTTGCAGTAAAAATGAAGTATCACATACTACAAGAAATGTTAGTTATCATACCACATCAATTAAGTTCGCATTGTCACGAGCTATTGCTTTGGGACCAGATTCAGTGGAATCTGATTGTTTGTTTTGCAAAAAAATGAAGAAAACGAGAAACCGATAAAGCCTCGCTCTGACAAAAATTTGGAATGTTTACATCATACCATTCTGGCTGACGAGCAAACCAGCCTAAAGAAGTCCTAGAATAAGTGGAAAAAAAAAATATTCGTTAAACTCATACATCGTAGTTAAGTATTTTAAAATATTTGGAATACGCCAGGTTGGATGTCTAATCTTGATAAATTTAAAAAATGAGTAGCATAATGCTCAGATAAATCTATTATCAACAATTCCAGTGTGTTTTGCCAAGGCAAACTATGTTAAAATCCTACAGCCCATAAATCCTGCAGAGAGATCTATGAAGAATGTATAACAAAATGCATATTGCATAAAAAAAGGGCAACAACAAAAAATCACCTGTAAATTCGATCTTCCGATAGCTGGAGTTCATGTCTAATTTTCTGCAGATTGCCATGTCTTTGGCATGAGGAGAACCTTAGTCCAAGGAGCATCAAGGAAAAAAAGGTACCAGTTGCTGCCGGGTGGCGGGTAAAGCACCAGTTATGACTCGTACTCAGTTGTAACAACCGACCAAGTAGCAAGAGTTGCTCCACACTACTATGTCGAACAACCTAAAGAAACATGGCAGAGTAAGAAAAATCACCCAACTACACATTATCTGGATCAATTTTAGCATTGATGCTTCCTTACGCGTCAGTAGTCAGATTCAGGAAGTGAAAGTAAAACTGCTTTTGGACTGAAATTTTTCACCTAAGATGTTGAAACAGTAATATCGATTCAACTAAGATCCCAAGCTACTCGTAACACTTTAGATCGTCTAACTTATAACAAAGTAGAAATACACTAAACCACCTTCATGAACTTACTATGCATTATTGTAAATAGTATAAAGCCTAACCTCAAAACGATCTATTAAAAATCCAAGCCATAATCTGTGAGCGAGTATTTGATCAACAGGATCATTTTCAGGTGGATTTTCTGGTTCTCCAGGGCAAAGTTGGGGCCTTAATTTTGCAGCTGGACCATAATAACGCACATCAGATGCAAAGAGTTTTGAATAAATTGTCCATATCCATGCATCAACAAGCTCGGCAAGGACAAGCGATCCTAGTTGTGGAGCAGCGGAAACCAACCAGGTCCATATGAATACTCCAGTTTTCATAGCATCTGGAGTTAACATATAAGCTGGACACCAACAAAGGAGACGCAGTAATTGAGAGAAGCCTTTGATGGTTGTGTTCGGCTCATCAGCTTGCTACAACAATAGCAGAATAGAAAATGTAATAAGATACTAATCAACTGGAAGATATGGCACACACATACCTTTTCTCCCCTCTACCCTATGGAAGAAAAGCGGATCAACCAATTTTTGGTTAGAAATCCTTACCAGATTTAACAGAAGTAGTGCAATAGCTTGAGAACAAGTTTCTAGGAATTGTGACTTGTCCGCCTCTCCTCCTTTCTCAGCAGTACTAACAAATTGTTGAAGGAGACGCACAGAATTGGAAATCAACATTTCATTGATTGAAAATCCACTAATACTGTTTTCCAACCTTAGCATGCCAGCGATTTGTCCGGTATGGTTGCACTTTACTGTTGCACTAACTACACCAGTACTGATTACCTCAAGGTTAAAGGCATCAGAAATTTTAAATTTGCTCCTGACGCTGCAGCTGCTGCAGCCATCACAGCTGGAATATTTTTCCCAGTTCCAATCGTTATCTCAGCTAGAAGAGAAATCACACCAGTTGTAGTTTGAGTTTGCGGCAATGTGTTTGCCTTACACAGCTTATCCTGAGATGCAACATCAAAAATTACATGCATGCAACAAACACTCCAGAAAAGAAACAATAAAAAGGAGTCGATGTTCACTCAAAACATCATCAAACAGTAAAAACAACAATGTGTAATCACAATAAAAGAGCCTTGTTACGAACTAAAAATCATCTGAAAGTTACCATTTAATCAAGTAAAAAACATTTGACAATAAAAGTGGCAGAGAGAGAAAGAAACAGGAATAAGAGACCTCACATCTTTAAACATTTCAAGAAAACAGAGCGCCTAAAGTTTTAAAGAGAGATTTAGAGACAGAACAAGGAAGTAATACATATTTCAGAGACAGAAAATATTTCATTGTAATAGGTTTCTCGTATTAATATATATAAGAAATTATAAATTCATCAGATTCAACTGGAGGAAAGAAACTGTCATAAATAATGATATCTGGATGTGCATAAGGAAGAAAGTAAGAGTTGGCGTAAAGAACGAAACCTGAAGTAAACCCTGACTAGTGCATGGAGCATACGAAAGTGATATTATGATCCATTCTCGAACAACTTTCTGGTATAAAGATCGAACGGCAGCAGTCCAAGCAGGATCATTGACGACCATTGAAGGTGTATTGTCATGAACAGAGAATAACAAACTATCAAGACAAGACGAACTCCAGAGGACCTGCATTTCTCATTGTTAGCTGGTTCATGTTGCAGAAATTAATGCATAATTTCGAAAATGGCAGTTGATGAAGGCAGAATCCAGCATATGTGTATATTCCTACCTGGGGAAACTTGTCCCTGATTTGACTCAACAGGTTCACTGAGATATCTCGTATGTGTTCATCTCTCTGTGACATACTCATTATGAGGAAACATGCATGATCTTCGGTCGTGGATTCTCTTATACTAGCATCATACCCAGTACGAGATTTCTGATCTTCCTGAAACCAGATGAAAATACCCATAACATTCACCTACTGCTAGAAAGCTTACAAAAGCAGGGAAAAAGAAAAACAAAGATGTAACTGGTGACAGTCGACACAACGATCAAGATTGAGGCTAGAATACATATAATTACTTACCAGCCATGACACTGCTGCTTCAAAGGCTCTATGCACAATTGCTGTCAAACACTCGGAAATAGCAGGGTTAAGGTTCGAAGATTTAAGGTATTCAAAGACGCAACTGAAGGCACTTCGAGAAGCAGACACACTTGAGCCACCATTAAGGATACCCCCGTTGCTAATAAAACGTATGACCTCCAAGAGAGCTACTGCAAGAAGATATGTAGCCTTCACACCTGGAAAAAGAGAAAGCACAATTTCAGTCACTATAGTAAAACATAGGATATCAACAACATTGCTAACAACATTCCACAGATTCATAGAAGGAAACTTTCAGATATCGAAGTCAGACACATCACATCTGTTTGACCTGAGATGGTGAGAATTGTTGACACGTCAATTCGACCACCCACGGCAATTGAAAGAGCAGTTCTCTGAGTTGAAGCTACTTTCTTATTCCCAGTTCCTCGCAAGCTATCAGAATTATGAAGCAAATTGAGCTCTAATTCGTCTTCGAGCCATTTTGCAGAACTGACGACCTACAAAAGAACAGTCATCAGTAGTAAAAAAAATTAAAACAAAAACAAAGAATCTTCTGGAAGATGTAAACTCAGTAATCAGTATATAGAAGGCTGATGTAAAGCCAATAAACGACACTGTCGCTAGAATTACTTACAAGGGGAGGAGTGCCCAGAGAAATCCTCTTAACAGCAAGAGCCCACTGAGTATTCCACATGTAAGGCCCTAGTACAGCTCGTAGAGAGAATGTGCTAATTCGTCCTGCACTATTCACTGAATTGGAGGTTGTTTTTACTTCCGGAAGGGGAGTGTCCAGAATAGGAGGTGCTAAGCCAAAAAGAGCTATATAGAACCATAAATTGCGAAACAATTTTATAAGTGATGGTTCAATATTTGAGGTGGGATCGAAATCCGAACATATTTCTGCAACAGCAGGAAGAAGGGGACCTAAAAATTCTGCACCGCTCCTAATAAAATGAAGCACATTATTAACAGTCCAATCATTTAACATGGAAAAACATTTTATGATAAAGCTATACGGACAACGTTTCGATAAAATTTCAAGGTTGATACCATGACCACACCACTGGTACTCTCAATAAATCTCTAAAATCTATGTCTATTATTGTTGAAGCAATAGATGTCTATTTTTTTCTATGTTTCTCTGTTTTACCATAGAAATAGTTAATTACCCTCCACTTTTGCACTCAGAAGCAAGGCCTACATCTGAACATAAGGAAAGCAGCCGATGGCGATAGTCAGCACGCAGTTTTGTCTTCATAAGACCACAAGCAATTGTGAGAAAACCTGCAGGAAGAGTCTGTAATGCAATTGTATATGTGAGCACTAGTGTAATAGGATAGATACAAAAGAAACAGAGAAAATGGTTCATATATCAGATTACATTAAACCTCAATATGTTCAGATCTGGATTTTGGGGCTGATGTGTTGCTTTCCACGGATTCAAGCCTCGATATTTGGCTTAAGTAACTTCTACTCATCAGAACTACAGTCTGACGGTAGGACTTATCAAATCCTAATGATGCTATCCGAGATACAGCTTCGAGAAGCTACATACAGGTTGCAAAAGATGCATAAGTAAATATGCCAACAAAAAATCTAGCGAAAAAGGTATGTACGTATGGTAGAAATCTTTTTCAATTGCCAAAGTTTGAGAAAGTAGATAGCCAGCAAGTTATCATTTGGAAAATAGAGCCATACTTGGAGTCGCAAAGAGCGAGGAGTTGAAACATCACACTCTTCTAGGCTTTCAATCAAAAATTGGAAAATTATGTCTGATACTTCAGGCTTTTGAACAGCAACGCTGATATCAGCAAGCAGCTGTGTTACATTCAGCAGGACATCAGGAACTTGCTTCTCTCTATCATCCTGAAGGCCAAGTGATTAGGCTTATTAAAAATTTAGAACTAAAATGCAACACAAGAGAGATGAGAATTAGCCAACTAAAGGAAAGGTTTAGAGTAACCAACCTGCTCTTCATAATCATATCTTTCACGAATACTTGAAGCTAACCCCACGACGAAGGCTTTCACTGAAGCTTGATCCTTAGCCCAACCAGATTCAATCATCTCACAACTTATTCTAGATACGCTCTCAAACATATTCCCCTGACTGCTCACCCTAGTATCAGGCTGTTCCAAGACAAGGTAAGAAACAAATAGAAACCTCATTCAGTCACCGAAAATGTACAAACAGATATATTTATCCAGAGGATTTGTGACATGATGTGTGTGCCTATACTTCTAGGGACCTACAGACACAGGAAAATATACCCCAAAGTAGAGTAAACTTGTTGCTCATATAAGTTATGACAAACAAAATTACCTGAGCGCAGACAGCTAGTATCAGTGGTTTAAGTCGGGTAAGCAAAAGACGAAGTGGTTGTCCTCCCTCTGCCGCTGCAATTTTTGCAGTCCCAGAAAGCAGAGAGATGAACAAATCTTTACAGGCTTTCATATTCCGCCACAGGGATGTGAAGCAGGCCTCTGCAGTATCTATTAGCAATGTAAGAGCTTCCAGGATCAATCTTTTCTTTCCATCTGTTTCAAGGGGCATAAGACTACCGATTTCCATTTGAGCCGCAGCCTGATACACAAACAGTTTGGCATTGACCCTAGTTTTCAGAAGTGGGTCTTGTGTGTTCCAGTCCTGCCTTCTTGACTATGAAACAAAATCATGAAAACAACCTTCATTATGAGACCAAAAACAGATTATCCAGCACTCAATGGTTCGATGGTGACCCTAACGGCCTGATCTAAAAGCATTACCTTGAGAAACGCAGACATTGATTGGAGCTGCCTCTTAGCAGTGGCTCTAACCTGAAGGTGTAGTCTAGAATCAAGTTTCACTTGACACAAAACATTGGTTACCTATTTGAAAGCAATCTCTTGCTTCTCCAAACACTCAATGGATTCATCCTCAAAAGAAGCCACTTTATGCAAAAACACATCTTTAGAACCCTTACTGTATCCGATACTCAGCTCATCAGCAGGAAACTGATGGAGCAGCACTGTAATCAATTTATCCCCATCAGACTGCTGAATAGTGGGAAAATACTGAGACACAGCAACCAAGAAAGCCATAGAGATCGATTGATCTCTGTCGTCACTCTCAGTCTCACCACAGCAACTCATCATAACAAGCTCCACAACCATAGTACCAAATTCAGGTGAAAGACACGAAACGTAACCTAAGAAACTGAAATAGAACGCCGAAATCGACTCTAACGTGTATGAATACGGCCAGAACGAACGGCGAAACGACAAACGCAGAGCTTGGAGGAAATCTAAAACGACGAGTTTGGCGTCGTTTTGGGATGTGTCGAGGTTCCTGGAGAGGATTCGAGTGACGGATAAGACCGCGTTGACATGACTCTGAGAAACCCTGGGCGATTCGGCACGAAGCTGCTTGGGTTGTGGACATTGTTGGCATATCCAAGGAAGCTGATGCAGCGTACTGCGTTCTCTTGATGGGCTTCGTCATGAGCTTTCTTGGCCATCAAGACATGTTGGGTTTGAGTCAGGTTTTTGAGTCGGTTTTGTTTTATTGCATGGTTTTGTTAAACGCTAAGTTAGGGTTTTATTTCGTTTTTCCTGCGTCTCTATAAATAGAGTTCGTAGCAGCATTGTATATTGGAAATTTTGTTAGAAGTGCCATTTTCAAAATAAAAGTCGTGAAAAATGTCACTTTCGTTCTTTTCTTTTCAATTATGCCATTTGCTGTTTTTATGCCATATGATCAAAATACAATAATACTCTTTAAAATCATGAAAGAAATAAAATTTTTTAAAAAATCATTAATTTTTGGATAAGCATTTTGAGACTAACAAAAATAATGATGATGTGACTGTTTCTTTCTTAATTATCATTGTTTATACACATCTAGATATAAAAGAGATTGAAGTTGGTGGAGTTCTCCAAGTCAGTAATATGGTTGTCCTTGGAGAATTCATCAATTTTAAGTCTGCGAGATAGACAACAAACATGTTAGTTTGATGGACTTAATATTTTTTTAAAATAAATTGGTCATCTAGAAGTTAATAGACAAGATGGTTTGGAAAGACAAAAGTAAGCCTACTGTGGTCCACCAACAGAGACATACCTTCTCTGTATCATTGTTGTCCTCCGAGAGTTCACTAATGTTAGGCTGAACGTCTTCGGACCTGCGCGATGGACAAAATACATGTGAGTTTGATGGGCTTAAGATATTAAAATAAAAATTAGTCCATCAGGAACTTAATAGACAACATGGTTGGATAGACAAAAAAAAGTAAATGGTCCATAAATGAAAATCTAGTGGACAAAACAAAGATAAAACTGGTCCATAGAAGCATACATTCAATTTGTAGTAACATTGTTGTCTTCCGAGAGTTCACCAATGTCAATATGAACGTCTTCAGACTTGTGAGATAGACAACATACATGTTAGTGTGATGGACTTAATGTTCTAAACAAAAAAGTAGTCCACTAGGAAGGACATAATAGTGTGATGGACTCAAGAGACGAAGGACATAATAGTGGTGGACAAAAACTTTGGCTGATGAATGTGGTCCACTGGATTTGCAAACCTATAATGTGGACACGTTTTGTGTTAGCAATGGACACAAAACGCATGACCAAACAGATATGGTCCAACACTCCAACTCAAGAGAACAAAGGACATGATAGTGGTGGACAAAAACCTGGTAGACTGGATCTGGTCCACCGGACACCGGATCCTGCTATGTGGACAAATTTAATAGTGGTAGACAAAAACATGGTCGGCTGGATCTGGTCCACCAGACACGAGATCTGCAGACATGTAGTGTGGACAAGTTTTATTGTTATCAATATACATAAAACACATGACCAAACAAATAAAGTCCACTCAAGAGAACGCAATAGATAATAGGGATGGACAAAAATCTGGCCGGCTAGATCTGGTCCACCAGATCTGGTGATCTGCAGACCTACGATTTTGCTTGTCTATTGTCGAGTATAAGAACTCTAGAACTGGACCTAGCGGTTTTGCCTACTACGGAGGACGGAGGATTCCAGAACTCGTCTCAGATGTTTCGCTAGCCACGACGGACGAAGGCGGATCAGTGGAGGATTCAACCGTAGTAGAATTGACTGCATGACTGCAAGAGAACTCAGAGATTCAGATGGCAGTTTAATATTGAAGAAGAAGAAGATGAAAAGTTGGTGGAAAGAGAAAAAAATCAAAAGTCATGAGGAGAGAAAGCTTTGTTCTTTTATGTCTCAGAAACAAAAATAATAATAATAATATTGAATAAAAAAAGATAAAGGGTATAATGGTTATTTGATAATATATGTGTGGCAGGCGGGAAAAGAGTAAAGAGAAAGTGGCATTGGTGATAATGTTTGTCACTGTGTATGGCAGATATGATAATATTCTCTTGTATATTCATTCATAGATTGCATCAATAAAACCAAAAAAGTGGTAGTCTTAACTACCCAAAAGAGCTTTGTTTTCTCGAAGCCCTGCAAGGAGGACTTGCAAACCAGTCGATCTCAAACCCTAGGTTCGAAACCGACCTTATCCCTTTCATAATCTCCGTCCCATCGCTTCTCTCCACCGTCCGAGCCTTACTCTGTTTTGTCACCTTCAAAACAGAGCACCCCGCCTCTTCTTGCTTCCGCTCCCCTTATCAATTGGTATCAGATTCTCATCGTTCCTGGTGTTGAATTTCTGTCCAATCATGCCTCCCAAACCAGAACAACAAGCCAATCCAACCATTGATTGGGCTGAGTTTTGTGATGCCCTCTTAACGTCACAACCGGATTTCCAAACAATGACGCAAAACTCTTTTGCCGAGTTAAATCAAACATTGATCCAACACCTTGGTAACAGAGAACATCCTGCTGCAGCTGTTGTCGTCGAGCAACCTCAAGGACAACAACAACAACTCGACGTCGTTCGCGTCGACCAACAACGGCGTGATCAGATTAACGCACGACAACATGATTACCTTCAAGACACACGTTGGGAATCAAGTTTTCGTGTTGATATTCCCGAATTTCATGGTGGTATTCGTGGAGACTCGTTGCTGGACTGGATCGTATCTGTTGAGGAAATCCTTGATTTCAAAGGGGTACCTGATGAGCGTAAAGTTGCATTGGTCGCAACAAAATTCCGTGGTCACGCTGCATCATGGTGGAGTCAGAAAAAGACAACGCGTGCTCGCGCAAACAAGGCACCAATTCGTTCGTGGGAGAAGTTAAAAAAGAAGCTCAAGGACACCTTTCTTCCTCATAATTACAACAGAACAATGTACAACAAATTGCAAAATTTGAGACAGGGATCTCGTTCTGTGGACGAATACGCCGAAGAGTTTTATTTACTTTTGACTCGCAACGACATCGCAGATAGCCAGTTGCAACTTGTCTCGCTTCATTGGTGGACTACGACAACAACTTCAAAATTCGTTATCCCAGTTCGATCCCACAACGATTGCCGAAGCTCACCGGCATGCCGCCTCCTTTGAGCAGAAAACACGCGTCACTGCTTGGACTCCTTCCAATTCACGGGTTCGAAGTCTAGATCAGCAACCTCCTCCGATTTCAGTCAATCCTCGTGATGGTACGGAACCAACTAAAACAGAGCAGTGGGGAACCACAGAGGAACAAGGGTTGCGTCGTTCTGTGCGAAACGCCTTGCGTTGTTTCTATTGTGGTGAGCCTGGTCTACTTGCTGAGGAAGCCAACACGGGTGTTACGGGCAATGATGACGAGACTGACGACGACGAGTTGGAACAACAAGATCGCATTCATCTTACTACTGGCGATGTGGGACGTTCCCTGGTGTCTCACTATGTCTGTTTAACGCCTCAACAACGTGAAGAGCATTGGCTGCGTACGAATATCTTCCGTTCTACCTGCACTATCCGCGATCGTATTTTTACGTTCATTATAGACTCGGGCAGTTGTCGCAACGTCATTGCAGAATCAGCGGTCCACAAGCTTGGGTTTCCTTTGGAAGTGCATCCCACACCTTACTTGATGACATGGTTCCAAGATGGAGTTGGCGTGCGCATCTCTCATCGTTCCTTTGTACCATTTTCCATTGGTGAGTTTTACAAAGATCGCATGTATTTTGATGTTTCCGCTATAGATATTTGCCACCTTATTTTAGGAAGGCCTTGGGAATACGACCGTAAAATTATTCATGATGGCGTTAAGAACACTTATCAATTCATTTGGAAAACTCACAACATTGTTCTTCTGCCATCACGTGAACCGAGACTGTCACCACCAAGCATGGAACCGCATCTTCCTCAGGATCTTGCTCCGCCGCAACTTCCTTTGGTTCCCACCCCAACACGCCAGTCTTCGCGGGCGCTGTTATGTTCTTCTACAGATTTTTCCAAGGAGTTACGTAGTGAAGGATTTGCATTGGCCTTACTTGCGACGCACGTCTCTGTCCCTTTCCTAACTGGTACCACGTCCTCCACCTTTGATGTGGTTCTTCATGAATTTGCTGAGGTATTCCCTGAAGAATTGCCTCTCGGCTTGCCTCCACTGAGAGATATTCAACATCAAATAGACTTGGCTCCAGGCTCGACACTTCCTAATAGACCACACTGCCGCATGAGCCCTAAGGAACACGAAGAACTTCGCAGACAGATTGAAGAGTTACTACGCAAAGGCCATATTCAAGAGAGTTTAAGCCCTTGCGCTGTTCCGGCCTTGCTAATCCCTAAGAAAGATGGCACATGGCGCATGTGTGTGGACAGCCGAGCTATTAATAAGATCACCGTTCGATATCGTTTTCCCATTCCGCGGTTAGACGACCTCCTCGACCAGATTGGTAAAGCTTCTCTATTCTCCAAGATTGATTTAAAAAGTGGCTACCATCAGATTCGTATTCGTCCCGGGGATGAGTGGAAGACGGCATTCAAGACTCGGGAAGGATTGTTTGAGTGGTTGGTTATGCCGTTTGGTTTGTCCAACGCACCAAATACTTTCATGCGCGTAATGAATCAAGCCTTGCGTCCCTTCATTGGTAAATTCGTGGTAGTGTACTTCGACGACATCCTTATCTTTAGTTCCTCTTTGTCTGACCATTTGGCTCATCTTCGAGAGGTGCTCCTTATCTTACGAAAAGAAAAGTTGTTTGCTGCAAAACATAAGTGTGAATTCGGTTCTACTTCAATCAATTTTTTGGGCTATGTCATTTCGGATCAAGGGTTGTCTGTGGATGTCGCTAAAGTTGAGGCTATTCGTTCATGGCCAGTGCCGCGGACTGTCACAGAGGTTCGTAGTTTTCACGGTTTGGCGTCTTTTTATCGACGTTTCGTGTCCCATTTTAGCTCTATCATGGTTCCCATCACTGATTGTATGAAAGAAGGCCAATTCAATTGGACTGGCGAGGCTACAACTGCGTTTGACACAATTAAAAAGAAGCTTACTACGGCGCCGATCCTTGTTTTCCCTGATTTTGAGCTGACATTTGAACTCCACTGTGATGCATCTAAGCTTGGAATTGGAGCCGTTCTTAGCCAGCAGGGTCGCCCTATTGCATTCTATAGTGAGAAGTTGTCCGGAGCTCGTGTTCGTTACAGTACTTATGACGTTGAGTTCTATGCAATTGTCCAAGCCATCAAACATTGACGGCATTACTTGGTCCACCGAGATTTTGTTTTATTCACGGACCATGACGCTTTGCGGCATCTCGACAGCCAAGCAAAGGTTTCCGCTCGTCATGCCTCTTGGATTGCGTTTCTCCAACAGTTTACCTTCTCTATCCGCCATCAATCGGGCAAGACAAACCGTGTTTGTAACGCCCCCGAACCGTCCTATGGCCGGACAGGCCACGGGCCGCCCCGGGACGCCACTTTGAAAACTTCCACCAACGATCCGGCCGAGGTTCGAGAACAAATCAGGACCCTTAGCCAGTCCGTCGGCGGGGTTTTCACCCTACTGGGACGTCATTTAGGCTTTGCAACCCTTGTGACATTCCAGGCGTTGAGCCGACTTGGACAAAGTCTATATCAGTTATTACTCGTACGAATAAATAAAACCGGATGTATTATTATATAAAGAGTTTATTACAAAATAAGTACCAAAAGATTATAAGGTTCGATGATAAGGCCTAGTGCCCAAAAGATCGGTTACATAATAAGACATACTTGATTTTACAAACAGACACAAAAATCTACTCCGGGGTCCTAACGTTCACCATGCCCTCTAGTTCCCTCTAAGGTTTTCTTGCAAGACAAAATATTATCATAAGTAATCTAAGATTACTTAGTGAGTATCAGGGTTCCTGCACAACAATAATAAATCCCCAACCCCAAACCCCAAAAATAACAATCACTCAAGCAAGCAAGCAAACATGCAAGGCTAAGCTATCAACATGCAAGACTAATCTATCAACATGCAAGCTAGCAAACAATCAAGCAATCACTCAGAGATAGCATTCGGAAGATAATGAGCTAAAAAGCAACAATCTAGCAAGCAATCAGTCAACTACAAAGCAATTAAACTTGAATAAAAAAAATATTTTAAACAAGTTTTAATTCTTCATTTTGGGCGCCGGTATGCTTCCTTTTTCCTTTCAACACCCTCATGAACACCCGCGCTGCAACCACAAAGGCATGCAACCGGAACATCACTTAGAGCCACACCGTCGTGTAGACAGTTTCGGCCAGGATAGCGAGCCCAGTAACCTCCGAGCTCTTCATACCAACCCTACAACTCAACGACATGGGTTACATGATTGCGGCTGCATGCTGGTATGGAAATTCTAAGGAGAAGCCATACCAAGTCTTACTACGCTAGCCGGACTTTGTCGTGGACTAAACTCATTAAAACTCCAACAAGTTGATACTTGAGTTTTTATGGTTTTTAAGCACATAATTTTACAAGTATCCTTTCTAAGTTACCACCTCTGCCACTAGAACATTTCGAACTAGCAGCCGATGTAACCTCTCAACTGAGTTACTATTTTCATCACTAGATCATTTCGATCTAGCAACGAGAGTAACCTCACACCACATGCATTAAACAAGAAAATCAAATAGATAAATCAAGTAAAAATGCATCTAAAACTCCAAGCAAACCGTTTACTAGATGGAGGTCGTTGGGATCCATCTAGTTCGGTAAAATGCGCCTGAACTCACAGAAAAACCGGCGAACTCTTAGTGGAGTGGACGGATCCCTTCAGCGACGTTCTGACTCGGCGGCACTTCAGATCTGCTCTCCGCTTGCGATCGAGTTCCTTCTTGATCCAAGACTTTGGATGGCGGTCGATAGTTTTGTCTTGCTCTTCTTCTCTTCTTCTTTTCCTTTCTCTTCTTTCTCTCTTTCTCTCTTTTCTCTTCTTTCTCACTTTGCTTTGATGGTGCGAAAATGAGAAGGGGAGAGGTCCTTATATAGAGATTTGTGGGCAGTGGAGAGAACCAATGCATGTCGCCCACTTACTCGCCTTTGATTCCTCCTCTTAGCAAACTTGGTGAGCAAGCTTAAAATCTCCATGGAATATTCTTGTCTCCCAAATCTTTGATGCATGTTTCCCCATTGGACGATTCATAGGTGAGGAAATGATGATGCTTCCTCCTCCTTTACTTGCATGAGAGACTATTGGACAACTCCATAGGTGAACAATGATTTTGTCTCACTTTTGTTTCAACCATGAAATGATTATTTTGCATGCGCTCCCATTGGTCAATTTTATGAAAACATAATGATTATGTTTCTTCACTTTTTGCATGAATTCCTATTAGTCAATTTAGGAATCTTGTCTGGTCGCGATGCTATACCACGGTGCAGTCGACATCTCACGTCACAGCACGGTCCCTACTGCGGCAGGTTACGGACGTCCCTGCGGTACGTCTTGGGTCTACGGTACGCCTCAGACGACTCTGTCCTGTGGTACGTGGTACGGTACGTGGTACGGTACGTGGTACGGTATATGGTACATGGTACATGGTACCATCGGCCATTTCTCGGTCCGTCCAGAATTTCTCGGACACTTCTTCAACAATTCTTCTACCTTCCTTTCTTGCCTTCTTTTCATGTCCTTTCCAGGTCCTTTGGCCAGGGGTTTTTATTTTAAATTTTACCCCTTGGTGAGGGTCATTACAGTGTTGCTGACGCCTTGAGTCGGAGACATGCGCTGCTAGCCACCGTTCACGTTTCCGTACCGGGATTTGCTGCGTTTGCCGACTTGTATAAGACGGATTCTTTCTTTGCTACTATTTATGATGACGTACAGCATGGTTTGACAGATGACTATTTTCTTCATGAGGGATTTTTTTTCAAAGGTCTCCGCATTTGTGTTCCCGAGTGCAGTTTACGCCTTCAGATTATCCAAGAGCTTCACTGTAAAGGTCATGTCAGATTATCCGCGTCGTACTTTTGGCCGTCAATGCGTCGGGATGTGGAACGCTATGTCGAACGTTGTAGGATTTGTCACCAAGCAAAGGGGAAGGCCTCTAATGCGGGTTTATACTTGCCTTTACCTATCCCCACCCAACCTTGGTCTGACATTAGTATGGACTTTGTCTTGGGTCTTCCTCGGACACAACGTGGACATGACTCAATATTTGTCGTGGTTGATCGTTTTTCCAAAATGGCCCACTTCGTTCCATGCAAGAAGACGACGGACGCTCTCAATGTGGCTACCTTGTTTTTCCGTGAGATTTACCGTCTTCATGGTTTGCCACAGTCCATCGTAACAGATCGTGATACACGATTTTTGAGTCACTTTTGGAGGTCTTTGTGGAAGTTGTTGCGTACTAACTTGGACATGAGCTCGGCATATCATCCGCAGTCCGATGGTCAAACAGAAGTCACGAACCGTGCTCTTGGCAATCTCCTCCGATGTCTAGTGGGTGATAATATCAAGAGTTGGGATACCAAGTTGTGTCAAGCTGAATTCGCCCACAATCATGCGTTTAACCGTAGCTTGGGTTTCAGTCCGTTTAAAGTGGTTTATGGCATTGTTCCCCGTGGTCCTCTCGACCTTACTACCCTTCCCGACAAGTCTCGTTTTCATGGTCAAGCCATCGACTTCGTGGAAGACCTTCAGGAGCTACACACTAATGCACGTTCTCGTCTTGAGGAGTCTTCTGCCAAATATAAAGCTGCCGCCGATGTTAAGCGTCGTGTTTTGGAGTTTCAACCGGGTGCTTTGGTTTGGGTTTATTTGACTAAGGAGCGTTTACCTCTACGGGAATATAACAAGCTGACTTCACGAAAGATTGGTCCCATTGAAGTTTTGGAGCGTATCAATGCCAATGCGTACCGTGTTCGTCTTCCTCCGCATATGCGCACCTCCAATGTTTTTAATGTGAAGCATTTATCACCTTATCGTGGTGACAATGACGAGTTGGACTCGAGGCCGAGTCCTTCTCCACCTGGAGGGACCTGATGCAGCGTACTGCGTTCTCTTGATGGGCTTCGTCATGAGCTTTCTTGGCCATCAAGACATGTTGGGTTTGAGTCGGTTTTTGAGTCGGTTTTGTTTTATTGCATGGTTTTGTTAAACGCTAAGCTAGGGTTTTATTTCGTTTTTCCTGCGTCTCTATAAATAGAGTTCGTAGCAGCATTGTATATTCATTCATAGATTGCATCAATAAAACCAAAAAAGAGGTAATCTTAACTACCCAAAAGAGCTTTGTTTTCTCGAAGTCTGCAAGGAGGACTTGCAAACCAGTCGATCTCAATTCCTAGGTTCGAAACCGACCTTATCCCTTTCATAATCTCCGTCCCATCGCTTCTCTTCACCGTCCGAGCCTTACTCTGTTTTGTCACCTTCAAAACAGAGCACCCCGACTTCTAAAACTATACCCAAAATAAATCTACATATAAGAAGGTAAGAAAATTCATAATCTAAGGACTTACTTCTTATTATAATTATGAATTTTTCCTATAAAAATAAAAATCCAAGGTACAATTAAGTACTCCAAAACGATGAAGCAATAAGAATGATTTTTCATTTCTTTATTCACTGTCTTGTGTCCCAAGAAAACTACTCTTATATCATAATAAAGAAGCTCATATATCTTTATTGAACCGGAAACAGATTCTCTTTGTTCAACTCACTAGAACTTAGTTAGGTCAATAATAAATGTAAAATAAATCAATTATTAATCATACATGTGAAACGACCACTTAATGTAATGTGTTGGTGTAAACAATCTTCTAAGCAAGCTTCTCTATTGGAAAAGGTGAAAATAATGGTCCATCTAGTCACTACTCACTACTAACAAAAACTTATTACTACTTCTCTCTTAAGAGTTTTAGAAGAAGAAAAGAAGAAGAGAAAAGGCACAGATTGAAACAAATTCATATAATCCTTGTTTTTATATATTAAAAACTCATCAGAGTTTGAGAGAGAACAAATTCTCAATTATTTACAAGATAGTCTCGTTGGACTTAAAGAGCAATATATATACCAATTACTTATTTATAAGAGAGCATCACAAGCAAAGTATTTATATAACCTATATATGTATGTATTACTGTGGGTTCTCCGCATAAGCAACCATTTTCTTTAAAACTTCTTTGAGCTTCTCGTACGGCTCTTCCAACTCCATCTTCTTACGATCCACCACCCGCCAAGGTTCAGCGGCTTGCTGAAGTCTCACTAACTCCGCGCATTTTACATCAAAATTATTTCTCGCCTTCCACATTTCTCTAGCTAGTAAAACAAAAGGATCGGACGATCCGCTAGTGTTTGCAACATCAGCCATTTTTTCCACAAAGATTTCAAATGAAAAAGGAAAAAAAATAAGATAATGAGATTATAGAACTGCGATATTGTTGAAGAGTTTTCTACGAGTTGGAATGTAAAACCTCTTCTAAACATCCCTATTTATAGTTGGAAAAAGGTGAAAATATTTGGGTTGCGTATTTATCTCTTCGTCTACGCGACTAACACAAAGTTACTATTTCTCTTACAAGTTTTTCTATTTAGAGGTGTCTTTAGGAAAGAACCACGAAGGTTGTTTTATCTTTAACTAGGGATGGACCAGTACATACGTGCGGAATTATGTTTAATAAAATATATTTGAATGAAGTTTTAAAAATTTGTAACAAATTTCACTTAAACTTTAATCGGGTCTGCACGTACGTATGAGATGATATTTATAAAACAAACTTAAAATACATTTTAAGGCATGATTGGTTTAAACGCAATAGTTGCGGGAGTTTGTGAAAGCGAACATTTACACTTTGAAGCCTGATTCAGAGGTTTTAAAATGGTGTGTTTCTTAGAAACCTAAGACCGGTTGATCAGCGAGTACAACAATAGATGCTGAACAAATTATTATCAAAACAAATGCAATTTATAATTATAAAACTTTATAAACACCAAAAACTATATTTATAAAAAAATAGAAAAATCGAACATGAATAATAATGATTAGATTATTATTCAAAAATTAGAAAAATAATTTTCATAGTGAAACAAAAATAATTATTCATCTTAGAAAATTAAAGTTAGAGAATGATTAGTTTCTAAGAATTATAGTGGAATACAAATAATTAATGGTACGAAAATATATTTAGCATTAATCTAGCCCTAAATAGAAGGATAATAATAATCTTGACTTAAACTATCTAATTTAATAATCGTGAAGTCCTCCATATTATAAATTAAAAGTGAAGTCTTTTATATACCAAAGTTTCCACATATTTATTATACTAATGTCACAAAATAACTAAATTCACTTAAACTTACTACTTTGTCTTAAATAAAACCAACAGACCCTCTTCCCCTTTGACTTCTCTTGTAGTCGCTGACTCTACTACTTTTTCCTCATTCTTTAATCTCTTCTGCAAATGAGATTCCAACATTACCCTCTCGAATCTTTTGATTAATCCCCAAATTCCTGAAAGTGCAACAGAGTTATGAAGGGAGTAGGTAGCTGTGAACTGTCTCAGAGGGCTGATATGCTGATGTGACATGACATGCTGATGTGGAGAAATATTGTGGACGTGATGACAAGATGCGTGGGAAGGAAGAAAGAAGAGATCAAGATATACTCGAAGATATTGAGAGTATATTTGATAAGAAGAGATAAGGGAAGATATTTTCTTAGGGATAATGAATATTTCCTTTTAGTTAGGATACACAAAGATCTAGGTTAGAGATCGTTTGTGGGGTTATAAGTAGGCGTGGGCTAGCCGCAAAAAGAGCTATCACTCGTGGGGATAAAGTTGAGAGATTTGTAAACCTTCAAGCATTCATAAAAATGCTTAGAAGGTGAGTGTGTTTTACTCTTTTAGATTTACACAAGGTGTTGTGCTAGATAGATAGGAGAGTGAGCTTAGTTTCATATCTTGTAACGAACGAGAGTTTTTATAAGATTGAATAAAAAGCGTTTACTTGGCGCGTATCCAAGCGGGCTGTTTGAATTGTGTGTCTCTATACCTTTACAATTGGTATCAGAGCAGACACCTGATAAAAAGTTCTGGTATCCTTTTTCAACAGGTGAGATCTTGCGACAAGGGTATGGAGAAATCACTGGATTTTGTTGCGGTTCAAACACCATTGAAACTTGATCCTGAGTGCTTTGGTTTTTGGAAAGTTTCAATTAAGCAGGTCATCTCGAGCATCGACATGGAAGCTTGGTTTGTGGTGGAAGATGGTTGGTCCCATCCTACGGAGAAGAATGAGGAAGGAGAACTAGTTCCTAAGCACAGGAAGAAATGGACCGCAGAAGAAAAAGCGGAGTCTAAACATAACTCACAGGCACTGTCAGTTATCTTCAAGTCTCTGCCTAGGGACCTCTTTAACCAAGTTCAAGGATGTGTAGCAGCCAAGGAAGCATGGGATATTCTGATCGTCACTTTTGAGGGCACAAGCAGGGTCAAACGCACAAGGCTGGACAATCTTGCATCAGATTTTGGAAACTTGCACATGTCTGAAACCGAGTTAGTGTCTGATTACAGCAGCCGTTTGAGTGGTATTGCGCAAGAAGCTGTAGTTTTGGGTAAACGGTATAAGGACAAGAAGCTTGTGAAGAAATTCCTTAGAAGTCTGCCTGACAAGTTTCAACCACACAGGTCTGCTATAGATGTGTCACTGAATTCTGATGAGCTCAAGTACAATCAGGTGGTTGGGATGATGCAGGCGTTTGAGATACAGCTAAAGAAGAAAGAAAAGATGAATGAGAAGTCTTTTGCTCTTAAAGCGATAGAAGAACAGAAGCTTGCAGAGTCTCAGGAGGTTGTTGATGAGGAAAAGGTGGGCTTGTTGGTTAAGAAGTACTTTCGCAAGATGGAAAGAGGTCAGCAGAAGGGAACCACATCGCTCATGAAATCCAATACTGATAAGGAGATCAGGAAGAGTGACAAGCAGGAGCAGCAGTGTGCTGAGTGTGAGGGATTTGGACATTACAAGTCTGAGTGTCCAAACAACAAACGTAAAAATTCTCTACAGTGCTATGGGTGCAAGGGTTATGGTCATACTAAGTTTGATTGTCCTTCACGTGAGAACAACCAGAAGTCTTACATTACTTGGAGCGAAAGTGACTCAGATGAAGAAGACAACAAAGGTGAGATTTTGAACAGCTTTGTGGCACAGCTGGGTGTCATTGAGGAAGACGAAGAAGATGAGGTGTTGGGAAAAAAACAAAGGTATAGATGAGAAGGTTGAATCTGATTCAGATGGAGAGGAGGCTGATTTGTCGGTAGAAGATCAGATAGAACTTCTCATCAAGACAGTGTTACAAAAGACTCAAGACAACACTCAGTTGACTTCCGAAAGGGAGACTTTGCAGCTACATATTGCAATGATCACTAAAGAACTAAGTGAAGAGAAAGCTAAGACTCAGCGTCTTGAGAAGCAGTTAGAAGAACAACTGAAAAGAATCAGAATGCTGAATAAGGGAACTAAAGATCTGGATACACTGCTGAGTACTGGAAGATCAAGCAATCTGAAGTGGAGCTTGGGTTATCAAGGAACAAACACTGACACATTTGTGTGATGAAGGTTTGAAGGCAAATCTGATAAGTATTAGTCAGTTGTGTGATGAAGGCCTGGATGTCACATTTACCAAGAAGGGGTGCAAGGCTGTTGATCAACAAGGATCTGTGCCGACTCAAAGTAAGGAGATCTGGTAATAACTGTTACATGTGGAAATCATCAATGCAGTGTTTCAACATGACCACTGAGTTGGACACAGAGCTGTGGCATCAGAAACTTTGTCACTTGAATATTCGCACAATGATGAGATTGGCTAATCAAGAAGTTGTGCGTGGAATTCCTAAACTGAAGGGTGACTCACATTTCATATGTGGTCCTTGCAACAAGGGCAAGCAAGTCAAGGCATCTCATGGGCCAGTGGCAGACATTCGAACTAGTCATGCACTCCAACTGGTACATATGGATCTGATGGGTCCTATACAAGTTCAAAGCATATCTGGGCGCCGGTTCATCTTTGTCATGGTTGACGATTTCACTCGCTACACCTGGGTGCGATTTCTGCGTGAAAAATCAGATGCTCTTGAATGTTTTCGTATACTTGCCTTGCAGATTACGAGTGAAAAATGCTCTATCCAAACTATTCAGAGTGATCATGGAGGAGAATTTCAAAATGACAAGTTCGATCAATTTTGCGGGCATCAGGGCATTGTTCATCAGTACTCTGCTCCAAGAACACCAGAGCAGAAAGGTGTTGTCGAGCGGAAGAACAGAACGCTGCAAGAAATGGCACGAGCTATGCTGCATGGTAATCATGTGCCTCATCGTTAACACCGCCTGTTACATCATCAACCGGGTGTATGTCCGACCAGGGACCAACAAGTCTCCCTATGAACTGTGGAAAGGAAAGTCTCCAACAGTAAGCTACTTTCATGTGTTTGGCTGTCTCTGCTACATTCTAAATGACAAGGATCAGTTGGGAAAGTTTGACTCCAAGAGTGATGAAGGGATCTTCCTTGGTTATTCAGGACATAACACTGCATTCCGTGTCTATAACAAACGCACGAGATCGGTTCAGGAAACGGTCAATGTTGTCTTTGATGATACCTCGTTTCAACGAGTTGCTATGGTACCTGTTATCTCCGACAAGGATCTGGTAACTGATGATGAGAAGCACGAGCAAGTGCCTGAAAGCCATGGTGACTCTGTCAGTCCTGTGTTATCCTCGGATGCTCTTACTCCATCTTCTCAGGTTCATCGGAATCACTCTTCAAGTGATGTTATTGGTGCGATTCAGGGGGGTAGAGTTACCAGAGGAAAACAAATTGATTTTGCTCAACTGGCTGGAAAGAAACAGAAGACTGTTGTTCCTGACACTGTTTCTTAGGACTCTGAGATTGTTCAATTTGCCTGCTTTGTTTCAACTATGGAGCCAAAGAATCACAAAGAGGCACTTCGTGATGAGTTCTGGGTTGCTGCAATGCAAGATGAGCTGGAACAGTTTAAGCGAAGTAATGTGTGGGAGCTCACTAAACGTCCTGCTAATGTCAATATAATGGGAACAAAGTGGATTTTCAAGAATAAGAGCGATGCCAGTGGATGCATTGTGAGAAACAAAGCAAGATTGGTGGCTCAAGGTTACTCTCAAGTTGAAGGAGTTGATTCTGATGAGACTTTTGCTCCAGTAGCAAGGTTAGAATCAATCAGATTCATGTTCGGTATGTCATGTGCTCTCAAGTTCACACTACATCAGATGGATGTTAAAAGTGCCTCTCTGAATGGAATACTACAAGAAGAGGTCTTTGTTGAGCAACCAAAAGGCTTTGAGAACCCACAACATCCTGAGCATGTGTACCGGCTGAAGAAAGCGCTGTATGGTCTCAAGCAGGTTCTGAGAGCATGGTATGAGAGGTTGACTACGTTTCTTCTGGATCAAGGCTACAATCGTGGGAGTGTAGACAAAACACTGTTTGTTCTTAACAGTGACAACGCGCTGATGTTTGTTCAGATCTATGTCGATGACATCATCTTTGGTTCTACTTGTCAACCTTTGGTAAAACAGTTTGTGGAAAGCATGTCACAGGAATTTGAGATGAGTATGGTGGGAGAGCTAAAATACTTTCTCGGATTGCAAGTGGAACAATCGATTAATGAGATTTTCGTGTCTCAAAGCACCTATGCCAAAGAGTTGGTACAAAGGTTTGGGTTAGGGAAGAGTAAAGAAGCAAAGGTTCCGATGGGTGTCAATGACAAGCTTTCAAAAGATGAAAGAGGCGAGGATGTGGATGAGCGACTATACAGAGGTATGATTGGAAGCCTGTTGTATCTGACAGCAAGTCGTCTAGACATATGTTTGTCGGTGGGGATACGCGCACGATACCAAGCCAAGCCTAAAATGTCACACTTACTAGTGGTTAAGAAGATCATCAAGTACATCAAAGGGACAGTGAACTTTGGTATTTTCTTCACCAAGGATACCAACACCTGTCTAAGTAGATAATGTGATGCTGATTAGGCAGGATCTGTGGATGATCGTCGAAGTACAAGTGGGGGATGCTTCTTCATGGGCAACAACCTGATAGCGTGGCACAGCAAGAAGCAGAACAGTGTCTCCCTATCAACTGTTGAGGCTGAGTACATTGCCTTAGGAAGCTGTTGCACACAACTCCTTTGGATGCGGCAAATGGCTTCTGACTATGGTATGGATTCTGACACTCTGTTAATTAATTGTGATAATTTGAGTGCAATAAACATCTCTAAGAATCCTGTGCAGCATTCTAGAACTAAACACATAGATATTAGACACCACTTTGATCGTGAACTAGTTGAGGCGAAACTGATCGAGATTGACCATATGAGCATTGATTTTCAGCTGGCTGATTTGTTTACCAAACCTTTGGACTTTAACAGATTCATGAATCTGAGAAAGTCTATTGGTGTCTGTGAATTCTAATCTCTTTCTCTGAGTTGTGTTGATCTAAGACAGGAACTTGCATTAGGACAGATCATGGAAATCCTGGAATATATAGAAGATCAACACTCTAAAAAGGCTGTGGGAAATAGCTGCCTGTTATGCCGGTCTGTCCATCCTGTTAAACGTTGTCATGATTTAAGGAAGTCAAAGAGCTGTGAAGAGACATGCACATTTATTCTCAGGATCAATAACCTGTTGAATGACAAGCATAGAATCAGTGACTGACAAAATCAAGTGATGTTATTGGGCCGTATATGGGCTACGGTTTACGTATTATGTTATTACTTGTTCGACAAGTCTTGTATAGGGTTTACTAGTTATTATGTTCTGTATATAAACACAGGTACTGCCGCATATCAATACACACAAAAATATTCTCTTCATTATCTTTGTTTTACATGGTATATTTGTTGGTTACCCCTTCGACAAGAAAGGCTGGCGGGTATACGATTTGGAAACAAATGAATTTTCTGTTTCTCGAGATGTGGTGTCTCACGAAAATAGTTTTCCGTTTCTCGACAAGTCCTTCTCTCCGACAGAAAATCATATTCTTGTTGATGAAGATTGGGACTTACAACTCGGTTCGGTTGACAGGGGGAGTGGTCCGACGGTTCTTGACGACTCCTTGCCTCCAGTGGTAACAGTTCTTGATCCGACTGTGGTTGCTCCGGTGGACACTACTCCAGTTTTAGTTCCTGCCATTACGCTTCCGCCAAGTGATGTTTCTAATGTCTCAAGTTCTTCATCAGATGCTACCACGGTTTTGGTACCCGTTGATGAAGTTGTTGCTCGTACGGATGATGTCGAAGTTGTTCTTGACACCACACCAGATACGGTTGTCAATGTTGATGAGACTGAAGCTCTAGGGAGGGGCAAATGAGAAAAGTTCCCTTCTACAAGACTCACTGGTTTTGTCACATACTCTGCTTGTGTTGCCGAGAATACCCATCACGCTCACCCGGATCCGATCGTCTTTGAGTTCTCGTCTACGGGTCCAGGTAATACAAAGTATCCTCTCACTCATTATATCGCTGATGAATGGTTCTCTCCTCCGCATCGTGTTTTTCTCGCAGCTGTGACAACGTGTATCGAACCCACTTCTTTTCACGAAGCGGTTAAAGATGACAAATGGAACAATGCTATGTCTAGTGAGGTTGACTCACTCGAAGTCAACAAGACAATGAGCATCGTTGATCTACCTCCTCGAAAGATAGCTCTTGGTAATAAATGGGTGTACAAGATCAAGTTTCATGCGGATGGTTCTATTGAGAGATATAAAGCGCGGTTGGTTGTTCTTGGTAATCGTCAAGTTGAGGGTCGAGATTTTGAGGAGACTTGTGCTCCTGTTGCTAAAATGTCCACAGTTCGTGGTTTACTACAAATAATTTCCTCTAAAGGTTGGGAGGTTCATCAAATGGATGTTCACAATGCATTTCTTCATGGCGATCTGGAAGAAGAAGTTTATATGCAGTTACCTATGGGATTTCGTCACAAATATCCAAATAAAGTGTGTAGGTTACAAAGTCCTTGTATGGGCTTAAGCAAGCACCACGGTGTTGGTTTGCGAAGTTAGCAAACACCTTGCTGGAGTTTGGTTTTGAAGAATCTTATGCGGATTATTCTCTGTTTACGTTAACAAAAGGTGCTGTTGAGTTACGCGTTTTGGTTTATGTCGATGGCCTGATTATATGCAGCAACCATCTTCCTTCTCGACCGAGTTCAAAGCATATTTAGGTCGTTGTTTCCACATGAAGGATCTTGGGAAGCTCAAGTATTTTCTTGGCATTGAGGTTGCTCGAAGTACGAAGGGCATTTTCTTATCTCAAAGGAAGTATTTGCTTGATATCGTTTATGAATGTGGGCTCCAAGGTTCCCTGCCGTCGAAGATTCCTATGGTTCAGAATCATCAACTAGCTATTGACACTAGTCTTGTTCTTCCTGAACCTGCTCGCTACAGGCGACTGGTTGGTTGTCTCATTTATTTAAAGGTTACTCTTACGGTGTATTGTGATGCTGACTGGGGAACCTGTCCTTTAACTCGCCGGTCCCTTAGCGCATATTTTATGTTTCTAGGTGGTTGTCCCATCTCTTGGAAGACTCAGAAGCAAAAGGCGGTTTCTCGGTCCTCGGCAGAAGATGAATATCGATCTATGGCCAATGCATTGAAGGAGGTTATTTGGTTGCGCGGATTGCTCAAGGACCTTGGTTTTCCCCAACACGCTCCCACTAGGTTGTTCTGTGATAATAAAGCTGCGTTACATATTGCGGCCAATCCTGTCTTTCATGAAAACACGAAACATATAGAACGTTATTGTCATTTTGTTCGTGATGCAATCTTAGACGGTGTGATCTCCACCGCTCACGTTCGTTCCGAAGATCAATTGGCAGATATTTTGACCAAGGCGCTTGGTTTTCAACAGTTTAGTCTTCTAATGTCCAAGTTGGGCATCGTTACACTTCCGCCTCCAACTTGAGGGGGAGTATTGGGCCGTATATGGGCTACGGTTTACGTATTATGTTATTACTTGTTCGACAAGTCTTGTATAGGGTTTACTAGTTATTATGTTCTGTATATAAACACAGGTACTGCCGCATATCAATACACACAAAAATATTCTCTTCATTATCTTTGTTCTACAGATGTCACTGAAGCTCAAGGTGATGAAGCAGCCATCAAGAGGCTGAGTGGAATACAAACAAAAAAAAAAAAAAAAAAAAACAAAAAAAATTGATGTGCTCTTTAAAGGGATGATCTCCAGCTGCCTTAACATGTTAGGATGGGCTAAAGACTAAAGGCATGCCAGTGTGAAAGACTACCCACATGCAACAGTTCTCTGATCTTCGACAATTCAAGAGGTTGTGATAGTTCCTAATGAAGGTTCTGAACAAGTGGTTGACACGACAGAGGTATGATTAGTGTTCTGATTTCTATGTTTTGAAAAAAAAAAAATCTGTGTTTGATTCATGAATATAATAAATTGGATCATAAGAAGGAAAGAACATGATTTATTGGTGCACTGTCATTAATTGTGATTACATGAATTGGCAAGAGAATGTGGTCGAAAAAGGAAATAGATGCAGTGTACACTGATGGTTAATTGAGTATTTTCAGGATTACCTCTTATTTTTTGGGCCGGGACTGAGCAGCCCATTGATTCCCATGAGCATGTATAAAAGGAGCGGCTAGGGTTTTGAGTTTTTTCTCAGCATCCTTGCGATTTCAGTTCTTTGTAGATTAAGCTTCTAATTTTTCTCTCTTCTGATTTTGCTCTCTAACTCTTGATCACCATGAAATCTGTGTTTAGCGGTTTCCACTATGAATCTACTTCGGATGAGGAGCTTAACACCCCTCTGTCAGCGCTACCTCCGCCGTCTCCTTATGTCTCGATTGATCCTACCACGGCGATGGTCATCTACGAACCTCGAGATGAATCACCTACAGCAACTCCAGTGCCGGCGGACCCCTTGCCCAGACAGGCTACTGTCGAGGTGGATCACGACACATGCGACTCTTCGTCTTCTCTGCCAAGGAAGGTGCAATCTCGTTATCCGGTGGTTGATCTCACTGGTGACGTCCCTATGCCTACTTTATCGAATCAGGGAATCTCGTCCCGGCTGCGTAAACGACAATCAGTTGCTGATGCGGACAGCCGTGACTCCAAGCGTCCGTCTCTTGGCAAGGACAAGGGTGTGTCCTCGTCTGGTGGTGCTCCTTCAAAGGAATTTGACTCAAAACGGTTCATATCCGCTGATGCTGCTCGAAGGTATGGTTTCTTTGCTTCTCGAACCATTGCTGCTGAGGTTTGCTACTCTCTGGGAGTAGATGATCCAGCTAGGGAGCTGCTTGATCAAGCCGGTATGTTGAAAACTGTCACTCAAATCAGATCTTATGATTTTGATGTTGTATATGAGTTCTGGGCAAATCTTCCAGCAATTAAGGTTGAAGGGAACTCAGTTGATGTGCTTGTCAGAGATTGGGTGTATGAGTTTTCCCCAAGCTGCATTAATGCCTTGTTCAGTCTTCAGGTGGTTTATGTACGCGAACAAAGACTACAGACAGCTGCGATTCTGGAGAAGGATCTTGCTCTCTTTCTATCTGGTGGCAAAGTGAAGACCTGCAAGCAGCTGGTGTCAACAGCAATCAAGGACCCGGTGATCAAGGATTTGCATAAGATATGCTGCAGCAACTGGTCTCCCACGGTGAATACAGGGTACATTTCAGCAAACAGAGCCATGGTGATCTATATGATCATGCATTGCATTCCGTTTGATTTTGGGAGAATGATCTATGATCAGATCATACAGTTGGGTCTGCAAGCTCAGTCAGGGTTTCGTCTACCGTTTCTCAGTCTTATTCATCAGCTCTTGGAAGCTCAGCGCCCTGTTCCGAGTCTTCAGCAACAAGACACGAAGAAGACAAAGGGGAAGAAGACTGTGTCACGGCCTGCGAAATCGGTTCTTCGCAGTGGGACGTCTGCAGAGCGCAAAGCCATCCGGTTGGCCATTCAGATTCTGCAAGATGCCTTGGAAGCTGGTAAGTAATCACATCTCTGGTTGCACTTCTAAGTTTTCATGATATTTTTGACTAAACTTTGCCAACCAAGCAGGGGGAGATGAGTCTGATTCAGATGCTTGAGGGGGAGTCTGAGCTGAGGGTGAGCTGTTTGAGCTGTTTGCTGCTCCCTGTAGTTTTTCTTTCTATGTTTCAGACTTGTGTTCGGAAGTTTTTAGTGTTTGAGACTTGTTTTTTAATTTGTCTGATAATTTGGTTGGTCTCATTGCTTCTTTGGTGATAACTTATCTGCCTGATGATTTTTTGAGATACACTGTTGGTACAGTTGTGTCTGTGTTTTGGCTGCTGGTGTTTGTTTGTGTTTTTGATAGGATAAATGCAATGGATGCTTGTTTGACAAGTTCAGTCAAAAAGGGGGAGATTGAAAGTGCAACAGAGCTATGAAGGGAACAGGCAGCTGTGAAGTGTCTCAGATGGCTGATATGCTGACGTGACATGACGTGCTGACGTGGAGAAATATTGTGGACGTGATGACAAGATGCGTGGAAAGGAAGGAAGAAGAGATCAAGATATACTCGAAGATATTGAGAGTATATTTGATAAGAAGAGATTAGAGAAGATATTTTCTTAGGGATAAAGAATATTTCCTTTTAGTTAGGATACACAAAGATCTAGGTTAGAAAACGTTTGTGGGGTTATAAGTAGGCGTGGGCTAGCCGCAAAAAGAGCTAGCACTCGTGGGGATAAAGTTGAGAGATTTGTAAACCTTCAAGCATTCATAAAAAGGCTTAGAAGGTGAGTGTGTTTTACTCTTTTAGATCTACACAGGGTGTTGTGCTAGATAGATAGGAGAGTGGGCTTAGTTTCATGTCTTGTAACGAACAAGAGTTTTTATAAGATTGAATAAAAAGCCTTTGCTTGGCGCGTTTCCAAGCGGGTTGTTTGAATTGTGTGTCTCTATACCTTTACAATTCCAGTTAGGGATTTGATCCCCTTTGTTCCTTTATCTTATCCCTTGATTCTCTTGAGCCGTGGACATGTTGTTCCTCCTACAGCATGTGCAAAGCTCACTGGTAAGTTCTTCTTCAGCTCCCTCATAGTACTAAAATCAATAGTATGATTTTTGAGTTCCGGCCAAGTCATCGAATTTTCAGATTCGATTCTCATTTCAGATTTTTCTTCCTTCTCATTTGTCTTCACAGGTACATGATGCTTCTTCCTCTGCATGTGACCGTTTTGAATAATCCAGCTTGTCGATTGCTTCATCAGGGGGAAGTTTCGTTTGCTGGCATGCTTGTAGATTCTTAATCTCTTTCTCCATCATATATACATACATACTCTTGTTCTTTAGGGATTGATCTTCTCTCTAGCCTTCTTTTCAGCAACAACATGAGCTGGTTTTCCGACTTTCTCATCCAATTTTTAATGAGTTTCACACATATAATTTCTTGCCTTTCTCTGTTTTCTTCTCTTGCATGATTTGATTTTGAGTAGACTTTGAACTTTAGCTCTTTGAATATATTTTTTTGCAAGGTATGTGTTTACTGGAGTTGCCAACTTGACATTCTTTCTTATCCATCTCTACCATTTTTCCTTGTTTTTCTCTCCCTTGGACTGGTTCCTTTTACAAACAACCCCAACATAGCTTAATTGTAAGTTTGCTTTCTCCCTCAACGATAAATTCTTCAACGGTTTCCAAATTCTCTTTGGAATCGTCACTTTCTCTTGTTTGATTTCGACTGGGTCTTGAGACATGTACAAGAGGTGCGTAACTTCCAATCTCCCTATTACTCGTATTTTCCATGAAACGAACTTCCTCTCTGTTCGTCTTTCTAATTTTTCCTTCAGCGAGTTTCTTCTCCATTCCTCTGTTTATCTTTCAACCCAATTACATGTACAACTCCTCTTCCTTGCAGGAATTTGGGATTATGGCTATATACTGGTAACGTTTCATATTTTGGAATAAGCATCGCCATTACACATCTTACTCATCTTTTATATCCGGTTCCCTTTTTGTAATGCGTTTAATTTGGCTCATCTTTTATTAAATTATTCGTATATGTTTTTTTATAAAATATGGCAGGGAAGCTGCTCTGTTTGACTATATGTCTAAGTGTTGGCGGATTGATATGAAGCAGATGGTATGTTTTATATATTAATCAAACGCTGTTTGGACCTAAGAACAATAAGGTTAGTTCTCAACAAAGCCATATTTTAATACAATGACTATTCTCTCATATTGAACTTAAATTGTTTAAGTAATAAGTCTTGAACTTAATGAAGACTAACGAAAAAATGTTTATTGATTGATAATTTTCTAACATAATTAAAAAAATACAAACAATTAAAGAATGGAAAAATAAAATAAGATTTTAGATTTTCTTTTTAAAGAAGTATCATATCATTCGTCTAATAGACTTCTAAACATGCTTCCTTGTATGTCTTGTAGACAAATCTTTGTAAGTCCTTAAATCTTCACCTCTCTTTGAGTGCGTTTTTACTTTGATTCCATGTAAAATCTGTTTTCGTTTGTTATAAAGGTTAGTAATAAGTTGCTGTAAATTTTATGCTAAATGAAATGCTGATTAATACATATTCAGCAATGAAATAGTTAGATACATTGAAATAGTCCTATAAACAGGAAATACAATTAGAAAAATTAAGTTGATGTTTGATTTAATATTATCGTGGTTTTAAGAATAACTTTACCTCAACATCTCAATGACTCCTTTGATTTGCTTCGTGGGGAATTGGAGATAGTAATCCTGCTTCTGTTGCTTTCAAGTATTGATGAGTTATTAGAAAGCTTTACACATAATAATATTTAACCCGCGAGACATGCTATGATTGTATCTGTAATAAGATTTGTGAGTATTTGAATATGATGTTTTAAAAAGAATAATCACTCTCATCTCACCATGCTTGTTGGTTATGATTTTCAGGTATGCACTTCAACTCACCATGTTGGGCATCACACTCTGAAGAATGCATCATTGCTAGATAGTGAGTGATACTATCATTGGCGGCCATCTATACTATTAAGGTGACTTTCTGGTTTGTTACTTTAGGTTTGATGTGTTTGGTTGTGTATGCCATCTTCTTTGGTTATATAGTAGTAATGGAGCTGATTTGTTGCGATGATAGGAATAAAATAAATCATTGTTTGTGTTAAGATTATTCTATGTTATCAACTAAAGATTTTAAGTTAATGTTTTGTAATTTGTTTTTGTTTGATATGTTATTATAGAGGATGTTTAGGGATTTCATGAATCTATTTTTAAAAAGTTTTGAATGTTGATTGTGGAGATGATAGAGTCCGATTTTGTTAGTTTCGGAAAGGAGTAAGTTTTGGATTTTAGTATACTTGATTTTGGGATTTGGAATTTAAATGTCGAAAATATTTGATATGGTAAGTACTTAATGTCGGTAATACACAACTTATTTATGATTAATTTGAATATTTTTTCTCCCTAATTATCATTTCAAATTGCTTATAGGTGTCGCGAGAAGTCACTGATTGGAAACTCTGATAATCCATCCACGATCCGAATAATATTAGCCCAGGTCATATAAGGTTTGCGTATTTTTACGCGATTAGATTACTAATTTGTCCCTATTTTTTTTTCTTTGTTCTTCTGATTTTTGAACATGAGGGCATTATATTGAATCTCGCTTTTTTATTTTATTTTATTTTTATTCTTAAATGTATTTTTCAATTAATAGTATAAATATATAAGTGAATTCTTTAATGAAAATAAACGGAGACGAAAATAAATTAGACTTAACTTTATCTCTCTCTCAGCCCACCGTCTAGAAGAATAATTTCAAAGGCGGTTTGAACTAAGTTTTGGTTTTTTTCTTGAACTAATTTACCATATTCGATATGTAATAATGGTTGTGACTTAGTGATCAACCATTCTTTTTAAATATTGATTTTCTTGTAAGTACCATTGTACCAATGTTCTTTTGATATTCTACCCAAAAGTATTCATTTCGGTTGGGAACAATATGTATATATTGTTTATCTTCTGTAAAAAATGTTGTTACTACATATAATGTGCCAATATATAACCCATAAAATATGCGCATAAGAAGGTAAAACAATTCATAATTTAAGGAATTCATTTTTATTATCTTTTTTGAAATTTTTTTATCTATATCTTATTGAACCGGAACCAGATTATCTTTTTTGAACCAAACATTGAGAGAAATACATAACCATGTTTAATCATTTTAAATATGCAGAAGATAATAAACTCACCACAGTTTTGAGACAAGTCAATTTATCAATTATTTAGTTATAACAGAAACTCACTTAAGACTTAACTAGGTCAAGAAAAGTAAAACTAAACTATCATATGGGGGGCATATGTGGGGATTCCACGTAATGTAATGTGTTGAGGTGTAAACCCTCTCCTAAGTTCTAAGCATGCATCTCTACTGAAAAAGGTGATATGGTGGATTGGAGGTTACGTATTTTTTTCTCTCTTAATTAGGTCCCTTTATGATAGAAGAAGCGTGTAGACTTTGATAAGTATATCAGCCACTCGGCCCGTTCTTGTTTAATAATGTAAATTTCTTACACCAATGTTAAAGTCTACCCAAAATAACTTAGCCTGGTTGGCAACAAAGATACTTTTCTGTAACTAACGTTGTTACTACATAAAATATGTACTAATTAATGACTAATATACATACACATGTCAGACATGTGTGCTAAGTGCTCTAACCCACTAAGATAAAAAAAAAAAGTATAGATACAATGTATACATATAAAAAGATGACGTTTATTGTTATCCAACTTATACATGTGAGTGTTGAATCTCAATAAAAATAAACACAATGGTATTTTGACAAGAGTTATAATTCCTATATAAAAGTTTGGATCCATTTTCCAAAATTTAATTTTATTACTTATCAGTAGAATCATACCTGATGTATTATGTACCCAACATTTTTACCTAAAGAGTGTTGTTGTATTTTAATAACAATAAAATATAAATGTTACTCTTCTTTAATATCAAAGAAATTATACATTTGAAAGTTAGCACTAGCGTTTAACACACATGACAGTCCATTACATGTTTTTTTTCTGTTCGGAGTATTCATAAAATAGTGAATAGTGAACACTTCAGTTCTTTTTGGGACCTAAAAGTTAGTAATCATGAGTCATGGCCAAAAAAAACGTGTTGCCAAGAATGTTTTAATAAATAAATTTAAAATTTATAAAAGACACAAAATGGGAATGAAAGAAAAATAATCATCGGTCACTATTCTTATTATTTATTTATATTATTTTTTTTTGTGGAAAGTCGGTTTTTTTTTTGCAATTGTCATATGTCACCATTCAAAGTCAGTTTAACTATCTTAACCTTTTTTTTTTTTAAAGTTTGTAATAAAATTACATAAATTAAAGATTTTAAATTTGGCACTTAATTTTATTCGGATTATAAGATTATGTAAACTTGATATATATGTTCCTTTTGATTTTACAAAAGAATTTAATAAATTAATATTAGCTTCTCTGATTTGTTCTTCGACGTGCAAGGCAATGCGATCGTTATCATAATGGATTCTCTCGTCTTCCTAAAAAGGTCACTACTCGTTGGACAAATTTATTATGATCTAGAAATGAGACTGATGAATTTCAAATCTTTTTTTTTTTTCATTTTAATAGAGTGATTGGTTATCTAAACCAATAATTGATTTGTAAATGATCTGGTATGATGTAAACCGGATCATCTAATATAAAATAGAATTGATGTACAATTGTCTAGGTACATTGAATGAAACAGAAGAAGATATTTTCTATTCTCATTGTAACAAACTTTTTCTTCTATCATGGTATCAGAGCGTTGAATCTCAAAATTCAACCGATTCTTCCATTGTTTCCGGCGAATCTAAGCTCAAAACTTTAATGTCTCTTCTCATCTGAGCTCTTTCTCTTCAATTTCTAGCAAAATCAAACTCTACGATGGTTACCACTCGAAAATTGGGTCGTCGCACGGTCAGAGCAACTTCATCAGCTCGTCGATCGGTTAATCGCGATGATTCTTCTCCAGAAAGGTTACCGCAAGCTCCAGAAATGTTATCGCAAGCTGTTCAAGCAGCTTCGTTAGCTCAAGCACCTCCGTTGATCCCTCGAGGCTTCATATCTTCGATCGAGTCTCCGGATAGTATTCATTCTCCGTTCTATCTCACAAATAGCGACAATCCTGGTATTTCTATCATCTCTGATGTTTTAGATGGTACAAACTATGATGATTGGAGCATAGCGATGAAAACTGCTCTAGATGCGAAGAACAAACTTGCATTTATTGATGGATCTTTAGTTAGACCTGCTGAAACTGATTCGATGTTTAGGATTTGGTAGCGATGTAACAGTTTAGTGAAATCTTGGCTTCTCCACTCCGTAGCGAAGCAGATCTATAAGAGTATTCTTCGTTTTGATGATGCTTCAGAGATTTGGAAAGACTTGATGACACGGTTTCATATCACAAACCTACCAAGATCCTATCAATTATCTCAACAGATTTGGTCTCTTCAACAAGGATCCATGGATCTTTCTACATACTATACAACCTTGAAGACTCTATGGAATGAGTTAGATGGAGCGAATTGTATTAAAACTTGCAGAAAGTGTGATTGTTGTAAGGCGACAGAGCAAAAAGAGGATCATGCTAGAGTGATTAAATTCTTGGCTGGCTTGAATGAGTCTTACTCAGTCGTCAGGAGTCAAATAATCATGAAGAAACATGTTCCAACTTTATCAGAGATTTACAATCTTGTTGATCAAGATCACAGTCAGCGGACAATCTCTCCAGTTCAGAATGCAGTTGCCTTTAATGTGACTTCTTTAGATGTAGTGCAGTCCTCTGTTAATGCTACTTACAAAGCTCAAGGACAGAAGGTGATTTTCTCTCACTGTGGTTATACAGGGCACACAATTGACAAGTTCTACAAAATACATGGTTATCCAATAAGTTTCAAACACAAGAACAAGAATCAATCGGAAAAATCCACTTCTTCTGATAAACAGCTGGTTTCTAGCAAACCAGTCATTGCTCAACTTGCCTTGACAGACTCCACTTCCAATGATCTACTTACAGGCATGGTTAAGACTTTCACTAAAGATCAGATTCAGGGGGTTATTGACTACTTCAACTCTCATTGTCCGTCTACTCAAAATCAGAATTCTTCATCTTCAGGTGCAACCATCACCGCTTTACCTGGTATGGCTTTTTCTAACTCCATGTTAAAATTTGTTGGAATGTTAAGAGCAACTGGTAATGTTTTATCCTCTGAGTCATGGATCATCGACAGTGGTGCTACACACCATGTTTGTCATGATAAGAATTTGTTCTCAAACCTGTCAGAAACTCTAAACAATTCAGTAACCTTACCAACTGGTTTTGGAGTTAAGATCACAGGTGTAGGAACAGTAAAGCTGAATGAGTATCTGCTATTGAACAATGTCTTGTATATTCCGAATTTCAGATTGAATCTTCTCAGTATAAGTCAGCTAACAAGGGATCTGGGTTGTAGAGTGACATTTGATGAAACTTCTTGCATCATACAGGATCCTACCAAGGGGTTGATGATTGGAACGGGTGAGCAGATTTCAAATCTCTATGTCTTGGATGTTCGAACCATTTCAACAATCTTCTCAACAAAAGGAATATTATACTAATGTCGTTATTGATTCTGGTTTGTGGCACAATAGACTAGGGCACCCATCTGAGCATCATACTGCTTTGATTACAGATGTACTTGGTTTTACACAAAGAAATAAACGAGATTTTCACTGCTCTATTTGTCCAAAGGCCAAACAAAAACGACTTTCATTTCCTTCCAAGAACAATATTTGTGCGTCTGCATTTGATCTTTTGCATATTGATATATGGGGACCATTTGCAACACAAACAGTTGAAGGATATAAACACTTTCTGACTATTGTTGATGATCACACTAGAGTTACTTGGGTTTATTTGTTGAGGAGTAAATCAGATGTGTTACAGGTTTTTCCTGACTTTCTGAAAATGATTGAGGTTCAATATGGAGCTGTTGTGAAAGGCGTGCGAACTGACAATGCACCAGAATTGAAGTTTGTAGAGTTGTTTAAGAGGAAAGGGATTCTTTCTTACCATTCCTGTCCAGAGACTCCAGAGCATAACTCGGTTGTAGAACGCAAACATCAACATATATTGAATGTGGCAAGGTCTCTTATGTTTCAGGCTCAGATTCCTGATGAGTATTGGGGAGATTGTGTTCTCACTGCGGTATTTCTAATCAACAGATTACCTACACCTCTTCTCAAAGAACAGTCTCCTTATGAAGTTTTGAATAAAAAGAAGCCTGATAACAGTGGTTTGCGTGTCCTTGGATGCCTATGTTACAGTTCTACATCAACAAAAGGACGAACCAAATTTCAACCAAGAGCAAAAGCTTGTGTGTTCCTCGGTTATCCTGCAGGTTATAAGGGTTACAAGCTTCTGGATTTGGAATCAAATTCCATTCACATATCAAGGAATGTGGTTTTCCATGAGACTATCTTTCCATTTGCTAAAGGTACCCCTGATTCTCTTTCTGATATTTTTGGCAGCATAGATGAGTCTACAGCTAGCATCTCTGATAGTATTGACCTTGTAGTTGTGAGTGATGAATCTCCTACAGTGAGTCATAGTGTAGAACCTGTAGTATTGAGTGATGAATCTCCTATAGTGAATCCTACATGTGTTGAATATGTGGTTATGAGTGATGAATCTCCCACAGATGATAACACTACTTCAGATCTTGCTCCTGTGGATTCGGCTCCAAATATCAAGTCGACTAAACGACCAGTTAAAGCACCTTCTTACTTACAAGATTACTATTGTAATCTGAATACTTCTAGAGTGGAATATCCCTTATTAGACTTTATGAGCTATGAGAAGCTTTCTGAACCGTATAGAGTCTATGTTTGCTCTATTACAAAATTTGCTGAACCAAGCTCTTTTTCTCAAGCAAAGAAGTCGGATGATTGGCTTAAAGCTATGAATGCAGAATTACAAGCTTTAGAAGGTACAGCTACATGGGAAGTTGTTTCATTGCCTCCTGATAAGCATTCAATTGGTTGCAAATGGGTTTACAAGGTTAAACTTAACGCTGATGGAACTCTAGAGCGTTACAAAGCTCGGCTGATGGCTAAAGGCTATACACAACAAGAGGGCATTGATTTTGTGGATACCTTTTCTCTTGTGGTGAAGATGACAACAGTCAAAACGTTACTTGCTGTTGCTGCTGCAAAGAAATGGAGTTTGCATCAACTGGATATCTCCAATGCTTTTCTAAATAGAGATCTCGATGAGGAGATCTACATGACATTACCTCCAGGGTATACACCAAAAAAGGGGGAAGTGTTACCTCCCAATGCTGTTTGCAAATTGCAGAAGTCCCTTTATGGACTAAAACAAGCTTCAAGACAGTAGTTCTTAAAATTCAGTTCCACATTAATGTCTATGGGATTCAAAAGTCTCAGGCTGACCATACATTATTCACAAGAAACGTTAATGGGAGGTATGTTGCTGTTTTAGTTTATGTCGATGACATAGTCATTGCTAGTAATGATGATGCAGCGGTGACCACTTTGAAGGAAGACTTGCAGAAAGCTTTTAAGCTTCGAGATCTTGGTCCATTGCAATATTTCCTTGGACTTGAAATTGCGAGATCAGCCTCTGGAATTGCTATTTGTCAGCGTAAGTATGCTTTGGACATCTTGGAAGAAACGGGTTTGTTGGCATGTAAGCCTTCTTCTATTCCTATGGATCCTACTATTAAGTTGGTACAGGATGGAGATGAACCTGCCATGACTGATCCTGCTTCTTATCGACGTTTGGTGGGAAAATTGATGTATTTGACTATCACTCGACCTGACATTACTTATGTTGTCAACAAATTGTGTCAGTTTACATCGGCACCAAAGAATTCTCACATGAAGGCGGCTTATACTATATTACATTACATTAAAGGTACTATTGGAGAAGGTCTTTTCTACTCTGCAGATTCAAACTTTTTTCTTCAGGGATTCACTGATGCTGATTGGAGATCATGCAAGGACACTAGGAGGTCCACTTCTGGCTATTGTATGTTTCTTGGCTCATCCTTAATATCCTGGAAATCTAAGAAACAACAAGTGGCTTCTCACTCTTCTGCTGAGTCCGAGTACCGTGCTATGCAGTATGCTGTTAGAGAAATTTCTTGGTTGGTGAACTTATTAGCAGAGTTCCAGGTACTTCAATCAAAACCTGTTGCTTTCTACTGTGACTCTACAACAGTGATACATATTGCGAATAATTCTGTGTTTCACGAGAGAACTAAGCACACTGAGGTGAATTGTCACATTGTTCGTGATAGAATTGAGAGTGGTTTGATCAAGACTTTCCACATCACTACAGATCAACAATTGGCAGACGTGTTTACTAAGCCTCTTTATCCAGCTCAGTTCAAGTTTCTCATTGGCAAGATGGCACTTAAGTCTATCTATTTGCCATCTTGGGGGAATAATAGAGTGATTGGTTATCTAAACCAATAATTGATTTGTAAATGATTTGGTATGATATAAACCGGATCATCTAGTATAAAATAGAATTGATGTATAATTGTCTAAGTACATTGAATGAAACAGAAGAAGATATTTTCTATTCTCATCGTAACAAACTTTTTCTTCTATCACATTTAACCTGTATTATAATATTTTTCTCTTTTGATCCCAAGAAATTAAGACACTCATTATATAATTATTTTTCAATTTTTTTTTTTAGATTCGATTGTTGATTATAGGAGTTCATGATTAAGGGCTCTAATTTAAAATGATAAATGAAACAAAAAACACTAGTAACTATGATGAAGGAAAACTAGTATGAAAAGTGTTTATTTGAACGTTTAATTTTTTCTTGTAATGTTATTTGTTTTTTGTTTTCATATTGGTCCACAAGTTCATTTTTTTTAGCATAAGAATTTGAAGTCTTCAATGGACATATAAGGAAATGAAAGAAAAATAGTCTTAGTGTGGTTTGTTTTTAGCACCAATTCATCTCATCGATCAAGACCACTTCATCGTCGATTTGAACTGTTTTTATCTCCTTTAATTTATAATGAATTGTAAGATAAAATAAGCTAGAGCCTAGAATCTTAAAAACCTCAAGGGTTAAATTAATACAAATTTAATGATTGTGTATAACTGTGATTGAGACAAATCTTTTATTTGGGGGATTTCCCAAGAACTCGACAACGATCTAGAAGATGAAAAAGAGAAAAAGAAAAAAAAATAGATACAAATGCATATACTATTATATATAAAACTCATCAGAGTTTATTAGAGACAGTAAATTCTCAGTTATTTATTTACAAGAAAGTCTCGCTGGACTTCATAGTTCAAGAAAATGTAAAATTAAAATGTCTATATGTACTCGCTCTCAGACTTTAGACACAGAGCAATATCCCAATTATTTATTTATAAGAGAGCTTAACAAGCAAAGTATTATTAACCTATATATGTATATGTTATCACTGTGGGTTCTCCGCGTAAGCAACCACTTTCTTGATAGCTTCTTTAAGCTTCTCGTAGAGCTTTTCCTAGTCCATCTTCTTATGATCCAGCACCCGCCTAGGTTCAGCGTCTCGATGAAGTCTCACTAACTCCGCGCATTTGAACTGAAACTTATTTTGCGCCAGCGTCAATTCTCCATTTAGTGTCATAAAACGATTAGGCAATGCGCTAGCGTTTGCAAGATAAGCCATTTTTGCCACAAAAATTTCAAATGAAAAACAAAAAGAGAATAGAATTATAGAACTAGTTGGAATGAGCTGGAATGTAACACCTCTTCTAAACATCTCTATTTATAGCTGGAAAAATATAAAAAATGCTGAGTTGCGTATTTAACTCTTCATCTACGCGACTAACACAAACTCACTACTTCTCTTACAAGTTTATGGTTCATTAAGGCAATAATCTCACTTTAGAGGTTACGTTCTTTCTACTTAGGAAACAACCATGAAGGTTGTTTTATATTTAATATACAAGTGAATTATTTAATGAAAATAAATTAGACTTACCTTTACCCCTCTCTCTCTCGCTCTGTCCATCGATGAGAAGACTTTGACGTTTGAACTAAGTTTATTTATTTATTTTTGAAGTAACTTAATTACCATATTCGATATGTCATAATGGTTGTGATGACTTCGTCAGCCACTCTTTTTTTAATACCAAAAAGTACTCAGTTCGGCTGTCAAGCAATATATATATATATATGTAATTTGGTTGTCTTCTGTAAAATCTTATGTTTAATTTGGAGAAGTCCTCAGCTCGGTTGTCAAACATATATGTACTATCATTTTGTTATGTTAAGTTTAATTTGGTCAAGAAATGTAAATTTACGCATCACTTCTAAGCATGCATCTCTATTGAAAAAGGTGATATGGTAAACTGCGTACTTAACTATCCATCTAGTCACTAATAACTAACATAATATAATTACTTAGTTAAAATTAACCTATCATATGTGGTCGTGTGGTTTCCGCGTAATGTAAATATGTAATGTGTTGGATAGGATGTATATAATCCTATTGTAAGCATGTATCTTTACTCAGAAAAGTGAAAATATATAATGGTGAATTGCGCATTTAAAACTATCTATCTACCTAGTCACTAATAACAAACTTAATACTATTTCTCTCTCAACTTTTTATAAATAGTTAATTAAGACATTAATCTCACTTTGGGGATTACATTTTTTCTATTTAGAGGTGCCTCTACGAAAGAATCGTGTAGCCTTTGACAATCTTCGTTTAATTAATATTTCACACCAATATTGTAAAGTCATTCCAAGTAACTTAATTTGGTTGGCAACCAAGAAATTGTTTGTAACTAATCTTGTTACTGCATAAAATGTTTACTAATGTCTAATAAACTAACTTATATATACACACACAGAAGATGTGTGCTAACCTGCTAAGTAAAAAATATGTACTAAGTTACCTTAGGGGTAAAAAATACATACATCGAAATCATATTTTACCTTAGGGGTTTAACTAAGTTAATTACTTAATTTTGTTAAAGAAAAAGATAAAGTTCCATTGCCAAGGCTTTAATAATACACCAGTTTAAAGCCTTAAACTAACACGCTACAAGTTGTATTAAGCACCCAACACTTTTTACCTTAAGAAGGTTGTTTTGTGTTAATTATAAAACATAAATGTTATTGTTTCTTCTCTAGTCTAATGGACGCGAACGCAGTACGCTTCTACCTTAATAGGACTAATTAAGGTTTAGATCTACTGTCAATATTTTGTTTTTGAAATAACTAAAACTGAACATGACCCTACAACAATGATATTTATATATTCAGGTATTAAGCACCCAACATTCCCTATAGAGTGTTTTATAATGTATAAATAAATATAAATTTAGTGTAAATGCTACTTTTCTGATCTAACCTAATGTATGATTGGCTAAGCTCTCGATGTTTGATCAAGACGTCTTTATTTCTTTGTTAGTGATAGGCATTAACATGTTAACATTTAACACACACAAAAATAAGAAAACAGTGCCTTATATATAGAGAATCGGTTATTGGTAATATGAGTTCATGATAAAGGGATCTTATTGCTAAACGAAAACAAAAAATCTAGTAACTACGACGAAGGAAAACGTGTTACCAAGAGTGTTTTAATTTTTTTGTTGTAAAGAATTTGAAGTTTTCAATGGACATATAAGGAAATGAAAGAAAACTAGTAGTGTTTTGTTTTTATCCCCAATTATTTTACTTACAAGAAAGTCTCCCTGGACTTAAATAGTTCAAGAAAAATTAAAATTAACATATCTATATATTTCACTCGCCCTCAAGATCAATATCTTAGTTACTTATTTATAAGAGAGTTTCACTCTGGAATTGTAAAAGTAACCTATCACTCTTGGGTTTCCTCCTTCTCCTTCTTAACTTCTTTCATCTTCTCGGAGAGCTCTATCAACTTCACTTGCTTATCGGTTATCTTCCTCTTGACCTTTTCAACGGCACTAAGATATTGGACTAACTCCGTAATGAGCTTCTCCATCTCATCTTTCAACTCCGTGCTCTCACGATCCAGCTCTTCAAGACGAGTATCCACACTAGTGTTTCTAACATTGGCCATTTTTTCTCACAAAGATTTCAAAATAAAAAGAAAGAAAAAGATGAAAAAATTATAAAAATGCGATATTGTGAAAGAATTTAATTTGTGTGTGTTGCAATGTAAAAAACCTCTTCTAAACATCTCCATTTATAGCTGAAAAAGGTGATAATGTTGAGTTGCGTACTTCAACTCTCCACCTACGCCACTAACACAAACTTACTACTTCTCTCACAAGTAAACTTATTCTTAATTGAGGCAATAATTTTACTTTGGAGGTTAGACCTCGTGAAGGTTCATTTCTCTACAAATTAATTTTTAATAAAAATTATAATGAATCAAAATTATAGTGTATCTAGGGTCGAACACACTAGCAACAATCAACATCTTGTTAATATTCTTGACCCCTTCCCAATACTTACTAAATTTTTCTCTCATTTCAGTCGTCATTTTCCTTAGTTCATTATCATAACTATTGCTCAAAGTCGTAAGATTCTTCTCTATAGTAACAATTTCACCATAGCACTTGTATGAACAAGTCTTAGTGGAAACTGAAACAACCAAAATAGCAGTGTAAAACAAGCCAAGAAACTTCACTAACCTCTCTATTGCCCTCCAATCAGTTCATTTTGTGGCCAAAGAAAACGTGTTGCCAAGAGTGTTTTAATAAATAATTTTAAAATTTATAAAAGACACAAAATGGGAATGAAAAAAAATAGTCATCGGTCACAATTCTTTTTTTTTTTTTTTTTTTTTTTTTTTGTGGAAAGTCGGGGTTTTTTTTGTGCAATAGTCATAGGTCACCATTCAAAGTTAGTTTAACTATCTTAATACTTAAAAAAAAAAATTGTAGGTAATAACATAAGTTAAATATTTTAAATTCGGCACTTAATTTTATTCGGACTATAGGATTATGTAAACTTGATATATATGTTCCTTTTGATTTTACAAAATAATTTAATAAATTAATATTAGCTTCTCTGGTTTGTTCTTCGGCGTGTCTTGGGGCGCAAGTCAATGCTATCGTTATCATAATGGTTTCTCTCGTCTTCCTAAAAAGATCACTACTCGTTGGACAAATCTATTATGATCAAGAAATTAGACTGATGAATTTCAGATAAAGGGTCATGAGCTTTTCAAAGGGATTTTCAAACTTAAAAAGTTTAACAATATTTGAAGAATCTATTGGGACCAAAACGTCTTTGAAGCTGGGCTTCACAAAATCCTCGACCAGGTGGTGGTCATAAGCGGCTCTAGCGGATAATGCATTCAAGCTTGTAAAAGAATGCTCCACGGAGGGAACACATAAAGACCTTCTCGCCAAACACATGAGAGGGTTCACTAGCCTTGGATCAAAGTCCTTCAAGCTTTTAGCAATGTACCTCATGATTCTATGATGAAGCTACAACTGGGGTTCTCAAGAGATGGGTGTCAAACCGTAACAAAGCAGATGGATCCTCCCTCACATGAAGCTCATAGCAATGGAGGTCAAGGAATTCCACACAAAGCTTGTAGTCGGTTTGGCCATGAAATAAGTAAACAGACCCAAGCATTCGATCATGTGGCGGTAGGTGGCATATGGGGGAAATGGGTACAAGCACCGAAGTCAAATAGACTGTCAGATCAACATAACCATTAAAACTCACCAATGAAGACCTCCAAACAAAACTATTACCCTGGCTTCGGCATAAACGTTCTCCAAGCAATTCAGAAGAAACCAATGTTCTGCTACCGAGGAAACCTCGACTTGACCAAGCAGAAATAATCAGTACTAAAGAAATTGAGCTTGACACAAGATTGTTATAAGCGGATCTGGGTAGGGAAGCTCTACAGCCAGAATCAAACTGTCGAAAAAGAGCTAGCAGGTTTAGGCGTTCACAAAGCCATACCAAAGATAAAAATGGCAGCAGGAATTTTCCTGAGAGCTTTGTTTAAAAATAAATAAAAAATAAATATATAAAAGATGAGATGATTTTGATCAGTTTAGAGGGATAGATAAATTACCTGTGACCTCATTATTCTACTCTTGAGTCAAATGATCACACAAAGCTTGGAAGCGAGGGGTAGGTAAATTACCGATGACCCCATTATTCGCCTACACCTTTGATAAAAAAAAAATCATAAGAAAAAAAAATAAAGCAAAGCTCAAAGGAAGATAAAAATAGAATAAGTCTAGGGGAGAGAATGAGTACCACATGTGTTAAAGATATTGTCTTGCTTGTTATGGTATTGTACGGGAATGAGTCTAGAAGGTTCTTGATGTTGATCAAATTGATGAGTCCCATTGATGAAGGCTTAATGGAGGATGTTGTGGAATTTGGGATGGTACAAATGCCAACGGAGAAGTACATGATGGTTCGATTTGGATTTATCTGCAAAGCATATGGATTATGGTTTGATTATCATGATATTACTTTAAAAAGAAAAGGAGTTTCCGCGTTTTCAAACCTTTTCTACAGATTAAGTTCTTGATTTGCTTGAGGGCCAAGCAAAAGCTAAGTCTGGGGGAATTGATATATCATGGTTTTTAGGTGTTTTTTGCCATGGTATAATTCTTATTGATAGAGTCTTTTTGGTGTTTCTTTGAGAGTCTTTACATGTTTTATAGGATCTAGCATGGATGAGAGCATAATAGAGCTAAATATGAGGATTTAGAGCACATTCAAGGATTGAGGCTGAGCTGTGAAGTTGGGAGACGAGTTCAGAGATATGCATTGGTCGATGCAGATGAAAGTGACGATTGATGCAGTGTCCACAAGACAAATTGGAAGTTTTCCCACAAGTTTGGAAGATTTACAATACCGTCCCAAAGTTTTTCATATTTGCATCATTAGTCCCTGGACGTGTTTTAGGAATATAAATAGGTTTTCTAGGTCATTGTTTAGACCTAGGCTTTATTTTTTCTCTGCAACTTTTGAGAGAGAATTCTGAGAGATTTTTAGAGAGCTTTTGAACAGAAGAATCAAGACTCCTTCAGAAAAGATTCAAAACTCTTTTTCTTCTTCTTTAATCTCTTAATGCTATCTATTTTATTCATGATTTGTGTTCTTACAATTATGTCTGAGTAGATCTGCTTGTTAGGTTTAGGGTTTCTCATTAGAGATTTTATGGATTGTTAGATTAATTAATTGTTTGGATTCATTATCTTTCTTGTTCTTCACTATAGGCTGTTCTTAATGTTAGATCTTTGATTAGTCATCTGGATTTTTAGATCTTAAGATTATTGATTGATATGAGAATATAATTGATTTTCCTCACAAAAACCTTTGGTGAGGAAAATTACTTTTTGCAAAGAGATTTGAATTAGTGATTTTGTGAACTTATCTAAACTTGATTTTATTGCTGGTTTTTAACTTGAATTTTGAAAAGAGATTTTGATTTTTGGGTTTTAAAACTTAGATAATATTTGCAGTGAGAACTGATTTATTTTACAATTGTGTTTAGAGTTCAAAAACGGTGCTTAATTGTTGAATCCTGCTTGATTAATTGATTGATCTGATTTTTCATGATTTTACTGAGAATTTCTCTAGGCCTAGCGATTCGTCCATCTGTGTTTACATCTCTTTTATTTTCTGTTTAATCTTGCAATTTAATTATAATATTTTGGTTTATCATAATTAAAAGAATATTAAATCTATTGTGTGAATCTAAAGTCTTTGTGGATTCGATTCCTAAGTACTACAATTGATCTCTTAATTTGAGAGATTAGCTCTAGGGTAAATTTGAGCATATCAGATTCCGCCATAGAGATTAGTGAAAAGATTTTCGAGAGATGTCGTTGGTGTAGGAGAGGAAAGCACAGTCCTGGGCCAAAAAATTTGAGAGCATGGATCACTTCTTTTGGTGTTGGGCCGAAGGATGGCGAATGGGCCTAAATTTGACCAAAGGTCCATTAGAAGGAACCCTAGTTCATCAACGGCTGAGCAAGGAGTGGCTGTGATGTGGCGGCACAACTGTGACAACCCGTCCCGCCGATCCCACTAGCCCACCGCTAGCTGCCCTAACGGACCATCCGTGGATCCCACTAGCCTACCGCTAGCCTCCCAAATGGACTCCAAGCTGGTCCTGAACGACATCGATCCTAACCCATCACTGTGGATATCCAAATCTACCAGTAGGTTATTGGTGCGCCAGGCGTTCCTCGAACCCTGGTCCCCACCCTTTAACAACCTTCCCACAGGACAAGCTGTCACCAATTGATAAAATCAATTTTATGTGACAACCCGTCCCGCGGACCACACTAGCCCACCGCTAGCTGCCCCAACGGACCGTCTATGGACCCCACTAGCCCACCGCTAGCCGCCCAAACGGACACCAAGCTGGCCCTGCAGGGCATCGATCCTAACCCATCACTGTGGATATCCAAATCCACCAGTAGGTTATTGGTGCGCCAGACGTTCCTCGAACCCTGGTCCCCACCCTTTAACAACCTTCCCACAGGACAAGTTGTCACCAATTGACCTGCAGATGGGCTAGTGGGATCTACGGACGGTCTGTTGGGGCAGCTAGCGGTGGGCTAGTGGGGTCCGCGGGACGGGTTGTCACAACAACGAGCGAGTAAGAGTTCAGCCTGGATCCACTTAGCACCTGTGGATAAGGGGGCGGCGAAGACCTGAAGCACAAAGTCTTCAACGCAGAGAAGGTTTTGGTGAGGAGCAGAGGTATCCTCTTCGGTATCGTCTTAGTTATTTGCAGCCAAGAGCACTCTATCCAAGAAGCGGAAGCGCCGTGTACCTGCGACTCTTTCATCGAACGGAGAGAAACCTCAACCAAGGGAAGAATTAACTCAGATCTGAGGAATTGAGGAAGCACCAAATTTACTCGTTCCATCATAGGTTTTGGGAAAAAGGTTTGAGTTGGAACAAGGGTTGTCGGAGGCCTCTCCCACCTTTTATCTCCGGAAGAGAATCAGACCTTGAATTTGGGCGGTGGGGTAGACAAGGTTTGTGTGGACTTTTGAATCTTTAGGAGTGATTGAGATAAGAACCAGAAAAGAGTTAAAAGGGAACAAAGCATGCAAACAGAAGCAAGGAAGGACTTAAGATCCCGATGCTGGCAAGCCGAAATTTTACCGGCGTCGGAGCAGACTATGTTCACGAGTTTCTCGATATTCGGGAAAGAGAGAGAATATGGTGTTTATTCGGACTTATCCAATAGGATTCTATAGTAACATTTATGACTAAACTTAGCAAGTCAAATCATTAAATGAATAACATGAGATTTTAACAAGTATTTGTAAGTCATAAAACCAATAACACATAATTTTGATAAATATTTTAAAATCAATGATTGAATAACACATGATTTTTTTTTAATTTCCAAATCCATTAAAATCATGTAACCAATAACTCCCTCTAAATCTTTTTATTTATTTTTGAACTACAGTAAAACCTCTATAAATTAATAATATTAGGACCAAGACATTTTATTAATTTATAGTGATATTAATTTATCTATAAATTAATAATAATTATTTTATAGTGTAAATTAATAATTATTAATTTATAGGTATATCTTTAATTGTTTAATTTAAAAAAAAATTATGAATTGAGAAATTTTTTGCAAAATAAGATTAGAATTTTGGATGTTGTAAATCTTATGGTACTGAAATTGAATTTGAAATAATTATTCAAAATTGACAATGAATTACAAATATTATAGACAAATTCACTTATACACATGACATAAATATTCAAAATTATGAATAAGAATATCAATTATAGTATTGTAATAGTTTATCAAACTATCAAAATGTAAATGATTCATATTTAAAAATTGAAAACTTTTAAAAGTTTTACCTGTTTTATGAAATGTTATAAAATAATTTATTTCATTATAGTTTGAAGATACAACATAACAATTGTTTAATAGATATGAGGTCTAAGAGAAACATATTTTACTATATCAGCATATATATATTTTACTATATCAGTATATATATAATTATTAATTTATAATATTATTGAAATCATATTTTATAAAAAATTTCAAAAAAATTATTTATCTTATTATATTATAAAATTTTATTATTTTTTACTCTATCTCAATGTGAGACTAGCAAAATTTATTAATTTATAATATTTATTAATTTATATACAGAGGTTTTACCGTAACTTAATTACCATATTCCATATGTCATAATGGTTGTGATGACTTCGTCAGCCACTTTTTTTTGTAATACCGAAAAATACGCAGCTCGGTTGTCAAGCATATATATATGTGTTATCATTTTGTTATGTTAATTATCCGAAATGTAATGTGTTGAGATGTAAACCCTCTTCTAAGCATGCATCTCTATTGAAAAAGGTGATATGGTGAATTGCGTACTTAACTATCCATCTAGTCACTAATAACAAACTTAATATGATTAATTAGTTAAAATTAACTTATCATATGTGGCCATGTAGGTTTCCGCGTAATGTAAATATGTAATGCGATGGAATGTATATAATCCTATTCTAAACATGTATCTCTACTGAAAAAGGTGAAAATATATAATGGTGAATTGCGCACTTAAAACTATCCATCTAGTCACTAATAACAAACTTAATACTACTTCTCTCTCAATTTTTTATAAATGGTTAATTAAGGCATTAATCTCACTTTGGAGATTACATTTTTTCTATTTAGAAGTGCCTCTAGGAAAGAAGTCGTTTAGCCTTTGACAATCTACACCAGTTTAAACTAACACGCTACAACATACCTAAGATATTATTATATTAAGCACCCAACACTTTTACCTTAAAAAGGTTGTTTTGTGTTAATTATAAAACATAAATGTTAATGTTTCTTCTCTAGTTTTTGAAATAACTAAAATTGAACATGACCCTACAACAATGATATTTATATATTCAGGTATTAAGCACCCAACATTCACTGTAGAGTGTTTTATACTGTATAAATAAATATAAAATGTACCAAGCGTCGATAGCTCATTTGGTAAAAACTCTCTCGCAAAATCTAGAAATTGCCGGTTCGAAGGACTTTCCTTGAAAAAGGACCATATAAAATGCCTAAAACCTTTTAGTAATTCATATATATATATATATATATATATATAATGTAAATGTTACTTTTCTGCTCTAACCTAATGGATGATTGGCTAAGTTCTGGATGTTTGATCAAGACGTCTTTATTTCTTTGTTAGTGATAACTGATAAGCATTAACATGTTAACATTTAATACACACAAAAATAAGAAAACAGTGTGTTACCACTAGTAAAAACTAGTTATATTGTTAAGGGATATTGTTACCCAAAAAATTTGTAGTACCAATTACCCACAAAAAGTAACCAATGGAGACAAAATTTTAGATTATTTATTTCGTATCAAATTAGTGAGTATTCGTCGCAAGATAAATACGGAAAGCTGCAGACCAACGGTGTAGCTAATTTATTACAAATTTTGTTACGAACTTATATGTAGGAAAGGAGCTAGCGTAATAGTTTGTGGGTAATATGTTATTTAAAAAAAAAGAAATTGTAACAACAAAGACAAGTTGCGACGAATATGTCGTATCAGAATTTATCTAGAAAAACTTGTATACAAGTGGGCAATAGGGTCTAGACCATCATTACTCATCGTTACTTCCACAATTTTTCTTATTAAAAATAAATGAAAAAATACAAAAAAAAAGAAAAGAAGAGAGAAGATTACTTCAGTTACTCTGGCTAGAAACGTTACTCTTTCCTTTTTGAAGGGGGAAAAAATCCGAAAAATACGTCATCTAATTTTTTTTTGGCCATTTAATTTCTCTAGTTATTAAATTTTCCAAAAAATATATGGTTTAATTTCCGTTGTCTTTAAAAACCTTCATTTTATTAATAACGGTAGATTCATACTTACGACATAACGACTGTTAACTCTAATGACGGAAATGTTAACCAGGATTAAACTATTTCCGTCATTAAAGTTAATCCTGGTTAATATTTCCGTCATTAAAGTTAACAGTCGTTATATCGTAAGTATGAATCTACCGTTATTAATAAAATGAAGGTTTTTAAAGACAACGGAAATTAAACCAGGTATTTTTTGGAAAATTTAATAATTAGAGAAATTAAACGGTAAAAAAAAAATTAAATAACGTATTTTTCGGGTTTTTTCCCTTTTTGACGACTGTCAATTTGTAATTTATAATATATTAAAATATATTTTTTTTTTGTGTTGAGCAATGTATCAGCGTTCTCCTACTAATAATGCTCTAAGTAAAAAAATTATTTTCTGCGTCTAAATGTAAAAAGGGTGGAAAAAAAAGATGGTATTTTCTCTCCTAGCGACGGCGAACATTTGATGAGATCCCAAACCCTAAAATTTGTAGAGCTTCTTCTTCCTCCTCACAGGGTTGGACCTGTAACTTTTTGTTCTTTTTCGTCTTCTTCAGGGTTGATCCGTATTTTTCTGTTCTCTTCCTCTCTTAGTTTCAACTCTTTACTTTTTTTAGCTTTCCTTTGAGACATTTTTCTTAAAGTTTATGTCACAGAAGACAATGAGTGAAGGAAAACTGGAATTTCCTCCATAGATCTACGTTTCTCAGTGATATATTGCTCTGTGAGCTTCCCGTTGAAGACGACGAAGAGTAGCGGAAGTGGGACTTTGATGGTTGTGAGAGTTAAAGCTTATGGTTCTTCTTCCGATTCGTCTGCAGATTCATCTACGCCTCTTAATGGCACTCGGGTAAATGGCAATTGAACTTGGAAATCGTAATTGGTTCAACGTTTGATTGATTTGATGTTTACACTAATTTGAATAGATCAATTGGTTTTGAGCAGCAGCACAAAAGCAGGAGAGATATATTATTGGAGTATGTTCAGAATGTGAAGCCTGAGTTCATGGAGATGTTCATTCTCTCAACAGACCTAATTTTTTTTTTAAAGTTATAAGCTTTTCATTTCTTCTGCGTCTCTTGTCTATGACTATATTTCTCCGTTTTATCTTTTGTTTGTTTCAGAACTATTGTCTCAACTCTCAACATTGAACAAAGAGTAATTTATTCCTGTTCTTCTTCCTCACTTGTAATCTTTTCTTTGACCTATATCAATTCCAGATTTTGAAATAGAACAGAGATAAGAAGGACGCTGAGTTTAATGAACGATTCAAGCATAGTGAGTCTCACTATTACTTTTGCACATTTGTATCAGTGTTGATTCCATTGTTTCAAGCTGTGATCAGATCTTATGTCAAGAAGACCTTCGTAGTGTAGCTTATGAGATATTTAGATTAGTCTTCCTTTATGAATCTATGAAACATATATTTTGTGTGTGTGTAGACCTATGAATGGATGTATGATGAACAAACAAACAAACTTAGGTTAAGATGATCAGATGCAGTGCAAGGTGTTTCAATACCCTTATGATGTTGTAGCATAAAACATGTCAATCCATAAAGTGTGAGATGTGCATGCAATCAGAATATGAACAGTAATCCAAGTTAAGCCAAGTATGAAAGTGGTTTTGGTAAAACAGTTTGATGAAAGTAATGAAAATGCAGAAAGTAAAGATGCAGAAAGGAAAATGCTTGAAATAGAGGTTGAATGCAAGTAAGCAATGCTGAAATTAAACTAGCAGAAGTAAAAGCACTAAATAAAACAGTAAAAGTGCAGAATTGAAATAGAACAAAAAATAAAGGAACAACCCGAAGGTGCTCGATCAAGCACTCGACCGTGTGACTGGTCGAGTGACTAGGTCGAGTGGGTTTTGAGGAAGAACAGATGCAATCTTGAAAAACTTAAACTGAAACAAATGCAATGAAACAGGATGATATGCGATAAGTAAACAATCAAATGGTAAAGAAGGCTTCCAGAGATGGATTCATGGGCTAGTGTTCAGGCTGTGGCTATCTAAACTGGTCAACAAACCTCAATCAAACATGAGCTATCTCTAGACAATGATCTTAATGACTCACTAATCTACTCTCATGACAGAAGTGATCAAGTCACAGTAACATCCTAACCCAACTCTCATTGGTGAAACCATAATGAACAGGCCATAAGCATCAGACCATTATTTGTCAAAGACCACCTTGTGCAACCAATCTCTTGGGACAAACATGATAATCTCCAGTGTTGGCTTTATCTAACAACCTAGACATTGGTGTGATGCTAGGAAGCTTAAGATCTGCTGTTACCCTCTCAGATATAAGAACAGCTTAGAGCACACCCAACCCAGAAGAGATATTTAAACAAGCAAGCTTGACCATTCCAGACTACCACAGCCCTAAACCAGCCTAATCCATCTCCAGAATCCTAAATCACTACTCAGATGCACAAATCATGATGATGATGAACATAAACCCAGAAAATGATGAAACTAGCATGATAAGCAAGATGAAATGATGAACAACAACTTAATATAAAGAAGCAAGCTCAAATTCTCAATACACTGAAAGTTATGGAACTTAAAAAGTACAGAAATCTGAGAGAAAACAGTAAATAAAAGGTGTAAAGCAGTAAATAAATCCTAAAAACCCTTAAAGGGTAAGAACTAGGTTTTTTTTGGTGGCTACAGAGACTTTTTTGGCTAAAAAGAGGACCTTTGCGGCGATGGGGTACAAAGAGTATATATAGAGGGGGAAGGAAGCCCTGATTTGGCTACCAGACAAAATAGCAAGGCGGCTCGATGTACTCGACCAGATGTGGTCGAGTGGCTTTGGTCGAGTGGGTTTCCTTCTGCTTCCCACCGGTCGAGTCTTGAGTTCCACACGGTCGAGTGCTTCCCATCCAAACGGTCGAGTGCTTCAGAATCAGATGGTCGAGTGCTTCATGTGTTGTTGGTTTTCTCCTTGATTCATCTCCTATTCACTCCATTGATTTCACTCTCCTTATCCCAGATGCTATTTCCATGCTTCTTGAGTTCAATTCACCTGTTCAAACAAGGAATAATGCAAATGCAATGCAGATCCTACTCTAATGCACAAACAATCCTTAAACTATATAAAAGTGACAAGATAGGCTGATAAAACATGTAAAAGATGTAAATAAACAGTGGTTGAACAAGGTAAAATATATAAATATCAACTCTCCCAAACTTAGTCTTTGCTTGCCCTCGAGCAAACAAGACACAAGAAGGAAGAGAGGTTTGAAAGTGGGATCTCAGAACCTTAAACATGCAGATAGACTAGCTAGAATCAATGTCCAAGTTACTAGTACTATTATGGAAGGTGAATGAGCTATACTTAAAGATTTTAGACAAGCCTTTCACAACTTTAACTGATTCAAGTCTTAGACTTCCACATGCATTCAAATCAGTCATTTCCTTTAACATTCATTAAGCAAGAACATGAATCAGATTATGCAATGTTTAAACTCATTTGGCTTGGTAATAAGGGTTAGAGACAAAAATGATCTCTCTTTTGAGTGGAGCTTATCAAACACAAGGGTTCTCTCACAAAAAGTGGATTGAGCTTTAGAAGAATGCTAAAGGTAATATCACTTAGACAAATACAAGAACAGAACCTTGTCTACCCAAAGGTACCCAAAGTGTTTGTTCCTAATCATTTTAACCGCATAATGTCCTAATTCTACCCTTAAGCTTCATCTTTTCTCTTTTGCCCTTTTCTCTTTTCTGTTGTTTCAGTCCTAGGAGGGATTTCTTACTGATTTCTCTAGTGGAATGGAGGGTTCTTTCTTAAATGCTAAGGTTCTCTTTCTTACTTGTTTCCCAAGTCATAAAACTTTTTTACTAGACTCTTTTTTTCTTTCTTTCTTTTCTTTGACCAGAACCTTATTTGAAACTTTTACTACACCCCATTCTTTCACTTAGAGTTTGAATTTACTTTAAAACACTTCCCTCTTAAGGACTTTACCCTTTTCTTTCCCTTTTCACTCTTTTCTTTTCTTTTTGCACACACCAAGTCCCAAACCCAGAATTTAAACCACCTAGTCCCATCTAGTTTGAAAAATGCAAACTAGAACTACACAAGGTTTTATTCTTGTCAGTTCAAACCTAACACTTTCCACCAAGCTCAATCCCAAAATAGGCCTCACACACACAAGAATAAACATGGCTTGAAAGAAAGGTTGGTTTTGGGTGGGGAAAACTGATTCAATGATGAAAGCAGCTACTTGGATCAACAAGAGTGGTAATAATGGAAAAGATTACTTGGATCAACAAGAGTGGTAAAAATGGAAAAGATGATCCAAATATGTATAAAGTATCCATGAGTTCAAAGCATTACACAATCTGATAATTTAAAATCAATATTAGGTTCTTATAAATAGGAAATGACTTCAAATCACAACATGCTTCAGTTTAGACAGAATGCAATATAGGAATTCTAGACTTGGTTCAATCTTATGTTTCTAGCCACTCAACTAGCATCAAAATACTATTAACTTGGGCATTGATCCTAGTTTAGTGAATTCAAACAGTGTTAACAAGGCTAAACTCATCATTGATCCCTAATGCAAATGTGAAGCAATCCTATATGAAACATGCTAACAAGATCATAATATGCAATGCAAACTACATGAACACTCTGTTTTTTTAAAGATTTTTGTGAAAAAATTTCAAATTTTTTTTTTGTTTTTCTATGCCTTAGATGCAATGCAAATATTGATAAAAATAAGAAAACATCAAACTATGTTAAATGATGTCTTAAACTCTCCCCCAAACTTAAATTACACAGTCCCTTGTGTAATAAAAATTTGAAAGAAAATTTAAGAACTGAAACAGAGAAAACATGCAACTAAATGGTATAAACAGTGGATAAGGTGATATTGGTACCTCAAGGGTTGTTGAAGAAGCTGTCCACATCTTCAGCCATGCTGTCATATGTGTAGCTTGAGCCTTGGGCTTGATTCTGACTTGCTGAAAGAGATGGGGGGTACTCGACTATGGCACCGGACATGCACTCGACCGAGCACTCGATCGAGTGACTCGGTCGAGTGCTTGGCCGAGTTGGGAAATGTTGTTCTTGCTGCCCAAAATATTGCTGCATGAGTGCCGGGTCCATGAAGTACTGTGGAGGGAAGGGAAGGTAAACTTGGCCATAGGGGTAAGATGGATAACCCTGAGGAGCTGGGAAGCTGTATTGAGGCATGGAGAAGTGCTCGGCCGAGTGCATTTGAGGCACTCGGTCGAGTGTTGGTTCGAGTGCACTGGTCGAGTGCCTCGGATTGGGCTGTTCTGCTCGGATTGTACCTCTTCTCCTTTGTGATGGCTCAAATGACGATGCTCTGGAAGGCTCCAAAGTGTTTCCAGCTCTAGATGGTACCCTGGTTGAGCTGCTCCTTCTCAATTGCTCAGCTGGTGCTGGGGGTGTGTTTCCACTCTTCAATTCAGCAATTTCCTTTTTCATACCCTTGTTGGACTTGGACATCTTAGCCAATTTCTTCTTCAGCTTCTCAGTTGTCTTACCATGCCACTTGTTCCACTTTTGGAGTAATGTCACCCTTTTTGCTGTCTCTCTTACTCCTCTACTATCTCTTGGTTGAGGCTCATAGTCTTCAAATTAGAACTGTTCTTCCCCATCAGCCATATTAACATCACCAGCTTGTTCTTCAACATAAGGGGCTGACCCATCAAACAGTAGCTCAACTGCTGGCCAAAATCAATGTTGAGCCCTTGACTTATTGATGTAGCTCCTTGGTTTGGCAGTACAAATTGAGCCTTTCCTACTGTTGGGTGGTCAAAATTGAACAGGTACTTCCCATGATGCTTCTCCTTGGCAAGAATGAGAGTGAAGGTGAGATATGGGATGTCAATCCATCTTGACTGGGTCTTTTCACCTCTAAGTGGGACATTTGCAGCTTTAAGTATTGGAGTAATGATGCCTCCAATGGTTAGGACTCCAGTTGAGCCCCTCTTGTATAGCTTGCTGACCCAACTTATGTAGTAGATAAATTGGTCAATGAGGACCATAGCTAGATTTGTTTCCACATTATTCCCAAGAATGATGGTCCCATCTCTTGCTGTTGTGATGATGCTGCAGAGTGCCACATCTAGCATCTTTAGCTCCCCCTCATTCAAATTGACACTCTTTTCTAGCAAAGAGGGTATTTGCCAAAGCCTTGTGGAAATATCTTAAAACTGGGCTTCTAATCTTGGAACTCTTGGTGCTAGAAGAAGAGTATGGCCTATCTTCTCCTATGGTTTGCCATACAGATTGCAATTCTTCTTTTGGTATGACAAGATTGTTGGCAGCTCCCTGGTCAAACCCAAAAAGTTCAGCAATCTCTGCAAGGGAAAGCTCATAACTCCTGCCCCTGATTGAGAAAGTGATGTATCCAGGCTCTTCTTCTTGCTCCATTTGGTCTTCATAGCTATGCCTTTGGAGAGTTGCTAAGAATTCACAGCTCATCTCCCTGTAACCCTCCATGTGCATTTCCATGAATTTGGCTATGTTGCACTTGTTGAAAAGAAGCTCCACATCCTCAGCTATACCGAGTTCCAACATAGTCTCTTTTTGTGGATATCTTGTCCCTTGGAACTTCATGCTCATGAAGGCTTCATAGAGTTGGGTTGTGGAAAACTTCCCAGAATCTTCTTCTATCTCTTCTTCATCATTCTCTTCTTGATGTGGCTCCTCGGCTTGTGGTGGTTCTTCAGCTGGCCTTTTCCCTCTTGAAATGTTCCTCCTATGCTTAGAGAAATCAAACACCAATTCGCCTTCTTCCTCACTCATGACCCAGTCTTCTTCCTCAGGTTGACTCTGCCGCATTTTCCTACTCAACGAGATACTCGACCGGCCACTCGACCGTGTGCGTGGTCGAGTTCCAGGTCGAGTGTCTTCCTCAGCTTCTCTTGGATTGTAAGGAACCTTTTGGAGCTCAGGAAAGCTGGCAGCTACAAGCTTAGCGGCTGCTTGGCGAGCAGCAGTTCTTTCTTGTGAAGTCATTTCAAAAGAAACTTTGGAAGAACAAACTCAAAACTCAAAATCAATAGGTTAGTGAACCAACAAGATAGAAAGCAATGAGCTTTTAGCTTTTAAAAGAGACTTCTATCAAGAATTTGAAGTGTTTATGCAAATGAGAGAGTGTGGAGGACTTAGAGTCGATTTCTTATGCTTATAAAGAGATGGAGGGGATAAAGAGACAAGGGTGGAGCGTGTATACCATTCAAATTCAAAATTGGAATCTTTGACTCATTTTAGCACATGCTCGACCCCACCACTCGACCCCACGTGGTCGAGTGCTTGACCAAGTTTGAAATTTCAAATTTGCTTCTCCCTCCATTCGATCGAGTGGGTTTGGGCTTGATTGGGCACTCGATCATGTGCTCCTTGGTGGGCTGGTCGAGTGGCCTTGAAATTCCTTCCCATTGAGTCCAAACTCACTTAAGTCCATGTACAAGCCTCATATAAAAGCCTACCCAAAACAAACATAAAAGAAAAACATCAAAAACTCAAGGGAAATTAAACTTATATACAAAGATACCTTAGGGACTTCCTCCCTAGTGAACTTGTTTAAAGTCACTAAGCTTGACTGATTCACTTTCCTCAAGCAGGGGGGGCTTCCTTGAGAAACATTGTGAACTGCTCATGTTTCTCCCCTGGCCAGTATTTCTTAACTCTCTGTCCATTGACTGTGAATTCACTACCATCCTTGTTGAGAAGTGTCACTGCTTCAAATGGCAAAACCTCTTTTACTTCAAAAGGGCCTCCCCATCTGCTTTTTAACTTTCTTGGGAATAGCTTAAGCCTTGAGTTGAAAATTAGCACTTGATCTCCAGCAGTGAGGTCTTTAACCAGAATCTTCTTGTCATGGAAGGCTTTTGTTCTTTCTTTATAGATTTTGGAGCTCTCATAAGCTTCCAGCCTTATCTCTTCGAGCTCATGCAGATCAAGGCTTCTCTTGGCTTGGGCTGTCTCTAAATCCAGATTCAAAAGTTTGATTGCCCACAGAGCTTTATATTCCACTTCAACATGAAGATGACAAGATTTTCCATAAACAAGCTGAAATGGGGTTCTTCCTATTGGAGTCTTAAAAGCTGTTCTATAGGCCCAAAGTGTTTCATCAAGTTTGCTAGACCAATCCTTCCTTGTTGCTCCCACTATCCTTGATAGAATTGCCTTGATCTGCTTGTTTATGACCTCCACTTGCCCACTTGTTTGAGGGTGATAAGCTGTAGATACCTTGTGTTTAACCCCATATTTCTTCAACATTCTCTCAAAGACCTTGTTAATAAAATGAGTCCCCCCATCACTGATCACAGCCCTTGGAACTTCATATCTTGGTAAGATTATGGTCTTGAAAAGTTTAAGAACCACCTTGTGATCATTGGTGGGGCTTGCAATTGCTTCAACCCACTTGGAGACATAGTCCACAGCTACCAATATGTACACATTGCCATTTAATGGTGGGTTAAAAGGACCCATGAAGTCAATTCCCCAAACATCAAATATCTCAACTTCCAGAATTGGGTTTTGGGGCATCTCATTCCTTCTGGTAATGTTTCCCATCCTTTGGAAGGCATCACAACTTGTAATGAACTTATGAGTGTCCTTGAACAGAGTTGGCTACCATAGGCCTGCTTGTAGAACCTTTTGGGCAGTTTTGAATGTTGCAAAATGGCCTCCATAAGGTGAACCATGACAGTGCTTCAGAACTCCTTCTATTTCACTTTCTGCTATGCATCTTCTAAACAGGCCATTTGATCCCTTCTTGTATAGATAAGGCTCATCCCAATAGTAATTGTTGACATCCTTGAGCAGTTTCTTCTTTTTATAAGGGTCTATGTCTTCTGGAAATTCTTCACAGACCTTGTAGTTCACTATGTCAGCATACCAAAGCAGATCTCTGCTGTCTACTGCCATCCACTCTTCCATCTGGTCCTGGTCGAATGAGTCCCTGAACACGCTCGATCGAGTGTTAGTTCGAGTGGGCGGTCGAGTGGCCTCCAATTGCATCAGCCTCTCTTCTGGCATTGAATCATCAATAGGTATAACCTCTTCTATCCGCATTCTGGACAAGTGATCAGCTACTCCATTCTCTATACCCTTCTTATCCACTATCTCCATGTTAAATTCTTGTAGGAGCAGGATCCATCTTAACAACCTGGGCTTGGTGTCTTTCTTTGAGTAAATATGTCTCAAAGCAGCATGATCAGTGTACACTATTACCTTGGAACCCACCAGGTAGCTTCTGAACTTGTCAAATGAAAATACAACTGCCAAAAGCTCATTTTCTGTGGTTGAGTACCTCCTTTGAGTCTCATCCAAAGTTCTGCTTGCATAGTGTATAACATGCAGCTTCTTATCTTTTTTCTGTCCCAGGACTGCTCCCACAGCGAAATCAGAAGCATCACACATGATTTCAAATGGAAGATTCCAGTTTGGAGCTTGAACTATTGGTGCTGATATTAAAGAAGTCTTGATCTTCTGGAAAGCCTTCAAACACTCTTCATCGAAATTGAATCAGTTTCTTTGCATAGCAGCCTTGTTAATGGCCTAGCAATCTTAGAAAGGTTTTTGATAAACCTCCTGTAGAACCCAGCATGACCTAGAAAGCTTCTTATGTCCCTAACTGTCCTTGGTGGTTGAAGTTGGACCATGACTTTAATTTTAGCCTTATCAACCTCAATACCTTTCTCTGAAATCTTATGACCAAGAACTATCCCTTCTTGAACCATGAAGTGGCATTTTTCCCAGTTCAGAACCAGATCTGTCTCTTCACACCTTTTTAAAACCCTGCATAGGTTAGCCAGACAAAAAGGGAAAGAGTCCCCATAGACAGAGAAGTTATCCATGAAAACTTCAACAACATCCTCAATAAGATCAGAGAAGATAGACATCATGCATCCTTGAAAAGTAGCTGGTGCATTACATAGTCCAAATGGCATTCTTCTATAAGCAAAAGTACCATATGGACATGTGAATGTTGTCTTTTCTTGATCATTAGGGTGGATTGGTATTTGGAAAAACCCAGCATAACCATCCAAGAAACAGTAATGAGTGTGATTAGCAAGCCTTTCAAGCATTTGATCAATAAATGGGAGAGGAAAATAATATTTTCTAGATGCAGAGTTAAGCTTTCTGTAATCAATACACATCCTATGTCCTGTTATAGTCCTTGTAGGGATTAATTCATCTTGATCATTCTTAACCACAGTGATACCACATTTTTTGGGCACACAATGCACTGGTGAGACCCAAGTACTATCAGAGATAGGGTAGATCACACTAGCACTAAATAGTTTAAGGATCTCTTTCTTTATCACTTCCTTAAGGTTTGGGTTAAGTCTTCTCTGGGGTTCTATGCTAGAATAAGATTCATTTTCAAGGTGAATTCTGTGCATGCAAAGACTTGGTGAAATCCCTTTGATATCGTCTAAGGAATAGCCAATAGCCTTTCTAAACTTTCTAAGTTCAGTTACTAGCAGATCAAGCTCTTCATTACTCAAACTAGCATTTACTATCACAGGATAAGTAGAGTTAACTCCCAGAAACACATACCTTAGGCCAGATGGGAGTGGTTTCAGCTCCACTTTTGGTGCCTTAAGCTCAGACCAGTCATCTATGAGTGACTCGGTAGGGCACACGACCGGGTGATATTGGTGCTCGATCGGGTGCTCGTTCGAGTGTGGGGTCGAGCATTGTGCTTCTGTAATCCCAACTGACCAGACTTCTTCCCTTGATAATGCCAATTCTTCAAATGCTTCTGGGGTGTCAGACTTCCTTTGGGAATCCAATATCTCCTCATAAACCTTGCTTTCTTCATAGAGGAACCCCTCTTCTCCACTTTTGGTTAGAACAGTTTTGAGGTGATCCTGTTCTGATAGCTCTTCCATCAATTCTCCTGCTAGTTCCTCCATTTCTTCAACCCAAAAGACCTTTCCTTCAATTGTTGGTTTTCTCATAGTCTCAACAATGTCAAATGTCATCCTGAAGTCTTCTCCTAAATTTAGATCAATTTTTCCTTTCCTTACATCAATTATAGCCCCTGCTGTAGCTAGAAAAGGCCTTCCCAAGATCAAATGATCTTTTGGTTCTTCATCCATTTCTAAAACTACAAAGTCTGTTGGGACCTCTACTGATCCAATCCTAACTGGTAGGTCCTCCAGTACACTATTTGGCAGCCTTACTGATCTATCTGCTAAGATCAGTGATATATTGCAAGGCTTATATCTTGTAAACCCCAGGCGTTTGGCTACTGATAAGGGCATCAGACTGACTGAAGCTCCCAAATCACACAGGCATCTGTTGAAGGTTAGAGGTCCAATGGAGCTGGGTAATGTAAAGAAACCAGGATCCCTCAATTTCTGAGGATTCACTTGCTTCTCGATTATGGCACTGCATTCATGACTGAGAACTACCATCCCCTGGACTTCCTTTATTCTTTCCATCACAGCATCTTTCAAGAACTTCTGGTAAGGTGGGATTAAAGCAAAAGCATTTATCAAAGGCATCTTAAGCTCAATCTCTCTGACTTGCTTATCAAACAGTGCCTTGTACTTCTCTACCATTTGCTTCTTAAACCTTCCTGGGAAAGGCAGTAGGGGTTTATAAGGAGGGAGAACAAACCGAACTTCCTTTTCTTTGATAGGAGCCGGTTTGACCTTCTCTTGGGTAGGCATTCGACCATCTGCTCGATCACTCACTCGGTCGTTTGACTGTTCGAGTGGATGATCGAGTGGGTGCTCGATCTCTGCCTGTTTTTCGTTCTGAGTTGCTCCTTGCTGAAACTCCTCCCCAACCTGTTCTTCACTGTCCTCAGTGACTGGCAAGATTCCAACTCTCTCTGGTAGTGTCCTTCCACTACGTAGATTAATTGCACTAGCAAATTCAGTAGTTTGTTCAACTGCTTTCCCTTTTAGTGTGCTCTCCATGAATTTAACCTTGGAGTTAAGGCTTTCAAACTTGATGTTCAGGTCATTGTAAGTGGAATCTATTCTCTGGTTGATCTCAGCAAACTTCTTGGAGGTTTCCATCTGACCAGTGGCTTGGTTAAGCAACAGCTGCTGCATCAATGTTCTTAAGTTTGGTTCCTGGGCTTGGGTGGTCTGAAACCCTGGTGGGGGACACATCTGACCCTAGTAACCTTGGTTCTGTTGTTTAGGCACATAATTGTGCTGCTGCTGTGCTTGTTGTGGTGGATAGACTTGATCCTGTAGATTGGCCACATTTGTACTCCTATAAGACAGATTGTTGTTCTTGAACTGGTTATAGGGTTTGAATCCTCCTTGGTTTTGGATGTAACATAGCTCAGCTACCTCATTCTCCCCATCTTGAATTGTTGTGTCTTCCTCAGCAAGAAAATGAATGTTTTTCTGTTGACTGAGCAGAATCTTGTCTAACTTCTCATTCATCATCTTCATATCCTTCTTGTATTTCTCATCTGGGGTTGAATCCACAAATCTGACAGTTCTATCATAGTCTTCATTATAGTTGCCATCTGACTGGGCCAAATTTTCTACCAGTTCCCATCTTTCATCCACATGTTTGTTGAGAAAATTCCCCGGCAACGGCGTCAATTGAAACATATCTTTTGTGTGTGTGTAGACCTATGAATGGATGTATGATGAACAAACAAACAAACTTAGGCTAAGATGATCAGATGCAGTGCAAGGTGTTTCAATACCTTTATGATGTTGTAGCATAAAGGATGTCAATCCATAAAGTGTGAGATATGCATGCAATCAGAATATGAACAGTAATCCAAGTTAAGCAAAGTATGAAAGTGGTTTTGGTAAAACAGTTTGATGAAAGTAATGAAAATGCAGAAAGTAAAGATGCTGAAAGGAAAATGCTTGAAATAGAGGTTGAATGCAAGTAAGCAATGCTGAAATTAAACTAACAGAAGTAAAAGCACTAAATAAAACAGTAAAGGTGCATAATTGAAATAGAACAGAAAATAAAGGAACAACCCGAAGGTGCTCGATCAAGCACTCGACCGTGTGACTGGTCGAGTGACTAGGTCGAGTGGGTTTTGATGAAGAACAGATGCAATCTTGACAAACTTAAACTGAAACAAATGCAATGAAACAGGATGATATGCGATAAGTAAACAATCAAATGGTAAAGAAGGCTTCCAGAGATGGATTCATGGGCTAGTGTTCAGGCTGTGGCTATCTAAACTGGTCAACAAACCTCAATCAAACATGAGCTATCTCTAGACAATGATCTTAATGACTCACTAATCCACTCTCATGATAGAAGTGATCAAGTTACAGTAACATCCTAACCCAACTCTCATTGGTGAAACCATACTGAACAGGCCTTAAGCACCAGACCATTATTTGTCAAAGACCACCTTGTGCAACCAATCTCTTGGGACAAGCATGATAATCTCCAGTGTTGGCTTTATCTAACAACCTAGACATTAGTGTGATGCTAGGAAGCTTAAGATCTGCTCTTACCCTCTCAGATATAAGAACAGCTTAGAGCACACCCAACCCGGAAGAGATATTTAAACAAGCAAGCTTTACCATTCCAGACTACCACAGCCCTAAACTAGCCTAATCCATCTCCAGAATCCTAAATCACTACTCAGATGCACAAATCATGATGATGATGAACATAAACCCAGAAAATGATGAAACTAGCATGATAAGCAAGATGAAATGATGAACAACAACTTAATATAAAGAAGCAAGCTCAAATTCTCAATACACTAAAAGTTATGGAACTTACAAAGTACAGAAATCTGAGAGAAAACAGTAAATAAAATATGCAAAGCAGTAAATAAATCCTAAAAACCCTTAAGGGGTAAGAACTAGGTTTTTTTTGGTGGCTACAAAGACTTTTTTTGGCTAAAAAGAGGACCTTTTGCGGCCATGGGGTACAAAGAGTATATATAGAGGGGGAAGGAAGCCCTGATTTGGCTACGAGACAAAATAGCAAGGCGGCTCGATGTACTCGATCAGATGTGGTCGAGTGGCTTTGGTCGAGTGGGTTTTCTTCTGCTTCTCACCGGTCGAGTCTTGAGTTCCATACGGTCGAGTGCTTCCCATCCAAACGGTCGAGTGCTTCAGAATCAGATGGTCGAGTGATTCATGTGTTGTTGGTTTTCTCCTTGATTCATCTCCTATTCACTCCATTGATTTCACTCTCCTTATCCTAGATGCTATTTCCATGCTTCTTGAGTCCAATTCACCTGTTCAAACAAGGAATAATGCAAATGCAATGCAGATCCTACTCTAATGCACAAACAGTCCTTAAACTATATAAAAGTGACAAGATAGGCTGATAAAACATGTAAAAGATGTAAATAAACAGTGGTTGAACAAGGTAAAATATATACGTATCAATCTACAAAATTTGATTTGGTTTTATTATATCTTAGACCTCACCCATTCTTTCTATTGGGATATTCCAGCACTACCCAAAGCTTTGGGTGAAGATGAGACTGAGTTTCTCGATAAACTGGAGATGGTGAGCAACTTTTTTCATGGAAAGCTAATTAATTTCTTGCATGTTTAGTGAGTACTTATCTCGTTTATTGCAAATGGACTGCGTATGGCTTGACCATTAATAAGCTCTTAAGTGTTTCATGATCCAGCGTTTGCTGCTGTAGTTATTTAACTGTGTTCTTACAAATGTTTTTGGGTGCAAGAAAGATAACTAACTTCTCTCAAGTCTCAATGCGGTCTGATGTTCTTGATGTTTACTTTATTATGTTTAGTTGTTGGTCAAAGCTGATGGCTCTTATGTGGATGATAGGGCGAGGTCGATTGCAGAGGAGATTCAAAGAGAGATTGATGCAGTCTCTCAACCCTCGGATGGCGCCTCACAAGGAGGTTCCTCTGCCACAGGGTCGACTCGGCTTCAAGATGATGAGCTGTTCTATAAGGTAACATGATCTCCTATAATATCTGTTTGGATCAGTTTCGAACTTACTCCAAGATTTTGATTTATATTTGTCTTGCATATGTATATTGTTCTACAAGTATGAACTACCATGATTTACTACTTTTGTTGTCTACACTGTTTGATAACCTATACATATTTGCTTGTTTGCTCGAGTTACAAGTGGGTGTTTATGAGATACATATTGATGTTTATCAGATCAGATATTAACAACACTTTTTCATTAAGTTGTACCATCTCAGAATGGGAGGATCTTCGGTCTCGAGGGGAGAAACTACATCCGTGAGCGTGGAGAAAGCTCAGCTGGTGCAGTGGAAATGATCTCTCTTGAACGTCAACTCACATCTCTTCAAGAGCAGCTGGCTAATGTTTTGGAATTTATGAAGCAATATATGCTTGAAGGTGGCTCACACTCTTTCCCATCGGCTCAACCAACTAATGGTACGGGTGCATCAATGACCAGCCCAACTCAAGCTAACAACAGGGACAACCGAGATGCCAACCCTGAAGATGCTGACATCCATCTCAGTCATCCCACTAATGTGCCGGATGAGACTCATGAACCAGAAGAAGATGACAGTGATGCATATCACGGTAGTGCCATCATCTGATGAACACTCAATATCACCTTTCTTTAACCCCTCGTTGTTTGTTTTAATACTCTGAGCAGAGTCTTTTGGTTTATATCTCTGCTCTGTAATGTGGTCTAAAACTCTGCTTCCTATTTCGGTTTAAAACTCTGATATGTAGTCTTTTGCTTAAAATTCTGCTCTGTATTCTAATGTCTGATGGTAAAACGCTGTATCACTTCATGTTACTACTTTTGAATCTTATTTGCACATTTGTTTTCCGTTTATAGTGTAATCAATCGAAACTAATTGTTACAAGAACGCGTAGCTAAGTATTACGGAATATCCGAAGCTAGCTGTGAAACCTACGCGACAAACTTCTTGTCCCCATTAGTAACAAGTTAATGACAACCAGCCTTGAAGCTTGTTGTGAGTATGTAGCCACAACAATTTTTGTCACGTTTTGTAACAAATTGCTAATAATACGTTTGACGGCTTTTGTCTCAAACTGGCGTAGATAATTGTATCAACTAGTAACAAATGGCGACAAATTCGGCTGTCTCAAATCTGTAGCAAGCTGCGATGATTTGCGATGAAGGGCTCAGTTTGTGACGAGTAAATAATTACTATTTTTTTTGTAACAAAACTGTGACAAATTATTTTTAGCTACAGAAAACATGTTATTCCGACACAATTTTTTGTAACTATACAACAAATTTTTACTAGTGTTTTACGTATACGTTTTTTCTCTCGAGATATATAAATATATAGAGACAGGGTGTCGGTTATTGATAATATGAGTTCATGATTAAAGGATCCTATTGCTAAACGAAAACAAAGAATCTAATAATTACGACGAAGGAAAACGTGTTACCAAGAGTATTTTAATATTTTTTTGTAACTTTTAGTAAAGAATTTGAAGTTTTCAATGGACATACAACGAAATGAAAGAAAAATAAAATAGTAGTGTTTTGTTTTTATCCCCAATTCATTTCATCGGTGAAGACCACTTCATCGTCGGTTGAACTATTTTAATCTTCTTTAATTTGTAAAAATTGTAGGATTAAACATATATATCTAGAATATTAAAAACCTCAAGAGTTAAACTTCTGATTGTGATTGAGACAAATCTTTTATGGGTATTTCCCACGAACTCGATAAACGATCAAGAAATGAGAATATATGTTTCAATTATAGAGTGTGTGACTCATAAGGAACAAGACGAGAGGAAATGCAGAACCAAACATGCGTTTTATATATTATAGGGATATAAAACTCATCAGAGATGTATTTAGAGACAACAATTTCTCAATTATTTTACTTACAAGAAAGTCTCCCTGGACTTAAATAGTTCAAGAAAAATTAAAATTAACATGTCTATATATTTCAATCGCCCTCAAGATCAATATGTTAGTTACTTATTTATAAGAGAACTTCACTCTGGAATTGTAAAAGTAACCTATCACTCTTGGGTTTCCTCCATCTCCTTCTTAACTTCTTTCATCTTCTGGGAGAGCACTTTCAACTTCACTTGCTTATCGGTTATCTTCCTCTTGACCTCTTCAGTGGCACTAAGATATTGGACTAACTCCGTACAGAGCTTCTCCATCTCATCTTTCAACTCCGTGCTCTCACGATCCAGCTCTTCAAGACGAGTATCCACACTAGTGTTTCCAACATTAGCCATTTTTTCTCACAAAGATTTCAAAAAAAAAGAAAGCAAAAGATGAAAAAATTATAAAAATGCGATATTGTGAAAGAATTTAATTTGTGTGTGTGTTGCAATGTAAAATACCTCTTCTAAACATCTCCATTTATAGCTGAAAAAGGTGATAATGTCGAGTTGCGTACTTCAACTCTCCACCTACGCTACTAAAGCACTAACACAAACTTACTACTTCTCTCACAAGTCTATGGTTAATTAAGGCAATAACTTTACTTTGAAGGTTAGATCTCGTGAAGGTTCATTTCTCTACAAATTATTTTTTATTAAAAATTATAATGAAAATAAATGTACACAGATAATAAATCAATAAATATATATAGTTAACCTTTCTCCCCCTAGTTTAATTCTTTTTTTTTTTTGACAACCCCTAGTTTAATTCTTTTTTTTTTTTGACAACCCCCTAGTTTAATTCATCAGCCCATGGATATGAATAAAACAATCTCAATGGTGGTTTGAACTAATCTTACTCTCTTTTCAATGGATATATAAGAAATGGATATAATAGTCATATTGTCTTACTTTTTTTGTTACTGATCAACGTAAAAATTATGTAACAATATCGCAATACTTATTCATATAAGAGCTTCACTGAAAAAAATTAAAAATTGTTGGTTTTCCATCATCTCCTTCAATTCTTAACTTCTTTATCTTCTCGATGAGCTCTTCATTTTCTTACAATTGAGCTTCTTCATTCTCGTAGACTTTTGTGTTAATTATAAAATATAAAGGAAAATTTTGTTTAATGGAAGTATAATTTCAGGTATTAAGCACCAAACTTTACCTACAGAATATAACTGTTACTTTTCTGTTCTAATATTGCTTGATTCACCTAATTAATGTATGAGTATCGCCAAGGTATATGCGTCTTTTACTCTTTTCTCAAGACGTTGTTTTAACTATTGGTTAGTGGTTTTAACATTTAACACACACACAAAATAAAACAGTTCATCTCATAGTTTGCCCCCCACCAAAAAAAAAAAAAAAAAAAAACAAAAACAAAATTTGACCACTTCATCGTCGATTTGAACTGTTTTTATCTCCTTTAATTTGTAATGAACTGTAGGATTAAATATTAAAAAACGTCAAGGGTTAAACTAATACAGATTTAATGATTGTGTATAACTTGTGATTGAGACAAATCTTTTATAGGGGATTTCCCAAGAACTCGACAACGATAAAAAAAAAAAAAAAGAAGAAGAGAAAAAGGAACAAATTGAAACAAATGCATATATTATTATATATAAAACTCATCAGAATTTATTAGAGACAGCAAATTCTCTGTTATTATTTACAAGAAAGTCTCGCTGGACTTAAATTGATAGTTCAAGAAAATGTAAAATTAACATGTCTATATATACTCGCTCTCAGAGTTTAGACACAGAGCAATATCCCAATTATTTATTTATAAGAGAGCTTCACAAGCAAAGTATTATTAACCTCTATATGTATTACTGTGGGTTCTCCGCGTAAGCAACTATTTTCTTGAGATCGAACTTCTTTGAACTTCTCGTACGGCTCTTCCAACTCCATCTTCTTATGATCCAGCACCCGCCTAGGTTCAGCGTCTTGATGAAGTCTCACTAACTCTGCGCATTTGAACTGAAACTTATTTTGCGCCAGCGTCAATTCTCTATCTAGTGTCATAAAACGATCAGGCAATGCGCTAGCGTTTGAATGAGTTTGAATGTAAAACCTCTTCTACACAATGCTGAGTTGCGTATTTAATTCTTCATCTACGCGACTAACATAAAAATTTGCCACAAAAATTTCAAATAAAAACAAAAAGATAATAGAATTATAGAATTGCGTTGGAATGAGTTTGAATGTAAAACCTCTTCTAAACAATGCTGAGTTGCGTATTTAATTCTTCATCTACTTCTCTTACAAGTTTATGGTTCATTAACGAAATAATCTCACTTTAGAGGTTACGTTCTTTCTATTTAGAGGTTTTTGTGCTCATAGACTACAAGTGTAAGTAAATGTATTTATTATTTTTCTTTGCCTTTTTCTTTTCTTTTGTTATAAGATTTTATTTGTTTTTAAAATTTTTATGCTATTGTTGGTCACTACTATTATATTATATTATGAATCCAAATTTTATATTATTGGTTTTAAATATTACTCGTTTCTAACAATTTTTTCAAAAATCAAATTAAATAGTATTTGACTAATATTTAAATATTTAATAGACTTCTAAAACTATAGCCAAAATAAATCTACATATAAGAAGGTAAGAAACTTCATAATCTAAGGACTTAATTTTTATTATAATTAAGAATTTTCCTATAAAAATAAAAATCTAAGGTACAATGAACTCCAAAACGATGAAGCAATAAGAATGACTTTTCATTTCTTTATTCGCTGTCTTGTGTCCCAAGAAAACTACTCTTATCTTATATCATAATTATGAATTTTTCCTATAAAAATAAAAATCCAAGGTACAATTAAGTACTCCAAAACGATGAAGCAATAACAATGATTTTTCATTTCTTTATTCACTGTCTTGTGTCCCAAGAAAACTACTCTTATATCATAATAAAGAAGCTCATATATCTTTATTGAACCGGAAACATATTCTCTTTGTTAAACTCACTAGAACTTAGTTAGGTCAATAATAAATATAAAATAAATCAATTATTAATCATACATGTGAAACGACCACTTAATGTAATGTGTTGGGGGTGTAAACAATCTTCTAAGCAAGCTTCTCTATTGGAAAAGGTGAAAATAATGATCCATCTAGTCACTACTCACTACTAACAAAAACTTATTACTACTTCTCTCTTAAGAGTTTTAGAAGAAGAAAAGAAGAAGAGAAAAGGCACAGATTGAAACAAATTCATATAATCCTTGTTTTTATATATTAAAAACTCATCAGAGTTTGAGAGAGAACAAATTCTCAATTATTTACAAGATAGTCTCGTTGGACTTAAAGAGCAATATATATACCAATTACTTTTATAAGAGAGCATCACAAGCAAAGTATTTATATAACCTATATATGTATGTATTACTGTGGGTTCTCCGCATAAGCAACCATTTTCTTTAAAACTTCTTTGAGCTTCTCGTACGGCTCTTCCAACTCCATCTTCTTACGATCCACCACCCGCCGAGGTTCAGCGGCTTGCTGAAGTCTCACTAATTCCGCGCATTTTACATCAAAATTATTTCTCGCCTTCCACATTTCTCTAGCTAGTAAAACAAAAGGATCGGACGATCCGCTAGTGTTTGCAACATCAGCCATTTTTTCCACAAAGATTTCAAATGAAAAAGGAAAAAAAATAAGATAATGAGATTATAGAACTGCGATATTGTTGAAGAGTTTTCTACGAGTTGGAATGTAAAACCTCTTCTAAACATCCCTATTTATAGTTGGAAAAAGGTGAAAATATTTGGGTTGCGTATTTATCTCTTCATCTACGCGACTAACACAAAGTTACTACTTCTCTTACAAGTTTTTTCTATTTAGAGGTGTCTTTAGGAAAGAACCACGAAGGTTGTTTTATCTTTAATATATAAGTGAATTCTCTAATGAAAATAAACGGAGACGAAAATAAATTAGTCTTAACTTTATCTCTCTCTCAGCCCACCGTCTAGAAAAATAATTTCAAAGGCGGTTTGAACTAAGTTTTGGTTTTTTTCTTGAACTAATTTACCATATTCGATATGTAATAATGGTTGTGACTTAGTGATCAACCACTCTTTTTAAATATTGATTTTCTTGTAAGTACCATTGTACCAATGTTCTTTTAATATTCTACCCAAAAGTATTCATTTCGGTTGGGAACAATATGTATATATTGTTTATCTTCTGTAAAAAATGTTGTTACTACATATAATGTGCCAATATATAACCCATAAAATATGCGCATAAGAAGGTAAAACAATTCATAATTTAAGGAATTCATTTTTATTATCTTTTTTGAGATTTTTTTATCTATATCTTATTGAACCGGAACCAGATTATCTTTTTGAACCAAACATTGAGAGAAATACATAACCATGTTTAATCATTTTAAATATGCAGAAGATAATAAACTCACCACAGTTTTGAGACAAGTCAATTTCTCAATTATTTAGTTATAACAGAACCTCACTTAAGACTTAACTAGGTCAAGAAAAGTAAAATTAACCTATCATATGGGGGCGCATATGTGGGGTTTCCACGTAATGTACTGTGTTGAGGTGTAAACCCTCTCCTAAGTTCTAAGCATGCATCTCTACTGAAAAAGGTGATATGGTGGATTGGAGGTTACGTATTTTTTTCTTCTCTTAATTAGGTGCCTTTATGATAGAAGAAGCGTGTAGACTTTGATAAGTATATCAGCCACTCGGCCCGTTCTTGTTTAATAATGTAAATTTCTTACACCAATGTTAAAGTCTACCCAAAATAACTTAGCCTGGTTGGCAACAAAGATACTTTTCTGTAACTAATGTTGTTACTACATAAAATGTGTACTAATTAATGACTAATACATACACATGACAGACATGTGTGATGTGTGCTAAGTGCTCTAACCCACTAAGATAAAAAAAAGAAGTATAGATACAATGTATACATATAAAAAGATGACGTTTATTGTTATCCAACTTCTAACTTTGAGCATAGATCATACATGTGAGGCTGGAATTGATCAATGAAGATGAATCTCAATAAAAATAAACACAATGGTATTTTGACAAGAGTTATAATTCCTATATAAAAGTTTGGATCCATTTTCCAAAATTTAATTTTATTACTTATCAGTAGAATCATACCTGATGTATTATGTACCCAACATTTTTTACCTAAAGAGTGTTGTTGTATTTTAATAACAATAAAATATAAATGTTACTCTTCTTTAATATCAAAGAAATTATACATTTGAAAGTTAGCACTAGCGTTTAACACACATGACAGTCCATTACATGTTTTTTTCTGTTTGGAGTATTCATAAAATAGTGAATAGTGAACACTTCACTTCATTTTGGGACCTAAACGTTAGTAATCATGAGTCATGGCCAAAGAAAACGTGTTGCCAAGTGTTTTAATAAATAAATTTTAAAATTTATAAAAGACACAAAATGGGAATAAAAGAAAAATAATCATCGGTCACTATTCTTATTATTTATTTACTATTATTATTATTTTTTGTGGAAAGTCGGTTTTTTTTGTGCAATTGTCATATGTCACCATTTAAAGTCGGTTTAACTATCTTAACCCTTTTTTTTTTTTTTTTACAGTTTGTAATAAAATTACATAAATTAAAGATTTTAAATTCGGCACTTAATTTTATTCGGATTATAGGATTATGTAAACTTGATATATATGTTCCTTTTGATTTTATAAAAGAATTTAATAAATTAATATTAACTTCTCTGATTTATTCTTCGACGTGCAAGGCAATGGGATCGTTATCATAATGGATTCTCTCTTCTTCCTAAAAAGGTCACTACTCGTTGGACAAATTTATTATGATTCTATAAATGAGACTGATGAGTTTCAAATCTTTTTTTTTCTTTCATTTAACCTGTATTATAATATTTTTCTCTTTTGATCCCAAGAAATTAAGACACTCATTATATATTATTTTTCAATTATTTTTTTTAGATTCGATTGTTGATTATAGGAGTTCATGATTAAGGGCTCTAATTTAAAATGATAAATGAAACAAAAAACACTAGTAACTATGATGAAGGAAAACTAGTATGAAAAGTGTTTATTTGAACGTTTAATTTTTTCTTGTAATGTTATTTGTTTTTTGTTTTCATATTGGTCCACAAGTTCATTTTTTTTAGCATAAGAATTTGAAGTCTTCAATGGACATATAAGGAAATGAAAGAAAAATAGTCTTAGTGTGGTTTGTTTTTAGCACCAATTCATCTCATCGATCAAGACCACTTCATCGTCGATTTGAACTGTTTTTATCTCCTTTAATTTATAATGAATTGTAAGATAAAATAAGCTAGAGCCTAGAATCTTAAAAACCTCAAGGGTTAAATTAATACAAATTTAATGATTGTGTATAACTGTGATTGAGACAAATCTTTTATTTGGGGGATTTCCCAAGAACTCGACAACGATCTAGAAGATGAAAAAGAGAAAAAGAAAAAAAAATAGATACAAATGCATATACTATTATATATAAAACTCATCAGAGTTTATTAGAGACAGTAAATTCTCAGTTATTTATTTACAAGAAAGTCTCGCTGGACTTCATAGTTCAAGAAAATGTAAAGTTAAAATGTCTATATGTACTCGCTCTCAGACTTTAGACACAGAGCAATATCCCAATTATTTATTTATAAGAGAGCTTAACAAGCAAAGTATTATTAACCTATATATGTATATGTTATCACTGTGGGTTCTCCGCGTAAGCAACCACTTTCTTGATAGCTTCTTTAAGCTTCTCGTAGAGCTTTTCCTAGTCCATCTTCTTATGATCCAGCACCCGCCTAGGTTCAGCGTCTCGATGAAGTCTCACTAACTCCGCGCATTTGAACTGAAACTTATTTTGCGCGAGCGTCAATTCTCCATTTAGTGTCATAAAACGATCAGGCAATGCGCTAGCGTTTGCAAGATAAGCCATTTTTGCCACAAAAATTTCAAATGAAAAACAAAAAGATAATAGAATTATAGAACTAGTTGGAATGAGCTGGAATGTAACACCTCTTCTAAACATCTCTATTTATACTCCCTCTGTTTCATAATATAGGATGTTTGTTTTATACTCCCTCTGTTTCATAATATAAGATGTTTTAATTAAAGCACGCAAATTAAAAAGTTTTTACTTTTAACAAATTCAACCAATCAGAAACAATATTGAATAATATAAAATACTAAACTAATCTAAAAATTGCATAGAAAATTAAAAACATCATATATTATGAAACAAAAAACTTTTAAAAATATTTTATATTTTGAAACGAAGAAAGTATTTAATATACAAGTGAATTATTTAATGAAAATAAATTAGACTTACCTTTACCCCTCTCTCTCTCGCTCAGTCCATCGATGAGAAGACTTTGAAGTTTGAACTAAGTTTATTTATTTATTTTTTAAATAACTTAATTACCATATTCGATATGTCATAATGGTTGTGATGACTTCGTCAGCCACTCTTTTTTTAATACCAAAAAGTACTCAGTTCGGCTTTCAAGCAATATATATATATATATATATATATATATATATATATGTAATTTGGTTGTCTTCTGTAAAATCTTATGTCTAATTTGGAGAAGTCCTCAGCTCGGTTGTCAAACATATATGTATTATCATTTTGTTATGTTAAGTTTAATTTGGTCAAGAAATGTAAATTTAAGCACCACTTCTAAGCATGCATGCATGCATCTCTGTTGAAAAAGGTGATATGGTAAATTGCGTACTTAACTATCCATCTAATCACTTATAACAAACATAATATAATTACTTAGTTAAAATTAACCTATCATATGTGGTCGTGTGGTTTCCGCGTAATGTAAATATGTAATGTGTTGGATAGGATGTATATAATCCTATTGTAAGCATGTATCTTTACTGAGAAAAATGAAAATATATAATGGTGAATTGCGCATTTAAATCTATCTACCTAGTCACTAATAACAAACTTAATACTATTTCTCTCTCAACTTTTTATAAATAGTTAATTAAGACATTAATATCACTTTGGGGATTACATTTTTTCTATTTAGAGGTGCATGCCTCTACGAAAGAATCGTGTAGCCTTTGACAATCTTCGTTTAATTAATATTTCACACCAATATTGTAAAGTCTTTCCAAGTAACTTAATTTGGTTGGCAACAAAGAAATTGTTTGTAACTAATCTTGTTACTGCATAAAATGTTTACTAATGTCTAATAAACTAACTTATATATACACACACAGAAGATGTGTGCTAACCTGCTAAGTAAAAAATATGTACTAAGTTACCTTAGGGGTAAAAAATACATACATCGAAATCATATTTTACCTTAGGGGTTTAACTAAGTTAATTACTTAATTTTGTTAAAGAAAAAGATAAAGTTCCATTGCCAAGACTTTAATAATACACCAGTTTAAAGCCTTAAACTAACACGCTACAAGTTGTATTAAGCACCCAACACTTTTTACCTTAAGAAGGTTGTTTTGTGTTATATATAAAACATAAATGTTATTGTTTCTTCTCTAGTCTAATGGACGCGTACGAAGTACGCTTCTACCTTAATAGGACTAATTAAGGTTTAGATCTACTGTCAATATTTTGTTTTTGAAATAACTAAAACTGAACATGACCCTACAACAATGATATTTATATATTCAGGTATTAAGCACCCAACATTCCCTATAGAGTGTTTTATAATGTATAAATAAATATAAATTTAGTGTAAATGCTACTTTTCTGATCTAACCTAATGTATGATTGGCTAAGCTCTCGATGTTTGATCAAGACGTCTTTATTTCTTTGTTAGTGATAGGCATTAACATGTTAACATTTAACACACACAAAAATAAGAAAACAGTGTGTTACGTTTTCTCTCTGGAGATATATATATATATATATATATATATATATATATATAATCGGTTATTGATAATATGAGTTTATGATTAAGGGATCTTATTGCTAAACGAAAACAAAAAATCTAGTAATTACGACGAAAGAAAACGTGTTACCAAGAGTGTTCATTTTCTTTTAGCAAAGAATTTGTAGTTTTCAATGGATAGATAAGGAAAGGAAAGAAAAATAGTCGTGCTTTGTTTTTATCCCCAATTCATTTATCGGTCAAGACCACTTTATCGTCGGTTGAACCAGTTTAATCGTCTTTAATTTGTAATAAATTGTAGGATTATACATATATAGCTAGAATATTAAAAACCTCAAGAGTTAAACTTCTGATTGTGTTTGAGACAAATCTTTAATTTTATGGATATTTCCCAAAAACTTGATAAACGATCAAGAAATGAGAATATATGTTTCAATTATAGAGTGTGTGACTCATAAGGAACAAGAAGAGAAGAAATGCAGAACCAAACATGCATATATATTATAGAGATATAAAACTCATTATCAGAGTTTAGAGATAACAATTTCCCAATTATTTTACTTACAAGAAAGTCTCCCTGGACTTAAATAGTTCAAGAAAAATTTAAATTAACATGTCTATATATTTCACTCGTCCTCAAAATCAATATCTCAGTTACTTATTTATAAGAGAGCTTCACTCTAGAAATAGTAAACGTAACCTATCACTCGGAGAGCTTAAGGAGGGTTTCCTCTATCTCCTTATGAACTTCTTTCCTCTTCACGGAGAGCTCTTCCAACTGGAATAGCTGATCGTTGAGCTTTTTTAACATCTTCTTGACCTCTTCATGTTCACCTCTAGAATAGTAAACGTAACCACTTCCATGAATAAGTACGTCTGCCTCGTCGCAGAGCTTCTCAGTCTCAATCTTCTCAGTCTCAATCTCACATTTCAGCTCTTCAATCTTCATTATGGCCTTTCCCAACTTCTTCATGAGCTTTTTCTTAGCTTTTTCATTAGCCATTTTTTCTCACAACGATTTCAAAAAAAGAAAGAAAAATATGACAAAATTATAAAAATGCGAGATCGTGAATGAATTTTGTGTGTGTGGCAATGTAAAAAAATCTCTTCTAAACATCTCCATTTATAGCTGAAAAAGGTGATAAAGTTGAGTTGCTTACTTCAACTCTCCACCTAACACAAACTTATACTTCTCTCATAAGTCTATGGTTAATTTGGAGGTTATACATCGTGAAGATTTCTGTACAAATTAATTTTTAGTAAAAATTATAATGAAAATAAATGGAGACAGATACTAAATAAATATATATATACTTAACCTTTCTCCCTCTAGTTTAATTCATCAGCCCATGGATATGATTAAAAATCAATCTCAATGGCGGTTTGAACTAATCTTACTCTCTTTTCAATGGATATATAAGAAATGAAAGAAAAATAGTCATATTGTCTTTTTTTTTTCTTTTCTTTTGTTGATGATCAACGTACTTTTGAAATTATATGCTATTGGTTATCGTTACAATTATGTGGTATCAAATATTGTGTTATTGAGTACAAAACATAATTCATAAATTTTGAAACATAATATCACATGGTATTTGGTATTAAATCACTAACAGGTAGATGCTTTAGGAAACTATTACACCCCACAATATGAAAAAGGTACAGATCAAACATAGCTAGAAATTTTAAAACTCTAAACACTCATGCATTATAACTTGATTTTTCGTCTTCTCTTTCATCTTACCAAAGAATTAAATAAACTAGTATTGCTCGTGATCAGGACCTTAAGACCTTTCTATATATCTTCTGTCGCTTGCTTTGGGGCACAAGACTCATGGCCACGGGATCATCATTATGGGAGATCAAGAAACGAGAGTATGATTCAATTAGAGGGTGTGATTCATAAAGAAAAAGCATAGGATGAATGAGAACAAAAGCAGAGAACCTAGCATATATATATTATACGTAAAATTCATCAGAGTTTAGAGACAGAAATTTCCCAATTATTTTACTTACAAATGTATAAGGTTTCATTTATCATTCGCCCTCAAGAGTTTAGATACTGAACAATATCGCAATACTTATTTATAAAAGAGCTTCATTGTTGGTTTTCCATCATCTCCTTCAATTCTTAACTTCTTTATCTTCTCGATGAGCTCTTCCACCTTCATTTTCTTATTATTGAGCTTCTTCTTGCCCTCTTCCGTGTTAAAAGAGTGTTTATTTGAATGTCTAAATTATGTTGTAATCTTTTTTGTTTTTGTTCTCATTTTTTTTTAAAAGGTTTACAAGTTCATTTTTTTAGTATATGAATTTGAAGTTTTTAATGGAATTATAAGGAAATGTTTTTAGCCCCAATTCATCTCATCGGTCAAGACCACTTCATCGTCGATGTGATCTGTTTTTGTCTCCTTTAATTTGTAATGAATTGTAGGATTAAATATCAAAAACCTCAAGGGTTAAATTAATACAGATTTAATGAATGAGACAAATCTTCTTTTTTTTTCTTTTCAACATTGAGACAAATCTTTTATACAGAGGATTTCCCAAGAACTCGACAACGATCAAGAAGAAGAAGAGAAAAAGGAACAAATTGAAACAAATGCATATACTATTATATATAAAACTCATCAGAGTTTATTAGAGACAGCAAATTCTCAATTATTAATTCACAACAAAGTTTCGCTGGGCTTAAATTAGCTAGTTCAATAAAATGTAAAATTAACATGTCTATATATACTCGCCGCCCTCATAGCAATCATGTATGGTGTTTTTTTCAGTTTTGAGTTTTTGTTTTCTTTTATATTTATATTTTTATTGAGTCTTTTGGAGTCATTTTGTTTATTATCGAATTTTTACAGATTTTAGGAAGAGAAAAATAAAAGAAAATAAGTCTGGATATAAACAAGCATATGAGATGAATGTTGGTTTATGTGGAAACCCACCAATTTAAGAGACCCAGCTGGCTAAGCCATAAACTCTAAACCAACAAGTTTTACGTTAAAACCCGCATATTTGAGAAACTCGTCTCGCTGAGAAAATATTCTAACTAGGCTGTTACCTTTTTATCTTATTTTGAGAACTCTAGAAATACTTTTTATTTGTTGGAAAAGAAGAACACTACGTTTTATTCTACGGTTTCTTTCTGCAACCTGAGACTTTTTGTAAGGCACTATTTTGGGATTCTAGAGATTCATCCTCTTTGACAATTTGGAGAAGATTTCTAAATCCTTTTTTATTATGTCTGTAATTTCATCATGCTTTCTTATTATGTCTGTGAACTATTTGTTCAAAAAAAAAAAAAACGATATTGTAAACTTAGTGAACTTGTTTGATAATGAAAATTTAATTAGAAGATTACAAAGAAAAGTTTAGTAATTGAGTAGTCAAATTTAGTGTCTACTTCCTTGAAAGAGGATTAGTCAAATTTCGTGTTAACGTTCAAGAACGGTTGTCAGTTATTGAATTCCTTGTTTCATTTTATCCGTTACCCATTTATCTCTGAAATACCCTATGACCCAATGTTTTAATATGATAAGCTTAATCATTTTATTTCTTGCATTGTTATTTACAAAACCTAAAAACAAACAAACATTTGTCTTTTTTAGCTATTTACAAGTCTCGCAAATCTTTAGTGTACCATTGTTCCTTGTGGATTCCAACTCGCATATACTGCCTTACTCGAGCAATCAACTTTACTCATAACCCCTTTCACAACGTTTTGGAAAAAGGTTTCAAGGTTCTTTTACACTTGTGACAACCCGTCCCATTGAACCCACTATCCCCCGCTAGCTTGCCCCTATGGACCCCGAGCTGGCCCTGCAGGGCATCGATCCTAACCCCTCATTGTGGACATCCAAATCCACCGGTAGGTTATTGGTGCGCCAGACGTTCCTCAAACCCTGGTCTCCACCCTTTAACAACCTTCCCACAGGACAAGCTGTCACCAATTGATCTAACTGAAGCGACCGCACCCGGATTCCCAATCCCCGCACAGGACACACGGGAAACAATCCTAGCGGAACCCCATAATTCCGGTGTAACATCCGCGAACCGAAATCCCGGTTTAGGGATTGCACCGGTCGATGCACTATATGCATCGGTCGATGCAAGGTTGGTTTGTGCGAATGATTTTAAGTTAAAACGCTGCATTTTGGGTTAGGAAAACCCTTAAACTCGAGTTTTGTCTCATTCGACGGATTTGGCCCTTTTTGAGAGAAAACAAGAGAGAAAAGAGTTCTTAACCGTTCTTATGCGTTTTTGGGAGATTCTTGGAAGTTCTTGGTGTTTCCTGGTGAGATCTGAGGCTTAGGACGTTGTAGGAGCTTGCTAAGAGTGTAGATCTTGCGTTTTAGAGTCAGAATCATCTTGGCAAAGGTAAGTGCATGACCATGGCTTATCTAAGCTGGAGATTTCTCTAATCTGCTTGTTATGTGTTGTTTGGCTTGTTAGATTGTTATTTTGGACGTTAGAAAGCTTTCTTGTGGTTTGGGATCGAGTTTTTGTGGTTGTTAGAACGAAGATCCGGCGAGAAGCTTCGGAGGAAAACGATGCTCAGTATGTGCATCGGTCGATGCAAGTGCGAGGATGGCGCGTAAAACCTAGAGTTTTCGTGCTATGTCGAGCATGCGTCGGTCGATGCATACCTTGCGTCGGTCGATGCAAGTGAACCTTGCATCGGTCGATGCATATCTTGCGTCGGTCGACGCAACCCCAACTGGTGTCGGTCGATGCATGTTTGGTGTCGGTCGATGCAGAGTCCTAGTTTGTTATTGATGATTGTTGATTGTTGGTTGATGGTTAGAGATATCCTCTATTGCTTGTGTGTATAGCCCAGTAGATGGGAGGAATACCTTACTGAGTGTTTATAAAATACTCATGCATAGCAATTTGTGTTTGTGGTGCAGGTAAAGGCAAAGTGTGATAATGGAATCAAGGCAATGAAGAGGAGGATGTTCTATGAACTCGATCGGTTGTTGTCTGGCATTGCTAGGTTGCTAGATTTGGGTCATTAGAAACATTGCTAGGTTGCTGGTTCTATGATTCTTGTTGGTTGATTTTTGGTTATTATTTATGTTATAATATTGGTTATTATTATTGGATATTTTATTGGTATTGGTTATTTTCGATGTTGGTTGTGATTGTGGTTAGGTGGCCAGTGGGTATGGGACCACTAGTTGTAGTTTATTTATTATTATTATTATTTAATATTTATTATTATTATTTTTTTAAAAACGGGTCGGGTCGTTTCAGTTTGGTATCAGAGCCCTTACGGTTCGAGGTTTGGGTTCACTAGGCTTTGTGCTGTAGATGTTTGGGATTGCATGTCTTGATTGATTATGTGAGTTAGTCAATTGTGTGTGGCATGGAGTCCTAGAACATCCTCTTCGAGCATACTGTGTGATTCCACGGTGAGTATATATTTTTGTGTTTGTATAATTGCGTGCTTAGCCTTCTGTTCATGGTAGTGCAGATGGTTAGAGAGGGTGCTGTTGCTGGTCGTGGACGCGGACGTGGTCGTGATTGTGGTAGGGGCAGAGTCCCAGCGGTTAGTGAGACTGCGGACCAGAGTGTGACAGCTGAGGGTGTTGGTGAGTCGCAAGGTGTCCAGGGGGATTCAATGAGTGTGGCCGGAGGGAGCGGTGTTGATGCTCCAGTGGCCGGTGATGCTAGGATTCCGGGTGTGGGAGTCCCAGCGGTTGGAGTCCTTGGTGTCGATCTTGCGGGCTTGTTAGCACAGTTGATAGAGCGGTTGTCAGCGGTGGAACCGGCTCAGGCTCAGGTAGTGCCACCAGTGGTGGCAGAGGAGCGGCAGCCACTGGCTGCGGATGTGGGAGGGCATAGTCGTTATTTATCTATGCTCAAGGAGATGTGTGGCATCGATACTGCGCGGTTTTCGGGTGGTACAGATCCTACTGCTGCAGATGCGTAGAGGGCGAGTTTGGAACGTAACTTCCAGACTTTGAGATGTCCTGAGGAGTTTTGGGTGGACATAGGGGTCCACCATTTGCTTGGTGATGCTCAGGTATGGTGGAGTTCTGTGGCCACTAGAAGAGTATAGAGGGAGATGTATTGGGCTGACTTCGTTTTGGAGTTCAACCACAAGTATTTTCCTAAAGAGGCACTAGATAGGTTGGAGGTGCAGTTCCTTCAGCTAGCTCAGGGGACTCGGTCAGTGCGGGAGCTTGACTTGGAGTTCAGTCAACTTCTGAGGTATGGGGGTCGAACTATGGAGTCTGAGGAGGCTCAGATCAGGAGGTTTTTGAGGGTCCTACATGACGATCTGAGGGTTCACTGTAGAGGGCGGAGTTATGCTACGGGTGCAGAGCTGGTTGAGACTGCAGGAGAGATCGAGGAGGATATCCGGGCACAGTCAGTGGCGGTTAGTCCAGCAGTTCAGCCTAGTAAGGCTCAACATCATGGAGGTTCTAGCAAGGACGGCAAGCCTGCGCAGGGAACCAAGAGGAGGTGGGAGGCTATGCAGAGGCCGAGTGGAGCGAGTGGCTTCGGTTGTGGGAGCAAGAGTCACAGGATTGATAGCTGTCCCAAGAGGAGTGCTCCGACGGCAGCGGCTCGTGTATGCTATCATTGCAGGGAGTCAGGGCACATCAGGCCCTTGTGTCCCAAATTGCAGCTGGTGGCAGTTGCAGCATTGCAGCAGGTGCAACCGGGAGGGCAGCAGGTTGCACGGATTGAGCAGGCGCCACAGGTTTACACGACTGCAGAGACTGGTGGAACCAGTGCCGGGGCGATCACAGGTATAATTTCTGGTACTATGTCTTTGTGAATTCTTAGTAAGTTCAGATTTTATGTTGTCTGTGATAAACTGTTAGGTTCTCAACACATGAGGTTTGTGTAGGGACCTTTTTGGTGGGTTGGGTTTAAGTCCCATATTATGTTTGATTTTGGAGCTACTCATAGCTTCATTACTCCGGAGTGTGCAGAGAGTGCGGGGATCAGAGAGGATCCCGGGGAGCATACAGGAGTTGTCAGAGTTGCGGGTGGCAAGTTCTTGAGAGTTATTGGACGAGCTAGAGGAGTTGATATTCAGATCGCAGGAGAGTCGTGGCCAGCGGATTTGCTTATCAGTCCAGTGGAGTTGTATGATGTTATTCTCGGGATGGATTGGTTGCATCGGCATATGGTGCATTTGGATTGCCATCGGGATATAGTGGAGTTTGAGCGTCCAGGAGGGAAGTTGGTTTTTCAGGGTATTAGACCGACTTCAGGGAGTCTCGTGATCTCGGCCATTCAGGCTGGAAAGATGATCGAGCATGGCCGTGAGGCTTATTTGGTTACTATATCAATGCCAGAGTCAGTGGAGAAGTCTACGGTTAGCGGTATTCCGGTAGTTGAGGAATTGGAGGATGTGTTTCAGTCATTGCAGGGATTACCACCATCTCGGTTTGATCCTTTCACGATTGAACTGGAACCGGGGACGACGCTGTTATCCAAGGCTCCTTACAGAATGTCTCCAGCAGAGATGGCAGAGCTGAAGAAGCAGCTAGAGGATTTGTTGAGTAAGGGATTCATCCGTCCTAGTGTATCACCGTGGGGAGCGCCGATGTTATTTGTCAAGAAGAAGGATGGGAGTTTCTAGTTTTGTATTGATTACCGGGGTTTGAACCGGGTCACTGTGAAGAACAAGTACCCTCTTCCTAGGATCGATGAGTTGTTGGATCAGTTGAGGGGTGCTACTTGGTTCTCCAAGGTAGATCTGGCATCGGGTTATCATCAGATCCCGATAGATGAGGCAGATGTGAGAAAGACTGCATTCAGGACGAGGTATGAGCATTATGAGTTCGTGGTGATGCCTTTCGGGTTGACTAACGCACCAGTAGCATTTATGAGATTGATGAACAGCGTGTTTCAGGAGTTTCTAGACGTGTCTGTCATCATTTTCATCGACGATATCCTGGTTTACTCTAAGAGTCCTGAGGAGCATGCTGTGCATTTGAGAGCAGTTTTGGAGAAGCTGCGTGAGCAGAAGTTGTTTGCTAAGCTGAGCAAGTGTAGTTTCTGGCAGCGGGAGATGAGTTTTCTAGGTCATATTTTGTCTGCAGATGGGGTTTCTGTAGATCCGGAGAAGATCCAGGCTATCAGAGATTGGCCTAGACCGCAGAATGCCAAGGAGATCAGGAGTTTTCTTGGTTTGGCAGGTTACTACAAAAGATTTGTGCAGGGTTTTGCGAGCAGAGCACGTCTTATGACTAAGTTGACAGGGAAGGATGTTCCTTTTATTTGGTCACAGGAGTGTGAGGAGGGCTTTGCAAGCCTTAAGGAGATGTTGACTACTGCGCCAGTGTTGGCTTTGCCTGAGCAGGGAGAACCCTATGTGGTTTATACTGATGCATCTAAAGTTGGTTTGGGATGTGTGTTGATTCAGCATGGGAAGGTGATTGCCTACGCTTCGCGGCAGCTGCGGAAGCATGAGGGCAACTATCCTACTCACGATGTGGAGATGGGTGTTGTAGTTTTTGCCCTGAAGATTTGGAGATCTTATCTTAATGGTGCAAAGGTGCAGGTGTTTACAGATCATAAGAGCCTGAAGTATATATTCACTCAGCCCGAGCTGAACTTGAGGCAGAGGCGGTGGATGGAGCTGGTGGCGGATTATGATTTGGAGATAGCCTACCACCCTGGTAAGGCTAACTCGGTTGCAGATGCTCTGAGCCGGAAGAGGGTAGCTTCGGCTCAGGAGCAAGAGATGGAGTCTCTGGTAGGAGAGATCGGTGCATTGAGATTGTGTGTTGTTTCTCAGGAACCGCTGGGTTTGGAGGCAGTTGATAGAGCAGATCTTCTGAGCAGAGTGCGGTTGGCTCAGGAGAAGGACTTGGGGCTGGTGAATCCCTCAAAGGAAGTGGATTCAGAGTATCAGGTCTCAGATAATGGTACTATCTTGGTGCACAGTCGGATTTGTGTGCCCAAGGATGAGGAGTTGAGGCAGGAGATTCTGAGAGAGGCTCATGCAAGCAAGTTTTCTATTCATCCAGGAGCGACTAAGATGTACCGTGATCTTAAGAGGTACTATCACTGGGTCGGGATGAAGAAGGATGTAGCTAGTTGGGTCGCGAGGTGCGATGTGTGTCAGCTAGTGAAGGCTGAGCATCAGGTTCCAAAAGGGTTACTGAAGAGTCTTCCCATTCTAGAGTGGAAGTAGGATATGATTACTATGGACTTTGTGGTGGGTTTGCCAGTGTCTAGGACGTTTGATGCTATTTGGGTCATTGTGGACCGGTTGACTAAGTCGACATATTTTCTAGCCATTAAGAAGACTGATGGAGCAGCGGTCTTGGCTAAGAAGTATGTGAGGGAGATAGTCAGGTTGCATGGGGTGCCAGCGAGCATTGTGTCTGATAGGGATTCTAAGTTCACTTCGGTGTTCTGGAGAGCGTTTCAGGCAGAGATGGGCACTAAGGTGCATATGAGTACAACTTATCATCCCCAGATAGATTGATAGTCGGAGAGGACGATCCAGACGCTGGAGGATTTGCTGAGGATGTGTGTGTTGGATTGGGGAGACCATTGGGCAGATCACTTGACCTTGGTAGAGTTTGCTTACAAAAACAATTATCAGGTGAGTATTAAGATTGCTCCTTATGAGACTTTGTATGGGAGGCCGTGTCGTACACCGTTATGCTGGACTCAGGTGAGGGAGAGGAGCATTTACGGGGCAGATTTTGTTCAGGAGACCTCAGAGAAGATTCGGGTTCTCAAGCTGAACATGAAGGAAGCTCAGGATCAGCAGAGGAGTTATGCCGATAGGAGGAGGAGAGATCTTGAGTTTCAGGTTGGAGATAGAGTGTACCTCAAGATGGCCATGTTGCAGGGTCCGAACAGGTCATTGATTGAGACTAAGTTGAGTCCAAGGTATATGGGTCCGTTCAGAGTGATTGAGCGTATTGGACCAGTGGCGTATAGACTGGAATTACCTGAGGTTATGCGTGCATTCCACAAGGTTTTCCATGTGTCTATGTTGCGGAAGTGTCTCCATGAGGATGATCAGTTGTTAGCTAAGATTCCTGAAGATCTTCAGCCTAACATGATTTTGGAGGCGAGACCAGTGAGAGTTCTCGAGAGGAGGATCAAGGAACTTCGGAAGAAGAAGATTCCTTTGATGAGAGTCCTATGGGACTGTGATGGTGTTGAGGAGCAAACTTGGGAGCCAGAGGCGAGGATGAAGGCAAGGTTCAAGAAGTGGTTCAAGAAGCAGGTCGCGACTTGAACTTGTCTAGCCTGGTCCCAGTTGTAGTCCATGGCTGGAGCGGGAATGGAGTATTCCAACCCATCTCTCTTGTTTACCTGGTCGCTTAGGGGTGGTTGGTTGTGCGACTAAGTAACAAGATGAGGTGGTGTTCGGGGTACGAAATTTCCGTGAGGCAGTGGTGTGAGGGAAAGTTTCCTGAGATAGAAGTTGCTAAAAGTGGAAAGTTTCCAGAAGTGGAAAGTCTAAAAATGGAAAGTTTTATGTGAGTTAGAATTTGTCCATTTTAGTGGTGGAGAGCCTTGGAGGGGCTTGTGTGACCTTAGTGGCGGACTTTTGAGTCATTGTGAGGCCTTTGTGGCAGGCTGTTTAGCCAGTTGTGTGGCCTTTGTGGCGGGCTGTTTAGCCAGATGTGTGGTCTTTGTGGCAGGCTGTATAGTCAGATGTGTGGCCTTTGTGGCAGGCTGTTTAGCCAGATGTGTGGCCTTTGTGGTGGGCTGTTTAGCCAGAGTTGCCTGTTTAGGCGGTCCTTCGGGACGAGTGACCTTGGTGGCGGTTTTGTTTAGGATATTTGTTTGGCCTTGGTGGCGGTCCTGTTTAGGACATTTGTTTGGCCTTGGTGGCTGTCCTGTTTAGGAAATTTGTTTGGCCTTTGTGGCGGTCCTGTTTAGGACATTTGTTTGTCCTTTGTGGCGGCCCTAGTGGCAGTGAGATGATCCATGTGTGGTCATGAGGTATTCCAGTGAGACGAATATGTGGTTGGTAGGACATTGTGATGTTTTACGCGAGCCACGGAAAGGATACCTGGATAGGGATAGGACTCAGACGTGTTCAGAATTGTTTGCTCGCGATTCTTGGGGGACTTTGGTTCTCCTAGTACTGCCATATTATGAGACTTTGTGGCTTGGAAGTATGGTTGGTATATCGACTTCGGATGAAGATCCAGGGGCGCGCTGTAGGGTGGCAACCCGAGAGACAAGTATTGGACTTCCTTATATATTATGGCATGCGGGGTTAGGCCCAATGAGGAGCCAATATTATGGCATGCAGGCTTCGGCCTAATGAGGAGCCAATTAAAAACTCAAGGTTTAGACCTATGGGTAAAGGAAAGCCCAAAAGTCAAGAGCAAATAATGCCTAGAGCGTGAGTCTATCGCCTAGAGGTAATCTTCCGTATATCAGTCGGAGGAGTGCAGGCCGTGGAGACGATCGCATGGGAGTCTTTGGCTGATAGATGTTCGAGATTCGAGGACGAATCTATGTTGGTGGGGGAGAATTGTAACATCCGCGAACCGAAATCCCGGTTTAGGGATGGCATCGGTCGATGCAAGGTTGGTTTGTGCAGATGAGTTTAAGTTAAACGCTGCGTTTTGGGTTAGGAAAACCCTTAAACTCGAGTTTTGTCTCATTCGACGGAGTTGGCCGTTTTTGAGAGAAAACAAGAGAGAAAAGAGTTCTTAACCGTTTCTTAAGCGTTTTTGGGAGATTCTTGGAAGTTCTTGGTGTTTCCTGGTGATATATGAGGCTTAGCACGTTGTAGGAGCTTGCTAGGAGTGTAGATCTTGCGTTTTAGAGTCAGAATCGTCTTGGCAAAGGTAAGTGCATGACCATGGCTTATCTAAGCTGGAGATTTCTCTGATCTGCTTGTTATGTGTTGTTTGGCTTGTTAAATTGTTATTTGGGACGTTAGGAAGCTTTCTTGTGGCTTGGGATCGAGTTTTTGTGGTTGTAGGAACGAAGATCTGGGGAGAAGCTTCGGAGGAAAACGATGCTCGGCATGTGCATCGGTCGATGCAAGTGCGAGGACGGCGCGTAAAACCTAGGGTTTTCGTGCTATGTAGAGCATGCATCGGTCGATGCATACCTTGCGTCGGTTGATGCAAGTGAACCTTGAATCGGTCGATGCATATCTTGCATCGGTCGACGCAACCCCAACTGGTGTCGGTCGTTGCATGTTTGGTGTCGGTCGATGCAGAGTCCTGGTTTGTTATTGATGATTGTTGATTGTTGGTTGATGGTTAGAGATGTCTCTATTGCTTGTGTGTATAGCCCAGTAGATGGGAGGATTGCCTTACTGAGTGTTTATAAAATACTTATTCATTGCAATTTGTGTTTGTGGTGCAGGTAAAGGCAAAGTGTGATAGTGGAATCAAGACAATGAAGAGGAGGATGTTCTATGAACTCGATTGGTTGTTGTCTGGGATTGCTAGGTTGCTAGATTTGGGTCATTAGAAACATTGCTAGGTTGCTGGTTCTATGATTCTTGTTGGTTGATTTTTGGTTATTATTTATGTTATAATATTGGTTATTATTATTGGATATTTTATTGGTATTGGTTATTTCTGCTGTTGGTTGTGATTGTGGTTAGGTGGCTAGTGGGTGTGGGACCACTAGTTGTAGTTTATTTATTATTATTATTATTATTTACTATTTATTATTTATTTAAAAAAAAAACGGGTCGGATCGTTTCATCCGGTGAGACATTCAGCGTAGGAATCGCTCCTTACAAACACTTCAACAAATATAACAACCACACATTCGTAGTCTCCAATCACCCTGCATCATACTCCTTCAACATATGATCGAACAAGCCACTTGACTTTACCTTCGAAGCAAGCTTTGCTTATTCACGTATTACGTACCAAACACCACCTCATCTAGTTACTGAGTCGCATAACCAACCACCCCTAGCGACCGAGTAACAAGAGAGGTGGGCTGGAATACTTTATTGCGTCCAGCCACAGAAACCATTTTCCGATGAACCCTTTGATTCACCATCTTAGCTTGAACCCTGCACTCTTGAGCTATAAATTGGTTCTCCAACCACTATGACTTAACACCATAAGCCATAAACACTCCTGCAAGGTTCCAGCTCATACCAAGCTTGTTGGCTCACCCAACAATACAAATTACTGTTGTAAATCACTTGGAGTGGATCCCCATAACCGGCCCATTCATATGTCTAAGTCCATAAGGCCCATTGGCCACCTTCTATTATTCTAAGTCGGTTTAGGAATCCCATTGTACTTAGGGCTTTAAACTTTACTATATAATGTACTATTCGATTGAATCATTAATAATACAAGAGAATACATCCTTCGAGTATCTCTACTTTCACAACACGTTATCAGCACGAGTTTACTCTAAGCTCAAATTGAGAAAAATCCCCTAACCCTAAAACCTTAAACCGCCGCAACACATAAGTTCTTATTCTTCAAGCTCGGCGATCAGTTCCTGTTCATGATCAATCTGCGTTCGTGGTCAGATTCCATTCGTGATCAAGTTTTGTTCGTGACTAGTCTAAGGTTCGTGGTCAAGCTCAAAGTATATCCGAGGTCTTTAGCTCCCGGATCAATTCTAGTCAACCCTAAAACGGTGGAAGGTAAATAAATCGAACACATATATCGAACCTGATCTCTTAATTATATTGGAACCCGAAAATATATAATTACAATCAACAAATCAAAACCCTAAGCTTTGAAACCCTAAACCCTAAAACTTTAAAATTCGGATTGTATGAGGTTTATAATTACTTAGGATAAGATTGATTGTTATTGTTTTGATTGATTCTATGTCTTGCATAAATTGAAACTTAAAATCGGAATTTTGTCTTGCATGAAACCCTAAAACTAAGAACTTAAAATCGAAACCCTAGAGAAAAGTTTTTCCTAAAACCTCTTGTCCTAATTCTATTCAGAATAGGAAAATTTACTAAACTAAAAAGGAAATAATCTTATCTAGAGAAAAGGAAAACTTTATATTTTTGTCTAGGATAGTTTCATGCATATATTAACTATATATTAAAAGACAAAAACTATATATTAAAAGACAAGAAATTATTTACTAAAATTGGCATGGTTCGGTCTTAAATACCGCATGGCCTAGACGAAATTAATTCCATGGTTCGGTCTTAAATACCGCATGGCATAATCCAAAACAATTGGCATGGTTCGGTCTTAAATACCGCATGGCCTAGACTAAAGCGATTGCATGTTTCGGTTTTAAATACCGCATGAAAATAATCGGGTGCATATTTTGTATTTTATAGATGTCCAAGATCGACAATCTCCGATATGCTGCACTTAATGTCTCTGGAGACAATTATTTACAATGGGCATTGAACACTAAAATTATCCTGAAATCAAAGGACCTATGTGAGTGCATTGAGGATGATAATGATTGTACTGAAAAGAGTAGGTACAAGGCGATTTTGCTAATACGCCATCATCTTGCTGAGAGTCTCAAGAACCAGTACCTTACCATTGAGAATCCTCTTGACCTTTGGACAGAGTTGAAAAACAGATATGGACACCAAATGACGGTGCTCCTACCAAAGGCCAATTTGATTGGAAAAATCTAAAAATCCAGGATTTTAAATCCGTAGAAGAGTATAATTCAGAGCTATTTAAGATAGTCTCGATCTTGAAATTATGTGGTAAGGAGGTTACTGAGGAAGACTTGCTAAAGAAAACATTCTCAACCTTTCACACCAATAACATACTGCTTCAGCAACAGTATCGTGAAAAGGGTTTTAAGACATATGCAAGTCTAATCTCTTGTTTGCTACTTGCTGAGCAGAACAATGAGTTATTACTAATGAACAGTGCAATGAGACCTCCTGGTACTGTCCCATTACCAGAAGCTCACAAGGTTGATATGTCCAAAAAGAGACTAAAGAGCCTAAAGAGATTTAAGAGTCTAACTACGTCAAAAGAGACAAGTATCACGGCCGTGGCCGTGGTGGTCGTGGCAATTACCAAGGAAACCATTATGATGGTTATGGCCGTGGGAACCGATCCGAGTTTGGTCGTGGTCGAGGTAGAGGCCGCGGAATTTTCAAACCGCAATGTAAGACCAAATCCATTTGCCATAGATGTGGTATGGAGAATCATTGGGTAAAGACATGCAGAACACCTAAGCACCTTGTTGATCGCTATCAAGAGAGTTTGAAAAAGAATCCAGAAGCTAACTTGGTTCATCTCGATGGTGAAGAAGATTTCGACCATGAGAATGATGACATATTGGATTATGAGACTTCGGATTGTCTAAGAGAGGATAATTAAATTTAAATATTGTCTTGATTTAATTTCCAAGTTTTATACTTTGAATTTTATTGGATTATAATTTTGATTTAAATTTAATTATTTTATTTCCTTCAATATATATTTGTTTGTTTTATTCTATTATGTCTAAAACATAATTCTTGTCCATATTAAGAAATGGCTGAGTACAATAACATAAGAGATATTTTGCATAATCTCATTTTGAAAAATGCCAATATTAGCACAATAGCGGGTATAGCAAGCTTAATTGAAGACTACGGCCAGGCCCATATACTTTTACCTAATAGCACACATCTTGAAATAAGTGATGCCTTATATTCACCCAGCTCAAAGAGGAGCTTATTGAGTTTCAAAGACATTCGTTTGAATGGTTTACATGTTGAAACTAAGGGTGAAGGAAACCAAGAATTCCTATATATTACTGAAATCACCCAAGACCATAAGAAAGTCCTAGAGACTATACCCGCATTATCCACTGGTCTTTACCATGCTAAGATTAATATGATATATGCTAATATGGCAATGAACAAGATGTTCAATGAACAATTCACTTTATGGCATGATCGGCTTGGCCATCCGGGTTCTAACATGATGCGTAAGCTAATTATGAATTCAAATGGGCACACTCTTAAAGAGAGACGAGTTATCTCTAAAAATCTCACGTGTGTAGCATGTGCACAAGGAAAACTCATTATAAGGCCATCACCAGTGAAAGTCACTAAAGAGACTTTAAATTTTCTGGAAATGATACATGGAGATATATGTGGACCAATACACCCACCTTGTGGGACGTTTAGATATTTTATGGTCCTTATTGATGCATCGACCAGATGGTCGCATGTTTGCTTATTATCAACTAGAAACCTTGTGTTTGCTAGATTGCTGGCCCAGATCATACGTCTGCGAGCCCACTTTCCAAATTTTCCAGTTAAGACTATACGTCTAGACAATGCTGGTGAATTTACATCCATCGGGGTAAGTGTGGAACATCCCGTGGCACATGTACATACACAAAACGGATTAGCTGAATCCTTTATTAAACGTATTCAATTAATTGCTCGACCATTACTCATGAGGTCGAAGCTTCTTGTGTCGGGTTGGGGACACGCAGTATTACATGCAGCAGGGCTTATACGCATCAGGCCATCTAGTGAGCATAAATATTCACCATCCCAATTACTAACAGGTCATGAGCCAGACATAAACCATCTAAAGACATTCGGGTGTGCCGTTTATGTACCTATTGCTCCACCACAAAGAACAAAGATGGGACCTCAAAGGAGGATGGGAATATATGTTGTATATGATTCTCCCACCATTATTAAGTATCTAGAGCCAATAACGGGTGATTTATTTAAGGCTAGATACGCGGATTGTCAGTTTGTTGAATCCAAATTTCCTATGTTGGGTGGAGAGACAAACAAGTTGGTCAAAGAAATATCATGGAATCAAACATCCTTGAATTGGCAAGATCCTCGGACTCTAGCATGTGAGGCAGAGGTCCAAAAGATTATATATTTACAAAAGCTAGCTAATCAATTGCCAGATTCCTTTACTGACCCAAAGAGAGTTATGAAATCGTACATATCAGCTTGTAATGAACCAGTACGTATTGATGTTCAAAAGGAACACAATCAAGTTGCTACAGAGTCTAAGGCACGTTTGAAACGTGATAGACCAATAGGTTCCAAAGATAAGAACCCTTGGAAATCTTAGAAAGGTGCAAATCAAACCGAGGTTAAAGAAAATATAGACATGGCCGCGGAAAATCCTAAGGTACCGAATGAGGTTTAGGACGCTGAACTTCAAGGTCCTGAAGGTATTGATAATAATGAGATCTCAATAAATTATATCATGTCTGGAATTCAATGGAACCGAAAAGATGTCGACATCGATGAAATATTTGCATACAAGGTAGCACTTGAAATAAATGAGGATCATGAATCCACGTCCATATTAGAGTGCACTCAAATTTCAGATTGGTTAAAATGGAAAGAAGCCATTGACGTGGAGTTAAATTCATTAAAGAAAAGGAATGTGTTTTGTCCGATCTTAAGGACACCATTCGATATAAAGCCACTTGGACACAAATGGGTCTTTGTAAGAAAGAGAAAAGAGAATAATGAAATCGTGAGATATAAGGCATGGCTTGTAGTACAAGGATACTCTCAAAGACCAGGAATAGATTATGAGGAGACATACTCCCCTATGATGGATGCAACGACTTTTAGATTTTTAATAAGTCTGGCTATAAGAGAAAAACTTGACTTGCGTCTAATGGATGTAGTGACCGCATATTTATATGGTCCACTGGATAATGAAATTTATATGAGATTACCAGAGGGTATTGAGCTCAAAGATAAGAGTGGTTCTCGAGAACAATACTGCATAAGGCTAAACAAATCCCTTTATGGACTGAAACAAAGTGGGCGTATGTGGTACAATACATTGAGTGAGTTCCTAGAAAAAGAGGGCTATAAGAATGATCCCATCAGTCCATGTATTTTTATAAAAAAGTTTGCAAACAAAGGGTTTGTAATCATAACAATATATGTGGATGATTTAAATATCTAGGAACCTCTGGAGAAATCGCCCAAACAGTTGAATATCTCAAGAAAGAGTTTGAAATGAAAGACCTAGGTAAAACTAAGTTCTGTTTGGGATTGCAACTTGAGTACATAGATAATGGAATCCTTGTGCATCAAATGGCATATACTGAAAAGGTACTCAAAGAGATTTAATATGGATCAGGCTCACCCACTGCCTAGCCCAATGGTTGTGAGAAGCCTAAATTTGGACAGTGATCCATTTGGTCCAAAAAAGGACGATGAAGAAATTCTCGGTCCGGAAGTGCCATACGTCAGTGCTATTTAGGAGCTTTAATGTTCTTGTCTAGCCACACTAGACCAGACATTTGTTTTTCCGTGAACTACCTAGCAAGATTTAGTTCTTGTCCGACCCAAAGGCACTGGAACGGTATCAAACATATATTGCGTTACCTACAAGGAACATTAGATTTGGGTTTATTTTATACTAACTATAACAAAGAAGGTTTAGTTGGTTTTGCTGATGCAGGTTATTTATCGGATCCACATAATGCAAGGTCTCAAACAGGCTATATGTTTACACACGGTGGTACAATAATTTCATGGCGTTCAATGAAGCAGACTATTGCGGCCACATCATCTAATCATGCAGAGATTTTAGCCATGCATGAAGCCAGCCGTGAGTGTGTTTGGTTGATATCCATGATACAACACATCCGATCAGATTGTGGCATGGCCGATGACAAGGGACCAACTATCTTGTATGAAGACAACACCGCCTGCATCGCACAACTCAAGGAAGGATACATTAAGGGAGATCAGACAAAGCACATATTGCCTAAGTTCTTCTTTACACATGAACTACAAAAGGCCGGAGAAGTTCAAGTGGTGCAAGTTCTATCATGCGACAATTCAGCCGATCTCTTCACCAAATCATTACCGACATCGACATTCAGGAAGCTCACGCACCAGATTGGAATGCGGAGACTTAAGGAATTTTAGTGATGCTTGGAACAGGGGGAGTAATGGGTGTTGTACTCTTTTTCCTTCACCATGGTTTTGTCCCAATAGGTTTTCCTGGTAAGGTTTTAATGAGGCAGCGTCCCCAAGCGTATTACGGTAATCTCTTAGCATTTGCACAGTTATGTCATCCAAGGGGGAGTGTTGTAAATCACTTAGAGTGGATCTCCATAACCGGCCCATTCATATGTCTAAACCTTAACTTAGGGATTTACCCTTTACTATATAATGTACTATTCGATTGAATCATTAATAATACGAGAGAATACATCCTTCGAGTATCTCTACTTTCACAACAATTACAACAATATAAACCATACAAAACCTCCAAATCAACACTCGAATAAAACTTAAACTAACCGTTCAATTCGCAGTCCCACCGTTGGATATTGAGCTAGTACTATCAAGAGTCTCCTACAAATTTCGTCCCGATCAGGCAAGTTTTGGACCTCCAAACGTCGCCTAGAAAGAGCCATCTCGGAACAGTTTCTAAGGATCATACTTAGCGCAGATTTTACAGTTTCCAGCAATTAATTGGCCAGGAAGCAACGAACATAACTCCTCGAGATCAACTCCGAAGGAAGCTATTTTAGATGATATGGACTCTTGGCTTAATGAAGAACACGCCAGTATAATCATCTTTCCGAACCAATATAAAATCCGGCGCCGGCGAGCCTCCAAAGTCGGCTCCTCCAGACTGCCTTTATCTCAAACCTTCTTTCACTTTCTTTGTCCTCTTCAGCTGTGTTCTCTTTGTTCTGTTCTCCCATCACTAGAGAAACTTTCCATAGCCATAACATGACTATCCAGACCCACAAGAGGCTTCCCCACCTCCGCCGCGTCTCTCTCTCTCATCTCCGTCATGACTCTAAAGTGATCCTCTCCTTCACGTCCTCGTTCTTCTCTCCTTCTCTCCGTTTTACCCAAACAGTTAAACCACTTATCTTACTTCCTTTCACAACTTTGACCACCGCCATCACTTTCCCTCTCACACCACCACCGAAACTCAGCCCTCTTCTCACGGCTTGGAATACGTCACGGGAACGAGAACACATCACACTACCTAAATGTCGGTTTGATCTCCTTACGAATCAACGTCCTCATTCATATCAAACCCACAATTGTACATATAATTCCAAAGCCATCTCCCCAAGCCCCTTTAGATCTTGCCCCCCCGATGGAAGCATAACAGCTTTTCCTTTAGGGCTTTTCGATCCCCCACGTGACCATGACCGTGAAGAAGGAAAATATATCACATATATAGTTGGGCTTAGTTCAATAACCACCTACCCAAACCAACCGGTCTAATCGTAATAGACCACACACAGTACACGTGACCAACCCAAACAATTCACAATCACAACAATTAACTACCGGTTTAAATAAATTAATCAATATATATCACCTACAATATTTATTAAACCATCATTTGGCTTAAAATAATAAATTGACTATTTAAACAAATCAACTGAACATAAACCAATTTCACTCCAATTCCCGATATAAACACAAATCATTTATATATTAATTTTTGGGACACGAACGCTACAACACTTCACCTTATAATCTATGACGGTGTGAAAACAAATCCGAGAAAGGATGTCAAATAGATTCAAAAGAAATTTAAAAGAAAAATAAACGGTAAAAGAGAGAAAAATACTTGGTGGGTTGCCTCACACAAAACACTTGTTTCATGTCACTAGCTTGACCGGATTCTTGTGAACTAATGGGTTTGAGCAAGAGGACTCGCTCCAAAACAAGGTCCCCATCCATTCATCTTCGGCTTCAGAACTATACTCATAACCCTTTTCACAGCTTTTTGACCTTTTCTTTCCAACTCTGAAGTTAAAATATGCAGAGCTTAGGAAAAAGGTTTTTGAGGTTTCTTTACACTGCACCTTATACTCTATGACGGTGTGAAAAAAATCCAAGAAAAGATGTCATACAAACTCAAAAATAAAAATAAAAAGAAAAATAAATAGTAAAAGAGAGAAAAATACATGGTGGGTTGCCTTCCACAAAGCGTTTGTTTCATGTCACTAGCTTGACCGGATTCTTAAACTAATAGGTATGAGCACGAGGACTTGCTCCAAAACAAGTTCCCCATTAATTCATCTTCAGCTTCAGAACTCTACTCATAACCCCTTTCACAGTTTTTTGACCTTTTCCTTTCAACTCTGAAGTTAAAATACTCATAGCTTTGGAAAATGGTTTCGAGGTTCCCTTACACTGCACCTTATACTCTATGGTATCTCCAACACACTTCGCAGGTGTCAAGGTTACATGAGGATATCCCTCGATCCTTTTGGGCTTAACCTTGCATGTAGCACCAACCTTTTCTGTTGGAATTTGAGGGTTTCCAGCAAGGACTTTCTTGACCTCACTCCAACCAATGCATGTCTTCACATACTTATTCCCAGGATCATCAATGGTTTCAATTGATTTGGTTTGTTCCCCAATAGTATATTTTCAACAACCTTTTCATGTCAAACTCCTGAGTATGATGACCAATCTGCAAGTGAATTTGATGTATATTTACATCAATCATAGTCCCAGCGGTATGTAAGAATGGGCGACCAAGAATGAGAGAATCATGTGGTTCTTTATCAATCTCCAAAACCATTAAATCAGTTGGGATGTAGAATTTCCCAACTCTAACATGCACATCCTCCACCAACCCAAATGGAGATCGCACAGAACGATCAACAAGCACTAAGGAGATCCTTGATGGTTTGAAATTGGTGATTCCCAAACACTCTGACAGAGATAGCGACATCAAATTTACACTAGCTCCCAAGTCACATAAACATCTCTCAAACATGAATATCCCAATTTGGCAAGGTAGTACAAAACTCCCTGGATCTCCAAGCATCTTAGGAATCTCAATCGGGATGATGGCATTGCATTCAGAACTAACCATCTCTATCTCCTCTTTCAAGTGTGCCATTGCAAGGATTTTTTCCTTGTTCCTTTGATGTTTTTCCTGCTCCTCAAAATGAACATATGCCTTCATCATGAATCCTTCTTCAATGCTCTTCTTGTTAGACATGACATCCTTTAAACATTTCTTGTATGTTTTTGTATTCTTTATTGACTCTATGAATGAGAGTTTGATGTAAAACTCTTTTATAAATTCATCAAGGTGAGCTTTCTCCTTTTTAGCCTGCATCAATGCTTTAGGTGAGCTTTCTCCTTTTAGTTTCCCTTAGACGACCTAGAAATTGGAGCCTAGGAACATATGTTAGTGGTGCAATGAATGGTTGCTCATCATCTCCTGCAATCTCATCATCTACATCAACATCAACAACAAGAATTTCATCCCAGAAATAATATTCTCATTTGCAGCTTCTTGAAGACCTTTCTCAAAACTTCTCCAGGTTCTTCTTGAATCATAACAGCATAATAATGCTCCTTATTTTTGGGTTCACTTTTCTCTGGTAAAACACCTGATGGTCGCGTAGAGGCAAAGGAAATTTAAGCTACTAGATTCTCAAGAGTTTTAACATGTGAAGATAGTGCTGTGAACTTCCCATTGAGATCACAATACAAGTTCTCCAACTTAACATTGATTTCAGCAGCATTCTTCACCTAACCTTCAAGAATCTGCTGCATCATCAACTTCATCTCATTATCCCCTGAAGAAGTCGCAGAATTGGTGCTCACAGAAGCTTGGACTCGTGCCTGGCAACTTCCATACAAGTTGTTAAACTGAGGTTTTTGCTGAAAACTTCCCTGACCATATCCATTTCCTTGTCCTTGTCCATGAGGCACAAATGGCTTTTTGTAGCTTCCTTGCCCTCATGCAAACTGCTTTTGCTGAAACCGTTTCGGTGGATATACCTGATCATGTGGGTTCTCGAAATTAAGTACTCTGGTAAGAGAGGTTAGGATGGTTTATATAGTCCTGGTTGAAACCATTGTTCTAATAGCCCTGATTCACATAATTCAGCTCAGCATATAGCTCCTCATAACCGTCCCTACCATATTCCTTATAAACCTGAGCATCACCAGGATTATCACAAAATTTGACACTCCTATGGTCTCTTCTCAAAAGCTGCTCCACTTTTGCAATCAACTTAGCATTCTGCTTTGATTCTCCTCTTCCAATACTTCTCACTGTCTTATCATAATCAAAACAATGGTTGTTGTTACTAGCTCCAAGATTCTCAATCAACTGCTGAGCTTCTCCTTCTGTTTTGATCATGAAATCTCCATTCCTAGCTGTATTGCCATCTTGTACCTATCATCAACTCCTCTGTAGAATGTGTTAATGAGTGTTTCTGGAGTGAAACCATGGTGAGGAAAGTCTCTTTTATAGTCTTTGAATTTTTCCCAAGCCTCGTGGAATGACTCACTAGCACTTTGCTGAAAGCTTGAAATCTTGTTCCTAAGATGAGTAGTCCTCGCATGGGTGAAATACTGCAGAAATAAAGCAGCCTTATACTCATCCCATGTTCAAACATTATCTACCTTCAACGACTTAAATCAGCGACGAGCTTTATCACTTAAAGAAATGAGAACAACCTGCATTTTACAGCATCATAATGTACCACATTCATTCGCGTTGTGCCACATATATCCTCAAAGTACTCCAAATGATAAACTAGGTTCTCTAATGGTAGACCATGAAACTGATTTTGCTTCACTAGACCCAACAATGCCAGTTTGATCTCAAAATCATTTCTGGCGATTGGAGGATATTCCAAACCTCCGCTGTAGTGACCCGTATCAAGGGATACAGACCAGATTGGAAAAACGCCTTAAAAGGACACGGGAAGAACCCATGAATATGAAGAAAGAAAAACTTCGGCAAATGACCGAGTAACTTGTGGGAGAAGTCATTTGGACGTGGGAACGGCCAATGGCCAAAAGATGGACGTGGACCATCGGGCCATCAAGGAATTTAGACGACGGACATTGGGGAACAGTAATGGAAAAGTTTAAAAGAAGGAAAGGAGAGAATGGCCAAGAAAATAATAAGGAAAGGACGAGGAACAGACCATAGGAACATAATGGCTGTGTACCAACGGACCGGCCAGGGGACCAAGGGACGGTCGGAAGTGACCCCGGGACATACCGTACATCACAGACGTGGAGAAGGACTACGGACGGAAGGGCCGAATGTCATGGACAAGGGATTGGTTGTTACGGACGAAGGAGATGGAACCGAGGACTCTGGACGAGAGCTTCGGACGCGGGAAGGACGAAGGGAAACCGAAGGGTCCGTCCTTAGCCACGAAGCCACGTGTCAAAATCTTAAGCCTCTTCTGCCAGCGAGTGTGATGCACGCGCCACATGCAGCCAAGATTTTGCGACTTGGCGAAATCAATGCAAAGAAATGGACATTTGTCCCAACTTGAGAATCGACTAAAGGGCTTATAAATACCCCTCTCAGTCCTATTTGCGAGCCTAGAGCTCTAAAAACATACCAAAACTCTCTCAAAATTTCGATTGATTCTTGAGAGAAAGAAACTAAGAGATTTCGATCTAAGGAGAGACAAGGAGAAGGGTTACTCGAGCAAGAGGCTAAGGAGGAGGAAGAGGAGCCGTCAGATCGGCGGTGTGGTGAAGTCCAAGACAATCAAGTTGCTGCTAAAAGAACTGTGAGTTGTGGTTGTGTGTTTCGGATGATGCATGAGCTTAAAAGCTCATGTACCCATCCTTGCTTGTTGTTTGTGGCTTGCTTGTTACATGTTTTCTTTGGTAGATGGATGATAACTAGCTTAAAAACTTAAGAAGATCAACATGCATTAACCTAGTTGATTACATGTGGTCTTGAGAGGGTCTAAATTGAACATGTTTGCATGAATTAAAGGATTAAAAAAAAAAGATGTGATATTGATGAGTTCATGAGATGCAAATTAATCTTGCATAAATTTGGTTGTGTGAGCTTGCATGTTTAATTTTTTTTAAGAAGATGGGTGTGTGATAACAGGATTTTCACCCAGGGTATCAATTCCCTATGCAGTTGTAGTACAAAAAGTTATCAATCCAAATGGTTGTTATGCTAGCAGATAGGATGCAATCAGAAGCAAGCAAGTCAAGCCAGGCAAGAAATGGTTTTGATCTAACAATCCTAAAACAAATAAAAGAAAGCGAATAAATAAGAACCACACGACCTAAGCACTCGATGCAAGCATTCAAGTACAAGATTGGGTGGGGTGATCGAGTAAACAAGATAAGCAAGAACAGCTCGAAGGTATACTCGAAGCAGGTGATCGTGTACCTGTTCGGGTAATGGGTCGAGTTATGAATAAAATGTAAACAATCTAAATACGAAAGCTCCTAAGGATGGGGTAATCGACTCCTAAGTGCTCCTGACCAATATGGATGTCCTACATGCCTCAAGCAAATATTCCCTAGACAATGAATCTCTAAAATCTTGTTAAAACACTCTGGTGATAGAAACAATCAACCTTGATCACTCCCCTACCCAACTCTCGTTGGAGAAACATGACCAAGCAGGCAATATGAACCGATTCATTATTGTCAATAAACCCCTTACTCATCTAATCTCTTAGGCTAAGTGAGTAAATCTCTAGCATTGGTTGATTCAAGCATTTCATCTACACCTCTCGGTGGTAAAACACCTTAGATCTAATCTCACCCTCTCGGTTTGTTGACAGCATTAAGAACACCAATCTAGAAGGGAATTTATAAAACATAAACAATCAAACTAGGACATCCTAACCGATCAAGAACACAAAATCGTCTATCCCATCCCTAGAAACTTTGTTTCACTACTCAGATCTCATGGAAAGAAGCACAAAAACATAGACAAATGAGAATTGCATTGTATTAAAAATAGAGTAGAGTAGAAGAGTATAGAACCGAAATCTAAAGAAATAGCAAAAGAAATGTAAAATAAATCCTAACAAAGTGTAAAAGGAGTTTGAGTCGCTCAGTTTCTCTCCCAGAAGCTCTCGCTCTCTGTTCTGAGGGTCTGCGGCGTGATAGGGCGAGAGGAAGAAGAGGGGGTTTATATATGGAAACCCATTAACCCTAACTTCCCAGTCCTACCCGAGGGTCTGCTCAATGGGGTGCACGAGGATGAGCTCGGGTTACTCGTCGGGTAAGCTCTCGGATTGTTTTTTCTGTTCTTAGATCCTCCTCGATCGGGTTGGTGTTTGGACTGTTCTTTCCGCTCCATTGCTCCTTCGGGTACATGCTCGGATTCGACCTTGTTTCTCCCCGTTTTTGGCTCTTAAGCACTTGTTTTCATCCAAAATATGCAAATACAAGAATGCAACACCCTAAATGGCCTAAAAGTGAATACCTACAGCTAATGACCTAAAAATGCTAAGGTAAGGATATAAACAATGCAAAATATGGACAAAAAAGGAAGCTAAAAACATGTAAATTAGAGAGTTATTAGTGTGAATGCAAAATTTTGTAAATTATCATCGGCGAACATGATGAAAAATTATGTTCACTTGAAGGGTTAAAAGATGAGAATAAATGAAATAATAATGCAAGACAAGGTGAATTATTTTAAGAATAATTGCACTAAAATTTTGGAGGTTAAAAATGATTGCATGCATATGAAAATAATCCTAAGATGCTTGATTTATTTTTCTTGCTTCTCAAGGATTGTGTGGATTTTCTTGCTTGAATTTTTTAAAATTTATAGCTTGAAAATAAATTGTGTGTCATAGAAGTACTTAAATTCTTTGTGTCATGTTAACTTAGAATTTAGTACTTGATAGCTAGTTCACATAAAATTTGATCAGACTAGCGGATGATCTCTGTTCCCAAAAGGAAGTTGGTCCGGCGAGTTAACCTTTGTGGTCTCGTGGCAAGGACATTTCGGTGCTTAGCTAGATACTAGCCCGAACCGCTGCATGATGATGCGGCTGAGTGGTGGAACCGGTTGGTTACCTTTGTGGTTTCAACGTGGTATGGTTGTGAGGGAATGTGACAGAGTGACGGAGGGCCCTAGGATGTGTAAGTCTATGAATGTACAATCTTTATTGGTACATTATAGCAATATTTACCCAATGTTGTTGCGAGTGTGGTGGTGTAATAGTCTAAAATGACTAAGTGTCTGGAGGAGTCAAGTCTCTTGATTACTTCTAGTTTTACTTGTGTGATTTGTTGTGGCATACTGTATGATTGACGCTTCCGCATTGCGTGTTCTGATTGCTATTGCATGTTGGTTATTGCTTGTTTGAGTGCGTTGTTGTGGAGTAGTTGAGTGGGAAGATTGCATGTTAGAGGGATTACACAACTCACTGAGTAATAGATTACTCATGATAATATTTTGTCTTGCAGGAAAGTGTGAGGTGGGTATATAGCTTGGGCAGCTAGGAAACAAGCTAGGGCGTTTTCTTGCTGTCTTGCAAAAAAAAAAATATAATATTTCCTTTGAACATGTTTTCTTCAAAAATGGATCCAACAATTTTACTTAAGTGTTTTGTTTGAATGTACATTATACTTAAGTAATAAATCGAGATATTTTCATATATATTCGGACAAGTGGAAATGGTACATGGTCTTGTCCGGGCCAGCACAACGCCGCGTGCGTACCAAGGGTTGAAAAGCCTAAGATACGTACGTAGCGGGTAGGCGTCGCCGGTGAACTGGTCGAGAGTCCTAATTCGTTGGTGGAACCTCGGTCGGATCGCAGGTGGATGTCCTCTCGTGACGACCTCCGGACTAGTCCGCGGTTAGTCTGGCCACAGGGATGGTTCAGTGGCGTTACATCCGCGGTATATCTCAGAGTTGTGAGCATCATTTTCCCTCAAAGTTGGTCTTTGATTAAAAAAAGCTAAGTGGACAGCTTCGCGGCGTGCAACTTCTCTTTGCGCAGCTGCACGGGCAGCCTCTTAACCAGAAAGAGGATTAACGTTCCCAGTAGGAGGGAGATTCTTAAACTCTCCATGATGTTCATCCTCCACATTACCAACATTTCGACCAGCTAAACCATCACAACTTCAACAAGATTTTTCTTTCTCCTATTCTTTCTCTCAAATTTTCCCAAGTCCTCGTGATACTGTTCTAGGTGTGAAGAGCCTGCACTGCAGGTCATACACCTGAAAACACCAAATATAGAGAAAAAGCTTTAGTTAACCACTGTAAATAAAAATTGTTTAGACTAAAAATTAATCATACATCTCTAGGTAATACATTGGGTCTCCGGCAACAGCGCCAACTTAATTGCCCTTGTAATTATCTGATATATTTAACTGTAAGGCAGTATATGCGAGGTCGAATCTACAAGTACCAATGATACACTAAAAATTTGTAACACTTATAAATAACTAAAGCGGACAAATATTTGTTCATTTTCAGGTTTTGTGACGACCATTCTTGAACATAAACACGAAATTCAACAATGTTCTTTTTTCATATATCCCACTTAAAAGTACTCAGCTCAGTTGTCAAGCAATATATATATATTGGTTATCTTCTGTAAAATCTAATGTTTAATTTGGAGAAATACTCAGCTCGGTTGTCAAGCATATATGTGTTATCATTTTGTTATGCTAAGTTTAATTTGGTCAAGAAATGTAAATTTAAGCAATATGTGGCCATATGGGGATTTTCGCGTAATGTAATGTGTTGGGATGGAAACCCTCTTCCAAGGATCTTACATCATGTAATCTCTATTGAAAAAGGTATTATGGTGAATTGCGTACTTAACTATCCATCTAGTCACTAATAATAACAAACTTAATATGATTACTTAGTTAAAATTAACCTATCATATGTGGCGGTGTGGGTTTCCGCGTAATGTAAATATGTAATGCGTTGGAACGTATATAATCCTATTCTAAGCATTTATCTCTACTGAAAAAGATGAAAATATATAATGGTGAACTGCCCACTTAAAACTATCCATCTAGTCACTAATAACAAACTTAATACTACTTCTCTCTCAATTTTTTTTATAAATGGTTAATTAAGGCATTAATCTCACTTTGGAGATTACATTTTTTCTATTTAGAGGTGCCCCTAAGAAAGAAGCGTGTAGCCTTTGACAATCTTTGTTTAATTAATATTTCACACCAATATTCTAAAGTCTTCCCAAATAACTTAATTTGGTTGGCAACAAAGATATTTTTTTTTGTAACTAATGTTGTTACTGCATAAACTGTGTACTAATAATGTCTAATAAACTAACTTATATATGTATACAGAAGATGTGTGCTAACCTGCTAAGTAAAAAATATGTACTAATATATACATACATCGAAATCATATTTTACCTTAGGGGTTTATTTAACTATAAAGTTAATTACTTAATTTTGTTAAAGAAATTAAGTACTATGATAAGCATACCGGCTTATGATGAGTCTGGCCTTCGTTATTGGTTCCAAACCCATAGCTATTAGCTCCTATGTCTGTATTTCATCAACATTTTAAAACCATCTTCAGTTTGATATATGTTGATTTATTGTAAAACAGTTTTTTCTTCTATAAAATTTTACATTTATACAAAAAAAAAATTGTGAAAGAAAAATAAAAAGTTCCATTGCCAAGACTTTAATAATACACCAGTTTAAACTTTAAACTAACACGCTACAACATACCTACGATATTACTACCTTAAGAAGGTTGTTTTGTGTTAATTATAAAACATAAATGTTATTGTTTCTTCTCTAGTTTAATGGACGCGTACGCAGTACGCTTCTACCTTAATAGGACTAAAGGTTTGGATCTACCGTCAATATTTTGTTTTTGAAATAACTAACATTCCCTATATAGAGTGTTTTATATTGTATAAATAAATATAAAATGTAAATGTTACTTTTCTGCTCTAACCTAATGTATGATTGGCTAAGTTCTGGATGTTTGATCAAGACGTCTTTATTTCTTTGTTAGTGATAAGCATTAACATGTTAACATTTAACACACACAAAAATAAGAAAACAATGCGTTACGTTTTCTCTCTGAAGATATATAAATATATATAGAGATGATAATATGGCTTCAATTGGTGACCACATTTTAGGAAAATAACGAGGAGGAATGTCTTATTCTACAATTTTTTTACCATTTGTTAGTAATAATTTTTTCTTTACATTCCTCTACATTCTTAAAAAAATAAGGAACAATAGAACAAAAGTATTCCTCCCCAAAATTGACGAGGAACAAATGGAACAGAAAAAAAAAACAAATATTAAAATTCGTTTTTATATTTTTAAAATAAAGATAAATTAAGTTTATTAATAATATTCAATTTTCTAATATTATAATTTCATATTTTCATAATGTATTAACAGAAAAAATAATTTTGATATGCATTTCATGTTAAACTAATCTTAAGGCTATTTGAAAACCATATATGAATAGTAAAATAAATTTAGGAGACTCATGTTTATATCGTAAATAAAAACTAAAAATATTTTAAATTACCTTTAAAATTGTATTGTAGGTTAATATTTAATATGACATATCTAAAATTTAATTTACAATTTTTTTTAAAAACAAATGTAAATTCATTGTATATACATTAGAAGTAGTATTAATATTATTATTGAATTTGATTTATTTAATATTTAATATATTTTAAAAAATATTTTTATTGTTTGGTTACCATTTACTATTTAGTTCATTTTCTGCAGATTTTCTTTTCATTCTTCAAAAACTGTTTATTCCATTCTGCATTGTTCTTTTTGTTCATTTTCTTTTTGTTCTTCTAATTATTACCTGTAGGAGCCAAAGAATCCATTTCTTTGTTACCAAGAGTGTTTTAATTTTTTTTTGTAACTTTTAGTAAAGAATTTGAAGTTTTCAATGGACATATAACGAAATGAAAGAAAAATAAAATAGTAGTGTTTTGTTTTTATCCCCAATTCCTTTCATCGGCGAAGACCACTTCATCGTCGGTTGAACTATTTTAATCTTCTTTAATTTGTAATAAATTGTAGGATTAAACATATATAGCTAGAATATTAAAAACCTCAAGAGTTAAACTTCTGATTGTGTTTGAGACAAATCTTTTATGGGTATTTCCCAAGAACTCGATAAATGATCAAAAAAAGAGAATATATGATTCAATTATAGAGTGTGTGACTCATAAGGAGCAGAACCAAACATGAATATATATTATAGGGATATAAAACTCATCAGAGATGAGTTTAGAGACAACAGTTTCTCAATTATTTCAGAGGGGGTATTGGTTTGAGATTTAAAGAGAATTTTAATGACTTTAAAAATTATGTAAAATATGTTGTTATTCAATCAAGACTTTTTAAGATTCACTTAAAATTTGATGTTGTTAGTTGTGGATTTATAAAAAGTTATCTAAAATCTTCATAAATATAGTGTTATTGGATTAAGAGTTTTATCAAATCATTAAAAGTTTTATGTTATTCAAGTAAAACAAAAGAATTTTGGATTGTCAATTAATTCAACTATTATGTTATTGGTTTAAGATTCTATATTATTTTCTTCATTAAAAAAGTCTTGTAAACACTTTCATCAAATAGAGAGATTTTGAATCATATTCCATGACTTTTCATTTTTCTTTTGTAGAAAATGAAGAAATAATGAACTTGGTTTTCAACGTGGGTCTTCCTAATCATCTTCCATCATATCTCCACCCATCTCAACCAAACTCATATACCCAGCAAAAAAAATAAACAGAGTTACAATTATTTTGCAATGATCGAAAGCTAAAATATCAAAACAAAGCAAAACAGAACCAGAAAATTATAAAACTAAATGAACCATCACGTCCAATTCCACCACCGAGCAATATCAATGAACCGTTATGTCTGATTCCTCCACCACCACCAAGAAAAAACCATGGCCCATCACGTCAGATTCCTCCAACACCACCGAGCAAGAACCAACGTTTATGATAATAAAAAACTTCTAGTAATAAAACAATGTTTTGGAGATTTTAACCTCCCCCATGTCCTCTTCCGAGTCTCTTTCTCTCTTTCTTTTTATATTTTTTTACCTCTTTTTTTGACAAAAGCGTTGTATAAACAAAAGAATATTTTGCAATGTTTTTTGAGGAAGTTTGCAAGATTTTATGAAAGATTTTACAAAATTAGGAAAATAAATCAGCAGGATTTTAAAAAACTTTCTAAACAATCTCTTAGAATTCTTCATTTTATACTTTTATTTAAAGTCATTAAAATTCTCTTTAAATCCCAAACTAATACCCTCTCCTTACTTACAAAAAATTCTCCCTAGACTTAAATTTCTCAATTATTTCACTCGCCCTCAAGATCAATATCTCAGTTACTTATTTATAATAGACTTTTGGGTCTTCAGAACTTCTTTCGTCTTCTCGAAGCTCTCTTTCAACTTCACTTCCTCATCGTTGAGCTTCTTCAAGGACTCTTCGACCTTCACTTTCTTATCTTTCAACTCCGTCATCATACGATTCAGCTCTTCAAGAAGATCAGTAGCCATTTTTTCAACATTAACCATTTTTTCTCACAACGATTTCAAAGAAAACGATGACAAAATTATAAAAATGTGATATTGTGAAAGAATTTTGTGTGTGTTGCAATGTAAAAAAACTCTTCTAAACATCTCCATTTATAGCTGAAAAAAGGTGATAAAGTTGAGTTGCGTACTTCAACTCTCCACCTACGCCACTAACACAAACTTACTACTTTTCTCACAAGTCTATGATTAATTAAGGCAATAACTTTACTTTGAAAGTTAGACCTCGTGAAGGTTCATTTCTCTACAAATTATTTTCTAATAAAAATTATAATGAAAATAAATGTAGACAGATAATAAATCAATAAATATATATACTTAACCTTTCTCCCCCTAGTTTAATCAGCCCATGGATATGAATTAAAATCAATCTGACGGCGGTTTGAACTAATCTTACTCTCTTTTCAATGGATATATAATAGTCATATTGTTTTTTTTTTTTTGTTACTGATCAACGTACTTTTGAAATTGTATGCTATTGGTTATCGTTAAAATTATGTGGTATCAAATATTGTGTTATTGAGTACGAAACATAATTCATAAACTTTGAAAGAAAATATCACATGGTATTTGGTATTAAATCATCAACAAATTTTCACATTTCTATTGGTAGGTGACTCTCCTTTCTCTTTTATCTTATGAAGGATTTGTCTTAAAAGTTAGATTAATATGCTCTTTAAATATAAACATATCTCGATATTGCCATTTTTCACATTTCTGTAGGTTAAATCACATGTACTTTATTTTATAAGGGAATTAATTAAAAGAACTACAGTTGTATTTTTTTCCTTTCGTCAAAAAAAAAAGAACTACAGTTGTATTAGTTAAGTGAATTGTGTAGTTGTGTTATCTATATCTTCTTTTTTTGGAACGAAGTGTTATATATATCTTATAATATATTATTTCAATTTCAAAGAAATGCACAAATTTAAAATTTTTTTTTTATATACAACCTAGAACTCATACCCCAAACATATTTTAAAAATCTTAGAATAACAAAAAGTTTAAATTTAATAATTTAGAATTATATATTATGAAATAAAATAGTTTGATAAGTATAGCATACGAATAAAATTAAAAATATCTAAAAATAATAAATAATGAGAAATTATATAAAAATTGAATATATATATATAACTGTTAGTAACATAACTATGAAAAATTAATGATAATAAAATATTATAACAAAAAGACGTTACCCTCAGTCAAACAGTTCTAATGAATCGAAGCAATGATGCAAAAAGTATTTTTTTTTTATAGATTATAAATTTAAGATATTTTATAAAAAATTATGATAAAGAGATATAGCTCTCATAAGTATTATAGATATTTATTCTATTAGTAAGAAATATTATGATGAAGAGCATGATCGTAAGTGAAAATTTTATTGATCAATAACAAAATAATTATTTATAGAGGTTTATTTTTTTTAATGATGGGTAATTTTTTTCTACCTTATTATATAATAAGCTTGGTTCTCAAAGTTAGTAACTTACCAGATCGTGACACGTGTTAGTTTTAACGATCAGAGATCAAAGTTAAAAACTCACCAGATTGTGGCACCTGTCAGTTTCAACGATTAAATATTTAAGTTAGTAACTCATTAGATCGTGACACATGTCAATTTTAATGATCATAAATCACAGTTTTCAAGCTTGATAAAACGATGCATAATATAATTGTAATCTTACTATAGTAAAAAAAACTTTGTTAATCCTAAAAGAAAAGGGATTGTAAATACACCCCTCTATATAAGCAAATAAATGACGACATATTTTTCACCAAACAAACTAATTTTGACTAGCTTTGTTTTTCTTTGTAAAATTTTCTTCTTTGTTTTTTATTAATCTTTTATTTGACACATCATCGTTTTTGAACACGTCTTGAAGGCATTTCTTTTGTTGTCTAATCGAAACAACTATATAAAAAGATTCCTAGATATTACCACGTGTTTTCGTCGTCGTTTCTTTGAATTCTGTTTCTTTTCTCAATTTCATAATGCATACTACGCAATCCTTAACTTTGAAGTGTTAACAAAGTAGCTTATGCATAATAACTAAGGTTTTTGGGATTAACAAATTTCTTACGGTGTTATTTTTATTTCTATTAATTTGCAGGACAGGTAACATAAAAAACGATGAATACACAAATGAAAGATAACAACAGATATTATATAACACGATGTACTGAATAGAAAGCGTTCTTATTGTCAAAAGATAATACGTCTTACAAGAAAGTGGAAAGCAAGAAATTTAAAAAAAAAACAATGAGCTCATTGGAATAAATTTTCTCATAAAATAGAAAACGGATTAAGGAAAATATACAGAAAATTATTAATTCTAAAAAATGTAAATACTCACTTCTATATAAACATATATCGTCTAATATTATTCATCTAACAAAATAATTTATTCAAAAATATTGCTTTCAATTTTGTTCTATTGGTCAAACTTTTTCAATGGAAAGACAAAGTTTCGTTATTTTTTAAAACCAAAATACACTCATACTTTATACTTTTTCAGTTTGAAATATGTAAGATTAATATGTTGACCCAAACAAAAATGGAAGATTAATATATGCATCTTCTTTTTCTAATACTGTATTTTAAAATTTATCGTAGTAGTTTTAGATTGTTTTATTTAATTTATATTTTCATCTTTGAATTATTTGAGATTTATATATTACCGTGCTTATAATTTTCTATTATTTAACTAATTATGTGAAATTAATTTTCTTCTAATTTCTCAACCTTGATTGGTTGTTCGTAGACCATTTTTTTTGTGCAAACATAATTTTTACCATTCGTTCAATCTCAAAAGAAGATAAAGAGGAGAAGGTTATCAACCTAATGGTTGGATAAAATAGGCTAATCAAACAGAAGCCTACAACAAACATAGATTGGAAAAACATAAATCGTTGTTGATAGATCTTTAGGAGCTTGGAGACAGAGGCTACATCATGGTGTGTCAAAGAAACTTCCATTAAATACATTAGGAAATTTACCATTATATACTATCAAAAGATTTTGAGACGTTGAAAGAGGGTCTTTAGTTTCATTGGTTGCTGAAGCAAGCCACTTTGAGATAGCTAAAAGACGTGAACATGTTCTCTCCACACAGGAGGAAGATAGAGCCGAGGTTCTCTCTATGGTGGAGGAGGTTGGACGCAAGGTTATTCCCTCAAGGAAGGAAGGTGGGGGAGGTTGGACGCAAGGTTATCTCCGCAAGGGAGGAAGGCGAAGCGAAGGTTCTCGCCATGGTGGAGAATGTTAGACGCCAGGTTCTCTCCATAAGGAAGGAGGGCAGAACCGAGATTCTCTCCATGGTTAGTCATACACTATTGTGATGTAATTTATTTTTTATTCAAAATTTTGAGCCAATAATTTTAGTGACTAAAGAAACTATGCAAAAACGAAAGTAAAGAGACACATAATAGTTGGCTTAATTTGTTCATATAGACATTTTCTAGGTGGTGGTAAATAATATATTTGTAACATAAGCGTAAAAAATACACTTTTAAGGGTAACATACATAAAAATTTTGCTATAATATATCAGTGTATTATAGCAAAAATGTTTTTATAAATAATGTATAATAAATTTTAATAAATTTTAATAAATTTTATTAAATTTAATTTTATTTACAAAACTTAAAATCCGCACATCGGGCGGGTCCTTATCTAGTAGTAAAAGAAACCATAAAGTAAATAAACTCAAACATAGTTATTTAAAATTTTATAAAAACTGAAATCCCCTATATATTAAAAGAGAAGCATTCTTGTAGAAAATCTGATGTGTCGTCGCCCGAGAACTCTGTGCCCAATTTATTACTTGTCCTTAATATTCTATAACATTACATAAAACTGCCATTGTTATTCCATTTATTTATATACACAATATTTTGTTCCTATAAATTCTAAGGGGCTGTTATTGGAGAGATGATTTCTAAATCCATATGGAATTGTAAATTTTAAAAATCCAAACACATGGATTTAGAAATAACATGTTTTATCCTTGGATTTGAATCATTCTATTTTACACTATCAAATCCATTCAAATCCATTTAAAACATAATGTGGATTTTGAAATCCAAAAACAAATCATTAAATGAATAACATGGGATTTTAATAAGTATTTGTAAATCATAGAAACAATAACACCTAATTTTGATAAGTATTTTAAAATCAATGATTGAATAATACATTATTTTTGTTTGGATTTCCAAATCCATTAAAATCATATAACCAATAACCCCCTCTAAAATTGGTAAATATTTTTTTTTTTTTTTTGTTCACCCAAACTCTCCATTCAAACTAAGACGATACAGAAGGATAAAGCCTAATCATACATACCCGAATAGCAAGCTTAGAAAATAAAGCATAAGAACAACCAAAGCTCAAACATACAGGCACAAGCATAACAAAGCTTGATAGAGACCAGGAGAAATGTTGAAAACCACCTAACTTGAGCAAACCCAAAAGAGAAAATGCAAACAACATATAATCATCAACTGGAAAAGGGATAGTCATGTGACGTTAAGACGAATTTTGAGCCATCACAGGCGGCTCTAGGTTGAAGGCAACCTCGAGAGACACCGAAGAGAATTCCGGTGAACAATCTTCGCCAAACTTTGGCGGACTCAGAACCAACAATTGTGGGTCTAAGTTGAGAGCAAACTGTACCCGCCGGAGAAGTATCCGATGCAGGCAGAGGAGAGCAGGAGAAGTATCTGATGCTCTGAAGGAAGGACGAGCAGACAATGCAGCGATGATTGGAGCGGGATGGAAGACCTAAAGGAGTGGACTAAGAACATAATATGCCCACTATGGAGAAGACACTATCAATAAAATCCCAAGAAGTATTGGACCAGGCCCACCAGCGTTGCAAACACTGATGCCTCAGAACTTGAGGGGACGGCCAGGAACACACCAGAAGACAATATCTGGTTCGCCTGGTACTTCAGGCCAGCAAAAGAGACTGGAGGTGGGAGGCGGTTGAGACTTTTGACGGAGAGAGGTAGACGATATATCGGGAGGAGAATGACCTCCGGCATCTCGCCGAGGGGATCTCTGACCCTGAAATCAAGACATCGGCGGTTAACAGGAGCAGGAGCAGAAGTCAGACCGGAAGCCAAGGCGGAGATGGCTACCGAGGCGGAGACAAGATCGAAGGAGAATCCAACACTGGGAAGAAACACAGCGAGGCTAGGGTAACCGGCGGAGAAGAGACCAGAACGCAAAGCAGTTCTGAAAGACCCGTCAAGACGCACCGCAAGAGCTAGCGGAGTAGACAAATCTCGACGGAAATAACACCGGATCTCAAATCGGAAATACGATTTGAAAGAAGACTTGAAGCGAAGCGATATTGGATTAGACGGGAGAGAAGCTGCAGCAAGAAAACGAAGACACGGTATGACGCCGGTGAGACATTGCAACACCGGCGCCGGAGAGGGGGAGCTCCTTTGTCGACTCGGGAATGGCAGCTAGGGCGACCTAAGATGAGGAGGGAGAAGAGAGCGTTTCTAGACCTTCTTTATCGGTGGACTCTTAGAGGGTTCATAGTGTTATATAGGAAAAAAATAAATTAGAATAAAAGAAAAAAACTAAGGGAGATTGTTGGCTTTTGTTGTAAGAAACGATACTTGTTTGTTTTCAGTTGGCCCATAGAATGATACAAAAGGAAAAAAAAAAATTGGGAAGCTAGATTTTATTTCTTTTCCTCTTTCTCTTTCTTTCGCATCGAATTCCCGAAACAACAAAAGAAGGAATTTGGAATCGAAGGATCTGGAATCAGAGGAAGGGTTTGGAATCGAATCTGCTAAAAACCTAAATAGCTTCACCGCTGTTTGTTATTCTTTTTCTACGCCGTGTTCTCTATAATCTCAGGTGAAAGCTTCTTCGATTTGAACTTTGTTTCGTTCCTAAAAAATGTTTTAAGAGTTATCTCTATCTTCCGCTGTTTCCGTTCTATCGTGAACCATAAATGAGGCAGGGGGCTGACCAGAATTAGTCAGGATTTAATGAGTTTTCTTAATTGTAATTGAGTTGTTTGATTTGTTTAGGTGATAAGGATCAAAGTGGAGCTTAGTTCAGAGGATAACAATCTTGTTTTGCCTCCTCTTGAGCAGGTATTACCTTTGTTGTGTTTCAATTTCTAACAGTTCATTAGTTCTGGGTTTTAGCAAAGTTGGAGACTTTGATTCAAATTTGTATGCATGAAAGCGATGTTACTAAAGTTAAGAAATATCTTAGAGGAGAAGTGCTGATCTTGAGGTATATAATTTGCATATATAGCTTTGAATTGATGATTGTGGCTTTTGGTGTTGTGAAAAATGCACTAGTTGATTGTGGCTTTTGCTTGTGTTCTGCAGACATTGAAAGATAAGAAACTAAAGACTCAACTTGCCTCACATGAAAAGTTGTATGGGAAATCTGCGAAAACTGCTGCTAAAATCGATTCAGGTAAGTTTACTCCTTCATTCAGCTCTGTGTGGATCTTGTTTGTCCCTTTTTCCGCTGCTTCGTGAAAATGAAAAAAGCTGTTGTGTATCTCTGTTTTGACACTGAGCAACTGTTTTAAATCTTCTATTCTTGAATCAAGAATCTTTATAGGTCGCTCGTCGTTTTGAATTTTTAGTTATTGTGTTGTGATGTGGTTGTGTTTTTTGTGTTGTGGCTCTTGCCTGCTGAGGCAAGTTACTTGGAGACTGATGGTCTAGAGAAGACATGGCGAGTCAAGCAGACATATATTTCTAATGAAGTAGATTTACTCAGCTCAAGAAACCAATATGATATTGTGCTCCCAGGTAAATGAACAATAGCTTCCTTTGCCATATCTTTTGTATGCAAATTTTTAAATTTGGTTTAGTCTCTGTGATATATACCTCTCTACAATGTTAGCTTCTAATTCATTTTATTGACACTCAACATATACCTCGCAAAGGCCACCTTGCTCTAGTAGACATGATGAGTATGAACCTAATTAAAGAGATTCAGGTCTGCTTTTGTTTTTGTTTTATGTTAATCTCTTTATCAGTGCTTGTTATTTGTAAGATTTGGTTTGGTTCTCAACACATCTTGATGATACCTGCAGGTAAGAGAAACAGTCTGAGATGTTGCATTCCTGCACAATGAGCAATTCTTTGCAGCTGCCCAGAAGGAGTATGTATTATCAATGCTAATGTTTGTGCTTTGTCTAAACATTTATACCACTTCTATTTTATTTAAAATTTTTAAATTTAAAAAAACAGTATTTTCAAAAATAAGAGACCCAACATTAAAACCTACCATTGGAGGAGAAATTTTTAACTAAAAGACCATGGATTCTTATATTCAAAACAATCCACAATTAATTCATAAAAAAGTCAAACAGTGTTTATGATCCTCCTTTTAAAAACCCACCGATAATCTTGCCCTTAGATACAAAGGTAATTCTACATTTATTTGGTAAATATTATTCAAATGTTAATAAATCTTATCCCTTACATGTTTTCAAAATTATTTTCAAAACCTATGTATTATAATATAATAAAAATTTATAACATGAGATGTAAAAATATATATTTAAATCATATTTTCAAAAATATAAATAATATTATTTCTTATTGTTTAATTTTTTTTGACCAAAAAAATTAAAATTAATTTTGAATAATATATATTGGAAAATCTTAAAGAAAAACAATTTGATGGCATCTTAAATTTATTTTAAACTATAAAATATTTAAACTTATGCAAATCCTAATTTTTAGTTTTCCATATAGAAAATTTCTGATATATAAGACTAACATATATTAAAGATTCATTAATTTCAAAATTAACATATTAAAAAGTAGAAAATCTTATATATCTTTTAATATTATTTCTTAAAGATTTCGAGCAACTGGTTTTTGTAGATAAAAATATATTATACCCCTTATGGAGTATGGCTACTGGGACGGGTTTGACCCACTTAATAATTTAGGTCATTCGTTTCAAGAAGTTTTAATGTTTTTGATGGTTTTTATCCGTTTCATAATTTACAAGTTTTATACAATTCTAATTCGGTAAATGTTAGATTCGGGTATGTTGTTTTGTGAATCTTAATTTTATGATGAAACCTTTATTATTTCAAAAATGACAAACTAAATGAAACAAAACTAATATAAGTTTGAACTATAAATGATTTAACAAATAATTATATCTATAAATGTAAACTCTATGTGTACATAATATATTACAAACCTTATAGTAAACATAGTTTTTTAAATCAATCATGCACGTACGTGTGGGTCCGTACCTAGTATTCTATTATATGAGATTTTAGTAATTTTAACATATATATAAAATGTATGACACAAATGACAAATTTTATTTCGTATTTTTCCATAGCTGAGTTGTATGTTTCTTTATAGGAGATTTACTCAGATGTTATACATTTTATGTAATATTATCAGAATCTACAAAAAAAAAATTATTACTAGAATATTTCAGGTATTTTCAAAATATCCAGTGTGCCCTTGTTTTATGTTACCGGAAAAAACGTAATTACAAAAATGTCATTGCCACGTCAGACGCCACGTCAGAAATCGCTGATGTGTATTAATAACTCAGTCGTAACGCGTTACAGAGGTAATGACGGCTGAGTTATAGGTATGTTGCGGCTGATTTATGGGAAAAACATTTGAGTAAGAGCGGACGGCTGACTTAGAGTATAACTTAGCCAAGAGTTACGGCTGACTTATTAAAATCTGGCTGAGTTATGCTATAACTCAGCCGTCCTTACGGCTGAGTTTTCACCCGATGGTTGAGTTGTCAATAATTTTGGCTGAGTTAACTTTTTCCGGCTGGCTGAGTTATGAAAAACGGCTGACTTATGAGATGTAGTTACGGCTGAGTTATGGTGAAAAACTATAACTCAGCTGTGATAGGCTGACTTATCGTACAACTTGGCCATTTCACGGCTGACTTAGTAGCAAAAGATTCATTACTAGAATGTTATTCAGGTAAGACTGACTTATTAAACGATACGGCTGAGTTACATATTTTCAGTTGATGAAGCGGCTGAATTTGGCAGCCATTTTTTTGCTTTTTAATTAATGTAATGTTATTCATGTTGTGACTGAGTTATAATTTGTTTGATGGCTTAGTTTTATTTAGGCTGAGTTATTATTTGTTTGATGGCTGACTTGCCAAGTCGGACGCATCACCCATGTTAGCATTCCATGTCATCATCTTTCTTCTCCGAAAATACGAAACGTCGTTCCTTCGACTCTTGTTCTTCAACTGGTTATTAAGTGAACTATTTACATGGTTTTTACCTTCTTCTTCACCTTCTTCTTCTACTTCTTCTTCACTTTCTTCTTCACCTTTTTCTTATACTTCTTCTTCACTTTCTTCTTCACCTTCTTCTTCACCTTCTTCTTCTACTTCTTCTTCATCTTGTTCTTCATTTTCTTTCATGGATCCAGTTCTGGTAATTGTTGTTTCCGGTAATTGGGTAAAGAAACAGAGATATGTATTTAATACCGACAATAGAGGGTGTATAGTTGTGCAGATAGATGGAGACACAACACAAGACAAGCTTGTGGAGCTTGTTCTTGAAGACTATGGATTGGACGCGTTTAGCCATGAGCTAAAGCTAAGCTACATGTTCTCGAACAAGGCACTGAAACTAATGGCGCATGATACTCCACCAGTTTTTATCTCCAATGATCGACAGTTGCAATGTTTTTTGGGGCTATGGAAAATGGATCAGCTACGTCTCTGTGTGGAGTTTTTGGCTAAAGAGCCTACAGAAACTAGTGGAGCTAGAGGAAGTATGAAACGGCCAAGCAGTGACTCGAAAGTAGAATGTACATACGAAGTGGATGGTGGGGGATTTGAAGGCACTTGCTATGATTATAGTATGATCCAAGACGAAGAAAACGAAGAAGAAGAAAAAGTTGTCGAAGAAGCAGCTGAAGAAGAAGAAGACGATGAATTTTCAAGCCGATTTGATGTTTTCGACGACTCCGATGGTGAGTCATCTGATGATGAGAACTTTTCTGTATGGGGCGAGCCTCAGAGTAAAGAGGAAGACTCACTGACTCTGCCTATTAAGAAGAGAGCTCATAAAGATGATAACTTTGACGGATCGAAGATGAAGCCGGAGGCTATTAGGTTGCAGGTGTCAACGCTAAAAATTTCTGTAGGACAACGATACATGAGCAAAAACAAGTTCAAGAATCACGTGAAACTTATTTCGGTTAGGGATGGATTTGATTTTAATATACCAGTATCAAATCCGAGAATGGTGATTCTGAAGTGCTGGGTTGAAGGATGTCTTTGGAGAGTTTGTGCATCTGTACAAGGGGATGACCCGGATTTTCATGTTCGTTTATACGATTTGGAACACACATGTTCTGTGACGGAACGTTCTACTCGATCCCGCCAAGCAACAGCTGATGTATTGGCAGGTCTTTACAGGGACTATCTTGGTGATCTTGGTCCGGTAGTTAAACCTTAAAGTGTCGGAATCATTTTCAATAAGCAATTTAGTATAAAGGTAATTACTATGTTTCGACTGACTTATTGATAATAATGGCTGACATATCATTACGTTATGGTTGGACTATTAATACAAACTGGCTGACTTATATGAATGTCTTGGCTGAGTTATTTACATACTACGGCTGACTTATTGATTATTTACGGCTGACTTATATGAATGTATTGGCTGAGTTATCTATATATTATGGCTGATTTATTAATTTGTTGGTGTCAACAGATGGGTTATTGGAAGGCATATCGGACGCTGTTGAATGCAAGGCATATCGATCAGGGAACTCTTGAGGAAAGTTTTAGTGAATTGCCTTCTTACTTATACATGTTAAGAAGGGAAAATCCGGGTACAGTCACGCGTCTTCAATTAGATGATGAAGGAAGATTCAAATATGTTTTTATTGCTTTTGGTGCGAGTATTGCTGGGTTTGCTTTCATGCGCAAAATTGTTGTTGTCGACGGAACGTTTCTCCATGGTAGTTACAAAGGGACGCTTCTAACAGCTCTAGCTCAGGATGACAACTTTCAAATTTTCCCAATAGCTTTCGCTGTTGTTGACACTGAAAATGATGAGTCTTGGCGTTGGTTTCTTACACAACTTATAGTTGCCATTCCTGACGAATAGGATCTTGCGATAATCTTCGACAAAAATAAGTCAATTGAGAAAGCAATTGGTGAAGTGTATCTGTTGGCTTCGCGTGGAATTTGCACTTACCATTTGTATAAGAACATCTTGGTGAAGTTCAAAGGAAAACATTTGTTCCCTCAGGTGAAAAAAGCGGCAAGGTGTTTTAGGCTGTCAGATTTTAATGAGATTGAAGCACGTCATCCTGAGCTATATGGATACCTCCAAAGAGCTGGTGTCCAAATGTGGGCGCATGTTCATTTCCCGGGTGAAAGGTACAATTTAATGACAACGAATATTGCAGAATCAATGAACAAAGCACTGTCAAATGCTAGAAGTGTTCCCATAGTTCGACTGCTAGAATCGATACGGAATATGATGATCAGATGGTTTTATGAACGGAGAGAGGATGCGAAATCGCAGCTAACAACGCTCACTCGAGGTGCTGAGAAACTGTTACAGGTAAGTTTACATAAGTCAGTCGTCAATGTTGATAACTCAGCCATAATAGTTTTCGTATCTCAGCCGTAATTGTTTTCATATATCAGCCATAACTATTGTAGTTTTCATATCTCAATCGTAATTGTTTCTATATCTCAGCCGTAACTGTTTTCATATCTCAGCCTTAACCATAATAGTTTTCATATCTCAGCCATAATTGTTTTCATAGCTCAGCCGTAATTGTTTTCATAACTCAGCCTAAAACGTTTTTTTTTAATTCTATTCCCTACTAGGACCGTGTCACCGCAGCAAGACTTATGGAAGTACAAACGATTGATGTTGTATGTGTGCAAGTGACATATGGAACATCTTTGCATGTTGTAAATTTGGAACTAAAAAAATGCACATGCCGTCGTTTCGACCATGAGAAAATACCATGCATCCATGCAATCGTAGCTGCAGAGCATATGGATGTGTCTCGTATATCCCTGTGCGATCCGAAATTTAGGAGTGTCGATTTGGTTAACGGATGGGCTGGTTCAATCATGCCTCCAGATGAATCAGTCCCTGTTCCTGTTGCTGAGGATAATCAACCGTGCTTGCCTCCGATTGTTGTGAACCAGCCAGGAAGGCCAAAGAAGCGTAGGATGAAATCATGTTTGGAAGTTGCCATTAAAAATAAACGCCCTAGGAAGCAACACGCATGTTCGCGATGTAAGCAAGTTGGGCACAATGTGAAAACTTGTCGAATGTAGTTAGGGAGATTTCTTTTATTTTGTGTAATAACTCAGCTGTCAAGTCGTATAAATCAGTCGTTTGCTTTCAGATTATTTCTTGTGATAACTCAGCCACAAAGCATTATCACTCAGCCGTCATATGAATCGACATGACCTTTCGTTTTTCGTAAATATTATAACTCAGCCGTCAAGTCGTATAAATCAGTCGTTTGCTTTCAGATTATTTCTTGTGATAACTCAGCCACAAAGCATTATAACTCAGCCGTCATATAAATCGACGTGACTTTTCGTTTTCCAGTAAATATTATAACTCAGCTGTCAAGTCATATAAATCAATTGTTTGCTTTCAGATTATTTCTTGTGATAACTCAGCCACAAAGCATTATAACTCAGTCGTCATATAAATCGACGTGACCTTTCTTTTTCCCGTAAATATTATAACTCAGCGTCAAGCAATATTTTGGCGGGAAACCATAAGTTAACCTAATAATCGACGTGACCTTTCGTTTTCCTATTGTTTCTCTTTTATATTCTCCTCATTCATATGTCTGACTCTCTTCCATCTCATTTTTCGTTTCCATTGTTTCTCTTCCTATTCTCCTAAATCACATATCTGTCTATCTGTTACATCTTCCTATCGATATGGAAGTTGTTCCTCATATCGATGGACAATTTTTTAGAGATTTCGAAGCAATCATTTGCGCCACTGATCGGGAGAATATTCCGGTTCTAAACCATGGTGTGGGTTCCTGGGTTGACACAACCACTGTTACGTGGTTCAAGTTCCTTCACGTTCTCTCTATCGTGATTGGAGGAATACTTCAACACAACTGGCACCATGTGTGGCCAACGTACCGCTTGATTTCCTTCCACTTTAAGAGACGATGGTTTCTCCTCCTCGCGGTAAGATCACTAAAACAAACCACCATATTGATATTATTCTATACTCTTATTGTTTCTTTCCTTTAATTGTAGCGTAAATACACGTGGGATCCAAAGCAAACTTTAACGGTCTGGACGCAGTTTAATTTTGTGGCTAGAACGTTATTCAGAGCCCAGATGAGTGCGCTCAAGAGGATATGGGCGAGTGGTGGCAATAAACCCGAGATGCTGACTAGCATAGTTTAGAATGATTTGGTCGATATGTTTAAAGAATTTGGCCTAGATGACGTCGGTTTCAAAAAGTGATTTCCATTGTACTGTCGCTACATGTTCTATACGAACTATGAAACTATGAATTTTTTTTTTTGATTTCGTTTATGTTGTACCTTCATATTAATATAAATCAGCCGTTATTACGATATCTCAGCCATTACGGAGTGATAACTCAACCATTATGCTCGATAAGTCAACCACAATGTACGATAACACAGCCGTAACTTTATCTTAATTGTTTGCATAACTAAGTCGTCAATAACGATAACTCAGCCAACCCTCAAATTAGAATGACTAACTTACCGACCAAACCGGATCGAACCAAAAATAACCGACCCATAATCGAAAATAACTGACCCATAATCGAAAATAACCGACCCATAACCGGAAATAACCGACTCATCTGAACCCTACACCTCAAACCCTAACTCTAGCCCTAACCCCTAAATGTCATGTTTTGATTGTTTTACACATTCTGATCAGAATCTGTAAAAATCACTCTTTGTCTATGATTATTAATTTTTTATTGGTTATAATGATAATAATATTCATATTTCCATTCTAAATTTAAATTTTGGGTTATAATAATTTTAATTTACAAATATTTCATAAGTCAGCCGTCAAATTCAGTAACTCAGCCAAATTAGTCAATTGTTGGAGAAATACTTTTATTTCTTAATTCGAAATTCGAATTCAAATTTTTTAATTAATTTGAATAATATATTGTGAGAAACTCTGACTTTATATATTTATTATGTGTGGATCTGTGCAGGCACAGAATAAGGATTGTTCGCAATTCCACAACAACACTTTTTGTGATATCGAGAGACGTTTTAATTAGATAATTTATTAGGAATCTGACAGAACGAAAGACTCAGGAAAGAAAGAAGAATATGTTTTCATATCTCATAACTCAGCCGTACGAAGTACATAATTCAACCGTAATTCATAACTCAGTTGTGTGAAGTATATAACTTAGTCGTAACTTAACCGTAAATCAGTCATAACTTTGAAAATAGACAAATCAATTTTTTACATATCCAAGTACAATTCCTACCAAAAGAAATCCAAATGTTTTACATATCATAGTATAATTCCTACCAAAAGAAACAAAACGAAGGACAAAACGCATTATTTAAACTGACTCATAAAATCAGGTGCCTCATCGTAGATTTCTACTGCCATTTTAACCCGTATAGCGTGGATATTTTGATCACATATGCCATTGAAAGACAAACCAAGCAGCTAGACATTCTACAAACTTTAGAGCGTACACGCCATAGTCACCAACCTGTACGTTTTGAGGGACCTTGGAGGCAGTCCTCCTGAAACTGAACTGATTGAAACTAGGTGTACGATATTTGTGAGGAACATTATCGTTCATCATTGTTGGAATCATCCGCGTAAACGCCCTACAAGCATTCAGAATTTTAATATCACTGTCTTTGATTGGTTGTCCCACGATGCTATCATAGCAATCAATATGCCTCCTGATGAGATCCACGTGCAGCGCCATCTAGTGATCGCCTCCAGTTTGTGGAGTAATATACAGGTGATCCACATCTTCTATCCACTTCAAATTAGTCGGTTGATCTTGTGGAATCAAACCATTAACTAACTCTTCATAATTGTTGCCTTTGAATTTAAACATTTTGGGTTTTATCTCGAACTGAGCATAGTCACGAACCATCGTACTGGTGAACCACGGGTCTATAAACGCGATGTGTTTGTTGTGGAATGGGAAGGGATCTCGTTTGTAGCTAACCCTGAGGAGTCTAATATACGCGCCCATGTACTGTAAAACAGAAAACTGAGTAGTAAACAACAACTCAGCCATAATGTAAGATAACTCAGCCGTAAATAATAATAACTCAGCCATTATGTATTATAACTCAGCCGTAAACATAATAACTTAGCCGTAAACAATAATAACTTACTTCATCAGACAGTCACCCAAAGTGTTCTTTCTTTTGGTGGTGAGAATCCTATAGAATTCAGTATTGATTGATGCCTTGCCTAATGGTTGATTCCTAACAAACAAATAAACACAGGTTAATATAATGTTAACAACATCTGTGATTAACAAGGGTCTAAAAGGTCATACTCAGCTGTCTTTAGGAACCCCAAAAGTTTTTTCAACTTCACCAGATCAACCGGTGCCAGAGGATCATATATTTCACCTCCAGGTACACAGTTCTTCCTCATGCACGTCAGTCTGTTGTCTCCAATATAAGGAAAAATCCTTGCTTGTGGAGCTTATTGTGTATTCAATGCACTTCCATCCGGGGACAGCTTAACACTCTCCAGCCTTAGAGCTTTAATTCTATCAAGCCTAATATTTTCCTCCTCATCATCCTCAGATTCAGGTTCAAGTTCGTCGTGGTCAGCCATAAACTGTTCTGTCATATCACATACACTGCTGTCAGCAGCGTTGGCACCAGCGTTTGCACCAGCTTCAGCTTCTACCTCATTCAAAACAGGTTCTACAAATTGCAACGGCCTCACGACAGTAGGCTTAGTAGTCTTTCTACCTTTTTTCTTTTGCTGATTATCTCCAACCTCCTTGGCTTTTGCCTTCTTTTCCGCCAACTCTTTGGCCTTCTTTGCCGCTGCCAACTCTTTGGCCTTCTTTGCCGCCAACTCTTTTGCCTTCTTTGCCTCTATTTGTTTGGCCTTCGTTGCCTCTATTTCTTTGTCCTTCTTTGCATTTAATTCTTTGGCATTTTTCCTCGTGTAAGGCCGTTGTTTTGGTTTCGTAGCAGTTGGTTTCGTAGCAGCTGAAGACTTCTCAATGAAATCAAGAGGATCATCTTTATCAAACTCTTTATTCAGATTCTTACTGACCCCAGCCAAACCACTGTCATCTACCTGTATAACATAGCGAAGACAATTAAAGATAATGATAACTCAACCTAAACATTCTGGAAAATCAGCCATAAAATTAACATAAATCAGACATTACCGAAGAACTGTTGACAGAGTAGTTTTGTTGCATTTTTCCTAGAACTCCTGGTGGACCTTTTGGTGTATGTAGTTTTGCCTGTAGGTCCGGTGGTACCAGGTCCTTTATTTTGAAATTTGAACACGCATCAGTCGTGTTTTGGCCAGTTTGCCCAACACCCATGGAAAGCACGTGCTCTTTCATCTGTTTGAATTCACTCTCAAAAGATCCAAACCTGGTTCCAAACCTTTCATTCATCCTCAATTCTATTCTATCTCCAATCTTCTTCTCCAGATTCACAGACATATTTGCAATGTTTTTATCGAAGGTGTCAAACCTTGAGGTTAAATTAGAAACCAACTCAACGAGAGTTCCAACCGACACATCTTCTCCAGCATCTTCCTCCTCACTAGCACACTAAAACAAATACACAAACCGTCGTAAACAAGCTAACGAAAGATTACATATAATATAAACTCACTATACACCATATCACTTACCTTTATTCCTTTCTTCTTCTTCTTCCTCTTCTGTGCAGCTCCTTCACCAGATTCACCACCCTGACTGTTGGAAACTTCCACCTTCTGGACTTTCTGCTTCTTTGCGGGAAGAGATTCAGACTCAACAGCTGTTTTAGCTTTTAGCTTTTTCTTCTTATCACTCCCCTTAACATCCCAAAAACCTTTAACAACTTATCCTCATGTATGTCTTGGATAAGGCGATCAAGTGATGGGTTGTCTTCTTGATCTGGCCACATATGAAATAGCTCGCTTACATCATCCTTCATAACCATTTTAGTCACACGCAGCTGTGACATAAGAGATTATGAAATCCATCAGTAAGTTTTAACTCAGCCATCACTAAATAATAACTCAACCATCACTAAATAATAACTCAGCCATCACTAAATAATAACTCAGCCATCACTAAACAATAACTCAACCATTACAAAATAATAACTCAGCCATCACTAAATAATAACTCAGCCATCACTAAATCATAACTCAGTCATTACTAAACAATCACTCAACCACTAATAAACCTTACCTCACCAAGCGTTTTGATCTCTTCAGCAACTACCGATTCCATCATTGAACGTGTACGGTTTCCACCCCATTGAAGCAACGGTATGCCACCATTTTCAGTTTTTGCATTCCCAAATAGTTGTCCAAAGCATTTGATTGACTTATATGCCCAAGCTTGTAACACGGGCGTAAAACCACTAAGGGTGTACGACTTTCCCGTAGGCTTCAACATCTTTATAAAATCAACAAGAGCTTCAAATGCTGACCGACCCCACGAATAATTCTTCATGGCTTCATCATCAAAAACTCTTTTCGCACTTTCAAATGGTATTCTAGAGTTATGATGCAAGGCATAAAGTCCAATGGCTTGAAAACACAACAGCCCCAACCATTTACAGGGATTAGGGAACCATCTCCAACACACTTTTAATCTTGCCCTGAGTTCATCTAACGTTGGATCTTCCCCACCAGGCACTTTCAAAAGTCTGAAGAACTCTTTGTGTTCCTCTTTAAGTTCAAACCTTTTTGTAGGCATTGGGTCTATGTTTAACCCCGTGACATGAGCAAATTCATTCAGGCCAAACATGATAGGTTGACCACCGACGATAAACCAAAGCTCCTTCTTATATATTCTTAACTGGTTACATAGTATGAAATGTGCAACCTTACTAGACCACACGAATTCACCATCAACTAGCTTAAGAATTATTCCAATAGGTAATTTCTTCGTTTCATCCCACGCATCATGTCCTATTGATTCCCTAATCTCAGGAAAATCTGCCATCTTGAAATTGTTATTAATTTGTTTACCCTCTAGATAGACTTCTTTTCTGGGTAAAGTCTTGGGGGGGGTAATCCCTTGCTTGTTCTTCAGAAATATCCTTAGCCATCTGATAAATATAATTCAGCAGTAAAGCATAAAATAAATCAGCCATAACATATGACAAACTCAGCCACAAAGCATATAATAACTCAGCCACAAATACATAACTCAGTCGTAAAGCATAAAATAACTCAGCCGTTAATACATAACTCAGTCGTGAAGCATAAGATAACTCAGTCCCAAATACATTGTTAACCACAACTCAACCGTAAATCGTAAAATAACTCAGCCACATCAACAAACAAACTCAGCCACATGCATTAATAAATCATAAATCAGTGGTAAAGCATACAGTAACTCAGCCATCGAATCGAATAGATCTAACAAATCAGCCATCATATGTAAATCAACTACGGCGACAATCAGCCGTAAACTATCGATAAAAACCCTCAATCATCCGCAAACCTCAAAAATAAAGAGGATGACACATACCGGAACTCGAAGATGAGACGGCTTAGACGGAAACGAACAAGACAACGACGACGAAGAGAGAAAGAGCGAATGAGGATATCGAACGAGGACGACGAGAGATAACGGCGAGAGATGACGGCGAGAGAGTAGAGAAAGACAGAATATCACCGGCAGAATTAGGGTTCATCGACGAGAGAGAGAGTTTTTTTTTCGCGGTTTGTGAACAGTGAAAACTGTTCACTTTCCCTCTCATTAGATATAAACAAAGAAACTGTCAATTCTGGGAAAAAGAACTGACTAGTGACGTCGAAAAACGAAAATGATGTGTATTTTAATTTGCTGATGTGTATTTTTTTTTAATTTTTTTAATCAAAATCAAAAAATTAAACCCAAAGAATAAATTGTAATTACACCACCCAAGACACTAAACATTGAAGCAATTTTTAGAAAATGGTTAGATATGAGTAATAAACCGACTTTTGGATAACATTTGAATAATTTTTTTTTTATTCGTTAAATCCAATGTTGTCATGCTTACCATACAATTAGGCTGTATACTATTATAGTATGTTAGTGTTCATAAAGTCTCTGGTTCACTATACAGCATAGATCTTTTTTTTCTGTTCTTGGTTAATCCAACGGGTATATATACTTTGCAGTGTAATGCAATGTGGTCACCTTATGAACACCTCTTTTCTTCCAAGATTGAGGCTTCTTTTAGCATGCTAGCTGAATCTTCGACCATATTCAGCTTTGCGAGAGCTACGGCCTGAAGGTAAACTGCAGTGGGCCAGTCGGAATAGACGCATTGTGCTTGCATCGCATCTCGAAGTGCTGCATCTGGCTGGTCGCAAAAGAGATAGCACATGCTCCTTCGTGCATAAACAGTGGGAGAGATCATGATTCCTGTTTCTATGAACTGCATAATCAAGAATTTATTAGGACAAAGTCAGTAAAAGTTAGGTGGTGAGTATATATAATGTTTTCTTGTTCTTGCCTGAGTATATTTTTCGATAGCAGATTCGAAAGATTTGTTCCGAAAAGCTGAATCGCCTTGTTGTCTAGTGTTCCAAACATCTTTTATTTGTTGAGCCCATTGCTGGAAAGAGAGCTCACAAGTAACCTCGTCCTCTTTGTATTCCATTGCTTCAAGAATCTGATGAAGAGCTGCAAGGTCCATATGGTGACATGCATCGTAAATTAGAGAATTTGAGCGTTCTGTTTCATGGTGTTCATGTTTTGAAATTCCAAGCATAGCATAGGACGGAACATCTCGTTTCTGTTGAAGTGTAGCGAGAACTGAGATGACATCTATAATTTCTGGTCTGTCCTTGGGGTTATTGTGGAGGCATTTAGAAGCCAAATCAAACACGGCGGCAGCGTCTTCCTCTGGATAGTTTCCTTCTAAATGTGAATCCATCAATACAAGTAAGTTTTGCTTTTGAATTGTATCAACTGCCTGAACAAATGGAGAGCAATAGAAGATGTCATTATGGAAACAGAACCAAAATAATTTGCTAGGTTAATAGATGAACCTGTGTCACTCACATGACTCGGAGGGATGTGTTTCCCACTAAGAAGATCCAAAAGAAACGTCCCAAAGCTGAAGACAACACTCTCTGGAATTAACGTACCTACCAATATATATATACATCATTTGCCACAAAAAGGTGCAAAACTCTTTCAATGAACCTGTTAATTGCTTTAATATTTGCATAAGATATACTCATGATCCATTTGCTAAGTGAATCAAATATATGAAGTGCAATTCATCAACTTAGAAGACAAGTTATGGATAACAGTGTTTTTATCTTGTAATTTTACATATATGTGTTTGTGTGTGAGTTCGTATATATAGGAGTATGTATGATTCAATTTCACATCATCCAGTAGCAAAGCATTCCTTTATTCTGTTCAAGCTCTCTCGAGAGCTCTTCTTCTTTTCATATTTTCATTATAGTTTGATTGATTATATATATATGTTTCTCTTCCTTTTTTTTTTTTTTTTTTCCATTTGTGAGGAAGATAGTAGAGAAGCTGTCTAGTAAGATTAAATTAGGTTCATAAGAAGAGTAATCTAGAACAAAGACGTTACCACTTATAAGATATTCGGGCGGTGTATAAGCAAGATTCGTGCTGAAGTTTTTGCCATCTTTGCTATTTTTCATCCACCCATAACATGAAAGCCGAGGACTTCCGTTCTGCGTGACAACAACATTGAAAAGAAAGAAACTGTACTGTGAATAAAGTGTCAGGGTGGCCGAGTGGTCTAAGGCGCCAGACTCAAGTTCTGGTCCTCGTGAGAGGGCGTGGGTTCAAATCCCACTTCTGACAATTTGCTTTTTGAGGAATTTTCTTAAACCAAAAAAAAAGAAAGAAAAAAAAAACTTAGAAATTTCTGACAAAACCATTAAATATATGCAATGGCGTTACCTCATCAAAGTGAACCCGACAAGTATTGAAATCATGGTACAATTTGTGTCCACTCTGTCTACAATATTCTAAACCTTCAGCTACGTAAAGTGCAACTCTCAATCGCATGGCCCACTCCATGGTTTGTTTCTCCCCTGTAATACGAGCAAAAGGGAAAACAAAACTCAAGTACTTGTGGACCAAGTAAAGAACCCTAAACACAAGAAGGTGTCATACAATGAAACAGATGTTTATTGAGGGTGTCATTGGGCATATACTCCGATACAAGCAACCTTTCATCTCCGTCACAACAATAACCTATCAAATTCACCAGTCTAACGTGCCTCAGTTTCCCGATAGCCCGAGCTTCTGCCTGCATAGGAGAGCAATTGGTTCAACCATTTCGAATCAAGAATTCGAGATTGGTGAAAAATTACAAGCACATACTTCGAATTGTTTGGGATCAGGCCATGTTGATTTGGAGAACTTTTTAACGGCAATAAGACGTATGTCTTTGTCGTTTTGAATGCAGCCTCGGTAAACAACGTTTGGTTCTTGATCAGAACCAACTGATACGACTGCGTTTTGGTTGAAATCGTTTGTGGCGTTACGAAGATCCGTCGCGGAGAACTCGGAGAAGTCCGGCACGTCGGAAAAATGCCATCCCCTGCCTTCATTAATGTTAGGAGAATGACGGTGGCGATTACTACGTTTCGTTCCTTTTCCACGACGGCCGGAGATATCATTAGAGGTGAGTCTCTTGTCATGCAAGGACGATGGTTTCAAGAAAGACGATTGACAGCAACCCATGATCAGAGGGGCGACTCAACTCGGCATCAAAATTAACGTTCTTCTTGAATTTGTTTTCTTTTCTCTGGCGACGCTTTGACGTCACCGTCGTCGCCGAGAGGGAGAGAGAAAAAAGATTGGTCACTTTGGCATCTCCTCTTCTTTCGGGTTTCGCAACTTCTCTCAAAATTTTCTACGTTTGCATGCAAATGAATCGTTTAGTTTCAACAATATAAGGGTAGTTTTGTCATTCCATCTAACTGAATATTTCAATTTTCACAAATTTCTCGCGCGATATTTTAGGATTAAGTTTGTTTAAATTAAAGAAAAGAACACGACTCAATTAGATCATTATCCAACGTTTTTATAATCTGTTAGGTTTTTTTTTTGGCCTCCTCCTACGAACATATATCTCTACTACTAATAAAGACATCAAAATTTCAAAAATATATATAAGATTTATTAATCTATCTTATAGGAATAAAGACATCAAAAATTTGGTTATGACATATGGCAGTTGTCAAAATTTTACTTTTGTTACCGACCACTACAATATATTTTAACACCCAAGGATCAAAAAAAAAAAAAAAGACAGCTGCTTTTCACAGAGATATGTCTAATTAAGCCTCAACCACACAAACTAAATTTATGTTTACATGGGAGTAATTCTTACATTTCTCATCGGAGCCATCTAAATCTCCATAGCCTGTTAAATTTTATACTTTGACATAAAAGACCAATCCCGAAACACTGATGAGCTCTACTTTTCTTGAACTCTCGTCACTGATAAGCTAGCATCCAAATTGCATCAATTATTTTTGTATCCAATTGGCAATTGCGGATAACAAAATGCTTCTTAGATTTGTGGAAGCAGCATACATTCTAGAAAAATCTCGACAGTATTGTTTTCTTAAGTATTTTTTTTTGTTTTTCTTTTGCTCATAGTGCCGGAAAAGTTATCTTCGAAAGAACTTTATGCGAAAAAAATTTGATTACTAAGGGAGGGAGTCGTGTTTTTCTAACGAATATTGACTCATAATTCAGCTTGGCTGACAATAAATAATAATGGACCTAGTTTTTTATTTTATTTTTCTTTCAATCGATGGACATACAAGGATATGAAAAAATGTATTATGTTTGTTGTTGTAACACCCGTGAACCAAAACTCTGTATTTTGGGAGTGGGTGTCGATCGACACCAATGGTGGTGTCGATCGACACTAATGGTGGTGTCGGTCGACACTAATGGTGGTGTCGGTCGACACTAATGGTGGTGTCGGTCGATATCAATAGTTTTTGGTTCGACCAGATTTTGCCAATTTTGGTCGGTTTGGTTTAGGGAAAACCATTGAACCGAACTATTTAAGTGTTTTGTCGCAGAATAGGGTTTTGGGAAGTGTTTTGTGTCGCCGCTTTGTTTTTTTTGAGAGAAAAGGGAGAAAATATTGTTCTTGAGCTTTTGAGAGAGGTTGGTGAGATTCCTTGCTGTTTCTTGAGAGATCCAAGGCTAGGAAGGAGTTAGAAGCTAGCTAGGAGGGTTGGATGCGGTTCTGTTGGTCAGAATCTTCCTGCAAAGAGGTGAGTACATGATTCCTTGTTCTTGCTTGTTTGTTGCTGTTTTTGTGTGTTTTTCTTGCTGGGATTGATAACTACAGGTTCCTACAGACGTATATGGCTTAGGTTTTGAGTATTGGGCAATTTGGTGGAGTTTGGGAGCCAAATTCGACTCTCGGCTTCGTGCGGATTGCGGTTGCAGAGGTAGTGTCGATCGACACTGGTGAAGCAGCATCGATCGACACTGTGGGATAGTGTCGGTCGACACCAAGTTCGAGTTCCAGGTCATTCATCCAAGAGCGACTAAGATGTATCGTGATCTCAAAAGGTACTATCACTGGGTCGGGATGAAAAAGGATGTAGCTAGTTGGGTCGCGAAGTGCGATGTTTGCCAGCTAGTGAAGGATGAGCACCAGGTTCCAGGCGGAATACTGAAGAGTCTACCCATTCCCGAGTGGAAGTGGGATATGATTACTATGGACTTTGTGGTAGGATTGCCAGTGTCTCGGACCTTTGATGCTATTTGGGTCATTGTGGACCGGTTGACTAAGTCTGCACATTTTCTGGCCATTAAGAAGATAGATGGAGCAACGGTCTTGGCTAAGAAGTATGCGAGGGAGAGAGTCAGGTTGCATGGGGTGCCAGCGAGTATTGTGTCTGATAGGGATTCTAATTTCACTTCGGTGTTCTGGAGAGCATTTGAGTCAGAGATGGGCACTAAGGTGCATACGAGTACAACTTATCATCCCCAGACATATGGATAGTCAGAGAGAACGATCTTGACGTTGGAGGATTTGCTGAGGATGTGTGTTGGATTGGGGTGGCCATTGGGCAGATCACCTTAACCTGGTAAAGTTTGCTTACAACAACAGTTATCAGGCAAGTATTAATATGGCTCCTTATGAGGCTTTGTATGGGAGGGTGTGTCGTACACTGTTATGCTGGACTCAGGCGGGGGAGAGGAACATGTACGGGGCAGATTATGTTCAGGAGACCTCAGAGAAGATTCGGGTTCTCAAGCTGAACATGAAGGAAGCTCAGGATAGGCAGAGGAGTTATGCCGATAGGAGGAGGAGAGATCTTGAGTTTCAGGTTGGAGATAGAGTGTACCTCAAGATGGCCATGTTGCGGGGTCCGAACAGGTCATTGATTGAAACTAAGTTAAGTCCGAGGTATATGGGTCCGTTCAGAGTGATTGAGCGGGTTGGACCAGTGGCATATAGACTGGAGTTACCTGAGGTTATGCGTGCATTCCATAAGGTTTTCCATGTGTCTATGTTGCGGAAGTGTCTCCGTGAGGATGATCAGTTGTTGGCTAAGATACCTGAGGATCTTCAGCCTAAAATGACTTTGGAGGCGAGACCAGTGAGGGTTCTCGAGAGGAGGATCAAGGAACTTCGGAAGAAGAAGGTTCCTTTGATGAGAGTCCTTTGGGACTGTGATGGTGTTGAGGAGCAGACTTGGGAGTCAGAGGCGAGGATGAAGGCAAGGTTCAAGAAGTGGTTCGAGAAGCAGGTCGCGACTTGAACTTGTCTAGCCTGGTCTGGAGCGGGAATGGAGTATTCCAGCCCATCTCTCTTGTTTACTTGGTCGCTTAGGGGTGGTTGGTTGTGCGACTAAGTAACAAGATGAGGTGGTGTTCGGGGTACGAAATTTCAGTTAGGCGGTGGTTTGAGGGAAAGTTTTCCTGAAATAGAAGTTTATAAAAGTGGAAAGTTTCCAGAAGTGGTAAGTTCTAAAAATGGAAAGTTTTATGTGAGTTAGAATTTGTCCATTTTTAGTGGTTGTGAGCCTAGGAGGGGCTTTTGTGGTCTTTGTGGCGGGCTGTTTAGCCATTGTGTGGCCTTCGTGGCGGGCTGTTTAGCCAATTGTGTGGCCTTTGTGGCGGGCTGTTTAGTCAATTGTGTGGCCTTTGTGGCGGGCTGTTTAGCCAATGTGTCTGTTTAGGCGGTCTTTCGGGATGTATGGTCTTCATGACGGTCCTTCGGGACAAGTGGTCTTCGTGACGGTTCTTCGGGACAAGTGGTCTTCGTGACGGTCCTTCGGGACAAATGGTCTTTGTGACGGTCCTGTTTAGGACATTTGTTTGGCCTTGGTGGCGGTCTTGTTTAGGACATTTGTTTGGTCTTGGTGGCGGTACTGTTTAGGACATTTGTTTGGTCTTTGTGGCGGTCCTTGTGGCATGTTTATTATCCTTGTGTGGTCATGATGTATTCCAGTGAGGGGATATGTGGTTGGTAGGACATTGTGATGTTTTACGCGAGCCACGGGAAGGAAACCTGGTTAGGGATAGGACTCAGACGTGTTCAGAATTGTTTGCTCGCGACTCTTGGAGGACTTTAGTTCTCCTAGTACTGCCATATTCCGAGACTTTGTGGCTTGAGAGTATGGTTGGTATATCGACTTCGGATGACGATCCAGGGGCGCGCTGTATTGTGACAACCCAAGAGATGAATTTTGGACTTTCCTATATTATGGCATGCGGGATTAGGCCCAATGAGGAGCCAATATTATGGCATGCAGGCTTCGGCCTGATGAGGAGCCAATAAAAATTCAAGGTTTAGGCCTGTGAGTAGAGGAAAGTCCAAAAGTCGAGAGCAAATAATGCCTAGAACGTGAGTCTATCGCCTATAGGTGATCTTTCGTAGATCGGTCGGAGGAGTGCGGGCCGTGGAGACGGTTGCACGGGAGTCCTTGACTGATGGTTGTTCGAGATTTGAGGACGAATCTATGTTGGTGGGGAAGAATTGTAACACCCGTGAACCAAAACACTGTGTTTTGGGGGTGGGTGTCGATCGACACCAAAGATAGTGTCGGTCGACACCAATAGTTTCTGGTTCGACCACATTGACTTAATTGCAGATTTTGGTCGGTTTGGTTTAAGAAAAACCATTGAACCGAACTATTTAAGTGTTTTGTCGCAGAATAGAGTTTTGGGAAGTGTTTTGTGTCGCCGCTTTGTTGTTTTTGAGAGAAAAGGGAGAAAACACTGTTCTTGAGCTTTCGAGAGAGATTGGTGAGATTCCTTGCTATTTCTTGAGAGATCCAAGGCTAGGAAGGAGTTAGAAGCTTGCTAGGAGGGTTGGATTCGTTGCTGTTGGTCAGAATCTTCCTGCAAAGAGGTGAGTGCATGACCATGGCTGATCTAAGCCTGTGATTCCTTGTTCTTGCTTGTTTGTTGCTGCTGGGATTGATTGCTACAGGTTCCTACGGATATATATGGCTTGGGTTTTGAGTATTGGGCGATTTGGTGGAGTTTGGGAGCGAGATTCGACTCTCGGCTTCGTGCGGATCGCGGTTGTAGAGGTAGTGTCGATCGACACCAGTTGGTGTCGGTCGACACCAGTGAAACGACATCGATCGACACTGTGGGTAGTGTCGGTCGACACCAAGAGCCAGTGTCGGTCGACACTTGGCTGGTGTCGGTCGACACCTCCCTTCCAGCGAGACGATGTTTGTTTTCCCTGGTTTGTATGTTTGTTTGTTGATTGTTTTGGACATTGGTATCACAGTTGCTTGTGTGTATAGCCCAGTAGATGGGAGGATTGCCTCACTAAGTGTTTATCAAATACTCCTGCATCTCAATATGTGTTTGTGGTGCAGGTAAAGGCAAAGTGTGATCGTGAAATCAAAGCAATGAAGAGGAGGATGTTTTAGGGACTCGCTTGGTTGTTGTCTAGCATTGCTAGGTTGCTAGAGTCGGGTCATTAGAACATTGCTTGGTTGCTTGTTCTATGTTTCCTGTTGTTTGACTATTGGAATGATTATGTTTTGAATAATGGTTATTTATTATTGGATATTATTTGGTTATTGGATTATTGGTTATTTATTGGTATTGTTATCCGCTGTTGAATGTGTTTGTGTGGCTAGTGGTTATGAGACCACTTGTTGTAGAGTATTTATTATTATTATTATTATTATTATTATTATTATTATTATTATTATTATTATTATAATTATTATTATTATTATTTAAAAAAAAATGGGTCGGGTCGTTTCAATTGTTTAGTTTTGTTACTGATCAGTGTACTTTTAAAACTATACTAGAGCACGAGTTGAAATTCATTTTATTTATATTGTAATTTTAATATAAAATATAATTTATGTGATTGTTTTTAAAAGTTTTTGGATAAAACATTATACAATAAAATCATATGTTAATATGATGGCTTGAAAAAAGACACATATTTTGTAAGTTTTATATTTTTAATGATTCTAGATAATTACCCGTGCTATAACACTGGTTAAATTTTATTTTATACAAAATTTTGTATATTTTATATTTTAAAATAAAATTTTAATATGTTGTATTAGGTTATATATGTGAAGTTATTTCAACAATGTAATATTCTACATCATGACTTGAATGTCATTATAACTTTATAAGACATAATTTTGTAAATTTGGTTTTTAAAAAGCGAGTTATTATATTATGAGTAATTTAATATATTGTTATACTTTTTGTTTTAATATACTTGGTTTCTTGAAATTCTTTCATATTACAGTGACATATTATTGACATTGCTATAACAAATCAATTTAGAATGTTTATAGTTTCTAACTTTTATATCAAGTTTCAATATATTAAAAATATTTCAAAGTAAATCATTTAAAGTTATATAAAATTAGAAAATTCAACAAAAAATATGAAATTGAATTTAAATATTCAAATTTTGACCCGTTACTCAGTATAATTTTTAATTCAATAGATATTTTTTTAAAGAATAATATTACCAAAGCTTGAATATTTTATAAATTGAACAGTTTATATTTGTTTTTAAAAATTCAACTTTTGGTATATCCGGAAATAAATCTATTTTCTAATTATAATAAATAATAAGATAATTTATTTGTTTCACAAAATAGACTCATATTGAAAAATGAGAGGTGAAGTATAATGATAATTAACAAATTAATATGTTAAGTTAGATATCAAAATATTTAATTTGATAAAGCAAATTAATATGGTAAGTTAGATGATATGATTCTTTAGAATTTTTAATATAACCTATTTGTAACCAATTAATCTATCAATTAATGTATAACCTATTTGTAACCAACTTATTAAAATTATATAGTTTACAAAACAATGTCGTGTACTACCGTTTTATTACAAAGGGAATGTTATTAGTTATCATTAGGTAAACTATGTGGTATCAAATATTACAAACTTTGTAAGAAAATATCACATGGTATTTGGTATTTAAATAATTAATAGGTAGATCCGTAGATGTTTTAGGAAACCATTACACCCCATTATGAAAAAGGTAAACATCAAACTCCAGAGTATATATGTATGATCTTTGAGTATATTATAAGATATATATATATATATATATATATATATATATATATATATATATATATATATATATCTTCTAGAGACGATTGAAAAACTTTACACTGACGCATATGGTTTATTAGATGATGAGGATCATATCATGTAAAACTTAAGTACTAACTTATGAAATTTTAAGAGTGCCTTGGGACACAAGAAAAATTTAGAATCACAAAAAAGAAAAGCAGAGATAAAATATTCAAACAAGAGGCAGATTCCATTTGTTATTTATTTAATTAGAAACATAACAATGTCTCAGTTATTTACATAAGATAATTTGAAGGAAAAATACCAAATACCAATAGTGAAAGGTTTCCACGTAACCAATCCAATTATTATTTTTATTTACATAAAAGTGATCAGTTTCAAGAAAAAAATTTAACGTTTAACTTATCACTTATCAGTATGGTTTTTCTGTGTATACGACCAATTGGCTGATCAAGTATTTCATTTCCAAGGAGAGCCTTACACCTTGTTGTGGATAGGCAGCTGGGTAATGTAGTAGCACTATTACATTCGTGAGGTCTTTAATTTCATTTTCCTTCAGACACCTCATTGTACACTCCTCATTGCACATTGCACATAGCACATAGCACATAGCACATTGCACATTGCACAAGATTTCAAAAAAGGAACAAAAAAAGTGTGAAACAATAAATTTGTGACGAACAAAAAGTTCTATGCATAGGAAGATCCCCTTCTAAACATCTGAATCAATTATGAAAATGTCATTTTTTCTTGTTTTTTTTCTTCTAAATTACAGTTTTGGTTTAAATGTTATAGATTTACCATTTTTCAGGTTATAACTATACAATATAACATGTGTTTTACTTGTTATGTTTGAGTTTAGTCGGTTATGTTTATTCTTACACTTAAGCATGTTTTATAAAATATGTAATTTAGCAAAAAAAAATCATAAATTTGTAAAATTTTAAGCGTTGAAATGGTAAATCTGTAAGATTTGAGTGAAAAATAGCACATCCACAATATCTAAGTAAGAAAATAGCAAAATCCTTAATATAATCCCTAATTATAACTGAAAACAAGAAGCAATTCTATTTAAGACAAATGCAAATTTTCACATTTCTATTGGTAGGGTGATTGTGCTTTCATCTTATGGAATATTTGTTTGAAAAGTTTAATCGATTTGCTTTAAAAAGAATTTAAATATTTTGTATAAACTTATATTGAACTTGCCATTTTTTTTATAACAAAGTATTGAATTTGCCACTTTTCACATTTTGTAACATCTTGAACCCAGTTTAGGGTGGGTGTTGATCGACGTCACTAAATTGGTGATCGTTCAGTTTGTTTCAAAATTGCTCGGTTTAACTTTGTTTGGGTTTGGAGAGAAAATCCTAAGTTTTTAAAAGGCTTGACAAGCCTCTTTTCTTTGTGGGAGTTGTGCTTGTCGCTTCTAGGAGAGAAAGAGAAAGAGAGAAAGGTTGTGAGTTTGATCCTACGAGCAAAGAGAGAACTTTGAGGAGGGTTAAGAGAAGGAGAAGGGAGATCCATCATCTATATGTGTTTTGGAAGAGTCAAGGACGCTTTCTCATGGCTGGTATCGAGGTAAGTCGTGTTGTTTAGTGTATAATCCACTAAGGAATCATTAGTCGTGAAGGATTAGGGTTTGTGACGAAAAGGAGCTTGAAGGGAGGCTCTGGTCGTGGTTTCTGGGTTGGTGTCACTCGACACCAACAGAGCGGACTGATTCGAGATGGCTACTTTGGAAAACGTGTGGAGGATGAAACGGAGTTCGATTTGACTGAAATTTGGTGGGGAGCTTCGTAATGCTATCAGATTCATATCCAACGATGGACTTGTGGAATGAATGGTTAGTTTGTTAATTAACCGAAGGTTTACGTTTTCCATGGACGTGTGGTAGCAATGTTAGGGTGTCGAACGACACCAAGGTGGTGTTGGTCGACACCAATATGTTGTTGTGTGTTTGGGTCATAGGAGAACAGTTAGGGTTAGGTTTGGATGAGAAGAGATCGTCGAAAGTGATGCTATGGGTGTCGGTGTTGAACACCGACACCAGGCCTAGGAGAGGGTCGATCAACACCATATGTGTTAGATCGCAAGCGGTGCATTGGGTGATGATCGACACCAGGTGGAGGTGCCGATCGACACTGGTGGAGTTGATAGTGAATCGAACTATTCGTGGGGAAGTGTTGTCCGTGACTGGATGGAATCAAATATTACAGCTCACCTCTCTTGTTACTCGGTCGCTAGGAATAGTTGGTTGTATGATTCATTAACTAGATGTGGTGGGGTTTGGTGTATTTATGAGAATTTTTTTATAAATAACAATTTCTACGTCGGTTGTTTTTTTGGAATTATGGAATTCCCAAGAAATCGGTTTCCGTGAATCATGTATAAGGATTGGGTGTGGTCGTCTCACATTTCTACAGGTTACGTTGAATACCATGCACTTTATTGTATAAAGGATTTAACTAAAAGTACTGCAGCAAATATATACTTTTATTGAATTGCTCTTGAATCAGTTATAAGAAAAACACATTTTTTAGTGGCATCCGTAGATTTTTTCATTTTTCTAAAATATTTTAGAATTTGCCATTTTCTTATATCTAAACAATTTTATACATTATGTTTGGCTTGATTTGGTTCTATTTTTTTTTCAGGGCATAGTACTTTATATTAATTATATGTATTTTATGAAAAAAAAAACTCAAATGCTTAGTTTTTGAAGTAACAAAAATGGCAATTCTAAAATATATTAGACAAAATGGCAGATCCAAAAAATGGTTAGCCAAAAATGGAATTTTGAACAATATTTTGAAAGAAATGTAACTATTGATATGCTCTTATTTAATTTAAAAATATTTCTATAAATTTATGTGAATTATGGAAGTCCCTTTCCCCAATGAGAAATTGCCACTTTTCACACATTTCAGTTAATTAACTAATTTTATTTTATAAAATATTTTATAAGTAAGTTGTATCCTAATCTCTTTGCTATGTATTAGTGGTTATAAAAACACTGATCGACCATGGTTCAAATGCCAAAGATATGGTTTCTATTTTTATTTTTTTTGGCTACTACATACAAAATGCGAGCATTGAGAAGAAAGACAACTGTAAAATCTAACCATACTCTATTAAAAAATAATAATAATAAAAAAAATCTAACCATATAGGAGCCAACAGCCAAGAGAATTAAACTTGTTTAATTTACCGGTTTGTATATATATCCTGGAGTGTGGATTTAATCGACAAATTTTTGTTGACACATCTCTTTAGATATGTTTTTGTAGCATGTCCAACGATAATTTCTATTAGAGGTAAAAATTAAGATACATTTCTCATTTCAGAAATATGAGAATCGTTTCTGTGAGATGTGGCAGTTTATAATAAGTTAATTTTTTTTACAGATTTATTATATAAATATATAATAATATCAAAAGAAAATAATTAATATACATTATTTTGAACAACAATGAGAGTTGCTAAGCGATGCAGATAGATGGTCTAACATGTCAGATAGTTGATAAAATTTTCCACCAAAACCCAACATTTATTTATTTTTATTTTTTTTGACAACAACCTAACATTTATTTATAAAGTTTACAAAACAAGTAAACTCATTTATTTTATAATTTCATATTAAGTTGCCAATGTCATATTTCTATTGGTCGGATGACTGTACTTTATTTTCTGAATTATAAAAGATTTGTCTTAAAAGTTTTACTGATTTGCTCTCTTTTTTTTATTTTTTGCCAACAGCTATTGAACTTGCCACTTTTCACATTTCTATTTGGTTCAATCACATGTACTTTTTGTATAAGGGATTTAGCAAATAATTTTTTTTATTGATTCTCTTTTTAAAATTTTCTAAGTTTTAATATAGATTTATAGGAATTTGCCACTAATCACATTTCTTACTAGTTAAGTGACATGTGTTATATTTTTTTATAAAATATTTCAATTTAAAAGTAATATAATCACTGAAAAAACTCTTTTTCTAATTTGAAAGCAAATTATATGAATTAATATCCTGCCACTTTTTGTTTGCCTATGCCATTTGTGTATTAAGCTATCATGATTTCTTTCCTCTTTTTTAGCATTTAAGAAAGTAAAAAATAATGGTAAAAACAAAGAGATAACTGAACATTGATAATTAAATCATGACCAAGATTTACATTGATGATCCAGAACACTATAAAAGAAACACAACTATGTCTTAGGGTTGTCTATGCAAATAGAGTGTAAAATGGCGAACGAAAGTTTTCACTAATTGATAATGGCAGCATAATTTACCAGGAAAGCATGGAGAATAAGATTCATACAATCAGCGAGTTTCCAGATAAAATGTAGTTAAAGATGTTATCTTTGCTTCTTAGTAAAGATGTCGTAGCCACAAGTGTCTTGTCAAAACGGTGGAGATCTCTTTGGAAGGACGTGAAGACATTCAGGTATGATGATGATGGCATAAGAAGAAGTTACTGGATGTTTGCAATTTATTAACAGAAGATCAAGCGTAGAAAGCATGCATCTTAAGATGAAACCAGTTTGTATCAATAAAGACATCAAACCTTTGGTTAACATGGCAGTTGCTCGCTCTTTGAGAGAGCTGAGAATTGAGATGATTAGTAATATCTTTGAGTTGCCCAAAAGGTTTACAACTTTTCACAACTTGAAACTGTTATACTCGAGAAACTAAGTTTGGTGGATGTTCCACCTGATAATCATATGCCTTGCCTCAAACGTCTCCACCTTTTATCGGTCAAGTTCTCAGGAGACGAATCTGTGAAAAGGCTTCTAAGCAAATGCCCAATTCTTGAAGATTTGGTTGTGAAACGAAGCTCCCTTACCAATGTTATGATGTTTACGATCGATGTGCCTACGCTGAGGATTTAATCTATCGATAATACGTATGGTAAATCTCGGCCTAAAGGTGTTCATGGTTATGTGATAAATACCCCTTCTTTGAGGTACTTTAGGATTAGGGACAGCTTCAGCAACTATTTACAGTTTGAAAACATGCCTCGGCTGGTCAAGGCAAGTGATAACGTTGTTTTCAACAACCCCTACAAGTTTCTAGGTTCTCTTGCATCAACCCAATATCTTTCTCTGTGCTCTGTCACTTCATATGTAAGAACTTTTTTTTATTGTTTGTCAAATGTCTTAACATGTTTTACTGCAATGTGGGTGTCATCATCACCCGTACTCATGTGTTGCTTCAATTTGTAGACTGCATATCAACCTACTTGCTCTTCCTTCTTCAATCTTGACCATCTAGAGCTATGTTTATGTTCTGCTGAGCAATGGAATCTACGTACTCGTATACTCAATAATGCTCCTAGACTTCGAGTTCTCCAGCTCAAACTGGTATGTGGATCCTCCTTCAAATACGCGTTATTATGGGCCTAAGACTGAGTAAATTTATATTTCTATCTTGTAGTATCAAAAGCAATGTGTCAAGGAGACTATAAATCCGGTGTTGAACAAACTAAATTTTGTTCCTCAAAGTTTATCATCTCATCTGGAGATCTTTGAATGGAGACAGTACAATGGCACACAACAAGAGAGGGAAGCTGCAAAATACATTCCAGCAAACGCGAGTCATCTAAAGAAGGCCACATTCTACTCAGAATCTGTAGAGAAGCATGTGATGTTGAAAGAGTTAGAATGTGTGACTAGAAGTTCAAAGGCATGTCAGCTTGCATTTGAGTAAACCAATGGTTGGGTTATTGATATTTGGAGAACGTTGTTTTCAACATATTTCCTAGTACTCCTAGTAATTTATACCTTAAATTAAATCTATATATTTCTTATTGTTATTGAGTCAGGTTCTTTGGCTATTTATGTGTTTAATTTATTATAAAAATAAAAATATTCTATGTTTTTGTGTTTATTTATTTACTCAAAACACTGAAACACAACAACACCCATGAAAGTTCAGCGCATCTTAGACCTTAAGGTAATTTTGGCATTCTGAATCCATTTTCATACTTGATCACTCTCAAACTCAAATTCGTAGAATCAACACTATGCTTACCAACCTCAACTTAGAAATTGTCGTTTAAAGTTTGATAGTTTATCATATATACGAACTTTGATTTGTTCACAAAAACGTTTTAACATCATCTTTTGTTAGCTATAAACTGTTTGCTCATCTATGTTCACACATGCATAGTTAGCTTTGTATTGTTATGTAAAAGTCTCAATAGGGACACATCAATATAAGAATCAAATAAAGAAAAAGGTAGAAAAAGAAAAAAATCATGCAATGAAGAGTTTCTTCAAGGGACGGCCGATGAACTTCTTATAACTAGCGGTTGCAAGTCTGGCTGTAACATCCTCACTGTTTGCTATGAACTCAACGACTAACGCCGGGTAACTGTTAGTGATTTCCAAAGGCTGTGAAGGTTGAACTGAATCTAGTCGTGGCATTTCGTCTGCAACCGAAGACTGTGTGATTCTTGGCGCATGCTTATTGAAATCATCAAGTATACTCCGCTGATCGGCTTTCGTAAGACCCTGCAACATCAAATACGTTACAACCTCTTTGAGGACCCTCTACTGTTTTGGCTGAAAATAAGAGACGATTCTCCAGACAGTGCAGAGCATGAGAGTGATTAAGTATGAAAATGGATTCAAAATGCCAAAATTACCTTAAGGTCTAAGATGCGCTGAAGCTTTATGGGTGTTCCTTTTGGAAACAGTGCTCTATATGTTGGAACAGAATTTTTCAGAAATAAGTTTCAGAAAAATTGCAGGTTTTGGACAGTGACTTTCCGGCGATTTTTCGGTCAAATGACTGATCAGAATTTTCGGGTCTATAGTGCAATGGAAATCTGGTAACGAGTACTACAAGATGGTATACTCACACGTCCAAAACGGAGTTGATTTGATTGAGAAATAAAAGTGTGAAATGAGCTATTTGGGATGGTTTGGGAAATATTCCACATCGGAAATATGACTGATTTTTCATTCATATATATATAGTTTCACACTCTTCTAGTATCAAAAGTATGTAGAAGAAAGAGGGAAGGTTCCCACACGCGAGCCAAACCGAACCAAACCGGGTCAGGCCGGGCGCGGACACGGGGTGGGCGTGGACGCGGACCGTAGGCCGTGAGCTTTTGGGCTTTTTGGACAACTTTAGGCTCATTTAATTTTTTGGAAAGACTTGGTGTGAACTCCAAGCAACTTGGGCAGTACTCCGAGAATATTCAGTGAATATTTTCTTGAGACCTCCCTTCTTCCACTATATATAGAGGCACAACCTCTCATTATTTCACACACTCAAAAACACAAAGACTCATTCCTCTTAAGATCTCTCTTTCCCTCTCCCTTTCATAGTCCAAGTAAGTTCTTAGTTTAGTAGTCTCGAGAGTATAACGTAGATATGTTCGCTTAAGTTCTATTATTGGTGTGCTACTGTAATAGTTCGTGATCGCTTGTATCCTGCGATTCATAAATCGTGATTGTCCGAAAGCACTTATGGCCGATTTATTGAATTAAGAAAAGAGATATCATATCTTGCCTCCGTGATTTATTTTATGTTTTATATTATGTTGTTGTAATTCGTTTCTGATTTCGTTAACTTAAATATAATTCACATATTTTCTCAATTTGATTTTTGCGCTCCTAACAGTCTTAATTCAATAAATCCACTTTCGGCTTATCGCTTTAAACGGATTGAGAATTTTTCAAATTTTTATTTTAAAAACAATTTCAAAATCTTCTGAAAAAACTGTTTCTGCTTTCATCTTTCGGTGCGTACGCGGAAAGTTTTTTGAAGAACGCTTTTACTTAAATTCTTTCTTCTCTACTCTCTCTGGTTTCCACGAACGCTCTTAATTGAGTGAGTTTGTGAAACGAGTTTCTGCGAACGCTTCTTAAGCGAGTTTGCAAAACTAATTCAGGGTAATTTAATTACTTGAATTGTTTGATTAATATACTAATCAGATCCGTTTATTGTGAAACAGAATGTCTGGAAACAACACCAACAATGTTGACGATGGTAGAGTTTATGAGACCCCTCTTGAAACTCCTGAAGAGTTGTCTTCACGTCTTGCTAAAGAACTTGAAAAGACGAAACTTACCGACTCTGGTATGGAAAACGTGCGCTGAAATCTGTTCGGTAATGGATCAACCCACATGGGGATACCACCTACGGCTTCCCGACGGATGATGCAAGATAAGTTTGATGTCAAAGCTGGGTTCAAAACGTGGCAAAACAAGATGCACTACTACTTGGCCAGCATGAACATGGAAAGGTACCTCACAGAGGATCCACCAACGCTTCCACAAGGTGACACAGATGTGTATGTGGTTGGAAGTATGGATAGTTGGGCTCAAGGAGACTATTGTTGCAAATGTCAGATTCTGAACCGTTTGGTCAATGATCTGTATGACCTCTACAGTATGTACAAGACTTTAAAAGCTTTGTGGCTAGCTTTGGAGACCAAGTACAAGACTAATGAGTCTGGGATGCAGAAATTCTCAACTATGAAGTTCCTGAACTTCAAAATTGTGAATTCCAAACCAATTATGGAACAAGTGGAGGCTCTTCAACGCATCTTTCAGGAGATAGAGTTGGAAGGGATGTCGATCTGCAACGTCTTCAAAAAGAATTGTTTGATCGAGGCTACCACCAGGCTGGTCGCATTTCAAGCATTACCTTAATTTCAAACGTAATGCAATGTCTATTGATGATCTCATCCGAAGCTTGAGAGTTGAGGACAACAATCGTGGAGCTCATTCGGATGCTCAAAACCAGGGGCATGATGTTCATGTAGCTGAGCATAAGGCCAAGCTGAAAGGCAAGGGTAAAGGAATCTCTATTCCTCATAAACTGTTGAAGGTGTCATTTGGAACAAACTTCAAGAAGAGAAAACTTGAGAGGAAGTTCAAAGGAAAGTGTCATTGTGGTAAGATTGGACACAAGGCTGATGTTTGCAAAAGCAAAGCAAAAGATCTCAAGTTGCAGGCAAACCTAACTAAAGAAGACATGGTTGCGGTAGTTACTGAATGTAACATAGTGGAAGACTACCCAATGGAGCGGTACTACGACATTGGTGCTACCACACACATATGCTCTGATAGGACCATGTTCACCACCTACATGCAGAATAAGGCAAACGAGCAGCTTTTCATGGGCAACACGGTGGTGTCCAAGATTGAAGGTAAGGGCAAAGTGGTTCTGAAGCTAACTTCTGATCGTGAGCTCACATTGCAGAACATGAAGCACGTACCTGACATGCAGAAGAATCTCATCTCTGGAACAGAGCTAAGCAAAAAACGTTTTTCCATCAATTTTGAGGCTGATAAGTTAGTTCTTAAGAAAAAAAGGATGTATTTGGGAAATGGTTTTGTTAAAGGTGGACTGATCAAGATGTCTGTAACGACAGTCCATCCAAAAATTGTAACTTCTGCTTTTGTTGCTGAAATTAATGAAAACCCTATTGCTTACTTGGTTGAGTCGTTTACTACTTCACATGAACGTTTAGGACATGTCAATTACAAAACAATGCGAAAAATGCAAAACTTGAATTTGATTCTGAAATTCTAAACTAACCAGGAAAAATGTGAAGTGTGCGTACAGGCCAAACTCACTAAAACTCCCTCACCACGTGTTGAAAGAACAATTGAACCTCTAGGTTTAATTCACACAGACTTATGTGATTTAAAATATGTGCAAACTAGAGGCGCTAAGAAATACTTTGTTACCTTCATTGATGATTGCACAAGATATTGTTATGTATATCTCTTGCATAGCAAAGATGAAGCATTGGAAAAATTCAAAGAGTTCACCTTCGAGGTAGAAAATCAGCCTTAGAAAACTATAAAAGTAGTTCGAAGTGATAGAGGAGGAGAATATAACGAGCCGTTCAATGCATTTTGCAGAGAAAAAGGTATTATACACCAGACAACGCTCCCTACTCGCCAAAATCTAACGGAGTAGCGGAACGAAAGAATCGAACTCTAAAAGAGATGATGAATGCGTTGTTGCAGGAATCTGGGTTAGCCCAGAACATGTGGGGGGGAAGCGTTGCTTACCACTAATTACAACCTCAACAGGATACCGCATAAGGTGGCTGGCAAGTCACCACATGAACTTTGGAAAGGTACAGTACCTTCGTACAAATACCTCAAAGTGTGGGGGTGTCTAGCAAAAGTGGCGGTACCACCTCCTAAAAAGGTCACAATTGGGCCTAAGACCGTAGACTGTATCTTCATCGGATATGCGCATAACAGTAGTGCATATCGATTTCTGGTTCATAAGTCAGATATTCCAGATATCCATGCGAATACAGTTATGGAATAAGGAAATGCTTCATTTTTTTAAGACATTTTCCCATGTAGGAAAACCCAAAAAACGGACTTGTGAAGAACGAGATGCAGCAACCTCAGAAGCTGGCAAAACTTTGGGTACTATTGCTGTGGAAACAGGACAGGAACCTAGAGGGAGCAAACGAGTTCGCAAAAGTAAATCGTTTGGTGAAGATTTTCTGATGATGGTATTTCTAGTTGAAAATCTACCAAGAACATATGCAGAAGCTATGTCTACACCTGATGCACCTTATTGGAAGGAAGCAGTCAAAACTGAAATAGACTCTTATCTTGCAACATCATATTTACGAGATGGCAGATCTACCACAAGGATTTAAACCGTAGGGTGTAAATGGATTTTTACGATAAAACGAAAACCCAATGGCGATATTGAGCGGTACAAGGCTAGGCTTGTAGTGCAAGGATTTTGGCAAGCAGAAGGCTTAGATTTCTTTGATACCTATTCACCGGTAACAAGACTATCTTCAATCAGGATGCTCATAGGCATTTCAGCCTTGAGAAATCTTGAAATCCATCAAATAGATGTAAAAACTGCTTTTCTCCATGGAGATTTGGAAGATGAAATCTACATGAAACAACCTGAGGGGTTTGTTATTCCAGGACAAGAACACAAAGTGTGTAAACTTGTGAAGTCATTATATGGACTCAAACAGGCTCCTAAGCAGTGACATGAGAAGTTTGACAATATGATGATGGTTAATGGTTTTCACATTGATGAATGTGACAAATGCATATACGACAAAACTACTCCATCAGGATACATTTTGTTATGCTTATATGTAGATGATATGCTCATCATTTGAAGCAACAAAGACATCATAACTCAAACTAAAAACATGCTCAAAAGACATTTTGACATGAAGTACTTGGGTTTAGCAGATGTAATTTTGGGGATAAAAATCATCAGAACTGATGAAGGCCTTATCTTGTCTCAAACCCACTATGCTGAAAAGGTACTTGATCGATTCAAGCATTACTCAAATGGGACTGCAAAAACTCCAAAGGATCCTCAAATTCACTTGACCAAAAATTCTGGTGAACCTGTGCAACAGTTGGAGTATGCAAGGGTAATTGGCAGTCTAATGTACTTGACAAACTGTACAAGACTGGATTTAGTAAACTCTGTAAATGTACTAATCGCTACACAAGTAATCCAGGACATAGGCATTGGATGGCTATAACTAGAGTTTTGGACTATCTACGTTATACCAAAGATCATGGCTTGCACTATGGTAGAGAACCCAGAGTTTTGGAAGGTTACAGTGATGCCAACTGGATTGCAGACTCAAGAAACTCAAAATCCACAAGTGGATACGTTTTTACACTTGGAGGTGCAGCAGTGTCTTGGAAGTCTTCCAAACAAACTCTGGCGGCTAAATCAACTATGGAATCTGAATTCATAGCTTTGGAGATAGCTATGTCGGAAGCTGAATCGCTTCGAAATTTCTTGGAAGACATCCCAATGTGGGGGAAACCTGTGCCTGCAATACATATACACTGTGATAGCCAATCGACTTTAGGCAGGGCAAGGAATATCCATTATAATGGCAAATCTCGTCACATCAGACGGAAACATAAAACTGTTAGACAACTTATCTCAACTGGTGTAGTTACGATTGATTACATCCATACACAAGAAAACCTAATTGATCCATTTACAAAAGGTTTGGCGCGAGATCAAGTTATAAAGTCATCAAGAGGAATGGGTTTAAATCCTACGACTTAAGAGGAGGTTTGATGGTAACCCCACCTACTCAGATTGGAGACTCCATGACCTAGGTTCAAAGGGACAACTAGATCAAGCTGAATCTGCTACAAGCACTAAGAGACTATTGTCTTTTCCAGGTTCCTAAAATGATGTAAAGTGCTTCTTGTATGTTAGAGGTTTAGCATATGCTTTTAATGATTTGAAATGTAGCTTTGTAAAATATTTGAAATAATTACAGGATATTTCTTTAAATACAAACAGATATTAAAAATCACCTTATGAGTGTGAAATGGGGCCGTTTCTAGGAGAATATGTGAGGCTATACTCTCCAAGTTCACTCATGATTAACCAGGCATGTTCAAAGCCACAATGAACACAATAGAGAACCTCATTCTACGAGAAAACGAAGTTGTGTTATACCTGCGGTCTAAGTTTACATACAATTCCGGATGGTTCAAGACATCATGTTCACCATCTGGCCGAGTAAATTCGACAGGTATAGCAATGAGTCGGTTCAAGGTTGAAAAATGCCACTAACTCAGATACAAATACAGTTAGTTTTTGCATATACTCTCAAAAGTCTGTCTAGTCTAGCTAGTAGTATCAGTCTATAGGGTTAATTATGTCGTCATATGTTTAGACTTATTTCTATTCATGTGGGGGATTGTTGGAACTGAATTTTTCAGAAATAAGTTTCAGAAAAATTGCAGGTTTTGGACAGTGACTTTCTGGCGACTTTCTGGCCAAATGGCTGATCGGAATTGTCGGGTCGATAGTGAAATGGAAAGCTGGTAACGAGTACTACAAGATGGTATACACATACGTCCAAAACGGAGTTGATTTGAATGAGAAAAAAGAGTGTGAAATGAGCTACTTGGGATGGTTTGAGAAATATCCCACATCGGAAATATGAGTGGTTTTTCACTCATATATATATATATATATATATATTTTCACACTCTTCTAGTTTCAAAAGTGTGTAGAAGGAAGAGGGAAGGTTCCCACATGCGAGCCGAACCGAACCGAACCGGGCCAGGCCGGGCGCGGACGCGGGGCGGGCCGGGCCGGGCCGGGCTGGGCGTGGACGCGGACCGTAGGCCGTGGGCTTTTGGGCTTTTTGGACAGCTTTAGGCTCATTTAATTTTTTGGAAAGACTTGGTGTGAACTCCAAGCAACTTGGGCAGTACTCCGAAAATATTCAGTGAATATTTTCTTGAGACCTCCCTCTTTCCACTATATATAGAGGCACAACCTCTCATTATTTCACACACTCAAAAACACAAAAACTCCTTCCTCTAAAGATCGCTCTCTCCCTCTCCCTTGTTTAGTCCAAGTAAGTTTTTAGTTTAGTAGTCTCGAGAGTATAATGTAGATCGCTTGAGTTCTATTACTGGTGTGCTCCTGTAATAGTTTGTGATCGGTTGTAACCTGAGATTCATAAATTGTGATTGTCTGAAAGTACTTACGGCCGATTTATTGAATTAAGGAAAGATATATCATATCTTGCCTCCGTGATTTATTTTATGCTTTATATTATGATGTTGTAATTCGTTTCTGATTTCGTTAATTTAAATATAATTCGCATCTTTTCTCAATTCAATTTTTGCGCTCCTAACAATATATGTCTCTGCCACTGAATGGACTGGGGAGAGTATGCGTAAGTTTTAGGTGAGACAGAGAGGCAGGAAAAAAACAGTTGTCTCGATGGTGCTCAAGCGAAAACCTTTAGGACTGCTTCAGCCCTGCTTATTTGACGCTTCACGAATTCAGAATAGCTGGCAGCACTTACAGTCTGAAATGTCATTTTCAAAAATAATACAAATTAACTAGCTTTGGATTCATAGAGTTATCAGAAATGCATATAATACCCAATGCTTCATGACTAACAACATATGCAATGTTTAATTTTAAATACAGAGTATCCAACAGAGGCACAAATACATAAACTGGAACAGATGAGCTAACCTGTCTATCAAGAGGTGGAACTTTTAGAAGAAAAGTCACCAAGGCTTGCGTATCAAGCAACATCTGTGAAACCAAAAGACATAGAAACATAAGGACTCAAAAACATAACATGGGAGAGGGATCTCACGCACACAGGCTAACCTGCTGAGCTCCAGTTTCTGATATTTTCTTGCATCTGAAAACATTAGCACAGAAACGTATGCCAAGGGATGATGCCAACTGCACAAAATTTTTAAGAAAAAGGTGATCATATGTGAAGTTCGTCAAGGCATGATCACGTTAAATGGTGATCGGCAATAGCTTTGGGACATAACAGTTCAAATCTTATAGTAGAGCTAGTAATCAAGTGGACGAAGCATCAACCACCCATTTTATATATATAAATAAGCAAGGAGTTGGTCCAGGCTCAAGGTTGATCCTAATTGTGTATACGGCAGCAAGTAACAATCATTGGATTATAAAGACATTCAAATATACTATAAAATTACCTTGTCCAGGAAGAATTGGAAGTGGATTGGAGTGAGAAGTTTCCCAAGGACAGGAAAGCTGTTGTTAAGGATTTTATATATTCCATTTACGTACCTACAAGAAGGTGCAGATTGCAAAGCTATTGGTTGTTTATTGGTCCTACCAGCATCCAAAACAATACAAGCTTAAAAACCCCAGTTAGATCTTACTCAGAATGGTCACCCACACTCTCAAGTGTGCCCCATAAAACATGTGTCATCTCTTGCATTTCTGTGTCAAATTTCGTTTCCAGTCCATGGACTAGTGTCACCAATGCTTTCGTTACGATGGACGAAAATTTATCCTGCACAGTACCATAGCTTATGAAAAATCCAAAATAAATAACATATCTGGAAAAATTTGGAACTCCTTATGTCAATCCTACCTAGACCTCTGACATGTCTACACCGTCTGCATACTGCGGGTCAATAATTGTTGAGACTTCTTCTGCCAGGTCACCAGACTGCAAAAACAATTTAATATTCTTGAGATGAGCCAAGTTGTTGTTCCATTAATTAATATCAAGGTTCATTACATTGTTTGATACAGAAGCAGTACATAGTATCTCTGACAATGTACAACATGAGTATTACAAACAATAAGAAAGTTGCTAACTGCAGGCCTTCAATGGGCAGATCATTGCTTAAAATGCAGTGGAGTAAGATCACATGACAACAGCATAGAGAATGTAACTAGACCCATGAAACTTGATGTGACGAACATCAATATCACAATTGGTCGCTCTACAACAGACTGGCTTAAAATAAGATTAACACCATATGACACAACCCCAACTAACAACAAGTAAGGCCACACACATACACAGATGTGTAAAAGGTCAAATAAGCTTACTTTTTTACGCCAATACTCAGCAGAATTAACTATGTAACATATCACCCTTTCATCTGTCCCCGAAACCTGCATAGGGAAAAAAAAAACTTAACAACATCAAAAAGCAAACATGTGAAACAGAAACCAGGGAGCTATGCAAAGCACCTTTATCTGTTTAGGAGTGCCTCCTTTGGAAAGCTTAGAAAATAGCTTCGTAGCATAGACTTGTAGAACTCGTTCAAAGACTCAATAATCTATATCTCAATTATTCTGTTCTAATGTGAAACCGTGAGCTAGCATATTAAAATGGTCTGCATACATCACTAAAAGAACACGAGTTTATGACTTTCCCTTGTAGGAAACTTAACTACAAAGCTTGAAAAGCTGGATCAAACAAACACGGTTTCTCCAAACATGAACTTCTAATGTTCCTTTAACAAAGCTAGTTCTTAAAAATGCATGGCCAATTCGCAATAGAAGTCTATGATATAAATAGAAAGTCCCTTTTGGTGGGCATACAAGAAATTTACCTTGAATAAACTGAGAGTCCCTGTGGTGTGTTCTTTGATTCTAATGTTGTGTATGTGATTATTCTGAGAACTCAGAAAGCGGTGACAAAAGGACCTCGTCGTAATAGTCTTTATATGTTGGAGAATAAGGAGTTTGTGGCTCTCTTCTCAAATCGACAGTGTGCGGCTAGTGATATGGTGTGGCATCAACGTCTAGGACATGCAAACTTCCAAGTTCTTCAGCATCTAAGGAACAACAATGCAATAACAATCATTAAGAGCAGCACATCTCATGTTTGTGGACCTTGCCAAATGGGAAAGAGTTGTCAATTACCATTTTTTAGTTCTGAATTTCATGCAAAGGAACCCATTGATTGAATCCATTGTGATATTTGGGGACCCTCTCAAGTTGTATCTGTTCAAGGCTTCAAATATTATGCAGTTTTTGTTGATAATTTCTCCCATTACTCTTGGCTAATTCCCTTAAAAAAGAAGTCTGATATCTGTGATGTGTTCTTGGTCTTTCAAAAACAAGTTGAAACTCAGTTTGCCAAGCAAATAAAAGTGTTTCAATGTGATAGAGGAGATGAGTTCATGAGTACGAGATTTCAGAAGCATTTGCAAGATCATGGTATTAAACATCTCCTGTCATGTCTGTCTACTGCACAACAAAACGGTATTGCAGAGAGAAAACACAGACATCTTACTGAATTGGGGCTATCAATGCTGTTTCAAAGTAAAACTCCACTTCGTTACTAGGTTGAAGCTTTTTATTCTGCAAAATTCATCAAAAATATAATTCCTTCATCATCTCTAGACCAGAAAAGTCCAGCAGAGGTGTTATACAACAAGTCACTGGACTACTCTTTTCTTAGGATCTTTGGTTCGGCCTGCTATCCTTGTTTGAGACCTTACACGCAACACAAATTTGAGCCACGGTCTTTTTAGTGTGTCTTCCTTGGGTACCATCCGCAGTATAAAGGTTATTGATGCCTTTATCCACCGACTGGTCGGGTCTATATCTCTCGTCATGTGATCTTTGATGAGCAGTGTTTTCCTTTTGAGCATCACTACAAGCATCTAGCTACACAACACAAAAGTGGTTTGTTACAAGCTTGGCAGCAGGGTGAGAATTCATCTGCAATTCCTCATTTACTTCCATCCATTTCGTCTCAAGAGGTTGAGTATGCCGAAGCAAGTTAAATGGGGTCAGATGTGTCACAACAACAAGAATCTCAACTCAATTTTGCATCTCTCTATGCTCTAAATACAACATATACTATTATAGTTGCATCAACAACAGAGAATGAAGATGTTATTGCACCAGAGGTTCCTAATGATGATTCAGGAGGCCATTCGATGACTACGCGGTCTAAACATGGGATTCGTAAACCAAACCCTCGGTATGCTCTTGTTGCAAGTAAGACCATACCGTCATTACCAAAGATAGTATTTGAGGCTTTGGCTCATCCGGGTTGGCGACAATCTATGATAGAGGAGCTCGATTCCATATAAAAGAATCACACTTGGATCTTGACTCCTGCTACCGCTGAGATGAATATCCTTGGCTGCAGATGGGTGTTCACTGTAAAGCTAAACGTTGATGGCTCTCTCAACAAGCTTAAAGAAAGACTAGTTGCCTAAGAGTATGATCAAGAAAAGAGTGTGAATTTTACAGAAACGTATAGTCCTGTGATAAGTTCAGCAATTTTCTCATTGAATATGGTTTTGTGTGCACCAAAGCAGATCCATCACTCTTTGTTTATCATACTAACCTGTTCCAACTCTGCTCTTTTCAAGTCTCTAATTGCAGAGCTGAATACAAAATTTGCTATGAAGGACTTGGGAAATATTCACTACTTCTTGGGGATCCAAGCTCAGACATTCTCAAGTGGACTGTTTCTTAGTCAAGCTAAGTATGAAGAGGAGATTCTTCATCATGCTAGTATGTCCAACTGCAATCATGTTCATACACCTCTACCTCTTCGTCTGGATCAAGTGTTTAAAGATAAGCGTCTCTTCTCTGAGCCAAGCTACTTCTGAAGTCTTGCAGGTAAACTTCAGTACCTAACAATCACGCGACCAGATATAGAGTTTGCAGTAAACTTCATCTGCCAGCGTATGCATGATCCAACACAATCAGACTTTAATCTCTTGAAGAGAATCATGCGATATATAAGAGAGACGACAAAGAGGGTTTACATATGCATCAGAACAATGATCTGTTGTTGGTTTCCTACAATGACGACCTACCATTTGTTTCATACAACGACAGTGACTATGCAGGTTGTCAAGACACATGACGGTCTACAACAGGTTTTTGCTCGTGCTTGGTTCAAATCTAATCTCCTGGTCTGCAAAACGGCAGCCTACAGTCTCAAGATCATCAACAGAAGCTGAATACATAGCACTTGCAGCTGCTGCATCAGAGTTAACTTGGATATCTTTTGTGCTTCGAGACTTGGGAATTGTTCAAACTAAGCCAACAATCCTCCGATGTGACAATCTCTCGGCAGTTTATCTCTCTGCCAATCCAGTCTTCCACAATCGATCAAAGCATATTGAAGTCGACTATCATTAAGTTTGTGAGAGAGTTGCCCTTGGCCTTCTTGAAGTTCAACATGTTCCAGCTGCCTTACAACTTGCAGACATCTTTACAAAGTCTCTTCCTCGGCAAGCCTTCCAATAGCTTCGCTACAAACTAAATGTTTTGATGCCTCCCACCATCAGTTTGTGGGGGAGGGGGGGATGAGATTCTACAACAACAAGTCCAGGACAAAAGTGTTTTGGGCTCAGGCCTAAACATGACAAGCCCATTACCAAAACAGAGTCCAGTAGTACAACAAACTTGTCTTTCCCTACAACAAGACGACAAAGTGGAAAAGCATAGGAAGGTGACGACGAAGGTGACAAAAACACCAGCTGGACAAGGTGGTGAATTTGTACTATCAAGCCATTATGATCCTCTCTTATCATTAGAGGAGGTGTAGATGTTCAACACTTGTCATGAGATTAGTAATGTGGTCAAAGAACCTAGAATGTTCCTTAAGGTTGTATAAATAAGAGCTCACTCTCTATTTGTAAAGTTAAGGAAATAATGTTTAGATATAGAGAAGCACAACACATTGATTTACACTTGGAACACGCCAAGCTAACACTTTTCTATTCAATCTTATTAACAAAATTTATTTCTTACAATGATACATTTTGTATCGGCTCTTACTCAACCTATTCTACCCAATAGGATTGATCCCGACTAAGAATGAATCTAAGCCTCTCTCTTTTCTATCTAAACACACACCTGTGTAGATCTAAGAGAATAAAACTAACCCTCTCTATTTTCTATTTAAACTCTCACCAGTGTAGATCTAAGAGAAAGAAAAACAATTCTCTGCGCACTTAATCACCTCCCTGATTAACGTCACAGAGAACTGGGAACACACCTTCTAAGCCTTATTTTTGTGGTTTCGAAGTTTACAAACGTATAAATATTCTTGAGTGCTCAAATTGGCTTGTGGCCTACTCCTATAACATATATACACGACATGAGAAACCCAAGAAAGCGAATCTCCAAGTATCAAGGGATAAGGAAACTGTTTGCTCTCAAGCTTATCTTTTCCTTATTTGTTGTAGAGAATATTCTTCATATCTCCTAAAATAAGGAAACTGCTTGCTGCTCAAACTTATCATTTCCTTATTTGTTGTGGAGAATATTCTTCATATCTCCAAGAACAATCTCGTCTCTATCTTCAATGTCAAATCATCAACTTTCCTCGACACATCATCACGTTCACTCATGTCTTGCCACGTCAGCTCACACATCCATGTCAGCAACTCGGGCGTCTGTGATCTAATGCAGCTTCCTGATTGGCACAACGCTCTGTTCGGTACAACGACTTGTTCTTCACAGCGAGTTGTTCCAAAATCTGCATTTACAATCTCCCCCTTTTTGACTGAGTCTGATATTCAAGCATCTCTCTGGTTCATCCTGAAAAGACACTCCAACAAACACAAGCGAAAAAACAGAACAAGCAACAACTAGACAAAACAACAGTCATTATCTAGCAAAATCAATCAACAGCTTGTTCAAACAGAACTATGATTAAGAACCTAACAATCATAAACCCCAGCGGGCTACAGTGGAAACCATGTTCTTAATAGGTCTCTAATCATACTTAATCAATTGGCATATTCTCAATCATTAACAACCTAAGATCAATAACCACCACCAACCTAAGATCAACCAATTAATCAATTAAGTCTCCCCCAAAAACAATGATTATCCCCCTAAACCAAGTAGCTACAAGGATTCTCCCCCATAAGTACATAATTCTTTATCATTAGGTGTTGATTAGAATTATATCAAAAACCAAAGCCAGAATCATTCTCCCCCAGCTTGAGTGATCAACTAAGTCAAAAACAGACATATGTATCACAACAGTATACTGAGTTATGGGAATCACTTACCTGCTACCAATGCTTCACATCCTTAAGCACTTTGATGATCAGTCTCGTCGCCTATTGAAACAGCTTTATGTTTGTAGGCATTTTGACTCTCCTTGCAACCACAACTGGATGTTGGGCAATAGGACACTGATAGTCGAGAATTCGAACAGCAAGTAGCTCTTTGATCAACTCACATTGTGAATGTGACCATACACAAGCTTTGCAGGAAAAAACAGCACCTTGTGTATCATGTTCTACACTTTCAAACCTCTGCTTCACTGTAGATAACCTTCATTCTTGCATCTAAACCAGTTTTTTGAACAATTCTACACATAGTTTTGTTTCTCTTACCTAATCAGATGAGCTAAGTACATATCACTTCTCTAATTCGTCATCAATAGGGACCTCAAACATATGATCATCTGTTAACTCAACTATCATCAGTCTCACATGTCTAATACCAGCCTAGCCATTTACTCCACCACAATCAAACAGAGATTTGATTGTACATGTGAGAATCCAAATGCATAGTTCCTCACAAGAGCATTGACTATCTTGATCAAACCCCTGACAGCTGACAGATTAGCCCACAAAACTCATATATGTTTGGTTATGTAAGGCTTAATCTCAGACATGTTTTTCAACAGCCAAACAGCTTCAAACATCGTCATACATCATCATTGGAACCAAACAAAAATGATCTTTCTTCAATGGATGTATCTTGATCCTAAAACAGAGTATCACACACCTTTGTTTTCATTGTAGATAACATGTCTCATCACAATCATATGCACCTGTATATCATCAAGGGTGAGATGATAACATGTCACTCTTTTGTTAACTCCACGACACTGAAGTATCAACACACTTCTACAGATTCTCTCTTAACTCAAGAAGATGTCTTCTTGATGATACAAATGATATTGCACACATCAAACAGCTGTTGGAACATAAACACTTTCTTCATAGCACAATCCATCTTCTGGTAACAGTCCCTTGCATCAACAACTTTGATCAAAGATGCAACTCAAATGAACAACCACCTGTTGTACAGACATGAAATAACAAACTTGCAAGCACAATCTTCTGTCTAGGAACACTCATCAGCCTCCGATACATGTAGCTCCATTCCTTCGTATCATGGAACTGACAATATACTCATTTATCGATACAAACTGAGTATCAGTCTTTCGAATCGTCCTCAGACGCATGATGACTCAACAACAATCCTTTAAAGTACTTTCGCCACTTGAACCAGGTTGTGAGTTTCAGTAACAGCTACTTCCAATCTTTCAGTACTCATGGGACACTTATTTTCATCTAAATAATTAGATGAACACGCAGCTCTTTGATCCTACTTCTATGATCAATCCAATGTTCAAGATGTCAGAACCTTGATCATTTGCTGCTCTTTGGATTTTACCACTTAGAGAATCATGATCATTCTTGTGAGTTGAAACAAATGAGCTTAAACCTGAAACACTTAATACACATTAGTGCACACCTGCTGAAAACATACAAACATTCTTCATCAACAATATCTACAATCAGCCTCTTGTTCCAGCAATCAATCATCTGAGTTTAACTACACAACATTGATTTTACATCACATTTTTTCTATTCAACCATTTACACACAAACTAAGACTTCCAAACATAGTTAAACACAGGAAATGAGGGAACCAGAAAAGCAATAGACCATTAAGAGCACTCTAATATTAATTTTTACTTTTAAAGCAAAAGGTTTTCATAACTTGAGATCCGTTCCGTGATGTGTGTCAACTACTTGTTAGGGACTCCACCAGAAATTACCACAACCTTTTGTGAATCTTCAAGAAACAGCTCTGTGATCAGTGGCTAGTCTTTCGCTCTGGCATGCCTTTGATTCTCATGGTTCACCATCAACATGAAGTAGGCAGCCGGAATTTCCTTTGGAGAGTGCATTAACAGGAGTGTATCAAGTCATTTTTTTTTTAATTTTTGACTTTGCATGATACACTACCTTAGAGCTTAGATCCAACAGACATTAATGATCTTCACAGTTTGATGATATGAACGATCTTCTGCTAAATCTCCTGATTTCTATAAGTGATATCACTTGACTTCTCAACCGCGGATATTTGTGCATTCCCTTGTTATTATTCTTCAGGACTTCGTTGCAGACGTACCAGCTACATTACTCTGTTTATTTATTTTTTAATTACAAACAGCTGATACTTCTTTCAGAATAGAATGCATTATAGTGCCACTCCTCAGCTCTTTGACCTCCTCCTTCACGAAAACGTTTTACAAGATCAACAATTTGAATTGGCATGACAGGCAGCTGTTTTCCACTGACTCTTTGTTTAGACAAAGTGTTGATCTTTTATATATTCTAGGAATTTTATGGCCTATTATGATGCATGTCCCTGTATCTGATCAACACAAGTCAGCGAACATATTAGATCTCACAAACACCAATGACTTTTCTCATAATCATGTGTTGATCCAAGTCCAATGGTTTTGTAAACAAATCAGCAATTTGCAAATCAGTGCTCTAATGTTCTATTACTATCAGTTTCTCCACAAATACTTTATGAATAAACTGATATTCATGGTCTTGTAATTTAATGTTAGTATTTGATACAAGATCTACAACAATATTAGCAAAAGCATGGTCTAAGAATGTACCGTACGTTGTTCTCAATTGTTTGATTCTCATCAAGTGACTGAAACAGGTTCCCAAGGCATTAACCTCAGATTCAAGAATTGAACAAGGTACCTTAACAAGCTTCTGAGTGTAGCAGAAAATCAACTTTATTCCCAGAAGGCAATAGCCACCAGATCCTTCACGGTGATTCAGAGAGCGGTATCTTTTCAAGTTTCTGCTAGCTCCCTTCATCAATATCGACCCTATGTTTCATGTGCCTTTGAAATACTTGACAATCCTTTCAGCATGCATGTGTGATACTTTACAATTGTCACTAAAACATAGCTTGCAAGTACATAACAGATGTCTGGTTTGCTGGTAAAACACATCTTCAGACGACTGATCAGCCCATCGTACCAGTTACAATTTACACAATCTCTTGAATCATCTTCTAAGATAGAACATTTCCAACTCTCATAGGTGTGGATTCATCTTCACTTCTTTGTTACTCATATGCACTGATCAAACCTTTGGCATACTCGCATTGGTATATGAATACCTCAAAACCTTACAATTGCTAGTAAACAGTCTTCTGAAGAATCCATTCCTAGCAATCCCGCTAACATCCATCTGATACAATATGAAGTTATGCACACAGACAATCCCTATCAGGTTTCTGATTACCTTGTGTTGAAGTGAAGGTGCTGCGTCTAGCAAACTCTCCTTAGAGCTTTGTATGACCACTCATGCCTTGTTCTCCACAACTTGTCCATGTTTGTCTCTTATGTTCTTGAAAACCCACAGACAATTGAGTTCGTTAAGCACAATGATTTTATCAGCCAAAGTCTGACCTGCAACGATGTCTATAGACCTATTAGCCACCTCTGTAGCTTCGCCTGTCTGAGATATATCACATTGTTGCAGTTTGAATACATTTGCAAAGCTCTGACTTGCCACGCCATTAACTGCATCATAACAACTTTGTGTAGTAGTAGCAGACACAACAACTCTGCCCTCCTGAATCCTTCCCGCAGCTTCTTGATGGATGTGATTCTCACAGTTTCTTGATTGCTGCAGTTTACACTTAACAACAACTAGTTAATGCACTCCTTCTGAGATCATGTCTCTAGGCATCATAGAACACTGCTGATTGAGCTCTTTTGCTTGTGGATTGGACGACTTCCATATATAATAGCTATTATCAGAGCGCTGATCTTCGACACGAATATTGTGGCACTCATCAACCCCCTGATATCCTTTCTCGGTGAAGGTAACATCTAAACCCTCATCACACAACTGACAGCTGCTAATCAGATTGGTTTTTAGACCATTGACAAGGTAGATAAATTCGAGAGTGGGCTGATCTTTACAACGAGATATACCTTTGCCTCTAATTTTACCTTCAGCTTCATCTCCAAAAGTGACCATGTCAGCTAAGCCATCTTCAAAGTTGTGTAGCCTTCCTTGATTCACAGTCATGTGCCTTGAACAACCACTATCAAAGAACCAGTGCTTCAACAGAACAGTATGTTGATCATCAACAGTGTGCGCAACATCACAGTTCATGTCACGCTTCTTGATGTTTACTCGCCTGTATCTTCGAACATCTTTGTGACACTCCTTCAGATGCGTGAGTGGTATAGTACAATTAGACACTTGAAACAGGCAGTTTTGTGGAGGCTCTGACTTGCATATTAACATCGACATGTTTTTTTGTTCAGATCTTTGACACTCCACAGTCTTGCCCCAACTTCTAATCTTGTCCTTTCATTCATTTATTTGAGATATAAACTATTGTTAATTGTGGTACTCGAAGATCCACTATAACAATACATATCATTCTTCTTAAAGAATACTCGATTACCTCTTCTTCCAACCTTGTGGAACTTCTTCTAGCATATGAGTTGACTTACACGATTCTTAAATCTGTAACAATCAACCTTAATATGACCAATCACACCACAATACCAACAACGACGTAGTTTTCCTCTCAGGTTGTTCACAACAATCATCTGTTTAGTCTTCTGCAGGTTGAACTCAGACACCCGTTTGACCGCATCACCTCCGTTTTGCAGCACTTTTGTTCCATGACCTATGTATGAGACCATATAAAGACCCATTAACTACACTCGTGTCACCGCTTGAGTTTCCTTCATGGTTCCTCATACCACGGTTTGCAATCATAGTACTCTTGTGAGTGATCAGCCCCCTGTACAGATCTTTTGCTCTTTTACTCAGCCTCTTGTTATTATTTAGCTGATCCTCAATACATTGTCTCAACAAAGACGAAATGACTTTCTCCTCAGACAACAATTTCTCAAGAGTGAAGACTCTACAAAGCAGCTCTTCCTTCTCAAACACCAGATCATATTTCTCCTTCTTCTGCAGAATCAGATCCTTAGACAGAGCGATGACTTGTTTCTCAACAGATAAGCCAGCCACATCATCCTTGGGCTTCAAAACAGACTTCTTATTCTCATCTTTTTCTTTGGCTGAATCAATATCACTCCATGTCAGATAAGATTTCGTATGACCATAGCCTTGACGGTTGTAACACTTCAGCAGGCTTCTTCTTTCAAGTGTATAACATTCTGATTGGAAGTGTTCATAACCTTGATATTCAGAACTCTGAGATTTTTTCTCTGCATCAAATCTGGATGATGAATATTAATGCTGACGTTGTACACCCTTCAGCCTTTTGAACTGCTTCTTGATCAGTACTTCCTTATTACCTTGAACAAACGTCTAAGTTTCTACTGTAATGATTCCTAAGCCTTCTGATCGTTCTTTCTCATTTGCAGTTCATCTGTCTGAACTAATTTCACACACTGATCAACCTTCTGTTCATCAGAACTTAAAGCACTTTTACCATCAGATTTGTAAGAAAGATATCCATGTGATAAGTTTCTGAGAAATTTCTTGACAAACCTCTTATCCTTTTATACCTTCTTCAGCACTACAACTTCCTGACAAGAGGAGCGTAGTTGACTGTTGAAATGACAGGATGGTGATACATCAAATTTTTCCTTCTTCACCCTTCTGGTTTCCTCAAAGAAGGCTTCCAAACGATCCCAAGCTTCTTTCGCTGACATACACTCTTGCACCGTCGCGAACATATCCATCGACAAGCAGCTGAAAATAGTAGATAGTGCTTCAGCGTTCTGTTTTCCCTTTAACTTCTCCTCAGCCGTCCACAGCTTACAGGGCTTTATTACATTATCTCCTCTCATGTTCGTAAGCGTTGGAAGTGACCATCCATCTTCAACAGTGAACCAGGCTTCCATATCACGACTCTGAATCATCTATTTGATTTGTGCTTTCCAATCATCATAATGCTCAGCGTCAAGCATCAGCGGATTGTTCTCATCAATGAACTGTTGTGAATTCTCCATACCTCGTCTCAAGATCTCACCTGTTGAAAAGATAAAAAATTATTTTATCAGGCGTCTGCTCTGATACCAATTGTTAAGCTATAGAGAAGCACAACACACTGATTTACATTTGGAACGCGTCAAGCCAACACTTTTCTATTCAATCTTATTAACAAAATTTCCCTCTTACAATGATAAAATTTTGTCTCGACCCTTACTCAACCTATTCTACCCAATAGGATTGATCCCGACTAAGAATGAATCTAAGCCTCCCTCTTTTCTATCTAAAAACACACCTGTGTAGATCTAAGAGAATAAAACTAACCCTCTCTCTTTTCTATCTAAACTCTCACCAGTGTAGATCTAAGAGAAAGAAAAACAATTCTATGCGCACTTAATCACCTTCCTGATTAACATCACAGATAATTGGGAACACACCTTCAAAAATAAATTAGAAATATTAAAATCTTATTATATAAACCTTAGTTTTCAAAGTTAGTAATTCATATAATTGTGATATGTGTCAAGTATATCAATAATATTTTAACATGTGTGAAAAAAAAATTATTTAATAATTATAGGAAAATTAAAAAATACTAACAAATAGAAGGATTACAATTAATATTTTTGAAAGTACATAAAACCAAAAGTAATATATTATATCACTAATCCTTATAAGAAAGTTATGTTTTAAATTATTAATTTTAATAGAAAAATATGTGCAATTAGTAAGGAAAATATTTGCAATTTAACTGCAATTATTATTTCTTATAATCATGTAGTAAAAAGAAATTTATATAGAAAAGTGATTAAAGTATGAAAAAAGTTAAATGTGTTAAAATTAGTGATTAGGGACCAACCAAAATTCAGAAAAAACCCTTCAACAAAGGAGACCAAAAAAAATTTAGTGTGAAAAGGGTACAAAATATTTAGTTCACCTAGGGTCCAAAAAAATATTGAGGAGGATTTATGCCAAGCGGAAAAAGGAACGACCCTACTTGGAGATGAAGTTTTTGATCGTTCAAATGGTCTCCTACATAGATAAACCAAAGTGATAAGTTAGCTTACGTTAATTTTTTCTTGAAACTGGATGATCACTTATATGTAATTAAAAATAATAATAAGTGGATTGGTTACATGGAAACCCCACTCTTCAAATGATCTTATGTTAGTAAATAATTGAGACACTGTTATGTTTCTAAACTCTGATGAGTTTTGCTTTATGTAAATAAATAAATAACAAATGATCTTGTTTGAATATTATATCTCTCTGCCAATCTTTTTTTTTCTTTGTGATTACAAAACTTTCTTGTGTCCCAAGGCACTCTTAAAGTTTCGTATCGACTTTTACATGATATGATCCTCACATCTAATAAACCACATACGTCAGTGTTTTTTTAGTCATCAATTGGATTATATATATATAACTTATAATACTCAAAGATCATACATACTTTTGGATTTTGATCCTTACCCTTTTTTCATAATGGGTGTGTAATTGTTTCCTAAAACATCTACCTATTAATATATTAGGTGGTAACCTACGCATTGTTTGGGTTATTACATAATCACTATTTTATTTTGAAGAAATAACATAAACTAACATGTTACTATCATTTTAGTTTTTTTCTGTACATCAAAATATTTTACTTATGTTTTGCTTATATTTTACATAGATTTTAATTATTTTTTGTTAATTTATTTTTTCATATTAAAAATATATGTAAAAATGTGAATTTGTCATATTGGGCCATGAGCTTATGTATTTGTTAAACCGTCTTAAATTTGTTACCGTTTTAGCAATAAATCTAATATCTTGCATTGATAATGATATCTTGCATTTTCGGATTCTTATTATGTTTTGAAAATATAAGTAAAAAAATATATGAATTTAAATTACAACGTTTTACAATATATGAAGTTTAGATTATTTTAGTTTAATCTTTAAAATAAAATGCTAGAATAATATCATTCATATACATTTTTAATATAAATCTATAAAAGATGAATAATAGTGTATCTGAATTTGATTTTTTATTATATTTGAAATTAACAAAAACAAATAATTATAAAATTTAATTTTAAAAGTAACAAATATAAAAGGAGGACTGTCTATGTATCAACTTTTTTAGAGTATGGATTTAGAAAAACCTTAGTTTATTATATAAGATTATTTAAATACCATGTGATATTCTCTTTCAAAGTTTGTGAATAGTTTTTTCCACTCAATAACGAAAAAGGTAGATTTTGATACACATCATTTGCCTAAGGAGAACCCCATAGTAGCATATAGTTTTAAGGGTATAAGTATATTGATCAGGGACAATATTAAAAGTACGTACGTAATTAATGTTATTTGTTTTTGCTCTCACAGTGCTCGATCCTCAAGTTCATTTTACTTTAGTAAATAATCTGAACTGTTCAATGGACATATATAAGGAAATGAAAGAAAAATAGTCTTAGCGGTTTGTTTTAGTAATCGGTCAAGACCACTTCATCGTCGGTCGAGCTATATTAATCTCCTTAATTTGTAATAAATTATAAGATTAAAATAGTAATATTAAAGACCACAAGAGTTAACTTAATACAGATTTGATGATTGCGTATAACTTCTGATAAAGACACATCTTCTTTTTATTTGGGGAATATAATTTACCAAACACTAGAAACAACGATCAGGAAATGAGAATATGACTCATGAAAAAAAACCATAAAATGAATGATAACAAAAGCAGAGAACCAAGAATGTAAAATATATGTCACTCGGATCAATATATATCTCTACTCCATCATCTCCTTCATAACTTCTTTATCTTCTCGGAGAGCTCTTCCAACTTCACTTTCTTACCGTTGAGCTTCTTCTTGATCTCTTCAGTGGCGCCAACATTAGGTCGACCAGTTGGATGATGAAGTTGCAAGTTCTCCGTCCAGAGCTTCCGAATCTCATCTATCATCTCCGTCATCTCACGACCCACCTCTTCAGAACGAGTAGACACACTAGTGTTTCCGACATTAGCCATTTTTGCCACAAAGATTTCAAATGAAAAATGAAAAAGTTAATGGAATTAATTTATAGATCAACTGCGATATATATTGTAGAAGAGTTTTCTATGAGTTGGAATGTTGAACCTCTTCTAAATATCTCTATTTAAATAGCTGAGAAAAAGGTGAATTTGTTTTGAGTTGCGTACTTAAATCTTCATCTACGCGACTAACACAACAAACTTACTACTTCTCTTAAATGTTCGACGTACAAACAAATGAAATAAAATTTTAGTCTTAGCTAGCACCCACTTCATCGGTCAAGACCGTTTCAATGTCATCGTGATTTGTAATATATAAAACTTGTAGGAATAAACAACATATAGAAGCATATTTCCTTTATTTATTCAGCATCTTTAGCATGCCCTTTCCTTGTCGAAACGTAGGCGAATTAAATGGCTGATTCAACTAACAGTATTTATCCAAATTAAGAAATAAGAAAATCTAATACTCCACGAACAAAGCTGGTTCTTAGACAAATTAAGACATTGCTCGAAATCACAGAACTAGTCTAAATTATATAGAAAACCCAACATTGAGCGAATTAAAAATGCACCTTGAACAAATTGAATAAAGTCTTGACTGTTTGTGACTGCACTACACCGTTTCAAGCTCTTCTCTATAGTGGGAAACAACTGCAAACAAGGAAACAGTAAACTACTTAAAACTAAATTTGACTGGTCACTGAAGTTCAGAGATAATGTCATATATATATATTTGTATAAGTATTATCAAGTTCCCATTAGCCAATCTAGTAATATTGATAGTCATTAGGCACAGAAGATAATGTGCTGAGTAAATCTTGACTTTGATATTCGGTTTCACACAACATGCGAAATCTGGTAGAACTTTTGCCGCTAGTAAAAAAAAAAAGTATCATCCTGGACATTACCAAACATTTCTATCCAACTCAGAAGCTACTGAAGAGTTGTGGTTCTCTGTTCCAAGTAGAGAGAAAAATGGCAATCGCTCAGTTGCGTGTCTATAACCACCCATGCCAATTTATCATAGTGGACGTAGTGAGTCAATCCACTCATTGACGATCTATATATCTGCTAAAGTAAAGACTATCAGATAACCCTACTTCAAGAATCTCGCCTATGTACTCACCTGTATGCTGCTAGACAGAATATTATTTTGACTTTCCTCCTCAATATCCCATGTTTCCTCCTGACAGAAAGAAAAACAATAGTAGGAAACTTGGCAAACCTGAACATATTTGGAAACTAGCCTAGGTACTCACCTGAAACGCTTATATACACAGAAATATTAAATTACCTGAACAAGTTTCTCCAGGAGTTGCATAAGTTGAAGCAACAAGAGATAATTCCACGGAAGTTAAACTGCCAAGTTTCATAGTCTCTGTCTGACCGAAAATAAGGAAGCAATGCAAAAAAAAGAAAGGAAAAAATCCCATCTTCTGTTTGAAATGAAATGAAGCCTAGTACATAGAACATACATTTTCCCCCAATTCTTGATTAGCAGAAAAAATGACTTCATACTTCATGCGAGTTTCAGATATATTGTGACTATTATTTCCCCCTTTACCAGTTTCCTTAATGTCATCTCCATTATTCCCACCACTATCAAATTTCATTTCAAGTTCCATTTCGAGCTCTAGCGTCCTTTTCAGTTCCTGATCATTCAATGACATCAAAATTTAATCGTATCATAACAGGGTAATGTGATGAAAACGAAACAGGATAAAAGAATTTCTAATCATCAGAAATTTCCTTGAGAGGTAATTCAACGCTCTTAATAGTGTACAATTCATCGAATAAATATAATGAAAATTTCATGTTAGGGCAAGCATGCCTGACCAGAAGCACTTTTTCAGCATCTGGCTTCTCTGTGAGGTTGACCAGAATAGACTCTACTTGCTCCCTGAAAAAAACATTAATGGAAAAACCAGAAAGTTAAGAAAGATACATACTGTTAGATATAGTTAAGGTAATGTTCAGTTCATCAAAATCGAGGAGGCACTACCTTGTTCTCTCGCACAACTGAATGCATAGTCTATAAGGCACATGCCATGAAGCAGGAAAAATCGTCCACTTTTCTTGATTTGTTTGAATTTGACAATTTAGCCAATTGTATATCTTCTTTACTTCATCCAACTTTTTCAATTCTGCCAACAATTAACCACTTAGAAACATAAAAACACACTTTCAGTGCCAGTTATACCTAGGGCATAAAGTCTAACATACCGGCTCCTACATAAATTTGTTCATATGAGGTTAGCTCCCTGCTAAAAAGGTTTTTTACCAACTCACCCTTCACAGATGGCTCCAGGGCATCAACAACCAAGCAAGAATCAGATAACTTCTTTCGCAAAAGCTTTTCCTCTGTCTCTGTCCCAGTACCTAAACTGAGATCACAACAGCAGACATTTTAAGGACAAGTAGCTTTTTGGCGTCTAGCAAATAACGGGAGGGAGGTTGAGGATGCGAAGCAGGAAAATGAGAGATTATTAAAACAGCTTTTTTTAAATTGTGCTTTACTACCAGAAAGAAGCAGAATAGCCTAAATAATAATGAAAAGTACTATTCCAACAAAAAGAGAGTAGCCAACAAGCATAAAACCTTAACTTTATATCAAAAGGTGCAAAGTTCTTCACAAATCTTCTTTGAGGTTTAAGATAAGGAAATTGAGAAAAAGATGTAGCATCAACAATACAGTGGGCCTCTTTTGGCCACCTCTGTCGACTTATTACTCTATGTAAATATGGTTGAACCACTAAAAGGCAGTACCTGTAAAAATCAGAAAATACATGGGACTTTAAAACTTGCTTTATATTCTTAAGTTTTTCTCTTAGCTCCGTGATTTAAGGAATATCCATGTATGCTTTGAAATGATTACATAATTCGTTTACAGCCTGAAAATATATTATAGATTCAGAGCTTATGAATATCATCAAAAATGGGAAGATTAATCGGCTAAGAAGTCCACCTAGGTAACCTAGCGTTAGAATCAATTTTTAAAATGACAACGAACTGCATTAAGCTCTCATGGTGAACATAAAAGCTAGAAAAAATAAACTACAACCAACAAACGCCAAAGATTGTTGAGTTAAAACAAGATACCTCCAGCTGTGCAGCTGCCTCCTTGTATTGCATTTTTGATGTCATCAACTGAAGCTGTTCAATCGCAGAGACTGCATAACATTACAGTGAGTGTCATTAATGAGCATATGAATGGTGTACTTGGTCTACTTTAACTACATTCATGGCATACATGTGGTTACTACATAAAAAATAGAAGGTCAAATACTTAACCAGCAACATCATGATACGTATTTGATGTTAACTACCTCGGAACCCCTGTCTATATTGGGCTCGTTTTGTAATTATGTTCAATACTCTTGGCTATCATTCTGATTTCAGGATACCTTGAGCAGAGTAAATGTTGATAACTTACCTAACGCTGCGAGACGATGAAGGGCAGTCACTACCGAGGTTATGTTCTTCTTTGCAAAATCTAACTTCTGAATGTCACCGCATATGTCTTGAACCATTGCTTCGGTTTGTTCAGATTTGAATTTTATCTCTGGTATCTTATGACAGAGTTCCTGTATTAACAATAAATAGTGTAAAAAGCAAATCCTTTTGTGAATGAAATGAAAAAAAGATAGCATACAATACATATCAGCCCATGAGAAACTAACCTCTGCAGCACATATAGCATCAGCAAGATCGTCTTTAGCTTTAGTTCCAGAGTTGCTCTGGAGTATCATAGCCAAACCAAGAATCAGTTCCAGAGGCATAAAACAACTTTTCAACATAGAAGCAACAAAAATTTTCTTTTTTTTTTCACAGTGCATACAATACAATTCTTGACTACTCACAAAAATGTTCCACGCTATGTAAGTTAACAATACAAAGAAACGAACAAATGAACACAAACCTCAGAGTAATCTTCACATAAAAATTTTCATAATTGACCAGTAAGAATAAAACAATATAAAGAGACTTAACCTGTTTCTGAACAGCAGCTACAATGGTAGCATCAAATCGCCGAATCTCATTATTAATGTTTAGCAAAAAAGGCTCAACACCAGAGAGAGAAGCTTCTGTAAACAAACGAAAACACCATTTCAAAACTCAAATTTTGCAGAAACTTATCAGAAAAATCACTACACCTCCATGATTTCGATAACTTCAATTTTGATTTATTATCATGAGCAAATCCAGCCGTAATCGAGGATCATGTTCTGCTACTGACTGTTTCAAACTTAACCTCGAAGTGAAAACAAAAAAATTACATACCTACTGGGAACATCTGGTTGATAAATTCCAAACTACTTGACTTGTCCATGGCTTTTAATTTTGTATGATCGATCAACATCACTCGAAACGGACGACGATCTCCAAAATAAACAAAAATGGGGCAAAAAGGAGCAACGACGCGTAAGAGAACCAGGTTTGATCTTCCACTGAATCTCTCAATTCGACGCCGAGAAAAAAAAAAAAAAAGCTCCGACCGTTCGTTTTTCCCTCCTCCGCCGAGAAAACTGTATCTTCACTTCGTTCTTTCTTGTACCAACAACGGCCGGATCTTCACTTCGTTCTTTCTTACGCGTTTGTTTATTAAATACCGGAAATCATCAAAACTGGAAATCATCAAAACCGGTTTAGAAACATGAACCGTACCGGTTTGATTTTACCCGTGTAGTCGTATTTGGAATTAAACAGACCCATTATAAACTAAATTCGGTTTTATGGGTCACAATTTTGATGTCAGGCCCAATCAAGTTCATTGGTCCTATAATGATTTTTTTTTTAACTAATCAAGGATCTATAATTGCTAGAGAAATTTCAAATCACCCACAATAATTAAAAACAAAAAAAAAACTGTAAAATGAAATGTTGTAAATCATTAGAACCAAAAGAAAAAAAAAATAGAAACCACACCGAACTTGTGTAATTGGTATTTTATTTTATTTTGTCATTCACTTGCAAAATGACAAAATGATTGAACGAAATGGTGATCATTCATTTCACTAGTTCTAGAAGATAATATTTTTATTTTATGTATAATAAATGTTGTTTTTTTCTTATTTTAAAAACCCATCAGTTTTCATAATTGTTCATCGGAAACTTAAAATAAAAAGTTAAAAGAAATATTATTACTAAAGACAATGTGAAACATTTAATTTTTGATGCAAAACATTAAGTTTTCTTCTTAGCAAAAAAACATTAAGTTTTCTCTTACATCTATTATTTATAATAATAGACCTTGCATTGAACATATTGTATGTTAAATTGAGATTGAGGAAAATAGCAACAACAAAAACGACAAGATTAGTTTTAACCTCTCCACTATAAAGGTCAAACGTACGTCAAAGAGATGAATCAAATGAGAAACCTGGACAAGCCTACCTTATCACCAGTTTCTTTAACATCACGTTCACTCTGCTCCTTGTACTCTCTGAAACTGAACCTTCTATACTTCTTTGGATACCCCAAGTATTCGATCTCGGTTTCAAGATTAGGACATACGAAGAAAGCTATCGACAGTCTCTCCATGTTTACCGGAGAAATCACTCTATGTCTCACGCTCTGGTACACTCCATTACTCAGTGCCTGTAGCATATATAAACACCATCAATTAGCATAAATATATAGATCCATTCTATATTTTTTTTCGTCTATCAAAGACCAATATTAGCGTTTGAGTCATAATATTCATTTTTTTATATTGATTAGTAATACATATATAAACATATAAATCAGTAGATCTTTATCTAATATGTGTTAGGGAGTAGAATCTCATGCATAACTTTTTTTTATCCGCAACCACAAAATCTTCACCCTTGATAATTTTCTAAGATATCTGATTAGGGTTTCCCCTAAATCTATGTTTATGATTCATATAATTAATAGAGAAACCATTCGATAAGAAAGGATCTCGATCTATATAATTACTGAATCGTTAGATTCAAAAATGTATTGAGAACTTGATAACAAATATAAAAGTTGAGTGGCGCCTAATTAAGCATGTGTTTCTTATCAATTTTTGTATTAACATTATCTCTCGTAACATTTTATCTACATATATATAAATAAATACTGTACCAGAAGGCAGAAAACGTATACATTGAAGTTTTAGGGTGTGCCTTAATCCTAATTTTCTGGATTGCTTTTTAGTCATATATATACGCTTTAGAATCTTAGAACTTAATAACGCTGTTGCAAAGTGAGACAGGGGCAATAACCAAGAATTAACCTTAAAGGAATCGAAACGTTGAAAATCAAATGGTTGAAGTTACCTGAAACATATCCCCGATGTTGACAGTAAGGGCCTCCGAGCAAGGTTTTACGCTGATCCATTGATCATTTTTTTTCAATTCTAGTCCTCCGATTTGATCTTGAAAGAGTATTGTGAGGAAACTTGTATCGGTATGAGGAACCAAACCAAACACTTCAGAACCAAAAACACGAGGATGGTACTTATTGAGCCTTAAAAAACTATTTTTAAGCTCGTAAATGTCTTCAAAATACTTAGAGTTCACGTTCACTTGTTTCCCCAGTACTTCACATATTAATTGTGCCACTCGAGCTATCTCTTGCACATACGTTTCAACGGTTGTTCTGTAAAAAAGAAAAAGAGAAAATTAGTAATGTAGCGTTTCTTCAACTCATCTGTGTATATATGATCTTGTATTTTATATATATAAAATAATCAAAGTTTCCCCTAATTACATTATACTATTTTTATATTGTGATTCACCTTTTATCAAAAGAAAAATTTCATCCCAAAAATTTTGAAATATTTTCATATACTCAAATTTCACAAAATAAGGTCTAGAAAATGGTTGTTGAAACTGAAGGGGAAGACGAATAATTATGACTAGCTACGAACTTTGACCCGGAACTAATCAAGAGTCAGTTATTATCTTCATCAAAACTAAAGAGAGTTCAAGAATTAGGGTTTCATGAGACAGAACTCAATTAAAAATCTTATAATTACAAAACCTGAGGTTATTGCGATCATCAGAAAACTTTGAAATCTCTGAAAGAGTGATGTGAAATGCTTCCGAGAATGAGTACTGAGCGGGAGAGGAGGCGTTAGGGTTTCCCCACCGGTAACTATTCTTCGATAAGCCCGAAATACTTTCCCGGACTTTGGAGGAAAAGGGTCGGTCAAAGAGTTTCTTCTCTTCGACCAACATCATCTCAAAGACTTCTTTGGGGATCCCATGGTTCACAATTTGAAAAAAACCCCACTCTTTGGCAGCTGCAACCATTTGTTTCACACATCTTTTTCGTTTGACCTCCTCGCCACTACTAGTAAGATGGCTTAGATCGATCACAGGAAGCTTTAAGCCCGCGGTTTGGATAGTTGATGTGTTTGTATAGATATTATCACTAGTGGATTTCGGAAAGGAGCTTCCGAAAATCGAGCAAAAATTTGTCTGAAAGGGAGGTTGAGAGGCCATGTAGAGCTAGCTCTGGTTAAGAAGAAAATGAAATTTGATGAGAAGTGATTTTTTTCTATGCGATTCTTATATTTTGCTTTATGTCCATATAAGAGAGGAAATCCCTTAACCCTCTATTTATAGGTAGAAAATTTCAAGCGTCGCTGTCCAATCTTCTGTAGATGGAAGCAAATTATTAAAGGATCATATACAGTTAGAGAAATGATTGTATAATATTTAGGGTTGATGCCGCACAACAATATGAGTGCTTTAAAGGGAAGAAGTTTCGAAATTATTGTTTTAAACTTTTAATGTGTATAAATTTGATATTTCCTCCCTTACAAGATTCTGTTTGTTTGCGTGTATTACGATGATTTCAAAGAAATAAATTTATTGATCACGTATTAGATAATTACAAATTCTACTATTACGTTAAGTACCTATATTTTTATAAAACAAATAATATATACTTATATGCTACTAGTAAATATGGTGCATTCATTTTGTACATTACATGCCGTTCCAAACAAACAGAATTAAGTGCATAAATCCTCATATTCATTTTCGAAATAATACAAAGGGCCTACGAAGTACGAATATTTCACCAAGAAAAATGAAATGTTTTAGTTATATTTTATATAGGATATACGTAAATTATTAGATGTCGATATATGTCTTGAGAAAGTCCATATGGTGACTCTATGAACGAGACTTGGTCGTGCATTTATGATAATTTCTCAAGGCTATGAAAAACCACGTGTTCATGTCTCTATTTTTCATTCTTCCAGTAAAGAAAGATATTTTTTAAGATGAAAAAAAAAAACAACAGAAAATATTCCGAGAAAAACTTTTGAAACAACACGATATACAACACACAAAAAATCTTTTAAATGGCTATCATCTATCCAAGTCTTACCGTATCTTTTCGCCTGTTGTCACTCATGTCGACAAGTCTTTTGCTTGAAATTTAGGTGACTCTTCTTGCACTTTTAATTAGCCACCTCCTTTGAGATTTATATACATTTTTTTATCTTTTGTCATATCTTTAATAAGCTCACCAAACTGAAGAAAGATAAATTTAAAAAGTCAGATGTACTATACTAGCATCCAAGGCTTTCGATTACTCAATTAGTCAATTTGCGGCGGTTTGCTTGCCAAAATAGTTGAACACTTGAACTAGCCAAAAAGAATTTTCTAGTGGTGAGCAAAAAAGCCAAACCATACCAAACCAAAGCAACTAATTTGGTTTGGTTATAATTTCTCCTAAAAGTACATTTGGTTGTCTTTGTTATAATTTTTTTGGTTTAAGTTTAGTCTGGTTAAAACCATAAAACCGAATTATTTTTTTGGTTTTTGATAAAAATTTAAGATAGTTATATATAACTATATTTCTCTGCTGTATAACTTTATTTTTTGTTTAAAAATGTAATTATCTTTTTATTGGACCTATAATTATTTAATCTCTTATTTAATTTAGAACAAAAATTTAAGAATAAAAAATAAAAATCTATTTGGTTAAAAAAATATTTATTTTCAATAATTTCTAACTTTAAATTTAAATTAAGGTTTTCGGTTTAAGAAACTAGAAGATTATATTATTTACATTATGTTTGACTTATTAGTTGATATATTATTTTTATACTATGTTTATTTTCATCTATCTAGCAAACATAAAAAAAAATTCTGTAAACAATTTAGAAAACCTTAAAATAATAGAACTGAACTGTGTTATATATTATAAAACCGTTAAAACCAAACTGTAACCAATCTATATTACAAAAGACTTTTATATAGTTTCAGTTTTTGTAAAACGTTTATTTTTTCTTTGAATATAATTTAACATTAAATTCAAAAAAAAAAAGTTTTTGTAGAACCAAAAAACCGAAAAACCGTAAGTCCATCCATAAATTCTCTCCTTGCTTATATTTAGTTAGAACAAACTGATTGGATTGAAAAATTTAATAAGTCTTCTCAATTTCGGTGGGATTAACTTATTTTGAGTCATGAATTTTTTAAAAAAAATTTAAACCAATTTTAGTCATTAAAAAAATGCATAGCTCGCTCAATAGATGATTAGCATTCCTATACACATGTGAGATATGAACTATCAAGTGCTTCAAGTTTGAAATAAAGTCATAACACAAACGTATTAAGGAAGACACAATATGTAAATCATTTATTCTTGTTTTAAGAAAACCAACCACCATTTTTGAATTTACTTCCGGCTCTAAGCGTGTAATTCCTCTCTCTCCCACGCTATATTTAAGTCATAGTAAACGCCCTATAACTCTGCTAACAATATTGAACATATCTCAATATTTAAAGCAAAACCACCACACCAATAACCTTCTCCAATACGTACAACCCTGCTGTTGTAAGCTCGGGATTCCTATGAAAAGTTCCATCTGCATTCAACTTGAACCATCTAATCTCGAAGGTGGAGTTGTTCGAACAAGGATCAAGTCTTAATTTTTTTTTTCAATCTTTATATGTTTGTTTATTTTTTAATTTTGGATCACAACAGACCAATAAATTAGTCAAATTCCTACATTTATTGAAAGCAGGTTTTGATCTTTGGTGTGATAGTGTATGTTTGCAGTGGACTTATTATTTTCCACCACAGTGACTTCATCTTTATATGTTCTTTTTAATGATATTTTCTTATTTTTCAGACAATTTTATCAAAAATACAAAACCTCATATATGTATTAAAATATTAAAAATGGGATTATAATAAAATTTTATGTTTCCGCTGCATTTTATAAAGCAAAAACTAAAATGTAAGATGTAATAACTACTAAATTTTCGTAATAAAGAAGCCGTTAATAAAAAAAAAAAAGCAAAAACTAAAATTTATCTGTTTGTGTTTGAATTATAAACTGAACCTTTTTTATCGGATGTCCCCGAAGGGACAATTATAAACTGAACCAACTTGTGAAACTCTGAAACAAATCAATCATAGTTTGGTTTTGTCTATCAACATTTGTAATAAATGTATGAGTTAACTAATATGTTGATGAGTTTGCCCCCAAAAAAAAAAAAGTAATATGTTGATGATTTATTTGTAAAAGTGTCGTATGAAAAACCGTAAACAAGTTTACTCATATAATGTCTATATTTTATTGAATTACATAGATTATACATGCGTTTTTAATCGATGATACATTATTTATTCACATGCATCAGATATTTGAAATATGATGGACAGTGCTGCCACTAGGACTCAAAATCAAATAACTCTTGGAGAACAAAAATATAACCTTTGGAGTCAAAACACCCAACATGTGACATTTTTATATACTTTTTAAAATATAATCTCAAGAAAAAGGGTGTAATCTTAAGCACTGTTTACCCCCAGAAAAATAATATATACTTAAGAACTTGAGATTTAGTTACTTTAAACATTAACAACATACTTGATCATTTTAAATAGAAAACATAAAATATTTCAGGAATTTCATATTTCCATCATATCCACATGTCTTTTTTAGTTAGTTAAAAACTTACGAATCAATTTTTTCTGTAATATATTATACATTTTTTTATTAATCTCGACACTTAAATATGTATTTTTAAATTATTTGTAAGGAAGAAAGAAGTGATTCAACCTAAAAAAAAAAAACGCTGAATTCTTTTGTAAATTGCAAAAAATTTACATACGATTTATTCAATTATAATTAAATTGCATGTTTATGTAAAATTTAGTAAGTTTAGTTACCACTTTTTACCAAAACAGAAAATTTACTTACCACTTATCTATATATATTCTATGAAATCAATTTGTTAAAACATATTAGTTTTTAATTTAAAATTCAGTCAAAACAGAAAATAAATATATATTCACGTCAAAACAAAAGATAAATATATATCATCTTAGCTAAGATTCTATGAAATCAATTTGTTAATATATATATAAGTTTTTAATTTAAAAATTTGTGATATTAGAAATAATGATATAATAATTATATGAATATAATATAGTATGAAACCCCACGCGTGAGTCAATTTCTAATACTTTATTAAGAATTGAGGTGAATTTTGTTATAATAAGAAATTGACGTATTTAATTAATTTAAAATTTTGGCTCATATCAGGTCTAACTTGTATAACCAAAGATCAATAAATTTATATTTTTTTTCACGATACTTATTAAACTCATAATAAACAAAAATATAAGAAAACAGAAATTCTGGAAATAAATATATCATCTCTGCTGAGATATTAAAATATACTAGGTATGGACCCACACATACGTGCGTGATTGATTTCAAAAACTTGTTTACTATAAGGTTTGTAATATATTATGTACACATAGAGTTACATTTATAAATATAATTATTTGATAAATCATTTACAGTTCAGCATAAAATTAAAATTCACAAAACAATATACCTGAATCTAACGTTTACCGAATTAGTGATTAATCAGAATTGTATAAAACTTGTAAATTATGAAACGGATAAAAGTATCAAAAAGATTAAAACATCTCGAAACGAATGACCTAAATTCTTAAGCGGGTCAAACCCGTCCCGGTAATCATACTCCATAAGGGGTATAATATTTTTTTATCTATAAAAATCCGTCCCTCGAAATCTTTAAGAAATAATATTAAAATATATAAAAGATTTTATATTTTTAATATGTTAATTTTGAAATTAAGGAATCTTTAATATACGTTAGTCTTATATATCAGAAATTTTCTATATGGAAAACTGAAAATTAGGATTTGCATCAGTTTAAAAATTTAATAGTTTAAAACAAAATTTAAGATGTCGTCAAAATTTTTTTTAAAGCTTTTACAATATCTGTTATTCAAAATTAATTTCAATTTTATTTTGGTCAAAATTAATTTCAATTTTATTTTACATCTCATGTTATAATTTTTTTATTATATTATAATACATAGGTTTTGAAAATAATTTCGAAAACATGTAGGGGATAATATTTATTAATATTTGAATAATATTTACCAATTTTAGAATTTATAGGAACAAAATATTGTGTATGTAAAGAAATTAAATATCAACGGCAGTTTTATGTAATATTATAAAATATTAAGGGCAAGTAATAAATTGGGCACAGAGCTCTCTGGCGACGACACGTCAGCTTTTCTTCAAAAATGTTTTTCTTTTAATATATAAGGGATTACATTTTTTATACTAAAAATTAAATTCACATACATACCAAAAATGATATTATAATCACCAAAACAAATCTTACTCAATACCACAAGAAATCCACATAGTATAATCATATTGTAAGTATAATTTCTTTCATATATGTAGATTTATAATGCCAATGCCCAATGGGGTGGTAAAATTTCGATTCCTCCTACAGGTAGAAAGATTTTGTATGATAGTTCATAAATGTCATAAAAAGATTCATAACTCATCGAATAAAACCCTCAATGTCGACGATGCATTATAGTAAGTTAGTGAGATTTCTTAAATCGGATTGAATTGAATTTGAATTGACTTGACCGATTACAAAAATAACTTCCAAACCTAATTAAAATCAACATTTAAAACAAGTTAGCCTAGTAAAGTTTTTAGATATATGGTAGTATGTATGGCCATGGAATATGTAGGTGTCGGCAACACCTAAACCAGTAATAAGTCGACATGTGATAAAGTTGGGATCATCGACATTATATTATATTAGGAATAAAAAACCCATTCCTTCTCACTAACTATTTTTGGGCCTCTTTATCTGTCCTATCCAAGGAACAATTTTGAAGACTCACTTCACTCTCACTTATATCACTATCACTCTCACTTATATCACTATCACTCACTATTATTATCACTCACTTCTCGTTACCAGTATCATTAAATAATCATTTATACTATTGTTTCTCTTCGTTTTCCTTTTTAGTGAGATATTATAATCAATTAATCATTACTATTTGTTTCGGAGCTAAGTTTTGTTTCTCTTGTCGACATGCTTACATATTCCCTCTTTAGGTCTTTTAATTTATTTGAAAGTATATTATTTTGAATTATCACATAAAGATAAAAGTTTGAGTTTGAGTTTTGAAATGTTATGAAGGTAAGTTTCAGCTAAAATCCATATACGATTATTTAATGAATTTATAAGGTAATATCTATCAAAAACCTCAAAAAAATAGTTAAATGTCACTTTTTTTTGGATTAGGAATGCATTGGTTCTGATACGTACCATTTTGAAGATTCATGGACATCTAGCTGACATATCAATCACGCTATACCGGTCTGGTATGACTCAAAAGTCTTAAACTCCCAGTATCGCATAGATATTTTAAATTGATGTTCTTTGGCTTTATATATAAACTGTGGCATAGACCGAATGGTTTCCGGCTTTGTTAACAAAGAATATCCATTTAAAAACTTTCATCGATCAGTGTGGTTTGTTCACAAATCCAAATTAGTTCAATTGCAATAGTGAAAACACCGGACTATCTTAACTCCAAAAAAATAAACACACATACTTTTCACAACAAGTAGAACACGACAAGAGGAAATATAGAACAAAAATATAAAAAGTATGAAACATAAGATTTCTATATTGAAGATGGAAGTGAAAACTTAACATGCTTAATTATAAGTACTGTATAAATGTGAAACTGAAAATTAAAAATTTATAACAATAATAAACATAAATGATATTTTTTTCGAATCATGAAACATGGATTCATTCAACCAAATGCGTAGTGTCCAAATCAATGTTAGGAAGAAACGTCGACTACTAAAATTATTTTAAAACATTATATGAAATGTAAATGTTATGTTTATTAGGGACCCTTTTTTTTGGGCACTTTATTTTTAGGGGTTTTTTTTGTAAAGTAGTACATTTTCAACACAAACTTAATTGGATTTTTAGTACATAAATTAAGGTAGAGTGTAGTGGTGTGAACAAAAGGGTATTTACATCCATAAAGCTCATTTACTTATTCTACATTATTTTTTTTAAAATGTACACTTATTACCTTTTCTAAATACTAAGCTAAAATAATCATGAGAGGATAAATAAAAATAAAAATAAAAATAAAAATAATGTGAACCCAACCGAACGAAATAATTCAAGTTTATAAAATAATTTAAAAATTTTTGTGAAATCCCACAATTAAAAAATAGATTAATGGGTTTGGTTTTCTATTGTCTTCTTGTGATACTTGAAACAGTTGTATGTGCCAGAGAGCTCATGGTAGGTAGACAAAAGGGTTAGACCGTGCCATCTGTTAGTTAGATAGTTCAGATCCTCTATGGATCTTGGATATATGTGAATCTAGAATATCCTTTTAGTATAGATATGATCTTATCAACATATTGTATTATATATATTGTCCTTCGATCAATGTCAATACTCACGGAGTTTACATTATAACATGGTATCAAAAGCCCTAGCCTACTGCTAGTTGTTTACTCGATCCATCTCCGCCATTTTCTTCTCTCTCTGCTCTGTTTCTCTCCCTCGTCTCCTGTTTCTTCTTCTTCTTCTCCTTCTCGTTTTCAACTCCTCGTTATTCTTTTTTGTTCGGCGTCCCATCTCTCATTATGGCCGACGTAACACAGAAAACCAACAAACCATTCGGTATTTCCCAGATCAAGGCTTATATTCCAATCACCCTTGACATGACCAAGATGAACTACGACGTCTGGAGAGAATTGTTTGAGACTCACTATCTTACATTCGGCGTTCTTGGTCACCTCGACGGCTCGTCTACTGCAACTCCGGCAACAAAACAGCAGTGGACAAAACACGATGGACTAGTTAAAATGTGGATCTACGGCACCATCTCCGAATCGATCCTCAACACTGTTCTCGAAACCAAGCCACTGCCCGTGAGCTTTGGTTCACCATCGAAGAGCTCTTCTGCGACAACAAAGACGCCCGCGCTATGCAGTATGACATAGAACTGTGGACCCTCACGATTGGCGATTCCAGCGTAGCAGAGTATTGCAAACGCCTCAAGACACTTTCTGATCTCCTCGCCAACATCGACTCACCTGTTACCGACCGTCATCTCTCCATGTACATGCTGAACGGTCTGACGGACAAATTCGACTCCATCATCAACGTGATCAAGCACAAGACTCTATACCCCTCTTTCACTGTCGCTCGCTCAATGTTACAATTGGAGGAGGACCGTCTCTCCAAGCATGTGAAACCTGCCGTTAGCCCACCATCAAACACATCATCGCCAAACATCCTCTACACCACTACCGATCAACACTCGTCGCGTGGTTCTTCATCTGGCTACAACAACCGTGGCGCACACAGAGGTCGTGGTCGTGGCAGTCGTCATAACAGAGGAAGAGGTCGCAACAACAACCACTGGTCGTACAACAATCAACCATGGGGATATGGTTATCCGTCGTACCAACCACCATATTTTTCACCTCCCCCTCCCTACTACGGACCTCCGCCCTACATGGCTTATCCTTCGGCACCACCGTTGAACCATGTCGCTCATCAATCTCGCTAACACGGTGAAGCTCATGTAGCACAGACTACCACACCGTTGACCTACCTCCCACCAGCACTGACGAATGCACTCCAGACCATGACACTATAGGACCCCAATGCCACCCCTTGGGTCATGGACACCGGCGCAACCAACCATATCACCTCTCAACCAGGTATCCTCCATCCTCCTTTTAGTTCGAGTCATTTACCTTGTGTCGTTGTGGGAAATGGATCATCGGCTAAAGTCACTCACGTTGGTAATAGCATCCTACCCACACCCTCTCGTTCAATTTCCCTTCATAATGTGCTTGTTTGTCTGTCAATAATCAAAAATTTAATCTCGGTTCGTCGTTTTGTCACGGATAACAATTGTTTTGTTGAGTTTGACCCTCTTGGTTTTTTTGTTAATTATCTCCCGACCAGGACCAAACTCCTTCGCTGCATTAGCCCAGGCCCTCTCTACTCCGTGACTCCGAACACCAACTCGTCTCCCCCAAGCTTTTGTTTCAGTTCCTCCAAATTGTCAACTATGGCATCGTCGCCTCGGTCATCCAGGAAATGAGAATCTTTATCGCATTCTTTCTTCAAACAATATTTCTTTTAATAAGACCGACTTGACAACCCTGTGGCAAGTGTGTCAACTTGGCAAACACATTCATTCAACATTTATTTCATCAAACAGTTCAGTTTCCAAACCTTTTGATCTTATTCATTCGGATATCTGAACCTTCCCTGTTCCAAGCGTTAGCGGAAGGAAATACTATCTCCTGTTCTTAGATCATTTTACACACTTTATTTGGGTTTATCCACTACAGCGCAAAAGTGATATGTTTAGCAAGTATATGTCATTCGCCGCGTGTGTCCACACACAATTTCAATGCAATATCAAGTCTATCCAATGCGACAATGGTGGTGAATACAACAACCGTGCGTTCCTGGCTCATCTCTCCTCCACCAGCACAACCATTCGCTTCTCTTGCCCCCACACGTCACAACAGAATGGACGGGCCGAACGCACACTACGAACCATTAACAATCTTGTCTGCACGCTCATCCATCAAGCGTCCATGCCGCCCTCGTATTGGGTCGAAGCTCTGCACACCGTTGTTCATACAATCAACCTCTTACCATCATCGGCGATCGCCAATCAGGTACCGTACACCAAGCTGTTCAACAAGCCGGCACAATACCACCATCTTCGCATGTTTGGATGCTTATGCTATTTGAACGCTTTGGCCGCCTCCGAACACAAGCTTGCTCCACGCACCACTTCGTGTATCTTCTTGGGGTACCCGACCAACCACAAGGGATACCGCTGCATGGATATTGCAACCCGAAAAATCATATTGTCTCGCCATGTCACTTTCGATGAATCGGTGTTTCATTTTTTGGCACTTTCCTCTGCCGCTTCCACACCGGTTCCCATGCCTAAACAGATTATTCTCGTGCCTCCCATTCCCCGGTTGACCATCACTCTTTTAGTGGAGCCACCAGTCACAAATGACGTTCTCCCCCCCTCACATCTGATGGTCATCCGTAGTAAAAGTGGTATCACCAAACCACAAATTCTATTATGTCTCCATACAGACATAATCTCTCCCCTACCAACGTCGCATGTACAAGCGGCTAAGGATCCATTTTGGAATGACGCAATGACACAAGAGCACAATGCTCAAATTAAAAGGCGTACGTGGGATCTTGTACCCCGGCCAGTTGCTACTAACATTTCGTTCCATGTGGCTTTTCAGGCACAAGTTCGATGCAAATGGCAAGCTTAGTCGTTACAAAGCTCGGTTAGTCGCCAACGGGAAGTCACAACAACTGGGTATTGACTGCGACGAGACGTTCAGTCCAGTAGTAAAACCGGCGACCATCCGTGCGGTGCTTCATACGGCGACTGCTCGCAACTGGCCACTACATCAACTGGACGTGAAAAACGCTTTCCTCCATGGTGACCTCAAAGAAACCATGTATATGCACCAACCTCCCGGGTTTGTCGATCCAACTAAGCCCAATCATGTGTGCCTCCTTCGCCGCTCCCTCTATGGTCTCAAGCAGGCATCCCGCGTATGGAACTCTCGGTTCGCCACTTACTCTCGCAGCATTGGGTTCAAACAGAGCATTTTGGACAATTCACTCTTCATTTATCACCACGGCCACGACATCGCTTATCTTCTCCTGTACGTTGATGACATAATCCTGACAGCCTCATCCAACAACCTCCTTCGCAACATTATCTCGTCTCTAAGCACTGAATTTGAGATGTCGGATCAAGGCCTACTCAACTACTTTCTTGGAATTTCCATTAAGAGGAACGACGCTGGTCTTTTCTTGAGTCAACACAACTATGTTGCTGACATACTCCATCGCGCAGGTATGAGCAACTACAACAGTAGTACTACACCCGTAGATACCAAAGCCAAACTTGCAGCCGACACTGGCCCTCTGGTCAAAGACCCTACGCTCTATCGAAGTTTAGCAGGCGCACTTCAATACCTTACATTCACCCGCACGGACATTGCCTATGCGGTCCAACAAGTGTGCTTGTTTATGCACGATCCGCGGGAGTCACACTTCACTGCGTTAAAATGCATCCTCCACTACATCAAGGGTACTATCTCTCACGGTCTACAGATTCATCATTCGTTCGTTGCTGATCTGGTTATTTACACGGATGCTGACTGGGCCGGCTGTCCCACGACGAGACGGTCTACCTTAGGCTACTGCGTTTATCTTGGCGATAGTCTCGTTTCGTGGTCCGCCAAGCGCCAACCAACCACGTCCCGATCCAGCGCCGAGGCGGAATATCGGGGTGTTGCAAACGTCGTTGCCGAAGCTACATGGCTGCGTACACTTCTCTCTGAAATGCACATTACCATTCCTAAAGCAACTCTCATGTACTGCGACAATATCAGCGCCGTCTACATGTCTTCCAATCCCGTTCAGCACCAACAGACAAAGCATATCGAAATTGACATTCATTTCGTTCGCGATAAGGTTGCTATTGGTGAAATAAAGGTGCTCCATGTTTCCTCTGCTCACCAATTCGCAGACATCTTCACGAAAGGACTTCCAACTCCGTTGTTCTTGGACTTTCGGGACAGTCTGAACGTCCGCTCCTCCGCTTCACCGACGCTCTGACTGCGGGGGATTGTTGGTTAGATAGTTCATATCCTCTATGGATCTTGGATATATGTGAATCTAGAATATCCTCTTAGTATGGATATGATCTTATCAACATATTGTACTATATATATTGTCCTTCGATCAATACTCACGGAGTTTACATTATAACACCATCAGCCCATCAAACTATACAATCAAAGGGCAGAGCAAAGCAGGTTCGAAATCAGTGAGTTTCTGCATAAGTTAAGAAACCATGTTGCTCATTCCGATACATAAATCATATTGAGTCGAAAATCATGGATAATACAGTGTTCGTCTACCAACCAAACAAGACTCGGTGCTTCAATTAACAATGAGACGTTACGATAGCTTCAACACAGATGCAACCACCGCTATATTCACAGATGGTCACACTTCCTTCACGCTAAATGGTCTGGTCCATATCATTTCATCACAGCTTCGCCTTGTTCTTCTTCCTCTGTTTTGCCTTCTATTAACAGCTAAGGTTGTATATTAGCGTATGTATATGCGTGTGTTGTTTATTTCTAATGTAAATGATCTACACAATTCATATAACTAGAAGACCTATAATATATGAACTAGGTAATCACCCGTGCTGTTGCACGGGATGAAATTTTTGTTTGAAATATTATATTTATAAATATATTTATTTCGTATAAGATTTATAATACAAACTTATATTGTATCAAGTTTATGAAAGTTTAAAATATTAATCGTTTCACCATAAATTTTAGATTGACATGATGGCGGATTTGGATCGAATGTAAACCAAATAAATAAAAGGTAGAGTGTTTGTAACTTCTGAATGTGATTAATGGTGAACTGGTGGAAATGATGATGATAGGAAAATCATATATATAGGGGGGGGGGGGTAGTAAGTCCAATGATGGTTTATGTTTTAATTTTTAAAAAGATTCACTTCCCTCTAAGTAAATTGTTTCGATTGAAAAACAAAATCTTAGCTTAGGTAAATGATTTCAGATTTTTAGGCGCAATTACTTTAGTTCTGGTGAGGGTGTTTTTAATTAAATTCCTTTTTTAATGGAAAATCAAAGGATTAACTTAGGTCGATTTGATTTTATTTCGGTTTGCAGTATATTTGATTAATTATGTCCTGATTTTTTGGGAAAACGTTAATTTCAATAAGAGTAATCGCATTTATTTGTTTAATATTGCAATAATCAATCATACGTCATTTACATCTATAATCTAGGAAATTACGCAATTATCATCTTAATTAAAAATAGTAAATTAATAGACATGTATGATATTATTCCCGTCCTTTTTTTCTACTGAATTTAGCAGTTAATTTGGAATCGAATATTCGTTTTCTGTTTGATTGATAATCTCCTATATCATAGAAGAAAAACGTTATTATCATCTTAATTGAAAAAAAAAGTAAATGGTTAGGCCTGTCAGATTTTATTCCTTTTTTCTAGTGATTTTAGCAGTTTCTTAGTAATCGAATATTTATTTTCTGTTTAATTGATAATGGTAATCTCCAAAGTATCATAGGAAAATTTATCCAAAAATAGCGAATCAATCAACAAATTTATGTGTAAGTATGTCATGCATAAGTATTGATTTACAAAATCATCACCATAGATATATTTTCTTATTAGAACAAATTATTATGCATTTGTTCCCGACATTACGTGATAGGGTGAATTTTTAAAATAACAGAATATTTAGCGGTATAATTATATAATTATTGGTGTGAGGCAAAAAGTTATGTGAAAAATAGAAAGATTTAAATATTGTCAATATTAAATCCAACTAAAATGTTGTACTTGATTAACTATTAAGTGGAATAGAAAGAATAATATTTTTAATTTATTTAATTATTCGAATGAAATACAATTAATAATAAAATCCATACATTATCGTGCTTATCCCAAAATATTAATACAAATGAAATCCTTTATTTCTTTGAAGTAGTTATGTAGTTTTCATGGGTTATTTTGATTCTCTTTCTGGGATTTTGTAAACTGTTTCCTTTGGTTAAATACTGAAACAGAATCTTGATATTAGGTGTCTGGTCATTTGCTTCATGACGTACCGCTTTTGAAACCTGTTCAAATGTAAGATAGATCTTGTTAGTTAGGAGTTGGATATGTAAAGAAATTAAACTGACAACTTGATCATCATAAAACTTTGAATACTTACCGAGTAAAGGTTCGCAATTGGTAAAAAATCATGTTTTTCTTTTTTCTGCCACTGTTTTTCCACAACATTATAAACGAACTTAGGAGGATGTTCATCATAAATTATATTAGTAGATGACTGGTATTGGCTATTACGTTCGAACCATGATGAGACATGATTTACGTAAAGCTTGGAGAAAGAAGCATGTGATTATTGAAGATAGATTTTTTTTGTTTGCTCTGGCTGTTTGCTCTGGCTATTAGGCTCGAAGAAGAATGTATATATAGGTGAGGATAGGCATGTGTAGGGTTTTGTTTATGGGTTTTTTTTTTTTTTTTTGCCAATAAATACAATGGCAGAAAATGTAATTAATTAGAAAATTTGAGGGGATTTTGCTAGGGGATATATGAAGGATAACGAAACACTGAGAGGTTAAGTATAGACAAAAAAAATCAAGAAGACCTATAAATGTTTCTTTATTCTCTCTTTAAAACTGCTATTCGAAAATAAACAATGTCTACAAGGTATGTAAAAAACTGAGGGTTTGTTTTCTTCTATGGTTTTGCTGATTTTTAGAAAAGTGAAAAACTAACATCTAACCTCACTCACTCATTCCTGATCAAATGTTTTTCCCGAGTTCAATCTTTTTCACCAGTCTGACTGTGTTTTGAAATATCGAATCTAGTATCCCCGCGACCTGAAATCCAACAAGCAAAAAAGTCTTAACTTTTCTCCCAAGGAATCTAGCAGAGACTGTGAGACAAATACTATACCGTAAAAACGCCTCCTATTATGGCGCAAACATTCGTGATGAAGTGCGAGAATGACTTCGGGTTCTCGCTTATTAAGACCTGCAAAAAAAAAACAGAGCAATGTATAGTATGAAAAAAGGAGAACAGGCATTCAAATTAGTAGTATGATATATTTATTTCTCATCTGTGTAAGTACCTGCATTGGAGAGAGCTCAAAGTGAAACTTTGCTTCGGGATAATGGTAACTACGAGCTACACTGCTATGAGCCGTATATTCATATTCCTCAATCAATGAGTGTTCTTGGCCGGATCTTCTTGAAACGACCTCTGTTTTGACTATTTGCAAGTAGTGTTCGATCTGTATTGTCACACACGTTATAAGAGAAACCTCGAGTAGGAAAGTACTTCAAATGGAATTTTGTGGAACTTACGGTAACATTAGCATCCAATTGTCGTTGATTGATGAACGCTTTTCCATTAAGCCTGTCATGGCTTTGGCCAAGATAAGGCAGTAATCGTTTCATATCAGTCCACAACCTTTCTGAAACCATTGTACCAAATGTTAGATGGGTTACAATATGAGACATGTTTATTTGGGAAACATCGAATGAATGAGCTCCTGAATGAGCTGAGATCACAAGTTCGCCCGGAACCTGAAAAAAGAAAACAATATAAAAGACAAAATTGGCACCATGAGAAGGAAAAAAAAACACATGAACATCTCATAAAATTTGGATGTTTTCACATTTTTACCTTCTTCGCACGCACATAGCCTTCAACTCTACAACCTCCACTAACTGGTGCCTTTTTAATAGTTGAGGCCGCATTATCAGATTTACCATCCAAAGCCAACTTATGATCCTCCTTTTTAATAGGTTTGAGCAGTTCTTCCACCATCTGAAAGAAAATAATAGTTGTAATTATGTGCTATTGAATCCTATATAGGTAGAATCTGAATTTAGAGTAGTCTACCTTGACTAGGCTATCTGTGTCTCGATCTCCATAGTACGATTCATGTTCGTGGTGCCCATGGTCCTCCCTTGAATAAGATTAGATAGTGAGCATTATATAGACAATTGATCACCAAAAATGATGTGGAGTTTTATAAAAGAGGTGAGTAAATGGTTAAGTAGACGACATGGTAACTGAACAAATGGTAAAGTTTAAGGAGCTAATGAAGGTCATTTCTCACCTAAGATCATTGCCTTTTCGGAAAATCCGAATAGATGGGTAGCCTTGTATATGATTGCTGAAAATTTCATTTGATAAATTAGAACTGAAAAAAGCTAATCTGACTACGAAATACCCTAAAACAACAAGAAATAGAGGAGGAAAAAAGTCAAGATTGATAGATACCTGTTACATAGAGTAGCTTCTAGTGTGCAATCAACACTTCCTAAAAGAACACGATCATCAGTTCCAGGATCATATCTGAAACATCAGATATTCCAAAATGAAATCATCAGAAAAGCGTAATTGGATGATTCTTGTTATATCACAGAAAATGTTTAATGACAAATACAAAAGAACAAGTAAAACACACACCTCTGTCTTGTTATTTCAGATGCTTTCTCCCAAGATGGTTTCTGAAAGCAAACGGTAAAAAAACCAAGCATGAACATTTCATTGAGCCATAAAAACTCTCACAACAGTGTGATTCATCCACCAAGAAGATATTGTATGCTAGACTACATAGTTTGGTTGATTAGAACATCTAGAATCTAGTTTCAAAAATCTGATAATTGCAAACAAAAGTATTATGAAAATTGAATAGTCTACTACAGAATGCAAAAAAAATATTACCAGGCGATTACTCCAGTAGCACCACGGTGCATAAAAATTTACAACCAAAATTTGAAAACTGCATAGAGAGAGTCAAACATTAATTCATATTAAACACCCTTGGACATGTACTCATATATAGTAGTATACATACAAAATATAGAAGAAGTTGCCAACTTACTGATGTGTATACTTGTCAAAAGAAGCAGCGGTTAATGGTATATCAGCATAACTATTTTCTTCATGATCTTCGTCTCCATGGTTGATGAGATGTAATCCGGAGGTGGAGTGAAACTCCGCACCAGTGGCTCTTAAATTCGGATCAATTGGAACTTTTCTAATCGTTTTGGTCATATTCAACCTGTGCTGAAGAATTTTACTACAGTTTAAACATAGGATATGATATAACTATTGTCGCTGCACACTATTACGAGAGCATACAACATACATGCTAGCAATGCGGAATGGGATGATAGAAACAGCTAGACTGAGAGCTGGAAACAGAAACTTACAGTTCCCAACACGTCGCTCACGTCAACCGATGCAAATTCACATGAGAGAGCAGGAAAGCTACAAAAAAAAAGTGAAAAACCAGACATCAATTTATCAATAAACTACCAGTATTGTAAATAAGATTGAACCATAAACACATAAGAAGGAGCAATAGTGAAAATGCTAACCAATAATGATTGTTAAGCATCTACCTGATGTTGAAATCAATGTTTAAGAAGTCCCCATCAGAGCTTTTATCAACTATTACAGATGTGCTAGTGTTAACAGCCAAATAACTACTCAGCTCCTGCAATTTAAACCATGAGCCAAAATCATTGGACAATGGCAGAATCATATACTATTCTTTCAAGGCAGAGAATGATAATTTACCATTCCAAACAAAAACAACATAGCAAGGGCAGCTACAATGGATAATCCAGCACCAGAGAGAGACGCCTCAGTCAAATCTCTTGGGATTTTCCTGAAGAAAAAAACAAAAGATATCATAACCAGAACAACACAATCACACTCAGTTCTAACTCCAGACAACAACAACACATGTATACAATTTTAAAGACAAGGACCAAAAACACTGTTTCCCTATTCATAATCAAGATTAAAAGAAAAAAAGAGAAAGACAGGACCAAATTCTCACAATCCATAATCCAACAGATACTGTCCATATTTGTATTAAAAAAAAGGTACGAACTTTTCGCATGTGCATCAATGCCAATAACGAGAATTGTCACGAAAATTGTTACACGAAAGAGATAATAAGAGGGTTTGTTTGTTTGTATGATGTACCTGTAGAAATCAACGGCCTTGATCTTAGTGGTTGAAACCATGGCTGTGGCAGAGACAGATCTCGACAATGAGCTCTCTCTCTCTCTCTCTCTCTCTGTACTACAGTATCTCCGGTTCTGTTCCTAAGGCCGTCTCGTGATCCCACTAAGCCAAATCTTCATCATTTAAAGTTTCGATATATATATTTTTTTTTCTTTCTGTTCTCTGTTAGTGTTAGATCATATAATAGGAAAGAATTATAAGAATATGGAATTTTCAATTTTGTGAAATATGTATCTGACTAATCTACAAATGGAAATGAAGTAATCAGCTTTTGATCTTTTGACTAATCCTCTCAGGTCAAAAAATAAAATAAATCCTTCCAAAAAAAAAAACATATTGGCTTTGATTGGTAACCGTCGTCGTTTTGTGTAAGTTTCGTTTTTTTTCTTTTGTCTTTTGATTTGTCAATCTGATGGAGAAACCAATTTGAAGACGGAAACAATGACGAGAGCTGTTCTACTGAGAGCTCTGACGAGGAACAAGTTCGTCGCCTCTTATGCTCCTCGATCCGTCTCCATCTCCATCACCAACCTCTCTCGATGCGTATGATCTTTACTCTCCTACCCATTTGTAGCCACTGTTCGATCTTTTTTCACTGAATTCGATTCTTTCATTCCCTTGTCTTGTTTTCGTTGTCCCCGAAGCTCGATTTAGTAGTTTCCAATTTTTTCATGTTGGATAATAAACTGGAATTGGTAAAGTATCAGTCTTTGTGTTGATTTCAAGTCTTCGAGAATAAAAAGGACAACTTTTTCTTAAGTGGGAAATTTTTAGTTTTGAAATAGTCAATTTGTGAAGCTTCTATCTTCTTGTTCTTATCTTATGCTGAGAATAGCACAATAACACTTTGTGTTGTGTTTGGTTGCATGTAGATAAGCACTCTGATTCTAGCTGAACATGAGAGTGGTTCTATCAAACCTCAGACAATCAGTACAGTAGTTGCAGCTAATTCTTTGGGTGAGGATTCTTCAATCTCTTTGTTATTGGCTGGTTCTGGTTCTTCTCTACAAGAAGCTGCTGCTCAAGCTGCCTCTTGTCATCCTTCTGTTTCCAAGGTGAACTGAAACTACTATATTCTCATTTTCTTCATGTGCTTTTCTTTTTTTAAGTGTGGTCTCTCAATGTTGGTACTTTTGTAGGTACTTGTTGCTGATTCTGATAAGTTTGAGTATCCAATAGCTGAACCTTGGGCTAAATTGGTTGACTTTGTTCGGCAACAAGGAGATTACTCGCACATCCTTGCTTCCTCGAGTTCATTTGGCAAGAACTTATTACCCCGTGTCGCTGCTCTTTTAGATGTTTCTCCTATTACTGATGTTGTCAAAATCTTAGGATCCGATCAGTTTATCAGGTACATTCCAACTCTCTCTTGTTCTCATTGGATCCATGATGTGTGTTGCTGAACTGAAACTTAGCTTTTTAATCTGTGTCAGGCCTATATATGCGGGAAACGCTTTGTGTACAGTCCGTTATACTGGTGCTGGTCCATGTATGTTGACTATTAGATCGACATCTTTTCCTGTCACTCCAATTATAGCAGACTCCGAGTCAAAGAAAGCTACTATCTCTCAGATTGATCTCTCAAACTTCAAAGAAGGTTCGTTTAGTGTTCTCTTCGTGCATTCCTGTTCTAAAACTTTGGTTTCGTTTTTAAGAAACTTAGTTTTCGATTCCTCATTGCAGACTCTGCCAGCAAATCTAGATATGTGGGACGTTCAACTCAGGATACAGAACGGCCTGATCTTGGAAGTGCGCGTGTTGTGATAACTGGTGGAAGAGCGTTGAAGAGTGTTGAGAATTTTAAAATGATTGAAAAGCTTGCAGAAAAACTTGGCGGAGCAGGTTAGTATATATGCTTATCCGTATCACCAATGAGTATGTGGGAATCTGTTTCTCTTCAATGAGTTTGCTTAAAATGTGCATACATATCAAAATAAGCATACATATCTCATGGTTTGTTTGCACAGTTGGTGCAACTCGTGCTGCAGTTGATGCTGGATATGTTCCTAATGATCTTCAGGTAACATTTTTGGATCTTTGCTTTGGTTTTTCCTTCTGTTTAACGGCTTTTGAAATCCAACAAGAGTTTGGTTGTTGGTGTGTATTTGTCAGGTGGGACAAACTGGTAAAATAGTAGCTCCAGAGCTATACATGGCGTTTGGTGTTTCAGGAGCCATTCAACACTTAGCTGGAATTAAGGATTCTAAGGTGATTGTCGCGGTTAATAAAGACGCGGATGCACCTATTTTCCAGGTAACAAACATGATAGAGAGCCTTCTTCTCGGTAAATTTAAGTTAGGACCAAAAACTATGCTAAAAGGATTGGCTATGCAATTGTAGGTAGCTGACTATGGACTTGTTGGAGATCTTTTTGAAGTGATACCCGAGTTGCTGGAGAAGCTTCCCGAAAAGAAATGAGAACCTGAGAAACCGAAACATGTCTCTCTGTAATCATCTCCTAAGACTCTCTGTAGTTTTTCAGGTGCAGACCATAGGAAGTAGTGTGTACATTATCAAAACTGTAATAATAACGGTCTGAAGAAACTTTGTCATAATCTGTGTCTCACTTTTGATTCTCTCTTACGAATCTGACAAACAAAAGTAAATTGTTTTTAACTTTCCAATATGAAATTCGATTTCTCTATACATTTGTCAATAATAGTAACAATTTTACATAAAAGAATCAGAAGAATAAAAAATAATGACAACAGTTAAAATAGAAAAAAAAAAAAGAATCATCAAGCAATAAGGTTAGATAACATGGACAAAGGAACTACACAAAGTCCTCTCTTCTTCAGTTCCGCAGAGAATTCTTCATTCATAACTTCACTTATCTTCAATCCTGTCTCTGTTATGCATCCTTTCTCCTATAAAATTCACCAAAGATACAATGTATGTTAGTCCAAATTCAAATCTACTTTTGATTAAAAAAGTATCAGTTTCATGCAACAAATGTTTCTTATTACCTCGGATGTAACATTGTCCGTGAATTTTCCATTATCTTCCGCACCATCCAATACAAAGAAACCCTAAATAAACCCAAAAAGAAAACAAATGTTAGAAAACTATATCTAACAAAAACAACAAATTAAGAAACAGTCATATATATGTATCTAACCTTGGTTTTATTAGAAGGAGAAGAAGCTGTGTCTTCTTCATCTTCTTCTTCCTCTCCTTTTTGTTGTTGTTGTTGTTGGCCTTCTTCTTCTTTGTGTTGATGAGTGATTCGTCTCTTTTTAGGGTTTGTATTAATGTTGGTGGCCTTTCGACGAACAACATTATTAATCTTTGTGGTGCGGACAGGAGATGCAGCGTCCGAGATCATAGAGGAATCATTATCGTAATAATGACTCATTTCTTCTTCTTCGGTCTCCACCATTGAATCATCGTCGTGATCAATATCTTCAAAGTAGACTATCCAACTACTCTCTTCTTGATCTTCTTCTTCGTGTATCGTTCGGATTTGGTGATTGGAGAATACTCTTTGTCTCACGCAGGAGTTCTCCATTTGAAGTGTTTGGGGGTATATGTAAAAGAGAGTTGTGTAATGTGATGAAGCTGATGAGACTTTTCTTGGCAAATGATTGTGTTATAGAATAGGCTCTCATTTATATAGTAAAGGCCAAGGTGTTTAGATCATGGAAGTTGGAGGTGTGGCACATTTTGGTCCGTTTGTCCTTTTTGTTTTTTAATAGATTTTTATTTCTTTTTAATATTTGTTTAGTTTTATACATCAACTAGTTACGGATCTTATGTACTTTGTTTGATAAAAAAAATGACATATGTACACTTCTTTAATTAGGAAAACTAAAGGATCACAAGATTCATTACAACAAGAGATATATTTGCTTGCGTTTGGGGAAACATTTGTCTTTACGTACATCTGAAATTTTTATAAATCTGTAAAAAAAATTATATCAAAAAATTTTGTAATTGTAGTATTTTTCATTTGCATAAACAATCAAATAATCTTAGGACTCAAATTGATTGTATAAGGTAGTTTGGTTTGCTTGATGTGCAAGAACAAGAAAAGGAGGGAAAGTGGTCGGCCTTCTTGTGGGTTAGTGGATAATGTGTGATTGTGCACGTTTCACATTTCTCCTTGTTCTCTAAGTGAGTTTGCTAACTCTAATCCTTCTCAGATTATATTATATTATCATTATAAAACTCAACCAAAAAAAAAAGTGCACTTTCAATAATGTTCGATTTCGTTTATAAAAGAGATGCATATTTTAATCCGTGACCTAATTCATCAACAAGATTCACTCATTGACATCGAGATTATCTGAGAATTTTAAAATAGCTGACATATAATGGTTAAAAGTCCATGATCAATAACTGAAAACTATTATGGGTTAAATATTACTAGTTTGTATATCTTTAGATCATTGGTATACTTATATAACTGTTTGACACACAAAAAAAAAAGAAGGTCTACTTATATAACTAGATATTTTACACTAAAATTTGTGTTATTTTTAGAATCCATACCATGTTCACGCAAACGAACTTGGTAATCATTGAACTATTATCATTTAGTTTTCTGGATAAAATCGTTAACTACATACCAAATTACCAACCATCGATATCATACTCTATGTGACTATAGCATCTCTCCTACATTTTTTTTTTTTGGTTAATGCATCTCTCCTACATTACTAGTATATATCTCTTATATTTGATATATACAACTCTTTTGATAAATCACACGATAAGTAGCTATGAATATTCGCTAGTGGCAACCACATATTAGCATCATTATCATCAAATCTTCTTTTCACCATGACTAAATCTAATCTAGGTCAAAATTTCGACACCTTAACATTCATACGCATCGTCTAACGTCATACATTTTTGCGTCACCTAATTAAAATTACGAAGAATGGGTACTTTATATTCATAAAATAAAAATCTAAATTCAGTTCACACATTTCAAATCTTGGATGATGGTATAAACAACCCAAAAATACAAGAGGTGTTACATCAAAGCTATTTTACTTAAATCCAATAGGTATATTACATCTATCTAACTATATGTTCTGTTCAATCCAAAGAATTTTTTCTTTATGAAATTGTCTTGCCGGACTCAAAAGGTTCAAGAATCGTGGACCAACTATATTATATACAAACCACTGATTTATTATAAACTAACCATGTATTAGTTATATACGTCGCTTTTTTTGTTATTTGGCCTTAACCTCACTAGCTATTACCTTCATCACGTTTCGTTTATTCAATTAGTGTTTTTAAATTTAAGTGAAGACTATTTTCGCCTGCTTGCCACGTTATAATCCACATTCTCGTTGAATCTTTATTACCACTTCCCCACGAATTACATGTCTTGATCATTGACCAAAATTTATTTATTTCAAGAAGTAAGAACCAAGTACTCTCTCGAAACATTAATTTTTGTATTTGGCCGTCTCTCTTAATAATCATTTGATTTCTTATTTCTTTACACACATGTCATCTACTCTCTAGTTCATAGATGATGCTACTAAATAGTTTAATTTCTCGGAGACGACATATATTTCTCCTTTTAACAAAGAAATAAAAAAAAAAACCTAAAACATATAGAAAACAAATTTCTATCTTAGGATGATATATATCATTTACGTAGGCTAAAATGGGGTTTCATTTAAAAGAAGTATGTTCATAAATTTAACTTCTTTATAAAACTCTAAAAATTAGAATGTAGCTAGTATATGAATTACATGATCAAAACAATGAGGAAGCTAGAAAGAAAACAACATTTATTATAAGATTCTTCAATTTTGGTTTGTCAAACAGATTATTTAAAATAACAATTCTCCATTTGTCGACTGATGTATTTTAAGTTCAGATCTTTTTAAACAGTGTGCTTGCGCAATATCGTCCATATATCCCATTAGTGTGCTTACGCAATATCTTTCCGCAAGAGGTCTTTTACGAAGTAATAATTTAAATATTTCATAAAGAATAAAATACAAAATGACTATATAATATTCATAAGTTATGTATCAATCATGTATGTGTATAAGATTCAACCCAACAGGCTAAGTTAGTTTATGAATCTATGACGATTAAAAAAGACCACTACGACTAGTACCAACAATACTTGTTACCAAATAGAGTACGAACTTTACTTGACACATCCTTAATAACGTAATTGCTGAATTTTTCCTCAGTTTTAAATTAAAAATTTTAATCCAGCCGTGGGTGATTTTCGGAATCACTAATTCACCATTTGTGCTTTTGTCTTTACAATTTTGTCGAGAGATCAAAAACAAACTAACCAAATCGAACTGAAGACGGTTATACAATAATTAAAGCTAATTTATACATTTCTATCATCCATCCCATGGTAATAATGTAAATGTGTTAGTATGTTACTATTCTACCTTGCAGTTGATATCGATTATCGATTGATGGTTTCGAGTTTATCAAGTTATAGATGTCGCAAGAAACTAAAAACATAGAAACAGTTTACGAAGCCTTTCTTTCACAAATCACAATCCACTATGATGATCAGGGCCTACCTTTCTATAAGGCAAAGAAAGGCTTATCTTTAGACCATTCAATAGTTAAATAGAAATGGAGGTCAACACAGATGTAGCCACCGCTATATTCAGAGATGGTCACACTTCCTTCACGCTAACACTGGTCTTCTTCTTCTGTTTTGCCTTCTGATATCGTTGTTATTCTGTTTCTATATCTTTTCAGCTAAGTTGGTATATTGGCGTACGCTTGTGTGCGTGTGTTGTACATTTCTAATGTAAGTGATATACACATTTCATATAATTAACTAGAACTTAGAATGTTGATTAAGTTTGAAGATAGCTTGAGGTGCAAGCTATCCTAGTTCTACCAAGTTAAGGGATAGGATTATTCTATTTAGGAGTCATCTAAATAATGTTAGTTTACCTATTTTGAAAAGGAAATTGTTCTAGAGATTTCTCTATATAAAGAGTTGCCATGGTATACCATTAAGAGAGTTTGAGAGAACAAGAGAGCTTTAGGTTTTTGAGAGATTTTTCCTAAAGATTTAATAAGAAGAGAGTAATTCTTCTAAACTTGTTCTTGAATTCTAAGTAAGTTCTTATTATAGATTCTATATTTGGTATCAGAGCTTTGTTAAAGCGATACCATGGGAGAGATCATGGAGTCATCAAGCACGACATTAGCAAAAGTAAAGGAGGGAGGTTCCTCCTCTTCTTCGATCAAGTGCCCCATGCTTACCACGACCAATTACACGGTTTGGTTTATGAAGATGAGAATTCTCCTCAGGGTTCATAAGGTCTGGGATATCATCGAAGAACCCTGTGATGATAATGAAAAAAACGACATGGCGGTGGCCTTGTTGTTCCAATCAATCCCTGAGACGCTTATCCTACAAGTTGGAGAGTTGGATACGGCGAAAAAGGTATGGGAAGCCATAAAGACAAGACATGTAGGAGCAGAAAGAGTTAAGGAAGCAAGGTTGCAGACTTTAATGGCTGAGTTTGATCGGTTAAGGATGAAGGACACAGACACAATTGATGATTTCTCTGGCAAGTTATCTGAAATCTCCTCTAAATCAGCGGCTTTAGGAGAAGAAATTGAAGAATCTAAGCTTGTCAAGAAATTCCTTAAGAGTCTTCCACGAAAAAAATACATTCATATCGTTGCTTCACTAGAACAGGTACTCGATCTCAAACACACAAGCTTTGAGGATATTATTGGTCGTTTGAAGACTTATGAAGAACGTATTGCTGAAGAAGAAGAGGATCAAGATGAACAGAGTAAGCTTATGTTTGCAAACATGGAGTCTCAAACACAATATGACTCGTCTGGAGATTTTAGAGGTCGAGGGCGTGGAGGACGTTTCAGTAACAGATGAAGGGGTCGTGGAGGACGATTTAACAGTGGACGTGTCAATGGTGGACGAGACATATCAAGGGTGATCTGCTACTGTTGCGACAAAACAGGACCCTTTGCATCAAATTGTCCTGATCGTCTCCTTAAGCTACAGGAAGTGCAGGAGAATGATAATAAAAGTACAGTGGAAGCTGATGAGCTTATGATACATGAGATTGTAAACCTAAACGAAGATAAGGTTGTGCCAAGCCAATATGAGACAAACTCAGGAGAGGATGCTTGGTACCTTGACAATGGAGCCAGCAACCATATGACAGGAGACCGAAGGTATTTTGCGAAGCTTGATGACACTATTGCTGGTAAAGTGAGGTTTGGAGATGATTCTCGAATCGATATCAAAGGGAAAGGAACGATTGAATTCATAGATATGAATGGAGAATCAAGAACGATGACTGATGTTTACTTTATACCTGGTCTTAAAAGTAACATCATTAGCTTAGGACAAGCTACTGAATCAGGTTGTGATGTCCGAATGAAGGGAGATAATCTGATAATGTGAGACTGTGATGGGAAGCTACTAGTCAAGGCAACCAGGTCGAAGAACCTCTTATACAAAGTGAGCATGGGAGTTAAAGATACATTGTGTTTGTTTTCTACAACAACAAGTGACACAAGTAGGTGGCACGCTCGTTTAGGACATCTGAACTTCGGCTCGATGAAGGCTATGATACAAGGAGAACTGGTTGTAGGGGTTCCAAAGATCAACTTGGAGAAAGAGATTTGCGGCTCTTGTTTACTTGGCAAGCAAACACGACAAGCGTTCCCACAAGCTACTGCGTATCAAGCCACAAAACCTCTAGAACTGATACACGGTGATCTTTGTGGTCCCATAACTCCGAATACGATGGCAGGAAACAAATATGTATTTGTGTTAATTGATGATTATTCACGATACATGTGGACTACCTTGTTGAAAGAGAAGAGTGAGGCGTTTAACAAGTTTAAACGGTTCAAGACCTTGGTGGAGCAAGAAACAAAGGAGCTTATTAAGACATTCAGGACAGATCGTGGAGGTGAATTCGTGTCGCAAGAATTCAATGAGTTTTGTGCCGCTGCAGGAATAACTAGGCACCTTACAGCTCCATACACTCCTCAACAGAATGGGGTCGTTGAGAGACGTAGCAGGACTATGATGGAGATGACACGGAGTATCCTCAAACATATGAAGGTTCCTAATTTCACGTGGGGAGAGGCAATCAGGCACTCGACATACCTACTTAATCGTGTTGCTACAAGAGCACTCAGAGACAAGACCCCATATGAGATGTTTCGTTCTAAGAGACCTAATCTTAGTCACTTGCGGGTGTTCGGATGCATAGGATATGCAAAAACAGAGGCTCTGCACCTAAGAAAACTAGATGACAGGTCACGAGTGTTAGTCCACCTTGGTACGGAACCAGGGTCAAAAGCTTATCGCTTATATGATCCGAATTCTCGAAAAATAATAGTAAGCCGAGATGTTATTTTGATGAAACAAAGGGTTGGAACTGGAGCCAGAGAATTGTAGAGGAAGACAAGGCAGGAGAGTTCAGAATTCTTTGTGAAGAATTTGGGAACCACGGTATACAAGCTACAGAACCGAACAACAAAGAACAGAGGAAACTTGAGCCTACATCAAGTGATACGACCATTGCAGAGGGGACAAATATTTCTGACACTGATAGCGATGATGGTGAAGAGGGAGAGGATGGTGGTGATCAGGATCACACACACTTGGTGCTCAGGAGATCACAAAGAGCATCCGTAAAACCCAAGTATCTCAATGACTATGTACTGCTTGCCGAAATTTGTGGAGAAGAACTGTTAATGTTATTAGACGAAGAGCCTAGAGATTTTTATGAGGCTCATGAGTCAAAACAATGGATGCTGGCTTGTGAGGACGAGATCAGATCCATCACGAAGAACCATACTTGGGATTTAGTTAAACTTTCGTTGGGAGTCAAGCCAATAGGCTTGAAGTGGATTTTCAAGCTCAAGAAGAACTCCGATGGCAGCATAAATAAATACAAGGCCAGAATCGTTGCTAAGGGGTATGTGCAGAGACTTGGAATCGATTTTGAGGATGTGTTTGCTCCAGTAGCACGGATTGAAACAATTCGCCTTCTAATCAGTCTCGCAGCATCAAATGGATGGGAGATCCACCATCTTGATGTCAAGACGGCGTTTCTTCACGGAGAGTTGAAAGAAACTGTTTATGTGGCACAGCCTGAAGGTTTAATTGTTGAAGGGAGTGAGGAGAAGGTCTACAAGCTCAACAAAGCTCTGTACGGACTTCGACAAGCTCCAAGAGCTTGGAATGAGAAATTAAATAAAGTTATCAATGAATTACGCTTCAAGAAGTGCTCTAAAGAACCCTCCGTTTATCGAAAGAAGGTGAACCAGGAAGTTCTTGTTGTAGCAGTGTATGTAGATGACTTGTTCATCTCTGGTTCAAGTGTTGAGGTCATAAAAGGGTTTAAAAGGGAGATGGCTTCTATGTTCGAAATGAGTGACCTTGGTAAGCTGACTTACTATCTAGGGATCGAAGTATGCCAGCACCAAGATGGGATAACATTGAGCCAAAGGCGTTATGCAATGAAGATACTAGAAGAGGCTAGTATGTCGAATTGCAATCCTGTTCAAACGCCAATGGAAGCTAGACTGAAGTTATCTAAGGCACCAAAGGAGAAAGACATTGACGCTACAGAGTATAGGAAACTTGTGGGTTGTTTAAGATATTTACTTCACACGAGACCTGACCTGTCGTTTTGTGTAGGAGTACTAAGTCGTAATATGCAAAGTCCAAAGGAGTCACACAGAGCGGCTATGAAGCGATGTTTAAGATATCTACGAGGAACCACTTCGTTAGGACTAACATTTAACAGAATGACTTCAGGAGATTCGAGGGTGATTGGATATAGCGACAGCAGTCACAATGTGGATCCGGATGATGGAAAGAGCACAACCGGTCACGTTTTTTACCTTGGGGGGAGCTTGATTACTTGGTGCTCTCAGAAGCAGGAGACAGTAGCTCTTTCGTCATGCGAGGCAGAATTCATGGCTGCTACGGAGGCAACAAGACAAGCGATATGGCTACAGGACTTGCTCAGTGAGATTACGGAGACACAATGTGAAAAAGCTCTTATCAGAATTGACAATCAATCGGCGATTGCTCTCACCAGAAACCCTGTTTTTCACGGCCGAAGCAAACACATACACACTAGATACCATTTCATACGTGAGTGTGTGGAGAATGGACAAGTAGAAGTTGAACATGTTCCTGGAGAAGCACAGAAGGCGGACATCTTGACGAAAGCTCTTGGAAGAACAAAGTTCAGTGAAATGAGAGAGCTCATTGGTGTGAAGGATGTTGGTGACGAAGATTTCAAGCTTAAGAAGGAGAATGTTGATTAAGCTTGAAGATAGCTTGAGGTGCAAGCTATCCTAGTTCTACCAAATTAAGGGATATGATTATTTCTATTTAGGAGTCATCTAAATAATGTTAGTTTACCTATTTTGAAAAGGAAATTGTTCTAGAGATTTCTCTATATAAAGAGTTGCCAAGGTGTGGTATACCATTAAGAGAGTTTGAGAGAACAAGAGAGCTTTTGGTTTTTGAGAGATTTTTCCTAAAGATTTAATAAGAAGAGAGTAATTCTTCTAAACTTGTTCTTGAATTCTAATTAAGTTCTTATTATAGATTCTATATAGAAGACCTATATAATATATGAATATGAAGGATAACGAAACACTGACCTTTAATATAGACAAACAATCAAGAAGGACCTATACATGTTTTTTTCTTTATCGTTTTGTCAATATAATTTTTCAGCTGATCAAATTGTGATTGCTATGAGAGAGATATGGATTCTATAAGAAAGCCTAGGTTGCTTTATCGTGTTCATTGAGAAATAAAGGACAGAGATGATCGTGAATCCTTTCAGCGTGGTTAAAAATAAACTTCCCCATACACACAAACTTGATTACTACTAAAACCCAAAACCGAACACGTAGCAATGTTTGGATAAAAATTGCATTGGAAAATAAAACCGGAACAGAAACGTACCAGTTTTGGTTTACAAATTGTAACCGAAACACATTTAGCATAAAACAAGCGACGAAATACATGAGGGTCTTAAATCAAAATACAACGCTGAAAGAGGATTCTTCAGATACTGGATTCATCATTGGATCTTAAATCAAAATACAAGAGGGACTTAAATCAAAGTGGAGGTTTGAAACCAACCTTAGCAACTCCTCCAGAATGATTTTCTCTTGCTAATCTGTATATATAATCAACAAATTAAAAACCCCTGAATGTACAAAAAGAGAGAGAGATTAAAGAAAATAAATAAAAGAAGAAGTTGGTTATAGAAAAGTTGGTTTATTCCTGATATGTATACATTTTCTAAAAATTGATCGGATATTTAGTTTTTTGAGTGTAATTACAATTAACACCTTGGGTTTATTTTTTATTTTTAATTCCGAAAATATTAAAAAAAGTACACATCATTAAACGATTCCACGTCATTATTGACGATGAACGTCTGATTTATATTACTTCACGGCTGAGTTATAATACTTAACGAAAGGTCTCGTAGATTCATATGATGGCTGAGTTATAATGCTTGGTGGCTGACTTATAACAAGAAATAAACTGAAAGTGAACGTCTGATTTATATTACTTCACGGCTGAGTTATAATACTTAAGGGAAAACGAAAGGTCTCTTAGATTCATATGACGGTTGAGTTATAATGTTTGGTGGCTGAATTATAACAAGAAATAAACTTAAAGTAAACTTGTCGTGCGTTGTTTCCGCATCTATCTGCACAACTCGACACCCTCTATCATCGGTATTAAATACATATTTGTGTTTCTTTACCCAATTACCGGAAACAACAATTATCAGAACTAGATCCATGAAAGAAAATGAAGAAGAATGAGGAAAATTAATAAGAATGACTGTAACTAAGAAGTGAAAAACAAGGAGAAAAACAAAGGGAAGAACAAGGTAGAAAACATGTACATCCTTCACTTTTGAACCAGTTGAAGAACAAGAGACGAAGGAACGACGTTTCGTATTTCCGGAGAAGATGATGACATGGATGATGTGTCCGAAGTTGACTTGCAAGTCAGCCACCAAACGAACATGTAAATCAGCCTAATTAAATCAGCCATCAAACAAGATTATAAATCAGCCGCAACATGAATATTATTACAGTCAGCCGTTGTTCATAACTCAGCCAGCCAGAAAATGTTAATTCAGCCGTGTCGTAGTGATAACGCAGCCAAAATTTTGACAACTCAACCATCGGGTGAAAATTCAGTCGTAAGGACGGCTGAGTTATGCTCATAACTCAGCCGTAACGCTTGGCTGAGTTATGCTCTAAGTCAGTCGTCCGCTCTAACTCAAATGTTTTTTCCATAAATCAGCCGCAACATACTGTAACTCAGCCATCATTACCTCTGTAACGCGATACGGCTGAGTTATTTAATATGCGTCTTACGTGGCAATAGCGTTTTGTAATTACGTTTTTTCCTTAACATAAAACAAGGGCACGCTGGATATTTTGAAAATACCTGAAATATCCTAGTAATAAAAAAAAGTTTTCTATAGTTCTGGTAATATTACCTAAAATGTATGACATATGAGTAAATCTCCCTTTTTTAAACTTCAATAGAAACTTTTTAACTTTTTTATAAGAAAAACAAATTTACCTTGGATTTAGAAGCATAGAGGTCATCCAGATGACCAGCCTAATCTGAATATGTAAACATGCACTACTAAGAGAATATTTTTTTTAACTCTTTTAAAAAAGAAAAACAAATTTACTTTGATCTAGAAGCTGAGAAGTCATCCAGATGTTTGTTAAGAGCACTCTTCTAAGAAGTCATCCAGATGTTTGTTAAGAGCACTGACAAAGTTACTACCCACAACCTTTACAACAAAGTCAGAGAGTCGAAAGCTCCATGATGCCAGTTCAAGAGCCTGGTTGCCTCAGGACAATCGCGTGACAAACACACAACACCTATAGGAAACATCTAGCCAGTGTAGATTGCTTTAACCCATAATCACGATTGTCATCCAAAAACAGCTTGTAAACATCACGGAGGTTTGGAGCTTGACATTTCTCACCTTGAACCTCCTTTTGGTGATTGGTGTATACCTTGCTATTTCCATTAAATACTAACACCACCTCTTCAAACCTCAAGTCTTCCTCTCCTTCTTTTTCCACGGGACCGTCAAAATCCCGGCCCAATAAATATATGGACCTTAAGCTAGAAAAAAATTTGGACCCTAATTTACATAGTAAAAAAAAAAAAAAAAAAAAATTGGACCCTAAATATAAAGGAAAAAAAACCAAAAAAATGAATGGACCCGGTGCACTAACACACCCAGCACACCCCTAGAGCCGGGCCTTCCCTACAAGTCTACAACCTTCCCATTTAAAACCAGTTTTGCACAAAACTACATCTGTTTAATAATACAATTAAGCATAAAACTACATTGTATATATAAATTTATAAAAATAAAATTAATTTTCTAAATCTCTGGTTTTGAAATAATATATTATTGTATTAACTAAAATAATATTTTTAAAAAATATATTTTAGATTAACCTTATGTAATATCAATTAAAATATAGTTTGAATTTATGCATAATAGAGCTTGATGTATAGATAATTTTATTTTCTGACTTTTAAAAATATATAAAAAGTACTAAATAGAACCTGTTTAATTGATATTCTAAAGTATGTAAAATATGTAAACTATTTAATTGAAACTATTTAATTTAACATTAAATTCAAAAAAAAAACTATGTAAAATATGATTTAAAAAATAAAAATAACGAGATCCAATTACAAAAGAACATGTGTCCATGTCTTGATGGAGAGAGGGTCTCTCGTTAGTATCTATCAAATTTTGATTAAAAAGTTTTTTTTTTTTTTTTTTTTTCAAATCTAATGTTTCTTTTGGTTTAGAAATAAACCGGCTTTGAATCGATTCGATTTAGATGTTGGTTTAAACGAAATTAAAACCTTGTTATAGCAGCAGAGCTCAATTAAACAAAAGGGTTTTAAAGAACACAAAACCCTAAATTCGTTTCGTTCGAATTAGAAAATTTTTATCAGAATTTTCATTGAAATTTCCATTAAATTAGCTGGAAGAAGTGTAAAACTCCATGGATGATGATGATACACAAGTCAAAGCTCTAGAGGAGAAGCTGAAGAGTCAGCTTAGTCAGCTCGAACTTGAACACTCTGTGTTCGACAGAATGGTTTACAAGAATAAGAACCAGCATCGGAGATGCTCCTATTTCCAATACCTTCTCAAGGTAACTCTTCCTCGTTCTCCTCTTCGATTCTCTTGTTTTTTGGGTGGAGTTCAATTTTAGCAAAATCGAATTTTTTTTTGTTTTGATTGCTTCTCAGGTGAGAAGGGATTTGAGAGTTTTACGAACAGCAAACATGGAGGGTATACTGAGACCTTGCTTTCATGTTATTTCTGGAAAAATTAGTAAACAGAAGATTCATGTTTTGGAGAGGTAAGCTATGCTTCTCTCTTTCTTCTTATCTTGAGGCACGTTTTCCTTTACTGATTTATAGTTTGTGATTTTTGGGGTTTATGTGTAGCTTGAAGTTGAAAAAATGTGATACTGGGAAACCAAATGTCTTGGAACGACTTCGTGGAACTCTTCATTTACTCTCACAGGTATATGCTCTTCTTATGGACCTCTCTTTTGTTGCTCGGGGTGAGAGAGATAAGCTGCGTACATGTGAAATTGATTCTGAGTGTTCTGACTCATCATTGTCTTTGTTGCAGATGACTGAACCCATCTTAAAGGCTGCTAGGTAATAATTGACTCATGAGTTCAACTGATTGTGTACTTTCTTGGACCTAATCGCATTCGGTTTATGATCTTTGTTCTACAGTGGGATATCTACTCTGCTAGCCCGTTCATTTTTCGTAGGATTTTCCGTGACATTTTTGGCGCTGCTTGCACGTCTCAGAGTGTTACTTCAACAAGTAAGTTCACTTTTATTTTCGTTCTGCCTAATCCAAACAAAACTAAAAAGAATATTGTTGGCAGTTTCTCCAGTCTATGTGATCTGATGTAAGCACACACTGTGATTGATGTTATTGTAGTTATAATGTGCTTAATTTCTTTATCAATATGGTTTCCTGCAGATATTACTTGATGCTGTTTCAGTTTTTAATTCGGTTACCTCTACATCCCTGAAGAAACAGTCTGTGAAGATAGCACAGGATGGGGTTGAGGTCGGTCAAAGCTTCTTTGGTGGACCCTTTAGTTTATTTCTTACATAGTTCAATGATCATGTCAGTTGACTCTGTTTTCTCTATTGGAATTGAATACAGGTGTTCCGCGAGTTCTATCCAAAGGAAGAAGAATGCATGAGCATCACCATGTTGAATTGTGTATGGAGGACTGATAAATATGTCTTACTCGAGACATTACAGAACCACGAGAGTAGTAAACCTATAAAGGAAAACGTGTCAGAGGATGCTACTACGAGGGATTCTTTGGTACAGTATCAAACATCTGTTTCTTCTCTTGGGGGTAAGAAATTTCACAGAATTACTATATGGTTGTTCCTTTTTCGTTTCCAAGTTCCAATGATGGTTATGTTCTTACTACCTAGATCTAGAGAGAACCACTCACTTGTCTCATGCTTGTATAGAATTCTGCCTACAGAGTTTTGGTTTAGATGGCTAAAGTGTTGTAAGATCCAAAAATTTCTATGTTTTTTGTATTTAAACTAAATAATTTGTGTTTCCAATTGAATTCTCCCACTTGCAGAAGATCTGTCTCCTTTGCATGATGCAGACAACGATAGTGTTACTGTGAGGAAAAGTCCTTCTCCCGTTGCTGAAGCAGCTTCGTCCAAGACTGATAATGCGATGCAACCAGAAGATTCAGAAAATCCAGAAGGTGCTATAACTAGGGAGTGTTCAGTTCAGTATCATACGTTTGTTTCTACTCTTGGAGGTAAGAATCTCCAAAGAGTCACTGCTTGGCTGTTTATTTTTGGTTTCCCTAGACCGCATGCTGGTTATGTATATAGCACCATTCGATTACGTAGGCTTATACTTGTTTTAGTCTTTATGGTTTTAGTGTTTCAAGGGCTTACAGGTTAGATAGTTTTGCTTTTAGATTGGTCGTTATTATTAAGGGCCTAGTGATAAGATAAAGAAATTTTTTGTTGTGTAAAGAGTTTGCTTTTGACTTAATTGTCCAATTGCAGAAGATATCCCTCCTTCTCCTCTGATGGGAGCAGACAAAAACGGTGAAGTTACTGCTACAGAGTGTTCGACCCCCATTGCTGAAGTAGTTTCTTCCAAGACTAACAATGAATCCCAAACAGAAGATTCAGAACAACCGAATGATGAATCTACAAATCCCGTGAGCCCGGTCAAAGTTAACACAGACACAAAAAAAGCGAGTTGCAGAGCAACCAAGGTGGCGTTTCTACCGGTGAAAAGACCTTCCTCTGCAATAACTCAAAGCACCATAGAAGAACCCCCAAACAAGAAACAAGAAACAGGCGAGAAAGACAAAAAGGAAGAAGATGGATTTTATAATCTACTCGTCCGCGGAACCCAGAAAGACAGTTTGTTCTAGCAAACACAAACATTTCAAAACCCAAGAACACAACTTGTGTGGTTGCTGTGTGTTAATACCAAGCTGCGGAGTCAAGCCTTTTGAGCAGTGTAATTAAGGATCAAGTCACGGATATCTTCGCTGCTGGCTCGGTCTATAGCAGTTCTTCCATCACCATCCTTGACTGAGCAATCAGCACCGGCTCTGAGAAGCTCCTCGATCTTAGGTCTGTCACCTTCTGTAGCGGCTAACAGCAACAAGATATCGACTGGGTGAATGTTTAGGTTAAGAAGAGCTTCCATCTTTGAATAGGTACCTTCTACCGCAAGCATCCCCATGTAGTTGAAATACTGCAAAAACTCATCAAGATCATAACATTTATTATTACACATAAGATCAAATGTTTGTTAAATAATATATTCGTTTACTGTTTTCTTTACAATTCAAAGAAGTTGGCATTTGCGTTAGTGTTTGAGATCATTATCCAAAGAACCAAAGTGGAGAATTTGATTAATAAGTACCCACAGATGCATCAATGATTCATCAGAACCCAGCCTAAGGCTCTTCCTCGTAAAAATTATAAACCAATTTGATTCGAGTCCAGAAGAAGAAAAACCTGTTCAACGTCGTCTCTGTCAAAGTCGTCACGAGACTGACTGCCATAGATTCCGGCATTTTCAGCATCGACACCGTTCTTGCCAAACTTGAACCAACAGGTTGTTCTTGACCCGTTGGAGGGACCGAGTCTGGCTGGTCGGATCTGAAGCTTTAAGTTTTGGGTACCGAGAAACCGAGAGGAGAGCAGCCTTGGGGAAGAAGAAGAAGAAGAAGAAGTGGTGGAGAAGAGTGAGGTGGGCAAAGAAGGTGCGCAGGAGAAAGAGATAGAAGAAGAAGCCATGGCTCTCTTAATGCTTTCAACCAAAGCAAAACAGAGTCAGTGGTTTTATTATCCACTCATTTTCTCCCTTTTTATCTAGAAAAAGACAATAAATAATATTTTAATTAATTTCCACTTTGGATTTGAGATACTGTTTTTTTTTTTTTTTTTTTTTTTTTTGTGACAACCAAGAAAAAATAGTTTCAAAGCAATCTATTTTTTTTTCTCTTAACAATCATCATTAGGTGCTGAATGACAACCCTTTTTTGTGTGTTTTTTTTTGTCAACAACCCTATTTTTTGTTTAAAACAAAAAAATCTCATAGTCAAACTTTTGATTATTTTAAAAACAAATATATTTTTTCTTACTTTGATTTCTTTTTTTCTCTTTAAGTAGATATTTTATTTTTGGATTTCTAATAAAACTTAAATTTATTAGTTCAATACTAAAATTAAATATTTTGTAATTTGTTCCCATTGAATTTGCTCTATAGGTAGAGGCAATATCCACCCATATCATCAAAATCAAGATCATTGATCTATGCTAATTAGACCATCAATTTAAACATGTAACTTTGAATGCGAAAATGAAGTTTTTTTCTTAAATTTTGTTGTACATTTCAAACAATAGACATAAGAAACACTTCATATATGCTGGCCAAAAAAAAAACACTTCATATATATTGATCGAGATGATGAATGTAAATTGTCAAAACAAAAGTTTATTATCATCTTGCTAACTGGGTGAATTAGGTAGGTAGCCAAAATCACAATTAAAATGAAGAATATAGCAGGTTAATTGGGAAAATTAAGTAACTGACCAAAGGGCAATATGAATTAACCAAACTACGCCCGGACGGGATACACACGCTGTTGTGGTGGCAGTGGGTACAAATGACATGTCGGTCTAGTTTTGTAGGTGTGTATGCCTAAAAAATTTAGTAATTAAGATACTATGTGTGTATGAAACAGAAATATCTGCGATATAGTATAAAACACATATTTAAGTCTGCAATTACATTGCAGAGGACCATAAGAATAAAAATAAATTTGCACTTTTATTTTTAAAATTTAAAAGTTATGTATATAGATACACACATTCATAATTTTATAGATGTAAATGGCAGGACTCGGAAGTTTGAAAAGAATTACACATATATTAGAACATTTGAATTTAACACATAAAAAGAAGGTTCACTAAACCCTACAGGATACTACCTTCAGAACCCAAACTGGGTAATAGCATTCCAAAAGAACATGATATAGAATAATTGTTTGCAAGACCAGAAAATGGAATAGAATGTTAAACCGTAAATTTAAAAAATGGAATAGAATGTCGAACCAAATGTGGGATCGACAGCCTGCTTAAAGCAGCCACAATCGAAAGCCCTGTCGATGGACCTCAGTCTCATTACTCGAAAATCATACAACCTTATTTGAAATAGGGCCTTGTCAACATTTCTAACGAACCAATTCCATTGTCAACATTTCTAATTGCTAAAAACGTAAATACCATGAGATTAAAAATATATTGTTGTGTGTACTCACCATAATCTTCAACCTTGCTCTGCATTCTTTAGCACATTCATCTCCTTTCGCTGCCACTGTCTCCAAACACGCCAACCCGTATCTTACAAACTCATGAGGCTTCACTTCCGTAAGGTAAAACACCTATAAAGAATCATCACAACAGCCATAAAGAATCATCACAAAATTCCAATATCAACAACTCCAAATCACTTCCACAACAATCAACTCAAGAATTTCCAAAAAGACTCAATCTTTGAACTTAACTCATCCTTCCAAATTCAAAACAAAGCACTAGATCTAACACATCAGCTATTAAGTTGATACAAGAATAACACATGATCTGGAGTAGTAAGAGCAGAACCTGTTCTTCGCTCATCAACAGTTGAAGCCTCTCTTTAAGCACAAGAGCATGACGACCACCAGATTTGGGGTTAATGAAAACAACCATTAATAGGGGAAGACCTGAACACCTAAATCTGGTTGAATCTTTCAGTTTGATACAGTCACGCATAGCTAGACGGAGATACTCATGCATCATAAGCTTCTGACGAAGCTCCACTTTATCAACACCAACCCATGTAAGATTAGCGAGTCCACAGCCTCTCATCGCATTTGAATCAGCCGTCGTTGTTGATGGTCGTGGTGAACCCACAAATTTCTCTTTCGACGCATCGGTTTTTGATAACGGAGAGTCCATTGCTCTTTCTCTCTCGCCAGAGAAGATGACCCCGAAAAACAAAACAAAAAAATTTAATTTACGTTCTGTGATCAGAGAGAAAAAAGAGAAATCGAAATCCCTGTTTGCCGAATCGATTCCCAGTCTCTCCTAGCCGTCTAGCCGTCGTTCCCTCCGATCCAGTCACAGTCCACGCCGAATCTCTCTTCATCAATCGCTGGCGAATCTTTCTACAACCCAGAAAGAACTCTCTCTTCTTCTTTGGCTTGTAAGAGAGAGACAGAGGATAGGCAACTGTTGATCATGCAACAGGGGTAACAAAGTAAATAATATAGAAAATACAGAGAATATTACCTTCTCTTGGTTAGAATGGTTACTCAATGAAATATAGTTTTTTTGTGGGGAAAAGGTCCATTTACTACCTGTACAATTTCGAAAGTGCCAATTTATACCTGTACAAACACACAGTGTTAATTTATACCTATACTCATATAAAATTCAAATTTCATACCCAAATAGTATAAATTGTGCTGACGTCGTTTTAATGCTGAGTTTAAAATTTTTTCAAAAATATGTTACATTAGAGTATCAAACCCAGGTTGATGACCTTTAACAAATGTGCCTCAACCAAATGATCCATTTACAATATTCGGAATAATATAAAACTACTACACTTATAAATATGTCTTTACGCAAAGCATTTTCCAAATCGAATACACAATTAACAACAATTAAAGCAATTAACAATTTTCCAAAAAAAACTCAGGTAATTAACGCAACAATACACAATTTATCAAAATCAAATTGAACAGTAGAGTTTTTACATCTTAAATTCTTAATCGAAGATGTAAAGTATAAAGATCAGAAAAATTATCGGCGGTGAAGGATCGGTGGTTGTGCTGCATATGCTTGTGAGGACAAGCCAAAGAACCATGAACCATTTCTGAAATCTTTAAACGTGTATATAGATGGGCAGAGTTTTGTTGGTCACCACGCAATGACGGAGTCAGAGATCTGAGACTTGGATATGATTAGAGCGGAGAAGGAGGAGAAGACGAAGAGGTTGAGAGGGGGAGGAGACGATGGATCTGTGCATGCCTGGTTGCTTCTTTGTGTCTAAAGACATATTATAAACATTAAAGTTTTACAAAAATTCAAATTATGTCACTAGATCAGTTGGTTAAAGCATGATTGTATATGACGATCAATCCGGGTTCGATTCTTGGGTGTTATCTTTTTTGAGAAAATTTTAAACTCAGCATTAAAACGACGTCGTTTTAGCCACCTCAGTAAATTACGTGTCATCTGAGTTAGCGTTGACTAATATTTGTTAATTTTGACTCTGAAATCGGCACAATTTATACTATTTGGGTATGAAATTTGAATTTTATATAAGTATAGGTATAAAGTAGCACTGTGTGTTTGTACAGATATAAATTGACACTTTCGAAATTATACAGGTAAGAAATGACCTTTTTTCTTTTTTTCGTGCGTTAGTTCTGCCAATTCCCCATAACTTTAACTGATAGATATATTTTTAAAAAAAATATTTGATCATTCCAAGATTTAAGTTTATTTAAGGTTTTTACCAAAAAAAAAAGAAGAAAAAGAAAACCTCCATTTGGTTGAACAAAAAAAAAAAAGAAAACCTCCATTTATTCGCAATCTAATTCAAAGTCGTTAAGCTTTTGTGATTGGCTTAAAACTAATAAATTTAAAAATGGAATATTTTCTGGATAAAAAAAAAAACCAACGAAGCAAATGACATGGCAAAGACGTGGTCTCCACTCTCTCAAGACTCTTCCCAACAGAAAAAATATTAGCAACGTCGCCGGAAAAACCAAACGTCTTTCTTCTTCTTCTTCTTCTTCAGTTCTTCTTCCTTCTGATCTATTTCTTCTTCACATCATCCAATGCGATCACCATCCTTTACGAAACCTTCAATGAAACCTTCTTCAAATCCATCTTCCTTCCCCGTCAGATCCTCCGTCGCTGTCTCGTCTCACTCAGCAACGGTGGAATTAAAGCAGAGGATCTTAACCTCTCTCTCTCGTCTCGGTGATCGCGATACATATCAGATTGCCGTTGATGATCTCGAGAAAACAGTCCTCTCCGTCTCCGATTCTCCCGATATCCTCCTCCCCGTGCTTCTCCATTGTCTCTTCGATTCCTTCTCCGATCCTAAAGCTCCGGTCAAGAGAGAATCGATACGGCTCCTCTCCTTCCTCTGCCTTACTTACTCCGATCTCTCCTCTTCTCAGCTCGCCAAAATCATCTCTCACATCGTTAAGCGTCTCAAGGACGCTGATAACGGTGTACGCGACGCTTGCCGCGACGCGATTGGCTCTCTCTCTGCGCAGTTTCTCAAGCAGAAGGATGATGGAATTGGGTCTTCTTCTTCGTTGGTTGGGCTATTTGCTAAACCCTTGTTTGAAGCAATGGCGGAGCAGAACAAAAGCTTACAATCTGGTGCTGCGATTTGTATGGGGAAGATGGTGGATTCAGTTACCGAGCAGCCTCCCGTTGCTGCTTTTCAAAAGCTTTGCCCTAGAATCTCCAAGCTTTTGAATAGCCCCAATTACATTACTAAGGCTTCACTCTTGCCTGTAGTTGGAAGCTTGTCCCAGGTTTGTGCATTGTGGTTTATCAAAAAGTACAATGCCTTTTTAACTTAGATTAAGATTCACTTGCTTGAAATGTTCAGCTGCTTTTAGTTTGTGCTTCGTCTCTAGTTTTGGCTACTTGTGTTTCTATGCTAAGAAGATTGGGAAGAGCCCGAAGGGGTATGCTCAGACTTTTGGAATCTTGATTTATGTAATCTAGAAATGTTTTTGTGGCACTGGACTAAGAGATAAGCTATGTTTTGGTCTCCTTTACTAGAGAAATGAAATGAAAGCAAACCTTTATGTGTCTAAAGTTCATTGTTCATCTCTGATCTGCTTGGTGGTCAAATCTAATGGGTCTTCTCTATGGAGTATGGATTACATATTTTGAGCTATGAAATTGTTGCAGGTTGGAGCTATTGCACCCCAGAGTGTGGCATCACTGCTACACAGCATTCACGAGTGCCTTGGATGTACCAATTGGGTTACTCGTAAAGCAGCTGCTGATGTCTTAATCTCCTTGGCTGTCCATTCTAGCAGTTTGGTTGCAGATAACACAGATTCTACTCTTACAGCTCTTGAAGCCTGTCGCTTTGATAAGGTACACTCCAATTTCGTTTCTTTTCAGTAAAATTATGTTCTTACAGTCACGTGAATCTCTCTGTAAAGAAACGACTTTATACTTTTTTGTGGATTTACCATCTTAGCTTATAACTGTTAGCATAGCTATGGGTTTTTTTCTTGAGATCTTCCTGGAAGAGGAATCATTTGCCAATATCTAAGGTTAGAAAGGAGATTGACACCAGGAAAAGAAATGCAGATTACTCTAATGGTTATGATAAAATAGCTCTCTCCTTGTCTTTAGAACCTTATAAGTAAGCTAATCGTGTTAGCCGTGTTTAATTTTTCTGATCAACTAAACAGTGCCAAAGGTATACAAGCTAGACTTGGATAGTAATAAGAATTGCGGATGTTCTTTATAATCTACAAATCTACTGGGTCTTCTCTATGGATTACATACTTTTTCCGACATTTCTTGCATCATTCTGAAAAATGACTATATTTCCTTTGGCGTGCAGATAAAACCTGTTAGAGAAAGCTTGTCCGAAGCACTAAACGTCTGGAAGAATATTGCTGGAAAAGGTGAAGCTCGAACATCTGACGAACAGAAGGATGTGTCATCTGAGCAGTGTATATTAGAAAGGAATGGAGAAACTGATTCATTAGCAAGCGACGGAGCAGGGATGGTGATTCGAGGCTCTTCTGATGGTTTGAGCAGTAATTCAGATTCCATTTCAAAAGCAGTTCTCATTTTGAGGAAAAAAGCACCTCGATTGACTGGCAAAGATCTTAACCCAGAGTTTTTCCAGAAACTGGAAAAAAGAGGTTCTGATGATATGCCAGTTGAAGTTATTCATCCCTGTAGGCAAATGAATTCGTCGAACTCAAACACAGAGGATGAATCAGATGCCAATACTTCAGTCTCGAGGAGTAGGTCAAAAGGTTTGTGCAGAACAGCTGGTGTCCATCCCAAACAAAGACATTTTGGAGACTTTGCAAGAGAAAAATGGGTTGATGAAAGAATGAACGGAGGCGAATCACGGTTGAGAGCATGTGATGGGGATCAAACCGAAGTAATCCAGGCAGAGGCATCTGAAAACAGAGAGAATTGGCCACCTTTACAGAGACAGTTATTGCACTTGGAGAGACAACAAACCCACATAATGAATATGTTGCAGGTACTGTTTTGATTTCAAATCAATATAGTGATTTGCTTTGAAGAAAGTTTCACTCTTAAAAGGTAACTCCTTGACCATTGCAGGATTTCATGGGTGGTTCACACGACGGCATGATAAGTTTGGAGAACCGTGTTAGAGGTCTTGAGAGGATTGTAGAAGAGATGTCAAGAGAAATTTCCATACAATCAGGTAAGTAAAACTGCTTGATACGCCCAGTTAAACAACTGCAACTTGTTGCATCCATTTGAAGAAAGATATTTATTAGTCACCAAAACTTAAATTTTCTTCAGGTGCGAGAGGAAAGACGGCAGCATCATGGAGGTCTGATGCAAATGGATGGGATAGTTCTAAGAATGGAGCTTCTTCTAGAAACACTCAGGCCAGTACAAGAAGGACACATGGCACGGGTCCTTCGGACTCTGAGCATTCAGGTAACAGCAGAAGAGCTTGGGACAAAAGCTCTGTACCCATAAGACTAGGTGAAGGACCTTCTGCTAGAAGCGTATGGCAAGCATCAAAAGATGAAGCTACGCTTGAAGCAATACGTGTGGCTGGAGAAGACTGTGGAACGTCAAGGAATAGGCGAGTATCTATTCCCCAAGCAGAAGCAATAATGGACGAAGATGATGATGAACGTGGAGGACAAAAGGGAGACCTTGTCTGGACTTGTTGGAGCAATGCGATGCACGCACTTCGAGTTGGTGACACCGACTCTGCATTTGCTGAGGTATTATCTACGGGAGACGATCATTTGCTTGTCAAGTTAATGGACAAGACCGGTCCTGTTCTTGATCAACTCTCGAGTGATATTGGAAACGAGGCTATCCATTCTATTACACAGTTTCTCATGGATCATACTCTGTTTGATATCTGTCTGTCTTGGATTCAACAGGTAACAAAATTCTTCATTTTTTCTTACCAAGATTCATGTTTTTACCTCAGAACTTTTTGAATTAACCTGATCGTAATTAATTAATCTATCAGCTGCTGGAAGTAAGTGTAGAAAATGGAGCAGACTTTATAGAAATACCGTTAGAGTTAAAGAAGGAGCTTTTGTCGAATCTACATGAAGCTTCGTCGACAACAGATCCTCCAGAGGACTGGGAAGGTCTAGCTCCCGACCATCTTTTGGTCCAGTTAGCATCTAACTGGACCATCGAGCTCCAACATTTTGACCCGTAGGAATGTTTGGAAGACATTTTTCATTGTACAGATATATGATTATTCTTACACTTGTGAAGCACTAAAAAAATAAACATTGAATATGATACTTTTGAGTCAATGAAAGCAACTATATTAATTGCTTACTATTAAATCACAAAAGGACATTAGAAATGAGATAGAAATCCTTTGTAAGGAACGATAAAATTATTCGACAAAAACAAAACAAAAAAAATATAATTAACCTTAAAGTTCCATAGGAAAAAAAAAAGAAAAAGATCAAATGTTGTTACAAAGCCAAGAGACTCTCGATGTTAAAGCAAGTATGTAACGGATATAGATGTCCGTTTCCAAGTCCATTACTGAGCATAAAGTCAGCACCCGCGACTCCTTTGAATTCGACTTTTCTGGAGCTCTTTTTCTCCGGATCATAATATATAATATAAAACGATTGGAGACTGTATGGTGGTACAAAAACAAACTCACCATCATCAGTGATACCAATTATTCCGCAGGATGATTCAAGAAATGGTGTAGTATAGTGTTTGCACAACCATTTAGCATCCTCCAAAACCCAAAGTGTGATTTTCGTATGGTTCGTGTTAAGACCAACACAAGCTAACTTACCTTCATAAGGTATAAGCTTACCCCACCATTTATTACCCCATGGCATTTCTATCACATCATGGAACTTTTCAGACCTGACATCAAAACTCATTATAACGCCAACATTGGATTTGTCAAGGCTGGCTTTATAATATACAACACCGTTGATGCATCGCCCATCATTGCCATTTAAAAATCCAATAAAAGGTTGATGCTTATGGTTGATCTTGATGCTTCTCCATTTTTTTGTAGCTGATCCTGTTAACGTAAGAACCCGACACTCATCAGAAGCTTTATGACGAGGCATGGACACTACTTTGTGTTCGCACGCCACGGGATCGTATCCTAAAAACACTGCTATACCCTTCCAGGTGGTTTTGGGTTTGGGCAAGGTTGAGAACTTTCTAAAGGTAGGGTTCCAAATGACGGGTGTTGCTGCTCTCCGGAAGCAGATCAAGCCCTGGACAGATTCCGTGAAGGAGAAGCGACAGTACTTAGGGTATTTCATTTGATAACTATCCACTTGCTGATCAGGCTCGTTCGGGTTCTGAATGGAGAAAACAAACAGCTTTCCTTTTGTTTTGAACGAGAGTAGAAGACTCGATGAAGACTGCTTTGGGAACATGTTACTAATGAAATATGGATCGGTGCTGATCGAGGACCATTGCTTCGAAATGCAACGAGATCTCAAAACTGATTTTGCTGGCAGCTTTGAAAGTATCTTCGACGTTACATCCAGAGGAATTGATGGCGATGACCTGCTTTTCTCGATTTTTCTCATTTTCTCTTCTCGTGATTGCTCCATCTTTTGCTTAAACCCCTATAATTCGTTCTCTTATATATATGGGAACCCTAACAAACTGTGATATACTCTCTTTTTTCTTTCTTTTTTTTTTTTTTTCAAAATAAAGTAACAAAAAAAAAAACCAAAGATATTATTATTATCCTTTCGGAGATTTATGATTAAATTGGAACGGAACGATAATGACAAGATTAGCATGAATAACAACAACAAATTAAAAACCGAACTACGATATTGGAGCTAGATTGAAAATACAACTTGGAACCTTTAAATGTTAGAAACATAAACATTAATTTGGTTTTTTGAATCTATATATGCTTAATGTTCCCATGTGCATTCATATTTTGTAATTTTTTTTGACAGCTCACTTTGTAAATTATTTTACTCAAAGATCACAATTTTTTTTTGGTAATTATAACAACTGGATATAGAGTCATAAACATATGAAAATGGCCAGAAGATTACAACTAAATTGTAAAGAGATCTAAAGATTAATTAATAAAAATGATAAAAGCTGCATGAATAAAGTGTGTGAAGAGAAAACAAAATTATCAAGATGTGAAGGTTTCCATGTGATTGGGGAAATATTGGATCCCACGCAGGGGTCTCTCTCCAAGTCCATAGCGTTGTCGAAAATCATAATCTGCAATCCCATTGTACTCGAAACGTCTTTGTCATTTGGATTAATATATATGATATGAAGATCAGATTTGAGCTCCGTCCTTGGTACATAAATCAATTCACTATCACCAGTGATACCTATTAGTTTGAACTTGTTTTTCAAACCCCGAACATAGTGAGAAAGAGGTAACAAGATATGATTCGACCATTCGAGTTATTTTGCATCATTCAAAACCCACAATGAAACACTGTCATGGGTGGAGCCAATACATACTAACCTTCCTTGATTAGATACCATCATCACAGGCCAATACTTATCCTCCCATGGTAATTTCATTGCATCGTCAAACTTTTCAGATCTTACATCGAACCTCATTATAACCCGATCATAATCAAAATCGGCTAGAAAATATAGGACACCATTGACGCATGTGCAGTGTCCATAACCTTCTGTGCGATTGCCAGTGAAAGGGCTGTGCTTGTAGTTGGTTTTGACAGCTCTCTATTGTTCTTGAGCTGGTCCCAAAGATAAAACCCTACACTGATCATCGGATTCTCTATAATCATACGGCATGCACACTACTTTGTGACCCGTAGAATGTTTGGAAAACATTTCATTGTACAGATATATGATTCTTTCACTTGTGAATCACTAAAAAAAAAAATTGAATACATTTGGTACTTTTGAGTCAATGAAAGCTACTATACATCTGATCATATACTTATATAATTATCTTAAACTTCAAAAAAAAGTATAAGAATGGTGCTCCTTAGTGCATTATGTTTTGCAATATTGCTTACTATTATTAAATCACAAAAGAACAATTAGTTTCAAAAGGGAAAAAAAAAAACAATCAAATGTTACAAAGACAAGAGACTCTCAATGTTGAGGCAAGAATGGACCGGATGTATAAGTGTGTTTCCAAGTCCATTACTGCGCCTAAATTCAGCATCCATGAGTCCTTTCTAGAGCTCTTTTTCTCCGGATCATGATATAAAATACAAAACGGGTTCAGAACGTAAGGTAAATAAATAAACTCACCATCATCAGTGATACCATGTATCTGCAAGTTTCATTCAAAAGCTGATAATATGGATCAGTAAAGTGTTTGCACAACCATTTATGTTTGGTAGCGTCCTCCAAAAACCACAATGTGATATTCGCGTTGTTGTTCGTGGTATAATTGACACAAGCTAACTTACCTTCATAAGGTATTAGCTTACCCCAACACGGATTAACCCATGGCATTTCTGTAACATGGAATTTTCCAGACTTGACATCAAAACTCATTAGAGCATGACCATCGGTCATATATTAGTGAATGTCAAGACAATAAACAACAAAAAAATAATAAAAAGATGGAGAGAGAAAGAGGTCCAAGGTCTCTCCCGAGATTTTTGTAGATACTCTAAGACCCTCTTTACATTATATGTCTTCATTTGATTGATTGATTTTTTAAAAACAAACAAAATATAAATTAAATAATATTATTACATTAAAATATAATTTGAAAGCTCATTTTACTGATGGTAATGCTCTTATAATGTCAACATTGATCAAGGCTGGCTTTGTAATAAAGAACACCGTTGATGCATCGCCCGTTATTGTAACGATCGAACAGGAAGATGCTTATTGTTGATCTTGATGGTTCTCCATGTTTTTTTAGCTGATCCCAATTATCTAGAACTCGACACACTCATCAAAAGCTTTACCACGAGCACGAGGCATGCATATGTAAATGCAGATGAGGCAATAATAAAGTGCAAAAAGTAAATAACAAATGAACTTTGTTAACGAGGTTCGGTTTTTCCTACTCCCCGGGACCACGTCCAGATTTCGATTTCACTAGAACAAGAAAGCAAATACAACCTATTCGCAAACGCGTAAATCAAGCACAACCCTCTTAATTCACCGCTCTGTTCTATAACATGAAATCTTAAGGATAAATCTCTATCCTTAACTAAACTCACACCGAGCCTAGATTCAAACCAAGATAACCTAACCTTGGGCTAAACTCCCCCTGAGCCTAGACTTCAGATCTCCAACACTCTGGAGCAACCTTCACACAAACGCCACACCGACGAACAAATAAGCTTGAACAACACAAGCACCAAACCGCAAAACTAAGTTGCACACAAACACATAAAACTCTCTAGGATTTATCTTTATGCCTCAGCTCTCTTGCCTCTCTAGGATGTGTGCCCAACACCTCCTTATATATCCATCAAAACTTCCTAATCACCATAGGAGAAGATTTCCAAATTTCATAAGAAATAGACTTTTTTCTTTTTGATATTTTCCTTTTCCTTGTAAAACTCCAATTTAATCAACCAAAGAAATAGTAGTTTTCCTCTTCAATTCATCGTCAAACCGTCCTTCAATATTGCCTTCTCAAGCCTTCTAGAAACTTCTTACGCACATAAAACAACAGCAATCTTGTATCACGTCTTGAATCACACAGACACTACTTCAGAAATACCAATACATCTTCATTCTCCCCCTTTTTGACTATGCTTGTGAACTCATCAGTCCAAACACCTAAACAACATCACTAGACACATCTTCATTCTCCCCCTGAATGAGTCACAACATGGTCGAAAACTAATTGGAAAATTCTCCCCGCTTTACAATACGCGGTTGATAACCTAGTACACCACCTCCATAGAACTCATCTTTTCTAACCCAAATCTTGTTGCGCCTTAGACCTCCATAGTTAACCTCTTGAATGAACTTGAAACAGTTTCTCTTAATATGTCCTTGAACTCCACAATGATAACATGTAGGACCATGAAACCTTACATCAAAAGCATTCTCCATGCGGTTTCTCTCTCTCAACAATCTGAAATATTTTGGCCTAATATGCCCAACAACACCACAATGATGACAAACAGGTCGAAAAACTTGTCTAGGTGCATTTTGCAATTCAGAAATTTTTGTACCATGTTCTTTCACAAACACCGTCTCTGAAGCAGCCTCTGTAGCAGTCTCTGAAGTACGCTTTGAAGCAGACATGATTTTTCCACTTGAAACAAACACCGGATCCGATTTTGAAACTTTTCTTTCATATCCAAGGCTGCACTTCTGTCTTGCCAATACTCAGAATATGATCCAACTTCTTTGTACCATTATTAAGCATCCTCAAATTCTTTTGAGTTTCTTCAAGTTGCACTTTAACTTGTAATGCTTCTTCTCCCTTCTCTGTTGCATGTTTCTCTGCTTCAACGACTTTAGCCTCTAACTCGAGCTTCTCCTTAATCAAAACTGAATTTTCATCAATTACCTTAAGCCAATGTGCATACAAGTTCTCATAACTCTTACCAAGTTCTTCATAGATCATATCCTCTGAATCACTATCACTCTCAAACTCATGCTCTGTTGCAGTTGCAGGTTTTGCTGCAGATTCAGAAGCAGTTGCAGACGCTGATTCAGAACTATCTTCAAAAGTTGTAAACGCCACAAAATTCTTCAGATCTTCTTCTTCATCTGAATCAGTTTTAGAATCACTAGTAACAACATTCATAGCCTTCTTCTTGTGCTTTTGTATATTGGCACAATCAGACCGTACATGACCATATCCTTTGCATTAAAAACATTGAACATTCTTTGATGAAGTCTTCATCTCTTCACCCATTCTACTTTTCTTCTCTTCGCCCTTACGCTTCAGAAATTTAGCAAATTGTCTTGATAACATAGCCATTGAATCTTCACAAGATGATACCTTAAGAGCTACTCCAATGTCAACTTCCTTCTTTATTGCTTCCTTAACTTCATCATCTTTCTTCTTAACTCCTTCAGCTACATATGCTTTGCTTAATTCAAAAGCTTTAAGAATCCCAACAAACTCATCAAAAGCCATCTCATCTAAATTATGAGCTTCTTCAACTGCAGAAATTTTTGACTCAAATTTTGCAGGCAACGAACGCTTCAGCTTTTTCACAAGCTTTTTGTCTTTGTACTGCTTTACAAGAGCAAAAGCCTCATTAGATATATCACATAACTTAGCACTGAACTCAGCCACAGTTTCCTTTTCTTTCATCCTTAGATTCTCAAATTGTGATGCCAACATATCCAACTTTGTTCTCTTAACACTTGAAGTACCCTCAAACATATTCTCCAATGACTTCCATGCTTTTTGAGCTGATACACATTGAGAAATTAACTTGAAGTGGCTTGAATCAATAGCATTGTAAACTGTTGTCTTGGCCGTTGAATTACAACTTGATAGCTTTTTCTCTGCAGTAGTCCACTTATCTCTTGGCTTAAGACACTCAACTCTTTTATCATCCACGAATTTAGGGGGCTCCCAACCAAGCTCAATCGAATTCCAGCAATCTTCATCAAGGTTACTAATAAACGCTTGCATACGAACCTTCCAATATCCATAATTCGATGAATCAAGCAACAGTGGTCTTGTCATAGACGTGCCTTCTCTGTATGAAGACATCACAACTGATTCAAAGCTCTGCCTTACTCCCTGAACTACCCTCACCCTTGATCTACCCGAAACTAGACTGAATCTCTATCGAGAACCCGTTCTGATACCACTTATAAATGCGGATGAGGCAATAATAAAGTGCAGAAAGTAAATAACAAAATAACTTTGTTAACGAGGTTCGGTTTTTCCTACTCCCCGGGACTACGTCCAGATTTCGATTTCACTAGAACAAGAAAGAAAATACAACCTATTCGCAAACGCGTAAATCAAGCACAACCCTCTTAATTCACCGCTTCGTTCTATAACATGAAATCTTAAGGATAAATCTCTATCCTTAACTAAACTCACATCAAGCCTAGATTCAAACCAAGATAACCTAACCTTGGGCTAAACTCCCCCTGAGGCTAGACTTCAGATCTCCAACACTCTGGAGCAACCTTCACACAAACGCCACACCGACGAACAAATAAGCTTGAACAACACAAGCACCAAACCACAAAACTAAGTTGCACACAAACACAGAAAGCTCTCTAGGATTTATCTTTATGCCTCAGCTCTCTTGCCTCTCTAGGATGTGTGCCCAACACCTCCTTATATATCCATCAAAACTTCCTAATCACCATATGAGAAGATTTCCAAATTTCATAAGAAATAGACTTTTTTTCTTTTTGATATTTTCCTTTTCCTTGTAAAACTCCAATTTAATCAACCAAAGAAATAGTAGTTTTCCTCTTCAATTCATCGTCAAACCGTCCTTCAATATTGTCTTCTCAAGCCTTCTAGAAACTTCTTACGCACATAAAACAACAGCAATCATGTATCACGTCTTGAATCACACAGACACTACTTCAGAAATACCAATACATCTTCAGCATACATATTCAGTAGGGTTAAAAGCCTAATTCCCTTATGATATGATAGGCTGACTTTTAGGAATCAAAAGTTTTAGGTTTGTAATATTATTGTATGGTTTACATATACTAATAGATGTGATTAAATTTTCTAATAAATTATATTAATTAAAAAGAACTAAACTTTTTATGGCAAAAAGCATTTCAATTAAGTTTTCAACCCCTAAATGCTAGAAACATTACATTGTTCGTAGTTTTTTGGTTCTTTGATTTAGCAAAAGCTAGTAACTACTATACATATAGTTTCGTCATATTCAGAGAAGGTATATGCTTATTGTTTCCATGTGCATCCATGTTTTGTAGTTAGTTTACCTAAAGATCACAATTTCTTTTTGTTGGTAATAAATAATTAGAACCGGATAGAATATCATAACAATATGAAAACAGCCTCAAAGTTCCAACTATAAAATGTAAAGACAATACTAAAGATTAAAAATGAATAAAGGTGTCACTACAAAAATAACAAGAAAACAAAGAAAAAAGAATTATTAAGACATGAAGGGTTCAGTGTGATTGGGGAAATATTGGATCCCACGCAGAGGTCTCTCTCCAAGTCCATAGCGTTGTCGAAAATCATTATCTGCAATCCCATTGTGCTCAATTCGTCGAAACGTCTTTGTCATTGGATTGATATATATGATATGAAGATCAGATTTGAGCGCCGTCGTTGGTACATAAATCATTTCACCATCACCAGTGATACCTATTAGTTTGAACTTATTTTTTAAAACCCCGACCATAGTGAGAAAGAGGTAACAAGATATGATTCGACCATTCGAGTTGTTGTGCATCCTTCAAAACCCAAAATGAAACACTATCATGAGTGGAGCCAAGACATACTAACCTTCCTTGATTAGATACCATCATCACAGGCCAATACTTATCCTCCCATGGTAATGTCATTGCATAAAACGTTTCAGATCTTACTGTAAAGGTATAGAGAACACACAATTCAAACAACCCACTTGGAAACGCGCCAAGCAAACGCTTTTATTCAATTTTATAAAAACTCTCGTTTGTTACAAGATATGAACCTAAGCTCACTCTCCTATCTATCTAGCACAACACCCTGTGTAGATCTAAAAGAGTAAAATACACTTACCTTCTAAGACTTTTTGAGAATGCTTGAAGGTTTACAAATCTCACAACTTTATCCCCACGAGTGCTAGCTCTTTTTGCTGCTAACCCTCGTATACTTATACCCACACAAACGATCTCTAACCTAGATCTATGTGTATCTTAACTAAAAGGAAATATTTCTTATCCCTAAGAAAATATCTTTCCTTATCTCTCTCGATCAAATATACTCTCAATATCTTCGTGTATATCTTGATCTCTTCTTCCTTCCTTCTCAAGCATCTTTTCATCGCGCTCCACAATCTTTCTCCACATCAGCACGTCACGCCACGTCAGCATATCAGACCTCTGAGACACTTCACAGTCTCCTGTTACCATCAAAACTCTGACGCACTTTCAATCTCCCCCTTTTTGACTGAATCTTGCCACACAAGCATCCAAAGCATCAACCCTGAAAAAAAAAACACAAACACAACCAACACAAAAATACAACAACCATGCCAGCAAACAAGTTCAACGAACAATGATCTGAGGAAACAACCGCTTGTTAAGGCGCGACAAAAATCATCCCACCAATACAAACCATCAAGTCTTAAATTCCGACAAGACAAAGTGTGAAAAGGAATTAAACTAACAAACGAAAAATTTAACAAACAGCTCCCCAATAGCTCAAACTCCCCCTCAAGCCTCTAAATCAGACTCATCTCCCCCTGCTTGTTTGGCACAGGTTAGTCAAAAATATCAATAGGACAAGTCACAAGTCAAAATATAAACAGGGGAGAGACTACTTACCAGCGTCCAAGGCTTCTTGCAGGATCTTGATAGCCAAACGAATGGCATCACGCTCTGCAGACGTACCACTCCTAGGAACAAGCCCAACTGGAGCGGATGCAGTCTTCTTCCCCTTAGTCTTCTTTGCGTCTTAAGACCAAAGACTTGGGACAGGTCGCTAAGCAGTCAACAACTGATGAATAAGGCTGGGAAACGGCAACCGAAAGCCTGAATGGGCTTGCAGTCCCAACTGTATGATCTGATCATAGATCATTCGTCCAAAATTGAACGAAATCCCATGCATGATCATGTAGATCACCAGAGCCCTGTGTGTTGAGATGTACCTCGTGTTAACCGTTGGAGACTAGTTGCTACAGCATATTCTATGCAGATCCTTGATGACAGGGTTCGTGATCGCAGTGGACACAAGCTGCTTGCAGGATTTAACCTTACCATCAGAGAGGAACAGTGCCAGATCCTCCTCCAAAATTGCAGCTGTTTGCAACCGCTGTTGACGCACATCGACAGACTGCAGACCAAACAGAGTATTGATGCGGCTTGGAGAAAATTCGTACACCCAATCGCGAACAAGCACCTCAACAGACTCCCCCTCAACCTTGACCGTTGGTAGATTTGCCCAGAACTCATAGATCACATCCGAATCAAAGGCCCCAACTTGCGTGACTGTTTTAAGCAGTCCAGCTCTATCTATGAACTCCCTAGCCTGATCAGTGACTCCTTGAGAGTAACATACTTCTGGGGCAAGTGTTCGAGAGGCAAAGAAACCATACCTTCGAGCAGCTTCGGAGGACGTGAACCGTTTGGAGTCAAACTCCTTTGAAGCAGCACCACGAGAGGTTGTGGAGGTGCCCTTATCCATGGGAAGAGACGGACGCTTCGAGTCACGACAGTTGAGATCAGCAGGCGGTTGTCTTTTGCGCAGACGCGAGGAGATTCCATGAGAAGACAGAGCAGGCATGGGCACATCACCGGTAAGATCTACCACCGGATATCGAGGCAACACTTCTCTAGGCGGAGAAGACGAAGAGTCACACGTCTCGTGGTTCTCCTCGAAGTAGGAAGGCAAGGGAACTGGATCCACCGGAGCTGGAATTGCTGAGGTGGACTCGTCACGGGGCTGATAGATCACCATTGTTGTCGAGGGATCGATTGGAGCATGAGGAGTTGGCGGAGGCAACGAAGACGGTGGAGTGTGGAGCTCTTCATCGGAACTGGAATCATAGTGGAAACCACTAAAGATGGACTTCATGATAATCAGAGGATCGATCGACAAGAGAGGAAAAAGATGAATTAGAAGTTTAATCGATACAGGATTGAAATCGCAGAGGTGATGAGGAAGGAGCCAAAACCCTAGCTGCTCCTTTTTATACACACACGTGAGTCTCAATGGGCTGCACGATCTCGGCCCAAAAATTAAACAACAATCTTGAAACCACTCAATTAAACATCAGTGTACATCATATCTATTTTCTTTTTCGACTACATTCATCTGTCAATTCATTCAGTTACAATTAATGACAATGCATGAATAAACTGCATTCATCCCTTTTTAAGACCAAATTTTATCACATTCATGAATCAAAAACACAGATATGCACAACCACTAATGATGAACCCTAAGGGACCCAGATCGAGAATTAAACACACATGAGCAAACCCCCTTTTTTTTATTTTTTTATTTTTTATCAACATAAAAATCAGAACACTAATCATACCTTTGTCGTGTCAACCACTTGTTTAGAACCTTCATTAGGAACTATCACAACCTCTTGAATTGTCGAAGATCAGAGAACTATTGCATGTAGGTAGTCTTTTACACTGGCATGCCTTTAGTTTCAGTCCATCCTAACATGTTAAGGCAGCTGGAGATCATCTCTTTGAAGAGCACAGCATTTTGTTTTTTCTTTTTTTTTTTTTTTTTTTTTTTTTTTTTAATTTTATTCCACTCAGCCTCTTGATGGCTGCTTCATCACCTTGAGCTTTAGTGACATCACTTGATTTTGTCAGTCACTGATTCTAGGCTTGTCATTCAACAGGTTATTGATCCTGAGAATAAATGTGCATGTCTCTTCACAGCTCTTTGACCTCCTTAAATCATGACAACGTTTAACAGGATGGACAGACCGACATGACAGGCAGCTATTTCCCACAGCCTTTTTAGAGTGTTGATCTTCTATATATTCCAGGATTTCCATGATCTGTCCTAACTCATGTTCCTGTCTTAGATCAACACAACTCAGTGAAAGAGATTAGAATTTACAGACACCAATAGACTTTCTCAGATTAATGAATCTGTTAAAGTCCAGAGGCTTAGTAAACAAATCAGCCAGCTGAAAATCGGTGCTCAAATGGTCAATCTCGATCAGTTTCGCCTCAACGAGTTCACGAACAAAGTGGTGTCTAATATCTATGTGTTTAGTTCTAGAATGCTGAACAGGATTCTTAGAGATGTTTATTGCACTCAAATTATCACAATGAATTAACAGAGTATTAGAATCCATACCATAGTCGGAGGACATTTGACGCATCCACAGGAGCTGTGTACAACAGCTGCCCAAGGCAATGTATTCAGCCTCAGCGGTTGATAGGGAGACATTGTTCTGCTTCTTGCTATGCCACGATATCAGGTTGTTGCCCATGAAAAAGCATCCCCCACTTGTACTTCGACGATCATCCACAGATCCTGCCAAATCAGCATCGCAATATCCGCTTAAACTAGTGTTGGTATCCTTGGTGAAGAAAATACCAAAGTTCAATGTCCCTTTGATGTACTTGATGATCTTCTTAACGGCTAGTAAGTGTGACATCTTAGGCTTGGCTTGGTACCGTGCGCATATCCCCACTGACAAACATATGTCTGGACGACTTGCTGTCAGATATAGCAGGCTTCCAATCATACCTCTGTATAGTCGTTCATCCACATCCTCGCCTCCTTCATCTTTTGAAAGCTTGTCATTGACACCCATAGGGACCTTTGCTTCTTTGCTCTTCCCTAAACCAAACCGTTGTATCAACTCTTTGGCATAAGTGCTTTGAGACACAAAAATCCCATCAGCAGATTGTTCCACTTGCAATCCCAGAAAGTATTTCAGCTCTCCCACCATACTCATCTCAAATTCCTGTGACATGCTTTCCACAAACCTTTTTACCAGAGGTTGACAAGTAGAACCAAAGATGATGTCATCAACATAGATCTGAACAAACATCAGAGCGTTGTCACTGTTAAGAAGAAACAGTGTTTTGTCTACACTCCCGCGACTGTAACCTTGATCCAGAAGGAAAGATGTCAACCTCTCATACCATGCTCTAGGGGCCTGCTTAAGACCATACAGCGCTTTCTTCAGCCGGTACACATGCTCAGGATGTTGTGGGTTCTCAAAGCCTTTTGGTTGCTCAACAAACACCTCTTCTTGTAATATTCCATTCAGAAAGGCACTTTTGACATCCATCTGATGCAATGTGAACTTGAGAGCACACGACATACCGAACATGAATCTGATTGATTCTAACCTTGCTACTGGAGCAAAGGTCTCATCAAAATCAACTCCTTCAACTTGAGAATAACCTTGAGCCACCAGTCTTGCTTTGTTTCTCACAATGCACCCACTGGCATCACTCTTATTCTTGAAGATCCACTTTGTTCTCACTACATTGACATTAGCAGGCCGTTTAGTGAGTTCCCACACATTGCTTCGCTCAAACTGTTCCAGCTCATCTTGCATCGCAGCAACCCAAAACTCATCTCGAAGTGCCTCTTTGTGATTCTTTGACTCCATAGTTGAAACAAAGCAGGCAAATTGAACAATCTCAGAGTCCTGAGAAACAGTGTCAGGAACCACAACCTTCTGTTTATTTCCAGCCAGTTGAGCAAAATCAATTTGTTTGCCTCTGGTAACTCTACCCCCCTGAATCGCACCGATAACATCACCTGAGGAGTGATTCCGATGAACCTGAGAAGATGGAGTAAGAGCATCCGATGATAACACAGGGCTGACAGAGTCACCATGGCTTTCAGGCCCTTGCTCGTGCTTCTCATCATCAGTTACCAGATCCTTCTCGGAGATAACAGGTACCATAGCAACTCGTTGAAACGAGGTATCATCAAAGACAAAATTGACCGTTTCCTGAACCGATCTTGTGCATTTGTTGTAGACACGGAATGCAGTGCTATGTCCTGAATAACCAAGGAAGATCCCTTCATCACTCTTGGAGTCAAACTTACCCAACTGATCCTTGTCATTCAAAATGTAGCAGAGACAGCCAAACACATGAAAGTAGCTTACTGTTGGAGACTTTCCTTTCCACAGTTCATAGGGAGTCTTGCTGGTCCCTGGTCGGACATACACCCGGTTGATGATGTAACAGGCGGTGTTAACAGCTTCATCCCAGAAACGATGACGAACCTGATTACCATGCAGCATAGCTCGTGCCATTTCTTGCAGTGTTCTGTTCCTCCACTCTACAACACCATTCTGCTCTGGTGTTCTTGGAGCAGAATACTGATGAACAATGCCCTGATGCCCGCAGAATTGATCGAACTTGTCATTCTGAAATTCTCCTCCATGATCACTCCGAATAGTTTGGATAGAACATTTTTTCACTCTTAATCTGCAAGGCAAGTATACGAAAACATTCAAGAGCATCCGATTTTTCACGCAGAAATCGCACCCAGGTGTAGCGAGTGAAATCGTCAACCATGACAAAGATGAACCGTCACCCATATATGCTTTGAACTTGTATATGACCCATCAGATCCATATGTACCAGTTGAAGTGCATGACTAGTTCGAATGTCTGCCACTGGCCCATGAGATGCCTTGACTTGCTTGCCCTTGTTGCAAGGACCACATATGAAATGTGGGTCGCCCTTCAGCTTAGGAATTCCACGCACAACTTCTTGATTAGCCAATCTCATCATTGTGCGAATATTCAAGTGACCAAGTTTCTGATGCCACAGCTCTGTGTCCAACTCAGTGGTCGTGTTGAAACACTGCATTGATGATTTCCACATGTAACAGTTATTACCAGATCTCCTTCCTCTGAGTCGCACAGATCCTTGTTGATCAACAGTCTTGCACCCCTTCTTGGTAAATGTGACATCCAGGCCTTCATCACACAACTGACTAATACTTATCATATTTGCCTTCAAACCTTCGACCAAGAAAACATCCTTAAGATGTGGTTGAGATTCACCACTAGTTGTACCCTTTCCTCGGATTGTTCCCTTTCCTCAATCACCAAAAGTAACTCTCCCTCCAGCAACATCTTCTATATGAGATAGATTGTCAAGGGCACCAGTCATATGCCTGGAGCATCCACTGTCAAAATACCACTTGGCCTGATCAACTTCTACTCTTTCGGCTGTGAATGCCACCTGATAGTAGAGATCATCTTTCCTGACATATCCCTGAGTGTTTCTTCTTACAGCTCGATAAAACACACCACGTTGCATCAGGCTTGACACACGATTCTGAAATTGGTAGCATTGGGCTTTATAGTGAGTTAGATGTCCACAGTACCAGCATCCTCTTCTTCTACTAAGCTGAACAAGTCTTTGAGCCGTCTGCTGAAACCCATTTGAGGCATATGGCTGTCTTGTAGACAAACCAGGCTGCATCCTCATCCTTGGGATTCTTGGATTCGTTTTCACAGAATGCTGACCATACGGACTGGTCGTTGTAGGGAATTCCTTCTCTTTCAGCTTGGGCTCAGACCCCATCCCTTTGACAAACTGGGTGGTCGTGTTAGTGTTTGTTCCTTGATAACTCAGGCCCCACTTCAGATTGCTTGATCTTCCAGTACTAAGCAGTGTATCCAGATCTTTAATTCCCTTATTCAGCATTCTGATATTCTTCAGCTGTTCCTCTAACTGCTTCTCAAGACGCAGAGTCTTGGCTTTCTCTTCACTTAGTTCTTTAGTGATCATTGCAATATGCAGCTGCAAAGTATCCCTTTCGGAAGTCAACTGGGTGTTGTCTTGGGTTTTTTGTAACACTGTCTTGATGAGAAGTTCTATCTGATCTTTTACCAACACCTCATCTTTTTCGTCTTCCTCAATGACACCCAGCAGTGCTACAAAGCTGTTCAGAATCTCCTTTTTGCTGTCTTCTTCATCTGAGTCACTTTCGCTCCAAGTAATGTAAGACTTCTGCTTGTTCTCACGTGAAGGACAATCAAACTTAGTGTGACCATAACCCTTACACCCATAGCACTGCAGAGAATTTTTACGTTTGTTGTTTGGACACTCAGACTTGTAATGTCCAAATCCCTCACACTCAGCACACTGTCGCTCCTGCTTGTCACTCTTCCTGATCTCCTTATCAGTGTCGGATTTCATGAGCGATGTGGTTCCCTTCCGCTGACCTCTTTCCATCTTGCGAAAGTACTTCTTAACCAACAAGCCCACCTTTTCCTCATCAGCAACCTCCTGAGACTCTGCAAGCTTCTGTTCTTCTATAGCTTTAAGGGCAAAAGACTTCTCATTCATCTTTTCTTTCTTCTTTAGCTGTATCTCAAACGCCTGCACCATCCCAACCACCTGATTGTACTTGAGCTCATCAGAGTTCAGTGACACATCTATAACAGACCTGTGTGGTTGAAACTTGTCAGGCAGACTTCTGAGGAATTTCTTCACAAGCTTCTTGTCCTTATACCGTTTACCCAAGACTACAACTTCTTGTGCAATACCACTCAACCGGCTGCTGTAATCAGCCACTGACTCGGTTTCAGACATGTGCAAGTTTTCGAAATTTGATGCAAGATTGTCCAGCCTTGTGCGTTTGACCCTGCTTGTGCCCTCAAAAGTGACGACCAGAATATCCCATGCTTCCTTGGTGGCTACACATCCTTGAACTTGGTTGAAGATATCCCTAGGCAGAGACTTGAAGATAACTGCCAGTGCCTGTGAGTTGTGTTTGGACTCCGCTTTTTCTTCTGCTGTCCATTTTTTCATGTGCTTAGGAACCAGTTCTCCTTCCTCATTCTTCTCCGTAGGATGTGACCAACCATCTTCCACCGCAAACCAAGCTTCCATGTCAATGCTCGAGATGGCCTGTTTGATTGACACTTTCCAAAAACCAAAGCACTCAGGATCGAGTTTCAATGGTGTTTGAACCGCAACAAAATCCAGTGATTTCTCCATACCCTTGTCGCAAGATCTCACCTATTGAAAAAGGATACCAGAACTTTTTATCAGGTGTCTGCTCTGATACCAATTGTAAAGGTATAGAGAACACACAATTCAAACAACCCACTTGGAAACGCGCCAAGCAAACGCTTTTATTCAATCTTATAAAAACTCTCGTTTGTTACAAGATATGAACCTAAGCTCACTCTCCTATCTATCTAGCACAACACCCTGTGTAGATCTAAAAGAGTAAAACACACTCACCTTCTAAGCCTTTTTGAGAATGCTTGAAGGTTTACAAATCTCACAACTTTATCCCCACGAGTGCTAGCTTTTTTTGTGGCTAACCCTCGTATACTTATACCCACACAAACGATCTCTAACCTAGATCTATGTGTATCTTAACTAAAAAGAAATATTCCTTATCCCTAAGAAAATATCCTTCCTTATCTCTCTCGATCAAATATACTCTCAATATCTTCGTGTATATCTTGATCTCTTCTTCCTTCCTTCTCACGCATCTTGTCATTGCGCTCCACAATCTTTCTCTACACCAGCACGTCACGCCACGTCTGCATATCAGACCTTTGAGACACTTCACAGCCTCCTGTTACCATCAAAACTCTGACGCACTTTCACTTACATCGAACCTCATTATGACACGATCAGGACCAATAAGGGCTCGATAATATAGAAAACCGTTGACGCATGTGGAATTTCCATAACCTTCTGTGCGATTGCCAGTGAAAGGTTTGTACTTGTAGTTGGTCCCAATGTTAAAACCCTACACTGTTCTCCATTGTTCTTGAGCTGATCCCAATGTTAAAACCCTACACTCATCGGATTCTTTCCAATCATACGGCATGCACACTACTTTGCGTTTACCTTCGATAGGATCATACCCTAAAAAGACTGTTATATTCGTCCAGCTCTTGTTAGGTTTGGTTAAAGTTGTAAACTCTCTCTTAGTAGGGTTCCAAACTATTGGAGTGGCTGCATATTATAAGCAGATCAAGCCATGAACTGACTCGTTTTTGATGGTGAATGAACAATAATTTGGAGAGGTGATATGGTAACTATCACTGATAGGTTGAGAAGAGGAGTAATATAAAGAGTTTGGTTTCCTATTGTGTTGATAAAGCGAGAAAACAAAGAACCTGGCTCCAGATTTGAAGAAGAGTAGAATATTTGGTCGAGTTTCCAACGAGTTGGTGAGATATGGATCGGTGGTGAGTGATGACCAAAGCTTCGAAACACAACGAAGCCTCACAACAGATTTCACTGGCAGCCTTAAGAATATGTCCAACGTTAGATCGAGGGGTAAGGAAGGTAATGATATTGATGACGACGACGATGAAGATTTTCTCCTTCTGTTTCTTTTTCCTTCGATCTTGTCTTTTGGTTGCTCCATTTTTGTTTTTCGTCAAAAGCCCCAATTCACTATCGTTCCTCTATTTATATCTTTGGTGGCTATCGATCGACAAATTGGCATTAAAGGTTCTCAAGGCTTTAATAAAACAAATACAAATGTTTTTCTAGTCATATATTTACCCAATCAAATTTTGAAGGATTCTAAAGCCTAAATTTCGCCTCACAAAATAAACTCATAGTCATTTTTTTATCCAGAAAATTACTATATTAAATGAGTAGAATTACAAAAGTCAGAGAAAAAAAAATGTTTAGTGATTTTTGTTATTGATTGAAACTTTTCGTTTGTTAACTAGACTTGATTGAATTAGATTTGTGAACACGACTCATCCGATTGAATTAAGTTTAGATCGCTCGACAAGTAGGGTTTTCTTCACTCAATACAATCAAACTTTTTGCAAGATAGTATTGTAGAGACCATAAGATTTTTTTTCTTAAACACTTTCCAATATCATATTTCTAAAAAATTATAAAAAATTTATAAAAAATGCTTCTAGAAACTAAAATTTGAGATATACTCAAATAAGTTTATAACCTTATAAAAATAATAAAATATATACAAATTATTTTTATAAATGTGTATAATCTTATAAATACTTTATAAAACCATATAAATACATTGTAGAACCTTTTAAAATACCTTGTAAAACTCTTATAAAACATTTCAAGCACTTTAATCGAGTATCCAAGCATATACCATCATCAAGAAATACTTTCTAAACCTAGCTTATAAAATGTCAGAAACTTTTCATATTTTTAACAAGGGATATTTTTGAAAATGGACAGCTAAAATGAATATTTTTTTAAATGGCCCCTAAAATAGGCATTTGTAGTGATATTAAAAAAAAAAGAAAAAGAACTTACATAAGTGCTATTAAGGTATCAATATTATTGTTTATAAAGCCTGTGTCTAAAATTGGAAAAAGTTGCAAAAGAAGAAAATATTATTCTTGTGATTAGATGGTAGTAATCATATATAGTATGTTAAGATTCAAACTATACAAACGCAAATAGAATCTGACGCCGAATTTACACATGATCCTCCTTTTTTATACTTTTGTTCGATGCATTTTTTATTGCAATCTTTGATTTCTCCACATGAACCGATAGGCATTATCGTATAAATATGTGTCGTCATACGAGAATTTTCTTCTGTAGTAGAATATATCTTCTTTTCCGCAAGACCTTGAAACGTAAAAAAAGATAGTAACAATTACACCCCTAAACTACAATTGATTAGTAACATGTTGCATAAGAATGTGGAACAGTGATATACCTCGACTCAAAACAAGGGCAATACATAGGAAAGTTAGGAAGATGCATTTGTGAAAAGAAACCATTTTTTTTTTCTTAATGTTTGACAATGTATTGTAAATATTCTCTTCTTCTTCTTCTTTTGTGATATGTAAATTTTCTTTCATGTCAATATACATATATGTATCCCGTGCAGATACATGCATATACATAGGAAACAAGGAAATAATCATTTGTGACAAGAAAATGTTAGTATAGAGAAAAAAATACTTGAATATAGTTTTGATTTTTTTTCTTTTTCATTTAGATCATATTCCTAAAGCAGATAATTAATAAATTTTGTATTAATAATTTTATGGTAAATAAATAAATATATTTATCTCCTTTTTTTTAATAGTAGTGGTAAATGATAAAGATATATAATAACTAGATCAGGCCCAAGTATTAAATCGGATATAAGAAAAAACCGGATTTTTTTAAATATTAATTTTTTTCATTTGATTTTAAAAAAAAAAACCGGATTTAGAGTTCACACATTCCATCATGCAATATATTTTTTTTTAATATATTATTACATGATAATAAAATTATATTTTAATTCTATGCAGTCAATCCCAATGAGTAACATTTATAATTTTCATATCAAAAAAATGTGCATTTATCAAATTTATACCTTACTTAATATTTTATAAAAACTATAAAAAAAACATAATTCTCAAAAACTGAAAATTAATTTTATCTCATATTTTAAAAAAGTAACAATATCTTAAATATATTTGTTTCATATTTTGTAATCTCATAAGTAATAGTTTTACTATTTGTCCAACATTATCATAAATTAATCAAAAATTCAAATACGTTATTATGAGATTTTTTTTTTATGTAAAGGTGAGTATCTACAAATTTTTTTCTTTTATGATTAATAATTGACAATATAATTTATTTAATTATGGTATTATAGTAAGTAATTGTATAATTTTCTTAATTCATTTTCTTCAAGAATTAGTAATTTAAAATTAGAATTAGTATTATTTTATATACAAACTTATTAATGTCTTACTTATGTTAATCACTTTTATGTATAAATTTATTTTAACTATATGATTAATTACAATAAATAATAATTGTAATTAAATTGCAAATATTTTCCTTATTAATTGCACATATTTTCCTATTGAAATTAGTAATTTAATAGATAACTTTCCTATTAGAATTAGTGATATAATAGATTATTTTTGGTTTTATATACTTTCAAAAAAAAATTGTAATCCTTTTATTTTTAAATTTTTTAATTTTCCTATAATTACTAAATAAATTTTATTTTCACATATGTCAAAATATTATCGATATAATTGACACATGTCGCCATTATATGAATTACTAACTTTGAAAACTAAGGTTTATATAATAAGATACATGACTTTTAAGATATTAACTTGGTATTAAAATGCACACCCATGTGACATTATATTATTATAGTTGGATTATCTTTGATTATATTAAACATAGGATAATTAATACAAATTTGATACCTAATGATGTTTTAATTAATCAGGATTTTAAAATTTACAGAAATTGCTAAGATGGGAAATCACTGATTATTGGGAATTTGGGATCATCCATTTTTGTGTTCTAAGAAGAAATTCATTTTTGTTTGTGATTCTTCGATATTGAAGTTTAATTATGATTAATATATATCTTTCCCTACAATCCTAAATTCCTAATTAAGCAATTGGGAATGTATACCGCAAGGAACGTATCATTTTGGTTTAGGAGGTTCATCAGTCTAGTTTATATGCCCATTCTTAGGTAATTAGTATGACTTGGAGAGGGTTTAATACTTTCGTTTTCATAAGCCTTTACTTCATCTATCTATTACCTGGTTCTTATTAACATCAAATAGCTATGTTAGTCAACTGATATACAATAATTGCGTTTAGATAAACTCGTGTTTCTCTTTTGACCAAACAATAGTTTCTTCTTACGAATCTGAGAACAACTTTATGTAAAATTATTTGGGGAAACAAACACATAACAATCTCTATTTTTAACATGAATAATATTATCACCAAGTCTTCGGCTTCTCGTTACGAAGCTGGGAACAAACTTAGATACTATCAATTTCCCCGTCATCATAGCCCGCATTATCGTCATCTTCATCGAGATCAACAACAACACCTTCATTAAGACGGATATTCTTTGGAAGCTGACCGTCCGCTTTGAGACTCCTTGCCTCATCAGACATGTACTTCAAAGGACACTTAACCAAGCAAAGGAGACTTAACCAAGCATAGTTCACAATATGTAGCTTCAATCGATTCATTTGATTTCCTTTTTTCGGTTTGACTTTTGTTATGATTTACTTAGATAGAAAGAACAAAACTGAATTATTTGGTTCAGGTCAACTTAATCGGACCTACAAGAGAGATCTTTGTAGAAGAATTTTACACAAAGCGATCCAACGTTAAACGGTTTCATGGTATTTCTAAAGTCACTTAGATCACTTTTGCAGACATTGTTAAGTTAGAGAATTAGTAAGTAAAGAGAGCAATTTACACAGCCCAACATTCAAAGGCTTCCTAACATTAACAAAGCGAAAAGCCGACATACCAAACCTTAATATATGTACCCAAAAATGGTCTTCCTTGAACTATTCTCTCCTTGGACCGGTCTCTTTGCCCTTCTTATTTGGCATAATACCAGTTCGGAGCACATTTTGCATCTACAGATAAATCCACCGAGAGGATATTCTTTCCGTTAAACGGTTTAGCCATACAGCCCACAACTATGTCCTTGGCGATCTCCGCTGATTCCATTGGTCCTTCCAAGATTACTTCATCATGAATCTGTTTCCCAACAGAAGTCTTATCACTCAAGTTTCAAACAAGTAGAGCCCAAAAGTTTTTTTTTTGTTTTTGACAAATCTTTAGTGTTATGGTAAGATTGATGAGTGTTGTTTACCTGTAAAAGCAATCTCCAACCAAGCTTCTTCAACTGTTGATTTGTTGATATTTCCAACATTGCACACATGGCAACATCAGCCGCACTTCCCTGTGATGCAGATCAACGATGCTTATACTTGAGATTGGCGAATAGAAAGGATATTAGTATATTATGTTAAAATAAAAGAACAAAATGGAAACCTGCACTGGGGTGTTGATCGCTGCTCTTTGGATATGATTCTTCTGAGCACGTGAACGATAAGTCGGGAATCTACGATCTCGTCCTAATAAAGTACGTACATACCCGTCTGTCAAAGCTTCTTTCTTACGCATGTCTTGCCATTTCCTTACTTCTTGTCTGTCATTGTACCACAGATTGACTGTGTCTTGAGCTTCTTCTTTTGAGACCTTTCGATGGTTAAAAAAAATGGCATTGTTATAGATGCATCACACAGGCAAGCTCAAGTTGACCACACAGATTCAAAAAGTAATTTTGTATTACCTTCCAATCTCTAGAAAGCCCAATCGCTGTTTTCCCATATGCAATTGAAAAGTTAAGCATCTTCGCTTTTCTTCTCTCTGACCCAAAGGCGTCCTGAGTATTAAACATATTTGCAAACTGTTAAAATAATATGGGCACAGATTTTTAAGTTCTTTGTGTCAACGATGGGCTCTATACATTAAGCAGAGGCGTCAATGTTTTCTTAGCTACTCAAACCACTTGCTCATTATCAGTTAACAAGTAGTATATCCTTTAAAATCCCAGTACCAGTTTAAACAAGAACGCACCTTTAACAATGGCACGGGCGGCTTGTCTTCCCCAGGTTGTGGATGCCATTCAAGGATAACTTGGCCATTCTCTACAGCTTCACGAATATGCGGATACATATTCATGGCTGTCCTTGAGTGGAAATCTCCGCCTGCTTTGAAAGCTTCCATCATACTTTTACAACCAGCAAGATGTGCCAGAATTCGAAGTTCCAGCTGAAGAAGATAAAAGAGAATCACAGTCAACGAGCGAACCAGCATAATACCCTTACGTATGTTTCTACAACTACCAGAGTATCGTATTTTCACCTGCCCATAATCAGCCACAATGAGTGTATTTCCAGGTGATGCTACAAAGGCCTTACGAATCTTGTACCGATCCTTCTCTAGTGCAGGTTGGTTCTAGGCAGATAAGGAGAACTTTAGTAACACATTCTAAAATGCAATTACAAGACCATAAGTAGCATACTTACGATTGACAAAAATAACTTGACCATTTCAAATAAGATACTGTAATAGCTCTTGGTAACACAACACATAATTTCAAACATAACTATATCACTGCCGACATAATTTTCAAAAATGTACCAGTAGATAACAATAGAAACTTACCTGCAAATTTGGCCTTCTAGCTGATAAACGCCCAGTTTCTGTGTTGATATTTAGGGAGCAATGGACACGACCATCTTTGCCTGATACATTACTTCCCTGTCAAACAAGAAAACAATTCCATAAACATCAATCTGAAGGGTAAGGGATTAGCAGCTAAAAATTCAGATAGAAGCTGTTCCGAAAAAACAATTACCTGTAATGGAAGAATAAAATTTGAGATCAAAGAATCTATAGAGCAAACTTCACATAATGAGGCAATAGCATGACATGCTTCCTTTCCCCTTTCACCGCCTCCAAATCCAACATATGCTGTTCCATAAGCAGATGTGTTGGTTTCAACATCGGTCTTCGGCTTCTGTATTTTTGAAGTTTGATCTAGTAGCTGAGTAGCAGCAGTCTCATCATCCTCAGAAATGTCTTCTAGAGAAATATCTGAGATGTCCTCCATAAAGTCATATTCAGCAGAAACTTTCCCAGCTAAGGCTTTCAAAGCATCCCCACTAATAGAAGGCCAACCAGTAGCAGTGAACGTTTCAGTTGCAAGTGGGTTATCGCTGATTCTATGCAGTTTGATATTTCGGAACTTTGTCGGTGTTTTTTTGCCTTCTTCAATAACCTTATCAACATTGGGAACTTTGAAAAGTTTTTCAACTGGAAGAACTTCACGATTCTCACTGTGAAAGAAATAAACAGAACTTAAAATTCATAAAGCTAAGCACTAAGAAACTAATCATGTAATTCTTGTTACAATATACCAAGAGATATTATTATTTTCCCTAATTAGTAATAACTTTTGTTTAACTTAGACAATACACCTGTTAGAAATGCCATAAAAATGTAGGAAAAAGATACCTGTTAGAAACGCCACCAAAAAAGAGCTGACGCAATTGTGTGTCGCTACCAACATTCATATGCTTTGCATCGGGGCAATACTTAGAGGCCCAATTTCGAAACCTACTAACAGCAACTTGCTGCTCGACTTTGGCTACTTTCTCTATTTCAGCAAGATACGCCCTATCTACAAGTATCCCTTCTGCTTCCATTTTAACAAGAAGTTCACCAAAGGGTCGCCAAAACTCATGGTAAAAGTCTAACATTGTTCTTCCCGATATTAGCTTTCCATCAAGGCGCCATTCTTTCAGTTGCAGTTTCTTTGACATGCTTGCGTAAAGCTTTAGTGTGCTTATCGCATCCAAGGCAGAGTATGAAATCCAAGCCTCTCGATCTTCTCGCTGAAGCTCTTCAACAGGGGGAATGACAACCATCTTCCCTTCTGATCCATCTTTTTTCAGTTTTCTCTTGCCAAAAATAGTCTTCATCGAAATTTTACCAAGGAACTCTGCTTCCTCTTTCGTCTGTGTGGCCCCAAGAACTTTTGGGTCACTTGTAAGCGCTTCAAGTGAATAACCACCCTCTGTCCGTCGTGCAGAATCCCATAATCGTGCCATGTGCATAGTGTCGGCATGAAAACCAGAAATTTCAATTCCATGGTTCCTAATGATGTGGCTATCGAAACTGTAGTTGTGCCAGACCTGAAACGAAGAAAGCCAACCTATAAGGGTTTAATGAAAGGAAAGGATAGCTAAAAAGTGTTCACAGTAAAAGCACACAACAAGAAAGTGGAATAAGATTTAGAATGATCCAGAAAATGCAAATGTCACAGAATATGAAGAAACAATCAAGATGTAGTTTACATCAAGAAAGGGAAAGGTTTAAAAACTTACTTTTTTGATATCAGAGTCTTCAAAATACGATTTAAACTCGGCCAACACCTCCCTGCCATTTTCACCAAGAACATCAACCCAGATACACGACTTTCCATTACCAAAATCTGCTTCTGGGCCACAGTAGATACTGAAACATATTAATTCACCATGGTTGACAGGAGTTTCTTCCTTCACCTCAATCCCGGACACCTATAAGCATTGAATAATCAGAAAGAACGAAGTTTCGTAAGAAAAACAGTTTGCCAATTGCATAAATATGTCTGAACTGTAATGATGGCAACGTAAACAGAAAAATGCAGCACACCTCTGTATCGCAAGAATGAACAAGATTCCTATACTGATTCACAAGCTTAGCTACGGTACTTTTTGCAGCGGTTACATTATCAACAACGAGAACCTTATCATATATTTTCCCAAGGTTTTCACGGACTTTCGAAGTGTCACTGCTTTTCTCCACTTTGGAAATGGTATCAGTATTCTCACTGCTGATTTTGGTACCAGAAGACTTCCCGCTGCTTCTACGAGGTCTCAGTTTTTCCTCTCCTTTAGGATTTACATTAATACTTGCCACAACCTCTAAACTCTTGCTTGGCAATGTCACAACAGGTCCAGATGGCGTAACGCCAATCGATTCTGTATCGAGTGTAGCAGCAGTACCATTACCTCTGGGCTTGAAACCAGAATCAATCTTCTGAGAGGTTTCATAAGTCGGAGCATTAGATACAACTGGGAAAGAGCCATTGAGATAACAACTGTCGTCAACGTTTCTAGCAATTTGACCATTTCTTTCTCTAACCTTCTTCGCTTCTTCTCTCCAAGCACTAACATCACCAGGAACTCGATGAGTTTCAGCTACTTCCGACTGGTTTCCCACCTTGATAATCTCTGGAACCATTCTAAGCTCATTTTGTTTTTGAGTAACGGGTTCTAACCTGCTTTGGTCTAGGCTCAGTTTGTTCTTGTGGGGGTTTGTTTGTTCCAGGCTCAGCTCATTTTCCCTCCAAGCACTAACACTCTCAGGAACTCGATGAGTCTCAGCTACTTCAGACTGGTTTCCCACCTTGATAATCTTTGGAACCATTCTTACCCTGTTAGATTCTGATCGAAGTTCCCATTCCCCATTGAACACAACAGAAGATGAGCGTTGCTGACCCGAATGTTGAAATCCCTGACAAACTGTAGTAGTCGAATAACCAACATTTCCCTCAGTGGAAGCTACTCTCCTGAAGAAAATTCATAAAGCAGTCACAATCAGAGCTTGCGAACCAAACAAACACAAGAACAAACTGAGCCCAGAACAAAGCAGGTTGAAACCTCATACTCAAAAACAAAATGAGCTTAAAAACAGAGCAAATTAATCCATAAGCAAGTAAGCCTAGAGGCTAGAACAGAGCAAATTAGACAATAATCAAGTTAAAATTGAGCATAAAACAGAGCAGGTTAATTGATAATCAAGTAGAATTGAGCCTAGAACAGAGTAGATTAATCGATTATCAAGTGTAGTCTCGAAGAACCCATTTACTAAAAAACCTTGAGAAAGATAAAGTGCAAACCTTTGAAGGGTTATACGGCGAGGGACGAGGAAGGAAGGAACCGAAGGAGAAGAGAAGCGAGAGGAACGAGAAAGCAAGGAAGAGGAAGGAGAAAAGTGGCGGCGAAGAAGAGGGTTATTGTGGGAGGTAAGAGAAACCCCCATGGCCATTATAAGACAACTTAATCTACCCAGCTTGAACTCGTCGGAGATAAGGGATATATAAGGGTTTATGGAGGCGAGTTTTGTCGTGATTCAAGCAAGTGGGTCTGCCTGAGAAGGAAAGCTAAGAGGAGCACAAGATTATTGTGGCCATCGCTTCAGAGAAGACGCACTGTGTCCCTTAAACCCTTGTTTCTATATATATATTTTTTTTAATTACTGTAATCATTTTCTATGTTAATTATATACTACTAAGCATAGTCTATAACGTAAGATAAAGTTATCATTTTTCTATGAAAGAAGTTTCGAATTATGAAAAATACTAGGGTAAACCTTTGTATTCATCCCCTTTCTTCTCAACCAATAAGAATGTTTTATCTAATATTTTATTTAAAAAATAAATTAAAATTAAATTGAAAAGCAAAACTAATTAAAGAAACAAATTCTGTATACTTCTATTTAAAGAAAGTTAAATATTGTTTTGATTTAGATTTTACAATTAAACGAGGTTATATATCGGTTTGGGTTTATAAATGAGAATTAAAGTTTAGATTTTATAATTAAAACAAAATTATATGTCAGTTTGGGTTTACAAATGAGGTGGTTAGGGTTTAAATTTTACAATTAGAACAAAATTATATGTCGGTTTGGGTTTACAAATGAGATGTTAGGGTTTAGATTTTACAATTAGAACGAAATTATATGTCGGTTTGGGTTTACAAATGAGATGGTTAGAGTTTAGATTTAACAATTAGAACGAAAGTATATGTCAGTTTGGATTTACAAATAAGATGGTTTGAGTTTACAAATAAGATGGTTAAGGTTTAGATTTTACAATTACAACGAAATTATATATCGGTTTGAGTTTATAAAAAAACGGGTTAAGTTTCTAATTTTATAATAAATATGTACAGAATTTATTTTTTTATTCTATAAAGGGTGAACCTCTCGGTTCACCCCAAATATTACTCTCGAATTATTAGGTGTGTATCCCTTTCTGTTTGGCCATTATCTTCTTCTATAAAACAAAAACAATACCCTCACTTCACTTAATTTAAACCTTGAGCTATAATGATTTAAGTAAAATTATTAACCTTTAAGTTGAAAAGGTTACTCTGTCCGGATGGACTCGTGGACACATGACACATCATGAGGAGAAGGCAAGCAGCTCATAAGTGGATCTAAAGCAATTACACGTACACTTAAGTCTTACCCATAGAATAGAAGTTGAAGCTGAGGCCTTCAAGAACAGTTGTGTTGGTGATTAAGAAGAAATTGGGATATATGGACTATTATCGAAAATCATTTTTAAAAATTGGAATTTCACTATTTAGGTTTCAGATTTAAAACTAAAAGATTTTGAGTGAAAATTGTGGATAAAACAAACTAAACTATTAATGAATTAAAAACATTTTATTTTCAAAATGAACAACAATACGTCATATACCAATTTTAATTTTAATGTAAAAACGGTCTATAATCCTTAAAAAAAATGTAATTGATCACAAAGCATAATTCACGAATAATAGATAGAAATGGTGATTTTATATCAAAAGCGTTTTGTCCTTCCACCATCGCAACGACTCATCATATCCTAATCCGAAGATATGAACATAAATACACTATTTTATCGGGAGTTTGACAGCAAAGCATCACAAATCGCGTAAGAGCATGTGCATTGGTAGAGAGTCAAATGAATCTCTCATTAATATAATATTAGTTTTTTTAGTGTAGAGAAATTTGAGAATTTTTGATTAATTTTGTATGTCTATTGGTGTGAGAAATCCAATGAGTTTCTCGTTTTTACAATATTATTATTTTTAATATAACTTTATATTTTAAGATAATTTTATTTGAATATTTATTTTGTTATTTTGTATTTTATCTTAACATTATTAATATTTTATAAACAAACTAAATTATTTATTAAATATATTTAATTTTATTAATTAGTTATATTTTATATAATATCAACTAATATTACTTTAAAATAATATGAACTAAATAATATTATGCAAAATGGAACTTGTTAAATAGCTAGTTTTATTTTATGATTTATAAAAAATAGAAAAATAACAAATAATAACAAATAAACTGTTTAATTAAGATTTTAAAATTTTTGTGGAGTTAATTTATTATAACAAATTCTAACAACTTAGAAAGTGACATGTGTCATATGAAGAATGGATCTTATGAGTTTATCAAGGTTTCTCATATTGGAAACCTTGAGAATCGATTCTCCTTTTTATTAAAATATTTTTTTTTTCTTTTTAATTTATTTTTATTCTGAGAAATTCAGTGAAAACCTACCAATGCACATGTCCTAAACTACAGCTTTATTACTCATATATTGACATGACTGATATTTGATAGCCATTCCGAAAAGTTTCATTGCACATACTCAAATTAGTGTCTCTAACTTTTAATAATATTAAAAATAATATTAATCTAAGTTTTGATCTTCATCCTCTTGATTTTATTTTTTCTCCTCCCATTAGTCATCCCTAAATATGGGTGTCTTATATAATTTTTATTAAAAATGTTTTTAAGTAGAGAAGCAAAGGAAAGTGGACAAGAAGAAAGAGGAGAATAAGAAGAATATGAAGAACTGAAGCAAATTACATTAAGGCTGTTTGAACTGAGCAACAGTTACCATCTACCATTAGATTTAATTTTAGTTGCCAGAACATTCCTAGATGCTTGTCCCATTCCTCTACTATCATTGCTCCTTTGCTGCTTCCCGTTTTATCCTATCATAATAGAAGTACTTTATCGTGTGAATAAAAGTAACTAGAATGGAAGTACTTTATCGTGTGAGACAGAGCACTTTCACCTGCAAGCCAATAAGTCCAAGGAAGTAAGGAACTAGGATTTGGAGGTAACAACATTTTCACCTGCAAGCCAATAAGTCCAAAAACACATTTAACCAACAAGAAGTAAGGAGGTGATGTTCAACATACCAAAAAACAAAAGAAACTCCGCAATGTCACACAGCCCACAGCTCAGGAAGAGGAGAAACACACTTCAAAATGCAGAGCATGTAAGCTTGTCAAAGGGCTAAGCATAGCATGTAATTTTGTTTACCTTGCCATTGTTTAACGTTTTCCAGACATAATCTTATGGCCAAAAACAGAATGCACTCCCAACCTTAATGAAGCAATAGCCAAAGAGAACCATCAATAGCCAAAGAGAACCATCAAACATGTACAATCCCTCGAGTTCACAACTCTAAAATAATCCTTATGAACAGCCGTAAGCAAACCTATCATCATCACCAAATCACAAATGAAAACGCCACATACACATGGAAACAACAAACATCAAAGCCAAGAAGATTGTCACAAAGTTAAATACCATCGCCACGGTTATTAGTACGGCCAAGCTTGTAACTGAGATAAACAGCGTCACCAAGTCTCTTCTCATACATATTAACAAGCTCTTCGTTCGCTTGTATCAATCAAAGGCTTACTGTAAAAGTATCACATTTATGCATGTCTAAGAATGTTATCGGTTGTGCCCATCGTCCTACTCTATTAAAGCGGCTAACCCCAGAAACTCCATAGCCTCGATCATCGTCTTGAGCTTCCTCTTGAAGCCCAACATCTGCAGGACTAACTGAGTCTGCGCACAAATAAGACCAAAAAACCAATCACACCTCTGCTTATAAACTATCATCCAACAGAACAAGATTGTATCTAGAGACTCTTCTCTAAGCAGAACATATAAAAACTTCAAGTTTCACCCCCAATGAACCCTAAAATCACTGATCCTAATAGTCCAATGTACAATAGACTGATGCATCTCTTCTCTAATCCGTAAATTTCACCATGTCTACATAAAAGTTACAACCTTTGCAACTCTGAATCTCTAACGACTTCAAATTGTGAATTGCAATTGCCCAGATTTAGTGGAATTCACAAATCAAATGAGCTATTCAAGATAAATCTTCCATAGTTATTCATATCCAATGAAACCAACCTAAAACTCGTTTAACCAAATCTTTCTAAATCACTACCAATATATGTATATCACTAATTCAATCAAAACCAGCAGAAACTGCACAAAATAACCTATCCGGAATCCTAGAAAAACAAACAGAGACAGAAGAAGAAAGAGAAGAGAAGTACCCAAAACAGAGCATAGTTTTTGGACAGCCATGGAAGCAGGAGAAGGAGCTTTGCCAGTGAAAGTCCCCTTGCAGAGGTCGTAAAGCTCTTGCACTCTGGGAGAGAAGAATTCTCCTGATTCCTTGACGCCATGTGAAAGTCTTTCTTGTTAACCAGATTCAACAAAACCTTTTCACCAGCTTTGAACAATATAGATCGGCTAATCATCACCAATATAGATCAAATCATCATCATCAAAGTTTCCATCTAGGTAAAGGTGATCAACTTGAGCATGAAGCTTTTCTTGCATTGTGGCTTTCCCATTTCGTTTTTCCAGATAAGTATCGTCCTTCTGTTTCTGTAAAGACTCTCCCAATCGCTGTTCGTTTGGCTAGAGGTGAAAGGGTTGCTCTTGCTCCTGCTGTTCTCGCAAGACTTTACAAAGATTTGGGTGAAATTTCGAGAGATAAGTCCACTAAAAATCTTTATTTCCAGTCTCTGTTTAAGTTACTTCAAGTTTGGACATGGGAGAGGTTCAAGAAGTTGAGACCAGAAGCTAAAGAGATACCTAAAGGCCAACCAAGAATTTCTCGGTGGGACCGTCTGCAAAGGAAAACTGAGGATGTGAGGCTGAGTTTTGATGATTTTGAGTGGCGTCCTTATACGAAGCCGTTAACTAATTGGAACCCTCCTCGTTTTTATGTTGAAGAATCTATGTGGGTGACTGTTGATGACAAACTTGAAGATGAGTTTGTTTCGTTTGCTCGTTGTGTGAGGAGTTCTCAGCTTGTTGGGATTGGTTTTGTAGAGGATTACTATCCTAATCGTGTTGCAATGCAATTCGGGATGGCTCAAGATTGTCCTGGTTTGGTTACTCGTCGTCACAGCAACGTCACAGAAAAGGAAGCATGGGATGATTACAACAAGTCTCTTGATGGTTTAAAGCTGTTCATCCCTTCTCGTCTCTCTACAACTTCTGTTACTGCGAGATACCAAGACTGGTGGCTGAAATCAGTTTCACGGTTTTTGCTTTCCTCAGACTCAACTGAAACTTTCAATTTAAGTAATTCAGTTGTTGATGATGATGATGATAATGTATCTCATAAGGTACTTCCATTGAGTCAAGTGTTTCAGAAGTTGGGAATGGGGTTTCCTGCAAACCTCAGAAGATGTAGGAGTCGTAGAAGAGCTAAGAATCTAAGGTGTAAGATGGAGAAAGACAAGACTAGTAATGGTGATGTATCAGCTTCAACAGAACTGGCACTTAGTCGTTTGTTTCAGAAGGAGTTAGTGAAGAAGAAAATTGAGTGTGTAGGATACAAGAGACGCAAGCGAGCTCGTGAGGATGATGCCAAGTCCAATGATAACATCACTACTGCCCAGAGTATCATTAAATCTAGAGAAATAAATGGAGGAAATGCTTCTGAATCACTTGGAAAAAGAAGTAAACTTGAGGATGATAACAATGGTTCAGAGATTTGTCAAAAGCTTGCTTTTGGAGATAATGAAACTATACCACCACCAGAAATAGAAGAAAGGAATAAAAAGTCTGATGAAACTGGAAGCAAAGCTGGGAAGAATGTGGTTCTGAGCTCATTTGATGATAACACTTCTTCAGATCCTGCTCTTGGTGCTAATAGAGGAGTATATGACATTGTAAAGTCACCACGAGAAACAAGACAAACCTGTGATGACGACCTTGTTGTATATGGAAGCAATGTATGTATGACTAATGATGGTAGCAGTGAACCAAAGTGTTTGCTCCAAGAAGATGGTGTCATAACTGGAGAAAAGCAGAGATCGGATGAGAACGAAGATGTTGTTGATGATGACAGTTTGATATATAAAAAGTTAGCATTAAAGACAGACAACAATGAGTCCATCCCTTGTCAAAAGCTTGCTAATGAAGATGGTAGCAAGGCATATAAGAGTATGGTTCTTAGTCCACCTGATGAGTCGAACATTCACATCGCTGTAGGGGATGGAAGTCAGGGACAGGACTGTCTGTTTCATGACAATGCCCTCAGAAGTGAAGAAACTAAGAGAAATGATGGTTTTGGTGAGGGTAATGACTCCTACGAAAAGAGATTCCACAAACTGAAAGAGTTGGCATCATCTATAGAAGATCGTATTATTAAGGCACAAAAAAACATGGCATCGTTAATAGAATGGAGAGCCTTAAAACGAAGGAAAATAGCAGCAGCTTATTTAAATTAAGCGTGTTCGATATTGTTTGAGACAGGTAGAATATCAAAGACCAAGCTTACCTGTGTGGTCTTTTGGCTTTAGTATGTTTTGAAGACTAACTTGATGTAATGTAAGTATTTCAACTGTATCTTTTGAACTAAGTTATGAGCTAATATATAGCTTCTTGGTGTGTTGTTTACCAGAGAGAGCCTCCTTTTTGATTTCATCATGTAAAATCTATAAACAAGAAAACTATATGTATTAAAGAGATTCTTAACACACAAAAAAAACATTGGTCGCGTAAGGATCAACTGGTAAAAGGCATAAATTACCACAACATTGTCAACACCATACAGATTTCTAAACTAGGCTTAATAGTTTGATTATACGAAACTACACATTAATTTAGTTACAAGGAACATTGTTTAGTTTTTTCGAGTATAATACCTAGATAGAGCGTTTGCATTTGCATGCTAATACAGAAAAATGACAAATTTTCATTTGAATATATTGAGTATTGAGATTACCCAAGAAGATAGTTTTTAGGATCATCATATTGACAAAACAGAGTTGTACGTCTTATATGATATGCTCAGCTTGGTTACTTTCCGTGTTATCTAATTTTCAGTAAATGGAAACTATAAGGTGGACATGAATTTGTGAATACATAGTACAAGACCATTCAATAAATATTGTCTTTAGTCTAGTTGTAAAGATTTAAAATTTGTGAAAGAAACTGTAGTTATGAAATTATTCAGAAAAAACATTTACATTTCTTTTGGAAATTATTAATTGTGGAACTTTGCTCGTTTGCCATAAAAAAAGCCACTGTTCCATACAGTCAACATTTTTTAGTCTACCCATCTTCAACAAAAGATGCCATCTTTTTTTATTTTCCGTTCAAAGTAACTGATCCGCCAAGTCTCCGTCTTTTATCTTCAAAATCCCTAGTTTTGTTGTTTGCTTCTTCATCGTCTCGAGAGATGAAGACCACATCGTCACCGTCACTCACTGAGAGTGAGAATCTTCTCGTTGAAGAGAGAGAGGAGGTCATGGTTTCTAAGAAAGGTTGTTCCTTGAGCAAAACCCATTTTCTAAAACCCTTCGTTACCTCCATCGATGGCTGCTCTGTAGCTGAGCTTCCCCGTCGTGAACAAGGACAACGTCTCTCTGTTTCATCTCCGCGGCTTTCCTTCTCAGGGGTTAGGTTTGCACAGCCTTTCTTTGTTTCCTGGCTTGAAAAGTTGGAAGCTTTACACGCACCCACTTGGAGAAAAGCTGGGATCTTTGAAGCAATCAACGTATCTAAATACAATATCCATGTAAACCCATCTATGATTCTCCCCATTGCTGAGAAATGGTGCCCTGAAACCAAATCTTTCGTCTTCCCTTGGGGTGAAGCAACGATAACGCTAGAAGATGTAATGTTGCTTTTAGAGTTTTCTGTTTTAGGTTCTTCTGTTAATGCACCTTTAGAAAGCTTAGAGATGGTAGATTCAGTGAAGAAACTGGAGAGAGCTAGAGTTGAGGTTAAGGGTAAGACTAATAGGGTGAGTCAAGGTCCATGGATTCGGAGCTTCTTTGGTCGAGGTGATCAGCTTGAGCATGAAGCTTTCCTTGCATTGTGGATTTCGTATTTCGTTTTTCCAGATAAATCTTTTTCTATCTCTAGAAAGATTCTCCCAATCGCTGTTCGTTTAGCTAGAGGTGAAAGGATTGCTCTTGCCCCTGCTGTTCTCGCAAGCCTCTACAGAGATTTGGGTGAACTTACCAGAGGTAAGTCCACTAAAAGCCGTAATCTCACGTCTTTGTTTATATTAGTCAGAGTTTGGACTTGGGAGAGATTCAAGAACTTAAGACCAGGAGCCAAAGAGATACCTAAAGGCGAACCAAGAATTTCTCGATGGGATTTTGTTCGACATAAATCTGAGAATGTGAGATTTGGTTTTGATGATTTTGAATGGCGTCCTTACACTAAACCGCTTAAAAACTGGAACCCACTCCAGTTTTACCTTGAGGAAGCTATGTGGGTGACTGTTGATGACAAACTAGAAGATGAGTTTGTTTCGTTTGCTCGATGTGTGAGGAGTTCTAAGCTTGTTGGTATTGGTTTTGTAGAGGATTATTATCCTAATCGTGTTGCAATGCAGTTCGGGCTACGGCAAGATCTGCCTGGTTTGGTTGCTCATCAGAGCAACTTCACAAGAAATGAAGCTTGGGATGATTACAATAAGTGTCTTGATGGTTTAAAGTTGTACATGCCTTCTCGTCTTTCTACAAGTTCTGTTACTGCGAGATACAGAGACTAGTGGCTGAAATCGGTTTCAGAGTTTTTGGGTTCTGAAGAGATGCAGAAAGAGTCAACTGAAACTTTTAATGCAAGGAATACATTTGATAAATATGATGGTGGTCATACTGATGTATCTCTCAAGGAATTGCCTATGAGTCAAGTGGTTCAGAATTTGCAAGAAGGTTTTATTGTAAAACGTAGAAGATCTAGGATGCGCAGTTTAGCAAAAATATATAAGATAGGTGCGTTGGTGAACAGTGTTGTGTCTTCAGGTTGGAAGATGAACAAGACAAGTGGGGCTTTGACAAACAAGAGAAGCAGTAACGAATCTTTGCACATGAAAACAGCTTGTGGCGATGGTGATGAGAGTTCTATGGATGAAGAAGATATTAACATGACCATTTCTCAAATCATCAGATGTGGGAAGAAGTATAGTGATGCAGATAAACCAGGAGGAGATGCTTCTGAATCACTCGGAAAAAGAAGTAGAAGATATCTGGTGGTGGACAGTGATGATGATTTAGGGTCTTGTCAAAAGAATGCTTTGAGAAAACTAGAACAAAGGAGTGAAGAGGATGATGAAACTGCAAAACAACCAGAAAAGACAAGGCAAAGATGTGATGATGTAAATGGAAGTAATGCAGAGAAGAAGACTATGATTGATGATAGAACAAAGGGAGCAGAGTGTTGGCAACACAAAGATAGAGAAAACCATAGATGCATTGAAAAGCTTTGCAGTGAAGTTAAGATGGAAGAAGATATTGATGAAAGAATGAGGCAGAGAAAGCTTGCAATAATGGAGATAGGAGTAAAGATGGAGGCCCGTATGATCAAGGTGGAGAAGAGTTTGGCCAAGATTAGAAAATGGAAAACCAGACCAAAAATGCAGTTTCTGCCTAGCTAGTTATGCCATTTGATCTGAAACTTTTCAAGAGTATCCCCTAAGTGAGTCATGGATATTAAAAATTAAACAATGTCCATTACTCGCAGGCAAATGACAAAACTTTATGGTGTTAGTATTAGAAAGATATATCAAATGTGGGGAATCAATACTTTTGCTTTTGAATTAGGTGTCAGAGAAACATTAAGAGGTTAGTCATGGATTTATCGAACTTGTTATTCGTTTTTGGTTAAACGCTAAATGGATGGTTTGAGAGACGGTTAAGTTGAATGGTTAGTTCTGGTTTAAGAGTGGATTACTTGAAGTAAAAGTCAACCCGTGACATGCCAATATGCCTTAGAAATTGGGTGTTACAGCATAGAGATCAACCATAATAATTATCCTCTTCATCCCATCGCTTATGAACCACTTTGTAATTTCTTTTCTACGTGATAATTGATTGAATCAATTTGCTACCTCTTAGCTTTGTCTTGTTTGAGTTTTAAACGTGAGATTTTTATAGGCTTGTGAATGTTTTGAACCAAATAAACCCATCAAACCCACCACGAGCCACCGGCCCACCGTTAGTCCTCCTTAACACGAGGGTTGTCTGTCTTACGGTTTAGAGTTTGTAAAACATTTTTAACCATTAAATCTTCATAATTACTCTTGATTCTTGTTTTCCAAGTCAACTTTAAGATCTGAAAATATACATAAGCTTGAATTTCATTCGTTTTTTTTTCTCACTCTAAATTAACTGCGAGAAAGAAAACGTCAAACGTTTCATTTGATCAATTGGCTTTAAAAAAATGATTTCATGCAAAATAACTAAGTTTCAACACAATTTTTTAATGGAGATTATTATGGATTTTTTTACTTTTTGCTCCAATTATTTTGAATCTGCCAATTTATTCAAATATTTTAGATTTACCATCTTTGGTCACTTTTAACACTTGTGAATTTTATTTGCTAACATACATAGTTCATAACAAATACTAAAACCCTATATATGAAAAATAGAATTTAATAACTCAAACATCTTATTATATAAAGCTTGGTTCTCAAAGTTAGTAACTCAACATATCGTGATACGTGTTAATTTTAACGATCATAGATCAAAGTTAAAAACTCATCAGATCGTGACAAGTGTCAGTTTTAACGATTAAATATCCAAGTTAATAATTCACCAGATTGTGACACGTGTCAATTTTAACGATAAGAAATCACACATCAAAGGTAGTAACTCATCAGATCGAAAAAGATTCTAAACACACCTCTCTATATAAGCAAATAGATGATGATATATTTTTCACCAAACAAAATAATTTCACCCCCTCTAGCTTTGATGAAATTTGTTTATTGTCTAATCGAAACAACTATATAAAATAATTTCTAGATATTACTACGTGTTTTCGTCGTCGTTTCTTTGAATTTTGTTTCGTTTCTCAATTTTATAATGCATACTATGCAATCTTTGACTTTGAAGTGTTAACAAGGTTTCTTATGCATAATAACTAAGGTTTTTGAGATTAACAAATTTCTCACGGTGTTATTATTATTTTTATTAATTTGCATGATAGGTAGCATAAAAAAGATGAATACACAAATGCAAGATAACAACAGAGATTATATAACACTAGATCAACTAAATAGAAAGCGTTTTTATCGTCGAACGATAGTACGTCTTACAAGAAAGTGGAGACAGAGGCTACATCATGGTGTGTTAAAGAAACTTACATGACATACATTGGTAAATTTAACATTAGTTACTATCAAAAGATGTTGTGACGTTGGAAAATGGTCTTTAGTTTCATTGGTTGCTAGAGCAAGCCACTTTAAGATAGCTAAAAGACGTGAACATGTTCTCTCCAAACAGAAGGAGGGCAGAGCCGAGGTTCTCTCTATAGTAGAGTAGGTTGGACGCAAGGTTATCTCCCCAAGGGAGGAAGATGGGGAAGGTTGGACGCAAGGTTATCTCCCCAAGGGAGGAAGGTGGGGGAGGACAGACGCAAGGTTATCACTCCAAGGGAGGAAGGCGGAGCGAAGGTTTTCTCCATGGTGGAAAATACTACACGTAAGGTTCTCTCCATAAGAGAGGAGGACAGAACCGTGGTTCTCTCCATAGTTAGTCATACACTATTGTGATGTAATTTATTTTTTATTCAAAATATTTTTTGAACCAACAATTTTAGTGATTAAAGAAACTATGCAAAAGTAAAAGTAAAGAGACATATAAATAGTTGGCTTAATTTGTTTATATAAACATTTCTAGGTGGTGGTAAATAATATATTTGTAACATACAATATACCTAGGTGTAAAAAATAAACTTTTAATGGTAACATACATAAAATATTTGTATATGGATATAAATTAGTGTATCATAGCAAAAAAAATTATAAATAATATACAATAAATTTTAATATATTTTTAATAAATTTTATTTTATTTATAAAAATTTAAACCCGTACATCGGACGGGTCCTTATCTAGTAACGTATAAAGTTGTGTTTTAAAATATTGAAAAAGGCAAATTCATAAGATATTAGCCAAAATGGCAAAATCAATAAATGCCATGATGGCAAAATCCACAAATGAGAACAAACAGGGTTCTGATGCTATTTAGAGGGAGGTATTGAACTTAATGTTTTAGAGGATTTTAAAGTATTCTTAAAATCATATGTTATTCAATTGAGGATTTAAAAAAATCTCATGAAATCCTATGTTATTCAACTAAGATTTATATAAAGTCCTTTAAAATAATTTAGAATCTCTTGTTATTCAATCAATAGTTTATAAATCCAACTTTAAATCTCTTGTTATTCAAAATATCACAACTTTTTTTAGAATGCTACTTTGAATGATTCTAAGAAACTTTTTTTTTTCTTTTTAGTTGAAAAGTACTCCACTCAAAATCATACCCTTTGAAGTAGAATTTTAAAGGATTTCAATTAAAAACAAAAACAAACAAATGAGCAGTCAACGCTTCTTGTTTATAATCTCTCAACAATTCATGTTTGCTTCTCTCTCTCTCACTTTGATTCTCTCTCTCTCACGTTTGCTTATCTCTCTCTCTCCTTACTCTGTTTTTGTTCTTGTCTAGAGAGAACCACTGAAATATCAGATCACATGTTGTTTGCTTCTCTCTCTCATCGTTGTTTCTCACGATGCATAGATTTTTTTTTTTGGGTAAAATATTTCAAAATCACAAAAAGTTTAGTAAGAAAATCTCATAGAATCTCATAGAATTACATCTCATTTTCTAAAAAGAAAAATAAAAAAAATCTAAAACACAATCAAATCTGCTAAACATCTCCTAAATCTTTCAAAATTCTAAAATATTTAAATCTTACCAAATCCTTTAAAATATAACTTGAATACCCCTCTCTTAAAGATTTCGATTTGAAATGATTTTCTCGATCTCGGTTTACTTCAACCAAAATGGTCAACCGACTATAAAAATGGTTGATCAGTTTTTATGTATTTTGAGTTAGTTAAACCGGTCACTACTTCAGTTCTATCCAATTTTTGGGTTATTTCGATTGAAATTTAATTATTTTGTTTAAGTATAGTTTATTAATTATTTTAAATCATTTTTTGATATTAAAATGTGAAAATTGTTTGATATCTATGTGTGTGTGTGTACTTTTGGTATATGATATATCATATTTTTATAGTCTGAGCAAACCAACTATACCAGGTCATATATGTATGAGACATAATAAAAACAAATTTTGCTATTTTACTATGTTAGTTTCTAACTAGAACAAATTAAATTGAATCTAAACCGAATATAACCAAATTGAATCGAGCTTAAACTGAGTTACAGATTAATTTTTATGGTACATTATCTTGCCAAAATCCAGAAAAAGAAAAAACACTTACAAAAAATAATGTATGGATCGATAACACCCGGCGGAGGTAAGAAAAAACACTTACAAAAAATAATGTATAAAAACACTTACAAAAAAGAACACTTGGCGGATGGATCGGTTTGCCGACCATTTCGCTCCGGCTGATGTTGACCTGATTGGCGCTATCCTTCTGAGTATTAATCAACAATCAGACTCGCTAGGTTGGCATTTTACAAAATTTGGGAAGTATACGGTTAAGTCGGGTTATCATACGACACATATGGCAGTCTCTCAGGAAACCCAAGTGGTTGCTTATGGTCCCGATCTTACGCCTCTCAAGGCTTCGATTTGGAAAACCCGGTGCCCACCGAAATTGCAGCATTTTATGTGGCAGGTCCTTTCTGGGTGTTTTACGATGACAGCAAATTTAAGACGACGAGGTATTTATTGTGATGAGAATTGTTCTCGGTGTGGGGCAGAAGGAGAAACTATAAATCACACTCTTTTAGAGTGTCCGCCAGCGCGGCAGGCTTGGGCTCTCTCCAATGTTCCAACAAGTTCCCAGGCTTTTCCCACCCCTTCGGTATATGCTAATATGGATCATTTCTTAGGGGCATAAACTCCAGGCGCTCAGGTCCCGACTTTTCCTTGGATTATATCGTACATTTGGAAAGCCCGAAATGCAAGTGTAACAACCCGTCCCGTGGACCCCACTAGCCTCACTACTAGCTTTCCCCCATAGGCCCAAAGCTGGCCCTACATGGCATCGATCCTAACCCCTCACCGTGGCAAATGGAACTACTCATCCAAATCCACAGTAGGTTATTGGTGTGCCAGGCGTTCCTCGAACCCTGGTCCTCACCCTTTATCAACCTTCCCACAGGACAAGTTGCCACCAATTGTCAATTGGTGACAGCTTGTCCTGTGGGAAGGTTGTTAAAGGGTGGGGACCAGGGTTCGAGGAACGCCTAGTACACCAATAACCTACTGTGGATTTGGATGAATAATCAATTGGTGGCAACTTGTCCTGTGGGAAGGTTGATAAAGGGTGAGGACCAGGGTTCGAGGAACGCCTGGCGCACCAATAACCTACTGTGGATTTGGATGAGTAGTTCCATTTGCCACTGTGAGGGGTTAGGATCGATGCCCTGCAGGGCCAGCTTTGGGCCTATGGGGGCAAGCTAGCAGTGAAGCTAGTGGGGTCCACGGGACGGGTTGTTACAGCAAGGGTGTTTGAGAATGAGGTAGAGCGATCGAATGAGGTGGCACGACTTGCCATAAGTGAAGCAAATGCCTGGTCAGAGGCTCAGAGTGAGGAGGAGGAGATTTTCCCATTTCGCCCACAACCTGTTCCTTGGTCGGGGGTGCGGGGGGCTCAGCTCTCCTCTGTCTTCACAAGTTTCTGTTGTTTTGTTGATGGCTCGTGGAAGGACTCGGATAGGTTTGCTGGTGCGGGATGGGTTTGTCGGTCGTCTCAGGGGTCCTCCCCGCTGCATGCTGAAGTCGAAGCCTATCCCCCCTGCATGGGCGCTGCAAATTTCCGCCGTAGCCTATCCCCCCTGCATGCTGAAGTCGAAGCTTTTGTTTGGGCTATGCGTTGCATGATAGGTCACAATCTTTTAGACGTGACTTTCTATACAGACTGTACAGATTTGGTGAATATGGTATCTTCTCCCTCCGACTGGCCAGCCTACTCAGCATATCTCAAAGACATCAAGGTGAACATGGAAGAATTCTCGACATTCTCTTTGACCTTGATTCATTGGAAGGACAATTTGCTTGCGGATCATCTGGCACGACAAGTTCGTACCCAACCGCATGTTATTACTTTTGTAAACGACTCTTCTCCCAATTGGCTCTCATGAGCTAATCTTTTTCATTGTTGTCAAAATAATAATAATAATAATAATGTACATTAAAACGAAACCAAATTATAAGAGCATGTACAGTGGGAGAACCTCTATGAGTCTCAAATATATTATTTTAATCAGTTTTGTGTAATTTTCTTTTATTTAAAATTTAAATTCTAAATAAAATTCAGAACCAATAGTGATGAAACATGTGTCAAGTGAGTCTCTCATAAGGTTCTTAAAGTCTCTCATTTGAGAGACTCACTTATTTCTCTTTTTTACTTTTTCATTATTATATATTATTTTGTGGGTGAGAGACTAATTGAGAGACTCCCACTACACATGCTCTAAATAGATTGTATATCCAGTGGAATACTTACAAAAAATGGTATTATCAGTTATATTTTACATGGTGATGGACATGATGGTGGTAGAGAGATTATAATATATACCAATTTCATATGTGATAAATGATAACACATTAGGTAAAAACAAATTTCGTTATTTTATTAATGTTAGTTTATCTTATATAATAAAGTAAGGTTTCTTCAAAGTTATGCTCTAAGAAGCTGACAAGTGGCACTGTATTCTTTTGACATGTGTCATTACAATCAAATTTAAATACACTATTTTTAATATTTACTAAATTTAAATATAGTTTTATACTAACAAAAAATCTTATCATTTTTAATGTCTTTTTAGTAGTTATGTAATTCCCATATAAATTAATTTCACAACTTTTACATCAAAAGATCAATTCATTTATTATAAATAATTTAAAGATATAAAATATGAAATTTCTTAGTTTTGGCATAAAAATCAATTCTTTCAGTCTAAACTGAATTCAATATATAAAATAAATTAATTCCAAGATATTTAAAATATGATATTTCATAATTTTGTGCTTAAAGAGCAATTTTTTTGTATTTAAAAATAACTTCAAAATAATAATAATCAGAATCACAACTTATGACATATTAATTCTTTAAAATCACAACTTGGTTTCTTTTTAGTCAAGTTTAAAAATATTTATTCTCTACACATCTAGATTAAACATTTATGTACTTTTGCTCCTCACAAAATGGAAAAAAACTTATGTTTTAAATAGTAAACTACGGTGAGAGTCAAAAGAAGGTGTACAAAATAAATATGTATGTGACTTCACATCATTGTATGTTCTTAAAAAAAATAGCTCATTCATATATGTTAATCTCACTAATTAATCAAAACATTCTCAATTTGATAACTTTGAAAGTAATGAAAATTTTACAATTTACACACAGACTTTACAATATACAATATACAATTTCAAATATGAAATCTAACAGTCAAATAAATGGTGCATATGATTTTACAAATTTAAATAAAACAAAAGGTTTATATTGTATATTAATATTTTAATTTGTTCCTTTTGATCAAGTTGACAAAATTTTAAGATAAAATTAGTTTTAGATAATAATTCATAAAACCTGATAAATTTTCAATTTACAATTAATATTCCAAAATATTGTATATTTCACTCCAACTGCTTCTTCAACTCTGTCATCTCTGTTGAAGTCATCATGTAAGGCATCTTAGATAACGATGTTAATCTCAATTCCAAATCAATCATGAAGAGATCAGGCCGACATAGTGGTAATCCCTGCAACGACTAAAACACATCATCAAAACCTTGAACCACCCGAATACCTCCAGCCGTAGCCTATCTCACAGACTCCAGCATAGCAATAGTAACCAAATAGGCCTCACAATCATTCTCGATCGTCTTCCCTGTCTACATGGCCGAGATTAAGAGATACCCTAAAGTCGGTCTCACTCCGTGAAATATCAACTTCCCTCCGAGTCGCCCAAGTGCTACTCTCCCCTGGTGACAATCCAGATGCACTTGGTACCGATCCAACCAATTCATACCAAAGATAACATCATATAACTCCATAGAACTAATAATCAAATCTAGTGGCATTGACCTCTTGCAATCTAAATATCCAACCCCTCGCCCGTCCAAATACCGCCAGTAACTCGCCTCCCGCAACTCTAATAGCTCTAAATTATTCACCCGAATCCTCTCTGTTTTCAAAATATTTTATATTTCATTACATTTATTTTACCCACGCAATGCGTGGGACTTTTCCTATTCCTAGTAAATAATACAATGTTGATCTGATCAAAATATATACAAATTTCATTTGTGATAACACATTAGGTAATTAATACATGTACAGTCAGCATTTTAATTTAATTTAATAAGTAGGAAATTAAAAAGAAAAAAAATGGGACTTTGCTTTGCTTTGCCATTAAAAGCGAAGCGTCTAGCATTTTACACTGCACATCTTCAACAAAAATGCCATCTTTTCCCAAACATAGCAACTAACTGATTCCTAAAGTCTCCATTTTTTTTTTCTACTTTCAAAATCCCTAGCTTCTTCTCCATCATCTAGAGAGATGAATAACGCCTCTTCCTCATCACCCACTGAGAATCTTCTCGTTGAAGAGAGAGAAGAAGTCATGGTTACTAAGAAAGGTCGTTGCTTGAGAAAAACCCATTTCCTAAAACCCTTTGTTACCTCCATCAAAGGTGGCTCTGTGTCTGAGCTTCCTCGTCGTGACTACCAACGTCCTTCTGATTTCTCTTCTGAGCTAAAGCGCTTCTCTTCACAGGTTTCCTTCTCAGGGTTTTGGTTTGCAGAGCGTCGTTTCTTATCTTGGGTTGTAAAAATGGAAGCTTTACACGCACACACTTGGAAAAAAGCTGGGATTTTTGACGCAATCAAGGCTTCTACTTACAACATCTCCAAAAACGCGTCTTTGATTCTCTCCGTTACTGAGAAATGGTGTCCTGAAACCAATTCTTTTGTCTTTCCTTGGGGTGAAGCAACCATAACCCTCGAGGATGTGATGGTTCTTCTGGGGTTTTCTGTTTTGGGTTCTCCTGCTTTTGCGCCTTTGAAAAGCTCGGAGCTGAGAGATGCCTTTGAGGAGCTGGAGAAAGCAAGGATTGAGACTAGATGCAGCGATAGAAGTGCCAGGGAAGGAACATGGATTTCGAGCTTTTCAGGTAGAGGTGGTCAGATGGAGCATGAAGCTTTTCTGGTTTTGTGGCTTTCGCTTTTCGTGCTTCCTGGTACATCTCGTCGTGCTATTTCTACACATGTTACATCCATTGCTGTTCGTTTAGCTAGAGGTGAAAGGGTTGCTCTTGCCCCTGTTGTTCTCTCAATCCTCTACAGAGATTTGGGTCGAATCTGTGATTTTTCTAGAGATAAATGTGATGACAAGATTCATTTGAAGTCTCTGTTTAAGTTGGTACAAGTTTGGATATGGGAGAGATTCAGAAACACAAGACCAAAAGCTAGAGAGATACCCAAAGGTGAACCTAGGATAGCTCAGTGGGACACTCTGCAACAAAGAAATCAAAACGTGAGATGGAGGTTTGATGATTTTGAGTGGCGTCCTTACACTATGTTGCTAAAGAACTGGAATCCACTCCGTTTTTACCTTGAGGAGGCTATGTGGGTGACTGTCGATGACAATGTTGATGATGAATTTGCTTCTTTTGTTCGATGTGTGAAAGTTTCTCAGCTTGTTGGAGATGGTTTTCTAGAGGACTACTTCCCGAATAGAGTGGCGATGCAGTTTGGTTTGGATCAAGATCTTCCTGGTTTGGTTACTCGTCACAGAAACTTCACAGAAAAGGAGGCTTGGAATGAATACAGTAAGTCTCTTGATGGTTTAAAGCTCTACATGCCTTGTCGTCTCGATCAAGGTTCTGTCACTACGAGATACCGAGTCTGGTGGCAGAAGTCAGTTGCAAAGTTTTTTGGTTCTGCAGAAATGCAGAAAGAAACAACTGATAAATCTGATGCAAGGAATAAATCTGATCATAATGATTATGATGCAAGGAGTAAAGCTGATCATTATGACGGTGATGGTGATATTGATGCATCTCCCAAGCTACCGCCTTTGAGACATGTGGTTCAGGAATTGGAAGAAGGGTTTTCTGCAAAAGGAAAAAGACCTGAGATGCATAGATTAGTAAAGCAAGATAAGATAGGGGGGTTGGTCAACAACAGTCGTGTATCATCAGGTTGGAAGATGAACAAGACAAGTGATGGTTTTACAGATAAGAGAAGCATTTACAAGCCAGTGCAGCAGAAGCGGGCTTATGAGGATGATGATGAGAGTTCTATGGATGAAGGTGATAACATGACTACTGCTAGAAGGATCGGCTCTAGGAAGAAGTATAGTAGTGATGCTGTAAGAGGTGCTTCTGAAAGAACTGGAAAAAGAACTAGAAGATATGTGGCAGCGGATAGCGAGGATGATTCAACGCCTTGTCAAAAGCTTGGTTCGATTAAAGAGGATGATGAAACTGCAAGCAAATCACAGAAGACAAGGGAGATTCGTAATGATTTTGAGGTTAACGTGATTGGAAAAACTGCAGGGAAGAAGAGAATGATCGATACTGAGCAACGTAATGGATCGATTCTGAAGAGCATTGGAAGAGTTGAGACCAAGAAAGAAGAGTGTTTGGTCCATGAAGACGGAGAAAAGCAGAGACGCAATGAGAAGTTGTGCAGAGAAGTTAAGAAGGAAGAAGAACTTGATGAAAGATTGAAAAACAGAAAGCTTGCAGTAAAGGAGATAGAACTGAAGCTTGAGTCACGTATTGCTGAGACGGAAAAGACTTCGGCCATGATTGGAATGTGGAAAGCCAGAAGAAACCGGACCTAAAATGGAGTTTCTGCTTAGGAAACAAAACAGCAATGTCACACATATCAATTGGTGTGATTGTCTTTTGCTCTTTTGCACTTTTGCATTTTGCATTTGGAGAAAACTTACCAGACGCAAATATTTATGGTGTTAGTAGTAATCAGTAGTCAGTACTTCTGCTTTTGAATTAGACAAAGAGAGACTTCGAGACGCACATTGTCTAGTCTTTTTATTTGTCAGACTCTATCTATTAGGAAACAAAACACCAATGTCACACATATCAATCAGTGTATTTGGTGTGAATGTCTTTTGCACTTTTGCATTTTGCATTTGAAGAGAACTTACCAGACACAAATATATACGGTGTTAGTAGTAAATTAGTAATCAGTACTTTTGCTTTTGAATTAGACAAAGAGAAACTATGAGAGGTCACACACACACATTCTCCAAGTAGAAATTTGTTTGAGTCTTTGATGGTTATTCTTTGGTTTGATTTGGTTAAGAATTTCTCAGTTTCAATTTGGTCAATTAATTTTCGATAAATGCCGTTGCATGCTTTTAGACTTTACATTTTAGAAAGCAAACAAAACTGTAAATTGCATATTTTTTTTTTGACATCTTGTAAATGCCATTTACCCAGCAGTTTTTGTATCTTTTCCAGAAATGCAAATTATATTATCCGTACTTTTTCTCTGGAATATGTCTTTAAGTTATAAAAGTTAATATTTTCATACATGTTTTAATTCACAAGCCGCTAAAAAACCGAAAACATTTAAAATGATTTTGATAAGAAAAGTAAATATTATTTAATCTTTATTCACAGCTTGTAGATTTTTTTTTCTAATTTGAGAATTTCTAAGAAAGTAGTATCTCAATATTAGCACCCACGCTGCAACGTTGCAATTACATGGCGGAGTCTGAATATATTTAGATTCTTTTACAAAATCTAGCTTTTTTTTATTTACGAGAATTTTATTTTCAGCTTGATTTGACAAACAATATCGACTGAAATCAAATAAAACATATTATAATTTTAAATCTATAAATAAAAATTATTGAACTTTTATAGTTCAAAAGTAGGGGTGGGCAAAAAAACCAAAATTTGAAAAATCGAACCGAACCAAACCGAAATAAATAGTTTGGTTTGGTAATAGTTAAGTCTAAAAATCCGTTTGGTTTTTATTTTAATTAACCATTTGGTTAAGTCTAAAAATCCGTTTGGTTTTTATTACAAAATCTAAACCTTAAAAAAATTATTTGTAAACCCAAACAACATATAATTTTGTTTTAATTGTAAAATCTAAAGTCTAAACAATTTATTTGTAAACCCAAACCGACACATAATTTTGTTCTAATTGTAAAATCTAAACCAAGCCAATATTTAACTTTCCTTAATTAAAAGTATACAGAATTTGTTTCCTCAATTGGTTTTGCTTTTTAATTTAATTTTAATTTATTTTTAAAATAAGATAATGTTTAGAAGATTTTGATTGGTTAAAAAGGAGGAGGTGAACCTAAGTATTTTTCTTTTGAGCATGGTAAACCTTTAAATTTTATGAAAAAGATATCAATATTTATATGAAGAATTACCTATGGTAACCTACTTTTGTTAATGATTAGCCACATTAATCTCTTTTTATTTTTATTGTCAGACTAACTCACTTTTTGTGTAATAATTTTTATAATACCAAAAATGTCCTTTGCCTTTTTCTTTTCAAATGGCAAAAACATATGGTTCATAAAATTATTAAAATTAAATTCCAATATATAAATATTTATGAAAATATATTAATTGTTTAAAACCTAATGTAATAGAATTAATCTTGAATCGACTTTCTTCATTCTCCATAACATAAAATCTCTTACGTCTTTTTCTTTTTGATTAGTTTATTGAATTTCTGGGCTGAATTATTGTTAATTCTGAACCGCTATCCTTCGTTTATGTTTCTAGAATTCTCTGTTCTTGTTTAGATTCAAACTACTATTAATATATTTTAATTGCGTTTCATTAATAATTTTTCAAAAATACCACTGAAAGGTAAAAGAGAGGTGAATACAATGGCTATTAAGAAATTTTTTTGAAACTACTATCAAACAAGTCTGCTAAAATTAATATTAGAGTTCTGCTACAATACACCAGACTTTACCGAAGTCTATGAAATCCGTAGACTAACTATAAATCTGCTTAATATATTTCTGAAGTCTACCAAAAATACGAAGACTTAACAAAAGTCTAGATAACTCCGCAGACTAACTATAAGTCTGCTTAATATTTTTTGAAGACTTAACTAAAATTTATAGAACTCCGCAGACTATCTATAAATCTGCTTAATATATTTTTGAAGTCTACCGAAAATACGAAGATTTAACCAAAAGTCTATAGAACTTCGCAGATTAGCTATAAGTCTGCTTAATATATTATTGAAGTCTACCGAAAATACGAAGACTTAACAAAAGTCTAGATTACTCTGCTTAATATATTTTTGAAGTCTACCAAAAATACGAAAACTTAACAAAAGTCTAGAATACTCTGCAGACTAATTATAAGTCTGCTTAATATATTTTTGAAATCTACTGAAAATGCGAAGACTTAACTAAAGTCTAGATTACTCTGCAGATTAGCTATAAGTCTGCTTAATATATTTTTTAAGTCTACTGAAAATGCGAAGACTTAACTAAAGTCTAGATTACTCCGCAGATTAGCTATAAGTCTGCTTAATATATTTTTGAAGTCTACCAAAAATGCAAAGACTTTATCGAAATATATGAATCTCCGCAGACTAACTAGAAGTCTGATTAATATATTTTTGAAGTCTACTGAAAATGCGAAGACTTAACTTAAGTCTAGATTACTCCGCAGATTAGCTATAAGTCTACTTAATATATTTTTGAAGTCTACCAAAAATGCGAAGACTTTATCGAAGTATATGAATCTCCGCATACTAACTATAAGTCTGCGTAATATATTTTTGAAGTCTACCGAAAATCCGAAGACTTTACTAAAGTTTATGATTCTTCGCAGAGTAATTATAAGACTTACTAATATATTTTTGAAGTCTACCAAAAATGCGAAGACTTAACCAAAGTTTATAGAATTATGCAGACTTATAGGTCTGTTAAATTATATTTTTGAAGTCTACAAAAAAATTACCAAAGATTTTTGAAGATTTTTCTTTTAAAAAATATTTCCTTTTTCATTTGATTCCCTTATTAAATGATTTTCTTTATCAATTTTCGTTTTTCAATTATTTCCTTTTTAAAATTTTGTTTTTAAATAATTTTCTGAATATTTAGTATTGTATGTGATTTTTACAATATTTATGTAGTTAAGAAGAAAAATGAGTAATATATGCAAGGGTAATATAATAAAAATGTGCTATACAAATATTTTAAAATCTTGATAGGTTATTTTAGTTGTTTCTAATAAATTGTAGGTTATTGTAGCAAATCTCCTATTTATATTTCGGTGAACAATTCTATAGCCATGAAAATCTACTACACAACTACATTTCTGATTAAACTAAATGACCACTTTTTTCCAACAACTTATTTTCTTTATTAAACTTCTTTAAGAAATTTTTTGATTCTCATAAACTTTTGAAAACTGCTATATTGAATACTCACCAATTCTGAAAATGTATCACCGTCATTAATTCATTATCTCTACTTCAAAATAAGAATATATTAGAAAATTCTTAAACACAAAACTTGGCTAAAATGAACATTATAATGAATTTTATATAAATTATATATTGGATCACAAATACTAAAAGTAATGATGATGAGTATATCAAAAATTGATTACAAAGTTTACTCTACTCTTTTAAACTCTATACTCTTTGAATCACTTAGCATAAGGTTACATTTATTGTACAAAAAAACAATTTGTTGAATAAATTTTACATTCATTCAATAAACTATAAATATATTACAAAAAAATATTTGACATAAGAAAGAAAGGAACAATTATTTGATAAAGTATTACAATTATAATTTACCTTATTATAAGAAAGAAGTAAGAAATAATCAGAAATCTAAATTTGAAAATATCCATCTCCATTTTCACTATTGTCACTACAAGTACTCTTGATTCTTGCTTTCCAAGTCAACTTCATGATCTGAAAATATGCTTCAGCTTGAATATCATTAGTTTTTTTTAATTCTTTTTCCCTAAAAAAAAAGTGTGAGAAAGAAAACGTAAAACAGTTCATTTGATCGATTTGCTTTAAAAAGATGATTTCATGCAAATAATTAAGGTTCGACACAAAAAGTTTTATGCGGTCTAAGGATTTCGATTTGAATTGATTTTCCCTATCCTCGGTTTACTTGAACCAAAATGGTCAACGGAATAAAAATGCTTAGTCAGTTTTTGATTTTCCCTATCCCTATTATAATTGCCTAAATGTTTAATGACTATAGGTTATTTTATATAGAAATATGTTTCATCTATAAAACGATAGTTGTTTCTATTATATATTCATTTATAATACTACCTTTATGAAAATAGATATATTCTTTTTTATATGAATATATAACTGAGTTTTGATTCAAGTAAATAAAATATGTGATAATTTTCTGTTTAGTTTTATTCAAATTTGAGAGGATTGGTAATTTTCTTACTGATTGACTGAATAGTAATATTAATATTCATTTTTTATGAAGTAAAAATTGATTTTGGAAATAGAAATATGTTTGAGTTATGCTAAAAAAGATAAAAATAATTAATTTAAATGAATTTAAACAAAGCATTATGTTATATTAAGAATGGTCCTCAATTAATATTTTTAATATTTGTAATTTATTATATGATTATTTAAGAAATTTATAGTGTCTTATACAATGTATTCATAATTTTATCATTTAAAACAAAACAAAAAGAAAAATATTTAAAAATCTAATCATTTACATATCATATTTGACAACAAGAGAACAAGTTGTAATGGTTCATAAAATATACAAAAATATGATTGTAAGGTTAAAAAGAGAAGAAACGACTATATATTGCATTTATTCATTTTTTCAGAAATTAAAAAAAAAAATTTACGAAAAGTTACTACGAAAAAACATATATAAAAGGTTACATTGTAAAGATGCGAACGAAAGGTTACAAATAAAAGCGAACGAAATAACATGACTGCAATGTAATCTCATGGCAGTTAATCGTAAAAATTTGTTTAATTTGATGTGTGTACTATGTAGCATTGATAATTATTTATTTAATCATATGTGAAGGTAAGATTATTTTTTAAAGTATATTTTTCAAATAAAATATAAAAAAATTTTCAGAAAATTGTATGTTTTTGAAATTTTTATTAAATAGTTTAAGAATGTCAAGAGTTTAATAAATAAATTTAATTAAAAAAAATTTGTAATAATATTTTACTAAAATGAGTTCCCCCCGATATTGCGGGGGCTCCATACCTAGTAATAATAATAATAATGTATATATATTTTTAAACTTTGACAAAATATATCCAAAAAAAAGTGAGAATTGTTTAACGAGTAGAAAATTAAAGAATGGGACTCGCCGGAGTAATCGCTTTTGGTAAAGATGGAGAACGGGAAGGCGAAGGAGAAGGAAAGATCCTACCGAAGAAGTAGAGGCGAACCTACCAAAAAAGATGAAGGAGTTAGTCATAGTAGAAGACGTTCGTTGGTAAACCCTCGCTCTTCCTTTTCCTTCCTCTTCTTTAGACTCGGATTCGGTAGCCAATGTTCTCTCTTCTGTATCTTTATCGGAAATTTATATTGATCATTGTAGGTTGTGAGGATTCCGATTCCGTGTTATTGGCCGGGAGCTTCTGTCCATCCGTAGGTTTTGACGCTTACGCTTTCTTTCTCATTAATTTTATTTGCGTAGGTTTCTGATTCTGTGAAGTGCATAATGATAATATAGGACTTTTGCAATCCAACGGTTCTTTGTGAGTCTGTGAATTTCATAATGATTTAGAGAACTTTTGCAATGCAAATTCTGTGAAGTTCTTAATGATAATATAAGACTTGTGCAATGCAACTAGTTGTGAAGTTCATAATGATAGTAAGACTTGTATCACACTATGGTTTCTTTCTAATTTCTATCACTCTGTAGGCAGGCAGCCTTGAGGTTTCTGATTCTGGGAATTTCATAAAAAGTTCATCCACATTTGATTAATAAAATGTGTATTGTAACTAGTCTAACTGCATGTATTGAGAACTAACTTTCTTTGACTGTTTCATACTTCATTGACCATCAAGTTTTTGTCTTTCTAACCACTATGTTTCTATCTTTCTTTCCTATGCATGGAAAGTGATAATAAGAAAGAGCCGTTAGTTGATTATAAAAGAAAGGAGGGGCAACTACCACCGCTTGCATGCATTCAGATATCACACAAATTTTTAAGTACTGGAAAGTTATCTGACCATATACCAAATCAGTTATTCTCTGTGATCCCCCTGTAAGTTCTCTAACTTTAACCTCATTATTATTGATTGCTGCTTGTCATAATCCTCACATTCTAACGTGGAATCATTTTTCCCTTTTACATACAGAATAGAAGGCTAAAGATGATTTGCAAATAAATTGATACAATGCCGGACCTTGATGTACTAAGAGATAACGCTTTGGGAGCTCATGTGTTTCAAGTTGATTTCGTAGGTGATGAAATTCTCTCTGAGCTAAGAGAACGTATTAGAAAGGATATGGGTATGATCAAACAAGAAAAAGATTTGCGTTTATCAGATCGAATTAAGATCATCAAACATATTGCTAGAATGGTAAGAATATTAATTGCGTTAATGTTAATGGTTGTCTCTCTATTATACCATTATAGCACCTGAAATTTTCCTTTTGTTTTTCAGGTCACAGATGTTCCAAAGCTCGAAAATTCGACTGTTGAAAATACTGGTACTGTTTGTCCCCGAGCCCTCTTGTTCAAGATCTTAGCTGATACTATTTCTCTTCCATGTTGGCTTGTCATGGTAAGCTTCTTACTTAAATGTCACTTTTTCCATGTGTATCAGTATCACAGTATCACTGATTAATTCGGAGTATGTGGGAATCTCTATGGTTTTTCGTGAGTTATGGTCATTTTAGTGGTTCTAGATCCCCAGGAGCCAATGATGACTCCAAACAATCTCTGGGAGCTATGGTTCTAATTCATCGATCATAAATTATTGTTGACTGTTCAGAGTCTCCGAATCAGCTTAAATATGTTTCCGGGGGTGATTATGTAGATGAAGAGTCTTGTACACCATCTGAGTTACAAAAAGAATCTCCTCTACCAATTAAGTTGGAAAACTGTCAGTATTTTGCTACTTCCAGGTGATTACTTTGTTCTAATGTGCATGATATTAATATACTGACCAAGACATTGTGTCACGAAACTGCTTATCTCATTCCAACGTTCCAGGTTTGGCGCTGGCAGAGGCTTAAGAGAATTGCAAAATATAGGTAATATGTGTTATATGAACAGTATGCTTCAGTGTTTAGCACATACGCCGTATAAGATTACATTTATTGTACAAAAAAAATATTTGTTGAATAAATTTTACATCATTCAATAACCTATAAATATATTACAAAAAAATATTTGACATAAGAAAGAAAGGAACAATTATTTGACAAAAATTACCTTATAATGTTTTACATCTGCGCTTAAGGTTTTGTACGTAAACAATTTTCCTTCCCATTCGTTTGAGCTAATCTTTTGTTGACAAAAAAAAAATATTATTTGATAAAGTATTACAATAATTTACCTTATTATAAGAAAGAAGTAAGAAATAATCAGAAATCTAAATTTGAAAATATCCATCTCCATTTTCACTATTGTCACTACAAGTACTCTTGATTCTTGCTTTCCAAGTCAACTTCATGATATGAAAATATGCTTCAGGTTCAGGTTGAATATCATTAGTCTTTTTTTAATTCTTTTTCCCTAAAAAAGAGTGTGAGAAAGAAAATGTAAAACAGTTCATTTGATCGATTTGCTTTAAAAAAATGATTTCGACACAAAAAGTTTTATGCGGTCTAAGGATATCGATTTGAATTGATTTTCTCGATCCTCGGTTTACTTGAACCAAAATGGTCAACGGAATAAAAATGCTTAGTCAGTTTTTGTTTGTAATGTATTTTTGACTTGGTTAAACCGATCACTAGTTCAGTTCTATCCAATTTTTGGTTTATATTGATTGAAGTCCAGTTTCTTTATTTGTTTGAAATCTAATCTATTTTATCTTTGATAGTATTATGTCCAATAAAAACTTTTTCTTCTTTTCCTAATGACATTTCGTTTTTGTATAGTCCGAGAAAACCAACCGGCCTATATAAAGAGAATTAAAAAATCGTTATTCTGCTAGAACAAATTAAATTGAATCTGAACCGAAAACCAAATTGATTAATCATTCACATCTCTAAACTGAGTGACAGATTAACTCGTACTGTATCAGTCAACTATCATATTGCCAAAATGCATAACAAAATGACTGATGTTAAAAAAAAAAAAAAAGTGAGAATTGTTTAACGAGTAGGAAATTAAAGAATGGGACTTGCTCAGCTCTGTCATAAAAAGCAAACTGTTGCGTCCAGCGGTCTCTAAAAACATTTTACTCTGCACATCTTCAACAAAAGTGCCATCTTTTTCCAAACATAGCAATTTCTGATTTGTAAGTCTCCATTTTTTTTTCCTACTTTCAAAATCCCTAGCTGTTGGTTTGCTTCTTCTCCATCATCATCTAGAGAGATGAAAAACGCATCTTCCTCATCACCCACTGAGAATCTTCTCATTGAAGAGAGAGAAGAAGTCATGGTTACTAAGAAAGGTCGTTGCTTGAGAAAAACCCATTTCCTAAAACCCTTCGTTACCTCCATCAAAGGTGGCTCTGTAGCCGAGCTTCCTTGTCGTGACTACAAACCCTCTTCTGATTTCTCTTCGGAGCTAAAGCGCTTCTCTTCACAAATTTCCTTCTCAGGGTTTTGGTTTGCAGGGAGTCGTTTCTTATCTTGGGTTGAAAAAATGGAAGCTTTACACGCACCCATTTGGAAAAAAGCTGGGATTTTTGACGCAATCAAGGCTTCTACTTACAACATCTCCAAAAACTCGTCTTTGATTCTCTCCGTTACTGAGAAATGGTGTCCTGAAACCAATTCTTTTGTCTTTCCTTGGGGTGAAGCAACCATAACCCTCGAGGATGTGATGGTTCTTCTGGGGTTTTCTGTTTTGGGCTCTCCGATCTTTGCCCCTTTAAAAAGCTCGGAGATGAGAGATGCCGTAGAGAAACTGGACAAAGCAAGATTTGAGAGTAGATGCAGCGATAGCTATGTGAGGGTAGATTCATGGATTTCGAGCTTTTCAGGTAGCGGTGGTCAGATGGAGCATGAAGCTTTTCTGGTTTTGTGGCTTTCGCTTTTTGTTTTTCCTGCTACATCTCGTCGTGCTATCTCCAAATATGTTACACCAATCGCTGTTCGTTTAGCTAGAGGTGAAAGGATTGCTCTTGCCCCTGTTGTTCTAGCAAACCTCTACAGAGATTTGGGTCGAATCTGTGATTTTTCTAGAGAAAAATGTGCTGACAAAATTTACCTCAAGTCTCTGTTTAAGTTAGTACAAGTTTGGACATGGGAGAGATTCAGACACACAAGACCAAAAGCTAGAGAGATACCCAAAGGTGAACCTAGGATAGCTCAGTGGGGTGCTCTGCCACAAAGAAGTAAAACGAGATTGAGTTTTGATGATTTTGAGTGGCGTCCTTACACTAAACCGCTTAAAAACTGGAACCCACTCCTGTTTTACCTTGAGGAAGCTATGTGGGTGACTCTTGATGACAGTGTTGATGATGAGTTTGCTTCTTTTGCTCGATGTGTGACAGTTTCTCAGCTTGTTGGAGATGGTTTCTTAGAGGATTACTTCCCGAATAGAGTGGCGATGCAGTTTGGTTTGGCTCAAGATCTTCCTGGTTTCGTTACTCGTCGCAGAAACTTCACAGAAAAGGAGGCTTGGAATGATTACAGTAAGTCACTTGATGGTTTAAAGCTCTACATGCCTTGTCGCCTTGATCGAGGTTCTGTCACTGCAAGATACCGAGTCTGGTGGCGGAAGTCAGCTGCAAAGTTTTTGGGTTCTGCAGAAATGCAGAAAGAAACAACTGAAACTTTTAATGCAAGGAAGAAATCTGCTGATGATGATGATGCATCTCCCAAGGTATTGCCTTTGAGTCATGTGGTTCAGAAATTGGAGGAAGGCTTTTCTGCAAAATGCAGAAGATCTAGGATGCAAAATAAGATAGGAGGGTTTGTCAAGAGTCGATCATCAGGTTGGAAGATGAACAAGAAAAGTGTGGATTTTACAAAAAGGAGAAGCAGAAACAAGCCAGTGCAGCAGAAGCGAGCTCATGAGGATGATGATGAGAGTTCTATGGATGAAGAAGATGATAACATAACTATTGATGTATCTCCCGAAGTACTTCCTTTGAGTGTGGTTCAGGAATTGGAAGAAGGCTTTTCTGCAAGACGCAGAAGTTCTAGGATACAAAGATTAGTAAAGCAAGATAAGATAGGAGGGTTGGTAAACAGTCGTGTATCATCAGGTTGGAAGATGGACAAGACAAGCGAGGATTTTACAAATAAGAGAAGCGTTAACAAGCCAGTGCAGCTGCATCAAAACATTTACCAGCCAGTGCAGCTGCAGCAAAGCATTTACAAGCCAGTGCAGCTGCAACCAAGCATGTACAAGCCAGTGCAGCTGCAGAAAAGCATTTACGATCCTGTGCAGCTGAAGGAAAACATTTACATCCCAGTGCAGATGAAGAAAAGGCTTTACAAGCCACTCCACCTGCAGCAAAGTATCTACAAGCCAGTGCAGCTGCAGCAAAGCATTTACAATCCAGTGCAGCTGCAGCAAAGCATTTACGAGCCAATGCAGCTGACGCAAGCTAATGAGGATGAAGAAGATGATAACATAACTATTGCTCAATGGATCAGATCTAGGAAGAAGTGTAGTAGTGATGCAGAGAAAACTGTCGGAGATGCTTCTGAAACACTTGGAAAAAGAACTAGAAGATATCTGGCAGCGGATAGCGATGATGATTCAGAGCCTTGTAAAAAGTATGCGTCGACTAAAGTAGAGCAAAGGAGGGAAAAGGATGATGAATCTGAAAACAAATCACAGAAGACAAGGGAGATTCTTAATGGTTTTGAGGCTGACGTGATTGGTAATAATGAAGGGAAGAAGAATATGATCGATGGTGAGCAACATAATGGATTGATTCTGCAAAGCATTGGAAGAGATGGGACCAAGAAAGCAGAGTGTAATGAGAAGTTGTGCAGTGAAGTTAAGAAAGAAGAACTTGATGAAAGACTGAAACAGAGAAAGCTTGCAGTAAAAGAGATAGAACTGAAGCTTGAGGCACGTATGGTTAAGGTGGAGAAGACTTTGGCCATGATTACAGTGTGGAAAACCAGAGGAAACACAAATCACAATATTTGAGTGTGTCTTTAGTCCTTTTTCACTTTTGCATTTGGAGAGAACTTACCACCAGACACAAATATTTATGGTGTTAGTAGTAGAGAAAGACATATCAAATGGAGGAATCAGTACTTTCTGCTTTTGAATTAGACACTGAAAAACATTGAGAGTTCACAAACAAATCCAAATAGAAGTTTATATCTAATTCTCCTTAATAAAAGTTACTAATATCTATCTTAACATTTTTGGAGTACATTTTTGTGCCATCCTCTCTTATCTTTGTATCCAAACAAGTTTCAACTAAATTCTCTACAATCCTTACAACCAAACACAATCATTTCCTTATATGCTGATATTAATTTCCTAAAATCTATCCACCTAATTTAAAGCAATATGTTAGATTAAAATATAATTCTCCTTTTACTTTTATTTAATTTTATATTTAATTATTTGAATTACTATTTAATACATAAAGTTAATAAAATTTTAGTTTTTTTTCAGCATATGATATGATTTGAATTTTTATAAACCAATATATATTTTAAAAATCTATCTTAACATTTTTGAAATATATTTTTGTGCAATAATCATTTTTCAAAATATTTTCCAAAAAACCATGGTATTAAACACTATTAATCTAAAATCATTAAGAATATTATCAAAAATGGGTCAGTTTAATTTTATATGTTACAACCCGAAATTAGTGAATTAGATCCCATTAATCGAAAACATAAATGATTAAAACTCGGATTATATTTACATTCCAAAAGTATATTATTGACAAAAGTGTCGCAGTCGTTTTTATTAATTATGTTAGTCAAAATAAAATAAAAAATAATATTGAAGATATGGTAATATTCTGGTTCTAATAAATCTATTTATAAGCCAAAAAAATCGGTATTAATTATCAAGCATATGAGCATATTTGTTAAGATTTCACCGTAGGCTAATGACTCTCCAGATTATTAATCCAATATACAAGTTCCTTAAAAGTAGCAACACAATCAACTAAATCAAAAATGTTAAAGATCTTTTGACATCATATAGTAACAAAATTAATTACATATGAGCATAATAATAGCATATACCTAATCAACTATTCTGAAATATTTAAATTAAAGATCTTTCAATATTTTTCTACTAACTCAGACAAAACCCTCAAAAATTTCTTAAACATTATAAACACTTTGTTAACCCTCCAACTAGCCATTACGGTAAACAAACACAAAAAAAAAAAAAAAAACACATTTTGTCATTGATTTCATTTCTTAAGTTTTGCGTATGAGGTGAAACCGTGATATATATGTCATTCTTCGTTTGATAAATCATGTGGCAGTTTCTTTCTTTTAATTTCAATCTTCACTCTAGAGTATTAACTATAATTGCTTTTCTGGATTTTAAGGTATTTGCATTTGTCGTGTGAACTTTTGTATCTCTATATACTCAATTATATACTCAAGTATTGGGAACTTTTGTAATCTTCGGTGTGAGTCCAAACCGATCCATCAACTGATTTGTGTATGGCAGGTGGATTATTCACTTGAAGACGAGACAACCCGTTGAAGTTGGCATACATGGTTGGTTACTATTTAGGATCTACTAACATGGAGAACCGACAAATATTTTTTATATTTTGTGTTTGTGAAAATTGTATAAAGGTTTTTGTTCCTAATAAATTAAATATAATCTATTATGGTTTAATAATATTACGGACATATAGATATATTAACAATAGAAAAACTTATATTTATTTAAAATATAAATATATTTACAAATACTGATGTAATTTATTCATATAGTTATTTTAGCAAATTTGTTTTTAATCATAGTTCATTGTATTTTTGAAAGTACACATATTTATTGTTCTTTCAAAGTCAACCCATATAATTTTATTAACAAGTACTGTTAATTATTGTAAAAACACCAAAATATATATAACAGTGTAACATTGATATTACAAAACAAAGAAATTTACTATGGGGTAAATTTTGCAAATACAACAACATATATAATATTGTAATATTTATATTAACTAACTAAAAAACCTGATTATGTTAGTATACTAACCTATTTAAATGATTTATGAAAACGAATAGACCCGTGGTCTAGTTTTTCATACATAATTTTAGACAGAAGATGTCGCTAAAAGATGGAAACTTTAGAAATGATTTTGACAAAATGAGTAATAAATTTTAGAAAGCAAACAAAACTGTAAATTGCATCATTTTTTTTTCTTTTTTTTTTGACAGCTTGTAAATGCCATTATTACCCAGCAGTTTTTGTATCTTTATCCAAAAATGCAGATTTTACTATCCGTATCAAACCTTTTTCTCTAAAATTTGTCTTTAAATTCTCTATTATAAAAGTTTAAGACACAAGCCACTAAAAAAACGAAAACATTTAAAATGATTTTTGACAAGATAAATAATTATTATTTAATCGATATTCACAGCTTGTAGTTTTTTTTTTTAATTTCTTAAGAAAGTACTACTATTTCAATATTAGTACCAACATGCTGCAACGCTGCAACATAGCTTCTGTGTGCCTTGAATTTGAAACATTAAGCCACAAGAAACAAAAAGCGTTAAACTTTTTCTTCTTCTCCATTTATTGAAGATCTTTGTTGATAAGAGAGAAGAGCTTTCATGGCGTCTCCCTCTGAGAACAGTAGTCGATCTAGAAGCAAAAAGACCCATCTTTCAAAACCTTGTCTCACCTCCACTGATGGATTTGAAGCTCAGAAAACGCGTTCATCTCTTTCTGCTCACTCAAAGGACCTTTCCGCGAGTATTGATTTCTGCGGTTGGAGTTATCCAAACAAAAAGTTCAAAGCTTGGGCTAGAAAAATGGCATCTTTGCACGAACCCATTTGGAGAAAAGCTGGGATTTTTGAAGCAGTTGTAGCATCTACATACAAAATCCTGAGTTTTGAGTGGCGTCCCTACACTAAAACTTTGAAAAACTGGGACTTTCCTAAGTTTTATCCTGAGAAAGCGATGAAGGTGCCTGTTGGTCCCAATCTTGATGATGAATTTATCTCTTTTGCTCGATGCATCAGGGTGTCTGAGCTTGTTGGTATTGACACAGTGGAGCATTACTTTCCCAATCGGGTGGCTTCACAGTTTGGGATGCGTCAGGATGTTTATTCTCCTCTTAAAGGTTACAGACTCTCACGTGAGGCAGCTTGGAATGTGTACGTTAAGCCTATTGATGATTTGACATTATACATTCCTTCCCGTTCTGCAAAATCTTGTGTTGTACCAATGTTCTGTGAGTGGTGGAAGAGATCAGCTGAAACATTGAAATCAACCATCAGAGGTGACGACACTAGTTTTGTCCCTTCAGGCTTTAAGATGAAGAGAACAAGAGAAGATGGAATGATGATAGCTGAGGATTCAACAAGCAAGAGACGTAAGTACATGAAGCAAGCTCATGAGAATGATGAGAGTACAATGGGCCGTTGTCAGAAACAGGTTCCATCATACAATGATGAAGACTATGAGAGCCTCACCGTTCAAAGAAGGGTACTTTATAAGAAGCAGTATAGTGGTCTTAAGAATAGTGGAGGAGATACTTCTGAGCCGCTTGGTAAAAAAGGTAGACTTGAGGCGGGTAAAAATGATTTAGGACGTTGTCAAAAGCTTTTTTCGATAAGCTATGAGGGAGATGAAACTGTACTAGCACCGGAAGTAAAGAAAAGGAATGAAGAAACATGAAGCAAAGCAGGGAAGCGTATCCTGAGCCCATCTCATGAAACTAACTCTTCAGATTCTCCTGTTGATTTTGATGGAGTAAATGACATTGTTGTACCAGCGTCAGAGAAAAGGCTATTCTGTGATGATGATCTTGATGTGTATGGGAGTTATGCAGAGAAGGAGACTATGGATAATGGCAGAAAGGAACCAAAGTTTTTGTTCTATGAAGATGATAGCGTAGCTGGAGAAATGACGAGATCAGATGAGAAGTTGTTCAGTGAAAGTGAGACAGAAAATGATGATGGAATGATCAATGACAAGGTACAAGCATTAAAGGGAGACAAAAATGAAACAAGCAAAGCATATAAGAGTATGGTTCTCAGCCCATCCGATAAGTCAAACACTCACATCACTGTAGGTGGTAGAAGCCAGGGACAAAACTGTTTGCTTCATGACGATGGTTTTCGAAGTGAAGAAACCAAGAAATCCAGTGAGCAGTTAGAGGATTTAGAAAAGAAAATCCATGATTCTGATGAGGGTGACGTTGATAATGACATCACTGAAAAGAGATTTCAAGAGCTGAAGGTACTGGCATCAACGACAGAGGAGCGTATTCTTAAAGCAGACAGAACCGTGACATGGCTGAAAGAAAGGAAAGCCACAAAACAGAGAAAAATAGCAGCAGCTCGTTCGAGTTAGTTGCTTGTTTTTGGGTAGATAAAGAAAGGAGAAGTCAAATGCAAGTAGAACATCAAAGTTCAATCTCATATTCTCATATCTATATGATCTTTTGGTTTAGTAGAATCTTTTGATTTTCCTGCTTAGCATCTTTTTGAGGACTTGTTTGCTTTAAGTGTTTCATATTATATCCTTTGAACTCAGTTATGATATGAGCTAGTAGCTTCTTGGTGTGTTGCAGATCAGAGTTTGATTGTGATCTATTATGATCTTTTGGTTTAGTAGTATCTTTTGAACTCAGTTATGAGCTAATAAAATAGCTTCTTGGTTTAATTTGTTGCCTATCAGAGTTTTTTACAGATATAGCCTAATTCCATTATATGAAATAAATCATATAAAAACCAAAAATAAAAATAGATTTTATGGGATGCTAAGGACCAGTTTGCAGGTTTGGGTTTTGTTCTGCAGAGTTCTGCAATTCTTTTTGGACTGAAAGGTACAAGAGACATCTCTCTGTTCTTCACTCTGAACTGGAAGCACTAGTATGGGCTATGGAATCAGCGATTTTACATGGATTGACATCAGTCCACTTTGAGACCGACTGTGTAACCATTATCAAGATCATTGAAGAGATTGATGAGTGGCCTAACTTTTTCACGGAGTTAGATACGTTTAATGAGTTAAGAGCTAAGTTTTTGATTTTTTCTATCTCTCATATTCCAAGAACAATAAATGTCTGTGCCGATTGCCTCGCTAAGGAGGCCCGAGCACGAGGTTTTATTTTTTCCCATGTAAACTTGAGGGTTCCAGAGTGGTTGGCTCTAGAAACCAACCTTCTCGATCTTAAGTAATAAAATATGGGGTTTGAGGTCAAAAAAAAAAAAAAAATAGATTTTATTAGAGATATTAATAGTTACATTAGGAACAAAAGAAACCTTTGAATATGTAACCAGAACAGCATTGTCTACTAAAAAACAGATTTACAAATTGACATATTCATATACATTACTTTCAACAATTACCATTTTCCGTATCAATCTTGTCTTTTTGTCTCTCTGAATTTGTCACTAGTAATCTTCTTGCAGGCTCATTACACATGGTCACAAGCCGCTAAATAACGAATTATTATAGTATAAATCTTATTATTTATTGAGAAGATAGTTAATTGATGACACCATTGTATTCATTGTAGTTTGTTCTTACCTTAAAAAGAACAGTTCCTCTTTAGCACCCACCTGCAACAATAGTTTTTGCGTGTCTTCACCTTCAAACAATCAAACGTTTCTAGCTTTCATTTTCTTCTCCTCCATTAAAACTTCTTTCGAAAGAGAGAAAAGCTCATCTCATGGAGTCTCCAACTGAGAACAGTGACCGACCTTGTAGCAAAAAACCCCATCTTTTAAAACCTTGTCTAACCTCCATTGATGGATCTGAAGCTCGTCAGAAACGCACAGCTCCTTCTCTTGACTTGAAGACTCTGCCTTTCACTGTTTCCTTCAATGGGTGGAGATTTGCAAACTCGAAATTTAAGCTTTGGGCTAGAAAAATGGCAGCTTTGCACGAACCCATATGGAGAAAAGCTGGGATCTTTGAAGCTGTTATAGCATCCACATACAAAATCCACAAAAACACAGATCTCGTTCTGGCTATTGCTGAGAAATGGTGTCCTGACACTAAAACTTTCGTTTTCCCTTGGGGTGAAGCAACCATAACCCTTGAAGACGTTATGCTGCTTTCAGGTTTCTCTGTTTTGGGTTCACCGGTTTTTGCTTCTCTGGATTGCTCGGGAGAGATGATTCTGGCGAAGCTAAAGAAAGAGTGGCTGACGATCAAACGAAAAGGTAAAAACAGTTTTGCAACTCCAGTTACATGGATGGAGAGATTCATGAACACTGAAGATGAGCTTGAGCATGTGGCTTTTCTTGTGTTGTGGCTTAGCTACTTTGTGTTTCCGTCACACTTCCATCATATCTATGAACCTACTTTTCCAATTGCTGTTCATCTCTCGAGTGGTACTAGGATTGCTCTTGCTCCTGCTGTTCTTGCTCATTTGTATGCTGAGCTAAGTCTCTTGAAAAACCACATCAGAGATTTCAGTAAATCACCTATTAGGGTCGAAATTGATTTGAGTGCTTTGTTTAAGTTGGTTCAAGTCTGGACATGGGAGAGGTTCAGGGAACTAAAACCAACACCCAATCTGTTGCTAGAAGGTGAGCCAAGATTGGCTCTTTGGAATGACCTGAAACAGCAAACCACTGATGCGAGACTGATCGTGGACAACTCGAAAATGGACAGTTTTGAGTGGCGTCCCTACACAAAAACTGTGGAAAACTGGAGATTTCCTCTGTTTTATCCTGAGAAAGACATGCGTGTTCCTGTTTGTCCGAGTCTTGATGATGAAATCATCTCCTTTGCTCGATGCATCAAGGCTTCTGAGCTTGTGGAGTTGACAATGTGGAGCATTACTTCCCTAATCGAGTGGCTTCACAGTTTGGAATGCTTCAGGATGTTCCTTCTCTTGTTAACCGGAACAACCTCTCACGAGAGGCAGCTTGGAATGATTATAATCATCCTATTGATGATTTGACAATATTACACATTCCTTCTCGTACTGCAATACCTTGTGTTACTCCATTGTTCTGCGAGTGGTGGAAGACGTCGTTTCCTGAACTCAAGTATCCTTCAGAAGAGAATCTGGTTGTTGAGTCAGATGAAACATTGAGAGAAAGAACCATCACAGGTCTGGACAATAGTTTTGTTCCTTCCGGATCTAAGATGAACGCAACAAGTGGGGATAATATGAAGTCAGCTGAGGGTTTGATAAACAAGATGCGCAAGTACATTAAGCAAGCTCGTGAAAACGATAACAATGAATCAGCTGAAACACTGAAGTCAAGAAACATCATAGGTGATGATGATACTAGTTTCGATTCTTTCAGGCTCTAATATGAACAGAACAAGCAAGGATGGAATGAAGATAGCTGATGATTTAAGCAAGAGACACAAGTACATGAAGATGAAGCTAGCTTTAGTATCTTTTGAAGACTTGTTTGCCTGCTTGAGTACTGTTTCATTAGTATTTGAACCTAGTTATGAGCTTCTTGGTGTGTTGCAGATCAGAATTTACTTACAGAGATAGCCTATCATCCTTAAATGAAAACTGTCTGATTCCATCAAGTGAAATAAATCATATATGAACCAAGAAAATGTCTCAGGAAAGATTATTGGGTACATTAGGAACTAATGTTGCATACTTAGAAAAACCATGTCTGCCTAGAGACCAAAGAAACAAAACTTTTAAGATTTAACCACAACAGTATCGCATACATGATACACCGTTCAGATTTCTAAACCAAGAAATTCATATACATTATTTCAACAATGTTGTAAGCTCCATCGATCACTAGTTGTGCTGCTCATTTCTTGTTTAGTTTACCAATTACCATCATTGATCTTCTGCGCAATAGACATATCTTTTCAATGCTAATAGTAGAAACCAATTTGAAACAGTAACAGCAAAAGTTATGCAATAGGGGAAAACAAAGTCAAAGGTTTCAAAGCTCAAGAAAGTGTAACTGCTTCTGCACGGGAGTTTGTCTGAAATTAGCTTAGTGGTTCTGCACGGTCATTTAGTACAAAGTCACACACACACATGTACGCATTTCTTGTAAAAAAATATAAATTCATTGCAATGCAGCCTAATAGATAGTAATATTTTTCTTTTATGGTTTTATTGATGCGACCAATTACAACTGGTTACGTTCCAATTAGAACTGAAATATTTTATGTACTGATGCAACTGAAATAGTTTCTTTCCAATTAATTACCTTAAAAAGCAACTGGTTACGTTCTGCAACATAATTTAATTTTTTTGACATGACTTCCTTTCAAACTTTGAAAATTGAATTTGAAACGTTTGAACCAAAACAAAAATGAGAAATATAGATATGTTGAACTAAGTCTCTTGAAAAACCACATTACATCTTTCAGCGAATCCACCAGTGAGGCTAGAGTTGATCTGACTGCCTTGTTTAAGTTGGTTCAAGTTCGGACATGGTAGAGATTCAGGGAACTACAGCCAGAACCTAATCCATTGCTACAAGGTGAGCCAAGATTTGGCTCTTTGGCATGGCCTGTTACAGAGAACCAGCAATGTCAGACAGATTCTGGACAGCTCCAAGATTGACAGTTTTGAGTGGCGTCCCTACACAAAAACTGTGGAAAACTGGAGGTTTCCTCTGCTTTACCCCGAAAAAGCGATGTGTATTCTTGTGTCCCCGTGTCTTGATGATGACTTCGTATCCTTTGCTCGATTCAGTAAGGCGTCTGAGCTTGTTGGGATTGACAATGTGGAGCATTACTTCCCCAATCGAGTGGCTTCACAGTTTGGCTTGCTTCAATATGTTCCTTCTCTTGTTAACCGGAGCAACCTCTCACGAGAGGCGGCTTGGAATGATTATAATCAGCCTATTGATGATTTGACAATATTACACATTCCTTCCCGTTTGGCAATACCTCGTGTTACTCCAAATTTCTACGAGTGGTAGAGGAAGTCATTTCCAGAATTGCAGAATTGTTCGAACGAGAAGGATGGTGATGAATCAGCTGAAATATTGAAAGCAAGAAACCTTGAAGGATATGATACTAGTTTTGCTCCTTCTGGCCTCAAGACGAACAGAAAAAGCGAGGATTATATGAAGATTGTTGAGGATTTTACAAACAAGAGACGCAAGTTCATGAAGCAAGCTCGTGAAAACAGTAACAATGAATCTACTGAATGAATTATTGAAATAAAGAAACATTAGAATTAGAAAACATTGTAAGTGATGATACTAGCTTTTTTGTTTCAGGCTCTAAGGAGAACAAAAAAAGCAAGGATGAAATGAAGATAGCTGAGGATCCAAACAAGTTTCGCAATTCCATGAAGCAAGCTCGAGACAAAAGACTCAAGTACATGCGTCCCCCGAGGTAGTGCGCTGCCAAGTCTACCCGATAGTGGTCGGGACATCGAAGTGACTGAAAAATATCCTCCATCTGCTCTTTCCACTTATCCACCGCACTCGGATCTGTGCCTCTTGGGTAAAATCCCGCACCCACATGCCGTAGCTGCACCAGCATCTGAACATACTGAGCATCCACTACCTCGAACCCTGGCTGCACGCCTGCCTGCACCCCAGCAACAGGCTGCACCGCTGGACCCTGCCTACCAACCACTGGCGGTACCACTGGAAACTGCCCACCATCTACTGGCGACACCACTGCTGGAAGCCGCGCCAAAATCTGAGCTAGCAAACTGATAACTCTCTAATTTACATGTTTTAAGCATCCTTTTTTTGTCCATATTTTGCATTGTTTATACCCTAACCTTAGCATTTTTAGGTCATTAACTGTAGGAATTCACATTTAGGCCATTTAGGGTGTTGCATTCTAGCATTTGCATATTTTGGATAAAAACAGGTGCTTTAGTGGGGAGAAACAAGGTCAAATCCGAGCATGTACCCGAAGGAGCTATTGAGCAGGAAGAACAGTCCGAACCCCAACCCGATTGAGGAGGATTCAAGAGAAGGAAGAACAACCCGAAGACCTACCCGAGGAGTAACCCGAATTCATCCTCGTGCACCTCATCGAGCAGACCCTCGAGCAGGCATGGGAAGCTAGGTCAAAGGAGTTTCATATATAAACCCCCTCTTCTTCCTCTCGCCCTAGCACGCCGCAGACACTCAAACCAGAGAGCGAGAGCTTCTGAGAGAGATCTAGAGCGACTCAAATTCTTTTTTCCATTTTTTTAGGATTTATTTTACTTCTTTTTGCATTTCTTTTAGATTTCTACTCTGTACTCTTCACTTCTATTTTTATATTTCAATACAATGCAATTTTCGTTTATCTATGATTTTATGTTTTCTGCAATGAGATATGAGTAGTGAAACAAAGTTTCTAGGGATGGGAAAGACGATTTTGTGTTCTTGATCGGTTAGGATGTCTTAACTTGATTGTTTGCGTTTTACAAACTCCCTTCTAGATTGGTGTTCTTAATGCTATCAACAGACCGAGAGGTTGAGATTAGATCTAGGGTATTTTACCACCGAGGGGTGTAGATGAAATGCTTGAATCAATCAATGCTAGAGATTTACTTAATTAGCCTAAGAGATTAGATGAGTAAGGGGTTTATTGACAATAATGAATCGGTTTGTATTGCCTGCTTGGTCATGTTTCTCCAACGAGAGTTGGGTAGGGGAGTGATCAAGGTTGATTGTTTCTATCACAAGAGTGTTTTAACAAGATTTTAGAGATTCATTGTCTAGGGAATATTTGCTTGAGGCATGTAGGACATCCATATTGGTCAGGAACATTTAGGAGTCGATTACCCCATCCTTAGGAGCTTTCGCATTAGATTGTTTACATTTTTATTCATAACTCGATCCCTTACCCGAACAGGTACACGATCACATGCTTCGAGTATACCTTCGAGCTGTTCATACTGTTCTTGTTTACTCGATCACCCCACCCGATCCTATACTCGAATGCTTGCATCGAGTGCTTAGGTCGTGTGGTTCTTGTTTATCTGCTCTCTTTTGTTTATTTTAGGACTATTAGATCAAACCCATTGATTGCTTGGCTTGACTTGCATAGTTCTGATCATATCTCATCTGCTAGCATAACAACCATTTGGATTGATAATCCTTTGTACTACAACTGCATAGGGAATTGATCCCTGGGTGAAAAATCCTGCTATCAATTTGGCGCCGTTGCCATTTGGTTGTATTTTAATTTGTCTACCTTCGTGTTTGTTTGTTTTGCATCAGGTACAACCCGAATACCCACCCGACCCGTCACTCGATCACCTGGATCGAGTTGACCTTCGTGTACTCACTCGGTCAACTGCTTGTGCATGCAAACACGATCCAAGGGTAGCCAAAACTTGAGTCCTTTCATCGACAACATTGATAGACCAAGGTTACTCCGTCCACAACAAGTTCAACAACCGCAACCAAACACAGGAGATAATGAACAATCAGAATGGTCCACCAGCTCCTCAAGAGAGGACCAACATAGGAGCAGGAGATGCTCCATCTACTCACACTCAAAGACATGGAATTGTGCCACCTGCTGTCCTGAACAACAACTTTGAGATCAAGAGTAGTCTTATCCAGATGATACAGAGCAACAAGTTTCATGGATTGCCAATAGGGGACCCATTGGACCATCTGGATGAGTTTGATAGGCTCCGTAGCCTAACCAAGATCAATGGAGTTAGTGAAGATGGATTCAAACTCCGGCTTTTCCCATTTTCTTTGGGAGATAAAGCACACATCTGGGAGAAATCACTCCCCAAGGAGTCCATCACCACCTGGGAAGCATGCAAGAAGGCGTTTCTAGCCAAATTCTTCTCCAACTCCAGAACTGCAAGGCTGTGAAATGATATCTCCAGCTTTGTTCAGATTAGCAATGAAACGTTCAGTGGAGCTTGGGAACGTTTCAAGGGATACACTACCAGATGCCCACATCATGGATTCAGCAATGCTACATTGCTAAGTACACTATACCGAGGAGTGATCCCTAAGATACGGATGTTGCTGGACACCACAAGCAATGGTAACTTCCTCAACAAGGATGTCGATGAAGGTTGGGATCTACTGGAGAACTTAGCTCAATCTGATGGCCATTACAATGAGAAATATGATCGCACTGTGCGATCTAATAGCGAGGAAGATGCCAAGTATAAGCGAGACATGAAAGCCCTCAATGACAAGTTGGATAAGCTCCTCAGCCAGTAGCAGCATGTACATGCTATATCAGAGGAAGACCAGTTTCTGCAACAAGATGGGGAGAATGCTCAGCTAGAGGATATGAACTACATCAACAACCAAGGAGGTTACAACAAAGGGTACAACAACTACAAACCGAATCCGAATCTATCCTACCATAACCCGAATGTTGCAAATCCTCAAGACCAAATCTACCCAGCCGCTGTTCAAGGGAATCAGGGCCAGCAAAAGCCTTTTGTTCAATACAATCAAGGCTATGCTCCTAAGAAGCAGTACTCTGGTACTTACAATCAACCAATTGCACCACCTGGATTCCAACAACAACAAGGCCCGCAGAACCAAACCCAAGAAGCTGACCTCCGCGGCCTCATTCAGCAGATGATACAAAACCAAGCATCCACTGCTATGGACAATGCAAAACGTTTCGCGGAAATGAGCAACATATCGATTCTGGGTACAATGACTTGAATGCCAAGTATGATTCCCTCAACACTAAGCTGCGGTACCTAGAGGGCCACCACACCAACCAACCACCTCCAAAGATCAACCAGCTTCCACGTAAAGCTGTTCAGAACCCAAAGGATTATGCCACTGCCCAAGCCATTTTCCTCGATGATGATTATGAGGACAACGATGTTCAAGATGGGGAGGATATGGATCACTATGGGATAAATGAGTCCAAGTACAACATATCCAAGTACGAACCCGAGCATTTACTCGAGGAGACTGATCGAGTTGACGATCAAGCACTGGTTCGAGAATCACAAAACGAAGAACCACCCGAGGCTGAACCCGATGACACACCCGATGATGGTGATCGGATGATGCATCAAGTAGACGTTCAGATGACGGATCAACCTCAACTCCCTCAAGCTGAAGAAGGGGAACTAGAGGAAAGGTTCAACGCCGCTATTGACATCCAATTAGAGACGCTTGCAGAGTGTATGGCCAAGCGAAAAGCTCCACCTCCTAAACTCTTGCCACCACACAAACTTCAAGAGGAAATCGCCAAGGAAGCAGCTCAGCTGGAGATTGAGGTTAAGGAGGCTGTCAAAGAGATTGGGTATGAAATTCTTAGGAGTGGAGTGTGATTAGATCCTGACCTGCGAATCAAGGAGAAATTGGAGGATCCTGGTTCTTTTACTCTACCATGTTCAATAGGCCTTAGAATTTTCAAGAACTGCTTGTGCGATTTGGGAGCTTCAGTCATCATCATGCCATTGTCGGTTGCCAACAAGATGGGTTTTAGTAGTTTTAAACCGAGTAGTCTGTATTTGGTTCTAGTTGATAGAACAATCAGACATCCCATTGGTGTCATGGAAAACTTGCCTCTCAGGATTGGAAGAGTGGAGGTTCCTACTGATTTCATGATCCTTGATATGGATAAGGAACCAGACGATCCACTGATCCTAGGGAGACTATTCTTGGCAACAGTAGGAGCAGTGATTGACGTGAAACAAGGCAAGATCAGAATTGAGCATGGGGAGCATTTCAAGATGGAGTTTGACGTCAAGAAAGGAATTAAACGGCCAACCGTTGATGGTCAAGTCTTTTCCACCAAGAAAAAGCAAAGAAGAGTCAAGCATCTTAAAGAAGTCAACACTACATTTGCCGTGGAACCTGGACAAGACTTTGAAAATCCATTGAATCAGCCTGCTACAGTGGAGAGGATTCGAGAACCTCTCCCTCCTAAAACCCATGCTTGAAGAGCATGAAGAGTCAAGCTTAGTGACTTAAAACAAGCTCACTTGGGAGGAAGTGCCAAAGGTATCCTTTATTTTCTTTTAATTTTTATTTATTTATTTTATCTTATTTTCTATTTTTGCATATTTACATTTATATATATAAAAAAAAAGGGAAAAGAAAAAGGAAATTTTGGGGAACCCGAGGCTCTACCCGAATCCGTACCCGACGCGCCTGATCGTGTTCCTACTCGGGTGGCGTGTAGAGTCCGAATTCCACAAACCCAAGTCCACTCTCGGCAAAGCCCAAGGTGAAACCCTAGCGGCAGCCTTTCCTATTTAAGAGGACCAACCCCTTCTTCCCCAAGAAAAAAAAAACGATAAGTGCTTCTAAACTTCCTTCTTCTTGTTTCTTCTCTCTCAAACTCAAGTGCTCTAAGATTTTCGGGAACTAACCTTATTAGTCTCGGCTTAGTCTCTGTTTTCACCTTCAAAGATCCACCAATGGCACCAAAGATGAAGACTTACCAAAAGAAGGGGAGAAGATCAACCTCCGCCGCTGCTAGAACCGGAGGTGAAGCCGCCGAAGCTCACGATTCCCAAGGAAGAGGAGACGTTCCACATTCCCAACCATTGGCTGGACGTTTCGCATCCCCAACCCGATGCTCAACCCGACCGTCCACCCGCGCTAGCACTCGAGCACCCGATCGGATAGATACCCGTGTTCTCTCTCCCGACCTAGTAGCAGTTGCAATCCGTCGATCTTCTCGACGTAGGGACCTGTATACGTCCGAGCAAACCGTTACTGACCCGATGGAGGTCGATTCAGATGCATAAGGAGGAGAACCAGAGGAGATCCAATCCTCTAGGTTGAGAGGCAGAGCTGCAGTGGCGAGGGGAAATAGACCAGCCTCTGAAAAGGCTGAGAAGGTAGGTGAGAGAGCAGCGGAAGAAGAAGATTGAGACACGGAGGAGGAGAGCCATGACTGAGAGGAGGAGCAGAGAGAACGCACACGCCTGGATTCGTAGAGGCTGAAGCAGAAAGAGGTGGAGACTCCGGCCAAGCTTTTCAAGGTCCTCCGTAAGATGAGCTTTGTAGGAACCCGCTACCCTCACCGTGAAACAATGAAGCAGTTGGGGATCGCTAGAGATGTCGAATTCCTTTTCGATATGTGCCACCTGGGCAAGATGATGCGAACTAACCTCAAAGCTTATGAGGAGGAGACGGTTCACTTCCTCTCCACGCTGCAGCTGCACTACTTTGAAGACCACCCGACCCTACTACCCGATGGGGGATCGGGTTCATCACTTTCTCCGTGCGCAACAATGAGTACCGACTTACTTTCAAGGAGATGGAGAAGCTGTATGGTTTCAAGGCTGGGAGTGGAGAAAGCATGGAGGTGAGCAAGGAGGAGATGAAGTCCCTATGGCTGAAAATAGGAGACAAGCTCCCCTACAGGTCTACAAGCTCTAAATCAGCTCAAATAAGGAGCCCCGTTTTGAGGTATTTTCACAAGTCCCTCGTTTGCACTCTTTTTGCTAGAAAGGAGACTGGGAATGTGAATGATCATGAGCTCCAGCTGCTAGACATTGCCTTGTGTGGAGTTTTAGATAATGCTAGGGATGGTACACCGCTGGTAGGAGATTTCGCGGATACTAGTATGGTTTATGTGCTGCTCGATCAGTTCCTCTACCTAAAGTCTTAGGCAATGAAAACTGAGAGAAGAGATGGAGCTGGAGAGATCTCCATAGGCGGATTGGTAGCTTGCGATGTGCCTTTGAAGGGAGTTGTAATGAGCCGAGATGACTAGACATCGACTACCTCATGCTAGCGAGATACTTGGCCTATGAGAAGCCAAATGACATGTTACTCTTCACGTTCGTGCATCCGACAGTTGGAGCTACTCAGATGATCCTGCCCAATGTCGTGTGCACTAAAATCCGGCTAGGGGACAACATTGACTTCACACCACCTTTGGAGGAGCTGTACAACCCGGAGGAGGAATCCGAAGCTGAAGAGAGAGAGCCGACTGGGCAAGGACAGGGAGACAACTCGGAAGACTATGATTTTGAGGAGTATGTTTGCTCTCAAAAGCAACCTGTTGGGGTGTGGGAAGCTCACAAGAGAATCAGATGGTTGAAGAGGATGAACAAGTTACTGGTAAGGAAAGTGAAGGATCTTACCGGCTCAGTGAAGGTGATGAGAGGTCAGATCAAGGAGCTGCAAGACAAAGCAAGTTGTGCCTCAGCTCCCACTTCGGCATATGCACCCACATGGATGGGGAAGAGTGGACCATTGGGAGGAATCCGAGGATTAGTACCTCCAAAGCCTCACATGACATCCTCCTACGAGCCCCAAGCAGAGGAGGATGTCACCAGACCATATAGATCGCAAAGAAGCCACTCGGATGCCTATCCGATGCCTAACCCGATGGGGTACACGATGCCCTATCCAATGCCACCATCGAGCACACATCCGGGTGACCATTCAGGTACCTTCCCTATGCCTTACCAGATGCCATATCAGATGCCCTACTCGATGCACCCTGCAAGCGGTTATACGGGTGATCATTCCGGACCTCTCCCACCATACCCGTCGTATTACCCGATGCCCTACCCGATGACCTACGCGACGCGTTACCCGATCAACCTCTCGGATGCTGGTCCGAGCAGATTGTCCGTGCGCATAACCGAGCTCTCTGATGAGGGAATCCCGACGCCTGCTGAAGCCGGTGGCGATCCAGGGTACACCTTGGCGAGCATGGAGGCTGCTACAACCTCCTTCTTCACCAACCCATGAGGTACCACATTCATCCAACCTTTGTAAAAAACATTGCATTTAGTTTTATTTCATTTTGTGTGATTCTTGGATTCTTTTTCAGACTTTTACTTACACAGAGACTGTGTAATTTAAGTTTGAGGGAGGGTCCTAGAATGTATATAACATTGTGTTTTATTTTCTTATTTAAAATTTTTGCATGCTAGTTTTATTCATTTGAGTCTGCATCTATTTGTATAAAAAACCCAAAAATTTTTTTTGAAAAATTTTAAAAATTAAAAAAGAATAAGAATAATAAAAAAAAAATAACAAGAGTGTTCATGTATTTGCATTTCCATATTAGGATTGAGTCTAGATTGATTCATATAGGATTGTTGCATATGCATTTTAGGGGACAATGATTAAAACCACCTTGTTTAAAGTCAAAACCTTAGGATTGAAGTTATAGCCCTTAATCACAGTTCATTGTTGCTAGATCAATCTTTGGAAAAAAATGAAAAATCTTTGTTTAGAACCTTGTGTCTTTGAATGCTTCCTCCACTTGCTTGAACATTGAATCATCTCTATATTATTGGACTTAACTTGAACTTAAATTGTCTTGCTTATGGAATTTGAATACTTGCTCATGGTAACTCTAAAATCGGGTTAACACTCCATTTTTACCAATCTTTTCATTTAAACCGATTCGTTTTTCCCTACCCTTGAACCAAATCCTTTCTTTCAAACCTTGTATTGAATTGTTGAGTGAGGTCTTTTCATTGCGCTATAGGTTGTGAAACCTTGAGAGTATTGAGAACGACAAAGAACTGGCTCTTGATTTAGCTAAGTTAGAATCATTTGAACTAGCTATTAGGATCGGTGTTGAAAGATAGGGGGTTAACATGATCATTTGGGGATGGGTTGAGGAATAAAAGAGAAATTAAAGAAGAAAGTCCCTAAGGTTCGGTTTAATTAGCTCTAAGTAAAAAAAAAAAAAAGAGAAAGAAAAAGATCTTGCTATAGTCTCCTAGAAAAATATAATAATAATAATAATAATAATAACATGGGAATTTTATTAGGAGTTTAGTAAAAAAATAAAAAGAGAGAAAAAAAAAAGAGAAAGAGAGCTAGATGTTTAAAGTATAGACCTTAGGGGTTATAAAAAAAAGAGAGTTAAAATCAAGGATGTGGGAAGTTTTAATTTAGGGGGTTTGAATAAAAAGAGTGAATGAGAAAATAGTAGATTATCAAGAGTTAAGCTTTGTATGCCCTAATTGTTCTCAATCTTAGATAGTTTTTACAACTGTCTAGCATTCCTTCTTTTAAGAGAAAACCACCCAAAGATATTGTTTGAAACCACCTTACCAAAAGCCTTACCCTTGAAACCGATTGAGCTTGACTCACCTTCCATTTGCAAGAATTCGCCAAACACTTAAATGAATGTGAAAGAGATGTTCTTTGAAATTGCAAGTCTGTATTTTTAGTTGAAGGTTGAAATAGATCGATGCATGGTAATAAGCATAGAAAAATATTTGTAAGTATGTTGATTGATCTTAGCACCATTAAACTATCTTTAAGGACTATAGCTTGAATCTTTCGCTTAGCACATAAAGTTATGAGTCCCCATTTTTAAACCGCGCCTCCATGCGATCAAGTGCTTCCTATGGAAAATACTTAGCGTTGAACTCTCTCATAGAGTCCATCCAACTCATATCACGCTGCACTCTTCGTGCCGTCACCGACCTCCACCAGACCCTTGCGTCCCCCGAGGTAGTGCGCTGCCAAGTCTACCCGATAGTGGTCGGGACACCGAAGTGACTGAAAAATATCCTCCATCTGCTCTCTCCACTCATCCACTGCACTCGGATCTGTGCCTCCTGGGTAAAATCCCACACCCACATGCCGTAGCTGCACCAACATCTGAACATACTGAGCATCCACTACCTCGAACCCTGGCTGCACACCTGCCTGCACCCCAGCAACAGGCTACACTGCTGGACCCTGCCTACCAACCACTAGCGGTACCACTGGAAACTGCCCACCATCCACTGGCGACACCACTGCTGGAAGCCGCGCCAAAACCTGAGCTAGCACACTGATAACTCTCTAATTTACATGTTTTTAAGCTTTGTATGCCCAAATTGTTTTCAATCTTAGATAGTTTTCACAACTGTCTAGCATTCCTTCTTTTGAGAGAAAACTACCCAAAGAATTTGTTTGAAACCACCTTACTAAAAAGCCTTACCCTTGAAACCGATTGAGCTTGATTCAACTTCCATTTGCAAGAATTTGCCAAACACTTAATTGAATGTGAAAGAGATGTTCTTTATCTTTAGTTGGAGGTTGAACTAGATCGATGCATGGTAATAAGCATAGAAAAATATTTGTAAGTATGTTGATTGATCTTAGCACCATTAAACTATCTTTAAGGACTATAGCTTGAATCCTTCTCTTAGCATACAAAGGTTATGAGTCCCCACTTTCAAACCGCACCCTCTTACTTCCTTGCTAGAGGACTAGCAAGATTTAAGTTTGGGGGTCTAATAACTCTCTAATTTACATGTTTTTAGCATCCTTTTTTTGTCCATATTTTGCATTGTTCATACCCTTAACTTAGCATTTTTAGGTCATTAACTGTAGGAATTCATTTTTAGACCATTTAGGGTGTTGCATTTTTGCATTTGCATGTTTTGGATGAAAACATGTGCTAAAGAGCCTAAAATGGGAAAAACAAGGACAAACTCGAACATGTACCCGAAGGAGCCATCGAGCTGGAAGAACAAGTCCGAACCCCAACACGATCGAGGAGGATCCAAGAGCATGAAGAACAACCCGAAGATCCACCCGAGGAGTAACCCGACTTCACCCTCGTGTACCCCATCGAGTAGACCATCAGGCAAGTCTGGGAAGCTAGGTCAAAGGGGTTTCCATATATAAACCCTTCCTCTCCTAGCTCGCAAACGAGCACGCCGCAGACCCTCAAACCAGAGAGCGAGAGCTTCTGTGAGAGAACTGAGCGACTCAAACATTTTCCTTTTCGTTTTTGCATTTTTATTTCATAGTTTTTATAGTTTTCTTAGATTTCTATCTTGTACTCTTTCTACTCTACTCTATCTTTTAATACAATGCAATTTTCATTCATTTTCGTTATTATGTTCCTTGTTGTCATGTCCGAGTAGTGTAGTAAAGTTTCTAGGGATGGGATAGATGATTTTGTGTTCTTGATCGGTTAGGATGCTTTAGTTTGATTGTAAATGATTGATAGATTTCCTTCTAGGTTGGTGTTCTTAATGCTGTCAACAGACCGAGAGGTTGAGATTAGATCTAGGGCGTTTCAGCGACCGAGAGGTGTAGATGAGATGCGTGAATTAGCCAATGCTTGTTCATATTGCTAGTGCGAGAGTGTGGTAAGTGATCAAGGTTGATTGTTGCTAGTGCGAGAGTGTGGTGACAAGGTTTTAGAGATTCATTGTCTAGGAAATAATTGCTTGAGGCATGTAAGGCATCCGTACTGGTCTAGAATACTTAGGATTTGATTACCCCATCCTTAGGAGATTACGTATTTTATTTGTTTACATTTTTTTTACTTACTCGACCACTTACCCGATCAGGTACACGATAACCTGCATCGAGTACTACCTCGAGTTGTTCATATCTCATTTGCTTACTCGATCACCCCACTCGATCCTGTACTCGATTGCTTGCTTCGAGTGCTTAGTTCGTGTGGTTTCTTTGTTTACATTCTTTCCTTTTATTTATTTTAGGACTGTTAGAATAAAAACCCTATCTGCTTGGCTTGACTTGTATTGTTCTGATCATATCCTTCCTGCTAGCAATAGACAACCATTTGGATTGATAACCCTTTGTACTACAACTGCATAGGGAATTGATACCCTGGGTGAAAACTTGCTTATCAATATGGCGCCGTTGCCATTTGGTTGATTTTATTTGGCTACGTTTAGGATTTCAGCACTTGCTAGATCAAGTTCTATTTGTTCATATTGGTTCAGAATCTGACTTGTTTGCTTTCGCTCTTGTTTGTTTTGAATCTAAGGTACAAACCCGAGCACCCACCCGACCCGTCACTCGATCATCTGGATCGGGTAGACCCTCGTGTACACACTCGGACACCTACCTGTGCATGCAAACACGATCCAGAGGTAGCCAGAACCTGAGTCCTTTCATCAACAACATCGACAGGCCTAGGCTACTCAGACAACAACAAGTTCAACCGGAACCAGTAATCATTGAGGAGACGATGAATAATCAGAACGGTCCACCAGCTCCTCAAGCAAGGACCAATATAGGAGCAGGAGATGCTCCATCTACTCACACTCAACGGAATGGCATTGTGCCACCAGCTGTGCAGAACAACAATTTTGAGATCAAGAGTAGTCTCATTCAGATGATACAGAGTAATAAGTTTCATGGATTGCCAATGGAGGACCCATTGGATCATCTGGATGAATTTGATAGGCTCTGTAGCCTCACTAAGATTAATGGAGTTAGTGGATGGATTCAAACTCAGGCTTTTCCCATTCTCTTTGGGAGACAAGGCACACATCTGGGAGAAATCGCTCCCTAAAGAGTCCATCACCACTTGGGAAGCGTGCAAGAAGGCATTCCTAGCAAAATTCTTCTCCAACTCCAGAACCTCAAGGCTGAGAAATGACATTTCCGGCTTTGTTCAGAAGAACAACGAAACGTTCGGTGAAGCTTGGGAACGTTTCAAGGGATACACTACTCGGTGTCCACATCACGGCTTCAGCAATGCTTCGTTGCTTAGCACACTTTACAGAGGAGTGGTCCCCAAAATACGGATGTTTCTGGACACCACAAGTCATGGTAACTTCCTCAATAAGGATGTCGATGAAGGTTGGGACCTAGTGGAGAACTTGGCTCAATCTGACGGCAACTACAATGAGGAATATGATCGCTCTGTGCGATCTACAGGAGAGGAAGATGCCAAGTACAAGAGGAGACATGAAAGCCCTCAATGACAAGCTCGATAAACTCCTCAACCAGCAGAAGCATGTTCATGCACTATCAGAGGAAGAGCAGTTTCTAAAACAAGATGGGGAAACTATACAGAGAGAGGATGTTAACTACATCAACAACCAAGGAGGTTACAACAGAGGGTACAACAACTACAAGCCGAATCCGAATCTGTCTTATCGGAACCCGAATGTTGCCAATCCTCAGGACCAAATTTACCCATCTGCAGTTTAAGGGAACCAGGTTCAACAAAAGCCTTTTGTCCAGTACAACCAAGGCTATACCCCTAAGCACCAGTACTCTGGAACCTACAACCAACCATCTGGCTTCCAACAACCACAAGGTCCGCCGAACTAATCACAAGAAGCCGAGTTACGCGGACTCATTCAGCAAATGATTCAGAATCAGGCTTCAGCATCTATGGACATTGCGAAATGGTTCGCAGAAATGAGCAACAAGATCGACTCAGGATACAATGATCTCAATGCCAAGTACGAATCACTCAACAATAAGGTTAGATACCTGGAAGGCCACCACAACAACCCACCAGCTCCAAAGATTAACCAACTCCCAGGTAAGGCTGTTCAAAACCCCAAGGATTATGCATCTGCTCAAGCCATCTTCCTTGATGATGACTATGAGGACCACCTCACTGGGGACAGTGATGATCAAGATGGGGAGGATGTGGAACATCCGATGAAAAATGATGCCAAGTACTATATATCCGAGTATGAACCCGAGCCTTCACTCGAGGAGCCTGATCCAGTTGATGATCGAGCACTGGTTCGAGAATCACAAACTGAAGAACAACCCGAAGTGGAACCCGATGACCTACACGATGGTGGTAATCGGATGATGCATCGAGTAGATGTCGAGAAGCGAGATCAGCCTCAACCACCTGCAACAGCAGGAGGGGAGTTAGAGGAAAGGTTCAATGCTGCACTTGACATCCAGCTGGAAGTGCTTGCAGAGCGAATGGCTAGGCGTAAGGCTCCACCAAATAAACTTTTGCCCCCACACGAGCTTCAGGAGAAAAATTGCCAAGGAGGCAGCGCGATTGGAGGATGAGGTTAAGGAAGCTGTCAAGGAGATTGGGTTTGAGATTCTCAGGAGTGGAGTGTGCTTGGATCCTGAGCTGCGAATAGAGGAAAAACTGGAAGACCCTGGCTCTTTCGCATTGCCATGCTCGATAGGACTTCGGATCTTCAAGAATTGTTTGTGCGACCTTGGATCTTCAGTTAGCATTATGCCGCTGTCAGTTGCCAACAAGATGGGATTCACTGATTTTAAACCAAGCAATCTGTATTTGGTTCTGGCTTATAGAACAGTGAGGCATCCAAGTCATCTCACGCTGCACTCTTCGTGCCGTCACCAACCTCCACTAGACCCTTGCGTCCCCCAAGGTAGTGCGCTGCCAAGTCTACCCGATATTGGTCGGAACACCGAAGTGACTGAAAAATATCCTCCATTTGCTCTCTCCACTCATCCACCGCACTCGGATCTGTGCCTCCTGGGTAAAATCCCGCACCCACATGCCGTAGCTGCACCAGCATCTGAACATACTGAGCATCCACTACCTCGAACCCTGGCTGCACGCCTGCCTGCACCCCAGCAACAGGCTGCACCGCTGGACCCTGCCTACCAACCACTGGCGGTACCACTGGAAACTGCCCACCATCCACTGGCGACACCACTGCTGGAAGCCGCGCCAAAACCTGAGCTAGCAAACTGATAACTCTCTAATTTACATGTTTTAAGCATCCTTTTTTTGTCCATATTTTGCATTGTTTATACCATAACCTTAGCATTTTTAGGTCATTAACTGTAGGAATTCACATTTAGGCCATTTAGGGTGTTGCATTCTTGCATTTGCATATTTTGGATAAAAACAGGTGCTTTAGTGGGGAGAAACAAGGTCAAATCCGAGCATGTATCCGAAGGAGCTATTGAGCAGGAAGAACAGTCCGAACCCCAACCCAATCGAGGAGGATTCAAGAGAAGGAAGAACAACCCGAAGACCTACCCGAGGAGTAACCCGAATTCATCCTCGTGTACCTCATCGAGCAGACCCTCGGGCAGGCCTGGGAAGCTAGGTCAAAGGGGTTTCCATATATAAACCCCCTTTTCTTCCTCTCGCCCTAGCACGCCGCATACACTCAAACCAGAGAGCGAGAGCTTCTGAGAGAGATCTAGAGCGACTCAAACTCTTTTTTCCCTGTTTTTAGGATTTATTTTACTTCTTTTTGCATTTCTTTTAGATTTCTACTCTGTACTCTTCACTTCTATTTTTATATTTCAATACAATGCAATTTTCGTTTATCTATGATTTTATATTTTATGCAATGAGATATGGGTAGTGAAACAAAGTTTCTAGGGATGGGATAGACGATTTTGTGTTCTTGATCGGTTAGGATGTCTTAACTTGATTGTTTGCATTTTACAAACTCCCTTCTAGATTGGTGTTCTTAATGCTATCAACAGACCGAGAGGTTGAGATTAGATCTAGGGTATTTTACCACCAAGAGGTGTAGATGAAATGCTTGAATCAATCAATGCTAGAGATTTACTTACTTAGCCTAAGAGATTAGATGAGTAAGGGGTTTATTGACAATAATGAATCGGTTTGTATTGCCTGCTTGGTCATGTTTCTCCAACGAGAGTTGGTAGGGGAGTGATCAAGGTTGATTGTTTCTATCACGAGAGTGTTTTAACAAGATTTTAGAGATTCGTTGTCTAGGGAATATTTGCTTGAGGCATGTAGGACATCCATATTGGTCAGGAACATTTAGGAGTCGATTACCCCATCCTTAGGAGCTTTCGCATTAGATTGTTTACATTTTTATTCATAACTTGATCTCTTACCCGAACAGGTACACGATCACCTGCTTCGAGTATACCTTCGAGCTGTTCATACTGTTCTTGTTTACTCAATCACCCCACCCGATCCTGTACTCGAATGCTTGCATCGAGTACTTAGGTCATGTGGTTCTTGTTTTTCTGCTCTCTTTTGTTTATTTTAGGACTATTAGATCAAACCCATTGATTGCTTGGCTTGACTTGCATAGTTCTGATCATATCTCATTTGCTAGCATAACAACCATTTGGATTGATAACCCTTTGTACTACAACTGCATAGGGAATTGATACCCTGGTTGAAAAATCCTACTATCACAAACCTGCCAAGACATCCTCTCTACCTGGAGCACCCTCCGCTGCAACCCCCACTCCTAGGGAAACACCAGTACTGACACCGGGCCCACCTACCCTGCCAATACCACCAACAACCTGGTCTCTAGACACACTAGGATGAACCTGCGACCCTCCCACCTCCTCACTGGCCATGCTCTGGGTCACACTCTCACTGACCTCGCGAACCTGTCCCCGTCCACGGCCATGCCCACGACCACGACCACGCCCGCGACCAGCAGTTCCCTCACCTCTAGCCATCTGTACCACCAAATACAGAAGACTAAACAACAAAACGACTCTAACTACACAAGGAACACAACTCACCATGGAATCACAAAGTAGGCTCGAAGAGGATGTTCTAGGACCCAATGCCACACACAAGCATTCAATCCAACATCCACAACACAAAGCACACAATGAACCCGTACCTAGAACCGTATGGGCTATGATACCAAACTGAAACAACCCGACCCATTTTCTTTTTTATAACCTAATATCTAGTGATCCCATACTCACTAGCAATCTACCCCCAATCATCAACAACAACAGCGGATAACAAAATAATAAAGCCAATAACAGATAACCAATAAAAAATTAACATAACACCAATCCAATAGCTATCTAGAACATAAACAAATCATCAACCAACAATCCTAGCATCCGTTCTAGACCACTAAGTTCCACTCTAGCATCCTAACAAAGACACAGAGCAAACAATCGAGCCTCTAGAACATCCTCCTCTTCATCGCCTTGATTTCACGATCACACTTTGCCTTTACCTACGACACAACACAAAAGAGAGGCGTAACATAAATACGTAGTGAGGCAATCCTTCCATCTACTGGGCTATACACACAAGCAATAAGATCTCTCATGCCACAATTAACAATAATAAAACAAACCAGGAACATGCACAAAGCAACACGACATAAACCGGTTACTGTCAGAAGGGTGTCGACCGACACCTGCTCGACACTCCCGAAAACCCCAACGGTGTCGACCGATACCTCCACATGGTGTCGACCGATGCTAGCTAAGTCCCTGAGTCGTTGATAACAGGATTTTCACCCAGGGTATCAATTCCCTATGCAGTTGTAGTACAAAGGGTTATCAATCCAAATGGTTGTTATGCTAGCAGATAGGATGCAATCAGAAGCAAGCAAGTCAAACCAAGAAATAAATGGTTTTGTCTAACAATCCTAAAATAATAAAAGAAAAGAATATAAACAAGGAACCACACGACCTAAGCACTCGATACAAGCATTCGAGTACATGATCGGGTGGGGTGATCGAGTAAACAAGGAACGTATGAACAACCCGAGAGATTACTCAAAGCAGGTGATCGTGTACCTGTTCGGGTAAGGGATCGAGTGATGGATAAAAATGCAAACAATTAAAATACGAAAGCTTCTAAGGATGGGTAATCGACTCCTAAGTGTTCCTGACCAATACAGATGTCTTACATGCCTCAAGCAAATATTCCTTAGACAATGAATCTCTAAAATCTCGTTAAAACACTCTCGTGATAGAAACAATCAACCTTGATCACTCCCCTACCCAACTCTCGTTGGAGAAACATGACCAAGCAGGCAATAAGAACCGATTCATTATTGTCAATAAACCCCTTACTCATCTAATCTCTTAGGCTAAGTGAGTAAATCTCTAGCATTGGTTGATTCAAGCATTTGATCTACACCTCTCGGTGGTAAAACACCTTAGATCTAATCTCACCCTCTCGGTTTGTTGACAGCATTAAGAACACCAATCTAGAAGGGAATTTATAAAACATAAACAATCAAACTAAGACATCCTAATCGATCAAGAACACAAAATCATCTATCCCATCCTTAGAAACTTTACTACACTACTCAGAAATCATTGCAAAAGACATAGAAACAAAGATAAACGAAAATTGCATTGTATTGAAAGATAGAGTAGAGAAAATAGAGTACAAAGTAGAAATCTAAAGAAAAAACAAAAAGATATAAAATAAATCCTAACAAAAGTGGAAAAGGGTTTGAGGTGCTCTAGATCTCTCTCAGAAGCTCTCGCTCTCTGGTTTGAGGGTCTGCGGCGTGCTAGGGCGAGAGTAAGAATAGGGGGGGGTTTATATATGGAAACCCATTAACCCTAGCTTCCCAGTCCTGCCCGAGGGTATGCTCGATGGGGTGCACGAGGATGTGCTCGGGTTGCCCTTCGGGTAGGTCCTCGGATTGTTCTTTCTGTTCTTAGGTCCTCTTCGATCGGGTTGGTGTTCGGACTGTTCTTCCTGCTCCATAGCTCCTTCGGGTACATGCTAGGATTTGACCTTGTTTCTCCCCGTTTTCGGCTCTTAAGCACCTGTTTTCATCCAAATTATGCAAATGCAAGAATGCAACACCCTAAATGGCCTAAATGTGGATTCCTACAGTAAATGACCTAAAAATGCTAAGGTTAGGATAGAAACAATACAAATTATGGACAAAAAGTGATGCTTAAAACATGTAAATTAGAGAGTTATCAGACCCCCAAACTTAAATCTTGCTAGTCCTCTAGCAAGGAAGTAGGAGGGTGCGGTTTAAAAACGGGGACTCATAACCTTTGTATGCTAAGCGAAGGATTCAAGCTATAGTCCTTAAAGATAGTTTAATAGTGCTAAGATCAATCAACATACTTACAAATATTTTTCTATGCTTATTATCGTGCATCGATCTAGTTCAACCTCCAACTAAAAGTAAAGACTTGCAATTCCAAAGAACATCTCTTTCACATTCATTTAAGTGTTTGGCGAATTCTTGCAGATGGAAGGTGAATCAAGCTCAATCGGTTTCAAGGGTAAGGCTTTTTTGGTAAGGTGGCTTCAAACAAATTTCTTGGGTGGTTTTCTCTTAAAAGAAGGATTGCTAGACAGTTGTGAAAACTATCTAAGATTGATAACAATTTGGGCATACAAAGCTTAACTCTTGATAATCTACCATTTTTTCATTCATCTTTTTTTTTTTTTTTTTTTAATCAAACCTCCCTAGAACAAAACTACCCACAACCTTGATTTTAACTTTTTTTTTTTTTTTTTTTTTTTTTTTTTTGTAATCCCTAAAGTCTAAACGTTAAACATCTAGCTTTTTTTTTTTTTTTTCTTTGCTAAACTCCTAATATGCATATATATATTTTTCTTTCTTTCTAGGAGACTATAGCAAGATCTTTTTCTTTTTTTTTTACTTAGAGCTAATTGAACTGAACCTTAGGGATTTCTTTTTTTTTTTTTTTTTTTTTTTTCTCAACCCCACCCCAAATAAACATGCTAACCACCTATCTTTCAAAACCGATTCTATTAGCTAGTCCAAATGATTCTAACTTAGCTAAATCAAGAGCCAGTTCTTTGTCGTTCTCAATACTCTCAAGGTTTCACAACCTATGGCACAATGAAAAGGCCTCACTCAACAATTCACAATAAGGTTTGAAAGAAAGGTTTGGGTTCAAGGGTAGGAAAAATAAAACGGGTTAAACGAAAAGATTGGTAAAAATGGAGTGTTAACCCGATTTTTAGAGTTACCATGAGCAAGTATTCAAATTCCATAAGTAAGACAATTTAAGTTTAAATTAAATCCAATAATATAGAGATGATTCAATGTTCAGGCAAGTGGAGGAAGCATTCAAAAGACATAAGGTTCTAAGCAAAGATTTTTCATTTTTTCCAAAGATTGATCTAGCAACAATGAACTGTGATTAAGGGTTATAACTTCAATCCTAAGGTTTGATTTAAAACAAGGTGGTTTTAATCATTGTCCCCTAAGATGCATATGCAACAATCCTATATGAAGCAAACTGGACTCAATCCTATCTTTTTTTTTTTTTTTGTTTTTTTTGTTTTTTTTTAAATTTTTTGGGTTTTTCAGTGCACATAGATGCAGACTCAAATGAATAAAACTAGCATGCAAAAATTTGAAATAAGAAAATAAGAAAATAAAACACAATGTTATATACATTCTAGGACCCTCCCCCAAACTTAAATTACACAGTCCCTGTATAAATAAAAGTCTGAAAAAGAATCTAAGAATCACACAAAATAAAATAAAACTAAATGCAATGTTATTTACAAAGGTTGAATGAATGTGGTACCTCATGGGTTGGTGAAGAAAGAGGTTGTAGCAGCCTCCATGCTCGCCAACGTGTAGCCAGGGTCGCCACCGGCTTCAGCAGGTGTCGGGATTCGCTCATCAGAGAGCTCGGTGATGCGCACGGATGATCTGCTCGGACCAGCATCCGAGGGGTTGATCGGGTAAGGCGTCGCATAGGTCATCGGGTATGGCATCGGATAGTATGACGGGTATGGTGGGAGAGGTCTAGAATGATCACCCATGTAACCGCTTGCAGGGTGCATTGAGTAGGGCATCTGATACGGCATCTGGTAAGGCATAGGGAAGGTACCCGAGTGGTCCCCCGATTGGGTGTTCGGCTGGGGCATCGGATAGGGCATCGTGTACCCTACCGGGTTAGGCATCGGATAGGAATTTGAGTGGCTTCTCCGCGATCTGTCGGGTCTGGTGACATCCTCCTCTGCTTGGGGCTCGTAGGAGGATGTCCTGTGAGGCTCTCGAGGTGTCAATCCTCGAATTCCTCCTAGCGGTCCGCTTCTCCCCATCCATGTGGGTGGATATGCCGAAGTGGGAGCTGAGGCACAGCTTGCCTTGTCTTGCAATTCCTTGATCTGTCCTCCCCTTACCTTCACTGAGCCAGTGAGGTCTTTTACTTTCTTGGCTAGGAACTTGTTCATCCTTTTCAGCCAGCCGATCCTCTTGTGAGCTTCCCTCACCCCAACAGGTTGCTTTTGAGAGCACACATACTCCTCAAAATCATACTCATCCGAGTTGTCTCCCTGTTCTTGCCCAGTCGTCTCTCTCTCTCCTGCCTCGGACTCCTCTTCCGAGTTGTATAGCTCCTCCAAAGGTGGTGTGAAGTCTATGTTATCCCCTAGCCGGATTTTGGTGCACACGACGTTGGGCAGGATCATTTGGGTGGCTCCGGCAGTTGGATGGACAAACTTGAAGAGCAGCATGTCGTTTGGCTTTTCATAAGTCAAGAACCTCGCCAATGTGAGGTAGTCGATGTCTAGCCATCTCGGCTCATGAACCACTCCCTTTAGGGGCACATCGCAAGCTACCAAAATTGGTGTGACCAATCCTCCTATGGAGATCTCTCCAGCTCCATCTCTCCAGCTCCATCTCTCCTCTCAGTTTTCATTGCCCAAGACTTCAGGTAGAGGAACTGGTCGAGCAGCACAAAGACAATCCTAATATCCGCAACATCCCCTACTAGCGGTGTACCATCCCTAGCATTGTCTAAGACTCCACACAAGACAATGTCTAGCAGCTGGAGCTCATGATCATTCACATTCCTAGTCTCCTTCCTAGCGAATAAGGTACAAGCTAGAGACTTGTGAAAATACCTCAAAATGGGGCTCCTTATTTGAGCTGATTTGGAGCTTGTAGACTTGTAAGGAAGCTTGTCGCCTATTGTCAGCCATAGGGACTTCATCTCCTCCTTGCTCACCTCCATGTTTTCTCCACTCCCAGCCTTGAAACCATACAGCTTCTCAATCTCCTTGAATGTAAGCTGATACTCCTTGTTTCGTACAGAGAAAGTGATGAACCCGATCCCCCCATCGGGTAGTAGGGTCGGGTGGTCTTCAAAAAAGTGTAACCGCAGCGTGGAGAGGAAGTGCACCGTCTCCTCCTCATAAGCCTCGAGGTTGGCTCGCATCATCTTGCCCAGATGGCACATGTTGAACAGGAACTCGACGTCTCTAGCGATGCCCAACTGCTTCATCGTTTCTCGGTGAGGGTAGCGGGTACCAACAAAATTCATCTTGCAGAAGACTTTGAAGAGCTTGGCCGGAGTCTCCACCTCTTTTTGCTTCAGCCTCCGCAAAGCCTGGCGTGTGCGGTCTCTCTGCTCCTCCTCTCGGTCATGGCTTTCCTCCTCTGTGTCTTGATCCTCTTCATCAGCTGCTCTCTTGGCCACCTTCTCAGCCCTTTCAGAGGCTGGTCTCTTCCCTCTTGCAACCGCAATTCTGCTCCTTAACCGCGTGGTTTGGATTTCTTCTGGTTCTCCTCCACCGGCATCAGAATCGACCTCCATAGGATCAGTAACGGTTCTCTCGGACGTAGACAGGTCCCTACGTCGAGGAGATCGGCGGATTGCAACAGCTACTGGGTCGGGAGAGAGAACACAAGCATCTACCCGATCAGTTGCTCGACCACCTTCTCGGGTGGTGGATCGGGTTGAGCATCGGGTTGGGGATGCGAAACGTCCACTCAACGGTTGGGAACGCGAACGTCTCCTCCTCCCTGGGAATCACGAGCTTCGGCGGCTTCACCTCCGGTTCTAGCAGCGGCGGAGGTTGATTTGCTCCCCTTCTTTTGGTAGGTCTTCATCTTTGGTGCCATTAGTGGATCCTTGAAGGTAAAAACAGAAACTAGGCCGAGATTAATAGGGTTAGTCCACAAAGACAAAGAAAACTCGATTTCTAGAGAGAGAGAAGAAGTTTGGGAGACAAAGAGTTTAGGGTTTAGAGAAAACTTAGGGAATTATGGAGTTGTGAGGTTGAGGCTTCATAAATAGAGAGGGTTGGCTTTTTGGGCTTCACCGAGAGTGGGCTTGGGGCTGTGGAATTCGGACTCCACTCGCCACTCGAAAGGAAACACGACCAGGCGCGTCGGGTACGGATTCGGGTAGAGCCTCGGGTTCCCCAAAATTTCTCTTTCTTCTCTTTTTTTTTTTTTTTTTTTTTAAATATAAATATGCAAAAATAGAAAATAAGATAAAATAAATAAGTAAGAATTAAAACAAAATAAAGGATACCTTTGGGATTTCCTTCCAAGTGAGCTTGTTTTAAGTCACTAAGCTTGACTCTTCATGCTCCTTAAACATGGGATTTAGGATGGAAAGGTTCTGGAATCCTTTCCACTGTAGCAGGCTGATTCAATGTATTCTCCAAGTCTTGTCCAGGTTCCACAACAAATGTAGTGTTGACTTCTTCAAGATGCTTGACTTTTCTCTGCTTTGTCTTAGTGGAAAAGACTTGACCATCAATGGTTGGCCTTTTAATTCCTTTCTTGACATCAAAATCCATTTTGAAATGCTCCCCATGCTCAATTCTGATCTTGTCTTGTTTCACCTCAATCAATGTTCCTACTGTTGCCAAGAATGGTCTCCCTAGGATCAGTGGATCGTCTGGTTCCTTATCCATATCAAGGATCAAAAAATCAGTAGGGACTTCCACTCTTCCAATCCTGAGAGGCAAATTTTCCAGGATCCCAATCGGATGTCTGATTGTTCTATCAACTAGAACCAAATACAGACTACTCGGTTTAAAACTGCAGAAACCCATCTTGTTGGCAACAGACAGTGGCATGATGCTGACTGAAGCTCCCAGATCGCACCAGCAATTTTTGAAAATCCGAAGTCCTATCGAGCATGGCAAAGTAAAAGAGCCAGGATCCTCCAATTTCTCCTCGATTCGCAGCTCAGGATCTAAGCACACTCCACTCCTGAGAATTTCATACCCAATCTCCTTGACAGCTTCCTTAACCTCAATCTCTAGCCGAGCTGCCTCTTTGGTGATTTCCTCTTGAAGTTCGTGTGGTGGCAAGAGCTTAGGAGGTGGAGCTTTTCGCTTTGCCATACCTTCTGCAAGCGCCTCCAGTTGGATGTCAAGGGCAGCATTGAATCTTTCCTCTAGTTCCCCTTCTGCTGCTACAGGCAGTTGAGGTGGATCTGTCATCTGAACATCTACTCGATGTATCATCCGATCACCATCATCGGGTGAGTCATCGGGTTCTACCTCGGGTGGTTCTTCGATTTGTGATTTTTGAACAAGTGCTCGATCATCAACTCGATCAGTCTCCTCGGGTAAAGGCTCGGGTTCGTACTCGGATATGTAGTACTGATACTCATTCATCCCATAATGATCTGTAGCCTCCCCATCTTGAACATCACTGTCCTCAGTGAGGTAGTCCGCAAAATCATCATCAAGAAAGATGGCTTGGGCGGTCGCATAGTCCTTTGGGTTCTGAACAGCTTTACCTGGAAGCTGGTTGATCTTTAGAGGTGGTTGGTTGTTGTGGTGGCCCTTGAGGTATCTCAGCTTGGTGTTGAGAGAGTCATACTTAGCAGTCAAGTCGTTGTATATCGATCTTGTTGCTCATCTCGGCAAACCGTTTTGCGTTGTCCATAGCAGCGGATGCTTGGTTTTGTATCATCTGTTGAATTAGGCCGCGGAGTTCAGCTTCTTGGGATTGGTTCTGCGGGCCTTGTTGTTGTTGGAATCCAGGTGGTGCAATGGGTTGGTGGTAGTTACCAGAATACTGCTGCTTAGGAGCATAGCCTTGATTGTATTGAACAAAAGGCTTTTGCTGGCCTTGATTCCCTTGAACTGCTGATGGGTAGAGTTGGTCTTGAGGATTGGCAACATTCGGGTTACGGTATGACAAATTCGGATTCGGCTTGTAGTTGTTGTACCCTTTGTTGTAACCTCCTTGGTTGTTGATGTAGTTCATATCCTCTAGCTGAACATTCTCCCCATCTTGTTGTAAAAACTGCTCTTCCTCTGAGAGTGCATAAACATGTTGCTGCTGGTTGAGGAGCTTATCGAGCTTGTCATTGAGGGATTTCATGTCCCTCTTGTACTTGGCATCTTCCTCTCCAGTAGATCGCACAGTGCGATCGTACTCCTCATTGTAATGCCCATCATATTGAGCCAAGTTCTCCACTAGATCCCACCCTTCATCGACATCCTTGTTGAGGAAGTTACCATTGCTTGTGGTGTCCAGCAACATCCGTATTTTAGGGACCACACCTCGGTATAGTGTACTTAGCAATGAAGCATTGCTGAAGCCATGATGAGGGCATATGGTAGTGTATCCCTTGAAACGTTCCCAAGCTTCACTGAACGTCTCATTGCTCTTCTGAACAAAACTGGAAATGTCATTTCGCAGCCTTGCAGTTCTGGAGTTGGAGAAGAATTTGGCTAGAAACGCCTTCTTGCATGCTTCCCAGGTGGTGATGGACTCCTTGGGGAGTGATTTCTCCCAGATGTGTGCTTTGTCTCCCAAAGAGAATGGGAAAAGCCGGAGTTTGAATCCATCTTCACTCACTCCATTGATCTTGGTTAGGCTACAGAGCCTATCAAACTCATCCAGATGGTCCAATGGGTCCTCCATTGGCAATCCATGAAACTTGTTGCTCTGTATCATCTGGATTAGACTACTCTTGATCTCAAAGTTGTTATTCTAGACAGCAGGTGGCACAATGCCATGTCTTTGAGTGTGAGTAGATGGAGCACCTCCTACTCCTATGTTGGTCCTTGCTTTAGGAGCTGGTGGACCGTTCTGATTGTTCATTGTCTCCTCAATTGTTGCTAGTTGCGGTTGTTGAACTTGTTGTTGTCGGAGTAACCGTGGTCTGTCAATGTTGTCGATAAAAAGACTCAAGTTCTGGTTACCCTTGGATCGTGTTTGCATGCACAATCAGCTAACCGAGTGAGTACACGAGGATCAACTCGATCGAGGTGATCGAGCGACGGGTCGGCTGGGTACTCGGGTTGTACCTGAAATGCAAAACAAACGAAAACGAAATTAAACAAGTCAGTACCTAACCAAAATGTATAGAACTTGATCTAGCAAGTGCTGGAATCCTAAACGTAGCAGATTAAATTCAACCAAATGGCAACGCGCCAAATTGATAACAGGATTTTCACCCAAGGTATCAATTCCCTATGCAGTTGTAGTACAAAGGGTTATCAATCCAAATGGTTGTTATGCTAGCAGATAGTATGCAATCAGAAGAAAGCAAGTCAAGCCAAGCAATAAATGGTTTTGTCTAACAATCCTAAAATAATAAAAGAAAAGAATATAAACAAGGAACCACACAACCTAAGCACTCGATGCAAGCATTCGAGTACAGGATCGGGTGGGGTGATCGAGTAAACAAGGAACGTATGAACAACCCGAGGGGTTACTCGAAGCAGGTGATCGTGTACCTGTTCGGGTAAGGGATAGAGTGATGAATAAAAATGAAAACAATTAAAATACAAAAGCTTCTAAGGATGGGGTAATCGACTCCTAAGTGTTCCTGACCAATACAGATGTTTTACATGCCTCAAGCAAATATTCCCTAGACAATGAATCTCTAAAATCTCGTTAAAACACTCTCGTGATAGAAACAATCAACCTTGATCACTCCCCTACCCAACTCTCATTGGAGAAACATGACCAAGCAGGCAATAAGAACTGATTCATTATTGTCAATAAACCCCTTACTCATCTAATCTCTTAGGCTAAGTGAGTAAATCTCTAGCATTGGTTGATTCAAGCATTTGATCTACACCTCTCGGTGGTAAAACACCTTAGATCTAATCTCACCCTCTCGGTTTGTTGACAGCATTAAGAACACCAATCTAGAAGGGAATTTATAAAACATAAACCATCAAACTAAGACATCCTAATCGATCAAGAACACAAAATCATCTATCCCATCCCTAGAAACTTTACTACACTACTCGGAAATCATTGCAAAAGACATAAAAACAAAGATAAACGAAAATTGCATTGTATTGAAAGATAGAGTAGAGAAAATAGAGTACAAAGTAGAAATCTAAAGAAAAAACAAAAAGATATAAAATAAATCCTAACAAAAGTGGAAAAGGGTTTGAGTTGCTCTAGATCTCTCTCAGAAGCTCTCGCTCTCTGGTTTGAGGGTCTGCGGCGTGCTAGGGCGAGAGGAAGAATAAGGGGGGGGGGGGTTTATATATGGAAACCCATTAACCCTAGCTTCCCAGTCCTGCCCGAGGGTTTGCTCGATGAGGTGCACGAGGATGTGCTCGGGTTGCCCTTCGGATAGGTCCTCGGATTGTTCTTTCTGTTCTTAGGTCCTCTTCGATCGTGTTGGTGTTCGGACTGTTCTTCCTGCTCCATAGCTCCTTCGGGTACATGCTAGGATTTGACCTTGTTTCTCCATGTTTTCGGCTCTTAAGCACCTTTTTTCATCCAAATTATGCAAATGCAAGAATGCAACACCCTAAATGGCCTAAATGTGGATTCCTACAGTAAATGACCTAAAAGTGCTAAGGTTAGGATAGAAACAATGCAAAATATGGACAAAAAGTGATGCTTAAAACATGTAAATTAGAGAGTTATCAGTCGTCCTCGTGTTGGTGTCGACCGACACCGATGCCGAGCAGCAATTTCCTTCAAACAGAACCTCCGAATCTCGCCTCCAAACTTCTCCTTTTCGTCCCACACGATCTCAGGAACGAATCCAAGCCTCAGGAACTACAAAAAACTCAAAAATAATCAAAAGAAACAACCACACAACACACAAAATCACAGAAACAGAGATCTTAGCATAGATAAGCCATGGTCATGCACTCACCTTAGCCAAAACAATGAGATCTATGCCCAAACGACGAAGCTACCACCACAGCAACCTTCCCACCATGTCCCTAGCCTTGGATCCACACTCTCCAGGAAGAAACTCTCTCACAGATCAAAGGAATCTCCCAAAAACCTCAAGAACAGGCTATGGGACACTCTTTTCTTCTTTCCTCTCTAAAACTCTCAGAAACGGCTAAAGGGACGAAGGAAGTCGAGTTCTCCTTTATAAACTCGAGTTTTGGGCTTCCCTAACCCAGCCACGCGAACCGGATAATTAAAATCGAACCGATTTGACCAACCACGAATGGTGTTGACCGACACTCCTAGTGGTGTCGGTCGACACCCCTACCAGAAATTGAATTTCTGGTTCGCGGATGTTACAACAACCACCAAAAATAGAAAGAAATAAAGAGACTGATGAAACTGGAAGAACAACAAGGAAGAGTAGTATGGTTGAGAACCCATTTGATGAAAACAACCCTTACGAACCTCCATTTGGTGCTAGTGGAGGAGTGGTTGACATTATTGTTTTATCACCATAGAAAAGGCAAGCCTCAGATGATGAGCTTGATGTATATGAACACAATGCAGGGAAGAAGACTATGGTCGATGATGGCAGCAAGAAACCAGAGTGTATCATCATAACAGGAGAACAAGCAAGGTCAGATGAAAAGTTGTGCAGTAGAGAAGCTGAGAAGGAAGATGAGTCAAACATGATTCACATTATTGTAGGGGAAGGAAGTCAGGGACAGGATGGTTTGCTATAGAATCACAAAGATTTTTAATTGGAAGAAGAAGAGAATAAAACAAAGAACTTGCTCTCTTTATTTAACTTTAGAAAAATATCTCAAAACCTAAAGCTCTCACAATCTCTCAATCACTCTTAAAACTTGTATGTTCTGCAACACAATTGCATCCATATTTATAACACCAGAAAAACCTCTTAGTCCTAATCCTATTTGGAAATATATGTTTAAATAACTCCTAAACAACTCCAAGTCCTTATCCCTCAAGAAACTTAATTCCAAATAGGTTTAGGATAACTTCAAGCTCTTTTCAAGCTTAATCCAACATTTGCGTCATGGTAATGCCCTCGGAGATGAAGAAACTGTGAAATGGAATGAGCAGGTAGAGGATTTAGATAAGGGAATCAATGGTTTTGGTGAATGTAATGCTGTTAATGAGTCATACCAAAAGAGATTTAAAGAGCTGAAGGTTGTGGCATCGTCGATAAAGGAGCATATTATCAAGGCACAAAGAAATGTGGCGTGGTTGAAAGAATGGAGTGCCATAAAGCAGAAAAATTTAGCAGCAGTTCGTTCGATATAGGTTGTTTGTCTTGGGCAGATTATTAAAAAAGAAAGGAGTAGTAGTTAAATGCAAGTAGAATCTCAAAGATCAACCTCGCCTTAATTAATTTGTGATCTTTTGGTTTAGTAATCTTTATTTGTTTTCCTGCTTAAGTAGTATCTTTTTAAAGGACTGGTTTGCTGATTTAATTTATTTGGAGAATTGAGACTTCTAATTAAGTGACTCAGTAGTGCGATAATATGATTACTAGGTAGTAACCCATGCCAAAATATTTTCATATAAATTTTAAATTTATAAAATGACTAAGAATTATATTAATCCGGGTGCTATAGTACATGTGCGTTATTTTAATGTAAATTAAAAAAAAATAAACCTAGACGTGTTTACTTTGAAACGGGAAACACGTCACAATCCCATCCCATCCCCTCACGTTCTAACTCATCTCCTTTTGTCCTATCTCATCCAGTATGGTCTCGTCCCGTTTCGTCCCATATCCATCATAATTTTTTTTTATCTTATGTTCGTTTCCTTTTATATAATTACTTGTTAGGGTAAGAAATTTAGACGGGATACCAGAGTTCTACGTTGAATATTTTTTTAATTTAGTTAGTTGAAATTATCCTTAAAGTTATAATTTTTAAAAATTATATAATTATTTTCAAAAGTGGTTAATTATCTTCGCGTAGTCAATCTTTATCCAAATTAGTAAAAGCTTGATACTTAAATTTATCTACATATATTTTTTATTTTTTATTTTAATCTAGAATTGATGTCCCCTTTTTTTTAAAAAACTATTCAATATATTTTTTTTCATTATTAGAGTTTACCCGTTTCAGTTTACATATACTGGAATTTTCTCAAAATTTAGTTATTGTTTTTAAAGTATATGTACTTAATTAGTAAATTAAAATACTTCAAAGAAACACTGGTAAAACATATATTCAGTCAAATAATAAACCCTTTATGTTTGGAAATTTAATTTTATAATAGTAGTATTTTTCCATAAAAATTATGTGGCAACTTTTTAACGGTGTTTTGTCAATATTTTGGTATATATGTAGAATACCGCAACCCGTACTGAAAAGAAACATGATTATCATCTTCATCAGCTAGAAAATATATAATTTTTTGCAATTCATCTATAATAATCAATGACAGCCCGTGTTTGCTGAAAATGTTAAAGTAATTTTGTTACGGAGTGTTAAATCTCGTCCAGTCCCGTCACGATCCATCCCATTAGAAATTTTAAAAAAAAGTAATATGATTATTTGGGAATGAAGTAATAATAAGGATGAATTTGTGTGATGACCAAAACAAAAAAAAGGAACGAAGCATATAGCATCTAATGAAGTAAATTAAGTGAGTAACCATTGACCAATGTACAATGACCAAAGAGGGTAGCAGTGAAGGACACGCGCAGGAGAGAAGAAAGAAGGTGTACTGATGTCATAACAAAATTGGTTTTACCCTTCATGATTTTAAATTCTAATTTAATCTTATAAAAATAACTAAATAAATCTAGCAATAATTTAAAAAAAACCATATAACATGATTTGAATTATTAAAATCGGACAAGAATTAATTAAAAAAAGAATAGTGTTTATTTAAAACTTAAACTATATAGTATAGAATAAAACTAAATAGTATAGAATGAAATCTATTTAATAAAATAATTTTATAATAGTGGTAATGACAGTATGGTGGTTATACGACATGGTGGTGGCTACAATGACCGTGGTGTATTGGAAGATATAGTTACTATTATGATATATTGTGAATATTCTCTACCTAGAGTTTAGGAAGTTATACATCTTGCTCTCCAAGTTTAGTATATTCTGTTTCTCTTTTGTATATATACATGATGTAAGACATTGAGATCAATAACACAAACATTCTTAATATCTAGCATTCTCTAGTTTTACATGGTATCAGAGTAAAAAGCTTAAAAGCTTTATTTTCCTTGTTCTCTCTGTTTTTCTTCGTTTCTCTTCTCTTTTGGTTTCTCTGTTTCGTTTGTTTCAATTGTTACGATGGCTGAAGATAAAGCACTCGTTAAGGCCTCTGACTCTAACAATGTCACGCCATACACCTTGTCCTCATCGTACAACCCTGGATCTATGATCTCTTCTGTCGTGTTGACGGGAGAGAATTATGCAGAGTGGACAACCGAGATGTTCAACGCTCTTCGTGCCAAGAGAAAGATAGGGTTTGTCGATGGGTCAATTCACAAACCTAAAGAAGACAGTTCGGAGATGGAATCTTGGACAAGCGTGAACTCGATGGTTATCGGATGGTTGCGCACATCTATTTCACCTCGTGTTAGGTCAACTGTGTCGTTTATTGATGATGCTATTGAGTTGTGGGAAAGTTTGAAGAGCTGTTTCTCTGTTGGAAACAAGGTTCGAATTCACCAGCTCGTGTGTCAGCTGGGGTCGTGTAAATAAGAAGGGCAGTCCGTCATGGACTACTACGGATGTTTTGTGAACCTGTGGGACAAACTTCAACGGTATCGCCAACTCCCGGTGTGTACTTGTGGAGCAGCTGCCAAAATTGCACAAGATCAAGAGGAGGAGAAAGTTCACCAGTTTGCTATGGGACTTGATGAGTCTCGTTTTGGGAACGTGATTTGCCAGATTGTTGATGCGAACCCTCTCCCTGATTTGGCACAAGCTTATGCCAAAGCTATTTGAGAAGAACAACGTCTCGTTGCAAAGAAGAAGGAACAACAATATGATGCAGTGGGGTTTACTACTCGACGAGAGTCACTACAACAAGAGACAGTTGGAAACGAGGCGGGTGAAGTTTCTGGGTTTGCGACTCGCTCTGGGTTTTTGCATAAGAACAACAACAAGAACAGAGACGTAACTTACTCTGTTCTTGAAACGACCTGACCCGTTTAAAAAAAAAAATAATAATAAATAATAACTACAGCTAGTGGTCCCATACCCACACCTCATCTAACCGCAAACACAACCAACAGCGGAAAACAGATACCAATAACCAATAAATAATCCAATCATAATCCAATAACCAATATTAATTCCAAATCATAAACTAATGATCCATACAGCATAAACCAGATAACCAGCAATCGTAAACAACATTCTAGGACTCAACTCTAGCAATCTAACAGAAGCCAGACAACCAAGCGAACCACTAGAACATCCTCCTCTTCATTGCCTTGATTCCACGATCACACTTTGCCTTTACCTGCATCACAAACACAAATTGCAATGCATGAGTATTTTATAAACACTCAGTAAGGCAATCCTCCCATCTACTGGGTTATACACACAAGCAATAGAGACATCTCTAACCATTAATAAACAATCAACAATCAACAACAACAAACCAGGACTCAGCATCGACCGATACCAACATGCATCGACCGACACCAGTTGGAGGTTGCGTCGACCGACGCAAGATCTGCATCGACCGATGCTCCCATTGCATCGACCGACGCATGCTCGACAAATCACAAAAACCCTAGATTTTACGCACCGTCCTCGCATTTGCATCGACCGACGCACCGAGTGCATCGACCGATGCAATGCCGAGCATCGTTTTCCCCCGAAGCTTCTCGCCGGATTTTTGTTCCTGTAACCACAAAACACAATCCCAAGCCACAAGAAAGCTTCCAATCGTCCCAAATACCAATCTAACAACACATAACACGCAAATTAGAGAGATCTCTAGCTTAGATAAGCCATGGTCCTGCACTTACCTTTGCCAAGAAGATTCTGAACCTTAAACACACAGGAAAACACTTCTAGAAGCCTCCTACAACGTCCTAAGCCTCAGATCTCACCAGAAAAGTCACCAATCCACAGGAAACACCAAGAACACCAAGAACACTCTTCTCTCTTCTCTTTTCTCTCAAAAACGGCCAAAGTCATCTAATGAGACAAAAGAACGACTTAAGGGTTTATCCTCTTTTCCTTTGCTCAAAACTCAGCGTTTAACTTAAACTTGTCCGCAGAAAACAACCTTGCATCGACCGATGCAATCCCTAAACCGGGATTTCGGTTTGCGGATGTTACAGTTCTAATTGTGGAAGATCAGGTCACTAAAAGGAGTTTTGTTGGGAGATTGTTGGATATCCAGAGTGGTGGACCGATCGAAACATAGGAGGACGTGGATCCAGTTGTGGTGGTCGTGGAGGAGCTGGTCGGTCTAATTTTGCGGGTCGTGGGCGTGGTTATGCAACGGCTGCACATGCTACAAGCCCTCATGCTTCGACGTATCCAAGTTTCACTCCAGAACAGTGGCAAGCCATAAGTAAGATGGCTTTGGAGAAAACAAGTGGCAATCCGGACAAACTTTCTGGTAAGATATTTTCTGGTAAGATTCACGAGGAATTGATTCTTGACACTGGAGCCTCTCATCACATGACCAGAAATATTAACTTGTTGATCGACGTTGTATCAACTCCGCTTTGCTCCTTTGATTTTGCTGATGGAAGTAACACGATCTCGACAAGCATGGGGGTGCTCCATGTTTCGGATCATAATACTCTGCATAACGTTTTATATGTTCCAAATCTCAATTGTTCACTTATCTCCATGTCTAAGTTGCTCAGACAAAATGGTGGTATTGCTTTGTTCACTGATACACTTTGTGTTTTACAGGACCGTTTTTTGAAGATTCTGATTGGAGTCGCCATTGTATTTTTGTGGGTTACCCATTTGGAAAGAAGGGTTGGAAGGTCTTTGATCTCAACACTGAAGAGTTCTTGGTCTCCCGTGATGTGATTTTTCAAGAAGATGAGTTTCCTTGGGCTACACGGCATGGCGGTTCCGAAAACACGACAATGCTATCTACTAGTAACATTGTTGATGATGATTGGATGATTCTTGTTTCCCCTGCGTGTGATGACAGGGGGAGTAATGGTTCTCTTGGTGATGATATTGTTCTGCCTGATCCCTCGACACTGGTCTCCGAGACGTCTCCTTTACATGTTGATGATAAGTCTCCTAAACCAGCTTTGGTTGTGGCTGTTCCGACTGAAACACATGAGTCTCCTGTGATTACAACGGATGTATCTCCTTCTGCTGATCATGATGGTGTGTTGCCAGATATTAGTAACGAGTTGGGTAAAGGAAAACGCCAAAAACTTCCGTCAGTTCGCTTGCAAGGATATGTCACTTACTCCACACGTTGCACTGAAGAATCCTATCACGATTCACCCGACTTCACCTCAGATTCTTCGTCTCCGGTCCAAGGTACACACACGCCTTATCCTTTAACAAATTATATATGTGATGATAATTTCTCACCTGCTCATCGAGCGTTTTTGGCGGCGGTGATTAGTGAAGTTGAACCAACTTCGTTTAAACAAGCCATGCAAGATCCTCGTTGGACTAACGCTTGTAGTACCGAGATTACAGCTATGGAAGCCAATCGTGCTTGGAGTGTCGTTGATTTACCTCCTGGCAAAGAAGCTATTGATAATAAATGGGTTTTCAAAATAAAGTATAATGCAGATGGATCCTTGGAACGTTACAAAGCAAGGTTAGTTGCTTGTGGAAATCGCCAAGTCGAAGGTGAAGATTACAATGAGACGTTTTCTCTAGTTGTTAAAATGACTACCGTTAGAAGTTTACAACGTATAGTTGCTGTGAAAAATTGGGAAGCTTATCAAATGGATGTGCACAATGCATTTTTGCATGGTGATCTAGAAGAAGAAGTTTATATGAAATTACCTGTCGGGTTTCGTCATTCTGCTCCCAATAAATTTTGCCGTCTTCACAAGTCTTTGTATGGTCTTAAGCAAGCCCTGCGTTGCTGGTTTGCTAAGCTTACTCATGCATTGACGAAGTTTGGTTTTGTTCAGTCATACGAAGATTATTCTCTTTTCACGTACTCGAAGGGTGACATTGAGCTTCGGGTTCTTATTTATGTTGATGATTTATTGATCTGTGGAAATCACTCACATATGCTTAAGAGGTTTAAAGAATATTTGGGACGCTGTTTTCACATGAAAGATTTAGGAAAGGCAAAAAATTTCTTGGCATTGAGATTGCTCGCAGTCCTGAAGGTATCTATATGTCTCAACGAAAGTATGTTCTTGATATTGTTTCCGAAGTTGGGCTGCTAGGGTGTGAACCATCTCCCATACCGATGGAACAAAATCTTAATTTGGGTTTGAGCAAAAGCGATTTTCTTCCAAATCCAGAAGCGTATAGGCGTTTGGTCGGTCGTCTGATTTATCTTCTTACTACACGTCCTGAATTGTCATATTCAGTTCAGCACCTCTCTCAGTTCATGAAAACGCCGAGAGTTGATCATATGGAAGTTATGTTGCGTGTTGTTAAGTATCTAAAGGGTACTCCGGGTCAAGGCATTCTCTTGAGCTCTAATTCTGACTTGACTCTAACCGCGTATTCTGACTCGGACTACAACTCGTGTCTGATGACACGACGATCGTTGAGCGGTTATGTTATGTTTTTAGGTGGATCTCCTATCTCTTGGAAGACTTAGAAGCAAGATAAGGTATCCCACTCCTCTGCTGAAGCTGAGTATCGCGCCATGCGGCATGCATTGACTGAGGTGTTATGGCTTCAAAAGTTGTTTGTTGATTTGGGCTGTTCTTCAACTAAATCAGTTCGTTTGTTTTGTGATAGTCAATCTGCTATTCATATATCGTCTAATCTGGTGTTTCATGAGCGCACTAAGCATATTGAATCTGATTGTCATGCTGTTAGAGATGCGGTACAAGATGGGATGCTCACAATGGTTCATGTAGGTACTCATGATCAGATTGCGGATATTTTTACCAAGGCGTTGGGACGTGTTCCGTTTGAAAAACTATCATCCAAGTTGGGCATTTGTGATCTACATGCTCCAACTTGAGGGGGAGTATTGGAATATATAGTTGCTATTATGATATATTGTGAATATTCTCTACCTAGAGTTTAGGAAGTTATACATCTTGCTCTCCAATTTTAGTATATTCTGTTTCTCTCTTGTATATATATGTGATGTAAGACATTGAGATCAATAACACAAACATTCTTAATATCTAGCATTCTCTAGTTTTACATGGTGGTAGTTGCAAAGATGGTGGTGATCCTGATGGTGGAGGTGGCATAGTAGTGTTGGTCTGGTGGTGATGGTGTGTGACGATAATCGTAAGAGATAAAATATAAAAATCTAATCGATCGAATTTTATGTATACCAAAAAAATTATATACCCTAGAGAATATAATATAGGCAACTCAAACGACCAAATTAAACGCACACTTAAAAAAAATACTATACCCTAAGAATATAACATAGACAACCCAAATCGAGTAAACTGCTAAAAGAAAAAAATATTATACCCTAAAAGACATAACATAGGCAACCTATAAATTAACAAAATATTTTTTTATATGTAAACGGATAAATGAAAGTGGAATTAAAAAAAGAAGAATAAAGAAGAAAAATGGGGAGAGGAGAGAATATATATGTGGGTATATATATATATAGGAGGGGGGGGGAGAGCATGTGAGGAAGAATGGGTAACTGATAATTATGTACATTGGGCAAAATTGTCAATATTATAGAAAATACAAAATATACTAGAATAGGCCAGCATATTAACGCGAATATAAAAAAATATGTGAAATTTTATATTTTATTCAAAATATTAATTTTATTTCATTTGATTTTTTTTAAAAACCGGATTTAGAGTTCACACACTCTATTTTGCAATAAATTTTTTTTGTATATTATTACATGATAATAAAATTAGATTTCAATTCTATATACTCAATCCCAATGAGTAACATTTATAATTTTCATATAAAAAAATGTGAATTGTATCAAATTTCTACCTTACTTAATATTTTATAAAAACTAAAAATTAATAAAACATAATCTCAAAAAAAAACAACTGAAAACTAATTTTATCTCATATTTGAAAAGTAACAATATCTTAAATATATTTGTTTCATTTTTTCTAATCTCATAAGTATTAGTTTTACTACTTGTCCAAAATTATCAAAAATTAATCAAAAATTTAAAGACGTTATTATGAGAAAATTATTTTTTTATGTAAAGGTGAGTCTCTATAATCCTTTTTCTTTTAGGATTAATAATTGATAGTATAATTTATCTAATTATGGTATTATAGTAATTAATTGTATAATTTTCATAATTCTTTTTCTTATAGAATTAGTATTTTAAAATTAGAATTAGTGTTATTTTTTATATACATATATGAACTATATTTTTATATTTATTAAATTGTTTAAAATTTAATTTCTTATAATTTACAAATATGTTAAAATAATTTTTTTTTGGATAACACATGACAAAATCTTTAATTGTTAGTTTGACACATGCCATGATCACATGAGTTACTAACTTTGAAAATCAAGATTTGCATAATAGTATAATATTAAATAAGCTATCAAATCATTCATCAATTGAAAAACTTAAGAAAATTATATTAATTTCTATTTTGATTATCTTATTTTTCTTACATTATGTTATTCACTAATTTGAACACATTAAACCTTTTCATATTTTAATCACTTTTCTGTATAAATTACTTTTTACTATATAATTATAATAAATAATAGTTGCACTTAAATTGCAAATATTTTCTTTATTAATTGCACATATTTTCCTGATTAATTGCACATATTTTCCTATTGAAATTAGTAATTTAATAGATAACTTTCATATTAGAATTAGTGATATAATATATTACTTTTGGTTTTCTATACTTTTAAAAATATTAATTGTAATCTTTTTATTTTTAGGGGTTTTTTATTTTCCTATATTTATTAAATAAATTTTTTTTTACACATATCAAAATATTATTTATATAATTAACAAATGTCGCGATTATATAACCATAGTTAGTCATTTAATTAAAGATTTTTTTTGAGTTATTTCTGCCGAATTCTCTAATAATAATTGGATCAATAAATACAACTGACCCGAGGAGTCAAATTACAGAAGTGTTATTGTTAAAGTCACTTTTTAACGTGATGTGGACATCAAAACTGAAGATCCTCTACTTCATCAAGAGTCTCTTGAGCACGCCCCTAGCTACACCAACCCACACAAGATCATGCTAATTCATCTAAAAGATGACTTTCCTTATTTGGACTCAATCGCATTAAAACAGCAACATCTCTTTACCAAACTTGTTGGGCACGAATTTGAGATCCTCTACAGCTTCAAGAGGCTTCTAAGAGTGCACAATCTTATATCATTGTGTATCACAAATTCGTGCACTCTTAAAAGCCTCTTGAAGGTGTAGAGGATCTCAAATTCGTGCCCAACAAGTTTGGTAAAGAGATGTTGCTGTTTTAATGCGATTGAGTCCAAATAAGGAAAGTCATCTTTTAGATGAATTAGCATGATCTTGCGTGGGTTGGTGTAGCTAGGGGCGTGCTCAAGAGACTCTTGATGAAGTAGAGGATCTTCAGTTTTGATGTCCACATCATACTCTCCCTCTTGAAAAGGATTTGTCCTCAAATCTTTATTTTCATCATGAACACTCTTTGATATGAGGAACTTCTCAATTTGAATGGCTTGTTGGAGCAGCTCCTCCAAGTCATTATATGTGTACCTTTGTAGCTGGAACTTGATTTTTTCATTCAATCCATCTATAAACTGGTTCATGAAGTCCTCATCTTTTACACTTGGATTGAGACGAATGCGAAGAAACATGAATTGCTTGTGGTAATCCATGACTCCCCCATCACCTTGGTTAAGTGATCGAAACTTCTTTCGGACTTCTCCATATTGATCTCGAGGGACATAACACTTCCGCATGAGATTTCTCATCTCTTCCCAAGTTGGATATCTAAAAAAACCACAATGTTTTCTTCCTTCATCCATTTCATGGCTCCACCAATGGTTAGCTTGCTCAGTAAGTTGGGCTGCGGCAATGAACACCTTCTCAAACTCTGGACAATGGCACATTTTAAAAAATATGTTCATCTTATTTTCCCACTCGAAGTACATATCATAGTCTAATGTTCCTCCAAAATAGAATTCTTTTAGTTTTAAAAGACTCAAGGGCTCCATTTTATGATTGCCTTTTTTTTTTTTGGTAATAAACAGAAAGAGTAGAAATGGAAGGGAAAAAAGACAAAAAGTTTTCTGGTTTTTTTTTTGTGTTATGAAAGAAAACAAAATGAAGAATAGAGAAACAAAGATTTTTTTTTTTTTTTTTTTTTTTTTTGAATGATAGAAGAAAGAAAAACAGAATTGAAAAGATAGAAATAGGTCGGATAAAAACAACCTTAGATAGGAGCTTTTAGCTCTGATACCAAATGATATAAGATTGGAGTAACACCAAACTTATTGTTCACACGGTTTCAAAGCCTACGGCTTGATTAGATCGAAGTTCGCCACACAAAGTTGCAGAATGACTTTGTGATAAGAACATGAATCAATATCTATGCGAATCACACACAAAGATAAAGATCCCACTTGTTTTCTAAAGGAATCACACACAATAGAAATGACAAGCAAACAAAGCCTAAGCTTCAAAGGTGAGAAAACTTCTCGGTTTTTCTTATTTCATTCAAATTTAATGGTCATTTTTACAATGGGATAAGCTGAGCTTTTATAGGCTCGTGCATAACTATTCTAAGATAATAAATAAGAAAATAAATCAACAGAAATACAAATAAATCAAGCTTAATGATAAATCAATCAAATGCTTGATTGAAATGGTCTTAAATGCTCGGTTTGGGCTAAATGAGGGAAGTATGGAGTTCCTTGTATCTAGACAACTTGGGCATGAAATTGTGCACTCTTAGAAGCCTCTTGAAGGTGTAGAGGATCTCAAATTCGTGCCCAACAAGTTTGGTAAAGAGATGTTGCTGTTTTAATGCGATTGAGTCCAAATAAGGAAAGTCATCTTTTAGATGAATTAGCATGATCTTGTGTGGGTTGGTGTAGCTAGGGGCGTGCTCAAGAGACTCTTGATGAAGTAGAGGATCTTCAGTTTTGATGTCCACATCATAACGGTGGCGCAACTGACCGGGGAGAAAACAACAGACCGATTTCTCTATATTTGTCTCAATATAGTCGCACTTTGGGTTCAACGGTGGCGCATTCATAGAGAAGAAGAAAAATGAAGTAGTCGAAGATGAAGATTTTACTAGAAATAGAAAATAAAAGATAGTGGAAGATGATTTTATTTAGGGGGAATTTCAAAAATACCCCTTTTGCAATACCATTTTTCAAAAATACCTCCAAACTTTATGAAAAAGGCCACTAAAAATTTGCAAATATTCAAAATTTGTGTGTAAGCTTATAAATCTATACACAAATTACCTTTATATGTGTGTAAATGTTTTTTATATATTTTATAAATAAAGTATAAATACTTTCTAAAAACCTTTTAAAAATCTTGTAAACTTTTTAAAAACCTTGTAAAAAACTTTTAAAATATTTTAAAACTTTATAAATATTTGGATTGAGTCTAGAGGTAGTAGTTATTATCTAGAAGTACCTTGTGAACCATATAAAACTTTATAATTTTTTATATATAAAAAGGGGTATTTTTGAAAAGGAATACACCAAAAAGGCTATTTCTCAAAAATTCTCTTTTATTTATGTAAAAAGACTTTACATTTCATATAATTTTATATTGGATGATTTTATTTATGTAATAAGACTTTTATTTCATATAAAATAAAGTCAAATGTTTCAAAGCTCAAGAAAGTGTAAAACGGTTACAATGAAACAGAGCATAACAACACGCATAATTTTACTGCATGCTCAAAAATTCAGATAAAATAAGCTGCATCGCCAAGGTAAGATCAAGAAGATTCACGACGTTCTTCAATTTTTGTAGTTAGGTTTGGTTTGCTAAAATTTCGGTTTAAATCCAGTTTTCTGATTAAAACTTCATCTTAATAAAACCAGACCGATCGGTTTACAAGTACCACAACTTCAAATGCATGCTCTTTTGTATGTTATGCAAAATGCAAATTATCTTTTGTTGAATACTATATAGTATAATAGGTTTTCACCCGCGGTACATGGCAAGACTAAATTATAAATTAATGTATTTTAAATAATAATTTTAAATTTATTTAGTTTTCAAATTCTCAATTAATTATATTTTATCTAATTAATTTATAATTTTGTTTATAATGTTTTTTTTTCTTCTTACGTTTTATACAGTTTATAACCTAATTACATTAAATTTGTTATTAGATAGAATAGAAAATTTTAAAACACTTACTTTTCTTTTCTATAATTAAACAGAGGTATATGCATATATGGTATGTTAAGTTAATTTTCTAAACTATGACTACAAATCTATAGTATATGAAATAAACTACATGCATGCAACCGATCAAACACACAAATAATATTGAGAATAAATTCTTAAATATTTTTCCTTGAAATGCATGTGTTGCTAATAATTTTTCTACCCTTTTAATCATGCATGCAAACCAAATTTTAGTCTCAAAATTATGCAAGATAATTATCTCATTTTTAACTCTTCACCCCATTCTCATTTTCTCCCTTTACTCGGTTGAAAATTTCTTAGAGAGATGCATGCATGATCATCCTTTTCGGATCTGACCTTGCAAGCAACCCAAACCACCTCTTTTATGCATGCATGACTTCTAAACCATCTCATATCTACATGCAACAAGTTTTGCATGCATGATGGTCTACTCTTAGCCCTTAGCTCAATGACATGTAGATCTAGCAAGAAAAACATGCAACACTCAACCAATCAAAGCGAAATACAAGAGCTACCGAGCTCATCTACCCTCTACACACACAAACCGCAACTCACAGTAATTTAGGCAGAGATTTGATTGAGTCGAGCTCCACCACACCGCAAATACACAGCACCTCACCTCCTCTTTCCCCTCCTTGCTCCGACGAGCTCCTCTCTTCTTCCTTGATCGGAGATCCTTTGATTTTTCTTCAAGAATTTCGAGAAAAAAATTTGAGAGAGTTTTGGTAGGTTTTTGGGGTTCTAAGGTGAAAATGAGAGCTCAAGAGTCTTATTTATAGGGCTCTTGGTCGAGTTTTGGGCAGAGAAGAGAGCTGCCAAGTGTCTCTTATCTTGCATGGATTTTGACAAGTGGCGCAATCTCGGCTGCATATAGCGCGTGTATCTCAAACGCCAGGCGGAGGAGACTTAATCGTCTGACACATGTCCTCCCTCCGGTGGCCAACTCTTCCGCTTCTCCCTTATTTCTTCCCGCGTCCAGAGCTTCTGTCTGCGACACACAATTATGTCTCTGTCGTCCGCAACGATAAATTCCTCGACCCTTCTCGGTTTTTCTTCTGTGTCTTATGGTCCTTCCGTCCGTAATCGATTTTTGCATCCGTGACGTACGGTCCTTTCGTCCGTATTCCGTCTCCTCATCCGTGACGTACGATCCTTATGTTCGTAGTCCGTCTCCTCGTCTGTGACGTACGCTCCTTACGTCTGTAGTCTGTCTTTTCGATCCCTTCTTATTTTTAACTCGGCCTTTTTCTTACTTATACTTCTTGCACCGTTTCTCCGATAGTTTATCAACTACCGTCCTTTCTCCTTGTTGACCCAATGGCTCACGGTCACTCTTCGGCTATTGGTCGTCCCGCTTTAAAGTAACTTTCTCCCCAAGTTACTTGGTCATTTGCCCAAGTTTTTCTTTCTCCATCTTCCCAAGTTCTCTCTGGTCCTCTAGGACACGTTCTTTTCGTTCGGTACGTATCCCTTGATACGGGTCATTACAATGATGACCAAAGAATCTGAGTGGTATGAAACAAGGATAGGGGTAAAGGTGTGGTACTAGACTAAAAATGAGTGTAGCCATTCATAATTTACAAAGAGTGGTAAAAATGGTGTAAACTAAACTCTGAATGTATGATCCATTGCATGATTTTCAACCCCCTAAGTGAGATATAATAAGTCCATATAAATTTTAAATAAGCAAGGTCAAGCTCAAATCATAAAAATTTCAAAGTGACAGGAATTACATGAAGTGATGAAGTCATGATTTTTTCTAAACATCCAAGTCATCCTTAAACAATGCTAAATGGTCTCAAGGCAATGAATAAAGCATGGTGTAATTCCCTAAGTAAAGCTCATAGTTCTCAACCACCATTTTGACTCAATAAAACATACTTTTGACTAGATAAAACAAACTGAATGACTCTAAAAAAATCAACATAAGAAAAACAACCAAAGCAAACAAGATTGGTAGACATATGACACCTTTCCCCAGACTTGCTTCATCCCGTCTTGGTGTAAAAAAAAAAATCCAAGAAAAGATGTCAAACAAACTCAAAAGAAATTAAAAAAAAAAATAAATAGTAAAAGAGAGAAATATACTTGGTGGGTTGCCTTCCACAAAGCGCTTGTTTCATGTCACTAGTGATAACTCTCTAATTTACATGTTTTTAGCATCCTTTTTTGTCCATATTTTGCATTGTTCATAACCTTAACTTAGCAGTTTTAGGTAATTAACTGTAGGAATTCACTTTTAGACCATTTAGGGTGTTGCATTTTTGCATTTGCATGTTTTGGATGAAAACAGGTGCTAAAGAGCCTAAAATGGGGAAAAACAAGGACAAACTCGAACATGTACCCGAAGGAGCCATCAAGCTGGAAGAACAAGTCCGAACCCCAACACGATCGAGGAGGATCCAAGAGCATGAAGAACAACCCTAAGATCCACCCGAGGAGTAACCCGACTTCATCCTCGTGTACCCCATCGAGTAGACCATCGGGCAGGTCTAGGAAGCTAGGTCAAAAGGGTTTCCATATATAAACCCCCTCCTCTCCTAGCTCGCAAACGAGCACGCCGCAGACCCTCAAACCAGAGAGCGAGAGCTTCTGTGAGAGAACTGAGCGACTCAAACACTTTTCCTTTTGTTTTTACATTTTCTGTCATAGTTTTTATCGTTTTTCTTAGATTTCTATCTTGTACTCTTTCTACTTTACTCTACCGTTTAATATAATGCAATTTTCATTCTTATTCGTTGTTATGTTTCTTGTTATTATGTCCGAGTAGTGTAGTAAAGTTTCTAGGGATGGGATAGATGATTTTGTGTTCTTGATCGGTTAGGATGCCTTAGTTTGATTGTAAATGTTTGATAGATTTCCTTCTAGGTTGGTGTTCTTAATGCTGTCAACAGACCGAGAGGTTGAGATTAGATCTAGGGTGTTTTACCACCGAGAGGTGTAGATGAGATGCTTGAATCAGCCAATGCTAGAAGTTCACTCGCTCTGAGTAAGAGATTAGATGAGTTAGGGTTTACTGACAATAATGAATCGATCTTAATGCCTGCTTGGTCATGTTTCTCCAACGAGAGCTGGGTAGGGAAGTGATCAAGGTTGATTGTTGCTAGTGCGAGAGTGTGGTGACAAAGTTTTAGAGATTTATTGTCTAGGAAATAATTGCTTGAGGCATGTAAGGCATCTGTACTGGTCAAGAATACTTAGGATTCAATTACCCCATCCTTAGAAGCTTTCGTATTTTAATTGTTTACATTTTCTTTCATTACTCGACCACTTACCCGATCAGGTACACGATAACCTGTATCTAGTAATACCTCGAGCTGTTCATATCCTAATTGCTTACTCGGTCACCCCACACGATCCTGTACTCGATTGCTTGCATCTAGTGCTTATGTCGGTGTGGTTTCTTTGTTTATATTCTTGTCTTTCATTTATTCTAGGACTGTTAGATCAAAACCCTATCTGCTTGGCTTGACTTGTAACGTTCTGATCATATCCTTCCTGCTAGCAATAGACAACCATTTGGATTGATAACCCTTTGTACTACAACTGCATAGGGAATTGATACCCTAGGTGAAAACTTGTCTATCAACTAGCTTGACCGGATTCTTGTGAACTAATAGGTATAAGTTCAAGGACTTGCTCCAATATAAGATCCCCATTCATTCATCTTCAGCTTCAAAACTGTACTCATAACCCCTTTCACAGATTTTTGATTTTTCCTTTCAACTCTTATGTTAGAATACTCATAGCTTTTGAAAAAGATTACGAGGTTCCCTAACACTGCACATTATACTCTATTGTATCTCCAACACACTTCACAGGTGTCAAGGTTACATGAGGATCTCCTTTGATTTTTTTCGGCTTAACCTAACATGTAGCACCAACTTTTTCTGTTGGAAATTTAGGGTCTCCATCCAGGACTTCCTTAACCTCACTCCAACCAATGCATGTCTTCATATACTTATCCCCAGAATCATCAATGGTTTCAGTTGAAAAAGCTTGTCCTTTAATAGTAGGTTTTTTCAACAATCTTTTCATGTCAAACTCCTGAGTATGATCACCAATCTGCAAGTGAATTTGCACTTTTTTATATCAATCATAGTCCCAGAAGTATGTAAGAATGGACAACAAGGAATGAGAGGATCAGGTGGTTCTTTATCAATCTCCAAAACCGTGAAGTCAATTGGATGTAGAAGTTCTCAACTCTAATATACACACAAAGCCTTTTGAGTTTTTATAGTTCGGTTCGGTTTGAATATAATAGACCGATCGGTTAATAAAAACATTAAACCAGTTTTCTATGTGGGTCAACTGAGGTTCGAATTGGGTTTTTTTTTTTTTACAGCAAAGTACAAGATCAGCTCAAACGAGCCAATTGGGAGAAAAAACTTTTACAAAGGTAATTTGATGTGACTCAATTCTAGCACGACGCGCCAGCTTGTCTGCATTACCATTCTGCGTTCGGGGGACTAGGATTAGTGCAAAGGATAGGAATTCTTCCTTATCCGCCTTGATCTCGTCCAAATATTTCTTGAAGGCAGGCCACTCGGATGGTGAAGACACAATCTTCACCAAATCAGAACAGTCTGTGAGAAAAACAACATTATCATTATCCGCACCAATCATACATCGCATTGCCAAAATTAGAGCTTCCATTTCTGCATGGAGGGGTGACAAGCTACGGCGAAGGTTAGAATTGGTTTAGAAATTTAAAATTTTCGAAGTTTTTTTTTGTTTGTTTATGGCCATTAACATTCCGTGATAATTTTTACCAGTGGTTGAATTTTAATTTTTATCGTATCATATGTCACATTAATGTAGAATAAAGTGAATTATTTATAATTTATTGTTGAAGGTTTTTTTGTATAATTTTAAAATTTTGGGATTCCATTTTGTATTCTTTGAGTCTTAGTAATATTATTGTTATTGGTTGATAACTTTTTAATTATATGTAAAGTGCTTCATTATTATTGATTTTGTGTAATTATATTAAAATTTAGTGTTATTAACATCATCAAATTTTATGTAATTTCATCATCATAGTTTCCTAAGTCCCACACTTTTACCTGAAATATCTAATAACCTCAAACAAAAAATTAATTTTATTTCAAATATAGGTGACAATTGTAACACCCGCGAACCGAAATCCCGGTTTAGGGATTGCATCGGTCGATGCAGGTTGTGCATCGGTCGATGCAGGTTGTGCATCGGTCGATGCAGGTTGTGCATCGGTCGATGCAGGTTGTGCATCGGTCGATGCAGGTTGTGCATCGGTCGATGCAGGGTTGAGTTTCTACGTCTTGACTTAAGTTAAACGCTGCGTTTTGGGTTAGGAAACTCTTAAACTCGAGTTTTGTCTCATTAGGCGTGTTTAGCCGCTTTTGAGAGAAACGAAAGAGAGAGAGAAGAGTTCTTGGTGTTCTTTAGTGTTCTTGGTGAGTTCTTGGATTGGAAGCTGTTCCTGTAGAGATCTGTAGTTGGGATCGTTGTAGGAGCTTCCTGGAGGTGTTTTCTTGTTGGTTTAAGGTTCAGATTCGTCTTGGCAAAGGTAAGTGCAGCACCATGGCTTATCTAAGCTAGAGCTTTTCTGATCTGCTTGTTTATGTGTTGTTAGGCTTGTTAGATGGTTATTTGGGACGTTAGGAAGCTTTCTTGTGGCTTGGGATCGAGTTTTGTGGTTGCAGGAACACAGATCCGGCGAGAAGCTTCGGGGAAACACGATGCTCGGCATGTTGCATCGGTCGATGCACTTTGTGCGTCGGTCGATGCAAGTGCGAGGATGACGCGTAAAATCTTAGGGTTTTCGTGTTATGTTGAGCATGCGTTGGTCGATGCAGTGCGAGTGTCGGTCGATGCATCCCCATGTGGTGTCGGTCGATGCATGTTGGTGTCGGTCGATGCAGAGTCCTGGTTTGTTATTTGTTGTTTGTTGATTGTTGGTTGATGGTTAGAGATGTCTCTATTGCTTGTGTGTATAGCCCAGTAGATGGGAGGATTGCCTTACTGAGTGTTTATTAAATACTCATGCATTGCAATTTGTGTTTGTGGTGCAGGTAAAGGCAAAGTGTGATCGTGGAATCAAGGCAATGAAGAGGAGGATGTTCTAGGGACTCGATTGGTTGTTGTCTGGCATTGCTAGGTTGCTAGAGTTGGGTCATTAGAAACATTGCTAGGTTGCCGGTTTTATGTTTCCTGATGTTTGATATTTGGTTATTGTTTATGTTATAATATTGGTTTATTATTGGATATTGGTTTTTGTTATTCCGCTGTTTGGTTGTGATTGTGGTTAGGTGGCTAGTGGGTATGGGACCACTAGTTGTAGTTTATATATTATTATTATTATTATTTATTATTTATTATTAATTAAAAAAAAAAAAAACGGGTCGGGTCGTTTCAGTTTGGTATCAGAGCCCTTACAGTTCTAGGTTTGGGTTCACTAGGTTTCTGTTGTGATGTTTGGGATTGCATGTCTTGATTGATTATGTGAGTTAGTCAATTGTGTGTGGCATGGAGTCCTAGAACATCCTCTTCGAGCCTACAGTGTGATTCCATGGTGAGTATATGTTTTTGTGTTATGTATAATTGCGTGCTTAGCCTTCTGTTCATGGTAGTGCAGATGGTTAGAGAGGCTGCTGTTGCTGGTCGTGGTCGTGGACGCGGATGTGGTCGTGGACGCGGATGTGGTCGTGGTAGGGGCGGAGTCCCAGTGGTTAGTGAGACCGAGGACCAGAGTGTGACAGCTGAGGGTGTTGGCGAGTCGCAGGGTGTCCAGGAGGATTCCATGAGTGTGGCTGGAGGGGGCGGTTTTGATGCTCCAGTGGTCGGTGATGCTAGGGTCCCGGGTGTGGGAGTCCCAGCGGGTGGAGTCCCTGGTGCTGACTTTACGGCTTTGCTAGCACAGTTGTTGGAGCGGTTGCCAGCAGTGGTACCGGCTCAGGCTCAGGTGGTGCCACCAGTGGTGGCGGAGGAGCGGCAGCCAGTGGCTGCGGATGCAGGAGCACATGGACGTTATCTGTCCATGCTCAAGGAGATGAAGGGTCTCGTGACCGCGCAGTTTTCGGGTGGTACAGATCCTACTGCTGCAGATGCGTGGAGGACGAGTGTGGAACGTAACTTCCATACTCTGAGATGTCCTGAGGAGTTTTGGGTGGACATAGGGGTCCACCATTTGATTGGTGATGCTGAGTTGTGGTGGAGATCAGTGGCTGCTAGGAGAGTGCAGCGGAAGATGACTTGGGTTGACTTCGTGGGGGAGTTCAACCGCAAGTACTTTCCGAGAGAGGCATTGGACCGGTTGGAGGTGCAGTTCCTTCAGTTGTCTCAGGGGACGCGGTCAGTGCGGGAGCTGGACTTGGAGTTCAGTCAACTTCTATGTTATGGGGGCCGGGCTATGGAGTCTGAGGAGGCTCAGATCAGGAGGTTTTTTAGGGCCCTACGTGATGATTTGAGGGTTCACTGTTCGGAGTTATGCTACGCATGCGGAGCTGGTTGAGACTGCAGCAGAGGTTGAGGAGGATATCCGGGCACAGTCAGTGGCGGTTAGTCCAGCAGTTCAGCCTAGTAGGGCTCAGCAGCAGGGTGGTTCTAGCTGGGGCGGTAAGCCTGCGCAGGGAACCAAGAGGAGATGGGAGACTACGCAGAGGCCGAGTGGTGCGAGTTGCTTCGGTTGTGGAAAAAAGGATCACAAGATTGCTAGCTGTCCCAAGAGGAGTGCTCCGACGACAGCGGCTCGTGTATTCTATCACTGCAGGGAGCCAGGGCATAGCAGGCCCATGTGTCCCAAGTTGCAGCCGGTGGCAGTGGCAGCGTTGCAGCAGGTGCAGCCTGGAGGGCAGCAGGTGGCACAGATTGAGCAGGCGCCACGGGTTTATACTACTGCAGAGACTGGTGGAACCAGTGCCGGGGCGATTACAGGTATAATTTATGGTACTTAAACTTTGTGAATTTCAGTAGGTTCAGAATTTGTGTTTTCCTGTGATAAAGTGTTAGGTTCTCAACACATGAGGTTTGTGTAGGGACCTTGTTGGTGGGCGGGTTTAAGTCCCATGTTATGTTTGATTCTGGAGCTTCTCATAGCTTCATTACTCCGGAGTGTGCAGAGAGCGCAGGAATCAGAGGGGATCCCGGGGAGCGTACAGGAGTTGTCAAAGTTGCGGGAGGCAAGTTCCTGAGGGTTATTGGACGAGCCAGAGGAATTGATATTCAGATCGCAGGAGAGTCGTGACTAGCGGATTTGCTTATCAGCCCAGTGGAGTTGTATGATGTGATTCTCTGGATGGATTGGTTGCATCGGCACATGGTGCATTTGGATTGCTATCGGGGTAGAGTGGAGTTTTAGCATCTAGGAGGGAAGTTGGTTTTTCAGGGTATTAGACCGACTTCGGGGAGTCTCGTGATCTCGGTCATTCAGGCTGGGAAGATGTTCGAGAAGGACCGTGAGTCTTATTTGGTTACCATATCTATGCCAGAGTCAGTGGGGAAGTCTACGGTTAGCGGTATCCCGGTTGTGGAGGAGTTTGAGGATGTGTTCTAGTCGTTGCAGGGGTTACCACCATCTCGGTATGATCCTTTTACGATTGAACTGGAACCAGGGACGATGCCGTTATCCAAGGCTCCTTACAGAATGGTTCCAGCAGAGATGGCAGAGCTGAAGAAGCAGCTAGAGGATTTGTTGAGTAAGGGATTCATCCGTCCTAGTGTATCACCGTGGGGAGCACCGGTGTTGTTTGTCAAGAATAAGGATGGGAGTTTCCGGTTGTGTATTGATTACAGGGGTTTGAACCGGGTCACTGTGAAGAACAAGTACCCTCTTCCGAGGATCGATGAGTTGTTGGATCAGTTGAGGGGTGCTACTTGGTTCTCCAAGGTAGATCTGGCGTCGGGTTATCATCAGATACCGATAGATGAGGCAGATGTGAGGAAGACTGCATTCAGAACGAGGTATGGGCATTATGAGTTTGTGGTGATGCCTTTCGGGTTGACTAACGCACCAGCATCGTTTATGAGATTGATGAACAGTGTGTTTCAGGAGTTCCTGGATGTATCTGTCATCATTTTCATCGACGATATCCTGGTTTATTCTAAGAGTCTTGAGGAGCATGCAGTGCATTTGAGGGCAGTTCTGGAGAAGCTACGGGAGTAGAAGTTGTTTGCTAAGTTGAGCAAGTGCAGTTTTTGGCAGCGTTAGATGGGTTTTCTGGGTCACATTGTGTCTGTAGATGGAGTTTCTGTAGATCCGGAGAAGATTCAGGCTATTAGAGATTGGCCTAGACCGCAGAATGCCACAGAGATCAGGAGTTTTCTGGGATTGGCAAGTTACTACAGGATATTCGTGCAGGGGTTTGCGAGCAGAGCACGTCCTATGACTAAGTTGACAGGGAAGGATGTTCCTTTTATTTAGTCACAGGAGTGTGAGGAAGGCTTTGCAAGCCTGAAGGAGATGTTGACTACTGCGCCAATGTTGGCTTTGCCTGAGCAGGGAGAACCCTATGTGGTCTATACAGATGCATCTAGAGTTGGTTTAGGGTGTGTTCTGATGTAGCATGGAAAGGTGATTGCCTACGCTTCGCGGCAGTTGCGGAAGCATGAAGGCAACTATCCTACTCATGATTTGGAGATGGGTGCTGTAATTTTTGCCCTAAAGATTTGGAGATCTTATCTTTATGGTGCAAAGGTACAGATGTTTACAGATCATAAGAGTCTGAAGTATATATTCACTCAGTCTGAGCTGAATTTAAGGCAGAGGCGGTGGATAGAGCTTGTGGCAGACTATGATTTGGAGATAGCCTATCATCCTGGTAAGGCTAACTTGGTTGCAGATGCTTTGAGTCAGAAGAGGGTAGCTTCGGCTCAGGAGCAGGAGATGGAGTCTCTGGTAGGAGAGATCGGTGCGTTGAGTTTGTGTGTTGTGTCTCAGGAACCGTTGGGTTTGGAGGCGGTTGATAGAGCAGATCTTCTGAGCAGGGTGCGGTTGGCTCAGGAGAAGGACTTGGGGCTGGTGAATCCCTCAAAGGATGTGGATTATGAGTATCATGTCTCAGATAATGGTACTATCTTGGTGCACGGTCGGGTTTGTGTGCCCAAGGATGAGGAGTTTAGGCAGGAGATCCTGAGAGAGGATCATGGGAGCAAGTTTTCTATTAATCCAGGAGCGACTAAGATGTACCGTGATCTCAAGAGGTAATATCATTGGGTCGGGATGAAGAAGGATGTAGCTAGTTGGGTCGCGAGGTGCGACGTGTGTCAGCTAGTGAAGGCTGAGCATCAGGTTCTAGGAGGGTTACTGAAGAGTCTTCCCATTCCAGAGTGGAAGTGGGATATGATTACTATGGACTTCGTGGTAGGTTTGCCAGTGTCCAGGACGTTTGATGCTATTTGGGTCATTGTGGACCGGTTGACTAAGTCGGTACATTTTCTAGCCATTAAGAAGACTGATGGAGCAGCGGTCTTGGCTAAGAAGTATGTGAAGGAGATAGTTAGGTTGCATGGGGTGCCAGTGAGCATTGTGTCTGATAGGTTCTAAGATCACTTCGGTGTTCTGGAGAGCGTTTCAGGCAAAGATGGGCACTAAGGTGCATATGAGTACAGCTTATCATCCCCAGACAGATGGACAGTCTGAGAGGACGATCCAGACGCTGGAGGATTTGCTGAGGATGTGTGTGTTGGATTGGGGAGGCCATTGGGCGATCACTTGAGCTTGGTAGAGTTTGCTTACAACAACAGTTATCAGGCGAGTATTAAGATGGCTCCCTATGAGGCTTTGTATGGGAGGCCGTGTTGTACACCGTTATGCTGGACTCAGGTGGGGGAGAGGAGCATTTACGGGGCAGATTTTGTTCAGGAGACCTCAGAGAAGATTCGGGTTCTCAAGCTGAACATGAAGGAAGCTCATGAACGGCAGAGGAGTTATGCCGATAGGAGGAGGAGAGATCTTGAGTTTCAGGTAGGAGACAGAGTGTACCTCAAGATGGCCATGTTGCGGGGTCCGAACAGGTCATTGACTGAGACTAAGTTGAGTCCGAGGTATATGGGTCCGTTCAGAGTGATTGAGCGTGTTGGACCAGTGGCTTATAGACTGGAGTTACCTGAGGTTATGCGTGCATTCTATAAGGTTTTCCATGTTTCTATGTTGAGGAAGTGTCTCCGTGAGGATGATCAGTTGTTGGCTAAGATTCCTGAGGATCTTCAGCCTAACATGACTTTGGAGGCGAGACCAGTGAGGGTTCTCGAGAGGAGGATTAAGGAACTTCGGAAGAAGAAGATTCCTTTGATGAGAGTCCTTTGGGACTGTGATGATGTTGAGGAGCAGACTTGGGAGCCTGAGGCGAGGATGAAGGCAAGGTTTAAGAAGTGGTATGAGAAGCAAGCCGCGACTTGAGCTTGTCTAGCCTGGTCCCATCTGTAATCCATGGCTGGAGCGGGAATGGAGTATTCCAGTCCATCTCTCTTGTTTACTTGGTCGCTTGAGGTGGTTGGTTGTGCGACTAAGTAACAAGATGAGGTGGTGCTCGGGGTACAAAGTTTCCGTGAGGCGGGGTTTTTGGAGGAAAGTTTCCTGAATTAGGAGTTTCCAAAAGTGGAAAGTGTTAAAAATGGAATGTTTTATGTGAGTTAAATTCGTCTATTTTAGTGGGAGAGCCTTGGAGGGGCTTGTGAGGCCTTAGTGGCAGAATTTTTAGTCATTGTGTGGCCTTAGTGGCGGTCTTTTGAGACATTGTGTGACCTTTGTGGTGGACTGTTTAGCTAGATGTGTGGCCTTTGTGGCGGGCTGTTTAGCCAGATGTGTGGCCTTTGTGGCAGGCTGTTTAGCCAGATGTGTTGCCTTTGTGGCGGGCTGTTTAGCCAGATGTGTGGCCTTTGTGGCGGGCTGTTTAGCCAGAGAGCCTGTTTAGGCGGTCCTTCGGGACAGATGGTCTTTGTGACGGTCCTGTTTAGGACATTTGTTTGGCCTTGGTGGCGGTCCTGTTTAGGACATTTGTTTGGCCTTGGTGGCGGTCCTGTTTATGACATTTGTTTGGCCTTTGTAGCGGCCCTTGTGGCAGTGAGATGATCCATGTGTGGTCATGAGGTATCCCAATGAGGGGATATGTGGTTGGTGGGACATTGAGATGTCTTACGCGAGCCACGGAAAGGAAACCTGGATAGGGATAGGACTCAGACGTGTTCAGAATTGTTTGCTCGCGACTCTTGGGGAACTTCGGTTCTCCTAGTACTGCCATATTCTGAGACTTTGTGGCTTGGGAGTATGGATGGTATATCGACTTCAGATGACGATCCGGGGGCGCGCTGTAGGGTGGCAACCCGTGAGACGAGTATTGGATTTTTCCTTATGTATTATGGCATGCGGGCTTAGGCCCGATGAGGAGCCAACATTATGGCATGCAGACTTAGGTCTGATGAGGAGCCAATAAAAACTCAAGGTTTAGGCCTATGAGTAAAGGAAAGTCCAAAAGTCGAGAGCAAATAATGCCTGGAGCGTGAGTCTATCGCCTAGAGGTGACCTTTCGTAGTTAGGTCGGAGGAGTGCAGGTCGTGGAGACGGTCGCACTGGAGTCCTTGGCCGATGGTTGTTCGAGATTCGAGGACGAATCTATATTGGTGGGGGAGAATTGTAACACCCGCAAACCAAAATCCCGGTTTAGGGATTGCATCGGTCGATGCAGGTTGTGCATCGGTCGATGCAGGGTTGAGTTTCTGCATCTTGACTTAAGTTAAATGTCGCGCTTTGGGTTAGGAAAACCCTTAAACTCGAGTTTTGTCTCATTAGGCGTGTTTAGCCGCTTTTGAGAGAAACGAAAGAGAGAGAGAAAAGTTCTTAGTGTTCTTGAGTGTTCTTGGTGAGTTCTTGGATTGGAAGCTGTTCCTGTAGAGATCTGTAGCTGGGATCGTTGTAGGAGCTTCCTGGACCATGGCTTATCTAAGCTAGAGCTTCTCTGATCTGCTTGTTTATGTGTTGTTAGGCTTGTTAGATGGTTATTTGGGACGTTAGGAAGCTTTCTTGTGGCTTGGGATCGAGTTTTGTGGTTTCAGGAACAAAGATCCGGCGAGAAGCTTCGGAGAAACACGATGCTCGGCATGTTGCATCGGTCAATGCACTTTGTGCGTCGGTCGATGCAAGTGCGAGGACGGCGCGTAAAACCTTAGGGTTTTCGTGTTATGTCGAGCATGCGTCAGTCGATGCATTGCGAGTGTCGGTCGATGCATGTGTAACTTGCATCGGTCGATGCATCCCTTGTGTCGGTCGATGCATCCCCATGTGGTGTCGGTCGATGCATGTTGGTGCCGGTCGATGCAGAGTCCTAGTTTGTTATTTGTTGTTTGTTGATTGTTGGTTGATGGTTAGAGATGTCTCTATTGCTTGTGTGTATAGCCTAGTAGATGGGAGGATTGCCTTACTGAGTGTTTATTAAATACTGATGCATTGCAATTTGTGTTTGTGGTGCAGGTAAAGGTAAAGTGTGATCGTGGAATCAAGACAATGAAGAGGAGGATGTTCTAGGGACTCGATTGGTTGTTGTCTGGCATTGCTAGGTTGCTAGAGTTGGGTCATTAGAAACATTGCTAGGTTGCCGGTTTTATGTTTCCTGATGTTTGATATTTGGTTATTGTTTATGTTATAATATTGGTTTATTATTGGGTATTGTTTTGGATATTGGTTTTTGTTATTCCGATGTTTGGTTGTGATTGTAGTTAGGTGGCTAGTGGATATGGGACCACTAGTTGTAGTTTATATATTATTATTATTATTATTATTATTATTATTTATTATTAATTTAAAAAAAAAAAAAAAACGGGTCGGGTCGTTTCAACAATATATTTTACTCTCATAACTACCATATAAAATCTCCAACTTTGACTCTCCTTCTATTTTTTCCTTTGAAAAAGTTTTAAACTTATTTACACATGGATTAAAGAACACACATGTGTCGATTTTAATGGTTTATGGCCTAAACCTGACACTAAACCAGCTATACCCGATACCAAACCTTATTAACGAACTTTTAAAATATCAACGAACTCGTAGTTACGTAAGTCCCACGTTTTTATTAAAACTACCCTATTTTGAGTTATATTTTGAAAATACCCATTTTACTATTGGTAATGAAAACTAAAATATTACATATATAAAATGAAAATATTGTCTTGATTTAAAAATTATGATATAGATTTGTTAATCAAAACTAAATTCAAAATTTAGAAAAAAAAATAAATTCGAAATAATATATATCTTATTATATAAAGTTGGGTTTTGAAAGTTAGCCATTAATACGATTTTGACATGTGTTAAGTTATCAATCTAAGATTTTAACATGTGTAAAAGTTAAATTTAATAGGAGGAATTTGATTACAACAAAAACAAAATATTTTGTTTAAAAAATTATTAATAATGTAAATAGATAATTATCAAAAATTACAGAATTTATAAAAAAAAAATAAAGTTTTTAAAAATAATTATAAGGAGATTATATATATATATATATATATATATATCATAAAATTTGAAATTATAATATTATTTAATTATTTTTAATTTTAAGTTATTAATTCCACACAAAAAAATAGGAAAAGGGATTAAGAAAATTATACAGTTAATTATTAATTCTAAATTTTGTAAATACTCACTTTTATAAACATAGATCGTCTCATATTTAAATAATTTATTCAAAAACACTGCTTTCAATTTGTTTAATTGGGAAATTTTTTTAAATGGGAAGGTAAATTTTTCTTGTTTTTTTAAACCAAAATTTTCTACTACTTTCTTTTTTTTCAGTTGGGAATAGGTTGACCAAAAAAAAAAGATTAATATATGCGTATTCTTTTCCTAATACTGTATTTCAAGGCTACATCATTGATTAGTATATTATGTTGAAGATTAATTAATAGTATTCTTTTCCTAATATTGTATTTAAAGGCTACATCATTGATTAGTATATTATGTTGAAGATTAATTAATATATGTTGAAGTTTTTAAAGCCTCCCAGACGTAACAAATCGACCATCGAATATGGGTGGGTCCATGAGCCAGAATTAGATTTAGGGCCCACTTAGGAAGGTGGGCCTATGGACTGAGAGTGGACATGGGCTCACTAAGCATGGTGGCGGTTAGGGCGTTACAGAGATAGAGGCTACATCATGGGTGTCAAAGACATTTACACGAATACATTGGGAAATATAGCATTAGTTATTATCAAAAGATTTTGTGACATTAGAAAAAGGTTTGTACTTTCATTGGTTGTTGGAGCAAACCATTTTGAGATAGCAAAAAGACGTGAATATGTTCTCTCCACACAGGAGGAGGGCAAAGCCAAGGTTCTCTCTATGGTGTAGAAGGTTGGACACAAGGTTATCTCTCCAAGGGAGGAAGGTGGAGGAGGTTGGACGCAAGTTAATCTCCCCAAGGGAGGAAAGCAAAGCCAAGATTTCTCCACGGTAGAGAAGGTTGAACGCAAAGTTTTCTCCATAAGGGATGAGAGCAGAGCCGAAGTTTTCTCCATGGTGGTCATACATTATTGTGATGATACATCATTGATTAGTATATTATGTAATATATTTTTTATTCAAAATGTTTTTTGAGCCAACAATTTTAATACTTAAAAAAATATGCAGAAGTGAAAGTAAAATAGTTGGATTAATGTGTTTATATAGACATTTTCTAGGTGGTGATAAAAAATATATTTGTAACATAAAGTATATTTAGGTGTAAAAAAATACACTTTTAATAGTAAGATACATAAAAGATTTGTAAATGGATATAAATCAGTGTATTATAACAAAAATAAAATTTATAAATAATATACAACAAATTTTAATATATTATTATTAAATTAAATTAAATTAATTAAATTTCAAACCGCACATCGTGCGGTCCTCATCTATTATATATATATATATATATATATATATAACAATAAGATGGTTTATTGATTTATATTTTTTTTTTGCCCAAGATAATATTTAAAAATATTTCATAGTCTACAACTTAATATTTGTCATGTTATAAAAAGAAAATCTCCAACTCTCCGAACACTTTTATAACTCAACGTACCACCAAAGTTTTTTTTCAAAGGAACAATTCTCTTTGAAAAAACTATTTTATGTGTTTTCAATAGTAATAAATCATCAAAATATGCAACATGACAATAACACATAACTTAACAAACATAGTTAAAACAATGTTATTCTTTATTATTTTCTTGAAAAATTTAGGAATCTTTGGAATTATTAGTTATATAACAAATTTGTAAAGGTCAAAATTTTAATTATTACTAATGAAATGATTTCATATGAAAATATAAATTTTTTTTGGTTAATTATTATTAAGTGTTTTTGGTCAAACAAAAAAAATATTATTTAGTTTAAGTAAGGTTATTAATAATTATACATATTTTTTTAATAAAAAAAGGAAAATAAAAAGAAGGAATTTAAAAAAAAATCTCAAAAGTGGAGTATTTACTAATTTACTAATTTAATAACTTAAAAAATTATTATAATCGTCAAATTTTATGTAATTTCAATTATCAAAGAGCATCATAGTTTCCTAAGTCCCACACTTTTACCTAAAATATCTAATAAACTCAAACAAAAATTAATTTCATTCCAATTAGAGGTGACAATATATTTTTCACTCAAAACTACCAAATAAAATCTCCAACTTTGACTCTCCTTCTAATTTTTCCTTAAAAAAAAGTTTTTAACTTATTTACACATGAATTAAAGAACACACATGTGTCAATTTTAATGGTTTATGACCTAAACCGGACACTAAACCAGCTAAACCCGATACCAAACCTTATTACCGAACTTTTAGAATATCAACGAACTCGTAGTTACGTAAGTTCCAGCTTTTATTAAACGGTCATTTTGAAAACTACCCTATTTTGAGTTATATTTTAAAAATACCCATTTTACTATTGATAATGAAAACTAAAATATTACATATTTAAAATAACAATTTTGTCCAGATTTAAAAATTAAGATACAGATTTGTTAATCAAAGCTAAATTCAAAATTTAGAAAAATTTAAGCGTTTCCCCTCCACCACCCAAGTCTCTCTCTTCCAGCGTTTCCTTCAAAGGGTGGAGATTTGCAACCAATAAATTTAAGCTTTGGGCTATGAAAATGGCAGCTTTGCACCGAGGCATATGGAGACAAGCTGGGATTTTCGAAGCAGTCATGGCGTCCACATTCAGAATCTCTAGAAACACAGATCTCGTTGTGGGTATTGCTGAGAAATGGTGTCCTGACACCAACACCTTTGTTTTCCCTTGGGGGGAAGCAACCATAACCCTTGAAGACGTTATGCTGCTTTTAGGTCTCTCTGTTTTGGGTTCACCTGTTTTTGCTGCTCTGAATAGCTCAGGAAAGAAGATTGAGGCGGAACTGGATCATGAATGGTGCGCGATTAAACGCAAAGATAAGGTTAGTGTTGTAACACAAGTGAAATGGATGGAGAGATTCATGCACAGAGGCGATGAGTATGATGAACATGTAGCGTTTCTTGTCTTGTGGCTTAGTTATTTCGTTCTGCCATCACGCTACCCTCATGTCTCTCAAGATGTTTTCCCAATTGCTATTCATCTTCCAAGGGGTACTAGGGTTGCTCTTGCTCCTGCTGTTCTTGCACACTTGTATGCTGAGCTAACTCTCTTGAAAAAACACATCACATCTTTCAGCGAATCCACCAATACGGCTAGTATTGATCTGACTGCCTTGTTTAAGTTGGTTCAAGTTTGGACATGGGAGAGATTCACGGAACTACACCCAGAACCTAATCCGTTGCTAAAATATGAGCCAAGAGTGGCTCGTTGGAGTGACCTGAAGCAGACAACCACTGATGTGAGACTGATCCTAGACAACTCCAAGATTGACAGTTTCAAGTGGCGTCCCTACACAAAAACTATTGAAAACTGGAGGTTTCCTCTGTTTTACCCTGAGAGAGACATGCGTGTTCCTGTTTCCCCGAGTCTTGATGATGAAATCATCTCCTTTGCCCGATGCATGAAGGCTTCGGTGCTTGTTGGAGTTGACTATGTCGAGCGAGCTGACTATGTGGAGCGTTACTTCCCTAATCGAGTGGCTTCACAGTTTGGAATGCTTCAGGATGTTCCTTTTAATGTTCACCGGAACAACCTCTCACGGAGAGAAGCTTGGAATGATTATAGTAAGCCTATCAATGCTAAGGAGTTGTACATTCCTTCCCGTTCTATCATACCTCGTGTTACTCCGAGGTTCTGCGACTGGTGGAGGAAGACGTCTCGAGAATACCAGAACTCTTCTTCTAAGGAGAAGGGTGTTGTTGTTGAATCAGGTGAAACATCGAATGCAAGGAACATCATTGGTGATTGTGCTAGTTTTGTTCCTTCAGGCTCTAAGATGAACAGAACAAGCGAGGATGAAATGTTTATAGCTGAGTATGTAAACAAACGCAAGTGCATGGAGGAAGCTCGTGGCAAGAGACGCACGTACATGGATCAAACTCGTGATATAGGTAATGATGAATCAGCTAGAACGTAACATTGAATTTTAAGAAACATGTAGGTGATACATAGTAGTTTTTGTTTTGGTTTTCAGGTTCTAAAACTATGGCTGGTGAAAGTGGAAAGAATATGGCATTGATCCCATTTGATGGAAACAAATCATCGGATCCTTCCCTTGGTGGTAATAAAAGAGCACTTGACATTGTTGTGTATGGAAGCAATGCTGATCTGATCGATGATGGCAGCAAGAAACCAAAGTGCATGGAACAAGCTCGTGACAAGAGACGCAAGTACACAAGTCAACCTCCTGAAATAGGTAACAATGAATCAGCTGGAACATTGAATTTAAGAAACATATCGTAGGTGGCTATAGTAGTTTTGTTTTGTTTTTGATCAGGTTCTAAAAATATGGCTGCTGAAAGTGGAAGCAAGGCAGGAAACAATATTGCATTGATCCCATTTGTTGGAAACAACACTTCAGATCCTCCCCTTGGTGCTAATAAAGGAGTACTTGACATTGTTGTGCATGGACGCAATGCTGATCTGATCGATGATGGTAGCAAGAAACAAGAGTGTTTGCTCAAATCCCAAACCTGTCGTGTCGTCGTTACCCTACAAGCCTCCTCCTCCTTCTTCTTCGTTGATTACTCCGGCGATAGAGTCAGTACCTTCGCAGCCAACACGTGAATTGTGATAGACAAAGAGCAAACATGTACTTATGATTGTGAATTGTGAATGTGAATTGTGAAAGAAGATATATTTTACTAGTTATCTTGCAGAGAGCAAACGTATGTGAACATGGAGCACTAAAAATACAAATCAAAACAAAAACTTCTAAAAGAGAGAGAAGAGCATGTGCATCCTCATGACTCATGAGACAGAGAAGTCAATGTATAGTATTTTCTCATCTCTCTCTCTCATTCTCTCAACTTTCACTTCGACTCTCTCTCTCTTCTTTCTTTATCTCTCTTTCGTCTCTATGTGTGTGTGCATGTTTGTTTACGTCACACTCCGAGTATATTAGATCATGACATCCTTTTTTGTATAAAATTTTGTATCATCACTTCCGTAACAAGAAGTGGAGCCAACGCACTCGTCGCGGCGCTGAAGAGAACACAGACGCATCAACAAAATATGAAATATGAGATAAGCAAGAGATTTTTTTTTCTTTCACAGAAGCGTTGAATCAAAATAATATTGTGCAATATTTTTTGAGCAATATTTTACAAGATTTTACGAGTGATTTTACCAGATTAGGAAAAACAAATCAGCAAGATTTTAAACAACTTTCTAAACAATCACTTAGAATACTCAATTTTATATTTTCTATTATTTTATTTAAAGTCATTAAAATTTTTTTAAAATTTACATTGATAGGTATGCAATGTCTGATGTCTCAATTACGATGTTCAAAGGTCAAACTTGAAAATGAAATGGCAGGAATCAATACGGGAGATATAATGTAATGTCCTTAATTTAAATAAATATAGAGTAAACACTATTATTCGTGAAATTAAAACCTGAAACTTTTTCTTTACAGGTGCTGGCTAGACGTCGAGTCTAGTGATGAAGACTAAATAAATTAAGTCTGTGGTTGGAGGAGCTAGCTATACGTCCACAAATCGAATTTTCCAATTATGTTCACTTTACTTTTAATGTTTATGACTTTTCGAAAATAATTTGTTGTAACTTTGGAAGTGGGAATTGTGTTCTGTTATGTCAGAAATAATTTAGAATTATATTCACTAAATTTTACATAGTCTTTTAGTCTAATATTACTATTTTACTATTAATATATATATTTTTATATATATTTAAAGTAAGAGTTTTCCTTAATTATACTTTAACCTAAAATCTCTACAAAAGACGGATAAATTTTAGTTTTGGTTTAATTTTTTGGGCCTGGCCTCATGAGACGCCAATATGAAAGCCTTCGCAACTTTTTAAACAAATATTTAAGCATTTTATATCTATACGCATCTCCAATGTTGTGACCTTTTGGTGTCCCCTCACAACAGAGTAAAAAACAAAAAAAAAAAAATTGTATCTTTGAGGTAAGATCTCAATCTATGTATTTAAACTTTCGTTTGTTACCTTATTGGCTTGAAAGATTACAGTTTTCAATATTATAGATTCAGGTTTTGTGATGGAAGGTGAAAGTTCGAGGAAACGCAAAGAGCTCATGTCAGATTTCGAATGGGAAGATGGAGCAATCGAGAAGGTTAAACAAGCGTTTCAAAAAACGAGAGATGTGGTTCTGAAGGAAACGAATAAACGTTTCACTGTGATCCGTGATATGGTGAAAGATTATATGAAGAAGAAGGAAGAATCTATCGGCCTCATGTGTCAACTTGAAACGATCGATGCTCAACTCTCGCTAATGAATGATATCTTGGAGGGCCATATCGACTTGGTTGCAGAGCGTAACAGGCTAGAAGAAGTTAGGGTTGTAATTGAGAAAGATGTAAAAGAATGTGTTCCTAATATTGATTGGGATAAACTTCGTGTTGCTTTTAGTGGTTAGAAATATTAAGAATTTCAGCATAATCATTTCAAATCTTCGAATAGAGTTTTTATTATCTGTCAAAATTATTTTATTATTCTATAATCCTAAAATTCATAAAAACGATAACATAAATTATAGATATTGACCTGTCTGCGAAATAGAAATTTTAAAATATTTAGGTTTTCCAATAAAAATCAAAAATAAACATAAATTAGTGTTGGACTTAAAAATTATCCAGAAATATTCATGGTGATATAGTTTCTATATTCATTGAATGAAATATCTACAAAATATTTAACACTTTTAAAAATCGTTATTTTCTAAAAAAAAAGTGGGAAATCTAATAATATATTTGGTGTTTACCGATAAATGTACAAATACCATTTAATTTTATCCAATAATAAATTAATTGAAGTTTTGACAATATCGTAAAATGTAAATATTCCAAAAACAATATATGTATTATGTATATATATATATATATATTCGTTTAAAACTTTTAAAGTCAAAATCTTTTAAAGTCAAAATCGTACATTTCGTTTTCTCCTTAGATTTTTTTCTTTTGAAATCATGGCTAACCTTCTATCCACTGCTATTAAAAAAAAAATCAGGAAGAGAGACTATTTTTACGATGTGGACGATCTAAACCCCTTCGTTCATGAGTGGAAAATTAACGTCAAAATTCTGAGGAAGTTTGAGTGTTGTCATCCACTTTTCAAATCAACAGACTTGATTGTAGTTGATGATAAGGTATATTTACAGTATACATCGCGTTTTGATAAAATTCTATAATTTTATGTTACTTATATATTTCTTTAATGTAGGGTAAAAAAATTCAAGTGATGATGCGTCCTCCTTATCGTGATATCTTTATAAACGATTTGGAAGAAGGTGAATGGATAATGTTATCAAGTTTCTCACTAACCATAGTTGATGGGATTTTAAAGATAATTGATCATCGTTTTATGATACATTGGGGAGACACGACATGGTTTAGAAAAATTCATTCTTTGACTTCAAAGCAGTTTTTTTCTTTTGTATCATTTAATGATATCAAAAGTGGAAATTTAGACCCTGATTGTTGTGCAGGTGAGATGAAAGAAAAAACTAATATTATAAATTTAATTTATATATGATAATTTATCTTCTAATGGAACTTTTATGAGCAGATATTATCTGAAGATTATACATTGTTGGAAATCGTTTTGAAGAAGGTCCACCATACAAAGAATGGAATGAGTTGTTTGTTGTTTTGGAAAATATTGAGTAAGTCATTCTATCGAATTTGTGAACATCATTCTCATTAATGTCTTTAATTCTAAAAGAAGTTTAATTGTAGGGGTGATCGATTGACATGTCGTTTTCCAAAAGACTACGCGAATGACTTCTTTAATAACTGGATTCATTGTGTTTGTGATATCATATGTGTGTAACGCTTTGCCAAAATTGAGAGCAATAAAGGTTCGTATTATTTATTCTATAAAATTATTATTCCTTGGTTTATAAAATATTAAATATGTTAATTAATTATACATTGTTTTGTAGATACATGGATGACAACAACGGTGCACAATTGTACAATGGTCATGATCAATCCTAAATGTCCTCAAGTCATGCAGATGTTTGATTCCTTTGCCGAAATGGACAACTGAATTTAAAAAGTTTTAAGTGTTATTTGATATAATTTAAATCGCTATGATATTGATCTTGAATTTTAATTTGATATATTTATATTTTAATATATTATAAATTTGGTGATTATCATATAGGAATCTTATTTTGAAGTAATTCTCAGAGATAATAGTATTAATAGATTAATTGACATTAAGATTGTTTGAAATTAAAATAAACAATTTGAAACTATACTAAATGACTAATCATGAAATTTATTATAGTAAGATTTAATCATCGACTTCTAATATAGTATATAGATATACCAACTAACTAAATAGGGTAATTACAAAATTAGTTATAAAGATAATATAAAATTAAAAAATAAAATTGAATCTTTTTTTAAAAAAGGTTTTCAATCAAAATCAGAAAAAAAAACGTAAACTATACTTAAATTATTCGATTATCCCGAAATGTTTATGGTGATACCATAATTTTGAATGTAAATATCTAAAAACTATTGAATACTTATATAAAACGGAATTTATTAAAAGACCGGGAAATATATAATATATTTGCTAATTAATGATAATTGTACAATTACCATTTAAGTTTTGTCGATGATAAATATTTGAATTTTGACAATATCTTAAAATGTAGATATTCCAAAAACATATTTTCTGTATTATGTATATATAAATACGTTTAAAAGTCAGAATCGTAAAATTCATCTTAGTCTAGGTCTTTCAAACAAAAATATGGCTAACCTTTTAACCAATGCTATAAAAAATAAGATCAGGAAGAGAGACTATTTTTTCGATGTGGGCGACCTAAACTCCTTCGTTCATGAGTGGAAAATCAACGTAAAAATACTGAGGAAGTTTTAGTGTCGTCATCCTCTTTTCAAATCAACAGACTTGATTGTAGTTGATGAGAAGGTATAATTTTAATTATATAGGGTTTATTTAAATTTATTTTAATCTTTATGTACTAATGTATAACGTTTACGTAGGGTACAAAAATTCATTTACTGATGGGTTCTCCTTATCGTGACATCTTTATAAAAGATTTGGAAGAAGGTGAATGGATAATGTTATCAAGTTTCTCATTAAGCAATGTTGATGGCGTTTTTAGGCCAACTGACCATCGCTTTAGAATACATTGGAGAGACGTGACATGGTTTAAAAAAATTCCTCCTTTGTCTTCAAATCAATTTTTCTCTTTTGTATCATTCAATGATATTAAAAGTGGATATTTAGATTCTGTTTATTGTGTAGGTAAGGATAACAATTTATTATTATATTATAAGTTAAGTTTGAAGTGGTTGATTACTTTAACTATTGAAAAATATTTGCAGATCTTATCGGAAGAGTGTTTAGGGTTGGAAATAGCTTTGAACAAGGTCCACCATACAAAGAATGGAATGAGTTGTTTGTTGTTCTAGAAAATATTGAGTAAGTTATTCTAATTTTATAGGCTTTACGTTTTTAATTCCCATAAATTTAAAAAATTCTCAAATAAGTAAAATTGTAGGGGTGATCGTTTCTCAAAAGGACTACGCGAACGCCTTCTATGATCATTGGATACATCGTGACCGTGATATCATATGTGTGTTACATTTTGTCAAGCTTGAGAGTAATAAAGGTTCGAATTATTTCTTGTTGATACTCTTAAATGACTTTGTTTTAAGAAAATAAGTTAGTTAATTATTAAAACTTTATTAATGTAGATACATGGATGGCAACCACGATGCACAATTGTACGAGTGTCATGATCAATCCTCCATGTCCTCAAGTCACGCAGATGTTAGATGCCTTTGCTGATATAGAAATTTGATTTTTTAATTTAAAAGTATATGGTTTTTAAAAATTTTATATTAATATATGATACTTTAAAACGTTATGATATTGAGTTTGGATTTTCATTTGATATAATATTATTTCATTTATTATATACTACAGAAATCAAAGTCTTTTATTATATTAGTTCCCCTTTGTATTTAAAACAATTTTTCCGTTTGTATAATTCGATGATATCTCCATATTCATGAATATTTCAATTTTTTATCAATAGGTGTGAGTGGTAACATCTCTTGGAGTCAAAACTTTCAATGTAACCATTAGCACCCTATAAATTCCTAATCTCGAATTGTAAATCTAAGAACTAAAACATTAACTTATTAACTTCTGCATTTAACTCTCTTCCAAAACTTTTCTCTATTCCATAATTTTTTTGTTTTTTTTAAAAAGAAATGACGGTAACTAATAAATCAAACTTTTTTTGTCTAATGATTAATTGATATGGACAATACTGGTTTAAATTATTTCTTCTCCAAAATACAGTGGTACACTTGACTCCTATATTCATCTTGCTAATGAAAATCTTCGAAATCCTTATTGAGTACTCTGTTCAGTTCCGATTTTCGAATTTAAGTAATTTAATGGTTTTATTGATAAACACATTTGGTTAATGTTTGATTTTAAAAGATATTGAGTTATATTAAATTTAAATAACGTTATTTCAAATTATTTAAAAAATAAATGACGACATTTAGAGATTTGCGAAATGATTATATATAAAGTCCATTATTATAATTTACAAAAAACGTTTATTTCAAATGTCAACATATGGTAATTTACAAGTGCTTGATGATTTTCATAAAAATTATAGAAGTATAAATATGTAAAATTTACTTTTTAATTTAGTAAACATATTTAGAATATTCATATATGATATGTTTATATTCCTCATCATTATCGTCTTAGCAAAAAAAAGTAAATAATTATTCTAAAAAATCAAGTCGGTTGTATAACATCTCTATATATATATTGATACGCTAATGTGTTAAAAAGTCATATGCACAACTCAATATGACTTCTAAAAAGATGAATGTTCGTCCCTTTGTTCAGTTAGGCGATCTCAACCCTGCGCTAGACCATTACAAAATTAGAGTCTGTATCATAAGACTTTGGAAGTCATTCAAGTCTCTACAGATGGTCTTCGTTGACAGTGATGTAAGATTTAATAAAATATTTTAAACGTAATGTTTAATTGATATCTCTATCATATTTTTAGAAAATCTCGATAATAGCTTTTTAACTTCTAATCGTTATATATAGGGTACAAGGATACATGCATCTATTGAAGATGGATTGGTCAGTAGATTTCAGAACAACTCGCTGTCGGCGAGTATAAGATAGTTGATACATTCTTCTTAGTAGATTATGATAGTAGTTATAAGACAAGTTCTTTGGGATTTAAAATCGTCTTTTATAGAACCACTATAGTGAAAACCATGTGATGAATTGAAACGACCCGACCCGTTTTTTTTTAAAAATAAATAATAAATAATAATAATAAATAACTACAACTAGTGGTCCCATACCCACTAGCCACCTAACCACCTAACCACAATCACAACCAAGAGGAAATAAACATTACCAATATCCAATAAATATCCCATAATAAAATAACCAATAACCAAATATAGCAACAATCCAATAACCAATCATCAGGAAACATGAAACCAGCAACCTAGCAATGTTTCTAATGACCCAACTCTAGCAATCTAGCAATACCAGACAACATCCAATCGAGTCCCTAGAACATCCTCCTCTTCATTGCATTGATTTCACGATCACATTTTGCCTTTACCTGCACCACAAACAAAATTGCAATGCATGAGTATTTTATAAACACTCAGTAAGGCAATCCCCCCATCTACGGGGCTATACACACAAACAATAGAGAAAGCTCTAACCATCAACCAACAATCAACAATCAACAATGACAAACCAGGACTCTGCATCGACCGACACCAACATGCATCGACCGACACCACATGGGGATGCATCGACCGACACAAGGGATGCATCGACCGATGCTAGTTACACATGCATCGACCGACACTCGCACTGCATCGACCGACACATGCTCGACATCACACGAAAACCCTAGGTTTTACGCGCCGTCCTCGCACTTGCATCGACCGACGCACAAAGTGCACCGACCGATGCAACATGCCGAGCATCATGTTCCCGAAGCTTCTCGCCGGATCTTTGTTCCTGCAACCACAAAACTCGATCCCAAGCCACAAGAAAGCTTCCTAACGTCCCAAATAACCATCTAACAAGCCTAACAACACATAAACAAGCAGATCAGAGAAACTCTAGCTTAGATAAGCCATGGTCCTGCACTTACCTTTGCCAAGAAGATTCTGAACCTTACACAAGCAGACAAACAATTCCAGGAAGCTCCTAGAATGATCCCAGCTACAGATCTCTACAGGAACAGCCTCAAATCACCAGAAATCACCAAGAACACTCAAGAACACTTAAGGAACGTTTTCTCTCTTTTCTTTTGTCTCAAAAGCGGCTAAACACGAATAATGAGACAAAACTCAAGTTAAGGGTTTTCCTAACCCAAAACGCGGCGTTTAACTTAAGTCAAACCGCAGAGAAACGACCTTGCATCGACGGATGCACCTACTGCATCGACCGATGCAATCCCTAAACCGGGATTTCGGTTCGCGGATGTTACAATTCTCCCCCACCAACATAGATTCGTCCTCGAATCTCGAACATCCATCAGCCAAGGACTCCCGTGCGACCGTCTCTACAGCCCGCACTCCTCCGACCGATCTACAGAAGGTCACCTCTAGGTGATAGACCCACGCTCCAGGCATTATTTGCTCTCGACTTTTGGAATTTCCTTTACTCACAGGCCTAAACCTTGAGTTTCTATTGGCTCCTCATCAGGCCTAAGCCTGCATGCCATAATATTGGCTCCTCATCGGGCCTAAACCCGCATGCCATAATATATAAGGAAGTCCAATATTCGTCTCTCGGGTTGCCACCCTACAGCGCGCCCGGATCGTCATCCGAAATCGATATACCAACCATACTCCCAAGCCACAAAGTCTCAGAATATGGCAGTACTAGGAGAACCTAAGTCCCCCAAGAGTCGTGAGCAAACAATTCTGAACACGTCTGAGTCCTATCCCTATCCAGGCTTCCTTCTCGTGGCTCGCGTAAGACATCACAATGTCCTACGAACCACATATCCCCTCACTAGGATACCTCATGATCACTCATGGATCATCTCACTGCCACTAGGGCCGCCACAAAGGCCAAACAAATGTCCTAAACAGGACAGCCACCAAGGCCAAACAAATGTCCTAAACAGGACCGCCACCAAGGCCAAACAAATGTCCTAAACAGGACCGCCACCAAGGCCAAACAAATGTCCTAAACAGGACCATCACAAAGACCAGCTGTCCCGAAGGACCGTCACAAAGACCATCTGTCCCGAAGGACCGTCACAAAGATCATCTGTCCCGAAGGACCGTCTCAAAGACCATCTGTCCCTAAGGACCGTCACAAAGACCATCTGTCCCGAAGGACCGTCACAAAGACCATCTGTCCCGAAGGACCGCCTAAACAGGCACTCTGGCTAAACAGCCCGCCACAAAGGCCACACATCTAGCTAAACAGCCCGCCACAAAGACCACACATCTGGCTAAACAGCCCGTCACAAAGGCCACATAATATCTCAAAAGACCGCCACTAAGGCCACACAATGACTAAAAAGTCTGCCACTAAGGCCACACAAGCCCCTCCAAGGCACTCTCCACTAAAATGGACAAATTTTAACTCACATAAAACTTTCCACTTTTACCACTTTCCACTTTTGGAAATTTCTATTTCAGGAAACTTTCCTCCAAAAACCCCGTCTCATGGAAGCTTTGTACCCCGAGCACCACCTCATTTTGTTACTTAGTCGCGCAACCAACCACCCCAAGCGACCAAGTAAAACAAGAGAGATGGGCTGGAATACTCCATTCCCGCTCCAGCCACGGATTACAGATGGGACCAGGCTAGACAAGCTCAAGTCGCGGCTTGCTTCTCATACCACTTCTTAAACCTTGTCTTTATCCTCGCCTCAGGCTCCCAAGTCTGCTCCTCAACACCATCACAGTCCCAAAGGACTCTCATCAAAGGAATCTTCTTCTTCCGAAGTTCCTTGATCCTCCTCTCGAGAACCCTCACTGGTCTCGCCTCCAAAGTCATGTTAGGCTGAAGATCCTCAGGAATCTTAGCTAACAACTGATCATCCTCACGGAGACACTTCCTCAACATAGAAACATGGAAAACCTTATGGAATGCACGCATAACCTCAGGTAACTCCAGTCTATAAGCCACTGGTCCAACACGCTCAATCACTCTGAATGGACCCATATACCTCAGACTCAACTTAGTCTCAGTCAATGACCTGTTCGGACCCTGCAACATGGCCATCTTGAGGTACACTCTGTCTCCTACCTGAAACTCAAGATCTCTCCTCCTCCTATCGGCATAACTCCTCTGTCGATCCTGAGCCTCCTTCATGTTCAGCTTGAGAACCCAAATCTTCTCTAATGACCCAAATAGCATCAAACGTCCTGGACACTGGCATACCTACCACGAAGTCCATAGTAATCATATCCCACTTCCACTCTGGAATGGGAAGACTCTTCAGCAACCCTCCTGGAACCTGATGCTCAACCTTCACTAGCTGACACACGTCGCACCTCGCGACCCAACTAGCTACATCCTTCTTCATCCCGACCCAATGATAGTACCTCTTGAGATCACGGTACATCTTAGTCGCTCCTGGATGAATAGAAAACTTGCTCCCATGAGCCTCTCTCAGGATCTCCTGCCTCAACTCCTCATCCTTGGGCACACAAACCCGACCGTGCACCAAGATAGTACCATTATCTGAGACTTGATACTCTGAATCCACATCCTTTGAGGCATTCACCAGACCTAAGTCCTTCTCCTGAGCCAACCGCACCCTGCTCAGAAGATCTGCTCTATCAACCGCATCCAAACCCAACGGTTCCTGAGACACAGCACACAAACTCAACGCACCGATCTCTCCTACCAGAGACTCCATCTCCTGCTCCTGAGCCAAATCTACCCTCTTCCGACTCAGAGCATCTGCAACCAAGTTAGCCTTACCAGGATGATAGGCTATCTCCAAATCATAGTCTGCCATAAGCTCCATCCACCGCCTCTGCCTCAAATTCAGCTCAGGCTGAGTGAATATATACTTCAGACTCTTATGATCTGTAAACACTTGTACCTTTGCACCATAAAAATAAGATCTCCAAATCTTCAGGGCAAAAACTACAGCACCCATCTCCAATTCATGAGTAGGATAGTTGTCCTCATGCTTCTGCAACTGCAGCGAAGCATAGGCAATCACCTTCCCATGCTGCATCAACACACATCCTAAACCAACTCTAAATGCATCTATATAAACCACATAGGGTTCTCCCTTCTCAGGCAAAGGCAACACTGGCGCAGTTGTCAACATCTCCTTCAGGCTTGCAAAGCCTTCCTCACACTCTTGTGACCAAACAAAAGGAACATCCTTCCCTGTCAACATAGTCATAGGACGTGCTCTGCTCGCAAACCCCTGCACAAATCTCCTGTAGTAACCTGCCAATCCCAGAAAACTCCTGATCTCTGTGGCATTCTGCGGTCTAGGCCAATCTCTGATAGCCTGAATCTTCTCTGGATCTACAGAAACTCCATCTGCAGACACAATATGACCCAGAAAACCCATCTCACGCTGCCAAAAACTGCACTTGCTCAACTTAGCAAACAACTTCTGCTCACGTAGCTTCTCCAGAACTACCCTCAAATGCACTGCATGCTCCTCAGGACTCTTAGAATAAACCAGGATATCGTCGATGAAAATGATGATAGATACATCCAGGAACTCCTGAAACACACTGTTCATCAATCTCATAAACGCTGCTGGTGCGTTAGTCAACCCGAAAGGCATCACCACAAACTCATAATGCCCATACCTCGTCCTGAATGCAGTCTTCCTCACATCTGCCTCATCTATCGGTATCTGATGATAACCCGATGCCAGATCTACCTTGGAGAACCAAGTAGCACCCTTTAACTGATCCAACAACTCATCGATCCTCGGAAGAGGGTACTTGTTCTTCATAGTGACCCGGTTCAAACCCCTGTAATCAATACACAACCGGAAACTCCCATTCTTCTTCTTGACAAACAACACCGGTGCTCCCCACGGTGATACACTAGGACGATGAATCCCAGACCGAGATGGTGGTAACCCCTGCAACGACTGGAACACATCCTCAAACTCCTCTACAACCGGAATACCGCTAACCGTAGACTTCTCCACTGACTCTGGCATAGATATGGTAACCAAATAAGCCTCACGGTCCTTCTCGATCATCTTCCCAGCCTAAATGGCCGAGATCACGAGACTCCCCGAAGTCGGTCTAATCCCCTGAAAAACCAACTTCCCTCCTGGACGCTCAAACTCCACTCTACCCCGATAGCAATCCAAATGCACCATATGCCGATGCAACCAATCCATCCCGAGAATAACATCATACAGCTCCACTAGACTGATAAGCAAATCCTCTGGCCACAACTCCCCTGCGATCTGAATATCAATTCCTCTGGCTTGTCCAATAACCCTCAGGAACTTGCCTCCCGCAACTCTGACAACTCCTATACGCTCCCCGGGATCCCCTCTGATTCCCGCGCTCTCGGCACACTCAGGAGTAATGAAGCTATGAGAAGCTCCAGAATCAAACATAACATGGGACTTAAACCCGCCCACCAACAAGGTCCCTACAGAAACCTCATGTGTTGAGAACCTAACACTTTATCACAGGAAAACATAAATTCTGAACCTACTGAAATTCACAAAGTTTAAGTACCAGAAATTATACATGTGATCGCCCCCGGCACTGGTTCCACCAGTCTCTGCAGTCGTGTAAACCTGTGGCGCCTGCTCAATCCGTGCAACCTGCTGCCCTCCCGGCTGCACCTGCTGCAACGCTGCACTGCCATCGGCTGCAACTTGGGACACAAGGGCCTGATGTGTCCTGGCTCCCTGCAATGATAGCATACACGAACCGCTACCGTCGGAACACTCCTCTTGGGACAGCTAGCAATCTTTTGATCCTTTCTCCCACAACCGAAGCAACTCGCACCACTCGACCTCTGCGTAGCCTCCCACCTCCTCTTAGTTCCCTGCGCAGGCTTGCCGCCCTTGCTAGAACCTCCAAAATGCTGAGCCTTACTAGGCTGAACTGCTGGACTAACCGCCACTGACTTTGCCTGGATGTCCTCCTCGATCTCAGCCGCAGTCTCAACCAGCTCTGCACGCGTAGCGTAACTCCGTCCTCTATAATGGACCCTCAAGTCATCACGAAGAGCCCTCATAAACCTTCTGATCTGGGCCTCCTCAGACTCCATAGCCCGACCCCCATAACATAGAAGCCGACTAAACTCCAAATCCAGCTCCCGCACTGACCGCGTCCCCGAGATAACTGAAGGAACTGCACCTCCAACCGGTCCAATGCCTCTCTCGGAAAATACTTGCGGTTGAACTCTCCCACGAAGTCAGCCCAAATCATCTCCCTCTGCACTCTCCTAGCACCCACTGATCTCCACCACACCTCAACATCACCAATCAAATGGTGGACCCCAATGTCCACCCAAAACTCCTCAGGACATCTCAGAGTATGGAAGTTATGTTCCACACTCGTCCTCCACGCATCTACAGCAGTAGGGTCTATACCACCCTAAAACTTCGCAGTCTCGATGCCCTTCATCTCCTTGAGCATGGACAAATAACGACCATGTGCTCCCACATCTGCAGCCACTGGCTGCCGCTCCTCTGCCACCACTGGTGGCACTACCTGAGCCTGAGCCGGTACCACTGCTGGCAACCGCTCCAACAACTGTGCTAACAAGCCCGAAAGATCAACACCAGGGACTCCACCCGCTGGGATTCCCACACCCGGAACCCTAGCATCACCGACCACTAGAGCATCAACACCGCCCTCCGGCCACACTCATGGAATCCCCTGGACACCCTGCGACTCGCCAACACTCTCAGCTGTCACACTCTGGTCCGCAGTCTCACTAACCTCTGGGACCCTGCCCCTACCACGACCACGTCCATGACCACGACCACGTCCGCGTCCACGACCACGACCACAACCAGCAACAGCACCCTCTCTAACCATCTGCACTACCATGAACAGAAGTCTAAGCACACAATTAACATAACACAAAAACATAAACTCACCGTGGAATCACACTGTAGGCTCGAAGAGGATGTTCTAGGACTCTATGCTACACACAATTGACTAACTCACATAATCAATCAAGACATGCAATCCCAAACATCTACAACAGAAACCTAGTAAACCCAAACCTAGAACCGTAAGGGCTCGATACCAAACTGAAACGACCTGACCCGTTTTTTTTTTAATAAATAATAAATAACTACAACTAGTGGTCCCATACCCACTAGCCACCTAACCACAACCACAACCAAGCGGAAATAAACATTACCAATATCCAATAAATATCCCATAATAAAATAACCAATAGCCAAATATAGCAACAATCCAATAACCAATCATAAGAAAACATGAAACCAGCAACCTAGCAATGTTTCTAATGACCCAACTCTAGCAACCTAGCAATGCCAGACAACATCCAATCGAGTCCCTAGAACATCCTCCTCTCCATTGCCTTGATTCCACGATCACACTTTGCCTTTACCTGCACCACAAACACAAATTGCAATGTATGAGTATTTTATAAACACTCAGTAAGGCAATCTTCCCATCTACGGGACTATACACACAAGCAATAGAGACATCTCTAACCATCAACCAACAATCAACAATCAACAATGACAAACCAGGACTCTGCATCGACCGACACCAACATGCATCGACCGACACCACATGGGGATGCATCGACCGACACTCGCACTGCATCAACCGATGCATGCTCGACATAACACGAAAACCCTAGGTTTTACGCACCGTCCTCGCACTTGCATCGACCGACGCACAAAGTGCACCGACCGATGCAACATGCCGAGCATCGTGTTCCCCGAAGCTTCTCGCCGGATCTTTGTTCCTGCAACCACAAAACTCGATCCCAAGCCACAAGAAAGCTTCCTAACTTCCCAAATAACCATCTAACAAGCCTAACAACACATAAACAAGTAGATCAGAGAAACTCTAGCTTAGATAAGCCATGGTCCTGCACTTACCTTTGCCAAGAAGATTCTGAACCTTACACAAGCAGACAAACACTTCCAGGAAGCTCCCAGAATGATCCCAGCTACAGATCTCTACAGGAACAGCCTCAAATCACCAGAAATCACCAAAAACACTCAAGAACACTTAAGGAACATTTTCTCTCTTTTCTTTTGTCTCAAAAGCAGCTAAACACGACTAATGAGACAAAACTCGAGTTAAGGGTTTTCCTAACCCAAAACGCGGCGTTTAACTTAAGTCAAACCGCAGAAAAATGACCTTGCATCGACCGATGCACCTACTGCATCGACCGATGCAATCCCTAAACCGGGATTTCGATCGACACCGACCCCGCAGATACATTCTGCTTGAAGCCGATCAACGAATCTCCGTTTCCAAACATCTCCAATCCGTCCCAAACTCACCCAAAAGCTTCAGGAATCTATAAGAACCATAACACAACCTCCACAAGCTAGAACAACACAACAAATCAAGCAAACAAAGGATTCTCAGACTTAGATAAGCCATGGTCATGCACTCACCTCTTTTGTAGGAAGTTTCTGACCCAAACTGACGAATCCAGCACCCTAGAAGGCTTCCCCTTCGTTCCTAGCACCAGATCTCCACTCCACAGGAACAGATCTCACCAATCTAGCTTAGAATCTCCAAAATCCCTCAAGAACACTCTCTCTTCTCTCTTTTCTCTTTAGAAATGGCCAAGACAACTCTTTCCACGACCTAGGTCGAGTTTCCTCTATAAATACGTCGGTTTGACACTTCAATTGAACCAGACTGAACCAAAACGATGAATTAAAATAATCTGGTCGAAACAAATTTGATGGTGTCGATCGACACTCCTCTTGGTGTCGATCGACACCCCTTCCCCAAATCCCCAATTTGGTTCGCGGTGTTACATGCCTGAAGTAGACGCATTTCGAAATAAGTATATATATATATATATATATATATATATATATATCAGTATATATATTTATCCCTTCTGTAATATTCGGCAAGACATGCTATATTCGTTTACATGTTCTTTTTATTATCATAACCTTACAGGTTGCCCATTGATGCTGTTGATTTAGTACAACTTGATGATGAACCAAGCCCTCAAAAAACAAAGGTGACATTATATGAGGAGTTTTTTTATTATGAACGAAAAGAGTACTATGGACCAAATCGTTTATGCACTTGAGGTAATTTTTCTAAAGAGAAAATTGATATCATGTAACTTAAATTATTTTTGAAAACTCTTTAAGGGAACGAACGTTTGGTTTACTCTTTATAGGCGCGAACATGTGTGACAATCGCGACAATTTATTCTGCTGAAGTGTTGCCTAAATGGTATTATATTGCCTGTAAAGTTTGCAATAAGAAAGTGCAGCCGTATCCACTAGAATCTCAGTCTGGAAAAGATTTACTTTATAGTTGTGGAGTTTGTGATGCTGATGTTACAGATGTTGATTACAAGTAAGTTTCACTTAGATTGTTAAAATATTTCTTAAGATTTGTGATTTGGAACTATATATATATATTTTTTTTTTTTAATTTATGTCTAACCGTTTGAAAGGTATAAACTCATACTTTATGTTGGGTACGGAAATTCACAAAAGATTAAACTGCTCTTCTTTGACAGTGTAAAAATGAGTATAGCCATTCATAATTTACAAAGAGTGGTAAAAATGTTGTAAACTAAACTCTGAATGTATGATCCATTGCATGATTCTCAGCCCCCTAAGTGAGATATAATAAGTCCATATAAATTTTAAATAGGCAAGGTCAAGCTCAAATCATAAAAATTTCAAAGTGATAGGAATTACATGAAGTGATGAAGTCATGATTTTTTCTAAACATCCAAGTCATCCTTAAACAATGCTAAATGGTCTCAAGGCAATGAATAAAAAGCATGGTGTAATTCCCTAAGTAAAGCTCATAGTTCTCAACCACCATTTTGACTCAATAAAACATACTTTTGACTAGATAAACAAACTGAATGACTCAAAAGAAATCAACAGAAGAAAACAACCAAAGCAAACAAGATTAGTAAACATATGACACATTTCCCCAGACTTGCTTCATCCTGTCTCGGTGTGAAAAAAAATCCAAGAAAAGACGTCAAACAGACTCAAAAAAAAATAAACAGAAAAATAAATAGTAAAAGAGAGAAAAATACCTGGTGGGTTGCCTCCCACAAAGCGCTTGTTTCATGTCACTAGCTTGACCGTATTCTTGTGAACTAATAAGTATAAGTTCAAGGACTTGCTCCAAAACAAGATCCCCATTCATTCATCTTCAGCTTCAAAACTGTACGTACTCATAACCCCTTTCATAGATTTTTGACTTTTTCCTTTCAACTCTTACGTTAGAATACTCATAGCTTTTGAAAAAGATTACGAGGTTCCCTAACACTGCACCTTATACTCTATTGTATCTCCAAGACACTTCACGGGTGTCAAGGTTACATGAGGATCTCCTTTGATTGTTTTCGGCTTAACCTAGTATGTAGCACCAACTTTTTCTATTGGAATTTTAGAGTCTCCATCCAGGACTTTCTTGACCTCACTCCAACCAATGCATGTCTTCATATACTCATCCCCAGGATCATCAATGGTTTCAGTTGGAAAAGCTTATCCTTCAATAGTAGGTTTTTCCAACAATCTTTTCATGTCAAACTCATGAGTATGATCACCAATCTGCAAGTGAATTTGGGCTTTTTTATATCAATCATAGTCCCAGAAGTATGTAAGAATGGACGACCAAAAATGAGAGGATCATGTGGTTCTTTATCAATCTCCAAAACCGTGAAGTCAGTTGGATGTAGAAGTTCTCCACTCTAATATACACACAAAGCCTTTTGAGTTTTTATAGTTCAGTTCGGTTTGAATATAATAGACCGATCGGCTAATAAAAACATTAAACCAGTTTCTGTGTGGGTCAACTGAGGTTCGAATTGGTTTTTTTTTTTTTGACAGCAAAGTACAAGATCAGCTCAAACGAGCCAATTGGGAGGAAAAACGTTTATAAAGGTAATTTGATGTGACTCAATTCTAGCACGACGCGCCAGCTTGTCTGCATTACCATTATGCGTTCGGGGGGACTAGGATTAGTGCAAAGGATAGGAATTATTCCTTATCCGTCTCGATCTCGTCCAAATATGTCTTGAAGGCAGGCCACTCGGATGGTGAAGACACCACCAAATCAGAACAGTCTGCGAGAAAAATAACATTCTCATTATCCGCACCAATCATACATCGCATTGCCCAAATTAGAGCTTCCACTCCTGCATGGAGGGGTGACAAGCTACGGCGAAGGTTAGAATTGGTTTAGAAATTTAAAATTTTAGAAGTTTTTTTTTTGTTTGTTTATGGCCATTAACATTCCGTGATAATTTTTACCATTGGTTGAATTTTAATTTTTATCGTATCATATGTCACATTAATGTAGAATAAAGTGAAATATTTATAATTTATTGTTGAAGGTTTTTTTGTATAATTTTAAAATTTTGGAATTCCATTTTGTATTCTTTGAGTCTTAGTAATATCATTGTTATTGGTTGATAACTTTTTAATTATATTTAAAGTGCTTCATTATTATTGATTTTGTGTAATTCTATTAAAATTTAGTGTTATTAACATCATCAAATTTTATGTAATTTCAATTCTCACTAAGCATCATAGTTTCCTAAGTCCCACACTTTTACCTAAAATATCTAATAACCTCAAACGAAAAATTTATTTTATTCCAATTATAGGTGACAATATATTTTCCTCTCAGAACTACCATATAAAATATCCAACTTTGACTCTCCTTCTATTTTTTCCTTTGAAAAAATTTTTAAACTTATTTACACATGAATTAAAGAACACACATGTGTCGATTTTAATGGTTTATGACCTAAACCAGACACTAAACCAGCTAAACCTGATACCAAACCTTATTAACAAACTTTTAAAATATCAACGAACTCGTAGTTACGTAAGTCCCACGTTTTTATTAAAACTACCCTATTTTGAGTTATATTTTGAAAATACGCATTTTACTATTAATAATGAAAACTAAAATATTACATATATAAAATGACAATTTTGTCCGGATTTAAAAATTATGATATAGATTTGTTAATCAAAACTAAATTCAATATTGAGAAAAAAAAAATTAAATTCGAAATGATAATATATATATATATATATATATTTAACAATAAGATGGTTTATTGATTTATATATATTTTTTTACCCAAGATAATATCTAAAAATATTTCATAGTCTACAACTTAATATTTGTCATGTTATAAAAAGAAAATCTCCAACTCTCCAAACACTTTTATAACTCAACATACCACCAAATTTTGTTTCAAAGGAACAATTCTCTTTGTAAAAAATATTTTATGTGTTTTCAATAGTAATAAATCATCAAAATATGCAACATGACAATAACATATAACTTAACGAACATAGTTAAAACAATGTTATTCTTTATTATTTTCTTGAAAATTTAGGAACCTTTGGAATTTTTAGTTATATAACAAATTTGTAAAAGTCAAAAATTTAATTATTACTAATGAAATGATTTCATATGAAGATATAAATCTTTTTGGTTAATTATTATTAAGTTTTTTTGGGTAAACAAAAAAAATACTATTCAGTTTAAGTAAGTTTATTAATAATTATACATATTTTTAAAAAAATAAAGGAAAAAAAATAATGTATTTATTAAAAAAAAAATCTCAAAAGTGGAGTATTTTTCCAAATATACTCTTTAAACAGCTAATGCTTAAATTCAAACCAAAAATAGTTTCTTTCCATTTATCTTACATACTAGGGAATCTTTGAATTTCCAGCTCATCATTTAAATGCTCATGCACTCTAGTCAACCAAAACAAAAACCAAACCATCCATATATGGCAAACGAAGAATACAAAAATCTTCCCTTTCATAATTCTTATCGATAAAAACACACAAGTTTCCCTCTGAAACATCACTCAACCAAACCAGCAAGAACAAAACACCATCTTCTCAAACTCTCTGCTTCACCCACCACCGAAGCCATGCTTCGTTGCCAAACTCATTCGGCTCCTTCCCCTCCACCACCCAAGTCTCTCTCTTCCAGCGTTTCCTTCAAAGGGTGGAGATTTGCAACCAATAAATTTAAGCTTTGGGCTATGAAAATGGCAGCTTTGCACCGAGGCATATGGAGACAAGCTGGGATTTTCGAAGCAGTCATGGCGTCCACATTCAGAATCTCTAGAAACACAGATCTCGTTGTGGGTATTGCTGAGAAATGGTGTCCTGACACCAACACCTTTGTTTTCCCTTGGGGTGAAGCAACCATAACCCTTGAAGACGTTATGCTGCTTTTAGGTCTCTCTGTTTTGGGTTCACCTGTTTTTGCTGCTCTGAATAGCTCAGGAAAGAAGATTGAGGCGGAACTGGATCATGAATGGTGCGCGATTAAACGCAAAGATAAGGTTAGTGTTGTAACACAAGTGAAATGGATGGAGAGATTCATGCACAGAGGCGATGAGTATGATGAACATGTAGCGTTTCTTGTCTTGTGGCTTAGTTATTTCGTTCTGCCATCACGCTACCCTCATGTCTCTCAAGATGTTTTCCCAATTGCTATTCATCTTCCAAGGGGTACTAGGGTTGCTCTTGCTCCTGCTGTTCTTGCACACTTGTATGCTGAGCTAACTCTCTTGAAAAAACACATCACATCTTTCAGCGAATCCACCAATACGGCTAGTATTGATCTGACTGCCTTGTTTAAGTTGGTTCAAGTTTGGACATGGGAGAGATTCACGGAACTACACCCAGAACCTAATCCGTTGCTAAAATATGAGCCAAGAGTGGCTCGTTGGAGTGACCTGAAGCAGACAACCACTGATGTGAGACTGATCCTAGACAACTCCAAGATTGACAGTTTCAAGTGGCGTCCCTACACAAAAACTATTGAAAACTGGAGGTTTCCTCTGTTTTACCCTGAGAGAGACATGCGTGTTCCTGTTTCCCCGAGTCTTGATGATGAAATCATCTCCTTTGCCCGATGCATGAAGGCTTCGGTGCTTGTTGGAGTTGACTATGTCGAGCGAGCTGACTATGTGGAGCGTTACTTCCCTAATCGAGTGGCTTCACAGTTTGGAATGCTTCAGGATGTTCCTTTTAATGTTCACCGGAACAACCTCTCACGGGGAGAAGCTTGGAATGATTATAGTAAGCCTATCAATGCTAAGGAGTTGTACATTCCTTCCCGTTCTATCATACCTCGTGTTACTCCGAGGTTCTGCGACTGGTGGAGGAAGACGTCTCGAGAATACCAGAACTCTTCTTCTAAGGAGAAGGGTGTTGTTGTTGAATCAGGTGAAACATCGAATGCAAGGAACATCATTGGTGATTGTGCTAGTTTTGTTCCTTCAGGCTCTAAGATGAACAGAACAAGCGAGGATGAAATGTTTATAGCTGAGTATGTAAACAAACGCAAGTGCATGGAGGAAGCTCGTGGCAAGAGACGCACGTACATGGATCAAACTCGTGATATAGGTAATGATGAATCAGCTAGAACGTAACATTGAATTTTAAGAAACATGTAGGTGATACATAGTAGTTTTTGTTTTGGTTTTCAGGTTCTAAAACTATGGCTGGTGAAAGTGGAAAGAATATGGCATTGATCCCATTTGATGGAAACAAATCATCGGATCCTTCCCTTGGTGGTAATAAAAGAGCACTTGACATTGTTGTGTATGGAAGCAATGCTGATCTGATCGATGATGGCAGCAAGAAACCAAAGTGCATGGAACAAGCTCGTGACAAGAGACGCAAGTACACAAGTCAACCTCCTGAAATAGGTAACAATGAATCAGCTGGAACATTGAATTTAAGAAACATATCGTAGGTGGCTATAGTAGTTTTGTTTTGTTTTTGATCAGGTTCTAAAAATATGGCTGCTGAAAGTGGAAGCAAGGCAGGAAACAATATTGCATTGATCCCATTTGTTGGAAACAACACTTCAGATCCTCCCCTTGGTGCTAATAAAGGAGTACTTGACATTGTTGTGCATGGACGCAATGCTGATCTGATCGATGATGGTAGCAAGAAACAAGAGTGTTTGCTCAAATCCCAAACCTGTCGTGTCGTCGTTACCCTACAAGCCTCCTCCTCCTTCTTCTTCGTTGATTACTCCGGCGATAGAGTCAGTACCTTCGCAGCCAACACGTGAATTGTGATAGACAAAGAGCAAACATGTACTTATGATTGTGAATTGTGAATGTGAATTGTGAAAGAAGATATATTTTACTAGTTATCTTGCAGAGAGCAAACGTATGTGAACATGGAGCACTAAAAATACAAATCAAAACAAAAACTTCTAAAAGAGAGAGAAGAGCATGTGCATCCTCATGACTCATGAGACAGAGAAGTCAATGTATAGTATTTTCTCATCTCTCTCTCTCATTCTCTCAACTTTCACTTCGACTCTCTCTCTCTTCTTTCTTTATCTCTCTTTCGTCTCTATGTGTGTGTGCATGTTTGTTTACGTCACACTCCGAGTATATTAGATCATGACATCCTTTTTTGTATAAAATTTTGTATCATCACTTCCGTAACAAGAAGTGGAGCCAACGCACTCGTCGCGGCGCTGAAGAGAACACAGACGCATCAACAAAATATGAAATATGAGATAAGCAAGAGATTTTTTTTTTCTTTCACAGAAGCGTTGAATCAAAATAATATTGTGCAATATTTTTTGAGCAATATTTTACAAGATTTTACGAGTGATTTTACCAGATTAGGAAAAACAAATCAGCAAGATTTTAAACAACTTTCTAAACAATCACTTAGAATACTCAATTTTATATTTTCTATTATTTTATTTAAAGTCATTAAAATTTTTTTAAAATTTACATTGATAGGTATGCAATGTCTGATGTCTCAATTACGATGTTCAAAGGTCAAACTTGAAAATGAAATGGCAGGAATCAATACGGGAGATATAATGTAATGTCCTTAATTTAAATAAATATAGAGTAAACACTATTATTCGTGAAATTAAAACCTGAAACTTTTTCTTTACAGGTGCTGGCTAGACGTCGAGTCTAGTGATGAAGACTAAATAAATTAAGTCTGTGGTTGGAGGAGCTAGCTATACGTCCACAAATCGAATTTTCCAATTATGTTCACTTTACTTTTAATGTTTATGACTTTTCGAAAATAATTTGTTGTAACTTTGGAAGTGGGAATTGTGTTCTGTTATGTCAGAAATAATTTAGAATTATATTCACTAAATTTTACATAGTCTTTTAGTCTAATATTACTATTTTACTATTAATATATATATTTTTATATATATTTAAAGTAAGAGTTTTCCTTAATTATACTTTAACCTAAAATCTCTACAAAAGACGGATAAATTTTAGTTTTGGTTTAATTTTTTGGGCCTGGCCTCATGAGACGCCAATATGAAAGCCTTCGCAACTTTTTAAACAAATATTTAAGCATTTTATATCTATACGCATCTCCAATGTTGTGACCTTTTGGTGTCCCCTCACAACAGAGTAAAAAACAAAAAAAAAAAAATTGTATCTTTGAGGTAAGATCTCAATCTATGTATTTAAACTTTCGTTTGTTACCTTATTGGCTTGAAAGATTACAGTTTTCAATATTATAGATTCAGGTTTTGTGATGGAAGGTGAAAGTTCGAGGAAACGCAAAGAGCTCATGTCAGATTTCGAATGGGAAGATGGAGCAATCGAGAAGGTTAAACAAGCGTTTCAAAAAACGAGAGATGTGGTTCTGAAGGAAACGAATAAACGTTTCACTGTGATCCGTGATATGGTGAAAGATTATATGAAGAAGAAGGAAGAATCTATCGGCCTCATGTGTCAACTTGAAACGATCGATGCTCAACTCTCGCTAATGAATGATATCTTGGAGGGCCATATCGACTTGGTTGCAGAGCGTAACAGGCTAGAAGAAGTTAGGGTTGTAATTGAGAAAGATGTAAAAGAATGTGTTCCTAATATTGATTGGGATAAACTTCGTGTTGCTTTTAGTGGTTAGAAATATTAAGAATTTCAGCATAATCATTTCAAATCTTCGAATAGAGTTTTTATTATCTGTCAAAATTATTTTATTATTCTATAATCCTAAAATTCATAAAAACGATAACATAAATTATAGATATTGACCTGTCTGCGAAATAGAAATTTTAAAATATTTAGGTTTTCCAATAAAAATCAAAAATAAACATAAATTAGTGTTGGACTTAAAAATTATCCAGAAATATTCATGGTGATATAGTTTCTATATTCATTGAATGAAATATCTACAAAATATTTAACACTTTTAAAAATCGTTATTTTCTAAAAAAAAAGTGGGAAATCTAATAATATATTTGGTGTTTACCGATAAATGTACAAATACCATTTAATTTTATCCAATAATAAATTAATTGAAGTTTTGACAATATCGTAAAATGTAAATATTCCAAAAACAATATATGTATTATGTATATATATATATATATATTCGTTTAAAACTTTTAAAGTCAAAATCTTTTAAAGTCAAAATCGTACATTTCGTTTTCTCCTTAGATTTTTTTCTTTTGAAATCATGGCTAACCTTCTATCCACTGCTATTAAAAAAAAAATCAGGAAGAGAGACTATTTTTACGATGTGGACGATCTAAACCCCTTCGTTCATGAGTGGAAAATTAACGTCAAAATTCTGAGGAAGTTTGAGTGTTGTCATCCACTTTTCAAATCAACAGACTTGATTGTAGTTGATGATAAGGTATATTTACAGTATACATCGCGTTTTGATAAAATTCTATAATTTTATGTTACTTATATATTTCTTTAATGTAGGGTAAAAAAATTCAAGTGATGATGCGTCCTCCTTATCGTGATATCTTTATAAACGATTTGGAAGAAGGTGAATGGATAATGTTATCAAGTTTCTCACTAACCATAGTTGATGGGATTTTAAAGATAATTGATCATCGTTTTATGATACATTGGGGAGACACGACATGGTTTAGAAAAATTCATTCTTTGACTTCAAAGCAGTTTTTTTCTTTTGTATCATTTAATGATATCAAAAGTGGAAATTTAGACCCTGATTGTTGTGCAGGTGAGATGAAAGAAAAAACTAATATTATAAATTTAATTTATATATGATAATTTATCTTCTAATGGAACTTTTATGAGCAGATATTATCTGAAGATTATACATTGTTGGAAATCGTTTTGAAGAAGGTCCACCATACAAAGAATGGAATGAGTTGTTTGTTGTTTTGGAAAATATTGAGTAAGTCATTCTATCGAATTTGTGAACATCATTCTCATTAATGTCTTTAATTCTAAAAGAAGTTTAATTGTAGGGGTGATCGATTGACATGTCGTTTTCCAAAAGACTACGCGAATGACTTCTTTAATAACTGGATTCATTGTGTTTGTGATATCATATGTGTGTAACGCTTTGCCAAAATTGAGAGCAATAAAGGTTCGTATTATTTATTCTATAAAATTATTATTCCTTGGTTTATAAAATATTAAATATGTTAATTAATTATACATTGTTTTGTAGATACATGGATGACAACAACGGTGCACAATTGTACAATGGTCATGATCAATCCTAAATGTCCTCAAGTCATGCAGATGTTTGATTCCTTTGCCGAAATGGACAACTGAATTTAAAAAGTTTTAAGTGTTATTTGATATAATTTAAATCGCTATGATATTGATCTTGAATTTTAATTTGATATATTTATATTTTAATATATTATAAATTTGGTGATTATCATATAGGAATCTTATTTTGAAGTAATTCTCAGAGATAATAGTATTAATAGATTAATTGACATTAAGATTGTTTGAAATTAAAATAAACAATTTGAAACTATACTAAATGACTAATCATGAAATTTATTATAGTAAGATTTAATCATCGACTTCTAATATAGTATATAGATATACCAACTAACTAAATAGGGTAATTACAAAATTAGTTATAAAGATAATATAAAATTAAAAAATAAAATTGAATCTTTTTTTAAAAAAGGTTTTCAATCAAAATCAGAAAAAAAAACGTAAACTATACTTAAATTATTCGATTATCCCGAAATGTTTATGGTGATACCATAATTTTGAATGTAAATATCTAAAAACTATTGAATACTTATATAAAACGGAATTTATTAAAAGACCGGGAAATATATAATATATTTGCTAATTAATGATAATTGTACAATTACCATTTAAGTTTTGTCGATGATAAATATTTGAATTTTGACAATATCTTAAAATGTAGATATTCCAAAAACATATTTTCTGTATTATGTATATATAAATACGTTTAAAAGTCAGAATCGTAAAATTCATCTTAGTCTAGGTCTTTCAAACAAAAATATGGCTAACCTTTTAACCAATGCTATAAAAAATAAGATCAGGAAGAGAGACTATTTTTTCGATGTGGGCGACCTAAACTCCTTCGTTCATGAGTGGAAAATCAACGTAAAAATACTGAGGAAGTTTTAGTGTCGTCATCCTCTTTTCAAATCAACAGACTTGATTGTAGTTGATGAGAAGGTATAATTTTAATTATATAGGGTTTATTTAAATTTATTTTAATCTTTATGTACTAATGTATAACGTTTACGTAGGGTACAAAAATTCATTTACTGATGGGTTCTCCTTATCGTGACATCTTTATAAAAGATTTGGAAGAAGGTGAATGGATAATGTTATCAAGTTTCTCATTAAGCAATGTTGATGGCGTTTTTAGGCCAACTGACCATCGCTTTAGAATACATTGGAGAGACGTGACATGGTTTAAAAAAATTCCTCCTTTGTCTTCAAATCAATTTTTCTCTTTTGTATCATTCAATGATATTAAAAGTGGATATTTAGATTCTGTTTATTGTGTAGGTAAGGATAACAATTTATTATTATATTATAAGTTAAGTTTGAAGTGGTTGATTACTTTAACTATTGAAAAATATTTGCAGATCTTATCGGAAGAGTGTTTAGGGTTGGAAATAGCTTTGAACAAGGTCCACCATACAAAGAATGGAATGAGTTGTTTGTTGTTCTAGAAAATATTGAGTAAGTTATTCTAATTTTATAGGCTTTACGTTTTTAATTCCCATAAATTTAAAAAATTCTCAAATAAGTAAAATTGTAGGGGTGATCGTTTCTCAAAAGGACTACGCGAACGCCTTCTATGATCATTGGATACATCGTGACCGTGATATCATATGTGTGTTACATTTTGTCAAGCTTGAGAGTAATAAAGGTTCGAATTATTTCTTGTTGATACTCTTAAATGACTTTGTTTTAAGAAAATAAGTTAGTTAATTATTAAAACTTTATTAATGTAGATACATGGATGGCAACCACGATGCACAATTGTACGAGTGTCATGATCAATCCTCCATGTCCTCAAGTCACGCAGATGTTAGATGCCTTTGCTGATATAGAAATTTGATTTTTTAATTTAAAAGTATATGGTTTTTAAAAATTTTATATTAATATATGATACTTTAAAACGTTATGATATTGAGTTTGGATTTTCATTTGATATAATATTATTTCATTTATTATATACTACAGAAATCAAAGTCTTTTATTATATTAGTTCCCCTTTGTATTTAAAACAATTTTTCCGTTTGTATAATTCGATGATATCTCCATATTCATGAATATTTCAATTTTTTTTATCAATAGGTGTGAGTGGTAACATCTCTTGGAGTCAAAACTTTCAATGTAACCATTAGCACCCTATAAATTCCTAATCTCGAATTGTAAATCTAAGAACTAAAACATTAACTTATTAACTTCTGCATTTAACTCTCTTCCAAAACTTTTCTCTATTCCATAATTTTTTTGTTTTTTTTAAAAAGAAATGACGGTAACTAATAAATCAAACTTTTTTTGTCTAATGATTAATTGATATGGACAATACTGGTTTAAATTATTTCTTCTCCAAAATACAGTGGTACACTTGACTCCTATATTCATCTTGCTAATGAAAATCTTCGAAATCCTTATTGAGTACTCTGTTCAGTTCCGATTTTCGAATTTAAGTAATTTAATGGTTTTATTGATAAACACATTTGGTTAATGTTTGATTTTAAAAGATATTGAGTTATATTAAATTTAAATAACGTTATTTCAAATTATTTAAAAAATAAATGACGACATTTAGAGATTTGCGAAATGATTATATATAAAGTCCATTATTATAATTTACAAAAAACGTTTATTTCAAATGTCAACATATGGTAATTTACAAGTGCTTGATGATTTTCATAAAAATTATAGAAGTATAAATATGTAAAATTTACTTTTTAATTTAGTAAACATATTTAGAATATTCATATATGATATGTTTATATTCCTCATCATTATCGTCTTAGCAAAAAAAAGTAAATAATTATTCTAAAAAATCAAGTCGGTTGTATAACATCTCTATATATATATTGATACGCTAATGTGTTAAAAAGTCATATGCACAACTCAATATGACTTCTAAAAAGATGAATGTTCGTCCCTTTGTTCAGTTAGGCGATCTCAACCCTGCGCTAGACCATTACAAAATTAGAGTCTGTATCATAAGACTTTGGAAGTCATTCAAGTCTCTACAGATGGTCTTCGTTGACAGTGATGTAAGATTTAATAAAATATTTTAAACGTAATGTTTAATTGATATCTCTATCATATTTTTAGAAAATCTCGATAATAGCTTTTTAACTTCTAATCGTTATATATAGGGTACAAGGATACATGCATCTATTGAAGATGGATTGGTCAGTAGATTTCAGAACAACTCGCTGTCGGCGAGTATAAGATAGTTGATACATTCTTCTTAGTAGATTATGATAGTAGTTATAAGACAAGTTCTTTGGGATTTAAAATCGTCTTTTATAGAACCACTATAGTGAAAACCATGTGATGAATTGAAACGACCCGACCCGTTTTTTTTTAAAAATAAATAATAAATAATAATAATAAATAACTACAACTAGTGGTCCCATACCCACTAGCCACCTAACCACCTAACCACAATCACAACCAAGAGGAAATAAACATTACCAATATCCAATAAATATCCCATAATAAAATAACCAATAACCAAATATAGCAACAATCCAATAACCAATCATCAGGAAACATGAAACCAGCAACCTAGCAATGTTTCTAATGACCCAACTCTAGCAATCTAGCAATACCAGACAACATCCAATCGAGTCCCTAGAACATCCTCCTCTTCATTGCATTGATTTCACGATCACATTTTGCCTTTACCTGCACCACAAACAAAATTGCAATGCATGAGTATTTTATAAACACTCAGTAAGGCAATCCCCCCCATCTACGGGGCTATACACACAAACAATAGAGAAAGCTCTAACCATCAACCAACAATCAACAATCAACAATGACAAACCAGGACTCTGCATCGACCGACACCAACATGCATCGACCGACACCACATGGGGATGCATCGACCGACACAAGGGATGCATCGACCGATGCTAGTTACACATGCATCGACCGACACTCGCACTGCATCGACCGACACATGCTCGACATCACACGAAAACCCTAGGTTTTACGCGCCGTCCTCGCACTTGCATCGACCGACGCACAAAGTGCACCGACCGATGCAACATGCCGAGCATCATGTTCCCGAAGCTTCTCGCCGGATCTTTGTTCCTGCAACCACAAAACTCGATCCCAAGCCACAAGAAAGCTTCCTAACGTCCCAAATAACCATCTAACAAGCCTAACAACACATAAACAAGCAGATCAGAGAAACTCTAGCTTAGATAAGCCATGGTCCTGCACTTACCTTTGCCAAGAAGATTCTGAACCTTACACAAGCAGACAAACAATTCCAGGAAGCTCCTAGAATGATCCCAGCTACAGATCTCTACAGGAACAGCCTCAAATCACCAGAAATCACCAAGAACACTCAAGAACACTTAAGGAACGTTTTCTCTCTTTTCTTTTGTCTCAAAAGCGGCTAAACACGAATAATGAGACAAAACTCAAGTTAAGGGTTTTCCTAACCCAAAACGCGGCGTTTAACTTAAGTCAAACCGCAGAGAAACGACCTTGCATCGACGGATGCACCTACTGCATCGACCGATGCAATCCCTAAACCGGGATTTCGGTTCGCGGATGTTACAATTCTCCCCCACCAACATAGATTCGTCCTCGAATCTCGAACATCCATCAGCCAAGGACTCCCGTGCGACCGTCTCTACAGCCCGCACTCCTCCGACCGATCTACAGAAGGTCACCTCTAGGTGATAGACCCACGCTCCAGGCATTATTTGCTCTCGACTTTTGGAATTTCCTTTACTCACAGGCCTAAACCTTGAGTTTCTATTGGCTCCTCATCAGGCCTAAGCCTGCATGCCATAATATTGGCTCCTCATCGGGCCTAAACCCGCATGCCATAATATATAAGGAAGTCCAATATTCGTCTCTCGGGTTGCCACCCTACAGCGCGCCCCCGGATCGTCATCCGAAATCGATATACCAACCATACTCCCAAGCCACAAAGTCTCAGAATATGGCAGTACTAGGAGAACCTAAGTCCCCCAAGAGTCGTGAGCAAACAATTCTGAACACGTCTGAGTCCTATCCCTATCCAGGCTTCCTTCTCGTGGCTCGCGTAAGACATCACAATGTCCTACGAACCACATATCCCCTCACTAGGATACCTCATGATCACTCATGGATCATCTCACTGCCACTAGGGCCGCCACAAAGGCCAAACAAATGTCCTAAACAGGACAGCCACCAAGGCCAAACAAATGTCCTAAACAGGACCGCCACCAAGGCCAAACAAATGTCCTAAACAGGACCGCCACCAAGGCCAAACAAATGTCCTAAACAGGACCATCACAAAGACCATCTGTCCCGAAGGACCGTCACAAAGACCATCTGTCCCGAAGGACCGTCACAAAGATCATCTGTCCCGAAGGACCGTCTCAAAGACCATCTGTCCCTAAGGACCGTCACAAAGACCATCTGTCCCGAAGGACCGTCACAAAGACCATCTGTCCCGAAGGACCGCCTAAACAGGCACTCTGGCTAAACAGCCCGCCACAAAGGCCACACATCTAGCTAAACAGCCCGCCACAAAGACCACACATCTGGCTAAACAGCCCGTCACAAAGGCCACATAATATCTCAAAAGACCGCCACTAAGGCCACACAATGACTAAAAAGTCTGCCACTAAGGCCACACAAGCCCCTCCAAGGCACTCTCCACTAAAATGGACAAATTTTAACTCACATAAAACTTTCCACTTTTACCACTTTCCACTTTTGGAAATTTCTATTTCAGGAAACTTTCCTCCAAAACCCCGTCTCATGGAAGCTTTGTACCCCGAGCACCACCTCATTTTGTTACTTAGTCGCGCAACCAACCACCCCAAGCGACCAAGTAAAACAAGAGAGATGGGCTGGAATACTCCATTCCCGCTCCAGCCACGGATTACAGATGGGACCAGGCTAGACAAGCTCAAGTCGCGGCTTGCTTCTCATACCACTTCTTAAACCTTGTCTTTATCCTCGCCTCAGGCTCCCAAGTCTGCTCCTCAACACCATCACAGTCCCAAAGGACTCTCATCAAAGGAATCTTCTTCTTCCGAAGTTCCTTGATCCTCCTCTCGAGAACCCTCACTGGTCTCGCCTCCAAAGTCATGTTAGGCTGAAGATCCTCAGGAATCTTAGCTAACAACTGATCATCCTCACGGAGACACTTCCTCAACATAGAAACATGGAAAACCTTATGGAATGCACGCATAACCTCAGGTAACTCCAGTCTATAAGCCACTGGTCCAACACGCTCAATCACTCGAATGGACCCATATACCTCAGACTCAACTTAGTCTCAGTCAATGACCTGTTCGGACCCTGCAACATGGCCATCTTGAGGTACACTCTGTCTCCTACCTGAAACTCAAGATCTCTCCTCCTCCTATCGGCATAACTCCTCTGTCGATCCTGAGCCTCCTTCATGTTCAGCTTGAGAACCCAAATCTTCTCTAATGACCCAAATAGCATCAAACGTCCTGGACACTGGCATACCTACCACGAAGTCCATAGTAATCATATCCCACTTCCACTCTGGAATGGGAAGACTCTTCAGCAACCCTCCTGGAACCTGATGCTCAACCTTCACTAGCTGACACACGTCGCACCTCGCGACCCAACTAGCTACATCCTTCTTCATCCCGACCCAATGATAGTACCTCTTGAGATCACGGTACATCTTAGTCGCTCCTGGATGAATAGAAAACTTGCTCCCATGAGCCTCTCTCAGGATCTCCTGCCTCAACTCCTCATCCTTGGGCACACAAACCCGACCGTGCACCAAGATAGTACCATTATCTGAGACTTGATACTCTGAATCCACATCCTTTGAGGCATTCACCAGACCTAAGTCCTTCTCCTGAGCCAACCGCACCCTGCTCAGAAGATCTGCTCTATCAACCGCATCCAAACCCAACGGTTCCTGAGACACAGCACACAAACTCAACGCACCGATCTCTCCTACCAGAGACTCCATCTCCTGCTCCTGAGCCAAATCTACCCTCTTCCGACTCAGAGCATCTGCAACCAAGTTAGCCTTACCAGGATGATAGGCTATCTCCAAATCATAGTCTGCCATAAGCTCCATCCACCGCCTCTGCCTCAAATTCAGCTCAGGCTGAGTGAATATATACTTCAGACTCTTATGATCTGTAAACACTTGTACCTTTGCACCATAAAAATAAGATCTCCAAATCTTCAGGGCAAAAACTACAGCACCCATCTCCAATTCATGAGTAGGATAGTTGTCCTCATGCTTCTGCAACTGCAGCGAAGCATAGGCAATCACCTTCCCATGCTGCATCAACACACATCCTAAACCAACTCTAAATGCATCTATATAAACCACATAGGGTTCTCCCTTCTCAGGCAAAGGCAACACTGGCGCAGTTGTCAACATCTCCTTCAGGCTTGCAAAGCCTTCCTCACACTCTTGTGACCAAACAAAAGGAACATCCTTCCCTGTCAACATAGTCATAGGACGTGCTCTGCTCGCAAACCCCTGCACAAATCTCCTGTAGTAACCTGCCAATCCCAGAAAACTCCTGATCTCTGTGGCATTCTGCGGTCTAGGCCAATCTCGATAGCCTGAATCTTCTCGGATCTACAGAAACTCCATCTGCAGACACAATATGACCCAGAAAACCCATCTCACGCTGCCAAAAACTGCACTTGCTCAACTTAGCAAACAACTTCTGCTCACGTAGCTTCTCCAGAACTACCCTCAAATGCACTGCATGCTCCTCAGGACTCTTAGAATAAACCAGGATATCGTCGATGAAAATGATGATAGATACATCCAGGAACTCCTGAAACACACTATTCATCAATCTCATAAACGCTGCTGGTGCGTTAGTCAACCCGAAAGGCATCACCACAAACTCATAATGCCCATACCTCGTCCTGAATGCAGTCTTCCTCACATCTGCCTCATCTATCGGTATCTGATGATAACCCGACGCCAGATCTACCTTGGAGAACCAAGTAGCACCCCTCAACTGATCCAACAACTCATCGATCCTCGGAAGAGGGTACTTGTTCTTCATAGTGACCCGGTTCAAACCCCTGTAATCAATACACAACCGGAAACTCCCATCCTTCTTCTTGACAAACAACACCGGTGCTCCCCACGGTGATACACTAGGACGATGAATCCCAGACCGAGATGGTGGTAACCCCTGCAACGACTGGAACACATCCTCAAACTCCTCTACAACCGGAATACCGCTAACCGTAGACTTCCCCACTGACTCTGGCATAGATATGGTAACCAAATAAGCCTCACGGCCCTTCTCGATCATCTTCCCAGCCTGAATGGCCGAGATCACGAGACTCCCCGAAGTCGGTCTAATACCCTGAAAAACCAACTTCCCTCCTGGACGCTCAAACTCCACTCTACCCCGATAGCAATCCAAATGCACCATATGCCGATGCAACCAATCCATCCCGAGAATAACATCATACAGCTCCACTAGACTGATAAGCAAATCCTCTGGCCACAACTCCCCTGCGATCTGAATATCAATTCCTCTGGCTTGTCCAATAACCCTCAGGAACTTGCCTCCCGCAACTCTGACAACTCCTATACGCTCCCCGGGATCCCCTCTGATTCCCGCGCTCTCGGCACACTCAGGAGTAATGAAGCTATGAGAAGCTCCAGAATCAAACATAACATGGGACTTAAACCCGCCCACCAACAAGGTCCCTACAGAAACCTCATGTGTTGAGAACCTAACACTTTATCACAGGAAAACATAAATTCTGAACCTACTGAAATTCACAAAGTTTAAGTACCAGAAATTATACATGTGATCGCCCCGGCACTGGTTCCACCAGTCTCTGCAGTCGTGTAAACCTGTGGCGCCTGCTCAATCCGTGCAACCTGCTGCCCTCCCGGCTGCACCTGCTGCAACGCTGCACTGCCATCGGCTGCAACTTGGGACACAAGGGCCTGATGTGTCCTGGCTCCCTGCAATGATAGCATACACGAACCGCTACCGTCGGAACACTCCTCTTGGGACAGCTAGCAATCTTTTGATCCTTTCTCCCACAACCGAAGCAACTCGCACCACTCGACCTCTGCGTAGCCTCCCACCTCCTCTTAGTTCCCTGCGCAGGCTTGCCGCCCTTGCTAGAACCTCCAAAATGCTGAGCCTTACTAGGCTGAACTGCTGGACTAACCGCCACTGACTTTGCCTGGATGTCCTCCTCGATCTCAGCCGCAGTCTCAACCAGCTCTGCACGCGTAGCGTAACTCCGTCCTCTATAATGGACCCTCAAGTCATCACGAAGAGCCCTCATAAACCTTCTGATCTGGGCCTCCTCAGACTCCATAGCCCGACCCCCATAACATAGAAGCCGACTAAACTCCAAATCCAGCTCCCGCACTGACCGCGTCCCCTGAGATAACTGAAGGAACTGCACCTCCAACCGGTCCAATGCCTCTCTCGGAAAATACTTGCGGTTGAACTCTCCCACGAAGTCAGCCCAAATCATCTCCCTCTGCACTCTCCTAGCACCCACTGATCTCCACCACACCTCAACATCACCAATCAAATGGTGGACCCCAATGTCCACCCAAAACTCCTCAGGACATCTCAGAGTATGGAAGTTATGTTCCACACTCGTCCTCCACGCATCTACAGCAGTAGGGTCTATACCACCCTAAAACTTCGCAGTCTCGATGCCCTTCATCTCCTTGAGCATGGACAAATAACGACCATGTGCTCCCACATCTGCAGCCACTGGCTGCCGCTCCTCTGCCACCACTGGTGGCACTACCTGAGCCTGAGCCGGTACCACTGCTGGCAACCGCTCCAACAACTGTGCTAACAAGCCCGAAAGATCAACACCAGGGACTCCACCCGCTGGGATTCCCACACCCGGAACCCTAGCATCACCGACCACTAGAGCATCAACACCGCCCCCCTCCGGCCACACTCATGGAATCCCCCTGGACACCCTGCGACTCGCCAACACTCTCAGCTGTCACACTCTGGTCCGCAGTCTCACTAACCTCTGGGACCCTGCCCCTACCACGACCACGTCCATGACCACGACCACGTCCGCGTCCACGACCACGACCACAACCAGCAACAGCACCCTCTCTAACCATCTGCACTACCATGAACAGAAGTCTAAGCACACAATTAACATAACACAAAAACATAAACTCACCGTGGAATCACACTGTAGGCTCGAAGAGGATGTTCTAGGACTCTATGCTACACACAATTGACTAACTCACATAATCAATCAAGACATGCAATCCCAAACATCTACAACAGAAACCTAGTAAACCCAAACCTAGAACCGTAAGGGCTCGATACCAAACTGAAACGACCTGACCCGTTTTTTTTTTTAATAAATAATAAATAACTACAACTAGTGGTCCCATACCCACTAGCCACCTAACCACAACCACAACCAAGCGGAAATAAACATTACCAATATCCAATAAATATCCCATAATAAAATAACCAATAGCCAAATATAGCAACAATCCAATAACCAATCATAAGAAAACATGAAACCAGCAACCTAGCAATGTTTCTAATGACCCAACTCTAGCAACCTAGCAATGCCAGACAACATCCAATCGAGTCCCTAGAACATCCTCCTCTCCATTGCCTTGATTCCACGATCACACTTTGCCTTTACCTGCACCACAAACACAAATTGCAATGTATGAGTATTTTATAAACACTCAGTAAGGCAATCTTCCCATCTACGGGACTATACACACAAGCAATAGAGACATCTCTAACCATCAACCAACAATCAACAATCAACAATGACAAACCAGGACTCTGCATCGACCGACACCAACATGCATCGACCGACACCACATGGGGATGCATCGACCGACACTCGCACTGCATCAACCGATGCATGCTCGACATAACACGAAAACCCTAGGTTTTACGCACCGTCCTCGCACTTGCATCGACCGACGCACAAAGTGCACCGACCGATGCAACATGCCGAGCATCGTGTTCCCCGAAGCTTCTCGCCGGATCTTTGTTCCTGCAACCACAAAACTCGATCCCAAGCCACAAGAAAGCTTCCTAACTTCCCAAATAACCATCTAACAAGCCTAACAACACATAAACAAGTAGATCAGAGAAACTCTAGCTTAGATAAGCCATGGTCCTGCACTTACCTTTGCCAAGAAGATTCTGAACCTTACACAAGCAGACAAACACTTCCAGGAAGCTCCCAGAATGATCCCAGCTACAGATCTCTACAGGAACAGCCTCAAATCACCAGAAATCACCAAAAACACTCAAGAACACTTAAGGAACATTTTCTCTCTTTTCTTTTGTCTCAAAAGCAGCTAAACACGACTAATGAGACAAAACTCGAGTTAAGGGTTTTCCTAACCCAAAACGCGGCGTTTAACTTAAGTCAAACCGCAGAAAAATGACCTTGCATCGACCGATGCACCTACTGCATCGACCGATGCAATCCCTAAACCGGGATTTCGATCGACACCGACCCCGCAGATACATTCTGCTTGAAGCCGATCAACGAATCTCCGTTTCCAAACATCTCCAATCCGTCCCAAACTCACCCAAAAGCTTCAGGAATCTATAAGAACCATAACACAACCTCCACAAGCTAGAACAACACAACAAATCAAGCAAACAAAGGATTCTCAGACTTAGATAAGCCATGGTCATGCACTCACCTCTTTTGTAGGAAGTTTCTGACCCAAACTGACGAATCCAGCACCCTAGAAGGCTTCCCCTTCGTTCCTAGCACCAGATCTCCACTCCACAGGAACAGATCTCACCAATCTAGCTTAGAATCTCCAAAATCCCTCAAGAACACTCTCTCTTCTCTCTTTTCTCTTTAGAAATGGCCAAGACAACTCTTTCCACGACCTAGGTCGAGTTTCCTCTATAAATACGTCGGTTTGACACTTCAATTGAACCAGACTGAACCAAAACGATGAATTAAAATAATCTGGTCGAAACAAATTTGATGGTGTCGATCGACACTCCTCTTGGTGTCGATCGACACCCCTTCCCCAAATCCCCAATTTGGTTCGCGGTGTTACATGCCTGAAGTAGACGCATTTCGAAATAAGTATATATATATATATATATATATATATATATATATCAGTATATATATTTATCCCTTCTGTAATATTCGGCAAGACATGCTATATTCGTTTACATGTTCTTTTTATTATCATAACCTTACAGGTTGCCCATTGATGCTGTTGATTTAGTACAACTTGATGATGAACCAAGCCCTCAAAAAACAAAGGTGACATTATATGAGGAGTTTTTTTATTATGAACGAAAAGAGTACTATGGACCAAATCGTTTATGCACTTGAGGTAATTTTTCTAAAGAGAAAATTGATATCATGTAACTTAAATTATTTTTGAAAACTCTTTAAGGGAACGAACGTTTGGTTTACTCTTTATAGGCGCGAACATGTGTGACAATCGCGACAATTTATTCTGCTGAAGTGTTGCCTAAATGGTATTATATTGCCTGTAAAGTTTGCAATAAGAAAGTGCAGCCGTATCCACTAGAATCTCAGTCTGGAAAAGATTTACTTTATAGTTGTGGAGTTTGTGATGCTGATGTTACAGATGTTGATTACAAGTAAGTTTCACTTAGATTGTTAAAATATTTCTTAAGATTTGTGATTTGGAACTATATATATATATTTTTTTTTTTTTAATTTATGTCTAACCGTTTGAAAGGTATAAACTCATACTTTATGTTGGGTACGGAAATTCACAAAAGATTAAACTGCTCTTCTTTGACAGTGTAAGAATGAGTATAGCCATTCATAATTTACAAAGAGTGGTAAAAATGTTGTAAACTAAACTCTGAATGTATGATCCATTGCATGATTCTCAGCCCCCTAAGTGAGATATAATAAGTCCATATAAATTTTAAATAGGCAAGGTCAAGCTCAAATCATAAAAATTTCAAAGTGATAGGAATTACATGAAGTGATGAAGTCATGATTTTTTCTAAACATCCAAGTCATCCTTAAACAATGCTAAATGGTCTCAAGGCAATGAATAAAAAGCATGGTGTAATTCCCTAAGTAAAGCTCATAGTTCTCAACCACCATTTTGACTCAATAAAACATACTTTTGACTAGATAAACAAACTGAATGACTCAAAAGAAATCAACAGAAGAAAACAACCAAAGCAAACAAGATTAGTAAACATATGACACATTTCCCCAGACTTGCTTCATCCTGTCTCGGTGTGAAAAAAAATCCAAGAAAAGACGTCAAACAGACTCAAAAAAAAATAAACAGAAAAATAAATAGTAAAAGAGAGAAAAATACCTGGTGGGTTGCCTCCCACAAAGCGCTTGTTTCATGTCACTAGCTTGACCGTATTCTTGTGAACTAATAAGTATAAGTTCAAGGACTTGCTCCAAAACAAGATCCCCATTCATTCATCTTCAGCTTCAAAACTGTACGTACTCATAACCCCTTTCATAGATTTTTGACTTTTTCCTTTCAACTCTTACGTTAGAATACTCATAGCTTTTGAAAAAGATTACGAGGTTCCCTAACACTGCACCTTATACTCTATTGTATCTCCAAGACACTTCACGGGTGTCAAGGTTACATGAGGATCTCCTTTGATTGTTTTCGGCTTAACCTAGTATGTAGCACCAACTTTTTCTATTGGAATTTTAGAGTCTCCATCCAGGACTTTCTTGACCTCACTCCAACCAATGCATGTCTTCATATACTCATCCCCAGGATCATCAATGGTTTCAGTTGGAAAAGCTTATCCTTCAATAGTAGGTTTTTCCAACAATCTTTTCATGTCAAACTCATGAGTATGATCACCAATCTGCAAGTGAATTTGGGCTTTTTTATATCAATCATAGTCCCAGAAGTATGTAAGAATGGACGACCAAAAATGAGAGGATCATGTGGTTCTTTATCAATCTCCAAAACCGTGAAGTCAGTTGGATGTAGAAGTTCTCCACTCTAATATACACACAAAGCCTTTTGAGTTTTTATAGTTCAGTTCGGTTTGAATATAATAGACCGATCGGCTAATAAAAACATTAAACCAGTTTCTGTGTGGGTCAACTGAGGTTCGAATTGGTTTTTTTTTTTTTGACAGCAAAGTACAAGATCAGCTCAAACGAGCCAATTGGGAGGAAAAACGTTTATAAAGGTAATTTGATGTGACTCAATTCTAGCACGACGCGCCAGCTTGTCTGCATTACCATTATGCGTTCGGGGGACTAGGATTAGTGCAAAGGATAGGAATTATTCCTTATCCGTCTCGATCTCGTCCAAATATGTCTTGAAGGCAGGCCACTCGGATGGTGAAGACACCACCAAATCAGAACAGTCTGCGAGAAAAATAACATTCTCATTATCCGCACCAATCATACATCGCATTGCCCAAATTAGAGCTTCCACTCCTGCATGGAGGGGTGACAAGCTACGGCGAAGGTTAGAATTGGTTTAGAAATTTAAAATTTTAGAAGTTTTTTTTTTGTTTGTTTATGGCCATTAACATTCCGTGATAATTTTTACCATTGGTTGAATTTTAATTTTTATCGTATCATATGTCACATTAATGTAGAATAAAGTGAAATATTTATAATTTATTGTTGAAGGTTTTTTTGTATAATTTTAAAATTTTGGAATTCCATTTTGTATTCTTTGAGTCTTAGTAATATCATTGTTATTGGTTGATAACTTTTTAATTATATTTAAAGTGCTTCATTATTATTGATTTTGTGTAATTCTATTAAAATTTAGTGTTATTAACATCATCAAATTTTATGTAATTTCAATTCTCACTAAGCATCATAGTTTCCTAAGTCCCACACTTTTACCTAAAATATCTAATAACCTCAAACGAAAAATTTATTTTATTCCAATTATAGGTGACAATATATTTTCCTCTCAGAACTACCATATAAAATATCCAACTTTGACTCTCCTTCTATTTTTTCCTTTGAAAAAATTTTTAAACTTATTTACACATGAATTAAAGAACACACATGTGTCGATTTTAATGGTTTATGACCTAAACCAGACACTAAACCAGCTAAACCTGATACCAAACCTTATTAACAAACTTTTAAAATATCAACGAACTCGTAGTTACGTAAGTCCCACGTTTTTATTAAAACTACCCTATTTTGAGTTATATTTTGAAAATACGCATTTTACTATTAATAATGAAAACTAAAATATTACATATATAAAATGACAATTTTGTCCGGATTTAAAAATTATGATATAGATTTGTTAATCAAAACTAAATTCAATATTGAGAAAAAAAAAATTAAATTCGAAATGATAATATATATATATATATATATATTTAACAATAAGATGGTTTATTGATTTATATATATTTTTTTACCCAAGATAATATCTAAAAATATTTCATAGTCTACAACTTAATATTTGTCATGTTATAAAAAGAAAATCTCCAACTCTCCAAACACTTTTATAACTCAACATACCACCAAATTTTGTTTCAAAGGAACAATTCTCTTTGTAAAAAATATTTTATGTGTTTTCAATAGTAATAAATCATCAAAATATGCAACATGACAATAACATATAACTTAACGAACATAGTTAAAACAATGTTATTCTTTATTATTTTCTTGAAAATTTAGGAACCTTTGGAATTTTTAGTTATATAACAAATTTGTAAAAGTCAAAAATTTAATTATTACTAATGAAATGATTTCATATGAAGATATAAATCTTTTTGGTTAATTATTATTAAGTTTTTTTGGGTAAACAAAAAAAATACTATTCAGTTTAAGTAAGTTTATTAATAATTATACATATTTTTAAAAAAATAAAGGAAAAAAAATAATGTATTTATTAAAAAAAAAATCTCAAAAGTGGAGTATTTTTCCAAATATACTCTTTAAACAGCTAATGCTTAAATTCAAACCAAAAATAGTTTCTTTCCATTTATCTTACATACTAGGGAATCTTTGAATTTCCAGCTCATCATTTAAATGCTCATGCACTCTAGTCAACCAAAACAAAAACCAAACCATCCATATATGGCAAACGAAGAATACAAAAATCTTCCCTTTCATAATTCTTATCGATAAAAACACACAAGTTTCCCTCTGAAACATCACTCAACCAAACCAGCAAGAACAAAACACCATCTTCTCAAACTCTCTGCTTCACCCACCACCGAAGCCATGCTTCGTTGCCAAACTCATTCGGCTCCTTCCCCTCCACCACCCAAGTCTCTCTCTTCCAGCGTTTCCTTCAAAGGGTGGAGATTTGCAACCAATAAATTTAAGCTTTGGGCTATGAAAATGGCAGCTTTGCACCGAGGCATATGGAGACAAGCTGGGATTTTCGAAGCAGTCATGGCGTCCACATTCAGAATCTCTAGAAACACAGATCTCGTTGTGGGTATTGCTGAGAAATGGTGTCCTGACACCAACACCTTTGTTTTCCCTTGGGGTGAAGCAACCATAACCCTTGAAGACGTTATGCTGCTTTTAGGTCTCTCTGTTTTGGGTTCACCTGTTTTTGCTGCTCTGAATAGCTCAGGAAAGAAGATTGAGGCGGAACTGGATCATGAATGGTGCGCGATTAAACGCAAAGATAAGGTTAGTGTTGTAACACAAGTGAAATGGATGGAGAGATTCATGCACAGAGGCGATGAGTATGATGAACATGTAGCGTTTCTTGTCTTGTGGCTTAGTTATTTCGTTCTGCCATCACGCTACCCTCATGTCTCTCAAGATGTTTTCCCAATTGCTATTCATCTTCCAAGGGGTACTAGGGTTGCTCTTGCTCCTGCTGTTCTTGCACACTTGTATGCTGAGCTAACTCTCTTGAAAAAACACATCACATCTTTCAGCGAATCCACCAATACGGCTAGTATTGATCTGACTGCCTTGTTTAAGTTGGTTCAAGTTTGGACATGGGAGAGATTCACGGAACTACACCCAGAACCTAATCCGTTGCTAAAATATGAGCCAAGAGTGGCTCGTTGGAGTGACCTGAAGCAGACAACCACTGATGTGAGACTGATCCTAGACAACTCCAAGATTGACAGTTTCAAGTGGCGTCCCTACACAAAAACTATTGAAAACTGGAGGTTTCCTCTGTTTTACCCTGAGAGAGACATGCGTGTTCCTGTTTCCCCGAGTCTTGATGATGAAATCATCTCCTTTGCCCGATGCATGAAGGCTTCGGTGCTTGTTGGAGTTGACTATGTCGAGCGAGCTGACTATGTGGAGCGTTACTTCCCTAATCGAGTGGCTTCACAGTTTGGAATGCTTCAGGATGTTCCTTTTAATGTTCACCGGAACAACCTCTCACGGGGAGAAGCTTGGAATGATTATAGTAAGCCTATCAATGCTAAGGAGTTGTACATTCCTTCCCGTTCTATCATACCTCGTGTTACTCCGAGGTTCTGCGACTGGTGGAGGAAGACGTCTCGAGAATACCAGAACTCTTCTTCTAAGGAGAAGGGTGTTGTTGTTGAATCAGGTGAAACATCGAATGCAAGGAACATCATTGGTGATTGTGCTAGTTTTGTTCCTTCAGGCTCTAAGATGAACAGAACAAGCGAGGATGAAATGTTTATAGCTGAGTATGTAAACAAACGCAAGTGCATGGAGGAAGCTCGTGGCAAGAGACGCACGTACATGGATCAAACTCGTGATATAGGTAATGATGAATCAGCTAGAACGTAACATTGAATTTTAAGAAACATGTAGGTGATACATAGTAGTTTTTGTTTTGGTTTTCAGGTTCTAAAACTATGGCTGGTGAAAGTGGAAAGAATATGGCATTGATCCCATTTGATGGAAACAAATCATCGGATCCTTCCCTTGGTGGTAATAAAAGAGCACTTGACATTGTTGTGTATGGAAGCAATGCTGATCTGATCGATGATGGCAGCAAGAAACCAAAGTGCATGGAACAAGCTCGTGACAAGAGACGCAAGTACACAAGTCAACCTCCTGAAATAGGTAACAATGAATCAGCTGGAACATTGAATTTAAGAAACATATCGTAGGTGGCTATAGTAGTTTTGTTTTGTTTTTGATCAGGTTCTAAAAATATGGCTGCTGAAAGTGGAAGCAAGGCAGGAAACAATATTGCATTGATCCCATTTGTTGGAAACAACACTTCAGATCCTCCCCTTGGTGCTAATAAAGGAGTACTTGACATTGTTGTGCATGGACGCAATGCTGATCTGATCGATGATGGTAGCAAGAAACAAGAGTGTTTGCTCAAATCCCAAACCTGTCGTGTCGTCGTTACCCTACAAGCCTCCTCCTCCTTCTTCTTCGTTGATTACTCCGGCGATAGAGTCAGTACCTTCGCAGCCAACACGTGAATTGTGATAGACAAAGAGCAAACATGTACTTATGATTGTGAATTGTGAATGTGAATTGTGAAAGAAGATATATTTTACTAGTTATCTTGCAGAGAGCAAACGTATGTGAACATGGAGCACTAAAAATACAAATCAAAACAAAAACTTCTAAAAGAGAGAGAAGAGCATGTGCATCCTCATGACTCATGAGACAGAGAAGTCAATGTATAGTATTTTCTCATCTCTCTCTCTCATTCTCTCAACTTTCACTTCGACTCTCTCTCTCTTCTTTCTTTATCTCTCTTTCGTCTCTATGTGTGTGTGCATGTTTGTTTACGTCACACTCCGAGTATATTAGATCATGACATCCTTTTTTGTATAAAATTTTGTATCATCACTTCCGTAACAAGAAGTGGAGCCAACGCACTCGTCGCGGCGCTGAAGAGAACACAGACGCATCAACAAAATATGAAATATGAGATAAGCAAGAGATTTTTTTTTCTTTCACAGAAGCGTTGAATCAAAATAATATTGTGCAATATTTTTTGAGCAATATTTTACAAGATTTTACGAGTGATTTTACCAGATTAGGAAAAACAAATCAGCAAGATTTTAAACAACTTTCTAAACAATCACTTAGAATACTCAATTTTATATTTTCTATTATTTTATTTAAAGTCATTAAAATTTTTTTAAAATTTACATTGATAGGTATGCAATGTCTGATGTCTCAATTACGATGTTCAAAGGTCAAACTTGAAAATGAAATGGCAGGAATCAATACGGGAGATATAATGTAATGTCCTTAATTTAAATAAATATAGAGTAAACACTATTATTCGTGAAATTAAAACCTGAAACTTTTTCTTTACAGGTGCTGGCTAGACGTCGAGTCTAGTGATGAAGACTAAATAAATTAAGTCTGTGGTTGGAGGAGCTAGCTATACGTCCACAAATCGAATTTTCCAATTATGTTCACTTTACTTTTAATGTTTATGACTTTTCGAAAATAATTTGTTGTAACTTTGGAAGTGGGAATTGTGTTCTGTTATGTCAGAAATAATTTAGAATTATATTCACTAAATTTTACATAGTCTTTTAGTCTAATATTACTATTTTACTATTAATATATATATTTTTATATATATTTAAAGTAAGAGTTTTCCTTAATTATACTTTAACCTAAAATCTCTACAAAAGACGGATAAATTTTAGTTTTGGTTTAATTTTTTGGGCCTGGCCTCATGAGACGCCAATATGAAAGCCTTCGCAACTTTTTAAACAAATATTTAAGCATTTTATATCTATACGCATCTCCAATGTTGTGACCTTTTGGTGTCCCCTCACAACAGAGTAAAAAACAAAAAAAAAAAAATTGTATCTTTGAGGTAAGATCTCAATCTATGTATTTAAACTTTCGTTTGTTACCTTATTGGCTTGAAAGATTACAGTTTTCAATATTATAGATTCAGGTTTTGTGATGGAAGGTGAAAGTTCGAGGAAACGCAAAGAGCTCATGTCAGATTTCGAATGGGAAGATGGAGCAATCGAGAAGGTTAAACAAGCGTTTCAAAAAACGAGAGATGTGGTTCTGAAGGAAACGAATAAACGTTTCACTGTGATCCGTGATATGGTGAAAGATTATATGAAGAAGAAGGAAGAATCTATCGGCCTCATGTGTCAACTTGAAACGATCGATGCTCAACTCTCGCTAATGAATGATATCTTGGAGGGCCATATCGACTTGGTTGCAGAGCGTAACAGGCTAGAAGAAGTTAGGGTTGTAATTGAGAAAGATGTAAAAGAATGTGTTCCTAATATTGATTGGGATAAACTTCGTGTTGCTTTTAGTGGTTAGAAATATTAAGAATTTCAGCATAATCATTTCAAATCTTCGAATAGAGTTTTTATTATCTGTCAAAATTATTTTATTATTCTATAATCCTAAAATTCATAAAAACGATAACATAAATTATAGATATTGACCTGTCTGCGAAATAGAAATTTTAAAATATTTAGGTTTTCCAATAAAAATCAAAAATAAACATAAATTAGTGTTGGACTTAAAAATTATCCAGAAATATTCATGGTGATATAGTTTCTATATTCATTGAATGAAATATCTACAAAATATTTAACACTTTTAAAAATCGTTATTTTCTAAAAAAAAAAGTGGGAAATCTAATAATATATTTGGTGTTTACCGATAAATGTACAAATACCATTTAATTTTATCCAATAATAAATTAATTGAAGTTTTGACAATATCGTAAAATGTAAATATTCCAAAAACAATATATGTATTATGTATATATATATATATATATTCGTTTAAAACTTTTAAAGTCAAAATCTTTTAAAGTCAAAATCGTACATTTCGTTTTCTCCTTAGATTTTTTTCTTTTGAAATCATGGCTAACCTTCTATCCACTGCTATTAAAAAAAAAATCAGGAAGAGAGACTATTTTTACGATGTGGACGATCTAAACCCCTTCGTTCATGAGTGGAAAATTAACGTCAAAATTCTGAGGAAGTTTGAGTGTTGTCATCCACTTTTCAAATCAACAGACTTGATTGTAGTTGATGATAAGGTATATTTACAGTATACATCGCGTTTTGATAAAATTCTATAATTTTATGTTACTTATATATTTCTTTAATGTAGGGTAAAAAAATTCAAGTGATGATGCGTCCTCCTTATCGTGATATCTTTATAAACGATTTGGAAGAAGGTGAATGGATAATGTTATCAAGTTTCTCACTAACCATAGTTGATGGGATTTTAAAGATAATTGATCATCGTTTTATGATACATTGGGGAGACACGACATGGTTTAGAAAAATTCATTCTTTGACTTCAAAGCAGTTTTTTTCTTTTGTATCATTTAATGATATCAAAAGTGGAAATTTAGACCCTGATTGTTGTGCAGGTGAGATGAAAGAAAAAACTAATATTATAAATTTAATTTATATATGATAATTTATCTTCTAATGGAACTTTTATGAGCAGATATTATCTGAAGATTATACATTGTTGGAAATCGTTTTGAAGAAGGTCCACCATACAAAGAATGGAATGAGTTGTTTGTTGTTTTGGAAAATATTGAGTAAGTCATTCTATCGAATTTGTGAACATCATTCTCATTAATGTCTTTAATTCTAAAAGAAGTTTAATTGTAGGGGTGATCGATTGACATGTCGTTTTCCAAAAGACTACGCGAATGACTTCTTTAATAACTGGATTCATTGTGTTTGTGATATCATATGTGTGTAACGCTTTGCCAAAATTGAGAGCAATAAAGGTTCGTATTATTTATTCTATAAAATTATTATTCCTTGGTTTATAAAATATTAAATATGTTAATTAATTATACATTGTTTTGTAGATACATGGATGACAACAACGGTGCACAATTGTACAATGGTCATGATCAATCCTAAATGTCCTCAAGTCATGCAGATGTTTGATTCCTTTGCCGAAATGGACAACTGAATTTAAAAAGTTTTAAGTGTTATTTGATATAATTTAAATCGCTATGATATTGATCTTGAATTTTAATTTGATATATTTATATTTTAATATATTATAAATTTGGTGATTATCATATAGGAATCTTATTTTGAAGTAATTCTCAGAGATAATAGTATTAATAGATTAATTGACATTAAGATTGTTTGAAATTAAAATAAACAATTTGAAACTATACTAAATGACTAATCATGAAATTTATTATAGTAAGATTTAATCATCGACTTCTAATATAGTATATAGATATACCAACTAACTAAATAGGGTAATTACAAAATTAGTTATAAAGATAATATAAAATTAAAAAATAAAATTGAATCTTTTTTTAAAAAAGGTTTTCAATCAAAATCAGAAAAAAAAAACGTAAACTATACTTAAATTATTCGATTATCCCGAAATGTTTATGGTGATACCATAATTTTGAATGTAAATATCTAAAAACTATTGAATACTTATATAAAACGGAATTTATTAAAAGACCGGGAAATATATAATATATTTGCTAATTAATGATAATTGTACAATTACCATTTAAGTTTTGTCGATGATAAATATTTGAATTTTGACAATATCTTAAAATGTAGATATTCCAAAAACATATTTTCTGTATTATGTATATATAAATACGTTTAAAAGTCAGAATCGTAAAATTCATCTTAGTCTAGGTCTTTCAAACAAAAATATGGCTAACCTTTTAACCAATGCTATAAAAAATAAGATCAGGAAGAGAGACTATTTTTTCGATGTGGGCGACCTAAACTCCTTCGTTCATGAGTGGAAAATCAACGTAAAAATACTGAGGAAGTTTTAGTGTCGTCATCCTCTTTTCAAATCAACAGACTTGATTGTAGTTGATGAGAAGGTATAATTTTAATTATATAGGGTTTATTTAAATTTATTTTAATCTTTATGTACTAATGTATAACGTTTACGTAGGGTACAAAAATTCATTTACTGATGGGTTCTCCTTATCGTGACATCTTTATAAAAGATTTGGAAGAAGGTGAATGGATAATGTTATCAAGTTTCTCATTAAGCAATGTTGATGGCGTTTTTAGGCCAACTGACCATCGCTTTAGAATACATTGGAGAGACGTGACATGGTTTAAAAAAATTCCTCCTTTGTCTTCAAATCAATTTTTCTCTTTTGTATCATTCAATGATATTAAAAGTGGATATTTAGATTCTGTTTATTGTGTAGGTAAGGATAACAATTTATTATTATATTATAAGTTAAGTTTGAAGTGGTTGATTACTTTAACTATTGAAAAATATTTGCAGATCTTATCGGAAGAGTGTTTAGGGTTGGAAATAGCTTTGAACAAGGTCCACCATACAAAGAATGGAATGAGTTGTTTGTTGTTCTAGAAAATATTGAGTAAGTTATTCTAATTTTATAGGCTTTACGTTTTTAATTCCCATAAATTTAAAAAATTCTCAAATAAGTAAAATTGTAGGGGTGATCGTTTCTCAAAAGGACTACGCGAACGCCTTCTATGATCATTGGATACATCGTGACCGTGATATCATATGTGTGTTACATTTTGTCAAGCTTGAGAGTAATAAAGGTTCGAATTATTTCTTGTTGATACTCTTAAATGACTTTGTTTTAAGAAAATAAGTTAGTTAATTATTAAAACTTTATTAATGTAGATACATGGATGGCAACCACGATGCACAATTGTACGAGTGTCATGATCAATCCTCCATGTCCTCAAGTCACGCAGATGTTAGATGCCTTTGCTGATATAGAAATTTGATTTTTTAATTTAAAAGTATATGGTTTTTAAAAATTTTATATTAATATATGATACTTTAAAACGTTATGATATTGAGTTTGGATTTTCATTTGATATAATATTATTTCATTTATTATATACTACAGAAATCAAAGTCTTTTATTATATTAGTTCCCCTTTGTATTTAAAACAATTTTTCCGTTTGTATAATTCGATGATATCTCCATATTCATGAATATTTCAATTTTTTTATCAATAGGTGTGAGTGGTAACATCTCTTGGAGTCAAAACTTTCAATGTAACCATTAGCACCCTATAAATTCCTAATCTCGAATTGTAAATCTAAGAACTAAAACATTAACTTATTAACTTCTGCATTTAACTCTCTTCCAAAACTTTTCTCTATTCCATAATTTTTTTGTTTTTTTTAAAAAGAAATGACGGTAACTAATAAATCAAACTTTTTTTGTCTAATGATTAATTGATATGGACAATACTGGTTTAAATTATTTCTTCTCCAAAATACAGTGGTACACTTGACTCCTATATTCATCTTGCTAATGAAAATCTTCGAAATCCTTATTGAGTACTCTGTTCAGTTCCGATTTTCGAATTTAAGTAATTTAATGGTTTTATTGATAAACACATTTGGTTAATGTTTGATTTTAAAAGATATTGAGTTATATTAAATTTAAATAACGTTATTTCAAATTATTTAAAAAATAAATGACGACATTTAGAGATTTGCGAAATGATTATATATAAAGTCCATTATTATAATTTACAAAAAACGTTTATTTCAAATGTCAACATATGGTAATTTACAAGTGCTTGATGATTTTCATAAAAATTATAGAAGTATAAATATGTAAAATTTACTTTTTAATTTAGTAAACATATTTAGAATATTCATATATGATATGTTTATATTCCTCATCATTATCGTCTTAGCAAAAAAAAGTAAATAATTATTCTAAAAAATCAAGTCGGTTGTATAACATCTCTATATATATATTGATACGCTAATGTGTTAAAAAGTCATATGCACAACTCAATATGACTTCTAAAAAGATGAATGTTCGTCCCTTTGTTCAGTTAGGCGATCTCAACCCTGCGCTAGACCATTACAAAATTAGAGTCTGTATCATAAGACTTTGGAAGTCATTCAAGTCTCTACAGATGGTCTTCGTTGACAGTGATGTAAGATTTAATAAAATATTTTAAACGTAATGTTTAATTGATATCTCTATCATATTTTTAGAAAATCTCGATAATAGCTTTTTAACTTCTAATCGTTATATATAGGGTACAAGGATACATGCATCTATTGAAGATGGATTGGTCAGTAGATTTCAGAACAACTCGCTGTCGGCGAGTATAAGATAGTTGATACATTCTTCTTAGTAGATTATGATAGTAGTTATAAGACAAGTTCTTTGGGATTTAAAATCGTCTTTTATAGAACCACTATAGTGAAAACCATGTGATGAATTGAAACGACCCGACCCGTTTTTTTTTAAAAATAAATAATAAATAATAATAATAAATAACTACAACTAGTGGTCCCATACCCACTAGCCACCTAACCACAATCACAACCAAGAGGAAATAAACATTACCAATATCCAATAAATATCCCATAATAAAATAACCAATAACCAAATATAGCAACAATCCAATAACCAATCATCAGGAAACATGAAACCAGCAACCTAGCAATGTTTCTAATGACCCAACTCTAGCAATCTAGCAATACCAGACAACATCCAATCGAGTCCCTAGAACATCCTCCTCTTCATTGCATTGATTTCACGATCACATTTTGCCTTTACCTGCACCACAAACACAAATTGCAATGCATGAGTATTTTATAAACACTCAGTAAGGCAATCCCCCCATCTACGGGGCTATACACACAAACAATAGAGAAAGCTCTAACCATCAACCAACAATCAACAATCAACAATGACAAACCAGGACTCTGCATCGACCGACACCAACATGCATCGACCGACACCACATGGGGATGCATCGACCGACACAAGGGATGCATCGACCGATGCTAGTTACACATGCATCGACCGACACTCGCACTGCATCGACCGACACATGCTCGACATCACACGAAAACCCTAGGTTTTACGCGCCGTCCTCGCACTTGCATCGACCGACGCACAAAGTGCACCGACCGATGCAACATGCCGAGCATCATGTTCCCGAAGCTTCTCGCCGGATCTTTGTTCCTGCAACCACAAAACTCGATCCCAAGCCACAAGAAAGCTTCCTAACGTCCCAAATAACCATCTAACAAGCCTAACAACACATAAACAAGCAGATCAGAGAAACTCTAGCTTAGATAAGCCATGGTCCTGCACTTACCTTTGCCAAGAAGATTCTGAACCTTACACAAGCAGACAAACAATTCCAGGAAGCTCCTAGAATGATCCCAGCTACAGATCTCTACAGGAACAGCCTCAAATCACCAGAAATCACCAAGAACACTCAAGAACACTTAAGGAACGTTTTCTCTCTTTTCTTTTGTCTCAAAAGCGGCTAAACACGAATAATGAGACAAAACTCAAGTTAAGGGTTTTCCTAACCCAAAACGCGGCGTTTAACTTAAGTCAAACCGCAGAGAAACGACCTTGCATCGACGGATGCACCTACTGCATCGACCGATGCAATCCCTAAACCGGGATTTCGGTTCGCGGATGTTACAATTCTCCCCCACCAACATAGATTCGTCCTCGAATCTCGAACATCCATCAGCCAAGGACTCCCGTGCGACCGTCTCTACAGCCCGCACTCCTCCGATCGATCTACAGAAGGTCACCTCTAGGTGATAGACCCACGCTCCAGGCATTATTTGCTCTCGACTTTTGGAATTTCCTTTACTCACAGGCCTAAACCTTGAGTTTCTATTGGCTCCTCATCAGGCCTAAGCCTGCATGCCATAATATTGGCTCCTCATCGGGCCTAAACCCGCATGCCATAATATATAAGGAAGTCCAATATTCATCTCTCGGGTTGCCACCCTACAGCGCGCCCCCGGATCGTCATCCGAAATCGATATACCAACCATACTCCCAAGCCACAAAGTCTCAGAATATGGCAGTACTAGGAGAACCTAAGTCCCCCAAGAGTCGTGAGCAAACAATTCTGAACACGTCTGAGTCCTATCCCTATCCAGGCTTCCTTCTCGTGGCTCGCGTAAGACATCACAATGTCCTACGAACCACATATCCCCTCACTAGGATACCTCATGATCACTCATGGATCATCTCACTGCCACTAGGGCCGCCACAAAGGCCAAACAAATGTCCTAAACAGGACAGCCACCAAGGCCAAACAAATGTCCTAAACAGGACCGCCACCAAGGCCAAACAAATGTCCTAAACAGGACCGCCACCAAGGCCAAACAAATGTCCTAAACAGGACCATCACAAAGACCATCTGTCCCGAAGGACCGTCACAAAGACCATCTGTCCCGAAGGACCGTCACAAAGATCATCTGTCCCGAAGGACCGTCTCAAAGACCATCTGTCCCTAAGGACCGTCACAAAGACCATCTGTCCCGAAGGACCGTCACAAAGACCATCTGTCCCGAAGGACCGCCTAAACAGGCACTCTGGCTAAACAGCCCGCCACAAAGGCCACACATCTAGCTAAACAGCCCGCCACAAAGACCACACATCTGGCTAAACAGCCCGTCACAAAGGCCACATAATATCTCAAAAGACCGCCACTAAGGCCACACAATGACTAAAAAGTCTGCCACTAAGGCCACACAAGCCCCTCCAAGGCACTCTCCACTAAAATGGACAAATTTTAACTCACATAAAACTTTCCACTTTTACCACTTTCCACTTTTGGAAATTTCTATTTCAGGAAACTTTCCTCCAAAAACCCCGTCTCATGGAAGCTTTGTACCCCGAGCACCACCTCATTTTGTTACTTAGTCGCGCAACCAACCACCCCAAGCGACCAAGTAAAACAAGAGAGATGGGCTGGAATACTCCATTCCCGCTCCAGCCACGGATTACAGATGGGACCAGGCTAGACAAGCTCAAGTCGCGGCTTGCTTCTCATACCACTTCTTAAACCTTGTCTTTATCCTCGCCTCAGGCTCCCAAGTCTGCTCCTCAACACCATCACAGTCCCAAAGGACTCTCATCAAAGGAATCTTCTTCTTCCGAAGTTCCTTGATCCTCCTCTCGAGAACCCTCACTGGTCTCGCCTCCAAAGTCATGTTAGGCTGAAGATCCTCAGGAATCTTAGCTAACAACTGATCATCCTCACGGAGACACTTCCTCAACATAGAAACATGGAAAACCTTATGGAATGCACGCATAACCTCAGGTAACTCCAGTCTATAAGCCACTGGTCCAACACGCTCAATCACTCTGAATGGACCCATATACCTCAGACTCAACTTAGTCTCAGTCAATGACCTGTTCGGACCCTGCAACATGGCCATCTTGAGGTACACTCTGTCTCCTACCTGAAACTCAAGATCTCTCCTCCTCCTATCGGCATAACTCCTCTGTCGATCCTGAGCCTCCTTCATGTTCAGCTTGAGAACCCAAATCTTCTCTAATGACCCAAATAGCATCAAACGTCCTGGACACTGGCATACCTACCACGAAGTCCATAGTAATCATATCCCACTTCCACTCTGGAATGGGAAGACTCTTCAGCAACCCTCCTGGAACCTGATGCTCAACCTTCACTAGCTGACACACGTCGCACCTCGCGACCCAACTAGCTACATCCTTCTTCATCCCGACCCAATGATAGTACCTCTTGAGATCACGGTACATCTTAGTCGCTCCTGGATGAATAGAAAACTTGCTCCCATGAGCCTCTCTCAGGATCTCCTGCCTCAACTCCTCATCCTTGGGCACACAAACCCGACCGTGCACCAAGATAGTACCATTATCTGAGACTTGATACTCTGAATCCACATCCTTTGAGGCATTCACCAGACCTAAGTCCTTCTCCTGAGCCAACCGCACCCTGCTCAGAAGATCTGCTCTATCAACCGCATCCAAACCCAACGGTTCCTGAGACACAGCACACAAACTCAACGCACCGATCTCTCCTACCAGAGACTCCATCTCCTGCTCCTGAGCCAAATCTACCCTCTTCCGACTCAGAGCATCTGCAACCAAGTTAGCCTTACCAGGATGATAGGCTATCTCCAAATCATAGTCTGCCATAAGCTCCATCCACCGCCTCTGCCTCAAATTCAGCTCAGGCTGAGTGAATATATACTTCAGACTCTTATGATCTGTAAACACTTGTACCTTTGCACCATAAAAATAAGATCTCCAAATCTTCAGGGCAAAAACTACAGCACCCATCTCCAATTCATGAGTAGGATAGTTGTCCTCATGCTTCTGCAACTGCAGCGAAGCATAGGCAATCACCTTCCCATGCTGCATCAACACACATCCTAAACCAACTCTAAATGCATCTATATAAACCACATAGGGTTCTCCCTTCTCAGGCAAAGCCAACACTGGCGCAGTTGTCAACATCTCCTTCAGGCTTGCAAAGCCTTCCTCACACTCTTGTGACCAAACAAAAGGAACATCCTTCCCTGTCAACATAGTCATAGGACGTGCTCTGCTCGCAAACCCCTGCACAAATCTCCTGTAGTAACCTGCCAATCCCAGAAAACTCCTGATCTCTGTGGCATTCTGCGGTCTAGGCCAATCTCTGATAGCCTGAATCTTCTCCGGATCTACAGAAACTCCATCTGCAGACACAATATGACCCAGAAAACCCATCTCACGCTGCCAAAAACTGCACTTGCTCAACTTAGCAAACAACTTCTGCTCACGTAGCTTCTCCAGAACTACCCTCAAATGCACTGCATGCTCCTCAGGACTCTTAGAATAAACCAGGATATCGTCGATGAAAATGATGATAGATACATCCAGGAACTCCTGAAACACACTGTTCATCAATCTCATAAACGCTGCTGGTGCGTTAGTCAACCCGAAAGGCATCACCACAAACTCATAATGCCCATACCTCGTCCTGAATGCAGTCTTCCTCACATCTGCCTCATCTATCGGTATCTGATGATAACCCGATGCCAGATCTACCTTGGAGAACCAAGTAGCACCCTTTAACTGATCCAACAACTCATCGATCCTCGGAAGAGGGTACTTGTTCTTCATAGTGACCCGGTTCAAACCCCTGTAATCAATACACAACCGGAAACTCCCATTCTTCTTCTTGACAAACAACACCGGTGCTCCCCACGGTGATACACTAGGACGATGAATCCCAGACCGAGATGGTGGTAACCCCTGCAACGACTGGAACACATCCTCAAACTCCTCTACAACCGGAATACCGCTAACCGTAGACTTCTCCACTGACTCTGGCATAGATATGGTAACCAAATAAGCCTCACGGTCCTTCTCGATCATCTTCCCAGCCTGAATGGCCGAGATCACGAGACTCCCCGAAGTCGGTCTAATCCCCTGAAAAACCAACTTCCCTCCTGGACGCTCAAACTCCACTCTACCCCGATAGCAATCCAAATGCACCATATGCCGATGCAACCAATCCATCCCGAGAATAACATCATACAGCTCCACTAGACTGATAAGCAAATCCTCTGGCCACGACTCCCCTGCGATCTGAATATCAATTCCTCTGGCTTGTCCAATAACCCTCAGGAACTTGCCTCCCGCAACTCTGACAACTCCTATACGCTCCCCGGGATCCCCTCTGATTCCCGCGCTCTCGGCACACTCAGGAGTAATGAAGCTATGAGAAGCTCCAGAATCAAACATAACATGGGACTTAAACCCGCCCACCAACAAGGTCCCTACAGAAACCTCATGTGTTGAGAACCTAACACTTTATCACAGGAAAACATAAATTCTGAACCTACTGAAATTCACAAAGTTTAAGTACCAGAAATTATACATGTGATCGCCCCGGCACTGGTTCCACCAGTCTCTGCAGTCGTGTAAACCTGTGGCGCCTGCTCAATCCGTGCAACCTGCTGCCCTCCCGGCTGCACCTGCTGCAACGCTGCACTGCCATCGGCTGCAACTTGGGACACAAGGGCCTGATGTGTCCTGGCTCCCTGCAATGATAGCATACACGAACCGCTACCGTCGGAACACTCCTCTTGGGACAGCTAGCAATCTTTTGATCCTTTCTCCCACAACCGAAGCAACTCGCACCACTCGACCTCTGCGTAGCCTCCCACCTCCTCTTAGTTCCCTGCGCAGGCTTGCCGCCCTTGCTAGAACCTCCAAAATGCTGAGCCTTACTAGGCTGAACTGCTGGACTAACCGCCACTGACTTTGCCTGGATGTCCTCCTCGATCTCAGCCGCAGTCTCAACCAGCTCTGCACGCGTAGCGTAACTCCGTCCTCTATAATGGACCCTCAAGTCATCACGAAGAGCCCTCATAAACCTTCTGATCTGGGCCTCCTCAGACTCCATAGCCCGACCCCCATAACATAGAAGCCGACTAAACTCCAAATCCAGCTCCCGCACTGACCGCGTCCCCTGAGATAACTGAAGGAACTGCACCTCCAACCGGTCCAATGCCTCTCTCGGAAAATACTTGCGGTTGAACTCTCCCACGAAGTCAGCCCAAATCATCTCCCTCTGCACTCTCCTAGCACCCACTGATCTCCACCACACCTCAACATCACCAATCAAATGGTGGACCCCAATGTCCACCCAAAACTCCTCAGGACATCTCAAGAGTATGGAAGTTATGTTCCACACTCGTCCTCCACGCATCTACAGCAGTAGGGTCTATACCACCCTAAAACTTCGCAGTCTCGATGCCCTTCATCTCCTTGAGCATGGACAAATAACGACCATGTGCTCCCACATCTGCAGCCACTGGCTGCCGCTCCTCTGCCACCACTGGTGGCACTACCTGAGCCTGAGCCGGTACCACTGCTGGCAACCGCTCCAACAACTGTGCTAACAAGCCCGAAAGATCAACACCAGGGACTCCACCCGCTGGGATTCCCACACCCGGAACCCTAGCATCACCGACCACTAGAGCATCAACACCGCCCCCTCCGGCCACACTCATGGAATCCCCCTGGACACCCTGCGACTCGCCAACACTCTCAGCTGTCACACTCTGGTCCGCAGTCTCACTAACCTCTGGGACCCTGCCCCTACCACGACCACGTCCATGACCACGACCACGTCCGCGTCCACGACCACGACCACAACCAGCAACAGCACCCTCTCTAACCATCTGCACTACCATGAACAGAAGTCTAAGCACACAATTAACATAACACAAAAACATAAACTCACCGTGGAATCACACTGTAGGCTCGAAGAGGATGTTCTAGGACTCTATGCTACACACAATTGACTAACTCACATAATCAATCAAGACATGCAATCCCAAACATCTACAACAGAAACCTAGTAAACCCAAACCTAGAACCGTAAGGGCTCTGATACCAAACTGAAACGACCTGACCCGTTTTTTTTTTTTTTTAATAAATAATAAATAACTACAACTAGTGGTCCCATACCCACTAGCCACCTAACCACAACCACAACCAAGCGGAAATAAACATTACCAATATCCAATAAATATCCCATAATAAAATAACCAATAGCCAAATATAGCAACAATCCAATAACCAATCATAAGAAAACATGAAACCAGCAACCTAGCAATGTTTCTAATGACCCAACTCTAGCAACCTAGCAATGCCAGACAACATCCAATCGAGTCCCTAGAACATCCTCCTCTCCATTGCCTTGATTCCACGATCACACTTTGCCTTTACCTGCACCACAAACACAAATTGCAATGTATGAGTATTTTATAAACACTCAGTAAGGCAATCTTCCCATCTACGGGACTATACACACAAGCAATAGAGACATCTCTAACCATCAACCAACAATCAACAATCAACAATGACAAACCAGGACTCTGCATCGACCGACACCAACATGCATCGACCGACACCACATGGGGATGCATCGACCGACACTCGCACTGCATCAACCGATGCATGCTCGACATAACACGAAAACCCTAGGTTTTACGCACCGTCCTCGCACTTGCATCGACCGACGCACAAAGTGCACCGACCGATGCAACATGCCGAGCATCGTGTTCCCCGAAGCTTCTCGCCGGATCTTTGTTCCTGCAACCACAAAACTCGATCCCAAGCCACAAGAAAGCTTCCTAACTTCCCAAATAACCATCTAACAAGCCTAACAACACATAAACAAGTAGATCAGAGAAACTCTAGCTTAGATAAGCCATGGTCCTGCACTTACCTTTGCCAAGAAGATTCTGAACCTTACACAAGCAGACAAACACTTCCAGGAAGCTCCCAGAATGATCCCAGCTACAGATCTCTACAGGAACAGCCTCAAATCACCAGAAATCACCAAAAACACTCAAGAACACTTAAGGAACATTTTCTCTCTTTTCTTTTGTCTCAAAAGCAGCTAAACACGACTAATGAGACAAAACTCGAGTTAAGGGTTTTCCTAACCCAAAACGCGGCGTTTAACTTAAGTCAAACCGCAGAAAAATGACCTTGCATCGACCGATGCACCTACTGCATCGACCGATGCAATCCCTAAACCGGGATTTCGATCGACACCGACCCCGCAGATACGTTCTGCTTGAAGCCGATCAACGAATCTCCGTTTCCAAACATCTCCAATCCGTCCCAAACTCACCCAAAAGCTTCAGGAATCTATAAGAACCATAACACAACCTCCACAAGCTAGAACAACACAACAAATCAAGCAAACAAAGGATTCTCAGACTTAGATAAGCCATGGTCATGCACTCACCTCTTTTGTAGGAAGTTTCTGACCCAAACTGACGAATCCAGCACCCTAGAAGGCTTCCCCTTCGTTCCTAGCACCAGATCTCCACTCCACAGGAACAGATCTCACCAATCTAGCTTAGAATCTCCAAAATCCCTCAAGAACACTCTCTCTTCTCTCTTTTCTCTTTAGAAATGGCCAAGACAACTCTTTCCACGACCTAGGTCGAGTTTCCTCTATAAATACGTCGGTTTGACACTTCAATTGAACCAGACTGAACCAAAACGATGAATTAAAATAATCTGGTCGAAACAAATTTGATGGTGTCGATCGACACTCCTCTTGGTGTCGATCGACACCCCTTCCCCAAATCCCCAATTTGGTTCGCGGTGTTACATGCCTGAAGTAGACGCATTTCGAAATAAGTATATATATATATATATATATATATATATATATATATATATCAGTATATATATTTATCCCTTCTGTAATATTCGGCAAGACATGCTATATTCGTTTACATGTTCTTTTTATTATCATAACCTTACAGGTTGCCCATTGATGCTGTTGATTTAGTACAACTTGATGATGAACCAAGCCCTCAAAAAACAAAGGTGACATTATATGAGGAGTTTTTATTATGAACGAAAAGAGTACTATGGACCAAATCGTTTATGCACTTGAGGTAATTTTTCTAAAGAGAAAATTGATATCATGTAACTTAAATTATTTTTGAAAACTCTTTAAGGGAACGAACGTTTGGTTTACTCTTTATAGGCGCGAACATGTGTGACAATCGCGACAATTTATTCTGCTGAAGTGTTGCCTAAATGGTATTATATTGCCTGTAAAGTTTGCAATAAGAAAGTGCAGCCGTATCCACTAGAATCTCAGTCTGGAAAAGATTTACTTTATAGTTGTGGAGTTTGTGATGCTGATGTTACAGATGTTGATTACAAGTAAGTTTCACTTAGATTGTTAAAATATTTCTTAAGATTTGTGATTTGGAACTATATATATATATATTTTTTTTTAATTTATGTCTAACCGTTTGAAAGGTATAAACTCATACTTTATGTTGGGTACGGAAATTCACAAAAGATTAAACTGCTCTTCTTTGACAGTGTAAAAATGAGTATAGCCATTCATAATTTACAAAGAGTGGTAAAAATGTTGTAAACTAAACTCTGAATGTATGATCCATTGCATGATTCTCAGCCCCCTAAGTGAGATATAATAAGTCCATATAAATTTTAAATAGGCAAGGTCAAGCTCAAATCATAAAAATTTCAAAGTGATAGGAATTACATGAAGTGATGAAGTCATGATTTTTTCTAAACATCCAAGTCATCCTTAAACAATGCTAAATGGTCTCAAGGCAATGAATAAAAAGCATGGTGTAATTCCCTAAGTAAAGCTCATAGTTCTCAACCACCATTTTGACTCAATAAAACATACTTTTGACTAGATAAACAAACTGAATGACTCAAAAGAAATCAACAGAAGAAAACAACCAAAGCAAACAAGATTAGTAAACATATGACACATTTCCCCAGACTTGCTTCATCCTGTCTCGGTGTGAAAAAAAAATCCAAGAAAAGACGTCAAACAGACTCAAAAAAAAATAAACAGAAAAATAAATAGTAAAAGAGAGAAAAATACCTGGTGGGTTGCCTCCCACAAAGCGCTTGTTTCATGTCACTAGCTTGACCGTATTCTTGTGAACTAATAAGTATAAGTTCAAGGACTTGCTCCAAAACAAGATCCCCATTCATTCATCTTCAGCTTCAAAACTGTACGTACTCATAACCCCTTTCATAGATTTTTGACTTTTTCCTTTCAACTCTTACGTTAGAATACTCATAGCTTTTGAAAAAGATTACGAGGTTCCCTAACACTGCACCTTATACTCTATTGTATCTCCAAGACACTTCACGGGTGTCAAGGTTACATGAGGATCTCCTTTGATTGTTTTCGGCTTAACCTAGTATGTAGCACCAACTTTTTCTATTGGAATTTTAGAGTCTCCATCCAGGACTTTCTTGACCTCACTCCAACCAATGCATGTCTTCATATACTCATCCCCAGGATCATCAATGGTTTCAGTTGGAAAAGCTTATCCTTCAATAGTAGGTTTTTCCAACAATCTTTTCATGTCAAACTCATGAGTATGATCACCAATCTGCAAGTGAATTTGGGCTTTTTTATATCAATCATAGTCCCAGAAGTATGTAAGAATGGACGACCAAAAATGAGAGGATCATGTGGTTCTTTATCAATCTCCAAAACCGTGAAGTCAGTTGGATGTAGAAGTTCTCCACTCTAATATACACACAAAGCCTTTTGAGTTTTTATAGTTCAGTTCGGTTTGAATATAATAGACCGATCGGCTAATAAAAACATTAAACCAGTTTCTGTGTGGGTCAACTGAGGTTCGAATTGGTTTTTTTTTTTTTGACAGCAAAGTACAAGATCAGCTCAAACGAGCCAATTGGGAGGAAAAACGTTTATAAAGGTAATTTGATGTGACTCAATTCTAGCACGACGCGCCAGCTTGTCTGCATTACCATTATGCGTTCGGGGGACTAGGATTAGTGCAAAGGATAGGAATTATTCCTTATCCGTCTCGATCTCGTCCAAATATGTCTTGAAGGCAGGCCACTCGGATGGTGAAGACACCACCAAATCAGAACAGTCTGCGAGAAAAATAACATTCTCATTATCCGCACCAATCATACATCGCATTGCCCAAATTAGAGCTTCCACTCCTGCATGGAGGGGTGACAAGCTACGGCGAAGGTTAGAATTGGTTTAGAAATTTAAAATTTTAGAAGTTTTTTTTTTGTTTGTTTATGGCCATTAACATTCCGTGATAATTTTTACCATTGGTTGAATTTTAATTTTTATCGTATCATATGTCACATTAATGTAGAATAAAGTGAAATATTTATAATTTATTGTTGAAGGTTTTTTTGTATAATTTTAAAATTTTGGAATTCCATTTTGTATTCTTTGAGTCTTAGTAATATCATTGTTATTGGTTGATAACTTTTTAATTATATTTAAAGTGCTTCATTATTATTGATTTTGTGTAATTCTATTAAAATTTAGTGTTATTAACATCATCAAATTTTATGTAATTTCAATTCTCACTAAGCATCATAGTTTCCTAAGTCCCACACTTTTACCTAAAATATCTAATAACCTCAAACGAAAAATTTATTTTATTCCAATTATAGGTGACAATATATTTTCCTCTCAGAACTACCATATAAAATATCCAACTTTGACTCTCCTTCTATTTTTTCCTTTGAAAAAATTTTTAAACTTATTTACACATGAATTAAAGAACACACATGTGTCGATTTTAATGGTTTATGACCTAAACCAGACACTAAACCAGCTAAACCTGATACCAAACCTTATTAACAAACTTTTAAAATATCAACGAACTCGTAGTTACGTAAGTCCCACGTTTTTATTAAAACTACCCTATTTTGAGTTATATTTTGAAAATACGCATTTTACTATTAATAATGAAAACTAAAATATTACATATATAAAATGACAATTTTGTCCGGATTTAAAAATTATGATATAGATTTGTTAATCAAAACTAAATTCAATATTGAGAAAAAAAAAATTAAATTCGAAATGATAATATATATATATATATATATATATTTAACAATAAGATGGTTTATTGATTTATATATATTTTTTTACCCAAGATAATATCTAAAAATATTTCATAGTCTACAACTTAATATTTGTCATGTTATAAAAAGAAAATCTCCAACTCTCCAAACACTTTTATAACTCAACATACCACCAAATTTTGTTTCAAAGGAACAATTCTCTTTGTAAAAAATATTTTATGTGTTTTCAATAGTAATAAATCATCAAAATATGCAACATGACAATAACATATAACTTAACGAACATAGTTAAAACAATGTTATTCTTTATTATTTTCTTGAAAATTTAGGAACCTTTGGAATTTTTAGTTATATAACAAATTTGTAAAAGTCAAAAATTTAATTATTACTAATGAAATGATTTCATATGAAGATATAAATCTTTTTGGTTAATTATTATTAAGTTTTTTTGGGTAAACAAAAAAAATACTATTCAGTTTAAGTAAGTTTATTAATAATTATACATATTTTTAAAAAAATAAAGGAAAAAAAATAATGTATTTATTAAAAAAAAAATCTCAAAAGTGGAGTATTTTTCCAAATATACTCTTTAAACAGCTAATGCTTAAATTCAAACCAAAAATAGTTTCTTTCCATTTATCTTACATACTAGGGAATCTTTGAATTTCCAGCTCATCATTTAAATGCTCATGCACTCTAGTCAACCAAAACAAAAACCAAACCATCCATATATGGCAAACGAAGAATACAAAAATCTTCCCTTTCATAATTCTTATCGATAAAAACACACAAGTTTCCCTCTGAAACATCACTCAACCAAACCAGCAAGAACAAAACACCATCTTCTCAAACTCTCTGCTTCACCCACCACCGAAGCCATGCTTCGTTGCCAAACTCATTCGGCTCCTTCCCCCTCCACCACCCAAGTCTCTCTCTTCCAGCGTTTCCTTCAAAGGGTGGAGATTTGCAACCAATAAATTTAAGCTTTGGGCTATGAAAATGGCAGCTTTGCACCGAGGCATATGGAGACAAGCTGGGATTTTCGAAGCAGTCATGGCGTCCACATTCAGAATCTCTAGAAACACAGATCTCGTTGTGGGTATTGCTGAGAAATGGTGTCCTGACACCAACACCTTTGTTTTCCCTTGGGGTGAAGCAACCATAACCCTTGAAGACGTTATGCTGCTTTTAGGTCTCTCTGTTTTGGGTTCACCTGTTTTTGCTGCTCTGAATAGCTCAGGAAAGAAGATTGAGGCGGAACTGGATCATGAATGGTGCGCGATTAAACGCAAAGATAAGGTTAGTGTTGTAACACAAGTGAAATGGATGGAGAGATTCATGCACAGAGGCGATGAGTATGATGAACATGTAGCGTTTCTTGTCTTGTGGCTTAGTTATTTCGTTCTGCCATCACGCTACCCTCATGTCTCTCAAGATGTTTTCCCAATTGCTATTCATCTTCCAAGGGGTACTAGGGTTGCTCTTGCTCCTGCTGTTCTTGCACACTTGTATGCTGAGCTAACTCTCTTGAAAAAACACATCACATCTTTCAGCGAATCCACCAATACGGCTAGTATTGATCTGACTGCCTTGTTTAAGTTGGTTCAAGTTTGGACATGGGAGAGATTCACGGAACTACACCCAGAACCTAATCCGTTGCTAAAATATGAGCCAAGAGTGGCTCGTTGGAGTGACCTGAAGCAGACAACCACTGATGTGAGACTGATCCTAGACAACTCCAAGATTGACAGTTTCAAGTGGCGTCCCTACACAAAAACTATTGAAAACTGGAGGTTTCCTCTGTTTTACCCTGAGAGAGACATGCGTGTTCCTGTTTCCCCGAGTCTTGATGATGAAATCATCTCCTTTGCCCGATGCATGAAGGCTTCGGTGCTTGTTGGAGTTGACTATGTCGAGCGAGCTGACTATGTGGAGCGTTACTTCCCTAATCGAGTGGCTTCACAGTTTGGAATGCTTCAGGATGTTCCTTTTAATGTTCACCGGAACAACCTCTCACGGGGAGAAGCTTGGAATGATTATAGTAAGCCTATCAATGCTAAGGAGTTGTACATTCCTTCCCGTTCTATCATACCTCGTGTTACTCCGAGGTTCTGCGACTGGTGGAGGAAGACGTCTCGAGAATACCAGAACTCTTCTTCTAAGGAGAAGGGTGTTGTTGTTGAATCAGGTGAAACATCGAATGCAAGGAACATCATTGGTGATTGTGCTAGTTTTGTTCCTTCAGGCTCTAAGATGAACAGAACAAGCGAGGATGAAATGTTTATAGCTGAGTATGTAAACAAACGCAAGTGCATGGAGGAAGCTCGTGGCAAGAGACGCACGTACATGGATCAAACTCGTGATATAGGTAATGATGAATCAGCTAGAACGTAACATTGAATTTTAAGAAACATGTAGGTGATACATAGTAGTTTTTGTTTTGGTTTTCAGGTTCTAAAACTATGGCTGGTGAAAGTGGAAAGAATATGGCATTGATCCCATTTGATGGAAACAAATCATCGGATCCTTCCCTTGGTGGTAATAAAAGAGCACTTGACATTGTTGTGTATGGAAGCAATGCTGATCTGATCGATGATGGCAGCAAGAAACCAAAGTGCATGGAACAAGCTCGTGACAAGAGACGCAAGTACACAAGTCAACCTCCTGAAATAGGTAACAATGAATCAGCTGGAACATTGAATTTAAGAAACATATCGTAGGTGGCTATAGTAGTTTTGTTTTGTTTTTGATCAGGTTCTAAAAATATGGCTGCTGAAAGTGGAAGCAAGGCAGGAAACAATATTGCATTGATCCCATTTGTTGGAAACAACACTTCAGATCCTCCCCTTGGTGCTAATAAAGGAGTACTTGACATTGTTGTGCATGGACGCAATGCTGATCTGATCGATGATGGTAGCAAGAAACAAGAGTGTTTGCTCAAAGAAGATGGTATCATGGCAGGACGCTCAGATGAAAAGTTGTGCAGTAATGAAGCTGAGAAGGAAGTTAATGTTGTTGGTGATGACTCATACGAAAAGAGATTTGAAGAGCTGAAAGTGATGTCATCAACGTTAGAAGAGGTTATTAATAAGGTACTTAAGAAGGTGACATGGTTGAAAGAAAGGATGGTCGAGAAACAGAGAAAAATCGCAGCAGCTCGTATGATCTAGGCGGGTTCGAGGTTGTTCTGGGCAGCCCAATGCAAGTATATAGAATAATCAAAGACAACCTCACCTCTCTGAGGTTTTGGATCAAACTCGTGATATAGGTAATGATGAATCAGCTGGAACGTAACATTGAATTTTAAGAAACATGTACGTGATACATAGTAGTTTTTGTTTTGATTTTCAGGTTCTAAAATTATCGCTGGTGAAAGTGGAAGTAAGGCATTAATCCCATTTGTTGGAAACACATCTTCAGATCCTCCCCTTGGTGGTAATAAAAGAGTTCTTGACACTGTTGTGTATGGAAGCAATGCTGATCTGATCGATGATGGCAGCAAGAAACCAAAGTGCATGGAACAAGCTCGTGACAAGAGACGCAAGTACACCAGTCAAGCTCCTGAAATAGGTAACAATGAATCAGCTGGAACATTGAATTTAAGAAACATCGTAGGTTGGCTATAGTAGTTTTGTTTTTTTAGGCTCTAAAAGTAGAGCTGATGAAAGTGGAAGCAAGGCAGGAAAGAATATGGCATTGATCCCATTGGTTGAAAACAACTCTTCAGATCCTCCCCTTGGTGGTAATAAAGGAGTTCTTGACACTGTTGTGTATGGAAGCAACGCCGATCTGATCGCTGATGGTAGCAAGAAACCAGAGTGTTTGCTCAAAGAAGATGGTATCATGACAGGACGCTCAGATGAGAAGTTGTGCAGTAATGAAGCTGAGAAGGAAGTTAATGTTGTTGGTGATGACTCATACGAAAAGAGATTTGAAGAGCTGAAAGTGATGTCCTCAACGTTAGAAGAGGTTATTAATAAGGTACTAAAGAAGGTGACATTGATTAAAGAAAGGAAGGTCGAGAAACTGAGAAAAATCGCAGCAGCTCGTTTGATCTAGGCGGGTTCGAGGTTTTTCTGGGCAATCCAATGCAAATATATAGAATAATCAAAGATCAGTCTCACCTCTCAGAGGTTTTGGTTTACTATTATCTTTAAATGTTTCATTTGAACTCGGTTATGAGCTAGTAGCTTCTTGGTGTGTTGCAGATAAGATACGCTTCTTGCTGGTATATGCATTTGTTTATTCTGTAATGGCGGTGTAGGTTATAAGTTCCAGAGTTTGAATCATAAGAAAGCCAGCCAGCTCCCAACTATTAATTGTAGCTCTGTTTTATCATAACTTTTCTTACAATAGTGAGTGCATGGCTATTTTGATCCAGCAAATGAGCATGAGCTTGTTTGCTGCGAGTGTTTGATTTGAATCTTTTCAACATAGTAATGAGCTAGTAGCTTCTTGGTGCGTTGCAGATCAGAGTTTTGCTTACAGGGAGATAGCACTTCATCCGTATATGGAACAGCCTGATTCCATCAAGTAAAACTGGAACAACTATAATCAAAATTAAATCACAGTGATCAGTTTAATGAAGATAATAATTTAAAACTGATCCCAAATGATTCCATATAGGTCAGGTCACATCAAGTGAAAAGATAAATTAATGAAGTACTTCAGATCCTCCTGTTGATTTTGATGGACATTGTTGAATCAGCACCAGAGACAAGGCAATTCTGTGATGATGGGCTCTATGTACAGACGGATGAAACTGGAAACAAAGCAGGGATAGTTCCGAGCCCATTTGATGAAAACAACTCTTCAGATCCTCCTCTTGGTGCTAGTCGAGGAGTAGTTGACATCGTTGTGTCACCACTAGAGACAAGGCAAATCTGTGATGATGAGCTTGATGTACATGGAAGCTATGCAGAGAAGATGACTATGATCGCTAATGGCAGCAAGGAACCAGACTGTTTGCTCAAAGAAGATAGTATAATAGCAGGACAAAAGGAGAGCTCAGATGAGAAGTTGTGCAGTAGTGAAGCTGAGAAGGAAGATGATGATGAAAGTTTGATCCAGAAAAATCCTGCAATAGAGTAGCTAGCACTAAAGGCAGACAACAACGGCTCAAGCCCTCATCAAAACCTTGCTTGTGGAGATGAAACAAGCAAAGCATATAAGAGTAAGGTTCTGAGCCCATCTGGTGAGTCAAACATTCACAACGCTGTAGGGGAAGGAAGTCAATGACAAGACTGTTTGCTTCATGATATTTTCCTCGGAGGTGAAGAAAGTATGAAATCTCAAAAGGATTTCGAAAAGAGAAACAATGTTTATGACTTTGATACTGATAATTGTAGAAAGTTTCACATAATGAATTTGTTTGAAGGGGGAAACAAATTCAATAAAGCTATCTCTCTAAGAAATCGGATCAAAGCTAGCAAGCAAAAGGGAAGGTTTGTCTCAAGAACAATGAAGAATAAAGGTTTTTGTATTAATTGCTCGATTGATTACAATGAGGGGATTCTCCCTTTATTTATAGACTTTTCCTAGATTACAGAATATAGTTACTTTCCTAATTGACTTGGCCGAGATTAGGAAAGTTTCTTCTTCTTTGTTAGGTCAGCCGCCGGGCGACCTGAGAGGTCGGCTCCTTGCACCCGAACTGGGCTTCTGACTCCATTAGGCCTTCATTCGAAGGCTTTATCTAACAGTAAACCGAACTCCCGGTTTAGATATTTGGTTTGACTTATTGGTTTAGACCGGTATGATGGGGGTGCTAATTCCCGCACCAACAATTAGTCCCCCCAGTTCGGTGTATTCGAAAGTTAATGTGAATATTCAAACTATAAGAAGGGAATATCCGATCTAAACTGTAAGGAAAACAAATCTAATTTACTCGGATTCTCGCACCGCTTTGCCATCCTCTAGTTGCGTGACACGTGTCGTATACATCGCTTCCATCAGATCGGAAGCTGAAATGTCGCGTAGGTTAAGTAGGTCATAATGACTCCGTGTAGGATTGCCACCCACTCGCTTCTATAAATATCTGGCTCCCCTCTTCATTTTCACTTTTCGCCAAACTGTTGAAGGTATTTGCTCTGTTCTCTCTCTTCTTTCTGCATCTATTTTATATTTATTTTCCGAATTTTCTTCCACACTCTTTGGCGACCTGCTATGACCAACACTCCGGCTACCGCTTCTTCATCCGGTACGGAAAGCGACCAACTGATCCGCCAAAATTCCAAACGAAAGCTTCCCAAGTCCGTCAGGTCGGATCGAGGCGAGATGTCTACTCGATCGGAGAAAAATGCTGAGTTTCCTTCAGATCTCAGATCGGATGAAACCCCTACCTTGGAGATTCCTCCCTTGTCTGGTGTAGGGGATCGCAGAAGTCATGGCAATGCTGCAACGGTTTCCGACCTGCCTTCGGACGATCTGAACGAAGAAGAATCTCAATTCGTATCAGGCGGAGTCATGATAGAAGACATCCTCCCACGTCTTGATCATCAAGGTCGGATTGGCGGCGAAAAGACGCTAAGCATTGTCGAATCCGTTCGCACGATGTTGAATTCATGCGGTCTCAAAAATTGCGGTGTCTACATCATCATCCTCAAAGAGCATCAACGTCCATGGAACCCGCCCAAAAGGTTTATCTGCTTATACGAGGGTTTCTTTTCTCAGTGCCGGTTATGGTTTCCCCTCCCAAGTCTGCTTACTCGGTACACCCATCGACGCCAAATCCCGATTTGTCAACTTACTCCTGGTAGTGTCTGCAATTTCGTCGCAGCTATCACTATTGCGGCCGAAGCCGGAATTTACGTCGGAGTTGAATGCTTTGAGCAGTTAACAAATTTCAAAAACTCTCAAGGAAATCCTTCATGGGTGGTTAATATGAGGCCGACACATAACTTCCTCCCTGGTGAAAAAGTTAGTAACTTCAAGAAATGGGCAGCTCGCTATTTCTTTGTCCGAGTAGATGATCGTTCTTTCGAGAACCCGAGATGCGGCAGGCAAAGAGTGTGGAATAACTCGCCCAGTATCATCTCGTTCTTTGTTTTGTCAGATCGGACGCGCGTTTTCTGACCTGATTTTAATTTTCTCTTGATTTTACAGGTCGACCCACTTTAGCTCGGAACTTAGCTCCTGAATTCAAGCTAGTTAGGGACACACTCTTCGCAGTAGTTGATCGCAGGTGGGATTACATTACCCGACGATGCGTTGAAGAAGCTATGGGGAAGGCAAAAACCAGCTTTTCAAGTTTCACTAGAGAACCGGGCCAATCGTCCAAGGTCCCAACGACCATAATTGCCGATGCTAGTGGGCTGCAATCCATAAATCAGAATAGCGAACCCGTCATCGACCTCAAATCAAAGCAAACGGAGAACGAGTTCATCGATATTGAAAATTTTGGCGACGATCAGGTCGCCATTGATCCAAACCATGAAAATCCAACCTCCCATGATTCGTTTCAGACCCCACAGGTCGAATCCATAATCCCCGAAAGAAGAAATACAAGAAGGATAAAGGCAAAGGCAAAAGCTCCGAGCAGGAAACAAACCAGAAACGCCCTGCGGACGATACCGGGCTCGAATCCTCTGATTGTTTTCGAGTCAAGCGGGCGAATAACCGATCTGACCAATTCGCCTTCGATTACTTTGGAGATAGTCCTCTTGTTTGCAATCGGGCAGCTGTCGGGGAACTCTGCAGGAATGTGAAGATATCTTCAGTCACCCTTCTGCCAGTGGATGAACTGGAATTCCTAGATGAGTTCCTCAAGGTCGCCCAATCTGCACTTAAGGTCCAACTTAAACCTTTTTTTGTTTTATTTGTTTTAAAACTCCACGTCCTTGTCTTATTTTCCTTTCTTTCTTCCAACTAACATTGTTTGAATTTGCAGGCTGCTGCTTATGCCAGTTCTCTGGCCCTGGTGTACGATAGGAGAGTTAAATCAATGGCGTCTTCGGAATCCGACTTTGACAAGATGAAAGAGTGCCTAGGACAACTCCGAGTGGCGGACAAGCTTAAGGAGGGAAGAATCAGGGAACTGGAGAGCATGCTTGCTAATAAGGAAGAGGATAACAAGCATCTGAAGGCGAAAGTTTCCGAGCTGGAATCGCGGGAGAAAATTCTGGAGGAAGAGAAATCCGAGCTGAAAAAGGAGCTTGATGATCTGAGAGCAAAGTTTGATGCGAAAATCAGTCGACTTTGCCAAGATCGGCAAGCTAAAGTCGAGGGTACCGCGAAGAAGGCTCAGCGTCGTCTCGACAAGGTAAAGGCCTATCTAGTCGAACAGGAGAAGGTAGCTCGCCCGAAGGAGGACATCCTCAATCAAGCGCACGGGGTCGAGGAAACCGTTGAGTACCTTTTAGGGAAGGGTGTGTCCATTCCCGACCACTTGGTTGCTGAAATCAAAGAGAAGCGAGCAAAAGCCTTGGGCGACGTTGAGGCATTGGACATCATATAATTGGATGAAGGCGACCTCACCATGTCTCCAGACCAGCTCGGCTTTGGACTTCTTCATCCTGGGACCACAGCTCCGGACTCTGTTCGACATCAGCATGGATCAAATGCTGGTATCTTCCAAGCCGACCTGTCCGATCCTTCAGAAATCTGACCGTCAATTTCTAGTCACAGTTTTCTTTTTGTTTTATGAACTCTTTCTGAATCCGGTGTTCTTTTGAAACCTTTGTAATGATATTGCCCGTTTTGTGGCTGGTCCTTCAGTACTTTTGTTTTCTTGGAAAATTTACTTTTGTGCTCGCGTGGAATATTTCCTTTATGCCCAAAGAGGAAACCCTGATGGTAGGTAGGATCAATTTTCCAATTTCTGAATTTGGAAAAAGCCATCCCTTGGGATTAGTATAAATATACTAGTTCAATCCCTCGCTTGATCACGAACTTTCGACGGACAAATTGAATTTACTTAAAAAGATGCCAAGCTCCGTAGGTAGTGTTGATCCCGAGGTTGAGGTTGGGAATGACGTTCCAACGTTGTCGAACTCAGAAGCTATCGAAAGATGGATGCCCTTTTATCCGAATATCCGCGCTCCGTGGATGTTGATGTTTCGCGTTAATCCATAGGTGAGGTCGGATCTAGAAAATTTCTTCTCTCGCATCGAAGAACGCCATACCGATTATTGTAATCGGCTTGTCGCGGCAGAACATGCACGGAGTGATCTGCTACTTAAGCTAAAGCTGCTCGAGTCCCATCCAAGATCTTGGATCGAAAATGGACTAGGCAGGGTGGCGTCTATGCCTCCATGTCTAGTAGCGTATTGCAATGAATGCTATTACTCGGCGAACTCGACCCTGAATGACCCGAGTTTCTCCTTGAGTGGTGAATTCGTGCCTTCCGACGTCAAACCGTTCTATATGAACAAACGTGCCGATAATGTAAAAGCTGCTGCATCTCATGCCTTCGTTCGCCAGGTAACGCTCTCAAACTTTATTTGTATTATTTCTCGTTAAATGTCAGTACTAACCGGAGATCTTTGCTCGCAGATCGAAACCGCACATCGGGAGCAATGCTATAAACTGTATTACCATCGCCTGAAGAAGCATGAGATCGATGATCATCTAGCTGTACTGGAGGCCGAGATCGTCACCTTGAAGGCGAAGAGAAAAAGAATCATAAGTCGTCTTGACGAGGCCGAACAAAAGATCAGAGCACTGGAATCCCGTCCTGAGGAGTGGGAGAAGACAGGACTTCAACTGCTATGGCCCATGCCGAAGCTTCTCAGGACAGATACTCGAAAAATTACAGCGGGGCTCGCCCAAATTCATGATAACTGATATTTTGTAATTGGCGATTTGAGCCATAATGTTTTTGAATAAAATTTTCACGTTCGAACAAATTGTGTTTTGAAAGAAATAAAGTTTAATCTCTATTCGGAATTTTACACGAGGCGGGACGTCTCTTGGCTTACACCGCGTAATCCTTATTAGGTAATTTAACACAAGCATATATGCGCTTTGGCGGAGGGCAAAGTACGGGACTTTGGCTAACCTCCTTTGCTCCAATTCGGGAGTCGGACGGCGAAAAAGGACTCTGGGTTCGGCTTACATATCCGTCCGAACCGGAACTTGCGTAACAATTCAAAAGAATACTCTGGGTTCGGTTTCTCTCTCGTCGGAAAGTTACTGCGTAATGACGCAAGTCGATCATCTGGCCAGGATGTCGAAAAATCAGTTCGGCTTCGAACTTGATACACGTTTGTGTATTTGTACGTAGTAGTAGTAGTTTTTTTTTTTTGCATGTTCCCGAGGCATAACCGCAGCATTAAATGTGAACGCGGTTTCACAATGCAACCTGATTGGCGAGTATCTCCTTGCGATCTGATTGGTGCGAAATCTTGGGACGCAGCGGTTATCTCCCCCCTTCTCACTATACATAGGAGGAAAGGGGTATGCTGAGCATCTCACATCCAAATTTCAGAAAGACAAATTGCAAAGTATGCCGATACCAACTCGATCCGCATGGTTGAGGCGAGCTCGAGAGTTAACTGCCGCCGGAGTCTGTGGTTTTGACATCGAAGCATGAGATGTGCCCCCCTAGAAGGGATGGTTCCGTCCCAATCTCGCGAGCTTGCTATTATTGGGGGGAGCGGATCTGACAGCGCGGAACCTGAAGGGGATCCTTTACAGAAAGATATCCGTATGTACCAAGCACGCTGTCAGAGGATTAGCTCGTACATCAAGGCCTTTCGTCGGAAGTACGACCTCATCTACCAGCTCTGCCGTTTAGAAGGAACCATCACGGTTCTTGACGAGCTTATTGTCGATGGCTTCTATCTGGCGAACTGGCGTATAACCCGACTGCTTGCTGACCGTGCCCGATGTGAAGGAAGAGGTCGCCAGGGCCATGTTACCCGATCTGCCAAAAGGTGATTACGAACCTCTGGGTGATTCAGAACACCTGCATATCACGGAGATTCCCGCCTATAGGAATCGCATAGAGATGCTAAGGCAATACATCCTCCATCTGGAATCCATGGACCACTTTTTCCAGGAGAGCAACACCATAGAAGGTCCATGCGCGTTCCTCGAAGAGATGGCGGCCAGAGGTGCGGAATTCCCGTCGGTCCGGCTGGAAGAACTAAAGCGGGAACGTTAGAACTGGCGATCTTACCTCGACGGTCTGATCGTCGAAGAGCCATTGGAGTCCGACCTCTCGAGCTCTGCGCCTGTGAATCGTCGAAGAGGTTGAGATCTTAGCAGGACGGAAATGTCACTACGGATCAACTCCCTGAGATCAGAAGGCTAGTGATTCCGTGCGCCCAGAGAGACCGGTTTTCCTCCAAGTCGTAGAAACAATGACTTTTAAATTTTGCGGTATTCATTTTTTTGTTTTTGTTGGCGATGTGCCGAAGTGAAAGATTGCTCTTTTTATTTGGCGAAGTGCCGAGCTGAAAGATTGCTCTTTTTATTTGGCGAAGTCCCGAGCTGGCCTTATTTTCAACTTTGAAATAAATAAAAATTCCTCTTTTGTTAAAAGAAATTTTATTACTGTCTAGCTGCGCCCACTGAATCTTAACAAAAAGACTAGGGGATGCCTACGTACCCAAAATTGGGATCAAGCCAGTCGTAGTTCATAGTACAAAAAAAATTAAAACGGAGGTTGGATTTCCGAGACCTTCTTATTATGGCCACAAAGGCGACCTATTAGTAGTAACGCTTGAGATGAGCTGCATTCCAAGATTTTTTTACCTGCGTGTCCTCCATGGTTAGGAGTTCGTAAACGTCGGGGCGAACTGCTTTGGAGATGAGGTATGGCCCTTCCCAATGAGGGCCGAGTTTACCGGCGTTTACTTCCTTGGTATTCTCGTAAACATCGCGTAGAACCACGTCGCCCTTGCTGAAACATTGATGGCAAACCGTTTTGTTATAATACTTGGCTGCAGCTTTTTGGTAGTTCTGGATTCCGACCAAAGCTTGATCGCGCAGTTCCTCGGCGAAGTCGATCTGATCGAGCATCATGTCATCATTAAGATCGGAGATGTCGACCATCATTGTGCGTCGAAGCGTTGGCACACCCGCTTCCGCTGGAGCCAATGCTTTGATGCCATAAGCCAAAGAAAAAGGAGACTGTCCCGTAGCTCGCCTTGGAGTAGTCTGGTAAGACCACAACACGCCATCGAGTTGATCTGCCCAAGCTCCTTTCCTTCGTCCGAGACGTTTCTTCAACCTATCTATTATGGTTTTGTTTGTGGCTTCGGCTTGACCGTTCCCCTGAGGATATCGAGGAGTTGAGGTGCTCAAACGAATCTGCCATTTACTCAGGAAACGTCAGGTGATCAGCGAGGTAAACTATGTTCCATTGTCGGTGACGATCTCGTATGGGAGTCCGTGGCGACAAATGAAGTTTTTTCAAATAAAATTGGTCACATCAAGCGACTGTACTTTGTGAAACGATTCAGCCTCCACCCTCTTAGTGAAATAATCAGTCAAGACCAAAAGGAAACGCTTTGACTTGGAGAGGGGTAGCGGCCCAACGAGGGGTAGCGGCCCAACGCATGAATGGATATGGCACCGTAACCGTGTTTAGTAATTTGGGCGGAATGTGCTTCATCGGTGTGTGACGTTGACAAGCTTAGCACTTTGCCGAGAACGCTTCGCAATCAGCGACCATCGTTGGCCAGTAATGACCGTCTTTTTTTATCTTCAACACGAGTGTACGTCCTCCAGAATGGTTGTCACCCTCTCCATCGTGAACCTCCATCAATATCCGTTTTGCCTCTTCTCGATCGACGCAGGTGTATAGAACTCCAGAGAAACTTCACCGGAAAAGGCTGTCCCTTAACATCACATAGTGCGCGCATCGGGCTTTTAGTCGTCGAGCTAGCCAGTGATCTTCTGGGACTTTGCCATCTGTGATGTATAACTTGATCTCAAGTTGCCAATCATCTGGAGGTTGTGCTGCATCCGCCGAGCCCTGAGCTGGCTCATCAACTTCCATTGGTTCCATGTCGTCGCGAATAGCGAAAGTCATACCTGCCAGATTGATGCTAGGCGTTTCAATGCATTCGATCGGGACTGTCCATCGCAGGCCAAGACTGAACAGTTTGATAGGGCGGCGAGAGGGTCTGCCGATGCGTTTATGCTCCTTGGAACTTTGATTAATGAGAACGAAGTTAACTGCTCTGAGAGAGTTCGGAGCAGTTGGCGGTATGCCCCCTTACGTTCGTTTTTAGCATCATATTCTCCGCTAAATTGGCTGACTACAAGCTGCAAACCACAAAAGACTTGAATGCTGGTTACTCCAAGTTCTTGTGCTAACCGCAATCCGGCCAAGACGGCTTCGTACTCGGTTTCGTTATTTGACGCTTTGAAGTTGAGTTTCAGAGCTTGCTCGAGGACTTCCCCGGTCGGAGATCAGGGAATAAGCCCCACGCCGGATCCTTGGTTGGAAGATGAGCCATCAACGAATAACATCCAAGGTTCCTCCTTTGGTGTGGCCTCTTCGAGTTCAGGGGATAGTTCCATAATGAAATCCGCTAGAACCTGCGATTTTAGGCTTAGGCGAGAGCGATACTTGATGTCGTACTCGCTCAACTCGATTGCCCATTTTGCGATTCGTCCGGACTTAAGAGGGCTATGAAGAACAGTTCGAAGAGGTTGATCGGTATAGACGACGATGGAATGCGACTGGAAATAGGGCCAAAGTTTCCGAGCAGCAACGACTAGAGCGAGGGCAAGTTTTTCCAAGGTCGGATAACCTGTTTCGGCGTCGTTGAGAGCCTTGTTTGTGTAGAATATTAGGCGTTGATCGTCGCGGTCATCTCGGACAAGCACCCTGCTAACTGCCGAACCTGAGACGGAGACGTAAAGATATAATGTCTCCCCCTCCTCAGGCTTGACGAGTACCGGATGGCTGGTCAAGTATTCTTTGAGTTGTCGGAAAGCAATCTCGTAGGCCTTGTCCCAGTGAAAATCCTTGTTTCCCCGGAGGAGCTGGTAGAATGGAACACATTTGTCCGTAGACCGGGCGATGAAGCGATTTAGAGCTGATATTAGACCTGTCAGGCGTTGAACCTCTCGTTTATTGGTCGGAGATGGAAGCCCCAGTACTACTTCGATTTGCTTCGGATTCGCCTTGATTCCCCGTTCGGTCACGATGTATCCTAAGAACTCTCCTGAGGTTACACCGAATGTGCATTCGGTCGGGTTTAGGTTCATTTGAAATTGATCCAGAATGTCGAAGCACTTGGCGAGATGCTGGTAGGTCGCCCCCGCGTTCTTTAGCCCAAACGGCATTACCTTAAAGCAATAAATCCCTCTGTCTGTGATGAACGCGGTCTTCTCGCGATCTGCAGGGTTCATCGCGATCTGATTGGACCCCGAGAAGGCGTCCATAAATGAGAGCAGCTGATTCCCCGTGGTAGCTTCCACGAGACGATCGATATGCGGTAAAGGAAAGCAATCATTGGGACAGGCTTTGTTGAGGTCGGTGAAATCGACGCTGACTCTCCACTTGTCGTTCTTCTTTTTGACGACAACCGGGTTCGCCAGCCAGTCAGGATATTGTACCTCCATTATCTGATTGGCTTTGAGGAGTCGTTCGACTTCATCTTGCACAGCCTTCGCTCGGTCCAGTCATAAACGTTGGCGCTTTTGCCGGATTGGTTGGGACGTGGGGTCGATGTTCAGCCTATGGCAAGTGACTGAGGGATCGAACCGACCATATCTTTAGTGGACTAGACGAATGTCGATGATCTGGACTTCAGGAAAGTAATGAGTTCAACTTTGATCTGTTCCTCGATAGACAGCTTGAATCTCGCCGGATAACTACTTTTCGAATAGATAATTGGACAGATGTTTGCACTCAGCTGTGGAATGGCCTGGAAATATATGGAAATCGCAATACAGTTCTACTTGTGCGTCTGGAGTTGTGTTGTCCTGTCATGCGTCTTTGGAGATCACATTGACTACACCGCGCTTAGGATCCCTCGGGCCGTGATGCTTGCGGGGCTCCCTGTAGCCGTCTTGAATTTTTTCTTTTACTGAGATCGGACGTGTAGTAGGGGCCTTAATGATTCGCTTCTCCTCGTCTTCTTCTACGTATACGAACCGAGATCTCCGATGAAGTGCGTCATCCAAGTCCTTGGCTTCCCGGATATTGAGGTCCACTTGCAAAGGCAATCCAGGAATAAGTCCTTTTTTGAAGGCGGCGATCACGACGTCTTCGGTTACCGAGACAGTCGCGTACTTCTCCTTGAACCTGGTCAGGTATTGTCGCAGAGGTTCGCCGGGCTCCTGAATCGTCTCCCATAATTCGGTGCTGGAAATACCGCGCTCTATAAAAATCCGATAGTTCCGCAGGAAGGCTGTTGATAGTTGAGTGAAACTATCGATCGAGTTCGCCGAGAGTCGAGAGAACCAGGTTAACGCGTTTCCTGTTAAACTCTCGACGAACAGCTGGCAATAACAGGCGTCCTTCTGTCCCTCGGTGAATCTGGCTTTGGATACGGTAGCCATGAACGAGGTCATGTACTGTACTAGATCCTTCTTCCCTTCGTAGGTCGGAAGCTTCAGTTTTACGGCCGAAACGTCCGTCTCCAAGATTTGTTTGGTGAACGGGGTCTGCTGCGTGGCCTCGAACATCTTATCGATCTTCGGGGCCGAGCTTACGGCGCGGTGGAGGAGTGATCCCATATCCCGAATTTTAGAATTAATTTATGCTAGTTCAGGATAGGGATAAGCAATCGAATCGCTCTGAGAGGACTGTACGATGTGTGGCTGCGTGCCCGAAGCTAGCACCGAGGGTACATACTGGTTATGAGAACGATAGGCTGAGGGCGGTGGATTGTTAAACAATTGTCGGCGTAGGGGGCTATTCCTTAGGGCAGCTTGCTGCGGCATGGTATTTTGCTGAAGTGGAGGGGGCGCGCGGCGTTCTATCACGTCCATCCATTTGTTCGTGTCGGAGATCGCCTAGAGGAGATCCTTAGACATCATTCCGAACACAAGCCGGAGATCGTCCACGGAAACGAGCTGGGAAGGCGGAGTGGTTTGTGCAGCTGAAGTCTGTCTAGCGATAGATCCATTGACGGGTAATTCTCCGTCAGGCCCCTGGGTTCCGTGATTGGGCACTTCAACATCTTCTGCCTCGGTCGAGGGTGCCGTCGAGTCGTCTGCTGGGTTCTCCGACGTGCTAAGGTTATGTCGGACATAGACGAACGTGGCAGGCGCGTCTGGAGCGGTTGGTGGATCCGTGGTGACATCCTGCGAGCCAGTGGCTCCGGTGATCGGGTTGTCTTGCAGAGGAGCGGTCGCGTTGGTGACACCGTCGTCGGATGCTGGAGACATGGTCTTTCTTGCTTGACAAGTTTCAAAGGAATCTAAGAGAGATGTAATTTGAGAACTTTGTGTCCCCACAGACGGCGCCAATTGTAGAAACTGAGTTTCACACATTGAATTTGTTTGAAGGGGGAAACAAATTCAATAAAGCTATCTCTCTAAGAAATTGGATCAAAGCTAGCAAGCAAAAGGGAATTAAAATCTCTTGGAAAACAAGTTAGGGTTTTTCTCAAGAACAATGAAGAATAAGGGTTTTGTATTAATTGCTGGATGGATTACAATGAGGGGATTCCCCCTTTATTTATAGGCTTTTCCTAGATTACAGAATATAGTTACTTTCCTAATTGACTTGGCCGAGATTAGGAAAGTTTCTTCTTCTTTGTTAGGTCAGCCGCCGGGCGGCCTGAGAGGTTGGCTCATTGCACCCGAACTAGGCTTCTGACTCTATTGAGCCTTCATTCGAAGGCTTTATCTAACAGTAAACCGAACTCCCAGTTTAGATATTTGGTTTGACTTATTGGTTTAGACCAGTATGATGGGGGTGATAATTCCCGCACCAACAATAATGGTTCAGCTAAAAGAGAGTTCAAGAGCTCAAGGTGTTGGGACTTTCAATAGAGGAGCGTATTATCAAGGCACAAAAAAATGTGGCATTGATCATGGAAAGGAGAGCTGCAGAACTGAGAAGAATCACATTGCAGTGGCTGATGACTCAACCTTTTGAAGCAAACCAGGCAGCGTAATCTTCTGAGTTTGCAAGAACCGTTCTCCCATGAAAATTTTGAGAGCAGCTGCAGTTACTTTATTACAAGACAATAAGATAAACACCTTTTTTACCTTTTTACTTTTTAGAAGATGGAGACCAAAAATGGGCTTTGTGCTTAGGATCAGATTGTAACACCCGCGAACCAAAATCCCGGTTTAGGGATTGCATCGGTCGATGCAGTAGGTGCATCGGTCGATGCAGTAGGTGCATCGGTCGATGCAGTAGGTGCATCGGTCGATGCAGTAGGTGCATCGGTCGATGCAGTAGGTGCATCGGTCGATTCTGGTTCATGTTTCTGCGGTTTGACTTAAGTTAAACGCTGCGTTTTGGGTTAAAAAAAACTCTTAACTCGAGTTTTTGTCTCATTAGGCGAGTTTAGCTGTTTTTGAGAGAAAAGAAGAGAGGAAAAGAGTTGTTAAGCGTTTTGGGAGATTCTTGGAGATTTGTGGCATTTTCTGGTGAGATCTGAGGCTTAGAACATTGTAGGAGCTTGCTAGGAGTGTTTTATTGCTTGTTTGAGGTTCAGATTCGTCTTGGCAAAAGTAAGTGCAGGACCATGACTTATCTAATTTAGAGATCTCTCTAATATGCTTGTTTATGTGTTGTTAGGCTTGTTAGATGATTATTTGGGACGTTAGGAAGCTTTCTTGTGGCTTGGGATCGAGTTTTGTGGTTGTAGGAACGAAGATCCGGCGAGAAGCTTCGGGGGAAGACGATGCTCGACAATGCATCGGTCGATGCACTTTGTGCGTCGGTCGATGCAAATGCGAGGACGGCGCTTAAAATCTAGGGTTTTCGTGCTATCTCGAGCATGCATCGGTCGATGCAATGGGAGCATTGGTCGATGCAAGTTAACCTTGCATCGGTCGATGCAGATCTTGCGTCGGTCGATGCAACCCTCAACGGGTGTCGGTCGATGCAGGGTCCTGGTAAGTTATTGTTGATTGTTGATTGTTGTCGATGATTAGAGATGTCTCTATTGCTTGTGTGTATAGCCCAGTAGATGGAGGATTGCCTTACTGAGTGTTTATTAAATACTCATGCATTGCAATATGTGTTTGTGGTGCAGGTAAAGGCAAAGTGTGATCGTGGAATCAAGGCAATGAAGAGAAGGATGTTCTAGGGACTCGATTGTTTGTTGTCTGGCATTGCTAGGTTGCTAGAGTTGGGTCTTTAGAAACATTGCTAGGTTGCTGGTTCTATATTTCCTGTTGTTTGGTATTTGGATATTGCTTATGTTATAATATTGGTTTATTATTGGATATTGGTATTGATTAATTTCCGCTGTTGGTTGTGATTGTGGTTAGGTGGCTAGTGGGTATGGAACCACTAGTTGTAGTTAATTTATTATTATTATTTATTTATTATTTAAAAAAAACGGGTCGGGTCGTTTCAGTTTGGTATCAGAGCCCTTACGGTTCTAGGTTTGGGTTCACTAGGCTTTGTGTTGTAGATGTTTGAGATTTACATGCTTTAATTGATTATATGAGTTAGTCAATTGTGTGTGGCATGGAGTCCTATAACATCCTCTTCGAGCCTACTGTGTGATTCCACGGTGAGTTATGTTGTTTTTGTGTTATGTTAAGATTGCTTGTTAGCCTCTATTCTTGGAAGTGCAGTGGTTAAAGGTGTTTGAGTTGTTGGTCGTGGACGGGGACGTGGTCGTGGTCATTGTCGGGGGGGTCCTGAGGCCAGCGAGTGTGTGGTCCAGAGTTCCACGAGGAGGTACGTCAGGGGGTCGCAAGCGTATCAGGAGGGACCAGAGAGGGTTATCCGGTGAGCGTGCCGGGGATGCTGGGTACCCATGTGTGGGGTTGCAGCAGGTGGAGCCCAGGGTCGAGATGATCGCTTGGCGTATCTGTTGGCGTACTGTTGGAGCGGTTATCGAAAGGGGAACCAGTGAATGCTCCAGTTGTGCCGCATGAGGCGGGTTGCAGCCGAGGGCTGCGGATGTTGAGGACTTTCCATCTTATGTTAGGAGGATGGAGCAGTGGTAGATGACCGGTGCGAGATTCTTCGCAAGAGGTACCGAGCCTAGAGAGGCGGATAGATAGACATATGTAGTTGGAGCAGATATTTCTCTGTTTGGTGGGTAATCCAGTTGGATATTAGAAGTTGAGTGGGTAGGTGTAACATTGTAATGTTATACACGTACCACGGAAAGTACCTTTGGTCGAAAGATGTTTATAGTCATTAAGGATTGTTACTCCTGAGGGGATGGTGGTTTTCCCAGAGTACCGATAGCTAGAGGGGATGTGGGCTCCGAGAGGGGCAGAGGGGATGATTTTCTTCTGAGGGGATGATTAGTTTCTCTGATACCGAGATCTTGAGCAAGCAATGCCTAGGACGTGAGTATAAACACAACGACTGAATGTAGACCTTGAGAGAGTGTTGGTGGTTTAATCTAGGGTTTTGGATGTGTTGACCAGTGGGTCATGGTTTTATGACCGGAGCGATCATGAATGTGTGGCTGTCGCGCCAGGATTGTGCGGCCGGTGGTGCTGGAGTTCCGGGAAGGGGAGTTGCAGCAGGTATGAGCCGGGAAAGGCATATTTGCTAGATAGATAAGTTCACAAGAAGCCTTCATGGCAGGATAAACTAATCGTTGCGACGATGTTGGATGAAGTTCATTGGAGATGGACAGGGTTGCTAGATTCAAGGTTTTGGTAAGCTTGTTGGAGGGAATAAGTCAAGTGGTTTGAGTTAGCGGCCTGCAAAGCATTTGATGCGGTGAATCAGAATATGCGAACGTATGGTACTTGTTTGTTTTATTACGCTCGTATTTATGATTTGCTGTTAAGAATTGCCAAGCGGAGAAGCTATTTCTGGAATAAGCTATCTTGTGGAAGTTTCCCTAAGAGGCAAGTTACTAGAGGTTCTTGGACGAACAAGAGGGTTGATATTCAGGTGGCGGCGAGTTGATGTCGGCATAATTGATTATTAGTCTAGTAGAGCTGAGCAAGTGACCAGAGGATTTGTTGAGCAGGGGATTCATTCGTCTTATCATTTCACCGTGGGGAGCGTCGATGTTGTTTGTCAAGTAGAAGGACGAGGTAGGGGGTTTATGAGTTCGTGGTAATGCCTTTTTGGGTTGACTAACGTGCCAGCAGCGTTTATGAGATTGATGAACAACGTGTTTCAGGATTTCTGGACGTGTCTGTCATCATTTTCATCGACGATATCCTGGTATATTCTAAAAGTCCTGAAGAACATGCAGTGCATTTGAGGGCAGTTCTGGAGAAGCTGCGGGAGCAGAGATTGTTTGCTAAGTTGAGCAAGTGCAGTTTTTTTAGTAGTGTGAGAAGGGTTTTCTGGGTCACATTGTTTCTGCAGAGGGGGTTTCTGTAGATCCAGAGAAGATTCAGGCTATCAGGGATTAGTCTAGACCGCAGAATGCCACAGAGATCAGGAGTTTCTTTGGATTGGCAGGATACTACAGGAGATTTGTGCAGGGTTTTGCGTGTAAGGCGCGCCCTATGACTGAGTTGACAGGGAAGGATGTTCCTTTTGTGTGGTCACAGGAGTGTGAGGAGGGCTTTGCAAGCTTCAAGGAGATGTTGACTACTACTCCAGTGTTGGTTTTGCCTGAGCTGGGAGAACCTTATGTGGTTTACACTGATGCATCTAGAGTTGGTTTGGGGTGTGTGATGATGCAGCATGGGAAGGTGATTGCTTACGTTTCGAGGCAGTTGCGGAAGCATGAAGGCAACTATCCTACTCATGATTTGGAAATGGCTGTTGCAGTTTTTGCCCTGAAGATTTGGAGATCTTATCTTTATGGTGCAAAGGTACATGTGTTTACAGATCATAAGAGCCTGAAGTGTATATTCACTCAGCCTGAGCTGAATTTGAGACAGAGGTGGTGGATGGAGTTTGTGGCAGATTATGATTTGGAGATAGCTTATCACCCTGGTAAGGCTAACTTGGTTGCAGATGCTCTGAGTCGGAAGAGGGTAGCTTCGGCTCAGGAGCAGGAGATGGAGTCTCTGATAGGAGAGATCAGTGCGTTGAGGTTGTGTGCGGTGTCACAGGAACCATTGGGTTTAGATGCAGTTGATAAAGCTTATCTTCTGAGCAGGGTGCAGATGGCTCAGGAGAAGGATTTGGGGCTGGTGAATGCCCCAAAGGATGTAGATTCAGAGTATCAGGTCTCAGATAATGGTACTATCTTGGTGCACGGTCGGATTTGTGTGCCCAAGGATGAGGAGTTGAGACAGGAGATCCTGAGAGAGGCTCATGCGAGCAAGTTTTCTATTTATCCAGGAGCGACTAAGATGTACCGTGATCTCAAGAGGTACTATCATTGGGTCGGGATGAAGAAGGATGTAGCTAGTTGGGTCGCGAGGTGCGATGTGTGTTAGCTAGTGAAGGCTGAGCATCAGGTTCCAGGCGGGTTACTGAGGAGTTTACTCATTCCAGAGTGGAAGTGGGATATGATCACGATGGATTTCTGGTAGGATTGCCAGTGTCGCGAACGTTTGATGCTATTTGGGTCATTGTGGACCGGTTGTCCAAGTCAGCACATTTTATGGTCATTAAGAAGACTGATGGAGCAGCTGTCTTGGCTAAGAAGTATGTGAGGGAGATAGTCAGATTGCACGGGGTGTCAGCGAGTATTGTGTCTGACAGGGATTCTAAGTTCACTTCGGTGTTCTGGAAGGCATTTCAGGCAGAGATGGGCACTAAGGTGCATATGAGTAAAGCTTATCATCCCCAGACCGATGGACAGTCAGAGAGGATGATCCAGACGCTGGAGGATTTGCTAAGGATGTGTGTGTTGGATTGGGGTGGCCATTGGGCAGATCACCTGAACCTGGTAGAGTTTGCTTACAACAACAGCTATCACCGTTATGTTGGACTCAGGTGGGGGAGAGGAGCATGTTCGGGGCAGATTTTGTTCAGGAGACCTCAGAGAAGATTCGGGTTCTCAGGAGACCTCAGAGTATTGTGTCTGATAGGGATTCTAAGTTCACTTTGGTGTTCTGGAGAGCATTTCAGGCAGAGATGGGCACTAAGGTGCATATGAGTACAACTTATCATCCCCAGACAGACGGACAGTCGGAGAGGACGATCTAGACGCTGGAGGATATGATGAGGATGTGTGTGTTTGATTGGGGTGGCCATTGGGAAGATCACCTGAACCTTGTAGATTTTGCTTACAACAACAGTTATCAGGCGAGTATTAAGATGGCTCCTTATGAGGCTTTGTATGGGAGGCCATGTCGTACACCGTTATGCTGGACTCAGGTGGGGGAGAGGAGCATGTTTGGTGCTAGTTTTGTTCAGGAGATCTCAGAGAAGATTCTGGTTCTCAAGCTGAACATGAAGGAGGCTCAAGATAGGCAGAGGATTTATGTTGATAAGAGGAGGAGAGATCTTGAGTTTCAGGTAGGAGACAGAGTGTACCTCAAGATGGACATGTTGCGGGGTCCGAACAGGTCATTGACAGAGACTAAGTTGAGTCCGAGGTACATGGGTCCGTTCAGAGTGATTGAGCGGGTGGGACCGGTGGCATATAGACTGGAGTTTCCTGAGGTTATGCGTGCGTTCCACAAGGTTTTCCATGTGTCTATTTTGCGGAAGTGTCTCTGTGAGGATAATTGGGTGTTGGCTAAGATTCCTAAGGATCTTCAGCCAAACATGACTTTGGAGGTGAGACCAGTGAGGGTTCTCGGGAGGAGGATCAAGGAACTTTGGAAGAAGAAGATTCATTTGATGAGAGTCCTTTGGGACTGTGATGGTTTTGAGGAAAAGTTTCCTGATATAGAAGTTTCTAAAAGAGGAAAGTTTCCAAAAGTGGAAAGTTCTAAAAATGGAAAGTCTTATGTGAGTTAGAATTTGTCCATTGGAAGGGCTTGTGTGGCCTTAGTGGCGGACTTTTGAGTCATTGTGCCCGGGTGTGGCGTCTTTTGAGACATTGTGTGGCCTTTGTGGCGGGCTATTTAGCCGTGTGTGGTCTTTGTGGCGGGCTGTTTAACCATTGTGTGGCCTTTGCGGTGGGCTGTTTAGCCATTGTGTGGCCTTTGTGGCGGGCTGTTTAGCCAATTGTGTGGCCTTTGTGGCGGGCTGTTTAGCCAGAGTGCCTGTTTAGGCGGTTCTTCGGGACAGATGGTCTTTGTGACGGTCCTTCGGGACAGATGGTCTTTGTGACGGTTCTTCGGGACAGATGGTCTTTGTGACGGTCCTTCGGGACAGATGGTCTTTGTGACGGTCCTTCAGGACGAGTGGCCTTGGTGGCAGTCCTGTTTGTTTGGCCTTGGTGGCGGTCCTGTTTGGGACATTTGTTTGGTCTTGGTGACGGTCCTGTTTAGGACATTTGTTTGGCTTTTGTGGCGGCCCTTGCGGCATGTATATGATCCTTGTGTGGTCATGAGGTATTCCAGTGAGGGGATATGTGGTTGGTAGGACATTGTGTTGTCTTACGCGAGCCACGGGAAGGGAACCTGGATAGGGATAGGACCCAGACGTGTTCAGAATTGGTTGCTCGCGACTCTTGGGGGACTTAGGTTCTCCTAGTACTGCCATATTCTAAGACTTTGTGGCTTGGAAGTATGGTTGGTATATCGACTTCGGATGACGATCCGGAGGCGCGATGTAGGGTGGCAACCCGAGAGACGAGTATTGGATTTTCCTTATATATTATGGCATGCGGGTTTTGGCCCGATGAGGAGCCAACATTATGGCATGCAGACTTAGGTTTGATGAGGAGCCAATAAAAACTCAAGGTTTAGGCCTATGAGTAAAGGAAAGTCCAAAAGTCGAGAGCAAATAATGCCTGGAGCGTGAGTCTATCGCCTAGAGGTGACCTTCCGTAGATCGGTCGGAGGAGTGCGGGCCGTGGAGAAGGTTGCACGGGAGTCCTTGGCTGATGGTTGTTCAAGATTCGAGGACGAATCTATGTTGGTGGGGGAGAATTGTAACATCCGCGAACCGAAATCTCGGTTTAGGGATTGCATCGGTCGATGCAGTAGGTGCATCGGTCGATGCAGGTTCAGGTTTCTGCGGTTTGACTTAAGTTAAACGCTGCGTTTTGGGTTAAGAAAACCCGTACCTCGAGTTTTTGTCTCATTAGGCGAGTTTAGCCGTTTTTGAGAGAAAAGAAGAGAGGAAAAGAGTTCTTAAGCGTTTTGGGAGATTCTTGGAGATTTGTGGCGTTTTCTGGTGAGATCTGAGGCTTAGAACGTTGTAGGAGCTTGCTAGGAGTGTTTTATTGCTTGTTTGAGGTTCAGATTCGTCTTGGCAAAGGTAAGTGCAGGACCATGGCTTATCTAAGCTAGAGATTTCTTTGATCTGCTTGTTTATGTGTTGCTAGGCTTGTTAGATGATTATTTGGGACGTTAGGAAGCTTTCTTGTGGCTTGGGATCGAGTTTTGTGGTTGTAGGAACGAAGATCCGGCGAGAAACTTTGGGGGAAGACGATGCTCGGCAATGCATCGGTCGATGCACTTTGTGCGTCGGTCGATGCAAATGCGAGGACCGCGGGTAAAATATAGAGTTTTCGTGCTATGTCGAGCATGCGTCGGTCGATGCAAAGGGAGCATTGGTCGATGCAAGTTAATCTTGCATCGGTCGATGCAGATCTTGCGTCGGTCGACGCAACACCCAACTGGTGCCGGTCGATGCATGTTGGTGTCGGTCGATGCAGGGTCCTGGTTTGTTATTGGATATTGTTGATTGTTGGTCGATGGTTAGAGATGTCTCTATTGCTTGTGTGTATAGCCCAGTAGATGGGAGGATTGCCTTACTGAGTGTTTATTAAATACTCATGCATTGCAATATGTGTTTGTGGTGCAGGTAAAAGTAAAGTGTGATCGTGGAATCAAGGCAATGAAGAGGAGGATGTTCTAGGGACTCGATTGGTTGTTGTCTGGCATTGCTAGGTTGCTAGAGTTGGGTCTTTAGAAACATTGCTAGGTTGTTGGTTTTAAGTTTCCTGTTGTTCGGTATTTGGATATTGCTTATGTATAATATTGATTTATTATTGGATATTGGTATTGCTTAATTTCCGATGTTGGTTGTGATTGTGGTTAGGTGACTAGTGGATATGGGACTACTATTTGTAGTTAATTTATTATTATTATTATTATTATTATTATTATTATTATTATTATTATTATTATTATTATTATTATTATTATTATTATTATTATTATTATTATTATTATTATTATTATTATTATTATTATTATTATTATTTAAAAAAAAACGGGTTGGGTCATTTCACAGATGGAAACGAAAAGCAACAAACTTAATAGTTAACTAGGTACCGCGGAAAACCGCGGGCTGAACTTTTTTTTGATGAAAATTTGTATTTATTTTGTTATTATGTTATTTATAATGGTTTGTGATTAAAAATTTGTTGCTTATGTTATAATTTTTGTATTTTAAAAATATTTATTGAAAACCTGTCAATAAAACATTTGCATGGAATAAATAAAATTATTTAAACTTTTGTGAAATATTTGCTATAGTTGTGAAGTAAGTAAAAAGATATAACTAATATGTAAAAAAAAAACTTATCTGTTAGTTTTTTTAAGTACAAATTAGTTTTGATTCTAACAGATTTTTTTTTTATTTTTCTACAATTTATTTTGTTTGATATTTCCCCTATTTATTTAATTAATTATTTATTTAAGATTTATTTAATTAATTATTTAATCTTAATTAAATTTTTCTAATGGCAATTGAATTTATTTTTTTACACATTTTAAGATTAGTTTTATATTTGTACTTCCCAATTAATATAGTAGGATACTACTTCTCTCTCAACTTTTTATAAATGGTTAATTAAGGTATTAATCTTACTTTGGAGATTACATTTTGTCTGTTTAGAAATGCCTCTAGGAGAAAAGCGTGTAGCCTTTGACAATCTTTGTTTAATTAATATTTCACATAAATATTCTAAAATCTTCCAAAGTAACTTAATTTGGTTGGCAACAAAGATATTTTTTTTTTATTTTTTTTTCAACCAAACATTAAATTAATTAAAACAGATTTCCAAAATTGGTAGCCTAAATCGGAGGGTAAAAGTTTACAAAAGAAATTTCAGAAATTAATGATCTTGAAGAACAGACAAGACAATCTGTCCTGTCATTAGTCTCGCGAGGAATCCTGGTCAAAGTGAAGGATGGAAAGGAGGATCTGAGCACGGAGACATCGTCCAGCATATTCGAGAAGACGGGCCAATCATCAGATATCTGCACCATCGAAAATATTTTTTTGTAACTAATGTTGTTACTGTAAAAAATGTGTACTAATGTCTAATAAACTAATATATATATATATATATATATATATATATATATAAGATGTGTGCTAACCTGGTAACTAAATAATATGTACTAATATATACATACATCGAAATTATATTTTACCTTAGGGGTTTAGCTAAGTTAATTACTTAATTATGTTAAAGAAAAAGATAAAGTTCCATTGCCAAGACTTTAATAATACACCAGTTTAAACTTTAAACTAACACGCTCCTAAGATATTATTGTGTTAATCACCAAACACTTTTACCTTAAGAAGGTTGTTTTGTGTTAGTTATAAAACAAAAATGTTATTGTTTCTTCTCTAGTTTAATGGACGCGTACGCAGTACGCTTCTACCTTAATAGGAGTATAGGACTAAGGTTTGGATCTACTGTCAATATTTTGTTTTTGAAATAACTAAAATTGAACATGACCCTACAACAATGATATTTATATACATATATATATATATTCAGGTGTTTTATATTGTATAAATAAATATAGAGTACAGCACTCAACATTCCCTATATAGAGTGTTTTATATTGTATAAATAAATATAAAATGTAAATGTTACTTTTCTGCTCTAACCTAATGTATGATTGGCTAAGCTCTGGATGTTTGATCAAGACGTCTTTATTTCTTTGTTAGTGATAAGCATTAACATGTTAACATTTCACACACACAAAAATAAGAAAACAGTGCCTTACGTTTTCTCTCTGGAGATATATATATATATAGAGAGAGAGAATCGGTTATTGATAATATGAGTTCATGATTAAGGGATTTTATTGCTAAACGAAAACAAAAAATCTAGTAATTACGACGAAGGAAAACGTGTTACCAAGAGTGTTTTAATTTTTTTCTTTTTGTAATATTCCACAAGTTCATTTTCTTTTAGTAAAGAATTTGAAATTTTCAATGGACATATAAGGAGATGAAAGAAAAATAGTAGTGCTTTGTTTTTATCCCCAATTCATTTCATCGGTCAAGAGCACTTCATCGTCGGTTGAACTATTTTAATCTTCTTTAATTTGTAATAAATTGTAGGATTAAACATATATAGCTAGAATATTAAAAACCTCAAAAGTTGCGATTGAGACAAATCTTTTATGGGTATTTCCCAAGAACACAATAAACGATCAAGAAATGAGAATATATGACTCATAAGGAACAAGAAGAGAAGAAATGCAGAACCAAACATGCATATATATTATAGAGATATAAAACTCATCAGAGTTTAGAGACAACAATTTTCCAATTATTTTACTTACAAGAAAGTCTCCCTGGACTTAAATAGTTCAAGAAAAATTTAAATTAACTCGCCCTCAAGATCAATATCTCAGTTACTTATTTATAAGAGAGCTTCACTATGGAATTGTAAAAGTAACCTATCACTCTTGGGTTTCCTCCATCTCTTTAACTTCTTTCATCTTCTCGGAGAGCTCTTTCAACTTCACTTGCTTATCTATGAGCTTCATCTTGACCTCATGAATGGCACAAACATCAGGTAAACCAGTTTGATGATGAAGTTTGACTAATTCCGCACCGAGCTTCTCAATCTCACCTTTCAACTCTGTGCTCTCACGATCCAGCTCTTCAAGACGAGTATCCACAGTACTAGTGTTTCCAACATTAGCCATTTTTTCTCACAAAGATTTCAAAAAAAAAAGAAAGAAAAAGATGAAAAAATTATAAAAATGCGATATTGTGAAAGAATTTAATTTGTGTGTGTTGCAATGTAAAAAACCTCTTCTAAACATCTCCATTTATAGCTGAAAAAAGGTGATAATGTTGAGTTGCGTACTTCAACTCTCCACCTACGCCACTAACACAAAATTACTACTTCTCTCACAAGTCTATGGTTAATTAAGGCAATAACCTTACTTTGGAGGTTATACCTCGTGAAGGTTCATTTCTCTACAAATTATTTTTTAATAAAATTATAATGAAAATATATGGAGACAGATAATAAATAGATATATACTTAACCTTTCTCCCCCTAGTTTAATTCATCAGCCCAGGGATATGATTAAAAATCAACCTCAATGGATCTATAAGAAGAAATGAATATATAAGAAATGAAAGAAAAATAGTCATATTGTCTTCTTTTTTTATTGATCAACATACTTTTGAAATTATATGCTATTGGCTATCGTTAAAATTATGTGGTATCAAATATTTTGTTATCTATATTAACATTTTTTAGGTACATTTTGTGTTATGCCTTTTTAGTTTTGTTTATTTAAAAAGTTATTTACAACATTAACCCCTAAAAAATTTCCAAAACTAACATTACTCCAGATTTTGTTTACTAAATATTTTACATTTCATTCCAACTAAAAAACTAACCCCACACATTCTGTTGTGTTTTGAAGATATTCTATATCTGAATCCTTCGCAAACAAAGAAAACAACAATTTGATTCCTATTTTGTTTTCCAAAACCTGTGAGCTTTGATTCTTAACGTAAAAAAAACTTCGATTGACATTTATTTAAATATTATAATTAACATATATATATTTAATAAATTTTTTAATTATTACGAATTTGTAAAATTAAAAAAGTCTAAAATACTATATAATGTGGTTATATAGTAGATGAGTTATAAAAAGGACATGTTGGAATTAATAAAATATTATTAAATTTGTGTTAACACGGGTTAAAACCTCATTTAATTATTTATCAACACTACTAATATAAGAATATTTGACATAAAATCAAGTTGATTTAACTAAGATTGTATAAAATAATTAAATCATTAGGAAAAATGTGACTTAATCACAGCATATAAATTACTGATTATGTATTTAGATCCCTTATATTTTGTTATAATAATTAAAAATAAAAATAGACTCTTAAACACTAAACAAAATAAACTAAATATAACAAACAAATGGTCATAAAGTGTATTGTGGGTTAAAAAAATAATATAAATATTTAGCCGCACAACAACCGGAAAATTTAGTTATTCATCTATTTACAAAAACATCCAATATTTAACAAATAAATACAACATAAAATAGAAAATTTATGCCCACCACGGGTTAAAATATAGTTGAGTACAAAACATAATTCACAAACTTTGAAAGATAATATCACATGGTATTTGGTATTAAATCACTAACAGGTAGATGTTTTAGGAAACTATTACACCCATAATAAGAAACGAGAATATGATTCAATTAGAGGGTGTGACTCATAAAGAAAAAGTATATTATACGTAAAACTCATCAGAGTTTAGAGACAGAAATTTCCCAATTATTTAAGGTTTCATTTATAGTATCACTGGCCCTCAAGAGTTTTGATACAGAACAGTATCTCAATACTTATTTATAAGAGAGCTGCAATGAAAAAAGAAGTAAAAATAATCTATCGCTGTTGGTTTTCCATCATCTCCTTTAATTCATAACTTCTTTACCTTCTCGATGAGCTCTTTCACCTTCATTTTCTTATCATTGAGCTTCTTCTTGACCTCTTCCATGGCACCGAATCTCACCTATCATCACCGGATTGACCAGTTTGATGATGAAATTGCAAGATCTCCGTACAAAGTTTAGTAATTGAGTAGTCAAATTTAATTAAAAGATTACAAATGAAAGTTTAGTAATTGAGTAGTCAAATTTAATGTCTAATTCCTTGAAAGAGGATTAGTTAAATTTTGTGTTTATGTTCAAAAATGGTTGTCAATTGTTAAATTCCTTGTTTCATTTTATCTGTTACTTATTTATCTTTGAAATAGCCTATGACTCAATATTTTAATCCAATAAGTTTAATAGTTTTATTTCTTGCATTTTTATTTACAAAACCTGAAAACAAACAAACATTCGTCCGTTTTAGCTATTTACAAGTCTCGCAAATCTTTATTTTACCCTTGGTCCTTGTGGATTCGATCTCGCATATCTTGTCTTACGATTAAATGTATCGGATAATTGCTCAAGCAATTAAATTTCGCAAGTTAGAGAAATATTGCTCAACTCATATTAGTTCACGCATTTTGTCGAACACTTTTAATGCATAGAAAAACTTAGAATCTAGAACAAGGTGATCAATCATATTCTAGCATTAAGAACATATGAATCAAAGAACCACAGAGAAATATAATTCTCTATAAACCAATTAAACCATTAAATCATTGAATCTCCTACTTAGAACCCTAAAACCCAATTGGAAAACTACTCACACATAACAAAATAAACATAAATCATAGATGAAAAAAATATGGTCAAAAACTCCAAAAATACATAAATAATAAGAAAGAGTTTATAAATCTTCTCCAAATGGTCAAAGAGGATGAATATCTAAAATCCCAAAAAAGTGACTTACAAAAAGTCTCAGGTTGCAGAAAGAAAACATAAAATAAAACCTAGCGTTCTTCTCTTATAGAGTTCTCAAAGTAAGGTAAAAAGGTAACAGCCTAGTTAGGACATTTTTTCAGCCAGGCGGGTTTCTCAGATAGGCGGATTTTAACGTGAAACTTGCCAGTTTAATATTTGTTACTTAGCCTGGCGGGTCTCTTAAACTGGTGGGTTTCCATGTGAACCAACATCCAACTCATATGCTTGTTTGTATCCAGAATAGCTCATTTTCCTCCAAAGTGTCTTAAAACCTGTAAAGACTCGATAAATAACTAAAAGACTCTAAAAACATCCTTTGACTCAATAAAAAATATAAAATAAGAGATAAAATAAAGACTGAAAACCGATAAAAACACCATATATTAACTCTCCCGACTTATATATTTGGTTGCCCTCAAGCAAAATAAAAACCTTTACCAGGGAAAGAGGTTTGAAAACACGAGAATTCACATACTTGTCTGGGATCATGCTTTCAAAAAATTACCTGCAAACCACTATCACAAAGCTCATATGAAACCGTACTAAATCGTACTTTGCCATGACCATAGCAACTTCATTAAATCCCAAGATCACAAAGACTTTCAAACTCAGATAACTGAACCTTTTAACATTCATTAGTACGTAAATGCGTGCACTCTCACAAAGGGGTTATGAAACACATTATGGTCTAGGTGTAAAGACAATTTCAAGGTGGCTCAACTGTTTAAGGTTTCCAGCAATGCGAATGGATGCAAATCATTATGCAAAATCACAGTGAGACACATACCAATTGGGAGGCACACAACTTCCTTCTAACTCGGATCAAACCAACCAACGCAAAACCCCAAACAAATCATTATTGTTCTAGATGCTTTTGATAAACAAATTATTATTGTACTTCTTTCCCATTTTATTCTTTTTTTTCCTTTTCTTTTTTTTCCTCCTTTTTTTATATGGGGGAGTGGAACCGGTTCTTGTCTCAAAAAATTGCATCGAAAGAAATAATTTATGAAAACTCAACACATGCTTATGAACATAACCACACAACCACAAAAACTCAATATTAATCACCCAAACAAACTGCAATGATAATCCTAACTAGAGGAAAGCTATGTCGGTCTGTATATTCCGTAGTCTTTGCACATAAATGCACATGATGATGATGACCAAAGAATGTTAGTGGTATGAAGCAAGGATTGGGTTAAGGTGTGGTACTAGACAAAAAATGAGTCTAGCCATTCATAATTTACAAAGAGTGGTAAAAATTGTGTAAACTAAACTCTGAATGTATGATCCATTGCAAGATTCTCAGCCCCCTAAGTGAGATATAATAAGTCCATATAAGTTTTAAGTAAGCAAGGTCAAGCTCTAATCATAAAAATTTCAAAGTCACAGGAATTACATGAAGTGATGAAGTCATGATTTTTTCTAAACATCCAAGTCATCCTTAAACAATGCTAAATGATCTCAAGGCAATGAATCAAGCAGCATTTCCCTAAGTAAAGCTCATAGTTCTCAACCAGCATTTTGACTCAATAAAACATACTTTTGACTAGATAAAACAAACTGAATGACTCAAAAGAAATCAACAGAAAAAAACAACCAAAGCAAACAAGATTAGTAGACATATGACACATTTCCCCAAACTTGCTTCACACCGTCTCGGTGTGAAAAAAATCCAAGAAAAAAAGTCAAACAGACTCAAAAGAAATTAAAAAGAAATTTAAAAGAAAAATAAATAGTAAAAGAGAGAAAAATACCTGGTGGGTTGCCTCCCACAAAGCGCTTGTTTCATGTCACTAGCTTGACCGGATTCTTGTGAACTAATAGGTATAACTTCAAGGACTTGCTCCTAAACAAGATCTCCATTCATTCATCTTGAGCTTCAAAACTGTACTCATAACCCCTTTCGCAGATTTTTGACTTTTATCTTTCAACTCTTACATAAGAATGCTCATAGCTTTTGAAAAAGATTATGAGGTTCCCTCACACTGCACCTTATACTCTATTGTATCTCCAACACACTTCACAGGTGTCAAGGTTACATGAGGATCTCCTTTGATTGTTTTCGGCTTAATCTAGCATGTAGCACCAACTTTTTCTGTTGGAATTTGAGGGTCTTCATCCAGGACTTCTTTGACCTCACTCCAACCAATGCATGTCTTCACATACTTATTCCCAGGATCATCAATGGTTTCAGTTGAAAAAGCTTGTCCTTCAATAGTATGTTTTTTCAACAATCTTTTCATGTCAAACTCTTGAGTATGATCACCAATCTGCAAGTGAATTTGTGCTTTTTTATATCAATCATAGTCCCAGCGGTATGTAAAAATGGATGACCAAGAATGAGAGGATCATGTGGTTCTTTATCAATCTCCAAAACCGTGAAGTCAGTTGGATGTAGAAGTTCTCAACTCTAATATACACACAAAGCCTTTTGAGTTTTTATAGTTCGGTTCGGTTTGAATATAATAGACCGATAGGTTAATAAGAACATTAAACCAGTTTCTGTGTGGGTCAACGGAGGTTCGAATTGGTTTAGAAATTTAAAATTTTAGAAATTCTCTTTTTGTTTGTTTATGGCCATTAACATTCCGTGATAATTTTTACCCGTGGTTAAATTTTAATTTTTATCGTATCATATGTAACATTAATGTAGAATAAAGTGAAATATTTATTGTATAATTTTAAAATGTTGGGATTCCATTTTGTATTCTTTGACTCTTAGCAATATCATTGTTATTGGTTGATCACTTTTTAATTATATTTAAAAAGCTTCATTATTATTGATTTTGTGTAATTCTATTAAAATTCAGTGTTATTAACATCATCAAATTTTATGTAATTTCATCATCATCAAATTTTATGTAATTTCAATTCTCACTAAGCATCATAGTTTCCTAAGTCCCACGCTTTTACCTAAAATATCTAATAACCTCAAACGAAAATTAATTTTATTCCAATTATAGGTGACAATATATTTTCCTCTCAGAACTACCATATAAAATATCCAACTTTGACTCTCCTTCTATTTTTTCCTTTGAAAAAATTTTTAAACTTATTTACACATGAATTAAAGAACACACATGTGTCGATTTTAATGGTTTATGACCTAAACCAGACACTAAACCAGCTAAACATGATACCAAACCTTATTAACAAACTTTTAAAATATCAACGAACTCGTAGTTACGTAAGTCCCACGTTTTTATTAAAACTACCTTATTTTGAGTTATATTTTGAAAATACGCATTTTACTATTAATAATGAAAACTAAAATATTACATATATAAAATGACAATTTTGTCCGGATTTAAAAATTATGATATAGATTTGTTAATCAAAACTAAATTCAATATTGAGAAAAAAAAATTAAATTCGAAATGATAATATATATATATATATATATATTTAACAATAAGATGGTTTATTGATTTATATATATTTTTTTACCCAAGATAATATCTAAAAATATTTCATAGTCTACAACTTAATATTTGTCATGTTATAAAAAGAAAATCTCCAACTCTCCAAACACTTTTATAACTCAACATACCACCAAATTTTGTTTCAAAGGAACAATTCTCTTTGTAAAAAATATTTTATGTGTTTTCAATAGTAATAAATCATCAAAATATGCAACATGACAATAACATATAACTTAACGAACATAGTTAAAACAATGTTATTCTTTATTATTTTCTTGAAAATTTAGGAACCTTTGGAATTTTTAGTTATATAACAAATTTGTAAAAGTCAAAAATTTAATTATTACTAATGAAATGATTTCATATGAAGATATAAATCTTTTTGGTTAATTATTATTAAGTTTTTTTGGGTAAACAAAAAAAATACTATTCAGTTTAAGTAAGTTTATTAATAATTATACATATTTTTAAAAAAATAAAGGAAAAAAAATAATGTATTTATTAAAAAAAAAATCTCAAAAGTGGAGTATTTTTCCAAATATACTCTTTAAACAGCTAATGCTTAAATTCAAACCAAAAATAGTTTCTTTCCATTTATCTTACATACTAGGGAATCTTTGAATTTCCAGCTCATCATTTAAATGCTCATGCACTCTAGTCAACCAAAACAAAAACCAAACCATCCATATATGGCAAACGAAGAATACAAAAATCTTCCCTTTCATAATTCTTATCGATAAAAACACACAAGTTTCCCTCTGAAACATCACTCAACCAAACCAGCAAGAACAAAACACCATCTTCTCAAACTCTCTGCTTCACCCACCACCGAAGCCATGCTTCGTTGCCAAACTCATTCGGCTCCTTCCCCTCCACCACCCAAGTCTCTCTCTTCCAGCGTTTCCTTCAAAGGGTGGAGATTTGCAACCAATAAATTTAAGCTTTGGGCTATGAAAATGGCAGCTTTGCACCGAGGCATATGGAGACAAGCTGGGATTTTCGAAGCAGTCATGGCGTCCACATTCAGAATCTCTAGAAACACAGATCTCGTTGTGGGTATTGCTGAGAAATGGTGTCCTGACACCAACACCTTTGTTTTCCCTTGGGGTGAAGCAACCATAACCCTTGAAGACGTTATGCTGCTTTTAGGTCTCTCTGTTTTGGGTTCACCTGTTTTTGCTGCTCTGAATAGCTCAGGAAAGAAGATTGAGGCGGAACTGGATCATGAATGGTGCGCGATTAAACGCAAAGATAAGGTTAGTGTTGTAACACAAGTGAAATGGATGGAGAGATTCATGCACAGAGGCGATGAGTATGATGAACATGTAGCGTTTCTTGTCTTGTGGCTTAGTTATTTCGTTCTGCCATCACGCTACCCTCATGTCTCTCAAGATGTTTTCCCAATTGCTATTCATCTTCCAAGGGGTACTAGGGTTGCTCTTGCTCCTGCTGTTCTTGCACACTTGTATGCTGAGCTAACTCTCTTGAAAAAACACATCACATCTTTCAGCGAATCCACCAATACGGCTAGTATTGATCTGACTGCCTTGTTTAAGTTGGTTCAAGTTTGGACATGGGAGAGATTCACGGAACTACACCCAGAACCTAATCCCTTGCTAAAAGATGAGCCAAGATTGGCTCTTTGGAGTGAGATGAAGCAGACAACCACTGATGCGAGACTGATCCTGGACAACTCCAATATTGACAGTTTCGAGTGGCGTCCCTACACAAAAACTGTTGAAAACTGGAGGTTTCCTCTGTTTTACCCTGAGCAAGCCATGCGTGTTCCTGTTTCCTCGAGTCTTGATGATGAACTCATCTCCTTTGCTCGATGCATCAGGGTTTCTGAGCTTGTTGGAGTTGACAATGTGGAGCATTACTTCCCCAACCGAGTGGCTTCACAGTTTGGAATACTTCAGGATGTTCCTCATAATGTTCACCGGGACAACCGCGCACGAGGTGCAGCTTGGAGTGATTATAATAAGCCTATCAGTGCAATGGAATTATGCATACCTTCCCGTTCTATGATACCTCGTGTTACCACGAGGTTCTGCGAGTGGTGGAGGAAGACGTTTCCAGAATTCCAGAAGTATTCTTCTAAGGAGAAGGGTGTTGTTGAATCAGCAGAAACATCGAATGCAAGAAACATCATTGGTGATAGTATTGTTCCTTCAGGCGCTAGGATGAACAGCACAAGCAGTGAATCCAGTGATGAAATAACTATATCTGAGCGTTTAAACAAACGCAAGTGCATGGAGGAAGCTCGAGACAAGAGACGCAAGGGCATGGAGGAAGCTCGAGACAAGAGACGCAAGTACGTGAATCAAGCTCGTGAAACAGGTAATGATGAATCAACTGGAACATTGAATTTTAAGAAACATCGTAGGTGATCATAGTAGTTTTTGTTTTGGTTTCCAGGTTCTAAAACTGTGGCTGGTGAAAGTGGAAAGAATATGGCATTGATCCCATTTGTTGGAAACAAATCTTCAGATCCTCCCCTTGGTGGTAATAAAAGAGCACTTGATATTGTTGTGAGCAATGCTGATCTGATCGATGATGGCAGCAAGAAACCAAAGTGCATGGAGCAAGCTCGTGACAAGAGACGCAAGTACACAAGTCAACCTCCTGAAATAGGTAACAATGAATCAGCTGGAACATTGAATTTAAGAAACATATCGTAGGTGGCTATAGTAGTTTTGTTTTGTTTTTGATCAGGTTCTAAAAATATGGCTGCTGAAAGTGGAAGCAAGGCAGGAAACAATATTGCATTGATCCCATTTGTTGGAAACAACACTTCAGATCCTCCCCTTGGTGCTAATAAAGGAGTACTTGACATTGTTGTGCATGGACGCAATGCTGATCTGATCGATGATGGTAGCAAGAAACAAGAGTGTTTGCTCAAAGAAGATGGTATCATGGCAGGACGCTCAGATGAAAAGTTGTGCAGTAATGAAGCTGAGAAGGAAGTTAATGTTGTTGGTGATGACTCATACGAAAAGAGATTTGAAGAGCTGAAAGTGATGTCATCAACGTTAGAAGAGGTTATTAATAAGGTACTTAAGAAGGTGACATGGTTGAAAGAAAGGATGGTCGAGAAACAGAGAAAAATCGCAGCAGCTCGTATGATCTAGGCGGGTTCGAGGTTGTTCTGGGCAGCCCAATGCAAGTATATAGAATAATCAAAGACAACCTCACCTCTCTGAGGTTTTGGTTTACTATCTTTAAATGTTTTATTTGAACTCAGTTATGAGCTAGTAGCTTCTTGGTGTGTTGCAGATCAGATATTTCTTACTGGTATATGCATTTGTTTATTCTGTAATGGCGGTGTAGGTTATAAGTTCCAGACTTTGAATCATAAGAAAGCCAGCCAGCTCCCAAATATTAATTGTAGCTCAGTAGCTCTGTTTCAACATAACTTTTCTTACAATAGTGAGTGCATGGCTATTTTGTTTGCTGCGGGTGTTTGATTTGAATCTTTTGAACATAGTAATGAGCTAGTAGCTTCTTGGTACGTTGCAGATCAGAGTTTTGCTTACAGGGAGATAACACTTCATCCGTTTATGGAACAGCCTGATTCCATCAAGTGAAACTGGAACAACTATAATCAAAATTAAATCACAGTGATCAATTTTAATGAAGATAATTTAAAACAGATCCCGTGAAAAGATAAATTAATGAAGTAACCAAAACCAGCAACAGGCGTACTTCAAATGCATGCCAATATCAGTTTTTGTATGTTATCCAAAATGCAAATTATCTTTTGTTGAATACTATATAGTATATCTTATATAACATGAGAAGGTTTCCCTAACTTTGCATAACACGACGACATTTGACAGCGTATATTTTTGACACCTGTCCTCACTTTTCAGTTATTAAATTTTTTTAATTTATCTTTTTCAAAGTAAATATATTATTTTTCATATTCACTAAATTTAAATGATATTTCTATACTAAAAAATATATTGACATTTATGTAATGTCTTTTTAGTAATTATATATAGATATCATTTATCAATATTTTTATATAATTAATATAACATTATAACTTCGCATAGATATCATTTATCAATATTTTATATAATTACCATAACATTATAATTTTTCAAATAAAAATGAATTAAATATTAATATCAGAAATTTGGACAAAATAAATTTCTGATAATTGAAGATTTAAATATTAATATCATAATTTTGGAAAAATATAATGTGATGGTTATTAAATTCTTTACTAATGTTGACATGTACTAAAAAATATATTGACATTTATGTAATGTTTTTTTAGTAATTATATATAGATATCATTTATCAATATTTTATATAATTAACATAACATTATAACTTCGCATAGGTATCATTTATCAATATTTTATATAATTACCATAACATTATAATTTTGCAAATAAAAATGAATTAAATATTAATATCAGAAATTTGGACAAAATAAATTTCTGATAATTGAAGATTTAAATATTAATATCATAATTTTGGAAAAATATAATGATGGTTATTAAATTCTTTACTAATGTTGACAAAAAAAGTATAATATTTGTTTCACAGTTTTTGTGCCAAAAGATCAAATCAATTTATTCTAAAATAATTTCAAGATATAAAACAATATGATATTTTATATTTCTTTAATAGTAATCATTAACACAATTATTTCATATTAATTCTTTAAAATGTAACTCCCATGATGTTTGTAAAATTTTAATAACAAATCTTTCATCATATGAATACACTTTAATGTATTAATTGCAATACAATTAGTGTTTTACAAAAAAAAAAAAAAATGACAGAAAAACCTATGGTATATTTATTCTATGAAATGTAACCATAACTCTCATGATGTTTGACCAAAAAAAACTGATAAAACCTCTCATACTACTACAAATTTGCCTATATTATATTTAGCCAAAGTCTTCATCAAACATCATACTCTACCCTCTCACATAATTTTCTAAATTTTTGTAATATTTAACTTTTTCCTTTATGTGACTTTAGGTTTTGAAATAAATAAGTTAAGTCAAAATTTTGGAGCATATATAGAAGTGAACATGTGAAATGTGGTTATTTATTAAAGAACACACATGTGTCGATTTCAACATTTTATGACCTAAGCTAGACACTAAACCAGCTAAACCCGTTATTAAACCTTATTAACAAACTTTTAAAATATCAACAAACTCGTAGTCGCGTAAGTCCCACACTTTTATCAAATTCTATGTAATTTTAATTTTCACTAAGCATTGTAGTTTCCTAAGTCCCACGATTTTACCTAAAATATCTAATAAACTCAAATGAAAAATAATTTCATTTTAAATAGAGGTGCGATATATTTTCTCCTCATAACTACCATATAAAATATTCAACTTTGAGTCTCGTTCTAGTTTTTTCTTTTAAAAAAAGTTTTAAACGTATTACACATGAATTAAAGAACACACATGTGTCAATTTCAACAGTTTATGACCTAAACCAGACACTAAACCAGCTAATCCTGATACCAAACTTTATTAACGAACTTTTAAAATATTAATGAACTCGAAGTTACGTAAGTCCCACGCTTTTATCAAATTCTATGTAATTTCAATTCTCACTAAGCATTGTAGTTTCCTAAGTCTCACTCTTTTACCTAATATATCTAATAAACTCAAACAAAAATTAATTTCATTCCAATTAGAGGTACAATATATTTTCTCCTCATAACTACCATATAAAATATTCAACTTTGAGTCTCGTTCTAGTTTTTCCTTTAAAAAAAAATTAAATTTATTTACACATGAATTAAAGAACACATGTGTCAATTTTAACATTTTATGACCTAAACCAAACACTAAATCAGCTAAAACAGACACTAAACCAGCTAAACTGATACCAAACCTTATTAACGAACTCGTAGTCACGTAAGTCCCACGCTTTTATCAAATTCTACGTAATTTCGGTTCTCACTAAGCATTGTACTCAAACGGAAATTAATTTCATTCCAATTAGAGGTGCAATATATTTTTCCTTCATAACTACCATATAAAATATCCAACTTTGAGTCTCCTTTAAAAATGTTTTAAACTTATTTACAAATGATTTAAAGAACACACATGTGTTGATTTCAACAGTTTATGACCTAAACCTGACACTAAACCAGCTACTGATACCAAAACCTTATTAACGAACTTTTAAAATATCAACGAACTCGTAGTTACGTAAGTCCCACTTTTATCAAAACTTTGTGTTTTGTTTTAAGTTTTCCTTTAAAATAAACTTATTCGCACATGAATTAAAGAACACACATGTGTCGATTTTAACAGTTTATGACCTAAACCACCCACTAATCTTGCTAAACCAGATACCAAACCTTATTAATGAAATCGTAGTTACGTAAGTCCCACGCTTTTATCAAACGGTCATTTTGAAAACTACCATATTTTGAAAATACTCATATTACTACTGTTAATGAAAACTAAAATATTACATATACAAAATGACAAAACTAAATTCAAAATTTACAAGATGACAAAACTATTTGTTAATCAAAACTAAATTCAAAATTTAGAAAAAAATAAACTAAATTTAAAATAATAGATATTTAACAAAAATATGGTTTATTGATTTATTTTAATTTTTTACCAAGATAATATCTAAATATATTCCATAGTCTACACTATACAACTTAATATTTGTCATGTTATAAAATAAAAAAATCTCCAAAAATTCTTTTGGTCATTTGATATTGAAAATATAAATATTAATGAAAACTAAAATATTGCATATACAAAATGACAAAACTAAATTCAAAATTTACAAGATGACAAAACTATTTGTTAATCAAAACTAAATTCAAAATTTAGAAAAAAATAAACTTAATTTAAAATAATAGTCCCTCCGTTTCATAATATAGGATGTTTAGAGAAGTTTTTTTGTTTTATAATATAAGATGTTTTTAAGTTTCGAGATAACTTTTACATTAGTTTAATATTTTATATTATGCAGTCTTGTTTGTGATTGGTTAAACTTTTTTAAAGTGGTCATTTCTTAATCTGCGTGCTTTACTCAAAACATCTTATATTTTGAAACGGAGGAAGTAGATATTTAACAAAAATATGGTTTATTGATTTATTTTAATTTTTTACCAAGATAATATCTAAATATATTCCATAGTCTACACTATACAACTTAATATGTGTCATGTTATAAAATAAAAAAATCTCCAAAATCTTTTTGTTCATTTGATATTGAAAATATAAATATTTTCGGTTAATTATTATTAAGTTTTTTTTAGTCAAAAAAACAAATATTATTAAGTTTAAGTAAGATTATTTTAGTAATTATAAATATTTTTTGAAAAAAATAAAAGAAAATAAAGAGAATGTATTTTTCAAAAAAAAAAAAACAAAAATAGAGTATGTTTTCCTAATGTTTTAAATTCGAACCAAAAGTAAATTTCTTTCCAATTATCTTTACATACTAGGGAATCATTCAATTCCACCTCATAATATCAAAACCAACAAACATTTATTTTCCTTAACTTTTCATTTAAACGTTCATGCATTGCAGTCAACGAAAACAAAACCATATATGGTAAAAAAAAAAAAAACAAAGAATAAAAATCTTCCCTTTCATAATTCTTATCGACAACAAATACTAGTTTCCCTCTGAAACTCAGTCAAAGCAAAACAATCACCACCACTCCCATCTTCTCAAACTCTCTGCTTCACCACCACCGTAGCCATGCCTCCTTGCCAAATTCATTCGGCTCCTTCCCCTCCACCGAAGAAGGATCTCTCTTCCAGCGTCTCCTTCAAAGGGTGGAGATTTGCAAACAAGGCATTTAAGCTTTGGGTTGGTAAAATGGCAGCTTTGCACCGAGGCACATGGAGGAAAGCTGGGATTTATGAAGCAGTCATGGCGTCCACATACAAAATCTCTAAAAACACAGATCTCGTTCTGGGTATTGCTGAGAAATGGTGTCCTGACACCAACACCTTTGTTTTCTCTTGGGGTGAAGCAACCATAACCCTTGAAGACGTTATGCTGCTTTCAGGTCTCCCTGTTTTGGGTTCACCTGTCTTTGCTGCTCTGGATAGCTCAGGAGAGAAGATTAAGGCGAAACTGGATTTTGAATGGTGCGCTATTAAACGCAGAGGTAACGTCAATTTTGTAACAATGGTGACATGGATAAAGAGATTCATGGACAGAGTCGATGAGTATGATGAACATGTAGCCTTTCTTGTCTTGTGGCTTACTTATTTCGTTCTGCCATCACGCTACCATCATGTCTCTCAAGATGTTTTTCCAATTGCTATTCATCTTTCAAGGGGTACTAGGGTTGCTCTTGCTCCTGCTGTTCTTGCACACTTGTATGCTGAGCTAACTCTCTTGAAAAAACACATCACATCTTTCAGCGAATCCACCAATACGGCTAGTATTGATCTGACTGCCTTGTTTAAGTTGGTTCAAGTTTGGACATGGGAGAGATTCACGGAACTACACCCAGAACCTAATCCCTTGCTAAAAGATGAGCCAAGATTGGCTCTTTGGAGTGAGATGAAGCAGACAACCACTGATGCGAGACTGATCCTGGACAACTCCAATATTGACAGTTTCGAGTGGCGTCCCTACACAAAAACTGTTGAAAACTGGAGGTTTCCTCTGTTTTACCCTGAGCAAGCCATGCGTGTTCCTGTTTCCTCGAGTCTTGATGATGAACTCATCTCCTTTGCTCGATGCATCAGGGTTTCTGAGCTTGTTGGAGTTGACAATGTGGAGCATTACTTCCCCAACCGAGTGGCTTCACAGTTTGGAATACTTCAGGATGTTCCTCATAATGTTCACCGGGACAACCGCGCACGAGGTGCAGCTTGGAGTGATTATAATAAGCCTATCAGTGCAATGGAATTATGCATACCTTCCCGTTCTATGATACCTCGTGTTACCACGAGGTTCTGCGAGTGGTGGAGGAAGACGTTTCCAGAATTCCAGAAGTATTCTTCTAAGGAGAAGGGTGTTGTTGAATCAGCAGAAACATCGAATGCAAGAAACATCATTGGTGATAGTATTGTTCCTTCAGGCGCTAGGATGAACAGCACAAGCAGTGAATCCAGTGATGAAATAACTATATCTGAGCGTTTAAACAAACGCAAGTGCATGGAGGAAGCTCGAGACAAGAGACGCAAGGGCATGGAGGAAGCTCGAGACAAGAGACGCAAGTACGTGAATCAAGCTCGTGAAACAGGTAATGATGAATCAACTGGAACATTGAATTTTAAGAAACATCGTAGGTGATCATAGTAGTTTTTGTTTTGGTTTCCAGGTTCTAAAACTGTGGCTGGTGAAAGTGGAAAGAATATGGCATTGATCCCATTTGTTGGAAACAAATCTTCAGATCCTCCCCTTGGTGGTAATAAAAGAGCACTTGATATTGTTGTGAGCAATGCTGATCTGATCGATGATGGCAGCAAGAAACCAAAGTGCATGGAGCAAGCTCGTGACAAGAGACGCAAGTACACAAGTCAACCTCCTGAAATAGGTAACAATGAATCAGCTGGAACATTGAGTTTAAGAAACATCCTAGGTTGGCTATAGTAGATTTGTTTTGTTTTTCAGGTTCTAAAAGTATGGCTGATGAAAGTGGAAACAATATTGCATTGATCCCATTTGTTGGAAACAAGACTTCAGATCCTCCCCTTGGTGGTAATGAAGGAGTACTTGACATTGTTGTGTATGGAAGCAATGCCGATCTGATCGCTGATGGTAGCAAGAAACCAGAGTGTTTGCTCAAAGAAGATGGTATCATGACAGGACGCTCAGATGAGAAGTTGTGCAGTAATGAAGCTGAGAAGGAAGTTAATGTTGTTGGTGATGACTCATACGAAAAGAGATTTGAAGAGCTGAAAGTGATGTCCTCAACGTTAGAAGAGGTTATTAATAAGGTACTAAAGAAGGTGACATTGATTAAAGAAAGGAAGGTCGAGAAACTGAGAAAAATCGCAGCAGCTCGTTTGATCTAGGCGGGTTCGAGGTTTTTCTGGGCAATCCAATGCAAATATATAGAATAATCAAAGATCAGTCTCACCTCTCAGAGGTTTTGGTTTACTATTATCTTTAAATGTTTCATTTGAACTCGGTTATGAGCTAGTAGCTTCTTGGTGTGTTGCAGATAAGATACGCTTCTTGCTGGTATATGCATTTGTTTATTCTGTAATGGCGGTGTAGGTTATAAGTTCCAGAGTTTGAATCATAAGAAAGCCAGCCAGCTCCCAACTATTAATTGTAGCTCTGTTTTATCATAACTTTTCTTACAATAGTGAGTGCATGGCTATTTTGATTCACCAAATGAGCATAAGCTTGTTTGCTGCGAGTGTTTAATTTGAATCTTGTGAACACAGTAATGAGCTAGTAGCTTTTTGGTGTGTTGTAGATCAGAGTTTTACTTGCAGGGATAGCTCTTCATCCTTATATGGAACAGTCTGATTCCATCAAGTTAAACTATGAGGAAACTGGAGCAAGTATAATCAAAATCTAAGGGATTAATTTAATGAAGATAATTAGAAAACTGATCCCAAGTGATTCCATATAGGTAACACCAACTGAAAAGATAATTAATGAAGTACCTGATCTCAGCAACCAAAACTAGCAACAGGCATAATCTTCAGAGTCGTTTTCCCATGACTAGTGTGAGAGTAGCTGTAATATCTAACACTGTTACGTTGTTATATATTGCAAGACATTCAGATGAGTTGTCAGTCACCGCCAAATTCATGAGAGAGTTGAGAAACTGTAAGGTTCTTGTAAGGGAATGTTTTGAGTCAATGTTCAATGGTCACAGAAACACAATCCCATTCAGGCATTAGTCGACATCGATCAAGATACTCAGATACACAGAGTCTTAAAAGTCCAATAAGATACAGAGATCACATCTCAACTTATCATGAACAATTAGATGTGAGACCACAAGATCTTCTAAATTACAAACCCACTTTATAGTCCAAGTTCTATAGAACAGCAAAATGTGAATCAGTTTACATATTTAAGAAATCATAGTTAGACCGACAAATGACTAACATAGCTTTATAATCAAAGTTAAACTGATTTATATGAGTGCGTTTGGATTTTGGTGGAACAAGTCCGATTGATTCGGCGTTTCTTTCTCAACGGTCTCTAAAACGTCAATTTAACTGCTCTCCGCCTCTCCCACTCAGACCATATATGATCTCCATTATACCCTTACCCGAATATATGATATATAAGGTTGAGTAGATCGATGAGATCGACAAGATCCAAGGGTCTGAGATGATTAATCAAAATTATGGAAATCATAAAGATTTGATTACAGAAGAAGTAGACAGGATGTGGAAAAATGTCAATATATTAATTTACGTAAATATATGATCAACCTAAAGTTTCTTAATCTAAGTCAAAAATAAATGTTGTACATTTAGAAAAAATGATAAACTTCGTAAGTTAACATTTTGATCGGATCCTTCTTCCTAGGTTAAACTTTATTATCAAGTAATTTATGACACTGTTGTTATATATGTGTGGGTATGCTAGTAGAGAGAGAGGTACATAGTACGTATAGATCCTTCAAAAAGTCTGTTAGCCCCCAATATTGTTTTTTCAGACTTCAAGAAAGATGGGTTTTTTCTCGAAGATTTTTAGTTGTTTCAAGCCATCTTCAAAGAAAGGTTCTTGCAAGGGTGGTATCTGTGTTCTTAAGAAGCCTAAATAAATCTTAACAAGGATGAGTTTGCTACTATGTACTAAGTAGTAGTAGGCTTAAAAGTTATTATTATTATCATTTTCTTTTCAATATTTATGTTTCTCTTTTCATATTATATTGCACTTGATATTTTAGCTTTGTTTGACAAGTAATAATAATACTCTTCTTTTTCTATTGGCAATTCGATCTTCCACAAAACAAAAAAAAAGTTGCGAAAATATACCTCAATACAAAACAAATATATTCGTCCTTCCATAAAAAGATATGAAGCTTAGAAATCATTGTAATGATTTGAAAGTTACGTATAAATAGTTGAATGATACGAAATCTGATATAGGAGCTTATATCAATAACTTAGCATATGATGATCGATGCACTTAAAGAGATATAAACTTCAATGGACAAATAAAAAGGGAGTAAAACTTAAAATCACTAGTACTCAAATGTATAGTTACGTTTAATCGGAGTCTTCCTCCTCTTCTTCACCTTGGAGCGACTTGAAGAGTAACGATGGAACCAGAAAATTTGTTACCAAATACATAGAGATCATTGCTCCACTGCAATAATTAAGTTCAACACATAAACCATACATTTTGGAGTTATCTTTGTTAAGTTGTAAGAAATAATTTAAAGAAACGAAGACAAGTATAGACTAGTAGAGGAGACAGACCTTACTAGGAGGAAGGTACTGATATCACCAGACTCAGAAGGAGGCAAAACACTCGCGTTTAGTCTCTTTAGTCTACTAATCCCAGTCTGGGGATAATTACTGATTTGCCATTGATGGTTACTTAAGCTTATAGGAGATGAGGATAAGAAAACGGAGAACACTTGTTTTCTTCTCAGACTCTCTTCTTGCCGATTCAAGACGACGGAGCTGGCTGGTAATGGCTGATGATAACATGCACACCACATTCTCTCAGTTTCAAAGATTTTGTCGACCCGAAAGAAAGAGAAAAGAAAAAAAGTGCTTGTTTCGTTGAGTTATCTAATAAGGGATTGATTGTTCCTGACAAAATTTTCTGAAGATAGACCTTAACCCAATCTTGTGTAGCCACGTCACCGTGTCTCTAAAATGAGAAATTCTAGTTTTCCTAGAATCTTTTTTTTTTTTTTGGACAATTCCTAGAATCTTATCTTCTTCTTTTTAAGCTTATATAAATGTATATGATCATCCTATGCAAGATGCTTAATTAGTATTTTTAGAATTTGATCTAACCAAAAACTATCATCAAACAATAATATTAAAACCTTCATTTAGGTGTACCATATGTAATTAACTGAAAATTATTGTCACATATAATACAACATATTATTGGGATATCAATGAGATTAACCGAAATCAAAGATCAAACAGTTGAGATGAATAAACGAGATTATTATGAAAATCATTATGGACATGTTTTCTAATTGACCATATTAAATTTTTATATTATTAAGATCGAACCACAATAACCACCAATACATCATTATGTGTATCAGTGTATGCATACTAAGAATACAACCGAATCAAACAAAATAAAGAAGAAGCATAATTAAGATTATGCATATAGTAATACCAACGGGCGGAAGCTTTCTTACGTTTAGATTATTATACAAGTTGTTTTATCGTTATATATATAAATATACTACTAGAATTTATACCCACGCACATGCAAAATTTTAATTAAAAATATTTTCTATCAATATAAATTCATGACCTCAAATATAATTATTCAAAATTTCGAGTATAAATCTATATAAACATTAAACTTAGTTTACTAAGTGATATACAACATATATATTGTTGACTATAATGTTTTTTTGAACAATAAATATTTCGATATATATCATTTGGTAACTAAGATTAACTAAAATCACCTTAATTAAAACTTTGCAGAAAAAATAAACGTTATTGATGACTAACTCATGATCGTATATTTAAGAAAGTTTATTTTTTATTCATATTCTATGAAAATATTCTTAAGACTTTGATGTTGATTATCGATTATTGATCTAATTGTATATATCATTTATTATTGGATGTTGATACTAACATAATATTATTCTGTATAAATCTGAGTATACTGAATCTCATATATTATATAATATTGTTATAACAGAAGCAAGTACAGCTTACCATAAAATAATTCTGGACCAACTCATGAATGTGTCTATCTTATCTCATATTTCATGTTTCACACAATGAATGAGATGTCAAAGATTGTTATTTAGTCACATGTAGTTTTTATATAGAACAGTTCAAGTTTTAGTAATTTATTTCCAAATATTTTTAACTATAATTCTTTCTGTCATTATCTATGATGCATTCATTGCCATTTAATTTCTACTTTTTTCACCTTCTATTGCAGACTCTAAATTAATTTTAAAGGCATATTATAACTATTTTCTCTTTAATTATTATCTTCCAATACTTAAATTTGGATTAAAAGCAGTTTATGAAATATCAATTTTTTCTTTTTTTTTTGATCATGTTATAAACTAATATTTCACTTTAAATTTTATTTTTCCTGTTACAAATTTTATAAATACAATTACATAAATTTTGTTTTGTTCTACCATGAATTTAAAATTTACTTTCATTCTAAACTCAATAATACATTTAAAATTTTAAACTATGAAAAGTTTAATTATATTATCACCACTAATTAATAAAGAATTGATAGTATTGTTTTTTTATTATTTTATTATTTCATTTATTTTACATAATTAATTTTTATTTATCTAAAATTTCTATTAATTATAAGTAACATAAATATGCATTAAATGAATATTTTAAATTTATTTTAAAGAAAAAAAATGTTGCTTAAGTGGATGGATGCTTAGGTGGCAAAATGAGAAGAGAGAAAAACTAACTTATTATAAAATACATCCACTTAAGATACATAAACCTGATTGAAAAAAAGAGATTATGAAATTAATAAAAGTATAATTATAAAAAAAATCAAGAAGGATCCGGAAGAATGTCAACATGTTAACTTACATAAATATATAATCAACCTAAGTTTCCTAATCATCTATACTAGTATTTTTGCAGTAGTTTTTGCTCAAAAAAAATTTTTAGAAAGTTTTTATATTTAATGCATTGACTTTAATATTAGTTACCAAAAATTTCAAAGTTAATTATAAGTAAGATTTAAAAAAATAAGGAAATCTTTGTACTTCATTCAAACATAAATATATGATTCTCTTTCACTTTTATTTGAATTTATATTTAAATTATTTTGAATTATTCTATAATATATTTAGTTAATAAAAATTGTGACTTTTTCCTGCATATGATGTAATAAAAATTTTTAAAAACGGACATATATTACTCAATAGATGAATAAAAAATACGGATATAATATCCCACATCTCCTAAAAAAATTGGGCAATAGTTCAGAGTCATACTATAAAAGAGACCAAAATGATTTATAATACAAATGAGTAGAAAGCTTGATTTATCAGGCATTCAAACTTAAAAGACTTTTATTTGGTTTATTCTGGTTCTTTATTTTTAAGATTTTTAAAAGTTAAATATTTAAAACTTTTAAAAATTTGAATATTGTAAATATTTATATTTTATAAAAAAAAGTATAAATATTATAAATATTTCTATTTTTTAGAAAGTTAAACTTTATAAAATGTTAAAAATATTAATAATATTTAAACATTTATGAAGTTTCAAATATAAAGTTTAGATATTAGAAATATTTCAACTTTTAAAAAAAGTTAGAAGACCTTTAAAATATTAATAATATATTTAAACTTTTACGAAACTTCAAATATGAGAAATACTCAACCATTTTAAGAATTTTAAGTATTATAAATATTTAAACTTTATAAGAAGTACCAATCTTATAAAATGTAAATGGTTACAACCTTAATAAATAACATATCAACTCGATCTAATATTTAAAATACAAAACAATAAATATTAAAAATTAAGATTATATAGTGCGAGTTAAAATATTTCGGGACGGAGTTATATAGTGGGACGGGTTTTGTTGATATTTATATATATTTAAAATATTATTAATTTGGTGTTAAACGAGTAAAACATCATTTCATTATTTTGTTAACACTATCGGTATCCGAGAATAGACATATCTAATTAATAAATATTATGTAAAAAAATAAATTATATTTCAGTATTATATGGTTTAAACTTATAAATACAACTTATAATATAAATTTTTTAGTTATAAATAATTTGTCCCGCGGTGTACCGCAGGTCCTAATCTAGTAGATAAATAAAAATGTAAATTATACATTTAGAACAATAGTAAAATTCCTAAGTTAAACTTATACAAATTAATAAAAATGTAAATTATAAATTTTAATTAAATGTATAATTAAAAGTAAATGTAAATGTAAAATTAATTAATGTAAATTTAATTAAATGTAAATGTAAATTAATTAGTAAAATTCCTAAGTTAAATTAATAAAAATGTAAATTATACGTGTAATATTGGTCGGATCCTTCTTCCTAGGTTAAACTTTATTATCAAGTAATTTATGACACTGTTGTTATATATAAGTGTAAATATGCTAATAGAGGTACACAGCACGTAGAGATCCTTACAAAAAAAGTCTATTCGACCCCAATATTGTTTTTTTTCCAGTAGATTTCAAGAAAGATGGGTTTTTTCTCGAAGATTTTTAGTTGTTTCAAGCCATCTTCAAAGAAAGGTTCTTGCAAGGGTGGTGTCTGTGTTCTTAAGAAGCCTAAATAAATATTAACAAGGATGAGTTTGCGATTACATACTATGTATGTACTATGTAGTAGTAGGCTAAATACAGTAGTTATTTTATTATTATTCTCATTTCATATTATTTGCACTAGATATTTTTAGCTTCATTTGAGAAGTTATTATAATAATACTATATGCTTTTTTTTCTTTCTATTGGCTTCGATTTCCTTCCTTTTTTTAAGTTGTGAGTATTTACATAATTCGTCGTAGGCTCAATTATATAGGATCGGGAAAATATAATAGGTTTAGAAAACACCGTAATGATTTGAATATTACGTATAAATGGATGATACGAAATCTATGTAGAACCTATTAAATGATAGGAGCTTACATATAAGATAATAAACATATCAATGATTTAGCATAGGACGATCAACGATTACTTAAGAGTTATCATTAGAACTAATCTCTATATAATTTATCGGAGTTTTCCTCTTCTCGATCACCTTGGAGAGACTTGAAAAGTTACGATGGAACCAGAAAATTGGTTTACCAAATACATGGAGATACGGAGTTCAATTAGCTAAACCAATATATAAAAATTGATTTCCGATTATCGTAACAGAGTTCCGATTGGTGTTCAACTTAGGTGTTATCTTTATATATATTTAGGTAAATAACTTTTCTTCTTGAAGTATATATCTTGGTTAATTAATTATCATAGGGATGGAAGCAACGTACACCTGGTTACTTTGAATGGTCTTCGATGAACAATTACGAATTTGGAAATGGTTACACTCTCCGGTTCGGTATGAATTATTGAATTGAGTCAACTTCTTCACCAACCCTTCTGATAGAAACAAAACGCTTCCGGCAAATGCATGGTTTTCTACTTCTCTAAACTCACCGTTAAATGCATGTGTTATGATGTGAGCCTATTATGATGTATGTTTTCAGTAGTGTTGTAACAAATGGAACTTCATTTCTTACAAAATCAAAAATAAATAAATGTTTTGAGAAGCTTTATACTATGGAGTATTCTACAACTCATTAGCAGCTACAATATATGGCGCAAGTGTTATCAAATTTATTTGGGTGTTGCCTTGCCTTTAATCAAATGCACTTAACAAAGAATGTACCAATAAAGATAACATTATTTTAAATCATTTTAAATCGAAAATCTAAAATTTATACAATACTCAAAACTATATCAAGTTATTTTCCCATTTCCTCGTTCTTGTTATTATGACACAAAATCACAAATATATAGATACCTAGTAAAGTAGAAAAGAGTCATTGACTGATGATCAAAATCCAACAATCTCTCAAGCTTTGTTACCACCACAGTTGAGATCATACAATTTAACATTCACTCGGTGTCATAATTGAAGAGATTTCTTAGTCGATTCGATGTACCTATCGCTGGCACCCAAACAACCTTTTGTTGTTTCAAGTAGTCTCAGGCAAACTTGTGAGACTTTCTCATTCACCTGCAGATTCATCAAACATGTCACCAATCCAGCCATAATTAATAATGTTCAATCATGCAGGAATAAGAAAAATGCAAAACTCAGGAGAATATAGTACAACTAGTGCTGATGATATGCAATTGCAAGCTTCGAGCGCCATATTCCCGCGAGTACTCTGCAGTAATAATATATATAACCTCGGGTTAGCTAGAGAACAAAATCAAAATGTTTCTTAGTAGTGGTATTAGTGTATTCTTACCTGTGAAGACTCTTTCTCAATAGCATTTAATAGTTCACCTAGGACTAGCTGAGTGAACGAGACAAGTTCCTGCTTGTAAGATGAATCACCAAAGAACAGCAAATCGTTTCCAATTATCTGTGCATAAAAATAAGTAAAACCTAAACTTTTGATTTTCTAATCAGACTAAGGAATTTCGGCAATTTCAGAGTCATATAAATACCTCTGGATTGGCAGAACGGTAAGGTAGATCATCCTGAGAAAGTGTTGAGGACACTGAAATAATAGCACAGAATATCTTCACCTTTAATCTGGGCATTGCCCTACAACATTACACAATGTCAGACAACCACACAGGCATAAGGGGTCGTACGATGTAAGAGATTAGAATAGGCATTAAACAGCAGACAAACAAGCAAATGTGTGTACATTACTCATATGCAATATGTGCATGGAGGTATGTTCTAGGTCTTTCAGATAGGCGTACCATGAACTAGAGCAAGTAGCAGAAAAGATGCTTTTAAGGAACTCCATCACGCCTTTCTCAGGATTACCTTTCCAATGAAATATATGAAAAAAATCAACTCAGCTGTGAAGCTCTGAATAAATAAATTAAAAAAAAAAACAATTTGGTGACAGAGAATCAGAACTATATTCTGAGTAAAACTATCCAACAGATTCCACGATTTACCTGGGACCATGACCAAGAGGCTGCACAATTTGCATACAACCGAGGCCATACTGTCTACATCAATTGATTTTAAACCTGATAGAGAAAAATGTACGGCATCAACATATATGATGCATATCCATTTACAGAACGGTAAGGCACATACTATCTAGAGAAAAAATAAAAGGCCCTAATGAACAACCGAAAATGGAATAAAATGAAGTCTACAAAGCTAGAGTGACGAAGAACAAAGATAATCATCTATACTTGAAAAACAATCATACAAGTAAACAGTGCATGCATATCGCCGACCTTAGAATTATTAAATTTAAAGCAAGCGTTCTCTTTGCAATAACTGGTATTATGGTGGCAACATATGTGAGACTAGTTTTATTGCTTCTCACTTGAGAGTCTGGTATCCACTAGTTAAATTGAACATTTCTAGACAAATAAACTCACCATCTGTCACCGGTACATTCTCTAAATACTCAACAGCAGACATGACCAGTCCATCGGAATGAGCAATTAAACCACCTAAAAGTGCAACCTGTAAAACAAATTTCAGTACGTATATTATTACTTTGAAGTTTGAGTGTAAAGGACTGAAAAAAGACAAAAACATCACCTCAGCAGTTTCAAGATAAAGATTTAAGTGTTTTGTTGGAGTTGAAACAGATGGGATGGTCACTTCGCTAAATGCTAGGCAAGATTTTACAAAGTTGATATGTTTCTTTCCTGCTTTTAAAGCTTTTACTGCCAAGGTGTTGCTTGAACGGACAAGTGTCTCCTGCAGCCAATGACCATAAGCAGGAAAAATGATCACAACATCAAGCCAATCAAAAAGTTTGATAATTTTTCTTTGTGTCATGCTCTAATGCAAATAAACGAAAAATTCTGTATATGTGCTTCTACTTTCTTATTATATGTGCTTCTTTTCTCAAATATGTACCTTACAATATGTAGATAAATTTTGCAGTAATTTATAGAGTTTCACCTAATTCATATCATGTTGCGAATTCTTGTATATGTAGTTATTATGTATAACTTGGATCATGCACCAGATGGCATATACGCTGCTTGGCCCTCAAATTCAAGGATACGTATCTGTCATGACTAAGCAAGAAAGGACTAGATAATAGCAATGCACCATAATTAAATGATTACCTCGTAATCGAACTACTCTTAAGATGTAAAAGAATGCAGAAGGAAGGAACTATACAGGGTCTTCCACAGGTATAACAGTATTAAAAGTTACAACTGATACCAAAGAACAATTAACTTTTTGCTGACCTTAAGTTCATGTATCCCATTAAAGGCCTCACGACACTCTGCCAAAAACATCAAATGGCGTTCCATTTCTGCCTTGTAGTCAACCTATGAATCAAAAGTGAAGTAAAAATCAACTAACTTGATAAAAAGAACAAGTATTCATTGGTTTCGTAACAATGTAAGTGGAACTTAAAAGGTACCATTTCAACAAAACGAGAAATTAAACGTGATGTCTGTCTATTGTCATCATCCTTTATGTTAACGAAATCTGTAGCATCATAAAGAGCCTGAGAAACTTCAAAGAGCAATTGCACTGTTGTTGAATCACAAATGCAGCCATTCCTGCTCCAAGAGAAAAGAAACATGTATAGTTTAACCAAGAAAGAACAAGAAAATTCAATACATCAACATAAGGATCATAACTATAACAAATCCCTCCAAATAGGATCCCCAATAACTTGAAGGGAGCTTATTTCTCAACTTTGCAATGGTCTATGTGCCCCCATCCAGTATGTGTGAGATTTGAAATTCACATTAAGAACGATGGACAAACTAACAAGCCTTACCTAATACCCATGTTAAGAAGATGCATGTTTACACTGCTCTTTGAAGTCCCAGACATAAGATCCAGAATCTCGATGAAATGATTCTAGAAGGTAACCAAAGAAGTTGTTTAACTAGTTAATGATATTAGCCAAAGGAATAGACAACGACTCTATTTGAATACTGCGTATTGTTTCCTGAAAGCCTGAAAGTAGATAACGGAAAGAGGGAAGAAAGTATTACCAGATTAAGTACTTCTTGCAAGTTCTCGAAATGAGAGAGCAGCTTCAAAATTATGGATTGCAAACTTGCTTGCTCTTCTTCAGAAAGAAAGTCGTCACAAGCTAGACTTACAATATCATCCAAGAGAGCACCCAGATGATTTTCCTAAATCCATTAAAACAGATTAATAAAATCCAAAGAAACAATATCAGAGAATTCTCATGAGTACAAAAAAAAGCACTTCAGTCTCACCATCTTGTTCTGCAACATAAGATCCACATATGCATCCATAATTCTTAAGTAGTCATACAGTGACTGATACTGAGAAGCAACCTGTTATAATAGTTACATATAAATTTCAGTCTATTGCAATAGTCTCATCACCTTTCTCTTTACCATAGCTTTTGTTTACATATTTAATGTGCGAAAAGGAGTATTACGCAAATCCGTAATCAGGAAAGAGTGAAATGAATTCTTTTGGTAAATGATGTGTATATATATAAAGTATGTGAGTATGTCACCAAAACCTGAATGAATTCCTAATATTGTTGAAAGAAAAAGAAAATACCAAAACCTGAATAACTTCAGTAACGAGTGAACTGAGAAAACCTTCTTGATATTTCCCTTCAGACAATCTTATTCCAAGTAACCTATAATTCAAAACCTGCTCGACACAACAGTACAAATAACAGGAAGGGTTAGACTCAATAGAGTACATAATTTTATTTAATCTGAGGTGAGGATATAACCTGACTAAAGGAACAATCATTGCTGCATTTAATCATATCCAGGATCTCCATAGCTAGTGAACTAACTAATTCAGATGCGAGTTCCTTGAGAAAATGATGAAGTAAAATGGACACATGCGAAGACTTGTAAGACGACTGACGTTTTTTTCTTCCAAATCCAAGCTCCTCAAGCATGCCCAAGACATTGTTCTCCTGTACACTAACCAAATTTTAGGATAACAATCAATTCATCACAAACCATGGGACGGATAAATAAAAGTCTGGCAGGCATACTTTTGCCTCAGCAACGAGTAGTGCAAAACCAACTATAAAAGCATTTACTAACCTGACGTCCAGTCAGAAATAAGCATTTCATTATATACTCAATGGCTGGTTCCATCAAACTAAAAATCAACTTTTTATCATCTGTAATATAGGAATACCCCTCCTTGTCCACTAAAACAGGCGCCAATATATCTTCAATATCCTTGATACATTTGATTAAATATCCTGTTATACCATGGTCAAACTTATATATCAAATGTCTTCCCAACGAAAGGAGAAAAAAAAACATATCACATAAATCTAACCGTTGGCAATTGGCATGAAAAAGCCTAACTTCAAAATTCTCAAACTGGAGGATTCTAACACTATGCATCATCTTGCTAATAGCAAAGGATAAAAGATACTTCATCTACAGATATTGAGTCATGCTGCAATGATTCACGAGAACTCCCATGTTCTATACTCAACTCAAACAGAATTCCCTACTCTCTTCAAACTACATTCACTCATGACAAGGGACGCATGAGATAATAATATCCAGATTCGTTTCCATAACTAGTAAGAAAGTGTGACTAGGGTAAAATTATATATCCATTTTGATTTAAGAAAGCCGTACTGCAAATTACAAACCATTATGATTTTTCAACTACTTGTGCAATAGCATTTTGTTGAAAGAAAAATAGAATAAGGTTACCTGAATTGCAGAAACCGAACTTCTGCATACGATACACCATATAAAGACGACAATACAAAGATGCCAGTGGATCTGCGAGACCTCTCACCATCATGACTAAACGATCCAGAACTTCCAAGGGTTGATTAATGAGGAAACGCCAGCAAGGTAAAATCGCAAGCTCTAGATAACTATGGGCATACAAAGAAAGGCCAAAGTTAAGGCAGAGGAAGGTAGGGAGAATAAGAAAATAATAATTGATAGAGGCTTTACATGCGAGGGAGAAGTTCTCGAACAGAACCAACTTTGCAAAACCAGTTATGGCAAGTCTCTCTTGCTTCAAGGCAGATATCACTTGCTTGAAAATCATCTGTCTTTAGCACAGGTTAGAAAATAAATTATAAGCTGTAACTAGAATTAAGGCTATATGTTGGGCATCAAATGTATAAGTCTGATTGTAATCCTTAACAGATACCCAGGTCAAGTAATTCCATTTTCGAAAACACTATGCTCAGGACTATATATTATTGCTCGAAAGAAACAAATGATTAGAATAGAAATACATACTCAGTAAGGAGCAGATCACTGTTCCATCTACATCAAGTTCTGCTTTCTGTTTGATCCGTTCCCACACCATATCCCCGAGCATATCTAGCATGTCAGTGACAATGACAAAGACTGTAGGATAAAACTGCAAAACTGTTGTATCCATCAGAAGTTTCGTGACCTGCAGAATGGAAGATATTATTGAACCATAAAATTATAATAATCCAGTTTTTTAGGTATAATTCTCTACAGCACACATACATATATATTTCCAAGAAACTGCTTCTAAGGCGAACAAGTATTGAACAGACAGATTCAATTGAACATGAGCTTTTGAGAGAACTGTATACTGAATATCTCAATCTAATGAATCATATTTAGTTAATTCATACGTTAATGATAGAAGAATAAGACAAAAAACCCTCCATCTTTTGTAGCAAAGTGATTTGATTAGTGAGGAAGTTAACCTTTATTGATAACTTTAACGATGTTACTCGATCTTCAGCCTGCCAAGCGCAAGTTATTCCATCTCTTAGCTCATGCAATTTGGCTATATATTCCTGTTGGTTGATTATTTTGGCAGTCTCTTCCAGAGAAATTTGTTCGCTGCGGGTTTCCTCCAAATGGGAAAGAGCAGAAGGGGCCTCAACTGCTGATTGAGGAAAGCAAAGTGAGAGTTGTTATGATATGAATCCACGAGTTTCGGAAACAATATAGCATTACATATTTACTAGGCATAACAAAGACATACCTTTGGAACCTTTCATTATTATATTAGATATCTGTAGAAGATGGGTAAACAAGTTAGAAAATATGAATTAGGGAAACACCAAATGGTCTTTCTAGCTGTATGATCAGTTTTAACCAAAAGAAAAAAGAAATCAAGCTTTAAGCAAATAAATAAGACTTTATGCGAAGAATATACGTAACTGGAGAAAATGAAATAACTTTGGAGACAGGAAACCGCTGCATCAAAATTCTTTTAAGTGATTTCCACTCCTTTATTATATCATGAGCCACAGCTTCAATGGATATAGAAGAAGTCTCTTCAACGTTCTCTTCCGCAGAAGCACTCACATCCAATCCCCTCAATGGATCAAAGAAGTCAATATCGCTACCTCTGATAGTGTTAGCCTACAGATTTTATAAATCGATTTGTCAAGTCTTATAATGCATCAATCCGCTTCAAGAACTTGAAAGCAATACGGAAAAATAATTCGAGGAAAAGGAGTCCTGAAATAACTAAGTAAACTCAACAAGCTATGAACTTTGTACTCATCACAAGATATATACAAAAATGCGTAGCAACAGAAAACAAATAAATCTTGTGTATCCCTTTTTGTTCTTGTGTTCAAACCTTTACTTGATGTTCAATGCATAAGTTCTAAAAATCTTCACTAGAACACAATTTACCCGCATAAACTAAATAACAAGAAATCTCTTAAAACACCTGTAGAAGAACTGATTACTCAGTTCAGTCACTGCAAACTTAACCCAATAACAGAAGTACACTAAAAAGTAAACTCACAAATGAAAACAGTAAACCCCAATAACTTGATAGTGTACAACCTAGTATACTAGTATTCTGTCTACCACAAACTTTAAGTGATTCAAGAGAGAAATCAACGAAATGGGAAACACCACTTTGATTGGTAAACAATGTCTATTTGTTCACTAAACATGTACATAAATAGTCATCCCAACAAGCCGAAACAGTCAATGTATTGAGGTTTTCGCACATTCGCAAAGTCAGACCCTAAATTATTCGCGCAAGAAGATTACTGAATTTGGAAAAGGGAACCAAATGAGGGAATGAACTCTAAAGAAGCGTATCGCAGACCTGTTGTTGACGGGAAACAAGTGTAGAGGAGAGAGGATGCTTGTGAGCTTGTGATCGAGGAAGGAGTTTAGATTCATGCGTAGCTCCGTAGTCCCGACGCCGGAATTCGAACTCCATGGCTTTGTGATTTCTCTTCGTCGTCGTCGTCGTTGTCTCCCCCCCACAGAGACGACGATCTGCAATCCGCTTTTAGACGACGCACCAAAACGCTGATAAAACATGCCGTTTTAACGTGAAAGTCAAATTGAAGTAAGACACTGACGTGTCCAAAACAAAATTCTAACCCAAAAACATACCGAATCGAACCAAACTGCTAAACCAAATTAATCTCGTTTAACGTAGCTAATTTTGGAAGTTGCCCATCATGTCATATTTTCATGATATCAATCTAGGATTTACTAATTTTGGTGTTCTTCCTTTCAGTTTCTTTTTTTTTTTTTTTTTTTGCTTTTCCTTGAACTAAATAAAGCTATTTCATTTTGATATCTTATTGCAAGCTCGTTTGAGCAATATATATAATCAATCGTTGATGAGTTCAAAGAGGTAGTTTATTTTGTATTCAACAACAAAAGGTTATAATAACATAGCAAGTAACTGTTACTTTCACTTTTTTATTGGGATGATGGGATCATGGATCTCAGTTCTCTTTCCTTTTCTTTTTTGGGTATCAAAAGAAAATGATCAAATAAGCCTGCCTTGGCACTTGTTCGAAAGAAAATTCCAATATTTGATTGTTCACGCCTTAGATCGGTTAAAACTATTTTGGACATTTTTTGTAATTAGTCAGTTTGATTATTTCTGACATCGTCATTCGGATTGATAATATTTGTGATATACATGCAACACTATTTAAATGTAGCACTTAATATATAGCATAATAATATTAAGGACCCTAATATTAATGGACTTTTCATAAATTACATACATAGTGAATTTTTATTGCCAAACCAATTACTAATTATAAAAATTTCATTTCAAAAGCTATTTAGATGATAAATTTAACTCTTATGTCAAGAATCAAGATAATTTTTTTTGCAAAAATCAAAATTAATAGTTTTTGTTTACCTAATAATTATAATTTAAATTATTATGACATCTAAAATGAAAATCATGAACTATAATTTAAAAAGGTATATTAGATTTGAATTTGATAAAAAAAAAATTATGTATTACGTCTTTTTACTGCTTACGTAAACCCCACTAAGGTGATAATATACCTAGTACTAGGCTAGCTAGTAGACTAGTAGTAGTTAACTGATACGTTCGACGACAAGCAAACCTATAGGTACGCTAATATCAAATGGCACGTTCATTTCATAATAAACAAATCCAAGTACAATTATAGGCTATCAAATTAACAAAACAAAATAAAATTTCACAAATTAAAGACCTAGATCGCAATATGTTAATCATGAAAAAACCTAATTTCTTTCATATACTTTTCATAATTTTGTAATTAGTTTTCTTTAACCAAAACCGTGGGCAAGTTCTCGTTGATTAATCTCCCATCATTGTTAACTGAATGAAAAAAAATACTGCCACGATGTTAAGTGATAAAAGGATTATTCAGTGAAAAGTAATGTTATTATTATTCGGCCGACGGTGTACGAGAGGGCACAAAGACTTGGAACGAAAGTCTCCATCGATTAGGGATTTAATTAACGTTGCTTCGCCATACAGCATGCCTTTATTTTCTCGTCCAGCCACACTTTTAAAGTCACATTCCGGCTCTTCCTTAATAACCGCTTTATCAATTTGTTTTTTCATTGATCAAGTGATTTATGCTTAAATCAAGTTGGTCATATTAGTATTACGATTATTATAATAATGGTATATAAGGGAGAAGTTTAAACATTTTTTCTCGTAATTATAATTGAGTCTTAACATACGATGAGTTATATAATGAGTATACGTGTAATCATAGAAACTTACAAACTTGTATTATACGAATATATATGATACAATATAGGTTATGGCTAAAACTAACTCGTCGTGCTTGGTTGGTATATAACCATTCATTCAATTCTTTTTTGTGGCTACTGTCAGATGCATCAGTAAGATATGATTAATGCTTGAAACCCAAGAAGCATAACATATGTATATAGTTATTGATCCAATAATACAGAGAATATTATAAGCTATTAGAGGAAAGAAGAGAATATATATTAATATACATATATGGTTCCTGCTTACTTCGTTCACAATTGGATCTTAGATAATAATAATCAGCAAGAGCTAAACAAATACACAAACTTACGCTACCAAACAAAATAGTTGTTTGAATATAAACTTGAAATGTCCAAATTCTTGGAAAACTAATTACAAATTTTTTGGACTTTGTGATAAAAATATTCAACATTAATGAAGAATTATTTGAACGTACTCTACTCCTTTTCCATCACATGTATAGCTACTACAAAATAGAAAGACTCCTCAAACTTTATATAAACTCTACTTCCTTCGCCCTTCACATATACTTCACGCCCCCCCAAATCTCTCTATAACAACGAAAGTTTCCATGGGGCTTAAGAATATCATCTTCGCAATATCTCTTACAATCGCCATAACCATCATCGTACTGGTCTCTACAGTGTATGTTAGCAACAACAAAACGGAAACACAGATGCAAACGCAAACGCAGACGCTCATTACGCAGAAGCCTCATAGGGTGAGCCGTTTCTTGGCGCAGAACGTGAAAAACGGTCGTAACCCTAACTCTGCAGACCATTGCAATAAGAACGAGGAGATATGCAAGAGTCAAGGAACATACAACTCCACAATGTCGTGTTGTAGCAACAAGTGTGTTGATGTGGCTTACGATAACGATAACTGCGGCGCATGCAAGAACAAATGCACGTTCACGCAGACTTGTTGTAGAGGAGAGTGCGTTTACTTAACTTATGATAAGAGGCATTGTGGAGAGTGTAACCATAGTTGTCTGGTTGGTGAGTTTTGTGTCTATGGGTTGTGTAATTACGCGTGATATATATGTTATTAGTTAGTTTCTATATTTAAACTTTAGTATTTTTATTGGTACTCCAATATGGTTTTATAATACAATGTTACTGTTTGTGTTTGTTGATTAAGATTCAGAAATTTGAATCGAGAATTTAACACGGATATATTTTATTTTGTTTTTAAATGGTTTTTGGGTTTGATAATACGAAAAGGTTCAAAGAAATGGAGAAACATAATCACTGTTGGTGGTTTATACGTCGAACTAGGTTATATAGTCCACGTACGTCGTATAAAAGTTTCGACGATAAATGTTATCATTTGTTTTGGAATGTAGTGTCGTGAAATGTAATTGTAAAGGTCAAGATAAATGATTTACACAACGTTAATAATGTGTGTGTGTGTGTGTGTGTTATGGTCGTATATATGGATGAACGAATAACATTAAAGTTTATTGATGAATTTAAAACAAATATAAATGTCATTTTAACATCAATACCAGTTGCTACAAACTTAATTACCTCTTTAATATTAGTTAAAATGTATATTGAACCATGTGCTTTTGTAAACGATGCATGAAGTTAAATGAAGATCTTGAAATAAATCGTATTTTTTTTGAGAGAAAAAAAATTATTATTGGAATTAATAATGGATTCTCGAGCAAAGAGGATACTAAAAAAAACACATGCAAATGCTTAATAAGTTCACAAATCACAAGCAGCAAATGACTCGATCCAAAAAACAGATATAGAATAACAGAAAGTAAAAATTGTAGTATTCGAAGTTAATAATGCTAGATCCTAAACTTGTCGAGATCTAAATTAAGTCAAACAGTATAGTATGTAGAACTTCACAAGCTTTGCGTTGGACACATACACGAGGTACCTCTCAAGTTTTGCTCACTATGTTCTTCATACTCCGTGTTAGCAAACAGCCAAATTTTTTTGGCAAATGGCATTATCTGGGGACCTTTAACTATAATTGATTATCATTATACTAATCTGGAGGTGATTGAAGACGCTTGAAGTCAAAGAAGTATACATAGATATATATTAGATGTTATTATTAGTTCATAAATATAATTTTTAAAAAGTTAGAAAAACAAAAAGCATTTTCTCATGGTTGGAAAGGCATCTTGACGGGTCAAGAAATTATGAGAAAAGGTCTTGGTTGGAGTGTGAAGATTGGTTATGCTATTCGGATTTGGTCAGACCCTTGGACGTCTTCAAAAGAACCGCTTCGCTTCTCCCTTGGAAGCTAGCTAGTTCTGGTTGTAGAGGACCTCATTTCTCCGACCACTAGTGACTTGGACTTGGACGCCATTCGCCTTCACCTACCTCATTTTTATTTTATTTGTTTGGACATTAAAAGCACCATTTCATTAAAGTTAAGATTACAGTCATGAGACTTTCATCTAGGGAGAGCCAAACAAGAACCAAAAAAAGCTTACATGGGAATAGAGAGTAGAGACAAACACATGTAGGTATGCTACTAAACTAACAACCTCACCCGGACAAAGGAACAACAAAAGACATAACTAGTATGAGGTTCCCGTTCGCAATATCATCCTCTGTTCTCGGAGACACAAGATACATTGGTATGGTTAGCTGACAAAACGTGATTTTTCTCATACCGCTGTATTATGAATCTTGTGTTCAGTTCAACAATAAATTAGAAAAAAAAAAAAAAAAAGAATAAAAATATGAAAATTCCAAATATACTGTATAACTTTGTAAAGGACTTCACTTCTAAATTTTGTTTTTATCAAAAGGTTTTATTTCAAATTATGTTTTGTTTTCTAAAACTAAATTTTCTGATTGATAAATTGTGCTTTAGTTACTTCAGCAATGGTAGATTTCCCCAATTTTATTAAAGACATATAAAATAAGTTAAGTGGAGACTTGACGATCGAGCGGAATAGTATTTTTTTCTTTGAATCAACAGTCGCGGCAAAGGAGGTAGAAGATATCGAATCAGATCTCTCGCCGGAAACGTCACACCGCCGTATAATATTTATCAAATGGTGAAGGCACTGCAAGGCGCGGCCCAGAATCTGCCGGCGGATGTCAATCAATTGATCGATCAGTTAGAGCGTCACTGCTTAGCTCCCGATGGATCTCTTGTTACCAAATCTGCCTACTCCGATCTTCAACTCGTACGTAATCCATCTCTTACGACGATTGGGTTCCGGTTTTGTTTCCCCAATCTCCTAATTATTCTCTTTGTGATGTGAGACTCTAAAAGTTATTATATCGACATTGCAGGCGAGAGAAGAGATGTCTCGGGAGAGACTACGGTACTTGGAAGCTATGGTAACACTCTTATCCTCTTCTCATTTGCCTTCATCTCTTCAGAATCGTTTTTGGGTTGAATTCAATTCCAGGATTTGAGTTAGGGTTTTTTAGTATTCTGTAGTTATCAAGGGACTCACTTATTTTTTATCATCTGGGTGTTTGTTTAGGCAATTTATTGTGAAGCTGTAGCTATGGTAGAAGAGTACCAGCAAGCTATTTCAGTGGCTAACCATGGTGGGATACGGGATGTTCAGAGTCTATACCCTCAACTTGGTTTGAAGAATTCTCCTCAGGTTTATGAGACTCTAGAGCATAGGTTGGTGGTTGCTGAGGCCGCTCAGAAACTGAGGCTACCTCTTATCTCAGATGATGGTGAAATTCATGAGGAAGAAATTGAGAAATGGAGTATACTATCAAGAAGCTCTCTTGATAGTGCTACCACGAGTTTCACGATTAGCTCCACTTCTAACTCAGTGAACTATTTGAATAGCTCTGTAAACAGCGTTGCTGGTGGGGCTAGTCTTAGTGCTGTTGATACTGACGTAGTTGGTGGTGTGCCGAATCGCTTTCTTGGAATAACTCCTGCTTATTTATCCTATGTTCAGCTCCAAAATACTATTTCCATGGTAATGTGAGATCATACTGTGCCTCGTACTGGTTTTTTCATTACTATATCGTGTGCCTTCATCTGCTGATTACAACATAGTTTTGCACCAATTCTTATTAAAGATTGGGTTATGGATATCTTTGGGTATCTAATTTTTCTCTTTTTAATAAATTTGCTTAGGACATGGCTGACTACCAAATGTTTCTTGCCCGTGAGATAGAAGGTCGATTGAAGGACAAATGTGATAAGTTGGCTGATGCCATTGTTGATGACACCGGTAAGATCTTCACCACTAGCAGACTGAGAAAGAGGTCTTTCGTTCCTTACCCAAATTCATTTGTTCCTGTCCCTTAATGTTAAGTTGAGTGCGGATAACGACCAGAATTATCTTATTCTCTACATTTTATGACAGATTCATCCACAGGAAATCGAAATTCAAGTGCTAGGCTCCCAGAAAGGTTAGCTTTATCTCTATGGTTTAACTGTGGCTTAACTATGGCTAAAGACACCTAAAAATTCAAACTTGATTACCTGAGGATTTTAGTGAAGACTGGTGGTAACTGGCCTTTCTAGAGATATATATCTTAATAATTTGGTATACATGTTAACATATTGTAGCTATAAGCCAAGAAATTGCAACTGGAAGCCTTTTTTAGATGAAGGGATCATAGCCAAAGAGAAAAAGTTATGTTAGTGATAGGTATTCTGTTTCTCTGTAAAGTTTATCTAGAAGTCTTGAAGGAGCAGATGACTTTCTCACACTTAGCCATCCTCTTATGGTCTCTACCATCAATCAGTGACAATGTTTTCTTGCATTTACAGGGTTAAGTTTATAATTGAGGAGATTGAAAGGGATGAAGCAGCTCTACGAGAGGACCTCTACTCAGCTGACAGGAAGTTTGCAGAATATTACAATGTAGGTGAAAAGAATACTCATATTATAATTTGCAAAACGAAAACCTAATTACCAGCAGGCTGTTGCATGATATTTTTCTAAAATGTTCGTATATAAGTTTCTACATGTAAATCAAAGTTACGTCCTGTGAATTATCCTTGTAGCCCTTAATGCTAGTAAGTTCTGATGACTGTTCGTTTTTATTTTGAACAAGGTCCTGGAACAAATACTCGGGGTGCTTATAAAGCTTGTGAAGGATCTAAAGTTAGAACATCAACACAAATATGTAAGAGTTTCAATATTTCCCAGTTGATTTAATTGCTGCCTGTTCACATTTAGCTTACTCTTTATATTGTTACAGAATGACATGCAGAAGACTTGGTTGTGTAAGAGGTGTGAGACCATGAATGCCAAATTGAGGTATCATCTCATCCTTTACTGTTTAGGATCCAAATTTCAGGCTATTGCAGTAGTTAAAATATCTTGTTTGCTTTACTTGAAGGGTTTTAGAAAACGTTCTCCTGCTTGAGACATACACCCCTGACTCCATATCAGCTCTGCACAACATCAGGTGCAGAAATCTATTTTCCAGACATGTTTCTTGCCATGTATTTGATGAACCCATCACCCCGTCTCTCACCTGCAACCCTTATTGTATTTTTCAGGAATTATCTAGTCGAGGCTACCGAGGAAGCTTCAGCTGCATACAACAAAGCGGTTTGTGGCTTATCCTCTCTTCTTTATCCTCTCTTCCATTGCTTAGCTCTAAACCCTGTTTTTCTTCATTGGCATCTTACTCCCGGTTAATTAATCGAACCTGCAAAATGACACATAGGTTACACGGCTTAGAGAATATCAAGGAGTAGATCCACATTTTGATACAATTGCCAGACAGTACCATGACATTGTTAAGGTAAGCAAGCATCAATTATGTCATTCCACCTTCTAAATTTGATTTGACTTGTGAGAATGCAATAACACAAATAATGATGAGAGCTTTCATGTTTTGCAGAAACTGGAAAATATGCAGTGGACCATTCATCAAGTAGAAATGGACCTCAAGTCTCAAGACTGATCAGTAGTTCTGTTGGACATATTAGCAAATCTGATCCTCCAGAAAGATTGGACTGGGAGAAAAAATCAGTATTAATTTAAAACACATCCAGTTTATGTGATCCACTACTTGTAATATATACTTACATTGTGTTATATTTCTTTGTTATATACTTATATTGGCCCTTCGAAACAAATGAGAGATAACCAGTTTAACAGTACGCAAACAAAACCTTAAAAGAAATGGAACCTATCTTTTTTTCTTTTCAACCAAAAAGCCTCCGTAAATTTGCCTGAACAACAATAATACAACTCTTTGTCTTTTAGAACAGTCTTGGTTGTTGTGGATTCCCACTTCTCATCATAGCACAAAACTCGTCATAGTTGATTTTACCGTCCTGTAACAAGAAAGATAACTCGACGTTAGAGATTGAAAACAAAAATGTTTCGAGCGAGAAGGACTTCTTTTTTGGCTTTACATTATCGGAGTCGACATCAGACAAAATCTCTTTGATAGTAGCATCATCTCCCATTCCATACTCCTTCAAAGCAGCCTCTAGCTCGTCTATCGTAATGTATCTATCAAACACAATTCCAACAAATTAAAGTCTCATCCATCATCCTTGCAAACCTATTTACCGTTCGTATCAAAAACAAATAAAAAGATCACCCACCCACTCCCATCTTTGTCAAAATGTTGGAAGGCTTTGTAGAGGCTTTCATTACTTTCAAGCCTATGTCTATGCATCGTTGCAGTAATAAACTCAATGTAATCTATCGACCCGTTTCCATCAACATCAGCCTGAATCACCAAAAACCTCGAATATGAGCTTTTAAAACATTCGAGGAAAATGAAATATCTTTGTCTTAGTCCAAACTTACAGCATCCATGAGCTGTTTCACTTCGGCTTCAGTGAGTTTTGATCCCAACTTGGCTAATCCTTCTTTCAATTCTTCATATGTGATTGTACCACTATTGTCCGTATCTATATTAGCAAACATCGCCTTTAAGCCTTGTATCTCTTCCGTGTCAATATTCTCCGCAATCACCTGTTTCCAATTTGAACAGTAAGAAGAAAAAAAAGACACAAAAGGTCTGTCAGAATTTAGCAACATCTTTGATCTAAACCTTTAAAGCAAGTTTCTTTAGCTTATTCATGGCTCTAAATTGTTTCATCCTTGAGAGAACAGCACTATCAAGAGGTTTATCCGATGCTTCTCCACCTTCTCTTAGCCATGGATGCTCTGCAAAAAAGGTAAACCAACCACCACATTTTCAACATTCAAGTAAAGTATACAAGAAGGTAAATCTCTGTGGAAAAAGATTAGATTACTTACGAAGAACTTCAGCAGCAGAAACCCGTCTTTTAGGATCTTGAGTCAACATTTTACGTACCAAATCCTTAGCACTAGTGGAAATTGAAGGCCAAGGTTGGGTATCAAAGTCGATTTCACCTTCCAATATAGCATCAAATATCCCTTTCTCCGTTTCTACATTCCCAAAAGCCAACAAAACCATACTCATGTATACATCACTAACTACACTCTTCTCAAATATATAATATGAAACTAAAAAAAGACGATAACAGTATCTTATTACCAGCCCAAAATGGAGGTACACCACTAAGTAGAATGTAGAGTATAACTCCAGCACTCCATATATCGATTTCTTTACCGTATCTACGCTTCAAAACTTCAGGAGCAACATAATATGCACTCCCAACTATATCTTTATACACTCTCCCTGCAAAAAAACAAACCCATCATGCATGACTCATTCAACAACAATCTCTTCCTTTCATCAATTCTCAACAAAAAGATGTAATAATATATATACCTTCTTGGATAAAGACTGATAAACCGAAATCAGTGGCTTTGATAAGAGCCTTGTCATCTTTGCTAGACAACAAGAAATTCTCAGGCTTTAAGTCTCTATGCATCACACCCATGAAATGACAAATGTTGACAACATTCACAATCTGCCTACAAACAGAAGCAGCTGCTCTCTCACTGTAATGTCCCTTTGCTAGAATCCTATCGAACAATTCTCCACCAGCACAAAGCTCCATCACCAAGTTCACAGCTTTCTCGTCTTCGTAAGCTCCTTTAAACTCAACAATGTTAGGCTGTCCACTCAAATGCTGCATGATCTGAATCTCTCTTCTCATATCCTCTTTATCAGCTTTAGTCACCAGTTTCTTCTTCGAGATCGACTTGCAAGCGAATCTCTTCCCTGTAGACTTCTCTGTGCACAGATACGTTACCCCGAACTGGCCTCGACCCAGTTCTTTGCTTAGCGTGTACAAGAGTTTCACGTCTTCGTACGGCTTCTCGAGTATTGAAGCAGCACCACCAGCACTGTGTTTCTTCGGCGGATTACGCCACGGCGGTGGTTGATTCGTTCCGGTGGTTTTCTCAGGCGGATCTTGGTGGTTACTACTCCTTCCTCTGTTCTCGATCTCACCGTTTTGTTGTGGTTTCATCACCAATCCGTATTTCTTGGCTAAGCAGTTTCCCATTGCTTCCTCGTCTCTGATCTAGCTCAGATTAGCTCAAAATATCACGACCCAGAGACCAAAGATGGAAACTTTCCTGAAATTTTTTGCCGAGAATCAAGAAAATAAAACAGAGAAATATATGCAAAGGTTTGATTTTTTTTTTTCCTTTTTTTGGGGTGGGTTTGTTTATATAATCAATTCAGCAAATCAATTCAGCAACGAACTTGTTTCATGAAGCAATGATTTTTGTGAGATTTTAGCACAAAATTTGATTGTTTGAAAAGTTGAATTGCAGAAGAAGAATCATGAAAAGGTTGGGGAAGAAGAAAGTAGTGGAGGGATCCCCTAAAAGGTCGGCTTTTTGGGCAGCTGTGTGTGGACTGTGGAGTTTAGTTATTAGTTGGTGTGACATCAAATTTAATAAGACAAGTCAACTGATTCTGCTTTGATTTTATCGATTTTTCTTTAATATTGAACTTTCTCAAGTTTTCTTCAATCGTTTCCATGTGAAGCAGCAGCATTGACCACGATGAAGGTGATGATTAATTTAAAAAGCTTATTTGGTTTCATAGCATTAACGGCTTTCATCCATAATCCATAGCATAGTACATTAATAATATAGTTGGAATCATTTTAAAACCAGCATTATTGTAAAATTTGATAAATGCCATGCTCAGAAAAGTATATATATATATAATCGAAACTTCCCTAAATACAAACAACACTTGCTTGATGATATTATAACCAACATGAGAGATAGGCGTGATCAGTAACGTTTTAATGTTTTTGCTCCTACCCACTCTACTCAGCACAGACCTAACCTATATCTAACCTATATATATAGGTTTAACATCGTAGACCCTTGTATCATGTTGCAAGATAAATTAGGGATTTTATAAACTCATGAGAGATTGATTGTTGGAGTTTTACATTTCTAGTTTTTCTTATATGAGAGCTAAAGGGGAAGCAAGTTTTGTTTTGTTTGAGGGTGCAAGAGATGAATTCTCTTTATATCCTTAGTTCGTAATAAGTCGATTATCTCTTTGCCTTTCATTCGGTCCTTAGTCTTATCAGTTTCACATGTAAGGTAGGCAACGTTATAGCTTGGAAAGGTATTGGCTCACTGTGAGAAGCGTCCTTGCCCTCAGAACGTGACATTAAAAAGTCTCCCCCAAAATTAGCTTTCACAGCTCTCACTAGTTCAAGTTATGTCTGCTCATCATCAATTAATATGTTTCGTAGTCAAGTAGATCTTGCTAGGTATATAAAACCAATAAAAGATACAAGCTACCAACTTTTAAAAAAAAAGCTTAATTAATATTAAAAAAAACTTTTTTGTGAGATTTGGAACAAACTTTCATTGCGAGATGACTTGCTGAGACAGAAGACCTAACAAATATGAGTAGTCAAGTAGATGACTTGCTGAGACATAAGACCTAACAAATCCTACACACTTAAACTAAACCAAAATGAGAGGTATATATAATATACTACAAGAAGTAGACTCTAGCATCGTGCAAGATAACTTTATAATGATTTTAACATATTTTAGATTTATAAAAATATTTAAAATTTTATATTTTGTGTTTTGATAAATTATTTTATATTTGTTATTTGTTTTGTTTTTAAATAAGTATTCTCAATCACTTAAAATAAATGACTATTGATTAGTTAAGCATTAAACTGAAATTTTTTGTTAATATGAAATATTACTTTATTTAGTCTGTATCCCATAAAATATAAAGCTCTTCATGTTTTGATGCACAATCAAGACATACAAACATTTTTTACGTTAGGAGAAAGAACATTGATTACGTATAAAATAAAAGGACATTATGTGTTAGTTTGTCCGTTTTTAACATAATCTATAAAACATCAATATCTTCAAAAGCCAGACACCTCCAAGAAGGGCGAGACAGTAACTTGAATTTCTCGAATAACCTCTTCTTGAGCCGAAACTTATGCTCTTCCTTCATTCTCTGTGTAATTAATTTCATTAATTAGATAACTAAATGTAGCATAAATTATTTTGATATTTATATATTACCAACATGCTTAAAAGTTTTCTTATTATAATTTGAATGTTTTAGCAATAAAATATTTTAATCTTAATGAATTATACAAATGACTTCAAATGCATTTGTGTTTCTTGATTTATTGCATTTAGAAAAGAAAGTTATCTGTTAGATATTTATATATTTTTATCATGTACTTTATATCTATTGAACATACTAAATACGAACTGAATTTTAGTTTAGAATTGAGTAAAAATATGTTATTAATATATATTGATATATTATTATATCAAATAAAATTTGCTTTTTGTGTTATACTTTTCTGTTTAAAAATAATATATATATATATATGTTGTATTATACTCAAAATGACCAACGGAAAAGAGTAAAAACATACCATCATATTATCGAGTTACTTTTTCTACCTGATACTAAGATTTTTGTGTGTCCTAGCAGGTTCAATTAACCTTATGCAGTTGTAGTACTTAAGGTGTCAATCCAAATGGGATGTTGCTACCATTCAAGATGCAATCAAGAAATCACAAGTTAAGCCAATTCAAAAAGAGTGTTTTTATGTCTAACAATCCTAGAGTGATCAGAATGCAAAACGGAAATGAGTCACAGAACTAGAAACGAAAATGTATGACAAGAAGCAAACAAGAATAAGTGGAACCGAAAACGATTCTAAGCATGAACAAACGAAACAGTCTCAGGAATGTAATATCAATCAAAAAGATAAAAGTCCTAAGGATGGGAGTAATTGATGTCGGTGGAGTCTCCTAGTCTACAGAGTGTTTAACATACGACAAGCAAACTATCCCTAAACAATGAACATCACAACTTAGCTAATCCAATCTCTTGGCAAAAGCTACTCAGACTCAACCACTTCCATACCTAGCTCTCGCTAGAGAAACATGATCAAGCATGGCATGAAAAACAAGTTCATTCACGTCAACAAACATCCTAGACAACTAATCTCTTAGGCTAGGAACGTAAGTCTCTAGCACTAGTTGGTCAGACATTTCATCAAACACCTTTTGGGTGTGGAAATGTCTCGAACCTAGTTCCAATTGATCAGAGAGAAACTAGTAATTCTAACACTAGTCCAGAAGGGAATCATACAAATCAAGCTTAAACACTCTACATCCTAAGATCCTCCACCTAATCTATCCCATCCCCAAGAACTCTAGCACTACTCAGATCCGGAAATCATCACCAAAGACATAAATCCAGAAAATATTGAACAAAGCATAATAAGATAAACAAGAATGAGATGAACAACTTTGCAGAAGAAATCAGATGCAAAAGCTAAACGGATTAAAAGATATCTGGATACAAAGTCTCAAACGTTTTAGGTGGCTAGGTAGAACCTTAAGAACAAAACGAGAATAAAAGATAAGATGTCCTAAACCAAGACTTAACAAAATGTATATATAGTAAAAACGTGTGAATCCCTAAAACTTAAAACGACAAGATAGAGCGTCGGTTCAGGAGTCTCCTGAAGCGTGTCAGACGGAGCGTCTTCCTGGCATGCGTGATTTCGTCTGTGTGCGTCCAGTGGCTCGATTGGTGTGAGTAGGAGTGGGTCGAGCTGTGCGAGTGAAAATGGCTCGAGCATGGTCGGTGAAAGTGGCTCGAGCGTGGTCGGTGAAAGTAGCTCGAGCTGGGTGTATACGCATCTACTAAAACGATGATAAATCTTGAACCACACCTCTGATTGGCTTGAAATAAACGGCATTGGAAAGATTGCTCAATTCTCTACAACTTTGATGAAGACGTCAAAAGCTGAATCCCTAGACCGGTGGCTCGAGTGATGGCTCGATTGAGTGGTCCGACTGATGCCCTGAGAGTGGCTCGATTGTGGAGGTTGAGAGTGGCTCGATTGTGGCCGCTGAGAGTGGCTCGATCGTGTGCGTCTCCGACGTCTCCTAAACACCTGAAATACTTCGAAATGCACAATGCATGCAAGGATGATGCAAAAACTTCCTAAATATGCAAAGTGTATAAAAGAGGTTCTAAAATGATACAAAATGACTAGTTATCCTAGCTAAATGTATGACAAATGCATGCTAAGGAGATGCAAAATATAGACATATCACTACCATTAATCTAATGATCATTCACCAACAATTCAAAAGATGAGTAAATATTTTTCATAAACCTAATAAAACTTCATCTATAAATTTGATAAATCTACATAAATAATTTATTGTTTTCTTATATAATACTTTAACTTTTAATTACCTTTGGTACTTCTAAAAAAATCAAAAGTGATGTACCGGGTAAGACCGTTACATTTCATGGAAGGTAGCCAACGGTAGCTTGTAAAGATATGGGGTCAGCAGTTAGAGAATTAGCATCTTTGGCCTCGAAAGTGATGTACAAAGTGCGGCCCCCGCCATAATGCCAATTTGCCAAGATTTATCAGATTATCAGCATTGAGTTTCTCAAGAGCGATATTGGATAACCGGTGGACCAAGTCTCCGTCGGTTTCGGGTTCATCAGCAACGTCGCTATCCTCGAAGTTAACAGGATAGCGAATCACAAGGTTTCTTTGTTTCGTGGTGTCAAAGTCGTAATCCTTTGTTTTTGTTTTTGTGAAAAGATAAAACACAGAAAAAAAAAATCACACAACCCATTCAAAGAAAAAAGAAACGAAGAAAAAGAGAAGCGGAGGAAAGATTGGATCATTGTTACATACCCCGCTTCTTTTGTGTTCTTCATTGACCAATCGTTCATCTTCCGAATCGAAACTACACGTCGAGTCGCTGGACGACGACATCTCTTCGCACTTCTCCTCCGGCTTCTGACGACCTGTGGATCCATAACCAAGGCAGAGAGATACTCCAAACCCTAATTATGAGAATGGTCACTTTTTTATTTGGAAGCCTACAAGGGTCAAATCTAAACCAAAATTAACTTTGCGTGAAAGTATAAACCTTCCACTAAACAGTTATATCCCTAAACACATGTCATTACATGATATGAAAGATACTTGATAAGTGATTTGTTCCTTCTTTCTTCCTCTACAATGCTTTAGAATTAGAATAGTAGATAAATTACCACAAATATTCAAACTTTTTCTCTGTTCATGGTTTAGGGTGCGTCACATATTGATTTCTTTTAACAAGTAGCGAGTCTGAGCTTATAAAGGTCTCGGCTGATCAATATATATCAGCAATTCCAAGTTTCCAACTAGTTCTCATAAATTAAAGATTAGCGTTCATAAGACTTGAGAAGAAAGGATTTATGTAGAGAAATAACAAAACTAGTTGATTATTTATATATTAACATTTTAACCTTATCATCATTATATTTGTTATTATCGGCTAGGAAATTAACATTTCTTGTTACTTTGGTGAAGTCAAAAATCGTAACCCTTTAAAAAAAAAACATAAATATAGATTAAAATTAACAAATCCAGATTCGGAAGATCTAAAAGAGTCAAACTAAATCATAATACCTCGCCCCTTTGGCAATCCTATACGCGACGAAATCTCTTTGCTTTGCTCACCAAGGTTCAATATCTGACTCTTTAAATCAGGAATCTTAGATGTCTTATTTGCCAATCACGGAAGGAGATGCATATAACCCTAATTGGTCTGATTGTGGTGATTGCAAAACCCTAATTGTTTTAGGTTAATAAAACGTACGTTTTGTTAATCAATATTTTGTTTCCTTTCTCAAAACTCGCTCAAATTTCTATGTTTTACTTTTACATTGAAAAAAATTGTTAATTTACCGTTTTTTTTAATTAGTTGACTTATTGGAAGAGTCAATTAGAAAACAAGAAACAAATAAAGGGAAGAAGAAAATTTAAAAAAATACACAACCGCATGAGATGAGAAACGTTTTGTTAATTGATGATTAAGTTAGGGTAAACGTCAAAAACCCTAATATACTTGAGATTTTCCTGCCGCTCTTATCTCTCACGTATTTCCTTTTCTTTTGCATAATTAGATATATCAAAAAGTTAATGAACCGACAACGAATGGAAATTTACCGTTTGTCTTGATTCGTCCAAGATTTACTCTCTCCATATTAATCTCTCTCTGTTTCTCATTATTTCTTTTCATCGTTTTGTTTCGCTTCTGATTTCTCTCTAATATTTTCAATTAACGACGACGCAATGACAGAGACAGAGACAGAGACCGAGACTTTCTTGCCTCCTAAGAAACGCATGAGACTGAGTGACGAACCAGCCCTAGTGACGGTTACCGATCCAGGCAACGTCAAGTACAAAGGAGTGGTTCAGCAGCCCAACGGTAACTGGGGGGCTCAGATCTACACAGACCACAAAAGGATTTGGCTTGGAACTTTCAAATCCGCTGCTGAAGCCGCCACCGCTTACGATAAAGCATCCATCAAACTCCGGAGATTCGATGCCAACTCGCACCGGAACTTCCCTCGGTCTGATCTCACTGTCCACGAAGAGGAATTCCAAGATACCTACGAATTAGAAGCTGTGTTAAACATGATCAGAGACGGTTCTTACCAGCAGAAATTCAGAGAGTTTCTCAAACTCCGATCTCAGATGGTGGCGCGTATCAACGACGGTGGATCAAAACAAGTCAGAGGAGAAGCAGATCAAGAATCGGACAAGTGCTTCTCTTGGACGCAGCAATTTCAGAAGGAGTTGACACCGAGCGATGTAGGGAAACTGAATAGGCTTGTGATACCTAAGAAGTACGCAGTGAAGTATTTGCCTTACATAAACGATGATCCCAACGAGAAATTAGAAGAGGGCGAGATTGGAGGAGCTGTGGAAGATGTGGAGCTTGTGTTTTACGACAGAAGAACAATGAGACAATGGAAGTTTAAGTATTGTTACTGGAAAAGTAGCCAGAGCTTTGTCTTCACCAAAGGTTGGAATAGTTTCGTGAAGGAGAGGAAACTCAAGGAGAAGGATGTCATCAGCTTTTACATATGTGATGTCCCCGACAATGTCAAGACAGTAGAAGGTCAAGACAAGAACTTCTGGATGATAGATGTTCATTACTATTCAGAAAACGGTTCCGTTGTCCCTGAGGAAGTAAACATGAAAACAGAAAACTTCGTTAGCTCCAAGTTAAAAGATGAAGAAACCAAAACAGAGGAGAAAAAAGGAAGCTTTATGCTGTTTGGTGTACGGATCCAATGTTCTTAGTGAATTTTACGAGATTTTTCTTCTTCTTTCTGTTTAGATGAAATAATGAATTTGTTGAACTGCAACACTATTAAAGATTTTGTAACTAATATAATACAATACTAGTCTGAGTAGCTTTTCGTACCTCTCGCGGATGTTGCGGACCTAGCTTTTCTTCGATCTTTGACTGAGATAAAAGCACAAACAAGTAGCAGTTTCCTTGTGAACCAATTGAAATTAATAGATATTAACAAATGAAGCAAGGGGACTTCTCGTTTTCTCATACACAATTCAGGTTAACCAGACCAATAACTTAATCGGGATTAGGCATGTCAATTATATGTCCGGGTTCGGGCTTAAATATATATGTCCAGAAAAAATCGGGTTTTTCGGGCTCAGCCCGTTTGGGCTATAGGGTTTTTCGGGATTAGCCTGACCGGGCTCGGGCCAGCCCGAAAAGCCCTTTAACAAATATATTTGTACATTTTTGTTTGATTGCAATATTTGATTAATAATTTAATGTAAATAAAGTTATAGTGCACCTTCAAACACTATTTTTTAAAGCTTATAAGTTTGAATTTTTGATCGGTAAGATAAGCCCGAAAAAGCCCAAAAAGCCTTGTAGCCCTGTTAGGGCCAGGCTCGGACTTTGAAATATAGGCTTGGAAATATTTCGGACCGGACCGGGCCGGGCTCAAACATATGCGGACTTTGCGGTTTTCGGGCCGGGCCAGCCCGATTGACACTCCTAATCGGGATCATGAGACAATTACAAGCCTTTTTCTGCCATTATCAATATATTCAAGATGATTAGATGACCATGTTAATCATCTATAGACTCATTAAAACAGAACAGAAACACAAACAAATAGATAGATTCCTATAGTTAACCAAGAAATACTAGATTAATCATGAAAACGAATCGCTTGGCCTTGTGAGACAAATCTATAACAAATTGCTAATATTTTCATCAGTGGAGACAAAGAGGCTAATAAATACGAATATATCAAACAAAATATTGAAAGAAATAGCTGACAGAGGAAAAATAACGAAAATATATATAGCTTCAAAAATCAAGCTATAGTATTTTACTAACCATTCTTGATTTCTTCAAACTTTTAGGGTTCTCTGCAATTAGTGTGGGAGGATGCATGATGAGAGGGGAGAAACAAAAAAAAATAAAGACATATATAATCAATTGTAGTTATTTTTTTTCTTTTTTTTTTTCGTGTAAGAATAAATTTAACAATATAAATTTTTTTTTGACAGAGTATCTGGTAAACAGTATATGCCTAATGATTCAAAACCGGTACTAACAATAGATGTTAGAGGAAGGGATCAGTGACATTTAATGGAGACTAGATATAACATTCCATTAATGAAGACTAGATAGAACTGCAAACAGAAGAAGAGAAAATGACACTAGAAAAATATTTCAGAGCTTTATTACCAATCTAATAAAGATTATGGTTTCGGTTGATACGGTAGACCATTACTTTCCATGGAAGGTAGCCAACGGTGCCTTGAAAAGGTATGGACTGAGCAGTGCGAGAATTAGCATCCTTGGCCTCGAAGGTGATGTACAAAGAGCGCCTTCCACCATAATGCCAATTAGCCTTGACAGCTCTCACGAATTCAAGATTTGTCATGTTAGGAGTCATTGTGTTTCTGAGGAGCGATCTTGGATAACAGGATAGTTGATGTCCTCAAGGCAACAGCTCTCAAGTCTCCGTCGGTTTCCGGTTCGTCAACAACGTCGCTATCCTCGAAGTTAACAGGATAGCAAATCACAAGGTTTCTTTGTTTCGTGGTGTCAAAGTCGTAATCCATTTTGAAAAAAAAAAAACACAAGACAAAATCACATTAATTCATTAGAAACAAAAGTCCCAAGAGAAAAGTATAATTTGATTAATGGGTTGGATCATGCGCGCATTAACCCGCTTCTTTTGTGTTCTTCCTTGACCAATCTTTCATCCTCAGAGTCGAAACTACACGTCGAGTCACTGGACGAAGACATCTCTTCGCAATTCTCCTCCGGCTCCTGACGCTTCAGATCAGGCAGGCGCTTCAGATTTCTTATCGACGACCACTTGGGGATCCATAACTCTAACCCGGAGATACTCCACTTGATGTGAAACCCTAATTATGACTATGAGAATAACGGTCACTCTTTTATTTGGAAACACAACCCAATTTATTAACAGTCAAGTGTTATGTGCTAAAAAAAAAAAAATCAAGAGTAAAAAAAAAATTAAGAGTCAAGACCAACATACGACGTAAAAATCATATACATAATTTTTTGTCATTCCTTATTGGTTGATTTTCATTTAATACTTTCTAATTTTTTTATTTTTTATTTGCTTTTTAGTTATTTAATTGCTTTAAACAATATTTAAGACCCAATTAATACAATACATTTAACTCACACATTAAAAAAAAATTATAACTGAAAATAAAATAAATTATGCATTAATCATATTCCACCACTCAATTTTATTCAAACATAATAAATTATTATTATAACTCCATAATTCTAAATGTAACTTCCATCAATCTATACTAATAAAAAGTAGAAGCTATAAGCTCCTAAGGTTGTCCACCTAGGATTTTAAACATCTAATCGGAATTTAACATGTCACTAATTAACATTTTTAAAATTTCCAAAATTTTCTATATTAATATATTTTTTAAAAGACCAATTAAGATTTGACATGACATTCATTAACATTTTTAAAATTTATAGAATTTTTTAGAAAAAGGAAAATTTTAATTTATGGAAATAAAAAAAACTATGTACAATATCCCACATCAGCTATAATTTTTTTAGACAATAGTTCAGAACTATTATAAATAAGATTATTATGCTTCCAACAACGAATTAGCAGTAAAGCTTGATTTATCAGGCGTCCAAGTTTAAAAGTTTTATTCGGTTTGATCCGGTTTTTTATCTGATCAAATTAAAACTTTAAAATGTTCAAAAAAAAAATTATAATATTTAAAATTTTTAAAAGTTTAAATATTATAAATATTAAAACTTTTAAAAGTTCTTAGCTTTTAAAAAGTTTTTAAATATTATAATTTTTAAATTTTAACAGTTTAAAATATTATAAATATTGAAACATTTTAAAAGGTTCAAATATTATATTTCGAATCTTTTCAAAGTTTAAAATATTATAAATATTGAAACTTCTAAAAGTCTTAGCTTTTAAAAGGTTTCAAAATATTATACTTTTTAAATTTTAAAAATTTCTTAACATTTAAAAGGTTTTTAAAAATTTATAATTTATAAATTTTAAAAGTTTAAAATATTATAAATATTGAAACTTGAAAAATTTAAAAGGTTCAAATATTAAAAATATTTAAACTTCATAGAATGTTTTAAAACATTACAATTACTTAACCTCCATAGAAATTTTAAGACATTATATCTATCTATACTAATAAAAAGTTGAAGCTATAAACTCCTAAAGGTGTCCATATAGGATTTTAAAAAAATCAATAAGAATTAGATATTTCACTAATAACAATTTTGAAAATATAGTAGTAATCTATATATTAAGATTTTTTTAGAAAAAAAAGTAAAATCTATAGAAATAAAAGAAATATTTACAACATCCCACATCGGCTAGAAAATGGCTCAGAACCATTATAAATAAAACTAATATGTTTTTAACTATAAATTTATCAGGTTTGCTTGATTCATGCTTATTTATCAGGTTTCCAAATTTAAAAGGTTTATTTGATTTATTTTAGCAAATTAAAATATATAAAGGTTTAAATATTTATTATAGAATATTTAGAAATATTATAAATACCTCCATAAAAATGTTAAAAAATTATAACTATTTAAACTCTATAAAAAGTTAAAGTGTCATTAATATTTAACTCTAAAAAAATAAAATGTTACAAATATTTAAACTACATCTAAAGTTTGAAATATTTTAAAAATTTAATCTCTATTAAAAATTTAAAAGTTTAAGAATTACTAAATATTATATATCAAATTTTTAATATCTAAATATCTTATTTATCTCCGTTTGTGCTTTATATATCTTACGAGCTGTAAAACATGTTTTTGTGTATGACTTTACATATGATTTGATACTTTTGCAGTAAATTTTTTATTTTCAAGTCTAAGAAATAAGGATTGACGTTGCAAGACCTTGATTTGATGTTATTTGAGTTTAAAGAAGAAGGATCGACGAAAAGCATAAATATTGTTTTAACTATCTATGTGTTCATATTACTTTCTCTGCAAGTAATGATTTTGGTTTGAGAAGTTTCAAACCGTGTGGATCTAAAACCGAATAAGTATATGGATGAAATTATCAATAATTGGGTGCATGTGTTGACTATGCTGGTCTTCATGAATTGCACAATTTTTATGAGAAAAGAAATGATTTTGGTCTTGGAGTTGGATGGGTTAACAAGTTGTATGGTAGTCTAAAAAAAAGGTTCTTCAGTGGAAGAATGTGAAGAAGTTGACGAGGAAGAACAAGAAGAAGAGTATAACAAATAACCAGACGGTAAAAGTAATGATGACAATTACCATAAAATTTGACAGTTAAAATGACAAGAAAGAATATGAAGAATAAGAAAACATTGAATAAAAAACACGAAAACATAGGTGATAGCGATCAATTAAATATGAAAAACGAGATAAATTCATGATTATAAAATTGTTCCGTTTTCTGGTGGTCAAAGAAATGGTTTAGGATATGTGAGGTCACCAGTTTGATCCGCTTCGCCTGGACGTCGAGTTAAATTCATGATTTTAAAACACAACTGATTTTTATATTTTTTTAAATTGTGTATCTGAAATTTAATTTTTTCCTTAATAGTAATTTAAAGTTTTATATAAAATAATATTTCATTATCGTCATCAATCATATATAATTTTTATCAAAATATACAAGTAGGTTCAAAACCTAGGATTTAAAACCTCCAATTGTGATTAGACATGTCACTAATTAACATTTTTCTAAATCTCCAGAATTTATACACTTTTAAAGAGTCCACATAGGATTTTAAACAACCTACCGGGATTTGACATGTCACTCATTAACATTTTTAAAATTTGCATAATTTTCTATATTAAGAATTATTTTAAACAACCTATAAAGATTTGACATGTCATTTATTAACATTTTTTTAAATTTCCAGAATTTTCTATATTAAAAATTTTTAGAAAAAGGAAAATTTTAAATTTATGAAAATAAAAGAACTATATACAACATCCCACATCGGCTAGAAATTTTTTAGACAATGGTTCAGAACCAGTATAAATAAAGATTAATATGCTTCCAACAGCGAATGAACATGAAAACTTGATTTATCAGGCGTCCAAGTTAAAAACTTTTATTCGGTTTGATCCGATTTTTTATTTGATCAAATTAAAACTTTAAAAAGTTTCAAAAAAAAAATTATAATATTGAAATTTTTTAAAAGTTTAAATATTATAAATATTGAAGCTTTTATAAGTTTTTAGCTTTTAAAAAAACTTTAAATATTATAATTTTTAAAAGGTTTCAAACTCGGTCGACAACAATATTCTCTGGTTCGACCAGTTCGATTTAATTATCGATTTGGACCGGTTTGGTTTAGGAAAAACCATTGAACCGATATATTAAAGGGAGAAAACGATCTAGATCGTGTTTTGTTTTGTCTCACGCCGTTTTTGAGAGAAACAAAAGAGAGAAAAGTTTGTTCTTGAGTTTTTGTGAGTTTTGTGAGATTTCAAGGCTTTGTGGGTGAGATCTTGCTGTGGGAGTGAGGATTCAAGGCTAGGAACGTGTGGGAAGCTTTCTGGGAGTGTGGTTTCGTTCTTTGTTGGTCAGAATCTTCCTGCAGAGAGGTGAGTGCATGACCATGGCTAATCTAAGCCTTTGATTTCATTGTTCTTGCTTGTTTGTTGTTGTTTTGTGTGTTTTTCTTGCTGGGATTGGTTGCTCCAGGTTCCTATGGACGTATTTGGCTTGGGTTATGAGTATTGGGCGATTTGGAGGAGATTGGGAGCGAGATTCGACTCTCGGTTTCGAGCGGATCGCGATTGCAGAGGGAGTGTCGATTGACACCACTTGGTGTCGGTCGACACCAGCAAATTGGGCATCGATCGACACTGTGGGGTAGTGTCGGTCGACACCAAGGCCAGTGTCGGTCGACACTTGGCTGGTGTCGGTCGACACCTCCCTTCCAGCGAGACGATGTTTGATTTTCTGGTTTGTATGTCTTGTTTGTTGATTGTTTGGAACATTGATATCATTGTTGCTTGTGTGTATAGCCCAGTAGATGGGAGGATTGCCTCACTGAGTGTTTATCAAATACTCATGCATCTCAATATGTGTTTGTGGTGCAGGTAAAGGCAAAGTGTGATCGTGGAATCAAGGCGATGAAGAGGAGGATGTTCTAGGGACTCGATTGAATGTTATCTGGCATTGCTAGGTTGCTATAGTTGGGTCATTAGAAACATTGCTAGGTTGCTGGTTTCATGATTCCTGATGATTGATTATTGGATTATTGTTATGGTTTAAGATTGATTATTTATTGATTGGATATTGGTATTTGTTATTCCGCTGTTGGTTGTGATTGTGGTTAGGTGGCTAGTGGGTATGAGACCACTAGTTGTAGATTATTATTTATTATTATTATTTATTATTTATTATTTATTTTAAAAAAAAAAAACGGGTCGGGTCGTTTCACACACCACCGGAAACAATCACCACTACCACCACCGCTGATCAACCGAATCCTAACTTTGCTTCCTGGAAACGTCAGGACAAGCTTCTGTTCAGCGCTCTGCTTGGATCTCTTTCACTACCTGTTCAAGCAATTGTTGCTCGTGCCACTACATCCTCTGACATCTGGAAGACCCTCACCAACACTTATGGGAAACCATCTCGTTCTCATGTGCGTCAAATCAAGGATCAACTCAAGGAATCTAGCAAGGGAACCAAGACCGTGAGTGACTACATGCACGGTATCATCGACAAATCCGATCGCCTTGCTTTACTTGGTGATCCTTTACCTCATGAAGATCTTCTTGATTACATCACCAGTGGTCTTAGTGAAGACTACAGAGACATTGTTGAAATGGTTCAAGGCCGAGACACACCCATCGCCATTGATGAGCTCCATGAGAAGCTTCTCAACAGAGAAAACACTCTCAAAGTTGCAGCACAAGGTGATTTCTCGCTTCCTGCAACCGCTAATACGACACAACTTTCTCGTGGAGGTTCATCAACTCGTGGTGGTTACAACCAGTCCCGTGGTGGTTATCGACCATCACGACCATATCTTGGTAAGTGTCAGATATGTGGAGTTCAAGGCCATGGTGCTAAGCGATGTCCACAATACTATTTTTCATCCCAACAACAACCATACCCTGCTCCACAGTTCAATCAGTATCGTGGGACTGCTCCTTCTTCTCCATGGTCTCCACGTGCTCCTCATTTGCCTCTTCCTGCACCTCAATGGCGACCACAAGCACACCACACCACCGAGAGTTCACACCCTGACTTGACGCCTTGGTTGCTTGATAGTGCCGCCTCCCATCACATCGCTAGTGACTTAAGCAATCTGTCTCTGCACACACCTTACACTGGCAATGACTCGGTCATGATTGGTAATGGCACAAGGCTCCCCGTTACTCACACTGGTTCTGTCTCTTTTCCCTCTCACTCGAAACCACTTCATCTGCAGAATGTTTTACGTGTACCTGAAATGCAGCGAAACCTCATTTCAGTTAACAAATTATGCAAAACCAATAATGTTATGGTTCAACTTTGTCTATATGATTTTCAGGTGAAGGATCTACACACGAGGATAACACTTCTCAACGGCAAGGCCAATGAGGGGGTGTATGAGTGGCCTCTTTCTGCTTCCAAACCTTTTGCTTCAGCTTTCTCAACAATAAAGTCGTCTCCTACGGATTGGCATTCTCGTTTAGGACACCCAAATACTCAAACACTTCGTACTATGTTAGCTAAGTTTTCATTACCAAGTTCTTCTTCTGTTTCTTCTTCTTTGTTTTGCAATTCATGTGCTATCAATAAAAGTCACAAGCTTCCGTTTTCAATCTCTAGTCTCATTTCTAGTCGTCTGTTAGAGCTTCTCTTCTCGGACGTCTGGACATCTACTGTTATGTCTATTGATGGCTACAAATATTATGTCATTTTTGTAGATCACTACACTCGCTACACTTGGCTTTATCCTCTCAAAACAAAATCTCAAGTTGCTCAAATATTTCCTGTTTTTGAAACTCTAGTCGAAAACCGATTCAACACTAAGATCATCACACTCTTCTCTGACAATGGTGGCGAGTATCTTGCTCTCCGACAGTTCCTTGCAAGTCATGGCATCTCACATCTCACGAGTCCTCCACACACACCTGAACACAATGGAATGGCAGAGCAAAAGCATCGTCACATAGTGGAGACTGGTCTCTCTCTCCTTACTCATGCTCAAATACCAAATACCTATTGGACTTACTCCTTCGCTGCGGCTGTCTACTTGATCAACCGTCTCATCAATCCAAATTTGCCGGCTGAATGTCCCTATCAGATGTTGTTTTGTGAAGTGCCAAACTACTACAAGCTGCGCACGTTTGGATGTCTCTGCTACCCGTGGCTCAAGCCTTATGGTCAACATAAGTTCACACTAAAGTCCAAGCCGTGTGTGTTCATGGGGTACTCTCTGACTCAAAGTGCTTACATTTGCCTTGATGTTGAGACATCTCGTGTTTATATCTCTCTTCATGTGCTTTTTGTTGAATCGGTCTTTCCCTTCTCTCGTCTCTTCGCCCAAACACCATCTCCTTCTCCAAACACTACTTCCTCTGATTATGCTTCAGCCTCTCTTGTTCCAATAGCTTCAGCCTCTCTTGTTCCAATAGTTCCACAAATTTCTCCACTGTCGTGGCTGTCGCACAAGATGACAAATGGAGGGATTCAATGGGCACAGGATATGATGCCTTTGTTCGTCACAAAACTTTTGATCTTGTTGATCGTTCTCTTGCTACTAATATTATTGGTAACAAATGGGTTTACAGGATCAAAAGGAATCCAGATGGCTCGATGGAGAAGTACAAGTCTCGTCTCATTACCAAAGGCTTTCATCAACGACCTGGTGTTGATTTTTATGACACATTCAGTCTTGTTATCAAGCATGCTACGATTCGTCTTGTTCTTGGTACTGCGGTTGCCTCGGATTGGCCTCTTCAACAACTTGATGTCAACAATCCTTCCTTCAAGGTCCGCTTGACGAAGAGGTTTACATGCTCCAACCTCCAGGCTTCGTAGATAAGGACAAGCCGAATCACGTTTGTCGCCTCAATAAGGCTGTTTATGGGCTTAAACAGGCGCCTCGTGCCTGGTACACTGCACTTAAAGACTTCCTTGTGAGTATAGGCTTCAAGAAGTCACTTGCTGATGAATCTCTGTTTGTTCAACACTCTGGCAATTCCTTTGTCTACATGCTCATTTATGTTGACGATATCATCATCACTGGCACCTCCATGGCGGCTATCACGAGTGTCACTGATCTCCTTGCTGCCAAATTCTCATTAAAGGACCTTGGTGGGCTCTCTTACTTTCTCGGCATGGAAGCTTACCGCACAAAGGATGGTTTGCATCTCACACAGACAAAATATATCACTGACTTGCTCCGCAAGACAAACATGGCTGATGCTAAACCAGTTGCCACTCTGATGTCTTCTGGTGAGATTCTTACTCTCTCCTCCGGTGATATACTGCCTGATTCCTCTGTTTATCGGGCGACGGTCGGCAGTCTTCAGTATCTCACGCTAACCCAGCCTGATATTGCTTTTGCCGTGAATCGACTCTCTCAGTATATGCATCAGCCACAAACTCTTCACTGGGAAGCGGTGAAACGAGTGCTCCGGTATCTTGCTGGAACAGAAAACATGAGTATCTTCTTCTCATCGAAGTCGCCTCTTAATCTTCATGCCTACTCTGATGCTGACTGGCCTGGGAATCGCGATGATTACACTTCAACGGGTGCATACATTGCTTATTTGGGTCAACAACCTGTCTCGTGGTCCTCAAAGAAACAGACTGGTGTTGCTCGTTCGTCTACTGAAGCTGAGTATCGTGCTCTCACGGTGGCTGCTGCTGAAGCCAAGTGGCTTACTTCACTTATGACTGAACTCGGTCTCAAGTCGACTAATGTCCCTGTTCTTTATTGCGACAACATAGGAGCTACTTATCTCTCAGCTAACCCGGGTTTTCACTCTCGCATGAAGCACCTAGCTCTTGATTATCATTTTGTTCGGGAGCAGGTTCAAGGGAAGACACTTCGTGTTGCTCACATTCCCTCTGCTGATCAGCTGGCGGATGCGCTTACCAAGCCACTGCCTCGTGCTCGATTTCCTGATCTCTCTACCAAGATTGGACTCTGTCGCCGACGTCCATCTTGAGGGGGCGTATTAGAGTAGATAAGGATTATCTATAAGTTGTTCTTATCTTGTATAGTTAACAACCTGATTACCTTATTGTATAAATATGTGTTCTCACAGTGAATAGAATCATCACTTCTCATATTCTACACTTATCCTCTACCCAAGGGACATATAGCTTTTTCTAGCCATAGTATTTAGAAAACAAAACACATCAGTTAAAAAATGCAGAGCGGGACATTTTATCCTATATGTGACAATTAGGTTCTTTCTTTAGTTTGCTCTGTTACTGATATATCTCAGTTCCCGAACTTATCAGATGCATTGGGTATAAAGAGAAATGTGATCTCATTTGTCTAAATGATGAGAGTTATGCTATTAAGCCAAGTAATTAGTGATTACAATGTAGAGGGCATCCATTTTCAATTCTGACGGGAAGAAAAGGAGAGCTCAACATTCTTATTGATAGCTCGAAGCCTGCCGATCACCACCACCTTCTCCACCGGTGAAGTCTCTAATGCCGATTTCAACCACGGAAATTTGTTGGTGATCTCATCCTCCTTCTCGAGCGAGAGTATAATGGTGTCCCTGCAAAAGAGTACTTCTTGACAGTTTTGTGATTAAATTGTCACTGGTTAGTTCATGTTGTACACTACATAGTATGAGTATGTGTTAGTTGATCTAAAACTACTTCTTTTGCTAAAATGGTTTCAACTAACAAGGTGGACGAAGTTTTTAGAATGTCATGTGGAGGGTGCTTTGTCTGTTGGTTGAATTTGGTGACTACAATGGTACTAACTTGTCAGGAATCAAACCGTTTTGTATCAAAAATGATTCACATATACAGAGGGAGGCTGCCATTTCTGGTTAACGGACTGAGGAAATGCTGCCATTTCCGGTTAACGAACCGAGGGCATAGCTCCAGACTCATGATCTGATTTTGTATGCTACTTCAAAATATATAGATGTTATATTTTTAAGAAGATGCAAACGTTGTTATATTTTAAGAATACAAATATATATATATATATATATATATTTGTGTTATAAAATATTCTAAAATCACCCAAAGTATACTAATAGAATCTCAAAGAATCACACATTTGGTTTTTAAAAAAACTCTAAAAAATAATCAAATCTTATAAAAACTCACTCAATTCTTTCAAAATTCTAAAATATTAAAATTTTATCAAATCCTTTGAAATACCAAGTTCAATACCCCCCTCGTAGTAGAAATTTTTCTTTTCTTTCTGTTGGTATGAAATAATGAATTTTGTTGAACTGTAATCACTTATAAAAGATTTAGTAACTAATCTATACTATGAAAGTTGCTCAACTCTCTCCATATGAGTGACACGTCAGCAGTGGAGAGAGTGCCACCTGTCAACCCAAATTAAAAGCACCTAAATTAAAAGAAAACATACTTAAAACTAAAGAGGAATCTGAAACATCTTACATGTATTTTATTCTTTTTCATATTACAAAAAGTTTTAATATTTATATAAGAAATCTAGAGAGGCTTAGAACATGTTGATGTATTCTTTAAGTGAGTAGATGCATCACTAAAAGATAAAAAAGTATAGAGAGTAAAATCAAAAAAAAAAAGAACCAAAAATTTACTTCGTCCTCTTAAGGTAAACCATGAAGATATGAACATATGGTTTGAGCGTTAAAAATTTCTCAACAATTTGAAGAGTCGCAGCAGTGATTGGGAATTTGGTTAATATTGTAGAGAAATTCATGAAAGTATGTCCATAGAGAAATAAATTTTTATATATAAAAAAGATCGGAGTATTGTTCACTATCAAATGAAAGATAGTTAAATCAATGATAGAATGTTGGTTGAAGAAAATACAGAGAGAAAAGAAGAAGGAAATTAAATGAAATTTTTATTGAAAATTAAATTTTAGAGTTATATTCAATAAATTGAATAGCTAGCAAGAAGAAATGTTGTTTATCTTAATTATAATCATTAAAGCCAAGCTGCATGAAAATCTTTTTGATAAAAGAGAATTTGAAAGTCTCATGGTATTTAATTGAGAAGCTTAAATACAAATATATCTAAATACCTAAGTTTTAGACAAGAATTGTAGGATGTTTAAACTGTTTTTATCTACCAATCAAATGTGCAAATGGTATGATTATTTTACTTCCTAAAAAAAATATGCTAATAGTTTTCGTCCACAAAAATCACTTTAGAATAAGATTTAGCTTTAAACAAAATTTAGTATTCTTTGCTTCCTCACAAAAAAATCTTAGTTTTGTTTCTTAATATATAACTAGATTAAGACCCGTGCTAGAGCACGGATTGAAATTCATTTTATTTATATTATAATTTTTATATAAAATATAATTTATGTGATTGTTTTTAAAAGTTTTTAAAACATTATTCAATAAAATCATATGATAAATATGATGTCTTGAAAATAACACCTATTTAGTAAGTTTTATATTGTTAATGATTCTAGATAAGTACCCGTGCTGTAACAATGGTTAAATTTAATTTTATACAAAATTTTGTATATTTAATATTTTAAAATAAAATTTTAATATGTTGTATTAGTTTATTAGTTTATGTATGTGAAGTTATTTCAACAATGTATATACTACATCATGACTTGATTGTCATTATAAGACATAATTTTGTAAATTTGGTTTTTAAAACGTGAGTTATTATATTATGAGTAATTTAATTTATTGTTATACTTTTGTTTTAATATACTTGGTTTCTTGAAATTTTTTCATATTATATTGACATTGCTATAACAAATCAATTTAGAGTGTTTATAGTTTCTAACTTTTGTATCAAATTTTAATATTTAAAAAATATTTAAAAATAAATTATTTAAAAGTTTATTATATTATATAAAATTATAAAATTCAACAAAAAAATATGAAATTGAATTTAAATATTCAAATTTTGACCCGTACTGAGTAAAATTTTTAAATCAATAGATATTATTTTTAAAGAATAATATTACTAAAGCTTGAATATTTTATAGATTGAACAATTTATATTTGTTTTTTTTAAATTCAACTTATGGTATATCCAGAAATAAAAATATTTTTAAATTATAATAAATAATATGATAATTTATTTGTTTCACAAAATAGAATCATATATAAAAATGAGAGGTGAAGTATAATGATAATTAACAAATTAATATGTTAAGTTAGATATCAAAAGATTTTTATATGGATGAATAATTTAATAAAGAAAATTAATATGGTAAGTTAGATGATATCAAATGATTCTTTAGAATATTATCTTTAAGATTTTTGAAATAAATTAAAGTTGCACCCACTATTTAATCTATAACCTATTTGTAACCAACTTATTAAAATTATATAGTCTACACAACATTGTTGTGTACTTCCATTTTATTATAAGAGAAATACTCTAAACTAGCACTAATCTAAGTTTTTCTTCCAAAATTAGCACACAATCTCAAATATTCCAAAATTAGCATTATTCTTTTTTTTATTCTAAATAATAAAATTAATTATAATACTTGCAATTTTGATGGATTTCACTGAAGCTTCTGGAGATGCTTGCGGCAAAGCTCCGGTGATGGTTCTTCTTCTTTGTGTATCAATTCCAATCTCAGATAGGGAGAACAAAGAAGAAGACCGAAGATCGGAAGAACGAAGATTGGGAGAAGAAGCCACACCGTTACGGTCCTCGTTTCTCCGTTCTCAGCCAAAATCTTATTCAGGTACCCTTACTGTTAAATTATTCTAGCCATGATTTTACAATTGGCTTGAGACTGAATCGAACATTTATGGTTTGTGAATCATGTTGGTTTAGGAATTTTTTGAATCAATGGCACAATTTGTTGATGGGTTAAAGTTCTCGGGAGGATACATCCACACTCTCACAAAGCTAGAGAGAGAGAGAAGCTAAAAAAAAAGCACACAACTTTTGCCTCTTCTCATCATCCTCACTCAGATCACTTTGTCTTCTGATTTAGGGTTCTTCATAAACAGGAAGAAATAAAGAGTTTTTTTCCTTGATTGTACACTATTTTGATTTGAGAAGAGAGAAGAAGAGATGCCATGAGCATCTTCAAGAAGAAAACCACTCCCATAGGTAAACAAAAAGTTGATAATTTTGTTACCATTGTTAGTTTTCGGTGTGTTTTATCTTCTTCATCTATGAAATTGCGATTAATGATATGAATCTTGTTGGTAGAACAAACTCAATCTGGATATAAATGGGAGCTTTAAGTGTTTGTTGTGTTCAAAATTAGATCTTGCTATGTGAGTTTTTGTTATCCATAAAAAGGTAGATAGATTTCTTTATTGCTACTTAGTAAAAAGATTGGATTGAGTGAAGAATGCTTTACCTTACCAGTTGTGGTTGATATTCACCAATGATGCATAGATATAAACAGTACGTTACATTGTACTAGGAAAATTGATTGAATGAAACTTTGTCTAAAATTCATGAAGCATTGTTGAAAATTTAGGAAGGGATCCGTAAACATTAGGGAGACCTTCCTACACTGTACAAGAGACTTTGGCGATGGTTCTTGATGGAAACAACGGTGGTGTGGTCTGGTTAGGCGGCGGTGGTGGAGGAGAAAAGGAAGAGAACGAGGAAGGTGGTTTGTGGGGAAGGAATCAAGAAGATGGTTCTCAGTCTAAACCTATGACTGAAGGTGATTGGGCTAAATTTGGGAGGCGGATTGTGTCCAAGGAGAAGAATGCAAACCAAACATACTTTTTTTTTGGATTCCTGAATATTTAGGAAAACCTTCCTAAAATTGAAGAACAGCTTCCTAAATATGATGAAACACCTCCTAATCATTATGAAATTCTTCATAAATTTAAAGAAATGAGTTTTTGAATATTTTATTTATGTTTTGCCTTATATATCAGCTTGGTTCTCTTGTTGTAGATATTGATTGGAATAAAAAGCTTCATATAATCTTTAAACCATTATGTTTATGAAAACCATCCTGAATTTCAAGGTGTTGATCCTCAAGAGTATTGAACCCCCTAAATTCGTATAAATGTGTTTCTAACTCTATATTTTTGTGTCTTTTGCTTCAATGTGTCAAATATTAGTAGATTACTCTATAAGCCAGGGGTAATGTTATCATTTTTGTGATATTAGGAAATCCAAATTGTTTTTATGAATGTCATCCTGAAGTTCAAAAAGTTCTTCCTGAATTTTGTAAAATCCTTCCCAAATTTGATAAAAATCTTTCTTAATTTCATATATTCCTTCCTGAAGCTCAATCACTGTTAAAACAAAGTGCAGACAGAAACATATGACACTGTTATTTGGGCAAGGTTCAAATTCTATGGCAAACATGCTTTAGATTTATCATTAGATAGCATCTAAATCTAACAGCACAAAGATAGAAGCTTGATGATGCATGCTAGGCTTAACACAACTCCAAAACCATATCAATAAGCAACAAGAACAATTCCACATAATTTCAGTTAATCATGAAATTAATCTTCATTATGCTTAAATTACAGAAAAAGCTAATTTGTTTTTTCTTAGAAGCCAACTATCGAACACCTTATGGGCACTAATAATCACTAACAAGTAGCACAAAAAAAAAATGAAGCTTGACCTTATAAGGACACAAAACTGGAGACTTCTATAACCGTCCTAACACAAAGATAGAACTTGGGCTCTAAAATTTTGGCAGCCACTTCAACGCCGCAGCTTCAATCATCACATTACCAACGAAATTACCTAAACGATCAGTCACATTAGTCGCATACTTATCCCATATATGCTTTTCTTCACCAAAGACTCTTTGATAATCTCCTTCGTGACTTTCCTCCTAATCTCAAGTGCCTTAACTATCATCTCACTCTCAATCTCTCTGTCGTCATCATTATTAGAACCGAGAAAATTACAAAGGAAAGGAAGAGAGGACGCAACATCAGCATCAAAAGCAAGTCAAGTGTAGATTGAACCACTGAACTATGGAATTCTTCAGGTTACAAAAAAAACATCTCGGGTAGCTTCGATCGGTCATCACTATTAACATCACCATCAACTATGGAATGTTGATTTTCAGATCCCAGCGAGAAAAATAGAGAAAAGAATCGATAAACCGAGAAAAGGTTAGGCAAACACGACGGGGAGAACACGACGACAATGACATATCAACGATGAGAATCGATTGGCAAGAGATCTGGGATGCTTCAAGGTCTTGTGGGAGTAAGGATTCAATTGGCTCATGGAAACGTTCCTTCGTCACGCTTCGAGCTTATCTGGAGAGATAAAGATAAGATTTTAATTATAATTGTATTGTTTTTAGTATTACATTAGAATATTTGTACTAGTTTTGGAAAATTTGAAAACATATGCTAATTGTGAAAGAAAAACTTAAAATGGTGCTATTTTTGTCAATTGCCCTTATTATAAAGGGGATTTTTAAGAAAAATTCTTGGGTTCACCCCTAGGGGTGAACTACTTTTGTTCACCCCCTCTTAATTAACCAATCAAAATACAACAAACTGCCATGTCATATCATATTTATAAAATAAATCAAAATTAAAATAAAAAGACAAAACAAGTTAAGGAAACCAATTCTGTATATTTTTTATTAAGGAAATGATGTTGGTTTAGGTTTATAAAATAACGTTTAGAGTTTATATTTTACAATTGAACGAAATCATATGTCGGTTTGGGTTTACAAAATAATGGTTAGGGTTTAGTTTTTACAATTAAACAAAATTATATGTCGTTTTGGGTTTACAAAAGAGTGGTTAGAGTTTAGAGTATAGATTTTACAATTAAATGAAATTATATATCGGTTTGGGTTTACAAAAGAGTGGTTAGAGTTTAGGGTTTAGATTTTACAATTAATCGAAATTATATGTCGGTTTGGGTTTACAAAAGAGTGGTTAGGATTTAGATTTTAAAATTAAGCAAAATTATATATCGGTTTGGATTTACAAAAGAGTGGTTAGGGTTTAGATTTTAAAATTAAGCAAAATTATATGTCGGTTTGGGTTTACAAAAGAGTGGTTAGGGTTTAGATTTTAAAATTAAGCAAAATTATATGTCGGTTTGGATTTATAAAATAGTGGTTAGGGTTTAGATTTTACAATTAAAAAAAAAAAATTTTAATTTCGGTTTATAATAAGAGTGATTTGGGTTTAGATGTTATAATTTAAAACTATAATATAATGTTTAGAATTAATAATTTTAAAATTAATTGATATATATACAGAATTTGTTTCCTTAATCAATAATTTGTTTTCTTAACTAAGAGGGGGTGAATAAGAAGGGTTCATCTAGTCTATATAATAATAGCAGAATAGATGTATATATAGCATGTGGGTACTCATCTAGTCTATATAATAATAGCAGAATAGATTTGTTAATGATTAAATTATGGTAAACATCAAAGCCCTAATTTATTTGATGATTTTCCTGCCGCCCTTAGTCTCACGTATTTCCTTTTCTTTTGCACAATTAGATATATCAAAAAGTTAATAAAACGACAGCAAATGGAAACTTTATAATTCCATATTTTCCATAATTTTCGCTAAATGTTAGTTTATAGAAAACCAGAAATAAAAATGGAAAATTTGAACCTTGATAAATACTCAACAACAACGACATTAAGGAACATCGCCCAAGATTTACTCTCTCTATATAATCTCTCTCTGTTCCTCATTGTTTCTTCATCGTTTTGATTCGCTTCTGATTTCTCTCTAATATTTTCAATTAACGACGACGCAATGACAGATTTCTTGCCTCCTAAGAAAGGCATGAGACAGAGACGGTTGCCGTTCCAGGCAATGTCAAGTACAAAGGAGTGGTTCAGCAGCAGAACGGTTACTGGGGGGCTCAGATCTACGCAGACCACAAAAGGATTTGGCTTGGAACTTTCAAATCCGCTGCTGAAGCCGCCACCGCTTACGACAGCGCATCCATTAAGCTTCGAAGCTTTGATGCTAACTCGCACCGGAACTTCCCTTGGTCTGATTTCACGGTCCATGAACCGGATTTTCAAAAGCCCTTCACGACAGAAGCTGTGTTGAACATGATCAAAGACGGTTCTTATCCGCACAAGTTCAGAGACTTTCTCAAACTCCGATCTCAGATGGTGGCGCGTATCAACATCGGTGGATCAAAACAAGTGCAAGGTGGAGGAGGACGAGGAGAAGAAGATCAAGAATCGGACAAGTGTTTCTCTTGGACGCTGCTTTTTCAAAAGGAGTTGACACCGAGCGATGTAGGGAAAGTGAATAGGCTTGTGATACCTAAGAAGTACGCAGTGAAGTTTATGCCTTACATAAACGATGATCCCAACGAGAAATTAGAAGAGGGCGAGATAGGAGGAGCTGAGGAAGATGTGGAGATTGTGTTTTACGACAGAGCAATGAGACAATGGAAGTTTAAGTTTTGTTACTGGAAAAGTAGCCAGAGCTTTGTCTTCACCAGAGGATGGAATGCATTCGTCAAGGAGAAGAATCTCAAGGAGAAGGATAGTATCGTCTTTTACAACTGCCATGTCCCGAGCAATGCCAAGACATTAGAAGGCCAAAGCAACAACTTCAAGATGATCGATGTTCATTACTTTTCAGGCAACGGTTTCATGGTTCCTGAGGAAGTCAATAAGACGGCTCAGGAGAGTTCTGGTGAAGAAATGAAAACAGGAAACGTCTTTAGCTCAAAGTTAGAAGATGAAGAACCCAAATCAGAGGAGAACAACTATGCTGTTTGGTGTACGGTTCCAATGTTCTTATGGAATTTTAAGAGATTTTTTTCATGGTTCCTGAGGAAGTAAACATAACGGTTCACGATAGTTGAGAGGAAGGAATAATGAAAACAGAAAAATTCTTGAGCTCTAAGTTAAAAGATGAAGAAACCAAAACAGAGGAGAACAACTATGCTGTTTGGTGTACGGATCCAAAGTTCTTAGGGAATTTTAAGAGATTTTTTTCTTCTTTCTGTTTAGATTTGAAATAATCAATTATTGTTGAACTGCAACACTTTTAAAGATTTAGTAACTAATATAATACAATACTGATTCTGTTGGAAACAACTCTCTTTATATCACATCATCTGTTTTTAATGAAAACAAAAAGAGTAAGACAAGACTAGAACTCTCTTTGAACTTAATCGGGATCATGAGAAAGTTACAACAAACTGTGCCTTGTTCCGCTTGATACGTCGTTAAGTCCTCAAAAGAGCCTTTCTTAAAAGTTAATCTTTCTTTGCACCCTTATCAATCCAAAATGATTAGATGACCATGTTAAGCAACTATAGACTCATTAAAACAAAACAGAAACACCAAAACAAAAAAAGACATTTGGAATTATATATATATTTTTTGTAACGGAGAAAAATAAAGACATTTTAAAGTACTAAATTGAATTTTCTCTAAATTCAGTAGTTTTTAAAAAACAAAATTAACCGAGTATATAATTTTTTTCTAAATTCACTGGTTTTGTTATTAATAATTTTTGAAGAAAATAACTGTCGAAAAGGTATGGGTTCAGATTCAATTTCAATAACTGGTTTAGTTGTTGGTTAAAAGAAAATCAGTATTTGGTTTAGTGGAGGGTTTGAAACCGGGAATTGGAGGAGTAATGCAAACACTATTTTCGCGGAGTAATATTTGAGGGGTGAACCTCTTCATTCACTCCCTTATACAATAAGGAAATAAAATCTGTACACATTTATTATAAAATTAAAAACTTAAACCGCTCTTTTATAAACCCAAACCGATATATAATTTTGTTGTAATTGTAAAATCTAAACTCTAACCATCTCATTTGTAAAACCAAACCATCTCATTTGTAAACCCAAACCGACATATACTTTCGTTCTAATTGTTAAATCTAAACCCTAACCATCTCATTTGTAAACCCAAACCGACATATAATTTTGTTCTAATTGTAAAATCTAAACCTTAGTCATCTCATTTGTAAACCCACACCGACATATAATTGTGTTCTAATTGTAAAATCTAAACCCTAACCACCTCATTTGTAAACCCAAACCTACATATAATTTCGTTTTAATTATAAAATCAAAACCCTAATTCTCATTTATAAACCCAAATCGATATATAACCTCGTTTAATTGTAAAATTTAAACCAAGACAATATTTAACTTCTTTAAATAAAAGTATACAAAATCTGTGTCCTTAATTAGTTTTGCTTTTTAATTTAATTTTGATTTATTTTTAAAAAAAATATTAGATAAAACATTCTGATTGGTTGAGAGGGAAGGGGGTGAATACAAAGGTTCACCCCTAGGGGTGAACCTAAGTATTTTTCATTTTCGCGAGAGTGGATATGCTATCTCAACGCTGCGTTTTGGTATTAATCACATCTGATCTTTATCTTTTTCATTATCGTTGTTTCGACTTCTTCTCTCTTGTAACATAAATCTAGAGAGAGAGAGAAACTCCATTGTTCTTCATGAGCTTTGCTCTGATCCTGTAATCAACTCCTTGATATAGTGGATTGTCGAATTGATTCGGCCCCAGACGTAGGTCAGATCACACCGATCTGATTGAACTGGGTAAACAATCTTGTGTGTGTTCGTTGTTTTTTCTTTTTGCGATTTGTTTCCGATTCGTTTCAAACGTTTCCGATACACATATAGAGAGTTGAGAGAGTTTTTCTTAACATAGTGGTATCAGAGCTTCATTCTAATTGTGATATCTCAATCCGATCAATGATGACTACGACTTCTCGCTATGGAAGATAAGGATCTTGGCTCAATTAGGTGTTCTTGGGTTAAAGAACATACTCACTGATTTCCATCTAACGAAGTGTGTTGCCCTATCTAAGAGTGAGGAAAAGAAGGCTTATGCTGATGAATCTGTTGAGGGATCACCACCACAAACTAAACAAGTTCCCTCAACAGAATCATTGTAAGGTACTAAGGAAGGTAAATCATTGTGAGACTACAGCTGAGATGTGGGCTTTGCTAAACAAGTTGTACATGGAGACTTCGTTGCCAAATAGAATCTATGTGCAGTTAAACTTTTACTCGTTCAAGATGGTTGATGCGCAGAAGATAGATCAGAACGTTGATGATTTCTTGAAGATAGTTGCAGAACTAGGAAGCTTGGAGATTCAAGTTACAGAGGAGGTTCAAGCAATCTTGCTGTTGAATTCTTTACCAGTGAGTTACAACCAGCTGAAGCACACACTTAAGTATGGTAATAAGAACTTTTGGTTCAAGGTGTGGTTTCATCGGCTAAATCACTGGAACGAGAGCTAGCTGAGTTGAAAGAAAGCAACACTAGTTCGTCGGCAGCTCTATTTATGAATGAACGAGGGAGACCACAAACCAGAGGGCAACATAATGGATCAAAAGGCAAGAGCAGGAGCAGATCAAATTCTAAATCGAGAGTTTTTGTTGGTTCTGTAAAAAGGAGGGACACATTAAGAAAGACTGATATGCCAGAAAGAGAAAGTTCGAAGGTGATGGACAAGGTGAAGCTGGGGTTCTTGTCGAGAAGTTTGTGTACTCAGAAGCTCTGAGTATGAATGATCAAGATGCCAAGGATAAATGGGTGATTGATTCCGGATTTACGTATCACATGACATCCATGAAGGATTGGTTCTCGGACTTCAAAGAGAATGTTACAACTACGATATTTCTCGGGGACCACCACACGGGGTAGTCAAAAGGGAGTGGAACTATCAAGATCAATACTCGTGGTGGCTCCATTAGAATGTTGAGGAATGTTTGATATGTGCCAAACTTGAGAAGAAACCTTATTTCCACAGGAAATTTGGATCAACTTGGTTACAAGCATGAAGGTGTAGATGGCAGAGTTCATTTTTACAAGGATACTAAAACAGCTCTGCAAGGTAGTTTGGTGCATGGCTTGTATATTCTTGATGGGGACATACTGTTCTAGGTGAGAGCTGTAATGCAGAGGGGAAAACAAGTGTTCGGCGTTTCTTTGGAGTGTGTGCAATTTTTGGATGGCGGCTTATCGCTTGCCTAGGGAATGTATTACGGAGGATAACTCTATGTGTTTGACGTTTCTCTGGTTCGGGACAGAGATGAATGCTCAGAAGGCAAAGGTAGCTTGGGAGGTTGTTTGTAAACCACAAAAAGAGGGTGGTCTTGGGTTGCGGTCACTACACGAGGCTAATACCGTTTGCTGCTTAAAGTTGATCTGGCGTTTGGTTTCTCACGGTGACTCTCTCTGGGTGAAATGGGTACACACAAATTGTTGAAGGAGGCTTCTTTCTGGTTAGTGAAGAGTACCTCTACCTTAGGTTCTTGGATCTGGACTAAACTCCTAAAGTATAGAGATATGGCTGAACATCTTTCTGGTTCGATACTTGGTCTGGTATGGGAACGCTCTCAGAGGTTGTGGGTGATAGAGGTGTTCTTGATCCAGGGATACCCTGGCGGAGGTGTGGGCTCAGCGTCTTTGTCGACAACGACACCGTTCTGATCACCTTAATGCGATTGAGGATGCTCTGCAGTTGTCCAGGCAACAAACCCAGCCGAGAATAGATAGAGTGCTCTGGCGCGGTAAGAATGATGTGTTTCGCCCCAAGTTCATTACTCGAGATACTTGGAATCATATTCGCACCACATCTAATGCGGTAGCGTGGCATAGAGGAGTTTGGTTTGGTCATGCTACTCCAAAGATCTCTTTTTGTGTGTGGTTGGCGGTTCTTTATCGTTTAGCAATCGGTGCTCGTCTGGTTTCGTGGAATGGGGGGATTGCGGTTTCTTGTGTTTTCTATCAACTCACCATGGAAAAAAGGGACCATTTGTTTTTTGTGTGTGACTTCGCCTCTGCTATATGGTCGGCTCTTGCTAAGGGTCTGCTCAGAATGCAGTACACTAATGTTTGGTCTACTCTAATTGATTACATCTCAAACCCTCAACTTCTCCTGGTCGAGGGTTTCCTTATCCGTTAATGGGTGCCGGCATGGTGATGCACCAAAGCCAGCATCAACCATAATTGAGTGGATTGAACGACAAGTAAGAGACTAGCTCCTTGCCATTGGCCAATTGAGGGATCGTAGATATGACGAGGCTTTTATGGTTTGGCTACAATCTCTCTGTTAATGATGGCTTTTGAGTAGCTTTCTAAGCTATTTGTTATTTCAACAAAAGTTGTACAAGTTGTAAAACAGTATATTTTTTCTTCGAATATAATTTAACATTAAATTAAAAAAAAAAAAAAAAAACCAATAAGTAAACTTACAAAATATGTATTCGTTTGCTGTTATGTCGTACGTCTTCGATCTTTGACTGAGATAAAAGCACAATGTGAAATTAATAGATATTAACAAATGAAGCAAGGGGACTTAACGTTTTCTCCAACACAGTGCAGGTTAACCAGAACGATAACTTTATGTTTCAGCAAAGCAACACAGTGCACATTTTTAAGTTTCAGCTCATGGTTGCTTCGCTGATCTTTTTGGAGATCTTCCTGCTGTGAAGATATTTCTCTGCTTGTATCAGCTTTTCCATTGAGTTTATTGTCTGCAATTTTAGTTGATTCGAGTGTTGCGATTATCACGATGTGTTGATATGTTTATAGACTCTGAAACACAAGACGTTGTTGACGATGTTGTGTTCTGGAGTTTTATGGCAAGTAGATATGCTAATCAAAAAGGAGAGCTAAGGTTCGAAAGCTTTAAGCAGATCCTAGAGTACATAATTAATAGTGGATGGTTAGAAATGTTTTTGGAGCATCCTATGTTCATGCTCAGAACGTATGTGCAGTTAGTTTTAAGAGAATGAAACATGGTTTGCTTGATTCTTATTTATGACTTATGCAAGTTCACAATATTCAGATTCTTTGTTCACAATATTCAGATTTTTAGTTCTTTATCGAGTCTTTATAGGTTTTAGGACACTTTCGAAGAATATGAAGGAAAAATGAGCAATTATGGATGCAAACAAGCATATGAGATGGATGTTGGTTCACATGAAAACCCGCCTACCAGAGGAACCCGCCTGGCTAAGCAACAAAGTCTAATCCGACAAGTTTCACGTCAAAACCCGCCTATCTGAGAAACCCGCCTTGCTAAGAAACATAGTCTGAACCGACAAGTTTCACGTCAAAACCCGCCTACCTGAAAAATCCACTTGGCTGAGAATAGTCTTAACTAGGCCGTTACCTTTTTTTACCTTATTTGGAGAACTCTATAAATACTTTTTATTTGCTGGGAGAAAAATCATAAGTTTTATTTTTACGCTTTCTTTCTGCAACCAGAGCTTTTTTGTAAGCCAATCTTTTGGGATTCTAGAGATTCATCCTCATTGACAATTTGGAGAAGATTTCTAAACCCTTCATTATTATTTCTACAATTTAATCATGTTTTCTTCATCTATTATTTTTGTTTTCTCTTTTGTTATGTGTGAGTAGTTCTTCAATTGGGTTTTAGGGTTCCAATTAGGAGATTCAATGAATTGATGTTTTAATTGTTGTTTGGAGTTCTTAATCCTTAGGTTCTTTGATTCACATGATCTTAATGCTAAAATAGGACTGATCACCTTGTTTTAGACTCTAGGTCTTTCTATGCATCAAAAGTGTTCGATAGAATGCATGAATGAGTGTAAATTGAGCAATGTATTTCTAGCCTGCGAAAGTTGATGTTAGGACGCATTGTGAACTTAATGAACTTGATTATGCGAATTTGGATATGAGGTTGCAAATGAAAGTTTAGCAAATTAATAGTCAAGTTTAGTTTCTAATGCCTTGAAAGAGGGTTAGTCTATTCTTGTGTTCATGTTCTAGAACGATTCTTAATTATCGAATTCCATATTTCATTTTCTCATTAGTCATTGATCTCTGAAATACCCTATGACCCAATGTTTTAATCCCATTAGTTTAATCGTTTTATTTCTTGTATTTTTATATACAATTTCTGAAACCGAACAAAATATATTGCGTTCGCTTTAGCTATTTACGACTCTCGCAAATCTTTAGTGTACCATTGGTCCTTGTGGATTCGATCCCGTATATACTGCCTTGCGGTTAAGTGTATCGGGTAATTACTTGAGCAATCATGTTACTAGCACATGGAGACTCCATGGGTTTCTCTTCATTTCAGTGGAACTAGTTCTCTTTAATCCAGTTCTTCAAAATGTGTTCCTGCTAATCAAGTTGTGTTCCAAGACAAGGGGAGCTGATCATAGTGATCATTCAAGAGACCTTTTAACCTTGTTGCCTCTTGGTGATGGTAGCTACTTTATTGGACAAGAAGCGTCTCAAGACCGAGACCACCAGATTTGATTTGGTTCTCAGTCACATATCCCTCAAGTTCACATAGACGCTTTTGTGGTTAAGGAGGTTATGGAAGACTTACACATGTGGAGTTATTCATGTCCAAGAGTATTAGATATCATATGTGGATTTTTGGATTAGACTAGATTGTTTTTAATTGGTTTAGATTAGTTTCGGTCTAGTTCATGTATTTAAGAACTTGTGTACAGTTCATTAACACTTGAATAAAGATATTTTACAATTCTGTTTCTCTCTCGATCATACAGGATGAGAGAAACTGATAGTACGTTTTATTGAGTCTTTCTTTTCTTTTCCCTTCTCATTTCTCAAAATTCGCTAAAATTTATAGGTTTTACATAGAAATTTTTTTGTTGATTTATCTTTTGTCTTTTTTAAGTTGACCTATTGAGAAGAGTCAATTAAAAAACAAATTAAATAAAGGGAAGAAGAAAATTAAAAAAATACACAACCGCATGAGATGAGAAACGTTTTGTTAATTGATAATTAAGTTAGGGTAAACCGTTTACCGTAAACGTCAAAAACCCTAATATACTTGAGATTTTCCTGCCGCTCATATCTCATGTATTTCCTTTTTGTTTTGGACAACCAGATTATATAAAAAAGTGAATAAACCGACAACAATGGAAATTCCATATTTTTTTCATAATAAACAACAAAATAAAAATGGAAAATCTTAACTTTATAAATACTCTGTAATTCATTGTTTCTCTTCATCGTTTTGTTTCGCTTCTGATATCTCTCTAATATTTTCAATTAACGACATACGACGCAATGACAGAGACCGAAACTTTCTTGCCACCCAAGAAACGCATGAGACTTGATGACGAACCAGAAAAAGCCCAAGTGGTTGCATCTGCTACAAAGAAGGTTGCCGTTCGAGGCAAGGTCAAGTACAAAGGAGTGGTTCAACTGCAGAACGGTCATTGGGGGGTTCAGATCTACACAGACCAGAAAAGGATTTGGCTTGGAACTTTCAAATCCGCTGTTGAAGCGGCCATGGCTTACGACAGCGCATCCATCAAACTTGGACGCTTCGATGTCAACTCGTACCGGAACTTCCCTCGGTCTGATGTCACGACACACGAACCGGAATTCCAAGATCGCTTCACAACAGAATCTTTGTTGAACATGATCAGAGAAGGATCTTACCAACAAAAATTCAGAGATTTTCTCAGGAGCCGATCTAAGATTGTCGGTGGATCAAAACAAGTCGTCAGAGGAGAAGAATCGAACAAGGGTTTCTCTCGCACGGAGCTTTTTCAGAAGGAGTTGACACCGAGCGATGTAGGGAAACTGAATAGGCTTGTGATACCTAAGAGGTACGCTGTGAACTATATGCCTTCCATAAGCAACAATGAGAAGGAAGAGGGTGAAATAGCGGAAGGTGTGGAGATTGTGGTTTACGACAGAGAATTGAGACAATGGAAATTTAGGTATTGTTACTGGAAAAGTAGCCAGAGCTTTGTCATCACCAGCGGTTGGAAGAGTTTCGTGAGGAAGAAGAAACTCAAGGAGAAGGATGTCATCAGCTTTTACACTTGCGATGTTAAGACATTAGAAGGTCAAATCAAGCACTTCTTGATGATTGATGTTCATTACTCTTCACGCAACGGTTCCGTGGTCCCTGAGGAAGCAAATATGACGGTTCATGATAGTTCAGAGGAAGGAATGAAAACTGAAAAATTCGTTAGCTCCAAGTTAAAACATGAAGAAACCAAAACAGAGGAGAACAAAGGAAGCTTTCTGCTGTTTGGTGTAAGGATCCAATGTTCTTAGTAGAGATTTTTTTCTTTCTTTCTGTTTAGATTTGTTGAAGTAATCAATTCTAATTGTTGAACTGTAACACTTTTTCAAAGATTTAGTAACTAATATAATACAATACTGATTCAGTTGGAAACAATTACTCTCTTTATATCATCTGTTTTTAATGAAATCATATCATCTGTTTTTAATGAAAACAAAAAGAGTAAGACTAGAACTAGAACTCTCTTTGAACTCTCTTTGACTCATAAAAAGAGTCGGAGTAGCTTTTTGTACCTTGATGGTCTCGCGGATGTTGCGGTCGACCTATAGAAATTGAGAAACACTTGAAAGACAAAATTATAAGAATAACTCTCTTATTGCTTAAGAAAAATTAACTCAAAAACTTAAGCTCTCTCTCTTACAAATCTTTCTTTCTCTCAAAGCTCACAACTCATATGTTATGCTACAACCCATCATCTCCTTATATATAAAAATCTATAGTATATTTTCCTAATCCTAATAGGAAAACTTCTTATTCTATTATATTTAGATATCTCCTAAATATAATTTCCAATTTCCATTTCTTGGTTAGCTTGGCCTCCAAGCTTACTTCAAGCTTACTCCAACATTTTCCCTCTTAAATTTGAAGTCTTCTTCTCCAATATCTTTAACACCAATGAGCTCCCTCGTTTCCTTGTACTTGATCCTTCCAAGAGCCTTTGTTAAGATGTCCGCTTTCTGCTTGTCTCTGGGAACATGCTCGACCTCTATAATCCCATTCTCCACACACTCCCGTATAAAATGAAACCTTGTGTGTATATGTTTGCTGCGTCCATGAAACACGGGATTTTTAGTAAGTGCGATCGCCGATTGATTGTCTATTCTGATAGTTACAACTCCACACGATGTCTCAGTGATCTCTTTGAACAAGTCATGAAGCCAAATCGCCTGCCTTGCTGGTTTAGTGGCGGCCATGAACTCGGCTTCACATGAAGATAACGCTACAGTCTCTTGCTTCTGTGAACACCAAGTTATTAAACTCCCTCCAAGATAGAACACATGCCCAGTCGTACTCTTGCCATCATCTGGATCCACATTATGACTGCTATCACTATAGCCGACTAAGCATGGATTCTTTGAAGTCGACCTTGTGAAAGTTAACCCATATGCAGCAGCCCCTTTCAAATATCTCAAGCACTATTTCATTGCTGCTCCATGAGACTCCTTAGGATTTTGCATGTAGCGACTTAGTACACCGACACAAAAGGACAAGTCAGGTCTTGTGTGTAGCAAGTAACGAAGACACTCCACATTCCTTCTATAACTTGTAGCATCAATATCTTTCTCCTTCAGTGCTTTCGACAACTTCAAACCTGCTTTCTTGGGTGTCTGAACCGAATTGCAGTTTGACATTCCAGCTTCCTCCAAGATTTTTAATGCATAGCGATTTTGGCTCAGGGTTATGCCATCCTTATGTTGCTGCACCTCAATTCCAAGATAGTAAGTTAGCTGACCGAGATCACTCATTTCAAACTTAGTTGTCATTTCTTTCTTGAAGTCTCCTATACCTTTGATACTTGTTCCTGTGACGAACAAGTCATCAACATATACTGCAACTAGAAGCAAGTCATGGTTTACCTTTCTCCTATAGACTGATGGCTCTTTAGAACACCTTTTGAACTGCAACTCCTTGAGAACTTCGTTCAACTTCTCATTCCAAGCCCTTGGAGCTTGTCTAAGCCCATACAATGCCTTTTTGAGTTTGTACACCTTATTCTCACACCCCTTTTCTACGAAACCCTCAGGCTGTACCACATACACCGTTTCTTTTAAGTCACCATGCAGGAATGCCGTTTTTACATCGAGATGATGTATTTCCCAGCCGTTTGATGCAGCAAGACTGATAAGAAGACGAATTGTCTCAATTCGAGCAACCGGAGCGAACACATCCTCAAAGTCAATTCCATATCTTTGCACGTACCCCTTTGCAACGAGCCTAGCTTTATGTTTGCTTACACTGCCATCTGAGTTCCTTTTGAGTTTAAAAACCCATTTTAAACCTATTGGCTTCACTCCTTGTGGAAGTTCAACAAGATCCCAAGTATGATTCCTTGCAATCGAGTGAATCTCATCTTCACACGCTCTCAGCCAATGTTCCGATTCTTGTGCTTCATAAAAATCTCTAGGCTCATCATCCATACTCATTAATAAGCGTTCGCTTTCTTCTTCTGCTAATAAGATGTAATCATCAAGATATTTTGGTTTTGTGATTACTCTCTGAGATCTCCTTAGCTGCGGTTGTTCTGCATCAGTTGATTCTTCGTTATCATTGTCTTCGCTTCATGTATCACTTTCCTCCATTCCTCTATTATCGAATCATGTATCCACGTTTTCAGACCTTGACTCATTAGTGTTGGAAGAAACAAGTTCTCCAGTTCTTGTCTCTCCACTTGCCACTTGAATTCCATGGTTTCCGAAAATTCCAAAACCAATGATAAAATCTCCAGTTGCAGCTTCATTAGTGTTGTTTTGGTTCCAATTCTTGCTCTTTGTTTCATCAAAGACAACGTCCCTGCTTACTACTACCTTGCGTGTGTGTGGATCATATAGGCGATATGCCTTTGATCCTGGTTCTGTGCCTAGATGGACTAACATTCGTGACCTGTCATCCAATTTCTTCAAGTGGGACGACTCTGTTTTGGCATAACAGATACAACCGAAAACTCGAAGATGGTTGAGATTGGGCTTTCTAGACAGATACAACCAATGATAAAATCTCCAGTTGCAGCTTCATCAGTGTTGTTTTGGTTCCAATTCCTGCTCTTTGTTTCATCAAAGACAACGTCCCTGCTTACTACTACCTTGCGTGTGCGTGGATCATATAGGCGATATGCCTTTGATCCTGGTTCTGTGCCTAGATGGACTAACATTCGTGACCTGTCATCCAATTTCTTCAAGTGGGACGACTCTGTTTTGGCATAACAGATACAACCGAAAACTCGAAGATGGTTGAGATTGGGCTTTCTAGACCGAAACAACTTGTACGGTGTCTTATCATTGATTGCTCTTGTAGCAATACGATTCAAGAGGTAGGTGGAATGTCGAATCGCTTCTCCCCACAGAAAGTTTGGCACACGCATATGCTTCAGAACACTTCGAGTCATCTCCATCATGGTTCCGTTCCGTCTCTCAACAACTCTGTTCCGTTGAGGAGTGTATGGAGCTGTAAGATGTCGCCTAATACCGGAGTTGCTGCAGAAGTTATTGAATTCTTCAGAGACGAATTCTCCTCCTCTATCGGTTCTGAAAGTTCCTATGCGTTCCCCAGATTCTTGTTCTGCCAAGCTCTTGAACCTCTTAAATTTGTTGAAAGCTTCACCTTTTTCTTTCAACAAGATGGTCCACATATATCTAGTGTAGTCATCTATAAGAACAAAGATATATCTGTTCCCAGCCATTGTGTTAGGTGATATAGGACCGCAAAGATCACCATGCACTAGCTCAAGAGCTCTGCTTGCCCGATAGAGAGTTGCTTGTGGGAACGTTCTCCTTGTTTGTTTGCCGAGTAGACACGAACCACAAAGTTTTTTTCGAAAATTGTCCAGTGGAACTCCCATCACTAGCTCTTTTTGTACCATGGACTTCATTGTCTCAAAGTTTATGTGGCCTAGCCGTGCGTGCCACCTACTGCAATCACTTACTGTTGTTGAATAGAAACACACTGAATCTCTTATTCCCATGCTCACCTTGTACAGGCGGTTTCGAGATCTAATTGCTTTGACAAGCAATTTTCCATCACGATCATGCATTGTCAGATTGTCACCCTTCATTCTCACATCACAACCTGACTCGGTTGCCTGTCCAAAACTGATAATGTTGCTCTTTAGATCAGGGATGAAATAAACCTCAGACATTATTCTCGTTTCTCCATTCTGATCTACGAACTCGATCAAACCCTTACTCTTGATGTCTATCTTCGAGTCATCCCCAAATCTAACTTTCCCAGTAATTGTTTCATCAATTTCTTTGAATAATTGACGGTTACCAGTCATGTGGTTGCTAGCTCCGTTATCAAGGTACCAAACATTGTCATCTCCGGTGTTAGTCTCATATTTGCTTGGTACGATCTTCCCTTCATTTAGATACACTACCTCGTGTATCATAAGTTCATCCGCTTCTGTTGTGCTCTTGTTATCAGTCTCTAGTGCTTCTTGAAGTTTAAGTAATCGATCAGGACAGTTTGAAGCAAAGTGCCCTGCTTTATCACACCGATAACAAATAACTTTGGAGGTATCTCTTCCGCCACCAGAGCGTCCACGACCTCTTCCTCTGCCATAGAACCGTCCGCCACGTCCTCTGCCTCTGAAGTCTCCTCCGTAATCACGAGAGTATTGAGTCGCTTGTGGTTCTGTATCTGCATACATGAGTTTGCTCTGGTCGTCTTGTGCTTCTTCATCCTCGGAAATACGTTCTTCATAGGTCTTTAATCGGCCTATAATATCTTCAAAGCTTGTACTCTTTAGATCTAGTACTTGCTCAAGTGAAGCGACGATGTGGATATATTTCTTACGAGGAAGACTCTTAAGAAACTTCTTCACGATCTTGGGTTCTTCAATCTCTTCTCCTAGTGCAGCTGATTTGGAAGCAATCTCCGATGACTTGCCTGCAAAGTCATCGATACTCTCTGTATCCTTCATCTTCAAACGATCAAACTCGGCCATCAACGTTTGTAGTCTTGCCTCCTTAACACGTTCTGCCCCTAGGTGTCTCGTTTTTATGGCCTCCCACACCTGTTTTGCTGTATTTAATTCTCCTACTTGCAGGATGAGAGCCTTGGGGATTGATTGGAATAACAACGTTGTAGCCATGTCGTTCTTCTCACTGTCGCTCTGATGGTTCTTCAATGATGTCCCATACGTTATGTACTTTGAGACAGATTCTCATCTTCATAGCCCAAACCGTGTAGTTGGCGGCGGTCAGCATGGGACACTTGATTGAAGAAGGACCTCCGTCTTTTAGTTTTGCTAACTGTGTGTTTGATAATTCCGTGATTTCCCCCATGATGTTCTAGCACGTCCTGTGATGATTCCCTCAAAGCTCTGATACCAAATATAGAAATTGAGAAAGACTTGAAAGACAAAATTATAAGAATAACTCTCTTATTACTTAAAGAAAAATTAACTCAAAAACTTAATCTCTCTCTCTTACAAATCTCTCTTTCTCTCAAAGCTCACAACTCATGTGTTATGCTACAACCCATCATTTCCTTATATATAAAAATCCATATTATATTTTCCTAATCCTAATAGGAAAACTTCTTATTCTATTATATTTAGATATCTCCTAAATATAATCTCCAATTTCTATTTCTTGGTTAGCTTGGCCTCCAAGCTTACTTCAAGTTTACTCCAACACGACCTAGCTTATCTTTGATCTTTGACTGAGATAAAGGCACAAACAAGTAGCAGTTTTCTTGTGAAAATAACACCTTGAAATTAATCGATATTAACGAATGAAGCAAGGGATCATGAGATAATTACAACAAAAGAGCCTTTCTTAAAAAGTTAATCTTTCTTTCCACCTAGGTTAGTAGTCTATATATACTTTAAAAGAATCTGGAACTAACTGGTTTCTACCATTATCAATAATGTTAGATGACAATGTTAAGCATCTATAGACTCATTAAAACAAAACAGAAATACCAAAAAAAAAAACAAACAGAAAGATTCGTATAGTTAACCAAGAAATACTAGATTAATCATGAAAACAAATCTCTTGGCCTTGTGAGACAAATCTATAACAAATTGCTAATATTTTCATCAGTGGAGACAAGGAGGCTTAAAAAATAAATTAATAAATCGATAGCGAATTTTCTCTAAATTCAGTATATGGTGTTGTTATTAATAATTATTTAAATAAAATAAAAATCATCAGAAATTGTTTTTAGAAAATATTTAGCAAAAAAAATATTTGATCTTGGTTGTGTTGTCTTCCATAAGAAGGAGGATGACGCCGTAAAAGCAAAAAAAAAAAAAAAATATAGTCATTGGCTTATAATAATGGCGAGACATCGGACACCTCACACCACCAAAAATCAAACGTCAACATTTTCATTTTTGTTTTGTTCAATTCTCAGAATCACAACATCTTTTGTTTGCCCAACCGGTGAGTTCTTCCTTCCTTTCCTTCCTTAGTTATCGAACTGACCCATGAAAATGCCCACCACACGTCACGTGTTTATGCTTCTTTCGGTGGATCCAAATTTTTTAATTAAAAACCATTCCTTTCTTTAAAATCTTTGGTTCTTTCTTCAACCAACTCTGTTTTTTTGGTGCTTTCATTGCGTTTGGTGTTTAATCTTCATCTGGGTATTTCTCAAATATCATAACTTTATATCTTAAAAATTTTCGAAATTTGTAGTACCCTTTTGCTTTTGATTGAGTTGGGTTCCTTCTTGTGATTCATAGATCTGATTTGGTTGCAATCTACGTTTGATTAGATCGGAGGAGCAAGGCTCTTTATTCTCGTCTTTACTTGCTTACTTTCAAGTCTTTTGTTTTATCCACTTATATCTATTATTTGTGTAAAGATCTTGTTTTATGTTTCTCTCTTGATTTGTTTCTTGGTTAAATGAAATAGCTTAAGATTGGGAATATGAAAATGTCTTTTGGCTGATTTTGGAAATTGGAATGCAGATAGATAGTTTGAGGTAATTATTAGCATGGAAGGAATCATTGTGAGAAGAGTTATACCATCTGACAACAGTTGTCTCTTCAACGCAATCGGGTAATCAATCAGCTCTTTTGAGTTAAGAAGAAGTTTATAGAGTTATTTGCCTTTGAGCCTTGTGTTCTTATCTTTGAGGTCTCTTTCTCTTCTACAGCTATGTCATGGACAAGGACCAAAAAAAAGCTCCTGAGCTGAGACAGGTTTGCTCATTTGTCTTTAGCTTCTTTGATTCTCTTTAGAGTTAGTTCAGCTGCATTCTATGTTTAGCTTCTTTTACCTTGTAGTTATCAGCTTCATTAAGCTTAGAGGTTCCTGATACCGTTCTTTGGTCAATCTTGATATGGTTAATATCCAATTCCAAACAATCGAAAAGTAGCAATACTTGAGGTAGGTTTATGGAAGAGAATGTTACCAAATGAATTGAGTATTGCAAGTAACCGTTTAGTGAATTTTCCAATCATTATTAAATAGTTCTGAGACATTAGCTGGGTACTATTTTGCTAAGGTGATAGCAGCAGCAGTTGCAAGCAACAAGGAGAAATATAACGAAGCATTTCTAGGGAAGCAAAATGAAGAATATTGTGCTTGGATTCTCAATCCAGAGAAGTGGGGAGGTATCCTAATTTGTTCATATCTCCATACTATCATGTGCTTGATGCTTGTAGGTTTCATCATTGTGTATTGAAAAGTTTCTTTTCTGTTTTCTTTTGTATAGGTGCGATTGAGCTTTCTATATTAGCAGATTATTATGGTCGAGAAATTGCAGCTTACGATATTCAAACTAGTCGATGTGACTTGTATGGACAGGTACCATCAAAATCAAACAATACAAATTCTGAAAGAAACAAAACTTCAAAAGTATTAAACATTAGTTTTCTCTTTTGCAGACGAGAAACTACAACGAAAGAGTGATGCTAATCTATGACGGTCTTCACTACGATGCACTCGCTGTAAGTTGATATATTCTGCATTGAAAAATTGAACTGAATTACAAAACTGGTGGCTCAAATACTTCCTTGCTATGAATTTTCCAGTTGTCTCCATTTGAAGGAGCTGAGGAAGATTTCGATATGACTATATTTCCAGTTGGTAAAGATAGATCCATCGGGTCAATCGAAGGGCTTGTACTAAATCTAGTAAAGGACCAACAAAGGTAATATATATATGTGTTAACTATAGTTTGTTAAATGTGGCTTAACTGCTTAAGCAAAAAAGAATAAACCCTGTGATTTGGTTTATTTGTTTCAGGAAAAGGAGTTACACAGATACTGCAAACTTCACTCTGCGTTGCGGTGTATGCCAAATTGGAGTTATTGGACAAAAGGTCATTTGCTTTGTCTCCTTAAGTTCTTCATTTAGTATGCTTTTTATCAACCATAGAGCTTGATAGTGAAACATATAATTGAAACTGTAACAGGAAGCTGTGGAGCATGCTCAAGCAACTGGTCACGTTAACTTTCAAGAATACAAATAAGAGAATGACTGATTTGATTCTTTCATACAATTCCAAGAATGGGGAAAAGTATATTACAAAAAATGATGTGCTGTTCTTAATTTTGTTTTTTCTGTTGTCAACAATTCAAATCCTGTCTGTTGTACAATTATCTCACGTTGTCTTCTTTCTTTGGTTACATCCCCTCTAAGAGAACCATTGTTGTCTCACCGATAATGTCATGAAAATTTCAAAACGAAAATTTCCACTATACATATGATTTGGAGCTGCTTTTAGCCTTTGGCCATACACATGGTCCAAAATGGGACAGTACATAACAAAACGAAAACAAACAATCAAAGCAGAGCATAACGAAATGAAATGTGCATCTTCGCAAATTTGGTGAGTTTGCAGGAAACTAAGAACTATATCATATAATAAATTGATGAACAAAGTCTTTAAGGAACATTAGCGTCTCTTACTCTGCTACAGGTTTTTCTTCCATGAGATGAGATAATAATATTAGAGTACACATTGCTTAATTGCTAATGACCAAATGACATGCGTAATCTAGACTCCGGTCTAAACTGCTCGCTGGCTCTGACTGCTTCCCCCGAACATTATTACTTCATACAGAATCAGAAACCGGTGAAAGATCAGAGAACCCCACGCAGTGCCCCCGGGTATTAAAATATGGTTCAGCTGTGAACAAAAACCAGTTCGCGCGGCTCCTAAATCTTCTGTTTAAGAACATGTTTCAGCTGAACCTTTTGGCTTTCGATTCGTGCTTCAATGAGTTTTGACTTCAAACTATTCTTCTGTGCACCTCTAGGCCATTCTATGCAACCTTTCATTCCTCCTCGGTTTACATGAGGATGATTAGCAGATTCTGGTGAAGAGTTCCATTGTCCAACCAAATCCATCATTGGGCTGAATCCGCCTTTACTCGAGACTCTGTCCGGTGACACCATTCCCGCGCATGATTTCCTCCCATTTGAAACCCTTCCTCCATTCATACCTTCCATTGATATTACCTTGTAGTTGCTATCTCTATCTCCATTGCTTGCACCTGATGATCTCCAAAGCTTTGCTATTGATGAAACCTTTTTGGATGACCGTCTTGGAATGGAACACACTTCACTTATCTCTGTGGTTGGAGTCATTGTCTCATCCCAAACTTTGCCTAAGGACTCTGTACCACCACTCGAGGCGTTGCTGTCTCGGTGATGGTGATTCTTGTTGTTCACAGAAGGAATGCTCCCATCTGGTGAGTAACTTGATCCTTGTTCTTCGAGGTGGCTCACTGTTTCCCAACCGCTATCATCTTCTTCAATGTCGCCATTCTGGTGAGTAAAAGCATCCGAGTGTCTACCTTTCTTGTTGTTCAAATTGGCATCTGGACTTACGGTGTGAACTTTAGAACCGTGGCTGATTGGACTGTAAGCAACAGATTTCTCCATCTCCCTATCATGGGCTTCACCGCCATTCATTTCTTCGAATACAGCGTAGATATCATCTGGATTTGCAGGCTCATATGTAAACTCCTTGATTTCTTGGATATTAACTGATGCAGCAGTTTCTCTTAACAACTCCGCCTCTCTCACTTCTTTGACATCTGTAACGATATCCCTGGACCTGAGGAAAGATTCCAAATCTCCTACAAGCTTGTTCATTTGTGAGTACCTTTCCTCGAGTGCTACTTTGGCGTCAATAAGCTTCATCTGGACACGTTCCTCACGCCAGACCTCAGCCATCTGCAGCATTCTTCTTTCATCGTCTACTTCTTCTCTGAGGCTCATGGATTCTCTCTTCAATGCTTCAATCTCAGCTTTATCTTCTCCTATTTCCTTGGCAAGTTCATCGCAAACTTCCTCAATCAATTCTCTTGCCTTCCTTTCCTTTTCATAGTCCTGCATGTAACGCTTCACGGCCAACTTTGAATCTGCAAGCTCGTTGACTAATTTATGATTCACGATTTCTAATCTCTGACGGGTTTTCTTCTCCCTGTTCATATCAGTTTTCATATCATCGATGATTGCTCGGACCTTCTCATGCTCCCTGCTCCGCCAAGCAGCCCTCTCCTCGCTAACTTTTCTCAAGAACTGCTCGAGCTTCTTTTTGTGAGATCGCTTCTCGCTTTCAAGATCCTCAATGCGAGCATGTGCTTCCTCCAGCTCAACTTCAAGGGAAGAAACCAATGAAACAGCATTCACTTGTTGATCAATACGCTTCATGTTGCTATAAATTTGATGTACTTCATCCATTGTATCCATGCAGACAGGATCCCATTTTGTTGCCCCCTCCATCGCCGAGTGGGGAAATGGCATTGAAGGCTCGAGCTGACAAGAAAACAATATAAGACTTGAGGTCAAGAAACCATAAAGAATTTAGACAAAATAATCACAACAAAAACCTTCTAGGAATCAAACAAGAAAAGCCCAACAGAAGAATGTATAGGGTTCCATGCATTAGGATGCCCAAGTTAAAAGTTATACATTAAAGCTTCGTAGCTTTTATCAAACCCATTGCCCAAAAAGGTAAGAATGACCAAGACCTCATAAACTAGATAAGAACCAACTCGGACTCTCAGATTATTACTCCCAATCTCATTCAAGTTTTTCCTTTCTGCAGCTTGGGGATATAAGAGAAACTTTTGGGACCTCTTCTATAATACTACATTCGAATATTGTTCTGATTTGAAAATGAAAGAAATCATAACACCAGCAAATTCACAATCAAGTACGCCAAACGATAAGAATAGCCCTTATTGGTGATTTCTATAGGGAGGTGGAAACATAACTTCAACCACAATTATGGTAAAAGAGCGCGCTAAGTCTTTGGAAGAGTAAACATACATCTATCATATACACTAAGAAAGAATGAGAAGATAAACACACCTTACACAAGAAGCCATTTTTCGTCGTAGCAATAGTGCTAGGATTCTGCCTTATCTTGTTGCTTTGACCACCAGAAGGTTTGTCGCTATGGTGATAAAGATAAGGAACACCCATGTACCCAGCATTTCCCTGCAGGGGGGAACAACAATATAGCTTAAAACAGAAAGCTAAATGATCATAAAGTTTCTTTCTCCATATGAGCACCCATCAGATCTTTCACTAAATCTAGCAGTTTGAGAAACACACAAACAATAGGAAACGCTCTCAGTATTCTAACTGCATACTGTATATGCTTATAATTAGAACTCTAGAACTCTGACGAGATTAACAATCAACTCGAGTATGGACTAAATCATAATTACTAAGTCAGTGAATGCTAATCATCAATCCACTGACTAAGACTTGTACATATGTAGGCTTAATGATGATATAATTATGAAAGGGAAACAAAAGATGATATAAGGTAATCACAGAGCAGTGGTTGAAACTTGAACTTCAAAGTGAAGCAATCACCAATTGGGTAATAAATTGAGATCATCATCTCTCTCAATACTTCCATTAAATCCACAACAACTACCTCATTCTCACAGTGCAGACACTTCAATTCCTAAGTAAAGAGCCACAAAAAACTACAACTGGATCTCAAGAAAACCATAAGATTCCAAAAACAAATGGTACCTGAAACCCTAACCCCTCTTTCCCCTTCCTCTCTCCGCCGCTGGAACTCGCGTCAGGTACTTGTAACCTCCATAGACCGGCGGCGAGTTTCCTAACAGAGACAGGCCGTGAGATTTTCCTCCGATCCTTGCGGCGAGTAGTCTCAGACCTCTCAACCTGGTTGTTATTATTATTATGATTATTACATCCATCATCCTCGTAATCATCGTCCTCAACAACGCCGCCGCCTTTATCCTTATTCCGATCCTCAACCTTCCATTTCAATAGAGGAGTCTCCGGCCTGCTTCGTCTACCACCAGAAGCGCCGGATCTTCGGTGACGAGTCAAACTCGGGTTCCTTGCTCTGCGTTTAGTGACTCTTTGAATAGCCCTGAGATCTGGAGCGTTAGTGAATAGCTTCGCCTGTAACTCAGAGGCCGGTAATGTCGCCGTCGGATACGGCTTTCCGGTGACTTTCATCTGTTCCTCCTCAACCACTCAATCAACGCCGCCGCCATACACAAAAAATAAAATTATCTCCAGACCAACCGTGAAGAACCGACCAAAAACCTCGGGGAAAAAGAAAAAAAAAGCTCGAGAATCACAGACGAAAAAATGCGTGACTCAGAGAAAGAGAGAGATAGGGAGAGTGAGAGAGCTCTGAGTTCGCTTTGTTGTATGTATCCGAGAGTCTTGTGACTGGGAACGAGAGAGAGAGAGAGGAGAAGAAGATGAGTAAAGAGAGATGAGTACGTATGTATTTGTTAAAACCGAAGCGTATTATTGGTCAACGGTATAAGACTAAAACGATGTCGTATCAACAAAAAATACACTCGCGTTGTAGCGCGTGTGGGAGCGTATCCCTAAACTGCATGGGGGGAGAGGTCCTCCCTCTCTAGTCAGTAGCTTGGTGGTGCGTGTTGCAGAGAGACGTTGGGAATATATGATTTTATTAATTAAAAAAAACATTTTGTAGTTTCAATAAATGAATAATTGAATAAAGTTGTACGTGTTTATTATTTATTCTACTAATTAAAAATGTTGTATGTACAAAAGATATTGTATTGTGTTGTCTGATGTTAACATAGCAGCTTAAATTATTTTTTAAATGAGAAAATGTATAGAATTGAACATGCAATGCATAAAGCTTTATAATATAAGTCAAATAGATCTCGATTTCTTTTTTTCTTTTTTTTTATCGGGTTATGACTAAAAAACAAACAAAAGAGACGACGAAGACATCAAAAGGGTATCCTAAGTGAATATTGTCGGCTCATTGGATTCATCAAGCCAGCCTTACTACACATGATCTATATATATGTTTTTTTTTCCTTCTAACAAAACTTAATTATAAGAATATAGTATACCATAATAGTTTCATTTTTTTATCGATATAGGACTGATTCGACTGATTGGAGATTAAATATACCGTGTTCCAAAAAAATATGATACATGGAGTTTCTAAATATAGATTTAGGTTTTTTAATTCTTTATTAATTACGGATTTCTCTATCCCATATTTTTTTTCGTTGTTAAAGTAAAGTTAGATATGTTAAATTTTAGAAAATATATACTTTGAGAATGCATTTAATAAATATTTTCAGAAGTATTTATGGAAATTGGAAATTTTTACATGATACTTTTGTAATTGTATCCTACTATACTAATTGAGAAGTACAAATATGAAACTAATCTTATAAATGTAAATAATTTTTTAAAAAATAGAAACCAATCAGAATTTCAAAAACTAAGATTATATCCAAGTAGAAAATATGATTTTTTTTTTTGATAACTAAATTTCAAAGATTTTGTTACGATTTTAAATTATGATTCTCTTATCATCTTTTTTATTTTATTTTATTTACAAATTGTTTTGAATTATCATATAATATTTATGATTAATAAATATTTAGAATTTTTCTGCATATGTTGTGATTTGAATTTTTAAAAACAAAGATACATTACTCAATCTATGAAAAAATGTGTAATTTAATTTTACACATTGGCGGGTTGGTAAAACTAAATTTATGTGGTTGATAAATTAATAAATTTTATTTACTCACATTTACAATATTATAATTAGTACTTCAAAATATTTCACAAAAATAATGATGCAAATACAACAAACAAACAATATAAAACTATAATATACATCAAACAAATTAAAATAATATAATATTCTAAAATAATTAGTATTTAAAATATATATATATATATATGAATTTACAGAACAATTGCAAGATTAAAAATAAATATTATCTCAAACAAAATAACTTTTTAAAAAATATATAACAATAATTTTTATTATTATATTATAATTTTTAGAAAAAAATTTTGTGATTTCTCCTAGTTATGTTAGTATTTTCTTAAAACAAAATACTGTTTTTTATATTATTGTTTTCAGCTATTCCTATTTAACAGAAACTCGGCAGTCAAGTATGAAAACAGTTTTCTTTAAAATTTGATCAAAAAGATGGGAAATGTAAACAGAAATCAATGATCAGTTTATCTTTTTGTAAAACAAAGTTAACTTATTTTGTAATTCATGTGAAAATGTATATTGTAATAGATCAAATATATAGTAAGATCATATTTTATACACAAATACAATCTTAAGAATTGTGGTAATGTGGTATTACATTGATATCTACTTATATTAAAACGACAAAATTGAATAGATCAACAAAGCTATGCACGTTGGATTGCCCCACATCAAACTTTTAATTAAGGAGTATATAGTAGTATATGTTTTTTCGTATTTGCAAATTAGTATGATAATGAATTTTATATGAACAATGCAAACAATAGTTGATTAATGGGGTCAGCCTCTTTTAATGTGCCATCTTAGTGTACTTTCCCATGCTACTCCTTGTTCTTGTTGTGGATCTTTTCTAATTGTTTCATCTTTCTTCTAACACTAATTCATGTTCTATCTCTCGTCTCGTTTCCACGTACGTATTACTTCCCGCTCTATTATACGTAATTATTTATTCATTTAGTTATCAATTTTACCACTTAACATACGTAATTATGATTTTAACAGTCTTATCAATTAGTTTTTTCATAAAAAAATATAATGATGGTATAATTAAATATAATTTTAATATATAGTTTTTACTAAATGTCAATAGTTAAACAAATAGAAAAAATTGAACAAAACTTAGAGATCACCGGTTCAAATAGCAATAGATCATATTTGATATTTTGATATTTGGTTTGAGAGTATTATGCTTGAATTAATTTTCTTTTTTGTTTGTCGAAATTTCTATTTGATTCATCAAACATTAAAATGTGATTTCTTTCTTTTTTTGTCAAGTTAATTAATAAGGAAAACTAAAAATATGAAATCTAAGAATAGAGATTTAGATCCTGCGCAACAGATCTTGCCTCTATTTGTTGATCACTGCAATCTGCATGGTTCAATTATAGTAAAGTACCTGTTTCTTTTTTCTTTTTTTTTTTTGGTTTTCAGAACTATAGATCTGCAGTTTTTTTTTTTTTTTTTTTTTTTTTGTAATTTTGTATGTGTATATTATTATTTTACCCAAAACTGTTGTAGTCTTGTAGATCTATTATTTGTATCACTATAGCAAAACTGTTTCAAATGCAAACACATCTATTTTAATAATTATTTATTTTTATAATCCTTCAATGTAAACGATGATAATCAACTTTGTATTTCTTACCAACATTTTTTTTAACCATAAAGACCAATATAAACCACATACATGTATATCAATCGCCACATCGATAGACTTTGTTAAATTTTGTTCCTCCAATTCACACCTCATAAATAAAATTGAATCATTTGTCAGGTTCATTCACAACCAGTACTATAGACTTCTCAGTTGTCATAATCCGAATAAGTATATATTTAATGTGTACGTACTATCACCTCATTATGTATCATAATAAATCCAATGTTTGGTTAAATCTTGAACAACCAAATTAGTTGATTCCTCCCTCTCTAGTGATTTAGTTACTTCTCTCAAATGTTGGCAAATAGATAAAACTTAGTTTCCTAGTATTACTACTTTCTCTTTGGGAATGTAAGAACTTCCACAGCAAACTACTTGCTACAGTTTTTTAAAAAAGGAGAACAGAGAGAGGTTGCTGAGGACAAGTAATGAAAGAGAAGCAGAATAAAGTAGAACAGAGGTTACTGTAGTGTCCATGAGTCAACGAATCCACCAGTTCCAATTTCCACATAATGAATAAAAAAGACACACGTATATGTATTTTCCATTTTCCAAGTTGTGTGTTTCTTGCCTCAGAAACAAGCCTTCACGTTACAGGCCTTGTGGCCCAATTAAAGTTTACCCATACAATTTTGTTATGCCACTTCTGGTTTGTTTTTTTGATTTTTTTGTTTTTCTTTTGTTTTTTAACTAGGTTTTGAACTCATACTACGCGTGGGTTTATTTGATATATTTTGATAAAAATTATATATGATTGATTACGATAATAAAATATTATCTCATAAAAAAAATTAAAATTAGTACTAAGGAAAAAAATTAAATTTCAGATACATAATTTTTTAAAATATAAAAATCAGTTGTGTTATAAAATCAAATCTGATAAAAAAAATCATAAATTTAACTTGACGTCCAGGCGAGGCAAATCAAACTGATGACCTCACATATCCTAAACCATTTTCTTTGACCACTAGAAAAACGAAACAATTTTATAATCATGAATTTAACTCGTTTTCATATTTAATTGATCGCTATCACCTATGTTTTCGTGTTTTTTATTCAATGTTTCTTATTCTTCATATTTTTTCTTGTCATTTTCATTGTCAAATTTTGTGTTAATTGTCATCGTAACTTTTACCGTTTGGTTCTTCGTTATACTCTTTTTCTTCTTCTTCCTCATCAATTTCTTCACATTCTTCCACTAAAAAAAAAATTTTTAGACTACCACACAACTTGTTAACCTATCAAACTCCAATAACAAAATCATTTCTTTTCTCATAAAATTTATGAAATTCATGATTACCAGCATAGTCAACATATGCACCCAATTATTGACAATTTTATCCATATACTTATTTGGTTTTAGATCCACGCGTTTAGAAACTTCTCAAACCAAAATCCTTACTTGGTTTATAATATTTTAAAAACATAATAAAATATACTAATAATTATTTATTTAATATGAATCATATGATATATAGAAATATGAGTACACTATAAGAACATATTAATTATAAATAAATAAATCAATTATATTATATCATCAAATAATATCAACCGTATCATATTATCAAATAACTGTAACCGTATATAACAGTAACCGCTTGAACCGTAACCGTTTAACCGTTTGTTAAATGGTTCTGGTTAAGGTTACAAAAACTTCTAACCATAACCGATGGTTAATAAACCTTAACCGTGACAACCGTAACCCTGGTCATGCCTATGTATAGCTAATAAAACATGTGTGTTTGTCGTCCATCTTTCTTCTTTAAACCTCAAAATTTGACTCAAACATCAAATTAAGGTCTTGCGATGTCAATCCTTTTTCCTTAGACCCAAAAATAAAAAATTAATGATAGAATATCAACTCATCTATAAAATCATACACAAAAATATGTTTTACAGCTCATAAGAAATAAAAATCACAAATGTAGATAAATAAGATAATTTATGTTTTGCATCAATATTTATAATATTTTAAACTTTTAAAAGGTTTCGAAATATAAAATTTGAACCTTTTAAAAATTTTCAATATTTATAATATTTTAAACTTATAATATTTAAAAACTTTTTAAAAGCTAAGAACTTTTAAAAGTTTCAATATTATAATATTTAAACTTTTAAAATTTTTAAATATTATAATATTTTTTTGAAACTGTTTAAAGTTTTAATTTGATCAAATAAAAAACTAGATCAAACCAAATAAAACTTTTAAACTTGGACGTCTGATAAATCAAGCTTTCCTGCGCATTCGTTGTTGGAAGCATATTAATCTTATTTATACTGGTTCTGAACCATTGTCTAAAAAATTTCTAGCCGATGTGGGATATTGTGCTTAGTTCTTTGATTTCCATAAATTTAAAATTTTTTTTTTTCTAAAAAATTTTGTAAATTTAAAAAATGTTAATGAATGACATGTCAAATCATATGATAGGTTGTTTAAAATAATTCTTAATATAGAAAATTCTGGAAATTGTATAAAATATTAATAAGTGATATGTCAAATTTCTATTGATTATTTAAAATCTTATGTGGACGGTCTTAGGAGCTTATAGCTCCTACTTTTTATTAGTATAGATTCTTATTGTTCTTGGCATGGAATGTTATTTGCAGACACACTTTTGACTTTCGTTTTTTTTTTTCGAACTAGAAAACATGCAGACATTATGTCGAACTCCTCTCTCTCTCTCTCTGTACGCTTGAAAGGTTTGTGCAATTGTGCTCAAGGAGATCCAACTAGCTAGTCTCATTACCTTGTTGTTATTTGTTAACTCTATAAGAAAGATTAAGAAGACCACAAAATAACTCCATAGAAAAATATGCATGTGTTCGCATGCCATTAGGACAGACCAACGTAACTTTTTTATTAGAGAAAATTGTAACCCCAATATTTTCTTAACAACCTTTTGTAACTCCCAAAGAAAATAAAAACTTAGCAAAATTCATGTGGGCTTTGTAAACCCACTTTTTGTTCTTCCAACTACTTTGCCATGTGATTCCCTTTTCTTTTCTTCACACTAATTTATATAAATGTACGTACCCCTCGCGGTCCAAAGGTAAAAATTCATTAGAGAAAACAATATATTAAAGTTTCTAACTAATGAATAAAATGATTAAATGAGTAACATGCATAATAAAATATCATCATCCATGCACGAAAATCATGAGCACTCCTCAATCTTCCTCCCTCTTTCTTCAGGCTAATATAAACCTTTCATTAATTACAGATCTGAATTAGCGATCTAGTTAACTAACCTCATCCCAAACTCTCCTCGATGATGATCACCGTTAAGCTATTATTATGTGCACTATTCTTCGTCCTCTTAAACTCTCTTCTTCATCAAGTACGGGGTCAAAGTTACCAACTTAACACAACCTCTTCATGGCTTAAGAGCCACAACAAAGCAGCTACAACAACAAATTGTGGTAGGGCAAAGCCACGGATGTGTAAACCAAGGACTTGCAAACGATCCGGACCACCAATGGCTCGGATGAGATGTTGTCGTAACCAATGCGTCGATGTCTTGTCCGATCCAAACCATTGTCGGTTCTGTTTCCGGAGTTGTCGGTTCGGGTTATCATGTTGTGGTGGAGATTGTGTGGACACAAACAATGATCCGTCTAATTGCGGACAGTGCGGGAACGAGTGTGAGTCGGGTGCGCCGTGTGAGTTTGGTATGTGTGGTTATGCTGCTCCGTCGTCACAGCCTGGAACTAGAAAACGTCATCGTCGTCCTAAGTTTCATAGGCCATGTCCTCCTTCTTCTCCGGACAGTAAACATTACGATGATCGTGATGATGAATGAATCGTTCATATATAACGTGGTGAGATACTGATGACATCGAGTCTTTGAGTTTAACATTTGTTGTTCTGCGTTGATTGATCATATCGTGTAATTTCGAGTTCATTTTTTCTTTTTTGATGAAATTTATTTTGTAATGATAAGAAATTTGGTTATATGAGTGGTTTATGCTTAGTGTTTAGTTTACTGTTCGTTTCGAATTGATATATTTCGGTAATATATATTGTGTATGACTTTCGAGCAAGATATATTATGTCCACATTTTTCAATATTATAAACTGAAGGATTATTGCATATAGGACATCAGTTTGTAAATGATGTAGACATGTAGTCGGAGGGAGCTGAACGTTTTAGAAGTTATATTTTGATACGTCTTAAATATAGAAAGAATGTGAAAATGTTAATGCATGCTAGAAATTAATTTATATACTTTTAACTGATTTTTTTCACTGTTGTGCCTATAGAATGTGAAATTAATGTTAATGCATCATGCATGTAAGTTCAACATAGATCAATGTTGGCTTCTTCCATGTTTACGTATATAAATATGTAAAAGAGTCGAAAGCACCTGTACTGTTCTTGTGTGGTGGGGCAAGTTTCTTGTTTGGAGCAGTTGTTTTGAAAAAGATCTCTTAACCGTGTTTAATCGTGAATATAAAATATGAAAATTTAAAATTTAGATGGGAAATTTTATCAAACATGAGTATACATAAAATGATAAAATGCAATGTTTTCTAAAGAAATCTCATTCAGTTTACTTTGCATCATTAAATGTTTTCTAAACAAATCATCGAAAAGAAAATGTTTTCGAAATTACGAGTGACATAATAAGAACACGCAATTATCTATTTAACATGTTCCGGTTTTAGGCCCAGTATGCCCAGAACTTCTCATTTGAGGCCCAGAGCTTCTTCGTATAAGTAACAATCTCGTTCAATTTATATCCTACTATATTATCAATTACATATATAGAACTAACCTTAAAATGTATAAAAAATTATATTCAATTGCCATTAAAAAAAATTAATTAAAATTAAATAATTAATTAAATAAATATTTTTAATTAAAAAAAACGAAAATAGGGAAACATCAAATAAAATAAATTATAAAAAAAAAATTTGTTAAAATCAAAACTAATTTGTATTAAAAAAAATATGCAAATGTTTTATTGACAGGTTTTCAATAAACATTTTTAAAATACAAAGATTATCATATAAGCAACAAATTTTTAATTATAAACTATTATAAATAACATAATAACAAAATAAATTATTACAAATTTTCATAAAAAAAGTTCAGCCCGCGATTTTCCGCGGAATAATACCTAATTTATTATATTATTCATACATCATCCATTGAGAATTGAGATAACGAATGGTTTTTTTTTATCGAAAAGAAAAAATCTTTTTGACCACTCAAAAAAAAGAGTCCCTTTCGTGAACTACTAAGTTCGATGTGTGTATGTATACACATTATCTTCCAATGTTTAAATTTACTAGACTTTAATTTTGGTGGAATCCACACTCTATCTGATATAGCTTCAGACAATTTATTTTTTCCATTTCTTTTTTTGTTGAGACATGTTTTTTATTCAGTCTATAAATTTAAAGATAGGAATAAAACCCAAAGAAATACACATATGCACCCTATTTTTTTATGGTTCATAAAAGAAAAATATAGAGTGTATCACACATGTATATAATCTAATGAGGCCATGTGGTCGTGGAAGATAAGATTAGTTAATAAAGATGTTTTTGATTTCTTATGAAAAAGTGAGTGTTTTCTTTTCCTTCTAAAACAATGGATCAAGTTACTGATTAAATTAGATGATACATGTAACACTTCTTCTTCGACACGTTGTTGTTTGCTATATCGGATCCAACATTTAAATAAAATAGTTTTGTTCATTTCTAATTGGTTGGTTATTAGTAAGTAGTTTGCATCAACCTTTTTTGTGATTGAATTTTGTCTCCTTGATATATAATGAGTTTCTTTTTGGAAGTAATATATATTAAAATTTGTTAAAAATAAAAATAGTTGAGGTGGAGATGTCATTAGGAAGACGAAAGAGAATGAAAAAGCGTGGAAGGAGCAAACTTTGAACCAAAAAAACCAAAAAACTATCACTCGTTAACGCGTCTCGTCTCCTCAAGATGACTTTTCTATTTATCACACTACACCAAAATTTAATTCATATAACCAAAAAAAAAACATCCTAGAAATAAAAATAATAATAACAATCCAACAATAATGTTCTAAATAGTACTTTGTCGAATAATGGAATGATTTCGCGACTAATAGAAATATAGATTGTCAATTTCGGTTAACTAAATTAGATAATGAAATAATAAAAATAGTAAAAATAATATTAAATCCCCAAAGTTAGTTCAACTATAAACTTTGTGTGTTGATAAACTTCTGTGTGTTGATGATTATTTTACCATTTCACTCTACAGTATAACTAACTAAACTCTCAATTAAACTGCAAAAATGTACAATAACAATAGTGTAATAGTTTGTGTTAGCATAGATATAGGCATATCTATGATTTTTGTATATCGCATATAGTTCGACGTATATTCGTCCTTATCATGTAACATACACTATATATTCTCGTGAATACAATCTCTCTGATCACGGAGTTTCATCAAATTACATAGTATCAAAGTTTTTTTATTAAAAAAACTCGATCTTCTTTCTCCGTCTCACTGGTTCTAAGGCTTTTCAACCCGTACCACAGTCGCGAGTTGTGTCAGTCCGGACAGGACTAATATATCATTTGAACATTTTCAGGTTTAGATAAAACCGATTATTACTTAGTATAGTATTGTACTTTCACTCGTTACCAAAACATGTATAGTTTTCCAGACCTATATAGAAAACTATACGTAATAAAATTTTTGAGTTTTAGCAAATAGCTGTAAATTATCTAATCTAGCCAGCCTATGATCACCACAACAGCTAGGGGATTACCTAAAAGGGAATACCCTCAAAACAAGAGGTAGCATCACGAGTAATCTAAGATTATTCAGTGAGCCTGCCTAACTAACCTCTTAACAACACCCCAACTTGAACTATAACAATGAACAAGCAACTAATGCAGCCAACACATGCATTAAGTAAATCACATAATCACGAAATCAAACAATGCTGAAAGAAGCTAAAGCACCCAAATAAAGAGTACCTGCACAACAACTCACATTACAACTTGTACGATACTAATAAACTTTACTTTAAGGTCTTTGATCTTCTACGAAACGGATTTCCCACCACGCAATGCTTCCCTGACCCTTAGCCACATAGGCTAGAAGGATCACATCCCTTTCCTAAAACCGTGTACAAGGGACCTATTCTCTTACGGTAAAATTTACAACTTCGTCAAGTAGTGCTTGTTGGTAGCGAACCACTCTGAGCCATTGGGACAATCACGTTATCGCCTTTTCCAAGTCTTAACAAGACTAATGACTCAACCAAAAATACAAGTATATCAAATGACTAAGAATACTTGCAACTTTAACTAACAATCAATCAAACATCCATGCACGAGCAACACTAACACAAAGAACACACGACAAACTAACATTCTTTCTATCACAATCAAATAAAAATTAAAAAAACAACATCAAACAAGGCATCTCAATCTCGTCAATAACTACCAATTATTGACTTGCAAATAAACGAGCAACGTAATGGTTAGAACGATAGCATAACCAATTATACTAACATCTATACTACTCACAACAAACAAATCACACAATAATAATCACATCAAACAAATCACACAACAATACTCACGAGCTATAAAAAGATAGAACATGAACCTAACATGCAACAATTACCACAAGAAATTACGATGATAAACACAACAACCAAACAATTCAATCAACTACAAAATCTAACCTCACATGCAATATCAAAAAAATAAATAAAACCTAAGCATGTGCTACTTCACATGTGTTCGGTACTCACAAGGTCTGGCTGGATCTTGACATAGTTCACGTCTCTGACTAGCTAGATCCACTGAACTCGAATGCTCTGGATTTCGCATCATCAAAATCCGTTTAGGTTGTGATATAAAAAGAAAAAGCTAGAAGCAAAACTGAAACTAAGACTAAGCTACTTACATACCAGCTTGATAACTTCCTTGAGCTGCTCGGAGACTTCCGCTAACTCTAAAGCTAATGAACAAAGGATGAGTATTTATAGTCCCCTAAGGTTGGTGCTAGAGCTGCTTAGTCACTTAAACAAGTGTCTCACGTTCAGTTCTTCACCAATCACAACTTTTCATTCCATTTTGGCCATGCTTATCCACTTCTTAAGCCAACACATGGCATTACAACTCACCAACGTCTCTATCCTGTTCTCTTGGCTGAGAATGAGCCACTTGGTATTCTCTTGACCAATCAAAACTATTCTAACTGATTCTAAGCCTAACTCTCACAAACCGTTAACCGTTTTTCGCCGGAAAATATCTATTTCAACCAGTTTTATGTGTCATTGCCCAAAAATAATTCCTCCACGAAAAATCTGTTTTTTGAAGGATAAAATTATCTATTTTATCTTCCTTTAGCTTCCCTAAAATCCTCAAGCTCAAATAAAATTAATCGTATCACTTTTCCTTTTGATGATTTGCTAAAAGAGTCTCTAACGACTTGATTTTCTAAAAGAAAATTATTTCTGAGCTTCAAATTGGTTTTTACTTCTTGTTACAACATCTCCAACTCCCTTAACTAAATCCCATATAGATGCAGCCAAAGGTTCGAAATGAAACCCTGTCATGGGGAAGAATATGATGCTCTTATTATAACGGGAACGTTGGAACTGTTACCACGGCCCAAGTTTGCTAATGTGATTCGTTGTATGTGGTTGTACAAGCATAAGTTTGATTCTGCAGGAAATCTGGTCCGCTACAAGGCTCGTCTCGTTGCTAATGGTAAGTCACAGCAACTTGGTGTTGATTGCAATGAAACTTTCAATCCGGTCATGAAACCTGTTATAGTTCGTGTTGTTCTCAATGTTGCAACACACGCCGCTCCACTTCCGACTTCTGTGTTTTTTCTTGGAGATAACATCATTTCTTGGTCTTCAAAGCGGCAACACACTGTCTCTCGCTCAAGTGCAGAAGCAAAATATCGGGGTGTTGCTGATAGCGTTACTGAGTTAGCTTGGATACGTAATCTTCTTCATGAGATGCATATGCCTTTTCCAAAGGCGTCTATTGTATTCTATGACAATGTTAGTGCTGTCTATCTTTCTACAAACCCAGTTCAACATAAACATACGAAGCACATCAAGATCAACATTCATTTTGTTCGTGAACGGGTGGTCCTTGTTCATGTGAAGATATTGTACCGTCCTCCCATCAATATGTTGATATCTTTCCAAAAGATCTTTCCACACCGTTGTTTCTTGATTTTCGATCCAGTCTAAGCATTTACAAGTCACCAGCTTGGACTGTGGAGGGTGTGTTAACGTAGATGTAGAGATATCTATGATTCTTATATATCACATATAGTTTGATGTATATTCATTTTTATCATGTAACATATATTATATATATCTCATGAATGTAATCTCTCTGAACACAAATTAAAATCTTGTAAAACAATGGTATGAAAGATTAGAAATAAAATAAAATAGACTATTACAAAGATCATGAAAACATTGATATGTTTTTTTTTTCTTGTAAGTGTAATTAAAAAGAGTGAGAGGTGTCTATCTTTAGCTTAGTAAATTAATAAGAACTAGGACCGGACCCGCGAAACAGCGTGGGGGAATCGCGGGGGAATATTTACGGATATTGACAGCTTTTAACGGATTGAAATATGTTACATTTTATTAACTATAGTGCAGATAAATCATATTTGTGTTAGATCACATATATATTTTATTTGGTTATAATCTGTATATGAAAAGAATAAAATGAGTATGTGTAATTTTATATGTGGAATAGTTGAGAAGAATATTAAATTTGTAATATAAAAATTTAAAAGTAAATAATCGAATATTGAAAATATTTGATTAAGTATATTAGTTTCTAAGTCTAAATGACTATAATAGTAAAAATATTTTGTCATATAATATTTTTGATAATATAAGTACATTTATACTTAATGGATTTAAAAATTAAGGTATTAAATATAAGTAAACTATGTGGGTTTTGCATTACAAAATTAATCTAAACGAAGGTAGACAATATAAATGCAGCTAATATATTCGCATATATTATGAGAAATTTAAACAAATGCCCATAAAAAGTGGAGCTTTTACATGGCTCTCTATTAATCTACTTACATATATTCATCTCTTCTTCTATAGAGTTCTACTAAATATGTCTCGACTCTTCTTCATGTTTATTTATTTCTCTATATGTGGCAGCTCAATAGATGATGCATCTTTGTGGAAGATACCCACCAAACCCGAATTAGAAACATACATGTTGAACATTCTTGAGCACATACTTAATCACTGAACTAACAGCTTATGCATCAAGAAGGCAACAAATATATATGTAAAAAAAAAAAGAACAGTATATTATATAAACAATATATCAAACTGAAAAGTCAATGTAAAGGTCACAAAAAACATAGAATTGGATAATAAGAAGCTGAAAACTCACTGTTAGTATCTTGGCAATCTCATTTTGAGTCCTTTACTCTCCACACTTGAGATACTTTATAACTTGTATTTGCAATCATTAGTTATATTTGACACTTTTGAACCAAAAAAACTAATATAAGAAACAGAGCATCGATGGTAATCTTAATTACGTAAAAATAAAAATGAATCAACCATTTAATAAGTTTTCTAGACATTCCAGTTACTGCAAATTGAGATGAAAAAAACAAAGATATATAAAGAAATAAAGAGATACAATCTTAAATCTCTTTAATTAGAGAAATAAAGAGGTATACCACATATCTCAATGTATGGCTTCGTTGCCAATGTGTTCTCTCTAGTCAAGTTCTATTCCAAACAAATTAACCTCAAAAGATTTAAAGAAAACAAATCAGAAAGTTAAACAACATGAAAAACAAATCATAAAAGCTTTGAAAAATGAGTTGACCAAAAAAAAAAAAAAAAGCTTTGAAAAATGAGTGCTAGAGTTTATGTGGGTATGTGAATAATTTAATTAGATTATCTATTATCTATTTATAGGCTAGGAAGGATCGGCTAAATTGTATCACAATTTAGGTTTAATAAGATCAGATTTTTTAAAGATCTTTTTGAAAATTGAAATTAAGGCAATGAGAATATATGTGTATTAACTGTTTAGATTGTTTTTTTTTTGGTAGAAACTGTTTAGATTGTATTGATGAGATGCACAATATCTTAGCGAATTAAATATGTTTTTATATGTAAAATTTAAAATTTAAATGTATGATTTTAAGGTAATGAATTGAAAGTATTCCCTAAAATATAGGTTAGTTATGTAATTATTATTCTTATAATTAATTTCGTAATTATTGTTTCCAAAAATATAGAACTTTCGACTAATAGTTTTTGGAAACCTTTTTTAAATGCTAAATGCTAATTAAATTAATAAAAGAAAAATTTAAAGATCTGAATTTGAATTTTGACGTATTTCACCTACTTAATTTATATTTGCTCCGCAATATTTGGTGTTTAGGATTTCATTAGTTGTTTATTTCCTATCTTAGCGGATTATTTTTTCCTTGTCAGGGTGAATATTAAGTTTATTTGTAATATCATTTATGTAATTAGACCTGTCCTAGTGGTAATGCCCTGATCGTCGTACTGCGTTTTCATCGGTTCGACGCTGAACCGTTACTTTTTTTATGTAAATTAATTATAAAATAGCTATTATCTTTTTTTTTTTAAGATCTGATTTCAGCAAAAATCACAATATCGAACATCAACCCAGCACTTGATCTTGTCACGATTTTGAAGTAATTTTATTTACTCTAATGTATCATCCAACAATGAACAATTTTTTATAAGTTACAAACAAAAACAATACATCGTTTTTTATTTTTTCCCCTCGACATCATCACCGTTCCCGGTGAGTCACCACCGGCAATCACTTTCTCTGATGTCGTTATTGGTACATTGAAGGGTCGTGATTCATGAGGGAGAAAACTTGAATTTTCCTTGAAATTTTAAGATTTTGTTCAGTTTAAAAAATTTTCTAAAAAAATAATAATATCCAATGACCTATTTGTCAATGATGCGGATCTTTTTAATCCAGATCCAATATTCTTAATCTTGGGTTATTTTTCCAGAATTGATCCGATAGAAATATCCGATTTAATAATTTTGGGTTATTTTAAAAATAAAACCCGACCCATTAGCTTTAAATGTCTTATTTAATCTTAATGAATTGTTGTTTGGTAAATGACACTGGGGATATTTTCGTCCGAAAGAGAAATTATACTTTTATTTTACTAACATAGGGATATGAGTCTTTTGGTGCGGCGTATAAAAGAAAGAAGAGAAATAAAATGACTAAAGAAATAGGAGAGGGTGAGGTGGGAAGTGCAATGAAGAAGAGTGCAGAGAAGCAAGTGCCAATCTCTTTCCCTTGTCTCCTCCTCCTCTTACCACACCTATCGAGACACCATCCTCTCTCTCTATATCACCTTTTCTTTTCTCGAAAAATATTGATTAATTATTAGTATTTTTTTTGTTTTCTTTTGTTAGTCGATGCGTTTCGAATTTGAATTGCTAATTTGTTCTAACCAACTACTACAAATTATTCTATATTTTCAAATTATACTAAAAGTGTTGTTAGGTGCACAAAGAAAAACACAATCATCTTTTACGAAAATGAATCATGATCATGTAAACAAACTAGTCATTGTGTTTTAAGGTAAATATATCATTCTTTTTTTAAACATTCATTTCATTTCATACTTTAACTTCCCAAAGGAGATATCAGATAGGGTAAATATAATACAATGTTAAAGGTTTTGAAATGATTTATGTAGCTATTATTCAGCTGAACATGTGTTTTAAACATACTTAATATGTATTTTTATATATAATTTTTAATTAAGTTCGATTCGAATTTTAGATCTAGCTAATCGCAATGAACATTCAAAGCAAAAGATTAGAATAATAAAAAATAAAAAAACACATAAGTGTTGACAAAAAAAAAACCACATAAGAAATACAAGTATTATTGGTATATCAATTTTATATATTTCATCCATGTTGATTTTGGATTTATAAATAGTGAAAATACACCATACACAAATTTTCAACTTATCATGTTTTCACTAGCCAAGAATACTACTCCATCCATTTCAAAATATAAGATGTTTTAGAGAAGTTTTTGTTTTATAATATATGATGTTTTTAAGTTTCCATGCAACTTTTACATTAGTTTAGTATTTTATATTATGCAGTATTGTTTCTGATTGGTTTAATTTGTTAAAAGTAAAGATTTCTTAATCTGCATATTTTAGTTAAAACATTTTATATTTTGAAACAGAAAGAATATTATAAAATCATCGATTCATGTTCTCTAAAAAAAGAAGAAGAAGAGAAGAATTGGTCTTCTTGTATATAGAAACTACCTCCTCCACTTTCCATGTTTCCCTTTCTTGTAGGAGTTAGGACTCCATATTTTTGCTTCTTGTTTGTCTATTTAACCAAATTAAAAAGTCAAAAATAGGATTTTTTCAATTGATTCACAAATTATCTTAACAAAAATTTCTATTATTCCAAAACAAAATACACATGTATTTGTGTAGATTCAAAAACAAGCTCTAAAAATTAGAAACAAGTTTTGAGATGATGCAGTATGAGATGTAAAAGATGCATGACTAGGATAAACAAGAATGGAAAGAAGCAAACCTTATCATAGTCTCTTGCATCTTTGTGCATCTCATTTTGTATTATTCTAATACATGTGTCTAATTCCTCGATCATGTCTAACAATAGTTGTGAAAGTCGTAATGATCTCACAAACTTCCCAATTTTTTTTTGTAAACTACAGTAAAACCTCTATAAATTAATAAGATCAGGACCACAAAATTTTATTAATTTATAGAGATTTTAATTTATCGATAAATTAATAATAATTAATTTATCGATAAATTAATAAAATATTAATTTATGAAGAGATTTTTTTCATAATTTTGAAAATTTTATATTACAAAATAAGATACTTTTATTATGATTCACATTTTTATAGAATTTTCTTAATTTATAATCTTGACTATCATAGTAGGATTGATGTTAATAGTTTACTTATTATCTAGGTGAAAATGATAAATGTTAGAAATTTAGAGTTTAGAATAAATTATTGGTATTATCTTTCATGATAATCATAAAGTCGAATAACATATTGCGGTGCCTTTATAATCAATTACATGTAAAAAAATTACCGCAGCTAGGATTCTACTCAATTTTTAGATCCGATTTGAGAAGACAACATTAAAAATTTTTGATACAATTAAAAAGATTAGAGATGAGCTCCAACTAAAATGCAAATTCAAAAATAGACAAACAACAATAAAGTCATATTTCACTAAATTTTCTTAGATATATATATATATATATATATTTAGTTTATATCATTATTAATTTATGATATTGTTGGGACTATATTTTTACATAGGATTTTCAAAAAAATTATTATCTTATTATTTTATCGAATTGTGTTAATTTTTACATCGATCCAACTATGGACCTAAAAAATTTATTAATTTATAGCAAATATTAATTTAAAAAGTATTAATTTATAGAGGTTTTACTGTAATTTGAAATTTTAAAGCCTGGTTTGCATTCAAAATTGTAAACATTTTTGCATGAATTTCGGTGTTACTTTCTAAAAACGGAATATTTATAATATTTTCCAGTATTCTAACATATGGTAGTATATACGGTATTTATACATAGTATTCTACTATAGTTTTTTTCAAACAATTTTATACTTATACAATGGTTCAATATGGTTAAAGCTATAAAGTTCATATATACTAAAATTTTGCATACATTTGGATTTTTTAAGGATTCAAAAACAAAAATTATGTTATTTTAAAAAATGTTTAAAACAAAAAAATTGACAAACTACTAGTTTTTATCTAAAAAAAGTAACTATGATTTAACTTTATCATTAGTGTTTTTCTATTATTTTCATATTTATTAGTTATTTAAAATTTTAAAAATGCTTTGTAAAAGTGAACATTTTATTTTTTTTTGGTATTTATGTATAAGAATCATTATTTATGTTTTATAACTATTATAATTTTATAATTCTATAAGTAAATTTGACGAATTATATATATATATATATATATATATATTATTAATAAATTCTACATAAACGGTCGTATTTACATTTTCAATGGTTAACGTATATAGTATTTTAGGAAAATATCAACTGTATTGATCTGATGACAATGATGATTTATTATTTTTTATAAATGTTTTTTTTTTTTTAAATACAGCATATGTGGACGAATTTTTTTTCTCTCTCCCAGGCTTTTTTTTAATCAAATGCGCCAATCTTATTGCAAAGTTAATATACTGGCTAGAAAAGAAAAAAAAAAAAAAAGTTTAGGTTCTTCTTCACGACTGATTTAGCTTGACGCTAATGGTTTCCAATATCTCTATAATAATCGGTTGACAAAATGATAAGAAAACCGAGTTGGTCGGTCTTGTGGGGCGGGCGGGTGCGGGTGCGTGTGAGAAGAAAGCTAAAAGAGAGAATTCCAGAGATTACTATTCCAACCAATTTTAAAAAAAAAACCTTTTTCTTTTAAAACTAACAAAATATCAGTTATTTTAATACTATTTTTTAAAAACAAAATTTGAATTTTAGTTTCTTCACAAAAATTGAACTTTTAATTTAAAAAAAAAAAAAAAAAAAAAAAGAAAGAAGAAGAAGAAGAAGAGCTTTTTGTGTTGAAGAGAGAGTTTTCCTATCTTCCCCCATACCTCCTCCCTCCCTCATCTTCTTCATCTTCCCCTCTGCCTTCTCTCAGATCCTCTCTCCATCCACCATTACTACCTCTGGCTTTTTTTTCTTAAATCCACTATGAGGAGAGGAAGAGGCTCTTCCGCCGTAGCCGGACCAACCGCCGTCTCCACCGTCATCAACGGATCTGTTAAAGAAACACAACAACGTTTCAGAGGCGTCAGGAAGAGACCTTGGGGACGTTTCGCCGCCGAGATCCGTGATCCATGGAAAAAATCACGTGTTTGGTTAGGTACTTTCGATTCCGCCGAAGAAGCCGCACGCGCTTACGACTCCGCCGCTCGTAACCTCCGTGGTCCTAAAGCCAAAACCAATTTCCCCGTCGATCCTTCCTCTCCTTCTCCCAATCTCCGGTTCGCAGCTTTCCCTACTACCGTGAACCAAAACCAAAACCAAAACCAAGTCGATCCGTTCATGGACCACCGGTTATACCCCGGAGATAATAATAATAACCAACAGTTTCATCCCGTTGTTAACCGGCCGACTTGTAGCAGCATGAGCAGCACCGTCGAATCGTTTAGCGGACCGAGACCTACCGCGGCGAAACCGGTGACGACGGCGGCTAAAAGGTATCCTAGAACTCCGCCTGTAGTACCTGAGGATTGTCACAGCGACTGCGATTCGTCGTCGTCTGTTATCGACGACGACGATATCGCTTCGTCGTCGAGGCGGAGGAGTCCGCCGTTTCAGTTCGATCTTAATTTCCCACCGTTGGATGAGTTCAATGGTTCTGATGATCTTCACTGTACCGATCTACGTCTCTAAATGAATTTGGTAATTCAAAAGTTCACAGATCCGTTTGATCGATTCGATTTAATTGAAGAAGAAGAAAAAAAAGTTCCGTTTTCTAAATTTTTTTTTTCGAAAAGAATTTTTTTTTTTAGTTTTGTGTTTTGTTGAAGTCGAGAAATAGAAAGACAAAGAAACGAAGAAGAAGATAGAAGATGGTGATGGAACTTGAGCTTGCGCTGTGTTCTACTACTTCTGTGATGATGATGATGATGATGATATATTATTGTAAGAGTATTATTGTTATTACTACTACCATTAAAAAACTTTCAAATCAAGAAGAGGAAGAAGACGAACGAGATGATCTGTTTTGTTTGTTTGTTTTATTGTAAGAGAAAACAGATCTGGGTTTCGTTTTTTTTCGTGAGAAAGATCAAACAACAACGACCACCCCCAATCTTTGTAACATATACATTTGCAACACTGATGATTCTAAATAAAGTCTAGAATCTTTCTTTTTCTTTTTTTTCAGATCTCTATTTATCTTCTTTGAGCTCTTCATTGTACGAATCAAGAATTTATGGGTTTTGTTCTAAAGATCAGCTGGTTCTTGTTTAAAATCTCATGTATGCTTGAAGTTTTTTCACATTAGTTGTGTGTGGGATTAAAACTTAAAGGAAAGACAAGTGAAGCTTGTTTTATGAATTGGTTCATGTGTTGTATCTTAACCCGTTTCAAAGTTATGTTCTATAATAATGAGCAATGGGTGATTTGATTAGTTAGAGATTAAGATTATTTACCCAGATCTAAAAAAAAGCTTATTAGTAAAGACTTGTTATGAGTTCCAAGGGGTTATGATATTTTCTGAACTAAAACTTGTTTTTCTCTTTAAAGGTATTAAAGGGTATGCTAGATCTTATGTTTTCCAGAATTAATTACCAAACTCTAAGAATTTAAAAAAAAATCAATTTTTAAGTTAGAGTAAAAGTTGTTAGAAATTTTCTAAACGTTTCTTCAACCTAAAAATCGTGGTACTGTTGAAGTTTTTATTTCAAATTCGTGATATTTTTTGTTTTGAATAACAACTATTATTTTTTAGGTATTAAAAAGGCATTTTTCTAGGTATTGTTTTTGTTATAAAACAAAAAGTATATTTTTAGGTAATTTGGGACAATAGTTTTGGTTGAGTTTGGTGGGCAATTGATAATAAATCTGTGAGAGAGAGGTGTGTGGTGGCAGGCAGATTCGTTTCGTGTTTGACCCATTAGATTAGATTTTGTGTTCGGCGTTACCCTCAAATTTGGGAAAAATAGTTAGGATTGACTGGTTCAAACGCTGTGGTTACGGTTGCGGTTGCGGGAGATTGTGGAAGCGGGAGATTGTGGAAGCGGGCGATTGCGGTTTCAAGCGTTATTAAACGTTTTGAACGACTGGTTTAGCGGTTTAAAATTGAAGCGTTTGCGGGAGGTTTACGACTGGTTGACCAGCAGGTGCAATAGCGGTTGGAACATAATAAATGTGATATATAATATATAAATGTTTAAAAACACAAAATTTTTAATTAAACTTGATTTATAATTTAAATTTATTAAAAAATACTAAAATAATTATTCAAAAAACAAATAAATTTCATATTGAAATACTTATTCCTTTATGCATTTGGCTTTTCACCAAAAATTTAATCAAGTAATTTGATAAATGACAAAACATATGCTTTAGATCGTAGATCTTTTCTCTTTTCTCTTAGTCGTGGGTCAATAGTTGCATCGGTAGGAATGGTTAAGTGAGAGTTGAGAAGAGTCACTGATGATTTGTTTTAATACTTTTCACAAATAATCTTATTTTTTAAAAATTTCTGATGAAATATTATATTTATTTAGATTTTTTTGAACTTATGTGTGATGTGCCATTAAATTTACATCAAGTTTTCCGGGTTATTATTAATTGGAATATTATTTTCTTCTAATTGTTTATTTTATAATCTCTGTAATTGTATCCGTACTTCATTTTCTCCCATCTTTAATGAGTAAAATGGTTAGATAGAAGATATAACACAAAAGAATTTCATTATCATTGATTTCTTTTAAGTTTTTTTACAAAAAAAAAAAAAAAAAAAAAATTCCAACCGCAAACGCTTGCGGAAAGCAGCTTTTGGAATTCAGTGGTTTGAACCGGTTGGGAGCGACTAGAAGCGATTGGGAGCGGTTTGTGTGATTGGTTCCAATCGCTAGCAACCGCTACCACGCGGGAGAACCAGTCAACACCTTAGGTTCACCCCCTTCCCTCTCAACCAATCAGAATGTTCTATCTAATATTTTATATAAAAAAATAAATCAAAATTAAATTAAAAAGCAAAACTAATTATGGAAACAAATTCTGTATACTTTTATTTAAAGAAAGTTAATTATTGTCTTGGTTTAGATTTTACAATTAAACGAGGTTATATATCGGTTTGGGTTTATAAATGAGAATTAGGATTTAGATTTTATAATTAAAACGAAATTATATGTCGGTTTGGGTTTACAAATGAGGTGGTTAGAGTTTAGATTTTACAATTAAAACAAAGTTATATGTTGGTTTGGGTTTACAAATGAGATGGTTAGGGTTTAGATTTTACAATTAGAACGAAATTATATGTCGGTTTGGATTTACAAATGAGATGATTAGGGTTTAGATTTAACAATTAGAACGAAAGTATATGTCCGTTTGGGTTTACAAATGAGATGGTTTGGGTTTACAAATGAGATGGTTTGGGTTTACAAATGAGATGGTTTGGGTTTACAAATGAGATGGTTAGGGTTTATATTTTATAATTACAACGAAATTATATATCGGTTTGGGTTTATAAAAAAGCGGTTTAAGTTTCTAATTTTATAATAAATGTGTACAGATTTTATTTTTTTATTTTATAAAGGAGTGAACCCAAGTATTACTCCAAATTTGGGTATCTCTACTTTACTTTTTCCTGCCACCATCCAGACACTATTAAACGACCTTTGGGTTCTAACCAAAACCCAAAAATTTGTTTTTACTGTTGTCCAAAAATGATTATTTGTTCTGTTAAATCTTGTAAGATAGTGAACTTCTATTTCACTATCTAATCTTGTAATCTAATTTCTAAGATCTTACACATATTTAAACAACATATTAAAATTTATTTCATAACTGTATTATTTTTTTTGAGATTAACAATTTTTTCACAATTTTAAACCAACAATATTCAGTTATTTTTTTCTTTTTGAAATGTACAATTTATCATTACTTATTTATTAAAAATACAAAGAAAACCTAATTTTTTATTTTATTGCAACAATTTTTTTTCTAGAAGTCAGATTTTTAAAGAATAGAAGGAGTATAAAACAGTTTTTATTAGAAATAAAATGAAAAAACATTTTAGGAAAACAAATTGTGATGTAACTGTAGCGATTTTGTAATAAGGTATTAGAATATATTAATGCCCTACATATGCTAAATCTAAGATTTGATTATACAATATATCATTCCATTCAATATATATATATATATATATATATATATATATATATATATATATATCATTCCATTGTTTTGTGGATTAACAATCAAAAGCTTTACCTTAATGTTATAGATAATAGAAAATAACTCGTGCTACAAAATGGAATTACACATTTGATAAACAATTTTAATATAGTTGAGCTGTATAATATACTGTATTTTTTTTTTTAACAGTATAAATTTTTTAGATAGTGTTCACTTGTATATTGGATTTACATGGTAAATACGTATAATTTATGTTGTTTAAAAATCACAAATTGAATGATAATAGACATAAACAAATAGATTTTGTGGAGTATACGTAGTTTTCTTCTAATTTCATTACTGTACATCAACTATGTCCCAATATACATTTATACTAATATTTTTGCAACAGTTTTTATTCAAAAATGTTTTTTTTGGAAAGTTTTTACATTGAATGCTATTAATGCTTATATTCATAGCCAAACAAATTTAGTTAACTTTCTCTATTATCTTTACAACCAAACACAATAAAAATATTTTAAATATTCATATATATAATGTTCTATAATTAATATAGATATTTAAAAGATTTATTCTAGATTAAAAAAAATATTCTCTTATCATCTCTTTTTGATTTTAAAATTTAAATGTAGTGAAACATCATATAATACATAGAGTTAATAAAAAAGGTGTATTTTTCTTGCATATATTGTGATTTGAATTTTTAAAAACAAACATATATTACTCAATTAATATAAAAATGTGTGTTCAACATACATATATAGTAAATTTACTGTATATAGTAAATTATAAAATTTTAAGAAGTTTATAAGTTATAACTGATATATCTAAACTTAATAAAAGTTTAAAATTATAAATATTTAAACATATTAAATTCTCAAAATTACACAAACGAGTTTTATTATATGACAGATTATATGACATTACATGGTTAAATTGATAATACCAAAAAATAAACTATCAGTAATATGATATTTTAATACGGGTTAAATCCTCATTTTAATGTTTTAACAACACAAATATAAAATATGTCAACTCAAACTGATTTAATTAAGATTATAGTAAACAAAAATTATTGTGCGGTATACCATGATTTATATATTAAATCACTAAAACTAACAAAATAATATATTAGCAAAATTAGTATTAAAATAATACATTAACAAAAAAAATTTTAAACTTACTTTACGATGTACCGCGGGTCATAGTATTTTTTTACTACTAAAAAACTCGTCTCACGAAATCTATGGGGATAATGGTTGAATTTGTCCCACTTAAATTCACATAAAAGGCCTTTCAATTACAAGTCCATATTTAGTAAGGAAATAAATAGTTTGTTGGCTGATAATGGGCTTGGGCTATCCATACTCTCAAACTAGGTTCCAAATTATATATACTTGTTAGGCATTAGAGTTGACACTTAATTAGTACAAAAGAATCCAAAACATGTTAATTTGTGTCCGGTGACAATTATACACAACATAATTACTTTCCGATGAAAAGACGTTACTTTTTACTTGGTGACTCCTTCATGTATTATAATTAGGATACAGAAATGTGATAATAGTAATAAATTCATACAACATAATTCTTTAAGGTTGATTGAAACACTAACAGTAAAATAATAATATGCAATATGAGCAGTATGATGCAACATAAACTTTGAGCTTGATTGAAACAACTAATAGTATAGCAGCAATATGCAATATCAAATGTATGATGTATAAGATATATGTTCTGATTAATATAACACATATAATTGATTAGTAAAGTAACGAGATGATTATACATCATAATTGTTTAGTAAAGTACCGAGATGATTATATACTAAATTACAAGAAAAAATTATTATATACATTATGAAACCATACACACACAAAAGTTTTACATCTATCAATGTCTATAGCACAAATCTTCGAGAGAATCGACAAGAACAAGGACGGGAAAATATCATGGGATGAATTTAATATCTTAATGTTGTTGTTTTAAGTTTATGAATTTGGTTTGATGATCAAACTTTAGGCTATTTGTGTTTGGATCTATCTCTATCTTTTTTTTAAAACTAAAAATAAGATTTTCTTAGATATGATTTTGTTTCGATACTCTAGTTGATTTTGATTAATTCAATTGTTTTTTTTATAAAAAAAATTATAACATCAAGAAGGGTAAAAAAAAGATATATATTATGAAACCTTATATCTCTTTTTACATTTTAATCTTAATACTTACATATATTATCAATTTTTATATCATAATATTATTATTTTTGAAATAATAAGTATTGATAAAATAATGATAAATGTTAACTTTAAAAGTAAATAAATTTGTATCTTAAGAAACCATAATGTTTTGATATTCTTTTACAAAATAAATTAATTAGATGAAATTATTTTAATATATTTAATATTATAAAGGTAAATGCGGTACATACAAATGATTCATGTGATAGTATAGAGGAATGGATCATTCAAGAGCATTTGAATCTTCCAAATAGTCTGATATATACTTTTTAACAAATAAAAATTGAATTATATACATAAAAGTAAGATTTCACTCTCTCCTTATTGGTCAATTTAGCATTTTTTTTAAAGAATAATTATTTTTAATTAAATAAAAATATAATAATGTATATTAATATATACTTTAAATCCACACTTTACTACTAAATTATAACTGCAATTACATAAATTATGAATTGACTATTTTCTCATTCATTTTCATTCAAACAAATCATATACATAAAAGTAAGGTTTCACTCTCTCCTTATTGGTCAATTTAGCATTTAATTTTTTTAAAAATAATAATATTTTTAATTAAATAAAAATATAATAATGTATATTAATCTATACTTTAAATCCACACTTTACTACTAAATTGTAACTGCAATTACATAAATTATAAATTGACTATTGTTTCCCATTCATTATCATTCAAACAAACTATAAATTGTAATTGTAACTCCTCTAATTAATTTATTTTAGAAATGTAACTTTTATCTCTTGAAATCCTATAAATAACCATTCTCATATCATCATCCACCATATCTCAAAATATTTTCTTTGTTTTATTTATGTTCTTGCGTGGGTTCAGAACTCATGGTAAGAGTGTGATTATATATTTTGTTAAATTTATCTTATATTTTGCTCAATTTTATTTCTTTGTTTTTATGTATTTCTTCCTTCCTTCTTTGTCTTCTTATTATTTTTAATTTTCAATTACATATATATGATAAAATTTTGGTGGCTGTAAAAAACAATTATCGATGCAGATTCAACAATACTAATTTCGATCAAAGTTCAGTGAGGGAATCAAACTAAAGAAATCATCCTCATTCATGAATATTTATTTTATTTTTAAAATTATGCAATGTTTTAACAAAATAAACTATTATAATAGAATTATTTAATTAAAAATTTTAACTCTCTCTTACCTCCAAAAAAATTGTAATATATTTTTCTGTATACTCATCATTATATTTAGTTCTTGTAATCCAAAATATAATTATATAATGATCATTATAATATTTCTTTAATTAAAAATTTTGTAATTTAATGATTTCTATATAAAAAAAACAATTTGATATTCCATTTCCAAAATTTTACTACAAAGAGAAAATCATTAGAATTTAAAGTGGTAATTTTTATTTTAATCATTAACATTATTTTTTAAATAAGTGGTATATTTTGATATTGTATGATTTGAATAAATAAAATGTATTATTGAAATTTAGGAAATTTGTTTGTTATACATGTATTTTTAGGGAGAAATTCAAAAATACATCTTTTTCAGTACTACTTTTCAAAAATACCATTTAAAAAACTTTATTAAAAAATATTCTCTGAAAATTCTCATATTTTTATGATTATTACATAAACTAAAATGAATTCACATAATTAATACAACAACTCGCGCATAAGCGCGGGATATTACCTAGTGACAAATGTAGCTAGGTTACATACAGTTGCATCTAATATGATTGTGGAGAACAACAAAAATCAAACAATCGATATCACAAGAGAAAGTATTTTAAATTAAGTATTTCGTGGCCGCCAAGTGCCCCGATCACGAATGTAAGCTGATCCGCGTTGTAGCTGGAAAAGTAATGAGCATATACACGCTTCCATCTTGTGCCATTCTACACCAAAGTCTACTCACAGAAGAAGACCTCGTCAAGCTTATTACGTCTGAATACTTGAATACTTTGTACAATACATCTTCGTTACACAGCTCGAATCCAATTTTGGGTCTCTCATGTGGTGAATTGAAACAATGAAAAAGATGTGAGATATCTCAATCTAATATGCACTTCAATGTCCATATCCGCCACATTTTCTATCATAATTCGACTTCAAATAGAAATATTTGTCTTTGCATTGTAGTATTCAATTGGTTATTAATCTGGATGTTGTCGACTCAATGCAAGAAAAACCAATTGCAAACAACATAATGGAACGGTTAAAAAGATTATAAAATAAAGCAAGCAAAATGGTAAGATAATAAAAAGTGCAAAATAAAATTTTGTCAAGTGATCAGGAAAAAAAAGAGATAAAGTTTTGTCCTAACTACAAAACAATTGAAAACATATGTCTGCATACTATGTCTTTCACTAAAACGTATGCCTTGAGGTTAAACTGTGGTAGACAAATTAATTCATGGAAAATAATGTGATCAAAATACTAAACATGTGAAATAAGTAATAGAACACCGTTTTATATAGTTTCATGGTGTATACAAAACATAGCCACTAAGGAACTGACAAGATCACAAGTAATCAATCAGATGCAAACAAACGAATTGATTTCAAATCATTCACAATCATTAACTTAAAAAGAAAAAAATTCAAAACTGTGAATTATCACGTATAGTATTCGATTTGAGATCATAAGCACTAATTGAGTTAGACACTTCACATATGCCTTATAAAATTATACCTTTCTTCCAGTAAACTTAAGACATGCCCTCCTCTTGCCGGTGGTTCTTTAAAATCTTTGTATAAATTGAATGTAATAAGAAAATCATCGTACTAAAAAAACAGATTGATATAATTAGTTGTTCCAATGACATTTTGTTTTCTTACATAATACATAACATCGACTGATCAAATGATGATTAGAAAATTAATATGGTTACTGAGGAACAGGACAGCCAAATGGCAGGCGTGGCGAATGGCGATGCTTCTACGGTGATCTGAGAAACCTAAACACATGCCAAGTGGGTTCCACTACACAGCCTGTGTTCATGTTCTTCTACTTGATTTCATATTATACAAACATGTTTTTTTATAATGAAATTAAGTATTTCCAGTTTTCCATTTAAGAATAAAATAGAAAATGATGAGACATCATATTTTTTACGTGAAAAAATCACACTCTAGCTAGCTCGAGTCGATTCCAAAGTAACTGTTTTTTCTATTTTACCTTTTCAACATTTTCAAAGCATACCATTTGACTGGATGGATCATTTTTAAACATGGTCCGACCAAAGCCATCTCTTTACTCTCATGCTCCTAATTTGTTCGGCTAGTTGTGTGGTATTTTTTTTTTTTTTTTTTTTACTTACTTATTCCATAATTAATAGCCAAATGAACAAGTTTTATTTACTCTCCATCGATGAAATCACTCTTTTTCGAACTCAATAGAATTTTCAACGTGCTCCGAAACACAATATCCATAAATTAAGTTGTTTTAAAAAAAAAAATAACATGATCATTTTTCTTTTTGAAATATACTATGCAATAAAATATCAGGTTATGTCAAAAAATGAATACAGTTAATTGCTTTTTGGACTAAAAAAAAAAAAGAAGAAGTTTATACCAATTTATGTGACTCCTTCAGTCCTTACAAGACAAAACAACCTTCACACGCCAATCAAAAAAATAAAACTAATAACTAACTTATAAATAGCGTTTCCCGTCTCACTTCTGTTCACAGATGGCATCACCCGAATCGCAGTAAAAAAAGAACGCAAACGCGATCTCTCTCTCTCTCTCTCAAAACTCTGTTTCTCCATGGCAGACATCGACATCGGCCTCGGGAAAGAGTCGCTGATAAACCACGAAAACAACAACAAAACCAACAAGATCTTCAACCGCTGCGTTTCGCACCAGCAAGACGAGCTACACAGCTTCCGTAAATACCTAAGATGGATGTGCGTGGATCACTCGAGTCCATGGACAGCGATCCTCTCTTGGACTATGTTCGTCGTCTTCACCCTCGTCGTTCCTGCCATCTCTCATTTCCTCCTCGCTTGCGCCGAGTGCGACAGCTACCATTCTAGACCGTACGATTCAGTCGTTCAGCTCTCTCTTAGCAGCGTAGCCACCGTCTCTTTCCTCTGTCTCACCAGATTCGTAAGCAAGTACGGTCTTCGAAGGTTCCTCTTCTTTGATAAACTCTGGGACGAGAGCGAAACCGTACGAAGAAACTACACCAATCAACTCAATGTGAGTTTCTTGAATTTTATTTTTCCCTTAATTCCAATTCTTGAATTTATCAGTTTTGGTTTTATCTCTGTAAATCCGAGTTTTGTTTCAGAATTTTGTTTGAATCACACAAATCTGTTGGTTTCTTGAGAAACTTTGGAACCGATCAAGATCATGTCGCACTATGTTAAAGCTAAGAATAGATCTCTTTCCAATGATGTAAAGTGTAAACAACTCATTTCTGCCACAAATTTTTTTTGTGAAAGTAGGAAGAAAATGCCATTATTATCGTGTAAGGAATTAGTATTCGAATCTTTTTGGATTTACGGCAAATCATTTGTGCAAAGAATAAAAGTCAAGTTGGAAAAAAAAGATATAATAGAGCAAATTAAGGAGAAGATATAGATAGAAGAATCATGAATATAATAAAGTTAGGAAACAACTCTACGGCATCTTAAGGAAAATTAATAATTACGTTATTGTCACTCTCTTTTCTAACCTAAACTTTGGTGACATTCTCTTACATAAACTTTGGTGACATTCTCTTTGTAGTAAAAAGTAAAAAACTCTGGATTTACCCTATTACTTGTTTTACAAGCATTACAATTTTTTTTGTTCTTTTCTTTACAGACTTCGCTTCATATTGTGTCCTACTTTGTGATACCATGTTTCTCAGCAATGAGTGCATACAAAATTTGGTGGTACGCATCAGGTGGATCTCAGATACCCTTTTTAGGAAACGTTGTCTTAAGTGATACAGTGGCTTGTGTAATGGAGCTTTGTTCTTGGCTTTACCGTACAACTGTAATCTTCCTTGTATGTGTGCTCTTCCGTCTCATTTGCCATCTTCAGATTCTTCGTCTTCAAGACTTTGCTAAGCTCTTTCAGATTGATTCGGATGTTGGTTCTATCTTGTCTGAGCATCTCCGTATCAGACGTCATCTTAGAATCATCAGCCATAGATACCGTTCTTTCATTCTGTGTTTATTGATTCTTGTTACTGGTAGTCAGTTTTCTTCTCTGCTTATTACTACCAAAGCCTACACTGAAGTCAATATCTACAGAGCTGGAGAACTCGCTGTAAGTTTCCTTTACTCACTACATGTATATATGGTTCGTTTTAAGATCCACTTCGAAAAACTTAACAGTTTTCTTCTTATGTGATTTTATCGATCACAGCTTTGTTCAATGACATTAGTTACTGCACTTCTCATACTACTACGAAGTGCATCAAAGATCACACACAAGGCTCAAGCTGTGACATGTTTAGCTGCGAAATGGCATGTATGCGCGACGTTAGAATCCTTTGATCAGACAGTAGATGGAGAGACTCCAACTTTGGTTGCTAGAAACAACAACATAGATAACAACAGAGGTCATGATGTTGTTACATTGACAGAATCTGACAGCGAAGAGTATGGTGACGAAGAAGATGATCTAGACAACAACAACATCATTCCCGCTTATGCTTTCAGTACCATGTCATTCCAAAAACGACAAGCTCTAGGTAAAAAACAAAAACAAAATCTTCTGCACTGTCATTTTTGCTGTCTTAATTGGTTTACTTAATTATGTCTGGTTGGATTTTTCGCAGTGAGTTACTTCGAGAATAACAGAGCAGGAATCACAGTGTATGGGTTTACACTTGATAGAGGTACACTCCATACGATCTTTGGACTTGAATTGTCTCTTGTTCTTTGGCTTCTCGGTAAAACCGTTGGAATTTCTTGAATCCCTTTCTCGGATCATCAAGAAACCTCCTAAATGTTTTGGCACTGAATCACTTTTGAATCCGTTTTATCTATTTATCCTTTGTAATTTCTACTGTAAATCAATTTATTTGTTACGTTGGTGTGTTATTATTATTGTTATAGAGTTCATGTTATTGTAAATTAGATTCGAATCAAAAAGCCTTCCCCTGTTTTTCACTTTTATATTTTCTGAATTTACGAAGTCTTGTACTTTTAGCGAAATAAATTTATTTATTTTCCAGTCAATGTATTACAATTGTGTCACTGTAGTAGTAGATGATGAGGGTTTTATAAGGTTACGTAAATTAAGGAATTATTTCACAAAGTACCTTAAAAAAACTTCAAGCTTAAACTACACAAGCTTAAACTAAACCAGTCACTACTTATGCTCACAAAATTGAACCACACGTGTTCTATAGAACAAGATTTAGCAATTCAACCTAACCAAAGTTTAAATCAAAGACATCATCACTTACTAATATATATACTCGAGGACCAAAGAGCCTGCCTCAGTAAGAGTGGTGACTTTTGCGGACAGAGTGAATACTGTTCTCTGTAACTTTTGTCTCAACCAGAACCATTATCAGCTTTTGCCTTCCGATGGATTTTCTGTGAAATTCTTCTGTATAGCTTCTTGGACAGCTGGTGTTGTGTTCTGCTGTTGGACATGATCTGTGTTGGAATGCAAAGGAGGAGGCTGAGTTGATGATTTCTCCGTCTGCGTAGCTGGATCTTCTGTGAAATTCTTCTGTATAGCTTCTTGGACAGTTGGTGTTGTGTTCTGCTGTTGGACATGATCTGTGTTGGAATGCAAAGGAGGAGGCTGATTTGGTGAAATCTCTGTCTGCGTAGCTGGATTTTCTGTGAAATTCTTCTGTATAGCTTCTGGGATATTTGGTGTTGTGTACTGCTGTTGGACATGATCTGTGTTGGATTGCAAAGGAGGAAGCTGAGTTGGTGAGTTCTCTGTCTGCGTAGCTGGATTTTCTGAGAAATTCTTCTGTATAGCTTCTTGGACATTTGGTGTTGTGTTGTGTTGTTGGACATGATCTGCGTTGGATTGCGACAGAGGAGGCTGGGTTAGTGAGTTCTCTGTCTGCGAAGCTAAATTCTCCTCTTGTAATGATGATTCCGCTATGATCTTCGGGCTTTTATCTTGATAACTTGTGGAAACACCTCTCTCAGTAGCATCTTTGCTCAGTACTATCTTTTTCTCTAGGTTTGGAGGATGAAGAGTCTCTGAGTGAGATACTGGTCCTGAAGGATCATCACACTCGGCATCAGCGTTTCCTACAGGAACCGGTGGATCAAAGTTAGCATCAACTGCTTGATTAATCGCTGCATCTTCAGCTTCAACTATTTGACTCATAGCTGCTTTAACTCTTGGATTCATAGCTGCATCTTCAGCATCAACTGTTGGATTCATTGCTGCATCTCCAGCTTCAATTATTTGACTCATAGCTGCTTTAACTATTGGACTCATAGCTGCATCTCCAGCTTCAACAATTGGATTCATAGCTGCATCTCCAGCTTCAACAGTTTGTTCCATAGCTGAATCCTCAACTGGTTTCGCTGTCTTGGGATGTGGCATTGCCTCTTGCTTAACCTTTGGATCCATTTTACCAACCTTCTTCTCTGCGGGTGACTGAACTTCGGCTGTACTAGAAGACATTTTTGCTATAGTGGCGCTTCTCATGACACGGCCGTATTTAGGAGGAAAAGACTTGCCATTGTACAATTGCACACACCTGGAGCAATGCCACTCAGATTTCGGAACTCCTTTCATATTGTGAGCTTGTAGACATTTCAAGTGATATCCTTTTTCACAAGCATCACAGATTAGCACGGTCTCTACTTCATTGATATTTCCGTGACACATTTGGCATGTCACTGTTTTACTCATGTATTCTCTTGAAGGTGGGTTCCACAAGACATTTTGTTTAGCCCGCGGTTGCAGAACTTTATGGATTAACTTGGCAATTTCAGCATGGTTGTTGTTTCTAAAAGGTGAAGAAGTTTGACCGTAACTCACGCCTTTCATGCCTGGGAATGCACCTGGTGGAGTTTGAGACATAAATGGTCTAAAGGTCGGATCTGTGACTCTGGAAGAACTCTGAACAGGAACTTTGCTATCTGACGCAGTACCAAATGATATGGTGGAGGAACTCGAATGAGGTTGGGCAGACCATGTTGTGGCATTCCCATAGTAGCTTCCAGCAGGAACTGCTGGTTCAGAAGAAGAGGTAATAACTTAGAGATGATAGATACTTGTCAATGAACAGATAAAAAAACAGAAGATATAAAACCCAAACTCGAACTCAAAATGAAAACCTCATGGACGTTTCCAAGTTTCAGTTAGCAAAAAAGAACTGATAACCAGGATTAGCGAGAGAATTTGCCAAGTGTCAACAGAAAATGTAGAAGACACCAGTAAGCTTTCTACTGAGAACAAAACTTATTAAAACACTCTGATAATGACCAAATGATAATGTTGCACTATGAGCACATATTCATTACGTTTTTTAACTTCTAACATATAAAGTATAACCATATCAAATCAACTAAATGACCAAACAATTCACCAGCTAACACTAATTTTGAGCTATCTTTTCTAGCTGATCATATCTTAGCAAAGAAAATATCTAGAATACAAAATAGGGAATAGAACAACAAGGTAAGAAAAGTGGAGATACCTGGTGCCTGAGAAGGACCGGTATGCATATCTGACTTAAACTGTGGTCTCTCTATCCTAGGTTGTGTTATCTTAGTTGCATCCCTAACAAAATGGCTTCCAGTAGCAGGATTAACAGAACTAGTGGTTGCCTTCACTTCGCTATTAGGCCACTGATGTGAGGTAGAAACATGATTTGCTGCTGCAAAAATCATAAGAGTGGAGAAGATTACCATGACTAACTCTTGAAGTTATTATTAGCTAATGGTTAATTGAATATACTGATCGTAAACGTAGTCATACCCGGAACTGAAGAATGAACCGTAGATGTATAAGTAGTGGACACTACTGGGTTCTTCTTCGATTCTTCCATCTGGAGAGAAACAAAAACAAAAATTGCTACTTTGATTAAATCTGAAAACATCTTTATAGAGTCAGATCAATGTGCATGGTTACATCCTAATCGAGAAATTGAAACATAGAAGTAAGTAAAAAAAAGGAGACAAACCTTTCTCTTCCCAAGAGATAGCTTCTCAGAGATGGTCAATTTAGGAGCTCGGAACCCTAATCTCTGATCTTTAACCTTAGCATTCAAACCCAGATCTTCAATGACAGCTCCGATAGCATCCCTAGAGATGATATCCTTAGGAGTGAACTCCTGACACATGTCAACCAATTTCGATTTAGCTTCAACCATCAGCTCAATCTCAAGTTCCGTCGGGTTTTTCCCACCTCGGATCTTCCGCAATGCCGATAAAACGAGAACGATCTCCGCCACTCTGTTCACTTCTTCGTCGAAACGTGGCTTCTTCGCCGGCGGTTGTTCCTCCACCACCGCAACAGATTCGTCAACTCCGTCTCTATGCTCTTCAGATTGGAGATTCACCGGTACATCGCTAATCGCCACATCCATCTCTAACGAAGATGAAAGAGAAAGAGATCCGCGAAAGGAGACGAATCAGAGAAAGAGAGAGAGAGTGGGAAGAAGAGAAACCCTAGAAGAAAAAGATAGAGAGGGAAGAAGAGAAACCCTAGAAGAAAAAGATAGAGAGGGAAGAAGATCTGAGTTTGGTTTTGTTTGTTTTAAAAAATTTGAAAAGGGAATTAAAATGTGACAAAAACCTAATAATTTTCGCGGGTAAAAATTTGGGGGAAAAGTTTTTAGAAAGGACGAGGAGGACGAGTCGATTAACCAAATTTTACAAAAGAGTTTTTTCGCAGCAGCTAAGAAGATGATGAGAGAGGCGTGCGCTGCTTCGGCTTCTTTATTTTTTCTAGAGAGATATCATCAGCTGTGCAATTGTTTTTCTGGGTTCATAGTTGGGCCTTCTGATTATATCAACAGGCCTTATTATATACTTATTCCTAAACAGGCTTAGGGAAACTGGGCTTTTATATCTTTTTTTTTCCTGTAATAGAGGTTGAATACCAAACCGAATCAAAGTTTCTTTAACCAAATCTCTAATCACAATTAAGACATACAAATTATTTTATACCGGATTGTAATCAACCGTTGAGGCTTTTTAAGAGTGTGAAGGCTGTTTGTAGCCTTTACACATCAGTTTTGAGATAAAAATTATTTAATATGGTCATGTGTGTTGCAAAGAGAGTTTACCATATGCAGAAATAAATTCTTCCAACCAAAAAAAATGCAGTTTCTTAGAGATTCTAGAATATTACAAGTAAAATTATATATTGTGGGTTTTTTTTTGTGTGCATTTAACCAATGTTAGGATTGTCGTACATGTAAAAATGAATGTCGTGAATTAGAATGTTGTGGGAAGAGAAGCATCATGTAATTGTTGTTCATCATAATTGTATAGACTACATGTATTTGAATACCATCATATTGCATTAGATCAAATATCTCTCATGATTACAAACTTGTTAGAATGTCACTTCACTATATATTTTTCAAAATTGAAATTAGTAAATTGTGTAATCTTACAATTTAATCCATCAAAAAGAGTTTCTCATAAAATTTGGTTAGTGGTTTTGTGATATTTTTTTTTTGTTGTTTCACATATATTTTGGTCAATTTATATCAAGAACTGCTCTTCATATGAACTAATGTTTGGTCGATAAATAACCAATAACAAAATGACAACATCGCCAAGGCATTACTATGACAGTTACACATTATAACACATTATAATGTGTTATTTCAGTTACAAAATAAAGATGAGAGTAATCCAAATTTGGATTTCAAGTAGCGGTTAATACAAACATTCAGAATTTTATAGACATTCAAAAATACAAAAAGAAAATCTTCAAGGCTCCATTCTTTACATCTGAGTTCTGGAGCTTTCACCTTGTTGCTTCATCACATGGTTTATGTAATAACGTCCAGAAAATTCAGACCTGTAAATATATAAAGTGTTTTAAGAAATTTTACTTTAACATTATACATAATTTGTTTTAATATACATAATATCATCTTACATAGCCTGGTGATGCTCCAGTCCTTCGAACTCTAGTTTTATAAAGATATTCGAAGAGGCAAATGTGTTTTCAATACATGGTGCACCTATAGACATTTAGAATTTAAAGTGAATATATTGGTTACTTTATGATAATAATATCATAATTAATTTATGTTACATACCTTCATATTCTCCGACCTTCATAAACCGCATTACACAAAACATAGGTTCGGATTTGTATATGAGATGGCACCCGTTTGATTGCCATACATACATGAATTGAAAAGCGTAGTTGTTATCTTTGACACGACACTTCACAGTCTCATTCCTACATGTTTTTCAAATTAATAAAAATCTTAACGAAGACAACTTTAAAACGTAACTGTCCTAAAGGTAGAGTAAATATCTTTTACCTGTCATTCAACAACATGAGAACAACTTCATTACTATCAGTGGCACTTGCAGGTCTTCTTTTATCTTCCACATCCATTATACACCCATAAACATCTAATTTGGGAAAAAGATAGAATTTAGGTTTCCAAAGTATTGCTAATCTATATTTGGTAAAGTTTAAGTCGTACTTTTCTATGAGAGGGACCAATACACAAAGTTTCAAAATTCCTAAAAGATTCTAGTTTTTCGAACACAAAGATACCGATTAATTATACTGACGGATTGTACCAAAACAATATATAATAAATTAAAGAAACACTTACCGAAAGAGATGGGATGATTTATTTTTCCACGATATATATCATCCAAATCCTCAAATCGAAAGTAATTATTTGGACTCAATGATTTGAGCATCGTCATCATGGTATCATCCATAAATTTAATCTGATAAGGATGATGAGTATTCCTCTCCTGCAGGGTTGAATTGATCACTTTGAAATTTCTAATATCGTACCACTCACCATCGTCTATATATTTCCGGAGTTTAGCGAGTGTACTGGGTAAAAAAGCAGCTTCAATTGTGTCACCCTTCACAGTTTAACAACAATTGTGTAAGAAGTCTTATATACAATAACTGTTAGAACTTGAAATTTAAGTAAAAACCATTCAATTAACGACTCTAACCTTTACATCCACAAGAAGCAGAACTCGTTTTGTAAAGAACTCTCTGACACTCCAAGAATGTAAGACATTGGCGTGGATACACCAATTAGTTCTTCCGGAAAGAAGATCAACAATATAATCGAATCTCATGATTTTCTCAAATTAGGTTTTCCTTATTTCTTCTCTGTTATCGAAAACGAAAAGGGGATTTTTTTATTTGTAAAAGTATAAAGAGTCACAATTAAAACGTTGCGTCTTAATTGTTTAAGTGCCTCACCTTTAGTCTGATTATTAAAATTATAATATTATATAAATAAATACAGTTTTAATATAAGGTTTGTCACCCTTGCATGTCCAACATAAAATTTGTGCTAACATATTGAAGATGTTTTCATGTTTTCATTTTTTAAAACTTAAGACTTAGATATTGATATGAAAAAGGTAATATTATTAAAAATAAAAACTCTGAAAATCGGATAACAAATGTATGAAATGAAACGTTATAGTAGATATTAGATGCTTAAAAGAAAATCATATATTTTCAAAGACTTCTTTGAAAACCACATTAAGGGTTTTGTTTTGACATTTTCCTTTTTTATCTGTAATCAAAATCTTTAATCATTTTCTGCTTGTCACTCTAGAAAATGCAACATATAGTTGTCCATGTGTAAATACAGACTTGGGTAGAAACAATCCAACATGACCTTGGCTTTTGTTTATAGTAATCGCAAATGCAAGAAAAACAGGAAACTGAAAGATGAACCAACAACAACGTATCGATTATGTAAAATTCTGATAAATATCTTTTTATTTTATTTTAAAAGATAACCAAAATATTTTCATTTCCATCTTTATCACTTTAAGTTCATAATAAATATACTCATGAAGATAATCATCCATTTAAGTAAATATATATAACATATATATATATATTATTTGAGATATGTTAATTTTTTTTCAAATAATAATTATTTCCATCTTTATCATTTCAAATTTGTAAATTTTTAATAAATCGTAAGTTTTATCCTTTGCGAGTATGGTTTTTACAAATAAAGGTATATAATAAAACGTTTTTACATATTTGTCGTTTTAAATTTATGAAATTACATAAGTTTGACATAAGTTTGAAGATATACACTATTATTCTGCCATTCATTTATGTATAATTATTAATTTATTTTACATCAGAAACGTTTATGAATAAATATTTTCACAAACTCAATAGTTAGTAAAAATTGATGATTCTATTATACAAAAGTCATAAAAAAGTGTAATATTTTTAAAGATCAAAGATCAATTTATTAATAATTAGATTATTGTTACATTTAAATAAAGAAAAATTAAATTAAAGGAACAAATGTTATAGGAATATTGTAGGGTTAAAAAAAATGTTTTCTCTTTGATCTTGGCTTCCATATCATCTCTTTATGAAACCAAACAGATGGAATTGGAATTGCAGCATAAGTTTTTTTTGGCTTTAGGAGCTTGTGTATTGAATATAATCCAATCCGAAAATTTAGTTCTTGTAGTCGTCGAATGAATCATAACATCATCCTCAGGACCATCATCATTGTAGTAGTCTTTAGGTATATCCTGTTCAATATATATATATATATATTTATATTTTTTTAAAAAATAATAATTAAAACATGGAATTATTCTCTATTTCCAAATAATTATATAACATGATTATTTAAATAATCTGAATGAAATTAAACAATTTCGTTTCCACATACTCGAAAATATGTATGGCTATCCAAGTAAAATCAAATTATGAAAAAGAAATTATAAAGATTAGAAATAATTTAACACGTTGATCATTCGATTATATAAAATAATACCTATACTAAATAGTAATTAGAAACAAATTTGTTGATCGATTCATCTGGTCCATGATACCTACGTCAAATAGTTATTATCTATTATATTAACAGAAAAGTAAAAAAATAATAAGATCCATATGCAATATCTCTCTTTAAAAAGATGGAAGATAATTATAAGAATATATTATAAATATTCAATTGAAGAAAATTTCTATTTTTTAAAATGTTAATATAAATTTGAGAATATAATAAAAGAATTAAATTTAAAATCTCATCAAAAAAGCATAATTATTATACCTTTTTTGAGAGGTGAACCAACAACAACCAAAGCTTTATGATCTATAGATATTGCTTTCCAATAAACCACTATACGAACAGACAAATAAAAAAAATCAGTTAATTAATCATAAAAATAGAAAATCAGAATACAAATATAAAGTTGAGAACATGTTAAAGAATTTAATGTAAAACCTCAACAAAAAGCACAATATTACACCTTTTTTGAAAGATGAACCAACAACAACCAAAGCGTTATGATTTGTAGATCTTGCTTTCCAAGAAACCACTATATGAACAGAAAAATAAATGGGATCAGTCGATGAATAATAAAGAACCGTAAGATCGGAATACAAATATAAATTTGAGAACATGATGAACGAATTATTGAAATTGATAAAACTACAAATTCGAAAAAAATAGAGTTTTTTTTTTCTTTCTTTATTGAGTTATGGTGAAAGCAAACATTGTATTTATAGTTGTAAATGACCTATTTTTTAGGGTTTCCAGTAAGGAGGTGTATCGTCGTTTTTTTTCCTGTAGAAGCCCATTAATTTTTAGATTAACGTCGATCTATCTATAAACAATCTAAGCTCATTAATTATCTCAAATCTGTAGAAATTGTAGTATAAAACAGAACCATAGTTGTAAAAAGGGTGTTTTCCGAAAAATATAGAGATATATCTAGCAAATTCTAGTTTTGTAAATAACTTTTTATGTAAATAGATTATTTCTATCGATTTTTTTATTTATTTTTAACGCAGAAAATAGAAAAATTTACGTCGAGAGGCAAAATATTTTAACGTTAGGGGTATATTTTATTAATGACAAAACAGTAATTTGTGTCTGATGAGAGTGAATGTGGACGTTTTTACTTCTGCTTTAATATAATAGATTGTATGAGACTGTATCTTATTCAATTTGAGTAGCATACATTGTTTTTTTTTTATCAACCAAGTTCTTAGATCCAGAATAAAGCAACATTGGACATATCCAATGTGCAAGCCAAAATAGCTAGAACCATCGCACATACAAAGAAATAAAAAAATGATAGATACATAAGTTTGATAGTGCGGGAGAAGAGTTATCAAACCGACCAAATATTAGAAATATCGGGAGAAAACAATTCTCAATCCCACTCTTGCAAACAGCTCGTTGATAGTCACCTTATGTTGTGACTCTGAGACATAATCCAGAGTCTTGGGTTTCATCGGAATGAGTCCCGCTGCATCTTCCGGTCTCGCGTAAACCTTTACATAAGTAGCATACATTGTAACTATGACTTCGTACTAGAGCTACGTAGAACTTCAATCTCGTCATGTATTTCTCCAAATCGATAATTTAAACCTAATTACAAGGAACATAAACAATTTCTACAAAATGTGAAACTCATGATCAATAAATTTGCTGAAAATTTGATAACAATGACTCACATCAACAAAACACATTTTTTTAGGTAAACTTTGTTTCATATACCTTATTGGCATATTGAAACAAGGTTATCCGTTGTCCGCATATCCAAGGGTGACCAGGTTACTCTCTTTTTTTTTTTTTTTTTTTGGACAATTGATTTGTGACGAGACAAGAATTTATTATTGTTAGTGTTTTTTAGATATTGTAATCAAAGGCCCAACCAAAGTTCAAATACTAAAGTTTTCATATAATCAATAATATTACAATAGTGAATGAGGTCAAAAATCATTAAAAAAATTACATATGTTTAGGGTATTATAAATTTTTAATCATTTTAAATTTTATCTTGAAATTAAACAAAAAATTATATAAAACTAATATGCTATATAGAGACTCATTTTCGTGACAAGTGTCTCTATAGAATTAAATAATTAGGAATTAAAAACCAAATAAATTATAAATTACTATCTAAATTACAAAGAATTGAGAATATTGATATGCAAAGAAGATGGTTTATATGCAAGAGATGAATGGTTCAATTAGATACCCAGCATCGCTCCACTTGGAAGATAATCAACTTCTTATATATTTTTCTAATATTCTTAATTATATATATGTAATGATAAACCACGACTATCTAGAGATTGGTTTCGCTAACTTTAGTTAGAGATAGTTCTTGTTGATGACTTCTGGTTATATATTATATACATATACACAAGCATATGACGATATGACCAAAAACAACATGTTGAAATTTTAAAATCCAATCCAAACGATGTTTTTCCTTGAATTAGTGGAAATTGAACATGGTACGCTACTACATCCACTTCGTTCCAATTACCACAACCTGAATCCTAGACATCTTCTCATTCACAAAGATCATATTCCAGCATCTTCATGTATGAGAGATGAGAGGTAAACATTCTCTCCATAAAAATTGATCCATGATTCTGACATGAACTAGAGCTATCTATGCAATTATGTAGCTGGAGAAGGAAAAAAAAAGCAGGAAAATAAGAGAGACACACAGTATAGGGGAGGGAGATCCAGGAAAAGAATGAATACTAACAATACCGTGCGATCCACGAAACCAAACTTTGAATCTTTTTTTTTTTATTGGGTTTCTAGACCTGCCAAGCAAGCGCACCTGTCATGGCAAAGGTCGTATGCATCCCCTTCTTTTTCAGTTTGGAAGCCCAAACAAGAAAGTAAATCTATGGAGAAAGATTCAAGTTCCTTCTTTTTAAAAACTCAACGAGGGACGTTGATTAGAATCAACAGAGTTGATGGTTATAGGGCCAACGAGAGCTGATGGTGAGAGGGCCAACGAGAGTTGATCAGATACTTCACTTATATACCCGTAGGCTCACATATTATTTAGGGTCTTCGACTTGCCAAGCAAGCGCACCTGTCATGGCAAAAGTCAAATACAACCCCACCCAATGCAAGAACCTTGCTTCTTTTATCAACAAGGGTTGATGGTGAGATCAACGAGAGCTGATGATATTAGAGCATCAACGAGAATTGATTAGGATCAACGAGGTGTTGATGATGAGATCAAGAAGAGTACTTGATCGTGACAGCATCAACGAGAATTGATTAGGATCAACGAGGTGTTGATGATGAGATCAAGAAGAGTACTTGATCGCGAGAGCATCAACGAGTGTTGATCGTTAAAGCATCAACGATAGTTGATTAGGCTCAACGAGTGTTGATGATGAGATCAACGAGATCAGTTGATCGTTAAAGCATCAACGAGTATTGATGATGAGATCAAGGGTTGATCGTTAAAGCATCGACGAGAGTTGATATTAGATGTTGCGTTTGTCCCAGCACGGTCATATATATTGATCCCTACAAGAATACGAAACAGATTGAGTCAAGTTTACAAGATATATATATATATATATATATGTATAAGCAGAAGACCCGAGATATTTAGAAACAGAGTAACAACGAAACAGAGAAACCCTAGTCTACGCATGTAAGGAAAAATATAATAAAAACTCCTAGACATAGAAGATAACGTATATACCTTGATGACAAGCCGAACCCTAACAAGAAGAACATCGACTTCTGGTTGTTAATCAACGAGGGTTGATCATGGAGATCACCGAGACTTGACAACGAAGATCAGCAACGAGAGTTGATTAGATATAGATCAACGAGGGTCGACAATGAGGATCAACGAGAGTTGATGAATTAGATGATGTTATTTGTCACAATATATATAGAGAGAGCAAACCCCATAATCCTAGTTGGTTTATGATTTAGGAAAAGATCCTACGGTTGTTATTTATTCTAATCTTAAGTAATCCACGGTGCAGATGAAACACAATGAAGAAAAGTCGGTAAAAAAAAGACATAACAAAGTCGGTTAATATAATACAAATCTGTGGCCTGAGATTGGTTCGGTTAACTTTGGTTAAATAGCATATTTATTATCAATCCAGTTTGACCTCGATCATGAAAGAGAAAAGCAATATTTCACATGCAGGTGGAGATGATCATTACATTCACAAAGATCACAAAGGTTTTCATTTTTTGGTACGACTTGAGAGAGTAACCAACACACATTAACTAAAGATTGAGTTATATAGACATGAGAGATTGCCCAAAAACCCCCACACCACATGAAGAAATGATAGCAGATCACTCTTCAAAGATTGGTCCAAGATAGTCACCTTCCAAGCTAGCCAACGCCTGAAACTCTCTCTCTGCCTCCATCCACTTCGTCCCAAGCACCACCACCCTCACTGTAGCCTCAACCTGGATCCTAGACATCTTATCATTCATGAAGATCGGGTTCTCTCCTGGGATGTACTTGTAATCCGGCATCTTCGTGTATGAGAGGTAAACATTCTCGATAGGACCACACCTCATGAACACACCGTGCTTCAACACCTTGTGCACCACACCGTGAATTATCTCTCCTTTAAAGATCTTGAAAGTCATTCCGCTGAACATCACCGGGAACAGAACTTCACCCGTGTGCTCCCTGATTTTGCCTTTTCCAATCTTGTCCAGAGCTGTCACTGCCACGTAGTAGCCAAGCTCCTTGGTTGCTTGCTTTGAAGCAAATGCGTCTAGTAACTGGACTAGTATAGCCCTCTTTAGAATCAGCCCTTTTGCGTCCATGTTTTCAGCTGGAATCATCACGTTCCACGGTAACTGGACTTTGAGAAACATTTTTCAACCTTCAAAACCAAACCAAAAAAACAATTGTCAAACAGTTACATAAGGAACATGCATATATATACATATCATCACATAACCATTTTTCTCAAAGGAAAGAATAGAGAAAGACTATTGACAAAATCAGAACGGAAAAGAAAAAGATAGTAGACAGAGACTTCTAGGTTCTTCTCTGAAACGAACATCTATGTTTACGAATCATCATCAGCAACCTATGATCAAATGTTCTGTCTTTATTTAAGAATCTGGAATACAATAAAAATGCACTAGCAACATACCAATTCCACCTATCGACAGTACTCAGCGCATAAAATCAGAAACCGATTTCACATTATACCTATACCAAGACTAACAGAATGATTAAAAAAAAAAAATGTGAGCTTTGACTGTAAAAAAAACTTCAGTCAGGCATTTAAACAAACACTGTGCAGGCATGTAAGTAACCAAGGCAGAATCATCAAAAATTCCATCAAAAGCTAACAACTTTACAAGAAATGAAAAGACCCACAACAGCTTTGAGTTTGCAATTTACGACTAAGTACTCAGACCATCATTTTTTCTCCACATTTTATCTACCAACCTACAATGTCCAAGACCCTATAGAACTGAAAATGTCTTGAGAAAAGAGTTGAGAATATCGGAAGAGTAAAGAACCCTTACCTTTTTTTAAGATTCCGAAGGTAGGAAACAAACGAGAATCGGGCAACAGAGAGAGTGAGACTGATTTTGAAGAATCAATAACAAAGGGCCGAGGCGAGAGACAGAGAGAGAAGAAAGAGAGACGAGACAAGACGCTCTCAACTCTTAAGACTTCAATAATTTGGTTGTTTACAAGTTAATGGGCTATAAAGGCCCATTACTATTGACCCAGTAATATGCAATTTTTTCACCTGAACGTAACGTTTAAAATCAAATAAAAGTTTTTTTGTTTTTCTTAATGGAAGAATATAAATATTAGGATGATTAACCTTTGAATCCTATACTGAACTATCTCAATAGGTTAATCTCTACTTTACTTCTAAGGATTAGCTTCTACATAGTGCATGCTTGTATCTTAGGTGATAGATTTGTGCAATTCTTCTATTATAATCTGAAAATGATCTAATGTCTGTTTATTAAAGGTTCTACAACCATGGCTTTTTAACAACTGGGTTGCAAATTAATTATATTTTATGTTTATTTATCCCAAAAAACGAAATAAATACACAAATATATATATATATATATATATATGTGTATGTATTTATTAAATAAACTAAGACTCAGACCTCACGCGATATCGCAGGGAAAGTATTTTAGAAAAAAGTAAATAAATTTTAAAAATTAAAATTATACATTATGGAATCATTTGAATGTAATAAAATAGTTTGAATACATAAATTAAACATAAACTGTTACTAAAAACACAACCATCAAAATGAAAACTTGTAACAAAAAATATTATGTAGAATAGACGCAACTTTGCAAAAAAATATTGTTTAAATTATTATAGATATAAAGTTTTTTTATGAAAAATTATGGTAAAGCTACAATTAAAAAAATCATTATGACAAAGTGATCCTAACTGAGAATATTGAACTAATGGTTGTAATGAGTAAATATAATTTTTTATTAAATAATTATAATTAAAAACAAAATAATATAAATTTTGAATATTAAATTAGTTTTAAACGAAAAGTTACGATAAATAGACGCAAATACTATATTCAGTTTTATTAAATTTCTATATTGCTATAATTATTTCTAAAATTTTAGTTAGATTATAGAATAACGTTGAATATTAGATATTAATATTCAAATTATTTAGATTTAACATAAAACGGAAAATTTGTTTCAACGAACAATGATTTGTTAGTTATTGATGAAAAGACAAATATATAGAAAGTTCAAAAGACATGACTATTTAAATAGACACACTTATTCGAACGAAAAGTTGTGATGAAAAAATATGAATAAAATATAGTGAAAAGACATAACTCTAAATGAAAAGATACAACTATTTGAGTTTAAAAAAAAAGGAATAAAAAGAATTTTCTTACAAAAAAAACACTAAGCAAAGTCGCAATTGTTGTTCGTATTTATTCATATTGTTATTCTTATTTTTAAATATTAAACTATTTTTTTAACAAAAACTTACGATAAAAATATACATAACTGTAAATTCTATATTAAATAAATTTCTCTATCGCTATAATCATTTCTAAAATTTTAGTTACATTATAGAATCACGTTGAATGTTAGATATTAATATTTAATTATTTAGATTCAATATAAAATGGAAAATTTGTTTCAACGAACTTGTTAGTTACTGATGAAGAGACAAATATAAAGAGACTTCAAAAGACATGACTATTTAAATAGACACACTTATTAGACCAAAAAGTTGTGATGAAAAAGATATAAATAAAATATAGTGAAAAGACACAACTTTACAATGAACAGATACAACCGTTTGAATTAAAAAAAAAAGTTATGAAAATGTGCTACGAAAAATCGTAAATATTGTGTCTGCACTTGATTTCACCTAATAACCCATATAAACTGCTTTTAAATAAAATACATCTTTCTTATCATATTGAGAAGTCAAATTCAAAAACTCACTGTAATCCATCTAACTCTTGAAAAAATACTCTAGGTATTTTCATGAAATTTTTATATTTAAAATTAACTAAAAGTTGTAAATTAGATTCGTCATTCCAAAAATCTTTTGTTAAATCAAGAATTGGATGAATATTTTTACTTTTAAAAGAATGAATGCCATAAAATAATTTAGAAAGCTGTAAAAACTGTTGATATTGAAATTTTATATTATTTTGTGTCATTGATATATCATGGTTTTTACGGTTTTTAACCATGATATAAGTGTGTTTTTTGAGTCTTTTGATTTGTTTTCTAGGTTGTTTTTGTGTCATTACAGGTTTTCTAGGATTTTGGCACGAATGGAGCGAAATGGAGCAATTTGGACGTTTTGGAGCATTTAACCCGAAGGAAACAAACTTGGAGTCGAAACAGAGTGATGGTGTCGATCGACACCACCTTGGTGTCAGTCGACACCCTGTTTTATCTGACGAGAGAACAAGAATGGAAGTTTTGCAATTTTGCCCGAAGTTTTGCACAAATGCATCATAAACCCCTGGACGTGTTTTAAGATGTATATATTTTAATTTTAGGTTTTAGAAACCTCTAACTTATTTTCTAGCAAGTTTTATTTTCCTGTAACCCTGTGAGATTTTGAGAGCTTTGGAGAGAGAGATCTGCTTTGAGAGAAGAATTCTTGAACTCCCTTTTACTCTTTTAATTTCAATTGCTTATTATTCAGAATTATGTCTTGTTCTTCATTAAACATGTCTGAGTAGTTTGCTTGTTAGGTTTAGGGTTTTTCACAGGGATTTTATGATTTATTAGATCTATTTATTTATGATTCATTATCTTTCTAGATCTTCATCTTAGGTTGTTCTTCACATTAATTCTTGATTGATCACCTAGAATTAATACTTTAGGAAAATAAATTGATATGAGAATATAATTGATTTTCCTGATAAAACCTTTTGATGAGCAAAATTACTTATTGCAAAGAGATTTGATTTAGTAATTTTGTGAACAATCTAACCTGTTTTTAAAGCTGATTTTTAACCTAGAATTTTACAAAGAGATTTGGATTTTCTGGTTTTAAATTTAGATAATATTTGCAGTGAGAACTGATTTATTTTACAAAAGAGTTTAGAGTTCTAGATCTGTTTTTAATTGCTTGAATCCTAATTATTTCTTGATTTAATAATTTGTAATTTCCTTAGAAATTCCCTAGGCCTAGCTTTTTGATGTTCTGAATTTACAACAGTTTAATTTAATATTTTGCATTGCCTTTTTAATTTAAATTATCTTGTTTAGTGTAATTCATAAAACTCTATAATTTATTGTGTAGACTTGAGTCCTTGTGGAATTCGACCCCTAAGTACTGCAGTGACCTCTTAATTTGAGAGAGTAGCTCTAGGGTTTAATTTGAGCTTATCAGTCATGGCAAAAAAATGAAATCAGTTCAAAAAGACAAATATATCTAAATTTTAGAAGATATGAATATTCGAATAAACACAACTTTACAGTGAACAGTTGCAACTTTACAAAAAACCGTTACAATGAACAATCGCAGCTTTTTGTAAAATACACAATTTAATTTTTCTACATATTTTTAAAAAAAATATCCAAAAGGTATGGTTGAAAAAACACAACTTTTGGTGGCATTTATTCGGATTGATATTGTATATAGACATTAATTTTTTATATTTAAAATTAACTAAAAGTTGTAAATTAGATTCATCATTCCAAAAATCTTTAGTTAAATCAAGAATTGTAAGAGTTTCTTTACTTTTAAAAGAATGAATGCTAGAGAATAATTTAGAAAGCTGTAAAAACTGTTGATATTAAAATTTTATATTATTTTGTGTCATGGCAAAAAAATGAAAACAGTTCAAACAAATAGATTTCAAAAGATACGAATATTCGAATAAAAACAACTCTACAATGAACAGTTGCAACTTTACAAAAAAACCATTACAATGAACAATCACAATTCTTTGTAAAAGATACAATTTATTTTTTTTACAGATTTTTTAAAAAAATTATCCAAAAGGTACGATTGAAAAAACCCAACTTTTGGTGGCATTTATTTCGGACTGGGTTTAAATATATTGAAAAGTCAAATCCAAAAACTCACTATGTAATCCCTCTAAATCTTGGAAAAACACTCTATGTATTTTCATTAAACTTTTATATTTAAAATTAACTAAAAGATGTAAATTAGATTCACCATTCTAAAAATCTTTTGTTAAATCAAGAATTAGAGGAATTTCTTGACTTTTAAAAGAATGAATACTAGAAAATAATTTAGAAAAATGTATAAACCGTTGAAATTGAAATTTTAGTTGATTTTGTGTCATGGCAAAAAAAATGAAAACAGTTTAAACAGACAAATATATATATATATATTTCAAAAGATATGAATATTCTAATCAACACAATTTTACAGTGAACAGTTGTAACTTTTCATAAATAACCGTATTAATGATCCATCACGATTTTTCAGAAAATATCCAAAAGATACGATTAAAAAAACACAACTGTTGGTCGAATTTATTCGGATTGTTATTATTATATTATATATATAGATTTTAAAGATTCACAATCATGATCAATCATCTATCAATAAAGTATATAGTGGCTCCAAAGTGGAAAGTGATGGAAGAGTAGTCAGGTGTTTTGATGGGTGCACTTGTAGCCTACTTGAGACACATGATAACCAAAGATAAAAATCATAGTTTTAGTCTCATTTATTCGCTGAACACTATCATCTGAAAAACATTCAATATTATAGTGGCCTTAATATAATGAATAAAGAAGTGATATTCATATCAATTATAAGTAAATCCGCCAATACGATACATTGGAACCTAATTGGAGGATTTCTCCCTCTATTATGTGGTGGATTCATTTTGGTTTGGAAGACATGAGTGTTCATTACCTCCTTAGTATCCATGATGATAAAGATATGCTTACATAACATTGATTGTTGTTTCATTAGGAGTTATTGTTATCATCTTGGGAGCATCCAAGCAAGTAATCCATACTTTCTTAAGGGAACATTAATGTTCAATTTTTCGCATGTTGTATTTGAACAAATCATCGCAAGTTGTAAGATATAAAATCAACAAATGGTAGTCAACATTTTTTCCCAAACTGAACATTCCACAAAGTTTATTGTTCATTGAGATTTACAAAAACTTAGAAAAAACCATAATGATACACTAAATATTTAACTATTACTTCTTAAATGAAAATATTTCACTTCGTAAATAATACAACAACTAATTATATTTTCATATATAATCTATAATAGTAACAATAAGAAAACCATCTTACAATAAAGTATAAATTACATAGTATAAACTCAACAGAAATATAATATATATATATATATATATATATATATATTGACATCATATAAACAAATTTTAAATGCAACAACACATATACAACAAATATAACCATGATTAAAAATAATACATGATTTTAAAATTTTCTCTCTTTTTATATGTAGGAAATAAAATAATTATAATATATGGTTGTAATAATAATAATGTATAATCAATTTCAAATTAGTGTATTGAATAAAATAATTTTAATTTAGTATTATTTTAATTTAACTAATATTAATATATAATTTAAACTCATGTATAATAGAACTTGTTAGATATATATTTTTGTTTTATGATTTATAAGAAAATGAAAATAAAAATAATAATAAGATATAAACTATTGAATAAACTTTTTTTTTAACAATTGTGAATTTATTATACCATATAACAATCTTAATTATGATTTAAATTATATAAATTAAGATTGTTATATAAACTTTCAATAGTTAAGATTTTATTAACAATCTTAATTTATATAACAATCTTAATTTATATAATACCATAAACTTTCAATAGTAAATCATAATTTAATGATTCTTTTAAATCTTAATTATGAATAAATTTAATCATTAAATTATGATTGTTAAAAAAAAAGTTTATTCAATAGTTAAAAAAAAATCTCATCTTGTTAAAAAAATTTAATCATTAAATTATGTGTTTAAAAAGTTTATTCAATTTTGGTTCTATGATTTACAAATACTTGTTAAAAATCTCATCTTATTCATTTAATGATTTGTTTTTGGATTTCAAAATCCACATTATGTTTTGAATAGATTTGAAAGTGTAAAATAGAAGTTTCAAATCAAAATATAAAACATGTTATTTCAAAATTCATGTGTTTTGATTTTCATAATTTACAATTCTATATGGATTTACAAATCACTTTTCCAATAATAGCACCTAAGAAAATATGTTTTATTATATTTAACTGTGAAAGACACTAATCATGATCATCTCATTTATGAGTGTCATAAAAGTAAATTAATATTAAAATTAATAAGTACTTCTATTTTGGAGATTTAAAGTGTCTCTCTAAAGACACTAATCTAACTTTTTAGTTTTTACACATTTAAAGAAATCCTTTTTTTTAGAGACACTCCATAGAAATGAGTCAATGTGACTAATGAGGATGGTCTAAAGGATCTAAATCTTTGTCCAAGTTGTCATCCAAATGAAAATCCTAAAACCTAATTTTTTGATGATCAATTCTTTATTCTTTGCTTAAGAATACATATTCAAATATATCATCTAGACCATGAGTTTTAGATTTGAGAGAAAGGAAGAACTCTACTTATGCTAAGACCAAAGAAGAAACATAAAGTTGATGATGATAATATATAAAGGTTAAAAAAAAAAGAAATCTACACTTTTAACACAACGAGAATGATACTATATAAAGTCGAAAAGGAAAAATATTAAAACACAAATCGTTCGTTGGATTCAAGACCTAAAGCTGATGATGATGGTGATATACAGTAACGCAGATACATAATATATACATGTTTTAGTCCATCATTATATTGCTCATACATTTTCATATCTGCATTAACCATACAAAAAGAAGAAAACCTCCCAGTACGTAGCATATGGTCTTCATTCTTTCCTCCGGTGAAGCTACGTCCTCCGATCCGGAACATCATCTTTTTTTAATTTTTTAAATATTCCTAAAAGAACTCATCGATTCATCGAGAAACCAAAGTCATCATCGTCTAACAACATTGAAGAATATAAATTATTATTATTATGAGTCCCTCGATGATGATCCACAGAACCAAAATCATCATCAGATTCTCCTTCTCCCAACATCTCAATCATCTCCACAGCTTCTCTCATCTCCATTCTCCTCTCTTCTTCTTCCTCGCAACATCTCAACCCTATCTTCAACATATTAATCATTTCCGCTTTACAGTTCTTCATCCCTTTCATTCCCTTGTCGAACACGTCACCTGTTTTCTTCTCCCTGACCATATCGTTCACCCAAGTCACAAGGCTCATGTTCGGATCATAACCTTGCGTTAAGTAATTCTCAGGGAATCTCCCTGTCAAAAGCTCCAAAATCAACACACCAAACCACCAAACATCTGTCTTCTTCGTTATGATTTGTCCTTTCGCGGGTCTATACTCTGGCGATTTGTATGCTGTCATGAAGTTATGTGCATGCTCTGAGCTCATCACCGGTCTTAGAGCGTAATCTGTTAACAGTGGCTCGAATGAATCGTCTAAAACAATGTTCGATGACTTTATGTGACCGTGAGGGATTGTTAGTGTAGGTAACTCCTCGAACAAGTAAGACAAACCCTTTGCTACTCCTTTTATGATCTTTAGACGCGTTATCCAATCCAATCCCGTGGAATCATTTGCTGAGAAAATATAATTCAAATAGTTAGGACTCACACATAATATATATTATTGCAAAATGTAATGTTAAAACATACCATGAAGATGGCTTGCCAAGCTACTATTAGGCATAAACTGAGTGACTAGAAGCTTCTCTTCTCTACGGTAATAGTAAGCGATGAGAGGCAATAGGTTAGGATGGTTTAATCTCCCTAAACGTCTCATATGCTCATGAAACTCGTCTCGTCCAACATTGTTCATATGTTTATACCTCTTCACGACCAAGGTTTGTCCACTAGATATCGCTGCCTTGTATGAAGCACCAAACGTTCCACTACCAAGAACTTCAGCTGAAGCTCTAAGAAGATCTTGAAGACCAAATCTTTGAATGTCTTCCCTCACAAAAAGAAGCCTGCCTCCAGCTGCATCAGGCATCGATCCTCTCCTTGTGCGATTCACAACGGATTCCGCGGGTTTATTGGTCTTGTTTGCGGATTGATGGTAATTGTAGCTCTCTATCCTTTCCTTTCCCGCAGAAGGATAACCTGACAAGAACCTTCGTCTTCTTGTTTGAATGAAACAGAACACAAGCGCGATGATCACTAGTATTATGCCAATAACAATCAAAATGATTGCTAAAGTGTAAAAGGATCCGGTCTTTTCCCCCATGGGAGGAGGAGTAGGAGATTTTGGATCACCAGGAGATACCGGAACATCAGGAATTTTCGGAGAAGAAAGGGAACATGGACTTAAGGGAGCGTCACACAAATCTTTGTTACCTACAATTTACACAGCACAAAAAGTTAATGTCATGGCATGTAATTAAAAATGCATCAACTCTTGAAATATCTTATGCAAATTCTATATTAAAAATGCTTTTTTTTGGGTTCAACTATATGAAAAATGAATTAAAGACCAAAGTAAACATGGATACCCGATAGTTAATGTCGACATCACAATTCACAAAAACCTTTTTAGGAATATTAACGTATATAATATTCAGAAAGCATTATATGATAATGTTAATATATATAACGTTGAAAATAATGTTACCTGCAAAAGAGCCTGGGTCCATGTTTCGAAGGCTTTCGGGTATCGGTCCATCAAGGTCATTATTTTCAAAGCTAGCTAACTTAAGATCCCTCTGTTGAAAATATGGTATTTGCCCTTGAAACTGGTTACCATTTAGCCTCAACTCCAAAAGCATCGGCAAAGTGGCTAGAGAAGAAGGAATTGTTCCTCGGAATGCGTTATTTGCCAACAATATTTTCTTCAAATGCGGCATACCTTGAAATGCATCCGCTGGTATATCCCCCGAGAATCGGTTATTAGACAAATACAAAGACTTCAACGAACTAAACCTCTTGACATGAGGCATTGGTCCATTGAAATTATTGTTCATGAAGCTTATGGTACGTAGATTCTTCATAGGAACCAATGGGTCGAGGTTCAATTTCCCTGTCAAGCCCATTCCTTCGAGTTGTAACCCCCAAACGTAATTGCTACAAAGAACACCAAACCAGTTCGCTGTATTTCCTTGACATGGTGATGTTAATGGATCCCAACTACTAAATTCTGAACCATTTGCTAATGTATCTTTGAATCTCAAGAGACAATCTGCATCTGAACCTGGCACAACCACCTGTGACATTGCCACCGGACATAACACGGTGGTAAAGATGATGAGAAAAATGCAAGAAGGTAGATTTTTCTTCGACGCCGTGTTACACGCAAGCATAACCAGGTTCTCCCAATTTCGCATTGCGGTTACACGCGCAATGGAATCGATTTTATCGCTGCTAAATCTTTTTCTTTTTCTTTCCTTTGTTTTTTTTTTGTCTTTCGTGAAAGCCAAGAAATTGTGTGAACGGAAGAGAGAAGAACAAAACCTACCAAGAATAGACAAAGCAAAATATTTAAATTGGGAAAGCTATGATTTTTTTTTTTTTTTGGATTTGTGTCATCTTATGATTATTATTAGGTGAGAGAGAGATCTTTGGATAACCATTCAATTATCTTGTTTTAACGTTTAAGTTATATATACATGTAATCCTTGTTGTTCTGATTTGTCATTTGCTTTTTGTTCTAACCAAAATATTTTTTTTCCTCTTGATGAAACTTAATTTTGGTATAACTGATTTCAGTAATTAGGCATGAATTGGTGGAGTAATAATTATATATGATGAGGGTATATGAACGAATTAAACAAGTAATATGTTATGTTATATACATTGTAACAGATGTGCCGCCCCAACCACGCATCATGTGATATGTTTTTTCCATACATTGTAAAAATTAGTTGTTTGTTCTTTTTCGTCATGTTTGATAAATCAACGATTGGTTTTGTTGGCCATGCCGGGGGTAAAACTTAGGCTTGTCTTCTTCTTTTTTTTGATCCGAAATTTAGTCTGTCAGACTCTTACATAGAGATCTAGTAAGAAACTTTTTGTTATCTTTTCAAAAGTCTAGTAGAGTAATCATAGATGATGACTTAGTGAATGCCCTTTTTGAAATTCTGTTATTTGTCATAACTCGGATGAGTTGATTTTTTTCCCCGACATAGTGTTGTTACTCGAGAGAACAAAATAAAACATTAAGTTCCATAGGAAGAATACAGAAATTAAAGAAAACTATAGAAATGGGAGGTCAAATCTGAATTCTCAAATTCTCAAAAACAACGCGGTATGGGTCAAAGGGCTTTAAAGTGATGGTGGGACAACTCAATAAGGTCGGCATGAGATCTTAACGTGTGAACTTCCCAAGTACACATTTCTGCTGCTTCTGCAGCGTCCGGGCATGTCCATACATACACCATTTTGTTCGTGCAGCTGGAAATATTTCTAAAGTGGATATTTGATCAAAGAGATCCTTTTCTAGACTTAACAGTTAACAGTGCATACGAATACACACACACGATACTTCAGTAGCATCTCCGCTTTAAATTCTCATCAATAGTTTGGTACATAACTACAATGTCTTGGATGAAACATTTAGTAGAGACTAGAGAGTAGAGACTATCCATTTTAGTTGTAATGTGTTATGTGTCCATATATTGAAAAATTTAAAACTAATTCTCTGGGAATTCATTATTAATACATAATGTACCATTGGTTAAACAACTCTATGATACATCCAAATATTTTTTTTATTTTGAACACACTGATCTTTAAAGATTGAACACGAAATAAAAATCACATTTATGTACAAAAGGTAGTTGTATTACTACTAGTTAAAAATAATAAAAATAATGGTAGGATAAAAAGGCAGGGAATAATCACAAACTTTTAGGCCTCAAAGTGAGAAGTGTTGGACCAACACCTGGCTTGCACGTTTGGTGTCATCTCATCTCATCTCATCTTTTTTCTTTTCGATCCCATCGATGTAATACTGAAATAGGTCTCAGCGGACCATTTTACCCTCGCTTTTGGCTAATAGCCTAATACATACATTTACTAAAAGATGAAAAAAAAAAAAAAAAAACGAGTTGTAACAATAAAATTAGGAAACAATCTTAGTATGGTAAACCCATCAGCATAAATTTTAAGTTGAAATTATATCGTATTGCATGTACTATATAAATCATGCTATACCTGTATATATATGGGGTGAGTTTGGTGATAACATTAACTATGTATATAGTACTTTTATTTTTCATTGAGGACTCATCAAGGTTATACCAAAAAGGGAAACAAAAAGATGTTGATTGCTTTCATACATCCGTCCACACATAGAATATAATAAATCCTCATCATGTTTTGTTTTGTTTAATTTTCTTGAGTCATCGTAATTATTCGGTTCGTACGTTTGTTTAATTTTATTCCAAAGACTTTAACATTATATTATTATGAAGAATCATGGGCTATTATTATTTATACTCACTTGACAACTACCCTTTTTTTCTTTTGCTCGTGTTTCATTCATTTCTTGTTTATTTTTGTTTTTGTTCAAAGTGTTTCATTCTATCACCAAGGATTGGAATTACACTACATATACTATACATAAAAATACAAAACAGTACAAATTCATTTTTAATTTTTATTGTAGCGTGTTTTAATGTTATAATAGTAGAAAATGCAACATTATCATTCTATTTCCAAAACGATTTACCTTGATTCCATTAATATTTTTAGGTAATTTTGTTGTATAGTCTCCCTTTTTTGTTTTGTTTAAAATTATAGAAAAGAATGATTAACAGAAGAAACAAAAACTGTTACAAGTTGAATGACGTAACAAACAAAAAAAAGAAACTGACTCTGGTAAAAGATGGTCAGCCCACGACATTTCAACCACTCTCAATAACTCAAAAATCTTTTTATTTAATTCAACATTTAGCATCTCATGTTCCAACATTTATTATATGTTAATCATTCTATCATATATCTCAGATAATAAATGAATGATGTAATGCATGACAAAATCTATTTCGAATCATATATTACAGTTGTTTACTCGTCGTCATACTAATATTGACTGCGACAAAATAATTTACGCGGCACAAAAAAAAAAACAGAACACAAACACAACAGTGGCAAAAAGGTAAAACAGAATAGTCAAAGGGGTACTTTGGTTTGAGGAAAGAGATGAGGATAAAAATGAAATGAGGTGAGCGTTTTATTATTATTCCCCTCTGGGTGTTAGTAAAGTAGGCAAAGCAAGCAAGTGGTAATCAAACAAAGCACTTCTCTCTTTTTTGCCTTCAACCTACCAGATCAAAAATATCAACCAAATCTTTTTCTTGAAACCTCAAGAATCTCTCTCAATCTCTGCAGACTCAACAACAACCAGGTGAGATTCTTGATTTCAAAGTTCCATCTTTTAACAATCAAATCGAGTCTTTTTTCTTCTGTCGGTTGCTTTTGCTGAGTTCTTGTTTCTGTGATATGTTTACCTAAATCTTTGTTGTTCTTCCTCTTTGTTTCAATCTAATTTTACAATACAACTTACTTTGTTTCTGGTTCAAGCTGTGTTGAAATTGAGTTATCAAGCTTTTAGGGTTTATGTAACAGTTATCTTTGAAAAATCTTTGAACTTTGTCCTATCTACAGATAATTGAATTCATGTTTCTATCTTGTTTACACTTTTACTCTACTGGTTGATCTTCAATTGAATCTATGCTACATAAAGATCCAAACTTTTTAAGATTTTTTTCTTTTTCCTTTTCTTGAATAGTCTCTTCAATGATGAATCTTAAGATGAACGGTTAAGGTTCTTCATTAGTATCTTGTTTCAGAAACTAGAATCTCTCAGTATCTCAGAAACTGTATTTTTTGGTTGCAGAGATAGTTTTGATATGGAGGCTACACAGAAACATATGATTCAAGATGGATCTTCAATGTTTTACCATCCGCAATCTTCAGTTAAGCAAATGGATCTTTCTGTTCAGACATTTGATTCTTACTGCACACTTGAATCCTCTTCAGGGACCAAGTCTCATCCTTGTCTTAACATGAACAACAACAACAACAACAACAATTCTTCTTCAACCACAAGCTTTTCTTCTAATGAAAGTCCCATTTCACAAGCTAACAACAACAACAACAACAACAATAACAACTCATCCCGGTTTACTCATTCCCCTGAAGACAACAATAACTCTCCTTTAAGCGGATCTTCTGCGACAAACAACAACGAGACAGAGCTTAGTCTCATGCTTAAAGATTTGGAGACTGCAATGATGGAGCCTGATTTAGACAACAGCTTTAACCATCAAGGTGGGTTTGGACAGCAACATAGAGTTGTTTCTTCTGCTATGTATAGATCTATGGAGATGATCTCTAGGGGAGATTTAAAAGGAGTGCTCTATGAATGCGCTATGGCCGTTGAAAGCTATGATTTGGAATTGACTGATTGGTTGATTTCTCAGTTACAGCAAATGGTTTCTGTTTCTGGTGAGCCTGTTCAGCGTTTAGGAGCTTATATGCTTGAAGGGCTAGTTGCTCGGTTAGCTTCTTCTGGTAGCTCCATCTATAAAGCTTTGAGATGCAAAGACCCGACAGGTCCTGAGCTTCTCACTTATATGCATATCTTGTATGAAGCCTGCCCTTATTTCAAATTCGGATATGAATCTGCCAATGGAGCTATAGCTGAAGCTGTGAAGAACGAGAGTTTTGTGCACATTATCGATTTCCAGATTTCTCAGGGAGGTCAGTGGGTGAGTTTGATCCGTGCCCTCGGTGCTCGACCTGGTGGACCTCCAAAAGTTAGGATCACGGGAATTGATGATCCAAGATCATCGTTTGCTCGACAAGGCGGACTTGAGTTAGTTGGACAAAGACTCGGGAAGCTAGCAGAAATGTGTGGTGTGCCGTTTGAGTTTCATGGAGCTGCATTGTGCTGCACGGAAGTCGAAATAGAGAAGCTAGGAGTTAGAAATGGAGAAGCCCTCGCGGTTAACTTCCCGCTCGTTCTTCACCACATGCCTGATGAGAGTGTAACGGTGGAGAATCACAGAGATAGATTGTTGAGACTGGTCAAACGTTTGTCACCGAACGTTGTGACTTTGGTCGAACAAGAAGCGAATACAAACACTTCCCCGTTTCTTCCCCGGTTTGTCGAGACAATGAACCATTACTTGGCGGTTTTCGAATCTATCGATGTGAAACTCGCTAGAGATCACAAGGAAAGGATCAATGTTGAGCAGCATTGTTTGGCTAGAGAGGTTGTGAATCTTATAGCATGTGAAGGTGTCGAAAGAGAAGAGAGGCACGAGCCACTAGGGAAATGGAGGTCTAGGTTTCACATGGCGGGTTTTAAACCGTATCCGTTGAGCTCGTATGTGAACGCAACGATCAAAGGATTGCTTGAGAGTTATTCAGAGAAGTATACCCTTGAAGAAAGAGATGGAGCATTGTATTTAGGATGGAAGAATCAACCTCTGATCACTTCTTGTGCTTGGAGGTAACAAAATAAAAACTTTGCTTGGTTTGAGAAATTTATGAGAGATTAGAATCTGTTTGTAAAAGTTATAAACAAAAAAAAAAACCTCATGATCCGAAGAAACAGTTGTCAAATGTTGTACTAGTAAGTGTTGTTGATGACCCCCATATGTTTTAATGTTGTATGTTTTTTTAATTTTCAAACAAACTATGATTTGACATCAAACTTATAAGTTACAACTCCGTGTGTTTGATGTGAAAAATTAGTGATAACTTTTCTGGTTTTACATAGAAGGGATGATTCACTTTGTTTATGTCGTTGTTAAGCACGAGATTAGGATAATGCAGACCCTGTGCTCTTTAAGCAATCATTAAGTTGATGTAACACCAGACATACTAATTGATTAATCGGATGTCCTAAAGAGTAGAGCGTTTTAACCAATTTGAAGGTGATAAAAATATTACTGTAGTTACTCAATCGAGCGTTTTAATGCACGTTTGAAAATTAATGTAAAATCGAACGAAAAAAATCTATACTGGTAACAGAAAGAGAGAGAGAATCCGATTAAGTAACCATCGTTTCAACGTTTTTGTCATGAATATTTGTAGTTTTTAGCGGCTGGAGTAAAAGTTGTTAGAACAAAGTGGTTAGAGAGATAATAAGACAGAACCGAAAAAAGTTTGTTACTCCTATTTGGTTAAAGACCAGAACATTGAAACTATGGTTTGATAAGGTAGTAATTCCAAAAAAATCGTGTTGTTCAATCGTCTATTTCATCAAATCGTTCGATTGGTAACAACAACTAATGAGATTGGTTCAACTTCCAACCACATCAAATTAGATTTACCAATCAACCCTAAGTTTTGCTACAAGTATGAACATGCAGAGAACTGTGTAATCAATCAATCTAGTCAACAGACAACACTGCCCCCATTTTGTAAAAGACAACAAATGGTATAAGAAGTGATGAGTAAGGAGGAAGGAATGTGAACAAAATCTAAATTAAAACCGTTTCCCCAATTTTCTAAGTTAATCTGGATTATATATTCTTGGTCCATTCTTTTTGTATATGGTCAATTTTGTTACATTGATTTATAAAACCTATACTTGGATCCCGATGTATGTCATGGTGACGTAATCATTCGTCAGACAAAAAAAACAAAACTTTAATGTTTCTAGAAATTTGTTTGAAATTATCTTTGTCGTCTTTGACCCCTCAAATCAGTAGTAGTAGTACCAAAGAATGATACAATGGGTCAAACCGTCACCCTTACATCATGCTGTCGCTGATAAACGTGTGCGCTTATCTGAACTAAACGACTGCGTATTCGCATCTAAATTGTGACCAAATTTGATTAGTTAAGTATACACTGATTTTTCTTTTCAATGTTCTTTCTTTACTATACATTTTTTTTACTCATTTTACTATACATTTCTTAAATGAAGCTATAGAAACTTATATGCTGGCCTTGATTACATAGATGTAGTTACAGCATTGTCTGATCACTAATTCGAATTTGTCACTTATGTTATTTTTTTCTCTTTTAACTAAACTTTCAAATATGGACAGAAAACCCTAAAAATATGTGGATATATAAAAAGAATAAAATTAAATTATTTGAGATGCAATAATTGGGATGTATCCAACGGGGTCCATTAACGTATCAATGTGTGATTTATAAACTTTTGCCTTTCAAAATGAAACATCTCTATTGCGAGTTATTACAACAACAAAAAAAAAAGATAGAGGATGATGAATTGATGACGTAACACAACACAAACCATTGATATTTAAAATCTAAATCCTTAACACTTTGCTAACGTATTATGCCTTTTGGAGCTACGTTTATCAAACAAACAAAAATGAATCATGAGATAGATATCTAAAGAAAACTCGATCATCATGCTTTAAAAGTGTTAAAAAAAGATTGCGTCTTCGAAATCCAACTTATGCTAATAGTATAGTATCTTTTTAAAACATTGACTTTAATAAACCAATTTATATAGGGTTAAGTCATCTTCTTAATTTGGCCAACTGTCAAATACAACAACTCTTTCCTTACTATAAATATACATACATGGTCATCAGAGATCCAACAAATACACATATATATAGTTTTTTTCACCAACTCTCTCGCTCTCGGATTCAAGATGCCAATCCCAGAGAAATCTTCTGGTAATAATAATAATAATAATGATAATAAGAGGTTAGTTGTTAAGAAGCTTTTCGCAAGACAGCAACACGAAGGCTTTGGTGCTGTTGTAAGAAGAAGCATCGGAAGGTAAAGCAAACGTTTCACTATTTCCAAGTGTAGTAGTAATGGATAGAAAGGTTTAATAAATAATTTTGCAGGTTTGAGTTTAGGTACTTCGACCCATTTCTTGTTTTGGATGAATTCTCAGGTTGGTATATATTGTTTCTTTTATTCCTCTGTTTTTGCTCTGTTTCTTTTGAATCCAACTTCTCATAAAAGATATAAAATCTATTCAAAATTGCAGTTTCAGCTCCTTCAGGATTCCCAGATCATCCACACAGAGGTTGGTTTTGTTGTTGATTATTCTAAACGCAACTTTACACGTTTAAGTTTGCGTTTATATTATATATATATATTAGTAAACAACTATATATACCTATCATTTGTGTTTGACATTTATGTTCATAGTTGGACAGTATGATCGCTAACTCTATCACTACTATAGTACTATTATCATTGTTGGCTTGTTATAATATTATTTTTTCGTCTCCAAAATCAGGTTTTGAGACAGTCACTTACATGTTAGAGGTATTGACATCTTCTCATCTTTTTTTATTCGATTATGCACGAATCGCCATGCTTAAGTCTTGATGAATTTGTCTGTATACACAGGGAGAGATTTTGCATGAAGACTGTGAAGGACACAAAGGAGTAATAAGAGAAGGAGGGTTACAATGGATGACTGCAGGAAAAGGCATTGTTCATTCTGAAATGCCTTCTTCTAATCCCAATGGCATAATTACTCACAACAAGGGTTTGCAACTTTGGATCAATCTCTCCTCAAAACATAAACTGTAAGCTTCTTTGATGTAAAAATGTTCACGGATCAACCAATTGACATTGACTTAAGCTAGTGATCCTTGTTATAATTTTTATACTAGATTAGGTCTCTTCTTACTTAAAAGTGTGTAAATTCTCAGAGTGGAGCCGAGTTATCAAGAGATAGAGAGTCAAGATATAGCAGAAACAGAGAAAGATGGTGTGAGAGTTAGAGTCATAGCAGGAGAATGGAATGGAGTTAAGTCAAAAATTTGCACAAGAACACCAACAATGTATCTAGACTTCACTCTCTCGCCGGGTTCTCGAATCTCTCAGCCCATTCCACTTCATTGGAACGCGTTTGTCTATATTCTTCAAGGCCAGGGCCATTTTGGGGATGCCAAGTTACAACACTCAGCCGCTGCTGCCCACCACTTGCTGGTTCTAGGCCTAGGTGGTGACCGTTTAGAGGCTTGGAATGGTTCTGATACCGGTTTGCCACTTCGGTTTATCCTTGTGGCTGGTGAGCCTATTGGTGAACCAATGGTTCAGTTTGGTCCTTTTGTTATGAACACACAAGAAGAGATTGATCGGACCATTGATGATTTTGAGAATTTTACAAATGGGTTTGAAAACGCTAGACATTGGAAGTCTCAAGCTGCTTCTTCCTTGGGATTGTTTTGAAATCTTTTTGCCTCTATTTATATTTCATATCCAATTTTTTTAATTAGTTGTATGATCTTTACTACATCTACTAGGACTCAGGTCCCAGCAATGTTGCAGAGAAAGAATTTCAAAAAAAAAAAATTAAATTAAATTAAAACTTATATGTTAAAAATTTATTTGAAAGTAATATAATAGATTAAGAGTATGTGATCCTAAAAAAAAAAGAGAAAAAAATAAGGAGTACTAAAACTACACAAATGTTAAACATAAAGTGTTAGTAAAAACACAACCATATTCAAAATGAAAACCAAAAATATTATTCATGATAAAAAAATATTTGGGCAAAGAGACATAACTCAAAAAAAAAAAAATTCTATAGTGAAAAATCATACTGAATCGAGGCAATCTTGCAAAAAAATATTGTTTACTGCATTATAAATATAAGATATTTTGTAAGGATTTATGATAAAGAGTTGCAACTATTATAACAGTTATTAACATTTATATTATTATTAGTTAAAAAAATTAGAATAAAAAGTGATCTTAAGTGAGAATATTCAAACGAATAGTTGTAATGAGTAAATGTAACTTTCTAATAAAATAATTATAGATAGAAAATATATTTAATCTTTAGTGAAATGTATCAAGGAAAATTATAGTAAAAATACACAACTTCTAAAAATAAAATACATATTCTACAAAGTGTTAAGATAAATAGACGCAACTCTAAATTATATTTTAAAATTGAAATTTTATATTGTTATAATCATTTCTAAAATCTCTAGTTAGATTATAAAATGACATTGGATACTGGATATTAATATTTAAATTATTTTGATTTAACATTAAACAGAAAATATGGTTGAACGAACAATGATTTGTTAGTAACTCAAGAAGAGACAAATCTATATAGAGTTCAAACGACATGAATACTGAATAGACACAATTATTTAAAGGAAAAGTAGTGATTAAAAAATAAAAAAAATTGGTGAAAATACACAAATCTACAATGAACAGACGCAACTATATATATATATATATATTTTTTTTAAACTACAACATATTTTTTTTACGAAAAGGTCGACAAAAAATCCCAACAGTTGTTGACATTTTTTCAGATTGCTATTATTATATAGATTAAAGGAAAATTGAATCATTGCACAGCCATTTTAGATTCTTTAATACATACAAGAAGAAATCATTTAAATTGTGTGATCTTTCTAATCATTTCTTAGTAAGAGTTATATTAAAAATGTAAACCGACACTCTTTATTTTAAAATTGAGTACACATTCATTATTGGTTTTGGAACTTTCAAAGTATTGAATTCAAGAAGATTTTGTGTTGTTGACTTCATCCTCCAATGCTTCTACGAACTTATCAACATAACCACTCAAAAATCCAGGACTAACCAATGTCTCTTTTAATTTCTTATGGTTCCTCTTCACTAAGTTCCCAATCTCACTATCTTTATTCATCACGGTTTTAACCGTATCGATCAAGTTCTCCTTGGAGAACCATCCGGAATCTTCTCTCTGCACCTTCACAGAGACTTTGAGTTCTTCGGTTAGTAGTCTTGTGATGAGAATCTGATCAGCCAACTGTGGAATAAACACAATCTGGCAATCACTAACCAAAGACTCCCACATTGAGCCGAACCCACAATGGTTCACAAAGCAACCTACTGATGGATGCGACAATATCAAAGGTTGATCCACCCATCCTTCCCAAACGATTCCACGCCCTTTAACCCGTTCTTCAAACCCTTTTGGTAATGCTTCATGAACCGTTGATGAACCTTTTGGTGGCATAACCACTACTAAAAACGGTAGACCCGTTAGCTCCATTCCTAAACAGAGTTCTTGAAATTGATTCTTCTTGAAAAAGAATTGGGTGCCAAAAGCGCAAAACACCACCGAGCCTGGTTCAAATCCGTTTAACCACTGACTCCATCGATCTTCTAGTGGTTTACCACTTTTATTTTGAGGTTCAGGGAGCATTGGACCGGTTAAGAGAACTTTCTTTTGACATTCTCTTTCGATGAAACCGCATAGCTTACCTTCAAGTTCCACGCACGTCCTTATGGAAACAACATCACAGTTCTTAAGGCCTGTGGTTATTAGCCCGAAAAGCTCATGAGAAGATGCGAAGAGAGAACAGACGTTAGCGTCATGTCCACGTAACGCCACTTTGGATAAAGGATAATCCGGCGGAGGAAACCCTAATTCAGCACCCGGTGCAAGAACCATAGCTACACAAGCTGCCGATATGATCTGGTAATTTACACTCTTGAATCCAAACTCTTTAGCCATTTCTGGAACCCAATGAATAAAATCGAAAAAGATTAGGTCTGGTTTTAAGGCACGGACCTTAGCTTCAATCTGATCGCGTAAGAGATCCATGGCATCGAATATGGGTTTCTTAGTTGAGTTTGGGAGATCCGAGGCCGTCTCGGCGCCAGAAGGGAGACCATCGACATGGGGGAGGGTAAGAGGCTCCAAGACAATGCTGTCCGGGAACAGATTGAGAGGTTCAAGCTGCTTGTGAGCTTTCTTTGGAATGAAAAAAGTGATGGTATGACCTTTCTCAGCTAGTTTGTTGGCTAGATGAAGATATGGAATCATATGACCAAAACCAAACCATGGGTACATAAAAGCATGAAACTTTGACCCCATTTTCTTCAAGAGAGCCCAAAGAAGAAAACCACTTACACTTTTTTTTTCTTTTACTCAAGGTTATAGCAGAAAGGTTGCTGCTATTTTTGGTTAAATATAATGTAGGGTGGTTGAGGAAATGCTCCTCTTCTGGATTAATTTAGTTAAAAGAATAGTATATTGTATCAGTTGGGATTATTATTGCTTATTGGGTTAGGTGATAATTGGTTGGCCACTTGGCTGCATGTGCCATGTATTCAATGTTATTTGTCTTTTGCTTCAACAGATACAATATTTAGAAAGCAGAGCAGTGTTATTAGACTCACAGATCAGTCATCAGTGTTACAAAACTGTAAAAAAAATCGAAGCACTGTATGTTAAGAAAGTAAAAAGCGAGTTTCAAGAACAGCGACGTGTAACATTTCTATTAGTTAATGACAAAAGCTCTACATGAGCCTTATTACTGGTGAACGGGGACGAAATCAACAGATAAAAATTGAAACTTTTTTTTATCTGTAAAGATCTTAAATTGACTGTTTGAGAGAGCCTGAGTTGTTTCGTTGCACCAATTTATTCTCTCAAGGAACTAAGAAAATGGGGTTTTCAGTGTTGGATTCCTCATGGAGTTTCCGATTATACCCGAAGATGTCGTCTCCTTCACTAACACCAAAAAGAGATCCAATTTGTCTGAATATGAGGTTCGGTCATCCAATTAGGGCCTATTCAGCACGAGTTCTGAAGTGCAGGTCTGTTGTGTCTGAGGATTTTGTTGAGAGAAGTAGCCCATCTGAGGTAACAAACTAAAATCTCAGCTTCGAATTTGTTTAGAATTGCATTGTGTCCATTGATTTGTGTTCATTTCTGCAATAGAATGTCATGAACAAGTTCATTAAAAAGATAAAGATTGAATTTTTTTTTTTCTTCTTGGCTTTGTGGATTACGAAGTCCTTAGAGGAGAATTAGAAACCAAAAGATCAACCTGTTGAAAGGTTTTAGCGAAGATACATTGCCAAAGAAAAGCTTAAATTGTGATTATCTCCTGTTAAAGTCTTGGCCTTTTTTTTTTTTTTTTTTTTTATGCTTAATGGTCACTCTATCTCTAATCCTCTTTGTAGATAATTTTACTCAAAGAACACCTCTCTGATTAAGGCTTATATCAATTGACATTATTCATTTGAGTTCTCAGGTTAAGAAAGAGCTGGAGATTTGCTTCGACCTCATACATAGGCTCGGGAGAGGCATTTTGTACTTAGGTTCTGCCAGAATCCCACCAAACCATTCACATTACATACAAGCACAAGAGTTGAGCAGAGAAGTAACTAAGACCTTTTTAAAAAAACTCTTTACAAAAGAGTTAGTTATCATCTTACGATATAGGTTTTTCAGAGTTGTGTGTTATTTTATCAGGCAGCAAATCTGTTGGACTGTACTACATGGTCTGGAGCTGGACCAGGACTTATGGATGCTGTGACTAAAGGTGCTTTGGAAGCTAAGAAACCGGTCGGTGGCATCAAAATAGAAAAAGAAGCCGGTGAATGGACCGCATCCAAGTTTCATCCTTATCTCCCTCCTCAGAATTACCATACTTGCAGGTAAATCGTAGCCACACACCACTTCTACTCTGATTGCAAAATGAGTGAGTGATCCCTACAATGTTGGAATTAATGTTTAGGTTCTTCTCTGCGAGAAAGCATGGACTAGTGGATGCAGTGATGAGAAACAATGTCTCTGATAAGACAGCAGTAATTGCACTTCCAGGTGGTGTTGGCACACTCGATGAGATGTTTGAGATTTTGGCATTGATTCAGCTCAAAAGGATTGGATCTGTATTGCCAGTTCCATTCATTGTGATGAATTATGATTCTTTCTATTCAAAGCTGCTTGAATTCATAGAGACTTGTGAAAACTTGGGAACTGTTTCTAAAGGAGAAGTTTCTGCATTATGGAAGGTATGCAACAACAACTTTGAAGCTTTGACATACTTAGCTGAATTCTACGACTTGCCTTATGGTTCTACAAAACTGGAAACTGAACTTGGAAAATCCAGTCGTCGATGACTAGTTTTTTATATTTTTAAAAATGTAAGAGATCATATTTTTGACCATGAACAACCAATTTGAAGCTATGTGGCACATGTAGAATATAAGATTCGTGTGTTCAATATATATGTGTATAAATCAATCAGATTTGTTGTTATTACTTCAAGCTTATGTTTCTTATCTTAGCTTCTTGAGTCATTCTTCTACTTCACTGAACTTTATGGTGATGGAGTGATGGTTATGCTACATGTGAATAGGGTTTGTTTGTATCAAGGACCTTTCCGTCCTATAAGCTTTTAAATCATAAATCAAAAGATTCTCCACTACAGCGTTACCGATGACAAACAGTCATCAATGATTTCACTACTATGCAAACACATGTCTTCGGCTATTATATAACACTTGCATAAACCACTTAATAAAAGCTTATTATCAGTCAATTTTAAACTAGTCTAGCTTGAGCCTTCTTCAAATCAATTAACTGTGAACTCATTGATATACAAAAGGAATGAACCAGTTTAACCAAGGAAGACCAAACAAATTTCTGATAAAAGATCAACCAAACCAATCAGATTTGTGGTCCATATCTTCATCCTAATGCCACAAAAAACAAAAAATAAAAATAAAGGATACATAAATCTTTTTAAAGTAAGTTTCTTTAGAGCCTTTAGAGCCGTTGTGTTGTGGTATATAGAAACTGAATACAAACAAACAAAAGTGAAAACTCGAAAAAAAGAGAGAGAGAGGCGTCTATAATTTGTAGATCGTGCCTACTTTAGTTAGAAAAGTCTATTTCACACTGAATATTAAACAATAACGCAATAATTGCTCTTCTTTCACTTTCTACATCTTTCTTCTTCTTCTTCTTCTTCATCCTTCTCCGTTGCAAAGCTCAAGAAAACAAAATCCAAGTGGGTTTTTGCAAGCAAGCGCAAATTTCAAGAAGAAGAAAAACAGAGAAAAGCTTTCTCCTTCTTTTTGACCTTTCTCCACCCCGAATTAAAGGTTAACAGAGCCCTCAATTTCGTCTTTTACTTATAACGAGAACCCTTTATCAAAAAAGATCTTTACTTTATCCTTATTCTTATCTGCAAAAATTCGTTCTTGTTCCTTAGATTATGGTTTTTTTTTGTTCCTCGAGAAAGTTGATTGCTTTCTTGGAATCCATGTATGGCCCTTTCTCTCTTTCTTGTTTTTATAAAGGAAGCTTCTGCGTTAAATTGTTTTAGTAACTTAGTGAATTGATTAAGCAATCTTGACCATAATCAAGTTTGTAGCTTTTTTTTTTGCTTGAGATCAGGTATAAGACCAAATATCTCCTTATTTTGTTGTTTGAGATGTTCTTGAGCTTTCTTTCAATGGCATATTTGATTGCAGCATTTTAAAGTTCTATGATTCGCCAGAGATTTGATTTGACTCGCTTAGTAAATTCTGTTTTCTGTTTTTGAATGAGTGTTCTTTTGTTAGTTACCTAGAGAATATAAACCAACACCAAAAGGTTTGTTTGTTTTATTTTATTATGGATGATTCCAAATGAAACCTGTTGTCTTTTATTGTTTGTTTGCAGATCCTGTTATGGAGTCTCCACAATCTGAGGCATCAATCGTCAACGGTAGTATCCATTTGAATGGCAGTGGTGAAACCAGAACAAAGAAACCGGTCATGTCGTCTAGTTCAGACAGTTTCGTTGGTGTGCTTGAGGTTTTTGTTCACCAAGCTAGGGATATCCAGAACATCTGTATCTACCATAAGCAAGATGTGTACGCTAAGCTTTCTCTCACAAGCGATCCTAAGACCTCCTTGTCCACCAAGATTATCAATGGTGGAGGGAGAAACCCTGTTTTCGACGATACCCTTCAGTTCGATGTCAAGAATCTGGATTGTTCGCTTAAGTGTGAGATTTATATGATGAGCCGCGTGAAGAATTATCTTGAGGATCAGTTACTCGGATTCACTCTCGTACCTTTGTCTGAAGTGATTGTGAGGAATGGGAAGCTGGAGAAAGAGTTCTCTCTTTCGTCAACCGATTTGTATCACTCTCCTGCAGGATTTGTTGAGTTGTCTCTGTCTTATGCAGGAGATTTGCCCGAGGTAATGCACATTCCTGCGGTTCCAACAGCTGATGAAACCGAGTTGGCTCCTATCGAGTTTGATGAAGATGAGTTTTTGGATCCAAAGATTGTCTGTGAAAACAATCAAATGGTGTCCAAGTACTTTTCTACTACTTGTTCTGATTCTGATGATTTTGCAAGCTCTGAAACCGGCTTTCTGGAAGTAAACAGCATCCAGACTACAGTTGTTGACACTGTTGAACAAGCAGCCCCAACGAATACTGTCTCAACAAATGAAATATCTTCTCCATCAGCTGCAGTTAGCTCTGGTTCCTCGGGAACTCATGATGATTCAAAGCAATCAAGCGAAGGAAACAACTCAGGTTCAGTTAAAGAAGCCACAAAAGCAACAGATATCATCGAGAATGGTGATTTGGATAAGACTGATGATGAAGCAGTTGTGAAACCGGTTCTGAAAGTGAACATTGAACCAGAGCAACAGGTGGTGCAGCAAGATATTGTTGACATGTACACGAAAAGCTTGCAGCAATTTACTGAATCACTGGCTAAGATGAAACTCCCTTTGGACATCGACAGCCCAACCCAATCAGAGAACTCAAGCTCCTCCCAGCAGACGCCAAAGAGTGCAAGCTCCCGTGTTTTCTATGGGAGTAGAGCCTTCTTCTGAAGCTCGGTAATCATCTCAAGTTGGCATCAGAAGTAGCAAGTAGTGAAAGTATAATAAGTTAAAAGTAGACTATCCAAAATGTGTAACTATCTTCATTTGATGCCTTAAGCTTTTCTTGTTGTCTGCAACGTTTCTAATTTAGTACTACAGTTTCCCACTCGTCCCTTCTCATTTAACAAATGCTTCAGACTGTATAAACAACCGGTTTCTGTTTGAAGAAGAAAAAGTACAAAGACAGCAAGTTTCATCACCAATTTCAGACATCAACATGAAATATCAAACTCAACCATCAAATTAAGGATCTCTAGATTACCCATTATCAAATAAAATCAGAGCTAAGGATTTCTAGATTCAAAGCTAGCTAACGGGTTAATTCGAGCAACAGGAATGCATTTAAGTGGATGGGCCATTCTCAGAGTCATTTCTCCAGTCTCCTCCATGTTAACCATATCTCCATTAATTCTCCAGTCAAAACATTGTACCATTGTTCCAATGGCTACTCCAATAAAGATATAGCCCAAGTTTGTTCCGGGACATCCTCTTCTTCCACTCCCAAAAGGAATGTAGTTCAAAGCTAACTGTTCTCTCTCATCTTCTTTCCTTTTTGGGGGAACCATGAACCTCTCGGGCTGAAACTCCTCTGGATATTCCCATGAATCCGGATCTCTCATCACCGCATAAGCGTTTATTATCATTGTTGTGTTCTGTGCTATGTAAAACCCTCCGATCTTGCATCCCTCTGTTGCATTCCTCACCAAGATTGGCGTATGCGGGTGTAGTCTTAGCCCTTCTTTCACCACAGCCTGCAAATACGGCAGGTTTAAGAGATCTGTTTCTTGAATCAACCTCGTTTTCCCGACAACAGTTTCTATCTCTTCTCTCAATCTTTTAAGAATCTCGGGATGGTTAATGAGTTCCGCCATTATCCACTGTGTTGTATGTGCTGAAGTATCAGTGCCTCCAATGAAAAGCTCCTACACAACCACATGCACAATGTAAAGATAAAAGTCTTTGCATGATCCTTACGCGGCAGCCATGGAAGACCATGAAACAAAATTTCAAGATATTACCACAAAGAGCGCTTTGATTTGGTTCCTGGTAATCTTAAACTCTGCATTGTCGTCTGCACAAACTCTCAACAGAACATCCATCATGTCTCTATCCTCTTTCTTGTTCGGATTCTCTTCGTGTTCCTTTATAATCTTCTCCAGCAATTCATCGTACCTCTGCGACACCTCCATGATTTCCTTCTCAAAAAGAGAGATCCCAAGCTTCTTGAGAGCTCGACCAACCGTGCTAGCTATAAGGAACTTCTTCACCAAACTAAGTGATTTGGTCACCAAGCCTCTGACTTTCTCTGCTTCACCGTTCTCCTCTGAGCACCTCCTCCCCATTATCATTCTGCAAATGCTGTTATTTGTTAGCTTCATCATCTCTATACCAACATCAACAGTCTCATTCTTTGCTGCCTTATCGAACAACATAGCACAGAAAGTCTTGAGTTCTTTCCCACGGATGAGCCGTGTCTGCTCCAGGGAATGAGACCCGAGAAGCTTTGTGACTAAGAGCTTCTTCATAAATTTCCAGTAATCTCCATAAGGAGCTGAGACAAAGCCAAAGGAACCAAAAAGTATTGATTTTTCCATTATAGGAACCGTGCGATCACGGGTAACAAAGTTCAGGTCGTGGGTTCTAAAGATTTCATAGGCCATGGAGCCCGACGAGACTAGAACGATTGGGATATGGAAGGCGCGGAGGTGAAGGAGGGGACCATACTGGGAGGAGATTTTCTGAAAGGATCTGTGACATGGAACAGAGAGGAGAAGGTGAAGATGACCTATGACTGGTAGAGACGGTGGGCTTGGAGGTAGACCACAGTCTTGGAGTTGTGGATCTTTTGATTTCTTGAAGAAGAAAGCAGAGAGACAGAAGAGTGAGAAGAGCCATACGAGGATGAAAATGAAGCAGAGCTGAAAGTCAACGGTGATTACTGCCATCGTTGTCCAAAACCTGCAGAGAGGGTCAGATGCAGCAGAATGGTTTTATTTTATATATGCCCCTTCTCTCAGATCTTTCCTTGAGATCCTTTGTAAGATTAAGATATTTAAATAGTTTAATATTTAAGGGACGTTAGACAAGGAGACAAACCAGGCTCCACAAGATATATAACATGTGAAAATAGGTTAAAGAGTTTCTTGAGCTAAAGAAAAAATCTTTGATAACCAAAATAAAAACACTTAATAGCTACCAATCCAAAACATCTTCGATAAGTCCTGAATCTGAGCTTGAGCTTGAGCTCGAGATTGATAAGGAAGCTCACATCAGCTGAGAAAGGGCTACTGCAATCTGTGAACCAATAAGGGCATTGTTTTTCACAAGCGCAATGTCTGGAAACTGAGTCAAGGGATTCAAGACTTACAATCTTGAGACAATGCTGCATGTAAGGGTTTGGGATTTTCGATACTATTATAAATTTCTGAAACTACTTAAAGTAATTAGACAGCAAAAGATTGGTTGAGTGTTAAAGATTAAGAGAACTTATAGACAAAGGATACTTGCGGCAAGTGACGTGCCTCCAGTTAATTCATTAACCCGTGCAAGTAAGAACGGAGTTTCTGCATTTCCAGTAACGTTTTGTTCCCTGGACAACACCAAATTCAGATTTACGACGATAAAATTAGAAAAAGAAGCAAATCCCTTGAAGTTTTCTGATGCAGCATTTATAAAAGATTTTAATTTCTTTAAAAGACCTTGCTTCAGTAAGAGCACGCTGTGTTGCTGATTCGATAAGATTTCCGGCGGCTGAATGCTGTTTCGGAATTGGAACAGCAAATAGAATCCCTGCCTGACGGTTCAGCTTCATGTTTGCATCTGGAAAAAGCGGTTTTCTCAATGTGACAAGGGCTCAAAAGTCAAAACGCATAAATACTCTAAGAAGGAAATTTGGAGACAAAGACTACACTTGCCTATTACTCGAGCACAGTCTTCAGGGCTATCTACACGGGAAGGTGCCTACAGAAGTTAATATACCCACGTCACAACTAAATGTCTAAAGTTCAGCAATTGATTAATTTTAGTGGTACAAATTTTCACCTTACAGCCGCTTTTTTCTGTGAAAAATGCTGGAAACTCATCGCTCTTGTATGCAGCAACAAACACCTCTTGAGTTTCCTGCATTGTCAACGAATAGCTCTTGTGAAAAACTAAACTCTTAACTGTTGACTATTAAATATGCCTCGACAACGGATTACATACCAAATATTCAAGAGTCTTTGGAATATCAAGTATTGATTTAACGCCTGCTGATATCACTGCTATAGGGGTTCTTCCAAGTGCAGTAAGATCAGATGATATGTCCATAGCTGCATTACAAACACATTATAGCAGAGCATGCCAGGCACATATTGGCTTCAAAAGTATACTCAACACCATCATCACAACAGAGTTTCTAACCGTGTAACTAGAAAAATTGAAATAGAAGTACAAAATGGGTATGAAACTTACTATGGTTAGCATGCCTATGCACACCTCCTATCCCGCCCGTCACAAAAACTTGGATGCCAACCTGCAACAACCAAAAATTCCTCTGAAATGCAATGAATCCCAAAACTACTATAGAAATATCAAAAATCCTCACAGGAACAAATCCAATTACCATAGAAGCGAAAAACAACGTTGCAGAGACTGTAGTTGCACCGTTTCCTCTTGTAGCCACCTGCCGGAAAACATTTAGGCATTATGGAAGAACAAAACAGTCCATGCATTGATTGACAGAGATGCGGAAAAGTATATAACGTGTTTGTCTATATATAAAAGCTAGTTTATAGAGCAGTAAGTTGAATAAACTGATGCAATTTGATATTCAGAACTGATAGGATATTTTTCCATGACTAGAGTATGTAAACAAATGTTAAACTGGAGAATAAACTAGTTTTCTTGTTTTCCGCTTGTACTGATGAATATAATGATGGTGCAGATAGTAAAAAATAAAAGCCACCAGAAGTGACTCACAACATGTGGTATGTCTCTGCCTGCTGTCTTTTGGACACTTTTTCCCAGAGATGCAAGACGTTCTAATTCTTCTTCGTTCAGACCTGTTAACTACATATTAGCATCTATAAGGAAGAGAAAAAACGTACAAAAATCAAAACAAACTACTGGTTTTTGATCCTTTACGAAAAGAGATCTACATTCGTGATCTAAGATCTTGAAACCAAAATTGTGTTGCAGGATATGTAAACTGCCAAAGAAAAGATGTTCTAAACACCGCTAAAGTTGACTAGGAGATTAGTTTGTTCGATAACTCCAAAGCTTAGACGGTCAAACATTATGATCCAACAGTATCAACTCACCTATGCAAGGTACTCCATTCAGGATAGCTATAGTTGCAGGGATAGCTCCATTTTCTCTCACAATTGACTCCACCTGTTTTGCTGTTTGCAGATTTTGAGGGTAAGGCATCCCTAAAAACAAACAGGTAAAGATAAACAACTGAAATCAGACCAAGATCCAAGAATATACGCTTATGTTTTGAAACTAAATTTAATCAAATTCCACAGAATGCAATTCAAACAAGTTTGAACTATTGACAGAACTAGGAAGAGCAAATAACCATGGGAGATTATGGTTGACTCAAGTGCGACCACAGCGCGCCCATTGGATAAGGCTTCAGATACTTGTGGAGATATCTTAACCAGACTCCTGAGCTGCTTCAAAACCAATTGTAAGAGAAAGCAAATAAAGATTGGAAAAAGCCTCGAAATTCAAAAGAGAGCTGGATCGTTTTACACAGAAACCTTGGTGTTTGCCTCAAGAGGTGAAAGATGATTCTGGAGATTCGAGATTCTTGATTGAGCAGACGAAGAAGAAGCCATTTCTCCCTGAAAAATGCAGTTTTTGAAAGCCAATGATCAGAAATGACAAAACTTTCGGGTCAAATGTTTCAGAAGAAGCATGTGAAATTCTGGAAATTACAGTAAGGAAGCACCTCTAGAGGATCAAAGAGCTAATCTTGATACAACAAAAAAGGCACCTTTTTGTGTTCTTGTCTAATTCTTACAGTCAAAACAATTGAAAATAACGAACAAGAAAGAACTCTTCTAAGTTGAAAAATTACCCAAGCAAATCAGAACAGAATCAGTAAGAGCAAAATACTGTATGTATAGGCACGAAATGGAAGATTTGTATATATATCTTCACTTCAGGTATCTCTATCTATGGAGTCCGATGTTGACGAAACAAGTCGGGTGAACCGGGTTTGAGGAAGCGATTTGGTTTAATACATCGGCTACCAGTACAGTATATAATAATCTCAAACCGGTCCGGTTTATAATTGAACTTGAGAGCAAAGATAGAGATTTCTCTAATTGAACCAACTGAGTGTTTGGGTCCGTTGGGCAGACAACGAAGGACCGATCCGATCTCAGTCGCCGGCAGTCATCGCCACCGTTCTTTCTCTCTCCTTCAAACTCGTAAGCTTCTTCAGTTTTCACTTTTAAACAATCGGAAATCCCTAATTGTTCCCGATTGATCTAATAGTTGCGTCGAATCGATCGCTGTGACATTTTAGATAAACAGCTTAATTTCAGAGGCTATGGTCTCACATTCGTGTTAATAAAAGTGTCCCTGATCATCTGTTTTGCAGATCTTCACATTTCGAGTGATTTTGGTTTTGTCACATAAATTTACAAGCCATGGATAAATCGAGTGCTTTAGAGTATATCAACCAGATGTTCCCAACAGGTGATTTTTGTACTTTTCTTCATGAAAACATTAGCAGAACGATCATATCCTTTGTATATGGTTTTAGAGTTGTTCATAGTAAAATCCCAAGTATTTATGAAACTGTTGAATTTTTCTTGCTTCTGTAATCATGACTTTGTAGTTCAGCTGCTGATTAGTATATGCATATGTATTGTGACTGCTTTTACCATGAGTTTCAAATGTGTGTTTTCTTTTGACAGAGGCATCACTATCTGGCGTTGAGCCACTTATGCAAAAGATTCAGGGTGAGATTCGGCGTGTTGATGCTAGCATACTCTCTGCTGTTCGTCAACAGGTGACCTTTTATTTTTTCTACGTTTACGCAATAGTTATGCTGTAGGCTCATTTTTCGCAATCTTATTCTTGGACTGGCAATTGTACTTCAGAGTAATTCGGGAACTAAAGCTAAAGAGGATCTTGCTGATGCTACACGTGCTGTGGAGGTTAGTTTCTCACTGTTCGATATGTAGTGTTTTCGTTCTATCTATATATCAGTTCCCTTTCAGTTCATTCGTAAGAGAAGTTTGATCTTATTTTCTATTTAACACAGGAACTCTCTCATAAGATACAAGAGATAAAATCCAAAGCTGAGCAAAGTGAAGCAATGGTTCAAGAAATATGCCGTGACATTAAGAAGTTAGATTTTGCAAAGAAGAACATAACCACCACAATCACTGCTCTTCATCGCCTCACAATGTTAGGTTAGTTAGCAATCATTTGCTCTGTTAATTAGTTCATTCGTTTTACCCATATCTGGTCATGGTATCCTGAAATCAGAACAATAGCCCAAGTGTAGTGAATATAATTAAAACAGGGCTTATATAATTAGGAGTTCCAAGGTAGGCAACATCAGATAAGTGACATGATGTTACTGGATAACCTATTTTGTGGATTTTATGTCATCTTTATATGGTAAACCAAGATATGCCCTGTGCGTAGCTTAAGTTGATCAAGTGCACTATTCATTAGCTCATTATTGAAATTCGCTACTATGCTATGGCAGTTTCTGCTGTGGAACAGCTTCAGGTGATGGCGTCAAAAAGACAATACAAAGAGGCAGCTGCACAGCTGGAGGTACTTTTTGCAATTCGAAAATCTTTTGCTTTCGTTGGTTCAGTTAGATTGTAGTTCATTTGCTTTGGCTTTATGTTCACCGTCGGAGCTCTTTGTCATTATTTAGCGTTAGGCTACCTTGTTGGATGTACTAGAAGACGATTCTTTGTATTTTCTGATTATATTCTTAAGATTCTAATTCTATGATATATTTTAGGCCGTAAACCAGTTAAATAATCACTTCGAAGCATACAGGGATGTTCCTAAAATCACGGAGCTCAGAGAAAAGCTTAATAATATAAAGCAAATCCTGAAGTCCCATGTATTTTCTGATTTTTCCAGGTAATGCCTTTAGTGATTCCATCATATTTTACATACTAAAATAAGTCAGTGGCCAGCCAAAAGAGGTCCGCAGATGCTAGTGATTGATGCTCCTTTGCTTAATGCCTCTATCGTCAGTCTCAATAAGATTACTGCTTGCATCGATTTTTTTCCCCTATAGAACTTAGGTGTATCAGGTGATGAATTTTGCTCTTTAGTGTCAAAATTGTGGTTTCATGCTTGTTGGCTCTTCTCTTGCTAAAATAGTGCCTGCATGATTTAGGTTATATGCTGCTTCATCTTCGCAGAAAACCCAAGTTTGTTTTAAGATGCTTATCAGAAATTATTAGATGCCGAAAACCTACATTTACCAAAAATATCTACTGTTGTTATCTCAGTTTAGGCACTGGCAAAGAGACAGAGGACACAAATTTGCTACAGCAGCTATCTGATTCTTGCTTGGTTGTTGATGCTCTGGAGCCATCTGTGAGGGAAGAGTTGGTAAACAACTTCTGCAGCAGGGAGCTCACCTCATATGAACAAATTTTTGAAGGAGCTGGTATGTTGTACTTAATTCCTTACGTATAACTGGCACTGAAAGTGCATGTTTATTTTATCTTTAATTTAGTTTCTAAGAGGTTTTATTTGTTGGCAGAATTGGCAAAGTTGGATAAAACAGAGCGGAGATATGCTTGGATTAAGCGTCGAATCCGAACAAATGAAGAAATTTGGAAGATTTTTCCTGCTTCTTGGCATGTACCTTATAGATTATGCATCCAGTTCTGCAAACAAACAAGGTATTACCTCTAGAGTTGGCGATGAACATTTTTTCCTTCCCAGTTCATCATATTTCACTCAAAGATTCTTTATCTTTTCTTCTTAGAGTCCTCAAAAACTTCGGGACTGGGCTACATAATACCCCTACTCTTCTGAACTTGATAACTAGATAATTGACCCACACTTTTATTGTTTGGACATCGCTACATAACATTCCTACCTGGTGCGGGAATAGTATAAAATTTGAGAAGGAAGATAATTTTTGATGTGCAAAAACTTAAAAATTCTGTTGTTAGTGAAAATTTTAAAAGCTTTTATAAACTGTAAATTTTTAGAGATCACAATAGATGCATGGTATATAATATCTATTTTCTAAAGCATGGTTTTGTTGAATCAAACAAGAAAGTTAAATGAAATTTGTTTCATTTTGATGTGAGGGAGAAAATCTTATATGAGTAAATATTTTAGTAAGTAAAGGTAGCTTTATTAGTGCCGAATCTTTCTTGTTCATTTTTAACTTCTGTGTCAAAGTAAGAGGATACCTTTTTTTTAGTTTGTAATTTTGATTGGTTTGTAGTCACTTCTCTATGAAAGTTTAAGTCGCAGTGGTAACTGTGTTAATTTTTAACAATAATATGCAGCCTTCTCACCTAACTATCCTGTTTTCCCATCAATTTTTCAGGAAGCAAGTAGAATCTATTCTGGTCAATATGAAAGAGAAGCCTGTTGTAGCGATATTGCTTCTGGTCAGGCATACTCTCTTAGATCAATAATTGCATATGCAAGCTTTGCTTACATAAATATTTTATTACATTGATCAGATGGACATAAGGGCGTCTGAAGGAAATATATAATTATTATGAACTATCTTACACTGTTCCTCCTTTTCACTATCATCAAATCCTGTTACGTTGATTATCTGGTGGAACGTTTCAGGCCTCTATTAAAGTTTGATGTCATTGAATTGTTAGGCACTACAAAGGACAGTAGAGTTCGAAAAAGAACTTGAAAAGAAATTTGGTGGTGGTGTTCCTACTAAAGATATTGAAGATGACATTGAAGAAATTGGTACATGGGAAGATAATAGTCAGAATATATCCAAAATCCGCAAGAAATATGAAAAGAAGTTTGCTGCTAATCAAGAATCCGAGGAGAATGTATATTCTATGTTCTTATTCTATACTATGGAACACACTCTAGTAATTGTATTTAACGCTTACACTTTTTATTGTGATAATGTCTTCAACAGGAAAAGACCGGAAACAAAGACTTATCTGTTACTGGCGCTGGGGTATATTCCCTACCTCCTGATCTTATTGGTTGATGTCTTATCTATAGTAATTCTGGAATCCCTTAGAGAGCAAGTGGCAGTTGCTTCACTCTTAACAGTTTATAGGCACAATATTACATTTCTAGAAGATAGTAATAATATCTTGCATGGCATCCCCATTTAAGGGTCTACTGAGATTCTTAGACTTTCATCATCCCACTTGACCTTACATACCTGGAAACTGAAATGATATGTAATCTACTTGTGCCATCCTATCATTTGCAGTATTTATTTACTCACTAGTTACTTGAATTCGCAGTTTAACTTCCGTGGAATGATCTCTTCCTGCTTTGAACCTCATTTAACTCCATATATTGAGTTGGAAGAGAAGACACTTATGGATGACCTGGAGAAAATTGTTCAGGTAATATAATTTTTTTCGCTTCACGAGATTATTTTGTTCCAACGTTTGTGAAGTTATCTTAGTTTTGTATTCGTTCTGTCAGGAGGAAACATGGGATATTGAGGATGGAAGTCAAAATAATGTTTTATCTAGCAGCACACAGGTGAGTACCTAGGCAAGTTTCTTGTAGAAGGGTAAATAGTTTTAACGTTTTACAGATATTTACATCCTTATTCAGTGGATTAAATGATTAAGACATCCACTAGGTATTAATTGGCAGGGGTAATTGGCTTCTTTATATAGGTGTGTAGAATAACTCTCTACTTGATACATTGAACCTATAACTTGGTCATACCCACTGAGCTGGATAGAAATTTGGATTATGTCCGGGTGTTGTATGTTGTAGTAGTAGAAAAAGTATTCGTGTTAGACCGGATATTATACTCAAGATGAATTTCGAAAAGTATTGTCCGTGCATAGTGACCTATCAATGTCACTGGATAAACTAGTGACAACTTCATAACATTCATATACAAGCTATATCTGTCACGTTATAGCTTATCGTTGGTAATCATTTGAAATGCCTTGTTTGCAGCTATTTTCCAATATAAAGAAGAGCTTGAAACGTTGTAATACTCTCAGTACGAACCAGACTTTATTCAATTTGTTCAAGGTACATTTTTCATTATGCTTGATATGGGGTTTCAATATATATATCATAGAATTGTACTGTGAAGTCGAGCAATGTCTTAGTGTAAGAACCAGCTTTGTTTGGGGGTTTTAGAATTTTATTTGGAGAAACCTTTTTAATTGACTCAGCTTTTCTAGCCACCTAGGTTCCTACAAGGGAAGGGCATACACATGCTGTCTTTAATGATGTTTGCTGGCCAATTTAAATGTTCTACTTCACGGTCTTAAATAAGGTGGTTGGAGATCTGAGTTTATTTTTGAAATGGTCTCCTCTCTACAGGTCTTTCAACGAGTTCTGAAGGCCTATGCTACAAAGCTATTTGGTAAGCTCCCAAAAGGAGGCACTGGTATCGTTGCCGCAGCCACAGGCATGGATGGACAGATAAAGGTGGGCCTTCTTCCTGGTTCCTATGTGTGCTTTTTGATGTAGTTTTTACCTATTTATTTCCTCTGTGCAGGTCTCGGAGAGAGATGAAAAGGTGATATGCTACATAGTTAATTCTGCTGAGTATTGCCACAAAACAGTAAGCTTGTTCTTCCCTATTATTCTGTTTTCTTGCCTTTCTCACTTTTGGCACCCTCAGCATGCAGCATATATGTTGATACCTGTGTGTATCCTGTTGCGACGGGTCAATGGGGTTGTATCATATGGTCCTAATCTTCTTTGGAGGATAGTCATAGAAAAACCAGTTTTGACATTGTTAATCTTTGCATCAAGTTCCAAGAAACTTCCATGGGTCTAGTTACTTTCTCAATGTGTTTGTGATGTGATCTTCCTCCAAAGCATTTTAAGCAATGAACTTCATATCTTACACCTCCAAATTTCTTGGTTTTACCAATTCCAGCGTAGTTGTGAAAGGTTTTTGCAATTTTTCTTATATATTTGTGTCACACATGTGGTACTTTTTCAAATATAGTATCTGTTGCTTCAGTATTAAACAATTTAATGCAAGCTGTTATGTTGTTCCGGGATACAAGATGTGTGTCGGTGTATGTAGGACTCTATCTTAAAGTTTTGATTAAGTGAACAGTAATGCGGTACTTCACAAGGACTATTTGCTATTTGTATTGCAGTCTGGTGAACTGGCAGAAAACGTCTCAGAAATTATTGACCCACATTATGCTGATGGTGTAGACATGTCAGAGGTCCAGGTATTGATAACATGAAGGACTTAATAGTTTTCCCTATTTAGGATTGTTCTTAAGCTGTGCTGCTGTGTAGGATGAATTTTCAGCTGTCATAACGAAAGCATTGGTAACACTGGTCCTTGGACTTGAGACTAAATTTGACACAGAAATGGCAGCGATGACACGTGTTCTATGGAGCACACTCGAGAGCGTGGGTGACCAGTCTTTGTAAGATCCAACTGGGGTGTTAAAAGCTTATATTGTTTTTGATGCCCATATGACCAAGCGTTAACAACATGCATTTGCATCTTCGTATAGGTACGTGAATGGAATAAATACAATCCTTAGCAGCAGCATTCCTGTCCTCGGGAAACTTCTAACACCAGTTTACTTCCAGTTTTTCCTCGACAAGGTAATTGTAAAGAGTGTGTATGATTTGAGTGCCTTCATGATCTGATGGTTGTGGTCTTGTGCAAATTTGGACCCGCATGAAATGGGGTCAAGCCTTGAGCAGGTCCTTACAAAATTTTCATGCTACCCTGTATAACTTTGTGCAGCTCGCATCATCCCTAGGACCACGGTTCTATGCTAATATTTTCAGATGCAAGCAACTATCCGAAACTGGAGCTCAACAGGTTAGCTTGCATGGTCTATGTTTCTTGGATACCTCTGATTCTCTCTGTTGTGATTTCTCTAACAGTCAACTAGTGAATTGCCTAGAATGATGTCAGTGTGAAGAAATTTTTTTTTACCTAGTTTATGTGTATCGAATGACTAGAGCCAAACTCAGTCTGGTTATATCGCCTTATCGTTCACACTTTTTTCTTTTGTCGATGTTTAGTAATTTCCTGAACTTGTACTATTATGATCGGAGTGTTCATGCGATGTTATGTTTCTGAGCCCTTGGTTTTTAGTTTGTTTTAGAGTTCGAATAAGAATTATCTTTTGGTTTCACAGATGTTACTAGATACGCAAGCCGTGAAGACGATTCTGCTAGAGATTCCTTCCCTTGCCAGACAGGTTAGCTCATCACTACCAATTTATGTCATTTTTGTCATTTCTGTTATCTCAGTGTGACTTATTACTGGGTATCTTCTGCGCAAAAGTAGAATACCTGATGCCTAAACCCTTTGGATATTCTTGTTTCGGTCATATATCCGGTGTCAGAGAAAACGCATATAGCAAACTTTTTTAGTTTTGACATATCTTTTAATAATATCATTGCAGACTTCAACTGCAGCCAGCTATTCCAAATTTGTGAGCCGTGAAATGAGCAGAGCTGAAGCACTCCTTAAGGTCATACTATCCCCAATAGATTCAGTGGCAGACACTTATCGTGCACTGTTTCCGGAAGGAACACCCATGGAGTTTCAACGCATCTTGGAACTTAAGGTGATTTTGACATGTCTTAACCCATTTTCTCTCATTTTAAAACGAACTGGCCTGAGACTCGAGTCTGGTTCGCAACAGTATTCTAGAGCGACTGTTTAGATCGTGGGGCTAAGTATTGTTCTCTCCCAACAGCATTAGTTCTTTCTCTCTATCTCAAACTATAGGGGCCTTAAAAATATGCTGAAACTTGTTCTGGCCTTTGATGCAGGGTCTTAAGAAAGCTGATCAGCAGAGTATACTTGATGATTTCAACAAGCATGGCCCAGGATTCACACAGCCGTCAGTTGCAGCGGCAATGCCACAACCTATGCCAACCCCACCTGCACCACAACTGGCAATCACTAATCAGGCTACAGCCGCTGGGTTCATAGCAAACAGTGAGGATGTGTTAACTAGAGCAGCTGCGCTTGGCAGAGGAGCTGCAAGCACTGGCTTCAAGAAGTTCATCGCTCTTACTGAAGCTGCCAAAGACCGCAAAGATGGACCTCTGAGAAGACTCTTCAACGCATGATTTAGTTCTTTTCGACCCTTTGTTTTTTGGTTTTTTTCATTTTTGGTTCTTGTACTCAGAACAACTTATCAGACCATTATGAGTCTGACAAATCAAACATTTAAATCCACAATATATCCATGTACACAAATTTCACATTCATCTTTTGCCTCTTGTTTATTATCTTGGCTCCGATTTGTTTGAATTAGTTCATCAACCACCACAGGATTACTAATCAGCTGAGTACCAGAAATCAAATAACATTGCACACGTGTCGGCTAGAGATTAAAACATGAAAGCATGTTCTGCAGATGTGTCGGCTAGTGATTGGAAAATTGGCACACCAGTTTGTAATCAGATGTTAAAAGCAACTCATGATACCGCTTTTTGAGATCAGATCATTGCATAACACTCCACAAAACCAGTTTGTTTAAGTGACTCCACCGTTTAAGGGTATTATACAAGAAAGTTATAAATAACCTATACAGCTACAGAGGGATACAAGAAAAGTTATGGAACATATATCACTTTTGGGTTCAACGCATATGATCAAGATGCAAAATTAATTCTTTCATACAATTAAACTGCTTCTCCCACTCTTCTAGCATCGCATCCAGCTTCTTCACCTCCTCTTCACTTTCGGGAAGAAGTGTTTTTCGTTGAGCAACTTTATCTCTTCCGCTAAACCTCGGATCTGTTCTACTGTGGGTGCCTCATTGTAGCATTACAACCTAACCGTGTCTTGAAACGTAGAAAATAGTTCACAGTTAGGTACGGGACAAATGCATCTACCTCCACGATCCCCATGATCTGCAGAACCATGAGAGGAACACATTTAACAAGAAATTATTTTGAAAGCAGACCTTAACACGAAAAACACATAACCGGTTCGGTTGATGACATTTGAAAAAATGCACAACTGCATAAGATTGTGTCCTGTCGTCTATGCAAGAGTTTCACGAGTGATTACACTACAAGAAAACAGTCGGCGACGGAAATCTGCGACGGCATTACGCCCTCACAAATTTGCGACGGTTTTGCGAGTAATTTGCTAGACACACGAAGGCACTTCCGACGGCAAAATTCCTCGCAAATTTGCGAGGGAGTTAATACAGTTTTGCGAGTCCGCAAATATTCCTCGCAAAAACCTCGCAACTCCCTCGCAATATTGCGACGGATTAGCGATGACGTATTCCGTAGCAAATTTGCGAGGGAGTTGCAAAAGACGATGATGTCGGCAGCCACGTTTTCTCCGAGTGTAACTGTTTTGTCGGCAAAACAGTAAAAGCCTCGCAAATCCCTTGCAAGTAAATAAAATTTTTATATATCCCTCGCAAATCCCTTGCAAATTTCCCTAGCAAATCCATAGCAGTTTTTTTTAGTAAGCCTATAAATAGCAAGTTCATGATCCATGGAAACCACAACACAAAACACTTCCAACAAAAACACTTACTACCCAAAAAAATCTTGTGAAAGAAAAAAAGGCTATAAAAAAAAGGCCTAAAAACTTTTAAATTCCATAATAATGTTTGGAGAGGGGCAACATGAGATATACACATTGCGACGGTGGATATACAATCACAGAGATCCAGAGACCGGTGGTGTGACGAAAGAGTTTTGTGATAGGTTGCGCGCTTTCATGTACCAGGCGACAAACCAAGAATTTGCGTCAAAACGGTACCATATTTTGTCCATGTCCTAAGTGCTTCAACGATAATTATTTGGAATTTAATCTAGTGAAGAAGCATCTTTATAATAGAGGATTTATGCCAAATTACTATGTATGGTTTCGTCATGGAGAGGGTTGTAGCAGTAATGTTGGAAGTAGTAGTATGAATTATGCTGTTGATCAACCTAGTAATTATGGGCATCAAGAATCTGATCAATTTGATTTTTATGGGTATAATGAGGAAAATAGATTTCATGATATGGTTAATGATGCATTTCATGAAACTACTGCTGCATTTCCTGAGAATAATACAGAAGAACCCAACGTAGATGCGCAACGTTTTTATGCTATGTTAGATGCTGCAAATCAAACCTATCTACGATGGATGTAGAGAAGGGCATTCTAAGTTATCATTGGCATCTAGGATGATGACAATTAAAGCTAATAATAACTTAAGTGAGAATTGCATGGATTCTTGGGCTGAACTCATTAAAGAGTATTTGCCAGCTGATAATGTCTCGGCTGAGAACTACTATGAAATACATAATTTGGTTGCGAGTCTTGGATTACCATCTGAAATGATTGATGTGTGCGTTGACTATTGCATGATTTTTTGGAAAGATGATGCTAAGTTGCAGGAATGTCAGTTTTGCTGGAAGCCGAGATATCAGCCTACTCAAGGAAGGACGCGAGTACCATATAAACGTATGTGGTACTTGCCTGTTGCTGATAGATTGAAACGCCTATACCAATCAGAACGGACTGCAGCGGCAATGAGATGGCATGCAGAACATTCTACTCAAGAAGGAGAAATTACACACCCATCTGATGCAAAGGTGTGGAAACATTTTCAATCGGTATATCCTGACTTTGCTCAAGAGTGTAGGAATGTTTATCTTGGGTTGTGTACAGATGGTTTTAGTCCATTTGGTATGTCAGGGAGGCAATATTCTTTATGGCCTATTATATTGACCCCATACAATCTTCCTCCAGATATGTGTATGCAAAGCGAATTTCTGTTCTTGAGTATTTTGGTACCAAGTCCAAAGCATCCGAAGGGAGCTCTAGATATCTTCTTGCAACCTCTGATTCATGAGCTGAATGAATTGTGGTATGAAGGTGTTCAGACGTTTGATTCGTTGCGAAAACAGAATTTCAATATGCGGGCAGTGCTAATGTGGACGATTAGTGACTTCTCTGCATACGGAATGTTATTTGGGTGGACAACACACGGGAGATTATCATGTCCTTATTGTATGGATCGTACGATACATTTCAGTTAAAGTATGGGCGAAAACCTTGTTGGTTTGATTGTCATCGTCGGTTTCTTCCCTTGCATCATCCGTACAGGAAGAACAAGAAGTTGTTTAGAAAGAACAAGGTTGTGCGTGTTCCTCCACCAACTTATGTCTCTGGAAATGATTTGTTTGAGCAGATTGATTACTATGGCGCTCAAGAAACATGTAAACGTGGGGGTAACTATCACACACCAGCAAACATGCCAGATGGATATGGAAGCGCTCACAATTGGCACAAGCAGAGTATTTTTTGGGAGCTTCCATATTGGAAAGATCTATTGTGGCACAACCTTGACGTGATGCACATCGAGAAAAACTTTTTCGATAATTTCATCGTTACGCTTCTGAATGTGCAGGGTAAAACAAAAGATAGCAGGAGATCTAGGTTGGATTTGGCGGAAATATGCGCAAGGATCTATTTACATCTTACAAGAGATGGGAAATTACCATTACCCCAATTTCGATTGTCAGCAGAGGCTAAGAAGGTGTTGTTCGAGTGAATTAAATCTGAAGTGAAGTTTCCAGATGGATTTGTCTCAAAATTTTCAAGATGTATAGAGCAAGGCCAAAAAATTTCAGGTATGAAGAGCCACGATTGTCATGTCTTCATGCAACGGCTACTACCATTTGTATTTCTTGAGCTCTTGCCAACACACGTTCATGAAGCTATTGCAGGTATATAAGTATATAATGATATATTTATATATTGATATATATACTTATTTAAATAATTCACCCATGAATTAATTATACATTGGTTTGTAGGTATCAGAGTTTTTTTCCGGGACTTATGCACTAGAACATTGACTAGTGATGGCATAGAGCAGTTACGAGATAATATTCCAGTGTTAATTTGTAACTTGGAGAAAATCTTTCCCCCTGCTTTTTTGACGTGTTGGAACATCTTCCAATCCATTTACCACATGAAGCTGATCTTGGTGGGCCAGTGCAATTTCGCTGGATGTATCCTTTTGAGCGGTTTATGAAAACTCCTAAAGGAAAGGCCAAAAATCTTGCTAGAGTTGAGGGGTCGATAGTCGCCTGGAGTTTAACTGAGGAAACGTCTCACTTCACATCATACTACTTTAGCTCCACTGTGAGAACCAAGAAAACACGTACTAGACGATATGATGACGGAGACGTTGCACCTACATATAATGTTCTTGATGTTCCAGATATCTTTGCTCAGATAGGAAGACTTGCTGGAAAGTTAAAGGAAGTTTGGTGGGAAGATCATAGCTATTGTTGAGCAGCTCACAATTACATCTTGAGGAATCTAGATTATGTTCAACCTTTTGAAAGGTATTCTTTTTTAAAAACTAAAATTAATTTTATTTTCTAAGATAACGAACTAACAAATCTCTATTTTTTTAGACTTTTTGAAATGCAGATTTGTGAAGCATATCCTAATTTAGAAGAATCTGACTATGAGGCTTACAAAGAGTGGGATTTCGCTAATTGGTTAAAATACTATGTAAGTATATGTATGAAATAAATTTAAACTATATATGTATTATAGATTAAAATTTAAATAAACTTATGATCTAAATATCTTATTTGTTTATAAGGTTCATAATGGATGTGGAAATGAACCCTTGCCTCTTTGGTTGCATGAGCTCGTTCAAGAACCAAGAGCGAAGATCACTACTGCTCCGATGTACTTTACTCGCGGTTATACTTTTCATACGTACGCACACGGAAGTCGCAAAGCTACAGCAAATTATGGAATCTATGTACAAGCTGGTGATAGCGATTTCTATGGCGTTTTGCAACAAATATTAGAAGTTGATTATCCAGGCCTTCTGAATCTGAGATGCGTACTTTTCAAGTGTAACTAGTATGATCCATCGGCCCAAGGCGTGCGGGTAAATAATTGGGGAGTTGTCGATGTGAATGCGAACAGATCATACCCCAAATTTGATCCTTTCATCCTAGCATCACAAGCACAACAAGTGAGCTTTCTGCCCTATCCTCGTTTAAGGCCAAGACGTGAAATGTGGTTCTCAGTCATTAAAGTTAATCCTCGAGGCCGTATAATCGGGTTAGTTGATGATCAAGTCGTGTTGCAACAAGAAAGGATCGGTGAAATTTCTATTCCAAACATGTCAACAGAAGATGTTATCCACATTGATCCACAAAACAGGCAAGTTGAAGATGTTGATGATGTTTCTGAAGAAGAGGGTGAATTAGACGAATTCGAAGAGTCCGATGATGGAGAAGATTCTGATGATGATAATGTAATTTCTAGTAGTTCAAAAAATGAATCTGATTGACCAATTGTAGTTTTTTGTTGTTTTTTTTTTTTAAAGATTTATCAATTTTCGATGGATTTGCGATGGATTTGCGAGTGAATGCTCAAGGTCTCGCAAGGTTGTCGTAAGTCCCTCGCAAAATCCTATACCCTAAACATTATTTGCGAGGGACTTACGACTATACCCTGAACATTTAAACATTGCGAGGGATTTGCGATTGATTTGCTATTGATTTGCAAGGTCTCGCAAGGTCGTCGTAAGTCCCTCGCAAAAGCCTATACCCTAAACATTATTTGCAAGGGACTTACGACTATACCCTGAACATTTAAACATTGCGAGGGATTTGCGATTGATTTGCTAGTGATTTGCGAGTGACTAGCAAGGAAATATTGCCAGTTCTCGCAAATACGTCGTTACTCCCTCGCAAATTATATACCCTAAACACTAAATGCTCAAACCCTAAGCTTTTGCACATTGCAATGGATTTTTGTGTATCAATGTGGATAACATGTTCTATCGATATGTTTGCAATGGAAATTTTAACATATTTCAAGTTGCAACACAACTTGATCATCAACCCTAACATGATGATCCACTAAACCCTAAAGTAGAAGATGTTGATGATGTATTTGAAGAAGAGCTTGAATTAGAAGAATTTGAATTGTCTGATGATGGAGAAGATTCTAATGGAATTTCTAGTAGTTAAGAAGATGAATTTGATTGAGCAATTGTGGTTTTCTTGTTTTTTTTCAAAAAAGATTTAAGTATTTGCGAGGGATTTGCGAGGAGTCCTAGTTAATCCCTCGCAAATCGTAAACCCTACACACAACTGGAATCTAGCTTATCCCTCGCAATATTTAAGTATTTGCAAGGGATTTGCGAAGAGTCCTAGTTAATCCCTCGCTATTAGTAAACCCTACACACAACTGGAGTCTAGCTTATCCCTCGCAATATTTATGTATTTGCGAGGGATTTGCGAGTCGTCCTAGTTAATCCCTCGCAATTAGTAAACCCTAAACACGAGTAGCCTCGCAAATCTCTCGCAATGTTTAATAAGTGCGACAGAGTTGCGAGGCTGCATAGGTAATCTCTCGCAAATTTTGCGAGAGATTTGCGAGGTTCCAAAAAGTTTATATATACAAACTCAATCGAGTTTGAGCGAAGCTCAAACCAGTCGCCGACAAAACCTAATGTTCTTCTTCCTCCTCCGATCAAACCATCTTCTTCCTCTTCCGATCTGGTTCTTCCTCCTCCGATCAAAATATCTTCTTCCTCTTCCGATCTGGTTCTTCTTCCTCCGATCAAACCCCCTAGTCTTCTTCCTCTTCCGATCTGGTTCTTCCTCCGATCAAACCCTAGTATTCTTCCTCTTCCGATCTGCTTCTCTCGTCTTCCGATCTTCTTCAATCGCAAACCCTAATCTCTCTTCTTCCGATCTTCTTCTTCAATCGCAGTCTGAAAGGTATAAACCCTATTCTAATCCAATTATGATTTTGTTTTGTATTTGGTTTTGATTTTGTTTTGTAGAAACCTAATCTCGATTTAATTTCGTTTATGATTTCGTTTTTACAAACCCTAATCTCGTTTTGTTTTCTTTTGTATTTGATTTTGATTTCGTTTTGTATAAACCCTAATTTCGTTTGTAAACCCTAATTTGTTTTTAATTTCGATTTTGATTTCGATTTTGATCTATGCATGTTACTGATAATACCACTTTTATTAATTACTAATTTTGATTTCAATTTTTTTTGTTATAGATGTTTGGAGGCAACGATTACACAAGATTCCTGACGGATCAAGGTTTAACCTCTCCCACTGCTTCTAATCGTCGCGGTCCCTCCGGTTCTAACAACACAAACCCCGGTTCTCACAATAATCGCCGTGCAACCTCGCAACCCCTGTCTGTGACGCCTCCTTCTAATACGCCTTCACCATCTCATTCGCATGGTGGCAATGCGCCGAACTCTGACCTTACTGCATCTCAACCCGCGCATTCCTCCTCTACAGTCATGTCCCAACGTCTCAACAACCTGACTTTGGAGCAGTTACTTGATAGTCCTCTGGTTTAACTAAACTAGATCCTCGCCGACCTCCAGGAACTCTGTGGTAAGTTTGTTTTATGTTTTTAATTTGATAATATAATTAAAAAGTTGTATTTGTATGGATTCTAAAAGATGTATTTCTTTTGAAGGTTTGACCAAGACTCCTCTATTTCGGCTACTGTTCGAAGCATATTTGAAAGAGATTTCAAAGAGCCCCCTGCCAATTGGACACAGACGCCGACTGCAGTGGTAGACCGTTGGTATGAAACATTTGCGGTAAGTCAAGTCTCTTTGTTTGCTATTTACAATGTTTTCTTTGCCTTAATTAAATATAGACTAATCCTTTTTTTTCCAAGCAAATATACAATTGAGACCGTTGCATAAACGATAGAGTGAGGCAAGAGTTTGAGGACAAGTTGAAGGACAAGATGTGTGATCAAGTGTCACGGTGGAAGTTAAAGTGGAAGCTTAAAGGTGATGAGGCAAAGCCACGGTAGATTGATCCTCAAGTATGGGCTGGTCTTGTTCGGTATTGGTTTGATCCAAAATCAGAAATCAAGAGCAACCACAGTCGGAATGCTCGCTATCATGATCCGGATGGCACCGGAATATACAAGCACCGTTCAGGCCAAACGTCCTTTAAAGCAAGGGCTCGATAGCATGTAAGTTCGTTAAGTTTTTTTTTTTCTTATAATTATGCCTTCTGAACTCTTTTATTTGTTAACTAATCAATGTCCTTTTTTTTTCAAGTCTGAGATCACTGGTGAGCTAACTCCGGATTTCCTACGAATCTTAGAAGACACTCATTGAAAATCGGATGGCTCATTTACTGATGGCAAGTCCGAGTCCGTGTTCAATGAGGTGTCGTCCAAGATTCAAGAGTTGGAATCTGAGCTGTGTACAGGGGATAATGGAGAGAGTTCTGCTTCTCGTGGGATGCCCATTCATATCAAAAACAAAATTTACACTGAGGTAAGTTTCAAATTTGTAGTTCTGTTGGTTTTTTAAATACTCTATGTTGAACTGATGGTTGAACTCTGTTGTTAAGTTTACTAATGATTGTATTTCTAATGCTTTTGTGATATCTTGCGATTGTTTTGTTTGAACTGTTGAACTGTTATCATTGTTTTGAACTGTTGGTTTTAAATACTCTATGGTTGAACTGTTGCCATTGTTTTGTTTGTGATAATTTGTGATTCTTGTGTATGTGATATCTTTGATGGTTTTGTATGTTATAACTTGTGATTATTTTGTATGTCATAACTTGCAATTGTTTTGTGATATCTTCGATTGTTTTGTATGTGATAACTCGCGATTTTGTTTGTTGTTTTGTTGTTAGGTTGCTCCGAAGAATAAAAACAGGATTTTTGGGGTTGGTTCGCTGCAGTTTGAAGCGTCCTCTACCAGTAGCGGTCCACCACCTCCGTCTCCAGCTAATGATCCGGTTATATTGGCTCAGAAACTTGCTGCAGCTGAGGAGTTTATCCAAACCCAGACACAAAAAATGCATACTTCGACTACCTCGCCGAAAAAGATCCTGAGTTTGCTGCCAAGTTCCGGAACCAACAAGCGACCAACCCAGAAGGCACCAACCCAGAAGGCACCAACCCAGAGGGCACTATCCCAGATGGCACCAACCCAGATGGCAACACCGGTGAAAACAGGAGCAACTGGTAGCCAAACTGGGACTAGAAACGTGACCTCTCTCTCTCAATCCTTTTAAAAACTCTTTTTTCGCTGACTATATCCCCTGTGAGGGAAAAACTAAAACACAACTTCTTTTTGTAATATTAATGTTTTATTTTATTTAGAATTTTATTTCTCGATTTTCAATTCTGTTTTTTATTTTATTTAGAATTTTGTTTCTCAATTTTAAATTCACAACAAAATATCAAACATAATGATTTAAATTAAATATCAATTCTGTTCTTTTTTTTTTAATTTATGCACAACAATTTGCGAGGAATGTACTATGGCAAAGTTGCAACGTATTTGCTAGAAACAAATTCGTCGCAAATTGCTTGACAGTTGCGAGAACCAAATCCCTCGCAATATGCGTTACATCCGCGAGGAAAGTAATCCCTCGCAAATTGCGTGTCGTTTGCGAGAAAAACAATCCCTCGCAATATGCGTTAAATCCGCGAGGAAGGTAATCCCTCGCAAATTGCGTGTCGTTTGCGAGAAAACTATTCCCTCGCAATTTGCGTGTGATTTGCGAGGAATTATGTTCCTCGCAAAATTTGCGAGGGATCTGCGATGTTACCCATTTTACGAGACGCGATTTGCGAGGAACGCGCGTGTCTCGCAAATCCTTTGCTATTGTTGATTTGCGAGGGATTTGCGATGTATTCTTCCATCGCAAATCGACTGTTTTCTTGTAGTATTTAAGCTCCACTGTTGATCTTTTTAGTATGTATATTTCCTAATATATAGTTTCTCCTTTTGAGTGCATCCTACCCATCATCATCTCCTCTTTGATTGTTTAGTGTGTGATGTAATTTGTTAAATTACAAATTCCTCAAAAGCCTTAAAAGTTTAAGATGCATGATTTCCCCGGCTTGGTTAATCTCACTGTACTTGACTGCAACCGGGGTTCTTCAAAAATAAAAAAGTAACCTCTTTAGTTTGTAATATGAGTATTCCTAATCTTTTATATATTGATCAATAATGCAATACTGCAATGTGCTACAAGATTATTTTCTAAAACAAGAAAAAAGTTAAAATAGGTTGGAATGTTGGATCATTTGTTATGTGTGATTTTATGCAAATTCACTTTAGATAAATATGAAGATTAAAAACCTTGATTTTTTTTTCTTAAAGGTAAAAATCATATAAATGAATATTGTTTGGATTTACATTTTAGATCCTCAGCAAGAAAAGATTAAAAAGATTTTGGTTTTACAATAATTATTATTAGTACTAGATGAATACTCGCGCATAGCGTGGACTTATGGCTTACCGTTTTTTAAACAATTGTGCTACTAATTTATTATTTTTTTATTTATTTTTGGTTTCTTTTAATTGTTGAAATCATGAAAAATATATTTTTGACATTGATTTTTTTTAATACTTCAAATAGGTTTTCTCATTTTGTAATTAGATTATTAGATACATGCATGAACAACTTTGTTTTGAGAGATTTAAACATTCTATAATTCTTGTTTAAAACTTCTAAAGAAATATTTCAAATGAAAGCTTGATCTAAGTATGCATATTTTGTAACAAAGAGGTTTTTAATTGAATAAAATTTACATTCATTCAAAAGAAGCTTAAGTGTTTAGATAACTTCATAATTAAGCTTCTCAATTATATACTATGAAACACTAATATTTTCTCATTTATCAAGATTTGCAGCTTGACTAACTCTTTAATAGATATAATTAAGATAGACATTTTCCTTTTATGTTAGCTCTTCTATTTCTTGAATATAACTCTAAAACTTTTTTTTTTATAATAATGTCATTTAATTTTCTTTTTGACAACTTCTAAATATTAGAATATGAAAACCCCCTTCCTCTTTGTCTCTGTATTTTTCTAACTAACATTCTACAGTTTAATTCAATTATCTTCCATTTGATAGTGAAGAAAACCCCAATCTTCATCATATATAAAAAAATTTCTTTTGGGACAAACTTTCATGAATTTTTCTACAATATTAAGAAATATCTCGATTATTACTGCAACTCTTCAAGCTATTGACAAAATTGTAATGCCTAAAATGATACATTCATGGTTTACGCCAAGAGGAAGAAATGGCTATTTGATTCACTCCTGATACCTTTTTATCTTTTGGTGATGCATCTACTTTCTTGGGACATGTTCTAAGTCTATCTAAATCTCTTACGTGAATATTGAAACTGTTTTTGGTATATATATATATATATATATATATATATATATATATATATATATATATATATATATATATATATATATATAAAGACATAAGATGTTTCATATTCCTTTTAATTTATGTTTATTTGCTTTTAATGATGATAGACAACTTTTATAGTATAGATTATTTGTTGATGTATAAGAAACAAAATAAATATCTTCGTTTTACACGGAATATTTAAAGAGTGCCTCGTTGCCATTGGCATGATAACAGATTATATTTTGAAGATGCAAACATATGACACAATCGTTGTACTAGGTACAAGTAGGACAAGAAGTAATAGAAGATTACAAGAGCAGAAAGCTAGGAAAAAAAAGTCTAGAAGCTTGAAGTGTGTGTGTCTTTACAAAGGGAAAAAGGAAAATTAGAGAAGATAGACAATTTCCTATTCCTCAAAGAACAAGGAAACTGTCAATTCTTGTTAAATAGAATAGAAAAAAGCATGTTGTATGGCACACCCTGATTAGTATAAATAGGGTGTCTTGGTCTCAGGGTAGAAGCAGGGATTTAGAGTTTGAGAATTCTTAGCAATTGAATCTTAAGCTTAAGAAAAATAGCTTAGAGATTCAAAGAAGGCTGTGGGGTTTTTGGAGAGGTTCTTGATCAAGTTTGTGATCCAAGAACTCAAGATTGAGAGAATAGAAAATAGTTTTAAAAGAAAGAGTTGTAAACATACTTTCTATTAATCAAATCATACTTTCTATTAATCAAAAGGTTGTTTTGAGAAAACCCCTGTGTTAATTCTTGATTTAGTTTCTGTACTAATAGCTACTCTTTCATATATGTTTCATAAACTATGTTTGAATACAATATTTATTTTCTTTAAACAATATATTAGAATACACATAAAACTACATTTGAATACAATATTTATTTCTTTAAACAATATATTAGAATAAAATGTATCTAATTGAATTCAATATCCTTATGTGGAATATGCTTTGCATTTGTCAACAAAAATTAATTGTTTTTTCTTTCTTTCAGATTCAGAATTAAAAAAAAAAAAAGTAAAGTAGTTGTTGGATAAACGAATTTTAAAAGCTTACAAGCGCCGCTTGTTTGCTTATCCAACGTTCAAAAACAAATCCTTTCTTTCCATTTAAAGCGCAAAGCGACGCTGTTTTACTCTCACCCAGACGTCGTTTTATAACCAACCCTCAAGAGAGGCTCATCTCATCTCTCTCACAAGTCACAAATCGGAAGGAAGAAGAAAGAATCTTTGTTTTCTCTCCTCCTTCTTCTTCTACTTTCGATAAATCTTGAATCTGATTCTTCTCTAGTAGTGTGTCTAATTCGACTGTTTTGATTTCTGTTTTAAAAAATTCGATCTTTTTCGATTTCGGTCTTGACAAAAGGCGAAAGTGATGACTGCCGTAAACGGGTATCAGGGAAACACTCCGGCGGATCTTCCGGCGTCTAATGGATCGAAACAACCCGCGGCTCCGACCAAGACTGTTGACAGCCAATCAGTTCTCAAAAGGTACTTTTTTACATAAACTTTCCAAAAAAATTATTATCTTATTATCTTATTGAATTATGTCATTTATTAATTTATTGATTTATAGTGATTATTATTTTACCGAGTATTAATTTGTAATTTATTAAATTTCAAATTCCTCAAAAGCCTTAAAAATATAAGATGCATAATTTCCTTGACTTGATTATTTTCATTGTACTTGACTGCAACCGGGTTCTTCAATAATAAAAAAGTAACCCCTTCAGTTTTTTTTTTTTTTTTTTTTTTTTCAACAAATTACAAGATAGATCAAACAAGCCAATTGGAAGGAACCTCTTCAGTTTGTAATAGATTATTCATAATCTTTTATTTCTTGATCAATGCAATACTGCAATGTGTTATAAGATTATTTTTCAACACAATAAAAAGTTAAAAGTTCAAAAACAATAGATAAAGAATATAATAAAAAAAATAAGTTGAGTCATTTTTTATGCGTGATTTTATGCAAATTCACTAGAAAATATAGATAAATATGAAGATTAAAAACCTTGATTCTGTTTTAATAATATTTTGGGTTACAATAATAATTATTAGTATTATTCATTACTGTATTAAAAAAACAAAATAAATATCTTCTTTTTACATGGAAATATCTTTCTTTTTTTTGTGCCTCATTGATATATGATAACAAATTATATTTGAATACAATATTTCTTTCCTTAATCAAAATATTAGAACACAATGTATAAATGAATTTACTATCCTTACGTGAATATGCATTCCATTTGTCAACAAAAATTAATTGTTTTCTTTTTCTTTCAGATTCAGAATTTTTTAACAAAGGAAACAGAAAAAAAATAAACTAGCCGTTGGATAAATGAATTTCAAAAGCTACCAAGCGCCGCTTGTTTGCTTATCCAACATTCAAAAACAAATCCTTTTTTTAAAGCGCAAAGCGACGCCGTTTTACTCTCACTCAGTCGTCGTTTTATAACCAACCCTCAAAGTCCAAAGACAAGAGCCTCATCTCGTCTCTCTCACAAATCGTAAAAAAAACCTTGATTTTTTTTTTTTTTTTTTTTGTTGCTTAGAGGTAAAAATCATATAAATGAATATTGTTTGGATTTACATTTAAGATCCTTGGCAAAAAAAGATTAAAAAGGTTTTGATTTTACAATAATAATTCTTAGTATTATTTATTACTGTATAAGAAACATTGGTATAATAACAGATTATATATATATATATATATATATATATTTTTTTTTAAAAGAGTGCCTCATTGGTATGATAACAGATTTTATTTGTTTCATAAAACTATATTTGAATACAATATTTATTTCTTTAAATAATATATTAGAATACACATAAAACTATATTTGAATACAATGTAGCTAAATGAAATTAATATCCTTATGTGAATATGCATAGCATTTGTAAACAAGAAATACATTGTTTCTTCTTTCAGATTAAGAATTAAAAAAAAAAAAAAAAAAAAAAAAAAAAGAAGTAGCCGTTGGATAAACGAATTTCAAAAGCTTACGAGCGCCTTCAAAAACAAATCGTTTCTTTTCATTTAAAGCACAAAGCGACGCCGTTTTACTCTCACTCAGACGTCCTTTTATAACCAACCCTCAAAGACAAAGCCTCATCTCATCTCTCTCACAAATCGTAAAGGAAGAAGAAGGGATCTTTGTTTTTTCTCTCCCTCTTCTCTCCTCCTTCGATAAATCTTGAATCTGATTCTTCTCTAGTAGTGTGTCTAATTCGACTGTTTCGATTCCTGTTTAAAAAGATTCCATTTTTTCCGATTTGATTAAGAAGAAAGGCTAAAGTGATGGCTGCCGTAAACGGGTATCAGGGAAACACTCCGGCGGATCCTCCGGCGTCTAATGGATCGAAACAACCCGCGGCTCCGACCAAAACTGTTGACAGCCAATCAGTTCTCAAAAGGTACTTTTTTCTTTTTCCTTGGGATCTTGTTCCAAGTTCCAACATTCACCATTTCCATTTTAACCGCCTTCGTCTTTTGCCTCGTATTTGTTTATCGTATCCCTTTCATGGTTTGTTAGTATTTAGCTATTACCCATATCCAAATTCTTGTGGTTGATGTACTTCTGGATCCCAAGTGGGAGAGTTCTACTATAAGTCTATATCTTTGCATACAAACTGTTTGTTAGAATGTCTCTGAGAAAAAAACTTAACCGTTAAGATGTTCTTTGTATTCATCTTCAGTCAGAACTTATCATTTCCCTTTAGTTTATATGTCACAAAGATTCAGTTTTTAATCATATCCCATAGATTCTTAATCCGTTTTTTTTTTTTTTTTTGTGTTTTCTTTGCTTTAAACGCAGGCTGCAATCTGAATTGATGGGCTTGATGGTGAGTTCTATCATCCTTCTTTCTCGTGCTATAAAAATAAACAGATAGTGAATTGGTTTTTTTAGTTAAGATTTGCTCGTAAGGTCCTGACTTGGGGTGACTTTCAGATGGGCGGTGGTCCGGGGATATCGGCTTTTCCAGAGGAAGACAACATATTCTGCTGGAAAGGGACAATCACAGGAAGCAAAGATACAGTTTTTGAAGGAACTGAGTACAGACTCTCACTCTCTTTCTCCTATGACTATCCTTTCAAACCTCCAAAGGTTAAGTTCGAGACATGTTGCTTCCACCCCAATGTTGATGTCTATGGCAATATCTGCTTAGACATTCTTCAGGTAAAATGTACTTTCCATTTGTGTCTTTGCTCTACACAGACATTAGAGAAGAAGTGCCAAACTTAGTCCGCATTTTCGTATTTGCAGGATAAGTGGTCATCTGCTTACGATGTGAGGACAATACTATTGTCGATTCAGAGCCTCCTGGGAGGTAATCTATCGGGCATAATGTTTGATTTCCTGTAAACCCTTTTTTGCTATCGTTTCCCGTATCTGAGTGTGTTCTTCTTTTACATCATTTTGGTGGTCAGAACCTAACATCAGCTCACCATTGAACACTCAAGCAGCTCAACTTTGGAGTAACCAAGAAGGTGAACAAAACAAATGATATAACAGTCATTATAAATCAAACGTCTTTGGAGTCTCAATGAGTTTCTTTGGAGTTCTTCCATTATGACTTTCTTATGTCTCTTTTGTTATCACTGTGCAGAGTATAGGAAGATGGTTGAGAAGCTCTACAAGCCTCCCAGTGCATGATTTCTGCTAGCTCTTGTGATTCATAAATCTCGTCCACTGCGTTTGATGATTTCACATACAATGATTTTCCAGAAGAAACACTTTGTGTCATTCATTTGCTTTATTCTTTGTTTCTGAACATCAGCAGTTTCATCTGTCACTTTACCTTAAGTTTTTTGACTTGAGCCGAATAATGACAGAATGTGGCGAGTGAGTTTTTCATAGATTAATCAGAATTCAGAAAGATAATATACTTTTTTATTCATTTTAAAATGGTGAAGAGTGAGTTGTCCAGAGATAATCAGAAGAGATGTTTTATTCATTTCACAAACGAAGAAAAACACTCAATACACTCAGTTTCGAAGTACAGCTGCAGTTTTTTATTGTTGAAGTGAGAATTGATGGCGAAGGGAGGAAAGCACACAGGTTTGACTGATCCACCAGAATTAAGAAAGGCCACGAACTTTTCCAGTGACGGTGTCAATATCAATCTCGTAGAAACAAGGTCTTGTGGGAAGTCCAGGCATTGTGCTCATTGTACCAACCAATGGATAGATGAAACCAGCTCCAATGCTTCCTCTTACATCTCTTATTGGCAACACAAACCCTGTAGGTGCTCCTTTCTTTGATGCATCATGCGAGAATGAATATTGTGTCTTCGACATGCATATGGGAAGATTCGAGAAGCCTTGTTGTGTGTACATCTCAATCTGTTTCTCTGCCTGCATTCACATATCACAGAAGAGGGATTACATAAAGAGGTTTCTGTTAGCAACAATGCAACAAAATGAAGAAGTCGTTCCAGGAATCAATTACCTGGTCTGAGTATTCAACACCACTGGCTCCATATGACTTAGCTATGGCCTCAATTTTGTCTTTGATGCTAATGTCCAATGGGTAAAGGAACCTAAGTGGCTGTGTAATGTTTTGACAAGCTTTTTCAACCGCAATACCAAGATCCACCTACAACATTTCCAAGAACAATTCATTCTTAAGCTGGAATCGCAAACATTAACTGCATATACTGTCATCAGAAAATATTAGTTTTCAAAGAGAGAAGATTACCGCTCCTTTACCACCATGAGCATGGTGGGAACAAATCACAGCATCAAAAGCACCAGCATCCATTGAAAATTTCCTAACTGCATTTAGCTCTGCTTCGGTATCCGTTGAGAACATATTCACAGCAACAACTACATTCACACCGTAAGCCTTTGTGTTTGAGATGTGCTTTGCTAGATTCACACATCCAGCTTCAACCAAGGAAACATTCTCGCTTACATAAGCACGATCAAGAGGCCTCCCGGCAACAACATCAGGTCCACCACCATGCATTTTCAAGGCCCTAACAGTTGCCACAACAATCGCACACTGAGGAGTTAATCCGCTGTAACGACACTTAATATTCATGAACTTCTCTGTCCCAATGTCAGAACCAAAACCCGCTTCTGTAACCACGAATCCACCAGGTCCCACCAGCTTTAATGCGATTTTATCAGCAACAATTGATGAATTTCCATGAGCTATGTTTGCAAAAGGACCAGCATGAACAAGGACAGGTGTCCCTTCAAGTGTCTGCATGAGTGTCGGGTTGATAGCGTCTTTCATCAGAACGGTCAAGGCTCCTCCAACACCAAGATCATCAGCTGTTATCGGCTCTCCGGCCTTGCTGTTACCAACCACCATTTTACCAAGCCTCTCTCTCATATCACCAAGAGAGGTTGTCAAAGCCAAAACAGCCATAATCTCACTAGCAACAGATATATCAAAACCAGTTTCTCTGGTCATTCCTTTTTCCTCAGGTCCCTGACCAATAGTAATCTTCCTCAAGAACCGGTCATTAACATCCATCACTCTTCTCCACGTGATAGAAGCAGGATCAATATCAAGCCTAGCAAATTTCTTTATCTCCTCGGGAGTAAGCTCCTCAGGACTGGTCTTGGAGATCCCAAGCTTAGTCAATCTCCTGAACATAATGTCACTGAAACTACGCTTCCCTTCTTTATTAGGAGGGCACAACCTATTAAAAAGAGCCTTGTCGGATTGAGATGTCTCATGGAAAATCCGAGTGTCGATTGCAGCAGCTAAGAGATTGTTGGAAGCAGTGATCGCGTGAATATCTCCAGTGAGATGAAGATTGAACTCATCCATAGGAATGACCTGACTATACCCACCACCGGCTGCACCTCCTTTGATTCCAAAGGTCGGTCCTTGTGATGGTTGGCGAAGACAAGTAACAACCTGAGCAACAACACTTCAGATATCAATAGTACCAAAAGAGAAGTTCATGCAAAAGAAAGAGAGAAAGATGTAAAACCTTCTTATCGAGGTAAGCACCTAAGGCTTGGCAAAGTCCAACAGTGGTAGTACTCTTGCCTTCTCCAAGAGGAGTTGGAGTAATCCCTCCAACAACAACATAGTAACCATCTTCTTGTTCTTGAAGCTCATCAAACGCAGACAACAAAACCTAAGAAGCACGAATCATCAGTCAGTTAGATCAGAACACTGAACAACTAAATCAGAACTTCATAAGAGAAACTACCGACAAAAATAAGTAATAGAAAATGAACAAGTTAAAGAGAGCTAATTTTGATACAAAAATGGTAAGAAGAAGCTAAAATCAATCGAAAGTTATAAACTTTGAGCTTACGTAATAGCCTACTGAAAGCTCAAAACACTTAAAACCCCATTATTCATATCTTGAAAATTATTATGTCAGATCCATATGAATAATCCACTTTTTTTTTAGAGAAATAAAGAAAAAGGGAAGTGAATAATACCTTAGCTTTATACTTGCCGTAGAGATCGTAGTGAAGTGGGTTGATATTGAGATCTTTGGCAATCTCAGAGATGTGTAAAGGCTCGACGGAATTAGCTATATCAATATCAGCCGGAACTGGTGAAACAACCTGAAGCTTTCTCGATGATGGACTCATCACTCTCTCTACTAAGTTTCCTTCTCTTTTTGGGTTTTGGTCTCAAGTCTGATCTTTGCGTTGGAGAGAGAGAGGATGAGAAGAAGATGATGGAAGAGGACGATGATGTTTTTTTATAATTTATTTTTAATTATTAGTTAACCCAAAACCATAAACCCAATCACGTTAACATTTACATGTTTAAGTTATCCATAGTAACCAATGAGAGGACTAGGCTGGTATTATTGTTATTGGTTTTCTCTTCTATTTTTCCACCTTTAACAACTCAAAACATATAAATAATTATTGAAGGCAAGAGAAAGTGACGGTTTTGTCATCTATAAGCGCAGCCACTATAGCTGCTGCATAAGGCCCACTATTATTGATTTATTTATTTATTTATATTTGTATTGTCAATTTATTTAATCACTTATTAGGATTTTCAACTTATGGTTCAATTTTTATTTTTATTTCAAAAAATAAAGTTAAATTTAGAGGATTCTAGATTAATATTAAAGCTATATAATTTAATTTTTAATATTTGTAGGTTTAACCCAAATTACATGTATTAATCTATAAATGCAGCCACTATAGCAAAAGACTCACTATTGTTGATTTTTTCTTTACTTATATTTGTGTCGTCAATTTATTTAATCACTTATTAGGATTTTTTAACCCATGGTCCAATTTTTCTTTTTATTTCAAAAAATAATGTTCAATTTAGAGGTTTCTAGTTTAATATTAAAGCTATATAATTTAATTTTTAATATTTGTAGGTTTAACCCAAATTACATGTATTAATCTATAAGCGCAGCCACTATAGCAAAAGGCCCACTATTGTTGATTTTTTATTTACTTATATTTGTGTTATCAATTTATTTAATCACTTATTAGGATTTAAAAACCCATGGTCCAATTTTTATTTTTATTTCAAAAAATAAAGTTAAATTTAGAAGTTTCTAGTTTAATATTAAAGCTATATAATTTAATTATTAATATTTGTTGGTATCACCCAAATTACATGTATAAACTTAGTAATTTAATATTACGATTGCACATTTAAAATTAGAAGTGTGAAAAGAAATTAGCACTATCATCTAACTTACCTTCCATCAAACTAATCCCACCATATCATCCACGAACTTTTAAAGTTTGTTTTATCAAGATAATTTTTTTTTGTCACATTAAAATATTGTTTTATCTAATTAGACTTTTTAATATTATAAGAACTTTTAAAGTTTGTTTTATCAAGATAATTTTTTTTTTGTCACATTAAAATATTTTTTTATCTAATTAGACTTTTTAATATTATAATTTTAATAAAGGTAAAATATAGCTTACAATTTGTTTTTTTTTAATTAAATATCTTATTAGTAGTTTAATGATATATCTTATTTGCTTTTAGATAACTAAAAAGTCTTTGTTGTTGTAAACTATTGTGAATGTATATTACATGTTTATTATTCTAATATTGGTGGTGTTGACAAAATAATAAAATGGTGATTTAAACTCGTGTTGTAGCACCATGTTTTATTAATATTGATCAAAACTTATCCTGCCGTATATCCCATTTTTTGATATTTAAATATATTTTAAATTTTAAATATATTGATAGTCATATTAAAACTAAAGTTAAAAATTCCTCTCTCTAAATTAGGGTTTGCGATTGCGATTGCGATATCACGATGAATGAATCAAGAGACCGATTAGAGAAATCAATTGATTACTGATTTGTTTTTCAACAAACACTGTCATGGTGTGTGATAAGAGTATGAAACCCATCAAATCTAGAGGTCAAAATTGAAACCAAAATTTTTGACAAATTTGGTCGATTAATGCCCTAAGACTGACCGATTTATTTCTTCAAGCATATGGTCGTTAAAGATGAAATCTTACCAAATCGTCAACAATTTTTTTTAATTCTTATTTTTAAATCTCATTAAAATCACCTAGATATCCTAAAATTAAATTATTTCACATAAATTTCACCAAATATTATAAACTCGCATACAATCTTCTTAAATTCCTAATCCAATACACCCCTTTATATTGAAGTATCTAAAAAAAAACACATGTATAGGTGTGAATTTTTAAATTATTGTTTGTGAGTAAAAGTGGATGTAAAAATCTACTCAAATCCTTTCACAACTTTTTCAAAAAAAAAAAAAAAAAATTGAATTACAATGGATTTGTTTTAGTTTTACAAATTGTTGATTCAATAACATGATATTTTAAGTGACTTCAATCAGTTTTATATAATTTTATGTTCAATAACATAAGATTTGGTAAGACATTTAGAAATTATTAGAGAATTATGACCCTGGAAAATTATATATCTGTAGGTTTGTATGAATTAATTTGAATATAAGATTTTTGTTTATTCGAAATTTGATTAATTTTGATCTTATTCATAATATGACTATAAATAATTGTCTAAATTATTTTAACCGATATGGGACGTCGAACACATTTTTTTTATATTGATTGAAAAGTATATGTTCATTTTAAAAAATTCGAATCACAATATATGCAAAACAAAAGCTAGATTTTTAAAAATAATTTTATGTATTATACTATCATATGATAATTCATAGCAATTAAAAAGAAATTAAAAAAAAAATCATAATTTTAAATCTTAAAAAAATCTTCCAAATATCTATGTTATTATTATGGAATAGCAATTGTGTTAACTCCTTAATGAGAAAGTTACTTAATGTGAACAAATTGAACAGTTTAGAGAAACGAAATTTGGTAAATGTATTTTGAACTTCATTCTTTTTGAAAGATGCTACAAAGCAAACATTGAAAGATGCATGCATGATACAAAGCAAACATATAAAAGTTCATATAGTTATCTGTTATCTTTAGTAGGGAGGCTTTGGCACTAAAAAAGCAACAAAAAGAAAAACAATAGAAATTGACATTCTATTAATCGTCATCATCACCTTTACATAGTGTTAATTATTTCTTTAAAAGCCTTCCAATACACATCACAAGAATAAAAGTACCAAAGAATATATAAAAGAGAACCTTCCTAAACATTTACACAAAAACTACATATATTGAATAATTCATGTATATATAAATAATAATAATAATTAACAACAAACAAATATTGAATAATTTATTTACACACACTGACTGACGCACATAACCAATTTTTATATATAACCATAAATACGAACAGATCACGATAATGATTCATGACTGTAAAGAGGCAACGAGGAGAGCAGAGCCAATGCTAGAACCATCTTCCATGGCTTTAACGACTACGTATTGACTCACCTCTTCTCCTAATATCTCAACCAAAGCTTCTTCCATGTATTCCCTAAACATGATATAGTTCATGTACAAACCTCCTTCTACTGCAACAACTGTTCTTTTCTGCATTTGGATTTCGCTTCTGCTTCTCCCGCTCGTGATTCCTCCGCTTCCATCTCTCCCTATCTTCTTCAATATTCCTGCGATTCCTGCTGCTGCTAGCCTCCCTGCTCTTCGTGTAACCACGTCGCATATTTTCACCACTAGTTTTCTCACCTTCAGTGGGACATCCGATACCTGTTTTGTTCATTCATAACAAGTCTTATTACATTTTCCACCTTCAGGTTCCATTAAAAAACGCAATAACAGTCAAAATGTTAACTTACCCCCAAATCTTTCAAGATTCTTGTTACTTCTTGTAGCTCAGGTGTGTCATCTTCATGCATGGCTGAGACTGAATTTGTACTGAGAGATAGAAGTATACACGCTTAGACGCTTTGGTAAACAGTACTGAGAGATAGAAGATACTTGATGTGAGATCAAATTAGACAACAATCAGATGTAAAGATGACATGTACCTTAGAACGTAAGGCTCAGATAATACGGACGTGGTGGGTCCAAAGACATCAGACTCTTGAGACATGCGAAGAATTACTCTACGAACAATGTCACCCAGATACATTCCTGATATCATCTTCTCAAATCCCTATAAAGAAAACCCCAACAGATCTTAATGCTAATTGATTCACATAATAACTCATGGTGGTGCAATACAAAACATGAAAAAGAAGGCAAAGAATACCATATCATTTGAATTTGAACTCTCTGCATCCAAGTCAATGTCATATGAAGTTCTAGGCAGATGAGAGGACCAAAAATTACCCCATTCCATATTGACTACCTGAAAGATAAGAAAGAATCTTTTACATTTATTTCTCTGGGAACTAAAGCATGATAGCTGGTTTCTCAACATAGTTCTTCGTACCATGCTTCCAGAAGTTGTAAGCAAACCCTGACACTTGATTATGGCATCAGTTCGTTCCAAGTAACATGCATTACTACCTGTCCCAAATACAACTGCTACTACCGTGTCTGGATCATGATAATATCCAAGTGACAGGGCTCCAACAGTATCATTTACCTGCTCAAAAGAGGAAACAGAAATAAGAACCAAGCATCATTTCATAAGAATTTCTCGCAGCAGCTACATAGACATTTTGATTGGAGTTCTGCTAAGGCATATTGTAAAAGAGGCAAGAAAAAGAAATATGTTGCAATGACAAAGCACTTACAAGAGCCGCAACATGCATATTTAGGCCTCTTCGGTCCAGCGCATCTTGTAGACATTCAGCTATGTCTTTCCCAACCTAAAACAGTAAGGCATATACGATCATATTATAGTTTAGCTTATGCTGTACCCACACCAAATTCCAAGAGGTGGACTACATTGCCACAAAATCATAACACAGCTAATAGTTAAGCTAAAGTTCATCTACTCTTGTTAACCCAAGAGCACTATCAGGATATCAGATAGAATTTTGATAGTAGAGAGTAATTCTATCGAGTTGGTACGAATTGAAATTATTCCTAAAATTAACAAAAAAATATAATAAAGACAACCACAGGTTGCAAAGAATATAAAAAGTAATATAAGTATCATAAGACTAACCATTTCACTAATCTCAAAACCTTTGGTCCATTTGATTAGAACTCCTGAAGAAATAGAAGTATGCTTGACAGGGAACGAAAACGTAAATGCAAGTTCCCTCTTAACACCTAGTGAATTGGACACGTTTTCTTCCTTTTCGATAAACCTTTCCAAGGAGAAGGCGAGAAAGTTGAAAAGAACCTGTAATCATGTGAACAACAGATCAACAGAGACTAAATTAAGTACTTTACATTTATACATAACAAGCAAGGACGAGTAAAATAATAAGCAAAATAGTCACCTCGCTGGTGCTATTCATCAGATGTGAAGGAATTGGATGTCGTTCAACATCTTGAACATCTAGATAGGACCTTTGAGCACCCAGATGAACTCTTAAGATCCTAAAATAAGTGCCACCAAGGTGAAGTGCATAATAAGTTCCTTTCTCCCTCCTGAAAAAAGCAGTCAGTCAGTGCAATCCAACACACAACTGCAATGATTGGATGTAAACTATTTGAACAAACAGGCTAGTTGTGACAGTGATGAGTCTAGCGAAAAAAGAAATTGAAATACGTTTCCTCAAAAAAGAGAGAATCCAATGGCTACGATATGAAGAAACCAGTTCATTTTCCTTTGAGCAGTAGCAATCTAGTAGATAGGAACAAGATACCAAAGTAAAGGTAAGAGATAAGAGAGAAGGAAAAGAGAAAGAAGAAGTCCTTAAAAGCTTTAACCGGATATTTAAATAAAATTCACATAAACGAAAAGAAGAGAACAGAATCAAAGGATCTGTTTTTTTTTTGCACAAAATGGTACCCACTGACACTTCTTTAATTCCCTGGCTCCCTCCAACTAAAGCTCAAACACGAGAGACCCTTACCACGACCAGGAACGAGCTCGTTGAGCAAGTGATTTGTAATATATATATATATATAAGAATCAAGCAAAAAAAACATTCTATTTTACTACATTTAGGAAACAGTAAAATTAAGGACTTTGGTGAGATCATGCAATGTAGAGTAAAGAGAAAGAAGCTGAGATCACTAAATCTTGATAATCAAAAAGCAAACAAGAAGAGAACAGAAGAAAGGAATCATCTTTCACACACTACTCAAAAATCAATGTTAATAAGCATGAAATCCCTAAAGCTTACCCAGTGGGCAAAACATCGACGAAAGTGAGGAGCATTTTAAGCTTAGAGCCACCTTCAGAAGCCAAGCCAGCGTGCATCTCGACAGCCATAGCATCAACAACTTGTCTCAACCTAGCAACGGGAGTATCACAATCATCCTCCAACTCTTTCAAAATCTCAACCACAGTCCTCCATTTCCTCCTACTCTTCATTCTCCTTCCAACCATCATCGCCGCAACAGAACAAGCCGCCACAACCGCAACAGCCGCAAACGCAACCGCCACTTTCCCCATCACAACCCAAACAAACAAAAAAAAAACAGAACCAAAGAAAAAAAAAACAATCTCTCTCTCTCTCTCTGTGGCGCTTTATTTTTTTTTTACTTACTCCAATAATAAACAAGAGTTCAGAAACAGCGAACAACAACGCCTATTAGAAAACCCTATACGAGTCTCTTCCACCAACATCTTCATCATCATCATCATCATCATCATCATCATCATCATCAACTACTACTTCTTTATTTTAACTTTTATTTTTCTCTCTTAAGACTTCTTTTTTTTTTTGTTCCGCCGCCTTTCTAACTTAGCTGTCACTGCTCCACCTGTAAACTAACCACCTCGATTTCGATAGTGCTTTTCCACCGGTAACCTCCGGTGAAGGTTCAAAAAAAAACTCTCGAGTTTCTCACCGGCGGTGAAGTGACGATTAAAATAAATACGAGAAGAGAGAGAGAGAGAGAGAGAGAGAGGGAGATTTATGGATTTCGGCAGAGACAAAAGCGGAAGGAGAGAGAAGAAGAGAGATTTGGAAAGCGAACTTGTGATTATATATATTTTATTTTCTATATATATAGAGCGTAATTACAACATACCCTCTCGTCTTTTTTAGATGTCGACGGTTTCGTTTTTTCCACAATTAATTATACATCTAATTAAGACTATTAGAATATAAAAAAATTTATCATTATCTTTTAATAATATTGCCGACAAATTTTTTTACAAAAAATTGTGAGTAAAGAGAATTTTGAAAAAAACATTTTTTTACTACCGTTATTAAGTTTTTTAATAATATAAAACTTAAAATATTCTGATACAAAAAATATTATTTAAATGGGAGTGAAAATAGTATATGTTATAATTTAGTTGTTAACTGACGCCTTCTTTGTCAACCTAATTGTCTTTTTTTTTTTTGGATGAAACAAAAAACAATACAAAAACCACTTTTTTCCTCACTAATTTTGTTTCAAAAAATATACTAACATTCAGAGAAAAAAGAGGAATTTGAAGTTTTTTTTTGGTCAATAATTGACTCCACTCTAAACTAAACTATCAACGATGTTCTTCTGTTCTCTATCTATGGGTCACCGAAAGTGAATAAAAATTATACGACCGCATAAGAAAAATTAATTAGCACTTCTACCCTCTCCATTTCTATAATATTACCGTCGTGCCCAGTCTTCTCTCTCTCTGTCTCTCTCTTTTTTACTTTAATCACACTTTTAAGGTCAGTTACAAAATATAGGGAGATTACCAAACGTTAACTAAAATTACATTAAAACAAAAAAAAATAATAAAGTAGTAAAAAAGAGTAAACTTCATTTGACCTTTGACCGGGTCGATTTAGTGAAGACTCTGCTTTGAATTAAAATATTTCAACGGCGTGCTCTTTTTGCCGTTGGGGAGAGAATCTCTCACCAAATTATTAATAATTAGAAGCATTCTTAACCATCGAATAATTTTTTCATTTTTAATAAAAACGGTCCATGGAAATCAAATTATTGATAATGACTCGTGGCTAAATCTTGTCCAACAAAATAAACCCTCATGTATAGGGCTTGTATTGTAATATTCCACCCTTTTTTTTGTGCCACTTTTTTTTTTTTAAGTACCATGCCCTACATTTTAAGCCAACTTGGCAAATTTCATTGGCATTATTATTTTCTGCCAGCCATTATTGCTATTTTTCGTCATTTATTTAACTTACTTCAGTTCACATAATAACAAAGTAAATGAAAAGCCGTTTTAGTTACAGTACGGTTAAAAATTTTAAGCATACAAACCTTCGGAGACATTTTTGCGTTTTTTTTTTTTTTTTACAAATTTGATTAAACTACTGTGTAAAACAAAATATTCCAGAATAATTGTAGTTTTTTTACAAAAATGTAAAAACTATGTACTATATAGGTAATTAACAAAAGTTTGTATATAAATATATTAAAAGTGCAATAATTAAAATAGAAATTCGAATGTCCTTTTGGTTTATGAATGTGGCGAACAGCCGCATAAAAGCTGGCAATTTTAATTTTTTACATTATAGTTTTTTATATGCCATTTTTTTTTTTTGAAGAAATGTTTTTATTGTTGGGAAATTAAAAAGAAACAAAAAAATCTACAAAGGTGAGGGACAAACAGCGTCAGAGCCCATGAAAACGCACGTTGCGATTTAAGAAGAAAGAAAAAAAAAAAAAAGAGAAGAAGAAAGAAAGAAAAAAAATCGCTCTTCCCCAGTTTGACAGCTCACTGCCACTCAACAATAGGACCTACACGTTTCGTAATATTTACCATTTTGACCCCTCGTGTGTGGGGGTCTATTAATAATAACCCTAGAGGTTCTCCGCGTTTTGGTTTCTCAGATTGTGGTCACGTGACTTGACACGTCACCTGCTTACCCTTCGCTGACGCTACGCTTTCTTCTTCTTTTTTCTCATTTCCGCCACCAAACTTTTTTTTTTCTTTTTTCCCCATCTAATTTAATTTCGCATTTATTAAGTTTATGTGATTACATTTAATTTTTTGTACACTTTTTTGAATAATTTTATTTCATATATTTAATATTCAAACACCGTATAAATACGAATACGACTTATCTTGTCTGGATGTACATAAAGTTCAAAACTAAGAAAAAAAAAACAAGAAATATTTATAGTCCATTTCTTCATTTAGACCCATCCATTTATAAGGCCCACCTATTTTTACTTACTGGGCTGGAAAAAGCCCAAGCAATTTATCACGTTCAAATTCTGACACGTCATCGCGTGCGATAGAACTGCTAAAGAGATGAGGTGAGTGAGTGAGTGAGAGAGGGAGAGAGACGGAGAATGGCTCGAGCTCTGCTGCTGCAACCGTACAGAGCTACGATACGAGCAGCTTCGTCTAGCGAAACGAAATACGACGGCGTTCCGGAGGTTAAGCTGTCTGATCCTACTCGGAACTATCGGGTATTGGTTTTGGGTGGAACGGGTCGGGTCGGCGGGTCTACTGCTACTGCTCTTTCTAAGCTATGTCCCAAGCTTAAGATCGTCGTCGGTGGACGCAACAGGTTTGCCAGAAAATAAACAAAGTGTCGAAGAAGTTGAAAATTCATTGTGTTTGAGATACCTATTTCTTTGTGCTGATGAATCATCCTCTGTGCGCAGAGATAAGGGTGAAGCAATGGTGACTAAGCTTGGAGAGAATTCTGAGTTTGCTCAAGTGGATATCAATGACACTAAGATGCTTGAGACTACTTTAAGAGGTTTGTTTCAGTCAAATTTTTTTGTATATGCTTGAATTTGGACAATTGGATGAGATTTTGGGATTGAATTTGGACAATTGGATGAGATTTTGGGATTGAATTGAGACTGCTTGATGAATTTAGACAAGTTCAGGATTTTTTTGGCATTTGAAGTTTCATATTTGAGTATTCACCGTGAAATGTGGGAATCCAGACGTTGATCTTGTAGTCCATGCCGCTGGACCTTTTCAGCAAGCTCCTCGATGCACTGTTCTTGAAGCTGCCATAAAGACCAAGGTGAGGATAAGGTAATCAAAAAAAAACATTTTCTAATGTCACCAAACTTAACCTTGTTTGAAATGCATGAGAAGTATACTCCTGCTTGGTTTGAGTTTAGGAAATGAGTCTTACAGAGAATTTTTGTGTGGTTTATATCTGAAACAAAACAGACTGCATATGTCGACGTTTGTGACGACACAAGCTATGCTTTCCGTGCAAAATCTCTTCAGGCTGAGGCAATTGCTGCAAATATTCCCGCGATAACAACAGCTGGAATATATCCAGGAGTTAGCAATGGTGTTATATCTGAACACAACACATGTCTGTTTTAGCTTGGTTTTGTTTGATGTTGCAATAATTTAACATTTTTAACTTTCGTATAGTCATGGCGGCAGAACTGGTTGCTGCAGCAATAAGCGAAGACAAAGGGAAGCCAGAGAAATTAAGGTTACATAAGTAATTCATAAGTGAAACTATAGTTATCATATTGCAAATATTTTTCCTTTTTATTTGAATCAGACTTTTTCGTTTCTCGCTATGTCATATCAGGTTCTCTTATTACACAGCAGGCACTGGCGGTGCAGGTCCTACAATATTAGCAACCAGTTTTCTACTCCTCGGTGAAGAAGTTACTGCATATAAACAAGGCAAGTGTTATAGGACTTCAAACTCTTGGAAATTAAAACATATTACACTTTCAGAAATTTTCTCAGCCTTGTATTGTGGGACTTTTGATCAGGAGAGAAGGTGAAACTAAGACCCTACAGCGGAGTGATGAACGTAGATTTTGGAAAAGGCATACGGAAAAGAGACGTTTATCTTTTGTAAGTCACTCCTCCATATCAAAAGCTCCATTCACATCCCTGAACAAAATTGCTTAGAACAATAGTTGTTTTCAGGAATTTGCCAGAAGTTAGATCAACTCATGAAGTTCTTGGAGTGCCGACTGTCAGTGCTCGATTCGGCACAGCTCCTTTCTTCTGGAACTGGGGAATGGAGATTATGACAAAAGTCTTACCACGGGTATCATACTCGGACCTTACCTGAATCAATGGTTACATGATCGAGGATGATAATCACATCTCTTTCCTGTAATCAAATTGCAATGCTTGTCTTGTACGCTGCAGGAGGTCCTTAGAGACAAAGCCAAAGTCCAACAAATGGTAGACATGTTCGACCCTGTCATTAGAGCCATGGATGGCTTTGCTGGAGAGCGTGTCTCGATGAGGGTAAGTGAAAAACAGAGAATTTCAAAATAATTTGCAGCAGTTATTTTGGTTACTCGTTGTTACTTATGTTAACTGTTTGGGAAGGTTGATTTGGAGTGCTCGGATGGACGGACCACAGTTGGGTTATTTAGTCATAAATCACTATCTGTGTGAGTCTCCTTAACATCCTTATATTTGCATATATATACGTATATGTAAAGTTATGTATGAGAATTAAAATATCTTGGGTTTATAGATCCGTTGGAGTTTCAACCGCGGCTTTTGTCCTAGCAATGCTTGAAGGAAGCACACAACCAGGGGTTTGGTTTCCAGAAGAGGTCTCTGTAGATTTGCAAAACGACCTCAAGGTTATTTTTGTTTACAATGAAAAATAATTTTGAAGTGTTGTTCTACAGCCTCAAGGGATTGCAGTAGAGGCAAGGGAGGTTCTTCTCAAACGTGCATCACAAGGAACATTCAATTTCATATTGAACAAGTGAGCCATTTTTGTTCCTTTTTTTGCAGATACCGATTCTTTATTTCCTCTTCTAATTTAATAATGTATTTTCGTGGGTTTCTTCTGATCTAAAGGCCACCATGGATGGTAGAAACCGTGCCGAAGGAGGTGGTTTTAGGGATTTACGTATGAGTTCAATCGAGGAAGAAGAAACATAGATGATGACTGATACTTTACTTCGTAAACCTGTAAACCAAATTACTTCTGATATGTATACTCGTACAGATATATATATTTGCGTCAGAAATATATAACGAAAAAGAAAAAACCCCCACTTGGAGATGACAAAATCTTGGTGAAACAACCATATAAATCAATGAAGAGTATAATTTACAGGTGAAATGAAGAGTAAAGACCCAGCAAGCTCTTCTCTTGTACTATACGTTCAATAAAGTCCCAACATTTTTAGCTCCATCACATGACTCGGGTCAAGCTCAGGAACATTCTTGCAGTCGCGGTCTTCCACTATATATTCCTGATGTGATTGACACAAAAAGAGTGTTGTGTACCAAAAAGAAATTATCGATGATGTTCAAGGACAGAAAAGCTGCAAGAAAGCTGACCTTTGTGAGTTCTTGTTTGGCAAGAACATGGTAATGCCGCTCGTTGATCCTTTGACCACATATAATGGCGATGAAGAACCCGTAAAGCAGTCCTACCAAGACAATGGCCAAAACTGCGACATGAAATAGACCATCATGTTCATTAACCCTCAGTCATTCAGCACAAAGATAGTTCTGGTCGACTCTAAGGTCTAGTGACCGAGCGATTATGTCCATGAACCTATAGAAAACGAAAGTAGTTGTACCAGCCAATGTGTAGAACCCATAAGGATGTTCCTCATAACCAAACATTTCTCGTAATTCTTCACCGTAGAACTTGTATACTAGTAACCCCAAGAATGCTACAATCTGTTGATACAAGAAGCCTTTGTTATTAAATGCATTCACTAAGCATCACATGTAACATCTAATCCAAATTCATACAAGGAATCTCCTTTTTCAGTTTTCAAATGCAATAAGAAAGCAAGCATTTGGTCATGAACTGATATAGCTATGGATTTGCATCCTCATGTATAATACGAGAGTGGGATAAATAAATATGGGAGTCAAGAAGATGGTAACATTACAGAAACAAGGAAACAAGTGATGTACCATCTGGACAGAAATGAAGATGAAGGCATGATCTCTAGCAACCAGCAGCTGAAATCTCAATCTCAACCACCATCTATCAGCAGGCACATTGGCTCGGAGTTTAAAGAAGGCTCTACACTCTGTACAATGCGAAAATGCAAAACCTTCCTGAAACATATTGAACAAACCAGCTTCAGAAACACCAAATCATAGAAACAAAACACAACTCATGAGCAAAGTAAAACCATTGATTCAAAACCTCATCTACCACCCCATCAAGAACAAATGTGGTCACAATAATTTACCTTGGTGGAACGCCAGTTATCGAGACAAGATCTGTGAACGTGCTTCTGAGTACCTTTACAATTACAGGGAGCAATCAGATCTTCCCCTGCAATCAACAAAAGTATACTCATTTCTCTACAAACTCCAATTACTGTAATCATCCTCAGAGATCAGGAATCGCCTTTAGTTTATTAATATACCTCCGACATCAAGGCAAATCCGACATTGCGGCTGATCTCCAGAAACGAGAAGTGTAGTTTCGTCGTCGTCGTCATCACTCTCAGCTATCTCTGAAACTTGTCCTTCCTCCAAAACACGATCCCTTCTCTCAACTGCTACGATTTCGTTGGAGGATGTTGTTGATTCCTCGAATAAAACATGTTCCTTCTTCCTATCATCATCATCAATCATCACTAAGCTCTAATTGCATCTCTTGAAGAACATACTACTAAAAGAGCTACAAATGGCGAAACCTGTGAACACGAGAGCAATCGACAGACCATCAGAAAACTCGATCTAGGGTTTCGATAGAAATCACCCCCCAAAAAAAAAAAAAAAAAATCGAAACTTACACGAATTCAACCAATTCTCGAGAACTTGATTCCAAACCAAGCATTGCTTTTTTTTTTTTGCAGACTATAGAAGAAGCTGTGGTGTAAACACTATGGCTTTGGAATGATTTTGTTAGTCTCCTCGATCCATCACTATGTGTTGAATTCAAACAGAGACGAAGAAGAGAAAGATCTTTTTTGAGGTTTGAGGGCGAAGAAAGAAAGAAAGAAAGAAAGAAAGAAGATTGGGATTGTCAAAAACGATGGCGATGAAAAGTCTCAAGGGTAAAATTGGAATTTCCTAGCAACATGTGGAGGGCACGTGACACATCATCACTCGTTGCCTTTGGTGATCTCTGTGTTTCAGTTCATCATCGTCTTCATTGTTAACTTCGCAGACTCGTTTGGGTCAACACAACACAGATCAGAATCTGAGGTTTTTGTCCGAGAAGAAGAAGAAGAAGAAGATGGCGGAGACTGTACATTCTCCGATCGTTACTTACGCATCGATGCTTTCGCTTCTCGCCTTCTGTCCACCTTTCGTCATTCTCCTGTAATGCTCTCTTACTTTATTCTCTCTAGTTCCTCAGATCAGACTTTGATTCATATCCTGAATTTGATTGCTCATTATCTTTAAATCTTAGGAATCATTAGAACCTTCGATTGAGAAAAAGCGATTCACAATGATTCTTTCTCGTAAAAAGTCTTGTTTCAGTAGCCGCATGCTGATAGAGTTATGGTCTTCGTTGTCCAGATTAAGCAACATGCGTAGATTTGAAGCTATTAATTCATATCTTATCTATTTGGGGAATTGTAGCCATTATGATTTATTATTATTCTATTTGTATCTACTTCTCTGTTTTTGGAACTTAGTTTTCTCCAGTATGATTATCTCAGTGAGTTTTTAAGTAATGGAGACTAGTTACATTTCGTTTTGATGCAGATGGTACACAATGGTTCATCAGGATGGTTCTGTTACTAAGACCTTTGGCTACTTTTGGGAGAGTGGAGTTCAAGGACTCATCGATATATGGCCAAGACCCACTATGATTGCTTGGAAAATAATTTTCTGCTATGGAGCATTTGAAGCTGCTCTTCAGCTGCTTCTGCCTGGTAGAAGAGTTGAGGGTCCAATTTCTCCAGCCGGAAACAGACCAGTTTACAAGGTACTGAAATTGGGTTTACATAAGTTCAGTTAGCCTTGTGTGGTGGAAGTTGATATAACAAGTGTACGGTTCTGTTCTTGCAGGCCAATGGTTTGGCTGCTTACTTTGTGACACTAGCCACCTATCTTGGTCTTTGGTGGTAAGCAATGTTTAAATCTTTTTGATGACTTTGGTATGGATTAACTTTAGATACTTTATACTTACATTGCGTTATTCAGGTTTGGGATCTTCAACCCTGCAATTGTCTATGATCACTTGGGTGAAATATTTTCGGCACTAATATTCGGAAGCCTCATATTTTGTGTCTTGTTGTACATAAAAGTAAGTGGTCTCTGTCATGAATGGTGTGTTCCTTGTTTTCTTACTCTCTACTATTGTAATATTTGACCTTTGTTGTTTCTAAAACTTGTTCTTTTCCTTGTACAGGGTCATGTTGCACCTTCATCAAGTGACTCTGGTTCATGTGGTAACCTAATTATTGACTTCTATTGGGTGAGTTATTTCTGCTGATCAGATTCTCATTCTTCTGAAATTACTCGTTGGGATTTATTTGAGGAACTCATGTCTTGCCAATATTAGCCATCTCTTCATAATTTTCTTGCCTCTTTGCTCAACATTTGGAGGTCAAGCTTTACTAAAGTTCCACATTTAGTAGACCTGTAAACGTCAATGTTCTTTGCGGTATTTGTTCATTTAGTTGACTAAATGCAAGGGAAATAGTTTTGTGTGAATATCGTCTTGAATGTCCATAGATGAAGAAGGACAAGAACAAAGTGTGCAGTAGTTTTTAACTTATGATAACAATCTCAAGTTTAGATCCTTCTCTCACAATCTACTCCTTGTGTCCTGCTTATCATTAACATAACTTAAATTTGTGGCATTCTTTTTTCTCACTGTATTCTTTGCGTTGTGCTTTGCAGGGCATGGAGTTGTACCCTCGAATTGGTAAGAACTTCGACATAAAGGTTTTTACTAATTGCAGATTCGGAATGATGTCTTGGGCAGTTCTTGCAGTCACGTACTGCATAAAACAGGTATGTTTTGAAAAGTTTTTTTGTAAACAACGGAGTTTACCTCTTTCTAATTTGTGGTTCCTATGCTTACCTTAACCAGTATGAAATAAATGGGAAAGTATCTGACTCAATGCTGGTGAACACAATACTGATGCTGGTGTATGTCACAAAATTCTTCTGGTGGGAAGCTGGTTATTGGAACACCATGGACATTGCACATGACCGAGGTATGCATCTGGTATATGTATGAATTTATATTATCATCATCGTCTTCATAGAAGGTACAAGGAAAGAAAGCCAGTTGCAACAACTATAGTTTCTTTACTATGAGGCCAGACGTACCTTGTTGGTTCTGTTTATATAGCAAATGCAGCAGCATTTTATCCAGATTCTTATTCCCAGCTTAAAATCACGGAAAGCTAACATTTCCCATGCTTTATAATTTGTGATTTTCAGCTGGATTCTATATTTGCTGGGGTTGTCTAGTGTGGGTGCCTTCTGTGTACACCTCTCCAGGCATGTACCTTGTGAACCACCCTGTCGAACTTGGAATTCAGGTGCAAAAAGTTTAACTTTTATAGCGGAATATAGAGAATGTTATACGTGAGAAATAACCTTTGATTGTTAATCGAATGAGATTCATTTATGATACCACTTTCATAAGGTTAGAAAAACAAGAAAGGTTAAGGTAAATGTGGCAATCTCAAGTCTCAACGTTAGTGTTTCCTAAAGTATTCAGATTTCATAAGGTTAGAAAAACAAGAAAGGTTAAGGTAAATGTGGCAATCTCAAGTCTCAACGTTAGTGTTTCCTAAAGTATTCAGATTTCTAGGAATTGCACTTTAATTCTTGTAATTGAATTACCGTGTATCTTTCATTACAGTTGAGACAGGAATTATAGTATATAGAATGTCTATTATATGCTTAAATCATTCCATGCTATGGCTCATGAATCTAGTTGTGAGAAATCAACCTTTTAGTAGAATAAAGCTGATAATGAAAACACTATTGACCCTATAATCGTTGACACGTTATTGCCTATCTTTGTCTCTAAGACTTCACCATATCTGTCTTTGGTTGCAGTTGGCAATATACATTCTCGTTGCAGGAATTCTTTGCATTTACATAAACTACGACTGTGATAGACAAAGGCAAGAGTTCAGAAGGACAAATGGGAAATGTTCAGTTTGGGGCAGAGCCCCGTCAAAGGTGTGATCATATAATAAAGCCCCAACTAGCTCAGTGAACTTAGCTTTATTCCTTTTCAATGTGTATAAATATCTCTTGGCCTCTCGGTTTGTTGCAGATTGTGGCGTCATATACTACAACATCTGGTGAAACTAAAACTAGTCTTCTCTTAACCTCTGGATGGTAAGATTATTCTACTGTAACAACAACTTCCTTATTATACTATTACACTGTAAAAACAATTAATAAGACGTTGTTCATCACCAATGGCTTTGACTGTGCAGGTGGGGATTGGCGCGTCATTTCCATTATGTTCCTGAGATCTTAAGTGCTTTCTTCTGGACTGTACCAGCTCTCTTTGATAACGTAAAATCCTTCTCCATCTATTTGCTATATTATATCTTGCAAGTGAGACACAATTAACACAGAAAACATCTTTGTTTCAAACCAGTTCTTGGCATACTTCTACGTCATATTCCTCACCATTCTTCTGTTCGATCGAGCTAAGAGAGACGATGACCGATGCAGATCAAAGTAAGCGCAAAATCTGAACGATTTATTTACAGATCCTCTTTGATCTTTGGTTTGATTTGCTGACCATATATGTTTTTTTATTTATTTGTTTTGGTAAAAAGGTATGGGAAATATTGGAAGCTGTATTGTGAGAAAGTCAAATACAGGATCATTCCGGGAATTTATTGATTGTAACGAAGTCTGCTCTCTTTTTTTTACTACTACTTGTTTAGCTATTTCGAACGTTGGTATCATCAAAAGACCAAAAGCAGCAAATTGATGCGTTAGACATTCTTTTGCTGATTTGTATGCTAGGTTTTAAAATCTCTCTTTCTAGTTTTACTACGCCTATAATTTTCTCTAGATTAATTAAACTTACTCTGTCGTTTTAATTTTATACTACTGCTTTTTTTCATGCATCAAATAAGTTAATTCAACATCCAATTCATCGTCTATATATATACCAATTCAACTAAAAGTAGTCCCTCATGCCACCGACTATAATTTTGATTAGTAGTTGCGATTTTTTTCTTTTCTTTTAACGATGTAAGATTGACCAAGAGATTGGAACGTAAGATTTATATTGTAGTGGTACCGAGTTCGATGAGAGTTGAATCTTATAAAATACATGGATTGATGGGACTTAAACCCTACTATAAAATACACGAAGAATCTCAAATTTGCAATCACACAACACATCTCACCGACTATCCTGTAATCAAGTTGACTGCATTTATTTAGGTTTGATCGGTAGTCGGTACTATGCATGATGTTAGAATCTACGATTCTACTATTGACACAGTTTCACAAAATTGTAATTTTATGGTTGGATATATATCATACGAGATCTTACAAGCTCTTTCAAATGTTTTTTTCTATAATCACAAAACAAAAAAGTCATCATTCTCTAATGTGTAGTCAAAATCAAGTTGAATGTTTCCTGTTTTGTGAAGCATATTTTTCTCATTTTATACTGTTTTACTATTTTGATCAGATCAGGTACAGAACAGTAAATAATCTCATTCTTTTCTATAGAATCTCTCTGGTCAATGGTCTTCTAGTTTAAAAAAAACTGCATAATGTTTTTCTCAACACACACATACAGTAAAAAACAAAGAGAGACAGAAAGAAGAGAAGAAGACAAAAACGTAGGCATTAAAAAGGAAGAAAAGGACAAAGAGAAAAGTAATGAAAAGACAATGAACATTTAAAGAAGACAGACAAATCCCACACCCAAGCCTCAAGCCTCATCTCAAATATATATATTTTTATTAATTTTTTCCGAACAAAACAACAAAAACAAAAGAGATGGTTTTTGGGTTATGTTTTGTCTTTGTTAGGGCGTGTTTGGACGTTTCCGTCTTCTCAGAATCAATATTTTTACCAAAACAGCTTTTTCTTTTGCCTTTAAACAAAATTACACGTTATAAATATAGTCATGATTCCAAATCCACCTCATGTCATGACAAAAACCCATAAAAGTGGAGGTTCCAATCTCGAATACAGACATATATGTTGTATTCTTGTATGTATATATTTATAAGATGATTCCAAAATGTATAATGACAATTGAACTTCTTCTTCCCCCATAAGTAAATACTTTTTCCTTTTCTTTTTGGTAGTTTCTCTATATCAAGACAATTTAAGTTAATTTGAAGAAATTTCTAGGTGATACTTCCCCCTATAATATTGATGGCTCTAATGGTTTTACAAATGGTGAAAAATCTAATAAACAAAAAAATATGTGGTGCAAAAATTAGCAAATGAACAAAAACAATTTTGCCTAGAATTAAACAAATGTATATGTGTGTATGAATTGATTAAGAAAAGTATATAATGTAGTAATAATCTAATAATTCCAATATATCAAAACAATTTACAGTATTTCAGATATAGTTATCACTTATCCGGATCAATATGACTAACTCCTACAAGCTTTACAGATTAAAATAAAAAATGAACAGCAACATATAGGCTAAGTACTCAATCAATTCGTTTGTTGATGTTATTTAATGGCTGCAAACCCACTCTTTTTTGTTTTTCTTGTTTTGTTCAAATGGCTGTGTAAACGCACTCAGAATAAAAAAAAAAAAACATATTCTTATGTGAATATACATGTTGTTAGTAGTACACAGAAATATAGTTAAACGGTGGGATTGAAAATATGATAACCTTTTTATAATTCCTTAACACAAAGGAAAGAGAGAGAGAGGGAGGAGGTGGTAGAGTAGAGGAGATGTGAAAGAGGAAAAAAGACAAAGACAAAGAGGAAGAAGACAAAACCGACTATCACGCATTGTCTGGTACGTACAGCCAAAAGGAACAATGCCTCCTCTGTTTTAGTGTTTTCTTTCTTCTTTTTTTATTTCTTTTTTTTTTTCCCACAAACAAAAAAAAACAAGAACAATTCACACACACGCTAACACTCACAAGATAACCACCAGAGACTTAGATAGATAGATAGATAACAAGATAGAGAGATAGAGAGAAGAAGAGAACAACCCCCTTCCTCCCTATTTTTAAAGCAAACAAAAAAATAAAACATTTTTCTTCGAAATTCTTGTGAATTTTGTTCTTTCCATTGATGCAAAATATCCAGTAAGTTTACTCTTTGTGTTATCTTCTTTGATCATTAGCTAGTTCTTGTTATCAAATTCAGACAGTTTTAGTTCAGCTCTCTGTGTCTGTCTGTATTTAAAAAAGAAAATTAAAAAATCCCAAGATTAAAAGGTTTAAAGTTGTGTACTTTCTGCAAACCCTAGTTTGTTAGTTCTTCTCTGTTCTTTAACCTCTTTTTTGTTAAACTGCAGATTCTCTGGATCTTTAAAGAAACTTGGAATCTTGGGTTTGCTTCTTCTCGTCGTGAGTCTCTCAAAGTTCCGTTTTTTCCCTAAAAAGGATTAAACTTTTTTTTTGGTTGCTTTTGGCCCTTCAATGGTGGCTATGCTTCAAGAAGATAATGGAACATCCTCTGTAGCTTCATCACCACTTCAGGTCTTTTCAACTATGTCACTCAACAGACCGACTCTCCTTGCTTCTTCTTCACCGTTTCATTGTCTCAAAGACCTCAAACCAGAGGAGCGTGGCCTCTACTTAATCCACCTCTTGCTAACTTGCGCCAACCACGTGGCCTCTGGTAGCCTCCAAAACGCTAACGCAGCGCTCGAGCAGCTCTCTCACCTCGCTTCTCCTGACGGCGACACGATGCAGCGAATCGCTGCTTACTTCACCGAAGCTCTCGCTAACCGAATCCTCAAGTCGTGGCCTGGTCTCTACAAGGCTCTTCACGCAACTCAGACAAGGACCAACAATGTCTCTGAGGAGATTCATGTCAGGAGACTCTTCTTTGACATGTTCCCCATACTCAAAGTCTCTTACTTGCTCACTAATCGGGCTATACTCGAGGCTATGGAAGGAGAGAAGATGGTTCATGTGATTGATCTCGATGCTTCTGAGCCGGCTCAGTGGCTTGCTTTGATTCAAGCTTTCAACTCTAGGCCTGAAGGTCCACCACATTTGAGAATCACTGGTGTTCATCACCAGAAGGAAGTGCTTGATCAAATGGCTCATAGACTCATTGAGGAAGCAGAGAAACTTGATATCCCGTTTCAGTTTAATCCAATTGTGAGTAGATTAGACTGCTTAAACGTTGAACAGTTGCGGGTTAAAACAGGAGAGGCCTTAGCCGTTAGCTCGGTTCTTCAATTGCATACCTTCTTGGCCTCGGACGATGATCTCATGAGAAAGAACTACGCTGTACGGTTTCAGAACAACCCTAGTGGAATTGACTTGCAGAGAGTTCTAATGATGAGCCATGGCTCTGCAGCTGAGGCACCTGAGAACGAGATGAGCAACAACAATGGGTATAGCCCGAGCGGTGACTCAGCCTCATCTTTGCCTCTACATAGTTCAGGAAGGACTGATAGCTTCCTCAATGCAATGTGGGGTTTGTCCCCAAAGGTCATGGTGGTCACTGAGCAAGACTCAGACCACAACGGCTCCACACTAATGGAGAGGCTATTAGAATCACTCTACACCTACGCAGCACTGTTTGATTGCTTGGAAACAAAAGTTCCAAGAACGTCTCAAGATAGGATCAAACTGGAGAAGATGCTCTTTGGGGAGGAGATCAAGAACATCATAGCCTGTGAGGGTTCTGAGAGAAGAGAAAGACACGAGAAGCTTGAGAAATGGAGCCAGAGGATTGATTTGGCTGGTTTTGGGAACGTTCCTCTAAGCTATTATGCAATGTTGCAGGCTAGGAGATTGCTTCAAGGGTGCGGTTTTGATGGATATAGGATTAAAGAAGAGAGCGGGTGTGCAGTGATTTGCTGGCAAGATCGACCTCTATACTCGGTATCAGCTTGGAGGTGCAGGAAGTGAAAAGAACATGAATGAATGATATGTACACTTTGTGTTCTCTTTTGTTTATGAGCAGGGTCCCTTTCTTTTGTATACATAGGGACACAATCGTAGTTGTTTTGTGATTGTGACTTTCTGTCTCGTTATGCTATTTTAGCAAATGCTTCTATTGCCTCTGCATATAAATGCCTTCTGAGTTTTCAGCAGTGTATTTGTTTGTTGGTTCATTTTGGTTTGATACCAAACTGAATCCCTGTTGAGCTGAGGATCACTACATTCCAGTTTCTTTACTGTCATATCAACCAGTCACCATCAATCCTCTGGCGAAAATCAGAAACACAAACAAAAAAAGACAGTCATATTCAAAAAGGCAACATAATGTTTTTGGCTTTGTTTATGATTTTATGATCACAAAACTCCAACTTCTTGCAGAGACCAAAAATTAATTTAGATTTAAGCAGATGATCTTGTCATGTATGTATGTAAATGACTAACTTGTTGTATACTGTATATATTTAGTTTACAATAAGGACATGCAATCTCCTAAGAGAGTTTGATGTATATACTATGAAAAGAAGTTATTTACATATTTCCTCACTTTCAATCTGTGAACCTGAAGAACACAAAGAATGCAGCTCAAGATTTCTTCAAGATCAAAATTCTGGAAGAAGTGAAAAACGGCTACACCATGAATAGATATTTGAGATCATCTACTGTTAATCGAGTTGCAGAGCTTCCGCCATGATCTTCACCAAAGGCAGACGCAACCATTTTCCTTTTATCTTCCTGATGATAAACGGAAATCACAGAACCAGAAATGAGAAACAGATGGGGGAAACAAGTATCACCTAAAAGGAAATATGTATATATAGATTTCAGAGCATACCTGGAGAGCCAAGATTCTATCCTCGACAGTATCTTTTATTGTCATACGAGTTACAGTTACTGGTCGAGTTTGTCCAATACGATGTGCTCGATCAATAGCTTGATCTTCAGTAGTTGGATTCCACCAAAGATCCAGAAGAATGACATGACATGCAGCAATCATATTCAGCCCAAGATTTCCAGCTTTTAAAGACATTATCATCACTTTTACCTGTTTAGGAATTCTTGCACTGATTAGAGAGTTCCAGGATAAAAAGAGGGACATATACCACTATGAAAATAGAGTAGCTGAAAATAATTTCAGATAAAAGTTATGAAGATGTGCATACGACTTACATCTGGATCGTTGCTGAACTCTTTCACAGCTCTGTCTCTGGCAATTAGACTCATTGTACCATCTAGTCTTCTAAATTCTATACTATATTCAACTAGAGACAGCTCGACCAAGTCAAGCATACCAGTCCACTGAGAAAATATAATCGTTTTTATTGGTCCTTGGTTAGAAGAAGTTGAGTGCAGACTCGTTTTCTCTACAATGGTGACATCATCATCGTCATATGGCTGCGAGGAAGAAGACATTCGACCATTCTGTGCTGAGTTTAGACTGCCTTGGTTAGAAAGCGACTGCAGAATATCTAAGACAGCTTTGATTTTTGATGAACTAAACTCACTGTTCTGAATAACTGCTTTGTCAAGACCTCTATCCTGTGACGAACTACAACCCAAATCATCAGCAATGCAACTTCTAAGGGTGGATTCAGAGAAAACAACATCATGTGCAAGCTGTTCTCTGCATCTAGGCACAGGGCAGGTGTTCTCATCCCCTGTGATATATTCTGATACACATTGATAGCAGAATATATGGCCACACAAAGTAACAACAGGGTCTTCTGGTGGATCCTGCAAAGAGACAAGACGAAATGAATGGGTAAACAAAATCAGAACCAGTAGCTTAAGGACTAGATTGTGGCAAAACCTGAAGAGAATCTACTTATATTTCTAAATTATTATGCACTTACATGGCAGCGACAGCAGATGGGAGATGATTCTACGCGACTGAGCAGGCTAACTCGAGCCTCCTTAGGAAGTCTTTTAACAGCTGCTTCTGATACTTTTCCAACAGAATCTGAGTTATATCCTTTAACAAGTTGGGGGTGGTCACAAGCTTGGCGTAGTCGCAAAAGCATGAGAAGTATGTTTGCATAGTTTTGATTCAAGGTTCCTGCAGCAGCATATGCCTGCAGAGAAAAAATATTGTATTACAGACTTGACAGGAATCACTGCAAAAACATTTTCTTCAATGTAAACTCCTCCATAACCACAAAAGTAATATTTTTATCATATCGAGCTGCTAGTTACAACTATAAACCAAGGGTGAACTGATAAAGAGCACCTTGAACTGAGAACGTGAATCAGATTCAAGCTTGTTGTAGAAAGACCGCTCCTCTACCGAAAAGTCCACCTTGCTCAAATTAATTGTCTTTGGTGGTAGATTAATTATAGGCTGGCCATCAAGCAATGTTCCTAGATCGCAGATCAGAAGATGATTATCAGAAACCCGCACAAAGCTTTGTTAGGAGATAATATTAGTAACATGGAAAATCAATCATCTAAAGCATAGGATCAGGGCAAAATGAAATTGGAAAAATGCACAAACTGAATACTATAACTGGACTTAACTTTTGGACTATCATTAGAATGGCACACAACTAATTTCATTATAAAGAATCTAAGAAATAGGCAGAAAAATCTCATTACATAGAACACTGTTGTCAAGTCCTGTCCATCGCCAATCCAACCACTTTATAGGAATAGTGAGATAGTCAAAGTACCTTTAGTACGGCGCAGCATAATAGCCCTCAGAACAGCTTGAAGCTTCTTGTAACCTTGAAGGGAATTTTTGGAAATTGGACCCTTAATTGTGTGGCAAAATGACTTGTACACGGCGTATGGATCATATCTTAGAAATCTGAAATAGCTGTATAAATCATCAATTGTATTTTGTATCGGTGTTCCAGACAAACACCATCTCCTTTTGGCTCGAAGACCGCAACATGCTCTTGCCACTTGGGTTCTATGATTCTTAATCGTTTGAGCTTCATCTAGTACAACTCGAAACCACCCAACTCTTGCCAGAGTACCAGAGTCAGGGTCAGACAAAGAATCATCAGCATTTTTCTTACCTTTTTTCTTACTCTTCTTAGTAGAACCCACTGCAATTTTCCGTTTCTTATTGACAGAGAAGCCAGAAGCGAGACCGTATTTTTCGGCATTTTTTTCATCATTCTCATCATCATCCACCAGGGGTTGCTTTGGAACTTCATTTGAAACAATAGCGTAAGTTGTCATTACCACATCATATTTAGCTAGTTCAACAGGATCTTTGGTCCTGTTACCACCGTGGTATATTAAAACAGAAAGTTTGGCTTCATCAGTAACCTTCTCATCAAGTTCTCTTGCCCACTGCCGCACAACACTTGCTGGACAAACAATTAAAGTGCCAGCAGCTGGTCTGTTCCTGATAAATTTCTGTGTTGAAGTACTTGCTTCTTCAACCTTGGCTTTCCTTATGCCTGACCTACCATTCGCACCACTATCATTTAGAGTCTTAGACTCTAGTTTCTCTAATGGATTTTCTGACTCATCATCAGCATCCAGATCCAACGGTTCAGCCTCTTGATTACTTGAATTCTTGGACTTTAATTTTGCCTCGTGCATTTGCCTTAGGATAAGAGCAATAGTCGAGACTGTCTTACCAAGGCCCTGCACAGTAGACCAAATGGACTTTGAGAGAAACCTTGTAAATCATAGATAGTTTAGCGGAAAAGAATTCCGGTTAACAGTAACCTGATCATCAGCTAATATCCCTCCCCGACAGTGCAAACTACAAGTTTCCTTCTGAAACATCCATGCCAATGCAATTTTCTGAGAAACAACAGAGTTTAGTACACAAGGCAATTCTGACAGATACTGCAAGATGAACCAAAACATGAATACCTGATGCCTCATAAGGGGAACTGAAAGAAGACCGGCGGGTAAATCAACCTCAGACTTGGGTTGATTCAGTTCCTGCAGAAAATACATTCTTGATTATCACAATATTAGGCACTTATCACAACATCTCATATCGTTGCCAACTATATATATATATTAAATATCTTATACCAGGCCACCAGCGCAATTTTGCGAAAACACCATACTCTCGTATGGAAATTATAACCTTGATGCAACAGTGTGAAATAAGAGATAAATGCAACAAAAGTAACACAGTTCCTATTCCTTATCGTTTCTCAAAAAGAAAGGAAAACTGAAAACAACACTTCCACACACGGTCAAAACAGAGAGATTCAGCATGTTACTCGATTTCAACTTTCAAGCATCATTGAGAAATTGAGACATCCGAACCTAAAACCTATTATTCATCTCTGACACATAACAAACAACGAAGGAACGAGCCTATTGCAGTCATTCAATGGTCGTCAGTACCACTGTCATAATAGTTTATATACTAAAGTTTAAAAACGCACAGCTGGTGAAAGAAAGAAAGAAAGAAAAAAAGAAGCGTGTTGTTCACAGAATAAAAACACAAAAGGAAAACAAAGTTGGGAATCACACGAGTAGAAAGTTGAGATAAGGATGAATACCTGTAGTGCAGCCTGGTAGATCAGCCTCTCATCATTTTCCGAATTCCTATCTTCACCTATGCCATTCCTATGCATTGGATCACTAAAACCATTAACATGTGAAGGAGGCACAGATGTTCCATGAGCCATAGATGAAGGTAGGATCCGAGTGCCATTAGTCACACGAACAATGCCTAGCTCATCGTGTGCTCCACCATAACGATCACCAATGCTACTCTTGTTGCCTGATGTAGACACAGATGGACTACTATAATGCCCACGAAAGTGACTCGCATTCCCGTTACTTGTACCATTGTCAGGTCTAGGAGGAAAAGGAGGTCGATTAACGGCTGGTGGATGTGTCCTTTTAAGAGCTTCAAAACCATTGCGTGAAGCAGGATTAGTAAGTCCCACTTTCGTGTGACCATTTGCACTGGAAGAACTCCCACCAAGAAAGTGCGGCCTCAGCGTAGAGGGATTCCTTCTATGAGATCCTGCTAGGTTAAACACAGCACCAAGATCAACAAAAGCTACCCAAATAAACCTCACAACAACAATAACAACAACAAAATAACAATTAAATAGGTCAGAATTGTAACCTTCAGCTGACGGTGGGGGAAGACGAGGCCTTGTTCTAGTTTCTTGTATCTCGACGTCACTATCTGAACTGATATCAATAGCGGAATCCATCGGAAGAACCAAGCGGTCAAGTTCTTAACCAGCCTGAAATACGCAACGCAAGAGAGTAATGTAATCCTCTAAAAATGTACAAACTTTAGAAAGCGCTCTGTTAATCTAATCACGAAAGGGCAAATCCGCAATACCCAAAACAGTAAAGAGCTTCCAGATAAGATCAAACAAAGAAAAGATTCATACTTTGGTGCTGAGCATCACTTGCATATTGGCAAGTAATTTGCTAAATCGAAATAAACAAAACAATCATAATCACCCAACCAAAAAGGTTTCAACTTTCAAGTGGACGGTGGCTTTTTGCGTAATGTTCGATGATTTGGCATCAATTTCGAATGGACGATCACCAAAAAGCTCCAATTGAAGATTATTTCAGAAACCCAGAAAAAGCAATCAGGACATAACACAACAACAACATGCAATGGCGGGACAATATTGATTACAAAACCCAAAAATTTCGATAAAGGGGAACCCTAAGAACACGGGAAAAGGAGAAAATTGGGGGAGGCGTGAATTAGTGAGTACCAAAGGAAAGAAGCAAAATTGAGTGTGAAGCCAAATTCTAGTGTTGGGGGGGTTTTCTCCAGTTGACCAAATAAAGAAAGAATCAGAGAGAGAGAGAGAGAGAGAGAGAGCAGAGAGATGCCCACAACGCCGCCGTTTTGGAGCGGAGATGAAAATGAAGATACAGAGTACTGTAGATGGTAGATTTGCTCTGATCAATTTTAAAAAAAAAAACGTGGAAAAAATCTCAACAAGTAAATTAAAATAAATAGAAGAAAACCAGAATCAGTCAAACTCAAACATCAACATGCGTCATCCTCGGCCCAAACCTCTCGGCCCATAATAGTTCAACTTCAGTTTAATATATTTCACTTTCTTTCTTGGGGAAAAACACTCATCTTTAATAGATAACTAATGTTTTAGGATATATTTTTTATTTTTAAAAGATTGATTTTGTAGATAAAAAAGCCTAAAATAATTTTTTTATTTTATGCTTTTCCTACATGACATTTATTTAATATTTTATTTACTTTCTATCTACCAAAAAGTAATTATAAATTAATTTATCAATAAAAAATAAATTTTTTCTTAATATGTGTGATAATGTTAAAAAATTAATCTATTAGGGACAGAAGGAGTATATGAGAAGTTAGATAAAAGTTGACCAGTTAAAAAAAAAAATATATTCTTAGGACCAAAGCCCTTGTATTCACCCCCAAAGAGCCAATCAAAATACAACAATATGTCATGTTATATCATAGTTAAAAAATAAATCAAAACTAAAACTGGAAAAACAAAAGAAATTAAGAAAATAAAAACTTACCAATAATTTAGAAAATGTATATATATAAAGTCTAAGAAAAACACAACACAAACATATGAAAAATGTGAATAAATATTACATAAATATAAAATTAGATAATCATATCTTAACTTAATATATAATGTGTAAATATTTTTCAATGAATATAAATACGAAAAGAAAATTATCATATATATTTAATAGTACAACAATCATCTTGAAGAGTTACAATTTTTAGTAAAACAACAAAATAAGAGTTTTTCCTTTTTTAAAAAAAAATAATAAACTAAATTTAAAATATTTTTACTTATAATAAAAAATAATTAATCTCTGAAGGAAAAAACACATTTAAAGCTTGAGAATGTATTCGTTAATGTTAATGTAAAAGTATCAAATCATAATAATGGTTTAAAAATAAGAAAGATTCAGTAAATATTATTATTTATAAACTTAATATGATAATTAAATTAGTAAAAATTTATGTATTATTTAATTTTTGCTAAATTTTAAAATGGTGATTTTAAAAATAACAGAATAGAAAGTGTAGTTAAAAGTATTTAATTTTTTTCTACTAAACTTTTAGAAAATAATGCACATATCGAAAATAAAATCTTTTAAAAATTCAATTAATCATATTTATATTTAGAATTTTGTATTCAAAATAGTTTTAAATTAAAATCTCGCGCAACATGTGGGTACCTAATGTAGTTGATATAATTGGGTTTATAATCATTGCAAAATGCTTCTTGCGGTTGTGGATATCAGGTTGATAAAAATGAGTATATTCCATACATCGTCACCCAAGTTAAAAGTTTGAGTACTAATCTAGGTTGAGAAACCTAGTATCCTTGGTGATTCTCCACCAATATGGATTGCATTGTACGATGCTTAGACAAGCTCAATTCGAAAACCGAATCATATACCATTATACATATCTTAATAAGGTTGGAATTAATTCATTTTCTAAAAACTAACTAGAATGCCACTTATACCATTATACATACCTTATTTTCCTATAACAAAGACAGCGAGCTGTTTTTACAGGTAATAGTAATAGTTTATTTTACTAACCAAGTACATTTAGCTACCTATATTCTGTTGTTAAGGCGTTAAGTGGCACTCTGCAGCGAATGATGGAACTTTGTGTCTCTTCTCACTACAAGAATTCTCCTTATGATCTTCAGCTTCTGGCGGATGCTCCTGCTCATCATTTGTTTGTCTTGCTCGGTATGCAATTGTGATCAAGTGTATAGTTAGGTAGCATTGGTGCTTGGTTTACTAGTTTTTGGATTGTGAACTCTGTTAATATTACATCATTTAACATTCCTCCCATCCAACCAAAAAAAAAAATAAACACGAGAAGGAGACTGGTGATGATGTGGAGGAAAGAGAGTAACAAACCAACGTGGAGGTTTTCAAAACCATGATTTTGAAAGCCCTAAAACGATGACGTAGCTCGTCTATAATACTGCATTGCTGTTTCCACAGGCCTGGAACGTCTACCAGACGGTCTTGTTGCTTCAGCATCCCTAGCACGTCCACCAGACAGACTTCCAGCGAACCTTTCTCGGTACCGTCGCACATCTTCATCTGTCTGCGATCATACCATTTCACAAGAGAAATAATTCAAATGCTACATGGCATTATAAAAGACAAACAACAAGCCCGGCTTTCAATGGATAAAATTAGAGACTGTACCAATCTCTCGAACAATGGTTGCGGGGGTGCCTATCCTGTGGCTATGAGGCAGAATATCCCACGGTCTATTTGCTTGTAATACCTCTCCTCTCTCGTCAGAGAGGGAAAAATGTGGAGGCAGATTACGCTGTTTACAACAAGAAAAGTCTAACCAGGGACCGTCATACCCGCTCAGATGAATAATAATATACTTATATACCGTCGACTCTTGCAAGCCAGATACTCATTCTATACTACCAATTTTCTTCAGAGCAAAAAACAAAACGAAAAATTGAAGGACCGACGTCGCATAATCACGAGCTAACGTTTGACAAAAGAATGAATGATGCACACATCTCATATTTCAAATTGGCTAGGTCAATCACAAAAGTCATCTACACCTAGCACCCAATGCTTAAATTTGGAAAGAAATAACCAACCTGCAGGCTCAGGCTTTGCTATAAACGCCAGAACTCGACTTACAAAGTTGCCTAGGCTCAGCAACTTCCTATTCAGTTTTGCTTGCAAATCCTTCCACTCAAATGATGTGTCAGACACCTAGATGGCCAATCCCCAGAACAAGTCAGTGGTGGTGACATCTACTCACTTATCCATGCCTATTCAGATGAATGATATAAAAATAAGTAGCAGCAATGAGTTACCTCAGGCCTTATGGTCAGCAAGTAGTATCTCCATACTTCGACAGGGATATTTGTATCTTTTACATCATTACCAAACACTCCAAAACCTTTACTCTGGGAGAAATTTCCTGAAAACCCCATACAAGTAAATGGCAGAAAAAGCAAAAGCAAACAAAAAAATAGTTTAAAAATAAAATAAAATCACTCAGCTAATTTGGTGAAAAATCAACTGACCGCCTTCGTATTTTAAATATTCTGTTGCACTGATTGTCTTCACCAGTGTCCATTTTTCCCCACTACCAACCTGCGCAGAGGGAAACATCACCTGCATACCAACAAATTGACAGTTCAGACAGCCAGATTTTGCAAATATAAACCTCTCGTAAGGAGACCTTGAGGATAGCTTCAGAAAAGACAAAAGGGCCAACCATGAAAATGCAAATCACGTCCAATAAAAACAGTCTGACATCAGAGAAGCGATAACCAAAAGACCTAATTTTTTTATATGCACTACAAAATAGCAATGGTTTCAAGGACTGGGGGTGGCTTACATAATGCCTAAGACGATGACAGGAAATCCTTACGTGTGGGAAATTTATAACAAGGATGTCAGAGAGATAAAAGCTCAAAAATATCAGAAGAATGCGTCTTACAAGATATTTAGAACAGAAACAAAGGCTAGGTCAAGTGGAGGAACAGGCAGGTAAGAGCGAAGAAATACATAAAGCGGGTGGAACAAGTCACTGGAGGTAAACAGATTTCAGAAATGGTATATACTCACAGTGTGAAACGGCACATTGTCTTTTCCCATAAACTGATAAAGCTCCACATTGTCAGGATTCTTCCACCACTTCTCCCATTCAGATGTGTAGCATGAAGTTATTGAAACATGCATCTCCAATAGGAGCATCAAACCAAACGTAGAAGACCTATAACCACAATTTCGAATTAGTAGTTGACGGTTAATACATATATGATTAAGAGATTGGCTGGAAGGGATGTCGTTTCCAACTTTATCCTTATATGTCTCATGTCGGCCAGAAAGTCCCCATGTTAGATCCCGTGAGACGCATTTGTTTATAAGTCCGTCCTTAAGACATGCCATTGTGGGTTGAATAGCATTTCTACTCCAAGATCCAGTGACAGATGTGTCCATAATATACTTTACCAACTTGTCTTCCAGCAAAGTAAGCTCAATAAACCGGTGGTCTGGGTCGCAGATTCGGGTTCTTGTTTGACAGACCTGTTTTTTGAGTAGATAAAAAACATAAGTAATCAAAGTAATTATAACAAGAGAAGACAGTCCTGTACCAGCCTGAGAACGCCAAAATGAATAAGCATATGCAGTACATATGTTAGTGTCACAGAGGCACATGTTTACAACAAAAAGAAGAAAAAAAAGCTAGCCAGAGATAGCTCTAGCATAAAGCAAAAGAATTCACCTGCTGGATAGTGTCGTCCCCTTTATGACACTTGTTTTCCCACAAGTTGTTGAAAATTGCTTGGGATACTTGTGTGTGTTGTGGAGTTGAAGTCCGCCCAAACTTGTCAAAACTGATATCAAACCAGTCATAAACTTCTTCATGAATGGCATGGTACCTAAGGAAAAACAAAAAACGAAAAACAAAAATGAAAAGAAAGAAACAAACAAACATGGTAGCATGAAAAGGGAAATAAAGAAACACATTACTTGTCACAGATTTCCTCGGGGGAGCAATTCTTCTCAAGAGCTTTGGTCTCGGTAGATTCGGTATCAGTTGTAGTCCCATAATCATCAGTCCCGCATATATATATATATAGCATTATAGCCACGGAGACGACAGTATCTAGCATACACATCAACGCTCAGGACACCTGGTCGTAAGGAAAGACACACAAGACATTGCATAAACCCGAGCAAGAAACCAGTCCTCAACAAATACGAAAAACGCCTTATACTGAGAGTTACTAAGCTGAGTTCTTAATTATCAGGTCGTCCACATAATATTCTGCGATTCCATCCTATATATATTAATCAGTTTAAAAGTACTCTGCAACAAACAGTTTCGGGAAATTGAAAATCAGATTCTGAAAGATTTCAAAAACAAAATTTTCAATTTCTTTCTAAAAAGGACGGGTCTCTAAAACAGAATTCATAAACGAACACACACACACACACGACTCTACATGCAATCAGAGAAGAAGGATTCAGATTACCTCCAATGATGTTTCCGATATGAGGACGTTGTTGACGTAAGGCAGAGCACTCGTGATTAGTATATTTCTTTTGCCTGGGATCGGCAACTTGGGGCCGTCGTCTTCCATCGCGAAACAACAAGAGCACCAAAACTACAATAAAACCTCTATATATTAATAATGTCCGGACCAGAAAAATCTATTAATTTATAGAGATTTTAAATTATTAATTTATAAACATATTTTCCTAATTTGTTAAGTTTTCAAAAATAGATTTAAAAATTAAAATTTTAATTATTGTAAATAATATTTATTACAATCATCTACAAGAAAAACAATAATTATTATGTTCCGAAGAGAACATTAAAAGTTTTTGATATAGAAAAAATATTTTAAATAAACTCTAACAAAAATTAATTGGTATATATATACATATATATGATAATTTTATGTAATTGTTAATTTATAATATTGACGAGACCATATATTTACAAAGAGTTTTTTAAAAAATATTATCTTATTATCAAATTGTGTCTAAAATTACAACGGTCCAACTTAAAACTGGAAAAAAATATTAATTTATAGCGATTAGTAATTTATAATATTAATTTATGGAGGTTTTATTGTATCTAGGTTAGAGACAGACTGAGAGAGTGGCTTCCGCTTAAGTACAAGTGTCAAAGCCCAACCTATTAAAAAAGGAAATCTATGCTCATTTGTTTTTTAAAACTTATTTTTATATATTTCTTTAAGCAATGTTGTAAAAGTTTAACTCTACTATCATGTGACATATTACAAAAAATATCATTGCATTTTAATTAATTTAATAATTAACAAAATAAAAGTTTATATTAATTTATAAGATAATAAAACAATATTTTTGAAATTATTTAATGAAATTGTTTACAAATCCATTTATTTTTTCAGAAATATTAAGAAACAATAACAGACTATTTAGAATAATTATAAAACTAAGATTAAATATTTGCATTCCTAAATCATTTAATAATGACAGATATATTTTAAAACTATGATACAATATTGCTTATATTTTAAAAATATATAATACTATATGTAATTTATAAATTTTTTCGTACAACACATCGACGCAGTGAAATCTTATTAAAATCTAAAAAATCACAAATGTTGTATTTTATTCAATAGAATATATACAAATCAAAAACAAATCAAAAAAACTAAATCAAGATTTCTAAACAGACGGCTTCAGTACGGTTTTTGTTATACTTTCTGGATTTTACCAAATCTATATAATTCACGGATTTGAACATTGTATCATTTACCAAAGATGGGTTGAAATCAGAGTATGAAACTAAATTAATTAAATGTAAAAGATTATAAAATGTACAGAATAAATCAAATAAGGTCCTTCCATTGTCGAGAATCATGGGACCTTACTTTGTGAACCATTTTACGCATTATGTGGAATATCTGCCTATAACGTGGTCCTAAAATTTAAGAATGATATTGGTTTTATGCGCAGTCATAATAAGGAACGTTTGAAACAGTTGAAGCAGATGAAAGCGAGAGGACAATTGGATCATGAGCTTTCTTGATGTGGTGAGGGATTCTTATGGACGGTCACGGCACCAACAGTAGTATTTTGGCGTGGAGTTAACGTACAGCTCTTTGGGCGTTATATTTTCTAGTTGTCTCGGTGTATACAAGGCGAGACCCTTCCCTCGTGCCTTACCATGCTCTTGATATGATAGAGTTATGAACTATAAACTTTATCGGTAATTCTTTATACTTCTTTATTGATCAACAATGCTAAATACAAGAACCCGAACTGATAAGAAGAGTGAGTTATAGTTCTCAAACTCTTATCCGCTCTAACAGAACGCACATGCTCTGCTCCCTTTCTCATGCAGGAGAAACTCACAACATCAATGACCACGCATGATGATTCTAAATGTTTACTCTCTACCTATATTTATACTCTATTATTCTCATAATTCTCTTTACTCTTATTAGACAAATCAGCTAGTAATACCATATGTGGGCATAAAACTGATTTTTTGTATTATAAAATGTACGATTGTTAGATTTTTTTTCAATGAAATATGTAATTAGGACTTTATTATGTTAATATGAAAGATTTTAATACTTTGATACATTAAAGCTAATATGATATTAGAAAATAGAGTATAAACTTGACAATCCAACCCAAAATCTTAATTTTGGTACCTCTAATCTTAGCTTAAAACTGAATAAGTTGAAAAATATTGGGTGCAAATGGTTGCTTAAAACTAAATAAGTAGAAAATATTAAGTTGAATAAAATTGGGTTGAATATCATTGAATTCAATCTATTCATCTTCAAAAAAGCGGATGAACAAGTTGAACATTTTTCGTGTATAATTAGTTTATGTTTGAATGATTTGAATAGTTTTATTCAATCTCTTCAATTCAAATGGTGACAATTAGTTAAATATTTTTTTTCAACCTCAATAATCTCTTCAACTGTGAAACCATTTGCATCCATTAATTTAAATAAAATTGGGTTGAATATCATTCAATCCATTCATCTTAAAAAATATAGATGAACAAGTTGAACACTTTTCCTGTATAATTAGTTTATCTTTTCAACTTTTTAAATTGCATGAAAAAATAAAAAAGAATATGTAGTACCAACCACCTAGTGAATATGAAATTAGTAGTACCTACTCGAGCAACACACTGAAAGCCAAACTTATATTAAAAAAAGGTAACATACCTCAAATCGTCAGGGTTGGTGATGAATGTGCAATTTTATACATATTTAAGCTATTAGATGGAAGTAATCTATAACTCTTAAAAACTTTCTCTCCCAGGCACGATTTCCAAGGAGTTTTTACTTTCCAACATTTTCGACGCCAATGGAGCTTCGGCTCGCCGGCGTCGGGATACCCATTCCTCCGTTCATCCTTGCATCGTCTGCTTCCTCTTTTTAGTCTTGTTTAAGTATTTTTCCCCATTTTTTTAATCCTTTTGCAACCATCTCGATCCCTTTTAAAACAACCAGATCTGAGCGATTGCACCTTCATCAGATACATCAGACGACGGTGGTTCCCGGTGATCCCCACCATTTGCTATTAACGCTCAACCTCTTTGACGGCGATTCAAATGTCCATTGCTCTGTATTTTTCCCGGAAGTCTGGTCACAACTGAAGAACTCTTCACCTCAGCCTCGTTGATGGCAGGAGTGTCTCTTGGACCATCAGATGCGCCATGCCAAGGGGAGACATCGACGGCGCACGGCGATACCTTCTTTAGAGTTACAACCTTCCCTACTTCATGGACCTCCGCCTCAGCCACAAATCACCCACAAAGCTTGGCAGGGCCGAATTTGGTGTCACCAGAGATGTTGTACTCACTGCATATCTTTCTACCTTCTCCTCCGATCAGCCGTCGTGCACTCACCTTTTGATAACAGGATTTTCACTCAGGGTATCAATTCCCTATGCAGTTGTAGTACAAAGGGTTATCAATCCAAATGGTTGTTATGCTAGCAGATGGGATGCAGTCAGAAGCAAGCAAGTCAAGCCAAGCAATAAAAAGGGTTTTATCTAACAATCCTAGAATAATAAAAGAAAGAATATAAACAAGAAACCACACGACCTAAGCACTCGATGCAAGCATTCGAGTACATGATAGGGTGGGGGGATCGAGTAAGCAAGATGAGTATGAACAGCTCGAAGGTATACTCGAAGCAGGTGATCGTGTACATGTTCGGGTAAGGGATCAAGTAAAGAATAAAAATGCAGACAATTAGAATGTGAAAGCTTCTAAGGATGGGGTAATCGACTCCTAAGTGTTCCTGACCAGTACGGATGTCCTACATGCCTCAAGCAAATATTTCTTAGACAATGAATCTCTAAAATCTTGTTAAAACACTCTCGTGATAGAAACAATCAACCTTGATCACTTCTCTACCCAACTCTCGTTGGAGAAACATGACCAAGCAGGCAATACAAACCGATTCATTATTGTCAATAAACTCCTTACACATCTAATCTCTTAGGCTAAGTGAGTAAATCTCTAGCATTGATTGATTCAAGCATTTCATCTACACCTCTCGATGGTAAAACACCTTAGATCTAATCTCACCCTCTCGGTTTGTTGATAGCATTAAGAACACCAACCTAGAAAGGAATTTATAAAACATAAACAACCAAGCTAAGACATCCTAACCGATCAAGAACACAAAATCGTCTATCCCATCCCTAGAAACTTTGTTCCACTACTCATAATTCATTGCAGAAAACTTAAAAGCAAAAATAAACGAAAATTGCATTGTATTAAAAGATAAAGTAGAAGTAAAGAGTACAAGGTAGAAATCTAAAAGTATAGCAAAAAGATGTAAAATAAAATCCTAACAAAGATAGAAAAGTGTTTTAGTCACTCCAGATCTCTCTCAGAAGCTCTCGCTCTCTGGTTTGAGTGTCTGCGGCGTCCTTTTGCGAGAGGAAGAAGAGGGGGGTTTATATATGGAAACCCATTAACCCTAGTTTCTCAGTCCTGCCCGAGGGTCTGCTTGATGAGGTGCTCGAGGATGAGCTCGGGTTGCCTTTTGGATAGGTCTTCGGATTGTTCTTCCTGCTCTTGGATCCTCTTCGATCGGGTTGGTGTTCAGACTGTTCTTCCTGCTCAATAGCTCCTTCGGGTACATGCTCGGATTTGACCTTGTTTCTCCTCATTTTAGGCTCTAAAGCACCTGTTTTCATCCAAAATATGCAAATGCAAGAATGCAACACCCTAAATGGCCTAGAAGCGAATTCCTACAGTTAATGACCTAAAAATGCTAAGGTTAGGGTATAAACAATACAAAATATGGACAAAAAAGGATGCTTAAAACATGTAAATTAGAGAGTTATCAGACTCCCAAACTTATATCTTGCTAGTCCTCTAGCAAGGAAGTAGGAGGATGAGGGTTAAAAATGGGACTCATAACCTTTTGAGCTAAGCGAAGGATTCAAGCTATGGTCCTTAAAGATAGTTTAACGGTGCTAAGATCAATCATCATACTTACAAATATTTTTCTATGCTTATTACCATGCATTGATCTAGTTCAACCTCCAACTATTAGTAAAGACTTGCAATTCCAAAGAACATCTCTTTCACATTCATTAAAGTGTTTGGCGAATTCTTGCAAATGGAAAGTGAATCAAGCTCAATCGGTTTCAAGGGTAAGACTTTTTGGTAGGGTGGTTTCAAACAATTTCTTTGGGTGGTTTCCTCTCAGAAGAAGGAATGCTAGACAGTTGTGAAAACTATCTAAGATTGAGAACAGTTAGGGCATACAAAACTTAACTCTTGATAATCTACCCTTTTCTCATTCACTCTTTTTTTATCAAACCCCCTAGAATAAAACTACCCACATCCTTGATTTAAACTCTCTTTTGTTTTTTTTATTTATAATCCCTAAGGTCTATACTTTAAACATCTAGCTCTCATTTTTTTATCTCTTTTTATTTCTTTGCTAAACTCCTAATAAAATTCCATATTATTATTATTATTATTATTTTTTTTTTTTCTAGGAGACTATAGCAAGATCTTTTTTTTTTCTTCTTTTTTTTTTACTTAGAGACTTAGAGCTAATTAAACCGGACCTTAGAGACTTTCTTCTTTAATTTCTCTTTTATTCCTCAACCCAACCCCAAATAATCATGCTAACCACCTATCTTTCAAAACCGATCCTATTAGCTAGTTCAAGAGATTCTAACTTAGCTAAATCAAGAGCCAGTTCTTTGTCGTTCTCAATACTCTCAAGGTTTAACAACCTATAGCACAATGAAAAGGCCTCACCCAACAATTCACAACAAGGTTTGAAAGAAAGGTTTAGGTTCAAGGGTAGGAAAAAAAAAACAAATCGGGTTAAACGAGAAGATTGGTAAAAATGGAGTGTTAACCCGATATTAGAGTTATCATGAGCAAATATTCAAATTCCATAAGCAAGACAATTTAAGTTCAGTTTAAGTCCAATATTATAGAGATGATGCAATGTTCAAGCAAGTTTCACACAAGTGGAGGAAGCTTTCAAAAGACACAAGGTTTTAAACAAAGATTTTTCATTTTTTTCCAAAGATTGATCTAGCAACAATGAACTGTGATTAAGGGCTATAGCTTCAATCTTAAGGTTTGACTTTAAACAAGGTGGTTTTAATCATTGTCCCATAAAATGCATATGCAACAATCCTATACGAAGCAATCTAAACTCAATCCTAATATGGAAATGCAAATACATGAACACTTTTTTTTTTTTTTTTTTTTTTTTTTTTGTTTAAACACATAGATGCAGACTCAAATGAATAAAACTATTATGCAAAAATTTGAATAAGAAAATTAAGAAAATAAAACACAATGTTATATACATTCTCAGACCCTCCCCCAAACTTAAATTACACAGTCCCTGTGTAATTAAAAGTCTGAAAAAGAATCCAAGAATCACACAAAATGAAATAAAACTAAATGCAATGTTATTTACAAAGGTTGGATGAATGTGGTACCTCATGTGTTGGTGAAGAAGGAGGTTGTGGCAGCCTCCATGCTCGCCAATGTGTACCCTGGATCGCCACCGGCTTCAGCAGGCGCCGGGATTCGCTCATCAGAAAGCTCGGTTATGCGCACGGACGATCTGCTTGGACCAGCATCCGAGGGGTTGACCGGGTAAGGCGTCGCGTAGGTCATCGGGTAGGGCGAAAATACTGAGGAGAGAAAGGATTAAAAACGTAAGTTATATTTACAATTTTGCCGTTGGGATTTCCTCCCAAGTGAGCTTGTTTATAGTCACTAAGCTTGACTTTCAATTCATCTCAGACTGGCGCGGGATCGACGAGATGCTGAGACGACCCCGCCTCTGTGCTCTCATTTGCCATGTATTTCTTCACTCTCTGGCCGTTCACAGTAAACTTAGTCCTATCCTTCCCGAGCAAAGTCACTGCTCCATAGGGCAAAACCTCTTTAACTTCGAAGGGTCCGGACCATCTTGACTTGAGCTTCCCTGGGAATAGCCGAAGCTTCGAGTTGAATAAAAGGACTTTGTCTTCAGCTTTCAAATCCTTGTGTTGGATCTTCTTGTCATGAAATGGTTCTTTCCTTGTAGATCCTTGAATTATCATAAGCCTCCAACCGTATCTCATCAAGTTCGTGGAGATCCATTGCTCTCTTTTCTTGAGCAGTCTTTATGTCCAAATTCAGTAGCTTGGTCGCCCACTTTGCTTTATATTCTACCTCGACCGGAAGGTGACCGTTTTTTCCATAAAGAAGCTGGAAAGGTGTCTACCCAATCGGTGTTTTGTAAGCCGTCTTGTAAGCCCATAAGGCATCATCTAGCTTAAATGCCCAATATTTTTTGTGATTCCCACGATTCTGGCTAATATCGCTTTGATCTGTTTATTACTTACTTCCACTTGTCCGCTGGTCTGTGGATGGTAAGCTGTTGCGACCTTATGCTTGACTCCATGCTTTCTCAACAAGCCATCGAAAACCCTGTTAATGAAGTGGGTTCCTCCATCGCTGATCACTACTCTTGGGATTCCGAATCTCGGGAAAATGATGCTTTTGAACATCTTCATTACGACCTTGTGATCGTTTGTCGGGCTGGCGATTGCTTCGACCCATTTCGAGATATAGTCGACTGCCACCAGGATGTACATGTTTCCATTCGAGGGTGGGTTGAAAGGTCCCATGAAATCTATTCCCCATACATCGAAAACTTCGACTTCTAAGATCAGCTGTTGAGGCATTTCGTTTCTTCTACCGATGTTACCCATTTTTCTGGCACGAGTCACATTTTGTTATGAAGATCTGTGCGTCTTTGAACATGGTTGGCCACCAAAGACCAGCTTGAAGTATCTTTTGGACGGTTTTGAAGGTGGCAAAATGTCCTCCATAGGCGGACCCATGACAATGCTCTAGTACTCCTCGGACCTCCTCCTCTGCTATACATCGTCTGAACAGGCCATTTGTCCCCTTTTTGTATAGATAAGGTTCATCCCAGTAATAGTTGTTGACGTCCCTGAAAAACTTTTTCTTTTGGTGAGCGTCATAGTCCTTAGGAATTTTCCCGCACACCATGTTGTTCACGAAATCTGAGTACCATGGTAGCTTAGCCGACTCGATTGCCATGAACTCGATCAACCCGGTTGACTCAGGGATCGAGTGAGCTATCGTGTGTCCGATCGTGTGGCTCTTTTCTTCCAAGAAGTTGATGTGCATCAGTCTCTCTTCGGGCATTAAGTCATCTATTGGAAGTGGATCCTCAATTTTCATTCTGGACAAATGGTCTGCTACCCCGTTTTCAATCCTTTTTTTATCCAGGATCTCTATATCGAATTCCTGCATAAGAAGGATCCATCTGAGGAGCCTAGGTTTGGTGTCCTTTTTTGAGTAAATGTACCTTAGGGCTGCATGATCCGTGTAGACAATCACTTTCGATCCGACTAAGTAACTTCAGAATTTCTAAACCACAGCAAGGAGCTCCTTTTCAGTTGTCGCATACCTCGTTTGGGCATCGTCCATGGTTCTGCTGGCATAGTAGATCACATGGAGCTTTTTATCTATTCTTTGACCCAGTACTGCCCCACAGTGTAATCTGATGCGTCACACATAATCTCGAAAGGATGATCCCAATTAGGCGCTTGAACTATTGGTGCGCTTACCAGAGCTTCCTTTATCTTGTTGAAAGCGTCTAAACAATCCTTGTCGACAATAAACTCCTCTTCTTTGCAAAGGAGTCGTGTTAACGGTCGGGCGATCTTAGAGAAGTGTCTTTAATAAATCGCCTGTAAAACCCTGCGTGTCCTAAGAAGCTTCTGACGTCTCTCACCGATTTAGGGGTTGCAGTTGAACCATTACTTCGATCTTAGCCTTGTCGACCTCTATTCGCTTTTCTGAGATCTTGTGTCCTAGGACTATCCCCTCCTGAACCATAAAGTGGTACTTTTCCCAGTTTAACACTAGGTTGTTTCTTCACACCTTCTGAGCATCTTGCAGAGGTTTGAAAGACAGGATGAGAAGGAGGCTCTGTATACTGAAAAGTAATCCATGAAAACCTCCACCATCTCTTCTATTAAATCCGAGAAGATGGACGTCATGCATCTTTGGAAAGTTGCGGCAGTGTTGCACAAACCGAAAGGCATCCTCTTATAGGCAAAAGTACCATAAGGGCAAGTGAATGTCGTTTTGTCCTGGTCGGCAGGGTGTATAGGTATTTGGAAAAACCCACTATACCCATCAAGGAAACAGTAGTAGGGATGGTTAGCGAGACGTTCTAGCATCTGGTCGATGAAAGGCAGGGGAAAATGGTCCTTCCTAGAGGCTGCGTTAAGCTTCCTATAGTCAATACACATTCGATGACCCGTTATTGTCCTCGTGGGAATTAGCTCATCTTTCTCGTTTTTGACAAAGGTGATCCCTCCTTTCTTCGGAATGCAGTGCACCAGGGACACCCAAGTACTATCAGAGATGAGATAGATAACTCCAGCATCGAGCAACTTCAAAATTTTCTTTTTCACCACTTCTTTCGGGTTCGGGTTTGGCCGACGCTGAGGTTCTACACTAGAATACGACTCATCCTCCAGGTTTATCCGGTGGGTGCAGAGATCAGGAGATATTCCATTGATGTCATCTAGGGTGTAGCCTATTGCTTTTCTATAGTTTCTTAACTGATTGCAAAGCAATTTTAATTCTTTTTCGGGCAGACTAGAATTGACGATAACTGGATAAGTTGAATTAGGTCCCAAGAAAGTGTACCTTAGCCCAGACGGAAGAGGTTTGAGTTCTACTTTAGGTGCCTTTGACTCGGCCCAATCATCAGTGGTTTGGAGTTTCGGCCCGAGGTGGTGCTCGATCATCCTACTCGGTGGGGTGGTAGTGCTAGTGGTCGGGTTGGAGATCGGGTGGCCCGGCGTCGAGCAACTGCACGACATGACGTAGGAGGTGACTACTGACTTGTTCGAGCTTCGGTTGCCGAGCATTATTCCCTCCTTTTCAGCCTCCATCAGGTTTTCACTTAACTCCGGTTCGATGACTTCCCGATAAGTATCAAGCAGCTCCTTGTAGAGCTCCGTTTCTTGATGCACGAATCCATCCTTTCTGCCATTTGTTAGCGCTGTCTGTAGGCAATTCCCGATTGCTATCTCCTCAAGCGCCTCCTCATGCAGGTTTTCTAACTCCTCTACCCAGAAGGTTTGCCCCACGATTGTGGGCTTTTTCATGGTTTCCCGAATATCAAACTACATAGTGAGGTCTTCCCCGAGCTTCAGATCTATCTTCCCGTTCCTCACATCTATCATAGCTCCTGCGATAGCTAAGAATGGTCGTCCTAAAATAAGCGGATCCCTTAGCTCTACATCCATTTCTAAAACCACAAAGTCAGTTGGAACATATACCGACCCTACCTTGACCGGCAAGTCTTCCAATACTCCTCTTGGCAACCTTGTGGTTCGGTCTGCCAGAACTAGTTGGATGTTGGTAGGTTTGAATTTCTCAAATCCAAGACGTTTGGCTACAGTTAAAGGCATTAAGCTGACTGATGCCCCCATGTCACAGAGACATCTGCCGAACGTCAAAGGTCCATCGAGCAAGGTAAAGTGAACGACCTCGGGTCGCTCAGTTTCTTAGGTGCAGTAGTCCTCTGTATTATAGCACTGCACTTATGATTGAGTATGACCATCCCTTGAACTTGTTTGATCCGTTCCATCACAGCATCTTTCAGGAATTTCTTGTAAGGGGGTATCAGAGTGAAAGCGTCCATTAGAGGCATGCGAAGCTCGAGTTCCTGCATCTGTTTTTCGAACAATGCCTTGTACTTCTCAAGAAGTTCCTTGCGAAATCGTCTAGGAAATGGCAAGGGTGGCTTGTAAGGTGGAGGGATGAATCGTCTTTCTTTCTGTTTCTCTCCTTCTGGTTTGTCTGTAAGAGGTGGACTGACCGGAGTATCAACCCGATCATCTATCCGAGTAGTGTGGTCGGGTGCTGGGTCGGGTTGCTCTAGAGAATGGTTTGGTGGTTGAGCAGGAGTGGGTGGTTCACGGAGATCCTCCCCATCTAAGTCATTGCTGTCCTCAGTAACGTGCGGTGGTGCCGTCCGAGGTGGTAATTGGCATCCACTCCGTAGGGCGATGGCAAGCGCAGACTCCTGACTTTTGGAAGTTGAGGCCGATTTATCTGTAAGCACCTGAATTCGAGAGCCTAAGGCATCAAACTTGTTGTGTAGTTGCGTGAAACTGGCTGATAAACGGCAGGCAAGATCATCGAATCTTGTAGTAATTTGTATGGCATCGGTGTTCTGAGTTGACAGGACTTGGTGCATCAGTGAGAGTAAATCTAACGATGAGAAATTATATGAAGGTATTGGGCTGATAGTCGGATTAGTTGGGATGTAGGTCCTAGTCCTTGTTGTGTGACCACTTTGATTATAGATGTAGTTCATGTCCGCTAGCTGAGCATTCTCCCCATCTTGTTGTAGAAACTGCTCTTCTTCTGAGATTGCATGGACATGCTGCTGCTGGTTGAAGAGCTTATCGAGCTTGTCATTGAGAGCGTTTATGTCTCGCTTATACTTGGCATCGTCCTCGCTATTAGATCGCACAGTGCGATCATATTCCTCATTGTAATGGCCATCTGATTGAGCAAGTTCTCCACTAGATCCCAACCTTCATCGACATCCTTGTTGAGGAAATTACCATTGTTGGCGGTGTCCAGCAACATCCGTATCTTAGGGACCACACCTCGGTATAGTGTACTTAGCAATGAAGCATTGTTGAATCCATGATGAGGGCATCTGCTTGTGTATCCCTTGAAACGTTCCCAAGCTTCACTGAACGTCTCATTGCTCTTCTGAACAAAACTGGAAATGTCATTTTGCAGCTTTGTAGTTTTGGAGTTGGAGAAGAATTTGGCTAGAAACGCCTTCTTGCATGCTTCCCAGGTGGTAATGGACTCCTTGGAGAGTGATTTCTCCCAGATGTGTGCTTTGTCTCCCAAAGAAAATGGGAAAAGCCAGAGTTTGAATCTATCTTCACTAACTCCATTGATCTTGGTTAGGCTACAGAGCCTATCAAACTCATCCAGATGGTCCAATGGGTCCTCCATTGGTAGTCCATGAAACTTGTTGCTTTGTATCATCTGGATGAGACTACTCTTGATCTCAAAGTTGTTGTTTTGGACAGCAGGTGGCACAATGCCATGTCTTTGAGTGTGAGTAGATGGAGCATCTTCTGCTCCTATGTTGGTCCTCTCTTGAGGAGCTGGTGGACCATTCTGATTGTTCATTGTCTCCTCAATTGTTGTTGGTTGCTGAACTCGTTGTTGTCGGAGTAACCTCGGTCTGTCGATGTTGTCGATGAAAGGACTCAAGTGTTGGCTACCCTTGGATTGTGTTTGCATGCACAAGCAGGTGATCGAGTGGGTACACGAAGGTCAACCCGATCCAGGTGATCAAGTGACGGGTCGGGTGGCTGCTCGGGTTGTACCTCAAATGCAAAACAAACAAACACAAAAAAGAAACAAGTCAGTACCGAACCAAAGTGTATAATAGAACTTGATCTAGCAAGTGCTGAAATCCTAAACGTAACAAATTAAATTCAACCAAATGGCAATGACGCCAAATTGATAACAGGATTTTCACCCACGGTATCAATTCCCTATACAGTTGTAGTACAAAGGGTTATCAATCCAAATGGTTGTTATGCTAGCAGATGGGATGCAGTCAGAAGCAAGCAAGTCAAGCCAAGCAATAAAAAGGGTTTTATCTAACAATCCTAGAATAATAAAAGAAAGAATATAAACAAGAAACCACATGACCGAAGCACTCGATGCAAGCATTCAAGTACAGGATCGGGTGGAGGGGGATCGAGTAAGCAAGATGAATATGAACAGCTCGAAGGTATACTTGAAGCAGGTGATCGTGAACCTGTTCGGGTAAGGGATCGAGTAAGGAATAAAAATGCAGACAATTAAAATGCGAAAGCTTCTAAGGATGGGGTAATCGACTCCTAAGTGTTCCTGACCAGTACGGATGTCCTACATGCCTCAAGAAAATATTCCTTAGACAATGAATCTCTAAAATCTTGTTAAAACACTCTCGTGATAGAAACAATCAACCTTGATCACTTCCCTACCCAACTCTCGTTGGAGAAACATGACCAAGCAGGCCATACAAACCGATTCATTATTGTCAATAAACTCCTTACACATCTAATCTCTTAGGTTAAGTGAGTAAATCTCTAGCATTGATTGATTCAAGCATTTCATCTACACCTCTCGATGTAAAACACCTTGGATCTAATCTCACCCTCTCTGTTTGTTGATAGCATTAAGAACACCAACCTAGAAAGGAATTTATAAAACATAAACAACCAAGCTTAGACATCCTAACCGATCAAGAACACAAAATCGTCTATCCCATCCCTAGAAAATTTGTTCCACTACTCAGAATTCATTGCAGAAAACTTAAAAGCAAAGATAAACGAAAATTGCATTGTATAAAAGATAAAGTAGAAGTAAAGAGTACAAGGTAGAAATCTAAAAGTATAGCAGAGAGATGTAAAATAAAATCCTAACAAAGATAGAAAAGTGTTTTAGTCACTCCAGATCTCTCTCAGAAGCTCTCGCTCTCTGGTTTGAGTGTCTGCGGCGTCCTTTTGCGAGAGGAAGAAGAGGGGGGTTTATATATGGAAACCCATTAACCCTAGCTTCTCAGTCATGCCCGAGGGTCTGCTCGATGAGGTGGTCGAGGATGAGCTCGGGTTGCCCTTCGGATAGTTCTTCGGATTGTTCTTCCTGCTCTTGGATCCTCTTCGATCGGGTTGGTGTTCGGACTGTTCTTCCTGCTCAATAGCTCCTTCGGGTACATGCTTTGGATTTGACCTTGTTTCTCCCCATTTTAGGCTCTAAAGCACCTGTTTACATCCAAAATATGCAAATGCAAGAATGCAACACCCTAAATGGCCTAGAAGCGAATTCCTACAGTTAATGACCTAAAAATGCTAAGGTTAGGGTATAAACAATGCAAAATATGGACAAAAAATGATGCTTAAAACATGTAAATTAGAGAGTTATCACCTTTGCTAGGGCAACCAAAGTTAGATTAGGTCTCTCTTTGGTGGGCCTTGAATCTGTTTTAAGCATTTTAACCTTTTCGCAGCCCATGCCCATCAGCCTAAAAACCAGGTCCGTATTAACTCTTTGTTGGTCAATCTGTAGACAGTTCATAGCTCGATCTCTTACTCTCAATGGCCGAGTCTTCTTGAGAAGTAATCAGCTAGGCTACTGATATGTGTATATTATACACTCTTTCATCATGCATTTCTCATTCATTATGTTCTCTTAACTCATTGTTTTGCATTGTTTTTCGTCTCTTTTGCATAATATTCATATTTAGGTAGCCTTCACATTGGTCTTGCATGCATCTTGCATATTGGAGTTGTTTCAGGTATTTTAGTAGATGTCCAAACCATAAAAAGCAAACAGAGAGCAGGAGAGCAGTCTAGCGACTCGATCTACACTACCCAGCGCGACCCAATCTTCCACGTCCTTGATCGAGTCGAGTGAAACTTTTACTTTGGGATTCATCTTTTGGAGTCTTCATCAAAGTTGTAGAGAAATGAGTCATCTTTCCAATGTTGTTGATTTCAAGCCAATCGGAGGCGTGATTCAAAAGGTATCATTGTTTTAGTGGATGCACGTACATTTTGAATTCCGACTCGACCTTCACGCGAAGGAGAGCCCCACTCGATCGGACATGTTAGCAGCGACTCGACCAAGACGTCACAGGAGGGCTCCTGAGCACCCTCAAGACGCGACTCGATTAGTAGCTCCCAGACGACACATTTCAAGCTGGCTCTCGATCGATGTTTTCAAGCTGCCTCTCGATCGATTGTTTCAAGCTGGCTCTCGATCGATGTTTTCAAGCTGCCTCTCGATCGATTGTTTCAAGCTGGCTCTCGATCGATGTTTTCAAGCTACCACTCGATCCACGATCTCAAGCCGCCATTTGATCAAATTTCGTAGACTCCCACTCGATCGACACTCTCACGACACGACTCGATCGACGCTCTTAAACCGACATCCTGAATTTGATCTGAAGACGCGTCCGAGAAGGGTTCCTGAACCGCCTTTCTATTTTGTCGTTTTATGTTTTAGGACTTTCCATGTTTTGCTATAAATACTCTTTTAAGTCTTTACTCAAGGGACATAGTTTTTATCCTAGAGTTTTTAGGCAGCCACCAAAACGTTTCTAAGTTTGTAATCAAGATATCTCTTAATCCTTTTAGTTTTTGCAATTGAATTCTTCTGCAAAATTGTTTATCTCATCTTTATCTATCTAGTCATGCTTAATTCTGTGTTTTCTGGGTTTTCTGGGTTTTTGATGATGATTGTTCTTGAGTAGTGAAATAGGGTTCTTGAGGATGGGATAGATAAGGTGGAGAATCTTAGTCTAATAGGATGCCTAAGCTTAGATTGTTTGATTTCCCTTCTGGATTAGTGTTCTTACTGCTAATTTCTTACTGAACATTTGGGATTAGATCTTAAGCATCTCAGCACCCAAAAGGTGTTCCATGGGATGCTTGAACAAACTAATACCAGAGATTTGCATTCCTAGCCTAAGAGATTGGATGTCTAGGGTGTTTATTGACGTGAATGAACTTGTTTGTCATGCCAGCTTAATCATGTTTCTCTAGCGAGAGTTAGGTTTGGAAGTGATTGAGTCTGAGTAGCTTCTATCAAGAGATTGAATTAGCTAAGCTATGATGTTCGTTGTCTAGGGATAGCTTGATTGTGTTCTGTTAGGCGTTCTAGGTAGATTAAGAGACTCCACCGAAATCAATAACCCCATCCTTAAGGCATCTACTTATCTGATTGTTTATACATCTTTACGCTTGTTCTTTGTTTTAGTTGCAATAGGTTGCTCATTTGTCTCTGCTCGTTTAGCTTGTTTTTGCTCTCTTCTGTTATTGCATTTTAGCTCTTGTTCTGCAAACTCGTTTTGTTCTTGCATCTCGTTCACTCTAGGTTGTTAGACAAAAACTCATTTTGAATTTGGCTTAACTTGTGACTGCTTGATTGCATCTCGATTGTTAGTAAAGTTTCCCATTTGGATCGACACCTTCTGTACTATAACTGCGTTAGGTTAATTGAGACCTGCTAGGAGACATTTGGTGACATCAGTCGGTTGCAAAGACCACGACAAGCTCTTACTCACACTGATCATCCTGAACCAATCACTATGGAACAACCTAACAGACCCAATCCGAGACCGCGACACATTGGTGCTGGAGATGCGCCGAACACTCATACTCAGAGTGTTGGAATCGTCCCTCCTGCTGTGCAGAATAACAACTTCGAAATCAAAAGTGGTCTGATCTCCATGATCCAAGGGAACAAGTTTCACGGATTGCCTATGGAGGATCCACTCGATCACCTGGACGAGTTCGACCGTCTGTGCAGTCTCACCAAGATCAATGGAGTGAGTGAGGATGGTTACAAGTTGCGACTCTTCCCATTCTCCCTGGGAGATAAAGCTCATCAATGGGAGCAAAACATTCCCAAAGGATCCATCACCACTTGGGATGACTGCAAGAAAGCCTTCCTAGCCAAGTTCTTCTCCAACTCCAGAACAGCACGTCTCAGGAATGACATCTCCAGTTTCACTCAGAAGAACTCAGAATCATTCTGTGAAGCCTGGAAGCGTTTCAAGGGTTACCAGAGCCAGTGTCCACACCATGGTTTCAGCAACGAGTCACTACTGAGCACTCTATACCGTGGTGTACTTCCAAAAATCCGCATGCTGCTTGACACTGCTTCTAACGGTAACTTCCTGAACAAAGACGTTGATGAAGGATGGCAACTGGTTGAGAATCTTGCCCAGTCTGACGGTAACTACAATGACGACTATGACCGCACAGTTCGAGGCGATGCTGTGTCTGAGGAGAAGTACAAGAGGGACCTTAAGAATGTCAATGACAAGCTTGACCGCCTCTTGCTAAGTCAGCAGCAAACCGTCCACTTCGTCTCTGAGGATGACCATTTTCACGTTCAGGATGGGGAGGGTGAGCAGTCTGAAGAAATCAGCTACGTCCAGAATCAAGGTGGATACAACAAGAGTTACAACCCCTACAAGATGAACCCCAATTTGTCTTACCGGAGCACCAATGTTGCAAATCCACAAGATCAAGTGTACCCTCCTCAGCAGCAACAACAAGGCCAACAAAAACCTTTTGTGCATTACAATCAAGGATTCGTGCCTAAACAACAGTTCCAGCAAGGTTATCACGCTCCTTCCGAACCACCACCAGGATTTTCACCTCAATAAGTTCAACCTACTCAAGCTCCAGATCAAGAAATGAAGCACATGATGCAACAACTTCTTCAAGGTCAAGCTAGTGGTTCTCTGGATACTGCTAAGAAGTTTGCTGAACTCAGTCAGCGGATGGATTGTTCTTACAATGATCTGAATGTCAAGTTTGAAGCTCTTAACTCCAAGATGAAGTATATGGAAGGCAAGACTGTTTCTACTTCTACCCCAACAACTGGCCAACTACTTGGAAAAGCAGTTCAAAACCCCAAGGACTATGCTACTATCCATGCCATCACCACCCAAGCTATAGATGTACGGCTCACTGAGGACAATGAGAGTTTAGATGGGGAGGATTTTCTTCAAGATGAAGTTCAAATAAAGGATCCTGTCGAGGTTCTCAAAGATCCAATTAAGTCAGCCAAGCAATCTGATCCTGAAGCTACTAAAGAACCCGCTGCTCCCAATGATAAACCTGTGAGATTCATTCCTCCACCATACAAGCCACCTCTACCATTTCCAGTGAGATTTAAGAAGCAGCTTACTGAGAAGTATAAAGCTCTGTTTGAAAAACAAGTCAAGGAGATTGAACATAGGATGCCTTTTCTTGATGCATTTGCACTTGTGCCTTAGTATCAAAAGTTTTTAACTGATTTGGTAACAGAAAGGACCAAAGAGAAGGAGGAGATAGCTAAAGGAGCTCAAGCTACGACTCTCGAAGATGAGAGGGTAGTGCATGTCATAGGTGGGGTTATTCATGAATGCAAGGTTGTTATTCAGAAGATGATTATCCCAAAGAAGTTAGAGGACCCTGGTTCTTTCACCTTGCCTTGTTCTCTAGGTCCATTGGCCTTCAAAAAGTGCCTATGTGACCTTGGTGCTTCAGTAAGCCTCATGCCACTCTCTGTAGCTCAGAGGCTAGGATTCAACAAATACAAGTCATGCAACCCCCGTTTAATATTGGCTGATAGGACTACTAGATTGCCTCATGGTCTACTAGAGAACTTGCCCATCAAAATTGGACAAGCTGAGATTCCTACTGACTTTGTGGTGCTGGGAATGGATGAAGAGCCTAAAGATCCACTAATCCTGGGAAGACCTTTCTTAGCTACAGTTGGAGCAGTCATTGATGTCAAGAAGGGGATGATTGATCTCAATCTGGGTAAAAACTTCAAGATGAAGTTTGATATCAAGGATTCTAAGAAGAAACCAACTATTGATGGGCAGACCTTCATGATTGAAGAGAAAGATCAGAAAGCTGGGTTTGGCATCTTTGAGAGTAAGAATGAGGCAGAAACTGAGGTTTTGGTAACCAAAGAGAAAACTCAAAGTGTCACTCGACCATTCTCCAACTCGAGTGCAGTCGTTACCCTCCCTAAGCGTCAAGACCTGTTTCTTAAACCTCATCAACCGCAAGAGTCAAGTCCTCCCGCGCTTGACAGTTTGTATGAACTCCAAAATACTAAGATTCTAAGGGATTCAGTGAAAGAGTTAACAGCTATGGTGAAGGAGATGAGTGGACAAATCAAGAAGCTCCAAGGTACAATGAGAAGTTCTCCTCTAAGGAAATTAAGGAAGAGGTTTGGGATAATAAAGAAGAGCAGTTCATTTGTTGTTGAACCTGGACAGAATGCTAAAGAGTATCTGGCTAGACAAGACATTCTAAAGGGGTCTTTGAAGCCTCTCTATGACCCTCCCAAAGCATAACGAGTATGCAAAGTCAAGCTCAGAGACTTTAAACAAGCTCACTTGGGAGGAAGTCCCAAAAGTATCCTGTAAATATTCTTTAGGATCCGTTTTTGATTTTTGTTTTTAGTTTTCTTGTGTTTAGGAATCTGCAGAAGGGAGTATGGCCAACTAAAGTGGAAAAGAAAAAAAATGAAAATAGCAGTGTGTTGGGTTTTACAGACGTGGAATGAAGCACCAAAATAGGAGCTCTGACTCGACAAACTCAGGAGATTGCGACTCGATCGACCTCGGCTACGAAGCTCCACAGTCGACTCGACTGAATCTCTACAACTCCCACTCCTCTCTCATCTTTCCATCTTCACGCGACTTGACCGATGGCGAACTTTGACTCGATCCGCCTCTCGCAAATGCCGACTCGATCGACATCCTGGACCACCACTGCTACACATCGTCATCGTGTACAAGCTCTGATATACGGACTCACTGCAAGTATTCACCGCTTTCAAGAAATACTTGTTGCTCATCATCATAGTCGATTCTAGCAACCGCATCACTCCACTCGATCCGACGGCATGTAGCTGCTCTTGTTGTCATCTGACTCGATCCACCGTCCTGGAGCATCGCTAAAGCCTTCTCCTTCTCTAACTCGATCGAGCTTATCTTCACATTGTTTCTCCATTTTGATGCACCCATCTCAGCAACGATGCTTCTATACTGTTATAGTTGTCCCTAAATTCTAAGTATCAGGCCGTATTGTTACTTCTAAGCCACCTTCGCAAGGTGCAGAGTCAAGCAAAGCAGTGAAACGCTCTAGTAAAAACAAATCTCGTGGCAAGAAGCCAATGGAACAAAGGGATGAGGGTAACGGCTATGAGATGGAGTAGAACGTTTTTCAAAGACATGCAGTGCAAAGAGCAGCAGAACATTTATCGAAGACATGCAGTGCGAAGAGCAGCAGAAATTTTATCAGAACACGCAAGTCGACCAAGAAGCTGAGGCCACTCTTGCGGATCCTGAACAAGGCGAGGGACAAAGTCAGTACAACGCTCCTTCTTGGGCGAGCACCGACTCCTTCTTCTACTACTGAGGTACTCCTACCTTTCCTTTGTAAATACCATCTCATCCTTGCATTGTTTTTTTTTTGTGATTCTCAAATCCTTCTTCAAATTTCTCTTACACAAGGGACTGAGTAATTTAAGTTTAGAGGAGGGTTTGAGATAATGTATCTGATGATATTTTCTGTGATTCTTATTTCAAATTTTTGCATCATATCATGTTTGAGTCTCCATTTATCTATTTGCATAGAAAACCCATAAAATTTTGAAAATTTTTCGAAAATTTCCAAAAAAAAGGAGTGTTCATGTAGTTTGCATTTGCATATTAGGATTGAGTCTAGTGTTATTCATATAGGGCTGTTGCATTTAGCATAGGGGTTGATGATGATTGTAACCTTGTTAGCATGCTGAATTCAATAGGATAGGATCAAGGCCCTTGTTATTAGTTATTTGATGCATGTTGATTGAACTTGAAATGTAAGATTGAACCAGGTTTTGAATTCTCAAAATTGCATTCTAGTCTTGATTGAAGCATGTTTTGAATTGACATCATTTTCTATCTACCTGAACCTAATCATGACTTGCAATTATCATGTTATGCATTGAAGTTGAACTCATGGATACCATATACATACTTGGATTATATTTCTCCTTTTTACCACCCTTGTTAATCCAAGTAGCTGATTCCCATCTTTGGAACAGTTTCCTGCACCCTTAACCAACCGTTCTTTCAAGCCAATTGTCTTCTTGAGTGTGAGGCCTTTTCCGAGTTGAGTTTGTTAGAAAGTGTTAGGTTCTAGCTGACAAGAGTAGGATCCTGTGTAGTTCTAGTTCACACTTTACGGACTAGTAGGACTAGGTGAGAATTCAATTTTGGGTTTTGGGATTGGATTTGTACTGAAAAGAGAAAGAGTAAAAGAGAAAGAAAAAGGGTAAAGAGTCTTTAGGAGGGTAAATGAGTTTTCAAGGTTTACAAGTCTAGTAAAGGATGTGGGTTGTGCAATGTAAAAGTGTTATTGGTTCTGGGCATAGAAAGAAAAAATTTAGACAAAGAAGAGAAAGCAAAACGCTTAAGAAGTCTAGAGTTCTAAGAAGAAAAGAAAGAGAACCATAGTGATAAAAAAGTTTCCCATCTGCTAGATTGATATGAAGTAACCTCCTCCTAAGGCTAAGTAAAAAGAATGAGAGAATGGGTTTAAAAAGAGAGATCGATGAAGGATAGAGATAGGACCAACTTCTGGGTTAGAAAGTTAGAGCTAAGTTTCTTTGGGACCTTTGGGTAGACGGGACACTGCTCTTGTATGTATCAGTTGGTTTCAACCTTTAGCCTTCTCTTAAGCTCAACTCATTTTCGTGAGAGAACCCTGTTCTATATTGTTAAAACCACTTGCAGAGGAGACCATTTTTGTCTCTACCCTTTCACCCCAGCCAAATGAGTTTGATGACATTGCATAGCTTGATTCATGGTTCTTTGTTAATGAATGTTAAAGGGAATGATAGAAATGATAGCATGTGTAGATTAAGGTTCAGAATCGTTCCAGGTTGTGATGAGCTTGTCTAAAGTTTTTAAATAGAGTTCCTTCACCATGCATCATAGAACTAAAAACAGGGACTTTGATTCTAACTACTCTATTCAGCATGTTTTAGGTTCTGAGACCCCATCTTCAAACCTCTCTTCCTTACTTTGTTCTTGATCGTTTGCTTGAGGGCAAGCAAAGAATAAGTTTGGGGGAGTTGATATGTGTATATTTTACACTCTTTCATCATGCATTTCTCATTCATTATGTTCTCTTAACTCATTGTTTTGCATTGTTTTTCGTCTCTTTTGCATAATATGCATATTTAGGTAGCATTCACATTGTTTTTGCATACATCTTGCATATTGGAGTTGTTTCAGGTGTTTTAGGAGATGTCCAAACCATCAAAAGCAAACAGGGAGTAGGAGAGCAGTCCAGCGACTCGATCTACACTACCCAACGCGTCCCAATCTTCCACGTCCTTGATCGAGTCGACTGAAACTTTTACTTTGGGATTCAAATTTCGGCGTCTTCATCAAAGTTGTAGAGAATTGAATCATCTTTCCAATGCCGTTTTTTTCAAGCCAATCGGAGGCGTGGTTCAAACGTTATCATTGTTTTAGTGGATGCACGTACATTCTGAATTCCGACTCGACCTGCACGCGAAGGAGAGCCCCACTCGATCGGACATGTTAGCAGCGACTCGACCAAGACGTCGCAGGAGGGCTCCTGAGCACCCTCAAGACGCGACTCGATCAGCAGCTCCCAGACGACACATTTCAAGCTGCCTCTCGATCGATGTTTTCAAGCTGCCTTTCGATCGATGTTTTCAAGCTGCCTCTCGATCGATGTTTTTAAGCTGCCACTCGATCAACGATCTCAAGCCGCCATTCGATCAAATTTCCTAAACTCCCACTCTCACGACACTCTCACGACGCGACTCGATCAATGCTCTTAAACCGACGTCCTGGATTTGTTCTGAAGACGCGTCCGAGAAGGGTTCCTGAACCGCCTTTCTATTTTGTCGTTTTATGTTTTAGGACTTTCCATGTTTTGCTATAAATACTCTTTTAAGTCTTTACTCAAGGGACATAGTTTTTATCCTAGAGTTTTTAGGCAGCCACCAAAACGTTTCTAAGTTTGTAATCAAGATATCTCTTAATCCTTTTAGTTTTTGCAATTGAATTCTTCTGCAAAATTGTTTATCTCATCTTTATCTATCTAGTCATGCTTAATTCTGTGTTTTCTGGGTTTTCTGGGTTTTTGATGATGATTGTTCTTGAGTAGTGAAATAGGGTTCTTGAGGATGGGATAGATAAGGTGGAGAATCTTAGTCTAATAGGATGCTTAAGCTTAGATTGTTTGATTTCCCTTCTGGATTAGTGTTCTTACTGCTAATTTCTTACTGAACATTTGGGATTAGATCTTAAGCATCTCAACACCCAAAAGGTGTTCCATGGGATGCTTGAACAAACTAATACCAGAGATTTGCATTCCTAGCCTAAGAGATTGGATGTCTAGGGTGTTTATTGACGTGAATGAACTTGTTGTCATGCCAGCTTAATCATGTTTCTCTAAAAGAGTTAGGTTTGGAAGTGATTGAGTCTGAGTAGCTTCTATCAAGAGATTGAATTAGCTAAGCTGTGATGTTCGTTGTCTAGAGATAGCTTGATTGTGTTCTGTTAGGCGTTCTAGGTAGATTGAGAGACTCCACCGAAATCAATAACCCCATCCTTAAGGCCTCTACTTATCTGATTGTTTATACATCTTTACGCTTGTTCTTTGTTTTAGTTGCAATAGGTTGCTCATTTGTCTCTGCTCGTTTAGCTTGTTTTTGCTCTCTTCTGTTATTGCATTTTAGCTCTTGTTCTGCAAACTCGTTTTGTTCTTGCATCTCGTTCACTCTAGGTTGTTAGACAAAAACTCATTTTGAATTTGGCTTAACTTGTGACTGCTTGATTGCATCTCGATTGTTAGTAAAGTTTCCCATTTGGATCAACACTTTCTGTACTACAACTGCATTAGGTTAATTGAGACCTGCTAGGAGACACAAAATCCTAGTATCAGCTACTATGGCTTTGTACCCACTATTTAGAACCTCTGGTACCTGCTCCTTCTGTGGTAATTCCTACCTATCCCAAAAGTTTGAAGCCTCATGATACATTAGCGCTGAACTCAAATTGTCAAAGATTTGTCAACTGCCTCGGAGGATCCTTGGCTAGCAGCTTCTCCTCAACTCTTCTAAATAACGACTTCAACCAAGAACCTCTTGCAAACACCTTGAAGATCTGGATCCTAGTCTGGTATGTTTCTCTCCTTCTCGTGTACACCCTAAGACAAGCTTTGTGTGGAATGCTTAATCTCCATGTTTTCCATGTGAGAGAGGATCCTCATGCTTCGTTATGGGTCTACATGTATCTTTTGCGAACCCTGACTATAGCTTCTCCTATACCCATCACCTGGATCATGTGCTTTAAAGATCATTATGCGACTTCTAGAAGAGATCTACACCCTACGCTTTGGGTTCTAAAGCAATCCTCAACCGACTACATCGCCATATTCTTCTGAATCTTTGTTGTCATGCTACTTCATGTAGTTCATCTTGCTCTGGCAAGAACCAAAAAATTGATTCCTTTATCAATGTCAGAATGTCTTGTGACTATGACCAATTCGTCGTCCTTCGATTCACTCAAGGATGATTTCTCGATTAACCAAGATCTCACATGTGTCAATATGCTTCCAAGCTTTTGTCTCACAACTCTTTTGGTTTCAAAATCGATGAACCTTATCTTTTTTTTTTTTAGCATTGGGGAATGTTTTGCATTGTAATGTTTTCAACTTTGGATCCCTTAGATCCTTCTATATGTACTTGTTCTTGTTTGTCTAAATGAAAACAAGTGTTTGTCCAAAAAAAAAAACACTTATTTAAGCTTTAATAACCAATGGACATGTTCTTGTGACAGGCTTAGGTTTCCTTCTTTAATGGACTGGGCTTTGACACTTCTAATTAAGCGGAAACTAATTCATAATTTTTAATCTACAGTAAAAATTCTATAAATTAATAATATTGGGACCATGACATTTTATTAATTTATAGTGATATTAATATTTCTTTTCTATAACTATTAATTTATAGATATATTTTATTTTTATTTTACTTCTTAAAAAGTTTGAAATTGTGACCTACTAGATTGTGACAATTTTACACAAATAAAATTAGACTTAAGAATGTTATAAATTTATGGTTTTGGAATTGAAATTTGAATGTTTAGAAAAAAAATTATTGGCAGTAAATACAAATACTATAATTAAATTCACTTATATACATGACATACATAACTTCGAATTTATTAATAATAATTTCAATTGTTGTAATTTAATAGCTTATTAGTGACCGACCCGCACGTATGTGCGGGATTTATTTTTGATATATTTTTTTTCTCAAACTACACATATTTAATAACAAAACTTTTTTGTAATTTTTATTATTATTATAGGATTGTTTTTTTTTTCAGTTTAGTTTTAAAATCGAAGAACTAAACGGTTCTACAGAGTTTATAATGGATCATAAGAATACAAAAGAATATTGATGGGCCTGTATGGTTTTACTGTAATGGGTCGTAGTATTGATGAAAAGTTGAAAAAAGGAAAAAAAAAAAATGAATCGTCAAACAAAATACGGGTCATCTTCTCCACTCCTCATTGATTCTTCTTTCCACCGAATCTAAATCGATATACCCATCTATTTTTAAAATCCATATACTTCTTCGATAGATTTGTCTTTAGTATTTGATTGTCTGAAGAAAAATACTTAGGTTCACTCCTAGGATGGTGAATTTTCTTGTTCACTTATTCCTTATTAACTAATAAAAATTTTCTATATATTATTTTGTTTAAAAAAATAAATCAAAATTAAATTAAAAAGCAATACATATTAAGAAAACAAATTCTGTATAATTTTTTTTAAGGAAAGTTATATATTGGGTTGGTTTAGATTTTACAATTAGAATGAAATGATATATCGGTTTGGGTTTACAAATAAGGTGATTAGGGTTTAGATTTTACAATTCAAACAAAATTATATGTCGGTTTGGGTTTACAAATGAAGTGGTTAGGATTTAGATTTTACAATTAAAATAAAATTATATGTCGGTTTGGGTTTACAAATGAAGTGGTTAGGGTTAAGATTTTACAATTAAAACAAAATTATATGTCGGTTTGGGTTTACAAATGAGATGGTTAGGGTTTAGATTTTACAATTAGAATGAAATTATATGTCGGTTTGGGTTTACAAATGAGATGGTTAAGGTTTAGATTTTACAATTAGAATGAAATTATATGTCGGTTTGGGTTTACAAATGAGATGGTTAGGATTTATATTTTACAATTAGAATGAAATTATATATCGGTTTGGGTTTATAAATAAGCGGTTTAAGTTTTAAATTTTATAATAATGTATACAGATTTTGTTTTCTTATTTTATAAAAAGGTGAATAAATAGGTTTTTAAATATATGAAAAATACTTAGGTTCACTCCTAGGGTGAACCTTCTTGTTCACTTCTTCCTTTTCAACCAATCAGAATCTTTTATACATTATTTTTTAAGGAAACAAATTCTGTATAATTTTATAATAATGTATACAAATTGTGTTTCCTTATTCTATAAGGAGGTGAATGAATATGTTCTTAAATGTATTATTACATGTCAGATTCTTATTGGCTAAAATAAGGAGAAGTGAACAAAGGGGTTCATCTTAGGAGTGAACCCAAGAATTGTTCTAAATATATTATGAGATGTCAGATTCTTATTGGCTAAAATAAGGAGAAGTGAACAAAAGGGTTCACCTTAGGAGTGAACCCAAGAATTGTCCTTGATAGATTGATTAGTTCCTATAAATGGTATTCTCGAATATTCTGATTATTTTGGGGTTTAAATGTCGAACAGTATTAATATGGTAGGTAGTTAATATCCGTAATACACGATCCCTTATTCTTTGTTGTGTTTTTACTCACAGGTTGATGTGGAAGTTGTTTGGATACACTTGCTAGATGTACATGATCCAAATAGAGTAATGGCCAAACACTTAGATCTGCGTCTTTTTTATCAAGTTGATTACCTCTTTGCCCTTAAATTATTATTTTTTCTCTTCTTCCTTTCTTTTGGCGTAGGGGCAGTATATGGAATTTTTGTAAAAAAAAACATTTCCTGATTTTGTACTCCCCAATTAATATTATAAATAAAACAATCAAAATAAACATGATGTATATTTAGAAAATGAAAATTTATAGAAAAATTTTAGTTATTTTTATGTCATGTTATAGAGTATTTTATAATATTATAATTTGAAAATACAACATAATAAATGCTTTATAGAAATGAGTTATAGGATAAATTCAATTTGTTAAAGCATACATTATTATATATATATATATATATGTAACTTTATATGATTATTTAATTTATGATATTATTAAGACTATAATTTACATGGAAATTTCAAAAATATTATTATCTTATTATCTAATCAAATTTTGTTAATTATTACAGTGGCCCAATTTAGTACCATAATAGTTCAATTTCATGAAGTATTTATATATGTAACTTTATATGATTATTTAATTTCACGTTAGATGTTTTTTTTTTCTAAGCATTATCTTCGTCTAATTCATATGTTATTCGTTATCTCCTGATTTAATTTTTCTTCGGGTTTCTCTTCTAGTTCACCTGTTACCTGTTAGAAAACATAGAAAATTTAAAAAAAAAAACATAGCAATTGACAGTACCTGATAGATATTAGAATATTGTGTAATTAATTCTGATTGATACGATCCTTCTGTATCAAGTATAATCCATGTAATTACGCTACACAACTCTGTGTATATAGTGCTAATGGTAATACAGAATCCCAACAGGGAATTCATCAACTTACATGGTATCAGAGCTTTAGGGGCCTTCCATGCTCTAGGGGACTGTTTAAGGTCGTATATAGCTTTACGAAGCTTGCAGACATAGTCAGGCTGCTTATGCACAAGACATTATCGATCGAGCTGGCATGACTCACTGAAACCCTTGTGCAACTCCCGTTGACGCGAACTCCAAGCTCTCCGCAGACGTCGATGAACTGATCTCTGATCCAACATATTATCGGAGTTTGGCAGGCGCGTTGCAGTACCTCACATTCACTCGCCCAGAAATCTCCTACGCTGTCCAACAAATCTGCTTATTCATGCATTCTCCACGTCAACCCCATCTTCAAGCTCTTAAGTGTATAATTCGCTACATCCAAGGCATGAAAACTCATGGTTTACAACTACTCAAAGGCCGCATTGATTCACTCACGGCTTACTCTGATGCTGATTGAGCAGGGTGCCCAAACTCCCGTCGTTCTACTTCTGGATACTGTGTCTATCTTGGCGCCAACTTGATCTCTTAGTCCTCCAAACGCCAGCCTACCGTCTCACGCTCCAGTGCAGAGTCTGAATACAAAGGTGTTGCCAATACCGTCGCTGAACTCTGTTGGATACGCAATCTGCTTCTTGAACTCGGCTGCCCCATTACGAAAGCTTCCATAGTCTACTGTGACAACGTGAGCGTTGTCTACCTCTCTAGCAATCATGTCAAGCATCAACGGACCAAACACATTGAAATCGACATCCACTTTGTTCGAGAGAAGGTCGCCATGGGACAGATTAAAGTTCTTCATGTACCATCCTCTCTTCAATTTGCTGATATCTTCACCAAAGGTCTCCCAACCATCCTGTTCAACGATTTTCGATCCAGTTTAACCGTCTGCAAGCTCGACGCTTTCACTGAGGGAGGGTGATAGATATTAGAATATTGTGTAATTAATTCTGATTGATACGATCCTTCTGTATCAAGTATAATCCCTGTAATTGCGCTACACAACTCTATATATATATATTGCTAATGGTAATACAGAATCCCAACAGGGAATTCATCAACTTACAGTACTACAGACACATCACGTCCAACAAAAACATGAGAATGCAAACGTATCTCTTTAGATGAAAACAAAAAGTCATATACATTTATATATATGGTACATATAAAAAAGAGACATGCTCAAAAATGCATATATATATGTTACACAAAAAAAATGCAAAATAAATATTTTTTTTGTGTAAACAATATATTTTACACAACAACAATGCAAAATAAATATTTTCAGAGAATTTATAACTCTTGATCTCATAAAAGGATACATATATGAAAAATGACATTAATTCATTAGCAAAGACTTTCAAATAACCATATATGGATCTCATATGAAAAAAACATACACGATACAAATGAATGGAACAGGGAATACCTTCTTCCAATGGTATGAGAATATATATAAAAAAATTTGTGATGCTCGTTGGTATATGCCATTGAATTGTGTGTTATTCTTCCTACAACCAAGTAAAGAAGTAAAACGTCTTAGATGCATAAAAATTGAAAATTTGCTAAAAAATTTAACGAAAAAGAAAGAGATAGAAGAATTAATGATTACTTTATTTCTTTCGGATTTGATTAAACATATTTTACTCTTTGGCATCTCTGATGTGGCTCACCTAAGTTCATAAGATGAGGATCAAAATTATGAGAAGTTGAGAACCATGGTAGCATAAGTTTTTAAGAGGGGATAGAAATCAAGGATGACTGGAATAAGTTACCCACATGCTTGTACGTGCTTGAGTAATACCAATGGATTGATAATATTAGGCCACCTTCGGATGTTGCATCGACACTAAGAGTCCTTGAAAAATCTACCGATGGCTTGATAACCTTTTTCAGAGAAGTTTTCGTGGTAGTGTATATAGAGGAGGCTATGTTTGATAAAAAAAAAGGGTATGCATCTGGTGGTTGGCCACCAATATGATGGTGGTGACTGGTAAATTGAAGAGAATATAAACTGAAATGAAGAAAAATGAAGAGAATATAAACTGGTAAGTTGTATTTAGATTTTTTTTCAAAGAGAAATGAAGAGAATATAAACTGAAATTAGATTTATATAGAGGGTGTGTTATACTTTTAGTACGTTTTTGAAACTTATTTAGTAATGTAGTACGTTCACTATTTGTAATTGGAAAAGTAGGGTGTGTGAGAGAGAAGGTAATAGAGATAGAAATGAAAATGGGATATAAGACTTGTGTGTTAGATTACTTAATAACCCCTTTGATGGTTTTGTGGAAGAAGAAGAGAGAAGGAAGGAAGAGGAGAGAAAAAAGATTTTTTTTTTTTTTTTTACGCTCAGATTTTTTTTTTTTTTTTTTGTATTCTCCTTCCTTCTAAAAACTAAAATATTAGTCAATGAAATTTTTTAAAAACCAAATTCCAGGTATAAAAAAAATCTATGTATTTTTCTCTATTATTTGGTATGCATTTTGTTTGATGAATTTTAAATATAATTTCATATATTAAATTATCTGTACATATTATTAAGAATACAGATGTCTGTACACATTATCAAGTGTACAGAGGTATATATTTCATATATTATATTATCCGTATACATTATTAAAGAGTACAGATGTCTGTACATATTATCAAGTGTACAAATATAATATGTTTAATTCGTACACTATTTTAAGTATACAGACATCTGTACACTTAATAAGGTGTACAGATATCTGTACACTTAAAAATAGTGTACGAATAATATAATATATTTAAAAATATTAAACAAAATTTATATCAAATTGTAAAGAAAAAAATATAGATTTTTTCTGTTGCTAAGAAGTTTTCTAAAAAAAATGTATATTAACAATTATTTGAAAAATAAAGAAAAGGGGAGAAAAAAGGAATAATTGCATGAAGGTAATTATGTATGTTAGGGGATGGCAAAAAAGAGAATTGAACAGTTGCAAACAGTGGTCAATGTACTACTTTGCCAATTATGAATAGTAAACGTATAAGTTTTCAAATTAAGTTTTAAAAATGTATGTTTTTTCCTATTATCTCTATATAGAAGATAGATATGTTGTAAACCACCATGAACGTGGAGCTATTAGTGGAGAGTAAAATCAGAAATGATTTTTTTTAAGCAGTTGTGTTTGTGACTTTTTAAAAAAAAAAATATTTTCCATGATCGTGTTTTGTTTTTCTCATTAATGGACTTTTGTCTTTTTTTTAAAAAAAAATTTAAAAAGAATCTAATGTGGCTTAATTTGATTGGACATATGACTTGTGCTTTATAGGATAAAAGATAAACATATTTTCCTAATTTGTTAAGTTTTCAAAAATAGATTTAAAAATTAAAATTTTAATTATTGTAAATAATATTTATTACAATCATTTACAAGAAAAACAATAATAATTATGTCTCGAAGAGAACATTAAAAGTTTTTGATATAGAAAAAAATATTTTACATAAACTCTAACAAAAATTAATGTGTATATATATACATATATTTGATAATTTTATATAATTGTTAATTTATAATATTGGCGAGACCATATATTTACAAAGAGTTTTTAAAAAATATTATCTTATTATCAAATTGTGTCTAAAATTACAACGATCCAACTTAAAACTGGAAAAAATTATTAATTTATAGCGATTAGTAATTTATAATATTAATTTATGGGGGTTTTATTGTATCTAGGTTAGAGAGAGGCTTCCGCTTAAGTACAAGTGTCAAAGCCCAACCCATTAAAGAAGGAAATCTATGCTCATTCGTTTTTTAAAACATATTTTTATATACTTATTTAAGCAATGTTGTAAAAGTTTAATCCTACTATCATGTGACATATTACAAAAAATATCATTGCATTTTAATTAATTTAATAATTAACAAAATAAAAGTTTATATTAATTTATAAGATAATAAAATAATATTTTTGAAATTATTTAATGAAATTGTTTTACAAATCTATTTATTTTTTCAGAAATCTTAAGAAACAATAACAGACTATTTAGGATAATTATAAAACCTAATTTTATTTATAAAACTAAGATTAAATATTTGCATTCCTAAATCATTTAATAATGACAGATATATTTTAAAACTATGATACAACATTGCTTATTTTTTAAGAATATATAATACTATATGTAATTTATTAAATATTTTTTTCGTACAACACATCGACGCAGTGAAATCTTATTAAAATCTAAAAAATCACAAATGTTGTATTTTATTCAATAGAATATATACAACTAAAAAACAAATCAAAAAACTAAATCAAGATTTCTAAACAGACGGCTTCAGTACGATTTTTGTTATACTTTCTGGATTTTACCAAATCTATATAATTCACGGTTTTGAACATTGTATCATGTACCAAAGACGGGTTGAAATCAGAGTATGAAACTAAATTAATTAAATGTAAAAGATTATAAAATGTACAGAATAAATCAAATAAGGTCCTTCCAGTGTCGAGAATTATGGGACCTTACTTTGTGAACCATTTTACGCATTATGTGGAATATCTGCCTATAACGTGGTCCTAAAATTTAAGAATGATATTGGTTTTATGCGCAGTCATAATAAGGAACGTTTGAAACAGTTGAAGCAAATGAAAGAGAGAGGACAATTGGATCCTGAGCTTTCTTGATGTGGTGAGGGATTCTTATGGACGGTCACGACACCAACAATAGTAGTTTGGCGTGGAGTTAACGTACAGCTCTTTGGGCGTTATATTTTCTAGTTGTCTCGGTGTATACAAGGTGAGACCCTTCCCTCGTGCCTTACCATGCTTTTGATATGATAGAGTTATGAACTATAAACTTTATCAATAATTCTTTATACTTCTTTATTGATCAACAATGCTGAATACAAGAACCCTAACTGATAAGAAGAGTGAGTTATAATTCTCAAACTCTTATCCGCTTTAACAGAATGCGCATGCTCTGCTCCGGGACCATGACATTTTATTAATTTATAGTGATATTAATATTTCTTTTCTATAACTATTAATTTATAGATATATTTTATTTTTATTTTACTTCCTTAAAAATTTTGAAATTGTGACAATTTTACACAAATAAGATTAGACTTAAGAATGTTATAAATTTTATGGTTTTGGAATTGAAATTTGAATATTTAGAAGAAAAAAAATTATTGGCAGTAAATACAAATACTATAGTTAAATTCACTTATATACATGACATACATAACTTCGAATTTATTAATAATAATTTCAATTGTTGTATTTTAATAGCTTATAAAACAATCAAAATAACATGATGTATATTAAGAAATTGAAAATTTATAGAAAAAATTTAGTTATTTTTATGTCATGTTGTAGAGTATTTTATAATATTATAATTTGAAAATACAACATAATAAATGCTTTATAGAAATGAGTTATAGGATAAATTCAATTTGTTAAAGCATACATTATTTTATATATATATATATATATATGTAACTTTATATGATTATTTAATTTATAATATTATTAAGACTATAATTTACATGGAGATTTCAAAAATATTATTATCTTATTATCTAATCAAATTTTGTTAATTATTACAGTGGCCCAATTTAGTACCATAATAGTTCAATTTCATGAAGTATTTATATTACTTTTTTTTTCTTTGGGGAAAAAGCTAAAAACGTTAAAACTATTAAGTGAAGTTAAGGAGTTAAAGGATGATGATAGTTGAAAAAAGAAAAGAAGAAATTAAATAACCAATGTCAGCTTCTTAGCTTATGTTCTTTGGGGATTACTACACTAAATAATCTAACCGCCAAAGAATAATAACCGAGAGAATCTTGACTTATTGCCAAGGTCTTTGTTTTTACGGAATTAAGAAACGTTAACACCGAAACCAAACTTGTAATCCTTCTTCACATGATCCACCTGGTTCATTTAACAAGTGTGTTTTTCAACCATTCATTATTTATCATCAAAAGCACTCAGAAAAGAATAGTATACGATAAAGTCATTTCCTTTACCTCTGCGGATAGAAGTAATCTGAGTCCAGCAGACAATTGTTCTTCAAGGTAAGCAGCAACAACACCGTTAGAATCGATCTTTCCTCTTAATCGACTCTAAATTAACCAAAACCATAACCATAATTAGAACATTTTTTAGTTGCTTGTTTCAAAACTCCAATGGTACAAAAAGGAACGAGGCATGTACCTGTCTAAACATGCGGTCATACCCCACACTAGCTGTTACATCTTTTGAGATATAGTTGTAAATGAAATCCGTTGCAAGTGACAGCTGATTATTAAAAAAAATTATGAATTAGCTTTTATACTCTAAATAGAATTAAAGATGAATTAATTAATACAAGGCTGGAATGTTCACCTTCTCTGTAACCTTTTGAACATAGTTCATGACAGCCAAACCATTGGAAGAAACTTGCCCAGACGCAACCTGATAACACCAAAACATTTATTGAAATTGAAAAATCTATAAAATAAGATCAAAGCAAGAAAGAAACATTGATAAGTTGTGAGTTGCTCAAATTCCAATTAAAAAGAAACTACTCTTACCATTTTATCAGTCTCGTAACGAGCTGTATAACCAACACCCGACTTCCTATTCTGACCAATCCAGAAAACTTCACCACCCAAAGATAGGTGTGGTGTCACATGCTGCAAAAGAAAACAAATATATCAGTCAGTGAAAAGATGCTACAAAACGATTGTCTAGGGATAAAGGGGAAAGCTACCTAACGATATACACTTGATCACATAATTTGATAGAGACCAGCTTTATTAAAAAAAAGGTAAAGCATAATAGCAAGGCATAGTAATTCACTTTACCTGAATGTAGTTAGCTCCATAAATTGAACCGTTTCCAACCTGAAGCTGAGTTCTGTAGTCTGACCCCTAAATAAATGTAAAACCGGGATATGTCAAAACAAAATAAAGCTAAAAGCTGTATTATATACCATATAAGTATAAGATAACAACACATACTGAACAGAGAAAAATCATCACCTTGTAATCAAAAGTGAGTTGGCCTTGCGACATATGTTCTTCATTAGTCAGCTGGCAGAGAAAAATGGAACAATATGTTTATAAGATTAAAGGAGAATACTATGCAGCTACTACACCGTAGATCAGAACGCACACTAGGACACTTTTGTTACCTGAGCAGTACCCTTGATGGAAAAATTCTCAGTTAAATCACACTTGCCTCTCGCATTAAGTCTACCATCCGTCGTGACCCTTCCCAGAAGCATCAGCTGTTGTACAAAGTTTGTCAATGTTATATAATCCCTGTAGATGGAAATCATTCTAGTACGCACAGCTACAATCAACATAAACATGCATACCTTGGGGTCAACGAAAATAGCACCAAAGTCATAACTGGCAGTTGGAATTTTGATTACTTCGGAATGTTGAGTAGGAACCTCAGTCGGTCCCATCAATACGCTGTTTTGAAACATCAATACAGAGGCTTAGTTTTAAGAAAACACAACACAAGAATGAGATTACTGAATTTGTTAACCAAACATCATCATCATTACCTATGGGTGACAAAAAACTTCTCGTTCACCATCTTGTTATAATCGAAGCGGAAACCCTCGAATAGTTCTGGCTTTAAAGACACTGCAAATTAAGTGAAAGCAAACGAGTCAATCAAAACAAAATCCACACATACCAACACATGGTCACAAAACACACCCGAATCAGAATGTAATTTAACAATAAACAAGTCTAAATCATCGAATTTGTGGAATCGCAAACATCAAATTCATACTTAATAATAACAATCTATTGATTCCGATCGTTGGTTCAAACGCAGAGATTAAAAGAACCACGAAAAAACAGAAACCTAATAAATAATACACAGATAGATTGTGATCTACCAAAGTAGAGAGTTCTCAAAACACAAAGAACGAAGATATCAAACAGTACAAAGAGAGAGAGATAAAGAGCGAAGACTGAACTGTAAGCTTCACGGTGGAGTTCCTCATAGATGAGGGGGCAAGGGAGGTTTGAGTAATCCACTTTCTCGCCAATTTTGGTCTTCACATCGACCTGCGGCGTAAAAATTGGTGGTGGAAATCCCGCCATCGCTGCTCAAGGAGGAACTGTTTGATTCGCTAAAGAGAGGAAGACGATGACAAAGACGAAGACGAAGAGAGAGTTTTTGAAGGGTTTTTGGTTTTTGTTTGCCTCTCAGCGTGTACGTCAAGGGTTTTGTAATCGTGCCAAAATTAGTTTGACCCGGTTTCTTTGATTTTTACCTTTTCTGAAATAGGTCGGAACCCATCTATTTCGGGTCTCATATTTTTATTTTATTTTTTTTATTTTTTTTTTTTGCCAAAAAAACATGTTTATTTTCATATAATTTTTTATTATATAAAGTTGGATTTTCCAAGTTAGTCATTAATAGTATTATAACACGTGTCAAATATATTGATGAGATGTTGAAATATGTCAAAAAAATTATTATTTTTCAAAATAGCTAATGAAAATAATAACATTAAAAATTATTATTTTTCAAAACAGCTAATTAAGATAATAACATTAAATCTACATAAAATTTACATCATTATATCTAAAAACAATGTGCTAAATCAAAAAGAAAAATTAAGAAAACTAATATATTTTCTATTTTATGCTAATTATATTATATGTGTTTTCTCAATTAGATTTTGACATGTATAAACAAAATAATAATTTATTAAGCATGTATATTATTATTAATCAAGAAATAGTGAATAGCAAAACTAAAAAGAATTATTACATAAGTTATGTCAAAAGAATTATTATTTTTGAAACGTGATAGGAACAAATAATTAAGAAAATAACATTATATCTACAATAAATTTACATGTTTATATCAAAAACTTTAATCTGTGATTTTTTTTTCTGATATAATTTTGCTGATCTATTGTGGGTCTTTTATTCGTGTGGATTTTTCAATGGAAGTTATCAGATGCAATGAAATGGAATCAAAGTATATAAAGCCTGCTAAATTTATCGATGATGGAGGTTCCAAAAGTGATTCTACAGTTAGTAGTGTTATAAGTTTCGAAGATTAGTTGGTGGTTGATGTATTTGGTCAAAATCTAGAGTTTTCTTTTCTGGATAATGTCAATGATTCCGGTACTTAAATAAGACTTGCTTGCTCGAGTAATTAAGAACCGATTTTGAAATTTGGGAAGTTGGAACGGTAAATCGTTTTAATATTGGTTTTAGACCTGATTTATGTGGTTTTCTATCGAATTTGGTTCGTAAACCGTTTAAATCCAGGTATATAGAGAAATATATGAGAACTTTTGATTCATATAGAAATAGGTCGAGAATTTACGATTTGAGAACATTTGAGATAAGGTCATAGTTATAAGTAGTTTTGGTACAATGCGATACTTCTGAGAAGTAAATAAGGCATCGATCCGTAACGTGATTATGACATATGTTTTGGATTGTTTATAAAGTTTATATTTTATATATCTGAATTATCTACGGCTTTCTATATACATACCATCATGATTATAATATTCAAATTTTTGTTTTTATTATGTTATATCAACTTTTTTTCAATTTCTCAACTTTGATTGGGTCGGTCATTACATCATTGTAATCGAGTAGATAATTTTCACTAGTTGTTCATCCAAAATATCTTTGGAGTAAAAGAAATTCATGATTAAAGAAATTATGTCACAAAACAATTCTAGTAATTATAACTATAATTATGCCAAGCAAAATAAAATCTATTTAATTTGTTTAAAAGACATTTTATAATGGGTGATAAAGAGCATACTTTAACAATAAAATAATTTAGAGTTTAATTAACATATTTTTTATGGTGAAACATACAATAAAATTGTAAATGGTTACTAAATTATATGTTGTTTTGATAAATTCTTTGCATGTAAAATATTTTGTAATAAGTTGTGAAACGTTTTTGAAATTTGACAATAATATTATGTGTAATGATGAGTATTTGGCAAAAGTTTTGGTCGAGTATAATTTAGCTTTAGATTATTGTAATAATTGTTATAATATATTAAAACATAAAAAGATAAATAAGTGTACGAAGCTATATACAAATATGATTTTTTCTCTAACTAAAATTATTTATATATTTATTTCAAAAAACAATTTTTTTTTTATATTTATAAAAAATTGTTTAGGGTTTGGAATTTATTCTCTTTAAGTAATTTTAATACCCTCAGGCCCTTGTCTAGTGTAAATTAGAAAGTAGTAATAAATTTCAATTTTCATAAGTGATTTAAAGCAAACGTATTTTCAAAAGAGGTGAGTAGTATGTTAAAATTAACCTTTTTACATGTTTTTATATTAAAGATAAAAAGAAAACAAATGGTTTTAATCATCAAACTAGGATATCTTATAGACTACGAGATTGATTTGAAACTATCTTATTGCTTTTCAAGATATACATACTTTCATATACAGTACGTAATACTTGAAGATCAAGTAAAATAATACATTAAGACGTATCAAATAGAATTGTACACTAATTTAATTTGTATAATTCAAGAAATTTAATTTAAAGAAATTCAACCGATTGAGTAAACAAAATAAATCAAGTAAACCGATTTTAATTTAAGTTATTATATGATTGAATAAATCCTCCACTATCTCTGTTATTCTTTCTTTCAAGACTTTAGAACGCGAAACAAAATAAATTGTCTTAAGAATAAGGAGGAGTCTGCGCTTAAAGAAGAAAACAATTACAAACCTAAACTGTTGTTGAAGACTAACTCACCCAGACGCGGGAATCATGTCCAAAACTTTCATCATGAATGCAAAAATAAATGCATCTTCTTGAAGCTTCTCGAATCTGCAAGTTCATCAAACAAACCCTTAACCAGCCACATTGCGAAAAACCTTCTTTAGCTGAATAGGATTGGAAGTCTAGTCTAAATTGTAGAAACTGGCATGTGTTATATTGTTGGGACAAAGGAAAGGACTAATTCCATACCTCCCCGATTTTGAGAAATGCCCTGCGCCAATCTCACATTTGAACAGAAGTATGTTGTTGTCAGTCTTCGTTTCTCTCAGTTTCGCCACCCACTTGGCAGGTTCAGAGTACATAACTCTTGGATCTGTTGGGCAGATAGCAACAATTACAAAGGTCGACGATAGGTCAGAAATAAACCTGAGCCATCTTATAAAAGAGAAGCAATTTCGTTTTCAAATTGTCTCTAGGACTAAAGAAAGCTTACCATTTAACCCAGCAGTTATAAGAATATTTGGATAATTCTGTGCTGTTACCTGTAATATTGTCAACAGATGCATCATCACAGAGAACTTCCAAATCATTTATTGCAGATAATATCAAAAGAAGTCAGACATATATACTCACATTGTCGACAGGGGAATATGACTTCATATAGTTGTAAAATTCTTCCTTTCTGGGGTCACCCCACTCCTACAATGATAAAAGCCAAATATCAGACACGTTAAAGCACTAAACCATTTATCAAACATTATTAAACAGAATTAGACTACACCTACTTGATTTGCTAAGGAAATCTATCTACCCTTATGGTTATTCCGATTCGCAATGCAAATCACTATAAACACATGCAGATGATGTACTCTGTAATGAAAAAGAATATGCAATTCAAACGTTTTAAGACACTGAACAAGTATCGAACCCACCTCCCATTCTGATGTCGTAAGAGGAATTGTTGGGTCCAGCATTGTTGTCAAAACGTCTACAAAAGGAACTCCAGCGACAGCCACCTTGAATAAGTCAGGCCTCATATTAAGGACAGCACCCATCAGCAATCCGCCAGCACTTCTTCCTTCGATGCACAGTTTTTCTTTCGAGCAATATTTATTTTCTATTAAATACTCAGCACAAGCAATAAAATCAGTGAATGTGTTTTTCTTCTTTAACAGCTTTCCATTCTCGTACCACTGTCTCCCCATTTCACCACCCCCACGGATATGAGCAATTACATAGATAAACCCACGATCTAACAGGGATAACCTTGATGCCTTGAAATATGGATCCACGGAAATCTGTAAGATAAAAGAGTATTTCATAGCTCAGCTCGAAAGACGTAAAAGGACCGAGAATTTGAGGACCTTAAAAGATATCAGCTAAAAATACCTCATATGAACCATATCCATAAAGCAGCAATGGATCAGATCCATCGAGCTTTGCAAGTTTTTTGTTATACACAATAGACATTGGAATTTGAGTTCCGTCTGATGCTGTTACCCATTTCCTTTCTGTAACATAGTTTGATGCATCAAAACCTCCCAATACCTGAATGAAATACATCAGGTTATCAAATTGATCAAGGACAACCATGCCGAAAGAGAAGAAGACAGATTAGGAAAACAAAACCGTAAAAGCAAAGTAAAAGCCAAAAAGAAAAACCTTGAAATTTTTCATATTTTCCATGTGTATTTCATGTCAATACCACTCATTACCATTCAATGAAATACGCTTATGCATTGCAAATTTTTAAATGCGCAACTAAATGTGCAGAGGGCATAGGAAATAGAAATAGACCCAAAGTAGGGACTTGGCAAGAATAAGTAGTTTACTTACTGTGTCAATCTTCTTGACAACGGAAGTACCACTGTCCATGTCATAGTCATACACAGAAGGAGGTGTTTTCAAGGAACTGTAGCAAAACCTTAAAACATTGGACGAAAACTCAGACTCTGTTGCGTCAACTGAATAGACCGGGTCAACAAAGCTAACACTACGACCACCTTGGAGACCTTCCAGTGGCTGTCCCTCAGCAGGAAGCCTATGAACTGTTATCTTCTGCAGACCCTGTTCACGCTCGAATACTGCTAGATGATCTCGAAAAAGCTGAATTTCCTGAATCTTTACACTGTCCATGCCAAAAATATAGCATAAGTGAGTTGAAGTTTAAATGCATCTAAAAATGAATTAGCAATTTGAAAACAACCCCAGCCATTCATGTGGTCTAAGCCAAAGAACATACACAAGACAAAAAAGTAGTTGGACTTCATTTGGGTTTGGGTAGGAACACTGACAATGGCAAAGAGATCCCAACAAAGATGTTTACCTTTCTCTATGTGGAAGCAGAACAGTTGTCTTCGATGTGTCGTCAACTGAACAGGCGACCAATTCTGAGTTGTAAAATTCAGTGCTCCTTCTCTGAATGAAAAAGTGGTTCCCACGATGACTGACAGATGAATCAATGCCATCTACACGAGGAGTCAACACCCTAAGTCCATCTTGAGGCTTGCACACATCAAGTGAGAAGACAAATCTTGTCGTTTTGCTTTCAGATGCAACAAATATATACTTGTGGCTCTCAGAAGCGTGAAGATCAAGAGAAAACATATCATCCTTCTCATGGTAAAGGCATACATCACTGCTCTGCTCTGTCCCCAACTTATGTAACCAAACCTGTTTCAAAGAATATATGAAGATGAGAACATGGAAGCCACACAAATTGATGTTTCCAGTAAAAGGTAACATTAAACTTAGTAAAAACTCAAAAATATGGCATCGATGAGGTGTATAATGTCATAATCTGATAGAAACAGGATAATGTAAATTCAAAAAGGTACTATATCATGCAAAATTTAATCCCTGCATCCAAAGTACAACACATTAAGATAGCAGGGTGAGAAAAATAATGAAGGTAAACCTTGTCAGGTCGCAGGATTTCGTCCATAGTAATGTAGACCAAAGCATCATTACCAGCCCATTCAAGATAACAAGTCAGTCCTTTCAGCTGTTCCCCCACTGGCTTTAGGGCTTCAGAGTCGATGACAGTTACTGTATAAATTTCATCACCTTTTGTGTCCTCAGCATATGCCACCAATTTATGATCGGGACTGGTCTGAAGACAGAATCAAGAGAATGAGACACATCATGTTAACAAATAATAGAAGATTTTAAACAGAACATTCTAAAGAGTAAATAAAAAAATCAATTCATAGTCCAACCTTGAAGGCACCAATTCGGTAGTAGTCATGCTCTTGAGCCTTGATATTCTCATCCAATATCACATGCTCAGGAGGAGCATCAGGACCAGTTAGCATAGTATCATACACAGAAGGCTCAGCTTTGTTGTCAGGGATCAAACGCCTGCAGTTCTGAACATACTCCTTTCCTTGAAGATATCGCTTATAATAGTAGTAAGGACCCTTGCGTAGAGGCGCAGATATATCATCTTCTTTGATTCTCCCTCTTATTTCACCAAACAGCTGATTCTCAAATTGCTTGGTCCCTGAATGATATATATTTTTTTATCAATCTTCATTATCACAAGCTTGCATAATTCAATAAGTCACTAGCAAAACTGAAACCCTAACCCTAAAATCTTACTGATGGTAAATTGAGAGACTCACCGGACATGACGTAATCAGTGTAGTCGTTTTCTTCACGGAGATAAGAAAGCATATCGGGATTGCAACGAGAATCGTCACGGAGCCAGTAGTAATTGTCAACCCTAACGTCACTGAACATCTCCATCACATGCTCCACCTTCTTCGCCACAGGAGGAGATCTCGATTCCGCCATGTCTCCCGGTGGTGTTAACGGCAATGATGCAGCTCCGGTATTATTAGTGGACGAGAAAGAGGAAGAAGAAGAAGAACAAAACAACCGTGGAGTAGGGCGGCGGCGAGGAACAACAAGAGAAACGAGGCAAGAAAGAGGAGTATCTAAGTGGAGAAGACGACTACGAGTCGCGAGAAAGTGAGTGCCGAGAGATACGAGTCCACGCCCCCTTATTATCATTTACGGGTTTTTAGTTGCCTAGAGACTCGCGACGCGTGGTTGTTGTTAAGGATCAGTTAAATCCGGTTTGGACAAACCGACCAATCTTTTTTTAATCCAGTTTGGACAAACCGACCTATCTTTTTCGAACCAAAGTGTTTTATTGACGGTCTATGTTCTTGCGTGGAGTATTTTATTGAACTTGATGAATTTTTCTAGCCTGAGATTATTAACCCAAACCTAACTGAATCGTACTAAACCGATCAAAACAAGCTGCGATGATAAGATTTTGGTCTTACATACAGAACAAAGAGTCAAAGACGAAACAAAACAGGAAAGAAACACGTATAATAATAACATCCAGAAGAAGTCCAGGTTAAAGTGCATCAAAACTACTAAAATTACCAAAGTGACATTCACTTTCACAAGAAAATGTTTCCAAAATGGAAAAAGCAAAAAACAATGGAAGTGTAAACAACATCAGATGATATACCTTGAAAGAACATAAGCCAATGGCAATGGTGATACTGGCTAACTTTGATCAGAGCAATACGAGACTAATAACGATGTAGGATCATCATCATGAATCACAGAAAATAAGGAACACCTGTTCTTGGCCCTCTCATTTGATTGTTCTCTTCTGTTTCCGTGAAGAACTTCACTTCCCTTTCCTGGTAAATTAAGAATATTTCAACATATCATAACAGTGACTGATGACCCGATCTTAAGCACTTCCCAGAAACACAGAGAGCACAATCAATAAAGACGGCAGACGAATTCTAACGCACCAAGATCTAGAATTTCACATAGATAGATAGTTCCCACTCAACTGTTACAAGAGCTAGAAACCCATGGAAGATGATCTAATATTACTGACAAAAACATGATTCCAACTCTATCTCCCCAGAGTTACTTGTCCAAGTTCCAGTAAACAGTAAATTTGTATAAGGTTTGGGTAGACAGACTAGAGAGACAAGTAAGTAAATAGAATCCTCTTACGTAGAAGAAAGTGCATAAAAGAACATGATACAAGAGATTGTGGCATGTAGGTCGGAAAAGAGAAAACAAATAACTCACCATGTTGTCATTGAAACTCAATATAGAAGCCACATTCCCACATCGGTAGCAGTAATTAGGTGCAGACCACACCTTTACAAAAAATATATAAGAGAAGAAACATTACCAAGCAGATTATACTTCCAAATATCCAGAATGAATCACAAGAAAACTAGACACTTACAGTTACGAGACCTTTATCTTGGAACATGTACTTGAGACCTTCTTGTACAAGCTGGTGTGCACGACATACTAGATCAAGATTGTTAATATGGTTAAACTGCACAAGAAGCAAAACCAAAGATCAGGGAACTGAAATACAATTATTTCTTTACCTGGCTTATTCAAATTTCAACCCAAAAAAAAAAGATTCATACCTCAGTGGTAACCCTAGACCCGAAAAGCCAACCAGCTCCACGTGGACTGACAGCCCATGTTTCAATATCTTCAGGATCACTCCACATAAGATCACAGAAGGGTCCTTCATGCGGTATTTCGCAATTCCGCTCAATCAGTCTTATCTAGAGGACAAGATAACATCTAAAGTGAGTGAATGAGATTTAATTTATCATGAATAACATTTGCGGGGTAAAATAATATACAATTACAAAAAGCACATTTTAACCTGATCAATTGTCCGTACATCCGGTGAAAGGCCACCATGAACACAAAGAACCTACATTGAGGATACAATACTTTTTTAATATAGATAACAACTAACTTGTACATTTATATAACTCTACGAGCAGGTACATCATAATACAATGCCAAAGAAACTGAGGAAAATACTTACAGTGCCATCTATAATAGCTGAAAGAGTAAGATAGTCAAAAACATCCGTGCAATATCTCCATGCATTAGCATTACCATACTTCCTTTGACATTCGTCATAGAAACCATACACCTAGCAAATGTAAAATTGGAATGATAATTTTAGATAACTATTTAACAAAATGAACCTGCACGGCACAAAATACAACACCACCAAGTGTAATATGACACTTTAACCAGAACAATTGTGGTCATTTCATTCTTTTTTTTTGTAGATGTCTCGGATTGTTATGTACAACTTTCTAAGACTTGTCACTATGCAAGTAAATTTGATCATACCGCCGGTAGATCATACACATCTAATTTGCACTAGGAGTCTGTTTAATCGTAGTGAAGGTTTACAACAAAATATTATTACAATCTTCTTCGTTGAGAGTGAATGTTGAAAACTATGATATGGTGGAGGAATAGAAATGAATAAGAAGAAAAGTACTGGTTGCTAAAAGTTAAGATAAAATGCATCTTAGTTAATACCCATGTCTACATCTAGCATGGTATTGCCACATGTACAAAATCAACTTTGAAGCAAGTTATAACGATTGAGGAAGAAAATCAAAATTACTTCTCCACTAGGAATTGCATGAAGAGCACAGCAACAATAGACATAAGTGGCATAGAATTATGCATACCTGAGTTAGCTGTCTGCTTTCATGATTTCCGCGCAAAAGTGTGATATTGGCTGGATGTCTACACATTGAAATACAAATACAAGAGCGGTTTTTAAAGCTCACAGCAAAGTAAGTAGGATGTATAGAATTCCAGGAAAACAAACAAAATAGAGATCTACTTCCAGTAGAGCAATGCATTTACAGCTTATAGAGCATTCTGAAGGAGAACTATGTTAAATAGTGGAAAGGAAAGATGATCAATAGCATGTGGAAAACATAACAACAGGACCATTTCTATAAAATAAATCGTACCTTGCTTTAAGAAGCAAAAGAATGGTGAAAACTTCAAGACTGTTGTAACCTCTATCAACGAAATCTCCCTGAGAAAATCCCCAACAGAAAATTAAAACACTATGTATACATACTGATTTCTCGTAAGAGAGTAAGCTCAAAGACCAGAGTGTCTACCATAAATATGTAATTAGTCTCGGGAACATGACCTCCGGTCTGGAAAAGCTTCATAAGGTCATGAAACTGGCCATGGATATCACCACAGACGGTGACAGGACTGTTGACAGGTTGTACATTTGATTCCTCGATAAGAATTTCTTTCACCTATAAATAATAGTCAAGACACATCTTGTGTGGTTACCACCAATCCATCTTAGCAAAGCATTTTTCATGAAAAGAAGAAGAAGAAGAAGAAGTCTACTACTCAAAATAACAAGTTTTGCAAGAGCGTGTGGCTTGTGCATCCGTTAAGTGAATTAAATTGGGCTACAGAAGAACTAAAGTTATCCCTAAAACCCCTAGAATTTAGAAGCGAATTTGCAAGTTGATTGAACCAAGTCAATAGAGAGAGAGAAAAAAAAACCCTAAAATCCAAAGGAAACAACAGTAAGGTAGAAGAAGAGACCAGATTCAATCTTCTACAAAGCAAAGCTAAAAAGCCTGAATCGGTAAAGCAAAGAATTGGGTTTTGTAGATGAATGAATCTTCCCAGAAGAGAAGAGAAAGAAAAGCACACAAGAACAAGAAGAAGAATAAGAGGAAGAAGGGCGTACGTATTCGCAGAGAAGCTGAAGCTCGTCCTCAGAGAGATGTTGGCCGTCTTTAACCTTGGAAATCCATTGATCTAAATCCATGGCGGCCTTTAATTATCCTCTGTGTGTGTGTAAAGTAAGTGAGAAATTGGTGCTGTTTTGTCGATTTCAACGGCGAGTTCGGACGATCTTTGGTGGAGAATTGAAGCAAAAGATAGATCTAGCAGAGCATTGCTCCCTCCGCTTCGTTAGGGTTACGTAAGTGGAAAGAGGGAGAGAGAGAAAGAGAGAGAAAGGGGAAACAAACACAACGAACCAAACAATCTCTGACCCAAACCCAATTTGGTTTTCCCCCAACTTCATAACTCTCGATCCGTCCGATATTTATTATTAATCATTTTTTTGGTAAATAATACTCTAATCATCATTTTTAATTTTTTTTTTTAGTTTATTACTTTATTTACCAAACTTTATAACTAAGATTTTCAACAACAAAAAAAAATTTGCCATCCATTTTTTGGTAATTTATTTTTTTGACTAAAAAAGGTTAGGAGTAAGCGAAACAGGTTGAGAACAAAACTAACTCCAACTCTATTTAGTGTTTATTTTTGGGGGTTTTTTTCTTTCTAATTTGGCTTTCAATGTAGAGATAACTTTTTTAGCAAAAAAAAAAAAAACATTTTTACGATGGTCTCCAGATTAGAATGGAAAACAGTCATTAATTGTTTGTGGGACATAATTTTACGAAAGGGATATGCGTGGGTTTAGTTTTCGACTTGGTCAATTGGTGATCTTAAGCTCAATAATTTTTAAGTGTTTGGTGGGTTTAGAAGGGTGTAAATGAGTACAAAAAGGTTGTTTGCTTTTGCAGTGGCCAGTGGGTTTAAACTCTCTTTAATGACGAATGAGGTTGGAAGAGTCGTTCATAACCGGAAATTTTGGTAAAACAAGAATGGAATATACTATATATGTTGTCTACGGTGCTAAATGTTAGTGGACTGCTAGGAGAAACAATTATTTGGAACTATTAAATAGTGGGACAAATTAAAATAAAATAAAAATGTAGAGAGGGTATTCGAACTACGAACTACAAATTTGAAAATATATCGGTCGACTCTCATTGTCTATATGATGAACTTGTATCTTGTGATGGCGAAACTGTGGAAAAACTTGCTCAGAAAATTCAAAGAAAGATTTTAAAGTACCGGGAAGATTGCAGTCTCATTTTAAACGAATGGAAGCCAGATTTGGGAGATAGTGTTAATATATAATCTGTTTCTAAATAAAAGCTGAAGCAGTTGTTCACTTGTATTATTTTTACTTATATAGATTCTTCATTCTTGGAATGTGATGATGACATTGATAAGAAGTCCATTAATCTGAGTGTATATCAAGAATCATGTAATTTTCTCACATGTAACTTATGCGGATGTATGTATGTGTAAATATGATTTGACAACGAAAGACTGAAATATATAGACGTTCATGTGTCCCTTGCATTTTGTAGAGGAGCTTTCACGACTTGCACTATCTGTTTTGGGAAATTTTAGGAGAGATAGTGTAAGCAATCACTAGCAAGTAACAAACCAAACATTGTCGAGTTTTTCTAAGATGCAACATCAAAATGAAAAGAGAGGGAGAAAAAAAAACTAAAAGAGCAAAAAAAAGCTGAAACATAAACAAAGAAAAACTAAATTAATGCTAAAGTGAACGCTCCCGCGTGTTCAGGTCCTCCATAAGTAAAACTCGTGTTGCTCGTCGTCTTGATGTTGTAGTAGGTGGGATTCGTCTCTTCGACTGTGAGATTGTAGGTCGGCTGGAAATGTCGGATGTCAACAATAATTCCCAGATCGCGATTTCTTTGTAATCATTTGAGGTAACTATTGAGATGATTTCTTTGATTAATCCTAATCATGCAGCAAGTTCACTGATAAGTTTGTTTGTTTTCTTTTTTTGGTATGTTGCAGGTATTTCTCTAAAGCGTTGGATCAATATATCTTTGAAACTATGTAATCAGTAGATCTTTCTCTTGTTTTAAAACTATATATGTAACTAGGTGATAGCCTACGAGTTGTTTGGGTTATTACATAATCGTTATTCTATTTTGAAGAAATAACATAAACTAACATGTTACTATCATTTTAGTTTTTTTTTTTTGTACATCAAAATATTTTACTTATGTTTTGCTTATATTTTACATAGATTTTAATTATTTTTTGTTAACTTACTTTTTCATTTTAAAAATATATGTAAAAATGTGAACTTGTCATATTGGGCCATGAACTTATGTATTTGTTAAACCGTCTTAGATTTATTACCGTTTTAGCAATAAATCTAATATATTGCACTGATAATGATATCGTGCATTTTAAATGTCTGACTTTTCGTGTTCTTATTATGTTTTAAAATAAGTAGAACAATATATGAATTTAAATTACAACGTTTTACAATATATGAATTTTAGATTATTTTAGTTTAATATTTAAAATAAAATGCTAGAATAATATCACTCATATACATTTTTAATATAAATCTATAAAAGATGAATAATAGTGTATCTGAGTTTGATTTTTTTATTATATTGAAATTAACAAAGACAAATAATTATAAAATTTAATTTTAAAAATAATAAATATAAAAAAAGAGGACTGTCTGTGTATCAACTCCTTAGAGTATGGGTCTAGAAAAATCTTAGAGGGGGGTTATTGGTTCTATGGTTTTAATGGATTTGGAAATCAAAGCAAAAATCATGTGTTATTCAATCATTGATTTTGAAATACTTATCAAAATTATGTGTTATTGGTTTTATGATTTACAAATACTTGTTAAAATCTCATGTTATTCATTTAAGGATTTGTTTTTGGATTTCAAAATCCATATTATGTTTTAAATGGATTTGAAAGTGTAAAATAGAAGGATTCAAATCCAAGGATAAAACATGTTATTTCAAAATCCATGTGTTTTGATTTTTAGAATTTACAATTTCATATGGATTATCACCTCTCCAATAACAGATAACAACTAGATCGAACCAAATCTATTTATGAACCACAACAAATCTTACTATGTTTTATTTACAGATAGAGAAATCTTAGCAGAGTTATCTAGTTGTTATCTAAACCACAAAAAAACGAGTCTTTTAAATTGGTTGTCTTTTTTTTTTTTTTTTTCCTTTTCCATTGAATAACAAGACGTTAATGGATATGTGAGTTGGTGAAGACTTCTTCATCTGTGGATAGATCATCGCATAAGCAAAAGTGTGTGAACCCTTTTCTCCCGCTCTTCTCTTTTGGCTTGAGGAGTGCTAGATAAAACATGATTTAAAAAATTATCTAAATCAATTTGTATCAGGGGATTCTAAAACTAGAAATAAATTATTTCTCATCGAAAAATTTACATGAACTTGGAAATCTCTTAAGATTTGGAAATCGATTTACCATTGCAGTGATCATATCATACCATTTTGGTATATTTTGTCAATGAACTCTGTCATTCATGACTTGACCATTATAATATTATATTGACGCGATTATCTCCAAACCGGAGAAGGAACTCAAAACTATCTTGTATGCAAATCATGGTAAAATTAGATGAATATAATAATTATGTTTTTTCGTAATTGTTTACTATAGGTCTGATGTTTTAAATTTAAAAGATGAAGTACGTATTCACAAGTGCACCTATTATGTGCAAGGTAATAATGTATTGAATCTACAAAGACCAAAACGATCCAACACCGTGACTCCTTCTATTGAAGAGAGATCAGGATTATAATTAATCAGAAATTATACCGTTTACAGAAATTGAAATTTGGGATCAGGCTGCGGACCGTTATTTATTTTTCTATATATCTCTTTCTTTTTTATAAAATTGGTTAGAGTTTTGAAACTCAATAAAAAAATAAAAATAAATAAAAATATAATGAGTAGCTTATATTCATTTTAAAGAGAGTTTTTTTTTAACATCAAATCAATTATATTAATCATAAAAGTATTACATGATACATGAAACCATTTAAACACAACCATGAAACGAAATAGAAAAAATTGAACACAATTTCCATAAAGAAGTGGAAGTGACCATGCTTATTCCATCTCAATAATATAATCAGAGTTGGTCGTAGGTTGGGAACTCTGGCCATTGGTTTCGTGACGTGGCGTTGTTTATACTTTCAAATGGGCCCATTTAAAATGTAATTACGACTCTAAAGTCTAAATAAAGCCTAACAAATAATGTAATTGACTATGAAAACTATCAAAATCAATAGAAAATCATCATTTACGAATAGAACTAGGATTTAAGCTGTGGTATACGAGACAATTCTTTTATTTTATTTATCATGATTTTTGATTTTAACAGTATTTAATTTAGTAATAAAATATATTTATTTTTTAATTTTTAGTGTTTTTTATATTTAATCAGTGATACAATTATTTTTAAAGTATTATAATTTTATCAGGATAACGCACAAAAATTATGAAATATTTCTGTTTCTATAATGTATAATATTAATCAGAATAGTATTTTGTATTTATTTAAATTAATATTATTGTTTTGTATAATATATTATTATTTAATTTAACTGATAGTTTATTTTTCAGTGTATACAGTTTAATGATTTTCTTTGATTTTTTATTTATCTTGGGAGACATATATAGAAAACAAATTTTCTATTAATAAGGAATTTAGGGAAAAATTAATTTGTTTCTATAAAAAAAAAATCGATTTTGTCAATTTGCCATATTTCACTTATTGCTTTTAGTGCAATTTTATAGGGAATAAAAATGTAAATAACCATAACTAAAAGTGTAGAATACAAAATGTACTTCAAAATTGTTAATATAGATTAAAGACTTTTACCATGATATTTTTCTTAATACCAACCTTAGTTTCTATGATCTCTTAATTAACTGGTCATGCTTCTTTGTAGACCGAAGATTTTGGTCTCACATCACCTACAAAGATGCATAAAACATGATTTAAAAAATTATCTAAATCAATTGATATCAGGGGATTTTAAAACTAGAAATAAATTATTTCCCATCGAAAAATTTACATGAACTAGGAAATCTCTTAAGATTTGGAAATCAAATTACCATTGTAGTGATCATATCATACCATTTTGGTATATTTTGTCCATGAACTCTGTCATTCATGACTTCCATTATAATATCATATTGATGCGATTATCTCCAAACCAGAGAAGGAACTCAAAACCATCTTGTATACATATCATGGCAAAACTAGATGAATATCATAATTAAGTTTTTTCGTAATTGTTTACCATAGGTCTGATGTTTTAAATTTAAAACATGAAATACGTATTCACAAGTGCACCCATTATGTGCAAGGTAATAATGTATTGAATCTAGAAAGACCAAAACGATCCAAAAAATAATCATCCTAACTTTCGAAGAAGGAGATAAACAAAAAAAAATAGAAATTAGAGTTAATAGTCGGCTAAATTTTGTAATGCAATAATATTAGCAGAAATACCTTAAAAGAACACTAAAATAAGTTTTATACCATCTCTACAAACTTCACAAATAACATAGTTGACACAATTACAAAATAATACTCCATCTGTCCCTAATAGTTTGATGTTTAGGATTTTTCACACATATTAAGATAAAGATTAGTTTATTATTTATATTTTTTGATGATTTTTTTTATAGTCATCTTATGTATATGTGATGATTATTTTTTTCTGACATTTTCTTTACTTTTTCACTTTCCCATTTTTCTAGTATTAAAAATATTTACAAAGTCAATCTTTGAGAGACAAAGAAAATTCTCTAGAACATCAATTTATCACGAACAGAGGGAGTAAACCAAAACTTAATTAAATGATATTTAAACTCATGTGCTAGATGACTAGTTAGTCTTACTTTATATTGACCAGCCATTACTTTCAAACCGTAAACATAATTAAGAATTTTCGCCACCGTTTTAGAAAACCTCTCTGAAGTCACTGATAAAATTTCTACAGCATAGCACTTGAGTAAATAAATGATGTCATAAGATCCGTGAACGGTAGCCCAAATGATATTCCTAGTCTGTTTCAGAATCCAAACAAAATCCTAGAAGAAACCCTTGATTATGAACTTTCTTTTCTAATCTATTTCAAAACTTAAGTGATAATTTTGGAACATGATGTTATTTTTGGATATTTGGAGATAATGAGCTAAATTTAGAAACAATTTTTTTTTTTTTTTTTTTTTTGCAAGAATTTCCCTAAACACTAAAGCTAAATAAAAACAAATGATACATAAAAAGGTCTAAATTTTATCTTGTGTTCACTCATAGAGTGGATAAATCTTCTAGTGTTGTTATTTTTTCTCTACTCATTAACTCCTTTAAAATTTAATTCGATTAATACATCTTCTTTCATTTTTTTTTTTTTTTGAGTTTTTCAAAATTCGATTAAATACACCTCCAATAGTGTGGATCATGCGCAAATTTTGTAATATATAGAGATTCCTCAAGCAAATCAAGGCAAACTATTTTTTTTTTTTTTTAATATCAACAATCAAGGTAAACTATTCAAACGTAGAAAATGAGACATATATAAGACACAAATCCACTATAGCACATGATATTTAATTTAAATTAATTTAATATATTTGTTTTTAATATAAAATTATATGTGTAAATTGTTTAATAAATAATTTTATTTAGGTATAAAATGGTTGAGGGATGTCTTTGTAAATAAAAAAATTACACTCTTGGAGTAATATTGTTCATTTCTCTATTTTTGTAGTAGAATATAGAGTACTATTGGAGATGATTTTACTCCAACTATAGAATTTGTAGTAAGATATAGAGTACCATTAGGGATGCTATAAGATATTTCTTGATAAATAATGCTTTAGAAGTATACTTAATTAGACACAATCTTATGCTTGGTTAGACTTTTGTTTCTGTTCCTTTCTCCTCTTCTTCATCTTCTTCGTTGTTTCACTTTTGTTATATATATACATTACTTCCTTTTAGCTTGTATGAGTTTGTGTAATTGTGTGGTTGTTTTCTATGTTTCAGAGGAGTTTGTGAAAATGTTCAAAGACAAAACTGGATACCCTATTGTGAAGCCTGCTCATATGGTAATGTCTTCCTAAACCTCTCACCTCTCACCTCTCTGTATAGTTCATAATAAGAAAACACTCAATTAGGTTTCTCTTTCTGTGCCTAAATTGTGAATAATGGAAGAGGATTAGTTTTGTTCTTATAAATTGGCTCCGTTTTGCTCCCATTTCATGCCATAAGTACCTTTTAAAATGCAGTAAGACCTGGAATTTTTCAATGGAACTGGAACCGCTAGTAAATTCCTTCCTTTCCAATAGCTTACCTGACTGTATTCACTTGTGTGAACCATACCCCGTGAGTTTGATAAAATCTGATGAAAGTGATTTTATTGATTCTCACTTTCCAATTCTGGTTGCTGTTTTCTGATGTTCACACTTCACACCAGGAACTGGCTGAGCCATCTATAAAAGATGCATTCAGTTTGTGTGTACAAAAAGGGGCAAAACGTGTGGTTGTGAGCCCATTTTTTCTATTTCCTGGAAGACATTGGCATAAGGTATGGCTTTGTGCATCTCCATTTTTCTGTTTTCTTGAAGCTTTTTTTTCTTTTATCTCTGGGATCATTGGAGGATGTACGTTACTGGCCTAGTGAGACTATGACCTTTATATAATTAGGACATTCCCTAGTTGACGGCTGATGCTGCAAAGGAGTTCTCTGGCATCTCATACCTCATAACTGCACCTCTCGGCCTTCATAATCTCCTCATGGTAAGAGATAAATCATACTTTTGTTTCCCAAAACGAGCGAGAACTTTAAGCCTAAGGGATGTGAACACCCTCATGCACTAGTGAATGACACTTTTTCCCTTTTAACTTCTTATAGTCGATCTTATGATGTTTCATCTTTTCACAAGAGATCTGTACATCTTTTGGCTCTTGATCTTCTGTAATCTGCTAATATTTCTTTCTGCAGGACGTTGTGAACGACAGAATCCAACATTGCTTGAGCCATGTTGAAGGTGATGCTGACGAGTGTCTGGTTTGTGCTGGAACAAACAAGTGTAAGATCTACAGTAGTTCTTAGGTGTACATGTAAGAACGTTTTTGTATATCTGTTCTTAGTTCTTTCAGATGCGGATAAAAAAGGGAGGCGTATTATATTGTTCATAGTCATCATTTAGTACACGTCTAATGTACACCAATTTCGAGATTTATGGCCTGTTCTTCTTATTGCACACCAATTTGATAGGACTACCGCAATATAATAAGAGTTGTCTGTCTTAAACGTTGTATCTCTCTCTCATGTAAGCGGTGTTTCATGGTTATAAAAAAAAATAAAATTCTCTCGATTCCTTTTCTGGTCTCCTTTTTGTCTTATTGGGTTTCGTCCATTGCACTTGTTTAATTATGAGTAAGCTCTTTTGTCAATCACAAGGCAGAGAAGTCCATTTAATATGTGGCTGTGGTGGTTCATGGACCGGCACAAAAGAACACTTCAAGAAGTCGTTTGTTAGATGTACCATATAATTGTGTTCACATGATGCTCAGTTGAATAGTTCAGAAAGAGACAACGAATGTTATGATTGAGTTGACTTGGAGTCTTGTGTAATGAAGTTAGTGCATATTTGACTAATTTCTAGTGTAGGACGTAGAGATTTGGGAGAATCACTAGAACACGAAATGGCAGAAGCTGTTGTTTCTGTTACAGTGCAGAAGCTAGGAGAGTTGCTCTTGGAAGAACCATTGTTCTTGTTCGGTATAAGTGAGCAAGTGAAGCAGCTACAAGACGAACTGAAGCGTTTGAACTAAGAGTCAGGTCCATATGAACTCACGAAATCTATTTAAGAACCACAAGAAACTAAGAGGTACATTTTGTGGTAAGTTTTATTATATAAGATACTCCTCTATTAGGGTATCAATGTAAGGTCTCTGACCCTTTTTATGTAAGCCACTACATGTTAGTACGTGTATTGAATCTTATCACTTTTTATTCAGACAAGCTATTGTTGAATCCAAATGAAACAAAACAAAAAACCAAACAATGAATCGGACCGGTGATACAACCTAAAAACTTGGAGCCAAACATTGAATCAAACAGCGTGGTCCTACAGAAGAGGAACTCATTAATTTACCTGTCAAAACTATTATATATATTGTGCAGCCCAATATATATAACAGGATATTGGGCTCCTTCTTCATTACAACTTAGGGTTATGAGTGGCTGCGAAGAAGTCTATTTCTTTGAATTATGACCCTAATTTATACTCTATGATGACTAATATGATAAAACAAGTTGTAATGGCAGAAAAACCGGTCTATAAGTATAATTAATCGGTGAATAAAAGTTGTTAATGAGCAAAAAAAAAAAAAAAAAAAAAATGGAAAAAACAGTTACTTGTTGGAGGTACATATTACGAAAGAAATATGTTTGGGTGTAGTTATCGACTTGGACACTTGGTCAAAAGGTGATCCTAATTAAGCTCAATAATATAGTGTTTGGTGGGTTTAAAAGTGTGTAATGAACACAAAAAGGTTGTTTGAAGTGAGTTGAAACTCTCTTAGTGACGATCGAATGTGGTTGGAAGAATTGTTCATAACCAAGAATTTTGGTAAAACATGCAAGGTCGGAGCATCTGACAATTAACCTAGTCACAAAACTTTAGAAAACTGATGCCTTGACAAATGTAATGTGCTATGACTACTATGGTTCGCTAAATTTTGATACATATCACTTTTGATAGATCAAGTCATTTGTGGCAATTGCCAAAAGTTTGTCGGAGAGCCGGAGAGGCTAAACATCTCGTCTACCTTCTCGTGGGTAATTTTCTTTAGATATTTTTTTCATAAACTCTTAAAAATAAGGATCACTTAGCTTGATACATGATGCCATGTGGACTCTTCCAAAAATCAGGAAGATATGCCCCATTAATATTTATATCTCGAAAGTCTAGCACTCGGCCTTCACTTCCTCATCACTATATGTTTTCAGCGTGCAAAACATCCACAAGGACTAGCCAAACACAAACTCATACGGAGATGCAAGTACCAATCCACTCATGCTAGACACACTGAAAAAAATCTGACGTATACGGCATTACCACAAGAGCGTAATCTGAATTTTGTAGAGTTTACTCAAGGAGACTTCAGATATTTAAACAACGAGAAGACATATCTGTATAATCTCTATTTTCTATCACGACTGTGAGACTTATTATGAAAATTAAGAAATCTCTATTTTCTATCTCGACTGTATAATATTCAAAACTATAGCCAAAAAAAAAACATGTCTAACACAACATTAATTGGTCTATTGAATTTTGGAAGCCTTGACAAATAAATTTTACAAATATATATTTGATAGAAAAATTATTTACTGAATCTACCAATAGATTTGGATAGGAAATGAGAAACATGACTCTTTTAGTCCCATGAAGCCTTCTCACTTCTCAGTAGTCAGTAACAAAACCAAAACCTCAGTTACATCAAACGTGTAAAAATGAGACGTGCATCTCAAGAAAAGGAAGAAACCAATTAAAACCTGGTACTCTTCAACCGCCCCCACCACTTCATCTTCACCTTCTCCGCTGAACCACCTGTTTCTTCACTCCCAAGTTTACTTAGAATCAGTTTCGTTTCCCTTAGTCTTCCTCCGTAATCCTTCTTCCAAGTCTCAAACATCTGTTTCAGCCTTCGTAGCTCCCGGTCTGGATTCAAGTTTGCTTCTACCTGACCAGACTTCACTTCCATCAAGAACTTTCTGTCGTCACCAAATACCTGAGCTCTCTGTCCGAATTCCTCAGCTAACCGGCTTATCACGCTTAAACCCACACCTACACTTCTTGACCTGCCATGGCCCATTTGGAAATGACTACCCCCTGAATCTAAATCCGTTCCATCGCTTGCATTCACCGATGCATCAGAATTTCTCGCTGAGTCTTCAACCTCTAGGCTTTTCTTTGCGATGGAAAGACTGGATTGCAAAGATTTCATTTGCTTTTGCCAAATTTCTTCCATGGATTTCATCTTTGTTTCATATTCAGACCACCGGTTATTATACTGCTGGAGTCTTTGTCGGAGGATGTCGTTCTCCTCTTCTTTCTCACGAAGAGCAGCTTCCGTTTTAAGAACCCTGCGCTGAAGTTGGGAAAGATATGATGCCTTCACTAGCACCTCGTCTGACTCATTTCTCTGCATAAAGAATCGGTTTAAGAGTTGAGAAACATTCATATATATATATCCTATAGTCAAATGCAAGAAAAGAATGAAAACTTGTAAAGGACCTTGGTGCCTCCAGATTGTAGCCATCCAATATCTCCGGCGCATCTTCTAACCAGCTCGCCGCGAATGGCTGCAGAAAAAGGTTTCAGCATTTATTCAAACTTCTGACTTTTAATACATTTTGAGGTTTAATTTGTTTCAGTGATGAGAATTAATGAACCCTTCCTTACCTGATTGTATTACAACAGATGCATCAACTGTGGCTTTATATTGTCGCCTAGCAATCCTTCTCTTAACATTGCTTTGAATAGCAGCAGAAGCTCGATGCCTCTGCAGTAACTCCGTGTATTCCTTTCTAATCTTTTCTCCACGAACAACTGAACAGAAGGATGTATGAGGAATCCATAGCTCAAGTTAAACTAAAATATATCTCTACTATAAGAAGATAAAGACAAGGGGTAATTACATGATTGAAGAACAGTGATTCCTCTTTTTAGGTCTTTTATACGACAGCGTGCTTGGTGCCCTCTAAAATAGCTTTGAAGACGTAAAATGCCATGAAGAGTGCGGTTCCTTGTATCTTCAAGAACCCCAATCTGCAATGGTGAAGCGAGCATATTGCAGTAAGAATGACTAATTTTTGGTCCCTCAAAGTCAAGACATCAGACGACTAATTATAGTACCTGGCCAGTTCTGAAAAACAATTTTGTGTAGCCAACTTGGTACATCTCTGGCAAGATATTAAACTGATGGAGAATTGCAACCGAAACACTTAGAGGATCTTTTGCTGCAATGTTCTCCAGCAAAAGAAAACCATACCTAAAGTAGGAGAAGCAAAACAATATCAATGACCATTCAACATTATTGCAACTAAAAGTAGAGGAGGAAAGTGCAGCAACTGGAGATGGAGTTCTTACCTTCGGGCAAATTTATGATGAGACATTCTCGTAGGAAATCCAGACCGAGATATTCGAACTACCTCTAGGACCCCACAACATCTTAGCTGCTGTAAGACAAGCCCTTGCTCATACAATCCAGGAGACTGAACATTGTTTGGCTTTATGCAGCGAATGAAATGTGGGGTAGTGTTCCCAAGACGTTGCATCAATTGGAAAAGTTGACCCTGAAAACATATATTCAGGCATGGCACTAATCAGATATCATAAGATGTTTCCTCCAAAAGAAACCAGAAGCCTTTTGAAAGAGAAAGGGACAACAAACGTTAATGAGATGAAAGCTGTGACGAGTAAACCCACAACAAGTTTTAAAAGTTTAAGATAGTTACAGAAGCAAGCTGTGTTTAAGGAAATCACCCAACCTTAAATTTAGTTGCTACACTCAGCCGCTGGGAATCAGCTCCACCTGCTTTGTGTAAAGGACCAACAACAGGTTTTTCAGAATGAATGAGCATACTAGAAGCAAACGCCTGAGGAAGGTAGCAAGAGCAAGATGACAAAAGCTGAATAGAATCCGAATGCAACAAATCTCGGTTCTTCTCTAGAAATCCAGTCGTCTCATATGTAACCTAAGTTGAAACAGCAAGTAAAGTTAGCATCAAAAAGGAATCAAACTAGGTTACTGATTCATTCTTGATTTCTAAACCTCAAAAATGAACCCACAAAACCCAACTTTATATGATGTAAAATGGTGCCACTGAATTTTTAGAGCTATTACCTCTCCAGCATAATGCGCAACTGTGAAAGCCTTCCCCCGATCTCCTCTAAAGCAAGAATTATCATTTAGATGTTCTTTAAGCTTGTTGGCAAGTGTCAAATCTGTGCCATTTGGAAATGTGGATTCCTCATCCAGAAGAGAAAGCAGACCTAATGGTTTCTGCATAGAAAATGTAACTTAATTGTCTTAAACACACATGTTTTGGAATAACAATAGACCTTTTCCAACACGATATATCTCAACAGTTGCTATGCAGCTTGATGATGGGAAGTTATCGCCAGAATGTTACAAGATATTATACTGAGTAACGGACATACTGATATGTAACATATGATGATTTCTGACTGTAGAGAAGAGTAGCTCCCACATTACCTTTTCAAAGAGACTGAGACAATCTTGATTGTCCTCAAAATCAACCCTTGTCCAGTCAATGCCATCCTGAATATATTCCTGGAAGAAGCAGAAATAAATATTAAGCCTTCAGAATCCGATTGCTTGTGTGTGTCATGCCCATGCTCTGTTAAATATACTACAAGAACTCATAGCAGAAAGGGGTAACTTTACCTCCTGCTCCAGCTTGAAAAGATGACGATTGAAGTGTTGCTGCAATCTCTCATTTGCATAATTTATACAGAACTGCTCAAAACTATTTCTCTGCAACATTAAAATAATAATTCACAACCCAAATTAACATTGATACAAAATGTAATACAGAAGATGCATACATATTAGCGAAGACCTGGGAGAACTCATGTAGCTTATATAAATTCATACTTGAAAAAGCAAAGGGAGACTAAAAAGAGCATACATCGAATGATTCAAAGCCATAGATATCAAGAATGCTGATGGATCTGCCCGTTCTCCTCTTTCCCACCGCAAGAGATTTGTTTATCTGTTCAACCAGCCAGTCAAATAGGGAGGCATAGATTGACTTTGCTAAAGCATCTCTTGCGTCAATGGCCTGAAAGCAAATAAGAAAGAAATTTAGTATAAACAAGGCTTGAAGCCAAATAAATAAGAGGCATAGTGGAAAACCAACCCTACTCAGATTACAATTACGCACAAAGAATCAAGTGCAAGGAATTCTTTCTAAAAAAGGCCCACCTGAGATAGTGTTAGCTTCTGTACAATAGTATCATTATTAACTCTCATATTACGCTTCGATAGAGCTAGCTTAAGATCATTGATGTTGCACCCAATCAATTTAGCAACAGTTTCCAAACCTGAAAGAAAAGCCAAATACAGCACTTACTTAGTTTTGCATTGTGAAACCTGTCAAATGATGAAATGATCCACAAAGATTAAACAGCAACGTGGTATTTTCACACAAAATACAGAAAAGCATGATAAATTATAAAGGAGCAGGTATCACTATTTCAGGACTGAAGAGCCATACTTTCATCTGGTTCAGGTTCAACGTGATTTTCATTGTCAATAATGGCGAAAGAAACATTTCCCAGCCACAATACTGCAGCAAGCATTGCAAATACACTTTCTTGATCTTCTTTACTAACATGCACAATATCTAGAGCTTCCTGAAACGTCAAAGAGTTTATAAATCAAAAGGTTGGAACAAATGTCTCAAGTCTGTAGAGATAGAAAGACGAAAAAGCTTGACTGAATGAGGGAGATACCTTAACGGCGTGAAAACGTTCAGCGTCATCAATTCCGTTAATTGAATAGCAATTGCTCTGTTTCAAATACTTATACTCTTTTGCGCTTGTCAAACTTAGCTTCTCTGATTTAACGATGAGTGAAATAAAATGTCAGATAAACGATATATCTAAACTATGTAAAGTTCTATATCACAACAGTTGACCTTCAAAGTCTAGCGAGGAAAATGATAAATTTACACCAATCATTTTTTAAAAAGAGAACTGTTAAAAGCGCATTTTAGGATTCAGATATTTAGATCATACCTTTAAGCGTAGGTGAAGCCCCAGCACAAAGTTGATAAAATATATGATATGACCTTTCTCCTTCCGCACATTGAACCACTCTAGACTATTAAAGTGTCAACATAAAAAGAAGTCATGTCAATGTTAACAAACCATATACCAACATAAAGAAAATTGAAGCAGCAAAAAAAAATATAGAGGAACCTACCTTTTCTAGTAAAACTGCAAAATTTGAAAATTAAGAGAAAAAAAACAACAAAAAAAAAAAAACTATGTCAGCTGTTGTAAAGGAAAAATTAACAAACAGTGTAAAGCAGCAACTACAAAATTATGCTTACATGTTTGAATTTTAGCACCAGAAATCTTCCCTGTTTCACTAAAATGAATCTCTATCAGCTTACCCTGTCAAATTTAACATCAAAGATATATTATGAGATAAAGAAGGCCCATAAATTTTACAGATACAGTGAAAGTAGAAAGGAGCGTAAAAAAAAGGCATAGTGGAGACTGGAGGGCTTACAAAACGACTAGAATTATCGTTTCTCAATGTTTTTGCATTTCCAAATGCTTCTAAGATGGGATTAGTCTTTAGTATCTCATACTCAATCCCACTTCCACCTCCAAGAGCAGCCAAGTATTGCATTGCTATTTTTGCTGTCTCAGTTTTCCCTGCTCCACTCTCACCACTAAATGAAAAGAAGTATATATAATGATAAGAAAACACGTCAAGATGCACAAAGTGGAAGAACTGATTTGTTCAACAGATCCACTGTTTCCATAGTCACAACTAATGCATCTGTACAGGTCTATTTGGCTAATTGATTTAACCCCACCAAACCAGCACTATATAAAAATAGAAGCACGTAAACTTTTACTAACCTGATAATGATAGACTGGTTAACTTCATCTGTAATGGAAACCAGGAGAAGATAAGACTTAAAAACTTAAGAGTGTAATACATTAATTAAGCAACTGACAAAATAAGAAACATGATCCCACCTCGTATCATTTCACGGATTGCTGTATCTGCAATAGCATAGACATGAGGGCTCTCATTTGATCTCTTCCTGTATGCCTCAATGTTGCGATTTCCATACAAAGGAACCTCCTTGAAGGGATTCACAGCCACCAGTACAGGCCCTGCTTTTGTCTATCACCATAAAGAAAAAAATTCAGAAATCCAAAAGTAAAGGCTGTAACATGTTAATATAGAATTCAGGGAAGAGACTGTCAACATGACAGGAAAAATAAACTATATTAGCACAAACGGCTTACATATATCATGTCCTGGTTGTACCTATACTCAAGGTTGTACAACACTGCTGGCTCATTTAAGTAACTTAGTTGCATAAGATCATCTACTCCATCAAGAATATCAGGATTTGCAGGAACTAAAGTATCTGATTTGACTTTTAAAACCTGTTGAATAAAGTGTAGGAAATAGTTTCCGATCAAACACTTAAAATAATAATCAACATCTACCTCAGGGAATTCAAAAAGGTCACTTACTTTTCCCTCAGGTAAGGCAAGAACAGACTCTTCTCCTGAAGTTTTCAAAATCTTCCCCAGCTCCCAGTTACCGTTTGGAAGTTGGACCCAAGATTGCAGTACCTGAAATAGAAACTTGTCAGTTTAATCCCGTCAACATACGAAAAAGGAATGTGTCCTCTAAATTGTGTTCAAACGTTTCATCCTAACTAGTACTCCAACCTGGCCATGCACCAAACAATCGACCACAGGAAAAGTTGCAAGACAGGAACCTTAATGATACCTTTTTCCGAGCATATGCGCTTGTGTCGTTCCACCTGTGATCATTACTCTGAGGCAAGGGGACAATAGGATCTTCATCACCAATCGACGACCGCTCTGATCCATTTGGAATGCTGCGCACGCTATACGGTGAATCCTCAGTAGCAGTATCCATTCCTCCAACAGAATTTTCAGTGCCATTAACCCCATTCCTTAAGTGACCATTTGGTGGAATAATCAAATCGGTCACACAAACACTTGAGCCAGGAGATTTCTCAAGAAACCTATAGTCTGCCGGCATCGATTTAAGTGACTGAATGGTTGGCGTAACCTTCTGTGACATTTTGCACTGTAACAGACAGACTGAAGCGTTCAGTTCAAAAGAAATGAGACCAGAAAGAAAGAAAATATTCCTAATAGAGCAAGAATGGGGGACCATATATACTTTAGACTAAAGTGCTCTCTTTCAAAGTGCAGTCACTATTATTGAGTTCCGAAACCAAAAGAAAGAGATTCTAAATTTAGACAATCCTCTGAACCAGAAAATGCAATGACTTTCTGATTCGTAAAAGCAATGCAAGATCCAAATGGATGTGTATACTCACCAAAGATCACACTAACAAATAAATCTAAAGGCTTGAGATCTTTCTTACTCAGCTTTCTTGGCTGAATTGTGAAGAGTATATAAAAAAATATATATATGATCTGATCGAACACAATCTAATCTAGATTGAATCTTGAATCATAATATCATGATTTCAAAAAGAAAAGAAAAAAAAGAAACGTTTTTTTTAATTCTTTTTTAAATCAGCAGAGGACCAATTCCTGTATCACTACTCTATAGACGATCACAAATCAGAAAAAAAAGATACAAATTTTCTCATAAGAAATGAGCAAAGAGATACTAAAAGATAGAAACTTGATTCGATCTATAGCTCAATAGAATTTACCTTTAGAAATTAGAAACTCAAACAATAAAAAAAGGAGAAAAGGCGGCAATCAGAAAACTTCAGATTCATAGATGACTTCTTCTTCTTTGATTTGCCCCCGATGAGATCGATCTTTAATCAGACACCCAAAAAATCCAATGATCCACAATAGTAAAAACTCAGGACACCAATGAAGGAATATAAGATTAAAGAAAAAATGTTTGTGGAAGTAAATGATATATATATATATAAGTTATAAACACTTGGGGTTTAACAGTAACAATGGCGACTGATAAAATTGAAGAGAAGATCAGAAAAAATTGGAGAAAATAATCGGAGAAAAAGGAAGAAGAAGAAGAAGACGAAGATGCAACTTTTTTCTCTGCTTAGTAAAACTGTTTTCTCTTTTTTTTTTTTTTTTTTTTTAATTACTCTTCTTCTGATTTATATTATATTTAGGCAAATTCTTGTGTGTGTAATGTATTAATTAATTATCCGACAAATTTGAATGTCTTTTTTGGCCACCCAACAGTGGAATTTTAAGCACATCACATGGTCAATATTCCTCTTTTACCCTTGTTCTTTTTTTTCCTTAACCGATGCTTTTGTTTTTCAAATTACGTGATCATAGGAGTTTTAATGATGATATTTTCCTCATTTAATGTGGGTTTTCAAATGATAATCAAATATAAAAAATTGTTAATTCTTCGAATTTTGTATTTCCTGAAAATGATGATAGATGTCTACAACATACAGAGTGTAATATTTCAATTATCATCAGTTTTAATTTGAGTTTGATTACAGTGTTGATTGGTTTTTCCGTTACCTCCCGCGCAGTGGTAACGATTACTACCGATTGGTACGGATCACACGAACCGCTTCTAATAGTTTCCAATCGTTTAAAATTACTGAATTTCAAAAGCTGCTTCCCGCAAGCGTTTGCGGTTGTGGGCGATTGCGGTTGGAAATTTTTTATATCTTTATTTGAAACGAAAAAAACAAATCAAAAATACTGAATTTTTTTTCTTATATCTTCAACCTAAGAGCATCTCCAATGGTACTCTATTTTTGCCTCTATACTCTATTATAAAGTAATTTTTGCTCCAATAGTACTCTATTTTCACCTCTATAATAGAGATTGCTATTTTTTTTCTCTATTTATAGAGGAACTCTATTTTTTCCTCTATAAATAGAGGTGAACTATTTTATTTGCAAAGTAATCTTCTTAATCTTTAACTTCTTTTATTTATGACCAAAATAAATAAAATAAGTATTTTTAAGAACTAATAATATAAATTTAAGTATAAATATTTATTCTAAAATATTAAGACTACCATTTCCAAAAGATAATTTTATGAAAGTGTTACAAAATTTAAAGTAAAATAAATTAGTTTGTAATTTTTAAAAATAAAAGGTTTAGTTGTAAAATAAAAATAGAATCTATTGGGAACATTCTTTTATAGAGGAAAAAATAGAGAAAACCATTGGAGCAAAACACATCTCTATTATAGAAATCCTCTATTATAGAGGAAAAAATAGAGAAAACCATTGGAGTTGGTATAACCATTGTATCCATTAAGGATGAGAGAAAATGAAGTAAAAATACAATTGAGGAGATTAGAAAATAAACAATTGTAACATCCGCGAACCAATTATTGGTTTTCTGGGATGGGTGTCGATCGACACCATGGTGTTGTCGGTCGACACCAACATTCTCTGGTTCGACCAGTTCGATTTAATTATCGATTTGGACCGGTTTGGTTTAGGGAAAACCATTGAACCGAGGTTTAAAAGGGGGAAAACGACCTAGGGTCGTGTTTTTGTTGTCTTACGCCGTTTGAGAGTGAGAGAAAGAGGAGAAAACAGTTTCTAAAGGTTCTTGAGAGAGTTTGTGAGATTTCAAGGTGTTTTTGGTGAAATCTTGCTGTGGGAGTGAGGATCTAGGGCCAGGAACGTGTTAGAAGGTTGCTGGGAGTGTAGGATTCGTTGCTGTTGGTCCAAATCTTCCTGCAAAGAGGTGAGTCCATGACCATGGCTAATCTAAGCCTTTGATTTCCTTGTTCTTGCTTGTGTGTTGTTGTTTTGTGTGTTTTATTGCTGGAGATTGGTTGCTACAGGTTTCTAAGGATGTTTCCGGCTTGGGTTTTGAGTATTGGACGATTTGGAGGAGGTTGGGAGCGAGATTCGACTCTCGGCTTCGAGCGGATCGTGATTGCAGAGGGAGTGTCGATCGACACCACTTGGTGTCGGTCGACACCAGCAAATTGGGCATCGATCGACACTGTGGGATAGTGTCGGTCGACACCTCCCTTCCAGCGAGACATGTTTGATTTCCTGGTTTGTATGTTTTGTTTGATGTTTGTTGGGAACATTGGAATCACTGTTGCTTGTGTGTATAGCCCAGTAGATGGGAGGATTGCCTCACTGAGTGTTTATCAAATACTCACGCATCTCAATATGTGTTTGTGGTGCAGGTAAAGGCAAAGTGTGATCGTGGAATCAAGGCGATGAAGAGGAGGATGTTCTAGGGACTCGATTGTATGTTGTCTGGTGTTGCTAGGTTGCTAGAGTTGAGTCTTTAGAAACATTGTTAGGTTGCCGGTTTCATGTTTCCTGATGTTTGATTATTGGATTGTTGTTATGGTTTAAGATTGGTTATTTATTTATTGGATATTGGCATTGGTTATTCCGTTGTTGGTTGTGATTGTGGTTAGGTGGCTAGTGGGTATGGGAACACTAGTTGTAGATTATTATTTATTATTATTATTTATTATTTATTTAAAAAAAAAACGGGTTGGGTCGTTTCAGTTTGGTATCAGAGCCCTTACGGTTCTAGGTTTGGGTTCACTAGGTTTCTGTTGTGATGTTTGGGATTGCATGTCCTGATTGATTATGTGAGTTAGTCAATTGTGTGTGGCATGGAGTCCTAGAACATCCTCTTCGAGCCTAATGTGTGATTCCACGGTGAGTTATGTTTCTGTGTTATAGAATAAATTGTTTGCTTAGTCTTCTGTTCATGGGAGTGCAGATGGCTAGAGGGGGTGCTGTTGCTGGTCGTGGTCGTGGATGCAGACGTGGTTGTGGTAGGGGCAGAGTCCCAGTGGTTAGTGAGACCGAGGACCAGAGTGTGACAGCAGAGGGTGTTGGCGAGTCGCAGGGTGTCCAGGGGGATTCCGTGAGTGTGGCCGGAGGGGGCGGTGTTGATGCTCCAGTAGCCGGTGATGTAGGGTCCCAGGTGCGGGTGTCCCAGTGGTTGGAGTCCCGGGTGTCGACCTTGCGGGTTTGCTGGCACAGTTGTTAGAGCGGTTACCGCCAGTGGCACCGGTTCAGGCTCAGGTAGTGCCACCAGTGGTGGCGGAGGAGCGGCAGCCAGTGGCTGCGGATGTGGGGGTCCATTCTCGTTATATCAGCATGCTGACAAAGATGGATCGTATTCGTACCAAGCGGTTTTCGGGAGGTACTGATCCTACCGCTGCGGAGGCGTGGAGGACGAGTGTGGAACGTAACTTCCATACTCTGAGATGTCCTGAGGAGTTTTGGGTGGACATTAGGGTCCACCATTTGACTGCTGATGCCCAGTTGTGGTGGAGTTCTGTGGCAGCCAGGAGAGTGCAGAGGGAGATGTCTTGGGCTGACTTCGTCTTGGAGTTCAACCACAAGTATTTCCCTAGAGAGGCACTGGATAGGTTGGAGGTGCAGTTCCTTCAGCTAGCTCAGGGAACCCGGTCAGTGCGGGAGCTTGACTTAGAGTTCAGTCGACTTCTGAGGTATGGGGGTCGGGATATGGAGTCTGAGGAGGCTCAGATCCGGATGTTTTTGAGGGTCCTACGTGACGATTTGAGGATTCACTGTAGAGGGCAGAGTTATGCTACGCGTGAAGAGCTGGTTGAGACTGCAGCAGGGATTGAGGAGGACATCCGGGCATAGTTAGTGGCGGTTAGTCCAGCAGTTCAGCCTAGTAGGGCTCAACAGCAGGGTGGTTCTAGCAGGGGCGGTAAGCCTGCGCAGGGAACCAAGAGGAGGTGGGAGGCTACACAGAGGCCGAGTGGTGCGAGTTGCTTCGGTTGTGGGAGCAAGGATCACAGGATTGCTAGTTGTCCCAAGAGGAGTGCTCCGACGGCAGGGGTTCGTGTGTGCTATCATTGCAGGGAGCCGGGGCTTATCAGGCCCATGTGTCCCAAGTTGCAGCCGATGGCAGTGGCGGCGTTGCAGCAGGTGCAGCCTGCAGGGCAGCAGGTGGCACGGATTGAGCAGGCGCCACAGGCTTACACGACTGTAGAGACTGGTGGAACCAGTGCTGGGGCGATCACATGTATAATTTCTGGTACTTAATCTTTGTGAATTCTTAGTAAGTTCAGATTTTATGTTTCCCTGTGATAAAGTGTTAGGTTCTCAACACATGAGGTTTGTGTAGGGACCTTGTTGGTGCGCGGGTTAAGTCCCATGTTATGTTTGATTCTGGAGCTTCTCATAGCTTCATTACTCCGGAGTGTGTAGAGAGCGCGGGGATCAGAGGGGATCCCGGGGAACGTACAGGAGTTGTCAGAGTTGCAGGAGGCAAGTTCCTGAGGGTTATTGGACGAGTCAGAGGAATTGATATTCAGATCGCAGGGGAGTCGTGGCCAGCGGATTTGCTTATCGGTCCAGTGGAGTTGTATGATGTTATTCTCGAGATGGATTGGTTGCACCGGCACATGGTGCATTTGGATTGCTATCGGGGTAGAGTGGAGTTTGAGGAGTCTCGTGATCTCGGCCATTCAGGCTGGGAAGATGATCGAGAAGGGTCGTGAGGCTTATTTGGTTACCATATCTATGCCAGAGTCAGTGGGGAAGTCTACGGTTAGCGGTATTCCAGTTTCAGAGGAGTTTGAGGATGTGTTCCAGTCGTTGCAGGGGTTACCACCATCTCGGTCTGATCCTTTGACGATTGAACTGGAACCAGGGACGATGCCGTTATCCAAGGCTCCTTATAGAATGGCTCCAGCAGAGATGGCAGAGCTGAAGAAGCAGCTAGAGGATTTGTTGAGTAAGGGATTTATCCGTCCTAGTGTATCACCGTTGGGAGCACCGGTGCTGTTTGTCAAGAAGAAGGATGGGAGTTTCCGGTTGTGTATTGATTATCGGGGGTTGAACCGGGTCACTGTGAAGAACAAGTACCCTCTTCCTAGGATTGATGAGTTGTTGGATCTGTTGAGGGGTGCTACTTGGTTCTCCAAGGTAGATCTGGCGTCGGGTTATCATCAGATACCGATAGATGAGGCAGATGTGAGGAAGACTGCATTCAGGACGAGGTATGGGCATTATGAGTTTGTGGTGATGCCTTTCGGGTTGACTAACGCACCAGCAGCGTTTATGAGATTGATGAACAGTGTGTTTCAGGAGTTTCTGGATGTATCTGTCATCATTTTCATTGACGATATCCTGGTTTATTCTAAGAGTCCTGAGGAGCATGCAGTGCATTTGAGAGCAGTTATGGAGAAGCTGCGGGAGCAGAAGTTGTTTGCTAAGTTGAGCAAGTGCAGTTTTTGGCAGTGCGAGATGGGCTTTCTGGGTCATATTGTGTCTGCAGACGGGGTTTCCGTAGATCCAGAGAAGATTCAAGCTATCAGGGATTGGTCTAGACCGCATAATACCACAAAGATCAGGAGTTTTCTGGGTTTGGCAGGTTAATACAGGAGATTTGTGCAGGGGTTTGCGAGCAGAGCACGTCCTATGACTAAGTTAACAGGGAAGGATGTTCCTTTTGTTTGGTCACAGGAGTGTGAGGAGGGCTTTGCAAGCCTGAAGGAGATGTTGACTACTGCGCCAATGTTGGCTTTGCCTGAGCAGGGAGAACCCTATGTGGTTTATACAGATGCATCTAGAGTTGGTTTGGGGTGTGTTCTGATGCAGCATGGGAAGGTGATTGCCTACGCTTCGCAGCAGTTGCGGAAGCATGAAGGCAACTATCCTACTCATGACTTGGAGATGGGTGCTGTAGTTTTTGCCCTGAAGATTTGGAGATCTTATCTTTATGGTGCAAAATTACAGGTATTTACAGATCATAAGAGCCTGAAGTATATATTCACTCAGCCCGAGCTGAATTTGAGTCAGAGGCGGTGGATGGAGCTGGTGGCGGATTATGATCTGGAGATAGCCTACCATCCTGGTAAGGCTAACTTGGTTGCAGATGCCTTGAGTCGGAAGCGGGCAGCTTCGGCTCAGGAGCAGGATATGGAGTCTCTGGTAGGGGAGATCAGTGCGTTGAGCTTGTGTGCGGTTTCTCAGGAGTCGTTGGGTTTGGTTGCAGCTGATAGAGTAGATTTGTTGAGCAGTGTGCGGTTGGCACAGGAGAAGGATTTGGGGTTGGTGAATGCCTCAAAGGATGTTGATTCAGAGTATCAGGTTTCGGCTAATGGTACTATTCTGGTGCATGGGCGGATCTGTGTGCCCAAGGATGAGGAGTTGAGGCAGGAGATTCTGAGAGAGGCTCATGCTAGCATGTTCTCTATTCATCCAGGAGCGACTAGGATGTACCGAGATCTCAAGAGGTACTATCACTGGGTCGGGATGAAGAAGGACGTGGCTAGTTGGGTTGCGAGGTGCGATGTGTGTCAGCTAGTGAAGGCTGAGCATCAGGTACCAGGTGGTTTGCTGAAGAGTCTTCCCATTCCAGAGTGGAAGTGGGACATGATTACTATGGACTTCGTGGTTGGGTTGCCAGTGTCCAGGATGTTTGATGCTATTTGGGTCATTGTGGACCGGTTGAATAAGTCGGCACATTTTCTGGCCATTAAGAAGACTGATGGAGCAGCGGTCTTGGCTAAGAAGTATGTGAAGGAGATAGTCAGGTTGCATGGGGTGCCAGCGAGCATTGTGTCTGATAGGGATTCCAAGTTCACTTCAGTGTTCTGGAGGGCATTTCAGGCAGAGATGGACACTAAGGTGCATATGAGTACAACTTATCATCCCCAGACAGATGGACAGTCAGAGAGGACGATCCAGACGTTGGAGGATTTGCTGAGGATGTGTGTTTTGGATTGGGGTGGCCATTGGGCAGATCATTTGAGCTTGGTAGAGTTTGCTTACAACAACAGTTATCAGGCAAGTATTAAGATGGCTCCCTATGAGGCTTTGTATTTGAAACCGCAACCACCCGCTTGCGCAATCTCCCGCAACCGCAACCGCAAACACTGCGTTTGAACCAGTCAGATCCTACATTTATTTAAAATATGATCCGTTCATGGAATTTAAAAGGGGGAAAAAGACTAAAATAACATTAAGCCTTAACTTATTAAACAATAGATTAAATTAAGCAGAATGGGTTATTTGTCCATGTTTCTATCACATCTCTGTTTTATACTTTTATGTACTCAAGTCAACCATTACATAACCTGAAACTGTCTTAGTTTTTATATTCCTTACAATGTTGTCACTAAACATTAATACAATTTCTTAGGCCTTTACTTCACAACAATAATAATAATTGGGTAGTTAGCTAGTAGCCTAGTACATATGCCCAAAGAGCTATTTATTTTTTTCTTTGCTAAAAGAACATTATGATCATGATTAATAGTGATGCAGACCTGAGCATATTCGATTGATCAGTAGATTCTCGGAAACACCTTGATATTTTGTGTTTGTGACTTTGTGTTCAATCCTATTTCTCTGAATATTAAACAAAATATTTTTGATCGGTGACAAACATTATGATTTGGGTAAATATCTTATATCTTATATTTTGATATGTGTTATTTTTCTCAAATTTAAATACATTATTTTTTATATTCAATAAATTTATTTATACTTTCATACTAAAAAATATCTTATCATTTTTTAATATCCATTTAGTAATTATATATTTTCTAATGAGGTATCATTTATCAATATTTTTTATATACCACAATATTCTCATTTGTTATGAAGTAAATAATACAATATAAAGAGTAAGGTTGTTTCAAACTCATGCTCTAATAAGTTGACAAGTGGCACTCTATTATTTTGACATGTATTATTCTTCTCAAATTTAAATATATTATTTTTATATTCAATAAATTTATTTATACTTTCATACTAAAAAATATCCTATCATTTTTCATTATTTAGTAATTATATATCTTATATAATAAAATAAGGTTTTTTCAAACTCATGCTCTAATAAGTTGACAAGTGGCATCTATTATTTTGACATGTGTTATTCTTCTCAAATTTAAATACATTTTTTTTATATTTAATAAATTTATCTATACTTTCATACTAAAAAATATCCTATCATTTCACAATAACCATTTAGTAATTATATATATTCTAATGAGGTATCATTTATCAATATTTTATATATACCATAATATTATCATTTGTTAGGAAGTAAATAATACAATATAAAGAGTAAGGTTTCTTCAAACTCATGCTCTAATAAGTTGACAATTGGTACTTATTATTTTGACATGTGTTATTCTTCTCAAATTTAAATATATTATTTTTTATATTCAATAAATTTATTTATACTTTCATACTAAAAAATATCCTATCATTTTTCAATATCCATTTGGTAATTATTTATTTTCTAATGAGATATCATTTATCAATATTTTATATATAACATAACATTATCATTTGTTAGTAAGTAAATAATACAAAATAAATAAAATTATATAAGATGTATTTAAATATAAATGAAAAAATATTAAAGAGAAAATAACACATGTCACAAGAAGAGAATCTCAAATGGCAACTCTGAGAACATGTCAAAAGAGAATCTTAGGTTATTATATAATATTGTCATTTGTTAGGAAGTAAATAATACTAGCCCTGGGACTTATTATCCGGGATCTGGGATCCGATCCGGTATCTGCTCATATCCGATTCGGAAATTCGGATATCCGGTGAACCGGATCCGAATTCGGATAGTGAAAACTCGAATCCGGCCGGATACGGATCTGGATCTGGATAGTAGATATATATTAGACCAGGTATCCGGTAGTTGTTTATTATTTTTCCCATACGTTTATCAAACATAACCCAACATAATTTTGTTATTGGGCCTAGCTAACGGACTTTTCTTAAACCTAGTTTCTAATCGATACCAAAGAGAAGAGAACCTAGTTTCTAAGACCATGCTTATTGGTTATATAAGTGAGAGAGTCTTGAAACAGTAGAAAAATATAAATAAGAACAAAAATTAGTTTTAGTGGTTGAACAGTATAGATCCAGGGTCTACAAACATCTCTGTCAAGACATAAAAGTGGTTAGGAAGACACAAGATCTATACAGATCTATATTGTTCCTATTTTTTAGTTATATTTGTTTTTAAAGACACTCAAATTTTGATTACTGATGAGGATGCCCTAACACCCCGTTCTATCTCCGCCTCTACCGCTTCCATACTCACTCCATATCCAATTTTATATTTTCCTTCACATCTGTTTCCATGGTGATGTTGTCATATGTACAAGTTTTTGTAAATGGATTCGATTTCCACCGTACATTATTCTTTGCCGTATCGTTATTATGTCCGGCGACGTTCATAAACCGCTCATCTCCACTAAGCAGTTTTCTGATGATGGGACAAGAGACCATTGAGGAAGATGATGATGAAACAGTGTGCGTTGAACCGGATCCGGATATTCGATTTTTCTTACGAATATCCGAATTTCGGATATCCAGATTTTCAGATACGGATCCATCCGGATAGAAATAACGTGAATCCGCTGGATAAGGATCCAGATTCGGATAGCTAAAAAAATAATGGATATCCGGATCTGTCACAGGGCTAAATAATACAATCATATAGATAAAAATAAAGTTTTACTCTCTCCTTATTGGTTCATTTAGCATTTAATTTTTGGGGTATTCGCAAAAATACCCCTTTTTCATGCCTCGTTTTAAAATACTCTTCCATGTTGACCATTTTTAAAACTATCATTCCTTATGTATAAAATGACTAAATTACCTTTTTTGAGTGACATTAAGAATGTACATCACTAAAATCAAAAAATTTCCCGCCAAAAAATGAAAAAAGAAATTCCAGCCAAAATTACGAAATTGGATTTTCTAGCCAAAAGTTTTGAAATTTATACTTTAGAAAAACCTTGTAAACGCTTTTAAAAACTTTTTCAAAACATCTTTTAAAAACCTTGTAAACGCTTTTATAAGGTTTTTATAAGCTTTTTAAAAGCTTTTTAAAAAGTTTCCGTATAAGATTTTTATAAGGCAGTTACAAAGTTTTTATAAGGTTTTATATAAGGCTTTTATAAGGGTTTTTATAAGGTTTCTACTTATTCAAACAGTTTAAAAATATTTTTAAAACCTTATAAAAGCCTTGTAAATGCGTTAACAAGGTTTTTATAAGGTTTTTAAAAGGTTTTTTTATAAAATTTTTATTGTAACATCCGCGAACCAAAATCCCGGTTTAGGGGATTGCATCGGTCGATGCATATAGTGCATCGGTCGATGCAGGTTCAGTTTTCTGCAGACGAGTTAAGTTAAACGCTGAGTTTTGGGTTAGAGAAAACCCTTAAGTCGTGTTTTTTATGTCTCATTCGTCGAGTTCAGCCGTTTTGGGAGAAAAACCAGAGAGAAAAGAGGTCTTATCAGTTCTTAAGCGTTTTTGGGAGATTCTTGGAAGTTTGTGGCGTTTTCCTGTGAGATCTGAGGCTTAGATCGTGGTAGGAACTTCCTAGGAGCGTTTTCTTCCTGTGTTTGGGTCGGATTTCTTCTGTGGCAAAGGTAAGTGCATGACCATGGCTTATCTAAGCTGGAGATATCTCTGATTTGCTTGTTATGTGTGGATAGGCTTGTTAGTTTGTTATTTGGGACGTTGGGAAGCTTTCTTGTGGCTGGGGATCGAATTTTGTGGTTGTAGGAACGAAGATCCGGCGAGAAGCTTCGGGGGAAAACGATGCTCGGCATTGCATCGGTCGATGCATTTTGTGCGTCGGTCGATGCAAATCCGAGGACAGCGCGTAAAATCAAGTGTTTTCGTGCTATGTCGAGCATGCGTCGGTCGATGCAATGGGAGCATCGGTCGATGCAAGTTAGCCTTGCATCGGTCGATGCAGATCTTGCGTCGGTCGACGCAACCTCCAACTGGTGTCGGTCAATGCTGAGTCCTGGTTTGTTATTGTTGATTGTTGATTGTTTATTGATGGTTAGAGATGTCTCCATTGCTTGTATGTATAGCCCAATAGATGGGAGGATTGCCTTACTGAGTGTTTATAAAATACTCATGCATTGCAATTTGTGTTTGTGGTGTAGGTAAAGGCAAAGTGTGATCGTGGAATCAGGGCGATGAAGAGGAGGATGTTCTAGAGACTTGATTGATTGTGGTCTAGCTATTGTTAGGTTGCTAGAGTTGAGTTGATAGAACATTGTAGGATGTTGGAGCTTGGTTATTGTACTGTTGGTTATTGGATTGTTATTGTTGGAATTCTTATTGGTTTAATGGAATTGTTTTTGTTATCCGCTGTTGTTGATTGTTGCTAGGTTGTTAGTGGGTATGAGACCACTAGTAAATTACATTATTAAAAAAAAAAAAAAAACGGGAAGGGTTGTTTCATTTATAAGGTATTTACAAAGTTTTTATATGGTTTTTATAAGGGTTGTAAAAACATTTTGTCGAATTTTTTTTGGTGGGGGGAAAATATCTCAGAAATTTTTTTTGGCGGAAAATTTTTGGTTTTCATTTTTTAAATAAAATATCTTTTATGTAACGAAAAAATGGTAATTAAAAATGAAAAGAGGACAAAAATAAAAAAGGCGAAAAAGGGGTATTTTTGGAAAGAGGTATATCGCAAAAGGTATTTCTAACAAAATTTTTTATTTTTTTTAAAAATAATATTTATTTTAAATTAATTAAAAATTTAATAATTTACATTAATCTATACTTTAAGTCCACACTTTACTACTAAATTGTAACTGGAATTACATAAATTATGAGTTGACTATTTCTTTCCATTTATTTTCATTCAAACACACTATAAATTATAATTGTAACTCCTCTAATTAATTTATTTTAGAAATGTAACTTTCATGAAATCCCAAAAATAATCATTCTCACATCGCCATCCACCATATCTCAAATTCTGAATATTTTCTCTGTTTTGTTTATGTTATTGCATAGGTTCAAAACTTATGGTAACAATGTGATTATATATTTTGTTAGATTTATCTTATATTTTGTTCCATTTTATTTCTTTGATTTTATGTATTTCTTCCTTCTTTCTTTGTTTTCTTATTATTTTTTATTTTCAATTGCATATGTATAAAAAAAAAATTTCATATGTATAATAAAATATTTTAGAAATGTAAGTTTCATCCCTTTAAATCCTATAAACATTCTCACATCATCATCTACTATATCTCAAATTTTAAATAATTTTAGAATTTAATTAAATGTTTTAGGTAATTTTGAATATCATAGTAACATTTTTTTTAATCATTAACAATATTTTTTAAATAAGTGGTATATTTTGATATTGTATGATTTGGATAAATAAAGTGTATTATTGACATTTCGTAAATTTGTTTCTTATATATGTATTTTTAGGGAGAATTTCAAAAATACATCTTTTTCAATACCCTTTTTAAAAATATCATTTCATAAAACTTTATTAAAAAAATCTTCTCAAAATTTTTTTCATAGTTTTATGATTATTACATAAACTAAAATAAATTTACATAACTAATACAACAACCACAACCGATATTGCTAATATTTATTTGAAAAAATATTATTTTGATCTTTAAAAATTATTATTACACAACAACTACATAACGGTAAACAATTTGATAACAATTACAGTACAGATAAAATTACAATTTTAAAATTGTCACTTTCGTAAAATATAAACAAATCCCTAACGAATCGAAAAGAAGGAGACGTTTTGATATGTACACAAGAGATTTGAGTGAAACCCTGAGTAAAAAAAGCAATATACAGTTTTCTTCTTCATCTTCTTATTAGTTTTTGACTTATGAGTGTAAACAAAACGTATTTGTTCTTTGTATGGTTCGGCTCTCCTTCACGTTTTATTTTCCAATCCAAGCTAAGACACTGCACACAAACAAAACCATCATTGGGTTTAGCTTCAAGGCATTAAACATAATATAAAAACAACTCATCACCATCTTATGTGATCGAATCACAACACAAGAGCTATGAGCCTAAGACTAGGTATAAAAACGGGTTAAGAATAGACCAGATTTTTCAAAGTTTAGATACGGTCTTGCGGTTTTACGGGCAAACCCCAAGTTATAAGCCAATATGTAACATACTAGACCAGTTCGACTCAAGCTGGCTAGACCAAAACAGTTGTACTGTACCACTCTCATCATTGTCACCAATAACAGAGAGTCAGTGCCATAATTGGTACGTACAAGTTCTCTAATATCCTCGTATAAATCCTGGATCTAAAAGCTCTTATGTTTCAGCATGACCATAAAACCGAGGCAAACAAAAAGTGTTTATCGACATACTGATGAGAAAAACCACATGCTAAAATACAGAGTAAAGACGAAATCTTGCAATATAAAAAAACTGGGCAAGCAAACTCAAAACCCAAAACATAGTAAGTAAGTTAGTAACCCATTGCTTCAATGACCATTTCCTTTCTAGACCTAGGCGTTAACACCACTGAAAGGTTATGACTTTCATAGACTCATGCATCATAATCTAGGTGGGTCTCGTTTCTCATAGACCAACTAGTAAGCTAGGAAAGCTACTGATACCCAGAGGAGTAGATAAGAGCAAGTAAAAAAGACTATACTTCTGCATGATTTCATCTACAATCTTATCATACTTAAGTCAAGCTACAAAATTCAAATGCTATCGCCTACTTTTCCAATTACTTTTCAAAAAGTGTCTAATACACTAATGGACTCTTTATTTATGAGGTACTTCTAAGTTCAACAATGAATCAGTTTTCATATCTACCAATTCTCACTCACTTCTCACACACCGAGAAGTAAACCACTTTGTACACAGACATCAGAGGCCAGATTAGCGGGATAGAAGAAAATCACAAACCTCAATCCAAATCGTCTTCTCTGGTATCCATATCAGATCCACTGCCAGAATCCGAATTTGCATCTGGTCTCCTGAATGACCAAGGAAACGATATACTAAACCTCCTCGGCGTATGCGTCTCACCAGATGATCCCTCCCCGTCTCCACTCGTCTGACCTCCACGAGTCCTGTTCTCATAATCAGGATCATCCGTGGGTAACTCATGTCGACAAACCGGACACGAGTTATGCAGCTGCAGCCACGGAAGCAAGCAATCATGATGGTACACATGCTTACAAGGCATCTGCTTAGCTTCAATACCATCTTCAAACTCATCCATACAAACAGCACATTGATTCATTTCCGATTGCAAAATCTCTTTACTCACTTTCACAGTAGGTAGCGCATCGATGGCTGATTTAGAAGCTGGAGGAGTTCCGTATCGATTCTGATCATCTTCAGCTAGTTGTTGAATCAGATCCTCGAGACCACGCCCAAAGAAGTAATCTCCGTGGTTTCCTGGTAACGGATTAGCTGGATCGGAGAGTTGATTCTGATTCTCGACCAGAAACTGCACATTGATTCCGCTTGATTGAAGTTGCAGGAGATGGTTATGGATAAATCTAACCGGATCGAAAGCATCAGGCTGTTGCTGAGTAGTAGTAGTAGACTGTGGCTCCATCGATTGCCCTAAGAAACTCGGATTCGTGAAGTCCATGACTGGGATGAAAGGTAAGCGAGATGAGATTAGATCCGACATCGGGAGAATCAGATTGGGGATTGGATTAGGGTTAGGGTCTACGTATTCTTCGAGGAAACCTCCGTTGCAAAGAGGACAAAATGGATCAGCGGAGGAAGTAATAGAGATTGTGATCGTCTGATTGCATTGGTAGCAGAAGAACATCTTCTCCGTCTCTGCCGCGACGGAGGATTCGATTGAGTTTCCGCCGGAAGTCATGACGGAATCTGCAAATCTCAGAAAACGTTGAAGACGATAGAGAGAGATAGAGAAAGAGAGACGTTTCAGGGAATCTGTAATTGTCTCGCCTAACTCAATCTTTTTGAATAACGGGCTTCAGGCCCGGCCCACCTGTTAAGGTGTTTGGAATGATTTTGTCAAAGTATGGGGTGAAATGGAAAGAATAAAAAACTATTGGACTTTTAAAACAAATTGATCACCTGCTTTCCTTCCTATGCCACACAAACGTGGTCCGCTGAGTCAACAACAGCACAGAGGATTAGGAGAACGTGGACGAGGAAGCCATGGACTCTATCGTCTCCAGTTCGACGGTTCTTATCCGATCATATCTCACTTCTCCGGTTCGTTCACTTTCTCCCGCTGTTTCTTCCGTCTCCGTCAAGCCTCTGAGCTCAGTTCAAGTAACCTCCGTCGCGGCTAACCGCCAACTACTTTCGTTCAGGCCCGGTGGTAGACGAACCAGGAAACTCACTAGCTCGGCGATAAGATGCGGCGGAATCAAAGAGATTGGAGAGAGTGAGTTCTCGAGTACGGTTCTGGAATCAGAACGGCCGGTTTTGGTTGAGTTCGTCGCTACTTGGTGCGGTCCCTGCAAATTGATCTATCCCGCCATGGAAGCCTTATCTCAGGTTTGATTTATCCATTCTCTCTTTTGATTCTCTGTGTTGATGATCACGCAATTCATACTGTTTTGAAGTTGAATGAGATCAGTTAATTTGAGATGAGAGATTTTCGCGCATGATTTGACGATACAAACTTGGGATTTTGAGATTCATATTGTATGAGAAACTATTGTGAATCCTTTACCAGTAGCTCTAAAACTACTAAAAATGTCAGCTAGTGTCTAGAGTAGAGCTTCCTTTGCAAGTACTTAGAGAAATAGATTTGAAGAGAAATGACGAAGTAGACATTAAACTACCGAGTACTGACTAAACATATTTTCTAAAACTCGAAAATGTTTCTTTTGTCGCAGGAATATGATGACAAATTGACGATTGTAAAGATTGATCACGACGCTAATCCCAAGTTGATAGCAGAGTACAAGGTTTATGGTTTACCTCATTTCATCCTCTTCAAGGACGGGAAGGAAGTTCCAGGTAGCAGAAGGGAAGGCGCTATTACAAAGGCCAAGCTTAAGGAGTACATTGATGGTCTTTTGAGCTCGATCTCTGTTGCCTAATCGTCTCTCTTCCCACCGGTATTCCTCTGTCTCAACACTGTATTTTTTTTTTTTTTTTTTTTTTAATGTAAACAAACCTCTTCAGCTGTGATCTTCATCAACCGGTTCTCGTTTGATGTGTATATCTTGCAACAAATTTTACGAATAGAAAAGAAGACTTGAGTTGTTATCAGAGTCAAACAAGCGTCATAGGGAAATATATATCTTATATGCTTATACTTGGCCATTGTCTAGTTAGTTAGGTTTTTGTAGATCGTTCATTAAAAGCATGACTGATCATCGCAGTCTTGTTCCCAGTCAATAGGATTTGGCTTTTGCAATTTTTTTGCACTTAATTTCATTTTGTGGTAAAAAAGAATCGAAAAACAAATGCAACTCTCTGCAAAAAAACAAATTTTGCTTGGATTTATTGGAATGAATCAGATAAAAGAATTCAACATTAAAGACTTTTTTTTTCAACAACTTCCATTCTTTTTCTTCGAATCCCGTGCACGAATGCTCACATCCTTGTTGGTTTATTCCCTTGAAAAAACAACCAAAAACCAGTGGCTAAGCACAACTAATGCCTCGACTTTGAAACCTTCAGTTTTTTTTTAGCTCTCAAACCTCCTTGACATAGGTTTCTTCACTTCCTCCAATAACAGCATCATCTGGGATGTAACGTTTCCAGAACGGATGTTGCTTCCATACTCTTCCCATTTCTTCTATAGGAACCCCTTTTGTCTCCGGCAACAAGAAGAAGATGAAGATGGTCATGATCAGAACCATTCCTCCAAAGAAGTAGAAGAGACCAAACTTCATATGGCAAAGCATCGTCAGGAAGAATTGTCCAATGAGGAAAGTGAAGAACATATTGACGGAGACGTTGATGGCTTGTCCCGCTGGTCTGATTTCCAACGGACAGATCTCACTTGGTACTAACCATCCTAATGGACCCCATGACCATGCAAACCCTGCAACATACAAACATATGAAAGCTAGGATCCAATCCGCTGTTGCAGGTGTTAAGGTCCCCGCTCCCGTGGTTCCAAATTTCATACCAATTAAGGTACCAACAACGATCTGCAAATTGACCCATCAAACAATATATGTAAGGTAAGCAATCATCTTTATATTAACATTGGTGAAACTGAAAATGTTCTCATTTTTCACATGTATACGCCAACTCGGAACTAGCATTTTTACCTGGCTAACGATCATTTGGATGCCTCCTTCAAGGAAGAGAATCCTTCTTCCGTATCTGTCAACGGCATAGATCGAGACAAGGGTAGAGACAACATTGACCACACCCGTAATAACCGCTGAGATGAGCGAGGCATCATCCCCGAAACCGAGAGTTTTAAAGAGAACGGGAGCGTAGAACATGATCACATTGATACCAGTAAACTGTTGGAAGAAAGGAATCGCAGAACAGAAAACAAGTGCGGGTCTGTATTTGGCCTCGTTGAAGATGTTCTTCCATGGATTCTCCACTTTCTTAGCAGCCTCACAAGCATCACAAAGATCTTGAAACTCCTCATCTACGTTATCAGCTCCACGAATCTTTTGTAACATCTCTCTCGCTTGTTCGTACTTGCCTCTCTCGAGCATTGAGTTTGGTGTATCAGGCAAGATAAAAGATCCGATAACCATAATGACTGCCGGAACAGCGGCTAAACCCAAGGACACTCTCCATCCATTCCGGGCCATTTTAGATGTTCCATAGTTGATTAGGTTTGCAAGCAAAATCCCAATGGTTATAGCCATTTGAAACCCGATGTTAAGTGCTCCTCGGATCTTTGCAGGAGCCATCTCCGAGAGATAAACCGGAGTAGACTGTGGAAAAATAAAGTTTAACCATAATCGGAAGATGAGCCATAACAAAACCAAATCAGACTTTTCAAACTACACAGTAACAGTATTTTTATAGCAAACAAATCAATCAAAACCGGATTTGTGCAACCAGTTTTCTTATACCAAAATTAGATAGTATTAATTAAAAAATAATTATTTTATATATTCTTTCAACGGTTTCAATTAATTTTAGACCAAACTGAAACTGAACCGATAAATTTAGCCGAGGGGAAAATGTAATTTGACTATAGTTTGGAACCATAAACTAAAAAACGGCTCGAAAACTAAGAAAAATTTGAACCAAACCGAGCTGAAAAATGGAATCTAAACCACATAACCATGTTTAAGTTGTTGACTCACCTGATTAGCAAATCCAACACCGACTCCGAGCAACAATCTACCGACGATGAGCATTGCAACGTTGGTGGCAAATGCGTTGAATAGAGAACCTATGAGGAAAGCAACCCCTCCAACAAACATGGAGATTTTGCGTCCGTACTTCCTTGTAACAGCCGAAGCTACAAAGGAAGACGCAAGAGCCGCGAGGTAGAGTGAGGAAGTGAACAATTGGAGCATTTGGTTATCGAATTTGCAGTAAGCAGTCTCTCGCTTTGCTGCGTGCATTTGCCTATCCACCTCCGGGAAAAACTTGCTCAGAAACTCCCCCATTGATGTCACTCCTCCTATATACAACAAAAGAAGTTACATTACAATGCCCGAAACTAGAGTGTAGAGAGAAAACCAAAACGAAAATAACTCAAAACAAGTTAATGGACACAGGAAGAAGGAAAAGGCGAATATGGAATTTACGGACCTGAGATTCCGAGGTCGTAACCAAAGAGGAGACCTCCCATAGCGGCTACAATACAGGTCATGATGACAAAGACTGTGACCCCGCCTTCATAGCTTCCTCCACCACCACCATCTGATACAAAAGCTCCTCCAGCCATTATTACTTATCGATTGTTTTTTATTGTTTTACCTTTTGCTTTGTTATACAAACAAATACTTGTGAGCTTTTGATTCAAAAAAATGAAGAGCTTGTGAGCTTCTTAAATATAAGAGTATTCGTGGTCTATTAACAGGAATGGATTGCTTTATTAGCTGTTAGAGATTTGTGTTTGCTTGTGAATCGGGGAAGTGGTTTTTTCATGTTCTTCAAACCCAGTTTTAGTGGAGATCTTACTGTCTGTTTTTGACAGTTTCTTTTGTTTTTTTTACGGACATCTTCCGGTCTTATCTCTTTTGAATTTTTGTATTACATAAGACTGTAATAAATATGTTGGGGGAAAAAAAGTCTCTAACCCCGAAAATAGGAACTTGTAATCATATTATTGAGGGATAACTTAGTACGTGTAATTTAGTCTATTTGGGGATTATCTCTAGTTTAGTTTGAATCAGATTTAAAATTGGTTGATAGATACATATACACGTCACTATGGATCGTTTGTTCCAGCTAATTTGAGAGAGAGCATTACAAAGATCTATATATAATAGCAAACTCATTTTTTTGTCATCTTTCTAATCCAACGGTTGAGGTTAGTCTTTATCTTTATCCAGCGGCTGTGATTTTTTATGTTTGCTAAAAGTCACTAAACCAAGAATGTGTCTTTCAATCGCAACCTTTTGTTCACGTTTATGTGAAGCATCACCTCTTTCTACTAAACCAAAAGATGTGTCTTTCAATTGCAACCTTTTGTTCACGTCTTATGTGAAGCATCGCCTCTTTTTATTCTCATTTTTCACCACCTTTAATTGTGCCTCTTCATACTGATTTATATACCTAAACGTAAACAACCATGAAACAAAAAGTGGTGTTGTTCCCTCTTCTGAAAGTTGTATTAGTTTTCGTGAATTGTGATTCCTTTTGTCACAACCTCGTCGTAGACTCACTTCTCACTAGCGACACGCAGTCGGTTTTGGTTGCGATTCTTTATTCTCACAAGGCACACCTTTTCACAGTTTTGATTTTATTCCGTTTTGTCTGGTAGCATCTTAAAATTTCGTTATTCCTCCTGAGAAACTTCATATTTCTCACCTTTAATTTTTGTTGATTCATAAATTAGGAAAGTTATGTAACCACATGATAATTAGATATTAAGCCATGTGGATTATAAATATCGCCTAAATTTTCATATGAAAAATTATGTTATAATGAAGAAAGATTTTTTTCTTTAAACTTTGAAAAAACGTGAGAATTGGGTTGTACATACTTCGGATTGTTCATAGTAAAAGGTTATTAATTACCGTATCTTTTGTTTGATTTACTTCTGCAACAGTATGGGAAACGGAAAGTTTGGATTTTGTTATCCCTTTTGGGTTTACTTGAGTTCTCTGTTTGTGTTTATGTTGTGGTTTAGTTATTTACTCCTGATTAGAGAAGTTGAAAAGGTATGATAGCTTTTTAGAAGTAGGATATACCAGAAGGGGGCAAAATTACTGTGTCATGATGGAGACATTAAATAAGAATTTTTTTTTTCTTACATCACGCTAGGAAGTTGTGTTTTAAATGATTTCACTCTTTATAATGGGTTAAAACAGAATTTGCTAACAGATTGGAATTCTGTTTCAGGTCAATCACACCGTATGTTGATGTTCCTCTCGCCACTATTGCCTATTCTGATCGCTGGGCTTACGAAGGCCAACTTTCTTATTCAATAGCTTAAAAAGCATTTGATCTTCATTCTGAACCCCTCTGAGCTTGCATCATATCAGAACGTTGGTTAGTATTTTTTCCTGAATTAAAAAACCTACATATCTCTTGTGCCCATTGATACGTCTACTATTTTGTTTAGAGTGTAAATCTTAGGTTTTCAATTCTTTTAGTCACCAATTTTTTCCATTACTATTAGATTTTTTCTTTTTTAAGAATGATGTGTCGAGCATAATCAATTATGACGAGGTGAAGTGACGATAATGAAAGAAAAAGTGAAATATATTGAACAAGCATGTTAAATTTGGTTATATTTGTTACAGCATTGTAAGAAATATTATTTTAATTGTGAAGCAAGGCCATTTGAATTTAATGATTTAGGTTAGCTATCAATATAATATAAAACAAGTTTTTTAGAACATACAAACGGCGATGAGAAGGAAAGCCAAGACGCTGAGGAATATGTTTCTTTAGTTTTTCTTTACATCATCTCAATGAATGTTCTGATTATATGGCTATATGTTTTTATCTCAAAACAAAACAATTGTTTTCTACTATTATGTACTTAACTCTTCAATTTTTGATAAAAAAAAAAAAAAACTATTCCATTTTGAATTTTTTAATTTCTAAATCAATGGGACGAGAGTGAAATGTTGCTTCTAATCTGCTAACAAATAGTTTCAAAAATAAAAGAACTTTTAGATATGTTACATCATCTTCGCAAGTCACAACATCAGATGAACAACTACATCGATTTAGGTCCTAATGGTAACGGTGTATTTGATTGTGCGTGACAAAAAATTGATAGTACAGTACGATTCAACTGTGGTTCATGCGGAGAGAAATATATTTACGGGACAAGTGCGGTTTATATCGAATTAGCGGTACAAAACAATTTTTCATTGGTGAAAAGAATAATTGCAGTTTATAACAAACTTATATATATAAATATATATATATATATATTTACTATAATATTTGTATGAGTAGATTAGTAAAAATATAAATAATTAATATAACTGCAAACTTCTATATCTTTTGTGTTAATTAAAAAAATATTTAGAACCATAAATACCCAAATTTTATTTAAATTAAAATTTAGCTTCTTATGTAAATATTTTTGTACCCAATTAATAATATTATTCATAAGTTATTAACATTTTGGTTATTTATTTTTTTATTTTTTATAATTTAATAGAGAAAGAAGAGAAGAAGAATATTTTTTTGTAAATTTGTTTTGCCACAAAATAAAAGAGAGAGAACGTATATTTGTATTAAAATTATTAAAAAAACATTGTAGTACTGTTGCAGTTTCAAATCCGTTGGGTAAAAGGCATTGTTGATTATAAAGACGGTACAAGGCAAAAAAATGTTAGATAAAACTATGAATTACTTTTTTTTTTTTTGAAAAACGCAAATTAATATTTTTTATATGAATGGTGACTTTATCCGAGTTTCACAAAAACATCTTCCAAAAAAGCTTTTACTCCATTCACAACCTTAATCTATGGTTTAGTTTTGGTCCACTTCAGATGGTTTATATAGCCAGCCTATGGGGAAAGTGTGGAATCATTTTATTCTAATCAAAGGTGCTGTTTAATCATAGTATTTTTTGTATGTTTAAAACAAGTTGTCATTCTTTATTTGCCATACTGTTGGGGTTGGGTTTCGACGGTAGATAGGTCCATAGGAGAAGCCCAATAAAGGTCGGTTGTAATGATCATTGTTGGATCCGTTATGAGTCCAGGAAAAGGATCCGTTTTGGAGGCGTGTCAAGTCAACTGCGAGACTGCGGGATCACGAACCAAGATCTTCGGAGGAAATAGTTAGGATATTGTTTTGTGTTTAAATAGGGGAACTTAGGTTGAGAAAGGACATGAAACCTTGATCAAGTACAAGAGAAATATTCAATACAAAAATTCAGTTCGCTGTTCTTCGTTGTTTTTTTTTATTAATTTAAACTGAAAATCTGCCCAAATCTCGTTTCATTTCCAAATCAATTTATTTGTTGTTTATCGCATCAACACATACCAAAAGATATTTCATCTTCAATGGCTGAGAATCTTCATTTACATCATTCTTTGTTTATACATCCTTAGTTGGGGTGTAGCCCCCACCCCTCTATTCACCATTGCCCCACGGCTTCAAATTGTAGGTTACACATTTTATCCGACTGTGTTGGTCACACAAACTTCTACTTATATTCTTATAGATTAATAGGTTTAGTGGGCAATCAATCACAGATTTGCTAAATGCCAGGAAAGATTGAGAGGTAAACATGTAATTTGGCTTAATATTTCAAACGAAAGTAATTTGCTCCTTTCAATTTCGATAAATGTTTTCCCTTTTGCATAACTAAGTGGCAATTACCGTAAATAAAGCCAACATTTCAAACATTTTAAAAAACTTACTCCTCTTTTAATTATAAGAAGATACCCACATCGATCATATCTTCCAAGTATTAATTTAGGCAATTGATTGTGATTTCTAATTTTCCATAGATTTATATTTTTAGTCAATTTGGTTGGTTGTAGACTTGCAGTTTTTTTTTTTTTTTTTTTGGCAAACATTGCAGACTTGCAGCTATGAACTCTTTCTACGTGCTTCTCTTATTATTTTTTGTAAATTTTGATAGAACAATGATTTAAATTTTGTTTTATGTGAATATCTTTCAAAATTGATTATCTGAGTATGATTCAAGAAGCCTTGATTCAGATATGTTTAACATTATTTTTTTATTGTCATTGAATCGATTTTATATATGCAACAAAATTTTTATTTAATTAATTTGGTTGATTCATCTTAGTCATTGTTTCTGACTTTTATACTATGCAATTAAAGGATTACCATAAAATTTCCACTCAAAATGTAAAATTAATAATGTTAGTCATTTCAAGTTTTTTACTTTTCCGAGCGGCAACGTACGGACCGACATCCTAGTATAGTATAAAAAAAGACGAAGAAATTAACAACCAAAGTAGATATTTTACATAGAAGAAAATTGTACTCTTATTGTGTAGGTTTAAGATATTCTTATTGATTAGTTTGTCTGACCATCAAAATATGGATATATATGTTCGTTTTAACAATTTTAGCATCATAGATAAGATAACCAATTCTGTTCTATAATCGACATAAGGATAGTTTATGTGTGAATGATGTCAGTTGATCCACAAACAATATTGCAAACAAATTCGTCGGGAAGGCCTTCTTTGCATCTCTTTGATGACGGTTTTTGGACATAGATTATTATCTTGATCTTTTATTAATCTTCATGGTACCAAACATTTCATATTCGTGAAGCTTCTTAAGATTTCCTAATACCCATTAATACATACTCATCTAATTAAAACCATGTGGTCTTTAACTTTAAGGATCAATCATATAGTGTCATCTCTTTTTTTTTTTTTTGATCATATAGTGTCATCTCTTTTTTTTTTTTTTTTGATCATATAGTGTCATCTCTTACATAATACTCCCTATGGTTTCATACTACTGTACTTGATGTTAGTGGGGATGCATTTTTTTCCAAATTAAGTGATCCTCTCATTTTTTTTTCATTTTTCTGCAATTTATTTTGTGATTGGTTGAATTGTGTTATATAATTCTTCTTGGAAAAACATAATGATTTTTTTTGTCAACAACATAATTAATCTATTTATAAAAAAATATAAATGGTTTTTAGTTTATGTGTAAAAAATCCTAAAACCTAGATGGAGTTTATTTATTTATTTTCCTCTTTTATGGGGGTAAAATGTGAATATGTTACCAAAATGATTAAAGCTCATTATACAATTATCATAAAATAAGCTTCATGTTAATGTTTTTTGGCTTGGTTGTCAAAGATTTTGAAATGGAGATTTAGGAATGTGAAGAGAAAAAAATAATAAACAAAAAAAGTAAGTTGTAATTTTAACTTAAAAGGACAAATAAAAATTTACTGTAATAAGAAAAAAAAAACTAAGTTACGTGAAAAAGAATGAGAGAGAAGGCGACGAAAAAGGCGATTTTGTGACAGATACCATTTTCCCTCTTTCACGATCTTTGGGCGACGGTTTGTCGCGATTATTCCGGTGTTCTGGACAATTACCCATCCATCACTCCGGCAGTTATCTCCACACTGAATCCCCGAAACCAGTGTGATGTGATCTTAGCGGTTATAAGAAACTCTCTATATAAACGCAGTCATGTTCATGTTTATTCTTCAATTCCTAGTCGAGCAATTAAATCAACTTTGCTATTTCCCTTTCGCTACTACCAAATTCGTTCACAAATGGCTGATAATCTGAGGCGAGCGGTTCAAGACATCAATTTGGGGGCTGATGAGGAACCCATTGAAAGTCCGGCAGCGGTGGTGGCTAGGGCTGTTGAAGAGAACTGGTTCATTCTGATGGGACGACCAGTGATGCCACGACATCAGAATCTCCGATCAATCATTGCCTCTATGCCACGCGTTTGGGGGCAAACTGGGCTAGTTCATGGGAGGATCATGCCGAATAATCAATTTCAGTTCATATTGCCCACTGAAGAATCCATTGACACTGTAATACGGAGGGGTCCATGGGCATTCAACGACCGTATGTTGATACTCCAACGATGGACGCCTCTCCAAAATCCACTTTTGATCCCATTCATTCCCTTTTGGGTTCAAATTCGTGGAATCCCATTCCAGTTCCTCAACCGGGAAGTCATTGGCCATGTGGGACGCGCATTAGGGAATTTCATGGAAGTGGAGTATGATGTGGAGGCAGCGGCAAGAGTGGAGTTTGTACGAGTTCGTATCAACTAGAACATTGAGCATCCACTACGTTTTCAACGTAATTTTCAGTTTCAAGTGGGTGTCAACACTTTGATCCGCTTTCGATACGAAAGGCTGTGAGGTTTTTGTGAAGTCTGCGGTATGCTCACACACGATTCAGGAGAATGTCTCATTCATAATGGTGGTGGAGATGGTCTGATTGATTCTGACGATGACGATGATGCAAATCCTCCTTTTATGGGACCTGCAAATCAAGGGGTGGTAATCAAAGAAATTGCTGAAGATCCGGAGGCTGCTGATGCAGAGGAGATTGATTTACATAATGCTCAGCCTATAGTTGAGGAAGAGGATGAACTTGAGGACATTGATCCGAATCATGATGCTTTGGCTGGAATCACAGATTGGGAGGAAGACAATACGCACACAATCAGTAACCGAGCAGCGATGGAGAGTCCCAGGATTACCCCAAGACCAGAGATTATGGATGCACGAATGGCTACACATGAAATCAGAGTTAAAGACAAGGGTAAGAGGAAGCTTGAGGAGTTTTTGGAACAGTCTGTAGGGAACATATCTGGCAGTAAGGATATCAATGAAAAGGGGCAAGGAAGTGGTTCTCACAGGGAGAACACCAAGTGCAGAGACGCGGTGGGCCCTAAACCACCACAGCCTCCATGATTACAGCCTGCTGGAACTGTCAGGGTTTGGGCGTAGACCCTATAGTTCGACGCCTAAAGGAGATACATCGTCAGTATCTCCCGGACATGATATGCCTACTAGAAACAAAACAAGGTGACAACAAGGTTAAAGAAGTTGCTGATGAGTTAGGTTACCATAGCTTTGTAACAGTTCCACCACAAGGTATGAGTGGTGGAATTGCGATCTTATGGAAGAATTCTGTTAGTGTTTCAGTTATTTCCCTTTCTGCAAACCTTGTAGATACGCATATTGAATTCAATGGAATCTCTTTCTACTGTTCGTTTGTGTATGGGTATCCAGAACCAAGTATGCGACATATGCTTTGGGAACAGTTAGAAGACCTTTCTGATTTGAGATCTGCACCATGGTTTTTGATGGGAGATTTTAACGAGATAAAGAGTAATGCAGAAAAACAAGGAGGTTCGCAGAGACCAGAGAGATCATTTGCACCTTTCAGACATATGATAAGCACTTGTGACCTTCATGATCTAAAAGCTAAAGGAAATAGATTCTCATTGTATGGAAAGAGATACACCCATGAAGTCTGGTGTTGTTTGGATCGAGCACTGGCAAACAGTGAATGGTTAGCCATCTTCCCTTCAGCCCAAGTTGAATTCTTACCCTTTGAAGGATCAGATCACCACCCTTTGATAGCCAGTATATGCTCTCTGTTGACTCAACGACCAAATACTTTTCAGTATGACAGCAGAATGTTCCAGAGAGAGGGATTTAGGAACAAGATAGTGGAAGCCTGAAAATTAGATGGACAGACAGTTAATCTTTGTGAAAGGATAAAGAACAGCAGACGTCATATGGCAAAATGGAAAAGAGATAATCGACTCAATGCTTCGGTTAGAATCAGGATTCTGAAACGAAAGCTAGATCATGCTATCACTTCTGGGCTCCCTACTAACGAGATTAACAACATCAAATCACCATATTGCTTATGGTGAGGAGGAACATTACTGGAGGATTAAAAGTCGAAATAGTTGGATAACGTTGGGAGATCACCATACAAAATTCTTCTATGCTACAGCAAAACAGAGGGTTGCAAGAAATCGGTTGACAGCAATAGAAGATGACAATGGTTTGATTCATAGTGGTGATGATAACATCGGAACAGTTGCAGAAGGATATTTTAAAGAACTATTCCGATCAACGAGAGACGTCAACGGTAATTACACGGATGTATTTTCAGGATTCATACCGAAAGTAACTAGTGAGATGAATGCAAAACTACAGAGAACAGTAACAGAAGAAGAAATAAAAGAGCAGTCTTTGATATAGGTCCAACTAAAGCTCCCGGTCCAGACGGTATTACAGGCGCTTTCTATCAACAATTCTGACCAGACTTTAAAGATGAAATAATTGTCGAAGTCAAATATTTCTTTGAAGAAGGATCCTTGCGAGGTATGACGAACCATACCAATCTCTGCTTAATCCCAAAAATCAATATACCTAAATCTATGAGTGATTTTAGACCCATTGCACTTTGCAATGTAAGTTATGAAATTATTTCAAAGATACTGGTTCATAGATTGAAGGTACATTTAGATTCGATCATCTTAGAGACTCAAGCAGCCTTCATTCCTGGGAGGAACATTATGGATAATGTGATCATTGCTCATGAGATGCTCCACTCATTGAAAAAAAGAAAAAGGTGGGCTAATTCTTATATGACGGTCAAGACTGACATTTCAAAAGCTTATGATCGCATGGAATGACAATTTATACGAGATACGATGCAACATATGGGATTTGGGAACACCTAGATTAACTGGTTAATGCAATGTGTGGAGTCAGTACAACTATCGGTTCTGATTAATGGTGTCCCGCATGGATTAATAACTCCAGAACATGGAATCAGACAAAGAGACCCGCTGTCGCCATATATATTTATCCTTTGTGCTGAGGTACTAAGCCATCTGCTACAAAGAGCTGCACAAGAGAATAAGTTGAAAGGAATGAAGATCAGTACTACAGGACCTACTATCAATCATCTGCTTTTTGCTGATGATGCTCTGTTTTTTTGTCATGCCCAAACAAAATCCTGCTCAACTATAATGAAGATCCTATCCGACTACGAACGAGTCTCCGGGCAAGCAGTTAATCTCAACAAATCGGCAATTACCTTCAGATCAAGGGTTAAACAGCACGTCAAGACAAAACTACGGAGAATATTGAATATTCACAATGATGGAGGATGTGGTAAGTATCTAGGACTACCGGAGCAAATAGGGAGAAAAAAAAGATGTATTCAATTATGTTGTGGAGCAGGTCAAACAAAGAACAAATGGTTGGTCACACCGGTACTTATCATCAGCTGGAAAAGAGATTCTGCTTAAAACAGTAGCAATGGCGATGCCTGTATACACTATGAATGTATTCAAGTTGCCAAAAGGAGTTTATGAGGAAATAAACAGTGCCTTAGCAAAATTTTGGTGGAGTAAGAAAGGAGGACAAAGATCAATGCATTGGTTCTCATGGGACAGACTGAGTGTGCCTAAACAGGAAGGAGGTCTTGGATTTAGAGACTTGGAGAATTTCAACTTGGCCTTATTGGGGAAACAAATATGGCGAATATTACAAGCTCCAACGAGCCTAGTAGCCAAATTTCTAAAAGTAAGGTACTTTCCTGATTCCAATATCTTTAATGCTGGTAATGGTAATAAGTCATCATTCATATGGAAGTCTCTATTAGAAGGTCGTGATCTGTTGAAGAAGGGGATGAGATTTTTGATTGGCAATGGTCAGATTACAAGTATCTTGGCAGATCCTTGGTTACCAACAAACCCACCACGACCACCAAGGTGTAAGGAGGGTATTGTGACAGATTTGAAATATGTCAGTGAACTTATGTTTGATGAACAACCATATCGATGGAACATGGAGTTGATAGAAGAACTATTTGTGGAGGAAGATAAATTGTTGATACAACAGCTGAAACTAGGTCCCACAGACTGCTCAGATCTATTAGGGTGGCACTATACTGATTCTGGATTCTATAATGTGAAGTCAGGATATTGGTTAGCTTGTAATCTTCCAACTGGAAACAACAGAGTGAGAGAAATCCCTGGCTCCCCAACTTTAAAAAGAGCAATCTGGAAGATCCAGACAGCCCCGAAAATCCAACATTTCCTTTCGAAAATAATCTCAAAAGCATTACCTACTGGTTCAACACTTATGCATCGACGAATCACAACCTCATCACTATGTCAACGATGCCATCAAGGTGAAGAAACTCCAGAACATCTATTCTTTGATTGTATATATGTACAAGAACTATGGCGGCGAAACGGATACTTGAACCAGCTTCTATGTTCTCCTATCACTCCATTTGAGACGAAGCTCCAAGCTATTATCGACTGTTACAACGACCAGTCACTTACATTATTTGAGCGACATATACCTTTATGGATGCTATGGAGAATATAGAAAAGCAGAAACCTACTCATCTTCCAAAATAAAGTCAATACCTGGCAAAAAGACTTGAGTCTCGTTGCAGATGAAACTAGAGAAAGGATAGATATTTGGGCAGAGGTGCTGATAAAAAAAACAGAGCAAGGGAACATATCAACGAAGATCACCAGGGAGATCACAGTGGATTCGACCTGCAAATGGCTATGTCAGATGCAATTACGACTGCAAATTCATTCAGAATGGAAATAATGGACAATCAGCCTGGATTGCACGAGATGATAGATGATTTTACTTGACAGCAGAACAAAGTAGACAAGGCATTGTTCACACAGTATTAAAAGCAGAATTTCAGAGTTTGACAACAGCTATGCGTTAAATGTGGCTCAAGGGATATCAACATGTTATTTTGAAGGTGATAATGAAATGGTGGCAAAACTAGCAAATGGTATAACAAAGAATTTCAGAATACATAATTGGGTACAGAAAATCCACTTTTGACAGCAAAAATTCCAAGAAGCAAGAATCCAATGGACTAGTAGAAACAATAACAATGTAGCTGATTGTTTAGCAAAAACTCTTATCAATAACTCTGATCCGAATGTATCTCATTTTCTTGTACCATCATGTATTGTAACTTTCGTCCATCCATGAGGATCACATTTCTTCGTCATAATTGAATGAAAGGAAGCTGTTAAAAAAGAAAAAAAGGACAAATAAAAATTAAAATAATATTGGACGAACAACAAATATATAAAATTAAAATAATATATGAAAAAATTGCAAATAACCACCAAACAATTGAGATCTATCTCTCTCTCTCGAAGCAGAGACGCACTTGCAAACCCTAATCCGACGACCTCTCCTTCGCCGCTCGATCCTCAGCGCTGGTCAGATTCCTCTCTATCTCGCTCTTCCCTTTTTCCCTCTCTCTCGTTGCGTTATGCTGGATCGAATCTTCTTTTTTTTTTCGTTCTCCTGGTCTTTGAGCTCAAAAAATTTGAGGTTTCAATGGTCTCGATTTCATTTAGTAATTTCGTCGGACGCTATCCTTTGTATGTATGTATTCTTATAGATTGAACAACACAAGTGAATCGTATTTAGTATTGAAGTGAAGTTCGTGGGATTGTCAATTTTACAGATTCGCGTGACGGCTTTTGTTTTTGATGAAATTGCGTTACGATGGCTGGATACTCAAACAAAGGAGCTCCTACTAATGGATCAGTCTACGTCTCCAATCTCCCTTTAGGAACCGACGAGAATATGTTGGCTGAATATTTTGGGACCATTGGGTTGCTTAAGGTATGGTATTGGCCAGGTACTAACTAATTGTTTCTTTTTTGTTTTATTTTGATGTCATTGCAATCTTTTGTTTATGGGGTCACAAAGTTTTCGAGTTTCTCACATGTTTCTCCCTACAATTGTTTTTAGAGAGACAAACGAACTGGTACCCCCAAGGTATGGCTGTACCGAGACAAAGAGACTGATGAGCCCAAGGGGGATGCTACTGTTACCTATGAGGATCCGCATGCTGCTCTTGCTGCTGTTGAATGGTTCAATAACAAAGATTTCCATGGAAGCACCATTGGAGTTTTTATGGCTGAGTCCAAGAACAACAAAATTGCTGGTGATTCAGTTGAGTTTCTTGGATTTGATGAAGTTGCTGCTATGGAAACTAATGGAGGTGCTGGAAGGGGGAGAGGTCAGGCTGACTCGTCGGCTAAGCCATGGCAGCAAGATGGCGACTGGATGTGCCCTAATACAAGGTCTGTGTGATGTGATATCGGTGAGGAGCGTCATCTAGCTCTTTGTTTCCGTTGAATTGGCAGTTTTTGTAATTTTTATAGCTTTTTAGCGGTAGTGTTCTCATACTCTCTTCTATTGGCAGTTGTACAAATGTGAATTTTGCGTTCCGTGGGGTTTGTAACCGGTGTGGAACTGCCCGACCAGCTGGTGCATCTGGTGGCAGTATGGGGGCTGGTGGTCGTGGAAGGGGTCGAGGTGGAGGCGCTGATGGTGGGCCACCCGGAAAGCAGCCGAGTGGTGCTCCTACTGGTCTTTTTGGTCCAAATGATTGGGCTTGTCCAATGTAAGCACTCTGATTAGGTTGGAAATAGTTGGTTCAGCTTCCCAAGATAATAAGCGTTTAATGCTTGGTTAAAAAAACATTGCAATAGATCATTTATATTAGCAGAAGAGAACATTTAAATAGTATATGGCTTGTGTGGGAAGGAATATAGCTTGTATCTCACTGTTTTTGATGATGTCAGTTGACTCTTAACTTAAAAAGAAGTGATGGCCCGCTCTGCTGTGTGTTTTCCTCCTTTTTTGAATATTGTTTTTAACTTTTGTAATTTTCCGTTAGATGGCTGTAAAATGAATAATTGAATGTGAAACGTGGGTGGGTTGTAGTTTTGATCTGGTATCCTCCATTTTTTATTCTTTAGAGGAAGTTATTTTTGTGAAGATAGACTGCCTTCAGTTTTTTTTGAGTCTGATACAAAGTAGGACTACAAGTTTTAAATTAAATGCAAGTTATGCTATGTGTTTTCTACTATCCTAACCAAGAGGCTACTCTGTGTGAATGCATATGGGTTCTTAGGCATAATGCATTTTTGTATTATATATGCTTTGGTTTTCATTTTCATTGGTTTTTAGTCCAGGAGAAATCCAAAAGTGACTTTTCCGTTTTGTTCTAATTATTAACTTTCAGGTGTGGCAATGTCAACTGGGCTAAGCGTTTAAAATGTAATATCTGCAACACCAATAAACCTGGTCAGAATGAAGGTGGTGTGAGGTATGACTCACTGCCAATAATAAGATTGCCTTTGAATTGTTATTTGCTATATACGAGCTGAGGAATTGTGTTATAAATGATTTTACAGTGAATGTAGGAGAGATCATAGATTTTCTGTTTGTAGTTTGTTGTCAGGAGGGTATTTTATTCCGAACGAGTGCAATTTGAATGAGTGCCTGTTTTTTTTTTGACAATTGATATCGTGCTTGTAACGTTCTATTCTGACCAAATTAGAGTTGCATTAAGACATTTTTTCCACTAAAAGACCAGTTGCTGATGCATTTATTTTCTCTAAATAGGGGAGGTCGTGGTGGTGGTTACAAGGAATTGGATGAACAAGAATTAGAGGAAACAAAGAGGCGCAGGCGTGAGGCTGAAGAAGTAAAATATGCTTTCCTTGAAGCTGTTTGCTTGTTTTTTTTTTTTTTGTTGCAATTCGGATGAGTTCTCAGTTTATTGGTATATCCCATTTAACGTCATATATTTCAGGATGATGGTGAAATGTATGATGAGTTTGGGAATCTAAAGAAGAAGTACCGTGTTAAAATGCACCAAGCTGACACCAGACCTGCTGTTGCTGCTGGTCGTGCTGGGTGGGAAGTCGAGGAATTAGGTAATTTCTCGTTCCACTATGATAGAAACTTGTTTTGCTCGATATGTAACTAGCTGTGTAGTGAATAGTCCTCAAAGAAAGTATCCGCTTGTCAACTTGACACTTTGAGTGAAACTTAAAATATATGGAGCGAGGGATTTTGTTGGAATTTTCACATTAAGCTTCACCTAACTTGCCCAGGCCTTGAGGGGATCTCCAAGAAACAATGTTGTTCCTTGTTAGAGTGTTCTTCTTTTAACTGCATATATAAAGAGGAAGATAACAAAGATGAAAAAGGTCATGATCCAATTTATATTGACTGTGGCAGGTATTGATAAAGATGGAAGAGAGAGAAGCAGAGACAGGCACAGAGACCGTGGTAGAGATCATCACTATGATAAGGATAGGCGCAGAAGCAGAAGCAGAAGCAGAAGTCGAGATAGGGAAAGAGGCAAGGAACGTGACTATGACTATGACCATGATCGGGACAGAGACAGAGACTACGGTCGTGAACGTGGAAGCAGGTACCGTAACTGAGAGATTGGTCATAAGTGTTAGGGTTTAGTTTCTCATCTGTTTCATCGAACTTAACTTCTACAACGATATCATTACAACGCCTCCTTTCTTTCTCTTTTTTGACTTATTGTGTGAAGTAAAAGTCTTTTGGGGTACTTCAATGGCTATTGTTTTGCTCTCATTATGTTCCGAGAAAAGCATCGTTTTGAAAATTTGATAATTATGTCAAATATATTCATTTACCATTTAGCCACAAAAAAAAAAGGGAGAATATCATACATATACTGATAATTGGAAAATTTGGTTACCGACGTCATTTGCAAATTTAGATGCGTCTTAATCGATTTTTTTTTTTTTTGTTCTCTTGTTTCATCCCCAATCATTTAATCGATATATGGTTTTGATGGAATCAAAAGATAGAAGATGAAAAATTCTGTGTGGATAGTATAGTTTCTGAAAAGAAAGCAGGATAAGAATATATTGTGCATTTGTATTGTATGTCATGGAGATGATGATGATATATACTATTTAAAATATCATATCATTGTCATGAACATGGTCGGATTTGGAAATACGATGAAAAAAGCTCGTCATGGACTCGCACTTAAAACAGAAATATCTTTTTCGTCTCGACCCCACGATTATTCACATGCACTACAATGGAGTTCCCAATTCTCTTACTTTATGTAAAAAAATAAAAGGAGAAGTTAAAGAAAAAGTGATGAAAGTACAAGAAAATCTTAAAGTTGATTTGCTTCTTCTACGTTGAGTTAAAATACAATCAGAAGTTACGTTTTGAGTTCGAGAAGCTCATGTCTAATCTAAATATGAACCTAACCGACACAAATTACTTGACAGCAATTTTTTTTTTTATTACCCAAAAAAAAAAAACAAAACTATATATAGTTGGTAACATGAAAAAATGTGCACTTGGATAAGAAAAGATTAAAAAATTAATTATTTTTTGAAAGTCAATCCTACGCAAAGAACAAATAGGAATCATAACTCCAATAGCATTCTTTTAAAAACCAACAAAACATGACAAACAAAAAAGATCAATTTTATGGGAATTTGAGATAATTTGAAATTTGTATGTGGTTTTCTATATAATTTGTTTTAACATTACACTAGCTCAACATAAAATTTGTCTTACTTCCCTCTAATTTCACTTTGAAATTTTAGATTTAATTATAATCTATTGGTGTACATTCTTATTACAGGTGTATATAAAGACAAATAAAACACTATATATATCCACTCATTTACATGTGCCCTCTTTTAATTATTGCTCTATAAACTCCAAAAAAAAAAAAAAAACAGAGAAAAAGCTCTCACAAGTCACAAGACTCATTAGGCATCAAAGTTGTTCAATTCAATGTTTCCTCTCCACGATCTTAAGATCAATCTCAATGGACAATACATATTCTTCCTCAATCAGGTAAAGAACCAAACGTAAAACTCAGTTTCAAAATTCACAGTCTTGATTATGTTATGTTCTTAATTCTCTCTCTAAGCTCTGTAATTCTTTTAGGATGTAATGTCAAAGTACTCTGGAAGCTTGAGGAAGGTGATAAAACAGAGCAAGAAGAAGAGAAACAAGAAAAAGAAATCTCCAGAGATCATCACTATCGAGCTTGATGATTTTCCAGGTGGACCAGATGGGTTTGAGCTGGTTTCAAGGTTCTGTTACAACAACGGAGATATCTCAATCATCGATGTCTCAAACGTCTCGACTTTGTACTGCTGCTCTGTTTACCTAGGCATGACAGAGAAGTTCTGTCTCTCTAATCTCTTCCTTCAGACCGACAAGTTTCTACAAGAAGTGTTCTACGGGTCTTGGAACGACATCATCATGTGTCTCAAGAACTGCGAGCAAGTGTTCCTCCTAGCAGATTCCTATGGTCTTGTCGACAAGCTTGTCTTTGCAGCTTTGACCAAAATCTCTCGGAACTCAGAAACGTTTTCTTCTTCTTCACTCTCTTCCTTCGCCTCTTCTCTTTCTCCTGAGATGGCCAAGAACACGCCGGAATCAGACAGTAGGTATATTTCGCAGTCTGTTTCTTGCGGAAGAAGCAACGAGTGGTGGTTCGACGATATTTCAAATCTCTCCCCGCAGATCATCTTGAAGCTAGTTATGATCATTGGAGCTTACAAAACCAACGTAAGAAGCTCAATACTAACGAGATTTCTCCTCCATTATCTCAAGACAAAACTCCAAACCAAATCAAGAAGTACTACAGAGCTTATGAGAAACAAACTAGAGTACTCCGATTTAGCTGATACTGCGGTGAAAGGAGTGATTTCCGCAGGGAAAAACGCGTTTTCTTGCAGGAAACTCTTCTGGGTTCTTCGAGTTTTATCAAGTTTTAGCCTAAGTAGAGAGTCAAGAACCGGTTTAGAAACCCTAATTGGAGAAATGTTGGAACAAGCAACACTTGATGATCTTCTGATATCTGCAGGAGAAAGCAGAGAGGGTGGTTTCTATAATGTGGATCTTGTGATACGATTACTAAAAGTGTTTGTCAAGAACAGAGAAGAAGAAGAAGAAGAAGAATCAAGAGAGACGAATATGAAAGATATTGGGAAACTGATCGACAAGTATTTAAGAGAGATATCTCCAGATCAGAATTTGAAAGTCTCCAAGTTTCTTGGTGTTGCAGAGAGCTTGCCAGATTCAGCTAGAGAATGCTTTGATGGAGTTTACAGAGCCATTGACATCTATCTACAGGTCAGTTTCTTTGTTTTAAAAAAAATATATTTTGGTACGTTTTTGTTTTCTTGAATTTCCTCACCAACTACAATTGATTTGATTGAGCCAAAAACAAATGTTATTTTTTTTTTTCTGCAAAAGTGAGACAAAAAATAGAGAATAACTTGATTTTTCTATGTGTATTGGACATATAGAAGATGACAAGTGCCAGACAGATTACAATAACCATATGCTTTTAAATACATTTTGGATTTGCACATTTATTATGAAGAGTCGAAATAGAGTCAACTATTCTTTTATTCATCATAAAGAATTGAAGTTTGAGGTATAAAAGCCAAACTAAGTCTTAAGTTTTAACATAAAACCGAAAATGTACCACAAGAAAGATTTGAGGTTTGAGATTAATGTCTGTTTGGGTGGGCATAGTGTATACTAATAAATACATATATGGATGTATATATGATTAAGATTTGGAGTCATCCTTAGATTCTCCACTCTGTCTTGTTACTGCCGTGGGGTTCATGTCAGATTACCCACAATGCCACAGGTCTTGACTGTATGCTTCTTCTTGTTTTCTTTTAGTAGTCTTATTAGTCTATTAGTAAAAATATCTGAAAAAGGGAATATTTCTTGCAAGGTACTATCAGTTAAACTTGAACCTAAATGTAAAAAACTAACAACTATTCAAGTACAGCTTATATAAATGTTTTTTATGTTGACATGTTTTACTGGAATTAAAAATAGTTCAAATTTTCAAAATTTACAGAACCAGTGATATGTCAGTTTATAATTGAGTCTTTTACAGTGGAGACTTTAATAATTCTTTGTTTTGTTGTTCTTGTTGTACAGTCTCATCCGAATCTGACATCCCAAGATCGAGCAAAGATATGCCGATGTCTAAACTACAAGAAACTAACAATGGGGACGTGCAAACAACTCGCCAGAAACCCTAAGATCCCTCCAGAAATCGCAATTGAAGCACTCAAGTCCAGGTGTGAGAATCAAGAACACACAACTCCAGATGTTAAAGTTGTAAACAAGAGTTTCTCTTGTAGATATTCAGAAGAGAAGAAGAAGCCTATACTATTGCATCTCGAGATATCAGATAAATTAGCCGATACGTTGAAGACTAGAGGAGCATATAATTGGAGGGTCATGGATAGTTTCAGAGAAGGCTTATGAGGAAAATGGTAAAAGTCCCAAGTCAAGATTGAGCAGTCAAATCTTCCAATTCATCAGACAAACTCAATTTGCACCCTAACGTTGTCGAGTGTCTTGTACAAATCATCAGACTCGAGGCGTTTTTTATCGTCGAAAGCTATGGATTCATGAAGCTTACCTTTCACTTCCATCCAACTACATCCCGGCGTTTTCACCACCTGTTGATCTTTCATTTGTTTTCTTACCAAAGCAACTTCATCCCAGTTTTGGGATTCCGAGTACAATTTAGCCGAGAGCGTGTATCTCCCGCTGTGACTAGGTTGCAGCTTGATCACACGGTATGCTGCGTATTTACCTAACTCATAGTCTTTGTGTATCAAACAAGACCCAAACAAAGCTCCCCATACCACATTTGTTGGCTCCATTGGCATCTTCTCAATCAAAGCCTTTGCCTCTTTTAGCAAACCATTTCTTCCAAATAAATCAACCATACACGCCTAGTGATCGACATTTGGCTCCAAATTGAATCTTTCTTTCATGCTCACGAAAAGCCTTTGACCGTCTTCTACAAGGCCTCCATGAGCACAGGCGCTTAACACAGCGATGAAAGTAACTTCATTTGGTGAAACATGGCTCCTTAACATGGTCTGAAAGAGATCAACTGCGCCTCTTGCATATCCGTGCGCTGCAAGTCCATTAATCATCAGTCCCGACCGTGGAAACACACTATGAATTCTGATTGCTATACTGTCATTGATTCTTTGAATCATCAGGCATATACTGTCACTGATTCTTCTCGTTTTTTCCCACACATTTCCCTTGTTCCAGATTCTATTAAAGTATATAGACTACCTAGGTGCAAATAAAGATTAACTTTTTAATTAAGAAAGGCTCTTTTGGGGACTTAACGACGTATCAAGCAGATTTGTTATAGATTTGTCTCACAAGGCCAAGAGATTCGTTTCCATGACTAATCTAGTATTTCTTGGTTAATTATAGGAATCTATCTGTTTGTTTGTTTTTTTTGGTGTTTCTGTTCTGTTTTAATGAGTCTATAGATGTTAACATGGCCATCTAACATTGATAATGGTAGAAACCAGTTAGTTCCAGATTCTTTTAAAGTATATATAGACTACTAACCTAGGTGCAAAGAAAGATTAACTTTTTAAGAAAGGCTCTTTTGTTGTAATTATCTCATGATCCCTTGCTTCATTTGTTTTTTTTTATTAATTTCAAGGTGTTTTCAAAAGAAAACTGCTACTTGTTTGTGCCTTTATCTCAGTCAAAGATCGAAGATAAGCTAGGTCGACCGCAACATCCGCGAGACCATCAAGGTACAAAAAGCTACTCAGACACTTTTTATGAGTCAAAGAGAGTTCAAAGAGAGTTCTAGTTCTAGTCTTACTCTTTTTGTTTTCATTAAAAACAGATGATATGATTTCATTAAAAACAGATGATACGATATAAAGAGAGTAATTGTTTCCAACTGAATCAGTATTGTATATTAGTTACTAAATCTTTGAAAAGTGTTACAGTTCAACAATTAGAATTGATTACTTCAACAAATCTAAACAGAAAGAAAGAAAAAAATCTCTACTAAGAACATTGGATCCTTACACCAAACAGCAGAAAGCTTCCTTTGTTCTCCTCTGTTTTGGTTTCTTCATGTTTTAACTTGGAGCTAACGAATTTTTCAGTTTTCATTCCTTCCTCTGAACTATCATGAACCGTCATATTTGCTTCCTCAGGGACCACGGAACCGTTGCGTGAAGAGTAATGAACATCAATCATCAAGAAGTGCTTGATTTGACCTTCTAATGTCTTAACATCGCAAGTGTAAAAGTTGATGACATCCTTCTCCTTGAGTTTCTTCTTCCTCACGAAACTCTTCCAACCGCTGGTGATGACAAAGCTCTGGCTACTTTTCCAGTAACAATACCTAAATTTCCATTGTCTCAATTCTCTGTCGTAAACCACAATCTCCACACCTTCCGCTATTTCACCCTCTTCCTTCTCATTGTTGCTTATGGAAGGCATATAGTTCACAGCGTACCTCTTAGGTATCACAAGCCTATTCAGTTTCCCTACATCGCTCGGTGTCAACTCCTTCTGAAAAAGCTCCGTGCGAGAGAAACCCTTGTTCGATTCTTCTCCTCTGACGACTTGTTTTGATCCACCGACAATCTTAGATCGGCTCCTGAGAAAATCTCTGAATTTTTGTTGGTAAGATCCTTCTCTGATCATGTTCAACAAAGATTCTGTTGTGAAGCGATCTTGGAATTCCGGTTCGTGTGTCGTGACATCAGACCGAGGGAAGTTCCGGTACGAGTTGACATCGAAGCGTCCAAGTTTGATGGATGCGCTGTCGTAAGCCATGGCCGCTTCAACAGCGGATTTGAAAGTTCCAAGCCAAATCCTTTTCTGGTCTGTGTAGATCTGAACCCCCCAATGACCGTTCTGCAGTTGAACCACTCCTTTGTACTTGACCTTGCCTCGAACGGCAACCTTCTTTGTAGCAGATGCAACCACTTGGGCTTTTTCTGGTTCGTCATCAAGTCTCATGCGTTTCTTGGGTGGCAAGAAAGTTTCGGTCTCTGTCATTGCGTCGTACGTACGTCGTTAATTGAAAATATTAGAGAGATATCAGAAGCGAAACAAAACGATGAAGAGAAACAATGAGTTACAGAGAGCGATTATGTTTAGGTTTCGTATTTATAAAGTTTAGATTTCCATTTTTATTTTGTTGTTTTTTATAATATTTTAACAAAATTATGAAAAAAAATATGGAATTTCCATTTGTTGTCGGTTTATTCACTTTTTTATATAATCTGGTTGTGCAAAACAAAAAGGAAATACATGAGATATGAGCGGCAGGAAAATCTCAAGTAAATTAGGGTTTTTTTTATGTTTACCCCCAATTTAATCATTTACAAAACGTTTCTCATCTCGCATAATGCGGCTGTGTATTTTTTTTTGTTTCTTCTTCCCTTTGTTTAATTTGTTAATATTTATTAAATACACATTTTTGAATTCTGATTAATGGACTTGCAGTTCCAAGCATACACATTTTTGTCAGGAAGTCTCTCCGAAGACCAATATAGCTTCTTCTAAACACCCGCACTTGGCATAAAGATCAATCAACGTTGTTCCTACTGTAGTGTTTATCCCAATCGAATTCTTAATAATATAACAATGCACCCTTCTTCGTCGGTGAAGTGCCCCTATGTGAGCACACGCCGAAAGAACACAGCTTAGAGTCTTTTCGTTAGGCACAACACCACTCTCTAAGACTCTAACATCTCCTCGAGAACTAACATCCCTTTCTCGAAGCAACGGCTTTGCACGTATCCAACAATCAACGCCGTCCACGTCACCACGTTTCTGTTTGGCATTTCGTCGAACACTTTCTGGGCATCATCATAACAACCACATTTCCCATACATATCTACAAGAGAACTCCCAATGAACCCCAACGCTATTAGCTTGTATATAACACATTATTAGTATACTTGTATATAGTTTGATTAAGGGCTCTGGAATGTCCGGTTTTATTGGTTAGAATAACTTAGTATCTGGTTATTTCCGGTTTAGTTCATCGTATATAGCATATAATGTCTGTAACAAACTATTGATTCAGATAATGAGAAATGGAGTTTATCCAACTGTTTTCTCTCTCGATTCACTTTCCTGATATGGTATCAGAGCAATTTTTTCGCTCATCTAATCTCTGAATCGAGTAGTTTCTTCGAATTCTTCTAGTTTCTTCGTTCCTTTAGCGTATCGATTCCAGATCTGTGCGAAATTTGAGCTCAAGCGGAGGAGATTCACATTTCTAGCTTTTTGTTTTCATCGATATCGCACATTTCTTGAACTTCGATCATCTTCAATGGTGAAGTTACAGAAGAAGACAACTGTTCGCAACGTCTCCACGGTATCGGATTGTTCTCCGGTGAAGAATCGAGCTGGATCTTCTCATCCAGCGGACGATGACACCGATCTAACTCCAAATCCTAGATTCACGGCGATTCGCGACAGATCTAACAGAATCTCTGAGGAAATTGAGTCATACAACAACACTCACAGTCCATTCTTTCTTCACGCGTCAGATCACCCAGGTCTTTCCATTGTTTCTCACACTCTTGACGGATCTAACTACAATAATTGGTCGATTGCTATGCGAATGAGCCTGGATGCTAAGAACAAACTTAGTTTTGTGGATGGTTCACTTCCTAGGCCAGAAATTGATAGTCCGATGTTCAAGATTTGGAGTAGATGCAATAGCATGGTTAAGGCTTGGATACTCAATGTCGTGAGTCAGGAGATATATGATAGTATCTTGTATTATGAGGATGCAGTTGAGATGTGAAATGACTTATTGCAGAGGTTTAGAGTAAGCAATCTTCCACGGAAGTATCAACTTGAACAAGCGATCAACACATTGAAACAGGGAAGCATGGATTTGTCAACCTACTATACCAAAAAGAAAACATTGTGGGAACAATTGGCGAACACGAAGCTTATCTCTGTGAAGAAGTGTCACTGTGATCACGTTAAGGAGTTGATGGAAGAAGCTGAGACAAGTAAAATCATTCAGTTCCCTATGGGATTGAATGATAACTTTGCAAACATACGAGGACAGATTCTGAATATGAAGCCACGGCCAGGATTAACCGAGATATATAACATGTTAGATCAAGATGAAAGTCAGCGGATGGTCGGAGGATCTATCACACATACTATTGCTAATCCAGCTGCTTTTCAAGTCCAAACAAATCCGGTTCCTGAGCAATCTAAAGTTCATTTGGCACATAATGGTTTTCAGAAACCAAAATGTTCTCATTGCCACAAGATTGGTCACACTGCTGATAAGTGCTACAGGTTATATGGTTTTCCACCTGGTTTCGGTTCGAAGTGGAAGAAACCTCAAACTATAGGTGTTACAAACCTTGCTGCAGCTCAATCTCAGTCTCAGTTTGAACAGAAGGAAAACATGGAAGTTTCTTGTGAGGAAATGTCTAAGGACCAGATTCAAAGTGTAATTTCGTATCTGAGTTCCAAACTCCTCCCTACCACTGCAGTACCATCCACACTTCCTGATCCTTGTGCTTCGACTTCAAACTCTGTGCCTGTAATCTCACAGATTTCAGGTACTTTCCTGTCACTATACTCAAATGCCTATTATGACATGTTAGTCTCTTCATTATCTAAGGAACCGGCTGTGTCTCCTAGGGCTTGGGTTATAGATTCAAGGGCTACTCACCATGTTACTCATAATAGAAACCTTTATGCAGATTTTAAAGCCTTAGATAATACCTTTGTCACCCTTCCTAATGGTTATACAGTTAGAATAGTGGGCATAGGATTTATCCAATTGACTGATGCTATCATTCTGCATAATGTGCTTTATATCCCTGAATTTAAATTCAATTTGCTTAGTGTGAGTGTCATAACTAAGACTTTGAAAACTAAAAGTGAGTTTTACCTCTGATGAATGCTTTATTCAGGATCTTACACGGGAGTTGATGATTAGAAAAGGGATTGAACTTGGGAATTTATATGTTTTACAGTTTAACGAGTCTACTCATTCTGTTTCTTTACAAGGTACTACTTTACTATCTGAATATGTTCCTGTCTGTTCTAGTGTAGTAGTTGATCCAATTATATGGCATAGGCGCCTTGGACATCCGTCTCAATCTAAAATTGATTTGCTATCTGATGTATTACGTTTAAAACATATAAAAGGAAATAAAGACAAGTTACATGTTTGCCATATTTTTCATTTGTCTAAACAAAAACATCTTCCTTTTAAGTCTAGACAAAACATGTGCATTGCTCCTTTTGAATTAATTCATATAGATACTTGGGGTCCATTCTCTGTTGAAACAAAAGATGGTTTCAAGTATTTTTTAACAATAGTGGATGATTTTAGTCGTGCTACATGGATTTATCTGATGAAATTGAAGTCTGATGTGTTGTATATCTTTCCTAATTTTCTTAATATGGTTGAAACTTAATATAAAACAAAGGTTAAATCGGTTAGATCAGACAATGCTCATGAATTGAAATTCAATCCATTATTTTCTGACAAAGGCATCATCTCATATCATTCATGTCCTGAAACTCTAGAACAAAATTCTGTAGTTGAGAGGAAGCATCAGCATATTTTAAATGTTGCTAGGGCTCTTCTTTTTCAGTCAAATGTTCCTTTAGAGTTTTGGGGAGATTGCATTTTAACAGCTGTGTTTTTAATAAATAGATTACCTACCCCAGTCTTAGAGAATAAGTCTCCTTTTGAGAAATTGACTAACAAAACCCCAGAATATAGTTCTTTGAAAAGTTTTGGTTGTTTGTGTTATAGTTCAACATCTCCTAAGCTTAGAACTAAGTTTGAACCTAGAGCTAAGGCCTGTATTTTTCTAGGATATCCTACTGGGTACAAGGGGTACAAACTATTAGATTTGGAGACACATGCTATTTCCATTTCACGACATGTCATCTTTTATGAGGATATTTTTCCTTTTGTATCATCCATTATCAAGGATGATACAAGGACCTTCTTTCCTCATCTTCATTCACCTGCAACCCTCGATGTTCTGCCTCTTGTGCAAACATCTTCTGATGCACATCCTCCTCAAGATGTGACATCTTCTGAGATTTTGATTCCTTCTGAATCTCTATCTCACAGACAAAGAAAACCCCCTAAACACATGCAGGATTTCCATTGTTATAATACTACTAGTACTATTAAATATCCAATTTCTGATTATATCTCTTATTCATACCTATTTGAGCCTTTCAAAGCTTTCGTTAATATCATTACCAATACTATTGCCCCACAAAGATATTCAGAGGCCAAGGATTATGATGTGTGGTGTGATGCAATGAAAGAGGAGGTTGGTGCGATGAAACGGACTAACACCTTTAGTGTTGGAACTTTGCCACCAAACAAGAAGGCGATTGGTTGTAAATGGGTGTTTACAATCAAACATTATGCAGATGGGAGTATAGAGAGATACAAAGCCAGATTAGTTGCAAAAGGGTATACACAAGAGGAGGGTTTAGACTATGAAGAAACTTTCTCTCCTGTTGCCAAGCTTGCATCAGTGAGGATGTTGTTTATGCTTGCAGCTAAACTGAACTGGTTAGTCGATCAGATTGATATCTCTAATGCATTTTTAAATGGAGATCTAGATAAAGAGATTTACATGAAGATTCCTCCTGGATATGCTGAATTGTTAGGCGAACAACTGCCACCTAATGCTGTCTGTAATTTGCACAAATCGATTTATGGTTTGAAACAGGCTTCTAGACAATGGTTTCTTAAACTTTCAGGTACATTACGAGGAATGGGGTTTGTCAAGTCTGTTGGAGAACATACATTGTTCATTAAATCTCAAGGAAGGTTCATTCTTGGTGTTTTAGTGTATGTTGATGACATTTTGATTGTCAGTAACAGTGCTGCTGCAGTGAGTGATTTCAAGGAAGAGTTGAAGTCTCATTTCAAACTGAGAGACTTAGGACCAGCGAAGTATTTTTTGGGGATAGAAGTTGCTCGGTCCTCTGCAGATATCTCTCTTTGCCAACGGAAGTACACCTTGGAGTTGCTTTCTACTACTGGTTTTCTTGGGAGCAAACAGTGTGCTACTCCAATGAATCCGGATATCAAATTGACAAAAGACACAGGTACTCTGTTACCGGATTCAACTCAGTACAGAAAATTAGTGGGAAAGCTGATGTATCTGCAGATTACACGTCCGGATATATCATTTGCCGTCAATAAGCTTTGCCAGTACCCTCATGCTCCTAGAGATGCTCACCTACTGGCTGTTCACCAGGTGTTGAAGTATTTGAAAGGCACGGTAGGCCAAGGTCTGTTTTATCCTGCAGATAATAAATTTGACTTGCGAGGCTTCTCAGACGCAGATTAGGGCACTGATACAGATGATAGAAGATCTATCACTGGTTATTGCATGTATATTGGTGATTCTCTGCTTTCTTGGAGGTCTAAGAAGCAAGACACTGTATCTCAGAGTTCTGCTGAATCAGAGTTCAGAGCCATGGCGCTAGCTACTAAAGAACTCATTTGGTTATCTCGGCTTATGGTCGACCTGAAATTTCCATTTACACTTCCAGCCTATCTTTATTGTGACAATACTGCGGCTTTACACATTGCAAATAACTCTGTGTTTCATGAGCGAACCAAACATGTAGATTTGGACTGCTACAAGATCAGGGAGGAGGTAGATTCTGGATTTCTAAAGACCATGTATGTTAAAACAGGTTGTCAGCTAGCGGATGTTCTTACTAAACCGTTACATCCAGCGCATCTCCAGGATATCATCGCCAAGATGGGAGTCTGCAACATCTTTGCACCTTCATCCTGAGGGGGGCTATTAGCTTGTATATAACACATTATTAGTATACTTGTATATAGTTTGATTAAGGGCTCTGGAATGTCTGGTTTTATTGGTTAGAATAACTTAGTATCCGGTTATTTCCGGTTTAGTTCATCGTGTATAGCATATAATGTCTGTAACAAACTATTGATTCAGATAATGAGAAATGGAGTTTATCCAACTGTTTTCTCTCTCGATTCACTTTCCTGATAAACGCTCACAACAGTCATCTCATTAACCGCGAGCCCAGTCTTCTTCATCCCCACGAAGTAGGCCATTTCTTCCAAAGCAGAACCGTTTCTCACAAACCCATCAATCATCGCAGTCCAAAAAACCACGTCCTTATCATCAGTACCATCAAAAACACGACTTGCGGAATCGAACAACCCAGAAACATAGTAACCTGAAATCAACGAATTCCTCACGAAAAGATCCGAATTTCACGATATGGGCATGAAACTGAAACAGATTCGAGTCTCTCAGTTTGAGTCGGAGAAGATGGGAGAGAAATGAGGAGTAAGCAATGTATCTGCTTGAGATGAAGAAAGTGTAATGGAAGATCAAGCAACGTTTTGAGCTCTCCAAACATTAGTATTGACAAGTACACACGAAGAGCAAAAGAGTGAAGAGGTTTAACTTCAGTTTTGTTTTTTTTTCCAAATTTCAAAGGAACCGAACCAAATTAAACCGGAGTTTCTATTCAATTGAACTGAACCGAATTAAAACCATAATTGCCATTCAAAGGGACCGAACCGAATTAGAATTGAAGATGAGGCAAACTTCACTATTCATGTTTTTACTTGCTTGATGCTTGTTTCCTCATCAACTATCATGATTCGAGAAATGATTCTAGCCTTTAGTTAGAAGCAATCTTAAAAGCATAGAAAACTAAGAACTGAGCATTGCGTTTATCTCATGCGTTGCCTTTCCAAGACGAAAGAGAAGCCTCCAAGAAACACAAGACCTCTCTTATCTCAACAGAATCTGCCTTGTTCATTTGCTTCATGCAACCCTCAACATTTGTCTATATATGTATGTAGATATACGTCTTGTATATAAAAAATTCCTTCTTGAAATCATGTCAATAAGTCAGCCTATAACACGGACCAATGGAACATTTAGGACTTTTGGCCTCTATTGGTGCTACAATTGTCATCGTACGGTCAGGATTGCATCCTCTATCCCATCTGAGGTCGCGTGCCCTCGATGCTTGAGGCAATTTGTCGTCGAGATTGAGATGAGACATCCTCGGTTTAATTTCAATCATGCTGTTCCCCCTTTTGATGCTTCTCCTGAGGCTCGTCTTCTCGAAGCTCTATCACTCATGTTTGATCCTCCAATGATAGGTGGGTTTGGTCCAGACCCATTTCTTAGAGCAAGATCCAGAAATATATTGGAACCTGAAACAAGACCCAGACCACACCATCGACGACGCCACAGCCTTGACAATGTTAACAATGGCGGTTTACCTCCACCAAGAAGAACATATGTAGTTCTCCGACCCATAAATCCGACTAGTCCACTTGGAAGCATAACCGAGCCACCAAATCCTGTACCACCCCAGCGTTTGAACACACATGATTTCTTTTCTGGAGCATCAGGCTTAGAGCAGCTGATTGAACAGCTAACACAAGACGATAGGCCTGGACCACCACCTGCGTCAGAACCAACCATTGATGCACTACCCACTGTGAAGGTAACACCACATCATCTAACCAACGACATGTCCCAATGCACAGTGTGCATGGACGAATTCATTGTTGGGGGGGAGGCTACAGAGTTACCGTGTAAACACATATACCATAAAGATTGTATAATCCCGTGGCTCAGGCTTCACAATTCTTGCCCTATCTGCCGTCGTGACCTCCCACCTGTCAACACCATTGCTAATTCTCGAGAAAGGAGCAATTCTATTAGACAAGACATACCTGAAAGAAGACGCCCGAGGTGGATGCAGCTTGGGAACATTTGGCCCTTTAGAGCAAGATACCAAAGGGTTAGTCCCGAAGAAAGACCACACCAGAACCCTCGAGGTAACAGGAGCTAAATCTAAATATTTCAGGGGCACCCATCTTTCTGACTATGGAGCTTCTACGATTCAAGAAATATAAATCGTGCCTATCTATCTATATGTATAGACGCTATGAGAAACTGTCTATTTGAATATGCTTTGTATATCTCAGAAATAACCTCAAGCTACTAAAACTAACGATTTCACAAAGAAGAGACTCTTCCTACCTAAGCTTTGTTGCATAAGCTCTGTAAAATCAACCAGATTTGGAGTAAAGGAGCTTAATTATACTGTAATTATAAGAACAGAAACATAATTTAAAAAAGTCATTAGATCCTCATACAAACATCAATGCACCTGCAGAAGAAACACACAAACATTCTATTTACAGTAACGATCAGCTTTCTTCTTGACGCGGTCGTCAAGCGCATCTTCTGTGGATTCGAAGTTTGATTTCGGAATGTAACCGAACTTCTTCGCCTCCACAGGAAAAAGGTCATCGTACTTCTTCTTCTTCGCGGCATCAATTGAGTAAATATCCTCTCCAGCAGCGTCGGGAGCCATCTTTAGTTCTCCCTCAGCACCGTCCTCGAGCTTCTCCTTGTTCTTCTTCTGCTTCTTCTTCTTATTCTTCTTCTTCTTATCGATCGATTTCCTTGTGGCTAGATCACCTCCTTTGAACGCTAGTCTTCCACCTTTCACGCTCTCGTAAGGATCTGACATAGCTTCGATTTCTCTAATCGATTAGGGTTTTCGAATTCCTTCAGTGTCGCTTTTGGGAAATCTTGTTCTTACTGCTAAAAAACAAAACGACGAAAAACGACTTGGGCCATAGTCGTGTTATTGGGCCACAATTCCTCTCGTATTATTGGGCCACAATTCCTATTCAATTAAACCGAACTAACTCTGAATCAGTCGGTTTACTAAACCGATCAACGTGTCGAAACAGTCCAAATTAAAAAAAAAAAAACAGAAGGAAGAAGAAAAGATTGTAATGAACTTTTTCTTCTGCACTTTGTTTTCAAATTTGTTAGCTTCACTTCCACAGATTCTTTCTGCTACGTGTATCATTTGGAGAAGACGGTCTTTTTATTTGCGCTACAGACAGTTATGCGTTATTTCTCTCCTTGTTCTTCGTCGAGTACGATTCACAGATGATTCCACAATCTTCTTCTCCGAGTTTGCATTTCCAATTACCTGTTTATGTGTCTCATCCTCTGTTCTGTTCATGTTTTAATGAGCTCGGCACGTTTCCAAGGAGTTGGGTTTTGCGTCGGAACTATAAAGTTTCGAACTTTCGGTTTATTTCCTGTGGAGTTCGCCGGGATTCGAATAACCTAAGATTGAGGGATTCTTCTAGTACAAGGACAAGGAGATTTCTTTTTTCTACGTCTTCCACTGAATTCAAAGTCGAGGAAGCTTCGAAACAGTCTCTGGTTCAGGATGAAGAAAACATTTTTAGTAACATTAGGGAAGATCCGATAGTGGATAAGCTTAGGACCCAGTTGGGTGTTATTCATCCAATCCCGTCACCACCTATTAACAATAGTGTGATTGGTCTATTCGTGTTCTTCTTCTTCGTTGGTGTTGCTTTTGATAAACTATGGACGTGGAGAAAGAGGCAGAGAGAAACAGGTGGAGATGGAAGCCAGCGAGGAGCAGGACAATGGCCACAGGTTCCCACCAGCTTCTCCTTGTTCCTAGAGAAGGATTTGCAAAGGAAAGAGTCCGTGGAGTGGGTGAATATGGTTTTGGGGAAGCTCTGGAAAGTGTATAGAGCTGGGATTGAGGATTGGCTTGTTGGTTTGTTGCAGCCTGTGATTGATGACTTGAAGAAGAAGCCTGATTATGTCCAGAGAGTTGAGATTAAGCAGTTTTCTTTAGGGGATGAGCCTTTGTCTGTCAGAAATGTTGAGAGGAGAACATCTCGCCGTGCCAATGACTTGCAGTACGTGTCTACTTGTTAGTTGATCAATTGTTGGGATTTCTCTTACTTGGTTTCACTTGGATATTGTTTTCCACTCACTAAAGCAGTGAAGCTTCTCATGAGATATATTTCACTTCATGAACAATCTTAGTTTAAAGATTCACTTTTCCTATGTTACATATCTTTCGGGGTACTTCAAAGTTCAAACTGTCTATCAGCGGCTCAGTTTGAGGTTTCTTATCCTGTTATAGGTATCAAATTGGCCTTCGATATACTGGTGGTGCGCGCATGTTGTTATTGCTCTCGTTGAAATTTGGTATAATTCCTATAGCTGTTCCAGTTGGTGTCCGGGATTTTGACATTGATGGTGAGCTTTGGGTCAAACTAAGATTGATACCAACACAGCCTTGGGTGGGAGCTGTATCATGTTCGTTTGTATCACTTCCAAAGGTCACATTTCAACTTGCAGCATTCAGATTGTTTAATCTAATGGGTATGCATTATTAATCTTTGTCTTCTGTTGCATGTCCATAATATTGTTTGTGCTGCTTCTATTCATAAACAGACAACCTTTTATAGTTACTTAAAAAAACTGTTGGCTACACTGGGGATTGTAATGAAGAAACTTTTAGCTTTTGCTCTTTCCGCAACTCACACATTTTTATTTCTTGTGTCATGAATGGTTCGGATGATGATATCAGGAATCCCCGTTCTATCAATGTAAGTTCTGTTGTATCTGTTACTTCACTAATTTTTTTTTTGTTGGAAAGTTTTTTCCTGTCAATGTTTGATACTACATGGACTTATTGCTTCGTATCAGAAAGGCCACTTTTCTTGCTTAGAACTTAGATGATGTAATCATATAGTTTAAGATGCATTGGTGCATTGTCCTGATTAGATATTAGTAGCGTTGGGCACGGGACGGGTACCCTTGAATTTTTCGATACCCTTTACCCGACCCGACCCTTACGGATAATAGAAAAAAATTACTCGTACCCGACCCTTAAATAACGGGTACCCGAAAAAACGGGTACCCGATAAAAAATAGCTGACCCTTTAAATACCCGACCCTTTAACGGGTACCCAAAAAAACGGGTACCCGACAAAAAAACTGTCAATAACCGCAAAAGGAAGAACTCATGAATGTCAATAATTTCATATTCTGAAATCCGAAAAAGTAAAAATTCATAAAAAATCTGAAAAAGGAAGAACTCATAAATGTATGCAACATAGTCTCAAATTGGGTTGTGGTCTTGTGGATATATTAATTGAATTGGGCTTTATATATATCTCATTTCAATTGGGCTAAATTGAACTTAAGCTTTAGCTTTAACTATAAAATATATTTATAAATTAATAATATATAATAATAATACAAAATATTAACGGGTATTTAAGGGTCGGATAACAAAACGGGTAAAAGGACGAGTAACGGGACGGGTATTAAAAACTAAACTAATACCCTATAATCAACCCTTAAGCTGCGGGTACCCTTTTTTTTTCGGGACGGGTACGAGCCGAGTAACGGGTCGAGTACGGGGTAACGAGTATTAGTGCCCAGGCCTAGGACTATCATATTAGTATTTCATTTTGTTAAATGTTGAGTGTTTCAGCTCCTTGTAAGTCTGAAATAGTAGTTTCCTTCTTCATTCTTATGGTTTTACCCAGCATCGTCTCTTACAGGTTCTTGACCAAACTGCTGACGGAGGATTTGCCTCGATTATTTGTCCGACCAAAGAAAATAGTCTTGGATTTTCAGAAAGGAAAAGCTGTTGGACCTGTTTCAAATGATCTTAAATCAGGAGAAATGCAGGAAGGCAATAAGGATTTTGTTGGGGAACTATCTGTTACTCTTGTAGATGCTCAGAAGCTTCGATACATGTTCTCTGGTAAGATATACTTCATTTCATGTCAGTGTTTCCTTTTTAGTTGGAGAAATGGAATAGACAGACAATCTATTACCGAGTATTAATCTCCTTGTGCAAGTTCATTCAATTTTTTTTAGGAACAAAGTAACTAGACTAAAATGGGTCTATTGGTGAGATCTTTCGTTATTTTACAAGTTTGTTCGTTCAGTGGTTTACACTTTCCTTGATAATTGGTAACAGGTAAAACAGATCCATATGCAATTCTGAGATTAGGGGATCAAGTTATCCGTAGTAAAAGGAACAGTCAAACTACTGTCACTGGGGCTCCTGGTCGACCAATCTGGAATCAGGTGAACTGCTTTTGGATGGTTCATTCATAATCTGGTGGTGAATCATGATTAGTTAAGGTTTTTAAATTGTAATAGGATAAAGTGTGTGTATTCATAATCTTTGCAGGACTTTCAATTCCTAGTTTCAAATCCTAGAGAGCAAGTATTACAAATTGAGGTCAATGACCGTCTTGGCTTTGCTGATATGGCTATTGGTACTGGAGAGGTAAATCAGATTTCCTTAGCGCTTTGTTTTTCTAATCTAATCTGTAGAATAATAGATTGACGTTGAAAAAACTGACTTATAATTTAAGACGGTGATTTGTCTACTTCAGTGTCTGACTTTCTCATGTTTACTAACTTTTGTTCAGGAACCAATTACCTTCACTGTAATTTTCTGTACACTAAGAAATAGCTGCATAGGTATCAGAACGAGTTTCTTCCTACTATTCTCTGCACGATATTGTGAAAACATAGGGCTAGAACTGAGGAAATCTGAGATTGAGTCACCAATGCTGATTAGATAGTTGACTGTGATTTAATTATATATTGACAATAAGTTACTGGGAGACCAAAACCAAATCAGAGAATCGATATCAGTAGCCTAGACTAAAGTGCCTTTGCTTGGTTATTACCAAGTATTAACTTTGTGAGCATGTCAGACCTTGCCAAAAAAATTTGTATCACCATCGCTAGAGTTACAAGCTCAATGAAAGTGATTAACCATTAAAATGAGGTTCCCTAGTCTTGACAGAACTTCCAATTTGGACATATACCAAAATATGTGTGATCTGTACATGAACCTGACTAGCACAACACTAATAAGTGTTTAGGCGAAACTGCAATTTTAAATTATGATTCTGCCCTGATAGGCATTGGTCGGTTACATAGTATTCTGAAAATCTCTGAAATGACTGCTTGAGGATTGGTTGTGGATATCTAAGTTTCTGTCTACATAGCCTTACTACTTAGTTATATGTCCAGGTTGATCTCAGTTTACTGCAAGATACAGTTCCTATAGACAGAATAGTGGTTTTGCGTGGCGGTTGGAGTTTGTTTGGAAAGGGATCTGCCGGTGAGATACTGGTACGGCTTACATACAAATCATATGTGGAGGAGGAAGAAGATGACAGGGCCATTGTCAAACCCATTGATGCAAATGCTACTGATGATGAAATGTCAGATTCAGAAGAACTTGGTTCATTTGTGCGGAAAGAAAAGGTTTCTTCAGATGAGATTGGTCAAGAGTCATTTATGAACATGTTGTCTGCATTGATTGTGAGTGAGGAGTTTCAAGGCATAGTTTCATCTGAAGCTAAAGACAATAAACTTTCTGCTGGTGACTCACTTGGGGCTCATGTACCTTCTAAGGCTGGGTTGGACCCAAAATTTCAACCTGCAGATACTACTAATGGGTTAGAAAGCAGTGCAGACATATCAGATACGGAATTGGTAGCTGCAAATACTGGTATAGGCACTGGCGACGATGGAGGTATACCGAGGCCTAAATTCCTTTCGATGATTTCCTTTCTATGTTTTCTTGACCTGAAACCGTAAAACCTCCTAATTCAGGATTAGCATTACTGTGGTTTGGTATAATCACGGGTATATTGGTTCTTGTTGCTATCAACATGGAAGGCTCAGGTTTCTTCAACACGTAATATAGTGCTATACAGCTTGCTGGAGATATCTGTTGCAAGTAAGTCTCTTAACCTATATCAGGAGAACTTGAAATTTCTTCCCCTGGTTTGACAGACAGATTCTCTTTTTGTCAGTTGTTTTCCTTATATTAGAACGTGGAAACAACACTGATTTGTTCATATATTCAATAACCAACCTTGCACTTCATCTTTTCTGGAATAGTTACACTACTAGAAACATAGTAGTTGTAGGAAATGCTTTTACTTAATTTGTATTAAGATTAGATTATAGTCTGTTCTCTTTTGGCTGCTTGTAGTATACTGACTATAGGTTATCAAGCTTTGTATTTGATAAATTTATAGTCTGTTCACTGGTTATCAAGCTTTGTATTTGATAAATTTATGTGTGATTTAAAAATGATTCAGTGGATTCCTCTACCTTAGTGACATAGTACACTCCAGATATTGCTATGTCTAATTTTTTCCTATATGTTGGTCGTATTTTAGTCCATCTTGATCAGCTGACCAAAGGCTCTCTATATTATGGCAGGTTAGGTTGTTATCTCTTCTCAACCTTAGATATGGCTTACAACGTGGTCTCAGTTTTGCGATTAAATTATAATTATGTTGTATGTATATAGCGATTAGAAAAGGAACACTTACTAGAGGCAGGAAGGTTCAGATCTATTTTGTCCAAGTCTTTACTGTGTTTATACAGTTACACTTGTGGTTGGTATACATGAAAAATAAAGATAAAAAGTTTTGTACGGTTTCCTTACAAACAATGTTCTGGCAGGAAAAGGACTGGTTTCCGCAACTCATTTGAAATAAAAGTCTACTATTATCAATCACACATTTGTGCTTGAGCAAAGGCTTCCTGCCTCTGGTGTTTTGTTTTTGAGACTTACAGTTAATTTCATCTCAGTAGATACTGTAACTGTGATCTTGTGCCATAGATCCGTTTTTTCTGATGGAGATACCACTACAGGGAGTCTAGAAACATCTTAGTCTCTCACTATTCGGAAAGATCAAATGTAAACATTGATGATTTTATAGGATTGGTAGTAGAAGCAGAGCTTGGTTCTTGGCATCATCCTTCATTTCTATTGGCTTATGGTAAAGATTGGTTGACAATCCTCGTTTTATTTATAAAAGTGGCATTTCATGATTTTCAAATAAAGATTGACAGAGATAGAATGATTGAAAGGGTGGATGGAGCCTCTTGTTAACATAGGACGGATCAGCTCGATGATCTCACTGTTGGCAGGCTCATTATAATGTCTATGTCACTTTTCAAATGTTATGGTGTAATGTAAATGTTATTGATATTCTCGTCCTGTGTAGACCTATCACATCTTCAATGTGCAGCAGTGGTCTCCTCTAGGTTCATACCTCTTGGCAATGCAAAAGGAGCCAGTGACTAACTTTTGTGGTAATAGGGGTGCTTATTTCCCCTGTCGCATGTGTTATGATCATCTTAAGGTTTTGTTCTCATATTGGTTTTAAAAAAACTGTGCTTCCGTTTTCTCTCCATTAATAGGACTGAGAATTTTGAGAATTACATTTGTGTTATTGAAGGTAGAGATGTTTGACATCTCACCAGGTGAGTTGCATCTTTTCTTCTCTTCTTTCTTACTTTTTACTTCCATTCTCATATTTTGATGCTGAGTGAGTATTCATTCCGATTTGCATCCAAATTGCAGGAAATCTGGTTAAGAATCTTTGATGTGAGAACTGGGAAAATAGTGGTTGGACTAGATGGTCCTGCTGTTGACGCCTCATGCCCTTTTATTAGGTACTTTCTTGAACTGCATGTCTTTGAATTTCCTTTGAAAAAGTTCTTATCTACATTCATTGACGCGCAGATGGGCTGGGGGAAAAGATGATAAATACTTTGCCCCTACGGTGGAATCATAGATGATGAGATGTTGAAGAATCAGAAGAGCGCACTACTTGATCCACTACTTGATATATAGTGAAGAAGAATCATCTGTAGACTCGCCAGCTGAAAAAAGAATATAGAAATTTTGGAGATTGGACAAGAAGAATCTGAAACCTCATCAAGTGAAGAAGTGTCAAGTGAAGAAAGCTCGGGTTAAAATGGGTTGTCTCCGCTATTTTATTAATGTTGGGACTTTAGTTCTTCTCTTAATCTATTTGTAAAACTGAAAACCAAAAAAAAAAAAAAAAAAAAAAAAAAAAAAAAATATATCATCTAACTATGTTTTTGACAAATTTGGTTTTTGGAAGGATAAGATTTTCCTCCTGTGGATGTGAGAATCACTATATTCCATTATAGAATGTTTGATAACCCGGCCCCTTTGCGTGAATTGGACTAGGATAGAGAAACTCGTTAAACATACATGAGAGCTGCCTAGCCCGCCCCATGTCTTTATATGTAGTATTGATCCACGATGGAGCTAGTGACCGTAGTGTTGTGAAGCCATCTTATTTGAATTGAATATTCTCTGTTTTTTAATGCATAAAAATGCATTTCCAGTATTGTGTGACCAAAACTCCAATTTTTATGTTGACATAAAAAAAACACACCCAACATCAAAGGAAACGAGAAAGTTTGAACAACGGGTTTGGGTCTCTGTTACGGCCCACAATGATTTCAGCTGATTTAAAAAAGTGGGGATAAAAAAAGTTTCACGCCGTTGCCGGGGATCGAACCCGGGTCACCCGCGTGACAGGCGGGAATACTTACCACTATACTACAACGAATTTGATGTTCCATTAATCCTTCTAAAGATATATTTATTAATTTATGTCCTTAGCTTAGATCATACTGTATAAACTCAATAGCACAAGTCAAAAGTCTTTTGAGAAAACAAAGAAAGCCATGTGCAGGAACAATCATGTTTACCATTGTCAAATAAGAATCATTTTCCCAAGTCATAACCAATTTATGTTTTCTTTTTTTCGATCGAGTTATAGATTATAAGTGTTTCTACCAATAGAAGAAGTCAACAAGGTTACAAAACTCAAATCTTTTTTTATTTATTTATTTTTGTGTTACAAGTAATATCAAAAGTAATCATCGATGAATGATGATTCCATAGGATAGGCAGTAGGAGCAGCGCTTGGTTTTATTTATTAAAGTGGCTTTTCATGATTTTCAAATAAATATTGATAGAGATAGAATGATTAAGGCTCTGATTGGTGACCACGTTTAAACGAAGCAGTTAGAAAATTTTGAGCGGTTGAAAAGAAGACGGTTAAAAAGAGAGTGGTTAAAAATAGCAGATAGAAAAGATGGTATGATAGAAGAGAGTGGTTGAGTATTTTGCTTGATTGGTATCATTATAGCGGTTAAATAGTACATATTATATTAAATTATAAAAAATAAATTAATTTAATTCAATAATAAAATATGGAAAAACATATTATATTTTATAACATGAAAACTTAATAACCAATAAATTATAAAAATCGTATGTAATAATAAATATATTTTAAAATTCCTAATTTGAAATATTAATGGTTGTGACGATTATCTAAAACATTTCAAACATATAATTGTAATTTAGTACTACAATTAGGCTAATTATAAGTTCTTACAAGTGAATCTGTCATTTAATTAAAATTGTGTATATATTTTTAAAGCCTAAATTAATAACAAAACATAATAGTTTATCGGGCTAATTTGAAAATCCAATCAAATTTAACTTCTTCACATGTATTACTACAGACACATTAATATTTTCTATTTTTTTAAGAAACTATCATTATGAACAAATATTTAATGCAAAAAAAATTGATTAACCTTTTTCTTCGTTTGCAACCGAAGTTGCCAAACACTCATAATTTTTGGTGGTTATTTTCATCTTCTCAACCGCTCAAAAATCACTTCCAACCACTCACTCTTTCCATCAACTCCAACCGTTCATCCCAAACGTCATCTCCAACCGACATGATGATTGGTAGCCATTTCAACATCTCGTTTCTAAAAGAGATGATTGAGTGCTACCAATCAAAGCCTAAAAGGGTTGGAGCCTCTTGTTAACATAAGGACGAATCAGCCGTGTCACTGCTGAGCTCGATGATCTCACTGTTGCAGCTCTCACTTCCTCTCGCTTCCATGGTCTATAACGGACACACACTGCTCGGGTTGGACACCAAATCCCACAGTCCCACACAAATCGAATAGAAAACCGAACCGAATGTTCAACAAGAACTAAGTGAACCGAAGTGTCCGACCTCTCTACGCAAAACAAAACAAAACAAAAATTCGACTTTTTTTTTGCAGATTAATATATTAATTTTTGAGGCAGTTTACGATCAGTTAACGAGTGGACATGAAATAGCAAACGTAGACGAAACTCCCAAGTCATCATGGCCATGGGGGCTCCTCCTTCTCTCTTACTTTAAAATCTCTCAACAATTCAAAACAAATTAAACCAAAAGATTTCATTTTTGTTTCAGAATCCGAATTTTTATCCCAATTCTCGCCGGAGAAAAAACAGAGCCTGCTTCAATGGCGGCCACAGCTTCGAACTCGTTACTACGTTCTTCAAATCTCTTAGGATCCCATATCATAATCTCATCTCCCACCCCTAAAACCACCAGAAACACTTCCTTCCCTTTCTCCTTCGTCACCCATCCCACAAAATACCAAATCACTCGATCGTCTCTTCGAAACGAAGACACCAATTCCCCAAATGGTAAACCCAATTCGCCTTTATCTTCAAAAGTAGCTTTAGCAGCGATTCTCTTCTCTTCGATTTCATCTTCTCCGCGAGCTTTAGCTCTAGTTGACGAACCACCTTCTCCATCTCTCGTTGTGGAAGCTCAAGTACAAGCAGTGAAGCCATCGACGTCGCCGTTGTTCATTCAGAACGAGATACTCAAGGCTCCTAGTCCTAAATCATCGGATCTTCCGGAGGGATCTCAGTGGCGATACAGTGAGTTTCTTAACGCCGTGAAGAAAGGTAAAGTGGAGAGAGTTAGATTTAGCAAAGACGGTTCTGTTCTTCAGCTTACTGCCGTTGATAACCGCCGTGCCTCTGTGATTGTTCCCAACGACCCTGACCTTATTGATATCTTGGCTATGAACGGAGTTGATATATCTGTGTCTGAGGGAGAATCCTCTGGGAACGACTTGTTCACTGTTATTGGAAACTTGATTTTTCCGATTTTGGCCTTTGGTGGACTCTTTTTGCTTTTCAGGCGAGCTCAGGGTGGTCCTGGTGGTGGTCCTGGTGGCTTGGGTGGTCCTATGGATTTTGGACGTTCTAAATCCAAGTTCCAGGAAGTGCCTGAGACTGGTGTGTCATTTGCAGATGTTGCTGGAGCTGATCAAGCTAAGTTGGAATTACAGGAGGTTGTGGATTTCTTGAAGAATCCTGATAAGTACACAGCCTTGGGTGCTAAGATTCCTAAAGGGTGTTTGCTTGTTGGACCGCCCGGTACGGGTAAGACACTCTTGGCTAGGGCGGTGGCTGGGGAAGCTGGAGTACCGTTCTTCTCCTGCGCTGCCTCGGAGTTTGTGGAGCTTTTCGTGGGTGTGGGTGCATCTAGAGTTAGGGATTTGTTCGAGAAGGCTAAGTCTAAAGCCCCTTGTATTGTATTCATTGATGAGATTGACGCTGTGGGGAGGCAGAGAGGAGCTGGGATGGGAGGAGGAAATGATGAGAGGGAACAGACCATTAATCAGTTGTTGACAGAGATGGATGGGTTTTCTGGCAACTCTGGTGTCATAGTTTTGGCAGCTACGAATAGGCCGGATGTTCTCGATTCAGCGTTGTTGAGGCCTGGAAGGTTTGATCGACAGGTGACGGTGGATAGGCCTGATGTGGCTGGCAGAGTCAAGATTCTTCAGGTTTATCATAGTTGTTTTATAAAGTTTACTGGTTGGCTCTGGAGTTGTGTGAAAGATTCTTATTTCTTTTTGGGGTTTGGTTTTATTGTAGGTTCATTCAAGGGGGAAGGCACTCGGTAAAGATGTGGACTTTGACAAGGTTGCAAGGAGGACACCTGGTTTCACCGGTGCTGACCTACAGAACCTGATGAATGAAGCGGCCATTCTGGCGGCCAGGCGTGAGCTCAAGGAGATAAGCAAGGACGAAATCTCTGATGCTCTTGAGAGGATCATTGCTGGACCTGAGAAGAAGAATGCTGTTGTCTCTGAGGAGAAGAAGAGACTTGTTGCATACCATGGTTAGCGTTCTTTCTAACTATATGTTGAGAGAAGCTGGGATGATTTGTTTTCTGACCACCTCAAATGAATTTTGAATTTGCAGAGGCTGGTCATGCTCTAGTGGGTGCTCTTATGCCGGAATATGATCCGGTTGCAAAGATTTCTATCATTCCTCGTGGCCAAGCTGGTGGGCTCACCTTTTTTGCTCCAAGCGAAGAAAGACTTGAGTCTGGATTGTACAGCAGGAGTTATCTCGAGAATCAAATGGCTGTTGCACTTGGCGGAAGGTTAGTTAGTAATGGCCTTATCACAAAAGCCAGGTTTTGAACTTAAATGGAAGGGTCTGGTTGTGTTGAACCATCTCTCTCTTGTGTTGGCTATGCTATTGTCAGGGTTGCAGAGGAGGTAATCTTTGGGGATGAGAATGTGACGACTGGAGCATCGAATGATTTCATGCAGGTGTCTCGTGTGGCACGTCAAATGATTGAGAGATTTGGGTTCAGCAAAAAGATTGGACAAGTTGCTGTTGGTGGCCCTGGTGGAAATCCCTTTATGGGTCAACAAGTATACTGCTAACTGAATTTTGTTTCTTGGTTTCATCGTAAGGGTTGTTGGTTCAACTAGTTGGATTGTTACTTATATTTATTGAAATGTTTTTGCAGATGTCATCACAGAAAGATTACTCAATGGCAACTGCAGATATCGTAGATGCTGAGGTGCGAGAGCTAGTTGAAAAGGCATACAAGAGAGCAACAGAGATCATAACAACTCATATTGATATCCTACACAAGCTGGCGCAGCTCCTGATCGAGAAAGAAACGGTTGATGGAGAAGAGTTTATGAGTCTCTTTATTGATGGCCAAGCTGAGTTGTATATTTCCTGATTCCTCAAAGTTGCCATTGCTTACAGTACCATTAGCTAATAACGTCTATTTGTGTTCATGTGTCACCTATTTTAGCTTATAACCTGTCCAGTATATTTGTGTATATTTCTCTCTCAGTCCATATACTTTGTAGTGTAATACGAATTGTTCATCGTCCCTGTTTCCATGAACTGCAAAACCGGTACCTTGTTCTGTGTATAATTTCGATCGCAGATCGGAAAGCCGTGGTCTGAGAAGCTGAATCAACTTGCTGTTTGGTGTTCTACAAACTTTTATCTGTTGACCGCATTGCTAAAAAAGAGAGCTTACTAGGAACCTCGTAGTCTTTGTAATACGTTGCTTTAAGCATCTGATGCAGAGTTGTGAGGTCCATTTGGTTACATGCAATGCATCCTAAGTTAGTGAAACTAATCGTAAATGGAAGCCAGATAAACCACTGGTTTTTCTTCCTCTCGATAGTTTATTTCTAAGTTCCCAAACTGAATCTAGCAAGACAATCAAGTTTTTTGAATTGTATCAACCACCTAAATAGAGAGAGCGATACAAGTAATTTGTTGCAATTTACTGCGGCTTAGATTTTCTTAAACGATTTTCAACGTAATAACAAGACTACAAATACAAAAGTAAACACGATAGATTTACAGGGAAAGTATCTTTTCTTAGGAATCACCACCGACTTTGGCAACAATTACTGAAGCATAGTGAGCAATGTTAGCCTCGGGGGATTGTTTAAGCCTTGCAATGACCGGGAACAACTCTGATGACTTTACGAACTGTCTGCAAATCTGGTGGTTTGAACACATTTTAGCCAATGAGAAGAGTGCAATCTTAAGCGGTGACTCACTTGCTGTCTCTTTCTTGCTCGGGTTCAGGGCAAGAGCCGAGCAATCTGCAACCAGCCTCAGTAACGTCTGCACACAATATCCAAGAAAATACGTGAAATGAGACACTAGAAATCCATGTATTGTGACCAACAAAATTAATCGTATGTAGTTGTTACTAACTTGTAAAGCTCCTTTGGAAACTATATCTTCACAGAGTTTGTTGGAGTTTCGAACGAGGTTGCTCAATGCACCAGCAGCGTTTGCTTTTGTCTTGTCTTCTTCAGCCGTGGTCAAAACGTTTGCTAGCTGCGTTATAGATCGTCTGAGTTCTTCATACAGAGTGTCGTTATGGTAAGCAGCGTTTCCAATCTGGAAAAAAAAAAAAGAAAACGGAAAGGCATTCATTCAAAATTTGATCAATAGTGTTATGGAAATGGAGATAATTGCAGTTGGTTAGGATTTTACAGCAAAGCAAGCAAATTTCTGTGTTCTTTTGTCCGGATCAGCACATCGATCAATGAGGAGGCCGATGATTTGGTGTTCAGCCTGCACATAATAAATATGCACACTGTGTAAGAAGGAACATTCTTTGAAACATTGATCTCTCAAAGTCAAAGTAAAAGAATCCCAGTGCTGTAACTTACCAGAGAGCTGTAGAAATATCCATTGTGTCTGCACATGTTACCAAGAGCACTACAAGCTTTTGCGCGTATATTTTGATCTGAATGAGTAAGAAATTCTTTTAAAGGCTGCAGAACAGAAGCCTCGCCGATGTATTTATAGAAACCCTGTATGTTGACAACAATAAGAATTAGATAACATCGTTTAGTTCACTATCCTGTGTCTAAGCAAATATAACAAATAGAATGCATCATGTGTTTATCCAGTGTCTGACCTTATCCATCCTCGATAGATCAGATATGATCATCAAAATATCAAGTATGACTTCTCTTGGACTCGAACCGTTGAGTAATTTTTTCATTCTGTTAGGATCCAACAAACCTTTGCTAACAAGCTCTACTGCGAGACGTGGACGACCCACCAATTTGGCAAGAAAAGCAACAGGCCTCACTAAATCTTTTAAATCCAAGTGTTCCAAGCAACGAAGGATTAAACTCGGCACTCCCACCTGAAAAATTCAGCGAAACAAAGACATCACTGATTGATCTTGTGATATGTCTACAACGAGATTTCAGCTCATGAATCATGTGAAACAAGCCACTAATCAACATTTAAACAAAAGTATATAAAATCAAGGAATCAGAATTGAAGAACTAACCTCCATGAGGACTTTTATGTATTTGTCCATATCCTCTTCTATAGCCTTTAGCAAATCTTTATCTTCCATGCACACTCTGACACCTGGAGAGCCCATGTTGAGAATGAATCCACTATTTACAGATGCAGTGGCAGATAATGGACCTGGTTGACTTTGTACAGCAACAAAAGGAAATGCTAGGAGATCTATTATCACATTTATTGTCTCTCTAACTCCATCCTTTCCTCCCCCAGGACCTCCCCAGGTCTTTACTAGCTTGATATGAGCATCAGATAATAAACAAGTAATCATTTTCATGTTTTCATTCTTCACAAGAACCTGACGGAAAGTTAAAGTGCCACCCGAAAGACAGTGGCATATGGACGAAATGGCCCATATAACACCAACGGGCGACAAGCCAATCCAGTTGGGTGTTTTCTTGATGTCATCTGGGGAAGCATTTGAAAGTTTGCCAGCTAACAGATTGATAAGAAGCAATGGTGTTCCACTAGCAATAAGCTGTTGCACAGTTAAAGGTCCTCCCCACTTCAATCTGGATTCTAATAAACCGATACATCCATCCAGAAGTCCGTGCCATCTGGTAAACTTAGCAGAATGAGAGATGACTTCACCTTCATTACTTGGCATAGGCCTAAGATGATAACAAAGCTTAGTAGCTCGAGGTATCAGAGGGACCGCAATCTCGGAGACAGAAGATTCAGCAGAAGATCCTTTTTCAAGAGAGAAAATAGATGCGAGAGCAAGCATAGCTGAAGCAGAGTGATTCTGAAGAGAAGCTTCAATTTTATCATCTGAGGCAATGTGATTGGCTATAGCAGAGAGACGATGTAAATGCTTCCTTGGAGAATTTGTAAGCATTAACAGGGCAGAATTTCTCCCAGTTAGCTTCAAACATTGAGCAACTGTTGCCAACAGAAGGCATGAATGGAACACCAGATTGTTTAGTCTGCCCTCGAAGTTATTTTTTTCTCCTGTTTGTTGGTCTTTGCTTGATAATGAAGCATATGATAGTATAGAAAATATTTCTGAAATAACTGTACCATCCTCTCCACCACTGACTACGGTCGTAATAGGCAGTGAACTGGGAAGACCACAAAGCATGCTAGGCATAATTCCATTGTGAAGGCAGCATCTTGACAAAAGCTGAAGCATTACATAAGCAGTTTCCAGTTAAGTTTAAAGAGCGGAAAGAAAAACAAATTCAATTATAGCTGTGGACGAAAATAACAAGTTATCATGTAACTTGGTGAATCCAGACAACCTAAAACAACATTTTTAGGATAGCCAAACAAGAAGAGGAACATCACATAATCACCTGAATTGCAGAAACCAAGGGAGCCTCCACTCGTTGGTGAAGGCAATGACCAATAGCAACTTGCACATGCTTTGATCGGAGATATGCTCTTGTTACTGTATCCACAAGTTTCTCAGATAACGGACCCCACTCACTGTTTCCGTTGTCATACTGAGAAAGACGGTTTTGCAAAGCATCTAGAGGAAACATGTTCATAGAATCGTTCTTGAAGAATGTTTCGGAAGTATCTATGAGGATCCATATTGCTCTACAAGCTTCACAGGAAGCTGCTAACATTTGTGAAGAGCCAGAAGCTAAACTCGACCCAGAAGATGCCAAACAAAGACACAAATGATCAACTATGCGAGACATGTTAGCGTGCTCCAAAATCTGTTCAGAAACAGAATCAGGAGTTGAAGATTTAAGATCTTCGGCAACTCGAGATAACATCGTTGTGATGCAGGAACATGCCTCATATATAATTCTACCAGTCCCCTCTTCTTCCCATCCAACGACCTACATCCACATAAAGTACTAAATAAGTACATGTCGTTTAATATCACAAGAGTCTTATGCAACCAAAAGAAGGTCACCTGTACGAAAATTTCCACTACTTTGGTCCAGTGCCTGATGTAGGAACTATGTATGCTATTGCCTTCAATATGCCCTACCAAGTTTTTAGTAACTGAAAGACTCTGATACAGAAATAAGTTGGTGTTACAAAATCATTAAAAAAAAGTTGCCTGCTGCTTGTGGAAAGCAGGCTGACTGTCAAAAATAAAGTACAGTAGGTATCTAATCAAACACTTGCCAGAAATTTTGGTCAAGAGAATTCACCTTTGGTATTATGTTGTTGAACTCGGATGATTTCATCCCAACAAGAGCGTCAGTAAAGTCTAGCAGTGCACATGTTAATTTCTCAATCAGTCCAACTGAAACTATGGCACGAGCTGCAACCAAATTGGAAATGATCCTGAGGGACTGAACAGAACAAGCAACATCTTTTTCCCTGCACATCCATAAACGAAAATGTGAATATGCATGTATGCAAAAATATCATAAATTAAAACAATTTACTGGAAGGGAGTAATAGATCATAAAACCAGAGCGTTGCAACCCTGTTTTAGATTCTATCTTATGTAAGAAACCTATTTATGTTCCTTATGATCAAGTAGGAGCACAGCATTATATAATAAAAGAACAGCCTATACACCAACTTTTACCTTTTAGAATCAGGCGATTTTGAAATATATTCCAGTGACAGCAAAAGAAGATCCAATGCTTTATCATCTTCACCTATAACTTTTGCACCTTTAACAGTGCGGGATGTACTTTCCAATCTGTCTAGTGTTGCGTTACCTGAAACGGGGAAAAAAACCGAAGCATGAATGAGGATGATATATAGGTCCATTATGAAAGAAGGCAATAGAAACTCCAAAGACAGCTTAAGTTGTTTCACACATAGAAAAAAGTATGTAAATTTTCCGACACATCTTTTAAGATAAGCAGATATACAAATGGAGAACTGCGTATGTATATGAAATATACAAAACGTGAAGAAAGAAAAAGGAACTGCGTATGTGTTAAATCTAAACAAAAACATCAAGCATAGCATGACACCATAGTAAAAATCAAGCTCTAAGAATTGTAAAACTAGAACAATAGAGCATACTGACTACATGCTGTGATGAAGAAGAAAATGCATTTGGCCATAATCAACAATGAAAGGATGATAATTTATGCCTGTTAGATTGATATGGATATGATAATTAGAAATAGATCTCAGTATGCACATATATATACATAAATTGTTGACATCGCTGGATCTATCTGTTGGATAACTCTTTAATTCTCAAAGTTAAAAAGCAGAGATTTACAAATAGCATGTCCCATTACCTGAACTTTTTATCTCCTCTTGGGTTGGGAATCCGAGAAAATCCTCAGGTGGTGGAGAATTTACTTTGACAGCACTCTTCGTATCTGACTGAACGTTAGCTAGAACTCTTGTAGCAGAAGTTTTCTCAACCGGGGTCACAGAGTCGCACTTTTCTGTGACATATAACACTATATATTTAATAAAGGAAATAATAAAATAAGAAATTGATTCTAACCACAAACTGAAGAAAATCAAACCATTTTTCTGCTGCCCTCCATTTCCTTTGAGCATCCAAGCTGCCTTATGGTCGACTACTGCAGTATGCATTTCCTGAACAAGCGGTTAAAGGCTCTAAGTGATCTATTATTCCAACAACATTTTCCAAATTCAAATCCTTTACATTGTATGAACACGACAGTTTTAACGAAATGCTCTGTACATTAGACTCAAGCTGCAAAGTATAAAGTCAACAATATCAGATCATTACCCTGGCTTCAACTTCCTCTTGTGATTCTTTAACGAAGGGGTGCTCAAGGAGAGCAGGCCAGGTTAATCGACTTTGGGGAACCTGTTTCACATTAGACAAACATTTTAACCCATCCAGTCCAAGTATAGTCTCAAGCATATCAATAAATAGTTTATAGGACAGCTTAAAAAAGGAAAAAAAAAAAGAAAAATCACCTTGTTGAGTAATCCTTTCAAAAAGCTTTTGAAATAAGGACTCATTTCATCAGGATATTTGACAGGATCCTTGAAGATTCACTAAAATGTTAGCTCAAACGTTTATCATAGACTATGGACATATACGAAAAGATTGATATACCTTAACAATGTGACGAATGAGAGCATACACAGAATTGGTGTAGAACGGAGGTTGACCTACATATAACTCATACCTGATGTATCACAAGAAAATAATTAGAACCATCTCAAGTGCAGTGAAATGTGCATAACACAAGAATGGGCCATCACAATCATCACAGTTATATATGTAACAGCTTTTCTAAAAATAGGAGTACGACAACTCAGATGAGTTTCTCCACTTACAATATAACACCAAGTGACCACAAGTCGGCAGTGTGATTGTATGGCTGTTCTCTCACAAGCTCTGGCGCCATGTACAGAGGAGTGCCTGATGTAAGATTTTGGATTAATAACAAGGAGCAACTTATTGGGTTATTCATTCATTAATACGGCTAAAGATAATATAGATGTTTAACCTTTAATGGATCGCAAAACCACGGTGTTGGTGGACATAGCTCGAGCAAAACCAAAATCACATAGCTGAAAAACCAAAGGCGAGACAAGTAAGATGATGCCAAAGTGAAGTAAGAGAAAATCATGTATCAAGCTGCATTGAAAAGTACTTTTGTTTCTACTTATATTTAGCTAATTATATGAGAATCTTGGCTAGTCATATCCTTGTCTAGCAGTACTTACATGATAAACTTAATTTTCTGAAACAATCATAGACTGAAAAATCCATGGGTCGTAAATCATTGTTCAAGAAGTTAGTACGTAACCTGGTACTCATAAGAAGAGTAGAAGAATCGTACTGTAAATATTTCTTATCTTTAAGAAACAACAATACGAACAACTGATGTGTGTGGAAAGCATAGAAACAGCATTTCAAACTTAATTCCTGGAAGCAGCAAAAGGAAGGTTATATCACCTTAACGACAGACCCAGCACCAATAAGAATGTTTTGTGGCTTCATGTCACGATGAATTATACGGTTAGAATGCAAGTAATGCAATGCTTTTACCTGAAGAAGTTTCGACATGGTCTTATTAACCATAAAATAGGGGAAACCAGATATAAAAAATAAGAGCCATGTTGGCCAAAAACGTGTTACCAACTGCTTTGCGATTGCTTGAACTTGCTCTTCCGGAAGGCACTTGTCATCCTCAAGAATCTCAAACAGTTCACCCTGTGAATTTTAGGCGTTCCATCATGATTCATTATTTCAACATATAGGTATAAGGCTTCGTAAATCAGGTTCTTTAGATTCTACAAACAAGAGTGAGAAAAGTACTTGGGCAAACTCAGTGACAACACAGAACTCTCGTTCGTTTTCAAAGGAGTCGAGCATTTCAATTATATTCTGATGCTTGAGCTTCCGCAATATCTGAGGCATACAAAAAAATTGTTGGTCAAATCCAATGGGATCAAAATTGAAGGTCTCAAATGAAGTGAAGCATGTAAGCCCAAGGACTTGAGAGATTTCCTGACCTCGATTTCTTGCCTTAGACTATGTATATCCTTGTCACTCTTTCCTTGTTTCATGATGAACTTCATCGCCACCGTCTGGACCAAAACACGATAAAAATTACCAAATTAAGATATTATATGATAAGCTGAGTGAAGTACCCGATGATAATGAAGAGGATAAACCAACAATTTTTATTACCTGGCCGGTATACTTCCGTCTTCCTTTGTAAACCCTTCCAAAAGAGCCTTCACCGACGAGCTCAATCACATGATAATCCTCGACACCCATCTGTCAAATAAAGCAGCGTTTTAGGTTCCAACGGTAAATCACGGTACCCAGACCCGGATACAGCAGAATTGAGAATCTATGTTTAGTCCAATTCCATCAAAAGCTTAGAAACGTTTCTAAACTAGGTTGCGTTCCGATTTCTTTCTTGTTTAGCGAATTAAATAGCAGAAAACGTCATCAAATTAAGCTAGAAACGCAGATCCTAAACCTGATTTCGGAAACGAATCAACAGATGTTCGGACTGAAACAGGGAAATCGAAGATTAAGAAAAGTAAAGACGAATACTGAATCGAACCGTGGCTCACGAAGAAAGATGCGTGGAATAAGCGAAGTGGTGACGGAGCAGAGATGGTAGAACTGGCGACTCCGGCGGAGGTGGTCTTCGGCGGCTAAACGAAGAGATATCGGTGGGATCGATGTGTGTAGAGAGAGAGAGAGAGAGAGAGAGAAACTGTGTGTTTGGGAACTTTTGAAATTCAAAAAGAGGGAAAAATCTGTAGTCCTACTATACTCTTAGGGTACTCTCTCACTCCTCTCAAACCTTATAAAAAATTAAAAACCACAAATCGTAATTTCCGGTTTATTTTTTATTTTTTATTCTTTTAAAGAAACAGGGTAGGAGAAAAAATAATTATTTTATCATTTTTTCAAAATTGTTCCTAAACTTTATCGAAGTTGAAAATAGGACCGTGGATGGATTGTAAAAGTCATCGATGAATCAAAAAGTATTGAATTTAGTTTTCTTTCCTATGTTCTTTTTGGTTTATCTATCAGAGATTTTAACACTCTTGACTATTGTAATTCAACCTCATTCTAATCAATATGTTAATTCATGTTTAAATAAATAAAAATAAGTGAAATTGCAAAATTTGATTTCAAGATCCAACCGCCTTAATTATATGATTTGACAGAAGGTTATAAATGACATTTGTATACAACAACAACTCTAACCAGTAATCATCCTTTTGATATGAGTACATCTAATAATGTTGTACAAAGTGGGTTATGATAAATGATGGGTGATAATTTTTGTATGCTAGTAATGGATTTTGAAGGAGTAGTAGAGTACACATCCGACCATAGGTATTGGGTTTGCAAGCATTCAACAAAACATGACAAGACTATCTGAAGCAGAATGTCAATTGATAAAATGTTATCCGTTTTCATTCAAGGATAGTTTTACATATCGAGATCATGTGGACAATTGTGATATATATGTCATAATATAGCATATAGAAATGGTGGATTAATTTATATTTTTATAATAAATTAATTTAGTTTTTACTTTTTAGTTATTATTTTAGATGAAATTAGTATGTTACGAGATAGATTTAGTAATATATATATATATATATCGTTGACAAAGAATAATGCAAATGTTTGAACATATAAAGTTTGTTTGTGAAATTGGGGTACTTTAGTAGGTTTTTCCCCAAACTCCAACTTATAACCTAAAACCTAAAACCTCGAGAACAATTATATTTTTGAAAAATATATATATTAAAAGTTGAAAAAAAACAAAATATATAATTTTACGGTTTTCACACGTAATTCGTAAATTAAGGAAAATCGTAAATGCATATCACAAGTTCAGTTTTTTCACCTATCACCGAACGACATTTTTCTCTCTCGTGTTTTTTTAAATGTTTTTCCTTAAAATAATATATCTCACGGAAAAGGAATCGGATTAAATAAATTTAACGGTAGAAAATAGATAGGACAAGAGGAGAGAGAGAAGAAAGGGCCTTATTGGGTTTGAATGAGATTAGTGAACGCAGCAGCCTTTCTTCTGATATCCTCAACCAAGCCTCCGTCTAGGGTTTCTTACTCTCCCCATCTCCGCCGCCCTTTTCTCTCTCACTTCCGTTTTTCTTCCTCTTACTCTTCGTCGACGTCTTCCTCCGTCGCAGTCATGCCGGGTTCCGAACCATCGGAGATTCAGTGGCCAGCGAGGAGAGTCAGGGATACTTATTTCGATTTCTTCAAAGGCAAAGGCCACAAGTTCTGGCCATCGAGCCCCGTTGTTCCTCATAATGATCCTACTCTTCTCTTCGCTAACGCTGGTACGAAAAACTTGGATTGCCAAATACTTGATTTGTTTTATCTGTTTTTGCCGATGAAACTGGGAATTAATCTTTAGTTGATCTACGGAATTCAGATTCTATTGAGTTGGTTTTATCTCCAATTGGTATTTAGTTGATAAGTTCAGTGGAGTGCTTTGTTCTGATCTCTTTTGTCTTTGATGCTTGAGGACTTATTCATTCTTCAATTGTTTAGTTTTGGTCGAAGTTTGTAAGACCTTTGTAAGTTAGGATCGATTATTCATATCTCAATTTCCTGTTATTGATTCTTAACTATGTATGTTAATTTATCTTGATGGGTCTGGCCACAACTAGATAAACGAATGACTTCGAAACTTCTCTGTTTTTCTAGGAATGAACCAGTATAAGCCTATATTTTTGGGAACCGCCGACCCAAATACGGAGCTCAGCAAGCTAACTCGGGCATGTAACACTCAAAAGTGTATTCGTGCTGGTGGAAAGCATAATGATTTGGACGATGTCGGCAAAGATACTTACCATCACACCTTCTTCGAAATGCTTGGTAACTGGTCATTTGGAGATTATTTCAAGAACGAAGCTATTGGATGGGCTTGGGAGCTCTTAACTAAGGTAATTAGAACCACTGCCATCTTCTTTTGCAATACCTTATCTTATGGATCAAAGAGTATATTTTTCTTCCTACACATTCAGAAAAGGGACATTTGTCTTTGTTTACAAAATGTGCATGATTTTCAGTGAACTATTATCTCCCTCCCTTCGACAGTATGTCACAATTTTGTAAAGTGATTCTTCTGTTTTCATTAGTCTGTGCTTCTCATTGAGATATCCTGCCTCAGTATTTCATAATTTTATTTTGTTATTATTCTCTCTCCGTTGGTTTGTATATTTCACTAATAGATGATGACACAGACCTCCCTGTTTTCATGCCTCAGGTCTATGGGCTACCGACTGATCGAATTTACGCTACCTATTTTGGCGGTGATGAGAAAGCTGGCCTTCAACCCGATAATGAGGCTAGAGATATATGGTTGAAGTTTCTTCCACCTGGACGTGTACTACCCTTTGGTTGCAAAGTATGTTTGCTTCACTACTCCCATAAACATGATTTTGAAACCAAGTTAAATTGAACAACATTTCATTTTTGTTAAATATTTCCAGTGTTATGTGAAAAGCGTTACAGCAAAGTCAGATATTTTATCAAATTCAGTTGCCTTTATATTGTCACCAATGCTCTTTTATATACTGAAAAATCGCTTTGTCAATGATAACGACAGTCAAGTTTATACACTGTCAAGTTTTGGTAGTTGGCAGGCTAAAAAGACCATTGTTTATGATTTCCAGTCAAAAATTCTACCAAATGTAAATCTAAGAATCATATAATGCTGTTTTTCTTTCATTTAACTTTTTATGAAACTGCAGGATAATTTCTGGGAAATGGGTGACACAGGTCCCTGTGGACCTTGTACTGAAATACATTATGATCGTGTCGGTAACCGTGATGCTGCATCCTTAGTTAACAATGACGATCCAACATGTTTAGAAATATGGAATCTTGTCTTTATTCAGGTACAAACCCTCTCTGTCCTAATTGTAATTTAGTTCCATTTTACTACTCTATATCTGGGTGTCGTGGTAATAGATTTCGTTGCTGAAACTCTATATTGTGCAGTTAGCAAGATTGTTTTTGCTTCTTTAGCTTTCCTGTTATATTCTCAACTGTTTTCTCTGACGGGGCTGTAATTTATATGGTTATTTTTTGTAAAATAGTTCAACAGAGAAAGTGATGGCTCGCTAAAACCTCTGCCTGCTAAGCATGTTGATACCGGAATGGGCTTCGAGAGGTTGACTTCTGTTCTTCAGAACAAAATGAGCAACTATGATACAGATGTGTTCATGCCTATCTTTGATGACATTCAAAAGGTAATTTGTTAAACCTGGTTACAATTTCATGACAGTTTTTTAAGATATTGAGTTACTTTTGTGTGGCTCCTCTTAAGGATGCTTTTGTCGCCTATTTAATACTATCACCATTTTAGTTCATCTATTGTCAAGTGGTTGATGGGTCTTCTACGGCGTTTATAGTCATATTTTCCTCTTTGATCTATAAGAGGTTGTAGTTAATTCTCCATTCGGACACTCTGTCAAAATTGTTTTCAAATATTTCTGGTTTAGTAAATTTGGATTCAGTGATCAAGACATTCTTGGATGGGTATCCTGGCGATCATTTCCTTGTTACCTTTGTCACTTTCTGTATCTTTCTCAGTGAGAATGAAATAAAAACCTCCGATTGGTCCTTTTCTCCTAGTTGTTGTGAATATTAAGTTTAGGTGTTAATGCTTTCACATTTTTAGGCCACTGGAGCTAGGCCATATTCTGGAAAAGTTGGTCTGGAAGATGTCGACAGAGTTGACATGGCATATAGAGTGGTTGCTGATCATATTAGGACCCTATCATTTGCTATTGCGGATGGCTCTCGTCCTGGTATGTTCTTGGTTTCTTCTCTCGATTACATTTGGATGGTTATAAAAAACACAACGGTGTTCAGCAAAAAGTGTTTTTGGTTCATTTCCTTCCTCAGTCCATCTATTATGGTATACAAATAGAGATTCATTCTTTCTTGTAATTTTTAACAAATACCATCTGATATACTCTCTTTTGCAGGTAATGAGGGCCGTGAGTATGTTCTGCGGCGTATTCTCCGTCGAGCAGTTCGCTATGGAAAGGAGATCCTAAAAGCTGAAGAAGGGTTTTTCAACGGGTAGGAAATTAGGTTTGATCGTTGTTGACTTGTTGTATGGTCGTTGTAGTGTATCTTTTCAAATGCAGCATGTTTTGATACATATCTTAGCTCGTTTTTTTTTTCACTGATCAGTTTGTGCTTTTCACCTCTAGGCTTGTAAGTTCTGTTATTCGGGTGATGGGCGATGTCTTTACAGAGTTGAAGGAACATGAGAAAAAGATCACAGAGATAATAAAAGAAGAGGAAGAAAGCTTTTGCAAAACCTTGGCGAAGGTGAGGGCTGGATTTAATTTGCGTCACACCTTTAAACCTTTATCTTATTTTTTGTTCTGGGCTGTACTAACTCTTCGCTCTGAAGATTTGATAACAATTCACAGCTTCAATATTAATGACAGCTTTTTTTTTTGTATATATTGTTTCCAATTGCACCATTGTTCAGTTTTAATGATGTTGGTTGGACATAATTCAGCATACCATTGTCAATAGGGAGCCTTTTTCTGGAAAAAAAAAAAAAACTTCGTTTGACCTGTTTGTCCTTACATTTTCTATGTTATATAGGTGAGTATAAGAACAGTTAGATTGATTATAAATTTTCACGGCAGGGAATTGAGAAGTTTCGGAAAGCTGGGCAGGCGGTTCAGGGAAATACACTGAGTGGAGAGGTGCGTCTCTACTTATATATGTGATATATGTTAACTGTTGTAGTATATCCATCACTGTTGTTTGAATTCCATCTCAACATACTGTCTTCTCTTTGCAGGATGCTTTTGTGTTATGGGATACATATGGTTTCCCGATAGATTTGACTCAGGTACTTAAGTCATTCATATTTATTTCTGAAATTTTGTGTTAATTTTTTTTAACTTCTATTCTCGCGTTTCAGTTAATGGCGGAAGAAAGAGGGTTGCTGGTTGATGTTGATGGTTTCAACAAAGCCATGGATGAGGCGAGGGAAAGATCAAGAAGTGCCCAGAATAAGGTGTTTCAATTTTCTTTATTTACTTTCTTATAGAGTCTTTGATAGAGTCTTGGATGCTAAGGTATCTTTTAACTAATCTTTCTTTTTTTTTTTTTTGGGCAAAACTTTAACTAATCTTTTAATGCCAACTTTTGGTAGCAAGCTGGTGGCACCATTGTTATGGATGCTGATGCTACATCAACATTGCACAAGAATGGTGTGTCAGCAACAGATGATTCTTTTAAGTACATTTGGTTCCAGGTTTGTCCTAGAATTTGACTTGAATTGTTCTATTGTTGGCGTAGAATTGATCAAGTTAGGGCAAAGAGTGGTAAATGGATTTTTCTTCAAATAATCCATTATTGAGAAATTACCTACAGGATCACGAGAGTGAACTAAAGGCAATCTACACTGGCTCCTCTTTCCTGAAAAGTTCAGCTGCTTGTGATAACGTGGGACTAGTATTGGAGTCTACAAGTTTCTATGCTGAGCAGGGTGGTCAGGTAATAGGTTTCTTTTATATGTAATTTAGTTTGCTGATTGTTTTCATTTCTAATTATATGACTGGTGGCATGAAATTGCAGTCTTCATTTTTGTTCATCTTGGACATGCATATATACTTAGACCTTGCAGTAGCACCGTGAACACTATCATATCAGAACTGCATCGTTTGACTTTATTTATCGGCTGACAAATACCATGATATAGTTATGATTGGTTTTGCAAACTATTTTCTGAAGTAGTTGTTGACAATGGCATATATAATTTAGAATTCATATCCATTAAGGTCCAGCTTTTGATTCATATGTATATAAAATCTGTGCCTCTTAAACATTTTTGCTCTGGCAATAGATTTTTGACACGGGACTTATAGAAGGCTCATTTGGTACATTCAATGTATGCAATGTCCAAATATTTGGGGGCTTTGTTATTCATATTGGGTATCTTTCTGAAGCAACTGGAGAGGTATCTGTGGGGGATAAAGTGATTTGCAAGGTAACTCTCAGCGTCAAACAGTGTTTGTCTCATTCAACATATTTGGTACTATCTAAATTGTTTCCACCTTCTGATCCATGCGATAGGTTGACTATGAGAGACGTAAACTCATCGCTCCTAATCATACTTGTACACATATGTTGAATTATGCCCTGAAGGTATCCAATTTCTATAATTTAAGTTACCTAGGCGGTGATTTACTATTTTTTTTATTGGTTCTCAAAACAATCATCTCCAATGAATTCAGGAAGTGCTGGGGGATCATATTGATCAGAAGGGATCAATAGTTCTTCCTGAAAAACTGCGATTTGATTTTTCCCACGGTACATTCTTCAATAAGTAATTTTTATTTTGATGTGGATGGCACTATAATTGTCTGATGGGTTCCGTAATTTCGAGTAGGCAAGCCGGTTGCTCCTGAAGATTTGAGAAAGATCGAATTGATAGTGAATAAACAGATCAAGGATGAATTGGATGTATTTTCCAAGGAAGCAGTGCTTTCTGAAGCCAAGCGCATCAAAGGTCTAAGAGCAGTGTTTGGAGAAGTAAGCTGTCCATCAGATATCTTTCTTTACCTTATTAATTTGGTTTCTATGAATTGTTAAAATGTTCTCTCTTACTCTATTTAGGTCTACCCTGATCCTGTCAGAGTGGTGTCAATTGGGAGACAAGTTGAAGATCTCTTGGCTGATCCTGAAAACAATGAATGGTCATTGCTTTCTTCAGAATTTTGTGGAGGTCGGTTTCCAAGCTATTGTGACCAAGATATTACTTTCAGGATAGAATATTGAGATTGGGTTATTTTGAAAATTCCAGGAACCCACATAACAAACACCCGCGAAGCCAAAGCGTTTGCACTTCTATCGGAGGAGGGAATTGCTAAAGGTATTCGTAGGGTAACTGCTGTAACTACTGAATGTGCCTTTAAAGCATTGAATGCGGCTTCCTTACTTGAAAAAGAAGTAGAGGATGCGTCCGTGGCAGAGGGAAGTGCATTGGAAAAGGTTTTCTCCCTCTCTTCTCTGTCAATAATTGACTAAGACAATATCTTAACTTGAATTCATGTAAAACTTATGTGTTCATATTTGCAAATCTACAGAAAGTTTCTGCTTTGAAAAGCCAAGTAGACACGGCAGTTATCCCAGCAGCTAAAAAGGCAGATATCAGGGCTAAGATTGCTTCGCTTCAGGTTATAAGCTCTTCCAGTCCTACAGTCCGCTACTTTGTCTAGATTTCGGTGTGGTTTTCTGATCAGAGGAATATTGAAATGGCAATTATCGTTTTTCAACTTTGCAGAATGAAGTAAAAAAAGCTCAGAAGAGAATAGCGGAAGAAAACCTGAAGAAATCTGTCAAAGTAGCAACAGAGGCGGCGGAGTCTGCAGCATCAAATGGGAAGACTTTCTGCATAATCCAGCTAGATGTGGGTCTTGATGCAGCAGCTGTGCGAGAGGCGGTTTCAAAAGTCATGGAAAAGAAGGTAATCCGCATTTTCTTTTAGCATCACTTGTACCATCTATTCATAGAAATCAAGAAAGTTAAATGAAGGTTTTTTGATGAACCTTGCAGGGAATGTCGATAATGGTGTTCAGCACAGATGAAGGCACAAACAAGGCGGTTGTGTGTGCAGGAGTCCCAGACAAATCAGATCAGTTCAAGCAGCTAGACGTCGCAGAATGGTTGACAACTGCATTGGGTCCTCTAAAAGGCCGATGCGGGAAAGGGAAAGGTGGTCTTGCATCAGGACAGGTACGAGTCCTTTTCTCTTTAGTCTCCAATGCAGTATCCTCCACAAAGAGCTCTCAATCTTTTAACATGTTGTTTTGGTCTCAGGGAACGGATGCTTCCCAGGTGCAGGCGGCTTTGGATATGGCTGCATCATTTGCATCAATGAAACTCAACTGATTTGGTCCAAGTTCTGTATGGGCAGTGTAACTTCTACCTAGTTGATTTCATTGTATACCGTTTTATACATATTCAAGAATCTCTTGATGTTATCAGTTGTGAGACTATGGTTTTGTTTTCAAATTTTATTACTATATGTATCATTTTTCTTGGTTTAGGAATGGTTGCGGACTTGCTATTCAGAATTTGGTTAAGTAGATTTATGGCCCGGTCGGTTTTAGTTGCCATCTGAAAATAGAAGGCATAAAGCTGGCTGGTTAAAACTGAATTGCACACAGTTCTAGAAACAGTGATATTTTTACTCGTACATGATAGACTCACTCGTAATGTCTACTGTCACAAATGTAACATGGACATGTAAGGAAATGAAAGAAAAATAGTTCTATAAATAAGGTCTGTAAATATCTCAAAAGTTGAAGAATTTGATTTGTTTTACCCATTTTTAAATATAAGAGGGCCAAAGGAGAATAAAAGTTGAACTTTTAGGGCAGAGGAGAAACTGACTCTAGGAGATATGGTTTTTTATGTAACTTATATTTGTTTTCCGTTTAGATTTATGCTTTCAGGTGGAGAGCACACCTGAAGTTAATATATCTATCTATACATATAAAGTTAACTTTGTTCACTTCTCCTTCTTCCACATCAGCATCCACCTAACCAATTTTTTTTTTCTGCGTAAAAAAAATTATTTTTAATATTAATTCATTACATATTTATTACTTATAATTAATAATAATAAAAATAAATAAAAAACGAATTAACTAAAATTAATTAACAACACTAGGTGATTTATCTACTCTATGAGTGAACACAAGATATATTTTAGACCTTTTTATGTATTATTTATTTTTATTTAGTTTTAGTATTATGGAAATTTTCACAAAAAAAAAAATGTTTCTAAATTTAGCACATCGTATCTCCAAATATCCAAAAATAACATCATGTTTCAAAAATATTACTTGAATTTTGAAATAGATTAGAAAATAAAATAGCATAATTAACGGTTTTTTATAGGGAAAAATGTCAAAAAAATCATGAACTTTTAAATTTGGGACGTTTAAATCATGAACTCTCATAATGTCATTTAAATGCTGAAGTTTTTGTTGACTTTAAAATTAAATAGATAACTTTTGTTTATACATGCCGTTAAATTAATTAACGGAAAATTTAACGGGTTAAGTTTTCAGTTAGGATTACTGTTACTTTATAAAACAGCGTCGTTTTAGTTATAAAATTTTTACGAAATAAGAGGTCTAACCGTTCACCTCTCTATTATCATCACAATACCCTACCAACTGAGCTAACATATTTTCCTGAGATATTTCAAACATACGTATTAATAACGACACCAAACAGATGCCCAAAAAAAAAGAAAAACCAGATTCGACGTCTCACACTCTGAGTCTTGTATCCTAAAACAAAATTAACCCAGATTTCAAACACAACAATCAAATCTCTAAAGCAAAAGAAGATAGAAAATAACCCATATTTTAAACACAAATATAGAACAAACCCCTTGTCTCCTAAATCTCCCATGGATTCTTCCAATCCAAAATTCAGTAAAACTTTCAAACATCCATAATTTAGCTCATGTGCCGAGAATCTCAAAATCAAGGGAGGGCGTTAATTGGGCATCAAAGACATACCCTTATGGGGGAAAGAGAATTAAATGTGGAAACGATGAATCACGAATTGACACATCATATTTAGGATCTTGGATCTGTACCAGATGTATCTTCTTCTCTCAACAAAATTGAGAAGATGACGATGAATCTGAGCTTTTTTTTTTTTAATTTGGGCATCCGTTTTGTAACACTATAAATGTTTACGTTTGTGACGTTAACAAAAAGTTTCATTAGCTCATTCGGTAAGGTATTGTTGGGTATAAGTCAGAGGTGAGCGGTTCAAATCTTTACGAGGTATAAGTTTTACATTCGAAACGACGACGTTTTGAAACTGAACATTAACCCTATCTGAAAACTTAACTCCGTTTTTCCGTTAATTGATTTAACGGTATGTCTAAAACGGCCTTGTCAACAAAAGATATCTATTTAATTTTAAAGTCAACAAAAACTTCAACATTTAAATGACATTCTGGAAGTTCATGATTTAAACGTCCAAAATTTGAAAGTTCAGAATTTTTTTTGACATTTTTCTCGTTTTTTATAGGATCTCTTTTGGATTCTGAAACAGACTAGGAATATCATTTGGGCTACCGTTCACGGATCTTATGACATCATTTATTTACTCAAGTGCTATGCTGTAGAAGTTTTATCAGTGACTTCAAAGAGGTAAAACGGTGGCGAAAATTCTTAACTATGTTTACGGTTTGAAAGTAATGGCTGGTCGATACAAAGTAAGACCAACTAGTCGTCTAGCATATGAGTTTAAATATTATTTAATTAAGTTTTGGTTTATTTTTTTGTAATTGTGTCAACTATGTTATTTGTGAAGTTTGTAGAGGTTATATAAAAATTGTTTTAGTGTTCTTTTAAGGTATTTCTGCTAATATTATTGCATTACAAAATTTGGCGGAGTATTAACTCTAATTTCTAAATTGTTTGTTTATCTCCTTCTTTGAAAGTTAGGATGATTATTATTTTTGGATCGTTTTGGTCTTTCTAGATTCAATACATTATTACCTTGCACATAATGGGTGCACTTGTGAATACGTATTTCATGTTTTAAATTTAAAACATTAGACCTATGGTAAACAATTACGAAAAATATAATTATGATATTCATCTAATTTTACCATGATATGTATACAAGATGGTTTTGAGTTCCTTCTCTGGTTTGGAGATAATAGCGTCAATATGATATTATAATGGTCAAGTCATGAATGATAGAATTCATGGACAAAATATACCAAAATGGTATGATATGATGGCTGCAATGGTAAATCGATTTCCAAATCTTAAGAGATTTCCTAGTTCATGTAAATTTTTAGATATTCAAGAATCTGTTGATGTTATCATTTGTGATGGAATTTGTGGTACCACTCTTCAGTCAAGGTGACTTATTGATGTATCCACTTGTGAGACTGTCAGTTTGGGTTCAAATGGGTTTGTTTTCAAACTTTATTACTATACTAGGTTTTCACCCGCAACGCATGACTAAATTATAAATTAATATATTTTAAATAATATTTTTAATTTATTTAGTTTTCAAATTCCCAATTAATTAAATTTTATCTAATTAATTTATAATTTTGTTTAGAATGTTTTTTTTTCTTCTTACATTTTATATAGTTTATAACCTAATTACATTAAATTTGTTATTAGATATAATATAAAATTTTAAAACACTTAGTTTTGTTTTCTATTATTAAACAGAGGTATATGCCTATATGGTATGTTAGTGTATATTTTTATGTGTATACAATTTTTTTTTTGGGATATTAAGAAAATGTTGTAGTATGTGTAATATTTTGTAGTTCATATACTAAATAAGTTGTAAGTTAATTTCCTAAACTATGACTACAAATCTATAGTATATGAAATAATAATTTTAGTATTGGTTCTATAGTCCAAACCCACCATACTAGGCGGATCACGCAACATGTTCAAAGATTTTTAATCCGCAAAAACTCATCATACGAAACCCATGAAAGTAAAATATAGTATGTGAGGCTAAAAGTCACTTTTTATCAAATTTTTAAAGAACAATACCTCTTCACTTACCTTCTTATAAAATAAGAAAATAAAAATCTGTATATATTTACAATTATGTTTGTTAACTTTTAAAACAATTAGTTTCTATAAAAGAAATCATATATAAGTAGAGTTAATTTGGTTATTAAATTAATTATTTAACTTGAGGATTTATTTTATAAATGTATATATAGATATACTATCACTTTTCTTGGTTTAGGACTTGCTGTTCAGAATTTGGCTAAGTAGATTTATGGCCCGGTCGGTTTTAGTTGCCATCTGAAAATAAAAGGCATAAAGCAGAATTAATTGACTTATTTTTCTTTTAATAGTTTTATAGATGTTCTGGATGGTTGAAACTGAATTGCACATTTCTAGAAACAGTGATATTTTTACTCGTACATGAAAGACTCGATCCTAAAAATGTTTTGATTACTGAATCCTGAAATCCTAAACTAAAATTTTTAGTTTACGTCATTGTGGTTTTGTCCCGTAAGATGTACATACGACGGTAACGTAATTGCTAGTAGCGGACGATCTGTAAAGAACTTTAAAACTACTACAAAAACATGTGGATAAATTCAAATGATAAACAATTATGATTTAACAGTTCACACATAATACGGACAATGTTCTATACAGTTTTGACTTTGACGGCAATAGTAAACCAAGTTGGCAGTATACCACAGCTCTCAGTCTGTCTTTATTATGTATTAGCTGGCTGAAAATAAATGACCATTCATGTCATTACAAAGTGAGTTACACAATTCTATCTCTCCAATTAAATTCAAGAAAAAAAAGTCTATCTCTGAAGCAAGAAGTTGAGACTCGATCTACAGCCATGGGAAGAAGCAAGAGTAAGTCCTTGTGTCGTATGTCTGATTTTGCAAAACCTCACAAACTTTCCCGACGATGGGATCCACCGCTCACCGTCTGCATCTCTTGCAAAGGCCAACAATATGTTGGGAATAGGCGTGGGTACTATTACTATTGTGCAACTTGTGATGTTGAATTTCACGAAGGCTGTCACTTGTTTCCTCCAGAGATCAGACACCCTTTCCACCTTCACCACCCGCTCACCCTCACCTTCTTAGATCATGATCTTGATAGCTCTGAGATCCCTGAAATTTGGTTTGGCCTAACCGTGGATTTTAACAAGGTTAAATCTGAAGGAGATGAAGACGAAGAATGTGCTTCTGCTTCAGATGGGAATCACAGAAGATGCAAATCTTGTCGGGAAAATATTACATATAACAGCCACATCAAGTATGTTCGTTTTTCCGATATAACATATTATCATTGTTCTGTCTGCAATTTCAGTCTACACTCACTTTGCGTAAAGGATTCACCACCTCTCACTATTAAAAACCTAAAAAGCCATGACCACACTCTTACCCTCTTTCCAAGAAAACTCCCTTTGCCTTGTGATGCTTGTGGCTTTTCACTTGACGCTCGCAATGACTCAGTTTACTCTTGTCAAATTTGTAACTACATGGTCCATAGAAGATGTATCTACTTACCTCGTGTTATTAAGATCACCCGTCACCAGCATCGACTCTCTTACACTTCCTCTCTTGTTCCTTCTGGTGATGAGCTCTCTTGTGGTGTTTGCCGCAAGCTCGTTGACGTCAACTACGGTCAATTCTCTTGCAACAAGGGATGCCACTATGCTGTCCATTCGAAATGTGCAACAAATAATGAAGTATGGGATGGGAAAGATCTGGAAGGAGTGCCTGAAGAAGAAGAAGAAGATGTTGAGCCGTTTGTGAGGATTGATGAAGTGACAATACAACATTTCAGTCATGACCATCACTATCTAAAGATCCATCATGGGAATGACAACCGTGGAAACAAGTTTTGCCAAGCCTGCATCCTTCCGATAACAGATTCAGATAGCTTCTACAGCTGTGTCCAATGCGATTTTGTTCTCCACGAAACATGTGCATGCCTTCCTCGCATAAAACACCATCCACTACACAAACACCCGCTCACCCTCTACCATTTACACTATCCTCATATCAAAGAGCTCCAATCCAAATATTATGATCTAGGTTTCTTTGTGTGTAATGGTTGTGGCCGAAAATGCTGTGGTTTCATGTACACATGTTGTGAAAAGGATTGTGTATTTCAGCTAGATGCAAGGTGTGCTTCGCTTCCTGATCCTATAATCCATGACTGCCATCCACATAAGCACCCTCTCTTCTTCAATTTGACCGAAGGTAAATGCATGGTTTGTAAGATGACCTCCGGATTAAGAAAGTACCTAGAATGTATCGACTGCAGGTCCTTTCTGTGTCTTACTTGTGCTACCATACCTCTGGTGGCTCACTACAAGTACGATAAACATCCACTCACTCTTTGCTGCGGAGAAGAGAATACAACAGATCACCAGTACTGGTGCGAGATTTGTGAATCAGAAATAGATGCAAGAAAGTGGTTCTACACATGCAACTCTTGTTCAGTCACTCTCCATGATACTTGTTTACTGGGAGATGAGGTCTACATGAAGCCAAACCATATGATCAAGATGTATGAAGGTGCTGAAACAAGTATTGGTATTGTACCCAACAGTGGTAACTCTAGACCAGTGTGTGATGGATGTAGACGCCGTTGTGTAGACACTTTGGTAGTCAAGACGTCTGGGAAAAACTATTGTACTATCATGTGTTTCTTCGATATATATTATCCGTGGTAGGACTTCTCCCAATGGAAAGATGGGTACTGAAGCATTGACGATTAATTAAGGATGCTACGTGAAGAAGACATTTAGTGTGTATTTTCCTTTTCTTTTTCCCGAACTTGTAGTTTTTAATGTATCTAACTTGTTGTCCCTATCGTTGTCATCAATAAACGTTAAGGAAAAGTCGTCTTTTTACTGTTTGCGTATGAGTCAATTAGAGCTAAAAACATAATGATCTATTCGACTTTACAAATTTTTGGACTTCATCAACACATAGAAGTACTACACACGGATTAAGATGTTTGGTCTTTTAATTTTTTTTTAGCATGAGACTTCATCAACACATAGAAGTATTACTACACACACCATAATTTACCTAACCTTGTTAATCGAAGAAGATAAGTGAAAAAAGAAAGAAATACACACCTAGATTAGTTGATTCCTCAATTTCCTAATTATAAGAAAAAGTAGATTAGTCGATTTTTTTAGCATTGAGTTGGTTTGATTAAACTAGTTTTAGACTTCTAGCTTTAATTTTAGTGGGTTTTCTTGGTTTAAAGTATTTTTTTTTCCGTTTTATGTAGAGAATCTTTAAAGGTCTACAAAGGTTTTGGGGCTCTCATGAAATTTAGACTGTTATTTTTTGTCAGCTGAAAAATAATTATTGTGTTATTTGTTAGAAAAATTTATTCTGAAAAATATTAAAAATTTAAAATAGTTCGAGATTTCTTTCTTTTTGGGAATTTTCCTATTTACTTTTGTTTCCTTTAGATTTGTTTTGAATTTTTGAAACTGAATTGCACATTTCTAAAAAAAATTAGTTTATCTTAGATGAGGAACTAAATCCTATAAATGTTTAGTTTACTTCCGTTAATCCATACTATTAAAAGAAAAGTAATTTATAAAATAAACATCAGTTTTGTAAAAAATTACAAGGATATGCTATTGGAGTTAAGATAAGATTAATCATTTACGAGAATGGTATAACCGTATCTTAGTCTTATCCTAAACAGATAAACACGCGGATCCCGGGTCGGATCTAAAATTATTAATAATGAAACACACTCCAATATAAAAACAACGTTCGAATTTTTTTTTTTAAATGGTCTGTTGGTCAGGTGGTAAAGGGAATGGTTTCACGTGTAGGAGGTCTCCTGTTTCCCCCGATCCTCTTAATTTTTTTTAATTTAAGTAAATATTCATGTATTAATATTTAATAGACATTGACGAGATTTGGGGTCATAAATTATGAAAATGTGATTAATTATTATACTTAATTGTAGGGATTTCATTTTTGCCATAAATTAAATATTTTTGTAAGTAAAACAAAACAAAAATTATGGAAATGTGCTTAAGTAGGGATAAAAATCTTAAAGTGGTTGCTATATTTATATCCTGATTTATACATAAAATTTTAATTTGAATAATTCCCTAAAAAAATAGTTTTAATTCTTACCAATTATAATTTCAATTATCAATTTGTGCCGAAATCATATATGAAATTTTAAATTTTACCAGTTACAGTTTCCTTTATTTTATTTTGAGAATCTTAGAAATTTAATTACTAATCTTCGTAATATCTTTGTTTAGATTTTTTTCGTTAAAGCTAAACTTCCCGAATACTCTTCATTCATCTATATAAAGAAAAAATTATTTCAACGGCTTATCCCATTGTTTAATATTTTTGACTTTCTCTACAATTGAGTCTTTAGTTAACGTTTCTTTTATTATATTTTATTTTTCATAACATTTTTTCAACACTGACCTAATTTTTTATATTGTAGAATATGATATGAGATAGTTGGAAAACTATGGGTATTATCAACGCAATCTCCAAAATGCTTAATTAAAATTCAAGGTATATATCTTATCTTGTTCTTATATTCGATTGATTTTTTGAGATGGTAATGACATGGGACGTAGACCATATTTTTGTCAGTCAGCTTTGAATAATTTATCATGTGATTTTACTCTTAAGGATAAAGAAAAGAAATACTTTAATATTCATAATCATTTTCATTGTTCTAATGCTGTCATTTTTTTATAACATAATTTCAGAAAAAAAATGATAAGTAGGATGGAAGCTATATTTTTGTACTTCATAAGTTAGTGTTACTTCTTATCATTATATACTCGATTTTACGTAATATTTTTAACGTTTAAGATTTTTAATATGTTTCATATTTAAGATATTTTATATGTTTCATATTTGTTTCAAAGTTTTTGTTACTAAAACACATCATATATATTTACAGTTGATATAAATTTCATGTTTAATGTTTTTTTTCTATATATGCTTTTTTCTGATTTACGTTTTAAATAATTTTATATCTTTATCTTTTAATATATATTTTTTTGTTTCTTGCAGATGAATGATTTTGTGTAAGCCTCTGTTGATTTGATCTCATCTTCCAAGCATTAAAAAATATTAACACTAAATTCTCAACAATAAGAAAATCCTTCTGAATCTATTTTATATTGTATGATTTTGTGATAAAGGAGATTGATATGTCATTATCCTGTTATTTGATATGTAATTTAATGATGAAATATTTTTTTAATTTTTTTAACCATAGTGTTCATAAAACATAATATATAACATTTATTAAATTATTTATTTAGATATACTAAATTTACTATATTTTGTCACTATTTTTCAGTCGAGATGGAACTGGACGAGATTTACCACCCCGTAACAAAATTACGTTTAATATTTTCAACAAACACGGGCTGTGTTTGATTTTCGGTACGGTTGCAGTATTCTTGTACTAAAATATTGACAAAACACTATAAAAGAGTGGCCAACTAACTAAATAAAAAAATATTCAACGGAGAAATATGGTATCCCGTCTAAATTTCTTACCCAATCTCATTTAGTAAATATTGTTTAACGAGTAATTATTTAAAAGAGAACGAACATAAGACAAAAAATTTCTGATGGATACAGGATGAGACGAGACTGGATGAGACAAGACGAGATGAGACGGGATGAGTCAGGACGAGAGGGGATGAGTTAGGACTGAGGAAGTGAGGGGATGGGACGGGACTGGACGTGTTTTCCGTTACAAAGTAAATACTTTTAGGGTTAAATTTTTTAAAAATTTACATGAAAAAGAACGCACATGTGCTATAACACCCATGTTAATATAATTCTTAGTCATTTTATGAATTTAAAATTGGTATGAAAATATTGTCTCGTTCTGTAGCACGAGTTACTACCTTGAGACGAGTATTTTGAGAATTTTTGGTATTTTTATAATATTTTGAGAGTTTTGATAATTATAATAATTTCTACTAACTATAGAAATTAAACATACAAATGAAGAATACTGGGATGAGACAAGACGAGACTGGATGAGACAAGACGAGATGAGACAAGATGAGACGGGACGAGAGGTAATGAGTTGGAACGTGAGGAGATGGGACGGGACTGGATGTGTTTCCAGTTCCAGAGTAAATACGTTTATGTTTAATTTTTTTTTTAATTTAAATGAAAAATAACGGACATGTACTATAGCACCCGTGTATGCATATGTACTATAACACCGTGTTAATATAATCTTAGTCATCTACGAATTTAAAATTTATATGAAAATTTTTTTATCTCCTGCTACAACACAGGTTACTACCTAGTTAAATAGTGAACTAAAATCTTTAATTTACGTCATTTTATTAGTTTGCTGAAGTTCTATACGGTAACGCTAATGCTAGTTGCGATCAATTTTCTTACAGAATATTAGGAAATTGAACGTTTAAAAAACACGAATCTACTAACAATACGTATGGAAAAATTCAAATGATAAAAGTTTTTACAATTCAATAATTCATAAGAAAATAACAATAATCGTGACATTTACCGACAATGTTGTAGTATTACTTATACAGTTATACAGTCTTGACGGCAATAGTAAACCAAGTTGGCACACACAGTACTAGCTCTCTGTCTTTATTAGTATAGATCAGCTGGTTGAAACTGAATTGCACATTTCCAAAAAGAGTGATATTTTTACTCGTACATGAAAAACCAAATCCTAAAATATTTTATTTAGTTTACGTCATTGTGGTCTTATCGCGTATGCTAGGCTGCTAGCTGCGATCAATTTGTAAATAACTTTAGTAATTACAACGTTTTAAAAATAGCAAATCTCTGTTGGATAAATTCAAATGATAAAAACTTACGATAGCAAATCTCTGTTGGATAAAAATAGCAAATCTCTGTTGGATAAATTCAAATGATAAAAACTTACAATTCAATAATTCACACAAAATAACAAAAGTAATTAACTGTGACATTTACCGACAATGGTCTATACAGTTTTGACTTTGACAGCAATAGTAAACCAAGTTGGCACATACTAGCTCTCTGTCTTGTCTTTATTATATAGCTGGCTGAAAATAAATGACCATTCATTCATTACAAAATACAAAGTGGGTAAACAAGTCTATCTCTAAAGCAAGAGAATTCATAGTTGAGATTCTACAGCCATGGAAGGAAGCATAAGTAAGCGCGTGTGTCGTCTATCGGATCTAGCAAACCCGCACAAACTTTGCCGAAGATTGGATCCCCCGCTCACCGCCTGCGTCTCCTGCAGAGGTCAACAACACCTTCGATATAGGCATGGGTACTATTACTATTGTGCTACTTGTGATTTGGAATTTCACAGAGGTTGTCACTTGTTTCCTCCAGAAATCAAACACCCTTTTCACCTCCTCCACCCACTCACCCTCATCTTTTTAGATCCTCGCTATAATAGCTCTAGCATCCCTGAAATTTGGTATGCTGTTACGTCTGAATCATACAACGATATTCCTGGAGATAAAGAAGACTCTACTTCAGATGGGAACCATAAAAAATGCAAATCTTGTCGGAAAAATATTACATATACCCGCGACACAAAAGCGTACGTTCGTTTTTTTGATATAACATATTATCATTGTTCTATCTGCAATTTCAGTTTGCATTCTTTATGCGCAAGGGATTCACCACCTCTCACTATTGAAAACCTAAAAACCCATGACCACACTCTTACCTTCTTTCCCAGACCGCTCCCTTTGCCATGTGATGCTTGTGGCTTTTCACTTGGCACTCCCGATGACTTAGTTTACTCTTGTCTGCTTTGTAACTACATGGTCCACAGAAGATGTATTTACTTACCTCGGGTTATTAAGATCACCCGTCACCAACATCGCCTCTCTCACACTTCCTCCCTTGTTCCTTCTGGTGATGAGCTCTCTTGTGGTGTTTGTCGTAAGCTCGTTGACGTTAATTACGGTCAATTCTCTTGCAATAAAGGATGCCACTATGCTGTCCACTCGAAATGTGCAACAAATATAGAAGTGTGGGATGGGAAAGATCTTCAAGGAGTGCCCGAAGAAGACGAAGAAGAAGTTATGGAGCCATTCGTGAGGATTGATGAAGAGACAATACAACATTTCAGTCATGACCATCACTATCTAAAGATTCATCATGGGAATGACAACTATGGAAACAAGTTTTGCCAAGCCTGCATCCTTCAGATAACAGTTTCAGATAGCTTCTATAGCTGTGTCCAATGTGATTTTGTTCTCCACGAAACATGTGCTTGCCTTCCACGCAAGAAATGCCATCCGCTACACAAGCACCCACTCACCCTCTTCCATTCACAATCTCCTCATCTCAACGAGCTCGAATCTCATTATCATGACCTAGGCTTCTTCGTGTGCAATGGTATTGGTAGACATTGTTGTGGTTTCATTTACACGTGTTGTGAAGAGGGTTGTGAATTTCAACTGGATGTAAGGTGTGCTTCGCTTCCTGATCCTATTATCCATGACTGTCATCCACATGATCACCCTCTCTACTTCAATTTGACCCAAGGTGAATGCATGGCTTGTAAGTGTACTTTAGATTCAAGAAAGTTCTTAGAATGTATTGAGTGCAGGACTTTTTTGTGTCTCAAGTGTGCTACTCTGCCTCGTTTGGCTCACTACAAGCACGATAAACATCCACTCACTCTATGCTGCGGAGAAGATAAGACAACAGATCTCCAGTATTGGTGCGAGATTTGTGAATCATTCATGGATGCGAAAAAGTGGTTCTACACATGTAACTCTTGCTCAGTAACTCTTCACGTTGAGTGTTTACTGGGAGCTGTGGTCTACATGAAACCAAACCATTTGATCAGGATGCATGAAGGTGCTGAAAGTATTCTTATTGTATCCAATAGTGGTAACACTAGACCAGTGTGTATTGAATGTAAACGCCGTTGTGGAGACACTTTGCTAGTCAAGTCGTCTGGGAATAACTATTGTACGATCGATTGTTACTTCGATATTTATGCCTACCATTTCTGACATGATTGTTTCTTCGACCCATGATATGAGTTCTCCAATGGAAAGATGGACTGAACCAGGGATGATTAAGGATGCTACATATAGAAATTTAGTGTTTATTTTCTTCTTGATTTTTTGCATTACGGATAATTAATTAACGATGTTTTTGATTCATATGTATAAAAAAATCTGTGCCACAAACATTTTTGCATAAAGTTGAATTATTTTTCCTTAATTTGTTTTGGATTGTTGCGCATTTCTAATAACTGTGATATGTACTCGTAGATGAGAAACGATATCCTAAAATGTTTGGATTACATCATGAAAAATCAAACTTTGTCTTTTCAACGTGAAAGGGTGAACCTTTAACGAGATCATACACCTTGTAATACCCAATCCTTTAAAGGTCACAATACTCAAAAACAACAGAAGGCACATGTTGAACCTTGTAGAAATCTTCACCACCAGAGATCAGCTTATCCTTAAATGTCTTTGTCATGTTCCCAATCTCCACTTCTTGTAGATTCTTCAGGAATCTCGTTCCTTCAGGAACTGACTTCAGTTTCTTACAACACTTCAACTCTATGGAGACAAGACGCATCATGGCACCATCTTCTACATTCCACTCCTCTAGATTCTCAAGCTGTGACAATGTCAAAGAATGCAGGTGAGGAAAACCATTTTTGGAACAACAAAGTTTACTACCCACAAATGATCCTTCAAACAGTTGGAGAATCTTCAAGTTTGGAAGCCTCTCAAGAACCTGAAACGGGTCATCTACTAGTCCGCACTGCCACAAACGTAAAGCACCAACATCAGACGAAAAACTCTGTTCTCCTGGCAGCTTCTCTAGTTGAAGGAAGAGTTCCAGTTCAGAGAGATTAGTAAATGCATAAACCAACTGTGTAACATCTACTGGTGGAAGCATAGGTTCGCAGGGAACGTTTATTGTCAAGCCACGAAGACGTTTCAAGACTTTACTTAGAGAAGAGACCACCTCGAAGTCTGTATTCTGCGAAGAAAGATTGATCGACAATCTTCTAAGACTTGTCATTGCTAGAATATCCCTTGGATCGCATTGTCCAACAGGAAAATCCCAGAGTTGTTGCAGGTTTCTCAGAGTACTCAAGTCCAGCTTTGTTTTTGGATCAAGATCTGAAGGCATACATAGATGTCTCAGCCGCTGCAGCTTCCATATCACGTTTGGAATACACAGTTGCCCCTTAACGAACAAATCTAAAGTAATCATTAACTTTAAGTTTCCAATAGATGATGAGAGTTCCTTCACGTTTGTCAATCTCAAACTTAGGTTTCTCAAATGGATGAGATCTCCTAAGTCATCTGGCAACTTCCCTCCCTCAATTTGAGCTCCCTCGAGATCTAGAACCCTAAGAAGTTTCATCTTTCTGAAGGAAACCTTACCTATAAGTGCCCATGAGTTTACTTGTTGCTTCATAATATACACAAGAGACCTAAACCGAGGATTTATGTTGTTCACCTGTGAAAGTCTCTTGATCCGGTGTTCCTCTGCACCACCATGTAACTGCACAGCAATTCTAAGAGGTGTATTGGTTGAAAGAGATGGGAAACCCTCAGCTTCATCTGGATCCCTTGAATCAATAACTTGCACAAAGCTTTCTTGCTCTGCTTTATTTAAACAAACCTCCCTCATGAGTTCATGCATCCGGCATGTCATGACTTCCGAAGTCACAATGTCCCTCCTCCCAACCATAACCATGCTTCTCCTTACCAATTCTTCGAGATAATCTTGCCCAATATCTTCTACTGTCGTGTCAGCCTCTGTGTGTTTTACAGGCATAACCATTCCCTCTGCAATCCAATAACTAACCAATGTTCCCACATGAACCTCATAGTTTTCAGGATAATGAGCAAAGTAGAGGAAACATTGCTTTAAATGGGGAGGCAAGTACTCGTAACTCAAGCACAAAACATCTGCAACCAGCATGCTCTTACTTCCACTGTTACTACCTCCATTTGAAACATATGATTTAATGTTCTCGTGTACTCTTTGCCACTCGTTCCATGTACATTTCGTTGCTAGAAGTCCTCCTAGAACTGTTATTGCTAGAGGTAAACCTCCGCACCTTACGACCATCTGCTTCCCAATAGCCTCTAGCTTCGTGATCAACATTGGCTCTACAAATAAGGTGAATAGAGGTGTGAAATATTATAACATATATGCTACGAAAAGATTAGATTTAGAGCCAAATGATTACCTATATTTTCTCTCCCAGATAATGAAATTTTCTCCAACAACTCCCAGCTCTCTTCATAGTTTAGCAATTGTGGCTCATGAAGCACACCCCTCGGATCAGCATATAAAGCAACTTCCTTGTTCCGAGTGGTGAGTATTATTTCGCTTCCTACAGTAATTACTACTAGAATATAAAAATGACAATATTATAAAACTTGAGTTGTATTTGAACATTACTAATTTACCTGTTTCATGTGGAAAGACGTGTTTCAGACAATCCCAAGCATCATTGCCCCATATATCATCAAGCACAATGAGGCATTTATTCCTTTTCAAGAACCGATGCAACTCCTCTCCAAGCTGTTCATCCCTCAAGTTGAGTATCCTCTGATTCTCATCCTTGTAGCTAAGATTCAGAAAAATCTCTTGCCAAACATGTCTCCGTCTACAGTCTTGAGAAACATATACCCAAGCAAACCTAACGAAATGACGCCTCACTTTGTGGTGATGGAAAATCTGTTTGGCCAAAGTCGTTTTCCCCAAACCACCCATTCCGCATATGGACGTGACTCTTAGTTTCTCACTTCCGGAAACTAAATCGTTCACTAACTTCTCAAGACTTTGCTCTAACCCGACAAGATTATGCTCAAAAACATATGGAAACGACTGCCTCTGTTCTCTTTGACTATCAGACAAACTCAAACCTTCTCCGCCCATAGCTTCTTTTATACCATAATTTAGCATGCTTGATGCTATCTTAGAAACCCTGGAGGTGATCTCTCTAATCTCTGAGCCAACACTATGAAGTGAAACCGCCTCGTTCAATATGCACACAAGCCTCCTAAACACCCTTGTCATCCCTTTTTGTTTCCTTGATTCTGCTTTGAGGAAATATGCCTCGAGGATATCCTCTGCATCATAAGAAGCTTCTCTAATGCCTGCAACCCAGTTACGCACTCTCTCACTTTTATGCTGCTTTTCATCTGCATCTTTCAAAAAGCACTTCAAACGCTTCAATTCGTCTTGCAGCTGCTTCACTTGGTCACCTATACCGAACAAGAATAACGGTTCTTCCAAGAGCAACTCTCCTAGCTTCTGCACTGTAACAGAAACAACAGCTTCTGCCATTTCGTGTTCTAGTGATTCTCCCAAATATCTACGTCCTACACTAGAAATTAGTCAAATATGCACTAACTTCATTACACAAGACTCCAAATCAACTCAATCATAACATTCATTGTCCCTTTCTGAACTATTCAACTGAGCATCATGTGAACACAATTATATGGTACATCTACCAAACGACTTCTTGAAATGTTATTTTGTGCTCATCCATAAACCACCACATCCACATATTCATCCTTCAGAATTTAGTGGGAGACTTCAAAAGTCTTCGCTATCTCCTACAACCATACGTTTCATTTTCCTTCTTACCTTTAACTGCAGAAGCTACGATAAGGAAAATGGACTTCTCTGGCTTGTGATTAAACAAAAGAGCTTACTCATAAAAAAAACAAGTGCAATGCACGAAACCCAATAAGACAAAAAGGAGGCCAGAAAAGGCATCGAGAGAATCTTATTTTTTTATAACCATAAAACATTGCTTACATGCAATACATCAAATTTCGACAACGCAGTTTGTTGACAGGAGAGAGAGAGATACAATGTTTAACAGACAACTCTTATTATATTGTCGGAGTCCTTTCAAATTGGTGTGCAATAAGAAGAACAGGCCATAATCTCGAAATTGGTGTACATTGGACGTGGACTAAATGATGACTATGAACAATATAATACGCCTCCCTTTTCTATCCGCATCTGAAAGAACTAAGAACAATATACAAAAACGTTCTTACATGTACACCTAAGAACTATTGTAGATCTTACACTTGTCTGTTCCAGCACAAACCAGACACTCGTCAGCATCACCTTCAACATGGCTCAAGCAATGTTGAATTCTGTCGTTCACAACGTCCTGCAGAAAGAAATATTAGCAGATTACTGAAGATAGAGAGCCAAAAGAAGTACAGATCTCTTGTGAAGATTAAACATCAGAAGATCGACTATCAAAAGTTCAAAGGGGAAAAGGTGTCATTCACTAATGCAAGAGGGTGCTCACATCCCTTAGGCTTAAAGTATGCTATATTTATTACCATGAGGAGATTATGAAGGCCGAGAGGTGCAGTTATGAGGTATGAGATGCCAGAGAACTCCTTTGCAGCATCAGCCGTCAACGAGGGAATGTCCTAATTATATAAAGGTCATAGTCTCACTAGGCCAGTAACGTACATCCTCCAATGATCCCAGAGATAAAAGAAAAAAAAGCTTCACGAAAACAGAAAAATGGAGATGCACAAAGCCATACCTTATGCCAATGTCTTCCAGGAAAAAGAAAAAATGGGCTCACAACCACACGTTTTGCCCCTTTTTGTACACACAAACTGAATGCATCTTTTATAGATGGCTCAGCCAGTTCCTGGTGTGAAGTGTGAACATCAGAAAACAGCAACCAGAATTGGAAAGTGAGAAGCAATCAAATGCCAGCTTCATCTAAGGCCTCAATTCAAATAGATTAAGCTAAAATCTACCAAGAAACTGAAATCAGATTTTATCAAACTCACGGGTATGGTTCATACATACAAGTGAATACAGTCAAGTAAACTATTTGAAAGGAAGAATTTACTAGCGGTTCCAGTTCCATCAAAAAAAATTCCAGGTCTTACTGCAATTTATAAGGTACACTATACTTATGGCATGAAATGGAAGCAAAACGGAGCCAATTTATAAGAACAAAGCTAATCCTCTTTCATTATTCACAATAAGGTGAGAGCTTTAGGAAAGAAATTACCATATGAGCAGGCTCCACAATTGGGTACCCAGTTTTGTCTTTGAACATTTTCACAAACTCCTCTGAAACATAGATGCAACCACACAATTACATAAACTCATACAAGCTAAAAAGGAAGTATATATATAACAAAAGTGAGAACGGCAAAGAAGATGAAGAAGGAGAAAGGAACAGAAACAAAAGTCTTACCAAGCATAAGATTGGATTCACGGCGACGAGAACCGTGATCAACAATTATAATCCCATCTGCATCACCGATTCCATTTCTGAGCGACCCTTCGTTCTCAAAGCTCCCAAAACATGGTGATCCTCTTCTTCTCCTTCCTCGTTGGGATTGAAATTTCTCGACTTTTAAGGAAACTGGCAAAGCCCATGACCGATTCGGTCGTGTGATTTGACAAGATGAAGATGAGACACGATTATCCGCTCTGAGATTGCAACGAAAACAAATCGAAGAAATAAATCACTAAGAAGAAAGCAAAACAACAGAAGAAAACTATATAAGGGTATGTATAGAGGAAAGTGATAAAGAACCTTTGGGAGGCGAGGCCGTAAGAGAGGTTCACCAAGAACTGCGACTGAGTCGTCATCTTCGCCGCCATGGACTGTTTTGCTGCTGTTAAACTGATTTAATTTGTCGGAACGACTCGATGGCGATGGCGGAATCGGGAAAGTGAAAAAGAAAAGATTCGTTAATTTTCTTACTGAACCGGTCGGTCGGACCAGTCAACCCGGGACCAGATTATTATTTCAGTCCGGCTTTATCACCAAAGGTTCAAAACATACAAAAGTTTTGTAATTAAACCCACCCCCTCTTTTTACAATTTACATGATGGAGAACTTAATGATTAGTCATTAGTGTGACCTCTTCATTACCATCTAGCTGTTCAGGACAATTATCCAGCATACAGTATAGATTATAGAGTGCTAAAGTTTGGACTACAAGTAGAGATTTCTATCAAAATAATTATCATCTTAAATCTAAATAGAGAAAAAAAAAACTATGAAAATTCATGAAAAAGACTTCCGATCATGATTCAGTGGGAATAAAACAACAGTTTCTTAGCTATATATTATGTTCTATCAACATCATGTGTGTGTCTAATCTAAATAGAGATGCTATCTAGTGTTCTATCAACATCATGTGTGTGTCTAATTAGTAAAATCGATGTTGAATTACATCACTTACAAAAAATGTTGTAAATCTTACATCATTTTTACTAAATTGATTTCAAATATTTGCATCATTTTTTAAAACTAATGTACAATATTTATATTATTTAAAAACTGATGTTAAAATTGATATTATAATAAATATTTTTTGTCTGTAGTAATATTTAACTAGGTAACAACCCGCACTATATGCGGGATAAATCGACTCAAACAAAATTATTACAAGTAAAATTATTATTTGAAATTTAAGGTGTCATAATAATAATTTTACACATAATTTTATTTATTTATTCAAATTTATATTTAATTATTTTGTGTAAAAATATATTTCATCCGTGAAATGTGGAAAATAATGTTAATTATTGTGATAATTGTGATAATGTTATTTATTTTTAAGATTATTGTAATAATTAATTTTTAATATATACTCCCTCTGTTTCATAAAAAGTGTCATTTTAGAATTTTATTTTTGTTTCACAAAGAATGTCATTTTACATTTTCAATGCACTATTTTATATTTTTAATGCATCTTTTTCATTAGATTTTCTAGTTTTACCATTAATCTATGACTAAATTAACCCATTAAACATTTATTAAATAAGAGCATATATGTATATTTTAATATTTCTTAATTTGTGTGAAATGTGTCAAAATGACACTTATTGTGAAACAGAGGGCGTACTTGAATAGTCATCAAATTTTTTAAAATCGGAGAATAAGTTTTGTATTTCAAAAAGTTAAATAGATGAATAAATTTTTTAATAGTTTATGAAATGCAATTTACTTTAAATAATTAAATATGTTATGAAACTGATAATTAAATTATTAACTATATTTTCTTTTTTTAATAGTTGATGAAGTCTTTCATTTTAAAAAATAATAGAAAGAAACATTACCTTATACTCCCTCCGTTTCAAAATATAGGATGTTTTAGTGAAAACACGCATATTAAGAAATAGTTAATTTTAAAAAGTTTAACCAATCATAAACAAGTCTGTATAATATAAAATATAAATTTAATCTAAAAGTTGCATAGAAAGTTGGAAACATCCTATATTATGAAACAAACATACTTCTCTAAACATCCTATATTATGAAACGGAGGGAGTATATTCTAATGACACATTTATGTAAATAATAATGAAATAAACATTTCCATATATATTTTAATGGCACATTTAATAAATCAAAAGACTTATTTTTGTAAATATGTTTATCTTGAGGTGATTAATTGCAATTATATTTCCAAATCGTTCTGGCGACGACACATTAGCATTTTCAACAAAATGCTTCTCTATTAATATATAGAAGATTATTTATAACTTTTAATTTTTAATATATTCATTTATTTACAATTAATATTTAAGAGATAAGTCTAATTAAACGGTAACTAGAATCTTTAAAATAAATTAACTTGATAAAAAAAAACTCATTTAATTACCTGATTTTAAGGCTTAATAAATGGAACCAGTTAACTTAGAAATAGGCAAACTAATTTGGTATTTATAGAAAAGATGGTCTTCATCACAACTTAAGAAGTATCAGATGTGGGATACCAGAACTTTTTCTTTACAAACAAAAAATGCTTTTACTTTTAGCAATAATTAGCAACTACACTTTAGTTTCTTTACTCTCGCATTGATTACCAAAGGGATTATTTCAACCAAAATAAATAATACGGTCAATGATCAATTCATCATACAATTTACTTGATGATAATGAATAAAAAAATCCTTAATAATCCAAGGAAAATAAAAATACAGCTAGGTTTGCTTTTTTTAGTTGATGATTTGCTATAGTTTATGATCGATGAACTTTTTTCAAAATTTATCTTTTAATCATGTTTATTTTTTAAAAATATATGTATATGTAATTTTAAAAAGATATTAATATAATTTATTTAACATCAGTTTACCTTGATTTACTTGAGGAATCTCTATATATTACAAATTTTGTGCATGATCCACTATTGGAGGTAGATCCATGGTGTATTTAATCGAATTTTGAAAAACTCAAAAAAAAAAATGAAACAAGTTGTATTTAATCGAATTAAATTTTAGAGGAGTTAATGAGTAGAAAAAATATAACAACACTTGGTGATTTATCCACTCTATGAGTGGACACAAGATAATTTAGAAAAAATATAACAACACTTGGTGATTTATCCACTCTATGAGTGGACACAAGATAATTTTAGACCTTTTTATGTATCATTTGTTTTTATTTAGTTTTAGTATTAAGGGAATTCGCAAAAAAAAAAAAATTGATTTCTAAATTTAGCACATTATCCCCAAATATCCAAAAATAACATCATATTCCAAAAATATCACTTAAGTTTTGAAGTAGATTAGAGAAGAAAGTATCATAATCAAGTGTTTCTTCTAGGATCTCGTTTGGATTCTGAAACAAACTAGGATTATCATTTGGGCTACCGTTCATGGATCTTATGACATCACTTATTTACTCAAGTGCTATGATGGAGAAATTTTATCGGTGACTTCAGAGAGGTTTTCTAAACTGGTGGCTTGGGAGAGGTCGTGTGTTGCCTTATTGGTATCCAAGAAGAGCTCTCACCAACATTAGTCATCTTGTGAGGGTAAAACTCACTGACCCCTTTTGTATTTTAACCAGTTGGATTGGTCTGCTTTTGCTGATTCTTATAGATTGCTTCATTGACTTAGGAGGATTCTGATAGTTACTGATATGGTTTATTTAAAAGCATTGATGCTTCTTTTTATACACAATAATTTTATATGTAGTTACTAAATTTTACAATGACATTAAAAAAAATCTCTTTAAATCAGTTATTAACTACTATAAAACATGATAAACATAGATTCACTCATATTAGAAAATTTTTAAAATTATTATATATATATATATATATATATCAATTTGTAATAATTATTTTTAGTATTTGTTAATTTTGGTATAATAAATAACCATACCAAAAAATGTTGACACAAGTGTAGGTTTTAACAAGCACATCATTTCTATAAAAAATTTGAGATTTATATTTTAGTAGAAAAAACAAAATCATTCTTTGATGTTATTGTTAATAAAAATTAAAGAACAATATTTTATTTTAACAAAATTTCAGAAATAAAAAATAAAAAATTATTATGCATTCAACCACGCATTGTGTGGACTAATACCTAGTTACAAAAAAACTATTAGTTCACGGCATGAAGCATACGGTTAAAAAATTGGAGACATCTAAATCATAAGATAATGCAAATGCAATGGAAAATAATTTATATAATTATCTAGTTTTACCATGATATTTATACAAGATGGTTTAGAGTTTTAGTATGAAATTATAATGGTCAAGTCATGAATGATAGAGTTCATGGACAAAATATCCCAAAATGGTTTTGGTATGATCACTACAATGGTAGATCAATTTCCAATTCTTAAAAGATTTCCTAGTTCATGTAGATTTTTTGGTGGGAATAATTAATTTCTAGTTTTAAAATCCCCTGATATCAATTGATTTAGATAATTTTTCAAATCATGTTTTATGCATCTTGGTAAGTGATGTGAGACCAAAATCTTCAGTATACAAGCATGACCAAGTTAATTAAGAGATCATAGAGGTTGGTATTAAGAAAAATATCATGGTAAAAAGTCTTTAATTGTATTTGCATTTTTTTTATAAAAATTATATGTTGTTTGTGTTGTAACACCGGAACAATAGTCGTTTTATGCTTTCTTGTTCGTATTATTAAGAAAAGAAACAAAAAAAAAATTATTAAAGACAACAAATTTGAACTTGGTATTAATATTGTTGTGGTAAAGTGAGGAGATAATGTAAATAGGAAATAAAACTCGTCTCAGTTCATAAGCATGATGCACCCAAAGGTTAATTTAAGAGAGTGAGTAGTAGAGCTTCCAACTTGAAATACACACTTAATTCTAGTCGCTTGTAGAGATAAATTTTCTATTGATTTTGATTATCTCACTCGTTGATAATCTTTGGGTTTTGGAATTTTTGGAGTAACGATTTTTGAAATGTAACAGACTGCCAGGAAGGTAAACTAACTGTAATTGAAATGTAGTAAAATTCTTTTTTTCCTAATCGCTGTTGTAGGGTGATAACAAATAAAAATGGTTTACATTTTAAATGGGCCCATTTGAAAGTGTAAACAAAGCCACGTCACGAAACCAAAGCCCAGAGTTCGAAACCTACGAAGATCTCTCTCATGTTCTTCTTCCTCCAACTCTGAGATGGAATTAGCAAAAACCAATTTTGTTCGATATCTGTGTTGAAGCTCAAGCTAAGGTAACGAAACACTACAAGACCTACCTTGAATTAGGTTTTTCTTTTTCTGGATTCACTATGCCGCCGTGTATTCTTTTCCTCTTTCTGCATTGATTTTAAATGAAGGTTTTTTTTTTTGGCAACGATCTTGGAACTGAGGAAAGTAACTTGCGATGTATACAAGAATAATAAGGAGAAAGCAGAGATGGGGCTTTGTATTGCAGCAAGACAAATGCTCAGCGAGGCCAGTGATTCGTGACCACCACACCGGTTCCCAATCTTATAGATCCACCACAACTATACTTTCAAATCATCTGGAAAGAAACTATTATTCTCATTCTCCTGGTGCCATTGTTGCCTCTAGAGACTATTCTTGGAACAGCCAACTGCGTCGGTTTTGTTCTGAAGGTGATGGAAGGAATGCTAGTGAGGATAGCCGTTTCCCTTCGAGTAAAGAAAAGACAGGGAATGAGAAAAATGTGTTTGGTGCTGAGCCTTTTGATTCTCACGCTCAGCTTGGAGAACAAGACCAAATTGATTGGCTCAACAATGAGAAGCTTGCTAGTGAAAGCAAAAAGGAGTCACCTTTCCTTAATAAACGAGAAAGATTGAAGAATGACTTCTTGCGGAGGATTCAACCTTGGGATACTATACAGCTCTCTTGGGAGTCTTTCCCTTACTACGTCCAGTAATAACCAAAGACTGTCTTTTCCTTGTGGGATTTATCGTGTCACTTTCCTTTTTGCTAATATGTTCTGTTTTCATCCAGTGAACACACAAAAGATACTCTGGTGGAATGTGTGAGCTCACATATTAAACAAAAACATATGGCGTCCAGGTATGGTGCTCGTTTAGGTTCTTCAAGTGGGAGAATATTGCTCCAGAGTGTTCCAGGTTTGTTTTTTACTAGAGAGTGCATTATATTGCAGTGTTTAATTTCCTTGTTCTTTTATATATCAAAGCTATTTTAAGTGGTGAGGAAATAAGTTCCAATAACTATCTGATTATACAGGCACTGAGCTCTACAGAGAGAGGTTGGTACGAGCACTTGCCCGAGATACACAAGTTCCCCTATTGGTTCTTGACAGCAGCGTTCTTGCACCTTACGTGAGATTCTGATGTCTATTTGCTATGAACATGATCCTTCCTTCTTTCTGTTTCATGGTTGTGAGAGTTATATTTGTCGATTCTGATCAGGATTCTGCTGATGACTACAATGAAGAGTCTGAATCAGATGATGACATTGCAGAATCAGATCAGTGCACTTCAGAGTCAGAAGCTGAGGAAGAAACCGATGCAAACAATGATGAGACGAGTAGCAATGAAGCGAAGGTAGAAGGAACTGACGATGAAGAAAGATATTTGGAGATTTCTAAGGAAGTCCTCAAGAAACTTGGAGCTGACATAGAGGATATCGAGAAGGTATGATCTTCTTATGTGGCTTTATAGATCTACCATGATAATTGCATTCCCTTTCCTATGGACAATGTGATTTTTTTGTTACCTTGTCATATAAGTTTTCCATTTTCTTATACTATTTATTTTCAATGGACTTTTTATCGGTAAACTACACATGCTTCGAAAAGGAGTCCCTATGCATGCCTTTTGGTTGCTGTTTCATTGATCTACATGATGACTGCTACATCATTCTTTTGTTTCTAATCAATAGAATTTGGAAATGCTGTACATGTCCTTATCTGCTCTACATTGTGGCAGAGAATGTCAGAACAACTATATGGCTCTAGTGAGGTGTCAGAAGCTGCAGTTGATCATTATGATAAAGCCAAGCGGCCTCTTAAAAAAGGTAGCCAACTCTTACCATGTTCACCTTGCTATTTGCATCAAATGATGTCTGTTTAGCTGGTTGGATAGTATTGTATCGAGATGTTCTTTATAATGTATCCCATTTTCTCAATGGGCACGGCATGTTTGAATAGCTTTGTATCTAGTTATATTTTTCTTTCTGTTGTATTTCATTACTAGCCTTTAACTTTTTCCCTTTTCCTTTTCATTCCAAATTTTTAATCTTTCCACGTATTTGCAGGAGACCAAGTAAAGTATGTTGGGTCTCCTAAGAAGGACGAAGCAAAGCATAGGTAATTTACTGATTTACTTCTGTGTGGATCTGTTTTCCCTTTATTTGTGCTAAAATATTTTAAATGTTTGCCTGGATATAGCTCTACTTGAATGGGGTTCTTTGCAAGATATCTAACACATGTTGGGAAATTGGCATATATATGGCAGAAAAATAGATGTTTAACTTTTGCATAATGTTGGAGAAACGATGTTTGATGTCTTCATTTTCATGTGATCCCTTTCGTAGCATGGTTTGTGTTAGCGCTCACGTCCCAATGTAGCATGTTTTATCATAAAAATTTGTTTCTCTGGTGATCTAGTAAATCCCTTCAGCCATAGGTTAGGTTTGTTGTTCTTCTTTCATATGTTCATTCTCACCCCTAGGACTGAGCAAAATTGGCGTTCCATTTTCATTTTCAGTTAATGGTGGCATCGCCGTTTCCTATATTGATATTATTTTCTCCATGTGCATGGATATAATATATACTTTTATTGATCTATTTTAGTTGTCTAAAATACGCATTGAGTGTCTACAATTGGTTATGAACCCTTTTTAGTCTAGAAACAAGTCCAGGATAGACCTAAATATTTGGAATAAGGCATCAAAGGCTTCATACTGCAATATCTAGGAGTTGAGAAATTTTCCAGAACCTAGAGTTATGATTTCATCCTTATCTTTTGTTGGCTTGTAAATTGATCGCAGGGTCGTATTGGGGAGGATTTCTACATCTGATGGTCAAAAAAGTGCTTTTACCGTTATTCCTGGCAGGTGGGTTGGTAAGTCATCTAGCGTGAAAATTTGATAAATGTCTTGTTGGATTTTAGGTATTATCTTTCTTTTCCAAGGTTTTTTCCTTTTTCATATTGCTTCTACTTCAAGGGGTCGGAAACACCATTCGCTGTCCATAGGGGGAACTGGGTGCAGGAATTGCCTTCTTTTTCTTATTTGAGTTCAAGTCTTGAATTTCTTATATTTCTGACCGCTTATCAGAGATGTAGTTAATAATTTAGTTACGAAATTAGTCTATCTTTTAAAGTTTATCCTTCTTATCCCATAGTCTAGCACTCTAGCTTTCCTCAGAATTGGTATCTTTTCGTTTGTTGATTGCTTCTGTTTTAATATGACTACATGCTTTGTTATTTTACCTGTCGAGTTGTGTAAGCTTGTGAAGGGTTGACAACTGGTAGTAGAACCTTTTGCACTATGAAACAAGTTTGGGAATAAAATAAGAGATTTTGAAATATCATCTTAAATTCAGGCAATTAAATATCATCTACGTTACTGTGGTATGATATTATTTGAGTCTATGGCTCTTGGTCTGCCTAGTGGTGTTGATAGTAATTTTCTCATCAGCTAACAGTTGATAAGTTGGATCTGCCTTTTCAATTCATCGGGGATTTGGGTTTGAATAGTTCAGGCATAGCACTGGATGTGATGTGAGGCAAACTTCTGTTACAACTGTTGCCTTCTGATGTATTCGTTAGTTCCTCTCAGTATCAGATTTTTTTTCTAGAAATGTTTTTTTCTAGATGTACAACACCATTCACAATTTTCCCAATCAACATTATCATTTTGTTAATTGATAAACTGAATCTTGTTTGGTGTTGAATATCATCATCAAATTCCCTTCTTTCATGATATTGGTATTTCTAATGACAGTATGCCATCTACGATTTTTGTAATTTGACTTGCCTGAAAGTGGGGAATTTTATTCTGTGCACTCACTCCTTTTGCAACATTTATCGAACTCAGAATTGAGATTTTTAACCAGATTGTATAAACTTTCAGGCCATTATCTAGTGGACAGCGTGGAGAGGTGTATGAGGTGAGTGGGAACCGTGTTGCTGTCATATTTGATTGTGGTGATGATAAAACTACAGAGGGAAGTGAGAAAAAGCCAGCAGAGCAGCCCCAGATGTTACCTATCCACTGGGTTGATGGTATAATTGCTTCTTAATATTCAGATCGTTTATTTGTGAATCTAGAGAATTACTTGCTATATATAAAGAGGCTTGATTTAAACGTAGCTAAGCAAAAATTATTTTATTACGCAGTGAAGGACCTCAAGTACGATTTGGATATGCAGGCAGTAGATGGCTACATTGCTATGGATGCTTTAAATGAGGTATATTTTGGAAGTTGGGACCTATTAAATTGGCTGTTTTTGTTGGCTTTACTCCCTGTGCTAAATTCAGTTATCAAGGGGTCTTTTGAGTTCAATTGGTGTGCTGAAAACTGTGACCAAATTCTAGCAGCATAAACATTCAAAACTTTAAAGATCATGAAGGTTCTTTTATTCCTATACTGTGGATGCCTTTATGTATTTTTATTTATGAAAAGTATATTCTGGATTGTCGTCTACAGTTATTCCATTATTTTCCTGTCTTTGTAGGTTTTGCAATCCATTCAACCACTAATAGTCTATTTTCCAGACACTTCGCAGTGGTTGTCTAGAGCTGTGCCTAAAACGAGACGAAAAGAATTTGTAGACAAAGTTCAGGAAATGTTTAATAAACTATCAGGTCCGATTGTTATGATATGTGGGCAGAACAAGATAGAAACAGGCTCAAAAGAAAGAGAGAAACTTGTAAGCCTCTTTATAACTCACTCCCTTGTCATTGGTTTTTGTTCAGCCTTTGTTTCCTTTTAGTGATTGAACAAGTTACTTTTTACTGAAAACAGACGATGGTACACCCAAACTTTAGCCGACTTGCTAAGCTGGTAAGTTAAACATTAAAATAGCCTTTTATTGATATTTATTCATGGTGCACTTTTTGCATGAATAGCGGAGATTCTTTTTTATCCCTCTGTTGTCCCTTGATTAACAAAAGTCTAATGGGAACTTCTAAGTTTTACAACATTTTACTTATATATTTGCAACATGTTTAAGACTGTAAATGTGGATTCACAATGTCATTCTCCTTCATATGACTTTTTTGTTTGTGGGTCTGCATTTTAAAATGACATCCCTTGCGCTGTCATGCTCGTCTTGATATTATTAACTCAAAAAAAAATTTCTTGTTGCCTTTGTTTGTTGCAGCCTCTTCCCTTGAAGTGCCTAACAGAGGGATTAACAAGAAGGAAAAAATCAGAGGAGAATGAGATATATAAGCTTTTCACTAATGTTATGCACCTACATCCTCCAAAGGTTTGCCTGATGTCTTAAGAAATTTTTTAGTAAATTAACAGTGAACTTTAAATAATGAACGAGGAGGCGTAGATATGTTGTTCTACCTAGGCGAGATAGCATAGACTAGTCTGACTATGTCGCTTTGACAATATCTCTTTCCCAAAGTCTCTTTAGAAGGTACAAGTTCATCTGTGAGTCTGTGACCCATGTGTGCTTTTGCAAAGCTCCTTTGCCACGTGCTATCCTATTTTACAGAGGATAAGCTACTTCCATAGTTCCACTAGCTGTTTGTTCAAGTATACATGTTAAGGGTAAGGGGCATATATCAACTTGATTCCTTCCTGTAAAATGTTGGTGTAGGAGGAAGATACCCTCAGACTATTCAACAAACAACTAGGAGAAGATAGGAGAATTGTGATATCGCGGAGCAATATAAATGAGTTACTAAAGGTACGTGGATCTAAAATAAAATGCCAATGGGAACACATAGTTGAATGTGCGATATTCTTACTAATAGTTTTATCCCTTAATGTACTCTTTCCCAGGCACTTGAAGAACATGAGTTATTATGCACAGACTTATATCAAGTGAACACCGATGGGGTGATATTGACAAAGCAAAGTGCGTAACTCAGGATGAAAATACTTGGTTTGTTTTGTAGTAATATTTGCTAATAGAGAATTCAAGCACTTCTTTGTCTGTACTGGTGAATCCTCTCTATCATGTACAGTGGCAGTTCTTCTTATGCCTTAAGGCTAGAATCGGGCTGTTGGATACTAATGCGAAACATTTGAGAATAGGAGCTACCTATGAGCACACCCTTAGATCCTCTATTCTCCCTTTTATTTAATCTTCTAATTAGATTTAGTTGAGATTGGAAACAGTTCTTGTGCTTGACGTTTGATATCTGCTGCTTTTTTTCCGCTGTTGCAACATTTGACTTTTGCCCTTTTTTTCTAGAATTAAAATATCTATATGATGAAGAAGAGACCTCAGAAACTTGTGGCTTTGTTTTTGCAGAAGCAGAAAAAGTTCTTGGCTGGGCCAAAAATCACTATTTAGCTTCTTGTCCTGACCCATTGGTAAAAGGAGGTCGCTTATCTCTGCCTCGTGAAAGGTACATATGACAGTGGCTATATCTTGTGGATCTGTAATTTTATTTATTTTTAACTTATTACGTTTTATCCGTTTTTTTCAAGCCTTGAAATATCAATTGGGAGGTTAAGAAAATTAGAAGATAATTCCCTGAAGCCCTCACAAAACTTGAAGGTTACTTTCCTACCTTGGATTATGGTATATGGATTTTGAGTACTTTTGAGTAACAATGATGTTAAAAGACAATGTATTGCAGAATCTTGCTAAGGATGAGTATGAAAGAAATTTTGTCTCGGCTGTGGTTGCTCCTGGAGAAATAGGCGTCAAATTTGAAGATGTTGGGGCGCTCGAAGACGTGAAAAAAACATTAAATGAGCTGGTTATTCTCCCCATGAGAAGGCCAGAGCTTTTCTCCCGTGGAAATCTCTTGCGGGTATTGCATTTTGTTTGGGACAAATTTTTTCTAGGTCAGGTACTTCTGTTCATCTTGGCTGATATTCCTGATGACACGACCTTTTTCAGCCCTGTAAAGGAATACTGCTTTTCGGTCCTCCTGGAACGGGTAAGACGCTCCTCGCCAAGGCACTTGCAACAGAAGCTGGAGCAAACTTCATTAGCATAACGGGCTCAACACTTACATCAAAGGTAAATGGACTTATGTCGTATAACAGTGTTTTTTTGTCTATTTGTATGCATGTTACATTTAATAATCAACCTTAACGATTATGCATCATCCCTAGGGCCTGTCTTGATACACTTGTCTTTTAGGGAAATGTAGTAATTAGAATGCCATAAATGATTTATGATACCCCGATTTTTCTCTGCGTGGTAACTTATACTCGGATCTGACTCTGTTCCTTGTTCGGTATAGTGGTTCGGAGATGCAGAGAAGCTCACTAAGGCTCTTTTTTCCTTTGCCACCAAGCTAGCACCTGTAATTATTTTTGTTGATGAGGTGAGAATTTTTGTAACTAGGATTCATTTTCTTTATTATGTCCGGGATTGATGATGAGTAAATATGTGACTGACCAGGATTTTTGTTTGTTTGATAGATCGACAGTCTTTTAGGTGCTCGTGGTGGCTCATCCGAGCACGAAGCTACCAGAAGAATGAGAAATGAGTTCATGGCAGCTTGGGACGGGCTCAGGTCAAAAGACAGCGAAAGGATCCTCATTCTCGGTGCCACCAACCGTCCCTTTGATCTTGATGATGCTGTGATTCGTCGTCTACCAAGACGGTAACATCTGATTTGACTTGCATTTCCATTTGTGAAGATTGTAGTTTGTACTTTCTCGTCTAATTGAAAGCTTTTTATATCCTATGAGGATTGTAGGATATATGTCGACTTACCAGATGCCGAAAACAGGTCAAAGATACTGAAAATATTTCTAACTCCAGAGAATCTTGAATCTGGTTTCCAGTTCGACAAACTTGCAAAGGAAACTGAAGGTTACTCTGGTAGTGATCTGAAGGTTGGTATCCGTTTTTTTAATTCCCAGCTTGCGACGGCACTTGTAAGTTCTTTCTTTATTCTTATTCATTTCTTTTTGTGGGTATTATTGCAGAATCTATGCATTGCTGCTGCGTACAGGCCTGTTCAAGAACTGTTACAAGAAGAACAAAAGGTCCAGAATCTGCATTAAAAATATAGACTGCTTACTTTCGTAGCTGTTTTGCTTGATTCTTTTCCTCGTTTGAATCTTTAGGGTGCGAGAGCGGAAGAGTCTCCTGGTCTACGGTCGCTCTGTTTGGATGACTTCGTTCAGTCTAAAGCTAAGGTAATTTAGTAGTAAAAAATATAAATACTTGGAGATTTTGCGTTTTTGCCTTTTGCATTATCGGTGATTGATATAAACCACAAAGATATGATTGTTATCATTTGTATGGGTGATGTGATTTTGCAGGTGAGCCCATCTGTGGCCTACGACGCGACGACAATGAACGAGCTGAGAAAATGGAACTCACAGTATGGTGAAGGAGGGAGCAGGACTAAGTCTCCGTTTGGTTTTTGAAGAAAAATGTTAGTTTTGGTAGATCAGAGTGTTTCCATCTGTCTTTATCATATTGTAACCATCTGTTTTTTTACAATAATTTTACTTCTCTTATTATTTTTCTAATAGTTTCCAACTTTCCCGACCACTACGTTTTCATGATGAATCTGATTCCAGTGGTTAGAAACTTTGCTCATGTAGCACCAATCCGTCGGCTTGTTGTTCTAGCGAGAACCATTCCCACCTTCCACCGGTTTGTTATGAGAACACTTTCCACCTTCCATCAGTTTGCTTCGTCACCGGTGAGAAACCTTCCCACCTTCCACCGGTTTGCTTCGTCACTGATGAGACCCATCACATGCTGCTCCTTCTCTAGAATCCTGAAGCTTATTTCTCTCTCGTACTATTGTTGGATACAGTTCAAACCTCCCATATTCCCCACCTTTTGGGGCTGAATGTTTCAAAGTCGCCATCAAATTTTTCAGTATCGCCACCCAACACCTTTTCGAAATGGGCTTGATCTTTGTACTGTTTTTCATGGGTCTCGCAAGTCCATCAAAAATATTTAGTTGCAGCCCAGTATCTTTGATGTCGTCTACATTATTCTCAATCGACAAAAATCATTTTCTCCTTAGTGTGGAGAGACCTATTTCATCGCCTTTCTTCCTTGTCCAGAGATCTATTTCATCATCTTCCTCCTCTATGGATAGAACCATATCTCCTCCATTCTCCTTTGTGGGGAATGATATGATAAAAAAGTTTTCTTTCAAATGGTGATTGGTTTATTAGCATATTCTAATCCATTTACCATCATCTGTCACCTGGTAACTAAGAGTATGGCTACAAAGTTGTTTGTTCACAGAATTAGAAACAACACAAATTTTTCTTTTCCTATAGCACATTGCAATTTTGGCCTGACAGAAGTTGAAAATTTTCCTCCTATCCATCAAAGTCAATTTGGGTATAAGTACATTTTCAAAAATGTACACGGATATATATGTCTTTCGATTCAAGTTGTTCAGTTAAGATGAATTAGTTGTAAATAGAGCAATAGTAACCAAATGTGCATACAACCGAATTATGTTCCAACATATTTAACTATTAAAAACTAGGAGGGAACAAATCATGCATTACTTAGTTTTCTCACAAAACTTGATCTTGATATTGCACTTGGACGACCTAGGAACCCTTAGCAGATCTTTGGTGATTCGATCCTTTTCCTTGTCTTTTATTGCACAAGCACAGACTTTGACGAGCTCAATGCTTGACAGTTTCTCTAGGAAATGTTTCATTTTCTCTAGCTCCGCAATTGTTCCTACGTACTCAGTTATCTTCAATACTTTAACAGGACATGATCCGTATTCTCCTTCGAATTTAAAAACGGGCAATGGACCCTGAAACAAGGAGAAAGATTAGAGATTTGAGTTTGTCCAATAAAACATTCGGGGTCTCTCGGTTATACCTTGATGATGAGAGTATGTAGATTTGGAGATTTTTTTACAAGTATTGTAAAATATTTCCAATGGTAGCTATAAAAATGAGTTGTAATAGTTAAACGAATCAGGTTGCTGAACACTGGGATTGCTTCACGGAAATGATAGAACATCTGATCAAACAAAATAAAAATAAAAAAAATCAACTAGTCAATAGTCATCAAACAATTGCATTCTTCGGATCCAAAAACCTCAAGAAACGTTTTCATAGGTCACAAGATTTAGATTCTAGGTTCAAAGATAAGGATTTTGCAATAATGTGTGTGTACATGGAAAGAAAAAAAAGAAGATAATTCTTTACCTCTGAAGTACGAATAGATGATATCTCCAAGACCTCAACATTTCTTAACCCCTTAATCAGATTTGTTGGATTGCTAATATCAAAACGAGGACAATAAAGATCAAGCTTAGCTTCGACAAGGGATTCAAGATTTACAATCGGATACTCTCTTGGAACTACACCAGTGTATTCTAAGTAGGCAAGAGTCGGAGTATCGAAACTCATGACCGAATTATTAAACCTATACTCTTAATAGTAAGTTTCTTAAGGGTTAAAGAAGACATGGTGCGACACCATTCACCGTTCTGCCAGCTCCCATCACAAATGGTTAACTCCTCAAGCACCGGGCAAGCAGTAAGAAGCTCTTCCAAAGAAAAATTACTATGAAAATAAACCGTATCAAGATAGAGAGTCTTAAGTGATGGAAGATAAACAACCTCAGGACTCATTGCATAAAATAATTTTCCTAGTTTCAGCTCAACCATTGTATTGCTAGTGAAGATCTCAAGAGGCACTAAAATCACTTCTCCAGAAGTGATTATGTCTATATTAATATCTAAGACACCACGGTCAAGTGCCCGTTTCATCCATCGGGTGACATGATCCGAGACTTCCAAGTTAATAATACTCTTACGACATTTTATTGAGATTTTCCTTAAGGGAAAGTTTCCAGACACTACCAATAATCTGTCCATAAGATCAATGAAACTTTGTCCACTACCAACTTCACGATCATCAAAGTGAAGATTCGGTGTGAAGGCAAACAGATTACGCCATCGCTTTGAGAGGATAGACGTTAGAGCAGACTCTTTGATCCGAAGGAAAGATAGTATGTGGCATATAATGTCATCTGATAGACCGTTGATCCTATCCATTTTTTTTACGAAACCCTAAACCCAAAATCCTTATAAACCTTTAATATAGAGTCAGCGACTAGATCACAAGCATCAACCACCAATGTAGATAACCACCACTGCAAATCAAACAGTGAGATACTTAATGTTTGTCTCTAGCTAACTTAAGAGATATAAACTCTATTCGGAAACCTAAACCACAAAAAAAAAACCATAAAACAGGAAGTATTGAAGAGTAAATGTAAGTTACTTGCGTCAAACGCTAAGGTAGAGGAAACGATTCACACTTCCTAGAAAAGTGTATATGCTCCTAGGTTCTAAAAAGGTGTCCAAGGTGAGATTTTAACTTTTTTTTTTTTTTTTTTTTTTATAATCGATTTCTTTGTTCTTTTGAGGTTAATTAAGATTACAAACGTAACTTTATCATTTGGAAATCGTCTATAATTGTGGCTGTGAATGGTTGTTAGTTGTCTATAATTGTGGCTGTGAATGGTTGTTAGTTGTCTATAATTGTGGCTGTGAATGGTTGTTAGTTTTTAATAGTTTTTTTTTATTATAGTTTTTGGTTTTTGGATTTTAGATATCAGTTTTTGGTTTTTAGATTTTATAAAAATAAAAACAATAATAAATAAAAAATAGAGAAAATGTTACTTAATTTTTTTTTTTTTATATAGGAAAAGTGAAACACTCACCTAAGATAGTTTTTAGATTATTAATAAAAATTGTTAAAATTTTCTTAAAATCAGATTCCCTAAATTTGAAGTTAACCATTTTTACAAAATCTTGCATGGATAAAAAAAAAAATTCTCAAAAACAAAAACCAAAAACTATTACAAAAACTAAACATTCAAGGCCTGTATAGATAGCGTAATTGTATTTGTTGCCGATCTTTTCGAGTCGGTCGGAAAATCTTGAACTGAAATAACCAGCAGACCTACTCGAACCGATGGCAACAAATACGATTATACAAGCATTATCGGTTATCCCTTATCGGTTCTCGAACCGAACAGTTGACCGATAATAATTCTTCTTCTAACTTCTTTTTCTTTTGTCTGATCCAACTGTATCTCTCTTTCTTTTTCTTTTTTGTTAAAGTGTATCTCTCTTTCTTTTTTTTTTTTTTTTTTTTGATACAGTTGGATACAAATGATAAAGTGTATCCAACTGTATCTCTCTTTCTTGTTCATTGTTGTTTTACGTTTCCTTTTATATATAGATCTCTTTCTGCTATTCTAAACATAACATTATCATTTGTCGATACAACATTTTAGATTCTCTAAGCAACACACCTTCGCATGTTATATAACATATTATTCAATTAAACATTTCCATGTTCATTGCGCTTATTGAAAGGAACAATATAAATAACAAGCCGATACGTTAAAAACAATAATAAAAAATTCATAAAGAGACACTCTCTTGCTTTGTTTCTTCAACTCCACAACGCAGAACAATCGGTGGGCTTAAAAGAAACCAGCAGTGAAGAAGAATCATAACTCACCCAAAAATTATTCTGTGCCCTATTCCCAAAGATAGCTTCTTGTGTCGCACTACCACATAAAATAGCCAAACAAAACAGTCCTCCTCCCTCCGATTCCACATACATATTGTACTTTTCCAAGACAAGATCCGCACCGCCAGAAAAATGCATTGTGATCACCGGAAATATCTCTATGGTGTCCGAATTGTAGCACAACCAGTCATTTCCGCTCGTGTCAACTACTCGATCCGCTTTCACAACTTTTTCCACTGCCTCTCTTACAAGGTTACAGTAGCTCTCAGGCAAAAACGTGTAAGTGGTTCCTGAGTCTATCACCATGTTCCCTTCCAAGGCATGAAACGGTGTCCCCAATGTCTCAATGCGGGTGTCCCCAACGCTGACCGCGTCTAGGTTTAGGTAATAGAAACCGGGTTTTGCTGTTGTCATAAACATAGTGGTTGATACAACCCCATCTCCTGCTATATTAGCATTCCCACCAAAGTTGATCTTACTAGTTCCTTTACCAGAGAAGCAGTAAGAGATGAAACCTGGGTAATCCCCTCCCATCTGAGTGACGAGCGATAAAGGTCCCCAGTCTAGACCAACAATGCCCGAAGAACTCGGTCTTTTAATCCCTGAGCTACTGTGGCTACAACCAATAATGGTTTGAGGCATCACAAAGGGTTCCCCTGATGTTGAATGGATCGTGACTGTCTCGGTTGCTAAGGTTCCCTTGGTATAGCTTCCGTCTGCGTAGACAAGATCGTAAGGGCAAGAGTGGTCATGGGTGTTGCATCTTTTCTCTTTGAAGGTTGAGGATTTCGAAGGGTCGAATATGGGAGCGTATTGGTCGTAACAGTTAGTACAAGGCAAACATTGTGTCCATACGAGTTCGCTTCCTGTGTCTAAGACAGCTTCGATCTCGAAAGGAGGAGTACCTATTTGTAGTTTCATTAGATACTCGATTTCATCAAAGACGGTGTTAGCGTAAGGTGATCCGAGCTGAGTATCAGAGCTGACTCGAGAAGAAGATGCATTGGAGCGACGCTGGATCAAGTCGATGGTGAAGCCGTGAGGTGATGAGGCTGTGGTGGTAAAGATAAAACATGTTATTATGATTTGAAGAAAGAGAGCGATCATCTTAGTTGCAAGAGAAATATGATCGAATAATTGTTTTGTTTTTGTTTTTTTTGGGGTTTTCAGACACAGTGCAATGTCCAATTTTGTTATTTCCGTTTTAACTTGGGGGAGCGTTAGAAATACATAAATCTTTTGATTTTGTTAAAAATCTTTGAGATGATTTCTTTAGTTAGATTTTAGAAATCCAAATCTCATGGTTTTAGATAGGATTTTTAACAAATACGTTCTAATCCATATCACCCCTAATGATTTAATTTGAGTTTTTATGAGATTTTAAGGGGGTATATTCAATTTAATATTCCAAGCGATTTGAATTTCCATGAGATTTTAAATGATTTTAAAGAGTTTAGGTAAGTTAATACGATTTATTGTAAAATTCTTTCAAATCCTACCTAAACCATGAGATTTGGATTTATGTATGTCTAACTAAAGAAATCCTCTGAAACAAGATTTTAAGGTAGATTTTAAAATCATTAGGTCAATAACCGTGGATTTCAGGAAACTTTTTAAAATCCATGATTGAATAACATAAGATTTGTAAATTTTATACAAATCATTTAAAATGTCAAATTTAATACACCCCACTAAATGATTTTGAAGATTTCAAAGAAGTTGATATGATTTATTGTAAAATTATTTCAAATCCGACCTAAAACCATGAAATTTGGATTTTTGTATTTCTAACTAAAGAAATCCTCCAGAATCCCTAAAAATTATTAAAATACTAATACACCAACTGTTTTGACTTTTGAATAACAGTATTGTAACGCTCCGACCGCCACCTCTTAGCGCGCCCCATGTCCACTCCCATTCCATGTGCCCACCTTCCTTAATGGGCCTCACATCCTCTCACTAGGCCCGTGAGCCCATCCATATCCGACGGTCGGTTTGCTACGTCTGGGAGGCTTTAAAGATTTTTTACCGTCCCTACAAATCACCAAATGATATTTTCCTGTGTTTTGTCCTCTCTCGCACAGTTCCGACAATTACTTCCCGGAAGGTAACCCATCCTAAGACTACTCCAGCTCAAGCATGCTTAACTCTGGAGTTCTCTTAGGACTCTTTACCGAAAAGATAAGTGCACTTTGGTGACACAGGTGGCCAAATCAATTCTATTAACAGATCGCAACGTCCTCGTTGCGCACCAAGACCATCACCCCGATGGTGTGAGCCTACTCGACTCAACACTCTTCTGGGTTCGACTCTGATACCACTTGTAACGTCCCGACCACCACCTCTTAATGTGTCCCATGTCCACTCTCAGTCCATGGGCCCACCTTCCTTAATTAGCCTCACGTCCTCTCAGTAGGCCTGTGAGCCCATCCATATCCGACAGCCGGTTTGCTACATCCGGGAGGTTTTAAAGACTATTTTACCATTCCTACAAATCATCACATGATCTGTCCTTGTGTTTTGTCCACACTCTGTACAGTTCTGACAATCACTTCATGGAAGGTCACCCATCCTGAGACTACTCCCGCTTAAGCACACTTAATTCTGGAGTTCTCTCAGGACCCTTGACCGAAAAGATAAGTGCACTTTTGTGACATAGGTGGCCAAAAATCAATTCTTTGAAACTTCTCCACAAACCGGAGTGTCACAATTCACCCCCATTAATAGATCGCAACCGGGTTTTTCTGTGGTCATAAACATAGTGGTTGCTATATTAGCATTCCCACCAAAGTTGATCTTACTAGTTCCTTTACCAGAGAAGCAGTAAGAGATGAAACCTGGGTAATCCCCTCCCATCTGAGTGACGAGCGATAAAGGTCCCCAGTCTAGACAAACAATGCCCGAAGAACTCTGTCTTTTAATCCCTGAGCTATTGTGGCTACAACCAATAATGGTTTGAGGCATCACAAAGGGTTCCCCTGAAGTTGAATGGATCGTGACTGTCTCGGTTGCTAAGGTTCCCTTGGTATAGCTTCCGTCTGCGTAGACAAGATCGTAAGGGCAAGAGTGGTCATGGGTGTTGCATCTTTTCTCTTTGAAGGTTGAGGATTTCGAAGGGTCGAATATGGGAGCGTACTGGTCGTAACAGTTAGTACAAGGCAAACATTGTGTCCATGTTCAATTCCTACACCATGTTTAATATTGTGCGAATCTATACATTAAGTTTAATAAAATTCAAATTCACAGCCCCAACTCATAAAACGATGTTAAAACATACATAAGCCGTAACGGTGTTAAGAGACCGTCAACGGTTGCTTACGTGGACACCACATATAAAACGTCGTCGTTTTGAGAAACAAAAGAAAGAGCTTTTTGGTTAAAACGACGTCGTTTTCTTTCTTCTTTTTCTTTTCTTCCTCCTTTTTTCTTCCCCCTTTTTTCCCCTCGCTGTTTCTCTCCTCTGGAGCTCCACGTAAACAGCCGTTGACGGTCTCTTAACACCCTTACAGCTTATGTATGTTTTAGCACCGTTTTACGAGTTGGGACAGTGAATTTCAATTTTATTAAACTTAATGTATGGATTCACACAGTATAAAACATGGTGTAGGAATTGAACATACACACTTAGCTGGGATATGAAATTACTGATTTTTCCCTTATTTGTAAACCCAAAATGACATATAGTTTCGTTGTAATTGTAAAATCTAAACTCTAACTATTTTATTTGTAAACCCAGACCGACGTATAATTTCGTTTTAATTGTAAAATCTAAACTCTAATCACCTTATTTGTAAACCCAAACCGACACATAATTTTGTTCTAATTGTAAAATCTAAACCAAACCAATATTTAATTTTTCTTAATTAAAAGTATACATAATTTGTTTCCTTAATTAGTTTTGCTTTTTAATTTAATTTTGATTTTTTTTTAAATGAAATAATGTATAGAAGACTCTGATTGGTTAAAAAGGACGAGGTGAACAAAAAGGGGTAAAAGAACCTAAGTATTTTTCCAAAATAAATCTATACTATATATATATTTTTTTCCCATAAACCCTAAAATAAGAGCATTTCACCAATATAAATGATATAATATATTGTGCAAATATAATATTAATATATTTAATTAAACTTAAGTACATCACTACCAAATAATATCTCTATTGATGAGATATCTATTGAGTATTTCATCAATATAGTACTTATATCTTATATAATAAAGTATGGTTCTCTTTTGACAAACTCTAAGAAGTTGCCATGTGACACTCTCTTATTACACTTATTTATAATATTTTAGTATATTTTTTCAATTGATTTTATATGATATACATTATATTATTTATTACGACATGTGTCATTTTTTCTTTACTATTTTAGTATATTTTTTTCAATTGATTTTATATGATATACATTATATTATTTATTAAGACGGGATTGGTGGCAATGTAAATGGCAGAGCTACTATCTGAGAAAAGAACTAGAACAGAAGAGATACCAATCCGTAAGTCAGAAAGCAAAGTTCGGAGCCACATCATCTCACATGAAGAAAGAGCGAGAGCTCTGTATTCTGCTTCAGCTGATGAACGAGAAATAGTTTGTTGTTTCTTGGACCGCCAAGAGATGAGAAAAGATCCCAGAAACATAGTAAAACAAGTAGTGGATCTTCTACTGTCAGGACAAGAGGCATAATCTGAATCAGCAAAACCTTTGTGAGTAAGGTTCGGGTCTGCAAAATAGAAAAGACCTTTTCCTATAGTGCCTTTAACATATTGCAGAACCTGATAAACTGCGGTGAGATGAGATGTGCGAGGAGCAGAAGAGAACTGGCACAACTTGTTCAAAGCAAAAGTAATGTCAGGGCGAGTAATTGTTAAATACATTAACCTGCCAACAAGACTGCAATACATTTCCTTATCCGCCAGTAGATCACTAGAGGTTTTGGATAACTGCGAATTTGGAACCATAGGCGTGTTTGCATTCTTGCAGGCCAACATACCAGAAGATGTGAGAAGCTCAAGAGCATACTTCCGCTGACAGATAGAGATCCCAGAAGAATTATGAGCAATCTCCAAACCCAAAAAATACTTCAGAGGACCTAGTTCACGAAGTTTAAAACTCTGTTTTAAAGCTGCAGTCAAGTCATTAGCATTGGATTCTGAAGTACTAGCGATGACAATATCGTCAACGTAGACTAGGACAACAATAAAATCTCTCTAATGACTTCGAGTAAACAATGTATGATCACCATGACATTTTGTGAATCCCAAATGCAGGAGCGAGTTTTAGAACTTGAGGAACCATTGTCTGGATGCCTGTTTCAGACCATAAATGGATTTCTTCAAGCGACAAACTGCATTTTTAGGCAAAATGCCCCTTTTAATCTCTGCATAACCCTTTGGTAACCGCATATATATATATATATATATATATATATATATATCTTCCTCTAAATCGCCATTCAACAAAGCATTTGAGATGTCAAGTTGGTGGAGAAACCACGTCTTTGAAGCAGAGATATTAAGTAGCATCTTCACAATGACCATCTTTGCAACAGGAGAGAACGTCTCATTATAATCCAGACCCTCCTTTTGAGTATAACCTTTGGCAACTAAAAGCGCCTTGTAGCGTTCAAGAGTTCCATCTGCATTAAATTTCAAGGTGAAAACCCACTTACATCCGATTACTTTCTTACCAGGTGGTAGAGTAGTAACATCCCAAGTGTTTGTCCGCTCCATTGCTCTTATCTCCTTATCAACAGCATCACACCACTCTTTGGATTTCTTTGCCTCATTATAGGACTGAGGGATTGGAATCTTGGTAATGTTATTAATGTATAACATATAGGATGGTGAGAGTTTTGAATAAGAGAGAAAAGAAGAAATAGGATGAGCAACACCATTGTTAAGAGAGTAACAATGATAGTCATTTAGGTGAGCAGGAGGTTTCCGAACTCTATGAATAGAAATTTGTGTTGATGGAGAAATTTGTGATAGAGATGAAGAAAGAGGAAAAGGGATATCATTACCTGGAGACAAAGAATCCATCAGTGTGAAGTTGTTGTTATGAACGACTTGTTCCGGAGGATCTGTGAAGGGGAAAACGTGCTCATGGAACTCAACATGTCTTGATATATAGAAAACATTACTTTCCAAATCCATAACCTTTTACCCTTTAAAACCAACCAGATAACCCAAGAAGATGCAGGTTCGTGAACGAGGCTGAAACTTATGACGTTGTTTGGGAGAAGTAGATGCATAACAGAGGCAACCGAAAGTTCTTATGCGAGAGTAGTCTGGTGGCTTGTTGGTGAAAAGTTCATAAGGTGTTTTGTTGGAGAGCAACGGAGAAGGAGTCCGGTTGATTAAGAAGAAGGCAGTGAGGAAACAATCTCCCCAATAAGATCGAGGAACTTGAGACTAGAAACGTAAAGCACGCACAACATTGAGAATATGTTGGTGCTTAAGTTCGATGACAGAGTTTTGCTCAGGTGTCTCAGGACACAAGTGGTAAGATAAGATGCCTTGCGACTGATAGAACTCATGAAATTGCAGTTCCTTAGCATTATCTGATCGGACTGATTTCACTTTGGTCATGTTGTATTGAGTTTCAACCTGTTTGATGAAAGCTAGAAATACTAAGAGAACATCACTTTTGTTCTTGAGTAAGTAAAACCAAGTAGCTCTGGAGTGATCAACTATTGTCAAAAAGTATTTATATCCTTCCACTGTTTCCACAGAAAAAGGTCCCCAAATATCTATATGTAACAACTCAAAAGTTGCATTACAAATATTATTCTCCGAGGGAAAAGAAAGTTTCTTCTGCTTAGCCAAGTGACAAACATGACAATATGCAGGCTTCTTATTCTTGTGTCCTGTAGTTCCCAAAACTTCAGAAAGAATATCCAATCTTGAATAAGATGCATGACCAAGTCTCTTGTGCCAGGTACCAATATCCACCACTACATTGATTGAAATAGATGGAGAAGTATCGAACACATATAGCTTTCCAATCCGTCGACCTTTACCAATCGTCACCCCCTTAATAGGATCCTATATTTCCAACAAGAAGTATCAAAAGTCACATTGGAGCCAATGTCATTGGTCAAAGAACTGATACTAAAAGGGGAACTCAGGGATAAACAGAACATTCTGGACTAGTAAATCCTTGTTCAAACGAACCATTCCCACTCCACTGATGATCACACGAGGACCAGTTGGCAAATTCACAAAAATATCCACAGAGTTTTCCAGGGAAACAAAACTGTTTTTGTCATGAGACACATGGTGAGTTGCACTAGAGTCAATCACCCATGTGTCAGTGGAGAGTATGTGTTTTTAAGCTGCTAGTAGACCAATAAAAGCATATGTGTTGGGAGAAAATAAGATACTCGGATGATCAAGGGGAGTCTGAGATGTGCTTGCTTTGATTTGAGCTAGAACCGATGAAGAAGATGGTAACTGAGAGCTGAAAAGAGCTATGAGATTCTGCAACTGGTACGGAGAGAGCTTGCCAATCAAACCATCGATGTTGTTTGAGGACTTTTCTGGTGTAGGAGATAAAGAAACCTGAGCTGTGACAACAGGTTGTTTCTGAAACTTCTCACTAGGCTTGCCTTTTGGAGTAAAACCAGGTGGAAATCCATTTTTTCTGTAACACCTCTCAGCAATATGACCAACTCTGTTGCAGAAAGAACAATCGGTCTACCTTTGTTCGGACTATTTTGCACATACATAACAGTGGGAGAGGCAGGAGCAAAGGTCTGAGAAGCCTGAAAAGCAGAAAGAGGAGTAGGAGCAACAATCTGAGAAACCTTGAAAGCCGAAAGGGGGAAAATCGGGGAGAATCCTTTATGATTGTTGTCCTGGTCCAAAATCTTATATACTTCAACCAAAGTAGGTAAGGCCTTCTTAGCAACGATTTGTCTGCGAACAATCGCATAAGAATCATTCAGACCAGCTAAGAACTTCACAGTTTTGGCTCTCTCTGCCTTCAACTGCAAACAAGCAGCTTTTCAACAAACACAAGATCATCTGGTTCCTTTGAACCATCCAACTGATCCCAAAGAGTTTTCAGACGAGTATAGTGCTCAGATAAGGACATGGAGCCTTCGCGAAGATCCTGAGTCGCTTGAGTAAGATTATATGTGCGGTGAAGGTTGGTTAGTTGAAACCGACTGAGAGATCAAGCCATATATCAGTAGCATCATTCATCCATAGAATACTACGATAGATCTGAGGAGAAATAGCATTCAACAACCAAGATTTGACCATAATATTGCATCAAGACCATAAATCAAAGTTAGGATCTATGGTTAAAGGCCTAGGCAATCTTCCATCAATAAAATTGATTTTGTTTGTAGCATTAAGAGAGATATGCATCGCATAACTCCAATCATCATATTTCGTTTCATCTAAACGAAGAGAAATGATGATTAAACCTGGATGATCTGCGCTGTGTAGGAAAAACAGAGAGTGTGAAGGATCAACAAACATCGACGATGTAACAGCTCGCGAAATCTCAGAAATCTGAGAATCAGCTGCTGGAGGAGAGATCAGAGCAGATAAATTAACATCGGAGGTAGATCTTGTTGATCTTCGAACAGCAGAGCTTGGTTGAGACTTTGATCGACCTGATCTCTGATTCACGTGAGGTACAATCACCATTGAAGCTCGAGATGAGGTCAAAAGTGAAGAAAAACAGCTCAACGGAGAAGAATCAGCAAGAAATCGAGGTAGATCTGAGCTTTGATGGCTCTGATACCATGTTGGAAGCGAGAGGGAATGACTTTTGATCAAAGAAAGTTTGTTGTAAAATCTTAACTCTTTCAATTAATTCATGAAACTATACTACCTTATGTGTTATATTATTATATACAAGTAAAGTATACCAACTAAACCAGGTTAACAAATCAATCTATTTACATAACCAATACTTTTCCTTTGCCACCAAGCTAGCACTTGTCATTATTATTGTTGATGAGGTGAGAATTATGTAACTAGGACACATTTCTTTATTATGTCCGGGATTGATGATGAGAGAATATGTGACTGACCGGGACTTTGTTTGTTTGATAGATCGACAGTGTTTTAGATGCTCGTGGTGGCTCTTTAAAGCACGAAGCTACCAGAAGAATGAGAAATGAGTTCATGGCAGCTTGGGACGGGCTCAGGTCAAAAGACAGCCAAATGATCCTCATTCTCGGTGCCACCAACCATCCCTTTGATCTTGATAATGCTGTGATTTGTCGTCTTCCAAGACGGTACCATCTGATTTTGGCTTCCATTTCCATTTGTGAAGATTGTAGTTTGTATTTTCTCGTAATGGTAATCTGTGAATTCCTTGTCTAATTGAAAGCTTTTTATTTCCAGTGAGGATTGTAGGATATATGTCGACTTACCAGATGCTAAAAACAGATCAAAGATACTGAAAATATTTATAACTCCAAAAAATCTTGAATCTGGTTTCCAGTTTGACAAACTTGCAAAGGAAACTGTAGGTTATTCTGGTAGTGATCTGAAGGTTGGTATCCGATTTTATTTATTCCTAGCTTGTGACGGCACTTGTAAGTTCTTTCTTTATTCTTATTCATTTCTTTTTGTGAGTATTATTGCAAAATCTATTCATTGCTGCTGCGTACATGCCTGTTCAAGAACTGTTACAAGAAGAACAAAGGTACAGAATCGGCATGAAAATATAGACTGGTTGCTTTCGTAGCTGTTTTGCTTGATTCTTTTGCTCGTTTGAATCTTTAGGGTGCGAGAGCTGAAGAGTCTCCTGGTCTACGGTCGCTATGTTTGGATGACTTTGTTCAGTCTAAAGCTAAGATAATTTAGTAGTAAAAATATATATATACCTAGAGATTTTACGTTTTTTGCCTTTTGCATTATCGGTGATTGATATAAACCACAAATATATGATTGTTATCATTTGTATGGATGATGTGATTTTGCAGGTGAGCCCATCTGTGGCCTACGACGCGACGACAATGAACGAGCTGAGAAAATGGAACTCACAATATGGTGAAGGAGGGAGCAGGAGGACTAAGTCTCTGTTTGGTTTTTGAAGAAAAATGTTAGTTTTGGTAGATCAGAGTGTTTCCATTTGTCGTTATCATATTGTAACCATCTGTTTTTTTACAATAATATTACTCCTCTTATTATTTTTCTAATAGGTTCCAACTTTCCCGACCACTATGTTTTCATGATGAATTTGATTCTAGTGGTTGGAGACTTTGATTATGTAGCACCAATCCGCTGGCTTGTTGTTCTAGCGAGAACCATTCCCACCTTCCATCGGTTTGTTATGAGAACCCTTTACACCTTCCATCTGTTTGCTTCGTCACCGGTTTGCTTCGTCACTGATGACATCCATCACATGTTCCTCCTTTTCTATAATCCTGAAGCTTATGGTACAACTTATATCTCTCCCGTACTATTGTTGGATACAGTTGAAACCTCCCATATTCCCCACCTTTTGGGGCTGAATGTTACAGTCAAACCTCCCATATTCACCACCCTTTGGTGCTGAATATTTCAAAGTCTCTATCAAATTTTTCACTATCCTTGTAGTTTCTTCACCCAACACCTTTTTGAAATGGGGTTGATCTTTGTACTGTTTTTGATGGGTCTCACAAGTCCATCAAAAATATTTAGTTGCAGCCTAGTCTTGATCTTTGATGTAGTCTTGATTTCTATAAATTTTTTTATATTCGGTTATTGTCGTCTACATTCTTCTCAATCGATAAAAATCATTTTCTCCTTAGTGGAGAGATCATTTTCACCACCTGTCTCTCTTGTGGAGAGACCTATTTCATCGCCTTACTTCCTTGTCGAGAGATGTATTTCATCATCTTTGTAGAAACTAGGTTTCTCACAATGAATTTGTTTGAAGGAGGAAACAAATTCACTTCAGAACTTTCTCTCAAAATCGGATCAAAAGCTAAGAAATAAAAAAAGGATTGAAATCTCTTGAGAAACAAGTAAGGGTTTTGGTCAAGAGCTATGAAGAACTAGAGTTTTTGTATTAATTGTTTGATGTCTTACAAGGAGGGGGATACCCCTCTATTTATATGCTTGCTTAGATTACAAAATATGTCTACTTTCCTAATAGTTTGAACTCAAATTAGGAAAATACCTTCTTTTACGCCATGTCGATCTTGAGGCGATCTGGAAGTCGGCTAGTTGCTCTTGCTGGGTCCTGTCAATTTAATTGTGCTTCCATCCGAAGGCCCAATTTGCCGCTTCGATCAAATTCCCAGGTTAGATAACCGATTTGCTTTGGGTTTAGGTCAGTATGTCGGGGGTGCTAAATCCCGCACCAACAATCTTCCTCCTCTATGGAGAGAAACATACCATCTCCATTCTCCTTTGTGGGAAATGTTTTTAAAAGCTCAATCTCGATAGAGTCACGAGCTCAAGTTATTGTTCACTTGTCTTCTTTGGTGGAAGAACTTCTGAAGACCATCTTCAAACTGTTCAAATCTAAAGCCTTCTCGATAGAGTCAACTCGTGATTTTATCATGTTAACCAATCAAAAGTTAAGATTAATTCGTCATTAATTGGATACATAATAGATATCAAATATTCAAGATAAATACTCTCTATCAATTATTAAAAGAAAATTTGTAGCTAATTAATTAAATTTAGCAAAGATGCATTTGGCTATGTGGTTGTCGTTACTTTCCATTTTAGAAATTTCTTATAAAAAAAGAGGAAACGTTTATATTAATAAAGACTAAACCATCCATGTATGGAAATAAAATTAACCAAACAAATCTAACTACAATTTTAGATTACCCTAGAAAATATTATACTATCTTTAGAGTTTTATTTTTATATATAAGTCTTTTATGGCTTTGTGCGTTTACTTACATGTAAGCTTTTTAATTTTTTAAAAAAATATATATTTGGAGAGAAGAATCACAGTGTCGTCTTCCAAATTTGCCTTCTTCTGTATTATCTTTGTGTCCCTCGTTAGCCTTCATGAATGTATGTTATATATGGCTTATTACATTTTTTCTTAATCATCAGCACCACCTTTATAATCACATTTTAATACTATAGTTTTTTTAAATGCATGTCATTTTATATGTAGGTAATTTCTTCAAAGACCTTTTCGATAAACCAGCTGTGAAAGCTCCTTGCTACTATGAATCAGACATTAAACAATATTGCTGCCGAGATATTGATGGGTTGGGGGAGACCTGCTATGAAACCTTAAGCATATGTAGGAGTCGTATTGACAAAGATAATTGTAATCCTTATGCAAAGAAAAACAAAAAAAATTGACAAACACATATACATATAAAATATTTTCATACGTTTACCCATAATACAAATACAAGTTGTAAATATTCATTTGACATTGCCATATACAAATATGTAATACGTAATGATAAACTATTTTTCTCTTCTTTTTATGTGGTATTTGGTTTTAAAATTAAATAATATGATAATAAATTAATAATTACAATATTCTTTGATTTCAAGTTTTGTGTGATTTGAAATTGTTTTCCAATTGCTTCAAACTCAATCACTACCACTTAAGAATTTAACTAAAATTTATAAATTCTTACCATTAAAGATTGTATTAACTAAAAAAAATCAAATTTTTTTCATAATATTAATAGCACGTATATGCAAAATTTAAGTGTTGTTGGGTAGTTTTGAAATTTGTAACATATTCTTTAAAATGGGATGAGAATTCACCTTTGTTATTCTTCTCAATTTTACCTAAAACTTTATATTAAAATTCTTGTACTACAGAGACAAGTAATGCATTTTTAAAGAGAAAAAATTTCAAATATACATATCGAAAATATAATTTTAATTGAAATTTAGAAATAATATTCTATATTTTGATAACTAAAATAACGTTTAGACACATTTTTGAATAAATTATATGGCCAGTTTTAATGCAATTATTGAACCGAACCAAATTGAAAAGTCATAATTCATTAATAATTGTTTTAATTACATATATACATCAACATAAAACTTAAATATCTTTAGATACACAATACTAATTGGGAAAATCACGTTTTAAACCTTCAAAGTGTCACTGGGTAACACTTTAAACCTCGAAAGAATTTCACTAAGACTATAAACTTTTAAAATAATGTTACTAACACTTTGAATCTTTAAAATGATTTTACTAATACTTTAAATCTGGAAAAAAACCCGAAAAATATGCCATCTAATTTTTTTTTTACGTTTAATATTTGTAGTTATTAAATTAGACAAAAAATACCTTATTTAATTTATGTTGTCTTAAAAAACCATCGTTTTATTTATATTGGTAAATTCATACTTACGACTTAACAGTCGTTAAAAATAGCGACGGAATTGTTAACCAGGATTAAAAAATAACTCCACATGATTAAATAGTTATAAAAAAGACACTGTTACCCTTTTATTTTTCTCCCAAATCGATTTGGGATCTAAGAACCCTAAAAGCAAAATTTTCTCAAATCCCGATTGGGTTCTTTGATTACCTCAACTTGTCATGTTACAAGCAATGAGTAAACTCGGCGACAGTGATGGGATTAAGAAGATTTTCACAGAGTGGGAATCAAAAAGCTGGGCTTACGATATAAGGCTGGCTAATATCGCGATTAACACGTATTTAAAAGTGAATATGTATGAAGAAGCAGAGAAGATTCTTGATGGTGCCATGAAAAAGTCTAAAGGACCTTTCTCCAAATCGAGACAGCTTCTAATGATCCACCTGTTGGAGAACGGTAAAGCGGATTTGGCTATGAAGCATTTGGAAGCAGCGGTTTCTGATTCGCCAAAGAACAAAGACGAGTGGAGCTAGAGCTCAGAGCTGGTCAGCTTGTTTTATTTTCACTTTGAGAAAGCTAAAGATGTTCAAGGAGCAGAAGAATTCTGCAGGATTTTGTCGAAGTTGAGACCTCTTGACTCTGAAACTGCGACCTTTCTTATAAAGACTTATGCAGCAGCAGAGAAAACTTGTCCTGATATGCGAGAGAGATTGTCTCAACACCAGATCGAAGTAAGCAAGGAGATCCAAGACTTGCTTGAAACAGTTTGTTCTTGAATTAACTAACATGTAGTAATTTGGTAATAATTGTTGTTATTTGAATTCAATCGGGATTCGAGAGGGTTCTTAGATCCCAAATGGATTTGGGGAGAAAATAAAAAGGCAACAGTGTCTTTTTTTGATTAATTTAATCACGTGGAGTTATTTTTTTTATCCTGATTAACAATTCCTTCACTATTTTTAAGGACGGTTAAGTCGTAAATATAGATGGTTTTTTCAGACAACAGAAATTAAATCAGATATTTTTTATCCAATTTAATAACTACAAGTATTAAACGTCTAAAAAAAATTAGACGACGTATTTTTCAGAATTTTTCTCCTTTAAACCTTAAAACTAACTTTCATTTTTGTACCGTTATAAAAATAACAGAATAATAATATTCGTCAACACGAAATAGTTAAACTATGTTGGTTTAATTTAAATTTTAATTAGTTTTAATTTTTATATATAAATAAAAAAATAAAAAAATAAATTTGTGTTCATTTTTATTGTAAACAAAACTTTTACGACGTTACTCACATTATTAATCCTTTTAATAAATGCATCTCCACTGGATTCTGATTCAAATCGATTGCCTTCTCATGGAAACCAATGAGTCTTCTAAATATATTGTTGTCTTCAATTTTACATTTGTCGAATGTTTTAACCTTACCTCTGATTCTTCATTTTTTTTTTCGTTTTGATGTATTTTTAATTTTTTTTATCAATCGTCATAAATAATTAAATTAATTAAATAAGTATTTAAAGCAAACCAACATAGTTTAACTATTTCACGTTAACAGATATTATTGTTCCATCATCTTTCGTGGCAGTACAAACAGGAAAGTTAGTTTTAAGGTTTAAAGTGTTAGTGAAATTATTTTAAAGGTTTATATTGTTAGTGAAAATATCTCAAGGTTTAAAGTGTTACTCAATGATAGTTTGAAGGTTTAAAATGTGATTTTCCCAATACTAATTAGTTCAATTACCAAAAGTGAAAGTTCGTCTTTACATAATAATACTTCTTTCAATTATCTTTAAATACATAATACATGATAAAATGAAAAATTCGGATTTTAAAAATGGAAAATTGAAGTTTAACTAACATCCAATATGTATAACTATTATTACTTCATTCATGTAATAAAAATATGCATATATTTATGTAACAATTTGTTTCTGTTTAATTGTATATGGTTGCATATTTTTGTGCAGAACTAATTTGGAAGAAGAAAACTGTATATATATATATTAAAAAAAAAATTGCTTAATTTGACAAAAAAAGAATGCATACCACAGTTTTTTTCACCCTCAACCACTACACAATCTCTTGACACAAGAAGAGAACTATTAAATCCATTTGGACATTGAGATTATTGGTAGTGGCGACCGTTACACAATCTCTTGATACAAGAAGAGAACTACTAAATCCATTTGGACAATGAGATTATGGGTAGTGGCGAGTTAAGTGACCAAGTTTCATTTTTATCTATATATAAAACATAACTTTTGTAAAAAGATTAAATAATTATACGTCAGTGAAAAGTGACTTTAGTATGAAAGTGTACGTATAGTTAGAAAACAAAAATAATTCGTAGACACACTATAAGGTTTTATATGCATAAACTACAAAATAAATCGTACACACTATAAGGTCAGCTGAAAGATATCTGATCTGGTAATTTACTTTTGACACACAGGCTTCTTTACGAAAGTAATTCATCATTGTCAATTTCATCAGCTGATGACGACTGAACCTAGTGTACTTCAAAAGAAATGTCCTTGCAATTTGTAACCCGCAGTGCTATTACATACAAAAAGACATACAAGCATCATACCAAGACTAAAAGGGTTTCAACATCATACCCGTACTAAAGCAGGTCGAAAGGGTATCAAAAGTATCATACCACTATCAAAACACTAGTTAAATGGTTTTGATACAATTGCAACTACTCGAGTTTTGATAAACACTGTCTACAATTGCAACTACTCGAGTTTAACAGAAGTAATGTTTTGGACTTTTAAATAATTAATAATCAACCCCTCCTCTGGACAATCTATCATTCCAATGCAGATTGATCACGTAACTTTGAAATGTCTTCAAAATCCCCATCAAGTGGCATTCAATAGTTTTCTCGATAGAAAGGATCGATCTTTGTGTGAAACTATTCTTCTCGCTTACTGAAAATTGAAAAGATAAATGATCAGCTCATAATTACTCATGAAACTTTTGATACTTGGAATGGACAACAAAATCAGATCAATACTCAACATCAGTCTAGAAAGCAAACATACATATTGCCAAACCATAAGTCATATTGCACAGATCCTAAGATCAATGAACCTTCCTTTTTAATTTATTAGAAACAAACCAAACACCAACCAGAAAACTCAATTGCATAACTTGCAACTCCTCTATGTCTATATTACCGAAGCCACAATAACTCAAAAACATCCAAGTCAAATTTTGTCCACCTCTATTGGGAAAGTAAAATCTTCATCTCTTATGCTTATAAATAACTATTTTACAGGTTGAGGCTCGACTTGTTATTCTAGTAGTTATTTGAATGATCAAGGAAGACTAAATGCAAAGGTAAGATTCAGATTTAGCTATAACATCCAACAACAAAAAAAGACCCAAAAACTATATAGAGAAAACAATAGTGACGACTGTCAAAGAGAAAGAGATGTAACTAACATGAAGATATGCAGAGAGAGATGATTCCATATGGACACAGAAATTTTAGATCGGAGGGCAGACAATTGTGCTGCATCAGTAAATGTTCAGTTTAGTTGAGGAGCATACATACTGCTTCTATTAGGAAGCTTTACCTGGTCATAAAGATGGCGGTTGGATTGCCCGGAGATGGAGGAGTTTTATCCAGCAGTGAAGCATGTGGACCAGATTTTAAAACATCATCAGGGTCACTTGCAGAATATACTTCAACCTCTTCAAGACCAAGTTGCCGCTTGATCAAGTCCATGTTACTCTGAAGGACTTCAATCTCTCCAAAAGGCAACCTCAAATTTAGGGCCTGAGCGCCAAGAGATTTAGCCTTGTCCTTCTTGAACTTAAGGAAAGACATGCACTGTTCATGTTCAAATGTTTCTGCTGGTCGCTCCTTCTGTAATATCTCCTTTAGTTCTGCAAGTATCTCTTCATCAGGGGCAAAACGACAGGTTTGTTGGTTAAATTTTCTTTGCATGATATTGAGGCAATGAGCTCTCCATCCATCAAATTGCTCGTTGACATATACTAGGCCTTTTAAATTCCTCTCTGGCATTGCTGTTACTTGAGCACCTTTCTTAGCAGCCCTCCTGGAACCCAAGAGCTGTTTTTGTAGAAGCTTTCTCATTAAGACTATAGAATCTTGCAAATATTTGTTAGCACTCTTGAGAACCAAATCTGGCTCATTTGATGTAGGCCAGCCAGCTGTCACCACACAACCTTCCTTCTTCAAAAGTTTCCTCCATACATATTCTGCAAACTGGGGACAGATTGGTTCAATGAGGCGTGTTTGCACATCCATGAATTTCAGTATCAAGTCATGGTTCATATTTCCGTCACTGCCACAGGAAATTCTATACTCATCTCGAGCAGCTTGTAAGTCGTAAAACCCATTTTTAAGTGCCTCCCTAAACAAACAATCTTTGTAAGCTTTTTCAGTCAACCTGATAGCAATGTTTATGTCATTTTCAAACACTTTATCAGCATATGTAGATGGAGGCCCCGTTCTCAAAGAAGATTCAGCAGCCAGAATATCTTCTTCCATCCATTTGAGTTGTTTCGTCAGCTTCAAAATTGCAGCATTTGCAGTTTCAAATACAAAATTTGCATCGTCAACGCCATCACCAGCATCAGCCAAAGAAAACCTTGTAGCACTGGCAGAGAATTCTTGGATAGCCTGGCGCAGGGTTCTGAAATTTCCAGTTGACTTTGACATTTTCTCAGAGTTGAGCATAATGTGACCATTACATCTGATGGCACGTGGCCAGTTACGACTCTCCATTAGTGCAGTGTGGTTGTAGATGAAAAATGTCAAATGATTCTGAATAAGATCCTTTCCTGAAACTCGAAGATCTAGCGGGTACCAATAGTCAAACTCCTGCTTCATCTTACTTAAAACAGCTGAAGGAATATCAGTTGATTTTGGGTACGGACCATCACAGAAGAGATGCTCCCAAACTTCATCATTCATCTGCTGAGGACGGATCAAAGACTTGTTGCCTTTATACATATCTCCATCGTGAAAGATATGAGCAACTGTATAATAGGCCATATAAAGAGATGAATCAGATAAGGAACTGCTCATCCCAGGGAATACGAGTTCCCAGACCAAATGACCGTGAGCAAGCCCACTGATTGAGCCAGCTCAAAGTGTGCTCGAAGCCATGCCTTGTTTCTTCAGAGTAGAGATTCATTCTTGATATGCATCCCTCAGCCATTTTCCTCCATTCTGATTCGCCGTACGTTATGTACCACTGATCTGTAAGAGCCACAACACATTCATCACCCGATCTTGACATCACTGGCTTCTCGGGTTCACTGTATACGATAGCCTCGCCACACTCTATGAGCTTTGTCTTGATAATGGGCTTGATTTCTTGAACTTTCCTACCAGCAAACTCTCCAATAAGCATTGTTCCTTCGGTGAATCCTTTTAGGTAAGTCAACCTCTTCGCTTCTGCAAGCTTGTCCTTATCATTTGGACTCTGAATTTTCAGATCCATGCAGACCTTCTCGGCAGCCTTATCCCCAAATTCTGGGATATTGATAACGGGTACGATATCAGAGGGTACCCACTCGTCTTTCACACCGTACTTTGCTCGACGATCAGGCTTTGCTTTTAAATCACGTAAAGCCATGTAGTCATCAGGGGCATCACTAGGAACGCTGGTGACAATACCAGTACCTTTGTTGGTCAGAATCGTTAACATGGGGAGAGCATAGATGATCTCGTTCACTGACAGAGGAGACTTCAAAGGGAGTCCAATCAGGTCATACCCGGTCAACTCAACCAAGCAGGAAGGCTTCTGAGGGATCTTTGAGAAGTTCTGGTAGGCAAGGTTGAGTGCAGATCTCTCAGTAAGGATGAAGACGTCAGTTTCATTGATTTCATAAGCTCCATATTTCCCATCAGGTAGTACCCAAGCGTTTGTTTGTCCATACATGGTCTCAGGCCTCAAAGTAGCTGCAGCTAAAAACACTCTCTTTCCTTCCAAAGGACCCAGTTTTAGAGGAAATGGTTTCACTACTTCCATCTTTATGAGAGTATACTCTTGAGGCTGAACACCTTCACCAGTAGCACGGTCGTGATCAGCACAAGGTTGGCCATCTAAAGGTGAGAAAATTGTGTACCTACGGTCTTTGACAATCTTTCCCATAGATTTCAACTTCCTCATCTGCCACCTCACGAAGGCATCGAAAAAGGGATTAACATCAGTAGTCACGAATGAGCGTCTCCAATCACAGCCCAATCCATATGCCTTGAGATCTTCAACAGCCAAAGGGGGAAAGTAATACAACCATTCATATGGATCTTGAAATCTTGCAATCTCACTGTCAGTAAGACCAAAGCTGCGCATAATCTCCTACTGATAAACCTGTCCACCAGATTTCGCGGCCACCTTGGACTTCTTTCCCTTGAACTGACCCGGTAAGGCTGGTTCATCACTGCTCTCCTCCTGAACTGCAGGAGCTTGGTTGGTATTGTTATCATCAGCAGGGAAGACAGGAGGGTTTCCAAACTGTTGGATCTCACGGCAAAGCTTATCCGCGGAAGCCTTGATTGGCATACCAGTGCAGTGGAAACCAAAAGGAAGAAGCACGTTGGCACCTCTTAGCCTATGGTAAGCAGAAGCAAAATCAACCTTGGAGAGAGAGAAGGCATGACCAATGTGTAGATAACCATTCATATATGGGAAAGGGAAAGAGGAGAAGAACTTCTCTCCTGGCTTTGGAGGATTCTCACGAGATTCAGCCCTGAAAGCCTCCTCATCCTCCCACCACTTTCGAACAGCTTTTTCAATCTCAAGAAGACGATCTCTGCTCGCGAAGCTGTTTTTGTTTTTGGTTCCAGGTGCCATTAAGTGACCGTGCCTGCCCCCAAACAGAATCAAACCAAAAGCAAACCTCAGATGGTCAAAACAAAAGCAAATTTGAGTCCCTTTTTTTGTGGAAAAACTATAGAGAAGATATGCGTATCATACCTTGGAGATGAACTTGCAGGAATCACGAATCGATTTGACCGCGAAAGCAATCGGAGATTTGACAGAGACTGAGCCAGCGGAATCTTAGTGGAAGGAGAGAAAGATATACGTCTAGACGCAAGTCATAAAGATTTAGGGTTTTATTCCCTCTTTCAATTTTGGACATTTTCTATTTTAATTACTTTCCAAAAAATTACTCCTAAAAACTTTTTTTCCATTTTTTTTTTGGAGATTTTATATTTTTCTCTTCAGGGAAAATAGTAGATACCTCTCTAAGGATGTTCAAAGAAAAAAATCACGAATAAATAATTTATGAGTTTATCGTAAATACTGTAGGATCCGACTAGGGGAATTCAATACTGAGCGGTGCCTTGAACATCACGAATAGGTTTACGTTCCCGATTTAACAAATTACCAAGATTGTGCCTAATTAGTAATTTCCTCTTCACTTTTCTTACAATTTTGCTCTCATAATTCCTTAATACAAACATTAACATTACTTTTAGGGAAAATAACGTTTTAAACCTTCAACGTATCGCTGGATAGCACTTTAAACCTTGAGAATTTCACTAATACTATCAACCTTTAAAATGATTTTAATAACACTTTAAACTTTTAAAATGATTTTACTAACACTTTAAACCTTAAAACTAATTTACATTTTTGTACTGCCATAAAATAATCCTTTCAATAAATGCATCTCCACTGGATTCTAATTCAAATTGATTGACTTCTTGTTGGAAACCAACGAATCTTTTAAATATACTAGGTTTTGAACCCACGCTACGCGTGGATTTATTTGATATATTTTGATAAAAATTATATATGATTGATTACAGTAATAAAATATTATCTCATAAAAAAAATTAAAATTAGTACTAACGAAAAAAATTAAATTTCAGATACACAATTTTTAAAAATATAAAAATCAGTTGTGTTATAAAATCAAATCTGATAAAAAAAATCATAAATTTAACTTGACGTCCACGCGAGGCAAATCAAACTGATGGCCTCACATATCCTAAACCATTTTCTTTGACCACCAGAAAAACGAAACAATTTTATAATCATGAATTTAACTCGTTTTCATATTTAATTGATCGCTACCACCTATGTTTTCGTGTTTTTTATTCAATGTTTTCTTATTTTTCATATTCTTTCTTGTCATTTTTATTGTCAAATTTTGTATTAATTGTCATCGTAACTTTTACCGTTTGGTTCTTCGTTATACTCTTTTTCTTCTTCTTCCTCGTCAACTTCTTCACATTCTTCCACTTAAAAACCTTTTTTTAGACTACCACACAACTTGTTAACCCATCAAACTCCAAGAACAAAATTATTTTTTTTTCTCATAAAATTTGTGAAATTCATGATTACCAGTATAGTCAACACATGCACCCAATTATTGACAATTTTATCCATATACTTATTTGGTTTTAGATCCACGCGTTTAGAAACTTCTCAAACCAAAATCCTTACTTAGTTTATAATATTTAAAAACATAATAAAATATACTAATACTTATTTATTTAATATGAATCATATAATATATAGAAATATGAGTACACTATAAGAACATATTAATTATAAATAAATAATATCAATTATATTATATCATCAAATAATATCAACCATATCATATTATCAAATAACTGTAACCGTATATAACAGTAACCGCTTGAACCGTAACCGTTTAACCGTTTGTTAAACGGTTCTGGTTAAGGTTACAAAAATTTCTAACCATAATCGATGGTTAATAAACCTTAACCGTGACAACCGTAACCATGGTATGCCTATGTATAGCTAATAAAACATGTGTGTTTGTCGTCCATCTTTCTTCTTTAAAAATCAAAATTTGACTCAAACATCAAATTAAGGTATTGCGATGTCAATCCTTCTTCCTTAGACCCAAAAATAAAAAATTAATGAAAGAATATTAACTCATCTATAAAATCATACACAAAAATATGTTTTACAGCTCATAAGAAATAAAAAGCACAAATGTAGATAAATAAGATAATTTATGTTTTGCATCAATATTTAGAATATTTTAAACTTTTAAAAGGTTTCGGAATATAAAATTTGAACCTTTTAAAAATTTTCAATATTTATAATATTTTAAACTTTTAAAATTTAAAACTTATAATATTTAAAAACTTTTTAAAAGCTAAGAACTTTTAAAAATTTCAATATTTATAATATTTAAACTTTTAAAATTTTTAAATATTATAATATTTTTTTGAAACTGTTTAAAGTTTTAATTTGATCAAATAAAAAACCAGATCAAACCAAATAAAACTTTTAAACTTGGACGCCTGATAAATCAAGCTTTCCTGCTCATTCGTTGTTGAAAGCATATTAATCTTATTTACACTGATTCTGAACTATTGTCTAAAAAAATTCTAGCCGATGTGGGATATTGTGCTTAGTTCTTAGATTTCCATAAATTTAAAATTTTTCTTTTTCTAAAAAATTCTGTAAATTTAAAAAATGTTAATGAATGACATGTCAAATCATGATAGGTTGTTTAAAATAATTCTTAATATAGAAAATTCTGGAAATCGTATAAAATGTTAATAAGTGATATGTCAAATTTCTATTGGTTGTTTAAAATCCCATGTGAACGGTCTTTAGGAGCTTATAGCTCCTACTTTTTATTAGTATAGATTGTCGTCTTCAATTTTACATTTGTCAAATGTTTTAGCCTTATCTTTGATTCTTCATTCTTCTTGTTTTTATGTATTTTTATTTTTTTTTTATCAATCGTCGTAAATAATTAAATTAAATTATATCAATTAAACAAATATTTAAATCAAACCAGCATAAATTAACTATTTCAAGTTGCCGGATATTACTGTTCCATCATCTTTCATGGCGGTACAAACAGAAAAGTTAGTTTTAAAGTTTAAAGTGTTAGTGAAATCATTTTAAAGGTTCATAGTATTAGTGAAATTCTTTCGAGGTTTAAAATGCTACCCACTAACACTTTGAAAGTTTAAAATGTGATTTTCCCTTACTTTTATGTTACTTTACAATTTGTTCTCATAGTTACTTTATGTTCCCAAAACTGATGAAAAATTACTGTAAGTAACCATTAAATAAGAAACAGTTTGTGATTCAAGATTTAAGATCTTTATCAAAACACAGCAAAAGAAAATTAAATATACAGTACAGAAAAGCGAAGCAGAAAATATCATTTTTCTTTAAATAAACTAGTAATTAAAAAAAAAAAAAAAAAAAAAAGAGTTTGTGGTAAATTTCTGCTTGAAAAACTATTGAGCAAAAAAAAAAAAAACAAATCATTGCATGAGGTGATCTCTATATAGCGAGACCAGAAACTATTTGAAAAATGATTTACCAAAATGAATATCTCACCAAGAGCGTGGTTCAGCTACGAATCCAAGACGGCTCCAAACCAAAAAGCTTATCTCCACGGTTTTGAGCACCTGATGCCCGAGGTGGCGGTGCATGTACAGTAATTGGAAGAACCCATTCGCTTTTTTCCCGTTCCAGTACTAACAACGGATGTTCGTACCTGTAATTACCACAAAACAGAACCAGAAACTGAACTTTACAACTTGAGCACTTCAAAAGACTCAACCAGAGAATGAATCTTTTCAGTAGAAATCCGTTTTAGATATTCGGAGTAATATACCTGCTTAAGTCCACATTCTTTGGAGTAGTTAGGAACTCAAACCGAAGAATCCATTGCACAGAAACACGGGGTGTAGAAAACGACATTGGACCGTCCGTGGGAATTGAAAAAAGAAAGCTGGTTTGAATAAGGTCTGCCACCACCTCATGGTGATCGCTTTGTACCTTTTGAGGAAAAACAAATGTTGTAGTGTAAGATTGCAATTGTAAGGACATAGCATCCAGCGTAAAAAGAAAAGAAACAACATCCATCGCCAAATTATACTACGCTGCATTTGTACCTTAGTAAGCGTTGGAGAATTTCTCCTTGATGGATGAACAAATCTCCTGTTTATTGTCTCTAAAGTTTCTAGAGTAACCGAGACCTAAAAAAAGATACGGATCATCAAATCCAAATTGACCTCAATATAGCAGAATGTACACAAGAAGGTTTGTCTTGTATGGATTTACCTCGAGGCATCTTCTGGCTCCTTCTTCATGGAAGAAGGTAAGAGTTCCACCTATCTGCAAAAACAAAATTCATTCATGAAAACAGTGGTAAGATGCAGGCAATGTTTTAAACGAATGTGGGAAGAGATGAAACAGCCAATTACAGTATCACTGAAGTAATAAGTAGAGTCCGCATTTTTCGGGGAAAACCTAAGAAGGACTTGATCATCCATTCTAATGTTGTAAGATCTTCCTCTTGTAAATCCTTCTGCTGCAAGAAATGATTGCATCTGGATAAGTAGCTACTTGCAGAATCTACATACAAGCGAAGACTACAAATGAAGAGTAGTTTACATGGAACTGGTTCTTTAGCTCCAGCTTCAGGTGACATAGATGCTCCTGCAACATTTGTCTGCTTCGGTTGTTGGCTCGAAACCACAGAATTTGATGATTTATGAGGCGAAGAGGCATCTAAAAGGAAAAAAGAGAAAGTATTCTTCAGTAATATCTTCCTTCCTCACGAATATCATAGAGCTGATAAACAAAATATATGATGTGGGTATTTTTCGAAATTGCATATTTCCATCAACTATTTATTTGAGAACAGTACTGTGTTCAGCATTACTTTGAAACCAGCCTTTTTGTTTTTGTAAAGACACAAACACTGATCATAATGAAATCAGCTTTTCTTATCTCTTCACCAAACAACATAGAGGCTACATGAACTGCTTCTCAGTGACCCCATTAAAATACTGTTTTAGGCATGTACTCGCAAATAAATCACTAACCGGTTCCGGAATCATAAGACACCACGGCAGCTGATAACTGAGAAAGCATCATCTTTGGAGATGATCCCACACGTTCTTCAACATATGACGTGTCTTTCATTGATAATCGCGGTCCAGAATTTAAGGACAATGAACTGCCAAACGTTCTGTTTAAATTGCTTTTGTTGGGATAGGAAGAAACAGATGAGATCTCATCACGTGAACTGTCATATCCATCCTCACCACTATCATATGCGTCATTTGCTCTAGTCTGCATTAAGCACATTATTCTTCATTGTTCTCATGTTGACCAACATACAAATGAAACCAATACGTATAAAACAACTAAAAGCCAAAAGTATACAAAAAACGATAAATAGTAGAATTCAATAGTTGTGAGCAAGCCATACCCATTCTGAGTCTCCATCCATCTCTTTCCAATATATTTCTGTCTGAATGGTACTGGTTGGAACAATCCCTGAGAGAAAATTTAATAGCCCCATCAGGTTGCACCATTAATGTCAAAATAAGGGGGAAACCAAACTTTCCGACATCCTGTAACTTGTTTTCTAACAGAGTTGACTTCTGATTTAAAATTCCCAGTCAAAACTTTAGAAAAAGCTTACCGTCGATTTGATCATCCTCTAATAGCAGCCCATTGTTTTTCTGAATTACCCATACTTGAAATGGTATTCGAGTCTCCTGTTGGTAATAACAAGATTATAAGAGTCAAGATTATAAGAGTAAATAAGAAAACACAAGTGAAAAAGGGGAATATATATTGTACTTCAGAAAAATAAGAGGCCTATCACCAAATGCATTTACTTAATATTTTCTATCAAGCATCAGGACATAGGAGGCATGTAATTTGACTTTAAGTTCTGACATATAACCATGATTAAATCGTAGAGCAAGATTATTTTGATGCCAGAAGAATCAATTATATTTGATTAAAAAGTTGTGATAATCAACTGACTGAACTACTAAACTCCCTACAGTGATAAATGGGCCAAAGAAAACAAACTACGTACTATGTAGTTTGAATGACTCATACTTCAACTTCTAGACTAAGCTACGCTTTAAACCTCATGCGTCAATTTTACATTTTGCACAGAAACCCTGGTGCATCTGCATTGCATCGCCACAGAGAAACAACAAGCTATATGATCTAAGAATGTTAAACGACTCATCCAAAGTTGTGTGATTCTATCATTAATAAGGCATCAAGCAAACGAAAAACCAAGGATCCCGCCTGACTTAGCACTATTGTAAGAACCATGAGACGTGTAGCAACACAAGAGAGCTACAAATGTTTGTATTTAGTTTATATGTTTTCCACATACGGGAATAGAAAACATAGCGCGTTCAAGCAACCGTAAATGAAACACAATGTCTTGCACGTATAGCACCTATAGAGAACACGGAAAGTCAAGTAAACTAACCACTTCAATGAAATCTTTTGTCGAGTCTTTGTAAAATTGACTGTTTTCTAATGCCATCCATCTTCCGGATAATGTGCTCTTAATGTAGTAAAGGTACCGTAAAGTAGCACCTTTATAAGCAGGTGGTATAATCTGTGGGAGTACAGCTCGAACCATTACTGTAAATGAAAATTACAAACAAAGAATCTGTCAGCTTAAAGGGTTGGCACTGTAAGCCTGTGCCATCAGCATCAAGCATATTATATGTTATTATTCATACAGTATTAGAGAAGGAATCAGGCAATGTTACATGTCATCTTAGCACCAGGGGATAGAAGTTGATTTGAAATCAAGGATGGTGTTGAACTGTCTAGGAAGATGTGTTCACCTGAAAATCTCCAAGAAAAATATAAGATTAACGCACATCAATACAAAAATACAAGTAACTGGCAAAGAGTATAATATCCTTTAGCTCCCTCAAACTTGTAGTAGCAGTGAACATCACGTGTTGAAATGCAATATACATAATGTCTCTAAAGAAGGAAAAATGAAAGTCTGAGAATCTTCTAAGTAAACGAAACAGAAAAAGAATAATTGCATAACTTCAATGCTAATTTCTATATCTCTTTTTTTTTAAAAACATAAGTAAACGAAGGCAATGTTTCTTGATCATCTTCACAAGTTAGCCCACAGAAGTTAACTAGATACAGCCCTAATTCTAATAGTGTGTCGTCAGCGAGTCTATGTTTGTGATATCAATATTACCAAACGCATCAAGACTGTAAATAATATCCATGAACTGAGAGAACATATAACAGTTGCAGTAAAACAAAACAAGAAAACAAAGCTTCTAGAATACCTCTTCGTCCTTTGCTTCCTGGTGATGGTTTCTGAGTAGAAAACCACTGAATATCCAATTTCTCTAGTCCTTTAACCTCAAAACTAAGCTTCTCAACCAAAAGCGAGGGATTTGCCCCGTTGTCATGATCCCTTGCAGGAGAATTACCCACCTCAATAGTAACAAAAATGGAATCTCCAGGCCTGTAGACATCTTTATCCGTTTGCACAGTTAGAGACGGTTTGAGCTTGCTTCCAGAAACACCCCCAGATTCATTGACTTCATTGGAACTGCCAATCCCCAAAAATGAAAACCTTGATGATAGCATCGCTTTACAAACTTCTTAGTTCCTTAACCAAATACAACTATTCTCTGACGGAGGCACCAACAAGCAAACCATAGAAGCGGACTTGATGAAATTTTTAATTACGCATAAACCCTGTAAAATTTGACGGAACTGAGAGCATGCAAAAAAATCACAATGTTTGTTTCAAAAGATCAAAACATTGATCCAAGGTGAGAGCCGCACTGAGATCCCTGGGGTTCTACAAAGGAGAAGAAGATTACTTACACATGGATGGAGTTTGAAGCATTCAAGGTTCGGATTTCATTTCACAAATTCATTGAATTGGCGGAAGGCAGCTCTAGAATGAATGGTAATCAAATTACTTCCAACCCAAAACTCAGATCCAGGGAGAAGACGACGCGAATCGGCGCCAGATCACAGAACGAATTTGTGAGATTTCATTCTGATAACTCCATGATAAGTGGAGGCTTATCTCAAGGACAGAACAGAACGAACGGGGATGAGATAATAGAGGAAATTGAAGGAGAAGGATCAGAAGGAGAAGCAAGGATCAGAGGAGAAAGAGTGTAATTTCGTTTGATAGATTTTTTTTTTTTTTTTTTTTTTTAATACACTATACCGTCGTTTCTCAAAGGGAAAGCGTAGTTAAATGCGTACAAAAACAAAATACTGTACGTACTCGTCACATGCCTATTTTACTTCAGTTAATCTCTTACAGTATATATATATATGGTTGGTAAAATATTCCTTAGTGTAGGTGAAAATTTCAGATTTACAGTACAGTATTAAGTATAATTTTTACACTTTGGTCTAATTAAACATGTTGTGCTAACCTTTTCCACAATATCATGTTTTCTATCCTTTTAGGCGCCATCCAAACTAAATTGAGTAGCACTATTAATTGGCCTATTTATGGTGGAAAACAAATAAAATGAGTTAAACGATCTATTGGCTGACCTTGGAGAAATTTGTGTACCCACATCTACTCAAAAGAGAGTTTGAGCTGATCTTTTTTTTTGTTGTCAAAAAAAAAAAAAGATTTGATAAAATTTTCAAACTCTCTTTTGAGTAGGGTACTAAGAATTCTGTTTTAGTGATCGCTACAGATCGGTTAATATAATATTTTCATCGTATGTATGGTGGAGTTTCATGGGATTCAAACTCATGTTCGTTCTAAATAACCATAATCGGGGATGCTTATGTGTGTTTGGATATACCCCATGATCCCCCACTACTCCACCTCACCTCGTCCGGCGAGAACCTTCTTGACACAAGAGATCCACACATTTATGTCAATAATTTGATCTAGTCTTCAAATTGTCTTAATTATCACCGTTCAATTCCATGCAGAATAGTAATGGGATGACGAGTACACGCTTTGCCTCCAAATGCACTATCTGATTTCGACAATTATCAACCTTTTCGGAGTGGCCTATCTTCGCGACGGACTCGCTACCTTTAAAGTCTTTAGATTCTCATATATTTTTTTTTGGGTGTTAGACATAGTTATCGTTGTAACAATATATGTTCGAGCCGATTACTTAGCTGCTACAAATTAAGGCAAGAACATGTCGATCTCTTTTACCCCGTTCGTCGGTTCATTATTGGCTCTACTAGTAAAGTCTTTTTCTGGTAACTTAGTGAAATGAAGTTTCTAGTGTTAAAAAAAAAAAAAAAAGTTTGTAGTATCTTTTTAAATATTAAACTAGATTAGGATCCGTGCTAGAGCACGGATTGAAATTTTTATATATATAATTTTAAAATAAAAAATAATTTATATGACGGTTTAGCATTATCATCTGAGAAACGATTGTCATTTTTTTTTTTATGAATATGAGAGATATATTTCGGTGAATGGAGATCTGAATGATTTATACTAAAAGCTTGGAAATTTTTTTATTAAAAGCTTGAAAATAAAATAATTTTTATTAAAAGCACAGGTTGAAATTTATTTTATTTATATATAATTTTAAAATAAAATATAATTTATACGACGGTTTAGCATTGTTATCTGAGAAACGATTGTCATTTTTTTTTTTTTTGTATGTAAGATTTTATTTTCATCTGTACAATAAAATCCTGAAAATTACGACTAAATGTGATTAATTGCCAATATTTTATTCCTTTTTACATCTAACAGTATATTTTTATGTCTAACAGTATATATGGTGTAACAAACTAACAATATATGAATAATCAAGATTTTTTTTTAGAAATTGTATAAATAATTGAAATATTTTCTTTAAGAGGATCCTTTGGGATATTTTTAAGTGTATTCATGTAGCCTACGGATTGACCAATTAATCTATATCGTTTTTTTGTAAACAACCTATATTTAATCTATAACCTATTTTGTAACCAAATTATAAAAATTATATAGTGTACAAATTATATAGGGATTATTGATAGAGTAAATTTAGGAGATTTATTATATATAAAAAAAACAGATTTTACAACTTTAAGAGATTTATTGGTAATGTATTAGACATCTTTTTGCTGGCATATCTTTTTTTTATTAATTAGTTAATTATGGATATACTGTATATCTTTAAAAATACTTTCTAATACATTTAAAATATTAAATGATTGATAGAGTAACTTTAGATAAATATGAAAGATTAAGATGAAAGTGTATAAATCAATCTTTCTATGAAAATAAAATATGCAAAACAAAATATTAGGCATGGGGCACAAGTTGAAACTTTTCAAAGTACTTTGGCTTTGCCTTGTACAAGTAATTGAACAAAATAGTTAGCGGCCCAATTTTGATTCTTGCTAGCTAGGAGGTATCAAATTCTCAAGGACCGAACTGATAGTCCTGTAGAGTAGGTTTCGTCAGCTTCGTACAACACACTATTACAACATGCATGTTGGTTAGACTGACACAGTGATGCATTTTGTACCATCTTGAGAAAACGCACATGATATGTTTCATCACAAGTTGCTTTCCCCCAAAATCGTTAGTTTACATATCACCATTGTGTTTGGAAACACATAACAACTTACATTTATCCAATTAACAAAGAAAAACCAATGAAACAAATAAAAATAACAAACGCTTCATCGTGGATTAATACCTAACAAATAAAAATATATCCCAATACAAGAAAATATAGTGTAAATTAAAATAAAAAAAAATATATATTAAAAGGTAAAAAAAATCAATACAACGTACATACAACCAGATTAAGGAAAAATGTATAAGAGACAATACAATGTAACGTTTTTTTTTTCAACAAAGAGCTGCCACTTTAGCCGTCGTTGGGCTTAATAAAGAAATAATAGTTGAAGATTCCACAATTTGATTTATATTCCCAACAAAATCAAACAAATACCAAAAACATAATTAAGATGGAAGGAATCAAAAGGGTTTGTTTGTTGTCACTATAAAAGAAGGCTCCTAAAACCACGTGAACCGCTCCACGCCTCTCTCTGCCTTTCTCACCTCACTGCTCTCTATTCTATTTCTCTCCGCCAGCTATGGCTCCTTCTTCGTCACCTCTTCGTACTACAAGGTAATACAAAGTCTCAATCGTTTTTTATGATAAACGAGAGAAGATGAAAATAAAAAATGATTTTGGTTATTAGAATTCTCCTGATCTGGGTATATATGGTGTTTGTTTATTTTTTTAATATTTATAATTTACTCAATTCTTTTTTGGTGGCATGCATAATGCATTGAGATGAAAACAGTGAAGCAGATGAGAAGTATGCGAATGTGAGATGGGAAGAGCTTGGATTTGCTCTGACTCCAACAGATTACATGTATGTAGCCAAATGCAGACAAGGTGAGAGCTTTTCACAAGGAAAGATCCTTCCTTATGGGGATATTTCAATCAGCCCTTGTTCCCCGATTCTCAATTATGGCCAGGTACGTTTTCTTCTCTTACCACTTGTGGCTAAATCTCACTGATTGTAGGAACTTTGGGTTTTATTAGCAAACATGATCAAGAAATTTGAAGCCTTTAATCTCTAAATGGTGAGAAAATGATCTGCAGAGTCATAGATTGTGTAGAGTTGTTTGAACCGAGTGTAATAGCCAGCAAAAGTTTATAACTTTAGCAGCTATATATATACCTTTTGAGTACTGGTATGGCTCTTTGTAGGGACTATTTGAAGGTCTCAAAGCTTACAGGACAGAAGACGACCGGATTATGATTTTCAGGCCTGACCAAAACGCTCTTCGCATGCAAGCTGGTGCGGAGAGGCTTTGTATGACGTCCCCTTCTCTGGAGCTATTCGTTGATGCAGTTAAGCAAACTGTTCTTGCAAACAAGAAATGGGTATGGCCTATTAGACCAATGTGTCTCTAGCTCCATTTGATATGTGATTCTTCATCGTAATGGTTATTCTGTTTTTTTTAGGTTCCTCCTCCGGGTAAAGGAACTTTGTATATAAGGCCTCTGCTAATTGGGAGCGGTGATACCCTTGGAGTAGCTCCAGCACCTGAAAACACATTTCTCATATATGCATCTCCAGTAGGAGATTACCACAAGGTGAGTTTTTCTTTGTTTCAAATTATCCGTGGAGTAAGCTCTGACTAAAGAGTCTTTCAAGTTGAAACAGTTAACTCTGGTTTTGTCTGTCTTGTAGGTGAGCTCAGGCTTGGACCTCAAAGTTGATCATAAGCATCACCGAGCCCATTCAGGTGGAACAGGTGGTGTCAAGAGCTGCACAAATTATTCTCCAGTAAGTAAAGAGACATCTGAAATATAATATTACATCTTCCATGGAAACAGGTTAATGAAATATCTAGTTCTCTGATTTCTTCTTGTGTAAATTTTTTGAAAGGTTGTGAAATCGTTGCTTGAAGCAAAGTCATCGGGTTTCTCTGATGTCCTGTTCCTGGACGCGGCAACAGGTAGAAACATCGAAGAGCTTAGTGCTTGTAACATCTTCATTGTCAAGGTAAAGAGTTGCAACATTTTTCACACGGAATATAGAATAGTTTCAACCTTCTAGATTCCTATGCATATAACTCATTAGTAACCATTCATATTTTAGGGAAACATTGTGTCCACTCCACCAACTTCAGGAACCATTTTACCTGGAGTCACAAGGAAAAGCATAAGTGAGCTAGCTCGTGATATTGGCTACCAGGTTCCACCTTCTCTTTCATATATAGACATTCTCACGTAACACAAGATTCGCAGATTGTGATTCACAATTAATGTATCACAGGTTCAAGAACGCGATGTTTCTGTGGATGAGCTACTAGAGGCAGAAGAAGTTTTCTGCACAGGGACTGCAGTGGTCGTTACAGCTGTTGAAACTGTGACCTTCCATGACAAGAAGTGATAAACTTTTTTTGAAACTTGATAAAATTTAAAACCCTTCCATCAAATCTTAAATGTTGATATTGGGTCATATCTTTGACGGCAGGGTAAAATACAGGACAGGAGAAGCAGCGCTGTCTAGGAAGCTTCGCTCGATGTTAACCAATATTCAGATGGGCATTGTTGAAGATAAGAAAGGTTGGATGGTGGAAATCGATCGTTATCAAGGCTGGTGATTCTATTAGTCAACTTGTAGTATCTCCCTTGAAGTGTGTGTTTTCTTTATGTGGGACTTGTAATGGAAAAACCTTAAGTACAACAATGATCACATTTTCAAGAATTATAATTAAGAACATCATTCAATAAGCCACACAAAAATGATCCCTTTGTATTGCTGGAAAAGGAGATAAGGTCCTTATCATAATTCATAAGGAAGATATCAAAACAATAAAAAGCCTATTGAACTTAACTACTGAAGTACCACAAATCCAAAATGATTCATAGAAGCATTGGGAAATTTGTAGGTGCTTTTTTCTTGTCATATAATTATGTTCTAGTTTTTATGATATATCTAAAGGAATTGGCTTAAAGTTTTGTTGACCAAAGACAGAATAACTTCAAAATTATAAAAAAAAAAAAAAAAAAAAAAAAAATTGTTGACAGCTGTGGGATTTGAACCCACGCCCTTTCGGACCAGAGCCTAAATCTGGCGCCTTAGACCGCTCGGCCAAACTATCAGACATTGCTCACTTTGTAATTAACTGAATAACATATCCTCTTTTCATTAACTCTCTCGTCTCGTCACACTGTGCTTGCGTGTGACGCAAGTCCACATCACATGCAAGCATCATCAAAAGTCAAAACCATTCGAACACTCCAGAATCCAAAACCACTTAAAGCCTAATCATAAATAAACAAAAGCTGGACAACGTTGTGGCTGTGGAAAATTCAAAGACCGACGAAAACTTGCTCTTTGAGAGATCTTCTATTTTTAGAACATTTAGGTTTGATTTTTATTTATCACAATATCTATTCAAAAACTTACACGTGAAATAAAATAAAATTGTATATTAAAGTTTTTCTTTTAAATTCGAATTTTATAACAGAATCTTTTTTTTTTTTTTTTTTGTTAAAACAACAGAATCTTATACGTAGGATATAAATTTCACTAAAGTTAAGTTTAACCAATGGATTAAAAAGAGAATAATCTATCTTCTGGAATCATATAAGATCATTTACTTTAGAAAATTACAACATTGTACTTTGTTTTTCTTGGTTCAGTTTAAATACAATATCCTCTAAGTCTTTAAACAATTTCTTGATAAACAAGAATATATCATTTTTGTTTCTTAATTGGTGGAATATGCTTAAAATAATAGACATCAATTATCAGTGGCGGAGGTAGCAGCTTAGCATGGGGGTCAATTAACCCCTATGAATTTTCAAAAAACAAAAATTTACTTTTAATTTTAGAAGAAAAACAGAAAAATAGTTACAAATATGCTTATTGACCCCCATAAAATAGTTACACATATGCTTATTGACCCCTACAAAAAAAATTCTAAATAAGAGTAAATCCTACCTCCACCACTGTCCATCATCCATGTATTCTAATTATACTAGTTTGGCCAATATTTTTTTTTTTATATGAATGTAAATATCATAAATCAAAATGAAAGGTTTACAATATACATAGTGAATAGCCTAAAAATTTGAAACCTTGCCAAAAAAAGGAAAAACAAGGAAACAAAAGTTTGGCCGATATTGGTTTGTTCCTCTTTCTAACAAACCTAATCTATACCCTATGCTTTCCCAGTTTCCCTCATCACCTACTTGAAGGTATTTGAGAAATAGTCTTAAGTTTTGTTTACATGTCGGCTTTAAATAACTTCACGAGTTATATTATGGTATTTTTTTGCGAAAAAAAAAAAAAACACAGCAATTATCAATCAAATTTAATATATTTTTCATAAATTTACAAGAGTATTATAGACTTACATAATAGAACTAAAGTTAATTTATCTAAAAGAAATTAGAATATACTACTCCCTCTGTTTTTTATTTGTTATCGTTTAAGGTTGTTTCAAAGAGATTAAGAAAACCATTAATTTTATTGTTTTATTCCTTTTAAATATATTTTCTAATTTTTTAATTGGTTAAAACATTAAAACAGTCGGATAAAATTGGAATATTTATCAAACATTTGCATTGGAAATCTAAAACGATAAGTATTATGACACAAAATTTCAACTCTTGAATGACAATTAATAAAAAACGGAGAAAGTATATGATAGTTCGAAAGTTTGATTGCAATTAAATCTTAAAATTACATTAATTAATTTATATGTAATAATGCCGAAGTCCATATATCTCTTTGTCATATTGGATCGAAACAAAATTTATTAATTTCTTGAAAATTCAAAGTTTATTCATGTAAATTTCGAATTTAATTACACCATGGACAGGAAAGTCAAAATTCATAATAAACTTACATTATTAATTTCAAATTAAATTATATTCATAAAATCTGTTATTTTAATGGACTAATTATCTAGTCTAGTACATAAATTAATTAGCCACCACTTTGGTAATTTGAGTTTAAATTAATAAGAAGTTAGGTAATATTCCCATTTGCACATCATATGTTTAGAATAGTTGACTTCACTTATATCTCTATAAGTTGCATATGGGGACAAATGTATATATAAAATAAAGACTGGGTTTTTTGTTAAAAACAAAAAGATGACCACTTTTAGAAGTTTCTTAATTGGTTATGATGTGCTCACCAGTAAACATGGTTATTGTGAACGGTTTTGAATAGTGTATAATACGCGTTTAAAATCAATTGTATACACTACAAGAAAACAATGCGATTTCCGACAGAATTCCCGACGGACCCTATCCCATATGCTATTTCTGATGGAATCTCGACTGATTTACGACAAGAATTCAACTGTTGTAATCTGTTGGTAATCCGTCGAGAATTACCGACGGGATTTGTTCCGTTGGGAATTCTGGACCATATTCCGACGAAACACTGACAGATTAAGTCTGTTAGACTCTTTCGTCAGAACTCTGTCGGTATTCCATTGGTCATTTGTTACCGTTATTATAGTCGTTTGAAAATTGTCGGTGATCCATCGGTCTTTTGTCACCGTTTTGTAACCGTTGTTTTAGCCGTTTGAACGACAAGAATGACCGACCATGTTTCGTCGGCATATCAACGGATTTCCGACGAACATGATTTAAATAAGTATCGGGACTAATTCTCAAAACAAACTAGTTCTTACTATATTTTTCTTGCTCTCCAACTAAAAAACGAGAAAAAATGTTTTCTTATTTTAGATCATGGATGGATGAACCAATGATGGATCCAGAATCAAACTTACTAAGAGATGAGTATGCAAGAGGCGTAGGCGAGTTCATGGAATTGGCTTGTCAGCAACCGGAAGCTAAGAAAACACGTAAGTTGAAATGTCCATGTTCTCTTTGATGAAATTCTCATAATATTAGGATTGATTTAGTGTGGAATCACTTGTATTGCAATGGGTTTATGACTGGTTATAAGATTTGGTTTCTCCATGGAGAACGGTCGGATTAGGCTAGTACTAGCAAACCAAATATTGCTGCTAGTTTAGAAGAACAGAGAACGGATATAGATTTTAGTGTAGGTACTTTTCAGATGGTGAATGATGCATATAGGGAAAAGTTTTTTGGAATGTTAGATGTAGCGAAACAACCGCTATACCCAGGATGTAGAGAGGGTCATTCTCCTTTATCATCTGCAAGTAGATTGATGACGATTAAGACAGACTACAATTTAGCGGAGGACTGTGTGGATGCGATAGCAGATTTTGTGAAAGACGTTTTGCCTAAAGAAAATATTTCACCATCTTCATAATACGAGGTTCAAAAACTGGTTGCTGGTCTTGGGTTGTCGTATCAGGTAATAGATGTGTGCATCGACAATTGCATGATATACTGGAGACAAGATGAAAACCGTAGAAGATGTAAATGGTGCTGCAAACCACAGTTTCAAGAAACAAGTGGCAGGGTTCCCGTTCCTTATAAACGAATGTGGTATTTACCCTTAGCAGACAAGTTAAAGAGGTTATACCAATCTGAACGTACAGCTGAGCCAATGAGATGGCATGCAGAGCATAGAAGAGAAGAAGGAAAGATCACACATCCCTCAGAAGCAGAATCATGGAGACATTTTCAATCAATGTATCCGGATTTTGCGTTTGAGCGACGTAATGTTTACTTAGGACTCTGTACAGATGGTTTCAACCCATTTGGGAAGCACAGAAGGCAATATTCATTGTGGCCGGTAATCGTAACACCTTACAATCTACCACCATCGTTGTGCATGCGTCGAGAGTTTTTGTTCCTCTCCATCCTTGTTCCCGGTCCAGAGCATCCAAAGAGGTCACTTGATATCTTCCTCCAGCCATTGATTTATGAGTTGCAAATGTTATGGGAGCATGGTGTTGAAGCATATGATGTATCAACTCAACAAAATTTTCAGATGCGCGCAACATTAATGTGGACCATAAGCGATTTTCCATCATATGGTATGTTACCTGGATGGACCACTCATGGACGATTATCATGTTCGTATTGTCAAGATAACACAGATGCATTCCAATTAAGTCACGGACGCAAGACATGTTGGTTTGATTGTCACCGAAGATTCCTACCACCTGATCACCCTTATCGTTGTTCAAGGAATTTGTTTAAGAAGAATAAGAAAGTGTTTGATGATCCACCTCCTGTTATAGATGGTGAGACTATGTTAACTCAGTTTAGAGATTTTGGAGCAGCAAGGACTCCTGACGTCGGTGGTAATGGACATGATCATGTTGACGGTGTTGGTGTAAATCACAATTGGCATAAACAGAGCATTCTTTTTGATTTGCCATATTGGAAAGACTTTTTGTTAAAACATAATCTTGATGTCATGCACACTGAGAAGAACGTATTTGACAACCTCATGAACACTGTCCTAAACATTCCAGGGAAGACAAAGGACAATTTGAAGTCTAGATTAGACTTACCATATATTTGCTCTAGGCCTGAGCTTGAGATAATGGCAAACGGGAGATACCCAGTTCCGATATATCGGTTAAATGCGGATTCAAAAGTGGCTTTTTTCAACTGGATTACCCACAGTGTGAAGTTCCCTGACGATTACGCATCTAACTTGCGTAATTGTGTTGATATTAGAGAATGTAAATTTATAGGAATGAAGAGTCATGATTTCATGTTGTTATGCAGCGACTTCTTCCATTTGCTTTTGCCAATCTTCTGCCAACAAATGTGCACGAAACAATTGCAGGTATGTTTGATCTTTGTTAACGATGAACATATTTTCTATCTATTAATAATCAATAGTAATATTAAATTTTCTTTTGTCCATTTTGTAGGGATTGGTGCTTTCTTTCGGGACTTATCCACAAGAACACTTACTGTTGACGGTATCCGCAGTTTGGAACAAAATATACCCATTCTTCTTTGCAATCTTGAGAAGATATTTCCACCGTCTTTTTTTGATGTTATGGAACATCTACCTATTCATCTACCGCGGGAAGCAGCACTTGGTGGTCTTGTTCAATATCGATGGATGTATCCTTTTGAGCGGTACATGTTTCACCTAAAGAAAAAAAGTTAAAAATTTAAGCAAAGTCGAGGGTTCTATTGTGGCACAAAGCATTAATGAAGAAGCCTCACACTTTGCGGAATATTACTTTCCTTCGCAAGTTCGTACCAAGAGTCGACGTCCTTCTCGTCATGACGATGGTGGCGAGCAACCAATATATCCCGTATACGTTCCAAGCTTGTTTACTCAACTCGGCCGCCTTAGTGGAAAAGGGAAGAATTTTAAACTTTCAGCGCAGGAGTATACTCACTTGCACATGTATATACTCACCAACTGTGAGGATATTATTGATTATGAGAGGTATGTATTTAAAATATACTTATGTATTTAAAATATACTTATGTATATAAAATAAAATTGTTTAGAATAAATAATTTTATTAATTATTTTTGTTTTACAGGATTTACATGGCTGCAATACGCTCCTACTATCCAGAATATACCGAGGATAAACTTGAGGAGCTTAAAGAGAAGAGTTTCGCTACTTGGTTGCAATATTATGTAAGTTATATAAGTAACTTTAATATTAATAGAAAATGATATATTGATTAATTATTCTAAAAAATTTATAGGTATCAGATGGAATTTCAAAAGGTCAATCATTTCCAACATGGTTAGTAGAGATCTCTAATGGACCAAACTACATTGCAACGGCGTATCCGAGGTATTGCACAAGAGGGTATGCTTTTAGGATTCATGATGATGGAGATAGAAGGACAACAATTAATTCTGGTATATCCGTTAAAGCTGACGATGTTGTGTACTATGGTATCCTTAAAAAAATATTGGAAATTCGATATCCGGGAATGTTGAACCTACGGTGCATTGCGTTTGTGTGTGACTGGTACGATCCCACAATTGGTGCTGGCATAAGAGTTGACCAATTTGGTGTTACGTCAATAAATTCAGTACGAAGGTTAATGAAATATGACCCATTTATTCTTGCATCACAGGCTGACCATGTATGCTCATTTCTTAACATTCAATTAGAAAAACATCATTAGATGGTAATATATAATTAATCATTTTTATTACTTGTTACAGGTATGCTACTTAACCTATCCTCGAGTTACAAACATGAACGACCCATGGATCACAGTTACGTCGGTAAACCCAAGAGGTCAAGTATATGGAGTTGCAGCTCACGATCCTTTGCAGGCAAGCGACAATTGTCAGATGGCTTCGGTTGAACATTCCCTTGAAGTTGATCTTGTGGTTGACTTCACCATGTTCGGAGATGAAGTAGTGCATTCAGAGTCAGAGGAAGAAATTGGAGAATTTGATGATGATACAGACTCAATTTCTTCTGATTATTCAACAGACTCCGAGTAGAAAATAAATGTTAATTTCATATTGTATTGAATAAAAATAAAAGATCAAACACTATGGTAATGCAAGTTTTATAAGAAATTTAATTAAATCTATATACCCTTAAAAATTTATATATAAATCTAATACATATATAATTAAATTTTGACAATAATTTGTTATAAATAATGAGATCTAACAAAAAAAAATTAAAAAGAATTTGACAATAAGTTAGAAAATAAATAATAAAGACTTGTGATATAAAAATTCAATTTTTATAATAACAAATTTTTTTTAATAATTTGTAATCTAACAAAACAATCCATAACAATTGAAATGAAATTGAAATGTAAATATATAAAACCTGAATAACTCATAAGTCCGTCAGTAATCTGTATGGAACTCCCGACGGATACCCGACAGCCCGAAAGTTTTCTCGGGTTTAAGAATTCAAACGCATTTAACACGTGTTTTTTAAATCCGCGGAAAACCATCGGGTAAATATCAACAGCTTTCCGACAGATTTCCGATGGGTTTAGGGTATAGAGTATAGAAATATGAAACTTTATAACTTAACACATTCACAAACACTATTTCTTATGTCTTAAAACACAACCAATCAGTTTTGGTCTATTATATTACTATAAGTTCAAATTTTTAAAATTTAACATGATTTCATCATAAGTGTTTCTATATACACTTAGAATGTTACTTAAGAGTTTGAATGTTATGATTTACTAAATTTTAATTTTTTTTTTATAGTTATTTTTCATGAAACAGATTGGCAAGCTATGTAGTATACTTATTGTAATGGTAATTGAGTAGTAAATATATTTTTCTAACTATATATGATGTTTTTTGAACTTTTTTCATAGATCCGTCGGGAAACCGTCGGTAATAACAAAATGGTCCGTCAGGATTCCGTTGGATAAAACACAAAATTTAACCCGGGAAGATATTTTTCCGAAATTTTTTGGTTATTGCGGGAAAGATTATTTAATAAAATTGGGTTACTTAGTGTAAGCCCAAAAACTTTTCACCTTGTCTTCTCAACCTAGCCGACTCATTTCTTCTTCCTCACCCATATTTTTTTCTTCACGGATTCACTTTTGGTCTTTCCGGTTTCTCCCTCTTTCTCTCTTCTAAATCAAAGATTTTGTTCCTCATATCAACACAACCACTCAACAATGTAAGATTTTTAGCATTTTATCTCAAATATGTTTGATTTGGGATTTGCAATGTTTGGTTTCATTATATGTGGCTGATTCAAAAAGTAAAGATTTTGGGTTCAAACATGTTAGATTAGGTGTTCGTTATGTCAGATTAAGGGGTTGTTAGATACTATGATTTTGCTTTTTCAATTGTTAAGAATTGAGTTAAATTTTAGTTTTCCTAAAATAAAAAAAAGGATTTCGTTGATTAAGGGACGGTTCACTGGATCTATTTGTTACTATTTTTATGGGTTTTCACTGGATTTTTGTATAACTAAAATATATTTTTTTTTCAAAGGGACTATGAAGCATATCGTTCTCGTCGGAACCGCTCCACCCAAAACCGAGAAGAACCCAGTGGTTCTGGGGCTGAGTTTCAAACCCCCTCCACACGAGCTTCGGGATCGCCTACAACTGCCTCACCTCCTGTCATAATGACCATAGAGGATTTCGTTTCTCAACCGGGACGAGAACTTCTTCCAAAATTCCATCCCAACTACATCGGAGATGCTACATGGTAAATCTCGAACTCTAAAACACTTATGATTTCTTATTTTTATTTTTTATATTTCAGATCATTCTTCTTTGTAGGTTTGAGGCATCTGGAAACGGCATTAGCAAATCTCTAAACCGGATGATGTATGGACTCCTCAAAGAACCTATGAAACATACTCGTCAATGCCAAGTGATGACCGTGACCTTTGGTTGAAACAGTTTGCGGTAAGCTTAATTCAGGACATGATTTCTTTATTGGCAAGCTTAATTTGTATACATACAGAGATGATTATGTAGTATTAAAAGATGTTGCAATCAGACTAATCATCTCTTTTACTCTTGTAGCAAGATTTTAACTAGGAGCCACAACTGACATCTAGAGTCCGTAGAGAGTTTGACAAAGAGGCAGCCACTCAATATTCCAACACTTTATGTGAGTGGAAGAAAAAGTGGAAGAAAGGAGAAACTCCAAAGGGAATAAACGAGAAGGTGTATGAAGGGTTGCAAGAGTATTGGGCACAATCCAAGACAAAGGAAATTGCTACCCAGCAATCTAAGAACCGGAATAGCAATCGAGGTGGCAAAGGGAGAGCAACGCACAATTCTGGGTCAACAAGCCACTATATCCGTGGAAAACAACTTGTAAGTTTTCAACATGTTTCAACATTTTGTAGTTCAAAACTTAACTTCATCTTTGGATTAAAACATCTTGATTTGTTTTGAAGACTAAAAGAGATGGTGTTGCTCCTGATCACTTAACGTTGATGGAAGACACCCACACCAACAAGAAGACCAAACAAATTCAAGACCCTTTGGCTAAGGAAGTGATTGAAAATTCTCGTAAGAGGATGGAGGAGTTTAGGTTATCCCAACCTTCAGCCGATGGAAATGGCTCACCAACACCAATTCCCGTCGAGATGATTAACCAATTCGTTCTTGAGGTACATCACACTTTGATTCAAATTGTTTTTTTGCGTATGATTCTGTTTGGTTTCATTTTGTTCTAATTGTTCTTGGTTTCAGGAAACTCCACAAACCAAGGGTCGAATCTTTGGATTAGGAAAGGTGGCAAAAAGACTTCATCCTTCTTCATCACCAATATATGATCGTGATCCTGAACTTCTTCGAGTCCTCCAAGAAAAAGATGAACGTATTGAAGCTCTTGAGAAAATGATGGAAAAAGAGAATGAGAAGAACAAGCTGAGAGATGAGGAGCTTGCATCGTTTATGGCAGAGATGCGATCAAAGTTCCCTGTGAATTCAAGTTCTTAGACCTATTTTCACAATATTTATGTTTTATTCCCCAGTTTCTTTTTCTTTTTGATTTTTGGGATGATTTGTAATATTGTATTTTGGAGTTCCAAATTTAAACATTAACCATCCGTCGATAAAAACAGAGAATAACAGAGCAAAAACAGAAAAATGAATCATTTTAATTGTCGTGAATCCGTCGGTAAACTCTGTCGGGAGACCGTCGGTAATGTAGCTGTTGGGAAATCCGTCGGGAATAACGAAATATATTTCTTGGGAAACAGTCAGTTCCCCCTTGCTATTATATGTCGGGAAGTTATCAATTGCTGTCGCTTATTATTTTGACGGGTTCTCGACAGCTACATCTCAACGACAATATCTGTCGCCATTTCATCGGGAACAAAAGTCGTTGGTAATCCGTCGGAATAATATGCCGTCGGAAATTTGTCGGATATCTGTTGGATATACTGACGGATTCCCGACAGATTTAATATTCCCGACGCTCTAGAACCGACGGACTGATGCCATATGTAATCCGTCGGTTTAGGTTGTTCCCGACGGGTTACAGACAGATATGGCCGTCGGTTTGCGGTTGTTTTCTTGTAGTGATAACTTTTTTCGCACTGTTTCATGTCTTTGTAAAACATTCTAAAATTCCAAATTAAAACTCTGCATCTAAACATCCCAAGCGTTTGTGTGTAGTGAGAAAAAATACATGTATGCGTTCTAACGTATCTTTTTTTTTTTGACAACAAAAAGATCAGCTCAAAAGAGCCAATGTGAAGGGAAAGAGTTTACAAAAACATTCGGATGCGGAGATGTACGCGCCTGGCGTGCCAAAGAATCCGCATTTACATTCTTGAAATAAGAGATAAAGAGAAAGAAAAAAACTCCTCTCTGTCCATCCTGATATCGTCAAGGTAAGTCTTGAAAGGCGGCCAGTCTTGCGGAGAAGACACCATCTTCACCAAGTCTGAGCAATCTGTATAAAAAGCCACCTCCTGATAGTCATGACGAATTATGCACCGCATAACCCAGACAAAGGCTTCTACTTCAGCATGCAAAGGGGAAAGACTCCATCTGAAATTGGCGGCTCCTTTCTTCGTCGAAGCTTCCTGATAGGATGAGCATACCCAACCTGCACCCGCATAATCATCCCCCGCTTTCCACGAGCCGTCAACAAAACACCTGTAACCAGAATAAGCAATAGGCAGATTCCCTACTCTCTCCCCCCCCCCCCCCTCACCTACACTAGTGGCTCTAGGACTCAATGATAAATTCTCACCCACATCCTCTGCCTGAGCCTGCAACCATGTAGCCCCCTCCCCTACCGCTAACCTTACAACCTCGTCGGGCTTATCCATTATATTCTCAAACACAAAAGCATTTTGCGCCTTCCATATATACCACATAATCCAAGGAAAAGCCGCTACATGAGAACCCAGATTGGCAGAACCCAGGAAATGATCCATATTTGCTTACAGAGAATCTGTAGGGAAAGAAACCGGTCCAACTGGCACCTGAGCTAAAGTCCAAGTATCTTTCAAAGTGTGTTATATTGCATTCGCTCTATCAAAGAAGATTATCATGCAAAAACATCCATTTCTAGTCGCTTCATCAATCATCTGTATATACATTTTTAAAGTACATTTTGGGTTATACCCTTCAAATTATAAATAATTATATAAATGGTTCTTGTGTTTAAGACAAAGAAAAAAATTATAACTGGAAGTTATTTGATTTCGGATCTTCTATATTTAGATAAAGATTTAATGATAGTAAATCTATAAAATCTACATATATACATTTTTGAAGTATATTTTGGGTTCTACTCTTTTAGTTATGGTTATTTAAAATTTTATTTACAGTTTTAGTTCTTACAAAATTGCACTAAAAAGCAATAAGTGAAATATGGTAAATTTACAAAAGCGATTTTTTATAGAAACTAATTAATTTCACCTAAATTCCTTAGTAATAGCAAATTTGTTTTTTATATATGTGTCCAAAAAAAAAAAATCAATTATTAAACTGTATACCTTTAATATTATATGTCTCACTTAAATATTAACAATCAATTAAATTAAATAATTATATATTATACAAAAAATAATAGTATTCTCTTTAATAGATACAAAATATTATTCTTATTAATTATACATTATACAAGTAGTAGTATTTCATAGTGTTTTACCCTGATAAAAATTATAATATTTTAAAAATAATTGTGCCAGAGGTTAAAATATAGAAAAGGCTAAATTAAAAATGTGTAATTTCATTATTAAATTAAATATTATGAAAATATAGTATTATTATAAAATATTTTTTTCGTAGTGTACACGGGTTAAATCCAGTATAATACGTTTTACAAACACACCCCGCATTCATTGCAACTGAACTAGACGCGCCCTTAACCGTAAGTTTTTTTGTTTGTTGGGTCAACTAAGGCATTTAGTCTAATTAAAAATTACTAATATAGTTGAAGATTCTAAAATTCATATTTTTTTAAAGACTGATGGAATTCGAAGGGTTTGTTTGTTTATTTATCTCTATAAAAGCCAAGTGTTTAGTTATTCTCAAAAGCTCAAACCATTTTCTTGCTCTCTTTGTCTTCATCTCTATATCCAATGGCTCCTTCTGCGCATCCTTCCTCATCACCTCTTCTTACAAGGTGAATATATATGTAACCTTAAGACAAAAATGGATTTTTTTTTTTTTGGAGCTCATATGAATATTTTCTTACGTTAACTATTTTCAAAGAACCATTCTTTAGTTATAAGACTCTTGATTTTGGTTTCCCGTGTTCATTTCCCATCTTCGTCCATTCTCTGTTTATTTAAAAACCTTTCACTCACTAATTTGGGTGTGTGTGTGTGTTTTGTTGTGGCATGCATAAAACAGTAAAGAAGAAGAAACATATGCGGATGTGAAATGGGACGAGCTTGAATTCGCTTTGGTTCCAACAGATTATATGTATGTGGCGAAATACAAACAAGGAGAGAGCTTTTCAGAAGGAGAAATTGTTCCTTATGGGGATATTTCAATAAGCCCTTGTGCTGGGATTCTCAATTATGGCCAGGTTTACTTCCTGAGGATATATATAGTAACCGCGATATCAAAACGATTCTACTTAATTGTGAGAGTTGACACAAAAAAATAAACTCCTTGGCTTGGGTTTTGTAGGGACTATTTGAAGGTCTCAAGGCGTACAGAACAGAAGATGGACGGATCACACTTTTCAGGCCTGAAGAAAACGCTCTTCGTATGCAAATAGGTGCGGATAGGCTTTGTATGACACCTCCTTCTCCGGACCAATTCGTAGAAGCGGTTAAGCAAACGGTGCTTGCCAACAACAAATGGGTATGGACTCTCTAGTTCCATGTGATCAGTACTACGTACGTGTTAATCTTTAAGTAGCTAAGATTTGTACTTTTTTTTTTTGGTTTTAGGTACCTCCTCCCGGTAAAGGAGCTTTATATATTAGGCCTCTACTCATAGGTACTGGTGCTATCCTTGGAGTAGCTTCAGCACCTGAATATACGTTCCTCATTTACACATCTCCCGTTGGAAATTATCACAAGGTGAGTTTGCTTGTTATCAAATGCAATTGGGCAAGTAAACTCAGTTTAATATTTTAAGTATTGATCCAATCTGTATATAAAATAATAACGTTTGGGCTCTAACTTGTCAATAGTCAATGGACTAGCACTTCTGTCACTTGCTTAAATATATATGGCCACATGCCTAAAGATTCTTTATTACATCGAGACTCTTAATTTAATTTGTCTGTCTTGTAGGCAAGTTCAGGCTTGAACCTCAAAGTTGATGATAAGCATCGCCGAGCCCACTCCGGTGGAACAGGGGGTGTGAAGAGTTGCACAAACTATTCTCCAGTAAGTAATAAATAGACACCAGAGATAAATAGATGTCCAAGCAACAAGTTATACGTTGGTGAATTATATATCTAGCTAATTTCTGGTAAATTTGGAAGGTTCTAAAATCTTTGGTTGAAGCAAAATCATCGGGTTTCTCTGATGTCTTGTTCCTGGACGCGGCGACTGGTAAAAACATCGAAGAGATTTCTACTTGTAACATCTTTATTCTCAAGGTCAAGAACATTATAGAAAATATATCACATATATATGATATAACGTTTCAACGTACATTTAGATTCATTTGCATGAACTCATAAGTAATCATTCATTTTATAGGGAAACATTGTGTCCACTCCACCAACTTCAGGAACCATTTTACCAGGAATCACAAGGAAAACTATAAGCGAGCTAGCTCGTGATATTGGCTACCAGGTTCGAGCTCCATCTAACAATACTCTTTCGCGCATGTATAGTCATTTCATGAATCTTTACAAGATTCTCTATATGTATATCTATATGTTTCACAACGTATCACAGGTTCAAGAACGGGATGTTTCTATTGATGAGCTACTCGAGGCAGAAGAAGTTTTCTGTACAGGGACTGCAATGGTCCTTAAAGCTGTTGACACCGTGACCTTCCATGACAAAAAGTGATTATATATATCTTTCTCAAAAAATAAACCCTTACAAAACAAATATTTTCGCTTTGCCGATTACCTAAAGACTAAAGTTTATTTTGGGTCATTTATATCTATATCTTTGACCGCAGGATAAAATACAAGACAGGAGAAGAGGCATTGTCTACGAAGCTTCATTTGATGTTAACCAATATTCAAACTGGAGTTGTTGAAGATAACAAAGGTTGGATGGTGGATATCAGTAGTTGAATTCAAACTGGAATAAATTCGTTTCCTGGTCAAATAAAAAAAGATATCAAAGAAGAAAGAAATCAAGGAAGAAAAGAGACACTTAAGAATGATGAAAAGCTAGAAAAATTGTGTTATCTTTTGTTTAAAGAACTAATATATTACTCTATATATATATATATCTTGTTTTACAAGTTTAAAGCATTAATAAAGTCTAAAATATATACTCCCTCCGTTTATTAGTTTTTTATTTGACCAGATAACAGATGACAGCTGTGGGATTTGAACCCACGCCCTTTCGGACCAGAGCCTAAATCTGGCGCCTTAGACCACTCGGCCAAACTGTCAGATGCTGTTTTGATTGTAATTTGTTTAAAGATCACAACCTTGGCTCTGCACACTGCTTACGTGTGGCGTAAGTCCACATGCATTTTCTAAATCGCATATGAAATGGAATAGACGTTGACTTTACTAGATCAAATTAAGTCAGTGAAAGTTGTGCATGTGGATGTGGTGGACAGACTGGCTTTTTGGTTTATTTTTTTAAAGATGCCCACCTTCAGTACTTTAGAAGTACATTGGTTGAAAACTCTTCATCACAAGATGGAACAATGTGACAAAAATAAATCTAACTTATCTCTCTCATATTAAACTTTTGAAAAATACAAATTTTATATTTAAATATAGTTTTTTTTTTGGCAAATATCAGACATTTGTGATTAGTTATATAATATGCCCATTATACATAAATTTATTTTCTATAGATTATTGGTGTTATTATTTAAATCACATTTCGATTCATTTTTATCAGGAAATCAATTGTATTGGTAATATATATCCAAATGCTATCCGTTCAGTCAAGTATAATTATCTTGCAAACGAATCCACACCTCTACTCACTTCAATTATCGTACAAAAGTTAACATTCATAACTTGCAAACGTGTTCAAATCCCACAAAAAGGCATCCGCATTCATTACGTCTGAACTAGTCGTGCCCTTAAGGGTAAGTTTTTTTTTTTTTTTTTTTTTCGGGTGAAGGCCTTAAGTCTTAAAAAATAATACTAGCTAAGTTGGACATTCAAAATTCATAATTAAATAAGAACGATATTGATCGTGGACGAAACAAAAGAAAATTAATGACTGATATGATATGGAATTCGAAGGTTTTGTTTGTTGTTTATATCTCTATAAAAGCAAAGTGTTTTAGTCGTTCTCAAAGCTCAAACTCACTTCTTGCTCTCTTTGTCTTCATCTATATATCAAATGGCTCCATCATCTCTTCTTACAAGGTATAGTAAATATATCATATTTTGTAAAGATGAATTCTTTTTATTTATTTTACTAATCTTTCGTTAGTTATAAGAATCCTGATTTTATTTTGTAAAAAAGATGAATTCTTTTATTTATTTATTTTACTGCATGCATTAAAACAGTGATGCAGATGAAAGAAATGTGAATGTGAAATGGGACGAGCTTGGATTCGCTCTGGTTCCAACAGATTATATGTATGTGGCCAAATGCAAACAAGGTGAGAGCTTTACAAAAGGAGAGATCGTTCCTTATGGTGACATTTCAATAAATCCTTGTGCTGGTATTCTCAATTATGGCCAGGTACGGTTTCTTCTCTCACCTCGCTAACTTACCATTTTTATTATGGGTATCCTTCCATGACAAAAGGTGATTAGTTTCTACAAAAAAAAAAACAAACGCTTTCATCAAATCTTTTCATCAAAGTGGTTCATTTTTATCGATCTTTTACCGCAGGGTAACATACAAGATAGGAGAAGCACTGTGTACGAAGCTTCACATCATGCTAACAAATATTCAATTGGGAGTTGTTGAAGATGCCAAGGGTTGGGTGGTCGAGATCGATGGTTGTGTTTGAGTAAATTCGTTTCTTGATAAAATATATAATTGGCAATGAGTGGAGAGGCCCTAACCCTTTATATATTACTTAAATCCTTTCACATTTTTCCAATGTGGGATATTTTATACTAACAATAAAAATGGAAATCAAAGAATAAAGAAGACAAAAAAAATGAACCAAAGAAAAACAACTTAAGCATGTAGAACTCTAAAGATGCTATGATAGAGAGAGAGAGAGTAGTGTTTGACAACTAGCTTATGGCTCATGCGACGTCATTCAGTAGTGTTTTGCCTCATGTGTACCGTGTACGTAGTTGATAACAAAAAAAAAAAAAAAAAAAAAACGTTACCCGACGATATTGTTGTTTATGTTCTACATTCGTGTTCGAGCTACGGTTTATATGAATGAAGAGGAGGATCTTTTGATTCAAACTTGTACAAATTCCTTATTGTGCAAACTGATGCTGATGGTTTAAAAAAAACAAATGTTGACAGCTGTGGGATTTGAACCCACGCCCTTACGGACCAGAGCCTAAATCTGGCGCCTTAGACCACTCGGCCAAACTGTCAGTAGTGGTACATGAACTTTCCTAACATTAGTAATCAACCAATACAGTCATCGCATAATGCTCTGTTCCGATTCGTTCATAGAATTTTTACTGATTTAACGAGAAGAACAAAGTTTGTTAGTGAAATTGGACCGATCTAAGTTTGACATGGAATTAATAATTTAATACTGAAAAGTTGAATTAAATTCTATTTTTCTGCAAATACGATTACAGTGTAAACGATGTGTAAATAGGAAAAAGTAATAACATTTTTTACGAGTAGAACAGACTTTCGCACTATATACAGAAGAATCAAAACAAACATTTGATTAATTGTAAAAGAAGGCAAACCTCTTTATGTGAAAATCATAAATGATTACATCTTGAGAATTAAACAAGATATATATATTTTAATATGCAGTAGTTCAAATTAGATTTTTATTCATTACTCGTAAATCGTAATTATTATTTTAGGGTTATATTAGTGATCAGGATCAGTAAGGGTACTCTCCGATCCAATTACCGGGTGCGTCATAGTTACAACTGACGAACCACCAACCGTTGGTGCATTGAACCCTAGCACACCCTATCTTCACTGACTCTCTCCACACCACTTGCGTGTAATGCAAGCATTGTTGTCCACCTGTAGTTTTTGATATCAACAAGCTTAGTCAAATCTGTATTAATCACTTACACCCGATCATCGTGTTTTGCCTCTGTGTTTATGTTACATGTAAAATCGTTGTATGGACCAGGGGATATAGATTTAATAATATTAGAGATATACCTGTGCAAGCATTGGTAGTGTAGCTGTAGTAAGGTTTCTCGTCGACCCAAAGTTTCACGGCCGCTATGGCTGTAAAGTTACCACTTCCCTTGGCTAGGTTCTCTCCATATGGTCCGTTGGAGTGAATAAGGCTGCAGTTGGCTTTTCTAGTATTTGCGTAGTTCAATGCGTAGGTAGCGACCGTTGTGTCCCACACGAGGTTCGCTACTCCAACTTGCGCACGGGCATTGTTGTGAGCGGTAAGGTAGTCTTGTTGAGAGTTTTGAGCAGTGGTTGCAATAACCAGAAAGCTAATCGCAACGATTAGGAGTGATGGAGTTTTGAAAGTATTCATTATCGTATTTTGCTTTTTTTAGTGATGATTCTAGGAAGAAGGCAGATGTATATGGTTTATGTTGTGAGTCTGAGTGATTTGCCCTTATTTATATAGGCAAATATGTGATTATTAGGTTCAGTGGTTTTGGGAAACTTAAACATTGGGACGTTGACTTTTCTCTTTTTATAAAAATCAAATTTATTTTTAAAGTGAAGTAAAATGATCAAAAGTGTTATCATCATGCCTTTAGTTATCGCTATTACGTAATCTTAAGCTAGATCTAAATGTCTCACAACAGAAAATAAAATAAGCAAAAGTATATAATACAATTAGTAATAACAAATTGTACTGCTAGGAAGCAAAGTGACCACAAATTATAAAAAAACTGGAGAGGCTTACCAACTTATATATGTATAATTTATATGACAATCAAAATAATAGTCATGAAATTATATGTTATTTTAGAATATTAATCTCCAAAAACAAAACAAATAGAGATTGCTTATTGTTTATAGATTGAAGCATTACCCATATAGTATCTAGCATATAATTGTCCAGTGAAACATAAATTTGAATATAGATTTTGTCTTCTTCGTCTTTTTCCTGCAGGATATGTCATGTAAATTTGTATTTGATTTGAAGATGTTTACATTTTAATATCAGTGTGTAATAATTTTTACATATGATTGCATGTGAACATGGCCGTGATTCTCCGCCGGTTACGACTTATTGGAGCATTCATAGTGTTGTGTGATTATAACGTACAAACTCTTTCCACTAATCTACTTGATCAAGTAACTTGATCTTGCATCATTATATAATTATATTTATATATCTTCTTTGTATCTTCTCATCCTACTACATCCATGAAGAAGAACAACGAGACGAACACTCTTCTTAGCTCCTTTATATGTCATGGACTTCAATTTCATCTGATCTCGATCCTTTCATATGGTTGAGATAAGTTACATTATATCAACAACTTTTATTTTTATTGGGTAAGTATATTAAACTCTGCGTCTCTTTTAATCACATAAATAAACAAAACAAATCAGACCCGTTCACATCGCTACGAGCTATAGGTGACCGGCGGTACGACAACGGCATGCTCATGTGGTTTCAGTCTAGAGTCTAAGTCTTTCATATTTTTCTCAGCTTCTAAGTTCAGTTAAACGTTGCACTCATGTACAAAAGTTATTTTTCTTTTGAATTAAATTTAACATTTCATTCAAAACAAAAGTATATCAACATATTACTCCATAGTCTCCATTATAATGAGGCGAAAATTAGGAGGCGAAACGCTGTGAACGCTGTAGTAATGGCAAGTATATATGTATCCCCAAAGTTTGGGATGAGAGTAAAGCTCACCTACAAATGAGCGTCAACATTTGTGCACTACAGAGCGTGGCCTCCAACTTTATTTGCAAGAACTTCTTAATTAATGTAGTTTCCTCTGTATTTTTCTTTCTTTCAATTCTATGGGTAAAGCTCTTTTGTTTGGTTATAATTTTGCAATATATAGGCCCTGTTTGTTTCCCACACACTGCGACCGAAGTTAGCGACCAGAAAAAGACAAACAGTGGAGAGTAATTCCTTTGCCGTGTTTACTATTCAATTGTCGCCGGAACTGTCGCTACTATTTTTAAAGCCATTAAAACCATTGCTGTTTATTATAGCGACACCTGTCCCTCTTTTTTTAATGTAATCGGAGTCGCTCGTTTTTAATTTTCAGCGACACCAAACTAATAAAGCAGAGTAAAAATTGGGTCGTCGGTGGAGTCGCAACGTCGTGGAAAATGAACAGGGCCACAGTTGATGTATTCTTACTTCCCTTGACAAAAAAAAAAAGTATTCTTACTTCTATTTTTTGATGAAATTAGACAATACGGCCGATAGTTTTTTTTTTTTTGTCTCTCTGCTGACGTGGCAGGGCAATTTTGAAGGTGATTAGGGTTTTTGCTTCCTTTCCACGATATATGCTGTTAGCGGCCTCGCCGCCTGGTTCTGGTGACGGTTCTATGCCGGCTGCGGGGATATCCTCCCCTGCTACGGTTGGCCAACATGGTTTGGGGTTTGGTGAGGATCAGCGGGTTCTCGAGAAGGGTTTAGGCAATTCGGTCAGATCTAGGTCAGTGGAGAGGTTTGATGGTGAGATGCAGAGTCAAGAGGGTGTCTCCCCTCAGATTCCTGTTACAAATCCATCAACCTCAGCTACACAGGGACAGAAGTCGTGGGTAAAAGTTGCCCAAAAACACATGTTCACTAAGCAACCGTTTGTGGTTTCTGAGGTCGACGGTAAGCAACGTGTTGTGGTTACCTCGAGGAGTATTTGAAGGCGCAAAGCCTCTGTGTGACGATTTCATTGTTGGGTAAAATCCACATGATTGTGAACAAGATATGGAGGTTAGGTGACAAGTCTTCTTTGATTGATGTGTTTGTTGTTAATGACACGACAGTTAAGTTTCGAGTTCAGAATGAGGGAGTAAGGAATCATATCTTGAATAGGGGAATGTGGAATATTGTGGGACTTCTCATGATTGTATCCAAGTGGAGTCCTTTCACAGAGGAGACTCAGCCATCACTGCGGAATTAACACAAGTTTTGCCTACGGAATATCACCTTGCCGGGGAAGAAGAAGGAGAGTTAGACGTGGTGGTTTCCTACTTGTATCCTTGGCTGCCACCGAGGTGTAGTGGTTGTCACAAGTGGGAACATCTGAAGCCTGCTTGTCTTGCCACGGATAGTGTACCCAATGTTTCCCAGGACACACACAACTCTCTCAGACTGGTGGAAGCTGTTAACCCACCAGTTGCGTCTGCAGAACAAGTGCAGGGCCAAATGGGTGATGCGACTTTGGCTATGTCAGAGCATACTGAGTTGATAGGAACGGAGGAGGATAATTTGGAAAAGGAGGAGGCTTGGATTACCCCTCAAAAGTCTGCTACAATCACTGGTAGTGGCTTCAAAAAGAAAGCTTCAGTTACTAATTTGGCAGAGGGTTCTTTACTGTCGAACTCTTACTCTGTTCTCAGCGGGAGAGAGGAAGGGGATGAGGATATGGAGGTGGTCTCCTCTGGTACTGTCCCTGCAGCGCTACTACGTGCCATAAAACTCCCGGATGCTGGCAAAGTTGCAAACGATACAATGATTCTTCATACTGTTAAGCCTCCTCGAGAGTCAAAGGCAGGATTGCCGGCTCGGGAGTACTTGCCACGAAATTCTAAAGAAGATCATAAGTTTTTTTCTACCTCTTCTACACAGGTCTCTCGAGACCTGCGTTTGAGGTCTTCCCAATAATATTTTTGATGACGAGTTTCTTCTGGAATGTCCGTGGTTTCAACAAACCATCTAAGCATTCTATGGTTAGAAACTGGGTTAAGAAGGAGAATTTTCAGTTTGGTTGTCTTCTTGAGACAAGAGTGAAGGAAAAAAAAAGCTGATCGCATTGTTAGTTCTGTCTTTAAAGATTGGTCTTTCATTTCGAACTATGCTTTTAATCGTTTGGGTTGCATTTGGGTAGTTTGGAGCCCTCAAGTGCGATTAACACCGTGTTTTACAAGCAGTGAAATGGTGACTTGCTCCGTTCTACTGGAGGGTACGGAGACGAAATTTTTTGTATTCTTCGTTTATGCTTCAAATTTGGTTGATGAGAGGAAAATGTTGTGGGAGGATTTCAGGAATCACCAGGACTCACCAATGTTTAGGAATAAACCATGGATGATTTATGGGGATTTCAATGAAATTTTGCAGGTTGATGAGCATTCTCTGTATGCAGTGAATCCCATTGTCCCTGTAGGCATGAGGGATTTCCAGGATGCGGTTCGATACTACAGTCTAAGTGATCTGCAGTCCAATAGACCGTTTTTCACTTGGTGTAATAAGAGAGGTGATGATGGGTTGATTTGTAAAAAACTTGACCGGGTGCTTGTAAACGATGCATGGATAGCTGAATATCAGCATTATTATGGGGTCTTTGAAGCAGGTGGATGCTCCGACCACTTACGTTGCCGGATAAAGTTTGGGGCTGACAAACCGCGTTTGCGTAGGCCATTCAAGTTTACTAATGCACTCACCAATGACTCAGGGTTTCTCCCCATGGTTAAAGATTTCTGGGATAGTACTGAAACGTTATATCACTCCACATCTGCGATATATCATTTCTCCAAGAAATTAAAAGCACTGAAACCAAGTATCAAACAGCTTAGTAAGGCTCGGCTTGGAGATTTGACGCGGAAGACTAGAGCTGCATATGAAACACTGTGCCGTTGTCAAACAGAGACGTTGGCTAACCCCACTAGTCTGGCCATGAAGGCGGAGTCTGATGCTTATAGTCGATGGTTGTTTGTTTCTAGCTTAGAAGAAAGATTCTTGAAACAAAAGTCTAAGCTCCATTGGTTGAAAGTTGGTGATGGCAATAACAAGGTGTTTCACATAGAGGCAAAGATCAGGGAAGTTCATAATGCAATTAAGGAGGTCACATGCCCGGATGGCTCTGTTGCAGACACTCATAAGGGAATCAAAACAGAGGCGGTACGGTTTTTTCAAGAGTTTTTATCCCATAAGCCAGCTCAATATCACAGTTTATCTACGGAGAGACTACGTGATATGTTAACTTACCGGTGTAATGATGCGGAGGGAGCTCTTCTTGAAAGGGATATTTCTGCAGAGGAAGTAAAAGATGTCTTATTCTCGATGCCGAGTGATAAGAGTCCGGGTCCAGATGGTTATACCGTAGAGTTCCTTAAAGAAGCCTGGTCTATAGTGAGAACAGACTTTATTGTTGCAGTTCCGTCTTTTTTCATTCACGACTTTATACCAAAAGGGGTGAATACCACGATACTTGCACTTATACCAAAAAAGAAAGAGGTCAGGGAGATGAAGGACTACCATCCCATATCTTGCTGCAATGTACTCTACAAGGTGATCTCAAAAATCATTGCTAATAGGCTCAAAAGGGTGCTACCAGGTTTTATCTCACCCAACCAATCTGCGTTTATCAAAGACCGGTTACTCATGGAAAATGTCTTACTAGCATCAGAATTAGTTAAAGACTACCACAAAGACACGATCTCACCTAGGAGTGCCATCAAGATTGATATCTCCAAGGCGTTTGATTCTGTCCAATGGCCATTCCTCCTTAATATTCTCTCGGCTCTACACTTCCCTCAAAAATTTATTAAATGGATCGACCTTTGCATCTCAACTACGTCTTTCTCAGTACAAGTCAATGGGAAACTCTCTGGTCTATTTCGAAGTTAACGAGGTTTAAGGCAAGGCTGTTCACTCTCCCCTTACCTGTTTGTTATTTGTCTGCAAGTTTTGTCTACCATGCTTGATACAGCTGCCAAGGATAGAACCATTGGTTACCATCCACGATGCCAAAATCTGCAGCTCACTCATTTGTGCTTTGCAAATGATTTACTGGTGTTTATAGATGGCAATCAACGATCTATAGCGGGCATTCTGCAAATTTTTGATCAGTTCGCAGAATTTTCAGGCCTCAACATCAGCCTCGAGAAGTCAACTCTGTATATGGCAGGGGTTAAGGATACTGAGAAGGCTTTAATCCTTCATACTTTCCCGTTTGCCTCTGGTGCTTTACCAGTACGATACCTCGGTCTCCCTCTGTTAACTCGTCGTATGACAACCAGTGATTATACTCCGCTTCTTGAGCGTATACGAGAACGGATTGGCAGTTGGAATGCTCGCCACCTCTCTTTTGCGGGGCGCCTGCAACTGATAAGCTCTGTGCTTCACAATATAACTGCCTTTTGGATGTCTGCATTTCGTTTACCTCGCGCTTGTATACAAGAAATAGATAGCCTTTGTTCTGTTTTTCTGTGGTCTGGTCCAGACCTGAACAAGAACAAAGCGAAAGTCTCATGGTCGGATATATGTCAGCCAAAGGAGGAAGGTGGTCTGGGACTCCGTTCTATAACTGCAGCAAACAAGGTTTGTTGCTTCAAACTTATTTGGCGCCTTCTGACTTCAAACTCACTATGGGTTCAATGGTTGAGAATGTATCTCCTCCGTAAGGGTTCATTCTGGTCGATTAGCGCAGACACGACCTTAGGCTCTTGGGTGTGGAAAAAACTGCTTAAATATCGTCCTCTTGCTTCGCAATTTGTCAAATACGACCTCAGGAATGGTCAAGGCATCTCTTTTTGGCATGATAACTTGTCCCCATTGGGACCTCTGCTGGCAATTACAGGGCACCGAGGTTGTATTGATCTGGGGATTGGACTTCATGACACGCTGGCTCAGGTGATCTCTTCTCATCGCCGTAGGAGACATCGTGTTGATCAGCCAAATCAACTAGAGGCTATTATTGATGATATACGGTCTAAAGGACTTGCTGAAACAGAGGATGTGGTTCTGTGGAAAGGGAAAGGGGATCGTTCTGGTCGGGTCTCGTCTCTAAACTTCTTGCTGGAAACTACTTTGATGACTGGAATGCGGTGCTTAACCTCCTCACGAGTTGGTCAGAAGATCAGGATCACATCTTCCTACTCCGATATGCCTTTAAGATTTTAGTGTATTCGTTATGGAAGGAACACAATAGTAGACGCCATGGGGACGCCCCCACTCTGTCAGAGCAGCTCCTCAACAGGCTAGACAAGGATGTCTGTAACAGATTGCTTTCTATACAAGAGCAAGGTGATGCACGCTACAGGAACTGCCTGGTTGTTTGGCTCGCAACACACTAGGGACGTTGTTTCATTAGTTCATTAATCTCTGATCATTTGTTTAAAAAAGTTTAAAAACATGTTGCACTTGATGTAAAAAACTTTTTATCTTTTTTCGAATAAATTTTACATTGTATTCAAAAAAAAACTTAAAAAAAATTAGACAATACTTTTTTCTTGTACAATTTTTATATGAAAGTATATTGATGTACAGTATACTTATCATTCAATTAACAACAAATATATGTATTATTAAGTTTTCTTTTCAAAAAAAATATAGCTTACACAGAAACACCAATATTAGTTTCATGCAGTTTTAAAACTGAAATTGGAAAATTATACAATTAATTGCTCTAAGATTACATAACCAACATCGATCTAAATTATGATGCAAACAATAACTTTCTTATCATTTTAAAAGTGACACTCAAAAATATCAATAGGAACACTTAGGAAAAAAATTAACCGTAAATAAAAGATGCTAAAAATAAATTAGAACATCACTTACAATAGCGATTATCAGCAAGAACTCAACAACTCCCACTTCCTCTGTCAAGATCACAGATGAATCAGATCAAAATTGGAATCGCATGGGAAAAACAGTGAAGAAAGAAGATGAAGAGGAAGTCGGAGTTGTTGAGTTCTCGCTGATAGCGATAACGTTGTGTGTGTGTGTTTTTTTTTTGGAATGATTCTATAACTCTTGCATCACTTTAAATCCGATCGACAGTAACATTAAAAAAAGATGATTATGTTAGACTCATTAATTTTTCTAGTAAATGGGATCTAATGGTTTTCGAAAGATTTGTGATGATAAGGTTTCGAGCAAACCGGTTTTAAGTTTAAAACAAATATACGCTTTCTACAAAATTTTACTAATTAGTTTGGATTTCGCTGTAGAATCTCCCAGTTTTAAAAAGAAGTTAAAATATATATTTGCAACCAAAAATACATGACTGATCCACTTTATCATGGAACTATATATTTCAAAAAACAAAAATATAAGTTCTACATTATTTTCTTTTTGGGAAGCAAATTTTTTTGTATTTTCACAAATGTCAATTACAAAATCGTGGAATATGGCTAGTGTCCAGCGTCCAGACATATTTCTTTTTGTATTTGAATCTTCTTGTAAATTGTATAGATGCTAGCTAGACTAAAATTTACCAGATTAACTAATTAGAGCTGGACATTTGAGTCATAAAGTTCGAGTTTCGATTCGTTCGGTTCAAAGAATTGTCACCAAAAATGGGACGACCGATGTAAGTTTGGTTATATAGTAGAGTTTGAGTTGACACTTTTTTCGAAGTAATACTGAAATTGAATTTACTATCATTTCACGAGTAGGATACAATTTCTCGCCAAACAAGAACAACAACAACATTTGATTTATTGTAAAAGAAAGCAAACCTTACAACATTTGATTATGTGAAAATGAAAGAATATTACATCTTGAAATTAAACGAGATATATTTTTTCCTTTTCTTCATAAGCAGTTATTCATAATTAGTTCATATTTTAGGTTAATTATATTAAAGTGATCAGCATCAGTAAGGGTACTGCCCGAGTATATTACCGGGTGCATCATAGTTACAACTCACGAAATAGTCAACATTGTTGTTGCAAAGAACCCTAGCACACCCTAACTTCACCGAGTTACTCCACACCACTTGCGTGTAATGCTTGCATACTTTTCCAACTGTAATTTCAAAAATAAACAAGCTTAGTCAAATTTCTATTAATCACTTAATTACACTCGATTGTATATTGCCTTTGCGTTTATATTACATGTGAAATTGTTGAGTTTGTTTTCAACTATATCATGATAATTTATGAGAAGGGATATATGTGGACTGTTTGTGTAAGTTATACCTGTGCAAGAATTGCTACTGTAGGTATAGTCATTTTTCTGGGCGACCCAAAGATTCACAGCCGCTACACCTGTGAACAAGGCACCACTTCCCTTGGCTAGGTTTTCTCCAAATGATCCTCCTGACGGAGTGAGGCTGCAGTCGGCTTTTCTAGCATTCGCATAGTTCAATGCATAGGCCGCGACGGTTGTGTCCCAGACGATGTTCGCTACACCAACCTGCGCACGGGCGGAGTTGTGAGTGTTAAGGAAGTCTTGTTGACTGTTTTGAGCGTTGGTTGCAATAACCACAAAGCTAATTGCAACGAGTAAGAGTGATGGGATTTGGAAAGTCTTCATTGTCGTAGTTAGTATTGAGTTATATTATTTATGCTGTGAACTTGAAGAATGCTTTGTTCTTGTTTATATAGGCAATACATGGTTAGGGTCAGTGGGTTAGGGAGACTTTTGACATTGAGGGATTGATGACTACTCTTTTTATAAAGATTAAAGTCATGAATCTATCATTTTTTTAATATCTACACAAGTGGCATTATCCATTGACGAAGAAATTTTGATAGAGTTTTGCATGGTCTTTTATCTTATGGAAAGGTCGTATATTTGTATTTGGATTGAAGATGCGTATTTTAGTATCACTGCAGTATAAATCATTTACATGCATGTAATGGCATGTGCATGGCTGTTATCCCCCGCCGGTTAATGGGACATTGAGTGTTATATAGATATTAGTTTAGATAGCATATTCTATCCACTTGTACCAGTCTCCAACCACTACACAATTTCCATATAAACATAGATTGTAAAGAAGAGATAAGGACGCGTAGATCAAGTAGGGGCATATGCCAAGTGGATTAAGATAGTAAACCATGAATTAACCATGCGTGGGTTAAACGCTAAGGATTCATTACTATACTAGCCAACTCGATTTGTAAGTTAACTAAAAGATAAAACAACTCATAGTACATTAGTTTAAAGGTTAAAGGATTAATCAACTTGGCTTAAAAAAATAATACGAACTCATCTTGAGTATTCCTCTTTTTCACATATCCATTAACATCAATTACAAAATTACGGAATCGCTGACATTGATTAGTAATTATAGGGTTATTAGTTACTTGGAAAAAGGGTCAGGTTGTTTTAATTGTACAATGGAAAATTTGCCAGCTATAACGCATAGATGATCTTGTTAAAAATTGAACAAAGTTTATAAGTATTTATAACGAAAGTTATATGCATGTGTCTATTTTTAGTACATCATATGTCTTACAGCTCCTTAATTTTTTGTCATAAAAACATGGTTTTCCATTGATTCTATCTTTTTGCTAATCTAATATGTGTAAATCTTAGAATGACACAAATATTTCCATTAAACTAAATAAAAGTCTTTAATTGGTGATTTAATCAAGCTAGAAAGAAGAAGTAAATTACAAAAAGAACCATGTCTGTGATACGACGTTTTCACCTCTAAGATGTGCGGTCTGTGATAGATAATGTCAGATTCTCCTCACCTTTGTTGTCTCGCTCTGACATTTTCCTTAGATGGGCTTCAGGTTGGTGGTCAAATCTCCGTCAGTGGTTGGTTCTATACCCCAGTCCCCGGTTAACGCGCCTTTGGTTACATTTTCTTACAAGGTTTCTTTTCGTTACTCTTCCGCTTTCATAGTGTTTCCATGTCCTCGTTGTTGTTTTTAGTATCATCATGTTAATTCGTTGTTTATCATTTTCTGTTGGCTTTGATTAGGGGCTCGGTTGGTCATTGAGCTCGCTATCTTGCCGTTGGCTGAGTGACCTGAGTCATTGGTCTTAAGCTCCAAGAAACGCAAAGTTGAAACATGACAAGTCATTGAGTTGAGCTGGCTATGAATTTTCACAGCAGAGCTTAATCCAGGAGCTAGATGAATCAAGTCTTACATAAAAATTGTTTGAAGCTGGGAAGTGACGTTTCTTTTGTTCAGTCATTCTTTAGTTGTACTCTGTTCTTTTGTTATTTTAATTTTTTTTATCTGAATGCAATATAGTGTTGTTTTTAGTTTTGTTTATTGGTGTTCTTTGATCGAATAAAAGAATTGTATTGTATGTTGAAATTTCGTTAGTATAATTTCGGTAGCCAGATAATAAAGGTTCTACTTGATTTTGAAAGTAGTGACATTGTAATTTGTAAACTAATAATCTTTAACAAAAGAAAAATTATATATGTAAACTTAAACCAAGCCATCATGTTTTGCAGTAGACCCTACACATATAGATAAGAGTTGAATTCTAAACCTAGTTTGAAAAAAAAAAAAAAAAAGATCGAGCTCATCAATATTTTAGGCACATTCACAGTGATGGTAGACCAAACCACATCTTCGTACGTATTCTCCCATCCGACGAGATTCTAATCTTTGTCGGGGAATAGTCTCTGGAAATTGGGTGAGTGTTGCGAACAAACTTGTTGACCCAGAGCTCGACTTTTAATTTAGTTCGTTACTCTATTTACTAGGACTTAGATCTCCCGTGATGTCGCGAAGGAAGTATTTTAGAAAAAAATAATAATTTAAATTTAAAATTTAAAACTATACATTATGAAATTATTTCGAATGTAATAGAATAGATTGAATACTGTTACTAAAAACACAATTATCAAAATGAAAACTTATAACAAAAAATATTATATTGAATAAACGCAACTTTGCAAAACATATTGTTTAAAGTATTATATATATAAGATATTTTTATGAAGAATTATGGTAATGAGCTACAACTAAAAAAAATCATTATGATGAAGTGATCTTTAATGAGAATATTGAACTAATGGTTATAATGAGTAATATAATTTTCTATTAAATAACTATAATTAAAAATATATTTAATAATGAGTGAAACAGTATCAATAGAAAATTAAAATTAAAATACACAACTCTTAAAAAATAATAATTTTAAATATTAAAATAGTTTTTAACCAAAAGTTAGGATAAATAGACACAACTATAAATTATATATTAAGTTTTGTTATATTTCTATATTACTATAATCATTTCTAAAATTTTAGTTAGATTATAGAATAACATTGAATATTAGATATTTATATTCAAATTATTTAGATTTAACATAAAATGAAAATTTGTTTCAACAACAATGATTTGTTAGTTATTGATGAAGAAACAAATATATATAGAATTCAAAATATATGACTATTTAAATAGACAAACCTATTAGAACAAAAAGTTGTGATGAAAAATATGAATAAAATATAGTGAAAAGACACAACTCTACAATGAACAAATACAACTGTTTGAGTTTTTAAAAAAGAACAAATAAAACCAATTTTTTTACAAAAATGTACTACGAAAAGTCTCAACTGTTGTTCTTATTTATTCAGATTGTTATTATTATTTTTAAATATTAAAATATTTTTTTAACGGAAAGTTAAGATAAATAGACACAACTGTAAATTCAATATTAAGTTGTATAAAATTTCTCCATTGCGATAATCATTTCTAAAATTTTAGTTAGATTATAGAATATATTCAATTCTCTAGACTCAACATAAAATAGAAAATTTGTTTCAACGAACTTGTTAGTTAGTGATGAAGAGACTCATATAAAAAGAGTTCAAAAAGCATGACTATTTAAATAGACACACCTATTAAAAAGAAAAGTTGTGATGAAAAACTAGAAATAAAATATAGTGAAAAGACACAACTCTACAATGAACAGATACAACCGTTTGAATTTAAAAAAAAACAAATAAAAACATTTTTTTTACGAAAATGTACTAAGAAAAATTGCAACTGTTTTGTGTGCACTTGATTATACCTACAAACTCATATAAACTGATTTTAAATAGAAGACATCTTTATTACAATATTCAAAAGTCAAATCCAAAATCTTATTATATAATCCATTTTACTCTTCGAAAAAGACTCTAGGTATAAAATTAACTAAAAGTTGTAAATTAGATTCATCATTCCAAAAATCTTTTGTTAAATCAAGAATTGGAGGATTCTCTTTACTTTTAAAAGAATTAATGCTAGAGAATAATTTAGAGAGCTGTAAAAACCGTTGAGATTGAAATTTTATATTAGTTGGTGTCATGGCAAAAAAAAACTGAAAACAGTTCAAACAGAAAAATATATATAGATTTCAAAAGATACGAGCATTCGAATAGACACAACTCTACAATGAACAGTTGCAACTTTACAAAAAAACCGTTACAATGAACAATCGCAACATTGTGTAAAACACACAATTTAAATTTTCTACAAATTTTTTTAGAAAATTATCCAAAAAGTACGATTGAAAAAACACAACTTTGGTGGCATTTATTTGGATTGCTATTATATATAGGTATTTTCATTTATTTTTTATATAAAATTAACTAAAAGTTGTAAATTAGATTCATCATTCCAAAAAATCTTTTGTTAAATCAAGAATTAGAGGAATTTCTTACTTTTAATAGAATGAATGCTAGAGAATAATCTAGAATCAGTAAAAACCATTGAGATTGTAATTTTATATTATTTTGTGTCATGGCAAAAAAATTAAAAACAGTTCAAACAGACAAATATATAGATTTCAAAAGATATGAATATTCGAATAGACACAACTCACAATAAGCAGTTGCAACTTTACAAAAAAACCGTTACAATGAACAAACTTGTTGACCCAGAGCTCGACTTTTAATTTAGTTCGTTACTCTATTTACTAGGACTTAGATCTCCCGTGATGTCGCGAAGGAAGTATTTTAGAAAAAAATAATAATTTAAATTTAAAATTTAAAACTATACATTATGAAATTATTTCGAATGTAATAGAATAGATTGAATACATAAACTGTTACTAAAAACACAATTATCAAAATGAAAACTTATAACAAAAAATATTATATTGAATAAACGCAACTTTGCAAAACATATTGTTTAAAGTATTATAAATATAAGATATTTTTATGAAGAATTATGGTAATGAGTTACAACTAAAAAAAATCATTATGACGAAGTGATCTTTAATGAGAATATTGAACTAATGGTTATAATGAGTAATGTAATTTTCTATTAAAAAACTATAATTAAAAATATATATAATAATGAGTGAAACAGTATCAATAGAAAATTAAAATTAAATTACACAACTCTTAAAAACAAAATAAAATAATTTTAAATATTAAAATAGTTTTAAACCAAAAGTTACGATAAATAGACACAACTATAAATTCTATATTAAGTTTTGTTAAATTTCTATATTACTATAATTTAACAAAACCCGCTTGGCTGAGAAGCGAAGTCTAACCCGGTAAGTTTCACGTCAAAACCCGCCTATCTGAGAAACCCGCCTGGCTAAGAAGTGAAGTCTAAACCGGCAAGTTTCACGTCAAAACCCGCCTACTTGAAAAACCCGCCTGATTGAGAAATGTTTTGACTAGGCCGGTACCCTTTTTACCTAATTTGGAGAACTCTATAAATACTTTTTATTTTGCTGGGAGAAAAACCCTAATTTTTATTCTACGCCATTTTTCTACAACCTAAGACTTTTTGTAAGCCGCTCTTTTGGGATTCTAGAGATTCATTCTCATTGACAATTTGGAGAAGATTTCTAAACTCTTTCTTATTCTTTTTGCAATTTAATCATGTTTTCTTCATCTATGATTTTTGTTTTCTCTTTTGCTATGTGTGAGTAGTTCTTTAATTGGGTTTTAGGGTTCCAACTAGGAGATTCAATGAATTGATGTTTTAATTGCTGTTTGGAGTTCTTAATCTTTAGGTTCTTTGATTCACATGATCTTAATGCTAAAATAGGACTGATCACCTTGTTTTAGACTCTAGGTTTTTTTATGCATCACAAATGTTCGATAGAATGCCTGAATAAGTGTGAATTGAGCAATGTATTTCTAGCCTGCAAAAGTTGATGTTAGGACGCATTGTGAACTTAATGAACTTGATTGTAATGCAAATTTGGCTAGGAGGTTGCAAATGAAAGTTTAGCAAACGAATAGTCAAGTTTAGTTTCTAATGCCTTGAAAGAGGGTTAGTCTATTCTTGTGTTCATGTTCTAGAACATATCTTAATTATTGAATTCCATATTTCATTTTCTCATTAGTCATTGATTCTGAAGTACCCTATGACCCAATGTTTTAATCTTATAAGCTAATCAATTTTATTTCTTTGCATTTTTATTTACAAACTTGAAAACCAAACAAACAAACATTCGTCAGCTTTAGCTATTTACGACTCTCGCAAATCTTTAGTGTACCATTGGTCCTTGTGGATTCGATCCCGCATATACTGCCTCACGGCTAAGTGTATCGGGTAATTACTCGAGCAATCAAGTTGGCGCCGTTGCCGGGGACCAATTGCGTTACCTAGAGATTTAGGATTAATTTATAGTCTAGAGTATTTTCAGGTGTATGACCCGCAGTGCAGGCTCTTCACACCTAGAACAATACCACAAAGACTTGGGAAAGTTTGAGAGAGAGAATAGGAGAAAGAAAAGACTTGTTGAAATGGCTGATGATTTAGCTGGTCGAAATGCTGGTAATGTGGATGATGAACATCATGAAGATGAACATCATGGAGAGTTTGTGGATCCCCCTCCTGCTGGGAACGTTAATCCTCCTGCTGATTGAGAGGCTGCCCGTGCAGCTGCGCAAAGAGAAGCTATGCGCCGCGAAGCTGCCCGTTTAGCTGCTTTTAATCAAAGACCGACAAATGTTCGATAGACTTTGAGGGAACATGATGCTCCCAATGCTGAGATGTACCGTAGAGGTGTCCAACATCCTCCAATCGCCAGAAATGACTTTGAGATCAAACCGGCATTGTTAGCTCTTGTGAAGCAAAATCAGTTTCATGGTCTACCGTCAGAGAACCCAGTTTATCATTTGGAGTACTTTGAGGATATATGTGGTACGACGCGAATGAATGGAGTACCTGATGATGCTGTTAAATGCAGGTTGTTCTCATTTTCTCTGAGTGATAAAGCTCATCGCTGGTTTAAGTCATTGAAGGGAGATACCATTCGAACATGGGATGAGTATAAAGCTGCGTTCTTGGGACAGTATTTTACTCAGGCAAGGACTACTCTTCTTAGGAATAAGATTTCAGGCTTCCAGCAGCATGCTACTGAGTCATTCCATGAGGCTTGGGAAAGGTTCAAAGACTATAAGAGAGAATGTCCTCACCATGGATTCACACCAGAATCACTCATCAACACGTTCTACAGAGGGGTTGATGAGAGGTATAAGATGGCCCTGGATACAGCTAGTAATGGGGACTTCATGACCAAAACAGAAGGAAAAGCTGAGATTTTGATTGAGAACCTAGCTGCTAGCAACAGTAACCATTGTGTTGACTATGATAGGACAGTGAGAAGAAGTGGAGGAGGAGATACGAAACAGATTGCTGAGTTGACTGCAAAAGTGGAATCTGGTGATGGTCAGGTTTATCCGGAAGGTATTGGGGAAGGTTCTGAGGAGCTGCATGCTGAGTTAAATTATGTTAATCAGGGCTATCAGAACAATGGTTTCAACCAAGGCTATAGGAATCATCCCAATCTATCCTACCAAAGTACTAATGTTGAGAACCCACAAGATCAGGTATATCCACCACAACAGTTTCAGCAAAAGCAGTTTATTCCAGGGCAAGGAAACTACAAGCAACCATTTGTGACAAAAGGACAAGGAAGTGGATATGGTCAGGGAGGTTTTCAGCAGAAGCCTCAATTCAATAATTACCAAGGATGATACCAAGCACCTGTCCAAGCTCCTGTGAGCAACACTCCTGCATCTTCTTCTGGCGATAGTGAGATGAAATTGATGATGAGACAGATTCTTGAGGAACATAAAAGAATGCAGCTGACATCAATATTAAAGTGGATGGTATGTATAATGATCTTCATGGAAAGTTTGAGACATTATCCTTACACTTTAAGACACTTGAGAATCAAGTAGCACAACAAGCTTCTGCCTCTACTAGGCAACAAAGAACTCTTCCAGGCAAACCACTACAGAACCTGAAAGAGTACAATAATAACAAGGAGTTTATGAATGCTGTCACCCTGAGAAGTGGAAAGGAGCTGAGATCACTTCCTAAGAAGGGAAAAGTTATTGAAGTTGTTGATGATTTAGATGATGGTATTGCAGGGAAGGAACCTGATCCTCAACCTTTGGTAGAGGAAGTTGTGGAGAAGGAAGCAACTATTAAAGAAGAGATAGTTGACAAACCTGCAACTCGTACTTACATATCAAAGTTGCCATTCCCAGGCTGTCAAAGAAAGATTCAGAGAGAGAAGGAGTATGCTAAGTATGATGAGATTATGAAGGAGCTTTAGGTTAAGCTTCCTTTCATAGAGTTAGTCCAAAACATTCCCCTCTACAGGAAATATTTGAAAGACATTTTGACTAACAAGAGAACTCTCGAAGAGGGAGCTGTTTTGATCACTCATGAGTGCAGTGCCATTCTCCAGAACATAGTTCCTAAGAAAAGGGAAGATCCAGGTAGTCTCGTGTTGCCTTGCAGGATTGGTGAATCTATTTTTGATCGGTGTTTGTGTGATCTGGGAGCAAGTGTCAATTTAATGCCACTTTCTGTTTCAAAAAGGTTGGGAATCACAAATTTTACACCCACAGGGATTTCTCTAGTCCTTGCAGACCGTTCGGTGCGGTTTCCTATTGGTGTAGCTGAGGATGTACATGTGAGAGTTGGGAATTTCTACATTCCCACAGATTTTATTGTTCTTAAGTTAGCTGAGGAGCCAAAGGACCCACTTATTTTTGGTAGACCTTTCTTGCACACTGCTGGTGCTTTGATAGATGTGATGAAGAGCAAGGTTAAGCTGCGGATTGGAGATATTGAGCAGGAATTTGATATGCAGAGAGTATTGTCTAAACCAACTATTGAGGGGCATGCTTTTTGGGTTGATATCATGGATGAGCTAGCTGATGAGCTTCTTGAGGAACTAAACACAGAGGATCCTCTTCAGATTGCTTTGGTTAAGGAGGAGAATCAGTTTGGGTACCTTGGAGAGGAAACTACTGGATTTGCTAGGATTCTGAATTCTAGTGCTGAGTTGGGAAAAGTGGTAGCAATTACTGAGCTTGCCAAACCAGAAGTAGATAAAGCAGCAATTGATAATTCTTCAAAAGACTGCGATGATTGGAGTGAGCTGAAAGCTCCGACAGTGGAGCTTAAACAACTTCCTGCTGGACTCAGGTACGCGTTTCTAGGTCCTAATTCCACTTATCCTGTTATAATTAATGCTGAGCTGAATAATGTGGAGAGTGCATTGTTATTATGTGAGTTGAGAAAGTATAGGAAAACTTTGGGTTACTCTCTTGATGATATAACAGGTATGTCTCCCTCTCTTTGTATGCACCGGATATATCTAGAAGATGAATCAATGACTTCTATAGAACATTAGAGACGGTTAAACCCAAATCTCAGAGATGTTGTAAAGAAAGAGATAATGAAACTTCTAGATGCGGGTGTCATCTATCCTATCTCTGATAGTACTTGGGTGAGCCCGGTCCACGTGGTACCAAAGAAAGGTGGTGTTATTGTGATTAGAAATGACAAGAATGAACTAATACCTACAAGAACTGTCACAGGACACCGAATGTGTATTGATTATCGAAAACTTAACTCTGCAACCCGTAAAGACCATTTCCCTTTACCATTTATTGACCAAATGCTTGAAAGACTAGCCAACCATCATTACTACTGTTTTCTTGATGGGTACTCGGGATTCTTTCAGATACCGATCCACCCAGATGATCAAGAGAAAACCACCTTCACATGTCCTTATGGTACCTTCGCATATCGAAGGATGCCATTTGGATTATGTAACTCTTCTGCTACTTTTCAGCGTTGTATGATGTCTATCTTTAGTGATATGATTGAGGATATTATGGAGGTTTTCATGGATGACTTCTCTGTGCATGGCACGTCTTTTTCTGTTTGTTTGTCTAACTTTTGCAGGGTACTTCAGCGCTGCGAGGACAAGCATTTGGTTCTGAACTAGGAGAAATGTCATTTCATGGCCAGGGATGGGATTGTTCTTGGGTATAAGATTTCAAAGAAGGGTATTGAGGTCGACAAAGCTAAGATTGAGGTCATGAAAAGTATGCAACCACCATCTTCAGTAAAAGGAATTAGGAGCTTTCTAGGACATGCTGGGTTCTATAGGAGATTTATCAAGGATTTCTCTAAGATTACTCGACCGTTGACTCAATTGCTGTGCAAAGATCAAAAGTTTGAGTTTGATGATGACTGCCTCAAAGCATTCTTAATCATCAAAGAATCTCTTGTGAGTGCTCCGATTGTCCAACCACTTGACTGGGAGCTACCTTTTGAGGTAATGTGTGATGCTAGTGATTATGCAGTGGGTGCTGTTTTGGGACAGCGAAAAGATAAGAAGTTGCATGTTATGTATTATGCTAGTCGCACTCTTGATGGAGCACAACTCAACTATGCCACGACAGAGAAAGAGCTTCTTGCGATTGTGTTTGCTTTTGAGAAGTTTAGATCCTATCTTGTTGGGTCTAAAGTGATTGTACATACTAATCATGCTGCATTGCGGTACTTGCTGACTAAAAAAGATGCCAAGCCGAGATTGTTGAGATGGATACTCTTGCTGCAGGAGTTTGACTTGGAAATAAAGGACAAGAAAAGTATTGAGAATGGAGTAGCAGATAACTTGTCAAGGCTGAGAGTAGAGGAAGGAGTTCCAATGGATGATGCTCTTCCAGGTGAAGAACTTGCTTCAATTGAGGATGGTTACTTAGAAGAGGTAGAAAAGGCTCACTATTCGACTATAGCTGAGCTCATGACAGTACACACTATGGGAAGTAAATTGCCTTGGTATGCAGAATTTGCAAACTACTTGTCACATGATGTTCCACCAGCAGAATTCACAGGCTATGCTAAAAAGAAGTTCCTTAAAGATGTTCAACATTATTATTGGGATGAACCATATCTATATAAGAAGTGTAAAGACGGCCTATTCAGGAGATGTATTTCTGAAGGCAAGGTAAATGGTATCCTCCAGCATTGTCATGCTTCAGCTTATGCAGGGCATTTTGCTTCTTTCAAGATAGCTACAAAGGTTCTACAAGCTGGTTTTTGGTGGCCTACATTGTTCCATGATGCGCATGAGTTTGTCTCCAGGTGTGATGCTTGTCAAAGGAAGGGTAATATCAATAAGAGGAATGAGATGCCTCAGAATTTCATCCTTGAGGTTGAAGTGTTTGATGTGTGGGGCATTGACTTTATGGGGCCTTTCCCGTCATCCTATGGAAATGAGTATATCCTGGTTGCTGTGGATTATGTTTCTAAGTGGGTTGAAGCTATTGCGAGTCCAACCAATGACGCGAAAGTGGTGCTTAAGATGTTTAAAACAATTATCTTTCCTCGATTTGGAGTTCCTCGGGTGGTGATTAGTGATGGTGGACGATATTTCATCAATAAAGTTTTTGAGAACTTGTTGGCGAAGCATGGTGTAAAGCATAAGGTGGCTACGCCCTATCATCCTCAAACAAGTGGTCAAGTAGAGATCTCTAACCGAGAGATTAAAGGGATTTTGGAGAAAACAGTGGGTAAGTCAAGGAAAGATTGGGCTGCGAAGCTTGATGATGCTCTTTGGGCATATAGGACCGCCTTTAAAACCCCCATAGGAACAACTCTGTTCAACCTTATCTATGGCAAAGCATGTCATCTACCTGTGCAGTTGGAATACAAAGCATTATGGGCAACAAAGCTGATGAACTTCAATATTAAGGCCGCCGCAGAGAGACGACTTATTCAGCTTAACGAGTTAGATGAGATTCGGTTGAACACTTATGAGAGCTCCAGAATCTACAAAGAGAAGACCAAAGCCCTTCATGACAAGAAGATTATCCTTAAAAAGTTTGCAGAGAATGACAAGGTACTACTGTTCAACTCTCGTTTCAAGATATTTCCAAGAAAGCTTCGATCACGTTGGTCCGGTCCATTCACCATCAAGGAAGTAAAACCACACGGTGCAGTTGTTCTTTGGGACCCCAATGGTAATTCGTTTACAGTGAATGGTCAGCGACTCAAACCATATCTTGGGGATTCAACTCTAGAAGAGGGCACTGTGGTTCCTCTAACGGATCCCGATCATGCCTAATGGCTCATGGAGGTCAAGCTAACGACATAAAACAAGCGCTTCGTGGGAGGCAACCCACCAGGTATTTCACTCTTCTACTAATTATTTTGCTTTTAAATTTCTTTTGAGTCTGTTTGACCTCTTTTCTTGGATTTGTTTTCACACCGAGACGGTATGAAGCGAGTCTGGGGGAAGGTGTCATATGCCTACTAATCTTGTTTGCTTTGGTTGTTTTTCCTTTGTTGATTTCTTTTGAGTCAGTCAATTTTTTTTATCGAGTCAAAAGTGTGTTTTATTGAGTCAAAATGCTGGTTGAGAATTATGAGCTTTTCTTAGGGAATTGCACCATGCTTGATTCATTGTCTTGGGACCATTTAGCATAGTTTAAGGATGACTTGGAAGTTTAGAAAAAATCATGACTTGATCACTTCAATAATTCTTGTCACTTTGAAATTTGGATGATTTGAGCTTGGCCTTGCTTATTTGGACTTAATATGGACTTATTATATCTCACTTAGGGGGTTGAGAATCATGTAATGGATCATACATTCAGAGTCTAGTTTACACCATTTTTACCACTCTTCGTAAATTCTAAATGGCTAGACTCGTGTTTAGTCTAGTACCACACCTTTACCCATATCCTTGCTTCATACCACTTGCATTCTTGATCATCATCATCATGTGCATTCATGTGCAAAAACTACGGAGTATACAGACCGACATAGCTTTCCTCTAGTTAGGATTGTCATTGTAGTTTGTTTGGGTGATTGATATTGATTTTTTTGTGGTTGTGTGGTTATGTTCATAAGCATGTGTTGAGTTTCCATGATTTAGTTCTTTTGATGCAATTTTGTGAGACGAGAACCGGTTCCACTCCTCCATATATAAAAAAAAAAAAAAAAAACAAAACAAAACAATAAATAAAAAAAAGCCTGAGAATGAAAAAAAAAAGAATAAAAAAAGAATAAAATGGGATAGGAGTAAGACTGGAACTGGAAAAGTCAGAGTGCTCTTATTTATTTATCAAAAGCATCTAGAACAATGATGATTTGTTTGGGGTTTAGCGTTGGCTGGTTTGATCCGAGTTAGAGGAAAGATGTGTACCTCCTAATTGGTCTGTATCTCACTGTGATTTTGCATAATGATTTGCATCCGTTCGCATTGTTGGAAACCTTAAACACTTGAGCCACCTTGAAATTGTCCTTACACCTAGACCATAAGGTGTTTGATATCCCCTTTGTGAGAGTGCACGCATTTACTAATGAATGTTAAAAGGTTAAGTTATCTGAGTCTGAAAGTATTTGTGACCTTAGGATTTATGAAGTTGCTACGGTCATGGCAAAGTACGATTTAGTACGGTTTGATATGAGCTTTGTGATAGTGGTTTGCAGGCAATTGTTTGATAGCATGATCCCAGAAGAATATGTGAATTCTCGCGTTTTCAAACCTCTTTTCTTGGCAAAGGTTTTTGTTTTGCTTGAGGGCAAGCAAAGATCTAAGTCAGGGAGAGTTGATATATGGTGTTTTTATCGGTTTTGAGTCTTTGTTTTCTCTCTTATTTTATACTTTTTATTGAGTTAAAGTGTATTTTTGGAGTCTTTTGGTTCTTTATCGAGTCTTTACAGATTTTAGGACAGTTTGGAGGAAATTAGAGGAAAATGAGCTATTCTGGATACAAACAAGCATATGCGATGAATGTTGGTTCACGTGAAAATCCACCTACCAGAGGAACCCGCTTGGCTAAGCAACGAAGTCAAACCCAGCAAGTTTCACGTCAAAACCCGCCTATCTGAGAAACCCGCATGGCTGAGAAGCGAAGTCTAACCCGGCAAGTTTCACGTCAAAACCCGCCTATCTGAGAAACCCGCCTGGCTGAGAAGTGAAGTCTAAACCGGCAAGTTTCACGTTAAAACCCGCCTACTTGAAAAACCCGCCTGGTTGAGAAATGTTTTGACTAGGCCGGTACCATTTTTACCTAATTTGGAGAACTCTATAAATACCTTTTATTTTGCTGGGAGAAAAACCCTAAGTTTTATTCTAAGTTTTATTCTACGCCTTTTTTCTACAACCTAACACTTTTTGTAAGCCGCTCTTTTGGGATTCTAGAGATTCATCCTCATTGACAATTTGGAGAAGATTTCTAAACCCTTTCTTATTATTTCTGCAATTTAATCATGTTTTCTTCATCTATGATTTTTGTTTTCTCTTTTGCTATGTGTGAGTAGTTCTTTAATTGGGTTTAGGGTTACAACTAGGAGATTCAATGAATTGATGTTTTAATTGCTGTTTGGAGTTCTTAATCTTTAGGTTCTTTGATTCACATGATCTTGATGCTAAAATAGGACTGATCACCTTGTTTTAGATTCTAGGTTTTTCTATGCATCACAAGTGTTCGATAGAATGCCTGAATGAGTGTGAATTGAATGTATTTCTATCCTGCGAAAGTTGATGTTAGGACGCATTGTGAACTTAATGAACTTGATTGTAATGAAAATTTGGCTAGGAGGTTGCAAATGAAAGTTTAGCAAACGAATAGTCAAGTTTAGTTTCTAATGCCTTGAAAGAGGGTTAGTCTATTCTTGTGTTCATGTTCTAGAACGGTTCTTAATTATTGAATTCCATATTTCATTTTCTCATTAGTCATTGATCTCTGAAGTACTCTATGACCCAATGTTTTAATCTTATAAGCTAATCAATTTTATTTCTTTGCATTTTTATTTACAAACTTGAAAACCAAACAAACAAACATTCGTCAGCTTTAGCTATTTACAACTCTCGCAAATCTTTAGTGTACCATTGGTCCTTGTGGATTCGACCCCGCATATACTGCCTCACGGCTAAGTGTATCGGGTAATTACTCGAGCAATCAGAACCTATGATACCTAAACCCTAAAAAACAAAAAAACAAAATTCAGCCACTACCCTGCTCAACCATGTCGTCCACCTCCAGTGAAACCATCGCTGTCTCTGACACACAAAATCTCATCTCCGTTAATATGACTAATGTTAACAAACTCAAAAGTACCAATTTCTTGATGTGGAGCAGACAGGTTCGAACCCTCCTTGATGGCTATGACCTCACAGGCTATGTTGACAACACTGTTGTTGTCCCGCCTCAAACTGTCACTACAAATGGTGTCACCGCTGCTAATCCGGACTACAAGATCTGGAATCGTCAGGACCGTCTTATCTATAGTGCTCTTCTTGGTGCTATCTCTGATTCCATGCAGCCGCTTCTCTCTACCACCAACACGTCGGCCGAGATCTGGTCTATGTTGAAGACAATCTATGAATATTTTCAAGGAATTACGACACGTTTTGATCAGCTGGCTCATCTTGAGAGTCCTATGTCGCCTGAGGATCAACTCGAGAAGATGCTTGCGGGTCTCCCAGAGGATTACAATCGCGTGGTGGATCAACTTGAAGGCCGTGAACGTTTTCCTTCTCTTCATGAGGTTTTGGAGAAACTGCTTTATCAGGAGAACAAGCTGAAAGCGCTCATGTCTACATCGTCTTCGTTGCTTCCGGTGTCCGTTAATGTTGCTCAAATTCGCGGGAGAGGTCATGCTCGTGGTTCATCACGTCACCCATCTCGCGGTCATCAAACCTGGCATCAACACCAATTTCAGCCGCAATCATCACACACATCTTCCCGTGGTGGTTATCAGGGTCGGTGTCAACTCTGTGGAGTTCATGGCCATAGTGCTAACCGTTGCTCGTAGTTGCAACTCCCGTATTTATCTCACTCGCCTTCTCCCATGGCACCGGTTCCATGGTAGCCTCGTGTCCACTTAGCTGCAACGTCTCCAGCCAACGTCAATAACAACTAGGTTCTGGATTCGGGTGCCACACACATCATCTCACCACCGATTTGAACAACCAATCTCTCCATCAACTCTACAATGGTGGTGAAGAGGTCACCATTGCTGATGGCTCCAGACTTCCCATCTCGCATACTGGTTCCACTTTTCTCTCAACACCTGTTAAACCTCTCCGTTTAAATGATGTTCTTTATGTTCCCAATATTGCTAAAAATCTCATATCCGTTTACCATTTGTGCAATTTTAACCAAATGTCTGTGGCTTTCTTTCCGGCTCATTTTCAGGTGACGGATCTCAAAACGGGGGACCGGTTACTCCAAGGGAGAACCAAGAATGAGTTGTACGAGTGGCCAATCCAAAACAACAAACCTATTTCTTTGTTTACTTCATCCTCACCAAAAGCTTCTCTCCCTTCTTGGCATTCTAGGTTTGGCCATTCATCACCACCTATTTTACAATCTATTATTTCATAGTTTTCTTTACCTTGTTCTACTTCCACAAATAAAGACTTCTCTTGTTCTCATTGTCTTATTAATAAAAGTCACAAACTTCCTTTCTATACAAACACTGTCGTATCTACAAAACCCCTTCAATACATTTATTTTGATGTCTGGATGTCTCCAATTGTTTCAACTGAGAATTACAAGTATTATTTGGTGCTAGTTGGTCACTTTACGCGTTACACATGGATATATCCCTTGAAGCAAAAATCTCAAGTGAAGGATACGTTCATCGCATTCAAGTCCTTGGTAGAAAACCATTTTCAATCCAAGATTGGCACCTTGTACTCGGACAATGGTGGTGAGTTCGTCGCCTTACGTCCGTTCTTGGTAACTCATGGCATCTCTCATCTCACAACACCACCACACACTCCTGAACATAATGGTGTTTCTGAACGTAAACATCGTCATATCGTTGAGACCAGACTCATGCTTCTTTATCAAGCCTCGGTTCCCAAAGTCTGTTGGCCGTACGTGTTTGCAGCAGCCATCTATTTAATCAACCGTATGCCTACTTTGGTGATTGGTAATGTCTCGCCCTATGAGAAGCTGTTTCATCAACAACTGAACTAATCCAAACTACGGGTATTTGGCAGCTTGTGTTTTCCTTGGCTCCGTCCCTATACTACACACAAGCTTCAGGACCGGTCCCTTCCCTGTGTATTCATGGGGTATTCACTCACTCAGAGTGCTTATCTCTGTCTCGACGTTGCCACTGGTCGCCTCTACACCTCTCGCCATGTATAGTTTGTTGAGTAAAGCTTTCCTTTTGCTTCCTTATCCACACCGCAAACCAGTCTCTCTCCTTTAGAAATGTCATCACCTATCTCTCATGCTCCGTCACACACAATTCCTATCCGTCCTCCACCACTTGTACAATCTCCGCTTCGCATGTCCCCAGTCTTGGATCCTCACCCACCGTCGACCTCGTCCTCTCCTCGTACCGTCGAGTGTGATGATGCAGGTAATGGTTAAATGAGCCAGAATGTCTCTACAGGCACAACATCTCCCTCCACTTCACCAACATCTCCATCTTCCTCGACTTCGTCACCTGAAATACCACCTTCACCATAGCCACAACCGTCTCCAACTCCTTCACCACAACCACAACCATCTCCGCCACACCCGCCACAGCCACCATCCCCTGTTTTGCCACAACCTCAGCCGGTTCCGCCAGTGAATCAACATTCGATGCAAACTTGCCAGAAAAATAATATTACTAAACCAACAACCCGCCTTAACCTTTCCGCAATAACCACCAAACCAGCTATTTCCACAACCGTAACTCAAGCTATGCGAGTGAGAGGTGGAGAAATGCAATGGGTGTTGAGATGAATGCCCAAATCTGTGCCCGTACATTTGATTTGGTTCCTCCAAAACCAGGTCACAATGTTATTCCAACTAAGTGGATTTACACACTTAAGTATTTACCTAATGGTTCTCTTGACCGGTAAAAAGCACGGTTGGTTGCTAGGGGATTTACTCAACAATATGGTCTGGACTACTCGGAAACGTTCAGTCCAGTTGTGAAGTCTATCACCATTCGTACGGTGCTCCAACTCGCTGTCAATAACTTGTGGTTGATAAAGCAGCTTGATGTGAACAATGCTTTCCTCCATGGCACATTGAAGGAGGAGATCTATGTGATGCAACCACCTGGCTTCATCGACAAAGACCGTCCTAATCATGTTTGTCGACTCAATAAAGCGCTCTATGGTCTCAAACAGGCCCCTTGGGCATGGTATCAAGAGTTAAAAACATATTTACTTCGTATGAGATTTACGAACTCACTTGCGGATACTTCGGTTTTCATTTATCGACGTGGTGTTGATGTTGTATATGCTTTGGTTTATGTGGATGATATCATCGTCACTGGCAGCCAGGCAGATCTGATCGATGGTTTCATTGAGGCTCTTGCACACCGGTTCTCACTCAAGTCACCGACGAAGCTGCGGTACTTTCTTGGCATCAAAGTAACTCGCACTACGAAAGGACTTCATCTTATGCAGAAGAAATACATCATTGATCTCCTCACCAAGACGAACATGTTGAATGCCAAACCGGTGACAACGCCTATGCCTCCTTCTCCGTCTTTAACACCGACGTCCGGCGAACTCTTTGACCAACCTGGGAAGTATCGTATGGTCGTGGGTAGTCTGCAGTATCTCTCCTTCACACGGCCAGATATAGCCTTTGCGGTGAATCAGTTGTCTCAATTTATGCATTCTCCCACGGTTAAACACTGGCAGGCAGCCAAATGAGTGCTCTGATTCTCGCAGGAACAGTCTCTCATGGTATCCTACTCCGTCCACGCACACCTCTCACTTTACACGCTTTCTCCGATGCCACTTGGGGTGGTGATTCAGCGGACATGATCTCCACCAACGCTTATGTTATTTATCTCGGCACCACACCCATCGCATGGTCATCCAAGAAACAGAAGGGTGTCACAAGGTCTTCAACCGAGTCAGAGTATCGTGCAGTTGCGAACGCTACCTCCAAAATCATGTGGATATGTTCCTTACTCACGGAGCTTGGGGAAACATTGCCTCTCCCTCCGGTTGTGTACTGCGACAACATGGGCGCCACATATCTCTGTGTGAATCCGGTTTTCCATTCACGAATGAAACATATCGCTATTGATTTCCATTTTGTTCGCGAACAGGTCCAGTCTGGTGCATTAAGGGTGGTCCATGTCTCTACTGATGATCAACTAGCGGATGTCTTAACCAAACCGTTGTTGAGACCACGTTTCATTGAGCTATTCAACAATATTGGAGTGACTCAAGCCCCCCTCTATCTTGAGGGGGTGTATAGGATACAGATATGGAAATGAGACAATTGTAAATATAATACCTTGTACACAGTATATATAATGTAAACCTACATTCTAATAATATCATTCAGCCTCCATTCATACATTCTAAACCTAGTTTGAAAAAAAAAAGATCGAGCTCATCAATATTTTAGGCACATTCACAGTGATGGTAGACCAAACCACATCTTCGTGCGTGTGTTTTTTTTTTTTTTTTGAAATGATTTAATAACTCTTGCATCACTTTAAATCCGATTGACAGTAACATATATATATATATATATATATATGTTAGACTCATTAATTTATTTAGAAAATGAGATCTAATGGCTTTCAAAAAATTTGTGATGATAAGGTTTCGAGCCAACCGGTTTTAAGTATAAAAAAAATTAAAAAATACGTTTTTTAACAAAATTTTACTAATTAGTTTGGATTTCGTTATATATTTCAAAAAACAAAAATATAAGTTTTACATTATTTTCTTTTTGGGAAGCAAATTTTTTTGTATTTTCACAAAAGTCAATTACAAAATCGTGGAATCGTGGAATATGGCTAGTCAATTACATATTTCTTTTTGTATTTGAATCTTCTTGTAAATTGTATATATTGCTAGCTAGACTAAAATTTTCCAGATTAACTAATTAGAGCTGGACATTTGGTATTATTGGATCGATTTGAGTCATAAAGTTGGGAGTTTCGATTCGTTCGGTTCAGAGAATTGTCACCAAAAATGGGACGACCGATGTTAAGTTTGGTTAGTAGAGTTTGAGTTGACATTTTTTTCGAAGTAATACTGAAATTGAATTTACTATCATTTCACGAGTAGGATACAATTTCTCGCCAAACAAGAAAAACAACAACATTTGATTTATTGTAAAAGAAAGCAAACCTTACAACATTTGATTATGTGAAAATGAAAGAATATTACATCTTGAAATCAAACGAGATATATTTTTTCTTTTTAATTCTTCATAAGCAGTTATTCATAATTAGTTCATATTTTAGGTTAATTGTATTAAAGTGATCAGCATCAGTAAGGGTACTGCCCGAGTATATTACCGGGTGCATCATAGTTACAACTCACGAAATAGTCAACATTGTTGTTGCAAAGAACCCTAGCACACCCTAACTTCACCGAGTTACTCCACACCACTTGCGTGTAATGCTTGCATACTTTTCCAACTGTAATTTCAAAAATAAACAAGCTTAGTCAAATTTCTATTAATCACTTAATTACACTCGATTGTATATTGCCTTTGCGTTTATATTACATGTGAAATTGTTGAGTTTGTTTTCAACTATATCATGATAATTTATGAGAAGGGATATATGTGGACTGTTTGTGTAAGTTATACCTGTGCAAGAATTGCTACTGTAGGTATAGTCATTTTTCTGGGCGACCCAAAGATTCACAGCCGCTACACCTGTGAACAAGGCACCACTTCCCTTGGCTAGGTTTTCTCCAAATGATCCTCCTGACGGAGTGAGGCTGCAGTCGGCTTTTCTAGCATTCGCATAGTTCAATGCATAGGCCGCGACGGTTGTGTCCCAGACGATGTTCGCTACACCAACCTGCGCACGGGCGGAGTTGTGAGTGTTAAGGAAGTCTTGTTGACTGTTTTGAGCGTTGGTTGCAATAACCACAAAGCTAATTGCAACGAGTAAGAGTGATGGGATTTGGAAAGTCTTCATTGTCGTAGTTAGTATTGAGTTATATTATTTATGCTGTGAACTTGAAGAATGCTTTGTTCTTGTTTATATAGGCAATACATGGTTAGGGTCAGTGGGTTAGGGAGACTTTTGACATTGAGGGATTGATGACTACTCTTTTTATAAAGATTAAAGTCATGAATCTATCATTTTTTTAATATCTACACAAGTGGCATTATCCATTGACGAAGAAATTTTGATAGAGTTTTGCATGGTCTTTTATCTTATGGAAAGGTCGTATATTTGTATTTGGATTGAAGATGCGTATTTTAGTATCACTGCAGTATAAATCATTTACATGCATGTAATGGCATGTGCATGGCTGTTATCCCCCGCCGGTTAATGGGACATTGAGTGTTATATAGATATTAGTTTAGATAGCATATTCTATCCACTTGTACCAGTCTCCAACCACTACACAATTTCCATATAAACATAGATTGTAAAGAAGAGATAAGGACGCGTAGATCAAGTAGGGGCATATGCCAAGTGGATTAAGATAGTAAACCATGAATTAACCATGCGTGGGTTAAACGCTAAGGATTCATTACTATACTAGCCAACTCGATTTGTAAGTTAACTAAAAGATAAAACAACTCATAGTACATTAGTTTAAAGGTTAAAGGATTAATCAACTTGGCTTAAAAAAATAATACGAACTCATCTTGAGTATTCCTCTTTTTCACATATCCATTAACATCAATTACAAAATTACGGAATCGCTGACATTGATTAGTAATTATAGGGTTATTAGTTACTTGGAAAAAGGGTCAGGTTGTTTTAATTGTACAATGGAAAATTTGCCAGCTATAACGCATAGATGATCTTGTTAAAAATTGAACAAAGTTTATAAGTATTTATAACGAAAGTTATATGCATGTGTCTATTTTTAGTACATCATATGTCTTACAGCTCCTTAATTTTTTGTCATAAAAACATGGTTTTCCATTGATTCTATCTTTTTGCTAATCTAATATGTGTAAATCTTAGAATGACACAAATATTTCCATTAAACTAAATAAAAGTCTTTAATTGGTGATTTAATCAAGCTAGAAAGAAGAAGTAAATTACAAAAAGAACCATGTCTGTGATACGACGTTTTCACCTCTAAGATGTGCGGTCTGTGATAGATAATGTCAGATTCTCCTCACCTTTGTTGTCTCGCTCTGACATTTTCCTTAGATGGGCTTCAGGTTGGTGGTCAAATCTCCGTCAGTGGTTGGTTCTATACCCCAGTCCCCGGTTAACGCGCCTTTGGTTACATTTTCTTACAAGGTTTCTTTTCGTTACTCTTCCGCTTTCATAGTGTTTCCATGTCCTCGTTGTTGTTTTTAGTATCATCATGTTAATTCGTTGTTTATCATTTTCTGTTGGCTTTGATTAGGGGCTCGGTTGGTCATTGAGCTCGCTATCTTGCCGTTGGCTGAGTGACCTGAGTCATTGGTCTTAAGCTCCAAGAAACGCAAAGTTGAAACATGACAAGTCATTGAGTTGAGCTGGCTATGAATTTTCACAGCAGAGCTTAATCCAGGAGCTAGATGAATCAAGTCTTACATAAAAATTGTTTGAAGCTGGGAAGTGACGTTTCTTTTGTTCAGTCATTCTTTAGTTGTACTCTGTTCTTTTGTTATTTTAATTTTTTTTATCTGAATGCAATATAGTGTTGTTTTTAGTTTTGTTTATTGGTGTTCTTTGATCGAATAAAAGAATTGTATTGTATGTTGAAATTTCGTTAGTATAATTTCGGTAGCCAGATAATAAAGGTTCTACTTGATTTTGAAAGTAGTGACATTGTAATTTGTAAACTAATAATCTTTAACAAAAGAAAAATTATATATGTAAACTTAAACCAAGCCATCATGTTTTGCAGTAGACCCTACACATATAGATAAGAGTTGAATTCTAAACCTAGTTTGAAAAAAAAAAAAAAGATCGAGCTCATCAATATTTTAGGCACATTCACAGTGATGGTAGACCAAACCACATCTTCGTACGTATTCTCCCATCCGACGAGATTCTAATCTTTGTCGGGGAATAGTCTCTGGAAATTGGGTGAGTGTTGCGAACAAACTTGTTGACCCAGAGCTCGACTTTTAATTTAGTTCGTTACTCTATTTACTAGGACTTAGATCTCCCGTGATGTCGCGAAGGAAGTATTTTAGAAAAAAATAATAATTTAAATTTAAAATTTAAAACTATACATTATGAAATTATTTCGAATGTAATAGAATAGATTGAATACATAAACTGTTACTAAAAACACAATTATCAAAATGAAAACTTATAACAAAAAATATTATATTGAATAAACGCAACTTTGCAAAACATATTGTTTAAAGTATTATATATATAAAATATTTTTATGAAGAATTATGGTAATGAGCTACAACTAAAAAAAATCATTATGATGAAGTGATCTTTAATGAGAATATTGAACTAATGGTTATAATGAGTAATGTAATTTTCTATTAAATAACTATAATTAAAAATATATTTAATAATGAGTGAAACAGTATCAATAGAAAATTAAAATTAAAATACACAACTCTTAAAAAAAAAAAAATTTTAATATTAAAATAGTTTTTAACCAAAAGTTATGATAAATAGACACAACTATAAATTATATATTAAGTTTTGTTATATTTCTATATTACTATAATCATTTCTAAAATTTTAGTTAGATTATAGAATAACATTGAATATTAGATATTTATATTCAAATTATTTAGATTTAACATAAAATGAAAATTTGTTTCAACAACAATGATTTGTTAGTTATTGATGAAGAAACAAATATAAATAGAATTCAAAATATATGACTATTTAAATAGACAAACCTATTAGAACAAAAAGTTGTGATGAAAAATATGAATAAAATATAGTGAAAAGACACAACTCTACAATGAACAAATACAACTGTTTGAGTTTTTAAAAAAGAACAAATAAAACCAATTTTTTTACAAAAAGGTACTACGAAAAGTCTCAACTGTTGTTCTTATTTATTCAGATTGTTATTATTATTTTTAAATATTAAAATATTTTTTTAACGGAAAGTTAAGATAAATAGACACAACTGTAAATTCAATATTAAGTTGTATAAAATTTCTCCATTGCGATAATCATTTCTAAAATTTTAGTTAGATTATAGAATATATTCAATTCTCTAGACTCAACATAAAATAGAAAATTTGTTTCAACGAACTTGTTAGTTAGTGATGAAGAGACTCATATAAAAGAGTTCAAAAAGCATGACTATTTAAATAGACACACCTATTAAAAAGAAAAGTTGTGATGAAAAACTAGAAATAAAATATAGTGAAAAGACACAACTCTACAATGAACAGATACAACCGTTTGAATTTTAAAAAAACAAATAAAAACATTTTTTTTACGAAAATGTACTAAGAAAAATTGCAACTGTTTTGTGTGCACTTGATTATACCTACAAACTCATATAAACTGATTTTAAATAGAAGACATCTTTATTACCATATTCAAAAGTCAAATCCAAAATCTTATTATATAATCCATTTTACTCTTCGAAAAAGACTCTAGGTATAAAATTAACTAAAAGTTGTAAATTAGATTCATCATTCCAAAAATCTTTTGTTAAATCAAGAATTGGAGGATTCTCTTTACTTTTAAAAGAATTAATGCTAGAGAATAATTTAGAGAGCTGTAAAAACCGTTGAGATTGAAATTTTATATTAGTTGGTGTCATGGCAAAAAAAAACTGAAAACAGTTCAAACAGACAAATATATATAGATTTCAAAAGATACGAGCATTCGAATAGACACAACTCTACAATGAACAGTTGCAACTTTACAAAAAAACCGTTACAATGAACAATCGCAACATTGTGTAAAACACACAATTTAAATTTTCTACAAATTTTTTTAGAAAATTATCCAAAAAGTACGATTGAAAAAACACAACTTTGGTGGCATTTATTTGGATTGCTATTATATATAGGTATTTTCATTTATTTTTTATATAAAATTAACTAAAAGTTGTAAATTAGATTCATCATTCCAAAAAATCTTTTGTTAAATCAAGAATTAGAGGAATTTCTTACTTTTAATAGAATGAATGCTAGAGAATAATCTAGAATCAGTAAAAACCATTGAGATTGTAATTTTATATTATTTTGTGTCATGGCAAAAAAAATTAAAAACAGTTCAAACAGACAAATATATAGATTTCAAAAGATATGAATATTCGAATAGACACAACTCACAATAAGCAGTTGCAACTTTACAAAAAAACCGTTACAATGAACAATCACAACTTTTTGTTAAACACATAATTTAAATTTTCTACAGATTTTTTTGAAGATTATCCAAAAGGTATGATTGAAAAACACAACCTTTGGTGGCATTTATTCGGATTGTTACCATATTGAAAAGTCAAATCCAAAAACTCACTATGTAATCTATCTAACTCTTGGAAAACACTCTAGGTATTTTCATTAAACTTTAATATTTAAAATTAATTAAAAGATGTAAATGAGATTCATTATTTCAAAAATCTTTGGTTAAATCAAAAATTAGAGGAATTTCATGACTTTTAAAAGAATAAATGTTAGAAAATAATTTAGAAAAATGTATAAATTGCTGAGATTGAACTTTTAGTTGATTTTGTGTCGTGGCAAAAAAAATGAAAACAGTTCAAACAGACAAACATATATAGATTTCAAAAGATACAAATGTTCTAGTCAACACAACTTTACAGTGAACAGTTGTAACTTTTCATAAATAACCGTTTCAGTGATCCATCACGACTTTTCAGAAAATATCCAAAATGTACGATTGAAAAAATACAACTGTTGGTCGCATTTATTCGGATTGTTATTATTATATAGATTTCCACATGGCCTGATCAATGAATTTTTTTTGTTTAATTTGAAACTTTTCATCTAACCCTATACTTCTTCTTCTTCTTCTTTCATTTAATATCTTATATTCATTAGCTTTTCGAATACACTCTGCACTATATTAGTACCAAGAAATAACCAAAAAAAAAAAAAAAAGCGAAAAGGCTCTGAATCCTCACTTTCTTCTCAATTCATATATTCTTGTTTGTAAAAAAAGAATTATGGGAGCAATGGTACTAATTACATTTGTCTTCTCATTAGTCTGCCACAAGTTCTGAGGTACAGAGAAAAACCAATTTACTTTTTAAATAATATAGTTGCCAAAACCTTTGTGCAGGAAAGTCTTCCTGATCAGATATCTTTGTCTAGAGGCCAAATCAAATGTTTAACTGTAACGCCACAAACCAAAATTGTGAGTTTTGGGGGAGGGTGTCGATCGACATCATGGTAGTGTTGGTCGACACCATTTCTGTCTGGTTTGACCAGATGGTTTTAATTGGCAATTTTTTTGGTCGGTTTGGTTTAACGAAAAACCATAGAACCAGACTATTAAGTGAGAAAAACGACCTAGGTCGTGTTTTATTGCTGTCTCGCAGCTGAAAACAGAGAGAAACAGAAGAGAAAAGTTTGTTCTTGAGTTTTGTGAGTTTTTGCGAGATTTTAAGCCTTTCTGGATGAGATCTTGCTGTGGGAGTGAGGATCCAAGGCTAGGAACGTGTGAGAGGCTTTCTGGGAGTGTAGGATTCGTCATTGGTTGTCAGAATCTTCCTGCAGAGAGGTGAGTGCATGACTATGGCTGATCTAAGCATGTGATTCCTTGTTCTTGCTTGTTTGTTGCTGTTTTTGTGTGTTTTGCTTGATGGGGTTGATTGCTACAGGTTCCTACGGACATATATGGCTTGGGTTTTGAGTATTGGGCGATTTGGTGGAGTTTGGGAGCGAGATTCGACTCTCGGCTTCGTGCGGATCGTGGTTGTAGAGGTAGTGTCGATCGACACTAATTGGTGTCGGCCAACACCAGTGAAGCGGCATCGATCGACACTGTGGGGTAGTGTCGGTCGACACCAGCCAAGTGTTGACACCTACCTTCCAGCGAGATGGTGTTTGCTTTCCTGGTTTGTATGTTTGGTTGTATTGATTGTTTGGACATTGGTATCACAGTTGCTTGTGTGTATAGCCGAGTAGATGGGAGGATTGCCTCACTGAGTGTTTATCAAATACTCATGCAACTCAATATGTGTTTGTGGTGCAGGTAAAGGCAAAGTGTGATCGTGGAATCAAGGCGATGAAGAGAAGGATGTTCTAGGGACTCGCTTGGTTGTTGTCTGGCATTGCTAGGTTGCTAGAGTGGGGTCATAGAACATTGCTAAGTTGCTGTTTCTGTGTTTCCTGTTGTTTGACTATTGGAATGGTTATGTTTTGAATAATGTTATTTATTATTTGGTTATTGGTTTATTGGTATTGTCTGTTGAATGTGTTTGTGGTTAGGTGGCTAGTGGGTATGGGACCACTAGTTGTAGAGTATTATTTATTATTATTATTATTATTATTATTATTATTAAAAAAAACAAGTCGGGTCGTTTCAGTTTGGTATCAGAGCCCTTACGGTTCTAGGGTTGGGTTCACTAGGCTTTGTGCTGTAGATGTTTGGGATTACATGTCTTTATTGATTATGTGAGTTAGTCAATTGTGTGTGGCATGGAGTCCTAGAACATCCTCTTCGAGCCTACTGTGTGATTCCACGGTGAGTATATGTTTATGTGTATGTTTAAATTGTGTGCTTAGCTTTCTGTTCATGGTAGTGCAGATGGTTAGAGGGGGTGCTGTTGCTGGTCGTGGTCGAGGACGCGGACGTTGGTCGTGGACGCGGACGTCGTCGTGGTAGGGGCAGAGTCCCAACGGTTAGTGAGACTGCTGACCAGAGTGTGACAGCTGAGGGTGTTGGCGAGTCGCAGGATGTCCAGGAGGATTCCATGAGTGTGGCCGGAGGGGGCGGTGTTGATGCTCCAGTGGTTGGTGATGCTAGGGTTCTGGGTGTGAGAATCCCAGCGGGTGGAGTCCCTGGTATTGATTTTGCGGGCTTGTTAGCATAGGTGTTGGAGCGGTTACCAGCAGTGGTACCGACTCAGACTCAGGTAGTGCCACCAGTGGTGGCGGAGGAGCGGCAGCCCGTGGCTGTGGATGTGGGAGGGCATAGTCGTTATTTGTCTATGCTCAAGGAGATGCATGGCATCAGTACTGCGCGGTTTTCAGGTGGTACAGACCCTACTGCTGCAGATGCGTGGAGGACGAGTGTGGAGCGTAACTTCCGCACTCTGAGATATCCTGAGGAGTTTTAGGTGGACATAGGGGTCCACCACTTGATTGGTGATGCTGAGATGTGGTGGAGATCAGTGGCTGCTATGAGAGTGCAGAGGGAGATGACTTGGGCTGACTTCATGGGGGAGTTCAACCGCAAGTATTTTTCGAGAGAGGCATTGGACCGGTTGGAGGTGCAGTTCCTTCAGTTATCTCAGGGGACGCGGTTAGTGCGGGAGCTGGACTTGGAGTTCAATCGACTTCTATCTTATGGGGGTCAGGCTATGGAGTATGAGGAGGCTCAGATCAGGAGGTTTTTGAGGGCTCTACGTGACGATTTGAGGGTTCACTGTAGAGGGCAGAGTTATGCTACGCGTGTAGAGCTGGTTGAGACTGCGGCAGAGATCGAGGAGGATATCCGGGCACAGTCAGTGGCGGTTAGTCCAGCAGTTCAGCCAAGTAAGGCTCAGCATCATGAAGGTTTTAGCAAGGGCGCCAAGCCTACGCAGGGAACCAAGAGGAGGTGGGAGGCTATGCAGAGGCCGAGTGGTGTGAGTTGCTTCGGTTATGGGAGCAAGGATCACAAGATTGCTAGCTGTCCCAAGAGGAGGGCTCCGACGACAGCAGCTCGTGTATGTTATCATTGCAAGGAGCTAGGGCACATCAGGCCCTTGTGTCCCAAGTTGCAGCCGGTGGCAGTGGCAGCGTTGCAGCAGGTGCAGCCGGGAGGGCAGCAGGTGGCACGGATTGAGCAGGCGCCACGGGTTTACACGACTGCAAAGACTAGTGGAACCAGTGCCGGGGCGATCACAGGTATAATTTCTGATACTCTGTCTTTGTAAATTCTTAGTAAGATCAGATTTTATGTTTGCCTGTGATAAAGTGTTAGGTTCTCAACACATGAGGTTTGTGTAGCGACCTTGTTGGTGGGCGGGTTTAAGTCTCACGTTATATTTGATTCTGGAGCTTCTCATAGCTTTATTACTCCGGAGTGTGTAGAGAGCGCGGGAATTAGAGGGGATCCTGGGGAGCGTACATGAGTTGTCAGGGTTGCGGGTGGCTAGTTCCTGTGAGTTATTGGATGAGCTAGAGGGGTGGATATTCAGATTGCAGGAGAGTCGTGGCCAGCGGATTTGCTTATCAGTCCAGTGGAGTTGTATGATGTTATTCTCAGGATGGATTGGTTGCATCGGCATATGGTGCATTTGGATTGCCATCGGGGTAGAGTGGAGTTTGAGCGTCCAGGAGAGAAGTTGGTTTTTCAGGGTATCAGACCAACTTCGGGGAGTCTCGTGATCTCAGCCATTCAGGCTGGGAAGATGATCGAGAAGGGTCGTGAGGCTTATTTGGTTACTATATCTATGCCAGAGTCAGTGGGGAAGTCTACGGTTAGCGGTATTCAGGTTGTGGAGGAGTTTGAGGATGTGTTCCAGTCATTGCAGGGATTACCATCATCTCGGTCTGATCCTTTTACGATTGAACTGGAACCAGCAGAGATGGCAGAGCTGAAGAAGCAGTTAGAGGATTTGTTGAGCAAGGGATTCATCCATCCTAGTGTATCACCGTGGGGAGCATCGGTGTTATTCGTTAAGAAGAAGGATGGGAGTTTCCGCTTGTGTATTGATTACAGGGGTCTCAACCGGGTCAATGTGAAGAACAAGTACCCTCTTCTCAGGATCGATGAGTTGTTGGATCAGTTGAGAGGTGCTACTTGGTTCTCCAAGATAGATCTAGCGTCGGTTTATCATCAGATTCCGATAGATGAGGCAGATGTGAGGAAGACTGCTTTCAGGATGAGGTATGGGCATTATGAGTTTGTGGTGATGCCGTTTGAGTTGACTAACACACCAGCAACTTTTATGAGATTGATGAACAGCGTGTTCCAGGAGTTTCTGGATGTGTCTGTCATCATTTTCATCAACGACATCCTGGTTTATTCTAAGAGTCCCGAAGAGCATGCAGTGCATTTAAGGGCAGTTCTGGAGAAGCTACAGGAGCAGAAGTTGTTTGCTAAGTTGAGCAAGTGCAGTTTTTGGCAGCGTGAGATGAGTTTTTCTGGGTCATATTGTGTCTGCAGATGGGGTTTCTGTAGATCCGGAGAAGATTCAGACTATTAGGGATGGGCCTAGACCGCAGAGTGCCACAGAGATCAGGAGTTTCTTTGGTCTGGCAGGTTACTACAGGAGGTTTGTGCAGGGGTTTGCGAGCAGAACACGTCCGTTGACTAAGTTGACAGGGAAGGATGTTCTTTTTGTTTGGTCACAAGAGTGTGAGGAAGGCTTTGCAAGCATCAAGGAGATGTTGACTACTACTACAGTGTTGGCTTTGCCTAAGCAGGGAGAGCCCTATGTGGTTTATACAGATGCATCCAGAGTTGGTTTGGGGTGTGTGCTGATGCAGCATGGGAAGGTGATTGCCTATGCTTCGTGGCAGTTGCGGAAGCATGAGGACAACTATCCTACTCATAACTTGGAGATGGGTGCTGTAGTTTTTACCCTGAAGATTTGGAGATCTTATCTTTATGGTGCAAAGGTACAGGTGTTCACAGATCATAAGAGCCTGAAGTATATATTCACTCAGCTCGAGCTGAATTTGAGGCAGAGGTGATGGATGGAGCTGGTGGCGGATTATGATTTTGAGATAGCCTATCATCCTGGTAAGGCTAACTTGGTTGCCGATGCTCTGAGTCGAAAGAGGGTAGTTTCGGCTCAGGAGCAGGAGATGGAGTCTCTGGTAGGAGAGATCAGTGCTTTGAGGTTGTGCGCTGTTTCTCAGGAGCCGTTGGGTTTGGAGGCGGTTGATAAAGCAGATCTTCTAACCAGGGTGCGTTTGGCTCAAGAGAGCGATTTGGGGCTGGTGAATGCCTCAAAGAATGTTGATTCAGAGTATCAGGTCTCAGATAATGGTACTATCTTTGTGCACGGTTGGGTTTGTGTGCCCAAGGATGAGGAGTTAAGGTAGGAGATCCTGAGAGAGGCTCATGCGAGCAAGTTTTCTATTCATTCAAGAGCGACTAAGATGTACCGTGATCTCAAGAGGTACTATCACTGGGTCGGGATGAAGAAGGATGTAGCTAGTTGGGTCACGATGTGCGATGTTTGCCAGCTAGTGAAGGCTGAGCATCAGGTTCCAGGCGGAATACTGAAGAGTCTACCCATTCCCAAGTGGAAGTGGGATATGATTACTATGGAATTTGTGGTAGGATTGCCAGTGTCTCGGACCTTTGATGCTATTTGGGTCATTGTGGACCGATTGACTAAGTCTGCACATTTTCTGGCCATTAAAAAGACTGATGGAGCAGTGGTCTTGGCTAAGAAGTATGTGAGAGAGATAGTCAGGTTGCATGGGGTGCCAGCGAGCATTGTGTCTGATAGGGATTCCAAGTTCACTTCGGTATTCTGGAGGGCATTTTAGGCAGAGATGGACACTAAGGTGCATATGAGTACAACTTATCATCCCCAAACAAATGGACAGTCAGAGAGGACGATCCAGACGTTGGAGGATTTGCTGAGGATGTGTGTGTTGGATTGGGGTGGCCATTGGGCCGATCACTTGAGCTTGGTAGAGTTTGCTTACAACAAGAGTTACCAGGCGAGTATTAGGATGGCTCCTTATGAGGCTTTGTATGGGAGGCCGTGTCGTACATCGTTATGCTGGACTCAGGTGGGGGAGAGGAGCATTTATGGGGCAGATTTTGTTCAGGAGACCTCAGAGAAGATTCGGGTTCTCAAGCTGAACATGAAGGAAGCTCAGGATCGGCAGAGGAGTTATGCTGATAGGAGGAGGAGAGATCTTGAGTTTCAGGTTGGAGATAGAGTGTACCTCAAGATAGCCATGTTGCGGGGTCCGAACAGGTCATTGACTGAGACTAAGTTGAGTCCGAGGTATATGGATCCGTTCAGAGTGATTGAGCGTGTTGGACCAGTGGCATATAGACTGGATGCGTGCTTTCCACAAGGTTTTCCATGTGTCTATGTTGCGGAAGTGTCTCCGTGAGGATGATCAGTTGTTAGCTAAGATTCATGAGGATCTTCAGCCTAACATGACGTTGGAGGCGAGACCAGTGAGGGTTCTCGAGGGGAGGTTCAAGGAACTTCAGAAGAAGAAGATTCCTTTGATGAGAGTCTTTTGGGACTGTGATGGTGTTGAGGAGCAGACTTGGGAGCCTGAGGCGAGGATGAAGGCAAGGTTCAAGAAGTGGTTCGAGAAGCAGGTCGCGACTTGAACTTGTCTAGCTTGGTCCTAGTTGTAGTCTGTGGCTGGAGCGGGAATTGAGTATTCCAGCCCATCTTTCTTGTTTACTTGGTCGCTTAGGGGTGGTTGGTTATGCGACTAAGTAACAAGATGAGGTGGGTGTTCGGGGTACGAAATTTCCGTGAGGTGGCGGTTTAAGGGAATGTTTCCTGAAATAGAAGTTCTAAAAATGGAAAGTTTTATGTGAGTAAGAATTTGTCTATTTTAGTGGTGGAGAGCCTTGGAGGGGCTTGTGTGGCCTTAGTGGCGGACTTTTGAGTCATTTTGCCCGTGTGTGGCAGTATTTTGAGTCATTGTGTGGCCTTTGTGGCGGGCTGTTTAGCCAGTTGTGTGGCCTTTGTGGCGGGCTGTTTAGCCAAATGTGTGGCCTTTGTGGCGGGCTGTTTAGCCAGATGTGTGGCCTTTATGGCGGGCTGTTTAGCCAGAGTTTCCTGTTTAGGCGGTCCTTCGGGACGAGTGGTCTTCGTGAAGGTCCTTCAGAACGAGTGGCCTTGGTGGCGGTCCTGTTTAGGACATTTGTTTGGGCTTGGTGGCGGTCCTGTTTAGGACATTTGTTTGGCCTTTGTGGCGGTCTTGTTTAGGACATTTGTTTGGCCCTAGTGGTAGTGAGATGATCCACGTGTGGTCATGAGGTATTCCAGTGAGAGGAATATGTGGTTGGTAGGACATTGTGATGTTTTACGCGAGCCACGGGAAGGATACCTGGATAGGGATAGGACTCAGTCATGTTCATAATTGTTTGCTCGCGACTCTTGGGGGACTTTGGTTCTCCTAGTATTGTCATATTCTGAGACTTTGTGGCTTGGGAGTATGGTTGGTATATCGACTTCGGATGACTATCAGGGGGCGCGCTGTAGGGTGGCAACCCGAGAGACGAATATTGGATTTTCTTATATATTATGGCATGCGGGCTTAGGCCCGATGAGGAGCCAACTTTATGGCATGCAGACTTAGGTCTGATGAGGAGCCAATAAAAACTCAAGGTTTAGACCTATGGGTAAAGGAAAGTCCAAAAGTTGGGAGCAAATAATGCATGGAGCGTGAGTCTATCGCCTAGAGGTGACCTTTCGTAGATCGGTCAAAAGAGTGCGGGCCGTGGAGACGGTCGCACGGGAGTCCTTGGCTGATGGATGTTCGAGATTCGAGGACGAATCTATGTTGGTGGGGGAGAATTGTAACGCCCGCGAACCAAAATTGTGAGTTTTGGGGGAGGGTGTCGATCGACACCATGGTGATGTTGGTCGACACCATTTCTGTCTGGTTCGACCTGATGGTTTTAATTGGCGATTTTTTGGTCGGTTTGGTTTAAGGAAAAACCATAGAACCGGACTATTAAGTGAGAAAAATGACCTAGGTCGTGTTTTATTGTTGTCTCACCGCTGAAAACAGAGAGAAACAGAAGAGAAAAGATTGTTCTTGAGTTTTGTGAGTTTTTGTGAGATTTCAAGGCTTTCTGGGTGAGATCTTGCTGTAGGAGTGAGGATCCAAGGCTAGGAACGTGTGAGAGGCTTTCTGGGAGTGTGAGATTCGTCATTGTTTATCAGAATCTTTCTACAGAGAGGTGAGTGCATGACCATGGCTGATCTAAGCCTGTGATTCCTTGCTCTTGCTTGTTTGTTGCTTTTTTTGTGTGTTTTGCTTGTTGGGGTTGATTGCTACAGGTTCATACGGACGTATATGGCTTGTTTTGAGTATTGGGCGATTTGGTGGAGTTTGGTGCGGATCGTGGTTGCAGAGGTAGTGTCGATCGACACCAGTGAAGCGGCAACGATCGACACTGTGGGGTAGTGTCGGTCAACACCAGGAGCCAGTGTCGGTCGACACTTGGCTGGTGTCAGTCGACACCTCCCTTCCAGCGAGATGATGTTTGCTTTCCTGGTTTGTATGTTTGTTTGTATTGATTGTTTGGACATTGGTATCACAGTTGCTTGTGTGTATAGCCCAATAGATGGGAGGATTGCCTCACTGAGTGTTTATCAAATACTCATGCATCTCAATATGTGTTTGTGGTTCAGGTAAAGGCAAAGTGTGATCGTGGAATCAAGGCAATGAAGAGAAGTCTATGAGAGTCGGTATCAAACCTGACAAAACTAGAAGTCTTGTAAGTAATGCTAGCACCCGAAAAAACATAAGGATGTTGTGATTTGAATTGACCTTTATATATGCTGATGGGTTTGGAGTTGTTTTCTGGCAGTGATTTGTCTAACAACAATCTGACTGGTTCGGTCCCAGAGTTTTTGGCTGATATGGAGTCGTTAAAATTCATGTAAGTTTAGACTTAAGTCACAAAAATCTGAAATTTCTTCTTTACACAGAAAAAAATCTAACATGTTGAAAACTCTGAATCGTGCAATGAACTAAATATGGTTCGATACCTAAACGTCTCCTTGATAGAGCACAAAAAGGATTGGTTACACTTAAGGTAATAATTGTGCATTAGTATCAGATCTTTAGCTAATATAGTCGAGACCTGAATGTGTGTTTTAGATGCGTACATGTTGTGATCTCTCTCAATTAAGATCTCTTGAGCTCATTTGTGCTATGGAATTATAATGCAAGAAAGTAAAAACACCAAAAAAAATTTACAAGTTCATATCTCAAATCGGAACCCTATATGTCTCCCAGAGCATCCCACGGAAACCACAGCCTTTAAGTTTTTCAATCTCTCTCTCTCTCTCTCTCTCTCTCTCTCTCTCTCTCTCTCTCTCTCTCTCTCTCTCTCTCACCTCGCACAGTTCACTCACTTCACTTGTCTTCAAGAACATAAAACAGAGGTGTTCTGTTTTTGATATACTTTGTGAGTTTAAACCAAAAAAAAACTCAAAATAAAATCTTCTAACTTTCTAATTAAAGCTTTTTTTGTGAAAACTCTAGCGTGGACGAATTTCCAGGGCTATGTTCCTCTCTTTCATGCGCCACCACAAGCAAGAAGAAGACAAATATTGTTATTGCATCTATTGCAACAACACTCTTTTTAATCTTACTCATTGCACCCGTCTTTATAGTTATCTGCAAGAGGAAAACGAAAGCCGATCGACATCCCATTTCAGGTATGTAGTCCTAATACTTAGACATTACGTAGTCCACAATCTTCAACAACTAGCTAGTAATCTTTTGATTTCGATTTTGTAGAAAATAATAAAATTCAGCAATGGGATCAAAGTAGCTTGTCAGACAATGCACACAACAACGTGTTCACATACGAAGACTTCGCTCAAGCAACTGGTAACTTCTCAAGCACCAACCTCATTGGACAAGGTGGGTTTGGTTATGTTCACAGAGGAGTTTTTTCCGAAGGAACTCATGATGTTGCGGTTAAACAGCTTAAAGCTGGAAGCAGGCGAACAAGAGTTTCTAGCGGAGATAGAGATCATTTCATCACAGGCATCTTGTTTCTCTTGGAGAACCACACGATATGAACAGTAAAGCTATGGCATGTAATGTATATGCATACAGTGAATGATTCGCTGTTAATTCCAAAATTTAACAAAAAGAATGATTATATTGTTTCCACTAGAAACAAAAAACAACTAGTGAGTGGAAGACAATTTTTATCTATCTCAACAATGCAATAAACGTCAAAACGTCGAGTCGTATAAGTACTATAACTCAGTCGTCAAGTCGTATAAATAAGCTGTTTTTTTTCAGATTATTTCTTGTGATAACTCAACCACAAAGCATTATAACTCCGTCGTCATATGAATCGACGAGACTTTTCGTTTTCCCGTAAATACTATCTGATACTAGGATTTTTGTATGTCCTAGTAGGTTCAATTAACTTTATGTAGTTGAAGTACTTAAGGTGTCAATCCAAATGGGATGATGCTAGTTACTCAAGATGCAATCAATATTTCACAAGTCAAGCCAATCCAAAGAGAGTGTTTTTATCTAACAATCGTAGGATGATCAGAATGCAAAACAAAAATGAGCTACAGGACTAGAAACGAGAATGTATGACAAGAAGCGAAAATGAATGAAAACAGAAAACGAGTCTAAGCAAGAATTAGATAGCAAGATCAGAAACAATTTCAGGATGTAATAAAAATCAGAAAGATAGAAGTCCTAAGGATGGGAGTAATTGATGTCGAAGGAGTATCCTAGTGTACAGAGTGTTTAACATACCACAAGCAAACTATCCCTAAACAATGAACATCACGACTTAGCTAATCCAATCTCTTGACAGAAGCTACTCATACTCAACCACTTCCAAACCTAACTCTCGCTAGAGAAACATGATCAAGCATGGCATGACAAACACGTTCATTCACGTCAACAAACATCCTAGACAACTAATCTCTTAGGCTAGGAATGTAAGTCTCTGGTACTAGTTGGTTAGACATTTCATCAAACACTTTTTGGGTGTGGAAATATCTAAGACCTAGTTCCAATTGATCAGAGAGAAACTAGTATTCCTAACTCTAGTCTAGAAGGGAATCATACGAATCTAAGCTTAAACACCCTACATACTAAGATCCTCCACCTAATCTATCACATCCTCAAGAACAATCACACTACTCAGATCCAAAAATCATCATCAAAGATACGAATGAGATGAACAACTTTGAATCAAGCATAGTAAGATATATAAAAATGAGATGAACAACTTTGCAAAAGAAATCAAATGCAAAAACTCAATAAACTCAAAGATGTCGGATTACAAAGTCTGAGAACGTTTTTGGTGGCTAGGTGATATGTCTATATTTTGTCTCTCCTTAGCATATATTTATCATGCATTTAGCTAGGATAACTGATTGTTTTACATCATTTTCAATTCTATTCTATACACTTTGCATGTCTAGGTAGTTCTTGCATCATCCTAGCATACATTGTGCATTTTGGAGTATTTTAGGTATCTAGGAGACGTCAGAAACACGTTACTCGAACCGTCGATCGAGCCACTCTCACTTACCGTCGATCGAGCCACTCTCACTCACCGTCGGTCGAGCCACTCTTACTCACCGTCGATCGAGCCACTCTCACTCACCGTCGATCGAGCCACTCTCACTTACCGTCGATCGAGCCATCCTCACTCTCACTCGATCGAGTCGCCTCTGTTCAAGTCACGCCCCACTTCACTCGAGCCACCCAGGTCGAGCCACGATGACATTGCATTCCATTCGATGCGCACGGACTCGATCGCACATGTCAGGAAGAAAGACGTTTGGTTTCACACGCTTCAGGAGATCATCGAACCGACGCTTTACCTTGTCGTTTTAAGTTTTAGGGCCTTCCATGTTGGACCACTATATATATTTTGTTAAGTCTTTGCTGAGACATCTTATATTTTATCTCGCATTGTTTTCTTTTCTTGAAGGTTAACATAGCCACCAAATACGTTCTGAGACTTTGTATTCCGATATCTTTGAGATTATTCAGTTTTTGCATTGGATTCCTTCTACAAAGTCGTTCATCTTATTTTTATCTACCTAATGATGCTTGTTTTAATGTTTTCTATGTTTGCATCCTTGATGATGATTTTCGGATCTGAGTAGTGTGGTAGTTCTTGAGGATGGGATAGATTAGGAGGAGGATCTTAGGATGTAGAGTGTTTAAGCTTTGATTGTATGATTCCCTTCCGGACTAGAGTTAGAAATACTAGTTTCTCTCTGATCAATTGGAACTGGACTTTAGACATTTCCGCATCCAAAAGGTGTTCGATGAAATGTCTGACCAACTAGTGCCAGAGACTTACGTTCCTAGCCTAAGAGATTAGTTGTCTAGGATGTTTGTTGACGTGAATGAACTTGTTTTTCATGCCATGCTTGATCATGTTTCTCTAGCGAGAGCTAGGTTTGGAAGTGGTTGAGTTTGAGCAGCTTCTGTCAAGAGAATGGATTAGCTAAGAAGTGATGTTCATTGTTTAGGGATGGTTTACTTGTGGCCTGTTAAATACTCTATAGACTAGGATACTCCACCGACATCAATTATTCCCATCCGTAGGACCTCTTTCTTTCTGATTTTTATTACATTCCTGAGACTGTTTCGTTTCTTGCCTTTTTAGTTCATGCTTAAACTCGTTTATGTTTTTATTCATTTTCGCTTCTTGTCACGCATTCTCGTTTCTAGTTCTGTGACTCATTTTTATTTTGTATTGTCATCATTCTAGGACTGTTAGATAAACACCCTCTTTGAATTGGCTTGACTTGTGATTTCTTGATTGCATCTTAATTGTTAGTAAAGTTTCCCAACTGGATTGACACCTTCTGTACTACAACTGCATTAGGTTAATTGAGACCTACTAGGATAGACACACAAAAATCTTAGTATCAATTTGGCGTCGTTGCCATTTGGGATTCGTTTTTCTACATTTAAAATTTCAAGTTTTGCAAGATTAAGTTCTATTACACTTATCATTCTGAGTACTGACTTGTTTTGGTTGTCTGCTTATTTGTTTTGCATCTCAGGAACCTGTTGATTGCAACGTTGCATGCACACCAGATCAAGAGGACATCAGAATCTCCTTCCTACTATCGACGACATCAATCGGTTACAAAGACCACGACAAGCTCGTCAACTCACTGATCATCCCGCCCCCGTCACTATGGAACAACCAAATGGACCACATCCGGGACCGCGAAACATTGGTGCTGGAGATGCACCGAACACTCATACTCAGCGTGCTGGAATCGTCCCTCCCACCGTGCAGAACAACAACTTCGAAATCAAAAGTGGTCTGATCTCCATGATCCAAGGAAACAAGTTTCACGGGTTGCCTATGGAGGATCCACTCGACCACTTGGACGAGTTCGATCGTCTGTGCAGTCTCACCAAGATCAACGGCGTGAGTGAGGATGGTTACAAGTTGCGCCTCTTCCCATTCTCCCTAGGAGACAAAGCTCATCAATGGGAGAAAAAACTTCCCAAGGGATCAATCACCACCTGGGATGGTTGCAAGAAAGCATTCTTGGCCAAGTTCTTCTCCAACTCCAGAACAGCACGTCTCATGAATGAGATTTCTAGCTTCACTCAGAAGAGCTCAGAATCATTCTGTGAAGTCTGGGAGCGTTTCAAGGGTTACCACAGCCAGTGTCCACACCATGGTTTTAGCAACGAGTCACTGCTGAGCACTCTCTACCGTGGTGTACTACCAAAGATACGTATGCTGCTTGACACTGCTTCTAACGGTAATTTCCTGAACAAAGACGTTGAGGAAGGATGGCAACTGGTGGAGAATCTCGCTCAGTCTGACGGCAACTACAATGAGGACTATGACCGCACAGTTCGCGGCGATGCTGGGTCTGAAGAGAAGTACAAGAAGGACCTCAAAAATGTCAATGAGAAGCTTAATCGTATCTTGCTAAGCCAGCAAAGGAGCATCCACTTCGTATCTGAGGATGACCCTTTCCAAGTTCCAGATGGGGAGGGTGAGCAGAATCAGGATGGATACAACAAATGTTACAACCCCTACAAGACGAACCCCAATCTGTCTTACCGAAGTAACAACGTTGCTAATCCACAAGATCAGGTGTACCCACCTCATCAACAACAATAAGGTCAACAAAAACCTTTTGTGCCTTACAATATGGGATTCGCTCCAAAGCAACAGTTCCAGCAGGGTTACCAAGCTCCCTCAGGACCACCGCCAGGATTCCGCCCTCAACCAGTTCAGCCTACTCCAGCCCCAGATCAAGAAAAAAGCAAATGATGCAACAAATTCTTCAGGGTCAAGCTAGCGGTTCTATGGATACTGCTAAGAAGTTTGCTGACCTTAGTTAGAGGATGGAATGTTCCTACAATGATCTGAACGTCAAATTTGAAGCTCTGAATTCGAAGATAAGGTACATGGAAGGCCAATCCGCTTCTACTCCTGCACCAAAGCCTGGCCAATTCCCAGGGAAGGCTGTTCAGAACCCCAAGGAGTTTGCCAATGCAATTACGCTGCGAAGTGGGAAAACATTGCCTCCTAGGCAAGGAGTTCCAGACGTCACTGAGGACAGTGAGGAATTAGATAGGGAGGATTTTGTTCAAGATGAAGCTCAGATGAAGAATCCAGTCGACGAAGTCAAGGATCCTATCGAGCCAGTGAAGCAGTCCGCACCTGAAGCAGTTAAGGAACCTGTTATTTCTGATGACAAACCTGCGAGGTTCATCCCTCCACCATACAAGCCTCCTCTACCATTTCCAGTGAGGTTTAAGAAGCAGCTTACTGAGAAGTACAAAGCCTTGTTCGAAAAACAAGTCAAGGAGATTGAGTTGAGGATGCCATTGCTGGATGCATTCGCACTTGTTCCTCACTACTAGAAATTCCTCAAGGACTTAGTGATGAAGAGATCAAAAGAAGTTCAAGGCATGGTGGTACTAAGTCTTGAGTGCAGTGCAATCATCCAGAAGAAGGTTGTACCCAAGAAGCACAAAGATTCTGGATCATTCACTCTACCTTGCTCCATTGGACCTATGTTCTTTGATAGGTGTCTATGTGATCTTGGCGCTTCAGTTAATCTGATGCCATTCTCTATGGCTAAGAGATTGGGTTTCACAAGGTTTAAGGGTTGCGAAATCTCCCTCATCCTTGCAGATAGATCAGTGAGACTTCCACATGGTATTTTAGAAGACTTACATGTCAGGATCAGAGACGTGGAAGTGCCAACCGACTTTGTGGTTCTGGAGATGGATGAAGAACCAAAAGATCTTCTGATCTTAGGAAGACCGTTCTTGGCGACTGCTGGAGCCATCATTGATGTCAGAAATGGCAAGATTGATCTTAATCTGGGCGACGGCTTCATTATGAAGTTTGACATCAAGGATAATTTGAGGAAGCAAACAATAGGAGGACAAGTCTTCTACATTGAAGATATGGATAAGTTGGCTGATGAGTTGTTGGAGGAATTAGCTGAGGAGGATCATCTCAAGATTGCTTTGACCAAGGATGGAGAAGAAGGGTTCATGCATGAGGAGACCACTTGTTACAAGAATCTTCTAGACTCCCACAGAGAAACGGATGGACCAGAAGAATTCGAGCAGCTATCTGACGCAAAGGAGGTATGTGCAGTTGAGACAGAGAGTTCAGAACGTGATATCTCCCACTCGACCGTGATCGCTCCAGACCCCCATGCTGACGACTGGTCGGAACTGAAAGCTCCAAAGGTAGAACTTAAAACTCTTCCTTCCGGACTTAGGTATGTTTTTCTTGGAGCCAATTCTACTTATCCTGTCATAGTGAATGCTAGGTTGAGTGATGATGAATTGGGGATGCTAGTAACTGAGCTTAAGAAATATAGAAAGGTTATAGGTTATTCTTTAGATGATATCAAGGGAATCTCACCTAGTCTTTGCACACATAGGATCAATCTTGAAAATGAGTCTTATGCTAGCATTGAACCCCAAAGGAGATTGAATCCTAACCTGAAGGAAGTAGTAAAGAAAAAAATTTTAAAACTTCTTGATGTTGGAGTTATCTATCCTATCTCTGATAGTACTTGGGTATCTCCAGTGCACTGTGTACCTAAGAAGGGAGGCATAACTGTGATAAAAAACAAAAAAAATGAGTTAATCCCAACTAGGATCATCACAGGACATAGGATGTGCATTGATTATAGGAAGTTGAATGCTGTTTCTAGGAAAGATCATTTTCCTCTGCCTTTCATTGATCAAATGTTGGAGAGACTAGCTAGTCATCCTTATTACTGTTTCCTTGATGGGTATAGTGGATTTTTCCAAATCCCTATCCACCCAAATGATCAGGAAAAGACAACCTTTACTTGTCCTTATAGCACTTTTGCCTACAGACGCATGCCATTTGGTTTGTGCAATGCTCCAAACACCTTTCAGAGGTGCATGACTTCAATTTTCTCGGATTTGATTGAGGAGTCAGTGGAAGTGTTTATGGATGACTTCTCTGTATACGGTTCCACTTTCTCCTCTTGTTTGTTAAATTTGTGCAGGGTATTGACGCGATGTGAGGAGACGAACCTGGTGCTGAACTGGGAAAAGTGCCACTTCATGGTTGAAGAAGGGATCGTTCTGGAACACAAGATTTCTGAAAAAGGAATTGAGGTTGACAAAGCTAAGATTGAGGTCATGGTTCAGCTTCAACCGCCTAAGACAGTGAAAGACATCAGAAGCTTTCTGGGACATGTTGGGTTTTACAGGAGATTCATCAAGGACTTCTCAAAAATTGCAAGACCTTTGACAAGGTTGCTGTGCAAAGAGGTTGAGTTCGAATTTGATGCAGCATGTTTGGAAGCTTTTAGCAAGATCAAGGAGGCCTTGGTTTCGGCACCCATAGTACAAGCTCCGAATTGGAATCATCCGTTTGAGATCCTGTGTGATGCTTCAGACTTCGCAGTTGGAACAGTTCTGGGACAGCGTATTGACAAGAAGCTTCATGTTATCTACTATGCAAGTCGTACCCGGGACGAGACTCAAGGGAGGTATGCTACCACAGAGAAGGAACTCCTAGAAGTTGTGTTTGCATTCGAAAAATTCAGGAGTTATCTTGTGGGTTCAAGGGTCATTGTGTATACAGATCATGCTGCTCTGAGACACACATACTCGAAGAAGGATACCAAGCCAAGACTGTTGAGATGGATTCTGCTTCTTCAAGAGTTTGACATGGAGATCGTTGACAAGAAAGGAACAGAAAACAGAGTTGCAGACCACTTGTTAAGAATGAGGATTGAAGATGTTGTTCCAATAGATGATTCAATGCCTGAGGAACAACTTCTGGTCGCCCAGGTTTGTGAGCAGATGCATGACACAGGGGTTGAAAACCTAAAAATCAATTGTATGGTGATCACTACTGACACTGCACCATGGTATGCAGATTTCGTGAATTACAAGGTTTGTGGAGAAGTTCCTGATGACATGGATCCCTACAAGAAGAAGAAGTTTTTCAGAGAGGTCAACCACTACTTCTGGGATGAACCCTATCTGTACAAGAGAGGTTCTGACGGTCTGTTCAGAAGATGCATAGCAGAAGGGGAAGTACAGGGAGTGCTTGAGCACTGTCACGGCTCCACCTATGGAGGTCACTTCGCCACATTCAAGACAGCTCAGAAGGTTCTTCAAGCAGGTCTCTGGTGGCCAACCTTGTTCAAAGACGCTCACAGTTTCATCACCAAGTGTGATGCCTGTCAGAGGAACATCACAAGGAGGAACGAGATGCCCCAGAATCCGATCCTGGAAGTGGAGATATTTGACGTTTGGGGTATAGACTTCATGGGACCTTTCAACCCTCCATCTAATGGTAATGTCTACATTCTGGTAGTAGTTGATTACGTTTCCAAGTGGGTCGAAGCCATTGCCAGTCCTACCAATGATCACAAGGTTGTTATAAAGCTGTTCAAAAGTATAATTTTTCCAAGGTATGGGATACCCAGAGCAGTGATCAGTGATGGTGGAACTCACTTCATCAACAAGGTGTTTGAGAGTATGCTGAGAAAGTATGGGGTATCTACAGCGTATCACCCTCAGACCAGCAGACAGGTTGAAGTCTCGAATAAGCAGATCAAAGGTATCTTGTCAAGGATTGTTGGGGTTTCGAAGAAAGATTGGTCTGTCAAGCTGGACGAGACTCTCTGGACGTACAGAACAGCATTCAAGACGCCAATAGGCAGAACACCATTTCAGTTGGTATATGGTAAAGCATGTCATCTCCCTGTGGAGGTTGAGTACAAGGATCTTTGGGCTATCAAGTTGCTGAACTTGGATATTGATACAGCTCAGACTAAGAGGACTCTTGATCTACATGAGTTAGAAGAAATCAGACTTGATGCCTATGAGAGCTCAAAGATTTACAAAGAAAGAACCAAGAATTTTCATGATAAGAAAATTGTTGTCAAGGAGCTCAAGGCTGGAGATCAGGTGTTGCTTTTCAACTCTAAGCTTAAGTTATTTCCTGGAAAGCTTAAGTATAGGTGGTCTGGACCTTTTGACGTCAAGGAAGTTCTGCCATTCGGAGCCATCACTCTTCTGAACAAGGATGGTAGCGATTTCACTGTAAATGGTCAGAGAGTCAAGAAATATTTAGCTGATCAAGTCCGACTAGAGGGGTCTTATGTGCTCCTTTATGAACCTCAAAAAGCATAAAAAGCTGAAAAGTCAAGCTAGGGACTTTAAACAAGCTCACTTGGGAGGAAGTCCCAAAGGTATCATTGTAAATATTTTTTTTAGGATCCTTGTGTTTTTAATTTTTTGTTTTTGGTTTTCTTGTGTTCAGGAATCTACAGAAGGGAGTCTGAGCAACAGAAAAAAAAAAAAAAAAAAATAGCAGTCAAAATAGTGAGTTCAGAGTCAAACCGAGTATGATGGATGTTACATAAGTGAAGTCAAGAAAAGTTACAGAAGAGATAAAGTATACAGAAAAAAAAAATCAAGGAAAAGCAAAGTCAAAGAGAGTTTGTTGACTTTATGCGAGAACAGAAGGCAGAATACAGGGGAATCTTAATTATTTGTTTTATCACTCCTCTCCTCTCACCCACGTGCATGTCATATCACCGTCCCTCACCCTTTGTTTCCCCCCACTAGACATATCAACTTTATGTCTCATCTTCTCACATCATCCCACCACCACTCACCCACCACACTCCCTTTCACACCATACTCGACACACTCTCTCTTTCGTTCCATCTCTCATTTTTCCCAACCTTTACTCTCTATTTATTACACACCTCTCTTTCGTTCCATCTCTCATTTTTCCCAACCTTTACTCTCTATTTATTACACACCTCCCTTTCCTTTCCTAATCACCCACCAACCACTCAATTATTCACTTACCTCACTTCACTCTCTCACTGCTCGACATCACCACTCTGCTCCAGTCCGACGAAGTCATGCCAGCGCTCATCCGCCGTTTTGCTGCCCCCCTCGAATTCGCTACACGCCATGCTCGACCCGTCGTCACCGTTACGCTCGACTCGACTGTCGTTTCATCCGTTCAAGCCGTTTTCTGTTCATCACCAACCCACCGTTCGAGCCGTTCCAGTAAAGCATCGATCGAGCCAATGTCAAATCCGCCGTTCGAGCCATCCCCGAGAAGGACCGTTCGAGCCTTTCCCGTCAAGCTTCGATCGAGCCAACCTACCTCTCTTACTCGACCCGACGCTCGAGCCGCTTCCACGTCTCCGTGAAGCACCACCGCTCGAGACAACTCAAGTCGACTCGACCCGCCGACTGTTCAACCCATTCCCTCGAGCCGGTTTCCGCTGCCACCATCGAGCCATTGTCGAAGCGAGTCCGAGAAGACCCGATCGAGCCATTGTCGAAGCGAGTCCGAGAAGACCCGATCGAGCCATATCCACTTTCTTCCATCAAGCCATCTCCGACGCCTCCGCTCTATCACGCTCGAACCACATCCGCGAAGGCTCCTCAATCAAGCCAACAACTCGAACCAACACCGAAGTCATTCGTTCGAGCCACCGTCTCACCCCGCTTCAATCGATCCAATCCCGTGAAGCGTCAATCGAGCCGCATCTGCACCTTTCAATTGAGCCGTCCTCAACACGCCGCTCGAGCCGCTATCGTCAACCCGCTTCCACATCCGATCGAGCCACTCACACGCGCTACCGGTGGAGAAGATCATCACGACACAACTCGACTTTGCGGTTTGATACACTCATCTCTTAGCGTACTAAGTACCAAGTTTGTTACACTTTTTAATAAGTTGCTCACTAACATATTGACGTTTAGTTTTGAGTTCACCATGTCTCAGAGAAACAGAAAAAGTACTGAGCTTATACATGAGATGAGAGAAGCGTATGGTTGTGTTGGTGGAGAACACTCATCACCTGAATCCATGGCAAAGCGTTTTCTGAAAATGAAGAACATGGTTGACGAAGTTGTTGGGGGTTCAGCACAGGCAGCAGGGTCAAGCAGACCAGACAAACCGCTCTCCAAGAGCAAGAGCCGTGGGAAGAGACCAGTACGAGCTTCAAACTCCAAGGAGGAAGGGAGTGATTACGAACAAGAGGAACCTGCGTTGCGCTCAGAACAAGCTCCCAGAAAATCGGTCAGACGGAAGAGCGCTGAGACGAAACTAACTCCCAAGGAATACTACGAGCTGTTCCAGCAGTTGGAGTTCGCTGGAACAAGATATCCCCATGTTGAGACGATGCAGCAACTCGGAATTGCGGAGGATGTTCAGTATCTGTTTAGGCGGTGCCATCTGGAGAGAATCATGAACACACCCAAGAATGGATACGGGGATGAATAATTCAGTTCCTCTGTACTCTGGAGATGCACCTGTATGAGGATGAGCCGGAAATGATGTCTGCTGGAGGTCTGGGCTACATTACATTTCGCGTTCACGGCCAATTCTACACTCTCACCTTCATAACCGTCGAAGAGATGTTTGGATTTCCCAGCGGAATGGGGACTACGCCGCAGTTTGATAGGAATGAGATATCCGCACTATTGGCAATGATTGGGAGCAAGCCCACATTCACTTCATCGAAGACAAAAGTGTTGAACCTGCGAAGCCCAGTGTTGCGTTACTTCCAGAAGGCGGTTTCCAATGCATTTTACGCCAAAGAGATTAATGGATACATGACGAACGGCGAGCTCGAGATGAGTGATCTGGCGCTTAAGGGATTCTCATTCACTGCCATGGATTACACCGCGCTGCAAGGTGACTTATCCAACACTTCCGTCTCGCTCTACCTTATCAACTACATGATGTCATACAAGAATTGGGTCTCGAGGCTCAGCAGCAACCACACTCCCGGAGTGATGTGCATGGGAGGCGTAGTGACTTGGTTTCTTGAGGTTGTTGGCGTTCCCCTACACTCTGAGTCGCACCCACCACGTTGGATAGACATCAGTAACTTGCGACAGCTACGCACTTTGGATTGGGGTTTAAGGCATGGACGGTTGCTCTACAAGTTTGTGTACCCTGCGGTCGGTCCCTCGAGATTACTCCTCCCTTGCGTCGAGTTGACAAAAATCTTAGGGGTTAGCATATCGAGTTCATCCCTCCCGCGGACACCCTATACAATTTTAACGCTGAGGAGGAACATATAGACGTTGTGGAAGCAGAAGTCGAGCCAATGGAGGAAGACACCAAGGAGTACCGCCCAGAGCAGTTCTAATTCGAGGAGTACTCAGACCCAAGAATGGCGAAGGGGGTCAGAGCCGCTCATCAACGCCTCAACCAGCTTCAGCGATAGGAGAAAGCCCGAGACAAGACGCTCAGCAGCTTCACCAAGACTATCAAGAACTTCATGCATAAGTTTAGCTGTTTGACCTCCACAACCGCCATCCCTAGGTCTATCCCTGAGGACACCAGACCAATGCCAGGACGTCCTTCCGCGACCATAGAGCAAACACCTTCCCCGATTCCCTCTCCAGCACGTCAATCTTCATATGTGCCTCGGGAGCGTCAATCCTCACCCGCTCCTTCACACCACTCTTCACACGAGTCTAGGGAGAGACAGAGACGCGGTTCGCGAGGTTCCAGAGCCTCCTCCAGTCGTCGTTCATCGCGTCGTTCCGCAGCTCAAGGTGAGCAAGAGGTTGAGCAGCAGGTCGAACATCAAGGCGATTATCCGCCTACCGAGGTAGTTGTGCTAGAATCGGACCATGTTGAGTCCAGAGTCGATGACATGCAGTGTGACGAGCAGCCGAACATGTATCAGAACATGCAAGCGGTTGAGCAGCAAGTCGACCAACCAGCTGAGGTCACACCTGCGGATACCGAACAAGGTGAAGGATAGAGTCAGTTTCATGCCCCTCCTTGGGCGAGCACAGACTCCTTCTTCTACTACTGAGGTACTCCGACCTTCCCTTTGTACATACCATTTCATTCCTGCATTGTTTCTGATGTGATTCTTAAATCCTCCTGCAAATTTTTCTTACACAAGAGACTGTGTAATTTAAGTTTGGGGGAGGGTTTGAGATGATGTATCTGATATTGTGTTCTGTGATTCTTATTTCAATTTTTTTTTCATCATATCATGTTTGAGTATGCATCCATCTATTTGCATAGAAAAACCCAAAAAATATTGAAAAAAAAAACTCGAAAATTTCCACAAAAACATATTGTTCATGTAGTTTGCACTTGCATATTAGGATTGAGTCTAGGTTTATTCATATAGGGTTTTTGCATTTAGCATAGGGGTTGATGATGATTGTAACCTTGTTAGCATGTTGGATTCAATAGGATAGGATCAAGGCCCTTGTTATTAGTTCTTTGATGTTTGTTGATTGAACTTGAAATTGTAAGATAGAAGCATGTTTTGAATTGATATCATTCCCTATCTACCTGAACCTAATCTTGACTTGCAATTATCCTGTTATGCATTGAAATTGAACTCATGGATACCACATATATACTTGGATTATCTTTCTCCTTTTTACCACCCTTGTTAATCCAAGTAGCTGATTCCCATCTTTGGAACAGTTTCCCGCACCCTTAACCAACCCTTTTTTCAAGTCAATTGTATTCTTGAGTGTCAGGCCTTTTTCCGAGTTCAGCTTGTTAGAAAGTGTTAGGTTCTAACCGACAAGAGTAGGATCTTGTGTAGTTCTAGTTCGCGTTATCCGGACTAGTAGGACTAGGTGAGAACTCGATTTTGGGCATTGGGTATGGATTTGTGCAGAAAAGTGAAGAGTAAAAAGAAAGTAAAGGGTAGAAAGTCTTTAGGAGGGGGATGTGTTTTCAAAGTAAAGGATTTGGGTTGAGCAAAATAATGAGTTACTGGTTCTGGGCATAATATGAAAAGATTAGACAAAGAAAAGAAAGTAAAATGTTTAAGATGTCTAGAATCCTTAGAAGAAAAGAAAAAAGAACCTTACTGATAATAAAGATTTCTCAATCCGCTAGAATGATAAGAAGTGAACTCCTCCTAAGACCAAGTCTAAAGAATGAAAGAATGGGTTTGAGATGAAGTTTCTGATGAAGGGTAGAGATAGGACCAACTTCGGTTTGGAATGTTCTTTGGGTAGACAGGGCGCTGCTCTTGTATGTATCAGTTGGTTTCAACCTTTAGCCTTCTCTTAAGCTCAACTCCTTTTCGTGAGAGAATCTTGTTCTGTATTGATAAAACCACTTGAGAAGGGGACCATCTATGTCTCTGAGCTTTTACCCTAGCCAAATGATTTCAATGACATTGCTTAGCTTGACTCACGGTTCTCTGTTAATGAATGTTAATGGGAATGATTGATAGGGTTGCATGCGTAGATTAAAGAAATAGAGTTTCTTCACCATGCATCATAGAACTAAAAACAAGGACCTTGATTCCAACTACTCTATTCAGCATGTTTTAGGTTCTGAGACCCCATCTTCACACCTCTTCTCCATACTTTGTTCTTGATCGTTTGCTTGAGGGCAAGCAAAGAATAAGTTCGAGGGAGTTGATATGTCTATATTTTGTCTCTCCTTAGCATATATTTATCATGCATTTAGCTAGGATAACTGATTGTTTTACATCATTTTCTAGTCTTTTCTATACACTTTGCATGTCTAGGTAGTTCTTGCATCATCCTAGCATACATTGTGCATTTCGGAGTATTTCAGGTATCTATGAGACGTCAGGAACACGTTACTCGAACCGTCGATCGAGCCACTCTCACTCATCGTCGATCAAGCCACTCTCACTCATCGTCGATCGAGCCACTCTCACTCACCGTCGATCGAGCCATCCTCACTCACACTCGATCGAGTCGCCTCCGTTCGAGTCACGCCCCACTTCACTCAAGCCACCCAGGTCGAGCCACGGACTTGATCGCACATGTCAGGAAGAAAGACGTTTGGTTTCACACGCTTCAGGAGATCACCGAACCGACGCTTTACCTTGTCGTTTTAAGTTTTAGGGCCTTCTATGTTGGACCACTATATATATATTTTGTTAAGTCTTTGCTGAGACATCTTATCTTTTATCTCGCATTGTTTTCTTTTCCTGAAGGTTAACCTAGCTACCAAATACGTTCTGAGACTTTGTATTCCGATATCTTTGAGATTATTCAGTTTTTGCATTGGATACCTTCTACAAAGTCGTTCATCTTATTTTTATCTACCTAATGATGCTTGTTTCAATGTTTTCTATGTTTGCATCCTTGATGATGATTTTCGGATCTGAGTAGTGTGGTAGTTCTTGAGGATGGGATAGATTAGGAGGAGGATCTTAGGATGTAGAGTGTTTAAGCTTTGATTGTATGATTCCCTTCCGGACTAGAGTTAGAAATACTAGTTTATCTCTGATCAATTGGAACTGGACTTTAGACATTTCCGCATCCAAAAGGTGTTCGATGAAATGTCTGACCAACTAGTGCCAGAGACTTACGTTCCTAGCCTAAGAGATTAGTTGTCTAGGATGTTTGTTGACGTGAATGAACTTGTTTTTCATGCCATGCTTGATCATATTTCTCTAGCGATAGCTAGGTTTGGAAGTGGTTGAGTTTGAGTAGCTTCTGTCAAGAGATTGGATTAGCTAAGAAGTGATGTTCATTGTTTAGGGATGGTTTACTTGTGGCATGTTAAATACTCTATAGACTAGGATACTCCACCGACATCAATTACTCCCATCCTTAGGACCTCTTTCTTTCTGATTTTTATTACATTCCTGAGACTGTTTCGTTTCTTGCCTTTTTAGTTCATGCTTAGACTCGTTTAGTGACTCTATAGACTAAAAAACTATTTAGTGACGTGGATTATGAAAGATGATGTGTATTTTAATTTGCTGATGTGTATTTTTCTTTTTAATTAAAATCGAAAAAATAAACCCAATAAATAAATTGTAATTACACCCAAAGCACTAAACATATGAGCAATTTTTTGAAATATTTTAGATATCAGGAGTAAACCAATTTGTGGAATATATATGAGTAATTCTTTCAAAAATAAATTATAACATCACTTACAATAGCGATAATGTTGTGTGCGTGTGTTTTTTTTTTTTTTTGAAATGATTTAATAACTCTTGCTAGTCAATTACATATTTTTTTTTGTATTTGAATCTTCTTGTAAATTGTATATATGCTAGCTAGACTAAAATTTTCCAGATTAACTAATTAGAGCTGGACATTTGGTATTATTGGATCGATTTGAGTCATAAAGTTGGAGTTTCGATTCGTTCGGTTCAGAGAATTGTCACCAAAAATGGGACGACCGATGTTAAGTTTGGTTAGTAGAGTTTGAGTTGACATTTTTCTCGAAGTAATACTGAAATTGAATTTATTATCATTTCACGAGTAGGATACAATTTCTCGCCAAACAAGAAAAACAACAACATTTGATTTATTGTAAAAGAAAGCAAACCTTACAACATTTGATTATGTGAAAATGAAAGAATATTACATCTTGAAATCAAACGAGATATATTTTTTCTTTTTAATTCTTCATAAGCAGTTATTCATAATTAGTTCATATTTTAGGTTAATTATATTAAAGTGATCAGCATCAGTAAGGGTACTGCCCGAGTATATTACCGGGTGCATCATAGTTACAACTCACGAAATAGTCAACATTGTTGTTGCAAAGAACCCTAGCACACCCTAACTTCACCGAGTTACTCCACACCACTTGCGTGTAATGCTTGCATACTTTTCCAACTGTAATTTCAAAAATAAACAAGCTTAGTCAAATTTCTATTAATCACTTAATTACACTCGATTGTATATTGCCTTTGCGTTTATATTACATGTGAAATTGTTGAGTTTGTTTTCAACTATATCATGATAATTTATGAGAAGGGATATATGTGGACTGTTTGTGTAAGTTATACCTGTGCAAGAATTGCTACTGTAGGTATAGTCATTTTTCTGGGCGACCCAAAGATTCACAGCCGCTACACCTGTGAACAAGGCACCACTTCCCTTGTTTTCTCCAAATGATCCTCCTGACGGAGTGAGGCTGCAGTCGGCTTTTCTAGCATTCGCATAGTTCAATGCATAGGCCGCGACGGTTGTGTCCCAGACGATGTTCGCTACACCAACCTGCGCACGGGCGGAGTTGTGAGTGTTATTCTTTTTTTTTTTTTTTTTTGCTAAAAAGTTAATATCATATAATGAAAGTTTTGGGTTACAAAAGGATTTAGACCTACACAAAGTGCACTCTGGCAAAAAAACAAAAACAGAGCAACACTTTTGGAACGTTTCCATGGGAATAAAGATAACCTGTTATAAACTTAGAACACTTAAATCCATAAAGGCATCAGTTTTCGGAAATTTTTCCTGCTACTCCTTGCTGAAATGGAGTTAATAATTTGCCTAACGATTTGCTTGAAGATGGTGGAAGGTGGGATGACGACCTGATTGTGGATAACATTGTTCCGCTGTCGCCAGACACTGTAGACAATCTCTTGCACAATCAATAGACGGAGAGTGCGAGGAGAGGATTGGTTACCTGTCTTGGCCCAGTTAAGCAGAGAAGACCAGTTTCTGAACTGAACACTGTGGTGTCGAAGCCTGTGCAAGACCAAGTCCCAAATGACTTTAGTGAAAGGGCATTGAAGAAAGAGGTGATCTCGTGTCTCTTCTGCTGAAGAGCATAAACAGCCCAACTATTTTCTTCATCTCTCGGTCTTATTACCTCCCAAGTTTTGCTTGAAGAGTAGATTCCTATCGGTTTACCCTCAATAAGCCACTCAAAAGAATCCTCCTCCACAGAGGAAGAGGGAAGCTCGATCGAGGACAAGTAGATTGATAAAGAAAGCGCCTGATCAGACCTAGGATTTGCCACCCTCCATCCCTCCCGAGTGCAAGCGTCCTTTACTTTTGCATCTCTGGGGACTCGCAGAAGTCGAGGTCCATCTTCTCCCAGACAGTGGATGAGCGGCCCCAATGGCGTCCAATTATCATGCCAGAACCAGACCTTCGATCCATTTCCAACTGTGGAGCCGATAAATTTTCTGGCAAGGCCCCTGAGTTTGAGTAAACCTTTCCATAACCAAGAATCGCTGCTTTTGCCTTGAAGGTCCCAGAAGCTACATTGATCTAACCTCTGTCAGAAGCTACATTGCCTTGAAAGTCTTCATTGTCGTAGTTAGTATTGAGTTATATTTTTTATGATGTGAACTTGAAGAATGCTTTGTTCTTGTTTATATAGGCAATATATGGTTAGGGTCAGTGGGTTAGGGAGACTTTTGACATTGAGGGATTGATGACTAATCTTTTTATAAAGGTTAAAGTCATGAATCTATCATTTTTTAAGTATCTACAAGTGGCATTATCCATTGACGAAGAAATTTTGATAGAGTTTTGCATCTTTTGGAAAGGTGTATTTGGGTTTGTATTTGGATTGAAGATGCGTATTTTAGTATCATTTGTATTTGGATTGAAGATGCGCGTATTTTAGTATCACTGCAGTATAAATTATTTACATGCATGTAATGACATGTGCATGGCTATGATCCCCCGCCGGTTAATGGGACATTCAGTGTTATATAGATATTAGTTTAGATAACATATTCTATCCACTTGTACCAGTCTCTAACCACTACCCAAGTGGATTAAGATAGTAAACCATGAATTAACCATGCGTGGTTTAAACGCTAAGGATTCATTACTATACTGTCAACTCGATTTGTAAGTTAACTAAAAGATAAAACAACTCATAGTAGTTTAATGGTTAAAGGATTAATCAACTTGGCTTAAAAATATAATACGAACTCATCTTATCGCAATTACATTTAGTATTTAGAGTATATATTCCTCTTTTTCACATCTCCATTAACATCAACTAAAGACTTAGACCCCTGCGATGTCGCGGGAGAAATATTTCAGAAAAAAATAAATTAAATTATATATTATGAAATCATTTAAAGGTAATCGAATAGTTTCAAAGTATCTGTTACAAATAAAACAAAAATTATTAAAAAGGAAAAAAATAATAAGTAGGTTTAAATACATAAATATTATATATAAATTTTTTAAATTATTATAAATATAAGATCATTTATGCAGAATTATGGTAAAGAGCTAAAACCATCATAAAAATTATTAATATTTATATTACCGGTAAAAAAACTATTATGATAAAGTGATCCTAACTTAGAATATTGAAATAATGGTTGTAATGAGTAAATGCAATTTTTTAATAAATAATTATAATTATAAAATATATTTAATAATGAATGATAATGTACCAACGAAAAATTATAAATTATATTTAAAATGAGTGAAAATATATCAACGAAATAATAAAAATAAAAAATAGACAACTTTAAAAATAAAATAAAAATTAAATATTAAAATAGTTTTTTACAAAAGTTACAATAAATAGACGCAACTGTAAATTATATATTAGGTTGTATTAAATTTCTTTATAGCTAGAATCATTTCTATTTTTTTGTTATATTATAGAATAATGTTGAATATTGGATATTAATATTCAAATTATTTAGATTCAACATAAAACGTAAAATTTGTTTCAACGAACAATGATTTGTTAGTTATTGATAAAGAGACCAATATATAGAGAGTTCAAAAGACATGATTATATAAATAAAAACACCTAGAAATGATTATACACATAATAGTGAAGAAAGTCACACGTTGGCCTAACCAAAAGCAGTGGAATAAATAATTTGTGATGTTTTATTAAAAAATAACTACTATAAAAAATAACTAATATCACCAATATTTGAATAATAGTCCATGAAATATGTATGATTCATTTGATGTCGTAAATTACATATATAACAAACAAATAAACAGTTACAAGATCTCATAAAACTAAATTTGTGTTGATTAATTAGTTGACTAAAAAAATTTCCTCCTTTTATATTGAAGTGATGAATCATAATCATTGCTTTTTTTCTAACAGTTAAAAATTTTATTTGGAAAATAATACCATTTAAAACGATTCATTTCACTTCACGTAGCTACAATTAAATTATCCAACACAAATGAAAAATATACAAGATAGTCATATAGCTTGAGGATATCTTTTCAGATCTAGACATTATAGTAATGTTAATACAGCTTCCAAATTTCGATGTATGCAACGGTTGCAACCCATATAAACAGTTTTTAAATAGAAAACATCTTTATTACCATATTGAAAAGTCAAATCTAAAAATACTCACTATATAATTCATCTAACTCTTGGAAAAAAAACTCTAGGTATTTTTTAAAAAAATTTATATTTAAAATTAACTAAAAGTTGTAAATTAGATTCATCATTCCAAAAATCTTTTGTTAAATGAAGAATTAGAGGAATTTATTGACTTTTAAAAGAATGAACTCTAGAAAATAATTTAGAAAAATGTATAAACCCGTTGAGATTGAAATTTTAGTTGGTTTTGTGTCATAGCAAAAAAAATGAAAACAGTTTAAACAGACAAATATATATAGATTTCAAAAGATATGAATGTTTCAATCAACACAACTTTACAGTGAACAGTTGTAACTTTTCATAAATAACTGTTTCAATGATCCATCACGACTTTTCAGAAAATATCCAAAAGGTACGAATGAAAAAACACAACTGTTAGTCGCATTTATTCGGATTGTTATTATTATATAGATTACAACATTACGGAATCAACAGTATACCTATTTTCATGTAATAAATCGATAAATGAATGGATGTTTGGTTTAATTGGAAAAAGGGTCGGTTTCTTTTAATCGTACGATCAAAATTTTGCCAGCTATAATGTATAATGTACGAAAGTTACATGCATGTGTCTATTTTTAGTACATATATGTCTTAGAGCATGGGCATTGGTGTCCCTCAGATTTTGGTCCCTCAAATATAATAAGATTATTTTCAGAGTTTCTTAAGTTTGGTACGAGCATTGGTGTCTCTCACAGTTGGTCCCATGAATAAAATAATAATATTTTTAATTTTATAAATTAATTATTTAAATAAATATGTAAAAAGATATTAAAGTTTTAATTAAAATAAAACATATAACATTAAGGGTTGTTAATAGCGTTAAGGTTCATCCATTTCTGCTCAAACCTTAACAAACACCAACAATGCTCCATTGTAAACTTCGTCTTATATTCAGAGAAGTAGATGTCGTGAGCCACCTTCAGCACATCGTTCTCACAGTGTCCACTACTGTTTAGTCTCTCTGCAGCTGCATAAGCCCCGCAGAACTTGTTAGTGAACTCATTGATCCTAAACCACTTCTGCTTACAGTTTATGTTCTTCCCCTCTTCACCATTGGCTATAGCATGAGGAATATCTGCATAGTATTTGTTAACCCTTTGCCAAAAGTTTCCTCCCTTTTGTTGATTTGCAATAATCGGGTCCTTTGAAATGTTCAGCCACGCACTGATAAAAATTTCATCATCAGCCGGATTTTATTTCTTCCTATCCTTCCTGACAGGTGTCTCTTGAGAAAGAGGTACATCATGGGATTCTTGAGAGCTCCAAGGAGGTACTTCATAAGCACCATTGTCGCCAGGTGATGGAAAACTCTCATAAGGAGAGTTTTCTTGGTTAAGTGACTCTCCTTGACTGTTGAGAAGCTCTAAATAACTAGAGGACTGACTGAATGGATTGTAAGAACTCATAGGAAGAAGAGTTTTAGATGATGAGGAATCGGAAATGTTGTTGGTTTACCAAAGAAGAGAGATAGAAGATGATGGAGAAAGATTGAAGGCTGGTTTGGTGTTTAAAAGGTGAAAAGGTATCAAGTAATAAGTTACCATTCATAATGACCTATCCTTCAACTACCTAAGTCTAATCACAATTTATGACAACTTACACAACTACAAAGCATTCTAGTATCCCATTAAATTCATAGAGGAGATGGTTTAAGACAAACATCTTATCAATAGACTTGAACTCTGTTTTTACGAAGACTAGAGTTTTTTGAAGAGTTTTAGATTTTTTTAACTAACTTATAAAATATTTCCGGTTTTATATAAGTTAGATCACCATTAATCTTTGAGTTTTAACAGAGATCATCACCACTAATCAATTAATGAGACCACTACAAAGACCAACTATACAACAACCAAAGCATTTACAAAACTGAGCCCACCAAACAACAACCAATGGACATTTCTGATGCTAATGGAATCAAGTATTTACCTCTGACTCGATGATTGTTGCTACTTCTTCTGTGATTTCCCGTTATGTGTTGCTTTCTTCAGGTGACGCTGAGGAAACTCATGAACAACAAACAATTGCAAGGTTATACTCAGTTTAACATAAAAGAATCCACAAAATCCAAACAAACTGACAACAATCTTAGAGACAAAGCCAGAAACTCAGACACTCAACTAGCTAAACCCAGAAACATAATCCAAAAACCTAATTCGAACCAAAACTGAGACACTCAACTATCGAAACCCAAAACATAATCCAAAACCCTAAATCGAAACAAAAATCAGAGACAAAATATACCTAAACCCAGAGAGTTCCCTAGCTCAAACAAAACTCAGAGACAAACCAATCGAATCCCAGAAACAATATCGAAAACCCTAAATCGAGAATACATCAAAAATACTAAATCATCTAAAATCGCAAACGGATTTGGAACACAAACCTCCTTTCAATTGGAACCGGCGGATAATCTTCTAGATGATACAGCAGATCGGTTCGTCTGAGGAAATTAACGGATAAAATCGCCGGCCAAACGAATCGCCGTCAAGAGAGATAGAGTCAAGAGAGAGAGTCGGAGAGAAAACACAAATAAACTGGAAGCTTCGATTTTTTGGGTTCCCCCTACCCAAACAACACAAACAACGCAGACGCTGCCAAGTGTAACGAAGGACGGAGCAAATTACGTCCCGTTTGGAGGAACGTTTCTTTGAAAATTGTTTTATTTCTATTTAAATTTAAAATTTTAATACTGAAGGACAGACCAAACATACGCTAATGCACTTGCTCTTAGACCTCCTTAATTTTTTGTCATAAAAACATGGTTTTCTATTGATTCTATCTTTTTGTTAATCTAATACTCTTTCCATTTTACAATCAGTGTCATTTTGACATATTGCACTGCCCTTATTTAATGAGTAATTAATTAATCATTTAAATTTAAACAAAAAAAATTTTGGGTTAAAGGTAAAATAAAAAATTTAATTTAAAAAATATTATATTAGAAATATAAAGTGACATTTTTTTGTGAAACACAGAAAAAAAACGTAGAATGATACTTTTTGTGAAATAGGGGAAATATGTGTACAGCCCCGTCTCAAACTTTTCGAAAGCCCTCGGCGAAACACAAAAAATGGGTCTTTTTTATAAAAAGGGTCTATGGTTTATCAATTATGGACCCCTTTAGATGAAAAAAAATGAAAAATAAAATAATTTTAACCATTAACGGGTCTTTTATGGACTGTGGAACAAAGAAATTTTTTTCTCTTATGGTTTTTTTTTTTTTTAAATCGATCACAATTCTTAAGGAAAAATAAATTTTGGACCCCAAAATTTTGTGGTCCCCTAGTTCTTCGCCCCTCTCGCCATGCCTTTGAGCCGGGGCTGTATGTGTAAATCTTAGAACGACACAATTATTTCTGTTACCTATACGGCTATACCATTAAACTAAATAAAAGTCTTTAATTGGTGATACAATCAAGCTAGAAAGAAGAAGTAAATAACAAAAGGAACCATGTCTGTGATACACGACGTTTTCAACCTCAAGACAATAAATTACAACAAAAGTCTTTAATAAATACAACGTTTTCCACCATAAAGATGTGTGGTCTGTGATATGTACTTTTTTGAAATAAATCTTTCACAAGGACTAGATCGGTGGTACAAAACTTACCTAGTAACCTACATAATGTCAGATTCTCCTCACCTTTGTTGTCTCGCTCTGACATTTTCCTTAGATATGGGCTTCAGGTTGGTGGTCTAATCTCCGTCAGTGGTTGGTTCTACCCCAGTCCCCGGTTAACGCGCCTTTGGTTACATTTTCTTACCAGGTTCCTTTGGTTACTCTTCCCTAATCAGCCTTTCTTTTGGTTACTCTTCCCTAATCCGCCTTCATAGTGTTTTCATGTCGTCGTTGTTTTTAGTATTAATGTATCATCCTGTTAATTTGTTGTTTATCATTTTCTGTTGGCTTTGATTAGTGGCTAGGTTGGTCATTGAGCTCGCTATCTTGCTGTTGGCTGAGTCATTGGTGTTATGCTCCAAGAAACGCAAAGTTGAAACATGCCAAGTCATTGAGTTGAGGTGGCTATGAATTTTCACAGCAGAGCTTAATGCAGGTCCGCTTCATTTGTTTTTTTTTTTTTTATTATTCTGAATGCAATTTAGTGTTGTTTTTTAGTGAGCTTTGATCGAATGAAATAAATGTATGTTGAAATCTCGTTATTATAATTTAAGTAGCCAGATCATAATAAAGGTCCATACATAAATTTATTAATAAGAGCAAAAACAAGCCATCATGTTTTGCAGTAGACCTACACATATAGATAAGAAGAGTTGAATTCAAAACCTAGTTTGAAAAGAAAAGAAGAGGATCGTGCTCATCAATATTATAGGCACATTCACAGTGATGGTAGACCAAACACATCTTCGTATTCTCCCATCCGACGAGATTCTAATCTTTGTCGGGGAATAGTCTCTGGAAATTGGGTGAGTGTTGGGAACAAACTTGTTGACCCAGAGCTCGGCTTTTAATTAAGTTCGTTACTCTATTTATTTCCACATGGCCTGCCTGATCAATAAAATTTTTTGTTGATTTTGAAACGTTTTATCTAACCCTATATTTTTCTTCCATTTAACACCACCTTATATTCATTAGCTTTTCGAATACACTCTGCACTAAGAAATAACCAAAAAAAAACAAAAGCAAAAAGGCTCTGCAACCGAATAAAGTACAAATCTGAATCCTCACTTTCTTCTCGATTCATATATTTTTGTGTTTGTACTAATTACCATTTGTCTTCTCATTAGTCTGCCATGAGTTTTCTCGAGTCGGTTTAGTTTTCAAAAATTTATCTTTCTGATGATTTGCCAGTCTATCTTGTGGTTCTCCAATAGGAAACCACGTTTGAAGATAAATTGTGGGAGCAAGATTAAATTGTAGTCTCTGGCGGTGAAATTGTAGGCTTCTTAGTGTTGTAGGCTTGGCTATTGAGTTTACGCAGTTCTAAACCACGGGTGTTGGGAGCAAGATTAAATCGTTGTACCAGAGCAAAACAGAGCAAAAAACACTGGTAATATAGATCAGAACATTCGTAAATAATACTCAACTTAAACCTCTCGTTATTTCAAAACTTGTTATGCAAGGTACCTTCGGAGTTTCTCAAGAGGTTTCAGAAACTGTTATACATTTGATTTTGGCCTCAGGAGAAAGGTATCTGATCAGGACAACTTTCCTACAAGGAGGTTTTGACAACAACTCCACTAAGCGGTTCGAGCTCCACCTCGGGGCTAACCCATGGACCACAGGGGACTCAACGCCATTCATCACCGGTTTAGAGCTGCGTAAACTCAATACCAAGCCTACAGCACTTCAACAGACTTTCTTGCGAGTAGACGTTGGCTCAATCTCTAACTAACCCTTGAGGTTTTTTACTTTCGAATCTCATGTAAATTTCTGAATCGAACAAGCAGTACATATGCCCATATTCTTCTTTTTTTTTCTTTTTTTTGTTTGAGGTACAGAGAAGATGTCTTTGATCGCATTTAGATGCCTTACAATTCGGAAAAATGGTCGCAGATTAGTACTCATAACAGTGTAGGTGTCTACAATGAGTACAAGCCGCCAGAGACTGCTATGATCACGGTTTCTATTCAAACAGACCCGGACGCTTCTCTGAACATTTCGCTAACCAGAGTGGATCCGGCTTCACAACTCTACGTTTGCCTGTACATTTCTGAGATCCAAGAGCTCAAACCTAACGAAACAAGAGAGTTCAACATCTTGATACAACGGAGGGCATAGTGTTGGACCCTTTAGGTCGATAAGATTTTACGCTTTCACTTTCACCCTTGTAACTGATCAGGAAGTCAGTCCTAATGCCAACGGAGGGTACACAATTTCGATTCAAAGAACCTTGAATAACCACACTGCCGCTTCTTCTGAACGCCATGGAGATTATTAGGAGACTATCTAATTAACTTTGTGAAATCATTTGGGCAACAAGAAACTGATACAAAAGAAGGTTAGTAGACTATCTAACTAACTCATTAACTTTGTGACTTGTTTATTGATGAGTCACTAGCTAATAAATTCACTTACATAACTTTTCAGTTGATGCAATACTTATTAGGATCAAGTCTAGGTGCGGTAGGAAGAAGATAGATTGGGAACGAGATCCCTGTGTGCCACATGAATACATGTGATCAACGGTTTTACTGCAACTATAAACACAACAATCAACCTAGGATCGTGTATTTGTAAGTATATAATTATTATATAGGTAGTGCTTCTCAAATGTTTTTTTATAGGTCCATTTTTTTAAAAAAATTTGATTGGTCTCATTTTGATTTTTAAACAGGAACTTGACGGCCAGAGGCTTAATCGGGGCGGATACCAGAGTCGGTATCAAACCTGACAAAACTAGAAGTCTTGTAAGTAATGCTAGCACCCGAAAAAACATAAGGATGTTGTGATTTGAATTGACCTTTATATATGCTGATGGGTTTGGAGTTGTTTTCTGGCAGTGATTTGTCTAACAACAATCTGACTGGTTCGGTCCCAGAGTTTTTGGCTGATATGGAGTCGTTAAAATTCATGTAAGTTTAGACTTAAGTCACAAAAATCTGAAATTTCTTCTTTACACAGAAAAAAATCTAACATGTTGAAAACTCTGAATCGTGCAATGAACTAAATATGGTTCGATACCTAAACGTCTCCTTGATAGAGCACATAAAGGATTGGTTACACTTAAGGTAATAATTGTGCATTAGTATCAGATCTTTAGCTAATATAGTCGAGACCTGAATGTGTGTTTTAGATGCGTACATGTTGTGATCTCTCTCAATTAAGATCTCTTGAGCTCTTTTGTGCTATGGAATTATAATGCAAGAAAGTAAAAACACCAAAAAAAATTTACAAGTTCATATCTCAAATCGGAACCCTATATGTCTCCCAGAGCATCCCACGGAAACCACAGCCTTTAAGTTTTTCAATCTCTCTCTCTCTCTCTCTCTCACCTCGCACAGTTCACTCACTTCACTTGTCTTCAAGAACATAAAACAGAGGTGTTCTGTTTTTGATATACTTTGTGAGTTTAAACCAAAAAAAACTCAAAATAAAATCTTCTAACTTTCTAATTAAAGCTTTTTTTGTGAAAACTCTAGCGTGGACGAATTTCCAGGGCTATGTTCCTCTCTTTCATGCGCCACCACAAGCAAGAAGAAGACAAATATTGTTATTGCATCTATTGCAACAACACTCTTTTTAATCTTACTCATTGCACCCGTCTTTATAGTTATCTGCAAGAGGAAAAGGAAAGCCGATCGACATCCCATTTCAGGTATGTAGTCCTAATACTTAGACATTACGTAGTCCACAATCTTCAACGACTAGCTAGTAATCTTTTGATTTCGGTTTTGTAGAAAATAATAAAATTCAGCAATGGGATCAAAGTAGCTTGTCAGACAATGCACACAACAACGTGTTCACGTACGAAGACTTCGCTCAAGCAACTGATAACTTCTCAAGCACCAACCTCATTGGACAAGGTGGGTTTGGTTATGTTCACAGAGGAGTTCTTTCCGAAGGAACTCATGATGTTGCGGTTAAACAGCTTAAAGCTGGAAGCAAAGCAGACAAGGCGAACAAGAGTTTTCTAGCGGAGATAGAGATCATTTCATCACAGGCATCTTGTTTCTCTTGGAGAACCACACAATATGAACAGTAGATTATAAAGCTATGGCATGTAATGTAATCTTGACGATTTTTTTTCTTTGGTTTTGTATACAGTGAATGATTCGCTGTTAGTTCCAAAATTTAACAAAAAAATTTAAAAATACTATTTCCACTTAGAGACCCTTCCACTTACTAGTCATTTATCCCCCCACTAGAAACAAAAAAACAACTAGTGAGTGGAAGACAATTTCTATCTATCTCAACGATGCAATAAACGTCAAACGACAGCAACACGACTTAGCTGTCTCAGCTCTTTCCTTAGCTTACGAGAGAAGAGCCTACAAGCATCCATGCTTAGATCCACCGCAGCTGCTAGTGCCACGTGAGCCGCGGCATCCTCTGTACAAGTCACGTGCTTCACACCTACCTCCACCTTAGGCCTGCTCTGTTTCTCCACTCCTTCCACTGTCGTCGACATCACAAACCCCAACTTCTGTTGCCCTTGAGGCAGTGAAAACCCGAAATCCGACCCGGATGATCCTGAACCGGTTCTTGATGATTCCATGCTTGACCTGGACGTAAGATCGAAGCTTTCTCCCGAGCCAGTCAAAGAAGCAGTCGTACAAGTGGTGGACCCGTCGATGATGAAACTCCCGCCAAGTCTCGTGTTGATGGACGACGAAGCAGAGACTGGAATAGCGACTCCGTCTTGAAAAAGCTCGAAACGGTAACCCAAAACGTCGGAGGTGCCTTGTTCACGCCATGCTTGAAGGCGACCCCATGGCTTCCAAGTGTAGCCATCAGGTCGGAGGATTAACCAAGCTCCAGGGCTAGACCGAGACACGCGGTTCGAACCAGGAGATGGTACGAATGGTGTGACCATTGAAGCCATAGCTACTGGTGAGCCAGACAGATCATGGATTGTTATCGACCAACCTTTTCTCTCTTTCATCAACTGTTCTTTTCCACTGCTCAATGACAATGACGATAAACTGCAGAATTCAAACACCAACCCAAATTAGAATCATCACAATATGATAAATATTTAAAACTGTGCATAAATCCAAAGCAATACTGCAAGATTCTAAACCTAAAGTATAAAGCAAAAAGCTCTGTTTCTAATAAGAAGATAAGTGAAAGTTTGATAAATTACTAACCTGGTACTAAGACTCCTCCGGTCAGCGGGGTTTCTGAATCCGAACTTGCAAGTGAAAACAGCTTGTTTCGTGTTTCCTTGGACCTGAAAAACCTGAGGGCTACATTCAGGCTCACCGTCAAACTGAAACACAAATCTCCGGTCGGGTTCAACCCGTACGCTAACGTGTAGCTCCGGATCCGACCCGGACTTCTTCTTCTTCTTCTTCGACTTGGTGCCCAAATCAACCCAGCCGTTGTGTGCCAAACACGTCTTTGTCTCAGCCGCCTTCAAATCAAGCGAAATCTCGAACCGACCAATCAGCTTATCTCCAGAAGCTGCAGCGACGAATCGACACGAAGCAACGCCGCGGGAGTAAACCTCGACGGAGAGAACACTCCATTTAGGCTTTTTAAGAGACGCTTCGATCTGAGACTTGCTTAGACTGAAGCAAGCAGCGACGGTTGAGACGTTACCGGAGAAGCAACAACGAGACTCTGACTCCGATTCCGATTCCGTTCGTAGCAGAACGGGAACAGTAAAAATCTTGCGTGGGAACCTCTTGAATTTGATTTTACAGTAGCAATTACCAGATGACACGTCTGAAACAGAAGGACCCGATGAGGAAGAAGACGATGACGACGACGACGATCTCGGAAACCTAACCGCCAAATTCCCGACGGTGATCCGGACGAAAGGGCATGGATCCATTGTGAATTTTGAAAGATTGTATGTTAATTAGTGAGAAGCTAAGCAAAAGGAGCGACCACTGAAACCCTAACAGAATTAGGGTTTAAGAGAGAGAGTTTTGGAGTAGAAGGAATATAAAGAGATTTGGAGAAAGCTATAAACATTGGGAAGATTGGTGAGAAAGTAACAGCCTGGAATATAGCTGTGATCTTTTGTTACTTTTCTTTTTTGTATTTTCATATTTCCAATTTTTTTATGACAGATTTTGTGGGGTCAAAAGCCAAAAATCCCACCTGTTAATTTCCAGATATGAAAATGAAATATAATAATCTTTCCTTTTTGTTTATTTGTTTAAGTATGTTGTAATTCCTACCCTTTTTCAAGTGTTCTTTATATGATTATAATAATTCTTTTCTTCCTATTCATGATTTTTAGTTAAATGATCTGAATATTGATGTTCTCTCTTTTACAATTTTGATATGAATTTCTGGATTTGTTTTATGTGGGATATATATGGTAGATTTTAATTTGTTTTTACACATATCAAAGAATTAAATAGCAACCTGTATATATTTTTGGTGGTTTTTAAATTCTTAATTTATGTACATTTTTATTGTTTTAATAACATTTATTTTTACACTTTTGTTTAGTATTTTACTTAGAAAACGAATGAAAAAATATGATTGCCGTATATTGTAAGATCTTAATATATCTTTCTTTTGGCACCGGTACAGATTTTGTTTTTAACGTGAAAGATTTTGTAAAATGCAATTGGAATAGCTAAAGTTTTTTTCTCTTCTTTTTGTTGTCGCTGTTCAGTTGTTCTTCTTCTAGCCAAAGCTGTGCATTAGTTAGAAATTTAGTATTTTGTAATGATTTAGGTTTGAATTTTGAAATGAGTTAAGAGAAGTGGATAATTTATCTCTGTTTATCACTTAGAGGGTTATAGATGAGCTGTTCCCCAAAGTTGGAGCACGCATGTTTTTAGTTGGCATCATTATCGTTTTGGTTGAAATTAGCTTTTAAGTATTTGGTTCAAATACGATATTCTTTGGTCTTGAAGGTTAACACGTGAAAAAGCTTTTTCAAGATTTATGAAAAAAAAAAAAAAAAGACCATGTCACCAATCACACAAACAAATGAAAAGATGTGTTTATTGTGAAAAAACTAAAACCACGGTTTGTGTTAATCTAAATTCAATATTATTAGACCGATGTGGATAAAGTAATTATTTAGCGGTTTTTGACAATAACGCTGTAGATAAAACAAACTTTTAATTTATTTAATTTGTGATTAATAAAAATAATAATAATTTAACATAAGTTTTAACAAATGAATGTATGCTAAAAAGGTTTTAAATTTTTTTAAAATATTTTCATTAATGATTTATTTTTAAATGTTATTTTATTTTGAAAATAAAATAAACTTTTATAAAAAAAGAAACTTTCTTCATTATTTTTTCACAAATTATACAATAATCAGTTCTAATACAATAGTAACAGTTTTGCAAAACCAAAAATCTATAGTCAACTTTAAGATGAAAAATTATGATTAAAAATATATATATATTAATAGATATAACAATTTCAAAACTAAATTATAGTTTTTATAATTATAGTTTCCGTTGTATTGTATATATTTTTAAAATATGTATTTTCACTATTTTAATGAACAAAATTTACGTCGTTACTTCAAAACTAAATTTTGATTCTTAAAAAATCATGAATAATATATGAAAATATTATTTTATTAAAAATAAATATATAGTTTAAATTTATAACTATATAATATAACTGTTAAATTAGCTTTAAAGTATTTGGTTCAAATACGACATTCTTTGCTACACAACTCTATTGTTTTACTGGCAATTAAAATCTCAACTTCATAAACTCTTCCGAAAAAGGAGTCATAGGTCAAACAACTTGTGTTCTATATATTGTAACGATCTAGAATTGGATAAATATAATTTGATCATTTATTCTTCAATTGTCGGTTTGTTCGCCAAAATTTGTAAATGTTTTTTTTTTGCTCTTGCCATTAAACACAACAATTTGATCACTCTGTCGGGATTAGTTTATGGTTGTTGCATCAGCATCATGTTAACAGATACCAACTCTGCCTCTTGGATTCTCTTAAAAATGTCTATTTTAAGTTGTGGTCTATGTAATTTGCAGAGAAATGAATACCAAGATTTTCGCTGAAACTTTCTTTTATGTTGTTGGGTTGTGCAACGTTATCGACCAAACTCTTAGGGAGTGTTCTGCTCATCATCAACTCTGATCGTCAATGCCTAGCTACGACAGAACGGAAACATGTAATTTCCTCCCACAAGACTTCTAAAATATGATGTTGGATGTGCTTTTGAATGTATAATGCTTATAATTTCGCCTACAACCAGTGTCCAGACAACGGGAAACCAAACTACTCTTTGGAAGAGCCATTCCTTTATTTGGGTTCTTGAATAATCCCTTTATATACATACTTAACAGTTAACATACCAGCAAAATCATATTCTTCATTAGACAAAGAATAATTTTTTTTTTTAGGATTCTTTTCCAAATTTTAATTAAGTTCTTCATCACATAACCTATAATTATAATTTAGATGATTCACATTTCATGTATTTTAAAAATATATGATATATATATATATATTGCTATAAGTCTATAAGATTATATTACAATTATTTGACAAAGTTATTGAACACTTGGAAAAAAAAAAGAGAAAAAATCATGAGCGAGAGACCGGCGACGGTGACGGGATCTGGAGGGCAGGATGCGACTATGACTGATGTCGTTGAAAAGGGAAGACCACCGGGGGATCCACCAGATCGGACTGGGTTGTGGGTGTCGAAGGTGAAGGATATGGCTGCCGGGGGGATGTCAAAGCCAGAGAGTGTTTTGGATGATGCGTTTGTCACGGAGAGGCTGAGACTCGAGTTTCCGAATGGAGAGGATGGGGAACCGGTGATCACGATCGAGGAGGAAGTGATCGAAGCAATGCACGGGTTGTGGAAGCGTTGTATGATTGTGAAAGTGTTGGGGAGTCATGTACCAGTTTCGGTCTTGAGTAAGAAATTGAGGGAGTTGTGGAAGCCGTTGGGAGCTATGAACGTCATGGATCTACCAAGGCAGTTTTTTATGATTCGGTTCGAGTTGGAAGAGGAATACATGGCGGCCTTGACAGGAGGGCCATGGAGGGTATTTGGTAATTACTTAATGGTGCAAGATTGGTTACCAACGTTTGATCCATTACGGGATGATATCGTTACTACACCAGTGTGGGTGAGACTGACGAACATTCCGGTAAGTTATTATCACAAGGCTATCTTGTTGGGGGTTGCAAGAGGGCTAGGGAATCCGCTTCGGGTGGATATGACTACTCTGAATTTTGACAGGGCAAGGTTTGCTAGAGTGTGTGTGGAAGTAAATCTGTCCAAGCCATTGAAGGGGACTGTGGTGATAAATGGAGAACGGTACTTTGTGGCGTATGAAGGGTTGATGAAGATCTGCTCATCTTGTGGCTTGTACGGACACTTGGTCCATGCTTGTCCTACGGGAAGTTCGCAGTCAGCTGGAATTAACGGTACTAAGGGGAATAAACCAATCGCTGAGCTCTCGTTGGTAGTCAAGCCGGTGCTGGAGAAGACCCCAAACCATGGGAATGGCGATGGGTTTACGAGTGTACGACGGCAAGGGAAGCAGTTAGCCCCCTCTTCGGGGAAGCTGGTTTTCACGGTGGGAGTGACCAAGGGTGTATCGGAGACGAATATTCAGGGGATCGCGGTTCACGGGGATCTCGCGATCTCGAACAGATTCGGTGGATTGGGAGAGGATTCAGGATCTTCCGTGATAAGGGAAGTTGCGGCTTCGTCGAGAGAGAATAAGGAAAATGAATATTTCCCTAATCAAGGGAATAAAGGGTGGAGTACCCCGCAAGTTACGGCACAAAATTTTCGATTGGATCTTGATAAAGGAAATAACGGGAATCGGAGTGGGCCCAAAGGTAAAAAGCTTGGGGAGAAAAAGACAAGGGAGCCCAATGGACCGAAACAGAAGCAGGGGGTTTCAACCAGGTCCATGCGGGGATTAATTTTTGGGCCTACTCGAGGTAAAGAGAGTTTATCCGCGTCTGGGAAACGGTTAAGAGTGGAAGTGGATAATATGGGGCGATCCGGAGGTGCGTTTGCGGGTGTTCGGGACTCACAATCTCATATCAACAATGATTCACAGGTTGGTATGGATATTGCTCGGAGTCAGGAGAACGATGGTCGTAGGGCGGAGCGAGTCCTAGGAGAGAGTGAAGCGGGTGGAGGAACGGTGCTGGTGACAGCTTAACGGTTTTCCCCGGTGGTTTGGTTTGCTTATCGACAATTATCTATGAATTGTTTATTATGGAACTGTCGGGGGGCGAATAAACCTAACTTTAGGCGAGCAATTCGGTATATGCTGAAGAAATATAAGACTGATATTCTTGCATTATTTGAAACGCATGCTGGTGGAGATAGAGCAGGGCAAATTTGTCAAGGGTTGGGCTTCGAAAATTCATTTCGAGTTGATGCCGTAGGTCAGCGGGGAGGATTGTGGTTACTGTGGCGGTCGGGACTTGGGGAGATGGAGATTCTTGAGTCCTCGGAGCAGTTTATTCTTGCAAAGTTGCAGTTTGGGGTGGAGGTGGTTTACATGGTTGTAGTGTATGCTGCTCCGTCTGTAAGTAGGCGAGACGGTCTGTGGGACAAGCTTAGCGATGTTATTAATGCTTTAGATGGTCCGGTTGTCATTGGTGGGGACTTCAATACCATTGTTAGGCTTGACGAGCGGACAGGAGGGAATGGCAGATTATCACCGGATTCGGTTGCGTTTGGAGAATGGATCAACAGTTTATCATTGATCGATATGGGATTTCGGGGTGGTAAGTTTACATGGAAGCGCGGTAGAGTGGAAGATACATTTGTGGCTAAGAGACTTGATCGGGTTCTGTGTTGTGCGGATGCACGGTTGAAGTGGCAAGAGGCATGCGTAACCCACTTACCTTTTCTTGCCTCGGATCATGCACCCTTGTATGTCCAAATGTGTCTGGAGGTGGTAAGGGATCCTAGCAGGAGGCCATTTAGATTTGAGGCGGCATGGTTGACGCACCCTAGCTTTAAAGAGATGTTAGCGGCGTCGTGGGATGGTGGGATGCAAACGCCATTGGCCTTGAATGAGTTACAGATTAAGCTGAAAAGGTGGAATAGGGATGTATTCGGAGATATCCAGAAAAAGAAGGAATCTCTAATGGGGGAGATAAATGTGATTCAAGACGCCTTGGAGGTTGATCAAAGTGATGACTTGCTGCGCAAGGAAGATGGTTTGTTAAAAGAGTTTGATGTTGTGTTGGAACAGGAGGAGGTGTTATGGTTCCAAAAGTCTAGGGAGAGATGGATTGTTCATGGAGATCGGAATACCAAATACTTTCATACCTCAACTGTTATCCGTCGAAGACATAATCGGATTGAGATGTTGCGGAATGATGAGGATAATTGGGTCTCGGGGTCGGAGGAGCTAGAGTCTTTAGCGGTGAACTATTATCAGAGGCTCTACTCGATGGAAGATGTGCCTATGGTTGTGGATAGTCTTCCGAGGGGGGGCTTTACCGCATTATCTCAGGTTGAGAAGGTGGGATTAACAAAACAGTTCTCTCCGATAGAGGTGGTAGAAGCAGTTAGGAGCATGGGTAGGTTCAAAGCCCCAGGACCAGATGGGTACCAACCTGTTTTTTACCATGAGTGTTGGGATGTAGTTGGTGAGTCGGTAGTACGGTTTGTTCTGGAGTTTTTTGAGACCGGAGTATTACCGCCGGGTACGAATGATGCTTTAGTTGTGCTTATCGCCAAAGTTGCTAAACCAGAGCAAATTACCCAGTTTCGACCTATAAGTCTTTGTAATGTCTTGTTTAAGACCATTACCAAGATGATGGTTATTAGGCTGAAAGGCGTGATTGCTAAATTGATAGGTCCGGCTCAGTCAAGTTTCATTCCGGGGAGGTTGAGTACGGATAATATTGTGGTGGTTCAAGAGGCAGTTCACTCCATGCGGAAGAAGAATGGGAGAAAAGGGTGGATGTTGTTAAAGTTGGATCTAGAGAAGGCCTATGATAGGATTCGGTGGGACTTTCTTGAGGACACCTTATAGGCCGCAGGTTTTGATGATGGTTGGGTGAGCTGGATTCTTCAATGTGTGAGTGGTCCCTCTATGTCTATTTTATGGAATGGTGAGAAGACGGAGTCGTTCAAGCCGTCGTGGGGGTTGCGGCAAGGCGACCCTTTATCGTCGTATCTCTTTGTTCTTTGCCTGGAACGGCTATGTCATATGATTTACTGTTCCGTGGCTGTTAAGGAGTGGAAACCTATACACTTGTCGCGGGGAAGACCGGGTTTATCCCACATATGTTTCGCGGATGATTTGATATTGTTTGCTGAAGCTTCGGTGTCCCAGGTTCGGGTTATTCGCCGGATTTTAGAGAAGTTTTGTGTAGCCTCGGGGCAAAGAGTGAGTTTAGAAAAATCAAAAATTTATTTTTCGGAAAATGTCTCGAGGGAGCTTGGAAAGATGATAAGCGATGAGAGTGGTATTAAGGCCACAATGGATTTAGGCAAGTATTTGGGGATGCCAATTCTTCAGAAACGAATAAATAAAGATACATTTGGGGAGGTGCTCGAAAAGGTCTCTTCACGGCTTGCGGGTTGGAGGGGTCGTTTCTTGAGTCTTGCAGGAAGAATCACTCTCACGAGATCGGTTCTTGCTTCGATCCCGGTCCATACGATGAGTATAATAGCCTTGCCTAAATCAGTGTTGAATGGGTTGGATCAAATATCTAAATCTTTTTTGTGGGGCAGTACGGTTGGGGCTCGTAAGCTGCATCTGGTGTGTTGGGATAAAGTTTGTACGCCACGGAGTGAGGGGGGTCTGGGAATTTGCAGGGCTGTGGATATGAATCGAGCGCTATTAGGCAAGGTAGGTTGGCGATTGTTACATGATCATACAAGTTTATGGGCTAAGCTTTTACGTAGTAATTACAAAGTGCGTGAAATTACAGAGCGGGTTGGATGGAAGCGAGAAAGCCAGGATCCTCAACATGGAGAAGTATTAAACTGGGGCTGCGGGAGGTTGTGTTGCAGGGGTATGGCTGGGTAATCGGGGATGGCCGTGGGGTGTGTTTTTGGACAGATAAATGGCTCACGAATGTACCATTACGGGACAAGACGAATTGGGACCTACCGGCTGGACATGAAGATCTGCGGGTGTGTGATTTTTGGTGAGATAGGTCTGGTTGGGTATATGATAGGATTATGCCTTATGTCCCACATAATATCCAACTAGAATTGAGTGCTGTGGTGGTGGACCGAGTGTCTGGGTCGTGGGATAGATTGTCATGGATTGGGGCTGTGGATGGTCGGTTCTCAGTAAGTTCAGCGTATTTGCTACTCACGACATCAGAATTTTTAATACCAAATATGCCGTCTTTTTATGACCGATTGTGGAGAGTTATGGCGCCAGAGCGGGTAAGAGTGTTTCTCTGGTTGGTTGCAAACCAAGTTATTATGACTAATGTTGAACGAGTTCGGCGGCATATTGGGACTTCTAGCGTTTGTCAAGTATCTAAAGGGGGTGAGGAGACGATTATGCATGTTTTACGGGACTGTCCCTCTATAGCTGGGTTGTGGAATCGTATTCTACCGCCACGGAGGAGAGCAGAGTTTTTTCAGAGTTCGCTGTTGGGATGGTTATATGGTAACTTGGGAGTTGCAGATGGTGGGGAGTCAGGGGGTTGGCCAACGATGTTTGCTATCGGGGTGTGGTGGAGCTGGAAATGGAGGTGTGGCTATGTTTTTGGGGCTGTAGGTAAATGTACGGATATAATGAAGTTTATTAAAGACCTAGCGAAAGAGGTGGGAGTCGCATATGCTGTGCACCGTCCGCGGGGTCCGACGGGGGAGAGAGTTGAGCGCATGATATCATGGGCGCCCCCAGCCGGGGAGTGGATGAAGCTTAACACGGATGGCGCGTCAAAGGGAAATCCAGGTTTGGCTGCGGCAGGAGGAGTATTGCGGGACAGTGCAGGTCGTTGGAGTGGGGGTTTTGCCGTGAACATTGGCTCCTGCTCGGCCTCTTTAGTTGAGTTATGGGGTGTCTATTACGGTCTGTATCTAGCGTGGGGGAGGCAGGTCTCGAGATTAGAAGTGGAGGTGGATTCAGAGATTGTTGTTGGGTTCTTGACTAAAGGAATTGGGGATTCTCACCCTTTATCCTTCCTGGTGCGTCTGTGCCATGGCTTTCTGTCGAGGGACTGGATAGTCCATTTTTCACATACGTATAGGGAAGCTAACCGTCTTGCAGACGGGTTAGCTAACTATGCTTTTACTTTACCTGTAGGATTTCATTTGTTAGAGTTTGTTCCACCTTGTGTGATGCTGCTTTTAGAGGATGATGTCCAAGGAACTGTGATTCCAAGGCATGTCCGCGAATAATGTTTTTTGTACTTTTCTGTTTGAATAAATTCTAGGGGGACTTTTCCCCCTCGTGCCTACAAAAAAAAAAGTTATTGAACACTTGGACTACTATTCAAGATAAACTTTATATTTTAATCCTCTTATTATTTATCTTTTTTTTAAAAGGAATAAGATTACTTAACCATATGCATCCAACTGAATTTATTTGTACCACTTCTATTGTTCTTTATAAATTATAGTAAAATTAAAATTATATTTTATTGTTTCTTTTACACTTAAATGATCAATTAAAAGTAAAATTGGAAGAATAATAAATCAAATGGCAATAAAAATGAGTCAATTAAGAAATAGTAAAGTTATACCACTGCCTAGTGAACTGACTATCTTAAACAGTTTTAGCCCGTAAAAGGATATGAAGATTGGGAAATAGTAGCTAATAAATTAAACTGTTCAAAATTCGCCCTAGCGACTCTTTGGCACAACCTCTAAGGATTCTTCTCCCGGCAGCGTCGAATCCAATCGGCGCCACTGGCTCACCATCCAGTCATCTCTTGTTACTCCCCTGTCTTCCAAGCTTGCTCTAGGTCCAGTCTGAATATACCAAAGGTTCAACGGACTACCAATCTGATACTCCGGTCATGCTTCAGCGTCATCCCCTTTTCCCCTCCTCTTCTCACCCGGTGGGTTTCCTCGGCGAGCTGATTCTCTCGAGCCCACATCCATTCTCCGCCAAATCTGAGCCTTTGACCGCCGCGCTAGCACTAGCCTCCGTTCTGCTCACCGGCTTCCCTTGAAGTCAAACCCAACATCTCTTTGCTCCTCGAACTTAGATCCCCTCACCAAGTGTTCTACTTGGATGCAGCTGGACGAGAGCTCTGTTTTGACACTAGAGATGCGTAACATCTGGACAAGGTTTTATCATACAAGAAGTGTACCCCAATTATCCAGGTCTGTCCCAAATTTCTCTTTCTCTTCCTGTAGCATAACTTTGTTTGAATCCTTGGAACCAATTGTCCGAAGACTGCAATTGGAATGGAATCACTCACTGTTGCTAGTTTGGAACAATAGTTATTTGCGAAACCTGCCTTTAGAATCATATAGGGACACATCTCAGGACCGCCAATGTTTGCTAGTTCACCGGAATGTTTTGAACTTTTCCTATTCGTTTCATCTGATTCATGAGCCCTCTCAATTGCTACTTTGCCACACCTAGCATGATATAAGAAGATCTAGGAAGAGCGACATTATGATCTCCTCTCCAAGAAGAGGTGATTACCGACGCTTCCCTCATCTTCTCTCCATTAACACCCGTGAACAAAAATCTCGGTTTGGGATGAGCATCGATCGATGCAGGTTGTGCATCAGTCGATGCAAAGTCGGTTTTTGCGGGACGACTTAAGTGAAACGCTAGCTTGGTTGCGTTTTGGGTTTGGGGAACACTAAGAGTTGAGTATAAAAGGTGTATCTCGAACTCCTTGGTCGGGTTTGGTTGTTTTTGGTGGTAAAAGAGAGAAAAGAAAGAAAGAAGCTGTTCTTAAGGTTTTTGGAGATTTTCCTCATAACCAAGCGGTGATATGAGTTTTTTTTACCATCTAACTAATTCTTTCAGGATGCCGTCGAGTGATCCACTAACCGAGTTTATAATGAACTTAAAACAAAATCTCCTATTTATTATTTGGAAAGCACACAACTTCTTTTTTTGTAGACTATATAATAGTTATAGGTTATAAAGTTATAGTTATTATTGATTTATTAGTTGGTTATAAAATAGGTTATATAGATTTGCTTTATTACTCATACACAAGATTTAGGGGTTAAAATAATTACTTTACATGCATTATCATTAATTACTAGCAATGAATACATTTAAAGAGTATATTCTAAAGAATAATACAACTTTAAAAATAAAATCTTTAACAAAAATTTTCTCTATTTAACACGTCTAATAGAGTATATTTACACAACCATATATATTGTTAGACAATTAAAGAAATAGAATAGAATCTCCAGAATTAATTATATCAAGCAACTAAATTTATAATTTTGTAATCGATTTTATTTGGTCCTTCGTCTCACTTCTTTAGATTAACCATTAGTTATTATAGATATAATAAATTTTAAATTTCAAAAATCTCAAAATATTATAAATATACATTTAAACAATCTTAAACACTACATAAAACAAACAAATTAACAAATAAATATAATTTGGAATTTTTAAAAAATAGTTTTAAGAAATTTGCTCGCGGGTTAAGTCCTAAAATTAACAATCAAAATACATTTATACAAATTTAAACACTACATAAAATAAACAAATTAACAAATAAATATAATTTGAAATTTTTTTAAAAATAATTCTAAAAAACTCACTTGCGGTACACCGCGGGTTAAAATCTAATAATATTTAAATGGCCAAACGGGAGTGTTTTAGTAAATTTTGCACATGAGGTAAATTAATCTCTAACCTAGAGTTATACTAGAAATTCCCTTTAAATGGAAAACCGTCTATTGTAGATCCGAGTGTTTCGGAGAAAAATATACCGTGAATGATATTTCATTTTTGTGTGAATTGTTCATCATATTGTAGTTTTATTAAAAAATTCGACCTACAATTAGATGATATTTCTAATTAGGAGGGGTGGTGGTGCACTTGAACTTATTCAGAGACTGACACTAACGTAATTAAGGCCCAACAGTCCTCAGCGCTTATGGCCTTTTTTGGAGGTAAAAGTAAAATATACATTCAGTTGTGCCTCTTGCTGATTGCGCTGAGCCTAGCATTAGCAAGTGCGGCATCACTGTATATATTAGCTGGTTATGGTTACGTGATCTACAAGACTATTTCACCTATAAAGATCACTCCAACAACATAAATACTTTAAATTTATGAAAATTATAATTGACAAAGAGAGAATACAATTACAACTTTAATAACTTATTGTTTACAAAGACAGAATACAAACACAACCTGTAGATTTTATTCATCTTCTAAAAAACACTGAGCATCAAATTTTGAGTATGACGATCTTGTTCAAGGTTAGGAACAGTCCTCACTTGATGATCTTCTCTAGATGATGTTGATGTACTCTGTCCTAGTAGAGTGGTAGGAGTATAGATGTAGGAGCATATTTTTTCTTCGTAACATCAAACCTAAGATCGATTCTCTACATGGTCTACAAACTAGTAAACTCTATGATCATTTAAGTGAGGACTGTTGCAAAGTTTAGTAAAAGAAAAGTTTGTTACAGATCCAATTATAAAATATCTTCTTCTGTATTGTTCAATGTACCCGTATAATACACTTTGACTCTGTATCTATACTAAAGATAGATCATGTTTCTGTAGAAGACATCACAATGAGCCTCGACACAACCTCAACAAAGGCCCAAATCCAGTCAAGCCCACATGTTCAAACACAACAAAAGAAGACAATGAAGACAATGACTCACCCTGTCGCAGTCACGCCTGCAAGCAAGAAGACCGTTAGTACGAAGGTGATAACGACATCCTCAGATAAGAACAACTGCTCAAATAAGAACAAATATGCACCTCTGCAATCTCTGCAATCTCTGCAAAGCACAGAGGATGACTCACCCCTAGACAGCTGTATATTCTAGATTGTTCTCAAGTAGTGTATATAAGAAACTGTAAACACTCAAAAGATAATTAATCGAAAATACAAGTTTGCTTGACAAATTCACCCTTTTCCTCTCTGTTCTTTCATGGTATCAGAGCTATTCTAAACTCTAACAGGCACTCTAATGGCTTCCTCATACCCGTTCCCAGACAATGTCCATGTCTCGAGTTCTGTCACTCTTAAACTCAACGACAGCAACTATTTGTTGTGGAAGACTCAATTTGAGTCTCTCCTATCGAGCCACAAGCTCATAGGGTTTGTCAATGGAGTCGTTTCTGCTCCAACTAAGACACGTCAATTTGTCCAAGACGGTGTCTCCAGTGAAATCACCAACTAGCAGTATGAGTCTTGGTTCTGTACCGATCAGCTTGTCAGGTCGTGGCTGTTTGGAACTCTTTCTGAAGAAGTGTTAGGTCATGTTCACAGCCTCACCACGGCTCGTGAGATTTGGCTCGCTCTCGCAGAGAAATTCAACAAGAGCAGTAATGCCAGAGAGTTCTCTCTCCGATGCAGTCTTCAACTTCTGTCAAAGAAGGAAAAGTCTCTTTCTACCTACTGTCGTGAATTCAAATCCATCTGTGACTCTCTTAGCTCCATCGGCAAACCAGTTGACGAATCCATGAAGATCTTCGGCTTCTTGAATGGTTTAGGCCGAGAATATGATCCTATAGCAACTGTCATTCATACCTCCTTGAGCAAGGTCTCACCTCCTACGTTTAACGATGTTGTGTCAGAAGTCCAAGGATTTGATAGCAAACTCCAGTCATATGATGATTCATCCTCAGTCACTACTCATCTTGCGTTCATGACCGACAAGACAAATCCGTGTGCTCCTCAGTTCCAACCCAGTCAGAGAGGTCGTGGTGGTCGATTTGGCCAAAGCAGAGGCAGAGGAGGCTACACTACTCGCAGCAGAGGCTTCTCCCAGCACCAGTCTGTCTCTCCGTCTCAAGGACAACGACCAATCTGTAAAATCTGTGGCCGTATTGGTCACACGGCCATCAAATGCTACAATCGTTTTGATAACAACTATCAAACTGAAGTTCCCACTCCAGCGTTTGCCTCTCTTCAAGTTTCTGATGACAGTGGTCGAGAATGGCATCCGGACTCTGCTGCTACGGCTCACATAACTTCCTCGACGTCTGGTCTGCAGGAGGCGAAAGCTTACGAAGGGACTGATGCAGTGATGGTTGGCGATGGAGCCTATCTTCCCATCACACATGTTGGATCCACCACCATTTCCTCTGCTAAAGGTACAATTCCTTTACATGAAGTTCTCGTATGTCCTGATATGAAAAAGAATCTCTTATCTGTGTCCAAGTTGTGTGATGATTATCCCTGTGGAGTGTTCTTTGATTCTAATTCAGTATATATAATTGATTTAACCACTCAGAAAGTGGTGTCAAAGGGTCCTCGTAGAACAGGACTATATGTGCTGCAGAATCAAGAGTTTGCTGCGTTCTACTCAAACCGTCAGTGTACAGCAACCCTGGATACTTGGCATCATCGGTTAGGACACTCAAACTACAAGATTCTACAGTATCTTCAAGCCAGCAAGGAGATTGAAGTGAATAAGAGCAGAACTTCTCCCATTTGTGAGCCTTGCCAGATGGGAAAGAGCAACAAGTTACGGTTTTTTTCTTCTGATTCTAGAGCCTTACAACCCCTAGAGAAAGTTCATTGTGATCTCTGGGGACCATCACCAGTTGTATCAAACTAAGGGTTCAAATATTATGCTGTTTTTATTGATAATCACTCAAGATACTCTTGGTTTTTTCCTCTGCGTTTGAAATCCGATTTTACCTCTATATTCATGGCGTTTCAAACGTTCGTCGAGAATCATTTTAATACAAAAATCAAGATCTTTCAAAGTGATGGAGGAGGAGAGTTTACAAACAACACCCTAAAGAAACTTTTTCAAGATCATGGCATTCATCATTAGATATCCTGCCCCTACACTCCACAACAAAATGGTATTGCTGAGAAGCATCGACATTTGGTGGAACTTGGTTTATCTATGTTGTTCCATAGCCACACACCATTCAAATAATGGGTAGAAGCGTTCTACACTGCCAATTATCTTGTCAACCTTCTCCCCTCCACAGTCTTGCAGAATGTAAGTCCTCATGAAGCTTTACAAAAAAAGAAAGTTGACTATTCTGCTCTACGAGTGTTTGGTTCTGCCTGCTATCCCTGTTTGCGACCTCTCACACAACACAAGTTCGACCCTCGCTCTCTCCAATGTGTCTTTCTTGGCTACAACAATCATTACAAAGGCTACCGGTGCCTGTACCCTCCTAGAGGGAGAGTCTATATATCAAGACATGTGGTCTTTGATGAATCTACATTCCCATTCAAATAGCAGTTTCGTCATCTTGTTCCACAATGTCAGACACCACTGCTTCTCGCTTGGCAACAACCGACCATGCCTCCGCCTGCATCAGTGACTCCATCTTCGGTCTACCAGCTCCCAGCACCTAACTTTGCTTCTGTACCAGATATGCCAATCGCCTCTCCAACAGAACCGCCACATGTTCAACATACAACCGACTCACATCCGCAACCTGCTCCTATCACAGAACCACATGCTCAGACTCAAGACGAATCAGACACCGATAATTAAGTCGACTCAGACACTGATCTTCTCTCTGACTCTGACTCTGACACTGCAGAAGATACTAACGCATACAATGCAGTAACAACAGATCAAAGTGTTATTCCTATCTTACCAACCAACACCCATCAGATGACTACAAGATCCAAAGATGGGATCCATAAACCAAATCCTAGGTATGCTCTGCTCGCTTCTAAATTCACCACTGATGAGCCAAAGAGTATAGTGTCTGCAATGAACCATCCAGGGTGGAATGGAGCAATTATGGAAGAAATTGGTAGAATTCACATGTTGAACACTTGGTCACTGGTGGAACCAACCAATGACATGAATATCTTGGATTCCAAATGGGTCTTCAAAACCAAACACAAGCCTGACGGGACGATTGATAAGTTGAAGGCTCGACTCGTCGCCAAAGGTTTTGATCAAGAGGAGGGCATCGACTATCTCGAGACGGTCAGTCCAGTGGTCAGAACCGCCACCATACGTCTCGTTCTTGATGCTGCAGTAAGTCATGACTGGTCGTTAAAACAGCTTGACGTCTCCAATGCCTTCCTTCACGGTGAATTGCAAGAACCGGTGTACATGTTCCAACCTTCAGGTTTCGTTGATCCAGCAAAACCAGATCATGTGTGTAAACTCACCAAGGCTCTGTACAGACTCAAACAGGCCCCACGAGCTTGGTTTGACACATTAGCAATTTTCTTCTTGACTTTAGATTTGAATGCATTACAGCGGATCCATCCTTGTTTGTGTGTCATCATCAAGGAGAAATACTCATTCTGCTTCTCTATGTGGATGATATTCTTCTTACTGGCAGTGACGACCTCCTTCTGGAACAACTGCTCAATGCTCTAAACACTCGTTTCTCCATGAAAGATCTTGGTCCTCCACGTTACTTCCTTGGTGTGGAGATTGAATCAATCCATAATGGTCTGTTTCTGCATCAAATTGCCTATGCCTTCGACATTCTTCATCAGGCTGGGATGTCTGAGTGCAACCCGATGCTAATGACTCTACCTCAACACCTAGATAAACCAGATACCACACCGTTCTTGGAACCAACTTACTATCAGAGTCTAACAGGTAAATTGCAGTATCTTACTATCACTAGACATGATCTTCAATTTGCTGTCAATTTTATCTGCCAAAGGATGCACGTTCCCACGAACTCAGACTTTAGTCTCCTCAAGCGGATTCTCCGATATGTCAAAGGGACACTCAACATGGGTCTCCCAATCAGAAAACACAACAATCCGGTTTTGTCAGCCTTTTGTGACAGTGATTACGCCGGATGTAAGGACAAGAGACGCTCAACTGGTGGCTTCTGCATTCTTTTGGGATCTACTCTAGTCTCCTGGTCTGCTAAAAGACAATCCACCATCTCTAACTCCTCCACTGAAGCAGAGTATAGAGCTCTCTCTACTGTTGCTCGTGAACTCACCTGGATCTCATCTCTGCTTTGGGATATTGGCGTCCCGCAACATCAACCAAACAAAGTCTTCTGTGACAATCTGTCTGCTGTTTATCTCTCTGCCAATCCAGCTCTGCACAATCGCACCAAACACTTCGACAAAGACTTCCACTACATACGAGAGTGGGTGGCACTCGGTCTCATTGAAACACATCACATTCCAACTCATCTTCAGCTTGATGATGTCTTCACCAAACCTCTACCTCGGCCGTCCTTCACTGATCTTCGACGTAAACTCGGTGTGTCTGTTTCTCCGAAACCTTCCACGCCAAGTTTGAAGGAGGGTGTAGAAGATATCACAATGGGCCTCGACACAACCTCAACAAAGGCCCAAATCCAGTCAAGGCCACATGTTCAAACACAACAAAAGAAGACAATGAAGACAATGACTCACCCTGTCGCAGTCACGCCTGCAAGCAAGAAGACCGTTAGTACGAAGGTGATAACGACGTCCTCAGATAAGAACAACTGCTCAAATAAGAACAAATATGCACCTCTGCAATCTCTGCAAAGCACAGAGGATGACTCACCCCTAGACAGCTGTATATTCTAGATTGTTCTCAAGTAGTGTATATAAGAAACTGTAAACACTCAAAAGATAATTAATCGAAAATACAAGTTTGCTTGACAAATTCACCCTTGTCTTCTCTGTTCTTTCATGGTATCAGAGCCATTCTAAGCTCTAACAGGCACTCTAATGGCTTCTTCATATCTGTTCCCAAACAATGTCCATGTCTCGAGTTCTGTCACTCTTAAACTCAACGACAGCAACTATTTGTTGTGGAAGACTCAATTTGAGTCTCTCCTATCGAGCCACAAGCTCATAGGGTTTGTCAATGGAGCCATTTCTGCTCTAACTAAGACACGTCAATTTGTCCAAGACGGTGTCTCCAGTGAAATCACCAACTCGCAGTATGAGTCTTGGTTCTGTACCAATCAGCTTGTCAGGTCGTGGCTGTTTGGAACACTTTCTGAAGAAGTGTTAGGTTATGTTCACAGCCTCACCACGGCTCGTGAGATTTGGCTCGCTCTCGCAGAGAACTTCAACAAGAGTAGTGTTGCTAGAGAGTTCTCTCTCCGACGCAGTCTTCAGCTTCTGTCAAAGAAGGAAAAGTCTCTTTCTACCTACTGTTGTGAATTCAAATACATCTGTGACTCTCTTAGCTCCATCGGCAAACCAGTTGACGAATCCATGAAGATCTTCGGCTTCTTGAATGGTTTAGGCCGAGAATATGATCCTATAGCAACTGTCATTCATACCTCCTTGAGCAAGGTCTCACCTCCTACGTTTAACGATGTTGTGTCAGAAGTCCAAGGATTTGATAGCAAACTCCAGTCATATGATGATTCATCCTCGGTCACTCCTCATCTTGCGTTCATGACCGACAAGAAAAATCCGTGTGCTCCTCAGTTCTAACCCAGTCAGAGAGGTCGTGGTGGTCGATTTGGCCAAAACAGAGGCAGAGGAGGCTACACTACTCGCGGCAGAGGCTTCTCCCAGCACCAGTCTGTCTCTCCGTCTCAAGGACAACGACCAATCTGTCAAATCTGTGGTCGTATTGGTCACACGGCCATCAAATGCTATAATCGTTTTGATAACAACTATCAAACTGAAGTTCCCACTCCAGCGTTTGCCTCTCTTCAAGTTTCTGATGACAGTGGTCGAGAATGGCATCCGGACTCTGCTGCTACGGCTCACATAACTTCCTCGACGTCTGGTCTGCAGGAGGCGAAAGCTTACGAAGGGACTGATGCAGTGATGGTTGGCGATGGAGCCTATCTTCCCATCACACACGTTGGATCCACCACCATTTCCTCTGCTAAAGGTACAATTCCTTTACATGAAGTTCTCGTATGTCCTGATATGAAAAAGAATCTCTTATCTGTGTCCAAGTTGTGTGATGATTATCCCTGTGGAGTGTTCTTTGATTCTAATTCAGTATATATAATTGATTTAACCACTCAGAAAGTGGTGTCAAAGGGTCCTCGTAGAAAGCAACATGTTTATACTGAATTACCTGAAACTCCTTTAGCAAGTTCACCAACCAGGAAATCTCTCTTACAACATACTGCATAGCAGGGTACTCAGACTCAGCCGAGGAATGAGAGGCCACTTGTTGCTTCTTAGATTTCCAGGAGATCAAGATTCAAGGACGAGCCAAGAAACATACAGTAGCCAGAAGTTAACCTCCTAGTATCCTTGCATGATCCCCAATCTGCATCAGTGAATCCCTGAAGAACAAAGTTTGAATCTACAGAGTAGAAAAGACCTTCTCCAACAGTGCCTTTAATGTAACAAAACAATATTATTTGTTTATTTGTTTCAATTATCATCCTGTGAAAACCCGACTCATACCCACCAATAACGTTCTTTGCTGTCAAGAAACCGCCCATTGAATTGATTAGATTCAAACTCTTTCTCCGCTTTTCCGAGAAGAGTTTGAAACTAAAACTTGAAAAAGCAAGAGACTGGCACAAATTAGCGATTAAAAACAGCTCGTATTTCCGGTATCAATCTAGTAAATTTGTAAAAACAATGTCAAAGAAAACAAGAATACTATAAAGAGAACTTAAAAGAACTTTCAAACAATGACATTACGAAGAAAACAAAAAGAGTTTTAAGAAAACACAAGATAGAACATTAATTTGCTTCAATCTTCAAAGTAACGTCTAACACAATTAGGGCATGTAAGTCAAAACCAGAAGAAAGAAAAAAACAAAACACAAAAAATTGTATGGTAAGCCAAACAAAGTGATCTAGCTAAGTGGCTAACGCTTTTTGTATTGTTTTTTCTTGTCATCGGAGAGATTCCTCTGTTTTAGTCGTAGACGGTTTCAGATGCAGATCTAGTTATATAAATTTCAAAAGGCTTATACTAAAACTTTTTCACCTAAGAATGATTCCGATTCATACAAAAATGTAAATATTTTGAGAGTTGAAACAAACATTTCTTACGAATATTTATGGGAGTTAAATTAGAAGCTGACATTGAAATTGAAGCCACAAATCAGTCATATTCAATTTCTTTCCTTCGGTTCTGCTCTAAATAAAGTTCTCAGGACTCCTGTACCGATTTAGACCCTCTAAATAAAGCATGTCCAAAGCAGGTAAGTCTTATCTAATCTCTTAACATCTATTATTGCTTTGTAACAACACTTGGACAGAAATTAGATCCTTATAGACAAAATATGTCAATATTCTATTATGTAAAACTATGTTCCCAATGCAAGATGTATCTAAGGGCAACCCCATCGGGGGTTGCTTATGCAATTGCTTTTGTCTAAAAAATAACAAAAAGAAGAGAGAGAAGAGAAAACTAGAGGAAAGTTGCTTGTTTGAGAAACTGGAGAAACGTTTCTCAGAGTAAAGAGATATGTGTCATTTACTCAGTGGTATATATATTAATAAATAAATAAAGAAGAAATATGTATAATAAAAATAACTTTTTAAAGAACTTGATATGAAGCGGTGGTGGATTTGGAAGCCTAATCTAGATCGGCCCTAACGTAAGACCCAATAAGCATGGGCTTTTAACCATCCAATTTTTTATTTACTTTTTTAATTTCTTGTTTTTGGAAAGGTAGGATTCAGCAATGATATGGTATAAACAAGTGAACTTGGTGGTTTTTTTCAATTGTTTTCCTTCGAAAACTCGAAAGTTCTTGGTGAATCAGCGGATAATATAAAGTCATAAGCATTGTGTTCATGGAGCAAAATGTAATCTATCCAACTCTTGTCTGAAGATGCATCTATTGACATAAGTGATGTACTAAAATAAAAGTAGTACAAGATATGGATCAGCAGGATTAAACCAAAGAGAAAATCTATTAAGGCAGTCAAGAGAAGGCACATGGAGCAAAGAGGAAGTTTCTGGAAGAGTAAAGACTTTCTTGTTATAAGGATAAAAGGAAGTTTTATAAAGTTTGTTAATTTCCTAAAGTTTAAAGAAAAGGAAATTAACAATTCCTAGTTCAATTAGAATTGGGAATTAGCCTATTGTGTGGCTAAGACCAATTAGTATAAATAGGAGAGGCTGGGTCTTGAGAAAGATCAGCACTTCATAGATTGAGAGATCCTAGCATTGAATCTTAAGCTTTAAGAAAGAATAGCTTGAAGATTCAAAGGAGGCTAAGAGCTTAATAGGATTAAAAAACAGAGTTAAGGAAAAACCTTGTAAGAACTTATTTTCTAATAAAAAGAGAGTTGTTTGAATTTCTGTTTAATATTCTATATTCAAGATCCAAACCGTTTAGCTCTTACGTTTTTATTGTCAACATGGAAGTGATTAAGGACAGATAGAATTAAGTTTACTCTTTCGCACAAAAGAAGTGAAACCGTATATATGGAGCGGTAGTGCTTTGGGATATCAAACCAGTAAGAAGCTTATGAAAGGTTAAAACAGAACCTGTTAATGAGTTTTTTAAAAAGGTTGAGAGAAAATAAAATTAAAGAAACATAGTAGGCAATTTTTTTTTCATTGAATCAATAAAATCCGATTCATAGTCAATTCCCACTACACAAGATAACACAATTTTGTGGAATCGAATTCCGGTAGGATGTTGTAGCTAAGTGACTAAAGACACTTACCCGAACTAGACAATTCTTTTGCATCAAGATTTTGATGTGTGTTTAGTTTAAATAAAGTATAAATCTTTCATTATTGTTGGATGTGGGTGTGATAGGTAAATCGTTAATTGGTGAAACGAGAAGCAGTTTTCTTTCTCTGGACGATTTTCAAAGAGACCAAACAAAACTTTTCGTGGTTCTCACTATTTCTGGCCGGCGTCGGCTTCTCTGACGTCGGCTATTGTTTTCTTTCTCTAATTTCTACAAAGCTTTAGGTATTACCACCGGTAAATGATCTGGGTGGGTGATCTTTAGATGTTAGTATTCAATTGTTTCATTATCTTTTTCTTCTTTTGTGAGATTCTCCTTCCGACCATAATCCGGCGAGAGTCTCGAAATAGTGTCAGCGTCTCTCCACTCAGAAATTTTTCAACCGGAATCCTTTGGTTCAAGGTTGAAATCATTTGTATTCATCACCGACTAGTCGATGACTCTGCTTTCCAAATCCAGATCTCGGATTTTGTGATGAAGAAACGAGAAAGGGGGACTCTGAATCCTGATCTGGATGCCTGTGGGGGAGTGTTCTCCAACAATTTCGCTCAAGCATATTTCATGTCCGTTGTTGGTTACACCTTCAACGATGTCGATTTGGCTCGCCATTTTCAGATTGAATATGTTGTGTTTCTATTTGAAGTTTGGCTTGAGATTTTAGCCGTGAATCAATTGAGGCATGTTGCAACTCTTCCTTGCAATTGGTGCCTCGGTCGACGGATATGGGATCCAGGAATTTCATATTTACAAAGGATCAAACTGGTGAAAGGGAAGAAGACATGTTTTATAGAAAATCTCATAATCTTTCATCTACTGTTGTTGAAGAACGTTAACAAGAAAAAAGAGATTATGGATATATCATGGGCATTAATTACAAGCAAAACAAACCCATCGCCTGGTGCGGGAGATGGAAATGGTTTTATGGTTTGCGATGTAACTGATGGATTTGTTTTGCTTGTAAATGGATCGCGACCTTTTGATTTTCAAAAAACATATTGGAGTTTCATGAATGAGATGATAGCCAAACAAGAAGATCAACTTAGACCGAAGACGAAGATGATAAAGGAAAATAACAAATTGATAAATTTGTTAGCGTGTAAGGTTTACCTAAGAAGAAAAGCAACGTGTAATTTCACTTTTTCGATTATTTTGTTATACTTAAGCTTTGTTTGTATGGTTTGCAGAGCCTTTAATTGTATGCTTATTGATACATTTGTAATCTTTTACTAAAGTTAATAAAGAAGGTGTTAAAAAAAAAAAAAAAAAAGGTAAATCGTTAATTTAATTCAACAATAATACCAACTAGATATTAATTTGTCAGTTATCTGGTAACATTTTTAAATTTTGTTTGTTAATTTTATTTGTTTTGTTTAATGCTTATATCTAATTGTATTATGATTTAACTCACAAGATAGTGCAGAACAATTTAGTTTTACATAATATTAATTTAATCAACTTAATTACATATGTCAATTTCTCTAATATTGATATTGTTAACAAAATATTGAAGTGATTTTTTATTCGTGTAGCAAATAATTAATGATATTTTAAATTTAAATTAATATCTACCCAAATCTGTCCAACCATATAACCACGTCCGTGATATTTTTACTCGTGATACACGGTCACAAAAAAAATCATAAAATCTAAACATATTATTAATATTTTAATCGTTTTATAAAGTTTAACTTTTTTAGAAATTAAATGTTTATCATATTTAAAATTCTTACAAAGTATAAATATTTCTAATATTGAAAATTTATAAATGTTTAAATTCTTTAAAATAAAGAAACTGAATAAACTAAATAATTTTTTTAAATTTGAATGTAAAATCAAGCTTTCTAGTTAGCTATAATGACAAATCCTTACATATATTTTTGTCAAACAAATTAGACATCATCCTTATAAAATATTTGAGTTTAGTAAGGATATTAATATCTGTTCTTGGCAAGAGTGAATTTGAAGAGTTTTTCACTGGTCCGATAATAAATGTAATAAGATAGATTTAGATACACACAACAATAAGTTTTAATATATAAAAAAAAATATTTCCTTGGTAAAAAACCTTTCAGTTATTATATTTTTACCAAAGGACATTGTCTGAAAGAACAAGGCAAAAACCTAAAAAAGCTAAAAAGGCACTTAAGTGTTTGATTTGTTACAAACAAAAAAGAAAAAAAAGAAATCCTAATTTTCTTCTTCTGCGATCTTCGCTTCTCCCTACGCATGATGTGTTGAAGATACCTCTCTCTTCCTCTGTGTACATACTCTTCTCTACCCCAAGTGTTGTTGAACAAATAAAAAAAGGGCTCAGATTTAGGGTTTTTGGAAGATTTTTGCGGCTGGACCGGCTCTGCAGCGATGTCTACCTCGTCGCAATCCTTTGTGGCTGGGCGGCCTGCATCCATGGCTTCCCCATCGCAATCGCACCGCTTTTGTGGTCCCGCAGCCACCGCTTCTGGCGGCGGAAGCTTTGACACTCTCAACCGTGTCATCGCTGACCTTTGCAGCCGTGGTAATCCTAAGGTAATCAAGAACATTGTAAAGTATTCTCCTTTTTGATGCTTTTAGTTGAAACCCAGAATAAATCCTCTTCCTTTTACTTCTATCTGTTCTTGTTTATGCAAAATTCGAAATTTTTAGTTCTGATAGGTCTCTAGCAATTTGTGGATTTTGATGTATTATTGTTGGTTTACATCAAAGTGTGCGACTTTTGTTTGGGTTTTTGTATCTGAAATGATTTTTGTTTGATGTCTTAGGAGGGAGCTCCAATAGCCTTTAGGAAACATGTAGAGGAAGCAGTTCGTGATCTTAGCGGTGAAGCTTCCTCCAGGTTCATGGAGCAATTATATGATAGGATTTCTAATTTAATTGAGAGCACGGATGTGGCTGAAAACATGGGTGCACTCAGAGCCATTGATGAGTTAACGGAGATTGGATTTGGCGAGAATGCTACTAAGGTTTCTAGGTTTGCGGGTTACATGAGGACCGTGTTCGAGTTGAAGCGTGATCCCGACATCTTGGTGCTTGCTAGTAAAGTTTTGGGCCATCTTGCTCGGGCAGGTGGAGCAATGACTTCTGATGAAGTGGAGTTTCAGGTTCAATTTGCTGTAAAAAGGCGTTTACGTTTTCAAATGGAATCTATAAGATCGTTCTAGTAGACAATATTTAAATTATAATTTTGAAAGCGGGGGGACGGAAGTTACGTATTCCTCCCCTTTCTATCACTGGCTCCGCTCATAGTTGCTCAAGTCTTTCTCTTTTTTTTTACAGATGAAAACAGCTTTTGATTGGCTTCGCGTAGACAGGGTGGAATATCGTCGTTTCGCCGCCGTTTTAATTTTAAAGGTAGCCTGATTTTTCAGCTGTCCTATCTTAAGATAAGCTGCAGAAACACATGTCATTTTTTTTTTTAATTACGCCGAAAGAAATTTTTTGAACAAATCAATTGGATTATGGATGGTTGAAATGATAGTGAGGATAACTTTCCAATCCAGCAGCTTAATACATATATGGCTATTTTCTTGCAACATTGCAGGAGATGGCAGAAAATGCTTCTACTGTATTTAATGTTCATGTCCCTGAATTTGTGGATGCTATCTGGGTTGCACTAAGGGATCCCCAGTTGCAAGTGCGAGAACGAGCTGTTGAGGCGTTGCGTGCTTGCCTTCGTGTTATTGAGAAAAGGGAGACTCGATGGCGAGTGCAATGGTTTGTATTCTGTTTTCCTTTAAAATGGTCGAGTGTTTTAAATGTTTTCTGTTGGTAATATATTTGGTATGATATTTTTATGCGAGGCTTTTCTTTGTGTTGTTGCAATACTTTCATTTTCAATCCTGTTATGTGGTTCCACCCTCGTTTAAGTACTACTTTGCATATTTTATTGTGTAAATGCAATTTATATTAGCTTTTTATGCTGCGGTCCCCCCAAAATGATGAGGTTTGAATATATATTCTTCCCATGGTGATACATTTTGAGCATATGTAACATGATCAGTGTAGTCTCAATGTATATCAAGTAGATGGGAAATGTAACGAACCCTATCTTGCTTTCAAGGTTTCTAACGGACTTGAAGCTGTTGTCAATTTGAATTGTGTTCTCTGACTTGCAGACTTTCTACTGGATTTAAATATAAAATTGCCAATGCAATGCTTCAAACTATCAATAGAAGTTTCCATGTCTGAGCTAACTGATCCTCTCTCCATTTGGCTTTTACAGGTACTATCGAATGTTTGAAGCTACACAGGATGGGTTGGGCAGAAATGCCCCGGTTCATAGTATTCATGGTTCTTTACTCGCCGTTGGCGAGCTGTTGAGGTAAATGCAGAAGCCATTATCTATTTTGAAAGCATCCCATTCTATTAGACAGACACTTAAGTTTGATTTTCCGTAGAAGAACTTGTTTGCCCCCATGATGCTCATTTTGTTTGTTTGTCATTGTACTGTAGTTTCCATCGTTAAAGAGATAGATAATTCATGTATATTCCTCTACTTTAAGTGTATATCTGAACAAAAGGCTCTTGAAGACGAAAATTGTGTTGGTTTCTGTTAAGTAGATTGATTTCATGCCATATTTGGTGTTAGAATTTATGGCTTAATGCTAGAGGTGGTTTGCAGGAATACAGGTGAGTTCATGATGTCTAGGTATAGAGAAGTTGCCGAAATTGTCCTCAGATACCTTGAACATCGTGATCGTCTTGTTCGTCTTAGCATCACCTCGTTACTGCCTCGCATTGCTCACTTTCTTCGTGACCGCTTTGTTACAAACTATTTAACGGTAAGTGACTGAGAAATTCTCTAAACCAAAATACCAAAATTGATCTGGAAACGTGACATGAATTACTTTCTTGCAGATATGCATGAATCATATTCTTACTGTGTTGAGAATACCGGCTGAACGAGCCAGTGGGTTCATCGCCCTTGGGGAAATGGCTGGTGCTTTGGATGGTGAGCTTATCCACTATTTGCCGACAATTATGTCTCATCTGCGGGATGCGGTGAGTCAAATTTTTTTTTGTCCCTTTAAAGTACGCTTTAATACTTTTGAATTAAGTATCATCTTGGGTCTAATAAGTTTTGAAAATTGAACTAGACAAGTGATTTGTTGACTATGTTTTCCCCTGTAGATTGCCCCACGTAAAGGTAGACCTTTGCTTGAAGCTGTGGCTTGTGTTGGTAACATCGCGAAGGCAATGGGATCCACAGTGGAAACTCATGTTCGAGATCTTTTAGATGTTATGTTTTCCTCTAGTCTCTCTTCTACACTTGTTGACGCTCTTGATCAGATAACCATCAGGTAAAGTTGAGCAAAAGAAGTTTGTTATTACCTGCATTAATGTGTATACTTTTAATGCTGACAATTCTTGGGGTCTCAGCATTCCTTCTTTGCTGCCAACGGTACAAGATCGGCTTCTAGATTGCATTTCGTTGGTTCTTTCAAGATCCCCTTATTCTCAAACAAAGCCTCCTGTTCCTGTTGTCCGAGGTAGTACAGTGGGCATGGCACCACAGTCTTCTGACCCTAGTTGTTCAGCGCAAGTTCAACTAGCCCTGCAGACTCTTGCTCGTTTCAATTTCAAGGTCGCCGCTCTTTGCTGATAACATTTTCGAAAGAATATGATTTATATATTGTATCTGAGCCTCTGATTTCTGCAGGGGCATGATCTTCTTGAATTTGCTCGGGAGTCAGTTCTTGTTTATTTGGATGATGAGGATGCAGCCACAAGAAAAGATGCTGCTTTGTGCTGTTGCAGACTAATTGCAAATTCTTTATCTGGTGTCACACAATTTGGCTCAAGCAGGTCAACACGAGCAGGGGGGAGACGAAGGCGCCTTGTGGAAGAGGTGTTATATGAATACTGAAAACCCATTACACTTTTTCTTATTGCTTGTCTTTAATTTGGCCTTTTCTCATTACAACAGATTTTGTTTTTATTCTTTTCCAAGTCTGAACCAGTATGTTAAGTCTGCTTCGTGATGACATTTGTAATTTCAATACTTGTAGCGGTTCCAATTTTCTGCTTACCTGAGAAATGATGTTTGGGTTCTGCAGATTGTGGAAAAGCTTCTCAGGACAGCTGTTGCGGATGCTGATGTAACTGTTCGCAAGTCTATCTTCGTTGCTTTATATGGCAACCAATGTTTTGATGATTATTTAGCACAGGCTGATAGTTTGACTGCCATTTTTGCTTCCTTAAATGATGAGGTATGTACATGTTATTTGTTTGAATAAAGTAGCACCTCATATGGCATAGTGCAATTCTATTCTCTTTCGGATCTTTTAATCTGTCTCTCTTGGGTGAATGACGGATGACTTGTAATTATATTGCTTTTTGTAATTCGATTTCGTGGGTTCATGAGATTAGTACCTATTACAGAAATTTTGGTTACGAAGATGTAGCTAGATTTTTGGTCTACTAATTGGCTTCTATTGTGCCAGAAAACAGTGTTACTTAAGTTATACTGCAAAAGTGCAGTTGAGATATTTTAATTGGATGATTTGTGGATGGAATGAATGCCTTTTGTTGGTGGATGCACGAAATGCATCCTTGTGACACCCCTGTCAACCTGATAGAATACTTGGCTTATGCTTCACTCCACCTGGCTACTGCATTAGCCATTTCAACTCATATATTACAATATCTTTGTTCAACAGGACCTTGATGTCCGAGAATATGCCATCTCAGTTGCTGGGAGGTTATCTGAAAAAAATCCAGCATACGTACTTCCAGCACTTCGTCGCCATCTTATACAGCTGTTAACCTACCTTGAGCTGAGGTAACAACAACTTTCTTTAGTTCATATAATAAGATTCGTTTCGGATTAATAAGTATCTGTTGCATTGACTTCAATTGTAATGTCAGCAGTGCAGATAACAAGTGCAGAGAAGAGAGTGCGAAACTCCTTGGGTGTTTAGTTCGAAATTGTGAACGACTTATACTTCCATATGTAGCTCCTGTCCAAAAGGTTTATTTTCTCTTCACTTCTTAAATAGTATGATTATTATTGTTGTTCACGGGGGTTGTAACTCTTGTTTTCTAGGCACTTGTTGCAAGACTTAGTGAAGGAACTGGAGTGAATGCTAACAATAATATTGTCACTGGAGTTCTCGTAACTGTTGGGGATCTTGCAAGAGTGGTAAGTTGATATATAATTTTGGTAAGTTTTAGTTTCTACATTAAGTGCCGATCCAAACATAACTGTGTTTTGGCTGCGCGATAAAGTTGCAGTCTTATTTTGACTATTCATATCTGTGTTGGCTAAGAGTATTTCAAAATTCAGTGGCCTAGTCAGTAGTCGGTATCTAATATTGTTTTTTTTTTTTTTCTCTAAGTTGACAGAATGTTGGTACTTTATATTCTTTCTAGTCCTGTTATTTATTGTGTTTGGCTAAGACATTCCCCTCTTGGTTTTTTTCTTTTTTTTTTGCGTTGCTTGCTCAGGGTGGCTTAGCAATGAGACAATATATTCCGGAGCTGATGCCTTTGATTGTTGAAGCTTTAATGGATGGAGCTGCTGTAGCAAAACGTGAGGTGGCTGTTTCTACCCTTGGTCAAGTTGTTCAAAGTACAGGGTATGAGATATTTACCTTCTTTTAGGACTTAAAACTTCCTTTTTTGTTTTATTTGATAATGGTACTAGGTTATTTTGAACATACTAATTTTCTTGTAAATTAAGAAAATTGTGTACTATCTTGATTGGCAAAAGCCTGGTTTGACTAGATTGAAATACTGGATTTAGTGAATTTTTGACATAATCGGTGCTTCTATATTTTCTGGTTAGCTAGGTAGCAACCTGAGCTATCCTTAAGCTGTTGCTCTGTGTTAATGTATATATCTTCTTTTTTCTTTGTCATCATGTTAATGTTAATGTATATCATATGTCAGAATTGGTCATATGTTTTATCATTTGGATTACTAGGAGTGAGAAATCTAGAAATTATAAAATTATTATCCCAAGCCAGTTCTTCCATCCGCGGTAGTTCTTTGTGATGGTTTATTGTTCGTCTTTCCTGAGATGGCTTAGTATTCCCAGAGAAAGAATATTACCTTTCTGTGTTGGAACTTGTCATGAGTTGTTATTCTCTCTTTGTCATGCAATAGGATTGATTTACGAGTACCTCGAACATTATGCTGCCTAGATATCTAATCATATATATAGTTCATGTTTATGAGGTTGTAGACATTCGTAGATAGTGAGGTGATCAACTTGCATGCTGCATTTAGTAGCTTGGGACATGGTTGTCATGTGCTAACCATTGTGCACATAACTAGTACAAAATGAAGGGAGTTTAGTAAAATGGCTGTATGTTATTTATGCCTCTCATTTCATTGTTAACGTAGGTATGTTGTGACTCCATACAAGGAATACCCATTGTTGCTTGGCTTACTTTTGAAACTGCTGAAGGGTGACTTAGTGTGGTCTACCAGACGAGAAGTGCTCAAGGTAGTTTCTAGAGAAATAATTTTTATTCTAGACTATTCTAGTAGTTCTTTTTTGTGATAAACATGGTTATATCTACAGGTTCTTGGAATTATGGGCGCTTTGGATCCTCATGTGCATAAACGTAACCAACAAAGTTTATCAGGATCACATGGTGAAGTTCCTCGCGGCACTGGGGATTCAGGTCAACCTATTCCATCAATTGATGAGTTACCTGTGGAACTCCGGCCGTCATTTGCTACATCTGAGGATTATTACTCAACGGTAGTTCTTAATTTGTGTGAATTATCGCAATTGTAGTCTGAATTGTGCTCATATCACTTTCCTCGTTGTCATAGGTTGCTATCAACTCGCTTATGCGAATTCTTAGAGATGCATCACTTCTTAGTTATCACAAAAGGGTTGTTAGATCTCTGATGATCATTTTCAAGGTAACACAAACCATCTTGACTGTTTTTAGAATAAACTTGTGTTGGAATTGCAACGAACAAGTTAAAACATTATCACTTCTTTGTTTTTGCGAGGTCAGTCAATGGGATTGGGATGCGTGCCTTACCTGCCAAAGGTAGCTGTATAGAATATTGTATCTCCGGCAGCTTTTCAATCCATGCTATCTCTGGTTTACGTTTTGGTAATTTGTTGGGTTGGGTCCACCTCTGTTTTTGAAGGTTTTACCTGAGCTTTTTCACACTGTTCGAACATCTGATGAGAACTTGAAGGACTTTATTACATGGGGTCTTGGGACTCTAGTTTCCATTGTGCGCCAGGTATATACACCTTAAAATTTTCAGTTATGGTCAAAATACGATCGACTTGTGAAAACTCATAGCGTATGTTATTTGTCTACAGCACATACGCAAGTATCTGCCAGAGCTGCTGTCACTAGTCTCTGAACTATGGTCATCCTTCACCTTGCCAGGTCCCGTCCGCCCCTCTCGTGGTCTTCCGGTAAGTTGTATGCGCCTAGAGTATGCTATTATTCTTATTGATTTACGGACATATATCTTATGAAGAGTACTTCGCCTCTCTTATTGATAATCAGGTTCTGCATCTACTGGAACATCTTTGCTTGGCACTTAATGATGAATTCAGAACTTATCTCCCTGTCATCCTTCCATGTTTCATCCAAGTATTAGGTGACGCGGAGCGGTTTAATGATTACATCTACGTTCCTGATATTCTCCACACGCTCGAAGTGTTTGGCGGTCAGTAATACTTGTCTTGTTTCATATCCTCATTGTCATTTGTATTATTTGGGCATGCGAGTTCTAGTAATTAATGGATACATCTTTTTTATCGGAAGGTAAAGAGGTTCCACACTATCATATTGTGTAGTGTAAGATGATATATGTAGTTTGATTATGATATGCATACTTTGTTTTAGTATAGTATCTTTTGATAGTCAGGTTGTTCTCTCCTGTAATTTCTATTTTTTCATCATGGCCAAACTCTACTCTGATGGTTGACCCTAGTCCATATGTGCAGGAACTCTTGATGAGCACATGCATTTACTCCTTCCTGCCCTTATTCGATTGTTCAAAGTAGATGCTCCTGTACCTATAAGACGCGATGCCATCAAAACTTTGACAAGAGTAATCCCGTGTGTCCAGGTTAGGAGCTTTGTTTATTTATTTTGCGTTATTTATTATCTTCTTTCCTTATGCTGATCCAATAAAAAAAAAGCTTCTTACACCACCTTTTTAATTATCGGTATATATCCTCAGGTTACTGGTCATATCTCCGCTCTCGTGCATCACTTGAAGCTGGTATTAGATGGGTGAGTTATGCTGATTTCACTACCTGGAAATAGTGCATTGTTTGCTTTTTCGCAAGGTCTTTCGACAATACTTCTTTAAAACTTAGGCATTGCGTCTCTATCTGATTTTCTCTGAAATGATTTGGTTCATTCGATTAAGGATAGTGGATTTGAAATGAGAAATCCATTGCATCCTAGAGTTGGCAATGCATTATCAATAAAGGATTTTCAACTCATTAGCTTTCATTTCGTCATTGCTTACTATTACAAATCTGTTTTCCATGAGTTGTTTTGCTAAGTTACAAATTTGTCTGGCTATAAGCATTTGTTTTTTAGAACTTCGCAGATGTTAGTAAATTTCTTTATGTTATGAATCTTTTATGCCATTATTAACGTGACTCAATTGTTTTCTGTTGTATTTTCATATCATATTTTTCGAAACTTACTCATGATTTCAGTTTGTATAAATTTTCTTGTGCGGTATTTTCTGAAATCGCAGGAAGAATGATGAGTTGCGGAAGGATGCTGTTGACGCACTATGCTGTTTGGCTCATGCACTTGGAGAGGACTTCACCATATTCATTGAATCAATTCACAAGCTTTTGCTGAAGCATCGATTACGGGTTTTGCATTAAACTATCTTTTAAATAAAATAGCACTTGCAGTAAAAAACTTTTATCCTGTAGGTGTATAAATTTCATTATTGTATATTTCTGTCTGTAAAATCTCACTTTACAACATTTTTGCAGCATAAAGAATTTGGGGAAATTCATGCTCGCTGGCTGAGACGTGAACCGTTGATTGTAGCTTCAACTGCAACTCAACAATTAAGTAGGCGACTACCAGTTGAGGTTATCAGGGATCCTGTAATTGAGAATGAGATCGATCCTTTCGAAGAAGGAAATGACAGGAACCATCAGGTACTCTTTTCTGTATTCTTGATGTGTTAAAATTTTGTTATCAATATCAAGTTGCGGTCGTAATTATACTCTTAACATTGTAAAATTTTTGGTATCAATTGCAACGAGTTTGTAAAGATGCCCCCTATGTTTCCTCTTCTCTATGGACTATATATGTATGCTTGATTTAACATGATCCTCTAGTAAAATTTCTTTAGTCTTTGTTTGTTTTGAAACAGCTAAAATTGTCACTTATGGCTTTGATGATCTGTTGAACAGGTTAATGATGGTAGACTGCGTACAGCTGGAGAAGCTTCTCAACGAAGCACCAAGGAAGACTGGGAGGAATGGATGAGACATTTTAGTATTGAATTACTTAAAGAGTCTCCCTCTCCAGCATTAAGAACTTGCGCAAAACTTGCTCAGTTGCAGGTGTTTAATCTATACTCTTTTTTTTCCTCTCGTAAAAGAATATGCATTTTAATGATCGTGTTTTGCAGCCATTTGTCGGGAGAGAATTGTTTGCTGCTGGCTTTGTCAGTTGCTGGGCACAGCTAAACGAGTCTAGCCAAAAGCAGTTAGTTAGGAGCTTGGAAATGGCCTTTTCATCTCCAAATATCCCTCCAGAGATTTTAGCAACACTACTCAATTTGGTATGTTCTTCGTTAAATTTAAAGAAAACTTAAACAGGACAGCCGTTAATTGAGTCACTGGCTATAATGAACAGCAAACTTGTTTCCTGTAGCTATGGACTATGGATGTGCTTATTGAGTCCTTGTGTTTTAGCTTAGGCAATAGTGTTCAGTAATGAGTTGACTACATCTTCCCAGACTGGAACAAAAAGTGCTTAGGTCACCATTTCGTTAGTGATTGCACCTCTTAGCCATTCTACTGGAAAGATATAAAACACGTTTTTTTGTTGCTAAAACCATAAATCGAACAATCTGTGAGTGTTCATGGAAACATGATATGTAACTTTTATTTAATCTAATATTAATCCTAATTTCTGCTTATACTCTTTCGTTTAACCTATATTATGGTAGTTTGGATAAAGAATCATACAACCTACCTTTATGTGTGATCCTGTTGCTTGTTCCTGTCACTTGTGCTTGATTATATCATTACTCGTCTTAGGCAGAGTTTATGGAACATGATGAGAAGCCTCTTCCCATTGATATTCGTCTTCTGGGGGCACTAGCTGAAAAGGTTTGCGTCATGAATTCCCTAGTTAAATTAGCTTTGGTACCTCTTTTATTTTCATATCAAGCATTCATCCGATTTTCTTGGTAATGGTGCAATTTCCTACTTTGTAGTGCCGTGTTTTTGCCAAAGCTCTGCATTATAAAGAGATGGAATTTGAAGGTCCACGATCCAGGAGGATGGATGCGAACCCAGTTGCTGTTGTCGAGGCTCTTATACACATAAATAATCAGTTACACCAGCATGAGGTACACTGTATTTTGTATCCTATTTCGCCCATCTCACTCACTATCTTTGATATTTGTCATTATTGATGGTTTGGGATTCTTTTTCATAGGCTGCTGTCGGCATACTAACCTATGCTCAACAACATCTTGATGTGCAATTAAAAGAATCATGGTAACATGAATTTCTGAATCATGATGCTTATTTTGGGTTCTGTTTGATAGGCACGCGGAAACAAGATTGTGGTAGCATTCTTTGATCCTAATCAGTTGAAAAGCGCTAACGTGTTTTTTTCTAGGTATGAGAAGCTGCAGCGGTGGGACGATGCACTCAAAGCGTACACTTTGAAAGCATCTCAAACATCAAATCCTCATCTTGTATTAGAAGCCACATTAGGTCTGTGATAACCCACACTATTGGCGGGATTTACTGGGGTTTTTTTTGTCTTCTGTAATGTTTTTTCTAAGTAGTTATGTGGGCATTTCTGGTCAATATTCAGTTAGTAGTTCATAGAGAATTGTGGCTCATGACATTTTTACAAGTTAGCAGAACAAAAACTCAATGCATATTTTTCCAATCTAACATTTTCAGTTGAAATAGATATGATGCTTCGTTTTTCCTTTTCATGAAATGTCCTGAGTCTAGAGCTTATTATTGACCACGATGTAGGACAAATGAGATGTCTTGCTGCACTTGCACGATGGGAAGAGCTCAACAATCTCTGCAAAGAGTACTGGAGTCCTGCTGAGCCATCTGCGCGTTTGGAAATGGCACCAATGGTTGGTAACTTCTACATATGCTACATTTGGTGATACAGCTACATAGTTACATAAATATCTGTTTGCAATCATACTAGGCTGCAAATGCTGCGTGGAATATGGGAGAGTGGGATCAAATGGCGGAATATGTGTCTCGGTTAGATGATGGCGATGAAACAAAGCTTCGGGGTTTAGCAAGCCCTGCTTCTAGTGGTGATGGGAGCAGTAGTGGCACATTCTTCAGGGCTGTTCTGTTAGTTCGAAGGGCAAAGGTACACTTAAACCTTGTACTTTAATTCATATCTGGCTTACTTATAATCTATTTGCAGACACTTATTTCTGCATATCTGTACCTGTGGATATTTTTCTTTCCATTTTAGTACGACGAGGCTCGTGAATATGTGGAAAGAGCTAGAAAATGTCTCGCCACAGAACTTGCAGCGCTGGTAGGATTTCTTCCCTTTCTGGCAGTATTCTCGAATTAACTTTTGTTGTGAATAAAGGGAACAAAAGTATATCAGGAAGGGTATTTGTAATTAGTCTCATCCTTTTCCATTATGTCCTTGAAATTTATTTGAGTACGCCATGGGGTGTTGGAAGTAGGAAGATATATTTTTGACTTCTTAGTTACATGTTGAGCTCTATATAAACAACATTTTGTGCATGTTATCGTTGGCTCCTGCTATAGAAGCATCATATAATCACCACAGTTACCTTGTTAGTCGCTCACTTAGACTGAAAAACTTGTAAATGTCTCTGTTTTTCTGTATTTGCGCTTTCTACAGGTTTTGGAGAGCTATGAGCGTGCATACAGCAATATGGTTCGTGTTCAGCAGCTATCAGAACTAGAGGAGGTTAGATCTTAATTATTCATGACCCCTTCTCCTGGATACCCTCCCTAACCACCTAGGTTTGAAGGGGAAACAGGAGAAAAGTCTAAATGTTTATTTGATCATATTTTGTATACATATATACATGATGAATTTTTCTTGTTTTTTTTTTCTCCTGTTGTATCGATAATAGGTAATTGAATATTATACGCTGCCTGTGGGAAATACTATTGCTGAAGAACGGAGAGCTCTAATCCGTAATATGTGGACTCAGCGGATTCAGGGATCCAAGCGTAATGTGGAGGTATGTTATTTCTTATGTTACCATGTTAGTTGAACCACTGAGTGAATGACAAGTCATTTGGTATTCTAAGCATCAAATATTGCGATATGGTGACTTTAGTAAATGAATCTTCCCTACGATCAAATTGAATTTTTTTTTTAAGGTTTGATGTATTAATTTTCCTTCTGTTGATTTATATAAAGTAAAGTAGCTTCTCACTAGACTATTAGTCAGAGCCTGAATCATCATAGGCACATAAAAAACTCTCCAAACAACGAAAGTCATTGGCATTTTATGAAGTGATCTCAGTTGTTCTTTATAGATATGCTTTCTTAATTTTTTGCATTCCAAATACTGCTCAGGTGTGGCAAGCACTTTTGGCTGTCCGGGCCCTTGTGCTACCTCCTACAGAAGATGTTGAAACTTGGCTCAAGTTTGCCTCGCTATGTCGGAAGAGTGGGAGGATCAGTCAGGCGAAGTCTACTCTACTCAAGCTCTTACCGGTCTTGACCTTTTGCCTTTTGGTTTTAGAATTTTCTCTACCGAGTGTAGCTTTACTCTGTTATGTCTAACTTAGGACCTTATTTTGTAGTTTGATCCAGAAATATCGCCAGAAAACATGCAATATCACGGACCTCCACAAGTGATGCTTGGATACTTGAAATACCAATGGTCACTTGGAGAGGAACGTAAGCGCAAAGAGGCATTTACCAAGCTGCAGGTATGTCATACACCAAGTAGCTACTAGCATTGTCTCGGTTTATTACTCTTTCTCACATTTTCCCATATTTTGCTTGGACGGCCATGTTATGTCTTCCCTCGATCTAACTTTAAATTGTTTCTAGATTCTGACTAGAGAACTCTCAAGTGTGCCACAATCTCAATCTGATATACTGGCCAGTATGATATCTAGCAAGGGCACAAATGTGCCACTTCTGGCACGAGTAAATCTCAAACTGGGAACGTGGCAGTGGGCTCTTTCTTCCGGTTTGAATGATGGGTCTATTGAAGGTGAATTGTAGTTGCTTTTGACTGTGTAAGTGTTATCAAACTATTTCTGACCATAACACTTTGGTGATGCTCTTTTCCAGAAATTCTTGACGCGTTTGACAAATCTACCCGCTATGCTCCTAAATGGGCTAAAGCATGGCACACATGGGCGTTATTTAATACAGCAGTGATGTCGCATTACATTTCAAGAGGTCAAATTGCTTCCCAGTTTGTTGTTTCTGCAGTCACTGGATATTTTCATTCTATAGCATGTGCAGCAAATGCCAAAGGAGTTGACGATAGTTTACAGGTAAAGCGTATGCATCCATGGCTTTTCCATGTTACACAAACCAAACCCGTGTCTTTCTTTCCATATTGCTACTTCCCTCATACTTGTTGACGTGAGGAGTTGTTTTACCATACTGTTGGTCTGTTAAATTATTTTCCACTTCTGTCTCATTTCCATAGGACATACTGCGTCTTCTCACGTTGTGGTTCAACCATGGAGCTACAGCTGACGTCCAAACAGCATTGCAGATAGGATTCAGTCATGTCAACATCAACACCTGGCTTGTTGTACTGCCTCAAATAATTGCTAGGATACATTCAAATAATCGTGCTGTCAGGGAACTGATACAGTCTCTTCTCATCCGCATAGGCGAAAATCACCCACAGGTTTGCAGTTTTACAGAAACTTGATAAGTCTTCATGATTATTACAAATCTATGATAGGAATTAAGATATATACATAACGTTTTACTCTGCCATTTTGATCGCATGTTTACCTAAATCGGTTTGGATGCATAATTTATCCTTGACTGTTGTTCTCCAAATGTTTTCAGGCACTTATGTATCCCCTTCTCGTTGCATGTAAATCAATAAGCAATCTCCGGCGAGCTGCAGCTCAAGAGGTAGTTGATAAAGTTCGCCAGCACAGTGGTGCACTTGTGGATCAGGTTAATAGTCATCTCTTCTGTTTGTCACTTATATTGAAATATTTTTTTTTTTAACTGAGCTAATTAGTGACCCCCTTCCCTTACCTTCACAACAACGATAAAAACAGGCGCAACTTGTATCACATGAACTTATCAGGGTTGCCATACTTTGGCATGAAATGTGGCATGAAGCACTAGAAGAAGCTAGTCGCTTGTATTTTGGTGAACATAACATTGAAGGAATGCTGAAAGTACTTGAACCTTTACATGACATGCTCGATGAAGGCGCAAGTAAGGACACTACGACCATACAGGAAAGAGCATTTATAGAGGTAGGGATATTTCAGTCCCTTGATTGGGCATTTGGGTGTGTGTTCACATTATTTATAATTTCATCTTTCTCTAGCACCGGTGTACAGCATTATTGCAGTATCTAGATTTTTTTTTTTTTTTTTGCAATGTTACTTCTTACTTGTAGTCATTTTTTTTCCTTTCGGAATTTAAAGAATTAAAATCAACCATGTTGCCCTTGATAGAATCAGATTATTACTGCGTAGACTGTTTCATGTCTCACGTATTCCAGTCAATGTTATTTGTTAACTATGTCAGCAACTAAAGTTAGTATATTGTTGATGCAGGCATACCGTCACGAACTACAAGAGGCACATGACTGCTGTCTCAATTACAAGAAAACTGGCAAAGATGCTGAACTTACACAGGTAATCAGAAATTTAAACAAATTGTCTGATTAGTGTTTGCAGTCTTCTTATGAAAGGGACGGAACTGACATGTATTTCTTTTCAATTCTTTATCTTTAATAGGCTTGGGATCTTTACTATCACGTTTTCAAACGGATTGACAAACAGCTAGCCAGTCTCACGACATTGGATTTAGAAGTAATAAGATATTCTTTTCTTTGGTTCCCTCTCTCCTTTTTTCTTTGAGTTCTAATCTGACTGGCATGTTACTTGTTGGATAGTCTGTTTCTCCTGAGTTGCTGTTGTGCCGTGACTTGGAGCTAGCAGTTCCTGGAACATATCGTGCAGGTAACAACATACTGAACTGCCAAGGTTTTCCTGAGCTGATTTATGTTATTAACCTGGCTTCGTTTCTTACATCCATATTTCGGTTTTCTTCTAATTAGATGCCCCCGTCGTGACGATTGCATCGTTTTCACGCCAACTTGTTGTCATAACCTCTAAACAAAGACCAAGGAAATTGACTATTCACGGAAATGATGGTGAGGACTACGCCTTCTTGTTGAAGGGACATGAAGATCTAAGGCAGGATGAGCGTGTTATGCAGGTAATTCTCCAAAAATATCAATTGTGCATTGTTTTGTGATTTCAGCTTGAAGAATATGCAACTGAAGTTTTCAGTTCTGCACTTCACATATATTCAGTTTGCAGCTACAAGATGACATCTATGCCTTTCCTCTTATTTGTGTTTCAGCTTTTTGGTTTGGTGAACACTTTGCTTGAGAATTCCAGAAAAACAGCAGAAAAAGATCTTTCCATCCAACGTTATTCTGTAATACCACTATCTCCCAATAGTGGACTGATCGGATGGGTTCCGAACTGTGATACCCTTCACCATCTTATTCGAGAGTACAGAGATGCGCGAAAGGTTTGTCTTGTATGCACTAAGGTTTTTACTCCTGAAACTATCTGCAGAGTGTACGGTGATTCTTACACATGCCTTTCTAAAATTTTCAGATTATACTTAATCAAGAACAGAAGCATATGTTGAGTTTTGCTCCAGACTATGACAATCTACCGCTCATAGCAAAGGTTGAAGTATTTGAGTATGCTCTAGAAAACACAGAGGGAAATGATCTATCCAGGGTACTCAATTTCCTTATTCTAGTAACTTTATTTTGGGTAAAGTATCTAATCTGGAATACCAAGTTGCTTTAATTCGTCTCCTTTTTGGTAGGTTCTCTGGTTAAAAAGTCACTCGTCAGAGGTATGGCTGGAAAGAAGAACAAACTATACTAGAAGTTTAGCAGTTATGAGTATGGTATGTAGTTGATTTCATCCTCGCATCAAATTAAAATTTTCAGGTGTTTTTTCACTCGCTAATAAAATGAACTCCGTGCATTACCTTTGTGTCAGGTTGGTTATATTCTTGGGTTAGGTGATCGACACCCAAGTAACCTTATGCTTCATAGATACAGGTACATAAAACTGAAAAGAAAAGTTTACATTACATATACAACTTTTGATTCTATTTCTTTATCAATGGTTTTAATTTGTGCAGTGGAAAAATCTTGCATATTGATTTTGGAGATTGTTTTGAGGCTTCTATGAATAGAGAAAAGTTTCCTGAAAAGGTATTCTTTTTTTTTTTGTTTTCCTCGTATGCATGTTTACGACAATTGTGAATATCAAAGAACGGATGAGAAGAGTGGTTAAATATTGGTAGGTTCCATTCCGGTTGACAAGAATGCTTGTCAAAGCGATGGAAGTCAGTGGCATCGAAGGAAACTTCCGCTCAACCTGCGAAAACGTTATGCAAGTTCTGAGAACCAATAAAGATAGTGTAATGGCAATGATGGAAGCGTTTGTACATGATCCTTTAATCAACTGGCGTCTTTTCAATTTCAATGAAGTCCCTCAATTAGCATTGCTCGGTAACAACAACCCCAATGCTCCTGCTGTTGTTGAGCCTGAGGAAGAAGATGAAGATCCCGCGGAAATGGACCTTCCTCAGCCACAAAGAAGTACCCGAGAGAAGGAGATTCTTCAGGTTTCTTTTGAAAATCTTTTATCTTATTTTTTTTACAAAGGGGACTTTTTTATTAATTGGATTCTTTTGGATTATGTCAGGCTGTGAATATGCTTGGAGATGCTAATGAAGTTCTAAACGAGCGTGCAGTAGTTGTTATGGCACGTATGAGTCACAAGCTTACAGGCCGTGATTTCTCGTCTTCTGCAATTCCGAACAATCCCATTGCTGATCATAATAACTTACTCGGAGGAGATTCACATGAAGTCGAACATGGTTTGTCTGTGAAAGTACAGGTTCAAAAGCTAATCAATCAAGCGACTTCCCATGAAAATCTCTGTCAAAACTATGTTGGGTACGTTCCTCTACACTCCTCTTTTTTTTTTGTTTTTCTTTTCATTAGCATAAGTTTTGTTATATTAAGTCAATTTATACGTAATAGAAGTACAAGAATCCAAAAGATTATTCATATTGATACACAGAGAAAGAGAACATAAACGCTGGAATTTACAGATGCATCTATTATGCAAAAATGTGAGGGCTTGGAAACTAAATTGTGAAGCTTATTTTTACTTTTGCAGGTGGTGCCCTTTCTGGTGAGGTGATGGGTCATCTGTACATTTATTATAATGTAAATAGGCATTTGTAATTTTCAACTAAGTTGAATTTATTTGGATTAAGATTGAGAATAAACCATGTTCTTTCTAATGTAAATAGTTTATTAGTTTGCTAGTGTGTATAATAAGATAATGTAGCGTGGATGAATAAAAAAGTGGGTAAGTCACATTTTTTTTACCATCTATCTTCGTCCGATAGAATTAAAAAGATGGTACATATCTTTTATGAAGTATATAGTGCAATTGTGTTGTGGGTTGGTAAGTAACTCAAGTTCTTGGAATCTAATCTTTTATTAAACCTGCCAAAACGAAACAATTTGGTATTACACTGTCAAGCTACCATGAGTAATGATGTTCTTGCATCTATGATTTTTTTTTTTTTTGTTTGGGTCTCTTTATATCTATTTTTGTTGATTGTACCAATTTAATTCGGGAATGGAGACAAAATACGAGACGTGGAGTCTCGCGTTACGTTACCATTCTCATTGCGGCAAATTTTAGCAACCACACACACACCTGACAGCCTCAGCGCATTTTAGCAAAAAACCTTTTATGCGTGCTAAAAAACGCTACCAATAGTTAAAACAGTGATGATGATAACTCTGCCACCGTTGTCTCGCAACCACTTGCTTCAAATATTTTTTGACACAACACACAACAAACATAATATTTCTCCCCGATTAAAGAAAGAAAAAAATCCAAACAAATAGAATTTTGCCGTCTTGAGTTTATCGTAGACTCTCTCTAATATACGCTTCTTCTTCCTCCCTGGATCATGAATCTTTCTTGGAACTGAAGAAGAAAATCGCAAATTAAAAGGAAAAAAAAGTAATGGCTGCTTCTCTGGAGATTGTTAAATTCTGTGTATCTTCTCCTGTTTCGATTTCCCGCCATAAGACTCCCGTTAAATTGGAATCTAGGAAAAGGGTTTTCAGATTAGCTGATTCCAGGACTTGGGTTCGTCTCGGTAGATGTGTTAGGGTTCGTTCATCTGCTCTTGACGGCGATAATAAGTCCAAAGGTCTGCCCTTTACTTCCTTCTTCTCTTGCTCAATTGATGTAGAGAGTAATCAGATTTTTTCACTCTTTTAAGACAGGATTGTTTGTGATTAGATCTTGTAATCCTTTTTTGGTCAATCACTCACTAAAAGCTCTGTATTGATTAATGATATCTACTTGTTTCGTTATTGTTGTAAGTCAAAACATATATCTTTGGTTTGGGTTGTTTCTTACTAGTACTACTAATTGTCTATGAATTGGTTGAATCTGGAGTTCGATAGGAGATCAGATTTTGATTTGTTTTTGTTTTGGTAGGTGAAGAACCTCCAGAGTCTTTGTTTATGAAAGAGTTGAAGAGACGAGGTATGTCTCCTACCTCAGTGCTTCAAGACTATGAAGTGGACCAAGATGAGATCAAAGCCGGTAAAGATACTGGAAACAGCTCTAAAACGACTGCAACTACTCCAGCGTTTGATCCAAGCTTGCTAAACCAGAGAGAGAGATCATTGGCTTTAAACAGCGAAGGCCTTGAGGTCAGCTTAACACTTGTACCTGCTTATTCATATATAACAGTATGTTCTTTATATCTCCGTAGTTCATAGCAGCTTGTGTAGTTATACTAGAGTTTGATTTTAGGAGTTGATTGGTAGAGGTCCCAATCTTACTTGATTTTCTGTAAATACGAGAAATTGGACCATAAGTTTTTAGAAACATCGAAGCAAATTACATAGTTGATGAACATTAGGGAATTTGTCAAGTATTTATTTGTTCAACCAAATAAAAGAAAAGCATGGTCTAATTCTTGCTACTTAAGTAGATTCGGTATTCCCCATCTGATTTGGTCGCTGGTTAAGCATTTGATCAACCTGCAACTCCATCATTAACTATTGAGATGTATCGTTTATTGTTGTTTCAGGGATTGATTCCGCGGGCTAGAGTCTTGCTGACAATTGGAGGAACTTTCTTTTTGGGCTTTTGGCCATTGATAGTCTTGACTCTTGGTGCCTTCTCTGCCCTCTACCTCGTAAGTATTTACTTTACTTCATTATAATTCTTGAATCTTAAGAAAGAGTCGAATGTATTTTGGCCATTTTGGTGAAGAGATCTCTTAACTCTGAACCAAAACCAACTGCTACTGACATGTTTCAGAATGAGCTTCTAAGACTAAGGTTTTCATTTCCACAAACTGATTCTGTAATTTTTGTTGTTGTTGTTGAAAATGTAAAAGTACTTTGGAGCTGATTTCGTGCATGACGGAAGTAGAACTCCGGTCTCACCACCACCGTACATTGATCCATATTCTCTACTGGAAGATGAGAGGATATCAGGGATTGATCCTCGTCTAAATTAGCAGCAACAAATTGTTCTTTGTGCTCTACGCAAACTAGTAGTATATATATAATATTATTGGGGCTCTATAGTCTACGTATATATTTTTATTTACCGCCTTTCCTCTTTCTCTATTTATGCTTACGGATGTAAAAAGAATTGTTGCTGCTTCTTCTCTGTAAGGGTTCAAAAAGTTTCAATCTTTCATCATTTGTCTCACTTCTTTGAAAAAAGCAAAATTATCTGTCTACACCTTGCTTCACTAGAAAATAAAAATGACTAATCTTGATTATTTCTCAGCGATGATAATTGACATTATATCATTTTCATCTCAAAGTTCATAATAATACGTGATTTTGGAAACAGCTAAATTGTATTCAATTTTATTTTTGATCTCACCCTAACAAAAGGTTCAAGTTATATAATTCGATTTGATTATAGAGATAGAGAAGCAAGAGGGAGACGAGTCAACAACACACAAAGGAACTAGATAATTGAGAAATCAAAATTATCTGTCTACACCTTGCTTTGCTTCATTAGAAAATTACGTAAGCTTGATTATTTCTCAGCGATGATAATTAAAATTTATATTATTTTCATCTCAAAGTTCAAAATAATCGTGATATGGGAAAAAAAGCTAAACTGTATTCAATTTTACTTTTGATCTTACCCTAACCTAACATATATTCAAGTTATATGATTCGATTTGATCATAGAGATAAAGACCGCAAGAGAGAGACGAGTACTAGATAATTGAGATAAAATGGCTATTTTCACAAGCAAGAGACAGAAATGTAGGTTTAATGCATCAAGTTTTCGAGAAACACACAACTAAGAACTCGTAAGAGTTTCGAGCCCATTCCACAACACGAAATAATAGAAAAACCAACACAAAATCCAAGTTTTATAGAAACACGCTTCTTAGTATTCCTCTCCTTCATCATCCTCATCGTCACCACCTTCAGCACCGACCTCTTCGTAATCCTTCTCCAACGCAGCAAGATCCTCACGAGCCTCAGAGAATTCTCCTTCTTCCATACCCTCACCCACATACCAGTGAACGAAAGCACGTTTTGCGTACATAAGATCAAACTTGTGATCAATACGGGAGAACACCTCTGCAACACTCGTGGAGTTGGAGATCATACATACAGCTCTCTGCACTTTAGCAAGATCACCTCCTGGGACAACAGTTGGTGGCTGGTAGTTGATACCACACTTGAATCCAGTGGGACACCAATCCACAAACTGGATTGTGCGCTTGGTCTTGATGGTGCCAACCGCTGCGTTCACGTCCTTGGGGACAACATCACCACGGTACATCAAACAGCAAGCCATGTACTTTCCGTGACGAGGGTCACACTTGGCCATCATGGAAGCTGGCTCAAAAGCACTGTTTGTGATCTCAGCAACTGAGAGTTGCTCGTGGAAGGCTTTCTCTGCAGAGATGACTGGTGCGTAGGAGGAAAGCATGAAGTGGATTCTTGGGTATGGGACCAAGTTGGTTTGGAATTCAGTGACGTCAACGTTCAAGGCACCATCAAACCTCAGAGAAGCAGTCAAGGAAGAGATAACCTGAAACCAAATAAAGAGAGTACACAATTAGAAACAAAAGAACAGCAAGGTTAGTGTTTAAAGGGTTATTTGATGCTGGCTGGTTCTATACCTGAGAGACAAGACGGTTGAGGTTGGTGTAGGTTGGTCTCTCAATGCTCAAGGAACGCCTGCAGATGTCGTAGATAGCTTCATTGTCGAGAAGGATAGAGACATCAGTGTGTTCCAAGAGCGAGTGAGTGGAGAGGACACTGTTGTAAGGCTCAACAACAGAGGTAGAGACCTGAGGAGATGGGTAAACTGTGAAACCCAACTTGGACTTTTTGCCGTAGTCAACAGAAAGTCTCTCAAGGAGGAGAGATCCAAGACCAGATCCAGTCCCACCACCAACAGCGTTGAAGACAAGGAATCCTTGGAGACCAGTACAGTTATCAGCGAGCTTCCTGATACGGTCCAAGCACAGATCAACAATCTCTTTCCCAACTGAGATAAGATTTCAAAACCAAATCAGTTAGTTAATACACAATGGAATCAACAAAATATGGTTGATGGAATGAGATATAAAAGGGAAGAGTATATCATACTGGTGTAATGACCACGGGCGAAGTTGTTAGCTGCGTCTTCTTTACCGCTGATGAGTTGCTCAGGGTGGAAAAGCTGACGGTAAGTACCAGTCCTGACCTCATCGATCACAGTTGGCTCAAGATCAACAAAGACAGCACGTGGGACGTGCTTCCCTGCACCGGTCTCACTGAAGAAGGTGTTGAAAGCATCGTCACCTCCGCCAACAGTCTTGTCACCCGGCATCTGGCCATCAGGCTGTAAAAATCCAGATACAAAAACACCAAAATCAAAAACCCAAAGACATAGAAGCAACGATGAAAAGAGAAATTCAAACCGAATCCACATTTTTGAAAACCAAAGAATCGCATCTCGCATCAACCAAAGCAATATAATAACAAGACGTCGAAATCAAACACAGATCTAAAGAGGTTCTCGTTCATCGAATAGTTTTCAAAATAATAAACGGATCTTTTCATCAACGATACCAAAAAAATTCCAAGAAATCGAAATCAAATAAGAGAAATCTAAACAACTAGGTACTATATAGATCCGCCATTTTAATCATAAATCCGAAAAAAAAAAATAAGAGAAATGCAGCACCAAATATCTCAGATCTAAAATTCAAACCACTAGAAAACTCAGAGCCTAAACGGAATAAAGGTTGAGGAAGAGGAAGAGACGAACCTGAATGCCATGTTCAAGGCAGTAAAGCTCCCAGCAAGCGTTTCCGACCTGGATACCAGCCTGACCAATGTGGATCGAGATGCACTCTCTCATTTTCGTTTCGCGGAAGAAAAGATTTAGAAACTAGTTTTACAGATGATGAAGAAGACGAAGGGCGTTTATGAAGACGCTCTTCTTTAGATGCTTTTCAAAAAAATAAAAATAAAAAAACTGGATCTAGGTTTTACGAAGGTGTGTATTGATGCTGTGTACATTTTATAGGCGAAAGTATCCATCTGTATGTAACGGCACGTATATGACACGTGTAATGATATAATTGGTCTGTTGTTTAACCACGATTTGCTGGTATCCTCGTGATCTGCGTATTTTCTAATTTTGAATTTTGCTAGCCTTTATGACCGTTTCTTTTGTATTTTTGAAATAACAAAATCCCTTGAATTGCGCGGATTTTAACCGGAAATTTAATTGGAATTGAACCGGATCAGACCGATACCTAGAGTAAACCGAATTGATGAGGACCACTGGACCAAAATCTTCGAAAGAGGAAGAAAAATTTCGGAATCTTTTGATTGAATAATAATGAGAGCCCTGGCGGCTGCACGGCCACTGTTTTCCGATTTGCCGAGTCTTGTTCGTTCATGGCTTCCACCTTCCAGCTTCAGGACGTTTGCTTCTGTACCTTCGGATTCAGACCTTAGGAATCAATCTCGCGGTGGCCTTCCTCGGTTCTTCTCCGATGATCTTCCGTCTTGCAAGGTATACTCACTCTCTCTCTCATGTTCTTGTTGGTCCATTTGAATCTGTGGAGAACTCAATCTTAATCATAGCTAGAGTAAATTAATCACTGAGCATTTGAGAAATTTCTGCTAATTCACTGTAATTCTATCAGATGATGCTTTGTAGTTGAGATGATTTTGGTACCATCGTATTGGTTATTATATATTCTTGTCACTTATTTTGCGTGAAATGGTAATATTAAGCTTCTCTTTTTTGTATTATAGGGTGGAAGTGTTCGTGTTCAAGGCTCTGAGTTTTGGCATATGGCTAAAGTTCTAAGACTGAAACAGGAGGACAGGTATTAACTACATTCAAATACGTTACTGGTATTTCGCAGTGTTGCATTCATGAAAGCCCTTTGTAAAAATTGAGTTCTTGCCTCAAATTCTGTATTTTGTTTGCTTGCATCCATGTAGCTAGAAGTTTGCTTCCATCTAAACTGTGTGTGTATGTATGTATGTATATGGATAGGAACCAAAGAGTGATCCTTTTAGCAAGATCTTAGTAACCATTTCATTTTATGCATCTTTGCCATGATGAATTCAGTGGTAAACCAAAGAGCCATCCTTTTAGCAAGGTCTTATTAACCTTTTTATGTATCTTTGACATGATGAATTCAGTGGTTATTTATATGATATTATCAAAGTAACTCTTAGATAAGATTAGGAGAACATATTCTTTGCTTTAAGATCACTTACCAGTTACCACTAGAATTTGGTAAATGTAAGTAATTACTTGCACCCTTTTTCTATGCAAGGGTAGAACTCTTTAATGGCAAAGGAGGCTTGGTAGAAGGTTGTATACAAACCATAGACAAAACTGGAGTTGATTTTATCGCACAAGAAGATCAGAAGGTGATTCTTCCTCAGGGCATGCAGTGGCAGGTGTTTGCAGCTTTTGGTATGATATGGGACTGCTCGTAATGTTACGATATTGCCAGATTTTTTATTCTCTGCATAGCTCGGGTCATGATTTCTTTAAATATGTGGGTTTTAGGCACTCTGAAGGGTGGTCGAGCAGATTGGCTAATTGAGAAATGTACAGTACGTATTTACTTCTAGACTTCTAGTATGTCTGTTCTAAGTCACCTGTGAATATCGTGCCACTAAATATGTGTATATGCTTATATCAGGAACTTGGAGCGAGTAGTGTCACCCCACTTTTAACAGAAAGATCTTCCATAATCTCCGAAAACCGGGTTGACAGATTGGAACGCGTTAGTTTTGCTGCGGCTAAGCAATGTAAGTAACAATAATATCAGGTAACATACTAACATTTGATTAATTAATCTTGTTCCTGTTTTACCTTGGTATGATCACAAACTATTTGCCTTATCTTTTACTCTCACAGGCCAAAGGCTACATCAGATGGTACTGAACCCTCCAATCAAATTTGATACCCTCTTAGATCATGTATGTTTCAACATCTCTCTAAAAAGACACTCTAAGATTCTTGGTTTCTAAACTTGACATAATACCTTTTGGTGTATTCTAGATTTCCAAGTCGAAGTTATGTTTGGTTGCTACAGCCGAAGCTACACCTCTCCTTAATGCAGTAAACTCGTCACCAAAAGAAACCAGTGGAGTATTAATCGTTGGACCAGAAGGCGGTAAGAAACCCCTTCTTCAATACATTATCTGATGTGGTTGTCTTCTGCAGAAGCTATCATTTTTTTAAAAATTACTGGTTAGACACATAATGAACAGTAGCTACACAAGTCTGGTAGACTGGTACAATCTAACGTCAACAATGAAATTGGTGCAGACTTCACGAAGAAAGAGGTGGATATGATGTTGGAAGCAGGCGGTACAGCGGTTGGACTTGGGCCGCATCGGTTGCGAGTTGAGACCGCAGCTATCGCTCTTCTTGCAACTCTAGTGATGTGGTCTGACTCTCAAGAGACGGTCTAAAAGCTGGTTAGGCTTTAGTATTTGTTGCCTTGTCTTGTGTTCTGAGATTTTTGTTAGGTAATGTCTCTGGATTTCATTGATAAAAACAAAAAGGATTGTTGAATATTATATAGCCAAGAAAACTTCGATTACGAGATCTGATATATTTGTTTCCATACACTGATTATTAAAGCACTGCCAAAAAAATTGATTACTAATACGTTGCACAGCTCATGCTACTGCATGCTGAATACATAAACACCGAAGAAAAAGCTTTATTTTTTTGTCGTCAAATTGAAAAGTGAATCAAGTTGGCGGTTGGGGTACGGAGTCCATCCAACGTGGGAGCACAAACTGGGATAACATGACGACTCCATTGCAAAACTCTTCCAGGTACCCTGCAGTATCTGAATTGTTTATGCGACAACAATCACCTTCACAACTACTCCTATCATCTGATTCTTGATGAACAATAAACTCTTCTGTCCGCAAGTTACCAGATGCCAAACAACGGTCTTGACGTAACCACAGATAGACAATACCAGAATCAAACGGATTCATTGCCAGGGGGAAACAGTTGACATCAGATACAACAGACGGCATGTTAATTTCCCAAATCAGCTGCCACCTTTCACTGATATCTTCGTTATTCAGCCTCCATACACTCAATCTTCGATATATAGCTTCGATGAAGATAACATCTTCTCCTGAAGTAGTCAAGCATCTCCGAGCTTTTTTGTTATCCATGCCAGGGAGAGGTATAATCTGGCATTGATCATCTGCTTCAGGGCCATAAAAGTCATGAGCTATAAGGACACCAGGTCCATTATAAAACATAAACCTATCCCACATATAAAGAACCCCGTTGAGAGAATCAAAACCATAGTTGCCGACGGCTCGGGTGGAGAAAAGTTTCTTGATAGTCCGTAAACCTGTCTCAGACGAATATACACAAACTCTCCATAGATCAACCATTTCCATTTGGATCGTTCTAACCATTTTGAAGCTCGAAACGATGCCGGTGAACATACTTGTTGAACCAAATTAGGCTTTAATGCATGTGATTGGAACCAAGGTGGATTTGTAGATGATAAACTCAGGTTTTGACCTCTGTCACATTTCAAACGCAAATTCTGTTTTTAATACTCTTCTCGATATAATTTAACCATGTTTATGTTAATTGCAGAACCATGTTTACATCTTCAGCGTGGTCCCGATTTTTTTACTCTTTGCTGAAAACCTTCAACCATAATTTAACCATGTTTATCTTAATGGTTTTGGTTTGTGATTGTTGTACAATGAGAGGATGTTTGAGAGTTAAATTGAAAATTGTTTTGGTTTGTTTGGTTGTTGCTTGTAAAACAAGTTCTCTGATTTTTCAAAAAAATTGGCAAAGAAACTTGTTTAGAACTTTTACCATTTGGAAGGGATAAATTTTATTCAATCTTAAAAAGTTTTTTAGCTTAAGAATTTGTATTTTTTTTGTAATTATAATATTGCTAACAAACTTGTTAAGAAATTTACCATTGGAGATGACCTAGCTCATCTGAATATTAAGTTCTTACAACTCTGCAAACAGAAGAAGGAGAAATCTATTGGACAGATGAAACAATCGACATTTACAACAAGTGTCATCAATTTCAAAACCCCTAATTAATAATAGCAAAAGACGAAAAACCTGAATTTTTGCACCAAAATCAAACTATTTTCTAAGAAAAATTGAATCTTTAGGCCAAACAAAATCGAGAATAGCCAGAAAGGTAGATCCTTTATGTACGTGTGAGTGTGACCCTCTGGCGAGCATGATCAGAGATGCGTAGGAGGAGGGACCAGAGCAAAACAGAGTTTACCTCTTCCAGATCGGAAAGACCAGAGAGGAAAGAAGTCGTCAACCTGAAACCCATTAGCAGCAACCACATGGTTCCAACCAACAACAAAGACATAATTCCAGTTTCCACTCATCTTCCACTTCCTCAATTCAAGGGCGTGCTTTTTCATCTGAGGATCAATCAAATCAACACTCACACCTTCTTTACGAAGCTTCATCGCTTGTTCATCTATGATCCTTGTCTCTTCCTCTGTCAAAAAGTCTGGATTTTTAACTTGCTTGAAAGGAACTGAGAGACGTCCTTGAATTTTACCGAGATCAGTCTTGTACAGTTTCCTCATTGAGATCAACTTCGGATTGTATCCCTTCTCTTCTCTCCTCATGATCACTTTCAAAAGCCAATCCGGTGGACTCGTTTGAATTGGTTCCGCCTCTAGAGGACGAACGATTCTGTGTTTCTTGCGACTTCTGATCTCCTCCTGATCATCGTCATGACGACGTTTCTTGAACTGGGTGACGCAAGAAGAAGACCAAGGTTCCGATTCTGATGCATTAGGGTTTTGTAGTACCGATCTCTGTTGTTCGATCACACGCGTCCATGGTGTTACAGTCTTGCGAGAAGAAGGTGATCGGCGAACTCTCTTCTTTCTCGGTACTTTATCCCCAAAGATTCTTGCTTCCATCTGTGTATCTTCTTCGCCAGTGGTCTTTGATTTGTCATGAGGACCGAACTCTTGATCGTAAACCATGGCAGCGACATACAACAATATGTCGAGTTTGGACTGTGAAAAAACCCTAGGATCATCGGAGTTCTCCATTGTATTGTCTGAGAGAGAGAGAGAGAGAGAGAGAGAGCGAGAATGAGAATGCGCGTAATAGGAAGAGAGAAGCGTTGTGTGGTGTATATATACAGGCCCGGCTCTTGGGGTGTGCGGGGTGTGCAATCGCACCGGTCCCAACTTTTTATCAATTTTTTCTTTACATTTGAATGCCCTAAAGTATCAAATAATTATTAAAAAGGGTCCAAATCTTTGAAATGTTACATATTTAGCCTACAATTTTTCCAAAAAAAAATATTTTAGCACCAGGCCTAATAAATTTTTGAGCCGGCCCTGTATATATATGACGTCACACTAAATCTACTAAGATCTTCTAATGTTCTCTGACCCTTTAGTCATATGACCGTTGTGTGATTTTGTTAAAATATCATGTGGCTAGTCTAAGAAAAAATTACCAATGTATTAGTAATTTTCTTTATATTATTTTGTTGATTTGTGACATTCAAATATATTTCTGTTGATTAATATTTTTAATTATGGTGTACTATTGTACTGTATTGGATATTAGTATTAAACTTAAACACAGTTCATTTTATTTACATCATTTTGAGTAAATTATATCAAAAAAATTCATTTCTTTTTGGTAAATTCAAATTTTAGAAATAATTTTATACAAAGCAAAACTAATGTGTTACGTTGGTATAGGCCATAGTGTATGTTGTTTCAAAAATTAATGAATTAAAAAGTATATAAACCCTTAAAACCAAAACATAAAAAGCTTTTCAGTCAATCAGATTGTAATTCTTATTTTAAACAAATTTAAATCAAACCAAAAGGATTTTTGATTTTTTGTTTACCCATAATGTTTTTTTTTCTTTTAAATCAATTTATTTATATACATAATATTTTGTTCCTATAAATTCTAAAATTGGTAAATATTATTTAAATATTAATAAATATTATCCCCTACATGTTTTCAAAATTATTTTCAAAACCTATGTATTATAATATAATAAAAATTATAACATGAGAAGTAAAAAGATATATATTTAAATCATCATTTCAAAAATATAAATAATATTATTTCTTATTGTTTAAAATTTTTTGACCATAAAAAATTGAAATTAATTTTGAATAATAGATATTGGAAAATCTTTAAAAACCAATTTGATGGCATCTTAAATTTATTTTAAACTATAAAATATTTAAACTTATGAAAATCGTAATTTTCAGTTTTCCATATAGAAATAGAAAATTTATGATATATAGGACTAACGTATATTAAAGATTCCTTAATTTCAAAATTAACATATGAAAAAATATAAAATCTTATATATATTTTAATATTATTTTTTAAAGATTTCGAGAGACGGGTTTTTATAGATAAAAAAATGTTATACCCCTTATGGAGTATGGCTACCGGATAGGTTTGACCCGCTTAAGAATTTAGGTCATTCGTTTCGAGAAGTTTTAATCTTTTTGATGGTTTTTATCCGTTTCATAATTTACAAGTGTTATACAATTCTGATTAATCACTAATTCGGTAAACATTAGATTCGGGTATGTTGTTTTGTGAATCTTAATCTTATGCTGAAACCTTTATTATTTCAAAAATCACAAACTGAATGAAACCAAACTAATATAAGTTTGAACTGTAAATGATTTAACAAATAATTATATCTATAAATGTAATTCTATGTGTACATAATATATTACAAACCTTATAGTAAACATAGTTTTTGAAATCAATCACGCACGTATGTGCGGGTCTGTACATAGTAAACCCTTAAAACCAAAACATAAAAAGCTTTTCAGTGAATCAGATTGTAATTCTTATTTTAAACAAATTTAAATCAAACCAAAAGGATTTTTTATTTTTTTGTTTTTAAGATTCGTTTACCCATCATGTTTTTTTTTTCTTTTGCATATGCATGCTGTGACAATAACAAGAGTGCACCCAGAGTTATTATTATTATTTTTTTTTAATATGAAGCCCAAATGTAAAATATTCATGTACAACAAAATCTGGAACACACTTTTAAACCTAAAGTTTCCAACTCATATATCACCTAAAACTCTCTTTACATATTCTTACACAAGAGTCAATGATACAAGCTGACGTTAAGTATACCTCATGCATGTCCCGCTCTTCTGCCAATGCCAATAGGAATCACTTGTTTCTTCTCAAATCTAAAAGATATGAATATTCGAATAAACACAACTCTAAAATGAACAACTGCAACTTTACAGAAACAAACCGTTACAAATGAATAATCGCAATTTTTCGTAAAACACACAATTAAATTTTTTTTTACAGATTTTTTTAAAAAATTATTTAAAAAGTATGATTAAAAAACACAACTTTTAGTGGCATTTATTCGGATTGCTATTATATATAAATTATGTTTGAGAGAGGTCATAAATGTTTGGAAGATTTTAAGTGGTTTTTATAAATTTTAGTTTTTAGTTTTTAGATTTTGAAAAAAGTAATTATAAACTTATGGAAAATTGAAAAATTCTAGATCAAAAACAAACTATTTGTTTAATTTTTCAGACTTGGTAGATCACTTTTTTATCTTCTTTTGAATTTAAAATTTTTCGCTGAAGACTTTATGAGATCATTAGAGAAGGATTCATTGGCAAATATTTAGGAATAAGTAGAATTAGAAAGAAAAAACAACGCAATGAAAATATCAAATCAATAGAAGGTAAAAGAGAAAATTACCGTTGATATAATTCCCAATGAGAAACCTTGCCAACGTCAACCTAGAATCACAAGTAAGAGACTGTGGTCTATATAAATAGGATGCATAACCAAAGATAACATCGCAGAGCTAATTGACCTTATATACTGATAGTAAGCTAGCGATTATGTTATGATTATAAACCAAAATACATATTAAAGAGAAAAAACAAGCTTTTGCAATAAGCAATTGAAATTTGAAAAGTTACCAACTCCCTAAGAAAAGGACAATCAATTTGGTGGACGGGGCACCGAGTCCATCCATTGTGGAAGCACAAATTGGGATAATATAATGGGATATACATCGTGAGTAGCTTCCATATACCCATTTCAATCACATGTGTTTATGCGACAACAGCCTTTTGTACACGGGCTAGCAAATGGGTGAGATTACTTATAAAACTTCGTTGGCATTTAAGATCCTCGATTCTGACCTTTTTGGTTATTTGATCAAGAATAGACCAAGCTTGAGTCTTGAGGGCAAAGACATCGTCTGCTAGTGTAAGCCATGTTGTTAGCTTAAGAGGCAAGTGCAGAGAAATGAAATCCGCAGTGGCGAGGGCTTCGCTTAAGCTGACTAAGTCAACACCAATGGCATGTGCACTGTCTGATGTGATATAGGGATCACAAGCAATGACTCGCATACCAAGACCCTTGGCACGGCGAGCAACTTCCGTCCCAACTTTGCCTAATCCCAAAACTGCAAGGGGCTTTCCCACAACATGCTTGTTCCTCTCCAACTCTCCTGCATTGAACTAATTAATTACAGACATTAATTAAAAAGACCATGATGGCATAATCCATCAAAAGAGAGTTCCACTAGTCCACAGTCACACTACCACACACAAGCTAAGAAGAATCAGAACCAGACTTTTTTTTGAACTGTAAATTTTTATTAGTTTTACTTAAAATTTTGTATATTTATTATAAAAGTTTTAAACACTAATATATATATTTATGTTTATTATATATAAATTTGATAACATACATTGTACCTTGGTGACTAATAACAACACTAATACAAATTACCAAAATACATATTGTAATCAACCTAATTTCTATATTTTTAAAATTATTTTCGTTATTGTTCTTTGATCATTTGAATTTTTTTTTAGAACTGTAAATTTTTATTAGTTTTACTTAGAATTTTGTAGATTTATTATAAAAGTTGACATTGTGTGTTTTTTGTTGTTGTTGTGGAGAGATGTGAAGATGAAGTTGAAGTTGATAAAAGAAGAGAAATGATTCAATTGTCGTATAAAAAATAAATCGAGTCAAACCATTTTGACTCAGCTTTTGATTTTGAATGGTAATTCACAAATGTGGAAATGGTAGTAAAAGAGGTGAAAAATTGGTTTAATAATAGATGATAGATATTGGAAATTCGTTATAATGTACACATATCACAATAACCAATGCATCTAAATGTTCTTCTTTCTTTCTTTTTCACGTCTTTATTAACTTTGTGAATTGTCTTACCAAGTCAGACCCTTTCACATCATCTTCTTTCACTTCTTGATAGTCTTTCATGTCATCCACCTATTTAACTTCACCACAAGAGCCAGACCCTTCCTTGTTTGATATAAACACCAAATTTCTTCTCTTTTTTAACAAAACAAGAGAGTCAAAAGCTTTTGGTTTCAAGTAAAGCTTTTGGGAAGGATGAAGAATGGGGTTTGGACCTTTTGGTGCCATGAACAGGTTTTGGGAAAGACAAAGAAGAGGTTTTGATGAAAGCTAAACCAAAGATAACATTGTGTGTTTTTTGTTGTTGTTGTGGAGAGAAGTGAAGATGAAGATGAAGGATGAAGTTGATAGAAGAAGATGAAGTTGAGAGAAAAAGACCAATGTATCAATTGTCGTTTAAAAAATAAATCAAGTCAAAGCATTTTGAGTCTTTTTTTTATTTTGAATGGTAATTCACCAAAGTGGAAATAGCAGTAAAAGAGGTGAAAATTTGGTTTAACGATAGATGATATAGATATTAGCAATTCATTATATAACTTACACATATCACAATAATCAATGCATCTAATTGTCCTTCTTTCTTTCTATTCCACGTCTTTATTAATTTTGTGAATTGTTTGTTTTTGTTTTTACATTAGATGCTACATTGATATATCATCGTACTTAGATTAATTTTTTTTTATATTTTGTGTTTTGTTAACAACATACATTGTACCCTAGTGACTCAATAACAACACTAATACAAATTACTAATGTGTTGCGTTGGTATAGGTCATAGTGTATGTTGTATCAAAAATTAATGAATTAAAAAGTATCTAATTAAACCCTTAAAACCAAAACATAAAAAGCTTTTCAGTGAATCAGATTGTAATTCTTATTTTAAACAAATTTAAATCAAACCAAAGGATTTTTGATTTTTGTTTTTAATATTCGTTTACCCATAATGTTTTTTTTTCTTTTGCATATGCATGATGTGACAATAATAAGAGTGCACCCAGAGTTTTTTTTATATATATATGAAGCCTAAATGTAAAATATTCATGTACAACAAAATCTGGAACACGCTTTTAAACCTAAAGTTTCCAACTCATGTATCAGCTAAAACTCTCTTTACATATTCTTACACAAGAGTGTGTCGTCCATCAATGATACAAGCTGACGTTAAGTATACCTCATGCATGTCCCGCTCTTCTGCCAATAGGAATCACTTGTTTCTTCTCAGATCTAAAAGATATGAATATTCGAATAAACACAATTCTAAAATGAACAACTGCAACTTTACAAAAACAAACCGTTACAAATGAATAATCGCAATTTTTCGTAAAACACACAATTAAAAAAAATTTACAAATTTTTAAAAAAAAAATATTCAAAAAGTATGATTGAAAAAACACAACTTTTAGTAGCATTTATTCGGATTGTTATTATATATAGATTATGTTGAGAGAGGTCATAAATGTTTGGAAGATTTTAAGTGGTTTTTATAAATTTTAGTTTTTAGTTTTTAGATTTTGAAAAAAAAGTAATTATAAACTTATGGAAAATAGAAAAATAAAATGCTAGATAAAAACAAACTATTTGTTTAATTTTTCAGACTTGGTAGATCACTTTTTTATCTTCTTTTGAATTTAAAATTTTTCGTTGAAAACTTTATGAGATCATTAGAGAATGATTCATTGGCAAATATTTAGGAATAAGTAGAATTAGAAAGAAAAAACAACGCAATGAAAATATCAAATCAATAGAAGGTAAAAGAGAAAATTACCGTTGATATAATTCCCAATGAGAAACCTTACCAACGTCAACCTAGAATCACAAGTAAGAGACTGTGGTCTATATAAATAGGATGCATAACCAAAGATAACATTGCAGAGCTGATTGACCTTATATACTGATAGTAAGCTAGCGATTATGTTATGATTATAAACCAAAATACATATTAAAGAGAGAAAAAAAAAAAACAAGCTTTTGCAATAAGCAATTGAAATTTGAAAAGTTACCAACTCCCTAAGAAAAGGACAATCAATTTGGTGGACGGGGCACCGAGTCCATCCACTGTGGAAGCACAAACTGGGATAATATAATGGGATATACATCGTGAGTAGCTTCCATATACCCATTACAATCACATGTGTTTATGTGACAACAGCCTTCACTACTAGTCCACTTCTCTGATTCTTGATGAACAATAAACTCTTGTGTCTGCAAGTTACCCGTTACCAAACAATGGTCTCTTTTACGCCATAGGTAGACGATATCAGTATCAAATGGATTCATCGCAATGGGAATAGAAAACGAAAAAGACCATGCCATGTTGATTTCCCGTGAAAGTTGCCACCACCCGTTCTCGGAGTTGTCATTCATCCTCCAAAGCTTCAATTTTTGACCTCGTCGTACAATGTAGATAACATCTCCTCCTGAAGTAGTCAAGCACCTCTTACCATTAATTTGGTTAAATTCACTAGGGTCAGGGAGAGGTATAACTTGACATTGATCATCATCTTCAGGGTCATAGAAGTCAAAAGATACAATGACCTCATGTTTAGTAGAAATAACTCTTCGTTCCCACATGTAAAGCGTCCCGTTGAGATTCACGGGAGGGTGGTTAACGGGACGAGAGTTTAAAAGTCTCTTCAATGTCCATAACCCTGTCTCGGACGAATATACATACACTCTCCGTACAAACATCCCCCGGTCTCTAGCTTCAACATTTTGACAAGTCCTAACGACTTTGAAGCTTGAAACGACGCCTGCCTCGTCCACACGCGTTACCAAACCCGTTGCGGCACATGGACATGGAGGCGGAGGTATTTCAACCCATTGTTGTAAAACTGGATTACCAACGAAGGATTTATAACTGCGAGTCGTGCTCTCAGTGACGTCAATCCAACTCAATCCGTTGGAAGAAGCAACGTAGAAGTAGTTAGTGGTAGTAGGGAGATTCGGATGCGTGATATAAGAAGCTAAGGGCTTGGTAAGATTCCATTTCATGCATCCATGAAAGCTTATGGCTTCTGTAATGGGATGAATATTTGGTAACATGATCAACCATGACGAAGAGGAGTTCCGGTGCAAAGAAGTGAAGACGAGGTGGAAGTAGGACGATTCTATGACTGTTTTCCAGCTTTTGCACACCAGTTTGAATCCCGCGATGCTTCTCAATGTGAACATCACGAATATCTCCACCAATACGGCATCTGGGATTGTTCTTACTTCGGTCTCCATTGGGATTTTGCTAAAGCTCGTACAAGTCTGAAGATGGACAACAAAATATGGAATTAGTAATGGCTTGGATTAATTTGAGTCATATATATTGAGGTTATATATAGATTGTTGGACCAGCCCTGCTTTTAAATCAAACAAATTCCACATTTGGCTTTTACTTATTTCTGTTTTGCTGTTTTAAAGATATATATCAATAATTAGATAAAATTATCAATACATTTTAATTAGATATACTAATGTCACTAAACAATACTATTATTCTTAAATAAAAATTATGAAACATATCTTCTCACTTTATTTATATATTTTCAAATAAATATATAAATTTATTTGCATTTATAGATTTGAAGACATTATAGATTTTGCATTTATATCCTACAAAAGGAGTGACAATATACATTTATTTTTTATTTTTGGTAGGAAGAGGGAGGCTAGCCTCACAATATACATTTATTTGCATTGTCTATTAATTTTGCATTGCTCTTTCCCATTAGAATACCCAATACTGTACATATGATCTCTTGGAGTTTATAGAAAGAGAAAAAAAGTATAAGATAGGGAATATAAATATAATTTTGGTCAGAAATTATATGGTGATATTCGTATGGTGTAGGCACAACACAAACATGTACAAGTAATTTAAGAATGTGATTTGAGGAAAACTTTTGACCATTTAACAAGGAGACGATGGATATTAGCATCCATGCGAGTGCCAACTCCACCCCACACTAACATGTCAGCCATGTCTCCCATCGATGACCCGCTCACTTCTTTCACTTCTTCGAACCCAATTCTTCTGTAAAACCTAACCAGCTGATACAATGAAATATTCGGCTCGGTTCAGTACTTAGGTATAAGTTAAACCGAATGGAAGTCCAAATCAATTCGGGTTTAGTTCCATCAAACAACCAACCGGGTATGTTGACTCTAGGGAATATACAACCAGAACCGAGTTTAATGTAAAACCCCTAAACCCATAGAAACCAAATTGACAATGGAACCGAATTGAAAGGTTCCATCTTAGATTTGGTTCGGTATAACCAAACCAAATTCTCAATTTCGATTGAACGAGTAGAGAGAGAGAGAGAGAGAGAGAGACCTTGGAATGGTAGAGATCGGAGTCGTAGATAGCGAGAAGCTGAGCAGTGCTGCAACCACAGTCGTAGCCATGGCGAATAGCTACAGCTCCGACGTATAAACCAACTCCAAGAACAGACTTATCCATAGCCATCGTCTCTTTCGTCAGTCTTATCGTGTCCAAATGCAGAACCAAGCCGCGTCCGAACCATGGACGCACCACTCCCTCTGCTCTTCCCACCTCACCGCCTGTGTCTGCGTTCTTCCCCGTCACTCTGAAAAACGGTCCTAAAGTCTGGATCTTTAAGTCTAGCTTTCGAGCTCTTGATGACGTCAGGATGTCTGACATCGACGGTATGGATTTGGGATCCCCTAGGGAATTGTACGGTGAGAGATTAAGTTTCGGTGGGCTCAGAGCCATCTTCATTTCTTCTGTGTTTCGTTGCTCCTGAAAGAGGTTCAGATATATAAATTAGATACAATGAATGGGGATAATATAGGTAACAAGGACGACACGTGGCGTCCACCTAGAGAACCGAACATTTCTAAAAGGGAACACTTTTACTAACAAGGAAAGCTCAACTATGGAGAACATGAACAAGGCTCACGAGTTTTGATTGCTCTTTGTGAAGAATGTGTGTATTGGGATGTATTTGCTACTGTCCTTTTGATCTGGTTTCTGCTTCTTTGGCTTGGAATTTGCCTTTTCCTTCCCGAGAATCCTGATAAGGGTTTGGTTATGAAAGTTTCAGTGGGGATTAAGCAAGAGACTTGTGAGGACAAAAAACTAATGGAGTAGGCTTTAAAATGTTACTGTGAACTGACCTTCGTTTTGAAGGTGTTGTGGAAGAACTAGAGCCAGATTCTTCGTTTTGAAGTCTCTGAGCGAGATGAAAATCAGAGTGTTCTTGTCGTTCCTCAACAAAAGATGGTGGTAACTCTATCCCACACAAGACGCATTTGTAGCCATCAACCCAAAATAACGGCTCCGTTTGGGGAAATACTGAAACTGCTTCGGTGTTTTGTGCATTAGGATTATCATTCATTGAGTGGCTCGTATCTGGTTTGCATTCCTTGTGTTTTATGAGAAGAGCATCTCCTTCCAATACTTGCCTCCTTTCTTCTTTTTCCATACATTCTTGATTTGTAATTACCTCTTCGGAATCGATATGAGACCGTTCTTCATATTCGACAACATCCTTCAGATGGCCATAGCTTGTCTCATGGGAACCAAAGGATAAACTCCCGCCCTCGTTGTTACTAGCATCTATGTCAAATGACTCAATATCATCCAGATCTTGCCTTGAGGAATCCTTTTGAACGATGAACTTTGTAATAGTTCCTTGTGAAGGATCAGAATTGCGGATTTCGTCAAGGAACTGAGACATGCGCAAGCCTGCGTATACGCAGACCGAATTCTAGAAGTTAGTAGATAGGCTAGTACATTTAATATTATATTTCTAAAGAAAGAAGAACAACCAACACAATAGAGCCGCACCTATCAACCTTACGGAAACAGGAAGTTCCGCCTTCAACAGCTTTGTAGCATGCTTTAGTATATCATCGCTTGAACATGTGTACCTCTGCAGGCTGACAGCTCTGCTCCTGATCTGAGGATAGCAGATTGTCACGCTTTCAGCACAAAGATGGATTTCAAATAGGAGAAATAATATAAATTTTAGAAGAGCACCTCAAAGGAGGCAGTTTTTAGTTTGAGTGTCAATGTCCTTGCTGTTAGACCCTCCTTTTTCATGTCCTGAGATAGCATTTCTGCAATTTCAGCTGCCCAGTACAGAAGAGATAACAATTCAATAGAAATTATGTCAAAGCAAATCTTTTACGCCAAATATAGATTTGGTAAACGCAAACAGGTTAACGTAAGATTGCTCACTAGTCACTACCCCACGAACATACTTTTGATTTCAAGTAGTCTTGTTAAACAATCCTTTATTCTGTTAAATTTCTCTAGATTACTCATAATTGGTTTGCCTTTGATTACTGAGTTATGTAGGTCTTATGAGAGGAAAAAAGAAAGAGGAATACGCTATCTACTCACCCAGCTTTGAGTATAGCAATCTTTCATCTCCTGTCGCAGAAAATGTCCTCTCACTGCTAATACTTTTACGAGACCTAACCCGAGGGGTGACTGTTCCTCCAAGCCCCAGTCCAACCGACAAAAAAAAGTCTACAAAATTTTGCCGAGCAAATCAACAAAGAATGATAAGTTAACATGACTTGATAAGTAATGCCTACAAACAAACATATTGTTCGCTGGAAAGGAACAGTAAAAAAAAAAGGAAGCAGGAGATGCTGCAACCTGCTGAAGACTGAGAGAACAGAGCATAGAGAAGAGATCCCTTCTGCACCATCTCCTCACATGTTTTAATTCCCAAAGCATCCTTCAGAATATGTTCAGTAACCTTACCAATTCCACCGATCTGTTGACCAATTTCCAACTGAATTAATCAGACTAATAGATATAGAAACACAGTATCTTTTCCAAGCAAAAAATTTCAACTACTCTAACCGAATTTAGTTTTCAAAAACCTAGACTAATTATATTAGAACCTCATAAAGAACCAACCCCCAGTCGTCACAAACAATGCGAGGTTTTTTTTTATCCTGTACCAAACAGAAACTAAGTTCTGGATGGCTTCTCTACTACAACCAATACTCAAAGTTTCTATTGGATAGAATCTAGCCAGCGTAAAGGACTTCTATGTAGCAAACTAAAGGATCTGGGAAATAAGTGGAGTGATAGTTTATCTTTATAGACTTGAAGAGAAAAAAAGCTTCCAACGATTTGACAGCTAAGGCAACAATACGGGAACAAATACCTTTCTCACAGGAAGGGAAGATATGAATGTCATGACAGTTGATCGGTCATTTTGTAGAACAAACTGTCCATTAGGCTTGTTAATGTCTGAGCAAACCTGAGATATAGTAGCCCTAGATTAAGAAGACAATTTTTGTAAATAGTAATTTAGACCACACCGAAGATGTAACATGATAAATAAGAAAAAAGATAAATTTTGGAAGAAGTATAGGAGGTTATGCACATATGAAGAGAACCTTGGCTAGCAAGCGGTTTGCCGCTACTCCAGCACTGCATGTCAGTCCAGTCTCGGAATAAACAGAAGATCTAAGCTCCTCTGCAATCTGAACAAATGAAGAAATAAAGTATGCAGCGTCAGCCAAACATTCTCTCAAAGAAAGATACACCATCACAATAGAATGCAGCTCATGAGCTCACACTTACTTCTGCACCTGAAAGACCTCTTTCTCGACAAACATCAGTTATGTCAAGGTAGGCTTCATCCAAGCTTTCAGCAATGAAGTTAGGATCATAGTTCCCAAAAACTAAATGAAAAACATATATGCAAGTAAGAGCAGAGAAAGAAGAACAGCAAGAATAAAGCTACACATGTCAAAAGAGGAACAACTAACCCTTTCTTGTTAAGTCACTGTAGTGAGTATACTTAGTGAAATCAACAGGAACAAATATCAAATCTGGACACAATTTACGAGCAATGAAGCCAGGCATTGCTGCACGGACACCAAACTTCCTAGCCTAAGAGAAATAGTAGAAATTTAACTATGAGTACAAAATCGTGAGCATAAGTTGTAGCAAACTGTTTATCATCCACCAGTTGAAAAAAAACAGAAAAATACCTCATAATTAGCGGTAGAGATCATGGACAAGCCTCCAACAGCCATAGGCTTTCCCTTGAGCGAAGGATCACTCAAAGTTTCAACAGCAGCATAAAAAGCATCCATATCAACATGCAGCCAAATCCTGGATAAGTCACGCGTAGCTTCTAGCTCTAAGACCCTTCTATCAACCACCTTCAAATAGTAAAGCTTATAATATAGTTTACGGCTAACAAAACAAAAATGAAAAGATTACAAAAAAAAAGTATTCACTATCATAGACAACTATTCCTCAAAAAAAAGATGGGTTTTACATACCTTCTGATAATTAGATAAATCAGAAGAAGAGAGCTTTGCACATCGATCACGCATGTGGTCAATCTTTTGTTTCATAAGAGCATCTTTACGTTCCTCATTCTGAAAATATTTAGACCCTTTACTCATTTCATAGACAATCCTCTGGACTTTCTCCTTATCAACTCCCTCCATTCCTACCGGATATACACAGACAGACACATTGACGAGTTTTAGAAACTTAAAGATGCAAAAAAAAAAAAAAAAAAAAAAAAGTTAAGCAATTGAATCTTCTCATCTGAACCAAAAAAGCAGAAGAAAAATATTCTAAAGAAAAGTCAACTATAACCCCAATACATACGAATTGATAAATTCTCAAGATTTTTAGGAGTGATTCTACTCAGGACGACAGATTAGTGAAAGAAGAAGAAGAACCCTATAGGGAGGGGGAAACAAACCGGCTTTGGCGTTGGTGAAGACGGTGTTGTAGGATTCCCATGGACGCGACGAATTGTTGGTGGATGATGATGATTCGCCATTATCCATCTTCCTCCTCCCTAAGTCTTCTTCCTTCTCTACGAAGCTTGAAACAGTCTGGTCGCCGAATATTTTTTTTATTTAGAAGGTGAATCGGAAAAAACCCGCCCGATTCATATCCGAACCGATTCGAACCGGTACTTTTATTAATTTGAATAACCGAAATATTTTGTTTACGATTTAACGCCTCAATTTTCAGCTTTTCTACCTTCAAATTTTAATTTGTCTCAAATATTCCAAAAGGATCCATCGTAGCAATTATGTTTGTTCAATTTTATTTTTTTCTCCTCCTAAAAAGTGTTAATCTGGATTTTGGTTTCAAATTTTCGGTTTTTCATAATTCTTTTTTTGTTTTTATAAATCCAACTTTAACACCTTTAAATACGTTTAATCTTTAGCTTAAAATTTATAAAGTCATTTATCATTTGAACAATTTGTGTATTCGTAGTTTCTATTAGGATGACTGCATATTATACCAACAAAATCAAAAATATGTAAGAGTGCAGTGGATTAGTTTATAAAATTTCATCTTGTATCTTGTAGGATGCCCGATGACTGTAATTAATTTTTTCACTCCAATCCGTCTGTAAATATTACACTAGTGATGCATTTATTTTTTATATAATACTCTACTATATTTGATGAGTTACGGTAACAACTGTAGCGTGATTGTGTGACTGTAGCGATTATAGCTTATTAAAATATAAATTATATGAAAATAGCTTATTTCGTTATATTAGATTAAATATGATTTGTTGTTTATAATCTAGTTAAGTTTTTATGTTTGTCTGATTTTAATTTTGTAATTTTATATTTTTAATGATTAATTAAACTTCATCTTTTATTCTTCGTTCAGTCAGAGTGGAAGAGTGACATTGTGTGGTTAATCTCTTTCTCCTACATAAACTTCTCTTATCAATGAATATTTTAGTTTTGGTTTAATTGAATTCTTATAATTTGGTTTAGAGATTTTCGGTTTGATGATAAAAGGATAAGCTAAATCATAAATCTCAATCTCTCGATGGCCGGAATTTGCAGATAAATTAAAAATGGAAGACTATACGTTTAGTATATCTTTCAATCAAAATGATATGGCGACAAACAGATACATTTCAAAATTTCAAATTTTGGTTATGATTGATGGGAGGATGAACTCTTTAAAAGAGAACTCAACTGAAATTAAACGTTTTGATCACATATTAATTGGGTAGCTCAACTGAAATTAAACGTTTTGATCACATATTAATTGTGTAGCTTATAGAAAAATAATATATGAAAATAGCTTATTTAGTTATATTAAATTAAATATGAGTTGGTGTTATTTAATAATCTATTAAGTTTTGTAACTAAAAATTATGTATGAAAATTATTATTTTAAGTTTTTTCACAATATGAGATAATACGAATTAGTACAAAATTAATACAAAATTGATTGGAATATAGAACAAAATTTAATTAATCATTAAAAAAATACAATTGAAATCAGACAAACATAAAAATTAAATGCAAGAAAACAGTTTTCTAAGACATAATGTACCTTTAACAATAATTTAAGAAATTTTATTTCTTGTTTAGCTAAGATAATAATAAGATTGGGAAATTCTAGGTCATTTGGTGATCTTTGTTCTCTCCTTGATAATGAGATCTCGATATTGATTTCCATGATAATTGTATTGGAACTTTCACCATTTCTTCATGTTGGTTTGGTTGTGCTTTTTTCCAGAATCATCTCTTTCATTTTCAATATATACATGAAATGCTGGATCATTTATCGATCGAATTATAGATCAAGTAGCTCATATTGAACTTTGAAATATATTCATTGAACATACAATAAAAATTCTATAAATTAATAATTTTAGGACAATGACATTTTATTAATTAATATGTATTATTTAATATTGTAAATTAATGATTATTAATTATAGATATATTTTTTAATTGTTTAAATTTTTAAAATTCTGAATTGAGACAATATTAGCAAAATAAGATTACGCTTTCAGATGTTTGTAAATTTTATGGTTTTGGAATGAAATTTTTAATATATAGAAAAAATTATTGAAAAGAAATGACAAATACTATAGACAAATTCTCTTATACAAATGACATACATAAACTCAAATTTATGAAAATATTAATTGTCGTATTTTAATAGTCTATCAAACTATCAAAATGATGTATATCTAGAAACTGAAAACTTTAAAAAAATTTAGCTATTTTTATGGCATGTTATAAAGTATTTTATATAATTACAGTTTGAAAATACAACACAACAATTGTTTTATAGATATGAGTTTTAGGAGAAGTATAAATAATTATATCAGCATATATATATATATATATATATATCCTATGGATAAATAATAATACAAGAGAACAATTCCCTAAACCTCTTGTTTCTAGCACATTATCAACATGCTCTAACCCTAGCCGTCTTTAAAAAAAAAAACAAAAAAAAAAAAACAAAAACCGTAATTTCCCCACCATTTCATTCTGATGTCGTCGTTGTTGCGAAACGCTGCGGTTGCTAAGGGAAGACTTTTATAGGGAAAGGATTTTACTACGAACCCTGCGGTTGGCAAAGGGAGATTATTACAGGGAGGAGGAATGAAGAACTTCTTTTCCGAGGCAAAAGATTTCACTTCGAACGCTGCGGTTGCTAAGGGAAGACTCTTGCACGGAAAGGATTTGATATAGACAAACGAAGCAAGTGATTGTCACCACCGACTTCATCTTTGTTTTGGAACTTTTACGATGATTTTACGATTATAAGATAAGTATTCTTTCATAATTTTATAAAGAAGATAAGATCTAATTGGCTATTAGTAAAACTTTAATAGTTGATGTGCCATTGGTTTAAATTTCATACAAATTTTTGGATTAATCATTAATTTTTCACAACATAAAAACAAAAAAATATTAAATATTTCAAAACATGTAAAATTATATTTATATTTGTCATCTCGTTTGGTGAATTGAATTAATTTATTGAAAACCTAGTTTAATGGCTTGATATAAATAAAGTAGTGAATATTTGATCTAAGTTTATTATTTTGACAATTGTTTGATCTCTCATCATTAAACTTAGATGATGAATTATCGTATGATGTTGTGATTAATTAGACATCTAGTTTAATTTAATGATAATTTAGAAATAGTAAATGGTGATGATTTGTTGATTTATTTTATTTATAAACTATGTTATTTAATCATATTTTCTTGGCATTACTTCTACGAGATGTTTTAAGACCAAGTATTTGATCATAAAAATTCATTAGTTCCTTGGAACAATCTAAAGAACGTAAATGACTAAAAGTTTATAAGAGAATATATACAAACCAACTTTATTCAATTATGACTAAGATTATATAATAGAAAATAATATCATTCATGAAAATATATTAGATAATATATAATTTATTAATCACAAAAATATTGTTGTCATGTAGACACAATATAGTGACAAATATGTTTTTAAAATATTATAATCTTATTTTGGTGATTATGTAAAATTATGAGATGTTGATGTGAATTATATCTTATTGGTTTGGTCTATTATTTAAAGTGAATATGACTTTATGCTATAATAGAAAAGACAAATGCCACATTAATGATGAGAAAGTTAATATAAAAGTGGCCAAGATGTGAGCATGATATATAAAGTTGCGGTCAACGTGACTAGTTTCTCCACTAGAAATGAAGAATAAGTACAAGAGTTACTTATTTCATATATATATATGACGATGAAAGAAGCTAGTGTGAGACAATTTCCACTATTCTACTATAATAATAAGAATTAATAGAAAAAGTATTAAAATCTCAGGAAGAGTATAAATACTATTGTCTATGGAAACACTATTTGATATTAATGTGTTATAGTCTCCCAGATCTCCAAGTTAAAATGTGTAAGATATAATATGTGACCCAATTTGAGAATGTTATTGATTATAGAGTGAGATTCAAATCGAGATTGATAGACATAGAGTGTCATCATCTCGAGGGGGAGAATTAATGAATTCCACATACGAAGGTGATGAAACAGATATAAGATTATGTTCACACCCAAAATGAGTTTAATCACTCATATGATAGAGCAAATCTTGAGGATTTGAAAAGTAATCATGTTGAGATAATAAGCAAAAAAAATACTTTGAAATCATAAGTACTATTACCCAAGGCAATAAAAAAGAAATATATTAGAGATTACATGCATTATCTAGAAGATAAAATGGTTTGTGAAAATCTCACTGTTTTGGTATGACCTGTTGAGCCATTCCAGTTCAGTAGCGATGCGAAAGAATAATCAGAAATTTCTGAAAATATTCATTAGAGAACAAATTTTTCTAGTGATTTCTTATGTGTGCTGAGTTACAAAGTAAGCCGATTATATGGCTTTCACTGACCCCAGGAATTTGGATAGTATCAATTTTCTGGTACGTATACAAAGAGATATTGTGGACTGATCATCCACCATATATTGTTGTTATAAACAAGCAACCTTGAGTTTGCAAGAGTATTTAGTTAATTGACAATGGTAGTGAAACCAAGCTATGTAATTGACATAAATGACTCTATATGTCAATAAATTCGCATCGGACCAACAAATAATCATGAGTACTCCCTAATACAAATGGTTTGGTCAGAAACCAGATATATCCCATCTAAAATGTGTTATACATGCTGAGTTGCTCCACCACAGTAATATAATATGGGATTTAAAAGAATGTTGGATATGAATCTCTTTTGAAAATTGAATATCTCGAGAATTTGAGTCAATGCAGAGACTGTTGTTTCAGTGAGTCAGTCTTTCCAACATGAGGGGAGGAAATAAACAGCTGGAAAATAAATATATTGGAAGAAATTATCTTGATCCTCGTACTAAAAAATGTGCGCTAGAACTTGAGAAGATAATTTATTTGCAAAGTTTAGCAAAAATGCAAGAAGCATTTACTGACCATGATAGTGACAAAGTCACACATATACCAGTTGTGCTCCAATTATTATTAATGTCCTAGAAGGATAAGATCAACTGCTAGTAAGTCTAAAGATTGCATGAAGTGTGATAGACTTATGGTTCCAAATATAAGCATCCTCAGAAAAGAAAAAGAACATGAATTAATATGGCACCGAGGAAGCAAAGAGTTATGAAAAATCTCTAGAAGAGATGTAGACATGAGTAAGAAAGAGATTCAGGTACCTGAGAATCATAATGAAAAGAAATCTCAACAAGTTGAGTCATGTCTAGAAATAAAAGGAAACAAAAAAAAAAGCAAATCGATGTCGCAAATATGTTTGCATGCAGTATTGCAGTTGATGATATTATGGATAAAAATCGAAGATCATAAACCGCGGTTAATAGAAAGTTATATTGAAAGTGTACACAAATAATGATTGGCTAATCATGGAAAGATTTAACTAAAAATGTAGTTAAATATTCTCTTAAAGAGAAAGTATGTGGACTAGTAATCCCTACACTAGAAAGTGTAAAACTAGTGAAACATAAGTGGATCTGTATGAGAAATACAGTATGTGTAGTAGTACAATGATTCTCAGAAAATACTTATGAGAGATGTATTCTCTTTCGTGGAAGCAACTATTTAGATCCCTTATGAGTTTGACAATAAGGCAAGACTTGATTTAGTCTATCCAGAAGGTTTTTAAACTGTCAGAAGTATTCCTTTAAGGGATTATATTGTTAAAAGCAATAATTTATAGCCCTCGAGTACGTTATAAAACCGAGAAAAAGTCTTGATGCCTTTTGACACCTTTGGAGAGAAAAAGATGAGAATCTCTATGAGAATAACCTGGGTGTAGAACATTGTTGTTGATCTTAGGAATCTCATAATGGGTTGAAAATAAAGCGGAAACAAGCTAAGAGAAGACCTTAGGGTTGTGTAAATTCGAGATTGAACACTAATTGTAATTGTGTTCATGAAAATTTTTTAAGAAAGTTGAGGATGTAGGCAATTGCTGAACCTTGTTAAAAGAAAAAATTGTATGTGTCTCTTGTCTCTTCAGCATTTACAAGTGGTTCTTGTTAAAAGAAAGGTACAAGAACAAGTGCAAATATGTTGATGATGAAAATGTTATCTAATCTCCAGTAGAGATTTCACATACCAAGGAATATATGGAGAAATAATCAGTGATGAAATATTACTCCTAAAAGATGGAGAAATCAGATTGTATAAGATCAGATATTTCATGAAATTTCTTGAGGTTACAGATTTGACATCTGATGAAAGAGATGTTATCTCAGGATGCTTACATCATCTTACATAGAAAATGGTTGTGTAGTACCATACTAAGAAGAAGAGTTGAAAAAAGGGTTTTACAAGGAGATTATGAATAACTCCTATGAATAAGATGATTGTTTGGAAGATTGTATGTAAAAAAATATTTGGACTTAAAATTCAAATAGATCTTTTATATGAAAGGGGTTCAAATGACTTGAAGTTCAATGACCCAGTAGAATATATGACTTGAAGTCCAATGACCCAGTAGAATATATGATGATTATATGAGTTTGTACCTAAAAGCGCTGTTTATAACAGTTCAGAGAGTTGATATATATGATCATAATACATAACCTGAAGATGATGCTTTTAGGGAGAAATATATGATCATAAGCGTGGTTGCACTCTTTTTCCCTTATCATGGTTTTTATCTCATTGGGGTTTTCCATGAAAGGTTTTTAACAAGACAACAAAAGAACATGCGAAAGATAAACACCTGACAAGAAATATTATGATTCTAATGGTGAAAGACTATCATCTTCAAATTTTTTGACATACATTGATGAGATCGTGAGAGACAAAAAATAATGATCACGATGAGTCATTTAAGAGACCAATATCCTGCAGAAGAATGGTGATGTACGGTGATATACATGTTCTACAAATTTGTTCAAGTGAAGATTTGGCGAACCATTTATCAAGGCGTTTCCAACCACTACTTTCAAGAAGCTACTTCATCATATTGGTTCGGTCATCTCGAAGATTTCAAGTGATGTACTCAAGAGGGGAAGTAAAATCGCGCTGCACTCTTTTTCCCTTAACCATGGTTTTTCCCACTGGGTTTTCCTGGTAAGATTTTTAATGAGGCAGATCTCATATGCGCATTTGATACTACATTTTTATAACAGTCATCCAAGGAGGAGTGTTATGAATATTGTATTATGTGAATGCCATTATCGGTCCATTAGTAGAATTAGTGTATAACATAAAACCCTAATATTGTATCACTATATATGGGATAGATAATAATACAAGAGAACAATTCCCTAAACCTCTTGTTTCTAACATTTATGATATTATTGGGACCATATTTTACATGAAGATTTTTTTAAAAAAATATGATCTTATTATCTTATCGAATTTTGGTATTTTTTTACATTGGCTCGACTTGGGACCATCAAATTTTTTTTAATTTACAGTGCTTATTAATTTATAAAGTATTAATTTATAGAGGTTTTATTGTATGTGGTCAGAATACTATAACTCTAATTTTATTTTCACTATTTTGATTTATTGACTGTAAATAATAATAAAATTAATAATTTACTACTCCCTCCGATTTTTTTTACTTGTCGTTCTAGAGTTTTGCACACAAATTAAGAAAACAGATCAATGTTCTATTATACCCCTTCTTTAATACATTTTCTAATTTTTTTATTGGTCAAAGCATTAAAATAGTTGGGATAAAATTGATATTTTTACCAAACATATGCATTGAAAACTTAAAATGACAAGTATTGGAAAACAAAATTTTTACTTTAGAATAACAACTAAAAAACCAGAGGGAGTAATAGATAATATTGTTTTTAGTGTAATATTTAGTTTTGTGGTTAAAAAAAAAAGAAAAACAAAAGTTAGTGTTAAATTTACACCAAATACATTCAGATATAGTGCTAGCTAAGATACCGGTATTTCTGGGTTTAATTGTCAAGACGTTTCTCTAACCAAAGAGGTCCAAGACTATAAAGTTTCCTCAAACTATTTTTATTGGTGATAAATTCTTTCCACCTTTGTAAAGGTATGAGTATGACACTCAAGAATGAGTCACGTGTATGAATATGCAGTCTTCATTTGGAGAGCAACACTTCAGCAACTCCTAAAGAAAAAGATCACATAAAGTTTTGTAGTAAAATATTCTTTGATCGGCTTAACAAGTTTGGACATCTCTCGGCTGAGACGCACAGATATACTTAAAATAATCGGTGGTAGCTAACTGTATATGATAATTTACATATACTTTATTTTGTTTGATGCATATCATCACATGCAATAACAATTGGATTTAAGACTTGTGTTTAATTTGAAAGTATATCAAATAAGTTTGGTAATACGATATGAGTTTGTTCTTGTTTAGTTTTAAACTCACTAAATCAAGCTCAAGAGATTGCTGGATTAACTTGAGACGCAAGAAACCCATTAGAATGCTTACTAATGCTTTTGTGTGTTTTATCTTGTGATGCAAACAGGTATGGAGGTTCTTGAGAAGATACTGCTAGTGAAAGGGCACTGTAATCTGGTCCCGGTGGAAACAATAAAGGATACTACAAAATGTGTCTAACAGATAACAGTTTAAAGAATATAGCAACTGGAAACGCCGTGGACAAGCTTATCCACGAGTAGCTAGACAGGTTCAAGCCACATCCTTGAGTGGAAACACAGACGGTTTAGGCTATTTCGAAAATTCTATCTCCCATGGAGACGAGAGACTACTAGCTTCAAGTCACTTCTCCACTCCACTCCCTTGACTCTGTCATTGCATCCACAACCACAAGACTGAGCTTGGATTCTGGTACTCCTTCGCTTTTCGAAAATATAGAGAAAGGGAAGAAACAGATTCAACCAAAACTTTAAGCAAGATTTTTAAATTACTGAACTGTCTTGTTTTACGAAAAAAGTTTCATAAACAAACAAAAACTTATCATCATCATCATCATCGTAAATTCGTAATCATTTGTTGGCTTTGAGCCATTCAAGAATCCGTTTCTCAGACTCACTGAGCTCTGCTTCTGTCTTTCCCTTTATAGATCCTTCAACAAACTCAAAATAGTCTTTATAATTCCTCTTGTAATATCCGTCCAATCTCTGTTTAATTTTTCCCAACATGAACGGAAAAAAAAAGATATCATAAGAAAATTTCAGACAAAAGATAAACAAAAAAATGCGTTTGGGTATATAACTTTTTTTTAATACCTCCTTATCATTCTTGGCTTTGTTTTCCTCAGTCTTCTTCAAATACTCTATAACATTTCTTCCCCCAAAGAACAACATAGTTTAGGTACAAGTAACAATCAAAATGTAAACAACACAATTAAAAAGCATGTAAAAATTACTCTGGAGAAGTTGATCGCTGGTGGTCAAAGCGGCTGCGATGAGTGAGGAAGAGGAGAAGAGGACGTTTCTGCGTCCTAAATCAGCGGTTCGAGCGGCTAAAGAATCGCGTTTGGTATCATTTCTGCGTACAGATGGAACATTGTAAGAAGCATATTTGTTAACCGTTACTGTTAAAGCCATGAGAATGCTTTGGCCTACGGAACTCATCTTTCTCTTCTTCTTCCTGACCAGAGGATAAGATTCTCATTTTGTATCAGTGTCTTCTTATCTTCATTACAGAGAAACAAACAACCAAACAAACAACTTTTTATTTATTTTTAAAAAGTCCCTAATTATGTAAATTTACAATATAAACCCTTAAATCTAATTCAAAAATAGAATTCAAATCCAGATAGAAAATTTGTAGAGACAAAACCGGTTTAATAGACCGATTCTGGTTCGGTTCGAGATTTTGACTGTTACAGTACTCTTTACACATCTTCTTCATCTGACGATAGCAAAAATGACAAGCAATCCCTAATTTCGCCTTAAAAATTCCCAAAAAAAAAGCTTCGTTCTTTTTAGTCATCATCTTCATCTTCTTCGTCTTCGTTGGTAGCTGAATCGGAGATGGCGACTTCTCTGGTTTCTCCTCTTACTTCACAACTCAACCATGAAGCTGTCTGTTCCAAGTTTGTGCTAACCAAATCGCCGTTCATGTCGGGATCCAAGCTTTTTTCATCGAACATGCCTTGCTCTACTGTTCCTAGACGCACAAGAAGATCACACTGCCTTGCTTCTGCTAAAGATATGAGCTTTGACCATATCCCCAAACAGTTTCGAGGAGACAATCTCAAAGACGGAGGTTTTCCCTTCTCTCTCTCATCTTTCTTAGCTTCTCTCCTTCTGAGGTCTCCAACTCTGAATTGAGTTACAAAGTTTTGTATTTTTCTTTGATTAGCTTACACGAAGTACCTGAGATAGGCCTTTAGTGACCATTTAATCTGCTATCATACTAAGTGTTAAGACGATGAATCGATGCAGCAAAGATTGTTTCTTTGGGGGTTTAGTTCCGTTTGCAAATACGTCGACGTTGTTTATCATCTAAGTTTGTATAGCAAATCTCTCTGGGCTTTTGTCTTCTCTAATGTCTTAACCTGGAGTTAGTTAGTTTCAGACATACTAATCTCAGAAAAGTGAAAGTATTTTGTTCTTGATAAGCTGTTGTTTGTGTAATGGAATGGCGAAATATGTTATCATGATTGCTACAATCCTTGGTTGGAATGAAATTTATGCTTACGAGAACTCTGTTTTCTTTTGTGTTCTATTTATATTTGATCTATCTGACATATTATTGTTTTACTTCGCCTTTTTCTTTAGTGATGCAGAACTACAAGAATGTACCGCAGTACTTTTACGGGCTTAATCCAGCTCAAATGGATATGTTCATGACGGAGGATAGCCCTGTCCGTCAGCAAGCAGAAAAAGTTACAGAGGTTAATTTCTATTCACAGTTATGAATATGGAAACAGCTAAAGAAGAGGTGAACAAAGTTGCTTTCTCAAATATATGAATCTGGACTTGTTTGTTTGTTGTGCTACTTTGTTAACAGGAAAGCATCTCGTCTAGAAGAAATTATTTGGACAATGGAGGAATATGGAGTATGTCCGGTATGAATGCAGCAGATCCTAGAAGATATAGTATGAGTGTCCAGATGTACAGAGGTGGAGGTGGCGGAGGAGGATCTGCAAGACCAAGAACTGCTCCTCCAGATTTGCCTTCTTTGCTATTGGATGCTAGGATATGCTACCTTGGGATGCCAGTAAGACTGTCATGTCTCTAAAACTTGTTATTAAACCCATTTCTTTGCTATTGTGTTTCCTCTCCGCTCAGGCAATATATCTTGCTCTTTTTCTGTATTTTGCTTGTAGATCGTACCTGCTGTTACTGAGTTACTCGTTGCTCAATTTATGTGGCTAGACTATGATAACCCAGCAAAGCCCATCTACCTATACATAAATTCACCTGGGACACAGGTCAGTACAATAAGTTTGATAACATTTTGTTTTTTTTCTGGTAGTTTTCTGGCATTATTCCGATATGCTTGTCACATATTATGAGATATCAATTCGGATATTTTCCTCTTGCTTTTACCGTGTAGAATGAGAAGATGGAAACTGTTGGATCAGAAACAGAGGCTTATGCAATAGCTGATACTATCTCTGTAAGACATCTCACTAAACTATCTAAGCATTTATCTATATTCTGAAGATAAGTTCTTCTAGAGTGTTTTCTTTGCTGATTTGTGTCACCTTTTTTTTTGTGGTATAAAAGTATTGCAAATCAGATGTATACACTATCAATTGTGGCATGGCTTTTGGTCAAGCAGCAATGCTTCTTTCTCTCGGGAAAAAAGGTTACCGTGCTGTACAACCACATTCATCAAGTACGTCTCTATTCTTTTAAATATTTGTACTCTAACTTTGCATTTAGATCGTAATAAACATATGCTATATATGTTGCCCACTTGTGTAAGCTTCTAAGTTTTGATGGTTAATGGTGCAGCAAAATTATATCTGCCAAAAGTAAACAGATCGAGTGGAGCTGCCATAGATATGTGGATAAAGGTGGGGCTCACATTCTTATACCTTTCTGTGTAATTCCCCTCAAGTTTCTTCACCTGTACTGTAATGAATGATCCTCTGGCAGGCCAAGGAACTTGATGCAAATACTGATTACTACATCGAGCTATTAGCTAAGGGAACAGGGAAATCCAAAGAGCAGATCAATGAGGACATTAAGCGACCAAAATATCTCCAAGCACAAGCAGCCATTGACTATGGAATTGCAGACAAGATAGCTGACTCGCAGGATAGTTCCTTTGAGAAACGGGTAACTTTCAAATTGTACTTTACATTCATCTGCAACCAAGTCATATTTGTGTTGCCTTCATTCATGCTAAAATGGAAATATATCTTGGTTTAGGATTACGACGGGACTCTTGCGCAGAGAGCCATGAGACCTGGAGGAGGCAACCCAACCGCTCCAGCCGGACTAAGATGATCAATTCCCACCAGAAAAGAAGAGGTTGATTCTCGATTTTCCTTGTCACTCTGGGATATGTAGCTCTTACAATCTATAAGCAAAACACATGTAGTAGTAACATACAAAAGTGTTGGCAAAAAGGAAAAAAAAAACATTAGAAGTTCTCTAAGTGGAAAGTTATTTGCGGTATACATATATCTCTCTAGATGCAGGGTTTCTCACACTCTGAAAAAACCAAGTCTCGGGTTTTCGGGACTTTCAGAAAGAGGGGAAGAATCTGTTGAGGTTGTAAGGCAATGCGTAAAACTCTTCTGTTCGAGTATCAGTGTGGTAGACTATGAATTTCTCCCACCAATGTCTTCCACTGTCTCTCCGCACCGAGGCATGTCCATAGCTATGAGTACAGTCCAACAAGAACGCTGCCATTATCCCAACAGTTGCAGCCGAAGAGAATATCACTTGCATTATCACATTGAACTTTGTTGTTGACAACACCAGACACGAATCAGTACACAGGACAAGACCAATAAAAAAAAATGATAATGAAGGTTTCTGTTTCTCTTGGACACTTACAGCAGAAGTACGGGTGTGGACAGGTCCACGACCAGAGATGAATAGATATTCGGTGAAGTATTGTGCCACAGAGAGACCGATGAAGATGGAGAAGCCGAGGATAAATTTAGTCCTAAAGCTGTTTAAGTTGCAGAATTGAAGAAGGCCGAGTCCTGCAGAAGCTGTTCACAAGGTCATCTGCTTAATCCAATAATTTTTATAGAAGCTAAATGGATAAGAACGAGTTTTGTTTTTTAAGTTATACATACCAACATAGGCGAATAGAACACAGTACACAGCTGCAAAGATGGGTAATGGTATAGATGCAAGAACAGCCCCAAACTTCCCTGTTTTTCACCAAACTTAAGCAGTCGATAACGAAAAACTAAAGACCAATTGTTTCGGAGTGACTTCACGAGTTTGAGCATTACCGAAAATGGAGAAGAAGATCATGAAACCTGCAGATATCTGAACCACTCTTCTGCTCCCAACCTTCGTTAATCCTAGAAGCCCTGTATTTTCACTACACATGACAAGAACAAACCAAAACATAGTTTAAGAGTCGAAAAACTAGTTTTCTTGATTGAAGAAAAGCTTCAGAGTAGAAAGAGAATGGTTTCCATTACACCAAAGCTGTGGAACCAGTTGCTGTTCCAAACAGTCCATCCAGCAAAACTCCTATGCCCTGATTTTATTCAATTCCCACAAAGCACACACATCGGACTCAGATACTAACATTCTTGAAATCAAACCTTATATAACAATCCGTTTTACCTGCCATCCAATGCCACGGCTAAGTACCGAGGGAGGGATATGTGTTGCGCTGCCAAATCTTGAAGCAGCGATGAAGGATCCTGTAGTCTACTCCATTGAACAAAAGACAAGGTGATCTTTCAGAAAGATACGTCATTCCATAAACCTAAAAATGTGAATTGAAATGGTAACAAAACCTCAACAATCGCCACATAAGTAGCTGCCATCATTGCGAATGCATCGCTTCCATGAAAACTTGGACGTCCCCATTGCAATGGATATGGAACTCTCACCCTAAGAATGTAAAAAATAAATTGTCAAGAGATTCCTGTGTTTGTTATTGAAACAGAGGAGATCCAGTGAAAGATGGAAGATGATCAGACCATGGAGAAGCACTAATGAGACCTGACCGGTCTGTTCGACAACTGAGCTGCGTATTATCAGGTCTTTTGTCGTAAGCTCCAGCTGCAGTCAGAATCTCTGCGTAAGCCCAGACGATCGCTATTGTAAACAGAACAGCGAATTGCTCGCATATCGATCTTTTACACTTGAACAAGTGAGGAAGATACTGACAAACATTCATACAACCATTGTCAGAGACTTACGAAATGATAAAAGGTTTTACAGAAAATCTCACAAAATTAACCAAAAAACCTGAGATAAAATTATCAGTATGATCAATGCTGGGAGTCCAACTTCTATACATCTCGCAAGCTGTAACAGAAAGACTTAATTAATCTCCTCGCACCGACTCACCCTAAAAAACTCCTAAACCAATTCGACTATGTTTCTTGCATTTAATCTTACCTGAGGAAACGCAAAGGCGACAAGGCCAACGCCTGTGAGAATCACGAGAGGAGCAGCCGAAAGAGGAGTAAGAAACCTGAAGTAGTTTTATAGAAAACAAAAACGAAAAAATTCTTTAGGGTTAAAAGGGTTTCTTGTTCTACAAGTAGTTAGACAAAGCTTTAATCTTTTTTTCTTCGGACCTGACCAAGATCCTCCACAAACCGAAGAAACCCATAATCATATGACATATAGAAGCAATGATAAGAGCTCCTTGAATTGCTCTCATTGTCTCCTCAAATCTCTGCAATGACCACACAAACTTTTCAGTGTTCGATTTGCAAATATCTTTAAATAATGAATGAAGAAAACGGATTGTGATCTAACCAGGTGAGGGTGGAGGTAGTAAGTGAAACGGTAAGAGAAAGTGATGTAAAGAGCAGGGATGACGTAAGCATAAGAAGCTCCGATGACGACAGGGAGTCGAGTCCCGAACAAACTCTGTAGCAACGTGTTTATTCCGGACACGAACAATACTGTGTTGATCACTTCTGCTTTCTCCACCTGAAACGTCGTACGTTGTTTTTACTGAGAGACTACTCTGTTTATGAATTTATAAGTAATAATTTAGATGAGATTAGCGTTGTACTGCTTACGTCGCCACCACCCATGAGAGGGACGAGTATGGAAGGTATGATTACAGTAGCACCAAGCATTACAATGTAATGTTGAAACCCGAGAACTATGCCTTCCGCTGCATTATATTTTAATCATATCATACCTCATCAATCTGTTATTACTTCTAGCATATACATCTTTCATAAGTCTACTGCTATAAATAAACTATCAACACACTAAATGATTTAAAAAAAAAAGGTGCATACGCCAATTTGGAGAGCTCGATACACAAAACTCGACTCCTGGAAGCTGATCTTTAACTGGAAATGGTGCAAAATCATCGTTCTTTGTCGCCATACCTATTTGTTGCTGATCTCTCTCTCTCTCTCTCTCTCTAGTCTCTTTGTGAAAGCTATAAAATTTACATTAAGGCTTTGCTTAAAACAGATTCAGAAGTGGTAATTAAGCGTTAGGCGGGCAACTTTGTTGACTCTTTGTTGCTTTTCTTAATTTATGTTACTTGTGTTCTCGTGCACGTAATTAACCACTAGCTAATGCAATATGTAGAAAAATGAACCGGATTAGACCACTGGTTTTGACTTAGCCAGAATTTCTCACTTGTCTATTTTATGTGAAGAATATGATGTCTAGTGTTACAAAGTCTTTAAGTAGCAAATTATTCCCATCGTAATGCCAAAAAAGTATACAACTAACTCCATCCACCACTTATACAATTTCTTTTTTACCAAGTTCAAACATGACTAATTGGTATGACTTATTGTTGGCTTGATCAAAATAAAATTAAAAATCGATCGATAGGATACTATTAAAGATTTAGCGACGTTAAATTTCAATTTAAAGTATATATCAGAATAATACATATATATGACTATATATATGGACATAACTATGATAATTTCAGAATAAACTTTTAAGCTAAACACATTTTTTATTGAATTTTGTTGCAATTGTTACTTGAAATTATTATACCTAGTAAATATATTCACATCATAAATTTCTGTGGGCTGTTGTCAAAAAAAAAAAAAAAAAATCTGTGGGCTCATCACTTTACTAGAGTTTTTTAAGTTCTTACAATAAAAAGGCAGTGCAAATTGTTAACAAATTGTTTTGTATGGAATTGATTGCTAATTTTTTTACTTTGATTACAATTTCAACTTTTCTGGGCCAATTATGGATAAACTGAAATAACATTTTGAAAAAAATTAACGCAACTACCTCCACCACAAGTGTTTTTTGAATCAGTGCTAGTCTCAACTCTCAACAATATAAGTTTTTCAGAGAAAATATACTATGGAAAAAAAGGGAAAAGAGCATGTTTGGAAGAAATAATCGTAACTACCATCTCCACCACACATTTTTTTTTTTTAAATTACATCTATCAATTCAAAGGTTTGTATTGTATGTTCAAATTACGTCTAACTCCTCAGCTTTTTTATTTCTTATAATCAAAAATAAAATTTTGTAACAAATAAACCAAACTGTTCATGTAAATATGTCTAAACAAGGTGTTGCTCTTGGATGAGTAAATTTCGTGATTAATCAAAACAATAGTACTACTTAAGAAGAAAATATTAGTTAGTATAATTAAAATAAAAAAGGAAACGTGTATAAAAGGCCGTTTAAAAAACGCGTTTTAAAGCTTAATTGGTGGTCCAAGCGGTTTGGCCCCATCAGAATTGACGGAGGTCCGTTAATTGCAGTGCTGCAATTAACCCTAACTATTTTTCTTCTGCTTCTCAGGAGAAAGAACGGAAGCGTCTCGAAATCTGAATCCAGAGATTAAAAAACCGAAATTGGTATTGTCGAAGATCGGTTCTTTCTGATAAAAATCTCATATTTCTGGTGAATTCATCTGTTTCTTGTTTCTCGATTGTTGGGCATGAGATTAGGTTTCCATTCTCAAAGTTAGGAATTTTTTTTTCTAGGGTTTGAGGTCGGCATCTTTCCAGTGATGTGAAGAAGTTTTGGAGTTTGCTATTGCGTCGTAGTTTCTGAATTACTGATGCGGTTTAGTTTGATATCTACCTGTTAGGGTTTCCAAGGAACAGAGGATTAGGGTTTTACTGAGATTAGGTGAATCTGCTTTTGGAGTCTTAATTTATCAGTTGTGGTTGTGTAAAGAGAATGGATTGTGGGTTTACAATTGAAGAAACCAGTTTCGTGACATATGGATTTTGTTGCAGAACGGATTTGCTCCGTAGTTGCATTTAGAAACCGGAATGGGTGCTCCTAAGCAGAAATGGACACAAGAAGAAGAATCAGCTTTAAAGTCTGGCGTTATAAAGCATGGACCTGGTAAATGGCGCACAATTCTCAAAGATCCTGAATTTAGCGGAGTCTTGTACCTGCGTTCCAATGTAGATCTTAAGGTCATGATTGTTTCTTATCCTCCTTTGTTTCAACTCCACGATGCTGCTGTGTGTTTTTTTTTGTGATTTGTGTATGTGTCTTTATCTGATTTGGGTTTGGTTTGTTTATTTGTATTGGGGGAACAGGACAAATGGAGAAACATGAGTGTCATGGCGAATGGATGGGGATCGCGCGAAAAATCTAGGTTAGCAGTTAAAAGGACGCTCTCCCTTCCTAGACAGGAAGAGAACTCACTAGCCCTAACCCCTTCTTTGCAAAGTGATGAAGAAATGGTGGATGCAAAGCATTATTCAACTACTGGCTCCTCTGCTCTGCAAGTGCAAGTTTCTTCTACTCCTGCTCCAAGGAGACCTAATGTAAGGTTAGCAATATGTCTATTTTGTTTCCTGTATTGAAGAGTAGTTGCTTTGTTGCTTATCTCCGGGTGGTATTTCTGACGTTGGATAAATCTCAAAATGTATGGTTTGCCGTCACTTTTTCTTTTTCTTCTGTGAAGTCGATAAGTGTTGTGAAGTCGATAAGTGTTGCATCACATTTATGTGATATAGGTTTGTTTTCACACCTACTCTAACCTCTGTTTAAATTGTCTTCACTGGTTTAGTACCTTTATCCTCCTCTTTCAGCTTTTTACCGTTAGCATGCGAGCTGTTTGCTCCATCTTATTGATGTTTCTTTAATATTTCGATCTTATGATGAGGGTTTAAGTGTGTAAAGTCCCACTTATGTTGATGTTTGTATCATTTGAATCTATTGTTACACACAAATTGTAACTTTTAAAAAACTTTGCAGGTTGGATAGCCTTATAATGGAAGCAATATCGACCATGAAGGAGCCTGGTGGCTGCAATAAAACAACAATTGGTGCTTACATTGAGGTATTCTTTCTCATTCTTGCATCTTTTTTTCTCATAGAAAATATGTATCCTTAAATTGTTCCTTGCAGTTAAATCGCATCGTCCTACATTTCAATTTGATGATCCTCAGTGGGTTGATGATATGTTGTCGACAACTAGCAATTGTGAAGTCATTGCGGATGAAAACCAAAATGTAGCCGTTGGTTGTGTCAATAGAATATATTCTTCAATATAAGCAATGCATGGGATCAGTGTTACTTAAAGGCAATGGGTGACATCTTTATCTTCTCCACTCCTGGATAGACGAATGTGCATTGAATATACTGACTCATATTAAGCTGAAATGTCTAGGAATACTTCTGTAATTACTAGAATTATTGTGATGGCATCTACTTATGTCTAGATATATATTGGGATATCATAAGACTAGATTTTGTATTTATTTCAGAAACATGTTGGGCATTACTTTGTTTATCTAATTATTTGATTAAAGCATGGGAAAATTGAACTCTCCATATACACTGATCTTTGTTTAAGTTCCTTGTAAAAGACTGATTTAGAGAATTAACTGTACCCATGTTCTTTTTATTCGCTTGTGTATAGGATCAATATCATGCTCCACCAGACTTCAAACGGTTGTTGTCTACCAAGCTAAAGTACTTGACAGCTTGCGGCAAACTTGTGAAGGTAAAATCTAATACATTTATCTAATGCATTTGCTGCATTGCAGGATCATGGCATATATTTTTGGTCTATTGAATAGTATGTATGACTTTTTGTTTTTGTCTTTTGAATAGTAGTATGCTTGCTTTATAGTTGTTAGTAGAACAGTTCTATTGATCCGGGTTTCCCTTTTACAGGTTAAGCGCAGGTATAGAATTCCAAACTCCACTCCGTTGTCTTCCCACAAGAAAAAAGGTTCAGGGATGTTTACAGGAAGGCAGAGGACGTCTTCTTTGCATTCACCCAAAACAGACAGAGATGAAACGACTTTTCAGACAAGGTCACAGGTTGATGCAGAGTTAGCCAGAATGAAGAGTATGAACGTACATGAGGCAGCAGCAGTTGCAGCACAGGCAGTTGCAGAGGCAGAAGCTGCCATGGCAGAGGCTGAGGAAGCTGCAAAGGAAGCAGAGGTAGCAGAAGCGGAAGCAGAAGCAGCCCAAGCTTTCGCTGAAGAAGCTTCAAAGACATTGAAAGGAAGAAACAACTGCAAAGTGGTAAATAATCACCTTCTTTTATTTCAACACATGAAATCTATGACAGAGACATACTGTGCAAATCTAAAAATGCTTGTATTGAAAATGTGATTCGACAGATGATCCGTGCTTGAGATGATGGAAAACGAAGAAAAAGCTAAAGGTGAAGAGAGAGAGTAGAGAGTGGCCTTGTGTTTGTGTTGATGATCCTCTCGTCTTGGGAAGTCTTTTTAGTAGTAAGCAATTAGTAGTATGTATGTGTCTGTTCCTTGTTTCTTCACAGTTTACTCACTTTTGTAATCCCTCTGTTTGGATTTGTAAACTTTTCAAATTTCCAATTAAGTTTTAGGAATCTTCATGTACATATCAGAGGATCTTTTCCAAGTCCAATTATACTTTTGCTCTTACGTCCATTGTGAATTACAACTTAGTTATAACTTCTAAACCAATACACAAAACCCCAAAAAAAAAAAAAGCAAAAAGAGATTGGAGGCAAATCAGAGAGTAATTGGACTTTACTCAAAACCAAAGGAACACAATCTCAGTTACTAAAGCCATTGTAATGGTCACACATTTTACTTTACAGCCAATATAAGATCTTTCAACTCACTATAAAGTGCTACAACTTTTTTGGGCAACCACAGTAGCAACAATACCACACACAAGTCGACTTACTCTGCTCATTCCATTGTTCCCGACTATACCGCACGATTAGGGTATACTTTGGGTTTCGGTTTCACTTCGATTTCATTAACACTTCGAACAAAGATTGTGTCTGGTTCATGCCTGCAAAGGCACAACACTCAGTATCAGTTAAAAGCGAGATCAATCCAAAAGCAAACACAATAATATCTCGAAAATGCTATCCGTAAGTCTAAAGGCAAGGAATTCAAAAACTTCTAAGGTTTTATAACGACAAAAGATTAAAGAGTGAAATTCTTACGGTTTGTCTCCCTCTTCAAACGTGTAACTAGAAGCAACAGCCAGTAATCCACCATCTCGGCTGAATGAAAGCGCCGCAATACTTGTTGGATACTTAGAGTACTGCAAACAAAAAGTAGCAAATTGATGCTGTGTCTCACTAACCAAAAAACATTGAAAGATACAAATATCAAAAGCTCTTGTGATTGCTAAACCTGATATAGCCTCTTCTTGTTGTTACCATCCCAAATGTTGACGAAACCATCACAACCTCCGGAAGCAAAAGTGCCATAACTACAATTTATAAACCCTCAGGTTATTAGAAGCGATAGAGTTGGGCGATCGTGACAGATAACTTGAAGTTTCAAATTTTCTACATATGTAGTATCCCAGAACATACTTTTACAGAATTTGTTCTCAAATGAACTAGTAGCATTCACAATACTCTGAAGTAATCCTAAAAATCCATATATTCTCCACTAGATTTTCATCTTCTCCATTCAAACTAACAAGTTCTGCTCTTTATCTAATAAACTGCAACTTAAGGCCCACTTCTGTGAAAAACCTAATTGATGCAATCAAAATGCTGAAAGGAAACAATCAGGTTTCTTGTTAAAAAAAGGACTTACATCGGATGGAAAGCAATCGCATTTACAGGGTAGACAATGTCCCTACCATCCTCTGATTTCCGGTGACATTTGAAAGCATATCTGACATATTCAAATACAGTTAATGAGATTAATGAACATATATGTAAAAGCCATATCTACCAGAAAAAAGATCAGCAAACAAACAAGAAGTCGTAGACTACCATAGTTCGTCAAAAAGAGGTAAGAGGAAACACATTAGGGACATACTTTTTAGCTTGAGCAGCCTCTGATAGATCAAAAAACTCCATTGAAACCCTCCCTTCAACAGAGCTAAGAGCATATCCTGTAGAATATTATTGAAAACAAAAGTGTGTAAGAAGAAATCAAGGCTACTGAGTATACTTGACACAGAACAAAAGCAAATTTGACTGTTGGAAAAAAATCACAGAATGGGAAATATCAGCCATTTAACCTGATCCATTGGGATAACAACGAACACATCTTGTCTCGTATTTAAGAGAGGACTCTCTTCTCTGCTCAGGCTGGGACAAATTTCTGAGATCATAAATGTTGACATGCCTTCCTGCTGTTGCCACTACCAATCGATTTCCAACTAGAGAAAGAGAGTTAACACGCTCAGGTTGCTGATATGTACCAATCTGTGTGCGCTCCATCCCACTTGCACCTCTTGGATCCCAACATTTGATCGTTTTATCCCAACTTCCAGTGATCACTTGCCCTATAACATCACGTAAACAAAGTGTTCAAGTTATACTATGATTAGAAAGACCAACATGCTAAAAAAGGACTTCTGAGTTCCAAATAAAGTTGCAACGTTGAAGAAAATATATGCCCCTCAACACAAATGCACTAAAATAGCCACTCTTGACAAATTTCATCAACATTAACAAGTTAACAGAATAAATTTTTTATCTAGCCATCAAAAGCATCTAAGTATCAACAAGGTAAGAGTTCACATAATAATGATCAAGAACATCGTAACCACTTTACCAACCTGCAGCATAGGAATACTCAACACATCGCACTGGCTTATCATGCGTCCCTAAGACGTCCTCTTTGCCAGCATTAAAGTCAATTCTGAAGTATAACAAGAGAACCCCAATTATTTAAAAATCCACAAAACATTTCCACTTAATCCCAATTTAGGAATTTTCCTAAACACGACTGTACTCTCTCTCTCTCTCTCTCTCTACATCACCAGTTTCACTATTTCTCAATTAAAATAGTAAGAGAACAAATTAAACATACCTTCTAACTTTATAATCGGCGCAACCACTGAATCCAGAAGAATCATCATGGAAGCAGCAATCGAGTACCGCTCCACCATGCTTGAACTCCCCTCTCAGCAAATCAGCGTTCGCATCATACAATCTTACACTCTGCGAATCCAAAATAACCGAAATCAAAGAATCAGATTAAAATCAGATCAGTCTTCAAAAGAGTAAATAAGTTCAATGTTTCAGAGAAGAAAGATTAGGGATTTTAGACTAACCTTATCCCATGAAGAGACTAGTAAATGATCGCTGCTATTAGAAAATCGAAGATTAGAAATCCCATCTGACGGCGGATTCGAGAGCTCGCGACCAATGGTCGGCAACATAGTCATCCTGAAGAACACGAATTTTTAGGGTTTATGCTATAGAGAGAGAGAGGGAATGGAGAGATTTGAAGAAATTGATTGTTTGAATTTCAAATTCTTTCCCAAATTGAATCTATGATCTATACAGTTTTTTGTTGGGCTGTGAACTAGGCCCATTTACTGCACCCTTATGGGCTTTCAAATAGGCTACGTATTGTTTCAAGAAACAAAACGAATTGTATTGACTAAAAGTGAATTCTCTTGGATGATGTGTTTGATGATCTGACCTAATGACATATGTCAGAGATAGCCTAAACTGGCCACATCAAGTCTACAGAAACACGTCGGTATTATAAGAAAAATCTGGTATAAGTTTTGGCTTATCACGTACTAGTACTACTAGTAGTCTTCTTCTACTTTGCTTATTTCACTAGTAAGATATATCTCCGAACGAATGGTAGAGAATTTGCCATTTGTCCCAGGAACGACGCCACGCCACAACACCCACACCTACAAAGAATCTTCTTCTTTTAAAAACAAAATGGTAATGTTGTTTTTTAAGAAAGAAAAAAAATTACCTTGGCTCCTTTTACATTATGTATTAATGTATGTAATTGATAGATATATATATATATATATATTTTTTTTTTGATAAAATTGAAGTTTATCAATTAATGAATTTTACAGGAAATAATATTAATGATTAGGAGAAAAAATATGATATTTAATTAAAGAAAAGATAAACCAATGAGACGTGTACGCGTCTGATTCAATGCCCCACAGATAATATATAAGTTTTTTTTTTTTTTGGCAGTGAATAGCATTTAACCTAATAAGTAGGTTTTATTAGGGTTAACTTAACCTCTTCTTAACAAGTGTCGTTTTTTTTTCTTTCTCACTCTCACTATATGGAAATTTAAAAAAATTTACTTTTCTTTTTTTACTTTTCTTTTTTTACTTTTCCTTTTCTCTAAATACTGGATTTTACACTAAAAAGATTAGAGATTAAGCTAATGGAGAATATCCCGGGATTATATTTTTCCTTTTTTACTAATAACCCCTATTTCAATTGCTATCACAACACTGAACAAAGAGTTTACCGACTTAAAAACTACAACTAATAGTATATATGTGTCCACACAGACACATAAACATTATCTTTCTTTTTTGTTAATCACTCCAAAGTTTCTTAGGGTTTTTAATCAAAAAAGAAGAAAAACTTCTGAAACGTATCGGAGAAGTATGGATCTTGAAACAACGATTGATCAGTGTCCGCCGTTGAGAAAACTCACCTCTCTGAAACACAGATTCTTACAGCCACTCAATCAAGACGATTTGACTAGTTACGAACGACCAAAGCGAAAGTTTTCTTCTCTTCCTGGTGATGATGACGGCCAAGACGACGATTCTTGGAAACGCATACGCTTTAAACTCAGGCGAGAGAAGGAAGACGACGCCGTTTTCGTTGAGTCTCCTAGGTTTAAAAGTAGTCAACTGACGATACGACAGCGTTCTACTAGTGACGACTCTTCTGATACGGTGAAACACGGAATCGAAGAGGAACAAGAAGGGTGTACAAGCGATGCAGTTTTCTATAAGCCGTGGTTTGATAGTTTACGATTAAAACGACAGCGTTTGGGTGAAGATCAAGATCCTTCTTCTTGTTCTCCGTCTGTAGATGACATCGCTGCTCTCACTCTCATCCAGTTTTCCCGTGATAATCGGCAATCGAAAACACAAACCCTAATACCTCAACCGCAAACGCAGCCACAGACGCAAACGCAGCCACATACGCAAACGCAGACGCAGACTCATACAACTCAACAACAGACGCCTGTGAAGTCTGATCTGTTCGAGTGTTCCGTATGTGGAAAAGGGTTTACTACGTATCAAGCATTAGGCGGTCACAAGGCTAGCCACAGGGTTAAGCCGCCACAACCGCTTCTTGAAAACGCAGGAGCAGACGCTGGAGATAAAACGCGGACAAAGATGTTGGCCCCTTCTGGGAAGATCCACAAGTGTTCTATATGTCATGTTGTGTTTCCGACGGGACAAGCACTAGGTGGACACAAACGCCGTCACTACGAAGGCGTTCTCGGCGGTCACAAGTTGAGTCCCGATAGTAATGGGAGCCTTGTAACAAAAGTGTTGGATCCAGAACAGAGTCTAAGTGTTAGTGACAACGTTCTTCTCAGTGGTAATTACAAACGTAATCAGGACGAGGTTGTTCACAAGTTGAGTCCCAATAGTAATGGGAGCCTTGTTACAAAAGTGTTGGATCCAGAACTGAGTTTAAGTGTTAGTGAAAACGTTCTTCTCAGTGGACACAAACGCAGTCAGGACGAGGTTGTTCCCAGTGTAGACAAGTGGAGTCTCAGTGATGCGAGTGTTGCAAAAAATTTGGTGAATCTAGAGCTAAGTCTCGGGGAAAGTAATGGCCTACTCGGGGGTCAGAAACGTAGTCAGGATGGGGAGGTTGTTGTTGGAGAAAACAAGTGGAGTCCTAGTTGTAATGGGAGTGGTGTAACAAATGTGTCGGAACCAGAGCAGAGCCAAAGGAGATTGATAGATCTTAATAGCCTGCCGTCACCGGAGTTTGATGAATCTGGAGTCAGAGATGTCGAGGAAGTTGATAGTGCAATCATGTTAGCGAACTAAGCCTTGTCAAGAAATGTTTTTATTTCAATTCTATTAAGGTTCTTACTTTGTTGTTTATGATTTTTGCACATGTTCATTCATCCGGTTTATTAAACAAATACATATTAATGTAGTTTAACTAACCAAGATTCTGTGTTGGGGTAATTTGAGTTTGCTACATCTTCGAGAACACACAAAAAAAAAACACAGAAACTTAATTGGGCCTTTTAGATTAAAGAAATCTTTAAAAATTAAAACTTTATAAGAGTTGAATGCTTAAAAACAGAGTATGTTAAACTGTAACGCCAGAAAGCAATAGATACAAAGTTTGTACTTCATTAAAAAAAAAAAGGAAAAGTCAAGTCGGGAGAAAAAGGAAAAGTAAAATAGAAAATGTAAAATAATAACTTGACTTTTATGTAATTTAGGAAAACTACTCCAGTCAAGAAATAGAAATCGAACTAACCTAAAGATATTCTGAAACCTCCAGCAACAAAACCTAACCGACTATAAAACTAGTATATATATGAGTGATCCGTCAAGGAAACAGTCAGTACTCAATTCTATATCTCTATAATAATTCAACTCTGGTTTGTTTACAAAGTCTCCCAAGTTTTTCGTAGTCACCAAGGAAAAAAGTAGGGTTTTTTTTATCTGATCGATATCGGAAGAGAAGAGGTATGGCTATCTCAACGCACTTGAAACAAATCTTAACGAAGGCGAATCAAGTTTCGCCGTCGATGTCTGTGGCCGATCTGAAGAAAGAAGTAGAACTTTGGATGCAAGAAAACAAAGACGGTTTACCAGTCGACGACGATGTTTTCGTTGAGAGCTTTTTGGCAACGATCGAACGTAATTGTTCTGCAACTCGTGATCAAGATCCGAATTCGGAACGCAGAGCGATAGAACACAGATTCTTAGAAGGAGTAGGAGGAGAAGAACAAGGGTTTGGTTACGACGGCGTTTCGAGTGAGACGGGTTTGGAAAGTAGTGAGCGGTCTCAACGTCAGCGTTTTGGTGATGATGAAGACTGTTTCTCGGAACAAAGTTCATCCTTCTTGGAAACTAACCCGCAAGAAGAAGAAAGACAAGGAGGGTTTGCTAACAACGATGCTTTCCTTGAGCTTTTGGTGGAAAATATTGAGCGATCAAGACGAGGGCAAAAGCGTTCTTCTTCTTCTGATGATGATGATGATGTTAAAGATCCTTCTTCCTCTTCTTCTCTGTCTGAAGATGAAATCGCTGCTCTCTTTCACAAACGGGATTCACAAACACAACCTCAAACGCAACCCCTACGGAAGCCGAAACGGCAGATGCTGCACAAGTCTGATGCGTACAAGTGCAGTGTCTGTGGAAAAGAGTTCTCTACATTCCAAGCTTTAGGTGGTCACAAGGCTGGCCACAGGATTAAGCCGCTTCTTGTTGACGGTGGAGAAAAAACGAGGCAAAAGTTGTTGGCACCATCTGGTAAAATCCACAAGTGTTCTATTTGTCATAGAGTGTTTCCCACTGGACAATCCCTCGGTGGACACAAACGCCTTCATTACGAAGGCGCTCTCGGAGGTCACAAAGACAGCATGGACGTGGAAGCCGTTTCCCAAGGAGACAAGTTGAGTCCTGAAGGTAATGTTGGTGTTGTAACACATGTACCTGACCCAAAGCAGAGCCTAGAGGGACTGATAGATACGAACAGAGTGCTGTCGCCAGGAGACGTTGAGAGTGCAAACGAGCTTCGACAAGAAGAAGGAAGTACCAATGCTAACAGGATTCAGTTTTTTAACTTTTTTTGAACTGTTTACCAATTCTAGATTAGTTTTTTGTTTGTTCTTCGATAAAATTCTGGACTAGGTTACTTTATGTTATCTCATACCCCTGATGTGGGACAGCTTTGAACTCTTACAAGTGTTGTAAATTTTTTTTGGAGGTTCCCCACAAAAAGGAACAATTAGTGTTGAGGTGAGAGTGTCCTCTTTTTAACAACTAGAAACGAATAAATGACAAGACATCTTAATATGAAAGAACGCCAACAAGTCTAGAACTAGAAAAAGAAGACAATCAGTAATTCATCAGATCATACATTACTACATCTTTATATGTACACAAGCCAAAGAACCATTAGAAAAACTTCTGTATACAAAAACTAAGCTTAATTACTTTTAGAGGAATTACCTGCAATCTTACAAGAAAAAAAACAAACGTAGAACTAAAAGAGCAAGAGAGGGAGAGATGATAATCCGCGAATGTCACCTTGATCTTGGTTTGAAAACGATAAGGTCGGGATTCGTGGAAGGAAATGGCCCGTGTTAGCAACTCTGTTCTTGGTGAGTAGTGTAGTCAAAAAGAACAAATCTGTTCTCTTGAGGAATATCAGTTTTTCTACAGTTGTGAAGTCAAGCTGCTTGTGATTGGTATCCGACTTAGTTGTATTACGTGCGTTTTCATGCTACAATCCGTAACCTGGTTATTGCGTTTACACCAAAGCGATGTCAGAAATGAGTAGAGACATCGCAAAGTAATCTAAACCCGAAAACAAGAAACCAATTACAAAGAGAAATGAAGATAAAGACCCTTTACCTGCATAGCTGCTACTCTTGATAAGCAACCTTGACATCTTTCAAGCAAAACCTTTTCCTTAGCAGTTACATTCACAGTTTCGACCATTACAGAATTCATCTCATCCACCTAAACGGGCATAGATGAGTTTAAACCATAAAAACAAGGGTTGTGATAGAATAACTCAAGATAGGTAACACTTCAGACCCAAAAGGTTCAATAGACTCCAAAGATGTGTTTTAAGATGACATAGAATTTATTGTACCTTCAACGTCAGTGAGAATATGGAAGATGACATAGCTTGCATTACATCGACAGCTGAACTAACAGCATGCTTGAGGTCTTGGATATCAACCTAAACAGTTCAAGGAACATATTAATTTTTCTAATAACCTGAAGTTTTTAGATTAAGCAATCATATCAAGGTTTATAACCCAAAATTACTAACCACGGTTTTCCCAACTATTGGTAGACGAAGCGTGCTGGCTTTCAAGGATTCGGTTGCTCCTGACAAAGAACTTGAATGATCTCTATCCAGAAGAGACCATTCTTCTAGAAAACCAATCTACAGTTAAATAAACACAGCAAACACGTTTAGTATTTACTAATACAAAAAAAAAACATACATAATCTCTTTATATTCTATTATCTGCCTCTCCTGTAGGGATTTACTATTACTACAGTTTTCATTTCAAAAATAAATAAAATCTCATGTTTCTTATGATGATTCCTTGTCAAAGATTCAAAATACTGTATTGTGGGATGATTCTAAGCAAGTAAGTATACCAACTTCTAAAGGTAGATCTAAGTATACCAACTTCTAAAGGTAGATATAAAAATCTACCTACCATACATAAATAGTTAATTAGAGTCCAAATTTATTTGCTAAACACGTTACAGGACAGATACCATTCTACATAATTGAGTTATATCCAAAACTTAATTTTCTTCTTACGGAAAGAAGGAATCCCTAAGCTAAATTCCATAGAATAACTGTCTTATTTCTCAAAAATAGAAGAAAAAAAAAAGAAACGTCTTAATTGGGACATTGGCCCTTTAAAGTAAGAAATCGCAAGAACTTAAAAGAGATCAAATTCTTACCTGTCCCCTCAGAATAGAAGCCAGTTTCAATTTCTGCCTTAGCAAAAGCAACTTGATTCGTTTTAAAGTGACACTGTGCCGCAGTTCCGAGATTGATACCCATGCATTCCACAGGTTTTTCTAGCAAAGAGAAAAAGCAAGAGAGGAAATTTACACTTTGTATTACGACAGAAACCGCTAGAAATAAAGACTTAGTTATAAGTAAAACCATGTTCTTGAAAGATTAAAAAACTCATGGTTAATCTTCAAATTGTCATATAATATCTGGAATGATGGCACTTAGGAGCCTAAATGATGAGTTTCCATAAAAGCTCACTTGTAGCACCAAGATCCTACATATAGCTGAACAAATCATACCTTTTCTAAATCTGCTGCATTGGCTAAAAGTATTTACATCCCAGAAGGGGCACAAATCCATAACAGTCAAGTTATTGACCACAAAAGGAAATGAGAAACTCAGATTTAAGCCATACCTCTGCGTTCAATCTTTGCACCATAACAGTAGAGTCTGCCCTCGCATTGACAAACCGCCACTGTAGGTATCGGTTATATAGAAGCCTCAACAAATGCGCATCCATAACACGATCTTCCCCAATTTTCCCTCTCCTAATGTCAGCAGAGAAACTGAGAATTGAAGGCGTGTTGTTGCGGTTATAAGCGTTCATTTGATCAGAAACTCCATTTCTCACTCGAGAAGGACTAGAAAGTGCCCTAGCTGGAGATGATGTAGTTGTCGCCCAAAGCTTACTTGGTGAGGCAGAGCGAATAGCAGAACCTCTTATAGGGGAAGCCATACCACGAGGAGATGATAAAGGAACAGCATCACTAGAAAACCGTTTCGAAAGACCAAATTTTGATGATATACTACTGGCTTTCAAACCCGGACTAGATGATAAAGGGGAACCAGGATCCTGCAACCGCCTTAACCGGCTATTAGTCTCTTGCCAGAACCTAGCAGAAGCCATAATATTGCGAGGCAAGCTCTTCGATTTAGAGATTTCCCCATTGACACCAGAGCCACATTCCTGAACACCATTAGTGCTACCAGAAGAAACACTATCAGTATCAGAAGCAGTGAAGTCGCAGGTGACACTAGACGTCAGACCATTGGTAGGTCTTCTCTGGCTATCATCTCCAGTTTCCAAATATTCATCCCTACCTCCCAAATCTAAACTCAACCTCTCATTAACAGAAACCCTAGGGCTGTCATCAATCATAGAATTATGCAACATTGACCTCCCAACAAACCCAGATCCAAGCTTTCCTCTATCACTGCCACAATCTAAGCTTCTAGAAAGCGAATTCGGCACAACAGATTCAGAATCCCCTCTCCGAGAAGCTCCAGGCCACCGTTGCTGGTCCACAGGCTTCGAGTTCTCTCTCTGATCTCGAACCGGCGTCGATCTCCGCCGCTCCGGAGTAGGTTTCCGGTGAGAAACCGGCGTGGAAGTAGTCTCTTTCTTTTTACTAATCGGAAGAGAAAAGGCTTCACCTTGAAACGAAACAGACAAACTCCTAGTGGAAGTGATGAGCATCTTCGTAGCCGCCGACATTTCACTACCTACAGTGACCGGAGCCGGAGAGGGTCGACGACGGTCCACGGATTGAGACCGTTTAGGTAACAAAGACGGCGTTTTGACGGAGTTAGAAGCGGAATTCGTGGTAGAGCGAGAGAGTAAAGGCGACGGAGATGGGTACCGCTTACTTGTTCTGAGCACCGCAGAGGAAGAAGAAGAGGAGGAAGAGGATGTGGTGGTTGTGGTAGTGGTTGTGGTGTTGGAAGAAGCAGAGTGAGAAGGAGAAGGAGATAAGTAGCGAGAAGGGACTTGTTTGCCTCTGGGTCGTCTCTGTACGCCATTGTTGGTAACGGGTTGAGGTTTATCTTGTCGATCTCGAGGTGGGTTTCTTTGGTCAGTGGTTGAAATCGCTGCAGCCACCATTCTCGTCGGAAAAAAACTATTCCTTTTTTTTTTTAATTCCTTCCTTAGTGATCCTCACATTGCATTCAAGAGATTTGTGTGTTCTTCCCCCAAAACACTGACCCCAAAGTTGAAAAATTTCAGAGATTTTTTTGGGTACAAATCGAAGAAGGATTTTGGGATTTGCTTTTTCTTTTTTTTTTTTGCTTCACAGCCGAAGAAGACGAGAGAGAGAGAGAGAGAGAGATGGGGAGATGTGGGGAGAAATTGCAAGTGGGGTTTGTGAATTTGGGGTTTCCTGAGAAACTTTTTTGTTTTTGTTTATGTGTGTATTGTATGAGAGAGAGCTTTCTCCTTAGTATATGTTTATTTTAATATTATAATTTTTTTTTGCTTTTTCAGAGGTTTACATCAACTTTAAAAGCTTCGTTTTGCCCTAAACTATATATGTTTAAATTCTAATTAATCATTTGTTTTGGTTTTGGATGTTTATTCTTAATCTTCTTTATTTAACTTTTTTAAAAATGGAAGATCAGAAGTTAGCATTTCCTACTTTCTAGTTCCCACAGTAACCATGATTTTTTGCATTTTTTTCTTGAAGATAGAAAATGAGAAAATTTTAAATTTGACAATCGACATGTATGTATGTATGTATGTATGTATTTAGGTAGAATATATAGAAATAATCGCATGAATAAATCAATGATTTCTATATATATATATACATGGAGAATCCAATGCAAAATTGAAACTATTCTCTGAAAATAGTTATATGAACTCAAAAAGTTTTAGTTTGTTAAGTTTCAGTATTGTCAGAAATCTGTGTGATCTCACATGCCATTAGCTAACTTAACCATAATTCAAAAAAAAACTTGAATTTGAGTAGAGATTTTTCCTCTTCCAGCTATCGTGGTTGTTTTATGGCATAAAAATCAAAAAAAAAAATCCATCTATAGGTGTTTTAAAAATCCACTTACAATTCGTTATATGTTGCTTATTGATATTTATTTATACATCATGTTGTTGAGATTAATTTAATCATCAAAAAACCGTTTATAGAAAATATGGCTTTTATTTATCTTTATGCTTTTCGAAAAGTTGATTTGAATATTTGCATGTGCTCAAATTGATACTTTTCTTAGAATTGTCACTGAGGATTACTTTTGGCTCTCTTTTACTTAAGAGAGCATTTCCTTGGCTTTCAAAGTTTGTTAATTCACCGCTAGTATCTTTATCTTAAGTCTTAACCGATAAATATATACACAAACTAATATAAGCAAAAAAAAAAAAAAGAAGCAAAAATGGAATAAAAAATAAAAATAAGAGAGAGATATAAATAAGTGAATGAATAATGATAATTTACTAGTAATTTCTAGAATATGAACCATGAAAGCTGACAATCAAATACGTCGTCGGCAACTCGGCATTATCCAATTCTTACGTTTCAAATATAATAACGATTACTCCCCCCAAATATATATGCCTAATGAGAAATTTGAGTTTATTCTTCTTTATGAAAAAACAGTATGTATTTTTACGCATTTGTAGAGACATTGATGTGTATATATTATGATTTAGATCCATATCGAATTCTATATTTCTTTTTTTATTATTTAAAAAATCCACTAAAATAAGAAATACGTCTACTCTTGAGTCTTGATTGGTTTGGTCGTCTACGGTCAAGATATAGTCAACTAAATAGAAAAAGATGAGAGTCAATTTACTTAATTCCAACTTTTTCTTGAAGGAAGAAACTTCAAACTAGTATGTATGTGTGCGAGAGAGAGATAAATAAATAGTAGTAATTCAAACTACAAGCAAAGTAATGTATTGTGCAATTGGTATTAAGGAAATACTAATTGAAAATCAAAGAGATGTAATGTCACTTTTAGCTTCCATTAATATTTTTCTTGCTTTGGAGTGAGTATTAGTTAGTCCTTATTTAGTCATTTTTGCTTAGAGTCAAAGCTTTCTTAAACAACTCTCTTAATTTATAGATAACCAGGTTTATTAGAATTTATCTAACGTTCCTTTCTCGACATCATATTTACATGCACATATGGTGGACTATGTGGTAAACTGGTAATTACGACTATCAAATATTAATAGCTTTTCTTATATATGACAATGGTAACTATATTATATTGTAGTAGTATTAAACTTTAAAATCATTGATTCAAAATTTTATCATTATTTCCTTATTTTATTTTTTTTTTTTTGTTTTTTTTGTCGTGCTTCCTTATTTTTTGTTTATAACTATTTTTTTTATGAATAGAGACATAATTTCCACCCAAGATAATTGTTTTGAGGGTTGGATTTACTTTATGATATATATTAATACTATAACAAATGAGTTTATTTTCCCAAAAAGTACTTACCTTAATCGATTCGAAAGCAGAATACGGACGGCACACCCCCAAAACTCCGGGGTTGTGTTCATCTTGTATACGTGAACGAAGAAGGACTTGCGTATATTGTATCAAACTATAAATTAAGTAATCCATATTATATAATCAATCTTACAGCTAAATTAAAATAAATATAATGGTTAAACCACTAAACCGAAAATGTCGAATAAGGTGAGGGGATGACATCTCTTTGATTGTTATTAATTGGAAAAAGGGAAAAAAGGTCTTTAAGTTAAGACCCATATCTCTCTCACACAAACACAAAACACTCTCTAACTACTTTGACAACTTCATTACACTAAAAAAGCAATAGCGTACAGTGCAATGATTTTCTTTTTATATGCATTGAGTTTTCATTTATTTTTTTTCTTTTCTATAACTCACCAAAGCACACTATAAGATTTGAACATAACTTATTAAACGGTGATAGTGATAATACAAATCATTAAACTATATACGTTCTATCAACTTTTTTTGTTGAAATGTGGATGAAAAAATTTCTCAGGAAAAAAGTTATATGCAAGTCTAGTTCTAATCCATAAAATATTAGACCAAAAATCTAGCGACCAAATGCCAGTAATTGTTTGCAGTTTGTGAGAACTTAATCAAAATATCCAAATTGTAACATTTTTAAAATTATTTCCATCAATAGACAAGTCAATCCAAATTTAGCAGTTTTTTTCTCTCTTTTTTTCTTTTTTTTAATAGTTATATACTGTATTGACGAGTTTTAAAACCACCATAAAGCATTTAGCTTAAAAGTAGTTTAGTTTTGAAAGTACCTTAAATAATTTAGCTTTAAAGTTGTTTTTAACTTATATATCCATAACAATATGATCACGATGCAAACTAGACGATTCGTTAGATGTCATTGTTGGGGTACTTGTAGTTGAAATTATAAAAGAGATCTTTATAAATTCTTAACGTTAGGTCTGATTTATAACTACACGCTTGTACTGTGGTAGGTTTTTGGTTGCCTTTTTATTAATAAGCTTGTTAAGCCCCATATCTACTTATAATTAATTTTTTAAAAACGAAGTCACTTATGGATTTAATATTAAATTGTTTATCAGCCAAGTTTCTTAAGATCATGTGACTTGAAGCATACTCCATAGATTATTGACTAATCATTTTATATATTCAGTTGAGAGACCAATATTAGTTAGCCAACTTTGAAAGTAATTAAAATATTAAAACCCTTTTTGACAAACAAGTAGTAAAGTAACAATTATAGATTTTAATATTGGGTCACCTTTCTGCTTTCCAGACTTGGAACATCCTTTCCACTTAATCCCAACACATTCTTCTTCAAAAAAAGCTATTTTCAAAGGATCTTCACGTTATTTATAGATAATGTGTATTGTTTCTGTAATAATTATACTCACTGTATACAACATTCCACTATATTATGAATAGTCTCGAACAAGCTTAGTTTCTTTAATAAGTATGTAATGGTGAGAAATACAAATTTTTAGTTAATCCCCAAATAGAATATTCTCTATATTATATTAAAAGGATAGTTCTTGAGATTATCTTGCATCTCAAAACTCAATATTTACTCGATTATTTATGGGGTTTGCACAAAACATGATACACATGGAGAGCTGGTGCAAAAACATTTTAAAATTGTCCATCGTAATTAAGTAATTATGTAGTACAGTAGTAGTATTATATTTATCTAATTATGCGTGCCCTTGAATCAAACTTAAGATGTGATTTTAAGTACTTGATTTTTAGTTGTTCCCAAGTTTCTTAGAGGTAACGTTTCATCACATATATATAGCACACGAAAAAGTATGGAAAGAAGAAGAATAAAAAATATAACTAAAGAAGAAATTTGAGCACGAGCTAAATTTGATGGTAATTGTAGTATAACCAACAACCCATACATTTACACTTATCAAAAATTCAAATATTGGTTATATACATTACTTAAGAATTGGTAATTAATTGTTTTAAGTTTTAACGATTTATTTCAGTTAATCCGTCAAATCAATTTTAATGTAATCGACACTTTTTTTTTGTAATTATTTAACTTAACTAAATGTTAAATAATTCACCAGTTACCACTTACCACTATCAAATATCAGTCGAACATCTCCATCAACAACTTTTGTTTCCTCCATTTTTTCAAGTCTTTATTTACTTGAAATTTCTTAGAAAAGGATTGTAAATAGTTAAAAAGATACTCTTTTTTTTTTCTTTCTGTTGTAAATTTCATAAATTATATATTATCAAGGTCAATACAAATATATAAGTAGTTAATAAAAATGGGTCTAAAAGTCCATAGAAGTTCCATGGAGATCACAACTTTTCTGCTCACACTCTAACTTGCCCCATCTTGCATCCACTCTCTCGCAAGGGAACACCAACTTCCCCAAACTGCAAAACAAATTTTAGAATCACATTGATTTGGGATATGCAAGAATGCTCCCACAATAACCTCGCTACATTTAACATTAACCTTCTTTCAGTTTACCTTCTATTTACGGTGTTGTGTACGTGGCAAAGCCACTGCGAGAACTCCTCCTGAGATCCAGCTTGTGCGGGATTTGATCTATTATGAACATAACCGAGAGAACGAGTGATCAAAACCCACTACAGTAAGTTGCAATGAGGTACGAGATAGCATTACCTTAGGATCTCTTTGAAGTGATCCGCACATTCTCTACAAGGGTACAATCGAGAAAGTATCGACATCTACAGAAAAAGAAGTGGTTCAGTATTAGCTTTACCAGGAAGAACACTTCGAGACTTTGCAAGTTCTTGAGAATGAATGATCGGAAAAGTTGAGACTTTGATAGATTTTTTGAAGTTTCAAGTTCAACTTCATCTAATAACGTAGCATCTATAAAGTAAATAAGATAATAGACTAGGGCAGGAAGAGTTGTACCAGTTCTTTAACATCCTTCTTTTGCTGCCTTGTTGGTTTTTCTGGATACTGATAGGAAAAAGGAAACATTCGATTCAGAATACATACTCTAGTTTAACCAATTCACATCTACTTACAAAACTGCTAGAGGTCTCATCGAAGTAGTAAGATAGAAGTATGGAAATGACAAAAACTGAACTAAAATTATTTGTTTCACTTTGTAAAACCAATGAACACAGAGCAAACAAAAACAAGAACCAAAGAGCAATCGCCCAAAGACTTGCCAATAAACAATCAATCAATACGCAAAAGAACCTCTAAGTCTGTTCATCATCCCTCATGTGCACCAAGGAAAACAAATGGATAGCCACGGGTGTAAAATACGACTAATTTGAGAAATACAAAGCAAGACTGAACCTGCGCAGCAAGAGTGTGAAGAAATGTCCATGTAGCTCTCCCAAGATCCTCTTTAGTCACAGGACCTATAGACTTTTCCTGAAAAGAACATGAAGTAAGTTTGGTGTTTCGTATCAACAAAATCTATTGCTGAATGGGAAAGGTCGGATAACACTGACCAGATTCTTATCAATGAGGGCTTAAAGGTGAAAATTAACCTTAAACTTCGATACAAGATATACAGCCTATTAAATTTCATGGCTAATTACCAGTAGTAATTTACTTACAGACATAGTAGAGACCCGATATGAACTAAAGTATCTAAATTTCAACCAAATATGTTTGGTAACGAAACCAAGGGAGACGATTTCTGATCCAAAAAAGGTAGAAAGGGTTCATTGGGGAATTTCATCGAACACATTGGTGATCATAATAAGCAGATGAAAGGTTTTGAAAGATAGGAACGCAAACCCGGAAGACTTGATGAAACCCGAATAGATTTGTACCTTCAAAGGGAGTTTCTGAAGACTAGAGGAACTGTTGGTTGCGATTGGTGGAGAAGAAGAAGAATCCACGGAGATGATTGGGTTTTGGACTGTGGATGACGAAGGACGACTATTTTGGATGCCGATGAAATTGGAGAGGTGAGTTTGGACACAATTCGATAATTTCTCGAAGGTCTGGAGAAGAGGCTGCCATGGATTCTCACCCATTTTGCTTCTTTTGGTTGTCTGAGAATTTACTAAAGAGACAAAGGAAAGGACTGTGTTCAAATTGTTCGCAAGTGTTGCTTTTGTTTTGTCTGAATAGGTCAAAATTAAATATTAAAGTTATTATAAAGAGTGAATAAGACAATTGGGTTCATAGCTCAGTGGTAGAGCAATTGACTGCAGATCAATAGGTCACCGGTTCGAACCCGGTTGGGCCCTTCTACTTTTTTTTTCTGATCAAAAATGACTTTATATATATATAGATTATAGTTTATTCCAGCTTGATAATTTAAGTTTATTTACATATTGATCATTTATTTAGTTGCAAATTGCAATGCTTTCTTTAGTAGTTTTGCAGAATTTAACGTCTATTATTCAAATTTGTTCGTGATTTTATGATATTTTGCACACAAAGATTTGTAATCTGATTGAGCAACACATTGATGTAAATTTTTTTTTTTAAGTTGGTCCTTGATAACAAAAGAAAACTTTATTACATACACGCTACAACTGTTACCAAATGAAATTTACACAATATTTTCTTTGAAACTAGCTAGATCCTTATGATCTAATTGTCCATTTATTATAAGAATCTATATGTTCTCTGTTCCATTGCACATTAGTTTCCTCCGGTAGTTTCCTCTTTCTCGGCCTTAATCCATGCAGCCTGTGCGAATGAGAGAACCAAACAGCAAAAACAAGCTCAAATGATTGTTAGGAAAAAAAATCAGAATTATTTTTTCGAATTGCAGCAGAAGGATAGTGTACCTTCTCTCTTTCAAGTTTTGACAGACTCGGTCGAATCGAGTTCCCGAGATCTAAACCACCCCAAGCTTCTTGCATCTCTCTATCCCTTGCTTGTCTTCTTGTTGACAGTGGTATTGCTTTCTCTGTCTTCTCGGTTTCAGGTTTCGGTTTTTGCTTATTTTGGTGCAGACTTGAGTCCCCAAGTCCTAAACCGCCCCAAGCTTCTAGCATTTCTTTGTCCCTCGCTTGTCGTCTAGTAAGAATCGGTCTTCTCTCTTCTCCCAAATGCTCAGTAGCTTCTGTTTTCTTGATTTCGAGTCTCTTCTGGCTATTGATCTTTGACTCCCCAAGGCCTAAACCACCCCAAGTTTCTTGTATCTCTATATCCCTCATTTGTTGTCTGGTGAGAATTGGTTTTGCCGTCTTCGTGCTTTCAGGTCCCTGTTTATGTTTTTCCAGTGTTTGGTCCAAGCTACCTTCATTATTGTTCACTGAGTTTTCCGTCTCTTCTAATTCAGTTTTGAACCTCTGCTTCTCCTTCTCTAGCTTTGGAACATGTTTCACCAAAATTTTGTCCAAACTCTCATAATCTGAGTCTGTTTTTGCTGCTTGTTTTCTCTTTTGAATCCTCCGATTTCCATAAAATGCTTCTGATGCAACTTTTTCTCTTTCCAACCTGTGAACCGGCTTGACCAAGATCTTGTCTAAGCTTTCTTCTTGACCCTCAGCTTTATTGTTCAAGTCTACGTTTTCTTTTCCCAATTCTTCAGCCGCTACTCTTGAAACTGTTTCTAAATTTCTTGCATCAAGTTCTTCTTGGTTTCTCTTCTTTGCATCTTGGACTTCTTTCTCTAGCTTGGAGACATGTTTTACCAAACAACTATCCAGGCTGGGAACTTCAGACGAACTCTTTTTCTTTCCCGGCTTCTTCACATTCTCATACATATTTCCACAGTTCCTTATAGTTTCTTGAACGTCCTTCTCCAGTCCAGAAACATGCTTTTTCACTAGCAAACTTTCCAAGTCCTGGATAGGATCCATTGACGTTTTGTTTCTGCTTGAGTTCTTTTGGTACTTTCTAGAATTCATTCCTGCGTTCTTCTTGGCCTCTTCGACCTCCTTCTCAAGCCTTGAAGAATGTTTCACAAAGATGCTTCCCAAATCTGGAACAGGATCACTTGCAACACCTTGAGGAACCTTTCTGTCTTTGTCAGAATTTTCCTTTGAAGCCCTTTTGGCTTCATAGACTTCTCTTTCTAATTTGGTCATGTGCTTAACTAGATACTTGTCCAAACTCGGAATCTCTGTCTCTGTTCCATTCCGTGTTGTTTTTCCTTCCATTAAGGACCCGCACTTAGAATCTCTTCTTGATCTTATATCCATTGAAGAAGAATTCCCATGGTCTGAAACGGTTGGTTCGTCGATGCTTGTGGTATGTCCCCTCAAGGCCTCATTTAAACCACAAGTTGCAACTACAGAGGCAAGACTTGAAAGATGATCTTCTTGTAAGCCCTGAAGCCTCTCAAGCAACATATCCAACAGCTTCTCTCTGCTAAACTTTCCAAAGGACTGCCGCCTTTTGACTTTTAGCTGTCTCGTTTTGAAAGATGAAGTCTCCTCGCATTCAGCCACTTCTTCATCAACCTTGTGTAGAATTCCTAGTTCAGAATCTGACTCTGTGTCGCATTCTGAAGACATCTCAGTGATCTCATGATTATCACGCACATCAGGATGCTCGCTGATTTTCTTCAGAAGGTCCTTAAACTCAGCTTTACTGACAGAGGGCGAGTTCGCAAGCCTAGCAAATGCAGTTTTAACAGCAGCTGCTACTTCTTTATCTACATCAAACGCAGTTTCAAAAGACGCAGTAACGGTATGAGTAGGAGATCCCCTTCCATGTGTTCCTGATGTTTCGATACGATATTGTTTCCTCGAGCTATTTGGTTTATCATGCATTATCACTCCCATTGCAGATGCCGCTTCAAAAGCTTCCACTGCAGCCTTTTCTGCATTCTCCATCAAAGTTTCTGCTTCTGTACATGGAATCCTATTAACAGGAAACAATCCTATAGTTAAGAAAAGATAAAGAGGTACCCCCACAAAAAATCTTCAAGATGTTTAAATACCTAGCAGCTCGAAGTATTCTACACCAAGATGCTTCAACGAGAGCAGCCTTGCGGAGCTCCATGGCTTTACCTGCAGCTTCTCTTACAGCCATCTGTTCCCTTACAATCTTACAGTAGTGTGGATTAGAGTCGCCAAGAGTCTCATCAAGCGTCTGGTTCATTCCACCAACCTCCTATACAACAACACCAATATTCAAGATTGAACTATCAGTGGGAAGTATATAAACTAGAAAGAAACATTACCTGTAGCTTCTTAATCTTCCTGTTCAAGTATGAATCCCCTTTTCTACTCCGAGGGAACCAGCCAAGAGGTGAGGTTTTACGTTGAGAAGAAGACCTCTTTGATTGTGATTTCCTAATCGCTGATGATGTCTCTCTTGGTGATTTGTTCTGCATTTTAAAAAAACGAATAGATTCGTAACAGGAGAAGCACGTAACAACCTTAAAAAAATAGAGTATAGAGAGATCGATCAAGTTCGAGTAGCCTCTAAGCACCATGACTAAGAACTAGTTTCAATAGCGAAGAGGTATCATCAAATTCAAGAAATTAGGCATGTTTAAGCATCAATTCCACTATACGAGAACCTAAATTTACCAAAACCCTAATTTCTACTCAACCCGATGTCACTCGAAGCATCAAACGGGAGAAGAAAATCGATAACACGGAATGAAATAAGATCTCGAATCAGAACTGACCTTTCCAGATCTCGAAGGTGAAGAAGAGAATTGAAGAGGATCGGAAACACCGACGGCGGCGGTTTTCTTGTCAGAGAGTGAAGAAAGACATCCCAAATCCAAACAACCGAGATCCATGGCGGCTTTGATCATCTTATCCTCAAATTCGTTGTATCAACTTACTAATAAGCGAAAGAAGAAGAAGATTCAGATTAAGCGTTGAAATCTTTGGAGAAAAAAATTCGATTGGAGAAGACGAGAAAGAGAGAGAGAGAGGAGAAGAACGATTTGATTGGTGACTCTTGTCTTCTTTTTTCTTTTTAATTGAGTTTTAGGGAAAAAATTATACAAAATGTGGAAGTAGCCGTTACAACGGGATATTTGGCTTTCTCGTTTTTTTTATTTATCCCACTCTACTTTTTTTTTTTTTTCTCTCAAACGGTTCGTTTTGGGATGAATAATCTCATGTGTGCGTGTTCACAATAGTAACGATAGTCTTTAGCTTACGAATCGACACGTGGCTCTTCATATTAGATTCATTTTCGAAATACATTTTGTGTTCAATTATTGAAATTTAACTTAATTAAAAACTTATTTACAAAGTTATCCCTTCATATTTGCACAAAAAAACAATAAGTTACATATGGAAAATCAAAATCGATTACACTAATAATATACCTAATTTATCTATACCAATAACTAAAAAAATCAATTAAGTTCATAAATTATCTCTCCCAATAACTAAAATATTCCTAAAATATCATTATAAAATCAGTTTATTTTTTCTTTTTTAACTTCAATGATTGAAATGTTTTAGTGAAAAAAAAAATAATAATTAAAATCATACTAACTAAATATTTCTACAATATCTCTACAAAATCTTGAAATACTGCAAATAGAAACTAAATAAATTACACACATGACTATTTAATTAGATATTTCTTATGTAAATATTAAATATTTTGAATTCTTTCATGATAATTTTTTTGTTTGCTCACTAATATTTACTCGATTTGATATCACACATAATACTATAAATAACTTATTTATAGCAAATAAGTAGGAGAAGCTCTCATCTATACATATGCCAACTCACATCAAAAAATGTGCTCCATTGTTTTGGAGTAAATATCGATGAGAACGGTAGTGGTGTTGCAATAGCTAACCTAGTTACCGGAGAGCATTGTTTGACTGCTTATACTATTATATTAATTTTGACATTTACATGACAAGACAATGAGTTTTTTCAATGTCGTCAAGAGGTTATATGTTGTTTTAGTCATTGAAAGTAATTAAGTGGTGACACATGACGAGAGACCAAACAAAAATATTGCCTCAACATTTAGACAAATTATCTTTGTACAACTCTTACCCACAAGTTTCAACATTGGCTTATCTCTGATTTTGTTTGTGTCGGTATAGCTGAATTGATTCCTACTTTTATATGGTTTGGAATCTCTCTTCTTTACGCATCACTAACATTGTGTTGTTCCTGCATAAAATTAATACCCTTATCCATTCTTCAAACGTCTAATGTTTTTTGTTTTTTTTTGTTTTTTTTATAAATTTGTCTAAACAATGTCAATTAAGTTAATCAAGAAAAATAGGTTGAATTTAGTAATACTACTAGTATGAGAGAGAGATCAACTATCCCTTGTTTTAAGAAACCGACCACCATCTCTTAATCAACTTCTAACTCCGACCACATGATCCTTTTCTTCCAAGCCGTGTACAGTCCATAGAGATTGATAGTTGGATTATTAACTGTCTGTCAGACTCATTAACTCGATAACAACCAAAAGATGAGTTCATTAACAAAGTGGGAAATTTTTATTTATCTTAAACCAACTTGTAAACTGCAACTAGTACATTCACTTTTAACTGACCAAACAATTAATGGACTTCAACTGGATAGGCCCAAGCTTAATTGGGCTTTTTACCTTACTAATCATTACAACGACACGGGTTTTTGGAAATGTCTTCCTTCAGACAACAACGAGTGGGATGACGTCACCTTTTCACTGCAGTTTCCTTTTACTTTTTCTTTGCAATGCTCTCTCTGTCTCTCTCCTCCTTATCTCATCGTCTCTGCACTTGTTTCAGAGATCATATTAACGAACGAATTCGGTGATTGATCGGTGCATGACGAGCGCATCAGAGCTCTTCTCTACACGAAGATCTCGTCCAGGTCGATCCGACCCGGATTTAGAATCCGATACTTCTTCTTATCGACACCACTCACACAATCATCATCGCCGTCTCGGTACCCATCACCATAACCAACGTCATGATTCCGACGGCTGTGATCTTCTCCGAAGACCCACTCCACGTCTCCGACGCTTCTGTCACCATACTGTTACGTTTCCTTCCTCCAAAGAGTAGTTTCGATAGTCGTATGAATGATTAATGAATCTGATCCAATTTATTAAAATCTCGCTTGATTGGTTAATTCAGGAACGTAGACCTATTCGTGATGTTCAAGGCACCGCTCAGTATTTGAATCCTGACAGTAGTACTGATAGTGAAACTCAGAGTAGCAGCTTTGTAAACCTAAGTGGATCCGAGAGGCTTCCTGGAGCTGTTCTGCTCGCAAGGGCAAGACTTTTCGAAAGATTGAGAGGTGTTTCTTTGTCTGGTAACAGGTTTGTGTTTAACCCACTGTAAAATTCTAGAGTTTTACTTGATGTGTGCACTCTAGTTTGATTTTAGATTTTTTCTTTTCTAAAGATGATTGTTTTTGTCTGATCACGGTTATGGTTTTGTTCTACTCTTGATTCTTGTTAGAATTGGTCAAGACTTTAGCGTAAAAATCAGTTTTTTGTGGATTCTTGCTACTTAGTCTATACTTAAAGATCTTTCTTTGGAGCTTCTTTTCACAGTTTGGGGTACTGAAGTTGTATTGGTGTCAACTTTGTTTTTCTCTGATTCAGTCAAAGCAACAGAGTATCATTGGGAGATGAGCAAAGGGAGTCCTCATTTCATTCTGCAGATGTAGATCCAATTTTTCAAATAGAAGGGCTTCAAGTGACCTATGAAAGTAACAAGAAACCGCAAGGTCTTACTCAGGATGCTATTAACTGTTTACACCGGCAAACTTTTAGCTCAGCCGAGGTTAAAACCGAGATGAGAGATTGTAGCATATGTTTAGAGAGTTTCACTAAAGACGACGCGCTTATATCCTTGCCCTGTACCCATAGCTTCCACTCTTCTTGCTTAAACCCTTGGCTAAGAGCTTGTGGAGATTGTCCTTACTGCCGTAGAGCTATAGCTAAGGAATAATAAGACTTGTAAATAGAAAACATTTACCCAACTATAGCCACGTCCTTGTTTTAGCTCTAGACAACCTTAAATCGGTCTTGGAGTTTTGTCGCCCATTTGAATGTTTTTGGTTGTTGTTCTGTCACGTGTTTTTGTTTGTAACGGTTTTTGTGTGCCATTGGGCAGTTCAAGCGTTGATTTTGTATGGTGTGAATCTTTTTAGTTTTCTTCACTGAGATCTCTCTTTTAATGTCTTGTTGGTTATCAAAGCGACCTTTTTTTTTTACCAAAACTTGATCCAACAATTTGGTTATCCTTCTGAGTAACGCTCAACAACTTTAACGTTTTCATTTTCAGAAACTTTGATCGTCTCAATCAGGCTATGCGGTTACAGCTTTGTTTCGTCTTCCAAAACTATGTCATTTTCATACATCCATGTATGTTAAGTATATTGAAGTCGAATAATAAAAGATGCAATCAATATATAACAACTTTTAAAAGAAAGTTGTATGTCCAAAAAAAAGAACTTTAAAAGAAAGTTAAGGCAAAAAAGAGAAGACAGTTGTTGAAAAAGCTATTTTTTGCTACAAAAGCATACAAATATGGACCCATTTCTTCATAAATTCATAATCATCATCTTCAATTCCTTTCATAAAATCCAATTTATGTGTTCTAACCATCTCCAATGGTTTTCCCTATTTTTTTCCTCTATAATAGAGATCTTTATAATAGAGGTGAGTTTTACTCCAACCCACCTCTATTCTCACATCTAAATTAGAGTTTCTCTATTTATAGAGGAACCTTTTGTAGAAAAAAATAGACTTCCTCTATAAATAGAGGAAAAAATAGCAATCTCTATTTTAGAGGTGAAAATAGAGGTGGATTGGAGCAAAATTCACCTCTATCATAGAAGATCTCTATTATAGAGGAAAAAATAGAGGACCATTAGAGATGATCTTGCTGTCACTTTCTTTATTGGGTACCTAACTCACCTCACCTCACTCTCTGGCCACTAAAATTAACTATACATACATTAAGAATGTTTCAACTTTAATTTTATATCACATCAATATCATCATGTCTTTAACAACATTAATTCTAATATGAGTCAAATTCAAACAACTTGGAACGGTTTAGTCTGGTTTAAAACCAGGACATTTGATAGAAGATGGAGAAACTTACTTTTCCATTAATTGAAAATTTATCAAACAAACAAAAAAAAAAGAGACAAATTCATCACTTAAGCAACAACAATTCTCCTTCTCTTTTTGCCACCGTTTTTGCAAATCAATCCCATCACCTTACTCAAAAAAAAATTGAAGGTGACAAAGAAGAAAAAAAACAGACAAACGAAAACTGAAATAAACCAGTTGTGTAATCAAACTCCTAATATGTAAGCTGTTAAACAAAAGTGGTTAGTTAGTTTTGATTTCAAGGATTAAGGCTTGTTATAAGCATTACTATGCACAGATTGCATCTTCCCTACAAAACTCAGACGTCGATATGCCAAACTGGATTCTCGTGGAACCTTCCTTTCTCCAAGGCTGCTACTTTAGCTCTATGTGCTGTTGTTGCAGCCAACGTGATCGAGCTCTTCCCTTTCTCCTCTTGACCCGAGTACTCGCATGCTTCAGTTAACGAACCAGACCTAAGATCAGCAGGAGGGATAAAGCAATCTGGAGACAGACCAGGAACATCGAAAGCAACTTCTTCAATAGTCCATCTTTCCTCCATCTTTGTCCTAGTGTGGCTCATCGCCACTTCCCCGAATCTGAAGAGAGTAACAACAGAGCGTCCAGAGTGAGCAATCATGATCCCTTCGACTTGTTTGTAATCGTCTAGAGACGAACTGATTGTAGTCTCCCAGTAAACAGCATCACCATCATTAGATTGGATTCGAGTCAACTGAGAATCCTCGATTTGAGCTAAAAGCCCTGTTCTTTGGCTGAAGTAACCAAAGAGGATGTGTCTTACGATCTCTGCTGGTCCTTCACTCCTCGCCTTTAGCGTTTCAGGGTCAGTGCATAGCTTCAGAATGAAACAATCTTCACCATTCACCTTCCTCTCTCCAACACACTTCGACTCAGCAAACATAGTAGCAGTAGTTCTCGGATCAAGTCCCTGATTGATCATTAAACATAATAAGACAACCATGAAAGTTTTTTTTTGTTTTCGGTTAGGGGATTAAACCTGAAGAGCACGGCGAAGAGGCCTGACGGGTCCTTTAGCAGTGTGAGAACCAAGCCAAGGAGTATGTCGCCAAACGAGCTTCCCATTGCAGCCAGCACGAACCTTACTACCACCAACAGAGAGCTCAACATACCACATATCAGGATTCATCTGCCAGAGAACGAACCCTCCAGTTTCAGACTTGGTGGAGTTCCGGTTTCTAACAGTTCCAGTAGGAGTTTCAAGCTCTGAAGTGATCATCTTGAGCTTACCCATAGCATAAGCGTTTTTAATGGAGTTTCCTAACTTCTGACCACCACAACAAGCCGCCGTGTACTGTTGCAAAATGTACTGCGCCGATGATGTTTCCTGCAAACAACACACCCACAGAAAAACAAAAATCACACAATAATACAAACAAAAAAACTGAATTTTTATTATTATTATAGTAAATCGAATTCATATACAAATTATATGAATCAAACCCCCACCAGATAATGACAATACTCCACCAACCAATCCAAAAAAATCAACTAAAATTAAGAAATTTTCAATAAAACAAGCATCACAAAAATGCCCATATATCTCAAACAAGATCTGGAGTCTAAAGATTTATGAATTCATGGGATTAAAAACTTCAACTTTATGAATGAGAGACTAACAATGGGAGAATCCGTGATGGTGAGGTGAAGGAGATGAGTTGAGGAAGAGACGCTAATGGGAGCGAGAGGAGCTCCCATAACGCCGAGGAGAACCCTCAGATCAGACCTATGAGAAGCCGGAGTGTTGGGAGTCACGGAGGGAGCACGTGACCACTGACCTTTGACCCAATGAGTAAGACCCGACCCGAGTCGTTTGGAATCCCCACCACCAGGAGGAGGCATTTCACCGTTATCATCCGGATCAGGACCTTCCATGACAGGTCTTAAACTACCGGATCTCCCAATCAACGGCTCCGGTTGAGGCAAGTAAAGACCTCCTCCGCCGCCGCCGCTGCAGCCGCCGGAGCTGGCGAGTAGTTTCTTTCTACCCCAGAGAAGAGCTTTCATATGTGTTGGGTTGTTATTTGAGCGTGATGGGCTCGCGGAACGAGAACGTGGTGGTCTGGAACGAGAAGGTGATAAGCCTCTTACCACTTCGTCTCTCAGTGTTGAGAAAAACCCTTGCTTCTTCTCCATTTTTTTTACTTACAAAATGCAAACAAAAATGCAACCTTTAGTCTTTCTTCTTCTTCGTCTTCGTAACTGAATGAAACTGAAAAACCCTAAAAAAAAACAGAGAAGCCGGAGAGAATGAGAGAGAGAGAGAGAGAGAGAGAGAGAGTTTGTTTTGACGATACTTTTAAAGGACCCAAGTGAGTGTGAAGAAGCGAGAGAGAGAGAGAGAGTAGAGAGGACTGTTTTGTTGGTAAATGACTATTTTACCCTCTCTAGTGCTATTTTACAGATATATAAAATGCGGCTAAGTAAGCTGTTGTCATTGTCATTTTGTGTCAATGCGTTCGTTTCGTTACTTCGTTATCAACTTTTAAGTTTTTGCGATGATTTGATTAGTTTAGGTGTGAAGAGGCCTCAAATCGAGGTTACGACTTACGAGAATAGAAAAAAGAAAGGGTAGATAATGTGTTCGTGTTCATCATTTAATTCTGAAAAAAATGTGGTGGAAGGATCAAAGGATGTGCCATCATAGTAAACGTCATTGTGTGTATTCGAAAGAGACTAATTGTGAGAGAGAACTTGACTTCGTGTGGGGTGAGAGATTTGCAAGTGGCGCCGTTAAGGATGGTGTAGACTATTTTGCATCGTCTTTGATTTTTTTTTTGTTTTGTTTTACAAAAATTTGTAACTCCTAAGAAATCAGTCAGCCTTTTACAGGGCATATATTTTCGTGACAAGTTCCACAACTTCAATTTGGTTGAAGTGGACTTTAAATTTATATATATCTACGTTAGTTAGAGTAAAGAAGAAAATTTTGCTCAAGTTTATGGAAACCTCAATAATAATGCCTTTAGATTCATGACATTTCTTGTCCAAACCTCTTATTTTCTTTCATTGTGTTTTTTTTTTTTTTTTTTTTAACAAAATTTCAATTCATTTGACAATCGATACCAAAAATAATACCATTAAATTTCTATCAATTGATACAAAAAAAAGAGAGAAGAAATAATTCAATTCATTTGACAATTGACATTTAGCATTAATTTGCCGCAACCTTCAAAAATAATTAATTCGTTTCCCCTAAAATTAGATGAAGAGTTAAACTTTTGATACAATGCCGTTACGCTACTAGAATGTGTCAATGTTTATACTTTATACTAACTCTAGGAGTATGACTCAATTATAGTATCATTTAACCCATTATTGTTTTCTTTATTGAGTTTTCTTCTATCTCGTGAACTAAATCTCATCACTATCATCAAACAAACTTTCCTGTTCATTAAAGATACGTAGACAAACGTTGTTTAATGAGTCCAATCATATCATCTTATAATCCTTTCCTGTCAAGTTAATGAAGGATAAAATATGTATATGGTATATAGTGACTTGGGAGTATTAATCAATTTAGTAATATACAAGTTCTTCAATTAATACAATGTTAAGATATCGGTTATTTAGTGTAAGTTTATACATTGATAAAATACACAACAATGTTAAAGTTCAATTAATCCGGTGATAAAACAAGAAGGTAGGTTAATAAATTATAATTGGCCAATGTGATTGATAGTTTAATCACTTTGAAACATGTGATTAAACTAAACTTAAACAAGATACCACGTGAATATCTTCGAGGTTCTCGCTTCTAACGGTCAATAGAGCCGAGAAACAAAAGAAAACACACACACACAACCTTCTTCTTTTAACCAAATAAAAATAATAAAAAACTCATTAACTTATTATTTCCATTGTTATTAAAAGTGGTTACAGCTAAGTAATGATTCGTAACTATTGCTATAAAATATATTCATCACGACATGTCTCCCCCAAAGCCACATAAATTAGTAGGGACTTTAGTGTGCATGTGTGATTCACCGATTCTTAAAACGATGTTACTCAATTACACTCGAATTGTCTTTTGACTCCTAAACCTTAATAAACCCTGACTAAAAGAATATGTCTTGACGATCTTACTTTTACAGTTGATTAACCCACACTTATCCCATTCATAAGCAATGAAAGATGTGTCCATTTTCCCAAAAGAAACAATGAAATGTGTGTTACTACTAGGTATTTGTTTTCCTTTTCTTACGTCAAAAACTACCCTAACTATATTATTATTCCAGCTAGTAATATACAAAATGTTAACTCTATTATTTATTTTTTGATATTTGAACAAATAAAAAAAATGGAGTAATTTGATTCTCTTCTTTTTGGGGAGGATAATTGCAAATACATTCTGGTAAGAGATTTGTAGATTAAAAGATGGAGTATTGTTTGGTAATTTCCACTTTCCATTGCATTTAAAAGTCCATTACATGCATGCTTATATTATTTGATCAATAGAATTAATAGCATATTAAAAAATATTCCCTAGCTCTTATTCACTCACTCTTAATTACCAATCAAAATTTGCCATGTAATCTAATTGCACAATTATCTAAATAAAACAATTAAGACATATATATCCAAGATCTCACCATTTTCATCAATATTTATACCAGTATTTAACGTATATAATTGTCTTTTTTTTTTTTTTTTCAGCACGTATATAATTGTCTTTGTTGATGAATTAGCAATAAAATATTTCGGCTAGTTGGTAGTGTTTAGTTGTTATATTGTTGAGGTGGTGGGTTCGAAATGACATTTTGGAAATTGGTGATTAAAACGTTCCAAATTTGAAAGTTGGTGATTTTTTTGATATTTTTTCACTCTTTATTGGCCCATTATACAAATAATGTTTTACGGGTGTATTCGATATATAATTTTTAAAGATTTGGTGGCTGTTTTAAAACTCCATGTTATTCAACTAATAATTTTCAAATGTCTTACCAAATCTTATGTTATTGAACGCAAAATTATATAAAACTGATTGAAGTCACTTAAAATCTCATGTTATTGAATCAACAATTTGTAAAACTAAAACAAATCTATTGTAATTTAAAATATATTTTCTTTTTGAGAAAGTTGTGAAAGGATTTGAGTAGATTTTTACATCCACTTTTACTCACAAACAATGATTAAAAAATTCACACCTATATATGTGTTTTTTTGGAGATACTTCAATATAAAGGGGTGTATTGGATTAGGAATTTAAGAAGATTGTATGTAGGTTTATAATAGTTGGTGGAATTTAGGTGAATTAATTTAATTTCAGGATATCTAGGTGATTTTAATGAGATTTAAAAGTAAGAATTGAAAAATTGTTGATTATTTGGTAAGATTTCATCTTTAACTCTATTTGCTTGAAGAAATTAATCGGTCGGTTTAAGGGCATTAATCGACCAAATTTATCAAAAATTTTGGTTTCAATTTTGACTTCTAGATTTGAACTGGTCTCTCAAATCGGTCTCTTGATTCAATCATCGTGATATTGTTTTTTTTTTTGTTCTTTTTTTTTGAGATAGAAGAGACGAAAGAGAGCTTATATGATTTTTGGAATGACGTTCTCTCTTCACACGCGGCCGCGGACCGTTATTTTCTTTTTCTATTTTTTTTTAAAAATTGGTTAGAATTCTGAAACTCAATAAAAAAATAAAAAATAAATAGAATGTGTAGTTTATATTTATTTTAAAGAGAGTTATATTAAAGAAAATTAAATAGCTTTTTTGTTTTCTTTAAAGTATTTGCTACTTTATTGTTTGTTTTTTTGGTAGGATTTTTTAGTTAAAAAATATGTGATTTTCAATACCGTAAATTATAAAATGCTCAAGAAAAAATTTCCGGTTTGGACCACCATTTTTGTTAGAACAGCCCTGATTACATACAATATTGGTGTATTAATTTATTTATCAATATCATTACAAATTTTGGAGCCTCTATTGTATCATGTTTTTTGGGTTGTGGTATAAAAACTTCTGAGCCAACCAACACCACACCGCATATCCATTAAACCAATTGGTTAATAACCATAAATTTGAACATAAGGGTCATAGAGTACCACAATGTCGTCGCCACCAGTACTAGCTAGTCTCTCACCAGATCCTGACCACTTGAGACCACAAACCTCTCGAGTGTGACCTCTGTAAAATGCCACGACGTGTGATATGATACGCACATCGTTGTTGATGATCCTTCCGTGGAATTAATGCTCCACTTGTCAGGATGTGGTTGTTCCACATAGTTTTCTGTGTTTTGCATTTTTGCATCGAAAAGGTTCAGACTTTCAATGGCTTTCTAAATTGAATTAAACATACAAACTGAGTTCAAAAGATACAAATGGAACACTTGAAAGCAACACAAGTCTTCAAAAGATACTAAAGCAAAAAAATTCTAACACATGTGAGAAATGATCATTTGATATTCTACTTGCATTTGACTGCCCCAAAACAACCTCCAACACGCCTAGATCAAACTATCTTCTGCGATCTTTCTCTGTTTTTCGACTCTCCTTTCTTTTAACCATGCCACATCTTGTTGTGCCTTAATAATACGCTCCTCTATTGACAATGTCAGCGCCTTCAGCTCTTGAACAATCTTTCTACTGAAAGCACTATCAACGTCAAACAAACAGTCCTGTCCCTGGCTTCCTTCCCGTACAGCTATGTGAGTGTTTGACTCCTCAGATGGGATTAGGACCTTATTCTTATATGCTTTGCTTGTTTCATCTCCATTAGTGCATCCAGAGGCAAAATTTTGACGAGGGCTTGGTTCATTGTTGTCTGCATTTAATGCTAGCTCCTCTAATGCAAGCTTTTTCTGGATCAAACTGTCATCATCTACCTTGTCAGCTTCACTACTGCACAACCTCTCATCTGAGCGCGCCTTCTTTCCTGCTGTGATACCATCTTCTTGGAGTAACCGGTCTGGTTCCTTGCTGCAATTATCATTAATAGTCATCTTCTCTGCAAAACTAGCATGTACATCAAGCTCATCGTCACAGGTTTGCGTTGTCTCCGGTGGTGACACAAGGATGTCAACTACTTCTTGATTACCACCAAGAGGAGAATCTGAAGAGTTGATTTCATTAAATGGGATTGGAACCATCGCGTCTGAAGAACAATTGAATTCTAGAAACAACGCCCTCCGCCACTCACAGAACATTTGAGTAACACGAGGTATTGCAGAACGGGAAGGAATGTACAACGTCAAATCATCAATAGGCTTATCATAATCATTCCAAGCTGCCTCCTTCGAGAGGTTGCTCCGGTTAATATGAGAAGGAACATCCTGAAGCATCCCGAACTGTAAAGCCACCCGATTGGGAAAGTAATGCTCCACACAGTCAATGCCAACAAGCTCAGACACCTTGATGCAACGAGCAAAAGACAAATATTCATCATCAAGATTGGGACCAACAGGAACTATCATCGCTTTTTCAGGGTAAAACTGAGGAAATTCCCAGCATTCCACAGCTTGTGTGTATGGACGCAACTCAAAACTGTCCGTCTTCGAGTTGTTGTGAATCTCCCTTGCATTGCTTGTAACCTGTTTCAGCTTATGCCAACGGGCCAATCTTGGCTCACCCTTTTGCATCTGATTAGGTTTTGGCTGTAGTTCCCTGAATCTCTCCCATGTCCAAACTTGGACCAATTTAAACAAGGCAGTCAGACCAATGTTGAGGGTAATAGTCGACTCCTTGAAATCTCTTATGTGGTGTCTCAAGAGACTTAGGTCTGCATACAAGTGTGCAAGAACAGCAGGAGCAAGAGCAATCCTAGTACCCCTTGAAAGATGAATAGCAATTGGAAAAACCTCTTGACAGACATGAGGGTAGCGTGATGGCAGAACGAAATAACTAAGCCACAAGACAAGAAATGCTACATGTTCATACTCATCGTCTCTATTCATGAATCTCTCCATCCATGTCACTTGTGTTACAATACTGACATGACCTTTGCGTTTAATCGCCAACCATTCGCTGTTTAGCTTTTCCATTACCATCTCTCCCGAGCTATCCAGCGTAGCAAAAACAGGCAAACCCAAAACAGAGAAACCTAGAAGCACCATAACGTCTTCTAGTGTTATGCTTGCTTCACCCCAAGGGAAAAGGAAGGTTTTGGTTTCAGGACACCATTTCTCAGCGATAGCCAGAACAAGATCTACGTCTTTAGGGATTCTGACTGTGGATGCCATGATTGCTTCAAAGATCCAAGCTTTTCTCCAAGTGTGTTCGTGCACATCCGACATCTTCTTAACCCAAAGCTTGAAATCTTCGTTCGCAAATCTCCAACCATAGAAAGAAACACCCATAGACAGAGCCTTTGACTGAGAACAAGGAGCTGAACCACTTTGACTAGGACCCATAGCCTCAGACCCTTCAACGGAGGTGGTGAGACATGGTTTTAAAAGTTGGGTTTTTTCCCTGCTAGATCTTCGAGCAAGAGCAGAATAATTTGATCTCTTTCCCACGTCAGAGGACGGTTCTTGAACCTCATCAAGCATGTCATTGTCGTTATGTTGAGAAGACATCTAGAAAACAAAACCTTTTTCAAACTCACATACGCATCTACGCCAAATCCAACAGGAAAACAACTCAAAAATTTATGTCTTTTTGTTAAACAATTTCTAGCTAGGGGTCTACAAGGTAAGTGCCTAAAATGGTTCTGTAGCGACTAAGACCTCATCACAGAATCAACTCAATAACAATCATTCAAACTCGTCTTAACCTCTGTTTTTTTCGAAATGCTACTCCAAAGTCTACACAAACACAAGGACAGACTCATACAATCACACAGAAGAACCTACTCGAACCAATCTCGAAGTAAATGCTAAGTTTAAAAAAAAAAAAAAAAAACAGAACAGAGACATACCTTGTCAGACGATGTCACAATGTCGGAAACGGAGTCGCTTAACGGCGCCGGAAAAGATCACGAATCGTCGGAGTCAGTGTAGCTGCCGTACAAGATTAGAGAGATATTGGGTTTCTCGAAAAGAAGGAAGAAGCAAGCAGTATAGAAATTGAGAAAGTAGGGTTTTTTTTAGATGGGGCGAAGAAGATAAAAGATAAAGTTTTGGTTTTTTATCTCATTTTTTTTTTTGTTTTTGATTGAGTGTTTGAAATGAGCAAAGGAATGATGAAGTGATGTTGCAGGAGGAGCTGATGGAGCAGGAATGGGAACAGTTTCTTTTTAAGGTAATTTAATTAAATCATTAATTGGAAAATAATAAACTCATCAATAAACAAAATAATTTCCTATTCTTTAAAATCATGACACATTTGAAGTGTGCTTGACTGCTTGTATAAAATGTACAATTATTGATTCAAAAGCAAAAAAGTATTGATCCAATGCTTATATACACCATCAAGCTTGGTGTCTCATAAGTCAAATCCGGTCAGCAAACAGAGAATCAAACGAAGAACATAGCATTTTTTTGCATACATTGTAGTATAGAAAAGAAGTCACAAGTCTTGTAGGACAGTAGGAGATAAAGATGATGAATTAGTTTGAGACAAGGCATGAACATTAGTTGCAATCAATAGTGTGGCTTCAGTTCCGAAGATTATGAATCTATTATGAGTAACTGAATTTCCTACTTACATTATGCAGCTCTCTAATAAGTAATCCTCTCGAGCTATGCCAATTGAAATGAGCCAATTTCTTAATAACGATAACTAATTATGTGCCATCCTGACTCAACAACCGTACTTCCCTCTTCATTTTGTATCCATAATGACTTTGAGAAAAAAACTAACGGGGTAAAATTAAAAAAGGCAAGGGTATTTTATCAATGGTATGAGGGCAGATGTGAGCACTGAGCACTTTCGAAGTCTCTTTAATATGTGTTATAGATGAGTTACGTACATATATATTGATGTTACCTTTTATCACACAAAATCAAATATATTACCTGGAAACCTTATACGTATCTTGTAAATGTTTTCACAATCACATACATTATTAGACTTTTAATATTTTAAATGAAAGCTTCTATTTGATATATTATTTATTAATATTTTATAAACTTGATAGTAAGGAAAACAATTTCTATTACGTATTCTTTTTGACTTTGTATAATTGTTTGCATTTTTTAGAGATGGGGGTGTACATAATATTACAAAAATTAGCGACTTCGAAAGTTTTGTTTTTGCAAAAACTCTAAGAAAACTTAAAAATCATGATTTTATTTATTCAGTTATCTATCATGCATATAAATCAGAGCCAATTTTATATTTTTAAGATCCATACACACAACTTCCATAACTAGGATCTGTAGCAGCAAGTGTGCCTGTATTTTTAAAACTACACGCCTTCATGATTTGACCATGGCTCTGGTAATAAGCATTCATCACAAACGATGCATGATTTACAAGAGTATCGGGGATGAAACAGGATCCCCCTGGTTGGATTGGCCCACAATCAACTCCTTGACTACATGCAAAATTAATATTATCTTGTAGCTGCTCATTCGTGGCGGTCAGAGTTGCTATACACCATTGTGTGGAACTTACCACATAGAGATGGTTGATCATGATCAAAGATAGAAAAATGAAAAGAATTGTCAAAGGCGATGACATTTTCATAACTGTTTAATTTGACTAGTTTCTTCTTCTTCTTCTTCTTGATATCTATGTGAGTGTATATGTGTCCATATTTATAAGTATATATGTGTCTTTATATAGTATATATAACATAATAGAAATTCAAAGATTTAAAACTATACATAGTTTAGAAATTTATATGTATAAATTAGAAATCTGACTTTAAGTATATATATGTCTTAAATAAATTTTAATCACTAAATAAAGTCAAAGATTTTAAGATATTCTAGGAATACATAAATATGTCTTTATAAATACAAATAAATCTCTATATAATAAATATATCTTTACAATTATAAATACATAAACTATTGTTTCAATATTTAATTCACATCATTAGCTCTGTATTTGTATCGGATTACTCTGAGAAAAATATAATAATATTGGGACATTTTTAAGAATATACCAAATTATATAAGAAATTTGAAAATTACACTCAATGTTATAATTATTTGATAACTACACTTTTTCAAACAAAAAAATGACAAAAATTAGTGAGTTATATATATTTAAAAGTCGTATTTAATTTAAAATATCTAGTGAAATAAATATTTTTAAAAATCAAATCAAATTTAAATAATTTGTTAGAGCTGAAAAATTCATAATTATTTAAATTTACTAGTTTGTAGTTTTATAATTAAATATGTAACTAACTTAAACAAAGTTTAATCCTATATTTGGACTAATATTATCTAAAATTTTTTAACTAACATAAATCCAGAAAAAAATAAATTCTAGCTAATCTTATTTTGATTTTATAAATTATTTTTTAGTTAATAGTTAATGTTATCAATAGTAAATAAATTCATTATTATCTGAAATTAATTTTAAAATTACAAGTATCTCATTTAAAAATAAATTATTAATTATTTTGTTTTTTAAAAAGTCATTTTGTGTATTAATTAAGATATTTTCCAATAATTGAATAATTTAGTGTAGATTTCAAATTACTTATAAAAATTAGGACACATTATCAAATTAATCCATTAATATTTGGTTTCATAAATTTTCGTGATAAAAAACTTAAATGTGAGAAATGAAAAAAATTGTTAGCAAGAAAACAGAATTGTAAGCAAGCAAAGCAAATGACATTTTGCGGACCAAAAAAAAGATTCAATTCATCGATTCTAAAGATAGGCTTTTGCACGTAATTAATTTTCATATATTAGAGAGAGAAAAATCGGGCGAGTGAATCTCACGCGTGGCGATTTTTCTCTCCCAAAAGCTTCTTTCTTCTGATTACAACCTCGTGCGCCGACGTCGGGTCCTCTGTCAATTCCGGTGACGGTGAGGACCCCCTGGCCCATGGTTCTTCATTCGTGACTTGTTGCATCATCCCGGCGAAGCTGTTGGACGAAATCAAAGGAGCAGTGGAGAGGAGAAGCATCTGCGAGACGCTGACGGTAAGAGCTCTACCGGAGGTGTTGCTACGCGGAGTGGAAGAGGGAGATTCACGGCGAGGAACGAGAGAAGAGGGTAGATAAATCTGGAGATTGGAGATTCTGAAGGTTTCGCCGGATCGGTTATGATAGGGGAGATAGTCTCCGATCAGGTGAAGCTAAGCCACCGTCGACGGTCTTCTTATCTACTCCCTGCTGCCTCTCTCTCTCTCACGACTGAGCATGGATCCTCCACGACAAAGGACATATCGGATCTCTTCCTCCTTCTCAAAACGGTTCTACGGTGGCGGGATGGCAACGGATTTTGGATCACCATCTCCGTTCGGTTACCGTCGTCCAGGCTCACCGGAAGTCCTGTTCCGGTTGAGTATCCGCAATTATGGACGGCGGCTGCAAACGAGTTTTTCGTTTGTAGATTAGGGTTTCACGTAGTGCCGGTTTAATCTGGTTTGATGTAACCCGGCCGGTTTTGTTTTTCCAACGGTTTAGTCCGGTTTGATGTAAATGAGTTCGACCCTTTGAAATTTTTGTATGGGCCTACTCCGGAAATAGTCCACTGGGCATTATATTTTTATAATTGAATACCTTTTAACAAAAAAAAAAGAAAAAAGATAGGCTTTTGCAAATAGAATGCTTGTCATTCATCGAATCCATCTTTTTCATAAATTTTATATCGAGTATCTACTATTTTCTTTGATTTTGAGAGTTATTGGATTCATCTCCTTTGTATGCTTATGGGGATTATGTAGATAGATACAAAGTTACAAACTAAACCTATAATTCGATCTGTCGGACTTCTTTAATAATTAAGCCATTAATTTTTTATTATACCCCTTAAGTGTAATTAAAAAATAAGTGGCTTGATTAGATCATCTGGACTGCTTGTAAGCTTTGTAAATCATTCTGTTTTACGAAAATGTCACCATGATTGTGCTGTGCTGGCAAACCCCTAATATTACAGAATGACTTATAGAACTTACCCGATATTGATAGTGTACATAATAAGACATTTATTGATACTACAGTTACTACTATACTACTATCTCCGTCAGTTCCACGACCAAGCTCTATGATGAGAGGTACAACGGAGGAAGAAGACGGAATCACAAACTTCTCTGATGTTCTTCTGCTGTGTAATGAATGATCAGGCAGCTTTGGTTTCGGATACACCCGAAAAGATACTCCACCGCGAATGCTCTGTTTTGACGGATTGGTCTTCTCAGAAAACCCTCTTTCTCTCCCGCTTCTCCTCCTCTCTCTTCAAGCAATAACACTTGTGCGGTCGATCGATGATAAATCTTCTAGATCCTATTTAAGCTTGTTATATTTAATAACATTCACATAATGGTTATAAGTCAAGTATAAAACCAAAAGAAAACTTATAGTTTCGTAAAGAAAAATTATAAAAGGATGAAACAACAAGGATAACTAAATCAGATTATTTAATTTAATTTCATGCAACGGTACAAGATCCTTATTATGATTTATAACTACTGTTCTTTTATTTCATGTTTGTCTCCAACTATAGAAGAATCGAAATGGATTATGTCTTGTGCTAAGGTTTGGCTTTAAAGCAATGGTTTATGTCTTGTGCCACTAGCTTGGACCGTGCACGTGGTATTGGTGCTGATTAGTGGTCAGAAACAGTAAACCAGTAGACTGTAGAAGCCAAATTATATAAAGATAAGATAACCTTTAAAGTTTCATTGTTTATATATTTTACCAAAATGCATTATTTGGTATCTTCATCATCATAAACAAACCCACTAAATTACATATCAAAGTCAAGAAATTCCGTATTTAGTATAAGGGCACAAAGGATTTAAAAATTTGTGTTACATTTACTTTTCCAAAACTCCATTTTATTATTGCATTTTGATAATTTTCTTGGCAATTAACTGCACCAAGATCAAAACAAGACTTTCAAGTACTTGAGAAGAAGAACAAAATTAAAAAAAAAAAAAACTTTTTAGATTTGTTGTTGAATTGCTGAAACAACTTCACCGATACACTTAAACTTTCTCCTTTCCTTGAGAAGCATCTTCCCAAACTCGAGTGCACTTCTCTCGCAAACCGCTCTTGGCTTATCTTCTTCAATCGATTCAAAGTCCTCAACATGTGCCACACCCACGATTCTCCTGTCAACATATCAAGACAACACTGTCAACAACATTTTCGAGTTTATATGATCGACAATGAAATCTCGTGGTGTAAGATTCTCTCACCTAATCATCTTTGCAGCGCCGAATCCGAGTGAGTCATGCAACAAATTCTTCATGTAGTTTTCTTGAACAAGCTGCAAAACCTCGGCATCGTTATAGATATCTGCAAGGTATGCTTCACCAGGTCCATCTTTGTTTTGATCCCATAGCGCAATAAACCTTTTGTGAAACAGATCCCAAGTTTGCTCAATGGTTCTCAGGATCCAATTCTTGTATTCCTGTATTGTAGAGTTAGCTTGGTTTAAACCGAGGTGCTTGCAACCATGTAGACAATGAGAAGATAGAAAAAAACTGGAAATCAGAATTCTGAATATAATGCTTACTTTTCGATCATTTCCTTGAGCGGCATGTCCATCTTGTGCAAAGAAAGCTAGTATCAAGTTACCAAGATAAGCTCCAATGTCGAAACCCATCGGTCCATAAAACGAAAACTCTGGATCTATAACTTGTGTCGAATCTTGAGTAACCATGACAGAACCAGTGTGAAGATCACCATGTATTAAAGCTTGAGCTCTTTCACAGAACCTAACAACAGAATACACAAGGGGTGGTTTAGAGATAACAGCAAGTTGTAATGAAAAAATCCCGGGGAAATGGGCAAAAAAACATACATGGATTTTAGCTCTGCAACTTCGAGCTTCAGGGCACTGTCTTCACGCACAGCCTTGGCATCATCATCGAGATAAGGTGAAGTCCAACGATTAAAAGTGGAAACTCTATATGGGTCCGAAAACACAACTTGTTCCGTTAATCGGCATAACTCCACATTACCACAAAATTCAGTGACTACACAAACACAAAAGACACACTCATTTTCAGGCAACAACAGAAACGTTGAATAGTAATAATTCCACATCAAAACATGTAAAGAGTTAAGAACCTGCTCTTCGGTGCTCTGTGGTATCGTGAAAGAGGAGCGAAGTGAAGAAGAGAGTTTTGGCCATGTAATCAGACATGTGGTCAGCAAGGAACGGATACTCAATTCCAGCAATGAGTCCTTTGCGGAGAATGATATGAGGAGGCTCGAGGTATCTCATTCCGATCAAAGCCATTGTTCTGTCAAAATGGTAGACTTCAGGAACATGATCCGGTGATAAAGATCCATGCTTTCTCAAAGTTGTTGCTTCAAAATAAGCTCTTTCTTTCGTCATTGGCCAAGACTCACCGATACAGCGAATATATGGAAGTGCCTGCCACATATATATAAATAGGACTTCTTGAAAAATCAAAACTTGGAAGTCAAAACTTGTTCATTTTAGCCTCTAGATGAAAGTAAAGCAAAACCCTTAAAATATGGGAGACAAATTGAATGACAATCTCATCACAATTAGGTCGAAGATAGGCATTTGCAGACAACAGAGATAAACCCTAAATTCCTAATCCATAGATATTTTTCCAGGGTTTGTTTGGGGTGAAGCAAAGAGATACGAATCTATAATTAATGGTTAGATTGATGAAATAAGAAGAAGCAAAACAAGACCTGTTTGATGACAAGAGAGCCAGAGGATCCGACAACGATGAAAACGAAATTGAGATTGCCATCTCCAACTTCTTTGATAACCAAATCATCATCGGCAGCTCCACCAATCTTGGAGGAGAGAGCAGGAGTTGCTTTTATGTACTCTACGAGAGACTTCTCGTTCAATGGCGTAAACTCTCCAAAAGACATCTTTGCGCTTCTCTGCTTCAGTGAGAGAGAGAGAGAGAGAGAGAGAGAGATGAAATCACGTTTTAAAGGTTCGATTTTTTGCAAAAGATTCTCAATTTGGTTTTTGTTTCACATCTTTGATTTTTCTGAAAGTGACCAATAATTGAAACGGCAATACTCACGCTTTGTATGTTTTAAAGTTGGGGGTGAAATTTACTGCTCAAACAAGGAAAAATAAAATTGGGGTGCTTGCAAAACTAGATTCCGAGTCAATTGCAAAATTGACTACTTCTTTTTCTTTCTCCAATATTTGCCAATTTCTCCCAATTAAATTCTTATTTGTTCATTATATTCACAAAAATACCATTATTTCCAATTTATTTGAATTTCTTGCGAAAATGTTTATTACATCCATATCTTCATCTTTTTCTTTTATTTACGGTTGTGCCACCACCATCAATTTTCCAACAACCATGAACAACCAAATTTGAAGCTCTTAATGCTTCAACAACCTGAATTTGTGAGCTTAAATAACATCCAATGCTATGAGAACTTCATTTTCTTCCATCTCCTCTCTATTTTAATCCAAGAAAATTTGCAATTGTGTTCATCTTGTTATATGTCATGATTCTTGGAAAGTGATTAAATTGGTGCTGGGTTTCTTCCTTGGTGACTAAAGAAGACGTCCTCGGTTGCTTGACATTGCGAAACAACCACCCATAAGGTTATTTTCCGGTAGATTTCGTGATTTTTCTTGATTTTTTTTGCGAAATTAGACTTCATTTGTTAGTCTAACCGTCAAAATATCATGTAAAGTCTACTATATGGTTAGTTTTGCAATTAAAAATTTATCGAGTTTCGAGCCCGTAGACTGAAATTTCAGTCTCCTTAATTTCATTTGAAAACAAAAAAATATGATTCAGACTGCATAATAATCTTTCCGTCAGATACTTCGTTTGCAGTCTACTAAGGTGTATTTTTGCAATTGACTAAATTCTTGACTTTTTAGTGATGAATGCCGGACTAAGTCTTCTTATGATAATAAAAGAGCAGACTTCTATAGTGACTATTTTTGGGGTTGACCAAAATATTTAAGCATTGACCGTAATATTATTGATATAAAATTAATTAGTTGATTGCAAAAGAAGTCTACTAATTAAAAAATTAAAATGTTGGTCAACACCAAAAATGACCACGGCAGACTGCAAACGAAGTCAACATTCCTGGAGACTTCGTATGTAGTCTACTTGGTGAAAGTCAAACTTGGTCAATTGCAAAACTAACCACAACGAAGTTTACTTTTTCTAGTTAACAGATAGATGAAGTCTACTTGTTAGCTAGAAGTCTACTACAAAGTCAATGGTTTGGTCAATTGCAAAAATAACCAGAGTAGACTGTAATCGAAGTTAACTTGTTGAAACTTTCTAAGAAGTCTACTATGTTCTATGTTTTTAATTGCAAAACTGACCAAAAAATTAACAAAGGAAGACAACAAAAGAAGTCAACTATCCTAGTAGACTTCATCCGGTGTCTGCTTTATTAAATTGTAATTGCAAAAATAGACCACACAAAATAGACTTCAAGGAAAGTATCTTCATAGATGCTAGTTTATGTCTACAAGGTTGACATCAACATGAAGTCTTCATAATTTGAAAACCAATTTATTGCAAATTGGTGAATAATTTTAAAGATTTTCTTGTTGTATTCTTTGATATATGATATGTACTTGCCTCTGTATGTTTTTGAAATGATTATATATTATACATATGGAAAAATCAAGTTTTTGGTTTTCTTAGGCAGTTAGGTCATTAACTTAGACTTGTTTTGGAAGTCAACGTGTGGGAGTTCTGTGTGAAGTCTGTATAATTGAAAAAGTCTTTAATTGAAAATATAAAAAGATTTTTTTTGATTTTTTAGTTCGAAGATGGAACGGCGGCGAAGATGAATCGGCGGGGTTGAAGAATACAAAGTTCAGCAAGATATGGTACAAATTATAATAATTATAATAATCCTGGTTTTAGAAAACCAATTCCGGTTTATTTGTAATGATTATGTCGACGACTTCTCTGGCAGACTTCTGCACGGGAAACTGAACCGTCTGCAAATCAATCAAATCAATTTAATATTTGTAATGATTATGCCGAAGACTTATCCGAAAGACTTTTTCTAAGAATATAGAATTCTACAATTATAAGTATGAAATGAAGTGATATATAAACTTTTTAAGAATTACCCAACTGTGAATGATTTCAGTCTCCAACACTACAATTAAGGGTATTCTTAGCTATTAGTTGTTACACTAAATCTTATTGAAATTACAAATTTCTAGGATTTTTTTTCAGTTTTTGGATAATTTGACAAATTAGAAGAGAAATCTGATTTTATAAAAATGTCGACGACTTCTCTGGTAGACTTCTGCATGGGAAACTGAACCGTCTGCAAATCAATCAAATCAATTTAATATTTGTAATGATTATGCTGAAGACTTATCCGAAAGACTTCTTCTAAGAATATAAAATTCTACAATTATAAGTATGAAATGAAGTGATATATAAATTTTTTAAGAATTACCCAACTGATATATAAACTTTTTAAGAAGTGATATATATGAAATGATTTCAGTCTCTAACACTACAAGTAAGGGTATTCTTAGCTATTAGTTGTTACACTAAATCTTATTGAAATTACAAAATTCTAGGATTTTTTTCAGTTTTTGGATAATTTGACAAACTAGAAGAGAAACCTGCCATAATTTTATAAAAATTATATTTTTTATTATATCGACGACTTCTCTGGTAGACTTATGCACGGGAAACTGAGCCGTCTGCAAATCAATCAAATCAATTTAATATTTGTAATAATTATGCTGAAGACTTATCTGGAAGACTTCTTCCTGGGAAACTAAACCGTACTTTAAACTACAAATCTCAAATTTTATTTAAAAAATACAAAAATAATTTATTATAATAATTAAATTAATAATAAAAGAAAAAAAATCAAAATCTCAATTATTTACAAACATATTCTGGGTAATTCTCTTCCACCATCACTGCTCCACCGCCCCATCTTCTGTTTAATCTTCTCCTCCGGCTGTAAAATTCTTGGCCTCTACCATCTCCTATTTAATCTTCTCATCTGCCTGTAAAATTAAAGACAAAAACAAGCTTTGGTAAAAAATCTGACTTCAAGCAATTAAATCATAAAAATCCAAATAAAAGTTGAGATCAAACTCGAAAAAGAAAGAACTAAACTTTTTCCAACAGATTACCCAATAACAATTCTCAGATCCAAATAAGAAAACTCATGTAGAACCCAAATTCAACCAACATAAAACTAAAAACCTAGATTTGGTAGGTAGATATGAAAACAAAACCTTTGGGATTAGATTTGAATATGAATGAATGTCAGATCTGGAGGGAGATTCGTAGAGTCACATTTGCAGAACTTCTTCAATAAAAAAGCAAGAGAGAAAAAAGAGGATAGATTGGAGTTTTAGATCTACTTATTATTTTTTTTTTGGAGAGCCAAGATATATTTAAGAGAGAGGCAAGTAAAATAAAAGAGAATCTAGGGTTTTCATATTTATCTTTGTAACCACGAAATATTTTGTGGGTATATGTAGCTGAATTTTTGAGAGCAACAATATTGGAATTTTTGAGAGAGAAATTTTGGAGAGAGAGAGATCACATAAAAAATTAGGGTTGACTTAGAGAGAAGTATATATATGGTTAAATTAAATTATCCGGTTAGGTTAAAATCAAGGAATCGGTACGCATTCGGTTAGGTTCAGCTATCGTTTTGGTTAAATTGTCGGTGAAATTAAAATAATATAATATTAATAGTTGATGACATCACAAAGTCAACCACCAATAGTCTGCAGAGAAGTCTACTTAAGCAAACCCTAAATCAAATAATTTTAACCTAATCAGCCTTTCCTCCCTTAATTTGACTAGTTTATATGTAAATTTATTTTATTTCAATGCAGGAAGTGTATGTGGTTATTATTTGATCAATAGATTTACCAAATTATTTTTTATAATTTTAAAATTTAAAATTTAAACTATAATTAAGGAGTAGACATATTTTTATGTCTTCCATTCAACGTCAATTTGAAATCCACCATAAAGAAATCTATTGCAGACTTCCTCGGGTTACATTTGTTATTTCGGTTTCTGTTTTTTGTTTGGTCGTAAGGGAGTCAACTGTAATTTCAGCACCCTTAGTGGTTATGTTTCTCGAAAATCAAATATAGGATCTACGATTTCATTCAAATGCAAATAAAGGTAAAAAAATGCAATTGTCCCAATAAAATTTACAATGAACAAAAGCGGTTGGTGAAAAGTTAAAATTTTAGACCAAACAAAAGTTTAAAACTTATAAAAAAATATAGAAAACAATACAAAACCAGATATTTAAATAATATATAAGAGGGAGAAATGTTATTGAATTGGATCGATTTAAAGCATGCATAAGACATATTTGAGACATATTAAACAACCTTAAGATCCTTAACCATCAAATTATATTTGAAATTAGCCTAAAAAAATGGTTCATGGTTAAGTGGCCTTGAGCATTTCCCCACTTTTTTTTTAGGTGAGATTCCTTATCGAGAGTCAATCATATATAGGAAACCTATCTTCATTAGTTACACTCGAGAGACACATTGGCTTGGCCCCTAATTTTTATTGGCACATTATACAAATAATGTTTTGAGGGTGGACAATACTTGGTTCTTCATTCACCCTACCTCTTCGTTAATCCTACCTTTTTATTCACCCCTTTACAAAATAAGGTTAGTGATATTAGATTTACATATGGTTAGATTTGAAAAGTTTATTGAAGATTTTGTAAATGTTGATTTTTTGAAGTGTTGGTTATTATATTTGAATATATAGTTAAATTGTTGGCTTAGAGTTCAAAATTTCATATCAATTTCTTACCAGATATATAATTAGTTAAAAACTAATTACTAAATCTTTTACTAAACTAAACTATGTTAATCTATATTATTATTTTTGAAGTATATTTTGGTTTATGCCCTTCAAGTTTTGCTTATTTCATATGTTTTTTTTACAACATTAACCCCTAACAATTTTCCTGAAATAACATTTCGTAGAAACTCAATTAATGGAACTATTTAAATATACCTAATTTGATACGTTTATTGCCATAAATAGCTGGACAACATTTATACATTTTGATTTTTCCACAAACAACTCTGCACATTAAATTTTTAATCCCATAAAAATCTTCAAACCTATTTTAATAGATTTTTAGAGAAAAAATCTGTTAGTTTTCCTAAATTATCTCGGCTTAATTAATAGTTTCTATTTACTATTTTCTACATTTATGGAAGAAATATATATAATATTAGCTTAAAATCGAGAATATAAACAAACAATATCTCCAATTTCCTAAACAAGGATAACAAAGAGAACGAGTAAATGCTAACAATAAAACGAGTAATTGATAAATTAAAAATAAAAATACAATCAAGCGGTGTACCGCGGGTCAAAACTTAGATAACATAGTAACATTTATATTAAAAAACAAAAAAAACTTAATCATTTTATTTAAAATCATATATAAACATTAAAATTGTCCCGTAAATTCAATAAATAGTTATAGGTATATAATTTAAAATTTAATTAAAAAACAGCAAAATAACAAACAAATATAATATATGTATTTTAAATATTTAAAATTTTATAAAGACTAGGTATTAAAGTATGGCAGCTTATTTCTAAACATTGTAGTGAAAATTTGGTGTGACAAATAATATTTGTTGAAAGTTTATAAATATAATATTGACTGATACTAGTTCAAATCTTTGAATTTGAAAATTACCATGGCAAATAGTTCAATTTAAGTACACAATAAAAAAAGCTAGTACAAATTTTATATAAAGCAAAATCTGACTACGTTATAAAAGAAGAAATTAAAAGAAAATAAAAATTTAGCACTTTGAGGTAACAGCTGGGAAAAATAAAAAAACTAAAAAAATTATCGTCGTGGTTAGACCAGAGAGGGTAAGAAAAAATCTAAAATACATGGTTAAATGTGGAATTTATAGCTATTAGAGGTAGTGGTTGTGAGAGAAACAACAAAAATCTTATTATATAAACTAATTTTAAATGAGAGAAAAATTATAAAATTGGCTAATAATTATAAAATATGTCAGTTGTTCCTCCTGCTCTTCCACTGTGTGTGTAAGATTCTCCCCTGATCCCATAGAGATAATCAAACTATTTTTGCTGCCAAAGATTCTCAGAACACCGTATGCTGGTCGATGCGTCTTACAACTTAATGCTACGAAACCTTACCTCTCGGGTGCAGTTCAATGGACTCAGAATCAGGATGCTTCGTCGTTACTTTCTTCAGGATCACTTTTGGTTATTTGTGAAATAACACGATCCATTTATTTTAATAATAATAATATAATTAAATATCTCATTAATTTTTAATTATAACCAAAATAATAAACTAATAATTAACAAATCAACATTCATAGCGGAAACATAACTCATGACCAACTCCAATAAACACCAACATGATACTATTCCTAACCATTTTATCAAATAACTTAGCATACTTATATACAAGGTTCCAGCAACATATAAACACAACCACAACACAATAACCAAAACCATAGATCATTCTTTTCCTCGTTGCCATGATTCCACGTCACAAACCTGCACACCACAAACAACAATTGAGATGCGTGAGTAAATTTATAAAATGTTGATGTGGTTTGTTTCTCCTAAGATCGCTATTAGCTTTTCTTTCTTTATAAGATTGCGCCTAACGATTGAAAATTTGAGTTGAGTATTTTAGAACTTTAAACTATGTTCCTGTGGGAATGGTTGTTTGTGAAGAGGTGCTTTCCTCTCTTTGGACTTTTTGTTTATTTAATTCTTTAAAAAAAAAAAAAATACGTTGGTCATAAGAAAGCATTGTTGTGCCTAGTTAGGTCGTCTAGTTTTAATTTTGGTTTTGACTTCGTATTTTACGATGTCGTTGTGGATGAATTTGTTTTTATGATAGATTTGAACTATACTTTAATTAAGCATGATATGAATTGAATTCAACCATGAAGATTCCAGAATGGTAACAGCTGAGCAACTTACCTCTCACAATGATTTTAAAATTTGTTGGAAAATATACATCTTGTACTCCTCTGTTTCTCACAAGTTCATGATTCACATTCACATAAATAGTGCAAAGTTGACATATTAAACGAAGAATTGTAATATTAATATGATCAGGATTCAGAACTTTAAAACTCTAGCAAGAAGAACTCTAAGAAACTGTAATATCCGCGAACCAATTATTGGTTTTCTGGGATGGGTGTCGATCGACACCATGGTGGTGTCGGTCGATACCAATATTCTCTGGTTCAACCAGTTTGATTTAATTATCGATTTGGACCGGTTTAGTTTAGGGAAAACCATTGAACCGAGATATTAAAGAGAGAAAACGACTTAGGGTCGTGTTTTTGTGTTTGTCTCGCCGTTTGAGAGTGAGAGAAAGAGGAGAAAACAGTTCCTAAAGGTTTTTGAGAGAGTTTGTGGGATTTCAAGGTGTTTTTGGTGAGATCTTGTTGTGGGAGTGAAGATCCAGGGCCAGGAACGTGTTAGAAGGTTGTTGGGAGTGTAGGATTCGTTGCTGTTGGTCCAAATCTTCCTGCAAAGAAGTGAGTGCATGACCATGGCTAATCTAAGCCTTTGATTTCCTTGTTATTGCTTGTTTGTTGTTGTTTTGTGTGTTTTTCTTGCTGGGATTGGTTGCTTCAGGTTCCTGTGGACGTATTTGGCTTGGGTTTTGAGTATTGGGCGATTTGGAGGAGGTTGGGAGCGAGATTCGACTCTCGGCTTCGAGCGGACTGCAATTGCAGAGGGAGTGTCGATCGACACCAGCAAATTGGGCATCGATCGACACTTGGCTGGTGTCGGTCGACACCTCCCTTCCAGCGAGACGATGTTTGATTTTCTGGTTTGTATGTTTTGTCTGTTGTTTGTTTGGAACATTGGAATCACTGTTGCTTTTGTGTATAGCCCAGTAGATGGGAGGATTGCCTCACTGAGTGTTTATCAAACTCATGCATCTCAATATGTGTTTGTGGTGCAGGTAAAGGCAAAATATGATCGTGGAATCAAGGCGATGAAGAGGAGGATGTTCTAGGGACTCGATTGTATGTTGTCTGGCATTGCTAGGTTGCTAGAGTTGGGTTTTTAGGAACATTGTTAGGTTTGCCGGTTTCATGTTTCCTGATGCTTGATTATTGGATTGTTGTTATGGATATGTATTGGTTATATAATTATTGGATATTTATTGATATTGCTATTTCCGCTGTTGTCTGTGGTTGTGGATAGGTGGCTAGTGGGTATGGGACCACTAGTTGTAGTTTATATTATATTTATATTTATTATTTATTAGTTAAAAAAAAAAAAATGGGTCGGGTCGTTTCAGTTTGGTATCAGATCCCTTACGGTTCTAGGTTTGGGTTCACTAGGTTTCTGTTGTGATGTTTGGGATTGCATGTCTTAGTTGATTATGTGAGTTAGTCAATTGTGTGTGGCATGGAGTCCTAGAACATCCTCTTCGAGCCTTCAATGAGATTCCACAGTGAGTTTATGTTTTTGTGGTTTTGTGTTATGTTAAGATTGCTTGTTAGCCTCTGTTCTTGGAAGTGCAGTGGTTAAAGGTGTTTGAGTTGTTGGTCGTGGACGTGGGCGTTGTCGTGGTCGTGGTCGAACGGGTTTCCGAGGTCAGCGAGTGTGTGGTCCAGAGTTCCACGAGGAGGTACGCCGTAGGATTGCAAGCGTATCAGGAGTGACCAGAGCGGGTTAGCCGGTGAGCGTGCCGGGGGTGCTGGGAACCCAAGTGTGGGGTTGCAGCAGGTGGAGCCCAGGGTCGAGATAATCGCTTGGCGGATCTGTTGGCGTGTTGTGGGAGCGGTTACCGAGAGGGGTACCAGTGCAGGCTCCAGTGTACCGTATGTGGCGGGGTGCAGCCGAGGGCTGTAGATGTTGAGGACTATCCATCTTTTGTTAGGAGGATGGAGCAGCTGTAGATGACCGGTACAAGATTCTTCTCGAGAGGTATCGAGCCTAGAGGGGTAGATAGGTGGTCATATGCAGTTAGATTGAATACTTCTCTGTTTAGTGGGTAATCCAGGTTGATATGAGAAGTTGAGTGGGCAGGTGTAACATTGCAATGTTATACTCGGACCACAGGAAGTACTTTTGGTCGGGAGATGTTAATAGTCGTTAAGGATTGTTGCTCCTGAGGGGACGGTGATTCTCCTGAATACCGATAACTCGAGGGGCTGGGGGCTCCGAGACTGGCAGAGAGGATGAGTAGTTCCCCTGATAGCGATATCTTGAGGATTGTGGTCCAAGATTGAGACGGTATAACTCAGAGACACTGGTTTGAGAGTGAGATCGGTATGGCTCGAAGGTTGCGACCTAAGGGTGGAGGAGTTGGGAGCAAGCAATGCCTAGGACGTGAGTATAAACATAACGATTGAATGTAGACCTCGAGGGATTGACGGTGGTTTAATCTCGGGTTTTGGATGTGATGACCAGTGGGTCAGGGTTTAGTGACCGGAGTGGTCATGAATGTGTGGCTGTGGCGCCAGGATTGTGCGGCCGGTGGTGTTAGAGTCCTGGGAAGGGGAGTTGCAGCAGGTATGAACCGGGAAAGGCATGTTTGCCAGGTACATACGTTCACGAGAAGCCTTCATGGCAGGATAATCTAATCGTTGCGACGATGTTGGATTAGGTTCATTGGAGATGGACAGGATTGCTAGATTCAAGGTTTTGGTAAGCTTGTTGAGGGAAACAAGGCAAGTGGTTTGAGTTGGCGGCTTGTAAAGCATTCGATGCGGTGAATCAGAATATGCGAACGTATGGTACTTGTTTGTTTTATTACGCTCGTATTGATGATTTGATGTGGTTCGTCAAGTAGATGGACGAGGTATGGGTTTAAGAGTTTGTGGCGATGCCGTTTGGGTTGACAAATGCGCCAGCAGTGTTTATGAGGTTGATAAACAGTGTGTTTCAGGAGTTCCTGGACGTGTCTGTCATCATCTTCATTGACGACATCCTGGTTTATTCTAAGAGTCCTGAGGAACATGCAGTGTATTTGAGGGCAGTTCTAGAGAAGTTGCGGGAGCAGAAGTTGTTTGCCAAGTTGCGCAAGTGCAGTTTCTGGCAGCGTGAGATGGGTTTTTTGGGTCACATAGTTTCTGCAGATGGGATTTCTGTAGATTCGGAGATGATTCAGGCTATCAGGGATTGGCCTAGACCGCATAATGCCACAGAGATCAGGAGTTTCCTTGAGTTGGCAGACTATTACAGGAGGTTTGTGCAGCGGTTTGCGAGCAAAGTACGTCCTATGACTAAGTTGACAGGGAAGGATGTTCCTTTTGTTTGGTCAGAGGAGTGTGAGGAAGGCTTTGCAAGCCTGAAGGACATGTTGACTACTGCGCCAGTGTTGGCTTTGCCTGAGCAGGGAGAACCCTATGTGGTTTATACAAATGCATCTAGAGTTGGTTTGGGGTGTGTTCTGATGCAGCATGGGAAGGTGATTTCCTACACTTCGCGGCAGTTGCGGAAGCATGAAGGCAACTATCCTACTCATGATTTGGAGATGGGTGCGGTAGTTTTTGCCCTGAAGATTTGGAGATCTTATCTTTATGGTGCAAAGGTGCAGGTGTTTACAGATCATAAGAGCCTGAAGTATATATTCACTCAGCCTGAGCTGAATTTGAGGCAGAGGCGGTGGATGGAGCTTGTGGCAGACTATGATTTGGAGATAGCCTATCATCCTGGTAAGGCTAACTTGGTTGCAGATGCTCTGAGTCGGACGGGGGTAGCTTCGGCTCTGGAGCAGGAGATGGAGTCTTTGGTAGGAGAGATCAGTGCGTTGAGTTTGTGTGCTGTGTCTCAGGAACCGTTGGGTTTGGAGGCGGTTGATAGAGCAGATCTTCTGTGCAGAGTGCGGTTGGCTCAGGAGGGGGATTTGGGGCTGGTGAATGCCTCAAAGGATGTTGATTCAGAGTATCAAGTCTCGGATAATGGTACTATCTTGGTGCACGGTCGGATTTGTGTGCCCAAGAATAAGGAGTTGAGGCAGGAGATCCTAAGAGAGGCTCATGGGAGCAAGTTTTCTATTCATCCAGGAGCGACTAAGATGTACCGTGATCTCAAGAGGTACTATCATTGGGTCGGGATGAAGAAGGATGTAGCTAGTTGGGTCGCGAGGTGCGATGTGTGCCAGCTAGTGAAGGCTGAGCATCAGGTTCCAGGAGGGTTACTGAAGAGTCTTCCCATTCCGGAATGGAAGTGGGACATGATTACTATGGACTTCGTGGTAGGTTTGCCAGTGTCCAGGATGTTTGATGTTATTTGGGTCATAGTTGACCGGTTGACTAAGTCAGCACATTTTCTGGCCATTAAGAAGACTGATGGAGCAGCGGTCTTGGCTAAGAAGTATGTGAAGGAGATAGTCAGGTTGCATGGGGTGCTAGCGAGCATTGTGTCTATAGGGATTTTAAGTTCACTTCGGTGTTCTGGAGAGCGTTTCAAGCAGAGATGGGCACTAAGGTGCATATGAGTACAGCTTATCATCCCCAGACAGATGTACAGTCAGAAAGGATGATACAGACGCTGGAGGATTTGCTGAGGATGTGTGTGTTGGATTGGGGAGGCCATTGGGCAGATCACTTGAGCTTGGTAGAGTTTGCTTACAACAACAATTATCAGGCAAGTATTAAGATGGCTCCCTATGAGGCTTTGTATGGGAGGCCGTGTCGTACACCGTTATGCTGGACTCAGGTGGGGGAGAAGAGCATTTACGGGGCAGATTTTGTTCAGGAGACCTTAGAGAAGATTCAGGTTCTCAAGCTGAAACATGAAGGAGGCTCAGGATCGGCAGAGGAGTTATGCCGATAGGAGGAGGAGAGATCTTAAGTTTCAGATAGGAGACAGAGTGTACCTCAAGATGGCCATGTTGCAGGGTCCGAACAGGTTATTGACTGAGACTAAGTTGAGTCCGAGGTATATGGGTCCGTTCAGAGTGATTGAGCGTGTTGGACCAATGGCTTATAGACTGGAGTTACCTGAGGTTATGCGTGCATTCCATAAGGTTTTCCATGTTTCTATGTTGAGGAAGTGTCTCCGTGAGGATGATCAGTTGTTAGCTAAGATTCCTGAGGATCTTCAGCCTAACATGACTTTGGAGGCGAGACCAGTGAGGGTTCTCGAGAGGAGGATTAAGGAACTTCAGAAGAAGAAGATTCCTTTGATGAGAGTCTTTTGGGACTGTGATGGTGTTGAGGAGCAGACTTGGGAGCCTGAGGCGAGGATGAAGGCAAGGTTTAAGAAGTAGTATGAGAAGCAAGCCGCGACTTGAGCTTGTCTAGCCTGGTCCCATCTGTAATCTGTGGCTGGAGCGGGAATGGAGTATTCCAGCCCATCTATCTTGTTTACTTGGTCGCTTGGGGTGGTTGGTTGTGCGACTAAGTAACAAGATGAGGTGGTGCTCGGGGTACAAAGTTTCCGTGAGGCGGGGTTTTTGAAGGAAAGTTTCTTGAAATAGAAGATTCCTAAAGTGGAAAGTTTCCAAAAGTGGAAAATGGTAAAAGTGGAAAGTTTTATGTGAGTTAAAATTTGTCCATTTAAGTGGAGAGAGCCTTGGATGGGCTTATGTGGCCTTAGTGGCGGACTTTTTTAGTCATTGTGTGGCCTTAGTGGCGGTCTTTTGAGACATTGTGTGGCCTTTGTGGCGGGCTGTTTAGCCATATGTGTGGTCTTTGTGACGGTCCTTCGGGACAGATGGTCTTTGTGACGCTCCTTCGGGACAGATGGTCTTTGTGACGGTCCTCCGGGACAGATGGTCTTTGTGACGGTCCTTCGGGACAGATGGTCTTTGTGATGGTCCTTCGGGACAAATGGTCTTTGTGACGGTCTTTCGGGACAGATGGTCTTTGTGACTGTCTTGTTTAGAATATTTGTTTGGTCTTTGTGACGGTCCTATTTAGGACATTTGTTTGGTCTTTGTGACGGTCCTGTTTAGGATATTTGTTTGGTCTTTGTGACGGTCCTGTTGAGGACATTTGTTTGGCCTTGTGGCAGTGAGATGATCCATGTGAGGTCATGAGGTATTCCAGTGAGGGGATATGTGGTTGGTGGGGCATTGAGATGTCTTACGCGAACCACGGGAAGAGAACCTGGATAGGGATAGGACTCAGACGTGTTCAAAATTGTTTGCTCGCGACTCTTGGGGGACTTAGGTTCTTCTAGTACTGCCATATTCTGAGACTTTGTGGCTTGGGAATATGGTTGGTATATCGACTTCGGATGACGATCCGGGGGCGCGCTGTAGGGTGGCAACCCGAGAGACGAGTATTGGACTTCCTTATATATTATGGCATGCAGGCTTCAGCCTGATGAGGAGCCAACATTATGGCATGCAGGTTTCGACCTGATGAGGAGCCAATAAAACTCAAGGTTTAGGCCTCTAAGTAAAGGAAAGTCCAAAAGTCGAGAGCAAATAATGCCTGGAACATGAGTCTATCGCCTAGAGGTGACCTTTCGTAGTTCGGTCGGAGGAGTGCAGGCCGTAGAGACGGTTGCACGGGAGTCCTTGGCTGATGGTTATTCGAGATTCAAGGACGAATCTATATTGGTGGGGGAGAATTGTAACATCCGCGAACCAATTATTAGTTTTCTGGGATGGGTGTCGGTCGACACCAATATTCTCTGGTTCGACCAGTTTGATTTAATTATCAATTTGGACCGGTTTGGTTTAGAGAAAACCATTGAACCGAAATATTAAAGGGAGAAAACGACCTAGGGTCGTGTTTTTGTGTTTGTCTCGCCGTTTGAGAGTGAGAGAAAGAGGAGAAAACAGTTCCTAAAGGTTCTTGAGAGAGTTTGTGGGATTTCAAGGTGTTTTTGGTGAGATCTTGCTGTGGGAGTGAAGATCCAGGGCCAGGAACGTGTTAGAAGGTTGTTGGGAGTGTAGGATTCGTTGCTGTTGGTCCAAATCTTCCTGCAAAGAGGTGAGTGCATGACCATGGCTAATCTAAGCCTTTGATTTCCTTGTTCTTGCTTGTTTGTTGTTGTTTTGTGTGTTTTTCTTGCTGGGATTGGTTGCTTCAGGTTCCTGTGGACGTATTTGGCTTGGGTTTTGAGTATTGGGCGATTTGGAGGAGGTTGGGAGCGAGATTCGACTCTCGTCTTCGAGCGGACCGCGATTGCAGAGGGAGTGTCGATCGACACCACTCGGTCGACACCAGCAAATTGGGAATCGATCGACACTGTGGGATAGTGTCGGTCGACACCAAGGCCAGTGTCGGTCGACACTTGGCTGGTGTCGGTCGACACTTGGCTGGTGTCGGTCGACACCTCCCTTCCAGCGAGACGATGTTTGATTTCCTGGTTTGTATGTTTTGTCTGTTGTTTGTTTGGAACATTGGAATCATTGTTGCTTGTGTGTATAGCCCAGTAGATGGGAGGATTATCTCACTGAGTGTTTATCAAATACTCATGCATCTCAATATGTGTTTGTGGTGCAGGTAAAGGCAAAGTGTGATCGTGGAATCAAGGCGATGAAGAGGAGGATGTTCTAGGGACTCGATTATATGTTGTCTGGCATTGCTAGGTTGCTAGAGTTGGGTTTTTAGGAACATTGTTAGGTTGCCGGTTTCATGTTTCCTGATGCTTGATTATTTGATTGTTGTTATGGATATGTATTGGTTATATTATTATTGGATATTTATTGATATTGCTATTTCCGCTGTTGTTTGTGGTTGTGGATATGTGGCTAGTGGATATGAGACAACTAATTGTAGTTTATATTATATTTATATTTATTATTTATTAGTTAAAAAAAAAAAAAAAAACGGGTCGGGTCGTTTCAGAAACAAATGAATATAGTTTCATTCAGAAGTTTAGGAAAGAACGAGCACTTAATTATGTTTGCTTATTTTCCAAGTGGCCTCTTCCACACCCTTCTCTGCTAATGACACATGAACAGAAGTTACTCCCCATGGGTTATCAATATCAAAGGTGCGTGCCTCATAAACTATTAAAAGCATCTTAAATGGACTTTCCAACCATGTATAGAGATTGTTTATGCAAGTATATATATATATCATCTATTTCAAGTCTAAAAAGAAAAATATGGGAGACATATATGATAGATTTAAAACAGCAAACTGTGTAATAAAGAGTAGCAATGTATAGCGACGGAAACATGTTAGAAGAAAATTGAGAGGACTTTAGATAAACTATGAGAAAACATGTTTGAGAAAGAAGAACAAACCTTCTTTTCCAAAGAGATGACCGGGTCTACACAGGAACATATTCCTCTTCGTATCTTAAAGTCTTTAATACTCTGAACTGAAGAACTCTCTTGATTATCATCCTCTTTGTTCTTGGTAGAATCGTGGCACCATGTGCATCAAATCACTACATATGAGAATGCAAAACATGTCTTGAAGATCTACATAGTACATAATTAGTTTTCGTTGGAAGTTTTTTTTTTCGTTATTCAATTGAAATCAGCTATCAATACAAACCTATTCAGCGATTACAAAATAAAACATAAGGGTTTAAATAAGGGGCAAGATCAAATAGACAAATTTTATTTTTAAAAGAGTGAACCTTATGTTTAAAGAAGATCTGGAAACGATATTTGGCTGACCCGTAGATCCACGTTGCCGGAATGACCTTGTAGAATGTTCCATATAGTGAAGTGATAACAACATCGTTATTTTATTTTGGAGAACATCACCGTCACTTGTTCTTTTTTTTTTTTTTTTTCACGCACCGTCACTTGTTCTATCAATATATAAGTCCTGAACAAACAAAACTGAAAATAAGTAAATCAAAGGGTTAAAGACGTCGCATTTATTTTGCAAGAAAGAAGTCAAAAGAGAATTTCTAAAAGACATAAATACAATTTAGATTAGGAGAAGTTAGGAATTGCCATATGGATCGTTTTTGAACTTCTTAGTTTTGCTGATGTGGAAATTTTGAGAGGGCTCAAATTGTCCCTTTTATTAGTATAGATTTAATTAATCTCTCACAATCCCTATTAAAAAGTGCGATGCGTGGAAAGCGAAGATAGTGTTTCGAGAGGCCGGCACAAGAATATATAGTTTAATTACAAATTTTCCACCTGAAAAGTAATCATTTCTCAATTATATTTAACTAAAAAAATCTCTATCAAATCCTTAGAAAACATTTAGAAAGTAATCACTCTGTTTCCAGAAGTACCACCCTTACCTTAGATACTATGATGATATTAGAATACTCGCTCTAACTGCTTTAAAAAGATGCACCGATAACTCATAAAGTTCAACTCTGATTAAAACTCTGTGAGTTCCTTTGGCTTCTCCGACACAAGCTCCATCTTGATATATACACCATGTTTATGGTCTCAATTTCTTATCCCTGGCCAGGTTCATTCTCTTAAAACCCATCTTTAAGTTCCAAAAATCTGATTTCGAGCTCTATTTAGATACACAAGCTCGAAACTGCCATTCTTTTTTCTCCTTTTCCCCCTTCTTTCTACTCTTCTTCTTCTTTCCCTCGACTGATGACAATACCACTAACTCCGATCTGCATCTGATGGAATTGTCACTGCCTCGTCACCACCATGGATCAATCTAATTCCATTACGTTGTGCCGCTTACCATTCTACGTGACTCGATCCTTCATGATAGCCTCCTTGCCTTCTCTTCTTTCACGTTATGTTCTCAATAACCAACTCTCTATAGGATAAAATATGAGAACTTCTCTAAGATCTAAGTTTCCCTTCCTAGCATCAAATATCCTAATTACATGACATGATCTTCTCTTCATCACTAAGTTCGATTGTTTTTGTTTTATTTTTTTCTCAAAAGATTTGGTATAGTTGATTAATGTTTTGGATACTGATTTGGCCAGCAAAATAGATATGAGCTCCTTATAAAGATATTGACGTTCAAGACAAGAATTCTCTAGGCATTATGGAATAACAATTAATAAATCTTAAAGTGACGAAGAAGAAAGACATATAATTTTATTTAATTGATGCAAGTAGAAGTCATGTACAATCTAGCTAGGATTGAAAATCTTCTACAACATATATATACATAAACGGGCAACAACTTATTCAGATACTACTAGCACCAAAGTCTCGCATTTTTTAATTGAAAACAAGGAAAATAACACTCTGAAACATGGATGAAGTTTCTTCATGGATATGCTTGTTTAGGCAGTCGCAACTCCAATCTTGGATCCCTTAGTGCAGAAAGTTGAACATGCCTTTGCGCACTTTTCTACCGTTTTATTCATAGTTTCACTTGTCTTTACTAATCGAAACAATAATAGAATAAATTAACATTATGTTGTCTATTATTCGAAGAAATATAATAATCATGTAATGAAATTGGATGGTACGTTTTACCACAGTTTTGGAGAGTGTTCATGGCAACACACACAGAAGATGCACACCCCAACATGCAGTAGTTATTGATAGCATCACCTTGAGTCAAATTTTTAAAAAATTAAACCTTATCAAACTTGTAACAAATGACATGGTAAAGCACAATTTTTTTTTTTTTTACCAGAGTTCTCCAGAATGTCATGGTTATATCCCCTTTGGACATGGAGTCGCGGTTTTGCATCCACTGAGTGATGCACACTTTGGTCGGGAACCCCCGCAAGACGACAAACATTATGGATATTTCTAGCAATCTCAGATGGGCAGCAGCTTTTTGCTTCCACTTGAATTTGCGCCATGACCAAACTCATTATGAGCACACTTAGAATCACAGTTTTTCCTTCCATCTTTTGATTGATACTTTTTTTTATCACACTTTTATTCCGAGTAAACCCGTATATTTAAGTTTGTGTTAATGAAATGGTGATGATACTAGACTTGCTTATATACTAACTGTATTTACAGTTTTCTACCACGAACTTTAATTCACACATTTCAAACATGCTCTATAGAGTCTACGTAAATATCACTTTATGTTTGTTTCTTCAAATTTATGTTTGGGAAAAAATTATATTAAATTAAACAATAAAACAAATTAGGAAAATTAGATTTTTTTCTTTTAACGTCCTCATCACCATCGACATCCCTCTTTTTTCTTTCTTTTATATCTTTTTTCATAAGTAAAAATTAAACTCAAAAAAAAAAAAACTATAAGTTTTTGTTAACACCAATTTGCTAAAGTCATGATTGAAGTTAAACTTGACCAACCATTCCTTCAGAAAATTGCAACTGTAGATGAAATGAGAAATGTTTCTATGGTGGATGTTGAATTCCTGTGTTAATTACCAAGATTAGTGATCCAATTAATTCAGCTGCTACTACTTCATGTATCTTCCCTCCAATAATCCCTGACTCGACCACCTTGTTGATCTATTTGTTCAGAATCTCACATTCTCACTACCTCAAAAGTCACCTGTCACCACCGTGGATAATTAATAGAACAAAAACGCTTTTGGAGTCTGACTCTGTTGATTCTAGTGATCATACTACTCCTGCTCATAATCACCATGTTTTCTTCATCCTTATATTGTTGTTGCTTCCTCATCACTAATAGATGAAAGTTTAAAACAAGCATATCGCCGAGCCCATTACTCATATGCAAGTTACAGAATTCACAACAAGTTCTGCGGGACCTACCCATTGAATTTTAAGTAACCACTCAAGCTACAACTACAAGCCAAGTGGTTGTCCTACCGTCATCAACTGTTGTCACCACTTCTGAGTTGAGCTTGGCTCTACCTCCATTTTCACTTATCCACTATTGCTTCATTTGGTCTCAGCTTCTAGAACGGGTAAAGATACTTTGAATGAAGATTATGGAGTTAACATCTTCACGGCTCAAAGTATCTTAAGGGAAAAGGCCTGTCAACCCTACCCAAAAGTTTCAAGACATGTGGAAGGTTGTAGGACGTGGCAACTGGCAAATGCGGTTGTGTCCGTGGAGCCGCAAACATTAGAGACTAGTGACATCCAATGCTGGTATATGGTAGGAGCCAGTCCTAAAGTCACATATTTTTTCTTCAAGAGGAGTAAAAATCTAACTTCGTTTCTTGCTGGAACAGAACCTTTGGATTATTCTATTTTGATCCCAAATTTATATTTGATTAAATTTAGGTGAATTAATTTTGAGGATATCTAGGTGATTTTAATGAGATTTAAAAATAAGAATTAAAAAAATTTATTGATGATTTGGTAAGACTTCATCTTTAAATTTGAAAGTATTTTGAGTGATTTGGTAAGATTTATTCTTTTGTTTTACCAATGTTTTTACTTTTTAGAACCCAACATAATAAATAAGCAATCTTTCAATGATGTCAAGAGCATGGTTAGAACTTATAAGCTCAAATGCAAATTATCAAGGAACGAAAGTCTCTCTTCTCTACATGTTTTTTTTCTTATCTTTTAGCCATTTATTCTAAACTTAGAATAAAGATTTATTTATTGTCAAAAGGGTTTTTTTTTTTATGAATACAAGTTTACATTCATACAAAAAAAAGAAATCTCTCTTTGGAACGAAAATCTAGGCTATGAAATGTATATATTGGAGCATAGGGAGTTTTCTATAGCGTTTCAAAAAGTTTTTAAAAGAATAGATTTCAAAATTTTTAATAGAAGAATAGATTTCAAAAAGTTTGAAAGGTTTTCTATAGAGTTTTCTAGACTTGGTAAAAAAAGAATAGATTTTGGGAATGTTTATGTGTGTTTTATTAGTGATGAACCTGGTGTTTAGCTCATTGATGAAGAAGCTATATATAATATATACGCATAAGTTTTTGAAGAAAACATTAGGCGGATGATTCTTCCATTTTGAGACAAGTTCAGGGAAACTAGCTAGCTGATGCATCATGCATAGGAACTCGTTGAATATGCATCTTGCCTTAAAGCCTATCTATGGTTTTGACCTCGTTGATCTTAGCCACATGCATAGCTATGTTCCAAGTGCTATCTAGTTTAGAGTCAGTTAATGCATGTATGCGTTAAGAAAACGAAGTTATAATAAAGTTCTGGATTATGTAAATTTTATTTACGGGCTTTTCTTTTTTCTCAAACCGCGCGAGATACAAAAGAAACATCTTTCAAAGTTTGGTCCTCCTCTCTTCATAGTTCATATGCATGTTCCAATAATTCTTGCTTAGCACAAAACGATCTCACATCAACTATAACACATAATGAAAAAAAACTGAACGAACGACAAAAAAAAATAAACTAAAAATAAGACAGCCTCTCGTGCCATGGTTTTGCTACACGTACGGTGAAAATCATCATCATTCATATGCTCTTATTCGATGTGAATGTCAAACCAATATCTAAATTTTAAAAGCAAGATGCATAAATGTTCATTTTTTTTTGGATTTGAATAAAATTTTACATTCTCTTAAGAGCAAAAAAAAAGAAAATAACGAAAACCAGCTTCCTCTGCTTCTAAGAAATTAGCTTCCCACTCCAAATCGTTGGAAATATATAGTCTGCTCAGCTAAATAGCAAAAGTACTAAACTAGGTGTTTCCTCCGCCGCCAAAACCTCAACAGAAGCTACAAAAGCCTTGACCGCCACAACGACCACCGGAATAACGACCACCAACAAAAAGACTACGACCATCACCACCACCGTAAACACGATTAAAAGGGTTAATGAAGTCCTTTTTATCATATAAAGTCTGGAAAGGTTCCTCATCAGAAGATGATTCATCCATAGGCACGCTCTCTGCCTCAGCCTTTACAGATCCAGTTTTAACTTCAATATTTGACTTAATCAATGAGATCAACAGATCCAACTTTTCTTCCATCTTTTGAAGACGAACACCAAACCCTTCCATTATCTCCATCGCATCAGATATTTTCTTCTCAGTCGTCAAGTCTTTCTTCTGGTTCTCCAAATCATCTTTAAGCGTCGACGTCGTGTCATTAATCACACAAGGAGCTGCTTCAGCATTGGTGGCGGATTTATTGTCCATGAAGAAGATGAGAAGAACGTCTCTTGGTTATAAAGAGAGAAAATGCAAACCCTAGACAGCTACTTAAGGAAGAAGGTATTTTTTTTTTTTGGTAGGAAGGAAGAAGGTATATGTAGAGTCTTTCTTTATATAAAAGCTGATTGCGTAAAAACAAAGCCATTGAGACATTGCGTAGAAACAAAGCCATTGATTAGTTCGACTTTTTTGGATCGATTATTTCGGTTTCAGTTAACTTAGATTTGGAAATTAATTTATGGTTTTGGTTTTAGTCCAATATGGTTGACCTCTCTAAAGCAGTAGTATCCATACATAATTAAATGAAGGGGTTATTGGTTTGGATTTATATATATATATATATATATATATATATATATATATTTAATGACTTTAAAAATTACGTAAAATATGTTGTTATTCAATTACGACTTTTTAAAACTCTTTTAAAATTTGGTGTTATTAGTTGTGGATTTGTAAAAGTTATTTAAAATCTTCATAAATCTATTAAGAGTTTTATTGGATTAAGAGTTTCATAAATCTTCATAATTCAAATTTATTGGATTAAGAGTTTTATAAATTCATTAAAAGTGTTATGTTATTCAAGTAAAACAAAAAAAATTTGAATTGTTAATAAATTCAATTATTATGTTATTGGTTTAAAAATTTATATATTTTTCTTTATAAAAAAAGTCATGAAGACACTCTCATCAAATAGAGAGATTGTGACTTTTTGTGGAACATGGGTCTCATCAAAAAAGTCCATGACTTTTTGTGGTTCTTTTGTAAAAAACGACATAATGAACATGGGCTTCAATTCCTATCCATGTGAATGCCAAAATGATTTCATAAAGACACAATTTGATGAGATGTGGTGTGAGATGGTGAAGAGCTTCTAACTGACGATGGAACCACATAAGACATCAACACAACAAGCCGTGAGGGTGGAGACTGAAAGTATAAAGCCTCAAGTCCAACAAAACAAGGCCCAATCCCCAACTCATATCAAGAGTCTTCCTCATATTCATAACAAAACAAATGAGAAGTGCTTCCCTCTTCAACCAAATGAGACAAAATCACAGTCTACACAAAAGAAAAAGAAGAGTGAACCAGCTTGCTCTCCAAAAATCGTACTATCAAACCGTTTCAGTCCTATCCTATCAGAGGAGAGTGGCTAGATGATTGACAGATGTAATCAGATCCTACATTGCATCAGAGATCTAAAATGTTCTTAATGTAGGATAAGAATAAGCTTTTTGTGCCCATTGTAATTATCTAGAAAAGATCAATACAATGCAAGTATTATTCATCAAAACTATCTCTTATTTGCTTGTTCACATGGTATCAGTGTTTTCTTAAAACCCTAATCGGTGCTGTCATGGCAGAGAGTTCTAATCTTTACCCGTTTTTGTCTTTTCTTCACGTATAGCTAGATCAGTTACAGTCGAACTGAGTGATAGCAACTATCTTCTCTGGAAACCAAGTTTGAGTCTCTAATTTGCTGTAAGAAGCTTCTAGGCTTCATTAATGGGAGCATCACAAAACCACTGGCGACTACTGCCACTAGCGCCGTTAAAACTCGAAATCCAGAGTACGAAGCTTGGATCTATACAAACAAGCTCATAAAGTCATGGATTTTTGGTACCCTTACTGAAGAGGTGTTGGGTCTTGTTCAAGCTCTATCTACATCTCAAGATGTATGGTTGTCTCTTGCTGGAAACTTCAACAAAATTTATGTTGCTAATTTGACCTCCGACACCGGTTGCAGCTCCTGAACATCAAAGGTAAAACCTTAACCACTTATTGCTGTGAGTTTTGAGCCATATGTGACAACTTGAGCTTCATTGGAAAACCAGTTGATAAGAATATGAAGATCTTTACGTTTCTTAATGGATTGGGCCGTGAGTATGACCCAATAACTACAGTTCTTCAAAGCTCGATGTCTCGCACACCTTCCACAATGTTCAACAACGTCGTACTGGAGATCTCTGGTTTTGATTTGAAGCTACAGTCCTACGAAACCCCGGCTGATGTCTCGCCTCATCTTGAATGTTTGTGTGCTTTTCATGTCTTATATGGCTTGGTTTCACTCATGTGAATGCCTTGAACGAGTGAGAGGCGAATTGAGTCGGAGATCTATGCTAGAGATCAAAGGATAACGATGCTCAACATTAGTGTCAGATCGATACTAGGAGGGTGTTGGTCGACACCAATGAGAGGAAGGTGCGAGGACTCTAAGCAGTGTGTATCGACACCATGTGGAGGAGTCGGTCGACATAAATTAGAGTTTTTGGAGATGTCGAGCAGATGTCTGTCGATACCAGTTGGCCAGTGTTGGTCGACACCACCCTGTCAGCAGGCAGTTGACACATTGTTTTTTGTTCATGGTTTGATTGTGTTTTGTTGCTTATTGTTTGAAGATTCTCTATGCTTGTTTGTATAACCCTTGTAGATGGGAGGATTATAGAGTATTTGTGATAATACTCATGCATCTCAATTGTTGTTTGTGGTGCAGGTAAAGGCAAAGTAAGATCGTGGAATCAAGGCAATGAAGAGAAGGATGTTCTAGCACTAGTAAAATTGTGTTGTATAGTTACAAATAATTGTGTAGATATAGCTTGTTTTCCGTAGCAAAAACAAAATTGTTACAGATTTGTGACAAAAAAAATTAGTAATTATTTACTCGTCACAAACTGACGCTTTATCACAACCGTAGTAGGTTTGCCACATATTAGCGACAACAGAAATTGTAACCCTTTGCTACTAATTGATACAGTTATCTACGAATGTCTGTGACAATTTGCGTCAGAAGTATTAGTAGCACTTAGTTACAAAATGTTACAAAAGATGTGTGGGTACAGCCTCACAACAATCTACATTGGAGGTTGTCATAAACTTGTTACTAGTTGAAACTAAGTGTTTCTCGCTAAGTATTGACTGTTAGCAATGAATATTCCGTAAGTATTAGCTACGCGTAAATTGTTACAAATTTGCTTCGATTGCTTACAAATTTATGCATTATTAATTAGCTACGCATAGTAACAATAACATTGTAAGAAAATGGCTTCTAAATCGTAGGTTTGGTGGTCGATGCCTTCTGATGCAAGACTTATTCTACCGCGACAAATGGAAAACAAAAGTACAAAATACTTTTATATAGAGTTTAACCAGCAGACAAAATACTACAGGACAGAGTTTGAAACCAAAGTACAGAGCAAAGTTTGTGGACCAAACTGCAGAACATAGATTTAAGCAAAAGACTACAGAGCTGAGTTTTAACATCGATTACAAAGCAGAGTTTTAGAGGCAGATACAGAGCCGATATATAAACCAAAAGAGTCTGCTTGACTGAAACCAAACAAAGAGGGGTTCATCAGATGATGGCACTACCTTGAAGCTCCTCACCGTCATCGTCCTCTGGCTCATGAGTCTCGTCAGGCACATTAGTGGGATGACTCTGATCGATGTCATCAGCTTCAGGATTGGCATCTCGGTTCTCTCTGTTGTTGGTTTGAGTTGGGCCGGTCACTGATGCACCCGTACCGTTAGTTGGTTGAGCAGATGGGAAAGAGTGTGATGCACCTTCAGACATATATTGCTGCATAAATTCCACGACATTGGCCAGCTGCTCTTGAAGAGATGTCAGTTGACGTTCAAGAGAGATCCTCTCCACTGCACCAGCTGAGCTTTCTCCACGCTCACGGATGTAGTTTTTGCCCCCGAGACCGAAGATCCTTCCATTCTGAGATGGAACCACCTAATGAAAAAAGTATTGTAAATATCTGCTCTCATAAATGAACAAGCGAATAGGAATTGTTTATCAATAAGTGTAGAGAACAAAACTAGTAAACCATAGTTGTGGAAGAAGGATGAACAATAGAATCTTGTGTGTAGATTGAACACCAAATCTTAGAGTAAGGTTGAAACTGATCCAAATATATATCATAGGAGATCATGTTACCTGGAAAAACAGCTCATCCTCCTGAAGCCGAGTTAACCCTATCGAATCTGAACCTCCTTGTGAAGCGCCATCCGAGGGTTGCGGTACTGCATCAATCTGTCTTTGAATCTCTTCTTCGATAGACCTTGCCTTATCATCCACATAAGTTTCATCAGCTTTGCGGTGAGTCTCTCTGAGAATTCGACGCATGGAAGGTAATATTCCTTCTTTTTGTCGCTAGAAATGAAACATACATATATATATAACTACTTCTACTATGAATAAGTGATGTTAAAGTTATAAACTCAGGGTGATCAGAAAAAGTTACAATTAACTCTCAGAGCTGGTCGTATGAACGGGAACCAGAGGTGTGAGCATGTGGTCCAAAACCATCACGAGAAGACAAGCGATTCTCTGAAGCTATCTTGCTCTTCTTCCTTGATGCGTCTGTACCCCAATACTCCTGCATCGTCTCCCAGATCTCCCCACTTATCCATTCTGGTTTATTACCAGAAACTTTAGCCTTCGAGATCATGTCTCTAAGACGGCCACCAAGAACATGATACCACAAATGATACACTTCTCCGCCAATTGCATCATCCCAATAAAAACTTTGCTGTAACAGGAGACAAAATATCTAGGGGTTAAGTAATGTGTCAATATATGGAGATGTTTGTATAATAAAGTATGAACACATGACTTATAATGAAATCACCCCACCATTGCATGAGCGCCTCATTGGGAACAAAGGAGATGTTCTACCATGGTCCATAAAAGTGCCTCCGGATTGAAGCAACGATTGTTCTCCGTGGAGGGTTATCAAGCCCAAACCTGAGAAGCAAAAAAAAAGCTTTTTCTTATGTAGTACTGTTGTAGTGGTTTAGTAGTTACAATTGTGTTATACTTTTGGATTTGTAAACTTAATTACCACCTGCAATCGTATCATAAACTGGTGTGATGCAGTAGACAAATACATCAAGACACATACCAACAACCACCATATACTTATTATTTGGTAAACATGACACAAATCAATTAACTTGGACTTAAAATTATCAAAACAAGTCAATAATGAAACTCAACATTTGAAAGACACATACTACATTGCTCCATTTAGTCTTTCTGGATGAAGAACTGGCATCAATCTCCTAGATTCTTGTGCCAGTAAAGCATCAATGGTCACTTGTGCATTGTTGTTTCCCCTTCCGCCCTGTCCACCTCTGCCCTGTCCGTGAAGCATTCCTCCACCGCGTCCTCCACGTCCATAACCGCGGCCATCACCAGGTCCCCCACCAAATCCACCACCAAAGCCATAACCACGACCCCCACCACCACCACCACCAGCGCCTTCAGCACCAACTACTCCACGTCCACCAACACCAAGAACAGGACCAATGCCACCACCACGTCCTTCACCCCCGCCACGACCCGCGACACCACCACGTCCACCACCAAAGACAGGGAGTCCACCACCACGGCCTTCACCGCGACCATCTCCACGGCCACCACCACCACTGCCACGACGACCTCCAAACCCACGACCTGTACCAGCTGAGCCACCAGAACCTTGTGATCCATTTGGATTCATCTACGACGATACATCATTAAGTATTAGATCTGTTAGTAATATAAACCAGAGTCTCTTACATATTACATGAGTGTACCAAATAAAATATCTTCTATATTCATGAACTGATCAAGATAAAACCCTAGGGTGAAAAGGAACCAAACAACCTACTTAAAGATCTGATATTTGAGTAGCCTACCTAACTTACCTTAGCGTTGAAGAAGGTAACAGAGAGTTAGCTATTTTTGTGACAAAGTACGTCTGCCTCTGTTATAACTTTGATACGGTTACCAGGAGATAGAAACAGAGAGTGAGATAAGAAGGTGATGAGTAACTGTAAGTCAAAGTGATGTTTAAAGAGAGTCACTTGTATCCTGGGTATGAAGAAACAAGAGATACGAACCTGTGGATTGATAGATCCAAATGAGAGTAACACTTGTTTACAGAAAATTCACTGATGAGTAAGAAGGAGAAGAGTGAGTTTGGATGAGAAGCTAAAGAGGCACACAAAAGATCTTACTTCAATGAGAAGATGTGAGTTTGGAGAAGTGATGTTTTTGTGTAAATACTTTGTTACAAAAGTTACTCATTATACACCCACTTGTGTACAATTAAACGCAAGGATTGACGTGTGATCGTATAGATGAAGGACACATACCCTATGGTAAGAGTAATATCTATAGATTAAAGCTTAATTAAATACCACTTGCAACCAAGAATTTCGACCAAGATATCTATATGCAAGGAGGAGAAGTTGTTCGGTCCATAAAAAGTATGTAACATCACATTTGGGCCTGATGGGCTTTTGACTTCCGTTCAGAAAACCAAAAGATATATTCGTCTTTTTTTTTTTTTTTGCTGTCTGCTACATCGTTTACTCTGTCTCTCTCCTTTCTCAGATTTCGACTTCTGTATTTATCTATTATAGTCGATTGAGAGTTGTGAAACAGTTTATCATCCACAATCTCTTGTTGTTATCCACCTTCCTCCGTATCTCACCAGAGTTTTCATCCCCTCCCTCACCCAACGCAAATAATGAACAACTCCGGGAAAGCCTTCCTCTTGTAATCGTAAGTCAATACAATCATGTCATCTTCGTTATTTATTTTGTAAATCACTGTATAAATTTGTTGAGTTGCTAGGTTATCTTCAATCAATTGAGAGTTATTGAAAATTTTGGTTGAGAGGTAGAGGGATGGAAATAACTTTCAGAATACATATATTAAACATTTGTGGCTTAGAAAGTCATGGTTTTCGGTCATATATAAAATCATGTGCCTAGCTCTGTATCTACCTCTGTCGGAATATCCCCATGTTGTTCTGCATACAAATGTCTTGGTTCTCAATTTTTACTTTCTGAATGTCTCTCGTAATGGTAACTCTTGTTTGTGCAGCTGCACCCCATAATAGGCGATGGCAAAGACCACATACGAAACAGGTTTGCCGGTTTATGATCTCAATAATGGAGCTTAATAGTTTTGATAGGTTTTTCTAGATACAGCTTTAATTTGTGAAACAATTGTTGCATCTATACGGCTTCATTTTGTTATAGATTATCTGGTTTTTTTGATACTTTCTAAACCGTGATGTAGATACTTATCAGGAGGTTAAGAGCAACAAAGAGAAAGAGGAAGATGTAAGTAATCCCTATAAACCAAACATGTTTCACAAAAACTCAACATCTGATTTAGGTTTGTACGTGCAGAATTCAGATACCTATCTTCAAGACTCAATAATTTCAGGTAAGTATCATCGATCCTTTTTTTTGTTGATGCAGCTTTATCACATAACGCAAGGTCCTTTCACTGATGCTTTTTCATTCGTAAACTCTAACAGAACCTCCTCATATAAGGAATTGGTTTCCAGAATACGTTTCTCAGTAGCAAAGAAGTGATGACGATAGTTTGTCTCCGACTCGATAGTTTGTTTCCGGAATAAGGATAGAGAATGTACAAATGCACCATCAAAGGTATTGATATTATCTTCCATCAACGTGTTAAGGGTTTTCAAGTAAAACCGTTGTCACTAAATATTTGTGTTATCTCAGGTTAAAGATAGATATCAGAGATATTGTGCTAATGCAGGTAAGAAACAGATGTTTATAATCGTTCATGTCAGCTTAAAAACCTTAAGCATACTTTATGTGTATGTATAGATGACTTGGGCATTGTTGTGTGTTCTTATAGACCAGATGGATGTCAGTGAGGATGTCGGTGAGGACAGTCACTTAGACGAAGTAATTGCGTTGAAGAAGAGAGTGAAATATCTAGAAACCGTCGTGGAGAATTTGCATGAGGTGATCAATCGTTTATTTCGATTGGAAGAGGGGAAAAAAAAGTAATGACGATTAGTTATATTAAGGTCAAGTAGTTTTTTGTGTAATGCCTAAATCTTTTTAAGGGTGGATGTATGCGAATGTGGTTACTCTACTACATTATGAATATGACCACATGACAGTTTATTTTTTGGGCATTTATGAAAATCCAGTGTACCAGTCTGTTCGTTAACTTAAATATTTGATGGATTGTAGTTATATAAACTTTCACAATACAGTAAGTTACAATTACTGATAGAACAAAATATAGTGAACCTTTTCAAATCAGTATCAATTAGTGTCTGTATATTAAACTGTTTTTAAAAATGCAAATGATAACTTCAAAATTCTCATGTTATGACAGTCTCTGAAGATCTTTAGTATTCGTCTTGAAACAGGTAAAATACTTAAATAGCTACGATAACGACACAGATGTCCATAATGAGAAACATAAATCTTGAAACTGCACAAGTCTTTTGGATTCGTAATTATTCTTTCTCTTCTGAACTAAAATATTCTGATTCATCTTTCATCTCCACATCAGAATCGTGATCTTCCGAATCTTCATCGACTGGATCTTCTGGAATATCTTCTAGATCCCCACCAGGTAAAACTAGTGATCTTACATTAAGTACATTTACTGAATTCGGATAAAGATCATTGTCGACTTCCTGTAATGGTGCTCTTTGCTCGATGACTATGTCATGTATTCCTCTCGGATATACTTTCACAACAACCAACCACTCATTTAATCGGCGCTTGACACGTGGGTATGGGAAAAAACAGACTTGATCTGCTTGTGTTGTCAAAATGAATGGATCATACTTGTGATATACTCCAGACGCACGAACCTCAACAACACCAGCTTTACGCATTCTCGTCCCTGATCCCAAAGTCGTATCAAACCAATCACATCGAAATAAAGTTACCTTCAACCCAACAGCTCCGTGATAAGCGATCTGAATCACTTGTTGCAATTTTCCATAGTACGTCTGTTCGTATTCATAACTCCCTCGCACACAAATCCCGTAATTGGCTGTACTTTTATTAACTGCATGGTTAACCATATGAAAGTTATATCCTCGCGAAAAGTATGCATTCCAACATGTGGAATTCCATATTGGCTCTCGCACAAGCTCATGTAACCACAACGGATACAACGAATTTGTGTAATCGCTTTGAATCTGTATAACCAGTCAGAAAAAAAAAACGTCTCATATAAGTAAGCGTCCACACATGTTAAAAGTTATGACAATCCACTGGACAACCAATATGATAACATGACACATACCAAATTGTATAACCAGTCAGAATAGTCTCTTTCTTTCAATGTTGCTAACGCCTCATCGGTGAGCCCATCATTTCTCTCTCTAGCCTCATTGTCAAATAATCTGCATATATTAATAAGTGATGTTAGCATAAAAGTTTATATTGTGAACATATAATTTGCATGTGAGATGCATGTTTACCTTTCAAATTGTTGTAGTTCTTCACAATTGAGGAGAATATATGTATGGGCGATGTGGTGATCGTCATCATTCAACCACTCATAATATGTTTTACCACTTCCCCCACCAACATGTCTAAATAATGTTGGTACATCGTATGAGTAGTTGTATGGCTGAGCAAACCCACTAGCATGTCGTTTCTGAGTACTGTTTAACACAATATCTCCGATAGAGTCGTAGTGGTGAAAGCTGAAATTTGTGATTTCTTCATTGATAAACTGCTCCACAATTGAACCTTCAACACTTGCTTTATTATTCGCTTTTTTCTTGAGGTGAAACATGAATCGTTCGAATGGATACATCCATCGAAACTGCACCGGTCCACCAAGCTCAGCTTCTTCAGGTAAGTGTACAGTCAAATGTTCCATAACATCAAAAAATGATGGTGAAAATATCTTCTCCAGGTTGCAAAGCGTCTGGGCTATATTATTTTTTAAACAATATATCTCACTTCTGTTCAACGATCTTGAACAGAGATCGCGGAAAAAAATACCCACATCTACATTGACAAGTGAACCAAATAATAACTTAAACATACTATATTTTTTTTGGTAAGATACGTATGGTAGATATTTATATTTACCTGAGATTGCTTCATGGACTTCTGAAGGCAGGAGTTCACAGAAAACGAACGGAAATAATCGTTGCATAATGACATGGCAATCGTGACTTTTCAAACCATATATTTTCGAATCGTGGTCAATGTGTATGCATCGTCCTATGTTTGATACATACCCATCCGGAAACTTTGCCACATCCTTTAACCATTTCGGAAATTCCCGCTTGGCATTTGGAGACAACCTGAATATTGGAATTGGAGCCTTCCCGAATTCAGTAAGATGTAAAGGTTTGCGATCACAATACATAACCAAATCTTTCCGTGAGTTTAGAGAATCCTTTGTTTTACCTGTGACATTTAGCAAAGTGTTAATAAAGTTATCGAAAAAGTTTTTCTCAATATGCATTACATCTAGGCAATGTCGAAGAAGATGTGTCCTCAAATATGGCAGCTCCCAGAAAATACTACGCTTATGCCATTGATGAGTAACACCATAGCCTTCAATTCGGGTGTTTACATGACCGTTGCCACCACATTCAGCTGTTTTCTGTATTCCATAAATTTCATCCAAATGATGCTCTAAAATTTCATCTCCCGAGCGATAATGAGGTCCACTCTTATGGACAACCTTATTCTTCAGAAAAGATCTCCTATTTTGTCGATACACATGATTTGGTGGCAAAAATCTTCGATGACAATCAAACCAACTTGATTTACGACCATGCTTTAATTGAAAAGCATCGGTGTCCTCCATACAATATGGACATGATAATCTTCCATGAGTTGTCCATCCAGATAACATCCCCAATGCCGGAAAATCACTTATCGTCCACATTAACACTGCTTTTAGATTGAAATTCTGCTTGACGGAAACATCAAATGCTTCAACACCAAAATCCCATAGTGACTACAATTCTTCAATCAACGGTCGCAAGAAAACATCCAAACTTCGTTTTGGATGGGTTCTCCCTGGGACTAAAATGCTAAGATAGAAATATTCTCTTTTCATGCACATATCTGGCGACAGATTATATGGAGTAAGAATAATAGGCCACAAAGAATAATTACCACCAAATGATCCAAATGGGTTAAACCCATCTGTACAAAGACCTAGGTAAATATTCCTACTTTTAGATGCAAACTCCGGATAAAGCTCTTGAAAATGCTTCCACGCCTTACCATCTGAAGGATGTTCCATCTTTCCATCATGGCATGTATGTTCTGCATGCCACCTCATATGTGATGCTGTTCTCTCAGAAAGATACAATCTTTTTAGTCTATCTGATAATGGCAGATAAAACATCTTCTTGTATGGAATACGTTTTGTAGCAGAGGAACGTTTCCTCGATGTCTTCTCTGGTTTGTACCTTGGATGCTCACAAAATTTGCATATGATGAAACTTTCATCGGGGTCACCCCAAAAAATCATGCAATTATTTTGACAGACATCAATCCTATGGTACGGCATACTCAATGTACGCATCAACTTCTCTGTTTCGTAATAGCTTTTGGAAGCAACATTACCTTCAGGTAAAATCTTATGAATCAAGTGTGAAACATCATCGACACATGTTTCGGCTAGATTGTGGTTCGTCTTAATGTGCATCACATCAGCAGCTAACGAGAATTGTGACAAGCCTTCTACACAATTATCATAAAGAGGTTGGCTAGCAGTATTTAAACGGTTGAAAAAACTAGCAGCCTCAGCGTTAGGGACTTCCCAATTATCATCTGGTACAACAGGTTCGTCAGAGTGTTCACCCCTTTCAGTATTCATTCTATAAGAAAAACAAAAAATTCTTAAGTAACGTTGCTAATTGTTACTATTTATATAACATATATATATAATTTTATTAATATATATGTAATTTATTATTTGATGTTTATTTTAATTAACATGAGTCTCAAAAGTAAGTTATTTTTTTAATCTACATAATTACCTTGTTTGTGGCATCAAGATTTCTTCTGTAGAGGCAAACTGACCCATGTATGCATTAGAATTCCATTCCGGTTCGGGTGTTTGATATGCAGTGTTATCAAAAAATTCGTGTTCCCCTTGATATTGGTATTGAGGCTCGAACGTTTCTCCATGAGCTGTCCAAACATAGTAGTTGGGTTGAAACCCCTTGTTATATAAATGCTCATGGACAATATTTATGCGAAGAAGCTCTCCGTTTTTACACTGCCGGCATGGACACCAAATTCTACCTCCCTCATATAATCGTTGCTGAGCAAAACTCAAGAAGTGCTCCAACCCAATTTCATAATCTACAGATACTTTCGCTGTATATGGATCCATACGCTGATACATTCATGCTCGCTGAACTTCACTATTATTACTTGAGGAAGACATTTGAATAAGTTGAAAAAAGGATTTACCAATGAATAAAGAAAGAACATACACACAAAAAAAAAAAAAAACAAAGAAGGACGAGAAGACGATTTCTGAATATGTAAGAGTAGTCGTTTTGTGTTCTTATAGAAGAGAGACAATGTTTATATAATAGATTAAATATAACCATTCTCACAAATGAACGGTGGTTGTTTCCCAAAATGTTGATGTGACACCACCCCATTATTGCTACATTGAAATTTATGTCACACTCACAATAATATTACTCCCCATTATCGACAACATGGAACACCAATAATTCACTACGTAAAACGACAAACATCACTCTGTAGCTAAATTGCAACGACATTTGCTACACGTTCAAATTGTCGCAACAGTTACTAGTTATTCGTAGCAAATGTATTATACTATTAATCTATTTTTTAATAATTATTTTCAAAAGATTTACTACATCTTGTGACAGCTCATGTTGTGAGAACAACCGCTACAATATAATGTGTAACAAATAATGTAGCAATTTTACTACAAACTGTATTGGTAACTATCTGTCATTATTTAACTACGATTCCTCACAAAATAGCTACAAAATAAATTATCTCATATATTGTAACAAATTTTTCACATAATGTAGCTATTTGTTCCTACAATTATTTCCGTAACAGGTATTCGTAGCTATATAATCGATTTTTACTAGTGTAGTGCCTTGATTGGTTTATGTATGGTTTCTGTTAGGTTGTTAGAGTTTGGTCATTAGAACCATGTTAGGATATTGGTTATTGGTTTCATGATATTATTGGATTAGTTATTGGTTTACTGCTGGTTTAATACTATTATTTTCGGTGTTTGAATTTGAATGTTGTTTAGGTTGATAGTGGATATGAGATTAATAGTTAATTATTAAATAAATAAAAATGGGTCAGCTCGTTTCAAAGAGAAATGAAACGATGAAGGAAGAAATAAAACATTGTTGAGTTCAATTTATTTTTCTTTTTTTTTTTAAAAAAATTTACAAAAAAAAAAATTCTGATTTAGAGTTCATTATTATATTATAATAACATCAGATTTTAATTATATGCACCTCATCTTAATGGATAAGAGATATAGTTTATTAATTAGCAAATCAAAAATAAGATGTGCATTATATAAGATCTATAATTTACTTAGTATTAGAAATAGTTAAACATTAATATAAACATAACTAGCAAAGAAAAGAAATTAAAAACTTTTATCATCTCATATTTGGAAAACTAACATTATTTTAATTATATTTGTTTTAAAAATCTGATCAATAACACATGTCGCGGTCTTGTGAGTTACTATAACTCTCAAAATCAAGTTTTGTATAATAAGATATGATTTTGCACAATATGTTTTCGAATATCTATTCTTGATTTAATTAAATAAATATTAATATTAAAAGCTAAAAATCTGTAAAAAATTATGCAAAGTTTCTTTTAAGAATATTCTCTTTCATAACCTTGGCTTTAAGACTATATCTAGAAAAACATACATCATAATTCATAAAATTATTTTACAGCTATTTGCATACAACATCATGATACAAAATATTGTTATGGTATTGTTGTTTGTAATAGGTTATGTTGTGATCATCTTCGAGAAGTCTTTATCTATCAATAAAAGCGGAATAGCACTTTTGATGGCCGTGAGTTTGTGGGTTGTGCAAAGCATCGGGGTAGAAATTCATAGTACTTTTTTTTTCATTTGGATTCATCTCTATTGTAAATGCTCTGTTGAAGTATAGCTTAAAAACAAAATAGCTCTACATTTATGTGATCAATAATGTGATAAGCGCATGTTTACAGGCTTCTCTAGAAAGTATTGTTTTAGAGTTTCAACACGCAACAAGTGAAGTTAGTCAAATAGTGTTTTATTTGCTCGGCGCAATGACTATTGTAGAGATAATTGATGCTCATCAAGGATTCAAGCTAGTTACAGATTATCTAACATCTAGGAAACCAAATATACTTTTATGGATGGTACTGTTGTTCCATTTCTGATATATTTATGCTTCCTACATTTATGTTTTGAGGATATGAGTTTTCTTCTTCGCTCTTTCTCTCGCATTATCTTGACTTTAGCTTTATGGTTTCCTTTTCAGATTGGTTTTGCTACATTTTTCCTTAGCTCCGTTCTTGACAACCTAACAACTACTATTGTTATGGTTTCTCTACTGAAAAGACTGGTTCCTTTATCAGAATACCGCAAGTACGGAAATCTTATATTTTTGTTAGTTTTTGTTTTTTGGCTCTAGGTATTAAGCTGATTTATTGTGAATCAAGGAAACACCTATTTGTGACATTGGTTTTTAAGAGAGAATCTCTATTTTATGTAGTTATATTATTATCTTTTTAATAAAGAGAATATGAAACAATAATGATGTTTATTAACGTTAGTATATACATTATGTTCAATATCCTATGGCAAGACTTTTAGGAGCAGTTGTGGTCATAGCAGCAAATGCAGGAGGAGCTTGGACTCCTATTGGTGATGTTACTACAACTATGCTATGGATACATGGCCATATATCAACATTTTCGACTATAAAGGTCTTTTTCACAATTTTTTTTTTGATTCAGATGATTAAATTAATTAAAGACCTTGAATATGCAATATGATATAGATTATACTTTTATCTTTATATATAGAACCTCTTTTTACCTTCAGCGGTTTCTCTTATTGTTCCACTGGCTTTCATGTCATTGACAAGGTTATAAACTCTTCTTGAATCCTCGACGTGTTACAACTTCTTGTAAAGTTTCAATACTGCATAGGTTGATGTGGTTTTCATTTTTTTTTTTTTTTTTTTTTTTTTGTAATTTTCAGTGAGGTAAACGGAGTGGGACTAAATAATCCTCCTACCCCATTATTAGATTATGATCAGACTGCTCCAAGAGGAAAGCTTGTATTTGGAGTTGGTTTTGGAGCTTTAGTTTTTGTCCCAATATTTAAGTCATTAACCGGATTACCTCCTTACCTGGGTATTTTGTTGGGTCTTGGAGTTATATGGATTTTGACTGATGTGATCCATTATGGGGACTTAGAGAGACAACACCTAAAACTTCCACACGCTTTGTCTCGGATAGATTCACAAGGAGCTTTCTTTTTCCTTGGAATTCTGTTATCTATGAGCAGGTAACCACAAAAATTTTTCACTCAACCACATTAACTAGTATCTTTGTTGTATAAGAGATTTATATATATTGTTGTCTATTTTTTTAGTCTTGATGCAGCTGGGATTCTCAAAGTGATTGCAAACTATCTTAATGCTCATATACCCAATGTTGAGTTGATTGCCGTTATTATTGGTGTGGTATCATCCATCCTAGATAACGTCCCATTGGTTTCAGCAACCATGGGGATGTATAATCTCTCAACGTTCCCTCAAGATTCTGAGTTCTGGCAACTCATTTCACTTTGCGCTGGAACCGGCGGTTCCATGCTTATTACTGGATCTGCTGCTGGAGTAGCCTTCATGGGTATGGAGAAAGTTGATTTCTTTTGGTACTTCCGTAAGGTAATACTTAGATAGTTAGATACCTCTCTGGCTTGTTCAACATATAGATAACAAAAGTTTAGTTGTTTTCTCTTCTTTGTCGTGAAGGTGACTGGTTATACTTTTCTTGGTTTTACTGCTGGTATCTGGACTTACCTCACGGTTAATAGTTTCTCTCTTTAACTTTCAACAACCGTGGTTTATATCTATTTGTTCAGTGAATCACAAGCTACTCTAGCATCAAGAGTTTCAATATCTATAAACTGGAATATTATATAACATTCTGATATATATATATATATATATATATATGACAACATCCCGTACATCATGAAGGTGGTTTCATTGGTGTTTAGAAGATTTTAAGTTAAAATATTTGTCATACATCAGAGATTCATTTATCAAAAACAAAGTTGAAAGACAAAACAAACAAGATTTTATAACTTAAAATTCAAGGAAAGGTTAAAAAAAAAACCCATACAATGAAGATATGAAATAATTCAGTGAGATGAGAAGAACCAATGCAATATAAGTGTGTAAAATTAAAGACATATCTAAAAGTTAAGAGATTACATATAACAATGGGATGTTAGTAAGTAACAGTGAGATTGAGTTTTCCTACGCCCTTATTTTTTTCTTTTCATGTCGACAGTTTAATCAACTTCTCTAATCTTAGTGCAAGCTTATTAAATCAATATACAGTAGGTCGGATCCGCTAGTACAAGTGACTTTGTTATCTCTGTAGTATCCTCGTTCGACATTCTTCGCAAATGCTGAGGAGAAAAAAAAACTCATATTAATAACATAATAAGCATATAGACATCTAGGTTACCACCAAAAAAAGGATAATATGCGGGAATTACAGTTAATTATTGGCTATATTTATAAATTTAAAAAATGCTACTCAGTTTATTACAGAAATTAGTTTGAGTGTTTAAGAGTTGTATGATAAAAAGAAATCATTAAAATTTACAATAGAATTTGAGATGAGCCATTGTTGTTAATATCGGTGTAGTTATTATCACCCTCTCCCTTCTATAAAGAATGCTCCTTCGGTCCCATTTTATAAAAGTTTTTTTTTTGGCTATAAGTAAAATAAAAAATAATAATAAAAAATAATTTATCATTTTTTAAAGTTCAACCGATAGAAAAATATTATAAGCTATTACATTTATAAAAAAAAAAAAAAAAAAAAAAAAAAAAAAAAAACTAGACATAAAGTTTGGGACATAGGGAATATCATTTTACCATTTTCACACAATAAAAGAAATCTGTAAATTTTTATAATACTCTATATCAATACACCAAATAAGTTTTTTTTCTATAATTTATAAACTTAAATAACTGGGATTAAAACAAGATTTAGTTTAATTATTTCTATTAATAGGACACTTTTGTGAAACTATTAGAGGGAGTATTAAGGTTATACTGGACCTTGTATATTGGACTTGTTATTATGTCTTGTTTACGTCAATGATGGTTTATGTAAACCTAGAAACCCTAGAGCTAATTATGTATATATAGGATTGTAATTTTTATGAATGAAAACTGAGTCAGTTGAATACCTAATTTTACATGTTATTAGAGCAGTCGATCATATGAATCTAAATTTTTAAGGGTCAGGGTTTTATTGTTTTGACTTCCGCAAAAATGAAGAAAAAAAAATCCTTTGTGTACAGTCTAGATTCCCCTTGTTGATATTGTCTTTGTTTCCTATGTCGGATCAGCTAGATCCTTTGTAAGAGGGTGGGTACTCTCTAAATGTGAGACTTGTTTCTCAACTTATTGTCTACAAAGTTTTGTAGATGTTTCCTGATGTGTCTGTATTTTATAGGTTTTAACCATAGTTTTTAGTTTTGTTTTGAGTCTTTTATTGAGTCAAAGTGTGCTTTTAGAGTCTTTTTAGTCTTTTACGAGTTTGTACAGGTTCTAGGTTGCTTTTGAAGGAAATTGAGTGTTTTGGGGATAAAAACAAGCATCTGGAGCCATTTTGGTGAAAACTGATCGGACTAGCAAGCAAATGGAGCAAACACAGAAAAAGCATCGAGGATCGGCTGATCCTCATTCAGGATCGACCGATCCCGTACCCGAAACAACTTTTCCTTTTTCGTTTTAATCCGAATTTTAGGGTTTTATTTTGATATTTAAGTTAGAGGCTCGGCCTCCAGAGACATAAGCTTTATTTTCTGAGACTATTTTGTATTGAGAGCTGGGGGAGAAGATCTCTAATCCTTCTTGATACTTTGGAGAAGATTTCTAAACCCTATTTTCTATTTCTTTTGCAATTCAATTATGTCTTATTCATCTTTGATTTGCTGTTTCTGTTTCTCCATGTCTGAGTAGTTTATCTATTGGGTTTCGGGTTTCAAAGGGGTTTATGATTCTCTAATGATGGTGCTTTAGATTTGGGGTTGATCTCTTTTGTTCTTCATCTATAGTTGTTCTTAATGCTTAAACTAGATTAGCTACCTAGTTTCTGATTTTAGGTTGAATTCATCGTGGCACCAAAAGTGTTGTTGAGTTGCTTGAAAAGAACTTAGGTGAGCAAGGTGGACCTTAGCCTATGGAAGTTGAAGTTGAGGCACCTTGTGAACAGATCAAACTTGAACCTTTATTGCTTGCTTGGTTTGCTAGATCCAAACGATGGTTTAGGGTTTAGTGAATTCATTGCATAGATAGTTAACGCTGCGGAAGTAGGTTAGCTTTACAATAGTGATTTGATTTCTAGGATGGTGTTTAATGCATTCCCATCTTCCACCTTAGTTCGAAAATTATATCCCCATAGATTCCCTGCGCCCAATATTTCCTTTTTGAATTAAAACAGTTTGTTTACTTTCCGTTTTTAGATAGTTACTTGATTCACAAACTTTTCCATTGTCTTAGCTACATTTAATCTACATAATTTCATAGTGTAATTGTTTGATCTCTGTGAATTCGATCCTGAAGTGTTACAACGATACCACTAGATCGTGGTGGAGTACACATTAGGTTATTAATTGACCTTTGATCATTTCCCTTTGAAGTGTGTTCAGCTTCTTATCTTTTGGCCAAACTCACGTTTGTTTGGTCCTTTGTGGATGGTGAATTTCGGATTTAGAGAAGAAAAAAGACCTCCAATCTGGCTGACTTTTTTGGGGAAAGGTTTGTGACTCATCGTTCAACATATTCAACGGTGGAGATCTTGTTTCAACAGTTTATTTGTAAGAGATCTGAGTTTTAGTGTGGTTGGTCGTGTCAAGAATTTCCAGATTTTTCTGCAACATCCGTCATGAGTGTTTATGAAATCGAAAGGTGAGATCTTCTCAGTTTGAGATGAAAATTTTCAGAGTTGTTTCTGACTTCTTTATTTAGGATTTGTACGGTGGAGATCTGAATATGTTACCAGAATCTTAGTGAATCAAGTTGTTTAAGTGGTTCAATCTCAAAGCGGTGTTTTCGTTTTCTCTTCCTCACCCTCTTGAGTTTGAGGGGGAGAATAGAGAATGAAGATCCTCTCTATTCATTTGAGATATGTTTCTCAGTTCACTTGGTTCAACAAAGGATATAGGAAGTAGTTGCTTTCCAACATGTATTTTTGTTTGCGAGTAGTGAAGTTGTTTTTCGTCACAATATCACTTTGGGTCCAAGTGAGGAGAATTCTTTTGCATCGGTTGATGCAGGCCACTCTGTTTCTGCTCTTTTACAACAAGATGTTTTTGTTGCATAGCGATATGTTACTACTGTGACAACCCGTCCCGCGGACCCCACTAGCCTACCCGCTAGCCTCCCCAACGGACCCTAAGCTGGCCCTGCAGGGCATCGATCCTAACCCCTCACCGTGGAATGGAACTACTCATCCAAATCCACCAGTAGGTTATTGGTGCGCCAGACGTTCCTCGAACCCTGGTCCCCACCCTTTAACAACCTTCCTGCAGATCAATTGGTGACAGCTTGTCCTGTGGGAAGGTTGTTAAAGGGTGGGGACCAGGGTTCGAGGAACGTCTAGCGCACCAATAACCTACTGGTGGATTTGGATGAATAGTTCCTATCCACAGTGATGGGTTAGGATCGATGCCCTGCAAGACCAGCTTGGGGTCCGTTGGGACAGCTAGCGGTAGGCTAGTAGGGTCCACGGGACGGGTTGTCTCAACTACACTACAATAGGATATTTCTATTGTACGACAAGTTGTTTCGTTTGACTTGTTACTTCTATCCCAATGGTTGTAAATGAATAAGCTATGGCAAGTGTTGTTGAACATGTCGTCTACGGAAATCGATAGTTTCAAATTGTTCTCAAGTCTCTTTGGTTAAGGGATTTTCTTCTCAAGTTGGAGAAACAATGTCGGGCAATGTTGAAGATGGTTCTTCTGTGTAACTCGTCCAAGTGCTGCTACTACACAATGGTTTCGTAAAGTAAGATAGTTTTGCAGTTTGTTAAAGGAATTAGGAGTTGAGCAAGCAGCGACATTAATTTCTTTACATTATTTCCACATTAGGCGTTCAAGATTTTCACCCTCCAACGTGAGGGAGTATTACGGTTATATTGGACCTTGTATATTAGACTTGTTATTATGTCTTATTTATGTCAATGACGGTTTATGCAAACCTAAAAACCCTAGAGCTAATTTTATATATATATATATATAGGATTGTAATGTTTATGAATGAAAACCAAGTCAGGTCAATACCTAATTCTACAAAAACATATGTAAAATATTGAAACAACACTTTTTGTTAATCGGAGGAAACATGATTTATTATGATTTATGAAAGAGATTCTTTTGACTTAAAAATAATGGAAGCTTACCTGAAAATTTTGTGAACCTCAAGTAAGGTAGGTTCATGTACAAATCTCATGTAAAGCTATTGTACTGTTCACTGTTTAAAGTCAAGAAACGATCCATTTAATTCCTTTTGTTAGAAAAATTCATTATTTCCAAAAAAATACGTACAAAACTTTAGTTAAAGTAGTTTACAAGTGTGAGGTTCCGATCGCAAAGTCTCAAATTCTCAAGTCACGCGACAATGATACAATGAATGTGATATCATAATGACCAGTATAAACTATTCGATAGCTACAAGTTGTAGCCTACAACAATAGTCAAAACCTTTGATCCCGAAATTGCATTATGGCGAAACAATTATGTGAATTTGCAAATTATTGCTTATCACATTATTTTTTAGAGTGCACTTGTAAATTTAGTGCCATCAACAAACAAATTTTTATGTTTTGTGTACGATTTTTTGGTTGAATCTTAATCGCTGGGTGACGTCAGTCCACCTTTTTCAACTAATTCGTTAAAAATCGATATATACTTTAGATTATGTAACGATTAATGTAAATGTACAACGTCAATTTTTCAATTCTCTCTTGGAGCCGAACTCGATATTATTAGTTTACGTGAGCCAAACTCTATACTTTAGTTTACGTGAATATGATATCTCACTGTTGAAATCTAAAGGAGGTGGCGGCATATCAACAGGAACTAAAAATAAAGAAAAAAAAAATAGTATACATCTACCATTGTTTTCCACGTATACTCATCTTACTTATACACTATAAATACTCTTAAACCCTATACCAGAATTTATCATGATCATCACCATATTAAATACATACCAACATTAGTTAATAAATTCGTTTTACGTAATATATACAAATCATTTCATCATGGTGATGGCTAAGAACCGCACCAAGTTCTACGTAGCGTTTCTTGTTGTTTTGATAGTGGTGGGATCTGTGTTACTAACCATTGAAGGACGACCGGTCAAGGATAGTTCGAGATCCTCGACCCAATTAACAGATTCATCTGTGTTCAATGGAAGCGTAATGTCCTCGTTACCAGTCGAGTCTCCGGTACAAGATTTTTCGTGGTTAGCCACAGTGAAACAGTCCGGGCCAAGCCCAGGGGTTGGGCATCATCGATCTAAGGGCTACAAAATGTTTGGACGAGCCGAAGATTCTGGTCCAAGTCCTGGTGTTGGACACTAAAAATAACAAATCTCATGAATTGAAATTATATCGTCACACCTTTACGTACCATGTTTAATAGCCTCTAAGATGTAATATTCTCTTTTTTTTTACTTCACTACCACATGTCTCTACATAATAATCATTCAATCAAAGTCTTACTTTGAGTTTTTAAAAAAAGGAGACTGGATATATTATAAGCCTCGTTTTTTTTCAAATTTGAGCCTTGCCTTTAAATAGATCTTCACAACTTTAATTCCCCAAAGACATGGAAAGTAAGGAGGTGAATCTTAAGTTCCATGGAGCACCCAATATCAAAGATTGTGGTGAATTCCTACTATAACACAATATAGCAAGGTGATTTCTAAGATATTGGTTTCTAAATTTAAATTATTGTGAACATGACGTTTTTGTTTACTAAAAGACTAGTCTTTTATTATAGTAAACAAACAGAATGTTAAAAATATCACTCGCCGCCTCGGGTACAGACCTTTTACGTTCCACACATGGGAAGCTTTCTTGGTTTGGTTGGATCTCAGAGACAGCACTGCTCCAAGATGCCTCCAAAGGTTGACTGCATAGGCCACCCTATATGCAATTCGGTTAGAGCGGAACAACATATACCACAACAACTCCTCCATTGATGCTCGGACTCTCTTCAAGCACTTGGATAGGCAAATTCGAGAAGCCATCTTGGCAAAACAGAACAGACGGCAATTCAAGAATCTTTTACTTGTTTGGTTGACATATGACTAGGTTTACCTACTCATGTCTTGTCAATGACAACTCCTTCCATGTTTTTTTTTTTTTTTGAGCAAGGGATGAAGGCTGTATAACGCATCTGTACACTCATAGGTCCATGGTCTAAGGATGAAGAACGATGACAGTAGAGCTAGTTTCATTAATAAGAATAAACTAATCAAAATATTAATTAGACAAATTTATGTATATGCAACATTATATTGCCATGTTGTATTATAAATAAAAATTGCAAGATAGATGTTACGAAAATTTCAAACTTGTTCAAGTTGCACAGGAATCAACCTTTATATAAACCAAACCTTCATTCTAATCCTTTTTCACAAAACCAAACAAAAGTGTAGTAAACCCTTTATTTTCAAACCCTAATCACTTCTCTTTGTTTTACGAAATGGGTCGAGTACCAGATCAAACTCAGAGTCCAAGGATAAACAATAACTTTAATCCGGTCTTCCATGCACAACATGAACCACCGGTTGACGAGAAACGGGTTGTGCAAGCTGAGCAGAGATATCCCAATAATGGTGGAATGGTTAACCAACCAAACCAAGTACCAGTGAGACCAGGTCAACCTACGTATATCAATCAAGGCCCAACAATTAACCAACCATATGGAGTATCAATGGCCGGACCGGTCCATACTCAACCATCGAACTGGACTTCAAGCCTATTTGATTGCATGAACGACAGCGAAAATGGTTAGTGATCATTTTTTTTTTTTGAATAATTCTATTTTGAAGGTCCATCATTTACATTACAATATGATTCTTATTTCTTTTTTTGTGTGTTATGAATCAGCTCTCATCACATGTTGCTTTCCATTCGTCACGTTCGGACAGATCGCAGAGGTTATCGATGAAGGAGCGACCAGTAAGTATACATGCATTATCGATTTTCTTTTAGTATGTGCAATTGCTGCATTGGATCGAAGACGAATATAATTCAAAAATAAAAATATTCAATTCGTTAGCAAATATATCATGTTTAGCAAAAAAATTGAACATAACGTTCTACTTTTATACTATCTGGTCTTGTATACATATAAATATAACACGTATATAAAATTGTAGGCGCATGCATAAAGATATATTATGATTGCTGTAAGAAAAAACCATCAGATTATGATTGTCAAATTGGACAAAAATTGCGGGATAATAAAATACAAAAATTTATTATAATCGCAAGATCGTTCGAAATCGTGATTTACGCTAATTTTGAATTGTAAAACCAAGATAGATTTTTGTAGGTTTACGTATATACGTGTGATGTGTAGGTTGTGGGACGGCTGGAATGTTGTATGGATTGATATGTTGTTTGTTTGCGATACCGTGTGTGTATACATGCACATTCCGGACCAAGCTCCGAAGCAAGTACGGGTTACCAGATGCTCCAGCTCCAGATTGGATCACTCATTGCTTTTGTGAATATTGTGCTCTTTGCCAAGAATATCGTGAACTCAACAATCGTGGCCTTGATCCTTCCATTGGTAAAACCATCCAGCTCTTAGATCTCTCTAAAAATAATCTCAACTTACTGTATAAAGTATTTTATTAAACGATTTATTTGACTTAAAATTGTATATCATATATTGGTGTATATAGGATGGATTGGGAATGTGCAAAAGCAGCGAATGGGTCAGCACCAAGAGATGATGGCTCCTCCGACCGGTCAACGAATGATGGGTTGACTTGGATAAAAATATTTTACACCAATATGCTCCTTATTTGAGTTATTTCCTCTCTCTCTTTCTTCTCTATGTTATTTGTTTTATTTCACGACCAAGACATAAATGTCAGTGAGGCTTTTTTTTTTTTTTTTTTTTGTGGGTGGGCATGAGCTCTATACGCCATAGTTGTTGTTGCTATATACAATTTCTTATTATATCATGTTTGTGTGAATCACTGAATCTACATATTTATCTTTTCAATTCTAATCTATCTTTAAGGGCAAGAACATCTAGCCGGCAATCATCTCCAACCTGCATGAATACAAGAAAGATTCATCAGATTCACAGTAACCAATTGTGCAGCATATGAACATCTAGAAATGATCAGACATTTCAATCATGAAGACATAAATGACAGAGCAGAGAAAACAAAACAAATGACTCTGATCAGACATTTCAATCATGAAGACATAAATGACAGAGCAGAGAAAACAAAACAAATGACTCTCACCTCTCCACTATCATAACAATCCATGGTGAATCGATTAACATGAACTTCGATATTGAGAAAAGAAAAACAATTAGGGAAGACATCACCCATGGCACAATTTAGCCCTTCAAGGAACTGTGACCGAGCCTCTAAAGTAATCTTTGTGGATGTATAAATCTCTCAGCATTCCGTCAAGATTCCCGCAAAGTGAGACTGAGAGACCTCTTCTGACTCGCTCTCAACATATATCGAGATCAAAAGTGCTTAGTTAGTCTTTTTGATGAGAAGAATTCACCTCTTGACTCTCAAAATCAGTAGACATGAAAAACAGTTCTCACTACCAAACACAGCACATACCCATTGCAATCTAGATCAGTGCAACAACTGAATTACGGACAAGTGCAGTTTTATGACTAATGATGGCTGAACGAGAAGATGAGATGATACGCATTGCCTTATATTCTATCAAAGAATTGGTCCTTTATATTCACTATTCAGACAAGATGTCCCAAAAGGAGAAGCACTAGATGTCCCACAAGGAGAAGGACTATAACATTACAGAGACAGAATTCTACATCACATTACCAAACTATATAGCACAAGTCACATAACAGTTTTCTGTTCAATATTGTTTGATACCAAAAAAGAAAAACCAACGTCTAACACTTTATTTCATCTCATTTTTTACAGCGTTGATACATTTTTAATCTGTTTTTAGATAAGAATATTATTATATCTATGCTGAATTTAATATCAATAGAAATATGTATTATCAATTATCAAATTAGAAGTATTAATAAAACCATTGTTCCGTAGTAAAGGTTCAACACACTACTAGTTAACAAATATGTCGGAAAGGAAAAATAAAATATATAGAAAATGTAAAGAAACAAAATCGTTTAATATATTAATATTTCATATGGTAGTTATATTGTTTATGTTTTTGTTTTTTTCTTTGTTGGTAAGTGATGGTATAAAGTCATAACTGATAATCCAGAAGACAACTACATGATGATTTTACTGCAAGAGGAAACGGCACAGCTTTTATTTATAGGAAATAGAAATACAAAAAGAATCACAACTTATTAAAAACGGTTGGCACACAATCCTGTAAACAGAACATGAATGGACTGTCATAAAGAGACTAAAAACATCCTAAATAAAAATAAACTAGCCACTGCAAAACCGGAATTATTGATGAGGAAGTTCTCTCGTGCTGTTTCAAAGGTGGTTGAGGTAAAAAGAAGCGTTACCTCGTCCTTGCTGCACAAGGAAGCGTTCCTTCAACCTCAACTTCTTTACTCTCAACGTCGTGCTTTGATTCCTTATGTGTGTTCTCGCTTGCCTCTTCAATTCCTCAAAACTTTAGAAAGAGACATTGTTATTTGCAGAGAAGAGTGAATTCGCAATAACAACTGAGCAAGAAAGAATTGGGAGAATCACGGAAACAACCCAATTAAGAGAGAATGTCACAAAAACTTGAAGAGAGATAAACAAACTTACAAAGGCTCTGTTTGATTCCCTTAGTTAAAACGTCGTCGTTCAGCTCACAATTTTGGATAGACATTTTCTGATTTTCATCATCCCGAACCGAATCAAGCCAGATTTTTTTTTTTTTCCAATTCGAATTGTTCAAAATGACGAAGAAATTTATCAAATTACTGTATAGTAATGACATTAAAGATTTAAGACGTACCACCATTTGTTTAATATATTACTAATATTTACATGTTGAAACTTGAAATAAATAGTTTGTATTCTTTCTTCTTTTCGTTTTTTTTTTTATATAAAGGAGATCGGATTGGGACCTCATTTTACCATTGGTTATTGATTCAATTATGGGTTTTAAATATAGACACCTATGAATTATGATATATTTGTCATTCTTCATCATTTGTTTAATATATATTACACGTTTTTCCATATGTAATTTGTATTCGTGTAAAACAAAAAATGATACTTATCAATTAATATAAAAAATTGTATACAGCTACCGCATGTAACTGTTTGCAAATAAAATGTTTTAAACTTTTGGTTTGTCAAATATATACTCGTCTCACATAAATTGATGTTTTAGAGAATATTGTTTGTCTTTAAAAGATTGATGTTCTAAATATTTTTAATATTAAAAACGTGGAAAAGTGAAAAAATAGATAAAATATCAATAAAATAAATCATTAGATAGATACATGAGTGGCCATAAATAAAAACAAATAAATTATTAGAAAAAGTAAAAAATAAATTAATTACATTCTCTCTTTGTCTTAATATGTGTGACAAATACTAAACATCAATTTATCAGAGACAGAAGGAGTATATACTAGTTAGAACCCGTGTTAAAGCACAAGTTGAAATTTTTTTTATTTATATTATAATTTTAGAGTAAAATACAATTTATATGATTGTTTTTAAAAGTTTTTTTAGATAAAACATTATGCAATAAGATCATATGCTAATTATGATGGCTTGAAAAAAACACATATTTTGTATGTTTTATATTGTTAATTTTGTAATGTTATGTATGAAAAATGGTTATGTTTGTTGTTTGTTTTTATTTTAATCTTTTAAACATGTTTGGTGAAAGTTTTTTATATGATCCGTACTTAAGTAAGATTTTAACCAATTAATCTATAAAAGTTTTTTAGCCAACCTAGAATTAATTTATAACCTATTTTGTAACTAACTTATAAAAATTACATAGTCCGCTAAAAAAAAAGTTACTTCAGGGAATATAGAAAGAGGATGATTGACCAGTGACCAATTTCAGAAGTTTACAAAATACAGTATGATATTCTTTAACAGATTCGATCAGTATCCATTGTCTCCCTTATCGCTAAAAGCAATGAAGGAAGCTGGATACGAGACAATGACTGTTGTGCAGGAAGCTACTCTTCCTGTAATTCTCAAAGGTATGTGTTTTTTTTTTTTTTTTTTAATGGTGCTTATTGGATCAATGTTGCAGAAAGAAACAACACTATGATTTAGGAAATTGTGATTCTACCATGGTGCTTTATATGATCACAGCCTGTTTCAGCCTAGCTATCCAGTAGTAGAAAGAAAAGCTCACAAACATTGTGAACCTCAATTATACTTAAAAAACTTATCTTAATTTCCTTGGTTTCTTTGGCATTTCTACTTTTCCCAGGCAAAGATGTCCTAGCTAAGGCCAAAACAGGAACTGGGAAAACTGTAGCGTTTTTGGTGAGACATACCATACACTAAGTTGGACATTTGGTAATGGATTGAACCTGTATTTGGGATCTGTGCTTATTCTGCTGATGTTTATTTTTAAGCTTCCATCAATTGAAGTAGTTGTCAAATCTCCTCCTACAAGCCCGGATAATAAGCGACCCCCATTTCTTGCGCTTGTGATATGCCCAACTAGAGAACTTGCCAATCAAGCTGCTACAGAAGCAAACACCTTGTTAAAGTATCATCCAACTATTGGTGTTCAAGTTGTGATTGGAGGCACAAGACTTGGTTTAGAGCAAAAGCGCATGCAAACAAATCCTTGTCAGGTGAGTATTGTTTCCTTTGGTTTATATAGTTGAGGCTCATCTTTGGAGCTAATCCTTAAAGTTCCTCCAATATTGTAACTATAATTTGAAATTTTCAGATTTTAGTGGCTACACCTGGAAGGCTCAAAGACCATATCGAGAACACGCCAGGATTTGCGACAAGGTTAAAGGGTGTGAAAGTCCTTGTGCTTGATGAAGCTGACCACCTTTTAGACATGGGTTTCCGCAAGGACATTGAGAGGATAATTTCCGCTGTTCCTAAGGAGAGACAAACTTTTCTGTTTTCCGTCACAGTACCTGAAGAGGTCTGTCTCATTTTCTTGCATGAGTAGTTTGATTTTTGTTGCGATAGTCTCCTGTTGTAATGGGTCTTGGTTTGTATTTTTCTGGTGAAAAGGTCCGCCAAATATGCCTTATTGCTCTGAGGCGGGATCACGAGTTTGTCAACTGTGTTCACGAAGGCACTGGTGAGACGCATCAACAGGTCAGACAAACGCACATGATTGCACCTCTGGACAGACATTTCTGTCTTCCGTACACACTTCTTCGCGAACACATAATGGATAATGTGGACTATAAGGTAAAACCGGCGCCTATTGCAGACCCTGATGACAACCTCTTGTTCCTGAAGGTCATTGTCTTCTGTACAACTGCTATGGTTACAAAATTAGTGGCTGATCTACTTGGTGAGCTAAACTTAAATGTGAGAGAGATCCATTCTAGAAAACCACAGAGTTACAGGACAAGGGTTTCTAATGAGTTCCGAAAATCCAAGGGTTTGATTCTGGTAACTTCTGATGTATCTGCTCGAGGAGTCGATTACCCTGATGTGACCCTTGTTTTACAGGTAAAATCTATCATACAATATTATAATACTCTTACCTAAACTTCAACTAAAGACTTTTTTTCTTGGAGTTAACAGAAATTGTAAGCATTTGTTTACTTCTACCAGGTGGGATTGCCAAAAGACAGGAACAATATATACACAGACTCGGTAGAACCGGGAGAAAAGGAAAGGAAGGAGAAGGCATATTGTTGTTGGCACCATGGGAGGAGTACTTTCTATCATCTCTGAAGGACTTACCCATCACTAAGTCTTCTTTGCCAGCAATAGACTCCGAAACTGTGAAAAAGGTTAGCCCTTTCCATCACCTTTTACATTGTATACCAATACCAATCTCTTAGTTTGATTAGCTGATGTGTATGAGAAACTTTGCAACTGGAACACAAACAGGTGCAAAAGGCTCTTTGCCATGTGGAAATGAGGAACAAGGAGGCAGCGTATCAGGCTTGGTTGGGTTACTATAACTCACAAAAGATGATTGGAAGAGACAAAGACAGGCTTGTGGAGTTGGCAAACGAATTTAGTCGTAGTATGGGGTAATACAATACAATTTGGACACCAAGCTTTGATTATTCACTAAAAATAAAAGCTGGCGGCCCACTTTGGACGTTAAATCAGCCCATTATTTTGTTAACCGACTAAAATCGGAAAATCGAAGTGTATATATATATTGCTACTACTTGCTAGGTTTACCCAATATCTCTAGTTTTTAACATATCTTTTTCTTTGTTGAATCGGCAAATCATGAGTTCATCATCTCCCATATCGATTAACGATCTCACCAGTTCCTTGGCTAACCCGCCGCGCCTCCTATTCGCCATCGTAGAAAACAGCAACGAAAACGCAAAAGCCTGCGGTGTGTGGGAGCTTCTTCTCATCACCTCAGCTTGAGAATCCATATGAGAAATCATCATCGACGACTCTTGTAGCAGCGGCTGAATTCCATGTGAGATTCTCTCCAAACAATCTACTGATCAATCATGATTATGACTTAAAATATTGTTCATGTGGCTACGTCTCTGGCTTGTTCTATATCTATGGTAATAGATACCAGGCTAGACCTCTGATATGTAACCCCATCACGGGACGGTATGCAATCTTACCTGATAGGTATACTTACCGAAAGGCGTATAGCTTTTTCGGGTTTGACCCGATTGAGAAGCAATACAAGGCATTGTCCATGGCTTATTACTGTGGTCCTGGCCATAATAAAATTCTTACACTTGAAGATGGAGATTTGACGTGGAGAAGGATCAAATGTCCCTTACGACATGATATTAAGAGTGATGGGGTATGCATCAACATGGTTTTGTATTACTTGGGTGATACGTCAGATTGTTTTAATGATGCTCATGTTGTGACGTCTGATTATGTGATAGTGTGCTTTGATGTTAGGTCTGAAAAGTTCACCTTTATTGATGTAGAAAGGTTTTGTCGATTGATTAACTATAAAGGAAAATTAGCTGTGATCTATTGGGAGGATGATGAAGACATTTATCAAAAGTGTTTTTATGGGAAAGATATTGATGAGTATTTGGAGGAAAATCTCGATGTTGATGCCACTAATAAGTTGCGTGTGTGGGTTTTAGAGGACGTTGAGACACAGGAATGGTCGAAATATGAATACACTTGGACCGATGATAGATTCTTCCGTCATCAGGTTTCCATGGCTGGTGCGACTGCTTCAGGTGAAATAGTGTTTTCGATGAGCAAGTATGCATCTAAACAACCGTTTTATGTTTTCTACTTCGATCCCGAAACGAAGACTCTCCAACGTGTTGAAATCCAAGGTTTTGGTGAAGCGTTTAAGAAACCTTGTAATGTTCGCACCTTTGTAAACCACGTAGAGGATCTTAATCTTAACGATTTAGAAGTACTCAAGTCTGTCCACCCTCCACTGGAGAAGCCAGAATATGTAGAAGATTCAGAATCAGACTGAGAAGTGAGAAGGGACGTACGATATGTCAATGTCATCACTTTCTACTCTTAATTTATCTATGCTTCTTTTTCGTTTTTTTGTCAACCTAAATTATCTATTCGTTTTTGCTCTTTTGATATGTACCCTTTTCATTTTCAATAATAAAAGTAAGTTTTCTTTCAAATCCGTGTTCTTCATTGAAATCGATGCTTGGAGTTGGAGATTCAATATTTTAATTTTGATTCGTTTTCTAGGTTTTGTATTAACAAGTATCCGACAGTCTTTCTGAATGAATTTGAATTCGGTTTATATTGTAGTAGGCAGTGCAAACATAATTTACAGGCTAATGTAGTCCGATCATGATGGCAGATCATAAAATAGCTCCTACACATGACTAAGAACATGACAACGCTATCAGAATATATATATATATATATATATATATATGTTTGAAAGAACTTTTGTAAGTTGTAACAATATTTTGGTACGAAGTTTAAGTCGTACTCAAACTTCTAAAAAGTTATTCATATTATCATAACTAGAAAGTTACCCATGCGATGCGTGTGTTATAAAATCAAATATTTTATATATAAAATAAAAATTTTATTAAATTATATATGAAATGTACATGATATTATTTATATATGCCTTGGAAAGAATTTTAATATATACATTTATAAGTTTATAATTATGAAGTGTCCATGTTAAAAAAGGACAATTTTCACAAATTGTATAAAAATAAGTTTTTGTTTTAAATTTATCACATCATTTCTAAAATTTTAAAAATACTAAAATAGCATCATACTTTTAATCTTATACTCTAAATACTAAATCATATCTCTTCAAAATTATACCCTAAATGTAAAATATAAATTCAAACCAAAAAAAAAATATAGATAACCATTGGAAATTGTATAAGCTTTTTTTTTTGCATAATGATAGATGTAGCAAAGGTTACAGGAAAATAGACATGAGGTATGATTGGTAACTCTAACAATTCCAATGCGATATAAAATTAATCTTGCTTTTGTATAGGTTAATCTACTTGTTAATTTATACCACTTTTAACGATTGACATATATCTATGATGAAAGTATTGAGATTACAATATCTACATATATATATATATATATATTAAATATTTACAATAGGTCTTTGTAATGTTTTTCCGTGTAATGCGAAAGGATGTTGTAAAGTTTGGGAAGTGATTCCAAAGAGGCATAAAGAAGTATGTGATCTTTTGACCATGTATATATGTATTACACGGTAAAATTAGGCAAAGTAAATTTTTTTTTTGTAATGGGGATAAAAAAAACTTTTAAAAACGAAAAACAAAGTAAATATACCAAACATAAACTTAGAAATATATTGTAGTTGAAGATCAGAGGGCTTGGGCTCAATATTATGAGTGAATGTTCAAAGCCAGAGAGATTGTGCTTTAGGAGTTGAGCATTGAGCTCATCTTCATTACTAAAGACTTCCAACTATAGTTTGAAAGTAAAAGAAAAAACACGTTACAAAACAATGCAAAAATAAAATAAATCATGACTATCATAAAACATAATCCTTTGAAAGAGGCTAATAAATATTGACAAGATTCTGATACTAAAAAAAAAACATTGTCATTGCTTTGTATATGATTTCTTCAAATAGTCATCGATTTATTAATCTATTAATCATCATACTGCAAGACATCATTTTTTATTAAAAAAACTTTAGAAAAAATTATCATGGGAAATGATGGGAAAAGAAAGACATATAGTGCATGATCGTTTTCTTCATTATTAGTCATGTGAGCATTAGATCTTATATAACATACTAAACATTTTGTGAAGTTTGTAAGGAATTTCATTGACACATTATTCTGAGTAAACACATTCATGGCAATAAATACAGTTATAAAGCATATTAATTGTAATTAATTATGTCATATGTATTATTGCTATATGAACAGTTTGAACAAAAGAAAACGTCCACCTATAATGTCTTAAAGGTAATTGATTGAGTGAAGTAAATATAACCTAAAGAAACTGAACAAATAAAATGTCTCAAATTTAAAAATGTGTGTAGGCAATTTAGTTTTAAATTAGCAATAATGTATCTTTTATTTTATTAAAATTGAAAAAAAATGACACATGTTAAAACATAGAGTGGTGCCAAATGACAATTTGTCAGAAATCTACTTTAGCATAGTTTAATATATAATACATATTGACTTGTGAAACCGATTAAAATAGTTAATTAATAAAGTTACGGTTATGATTAAAAAAATAGTGAAGAATTTATCTATCGTAAAAACAAATAGAATAAATATATCCTTCTAAAATATATTACTTTTTCTTTAACAAAAGTAAACTATAGAGATTTTTGCTATGAAATAATACTAAATATAAAACCAAAAATAATTAAAGATTTGGTAAACGAAAAGTAAAGAAATTTAAAGGAAAATTAGTGAAGAATTTACAAATTGTATAAATTAAAATAAATATACAGTAAAACCTCTATAAATTAATAAGGTCGGACCATAAAATTTTATTAATTTATAGAGGTTTTAATTTATCGATAAATTAATAATTATTAATTTATCGATAAATTAATATTTTATTAATTTATGAAGAGATTTTTTCATTTTCATATTAAAAACTTTCTATTACAAAATAAGATATTTTTGTTATCATTCACATTTTAAGAATTTTTTTAATTTATAATCTTGGTTATCGTAATAGAATGACTGTCAATTGTTTAATAGATTATCTAGGTAAAAATGAGAAATGTTAGAAGTTTAGAGTTTATAAAAAATTGTTACTACTATCATTCATGGTAATGATGAAGTCGCAGAAAATATTGCGGTACCTTTAAAACCAATTACTAAAGAAGCAATTATCGCATCTATGACTCTTCACAATTTATGGATGAGATTTGAAAATACAACAATGAAAAAAATAAAGATGAGCTCCAACCAAAATGTAAATTCAAGAATAGACAAACAACAATAGAATCATATTTCGCTAGATTTTCTTATATATATATATATATATATATATTAGTTTATATGATTATCAATTTATGATATTGATGGGACCATATTCTTACATAAGATTTCTAAAAAAATTATTATCTTATTATTTTATCAAAATGTGTCATTTTTTACACCAGTCCAATTCGGGAACGGAAAAATTTATTAATTTATAGCGAGTATTAATTTATAGAGGTTCTACTGTATTCTTGTAAAATATATTACTTTTTCTTTAACAACAAAAGTAAACTATAGAGATTTTTGTTATAAAATAATACTAAATAAAAAACCAAAAATAATTAAAGATTTGGTAAACAAAAAATAAAGAAATTTAAAGGAAAATTAGCGAAGAATTTACAAATTGTAAAAATTAAAATAAATATATTCTTGTAAAATGTATTACTTTTTTTCCAAAATAAACTATATAGAATATTGATATGAAATAATATCAAATAATACAAACTCAAAATAACTTAAGATTTGGTAGATGAAGATAAAAGAAATGAACACTTTTCTAAGTAAATAAATTTAAATTTAAATGATTAAACTTAAAATTAATGTAAAGTAACACGTATTGCAAAAATAAAAAGGTGCGATGTTGACCCCAGGACTGGAGTGACATATCAATGCACATACGGACCATCGGCGCGTGACTAACAAACACGTTCAGAAACACGAGAAAGAGGAGGATTGACCAGTGACCAATTTCAGAAGTTTACATATTCTCCAAATGTTGGCAGAACTAATTCAAGCTGTGTTATGTTTTCGCTTTTATGACATGTACAGTAACAGAGTAAGATAGAATGACAGTTAGGTCCGTATAAAATGTGACACTCACTATCAAGAACAAGAAAACTAATGGGATCTACAGAAGAAGAATAATTTCAAACAATTCTTCCTTATGAATCTGTTGCCATGCGTATGCTCTTGTCTTCCTTACCCGGAGAAGTTAAGCCAGCGGAGGCAACTACCGCTTGTGCAAGTCTCGGTGGTCAAGAAGTTGAGACGGAGAGAGTTCAAGCTCCTCCACAACCCAAAAGGTCTCTTTCAGTAGACAAAAGAGATTTGTTTAAATGGAAGTGATAAGACCGGTTTGGTTTGTGCATAGACATGAGCAGTTTGGTTCGGTTAAGTTTCTTAGGACGAGGCGTCTGTCGCGGTTACTCATTAGCTTGATGAGCGGTAACTTCTGCGAGACTTGACGCCAAATTTCCTTCACTGCTCCATTTGGGTTATCATAGTCAAAATACCGTGTTACCTGTTGTGCATTGGATCATTCGGGTGTGAGAAACATTCCTAAGAGAATCAAATATTTGAAGAGGTCAGAGGTTGAAAAGAAGGAGACGATACCGATCTCATCTATTTCTGATACTCCAGGATCTTCTTGGTTTTTATTTTCCTCAGGATCTGAACCAGAAATCCAGGCAAGGTAACAAAGAATCACAAGGGAAAGCAATTATCATGGTAGATCTATAAAGCCACATAAGAAGATCATACCTTCTCGATATCCTCTATGTCAGCTCCACGTTTCTTGAGGACTAGAAGAGATCATCAGCTTTGATATAAACGAACAATATCATAAACACCAAAGTGCATTCTCTAGTCAAAAAACAAACCTGGAACACTCTGGAGCAATATTCTCCCACTTGAAGAACCTAAACGAGCACCATACCTCTTGAACCCAGGTTCCATGCTTCCAGAAAGAACAACCACCACAGGAGATTCACTTCCAGTGACACACATCAAAGCTTTCCATATGATCAGAGCAGATGTAACAATCATCCCTACCAGTTTCCAACACAGAGAACAATTTATCATTTACTTATACCACAATTTTGTCATATAACTCATATAGAAAACAACTAATTCAACCATCAGGCGTCTAACCTTGTTAACACATTTATATGACAAATTTTGTCACATTTATATGACAAACAGTTAACACATTTCCCCAGAACCAAAAAAAAATTCACAAACTTTTAACAATAACAGTTAACACATTTCCCCTCAACACAGTACATACTTGATAATTTGCATATAACACCCTATTACCTAAATTTCAAAGTAAACGATCTAATGAAACACCATCAACTTCACCAACTCTAATAAACCAAAGAATAATTTTCTATAAAGTAGACTAAAAAGATTAAGACAAGTCTTTAAGAAGATGAAGACAAGTCTTTAGTATCCAAAACAGAGGTTGTACTCGTCTTAACCTCTGTTTTTCTCGAACCAAAAAAAGGATTTACCGAATAAGAGGCATGCGAGAGTGAGAAAACGGCTCATGAACTCTGGTTGGAGCAGGTTTTTTGGCGGTCTCTGGTACTCCAAAAACATTCCAGAAGCAGAGAGACTCATCTCCTGCTGCAGAAGCTACGGTACAACCATCGGGACTCTGAGCCATACACAGAACTCTTGATCTATGACCGGAGGAGAGCTCAGTTATTTTGGCCATGGAAGGGTACTTCCAGAGGGTAAGCTGATTCCCATGTGAGCTAAGCAACTCTCTTTCCTTGGTGCTCCATAACAAGGAAGAAACTTGGGAAGCAGTGTCTACTGAATTCAAGCAAGCCCCAGTGAGGGTGTTCCAGAACTTAATCGTCTCATCACCGCCAGTTGCAAGCAAATTGCTCTGGAACGGAGACCACGAGAGAGCTTTAACCGCATAAGTATGTCCCCTGAGCCTGTGCAGCCATTGGGAACTGGAACGAAGATCCCATATGTGTACCAAATTGTCGTCGCCACCACTAGCTAGTCTCTGACCAGATGGTGACCACCTGAGACCACAAACCTCTCGAGTGTGACCTTTGTAAGTTGCCACGAGGTGTGATCTGATGCGCACATCGTTGTTGTTGATCCTACCATTGAATCTTCCCGTTGAGAGGATGTGGTTGTTCCAAGCCAGTGACACTACTCTCGAGTGGCCGCCGTCACACGCTTGGAATGTTCTCAGGACGCTTGTTCCTGAATGCGAGGATGCGATTGCATTATGATATATCATGGTTTTCGTGGTTTTTAACCATGATATAAGGAGTCTTTTAGAGTCTTTTGATTTGTTTTCAATGATGTTTTTTGAGTTTTTACAGGTTTTCTACGATTTTAGCATGGATGGAGCAAAGTGAAGCGATTTGGATCATTTTGGAGCAATTCATCAAGGAATTGAAGTTGGATTCGATTCAGAGTGATGGTGTCGGTCGACACCACCTTGTTTTGTCTGCGAGATAAGCCAAGTTTTGGAAGTTTTACAAAATTACCCGAAGTTTTCTATATTTGCAACACAAGTCTCTGACGTGTTTTAGGACATATATATAGTATTTTTAGGTTTTACAAACACTTAAGTTTTATTCTAGCAAGTTTTACTTTCTGCAACCCTGTGAGAGTTTGAGAGCTTTGGAGAGAGAGAGATCTGCTTTGTAGAAGAAAAATTCTTGAACTCTCTTTTACTCTTTTAATTTCAATTGCTTATTATTCAGAATTATGTTTTGTTCTTCATTGAATATGTCTGAGTAGTTTGCTTGTTAGGTTCAGGGTTTTTTACAGGGATTTTATGAATTATTAGATCTGTTTATTTAGAATTCATTATCTTTCTAGATCTTCATCATAGGTTGTTCTTCATATTAATCATTGATTGGCCATCTAGAATTAATAAATTAGGAAAATAAATTGATATGAAAATATAATTGATTTTCCTAATAAAACTTTTTGATGAGCAAAATTACTTCTTGCAAAGAGATTTGATTTAGTAATTTTGTTAACAATCTAAACTTGTTTTTAAAGCTGATTTTTAACCTAGAATTTTACAAAGAGATTTGGATTTTCTGGTTTTAAATTTAGATAATATTTGCAGTGAGAATTGATTTATTTTACAGAAGAGTTTAGAGTTCTAGATCTGATTTTTAATTGCTTGAATCCTAATTTATTGATTGATTTAATATTTCATAATTTCTTGAGAAATTCCCTAGGCCTAGCTTTTTAATCCCTTGAATTTACAACAGTTTTATTTATTATTTTGCATTGTTATTTCAATTTTAAATTAATTTGTTTAGCTTAATTATAAAACTCTATAATTTATTGTGTAGACTTGAGTCCTTGTGGAATTCGACCCCTAAGTACTGCAGTGATCTCTTAATTTGAGAGAGTAACTCTAGGGTTTAATTTGAGCATATCATATTTTGGCGCCGTTGCCGGGGACTCTTTGATCTACCATTAGATTTGAGTTTTTAATTTCGTCTAAATTTTTCTTTTTATTTTCTACTTACACGTTTTTGTTTTTCTTCTCTTTGGTGTTTCAGGTACATGTCAAATAAGCCTAACACAAGGAGCAACAAGACTGGTCCTACTGTGACGCTTACAAATCAAGAGTTGGGAAAACTTGAGCGTGAGAACCGAAAAGTAGCCAAATCCTTGAAGATGGTTAACACAATCATTCTGATGCGTGATGCGGATGGTGCTTTGAGGGATCAAGAGGGCCACTTGCGCAATGAGCAGGGCCAAAAGCTTGATGCAGAAGGCAATGTGATTGCTGAAGCTGTTGTCAACCAGCAAGCTATTGCCGTTGATGAGCCGAACCTTCGTGTCGATCGACACCAACAACAGGGTGTCGATCGACACCCACCTGCAGCAGACGGACGTGGAGCTGCAAACCACGTTAACAATCCGGTTTGAAGACAAGAGAACAACCGAGACTTGATCAGGACCATTGCTGACTACAACCGGGCTGATCTTGTGTATGAGAACCGGTCTGCTATTGTTCCTCTCCATTCCAGAGGAATGATTTTGAGTTGAAACCTGCTTACTTTCAACTAGTTGGGCAGAGACCTTTCTCTAACCTGCCCAATGAGAAGCCTTTGGACCACATTGAGCATTTTGAGGATCTTGTGACCAGTATCAAGGCTAATGGAGTGACTGAGGATTACATCTACTGCAAACTCTTTCCTTACTCACTTGCAGGAGAGGCATCTCAGTGGTTGAAGCAGTTACCAGCTGGATCATTGACAAATTGGCATGACATCAAGGTGGCTTTCCTCAACTACTTCTATGATGATGCAATGTCAGATGAGTTGAGAGTCAAGTTGTCCTCTTTCAAGCAGAGACCAGACGAAGCCTTCAAAGCAGCTTGGGTGAGATTCAAAGCTTATCAGAGGGATTGCCCGCACCATGGTTTCTCAAGGGTACAACTGCTGAGTATCTTCTTCAGAGGATGTGACTGGGAGTATCACTTGGCTCTGGATGTTGCAAGCCATGGCAACTTCAAGACAAGATATCCAGAAGATGCTGAAGCTTTGATTGAGAATTTGGCCTCCAGTAACAGTACTAAGAGAGCTGATGCTGAAAGGAAGAGATTGCATGGAGGATTTGATTCAAACCAGCTAGCTTCAGTCAATGCTAAGCTAGATTCAGTGCATAATCTTCTTATGGGTAAGAAATCAGTTCACTTTGCTGTTAAAGTTGAGACATTTGAGCCACCACCTGAGACAGGGAATGAAGAAGCAGATGTCAACTTTGTCTATGGAAATCAGGGTCAGAGATTCGGTAATCAGCAAAGCAACAAGCCTTACAGTGGGAACTCTTTGGCCTACACTCCTAAGCCTGATTTTCAGAAGCAGCAACAAGGGAAAAACTTCACAAGGACTTATGGGAACTCTTCCTATCAGTCTCCACCTCCACAAACTCCTTCTGAGAGTAGAATGGAGGCCATGCTTGAGCAGCTTCTTCAGGGACAGGAGAATATGACAGTGAAATTCAATGGGAAGATTGATAATGTCTACACAGAGCTTACTGGAAGGATTGATGCACTAAATGTACATGTTAAGCAATTGGAGAGTCAAGTGGCACAGACTGCTGGGTCTGTTAAAAGGCAAGAGGGTTTTCTTCCTGGAAGAACTGAATCAAACCCCAAGCATGCTTGCAATGCCATATCAGTGAGAGATGAAGATGCTGGTGCAATTGTTTCTGCAGAACAGGGAGAAAAATCGACCAAATTCTCGGGTTCAGATGATGGTGTCGATCGACACCACCTGAGTGTCGGTCGACACCCTTCTCAGACAGAATCAGAAAACACAAAATCTCAGGTTCCAGCAGCTGTTAAGAGGGTGTACCAACTGAAGATTCCTTTTCCTAAGCCAAGAAGGTCCAAGCAGGAGATGGAGGAAGCTAGATGCAAGGCAATGATGGACAAGGTGATGATTGAGATGCCTTTGATTGATGCAGTAAAGCTTTCACCACCACTCAAGCGCTATGTTAAGAGAATGGTATCCAATGGTTTGAGCCCTGAGGACGGAGCTTTGCTTACTAAGGATGTTAGTGCAATTCTGTTGAACCAGCCCGTTCAAAGAAAGAAAGAGAGGAAGCAAGAGGTGGTTGTCTCTATGGAAGTGAGTGCAATGATTCAGTGTAGGACTGCAGAGAAATTACCAGATCCTGGAAGCTTTGTACTTGATTGTTATATCTCTGCAGAACGGTTTGCTCACTCACTTTGTGATCTAGACTCTAGTATTAACTTGATGCCACATTCTGTTGCTGTGAAACTTAGAATGACAGAATTCAAGCCAACTAGATTATCTCTTATCTTAGCTGATAGATCTCAGAGAATTCCTGAAGGTGTCTTAGAGGATATTCCAATTAAGGTTGGAAACTTCATGATTCCCACTGACTTTGTGGTGCTGAAGTATGATAAAGAGCCTAAAGACCCTCTCATCTTAGGAAGATCTTTCTTGGCTACAACTGGTGCCATCATAGATGTGCAGAAGGGACACATAACACTGAATGTGGATGGTTTAAGTGTGAACTTTGAGATGCATAAGCTGAGGAGGGCTCCTACTATTGATGGACAGACTTTTTCTGTTGAGAAAGTTGCTGCTACACGAGCATCAGGCTCAGTGTCGATCGACACACCATCAGTGTCGGTCGACACCCCTCCACATCCGACACCGAACTTGTCCAAAACTGATGCTCCAAGTCATAAACATGTTCCTAGATAGACAACTCAACACTCCATACTCCAAAGTCCTCAGGTAAGGTCAAGGTTTGTATCTTCTTTACCCAAACCTCCTCTTATCATCAATAAGACCTTCAAAGATACAAAAACTGTTTAGCAGTTAACCAAGCCACGAGATTATCGTAGAGCGCTTGTTTCTTCTGTTGATGATTTTGTAGGACATAAGAGAAACAAAACCATCCCTAAATCCCGCCCTGGTACTGTTCCTCACATCATTGGCAGACCTCATGCACCTAAAGCTTATACACCACCTTGGATGAGGAGGATCTTCTCTCAGAAGCATTCATTGCCATTTTCCGATCCACCGGATGCCTGAGCTTCAACGCAGTCAAGCTAATGACTGAAAACAAGCGCTTAGTGGGAGGCAACCCACTTCTAGGTTTTTCTTTTCCTTTTGAGTCATTTTTCTTTTTGCATTGAGTCAGTTTTTGTTTGGATTTTGTATGAAATTATGAACTATCTATCTATCATGTTGCTTTTGACTTGTGTTTGAGTGCTTCTTAACAGAATAATCAGGCGAGGATTGACTTACCAACACAATGGAGTTGCAACTGCCAAAGGATTTTTCGATCATGTTTCTGTCCGCAGAGGGTATCGATCGATACCTTCATAGCATCGGTAGATACCAATGTTTGCAATGGATAACCCTAGAATCAGTTCATCTTTTCATTACAATTTTCAATACGTTTTTGTGTCTTTTTGCTTTCCTCTTACTTGAAAACACTGGGGACAATGTCGTTAAAGTCTGGGGGAGGTTAGTACTACCTACTAACATAGCTTTGGTTTTTAGTGTGTCAAAACCGTATTTTTGTTTTATTGAGTCAAATTTTTCAAAATTTTGTTGGAAACTATGATTTTTCTTTTTAGTGTATTGCCTTGGTTGATTAATGCTGCAGATTGAATCCACTAATCCGACTAATGAAAAATCCAATGGCTGACTAGTAAACCAAAGACATCCGAATTTCCAACAGAATCCATAAAAGCCTGAGGTAACTTTTGCACTTTTCTTTTTACCTCATCAAGGAGATTGATGTTCATAGAGCTTGACTCCTTGTTCATACCTGACAAGTAAGATCTTCAAAAGAAAATGGTACTCCTCTCCCTTATTTAAGTTGAAGAGATTATTCCTGAGAGCTTTGTTTAGAAAAAAAAAGAGAATAAAAGATGAGATGATTTTGATCAGTTTAGAGAGGGAGGTAAATTACCAGTGACCTCATTATTCTACTCTTGAGTCAAATGATCACACAAAGCTTGGAAGCGAGGGGTAGGTAAATTACCGATGACCCCATTATTCGCTTACACCTTTGAATCAAAAAAAAAAAAAAAAGATATGATAAAAAAAAGCAAAGCAAAGCTCAAAGGAAGATAAGAATAGAATAAGTCTGGGGGAGAGGAAGAATACCACATGTTGTAAAAAGATATATTGCTTGTTATGGTATAGTACGGGAATGAGTCTAGAAGGTTCTTGACATTGATCAAATTGATGAGGCCCACCGATGAAGGCTTAATGGAGGAAGTAGTGGAATTTGGTTTGAATTTGGGATGCTACGAATGTCAACGGAGAAGTACATGGTGGTTCGATTTGGATTAATTTGCTAAGCATATGGATTGTGGTTTGAATGATCATGGCATTACCTTAGAGAGAAAATGAGTTTCTGTGTTTTCAAACCTCTTTCACAGGTTTAAGTTTCTGTTTTGCTTGAGGGCAAGCAAAGGCTAAGTCTGGGGGAGTTGATATATCATGGTTTTTGTGGTTTTTAACCATGATATAAGGAGTCTTTTAGAGTCTTTTGATTTGTTTTCTAGGATGTTTTTTGAGTCTTTACAGGTTTTCTACGATTTTAGCATGGATAGAGCAAAGTGAAGCGATTTGGATCATTTTGGAGCAATTCATCAAGGAATTGAAGTTGGATTCGATTCAAAGTGATGGTGTCGATCGACACCACCTTGGTGTCGGTCGACACCCTGTTTTGTCTGCGAGAGAAGCCAAGTTTTGGAAGTTTTACAAAATTACCCGAAGTTTTCCATATTTGCAACACAAGTCCCTGACGTGTTTTAGGACATATATATAGTATTTTTAGGTTTTACAAACACTTAAGTTTTATTCTAGCAAGTTTTACTTTATGCAACCCTGTGAGATTTTGAGAGCTTTGGAGAGAGAGAGATCTGCTTTGTAGAAGAAGAATTCTTGAACTCCCTTTTACTCTTTTAATTTCAATTGCTTATTATTCAGAATTATGTTTTGTTCTTCATTGAATATGTCTGAATAGTTTGCTTGTTAGGTTCACGGTTTTTCATAGGGATTTTATGAATTATTAGATCTGTTTATTTAGGATTCATTATCTTTCTAGATCTTCATCATAGGTTGTTCTTCATATTAATCCTTGATTGGCCATCTAGAATTAATAACTTAGGAAAATAAATTGATATGAGAATATAATTGATTTTCCTGATAAAACCTTTTGATGAGCAAAATTACTTCTTGCAAAGAGATTTGATTTCGTAATTTTGTGAACAATCTAAACTTGTTTTTAGAGCTGATTTTTAACCTAGAATTTTACAAAGAGATTTGGATTTTCTGGTTTTAAATTTAGATAATATTTGCAGTGAGAATTGATTTATTTTACAGAAGAGTTTAGAATTCTAGATCTGATTTTTAATTGCTTGAATCCTAATTTATTGATTGATTTAATATTTCATAATTTCTTGAGAAATTCCCTAGGCCTAGCTTTTTAATCCCTTGAATTTACAACAGTTTTATTTATTATTTTGCATTGTTATTTCAATTTTAAATTAATTTGTTTAGCTTAATTATAAAACTCTATAATTTATTGTGTAGACTTGAGTCCTTGTGGAATTCGACCCCTAAGTACTGCAGTGATCTCTTAATTTGAGAGAGTAACTCTAGGGTTTAATTTGAGCATATCATATTTTGGCGCCGTTGCCGGGGACTCTTTGATCTACCATTAGATTTGAGTTTTTAATTTCGTCTAAATTTTTCTTTTTATTTTCTACTTACACGTTTTTATTTTTCTTCTCTTTGGTGTTTCAGGTACATGTCAAATAAGCCTAACACAAAGAGCAACAAGACTGGTCCTACTGTGACGCTTACAAATCAAGAGTTGGGAAAACTTGAGCGTGAGAACCGAAAAGCAGTCAAATCCTTGAAGATGGTTAACACAATCATTCTGATGCGTGATGCGGATGGTGCTTTGAGGGATCAAGAGGGCCACTTGTGCAATGAGCAGGACCAAAAGCTTGATGCAGAAGGCAATGTGATTGCTGAAGCTGTTGTCAACCAGCAAGCTATTGCTGTTGATGAGCCGAACCTTGGTGTCGATCGATTTAAGCCAGATGAAGAAAGAAGAAGTTGATTTAAGAAGACGAATTGTTAGAACAAGAATAAGAAAGAAGAACGAAGCAGTTGAATTAAGGAAGAGCGGATTAGGATTTTTGTCGTATCATAGGATTAGATATATAGAAGAAAGAAGAATTTAGGATTAGGATTACGATTTCTTTTTTCCTTTTTTTTTTATTAATTGATTAGGGTTTCCTTTTTCACACTAAAATATAAAAAAATCTTGTATACAAAATAGTCTGATAAATACAATTTTTTTTCTTGATATTAAATATAGGGATATGGTGCCACTTTATATTTAGATTGTTCTAATTACATTTATATGAAAGCCAAATGGAAACTATGATATTATATGAATTAATTGTATAATTTCCTTAATGTATATTTACAAATTATGATATTATATGAATAATTTTAATGTATAATTTTCCTAATTATGATTTTATATGAATTCATTGTATAATTTCCTTAACCCTTTTCTATTGTTAAGAAAATATTGTAATTTAACCATTTTGTTGTATAATTAATACTTTAAACCAAAATTATAAAATTGACATCTGCCTCATTCACAATAAGTACTAACTTTTAAAATCAAGCTTTAAAGAATAAGAAATTCTTTTAAAATTATAAATAGAAAAAGTTTAATATATTGATATTTAACAAAATTTAATTTTGATGTTGACTACATAAAACTATTATAATTGATTTTTTTCTTGACCCTTAAGGTCCAGTTGGTGACCACTTTTTTGAAAACGAGATGGAACATCTTGTTCTTTTTGCTTCTCGAATTTTCCTAGAATTATTAGCACTATAACACACTTTATAGAACTATATTTTCATCTTCAATTTTTTTAGTTAATTAGTTTTGATTTTTATTTTTGGTCAAAGATTAGTGGTTTTAGATTTAAAATGGTTACATCTGATTTTTTGATACTTTTTTAAATTTTGATTTTTGTTTTTAAGAGTTAGATATTATGTTTGAATATATATATATATATATATATAAGTAAATTGTTGGCTTAGAGTTTATTTTCAGACCAATTTCTTCCCCAAATATAGAATAAGTTAAAAAGAATAACTAAATTCCTTTACTAAACTAAATGATCTATTTTTTTACATTTATATGAAAGCCAAATCGAGACTATATGAAACCAAAGACAGAATTCTACATCACATTATCAAATTATCTGAAAGCCAAATCGAAAGATAAGAGAAACCAGAATATTAAACAGTTTTTAAAAAAACTTGAAAGCTGAAAACTTTGCTTTTGTCATGTGGTTTCATCTGTCGTGCTCACATAAGTTACCAACTTTTAAAACTAAGATTTATACAACCTTATTTTTTTTTCATGTCGACAGTTTAATCAACTTCTTATTAAATCAATTTACAGGTCGGATCCGCTAGTAGAAGTGAGTTATCTCTATAGTATCCTTGTTCGACATTCTTTGCAAATGCTGAGGAAAAAAAACTCATATTGATAACATAATAAGCATATATACATCTAGGTTCACCACCAAACAAGAGATAATATACGGAAATTTTATTTAATTATTGGCTATATTTATAAATTTTAAAAATGCTACTCAGTTTTTTTACAAACATTAGTTTGAGTGTTTACAATAGAATTTGAGACGAGCCATTATTGTTAATATCGGTGTAGTAATTATCACCCTCTCCCGTTTATAAAGAATGCTCTTTCGGTCCCATTTTATAAAAGTTTTTTTGCTATAAGTAATAATAATAATAATAATAATAATAATAATAATAATAATAATAATAATAATAATAATAATAATAATAATAATAATAATAATAATAATAATAATAATAATAATAATAATAATAATAATAATAATAATAATAATAATAATAATAATAATAATAATAATAATAATAATAATAATAATAATAATAAATACTTTATCATTTTTTAAAGTTCAACCAATAGAAAAAAAAACATAAGCTATTACATTAAAAAAAAAACTAGACATAAAGTTTGGGGCATAGGGAGTATCATTTTACCATTTTCAAACAATAAAAAATCTATAAATTTTTTATAATACTCTATATCAATACACCAAATAATTAAGTTTTTTCTATAATTTATACACTTAAATGATTGGGATTAAAACAAGATTTAGTTTAATTATTTCTATTGATAGGACACTTTGTGAAACATATGTACAATATTAAAACAACACTTTTTGTTAATCGGAGGAAACATGATTTATTATGATTTATGAAAGAGATTCTTTGACTTAAAAATAATGGAAGCTTACCTGAAAATTTTGTGAACCTCAAGTAAGGTGGGTTCATGTACAAATCTCATGTAAAGCTATTTGACTGTTCACTGTTTAAAGTCAAGAAACGATCCATATAATTCCTTTTGTTAGAAAAACTCACTATTTCCAAAAAATTACGTACAAAACTTTAGTTAGAGTAGTTTACAAGTGTAAGGTTCCGAGCGCAAAGTCTCAAATTCTCAATGCTCCCAAGTCACGCGACAATGATACAATGAATGTGATATCATAATGACCAGTATAAACTATTCGATAGCTACAACAATAGTCAAAGCCTTTGATCCCGAAATTGCATTATGGCGAAACAATTATGTGAATTTGCAGATTATTGCAAATCACATTGAGTGCACTTGTAAATTTAGTGCCATCAACAATCAAATTTTATGTTTTGTGTACGAATTTTTGGTTGAATCTTAATGACTGGGTGACGTCAGTCCACTTTTTCCACAAATTCGTTAAAAATCGATATATACTTTAGATTATGTAACGATTAATGTAAATGTATAACGTCAATTTTTTAATTCTCTCTTGGAGCCGAACTCAATACTTTTAGTTTACGTGAGCCAAACTCTATACTTTAGTTTACGTGAATATGATATCTCACTGTTGAAATCTAAAGGAGGTGGCGGCATATCAACAGTTCCTAAAAATAAAGAAAAAAAAATAGTATACATCTACAATTGTTTTCCACGTATACTCATCTTACTTATACACTATAAATACTCTTAAACCCTATACCAGACTTTATCATGATCATCACCATATTAAATACATACCAACATTAGTTAATAAATTCGTTTTACGTAATATATACAAATCATTTCATCATGGTGATGGCTAAGAACCGCACCAAGTTCTACATAGCGTTTCTTGTTGTTTTGATAGTGGTGGGATCTGTGTTACTAACCATTGAAGGACGACCGGTCAAGGATACTTCGAGAACCTCGACTCAATTAACAGATTCATCTGTGTTCAATGGAAGCGTAATGTCCTCGTTTAAACCAGTCGAGTCTTCGGTACAAGATTTTTCATGGTTAGCCACAGTGAAACAGTCCGGGCCAAGCCCAGGGGTTGGGCATCATCGAGCTAAGGGCTACAAAATTTTTGGACGAGCCGAAGATTCTGGTCCTAGTCCAGGTGTTGGACACTAGAAATAACAAACCTCATGAATTGAAATTATATAGTAACACCTTTACGTACCATGTTTGATAGCCTCTAAGATGTAATATTCTCTTTTTTTTTTTTTACTTTACTATCACATGTCTCTGCATAATAATCATTCAATCAAAGTCTTACTTTGAGTTTAAAAAAAAAGGAGACTGTATATGTACACTACAAGAAAATTGAGTTTTAATAACATTATAATATAGTGGTTTATGTGTTAATGCTATGTTTTACTTACCCATGATTTTTTTATAGCATTTCTACATTGGCAAACGCTATAGTATATACTGTTATCGGAAGGTTGTACTTCCCCTTTGAGCCTTGCCTTTAAATAGATCTTCACAACTTTAATTCCCAAAAGACATGGAAAGTAAGGAGGTGAATTCTAAGTTCCATGAAGCACCCAATATCAAAGATTGTGGTGAATTCCTACTATAACACAATATACTAATATAGCAAGGTGATTTTTAAGATATTGGTTTCTAGATTTAATTAATTGTGAACATGACGTTTTTGTTTACTAAAAGACTAGTCTTTTATTATAGTAAACAAACATATATATATATATATAAGAGAAGAAAAATGAAACAGAATGTTAAAAATATAAACGAAAAAAGGAATTGATGGTTAATCACAAATTCATCCACCCGACCCGAGGCAAATGACTTATTATAGATGTAACATTTTGTAATCGAAATTATGTTAGCATCGTTTTTAATTTATTTGAAATTTGTATGTTTTAATATGTAACCGATGTTACAATTATATCAGTAACTACATTACATCAGTTTTAAAAATGATGAACTCGTAGATTTTTTTTTCTTTTGGGTCAAAGATGAACTCGTAAATTTGTGTAGATCTTTATTAAGTGTAAGTTAATATCAATTTTAAGTACATGAATTATGTTAACACCGTTATAGTATGGATTAGCAATTTTTAGTGTTGTTCGATCATTCATACTACCAAACCGATGCGTAAATAGAATAACTCTATACATTGTGCGCATCTATGAAAATGATCACTATTAAAGGAAACCATATTACTATACAGTAGGAATGCAGTCATTACTCATAACTCATAAGTAAGATGGTGAACTAATTAAGCTATAGGAACATGTGTGAAATCATACATGTTCTTTGAAGCTTCCTTGGAAGTTATTTTTCAAATTTTGGTTTGTGTGGGTAGTCTAGATTAATCATAATGTCATTAAAAGATAACAACTTTTCAGAGAACGAAATATAAATCATACTCCAACTTAGATCATTAATCATATGTACAATCACAGCACCTAAACGTGGCCAAAGATTTCCTACATCTTTGGTTCTACTTCAATTAGAATCCATCGGTGATCAATGGTGAAGAAGATTCTCTTGTCATCTTCAATGGGCTAATTGAGTTATTATCTTTTTCTTTTTCCAATATTTTGATGATTCAATTCAAGTTAGTCGACTAGTAAAATTGTTCTATATTGTTACGAGAAAATTTATAGGTATTATGTGTTTTTTCGTCGCAACAAAATTTTTGTTAGAGATTTGTGACAAATTAAGGTAATAACTATTTGGTCGTAACAAATATCTCCATTATAACTATTTTGATGACAAATTTAGATACTAACTAATCTGTCGTAAATTACTACTAATTGTTACAAGTATATGTAACTACTTGTTACAAATTGCGTCAGAAATGTGAGTAACATATACTTTCAAAAAGCCACAAAATTTCTTCGCTAATTGACTCACGACAGGCTACAAGTTACTTGTAATAAAGTTGTTACAAATTGCTACACTTTTTCGTATCCATTACGAAACAATATAATGTGCGACAAGGTTTTATATGTAGAGCCAAAACAAATTATCTGAAAATATCCTTGAAAATCAAATTGCAAAACAAAAGTACAGAAGTTCCAATTAACGGTAAACCTTAGTTCTAAAAATTCAGGATAGATAAGAGTTTTAAACTTGTGACCAAATTCTCCCTGTGGTGTGAAGATCAAGCTTACCGCTTTCAATGTTGTTAGCCTTAGATGTGCAGGTGAGTACCTTGAGATGACTGATAATTATGGAGAAGAAAATATTGTCGGTATGACTGAGACTTTCGTCAATGAAGTGTTTGGGAACTGGACAAACTCGATCAAAGCTCTTCAGACTTGTGAGGAAGTGACCGATATGCTGAAGATCTTCACATTATCGCCAGATGTGTTGATTCTTTAGCTGTCAAAGCCTATGCTGCCCCGAGCCTTTTCAATTGGCCCGTGGGAGGAGGAAAGAGTGCTACAAGCGGGCAGAACATAGAAGATGAATCGCATTTGTGGAATGGAATCTCGGCTTCCGGAAAGATGCTGCAAATCCTACCTACCAAAATGTGATGAAAAAGACAATGATATATAACTGTTAATTTACCTTTCCATGTATAATGATTCTTGGTGTATGATTCTTGGCTAAGAGAGAGAGGGAAGGGAGACATAGATCTCGTAGGAAGAGGAGAGAATGTTAAGAGGTAGAGAAGGGAAGTCAAAGAAGTAAATCCGTCCATTCATTTTATTGTTACCAACGGTGAATATCAAATGAGGTGTGATCCTCTCCTTTAAGAATTAGCCAATCAGAAACAAGTCTGTTTATTTGTATTTTAAAAGTTTTTTCTTATGTTATTTTTTCTAATTACTATATTAATCAAGTTCCTTTGTATTATCATTATACTAAAAAAGACAAACTAGAGTATATCACAAAAACTATTTACAAATAATTTGATAACATAATCAAGTTCATTTGCAAAATAATTATATTTTCTGTTTATATAGAAAAACATAGCATCGTAAATCCCTCGCAAATATTGCTAGGAAATTGCTAGGGTCTCTCGCAAAAGACTAACAAAATTATAAAAAATATACAATTTGTGTTTCCAGATATTTAATTCCCCCAGTGTTTAAAATTTTAGCAAATAAATCCATAAACTAAAATTCAAAAATTTTCAATTTTTTAAAAGATTTGCGAGAGAATTACGAGAAACCGTAGCAAATTCCTCGCAAAATCTTTAGGGTTTAGGTTTTGAAGTTGTCATTTGTGTCAATATTTGCGAGGAAAATGCTATAATTTGAGTAGTTTGCGATGAATTTGCGACGGATTTGCTATACGTCTAGCAAATCAATCGCAAATTTGTCGCAAACCTTGTATATCTATTTTATAAAAACCATCAAAATAATTTAAAAAAATTAGTCAAATAAACTTTCAAGTATATTATAAGGTCCAGTAGTCTCATCATACTCTTTTCTACCATCAAACTTTCCAAAATTGTCCAATTTTGCATTTTCCTCTAATCATTAACTATCTTCTACTATATCTTCTATATATGTTCATTACATTGAGACAAATTATATATATATATATATATATATATATATATATATATATTTCCAACAGTTTTGTGTTGCACTGTCATATCTTTGATTATAAGTTTGGATTCATCTTTTCAATCATTAATAGTAATGTAATTAGTTTTTAGGGTTTAGGGTTTAGGGTTTAGGGTTTGAAATTTGAAATTTGCGATGCAATTGCGACGAATTTGCTATGCATCTAGCAAATCTGTCGCAAAGTTGTCGCAAATCTTGAATATCTATTTTATAAAAACCATCAAAATAAATTTTAAAAATTGTTAAAATTAACTTTCAAGTATATTATAAAGTCCAATGGTTTCATCATACTCTTTTCTATCATCTTCTTAATCATTAATAGTAATGTAATTCAGAATAATTCACCTTATAAACATTTAATTGTATTTCAGAATAATTCTTTAAAATTTTGTAATATTTATAAAAAAAAAAAAAAATTCCTACTATTGCAATGGATTTGCTATGGCCTCTGCAATTCACTCGCATATCCCTAACAAATTTGCTATGGAGTTTGTCTTCGCAAAAGCCTCGCAATATTGCGATAGATTTGCGAGGGATTTTACCTTCCCTGCAAATTTGTCGTGAATCCCTCGCAAATGTGCAGCGGATTTGCGATGACCTCCTTTCTCGCAATTTTGCGAGGGATATGCTAGTAATTTTTTTGGTCTCGTACTACCCTCGCAAATCCAACGCAAATTCGTGAGAACTCTTTTCCGTTGCAAATTGTCCTTACAAAAAGCGTGTTTTCTTGTAATGTGTGGTTACTTAGCTGGCAGTGTAAGTAGATCTTGACCATTTTCGCAATTGGCTCTAACCTTTTTAAAATAGGGTTCTAGACTTTTAGGTTAAATCAAATTAGTCTCTCACATTAGGATCTCACATAACATAGCTAGGTACGCCAAAAGTTTCTCATGTGTGTTTTAAATATAATATCAAAAGCTTTTGACTCATATTTCTTTTCGTAGGAAAAACGACAACTAACCTTTTCTCGTGATGCATGAGTTAACTAATATCTTAGCCTTTGTTCGAAGTTACTAATTACAAGAACAAGATAAACATGCATGCACAAACGTCGTCTTGTTTCCATCACATTAAAACTCACACACACACACACAAAAAAACCCAAATACTATTAGAAAACAAAAGAGACCCTGGAACTCATCCGACAGTGGCAGTAATTGTTAAGGATTTTGGGAATAATTCATATTTTATTTGAGAATATTTATTTTTATATATTGTTAGAAGATAACAAATACAGTAAGACGCACAACAACGAAAACAAAAGAAGGATGAGCTGGGAAGCACGTGTGAGGGAGAGAGAAGCACGTGCAACAAAGACAGTGCAGGGTTGACCGGAGACCGTAGGGTCGCGAGAAGTGGGAGACGCACTGTCCCCTACACAGGTCTCTTAGACCATCTCCCTTCAAGTAACCCACTTAAGTTACTTTAATCTTAATTAATTATATAAATTATACTAAACTAATTAAAATAATTCACTTAGAAACTTAAACAAAATCATCTTTGCACTAGAGAAACTCACATAGGTTGCTCAAACATTTAAATAATAATTTTTTATTTAAAATAGTAAATAATAAAATTTTACGAAATTCAGAATAGTAAACATATATTACAAAATTTGGGAAACTAAACATATTTTACAAAATTCAAAAAATATTTATTGTTGGGTTGCACCAAATTTTTGCCAGATATACTCAATCAAGTCGTTTTTCAAAAGATCATGCATTTGTGGATCATGAACGTCATTTCGAATGCCCATCATGTTATTTAGATTTGTTGACATATCTGTAGAGTACGATAGGTCGACATGAGAAGTTATGCTTCCTTCATTGTGATAGAACTCTGATGGTTCGTAGAAATTGTACTCATGTCGTTCGTCTTCCACTATCATGTTATGCAATATGATACATGCTCTCATTATTTTGTCTATTTTTCTTTTATCCCAAAAAAGTGCGGAATTCTTCACGATTGCAAACCTAGCTTGCAAGACTCCAAATGCACGCTATACATCTTTCAGGCATGCTTCTTGATATTGAGCAAAAAGTTTTGCTTTTTGGCCTTGTGGAAGTGTAATCGATTGGATGAAAGTCACCCAATTAGGATAGATACCGTCAGTGAGGTAGTACGCCATTTTGTATTGCCGTCCATTGACAAAGTATGTAACTCTTGGAGCTCTGCCTTCTAGGATATCATCAAACACCGGTGAGCGGTCCAAAACATTAATATCATTTAACTTACCTGGTGGACCGAAAAATGCGTGTCAAATCCATAAATCTTGCGATGCCACAGCCTCTAGTACGATTGTCGATTTTCCAGATCCACGTGAATATTGTCCTTTCCATGCAGTGGGACAATTCTTCCACTCCCAGTGCATACAATCTATACTCCCTACCATTCCGGGGAAACCGCGATGTTTTCCAATATTAAGTAATCGTTGAAGGTCTTCTGCTGTTGGCCTTCTAAGATACTCGCCTCCAAAAATATTTATTACTCCTTCCACAAATTTTTCAAGGCATTTGTGGGCGGTTGTTTCAGCGAGTCGTAGATATTCATCCATTGCATCTGCCGAACATCCGTATGCCATCATACGAATAGCTGCCGTACATTTTTGAAGTGCAGAAAGACCCAGCCTTCCAATAGCATCTCGTCTTTGTCTGAAGTATGAGACTCCATTCTCAATAGTATTGACAATACGAATGAACAATGGTTTGTTCATTCTAAATCGACGGTAGAACATTCCGTGATTGTAAGTCGGATTCTCACTAAAATAATCATTCCATAGCCGAGTGTGGCCTTCTTCGCGGTCTCTATTAATGTGCACTCTGCGAAATATTGAAGCTGATGGAACGTCTTGGTGAGTGTAGTTGTATTGAATCTCACCCACTATATTATCGACTTCCTCCTCTACCATTTCATCGACTTCTGGATCAGAACTCCAATTAGACATTTCTTGATAATTTGGCTTTGTTGTGAGGCTTATGGGTATTATGTCTTAGGAAATTTGTTTATTTTGTGATAGAAATGGGCTTATAGGAAGACACTGAAGTTATAAGAAAAGGAATGGATTGAATTGGAGAGAGATTGTAATGGAGATTGTGTAACAAGAAGAACTGAAGTTACAAGAAAAGGAATGATATGAATTGGAAGAGAAGAAGCGGATGAAATGAAGTTACTCAAACAATTGTTCAATATATAGACTTAACAAAAGACAAAAAAAAAACAAAACCCTTTCACGGGTTGGACAAACCGTGAGTGTCCTTGACAAAGGCCATACAATCCACACAAAGGCCAAAAGCCATACAATGCATACAAAGGGCAAAAGTCATATCAATGTTACAAAAGGCTAAACCATACAACCCTTTGAAAAGGCAAAAGCCGAGTACACATAACCCTACAGACCTACGGATAGAAAATGTGACACTAAAACACAACACCCATCACGGGTCTCCAACATCAACACATCTTAGTCAACAAGACAGCTTCTTCCTTTCGATTGACATCATCACGACTTGGAACCTGAAATATAATTAGAAGACAATATGAGTTAAACACAACCACAAATTTATTACATACCAAATGTAAAACACAAATCGGTTAGTTAAACACGAACACAACAAGTTAAGTAAACCGAAACCTAAATGTTGGTCAACATTTGATCAAGGAGTTTGTCTCTAAGGCGTTCTTCAGCAGGGGTTAGTTCACTCTTGTTAACCAAACTGTCTAGCAATCTCATTTTGCCGTGCCTCTCTTTAGCCGCTTGTTCTTGATCCTTCATTGCTATGATCTTATCTAGCTTAACCACTGAACCATCCTCCACTTCATTACTCACTGCCGGTTTCCTCCCTTTTTTCTTGGAAGCTTTAACCCCCGGAGGCCTCATTTTAGCTCCATCATTGCTCGAACCGGGTGTGTATGCTCCTTCTGGAGCAAGCTTAGTCCGCTTATGGCTACATTCCTCCGTGATCCATTTATGATCATTCTTGAGTTCCCTCCAGCAATGTTCTAGCAAAAATGGCTTCTTCTGATCATTCTTGTAAAGCTCATACGCCATGCTAATGACATCATCTTCTGATTCTCCACTCTTCTTTCTTGAACTCGCTTGTGTGTAACACCCAACAAACTTGTTGACTTGGTGGTTTATCTTGCTCCACCTAGCCTTACATTGCGAAGGACCTCTTGCATTTGAACCGGATGCACCATCATTTGCTTTGTAATAATCTGCAACCCTCTTCCAGAAACTATTTAGCCGCTGATCGTTACTGACAACAAGATCTTTGCTAGTGTTTAACCAAGCGCTTATGAGATTTCGATCCTCCTCTGCACTCCACCGCTTCCTAACTCCTCCGCCTCCGTCTTCTTCAGTCTCATCTATTGTAACCTCGATACACTCTTCAGATTCAGATGCAGGGCTAAAGTGAACTGGCTGAGAAGAAACGGATTGGCTAAAGTGAAGTGGCTGAGAAGAGAAGGAAGAGGTAAAGTGGACAGGCTGAAAAGAGAATGTATTTGGAAGAATCGGATTTTCAGAACCGTTTGAGTCTTTTTGAGAATTCAAAAGATCAACAAAATATGGCTGTGGAAAACGATTAAGGTTTTTAGGATCCATTGCTTGTGTTTAGGAAAGCTGATGTAAAACGAGAAGGGTTTCTAGGATAAAAAGTTAATGGTTTTTGGAAGTTCTTAACAATCACGGTTTATAATGAGGTCAAGGTTAGTTGCGCTTTAAACCTAAAGGTTTATTGTGGTAAAGCAAACTGAGTGATTAGTATCAAAGAGATATACTTTTCAGTATATCTCTTTGAGTAGACATGTTGTAAGAGATACACTTTCTCAGTAAATCTCAATGGCTAAAAGTATTCAAAAAGCTGATGTTTAAAGTCAAAACTATATTCAAAGACTATCATTTGCTTTGTTGAAACTTTTTAAACACAACCGCAACACTTGATCAAAAAAAACAATTGCACTTGAACAAATTTTAATCACAACCGCAAACTCAAACACTTGAGCAAACAAAACAATAACATGTGGCAAAACATGTACCACAAAAGCAAACTCAAACCACTCCATACAACAAGACAACAACCCTTGAGCAAATTTTAATCACAAACTGAATCTAAAACACTTAATGCAAATAAGACAACAACAGTTTCAGAAATTTAAAAGCCAAACGGGTTTTAAAAAATATTTAAACACTTGACCAAATAAAACAATAAATACGTAGGTCACAATCTATAACACAATTACAAACATAGCACAAACATAACACTTCAAAAACATCAATAAAGCAACTAACTCATGCCAACACACAAACTCAAACATAATCTAACAACAACATATCAAAGCTAGAGTACCATACCTTGGATGGTTAAGAGAATCCAACCGCTGTATCCACTTCATGGATACCACTCTTCACCATTTAACCTCGCACAAAACAATACAAAAGGGTCAATATTAATCACACAATAACTTATACAAAACATAAACCAAAATACATTCTACTCCTAATAAGAACAACAAACTGGTTCACTCTACAAGCTATAACAAAAAGGACAAACATATCTAATCTCATAAAAAAGCAATCAGACAATCAATCGATTATAACCGAAACCAGTTAACCCTCCACACAAAGCTCAAAATCAATTGAACATCAAACTAATCTCATGTTCTACGCCTAATCAGTCAAATCGACAGAAAACAATCACCATTCAAACAATCATTCGAATTAATCTTAGCCACCCGATATGAATCAACAAAACATGCAATAAATTGGAGATAAGAACACGAACCTTCTCTCTCCGACTCGTTAGCCAGTGGACCTCGCCGTTCGCTGTAGGCCACCAGAAGTAACCTCCGCCGTCGTTGTCCCACCACAAGAACCCCACCGTCGTTTCTCGTGAGAACCCAACCGTCAATTCTAACGATTCCGCCGATCTGGAAGCCATCGCCTCCGGGTCATCAACAACCAACCAGTTTAAGCCGGAAAAATCAATGGATTCGACGTCAATCCATTGATTTTTCCGATTACAGAAGAATCGCATCTTCATCCGCTGTTACATTCGAGAGAGAAGAGAGAAAGAAGTCGGGGGAAGAAAGGAAAAAAATGAGGAAAAAATAAAAAAAAAACACTTTTATATTTACTCACCCATTATTCACCAGGCGCCACGTAGAGTTCCTAAAGAGTTTCTCTGAATCCTTCCTAAGTAACGATTCTCGGCTAACTGAATCCAGAAATGATTTTTAATTGTTTTTTTGGGGCCCAAATCCATGAGTAACCCACTAAGTAATTACCAGTGGAGATGCTCTTACAACATCGTTTTTGCCTTTATGAACAAAACCAACAAATATTTCTTTGAATTTTAGAATTATTATTTCTTTTTTTTAGGAGATTTATTTGAAAATTAGTGAATAACTCCATCCAACTGTTAGAGTCATGCTAAATAATAATATTTAAATTTAATTGATTACAGTAATTCCAAAACAATGTAGCATCGTATATGTGATTTAGAGTTGATGAAAAAGATATATATATATATATATATATATATATATATAGCAAAAAGATATATGTTTAAAAAGATATATATATATATATTTTAAAAGATATATATATATATATAGCAAAAAGAAGATATATATTAATGATTAATGATATATGGACCAACCTCTTTTGTAATTGTTTTAAGCACTTGGACCAAGCTGGACCCAATTTTAAAAAATTCATGTCCTCACTGTTCATTAAGATTCTTTGACCTTTTGACTCATCCAATTTTTTTGGATGCAAGTCTTCATACTTATATCGGCCAAGTCCGGCATTTAAAAACATAGTTTGTGGTGGTTGGATTTATATAATTATGTAATACTGCGTCAGCGTGGCATACATTTGTAAATCAAATAAATAAATTACTTATATCTACTAAAATGATTTGGTTATTTGGTAGAGACATACGGTCGTGGGAGCTCTACTAATTTTAGTGCCTCTCCTCCCTAATTATTCGGTTGGTATATAATGTGTAACTGTAGGAATAACCAATTTTGTGTGTGTTTCTGTGCAAAATTTTGACATGATCACCAGTTAATTATAACCCTAAGTCTTGCAACAACATGCTACATAAAATAGTTACAATCCATCATACCTATTGGTCTAATATATCATATCAAAGAAAAATTATTGATAAATACATGCGTATACTAATAACAAATCTCATGAATAAAGAACTTCTTTACATTTCATCATACTCATCTGTATGTTTTAGATATCTGGATATGTTTCAATAACATAACATATTTCATGAATAAAAAAACTTAATAAAATTTCAAATACTCATCTCTATATTTAGAATAGCACACAATCTGAAAAATCATGTCCGCATTTAGAATAGTCCTATAAAATGCTGTAAAAATAGAGATTCATTTTTTCCATCAAATTAAATATATCGATATCAAAAAAGTGATTACAACATACATAAACACTCCAATACAACCTTTATATGAAAAATTATGAGCACCATAACCTTATATAATGCACCATTATAATAATAAAAAAATGATTCTCCTAGATTTTTCCTTAACGGAAAAATAGATGGACAAAGACAAGAGACAATAATCACAAACTTCTTTAGTTGTTCTTGACAGCCTGATTCTTCTTCTCTTTTTCACTCAAATTTCTTTAAAAAAAAAATTAAAATTAAAATAGAAGAAAAACAGACAATAATACGGTCCAAGTCCATGGATCTTATCACTGCTCCCGAATTTATATGATTTCGATATAATTGTCTTAGAATATTTGTCTTCATCTATCCGATATTGATTTATTTATCTCGAATAGTTATTCTGTAAATTCTCGTACTTTCCCGACATTACATTTGTGCCTAAGCAAATTAAAACTCTAACAAAAACAAGTTACAGTCTAGATATAACTTTTAAACTATTTATCACGCATATTAATTATATATGTACGAAGTACGAACCAGACACAAACGTTAACGAGAATATATAAATGTATGCTTATATTAATCCATGCACGTCTTGTTTAGCTTCTAATTAGTTTAGAATGTTGTTATAATGTCATTGATGCTATATATTTTTACCAATGAATTAGGATCGGACCCGCGCTATAGCACGGAGGAATATATAATTTGTAACATAATAAAAAATTTAATATATATTCGTAAAAATAACTTTTTTCAAAGTTATAAAGATTGCATTCGTCAAAATTACACACTCATAATGTATGTTACATACTAACCTAAGTAACCCAAAGTAAGTAGATTGTATTACAGGTCTATTCTTAAATAAGTAATAATACAAAATATGATAATGTAGAGCTAAAAATTTTTACATGTTTTGATCTGTTGAAAATTTCATATATATATATATATATATATATATTCAAAAATGAATTGATTAATTACTCCAATAATTGTTATAGGCAAAATAGACCTATATGTCGATTTTAAGATATTCTGGTCCATTGAAAAACTACATAGATATATATATGTATATCTTTCAAAATGAATTTGATTAAGTACTCCAAATATATCAATGATGGAAAAATCGATCAATGATTTGTCATAAAATAAAGATAAAATATATTTAGAAAATATTATATATTAAAAAAATTAATGTAAATAAATATTTTTATTAAAAACTATTTGTGAAAAGGAACACATTTATCGCTGAATATAGGCTAGTTTGAATACAAATTTTGTTTGGATAAAATTACTCTACAATTAGACATAGGATTTCTATATTCAATTAAATATTAATAATATTTCGATTTGATGTTTCAAACAAATACAACATTAGGAATACATTGAATTGAAGGAGTGGCTAGTTTTATTTAAATTGAGAAAGAAATTATTAATTAGATTGACAAAATTGTCAAGGTCTATAGACAAAAGCAACTTTGAAGTTCTAAATCCTAATTTGAAACTAAACAATAAACATTGACCTATTTCTACGATTTGACCGTTAAATAAAGAAATGAAACTTGTAAAAGGTGTAAATTTTCCATCAGCGACGTAAATTTGAAACCAGTAAAGAAAAAAAGTTATTCTATAAAAGACAAAACAGTCAATCTATTTATATGGTATGATCTATTTTGGTTAGGGCATCTCCAACAAGACTCCTCATTTTGAAGGAAGCAAATCCTCAAAATGAAGATTTGAGGGTGGTTTGCTCCAATAATGACCCTCAAACAAAATTTTAAAAACTAATTAATTTGCAATATAGTTCTTAATGTTTCCAAAATTCACTAATAATTATAGAAACTCATAAATAAATCTATAACATATATTTTCTATATTATACAACATAAAATATTCTTTATTTTATTATACAACACACATTATTACATAATAAAAGTTACATGAAAATATAAATTACATATATAATGATTAAAACTTTCATATAAATATATATATATATATATATATAAATATATATATATATATATATATATATATAACACAATAAAAATTATATCAAACAATATTAAAAAATACAATACCTTATATGATAAAACAAAATAATATATAATTTTCAAAAAACATAAAAAAAATTACATGTAAAAGTATAAAATTACTCAATATAACTATTTTCATAGTGCTCTCATATATGATAAATTATTGCATTATTGTTGTAAAAAAATAATTTGTAAATGGTATATCTTTTATATATCAATAATTTTAATTTTAACTTAGTGTGTTTGAATTTATATAGATATATATATTTATAACAATTAAATTTGATAAAATTATTTGTAAGATATATATATATATATATATTATAAGAACTAAAATGAAATTTGTAAAAATATTTGAGGGTCTCAATATTGCACCCTCACTGTTCAAACCCTTAAAATTTGAATGTTTAAGGGTCTATTGGAATTCAAATAACCTTCAAATTTAAAGGTTTGAGGTTTGTTGGAGATGATCTTAGAGAGATTAGATAGGCTTTGATGTAACACAAGTAAGTGGGAGCTGTCTCGTGTGGGTCCTGATTTCGTTCCCAGTCTTTCGCACTTTGGTTTGACCAAATTTTTTTAATTATAAATTATATACAAAACACGATTCAGTATTTTATTTAAATTTTATCGTACAAATATGGTAGATAATAATAAATTTGGGTGGTTGTGGTTACTGTATACAACTGGTGGTATGATTGTCTATTATATTAGTATAATTTTGTTAACGAATAATTAAGATACTAAAACATAGTATATACTACTATAACTGATTTCATATTTTGTAATATACACTTGTAAGATTAGATATTTCTTCCAACAGAAAAAAAAGTAAGCCCCATTTTGTACATCCAAAAAAAAAAACTGCGAGTTTTAAAACCATGCGTATGAAAGAAAATATTAAAACTTGGGACCTTTAGGGGCTATAAAAACGGAATAAGTGCCATTAGTGTTAATGACGAACGAATCGAACAAAATAGTACAAGTGATAATGACCTAAACCTCAACCAAATGCAAACACTATATCTAACAATGTTAGACTAACATCTCTACTAGGCCTAAAATATTAATGAAACCTAGCAAAACTTGGACTATATTTCATATACACCCTCTTCTTAATACTATATTCCTTCTGTTTTATGAATACTTTTTTTTTTTTTTTTAATGAATCACACATTACAAATATTAAAAAAAAACAAAGTTGATTTAACTCAATTTGATTATTTTGTTTAAATATTAATACACTTCTCAAAACGAATGGAATTTTTTTAAATTAATCATTTTTTAAAAACCAACTAATTTTATGAAACCAAACAAAAATACTCCTATTGAGGTTAATTCAAAAATTTAGCCAAAAGAAACTAATAACGAACAAACAAAGAGTTATAAAAGCCACACGTGTGGCGCATAGCCTGCCGCTGCGCAGATAAGGTCCTTCTCCTTCGTCTTCCTTCCTTCTTCTCTCTCAGTTCCAAAAATACCTCAAAGCTCAGAAAAAAAAAAAAAAAAATTAATATGCCGGGGAATTTAGAGCCGTTGGATCTCGGAATCCAAATACCATACCATTTCAGATGTCCAATCTCACTAGACCTAATGTCCGATCCCGTTACCATCTCCACAGGTCAAACCTACGACCGCACCAGCATCGACTCATGGATCGCTATGGGCAACACCACTTGCCCCGTCACACGCGTCTCTCTCTCCGACTTCACTCTCATACCTAACCACACTCTCCGCCGTCTTATCCAAGAATGGTGCGTCGCTAACCGCTCCAACGGCGTTGAACGGATCCCTACTCCTAAACAACCTGCGGATCCTATTTCCGTTAGGTCTCTCCTCAGCCAAGCTTCCGCAATTACCGGAACTCACGTCTCTGTTCGCTCCCGCGCCGCCGCGATTCGTCGTTTGAGAGGATTGGCTAGAGATAGCGAGAAGAATCGCGTTTTGATCGCTGCTCATAACGCCAGGGAGGTTTTGGTCAGGATTCTGTTCGCCGATGTCGAAACGACGTCGTCTTCGACGGAGCTTGTCTCTGAGTCGCTCGCTCTCTTGGTTGTATTGCATATGACGGAGACGGAGTGTGAGGCTGTAGCTTCGGATCCGGGTCGGGTCGGGTTTATGACCCGGTTGCTGTTTGATTCCTCGATTGAAATTAGGGTTAACGCCGCGGCGTTGGTTGAGATGGTGTTGACCGGATCCAAATCGACGGATCTGAAATTGGTGATTTCCGGATCCGATTCGATTTTCGAAGGCGTTCTCGATCTTCTCAGGAATCCGATTTCGTCGCGGCGAGCTTTGAAGATCGGAATCAAGGCCATCTTCGCGCTCTGCCTCGTGAAACAGACGAGACATCTCGCGATCTCCGCCGGAGCTCCGGGGATTTTGATCGACCGTCTCGCGGCGGATTTCGACAGGTGCGATACGGAGAGAGGTTTAGCGACGGTGGAGCTGCTCTGCCGGTTACCGGAAGGATGCGCGGCGTTTGGCGAGCACGCTTTGACGTTGCCGCTTATGGTGAAGACGATACTGAGGGTTTCGGATAGAGCGACGGAGTACGCGGCGGGAGCGTTGTTGGCTTTGTGTACGGCCGAGGAAAGGTGTAGAGATGAGGCTGCGGCGGCGGGGTTGGTGACGCAGTTGTTGCTTCTCGTGCAGAGTGATTGTACGGAGAGAGCGAAGAGGAAAGCTCAGATGCTTTTGAAGCTTCTCAGAGACTCTTGGCCTGACGATTCTTCTACCGTTAACTCCGACGATTTTGGTCGTACTGAAGTGGCGCCGTTTTGAATTTTTTTTTTTTTTTTTTTACATTTTGTTTAACACGTTATTAATTCTTTGTTAGAAATTTTAGTGTAGTCTTAATTATGTAATTAATTTTTTAAAACCAAAAAAAAGGAATCAATAGTCTTTTTGCCTAATTATTACTTAGCTTTTTTTAATTTTTCTTCTGGTTTAAGTTTATTAACTTTATAAAAATTGTGAGCCAAAACATGTATGTAAGTATGTTTATGTTTATAATTGGGAAAGTTGTTAAAATGCATAACGGAAGCAGCTGTAAATCGTCGTCCAGTATGGTTAATTAAGAGGAATCAATTTTATCTTGTAAGTATCTTTAGTTTCAAGTAATTCATTTGTTTAGTATGCTAAAGGTAGATGAATGACTTGTTTTTGAGGCAGTTGATTCGTAAATCTACTATCAGCCGGTAGGTATGCATTATATTTTTATTTTTTTTCTCATTGATGCACACTTATAAGGTATGTATGCAAAATTGCAAATGCAATGCAATTTTGGTTATGATTTAAATTTCAATACATTTACAATATTTTTAACATTATACATTAGTTTGCTTTCATTTATGATTTCCAAAACATCGATGTTGATTTATAATTCTCATTGTGATCCTAGGCTTAAGTTTGTTGCAAAACCAAATATATATTAAATTTGTTTTATTGGTTGGTTCAGGGCTAGCCCTATGAACAAAATAATAATCAGTACATAATAAAATAGCACAGGTTAAGGGTCTGACTAATTTAAACGCAGCGTTTGCGGTTGCGGTTGTGAGAAACTGCGGAAGCAGGTGTTTGCAATTTCAAGCGTTATTAAACGTTTTGAATGACTGTTTTAACGTTTTAAAATCGATGTTGACTATAAAATGAAAAAAATTGGATTATATGATCCATTATGAAACCCATACCCCATAAGCTATGAGTTTATTAGCTCTTTAAATTTGTTTCAACAATCAAAAGTGATAATTATTAATTAACAACTATAACCAAATTTTCAAACTTAAAATCAATTAGCATTGTAATTACAATGATCAATGTTCATTATATATATTATGTAAGGTCTTTTTAAAACTTCAGATGTGAAATCTTTAGAGCATCTCCCATTTGTCGAGAAGAGAAATTTAAAATCATATTTCAGTAATATAATTAAATTTCAAATTAAAATAAAATTTAACCACTAATAAAGAAACAAATGTTTGATGATTCACATAAAAAGCTTATCAAATGAGAATTATTTTTTTCTCCTGTTTTTATTGCCATTTTTTTAAATATTATTTTTTATGTCACTTTTCAAAAACATTCTCTTATACTGTCCATTTTCAACAAATTTTTTTTTTAATATATAAAATCACTAAATTCTATACCCTAAATATTAAATCTTACTCCTTTAAAACTATACCCTAAATATAAAATAGAGAATTCAAAACTTAATTGTGTAAATAAAAAAATATTGTAAATGTGTAAAAGAGGACAAAAACGAAATTTTTCTAAAATAAATAATATTTTTTGAAAAGGAGAATTTCTAACATATTCTCCTTTTTTTAATGGTCAAATTTAACCGATAAACCATTTATAAAGATGTTCTTACATGAGGTAAAAAAAAAGAAAAAGATGTTCTGACATATCTCCAAATTGATGATTTTTATTGGTCTATCTTGAATAAAATCTCATGTAGGACCAACAATAAACTTTTAATTTGTAAAATGGCCATAGATTTTTATTTCAAGGAAGATATTTGGGTTCATTCACCTCTTTTATTTAAACCAATCTAATAATGCCACATCATATTAAATAAAATAGATATTAATAAATAATATAAAAAATCCTTAATCAAAAATAGAAATATATTAACTTAAATATATTGAAACCGACATATAATCTCGTTTAATTACAAAATATAAATTTTAATTCTCTTTTATAAACTCAAACCAATATATAATTTCATTTAGTTATAAAATCTAAACTGTAATTCTCATTTGTCAACCAAAACTGACATGTATAATATATTTTAATTGTAAAATCTAAAATCTAATTCTCATTTGTCAATTCAAATCGATATATAATTTTGTTTAATTATAAAATCTAAACCCTAACCCCCTCCTCCATTTAATTAATAAATCGAAACCTTTTTTGTCAATCAACTTGCATTAGATTAAACTAAACCTTTTCTGTTGGTACACCCGAAACCGGTTCAGCTGGTAAATCTGATACAATTGGTATAGTGACAAGAGGGTTTAAACGCAAAGACATTACAAGGGGAGATAGAGTTTTTTGCAATCTCTTCTGCTCATTGATTTCTCTCAGAGGGACGAAGGTGAAGAAGATTCTTCAAAACTAGATGCTAACAAGAGAATATCATGTAGAATCCCGTGAATCTCCTTCAGATGGAGTTCCAAATTTATCGCTTTGATAAATTGTTGTGAACCAGAGGTGAATAGAAGCTTCCGATAACTTAGATTGGAGGCGTGTTGAAGTGCAAGGTACATTGTTATTGCTTCCGCCGGAAGCGGGGATCTGATGTGACGTGAGTTCGCATGTCCTATTCTTTAAGTGTTTGAGAGGGTATCGATGAAGATCCAGCCAAAACTAGCATCTCTAGAGTCTTCTTTCCATGCAGCATCCGTAAAACATCTCATCGTGTCTGATCCCCATTCAGGTCTTTGGTGGTACGAAATAGCGTGCAATCTAGGGTTTTTTGAGGTTTGGCTTAAGTACCATTCTCGGGTTTGGGTGATGGCCTGGGTCACCGCTTCCACTGGGTTGATAGATTTCTGTTCGAAGAAGAGCTTATTGCGGCTAGTCCACATCGTCCACAAAATCCAGGGACCAAGGGCACCATCAGCAATTCCAACGGGCGGTAAACATATAAGGTTTCAAGATATCTCAATTCCTATTCTTATACTTTGTACACCGGATGAATCGATCTGGTTTTTGAAAGGCGTATGATCCCAAATTTGTTTGGTAAATGTGCAGTGAAAAAACAAGTGGTCTGGTCTCCTCCTGACCACATAAAGGACAAACAGCAGAAGGATTAATTCCTCTGCTTCTCAGATTCTCACCTGTTACAGGAAGAATTTAATCTTTGGTAAACAATGTTGCTTCCATATCTTTTTTTCCCAATTAAACCTTTTGTTTGATCTTCACGGTGTGGTTATTTTTCTGGTTTCATACGCATCGCTTGATAACCTGATTTTGCTATGTATTCTCCATTTTTTTGTGAGTAACAACAAGTGGCGATCCTCTGGTCCATGTTTGCTAGGACGGATGGACATAATCTCCTTTTCATGTTCTGGGAGTAGGCTTCTAACTTTCTCGGTGTTCCAGTTCAAATTTGAGGGGCATATTAGGTCTGCTACTGTAGGATTCTGGGAGGCTTCTAAAGGTGGACCCATTGGGACAGTAGGTGAGGAGAGGATAACCAGGGATCATACCATATTTGGGTAGATGCTTCTGAGCCAATTGCTTTGCCTAGGTGAGTTTTGATCAAGTCTCTACCAATGCATATTCCTCTTCATCTGTTGAAGGCTAAAGAAGGTAAAGTGCAGTTCAGGAAAGGAGTGTCGCGACAATAATTTCCTAGTAGGACTCTAGCCAGTAAGATGATTGGGTGGGTTAGGATGTGCTAGCTCACCTTGGCTAGTAGTGCATCATTAAATTTGGGTATATCTCTGAAACCTAGCCCCCTATCTTTCTTTACATATGTCATTTTTGACCAAGCTATCCAACACATCTTTTTGTTTTCCTCAGAATCATCCCACTAGAAGCGAGTGAGGTGGGATTGGATTCACTTACAAAGTGAGCCTAGTAACTTGAAGCAAGACATGGCATATACAGGCATAGAAGCAAGCACTGGCTTTAGCATTGTGGTCTTCCCAGCAGAGGACAATGGCCTATTAGACCAGATTTTTGAGTGCTGCTTTATCCTGTCAACTATGTTGTTGAACATATCTTGTTTTTCCGACCAAATAGCTCAGGTAAACCTAGATATTTTCCAAGTCGGCCTACTTGTCTCAATATTAAAACTTGCATCACTACAGTCCGTGTGGGCTCATAAGTCTTTGCTGAAAAGGTGACTGCCGATTTACTCTTATTAATCATTTGTCCAGAGGCTCTCTCATATGTTTGGAGGATGGTCTTTAGCTCAATGCAACTTTGTTTATCTGATCTGGAGAATAAAATTGTATCATCTGCAAAGAGAAGATGATTGACTGTGGGGCTGGTTTTTGAGACTCTGATTCCAGGTAATCGTTTGTCATGTTGAGCTTTGTTACATAGTCTGGAATGTACTTCAATGCATAAAATGAAACATAAGGCGAAAAAGGATCGCCTTGTCTAACTCCTCTCTGGGGTTTGACTTTTCCTTGTGCAGAAATATTAAGGAGGTATGAGTAAGAGACCATTGTTATACAGAGCATGATCCACTTTATCCAAGTTTGGTGAAAATCCATTCTTTCCATAACCAATCTGATGAACTTCCACTCAATCCGGTCATAGGCCTTACTCATGTCGGTCTTGAAAGCCATGTAGCATCACACGTTTGCTCCAGAAGTCGTAGCCCTTTTGGGGACAAACGCGGATTGGTTTTCTGAAATTACACTATGTAAAACAGATTGTAGTCTATTTGCTATCAACTTGGATATGATCTTGTAGAATACTATGCAAAGAGAAATAGGATGGTAATCAGCCATTTTCAGGGGACTTAGGATCTTATGTATCAGCTTAACATGATTTTCATTAATGTTGGTAGGGAGATTACTAGAGAGAAATAAGTTATGTACTTCCAAGACGATGTTTGCTCCCTCCTTGTCCCAATTGGATTAGAAGAAGCTAGCTGAAAAACCATCTGGCCATGGTGCCTTTTCAGCATGGATATAGAAGCAGGCGTTCTTTATTTCTTTTGGTATTGGGATAGCGATGAGTGATTGGTTTGTTTCAAGAGTAACACAAGGCTCAATTGCTTCCAAGATAATAGATGCTCAATCACCATCCTCCCAGGTGAACAGCTTTTGAAAATAGTCAGTGATGACGGTAAGTATCTAATCTTCTTTGTGTGATGATACCCCATTATCATCTTCAATTACCGAGAATTTGTTGGTTGCTTGCCTTCCTCTAGTTATAGCATGGAAGTAGCCTGATTTTTTTATCTCCTAGTGTTAATCACAACTGTCTGCTTCTCTGTTTCAAGAACTCCTCCTCGGCTATACGCTTTCAACAGGTTCATATTGATGGTGGAGATTAATTCAGAGTTCGGAGACTGGCTAGACACTGCTTCTTCTAGTTGTTGCTGATACATTTCTATCTCCTTCTGGCTGTGTTGGTGTTTTGTTCTAGACCAAGTAATGATTTCTCTTCTACAGAGAGAGAGTTTATCGTGTACTGCTTCATTCTCATCAAAAGCCCAACATTAGTTACAAGTTTCTTGACTTTCACATTTTAATATTCTATCATACCTAAAGAGCCCTTTCTTTTATTTCTTTTTGATAGGTCAAGACAGAGGAGAGGTCTACGATCAGATCCTTCAAACCGTAAGTACTCACTTCGACTTTGTGGATTAGCCCTGGGCATTCGGTTTTTCGATTTAATCGGGTCAGTTTATTCGATTTTCCAAAATTTCAATTATCTAAAAATCATGCCGAATTAAACCAAATTTTTATTCGGTTCAGTTTATTTGGTAATCGGTTTATTCGGTTCGGTTATCTGATTTAAAATCTATTCTGTATCAAACCGAATTGTAAAATTTTCGGTAAATTCGGTTCACCGAATATAAACTACAATTATGTAGGAACGATTAAACCGATGAAAAGGAATAAAGTTAGATCAGATCTATCTATAGTGAGCAAATTCGAGATTCAAACATAAAATATTAGGATTTTAGAGCTTTAATACGATTGGGGGATTAGGTGTAAAAATTAGGCGAAAGTAAATAGAAAATATGAAAAGGTGAAGTTTTCATAATGTAAAGAATTGAGAATCGAAAAGGAAAAGAGATTTGTTCGCATTTAATTTTCAGATTTGGGAGAGGTAAAAGAAGAAGAAACGGTTGGGAGAAGCGTGGAAAGGAAAACATATAGAAGTAGGGTTTTCTTATTTTATTAAATATATCTTGTAGGCTGTAAACATATTTAGGTTTGGCCTAAATATATTTTCTATTCTATAAGCCAAAAAGCCTAAATTATTTTAAACGCAACTACCCTAGTGTTTTGTTTACTTTTTCTCTAGTCCATCGTCTTTCTTCAGCATATCCATGGCAGATCTTCAACTCATCCTCGTTTCTGCAGCTTAACCATGGCAAATCTTCGATGATAGATGATGACTAGAAGAGAACCGAAGAACCGTTCGTTTATGGCTTGTCGAACCGAACCGAAATCCTTAAAAATTTTTGCCAATCGGTTTACACTTCTTCTCAAATTCGGCACTGATAACCAAAAAACTCGGTTCTTTCGGTTCAGGTTTCTCGGTTCTTGCAAAACGCCCAGGCCTAATGTGGATATTCCTCCGCCCATATACTATTAGACATTGCTCTGTCAAGTCGACAATACACAATATGATCATGTCTCTTACCTCTCCATGAGAAGAAATTACCAGAGTGTCTTAGGTCATATAAGTTGCACTCCATCATGAAGGAGTGTATATCTACAAAGGTGCCTTCATGCCTTTGCGAGCTCCCTTTTTTTCTGAGGCATCAATGATGTCGTTAAAATCTCTTGTCATGAAGCAACCAGACTCTCTGGTAAGTCCAAGCACAGTAAGTTCTGTCCACACCGCTTTTCTTTTAGTTTGGTCTGGTTCCCCATACACAAAGGTTGAGAAGAAAGTTTTTCCCTCTACTGTAATATGTGAGTCAATGTAATCTTTGCAGGAGGATAAGATGGTAACCTCCATATGTTGCTTCCATAGGAGAGGAAGACCTCCTCTCCCTTGGCTGTGAGGAGTGAATAAGGAGTGGGAAAGGTAATTCATCCATTCAAGCGAAGAAAGAACACTCTCATCTTTATTTTTGGTCTCCATGAGGAACATGATACCAGGTGAGATAATGGAGCCTATCTCACACAACAGCCGGTCTGTTGTCGGATTCTCCAACCCACAACAGTTTCGGCTCACTACTTTTAAAAAAAAAGGATTTGGTGGATTTTCAAAATCCATATTTTTTTTAGTTATGGCCAGTATTATGGTACTCAAAAGCGGAGAAGGTTTTACATTTTGTTGCGTGTCTTTTCCTTTGCCAGCATGTTTTCGTTTGGAGCTAGCTAAGTTCCGCTTTTATGTGCTCCATTTCTCTGAGTTTGAGTTTTCTTTGGAAATCCGAAGTCTCCTCTAGCACACCATCACAGTCCTACTGGACTTTCATCAAAAGAATCTTCTTCCGCCGAAGTTCCTTGATCCGCCTCTCGAGTACCCTCACCGGTCTTTCCTTAAGAGTCATGTTGGGCTGAAGATCTTCAGGAATCTTAGCCAACAACTCGTCATCCTTGTGAAGACACTTCCTCAACATCAACACATGGAAAACTTTGTGGAACACATACATAACCTCAAGCAACTCTAGCCTGTATGCAACCGGTCCCACCCGCTCCACAATCCTGAAAGGACCCATGTACCTCAAACTCAACTTAGTCTCTGTTAATGACCTGTTCGGATCCCGCAACATGGCCATCTTGAGGTACACTCTGTCTTCCACCTGAAATTCAATGACCTTTCTCCTCTGATCAGCATAACTCTTCTCCCGATCCTGAGCCTCCCTCATGTTCAGCTTGAGCACCCGAATCTTCTCCGAGGTCTCCTGAACAAAACTCACATCCAATATGCTCCTCTCCCCCACATGAGTCCAACATAAAGGTGTGCGACATGGTCTTCCATACAATGCCTCATAAGAAGCCATACCAATACTCGCCTGATAACTATTATTTTAAGCAAACTCTACCAGGTTCAGATGATCAGCCCAGTGACCACCCCAATCCAGCACACACATTCTCAACAAATCCTCCAGAGTCTGAATCGTCCTCTCTGACTGCCCATCTGTCTGAGGATGGTATGATGTACTCATATGCACCTTAGTGCCCAACTCTGCCTGAAATGCCCTTCAGAATGCTGAAGTGAAAATTGGAATCCCTGTTTGACACTATGCTCACTGGCACACCATGTAACCTCAAAATCTCCCTCACATACTTCTTAGCCAAGACTGTTGTCCCATCAGCCTTCTTAATGTTCAGAAAATATGCAGACTTGGTCAGACGATCCACAATCACCCAGATGGCATCCATAGTCCGTGACACTGGCAATCGAACAACAAAGTCCATCGTGATCATATCCCACTTCCACTCTAGAATGGGTAAACTCTATAACAGGCCTCCAGGCACCTGATGCTCAGCCTTCCCTAGCTGGCAAGTATCACACCTCGAAACCCAACTACCGACATCCCTCTTCATCCCTACCCAGTGATAATACTGCTTGAGGTCACGATACATCTTGGTCACTCCAGGATGAACAAATAACTTGCTCGAATGAGCCTCTCTCAGAATCTCCTGCCTCAGGCCCTCATCCTTGGGCACACAAACCCAACCATGCACCAAGATAGTCCCATTAGCAGAGACCTGATACTATGAACCCTCAACCTTAGAGGCATTCACCAGCCCCTCATCACTCTCCTGAGCCAACCGCACTCTACTCAGAAGGTATTCTCTGTCAACTGCCTCCAGTCCCAATGGCTCTTGTGAAATCGCACATAACCTCAAGTTACTCATCTCATTCACCAAAGACTCCATATCCTGCTCCTGAGCAAAAGCCGCCCGCTTCCTGCTCCGAGCATCTGCTACCAAGTTACCTTTACCGGGGTGGTAAGCTATATCTAGATCATAATCTGCCACTAACTCCATCCACCGCCTCTGCCTCAAATTCAGCTCAGGCTGAGTGAAGATATATTTCAGGCTCTTATGATTTGTGTACACCTGTACCTTTCCGCCATAAAGATAAGATCTCCAAATCTTCAGAGCGAAAACCACATCTGCCATCTCCAAGTCATGGGTAGGGTAGTTGCCCTAATGCATCCGCAACTGCCGTGAAGCATAGGCAATAACCTGCCCCTCCTGCATCAGCACACACTCCAAACAAATTCTGGAAGCATCAGTATACACCACATATGGCTTATCCTGCTCCGGCAAGACCAATACGGGTGTACTCGTCAACATCTGCTTCAGGCTCTCAAAAGCCGTCTCACACTCTGGCGACCACACAAAGGAAACATCCTTCCCTGTCAGCTTAGTCGTCGGCTGTTCCATACTCGCAAAACCCCGCACAAACGTCCTGTAGTACCCTGCCAACCCAAGAAAACCCCTGATCTTTATGGCGTTCTGCGGTCTTGGCCAATCCCTAATGGCCTGAATCTTCTCTGGATCCAAAGAAAATCCTGTTGCAAAAACAACATGACCCAAGAAATCCATCTCCCTCTGCCAGAAACTGCACTTGCTCAGCTTAGCGAAAAGCTTCTACTCCTGCAACTTCTTCAGAACTGCTCTCAGATGGATCACGTGCTCCTCAAGACTCTTGGAATACACCAGGATGTCATCGATGAAGATGATGATAAACTCATCCAGAAACTCTTTGATACTAGGATTTTTGTGTGTCTATCCTAGCAGGTTCAATTAAGCTTATGTAGTTGTAGTACTTAAGGTGTCAATCCAATTGGGATGATGCTAGTCACTCAAGATGCAATAAAGATTTCACAAGTCAAGCCAATTCAAAGAGAGTGTTTTTATCTAACAATCCTAGAATGATCAAAATGCAAAACGAAAATGTCTTCTAGAACTAGAAACGGGAATGTATGACAAGAAGCGAAAATGAATGAAAACAGAAACGAGTCTAAGCATGAACTAAACAACAAGAATCGAAACAGTCTCAGGAATGCAATAAAAATCAGAAAGAAAGAAGTCCTAAGGATGGGGGTAATTGATGTCGGTGGAGTCTCCTAGTCTATAGAGTGTTTAACATGCCACAAGCAACTATCCCTAAACAATGAACATCACTTCTTAGCTAATCCAATCTCTTGACAGAAGCTACTCAAACTCAACCACTTCCAAACCTAGCTCTCGCTAGAGAAACATGATCAAGCATAGCATGAAAAACAAGTTCATTCACGTCAACAAACATCCTAGACAACTAATCTCTTAGGCTAGGAACGTAAGTCTCTGGCACTAGTTGGTCAGACATTTCATCAAACACCTTTTGGGTGTGGAAATATCAAAGACATAGTTCCAATTAATCAGAGAGAAACTAGTATTTCTAACTCTAGTCCAGAAGGGATCATACAAATTAAAGCTTAAACACCCTACATCCTAAGATCCTCAACCTAATCTATCCCATCCTCAAGAACTACCACACTACTCAGATCCGAAAATCATCATCAAGGATGCAAACACAGAAAATATTGAAACAAGCATTCTTAGATAGGTAAAAATGAGATGAACAACTTGTAAAAGAAATCAAATGCAAATACTCAATAAACTCCAAGATGTCGGATTACAAAGTCTGAGAACGTATATGGTGGCTAGGTAAAACCTTAAGGAAAAACAATACGAGATAAAAGATGTCTTCAGCCAAGACTTAACAAAATGTATATATAGTAAAAACATGTAAATCCCTAAAACTTAAAACGACAAGGTGAAGAGTCGGTTTGGGAATCTCCTAGAGCGTGTAAGACGGAAAGTCTTCCTGACATGTGCGAACGAGTCGGTGTGCGTCCAGTGGCTCGACCCAGATGGCTCGAGTGAGGTCGAGTGATGTGTGGTGAGGCTGGCTCGAGTGAGGTCGACTGGGTGGAGTGGAGGGGTGTTGGCTCGAACCAGAGTGGTGTTAGCTCGATCCAGAGTGGTTTTGGCTCGAGATGGGTGTATACGCATCCACTAAAACGACGATAACTCTTGAACCACACCTCCGATTGGTTTGAAATAAACGGTGTTGGAAAGATGACTCAATTCCCTACAACTTTGATGAAGACGTCGAAAGCTAAATCCCACTCGAGTGGAACGGCTCGAACGGGGTGGCTCGATCGAGCGGATGAGACTGGCTCGAGAGAGGGGCTCGATCGGGGTTGTGAGATTGGCTCGAGAGACGGTTCTGGGAGTATTGTACAGCGGATGGGTCGAGTGATGCGTTCCCGAATGTCTCCTAGATACCTGAAATACTCCAAAATGCACAATGTATGCAAGGATGATGCAAGAACTACCTAGACATGGAAAGTGTATAGAAAGGACTAGAAAATGATGCAAAACAATGAGTTATCCTAGCTAAATGCATGATAAATATATGATAGGGAGAGACAAAATATAGACATATCAACTCCTCCAAACTTAGTCTTTGCTTGCCCTCAAGCAAACGATCAACAACAAAGTATGGAAGAGAGGTGTGAAGATGGGGTCTCAGAACCTAAAACATGCTGAATAGAGTAGTTAAAATCAAGGTCTTTGTTCTTAGTTCTATGGTGCATGGTGAAGGGACTTTATTTAAAAACTTTGTTGAAACGATTCTGATCTTTAATCTACACATGCAATCCTATCAATCATTTCCTTTAACATTCATTAACAGAGAACCGTGAATCAAGCTAAACAATGTCATCGAACTCATTTGGCTAGGGTGAAAGGTCAAGGACGAAGTGGTTTTATCAATACAGAATAAAGTTCTCTCACGAAAAGGAGTTGAGCTTAAAAGAAGGCTAAAGGTTGAAACCAACTGATACATACAAGAGCAGTGCCCTATCTACCCAAAGAAAACTCAGCCCTAACATTCTAACCCAGAAGTTGGTTTATCTCTACCCTTCGTCAGCAACATCATCTCAAACTCTTTACACTTAGTCTTAGAAGGAGTTCATTTCTTTTCATTCTAGCGGATTGGAAAATCTTTATTATCACTATGGTTTCATTTCTTTTCTTCTAAGGATTCTAGACATCTTAAGCATTTTTACTTTCTTTTCTTTGTCTAATCTTTTATTTCATGCCCAGAACCAATTACTCTTTTTACTTTGCTCAACCCAAATCCTTTACTAGACTTGTAAACTTTGAAAACACATCCCCCTCCTTAAGACTTTCTACCATTTACTTTTCTGCCCGAATCCATACCCAATACCCAAAATCGAGTTCTCACCTAGTCCTACTAGTCCGGATAACGCGAACTAGAACTACACAGGATCCTACTCTTGTCGGTTAGAACCCAACACTTTCTAACAAGCTCAATACGGAAAAGGCCTGACACTCAAGAATACAATTGGCTTGAAAGAACGGTTGGTTAAGGGTGCGGGGAACTGTTCCAAAAATGGGAATCAGCTACTTGGATTGACAAGGGTGGTAAAAATGTGAAAGACAATCCAAGTATGTATAGGGTATCCATGAGTTCAACTTCAATGCATAACAAGATAATTGCAAGTCAGGATTAGGTTCAGATAGATAGGGAATGACGTCAATTCAAAACATGCTTCAATCAAGACTAGAATGCAATTTCGAGAATTCAAAACCTGGTTCAGTCTTACATTTCAAGTTCAATCAACAAGCATCAAAGAACTAATAACAAGGGCCTTGATCCTATCCTATTGAATTCAGCATGCTACCAAGGTTACAATCATCATCAACTCCTATGCTAAATGCAACAACCCTGTATGAATAACACTAGACTCAATCCTAATATGCAAGTGCAAACTACATGAACACTCTGTTTTTGTGAAAGTTTTCGATTTTTTTTTTCAATTTTTTTTTTTTTTTGGTTTTTCTATGCAAAAATAGATGGATGCAAACTCAAACATGATATGATGAAAAAAATTGAAATAAAAATCACAAAACACAACATCAGATACATCATCTCAAACCCTCCCCCAAACTTAAATTATACAGTCTCCTGTGTAAGAAAAATTTGCAGGAGGATTTAAGAATCACAACAGAAACAATGCATAAATGAAATGGTATATACAAAGGGAAGGTAGGAGTACCTCAGTAGTAGAAGAAGGAGTCGGTGCTCGCCCAAGGAGGAGCGTGATACTGACTTTGTCCCTCGCCTTGTTCTGGATCCGCAGGAGTGACCTCAGCTGCTTGAGTGAGTTCGTCGAACAGGTGGTGTGAAACAAACTAAGATATGCCAACCGGTTGAGTCAAAAAACGGCGTTTCGAGTTGAAGGGAGGTTTGGTCGAGTGGTGCAACTTCGAGTGATCTCTCGTCGGTCGAGTGGAAACTAGTCGAGTTGTGTCGTGTGTGAGTGGCTCGAGCGAGAACTATGGGGGTGGCTCGAGCATGACAGCGGAGTGGTTTGATGGTAGCGGATGGAGACGGCTCGAGTGAATAAGTCCGGACAAAGTCGAGTGGGCGTTGTTGACTTTAGTGAAGCAGGTGACGACGAGAACACGTTGATCGAGTGGAGCAGTGGTCGGCTCGATTGAGGGAGTTTGGATGTGGCTCGAGAGAGGCAGTGACTGTGTAAGCGTGAGTGGCTCGAGAGAGTGGGTTTGGCGGTCGTCGAGTCGTCTGGTTGAGAACGCACGGCGGTGGTTAAACTCTCTAGGTCGAGTCGAAGCGCCTTCTTTTGACTAATACTTTCACTTTTTCTTTTCTGTTGCTAATACTCCTTTCTGCAGAATCCTGAACACCAAAAAAATAAAAACAAAAATTAAAAACACAAAGATCCTAAATAATATTTACAGTGATACCTTTGGGACTTCCTCCCAAGTGAGCTTGTTTAAAATCCCTAGCTTGACTTTTCAGTTTTTTATGCCTTTTGGGGTTCATTGAAGAGCACAGAAGACCCCTCTGGTCGGACTTGATCAGCTAAATATTTCTTGACTCTCTGACCATTTACAGTGAATTCACTACCATCCTTGTTCAGAAGGGTTATGGCTCCGAATGGCAGAACTTTCTTAACTTCAAAAGGTCCAGACCACCTAGACTTAAGCTTTCGACGAAATAACTTAAGTTTGGAGTTGAAAAGCAGAACCTGATCTCCCGCCTTGAGCTCCTTGACAACAATTTTCTTATCATGAAAATTCTTGGTTCTCTCTTTGTAAATCTTTGAGCTCTCATAAGCATCAAGTCTGATATCTTCCAATTCATGTAGGTCGAGAGTCCTCTTGGCCTGAGCTGTATCAATATCCAAGTTCAGCAACTTGATAGCCCAGAGCGCCTTGTACTCAACCTCAATAGGGAGGTGACATGCTTTACCATAGACCAACTGAAATGGTATTCTGCCTATTGGCGTCTTGAACGCTGTTATGTACGCCTAGAGAGTCTCGTCCAGCTTGACAGACCAATCTTTCTTCGAAACCCCAACAATTCTTGACAAGATCCCCTTGATTTGCTTATTCGAAACTTCAACCTGTCCGCTGGTCTGAGGGTGATATGCAGTAAATACCTTGTGCTTGACCCCATACTTTCTCAGCATACTCTCAAACACCTTGTTGACGAAGTGAGTTCCACCATCACTGATCACCGCTCTGGGTATCCCATACCTTGGAAAAATTAAAACAACTTTGTGATCATTGGTAGGACTGGCAATGGCTTCGACCCACTTAGAAACATAATCAACTGCCACTAGAATATAGACATTGCCATTTGATGGGGGGTTGAAAGGACCCATGAAGTCTATACCCCAAACATCAAATATCTCTACTTCCATGATCGGATTATGGGGCATCTCGTTCCTCCTTGTGATGTTGTCCATCCTCTGACAAGCATCACACTTGGTGATGAAACTGTGAGCGTCTTTGAACAAGGTTGGCCACCAGAGACCCGCTTGAAGAACCTTCTGAGCTGTCTTGAATGTGGCGAAGTGACCTCAATAGGTGGAACCGTGACAGTGTTCAAGCACTCCCTGCACTTCCCCTTCTGCTATGCATCTTCTGAGCAGACCATCTGAACCACTTTTGTACAGATAGGGCTCATCCCAGAAGTAGTGGTTGACCTCCCTGATAAACTTTTTCTTCCTGTAGGGATCCATGTCATCAGGAACTTCTCCACAAACCATGTAATTCACGACATCTGCATACCATGGTGCAGTCTCAGAAGTGATCGCCATGCATCTGATTCTAAGATTGTCAAGCTCTATGTCATGCATCTACTCACAAACCTGGGCGACCAGAAGTTGTTCCTCAGGCATTGAATCATCTATGGGAACAGCATCTTCAATCCTCATTCTTGACAGATGGTCCGCAACTCCATTTTCTATGCCTTTCTTGTAAACAATCTCCATGTCAAACTCCTGAAGAAGCAGAATCCATCTCAACAGTCTTGGTTTGGTATCCTTCTTTGGGTAGATGTGTTTTAGAGCAGCATGATCGGTATACACTATGACCTTCGAACCCACAAGATAACTCCTGAATTTTTTGAATGCAAACACAACTGCTAGGAGTTCCTTCTCTGTGGTAGCGTACCTTCCTTGAGTCTCGTCGAAGGTGCAACTTGCGTAGTAGATGAGATGAAGTTTCTTGTCAATTCGCTGTCCTAGAACTGCTCCAACCGCGAAGTCTGAAGCATCACACATAATCTCAAACGGATGATCCCAATTCGGAGCTTGTACTATGGGTGTCGAAACCAAGGCCTCCTTGATCTTGTTGAAAGCTTCTAGACATGCTGCAACGAATTCGAACTCAACCTCCTTGCACAGCAACCTTGTTAATGGTCTTGCAATTTTTGAGAAGTCCTTGATGAATCTTCTATAAAATCCAGCATGTCCCAGAAAACTTCTGATGTCCTTCACTGTCTTTGGCGGTTGAAGCTGAACCATGACCTCAATCTTAGCTTTGTCAACCTCAATTCCTTTCTCAGAAATCTTGTTTCCTAGAACGATCTCTTTTTCAACCATGAAGTGGCACTTCTCCCAGTTAAGCACCAGGTTCGTCTCCTCACATCGCGTCAATACCCTGCACAGATTTAACAAACAGGAGGAGAAAGTGGAACCGTATACAGAGAAGTCGTCCATAAACACTTCCACTGACTCCTCAATATAATCCGAGAAAATTGATGCCATGCACCTTTGAAAGGTGGGAGGAGCATTGCATAAACCAAATGGCATACGTCTGTAGGCAAAAGTGCCATAAGGACAAGTAAAGATTGTCTTTTCCTGATCATTTGGGTGGATAGGGATTTGGAAGAATCCACTATACCCATCAAGGAAACAGTAGTATGGATGACTAGCTAATCTTTCCAACATTTGATCAATAAAAGGCAGAGGAAAATGATCCTTCCTAGATACAGCATTCAACTTCCTATAATCAATGCACGTCCTATGTCCTGTGATGGTCCTAGTTAGGATTAACTCATTTTTTTCGTTTTTGATTACAGTTATTCCTCCCTTCTTAGGTACACAATGCACTGGAGATACCCAAGTACTATCAGAGATAGGATAGATAACTCCAACATCAAGCAGTTTTAGGATTTCTTTCTTCACTATGTCTTTCAGATTAGGGTTCAATCTTCTTTGGGGTTCAATACTAGCATAAGATTCATTTTCAAGATTGATCTTATGCGTGCAAATAATAGGTGAGATTCCCTTGATATCATCTAAAGAATAACCTATAGCCTTTCTATACATCTTAAGCTCAGTCACTATCATCCCCAATTCATCATCACTCAACCTAGAATTCACTATGACTGGATATGTCGAATTGGTTCCCAGAAAAACGTACTTGAGTCCAGAGGGGAGAGTTTTTAGTTCTACCTTTGGAGCTTTCAGTTCTGACCAGTCATCAGCGTGGGAGTCAAGAGCAGTCACGGTCGAGTGGAAGGGGTACGGCTCGAGCGGTGGCTCGATCGAGTGGGAGATTTCACGTTCTGAACTCTCTGTCTCAATTACACATACCTCCTCTGCATCAGATAGCTGTTCGAACTCCTCTTGTCCATCCGTTTCTCTGTGGGAGTCTAGCAGATTCTTGTAACAAGTGGTCTCCTCATGCAGGAACCCTTCTTTCCCATCCTTGGTTAAAACAATTTTGAGATGATCCCCCTCAGCTAATTCTTCCAACAACTCATCAGCCAACTGATCCATCTCTTCAATATAGAAGATTTGTCCTCCTATTGTTGGCTTCTTCAAAGTATCCTTGATGTCAAACTTCATGATGAAGTCGTCGCCCAGATTGAGATCAATCTTGCCATTTCTGACATCAATGATAGCTCCAGCAGTCGCCAGGAACGGTCTTCCTAAGATCAGAGGATCTTTCGGTTCTTCATCCATCTCCAGAACCACGAAGTCGGTTGGCACTTCCACGTCTCTAATCTTGACAGGTAAGTCTTCTAGAATACCCTGTGGAAGTCTCACTGTTCTATCTGCAAGGATGAGGGAGATGTCACAACCCTTAAACCTTGTAAAACCCAATCTCTTGGCCACAGAGAGTGGCATCAGATTAACTAAAGCGCCAAGATCACATAGACACCTATCAAAAGACATAGGTCCAATGGAGCAAGGTAGAGTGAATGATCCAGGATCTTTGAGCTTCTTCGGTACAACCTTCTTGTGGATGATTGCACTGCACTCAAGACTTAGTACCACCATGCCTTTAACTTCTTTTGATCTCTCCATCACTAAATCCTTGAGGAATATCTGGTAGTGAGGGACAAGTGCGAATGCATCCTGCAATGGCATCCTCAACTCAATCTCCTTGACTTGTTTTTCGAACAAGGCTTTGTACTTCTCAGTAAGCTGCTTCTTAAACCTCATTGGAAATGGTAGAGGAGGCTTGTATGGTGGAGGGATGAATCTCACAGGTTTGTCATCAGAAACAACCTGTTCCTTAACAGCTTCAGGTTCGGACTGCTTCACTGGTTCAACTGGGTCCTTGACTGCTTCAACTGGGTTCTCCATATGAGCTTCATCCTGAACAAAACCCTCCCCATCTAATTCCTCACTGTCCGCAGTGACGTCTAGAACTCCCTGCCTGGGAGGCAATGTATTCCCACTTCTCAGCGTAATTGCGTTTGCAAACTCCTTGGGGTTCTGAACAGCCTTCCCTGGGAATTGGCTAGGCTTTGGTGCAGAAGTAGAAGCAGATTGGCCTTCCATATACCTTATCTTCGAATTCAAAGCTTCAAATTTGACGTTCAGATCATTGTAGGAACATTCCATCCTCTGACTAAGGTCAGCAAACTTCTTAGCAGTATCCATAGAACCGCTAGCTTGACCCTGAAGAAGTTGTTGCATCATTTGCTTCATTTCTTGATCTGGGGCTGGAGTCGGCTGAACTGGTTGAGGGCGGAATCCTGGCGGTGGTCCTGAGGGAGCTTGGTAACCTTGCTAGAATTGTTGTTTGGGAACGAATCTCGGATTGTAAGGCACAAAAGGTTTTTGTTGACCTTGCTGTTGTTGTTGAGGCGGGTACACCTGATCTTGTGGATTGGCAACATGGTTACTTCGGTAAGACAAATTGGGGTTTGCCTTCTATTGGTTGTAACCTTTGTTGTACCCGCCCCGATTCTGGACATAGCTGATCTCCGCAGTCTGCTCACCCTCCCCATCTGGAACTTGGAAAGGGTCATCCTCAGATACAAAGTGGACACTCCTCTGCTGGCTTAGCAAGATACGGTCAAGCTTCTCATTGACATTCTTGAGGTCCTTCTTGTACTTCTCCTCAGACCCAGCGTTGCCGCGAACTGTGCGGTCATAGTCCTCATTGTAGTTGCCATCAGACTGGGCGAGATTCTCAACCAGTTGCCATCCTTCATCAACGTCTTTGTTCAGGAAGTTACCGTTAGAAGCAGTGTCAAGCAGCATGCAAATTTTTGGAAGTACACCATGGTATAGAGTGCTTAGCAGTGACTCGTTGCTGAAACCATGGTGTGGACACTGGTTGTGGTAACCCTTGAAACGCTCCCAGGCTTCACAGTATGATTCTGAGCTCTTCTGAGTAAAGCTAGAAATGTCATTTCTGAGACGTGCTGTTCTGGAGTTGGAGAAGAACTTGGCCAAAAATACTTTCTTGCAACCATCCCAAGTGGTGATTGATCCCTTGGGAAGGTTTTTCTCCTATTGATGAACTTTGTCTCCCAGGGAGAATGGGAAGAGGCGCAACTTGTAACCATCCTCACTCACGCCGTTGATCTTGGTGAGACTGCACAGATGGTCGAACTCGTCCAAATGGTCTAGTGGATCCTCCATAGGCAACCCATGAAACTTGTTTCCCTGGATCATGGAGATCAGACTGCCTTTGATTTCGAAGTTGTTGTTCTGCACGACGGGAGGGACGATACCAGCACGCTGAGTATGAGTATTTGGTGCATCCCCAACACCAATGTTTCGTGGTCTCAGATTTGGTTCATTATATTGTTCCATATTGACTGGTGCGAGATGATCAGTGAGTTGACGAGCTTGTCGTGGTCGTTGTAACCGATTGATGTCGTCGATAACAGGAAGGAGATTCTGATGCCCTCTTGATCTGGTGTGCATGCAAGGTTGCAATCAACAGGTTCCTGAGATGCAAAACAAACAAGCAGACAACCAAAACAAGTCAGTACTCAGAATGATAAGTGTAACAGAACTTAATCTTGCAAAACTTGAAATTTTAAATGTAGCAAAACGAATCCCAAACGGCGCCAAATTGGATTGGCAACGGCGCCAAATTGATACTAGGAATTTTGTGTGTCTATCCTAGCAGGTTCAATTAACCTTATGTAGTTGTAGTACTTAAGGTGTCAATCCAATTGGCATGATGCTAGTCACTCAAGATGCAATCAAGATTTCACAAGTCAAGCCAATTCAAAGAGAGTGTTTTTATCTAACAGTCCAAGAATGATCAGAATGCAAAACGGAAATGTCTTCCAGAACTAGAAACGGGAATGTATGACAAGAAGCAAAAATGAATGAAAACAGAAACGAGTCTAAGCATGAACTAAACAACAAGAGTCGAAACAGTCTCAGGAATGCAATAAAAATCAGAAAGAAAGAAGTCCTAAGGATGGGGGTAATTGATGTCGGTGGAGTATCCTAGTCTATAGAGTGTTTAACATACCACAAGCAACTATCCCTAAACAATGAACATCACTTCTTAGCTAATCCAATCTCTTGACAGAAGCTACTCAAACTCAACCACTTCCAAACCTAGCTCTCGCTAGAGAAACATGATCAAGCAGGGCATGAAAAACAAGTTCATTCACGTCAACAAACATCCTAGACAACTAATCTCTTAGGCTAGGAACGTAAGTCTCTGGCACTAGTTGGTCAGACATTTCATCAAACACCTTTTGGGTGTGGAAATATCTAAGACATAGTTCCAATTGATCAGAGAGAAACTAGTATTTCTAACTCTAGTCCAGAAGGGATCATACAAATTAAAGCTTAAACACCCTACATCCTAAGAGCGGATGAGACTGGCTCGAGAGAGGGGTTCGATCGGGGTTGTGAGATTGGCTCGAGAGACAGTTCCAGGAGTGTTGTGCAGCGGATGGGTCGAGTGATGCATTCCCGAAGTCTCCTAGATACCTGAAATACTCCAAAATGCACAATGTATGCAAGGATGATGCAAGAACTATCTAGACATGCAAAGTGTATAGAAAGGACTAGAAAATGATGCAAAACAATGAGTTATCCTAGCTAAATGCATGATAAATATATGCTAGGGGGAGACAAAATATAGACATATTAGCATCCTGCACCACTAGACTATGATCTCTGCATAGTGTCGAACTTTTGCTTCTGCCCCTACGCAGGCTTGATGCCCTTGCCAGGAACAGCATGAGACTGAGTCCGCTTCGGCTGCGTCGAAGGACTGACCACCACTACCTGAGACCCCAAGTCATCCTCTATCCCAGCTGTAGTCTCCACCAGCTCTGCTCTCGTAGCATAGCTCCTCACTCTTCACCGAGTCCTCAAATCATCACGCAGAGCCAACAAGAATTTTCGCACATGAGCTGACTCTGGCTCTAAAGCTCGACCTGCATACCCCACAAGCCGACTGAACTCTGCGTCCAGCTCCCTCACAGTACGATTACCCTGAATCAGACCCAAGAATCGCGCCTCTATACGATCAAGTGCCTCCTGCGGAAAATACTCTCCCACAAAGTCCATCCAAGTCATCTCACGCTACAATCTCTGTGCCGTCACCGACCTCCACCAAAACGTCGTATCCCCCGAAAGGTAGTGCGCTGCCAAGTCTACCCGATAGTGGTAGGGACACCGGAGCGACTGGAAAATATCCGCCATACGCTCTTTCCACTCATCCGCTGCACTCAGATCTGTGCCTCCTAGGAAAATCCTGCACTCACATGTCGTAGCTGCACCAACATCTGAACATACTGAGCATCCACTACCTCGGCCCTCGGCTGCACACCCGCCTGCACTCCAGCTACATGCTGCACCCCTGGACCCTGCCCACCAACCACTGGCGGCACTACTGGAACCTGCCCACCATCCACTGGCGGCACAACTAGAACGTGCCCACCAACCACTGGAGGCAACACTGTTGGAAGCTGTGCCAACACCTGAGCTAGCAAGCCCACCAAGACATCCGTGCTACCTGGAGCACCCTCCGCTGCAACCCCCACTCCCGGGGCAACACCGTGGCCGATACCAGCTAGGTCTCCACCCATCTGCCCCACCGATACCACCACCAGCTAGGTCTCCAGACACACTAGGATGAACCTGTGATTCTGCCACCTCCTCACTGGCCATGCTCTGGGTCACACTCTCTTTGACCTCGGGAACCTGTCCCTGCCCACAGCCACGTCCACGACCACGACCACGACCACGCCCACGACCAGCAGCTCTAACACCTCTAACCATCTGTATCACCAAGAATAGAAGGCTAATCAAACAAAACGATCCTAATTACACAAAGAAACACAACTCATTGTGGAATCACAAAGTAGGCTCGAAGAGGATGTTCTAGGACCCCATGCCACAAACAAGCATTCAATCAAACATCCAAAACACAAAGCACACAGCAAACCCGTACTTAGAACCGTATGGGCTCTAATACCAAACTGAAACAACCCGACCCGTTTTTTTTTAACCTAATATCTAGTGATCCCATACTCACTAGCAACCTACCCCCAATCAACAGGAACAACGGATAACAATAAATTAATAACTCCAATAACCAATAACCATAAAAAAATATCAAATACCAATCCAATAACAATACATATCATAAAACAAATCATAAACCAGCAATTCTAACATCCGTTCTAGATCACTAAGTTCCACTCTAACATCCTAACAACGACACATAGCAAACAACCGAGCCACTAGAACATCCTCCTCTTCATAGCCTTGATTCCACGATCACAATTTGCCTTTACCTACACTGCAAACACAAATTGAGATGCATGAGTGTTGTACCCACGATTGTCCATCTCGGATAGTGGGCTAAGGCCCAGACCAAATAAGCAGAGTGGGCCAAGGGCATAAAACGAATTAGTCCGCTAGGCCTGATGGAAGGTCGGAGCACAGGAAAACATCCCTTGAATCAGTTTGCAGCTCGCGTTCGGTCAAAGATTCCTGCAAATTAATTGAATTGATTAGGGTGCGAGATTTACGTAGAGAATTGATTAGGCATTTATTGTAATAAACGGGTATACATATGTAAGGGGAGCCACCAAAATAAGGGGAATTTTTTCTGAGAGCAATAACAGACACTTTTTAACAATACTCGATCGAAAAAGTTCAGTTCGGAATTACTACGGTGGAAGGCTCCTCCAATCAGAAACACTTCAGAAGGAGAATTCAGTTCTCGCAGTTCTCACATTTGGCGCTAGAAGGAGGGGACTTACCACCTGTACTCTTGCTAGTTCCGATCACCACCCCCGGATCCACGTCGTACAAGCATCGCTATGGCTAGCGAGACATCCAACCAGGTAACTTTGGAAGCAATCCAGAAACTTTTGCAAGATCTGTCAGATAAGTCTGATCGGCAACAGGCAGCCTCTAATGTACTGTCCGAGCGCTTTGACACTCTGGAAGGGCAAGTCTCTACTCGCCTAGAAGCAGTCACCAGTTCGGTCGCTGATCTTACAGCTTCCCACCGCGCGTATGCCGACCGGGTTGATCTCCTTTCTTCCGAGCAAAACCCGCGACGACGTGCTCTGGATCTCACCGGTATCATTCCGCCATTCATTCCACAGCAGGCAACAACTCCGGGGAATACCAACTCACCTCATACCATTTCTCAGACTACGCCGTTACCATCCAGGGATGGCCATACCCTGGTCCAGCCAGAGGTCGCTAGTTCTTCAGTACTCCCAGTTCGGCTTCCTCCTCCTGTAGGAGGAAATGTTCTTCAAAAAAACCTGACTCTAGGTATCTCAACCAGCCCCGAGCTCTATTGGATGCAGGGCGAGATCCGAGACATGTGATCCAGGATGCACAGCGCGACCACCTCGGCACCGGATATCTTTCAAGTAATTGAGGAATCAAAGCGTACTCCATTCTCAGATCAGATAGCCGGAGTCCGCGTGAAGGACACAGGAAAATCAAATTTTCGAACTACGAAGGGAAAGGGGATCCGACGACGCATCTTAAAACTTTCCTGCTTACGGCCAACCGTGCAGACCTAGAACCTCACGAAGCTGATGCCGGTTACTGTAAGCTGTTTTCAGAAACTTTATGCGGACCCCCTCTGCTTTGGTTCGCGTCCCTAGCGGCTGGGTCTATTAACAATTTTACGGAGCAGTCAACATTATTCATCAAGCAATATTCGACCTTGATAGAAACAGCGGTCACATATGCCCAACTTTGGAATTTGACTCAAAATGCAGGAGAGTCACTACGCTCGTATATAACCAAGTTCAAAGAAATTCAACTGCCTTGGCACGAGTCCCGCTTCCGATGTGAATCGGTTTGCCACCATCTAGGATGCTCTGCATCGAGCTTCTAACTGGATAGTCGCCGAAGAGGAAAAGGCGGCAGCAGTTCAGAAGCATAAAGCAATATCGAAGCCTCGTTTCGAGGTGCCAGCCAAAAAGATATCTCCAGCAGCTCCGAAGTCTGGGCTCGGAACCTTCGCGGTTGATAAGTCTCCACAGAAAGGATCCCCTAGAGGATCTCCTTCCAAGCCACCGTTCTCGCCGCGCTCCAAAAGCGGAGTACTTCCAAGCGACAAATGGGTGCAGGATGAAAACGCGTACTGCAAACTCCACAAGACTAACGGACACTCGACCCGGGATTGCAAGAAGTTGATGCACCTTCTCGCTAAGAAATTCGTGTCCGGCGAGATGCCGAGCATGTCCATTGACGAGCTGGACCCAAAAACAGCGTCCGAGCTCGATGAGGATGTCCCTCCTCCAAAAAAGCCGAAGCAAGCGGATATGGATGCTGGACCCAAAAAACAAATAGACGTCATTATGGGGGGCTCGGTAGACTTAATTTTTCTGGAGACTCTCACTAGGATGGGCATCGGAAAGGAGCACATCGCAGGACCTCAATCTCCACTAGTCTCGTTCACCAGCGAAACATTAATGTCTCTAGGAACGATAACCTTACTTGTTTCTACTCAAGGTATTGTTAAGATGGTGGAGTTCACGGTTTTCGACCGACCTACGGCCTACAACGCGATAATGGGGACGCCTTGGCTGTTCCAGATGAAGGCGGTCTCATCAACGTACAACCAGTGCGTCAAGTTCCCAACTCCTCAAGGAGTTCGGGAAATTCTGGGAAGCCAGAGAGTGGCGAGAAGCTGCTACCTCGCAAGCCATAAGCTCCTAATCCAAAAGCAACCACAGCTGGAGGTCGCCAAAAATCCAGTTCGGAAGCTGCTGCAAGGCAACCCAAAATTCCCGGATCAAGAAATCAAGATAGGGGCTGGTTTGGCAAGCGAGCTCCGAGCTAGTTTGATTTCTTTTCTCAAGGAAAACATTACGACCTTCGCCTGGTCAGTCGACTAGATGCAAGGGATAAAACCCGAAATCATTTCGCACGAGCTCAATGTGGACCCGACATTTAGACCCGTGAAGCAGAAGCGACGGAAGCTCAGCCCCGAGCGAGCTGAAATTGTCAATAAGGAAGTGGAACGACTACTGAAGGCCGGACAGATACGCGAAGTGAAATATCCAGAGTGGCTCGCCAACACCGTGGTTGTCAAAAAGAAGAATAGGAAATCACGAGTCTGCGTTGACTTCACTGACCTGAATAAGGCGTGTCCTAAGGACTGTCTCCCTCTTCCTCACATTGATAGGCTAGTCGAATCCACCTCTGGGCACGAGCTAATGTCCTTTATGGATGCTTTCTCCGGATACAATCAGATTCTCATGAACCCGAACGATCAAGAAAAGACCGCTTTCATCACGGACCGCGGAACCTACTGCTACAAAGTGATGCCATTCGGCCTGAAAAATACCGGGGCGACCTACCAACGATTGGTAAATCGGATGTTTGCGAAACAACTCAGGAAGACTATGGAAGTCTATATCGATGACATGTTGGTAATGACCATGGAGTCAAGCTCGCACCTCGCAGATCTAAGAGTTTGTTTCGAGATCTTAAACCAGTTCGGGATGAAACTTAATCCCACGAAGTGTACATTCGCCGTTCCGTCCGGAGAGTTCTTAGGTTATATCATAACCGAAAGAGGAATCGAAGCGAACCCAAGGTAGATCAACGCATTCCTGTCCATGAGTTCCCCAAAGGCGCTGCGAGAAGTACAACGCCTCAGTGGACGGATAACAGCACTCAACCGCTTCATTTCTTGCTCAACGAATAAATGCCTCCCATTTTATCAGTTATTAAAGAAAGGGGGAAGGCACTTCGCATGGGACGAGAAGTGCAAGACGGCGTTCTCCCAACTAAAAACTTACCTGTCCGAGCAACCAGTTCTAGCGAAGCCTGAGCTTGGCGAACCTCTCTTCCTCTATGTAGCCGCCTCCGCAAGCGCAGTGAGCGGAGTTTTAGTTCGTGAAGAAAGGGGGGAGCAGAAGCCAATCTTTTACATCAGCAAGTCTTTCACCAGAGCCGAGTCCAGGTACCCGATGATGGAGAAATTGGCTCTAGCAGTAGTAATTTCAGCGAGGAATGAGGCGAACTCCCAGCTGACAAGTGGGCGGCTAGGAAACTTAAAATTGTTAGTGCACGATATTGCATCTATAACGGGGCACTCCTACGCCGGAGTATAGCAGGTCCCTATTTAACATGTGTGGCTGGCGAGGAGCCCGTGACTCTGATGCAAACTGTTCACAACGGCCCCAACGGAAACCACTCCAGAGGACGGACATTGGCCTTCAAACTTAAACGGCAGGGATACTTTTGGCCCACCATGGTCGCTGACTGCGAAGAATATGCCCGAACTTGTGAGAAATGTCAAAAGCATGATCCTTCAATTCACCAACCTACCGAGCTCCTGTCCTCTGTGTCCGCACCTTACCCGTTCATGAGGTGGTCTATGGATATCATTGGCCCCTTACACCGAGGACCGGGGGGGAGGGGGGGGTTCAGTACGTATTAGCCCTTACTGATTACTTCTCTAAGTGGGTTGAAGCGGCGGCATACACCAAAGTGACAAGTGAGGAAGTGGAGCAGTTCGTGCTAAAGAGCATAATCTACCGGTACGGCGTTCCGCACGAAATCGTCACGGATAATGGCCCGCAGTTCATCTCTTCGCAGTTCGAAGGGTTTTGTGCCAAGTGGAAAATACGGCTTAGCAAGTCAACTCCTCGTTACCCGCAAGGGAACGGGCAAGCCAAAGCAATGAACAAGGTTATACTGGCAAATTTTAAAAAAGATTGGATTCTCGCAAAGGGCGTTGGCCGGACGAACTACAAGGAGTACTCTGGGCAATCCGAACAACTCCCTGACGAGCTACAAATGAAACACCCTTCTCCTTGGTCAATGGAGTCGACGCTGTAGTCCCAGCCGACCTCGAGATACCCGGAGTTCGCACAACCCTGAATCGACTTCGAGCTTCAGAGAATGAAGAGTTTATGCGAGACACACTAGATGTCATTAACGAGCGTCGGGATCAAGCTTTGGTTCGGATGCAGAATTATCAGAATGCCGTAGCTCGCTATTATAACTCCAAAGTCCGAGTTAGACCTCTCGCAGTCGGAGATCTAGTCATGCGAAAAGTCTATGAGAACATCGAAGAGCCCAATGCTGGGAAGCTAGGAATCAACTGGGAAGGACCATACAAAATCATTCGCGAAGTACGCAACGGAGTCTATCAGCTGGAAGATTCAAAGGGGAAACCAGTCCCGAGGTCTTGGAACTCCTTGCACCTCAAACGTTTCTATAATTAGCTTGAGTAATCTTGTACCGAACTACGGTTGGCTTGATCCCGATAAGGGTACGTAGGCAGCCCGCTTTGGGTCCAGCTATCCATTTTTAATAAAATCAAAAGTTTTTTTACTTTCTAACAATGGGTTAAAAGCCGAAGTCTAACTTCGCAAAATTCAGTTAAAAGCCGAAGTTTAACTTCGCAAAATTCAGTTAAAAGCCGAAGTCTAACTTCGCGAAATTCAGTTAAAACCGAAGTCTCACTTCGTAAATCAATAAAACCGAAGTGTTTCTTCGTATTCAATAAAACCGAAGTCTCACTTCGTAAATCAATAAAACCAAAGTTTCACTTCGTAAATCAACAAGACCGAAGTATTTCTTCGTATTCGATAAGACCGAAGTCTAACTTCGTATCAAGAAAATCCGGAGTAAACTTCGTGATGTTAGTAAAACTCAGAAAAACCAAGGTTTCCTTCCTATCCGAAGTCTTAATTCGTATCCAAAAGCTTAATAATGCCCAAATCTAATCAGAGAATCCGGAGTTAAACTTCGCAAATTCAGAATCAAAATCTCACCTCGTACTTTTAGATAAGAACAAAACTACGGCCCTACGAGCATCAGCACAAATGCGAAATAATAATTCGGAATTTACGAGTTATAAAGGGCAAAAGAGATCTTGATTTTAAAGAAGATATTCATGTTCAGAATGGTCACCGCGACCAAAAACTCCGAGCTAGGTTCAAAGAAGAAAAAAAAAACAACCAACAAAAGGGGGGCAACTAGTGCCAAAACAACCCCGGAATTATTCAAGTATCAGAAGAGTGAGGAGGAGCTGACACCGCTTCAGGAAGGACCAGACTCATCTCTGCGATCTCCACCTCCGATCTGGTATTTGTTTGGAAGGCCTCCGTCCCCTGGTTCGACATTCGTCCGAAGTTAGTTCCGGACTCATCAATGGTGATACTCAAGGGGTGCTCGTTGCATAATAGCTCGGGCGTGTCCACCAAGAGGCCAGAAAATGCATAAGGATCAAAGTCGTGGAGAGTTACCTTCGAAACCTCCTCGTCAGCTTTCCCCTCGTCCGCTCGCAAAAGACCGAGCTCAGCCTTGATATCTTGGATCTCCCCTTTAGAGATCTCTTCAACCAACATTCGGTTAGCCTTAATCTCAGCAGCTCGGATCTTGGCCGGAGCTAATTTCTCCCTTTCCTCGAAGTGAACTTTGACTTCCTCAATCAGTGGACGGAGGGTTCGCTTCATCGCTTGTCTCTCCTCCCTCCGCACTCTCTCAATCTCGCAGCTGTTGCCGGCCTCCAGAAGTTGGTTGCAGAGCTTGACCTCGTGCAGTTTATTCTTACCTGCTTTTTCATTCTCCGCGGCCTCATGGTAGAGATCGCCCGCCTTCTTTAACTTCCCTCGGAGATCTTCATTGGCAACCCTAAGGTCCAGCACCTCCACTTCAGCCTTCTTCATCCGAGCTCGGATCTGCTCGGCTCTCTCCACAGCCTCAGCATTTATGGCCTCCAATCTGGTGAACTCTGCCACCTGGGTTTCAAGGTCAGCCACTTTTTCCTTAAGATGGGTCAGCTCGGAGGTCGACGGGGAAGCAAAAAGTTGGTCCTTGTAAGACGCCACCGAACTGTTAAACACGATCATCAGCTGGGAAAGGCGGCTTGTTAGTCAAAAAAAAAAAAAAAAGAAACCACTGACCTCGCCGACTTTGTCCGCGAAATGGAAGAAGTTAGTGCGGTTGACTTCGGACATGTCGGCAAACGCCGGAATCCGAACTCCAGGTCGAGTGTAGCTCCTCATTAGGTCAGCTGGAGAAGCAGGGGGAGCTACACGGCATGAACAACGTCATTCTACTTCAGATATATTTTTAAACAAAAACGAGAAGTGAAGTATCCCAGAATCACGCTTACCTCAAGGAGAATGACGTTGTTCCCTCGAAGGCAGCTTCCCGGAAGAACCCCTAGACTCCTTGGTACTAGGGGGATCCCTAGATTTCTTCCCGAGTAGGGAGCTCGATCTCTCGAACTGGTTCTGCCCCGCTCATCTCCCGACGAGTTAGTCCGGGCTCGGCTCTTCTCGCGTGAAGAAGAGGAAGTCTCGGGTTCCTTCCTCTTTTTGGTCGGCTCAAGCCGCTCAGAGCTCGCCTCGGTGGGACCCTTGCTTGATGACGGAAGACGAACCTCAATCTCCCGCGGTTCGTCGCTGGAGTCAGCAATAACGATTACGGAGGGTTCAGAAGAACTAACAGGGAGTTCGGAAGGGGCAGCAGGGGGAACGAAAGCTTCGCTCACTTCGGGGGCTGAAGAGTCGGTATTCTTAGCAGGAATACGAGCTTTGCCCTCAGCAAGGGCAGCAGCCATTTGCCTCTTCGCTTCCTTGTCAGCGTTTTTGCAAGCCCTTTCTTCCCTGTAGCTCATACCGGAAGTGATGGGGGGATCTGAACGAACAAGAGAGCGTTTTCTGAGCCTGGCTCCAGACTTTCTGATTCTTTCACATGAAAAGGAATCCCAGGCAATTTGACCTTGGCTGGAGAACCGCGAAAAGAACTCCGCGAACGTGGGACAAAGTAGACCTCGCTCGAAGGGGGCTGAAACAAAAAACAAGAAAATGGTAAGAACAAAGACTAAAAACAAGCCGATACCTAACGAAGAACACCACTCTACCAATTTTCGAAGACCACTTCGACACGTGCGAACTCGAGAGGTGTCCGAAGGTGAGCTCGTTAACTGGGAAGAAGAAGTACGACTTGTGCCATTTCTCATCCTTTTCTGGGAGGTCATCAAAGACCTTCAGTCCAGAGAGCGGACTTACGTAAAGAGTACCCTTGGTGCGACCTGTCTTCACGGTGTAAACTTGAAGGAAATCAGCCAAGGATAGTTGGTAATCGAACTCCTCTCCTAGAGTCTGAAGGCACAGAACGGTCCGAATAAAATTCGGGCACATTTGGGGAAGTGCGAAACCCAACTCGAATATCATCTGCACGATGAGCTCGGGAAGCGGGAATGATAGACCGCACGCAGAGAAAAAGATCTCGAACGCGCAGCAATAACCTGGCGGCGGGTTTTCCGGAGACTCGTGGGCTTCCGGGAACCGAAGCTCAATCTCAGGGGGAATCCCGGTAGACCCCCTAATCTCGGCCATGTTCTCTACAGAGAGAATCGACGGTTGATGGGGGCTGAAAACGCCCGAAATTAGAGGCTTTACAACTCTACTCGGTTGTGGATTTTGGGGGCGACATGCTTCACGGGCAAGAGTAGAGAAAATTGGCCTAAAAAGGGAAGAACTGAAGAACTTTCCGGCGAATAGCAAAGCACAGAGGAGGCGAGAGCAAAACGAAGCGCAGAGTGCAAATAAAAAAAAAACTTTCAGAATAAAAGAGAAAGAAGTCGGGAGGGTTACCTTTATACGCCAAACCAAGAAGAAGTAATGATTGCCTGGGAAAGCGAGAAGTCACGTTTCATTTTTTTTTCCTCTCTTAGAGCGTGTTAGGACTTTTGGTGGGCCCCAGAGCTTGTTCGGGAAGGAAAATCTCATCATTACTATGATCAAATCATGAGATATGGGGGATATTCAGTTTTCCGAAAATAGCCGATTGAAGATCAAAAGTCCCCCGAGCTAATCAGCTCGGAGGACTTGGGGGGCAACTGTTGTACCCACGATTGTCCATCTCGGATAGTGGGCTAAGGCCCAGACCAAATAAGAAAAGTGGGCCAAAGGCATAAAACGAATTAGTCCGCTAGGCCCGATGGAAGGTCGGAGCGCAGGAAAACATCCCTTGAATCAGTTCGCAGCTTGCGTTCGGTCAAAGATTCCCGCAAATTAATTGAATTGAAGAGACTATTGTTTGATTGTTTGTATGATATAGGTTGATTAGTGATGATATGTCTATTAATGACAGATATGTGTTACGTGAGTGTTTGATATTGGTATGTGGATGTATGACCATTAGTGTCTGCATGAGGAAAAATGATGTATGACCATTAGTGTCTGCATGAGTAAAGTGGATGTATGACCATTTGTGTCAACGTGAGTAAGAGATGTATGGTCAATGGTGCCTGCATATGCTACGAGTTATTATACGATATTGTGTGGTGGCATGATTCGATGTTTTAGATGTGAGTTGTGTTTAGTGAAATATATAGGTTATATGTTGTTGAGGAAGCATGTTTGATTATTGGAGATATTAGGAGGTTTGTTGATAGCTTATTCTTAGACTTTGTGTATGCGCTTGCTGGTGTGCTTAGTTTTGTGTTGACGGTCCTGTGGACAGGCGGGATCGTTCTCACTGAGTAAAACTTGTTTTACTCACCCCTCTTTTCTCTTTCCTTCAGGTCAGGTTTGGTTAGAGAGTTTTACGCAAGTCGTTGGAGTTCTTTTGGTGTATTTGAGGGTTGGGGTTTCACATTAGGGTTGGGGTTTCACATTTTGGTATCAGAGCGGAGGTTAAAGTCACGCCGGTGCTGACCCGAAAGGCTAAGGTTTTTATAAAAAAAAAAATGGTTAAAACGTTTTTTTTTTTAAGAAAAAAAAAATAAGTTTTTCAAAGAAAAAGTTTTCAACATTTGAGAAAAAAGGGGACTGGGGATTTTTTTTTTTTTTTTTTAAAAACACCAAAGAACGAGACTTGCGTTTAGAATTCCTATAAAGTTTTAGTTTCAGAGTGGTTCTTATGTTGGATCTTGTTTGAACAGAGAATGGCACCAAGCAAAAGAGGAAGACGTCCTGCAAACCCAGAGAAAACCCAGTTGATGCCGCTCCAGCTCATGAGCGAGTTCAGCCACAAAGAGGAAAGATTCCGGTTACAGCCAACACGGTTGAGATTGCTGCAAATCGTGCTGAAATGCAGGAGCTCCGTAACATGATGCGGGAGAATTTGGACCGACCTGTGTACGCACCCCCACCACCACCTAGAGAAGCGGCACCCCGTCAGCCACCGCCAGTACCTCCAGTTGTTGCACCTCAGCAGCGTCAGCCACCACCGCCACCGGTAGAGTTTTCTTATTTTGAGACAATGAAGCTCATGGGTACCATGGGGACAGAGTATTTTAGTGGTGGAAATGATCAGGCCCGAGCTGATGATTGGAGGCGAACGTTGGAGAAAAATTTCAGGTCAGCTAGATGTCCAGTGGAGTTTTGTAAGGATCTTGCAGTGCATTACTTGCGTGGAGATGCAGACAATTGGTGGAGGAATGTTGAGAGGAGCTTACCTGTTGGTTATGTGCATACTTGGGAGGATTTCTTGGAGGAGTTTAATAAAAAGTATTTTCCTCAAGAAGCTATGGACCTTCTGGAATGTGAGTTTCTGGAGCTTCGTCAGGGTACGATGACTGTTAGAGGGTATGATGCTGAGTTCACTCGTCTAAGGAGGTTTATTGGGAGAGAGTATAGTGAGCAGGAATTGATTCGCAGATTTATGAGGGGATTGAGGGCTGATATTCGTAACCGTTGCTCTGATCGAGGTTGTACTAGCATGGTTGAGCTTGTTGAGCAGGCCGGTACCGTGGAGAGTGGACTTGAGGAGGAAGCTAATGACCTAAAGAGTGCTCAGCTGAGCGAAACTAAGGGAAGGGAGTCACAAAAGCGAGCTTTGAACAACCAAATGGATGAGGGAATGTGGAATCAAGCCCCATTATGTGACACATGTGGAAAGACACATTCTGGAGCGTGCTTGGCACACATGGGAGTGTGTTTCACATGTGGAAAACCCGGACATACTAGGCCCGACTGTCCGGAAGGACGAAATACTTGTCATCGATGTGGACATCCTGGTGATGTTGCAAGGAACTGTAGAACGTCATGGGTGGGACAAAAACAAAGTAATCGAGATGGGGAGGAACTGTTACCCTTACCAAAGAGGCAAGCACAAGGGGCTTGTGTGTTTGTTATGGGGAATCAAGAGGGCAAAAAATCCACTAATGGCATGGAAGAAGATCAAATTAGGAGTTAAGGCCGTAAAACAATGTTGAAGCATATCGGATAAAAATTAAATTTTCTTTTGGTTTTCTAAGAGGTTGATTTCTCAGCTTTAAAATTAGTGAGTTTGAGACATTATCTGTTACTTAATTCTTTAATGGTCAATTGAATTGTTTTCAAGAATTATGTGTTCAAATCCCAACTCATTAAGAAAGAAAACAAAGTACAAAGAGGAATAATGAATTCGAGGACGAATTCTAATTAAGTGGGGGAGAATTATAACACCCCAATCCACCGTTGATGGACCAACTCCTATTTTTGACGAAAAGAACTCCAGCCCATCAAAGCCCAACTTCTCTAATAAAAAAAAACCTAAGTGTGTATGTATATATGTGTACGTAGCCTCGTTCTCGTCCGCAGCTTTTGTCATCACTTTCATTGATTTTAACCAGGAAGATCATAAGGAAATATTGATTCTAAGCCTCAATCATCCCCTATAGTTGAAGTTGGAAATTACATTTATGGTAGTTATTGTGTGTTTCCATCGTGAAAAAAACGGAGAAGTTTAGTTGATCGTCGCGTTCCACCATTTAACACCCGATTCATTTAGTGAAGAAGAGGAATTCAGAAACAGTGTCAAGTAGTGGTTTTGGTGATCCATTTCCCGTCGGATCTGAAGGAACCAGATCACGATTTTGGTGTCGTTGGATAGATACTGCTGCAAGGAAGAAATAGAATATTTCGGTTCTTCGTTACAAGATCCAGTTTGCAGTTTCGACCTGAGGTTTTGGTGGAAGAATTCCGGCGTTACCTAAGCGATTCAAGTCAGTTCGACGGTTGTTACAGATATAAGGGATGTTAGGGAAGCCACCTGAGCCATCATTATCACCGAAAAAGTTTCAGATTGTTGCTAGCTGCTCCAGCCTTCTTCCTTCCAGTCCTATTTCTAGCCAGAATTCAGGTGAGGGCGTGATCTGTGGAATTTGAACACCAGGCTATTTTGACAGTAATCGTATTATAAGGTTTAGGGATAAGTTGTTTGATTGTTTGTATGATATAGGTTGATTAGTGATGATATGTCTATTAATGACAGATATGTGTTACGTGAGTGTTTGATATTGATATGTGGATGTATGACCATTAGTGTCTGCATGAGGAAAAATGATGTATGACCATTAGTTTCTGCATGAGTAAAGTGGATGTATGACCATTTGTGTCAACGTGAGTAAGAGATGTATGGTCAATGGTGCCTGCATATGCTACGAGTTACTATATGATATTGTGTGGTGGCATGATTCGATGTTTTAGATGAGAGTTGTGTTTAGTGGAATATATAGGTTATATGTTGTTGAGGAAGCATGTTTGATTATTGGAGATATTAGGAGGTTTGTTGATAGCTTATTCTTAAGACTTTGTGTATGCGCTTGCTGGTGTGCTTAGTTTTGTGTTGACGGTCCTGTGGACTGGCGGGATCGTTCTCACCGAGTAAAACTTGTTTTACTCACCCCTCTTTTCTCTTTCCTTCAAGTCAGGTCTGGTTAGAGAGTTTTACGCAAGTCTTCGAAGTTCTTTTGGTGTATTTGAGGGTTGGGGTTTCACATTAGGGTTGGGGTTTCACAGTTTGACTTTTCTCTGCTTTGTCTTAGTGGAAAAAGCTTGACCATCTATGGTTGCCCTCTGATATAGGAACCTGGTGAGAGAACCCACGTGGATAGATGGAAATAGGCAAATGGGTGGATTGAAAGACGCTACACAGATCTGTGAAAGGATCTATGATAAGTCAAATCTCAGTCTTCAAGGAATCACACACAAGAAGAAGGAGAAAAGGGTGGTTGCTTCTATCTCAGAAGAAAACCTAAGAAAACTCTCATTTTATTTCATAAAAACTTGAAAGGTTACAATGCTGAGAAGGGACCTTATATAATGATCCAACAGCGGGGGACCTTCTAGGGTCGAAATTATTACAAATAAAAGGACTAAAATTGCAAAAACAACAGACTCGATTTTAGGACCTAAATAAATAAAAGACTCAAAAAGACCCAACGGTCGATTCCTGCAAAACAAGAAAAGAGCCACCATTTATTATTTAAATTCAAACACTTACCTTGGTAATAGCTCTCATGCACGCTCCAGCCCTTCATTGATTGCTTCAGAAATGATGAAAAGAACAGGTTCTTTAATTCCTTGTAAAACCGGCAAAAATGATGCGTCTTGAGTCTTCTCTTTGGAATCTTCTAGGTCAATGAGAGTAATCAGACTTGCAATGGACTTGTTGAATTGTTCCCTTAACGTTCTTGCTCCCAACCTTGTCATAGGTTTGTGTTTTATTGTTGGCAGAACGGGTTCTTCAGGAAAAGGTAGAACGGGTTCTTCAGGAAATGGCAGAACGAGTTCTTCAGGAAATGGCAGAACGGGTTCTTCCGGAAGTTGACTATTGATGTCCTCATCAGCCTCATAATCCCCTTCTTCACATCAAACTCCATCTTGAAGTGCTCACCATGCTCTATTCTGATATTGCCTTGCTTTACCTCAATCACATCACCTACTGTTGCCAAGAATGGTCTTCCTAGAATCAATGGATCGTCTGGTTCCTTGTCCATATCAAGGATCATGAAGTCAGTGGGGACTTCCATTCTCCTGATCCTGAGTGGCAAGTTTTCTAGGATCCCAATAGGATGTCTGACTGTTCTATCAGCTAGAACCAAATACAGACTACTTTGTTTAAAACTGGTGAAACCCATCTTGTTGGCAACTGACAGTGGCATAATGCTAACTGAAGCTCCAAGGTCGCACAAGCAATTCTTGAAAATCCGAAGTCCTATCGAGCATGGCAAAGTAAAAGAGCCAGGATCCTCCAATTTTTCCTCGATTCGCAGCTCAGGATCTAAGCATACTCCACTCCTGAGAATTTCAAACCCAATCTCCTTGACAGCCTCCTTAACCTCGTTCTCCAGCCGAGCTGCCTCCTTGGCAGCTTCCTCCTGAAGTTTGTGTGGTGGCAAAAGCTTAGGTGGTGGAGCTTTATGCTTGGCCATACGCTCTGCAAGCGCCTCCAGTTGTATGTCAAGTGCGGCATTGAACCTTTCCTCTAGTTCCCCTTCTGGTGCTACAGGTAGTTGAGGTTGATCTCTTGTTTCAACATCTACTCGATGTATCATCCGATCACCATCATCGGGTAGGTCATCGGGTTCAGCTTCGGGTGGTTCTTCGATTTGTGATTCTCTAACCAGTGCTCGATCATCAACTCGATCAATCTATTCGGGTGAAGGCTCGGGTTCATACTCGGATATGTAGTATTTGGCCTCATTTATCATTGAGGTATCCATATCCTCCCCATCTTGAACATCGCTGTCCTCAGTGAGGTAATCCTCATAGTCATCATCAAGGAAGATGGCTTGGGCAGTGGCATAATCTTTAGGGTTTTGAACAGCTTTACCTGGGAGTTGGTTGATCTTTGGAGCTGGTTGGTTGTTGTGGTGGCCTTCTAGGTACCTCAGCTTAGTGTTTAGCGAATCATACTTGCCGTTCAAATCATTGTATCTTGAATCGATCTTGTTGCTCATCTCTGCAAAACTTTTTGCGGTGTCCATAGCAGCTGATGCCTGATTCTGAATCATCTGCTGAAGTAGGCCGCGTAGGTTAGCTTCCTGTGAATTGTTCGGCGGGCCTTGGTGTTGTTGAAATCCAGGTGGTGCAATGGGTTGGTGGTAGTTTCCAGAATACTGCTGCTTAGGTGCATAGCCTTGATTGTACTGGACAAAAGACTTCTGTTGGACCTGGTTCCCTTGAACTGCAGATGGGTAAGTTTGGTCCTGAGGATTGGCAACATTCGGGTTCCGGTGAGACAGATTCGGATTCGGCTTGTAGTTGTTTTACCCTTTGTTGTAACCTCCCTGGTTGTTGATGTAGTTAACATCCTCTATCTGTACAGTCTCCCCATCTTGTTGTAGAAACTGCTCTTCCTCTAATATTGCATGAACATGCTACTGTTGGTTGAGGAGCTTATCGAGCTTGTCATTGAGGGCTTTCATGTCCCTCTTGTACTTGGCATCTTCCTCTCCTGTAGATCGCACATTGCGATCATACTCCTCATTGTAATTCCCATCAGATTGAGCCAAGTTCTCCACTAGGTCCCAACCTTCATCAACATCCTTGTTGAAGAAGTTACCATTGCTTGAGGTGTCCAGCAACATCCGTATCTTGGGGACCACTCCTCTGTAAAGTGTACTCAGCAATGAAGCATTGCTGAAGCCATGATGAGGACATCGGGTAGTGTATCCCTTAAAACGTTCCCAAGCTTCACTGAACGTTTCATTGTTCTTCTGAACAAAGCTGGAAATGTCATTTCGCAGCCTTGCGGTTCTGGAGTTGGAGAAGAATTTGGCCAGGAATGCCTTCTTACACGCTTCCCAAGTAGTGATGGACTCCTTGGGGAGGGATAAGAGTACAAGATAGAAATCTAAAGAAATGATAGAAAGTTATGAAATAAAATCTAAAACAAAAGGGAAAAGTGTTTGAGTCGCTCAGTTCTCTCACAGAAGCTCTCGCTCTCTGGTTGGAGGGTCTGCGGCGTGCTCATCTGCGAGGAAGGAGAGGAGGGGTTTATATATGGAAACCCCTTTGACCTAGCTTCCCAGACCTGCCGAGGGTCTACTCGATTGGGTACACAAGGATGAGGTCGGGTTACTCCTCGGGTAGATCTTCGGGTTGTTCTTCCTGCTCCCGTATCCTCCTCGATCGTGTTGGGGTTCGGGCTCGTTCTTCCAGCTCGATGGCTCCTTCGGGTACATCTTCGAGTTTGTCCTTGTTTTTCCCCATTTTAGGCTCTTAAGCACCTGTTTTCATCCAAAATATGCAAATGCAAAAATGCAACACCCTAAATGGCCTAAACGTGAATTCCTACAGTTAATGACCTAAAAATGCTAAGTTAAGGGTATGAATAATGCAAAATATGGACAAAAAGGGATTCTAAAAATATGTAAATTAGAGAGTTATCACAACCTCGTGCCAATCTAGCGATTGGTTCTCCTTACAATGCTGATTCGTGGGTTCTGGACAGTGGAGCTACTCATCACCTCACCTCTGATCTTCAGAATCTTGCCTTGCACCGTCCCTACACTGGTGGTGAAGATGTTGTGATTGGTGATGGATCGGGCCTTCCCATCACACATACGGGTTCAACAATCCTCTCTACTCCTTCTAAATCGTTTGAGTTGGAAAATGTTTTATGTGTTCCCAATATACATAAAAATCTCATTTCTGTTTACCGATTCTGTAATGCTAATCAAGTCTCCATTGAATTCTTTCCGGCTTGGTTTTAGGTGAAGGATCTCAGCACGGGGGTCCGGTTACTCCAAGGCCAAACTAAAAATGATTTGTACGAGTGGCCAATCTCCGCATCTCAAGCTGCTGTGTTCTATGCTTCACCAAGTCAAGACAACTCTTTCTTCTTGGCATGCCCGTCTTGGTCACCCGTCCGCTTCAGTGCTACAAACAATAGTCTCTCGTTTTTCTTTATCATTGTCTTCTTCTGCTTCCGCTCCTTTGTCCTGTTCGGAGTGTCTACTTAATAAAACCCACAAGTTATCATTTGCATCTTCTTCTATTACCTCCGTTTGACCGCTTCAATATTTGTTCACTGATGTTTGGACATCACCTGTTGCATCTGTTGACAATTTTAAGTATTATCTTATACTTATGGACCATTTCACAAGGTACACATGTTTCTATCCCCTACGAAACAAATCTGATGTTCAAACTGTGTTCAAAGCATTCAAACCTCTGGTTGAAACTCATTTTCGGGAAAAGATTCAAACCTTATATTCTGACAATGGTGGTGAGTACATCGCTCTCCGTTGCTATCTCGCTTCCCATGGCATCTCTCACTACACTACACCACCGCATACCTTGGAGCACAATGGTATTTCTGAGAGAAAACATCGTCATATTGTCGAAACTGGTTTTGCTTTACTTTCGCAAGCTTCCATGCCTCTCCGCTACTGGTCATATGCCTTCTCCACTGCGGTCTATCTCATCAATCGACTCCCAACTCCTACTCTGTCATACATCTCACCCTATCATAAACTATTTGCTGTTCCACCAAATTACAACAAGCTATGAGTCTTTGGTTGTGCTTGCTTTCCCTGGCTTCGTCCATATGCAACTCACAAACTCGATGCTCGCTCCAAACGGTGTGTCTTCCTTGGTTATTCAGTAACTCAAAGTGCTTACTGTTGTCTCGATGTTCAATCTAGTCGTGTCTATGTCTCAAGGCATGTTCAATTCCTCGAGACTGACTTCCCCTTCCGCTGCTCTATCCCTGCTCCTGCTGCGTATGCTAATGGTCTCCAGCCGTCCGCATCTGTCATTCCACTCGTACAATCGTTCTCCCCGCGCTTAGATCCTCACCACCCCTCTCCATCTCCGTCTCTCTCCGCATCGTCCGCCAATACTACCACCGACCCATCACCTCCTTCGCCGCTCAACGCCTCTCCTCCTTTGGTTCCATCTCCGGCGGTTTCTTCGTCCTCGCAGGTAAGTCTTTCGTCTCCTATATCTTCCTCTTCGTTATCTTCTCCATCTTCTTCTGAGCCTACTCCTCCCACAGAAAATGGACCGCGACCCACGGCCCAGACCTTACAACCACCTCCAAATTCAGCCCCACAACCAAATAACTCTCACCAGGCCCAAATACAAACAAGAGTCAACCCACAAAATTCAGTCACTGACCAAATTGATTCTTCAACCTCAACTTCGTCCCCTACCCGATCTGTTACTTCCGATTCATTGTCTTCCTCCAACACACACTCTGCTCAGGCCAATCCTCCAACTCCACCACCAGCACCAACGACCAACATACATACCATGTCTACGAGGGGAAAAACATGTATTTCGAAGCCAAATAAGCGCTATTTACTCACTACATCTCTTCCTTCAACACAAACGGAACCTTGCACTATTAGTCAAGCCCTTAAAGATGAGCGTTGGCGTTGTCCTCTCACCGATGAAATGAATGCTCAGCTCCGCAATCATACTTGGGATCTTGTACCACCACCATCTCCGAATGTCACCATTGTCGGTTTCCGTTGGATCTTCACTACCAAATACAATCCCGACGGGTCTCTTAGTCGTTACAAGGCCAGGTTAGTTGCCAAAGGTTATACTCAACAACCTGGTTTAGATTATACAGAAACTTTTAGTCCTGTGGTTAAGTCCACCACGTTTCATATTGTGCTTGGTGTTGCTGTGAACTTTGACTGGCGAATTCGACAACTTGATGTTAATAACGCGTTTCTTCAAGGTCATCTCACCGAAGAGGTCTACATATCGCAACCTCCATGATTTGTGGATCAAGATCATCCTCACAATGTGTGTAAACTAATAAAGGCGATATACGGTCTTAAGCAGGCTCCTAGACCATGGTACACTGAACTGCGAAATTATCTTCTCACTGTGGGCTTTGTTAATTCACTGGCAGACACGTCTTTGTTCATTCTACGGCAGGGACGCTCAATTATCTATATGTTAATATATGTTGATGACATCATTGTCACTGGGAATGACAATGAGTTACTCTCTCGTACACTTGATGGTCTTGCTACAAGATTTTCGGTTAAGGATCATGAGGATTTGTCTTACTTTCTTGGTGTCGAGGCCACACAGACACCCTCCGGCTTCCACTTAAGTGAGCGACGGTACACCATTGACTTACTGACCCGCACAAATATGCTCAATTCCAAACCGGTTCACACTCCTACGGCCACTACTCCGAAGCTCCAGCTCAACTCGGGGTCCAAGTTGCCTGATCCAACAGAGTATAGAAGTATTGTTGGCAGCTTACAATATTTGTCCTTCACTCGACCTGACATCTCCTATGCCGTGAACAGACTGTCTCAATACATGCATTCTCCAACAACATCTTATTGGCAAGCTGTCAAACGATTGCTCTGCTTCCTTCGGGGTACTTTAACACATGGGATATTTCTCAAACGGCAAAACTCTTTGTCTCTCCATGCATATTCAGATGCAGATTGGGCTGGTGATTCTGATGATTATGTTTCCACCAATGCGTATGTCCTCTACATTGGTCACAATCCAGTCTCATGGTCTTCGAAGAAACAGAGAGGAGTTGCTCGCTCATCTATGGAGGCTGAGTACCGTGCAGTTGCCAATACCTCCTCTGAACTTATATGGGTCTGCTCACTACTTCAGGAGCTTGGCATCAGCTTACGTATTGCTCCTACAGTTTATTGTAACAATATGGGTGCTACCTACTTGTGTGCAAACCCTGTTTTCCACTCTCGTATGAAGCACATTGCTTTGGATTTTCACTTTATACGCAATCAAGTTCAGTCGGGAGCCTTAAGAGTTGTTCATGTGCATACCAAGGATCAGTTGGCTGATGCGCTCACCAAACCACTACCTCGTACAGCCTTTACCACCCTCTCAAGCAAGATTGGAGTTACGCCATGCCCCTCCATCTTGAGGGGGGGTATTAAGGATTAATCATAATCAGTGATTGATACTGATTTATACTACGTATCTTCCCTTTATGTAAAGTGTATAATGTCATTACTTTCTCTCTAATACCCTAGCTAGATCTCTACTTGTATATAACTTGGTGTTGTATTCTCAATAATATATCAATAACATAAACCTTTACCCAGTTGTTAAGATTCCGTAATAAAGTGGGATATATATTTTAATATTTTTGAAGTATTTGTGTTCTTTTTTTTATAAACTGATTTAATTAAGATTATATTAAACAAAAACTTTTGTGCGATATACAACGCTTTTATATACTAAATCTATGGAATTAACAAAATAGTACATTAGCAAAATTAATATTAAAGTAACACAATAACAAAATATTAAAATAAAAAATTGCCTCTCGCAATATACTATACCATGAATCTTATTTTAGTGTATTGTATATACTGTTACCATGATATATATATATTTTATATAATGTTGTAACATATATATCAATTCAAAAAAACTTAATCTATTCATAATACAAAATCATAAAGTTTATATATAAAACTAAAATACAAAAATTTGTAAGCTGAAAAAATAAATATATATATATATATATATATATATATATATAGATATCACATTGGAAAAAAGGAAAAGAAGCACAATATATATAAATTTTATTAGAAAATTAAACTCGTGCCAGTCAATATTATAGTAAGACTGTTGTGAATTCGGATGAACAGAAACAGAATAAGAAAGACTTTGAAAAGATAAACAGAGTGTTCTTTGAGGCAAATACCCTTTGTCTAGGGTTTATATTATTAATCTGATGAACAACCTTACAAATCCCTAGTCTCTTTATATAAGCCTCAAAAACCCGATACAATAGGAAATAAAAGATCTTGTGAATTTTCTAGAATCTATTACACCGTACAGGCGGCTGCGCCGCCTACACTCCCAAAACCCTAACACTAAGTTGCCTTGAGTCGGTCTCTACAAAAGCCCAGTAAAAGCCTAGTAAAAACCTTGTACGCCTAACACAGTCTTTTACATCTTTGTAGACGTCTTCAGAGATTTCAAGTCACTTTAACAACAAACTCCACCTTGACGACAAAATCTCATTGACTTCAACTTCAACTCCTTGTTAGCTTTTGGGGGAACCTTTTGTCTTCATCTAGCAATGAAAGACCTGGAGCAAATCCAAGCAGTGCTTGAACTTCTTCATGGTGACTGGCTTGGTCAACATATCAGCTGCATTCTCAGACGTGTGCACCTTCTGCAGTAAAATCACACCAGAAACTGATAACTCTCTGATCTTGTGATATCTTACCTCAATGTGCTTTGTCCTACCATGATACACTTGATTCTTTGCCAGATATAAAGCACTCTGACTATCACAGTGTAGCTGAACTCCACCTTGCTCAACACCCAATTCGATTACAAGTCCTCTAACCCATAATGCCTCCTTAGCTGCCTCTCCTATTGCCATGTACTCGGCTTCAGTGGTTGACATTGCAACAACAGACTGCAACACAGACCCCCAACTTATAGGTGCTCCAGCAAGTGTAAATACATACCCTGTTGTAGACCTCTTGTTATAAAGATCACCAGCATAATCTGAATCAACGAAACCCACGACTTCTGCCTTGCACTCATATCCTCCAAACATGAGACCACGATCTGTAGTACCCTTCAAATACCTGAGAATCCATTTCACTGCATTCAGTGCTCCCTCCCAGGTTTAGACATGTACTTACTGATTTGACTAACAGCTTGAGCCAAATCTGGTCTTGTGCAAACCATCGCATACATCAGACAACCAACTGCACTAGCATAAGGAACTTGTGCCATGTTTCTGATCTCCTCATCAGAAATAGGGCACTGACGTGCTGAGAGCTTGAAGTGATTCGCCAGAGGAGTAGACACAGGTTTTGCATTCTTCATGTCAAACCTTTCAAGTATCTTCTCTATGTAGCTTCTTTGAGATAACCACAATCTCTGAGAACTCCTATCCCTGTGAATCTCCATCCCAAGAATCTTCTTTGCAGCACCAAGATCCTTCATCTCAAACTCTTCTCCCAGTAGCCCTTTCAACTCAACAATATCATCCATATTGCTTCCACCAATGAGCATATCATCAACATACAACAGCAAAAATATGGGAGAATTGTTATCAACGTTCTTCACATAAACACAGCAGTCATACTCACATCTCTGGTACTCTATCTGCAACATGTAGGTATCAAAACGTTTGTACCACTGTCTAGGAGCCTGCTTCAGCCCGTATAAAGATCTTTTCAGTCTGCATACAAGCTTCTCCTCTCCAGACTTGACAAACCCTTCAGGTTGCTCCATATAGATCTCTTCCTCCAAATTCTCATGGAGAAATGCTGTCTTCACATCCATCTGCTGAAGATGCAAATCCCAGCAAGCTACCAGTCCCAACAGAACATGGATGAACGTGTGTCGAACTACAGGGGAGAAAATCTCGTCATAAGCAACCCCTGCCCTCTGTGAGTACCCTTTCGCTACTAGTCTCGCCTTGAAAGTCACAACTTCCTTCTCAGAGACTCCTGTTTTCCTCTTGAAGACCCACTTGCAACCAATTGCTTTCTTCCCCTTTGGAAGTGTTGTAAGCTCCCATGTCTGATTCTTGTTCAGACTAACTGTCTCCTCTGTCATAGCAGCAATCCATTCTTCCTTTTCAGGACTGTTAATAGCTTCACAAAAACTTGATGGATCATCTGTACCAATCATCAGACCATAGCTAGCGATATCTTCATACCTATATATGACAGGTGCCTTCACTACACGCTTTTCCTTGGTTGCAGCCAAACTCCCCTCTGTACGTATCTGGTTACCCTTCTTCCCCACCTTAGGAAACTGCTCCACCTCAGGAGAATGCTCATCTGCTTCCGCTGCTGGTCTAGCTTCACTAGACTCCTCTTCATCCTCCGCTATCTCTGAACCAATATCAGCCTCAATGGTTACAGGAACTCGTTCTGAACTCGCCTGCAGCAGCATGTACTGCTCATCAAACACCACATCTCGGCTGATCACTCTTTTCTTAGCCTCAGGATCCCATAACTTGAAACCTTTCACGCCTTTCTCAAAACCCAGAAAAATACACTTCTTGGACTTAGAATCCAGCTTTGATCTTTCATCGTTGGGAACTAACACATAAGCTGGACATCCAAAGATTCTCAAGTTTGATAGATCAATGTCCACCCCAGTCCATACCTCTTCAGCAACCTTTCCTTCTAAAGAAACCCTTGGCAATCTATTGATGAGGTAGACCGCCATGTATACGGCTTCAGCCTAGAAGATCTTCGGGAGTCCTGCATTCAACCGCAAACACCTTGCTTTCTCTGCAATAGAACGATTCATCCTTTCACCTACACCGTTCTGTTGTGGTGTTTTCCGCACTGTAAAGTGCCTCTGAATACCCTGCTCCTCACACAACTTCTGAAACTCTCCATTTGTATACTCTGTACCATTATCAGACCTCAGATACTTCATCTTCCTCTCTGTTTGGTTTTCCACTTCAGCCTTCCAAATCTTAAATTTCTCAAAAACTTCAGATTTCTGCTTCATGAAGTAAACCCAAACCTTCTTAGAAAAATCATCTATAAAGATGACATAGTATCTGCTTCCTCCTAATGAATGTTCTTGTGTAGGCCCCCACACATCAGAATGCACATAGTCTAAAAGACTCTTTGTGGTGTGTAGACCTGTCTTGAAAGATGCCTTGGACTGCTTCCCCATCACGCAGAACCTACAAAACTCCATCTTGCAATCCTTCAAACCATCCAGAAGACCTCTCTTGTGAAGTTCAGACAAACCATGCTCTCCAATATGCCCCAACTACATATACCATAGAGCTGTGTTATCTGCGTCAGTTACCACGGCTGCAGCTCCACCTCCAACCATGTTTCCAAGTAAACGATAAACACTCCCTGCTGTGAGCTGACCCTTCATCAACACCATATCTCCTTTGCGTACATTCACACAGTTATCATCATCAGTTTCGAACCTGAATCCGTCCCTGTGAAGTGAACCAAGAGATATCAGATTCTTCTTCACTGTTGGAAGATGCCTCACTTCAGTCAAAATTCTGAAAGTGCCATCATGCATCCGGAATTTGATCTGTCCAATACCAACAACGCTGCAGCTTCTATCGTCAGCCATTTGAATAGTTCCAAAATTTCCAGCCTGATACGTGTCAAACCAATGCTTGTTTGAAGTCATGTGGAATGAACAACCTGTATCTAGTATCCAAGAATATGTGTGATTGCTTGTAGTCACTGCAAGCAAATCGAACTCGACCTTCACTGCGTCTTCTGCCTGAACCACATTCACAGAATTAGATGAACCTCCCTTCTTGTTCTGCTCCTTGTTCAGAGGACAATCTCTCTTATAGTGCCCTGGTTTCTGACACTTATAACAGATTATCTTCTTCATCTTGCCACCTCCCTGCTTTCCCTTGTTCTTCTGTACTCCGCTACCCTGGCTTATACTCACATATAGTCCATCACCTTGAGGGTTGTCACTGCTACCACCACCATGCTGTTGGCGTCGATTATGATGTCCAAGCAGCGAGTCTGTAGCCGACTGCAGACTTATCGTCTCTTTGTCAGCCAATAGTGCAGTCACCAACGTCTCATATACTGGAGTCAAAGAACACAACAACAACATGGCCTTATCCTCGTCCTCGACTGTAACACCCACACGCCCTAGATCTCCAGTGATCTGGTTGAATTGGTTAATATGATGGACCAGATTTGCTCCTTCAGCCATCTTAAACCAATACAGCCTCTGCTTCAGGTACAGCTTGCTAGATGGGGACTTCGACATGTACATCTTTTCTAGCTTATCCCAGATCTCTTTTGAAGATCTGAGCTCTAGAACCTGATGCACAACTTCATCTCCAAGGCATGTTCGTATCATTGAACCCGCCTTCTCCCTCATCTCATCCCATTCATCCTGCAAGATCGCTTCTAGCTTTGTGTCTAACAAAGCTTTCTTCATTCCTTGCTGATTCAGCATGTCCTTCACCCGGGTCTGCCAGAGACAGAAGTTTCTTGTTCTATTGAAACGTGGAACCTCAAACTTCACGGAACTCGTCATTGAACCTGGCGCTCTGATACCAATTGTTGTGAATTCGGATGAACAGAAACAAAATAAGAAAGACTTTGAAAAGAAAAACAGAGTGTTCTTTGAGGCAAATACCCTTTGTCTAGGGTTTATATTATTAATCTGATGAACAACCTTACAAATCCCTAGTCTCCTTATATAAGCCTCAAAAACCCGATACAATAGGAAATAAAAGATCTTGTGAATCTTCTAGAATCTATTACATCGTACAGGCGGCGCAGCCGCCTACACCCCAAAAACCCTAACCCTAAGTTGCCTTGAGTTGGTTTCTACAAAAGCCCAGTAAAAGCCCAGTAAAAGCCTTGTACGCCTAACACAGTCTTTTACATCTTTGTAGACGTCTTCAGAGATTTCAAGTCACTTTAACAACAAAGACACAGTTAAGATTCGACGTGTCTAAGTAAGATTTGGATTAAGATTTAATTAGAATATTTATAATATCTTATTATATAAAGTTGGGTTTTGAAAATTAGTCATTAACAAGATTTTGACATGTGTAAAAATTAATATTTAATAAAAGGAATTTGATTACAACAAAAATAAAATATATTTTTTAAAAAAATATTAATAATATAAAAAGATAATTATCAAAACTTACAGAATTTATAAAAAATACAATTTTTTTTAATAATTATAAGGATATTTTATTTATATATATATATATCATAAAATTTGAAATTATAATATTATTTACTTATTTTTAATTTTAAGTTATTAATTTAATAAAAAAAATATAGAAAAAGGGATGAAGGAAAATTTCAAAATCCATTAACAAGATTTTGGCATGTGTCAAGTTATGAATCTCAGATTTTGACAAGTGTAAAAATTAATATTTAATAAGAGGAATTTGATTACAACAAAAATATTAATAATATAAAAAGATAATTATCAAAACGTACTGAATTTATATAAATAATTATAATGAGATTATATATATATATATATATCGTAAAATTTGAAATTATAATACTATTTACTTATTTTTAATTTAAAGTTATTAATTCTACAAAAAATATAGAAAAGGGGATTAAGGAAAATATATAATTAATTATTAATTCTAAATTTTGTAAATACTCACTTCTATATAAACATAGATCGTCTCATATTTAAATAATTTATTCAAAAACATTGCTTTCAACTTTGTTTAATTGGGAAATTTTTTTTAATGGAAAGGTAAATTTTTCTTATTTTTTAAAACCAAATTTTCTCCTACTTTCTCCTTTTTCAGTTGGGAATATGTAAGAATAATATATTGACCCAAAAAAAAATTAATATATGCGTCTTTTTTCCCTAATACTGTATTTTAGAATTTATTGTAGTATTTTTAGATTGTTTTATTTAATTTATATTTTCATCTTTGAATTATTTGGGATTCATATATTACCATGCTTATAATTTTTTATTGTTTCTTTAATTATGCCAAATTAATTTTCTTCTAATTTCTCAACCTTGATTGGTTGGTCATTGACCCTTCTTTTTTTTTTGCAAACATAATTGTTACCATTATTTTCACTCGATCCCAAATGGAGATAACGACTAGAAGCTCATCGGCCTAATGGATGGATAAAATAGGCTAATCAAACACAAGCTTACAACAAACATAGATAGTTAGATTGGAAAAACATAAATCGTTGTTGATAGATCCATAGGATCTCAAAGACTCTGACACCCTGGTTTACAGAAAGGTTTAAAAGAATTGATTTGGCCACATATGTCACCAAAATGCACTTACTTTTTCAGTCAAGTGTCCTGAGAGAACTTCATGATGGGTGCACTTCCTGGAAGTGATTTCGGAACTGAGCGAGTGAGAACAAAATACATGAAAGATCATTTGTTGATTTGTAGGGTCGGTAAACAAGTGTTTAAAGCTTTCTAGACGTAACAAACAGGCCATCAAATATGGGTGGGTCCACATGCCGAGAATAGATGTAGGGTCCACTTAGGAAGGTGGGCCATGGACTAAGAGTGGACATGGGCTCACTAAGCAAGGTGGCGGTTTAGGCGTTACAGAGACAGAGGCTACATCATGGTGTGTCAAAGGCATTTCCACGAATACATTGGAAAATTTAATATTAGTTTCTATCAAAACATATTGTGACGTTAGAAAAAAGTTTTTACTTTCATTGGTTGTCGGAGCAAGCCATTTTGAGATAGCAAAAAGACGTGAACATTTACTCTCCACACAGGACGAGGGCAGATCCGAGATTCTCTCTATGGTGGAGAAGGTTGGACACAAGGTTATCTTCCTAAGGAAGGGATGTGGAGGAGATTGGACCCAAGGTTATCTCCCAAGGGAGGAAGGCGGAGCCAAGTGATACTAGGATTTTTGTATGTCCTAGCAGGTTCAATTAACCTTATGCAGTTGTAATACTTAATGTGTGAATCCAGTTGGGAAACTTCACTAACAATTGAGATGCAATCAAGCAATCACAAGTCAAGCCAATTCAAAAAGAGTGTTGTCTAACAACCCTAGAATGATCAATTTGCAAAACGGAAATGAGTCACAAAACTAGAAACAAAAATGTATGACAAGAAGCGAACAAGAATAAGTGAAACCGAAAACGATTCTAAGCATGAACTAAACAACAAGAAACGAAACAGTCTCAGGAATGCAATAAAAATCAGAAAGAAAGAAGTCCTAAGGATGGGAGTAATTGATGTCGGTGGAGTATCCTAGTCTATAGAGTGTTTAACATGCCACAATCAAACCATACCTAAACAATGAACATTACTTCTTAGCTAATCTAATCTCTTGACAGAAGCTACTCAAACTCAACCACTTCCAAACCTAGCTCTCGCTAGAGAAACATGATCAATCATGGCATGAAAAACAAGTTCATTCACGTCAACAAACATCCTAGACAAGTAATCTCTTAGGCTAGGAATGTAAGTCTCTGGCACTAGTTGGTCAGACATTTCATCGAACACCTTTTGGGTGTGGAAATGTCTAAGACCTAGTTCCAATTGATCAGAGAGAAACTAGTATTTCTAACTCTAGTCCAGAAGGGAATCATACAAATCAAAGCTTAAACACCCTACATCCTAAGATCCACCTAATCTATCCCATCCCCAAGAACCCTGACACTACTCAGATCCGAAAATCATCATCAATGATTCAAATTCAGAAAACATTGAATCAAGAATTGTAAGATAGTTAAAAATGAGATGAACAACTTGTAAAAGAAATCAAATGCAAATACTCAATAAACTCCAAGATGTCGAATTACAAAGTCTGAGAACGTATTTGGTGGCTAGGTAAAACCTTAAGGAATAGAACAATACGAGATAAAAGATGTCTTGGACAAAGACTTAACAAAATGTATTTATAGTAAAAACATGCGAATCCCTAAAACTTAAAATGACAAAATGGAGCGTCGGTTCGGGAATCTCCTGAAGCGTGTAAGATAGAGTGCCTTCCTGACATGCGCGATTTGGTCGGTGTGCAACCAGTGGCTCGATTGGCGACTCGAGAATGGCTCGAATAATGTGTTCCCGACTGGTGACTTGAGAATGGCTCGAGTGATGTATTCCCGACTGGTGACTTGAGAATGGCTCGAGTGATGTGTCTGGAGTGCGTGGCTCGAACGGCGTCTGGAGTGCGTGGCTCGAACGGCGTCTGGAGTGCGTGGCTCGAACGGCGTTTGGAGTGCGTGGCTCGAACGGCGTCTGGAGTGTGTGGCTCGAACGGATGGCTCAAAGCGCTTCCAACATCTCCTAGATACCTGAAATATTTCGAAATGCATAATGTATAAAAGGATGATGCAAGAACTACCTAGACATGCAAAGTGTATAGAAAAGACTAGAAAATGATGCAAAACAATGAGTTATCCTAGTTAAATGCATGATAAATATATGCTAAGGAGAGACAAAATATAGACATATCACCAAGGTTCTCTCCATGGTGGAGCAGGTTGGACGCAAGGTTCTCTCCAAAAGGGATGAGGGCGGAGCCGAGGTTTTCTCCATGGTGGTCAAACATTATTGTGATGATACATCACTGATTAGTATATTATGTAATATACTTTTTATTCAAAATGTTTTTTGAACCAACAATTTTAGTAATTAAAAAACTATGCAGAAATGAAAATAAAATAGTTGGCTTAATGTGGTGATAAAGTATAGATTTGTAACACAGAGTATATTTAGGTGTAAAAAAAATATAGTTTTAATAGTAACATACATAAAAGATTTGTAAATGGATATAAATCAGTATATTGTAACAAAAATAAAATTTATAAATAACTAACAACAATTTTAATATATTTTTATTAAATTTAATTTAATTTATAAAACTTAAAACCCGCATATCGGGCGAATCCTCATCTAGTTGTCTATATAAACTTTACTCGGAAGAAGAAACTCAAAATTGATTATATAACATGATTATTAAAATAATTAGAAAATTAAACATGATTACACACTTGTTTTTGCTTGAACGACGATGCCTAAAAGAAAGAGAGAACATGATAAAGAAAGAGAAAACATGGAATTATTCTCAAATAATTATATAACATGATTATTAAAATAATTTACATGAAATTACAGTTATAGAAAAAAATAAACAATTTCATTTGTATATACCCGAAAATATACATGGTTATAATCGATCATAGTTTTCCTGCAAATACGGTTATCCAAATAAAAAAAAATTATGAAAATTTGAGATCATTCAAGAAAAAAATACAATCAATATAAGAATTAAGGTTATAAAATGTAATACCTGAAATTAATTAGAATCAAATTTGTTGATCGATTCCTCTGGTCATGATACCTATGTTAAAGAATTATATATATATATAAATCTCAAAAGATTATAATATAATTATCAAAATTTAAATCTAAATAAAAAAACATAATAATATACCTCTTTTTAAAGGTGGACCAACAACATTCAAAGGTGTATAATTTATGGATATTGTTTTCCAAACAACCTCTGCATGAACAAGAAAATTCATCAAATTTAAAACCTTAACCAGAAAAAGCATAATAATATACTGTTTTTGAAAGGTGGACCAACAACAATCAAAGATTTATGATTTGTGGATCTTGCTCCAAGAAACCACTACATGAACAGAAAAATAAAAAGAATAGTAAGATGAATCATAAAAAAAACACAAAGATCGGAATACAAATATAAATTCGAGAACATGATAAAAAAAATATTAAAAATTTTAAAACTATAAATTCAATAAAAAGTGTTTTTTCTTTGTTGAGTTATGGTGAAAGCAAACGATAACATTGTATTTATAGCCGTAAAGCACCTATCTTTTTAGGGTTTTCACTAAGGAGGTGTAATGTCGGCAGGTTTTTTCTGCGTAAATCCATTAATTTGTAGATTAACATCGATTTACATATAAGATAAGCCCATCAATTATCACAAATTTATAAAATAAAACTAAACTTAGTTGTAAAATAAACATAAAAAAGGTGTTTTTTTTTTAAAAAAAAAGAGAGGGATATATCTAGCAAATATCCATTTTGTAAATAATTTTTGAAGTTTTTAGATTAATTTAGCCGATTTTTTTAATTTATTTTTAATATAAAAAGTAGAAAAATTTACGTTCAGAGACAAAATACTTCAACGACATGAGTATTCTTGATTAATGGCAAAACGGTAATTTGTGTTTAAGAGCGAACGTGAGCCCTTTTCACTTCGTGCTTTAATATAATAGATAATGTTACCATAATATTATATATTTTATATAATGCTGTAACATATGTATCAATTAAAAAAACTTAATATATTCATAATACAAAATCATAAAGTTTATATATAAAGGTAAACTACAAAAAAATTGTCCCGGGATGTATCTGGAAAAAAAAAACACAATGTATACATATTTCTTTAGGAAATTAAACTCGTGCCAATCAATATTCTAGTAGGACACAGTTAGATTCTAGTATAAGTAGGATTTGGAATAAGATTTAATTAGAATATTATAATATCGTGTATATAAACCTTACTCCGGAAGTTAAAAAGACCTTCCGTAGTCTGATCATAAGAAGAAACTCAAAACCTACACACATACTGACACGCTTGTTTTTGCTTGAACGACGATGCCTAAAAGAAAGAGAGACGTGGATGACATTATCAGCAACCCGAGCTTTGTAGAATTACCCCAAGATGTGGTGGGAGAGATACTTGAGAGACTTCTGGTGAAATCACTATTGAGATTCAAAGCAGTTTCCAAACTATGGAGAAGGGAAATCGAATCCCGACGTTTCCAGAAGAGACATCTAAGACATGAGCAGAAATCTCGAGACCCAAGTATCCTGGTATGCCATCCTAGGCTTGACCAAGGCACAAAATTAGCTTCTCTTAGGACATTGAGTGTGGGAGCAGCGTCAGTTTCGTTTGAGACCCATACTCAATACCCAGTCGATACAACGACTAGATCATACATGTTAAGAAATACACGGAGTTGCGACGGTCTGACTTGCATATATTCAGAAACCTTTATGTATGTGGTGAATCCCACAACTAGATGGTACCGTAGACTTCCCGAGGCGAGATGTCAAGCAGTTTTTCGTGATACAAAGAACCAGTTTTTAGTGGGTCATCCAGGATTCGGTAAAGACAATATCACGGGAATATACAAGTTGGTTTGGTTATATAACTCTCAATGCGTAGACCTATACGACGGCCAAACTAATACGTGCGAGATTTTCTCTTTCGACACCAACAACACTTGGAGGTATGATGTGATTGTTTCTTCTCCTCATCCAATGCTACGTCATAAAGTCCCGGCTCACGCACATGGATCCTTCCATTGGTTTATTGATGCAGTCACAGAAACACAAGTCTTAGCTTTCGATCTTCACACTGAAACTTTTACGGTAATGGCCAACATACCGGTTGCCCATGCACCTCATCCACGGATCTCGATGTGCACCTTGAATGACCGCCTATGCTTATCGGAGGATAAGGGAGACACACAAACTATATGGTCGTTAAATCAAGACAATATGACATGGCACAAAACTTTCGCCATAAATCTCCGTGCAACTCTCTCTTGTATTGAAGAGGAGTATATTTTTTCAGTACCACCAGTCACATCACTTTTCAACAACCGGTTATTGCTTTATGATGAAAGCGACCACGACGGGAAGCTTGTGATATACAATTATCGTTTAAATTCGTATGGTGAGATTTTCAACCCTCGTTATTTGGGAGGTGCCATTTCTTTTTCGGAAAGCTTAATCACTCTTCCATAAAACTCTCTTTTAACTTTTTTTTTTTTTCCACATATATAGCAGGTTATTGTCCAGTAACTTTCATGGGTCTGTTGATGGCAACTCCTATTTTTATATCTACTTAACTTTTCCTTATCAAAACTCCTTTTTCATTTAACAGGTAAAATTGAGAAAGAAAACAAACAAATCCTCTCTGTCTCCACTTGTGTTGTTGGAGATTTGTTTGTTTTAATGTACTATGTGAACGTCACTAATTAAAATCAAACAGACTCGGTCTGTTTCTGTATGACATGAAGTAACAAAATTAGAAAAATTAAGTAAGACCTAAATGGGTCTTGCCCGTGTAAGAAATTTACTATGTGCTCTATGAATTGAGGGAGAAAGTAATTATGGTAAGATATGAATTCCTGGACTACATGTATTTGTATTATCGTTGGCTAGTAGGTAATGCATATGTAACGCAAGTTACGCAACAGGCTTCTATGATTCTATCACATACTGTGTTTATCTTCTTTTCTTTCTTTATAGCTACACATTTATCTTTATGCTGTTTAAGTGACAATCTTATGTAATAAGACAAAAAATTTCGACATTATTGATTCTTATTTTCTTTTAAGAATACTCTATGAATCCAATGCTCGATTGTTCTTAAGAAACACTACTAGCTTGTTCATCAAACAAGCTACAAAAACCTTTGTAATCTTTGAGTTTTTGTTGGAAATCAATAATGTAGAAACTAGGTTTCCACAATGAATTTGTTTGAGGGGAAAACAAATTCACTGAAAAACTCTCTCAAAGAATCGGATTAAAGCTAGAAAATAAAGAGGAGTTTTGATCTCTTGAAGAAGTTAGGGTTTTCTCTCCAAAACAATAAAGAACTAGGGTTTTCGTACTAATTGCTGGATGCTTTACAAGAAAGGGGATGTCCCTTATTTATATATTTCTCTAGATTACAAACAATATTAACTTTCCTTATAATTCGAAGTACAATAAGGAAAGTTGCTTCTTCTCTTCAAATCGGCCACTAGGCGAATTGGGAAGTCGGCTTATCTTCGGGCTGGGCTGCCTTCTTCCGAACAGGCCTCAAATAAATGTTAAGTGAATCTTAACCGGATTCCCGGTTAATCAATTGAATTGTCTTTCCGGTTTAGATCGGTATGTTGGGGGTGCTAAATCCCGCACCAACAATTAGTCTCCCCCCCCCCAGTTCTGAATATTCGGGATTAAATTCGAATGTTAGAACTATAGGAAAGAAAATATCCGATCTAAACCATAAAGAATTTCAATTATATAACCCGGACTTTCAAACCGCTTTACCACACATTGTCATGGTAACACGTGTCACATCCGCTAGGTCGGAAGCTGAAAGGTCACGTAGGTTATGATGACTTTCGTAGGGTTGCCGCCCATCCGATTCTATAAATACGCAGCCTCCCTCTTCATTTCTCATTTTTCGCCGACAGCACAAGGTATTCTGCTCTGTTCTCTCTCCTCTTTGCTTATTTATTTTTGTTGCAATTTCCGGCTTTCTTCCGCACTCTCCGATCATCTATCATGACGAGCACTTCGGATCTCGCCTCCTCTCCTGAAAACGAAAGTGGTCGTCTAATTCGACGCAATTCTAGAAGTGAAGCACGTAACCTAAAGCGTGTTACATAGATCGGAGGACCCCTCAGATCGGGCTCTGAAGCCCAACTTCTCCTAATCCGATGTTCGGCTGGGGCTTCTTCTTCACGAGCCCAACCCACAAGTCGCAACGAGAATGATGAAACTCCCAATGTCGATCTGCGCTTAGAAGAAAATCAATTTGTTCCCTTGGGAATCTTGAGTGACGATCTCCCACCATCATTAGATCATAGAGGGCGAATCGGAGGTGAAAAGACTCTGAGTTCAGTCAAATCGGTCAACGACATGTTGAACTCATGCGGCCTTGGGAACAGTGGCGTTACCATCCTAATCCCACGAGACGATCATCGCCCCTGGAATCCTCCAAAAGGATACATCTGTCTATACGAGGATTATTTTTCGGAATGTCGCCTTTGGTTCCCGATTCCAGCCCTATTATCGATGTATGCCCAAAGACGCAGGATACCGATCTGCCAGCTCGCTCCAGGCAGTATCTGTAACTTCGTCGCTGCTCTTACTATAGCGACCGAAGTAGGAGTTGAGATCGGAGTTCAGTGCTTCGAGCAGCTGTCAAATTTCAAAATATCAAAGAGCAAAGAGAACTGGGAAGTGAACATGAAGCCGAAACACAACTTTCTTCCTGGCCAAAAAGTTAGCAACTTCAAAAAGTGGGCCGCCCGCTATTTTTATGTCTGTGTCGACCAATACTCATTCAAGGATCCGCTGGGCTTCCATCAGAGAGTGTGGAATGGGAATCCTGGTAGATTTTTAATTTCCCGTATGCTTTGGCGGATCGTAGCTTTGCTAACTTGGTTTAACATCCCGTTTCATTTTTTCAGATCGCCCCTTCACCGCAACACGTTTAGCTCGCGGTTATAATTCCGTTAGAGACGCATTACTGTCTGGCATCAATCGACGGTGGGAATTCATCACCCGTATTTGTGTCGAAAAAGCAATGGGCAAAGCAAGAACCAAATTTCCTAGTTTTGCGAGTTCATTGGGGCAGACTTCGGAACCCATTGGGGCATGTGTTATCACGGCCAGTTGCCTCCAGGTCGTGCATCCGGACTCTCAGGCTGCTGCCCAATTCAATACTGACCCTGTTCAGGGCGATGAAGAGATCGTCGACATAGTCGGTAACGAGGACGTCGTTGAAACCGATAATCCTGCTCCTACCCTGGAAGGCGTCGACCCTCCATCTACCGAACAGGACGTCCTCCCACCCGAGACTGGAGAGAGGAGGAAAAAGAAGAAAAAGCAAAACAAAGGGAAACAAGTCGGAAACGACTCTGTTTCTGAGCCGCCATCCGCAGTTAACCGCAAACGCTCGGCGGAAGACGCGGGATTGGAGTCGGCTGACCGATTCCGTGTAAAAAGATGGAATGATAAAACCGATCGATTCGCTTTTGACTATTTTGGTGAGGGTCCTTTGGTCGCGAATCGGGCAGCCTCCGGTGAACTTTTCTGGAACCTGAAAACTTCCAGTCGCATCCTCCCAGAAACGGAGAAGCTAGAGTTCGAACAAGCATACCTCGACATCGCAGAATCCCACCTAATGGTTCGTATCACTATTTTCCTTAAGCTATTTAGATTTTGCATGGGCGAACTAACGCACCTTTCCTGGATTTACAGACTGCTGCCAGGATCAACGCGCTAACTCAATTGTATGATAGGCGAATGAAATCAGTGTCAACTTCGGGGTTCGAATTTGAAAAGATGAAGGAAAGCTTAGAAGAGATCCGGACAGCTAGTAGGGCTAAAGACGACATGGTCAAAGAGCTGGAGGCCGTCATCATCGGGAAAGATGAGATCATCGCTCAATCCGAACTGAAGATTGGTGAACTGAACTCCCAGACACGCGCTCTTGAAGAGGAGAAATCCGAGCTGCAACGAGAATGCGACGAGCTAAAGGCTAAGCTTGACTCTGAAGTTCGCAGACTCCGCCGGGACCGTTTGGATAAAGTAGAACGAATGGCGAAAAAGGCACAAACTCGCCTAGATAAAGTTAGAGCATATCTGGTTGAACATGACACGATAGTTCGGCCCATGGAAGACATGCTGAATCAGGCTGTTGGAGTTCAGGAGACGGTGCAATACCTGATCGAAAAAGGGGCTGTTATTCCCGAAGAACGAATCATGGAGATTAATGAAAAGAAGGCAAAAGCTCAGGAGGCCGTCGACGCGATGGATATTCTTGAATTGGGGGAGAACGATCTCGTCATGTCTCTGGATCAGCTTGGCTTCGGAATTCTTCATCCTGGGACTTTGGCTCCAGATTCCGTGAGGCATCAACATGGATCAAACGCCGCCATTTACCAAGCCGATCTGTCCGACAACTTGGAGGTCTAAGCGTTCGCTTCGTACTTCTCTTGGTGACAGACTTGTTTAAGTCCGGGTTCTGAAAACCCTTGTAAGAATATTGCCGACTCGCTCGGCTCATTGTACTATACTTTTTTTTTTTAGTTTAAAGATTTTGGATTTTACTTATTTTTCGGGAATCCTTCCTTTTCGTAGAAAAGGAATATGTTTAATATTGAGGAAATTATCTCGTAAAATTGGAAAGGTGCCTCCTCTTAAACTTGTATAAGTACGCTCGCGTCCTTCCGTTTACTTGGAGTTATCTAATCCAAAGTAAACCTAGAAATAATGCCTAGTTCCGTTAGCAGCGTTGAGTCCCCGCTTTCCGGGAGCGACGTCCCGACTTTCTCGAATGCGGAGGCCATTGAGAGAGGAATGGCTTATTATCCGAACATCTGAGTTCCTTGGATGTTAATGTTCCGTGTCAATTCGGAAGAAAGACGTGATTTAGAAGAATTTTTCCATTCCGTGGAAGATCGGCACACTGAGTATCGCGACCGGCTTGCTGCCTCGGAACAAGTGCAACGTGAGTTATTGCTCAAACTCGAGATGCTCGAGTCCCATCCAAGGACTTGGATCGAGAATGGGTTCGACAGGATAGCTGCTCTGCCACCATGTTTGATCAATTACTACAACGAATGCAATCGGAGGGCGAGTCAAAAGTCTACCCAAACAGATCCTGCCTTGATTGGCGACTTTATTCCAACCGATATTAGGCCGTTTTACATCAACAGGCGTGCTAGTAAAAACGACATCGCTGAGGCCAACACCTTTCATCGCCAGGTAACTGTCCTCTTTTTCCTTTTACCAATGAAAAACCAATCCGCTATTGCTTTGAACTGACTATCTCTTTTGTATTGTGTTTGTGCAGATTTAAGCTATGCATCAAGAGCTAAGTCAAGATCTGCAGTATTTTCATATGAAGAAAGGAAGGATTGATCGCCAGCTAAAGAATCTGGAATCTGAGATTGCTATTCTTAAAGCAAAAAGAAAAAGGACTACCGATCTGCTTGATGAGGCGGAACAGAAAACCAGAGCACTAGAGACTCGTCCCGAAGAATGGGAGAAGACTGGACTACAGCTGTTGTGGCCGATGCCAAAGCGACTAAAGACCAGTGCTCGTGAGATCGCCGCTAGTGGTGTACTAGCTCGAAATTAACATATTTTGTATTGATATTATGTCCTCTTTTATTTTAACTCAATAAGACGAACAAAACTTTGCCGAATCATAGCAGTCTTTTAAAACTTGAAACATGTTTCTATTTATCACTATTGTTTTTCAAAGATGTACAAGAGGCAGGACGTCTCCCGGCTTACATCAAGTAATCTTTTGTCAAATATTCGTAGAATATAATGATCTGGGCCTTATAGGTGGGCCATTATTCCTTAACGAGATATGTATGTTCGGAGTGCGAGATACTGGGCTCGGCTTCCCTCCTTTGCTCTAGTTCGGAAGTCGGACAGCGAAATTATTCTCTGGGTTCGGCTAACCATTCCGTCCGAACTAAAGGTTGGGTGCGAAATAAATACTCTGGGTTCGGCTTATCCCATAAAAAAGAGATTGGGTGCGAAATAAATACTCTGGTTTCGGCTTATCCCGACGTACAAAAAATAATGTGTTGTGATGTGAGTTGATCACCTGACTAGGGTGTCAACGAAGAATGTATCCGACTTCGTTTGAATTCGGTCCGAACCGACGAATAATCCAGATCGGAGTGAAAACTGACACATATATATATATATATATATATATATATTTATTATTATTTTTTTGTGTCTAGAAACAGACGCACGACTAGAAACATTTAATGCATGATCTTTTAGGATAATTCTCGGGACGCAGCGAAAAAATCTGCTGCACTCTGATTGGTGAATCAATAGCGGTTGCTCACGAAGTTTCAGTATAAATAGAGGAAGGGTCAGATCCTCGGTAGACATTCGCAATCGCTTTGAAAAGAAAAAGATGCCTGTTACTACTCGATCTGCATGGCTAACGAGGGCCCGGAAAAGGATAGCCGCCGCATCTGGCGGTCGGGATCCGAACCTACCGGATAATCCCCCCCCCCTCAAGAAGCAGGAGAAACATCCCGACCTCGTGAGGTCGCTCCGAGCTCGGACACCGTCGACCCGGAGGTGTCTCCCTTACAACTGGAGCTCCGAGGGTATTGAGCTCGTCGTAAAAGAATGGGCGCGTATATCAAGGCGCTTCGCCCGAAGCTTGACCAGCTCCATCGACTCTTTCGTTTGGAAGGGACCATTCAAGTTCTGGACGGGCTTATCGACTAAAGTTATTTCCTGGCGCAGTGGCGTATGGATCGTCTTCTTGCCGAGCACTCGGCGTGCAAAAAACTGGTTGATCGGATGGAGGTACCCGATCTACCGGAAAGCGATCGCGAACCTCTGGGGGAGACTGCCTTCCCGTTCATAATAGACGTCTGGGCCTATCGAGCTTGTCTGAAGAGGTTGATCCAGTTCTTCAATTACTTGGAATCGTCAGGTCAAGCGTTCCGTGAACGCCATCTAGTCGAGGGCCCATGTGCCTTCATATAAGACATGATATCCAAAGGTTCTGGGTTGCCGATTGAAAGGCTAGAAGCCTTGCAGCGGGAGCGACAGATCTGGCGAACTGCGGTGGATGAACTGGCTGTGGAAGAGCCGTTGGAGTCTGACCTATCCGGACCAGCTCCCATTCTGAGGTTGCATGACCGTCCAGAACGCTAGAGGGCTTGCGGCAGAACTTTTGGGTCGGGTTTGCGGAGTGCTTGCCGCTTAGGACATTATTATGATAAGATATATATTTTTTTTTGTAGCGGATTACCGAACTGAATGTAATTGAATATGAAATGGAAATTATCCCAAAAAGAAGACTTTATTGATCAACCCGGTCGTAGTTCATATTACAAAAGAAAGATAAGTGGAGGTTGGATTCCCGAAACCTCCTAGGTAAGATCATGAAAATGATTTAATAGTAATAACGCTTCAAATGGGCTGCGTTCCACGACTTCTTGATTCGCTCACCAGCCATGGTCATGAGCTCATACACGCCAGGGCGAACTGCCTTGGAAACGAGATATGGACCTTCCCATCGAGCGCCGAGTTTACCAGCGTTAACTTCTCTGGTGTTTTCAAAGACTTCACGTAAAACTAAATCGCCCTCGTTGAAACGCCGCTGGCGAACAATCTTGTTATAGTATCGAGTCGCTGCATTCTGGTAGTGTTGAATCCGGACTAGAGCTTGGTCGCGCAGTTCTTCAGCAAAGTCGATATAATTGGTCAGCATATCGTTATTGAGGTCGGGATTGTCGACCATCATGGTGCGGCGAAGTGTCGGGATGCCTGTTTATGCTGGGGCGAGTACCTCGATCCCATACGCTAGAGAGAAAGGGGATTGTCCCGTAGGTCGCCGTGGGGTTGTGCGGTAGGACCATAGTACTCCATCGAGGTGATCTGCCCATGCTCCTTTTTTTTCGCCCATGTCGTTTCTTTAATCCATCGATGATCTACTTATTCGTGGCCTCGGCTTGACCGTTCCCTTGAGGGTATCGGGGGGTCGAGGTACTCAGACGAATTTGCCACTTGCTCAAGAAACGCCTGGGGATGAGCGAAGTGAACTGTGTGCCGTTATCGGTGATGATCTCGTAAGGGAGTCCGTGACGACATATAATGTTTTTCCATATGAAGTTGGTTACGTCTAGGGACTGGACTTTTGTGAAAGACTCCGCTTCCACCCATTTGGTAAAGTAATCGGTCAGTACGAGGATGAATTTCTTGGATTTCGATGCCGGCAGGGGCCCTACGAGGTCCATGGCCCAGCGCATGAAAGGATATGGGGCAGTTACGGTATTCAGTAGTTCGGGCGGGACATGTCGCATCGATCCGTGGCGCTGGCAAGCTTCGCACTTCGCCGAGAAGGCCTCACAGTCGGTAATCATGGTTGGCCAGTAATGCCCATCCTTCTTGATCTTTAAAGCAAGTGCGCGTCCGCCAGAGTGGTTGCCGCCCTCGCCTTCGTGCACTTCCATCATGACTCGTTCGGCCTCCTCGCGACTAATGCAGGTAAGGAATACTCCGGATGAACTTCGGCGGTACAGATTTCCATCCAGGAGGATGTATTTGGCACTTCGGGCTTTTAAACGCCGAGCTGCCCAACGATTTGGCAGGACAACTCCTTCAGAGATGTAAAGCTTAATCTCAACTTGCCAATCATCAGGCGGCTTCGTGACATCCGTTAGGTCTTCTATCGGCTCGTCGACTTCCATCGGAACTGAGTCGTCATTGATGACTGACATCAGGCTGACTAGATCGATGCTAGGAGCATCGACGCATTTGACTGGGATGGTACACCGCAAATCAGGATCTGAGTGGTTTGCCAAGGCTGCAAGGGCGTCGGCTGACGCGTTCTCGTTTTGCGGGACCTTTGTCAAAGAAAAAGAGGTGAGTTCTCTGGACAATGCCCGGACCAACTGACGGTACGCTCCCATTCGCTTGTTCTTAGCGTCGAATTCGCCGCTGAACTGGCTGACTACTAGTTGTGAGTCGTAGAAAACTTGCAAGTGTGATACCCCGATCCCTCGTGCTAAACGGAGTCCCGCGAGGACGGCTTCATACTCTATTTCGTTATTGGACGCCTTAAAATTGAGCTTCAACACTTGCTCTAGTACTTCGCCCGCCGGAGATCGGAGGATAAGCCCCACGCCGGAGATCGACGAATATCGTCCAATGCTCCGTTCTGGGGGTAGGGTCCTCGAGCTCAGGAGATAATTCTGTGATGGAATCGGCTAGGACTTGTGATTTCAAACTCGGGCGAGATTGGTATTCAATATCACACTCGCTTAATTCGACAGCCCACTTCGCCATTCGTCCGGATTGGAGAGGGCTATGGAGAATAGCTCGAAGCGGCTGATCGGTAAAAACAACAACGGAATGCGATTGGAAGTAAGATCGGAGCTTTCGAGCAGCAATAATTACGGCGAGAACAATTTCTCCAACGTGGGATACCGTGACCCGGCATCATTGAGGGCTTTGCTGGTGTAGAAGATTGGTCTTTGATCGCCACAGTCGTCTCGGACCAAGACGCCGCTGACTGCTGAACTGGAGACTGAAACGTAGAGGTATAACATTTCGCCGTCCTCTGGTTTAACTAGCACCGGATGACTGGTCAGATATTCCTTCAACTGCCGAAAGGCGATTTCGCAGTTTTCGTTCCAATGGAAGTCCTTGTTTCCTCGGAGGAGTTGATAGAAAGGGAGGCATCTGTCCGTTGACCGAGCGATGAAGCTGTTTAAAGCGGCGATCCGACCGGTTAGGCGTTGCACCTCCCGCTTGTTGTTTGGCGATGGTAGTCCTAGTATAGCGTCGATCTGTTTAGGATTTGCCTCTATTCCCTGTTTGGTGACGATGTATCCCAAGAATTCGCCCGAGGTGACCCCAAATGTGCATTTCGTCGGGTTCAGCTTCATTTGGAACTGGTCCAAAATATCAAAACATTCGGCGAGGTGTTGAATATGTTGTTCCGCGATCAAGGACTTAACCAGCATGTCGTCGATGTAGGCCTCCATAGTTCGTCCAAGCAGGTTGGTGAACATCATGTTTACCAGGCGCTGGTAGGTTGCCCCGGCGTTCTTCAGTCCGAACGACATTACTTTATAGCAATAGGTTCCCCTATCCGTGATGAACGCCGTTTTTTCACGATCGGTCGGACTCATGGCGATCTGGTTATATCCCGAGAAGGCGTCCATGAATGGGAGCAGCTGGTTTCCGGCTGTGGCTTCGACGAGGCGTTCTATGTGTGGCAAAGGGAAACTATCCTTAGGACACGCCTTGTTGAGGTCGGTGAAATCCACACAGACTCTCCACTTGCCGTTCTTCTTTTTGACCACGACTGGATTAGCCAGCCAATCGGGGTATTGGACCTCCATTATTTGGTCTGCTTTGAGTAACCGTTCGACTTCGTCCTGGACCGCTTTTGCCTGATCTGGACCCAAGCGCCTACGTTTTTGCCTGATCGGCTTGAACATGGGGTCGATGTTGAGCCTATGGCAGATGACTTCTGGGCTTATCCCGACCATATCCTTTGTCGACCAAGCGAATGTGGAAGACCGAGATTCCAGAAAAGTGATCAGCTTTGTCTTTATTTGGTCCTCGAGTTCGGCTCTGATGCCAACAGTTTGTGAGGGGTCTGAAAGGTCAATGTTCGTCTGGATGATCCGACATTCCGGAGACTTGAGACGATCCCGCTCCGGCCTATGAGGACCAGTAAGGTGGTCCCCGCTCTGTAATTGCTATGCGTCTTCCATTTTTCTTTGCTTCTTTTCGATTACAGAACAGGATTGAGCCATCCTCTGATCACCGTAAAGCGTGCAGATCCTTGTGGTGGTCGGGAATTTAAGGCAGAGATGGTAAGTGGATGGTACGGCTTGCATTGCGTATATCCATGGTGCCCCTAGAATGGCGTTGTAAATTGGGGGCGCGTCGATGACCACGAACTTAGTTTTCCGGGTCACTCCGCCAGCGCGTACTTGTAATTTGACGTCGCCCATCGACATTTTAGCTATTCCGTCATAGCCAGTCAATGTCCGGCTTTCGGGCTTTACCTTCTCTGGTGTGATGCCCATTTTTTCGAGAGTCCGCCAGAACAGAATGTTAACGGTGCTCCTGGTATCGACCAGGACTCTTTCGACATCGAACTCGCCCATAGCGACTTCGATGACCAGGGGATCGGAATGGGGATGCTGGATTCCCTTGGCGTCCTCTGGTGTGAATGAGATGGGATCCGCGCAGAGCGGAGGTTCGTTCGAGGCTGCCTGAAGGCTGCAAACTTGATGCGCCCGTTTCTTCAGCGCTCGAACGGAATCAGCGCAATCCTCTGGCGGGCCCAGTATCATAGTTATTCAACCTCGGAGAGGGGAGTTGGCACGCTCAGGATTCTGCCCTCTCTGTCGCTTAGGGGGACCGGGTAGCTCATCTTCCTGGGGCAGTTCGTCTTGGCGATTTGCGAGCACTTGATTCGCTGGCTGTGGAATGTCGTTAGCCGGACCGTTGTTTACGTAACCTCGTCCACCACCTCCTGCACCGCGGCCACCGTTAGATCAACCACCTCGCCATCCTCCGCAGCGACCTCTGCCTCCGCGGATGCTCTTGGGCTGAAAAACGGCTTCGGTTTCGCCAGAAAGGTATTTTCCATATAGGTAATTTCTAAGGTGAACGCACTCGTTCGTGGAGTGACCGGCTATCATGTGGAAATCACAGTATAACTCCTTTGGGTCGGATGGCTGCTTGTTTTGGCCATCTAGCTCGGAGACTGCATGGACGACGCCCTTCTTTCGGTCCTGAGGATCGTGATGTTTCCGGGGCTCATGGTGTTCATCCCGATTCTTCGCCTTCGGGAGATACCAAGGTGGGAACGTCGATTTTGCGGCTAATCGGGCGTCTTCATCCTCCACGAGTGCAAATCGGGAGGCTCGATGTAGCGCGTCATCGAGGTCTTTAGGTTCTCGGATGTTGAGGTCCTTCCGTAAGGGTGATCTGGGAAGTAGACCCTTTCTGAAGGCAGCGAACGCGACGTCTTCCGGGACGGAGACGTTCGCCAATTTTTCTTTAAACCTGCCCAGGAAAATGCCATTTCCCAGAGATCCGAACTCGTCACACCTCGCTCGATGAAGATCCGATAATGTTTGAGAAAAGCCGTCGACAACTGGTTGAAGTTGTCAATCGAGTTTGGTTCGAGCCTTGTGAACCAAGTTAAGGCGGGACCGGAAAGACTATCGACAAACAGCTGGCAGCATCCGATATCCCTTTGTTTATCAGTGAATCGGGCCTTGGCTACGGTTGCCATGAAGGACGTCATGAAGAGGACTGGATCCTTATCTCCGAGGTAAGTTGGGAGTTTCAGCTTGACATTTGGTACGACGGCTTGCAGAATCCGCTGAGTAAAAGGGGTTCGCCGAGTGACTTCGACGATCCTGTCGATCTCTGGAGCTGTGCTGATGGCGCGGTGGAGGAGCAAACTCATGCCGCGAATCTGCGATTGGATCTCTTCGATCTCGAGGCAAGTTCCTGTGTTCGTCGAGGGGGCGATCGGGATAACTGGGGTCTCACGGACCCGTGAGTTCGAGTTTGATGGTCGGAGGCTTGACGTTTCCTGTGGGAGGAGGGTCCTTTGCCCCGATTGGTTGACCGTCGGGATGTTAGAGAAATCGAGACGACGGGTAAGATCGCCTGTCCCAAGTATATGTGACTGTCCCGCGGAGATTGGTGATGGGGTTGTCTGGGTTACGACTGCATCGACTCTGCGGTTGGTGTCGAAGATCATCTGGTAGATCTCCTTTGTCATGGTGCCGAACTAGATCTTGAAATCTTCCATAGAAACGACCTGCGGATTCTGAACCACTGTCGTTGTGCAATCGAGAGGATTCTCGATTCGGGCCTCGGGTTGTTGCTCCGTGTTGTGCATCGTTTCCCGGCTCAAGGGTGGTTAGTCCGAATGCTCCGTATTGAGGTGGACTGGTTGTTCAGGAGTTCGCCATGTTCCCTGGTTGGACTCCCCTCCAGATCCGACTTCATCTGGGAGTTCGGGGCGGTTATCGGTTGGGTTGACCGACGTGGCGACGCTACGACGAACGTAAACGGCTGTCGTTTGCGTGGTTGGAGCGTCACTCCGTGCTTCGGTGTCGCCCCGAGGAGGTGCTAGGCCCGTGACATCGGATATACTTGAGGAGGTGCGGTTTGCGTCGATGATGTCGTTACTAGTGACTGGAGACATTGTTGTAAGCTTGGAGGGAACCTTTCAGTCGAGCTGCTTTGAGAGATTAACTTGTAAAGACGATTTTGCGTCCCCACAGACGGCGCCAATTGTAGAAACTAGGTTTACACAATGAATTTGTTTGAGAGGAAAACAAATTCACTCAAGAATTCTCTCAAAGAATCGGATTAAAGCTAGAAAATAAAGAGGGATTTTGATCTCTTGAAGAAGTTAGAGTTTTCTCTCCAGAACAATAAAGAACTAGGGTTTTCGTACTAATTGTTGGATGCTTTACAAGAAAGGGGATGTCCCTTATTTATATATTTCTCTAGATTACAAACAATATTAATTTTCCTTATAATTCGAACTACAATAAGGAAAGTTGCTTCTTCTCTTCAAATCGGCTAGGCGAATTGGGAAGTCGGCTTATTTTCGGACTGGACTGCCTTCTTCCGAACAGGCCTCAAATAAATGTTAAGTGAATCTTAACCGAATTCCCGATTAATCAATTGAATTGTCTTTCCAATTTAGATCGGTATGTTGGGAGTACTAAATTTTGTACCAACAAATAAAAATACTTCTTCTTCCCTTTTCTTTTATTCTTATAATTAGTTGTGCCAGTTTTCTTTATATAATTTGACTCTATCAGTCGGGACAAGAACAACTAGTTGTGGCTATTTCAAAATAAAAGAAAATCCCAATTAGTTATTGTAAAAAATAAATCCAAAACTAATTCAATAAAATAAACGTACATGAGTATCTCAGATCCAAAATTCCATTAACTTTATAAAAACAAAAAATTCAACGTGACACAAATCCCACTTTCCTTTGCTTCACGTCATCACATGGGTCATTTTCGTCGTCTTGTGGTGTTTTCGATGGTGTTAAAAAGACACTTGTTGGTGAAGGAAACGATGGTGTAGCTTTTGTCACGTTTGAGTATAACAAAGGCACTCAAGCAATAATCGGTGATGGTCATGTGTCAAGGATATGTATCATTCTGCATATGTAAAGTATATATTTGTCTTTCTGACATTAGACTTCGGCACTCATTTGTTCTCTCAAACTCTTAAGTGATGCAACATACCTTTGTAATTTTTTAGCTTTTGTTGGAAATCAATAAAGACACTTGTTCTTCTCCTTTCTTTTATTCTTATAATTAGTTGTGCCAGTTTTCTTTATACAATTTGATTCTATCTGTGGGGACAAAAACAAATACTTGTGGCTATTTCAATTAGGCCTTTTTTTTGTCTCTATGAATTTTTTTTAGAATAAAATATTAAAAACTCTTGTAAAAACTAGAGAAAGAGTTTAGAAGAAAAATCTTTATTAATGTGTTATCTTTCTTAATTAATGATATAAGAGTTTATATAACACTATCTCCTAGGATTTACAACAATATTATGATTTATAATAAATGACATAAACAAAGCCCAACATAGGGATTGTCGACTAATACACCAATACTTTCCCGCAAAACAAATGTGGTACGCAAAACATAAACTTTGCAATCATAAAACGGAACACGTATGTCGTGGACACTTGTTAATGACATACAAATCATGTCAATAAACTCTTTCGGGCATAAACTTTATTCTTGAAAATAGAGATGTAACTTCAGCTAGTCTTCAGTGTTTGGTAAAAAAGAATAACAACATCACGTGGGTGCAAATCCTGCTTGTCTTCGGTCTTTATTAAAAGAGCATATACAATTATCGATTAAATTCTTATGGGGAGATTTTCATCGCTCATTATTTGGGAGGTGCCATTTATTTTTCGGAAAGCTTAATCACTCTTCCGTAAAACTCTATACCATTTTTTTGTTTTTTTTTTCACATAGCAGGTTATCGTCTAATAATTTTCTTGAAACCAGCACCACCTTAGGATGAAGCTCCTTTTGTCTAATAATTTTCTTGAAACCAGCACCACCTTAGGATGAAGCTCCTTAGACAAAAAGAGCTTCATTCTAGAACCAGCAGCTCTCCAGCCGCCAGAATCATTGGATAGTTCCTCCTCAATCACTATTACATAAACTCTATACATTTTTTTTCTTTTCACTACCAAATTTTTTTTGGGTTTACAAGGCCATATATATATATATATATATATATCTTTTGTTATGCAAGACCAAATAATTCATTTGTTGTGTTATTTTTTTTTTATTTTTTTTTTTTTGTCGACAATCTTTCATTCAAACCCAAACTGGGCAAAGATACAATGGTGAAACAGAAATCCAACAACATAAAAGCCCATCAAAAGTCCAACAACATAAGATTACAAAGAGAACCGGTTGGCCTAAAATGGACACGTGTACTACCACGTGTTTCGCGCAAGTTGGAAGGTGGAAAGATGCAATCAACTCGTCACCGACTCATCCACGACTCGTCTAGGACTCGTCACCGACTCAATCTCGACTCGGCTTGGACTCGTCACCGCCATCACCACCATGGCTGACCGTCGATCGAATCCAGAGTAGATTCTCTGAAGTCAGCTACTTCTCGGAATCACCACCCTAACTCCTTTTGCAAAATTCTCCGGATGTGTATAAATAGAGATCCAAAAACCAACAAGGTTGAAGCGCCGGAACAGATGACTAGGCAAGAGGTTTTAGACCCAGTAGCAAAACACGCTTTCCTGAATCTGCCGTCACCAGCCATCAAGTTTCCAATCATCCCGATCCACGAACAAAGAAAAGGGACCTTCATCCTAAGCCGATTACGGCACCAATAGGATATGAAGGATTTATCCTTTCTTGCAAGGAAATCGAGCAGTTGATGATCTCTTGAACCTCTGATTTTCACACTCGGCGTGTATCTCCTTCACTTGAAGAGATTTAGTTACTGCAAAAGGGACAAAAAAACAACCAAACAAAATAAAAGAACATAGCCAAAACGGCTAAAAGAAACTCGTACTTAGACGAGAGAAACGATCCAGAGTAGACTGGATAATATATTACATCAAAAAACCAGATTAAAATCAGAGAGAATCCGATTTTAATCGGAAGAAAACTTTCTCTCTCTAAAAGATGCGAGAGAGATAAGAGAGAGAAAGTTTTTGTTCTTCTCATTTTTTTGTTTTTTTGTTTTTTTTTTTTTGCAATTTTCTTCTCTTGGTCTAGCTCAAATCTCGTCCAGATTATTAATGATTTATGAAAGGATACGTTCCTATGGACTCCTGAATGAGAAGGCATACATGTTTGCATTTCTTGTTAACAGACTCATTTGGCCTTCTACGAACAGTACCCCAAGCCTCATTTCATTGATTAATCCAATGTGCCTAAGGAAACTTCCGGAACCGTCATAATTAACCTATCATATAAAATTTTAATCATAAACGAAGCATGAAATCCCCAAGTATCCATCTTTTGATCCAACAACATATTAAGTTCAAAAAGGAACAAAGTCACCAACGTACTAGTACTAAGCATCATGCATTAAGGAGAGTCTATTCGTAGAAGAAGATATGAATAATTTCCTCCGGTACAGATCTCAGCTAATGTGTTGTCTCCGCCCGGAGCGAATCTAAAACTGTTTTAAGCTGAATCTAGTAAAAGTTATAGTGTCGAGCTAAAACATAAATACATTTTTATTTTATATAGTAGACTAGGAGTATTGTAATGAGCTTAATAATCACCTGGATATTAAAAAGTTAGACGTCAAGGGATCATATTATGTGACCACGCGCGTGTTCCATACTCCATATTCCATACTACATCCGCATGTACTAGTACTAAGCATCATGTAACATGTTTAGAGTTCAAAATGATTTGGTACCTCCTCCTTATCTCCTTTCTTCATACCATGGTAACATGTTACAACTTGGCCGTCCTTTTCGTTGTCAACATTGATACCTCTTACAAGAGTGCTAATGTAAGTAACATATACCTTTCTCACGCCATCATAATTAGGACCATCATCCCTAGGTTCGCCTCCCGTTAGACCGCCTACAAGTTCTTACTTAGTAGCAGGAGCTGTTGTTAAATATAATCTAATAGGAGCGGATCCATGGAAGCCAGTCATCATTTTGCCACTGGCTCCCACTACAAGAAAACACGTCATTTTCGACTCCTATAATAGTCGCTAAGTAGTGGCAAAACCCTTATTTGCGACTCTTATAATAGTCGCTAAGTATCGCAACATGGTCTTTAATTTGCGACTCAATTCGACTGGAAAGAATATTCGTATATAAGCGACGACTAAGTGACTAGGAGTGGGAGTTGCACATTTCCGATAAAAATGCAACGAAGTTTACTTAAGGACTCTTTTGTGACCATATTTAGTAGTCCTATAGCAGGACGGTTTTGCGACTAATTACAAGAGTCTGAGTTTGGAGGGTTTTTTTGTTATTTGGTTAGGTCACAAATTGGTCAAATGTTTGATATTGGTTAATTTCCAATTTAAAACGATATTAATTAAAAAGAAAATGGTGATTAAAAATACTAATCATACCAAAAGATTATCTTTATCATACCAAAATATTATCCTGTGGAACAAGTGTTAAACAAAGGAGAATTGGCAGCTGAGGTGGTGCCTACTCCCGTTGTTTGTGTGCTGCCTACTCTCGTGGCTAAGGTGGTGCCTACTCCCGTGGCTGTGTCCATGGCAGGTGTGGTTGGTTCATGGTCAGTAGGAGCAGAAGCCATAAACTTGGCCAACTCAGGATTTTTTTCTTTCATGAAGGCCAGGAGCTTCTTGAAGCTCTCATCACGTCGTGCATTTTCAGCCTCGTGTTCAGCTATCTTGCGTCGAAGTTGATCTTGAAGATCCAGAACAGTTGAGCTCACATAACTCTTTCCTTTTTTCTTTTGTTAAGTGTCTAGACAAGAGATCCAAGACCAAAAGGGTTGCCTTTGTTATCTATTTGAGTACACTAAAACAAAATATAAACATTTAGTAAACAAGATCATAGACTAAATGAAAACAAAAAAAAACGAAATGCAAAAACAATTGATCAAAAAACATTAAGCATTAACGTATCCATGCTTAGTAGACGAAGACAATCAAACACCTTAAGCAAAATATAAAGAGAAATTACCTGAAGGAAGATCTCATTCTTTTCACCAAGGCTGAGAGTTCGATTCCTGGGATAGGTTGCTCAGAAAAAAGTGGTAGATGCTCGAGACCTGAAAGAGCAAGCAAACGATCAAACAAATCATTGTTGTCAACATTTGGATGAGGATTTTGTTGAGGTTGATTAGGATTTGGGTTTCCTCCTTCGTCGCCACCTTCCTCTTCAAGATTAGGGTTTGGTTGCTCTAAACTAACCGGGGATTCAGAACATGTTTCTGTACAACTTCTGGAGGAGGAGGCGGTGGTGGAGGAGTGGGAGACCGTGGCTGTTTCCTCGGCGGTAACTGTGAAGGAGGGCTTTGATGTGTATGGTTCCCAGACTGTGTCCTCGGCGGAAACTGCAAAGGACGACCTTGATGAGAATGGGTCCCAGAATGTGTCGTTGATGGGTTGGACGAGCGAGAAAAAGCTATGTGAGCACTGACACCTCTGGTGGCGTTTTGACCATTGAATGTCCTTACACCTGACGCAGTCCTGCCTGCACGACCTCTAGATTTACTACCCTTAAGAACCATTAGATCAATATAGAAACGAGATGAATCAAATGAGAAAAGAATGGGAGAGAAATCGCAAATTGAGAGAGGAGAGAGTTAAGTGTTATAAACCCTAGATCGGGTTTGCTTAATTATAAATGAAGAGAAGTCGTTTTAGTTTACTAGTTATTAACAAAGGAGAGTCACTATTTGGTCGCAAACGAGTCGCACAGTAAATTCACTAAAAACAGTCCTAATGTAGTGGTAACGCAGTCGCAACTTATGACCATTTTGAGACTACCTAATATACATCACAAAGTAAAAATCTTGAATTCTACACATTATGAACAAAACTGTTTATATAAATCACTAAGGAGAACTCATAGAAGTATTATAAAGTACATGTAATAGTAAGATTTAGTAAAACATTGTTTTCATCAATTCTTTTTAAAATTTTTCTTCATTGCAACACATTCTCATAAAAGAACATGTAATACATAAGATAAATTTAGAACTTATGGATGTTTAGTTTATAGTCATTGAAATTTAATACTTTGAAAAAGTTAGTATTGATAAGGTAGAGCAAAACAAAGCATAAACATCAACCTAAACATGTAAATGAATCTCAAATGTGATATTTCAAAATAAATAATATTCAGAGTGGGTAAACAGACTTAAAGAAATAGCTAAATCAGGTGGTAGTCGCAAATTCTTCAGATATCAGTCGCAATATCGTCGTAAATTGTGACCTCTTTGTTACTAAATTGGGGTAAAAATTGTAGATACAAATAAGTCCTCAATATGCGACGTTTTTGTGACTGGTTATACCGACTATATAACGGTCACAGAGTAGTCGCAAATTGTGACCCGTTATGAGACCAATATATTTTCGACGGAAACTAGTCCTAATGTTGTCGCTAATTTAATACTCTTTTGTGACCTTTATGTTTCGTCGTTAATAAGCGACGTTTTTCTCTCCAATTTTTTTGTAGTCTTTGAATCGTCACAAAATAGTCTCAGAAGCGTCGCTTTATTTTGCGACCGAGTAAGTAGTCACAAATGGTAGTCCCTAATTGCAGGTTTTCTTGTAGTGTCCACCAAGTAAAAACTTTGTGGTACCCTTTGAATTAATATCCAATCACTTCTGAAGTCTTCCAGTTGGTTTTGATTTCAAGTGCTTGCATCACACCGGTTTTGTCGTAGTAGCCATCAAGAGATAAAATATATTCACTGTTTTGTTAATCTATCTCAAACTGCATGCAAAGAAATATAAGAATTACATTAATAGGGATTTGTAAACAGGTGACAATAACCTAAATATGTGATATGGGGATTCACAACATAATAAGCTCCAAGTAAGTTTGAGTTTTATTAGCCACTAGAGTTAAATTTATATGTTAATCATACCGTCTCTGTGACACCGCTACAAGAAACACCATGGATGGATCCATTTATAGATTGTCCATCAAAAAAGATGGTAGTTTGGGATTTTAAAACTTAGCTAAATTTAATTACGCTTTACTAGCTAAACAAGCTTAAGTAATCATCAAAAATCATGATTGTTTCTTTGCAAGAATGATGAAGGCTCGTTATTTTTGTGATGAATCTATATTAAATGTGAAAAGAGTTAACCAACCGTATGGTTGCACATCAATACTAGCTGGCTTAGATGTAATTAAAAAAAGGTTGTTGGTGCATACCAGGATATGGTGTGTCCGTTCGTATTAATATTGATAATATCACCCAAATCTGTGCGACTAGACAACTAGTAACATCAAGTTAAAAGAAGTAATTTCGCACCAGGGAGGTCTTCGTATGTGGGATGATACTAATATACTTCATCATATAGCCCCACAAGATCAAACACTTTCTTTAGAGAATGTTAACGAAAGCTTTGATGGTCATTACAAGATTACACACTCGTGAAATGAATCTCGATCCAGTTTCCCTCGCTGTTTTAGGGCTGATGAGACAATCAATCATATTTTTTTTTCATTGATTGAAAGCTAAAGACATTTGGAGTTTATCAAATATTCCTATACAATCCTTACACAACCCATCTGATCTTTTAGAAGTAAACATTTCAAACATTTTAGATTTCCGAAGGAATAATGGATTTGATGACTCCTACAAGTTATTGCCCATTTGGTTACTATGGTATATATGGAACACCCATTGTCTTTTCATTCCTTATATCCCCATGTTTACTCCACCAATTACTTCTCTTGTACTTCAGATCCATCCCTCTAACAGCCAGATGCTCCTACGCTATCTCATTTGACTGATGAACAACATTGCCGCAATTAAGGCAAGGAGAAAACATATATGATACATTACCCAAACATCTTGTTGAATCAAACACAAACTCAGTTGCTACTTGCTCATACTCATGACTATTTATGTAAGTAATATAGAGAGAGAAAAAAAAAGAAAAACTAAGAAACCCCAATCATGAAATGAAATGAATGAAGAAGATGTATAATTACATTCAAGTTAATACCTTGCTAACCAGACCCAAGCTTTATCCATGTTACAACAACTCCGAGCAAATGTGCATACAAATAATTATCGAATACACTCACGTTAAGTCACAACAACAACAACAAAAAAAGAACAACATCTGTTAGAAGAATCAAGTTTGAGTGAGATACCTGCTAGATTTTCTTCACTTTTGCTTAAATCAACCTACAATAGAAAACAAAAAGAATATGTCGAGTCGTCGACTCAACTCGAAGAAACCTAATTCCTAGTAAAAGAAAAAAGGCATAAAAACCATAGCACCTTTATCGGAAGAATCAACAACAATCGAGCAAGGGGAAATAAAAAATTTAGAGCGACTGTTGGCCGTGGTTGAGGTTATATCCAAGATGGTTCTCTTCGTGTTGTTCACATACATACTCAGGATCAGTTGGCCGACACTCTCACCAAACCTCTACCGTGACCACGTTTTCAAACACTCAATAGCAAGATTGGAGCTCGTCAACTACCTCCATCTTTGAGGGGGCGTGTAAGAATAATATAGTTTAAAGATGTAATTGTAATTAAGTTATCCTAGGGTTTTATTTATTTCCTATATATATATATATGATGGAAGTGTGACAACCCGTCCCGCGGACCCTACTAGCCTCACTGCTAACCGCCCTAACGGACCCCAAACTGGCCCTGTAGGGCATCGATCCTAACCCATCACTGTGGATATCCCAATCCACCAGTAGATTATTGGTGCGCCAGATGTTCCTCGAACCCTGGTTCCACCCTTTAACAACCTTCCCACAGGACAAGTTGTCACCAATTGATCTGCAGATACAAGTTGCTAGCTTAGAGTCCGTTGGGACGGCTAGCAGTGAGGCTAGTGGAGTCCGCGGGACGGGTTGTCACAGGAAGCACTATACGTAATAATTCATTTAAGTATATTTCCTATATATATGATACATGCATGTATCTTTTATCTATATGGATTGTAATAAGTCGGTGGCCATGCATATATAAATGAATTTTATCAAAATTTTGAAAAGATACACAATATGTATTTGGATTCGAAATAGATAAGATTTAGATATGTTTCGATACTTATTTGATATTATCTTCGTTCATCAAAATATATTTAAAACATTTATCTTGGTTATCCAAAAATAAGAGAAAAAAAAAAAAAAAATTGACCCATGCTAGGACATTTGTGGAGAGCTAAAGGTTTGCGCTGAGATGTCTCATTCTTCTGTGTGAACCCTTCACCCTAGCTAGGTAGCCTAGGTTGACAGTTCAAGGCTAGAGCTGGATTTAGAGATTGGCGATCAAGTTCACAAATTTTGTCGTTGATGACAAAAATCATCAGGAGTCTGCACTTATTTACTCACAACTCAGGGAAGTAATCCACCTTGCCATTCTTGCGGGTTACGATCTGCAGATACATTAAACAGTGAAAAAGTGCCTATTTCATATGGATTGGTGAGAATCCCTGCAGAAACAATTCTCCGGATCATAAAGATTCTGAGAGTTAATTTGCAGAGATTTACATTCGTTTACCAAAATGTGTATCAAAAGCTTTCAGTCGGAAAATTATTGTAATAAGGGATGATAGAGTTCGATTTCATCACTTTGCATGCAGCTGCTGTTTGTTTTTGCAACAAGTACTGGTGACAAAAATATTCTTAAGCCTAAAAAAGTTTGACATTAGCTTGTTTTACTGTATCAGTGTTAGATTCGTGTGCCTTACGCTAAATGATAGTTTATTCGCATGTTCTACTCTACCGGTGTTTTGTTTCCGCAATGATTCATTTATTGAGAAATCTTCAAAATCCTCTGGGATCACTCGTTCCTGCTCAAAGTTGATCAACTCATGAAGAGTTGTAAGGAATAGGCTGCGTCTGCGTCTGCGGCTTCTGATGCTGTGCTGGAAGTAAACAGTACTGTGGCTGCTGATACACCATATCATGAGGCTGCGATTGGTCCGGTTGATGCAAATCCTGATTATCACCCGCCTCTTCTTCTTTCTTAAGCTTCTCATTCTCTTCTTCCTGATCCGCAGCTTTCTTCTTCTTTGCTCCCTTTGGAGTCAGATAAATCTTGCACAAAGCATGATCGACCTACACACCAACCAAAACTGAAAAATAAATCCAAACATGATCACAATCTTAATAGCTTGTAACCCAAGAAACAAACACATACCTTCTCGTTATCAACAGAAGAAGACTCAGACGAGTATTCATGCATTAACCAACACGTTTTCACGCCGTTTGGTCTTTCACCAACGTAGTACTCTAGTACTTTCTTGTAGCCGAATATGCCTTTCCCAGCGTTAATCTTCTTAGCAGCTACTGTTGCGTTCCAGTATCCTCCAATGGCACCACGTTTCTGCCGTTTTAGACTTCTACCCAGCTTGGTCCTCTCCGATATAAAGAACCATTCTTTCTCATTGCCCTTCTCGAAGTTCTCTGTTTCGAATCAAAAGATTAATGAACAGAGCCATTCACGTACAGAAACAATACTAAAGGAAAAGAATCGACGGAGACAAACCTGAAAGCTGCTGTGGATTTGACTCGTAGATGTTAACGTGATAAATGGGAGCGTTGAAGAGCCATGAATTTTGTTTGTTTTGCAAGAAGGGTTTCAGGTAATGCAAGATGAGTTCTTGGTCCGTCGGTACAAACTTATAACCTGGCGGGAGAACAAATGGTTTCGTCGACGGAGAAGAGAAGTTATCAACGATCGAAGACGATAAAGAAGGATTGTCGCGGTTCTGTTTTGGTGACGGTGGTTGCGTTTGCCATTCCGGCGGTTGGGTTTGTCGTTCCGGCGAGGATCTTGCTTTGCACTTGTTTCTTGGTGGAATCGTCATCGGAGCTGGTTCGTTGAGAGATTTCGAATCGTAATCGTTTGAGAGATTTCGAAACTTAATCGTTTTGCACAAGTAACAACATAATGAGCATTTTTAACCTCTATTTATATTAACTCTCACAATGCTCCTATGCCAGTGCAATGTAGTTTTACTAATCATCATCTCTAATATTTTGGATATATGTGAATATAATGATTTTTTTTTTTCAAATCAAATATAAATTAAATACAATAATTTTCCAACTGAAAGCTTTTGATACACATTTTGTAAAGATTAACTTTGTAAATAAGTTGTTATGTAAATGACTTAAAATCTAAAACTTCAAAGATGTTAATATAATTTCGACCATCATTAAGTTGAAAATATTTTTGGGTCTTACTTTGAATTTTTAAACTATATATTAATAATAATAAAATTGTTAATAATTAAAAAAATACAAATAAGTATATATGTAAGGAAAAAATTACACATATACAAATGGGCCTTGGTTGGATGTACTAAATTTTTTTGGGTGTTTTGCGTTAAGCCATGTATGTTTTGATATGTTAAATATAATAGGTCATATGTGAATTAAAAAAAACATAAATGTCATGGTGTCATATACATGAAGGAAAAAAAAGACATACAGTAAATTAAAATTAAAAAAGTAGAAGAAAATGTTCATCTTCCCAGTCTTCCCAAACGATCTTGCTCACGAGTCACTGACGAAAAGAAAAAAAAAAGAAAAAATAAAATAAAGTTCAATTCATTAACGATCTATTTTGGTGGTTCCATCAATTCCCAAAACTAGAAGTAATATCAAAACCCCTTTATTATAAAGTAGAGAAGCAAAACAATAAATAAACGTAATAAGAGTAAAACTCCCCCAAGAGAACTAAGTTTTATTCCTTCGGCCTAATCCGATTGAAACCTCCAAAGCTCTCAATTGCCTGGATTAGTCTTACAACCTAGACTTCGTCTCTATATATAATCAGACGTAAAGTAAAACCCTAACAGAAAAGGAAATAAGACAAATAGAAATAATCCTAAATAGCTAAATAGAAATATTCTTAACAGTAACCTACATAATGTCAGATTCTCACCTTTGTTGTCTCGCTCTGACATTTTCCTTAGATATGGGCTTCAGGTTGGTGAATTAAAATTTGCCCCATACTATACAGCGAGTTATAATGTTACCATAATATATATATTTTATATAGTGCTGTAACATATATGTCAATTCAAAAAAACCATAAAAATTTAAGTATAAAAGTAAAATACAAATTATAAGAAACGTGGAACAAAATGGGTAAAGGTGGAAAAAGCAGAAACGTGGCGACAAAGATTGACGCTGGGCAAGGCCTCGTTGGTTACAAAACCGCACTATCATACTACGTTGGGAAACAACCTAATAGCGTAAAAACTAGTTGGTTGATGCATGAATACCGGATTGATCAGTGTCCGCCTTATGCTGATGATTGACGTAAAGGTATATGTATGCGTTTCTTGGTTCCCAAGTTATTAACCTTTAGTTTATTTTATTTTATTGTGAGTTTTATTTTGGTTGGTGCGTGTAGGACTATTCTTTGTGCAAGATCTATCGGAGTACACAAGCAATAAACAAGACGAAGAAAGCAGAGGAAGAAGAGAATGAGAAGCAGAAGAAGGTTGTGCAGCTGCAGCCTTCTACTGTCGAGTATCATCAACCGCAGCCGCAGCCTCATCGTGATATTTTGTATCAACAATTGGATAGTCTACCAAAAACTGCAATTGTTCTCAATAATATTGTAACACTTTTGTCGATAACATGGTTAAATGGGCTATTTGGATTAGAAACAAAAGTAAACCAGATCGGAAACAAAACCTGGTTCGATTTCATCTAGACCGGCCGGGTAAACGTTTTATTTATGAACTTTGGTCAACGCCGGACCGGGAAAAGAAAACCCTAATTTATTTTTGCTATAATTTACATCAAACCCTAAAAATCTAACATCACCTAGAAAAAAAACTTGTTATTTTCGGACTTTCGTCGCTGGAGAGAGAGCAAGATCAGAATCGCTGTCGTCGGACGAATCATAGGGAACGATTCGAGTCCTTTTCTCGGCTTCTTTTTCTTCTTTCTTCCTCTCTCTTTCTTGTTCTTCTCTTTCCTTTGCCTCCCTTTCGATATTTTTCAAGTAATCCCATCTTCGAGCCGTCTCTCTCGTTTCTTTCTTTAGTCGATTAGCTAGGCGGTTGAGCTCGACGTGGTTATTTCTTTGTTGTTTTGTCATCCTGTGAAGGGCCAAGTCATCCGATATCAATCTTTCGTTTCATTGTTTTTCTGTATAATTTGTGTTTTTTTCTTGTTTCTGAGAGGTATCATTAGCAATTGTTGAAGCATTTATATAATATGAAAACCAAGTATTCCTTATCCAAAACCAACAGGATTTCATAATTAAGTTTATTTGTTTTCCTATTTGGAATACAGGTTTCATAGCTCAGAAGAGTATAAAGTTGCAGCGGACTCAAGACATGTGCTAATTTAAGTTCGTTACCAGGTCTCCTACTACTTTCCCCCCCATTAGGTAAACATTTGTTTTTTTTTTTTTTCATTAGAACTATTCAAATGATGATATTCCTAAAATGGGCAATGCAAACGCAATATCACATACGTTTGTTGATAAAAAGAAATGTAATATGCTTGCTTTGTGGTTTATATAACCTAACGTGTTATGTAAAGCGTTCAGAAGTACGGATTGGAGAGAGCAAAACGGCACCAAGTGTTTCAACGAGACAAGCACATGATGATATAAATGTCGTGTCAAGCATCATAAAGCAGACGCGCGCCAACGCTCGTGAGTGTCATCAACATCACGCAGCTCTCTGAGTACCGCATGCAGGCTACATCGAAATACGTGGCAAGATCAGAGAACCGATCCTATGCGGCACGCTGATTGTATACATTGATGATGTCTACCTGGATTGCCCGTTCCATGTAATGGTCAGAATCCTTCTATTTCTCTTCATTATTCAATCTCCTTTCTTTTTTTCTTACCATCAAATTCACCATTTTGATATTGAAACCATGAGTGATTATGCTCGCAAATCACTTCAAGATCCCAATTTGGGAATCGAAGATTCCCCAATTCCACTGCCAACTGATCTGTGTGGAAGAGCCGCTTCGGTGAACCGGTTCGCTCTAGTTGTCATGGTGATGAATCCGAAGAAACAAAATCTCAGAGCAATTGTTGGGAAGATGCCTAAGGTATGGGGCTTTTGGATGCATGCCGTGGAAGAAGCCTTGTACTACAAGAAATCGGGGTATTAACAGCGTAAAAAACACTATTCAAAAGTTTGACAGCGTTATAACAAACGCTATGATATCGTCTGCGACGGTAGGTCAGACCCTTTACATTAAGTTTTTTCCGCTATTATTAATTAAGTAATGATAGCGTTTTTGCCTTTGCAATTGTTATATAGTTGATAGCGTTATATATATGCTATAAAATTTATTATCTATAGCAATGTTTTTAACAGCTTTGCACAGATATATTATGATTCTAATTTCATACGTAACGTCTCTTTTTAGTAGCGTCTGTTACATATGTTATTATTCTGATATTATTAATAGCAGTTATGTTATCTAGTACGTTTTTTTGTTGCAGTATCCTATTCTATTATAACAACGACAAAATGCAATTGATTAGTAAGATATATGTCATTGTTAATGCATTTGATTAGTAAGATATTCTATTATAACAACGACAAAATGCAATTGATTAGTAAGATATATGTTTATTGGTTTTTTTACCAGATTTGATTATATTTGATATTTATTTTTATGCTTTTTATTAAATTGTAATTTAGGGAAAATTATTACAAAAATAAGATTTCATTTTTTGGATTTAGGGCTTCACTTTTTACACTCCAAAGAAGCCTATTAGCCCAAATAAAAGGTAATTCTAAACCCAACACATACAACATAAAAACCTAAATCCATTAAAACTTCTTAGTTACATGAGGACGTGAAGCCCATTAAAAAATATGCGCCTATGGACTGGGAGTGGATATAGGGCCCACTAAGAGGTGGCGATCGGGCGTTACATGAGTTAATTATTTTTCTTTTTGCAATTTAATCATATGTTTCTTAAATTAAATTGTATTACATTACTATTACTCAATCTATAAAGAAAAATGTGTGTTTAATGTTCCACATCGCCGGATTGGTAAATTTAAATTTATGTAGTTCATAAATTAAGAAATTTAGTTGCTCATAATTAAAATATAATAATTACTATTTTAAAATATTTCACAAAATATTGATGCAAATACAACAAACAAACAATATAACATAGTAATATACATCAAACAAATTAAGATACTGTAATATTCTAAAATAATTATTATTTAAAAAGATATATGTAGATTTACCAAACAATTGCAATATTAAGAGTAAATACAGTCTCCAAGAAAATAATATTTTAAAACAAATATAACAATAATTTTATTATTATATTATATTTTTTTTTAAAATGTTGATCCGTGCTTTATACTTAGATTAGTATCAATAAGATCTTTATTTTAATTAAATTTGTTTTAATATTAAAACCATACACCACAATGTAAAACTATTGATAAAAGAATATTCTTCACCTCTTACTAAATATTACAACTAATTTCTATATTTTTAATATAGAAATTTAATCTATTAGGTTATTATATATTTGTTATATTTTGTAACTAATTTAACTATATAATTTTTAATTGTGTAAATAATGAAATATTTCCAAAGGTGAATCTTAAACCATAAACTCTATACCCTAAAAGGTTTAGGTTTAGGATTCAATATTACACAAAAATATTTCATTATTTTTAAAATAATGAAATATATTAATTACTTAAAAATAAAATAAATATATATATATATAAATAGGTATATATTAATTTAACAAATATAGTTAGCTATAAAATTTGAACTTTTTACATCTTCATATTTGTTTTAACTTGAAATAATTAGCATTGTTTATTCTTCATTTTTTGTTGCTCGGTTATTTCGTTTATAAAATTTGGACTTAACTAATATTTTATTCATGAGCATTGTATTAAAATTAGAAATACCTTATAAAATATTAAGCACATGAAAAAGGAAGAAACATGCTTATCATAAACTTGTTTTTTTACAGCAAGTACTTAGGAGGTTTTAGGGTTGAAAAAAAAAAAAATACTTAGAAGGTTTTTTCGGTGGATGTTACAATGTTGCAGCTGAACTCATATCCTAAAACGTCTCATTCGAAAATGAGTTCGCCATGCCACAATTGAGCCGATTACATCAGAAATGTATTGGATTTCTGAATTTGGTCTCTATACACTTGCAGTACCAATCTTCGAAACTTCTACCCATATCTTGCTGGCATTAATAAGACGTGATGGATAACATTTGTAGGATTAGTAGAATACACTCTGCCTAATCACACGCAGCCGCAACCAGATTCTGTTTGCCGACGAGCCCCCGTTGCCAGCTGCTAGTATGTCGGCCTCTTGGCCAATTAATCCCTCAAAAATGATCTTCAAACCAACCAGATTTTCAACTAGGTGAAAGGGAAGAACCAGCACTCCACTCGCGACACAAGCCTTTTGCACCACCACCGTCTCCTTTAGCACTCTTTTTTTTCCACCGGATCTTCGGGTGGAGTTCGAATTCAGGAATAGAGGAGGAGTTCGTATGCAGGGATCTTCGGGCAACAGATTTAGATCCTAGAAAGCAGATGTAAAATTAGTTTCACCAAATCAAAATCAAAACGAGACTTATACGAGGAAGAAAGGTAGGGAAGAGAATTGTGAAGACCTTGACGACTTTGATATATCATGGTTTTTATGGTTTTTAACCATGATATAAGGAGTCTTTTAGAGTCTTTTGATTTGTTTTCTAGGATGTTTTTGAGTCTTTACAGGTTTTCTAGGATTTTAGCATGGATGGAGGAAAGTTGAGCAATTTGGATCATTTTGGAGCATTAATCCCGAAGAAACGAACTTGGAATCGATGAAGAGTGATGGTGTCGATCGACACTGCCTTAGCATCGATCGACACTCTTGTTTGTCTACGAGAGAAGCCAATTTTGGAAGTTTCACAAATTCAGCCAAAGTTTTCCATATTTGCAACACAAGTCCCTGACGTGTTTTAGGACATATAAATAGTATTTTTAGGTTTTTAAAACCCTTAAGTTATTTTCTAGCAAGTTTTATTTTCCTGCAACCCTGTGAGATTTTGAGAGCTTTGGAGAGAGATCTGAACTGCTTTGAGAGAAGAATTCTTGAACTCCCTTTTACTCTTTTAATTTCAATTGCTTATTATTCAAAATTATGTTTTGTTCTTCATTGAATATGTCTGAGTAGTTTGCTTGTTAGGTTCAAGGTTTTTCACAGGGATTTTATGATTTATTAGATCTGTTTATTTAGGATTCATTATCTTTCTAGATCTTCATCATAAGTTAATCTTCATTATTAATCTTTGATTGACCATCTAGAATTAATAACCTAGGAAAATAAATTGATATGAGAATATAATTGATTTTCCTGATAAAACCTTTTGATGAGCAAAATTATTTCTTGCAAAGAGATTTGATTTAATAATTTTGTGAACAATCTAAACCTGTTTTTAAAGCTGATTTTTAACCTTGAATTTTGCAAAGAGATTTGGATTTTCTGGTTTTAAATTTAGATAATATTTGCAGTGAGAACTGATTTATTTTACAAAAGTGTTTAGAGTTCTAGATCTGTTCTTAATTGTTTGAATCCTAATTAATTTATTGATTTGATATTCCATAATTTCCTGAGAAATTCCCTAGGCCTAGCTTTTTGATCATCTGAATTTACACAGCTTTTATTTAATATTTTGTATTGTTTATTTTAAATTCAAATTATTCTGTTTAGCGTAATCATAAAACTCTACAATTTATTGTGTAATCTAGAGTCCTTGTGGAATTCGGCCCCTAAGTACTGCAGTGACCTCTTAATTTGAGAGTAGCTCTAGGGTTTAATTTGAGCATATCAAATTTTGGCGCCGTTGTCGGGGACTCTTTGATCTACCATTAGATTAGAGTTTTTAATTTCGTCTAAATTTTCTTTTTATTTTCTACTTACACGTTTTTGTTTTTCTTCTCTTTGGTGTTTCAGGTGTATGGCTCCTAGGCCTAACACAAGGAGCAACAAGACTGGTCCTACTGTGAAGCTTTCAAACCAAGAGTTGGGAAAACTTGAGCGTGAGAACCAAAAAGCAGCCAAATCCTTGAAGATGGTTAATACAATAATTTTGATTCGTGATGAGGATGGTGCTTTGAAGGATCAAGAGGGCCACTTGCACAATGAGCAGGGCCAAAAAATTGATGCAGATGGCAACGTGATTGCTGAAATCGTTGTCGCTGACGAGAATGTCGATGGTGTCGATCGACACCAACAGGGCATCGATCGACACCCACCTGCGGCAGACGTACGTGGAGCTGCCAACCACGTCCAGAATCCGGTTCGAAGACATGAGAACAACCGGGACTTGATCAGAACCATTGCTGACTACAACCGGGCTGATCTTGTGTATGAGAACCGGTCTACTATTGTTCTTCCTCCATTCCAGAGGAATGACTTTGAGTTGAAACCTCCTTACTTTCAACTAGTTGGGCAGAGACCTTTCTCTAACCTGCCCCATGAGAAGCCTTTGGACCACATTGAGCACTTTGAAGATTTGTGACTAGTATCAAAGCTAATGGAGTGACTGAAGACTACATCTACTGCAAGCTTTTTCCATACTCACTTGCAGGAGAAGCATCTCATTGGTTGAAGCAGTTGCCAGCTGGATCTTTGACATCTTGGCAACAAATCAAGGTGGCTTTCCTGAATTATTTCTATGATGATGCAATGTCAGATGAGCTGAGAGTCAAGCTGTCCTCTTTCAAGCAAAAACCTGATGAAGCTTTCAAGGCAGTTTGGGTGAGATTCAAGGCTTATCAAAGGGATTGTCCACACCATGGATTTTCAAGAGTACAATTGTTGAGTATCTTTTTCAGAGGAATTGACTGGGAATATCAGCTAGCTTTGGATGCTGCAAGCCATGAAAACTTCAAGACAAGATTTCCAGAAGATGCTGAAGCTTTGATTGAGAATTTGGCTTCCAGCAATAGCACTAAGAGAGCAGATACTGAAAGGAAGAGATTACATGGATGATTTGATTCAAACCAGCTAGCTTCTGTTAATGCTAAGCTTGATTCAGTTCACAATCTCCTGGTTGGTAAGAAATCAATTCACTTTGCTGCTGAAGTTGAATCATTTGAGCCACAGCCTGAGACTGGGAATGAAGAAGCAGATGTCAACTTTGTCTATGGCAATCAAGGTCAACGGTTTGGAAATCAGCAAGGCAACATGCCTTACAGTGGGAACTCTTAGGGTACACTCCCAAAATTGACTACCAGAAGCAGCAACAAGGGAGCAACTTCACAAGAACCTATGGGAACTCATCCTATCAGTCTCCGCCTCCACAGACTTCTTCTGAGAGTAGATTAGAGGCCATGCTTGATCAGCTTCTTCATGGACAGGAGAATATTACAGTGACATTCAATGGAAAAATCGATAATGTCTACATAGAGCTTACCGGAAGGATTGATGCACTGAATGTTCATGTTAAGAAACTAGAGAATCAGGTTGCGCAGACTGCTGGGTCTGTGAAGAGACAAGAGGGTTTTCTTCCTGGAAGAACGAAGACAAACCCCAAGCATGCTTGCAATGCCATATCACTGAGAGATGAAGATGATGGTGAAATTGTTTCTGCAGAAAAAGGAGAGAAATCGCAAAATCTGTCGGCTCCAGATGATGGTGTCGATCGACACCACCTCGGTGTCGGTCGACACTCATCTCAGACAGAACCCAAAACTGCAAAATCTCAGGTTCCAGCTGCTGAGAGGGTGTACAAACCGAAGATTTCTTTTCCTAAGCCAAGAAGGTCCAAGCAGGAGATGGAGGAAGCTAGATGCAAGGCAATGGTGGACACGGTGATGATAGAGATGCCTTTGATTGATGCAGTAAAGCTTTCACCACCACTTAAGCGCTATGTGAAGAGAATGGTATCCAATGGTTTGAGCCCTGAGGAAGGAGCACTACTTACTAAGGATGTCAGTGCGATTCTGCTGAACCAGCCCTCACAGAAAAAGAAAGAGAAGAAGCAAGAGGTGGTTGTCTCTAAGGAAGTGAGTGCAATACTTCAGTGTAAGACTGCTGAGAAATTACCAGATCCTAGAAGCTTTGTACTTGATTGCTATATTCTGCAGAACGGTTTGCTCACTCACTTTGTGATCTTGGTTCTAGCATCAACTTGATGCCACATTCTGTTGCTGAGACACTTGGGTTAACAGAATTCAAGCCAACTCAGATTTCTCTTATCTTGGCTGATCGCTCCCGAAGAGTTCCTGAAGGTGTTTTAGAGGATATTCCAATTAAGGTTGGAAACTTCATGAGTCCCACTGACTTTGTGGTGCTGAAGTATGATAAAGAGCCTAAAGACCCTCTCATCTTAGGAAGATCCTTCTTGGCTACAGCTGGTGCCATAATAGACGTGAAAAAGGGAAACATAGCACTGAATGTGGAGGGTTTAAGTATGAACTTTGAGATGCATAAGCTGAGGAGTGCTCCTACCATTGATGGACAGACATTTTCTGTTGAGAAGATTGCTGAAATAAGCTGCAAAGTTTCTGCTACACGAGCATCAAGCTCAGTGTCGATCGACACACCATCAGTGTCGGTCGACATCCTTCCACGACCGAGCCCACACTTGACCAGAACTGAGAGCTCGCAAGACATCCTCTATGCTTCAAGTCAGAAAGCTGTTCCCAAGCAGAAACCTCACCACTCCACACTCCAGAGTCCTCAGGTAAGGCTAAGGTTTGTATCTTCTTTACCCAAACCTCCTCTTATCATCAATAAGACCTTCAAAGATACAAAAACTATTTTGCAGTTAACCAAGCCACGAGATTATCGTAGAGCGCTTGTTTCTTCGGTTGATGATTTTGCAGGACATAAAAGAAGTACCGTCCCTAAATCATGCCCTGGTCCTGTTCCTCACATCCTTGGCAGACCTCATGCACCTAAAGCTTATACACCACCTTGGATGATGAGACATTCCTCTCGGCAGCTTTCATTGCCATTTTCCGATCTACCGGATGCCTGAGCTTCAACACAGTCAAGCTAATGACTGAAAACAAGCGCTTAGTGGGAGGCAACCCACTTCTAGGTTTTTCTTTTCCTTTTGAGTCATTTTTCTTTTTGCATTGAGTCAGTTTTTGTTTGGATTTTGTATGAAATTATGAACTATCTATCTATCATGTTGCTTTTGACTTGTGTTTGAGTGCTTCTTAACAGAACAATCAGGCGAGGATTGACTTACCAACACAATCGAGTTGCAACTGCCAAAGGATTTTTCAATCATGTTTCTGCAGAGGGTATCGATTGACACCTTCATAGCATCAGTCGATACCAATGTTCGCTGGGTAACCCGAGAACACTTCATCTTTTCATTACAATTTTCAATACGTTTTTTTTTGTTTCTTTTTGCTTTCCTCTTACTTGATAACACTGGGGACAGTGTTGTTTAAGTCTGGAGGAGGTTATCTACTAACTACATTTTTGTTTTTGAGTTTCAGTTGTGTCAATCAAAACCATAAAGTTTGAGTCAAATTTTTCAATTTTTTTTTTTTTATCTTTGGGAATTATGATCTTGATTAATGATTTCTCTTATTTGACTAACACTCTAATGATTATTTTATTATTCTTGATCTCAGAACTGAAGCTTAGAAAGACTATGAGTTGTATCAACAATCCTGAAAGCCCTTATTCAAAGGATATCTAGTTCAACCAATGTTGTCTCAACTTTTATCAGGATTTTTAACCGGACTTAATCTCTTACTTTGGGGTTGGAAATCAGTGGACTAGACTTCTTCTTCGGGCCATACAAGACAGTGCAATTTTTCAAAGTATGTCTCCCCTCTCTTTTCCCTTCAGTACTTTAAAAAAAAAAAAAAAAAAAAAATCAACTCCTTTGAAGTGAGAAAAGGGAGAGGAAAGGAGATGTATGAAGAATGTCTTGGCTTGAAGAAAGTCCATATGCCACTGATCGATACACCAAGGTAAGAACTCACCTGTACTTGCTTTAATTTATGTAATGAGATGACAATGGTGAAACTAGAGATTCCAGAGGATTGTGGGATTTGAGTAAAGAATGTTGATGCTTATCATGGTTAAGTATAAGAAGTAAGTTCTTGAGTCAGGTAAATGAAGAGTGCGAATAAGAATCATCATGCAATTGAGTGAGTTCCCAGGTTTCAAACCTCTTTCACAGGTCTAAGCTTATGTTTTGCTTGAGGGCAAGCAAAGGCTAAGTCTGGGGGAGTTGATATATCATGGTTTTTATGGTTTTTAACCATGATATAAGGAGTCTTTTAGAGTCTTTTGATTTGTTTTCTAGGATGTTTTTGAGTCTTTACAGGTTTTCTAGGATTTTAGCATGGATGGAGCAAAGTTGAGCAATTTGGATCATTTTGGAGCATTAATCCCGAAGAAACGAACTTGGAATCGATGAAGAGTGATGGTGTCGATCGACACTGCCTTAGCATCGATCGACACCCTTGTTTGTCTACGAGAGAAGCCAATTTTGGAAGTTTCACAAATTCAGTCAAAGTTTTCCATATTTGCAACACAAGTCCCTGACGTGTTTTAGGACATATAAATAGTATTTTTAGGTTTTTAAAACCCTTAATTTATTTTCTAGCAAGTTTTATTTTCCTGCAATCCTGTGAGATTTGGAGAGCTTTGGAGAGAGATCTGAACTGCTTTGAGAGAAGAATTCTTGAACTCCCTTTTACTCTTTTAATTTCAATTGCTTATTATTCAAAATTATGTTTTGTTCTTCATTGAATATGTCTGAGTAGTTTGCTTGTTAGGTTCAGGGTTTTTCATAGGGATTTTATAATTTATTAGATCTGTTTATTTAGGATTCATTATCTTTCTAGATCTTCATCATAAGTTGTTCTTTATTATTAATCTTTGATTGGCCATCTAGAATTAATAACCTAGGAAAATAAATTGATATGAGAATATAATTGATTTTCCTGATAAAACTTTTTGATGAGCAAAATTATTTCTTGCAAAGAGATTTGATTTAATAATTTTGTGAACAATCTAAACCTGTTTTTAAAGCTGATTTTTAACCTTGAATTTTGCAAAGAGATTTAGATTTGCTGGTTTTAAATTTAGATAATATTTGCAGTGAGAACTGATTTATTTTACAAAAGTGTTTAGAGTTCTAGATCTGTTCTTAATTGTTTGAATCCTAATTAATTTATTGATTTGATATTCCATAATTTCCTGAGAAATTCTCTAGGCCTAGCTTTTTGATCATCTGAATTTACACAGCTTTTAATTAATATTTTGCATTGTTTATTTTAAATTCAAATTATTCTGTTTAGCGTAATCATAAAACTCTACAATTTATTGTGTAATCTAGAGTCCTAGTGGAATTCGACCCCTAAGTACTGCAGTGACCTCTTAATTTGAGAGAGTAGCTCTAGGGTTTAATTTGAGCATATCAGACTTGTTCAAATTCAGATTGCTGGTCATGAAATCTCGTGATATGGGTATAGAGAGACAAGAAGAGATCTTCGATTGCTGGAGGAGGTTGGTGACGAAGAGGAGAAAGAAAATAAAAAAAAGGAAAACAATTCTGTCCGTCAGATTTAATCTAATCGACGGTGCATGATAAGCTAAAAGACCAATCCATGTCTCTATGAACTAACCAATGGAAACTCAGTATTTTTTTGGTTTATTAATTTTGTAATTTGGAGTATTATTCGAATATTATAGGTAGACAAAATATCTTAAACCTATTTGTAAATTCATTAATTTGCATAGCTTTTGTGTTAAACATATCTTAAACATATATGCATGTTCAATAATTTGCTTAGCGTTTGAGTTAAACATATTTACAAAATGGTTCTATTTTTTATTTTAATAGCTTTAGAGAATTTTGATTTTTTTGAAAATTTGAGAACTTTTTTTTTTTTCTTCTAAGTATTGGATTTTAGTTTTGAATATATTTCATATTTGAATTTTTATTTACGATTTAATTTCTAAATTTCAAATTTTAAAATTCAAAGGTTTAGAGTTTATGATTTAGGATTTGTACTAAGTTTAAAATTTAGATTTTTATGATTTTTATGATTTAATTTATATAGTTAAACAGTCACAAAAAAATCACAAAAGAGTCATATATATATTTGAATTTTAGTTTTGAGTATATATATATATATATATATATATATATAAGAATTGAATTTTAGGTTTAGAGAGTTAAATTTATAAGTAAATATATATATATATATATATATATATATACTATTTTTTCTAAAAAGATTGATTTTGTGTAAAGTAAATATATACTATATTGTTTTAAATTTATGATTAGGATTTTTCTGATTAGGATTTTTAAAGTTTAAAGTTTAGAGTTTATGATTTAGGGTTTTGAGTTAGGTTAAGGGTTTAGGGTATAGGGTTTGGGGTATAGGGTTTGGGATGTGAAATTAGTGTTATTAAACTACCAAAACATATAAACATGTAAGTTAATTTTTGTGAAAAATTTAGAAATCTACTTGATGAACCCTATGAACACTCAAATGTATTTGAAATAAAATTTGATTAAATGTTATAATTATGTTTTTGAAATTTATTTTCTTAATTTGCAATAGATTTGCAATGACTCTCACAATTCCGTAGCAAATCCCTTGATACTTTGCAATGGATACTATCATCGCAAAACCGTCGCAAATTTGCAATAGATTTGCTAGGAATATTAATTTATCTCGTAAGTTCCTCGCAATTTTGCGACGGATTTCCGGGGATCCACTCCCTCGCAAATTTGCGAGGAATTTGCTAGTTACTTTATGTTTGTAGCAGTTGCCTCGCAATTCTATCGCAAATTTGCTAGAGATAATTTCCCTCGCAAATGTTCTTAGCAAATTGATTGTTTTCTTGTAGTGTCTATAGCACCAAAAAACATAAAAACTACTATCACACATCCATCACAGCAAAATTAAAACTCTTAACACAATAAATATATCCAAAAAGAGTATCATACCTGAGTAGATTTTTTCTAAAATTCTTCTGGTGCATGTATATAGTCTATCCTTTGGATTGGCCATGCGATTTTCACATTCAGTGCTTAACCCATCAAATATATTTTGGAACTTGGTCTCCACAAATAAGCATTAGGGTTAGTAACAATTTAAACTTGCAAAACAACAGCATTTTGACATCTATGAGTATTGTCCACCATTTCATTTTGATCAGTCGACAACACAACACCCTCGGTAATAATTTCATCTTCAAATAAATCCAAGATTTTGCATCTATCAACGTGGTGATCTGTTGTAGGACTCTACAGTTATCGTGTGTATGGTTAGTCATGAAACAGCTACTGGTTCACCTTAAAATCTCCCTAATGGTTAATAAAATTTACCTTGGAGCCATCATTTTGATGAGAGACATCTTCATTGTCCAATATCACTTTATAAGCTGGCCATGCTATTTTGGCTCCAATAGCTTTTGGAAGGGAGAATACATCTGTCGTAGGCCTCCCAATACATGCTTCTAGGAGAACTACAAACTTGATGATTACAACTGCCATGTTAAGACCTAATAGAATTCGACCAATCCTATACTGAGGTTCAGCAGAGCAAAACTCTCCTTCACCAATGACAATATCTGTTTCCGCAACCCAATCCCGGATCTGACACCTAACTCCTTTCCTAACCTTACTAACCTCAGATTGAGAAGCAACATTACCACCACTTTTCTTGTCAGCTAAGTCACGGACCATATTCTTCAAGTCTTGAACCTCGCTTTGCAATTATTCAATTTTGGAATCTCTGGCATGAAGGTGTGCTAGCTTGATAGCAGTAATCCCTCTGCCCATCCATTTGACTCTTCCAGGACTGTCAATTCCGAACACTTTACTCACATCATCCTCTTTAATATTATGAGAACCGAGTGTTGAGTCCATTTGACTATCAAATGATTTTATTTGTTCCTGAAAAAATGAAATTCATGTAGATTGGTCAAAAAAACTCTAGAAAAGACTAGTTACTTAACAGGAATTACAATTCTTACAATAGTGTCAGCAAACTCGGGCTTCACAGGTCAACTGAAACGACCGCACCCGGATTCTCAATCCTTCCACCTGACACACGGGAAACAATCTCACCGGAACCCCATAATTCCGACAAGACAACCGGCGTCAACCGCTTCTGACAAAAATTTCACTAATACTATCTAGAGCAAACTATCTCATACTCTGCAGCTAATAACAGTAATCATACAAATGTACTTCAGCTCCATAAGCATTTTACATTTATAGACTCTGATTACTCCTCCAACTGGCCACTTCATAATCCACCAAAACAAGCCACTTAAACATGTATCCCAAACACCACCTCATCTAGTTACTGAGTCGCACAACCAACCACCCCTAGCGACCGAGTAACAAGAGAGGGGGGCTGGAATACTTCATTTCGTCCAGCCACAGAAACATTTCTCCAACTAATCAATCGATTCACCGTCTTAGCTTTAAGCCGACATTCCTGAGCTCTAACTTGGTTCTACAACCACCACGACCTTGCTCCATAAGCTTAAAGAGGTTCTAGCTCAAACCGAGCTTGTTGGTTCAACCAACAACACAACTTAACACAATTCAATCCATACAAAAGCTTATATAAACACTCGAATAATTTATAAACTAACCGTTGAAATCGACGTTCCACCGTTGGATATGAAGCCCGTACTATCACGAGTCTCTCTACCAAATTTCGTCTCGATCAGACAAGTTTTGAACCCCCAAACGCCACCTAAGAAGAGCCATCTCGGAACAGTTTCTAGGGTTCACACTTAGCCAGATTTCACAGTTTCAGCAAATTACTTGTCCAGGAAGCAACAAACATAACTCCCCTAGATCAACTCCGAATAAAGCTATTTCAGATGTCATGGATTCTTGGTTTAATGGAGAACACGCCAGTATAATCAGCTTTCCCAACCAATATAGGCTCCGGCGCCGGCGAGCCTCTAAAGTTGGCTCCTCCACACTGCCTTTATCTCCAACCTTTTTTCACTTTCTTTGTCCTCTTCAGCCTGTTCACTTTGCTCTGTTCTACCACCACTAGAGAAGCTTTCCACAGCCATAACATGACTATCCAGACCCACAAGAGGCTTCCCCACCTCCGCTGCATCTCTCTCTCTCATCTCCGTCATGACTCCAAAGTTATCCTCTCCTTCACGTCCTCGTGCTTCTCTCCTTCTCTCCTTCTCTCCGTCTTACTCAAACAGTTGAACCACTTATCTCACTTCCTTACACAACTTTGACCACCGCCATCACTTTTCCCTCTCACACCACCACCGAAACTCAGCCCTCTTCTCACGGTTTGGAATACGTCACGGGAACGAGAACACATCACACTACCGAAATGTCGGTTTGATCCCCTCACGAATCAAAGTCCTCATTCATATCAAACTCACAATTCTACATATACTTCCAAAACCATCTCCCCCAAACCCGTTTAGATCTTACGTTCCCCTTTTTCCTCTCACGCCAACACCACCTCGACCCGTACTCCTCTCACGACCCCTCTCCCCTTTCATCTCTATCGTCACCACAACCCTACACGGAATCACAACAACACGTTGACCACATCTCACTCTCTCCACCTCCATCTCTTTCTCTTTCGACGTCCACTAGGGTATACTCTCATCGTCCCTGACGGCCCCCAAGCTCGTCGCTCCCTTTTTTATCAAAAGAGTAAATTAGGGCTTATGGTTTAGGCTGGTTTAGTTTCCGGTTTAATAAACAAAACTCAATTAAACCATATGATCACATATATAATTGAGCTTGGTTTAATTAACAACTCCTCCTAAACCAACCAGACTAAACCATTCAACTTCAGTTTCCACCATAAACTCAAATCATTTATATATTAATTTTTTTTGAGACACGGGCGTTACATCTACTATCAGCATGAGTGTGTCCCTGCAATCCAGATCTTACTCCTAATGACCGTTTTAGGGTCTACACTATTTTTTTCTATAAGCAAGTCATAGTATTTATCAGCATTATGGAACTCATAATAGAATTTGTAGGAAATACACAAGATAGAGAGATACTGACCATTTTTTGACCTAGTCTAAACATTCCTTGGTGACTAGTGTGAGGAATTTGTTTCTTTCTCATTTTCCTAAACTTGTTGCTTTTTCCTACATTAACCATCAATTTGGTGAGGTTAATTAAATTACAGAACAGAAAATATGAACAACCCAAATAAAATTAAACTTATTCAACTTTAAAAGCTGATGTACTCCTACTCTTAATACAAGACTTTCAAGCTGTAATAGATGGGATGTTTCTTGGTTATAATGAATTCCTATCTGTACTACTCTTTGCATCTCAAACATGGTTTAACAACTTAGACTTTCTACTCCTCCAAATACCACCCATCTGCTTTAAAACAACATCTTTCTACCACTCATATTCCAAATTAAATCGCGCCTATAACAAAAAACAAATTTGCAAAAGTTAAGCAAGATAAAATCAAATGAGTTTATTAAATAGAGTAGAAAAGAGTAAACCTGAACTGCTTCCCATAGTGTATCCTTCGTCTACTTATCGACTTTCCTCCAATCATCAAGTATCACTAGAACATGTTCCCGGACAAGAGTACCAAGAAAGGATGATAGTGTTACTATCTGTCTTCTATCGCGTGCAAAAGATCTACACATGCTGAAACCTTCATATATCCCTCCAAAATTTTGAGTCTGCCGCTTAACATCATCAGTGTGAAAGTGATGCCTGTTAATGAAAAAACCTTTATGGGCTTGTGCAATATGTCTCGGTTCAAATGCCAACCACCTCAACTTCTTCGAATGATCTTTCGAGATAGAAGGAATCCAATAAGAATATAAAAATCTAAGTGACTGATTTGAAACAGAAGACTAATTAACATATAAATGGATGTCTACAAACCTTCTTCTTAATCCATTATGTAAACTGATTAGTATGATATTTCCATAGAATAGTTTCACTTCTAGGGAATCAAACATCCTTAGCTTGCAATTTTTCTAAATGCATCCTGTTTTACCATACAAAACAATTTATATGATATCCATGATAAGTAAAGGAGCTCAAATTGAGAGGGTATGTTGTACACTATCCTTTTTACAGTAGTGAATTTGAGTTAATATTCTAGGAGATATCAGCAATTTTGTGGGGCGTTTCGGGATCAATTGCGGTGTCATATGATATCTGATCGTGCTGAAATTTTGTGGGCCGCTTCTGGACGTCTAGACCTTGCTTTTCACCGGAGAGATTGGAAAGGTAATGGTTCGTTTTGATTTCGTGGTTTCACTTGTGAGGTTGTTCATTTCTGATTGTTTTTGGCAGTTTGCTTTCAATGTTTCTTTGTTGTTTTGATTGGTTGTAGGAGCGAGTTTGGTTGTTCTTGGATATTGGAGAGCTTCTCTTTTTGTTGTTGTTATTTTCGTGAATCATTTGTTAAGGTGAGTGCGTGAGTCACGCAGCGTGACCATGAGCTTATCTAAGCGATTGGGTTGTATGACTTGTTTTGTGTGATGATGTGTAGGTGTGGTGAAAGTGTTATTGGTGGTTCTGTTTAATGGTTGGTTTGTTATATTTTATTTGTAGTTGTACTCTTGATTTGTTTGTGTGTATAGCTTGTAGATGGGAAGATCACCTCACTAGGTATTTCTGGTAATACTCACGCATCTCATTGTGTTTGTGGTGCAGGTAGAGGCAAAGTGTGACCATGGGATCATGGCAATGAAGAGGAGGATGTTCTAGGGACTTACTTGTTATGTTAATTATTGGTTTCTGCTAGGTTGCTAGAATTGGAATTTTGGTGTTAGAACCATGGTTTAAGTATGATTCTAGTTAATTATTGGTTTATTATTATTGGTATTTTCCTCTGCTTATTTGGTGATTTGAGTTTCTGCATATTTAAATAAAAACTTTTGGGTTATTTATTTATTATTTATTATTGTTTATTATTATTATTTATTTTTAAAAAAACGGGTCAGGTCGTTTCAGTTTGGTATCAGAGCCCTTATGGTTCTAAGTTTGGGTTCACTGTGTTTCTGTTGCTGATGTTTGGGATTTGCATGCTTTGATTGATTATGTGAGTTAGTCAATTGTGTGCGGCATGAAGTCATAGAACATCCTCTTCGAGCCTTTAATGAGATTCCACGGTATGTTATGTTTCTTTTTATGCTTGTTAGCCTCTGATCTTGGAAGAGCAGTGGTTAAAGGTGTTGGAGTTGTTGGTCGTGGACGTGGGCTTGGTCGTTGTTATGGTCGGTGTTCGAGTTGTTGGTCGTGGACGGTTGGAGTTGTTGGTCCAGAGTTCAATGAGGAGGTACGTCCGAGGGTCGCAAGCGTATTAGGAGGGACCAGAGGGGGATAGCCGGTGAGCGTGCTGGAAGTGCTAGGAACCCAGGTGTGGGGTTGCAAGAGGTGGAGCCTAGGGTCAAGATGATCTCTTGGCGGATCTGATGACGTGCTGTTGGAATGGTTATCGAGAGGGGTATCAGTGCAGGCTCCAGTTGTGCCGCAAGTGGCGGGGTGCAGCCGAGGGCTGCAAATGTTAAAGAGATTTCATCTTATGTTAGGAGGATGGAGTAGTTGTAGATGACCGGTACGAGATTCTTCTCGAGAGGTATCTAGCCTAGAGAGGCGGATAGGTAGACATATGCAGTTTGAGCAGATATTTCTCTGTTTGGTGGGTAATCCAGTTGGATATTAGAAGTTGAGTGGGCAGGTGTAACATTGCAATGTTATACTCGTACCACGGGGGTACTTCTGGTCAAAAGATGTTGATAGACGTTAAGGCTCTCCTGAGGGGATGGTGATTCCCCTAAATACCGATAGCTCACTGGACTGGGGGCTCCGAGAGTGGCAGAGGGGATGAGTAGTTCTCCTGATACCGAGATCTTGAGGATTGTGGCCCAAGAGTGAGACAGTATAACTCAAAGTCGCTGGTCTGAGAGTGAGATCGGTATGGCTCAAAGGTTGCGACTTAATGGTGTAGGAGTTGGGAGCAAGCAATGCCTAGGACGTGTGTAACGCCCCCGAACCGCCGTATGGCCGGGCGGACCGCGGACGGCACCGGGACGCTACTTTGGAAACGTTCACCAACGATCCGGCCGGGTGCAAGAACGGATCAGGACCCTTTGGCCAGTCCATCGGTGAGGTTCCCGACCACACGGCACATCCTTAAGGCTTTGCAACCCTTGTGACACACCGTGCGTTGAGCCAACTCGGACAAAGTCTATATCAGTACCACTCGCCCGTTTAAAAGAAACATGAATGCTTTGATAAATAAAAAAAAGTTTATTACAAAATAGATACCAAAAGATGGTAGAGCTTTGGATAAGGCCTAGTGCTAAAGTTTGATTCGAAAAGAAACATACTTGAATTTTACAATAGACACAAAATAAAACTACTCCGGGCTCCTATCGTTCACCATGCCCTCTAGTTCCCTCTAGGGTTACCTGCAACACAAATTATTATCATAAGTAATCTAAGATTACTTAGTGAGCTCAGGGTTCCTGCAAAGAGATTAGCCCCAATCCCAAACCCCAATAACATACGACATGCAAGCAAGCAGTCAATCAACAACCAATCAACAAACAATCAAAGATGGCATGCGGAAGATAATGAGCTAAGCAAATTCATCTAGCAAGCAATCACAACAACATGCATCAACATGCAACAACATGCAACAACATGCAACAACATGCAACAACATGCAACAACGTGCAACAACATGCAACACCACGAACTTGAATAAAAACAAAGAGTTTTAAACAAGTTTTAATTTGTGGGCCCGGTATGCTTCCTTTCCTTAACACCCTTTTGAACAACCGCGTTGCAACCACAAAGGCATACAACCGAACTTCACTTAGAACCACACCGTCGTGTAGACAGCTTCGGCCAAGTGATGACCTTACGGTTCTGTTTTCCCCAAAATACTTGGATTTGAGGAATGCTCCTGTTCTTCAACTTCCGAGTCCTCCTTTGCCCTAAACCAAACGGTCCTTCGGGGTATGTGAGGATCTGGTACATGCTTCCGTAGTTGTGAAACGTGGAAGATATTATGGAGTCGCATAGTCTCCGGCATAGATAGTCGGTAGACTACCTCTCCAACTCTTTTCTCAATCCGGTATGGTCCGATGAACCTTACCGCGAGTTTTCCCACTTTACCAAACTGATCCTTTCCTTTTTGTGGTGCTACCTTCAAGTACACCATATCCCCGACTTCAAATTCCACTTCCCGCCTTTTACGATCTGCGTACTTCTTCTGGCGATCTTGGGCTTTCTTCATGCACTCTTGAATAAACTTGACCTTCTCCGCGGTATCATCAATCAACTTGTGATTGAAACTTGTCCTTTCTCCAACTTCGGTCCAACACAAAGGTGTTCGACAAGGCCTCCCGTACATTGCTTCGAATGGCGACATGCCGATACTTGAGTGATAACTATTGTTATACGCAAACTCAACCAATGGCAAATTCTCTTCCCAATCTGTAGACCATTCCAATGCACATAGACGGATCATGTCCTCTATGGTTCGGATAGTCCTTTCTGTCTGTCCATCAGTCTCCGGGTGGAATGAGGTGCTCATGTGAACATCCGTTCCCAACGCCCTCTGCAAATCTTGCCAAAATATCGATGCGAATTTTGGATCTCGGTCGGAGACGATGTTTGCTGGCACTCCATGCAACTTCAAAATTTCGTCTATATACTTCTCTGCCAAAATTGGCGCTTGATTCGTGCTTTTCACTGAAACCAAGTGGGCTACCTTGGTTAAACGATCAACCACTACCCAAACTGCGTCATTGATTCGTCCCTTCCTGGTTGGTAGACCGGTAATAAAATCCATTGAGATAGAGTCCCATTTCCATGTCGGTATGGGCAAGTTGCGAAGCAATCCTGCTGGCACTTGATGCTCTACCTTGATTCTTTGACATGAATCACATTGGCTTACCCACTTTGCTACTGCTCTCTTCAGTCCAGGCCAATGATAATACCTGCGTACGTCCTTGTACATTTTGGTGCTCCCAGGGTGTATACTTAACGCTGAATTGTGGGCTGCTCTCAGTATCTCCTCTCGTAATCCACTCCGGTCAGGTACAGTTATTCTCCCATTAAGGTGTAAGGTGCCATCATCTGCTAAGTGGTAACCACTAGCATTTGGTCCGTCTAAACTCTTCAATTCCTCGATAATTTTCTTCAGGTTCTCGTCCTTGGGTTGCTCTTCGCGAATTCGATGTAGTAGGCTCACTTGAGTTACAGCTTGTAAACCCAATGGCTCACTAGATTCTCCTTCTAAGGCTAGAAGCCTTACCTTCTTCAATTCATCGACTAAAGACTCCACGTCTTTCTCGGCATCAACTTGTGCTTTCCTTCGGTTAGTGCATCTGCCACTACATTCACTTTGCCTGGGTGGTACTGGATCTTCAAGTCGTAATCGGCAATGAATTCCATCCACCTCCTTTGGCGCAAATTAAGATCTGGTTGTGTGAACAAGTATTTAAGACTTTGATGATCCGTAAATATCTGAACAGCTTCTCCATACAAATAAGATCTCCATATCCTTAACGCAAACACCATAGCTGCCATTTCTAGGTCATGTGTGGGGTAGTTTTCCTCATGCTTCCTTAACTGTCTGGAGGCATAGGCAATTACTCTATCTCCTTGCATCAGAACGCATCCAACGCCTACTCTTGATGCATCTGTGTACACAGCATACAGCTGATTTGGCTCGGGCAGAGCTAAAATTGGTGACGTTGTCAATGCTCCTTTTAGCTTCCTAAAAGCTTCTTCCACCTTTTCACTCCAAATAAAAGGTACTCCTTTACTAGTGAGTCGCGTCAAAGGTTTTGCAATGGATGAAAATCCCTTTACAAACTTTCGGTAATAGCCTGCCAGGCCTAAGAAACTTCTGACCTCTGACACTGATGTTGGCTTCGGCCAATCCTGAATTGCGGCAATCTTTTCTGGGTCGGCGGACACGCCTTGCTCCAAAACTCGGTGTCCTAAGAATCCAATTTCCCTTTGCCAGAACTTGCACTTGCTGAATTTGGCAAACAGTTTTTTCTCCCTTAATCTTTCCAACACTTTCTTCAAATGTTCCGCGTGCTCCTCTACACTCCGTGAATATATAAGGATGTCATCGATAAATATTATCACGAATCGATCCAAATAATCATGGAAAACCTCATTCATTAAACGCATGAATGCTGCCGGTGCATTGGTAAGTCCAAACGGCATTACCACGAACTCATACTGGCCATATCTTGTCTGAAATTCCGTCTTCATCACATCTTGTTCTGCAATCGAGATTTGATGATAGCCGGAGGCTAAATCAATCTTCGAAAACCAACTAGCTCCTCTGAGTTGATCTAACAGCTCATCAATCCGTGGCAACATATACTTATCCTTGATGGTTATGTTATTGATTCCTCGGTAATCAATACACAAACACATGCTTTCGTCCTTCTTCTTGACGAATAGCACTGGGGCTCCCCATGGCGGTCGAATAAAACCCTTCTCCAACAAGTCCTCTAACTGAGTCTTGAGTTTAGCCAACTCGGCTGGTGCCATGCGATACAGTGCTTTAGCAATCGGGGCAGCTCCGGGCTCAAGATTTATCGTAAACGGATGGTTCCTTGGTGGAGGCAATCCTTCTAACGGCCTGAATACATCTTCATAGTCCTTGACTACCTTGATGTCCTCCACTCCCATGCCTTCCTTGTCATCTCCTCCCATGGCGGTAAGAGTGACCAGATAAACATTCTCTTCATCGCACGATCTTCCAATCCTTATCGCCGATGCGAAGTATGCCGTCTTACTTGGGCTAATTCCGTTGAAAACTAGAGGTGTCCTTCCTCCATTTTCAAATACAACTCTGCTCTTGCTGCAGTCTATATGGGCTTGGTGCTCCGACAGCCAATCCATTCCCAAAATAGCATCAAACCTCTCCAACGGCATCACTAACGGATTCACCGGGAGGTTTGTATCTTGCAAGACTATCGACACTTCCTTGAACAATTTTCTTATCTTCAGAGGTGGTTGATTACCAGCAGTGTAGACATTGATATTCACTTCCTCTTCTTCACACAAATCTCCGAACTTGTCGGCCACTTCGGGAGTCACAAAACTATTGGACGCTCCCGAATCGAACAATACATGTGTGGGGTTACCACCAACAAGTAATGTTCCTATATGCAAGGCAAATATAAAAATGCAATGCAAAAGCTAAACACACAATCACACAACACACAACAATCACAAGAGAGTCAGAACCCAATCAAACCTGTTATAGGGCCTTTCGCAGGCTTTGGAGGTTTGGGTGGCTCTACTCCTAAAGCAAAAACATTTGCTGGGGTTGCTTGCTTCTTTGCTGGGGGTTCCTTCACTTGCTGCACTAGCTGGGAACGGTTCACAGTTTGGGCGTTCAGTTTGGTCGGCTTCGATGGACATGAGGTCGCATAGTGTCCCATCTCGCCACAGTAGAAACATGTGACGGACAACATATTAGTATTCTTTGTTTCCACAACAGTTGGACAAGCTCGAGCAAAATGCCCAAGTTGACCACACACATAGCATCCCCTAGGATCCATGTTGCTCACTGCACGTCCTCCTTGGTTAACAGTCATATTGACCTTACCACGACTTGCACCCCAATTTCTGCCTGCTACTTGATTCACTTTTCGAAGGTTCACAACCTTATTCTGCTGCACTGGTTCCTTCTTTTTCTCTCGGGCCATAATCTCTTTTTCCGTCTCAATACCCTCCTCGACACTCACTGCTCTCTCTTCCACTTCTGCAACGCTTCTGTACGTCACAGCGTGAAACCTTCCCTTTATATCTGGCCTGAGTCCATTAAGGAATCTCCGGGCCATAGCTATCTCATCGTCATTACCTTGGTACAAATATCTCCGAAGTCTGGTAAAAGCTCTTCCATAGGCTCCAACACTCATATCACCTTGTTCCAGTCTCAAGAACTGATTCTCTAGTCGATCACGCGACTCTGGTGGAAAGTACTTCTGCTCAAACTCTCTCCTGAATATCCCCCATGATATAGACTGGTATCTATAGCGAGGAACTACGCTATCCCACCATACACGAGCATCCTCTTCTAAGAAGTTGACCGCGATTGGTCTTCTGAACTCCTCCGGACATCTTGACATCTCAAAGTTAGTCTCCAATTCTCTTATCCATGCGTCTGCTAAGACCGTGTTCTGATCTCCTTTGAACTTGCAAAGCCCTAGGTTCCTCATCATCACCACCAATCTTAGAAAGTGGTCTGATGGAGTTTCTGCTGATCGATTTCCTTGGTTCTGCTGCTGCTGCTGGATCATGTGACTCAAAAGATCTTGAATCATCTGAAGTGTCTGCTGAGTCTCTGGTACTCTCGGCTCATTCGAGCCTCCTCCACGAACTTGGTCTCCCATTGGCACATTCTGGTTCAGATTGGCAGCGAACTGACCAATCGGTGAAAATCTTGGTGTTGGCTGGTACATATTCTCAGGCGCACTGTACAGGGTAGAACTTGATGGTGTGTACCTCGGCGTCGCGACGGGTACATCCCATTCAGGCATATACATATTCGGCTCGAATATGTCTGGAAACAATTCCTCCCCTTGTTCATCCTCAAAATGCGGACCCCATTCCTCCAGACCAAACTGTGGACTTGAACCCCTCCCTGTGTCCGGCGAAAAGTGCATCGATCTAGACCTCTCAGATCCTTGACCAGACTTTTCCATCCATGATCAACAAGGTTTACTTATTCCCATCTAATCCTAAGTGATGAACGAACCGGATTATCCTAAGTGTCTATTGCGACCATTTTGACTCGATAAAATTTGAAAACACGAGTAATATAGCATCATAACCATGCTCTGATACCATCGTTGTAACGCCTTCGAACCGCCGTATGGCCGGGCGGACCGCGGACGGCACCGGGACGCTACTTTGGAAACGTTCACCAACGATCTGGCCGGGTGCAAGAAAGGATCAGGACCCTTTGGCCAGTCCATTGGTGAGGTTCCCGACCACACGGCACATCCTTAAGGCTTTGCAACCCTTGTGACACACCGTGCCTTGAGCCGACTCGGACAAAGTCTATATCAGTACCACTCGCCCGTTTAAAAGAAATCTGAATGCTTTGATAAATAAAAAGAGTTTATTACAAAATAGATACCAAAAGATGGTAGAGCTTTGGATAAGGCCTAGTGCCAAAGTTTGATTCGAAAAGAAACATACTTGAATTTTACAATAGACACAAAATAAAACTACTCTGGACTCCTATCGTTCACCACACCCTCTAATTCCCTCTAGGGTTACCTGCAACACAAATTATTATCATAAGTAATCTAAGATTACTTAGTGAGCTCAGGGTTCCTGCAAAGAGATTAGCCCTAATCCCAAACCCCAATAACATACAACATGCAAGCAAGCAGTCAATCAACAACCAATCAACAAACAATCAAAGATGGCATGCGGAAGATAATGAGCTAAGCAAATTAATCTAGCAAGCAATCACAACAACATGCATCAACATGTAACAACATGCAACAACATGCAACAACGTGCAATAACATGCAACAACATGCAACACCACGAACTTGAATAAAAACAAAGAATTTTAAACAAGTTTTAATTTATGGGCCCGGTATGCTTCCTTTCATTAACACCCCTTTGAACAACCGCGTTGCAACCACAAAGGCATACAACCGGACTTCACTTAGAACCACACCGTCATGTAGACAGCTTCGGCCAGGGTAGCGAGCCCAGTAACCTCCGAGCTCTTCGTAACCAACCCTACACACACACGAACATGGGTTGCATGTCGCGGCTGCATGTGGTACGGAATAGGAAGGACAGCAATACCCCAGTCTTACTACACTAGCCGGACTTTGTCGCGGACTAAAACACATTAAGACTTCCGCAAAGTTGATACTTGAGTTTATGGTTTTTAAGCTCATAATTTCTACAAGTATCAAACTAGTTATCACCCTTGTTACTAGAACATTTCGAACTAGTAACCGGTATAACCTCACCACACATGCATTTAAACAAGAAAATCACAAAAGAAAATCAAGTAATAATGCAACTAAATGCTCATGCAAACCGTCCACTAGATGGATGTCTTTAATCCCCATCTAGCTGGTGCAATATGTGCCTGAACTCACAGAAAACCGGCGATCTCTTGTAAGGAGTGGTCGGAATTTCTTGATGAGGCTCCTTCACGGCACACTTGAGTCCTTTCCCTTGTTGAAATCGATTTCCCACTCGATTCAACACCTTGCAATATTCGATAGTTTTGTCTTGCTTCTTTTCTCCTTCACTCTTTCTCCCTTGCGGCAACACCTCTCTCTTTTTCTCTCTTCTTTCTCACTTCCTCTCCTTTCTCTCTTTCTCTTCTTCTCCCATAAGAATTTTTGGCGAAAAGAGAAAATATGGAGGTCTTTATATAGAGAGAATGGGCGACAACTTGGCCCGATGCATGCTTGAAGTGTGTTCAACTTCAAAGCCACCAATTTGCATGTGTGGACACTTGTTAAGTGAGCACAACTCTTGTCCAAGAGAATCTTCTCTTGTCCCACACTCATTTCCAATGAGATTAAATTAACTCTTAGTGGAGATTCCACTTAGGTTAATTTTGTGATTAAATAAATCACTTAGTGGAGACTCCACTAACTCCACTTTTTAATATTTAATTCTCCCTCCTTAGTGGGTTCCTTTCCACTCTTGCTTCCCGTCCAGGACATGGCCCTTGTCCATTCGGCGTTCGGCTGGTACGTCCGGTCGTTCCGCGTACGTCCGGTACAGTACATGGTACCATCGGCCATCTCTCAGTCCGTCTAGAATTTCTCGGACACTTCTTCAGTACTTCTTCTACCTTCCTTCCTTGCCTTCTTTTCATGTCCTTTCCAGGTCCTTTGGCCAGGGGTTTTTATTTTAAAATTTACCCCTTGGTGAGGGTCACTACAACGTGAGTATAAACATAACGACGGAATGTAGACCTCGATAGTTGAAGGTGGTTTAAACTTGGATTATAGTTGTGTTGGCCGGTGGGCCAGGGTTCTATGACCGGTGCGGTCATGAATATGTGGCTGATGCGCCAGGATGTTGGATGAAGTTCATTGGAGATGTTGCGACGATGTTGGATGAAGTTCATTGGAGATGGACAGGGTTGCTAGATTCAAGGTTTTGGTAAGCTTGCTGGGGAAAATAAGTCAAGTGGTGTGAGTTGGCGGCTTGCACTTTGTTTGATGCGGTGAATCAAAATATGCAAACTTATGGTACTTGTTTGTTCGATTACGCTCGTATTAATGATTTGCTATGGAGAATTGCCAAGTGGGAAAGCTATGTTGGAATAAGCTGTCTTTTGGAAGTTTCCCTTAGAGGCAAGTTACTAGAGGCTCTTGGACTGGCAAGAGAGGTTGATATTTGGGTGGAGGTCAGTCGATGTCGACATACTTGATTATTAGTCTAGTAGAGCTGAGGAAGTAACCAGAGGATTTGTTGAGCAGGGGATTCAATCGTCTTATCACTTCACCATGGGGAACGTTGGTGTTGTTCGTGAAGTAGAAGGACGAGGTATGGGTTTATGAGTTCGTGGCGATGCCTTTTGGGTTGACTAACGCGCCAGCAGCGTTTATGATATTAATGAACAGCGTGTTTCAGGATATTTCTGGACTTGGCTGTCATCATTTTCATCGACGATATCCTGGTTTATTCCAAGAGTCTAGGGGAGCATGCAGTGCATTCAAGAGCAGTTCTGGAAAATTTGTGGCAGCAGAAGTTGTTTGCTAAGTTGAGCAAGTGTAGTTTCTAGCAGCGAGAGATGGGTTTTCTGGGACACATTGTGTCCGTAGAGGGGGTTTCTGTAGATCCAAAGAAGATTCAGGCTATCCGAGTTTGGCATAGAACGTAGAATGCCACGGAGATCAGGAGTTTTCTTGGGTTGGCAGGTTATTACAGGAGATTTGTGCACGGCTTTGCGAGCAAGGCACGACCGATGACTAAGTTAACAGGGAAGGAGGTTTCTTTTGTTTGGTCCAAGAGATACTTACTATTATGCCAGTGTTGGCATTGCCAAAGCAGGGAGAGCCCTATGTGGTTTATATAGATGCATCCAGAGTTGGTTTGGGGTGTGTGTTGATGAAGCATGGGAAGGTGATTGCCTATGCTTCACGGTAGTTGAGGAAGCATGAGGACAATTATTCTACTCATGATTTAGGGATGGCTGCTGTAGTTTTTTGCCCTAAGGATTTGGAGTTTTTATCTTTATGGTGCAAAAGTGCAGGTGTTTACAGATCATAAAAGCCTCAAGTATATATTTACTCAGCCTGAGCTGAACTTGAGGCAGAGGTGGTGGATGGAGTTGGTGGCATATTATGATTTGGAGATAGCCTATCCTGGTAAGGCTAACTTAGTTGCAGATGCTCTGAGTCAGAAGCAGGCGGCTTCGGCTCAGGAGCAGGACATGGAGTCTCTGGTAGGAGAGATTAATGCATTGAGTTTGTGTGTTGTTTCACAGGAACCGTTGGGTTTGGAGGCGGTTGAACGAGCAGATTTACTGAGCAGGGTGCACTTGGATCAGGAGAAGGATTTGGGGCTGGTGAATGCCTCTAAGGATGTTGATTCAAAGTATCAGGCCTCAGCTAATGGTACCATATTGGTGCATGGGCGGATTTGTGTGCCCAAGGATGAGGAGTTGAGGCAGGAGATCCTGAGGGAGGTTATTGCGAGCATGTTTTCTATTCGTTTAGGAGCGACCAAAATGTACTGTGACCTCAAGAGATATTATCACTGGCTCGGGATGAAGAAGAATGTAGCTAGTTGGGGCACGAGGTGCGATGTCTGCCAGCTAGTGAAGGCTGAGCATCAGGTTCCAGGCGGCTTGTTGAAGAGTTTGCCCATTCTAGAGTAAAAGCGGGATATGATCATGATGGATTTCGTGGTAGGATTGCAAGTGTCTCGGAAATTTGATGCGATTTGGGTCATTGTGGACCGGTTGACTAAGTCGGCACATTTTTTAGCCATTAGAAGACTGATGGAGCAGCGGTGTTGGATAAGAAGTATGTGAAGGAGATAGTCAGGTTGCATGGTGTGCCAGTGAGTATTGTGTCTGATAGGATTCCAAGTTCATTTCGGTGTTCTGGAGGGCATTTCAGGTTGAGATGGGCACCAAGGTGCATATGAGTACAACTTATCATCCCAAGACAGATGGGCAGTCAGAGAGGACGATCCAGACGCAAGAGGATGTGTGATGCAGATAGCGATCCTACCATCCAAACCGTTGGACCAGATCTTGTACCACATCCTGTACCAGAAGTACGAGAAGGCCCTATGACACGATCAAAGGCTAAACAGCTAAGGAAGAGGTTTAACCTAGCCGTTCAAGACATCGTAAGCTCCCTAGAGATGAAGGACGTCAACTGTTCTGTACCACCATCAGGCCGCCACAACATATATGATCACGTTGCCGAGGAAGAGCTTGTTGAAGCCTTCACCCAAATGAGCCTTGATCAAACGAGTTCCCCAGGTATGAAACCTCTTTTGGCAATGATAACAGGATTTTCACTCAGGGTATCAATTCCCTATGCAGTTGTAGTACAAAGAGTTATCAATCCAAATGGTTGTTATGCTAGCAGATGAGATATGATCAGAACTATGCAAGTCAAGCCAAGCAGTAAATGGGTTTGATCTAACAATCCTAAAATAAATAAAATAAAGCAAATAAACAAGAACCACACGACCTAAGCACTCGATGCAAGCATTCGAGTACAAGATCGGGTGGGGTGATCGAGTAAGCAAGATGAGTATGAACAGCTCGAAGGGTTACACGAAGCTAGTGATCGAGTACCAGTTCGGGTAAGGGATCGAGTTATGAATAAAAATGTAAACAATCAAAATGCGAAGGCTCCTAAGGATGGGGTAATCGAATCCTAAGTGTTCCTGACCAGTATGGATGTCTTACATGCCTCAAGCAATTATTCCTTAGACAATGAATCTCTAAAATCTTGTTAAAACACTCTCGTGATAGAAACAATCAACCTTGATCACTTCTCTACCCAACTCTTGTTGGAGAAACATGACCAAGCAGGCAATACAAACCGATTCATTATTTTCAATAAACTCCTTACACATCTAATCTCTTAGGCTAAGTGAGTAAATCTCTAGCATTAATTGATTCAAGCATTTCATCTACATCTCTCGATGGTAAAACACACTAGATCTAATCTCAACCTCTCGGTCTGTTGATAGCATTAAGAACACCAATCTAGAAAAGAATTTATAAAACATAAACAACCAAGCGAAGACATCCTAACCGATCAAGAACACAAAATCATCTATCCCATCCCTAGAAACTTTGTTTCACTACTCAGATTTCATTGCAGAAAACATAAAAGCATAGATAAACGAAAATTGCATTGTATTGAAATATAAAATAGAAGTGGAGAGTACAGAATATAAATCTAAAAGGATAGCAAAAAGAAGTAAAATAAATCCTAACAAAAGTGGAAAAGGAGTTTGAGTCGCTCAAGATCTCTCTCAGAAGCTCTCGCTCTCTGGTTTGAGGTTCTGCGACATGCTAGGGCGAGAGGAAGAAGAAGGGGGTTTATATATTGAAACCCCTTTAACCTAGCTTCCCAGTCCTGCCCGAGGGTCTGCTCGATGATGCTCACGAGGATGAGGTCGGGTTACTCTTCGGGTAGGTCCTCGAGTTGTTCTTCCGTCCCTTGAATCCCCCTCGATCGGGTTGGGGTTCGGACTGTTCTTCCTGCTTAATAGCTCCTTCGGGTACATCTCGGATTTGACCTTGTTTCTCCCCATTTTAGGCTCTAAAGCACCTACTTTCATCCAAAATATGCAATTGCAAGAATGCAACACCCTAAATGGCCTAAATGCGAACTCCTACAGTTAATGACCTAAAAATGCTAAGGTTATGGCAAAAACAATGCAAAATATGGACAAAAAAGGATGCTTAAAACATGTAAATTAGAGAGTTATCAGGCATGTCAAGGAACCTCAAGAAGCCAAGAGAAGACATTGGTGCTGCAAGAGACGTGTGATACAAGCTACACCTCCGAAAGCGATCAAAATAGTGAAGATCAAGACCAAGACATAGAGGACATGGACGAGGATCAAGAGACTGATCAAGATACTCTAGAGGAACTCCAGGAAGACCCCTACTTCAATAAACAAGCCAACAAACAAGTACAAGACAAGAACCCTGAAGTAGTTCATCGAGTAGTATAAGAAGTGGTTCAGAGAACATCTATTGGGCCTAGACCGCATCCAGGTAAGTCCTATTCAATATTTTCGATCCTTGTAGGTTCCACTAACCCCAACAACGGCTAAAAGGCGTGCTCATCAAGAGAGATTAAGTCTACTTTAGTATTTTCTTTAATTAGTTTATTTACTTTCCAAAAACAATGGTTTTGTGTTTGATTTTATTTGCTTTCCTTTCTTGCATTATTTTGCATTTATTTTCAGCCTTAGGTCTAGCTGAAGGACTTTTATAAAGTCGTCCTGCACCAGTTGTACGATTTTTCACCTTTAATGAAACGCTGAATTTTGTTACTTCTTATCTTTAAGTGTTCTTGAGAGAATAAGCTTGTTCTTTGTCTTGTGTGTGAGATTCCACAAGGCTGAGTTTGTGTACTGTATCAGAGACCAATCACATCTCTGTGGTGTACTTCATTCAGCCAACACTTCCCCTTTACCGATCCCACACGAGAGAAGCAACCACCATCGTGTCAGATCTACATCATAGATCATCTTTCCTTCACAAGAGAGAAGCGACAGCCAGCTTGTGAAGCCATCATCTCTATCCGGTACAAGTCTCACCACCGAGTCTTGTATCAATGTGTGTGTTGGATTGGGGTTGCTATTGGGAAGAACACCTGAGCTTGGTAGAGTTTTCATACAATAACAGTTATCAGGCAAGTATTCGGATGGCTCCTTATAAGGCATTATATGGGAGGTCATGTCGTACACCGTTATACTGGACTCAAGTGGGGAAGAGGAGCATGTATGGGGCGAGTTTTTTTTAGGAGACCTCGGAAAAAATTCAGATTCTAAAGCTGAACATGAAGGAAGCTCAAGAGCGACAGAGGGTCCGAACAAGTCATTGACAGAGACTATGTTGAGTCTGAGGTATAAATGGGTCCATTCTGAGTGATTGAGCGGGTGGGACTGGTAGCATATAGGCTGGAGTTGCCTGAGGTTATGCGTGCGTTCCACATGGTCTTTCATGTGTCGATGCTGCGGAAGTTTCTCCGCGAGGATGATCAGTTGTTGGCTAAGATTTCCGAGGATCTTCAGCCTAACATGATTTTGAAGGCGAGACCAGTGAGGGTTCTCGAGAGGAGAGTCAAGGAACTTCAGAAGTAGAAGTTTCCTTTGATGAGAGTCCTATGGGATTGTGATGGTACTAAGGAGTAGACTTGGGAGCCAGAGGCGAGGATGAAGGCAAGGTTCAAGAAGTGGTTCGAGACGCAGGCTGCGACTTGAGCTTGTCTAGCCTGGTCCGAACTGTTGTCCGTGGCTGGAGCGAGAATGGAGTATTGCAGCCCATCTCTCTTGTTACTTGGTCGCTTAGGGGTGGTTGGTTATGGGACTAAGTAATGTGATGAGGTGGTTTTCGGGATAAAAAATTTCCGTGAGGTGGTTGTTAAAGAGAGAAAGTTACCTGAAATAGAAGTGTCTAAAAGTGAAAATTTCTAAAAATGGAAAGTTTTATGGGAGTTCGAATTTGTCCATTTTTAGTGGTTGTGAGCCTTGGTGGGGCTTGTGTAACTTTCGTGGCGAACTGTTTAGTAATTGTGTGCCTGTGTGTGGCGGTCTTTTGAGACATTGTGTGGTCTTCGTGACGGTCATTCAGGACATGTGGCCTGTGTAGGCGATCCTTCGGGATGTGTGGTCTTTGTGACGGTCCTTCGGGATGTTTGGTCTTTGTAACGGTCCTTCGGGATGAGTGGTCTTCATGACGGTCCTTCGGGACGAGTGGTCTTCGTGACGGTCCTCCGGGACAAGATGTCTTTGTGACGGTCCCGTTTAGAAAATTGTTTGTCTTTGGTGGCGGTCCTGTTTAGGACATTTGTTTGGCCTTTGTGGCGGTCCTATTTAGGACATTTGTTGGCCTTTGTGGCGAGCCTTGTGGCATGTTAATGATCCTTGTGTGGTCATGAGGTATCCCAGTGAGGGGATATGTGGTTGGTAGGACATTGTGTTGTCTTACGTGAGCCATGGGAAGGAAACCTGGTTAGGGATAGGACTCATACGTGTTCATAATTGTTTGCTCTAGGGATAGTTGGTCCCGAGCGACTCTTGGGGAACCTTAGGTTCTCCTAGTACTTCCATATTCTGAGACTATGTGGCTTGAGAGTGTGGTTAGTATATCGACTTCGGATGACGATTCGGGGGCGTTGTAGGGTGGCAACCCGAGAGACGAATATTGGACTTCCCTTATATATTATGGCATGACGGCTTAGCCCCGATACTATGGAATGCAGGTTTCGGCCTGATGAGGAGCCAATAAAAACTCAAGATCAAGAGCTATGAGTAAAGGAAAGTCCAAAAATCGAGAGCAAATAATGTCTGGAACGTGAGTTTATCACCTAGAGGTAACCTTCGTAGATCGGTCGGAGGAAGTGCGGGCCATGGAGACGGTTGCACATGAGTCCATGGCTGACGGTTGTTTGAGATTCGAGGACGAATCTATGTTGGTGGGGGAGAATTGTAACATCCGTGTGTTGGTACCACGATCAGCTGCTCCCAAACTACATGTCTGATTGCGAGCCGGGCGATGTGGGCTGAGAATCCAGCTCATTAGGCTAGTAAAGATCCAGCAAAAAGAAGCGGGAGTGAAGTGAAACTGAAAGACAATTACCTCGGAGCTTGAAGATCTGTTCAAATATTCCGTCATTAAGATCGTAATAACTGATGAACGTGATTAGTGGGGTACATTGATTTCAATATTAATTGTAATTCGGTAGTATAAGTACTGAGAAAGGGGGATTGTAATGGGGATCGAAAAAAAATTTCACGAGCAATAATATACAGTTCACATCTCCCAGTCAAACAAACGTCTAATTAGCTCGGAACCATTACGGCGGTAAGCTCCCCCGTTTAGAAAACACTCCGAGAAGAGAAGTTAGCTTCCCGATCTCATATTTGGCGCTAGAAGGAGGAGGGTTATCGCCTATACTCTCTTTAGTTCCAACGTTTTTCTTAGATCAACGCCGTATAGCGCTATGCTATGGCCCACAAACCGTCGAACCAGGTAACTTTGGACTCAATCCAAAATCTTTTGCAGGATTTGGCTGAAAAAATCGACCGTCAACAAGCGGCTGCCGCTGTCCTGTCTGAATGCTTCCGTAGCCTAGAAGGACAAGTCTCTACACATTTGGAGGCAACTCCAATTTTGTTACCGATCTTTCAGCCTCTCATCGCACGTCTGCCGATCAGGTTGATTTCCTTTCTTCCGAGAAAAACCCACAGCAGCGCTCTTTGGACTTTGGTGGTGTCACTCCACCATTCACTCCCCATCAAGCCTCAATTCCAACAACAACGCCTCTCAGGTCGCACCCCCGCAGACCGGTGATAACCATACTCTGGTGCAAGTCGAAGTCGCAGGCACTTCGGCAGCCCCATTTTGGGCTTCGCTTCCAATCCCGAGTTCCATCAAATGCAGGACGAGATTCGAGACATGCGATGTAGGATACACAGTGCAACTACTTTGGTACCAGTTATTTCTCGAGTAATCGAAGCGAAATCCTTTCTCGGCTCAAATAGCTAGAGTCCGCATTAAGGACACCGGCAAAATAAAGTTTACTAGCAACGAGGGAAAAGGGGATCCGAAAGCGCACCTCAAAACCTTTCTGCTCACGGCCAGCCGGGTGGACCTCGAGATACACAAAGTTGATGCCTGCTATTGCAAGCTGTTCGCAAAACAATTTTGCATACCCACATTGCTTTGGTTTGCGTCTATAGCAGCTGGCTCCGTTAACAACTTTACGGAGCTGTCGACCTCCTTTATCAAACAATACTTGAGCATAATCGAAACAGCAGTGACAGATGTCCGACTTTGGAACCTGAGCCAAGCTACTGGGGAATCACTTCGCTCTTACATTACAAAATTCAAAGAAATTCAAGTCCAGATCCCGAGGCTGTCGGACTCAACTTCCTTAGCCGCCATGAAGAACGGTCTATTGCACGAGTCTCGCTTCCGAGAAGAATTGATTGTAAATCGGTTCCCCACTATCCAGGATGCTATGCACCGCGCTTCGAATTGGATAGTCGTAGAGGAAGAGAAAGCGGTGGCGGCCCAGAAGCATGAAGCAGCATCCAAACCCCGGTTCGAGATACCAGCCAAGAAAACGCCTCCCCCAACACCAAAGTCTTGACTCGGAACCTTCGCAGTTGAAAAGTCTCCTCAAAAGGGTTCCCCTAGAGGATCACCGTCCAAATCATTATTTTCACCACGCTCCAAGAGTAGAGTCCCCCCCAAGTAACAAGTGGATTCGAGATGAAAACGCATAATGCAAACTGCACAAAACCAACGGGCACTCAACTCGGGATTGCAAGAAATTAATGCATCTTCTCGCTGAGAAGTTTGTGTCTGGCGAAATGTCAAGTGTGTCTATCGACGAGCTCGACCAAAAAACAGCATCCAAGGTCGATGAGGACAAGCAGATGGTGACACAGGTCCCAAATAGAGGATAGACATCATCATGGGTGGATCACGTTTATTTTGTAACTCGATAATAGCGATCAACGGAAGCTGACGAACTCAGGTCCTAAGCGGGTAAAGCTTACTGCAAGTAACTTACCCGAAGTCACCTTTTCGCAAAAGAAACAGAGGACCTGGATTCTCCACACGACGACGCTCTGGTTATATCACATGACGTTGCGAACCACGAGGCGTGCCAGATCTTGATAGATATTGGAAGCTCGGTGGACCTAATTTTCTTGGAGAGCCTCACAAGAATGAGCATCGGAAGAGAACATATCGTAGGTCCTCCTTCACCCTTGGTTTCGTTTACAAGTGAAACGTCAATGTCCTTAGGGACAATAACCTTACCGGTTTCTACTCAATGCGTGGCCAAAATGGTGGAATTCAGGGTCTATGACCTACCTGCGGCTTACAACACAATAATGGGGACACCTTGGTTGTTTCAAATGAAGGCGGTTCCATCGACGTATCATCAGTGCGTCAAATTCCCAACCCCGCAAGGAGTTCGGGAAATTCTAGGAAGCCAAAGAGTAGCGAGAAGCTGCTATCTCGCAAGTCACAAGTTGTTGGTCCAATAGCAACCACAGCTCGAGGTCGCAAAGAATCCAGTTCGGAAAAAACTCAAGGTCAACCTCACTAAAGCCATATTTATCAACGCGAAGTTCCCGGATCAAGAAATCAAGATAGGAGCAGGGTTAGGAAGCGAGCTCCGAGCCAACTTGATTTCCTTCCTTAAGGAAAACATAGCTACTTTCGCATGGTCAGTTGACGAAATGACTGGGATTAGTCCTGAAATCATATTGCACTAGTTGAATTCGGATCCGAAATTCAGGCCAGTGAAGCAGAAATGACGGAAACTCGGCTCCGAACGGGCAAAGATTGTAAACAAAGAAATGGATCGTCTACTCAGCGCCGGATAGATCCGTGAAGTAAAGTATTCAGAGTGGCTTGCAAATACTGTGGTTGTAAAAAAGAAAAATGGGAAATTACGAGTTTGCGTCGACTTCACTAACCTAAACAAAGCGTGCCCAAAGGACAGCTTCCCACTTCCACACATCGACAGATTAGTTGAATCAACTTCGGGGCACGAACTGATGTCCTTTATGGACGCCTTTTCTGGATATAACCAGATTTTCATGATCAGGAGAAGACATCATTTATCACGGATCGCGGAACCTACTGTTACAAGGTGATGTCGTTCGGACTGAATAACGCTGGAGCAACTTACCAGCGTTTGGTAAACAAGATGTTCGAGAAACAGCTCGAGAAAACCATGGAAGTTTACATCGATGATATGTTGTTAAAATATATGGAGGTGAGTTCGTACCTCACTGATTTGAAAACTTGCTTCGAAATCCTGAATCAGTTCGGGATGAAGCTCAATCCCACAAAATGCACGTTCGCAGTTCCGTCAGGAGAATTCCTAGGATACATTGTAACAAAGCAAGGTATCGAAGCGAACCCAAGACAGATCAATACATTCTTATCCATGAGTTCCCCCAAGACTTTGAGAGAAGTATAACGCCTAAACGGGCGGATTGCAGCACTCAATCGTTTCATTTCCCGATCAACAGATAAGTGCCTCCCTTTTTACCAATTATTAAAAAAAGGAGGAATACACTTCGCATGGGACAAGAAGTGCGAGGTGGCATTTTCCCAGCTAAAGACGTATTTGTCTGAACCGCCAGTATTGGCAAAACCGGAGCTCGGCGAACCGTTGTTTCCGTATGTAGCAGTCTCTGGAAGCTCAATAAGCGGAGTCTTAGTTTGCGAAGAAAGAGGAGAGCAAAGAACTATTTTTTATGTTAGTAAGTCTTTCACAGGAGCTTAATCTAGGTATCCGATGATGGAAAAACTGGCTTTGGCTGTAGTTACCTCGGCAAGGAAGTTGCGGCCTTACTTTCAGTCTCATTCGATCATAGTACTTACGACACAACCACTTCGTACAGTGCTTCATAGCCCAAGTCAGTCCGGAAGGTTAGCAAAATGGTCAGTCGAGCTAAGTGAATACGACATCGAGTTCTGGACTCGAGCTTGTGCTTAGGCACAAGTATTGGCAGACTTCCTTATAGAGCTCCCACTCGCTAGTTTGGTTGAAGATAGTGCTGAGATTCCATGGATCCTACATGTGGACGGTGCATCCTCGAAGACGGGTGTAGGAATTGGAGTTCGCCTTACCTCTCCTATAGGCGAAGTGATCGAACAGTCTTTTTTCCTAGGTTTCAACGCGTCGAATAACGAAACCAAGTAAGAGTCATTTCTGGCAGGACTCTGCCTCACAGTAGGAATTGGTGTCAGAAAACTCCGAGCTTTCTGCGATTCGCAGTTGGTGGCCAGCCAGTTTTTGGGGGAGTACGAGACTAAGGATGGGCGTATGGAAGCTTATTTAGCTGCGGCTCGGGAGTTAGCAGCTAAGTGTGATGACTTCGAGATCACGAAAATTCCAAGAGATGAGAACTCAACTGTGGATGCGTTAGCGTCGTTAGCCTCAACTTCAAACCCCACAATGACACGCGTCATTCCGGTTGAGGGCATTGAATATCCCAGCATATGCCTGGAGACCTCAAACGTAGTAACTCGAGCAATGAAGAAAAAGCTAGCTGCTGAATAGGCAGCTTGCAGCCTCGACCTCTCCTCGACTATGACTTCGTCGCCTGCGACACCAGAAGTCACCCACGTATCTATGGACGAGCTGGAAGCCAACTTAGAAATCCTTACGCCGGAGCAGACCAGCTCGCCAAACCACAACCTGCTAACCACGCTCCCACCACAAATTCCGAACAGCATGAAAACTGACAATTGGGGGGTATGAGACTGGCGGAGCTCGATCTGGGCATACTTGGTAAAGGCGACCTCCCAGCCGATAAGTGGGCAGCTAGGAAAGTTAAAATTGTCAGTGCGCGGTATTGCGTATATAATAGAGCACTCTTGCATCGAAGTATAACTGGACTATACTTAACATATGTGGTTGGCCCATAATCCAAGGCACTGATGCGAGCTTTTCACAACGGTCCCAATGGTAATCACTCCGGAGGTTGCACCCTAGCTTTCAAGATTAAAAGGATACTTCTGGCCTACTATGCTCACCAACTGCGAAGAATATGTCCGAACTTGTGAAAAAATGTCAAAAGCATGCTCCATTGATACATCAGCCTACAAAGTTGTTGTCTTCGGTGTCCGCACCCTATTCATTCATGAGATGATCCATGGATATTATTGGCCCCTTACATCGGGGGCCGGGGGGAGTTCAGTACGTTTTGGTCCTTACTGATTATTTCTCAAAGTGGGTGGAAGCAGCGGCTTACGCGGCCGTAACAAGTAAGGAAGTAAAGCAGTTCGTGCTAAAGAGCATAATCTACCGGTACGGCGTTCCATACGAGATCATCACGGACAATGGTCCGCAGTTTATCTCCTTGCAGTTCGAGGGATTCTGCGCAGAATGGAAGATATGGCTTAGCAAGTCAAGTCCTTGTTATCCACAAGAAAATGGAAAGGCCGAGGCAATGAACAAAGTCATACTATCTAACTTAAAGAAAAGGCTGGATTCTCACAAAGGATGGTGGCCAGACGAACTGCAAGGCGTACTCTGGGATCCGAACCACACCTCGGCAAACGACCAACGAAACACCTTTTTCCATTGTTTATGGAGTTGACGATGTAGTCCCAGCCGATATAGAGCTTCCCGAAGTCCGTACAACATTGAATCCACCTCGGATAGCGGAGAATGAAGAATTCTTGCGAGACACCTTGGACGTCATAAATGAACGCCGAGATCGGGCTTTGGCTCGGATGCAAAATTATCAAAGTGTCGTAGCCTGTTATTATAACTCTAAAGTTTGAGGTAGGCCATTAGCGGTCGTAGATCTAGTTCTCCGGAAGGTTCACGAGAACACCGCGGAGGATAACGCGGGAAAACTAGGAATCAACTGGGAAGGACCGTACAAAATCACCTACAAAGTGCGAAATGGCGTCTACCGGCTAGAAGATTCCGATGGAAAGCCAGTTCCGAGGTCTTGGAACTCCTTACATCTCAACAATTTCTATATTTAGTTCGGTTAAAACTTGTATCGAACTACGATTGGCTTGATCCCGAAAATGGGTACGTAGGCAGCCCGCTTCCGGTCCAGCTATTTATATTTTCAAAAATCAAAGTTTCTTAAATCTTTCTCAGAACCTTTTACTTCATTCCAATTCTTTTCTTTTTACGTCACTTCGCATCACCATGTTAATCAGAGTCTTACTTCGCACAATCATCAAGCCAAAGTCTAATTTCTCATAAATTTTAAGCCGAAATCCTATTTTGTGCAATTAATATAGCCGAAGTTTTACTTTTCGCTAGAACATTAAACCGAAGTCTTACTTTATAAACCTTTATTTAGACCGAAGTCCTACTTCATAAGTCTACTTTAGACCGTGGGATCATGGTAATGAAGAAGAGTATGTTCTAGAGACTTACTTGTTATGCTTTGGTTTCTACTAGATTACTAGAATTGGAATTTTGGTGTTAGAACCATGGTTTAGGTATGATTCTGGTTAATTATTAGTTTATTATTATTGGTATTTTCTGTTGCTTATTTGGTGATTTGAGTTTCTGCATATTTAAATAAATATTTTTGAGTTATTTATTTATTATTTATTATTTATTATTGTTTATTATTATTTTTTTTTTTTAAAAACGGATCGTTTCATTTGTGTCATTGCAACACCGACTTGCCTCTTCGTTTTCAAAGGAACCTGATGTTTAGGAATGATGAGAATACAGTGGCGAAGTTTCGTTACGACGCCTTCGGAATTTCTGTTCACGATGTGGATCATTGAAGCATGATGTCAAGGATTGTGCCCTCACCTTTGATGATCCTCCAAATGATGGTAACCAATCTGATGATGACGACAATGATCATGATGATCATTACTAGCCCCTTGACCAGAATGCACCTGATGATCAAAACCATCTCTTGTTGAACCAGACTATTGCGGTTGAAGAGACTAACACTCTGCCATCACTATAACCGGATGGAGACATTCCAAGCCTACAACTCTCAAGGCAAAACTGAGAGTTCATCATCACGGAATCATCAAATGATTCCTCTCTCCTAATTGTCTTTTTAGATACAATGTTGACTGTCGAGAGAATTTGCTACTTGTTCACAAAGTATGCCAATGGTAAGGAGATTTTTACTCTACATGTGCAACCTCTACCAAAAGAAAGAGAAGCTCTTTGGAGACTTACTACCAACAACGTGAAGAAGAAGAGGATCTAATGGCTCTATTTCAGACCCGCAAGAAGGAAAAACTGGAATCACACATTCTCCTTTGGGCCCACTAGATTTCAACATGTCGATTTTGTTTTTGCTAAAAGAAATTGTAATAAAGTAGCACATCTCCTAGCTAAATATGGATGTACAACTTTATTGTTTTATTCTGAATGTTTTTCTCCGCATGTTTGGCTAATTGAACAATTGTATCACGACTTTTTGAATTTATAAACAAAATTATTATGCCGACCAAAAAAAAGAAGTTAAGATGGCTTATACAATATTTGTATTAACTATCGAACTAGCTAGCGAGAGTCATATAAATATTTTAGATAAGAGTACTGAGACAATTATTTTGAAAAAGTAAAATAGTACTTAGACATCCTATGAATCATGCCTAATTCAACTATTCATCCTTAACATTTGAAAAACTCTAAGTCTAACAAACAGAGTACTGAGACATGGTGAGTGAATGAAACAAAAAACATTATTGAAATAGATTACATACTTTGTGGATCATAGATATATTGATTATTGATGTTTTGGGGTGGCTTCGAATTTAAATATACAAATATGGGCTTGGTATGAAAGTTATGAACTGTACGTGTACTTGTCATGGTAATTAAAATAGTGTGGAGGTGTCAGGTTTAGAATATAAATGTCTAAAATAGCATTTCAAGCAGCCGACTAAACCTATTATTAACATTGCAACAAAGTTATTCGGGCAAATTGTTCAGTTTATTAAGGATCGATCATAATCAGTGATTGATACTGACTTATACTACGTATCTTCCCTTTATATAAAGTGTATAATGTCATTACTTTCTCTCTAATACCCTAGTTAGATCTCTACTTGTATATAACTTGGTGTTGTATTCTCAATAATATATCAATAACATAAACCTTTACATGATATCAAGAGCAGTATACGATCCATAGATCTGTAACTCTCTCCTTCGTCACTCTTTTTTTTTATTTCTTCAATTTTCTGCAGCTATGTCTGCTTTTCCTTCCATCACCGACACTCTCACCTACAATAACGTTTCTCTTCTTACCATCAACATGGCCAACGTCACCAAACTCATTCCCACAAATTATCTAATGTGGAAACTTCAAGTCCAGTTTCTTGTTTCTGGCTATGGTTTGCTTGGTTATCTCGATGGATCCACCATGATACCTTCTACCACTACCACCACCAACGACATCACGCTACCCAATCCTGAGTTCGATCTCTGGAAACGTCAAGATAGTCTGCTGTATAGTTCCCTCTTGGGTTCTATCTCCCTTTCCGTGCAGCCACTTCTCTCTCGAACTACTTCCTCTACTGCGATCTGGAATACACTCGCTGAGACCAACGCTCAGCCAAGTCGTGGCCATGTTCAACAATTGCGTGATCAGCTCAAACTGTGGAAGAAAGCTGATCGTACAATTAATGAGTATTTTCAGGGTCTTACCACTCGTTTTGACACTCTTGCTAACCTTGGCAAGCCGATGGATCATGAAGATCAGATTGAGCTTATTCTTGATGGTCTTCCTGATGACTATCGTCCCATTGTTGATCAGATCGAGAGTCGTGATGCTCCACCTTCACTTGCCTACGTACATGAACGTTTGCTTAACCGAGAAGCTCGTCTTCTCTCTGCCTCCATTGCGGTTCCGTCGTTGCTTCCTGTCACGGCTAACGTTGCCACACATCGCAATAACAACAACAACAATTCCAACAACAACTACAATCGTCACAATGCCAACAACAACAGGCAGCAGTATTCACCAAATAATGGTTCTCACAACAATCAGCGAGGTTCTCGCCCCTACCAAGGTAGATGTCAGCTATGCAATGTTCAGAGTCATTCCGCAAAGAGATGTCCTCAACTTCAGCGTCATTCTTCCTCCTCTGGCTCTCCGCAGCAGAGTCCGTTTACACCATGGCAACCTGATAGACAGGTTTTTCACCAGGGTATCAATTCCCTATGCAGTTGTAGTACAAAGGGTTATCAATCCAAATGGTTGTTTATGCTAGCAGGAAAGATATGATCAGAACAGTGCAAGTCAAGCCAAGTACCTAGGGTTTTAGACTAACAATCCTAAAATAATAAAAGAAAAGAATATAAACAAAGAACCACACGACCTAAGCACTCAATGTAAGCATTCGAGTACAGGATCGGGTGGGGTGATCGAGTAAGCAAAGATGGTATGAACAACTCGAGGTATTACTCGATGCAGGTTATCGTGTACCTGATCGGGTAAGAGATCGAGTAATGAATGGAAATGCAAGCAATTAAGATACGAAAGCTTCTAAGGATGGGGTAATCGAATCCTAAGTATTCCTAACCAGTACAGATGTCTTACATGCCTCAAGCAAATATTTCCTAGACAATGAATCTCTAAAATCTTGTTAAAACACTCTCGTAATAGAAACAATCAACCTTGATTACTCCCCTACCCAACTCTCGTTGGAGAAACATGACCAAGCAGGCATTAAGATCCGTTCATTATTGTCAGTAAACCCCTTACTCATCTAATCTCTTAGGCTAAGTGAGTAAACCTCTAGCATTGGTTGATTCAAGCATCTCATCTACACCTCTCGGTGGTAAAACACCTTAGATCTAATCTCACCCTCTCGGTTTGTTGACAGCATTAAGAACACCAATCTAGAAGGAAATCTATTAAGCATATACAATCAACTAAGACATCCTAACCGATCAAGAACACAAAATCATCTATCCCATCCCTAGAAACTTCACTACACTACTCGGAAATCATAGCAGGAAACATCAAAGCAAATATAAATGAAAATTGCATTATATTAAACGATAAAGTAGAGGGATAAGAGTACAAGATAGAAATCTAAAGAAATGATAAAAAGTTATGAAATAAAATCTAAAACAAAAGGGAAAAGTGTTTGAGTCGCTCAGTTCTCTCACAGAAGCTCTCGCTCTCTGGTTTGAGGGTCTGCGGCGTGCTCGTCTGCGAGGAAGGAGAGGAGGGGTTTATATATGGAAACCCCTTTGACCTAGCTTCCCAGACCTGCCCGAGGGTCTACTCGATGGGGTACACGAGGATGAGGTCGGGTTACTCCTCAGGTAGATCTTCGGGTTGATCTTCCTGCTCATGTATCCTCCTCGATCGTGTTGGGGTTCGGGCTCATTCTTCCAGCTCGATGGCTCCTTCGGGTACATCTTTGGGTTTGTCCTTGTTTTTCCCCATTTTAGGCTCTTAAGCACCTGTTTTCATCCAAAATATGCAAATGCAAAAATGCAACACCCTAAATGGCCTAAAAGTGAATTCTTACAGTTAATGACCTAAAAATGCTAAGTTAAGGGTATGAATAATGCAAAATATGGACAAAAAGGGATGCTAAAAACATGTAAGTAGAGACTTATCAGACCCCCAAACTTAAATCTTGCTAGTCCTCTAGCAAGGAAGTAGGAAGGTGCGGTTTGAAAATGGGGACTCATAACCTTTATATACTAAGCGAAGGATTCAAGCTATAGTCCTTAAAGATAGTTTAATAGTGCTAAAATCAATCAACATACTTACAAATATTTTTCTATGCTTATTACCATGCATCGATCTAGTTCAACCTCCAACTAAAAGTAGAGAACATCTCATTCACATTCAATTAAGTGTGTGGCGAATTCTTGCAAATGGAAGGTGAGGCAAGCTCAATCGGTTTCAAGGGCAAGGCTTTTTAGTAAGGTGGTTTCAAGCAAATTTTTTGGGTGGTTTTCTCTCAAAAGAAAGAATGCTAGACAGTTGTTAAAACTATCTAAGATTGAGAACAATTTGGGCATACAAAGCTTAACTCTTGATAATCTACTTTTTTCTTATTTATTTTTTTTTTTTTTTTAATATCAAACCCCCAAGAATTACACTACCCACATCCTTGACTTTAACTCTCTTTTTTTTACTCCCTAAAGTTTAAACTTTAAACTTCTAACTCTCTTCTCTCTTTTTTTTTATTATTTTTTTTTTCTTTTCTCTTCTTTCTTTGCTAAACTCTAATATGTATATATATATATATATATATATCTTTTTTTCTAGGAGACTATAGCAAGATCTTTTCCTTTTTTTTTTACTTAGAGACTTAGAGCTAATTGATTATAACCTTAGGGACTTCTTTTTTTTTATATTCCTCAACCCAACCCCAAATAAACATACTAACCACCTATCTTTCAAAACCGAATCTATTAGCTAGTTCAAATTCTAACTTAGCTAAATCAAGAGGCAGTTCTTTGTCGTTCTCAATACTCTCAAGGTTTCACAACCTATAGCACAATGAAAAAGGCCTCACTCAACAATTCACAACAAAGTTTGAAAGAAAGGTTTGGGTTCATGGGTAGGACAAACAAATCGGGTTAAATGAAAAAGATTGGTGAAATGGAGTGCTAACCCGAATTTAGAGTTACCATGAGCAAGTATTCAAATTCCATAAGCAAGACAATTTAAGTTCAAATTAAGTCCAATAATATAGAGATGTTCCAATGTTCAAGCAAGTGGAGGAAGCATTCAAAAGACACAAGGTTCTAAGCAAAGATTTTTCATTTTTTTCCAAAGATTGATCTAGCAACAATGATTTGTAACTAAGGGCTATAGCTTCAATCCTAAGGTTTGATTTTAAACAAGATAGTTTTAATCATTGTCCCCTAAGATGCGTATGCAACAATCCTATATGAAACAAACTAGACTTGATCCTAATATGTAAATGCAAGTACATGAACACTCTTTTTTTTTTTTTTTTTTTAATTTTTCAAATTTTTTTGGGTTTTTTAATGCACATAGATGCAGACTCAAATGATTAAAACTAGCATGCAAAAATTTGAAATAAGAAAATTAAGAAAATAAAACACAAAGTTAAAAATATTCTTGACCTTCCCCCAAACTTAAAAATTACACAGTCTCTATGTAAATAAAAGGTGGAAAAAAAATCCAACAATCACACAAAATGAAATAAACTAAATGCAATGTTATTTACAAAGATTGGATGAAAGTGGTATCTCATGGGTTGGTGAAAAAGGAGGTTGTAGCAGCCTCCATACTCGCCAACGTGTAGCCAGGGTCGTCTCTGGCTTCAGAAGGTGCCGGTGTTTGCTCGTCAGAGAGCTCGGTGATATGCACGGACGACTTACTCGGACCAGCATCCGAGGGGTTGATCGAGGGGGGTATCGTGTAGCTCATCGGGTAGGGCATCGGGTAGTACGACGGGTATGGCAGGAGAGGTCCAGAGTGATCACCCGTATAGCCACTCGCAGGGTGCATCGTATACGGCATTGTGTATGGCATCTGGTAAAGTAGAGGGAAGATTCCTGAGTAATCACCCGATTGTGTGCTCGATGGGTGCATCGGATATGGCATCGTGTACCCCATCGGGTTAGGCGTCGGATAGGCGTCTGAATGGCTTCTCCGCGATGCTTCAGGTCGTGTGATGTTCTCCTCAGCTTGGGGCTCGTAGGATGATGCTTTGTAAGGTTCTGGAGGTGGCAGTCCTCGAGTTCCTCCTAGCGGTCCGCTTCTCCCCATCCAAGTTGGTGCGTGTGCTGAGGTAGGAACTGAGGCACAGCTTGCCTTGTCTTGCAGCTCCTTGATCTGACCTCCCATAGTCTTCACCGTACTGGTGAGATCCTTCACCTTTCTCACCAAAAACTTGTTTATCCTCTTCAGCCATCCGATCCTCTTGTGGGCTTCCCTCACTCCAACCGGTTGCTTTTGAGAGCAAACATACTCCTCAAAATCAAAGTCTTCCGAGCTATCTCCCTGTCTTTGCCCGGTTTCCTCTCTCTTCTCAGCTTCGGATTCCTCCTCCGGATTGTACAGCTCCTCCAAAGGTGGTGTAAAGTCGATGTTATCTCCCACCCGGACCTTGGTGCACATTACATTAGGTAGGATCATTTGTGCAGCTCCGGCGGTTGGGTGGACGAACTTGAAGAGCATCATGTCGTTAGGCCTCTCATAGGCCAAAAATCTCGCCAGCACGAGGTAGTCGACGTCCAGCCATCTCGGATCGTGTACCACTCCCTTCAAGGGCACATCGCAAGCCACTAAAATCGGTGTGATCAGTCCTCCAATGGAGATCTCTCCGCCTCCTTCTCTTCTCTTAATAGCCCATGACTTGAGGTAGAGAAACTGATCGAGCAGCACAAACACCATGCTAGTATCCGAAACATCCCCAACTAGCAGTGTACCATCCCTAGCATTGTCCAAAACTCCACACAATGCAATGTCCAGCAGCTAAAGCTCGTGATCATTGACATTCCCAGTCTCCTTTCTAGCAAAAAGAGTGCATGCGAGGGACTTGTGAAAATACCTTAAGACAGAGCTCCTTATTTGAGCGGATTTGGTGCTTGTGGACTTGTAGAGGAGCTTGTCTCCTATTGTCAGCCATAGGGACCTCATTTCCTCCTTGCTAACCTCCATTCCTTCTCCATTACTAGCCTTGAAACCATACAGCTTCTCCATCTCCTTGAAAGCGAGCCGGTACTCCTTGTTTCTCACGGAGAAGGTGATGAACCCGATCCCCCCATCGGGTAGTAGGGTCGGGTGGTCCTCAAAATAGTGTAACTGTAGCGTGGAGAGGAAGTGTATTGTCTCTTCCACATAAGCCTCGAGGTTAGCTCGCATCATCTTGCCCAGTTGTCACATGTCGAACAGGTACTCGACGTCTCTAGCGATGCCCAATTGCTTCATCGTTTCTCGGTGAGGGTAGCGGGTACCAACGAAACTCATCTTGCAGAAAATCTTGAAGAGCTTGGCCGGAGTCTCCACTTCCTTCTGCTTCAGCCTCCGCGATGCTTGGCGTGTTCTCTCTCTCTCCTCCTATGTTGTGTCACGATCCTCTTCCTCAGCTGCTCTCTCAGCCACCTTCTCAGCCTTCTCAAAAGCTGGTCTCTTCCCTCTTGCGATCGCGGCTCTGTTCCTTAACCGCGACGTTTGAATCTCCTCCGGCTCTCCTCCACTAGCATCAGAATCGACCTCCATGGGGTCGGTAACAGTTCTCTCGGACGTAGACAGGTCCCTATGTCGAGGAGATCGGCGAACAGCACTCGCCATCGGACTAGGTGAGCGAACTCGATGGCCTACACGATTAGTTGCTCGAGCACCGGATCGGGTGGATGATCGGGTCGAGCATCGGGTTGGGGAAGCAAAACGTCCAGCCAGCGGTTGGGAATGCGGAACGTTTCCTCTTCCTTGGGATTCTCGAGGTTCGACGGCATCACCTCCGGTTGTAGCAGCGGTGGAGGTTGATCTTCTCCCCTTCCTCTGGTAGGTTTTCGTGTGTGGCTGTATTGTCGAATCCTTGATAAGAAAAACAACTAAGCCTCAAGATTAATAGGGTTAGTTCCCAAAGAAAATCGAAAGTCACTCGAGTTTGAGAGAGAATAGAAAGTAGGGAAAACAAAAAGCTCTAGGGTAGAGAAACTTATCAGTGCTGCTGAGGAGGAAGGGTTCGAAACCCTTAAATAGAGTAGGGTTGGTTGGTGGTCTTCGCCGAGAGTAGGCTTGGCTTGTGGAATTCGGACTCCACTCGCCACCCGATCAGGCGCGTCGAGTACGGTGTCGGGTTGGCCCTCGGGTTCCTCAATTTCCTTTTTTCACTCTTTTTTTTATATAAATAAACATGTAAAAATAGAAAATAATGTAAAACAAATAAATCAAAATTAAAACAAAATAAAAGATACCTTTGGGACTTCCTCCCAAGTGAGCTTGTTTTAAGTCACTAAGCTTGACTCTTCATGCTCTTTAAGCATGGGATCTAGGGGGGAGAGGTTCTGGAATCCTCTCCACTATAGCAGGCTGGTTCAACTGATTCTCCAGGTTTTGTCCAGGTTCCAAAGCAAATGTAGTGTTGACTTCCTCAAGATGTTTGTGTAACACCCCAATCCACCGTTGATGGACCAACTCCTATTTTTGACGAAAAGAACTCCAGCCCATCAAAGCCCAACTTCTCTAATAAAAAAAAACCTAAGTGTGTATGTATATATGTGTACGTAGCCTCGTTCTCGTCTGCAGCTTTTGTCATCACTTTCATTGATTTTAACTAGGAAGATCATAAGGAAATATCGATATTAAGCCTCAATCATCCCCTATAGTTGAAGTTGGAGGTTACATTTATGGTAGTTATTGTGTGTTTCCATCGTGAAAAAAAACGGAGAAGTTTAGTTGATCGTCGCGTTCCACCATTTAACACCGGCTTCATTTAGTGAAGAAGAGGAATTCAGAAACAGTGTCAAGTAGTGGTTTTGGTGATCTATTTTCTGTCGGATCTGAAGGAACCAGAACTAGGGATTTGGTGCAATGTCGAGCATGCGTCGGTCCATGCAGTGTGCGTGTCGGTCGATGCAAGTGAACCGTGCATCGGTCGATGCATGGGTTGGTGTTGGTCGATGCAGATGTCTGGTTTGTTGTTTGGTTATTGATTGTTGGTTGATGGTTAGAGATGTCTCTATTGCTTGTGTGTATAGCCCAGTAGATGGGAGGATTGCCTTACTGAGTGTTTATAAAATACTTATTGTGAGAACTGCGGGAACTGAATTCTCCTTCTGAAGTGTTTCTGATCGGAGGAGCCTTCCACCGTAGTAATTCCGAACTGAACTTTTTTGATCGAGTATTGTTAAAAAGTGTCTGTTATTGCTCTCAGAAAAAATTCCCCTTATTTTGGTGGCTCCCCTTACATATGTATACCCGTTTATTACAATAAATGCCTAATCAATTCTCTACGTAAATCTCGCACCATAAAGGTGTAATAAAGGTCACTAGATATTTGGTTTTATTCTTGGAATCATAACTTTTTTGGACTTGTGTTTGTGTGTGTTTAGGTGAATAAAGAGAAAGAGGAGAAAGAGAAGAAAGTAATGGATTCGGATTTGCATAGTTGCTCCGAGGAGCAATCACCAGACGAAGTTTACAAATCTAGCCTATCGGATTTTGAAGAAGAGATAAGCGAGGAAGAGACATCAGTACTGGAGGATGATTACATAGAAGAGGCTCAAGTGGGAAAAAATCAAAGAGTATTCAGATTCAAAGAAAGAAGTGAAGAAAAAAGAAGATTTTCATCATCATCATCATCATCTTTATCATCAATAAAAGAGCTTTGTGACATGGAGAGTATAACGTACTACAAGACGCAAAAAAGGACTCATCAAAGAAGAAGAAGGTCATCAAAGAAGGAAGGACAAGAGGATAGACAAAAGGCAGTAACTAATCAAGACGTTCATCATCCTGATTACGACCAGATGAAAAATCAGATTAAGGTCGTGAAGGCAAAAGAAGAGGAAGAACTACTAGTTCAACCAAGGCTTCCTGATGAAGACCAGATGGTAAATCAGATTAAGGCCGTGAAGGCAAAAGACGAAGAACAACGAAGATTAGCTACTCGACATGTTCATCCTAAGCTTCCTGATTATGACCAACTTTTAACATATTTTACAGACCTTAAAAAACAACATTGTATGCGTTGTTAACAATTACGTCTTACGCGAAACTGTCATGAGTTTTGATTTGTTTTTGTAAAGGATGTTCACATATCTTATATAATACTTCTTTCTTTCTCTATTCAATTGTTTTCTCTCTTTCTTTTCTCTCAAAAGCGGCTAAAACTCGGCCACAAAATGACAAACCCTCTTATATAATCGACTCAAGGGTTTTCTAACCCCAAAATGTAACGTTTAACTTAAACTTGTCCGCTCAAAACCGACCATGCATCGATCAACACACCTTGTGCATCGACCGATGCACCTCCCAAACCGGGATTCCGGTTTGCGGATGTTACAATCCGTTGGCCAGATTTCGTTTCTGGGTCTTGGTGCCTACTAACTTCAAGCTTGATTTTACAGGAGATTTTTCTAAGGGAGGTCTTCCCCTTCCTCGTTTGGAGGTTGACGCTGGCATTTCCATAATATGATAGTTTTGGTCACAAGACGAGGGTCTGGTCTCTACAAGAGTTTCTTCAGGTAGTTGAAGAGGGGAGATGGCCACCGGGGCGGATAATGACGCAGCCTGGATCAGCCGTGTCTGACATCATGTTTCTAGATTCCCCATGAATCACCCTTTGTTTTCTAGCTGCACTCTCTGTTAGATTTGGAACCGCTAGATACTATATAGTGACGTCCCTAATATCACTCATAACTTGTTATTTTGTAGGGATTATCACAAGAAGGGGGTCAGTTCAGGGATACTTGTTCCCCTTGGTGAGTTGTGTTTAGTAAGAGACGGGGTGGAGTATTGTTATCAAGGTCCTCAATATCTCTCTACAGAGGAAATCTGACCTCTCAAAAGGATCAGTGGCCAGAGGTGTGGAGTTTTCTTTCCATTGAAGACTTTGGTTGTGGGATTTCATATACTCTCTTGTAGGAGGGGGTGGGGATAAGATTCACTGCTATTGGATCTTCTTTGATACGAGTGAGATCTTTCTCTATCTGAGTATCCCCTACTCGCATATTTGTTGTGTTCCTAGTTGTTATATCCTGAGTAGTGGTTTCTTTTGCTATCTATAGATACAAAGGACCGGTTGCGATAGTTTGCTTCTTCAGAGAGGTAGTTTCTTGAAGCTATCTGGCTAGAAGAAACTCTAGGGGCTCTAAAATTATCCTCTGCAGTGTAATAGTTTCTTCGGATCTCCTGAGAGTTAGAGCTTGGGGCAAAAATTTCTCGAGACGTCGTTAGATTTTTCACTAGTGAATCCCTAACAAAAATTTGTCTCATGAGTAAGTCCGAAGCAACAGGAGCAGTAATTCTTTAAGTTTTTTGTAGTTTAGAGGCACTAGAGCTTTGCTTCCATTCGGGAAATCTACAATGGTTTCTTTGATGAGAAGTTTCATACCATCAATATGGACTCTAACCTGGAAGAGTTGCTGGTGATTTCCATTTCTTCTAGCTCACCTAGTTCTTTCCCCATAATTTCTAGCATCTTCGGCTGCTAGTAGTATTTTGGGAGTCCTTGAAGTTCAATCTAGAAGGGGATCTTGGAGGGAAAATTCTTAGAGATGGTTCCCATTTTTGGAGGATTATCATCCACTGGCTATAGTGGTAAGGTCTGTTATCCAGTACTTTTTGCATATCTTCTTCGAGGTCAAATCTGAACTGGAAACAGTCGCGCCCTACATCTGATCATGTTGCTTTTCTTTTCAGATTCTACCGGTTGGCTAGGAAAAGAAATAGAGACCATAGTCGCTGGGCATAAGGGTTGGTTAGACGGCCCATGAGGGTGAGGGAGTTTTCCTTTCAATCGGAGTAGATATATCCAGTTTTGGGGCTTGAATTCTTTTCCGTGTATGAGGAGAGAAATTATGGATTATTTTTTCCTTTGAGATGGTAAGGAATTCTCGTATCCATGTTGAGGTTTGGTAACAGGGTTTCAAGAGTTACTCCGGGTTAGGGTGTAAAACCTTGGTTGTCGATGGTTAGTTTGAAAGGGTTATACAATTTACAAGAGTTAAGAAGGCTTACAAAAGATTAAAAAAGTCTAGCAGTTGAGGACATACTAGAGTTCTGATGACTTCACTACAAAGTGTTTATGTTGTTAATGAGTCAATATCTCACATGCGCATTTGAAATTACATTTTTACAATAGTCATCTAAAAAAAAGTGTTATGAATAATATTATGTGTTATATAGATCCCCGTTATATGGTGTCTTATAATATTAGTGTAAGACTTAAACCCTAATATATATATATCCTAGGGAGTATATGAAAAAAACAGAGAGAATTACTCCCTTATTCACTATGTTTACAACAAAAATATATATATATTAAAACAAAACCTATCATTTTAGACAGTCTGTGTGATTATCTAGGTGTTGACTGAGTGCATAATGCCTAGACTACCGTCTAATCTGCTTTTTAGAATATTGTAAGTATTGGTTTGGGGTGTAAAATATAAGAGCAATTCAACTGGTAGTCACGTCTAACGATTCTTAAAAAACAATTAAAAATAAATATTTTAATTAAATATTTTTTTTTAATAAATGAACCAATAGATAATTGAGAAGTGTTTTTCTTAAGTTGTTTAAATAAGAAACGTTTCTTTTTCTCTTTTCTACGTTTCCTCATATTTATTATTATTTATTATGAGAGTCATTGCTTCAACAACCCTGTTGGAAAACATTTAACCTTCAAAAAGTTTGTGCACTTAATAAAGGGAAATTTACTATGATAACATAGAATTTATTAGAAACAACCAAAGTAACCTATCAAGATTTTACAATATTTGTAGAGCACATTTTTATCATATTATCCCTCAAAATATTATTTATTTTCCTTCTTAATTACTGAAATATTATAAAAATCTCACATAAAATTAAACATTAAATGTTCAGAATATTATTTGAAAACAAAATTTAAAAATGGAAATATTAGGAAAACAAAAATTTTAATTTTGAATTAATAAAGGAAATAATTTAATAAGGGAATTAAATGAAAAAGGAAATATTTTTTAAAAGATTAATCGCTTAAGTTACCTCTCATCTTCAATCTACCAACAATGTCCATGGCTATATCCACTGTTCATCTTCTGCAATATTAAGTATATCAAAAGCATTGGTTAAATCTGAAAATTTGGAAATCATTGAAGTGGAAACTGTAAGTTATCGTTTTGTTTGTTTTCCGTTGAATATTGTACTAGTTTTTTTTTTAATAAGCTTTTGGTTTGTAGGTTGTTTGAACACAACAAATGGTGAAGAACAAACAAAATTGCACCCTTAATCTCCAGTATTCAACGATCATAGAGATGGAGGTAATTCTTCTAGAACTCTTATTGATGTGGAATCTGAAAGTTTAATTAGTCTGCCATGTTTTGACAGACTTCGTGAAAACAAACTGGTGTAAAGTCTGTGTTGTTTTGGTGTACTAGGATTTATCATCAAATTTACTACAAGTCAGCAGATTTATGTAAACGTCTTCGCATTTTTGGTAGACTTCGAAAATATGTTTGTTAGACTTCGAAAATATGTTTGTTACACTTATAGTTAGTCTGCGGGTTTTGATAGACTGCGGTAAAGTTTTTGCATTTTTGGTAGACTTGAAAACTAAATTTGTTAGACTTGTTGTTAGTCTGTGGAGATTCATAAACTTTGCATAAAGTCTATGCATTTTTGGTGGACTTAAACAATATTTTTATTAGACTTATAGTTAGTCTGCGGAGTTTTATAGACTTTACTAAAGTCTTCGCATTTTTGGCAGACTTCAAAAATATATCTGTCAGACTTATAGTTAGTCTGCGGAGTTTCATAGACTTCATTAAAGTCTTCGCATTTTTGGAAGACTATAAAAATATATTTGTTAGACTTATAGTTAATCTGCGGAGTTTCACAGACTTCATTAATGTCTTCGCATTTTTGGAAGACTTCAAAAATATTTTTGTCAGACTTATAGTTAGTCTACGGAGATTCATAGACTTTGCATACAGTCTATGCATTTTTGGTAGACTTCTAAAATATGTTTGTTAGACTTATAGTTAGTCTGCAAAATTTTATAAACTTTGGTAAAGTCTTCGCAACTTTAGCAGACTTCAAAAATATGTTTTTTAGACTTATACTTAGTCTACGGAGTTTATTCAGTAAAGTCTTCGCATTTTTAACAGACTTTAAAAATATGTTTGTTAGACTTATAGTTAGTCTACAGAGTTTATTCGGGTTAGTCTTCGCATTTTTAGCAGACTTGTTCGGTAGTAGTTTTTTTATACTCCATGATCCTTTGATTCACTTTACTAATCTAATAATCTTATTTTACAGGAAACTAATGGCATTGATGAAACTAGTGACACCATTGATGAGGGTGGTGCAGATGATGAAAAAAGTGGTACTACGGTGGTATGGATATCAATGTTGCTTTTGCCCTTTGAACCTTTGAACTTCAGAATAGGAGAGCCATTAACGTTTGATGGACGACCAATCTTCGCTCAGAGAGCGGGAACAACAGTGTAAGCCCATATTTGAAGGGCTTGTATAAACCCGTGTATTGTGTACAACTGTGCCGTATAATCTAGACGTTTCACAGACTCAATCAGCTGCTTGAAAACCATTCTGCCCCAAGGATAGTTTTCAAACTTTGGTTTATCAAAAACCATGCGAGCTGTTTGAGAACTAAGAACTAAGCCGTTTTTTATCATCGTATCCCAAGATGACAGATACTATAGACAAATATGCAAACCTAGTCTTGTCTTCATCTGAAGACCATGTCGCAACATCTTTACACACCTTTCTCAAATCATTTTTGCAAGGATTCATCTTCCCTTTGATTTTCATCTTTTTCCACAAATCTTTATGCAGATTTGTCTTTTCAAACCCCTCACAATCATCTGGAAAAGTTGCACAGTTCAAAGTGGTGATCTCTGCAAACTCCGATAGAGAGAATCTAGCTGGTTTTTCACCAAATAAACACCAAATTTCGTATTTCTTCTTACAAACAAGTTGTTTCAGGAGAAGATATTCCACAACCTTGGAAGACCATGTGAATTTGTTATCAATAAACCGTACAATTACCCCAAGAGGAGATTCACGGATGTTGTTCCAGACTTCTTCTCAGACAGCAATTTCAACATCTTCGAGAAAATCAACTTTGCTGTGATAATTGATACTTTTCTTGGGCTTTGGCTCACAACCAAGTGAAAACAAACGTATTGGAAATCCTAAATCGATGTTTGTTTGAACCTCCATCCTGTAAAACATTCATAAAACAAATGAATTATCAAAACTTTTTAAAAACAAATCATATAAAGTGAAATAAGTGTCTTGAAATGTATAATATGAATCTGCTGTTGATCGATTTCTTTTTAATGTTAAGCAAACTAAACCAAATTCAAACAATTTAGCCAAGATAAAAAATTACAGAAAGAGAAACACAACTTAACAAACAAAAAAAAATTGGCACGATGATACACACAGTCGAAAGAAAAAAAAAATTAGTTTGATCAAAAGTCTTATGTTATAACTAATTATTCCATCAAATTCAACAATCCCACAAAAAGTGTTACTTATACAGTAAATAATTAATCAAAGTTTGTCGAAGGGAATTAAAAATTGGAGGTAGTTGTAGATAAAAGTACAATCATAAAGCTTAATCGTATAATCTTTGTAACACAACCACTGTTTACCTTACCAATGGAGAACAATCGGCCAAAGAATGATAATTGAACAGGAAATTTCAGTTGTCGGTGAGTTGAGAAGCTGGTGACACAAACGACGGCGCAGATGTTTTTTTTTGTTTCGTTTTTCTTTTTTTTGTTGGTGTCATCTACTCTCCAGATTATTTTTTAAATTATGTTTTCCATATTTAAAAGCCCAATTAGGCTATATTAAATTTTAAAGGCCCATTAGTCTAATTATTAAACAATTCGTATATATGTATATATGTGGAATGAAACAAATCAATAATGTTTTTACATTAGTAAGAAATATTTTATAAGGGTAGGTTTGGAATTATAATAATCTTGACATAAAAAGTGAGTTATCTAGGAAATAAAAAATTAGGTGGGTTATCGTAGCTATTTCTTATAAAAAGTAGGTTATCCTGGATAATTTTCACCTTAATAAATGTCTCATTGGAAAATATTTGCCGATACATTGATTCATAAGGATAATAAAAATAAAATTACGAAAAAGTCACTAGACAACAATGTTTTTTTTTTTTTTTTTTTTGAAAATGGGGTTCGAAGTGAAGAGTCCAAGCGAATCTCTCTGCATAAGCAAAAGAGATGGGACTTTGCACAAAAAACAAACCCTGAAATGCATTAAATTTAAACAGATTCAGCCAGTTATGATTTATGGAGATGAAAAATACAACACCAGTTCTTGAGCAACTTGCTTGAAAATCTCCCCTACTCCAACCCCATTTTCCAATAGCTGATTTGCATAACTCTGATTTACCTGTTTCATTACAGTTAAAAGGACCATCATAAATAATATATATCACCATACACATATCATATGATAATAATGTTTAAATATGTACAAGATATAGTTACCTGTGCTTGGATCATGTAGGTGCTCCCAAAAACGTTAGAGGAGACATTAGCAAACAAAACCTCCAAGTTATACTTCTCAAACAAGTAACAAACCGAAGTGAAAACCCCTGATTTGCCCTTAGGGACACACAAATTGAAGAAAGCTTCATTTCCACAAATATTCAGCACAACGTTGCGTGAAGACCAAGTATCGAAAGCCACGATCGGATCATTACAAGGGTAAGGCATGTTAACAGCAACATCGCTGGAAGAAGATATCTGATCGGCCAAGAAAGCTGCACGAGAGTAAGAATCTTCTACAGCGGCACCTACAGTAAGGATTTGGGGATGGTTTGATATTGGGGTGGGGAGAGTTGTTGTAGGAGAAGAGGATGAAGATGGACCATAAGCAAAAGTTGTAGCAGGAGTTGTGCTTGTTGAGGCAGAAGAATAGTGAAGTTTCTCGAGCTTTTGCAATTGGAGCTTTTGTAGAGTTTGTTCAAGGGATTTGATGGAACTCACCGCTTCATCCACAATTGTTGATTTGTCTGCCTGTGGATCAAAACTTAATATATTATAATATATGATTCTTATATAACGTACGATATCCGACACATAAATGTACATATTAGTTAAAATTTTATTTTATGTACTTTTATAGTGCCTTAAAACCGGAGCCTTTTTTCCCATGTGCAATCGGTGGATTCAAATAGGGTTCTGATTATAATGTATTTAAAAAAACGCAAGAAATATATCAAATATAAAAAAAATATTCTATAGAGTTTGCAAATAGTTTAAGATGGTCTTGGTATAATGAAAATTATGAAAAAATGGGACAAAGACGAACAAGAAAAGTGACATACATTGGATCTAACTGTTTATACAAAGCAAAAAGTTTTGAAACAAAACATGAAAAGGAACAAGCGTAAGCAATTGAATAAATTGAAATCAAACATGACAATCCGAAAGAGAAAGACGAAACATAAGAGAATGTTGTGTTAACTTAGCATAAAAATAATTTTATGTTAAAATATGTCTACGTTTATGGTTGGAGATAAAAAGTATCAAAAAATTAAAGAAAAGAAGGAAATCTGCATAATGAATTTAAATTTACTAGTTTTGTATTCTTTGGTTTCACAAAAATATATATATATATATATATAATTTTTGCAATTGGATAAGACTAAATTTTTTTTCAAAAATCGAATGTTATTTTCCGCATGAAATTGTATTTCTCGAGTTATATGATGGATATATTTCATACACAAAATTGTGTGAAATCACCGATCGTAATCAATATAGTTTTCATGCCCAATGAAAAAATAAATCAATAATATGTTTTTATTGTTAAATCAATACCTTAGGAGGAAGTTGTGGAAGCAAAGCATGTAGTTTAGCAAACATGTCCCTCATCTTTTTCCTCCTTTCTCTCTCAGTCCATATATGTATTTCATGATCAGGTGATTCTTCTACATCATTTTCATCACTTCTTTTCGTCCTTTTCTTTCCTTTTGCGACCTTTCTAACCGTATCAGTCTGGATTTCTGATGACGGATGAGAAGGTTGCGACGGAGGTGATTTCTCGATTTTTCTACAACCGCCTTTCGAATCATCAGAATTGGATATCCCCCACACAAATCCCTCTTGCACCAACTCTTGAGCATTAGTCGTATTGAATTGAATGCTCATTGTACCCTTTTTGTATTTATTGTTTTATTGTGCTTTTATGAATGTCTTATGTAAAGAAAGAGAGAGAGAGAGAAGCTAGAAGAAGAAAGAGAAAGAAACGTTTAAAGATGGTGAAAGAAAGAGAAATAGGAGAGCATATATATATAGAGAGAGTTAAGTGAGCTCATAGCAAAACCCCAAAATATAATCATAAGACAAAGCCGTTACTAGGTCATCAACATACAAAAAAGGTTCATTTATTTTTGTGAAGTTCTTAAAGAATATTTCTTTCTGAATTTCTGTAAAACGGAGATTTTCTTTCTTAATATTAATTGTGGTAAAAAGTAGCCATAAACTAATACGCGATTTCTCTTTCTATATATACACATATTCCCTCGTATCAAAATACATACATGATGTTTTAGGATTTTCACCAGAATTAAGAAAATAATTAATAGTGTATTGTTGTTAATTCAAAATAATAAATGATGTACTATATGACTTCAAATAATTAATAATAAATAAATAAATGACTAGAATAATTAATTTACTAATTTAGAATGGTAATTTTAAGTTTGAATTTATATAATGCATGTTGTTGAAAAAAGTTAGGTAAGTAATTCAATATAGTATTTAATTACACAACCATATCCAATTCAAATAAAAAAAGACTTCATAATTATATGAAATTACTAATATACTCTAAATTTGATACACGTGCTAATTTCTTATCCCTCAAACTATATCACTCTTAATTTCAGTCAACTTGGTTAAATTAATTTCATATATTTCCTTCTATATATGATTAACTTTCTATATATTAATCTTCAATAATTAATAACCATTATAATTAATAAATTATTTTAATATTTATCGATAAGACTAGTATAATATTTGACATAGTTCAATAAAATAATAGGATAATAATTTATTTTTAAAATTCTATGTATTTGTATGATCCTATCAATATTATAAATTATTATATATACATTCATTATTCGTGTATGAATAAAATTAATTTATACTACTAAATCTTTCGTTAAGATTTTATTTGTAGTGCCCGATAACCTTTCGTCTACTCATGGGTAATGGACTGTTATTTAAGAAAGCTAACAAAATTTGTGAATTAATTAGCCTTGAAAATCACCACTTACATGGTATTACAATCCATATTCAGGCAAAAAGAGTATAGTTTTAAAATAAACTTGAATGTGAAATTCATGAAAGCTCTCAAAAAGTCAGTGTCTTTTAGTGACGTCAATAATTAATTCAGTTAAAAGAAATTGCATTCCATGCACCATCTTCAAAACTCATTTTGTCCTTGCGATGAAAAAATGCTGTTTTTTGTTACGTTCAACTTTCTCATATATATATAGACAAAATAAAATTATGGTTTTTTTGTGAAAACCAAAATTTAACTTATAAGACAACCGATTTGCATATTAGCCACCACATCCTAATTTGTCTTTATCGAATTAAATTTCTCAACGTTCGAATAATTTAGTCAGATTTTTTTTTTATATATAAAAATAATAGATAAAGAACAGTTCATTAATCAGAATAACAGTTGTACTTGTATATGAAGATTTTCTTCTTTCTTTTCTTTGAAACGTTTTCATTGGAAATGCCGACAAATGATCTCCAATTCTTTTTAACTTCATATTACTTTACTCCAATTTCCAAATTTCCTATCTGTCTCAGAATTAGTGAATTACTTATTAAAATTAATTTATCAACTAAAAATGCATATAATTTCAAAATATAATAAATGGTTAGATATACTCAACAAAATAAAATTAGAATTTTGTGATAGTTTGATGTGAGGCTGTTTTCTTTTTCTGGAGATTAGATTTACTAGTTTTTGAGGAACTCATCAGTAATCAATTTTATGTATGTATATAAATTCTATTGACTATCAAAAGAAAGGCATTTCAAATCGAGTAATTAAGAAAAAGAATTCTCAAAAAACACTTAATGGTTAGAATAATGATGAAGGTGCATAGCTACCGTATGCATGAGGGTGGTCGCAAGATTTAAATAGTAGCCGCTTTTATTTACTCTATTCTGCTTTCTCTGAATGTCATGTTTTGTAGAGCTACAACGTCCTTATGGTCTTCAAGAATACTCTTAAGAAATTAAATTTTATTTTACTTAGTTAAGCCTTACAATATAATAGATGAGAATCATATTATGTAGTATGAGAAATTCATCCAAATTCAGTTTCAAAATGTTTGTTTCATTTATAATTTAAAGCTAGTGACACTTGCCATACTATGGTAAACAATATTCCTACTTTATTAATAAAATACAGAGAATCATACGTTACATTCAATGGTAACTAGGTATTATCTCACGCGTAGCGTGAGTTTTACATAATCACTATTCTATTTTGAAAAAATAATATAAATTAACATATTATTATTATTTCGGTGTACATCAAAATTTAAAGACTATGTAGTATGAATTTAAATAAAGTAAAGAAATCAATTTTTTTTTTGTGATAATATATTTATTGCAATTAAGTCATATTATATCTTACATGTTATTTGCCATATATTTTTGTAGTTTTAGTCATATTTCAAAATCATTGTGATATATATTTCATAAATTTTTTTTGTGGTGTTAGTTATGCATATTTTTTATTTATTTATGGTGATAGCTTAAAGAGATTTACAATGTTTCAATTAAGAAAAAATCAAAATAATAAACAGTAGGTTTGCATTGTCTCATACATATATAACTAAGTGAAACTAACCATAGATTATTAGACTAATACATTTTCTATAAAAATAAAATAAAATAAACAGCAACTACTTTATTAGGTTATTATCTTACAGTCTTTAATTGTGTATGGACTTTGATTTATATGAAATTATAATGTTTCATATAGAAAAAAAGAATTAAACTATATATCATATATTATATGTATATCCTATTCAAATAAACTGAAACTTTTATTAAGTTATATCATTGGTTAAATCAAAGAAAAATAATGATATTGTAGAATTTATAAAATTATGTGAGATTTGAAATATGAGGCCATGAGGGTTATAGTGAGATATGTGTCTTTCTTTTAATAGATAATACAGAAATCGATGTATCAAAGGTAACTATTTCAGAGTTACAAAAGTGCAATTAAGTGCATACTAATATATTTTTAACATGTTCTATTATATTAAATTAAATTTATTGAGAACACTACTATGATATTATTATGGGAGTTACAAACAAACTTTTATACTTTTCCAACTCCTAAAATTAAAACTCATTTAATTTAAAAGTGCGTATTGGTGGGTCTATAATTTGATTCAAAAGTATAATATATTACACATTGATCGTTTAAAAGGAATAAGAAGATATAATTCTCAAATAAACTTAATTTTTTGGTTAAAACCAACATATGTGCATTTAAATTTAACTATGGAAATTTACAAAATAAATATGAATAGATTAGAAAGGCAAGAAGTATAAAAGAAATATTTTATTTTTATATAAATAAAATAAAAATTGTAGACAATGTTAAATATATAATACTTTCTAAATTAAAATATATAATCAAACTCTTACAACACATATGACATATAACAATATTTAATATTGGTGGGAGAGGAGGAGATTTTATTTACAGTTATAATTTTATTTTAATGTATGAGTTAAATGTATTGTGTTAATTGGGTCTTAAATATTGTTTAAAGTAATTAAACAATTAGAAAGCTAATAAAAAAATTAGAAAGCATTAAATGAAAATCAACCAATAAGGAGAGACCAAAACCTTAACTTTATGTATATGATTTTAAATTATATATTTGGTGAATGAAAATTAAAGGTTTTTATATCTTCGTTTTAGAAACAAAAAATAATAACAATAGAAATGCTAAAACTTTCAAATATAACTACATAATAAAATATTCCCAATATTTTTAAGTGGCCGAAATGATTTGGGTTTAAGAAAATTTGGTCATTTCTATCCAAACTAAATGTTACTTCAGTATCATGTAATTTATATTTTATATGTGAACAAAAAAAAAAGAGTGATTAAATATTTTGGAGAATAACCTTAACAGAGAGAAAATGCCAAAAACAATTGGTTTGTTACAACTTAAGCCAAAGTATAGTATCTCTCACTAATTAAGTATTTTAATTATGTGATCTCTCTCGTTTGCTTGATCTAAGTTGTTCCCATTGTTAAAAAAAAAAAAAAAAAAAATGAAGAAGTTGTTACTCTGATTATGAAAAGAACAAAAAGGTGGCATTAGGATCCTTAATTAACTTGTGATTATCTTAACTGACTAATAATTAAGGGGTGGTAAAAGTGAGCGTTATCTTTATGGTTTTCAGTGCATGTAATCATTGATTGCCAGAGATTGAAAGTGTCACTTTCTCTTTCTCTTTTACGTAAAAACAAAACTTTTTGAATTAAATTTTTAGAATTTGTCTGAATCCTTTTCATTCTCAATTACGAGTTTTTGTAACTTATTCCTTACTTAAAGGAAACGGACCTAGATTCTTTAATAAATTCTTACATATATAAAGACAAAATTTGGGAATTCTTGTTTGGGTAACGTGGCAATCATTCACATACCACAATTGAGTGCAATTTTTGGATTTAGCCATCGAAAAGGGGGAAACAAATCCATGAAGAATAAGTTTTGCAAAATTTGAGTTCATTTAAAGCCATTATCAAGTAAGTACACATGTGTATGTATAGAAAAAATATCAGATGTACTACTCTTCCATATTGTTATATATAAAGAAATACTAAAGAAATAGATAGCCAAAAAAAACTCAAAATAAATTAGTAAAGCAACTTTTAACAAGTTGTGTTCTGCATAGTTTTCCTTGAATCATATGTTTATAATATAATTGGTTAAATTTTATGTTTTCTCAGCCTAACCTATGAGCGTCACGGGATAAGTTGAGTTGCGTTGGGTACGTGGGTTATTCATCTTTGACGCATTCTTATTTCTTGCTATAAGAAACAATAATCTATAACAACAACAACAAAAAGAAGACTAAACAAAATACTACTAAAGAACACTTTGTAAAACAAAATTGGAAAAAAAAAAATAGTTAAAAATACCCTTTTTGGATACCCTTTTCAAAAATACCCTCTTTTTTTAACATTTTCATTTTTACCCTTTTTTACATAATTTCAATATGTTAAATTAATTTTTAGAATTTTTTTTTTAGGTTTGGGTTCTCATTTTACATTTAGGATATAGTTTTGAGGGGTTAGAGTTTAGTATTTGGAGTTTAGGGTTTAGAATTTAGTGATTTTATTCATAGAAAAGGGGTATTTTTGAAAATGACCAACATGAAAAGGTATTTTTAAAAAGTGATATAGGAAAAAGGGTATTTTTTAAAATCCCCCAATAAAAAAAACATTAATTTTAGTTGTTCAATTGTATGACTAACGTGTTTAAGTTGTAATAGTAAATATTATGAAAACAGTACTTATAGCTTTATCTAATTATTTAACAACAGTCGAATAGTTTCAAACTGATACTACCATTACCAAATTTATTGGACGAAAACATTAACGTTAAGTTGCAATAAATTTTTTTCATTGTAAACCTTTTTTTTGTTTAAACTTTTTGGTGGCAAAAAATGTCAAAATGATAGTTGGACGACCGATGGGCCTATATAGGTTCTACTTGCCACACATGAGTTAATCTGCTCTTCTTCTAAATTGCATTTTCATAAAAGCTTTTGGGCCCATTTAAATATACCTGTACATTGTTTTCTTTATTTCGAGAAAGATAATTGCAGTTCTAACTCAACTCAAATAAGTGAAGTCATTATTATCTCCGGGGATCGGGGATACATACAAAATGAGATGTCTAGGATTTTGACCATGGCTGGTACCGATTCCAAGTTTTGAACATGGTATGTAAAGTATGTGAGTGCAAATACTACTGCAGCATGTAGAGGTTTTGTGTATTATATATCATTTTGGACTAATGACCATATCAAAGGGTGTAGTAAACAATAAAACAAAGGTGTAGTTTCGTGCTGACATCTAGCAAATTTGATGTTCTGTGTGACGAACGCTCCTAATAAAAGTTGATCATCAAATGGTTGCCAAAAGTTCTACATGAATAATCATTAGTGATTCATTTTGCAATGAAAAGAAAAAGAAAAAAAAAGGTTGGATCAGGGAAATATTAAAGTATTGGACACAACTAAACGATAAATAGGCATATTTTTTCTTATCAAAACTTTTGAACGTACCAAAAGAACCAAAAAAAAAGTATCTCTCACTCACTAGTCACTCATCTCTTTCTTTACTCCTAAAATCAGTTGATGTATTAAAATTACTGAATAATATAACTAATCTTCATATATGTTACAAATTTCGATCTAATGGTTTGATATAATACTTAAATTTTACGAATCTAAGAATAGCTTATAAATTTGTAATGGAAAATAATAACTTGAACAAAATATCATGCCAAATTTTCATTTATATTTCTTTTGCTTCATTAGTTTTCGACTTTCATAATACTCATTATTTACTTCATCTAACAAAACTTTCAACTATATATTTAGTTGTATACGAAGATTTTATTTAGCAAAAGTTACATCTTTTATTAACAATTGATACTCTTAAATCATACATATTTAGATACTTACATAAGCAAAACAACAATTATTGTACTAGTGGACTCCCACTGTCCAAAAGACAGTGTCCATTGACTTCTCAAAATTCTTACTTCTCTTAGTCGTCTCTTGTTCTATGCTCTAAAAATCTCCTTATATACATAGTTGATAGTACCATACTTATCCTCAAAACTTACCACAAAATCTCACCAAAATCAATGGCTTCAATTCTCTCAATCCTTTTTCTCATTCTTGCACTTTCAAATCTCCACTTCACTCTACCTACCGGAGACAACCACATTACCGACAGAAAATCCTTAGAAATCATCATTGGTGGCGGTAACGACGACAATCCACCACCTTCACCTTCGCCGGAACCAGAACCGGAACCTGCTGACTGCCCTCCTCCTCCTCCTCCTCCTACTCCATGCCCTCCTCCACCCTCTCCTCTTCCAAGTCCTCCTCCACCCTCTCCTCTTCCAAGCCCTCCTCCACCCTCTCTTCCTCCAAGCCCTCCTCCAAAACAGCTCACACCGCCTACAAAGCGGCCACGTTCACCGCATAGGAAGCGGCCACGTTCACCGCATAGGAAGCGGCCACAACCGCCGCCAATGCCTCTACTCTCTAATAACCCATTCTTAAAGAAAGCCTATCCAATTCTCCTAGAATTCAAGAAATCAGTCAAAGATCCATTAAATAAACTTTACAATTGGGGAGGCCCCGACGTTTGCAATTACAACGGACTCAAATGCGCCATTTTCCCGAATTCAAGGCATCTCGCAGTTGCAAGCGTCCAGTTTAATGGGTTTCAATTGGGAGGCATAACGTTAGATAACTTCCTCGGCAAGTTAGACACGTTCAGCATCTTCCACGCAAACTCCAACAATTTCATAGGCTCTGTGCCTGACGTCAGCAAGTTGAACTTCTTGTTCGAGCTTGATCTAAGCAACAACAAACTCACCGGAGATTTCCCAACCAATGTCTTGAAAGGAACCAATCTCACGTTTCTCGATCTCAGGTTCAATACTTTCTCAGGCTCTGTTCCTCCTCAGGTCTTTAATCTCGACCTCGACGTCTTGTTCATCAACAACAACAATCTTGTTCAGAACCTTCCAAGCAATCTTGGATCCATCACTGCTCTTTACCTCACATTCGCAAATAACAGGTTAGGGTTTTCTTACTCTTTTCTTTATATTTAGGAAAAAATTAAACTTTGTTTTTTTTCTTTTTGTCTAGTGAAACCCAAAACGGTCATTATCAAAAATAGAAATTTAAAAGGGTAGTCAAAATGAAAGAAAAATATTTACTAAAAAAATGAAAGAACATAAACCGATAAACACTCAATGCGATTTATCCATTAGATTAAAAAAAATTGGTCATATATATAAATGTAAATTTCGGTACCAAAATATTGAACAGGGAAACTAGTCATGGTCATATTATCTTCGATTCGTTTAATTGTTTTTGTGCTTCTATTTACAGCTAATAAAGTGTGTTTGTGATTATTGATGAGTAGCTAAATTGTATTTTTGTATTTATTGTGACGTGACTTAGGTTCACGGGTTCAATTCCCGAGAGTATTGGCAACATCAAGTACCTACAAGAAGTTCTTTTCTTGAATAACCAGTTAACCGGATGCTTACCGTACCAAATAGGAAACCTAAACCAAGCCACTGTTTTCGATGTTGAGTCTAACAGATTAACCGGTCCAATACCGTACTCTTTCGGTTGCTTGGACAAGATGGAACAACTCAGTCTTGCCAGAAACAATTTCTATGGAACCATACCAGAGATCGTATGCGAGATTGCTTGTCTTAAAAACTTGTCTCTCTCGTATAATTACTTCACTCAGGCCGGTCCAAAATGTAGAAAACTCATCGAGCGAAAGATTCTGGACGTTCGTATGAATTGTATACTTGATCTTCCAAACCAGAAACGACCAGAAGAATGTGCTGTTTTCTTCAAGCGGAAACAGACTTGTTCTGATCCCAAGTCTTTGTTTATTGTCCCTTGTGGAAAGAATCCAAACCGGGTTAAACCGGATCAAGCACAATTAGAAGAGGGAAAACCTCAAGTTTCTCATCCGGTATCTTACAACGCACTTAACCCGGACCGGCTTCGGAATCTATAACCTTCTTTTGATTATGATGGGCGAAGAAACTATATATAGCCAAGTTGTTTATAATTTCTGGTGTATAATGCAATATAAGTGAATAAATGTATTTGTTGTGAACTTTCGCATCATCACTATTGTATTTTCATTGTTGTATAATCCATCGATCTTTCTTTTGTTATTGTAACATCTTGCTTTAATATATAGGATGTCATTAATACATATCTAGGGAGCTAATTATAAATAATACATATCTAGGGAGCTAATAAGTGAATAAAGATTGATAGAGAGTTTTGTTGATTAGTTTTATGAAATCTTGTAAAGTACAACAATCCTTGTAATTTTGTGATACTTTCCATAACTTTATTTTGTAAATAAAGTGTCTAAAATCATGAACCAATAACATAATAATTGAACTCATAAACAATCCTAAATTCTTTTTTTTGATTGAATAACACAAAACTTTTAATGACTTTATAAAAGTCTGAATTTAATAACCCAAATTTGTTAAGATTTTAAATAACTTTTTACAAATCATAAACTAATAACACGAAATTTTAACAGAGTTTAACAAAATCTTGAACTAATAACAACAGATTCTATATAACATTTAAAATCTTTAAAACTTTATTCAAATCTCAAACCAATAACCCCACTTAAAGATAATTATTCAACTACTTTTGATTTTTGAATTCTCATTCTCTTGAACCATATAATTTCTCCATTACTTTATCTAGCATCTAGACTAATTAGTGGACATATATAACCAATTTTCGATTTAATATAAAGAAAATAAAAGCAATGGATGACAATATTGTAAATTTAAAATTTACAAACTTGATTAATATCTACATAGGACTGTAGGAGTCAACAACAACAACAACAAAAAAAAAGTGAGAGTGTAAGTGGTGCAAAGCAAAAGTAGACATGAAATATCAGTTGTCACGAACCATCAACATCTAACATTTAGCTATGTGTTTCTTAAGTGGATCTACTCCAGTTACTATGGTTCTTTTTGTGAACATGGTTATGTTGTTATCTCTAATTAATATTTGGCAACTAGTGCAAAAAGAAACAAGTTGAACCATGTATTATTGGCAAAAAAAAATAGGGCACACCAGTTTACAGCTTATTTTTATCTTCATTAAATACTTTTATGGTTTTCGGAGCAATAACAAATAATTTGGTACTCAGTAATGAAAGAGAGAGGCATGTCAATGTCTCTTCAATTTGTTGTCATCCTATTATTCTCTAAACCTTCTTAATATTAACTAAATTCTAAAACAAGGCAGATGTAAATAAGTTTATCTTGAATAAAATTTACATTCCAACAAAGACTTCTAGCTAGGGTACAGTAAGAATCATGTAAGAGGTGAAAGGAAGGGCTTGTATTCACGGGTCATGAGGGTGAGTGACAAAGATGTAGTAAACCTTTCCAGTTTATTTAGTGGTAAGGACTTCCCGGGCATTTCGACTCATGTTAAAAAAAAGATACCAAATGTCGGTAACTCAATAAGAAAACACTAAAGACAAAAACATAGAAGTCACAAGTTCCTGTGACACATGAAAAAGGACTACATTACACATGTTTTGGTCCCGAATTAGAGTATGGGTCAGGTTCATAACCTTTTCGTCAACAACAAAAAAATTATAATAATTTGAAACTATTTGATAAATTAAATTGTAGTTGACACAACATTGTATCGCGTTTTGACATCAGTAGAAGAAACTATACTCCTATGTTCAGAGAAGCGATGGTGATTTTCTTCTAAATAAACAGGGAGTATTACATTTTATGGTATAATAGCGTATGTTTTAATTTTTGATTTATAGTTATTATATAACTTTGCGTTTAACATTTTTTATTCACCTGCGTGTAACTTTGCGTTTAACATTTTTAACTAGATTAAGACCCGTGCTCTAGCACGGGTTAAAATTCATTTTATTTATATTGTAATTTTTATATAAAATATAATTTATGTGATTGTTTTTAAAAGTTTTTTTGGATAAAACATTATGCAATAAAATCATATGCTAAATATGATGGTTTGAAAACAACACTTATTTTGTAAGTTTTATATTGTTAATGATTCTAGATAAGTATCCGTGCTATAACACTGTTTAAATTTTATTTTATACAAAATTTTGTATATTTTATATTTTAAAATAAAATTTTAATATGTTGTATTAGGTTATATATGTGAAGTTATTTTAACAATGTATATTCTACATCATGACTTGAATGTCATTATAAGACATTATTTTGTAGATTTGAATTTAAATACTCAAATTTTGACATGTTCAGTAAATTTTTTAATTCAATAGATATTATTTCTAAAGAATAATATTACTAAAGTTTGAATATTTTATAGATTGAACAATTTATATTTGTTTTTAAAAATTCAACTTATGGTATATCCGGAAATAAAACTATTTTTTAATTATAATAAATAATATGATAATTTATTTATTTCACAAAATAGACTCATATATAAAAATGAGAGGTGAAGTATAATGATAATTAACAAATTAATATGTTAAGTTAGATATCAAAATATTTTATTTGATGAATAATTTAATAAAGGAAATTAATATGATAAGTTAGATGATATGATTTTTAGAATATTCTCTTTAAGATTTTCGGTATAACCTATTTGTAACTAATATAATCTATCATTAATGTATAACCTATTTGTAACCAACTTATTAAAATTATATAGTTTACAAAACAATGTTGTGTACTTCCGTTTGATTATAAAGGGGATGACTAGTTCGTATATGTTCGGGAAATGTAGAATAATGAAACTAGGCATCACACTAATCTCTAAAAAAAATCCAAAAAAACAAAATCTAACCGATTCTACACTAAAAACTTTATGGGAGAAGAAATAACACAAAGGTGATAACCAACGCAGAAAGCCTTTAGTTATGGGAGTTGCCTCCAGTCCGGTGGCTCAGTCTTTCTTACTATCCACACTTGCCGTCAGCCTGCATATCATATTGAAAATTTTAAGAAACTGTAGAATTTACATAATGGCTTCAGATTCAAAACAGGTAAAGAAAATGACCTTGCACGCTGCAAAGTTATCGCAACCGCACATCAAATTGCCATTAGCAATATCTACCGCTTGCGGAGCTCCTCCACCATCGCTTCTCTGAACTCACACATACACAAACACACACACAAATCAATAAGACGAAATCCAGACAATTTCCACAACCTACAACTACCGATATAGATGTACCTTGTAGAAATCGACTGCTATGAAGTTAGGCCATCGCTGCCCCGCGGCTTGGTAACATGTCTTGATAGATTCAAGAAGAGAAGCCGAGTTTTGCTTACATGCAACTATCAAATCAGCTGCATCAGGGAAATGGTTCACAAGAACAAGAGATTTCGATTTATCGCTCATCGGTTTTGATTGTGCCCTATTCGGACATGCTCCTACCTTCAACCCCCCATTTCCATCTGCAATTTTTTTTTCCATTCATTAACAAAAAAATATGTTCATAAAATTTTATATAATAATATGGTTTTGCATCATATATAGTAGTACTCACATTGATTCTCAACCATATAGTTCCATTGATATGCAATCCCTTCGGTTGCTTCTTTACGTGAATCGGATGTGAAAACTAGCAACCGTTGGTTTTGACGTACCATGTCGTCAAGCCTTGGCCAATCCCCTCCATTTTTGGGCATTCTAGCTACCGGAAACATGAAGTTACGTAGACCAGCTGCATCGAACACTTTCGTGAGACCATTAGGCGATTTCACATAGTCTTCGATGATAATCGTTACAACTTCCTCTGTGTTCTTCTCTAGAAACACTTGAAACTCCCTCAAAATGTTAATAGCCGGTTGCTGCCACATTTGCACACAATACAAACAATCATAAATGAAAAAAATCTTCTAACAGTTTCCAGTGAACCAGACAATGAACAAAAAATGCATCATAACTTACGAAAGCGGTGAAATTGAAACACATCCCGTTGAAAGAATGGCAAAGCCAGACATCGTTTTGGAAGTCATACATGTCGAGCATAAACCCTCTTACACCATTCTGTAATAATTCAACAAAACACATCAAAAAGGATTCACACTTTTGAAAGAAAAGGTTTGCTAAATTTTGGAACTTTGTATTGAAACGTTGTTGCAAGAGTTTACATTGAGTTGGCTTGTGATTGAATCTTGCTGGTTAGTAGGCGCCAAAATGACAGAACCGGTCCTTGACACTTCCCCCAATCGAGCAAACGAGTTATGTGTTGTTAACCATGAATACTTGTTGAAAGGCAATCCCTTCGTCTTTTTTTTTCGTATATATAAATTCAATCCAATTTTATTTATCAACAAAAACGAAAAATTTATCTATACAAGTATAAAAACAGAGTTTGAACCTTGGAGATGGGGTTGATGGGTTGGGTTCGGGAGCATCTGGGTCTGAAACCAGAGTTGGCTATACATGTTTCACAGTGTAAACCAGCGTCACAGTTTCTGTTTGCTATACATGTTTTCCCCTCCTACGATCCATAACCAAGACAAATCAAGAAAAAGATACTCTGTTTTTGTTCTGTCGTAAGTGTTGTAAACTAAAATTTGATGAGATTTTTGGTTACCTGGAGAGCAGAGGATATATCTAAAAGGAAAGAAGATTGAATCAGAAGAGCTACGAGAAGAACGAGTAGTCTTGGAAACATAGTTATCTACGCCAAGATGGTAAAAGAATCCAAAAAAATCTAAAGGAGAAGAAGCAAGTGTTAGCTACTTCATCATCATCATCATAATCACTGTTGGATAAAAATGTTGGGTTTGCATTTGCGTGAAGATTCTTAAGACCAAGAAAAATGGGTCAGAGGATTTTAAGGATAGAAATAGAGTGAACGGAAGTGCGCGCGTGTCGGTGAAGACATGATGATGATAATAAATGGGGCTGCAAAAGTGGGTTTGTTGGTGTGCCTCTTTTTTTTCTTCTTTTTTTTTTTTTTTTTTTTTTTTTTGTCAAACCTTTTTTTTTCTTCTTTTTTTATCAAATCTTTCATTTTATTATTTTATTTTTACATTTTAAATAAAATATATATATGTTCCATTGTTTCAGTCACTCAAAAAAGGAGACTTACCATTGGTCTAGAACTCGACCAACTGACCTTTTTTTTTTTTGAAACCCTAAAAGAGCATTTTGGTTCTCTCTAATGTTCTCCATGTTTGAGTTAAGATGATTCGAGTGGTAATTGATAAACGAGTCTTTTTTTTCTTCCAAATGTAGACTAGTTAATACTAATAGCGAATTTAAATAGATGAAGACTTATTCAATTACTCTTCCAACTAACTGAGCCAATTGCGCTAGAATGTTATTTACACTGATGTGGTTTGGTTATGGACATCTCAAATCTAAATAAAAAACTTTTTAAGGTTATTAAAATTTCGATTATACTCTTTGTTAATACACCACTCACTATTATTATACTGGTAGTGTGCGTCTTCGAGTTGTAAACAATAAATAAATAAATGCACTATAAATCTTTCATAAATTACTAAAATAATATGGATAAGAGTAGAATTTTGATTTAAAATATGCATTTTAATTATGCAAACAATTTTATAAAACAACTCCTAAGCTCTAAAATGACAACTTGTCAACACGAGAAAATAGCATATTAGCATCCTAGTTTAATTTGTTTGTTTTTTTTTAATCTAGCATCCTAGTTTTTGCCCGCAAGTACTTATTCACACTACAACGTTGATAATTTATGGAAGTCATATCAATAATAATAGAAAAAAAGTGTGAGTTATTTTTGTAAAATTTTAACTCAAAAGTGTATAAAAGGAAAAAGAGAAAAAGAAAATAAAAGAAGAGGAAACAGCTTTAACGATAATTATTATTAAAAGGCAAATCGATAATTATTATTCACGCAATCCAGTTACCTTCCTTCTTCCGAACAAAGCTACACACGCCAATTGTCCCGATAACCATTTTTTGTATAATTTGTTGTCTTTATAATATAAATCATCGATCCATTCAACTAATAGAATAAACCGGCCCAAGGTAGCCCACTTTGCTGCCATTCTAAACCAAGTCCAAAAACACTCTTAAACTATTTCCAAAAATATCAAAGATTTTGGTTGGAGTACAGATCAATTTGGGAGATATTGTATGAATCCAACTCCACGTTATAAATATTGGCACAAGGACGAATGATTTTGATATAAGTTTGAAAAGAAAAAAAAAACAATCCGTTCTTTCTTATTCAAGAACGGTACGATAACCTTGTTTCTATTGGTTAGGGGACCCCAAACCTCAGCTCTCATATTCACATTCAAATTTGCAACGCGACTCCTAAAATCTTTTATAGTACATCTCTTCTTATTTCATTTTTTCAAACAATTTATCGGTAACTTGTATAACCTTTTCTACTATCATAAAATCTACATTATTACGTAACGAGAGGTCCAGAACAGGCCTGATATTATAAATGATTGACTTATTCCAACCCTAGTTATGTAAATTTAACGCTTACAATGACCATATAAACGCTTTGTCTATGGTATTACTGTGAGAACCGAAGTTCACTCTTCTATTTCCGGAGAGTTACTGGGCGGGGGTGTTTACCACCGTTTTAGTTCCGAACTAAATAACAAAGTAAAGATTGTAATTGCGAAGTGAAAGTAATATGTTATTGCCCAGAAAAAGTTTTTCCACCTCCTTTACAATCACCCCTCTATTCGTACTTCAACTCCCCAACTATCATTAATTTTCTCTCATTAAATCCCGCACATTTCGCGTTATTTAATATAATTGATTACGAGAATCTTTGACCATCTTCCGAGTTCCAGAGTGATTTGTATCGCTCCTCACCTCGTTCCATTCTTCCCGTTTAACGCTTGATGGGCCAATTCCGCTTGCGACTCCAGCCCATGATTTTGAGGAATTGGGCCATAGCCCAATTCCCGAGGTGGACTGTTGCGGTACCAACAGTTGCCCCCCAAGTCTCCCGAGCTGATTAGTTCGGGGAACTTTTGATCTTCAATCGGTCATTTCGGGAAACTAAATATCCCACGTATCCCATGATTTGATTGAGGTAATGATGGGTTTTACTTCTCGAGCGAGCCTTGGGGGCCCACCTTTTCTACCTCGATACGCTATAAGAGAGTGGGAAACGAGCAGTGTCTTTTCATATTCTCGGTTAATCATTGCTTTTCGGCGTATAAAGGTAGTCTTCTCCCTTCTCTTCTTCATTAATCCCTGAACTCTGTTTAGTATCTCTCTTTTTTGCTCTCGTTTTTTGCTTTCGTTATTACTGTTCACCGGAAAAACACTTCCTCTTCCACCGATTTCCTTTAATAGCCATGTCTCCTCCGAAATCTACTCCGAACAAGACCGCCAAACCTCTTATTCCCGAAGTTTTCGGCCCCCACCCACCGTCTATTCTCACCGAGAACGACGCGGCGGAAATCAGAGGGTCCTGCGGAATCCCCTCGGAGATCAAGATTCAATTCCTGGAGGCTCATGAATCCCCGGAGAATCCCCCTCCGGGTTACTGCTGTGCATTCGAAAGCTTCTTTTCCGCTTGCGGGTTATCCTTCCCTCTTCCCGAACTCATCGTTCAGATGATGTTCGAGCTTGGGTTCGCCCTACCCCAGATGTGTCTGAATTTTGTTCGGACTGTTCTATGTCTCCAAACCTTGGCGGAGGAGCATAGATACAAGCTGTCTCTTGCCGACTTCCTTCATTTCTATACTGTCAAGACTGGGCGTACTAAGGGTACCCTTTATGTGAGCCCACTCTCCGGTCTGAAGGTCTTCGACGACCTCCCCGAGAAAGATGAGAAATGACGGAAGTCGTTTTTCTTCTTCTCAGTCAACGAGCTAACCTTTGGTCACCTCACGGGTTTGCACGTGTCGAAGTGGGCCTCGAAAATCGGTAGCATAGAACGCCTTACACGACATTACACACCCTTTCGCTTGTTATTACTATTATTTTTTTTAAATCTGGCCTTTTTCTTTTGTAGCTTACTTCGAGCGTGGTCAGCTTGCTCCAGTCTTTGCGGAGTACTTCACTAAATTCTGCGGTGGTCAGATCGCTTGGGATTCTTTTTCGTGCAAGCGAATCAGGGAGTCCGGAGTGAGGCTCAGAAAATTCTCCTACATCATCTCTTCCCCACCCCGCATCGATACCTCTTCAATGGGTTACCGAGAAGAACGGGCTCTCAAGAAGGAGCTTGAGACCGCCGAGAAGGAGGCGAAGAGGCTGATGTCCAATGCCCTGGCTGAAGGCAAAGCTCATATCTCGGGCAAGAGCGCCGATTCCTCGACCTCAAAACCGGCGGAAGTTCATGCTTCGACTTCGGCCCCAACTCTTTCTCCTACTTCAGAGCCTACTGCTGCTCCTGCTTTGGAACCCTCGGGGGCCCCAGTGATTGTCATCTCGGACTCTGCCAATGACCCTAAGGGGGACGAGGTTCCTGCTCCGTCCGCTGGTAACGACTCTCAGCGAACCGACAGTGACCCGCATCACACCGAGCCGTCCAAGAAAAGGAAAGAGTTGGAATCCTCTTTTTCTTTTCGTGAGAAAGCCCGAGCTCGAACCTCTTCTTCGGGAGATGGGCGGAGCCGATCCGAGCCTCGGGACCGAGTCTCCCTCTCTGAAAAGAATTTCGGGGAGTCCCAGCATGCCAAAGAGTACGGAGGTTCTTCTGGTCGAATTCCCTCGAGGGAGCATCGCCTTTCACCCTGCGGTAAGTAGTAATCTCTATGCCATTCCTTAATTTCTATTTTATCGGGAGTAATTCATTTTACTTGGCTCAGCTCCCCCCCCGCATCCCCAGCCGACTTGATGAGGAGCTACGTGCGTCCCGGAGTCTGCATCCTGGCGTTCTCCGATATGTCCGAGGTCAACCGCGGAAATTTCTTTCGATTTGCGGACAAAGTCGGCGAGTTTAGTAAAAGGGGGCTGCCTTGACTATTACACGAATCTTTATATCCTTTACTAACTTTTAATCTTTGCAGATGATGATCGAGTTCAACACCGCTGTGGCGTCCTACGAGGAGCAGCTGTTCGCCTCTCCCTCGGTATCCGAAGTGGCCAAGCTTCAGCGCAAGGTGGCCGAGCTTGAAGGTCAGCTAGCAGAATACATTCGGCTAGAAGCTGAGAACGCGAAGACTGTGGAGAAGGCCGAGCAGATTCGAGCTCGGATGAAGAAAGCCGAGGTAGAGGTTCTCGATCTCGGGATTGCCAACGAGGACCTCAGGGGAAAGTTGAAGAAGGCAGGCGAACTGTACTACGAGGCTGCCGAAAATGGGAAGGCGGCCAAGAACAGGCTACATGAGGTCTAGCTTCGCAACCAGCTCCTGGAGGCTGGGAACAACTGCGAGATAGAGAGGGTGCAGAGAGAAGAAAGGCAGTCTCTGAGACGGAGTCTTTGATCGCTGATAGAGGATGTGAGAGTCCACTTTGAAGAGCGCGAGAGGTTAGCCCCGGCCCATACTCGAGCTGCCAAGATTATGGCGAATCGTATGTTGGTTGAAGAAATTATAATGGGGGAGATTGAAGACCTTGAAGCTGAGCTCGGGATTCTCCGGCTGACGAGGATAAAACCGACAACGAGGTCACGAAGGTAACTGTTCGTGACTTTGATCTCTCAGCATTTTCCGGCCTTTTGGCGGATACTCCCGAACTCCTTTGCAATGAGCCCCCCCTAAGTATCACCATTGATGAGTCCGGGACTAACTTCGGTCAAATGTCCAACCATGAACTAGACACCATCCGAGCTACACTACTTCGGAGGTGGGGATCAACGAAATGGATCTGGTTCTTCCTGAGGTGGAAGGAGCTGCTGTGACTGACCCTGCCCCTGCTTCCGATCAATAGGCTTTCTTCAGGGTTGTTTTGGCACGAGTTGCCCCCTTCTGTTATTTTACTTTTATTTTCGCTGAACATGGTTCGGGGTCTTTGGTTGCGGTGACCGCCCCTTTTGTTTTTGTCTTTTGACTTTTGATCAGTTAATTCCCTTTCGTTCCCTCAAAGTTTTGCCAAAAGACCAAGAAGAACCCGAATTTTATAAAGTAATCTTAATACGAACTTCAGAAATGGAAATGAGTTCCCGAAGTTAGACTTGAATAGATTCTTAGTGACACTTTTAGAAAGGGACCTGACTTATAAAATAGATCTGATACGGACGTCGGAAATTAAGCTGAATCCCCGAAGTAAGATTTAGACAGTGCGAAGTTACTTCGAATTTTTAGCGAGTTCAGGACTCCGAAGTTTAAAAATCTTAAAGTGAGATTCTTATTGTTTCGAACTGCACGAGGTAAGAGCTCAGTTTCTGATTAGTATTACGAAGTGACCCTTCGAAGTTAAGGAGTTTACATCAGGGCTTTTTTTTTTTTTTTTTTACGAAAAGGAACACTTCGTTTTCGACGAGCTACACGAGCTAGGACCTCGGTTTTCGAGTTTTACGAAGTAAGACCCCGGTTTTCATGATTATACGAGGTGAGACCTCGGTTTTTGAGCTATACGAGGTAAGACCTCGGTTTTTGAGTTATACGAGGTAGACCTCGGTTTTTGAGTCTTACGAGGTAAGACCTCGGTTTTTAGAATTACGCAAGGTAATAGAACAAATTGGCAAACTTATAATTTTATTAAATGCGGATAGCTGGACCCGAAGTGAGCTACCTACGTATCCTTGTCGGGATCAGGCCAATCGTAGTTCAATACAAAATTATTCGAACTAATTATAAAAACATTTGAGATGCATGGAGTTCAAGGACCTCGGGACTGCTTTCCCGTCCAGATCTTCTAACTGGTAGACCCCATTTCGCACTTCACGGGTAACTCGGTATGGCCCTTCCCAGTTGATCCCTAGCTTTCCTGTGTTATCCTCCTCGGTATTCTCGTGGACTTTCCGAAGTACTAGGTCGCCAACTACTAGAGGCCTACCTTTAACCTTTGAATTATAATAACAAGCTATCGCATTCTGATAATTCTGCATCCGAACAGAAGCTCGCTCCCGACGCTCATTTATGACGTCTAGAGTATCCTGCAGAAATTTCTCATTCTCCATAGCCCGAAGTGGATTAGATGTTGTGCGGACTCCAGGTACTTCTATATCGGCTGGGACTACGACAACAACTCCATAAACAAGGGAAAAGGGGGTTTCGTTAGTGGCGCAACGAGGCGTAGTTCAGATTGCCCAGAGCACGCCCTGCAGTTCGTCTGGCCAGCACCCTTTGCGAGAGTCCACCCGTTTCTTTAAGTTGGCCAATATGACCTTATTCATTGCTTCAGCTTGCCAATTTCCTTGTGGGTAACGCGGAGTTGACTTGCTAAGTCGTATTTTCCACTTCGCACAGAACCCTTCAAACTTCGAGGAGATGAACTGTGGGCTGTTGTCTGTGACGATCTCGTATGGCACGCGGTAACGGTAGATTATACTCTTTAAGACGAACTGCTCTACTTGCTCGCTTGTCACAGCTGTATAGGCCGTTGCTTCTATCCATTTGGAGAAATAATCAGTAAGGACCAGCACGTACTGAACTCCTCCCGGTCCCCGATGTAGAGGACCGATGATATCCATAGACCATCTCATAAATGGATAGGGAGCGGACACGGAGGATAGGAGTTCGGTAGGCTGGTGGATGGATTGTGCATGTTTTTGACACTTCTCGCACTTCCGAGAATATTCTTCGCAGTCGGCTACCATGGTAGGCCAAAAATATTCTTGCCTCTTGATCTTGAAGGTCAGGGTCCGCCCTCCGGAATGATTTCCGTTGGGGCCGTTATGAACGGCTCGCATTAGTGCCAGAGGCTCTTCACCCGCAACACACGTCAGATAAGGGCCGGCCATACTTCGGCGTAGGAGTGCTCTGCTATAGATGCAATACCGTGCACTGATAATCTTAAGTTTCCTGGCTGCCCATTTGTCAGCTGGGAGATCACCCTTCTCCAGATAACCCCAGATCAGGCTCAGCCAGTCTCCTGCCCCCCGAATATCGGTGCTCATATTGCCAATAGGTGGGACCGGAAGATTGGACAAGTTCGGAATTGAGGCCAGTCGTTCTGGGTCGCGAGGTTCGATGCCAATTTCCTGTTCATCAACGGGTGGCCGAGGAATTTCTGAGGTCGTCACCACATCCGGCAACGTTAAATCCGACAACTCTCGAGCCGTCGCCTTTGTAGCTAACTGCTTTTTCTTCATTGCCCGTGTTACCGCACTTTAGTGCTCTAGGCGTATCCTCGGATACTCGATGACTTCAACTGGGATAATTCGAGTAGTTGCGGGATCCGAGGTCGAGGCTAACGATGCTAATGCATCTGCGGCGGAGTTCTCACTACGGGGGATTTTCGTGATTTCGAAGTCGTCGAACTTCGTTGCGTATTCACGAGCCGAAGCGAGGTAAGCTATCATTCGTCCATCTCTGGTTTCATACTCCCCCAAAAATTGGTTTGTGACCAATTGAGAATCACAGAAAACCCAGAGCTTCCGAACTCCAACACCAGCCGCGAGGCGGAGTTTGGCCAGAAACGATTCGTACTCGGCTTCGTTGTTAGATGCACTAAAGTTCAGACGGAATGACTGCTCGATCACTTCTCCCGTGGGGGAAGTGAGGCGAACTCCTATCCCTGCTCCTGTTTTCGAAGATGCCCCATCTATATACAGAGTTCACGGAGACTCGGAGCTGATGTCTACTGAATCAGCCAGTGGGAGTTCGATAAGGAAATCCGCCAAAACTTGTGCCTTGGCACACGTTCGAGTTCGGAACTCAATATCGTACTCACTTAGTTCGACTGACCACTTGGTCAATCTGCCTGACTGACTCGGACTATGGAGTATGGTCCGTAGTGGTTGCGTCGTTAGTACTACAATCAGGTGAGATTGGAAATAAGGGCGCAGCTTCCGCGCCAAAGTCACCACTACTAAGGCTAATTTTTCCATCATGGGATACCTGGATTCGGCTCCTGTGAAGGATTTACTTACGTAAAAAGTTGGTCGTTGCTCTCCCTCTTTTCTCGGACTAATACTCCGCTTACTGCACTTGCTGAAACAGCTACATACAGGAAGAGAGGTTCGCCGAACTCGGGCTTCGCCAAGACCGGTGGCTCAGACAAATATGCCTTTAGCTGAGAGAATGCTTCCTCGCACTTCTCATCCCATGCAAAGTGCTTTGCTCCTTTCTTTAGCAACTGGTAGAACGGGAGACATTTATCCGTTGACCATGAGATGAAGCGATTGAGAGTTGCGATTCGTCCATTGAGACGCTCTACTTCCCTTAGTGTCCTGGGAGAACCCATAGATAGAAAAGCATTAATTTGCCTCGGGTTTGCCTCGATTCCTCTTTTTATCACAATGTAACCCAAGAACTCTCCTGACGGGACTGCAAATGTGCACTTCATGGGATTTAATTTTATTCTGAACTGGTTCAGGATATCGAAGCAGACTTTCAGGTCGGCGAGGTGAGAACTCGCCTCTTTGGATTTCTCCAGCATATCGTCGATGTAAACTTCCATGGTTTTTCCGAGCTGCTGCTCGAACATCCGATTCACCAGGCGCTGGTAAGTCGCTCCGGCGTTCTTCAGCCCGTAGGGCATTACTTTGTAGCAGTAGGTCCCACGGTCCATGATGAATGCGGTTTTCTCCTGATCTTCTGGGTTCATGAGGATTTGGTTGTAGCCGGAGAATACGTCCATGAAGGACATTAGTTTGTGGCCCGAAGTGGACTCCACTAGTCTGTCGATATGTGGGAGAGGGAAACTATCCTTAGGACACGCTTTATTCAGATCGGTAAAGTCCACACAGACTCGAGACTTCCCATTTTTCTTTTTTACAACCACAATGTTTGCAAGCCACTCAGGGTATTTCACCTCACGGATCTGGGCCATGCTGAGTAGACGATCCACCTCCTTGTTGACGATCTCGGCTCATTCTGGGCTGAGCTTCCTTCGCTTCTCCTTCACTGGCCTGAACGTCGGATCGACATTCAGCTCGTGCGAAATGATTTCAGGACTAATTCTGAGCATCTCGTCCACTGACCAGGCGAAGGTGGAAATGTTTTCTTTAAGGAAGGATATTAGTTCGACTCGGAGCTTACATCCTAATCCAGCTCCGATCTTGATTTCCTGATCGGGGAACTTCGAATTGATGAAGATAGATTCGGTGAGGTCGCCTCTAAGCTGCTTTCTGACTGGATTCTTTGCGACCTCGAGCTGTGGTTGCTATTGGATCAACAACTTGTGGCTTGCGAGATAACAGCTTCTCGCTACTCTCTGGCTACCTAGTACTTCCCGAACTCCCTGCGGGGTTGGGAATTTTATGCACTGATGATAAGTTGAAGGTACTGCCTTCATTTGGAATAGCCAGGGTGTGCCCATTATTGCGTTGTATGCCGCAGGTCGGTCGAAGACTGTGAACTCCACCATTTTTGCCACGCCCTGCGTGGATACGGGTAAAGTGATTGTCCCTAAGGACATGGATGTTTCACTTGTAAACGAAACTAACGGTGAAGGGGGACCTGCGATATGTTCTCTCCCAATGCCCATCCTAGTGAGGGTCTCGAGGAAAATCAGAGCGTCATCATGCGGAGAGTCCAAATCTTCAGCCTCCTTCTCCGAAAAGGTGACTTCGAGTAAAACATCCGGGGTGAGCTTTACTCGCTTTGGTCCCGGGTTCATAAGCTTCCGTTGATGATCCTTGATCACTGTTATTGAGCTGCGAAATAGACGTGATCCGCCCATGATAACGTCTATCCTTTTCTTGGGACCCGCATTACCATTAACTTGCTTAGGCTTCTTTGACGGTGGGGCAGCTTCGTCGACCTCGGGTGCTGTTTTCTGTTCGAGCTCGTCGATGGATATACTTGGCATCTCTCCCGATATAAATTTCTCATCGAGAAAATGAATGAGTTTCTTGCAATCCTGAGTTGAGTGCCCGCTGGTTTTATGCAATTCGCAGTACGCGTTTTCGTCCCAAACCCACTTGTTGCTCGGGAGAACTCCGCTCTTAGAGCGTGGTGAAAATGGTGGTTTAGATGGTGATCCCCTCGGTGAACCCTTCTGAGGAGATTTGTCTACCGCGAAGGTTCCCAGTACGGACTTCGGAGTTAGGGGAGGTGTCTTCTTAGTGGGCACTTCAAACCGAGGTTTCAAAATAGTTTTATGCTTTTGGGCTGCGGCCGCCTTTTCTTCTTCTGCGACTATCCAGTTCAAGGCGCGATGCAAGGCATCTTGGATGGTCGCGAACTGATTCACAGTCAACTCTTCGCGGAAGCGAGACTCGTGCCAGAGGCCATTTTTCATAGCGGACAAAGCGGTCGAATCTGAAAGCCCCGGAATCTGGACTTGGATCTCCTTGAACTTTGTTATGTACGAGCGAAGTGATTCCCCAGCAGCTTGGTTCAGATTCCAAAGCTGGGTGTCCGTCTTGGCTGTTTCCATCAAGCTCGAGTACTACTTGATGAAAGAGGTCGATAGCTCCGTGAAGTTGTTAATGGATCCGGCTGCCAAGGACGCGAACCAGAGCAGAGCTGGTCTGCAAAAGGTTTCTGCGAACAGCTTACAATAACCGACGTCTGCCTCATGGGGCTCGAGGTCCATGCGACTGGCTGTGAGCAAAAAACTCTTGAGGTGCGCAGCCGGATCCCCCTTTCCCTCGTAGCTCGTGAATTTCGTCTTCCCGGTGTTTCTTATGCGGACTCTGGCAATTTGGTCAGAGAAAGGAGTTTGTTTCGATTCCTCGATCACCCGAGAGATGTCTGGTGCCGAAGTGGTTGCACTATGCACCCTAGATCGCATATCTCGGATCTCGTCCTGCATCCGATGAATTTCAGTATTGGGCGCGTAGCCCAGACTGAAGACCTCTGGAAGAACATTTCCTCCCACAGGGTAAGGGACCCAAACTGGAATTCCCGATGACCCAGCGACTTCGACTCGCACTGGAGTCTGCTTGGCCCCCACTGGCGACCGTACCGTCTGGGGAGTTGCCTGTGGTGGGAAAGTATCCCCAGGAGTCGCTGTTGCCGGAACCTGCTGCGGAGTGAACGGTGGGATAATTCCGGTGAAATCTAAGGCACGCCGTCGCGGATTTTGCTCGGAAGACAGGAGGTCTACCCGATCGGCATACGCGCGATGGGAGGCAGAAAGATCGGCGATCGAGCTGGTGACTGTCTCCAAGCGAGTGGAGACTTGTCCTTCCAAGCTATCAAAGCGTTCGGTCAGGGCGGTGGAAGCCGCCTGCTGACGGTCAGATTTCTCTGCCAAATCCTGCAAAAGTTTTTGGATTGTCTCCAAGGTTACCTGGTTAGAAGACTCGTGAGCCATAACGATGTTTGCACGGGTGGAACTGAAGGCGGAGTCGGAACTAGCAAGAGTATAGGTAGTAATCCCCCTCCTTCTAGCGCCAAATGTGAGAACCGAAGTTCACTCTTCTATCTCCGGAGAGTTACTGGGCGGGGGTGCTTACCACCGTTCTAGTTCCAAACTAAATAACAGAGTAAAGATTGCAATTGCGAAGTGAAAGTAATATGTTATTGCCCAGAAAAAGTTTTTCCACCTCCTTTACAATCACCCGTCTATTCGTACTTAAACTCCCCAACTATCATTAATTTTCTCTCGTTAAATCCCGCACATTTCGCGTTATTTAATACCATTGATTAGGGGAATCTTTGACCGTCTTCCGAGCTCCGGAGTGATTTGTATCGCTCCTCACCTCGTTCCATTCTTCCCGTTTAATGCTTGATGGGCCAATTCCGCTTGCGACTCCGGTTCATGATCTTGAGGAATTGGGTCATAGCCCAATTTCCGAGGTGGACGGTTGTGGTACCAACAATTACTAGTCTACAATACTTTAGGGATAAAATTGCGTACAAACTAAAATCTAAACCTAACAAAAAAAAAAAAAAAAAAAATTGTGCTTGAGGTCTGTGAGATATATGACAGGGTGTGCACATGTGAGTGACCCTACCAACGTTATGTAGACCATTTTCATTTGGGTTCACATTGCATTGCTTCTTACCTACATCTCTTTTTTTTTTTTCTCTCTTTTGAATTCGATGAAGAAGAATTTATATGCAAAACTAAAATTAGGATAATTTAGGATCAATCCCAAAGCCCTCGAACGAACCCACTAAGCCATTTTATCCCTATGTCGCTTTCGCTTCACCAAACACTTCATAAATGCTTGTTTTAATTTTGTTCTTTTAATTAACAAACAATACCTTTCTTTTACTCCAAGGAAAGGACAAAGGTCTAATAATTATTCTCTTTTATCACAAAGCAGAAGATTTGCTATGAAATTAATATTTAATTTAACAGTTGTAGATACAACAAATATACAATCATACAAAGAACAACTGTCTATTATGAGCAACGGATGTGTTTTACTTAATATATCTAAAAACGAATGAAAACAAACAACATTTAATAATTACCGGAATGGCATGAGACATCATGATAGAAACATGCGACCTCCGTTTCAATTTGTTTTCAATTTTTAATCCTACTACTAATCATGTATTTGTGTTAGTCCAAATCACTTCACATGAAAGAAACAATCTAAATATCAACTTTTGAATATTTATAATTTTTGTGTTTCCTTGAACAAACATTCACAAGTTAGTGTTGTTGCATTGAGCCATTACCGTGGACCGTGGTGGTATACTATGTAATATAACGAAACCAGTAGGTTAAAAGCGAGAGGAAATGATAAAATTAGGGGGTTTTGTTTTGCAATTTCTTCAAATTTTGATCACGAATTGAATTAACTATAGCAGCAGTAAGTTGATAACTCTAAAATTTGTCTGTTTCCTTGTCACTTGTCAGTGAGTAATACAGAGCCTCGAATGTCATATTCACACAGGGACCTTCCGTTAACTCCTTTGATAATCTCTCTCTCTCTTCCTCTCTCCTTCTCTTGCTCTCTTGACTCTTGGCCATGGTGATGAATAGTCAAGCTTTCTTGTTGGCATTAATTGCATTACTTGCAACCCAATTGCCTTCTTCACTAATAATGGCTAAAGGTTTAATCTTTTTCGATTTTCCTCTGTTTGCTTCTCTCTTCAAAAGCTTCATTTTCTTAATCTTGTGATGTTAATGTTGAATTCTGAGCTTCTGGGTTTTGTAAATTTTGTTGCTTTCTTTGACTAGATATTGAGTTTCTCGATGGGAATTTGCTTAGTTCTGGTTCATTAGAGTTGCTTACATGCAAACTACTCTGTTTTTCTGAATTGAAGTCAGATCTTGAGAAAGCATAAAAATTGAAGCTTTCTCTGATTCAAGCTTCAAAGCTATTGTTGTTAAAAGTTAAAAACTTGACACTTTTGGACTGCTCTTTCAAGCAAGTCTCCATTGTTAAAACTTAAAAATGGCATCTTCTTTCTTACCAGACACTAACGTAATGCTGCATTGTTGTTTGTGTTTTAGCAGATTGTCCATTAGATTTCAGTTCATCAAATTTCACACTAGTAGCTTCTGTGTGCTCCAACATAACCAACCGAGGCAAATGTTGCCGCTACATGAACGCATTTGTTGCCGTATCCGTGGCTCGTTACGCTAACTTGTCAAGTAATCTTGGAGTCGCATCAGATTTATCTGAAACCTGTATTGCTTCCATCTCTAGAACCATGGAGCAGTACGGAGTCTCGAGAAACGCTACTAGTTTCTGCGGTTTAGGAACCAAGATCCTTGTTAAGTATGACTGTGAAGGTCGAACCACTGTAAGACAAATGCATCAGTCTCCAGAATTTGGACATGTTTCAAGAAATTGCAGACTTCCACTTTCCTCTGGAAACCAATGCAGGAAGTGTTTGAATTCTGGTATCACTTACCTTCGTGATCTCATCGGTCCAGACACTAATAACATTACATTGAGTACTTGTCGTGACGCAACTTATGCTACATTAGCAAGCAGAATTGACAATGCATCGACTCTTGAGCTTCTTGGTTGTTTCTTTCAAGTGACAGAGCTTAGCATTCCTTCAGGTTAGACACATGACTGCAACTTTCCATAGTATCACATCAGTTTTTGAGCAATCTGTTTTTGTCTGATTTGCATTCGCCTATCTACAGAGCCATTTCCACCTTTGGCAAGTCCAGAACCTTCTCCAAGCATGGTTGGTGCTATTAGCCCAAGCAACAGTGATTCTCAAATGACTACAAGTAGAAGCACCAATCCATATCACTTAACAATGGTTCCAACCATTGGGATTGTTGTTACAGCTGTTGCTCTTACCATGCTCGTCGTCCTGGTTATTCTTATCCGTAAGAAGAACCGGGAACTCGATGAATCCGAGAGCTTGGATAAAAAGTCAGCAAAATCAGTTCCTCCTTCCCTGCCTGTATTCAAGATTCATGAAGGTAGGGGAACAAAAAAAAAGTGATTTCGTTGTTTTTGCTATATCATACCAATGAAAAAAGACTTGACAAATCTTTTTATCTGCAGATGATTCTTCTTCAGCTTTCAGAAAATTCAGCTACAAAGGAATGACAAATGCAACGAATGATTTCAACACTGTGATTGGTCAGGGAGGTTTTGGGACTGTTTACAAAGCTGAGCTCAGGGATGGATTGATTGCAGCAGTAAAAAGAATGAACAAAGTTTCTGAACAAGCTGAACAAGATTTTTGTAGAGAGATAGAGCTTTTAGCTAAGCTGCATCACCGTAACCTTGTTGCTTTGAAAGGCTTTTGCATCAACAAGAAAGAAAGGTTAAGAATCATACATTGCTTTTTTGCCTTCTGCATAGTATTCATACTCATCTTCTACTTTTTTTTTTCCAATCTTTCAGGTTCCTGGTCTATGACTATATGGAAAATGGCAGCTTAAAAGATCATTTACATGGTATGTATATGCTTCTTCTACCTTAACTTTAAGAAATCCAGAGTGTTGAAAACGTTTCTTCTTTCAATTTTTTTCTTTGCAGCCACTGGAAAGCCTCCACTAAGTTGGGGAACAAGAATGAAAATCGCAATCGATGTGGCAAATGCTTTGGTAAATATTCCAAAGTCTTTCATCCACATTTCCTCTGTAAACTGATTTGATAATATATCTTTTACAGTTTTTGGTTCTTGGCTGCACGTTGTTCTCTCCTCCAGGAATATCTTCATTTCTACTGTGATCCTCCTCTCTGTCATAGAGATATCAAATCAAGCAATATATTACTTGATGAGAACTTTGTCGCTAAGGTATGAGGAATCAAACAATAGAATATCTTAGCAATATCTTCTATGTTAGAAAAACCTTTTTGACTTGGCTAACTAGCTAATGACGTTTTCTTGGTTGCAGCTTTCAGATTTTGGCCTTGCACATTCGTCTAGAGATGGCTCTATTTGCTTTGAGCCAGTGAATACCAATATCCGCGGAACTCCAGGTCAGGGAAAGACACTGAAACAAAATAACTTTGCTCCTTTCGATGGAAACTGAGTTTTAAAAATTTGGAAGTTTTTTTTTTCAGGCTATGTAGATCCGGAATACGTAGTTACGCAAGAGCTGACCGAAAAGAGTGATGTGTACAGCTATGGAGTTGTGTTGCTGGAGCTCATAACCGGGAGAAGAGCAGTTGATGAAGGTGTGAACCTTGTGGAAATGTCTCAACGGTTTTTGTTGACGAAATCAAAACACCGGGAGTTGGTAGACCCAAGAATCAACGACTCCATTGATGATGCTGGAGTAAAACAGCTTGAAGCAGTTGTGGCTGTTGTGAGATGGTGTACCGAGAAAGAAGGCCGGTCTAGGCCATCTATTAAGCAAGTCCTGAGACTATTGTGTGAAAGCTGTGATCCGTTGCATAGTGCATTTGCTAAAGCGGTTGAGGGAGAGATAGGCTGGGATAGTAGGAAGAGAAGTAATTTGAGATTTCAAAGAGGTGATTCCCGGTTGTTTGGTCCATCATCTAGTACAACTTCCAGGTCACATTACAGCCAGAGTTTACCTCACTCTCCAATTAATGGATTCTCTTTCTGAGTTAAGTCACTTCTTCTCTATAAGCTGAATTGAAAGTTTACATATATTTTATAATAATTATGAATTCATATTGAAAGCTCTCTCATACTCTGCACTCTTAGTTAGATTCAGCTCAAAAGATTTCTACATTGTAAGTTTCTGTAATCTCTCTCCTGTACAGTAGAACTATCTTCCATTACATATTAAGTCTTCAAATGTCTTCCTTTTGGGTGATGTTGTATCACATTACCAGGGTCTTCTTGCTTTCATTTCACCTTCTTACCACGGACCAGTAAGGGTTCTTCTCAAGCATTGTGTTTTGGCCAGACATGGAGGCAGCTTCGACAATTCTTTCACCTGAAAATTCAAGAAGCAGTATCAGTTAACAATACCATCAAAGAGACAATAGGCAAACATTTAGACAAATACAAAACGTATTAATAAAAGAGTATCTCCAAATAAGTAACAAGGAAGACTTTTCTACCTCACTGTTCTGGGTTTTCATAATTTCAGCCTGCAACACAGGAAACCTCAGTTAAAGAACTGAGCCAGCTAGCTAGACTCTAATATGCAGAAGCAATAAGAAGGCAATAAATGGTTGTTTAACAAACCTGTTTTTTCTGCAAATCTTGATTCAGTTGCTTGAGACTTTCAATCTCGGCTTCCAGTTCCAAGGTATAAGCCTGAGGTTAACCGGAATATCAAAATCAATATGAAAGTTCTTGAAAAGAAAACGGTAATGCCAGTTTGGTTTATATAAAAACTTTACCTGCTTTCGAGCCCTTGATCTAGCGGCTGATTCACGATTCTTGATCATTCTCTTTTGCCTTCTCTCAACAACCTTCTCCAGGCCTGTATTGCTTCTTCTTCCTCGACCAAACACATAAGGAACTGGTGATGACCAAGTATTATTTTCTGCACTGCTTGTCCCGGGAGAAGTAGCTGCAACAGTAACCCCTGCTCCTCCCATATTACTGTTAACCGGACCATCTAGACCAGCGTCAAACAAACCTCTGTTGACCAAGTTTACAGGCGCAAATGCTACATTCGCTTGTTTTGGAAAAATAGTTGGAGGCAATCTCTGATATGGGTGCTGCTGCTGCTGATGTGGTTTCTGCTGTTGTTGCATTTTTCCACCCACTTTGAGGGCTGAACCAGGTGCTTGATTATAGATCATAGAATCATTGTTGCCGTTGAAAGATATGCTGTTTTGATTCGGCTGACCAAATCCAAACCCCAAACCAGCAGCACCATTGTTAGCATAAAACCCACTACTGTTGTCGTTTTGTTGAGTAGAGTTAGTATCTTCTTTCACAACGCCAGCACGGAGCAAGAAATCCTCTAGAGTCATTTCCCCTAAAGTCTGTTGCCTCTCAGGCGGCACATCAGTCCTACTATTCCCATTACTACCATCTTTCGAATTCAAGTGTTTCCAGACCTCATCTACAGTCTTCTGACTAAGCGTTCTAGGCAAAGTCAACGAGCCTTGTCTCTGTAGAACATTCCCCCCTGGAACGAAACCACTAGGTCCCGAGGCTGCAACTGAAGATGGGGTAGTAGTCATAAAGGCTTGAGCTTCTTCAGCAGTCCATATGTTCTTCAGTAGCTCATCCATATTCATTGACCCAAAATCTTTCCCTGGCTCACCTAAGGTGCTCTGAAGCTCATCAAACGTTAAGGAATATAACGAAGACTGCCTCGCCAATGGCTTTGACTGGTAAGTATTACACCCATTCCCTCCAGAAGAATCACCTCCTAAGTTGTCGAAATCTATATGAGTACCCATGCTTCTTTTTCTGTTTCACAAAGAATCACTTCTTCAGTCCAAAAAAACAACCTTTTCTAGCTTTACCTAAAAAAAAGAGTAAGACCAGACAGTTAAGATAAAACTGAAAACAGGTATAAGAGTAAAACAACCCTCTCTGCGTCACAATCATAAGAGCAAGTAAACACCAAAAAAGAGAGAAACTTTCATATAAAATGTGTAGACTTTAGACACTTTTTAGCCAGGAGCAATAAACAGATCACAAAAATTCGATCCAGAGAGTAAAAACTGGATCCTTGGTTTCAAAGAAATCCAAAACAAAAACAAGACTGAACCAAAATCCATAGTTTTGACCATTTCTTTAAAGTTTTTTGAAAGAACCCAAAAGGTAGATCAAGAACATGACGGATCTATTCAAGATTCCTGAGTAACACAACAAATCTTATCATAACCCTCAAAATAAAAATAAAAAAATTGTTGGAGAAGAAGAAGACTCATAACTCTAGTTAGTTCCACTACTTCTTCATTACTACTACCCGATTTAGAACACACACATACACAGAAAAACAGATCAGATAATATGAATCGGACCAATAAAAAAAAGGTAACTATACGAAGATGATGATGATAAGATAAAGACAGATTCCAATTAAATGAAAAAAAAAAGGATTAAAAGAGAAGCTTCACCTAACGTTTATTGGCGATTGCTGAAAACGGAGATTTGCTGAGGGGGGAGGGAGACGACAAGTGTGCTTGTAGTAACCTCGACACGAACTGCCATTTTAAGGGGGTGATATAGCTTTTTCCTCTTAAGGGTTTTTTTTATTTTTTTAATATATTTTTAGATATTTTGTGTTCGTTTTTAATTATATTGGTAGTAGTACTATACTACTACTACAGCTAGTAAACAAAATAAATATCTCGTTTTAATTATTATTAAAGTTTGTTTCTTTTTAAAAATAGTCACTTAATTGAGCTGACATCCACGTTCGTGTCTATCCAATAAGAAGCTGTAACGTGTGAAAGAACTTTAGTCGCTGATGGGTGTTCTTGCCTTCTTCACACAATGGAAAGAATTAGTTTAGTAGAGATCCACATTATCTTTTGAGATGTTGCTACTTAAGTCTATGGTTGGGCATATATTATTTATTACCTGAATTAACCGAATTGAAGTTTAGATAGGTTTCTTATAAACTATTAATAGTAGTATTTTCTCTATAAAATTACGTCCTGACATACAAAAATTTATAGAATTATGCTATTGTTACTCATGTTGGACGTTCTTGAACAGAAAAAAATAGGGATTATTATTATATACATAAATGGTGTTGAAAAAAAGGCAGAAGTGTGGCAAGTGATTCTTTTGGGTCCACATGGCTTTGAATGGTGGTGTACTAGATAGTGCGTACTAACATTTTAGTATAGAGTGGAATGGACTATAGCATGGAGTAAACATTGGTATGCACAACACCATACAATAGTATGCATAACACCATACTATTATGAATGGTAAAAATCAGACCATAGTATGGAGTGGTGTGTACAAAGGATTAAAGTTATTTTAATAATATTTTTATCATAATTAATAATAATTATTACAAGATGTATTTAGAATTATAAATCAAAATTTATTATTTCGATTATCCCATAACATTGAGTTCAACAAAAAAAAAATAGCTTTCTAAGATTAGAATTATAAGTCAAAAGCTATTATTTTGATTATCCCATAATAATATTATTTTGATTATTGAGATAAATGGTTTATTCAAAACAAAATTAAATTTCTAAGATTGAAATGGGCTCCAGTTTTTTTTTTTTGGGAATTTTATTTTGTGGATTTTTAATACTTATGAATGATCATATGTATACACATTTTTCAAAAGTACAAAGAAACACAAATTTAACCAATGAGAACAAAGAACTTGGATCCAACTAGTTAAGAATCATGTTTTAATCCAACTTTCACTTTTGGTATGGAGTTGGTATGGAGGTTTTAAGGAGTAAACAGAAAAAATCGGACCAATAGTACAATTTCCATAGTACGCAGTTTCTTTTTCAATTGCAGACCAGTATGGAGTTTTATAGTATAGAGTAGTACATACTGGTCTGGAATTGTGAATGGTGAATTTACTGCGAATTGGTCCGATTTTAGTCCGGTCCGGAATAGACTAGACAACCATTCACAGCCGTAGTTATATATCTAAGCAAGCAACCCAAAAGAAGAAGACTGTTGCGTCGAGTTTAATACAATTCACTTCCAAATATGGAAATTTTGCCCTCTCCCTCATTTGGTAATTGGTGACTTTGGTGTCTCTCTGATTTGATTTCTTCTACATACATCTTTTATAATTTGATAACTTATCTAAAAGAATTAGTCTACTTTTGTGTCACGTTGGCCTGGCCAGCGTATAGAATGAGCATCAAACCATGATAGACTCCACCAGTCCACCTTCATTTATATATATGATCATTCCTTTTGTAATGTTAAGCTTTATTGGAACATTTGCAAAAAAAACTTTTTTATCTATACTATTTGCAAAAATACCCTATATTGTTGTCCATTTTCTATGTATAAAATGATTAAATTCTAAATCCTAAACTCCAAATACTAAATCTTACCACTTTAAAACTATCATATTTTTAATCTAAAGTAGCATTAAAATGAATTTTATATCACACATTTCACAAAACTTCCGAAATAACATTAACTGACACAATTACAGTATTTTTAATTAATTTTGGAATTTCTTTTTATGTTTGTGTTGCCTATTTTACATTTAGAGCATAGTTTTTAGGAGTAGAGTTTAGTGTTTAGAATTTAATTTTGAAACATGATGTTATTTTTAGAATTTTAGAGATGTTGTGCCAAATTTGGAAATAAAACTAATTTTTGTGCTATTTGTGAGAATTGTTTTTTTCTAATATAACTTATGCTTTCTTTCTTGTAGAACAAACACACTAAAACTTTATTGGGATGGCATATACATCACACATCCTAAATCAAGTAAGAGCATCATTGCTAGCAGTTGCTCACAAAATACTAATATACTAGGTTTTATCCGTGGTACACCACAGGTCTATTATTTTGTTGATATGATATTATAATAGTTTAAAGGTGATTGTAGTCGATGGTGAATTGCATCTATATATATATACTGTTAACGGTTGTATGTAGAGTTTTGTAGACACTCTTGATTCGCAAGTTGAGAATATACATTTTACGATTTGTTAGTTATGATTTTGGAATGAATGATCTGACATATTCTTATTATGATTCTCAATTGATATTATTGGATTAATAGTGTACTTTTAAAGCTAATAAGATCTTACCAAATATGTAATTGTTTATTAAACGCAAATTAGATATTTTCTAAGATGTATTCATCTTGATTAGTTGCTATATTATAAAGATGTGATTAAGAGGATGTGATTACATAATTTGGGTTATCAATTCTTTTTGTCAAACTCGGCCCTAAAAATTCGGCATGCAAATTAGATCTTTCCTAAAATACAATGGGCATTAATTGAATTGGATGTAAATAAGTACGCTATGGATTAAAAACCAGTCCAAAATATTCGGTAATCTTAAGGAGGATCCGGATAATTGAATCGGTTATAACTTTAGTTAAAAACCCGACACGAAGTTGGCAAAAAGTGATGGCACCCTATTGTACTCTAAAAATGTATTCCGAGCTCTATATGTGGATATACTTGTTTGGTTACAAATATCCTAAGACAATTTTTAATATATATCCGTTTATAAAAATTCAAATCACATTATATGCTGAAAAAAATCTAAAATTTTATTAACTTTATGTATTGATTAGTAATTAAAATAATTAAATATAATATTAAATAAAAATAAAAGGAGAATTATATTTTAATCTAACATATTGATTTAAATTAGATAGATATTTTTTAGGAAACTAATATTATCAAATAAGGAAATGATTGTGTTTGGTTATAAGGATTATAGAAAATTTAGTTGAGACTTGTTTGGATACAAAGATAAGAGAGGATGACACAAAAATGTACTCTAAAAATGTTAAGATAGATCAAAAAAGTGAAAAGTAATAAAAAACAGAAAAGAGAGTTAAAATCGATTCTGCTTTAAGCAATCTGAGAACCTAGCTGAACAATTCACATAACACTTGACTTTATATTATTGGTTAAATTTTTATTTTATAATTTATCTATTTATTCAATAAATCATTTTTTACAAAAATATTAAAATAATATTTATAAAGTATTCATGTGAGCACTCACCGGTAACAACTATGGGTTTCCACCAAGCTACTACTACATCCATTTCATTAGGAATTGATGATCTTTTAATGATACCTTCTAGGGATTGGCTTGTCCAAGATGTTGAACAACAAAAATAGATTTTGGGAAAATACCATCATTATGAGAATGTACATACGATAGAAAAATTACGCCAACATATTGAAATATAGTATGGTACAAGTGAATATTTGTGACAAGAAATGAATCATAATGTCAAAAAAATCACCTGCCTGCTGCCCCTGCCCCCTGCTGGGAACTTCGAAAAGGTACACTCGCTGACAAAAAATACGATATTTTACTAATATATCGATAGGTTGAAATTAAAACAAAAAACAAAATTTGTCATTTATAAAAGCGAGTTAAGACAATCTAAACCATATCTTAGTTGCTGTAAAAAAAATCATATCTTATAATTTTAATTTCGAAAACAACATTTATAAAGAGACAATAATAATCTGACAATACAAAATTAATTTGTGTTTGTAAGTATATTTGAAATTATTTTAATGTATTCACTTGTGAAAATAATATTTATGAACTCAAGATACAAACTAGTGATCTTCATCATCATACATAATGAAGTTAATTATAGATGATGTATAGTAGATTTTGGAACCCATATTGATTGTAAATTTAATAATAGTGTCTATAATTATTTATGATTATTTTAAGTTGTGCCGACAGAAAAAAAAAATATGACACTAGAAAATGTATAATATAATAGAGTAATTAGAGAAGAAAATAATGAATTTAAAATATAAAATACAAGTATCAGTAAAATCAAATATTACACAATTTATCTATTTGTGGGTAAATTTATATAATTATTAATTTATAATATTGTTACGACCATATATTTACGTAGAAATCTCTTAAATTTACGTTGGCTTAAATGAAAAAAAAAACCTAGAGTTTTATAATGTTTACAAAAAAAATTGGCTGATAATTTGTTTCTCTTCTAGGATTCAGAAAAGAATTACAAACATGTTTTTGTAAAAAGGGAGAGAAAATTCTTAAGAACCTTTACTTATTAAATAACAATTTCCAGTTTCAAATGAGTTTTTACCATAGTAAGAGTGTAAAAACTTTTTTTCTTTCTGAAAAAGGCATATTATCTTATGAAAATTAACTAAATGCCATATAAATTTTTCACCAAAATATTAAAAAAGTTCTTTAAAAAATAATATCATTTTTCATCAATATGTGAAAATACTTGGGCTTAGAGTGGTTTAAAAGCTTTTACACCATCAATTTTTGGTGTTTGATTCCCCAAAAAAGTATTTTCATATAAATTCGTGGTGCAAGACTAATCGGAAGATGAAGAGTCATGCATGCAGTACTCTCGAAAGTTGAGAATAAGACTCAGCTTCATTGCCTCGTTATGACACACATATTAGAATCATCAGTGAAAATTGCACATTGTGAAACTTGTGGAGAGTCATCCTTTTTCCTCCTACCATGTAATCCCTTGGAGTAAGGTGGTCTGATACTTGTTTAGTTGAAATCCATACTTTGATTTCCATAAAGCAGCTTCTAGGTCTTCCACATTTTAAACCCTCACTAAGGGGCGCTTCGAACCCGGGCGGAAGTAACATGAAGGATTAAAAAAACCACCTAGCTACTAGCTAGGCCAATCAAAACTTCAAAACTATACGTGGCAAATTCAGGCTCTATCGATGACCCATAGAACTAGTGCATTGACTTTGAAGCTAAGCTCTGAATAATCAAAAAGATTATTCACGTCACATTTCTCATCTTCTCACAAAAATTAAATCAAAAGTCGTATGATACAATCAAATAAAATCAAAACAAACAACATTAAACCCAAAACACAACATACCAAATCAATCAATTTAACGACAGAACCTTCATACACATTCATTAAATCCTCTCCAAAAAGCAGGCAAAAACTTTTCTCATCTTCTCCTCCCCCTTTTGATTCCTTCTCTCGTTTCGTTTAATGGGTGTTTTCTCGAATCTTCGAGGACCCAGAATTGGAGCTGAATCAGGAGGAGCCAATGCCAATGGCTCTCCTTCTTCATCATCTTCTTCTTCACCATCTACATCAATCAAGCGAAAGTTGTCGAATTTGCTACCAATCTGCGTTGCTCTGGTAGTTATAGCCGAGATCGGGTTCCTGGGTCGGCTCGATAAAGTCGCTTTGGTCGATACGTTGACCGACTTCTTCACCCAGTCTCCTTCATCACTCTCGCAGTCTCCTCCGGCTAGATCCGATCGGAAGAAGATCGGATTGTTCACGGACCACTGCGAGGAGTGGTTGACCAGAGAAGATTCAGTTTCTTATTCTCGAGATTTCACTAAAGATCCGATTTTTATCTCTGGTGGAGCAAAGGTATAATGAATCAAAATTGCTCTGTTAAGATTGGGTTTGTTCTGTTCTTTAGCTAAATCTTTTATGTTTTGATCATTCATTCCTTTTTGGGCTTAAAGTTAGAAGCTTGATTGATTGTTTAGTCTAGAGAAGAACCTAAGTACGTTTAGAAGTTTCAAATTTGTATTTCTGAATTGGGTTATTGATTTCATTACTGTCTCAATTGATAGGACTTTCAATCGTGTTCTGTGGATTGTACATTTGGAGATGGTTCAGGTAAGACACCGGATGCTGCGTTTGGATTAGGCCAACAACCTGGAACTCTTAGTATAATCCGTTCCATGGAATCAGCACAGTACTATCCAGAAAATGATCTCGCTCAGGCACGACGGTGGGTAAGCACAATCTCAACAGTGCTTTAAACGTGTTTCCATGACATTTTTTTGCTTTGGTAGGAGGATGTGTATATAACTGGGGCTGTTTTGCTTTTCATCAGGAGAGGTTATGATATAGTGATGACCACTAGTCTATCATCAGATGTTCCTGTTGGGTATTTTTCGTGGGCGGAATATGATATTATGGCTCCAGTACAGCTAAAGACCGAGAAAGCTATCGCAGCTGCTTTTATTTCCAATTGTGGTGCTCGGAACTTTCGTCTACAAGCACTTGAAGGCCTGATGAAGACTAACATCAAGATTGATTCTTATGGTGGTTGTCATCGGAACCGGGATGGAAAAGGTAACGTAGACATTGAAGTAAATTGTTCAAGTTAGAGATTTGGATTAAAAATGAGCTGTCAGTTTGATTGTTTTAAAATTTCATATAGTTGACAAGGTTGAAGCTCTTAAGCGATACAAATTCAGTTTGGCTTTTGAGAACACTAACGAGGAGGATTATGTCACTGAGAAATTCTTCCAATCCCTAGTTGCTGGTATGTTTTTAGATACCGTCTTTCTCTGTTAGCATATCTTACAAGTTCTTTGTTGGTTATGTCATTAAACAAAGAAGTATTTGTTTCCATAAAGAAGTTTTCAACATTTTCCTCTCAGGATCCGTCCCGGTGGTAGTTGGTCCTCCAAATATAGAAGAATTTGCACCTGCTTCAGACTCGTTCCTTCACATTAAGAGTATGGAAGATGTGGAGCCAGTTGCAAAGAGAATGAAGTATCTCGCAGCTAATCCTGCTGCTTATAATCAGACACTAAGGTTCAGTTTTTTTTTTCTATAAATGATTGTAGATATATGTAATAACTTCTACTTGAAAGCTTCTTCATGCTTCTGTTTTAATTTAGATGGAAGTACGAGGGTCCTTCAGATTCTTTCAAGGCACTTGTTGATATGGCTGCTGTACACTCTTCTTGCCGTCTCTGCATTTTCCTGGCCACGAGGACCCGAGAACAAGAAGAGAAAAGCCCGAATTTCAAGAAACGGCCATGCAAATGCAGCAGGGGAGGATCAGACACAGTTTATCATGTTTTTGTTAGAGAAAGAGGCCGGTTTGAAATGGAATCCATCTTTTTAAGGTAAGAAAGCTTTACCTATTTCACCACTTATTCAGAGCACAGGGTAGGATTAACCGGAATACTGTTTTCGGGGAACCTTTTTTTTGTCCAATCCAGGGGTAAAAATCTGACTCAGGAAGCTCTAGAATCCGCGGTTCTCACCAAATTCAAGTCTCTTAAACATGAGCCGGTTTGGAAGAAGGAAAGGCCTGTAAGCTTAAGAGGAGACAGTGAGCTTAGAGTACACAAGATTTATCCACTTGGCCTAACGCAACGACAAGCTTTGTACAACTTCAAATTCGAGGGAAATTCGAGTTTAAGTACTCACATTGAAAACAATCCTTGTGCTAAATTTGAGGTTGTCTTTGTCTAGTTTCATTCCTATGGATATGTTTCAGCCTTTTTAGGTATCAATATCATCATCTCAGCTGTGAAGACATGTCCATGTGCTGGAATCTCAAAGTGCAAGATTAGATGAACTGAAACTAAAGGTTAATTTAGTTATGACATTGGTGAATGCATTTTGTTAGGGAGGTCAGAGGGTCTATGTATATTGTTCCGACATTGCAGATGAGTTTGTTCTTCATTTCTGTGGGTGCAAAGAAATGTTTGGGATATAGAGGAATTTGATAGTTTTGAGTCTTTTGAATATTTCTTAAGGTACCTATGACTGTTAAACGCGTAATCACAGTTTTCTTCCTATCAGTGTTGAATAATTAGACTCAAAAGAAATAATTAATATTTGTTTATTTCTCTTATACTTTCTAAAAGTTATATGAGCCATGAGCAAAATATATACATACATAGACATGAATGCCAACATTTATGATTGATTATTAAATCTGAACTAATACTATTTTTTTTGTTCTCAATATTGTTTTGACGTACGTAGTTAACTTTTAAAATAAAAAAAAAATATATTATATCGGTTATTTAATAATTAAATCATCAAAGTGATAAACACAAGCAACCCAATATAATCTAGAACGACCAATCAAATTTGGAGTCGTTTCAGAGAGTTAGATTTACATTTTTTTGGAATCTTTAAAACGACCAATCAAAATTTTTTTGATTTTTTAAAAAGTCAACAAAGTTAGTTATATTTGTTATATTTTTGGCGCATGATTTATATACTGTATATCAATGAAAAAAAGATTCGGTTTATGAGAAACACAAACCCTCTTCGTCTAGAATTTTTCAAGTTATGAGTGGAAACAATAACGTTCCAAGCATCATAGATTATGTATGAATGATTCGATTTTCTGGTTTCTCCTCAAATTCTTAAATATTATTTGACACTGATCTCTCTTAAATTCTCTATTTCAGGTGCACGAAAAAATCGAACGGTGTATTCAAAAGTACATGAGTTTGGAACAAACCATGACTTATCTCTATGTTCATCACCAGATTCGTCAAAATATCACTATAGCAAGTAAGTTATATCAAAAAGAACACAATTGGATTTCAAATTCGGAAACAAAATAACTCAAAAGTTTTTTTTTTTTTCAGTTTGGAAACATCTTGAAAGAGAGAGTCCAAATTTTTTCAAAGTATACCACAAACGATGTGAATTGGGTCGTCATATAGCTAAATTAAATGATTTACTTTTTCAGCAAAAATATCTGATGAAAAAATTAACTGATCCTACTACTACTAGTGCTACTGCTACTGAACCACCAGGTACCTGATTAGAGATCAATCCTTTTGTTTATCGTTTTAAGACTGTTTTGTATCTTATGAAGAAGATATTATTGGTTTTCAAATTATGTATTTTGTAGTAACAAAGTTGCATAAACCTAATGATCATCATGATCATGATCAAGATGATCAGATTAATGATGATTGTTTTGAGTTTAATGATTTTGATATTGGAGATGATTCATTCTCTTCTCTCGATCCGTTTGCTACAACTGGTACGTCATTAAATATCTTTTGTAGTAACAAACTTGTTAGAACTTAATGATGATCATCATCATGATAAGAAGATCATTAGACGTTAGGTTGTCTAACTAATGATGAATGCTTAAATTTATACAGATGATTCAATTTCTTCTCTCATCAACGATCCGTCACCGTTTGCCGCAACAACACACTCAGATCCGTTTACATCGTTTGCTGCAACACCGCAATCAGATCCTCCTACAACAACTGGTCTACTATATGATATTGATTGTGATGATTCGATCTTTGAAAAGATTGCTAAAGATTTAGAAGAGCAACAAAAGAGAATGCAACTAAAAGTCCAGAAGAAACAACGACCACAACAACACCGTTAAATGGATCAACACGGAATAAAATAACATATCTGCAAGAAGCTTCGAACAATCTAGATTCTGGTAAACTAAGTTAAAAAAATCTCTCCTACACACACTATAAAATCTGGTTTCTTTCATCTCTTATTATCTTGTCTTTGTTTATTTTAATACATTGTGTGTCTCTCTAAATAGGTGAAGGATCCACTAAGAAGAACAATAATGGCTCAGAAAAGAACATCAACAACATCAGAGAGTGAAGAGACCAAATTCATTATCTTCTCTCTATATAAAGTTTATTTTTTTGTTGTTGTTGTAAATGTAGTATATATATGCAGCTTTGAATACAGTTTCAAATATATTTTATGGAGTTTATGCAGCAAAGCAGTAAGCAATTCCATGTTTTAAGATACTTTCTTGAGTGTTTCAAGGAAGAATTACTCAAACATTATCCAAAAGTTGGTTTATTACTCATATCTATAAATTTTCTAAATATTACTCAAATGTTTAGTGTTCTGGGTGTAATTACAATTTACCCCTTGGGTTTAGTTTTTCGATTTTGGTAAAAAAAAAAAAAAATACATATCAGCAAATTAAAATACACATCAGATATGATTTAACATGTCATTAAGCAGTTTTTTTTCAGATCAACAGTTATTTTTTCTTGTTTATATCAAAGAGAGCGAAAGTGAACAGTTTTCACTGTTCACAAACCGCCAATACTACAAAAAAAAAACTCTTCTTCGTCGTCTCTCGTCGCCGGTGATACCTGTCATTGTCCACTCTGTCGCCGTCAATCTTTCGCCGTCATCTCTCGCTGTCTTTGCTCGCTCTCTCTCTCTTCGTCGTCGCACTCTCTCTCTTCGTCGTCGCACTCTCTCTCTTCGTCGTTGCACTCTCTTTCTTTGTCGTCGCTCTCTCTCTCTTCGTCGTCGCTCTCTCTTTTTTCGTCGTGTTCGTCTTCGTTTAAACGTTCCGGTATGTGTCGAGTGTTTAGTTTCGAGTTTTCCGGCTGAATGTGGGTTTTTATCGATGATTTACGGCTGATTGTCGCCGTCGTTAATGACGGCTGGTTTGTTAGATCTATTCGATTCGATGGCTGATTTACTTTTAGGATTTACGACTGATTTGTTAGATCTATTCGATTCGATGGCTGATTTGTTTGTTGATGTGGCTGAGTTACGGCTGAGTTTTGTATTGGTGACTGAGTTATTTGTGCTTTAGATCTGAGTTATGTATTTGTGGCTGAGTTATGTTATGTTTTGTGTATGAGTTTGTTTTATGTTATGGCTGATTTATTTTATGATTTACTTATGAATTATATTATTTATCAGATGTCGATGGTGATTATTTCTGAAGAACAAGCAAGGGATTACCCCCCAAGACTATACGCTGAAGGAAACTCTAATCTAGAGTTTAGAGATATTAATACCAATTTCAGGATGAGAGAATTCCCTACGATTAGGGAATCAATAGGACATGATGCATGAGAAAAAACGAAGGCTGTACCTATTGGAATAATCTCTAAGCTAGTTGATAGCCAATTCGTCTGGTCTGGTAAGATAGTACATTTCCTACTATGTAACCAGTTAAGGGTACATAAGAAGGAGGTTTGGTTTGTGGTCGGTGGTCAACCTATCAGGTTTGGGTTGAATGAATTTGCTCATGTGATGGGGATAAACATAGACCCAATGCCGACAGAACGGTTTGAACTTGAAGAGGAACACAAAACGTTCTTCAGACTTTTGAAAGTGCCTGGTGGGGAAGGTCCATCATTAAATGAACTCATGGAAGCATTAAAAGTGTGCCGGGGATGGATAAACCTTGATCATCGTAAATGGCTGGGGCTGTTGCTTCTTCAACACATTGGACTTTATGGTTTGCATCATAACTCTAGAATTCCATATGAAAGTGCCAAAAGAGTTTTTGATGATAAAGCAATGAAGACTTATCTGTGGGGTCGGTCAGCATTTGAAGCCCTTGTTGATGGGATAAAGTTGTTGAGGCCTACGGGGAAATCGTACACCCTTAGTGGGTTTACACCCGTGTTACAGGATTGGGCGTATGAGTCCATCAAATGCTTTGGAGATCGGTTTGGGAATGCATCAGCTGAAGATGATGCCATACCGTTGCTTCGATGGCGTGGAAACCGTACACGTTCAACGATGGAAACGGTTATTGCTGAAGAGATCAAAGCGCTTGGTGAGGTAAGGTTTTGATTGTGTTATGATAGACTGATAGTTACTGGCTGATTATTGTTTAAATGATGGCTGATATATGGTTTAACAGTGGTTGAGTGATTTTTTAGTTATGACTGAGTTATTATTTAGTATAGTTATGGCTGAGTTATTGTTCTTTTATGGCTGAGTTATGGTTCTTTGATGGCTGATTTATGGTCTTAGATGGCTGAGTTATGGTTTAGTTATGGCTGAGTTATGGTTCTTTGATGGCTGATTTATGGTCTTAGATGGCTGAGTTATGGTTTAGTGATGGCTGAGTTAAAACTTACTGATGGGTTTCATAATCTCTTATGTTACAGCTGCGTGTCTGTAAAATGGTTATGAAGGAAAATGGCTACGATCTATTTCATATGTGGCCAAATCAAGAAGACGACCCAACAATTAATCGCTTGATCGAAGACATACATATGGATAAGTTTATTAAAGGTTTTTGGGATGTGAAGGAGATTGAGAAGAAGAAAAAGAAAAAGAAAGCTAAAGCAGTTGTTGAGTCTGATCTCCTCCCGCAAAGAAGCGGAAAGTCCATAACCAAGTGACCACCATTCAGGGTGTTGATTCTGGTGAGCTGCACAAGAGAAGAAAAAGAAAGGAAAAAAGGTAAGTGATATCGTGTATAGTGATTTTATATTTTATGTAACCTTTCGTTAGCCTATTTATGACAGTTTGTGTATTTGTTTCAGTTGGCTAGTGAGGAGGAAGATGCGGGGGAAGATGTGTTGGTTAGAACTCTCGGTGACTTGGTGTCCAGGTTAAACTCAAGGTTTGACACCCTTGATACAAACATTGCAAATATGCCTCTGGATCTGGAGAAGAAGATTGGAGATAGAATAGAAAAGAGGATGAATGAAAGGATTGATACCAGGTTTGGACCTTTTGAGCGTGATCTTTAAAAAATGAAAGATCACGTGCTTTCCATGAGTGTTGGGGAAACTGGCCAAAACACGGCATCTACGTTTACGGATTTCAAAATAAAGAACCTGATATCACCGGACCTTCAGGCAAAACTATAGACAACAAAAGTTCCACCAGTCATTCCAGGAAAAATGCAACAAAACTACTCTGTCAACAGTCCTCCGGTAATGTCTGATTTATCTTAATTTTATGGCTGATTTTCCAGGATGTTTAGGTTGAGTTATCATTATCGTTAATTGTCTTCGCTATGTTATACAGGAAAACAATCTGTTGATGGCAGTGGTTTGGATGGGATCAGTAAGAATCTGATGGATAAGTTTGATAATCCTCTTGATTTCCTTCAGAAGTCTCCAGCTGCTAAGAAGTCTCCAGCTGCTAAGAAACTAGCTGATACGAAAACACGGCCTTACACGAGGAGAAATGCCAAAGAGTTAGAGGAGACAGAGAAGGCCAAATAGTTACAGGCGGCAAAAAAGGCCAAAGAAGTAGCTGCGCCAAAGAAGGCCAAAGAAGTAGCTGCGCCAAAGAAGGCCAAAGAATTAGCGGCTGGAGACATTCAGGAAAAGAAAAGAGGTAGAGGTAGAAAGCCTAAAAAACCTACTGCTGTTAGGCCGTTGTCTATTGTACTACATGGAGGTTTGAATAAGGGAGAAGCTGGTGCAGAAGCTGCTGAAAGCAGTGTATGTGTATGTGATATTACAGACCAATTTATTGTTAAAGCCAACACACTTGAACCTGAATCTGAGGAAGATGCAGAGGAACAGATTAGGCTTGATAGAATTAAAGCTTTTAGGCTGGAGAGTGTTAAGCTGTCCCCGGATGGGAGTGCATTGAATACACAACAAGCTCATCCAAGCAGGATTTTCCCTTATATTGGAGACAACAGACTGACGTGCATGAGGAAGAACTGTGTACCTGGAGCTGGAATATATGATCCTCTGGCACCTGTTGATCCGGTCACGTTGCAGAAACTTTTGGATTTTCTAAAGAAATCCAAGTATGACCCTTTAGACCCTTTTTCTTAACAAGTTAATCACAGCTTGTTAACATTATATTAACTTGTGTTTATTTTGTTTGTTAGGAATATTCCGTTAGGCAAGGGCAAAATCGAAATTGAATTCTATAGGCACCTAATCACCGAACGAAAGGACTGGCCAGTGAGGCCAGAAGAATATGGTACCTATGGCTGGCTTACTGATGAAGTAATTTTATCTTAATATTTTAGTTATTGTTGTCGTTGTCTGAGTTATTTAAAACATAATGGCTGAGTTGCTATTCTTTACTCAGTTTCCTTTTTTACAGCACATGGGCGCGTATATGAGACTCCTTAGGGATAGGTACAACCGAGATCCCTTCCCATATCACAACAAACGCATTGCGTTTGTAGACCCGTGGTTCACCATGACGATGGTTCGTGACTATGCTCAGTTCGAGATGAAATCCAAGCTGTTTAAATTCACTGGCAATAGTTATGAAGATTTAGTTAAAGGTTTGTTACCTTCAGATCAAACGACTAATTTGAAGTGGATTGAAGATGTGGATCACCTGTATATTGCTCCACAAACTGGAGGCAATCACTGGGTGGCGCTGCACGTGGATCTGCTTAGGGGGCATATTGATTGCTATGATAGCATCGTCGGACAAGTAACCAAAGAAAATGAGGGTAAGATGCTGAATGCTTGTAGGGCGTTTACGCGGATGATTCCAGCAATGATGAACGAGAACGTTCCTCACGAATATCGTGAACCTACTTTCAAACAGTTTACCTTCAGGAGGAGGAGAGTCTCCAAGGTCCTGCAAAACGTACAGGTTGGTGATTGTGGCGTGTATGCTTTAAAGTTTATAGAATGTCTAGCGCTTGGTGTGTCTTTCGATGGAATCTGTGATCAAAATATCCAGGCTATACGTGTTAAAATGGCAGCAGAAATCTACGATGAGGCACCTGATTTTATGAGTCAGTTTACGTAAAAAACATTTGTATTTCTTTTGGTAGGACTTGTACTTGGATATGTAAAAACATTTGGATTTCTTGTGGTAGGAATTGTACTTGGATATTGAAAACATTTGGATTTCTTTTGGTAGGAATTGTACTTGGATATTATAGTATATTATAATATCTTTTCAATGTTACGGCTGAGTTATGTACTTCACACGGCTGAATTATAAGTAAATATTAAATAAACATATATGTAATGGGTGAGTTATTACTTCGTACGGCTGAGTTATGGCTGAGTTATGTACTTGGTACGGCTTCGTTTGGTCTTTCGTGCCGTGCCTCGATACTACAAAAAGTGTTGTTGGGGAAACCCAAACAATAATTCTGTGTCTGCTCAGATCCACACGCATAATAAATTCATAAAGTTAGTTTGTTTCACAATATATTATACAAAATATAATAAAAAAACTGAACTCAAAATTTTAATAAAAAATTAAAAAATTCCGACAAAGTGACTAAGTGATGTCTGAGTTATTGACTTACACGGCTGACTTATGAGATATTTGTAAATTTACATTATTATAACTCAAAATTTAAATATACAATTGAAATATGAATATTACAATTATTATAACCAATAAAAAGTAATAATTATAGAGAAAGATTGATTTTTACACATTCTCATCAGAATGTGTAAAACATACAACACATGACGTTTAGGGGTTAGGGTTAGGGTTAGGGTTGGGGTTTAGGGTTTGAGATGTAGGGTTCAAATGAGTAACATTATTTGTTTTTTGGTTTTGGTTCTAATGTGTTTTAATGTGTTTGGTTTAAGGTGGTAATATGGATATACTAATATAATTACCATTTGATTTTTTTTTTAAATTTTTTTAATTTTTTTGGTTATTTCCGGTTATGGGTCGGTTAGATTAATATATAACCATAAATAACCCAAAATATATTGTAATTAAGTAGATTAGCCTAATATATCCGAAAGTAAGCCGAATATAACCGAAATTAACCAAATATACCAATACAAAAATACCAAATTGGGAAAAATTATTTTTTTCGGTTCGGTTCGGTTATTTAGTCCTCTAATTGGAGGGTTAGCTGAGTTATAGTTTATGACGGCTGAGTTATAACAAATTAATGGCTGAGTTAGAAAAATAGATTGATAAAACACCACTACATAGAGAGTTCATACCAATTCCAAAAAAAAAAAAAACAGAGCTTGACTAAGCTCACAGATACTTGTTCAAGCTCTCAAACTTCTTCTCTAACACGTCATATTTCTTTTCCATATTCAAGATAATTTCTTCTTGAGTCTCAATGCGCTTCTTGACTGCATCCAAGTCCTGCTTCATCTCATTCTTCTCCTCCGTAATATTGGCAAACTCGCCGCGCAATGCATCATTCCACCACCTCCGGAAACCGCAGCCTTGATTGGGACCCTTACAAGTAGTACAGAACTAATATTACAATATTAAAAAAAAAAATCAAGATGCAGAACACAAAAATAAGAGTACAGAAATCTTTACATCTGTGATTTCATATGCACAACTGAAATAAAGTTCTCCTCTCGTGCTAGAATCATTAGATCTGGCAACGAGAAGCACTGCACCACAATTACATCCGACTGGAACGCCCTTGTCGCGCCTCCGGATTTCGCCGTACCTCATTTTCATTTTCATCTACATTACCACAAACACAATATTACGATAATGCTTAGAGATTTCAGATGGTCCAGAGATGTACCTTAGTTAGTGCTTCAGCAGCAGTTTTCTCATCAGCCCTGGAGTTGCCGCCGTAGATATCTCTCTGAGCCATCATTTTCACTCGATTACTAAAGCACAAAATCACTACAATCCCATCATTTATACTAAAACAATAAATCGAACGACGTCGTTTAACAATTCTATACGTGACGGCTGAGTTATGTACTTTACATGACTGACTTAGGGTAGTATATTAAATTAACATTGATTTTACGGCTGAGTTATGCAGCAGCCATATTAATGGTGTTACGGCTGAGTTATGCAACGTCCATATTAATTTATTATATACCTTCTCGAGAATACAAAAAGTGTTGTTGGGGAGACGCAAACTATAATTATGTTTCTTGTTATCATCCACAAGCGTAATAATTACATTTTTAAAGATTTATTATTAAAAAGGAATTCAAAATTTGAATTCAAATTTTAGAAATTTATTTAATAAAATTTGACTATATTGCTGAGTTATCGAAATAAACGGCTGACTTATGAGATATTTGTAAATTAAAAATTTTATAACTCAAAATTTAGATTTAGAATGGAAATATGTATATTACTATTATTATAACCAATAAAAAGTAATAATTATAGACAAAGAGTGATTTTTACATATTCTGATCAAAATGTGTCAAACATTCAAAACATGACATTTAGGGGTTAGGGTTTGGGTTTGGGGTGTAGGGTTCATATTTCCAACATTATGGGTTTTAATTTAACAGTTTGGTTTTGGTTCTAATGTGTTTGATTTAAGGTGGTAATTTGGGTTTACTAATATGATAACCATTTCAAATTTTTAATATTTTTGAAATTACTTTTCGGTTATCTCCGGTTATGGGCCGGTTAGATTAATATATAACCATAAATCAAACACAAATGTTATCCAAATTAGGTAGATTAACTTAATATAACCGATAGTAACCTGAATATAACCGTAATTAATCGAAAATACCAATACAAAAAATACCAAAAGGGGAAAAATTAGTTTTTCGGTTCGGTTCAGTTTGTTCGGTTATTTAGTCTTATAATTAGAGTGATGGCTGAGTTATAGTTTATGACGGCTGAATTATCGTTTAGGGTCTTCTCATTAATATGAAAACGTATTCTTCTTTCTTTCCTGGATCTTTCGTTCTGTCAGATTCCTAATATAAATTAAAACGTCTCTCGATGTCACAAAAAGTGTTGTTAGGAAAACGCGAAAAATCACTAATTCTATGTCTGCTCAAATCCACACGCATAATAAATTCATAGAATGAGCTTTTTTCACAATATATTATTCAAAATAATTAAATAATTATTATTCGAATTTTATTTTTGTAAAAGTATTTCTCCAACCATTGAATATTAAAATTTTTATATGAATATTACTATCATTAAAACAAAGAAAAAGGTATATTTATAGACTTAGAGTGATTTCTACACATTCTAATTTGAGGGTTGGCTGAGTTATGAGATATTCACGACTGAGTTATGTAAATAATTTAGATAAAGTGATGGCTGAGTTATCAAATATTGTGGTTGACTTATCGAACTTTATGGTTGAGTTATCATTCCATAATGGCTGAGAAATCGAAATAACGACTGATTTATATTAATATGAAGCTACAACATAAACGAAATCAAAAAAACAAAAACAAAAACACAAAATCATAGTTCATAGTTCATAGTTCATATAGAAGACGACACGAAATTACAATGGAAATCACTTTCTGAAACCGACGTCATCTGGGCCAAATTCTTCAAATATATGGACCAAATCATTCCAAACTATGCTGCTCAACATCTCGGGTTTATTGCCACCTTTCGCCCATATCCTCTTGAGAGCACGCATCTGGGATCTGAATAACGTTCTAGCCACGTGTATTTACGCTACAATTAAAGGAAAGAAACGATAAGAGTATAGAATAATATCAATATGGTGGTTTGTTTTAGTGATCTTACCGCGTGGAGGAGAAACCATCGTCTCTTAAAGTGGAAGGGAATCAAGCGGTACGTCGGCCACGCATGGTGCCAGTTGTGTTGAAGTATTCCTCCAATCGCGATAGAGAGAACATGAAGGAACTTGAACCACGTAACAGTGGTTGTGTCAACCCAGGAACCCACACCAAGGTTTAGAACCAGAATATTCTCCCGATCAGTGGTGCAAATGATCGCTTCGACATCTCTAAAAAACTGTCCATCGATATGAGGAACAACTTCCATATCGATCGGAAGATGTAACAGATAGACAGATCTGTGATTTAGGAGTGTATAAAGAGAAACAATAGAAACGAAGAATGAGATGAAAGAGAGTCAGACATATGAATAAGGAGAATATAAAGGAAAAACAATATGAAAACGAAAAGTCACGTCTATTAGTAGGTTAACTTATGGTTTCCCGCCAAAATATTGCTTGACGGCTGAGTTATCGTTTGACGGGAAAACGAAAGGTCTCGTCGATTAATGTAATGGCTGAGTTATAGTGAGTTATGGCTGAGTTATTACGAGAAACAATCTGAAATTAGAAACAAAAGTAAATGGCAGATTTATATGATAGCTGAGTTATCACTAGGAATAATCTGGAAGTAGATGGCTGATATATATGACTTGACGGCTGAGTTATAATATTTACGGGAAAACGAAAGGTCTAGTCGATTCATGTTATGGCTTAGTTATAGTAAAGTTATAGCTGAGTTATGACGGCTGAGTTATCGTTTAGAATCGATAGTTTCTTTGTTTATTTCATTGAGAGGGAAAGTGAACAGTTAAAAACTGTTCACAAACCGCGAAAAAAAAAACTCTCTCTCTCTCTCGTCGGCGAAATCTCTCTCTCTCTCTCTCCGAACCCTAAACGATAAAAAACTCTCTCTCTCTCATTCGCTCTTTCTCTCTTCGTCGTCGCTGTCTTGTTCGTTTCCGTCTAAGCCGTCTCGTCTTCTAGTTCTGGTATGTGTCTTCCTCTTTATTTTTGAGTTATGCGCCTGATTGAGGGTTTTTGTCGATAGTTTACAGCTGCTTTATGGCTTAGTTATGTATTTGTGGCGGAGTTATTATATGCATTGCGTCTGAGTTTGTCATATTTTATGGCTGATTTATTTTATGCTTTACTGCTGAATTATATTTATCAGATGGCTAAGGATATTTCTGAAGAACAAGCAAGGGATTACCCCCCAAGAATTTGGCCAAAAAATGAAGTCTATTCTATATAGTAAACAAATTAATACCAATTTCAAGATGTTAGATTTCCCTCAGATTAGGGAATCAATAGGACAGGATGCGTGGGATGAAACGAAGAAAGTACCTATTGGAATAATCTATAAGCTAGTTGTTAGCCAATTCGTCTGGTCTGGTAAGGTTGTACATTTCCTACTATGTAACCAGTTAAGGGTACATAAGAAGGAGCTTTGGTTTGTCGTCGGTGGTCAACCTATCAGGTTTGGGTTGAATGAATTTGCTCATGTCACAGGATTAAACATAGACCCAATGCCGACAGAACGGTTTGAACTTGAAGAGGAACACAAAGCGTTCTTCAGACTTTTGCAAGTGCCTGGTGGAGAAGGTCCAACGCTACTTGAACTCAGAGAAGCATTAAAAGTGTGTCGGGGATGGGACCCTGAGCCTCGTAAATGGTTGGGGCTGTTGTGTTTTCAAGCCATTGGACTTTATGCCATCCATCAGAACTCTAGAATACCATTTGAAAGTGCAAAAAGAGTTTTTGATGATGAAGCCATGAAGACTTATCTGTGGGGTCGGTCAGCATTTGAAGCTCTTGTTGATTCTATAAAGATGTTGAAGCCTACGGGAAAGTCGTACACCCTTAGTGGTTTTACACCCGTGTTACAGGCTTGGGCGTATGAGTCAGTCCAAATCTTTTGAAAACGATTTGGGAATGCAACAAAAGAAAAAAATGGTGGCATACCGTTGCTTCAATGGGGTGGAAACCGTACACGTTCAACGCTGGAAACCGTAATTGCTGAAGAGATCAAAGCGCTTGGTGAGGTAAGGTTTATTAGTGGCTGAGTTATTATTTAGTGATGGCTGAGTTATGATTTAGTGATGGTTGAGTTATATTTTAGTGATGGCTGAGTTATGATATAGTGATGGCTGAGTTATGTTTTAGTGATGGCTGAGTTAAAACTTACTGACGGGTTTCATAATCTCTTATGTCACAGCTGCGTGTGACTAAAATGGTTGTGAAGGATGATGTAAGCGAGCTATTTCATACGTGGCCAGGTCAAGAAGACGACCCAACACTTGATCGCCTTATCCAAGACATACATGAGGGTAAGTTTGTTAAAGGTTTTTGGGATGTTAAGGGGAGTGATAAGAAGAAAAAGCGAAAAGCTAAAACAGATGTTGAGTCTGAATCTCCTCCCGCAAAGAAGCAGAAAGTCCAGAAGGTGGACGTTTCAAACAGTCAGGGTGGTGAATCTGGTGAAGGAGCTGCACAGAAGAGGAAGAAGATGAAGAAAGGAATAAAGGTAAGTGATATGGTGTATAGTGTGTTTATTTTATATGTAATCTTTCGTTAGCTTGTTTACGACGGTTTATGTATTCGTTTCAGTGTGCTAGTGAGGAGGAAGATGCTGGACAAGATGGGTCGGTTGCAACTATCGTTGAGTTGGTGTCTAATTTAACCTCAAGGTTTGACACCTTTGAAAAAAACATTGCTCTGGATCTGGAGAAGAATATTGGAGATAGAATAGAAAAGAGGATGAATGAAAGGATTGATACCAGGTTTGGATCTGTTGAGAGTGAACTCAAACAGATGAAAGAGCACGTGCTTTCCATGGGTGTTGGGCAAACTGGCCAAAACACTTATGATGCGTGTTTAAATTTCAAAATAACGAGCCTGTTACCAGAAGACCTTCGGGCAAAACTACAGACACCAAAAGGTCCACCAGTCATTCCAGGAAAAAAGCAACAAAACTACTTTGTCAACAGTCCTGCGGTAATGTCTGATTTATCTTAATTTTATGGCTGATTTTCCAGAATGTTTAGGTTGAGTTATCATTATCTGAATTATGTCTGAATTATGTTCGCTATGTCATACAGGTAGATGGCAGTGGTTTGGCTGGGATCAGTAGGAATCTGAATAAAGAGTTTGATAAAGATGATCTCTTAATTTCGTTGAGAAGTCTCCAGCTGCTACGAAACCAAATCAACGGCTGAACACGTGGAAAAATGCCAAAGATGCAAAGAAGGACAAAGAATTAGATGCAAAGAAGGCCAAAGAGGTTGCGGCAAAGAAGGCCAAAGATGAGGCGGCGGCTGCAAAGAAGGCCAAAGAGTTGGCGGCAAAGAAGGTCAAAGAGTTGGCGGAAAAGAAGGTTGGAGATAATCCGCAAAAGAGAAGAGGTAGAAAGACTACTAAGCCTACTGCCGTGAAGCCGTTGCAACTTGTAGAACCTGTTTTGAATGAGGGAGAAGCCGAAGCTGGTGCAAAAGCTGATGCAAACGCTGGTGCCGACGCTGCTGACAGCGTTATATGTGATATGACAGCCGAGTTTATGGCTGAAAACGATGTCCTTGAACCTGAATCTGAGGATGATGAGGAGGAAAAGATTAGGCTTGATAGAATTAAAGCTTTAAGACTGGAGAGTGTTAAGCTGTCCCCGGATGGAAGTGCATTGAATACACAACAAGCTACACAAGCGAGGATTTTTCTTTATATTGGGGACAACGGACTGACGTGCATGAGGAAGAACTGGGTACCTAGAGCTGGAATATATGATCCTCTGGCACCGGTTGATCCGATCAAGTTGAAAAAACTTTTGGAGTACCTAAAGACAGCCGAGTATGACCCTTTAGACCCTTGTTAATCACAGCTTGTTAACATTATATTAACCTGTTCTTATTTGTTTCTTAGGGATACACCATTAGGCAAGTCAACACCAAATATTGAATTCTATAGGACTCTCATCACCGAAAGAAAGAACTGGCCAGTGAAGCATGATACATTTGGGTGGCTGTCTGATGAAGTAAGTTTAACTTGATGTCTGAGTTATTATGTTTACGGCTGAGATATAATGACTTGACGGCTGAGTTATAATGTTTACGGCTGAGTTATAATACATAATGACTGAGTTGTTATTGTTGACGGCGAAGTTATAATACGTAGTAGCTGATTTGTTATTGTTTACAACTGACTTATATTACATTATGGCTGAGTTGTTGTTTACTACTCAGTTTTCTGTTTTACAGCACATGGGCGCGTTTATGAGACTCCTCAGTATTAGGTACAACCGAGATCCCTTCCCATATCACAACAAACGCATTACGTTTTTAGACCCGTGGTTCACCTGAACGATGGTTCGTGACTATGCTCAGTTCGAGATGAAACCCAAACTGTTTAAATTCAAAGGCAACTGTTACGAAGAGTTAGTTAAAGGTTTGATACCTTCAGATCAACCGACTAATTTGAAGTGGATAGAAAATGTGGAGCACCTGTATATTACTCCACAAACTGGAGGCAATCACTGGGTGGCGCTGCACGTGGATCTCATCAAAAGGCATATTGATTGCTATGATAGCATCGTGGGTCAAGCAAACAAAGACAGTGATATTAGAATGCTGAATGCTTGTAGGGCGTTTACGCGGATGATTCTAGAAATGATGAACGAGAACGTTCCTGACAAATGGCGTACACCTACTTTCAGTCAGTTCAGTTTCAGGAGGAAAAGTGTCTCCAAGGTCCCTCAAAACGTACATGTTGGTGACTGTGGCGTGTACGCTCTAAAGTTTGTAGAATGTCTAGCGCTTGGTTTGACTTTCGATGGCATATGTGATCAAAATATCCAGGCTATACGGGTTAAAATGGCAGCAGAAATCTACGATGAGGCACCTGATTTTATGAGCCAGTTTAAATAATGCATTATGTCCTTCGTTTCATTTCTTTTGGTAAGAATTGTACTATGATATGTAAAACATTTGGATTTCTTTTGGTAGGAATTGTACTTGGATTTGTAAAACTTTGATTTGTCTATTTTCAAAATTATGGCTGATTTACGGTTAAGTTACGGTTGATTTATATACTTCACACGGCTGAATTATGAATTACAATTGAATTATATACTTGTAATAACTGAGTTATGGTATTTAAGGGAAAACGAAAAGTCTCGTCGATTCATGTGACGGCTGAGTTAAAGTAAAGTTATGGCTGAGTTATCACAAGAAACAATCTGTCTGTATCTACTGACTCATTCTCTGGCTGCTATATGTATTAACTCATTAAATTCATCTTCCATCTTGTATTCTGCCCAACCAAATAATATACTTTTACGCTATCTCTGTATATATACAAGTATTTCCGTTTCTTTAGTCTATTACCTCTCAACTACAAACTAGAATAAAATTATTGTTTACAACACTATGTCCGCTTGAGCACTCAAGATGCCGGATCTCCCCGACGATGTTTTCATAAAAAATTGTTTCCCTTGCTGCAGAAGATCGATGGTGGTCACTTGGTTCTATTTTAAGGGCTCGTCATAGGGGCAAAAATGCAGTATACAATAAAGAAGTTCTAAAGACAGCTGCTATCTATTGCCTTTGTACTGATCCATCAGAAATCAACACATCCAATGCCCCTGATGGTGGCCTCCAAATTGAAGGGCGGTACAGGCCTTTCTTCGTCAAATGCTTTGACGCGGGCAACCCCATTGCCATTTACTACGAAGGGCTAAGGGTTGTGGCTGAGGATAGAGATATCCGGCGTGGGATTGATATTCTCAGTCGTAATGTACCGGCCGATGTTGATGCCACCTTAGCATGTGGGGTACTAAGTATTTGTCAAGGGAATGAGGTTATGGTTGTCCATTACCTCCAGCTGTTTGATGCACATCATTATCTTCTGCTGTCTGCGGGTGTCAGGGCAACCGGTGATGATTTTCTGTTTGCGTTATCTCGCTATAAGACTGCCCGAAAAAACTCATACACAGCCTCCCATCTCTATCCTGACAGCCCGTTACTCCCTTCACCCGCTTGTGCTGTGATGTGTTATTTGGATAACGGTCTCCATTCTCCTGGCTATGGAGACCGTTATGAAATCATGTGCAAAAACTGTTACCTTTGGTGGTTGTCCCTCAAAGTCTCTGAGATCCTTTAGGGTTTCCAGCAGTAATTTCCAGTCTGTTTAATTTAAAATAATTAATTTTCATTTCTTAGGCGAGTATCTATTTTCATGTATTAAAGGTCCCTGTTATCCACCTTTTTATGCTTCCACATTTTAGTATCTCCTCTCATTTAACGGCTGAGTTATAGTAAAGTTATGGCTGAGTTATCACAAGAAACAATCTGAAAGCAAACGACTGATTTATACGACTTGACGGCTGAGTTGTGGTATTTAAGGAAAAACGAAAGGTCTCATCGATTCATGTAACGGCTGAGTTATAGTGATTTATAAATCCGTAATGGCTGAGTTATAATGCATTATGGCTGAGTTATCACAAGAAACAATCTGAAAGTAAATGGCTGATATATATGACTTTACGACTGAGTTATGAAATTTATGGGAAAACGAAAGGTCATGTGACGGCTGAGTTATTGTAAGTTATGGCTGAGTTATCACAAGAAACAATCTCAAAGTAAATGACTGATATATATGACTTGACGGGAAAATGAAAGGTCTCGTCAATGCATGTGACGGATGAGTTATAGTGATTTATAAATCCGTGATGGCTGAGTTATCATAAGAAACAATCTGAAAATAAATGGCTGATTTATATGACTTCACGGCTGAGTTATAATATTTATATGAAAACGAAAGGTCTCGTCGATTCATGTGACGGCTGAGTTATAGTGATTTATAAACGCGTAATGGCCGAGATATCGTAATACCAGCTAAATTATATTAATATTAAACATTACAAAAAGAAATCAAAAAAAAAAGTTCAGAGTTCATAAAGAAGACGAGGCGACAGTACAATGGAAGATGGTTTTTAAAACCGATTAAGAGGAGGAGGAACCACGAACTTTTAGTTTCTCCCAATCAAGAGGAGGAGGAACCACACACTGTTCGACATCAGCCTCCGCAATCTCTCCCATAACCTTTAACTTCTTGTGCTCTGTCTCTAAGTCGACAAGTTCTCCATCCAAGATTTGATTCAGTTGGGATATTTGAGCGTCAATTAGTTCCACTTGATGCTCGAGGGCGGTCTTCTCTTCCTTCTTCTTCATATGGTCATCCATCATATGCAGAATTCCTTTGTAGCGATCAGTTGTCTCCGCCTCGGTCTCGACTCTCGTCTGAGTAAAAGCTTCGGACACGGCCAATAGTGCTTCCTCTTCCCACTTGAAATATGCATTTCTTTGACGTTTATTGGAACTTGCTCCGGCCATGCGGATGGATGGCTGATTGTCTTCGTCTCCCCACTCTGCCTTGCGTTTTTGACGTCTACTGGAACCCTCTCCATCCATAGCTGAGATTTGAAGGAAATGATCGAAGGAAATGCAATATAATGATAGATGGGATTTGAAGGTGAACTGATTGACGAAGGTGCAATATTTATAGGTGTAATGAGCGGAGAAGAAGAAACCGAAACGATACAATGAATTATATGAATATAATTAGGTTAACTTATGGTTTCCCGCCAAAATATTACTTGACGGCTGAGATATAGTTTTACGGGAAAACGAAAGGTCACGTCGATTCATGTTACGGATGAGTTATATTGAATAATGGTTGAGTTATCAAAAGAAACAATCTGAAAGTAAATGAATGATATATATGACTTGACGGCTGAGTTATACGGGAAAACAAAAGGTCACGTCGATTCATGTTACGGCTGAGTTATATTGAATAATGGCTGAGTTATCAAAAGAAACAATCTGAAAGTAAATGGCTGATTTATATTACTTGACGGCTCAGATATAGTTTTACGGGAAAACGAAAGGTCACGTCGATTCATGTTACGACTGAGTTATATTGAATAATGGCTGAGTTATATTAACTTATGCACCCATAACTTATGGTTCCCCGCCAAAATATCACAATGAATATAAACGCGTCTATTATTAGGTTAACTTATGGTTTCCCGCCAAAATATCACAATAAATATAAACGCGTCTATTATTAGGTTAACTTATGGTTTCCCGCCAAAATATTACTTGACGGCTGAGATATAGTTTTACGGGAAAACGAAAGGTCACGTCGATTCATGTTACGGCTGAGTTATATTGAATAATGGCTGAGTTATCAAAAGAAACAATCTGAAAGTAAATGAATGATATATATGACTTGACGGCTGAGTTATAATATTTACGGGAAAACGAAAAGTCTCAGTTTTCTGATTAGTGGAAGGGGATCGCAGTTGCGTTCCAAGTTTTAGTATAAATATAGGAAGGGTTGGAAATGTTCAGAGCATTCCAAACTCGAACGAAACTAGCAAAGATGCCAGTGACTACCCGATCTGCATGGTTGAAACGAGCCCGAGAACGGACAGCCGCTGGAGCTAGCGGTTTCGATCCGAATGCGTCGGATAATACCCCCCTCAGGAGGAGACGTCTCGATCCCGTGAACTCGTTCCAAGTTTCAACGTCGTCGAGCCGGAAGGGGATCCTTTGCAAAAGGAACTTTGGAGGTACCGAGCTCGCCGCAAGAGACTAGGCGCGTATATCAAAGCACTTCTTCTTAAACTCGAGTAAGTCTTTCGGCTCGAACGATTGGAAGGGACTATCCGAGTCCTGGATGAGCTCATCGCCGAAGGTTTCTTTCTGGCGAAGTGGCGCATGACTCGTCTACTTGCTGAGCATGCCTCGTGCGAAGAGCAGGTCTCCCGTATGGTAGTGCCCAACTTACCCGAAGGTGATTACAAACCTTTGGGAGAGTCTGACTTCCCGCGCATCACGGACGTCTGGGCCTACCGAGGTTGCCTGGAGAGGCTGAGGCGGTATGTCAACTACTTGGAGTCAACAGATCATTTCTTCCGCGAAAGCCATGCCATAGAAGGTCCATGTGCCTTCCTAGAGGAGATGGTGTCCAAGGGCTCCGAAATGCTGATGGAAAGGCTTGAAGCCTTAAGGCGGGAGCGTCAGTTCTGGCGATCTGAACTGAGCAAGCTGGTGGTGGAAGAACCGTTGGAGTCCGATCTATCCGGTCCGGCTCCCATTCTGAGACGACAGGACCGTCCAGAATGCTAGAGATGGGAATCAGTTTGTGCCGAGATCAGAAAACTCGTGATTAGCCTTCCCATGGGAACTAGTTCGGTGATAGGACGCTTGTCGCTTTTTATTATTATTTTTTTTATTTTGGCGAATTGCCGAACTGAATGTAATCAATTCGAATTTAATGGAAATTTAATGGCAATTCTTCAGCAAAGTCGATGTGAGATGAAAGAGAGTCAAACATATGTGAGATGAAAGAGAGTCAGACATATTTACGGGAAAACGAAAGGTCATGTGACGGCTGAGTTATACTGAGTAATGGCTGAGTTATCACAAGAAACAATCTGAAAGTAAATGGCTGATATATATGACTTGACGGTTGAGTTATAAAATTTACGGGAAAACGAAAGGTCATGTGACGGCTGAGTTATTGTAAGTTATGGCTGAGTTATCACAAGAAACAATCTGAAAGTAAATGACTGATATATATGACTTGACGGGAAAAGGAAAGGTCTCGTCGATGCATGTGACGGATGAGTGATAGTGATTTATAAATCCGTGATGGCTGAGTTATCACAATAAACTATCTGAAAATAAATGGCTGATTTATATGACTTCACGGCTGAGTTATAATATTTATATGAAACGAAAGGTCTCGTCGATTCATGTAACGGCTGAGTTATAGTGAGTTATGGCTGAGTTATTACGAGAACATGACCTTTAGGAGTTATGGTTAGGGTTAGGGGAAAATTAGTTTTCGGTTCGATTCGGTTTGGTCGGTTAATTAGACTTATAATTGGAGTTATGGCTGAGTTATAGTTTATGACGGCTGAGTTATTGTTTAGAGTCTTCTCAATAATATGAAAATGTATTCTTCTTTCTTTCCTAGGTCTTTTGATCTGTAAGATTCCTTATAAACGTCTCTCGATATCACAAAAAGTGTTGTTAGGGAAACGCGAAAAATCACTAATTATGTGCCTGCTCAAATCCACATGCATAAGAAATTCATAAAGTGAGCTTTTTCACAATAAATTATTCAAAATAATTAAATAATTATTATTCGAATTTCAAATTTTATTTTTGGAAAAGTATTTCTCTCACAATTGACTAACATGGCTGAGTTATTGACTTAAACGGCTGACTTATATGATATTTGACGGCTGAGTTATAGTTTTACGGGAAAACGAAAGGTCTCGTCGATTCATGAGATGGCTGAGTTATAGTGAGTTATGGCTGAGTTATTACACAAAATAATTCGAAAGCGGAAAACGAACATAGTGAGTTATAGTGAGTTATGACAAGTTTTCACATTGTGCTCAACTTGCTTACATCGCGAACATGCGTGTTGCTTCCTAGGGCGTTTATTTTCAATGGCAACTTCCAAAGATGATTTAATCCTACGCTTCTTGGGCCTTCCTGGCTGGTTCACAACAATCGGAGGCAAGCACTTCTGATTATCCACAGCTTCAGGAGCAGGGAATGATTCATCTGGAGGCATGATTGAACCAGCCCAATCCGTTAACCAAATCGACACTCCTAAATTTCGGATCGCACATGGATATATGAGACACATCCATATGCTCTGCAGCTGCGATTGCATGGATGCATGGTATTTTCTCGCGCTCGAAACAACGGCATGTGCATTTTTTTAGTTCCAAATTTACAACATGCAAAGATGATCCATATCTCACTTGCACACGTACAGCATCAATCGTTAGTACCTCCATAAGTCTTGCTGCGGTGACACGGTCCTTGTAGGGAGTAGAACAAAAAAAAAACGTTTTTGGCTGAATTTTGAAAACAATCACGGCTGAGTTATAAAAACAATTCTGGCTGATTTATGGAAACTATAATGGTTATGGCTGATATATGGAAACAGTGACGGCTGAGATATGAAAGCTGTTATGGCTGAGTTATCAACATTGACGACTGACTTATGTAAACTTACCTGTAACAGTTTCTCAACACCTCGAGTGAGCGTTGTTAGCTGCGATTTCGCATCCTCTCTCCGTTCAGAAAACCATCTGGTCATCATATTCCGTATCGATTCTAGCAGTCGAACTATGGGAAGACTTCTAGCATTTGACAGTGCATGGTTCATTGATTCTGCAATATTCGTTGTCATTAAATTGTACCTTTCACTCGGGAAATGAACGCGCGCTCACATTCGGACACCAGCTCGTTGGAGGTATCCATGTAGTTCGTGATGACGTGCTTCAATTTAATTGAAAGCCTCATTAAAATCAGACAGCCTAAAACACCTTGCCTATTTTTTCACCAGAGGGAACAAATGTTTTCCTTTGAACTTCACCAAGATGTTCTTATACAAATGGTAAGTGAAAATTCCATGCGAAGCCAACGGATACACTTGACCAATCGCTTTCCCTATTGACTTATGTATGTCGGAGATTATCGCAAGATCCTTTTCGTCAGGAATGGCAACTTTGAGTTGTGTAAAAAACCAACGCCAAGACTCATCATTTTCAGTGTAAACAACAGCGAAAGCTAATGGGAAAATTTGAAAGTTACCATCCTGAGCTAGGGCTGTTAGAAGCGTCCCTTTGTAACTACCATGGAGAAACATTCCGTCGACAACAACAACTTTGCGCATGAAAGCAAACCCAGCAATACTCGCACCAAAAGCAATAAAAACATATTTGAATCTATCTTCATCATCTATTTGAAGACGCGTGACTGTACCCAGATTTTCCCTTCTTAACTTGTACATGTAAGAAGGCAATTCGCTAAAACTATCCTTAGGAGTTCCCTGATCGATCTGCCTTGCATTCAGCAGCGTTCGATATGCCTTCCAATAACCCATCTGTTGACACCAAACAAATTAATAAATCAGCCATAACATATAGATAACTCAGCCGATACATTCGAATAAGTCAGCCGTAAATAATCAATAAATCAGCCGTAACATGTAAATAACTCAGCCTATACATATCTATAAGTCAGCCATTATTATCAAATAAGTCAGTCGAAACATAGTAATTACCTTTAGAATAAATTGCTTATTGAAAATGATTCCGACACTTTTAGGTTTAACATCTGGACCAAGATCACCAAGATAGTCCCTGTAAAGACCTGCCAATACATCAGCTGTTGATTGGCGGGATCTAGTAGAACGTTCCATCATAGAACATGTGTGTTTCGAATCGTATAAACGAACATGAAAATCCGGGTCATCCCCTTGTACAGATGCACAAACTCTCCAAAGACATCCTTCAACCCAGCACCTATAAACCACTTGTCTCGGATTTGATACTGGTATATTAAAATCAAATCCATCCCTAACCGAAATAAGTTTCACGTGATTCCTCAACTGCTTTTTGCTCATGTATCGTTGTCCTACAACAATTTTTAGCGTTGACACCTCCAACCTAACAGCCTCCGGATTCATCTTCGATCCGGAAAAGTTATCATCTTTATGAGCTTTCTTCTGAGGAGGCGGAGTAGGTGGGTCTTCCTCTTTACTCTAAGGCTCGCCCAATACAGAAAACTTCTCGTCATCAGATGACTCACCATCGGAGTCGTCGAAAACATCAAATCGGCTTGAAAATTCATCGTCTTCTTCTTCGTCAGATGCTACTTCGACAACTTCTTCTTCTTCTTCGTTTTTTTTGTCAATGATTTTACCATAATCAAAACAAGTGCCTTCAAATCCCCCACCGTACACTTCGTATGTAGATTATACTTTCGAGTCACTTCTTGGCCGAATCATACTTCCTCTAGCTCCACTAGTTTCTATAGACTCTTTCGCCGAAAACTCTACACAGAGACGTAGATGATCGGTTTTCCATAGCCCCAAAAAACATTGCAACTGTTGATCATTGGAGACAAAAACTGGTGGAGTATCATGTGCCATATGTTTTCAGTGCCTTGTTCGAGAACATGTAGCTCAGCTTTAGCTCATGGCTAGACGCGTCCAATCTGTAGTCTTCAAGAACAAGCTCCACAAGCTTGTCGTGTGTTGTGCCTCCATCTATCTGCACAACTATACACCCTCTATCGTCGGTGTTAAATACATATCTCTGTGTCTTTACCCAGTTACCGGAAACAACTAGTACCGGAACTGGATCCATGGAAGATAATGAAGAAAAAGGTGAAGAAGAAGTAGAAGCACAAGGTGAAGAAGAAGGTAAATAGTTCACTTATTAACCAGTTGAAGAACAAGAGTCGAACGACCCGTTTCGTATTTCCGGAGAAAAAAAATGATGACATGGAATGCTGACATGGATGTTGCGTCCAAGGTGGCAAGTCAGCCATCAAACAAATAATAACTCAGCCTAAATAAAACTTAGCCATCAAACAAATTATAACTCAGTCACAACATCAATAACATTACAGTAATTAAAAAGCAAAAAAATTGATGCAAAACTCAGCCGCTTCATCAACTGAAAATATGTAACTCAGCCGTATCGTTTAATAAGTCAACGTGACTGAATAACATTCTAGTAATTAATCTTTATTACGACTGAGTTGTACGATAAGTCAGCCTATTACGGCTGAGTTATAGTTTTTAACCATAACTCAGCCATAACAACATCTCATAAGTCAGCCGTTTTTCATAACTCAGCCAGTCGGAAAAAGGTAACTCAGCCATGTCGTAGTGATAACTCAGCCAAAATTTTGACAACTCAACCATCGGGTGAAAATTCAGCCGTAAGGACGGCTGAGTTAGAGCATAACTCAGCCAGATTTTCATAAGTCAGCTGTAACCCTTGGCTGAGTTAGAGCATAACTTAGCCAGATCATAAGTCAACCGTAACGCTTGGCTGAGTTATGCTCTAAGTCAGCTGTCCGCTCTTACTCAAACGTTTTTTAATAAATCAGCTGCAACATACCTATAACTCAGCCTCAACATACTTCTGTAAGCTGAGTTATGGTTACATGTCAGCGATTTCTGACGTGGCGTCTGACGTGGCAATGACATTTTTGTAATTACGTTTTTTCCGGTACCATAAAACAAGGGCACGCTGGGTATTTTAAAAATACCCAAAATATTCTATTAATAAAATCTTTTTTTGTAGATTCTGGTAATATTACCTAAAATGTATAACATTTGAGTAAATCTCCCTTTTCAAAGATTTACATTTGTTGGAATCATGTGTAATATACTAATGTGACAGTCCCACATTGGAAGAAACAAACTTTTCTTTTTTTTGTAGAAATAAGTTAAGCTACTATGTTCGTACGCTGAGCTTAGTAGCATTTGCTTGTGATCCGAGTGGAGACAATAAATGTGATGGAACATTGGGTCGATCTCATTGAGTCGGGTTCGGGTTTGGCTTTCTACTAGCCTGCCCATTCCAAGTCAGGAGTTGCGATTTCAGTCCCGAGCGAAGGCTTGGATTTGATCTCTCAGACTGCGTGAGGTTGGTTTCACAGAGCGGCGTCCACCTCCCACTTTTGATGGTGGAAGGAGTACAGGTCAGTGCCTTCCGAGTCCACTATGACTCAATAAGCTGACTCCAACTGGACCATCACTTTTTTTTTGCAACTAAATCACATACATACAAATTGAACTTTCATTTATTGTTTAAGAATCAAGCTAAGTTTTATGTAACCAAACCATATATATTCAGTGGTGAAGAACGAAATGACGATTATTTTATTATCTTTGAATCTCTAGTGTACATATATATTCAGTGATGAAGAACTTGAACGAAGGTAAGAACATCTTCATTTCCAGTGACGATCTCGTTGCCTTCATCCTTCTCCGGCAATCCCCAATCGAAGAAATAAAGCAAATGCAACAATGCCAACTCAACAAGCATTATTCCCATTTTCATCCGTGGACATAATCTCCTACCAGATCCAAACGGTATAAGCTCAAAGTTTAGTCCTCTCTAATCTATGGAACTGTTGAGAAACCTGTCAAGGTTAAACTCATCTGGGTACTCCTAGAGTTTTGGATCACGAGCAATCTCATAGGCATTGATAATGATCTGTGTTCTTGTAGGAATATTATAGCCTTCGATCTTGACATGAGACAATGTCTCTCTTGGAAGCAAGAGTGGAGCTGACAGATGTAACCTGAATATCTCCCTGACCATGAGCTTGAAGTAGTGAAGTTGATTTAGATCTTATTCTGTGATTCTCACCTTCTTATTGTCCCAAAGTGTTTCTAAATCTCGTCTTGCACTTTCTTCATCACTTTCAGGTTTCTGATCAGGTCGGTCATTGCCCATACCGTTGTGGAATCATGATATAGAAAATGAGAGTAGCTGTCGCACATGTGAAGTCAAGATAAGAAGAAGTGGATCACGTGTGATGGTGAGCTGGTGGAAATGGGAAAGGAATGCCAACATAACGGCAAACAAATAATGGTAGTTAACATTGTTTGTTAACTTAGTATAAGAGCACCTGTTAGCTTATTTTTCCCTTTATGCAAAATCTGAATTGTTGTTCTCTTTTCATTTCGAGAAGTTTCTAGACATTTCCCTCATCGTCTTGTTGGAGCTTCTCTGTGCAGTCTATTGCAGATGAGAAGTTGGTGCTGCGTTTCATGAACGTTTTATCAACTTATCTTCAATCGAATCCATTTTCCTCTTATTAACATTTTATGTTATCAATGGTATCAGAGCGAGTCGTATCCTCGGAAACAATGGAGCGGATGAGAGAACATGCTTTGTTGAGGGAGGCGGTTGATCGTGAAACAAAGAAATCGCTGGGAGCTTACAATTGCGGATGATACTCACAGCTAAGATCTCCACCTCCGATCGTAATTCCTAACACCAACAATGAGAGATATGGTACGTCGAACATCTATTATGATGCTAATGGTTTTACAAAACTTGATATGCTCAGATTTGGTGGTGATAAAATTGGGGAATGGTTGTTCCAGATCGAACAATTTTTCTAACTTGATCCTACTCCAGAGGAGTTAAAATTTAGTCTCGCTTCATCTCAATTGGATGATATAGCTGCTACTTGGCATAAATCAATTGTGCAATCAGTTCTATGGAAGTATGTGAAGCATGATTGGGCGATTTACAAAATATTGTTGCAAGGTAAAACTAAAAGATTGTTGGATGATTCAATTGCTGAACTGAAAAAGTTGCAGGAGACTGAAAGAATTGAAGTGTATCATGCTCGTTTCATGTTGATTAGAACTAAAGTGAACTTAGATGAAGAATATTTGGTTAGCTTGTATTTGACAGGATTGTAGAAGGATATTCGAATGTATATCAAGCTATTTCACCCTTAATCCGTTCAATAATGCTTCTTGGTGGGAAGATTGTGTGCGTTAGCTCACCCAACAAAGTATTCTAAGTCTGACTTCACGGAGGAGAAGCAAGTGGCTTCTGTTAGTGTGAAAAAATATGAGAACACACATCCTCATGAGTTTCTTGTTATGGAATTGGAAGCACATGGGGTTGAGATATCAATTGGCTGTGACATTAAGACTAGTGAATCATATAATAATGAAGATCACTTCTTTAGTGCTTCATACTTGGTGGTGAAGGAGCAGCATAAGCTGTTAGAGGATTTTGATAAAACTGATGCATTATTGTCACCCAATGATCTTGTTTTTGTTGATTTACAGTTTGGTGTGGGAAGTGATATGGTCTGTGTCCAACACTTTATAAGTCCAGAAGTTGTTGGAGATAGGAAGTCTCTTAAGAGAAACAAATCGGTTCAGCAGGAGATCTTTGTTGCAGAGAAAAGCTTGTTGCAACAACATGCTTTGATTTGAACGCATGCACTTCTTCTTTTTTATTTTTTTGTCAAACAAGTGTTTTCATTCAAATCAAAGCCTCATAAAGAGGTGGGTTCTTACAACATACATCACAATGAATAAAAGAAAAGAAGGATAAAGGTTCCATGAGTTGTTTAAAGAGATTCTCAAACCTTGGAAGTTTTACAATATTTGAAGAATCTATTGGTACCAAAGTGGATTCGACCATGAAGGCATGCTTCGCGAAATCCTTGACCAATAAGTGATCATAAATGGCTCTAGCGGTTGACGCCATCTAGCTTTGAAAAGAGTGTTCCATAGTGGATACACTAGACGGGTATCTCGCCTACATGAGAGGTAAGGTAGTTGGAGCGATGTCCTTTAGCATTTTCAGACCGAGACCCATGTCTCTAGTAGGAGCTTTCACCGGGGATCACAAGAAGTGGATACCAAACTGTAGCAAAGCAGGTGAGTCCTCCCTCACATGAAGCTCATGGCAATGGATATTAAGGAATTTCACACAAAGCTTGGAGCCAGTTTGGTCCTGAATTAAGATAACTACCCCCGAACTTCTTATCAGTTGGCGATATGTGGCAATTAGGGACAAAGGGTGTAAGCTTCAGAATAATACGGATTGATGGATCATATTCCAACTTAGAGATCAGCAAAGAAAACATCCGAACACTGCTTATCGGCTGCCTTGACATGGATATAGCTCAGACCATTCTAAAGAACACAATATACTATTACCGAGGAGCCCTCGACTTGACCAAGCAGATATGATTGGAACTAGAGAAGTTGAGTTTGATATCACAATATCATTCACGGAATTAGATACTATACTCCAAACCCTTACCAATACAAACAAATCACAGCACAAGAAACTTCGACACCCACCATGACTAGGGGCAGAACAACCATTCTCAGCCTTACATGAACTTAGCAATACTCTTGTCAATAGGACCGATGTATCCTTGAAATAACTGATTAACACAGAGATAAACTTAAAGTTTCGGGGATACAATGAAGGCTGGTTGATAAAGCAGCGGTAACCAACACTCCGTGGAGATGTGGTCATAATGTCGTAGCCTTTCAATACATTTAGCCTAAACCGACGCAAGAACACAATAATCCAACCTAGGGGAACCAAGACTCTTCTAGCATAGTAATCAAGACCAGCTAATCTAGAGTTAATAGGTATTATGATTGAGATTGATAGAGGGATATAATGAGCGGACCTGGGCAGATGAGATCGATGTCCAGAGTCACAACGTCGAAAGTGGTTTAAAGAGAGTAAGTCTTGACAGAGCTTGAACAGAGGATAATATGGTACCAAGGTTTCATTGATAAATAACCAATACTCGTTCCATGGGTTCAAGTCGAACTTCAGATGGAAACTGTAGCCATCTAACAGAGAGGATCGAAACTCCATGTCGGATTGGTTTGGCAAGAAAGAAAGCACGATGGACCTGAACCATATGTTTTTTGGATTTGGACATAAGCTTCTGTTAATGGGCCGATGCCTGGGAATAAGGCCCAAAGTTAAAAGGAGATCCAACAACAATGAAAACCCTAGAGTCGCCTTAGTTGGATATGGGAGGAGGCGCTGTAGGCGGCTACGGCGAGACGGTTTCTTATGCACTTCTTCATGAGTCTTCTATGCCAAATGAACGCAAACACACGTTTTTTAAGTGTTGGAGGTTCAAGTTTAAAAAAGAGTGACACCAAGAGATTTTAAATCTTGTTTTTATTTAGCAAGAAACTAATAAAGCTGCAAAATGCAACTAAAGCATATCTCCATTTGTTGGGGACCAGCAATGTGGTAGCAAATGTTAAGATTTTGTTTGTTTGTGAGCTGAAACTTCATGTTCACAAGCTGCTTTGTCAGTTGCTTCTTTGTGCCATTAATATGAATTTGCAGAGGAAGCCATCTAAGTTTCATAAGACTTGGAAATTTAGGTTCAAGGACTTGCAATTGCAGAGGATTCTGGCACAGTGGGGATTACAACATTGTTATTTTCACTACAAAAATAAGGCAGTTTTGGATGAGTTGGTGAAGACTGTAACACCACACATGTCCCAATTGTTTTGCAAGCTGAAGATGGAGTCTAAGCCTTGGATGTTTACTTATAAGAGCCTGAAGTACTTGGAGTTGAAAAACTCAAAACATAAAGCTATAAAACATAAGGCTGGAACGTTACATGCGGCTTCTACAGTTTCAAGACTGATGGTGCTGAGTTTGTTAAGGATGAAAGCAGATGGTTTGTGGAGGTTATTGGCCTACTTGGGCATTCAGACCTTGATAACAGGTTTTTCACCCAGGGTATCAATTTCCTATGCAGTTGTAGTACAAAGGGTTATCAATCCAAATGGTTGTTTATGCTAGCAGGAAGGATGCAATCAGAACAATGCAAGTCAAGCCAAGCAATAATGGAGTTTTGTCTAACAATCCTAAAATAATAAAAGAAAAGAATATAAACAAGGAACCACACGACCTAAGCACTCGATGCAAGCATTCGAGTACAGGATCGGGTGGAGTGATCGAGTAAGCAAAGAAGGTATGAACAACTCGAGCGGTTACTCGAAGTAGGTGATCGTGTACCTGTTCGGGTAAGGGATCGAGTGATGAATAGAAATGCAAGCAATTAAAATACGAAAACTTCTAAGGATGGGGTAATCGAATCCTAAGTATTCCTAACCAGTACAAATGTCTTACATGCCTCAAACAAATATTTCCTAGACAATGAATCTCTAAAATCTTGTTAAAACACTCTCGTGATAGAAACAATCAACCTTGATCACTCCCCTACCCAACTCTCGTTGGAGAAACATGACCAAGCAGGCATTAAGATCCGATTCATTATTGTCAGTAAACCCCTTACTAATCTAATCTCTTAGGCTAAGTGAGTAAACCTCTAGCATTGGTTGATTCAAGCATCTCATCTACACCTCTCGGTGGTAAAACACCTTAGATCTAATCTCACCCTCTCGGTTTGTTGACAGCATTAAGAACACCAATCTAGAAGGAAATCTATTAAACATATACAATCAACTAAGACATCCTAACCGATCAAGAACACAAAATCATATATCTCATCCCTAGAAACTTTACTACACTACTCGGAAATCATAGCAGGAAACATCAAAGCAAATATAAACGAAAATTGCATTATATTAAACGATAAAGTAGAGGGATAAGAGTACAAGATAGAAATCTAAAGAAATGATAGAAAGTTATGAAATAAAATCTAAAACAAAAGGGAAAAGTGTTTGAGTCGCTCAGTTCTCTCACAGAAGCTCTCGCTCTCTGGTTTGAGGGTCTGCGGCGTGTTCGTTTGCGAGGAAGGAGAGGAGGGGTTTATATATGGAAACCCCTTTGACCTAGCTTCCCAGACCTGCCCGAGGGTCTACTCAATGGTACACGAGGATGAGGTCGAGTTAGTCCTCGGGTAGATCTTCGGGTTGGTCTTCATGCTCTTGGATCCTCCTTGATCGTGTTGGGGTTCGGACTCGTTCTTCCAGCTCGATGGCTCCTTCGGGTACATCTTCGGGTTTGTCCTTGTTTTTCCCCAGTTTAGGCTCTTAAGCACCTGTTTTCATCCAAAATATGCAAATGCGAAAATGCAACACCCTAAATGGCCTAAAAGTGAATTACTACAGTTAATGACCTAAAAATGCTAAGTTAAGGGTATGAATAATGCAAAATATAGACAAAAAGAGATGCTAAAAACATGTAAATTAGATAGTTATCAGACCTCTACTATAAATTTATGAAAACTTAAGAGATTGCAAGTATGGCTGAGAAATAGAACTAGTGGAAGCTGCTGGTATTGATAAGGGGAATAGATGGAGCAAAGGTAGCTTTGTCTTACAACTGCAACTTAAATTCATGGAGCTCAGTTCAGAGATTCACGAAGACATCTTGGTGTATGTCATTTAAAATGGCCAATTTAGCAGTGTTCTCCCTAGATGTGCTTCTACAACAGTGTTTTATTTGCAACAGCCACCAGAAATATCTACCAAGGGAGACGAGCTAGTATCTTCTGTAATTTTAAGATGGTTGATTGCAAAATTGTAGACTATTTCAGATGAAGCACTCATAGAAGGAGGGTACATAAACTTCATCAGTTTTGGAGTTCAAACTGAATCCAAGAGGAGCGACTGCTTTGATTGTTTTCAAGCATTGGTTATAGTGTGAGTAACTAAACTGAAGATGGAAATGTAGATTGTTGTTAACGAAATGTCTCTGTCTTCTACAGTTATGGAAATCAGAATGGAAGAGATGATTGGAGTCCATGTAATGATGAATTTTGTTTTCAAACAAACAACAATCTCATCTTTTCAGTGTGTTGAGCACAAATCTTTTGATAAAAAGTTTCTGCAGTTGCAAAGTATTAAGAAACACAAGAAATGTCATAAAACTTGGAGATTCAATTACAAATTTGATGAAGAGGATCAAAGAATCTTCATCATCTTGAAGGGGGTGTAGCCAAGTGGTTTCAAAATTGACACTATCTCTAAATATTGTTGTTGATTGGAAGGAGACAATTGAGTGTGAACAAGCTGCAGGCCATATATGTTTTTATTTAAATTGTTGTCTTTCTTTTTTGGATATTACTATTGAATATATATTATTTCTATTATGAACATCATGATGTACAAGTTTTCTTTTCAATTTTATTTGTCATATTAAGATATGTAGCGTATTTCCTATTTTGCTTTAAAATAATATATATGAAGTTATTATGTAATTATTTTTCAATTTCTATTCACTTATTAATATTATTCTAATCATGTATCATTTATCAATATATAGTTAATTAACATATATTTCATATATGTTTATATTAATTTTTAAAAACAAATTGTGAATTGTAAATATATACTCCCTTTGTTCCTAATTGATCCATTTTTTTTAGTATTTTCACAAATATTAAGAAAAACAAAATATTAAAATTTGATCATAAATTTCTTGTTTTTTGGTAAATTTCAATTTTCTATAACTCACCAATAGTATTTAGTTATTTTCATGAAATTTAAAATTCATCATCAAAACCTATTAAAAAGTGTATTGGTAATTTAAAAATAACATCTTTTTGAAACAATTTTTTGCTAGAAATAGGATTAATAAGGAACGGAGGGAGTATAAATTAGATTTCGGTCTCACTTATATTGGTACAATTGAATCATTTCTCTATATGATTTTAATATATGGTTTCATCAATCATCTCGGAAGACCATATCATCTTGGATAATATTTATCTTCATAATTGAATCTAAATAATATAATAAATAATAGATTAGTTTTTTTGAGTTTGTTGGACAGTGGAAAAACTATTGAGTGAATTAAGAAAGCTATAAAACAATAGAGAGAAACATTTTAAATTTGTGTACAAATTTTGAAAAATACTTATTTAAATGAATAATTATGTAATATAAACTATTTAATAATCAATTTATTCAATAAGTTACTTAACTCTTTTAAAAATATATAATTACATATTTTGTTATATTAATTTCAAACACACAAACATGTGAGAGACAGTGTCAAATACTAAAAACGTTTGCTAGAATAATATCTTCTATAATGTATTATGTAGTTTTTAAAGTGAGAGTAAGAACGAGTCACCTTACCTATCAGATTCGAACACATGTAAGTTTTTAGAATTTGTTAACAAATATTGTCTTGATTACCTAAAACCAAAAAGATAAACACAAGCCAGACCAATATAATTTAGAACAAAAGAAAATTACAAATAAACAGAACTTTTTGGTTTAAAAAATAAATATTCTCCGAATATCACAAAATGTTGGAGTCGTTTCCAAAAGTTAGATTTACATTTCTGAGAATCTTTAAATGGACCGATCAAATTTTAAAATTTATTTTGTTATTTTTTGGCGCATGATTTATATATCAATGAAAAACTCAGACTTTATAACCTAATTTTGAGAAATACAAACTCTCTTCTTCGTTTAGAAATTTTCAAGCTATGAGTGGAAACAATAATGTTCTAAGCACCATATTTTATGTATGGATGATTTGATTTTTTTCTTTATATATTATTTGACACTCTCTCTCTCAAATTCTCTAGTTCAGTTCCAGGAAAAAATCGAACGATGTATTTAAAATTCCATGAGTTTGGAACAAACCATGACTTATCTCTATGATCTTCACCAGATTAATCAACGTATCACTTTAGCAAGTAAGTTATATCAAAAAGAAAAAAAAAATTTGATCTCAAAATCAGAAATAAAATAACTCAAAAAAGAAAAAACAATTCGATCTCAAAATCGGAACTAAATAACTTAAAATAATTAATTATCTTCTCTCTATATATAATGTTTTTCTTCTGTTGTTGTTGTAAATGTAGTATATATATCTGAAGCTTGGACTACAATTTCAAATATATTTTCTGGAGTTTATGCAGCAAAACAGTTAACGAAAACAAAAAAAGCATTTACATGTCTTAATATAATTTTTTTGATTGTTTCAAAGAACAGCGATTTTGGAAAAAGCAATCATAAACAATGTATCAACAAAATATAACAATTGTTGGAATAAAAAGAAGACTGTGTAATATATATGTGACAAAGTCCTACATCGGAAGAAACAAACTTTTCTTTCTTGTATAAATAAGTTAAGCTTTCTGTGTTGGTACGTCGAGCTTAACAACGTTGGCTTGTGATCCGAGTTGAGACAATAAAGTTGATGGAACATTGGGTCGATCTCATTGAGCATAGTTCTATGGACCAAGCGAAGGCTTGGGTTTGATCTCTTATAGTGAGGATCACAGTCCGGTGCAACCAAATCAAGCTTAGTTGTATGTAACCAAACCATACTAGATTTGTACAAAAAAATTTATAATTAAAAAATGAAAATATAAGTTGCATTTGTTTGTTATATTTTTTGTTAAGATTAGAATTTAAAATTGTATAATTATATTGTGATTTTTAATTTTAAGATTTAACCCGCGGTATATTATATGATAACTTGTTTTTTACATTAGATATGTTTAGTATTTTAATATTGATAGAGTATGTAATATTAGAATGTGTAGGTCAATGTCCATTATGACACCAAACTGTTTTTTCTAGGTATCTTATATAACTAACAAAAAAATTATGTTAGATAAAATATAAAATTATATTTTTTTTTTAGTTTTATATAATAACATTGAGATATTTGTTATTTTATTTGCTTTAAGTATATAAAAATTATAATTTTCATTTGGAATTTGCTTTACGTATAAAAAATTATAATTTTCATTTGAAATTCTATTTGTTTTAAGTATAGAAAATTTATAAAAATTAATAAATTTGAAATCGATTATGTAAAATATTAGATTGTTTCTTTTTAAAAAAAAAGATTGAAATATTTTAATTTTAAACGAAGACAGAAAAGGTATTCTAGAGATATTTTAGTAAATGTATATTGTTAAATGTAAAGATTGTGTAAGTATAAACCGAAACTGGTTTTGGAAATAGAAATCAATTTAGTAGAGATATCTTCTGAAAATAATTGATTTTTTTTTTTTTTTTTTTTGTATATTATGAAAATAATCGATTTTGATTCCCATATTTTACTTATTATTTTTTTATGCATTTTTTTAGAGAGCAATTATGTAAATAAATTTTTTAATAGGCTAAACTTTAAGGATAGAATACAAAATGTAATTTAAAATGTATATATAGATATATTCAGTGGAGAAGAACAAAGTGACCATTATTTTATTATCTTTAAATCTCTAATGTACTGTGTACATATATATATTCAGTGGTGAAGAATTTGAACGAAGTTGAGAACATCTTCATTTCCGGTGACGATCTCGTTGGCTTCATCCATCTCCCGCAATCCCCAATCGAAGAAGTAAAGCAAATTCAACAATGCCAACTCAACAAGCATGATTCCCATTGTCATCCCTGGACAGATTCTCCTACCAGATCCAAACGGTATAAGTTCAAAGTTTAGTCCTTTATAATCTATGGAACTGTCGAGAAACCTGTCAGGGTTAAACTCATCGGGGTTCTCCCAGAGTTTTGGATCACGAGCAATCGCATAAGCGTTGATAATGATCTGTGTTTTCGCAGGAATATCGTAGCCTTGGATCTTGACATGAGACAATGTCTCTCTTGGAAGCAAGAGTGGAGCTGATGGATGTAACCTGAATACCTCCCTGACCATGAGCTTAAAGTAGTGAAGTTGGTTTAGATCTTCTTCTGTGATTCTCTCCTTCTTGTCCCCAAGTGTTGTCCGAATCTCGTCTTGCACTTTCTTCATCACTTTCGGGTTTCTGATCAGCTCGGTCATTGCCCATACCGCTGTGGCAGCGCTTGCGCCTACTCCTGCTAGAAATATGTCCTGTGACATAAAACCAAAAACACAAATGTTAATGTTGCAAGATCATCAACCACTTCGGAATAGATATATAAAACTTGAAAAAGACTATTATATTTTAGGTTTACGTACCGAGATCATCCCTTTGAGATGATCTGTGGTGAACTTGAAAGCATCTCCATCTTTCTCTTGCTTCTTCATCATATCGATCATCACGTCAATGATATAGGACCTCTCTCTTCCAGGCTTGAGATGATGATCGAGAATATTCTGAAAGAAAGTGTCTAGTTCCGAGAAAAGATTGTTCAACCTCTTGCTCTGACCGGAGATCCGGTCGATGAGTCTGCCGATTCTCCCGGGAAAGAAATCAGAGAACAGAGAATCTCCTATGACCTCATCAGACTTGTGCACAAGATCAACGATCCTATCTTCATCAACGAAGTCACAATCATAGAGATTGATCCCGAACCCGATCCTACACACTATATTTCCGATCAAAGTGAAAAGGGTTTTCTCAAGATTCACCGGAGATCGTTTCGTAGCAAACTCAGAGAGTTTCTTGACACACAAGTCGTTCTCTTCCTCTCTGATGTACCTGAAAGATTGAAGCTTTTTCAAGCTGAAGAGCTCGACCACCGAGAGCTTCCGCATCACTCTCCACTCTTCACCGTAAGGTGCGAACCCGACGTCTTTAAAGTTGTAAAAAGCTGCTCTGGTCCCGGCCGTCTCTGGTCGACTACAACACTCAAGATCGTGGATTTTTAGAACTTCCTCTGCTGCTTCTTTCGAAGAGATCACCACCACGGGGACGAATCCGTATTGGAGAAGCACCACTGGTCCGTATTTGTCGGAGAGATTTCGACGATGCCTGGGATGTAATTCGCGGCGTTGGTGTAAGTTTCCGATGATCGGAAGCGTCTTTGGACCAGGAGGAAGCTTCCATTTCGAAGATTTGAAAATGTTCAAGAAGATTAAGATAAGGGGTAAGAGGCAGAGGAAACAGAGGAAGAGTGACATTTTTTCTTGGCCTTCTTCTTTCTAGAGGTTTAATAGTCTCCTTTTATGTATTCCTTTTTAAAGGGAAAATTATTATTCAACTCATAACTCATAAGTCACTTTTGTCCGCTGTAGACTTGTAGTGTCACTGTCGATAATAATACACGAAGACAAAAGCAAATTATAACCAAAACTCTTTTGTACTTCTTTTAGTAGTGGTTCGATTGATTAAATTAAAGATTGAATTCTTGACTCTATACAAACCAAAAAAGTCCACCCGGGCTTTTCGGAAATATAAATCATTTGCCTAAAATTATACAAATTGTATGAACTTAAAAAAAAAACAGTTATGAACAACTTTTATGATCACAAAAATGATCAAATATTACGTTTGGACTTTTGGAACGGTAGTTTTCTACCAAGCTAAAGTACTTGACAGCTTGCGGTAAACTTGTGAAGGTAAAATATAATACATTTGCTGCATTGCAGGATTATGTGCATATATTTATCGAATGCATTGCAGGATCATGTGCATATTTTTTTTTGGTCTATTGAATAGTATGTATGCCTTTTTTGTTTTTGTCTTTTGAATAGTAGTATGCTTGCTTTATAGTTTGTTAGTAGAACAGAAGTTCTATTGATCCGGGTTTCCCTTTTACAGGTTAAGCGCAAGTACAGAATTCCAAACTCCACTCCGTTGTCTTCCCACAAGAAAAAAGGTCCAGGGTTGTTTACAGGAAGGCAGAGGACGTCTTCTTTGCATTCACCCAAAACAGACAGAGATGAAACGACTTTTCAGACAAGGTCACAGGTTGATGCAGAGTTAGCCAGAATGAAGAGTATGAACGTACATGAGGCAGCAGCAGTTGCAGCACAGGCAGTTGCAGAGGCTGAGGAAGCTGCAAAGGAAGCAGAGGTAGCAGAAGCGGAAGCAGAAGCAGCCCAAGCTTTCGCTGAAGAAGCTTCAAAGACATTGAAAGGAAGAAACAACTGCAAAATGGTAAGAATCACCTTCTTTTATTACAACACCTATGACAGAGAAAAACTTTGCAAATCTAAAATGCTTGTATTAGAAAATGTGATTTGACAGATGATCCGTGCTTGAGATGATGGAAATCGAAGAAGAAGGAGCTAAATTTGAAGAGAGAGTGGCCTAATGTTTGTGTTGATGATCCTCTCGTCTTGGGAAGTCTTTTTAGTAGTAAGCAATTAGTAAGTTTGTGTCTGTTACTTGTTTCTTCACAGTTTACTCACTTTTGTATCCCTTTGTTTGGATTTGTCAACTTTTCAAATTTTCAATTAAGTTTTAGGAATCTTCATGTACATACATATCAGAGAATCTTTTCCAAGTCCAGTTATATATTTGCTCTTACGTCCATTGTGAATACAACTTAGTTCTAACTTCTAAACCAATACACAAAAACCCAAAACAAAAAAAAAACAAAAAAAAGAGATAGGAGGCATAGCAGAGAGTAATTGGACTTTACACAAAACCAAAGGAACACAATAACAGTTACTAAAGCCATTGTAATGGTCACACGCTTCTTCACTTTACAGCCAATATAAGATTTTAAAGCTCTACAATCTTCTTTGGGCAACCACCGTAGGAACAATACCACACACAAGTCGAGTTACTCTGCTCATTCCATTATTCCTGACTATACCGCAGGATTAGGGTATACTTTGGGTTTCGGTTTCACTTCGATTTCATTCTTCGAACAAAGATTGTGTCTGGTTCATGCCTGCAAAAGCACAACACTCGGTATCAGTTAAAAGCGAGATCAATCCAAAAGCAAAACACAATAATATCTCTAAAATGCTATCCGTAAGTTCAAAGGGTCATGGGTTGAATGTCTCTATATGCCTGAAGGCAAGCTATTCAAAAACGTCTAAGGTTTTATAACGACAAAAGATTAAAGAGTCAAATTCTTACGGTTTGTCTCCCTCTTCAAACGTGTAACTAGAAGCAACAGCCAGTAATCCACCATCTCGGCTGAATGAAAGCGCTGCAATACTTGTTGGATACTTAAGATTACTGCAAACAAAAAGGAGCAAATTGATGTTGTGTCTCACTTACCAAAAAAACATTGAAAAGATACAAATATCAAAAGCTCTTGTGATTGCTAACCTGATATAGCCTCTTCTTGTTGTTACCATCCCAAATGTTGGCGAAACCATCACAACCTCCGGAAGCAAAAGTGCCATAACTACAATTTATAAACCCTCAGGTTATTAGAAGCGATAGAGTTGAGCGACCGGTTTAAGTTTCAAATTTTCTGCATATAAATAAAGTTTCCCAGAACAAACTTAACAGAATTTGTTCTCAAATGAACTAGTAGCATTCACAATACTCTGAACTAGCCCTAAAAATCCATATATTCTCCACTAGATTTTCATCTTCTCCATACAAACTAACAAGTTCTGCTCTTTATCTAATAAACAGTAACTTTAGGCCAAATTCTGTAAGAACTAGTTGAATCAATCAAAATGCTGAAAGGAAACAATCAGGTTTCTTTTAAGATAAGACTTACATCGGATGGAAAGCAATCACATTTACAGGGTAGACAATGTCCCTACCCTCCTCAGATTTCCGGTGACATTTGAAAGCATATCTGACATGTTCAAAAACAGTTAATGAGATTAAAAAAAAAGAAAAATGTAAAAGCCATATCTACCAGAAAAAGATCAGCAGATAAACAAGAAGTCATAGAGTACCATATTTAGTCAAAAACAGGTAAGAGCAAACACATTAGGGACATACTTTTTAGCTTGAGCAGCCTCTGATAGATCAAAAAACTCCATTGAAACCCTCCCTTCAACAGAGCTAAGGGCCATATCCTGTAAAGTATAATTGAAATCAAAAGTGTGGAAGAGGAAATCAAGGCTACTGAGTATACTTGGCAAAAAGCAAATTTGACTGTTGGAAAAAAATCACAGAATAGGAACTATCAGCCATTTAACCTGATCCATTGGGATAACAACGAACACATCTTGTCTGGTATTTAAGAGAGGACTCTCTTCTCTGCTCAGGCTGGGACAAATTTCTGAGATCATAAATGTTGACATGCCTTCCTGCTGTTGCCACTACCAAACGATTTCCAACTAAAGAAAGAGAGTTAACACGCTCAGGTTGATGATATGTACCAATCTGTGTGCGCTCCATCCCACTTGCACCTCTTGGATCCCAACATTTGATCGTTTTATCCCAACTTCCAGTGATCACTTGCCCTATAACATCACGTAAACAAAGTGTTCAAGTTATACTATGATTAGAAAGACCAACATGCTAAAAAGGACTTCTGAGTTCCAAATAAAGTTGCAACGTTGAAGAAAATATATGCCCCTCAACACAAATGCACTAAAATAGCCACTCTTGACAAATTTCATCAACATTAACAAGTTAACAGAATAAATTTTTTATCTAGCCATCAAAAGCATCTAAGTATCAACAAGGTAAGAGTTCACATAATAATGATCAAGAACATCGTAACCACTTTACCAACCTGCAGCATAGGAATACTCAACACATCGCACTGGCTTATCATGCGTCCCTAAGACGTCCTCTTTGCCAGCATTAAAGTCAATTCTGAAGTATAACAAGAGAACCCCAATTATTTAAAAATCCACAAAACATTTCCACTTAATCCCAATTTAGGAATTTTCCTAAACACGACTGTACTCTCTCTCTCTCTCTCTCTCTACATCACCAGTTTCACTATCTCTCAATTAAAATAGTAAGAGAACAAATTAAACATACCTTCTAACTTTATAATCGGCGCAACCACTGAATCCAGAAGAATCATCATGGAAGCAGCAATCGAGTACCGCTCCACCATGCTTGAACTCCCCTCTCAGCAAATCAGCGTCCGCATCATACAATCTTACACTCTGCGATCCAAAATAACCGAAATCAAAGAATCAAATTAAAATCAGATCAGACTTCAAAAGAGTAAATAATTATTTTTAGGGTTTATGCGAGAGAGAGAGAGAGGGAAGGGGATTTTGAAGAAAATGATTGTTTGAATTTCAAATTCTTTCCCAAATTGAATCTATGATCTATACAGTTTTTTGTTGCGCTATGAATTAGGCCCATTTACTGCACCCTAATGGGCTTTCAAATAGGTTACGTTCAGTCTCTCGAATACAAGCTAATATTTATGCGTATTTTTATTATTATAAACTGTTCATGATTAATGATTATAAAAAACTTATAATACATTGGAAAACAATTTGTTGAGGTTAACTAACTAATCTTCCAAGAGCTGCTACTCATTAACTACTAATGATTATAGAGATTAACTTATCAGGTAAGTACTAAGTACTCATGCCCTATCGCTAACTAATCTTCCAAGAGCTGCTAGTCTTTAACTGCTAATGATTATAGACAATAGCGGACCCAGGATGAATTTTAAACTAGGTTAAGCATAAGTAAAAAAAAAAATTTTGATGAGGGTAAATGTGTTTTTTTCTCAATAACCATTAGAAAAATTCAAAAATTTACCCAGGTGACCTGCCTTGCTTGAACGTAGGTTCGCCACTGATTATAGAGATTAAGTTATCACTATATAATACTACGTAATCTCACGAAATATTTTTTATTGTACACTAGTTTTCTTTATTTATTGTACACCGTAATACGTATTTGTCACGAAAATTTTCAAAAAATACGGTAGACAACAAGAAAGTTGCTGGTGCGCCGCCGAAATCCACCATCTCCAGTGCGCCGCCGACATCCACCGTCGCCGGTGCGCCGTCTAAGCCTAACACATTGACCACCGTTTACGAGAAAGAAAAAGATTGCGTCAAGAAGGTAAACAAATACAGTATTAGTTTTCCTTTTCCCCTTGAATATGATGAAATAAGACTAAATAAAATATGTTTTCTGATATAGTCGCATTATGGGTTTAGCGGTCACACATTCATCGAGAAGAAGAAAAAGTGAAGTACTGGAAGAGGATTGATATGTTACTTCGTAATAATTGGTCGATCACGATCACTAAAAACAAAATATTAATACTACTTGCTATCTTAAACAGTATTGGAATAAAATCGTATTTCTAATAGACTTTGGTTTAAAATGTCATATGCTTATCATCCTATCGTACTTGTAATAGACATTGATAATATAATATATATATAAAAATAAGACTTTGGTTCCAATATTTGTATTTTCATTTTTCTAATTTCAAACATTGCTTCCTCGATATTTTCATTTTTTTATTTCATATATATATATATATATATATATATATATCTGCTTCAAAAAAACATTGGAAAGAAAATGTAGAGAACATTTCCATTTAAATGAAGAAATTGTATGAAAAGTAAATTTTTTGATAACATCTTACATATATTGTTTAATATAAAATATTAACGTAACAAAAATATAAGCAAAATATATATAAATATAAGCAAAACATAAGTAAAACATAAATGTGGAAAAAAAAAATAAACAAAACATAAGTAAAAAATTTTATGTATGTGTTTTATAACAAGAAATAAAATAAACTCTCAGCTATCGTATCATATTTTTTTATTATTATTATCACGTTAACATTGTTAGTTCACTAGATTTTAATTTGTGGTGTACCGTGAGACTATTTTTTTGTAATTTAAAAATCAAAAATATAAATTGTATAATTTTATTTTGATTGTTAATTTTAGGATTTAACCTGCATGACAACTTTTTTACATAATTGTAATTTAATCAACTTAATTAGATATGTTTAAAGTTGCTTTATGTATATACAAAATATTAATTTCATTTAGAATTTAATCAATCAAAATATTTTCATTTGAAATTTAATCAATCAAAATTAGTTGGTGTGAAACTAAACATATGTTACTATGTATAATACTAATAATCACAAGTTTGATGGTACAATTACATATATATTTTTGTAAACTTTTTCCCTCTGGTTTGGACGACCAACCTTGGAGTTATTTTCTAATTTAATGTTTGGTTGACAAAATATATATATATATATATATATATATTTTTTGCATATAGTATTTTTCTTCTGTTTTGTTTTCTATCCATTTTGACATCAATTTCTCTAATGTTTTAGAAACCTTGGAAGATGAGATCAAATCAAAAGAGGAGGATTGTACATATTTTTATTTTCCTGCAAGAAATTAAATAAAAATTATTAAAGATCTTAGATATTTATTAAAATCAAATCAAAAACAAAAGCACACATAGAAAACTTTAAAAAAAAAACTTATAAAAACAAAACATAAATGATGAAGATAGTAAAAAAAACTTTAAAATATATAGTAACCTTATAAAAATGGTAAATCAAAAAAAGTTATAAAATTTTTAAAAGAAGAAATTTCATTATTATATGTACCCTTCCAAAAAAAGAAATAAAAATAATATCTATGTTACTCTATAAAAGAAATTCGTTATAGACTTAAAAGTCTGGGAGAAATAACCTTTGATTTGATGAAATATAATTTTTTCTTATATTAAAAAACCAAATTTATTTTTTTCTAAAACCAAGTCCTTAAACAAAAAAAAAATCTATGAAAATGAAAATGAATAAGATTTTTTGGAAAACAAAATATTTATGTTCCTTATGCATAAAACTCATATGAGACAAAAATATGGTGATGTATTCTATATCTCATAACATAAGAGAAGTTTTGATATAAATAAAGAAGATGATGTTCATGTAAGAAAAATACTTAAAAGTTTATTATCACCATGATGTTCATGACCCAAATGATAGTTTATTTGGTTTAGCTGGTAAAGAAATCTGTAGCATAATTAAAAAAACAAAAAAATCAGGTGTAGATTAGCAAAATTTTAAGACTAAAACCCAATTTCACTATGGTGAAAAAGCACGTACCTTTTGATGCACCAATCGCACTCCTATTGTCATGATTACAAACGAGCTGCAAAAAAAACAATACAAAGTATGTATTAGTGATGCAAATTGTGAAGAAATCTACTATTTTATAGCATAGATGAATTGAAAAAAAAATTAAAACTAATAACAAAGTACAAATGAGATTATTTATAGTGTTAGTGTGATATCAAATCGAGTAAATATCTGTGAACAATCAAAAAAATTTGATGAAATAATTCAAAATATTTAATATTTACATAATGAATATCTAATTAAATAGTCGTGTGTGTTTTAGTTAGTTTCTATTTGCAGCATTTTAGGATTTTGTAGAGATATTGTAGAAATATTTAGTTATTATGATTTTAATTATTATTATTATTTTTTCAGTAAAACATTTAAATCTTCTACGTTAAAAAAGAATACATAAACTGATTTCCTAAAGATATTTTTTGAATAATTGAGTTTATGAATATTTTAGTTATAGGGAGAGATAATTTAGTAACTTAATTGATTTTATTTAGTTATTGTTAGGTATATATTAGTGTGATAGCTTTTGATTTTCCATAGTTAACTTATTTAGTGTGATTGATTTTTATTTTCCATATTTAACCTAATGTTATTTTGTGCAAATATGTAGGGATTAGTTTTGTAAAGAGAATTTGTTAAAAATGTCTTTTTTGAGATACTCTTTTTCAAAAATACCATTTTTTGAACATTTTCATTGTTGCCTTCTTTTACACAAATATAATATGTTAAATTAATTTTTAAAATTTTTTTTTAGGTTTGGGTTCTCATTTATACATTTAGGGTATAGTTTTTAGGGGTTAGTGGTTAGGGTTTAGTACTTGGGATTTAGGGTTTAGAATTTAGTCAATTTATATATAGTTAATTACGAGATTGATATTTTTTTTCCCATGGGTATTGTAGAAATAAGGCTTTTTCCCATACTTACATATTTAGGCATTTCTAAAATGCTTAAAAGACAATATTGCCCCTCTCTCCTAAGACAATGAATCGTCGTCTCTCATCTTTGCCGCTTGTGTTCTTTTCTCTCCAGTTAGACGATGAAAAAACGATGCTTTGATCTTCTCCCTCCGATTATACAAATATGATAGTCCCAAACGAATTAGCGCTATACGAATGCTAATAGAGAAGTAAGTTTCAGTTTCTAGGGTTTTAATTTTTCTGAAATTTTCAATTTCTCCTTTTTAATTGGGATTTTAGAGATTGACAGGGAAGGAGAGACGGCGAGTTTCAAACTTTCTAGTTGTTTCTGGTTTGCTATCTTACACTTCATGTCTCTCTAATTCAAAGGTGACAAAGTCCCAAATCTCTTCCATTTTCCAACAACGGTTCATCCTCTTCGTCGCTTTTTTGTATCGCATGAAGCCTTCTGGGAATCGCCTAACCTTGTAAGGTATACGGTATATGAGCTCTGTTCTTTGCCTGAGTTTTTCATTTTTTATTTCTACTAGAGAAACGAATCAAATGATTTTCTAGATTCCGAGAGTAGCTAGTTGGGGTGGTGTTACAAAAGAGAGAATTAAGGAAGAGAAGTAATATGGTTATGAAGATACAATAGTTGATTTCATGTGAATCCGTAAAACATTATTATACTAGATATTTTGTAACCTCAAGAATCGATTTTAAGAAACTGAAATCGTAGGGGTTTGGCCTGAAATTTTGATCCCTCACTCTCTTTATTAGCAAATCTGCTGGTTGATTCATCTTCCATGTGTGTACTTGGTCTATTTTTTGCATGTTCTTTCGAAAAAAATATCATCGCTCAAGCTATATCATGTTTTCCTTATTATGATATTCTTCTTGCCTAAACAAAGAGTGAAATAGAGATCAAATAAGTAACCAACAAAACAACGATATTGATAGAAATTAGCCTCATCCTTAGAGGGAGGAATCCATGGATGTGTATCTCCTCAGTGTTTCACTTCTACTTACATACCAGCTTCTCATGGTATTTTCTTTACCTCTATACTACACGTTATCTTGATTTCGTGAAGGGATTCATCCCAGTGTTTTGATAAAGATATAATACTCGTTTATGAAGCTAGTGTTGTGAAGTTGTAAATCAAATGCTTTACAAATCAAATTAGGGTAACCTTATGTACAACTCATGAGATTAGGGTAAAGCATTTGAGTTCGTGAAGGGATACTAACCTTATGTACAACTCATGTTCTTTACAACTTAGGCTACTTTTGTGGATCTTCATTTTAAAAATCATTTTTTGTGAATGTCATTATTGTTTCTAGTGGTTTTGCATATCTTTTCGATGGAGAATTAATATCCGTTCATGCATTGGTATCATGTTGTTACTCATGTCCTTTACAATATGTGTGTTTTATTTGGTGTTTGGGTTCCCTCTGTTGTGCTTCTTTAGGTTTTAGTGTTCTGCGGTTAACTGGCTAAATGGGTTCATTCCGTTGTGCTTTTTTTAGGGTTTAGTGTTTTGCGGTTAACTGGCTACTTGGGTTCCCTCCGTTGTGCTTCTTTACTTCTTTAGGTTTTAGTGTTCTGCCGTTAACTGGCTACATGGGTTCCCTCAATTGTAGTTATTTAGGGTTTAGTGTTCCTTAATAAGAGTGCGGTTAACTGGCTACTTGGGTTCCCTCCGTTGTGCTTCTTTAGGGTTTAGTGTTCTGCGGTTAACTGGCTACTTGGGTTCCCTCAATTGTAGTTCTGTAGGGTTTAGTGTTCCTAAATAAGAGTGCGGTTAACTGGCTACTTGGGTTCTCTCAGTTGTAATTCCTTAGGGTTTTCTTAATACATGTGTGTTTGATTTTGTCCTTGGGTTTCCCTTACTACATTAGTTGTCCTCGTTTACATTCCCCTTCTAAGTTCGGTTGAGTAAAATGGCTTCTACTAGCCGCCAAGCTCTTCACTCACGAGCTATATATACTCCAGTCCATGACTTCTTTCTTTCTCTATGATCCTTCCTATTTTTGAGCTTGCATGAAGTGTTTGTTTCAGGGTTTGCTTCGTATCAAGTATCTTCCTGAACAAATCATATTACATGGTTGGTGGCATTGACGAGATAGTTGTAAAGACAGAGAAGTTCTTGAAGGAGTTGACAGCTTAAAGAACTGATTCATCTCTTTCATTTTCAGAGTTGTTGTATTGTTGTCTTATGAGATTAAAGATTGATTATGTAATTTTGATTTGTTTTTTCTAGTTTTTGTGTTGGTATAACAATGAAAACCAAACGATTGTTGTTAATTTATATATGAAGACTAAATGTCTTTTTCTTCTTCAAATTGGTTGTTATGAGAATGTTGCATGGGAATTCTAGGGGTAGTGTCGTATTTTTGCCATCACAAAAAATGCCCAATTTTAAAAGCATGGAAAAAATGGGAAAAATGTCATTTAAACCATGAACTTTCAAATTTTGGCCATTTCAACCATGAACTTTGTTGTAGGCCATTTAAAACATCAACTTTTGTTAACTATATTTTTTAAACATGAAGTTTCGTTGACCAAGCCAAAAAGACATGACGTGAAATCCAATAGTTGACCTACTAACAGACGTTACTAAAAGATTTATTGGAACAAATGCCTAAATAAAAAATAACCCCATTTATATATTAAAAAGGGGTATTTTTGAAAATGGACACCATGAAAGGGTATTTTTGAAAAGTGACATAAAAAGGGGGTATTTTTGAAAATCTCCTTTTGTAAATAGGTTTTCAAATAAGTTAAACTTAAAGGGTAGAACCCAAAATGTACTTCAAAAATGTATATATAGATTAAAAAAAAAAATTCTTATTAAATTCTAATACAAGTTCTCAAGTTTCATATAGTTTTTTATCTTCCTTTCAAACATCTAATACATCATATAATCAATATAAATAAAATATTAAGAAATATGAAAATGGATTCATATTTAATAGTGTATAATTATTTTCTTTGTCTAAAGTAGATTGTTAATAAGTTTTAAATTAATAACTTAACAACATTTATATATTTAAAGTGAATAGATTGACACATGTCAAAAAATTATGAGACAAGTGGCAGTTTTTCAAAGGTTGGATTTTGGAGAAACCTTACATTATTATCTAAAATGTAACAACGATTATGTAACAGCAATTTTTTAGGACTATCTCCAAAAATTAAGATGTATCAGTCGAGGTAGTCGAGGTTGATACTGATAGAATATAGGGATATTCGGTTACAACTACTTACCTATTGTTTTACATATTCTGTTGATCATATCTTAGATGTCAAGAATATCTCTGTAACTACTTTGGCTTTATAAAAACTTTGTAAATCAATGAACAAGACAGGAGAGTTTTACAGATCTTTCAATATCTTTCATGGTATCAGAGCCATATCGCTCTTGATATTATTTTTTTCTTCCGCTTCAACTCATCTCTTCTCATCTATTTCATCTTTCTCGTCTTCTTCTTCCTCTTCTTGTTCCTTTCGTTTTTTTTTTCTTTTCAATGGCTGCTCCTCCTGCTAATCTTGAGCGAGCTTTTGGTGTCACAAACATCAAATCTCACATTCCTCTAATTCTTGATCTTGATGATCACAATTATGATGCTTGGTGTGAGTTGTTCCTCGCCCACTGTCTCACATTCGATGTTCTTGGACACCTCGACGGCACTCTCCTTCCGGCCAATGCTAACGATGTTGTGTGGTACAAGCGTGATGGTTTAGTTAAACTCTGGATCTATGGTACTCTGGCTCCAGATCTGTTTCGATCATCTTTTCAAACCAGAGGAACTTCGCGAGATGTCTGGCTGCGAGTGGAAAATCAATTTCGCAACAACAAAGAAGCAAGGGCAATCCAGCTTGACAATGAACTTTGTAATCAAGCTATTGGGGATCATTCCATTCAAGAGTATTGTCAGAAAATCAAATCTCTAGCCGACCTACTCTCGAATGTTGATGCACCGGTGAACGAACGAACCTTGGTGATGTACTTGCTAAATGGTCTCAATGAGAAGTTTGATTACATCATCAATGTAATCAAACACAAAGATCATTTTCCATCTTTTGAAACTGCAAAATCGATGTTGGAGCTTGAGGAATCTCGCCTCAAAAGAGCACAAGACTAACCTCGACACATTTGGATCACTCATCCTCCACAACGGCACTCACGACATCTGCAACGGCAACAAACACTCGACAATCACACCAGTCGGGTAATCGTCAACAATACAACAACAATAACAGAGGACGACTGAACAATCGTTCAAGAGGAGGGCACATAAATCGTACAGACCGACGTTTCCGACGGCACATCCAACTCCGTCGCACCAGTATGCACATCTGACGGAGATTCAGCCTGCTCCTCCAATGATGAAAACTCTAACTGATCCAATGGCTTATCCTTGGATAATGGATTCGGGAGCGATGACACATCTCTCCTCCACATCTGGTAACCTCCACTCTAAGTCTAATATTCGCATCACTCAATCAGTCATAGTGGGTAATGGTTCCAAAATTCCAGTAACTTGTGTAGGATCTTCTTCCATAAAAAGAATGTCTCATCCTCTTTCCCTCAACAATGTCCTCGTTACACCTCAAATAGTCAAAAATTTGATATCTGTTAGAAAATTTACAGTAGATAACTGGTGTAGTGTTGATTTTGATCTTTTTGGTTTTTTTGTGAAGGACCTTCCAACACGGAAAACTCTTCTCCGTTGTGATAGCATTGATGATCTTTATACTCTTCCAGCCTCATTCAATAAAACTTCGACTCAATCAACTGCTCTTCTTGCTTCCACTCCCTCTTTATGGCATAAACGGCTGGCTCACACCAACGATGCATATCTTGATTCTGTTATATCAACTTCTTTGGGTATTTGTAATAAGACCAAGCTTTCTCAAACTTGTGAACCTTGTTATTTGGGCAAACAAATAAAGTTACCATTTGTTTCTTCAAATACTACAGTTTCCAAAGCTTTTAAAATCATACACTCTGATGTTTGGACCTCTCCTGTTCCAAGCATCAGTGGAATCAAATATTATGTGTTATTTCTTGATGCTTTCACACATTATCTATGGGTCTATCCTCTTTCACTACAAGAAAACATAGTTAATTTCGACCAAAATATCCGACCGTTTTATTAGTCATTAAATTTCCGACCAATTTCCAACCATTAATTGACGAATACAAAATTCGGTTGGAAATTGGTCGGTAATTTACAACCTTTTTAAACGATTGGAAATCAGTCGGTTAATTCTAACGAACTTTCCGACTAATATATCCGTCAGTATTTACCAACCATTTTTTGACCAATTTTCCAACAGTTTAAGTTGCAGGTCGAGAATCGGTCGGTAATTTCTGACCTTTTGAAACGATTGGAAATCAGTCGGTAATTTTTGACAAACTTTCCGACCAAAATATCCGTCGGTATTTACCGACCACTTTCCGACCCAAATTATTCTTATGTGCCATCGTGAGGCATAATTTGTGCTGTCCAACTTAACTATTTTAGTCTTTCTTTTTGTAACAACTCCAGGAAAACCCTAGCTCTCTCTATCTCTTTGTTCTTCATCTTCTCCAACCAAAATCATTCACATATGTTCACTACAGATCTCAGCCAAATGGTAAATCTTGTTGTTGCTTCACTATGTTTGAGACTAATGATCTTGCTTATACATATCACAATCTTTAATTCTCAATTCTTTAAATTTTTTTTTGCAGATCTGATAAACTTTAGATTATTAGAAGAGCTTGGAAGAGGTGAGAGAGGAATTGAAGATAGGACTCTAAGATTTCGTCTGTGTCTGCTTCCATAGTTCCCATCGCAGATCTATTTCTCCAGCTTCATCTACATCTTGGATTTCTGGGGTTTTTTTTTTTCTTCTGTGTTTGTTCTTATTTAAGAAATTTTACTTAGATCTTTACCAAAGGGATTGTTGTGGCAAATCTAGTTCTTGTCATGCCCTGATTTATTTAGCTATTTCTAGTTTTTATTTTTTGTGACATTTTTTATTTTATTTTAATTTTATACAAAAAAAATTAAATAATTAATCTTTCAAATATTTTAATTTTTTTTTGTCGAAAAACATAATGGTTGGAAAACCGTTGGTAATTTAATTCCGACCTTTTCAGATCCTCGGTAACCGGTCGAATTTTTCCAACAGATTTGCGACCGTTTATTACCAACCGATTTTTGACCACTACTATCGGTCACAAATTTCCGACCGATTTCCAACCAAAACAATTTCTGACCAGCGATATCCAACCGATTTACTGTCGTCGGTTTATGGTTAGAAATGCTTCTTTCCGACTGTTTCCTTACTGATTTGGCAGTCGGAAACTGCTATGTTTTCTTGTAGTGTTTGCAGAAAAAGTGATGTTTTCTCCAAATTCATTCACTTCACCTCACTGATCAAAACTCAATTCGATGCTCACATTCAAGCTTTTCAATGTGACAATGGTGGTGAGTATAACAACCGGCAGTTCCATGATTTTTTCGATAACAATGGAATCAAGGTTCGTTTCTCATGTCCTCACACCTCCCAGCAAAATGGAAAATCTGAGAGAATGATCAGAACCATAAACAATGTCACAAGAGCACTTCTCTTTCAAGCTCGGCTAGCACCATGTTATTGGGTTGAGGCCTTGAATGTGGTTGTTCATGTTATGAACATTCTTCCTTCGTCATCTATTCAAATCCCTTATGCTATGCTATTCAACAAAACTCCAACCTACAATCATCTTAGAGTTTTTGGCTGTTTATGCTTTCCACATTTGAACAATTCAAATCTTCCAAAACTTTCACATAGAACAACACCGTGTATGTTTCTTGGATATCCAACCCAACACAAAGGGTATCGCTGTTTGGATTTGAAAAACAACAAAATCATTATCTCACGGCAGGTTCATTTTGTCGAAGATAAGTTTCCAGCAGCTGATCGTTCCCTTCATCCGTCTGTCACATATAACTTTCTCGAGACTATTGCAGACCCACCACCACTTTTCAAGCAAATCCTCGAAACACCAATACCATTACCAATAGATCCACCTTCGCAAAACACCATATCTACATAAGCTCTCTAGGGTATTTATCTTTATGCCTCAGCTCTCTTGCTTCTCTAGGACGTGCCCAACACCTACTTATATTTAATAAGACTTCCAAATCACTATAGGTGAAGATTTCCAAATTCCATAAGAAAAAGACTTTTTCCTTTTTGCTATTTTCTTTTTCCTTGTAAAACTCCAATTTAATTAACCAAATAAATAGTAGTTTTCCTCTTCAATTCATACTCAAACCGTCCTTCAATATTGCCTTCTCAAACCTTCTAGAAACTTCTCAGTCACATAAAACAACAGCAATCTTGTATCACGTCTTATATCACACAGACACTACTTCAGATAAACCAATTCATCTTCTTGTTGGCTTCACCCATCTTCGGCAATCCCCAATCGAAGAAGTAAAGAAAATTCAACAATGCCAACTCAACAAGCATGATTCCCATTGTCATCCCTGGACATATTCTCCTACCAGATCCAAATGGTATAAGCTCAAAGTTTAGTCCTTTATAATCTATGGAACTGTCGAGAAACCTGTCAGGGTTAAACTCATCGGGGTTCTCCCAGAGTTTTGGATCACGAGCAATCGCATAAGCGTTGATAATGATCTGTGTTTTCGCAGGAATATCGTAGCCTTGGATCTTGACATGAGACAATGTCTCTCTTGGAAGCAAGAGTGGAGCTGATGGATGTAACTTGAATACCTCCCTGACCATGAGCTTAAAGTAGTGAAGTTGGTTTAGATCTTCTTCTGTGATTCTCTCCTTCTTGTCCCCAAGTGTTGTCTGAATCTCTTCTTGCACTTTCTTCATCACTTTCGGGTTTTTGATCAGCTCGGTCATTGCCCATACCGCTGTGGCAGCGCTTGCGCCTACTCCTGCTAGAAATATGTCATGTGACATAAAACCAAAAACACTAATGGTATGGTTGCAAGATCTTTAACCACTTCGGAATAGATATACAACTTGAAAAAAAGACTATTATATTTTAGGTTTACGTACCGACACCATCCCTTTGAGATGATCAGTGGTGAACTTGAAAGCATCTCCATCTTTCTCTGGCTTCTTCATCATATCGATCATCACGTCAATGATACTCTCTCTACCAGGCTTGAGATGATGATCGAGAATATTCTGAAAGAAAGTGTCTAGTTCCGAGAAAAGATTGTTCGACCTCTTGCTCTGACCGGAGATCCGGTCGATGAGTCTGCCGATTCTCCCGGGAAAGAAATCAGAGAACAGAGAATCTCCTATGACCTCATCAGACTTGTGCACAAGATCAACGATCCTATCTTCATCAACGAAGTCACAATCATAGAGATTGATCCCGAACCCGATCCTACACACTATATTTCCGATTAAAGTGAAAAGGGTTTTCTCAAGATTCACAGGAGATCGTTTCGTAGCAAACTCAGAGAGTTCTTGACACACAAGTCGTTCTCTTCCTCTCTGATGTACCTGAAAGATTGAAGCTTTTTCAAGCTGAATAGCTCGACCACCGAGAGCTTCCGCATCACTCTCCACTCTTCACCGTAAGGTGCGAATCCGACGTCTTTAAAGTTGTAAAAAGTTGCTCTGGTCCCGGCCGTCTATGGTCGACTACAACACTCAAGATCGTGGATTTTTAGAACTTCCTCTACTGCTTCTTTCGAAGAGATCACCACCACGGAGACAAATCCGTATTGGAGAAGCACTACTGGTCCATACTCGTCGAAGAGGTTCCGACGATGCCTGGGATGTAGTTCTCGGCGTTGGGGTAAGTTTGCGATGATCGGAAGCGTCTTTGGACCCGGAGGAAGCTTCCATTTCGAAGATTTGAAAATTTTCAAGAAGCTTAAGATAAGGGGTAAGACTCTAAGAGGGAGAGAGAACAGAGGAAGAGTGACATTTTTCCTGGACTTCTTCTTTCAAGAAGTTAATAATCTTCTTTTATGTATTCAGTATTCCTTTGAAGGGAAAATTATTAAAGATGATTATTCAACTCATAAAAGTCACTGCCCGCTGTAGCATGTAGACTTGTAGTGTCACTGTCGATAATAATACACGAAGAAGTGAACAAACAAAAGCAAATTATAAACAAAACTCTTTTACTTCTTGTAGTAGTGGTTCGATTGATTAAATTAAAGATTGAAATCTTGACTCAATACAAATCGTAAAAGTCCATCCGGGCTTTGCGGAAATATAAATCATTTGCCTATAATTCTACAAATTGTATGAACTTAAAAAAAGACAGTTATGAACAACTTTTATGATCACAAAAATTACGTTTGGACTTTTGGACAATTATCATATTATATTATAGTTATCAGTTATCACTTATCACTTATCACTTATCACATATCAAACTACCATTTTTAGTACGAGATCTACCATTTATGAAATGTTGTTGATTAAAAAATAAACTAAACACTAGTGTCACTCTTTCTATTCTTTTTTTCCTTTGACGTTTTCAGATTTGGACTAAAAATTTGATGAAATCGAGATCACTATCATACCATCACGTCCTCGTAAAATAAGCAAAGATTATAGCAGAATTAATTAGGATTTGTTTTGCGACCTTTTTACTACGTATAAGCAGCATATATTAATTTAGGTACGTATATTACTATGTGTGTTCCAGTGGTCTACAATTGAGTTGATGAAATTGCTTTAAGGCTTAAGCATGACAATATAAACGTAGTTAAATTGTATTTGATCGATAAACATAACTTGAATACAAATCTGTTTTAGTATTAAGTACCACATAATCTGTTTTCTTACTTTTTTACTTTAATACTTTTAGGATATAATAATCGAACAAAAAAACAAAACCATTAAAATTGACTTTTTTTTTTTTTCAATCAACCATTAAAATTGATTGTGAATAACTGAATACTAAACAGTAAAAAAAAAAAAAAAAAACAAGTTGCAAAAGAGGCATGATAAATGACGCATTTCGAATCTCTCTGCCATAAAACTCTCTCTCTCTCTCTCTCTCTCTCTCTCTCTCTCTCTCTCTCTCTCTGCGCCTTTGCTTCTCCTCCGTCTTTATAGGCTCTTCTCCAATTTTTATGATCCATTCCTCTTCATTCTCGCCCAATTCCGTGGTTCTTCTTCCGTCGCCGCCACAGTTCTTGGTCTTGTTTCCTGCAGCTAGCGACAAATACACAACTTCTTCTGTTCTGTTTTTGTTTTTATGCTTTTCTCCGTGAAAACCGAGGTCTCTCCGGCATAGTTTGTGTCGCCGGAACATGGTTGAATCTGTATATCCAAGCGCTGATAATGACGTCCGAAACCTGAAAGCTTCGCATTTCCAAACCGCTGTCTACTTTGCCTTTGGATTCTTCTTTTCGAGGCTATTCCTCGATAAGTTCGTCTTTCATGTAAGAAACACTATCGTTATCTTTTAAGTATGTTTTATATCTCTTTTATTGAAGCTTCTGTGTCACAAAGCTGAGAAAGAACATTGCTTAATTAACCGTTGCATGTGTGTTATTGTACCATTGTTATCAATGTTAAGCATCTATATATAATTATTCGCAAGATACTAATTAATGTGTTCTGTTGTTTGTTGTTTGTTGTTTTGAGTCTTGCAGAGGATAGCTATTTGGCTTTTGAGCACAGGTTCTTCTCCACTAAAATTAAACAATGCTACTACTCGTGCGAAAATCGTCAAATGCAAAGAGTCCTTGTGGAAACTGTTGTACTATGCTGGTTGTGAATTATTTGTTCTCCGATTCGTTTATCCAGAGCCGTGGTTTCGAGATATTAAACTCTACTTCCACGGATGGCCTAATCAAGAGCTCATGTGAGTAGTTAATTCAAATTTTGGTTTCTTGATTCTCATGCCTTTGAGTTCTTGATTTAGAAATATATATGCACCGGAGCCATGAGCTTATTAGTTACATTAATTTCATGTCGCCTGTTCTTAATATATAGGGTTCTTAGAACATGAACTACTTAAGCTCATGATTGACTTCAAGTTACTAATATTTTTGTTGTTGTTGTAGGTCTTCTCTAGAGCTTTTCTATATGTGCCAGTGCGGGTTCTATGTTTATAGTGTTGCTGCGTTGCTTGCGTGGGAGACCCGAAGAAAGGACTTTGCTGTCATGATGTCTCATCACATAATTACTATCATCCTCATTGGCTCCTCATACTTAGTGGGGTAATCAAATTTTGATTTGTCTATTGGCATTATAAATACTTGTTGAGATTGGATTGATACTTGCAATAGCATAGATAAACACTTCAGATCTATAATGGAAATCTTTAGATCAAAAGGGCTATAGAAAAACTAATCTTTACTATTTTATTCATATGCAGCTTCTTTAGAATTGGATCAATCATCCTCGCCATTCATGACGCGAGCGACGTGTTCATGGAATCTGCTAAGATTTTCAAGTATTCGGGAAAGGAGCTTGGAGCAAGTGTGTGTTTTGGATTCTTTGCTATTTCGTGGTTTTTGCTGCGGCTGGTTTACTTCCCATTTTGGATCATCAGGGCTACAAGGTACACACACACACACACAGTTTATATACTCCCAAAGAATAAAACCTCTTACTTTTAATTGGTTCGTGCAATGATATTTTCAGCTGGGAACTACTAGGATATTTGGATATGACATCAGTAAAAGGCAAAGTGATGTACTATGCCTTCAATACAATGTTACTAATGCTATTAGTTTTCCACATATATTGGTGGTATCTTATTTGTGCAATGATCATAAGACAGCTCGAAAACAGAGGAAAAGTGGGAGAAGACATAAGATCAGGTAACAACACTTATTCTTTTGTCAATATATGTATATAAGATTAAAAGCTTTGCTCATAAGCATTTGACAATCACACATGAGAATATCAGTCACACTATTCATATTGTGTGTGTAGTGGAAGTTTTGAGTGACTTATACTTTCATTACAACAATGGCAGATTCGGAGGATGATGATTAGGGTTTATTGCTAGAGGCCATATGGTGAAAGAAATGGATTCCACATACCTCAAATGACACTTTTATTGAGCATTGCTATTACTCATTAACCTGGAGTACTAAAGAGAAGATCAGAATTAGAAAAAGATATATGCAAATTTTGGATACGTTACTAATAGTAGAAGAAAGTCTTGTTGTTGTACTTCTTTTTAATTTTTGTAAATGAAAATTCAACCCCTTTTGTTTGTATGGGTTAAAATCTAGTTTAGGTGAACAGTGTTATCTCATTGTCGTTTGTGGTGTTGTTAACTCCAAGAAAGAAGATTAACCAAAGTCTGACTGCTTTGATCAATAATTCAATATCATTAACCGCAAATAACAACAATCCATTAGACCAATTTGCTTCTTGAGATTTCTTACACATAAAATGTCAGATATGGAAAGATTTAAAATGGAGAAGAAAAAACGACGCGCCAGGTAGGGGTCGAACCTACGACCTTCTGCTTAGGAAACAGACGCTCTATCCACTGAGCTACAGGCGCTTTGTTGACAACCATTGTACTTTAAATCTAATTAACGTTTTTCATATACACTTTTATCAGGACAAACCGAATTCGGACAAAACGGGTTTGGCAAACCAAAGTGTCGTAATGATTGCAGACGTGTCACAATACAACACACGGTGGGGCTCTCTCATTAGCCTTCTTGATTATATTTTCGAGTTTCTCGAGGAGAGGAATCAAAACAATTCAATCTTCAACCCAACCTCTCGTAAGAAGAAACCTTAACCAAATCGAAGCTTTTTCTAAATTCATTTTAATGGAGCTCAAGCCTGGTTTATCCGCTCTCGTCACTGGCGGCGCCTCCGGCCTCGGTAAAAAAAACTTACATTTCCGATAATTGAATTATTAATTTTGTTACTTTCATGTGGTTGTGGAAATCTTCTGTGTAATCTTAGTTTTTAGTAAAAAGAATTGTAGTAATTGCTTAGATTTGCTGACGCTGGACTATACTTTTAGATTTACGTATGAGATTGGTGTGTGACGCATGATATTGGTTCTTATGCTTTGATGTAAAAAGCTTTTTACCATGATGAAAGAAAGATACAGACAGAACACATCTGTACTGTTTTTTTTCGTGTGTGTAAGCACATCAGCACATCAAAACACTCCTTTTGGTTTATGTCTGTAGTATAGTTCTGTGTCCGGCCATTTTTGTTGTCATTGCAATCTAAAATAAAATGTGAATATTTTTGGTGATGATTTTGTGTAGGTCGAGCTCTCTGCTTAGCGCTTGCTGAGAAAGGAGTGTTTGTAACTGTGGCTGATTTTTCCGAGGAGAAAGGACAAGAGACTACTTCGCTTGTACGAAACGCGAACGCCAAGTTTCATCCCGGGTTAAGCTTTCCATCTGCTATCTTTGTGAAATGTGATGTGACTAGTAGAGGTGAGTGTGTAGTAGTAGTTAGCTTGAAGTTGAAAGCAGAATACTCTGTCTTTAGTAGTTGTTATTGATTTTTTTTCCTGGATTATGAGAGCAGGAGATCTCGTGGCTGCTTTCGAGAAGCACTTAGACACATACGGAACACTGGACATCTGCATTAACAATGCTGGGATTGGCAATCCTGTTAGATTTGATAAAGATGACACTGATGGGTCTAAATCATGGAAACACACTGTTAATGTGGATCTTGTTGCAGTTATTGAAGGCACACAACTTGCAGTAAGTAACTTGGTTTTGTTAAGTTCCGATTTTTAGTAACTCGGTTTTATACGAAAGTTATGACTATTGTGATATTCCACTTTTGTGTAGATTAAAGCTATGAAAGCCAAACAAAAGCCTGGTGTTATCATTAACATGGGATCAGCTGCGGGTCTTTATCCAATGCCCATTGATCCTATCTACGCTTCCGCTAAAGGTTTTATTTTTTACTTGTGTTTTTATTATTTCTTTCAAACATGTTCATTGGATTATATCATTTATCTTTTTGGTTTATCCAAATATGTTACATGTCTACAGCTGGTGTCGTCTTATTCACTAGATCACTGGGATATTACAGGCATCAAGGGATCCGCATCAATGTGCTTTGCCCTGAAGTAAGAAGAATATCTTAATGTCTTTCAAAATGTTTACTTATGCCCTATTGGGCTATCTAAATGGTAGAATATATTTGATCAGTGACATAGGGCATCATACTTGAGCCAGATGGGTTTGAATTTTCGTTTTTCTCTCATCAAAACATTTGTTACTTCAAAAAACTCTGTTATGAATGTGTATGTCACAACCAAAATACTGTTTTCTGAGTGTGTTGTCTAAATTTTTGCTTCAAAACTTTCGTTGTGCAGTTTATCAAGACAGACTTAGCTGAAGGTATGACTGCTTCAGTACTTCAGTCAATAGGCGGTTTCATGTCTATGGACATGTTGATTAAAGGTTTGTACACATATCTGATTATGACCCCTTGGACTTATATATATCTTAGGGATCAGCTGCATATGTCTGCTGGAATTTTTCACGCTTTCTATATATGTTTTCACACCGAGCAAATTATTCTTGTTTTATGCTTTGAATGACATGGTTTGATTGGTTCAGTAAAATGTGGAGAATTAGTCCGGTGCAGAAATAATTGGAACATATGAATGCTCTTATTTCCTAACTGTATTTATCTCTCTGTTTTATGGATTGTTATATAGTCTCACCTTCACCTTCTATCCACATTGCAAGTTGTTTTCGATATAGGAAGGATACCAGTATGAGATCAAGCTATTACTAAAAATCCATGGGTTTGCCATATTTTTTTTAGGTGCTTTTGAGCTAATAACCGATGAGAAGAAGGCCGGGGCTTGTCTATGGATTACCAACCGCAGGGGTTTGGAGTATTGGCCAACTCCAATGGAAGAGGCAAAGTACTTGGTGGGTTCAAGTTCCAGAAAAGGACCTTCCTTTAAAGTATCTACCAAGATTGAACTTCCTCAAAACTTCGAGAAAATGTAAGATAATATGTGACTCTTAGAACCAGGACTTAGGTTGGATGAATGTAGTATTTCTATCTCCTCCTAGAGTACACATACTGATGGCTTACTCTCTCCTTCAGAATTGTACACGCCTTGTCTCATCATTTCCGCAATGCTACCCGCATAGTCCGCGCACCACTAAAACTACCCATTGGACCTCACCAAGTTCTCCTGAAAATCATCTATGCTGGTGTTAACGCAAGTGATGTAAGACCACCTTCTTAGTTGTTCCTTGTAACCTTCTTTTTCTCCATTAATAGGCAACTCACCTAAACTTTTTAATCTGTCCTTGTTGTATACCATGAGCAGGTAAACTTCAGCTCAGGTCGTTACTTTGGCGGCGGCTCCCCGAAGCTCCCCTTTGATGCTGGATTTGAGGTATATTTTGTTGAATTTAAACTTCTGTAGCTCTTTATTGAACCATGCTTTATTGGGTTCCTAATTTGCTTCAGTTTTCCAGGGAGTTGGAATAATTGCAGCAGTGGGAGAATCTGTTAAGAATTTGGAAGTTGGGACTCCAGCTGCTGTTATGACATTTGGAGCATATTCCGAATACATGATTGTATGAGAGCTCCTAAACCATATGAGCAATATTTTGAGAGTTTTTTCAAGGCTTCATTGATCTAAATGTTAACCTGTCTTTTGTGAATTTAGGTTTCTTCTAAGCATGTGCTTCCTGTTCCAAGACCGGATGCAGAAGTTGTTGCCATGCTTACCTCGGGATTAACTGCATTAATCGCCCTTGAAAAGGTCGTAATTGATCGTAGTCTTTCATTTTCTTATGCCTTCATTCTTTATTCTTAAGTTGCTATATTTAATATGTCTGACATTTTCGTTATCTTCTGGGATTCACAGGCAGGACAGATGAAATCAGGTGAAACAGTACTTGTGACTGCTGCTGCAGGAGGGACTGGACAATTCGCAGTCCAGGTATAAGTACCTTAAGTTGCTTGAATAAGACTATCTAGTTGTGTAAAGTACTAACCAGAACATATATCATTTCTATGTAATTTGTGGAAGTATTTGTGCCTGCTAGAATCTTGATTTTTTAGAGATTTTCTATGCAGCTTGCAAAGTTAGCAGGGAATAAGGTGATTGCTACTTGTGGAGGATCAGATAAGGCCAAGCTACTAAAAGAGCTTGGGGTCGATCGTGTTATCGACTATAGAGCCGAGGATATCAAGACGGTAGGGTCCAAGTAGAAACTAATTTTTATTTTATTAGTATATAAATGTGATTAATTGACAATTAGACAATGCTGTTCTAATTTTTCCAGGTCTTGAAACAGGAGTTTCCAAAGGGTGTAGATGTTATATATGAATCAGTAGGTGGTCAAATGTTTGATATGTGCTTGAATGCTCTCGCTGTTTACGGAAGACTCATCGTGATTGGAATGATCTCTCAGGTTCCCTATCATATCACTCTCTGTACATCTGTCTGGACAACAATTTTGTTCTTCATGGGGTTTAAAATGGGCAGAAATAACTTTGATTTCGTTTTGCAGTATCAAGGGGAGAAGGGATGGCAACCCGCAAACTATCCAGGGCTGTGCGAGAAAATATTAGCAAAAAGCCAAACTGTGGTATGTTGATACGGCCATGTGGGTCTCTCTGTTTTTGCATTCAATCCTAGCTTTGGTATTTATAAAATTGTCTAGAGTTTGACACTGTTGTTTCAGTTCAAACTGCTGCGTCTAAAATGTTGATTTAGGGCAGTAGGACAGACACATTCCTTACTTCTAGGTTAATTTAATTTACAATAACTAAACAAACAACAATTGTTTCAGGCTGGTTTCTTTCTGGTGCAATATAGTCAACTGTGGAAACCAAATCTTGACAAGCTATTCAATCTTTACTCTCTCGGAAAGCTTAAGGTAATAATGCATCATCTATTTGTCTTTGAGTTTCTTTTGCTCACATTTAGTTTGTTCACCAAATTGATTCTTCACTAAACATTTGCTTTACTTGCGGTGACCATTGGGTAGGTTGGGATTGATCAGAAAAAGTTTATAGGTCTAAACGCTGTTGCAGATGCAGTTGAGTATCTGCATTCGGGTAAAAGCACTGGAAAGGTAAAAATATATTTTTTAACTAATCGAAAAGTTGAGTAATGAAGAGTCACACATCTTTTTGCTTAAGAACCATAATGTTTTTCAAGAGTCACAGTTCACCTTATTCCTGACATGTTAACCAGTATCTTTCTTGTTATTCAAAAAATTTGTGCAGGTTGTCGTATGCATGGATCCCACATTCGAGCAGAAAACGTCGAGACTGTAATAATAAACCTTTATTGAACTATATATTACACCACACCACACCACAAAATAAAAGAAACGACAGAATAATAGTAATAGGTTTTATTGTTTCAGCAAATATTGTATTTTTCTTCAACAAATGATCAATTACTCTATTCAATTTTCAATGGAGTGCAGTAAAACTTTAAAATAAGCAAAAGTTATAGTGGTGATGAGTGATGATGACCCCGCTCGTAGTACACTAAAACAATATCGAATCATTCTAAAAACAAGATTGGGATTTGGGAATAATGTACTATTTGGAAAGAATCATTTCTAAACAGAAATGTTTTTGTTTCCACAAAAAGAGTCCTAAACTAGAAGGAATTTAGATATTGATACTCATACTATATACAAAATGGCTAGACAAGAAAGATTTGATTCCTTTGATTGAAGGTGTTTTGTCAATATCTCTGCCCATACTATTATTATTAGCTGTGTCTGTGTTGTAACTTGCAAGTAATGGAAGCTTCTTAAAGAATTCATCTGCTTTTTGCTTTTTGTCATTTTCTTCAAATTTACCAATAACCAACCAAAATAGAGAAACAGAAAACAAAATGCTACGTGTCAACTTCTTATACCCCTCTCAATGCAAAGTATCTATAAAAAAAAAACATTAAAATATTCACTACTCACTACTACATAAACGCGTCACACTCCACTCCACAAGCTTCAACTCCAACCACACTCCTCAAGGTCTCATCTATCAATATCATCATCAATGGAATCTGAAATCGCCTCTGAGTTTCTTCCCTTCGTTCGTATTTACAAAGACGGCCGCGTCAAGCGACTCATCGGAAACGACGTCATCCCGTCGTCTCTAGATCCATCACACGACGTCGTTTCAAAAGACGTTATATACTCCCCCGAGCACAACCTCTCCGTCCGTCTCTTCCTCCCTCACAAAGTCGTCGCCGACAAAAAACTACCTCTGCTCATCTACATCCACGGCGGAGCTTGGATCATCGAGTCACCTTTCTCCCCTATCTACCACAACTACGTCGCGTCGGTTACAAAATCAGCAAACTGCCTCGCCGTCTCGGTTCAGTACCGCCGTGCTCCGGAGGATCCGGTTCCTTCGATGTACGAAGACGTATGGTCCGCGATCCATTGGACCTTCTCTCATGCTAACGGATCTGGTGGTGGTCCTGAAGAGTGGATTAACAAACACGCCGATTTCGACAGAGTGTTTCTCGCCGGAGACAGCGCCGGAGGTAACATATCGCATCACATGGCGATGAAAGCTGGTGAAGAGAACAAGAAGAACAAGAAGAAGAAGGTGGATCTTATCAAAATCAAAGGTATCGCGGTTGTTCATCCAGCTTTCTGGGGAACAGATCCGGTGGATGAGTTCGATATGCAAGACAAAGAGATGAGAAGCGGGATCGCGGTGGTTTGGGAAAAAGTTGCGAGTCCGAATAGTGTGAATGGTACGGATGACCCGTTGTTTAATGTAAACGGATCCGGGTCGGATTTTTCGGGGTTGGGTTGTGAGAAGGTTTTGGTTGCTGTGGCTGGGAAAGATGTGTTTTGGAGGCAAGGTTTGGCTTACGCGAGGAATCTAGACAAGTGTGAGTGGGGAGGGACTGTGGAAGTGGTTGAGGAAAAAGATGAAGGACATGTGTTTCATTTGGAGAAACCTGATACTGATAAGGCTTTGAAGTTTTTGAACAAGTTCGTCGACTTTATTACTACTGCTTGATGAATGTTTTGTAAATTTTTAAATCTTCATGATTTTAAATTTGGTTATGTAATCTTATGTTTTTAACCGGGTCAGTTTGAATTTGATTATGTAATCTTGAATTTGAATTTGGTTATGTAATCTTATGTTTTTAACCGGGTCGGTTTAAATTTGGTTTATGTAATCTTATGTTTTCAACCGGGTCGGTTATCTTTTTTCATTAATTCCCTATCCAAAAAGCACATTCTCTTTCGGACACGATAAGTAGATAGCAATCTTCGCCGGATAAAATATTTCCGGTAACAATGCTCCGACGAATCGCTTGTTCCTCTTCACAATCTCTCTTCTTTCGCTTAATTCGCCAGCTCTCTCGTTCTCACTCGTCACCGACGACAACCATCGCCGTCACCGGCCGCAACTTTCACCGGCTATCAACTCTCCGCTGTTTTTGTTCACACTCTTCATCTGAAATAATCTCCGAGCATCCTCCGTTCATCCGGGTTTACAAAGACGGTCGTATCGAGCGTTTCTCAGGCACCGAAACCGTCCCGGCTTCCCTAGACCCACAAAACGACATCGTTTCCAAAGACGTTGTATACTCGCCGGAGCGTAACCTCTCCGTTCGTCTCTTCCTCCCTCATAAATCCACACAACTCGCCGCCGGTAATAGACTCCCTCTAATTATCTACTTCCATGGCGGAGCTTGGATCGTCGAGTCCCCTTTCTCCCCAATCTACCACAATTTCCTCACCGAGGTTGTAAAATCCGCAAACTGCCTCGCCGTCTCTGTTCAGTACCGCCGTGCGCCGGAGGATCCGGTTCCGGCTGCGTATGAGGACGCATGGTCCGCGATCCAGTGGATAGTCTCTCACTACGCTGGGTCTGGTCAAGAAGAATGGATTAACAAATACGCCGATTTCGAAAGAGTTTATCTCGCCGGAGATAGCGCCGGCGGTAATATATCGCATCACATGGCAATGAGAGCTGGTAAAGAGAAGCTTAAGCCAAGAATCAAAGGGACTGTGATTGTTCATCCATCTTTTTGGGGAAAAGATCCTGTCGATGAACACGATGTGCAAGACAGAGAGATCAGAAGCGGAGTTGCACAAGTTTGGGAAAAGATTGTGAGTCCGAATAGTGTTGATGGAGTGAATGATCCATGGGCTAATGTAGTTGGATCCGGGTCGGACTTTTCCGGGATGGGATGTGAGAAGGTTTTGGTTGCAGTGGCTGGAAAAGATGTGTTTGTGAGGCAAGGTTTAGCTTACGCGGGGAAGCTGAAGAAGAGTGGATGGCAAGGTACGGTTGAGGTGATGGAGGAAGAAGGTGAAGATCATTGTTTCCATCTCCATAACCCTAGTTCTCAAAATTCTCCCAAATTTATGAAAAAATTTGTGGAGTTTATCACCGGTTAAAGAATCTCTCTGATTAAAATTGTTGTTTTTGTTCGGTCGTCCAAGTGTGTTTTGAATTAATTTTTATGTATCCTTTGTGTTTGATTTGGTTTATGTAATTTAGGTTCAAGAAATCAATTACATGAATGAGACAGACTTGTTGGTGGTTGTCTTTTTAAAATATTTTCCATAGCAAAACCAGTAACACAAAAGCTCCAAGAGACTTTCGTCTGTGGACGATTAGTGGTAATCGTGGCCGCGGTACGTAGCGTAGCATCAACTAATCGTTAATGGTCTAGTGTAATTTACAACGTTTTCTTCTTCTTTGGTTACGTGTTTTCATAACTTTGATTAAGTGTGTATACTTCAACTTCTCTACCAACTATGTGACCCGACAAAGTCGAAGCCATGTGTTAGTTACCTTGCATCTCTTTTTTTTTTATGGGATATCTCTCCGAAGGGACCTTGCATTTTTTTTACTTGAATACTTGTTAACCAAAAAAATAGTAATACACTTTCGTTTTAGATACGTTTTCTGTATTGACATGTAACAAATGACAACAAACACCAAACTTATCATCGAACAATAATAATTGGTGTTCAAATGAAAATTAATAGATTATAGATATTGTATAATATGTCCACCTCATAATTGTGTATATGCCGAATATCTAGATGAGTTTTACGAATTTAGAAAATTTGCATGTCACTGTATGCATCGAATTAATTTGGCACAATGATTGATTTGTGAATTGTGATGACAACGTTTAGGCGGATTTTAACTCCTAATTAAAAAACAAACGAGGGAAAACTCGTCATTATCCTAATTTTATCTTAATTTTGTGGCTACTAGGTAATTAGTCCATGCAATGCGTGGTTGTATGCATAATAATTTTGATTATATTTTTAAAATTTTCTTAAACTAAAATATTGTTTTACTAATGTATAATCTCAAAAAAAAAATTATACTAATGTATGAATCTCAAAAACATTTATAGCAATTTCTCAAAATAACACTCCTGTCAACAATTTTTTGGTATGGTTATTTATTATATAAAATTTAAAATATATAAACTTTTTTATAAATCAAAAATTAACCAATACTACAAAAATTATTACAAATTGATTAGCTATATTAATATAAATAATAATATAGAAATTTAAACATTTTCCTAATATGAGAGAATCTATGTTTATGATCATGTTTAATAGAGGTTAAACATTGATTTAAAGATTTTTTTTAATGACCATATAAACATAAGACTGTAGTATAGTAAAATTGAATCAAATAAAATTATCAAAAAATTTAGTAACTACGTATAAAATTATTGTATATAGAATATTCCTCATTTCAAAGTTTAAAGCAATTAAAATACTTAAAAAAATATTAAAATTTTACTAAAAACATTTTTTCTTGAAAGATAAATATATTAGTTGGAGGAATGAATGTAAAATTATTAGGTAGGAGTTACATTTGAGTTAAATGTAGAGTTAAATGGAGTTAAATACCTTTAAAAGTGGGCTAATTATAAATAAATATTTTAATTTATTTTTGACTTAAAAGAAAAGGAATGCCAAGTGGCTCAATCAAAATTTAAACTTACACTTTTTGATTGTTTTGTTGATATAAACTCAACACTCACACATAACATTCCAAATTGAAAATATTAAACTAAATTAGTTTAAAAAAAAAAATTATATGAACTTCAATTTAAAGATTTTTTAAAACCCCAAGAATAACTTCAATCCTTTTGTTTTTTGTTTTGTTTTTCACTCATCAATATAATTTATAGTGCTAGATTTCATACTAATGGTTTCATCTTTAGAGAATTTAATTAGTTAAATGGTATTTTAAAATAATGACTTATAAGATGCTAATCTAAAATAGATAATGAAGATAAACCTTTTAAAACAGATTCTCAAATAAACTTGATTTTTTTGTTAAAACGAACATATGTGAATTTAAATTTAGCTATGGAAATTTTAAAAATAAATATGAATAGATTAGAAAGGCAAGAAATATAAAAGAAATATTTTATTTTTATATAAATAAAATAAAAATTGAAAACAATGTTAAATTGTTAATTATATATAATAATTTCTAAATTAAAATATAGAATCAAACTCTTACAACACATATTATATATAACAACATTTGATATTGGTGAGAGAGGAGGAGAGAATGATTACTTATAAGATGATAATCCAAATTAGATAATGAAGATGAATCTTTAAATATAAAAACAATGTAAAATAGATATATATATATATATATATATATATCATGTAGTCTCTAAAATTAAAATTTAACATTAAAAATTTACAATGATATTTCATTTGGTTTTTTTGTAACCCATACACCAAAAAAAAAAAGAAATTGAAAACATAAAAAAAAACTAAAAATGATTTGAGATATTGTGGAAAAGAATGAGAGAAGTGGAAGAGAATGAGAGAATGTGAAAATGAGAAAGTAAAAAATACCAATATGAGAAAATGAGGCAATGCTTATTTATATGATAAGAATTGATGGAAGTTACATTTAGAATTATTGGAGTTATAAATATTATTTATTGTGTTTGAATAAAATTGAGTGGTGGAATATGATTAATGCATAATTTATTTTATTTTCAGTTATAATTTTATTTTAATGTATGAATTAAATGTATTGTGTTAATTAGGTCTTAAATATTATTTAAAGCAATTAAAAAATTAGAAATCAAATAAAAAAATAAAAAAATTAAAAAGTATTAAATGAAAATCAACCAATAAAGAGAGAACAAAACCTTATTTTTATATATATGATTAGGAATATCAGGCTCGAGTTATTTAAACTAGGTATTAGACGGGATCATACAAATAAAATAATAAAACTACTGAAAATAAAATGAGTAGATACATTTACAATGACAGTTTTGGTATACACTATTGGTCCACCCCTAAGTTGTGGAAAGCAATCTAAGTTGTGATTTTATCATTTAACTAAAAGAAACTAATGATTTGTTTACCATACGTAACACTTACTAACAAAATGACACTGAGATATGACAAATCTAGAATTTAGACAATTCTACCTCTCTGTAATTTAACTGTTAACTATATAAGCTGATAACTTAATCATCATTTTGATAAAACGTATAATTGAAATCTCGTATAAACCAAACTTCACTCTGTTCTCTTTTCCAAAAAAGATGGTAGATTCCATCGTAAGCTGCGGGAACTGGATGCTCCGGGGCAAGACGGTACTGCACCGACACGGCGAGGCAGTTGGCAGTTTTAACAACCTCCGTAAGGTAGCAATGGTAAACCGGAGAGAAAGGAGATTGAGTGATGTAAGCTCCGCCGTGAAAGTAGATAAGTATAGGTAGTTTGTTACCCGTGGTTGTGGTTTTATGAGGGAGAAATATACGAACGAAGAGGTTGTGCTCCGTGGAGTATACGACATCTTTTGAGACGACGTCGTTTTTCAGGTTTAACGACGCCGGGATGATGTCACAGCCGACAAGTCGGTCGACACGGCCGTTCTTGTGAATTTGGATGGATGGTAGATGATGATGATCTTGGTCCGCTATTCAGTGGATCTTTCTCACTCTGATGATTGGATAAACGAACACACCGACTTCAACAGAGTTTTTATTGCCGGAGACAGCGCCGGAGCTAATATAACACATCACATGGTGTTGGATATGGGCTACGCCCAATATGCCACTCGGTCCAATAAAATTCGATAATTATAATCTCGGCCCGCAAGATTGGAGCAAATCCATTAATTTCCGTAAAGGGCAATTTCGGGAATTCACGACGAAAACCCTAGACACCCTTAGGTCAACAGTCCCCTATAAAAGGAGAAAGTATTTATTGGGATCATGATCCTGACCTGCGGACAATACCTAGATAACAATACTTTGTATCGAAAACTGTTATTGTCTTCTGTATAATTCTTTTAGCTTCCGAGCTCGTCATTATTAGCTTGTTAGTTCTCTTGTGAATTGACAAGCTCAATCTTGACTCGTATTAAGTGAGGACCTCACGTTTTTATCGTTAATAGAAGAACCAGCTTCACTCTTTCCCCAAAATCTTTATTTACTTAGTGTTGTGCAATCCCCGGTACAAACAATTGGCGCCCACCGTGGGGCAAGAGTAAAGCGTTTCCTTTGACGAATCAAGATCGACGATCCTCACTTCCTCGAAGTCTCAAGACTCATGATGAACCCCAGCGAAAACCTCAACGAAGCAACGGAGCAGCCAACGGAGCAGCGATGGGGGTGAACGAGAACACGAACTGTCCCCCCGCCGAGCTCCCTGCCGAACTCCCTGCGGAGCCCAACCGAAGGCTCCCTGCCGAGCCCAACCGAAGGCTCCCTGCCGAGCCCAACCGAAGGCTCACTGCCGAGCACAATCTCTCCGCCAGCGCCCGACGCGCCCTCCAAGCCTCTCGTAGCTGCACACGCCGAAGCCGGACCTGCCGCAGACCAGCTGGTTACCAACGCTGCTGCTCTCCTCACCGCCGCTCTCACCAACGCTACCACTCTCCCCAGTGCCACCCTCCCCTTACCTGTACAAAGAAACAGACTTGACGATATGATGCAGGTCATACTCGATCGTCTTGATGGCCAGGAAATACGAACAAACGAACGGCTCGAGGCGATTGCAGCCGCACAAGAGGCCTCGCAGAACCAAATCAGCAAGCTCCAGCGAAGGAGGGGCGAGCGCTGAAACGACAGCAGCCCTGCCGGCGAGAACGAGAATCCTCCCCCAGCACAGCCATCTGTGGAGGACCAATACGACAGCCACAGACGCCGCCCGGCGTCTATTATCGTAGGATCCGTTGATCGACGCAGTGGAGAGGAGCCAAATGAGGAGCTGCAAGACGGCCAAGACCAAAGGAGCGGCAGCCCGCCGACTCCGACACTGCCGATCCGACAGCCCGAGGCCGATCTCAAGGATGAAACCATACGACGCCTAGAGGCAATGGTCCACGAACTCTCTTCCAGAGTCCATCGAGCCACGAGCTCCGCTCCCAACCTCGATCGAGTGCTCGAAGAAGTCCAGCGCTCACCGTTTACAGCACGGATCTCCCGCATTCAAGTCCGTTACGTAAACAAGTTTAAGTTCGCCCCATACAACGGACTAGATGATCCGAAACCATTTTTAACGTCAATGAGTTTTGCAATCAGCCGAGCTCATTTCAGTGACGAAGAGTACGAAGCTGGCTGCAGCCAACTATTCGTCGAGAATTTAGTCCATGAAGCTCTAGGGTGGTTCTCCCGGCTCCCGCCGAACTCGATAGGAAGCTATCACGAGCTGACCACCGCTTTTCTCCAACATCACTCCACGTTCATGATTCGAGGCGCATCGAACGCCGACCTCTGGAACATGTTCCAGCGGAACGACGAATCTCTCCAGGACTTCATGGAGAGGTTTAAAAGAATCGTCTCGAAGCTCTCGATTGCCGACGACATAGCAATATCAGCTCTCCGTAATGCTCTCGCTCACGGCTCCCGGTTTAGGGAGGACATAATAATACACGAGCCTTTGACTCTGGATGATGCACTACACCGTGCTAACAGATACACAGACTTAGACGAAGAAAGGGCATCGAGGCAAACCGTCCAGAACCCCCGAACTCCAGATCGGCCAAAGGAAAAGAGAAGGCACAAGACGAGTATCACTAGCCTCGTCAACAATTTGACAAGGAATACGCTGATAAGTTGGACAAAGGAAAGAAAATCCAAACGTTTGCAGTTAGTAATCAAGACTCTAAGGCATCTTCATCAAGGCCCTGGAATAACAAGTGGGTCCGAGACCCATCAGGAAAAGGTGGCAACAAATATTGTGAATACCACAAGCGAGCAGGACATTCAACAGAAGAGTGTCGCACCCTCCAGCAAATATTGCTCGACAAATTTAAAGAGGGCCAAGTTGACGTCAATCTCGAGCGACGACAAATAGCTGCTCACAAGGATAACCATTTCTTCAATCCTAAGAACGAAAACCCAAGTAAGCAATACAACATCGCCCCCGCGCCACAGCACGGCACCGCGATCCTGCCACCGCCCCCAGCACCATTAACCCATAAAAGAAACCCCGAGCGAGCTGAAGATGCAACGCTCCAACTCTGCGCCGACGAATAAACATGATCATGGGTGGTCTGGCGACCTGCCGAGACTCGGTCCGTTCTATCAAAGCTTACCGGCGGGGACTAGAGGTCAAGCGCGAATGGTTAGCTCAAAGCATGCCACCTACTACGAACTCCGATCCAATCGTGTTCACAGAGGCCGACGCATCGGGTCTAACTGGGCCTCACAACGACCCACTGGTGGTCGAAATGGAGATCGGCGAAAGCATGGTCACCAAAATCTTGATCGATACAGGTAGTTTTGTAAACGTCATTTTCAAGGACGTGCTTATTCAAATGTAGATCGACCTACGGACCACCGAGCACGATATCCAGCCTCTCACCGGGTTCGACGGTGACACAGTGATGACGGAAGGTACGATCATGCTACCAGTTTATGTTGGCGGGACGATGCATTGTATCAACTTTGCTATCGTCGACAAGCCAATCGTATACAACGTCATCCTCGGCACTCCTTGGCTGCATAGGATGAAGGCCGTGGCATCAACTTACCACCAGTGTGTAAAATTCCCAACTTCTAGAGGAATATTTACACTACGAGGGGACCCGCTAGTAGCACGAACCTGCTTCATTATTGAACGACAACAACGCCACACCCGGACATTCACCATTTCGAGCTCAGCCGAACGGCCAGATAGTCGTGTTCGCCCTAACTCCGAATCCGTTATCCAAGTAAACATCGACTCTTCCGACGTAACTCGTTGCATAGGGATCGGTGCCGACCTACCACAACCCATCAAGGACGGCCTCGTAAAGTTCCTATGCCAGAACGCCGCAACCTTCGCATGGAACATGAGCAGTATGACCGGCATCGACCCCAGCATAACCTGCCACGAGCTCAATGTGGACCCGACATTCAAGCCGATCAAACAAAAGCGACGAAAGCTCGGTCTAGAGCGTACCGCCGCCGTTAACGAGGAAGTAAAAAAACTACTCGCGGCTCGATCCATCCGAGAGGTTAAGTATCCCGACTGGTTGAGCAATCCAGTCGTGGTAAAGAAAAAGAACGGCAAGTGGCGGGTGTGCGTTGATTTCACCGATCTCAACAAGGTGTGCCCAAAGGATAGCTTCCCCCTCCCGCGAATCGACCAATTGGTCGAGGCAACCGCGGGGAACGAACTTTTGTCATTCATGGATGCATACTCGGGATATAACCAGATTATGATGCACAAGAACGATCAGGAGAAAATAGCCTTCATCACCGATCAGGGTACTTACTGTTACAATGTTATGTTATTTGGCCTAAATAACGCTAGTGCAACCTATCAGCGTCTTGTTAACCGCATGTTTGCCGAGCAGCTCGGCCGAACCATGGAAGTTTACATCGATGATATGCTGGTCAAATCAGCCCGTGCTGCTGATCACATCTCGCACCTCGCTCAGTGTTTTGAAGTACTAAACAGATACAATATGAAGCTAAACCCAGCCAAGTGCTCATTCGGCGTGACTTCTGGAGAATTCTGAGGATATCTCGTCACCAAGAGAGGTATCGAAGCTAATCCAAAACAAATTTCGGCGCTTACCAACCTCCCATCTCCACGCAACACTCGAGAGGTTCAACGCCTCACCGGGCGGATCGCTGCTTTGAACAGATTTATTTCACGTTCTACCGATAAGTGTCTACCGTTTTACCAGTTGCTTCGCAGCAACAAGAAGTTTGAATGGGATGATAAGTGCGAATCCGCCTTCCACGAACTCAAGAACTATTTTCCTACTCCCCCTATCCTAGCAAAGCCCGATCAGGGCGAAACTCTGTATCTGTACATCGCTGTCTCCAGCTCGGCGGTCAGTGGCGTACTAATCAAGGAGGACAGATGAGATCAGCACCCAATCTTCTATGTGAGTAAAAGCCTCGACGGAGCCGAGCTCCGCTATCCCACGTTAGAACAACTCGCCTACGCTGTAGTTATTTCGGCCAGGAAGCTTCGGCCATATTTTCAATCTCACACTGTTGAAGTATTAACCAATCAACCCCTGCGAACCATTCTCTACAGCCCCAGTCAATCAGGCCGTCTCGCGAAATGGGCAATAGAACTCAGCGAGTACGACATCAAATATAAAAACCGCACTTGTGCAAAGTCTCAAGTGCTCGCTGATTTCTTGATCGAACTCCCTCCCGAGCTAGAGTTCGGTTGTCCGCGAGAGGAGAAGTGGACACTGCACGTTGACGGCGCATCCTCTCGACACGGCTCCGGGATCGGCGTACACCTCATTTCACCAACGGGTGAAGTACACGAGCAATCGTTCCGGCTAGCCTTTCCTGCCTCGAACAACGAGGCCGAGTACGAAGCCCTAATCGCAGGAATGAGATTGGCAAGTGGAATTGGGATAAAAAGGATACAAGTCTTTTGTGACTCACAGCTGGTAACCCACCAATTTAGCGGCGACTATGAGGCGAAGAACGATCGCATGGATGCCTATCTCCGAGTCGTCCAAGACCTATCTAACAATTTTGAGACGTTCGAGCTGAACAAAATTCCCCGAAGCGACAACGCACCGGCCGACGCTCTGGCCGTCCTCGCATCAACGTCCGACCCCGACCTTCGCCGAGTCATCCCTGTCGAGAGCATCGATCGACCAAGAATCAATCTCCTCGCACACGTCGAGCCCAATGTTCAAGATAAAAAAAAAGAAAAAAAAGATTATCGAAGATGAGACTTTCAGCGATCAAGTCTCGAAAAAGCAAAGAACAGATGACGGCACTCCCGTACTCACGCTATTCGTCGTTGAACCATCGACAAGTGTACCACCACCACCTGTTGAGTTCTCGGCCGAGCAAGGATCCGCGTCTATCAAAGAAGGACAAACGTCGTCGTCTCAAGAACAATCGTCACCATCTCACGAACAAGTTTCATCGTCTCAAGAACAAGCGTCATCGTCGCACGCCCAACCCAATCCCGAACCTCGCGAACGACCACACGATTGGCAAGAAGAAATCCGTTGTTTTATCGCAGACGGCATCGTCCCCTCGGACAAGTGGGAGGCTCGGCGCCTTCGGACTCGCTGCGCGCATTACACACTTCTAGATGGCAACATCTTCCGTTGGACAGCATCAGGTGCACTTTTGACTTGCGTCGGTCCTGAAGAAATCAATGATGTAATGAGAGAAGTTCACGAAGGTTCCGGTGGTAATCACTCCGGAGGTCGCGCGCTCGCACAACGCATACGCAATAATGGTCATTATTGGCCAACCATGAACGATGACTGCGAAAAATTCGTCGCTAGATACGAGAAATGTCAGCGCCACGCTCCAATCATCCATGCGCGAACCGAGCTATTGAGGACGACCTCTCCACCATACCCTTTTATGAGGTGGGCAATGGACATCGTCGGACCCCTCCCCGCATCCCGTCAGAAGAAATACATCCTCATCATGACGGACTATTTCACCAAATGGGTTGAAGCCGAGGCCTATGCTAAAATCGGAACAAACGAAGTCCATAAGTTTGTGTGGAAAAACATCATTTGTAGGCACGGAATTCCGTATGAGATTGTCACCGACAACGGCACGCAGTTTACTTCACTCCAATTCGAAGGTTTTTGCGCGAAGTGGAGAATTCGTCTAAGCAAGTCGACCCCCCGCTATCCACAAGGCAACGGACAGGCCGAGGCGACAAATAAAACTATCACTGACGGACTCAAGAAACGACTCGAAGATAAGAAAGGTCTCTGGGCCGACGAGCTCGACGGCGTGCTATGGTCACACCGGACCTCTCCGCGCCGATCAACAGGATGGACACCGTTCTCCCTTGCGTATGGAATGGAAGCCCTCGCACCAGAGGAAATTGGGGTACCGACATTAAGACGCTCTATGCTCGTTCACAACCCCACTCTAAATACCGAAATGATGCTCGATACCCTTGACACTCTTGAGGAAGAACGCGATAAGGCACTTCTCCGAATTCAGAATTATCAGCAGCAAGCTGCTAAGTGTTATAACAAAAAGGTAAAACCACGCCACTTTGACGAAGGCGATCTCGTCCTCCGGAAAGTTTTCGAAAACACCGCCGAGTTCAACTCAGGCAAGATGGGCGCTCACTGGGAGGGCCCTTACCTGATTTCCAAAGTCGTCACTCCTGGCGTCTACTAGCTGCTCGCCATGGATGGCACTCCAATTCCTCGTTCATGGAATTCCGGTAACCTTAAACGTTATTACCACTAGAAACAGCGAAAGAAAACAAAAAAAAAAAAAAAAAAAAGAACGCTCGTACTACCGAGCTCTCCCTTTGTAATATGAACTACGAATGGCTTGATCCCTTTCTAAGGGTACGTAGGCAGCCCGTCACAAGGCACAGCTATACCAAAAAATCAAAAACAAAAGTTTTAACGCTCCGAAACACACTCGAACTCTCTCGAACGAGTCCGTCTTAGCGAGATGTCCAGCTCTTACATCGACCCTCTGGCCAAGGGAACGATTTAAAACGCGTTCCTCATGGATGCAGCGGTGAAATAATCCGCATAAAATAAGCCGACCCAGATCGCATTCAGCTAGCAGGCGGTTAAGTTTGTATAAGCCAAGTTCTTACTTGCACTCCCTTACCGACCTCGTGGCACACACAGGGTAAGCCGGACACCAGAACCGCACCTAAAAGGTACGACGAGCTCATCTTGACTACCACCCTAAACATTTGGTATTCGACACACGTAATAGGATAAGTCGGGAGACGTCACGCACCGTAAAGTACTACTCGACACCAAAGATAGGAAAAACACAATAACATTCTTATTCCATAATCCAAAAGCACACAAGGACAAGACAACAAAGGCCAACTACAAAGGTCACACTCGGCACAAACGAAAAATAACAGAACAAACAAGTCTCGAGTACGAACTCAGTCTTCAATTCCCAAATCGGCATTGGAGGGTTCATCGAACTCCAACTGGCCGAGCATTACCTGCCAGGACTGGCATTCCCTCCGCAGACTTTCTAGCACGTTCACGGGGACATCCGCACCCCTAGCAACCATCTCCTCGAGATATGAGCAGATTCCTTCAGCACGATTGCTCTCAACGAAAAATGGTCCGTGCACTCTAGCTAAATAATGTAACGACGCAATACGTCAACCCGAGTTCGACAGTTGTCAAATTTGGGTTGACTTTCGAAGGGCCTGCTGCCGACAGGCTCAAGATCGCCCTCTACGAGTTTGGGAATCTCCACTTCCGCCAATAACGCCTCACGGCGAGAGCGCTCCTCCAGCAAACGGTCCCATCTCCATTTAAGAACCAAGAATCCCTCGTCGATCATAGTCTCAAGATACCTAACAGTCCCATCCACACGATGAAAATGGAAATGAAGCTCGAACTTTCAACGCGTAGCGAGAACGTAAGCTCTCAACCTGTGAATCCAAGCACGATAAAACTCGATCTCAGAACGAATTATGTCGCCGGATCTCACAGAGAGCCGCTCTCGCGCCTTCCTCAACCATGCCGACCTCGTCGTTACAGGCATAGGACCGATCTCAACTATTCAAAAACGAAAGGAGAGAATTTCCCTAAAAACAAGAAACGGTGGATGATGAGAAATGAACAACTAGAAGACTAATTTGTAGAACAAAGGCACCATTCTCGAGATGAAGTGACCAATCCAGCGATTCTCGAAAAACACATCCATAAAATGATCGACACATATCATAAAACAAAAGGCTAACACATAAAGCAAATCCAGCCGTAACGCAAAGGTATAAAAAGAAAATACAGCGCCTAAACGGCTCAACATCCGCTACAAAACGGGAATAGGTTCTAACAATACAAGGAAACAAGGGCAAGTCACTGCTCGGCAGCATCCTGAGCAGCCGAGATCGCAGGTGATCCTGCCATGACGACCTCTTCCCTGATGGTCGCGGAAACCACAGGAACGGTCGTGCTCCCCACGCCGACCATAGTCTCTGAAAAAGCCTCGAGGTCGCTGTCCAAAACATCGGTAATGTCGAAACCAAGGACCTTGTCCTCCCACATCTTCGCATCAGCCTCCAAACCGAGCAAAGTCTTCGACGGAATGACCGTACCACCCTTCGCCAGCTCCTGAAGACAGTCATAACTGCTGGTCACCTCGCTCAAAGTCAGAAGAGACTCCTGCGCTGCTCTGTTGTCAATAATATGCTTCCTCATCCTCTCAATACGAGACCTGTAGCCGGTAACCTCAACATCGACGCCCTGACGTTCTGCTTGCAGCTGCTGCAACTGCGCCTTCTGAAACGCGTGGTCGACCTCGAACTGCTCGAGACGAGAGCGGGAAGCGTCAAGAGAAGCCTTCAGATCGGCCACCTGCTTCCTGAAGCCGGCGGTTTGCTTCGTAAGAACAGTAGAACCCCCCGCTCCTTTTCAAGATCCTGACGAAGCTCCTCAACCGACCTCCTAGATGGCTCAGAAGTGCGAGAGTCAGCAAGTTGCCTCTCCAGCTCGGCAATGCGACGCTCGTACGAGACAACCAAGCGGTTCACACCTCCACCATCCTGAAATGCAAGAAATAAGGAATCGAGATAATAATTGGGAAAATCAACTTAAAACTCAAGAGCAAAACGCAAACCTGAAAGTGTTTCCGAGCCCACGATCGATATAGCTCAGGATCGTAGAGAGAACCCACAGCAGGGAGCGGGTCGAAAGAGTCGCGAATCATCAATCTCAGTGGTATCACGCGGTATGCCATCCCTCCTAGATCTTTTGGAAGACTCAGGCTCAGGAACAACCACCTCACCATGAAAAGCCCTCTTCCTCGTCGGAGTAGGACGCCCAGAATCAGGGACGACAATCGCTAAGGCATCAGAAGTCTCGCCACGCGACTTCTTCTGTGCGCGCGATGCAGCAGCAGGAATCGTGACAGCCCTCTTGTCGGCACGAGCGGAAATCACCTCCGCCGACCTCACGTCACTTGCAGGTCGCTGCTCGGTGCCAACTTCTACAACAGGACCGACCACCTCAGCATCTGCAGCCCGAGAAGAAGACCCCGTATCAACGGCCTTCTAAAACTGATCGGCATATCGAGGAAGACGAGTGTTAACCTTTCCCATTCCTAAGCATGGTAAACCTGAAAAGAAAAATAAAGGTGTGACAACTTAATGACCATCGAAGCTCAACAATTATCGGCACAACAGAGCAGGGAGGAAACCTACGAAATCTCTTACTAACCAAAGGCCAATCGAGCGCCCCTAGTGCTCTGATCTTCCTGAGATTATCAAAGAAACCAGGAGGATGAGCGCACAAACAAACGACGGGATCTGCAAAACATCAACCAAAACAAAGAAAAGGTCAGAATCCGATCAAAGAGATTCAAGCGCCTATAAGTGAGAAACAATGAAGCTACCGGGAAACATGTTCCACTCAGTAGCGTAAAACATATTGAGACAATCAACTGAAGTCTCGTCCAGCCTGACAAAAAAGAAGTAACGCTGCCAATGACGAATCTTCTTTTCAGACCCGACGACGATCTGGTGACCCGATTTAGCACTAGTGTAGAAGTATCCTGGACTACCCCTAACTTTCGTAAACTTGGTAGCCTCCTCAAGAAAACGCACATCGACCTCTACACCACAGTTGGTACCGAGTATCGCCAAACCGGCCGCGTTACGGATACCTCCCACAGAAAGCTGAGAGATGGCTATCCTGCGCCTCGCGCAATAACGCGTCAAAAACTCGGGTAGAGGAAACCAAAGGCCGCATTCAGTAAAATAATGCATGTAGAGCGCGATGAAACCTGCTGGGGGTGCTCAAGGACGTTCATGGGACTCAGGAACTCGGAAAACCAACCCCTCGGGCATTTTACACCACCGTGCCATCTCAGCAATAGAATCCGACGTACACAATGAAGGACCATGGTCGGTCGGACCAACAACAAGATCGACATCAGGACCAATCAGAATGGCACTAAGGCCAAGAACAGCTGAATTCGGATCAACATCATCAGCCGGGATAACGTTCATGGGACTTCCACCAGAGCCACTCCCGCTGTCCTCGCTGAACTCGAGGATATCATCAAAATTGTAATCGATAGCCAAATTGTCAAGATCTCCACATTCTGCCCCGATGTCGACACTAACATCATCGAAAACGTCTTTATAAGCCCCATACTCTTTGGAGAAAGCGCGTTGGATTCCCGCAAGAGTCTTACCACGCGCGCGTGTGGGAACTGGTAGTCCTGGTGGGAGCCGACCTCCATTCCTCGATATTGGGCCGACCACGGTTCTCAGCCGCTCTCTCTCCCGAAAGTCGAGCTCAATGTGATCTCCTCCGATCGATCCAATGTTGCGAGTGTCAATCTCGCTCGAGTCACGCCGATCTCTCAATATCTCCGTATCTCGGCGACCTCCCATCATAAGGTCTGGGTCGCCATCATCAGAATCGATCTCATGGGAAGTATCGACGAGATCAGAATCGATTCGACCAACGCTCTCGACTATGCCGACCTCAAGCTCGTCTATTCGCCGAGCTGATGCCCCACTCGCGGGAGTGCCGATCTCAGCATCTAACTCACCATCTCGCCGACCTTGGTGCCGCCCCGCTTCATGAGAATCGCTCTCGTCCCTTCGCCGAGATCTTCCCTCGATCGGCGTAGTCGAGAAAACAACAGCAGTCGATGCTCCAAGAGTTCCTCTCGCATCAGAATCCGAACAATACCGATCGACCATGTCATCGGTCTCGATTCAGGGGACTCCAAACTCACGATTCTCGTCCAAAGTACCGACCCGAGCATTTATCTCGGCGATGCCGACCTCAACCAGATCCGGGCAACTGCCGACCTCGATGTCGCCGCGCAAGCCTTTCCTTCGGGATCCGACGACCTCAACCAGATCCGGTCGACTACCGACCTCGATGTCGCCGCGCAAGCCTCTTCCTCAGGATCCGACGACCTCAACCTCACCGAGCCGAGCAGCCGAGAGACCGCCGACCTCGTCCGATCCGAGCATTCTCGCCGGAAAGCCGCCGACCTCACTATCGATGAAGCGCCGCCCTCCGACGACCAAGCCGCCGATCTCACTCATCACTCTCTCGAACTGTCCCCGATTCATCCAAACTAGATCGACGCAGTCCGCTCGAGCTCGGGCCCTCGCGACGACCATCACCCAGATCGGCACCGTCGATGTCGCGCCGATCTCCAGCCACAGGATCTCGCCGACTGCCGACCATCAATGGTGTTTAAGGTTTTGGAATTTACAACCAAACAAAAGAGAGAAAACTAGAGGGAGAAAGAAGCAAAACATAAAAGTAAAAAAAAGAGAGAGAAAGTTACCTTCTTATGGAGTAGATGAAGTGAAGAAAGAAAAGAAGAGAGAAAATACATAAATAAGTAAATAGAACAGAAATTTTACTGCCAAAATCCGTCACCTCGATCTACGGCATGCCCTGTTTCCGGAAATTCATCGAATACCGCGCTCAAAGTAAGGACCGCTGGATATTCCCGGCGTCTCTCGAAAGACGAACCTGGCATCTACAAAAAAGCCACTGTAGCAATTTCGTCCTAGAAGGCAAACCGAAACAATCTGTGCCGAGCAGGCATATTACAGATAATTCAAGCACGCCGGCTGATCGCAGAAGAACTGCCGCTCTCCAGATTAAGGGGGGGACTATTGTTGGATATGGGCTGCGTCCAATATGCCACTCGGCCCAACAAGACTCGTTAATTATAATCTCGGCCTGGCAAGATTGGGAGCAAGTCCATTAATTCCCGTGAGGGCAATCTCGGGAATTCACGACGAAAACCCTAGACACCCTTAGGTCAACAGTCCCCTATAAAAGGAGGAAGCATTTATTGGGATCATGATCCTGACCTGCGGACAATACCTAGAGAACAATACTTTGTATCGAAAACTGTTATTGTCTTCTGTATAATTCTTTTAGCTTCCGAGCTCGTCATTATTAGCTTGTTAGTTCTTTTGTGAATTGACAAGCTCAATCTTGACTCGTATTAAGTGAGGACCTCACGTTTTTATCGTTAATAGAAGAACCAGCTTCACTCTTTCCCCAAAATCTTTATTTACTTAGTGTTGTGCAATCTCCGGTACAAACACATGGGAATAAGAGCTGGTAAGGAGAAGCTAAAACCTAGAATCAAAGGTAACGTAATGGTGCATCCAGGTTTTTGGGGGAAAGATCCCATCGACGAGCATGATGTGCAAGACCAAGAAGTCAGAAGCAAGATTGCGTATATTTGGGAAAAGATCGTGTGCCCTAATAGTGTAGATGGAGTGGATGATCCCTGGTTTAACGTTGTTGGTTCCTGGTCGGAAATATCCGGGTTGGGATGTGAGAACGTTTTGGTTGCTGTGGCCGGTAAAGATGTGTTTTGGCGACAAGGGTTGGCTTACGCGGCGAAGCTGGAGAAGAGTGAGTGGCAAGGAGTGCTGGAAGTGGTGGAAGACGTAGAGGAAGGACACTGCTTTCATCTCCATAACCCTAATTATCTAAATGCTTCCAAACTGATGAAGACCTTTGAAGAGTTTATAAAACGATAAAACGTTAAGTTTATCACTAAACAAAACTAATAAAAAAAGTTCAGGAAATTAAAATCTTTGGTGTTAAATTAATTTGGTGAATTTGTGTATCAAAACTATATTCTATAAAATTAATCGTATTTACTTAAATCAGTTAAAACATTGATCATTAGGAGAAAACGTAAACAAAATTTAAAATTCATGCGTTCGATTAATCGGTTTAGTCTACCCGGTTTAAATTTTACGAACCGAACCGCTTTAAGCTATTTCTATTTTGTTGACCAAAGAAAAGATAAATTAATTCCGCCACAGAGAAAACGACCTTAAATAAAACTCCTCGCCGGAGAAGATAATTCCGGTAGCCATGCTCCGTTCGGTAACTTGTTCCCCGCCTCTTGGCTCGACCTCTCTCTTCTTCCGCTTTTTCCGCCAGTTCCCTCGTTCTTTCTCGTCGACTACCTCCGTCAGCCGCAACATTCGCCGGCTTTCTACTCCAGAAGCTGCTGGGAGACGGCTAATTCTAAGCCGCGGCTATAAGCTTCGCTCCGCCGCGAGCCGCAGTATCAGTGGGCAGTTCTCTCGCTTATCAGTTCGCGCCGTGGCTACACAACCCGCAACTTCTTATCTCGGTGAGGTTCTTGAGCTGAATTTGAAACTGTGCTTTGTACCTGCTCTCCAAATTAGGATAGATGTGACCTTTTACTCTATACTTGATTCATGTTTTTTGGTTAAACAGTGTCAGTTTTACGCCGTTCTAATGAGTGGCTTTGTCTAAGGCAGGACGAGATGAGGCTGGGAAGCTTGGATTTGAAAAAATGTCGGAAGAGTTTATCTCAGAGTGTAAATCTAAGGCTGTTCTCTTCAAACACAAGAAAACTGGTTGCGAGGTGATGTCTGTTTCAAACGATGATGAGAACAAAGTGTTTGGCATTGTTTTCAGAACTCCTCCGTAAGTTAAATTTCAGTATCTTTAGTATGGTTCTCTTCAGTTCTTTTGTTGATATGGGTGATTTCTTAACGTTGTGTAAGATAATAGTTTGGTTCTTGATGCAGGAAGGATTCTACTGGAATCCCTCACATACTGGAACATAGCGTATTATGTGGTTCAAGAAAGTACCCGCTGAAAGAGCCATTTGTTGAATTATTAAAGGGAAGTTTGCATACCTTCCTTAATGCATTCACATATCCTGATAGGACTTGCTACCCTGTTGCTTCCACAAATACAAAGGTAATAATACCGTAAATACTCGTTTCTTTCCCAAGCTCTATCTTTGTGCTATGCGTACATATGTTCAAGTTTGGTCTGATCACATTTCATCATTATCTATGTTAGGATTTCTATAATCTTGTTGATGTATACTTGGACGCTGTGTTCTTCCCCAAGTGTGTGGATGACGTTCACACGTTTCAGCAGGAGGGCTGGCACTATGAACTTAACGATCCTTCAGAAGACATATCGTACAAAGGTTCTATATGTTACAGATGCCTAAATTAAAAGCTTTTTTTGTCTTTTTTCTATTTGACCTTGCTTTATATTAACTTGATCTCCCTGTCTCTTTGTTAATGTTTCACATATCAGGCGTTGTTTTTAATGAGATGAAAGGTGTCTATTCACAGCCTGATAATATACTAGGGCGGATAACTCAACAGGCAAGTTTTGATTGTTCCTTCAATTTCTGGAACAATTTCTCCAACCAATCTCGTACTAAGAGTGATTTTCTGTAAATATTTTAAGTGGATGGTGCAGTGTATGAATTATATAGCTTACCTGATTAGATGTGTCTGCGTTTGCATTTGCGCATCTGTATTTAATAATTTGTTGATTTCTTACTCTGGTCATCACTTCAAGATCTGTTCTTAATCTGCCTTCATTATTTTTTTGGCACTGTGGTTCTTATTGTTCTTCTATTTTATTTTTAATAGGCCTTATGCCCAGATAATACATATGGTGTTGACAGTGGAGGTGATCCAAAAGATATCCCGAAGCTCATGTTCGAGGAATTTAAGGTTTGTTGAGCAGTTTATGTGATTTAATTATATGTTTTAATAAAATGATAATATACTGCAACAGAATCGTAATGATATGTATGACTTCTGATGCATAATGTTATATTCTTTATGTGGTGATAATCCCAGGAGTTCCACCGTCAGTATTATCACCCAAGCAATGCCAGGATATGGTTCTATGGAGATGATGAACCAGTTCACCGCCTCCGCGTCTTGAGTGGTAAAGAGTTATATCTTTTATCATATTTTCTTGAGGAGATTGCCCTCTTCTTGATTTATGTTCGCCATTGTATTATTATTTACAGATTTTGTGACTATTTTACTAATTTGTGCAGAATACTTGGACATGTTTGGTGCAAGTCCAGCTCGAGATAGTTCAAAGGTTGAACCACAAAAGCTATTCTCTGGGCCTCGCAGGATTGTTGAAAAATACCCTGCTGGTGAAGATGGTGACCTTAAGAAGAAGCATATGGTGTGCCTTAATTGGCTGCTTTCTGACAAGCCACTGGACTTACAAACTCAGCTCGCACTTGAGTTTTTGGATCATTTAATGCTTGGGACTCCTGCTTCCCCGTTAAGAAAAATCTTATTGGAAAGCGGTTTAGGAGAAGCTCTAGTTAATAGTGGGATTGAAGATGAACTTCTCCAGCCCCAGTTCAGTATCGGTTTGAAAGGTGTTTCCGATGAGAATGTCCAGAAGGTTGAACAGATGATCATAAATACTCTGAGAAAGTTGGCAGATGATGGGTTTGATACTGATGCTGTGGAGGCATCCATGAATACAATTGAGTTTTCTCTGAGAGAAAGCAATACAGGATCGTTCCCTCGTGGTTTATCACTTATGCTCCAATCAATTGTGAGTTTATCTGCCTTTTTTTCTTATGTTTGTCCTTACTATTGTAGTACTGTTTCTTATTTTAGTGTTGGATGCTTAGGCGAAATGGATATACGACATGGATCCTTTTGAGCCATTAAAGTATGAGGAACCATTGAAGTCCCTGAAAGCTAGAATAGCTGAAAAAGGATCCAAGGCTGTCTTTTCCCCACTGATAGAGAAGTTTATTTTGAAGAACCCTCATTGTGTTACTATCGAGATGCAAGTAATTTTCTTTCTGAGTTTCTCATTGCTTTCTAATGTTTCTATTACATTATTTTAATAACACGTTTCATCAGCCTGATTCCGAAATAGCTTCTCAAGAGGAAGCGGAGGAGAAAAATATTCTAGAAAAAGTTAAAGCAAGTATGACAGAAGATGATCTTGCAGAACTAGCGCGTGCCACAGAGGAGTTGACATTGAAGCAAGAGACTCCTGACGCTCCTGAAGCACTGAAATGCGTTCCAAGTTTAAACTTGAGTGACATTCCAAAAGAACCTATATATGTTCCCACTGAGGTGATAATTATATTAGCTCTCTGCAGTTGTTGTATATGCGAACATTTGTTCAGCTTGATGCTGATATGGTGCTTTATAGGTTGGAGATATTAATGGCGTGAAGGTTTTGCGGCATGATCTCTTTACAAATGATATACTCTACACTGAAGTAGTCTTTGATTTGGGTTCACTAAAGCATGAGCTTCTTCCACTCTTACCCCTCTTCTGGTAACTTGTTGTCTTCTACATCTCAATTTAACCTTTAGGCCTTATATTCTGCTTTTGGGGTTTTCTCTTAATTTTTCCAGAAATGCAAATGGTGAAATATTTAATGTGGAATTGCTATAAAATAATTCCATCAACCCCTGTTCGGTAGATTAAATCTCTAAACAAATCACTATTTTGGATGTCTGATGTAGCTTACATTTATTATGACATATTGCTTGGTTTTTGTCCGAGAGAGGCTCCATGGCTATTTTACTATTCTTGAAATTTTATTTTAGTGTCCTCAACAACACTCAGTTGAAATTATATGCCAAAAGGCCAGCTTCCAAGCCTTCTGCTGTAGTGTCGTGGTTTGTTATACGATTCTTGGTTGCATTTTAGTGATAGCAGTATCAAGGTCAATTACTGATATCTTCTTCTCCTACTAAAGTTTGTTTCTAATTTAGTGTTAATTTCGTAGTAGCTTCTTTGCAAATTTCTTTCTTGTATCACCCTCGACATTTGCATGCTATGTTTTTTTTATCTCCCATAAGTTTGTCTGTCGGTTGTTCCAGTTGTAGTTTATCATCAGAGTATATGAGACACCCTAAATTCGTAATTTTTAACGCCTATATAATTCCTGTCTTGACAGTCAATCATTGCTAGAGATGGGCACGCAAGACTTGACCTTTGTCCAACTTAATCAGTTGATTGGAAGGAAAACCGGAGGGATATCAGTTTATCCCCTTACATCCTCTGTGTGGGGTAGGGATGATCCATGTAGCAAAATCATTGTGCGTGGCAAATCCATGGTTGGACGCGCTGAAGACCTTTTTCACCTGGTAATTTTTACTTTAACATCTTTAACTTATCACATATTGTTGGAGCGTATGTTAGGATAGTTAATGTAGAGTTTTCTTGAGCCTCGAAACGGAGAAACAGAATACAAAATTAATCTTTTTGCCTCATGTCCTCTAACTCGTTGCTATATCTTTTTTGATACGTTTTGTGTCCATCTCTTTATCAGAAAACAAAAGCTGTTTGTTTTATTTGTGTCTATGTATCCCTCCTGTCTCCTGATCACTTCCCTCTTTAAGCATAAATGCTCACTTTCTATCTCTCCTAGTGCTCATCCCATTTGGTGACCAGTGTCTGATACTATTTCTGCGTGTTCAAGGTAGAGTGTAGAGGTAGACTAGACAAGCACTTGCTACTTGAAAACTGATTCTGTTTAAAAGAGTGTCTATTCAGAAAAAATCCTTACTCTCAAGTTTAAAGTAGAAAATAATGTAGACATAGAACGTAGCTGTAGTTGATACTTGATTTCCAATAGAAATTGTAGTTAAATACTTATGTTTCATTCACTTTGCTGCAGATGAACTGTGTGCTGCAAGAGGTTCGATTTACAGATCAACAGCGGTTTAAACAATTCGTCTCTCAGAGTAGAGCTGGAATGGAGGTATGCAGTTCTTTCTTCCTTTTGCATAATAAGTAGAACATGGTGGTACTAGTATAACACCAACTTGTGTTCATTTCAGAACCATTTGAGGGGAAGTGGTCAAGGAATAGCTGCTGCGAGGATGGAAGCAATGTTGAACGTTGCTGGATGGATGTCTGAACAGATGGGTGGTCTCAGGTTCTCATCATTTGTGAAGCATCTTGATTTGATTGAAACCTGGCTGTGGGATTTATTCACATTGTTAGTTTAATTCTGAAACTTGCAGAGAGCCTGATTGTGTTTTGCTTTTCTCTTTGTAGTTACCTTGAATATCTACATACTCTCGAACAGAAGGTGGATCAAGACTGGGAAGGAATATCATCGTCACTTGAGGAAATCAGAAGATCTTTCCTTTCCAGGAATGGTTGCATTGTTAATATGACTGCTGATGGAAAGTCCCTTACAAACACTGAAAAGTTTGTTGGAAAGTTTCTTGATTCACTCCCTGAAAAGCCGTCTGGTGGACTCGTCACTTGGGATGCACGACTACCTTTGAGAAATGAAGCTATAGTAATACCAACCCAGGTAAACAAATTGAAATGTATATCTTGTGTACTTGGGGGTGTATTTCTCATCGCTCAACTTTGATTATATCACAAGTTTATTCATGCTCTCTCGACAGGTGAATTATGTGGGGAAAGCAGGTAATATATACAGCAGTGGCTATGAGCTTGATGGGAGTTCATATGTTATATCAAAGCATATTAGTAACACTTGGTTATGGGATCGTGTTCGTGTTAGTGGTGGTGCATATGGGGGTTCCTGTGATTTTGATTCACATTCAGGTAAAATTGCCTCCTTCAGAGAGTTTTCCTGACGTTGACATGTTATCCTTTAGACCTGACCTTTGGATTTTCTCTTGTGCAGGAACATTTTCGTTCTTATCTTACCGTGATCCCAACCTATTAAAGACTCTAGACATATATGATGGAACTGGCGATTTCTTACGTGGCCTTGATGTCGATGAAGACACCCTTACTAAAGCAATTATTGGGACTATTGGCGATGTTGATTCATACCAACTCCCTGATGCCAAAGGTTATAGCAGGTATGATGTTTATTTCTCGGTTCTTCTCTGGTCTTTTGATGGCTTTTTCTCAAGGAATGTAATGGATTCTGAATCTAATTTCCTATCTCTGTCTCCAGTTTGTTGAGGCATTTACTTAATGTAACCGACGAAGAGAGGCAAATAAGGCGTGAAGAGATATTATCAACAAGGTTAACGTCGTTCTCTCGTTTTTGCTTTAACCTGCGTGTATATATATATATCAATTCAAACATCTATTGCACTGTCTGCATCGCGGATCTCTAGTGGCAGTGTCTGGAATCCTTGGAGACCATGTTTTGTATCTGAGTTTGTTAGTGTTTGGAGCTTAATGACTTCTTAGAATATAATTAAATAGCCAGTTCTTCAACATAGTTATTCTCTAACAGATTCGGAAAGTAACTTTCTCTTTGATCTCGCAGTTTGGAGGACTTCAAGGAATTCGCAGAAGCAATTGACTCGGTGAAAGATAAAGGCGTTGCAGTGGCCGTGGCATCACAAGAAGACATCGATGCAGCAAACAAAGAACGGTCAAACTTTTTCGAGGTGAAGAAGGGTCTTTAAGTCTGAGACCCTCTTAAAAGTTAGCTTAGCACAATGAGGAAGAAATTTTCTTAGGTTCATATTATTTTGTGGTTTATTTCACTGTGTTTACATATAGAGTTATATGCCAACATCATGAATTTATCATAGTTGAAATAAAGCGTTTTTACCTCAAAACAGGCTTTTTTAGCTACTGTTGCATTTAAATCGTTAGTTTTTTTTCCCTAGTTCTATTTATATTCCATGTTCTTATCAGCAGAAGTTCTCGAGGATTTTCGTGTACCTTTTAGGTTTCAAAACAAGTCTTGGTTAAAAATGATGAATCAGATAGACAATTAGTTTCATGACTTCATCATTGGCTGGGATCAAACAGTGCATGTGCTTTGGTAAAAAAATTGGCTCCCAATCATCTATTACTTATCATGTGTCCTGATCTTGTTACCTTCATCCTTTGTAATGTATTTCATGCTTTATGTGTTTCGTTTTTTGAATTAGGTCTTAAACATTCCGAAGGGAAATTAAAAGTTTTACCCTTTTAGGGCATTGGCAATTTGGCATAAAGAATCTCTAGGTTACTTTTTTTTAAGTGAATCTCCTATATATTAATAGAGAAACACAAAAAGTTGATGTGTCACCGCCAGAAAGCTCGAGACACATTTAGCAAAAAAACCTTTAAATTTTCTATTTAATTACGTTAACATGCCATTATATTTTTAAAAAAAAAAATTAACTGAATAATAATTAGATTTGTCATCAATTCTCACACAAAGTTAAATATCACATATCAAATAATTACATACTATTTTAAGTCAAAATTTCACTAAAATTTACTTACAAATATACAAGTCAAAGTTATATTATTTTTAAGAAATCAATATAAAATATTGATTTCTTAAAATCAATATAAGTAAAATATTCTAAAAAGGCTATAAAACATATAAAGTTAATAAAAATAAAGAACATATAACTTATTAACAAAATCATATAAAAAATGTTATTTTTTATGTTAGTATTATTACCATAATAATTTACCATAATAATTTAAATAAAAAGCTTTCAATAGTTATTATAATTGATTATAAAAAGAAATATATTACCCCTGAATTATCTCCAACTCATTAAAGGAAACTTATTTCCCAATAAATATAGATTTATATATATTCATAAATAACTATAAAAATGACAACAAATTAGGGGATATCATGATGTATGATTATTTATATATATCTAAGTATGTAAACTAATTAATCTCAACATTTAGAGTGATTATTCATTAAAAAATAGAAATATTGATAACCGAATAGGAATATACGTTTTAATTGTACATTAATCTATGTACTATTAAAAAGGAATGAGACAATAACCCTTATCATTATAAATAAACTTAGTACCCAAAAAAATTATAATATATTTAAAATGAGTGATTATTAGATTATGAAAAATTGTTATAGTTAGTCGATTAACCATAAATATAAAAATTTGATTTTTAAAGCACACAAAAAATATATATTTCCATAAATTGAAACATTTTATAAATATTTTCTTTACCATGTTCACATAATTCACGGGTGAAATGTATTCTTACACTAATACGTTAATTTTGAAATTTCATTAATTTTTTCATAATGGTTTTTTGGTAATAATCCGTTATTTATAGAAAATATTAACAAACCGACTAACTCAAAAGAATTAAATAGCCTAATCACAAATATTAAATTAATAAATTAGATTATCTTCAGAAAATTTAGTTTAGAATCCGATTGTTACTAACATATAATAAATTAATTAATTAAACTACCGAGTAATTTAGTATATGTTGTTATGCTTACCTAATAAACATGCAAAATTGTTATGATCACAAAATAAAACATAAGATATGTGAATTTGATTTTTAAACCACACAAAAGACATGTTGCAATAAATAGTAACATTTTATCAATATTTTCTTTTACACATTTAAAGATTTTACGAGTGAAACATATTTTTTACACGAAAAACGAAGCTTTAAATAAATAAATAAAACCTAGAATAATAATTTTACTTATAATATTTTTATTTAAATCGATTTATTCAGATAACATCGTTATTCTGAGTAGATTAGTCCAGGAAGATACTTGTATTGTATTGTTCTGATCAGAAAACATGGGTGGTGGTAGATAGCAACATCATGGATAAATGATTGAATTGAATATACATTTTGGAGATTAATCAACTATGATGAATTTTGGATAAATGATTGAATTGAACATTTCATTCTACTGTTTTTTCGATTGAATTGAATATATATATATATATTGCTTGTGATTGATTATAAAGTATTAACTCACTCACCCAATTCCATGAACTAGCAACAAGGCATCCTACATCCCTTTTGTTTTAAGAGTTTTTAAGATTAAATGTTTAGAAGTATACTTTTTACAATATTTGGTCTTCACAGCCACTAGAAATGTGCAATGAATGTTATAACAGTTTTATGGATGTTACAGATACAATTATGGACATAATTAATGAATTGATTGTATGTGTTTTTGTTTTTCTGGTGACATGTGTAAATGTTATTTTGAACTAAATGGAGACCGATAGTATATGGTGGAGCGACAAATAAGAAAATTAATTTCTTATTTCCATCCAAATTTAATGCTTGTTAGCACAATTATTTAGTAACGGTCAATTATTGCTCATTATTTCACTGCCAAAAAAAATCCAAATTGGTCCCATTTTTATTAGAAGGAAATAAAAGTGTAAATTCTTAACCCATTTTTGCATTTTTGGACATGTAGAGATTTCGTGTAAGAGCATGATTCTTAAAGATGGTTTTTTTTTTTTTTTTTTTTGTCATTTAATAAGTCCCTAATAAGTATTGTATTAATTGATTGTATTTATAGTTCTGTCTCAACTCTCAAGAGGTACTCGTAAGAAAGTGAATCCTTTAGGTTCACCTGACGGCTTAAGTAACTAACTAATTGGGATTTAGACACTAATCTATGTAATCTAGTCATCGATGATTTTACTATAGTCATTGATATTTTTGATTTGATAGAGATTATATTTTCTCGCGTTATATATTTTTCTAAAATTATTATACAAAATATGTATTTCAAGATTGTGAAACTTCTTAGATCAGTAAAACCAAAAGACACAGCTATTTTTTACAGCTTGACCCAAAAAAAAGTACTATTTTTACAGCATATACGAGACGACGACGTTTTTTCGCCAGTTGCTTTAAAAGGAAGCTAAAAAACGGCAAAAAAGACGCGCCGTTTCGAATCCCGACGGCGTCTACGTAGGAGGAAAAAAAAAAACGAAGGTCCGTAACGGCGCCGTTACCTGCTTCCCACCGTCAACGGCCCATTTATCCGCTATAGCCAAGGCCCAACAATTAAATCTCAGCCGTTGAATTAATCAACGGCTCTAGATCCATCATCTTCCTTCCTCCCTCTCTCCTCCCCCATATACCCAAAACCCTTCCTCCTCTGTTTTTTTCTCATTAACCAGAGAGAAACCCCAAACTCTCTCTCTCGAAAAAAAAAAAAAAAAACAATGAGCTTGAGAGAGATGAGCGAGACAAAATCATTGATATTCAAGAGAAACGCTGAGTTCGAAGGATCAAACATCAAGAGGATAAGACTCGAAGACGACGATGATGATGATGATGACGACGTTTTACGGTCACCGAAGAGGACGCTTTCTTCTTCTCTGTCATCTTCTTCTCTAGCTTACTCGGTTTCAGATTCCGGAGGTTTTTGCTCCGCCGCTTTATCCGAAGAAGAAGACGATGATCATCGTAGCTCAAGCATCAGCTCTGGTTGTTCTAGCGGTGAAACTAACGAAATCGCCACGAATACTCGTCTTGCTTTTTTAGATCTGGAGGTGAAATTTCAAAACTCGATTCTACAAATTTTGAATTTTCTCTGTTCAGATTTTTTATTTATTTATTGGTGACTGGTAATACAATAAATGCTCTGAGAAAGATCTGATTACGTTTTTTTCAAAATTTAAATTAACGAACAATTAAAGAGTAATTGATTGTTTCCGTTTCAGGCTCATCAAATCTCCGAAACCGACACCGAAACCGAAATCTCAACGTTAATCTCCAACAATTTCAGGTTAAATTCCAAATCAAAGTTTCAAGGCTTTCTTCATCGTTTCGTCTATAAATTCATAATCTCTCGAGTTTTTAATAATTTACAGAAAACAGGGAGAAACAGCTGAGATGGACTTGGCGACGACGGAGAGGAGGGAACAGGTAAAGACGGAGATGAAGAAGAAGGAGAAATCACCGACGCAGGTGGAGCTTGACGATTTTTTCTCGGCGGCGGAGAGATTCCAACAGAAACGATTCACAGAGAAGTGAGTAACTTTTTAATTTTAATGAATGGGGCGTAGGATATCATCAAACTCATGTGCATAATAGCAAAAGTGTGTACTTTTTTATAATAAACGTGTGTGTTGTTGTTGTTGTTTGGATAAAGGTACAACTACGACGTCGTTAACGATACGCCGCTTGAAGGTCGGTACCAGTGGGTTACTCTGAAGCCATAAAGAAAGAAAAGGAAGAAGAAGAAGAAGAAGAAGTAAAAGAAAGAGAAAAGTGCTAATGTTACACGTAGTAGTAGTACTGTGAGTTTTTGTCACAGTCAGTCAGTATTCGTGTTTTTGAATCTCTCATTTTCATTTGTGTACAGTCCCTCTAATTTTAATTTCCGACTTTTATCAAAAAAATCTTTTTAACTTCTTCTGCGTAACCAATGACAACTTTTTTTTTTTTTTTTATCTTCTCTCCAAAGCTTACCTTGAATTTGTGTGTTTTCAACAAGAGTGAGTGGGGTTACAAATTAAAATTGGAATTATTGTGTCAGTAGTTTTATTTTTTATTTTGTCAGTTTTGTTGTTGTGTGTTTTGGTGTTGTGCACATAATTAGCATTTTCATGAAATTGGGAGCCTTTTGTATATAATGAATTTGGAAAGCTATTTATTGTTTTTGATCCTTCTCACTCACTCACTCACTCACTCACTCACTCACTATAACATCAACCAGCATGTGTTTTACAATTTTGTTTGTGTACTTTACTGTTACTAATATAATAATGGTAAACAATTTTTGTTTAAAAGGAATAAAATTGGAAAGGCATAACGGTCTATGTGATGTGGCATAGGGATATATATAAATCACACAGTTGTATGTACTTCTTTTGTAAAAATAGACTTTTTGAATTAACAATTAATAATATATTCCTCTATGTTTCTTTTGTAAAAATAGACTTTTTGGAATGCTTCCAATTGGTTACTTTTTTTTTTTTTTTTGTATGTTCAAGTTGCAAATTAGTAGTAGTAATTCTCAGAGAAATAAATATAGATGAAATTAGTTTAATTGAGAAATTTAAAATTCAAAATACAAAAAAAAAAGGAAGAGAGAGAGAGAGGAATTGATTTGGGAGGAGGGGGAGGGGGGAGTGGTAAAAAGAGGATCTCATCATTACCTGATTCCGTTGGGATTATATTCCCTTTTTCAATATTTATTTTTATTTATTTGCTTTTTACAGCAGACAACGGCGCGTGTCTGCACGTGCTTTCTGTTATTTTGGTTTTTATTTTTCTTTTTGCGTTTATTTATCTTTTTCCTCCTTATTAATGTACTTTTTGCGAACTGACTGTTTTATATTCACTTAACAAGGCGAATTTTTTTTCCAAAGGATGATACTGATTTATTAAAAAAAAAAAAAACAAAAAGTAAAAATTGAACGTCATAAATAGGCGATCTCTTCCAACAAGCCACGTGATGGAGGAGGAAGGGTAGTTTTGTCAACACCAAAACAATGAAAATATATATGTTGTGAGTGACTTGGTGACCAGGCAAATGTAATTTTTGCTTTTCTATTGTTAACAACTGTTCCTACCTAAGCTATGCCACAACATTTTTTTTTCTTTAATGTAACTAAAACTAATAATAATTTAATAATTTTTTTAGTGAGGTAGGATATAATATAATGTTTAGATGTATACCTTTTTTCACTTAAAAAACGATATTTATACCTTTTTAAAATTTTTGATTTCTTTGCATATATGTACTTTTCATGTCTATTTTTGCTTCAATAAAAAGAATTTCAGTTGTTAAAAGTTTATCTCTTTAGTCCGCGAAAGTAAAGGATTGTAGAGGAAAGAATGGGTAAAATGATGACCCAGTCTTTTTAGTCATGGAAAGAATGGAGTACATGATTTCTTTTTGTTTTTCATAGAAGTTTTTAAAATTCAAATCGGGTGATAAAGAGAAATGACTAGCAATAAATATTAAAAAGTAAATTAATGTGGGTTAAAATAAAAACTTGGGGAAGGGGAGACTAGTCTACGTAGTAGGGGGAGTATTACAAAGACTGCATGCACATGACTTGGATCTTGTGAAAAGCTTTATTTTACACATCAGGATCCAATGTTAGTTCGTTCGTATATGGCTATAGAATGTTGAACCTTTCCGTGCACACAAGTTTTCCCCTACCAACACGTGTTCCTTCTGCTTATCAGTATATTGCCAAATGCCAAGGTTATGATTTTTTTTCCTTTTCAATAGCATAGAACCAATCTATATTTTGGATTAAATAACATGTTATTATGTTATCTATTTTAAAATACTGTAAGTGAAAGAAAAAAAAAACTAACTTATCTACTACTATTGCCTTGCAAAGTAGTCTATTGACTCTATTCTATATGGTTAATTGGCAAATTTACACGTTATATTATTATTTAACCCCAATTTTTAAATATATATTCATACAATTTTAACTTTTTTTTGGTTTTCACTTAGAAGAAAAGCTACACTTACCTCTGGTCTGGACATATAATATGTTTTAACTTTACTGTATTGGGTTTGTCTGTTGTAGTGTTTAATGGGCTTTTAAAACCCAGTAATATTTTTGGGGCATAATTTGTAACACTTAAAAAAGCCGTACGTCTTATAAACAAGTTTTGCAAATAACGATGGCGGACGACGGTGCCTTCGCCTCCTCCTCAGCCACTGCACCGATTCAAGCGAAGAAGAAGATTTAAACTGAGTCAAATCTTTCCTTGATGTGATCCTCCAACAGATCCTCTCTCTGATTCCGGTAAAACTATCTTCAGCCTCATTTCTTTTGGTCGGTCCCAACAATGTCACTTTTCAATGTATATGCAAATGTCCCGATCGACAATGTAATTTTTCTTTATAATGTCATGTAATGTCCAACATAGTTATAGCGTTGTAGGGATGAATGTTACCTCTCAGCAACAATCGCATAATCCTCGTTTGTTTGTATGTAATAGTAACATTTTTTGTTTTTTTGTACAATTTGGATGTACGTAGTAATAGTAACCCATAAATAGTGATAGTATTACCGAATTTAGTTACTCTCAACAAAGATATCCCTGCGTTGATATTGGCATTCTTCATCAACGTTAGTTCGTTAATTACCTAGAAAAGTCTACCTTCTTGGGATAATGATCTAAACTTAAATATAAGAGATTACGTAGTGGGAGCCATTGTTGATTGAAAGTATGTCATCCCACATGGGTTAGAAAACTAAATGTTTCTATAAAGTCCGATTGTGAGAAGCAAGAAACCAAGAGATAGAGATACACGTGATGTTACCATGATTAAGTATATAACGTTGAGCATCTCAAATAGATAGATATCTTGGCTAATATGTTTCATTGTTCCTGTCCATCTTTTCCCAACCAGAGATGTTTTCTAAAGTATATCTTGTTTCCATGTAAGCACAGTTAAAAACAAAAACAATAAACGAAAGGAACAAAAATTCTTTGACTTATTTATTGAAGACTCATGAGATATGAAGATTTACAATTTGAGATTGTCACGTAACTTTAAGTCAAGAAGCCATCAAAATGTATTGGATCTCATGGTGATTAATTAGGTCTAGATATGTTTATTAAGAAAACTAGATGTCTCACCCGATGTGCGAGGTTAATTTTAAAATACAAGTAAAATAAAATTTGATAAAGAGATATATTAAAATTTTGTTATAAGTAAAAACTAGTATCTTGTAAAAAAGGTAGACACACTTTCAATTAAAGAAACAAGTTATTATTTTTCTTTGTCTTAATATACTAATTTACATTTCAATATTTTTAATTTATGGTAACGTTTATCATAATAGTCACGAAATTTTCAGTCACCAATTTTATTGTCAAATATTCATCATTTTTACTATTATCAAATCTCAAAAAAATAATTTCATAATTTTCGTCTAAAATATGATTACACAATTTCTTCAGAAAATATATTACATGCAAACTATCGGTTAAACCGTCATTTTATTTACATCAATTTACAAATATACTACCTACTTTACAATACTAAGAATGTGTTCTTACACTCAATCAAAATTAACCGGTGAAGAATGCTTTTTACCACAACTTCCAAAATATCTCTACAACACAATTAAGTCAACTATGTATCTTTACGAATGGATCAAGCTGATCCTGCTCACGAACATCATCATGTTCTCGGACGTGTTCTCCGTCATCTATAGCAACTCCTTGACCGTTTCTCCCAGGTGGTGGATCGTTAAGGTCTCATAGATTGTGGTTCTGGTTCTCCATTGAGCTAATTCGAGAGTGCCTGAAATTTTAAAAAAAAGAAAATATCAAAGTAAATCGGAAAATAAATGCAAAACTAAAATTTAAAAACAAAAATAAAAGATCCTAGACGATAATAGTATTAAACTCAAAAGTGACTTAATAGATCCCTGGAAATGGCGCCAAAAAGCTTGATGTGTGTGAAATTTCACTTCAATATTTTACCTCAAAGACCACACGAATATCGCAAGGCCACAGTTGATCGGTAGTAGTATTTAAGGATCGATGCCACAAAGACGAATAAATCACGTTAAGATTTTGATTAGAAAGGACTATGGCTAAGATAATAATAAGATGAGGGTTTTTGTTTGGGTATGTCACGAAAGAAAACGATAACTAAATGCGAATAAACTAAGAAAATATAAATGGACGGAATGCTGGGCTGTAGGGAGTTCTCAGGGTATCAAGCACCGGTCTAAGCCTAAAGGGAATAGGTATGGAAGTTCAATGGTTAAATGTTCATGGACTACGAAACACGAAAGAACGGGAGATAAGCTAGTCGCTAATCACCTATCTAAAGTCTATATACTCCGTTACTCAACTTACGCAAGCAATGACGCATATATCTTAGCATTTAAAACAAGTTCGATTCTAATCCGTAAAGTTCTATAACTCAACTGACGCAGGTTAGAATATTCATTAAGAATAAACCTAGAACAAAGATGTGTAATACGTCAGTTGAGTTATATAACTAAGATAGATTAGGGTTTTGTAAGGGTAAAAACGTATTTTCTTCTCAAGCACAGAACAAGGGGCTGGGAAAAAGGGTTCAGGACCGTGGTGAAGGCTTGGACTGGGCCGCAGTTAGGGTTGCTGGTCAGGCCTTCAATAAAAGCCCATCGGCTGGATGGTTCTCTTCACTTCGGTTTATAACATGTCCCGGTAAAATGGGCATATCTTCCGGATGGATGAATGGATTGACTTGATTCCAGTCCTCGAGGTGAAAGATGACTCTTTCAGCTTTCCATAGACACCAAGCACGTCAAAGTGTGAGTTCTGAAAGTTCTTCAAAAGTGGCATGTACTGTAAAGCTTTGAATCTTTCCTAAAACGTATTTTCCTTGTCTTTTGGTCCTTTTTGCTATAAAACCTGTAAAACTTTCTTGAAACCTAAAATACTTGATAATAGATATTAAAGCCTTGAAATCATGTCAAACTCTTCCTAAATGCATACTAAAACTATAGCTAAAATAGGTAAAATAATGATATTATCACCAAGCACCATTTTTCTACGAAGCTTTCCGCCAGATCTCCGTTCCTACACCAACAAAACACGATCCCAAGCCACAAGAAAGCTTCCCAAAGCCCCAAATAATATTCTAACAAGACAAAAAACACATAAACAAGTAGATCAGAGAAATCTCCAGCTTAGATAAGCCATGGTCATGCACTTACCTTTGCCACATACGATTATGAACCTCAAACAAGCAAAACAAGGCTCCTACAATGATCCCAAATACAGATCTCTACAGGAACAACCTCCAATCTCCCAAAAACACTCAAGAACACTCACAAAACTCTTTCTCTCTTTTTTTTTTTCTGCAGAAACGGCCAAACCTCGGCCAACCCACGAGTTTCTGCTTTTATAAGCAATTCCAGGGTTTTCCTAACCCCAAAACGCAACGTTTAACTTAAACTCGAATCGTACAAACCGACCTTGCATCACCAGCATCGATCGATGCACATCCCAAACCGGAATTCCAGTTTGCGAATGTTACACCTCCACTTGGTGTCGATAGCCACTTATTGCATAACCACTCGTGACCATCACTTGGTGTAGATCAACACCCACCTGATGTTGGTCGATACTGACGTCCTCGAAATCAGTTTTTTCGTTCTCCTCCTCAACGAAACACACAACAACAACCATACAAGGCCATCATCAACAACAAAACACTAATCATAAAGCAAAGAAATCAATCACACATCACAGAAAATCACATATACACACAATCTTAATGCTTAGATAAGTCATGGTCTCACACTCACTTCGAAAGTAGAAGATATTTTGACAAAAACAACACAACACGAGAACATCAACCTCCTAAACGTTACAACACAACACGAGAACATCAACCTCCTAAACGTTACAACACATTTAGATATCCTTTTCCACTGATGTATCTCACCAGAAAACGCACAAAAACCTCTTTTGTCACACACATAATGATCACTCAACAGGGAAAAAAACAGCTCTAAAACAACAAGAGGCGTCGAGCCCCTTAAATAGAAGAGCCCTAGAGTTTTCTTCTTTCAAATCACACTGTTGTCGATCGACATCCACACAAATAATCGAGTTTTTGGTTCATGGGAGTTATAACAAAAAAAAACATGATTAACACATGCAATGAAATATAATAGGATAAATGACACATGTTACGTTAATTACAAATTTTTAAAATTTCAAATTTTATGTAAAATATTTTATCTTTTAAATAAAATTTTCATATTTACGAAATCTTCTTTTTTTTCTAATTGAGTGATATGCTTCGTAATTATATACTTGATTATATATGTTACTGCTTTTTATGTTAAGGATTTATTTCATTTTTCTGTTGCATATGTCAAAATCTAACTAGAAGAATCTTTTTATACATGCAAAAAATCATATTAATTGGTTGACAAATGTCACAATCATGTTAATTACTAACTTAGAAAACTAATATTTATTTAATGTATAATTTTCATTTAATATGTTTTTCAACATACAATATTTGTGATTCTTTTCTTTTTAGAATTAGTAATTTAATATATTTAATATATTAGCTTATCTAAAATCATAATTTAATTCTTTTACTTTTATGATTTCTAATTTGTATTTTATTGTATAATTTATTTGTATTGATATATATTTTATATAAATTTTCAAAAAAGCAATTGTAATCCTTTTATTTTTACTATATTTAATTTATTGTATAATCTTCTTCTTATAAATATAACTCTTCTTTATATATATGTCAATATCTTATCGATAAAATTCACAAGTGTCACAATCTTGTTAATGTCTAATTTTAAAAATCAAAATTTATGTAATAAGAAATATAATTGTTTTTGTTATTACATTAAATGAACAAAGATATTATACTATAGTCTATAATTAAAATATTATTATAAATACATTCATTGTTTAAAAATTATTAACTCAATATAATTTGTAATCCCTAGATCTGTTATAATTAATGTTCTAGATATGTTTATTAAAAAAAAAAATATGTAGATTTTCATAAACTCAATAGAAATGTTTCTCTTTTAGCTGAAAATAAAAAAACATCTCAATATGAATTTTGAACATTTGATTGTATTTGTAATATATTAATTAATTCTATCCTTGTATCCCATATATAGTATAGTAACCAAAAACCTACTGATTTTCTTATAATCATATTTTCGACTATAAAACCACAATATTCTAGAGATCTAAAGGCGTTGAAGGCTTCTTGACTTAGCAAAAAGGTTACAACCTTAGCTTAAAAAAGATGTCTGGTTGGGAAAATATGGACAGAAACATATTAGCCAAGATATTTGGGATGCTCAACGTAATTGACATAATTATGGGGGCATCACGCGTCTGTATCTCTTGGTTCCTTGCTTCTCACAATCGGACTTTATGGAAAAGTATAAATTTAACTGATCTCAAACCAATAAGTTTAGATGATAATCCCAAGAAAGCCGAGTTTCTTCTAGATAACAATGATGAAGAAAGACGATATCAACTCAGAGATATCCTCATGGAGATAACTAAATTCAGCAATACTATCACTGCAGATCTATTTCTGGACTACTATTACTATATACAAGAGGAGGATCTTGCGATCATTGCTGAGAGGTAAATTGCATCCCTATAACTGTGTTTTGGACAATATATATCCTTAAAAGTTATGCAACTTGAATTCAATTTCTTTTTATGTTTTTAGGATGCCAAACATAAAAAAAATTGCGTTCACGCTCTGGTGTGATCTTAACGAGAATTCGTTCCAGTTTACTTTCAGCAGGTGGAAGAATCTCCAAACGTTGATCCTCACTCAACCTATTTTCGAAAAACTAGATCTCGATCTTCGAGCTATTGGAGATAACTGCAAAAGCCTCACTAACCTAAAACTTATTCGTCCACTAACCCGAGATCTAGCTGAGCAACTTGTATGTAAATTCTCTACCTTGAAGAGGTTAAGTTTTCAATGTACATCTGTATGCAATATAGCACTACTATCACTCATCATCAACCACCACAACCTCAAGATCCTAAACCTTTCACATTGCATTTACGCGGAAATTATTAACGAAGAATTTTCCGATGAGGATGAGGTGGGTTTGTTACCTAGCGAAAATATCGTACAAACTGGCACTCAAAACCTTGACGCATTTATCGTGTGTTCAAAAGACTGTAAGGTGTGTAAAGAGGTATGGGATATTGCATGGCGTGGTGAGGATAATAACTATAAGTATTACATGTTTCAGAATAAAAAATGGAAAACTGATGCGATAAAGGAACTTGAATTTTAAATTGTGAAAGGTTTGTTATTAATGTGTTTATCGGTAAATGTTTATTTTCATGCAAAATCCCACAACTTTGTTTTTGGCTATGTATTCGGTTTCTTTCGGTTAATTTTGGTTATATTGAGTAAATTTGGTAAGTGTGGATAAAATTTTGGTTAGTTACGTTTATATTCAAATATCCGAACCAAACCGAACTGAAAGATACCAAATCTAACCGAACCAAAATTTCTAAAATATATGAATGGTTACTATATTAATATATCGACACTAATTGAAACCGAATACAACCAAACCAAAATCGAATGGTTAACCAAATGCATATGCCAACGTAGTAGTTGCTATGCAAATGAAGCCGTACTGACCAAAATTTAATTCTAATATCAATAATGTTTTGTATTCTATGGAATTTAATTCTAATATCAATAATGTTTTGTATTCTATGGAACTAGTTGTTTTCTCCCTTTCGTTAGAAGTATCTCAGAAATTGAAAACCCTCTTTTGTTTCTTCACTAGCAAGTAGCAACCAAAGTGCAAGGATAACAAATTCTTTCATGGATTAATTCATCATCGATCCTCTATTTAATTAATATTTCACATGCATCTGTTTGTTGGGTGTTCTCCGGTTGTGCGGCCCGGCAATTAACCACTGCTGATATAGTAGTGATGTGTTTAGTCAATGATATGGTCAAATTTAGAGCTACTCTCTAAAATTAAAAGATATCTCCTATATAATAAAATGGAAATACACCTTTTTGTGTAGACTATATAATATGGATATAACATTAATTATTTGATAGGTTATATGGATTGTAGCAATTAGTTAAATCTTGATTTCAGATCCTCTTAAAAAGATATTCCAAAAAACTAAAATAAAATCTTCACAGAATATTTAATTAACCATATATAGGCAACAAAATCTCAAAAATTAATCACTCTCCTCTGGATTAAGAGTGATTTTCGATTATACTAGCAACAAAATCTCAAAAAAGTTTCAAATTCCTCATATTTATCATATGATTTTATTGCATAATGTATTATTCACAACAATTTTTAAAAACAAACACATAAATTATATTTTATATAAAAATTACAATATAAATAAAAAGAATTTCAACTCGTGCTCAGCACGGTCCTAATCTAGTATTGCAATATTTAGGAGTTGCATCCAAGAGGAACAAGTAATTATATTTATGACCCACAAAGAAAAGCGACATAGCCCTCTCTTTCCACACCTACAAGGCTTGAACACTGGTTTGTGGGAACGTTGTTCCTGGTGGGACGTAGCCAAGTTCTATCCACTGTGCTTCTTCTTTAGCAAAATCCTGTCAGAAGATACGAATTGAATACTAGCAGTACATATCCAATAAAGGGGAGCAACAATGTATACAGATGCCACTTACTTCAGGATAAAAATCACAGGTTGTTAGCAAATGCCTAAAAACCCAAGGGTGTCTCTCAAAATCCCAATATCGTCTCTCAAAACCCCAACGGAGTCTCTCAACACCAGTACCCTAAGCAAAGGTCACAAACCAAACCATTAAGCATTTCCCAACATGAGCTAATATTCAAAAAATCTAAAAAAGAAAAGAAAGCAACAACCGAAGAATTTGTTAAATCATTTAAACTCCATACCTTATCTGCGGCACTCCCAATATATATCTCCCTGTGTTTAGCAAAAACAATTGTCCCCTTCTTGTCCATACTAGCCAATGGTATTTCAAGGCTAAATTCCATCAAAACGGGTCCACGGAGGCAACCAAACACAACCCTGAAAAGGTATCGTATAACTAATGCGTAAATAATGTAGGAGGCAGAAAGGGATTAAGTATTGCCATATTAAAGTTTCAGAAACTTACTGGTATGAACCAATCCTGTGTCCGATAGCAAAACATCTCGTAGGGTTAAACTTCAACTTCAATGTTTTCTCAAGCCTAGATGTCAAATACTGATACTCAGTTAAATTAATTTTGGCGTATGAAAAAGTGAAGGAAACTAATCAATCGAAGTTATTAGCGTTACCTGAACGTGGTGGCATGCCATATGCAGGCAGTTGCATCTTCGGATACTGTAATAATTATTGGGATCACTGGATGGAAACACACTGCTGTAACAGAGTTAGTATGACCTTCAAGTGTCTGAAGGCATCTCTTAGTTTGGTAGTCCCACACCTTAGCAGTCTGATCAGCCGAGCAAGTGATAAGGTACGGTTTATCGCTAAGAGTAAAGTAGTCTACACACAATACCCCTTCAAGATGGCCTTCTTGATGTTCCTCTCCACCTAAAGTACACTGTGGAGAGTGAGAACCAAGACTCCATATCTAGATCAAGGAAAAAGGTTTAGCTAGTGGAAATAATAATGGAAAAAATGAAGTGAACAAACAACAAGTAATTACTTACTTTTGTGGTATTGTCAAGTGATGCACTAGCAAAAGTATTGTTCTCTTTGGGATTGAAAGTGACGTGCACAACAGAAGCAGAATGCCCTACGAAAACCCGAGTGCAACACCAATCCAAGTCCCAGTTCCAGAGCTTGATTGTATTATCATGAGATGATGACAAAAGATATGGAAGGGTGGGATGTACAGCAAGACACATAACGGCAGCAGCGTGAGCATCACTAATTACTTTTATTGGCTGTCGCGAATCCAAGTCCCAGTTCATAGTGTACCATTTGTAGACACAAATACAGCCGTCGCCAGATCCAGCTACAACCCACTGCTTGCGTGGAACAAACTTAGCTGACCAAACTGCATAACAATGACATATGCACGTTTACAGTAAAGAAAGGACATGAACAAACCAATAAAATGTATATATATTCGAACAAAAATGTACCTGGAGAACAAACACGAGACGGAGACGGAACGTCTAATTTATCTATTAATGCAAGTTTCTCATAATCCCAGATATCCATAGTTCCATCTGACAAACCTCCCAGGATCCTGTAATTATAAATTTAAAACATATTGATTAAATTTTCAAAAAACATATAAGAAGGATGTAATGCCGAGAGCGTACCATGGTCTATCTGGATGGAGTTCCACAGAGAGTACTGTGGCGCTTGATGATATAGTAAATTCCAACTGATCCAAACATGTGTCAGGAAATCCGATAAAAAAAGATATGATAAAAAAAAAAAAAAAAAACAAGCAGTCCGGAATTTTACCTTATTATAAATTCCCAGAGGCTGTCAACAAATTCAAAGAAAAGTCAGAGCCGATTGAAGCAAATAGAAAACTTTATAAGTTGAAAAAATCAATATGTATTTAGAGATCTCAAGGCGTTCGATTAGGGGATGAATTAGTAAAACATCCAATTTATAGCAACGACTAACCATCTTTGCAAGTAGGAGATCGGCTACGGGCAAAGGAAGATCAGAAATCTCGGAAGAGAAGAGCGTTGTGCGATGGGTTCGGAACAGGGCGTTGGTTGCCAAACTAGGGTTTTTTTTCTCTTCAGTGTGCTTGTTTATTTACATGATTTCTTTTTCCAGAGTCATTTATTTAGTTACACATGTATTAACATTTTTCTTAAGAACAAATTATAAATTATAAAGAAACCTTTCTTTCATAAACAACTAGATTTAAACCTGCATAGACTAGGGGACAAGTTATTTGGTAAGATTAGAAGGCTGAAACTCCTCTTTCACAATAAAAATATACACAATTTGATCCAGAAATATTCCAAAATAACTAGAGTCTTGACACATTTATTCGTTAAGTATTATCAACCTCACTTCCCAAAATTTTCCGAAGATAGATACAAAAAACAAGACTCTAAACTTAACTAGCAAAATATCTTAACACATTTAATTTTTCCAACCACTATTGATCATGCAGTCCAGAATCTGCCAAAAAAAAGCAAGCTGGAACTCCTCTTTGACACCGAAAGATCCAAACCAGAAAGACTATAAATTTAGTAGCAAGTTACTGACACATTTATACGTCAAGTATTATATATTAGAGATTGACGATAGTTTAGGAATGGAAAAATTGTATATTGACTCTCATGAGAATAAACATAATAGAAATACATATTTATATAAGTTATGAATTAACATAAATATCTAACTAATAGAATCATATAAAATATTCACAAATCTCTATAATATATTTATAATATCTTCTTTGATCATAAGCATCTTTTAGATCCTTCTATACGCCTCCTCAAGCTCAAGGGGGTGATGAAGCGAAGCGAAAATAACATCTTGTGATTGATAAGTCGAAGTGTTGGCCGATCCGGTGATGAAGTGTGTGATGTTGAGGTGGCTGGCATCAACGATGGTTAGAGAAAGAGATCTGTTTTTTTTTTTTCTTTTAGAAAATTAAATTGAAAGAAGCACTATAGCTTGAGAAAAACGATAAAAGCAGTTTTTTTTTTAAACTGAACTGAAATTTAACAAATAAAATTTTGAAGAGGCATCGATGGCTTGAAACTGGAAAATAAGATAGTTTTTTTTTTTAATAATAAAAAGATGAAGCACTTGGCTTAGAGTCAGAGATCTATGATGATAGATCAGAACAAAAAGAAGCTTGATAGCTTAGATTTAGAGGTTCATGATGAACTTGAATGTGGAAACACTTGACTTCACAAAAAAAAAAAAACGAGTTTGATCGTTAGATCTGAACTCGGGAGCAAACCTGCTCTGATACCATGATAAGGGTTGATGAGAAAAGAACACCTTAGTGTTTAGGAAATAGTATATTGACTTTCATTAGAATAAACATACATATTATAAATATATGGAAGGACCTAGAAGATGCTTATGATCAAAGAATATATTATAAATATATTATAGAGATTTGTGAATATTTTATATGTTTCTATTAGTTAGATATTTATGTTAATTCATTACCTATATAAATATGTATTTCTATGTACGTTTATTCTTGTGAGAGTCAATATACAATTCTTCCATTCCTAAACTCTCATCAATCTTTAATATGGTATCAGAGCAGGTTTACTCCCGAGTTTAAATCTAACGATCAAACTCGTTTTATTTTATTTTTTGTTAAGCCAAGTGCTTCCACATTCAAGTTCATCATGAACCTCTAAATCTAAGCCATCAAGCTTCTTTTTATTCAAGTCTATCATCTTAGACCTCTGAATCTAAGCTATCGAGCTTCTCTTTTTTCAGATCTGTAATCATAGATCTCTGAATCTAAGCCAAGTGCTTCTTCTTTTTATTTCTAGAAAAAAAAAAAAAGTTTTTCTCATTCAAGCTTCTTATGAGCCTCTGAATCAAGCCATAATGCTTCTTTAAATTATTGAAAAAAAAAAACTCATCTTATTTTTCAGTTTCAAGCCATCGATGCTTCAAATTTTTATATGTTATTTTTCCAGTCAGTTTAAAAAAAAAAAACTGTTTTTATCGTTTTTCTCAAGCTATAGTGCTTCTTTCTATTTAATTTCTTTTAAAAAAAAATCTCGGTCCTTTTATTTTATATTTTCTTTCACTTAATAAAAAAAAAAAATCAGATCTCTTCCTCTAACCATCGTTGATGCCGTCCACCTCTACATCACACAACTTATATCACCGGATCATTCAACACTTCGACTTATCAATCTCAAGCCGTTATTTCCGCTTCTCTTCATCACCGCCTTGAGATCTCCTCAAGAAATATGATTTCTTGCTAGAGCACGGGTTAAAATTTCAAAAATATGATTTATTGGATTAAATTTAAGTTTAGAATAATATTGTTTGGTAGGCTTTTTCGGTCACGATGATTTTGACAAACATATGTTACATATTTGGTCCTAAAATTAATACGCGCTATACTATATAGGTTAAGTCATAAAATTAATAATCAAAATACAATATATAATTTTAAACACTAAACAAATCAAATAAAATTAACAAACAAAAAGATTAATTTTTTTGTTACACAACTTAATCCGCGTTATACTGCGAGTCAAAATCTAGATATACTAGAATATATCTTACAGAATATATGTTATTTTCATGAGTCATATTCAGTATTTGAATTCATGCCATAGTATTTCATCCAAAAAAACCTTTTAAAACAAATAAAATAATCACATATACGATATTTTAAATAAAAATTACCAAATAAATAAAAGGAATGAATTTCAATACGTGCTCTAGCATGGATCATATTCTTGTTTAGTAAAATGAAATGACATCAAAATAACTATACATATTTGAATGCAATATTATGACGTCAAAAAAAATGAGATACAATTTTTTTTTTTGAAATGCCTACAATGTTAGTAAAATACAAAAAAAATATCCATCGTTCACCAAAATACATCTTCGAACCAATTATTTGACATCAATTCAAAGCAGTTGACTTATTTAATATGATTTAAAATAAAAACATTTCACAATTTTGAATGCATGAAAATAGAATGTAAAGTTTTTATTTGTAATTTTTAAGTATTAATTGTACTGTCTAAGTTAATGCTCACTGAAAACTACGTAATTTATTATTCAAATTAATAAAATATGTTATTAAAATGATTATTTTTTACCAACTTTTTGAACATCTTCATTTCACATATATCAAGAACCATAAGGTCTTGGAACCGTCGTTTGAGTTATGAAATCCAACTTTTTCCAATGTATATTTTGAAGAATTAAACTGTCTTAGAGTGCAGTTTTTTATTTCTATACATAATCCAGTTAAATATCTTACATTTTTTTTTTGAAAATTAAGAATATATAATTTACTTCCAAAAATATTTACAAAACTAGAAATTGTTGCTTAATTACTAAATAGTAAAAATATTATCAATGTTTTTAAATGTTGGGTATAATTTTATCTTCTCTATTAAGTAAATAAATTTCGTGGTTAGTTCGACAAATCCGATAAATCAAGAGAAGCGGAGAGAAAATTCACAAAGATATTGGATGGAGTCAACTCATATTCTACATGACAAAGTCAACACAAGTCTACCAATCTACTAACAGAAAAGTCGCATGACCGATCTTGTCAATAGGGTTGAATGTCATGTGACTGACTCCGTCAATGGATTGAGAGTCACGTGATCGACGTTGTCACTGGGCCAAGAGCTCGCGACTGACTTTGTCAATAAACCAAGAATCTCACGACTGACTTCGTTAATGGGCCGAAAGTCACATAACTGGATCTGTTAGTAGACCAAGAGTCTAACGACGACTCTACTAGTGGGCCAAGAGTCTTGTGGCCGACCCTATCATAAATAGAGTCGACAAGCCCAAGCCACATCTTAAGTGATTAAGGTAAAAATATTTCTATATAAAAGGAGAGTGGCCTCCACGAGAGACATGATCGAGAGCAAATCAACATACCTAAAACACAAGACACACGACTCAAGTCTAAAACGCGGCAAGGATTTACAGATTGATTCGTTGTGCTTTGAATTCTTGTATTTGAGCTCGAGACTTTGATCCATAAACGACTATTATTTTTGCCCAAACATTAAATATGAACCTAGTATCAAACCAGATTATTATATAGATATTGAATTACTGAAACTGATCGAAGTAACTGGTAACAAATAAAGAAAACATATTTTCTTGACATTACGAGTAAGGCTATCATGCTTTCACTACAAGAAAACATGGTTTTAGTGACAGCAGTATATGTCACTAAATCGTTGCAACTAAGCTACAACAACGTTTTTGTAGCGATTCTAGCTCGACACAAATGAAGATTTGTCACAATATCGTCACAACTATTGTGACTTCCCAAAATCGTCACTAAATAGACGTAATAGAGACGTTGCTAATTCATCATTATGTTTGCGATGAATTAGTATCAAATATATTGACGTAAATGGAAGACACGAAACTGTCACTAAATACTCGCAATATAATCGTCACAAAAATGTATGGCTAAAAAATTTGTATAGCTAAAAACTTTTGACTACAAAATAAATTATGTATCTTTGTTTTTGACTTGGTTTAGATAAGATGATGAGAAAAATATAAATTTTTTCTAAACTAAGTTTTTATAAACAAATAACAACAATTTATACTAGTACCTACTTTTCTTCTTCATTTTCTGAGTAATCGCAAATATCAACTTTGTTTTGTTTATATGGCTCTTAAGAGAAGTGGATCTGAGAAAGGTTGTTCCACATTAGTGACGAATTAGCGACAAACCGTTGTGACGATTCTGCGATGCCAAGTACACTACAAACCATTGTGACGAACTAGCGACAACCTGTTGTGACGGTTTTCTGACGCCGTGTATACTACAACATAAATATATTTAACCACTTTCCCACTAATGTTGTTCATCGCAAGTATGTCGCAAATAGTATCTATCTAGCGACGGCTGTAAGATTTGATGACAGTTCGTCACAGTATTGACTCAATCTTATCATAATTTAGTGACGACTGCGTTCGTCATAAAATAGCGACATATTTGTATCGAATTGTGTCATCGTCGCTAAGTCGACTCGATTACATCACTACTTTGCAACGGTCGTAATTAGTCACTAAAATTTGTCACTAATAAACAGTTTTCTTGTAGTGTTTAAATAAAACAGTCATCTGAATCATACCATATATATATCATTAAAGAGTTGTTAGATGAGTTGTATCACTACAAGAAATATGGATATTAGTAGGACACCGAAAACGCTATTATAGAGCTTTGGTAGCGTTTCCATAAATGCTAGGACATGAGGAGCTATAATAGCCTCCCTACATATCATAGCACTTTCAAAAATAATCTTTTATAACATTTGATTCGTGCTATGATGTAGTTTTTCATGGCTTTTTTTATTGTTGTAAAATATTGTTTTGTATCATTTTATTAGTGCTGCTTTAATGAATATTTTTATGTTCTATATTTCAAATATTTAAAACCTATATTGCATAAAATTTAAATTGCAAATTGATTCATAAATAAAATTAATATTTCATTAAATTTATAAAACATACATTTTATATAGAATCATTCTATCAAATATCCAAAAGATACAAATGCTTGAATCACCAACCAAGTCATAAAGAAAAAGAAGGCAAGTACATTTCTTCAGCTAACCAAGTCATAAAGAAACTGAAGCAGCTCTAGTAGATCTTTAACTCATACCATTTAATAGCCAACGCCATTCCATCAGCAGATCACCTTAGAGCCTTTGGCTTTGTGTGAAATCTCTATTTCTTCATAGAGTCATAACGCATATGTAGAAACCAGTAACAATTGCCACCACACAAGCAGTTTGAGACATCAAAAAGCATGATGTAGTATCTATATTTGAAAGAAACGTCACTCGATTATAACTAAGATTCAGCAAAACAAGTCCAAGGTTAGTCACACTGAAGTGATAACGATGAATTTTGTACCTTGCTTCGGTTAGACGATAATAGTTCAGCAGCACTCTGCTATGAGCATCTACGTTAGGCCACATACTCTTGACCATTAGCAGCAACTTCAAGTTTCATAAAACCAAATAAAATCAGATTAAGGAAATAAGCAGATTAAGGAGGAGATCAATAAATAAACTTACACACTACACCAATAATAGAGTCTCCCTCGACTGAAAAACAAGTTAAAATCAGTTGAGCATCAAGATTAAGATCATATGAACACTTCAAAAGACAGACATATGCAGTAAAACAAAACACATTACCAGAACTGATTGGGCTGCGAACTAGTCCCAAGGAAAATCTTTGTCAAGAGCTGGGACGGAAACACCCCCAAGGGATGTACACATCACCAGATCGGATATTCACTTAATAGTTCTTCAAAGGCAACCTATGAGATATGAAACAAAAGAATTGTGAGAAATCATGCATATTCTGCAGTTTGTAATGGTAAAACAAATCATAGAACTTCATGTCAGACAAGGATAAAAAATCCAACTGAACATGAAGCCTGTTGTGGTCTCATCATGTGTAAGTTCACCTCCCTTTCAAGCAGCTTCACCGTAAATGGACACAAGAGATTTTAACTGAGCTCACCTAAACTAAAGGGTCACCGTGTCAGAAGAGAAGAGAAAAGCAAATCATACCTCTCCGACGAATAGCACAAAAGTGACTGATAGGATAATATAACATACTCATTGAATATCTTATCCAAGTATATAGGAATCCCCTACAAACAAAAGAATTCAACAATTGAATCCTCTTTGGACCATGGTTTCAATTTCATCATCATAGCGAGCTTAAAAGGTTAAGATGATTACCTCCATCGTAAGAGCATTGAACAGAAGCAGAGTTACCCAAAGCTGATGTTGTTTCTGAATAACCAAACTGCAAACAAAATCCAATAGACATAATCAGAGCCTCGACATATAATCCAAACACATATGCAACCCAAAATACATCGATTAAACAAAGAAGAGTGAGTTACCTTGATAGCTTCAATGGCATATTCAACTTGGAACAACCTTCCTTCGGGAGAAAAAGTGTTTGACTCCTCTATCATAATCGTTCCTTGCACAACAACAAAATCAGAAACCACATATAAGGCAAAACCAAGATTAAAGTAAAGGAAGAAAATTTCAGTGAACCCAAAAACAGAAGTCCTAGTGAGACAGAGATATACCTAATGAGAAACATCTTCTTCTTTGGCGATTTCGATCTGTAAAACCTCTTAAAGTCTTTCTTACAATGGACTCAAAACCCTAGAAAGAGAGACCCTAATTCCAAACCCAGATTCAAAGGGGGAAAGAGAGACAAAAACAAGTGATTCTAACTATCGAAGTAAAGAAAGAATCGGAGGCGAAATTGGGAGTGTCTATGGTTCTCGGTGACAGATTCCCCAGATGGACACACATGCATTGAAACACCAGCCAATCGAAAGAAGTCAATTTACGAGACGGTGGAGAAACGAAAACCCTAATCGAGGAAGAAGCGTATGCAATGATTTCTCGGGATAGTTATCTTAAGCAAGATATGTCTTTGTTCTTTAAGATGATATGGAGCGCACATGTACCAAAGAGAGTACGAGTGTTCTTATGGTTAGTTGGTAATCGAGCACTTATGACTAATGTGGAACGCCATCGGAGGCACTTGTGCGACTCTGCTGTTTGCTAGGTGTGTAAATGTGGTTTTAAAACAATTATTCATATTTTACGAGATTTTCCGGCTATGCATGGAGTATGGGAGAGACTACTTCCGGCACAGAGACGTCATGTATTCTTTGACAATTCGCTGTTGGAATGGGTCTATATGAATTTGTCTGATGGACGGCTAGTTGATGGAGTTCCATGGTCCATCCTGTTTTCTGTGGCAGCATGGTGGGGTTGGAAATGGAGGTGTGGTAACGTGTTTGGGGAGAATGGGAAATGTAGGGATCGAGTGCGCTTTCTCAAGGACTTAGCCAATGAGGTAACACTTGCGAATCTTCAAAAGGAGACCTTGATTAAGAAACGGCCTCGGGTTGAGAAGTTGATTGGGTGGCAAAAACCGAGTGTTGGCTGGATGAAGATGAATATTGACGGTGCCTCGCATGGCAATCCAGGTCTCGAAACAGCAGGAGGAGTGTTACAGGATAGTACTGGCCAATGGTGTGTGTGTGTGTGTGTGGGGGGAGTTTGCCTTAAACATAGAGCGGTGTTCGACGAGTCTAGCAGAACTTTGGGGTGTTTATTATGGTTTGTGTATTGCCTGGGAGAAGGGTTTCATGTGTCTTGAGTTGGAGGTAGATTCAGAGCTAGATTCGGAGCTAGTGGTGGGTTTTCTTAACACAAGCTAGTGATTCATACCCCCCTGTCTTTCCTGGTGCGCATGTGCCAAGGCTTTTTTGAAAAGGACTGGTCAGTCCGAGTTACTCATATTTACAGGAGGCCAATCGTCTAGCTGATGGATTGTCAAAACCATGCCTTTTGTTACCTTTAGGATTTCACTCCTTGGATGTTGTTCCCTCGGAGTTAAGTCAGATTTTTGAAGAGGACGATCTCGGTTTCCACGTTCTGTTGTTGTGTAATATTTTTAGTTTTTGAATAAATTCTGGGAGATTTATCTCCCGGTCCCTTACCAAAAAAAAAAAAAAAAAAGTCGGTGATTAATTGAAGTATCGGGCCTAATTATAGAGCCCATCGGATTTTGACATTGGAGACTGGAAAAAAACGTCTAAGACCCAGTAATTCCCCATGATTTTATCTTATTATATAAAGTTTAGTTTTCAAAGTTAGTAACTCATAAGATTGTGACATGTGTCTATTATAACGATTAGAGATTTTGTTATGTAGAAAACAAAATCTTAGTTTTAACAAATTTTTAAAAAGTATAAAGATAATTATGAGAAAATAATTATTTTCTACAAGTTTTTAAAAAGATAACTCTAATACGTATAAAAACAACAAAATTTGTTTTTAATAAATTATTAAAAGTGAAAGGGTTATTACAAAAAAAATCATAAAATTAAAAACTCTTAAAACGTTAAAATTTAAATATAATATGTATATAAAAACATTAATGTTTTATATTTTAAAAATATAATTATAAAAAAATATAACTTTAGACATTTTTAAAATATAAAAACATAATTATAATATGTATATAAAAGTTTGTTTTTGAATAATGTAATTTTCACATGTAAAACGTTTATTTTGATTCTTTTTCTATATTACTTTTCAAAAAATATCCTTTTCCAAAAATACTCTTTTCTATGCATAAAATGATTATATTCTAAGCCCTAACATCAAACACTAAACCCTACTCCCTCAAAACTATTCCCCAAATGTAAATAGAGGATCCAAACCTAAAAAAGTTCTAAAAATTAATTTAACATATTGTAATTGTGTAAAAGTGAGCAAAAATGAAAATGCTCAAGAAAATGGTATTTTTGAAAAGAGGTATCTCAAAAGGGATATTTCTAACAAATTCTTATTTTAATTTTTAATACGTATAAACAAAAATATGTGTTTAAAAAGTTTAAAACTGTAAATTTTTTAAATAGATATATATTTTCAAAAAAAAAAAATTAGGTAGTAATTTTTTAATTAAGTTACTAATTCTACAAGGAAAAGGATTACCTTTATTCTTAAAAAGAGAAAATTGATTAAGGATATACAATTAATTCATAGAATATTTAATAGTAAATTATTATTCCTAAAAGAAAAAGGATTATAAATACTCATCTCTATCCAACAACTAAACTATCTAATATTTTCTCACCTAACAATGTAATTTCTTCAACTTTGTTATATGGTAAAGCTATTGTTTTTTTCCTTATAAGGTTGTATTATTCTTATGATGATGTTTCATATTATAAAGTAAAACTACACAAAAATTGTATAAACGATCCCATATTTTCAACATTTTTATTATGAGACCAAGCTAATCTATATATATGTATGTTTACGTAACTCAAAGCATATGTTGCTCGCACAGCTATGGTCAAGTGGTAAGGGAGAATTGGGTAAAGTTTGGAAGTAACTAATTCAGGTTTGATCCACTTTGGAAACAGAAATCATAGTTGTGTGGGAAGTCTGTCAGTTGGGCCTTGACCCAATTAGTTTGCTTCGTAGTCAGAAATGCAAGCAGCCTACCCCCTGGCATTAGTCGGAAAACATTTCAAGCTCAGGACAGACAGTGTGGTGGTCCTTCGGGAAAAAGTTCACTCGAAAGCACTTCGGTGCGTTCAGCCGATATGGTTTATCCAAAAAAAAAATATCATATGTTAACGTATTATAAATATATATATATATATTTTTTAACTTTTTGACATGAGGTAAATTATTACTTCGGACAACTATATATATATAAATATCTTGGCTAATGTTGGTTTTCTAAAAATTTAGTGGTTTTCCTTTTTTTTTAACAATTATTTTTTGTTAAATTCAAATATTATAGTTCTTATTATAATATAGACTAAGATGCATAGATTGTGTTTAATATAAGTTTGTAACTATTTAAGATAAAGTATGTAAAAATTAAAATATGGTTTATTATGGTAGAACAAATAGTTAAATTGTATTAGAAATAGATATAGTGAATTTCAAATTTGTTTTTAAAAAACCATTAATATGTGTAGATAATCACTCATATTTAAATTATTATTGATTTATTTATTGTTTTTATCCGCGTACTAACGCGAGTCTTTATCTAGTGTATTATAAGATATGCATAAATGGTGTTTTGTATGGCAGAGCTAAATTTCCTGATGGATGTACTAAGAAGGTTTGCTTCGACTTTAGGTTTGAGAAATTAAGCTTCGAGTAAATTACCTAAGACATTGACCCTAGTTGGAGGTTAAAATTGCTCAACTACAAAGGTAACTTAGGTGCACATCAGAAGATGCTGGAGAACATATATGGTCCAAACGTATATGCATATTGCCATCCAAAGTTGACAAACGCATGTTTCTTGGAATGACTGGTACCAGTGAGATTGTGTTTTCTCCAGGCTCAGGCTATCACCCTTTCTGCATTTCCTACTACAATATAGAGAGGAACATGGTTACAAGAATCAATATTCAAGGTTTTGAAAAGTTTTTGCGTTCATACTTCTGTTTGCACCTTTCTGGACTATGCAGAAAATTTAAAGGTTGTGTAATATTAGTGATGATGATTTCAAGGCTTCATAACGTGAGACTTTATATTTTGGATTTCAGCTCTTATGATATTGTGTTCCTCGTAAGATTAATGTTTGGATTTTATCTTAAAACAGATCTAATTAAATCCTATTATGATGTTGCACTTGCAGAGACTTCTTATTTCTATGTGGCCTAATTTGTCCTATAAGTTTTCAGATTTGAAATCTTGTTTCAAAACTTTGTCTAGTTGCATACTTCGATTGATCAGTGTATGTATATTCTGTCATTACTAATTAGAGTCCTATTCGTTTAGTTACTTTGTCAGGTTATGTTTTCAGTCCATACCATTGCAAGAATTGGATTCTAAACTATATCAACCATGGCTTGATCATCATATCTAAGACTTGAGCTTTCTTCTAATCTTTTGAAGGGCAAACCGTCCAAAGGGCTAGCTAAATTTCCAGAACTAAGGCCTGGGAAGACTTTTCACAAGGCCGGTGGGGTGACTCACGCAATGCTTCATATAGTGCACTCTCGGAGCATCAGGTGCTAAACTACTACTTCATCTTTAATTGCAGAACCGTCTTTTAGGATGTCATATCAAATGGTTTTAGCAGGGATTTCATCGATTGGTCTAATTGGTTTGCTCTAAACTGTTGAATATCACATCTTCTTCTGCTGAACTAAATGCGTTTGTTGTCAGTTCTCACGTCCACGAGCTTCAACAAGTATGGTGTTGACCCACTGAAAAGTGTTTTAAGGTACTCAGGAGGTAAAACAATTCTTTTACTACTGTTCCCTAACTTTCACCTGTAAAAAAGGCAATCTCGCCAAAACTGCCACATAAGAGAGAGTCAAGGAGCTCTGTATCTGATTCCCGTTAATTCTCTCTTCTCATAGCAAATAGTGTTTCAGAATTTTGATCCTTTGATACTTCTTCTTGGTCAAGAAACTGGGCTAACTTTTACTATTAGGTAAGCTTCGTGGAGACTGGAGAACTATTACATCAATGGTAACATTAAAAGTATATTGGTTTCCAATTGCTTCCAAGATTTGCTTTTGTATTTTCTCTAAAACTTTGGGAAGTTTTGTTTTTTTTGTTTTTACACTTTTTAACCACTACAATATTTTGATGTGCCATATGTTATTGATAAAAAGCATCAGTTTCACTACCTTAAAGTTCCAAAACAAATCATTATTTTGACTTTGTAGACATATAAAAAGGCTCTTTCTTTTGCCAACAATATAAGATGCCAATTATTTAATAGTATATATTAGATACAATATAAGATGCCAATTATTTAATATATATATATTAGATCAAGCTTACCAGAGAGCAAGCCCGACTTCACTTCTGATGGCGTCAATGCACTTCCCAAACGGTAGTTATAGAGATAGTAGTGGGATCAAGCTTACCAGAGAACAAGCCCAACTTCTGATGGATTCAATGGACTTCCCAAACGGTAGTTATAGAGATGGTAGTGAAGAAGAGCACCCTCTGATCGACAAAACTTCAATTCTGTGAAGAAACTCGCATTCTGCATCACGTCCAATGCATAGAAAATATCGACACCTTTTTGCTTAGAGACGGTTAGCACATCATTCATCAGCTTGGGAAGTGAGGTCTGTGTCACGACATTGTAGTAAGAATAAGCACATTGAACTGTTGTGTTTTCCGGGTTACGAGAGGCAGAGTTGGAGATAGTGAAAGGAACAGTGTAGAAGCTGCAGAAGTCCGTGACATCATAAGTTTCAGGGCTTACTACCAAGTAAGTGTGGATGACATCTTTTCTCGGGAGAAACCAGTGCATGACGTCGTCTTCATCAAAGCAAGCCGCAACTCCAAACTGGCGAAGGTAGTTCCTGAGCAACTCTGTAACACCAGAGACATCACATAGTCCCATTTCCCTAAACCCAGGAGTGCTCGGTGCATCTGGTACTCTGTAAAGGTGGACGGTGCTGGACATAGTCATTCTTTTACGAAGGGCTGCATATCCAACATCAATTAGCTTCTTCGGGTTCAACATTCTTCCCCAGTATTGGCAGGTGGTGACTGGTCTAGTGACTACATCACGTGAGGAATAAGCGGCTTGCCATATATTCTTCAAGCGGACCCTTCTAGTCACCTCCATGATCAGGACAGGAGCAAGTCTCCTAGACCTGAGATCCTTGTCGATACACAAGAAATTTATATTAGCCATGCTAACAACCTCATCACGCACCCTGATTCTTGCTGGCACCCCACTGATGAAAGCAACGAGCTTCTTAGTGGCCTTGACACGGACTCCAACATGCCAGTTCTGGTAATAACCAGGTGGACACAATGCCCACATCAGCCACTCCTTCGAGGGATGGACCTTCAAGTTAGGTTTCTCAGCATAGTGAACTTTGAAAAAGTTGTAGACCTCTGAGCACATGTCATCAGATTTCATATCACATGTGATCCATTCATAGTCTTCATGAAAGTTGTACGGCTCTTGCTTGACCTCAGATACCAAAGTTGGTGGCTCAATTGGGCCTTCAGGCAAAGTCGTGTCTCCCATATCCTCGAACTGCACAACAGGTTGAGTCTCCCAAAACTCATGAGACATGGTTCCACTTCCACCTGAAGTATACTCCTTGGGATTCGGTTTCGGTTTTGGATCTGACATTTTGATGTTTCGTCACGCTCCTTTATATAGCAACAGCGATGTGTTTGGTCATTTATTCGGATTCATATTACGATGCTTTGAAATTATGGTCACCTAATCATGCAATCGTTCGTTCAATGGACTATAAAGGTCTTAGCTTTGACCAACAGATAAGTAAGTGATTGTATAATTTATTTTTAACGTCTTGAGAGATATTTAAAGTTTGAAAGTTTCTTTGATATTGTTAATTTCATCTATAATTTAAGGTTTTTTCAACAAGTGGGGAAAGTTGGGCATTCGGGTAAAGTATAATAGTAGATATGCCTCATGTTAACCAGCCGCTCCATCTCATCTCCCAGTCCAATTCATTTCCAATCTTTCAATTTTCGAGTATTTCGAATTCTTCAAAACTTACCGTCAGATTTAGGTGACTTCACGTGTCATCACCTGCTTTCTTCAGAACTTTTCGCGCCATAATTCAGTTAGCGGAGACGGCCGAACGTCGCAGTTAATTTGACGGACCGTTGTAATAAGCCTCTCACGTTCAAAAAAAAAACAAGACAACTTAACGCTCCTTATTGGGCCTTTTATTTTAAGGTCCAACAATATTAATCATCCGTATCTTATTTTAAAAATACTTACGACAATTTTTTTTTTTTTTTGAACTTTTCTATATTCCTTCCTTCCATTCATCTTATAGTTTTTCTAATTTTTTTCGTAACATTTCCTAAACCAACAAAAAAAATGCACTTAGGTATCTCAAGAATATCTCAAAATTGATGATACGATAAAAAAAAATTGCATCAATGTGTTTTATGCCAAGTTTCCCAAATTGTCATAAAATTTTGTGATTTTTCACGACCTGACGTCATATTACAGTTGATTTGTGCTAACATTTTTAACCATAATCACAAATCTTATTAATGAAAAAAAACAGTTTATGTAACGAGCTCGCCCTTTTCATAGATCACGAAGCATTAAAACATATGGATCCCGTCCACAAGCTTAAGTCTCATCCTCATAAACTTCTTTTTGGTTTACGATATCCATTTATCCCAGTCAAAACACTCAAAAGCACTTTCAAATCCATTTAGCCCAAAACAAAATACCCAATATAAACTTTACCCGATTTGGAATCATCATCAACTGTCATAAATTGATGTCAACCCCTAAAAATACGGTCGAATCAGAACCGTCGGATCTACAAAACTAAACTTACATACAAGTCAAGAAATAGTACAAAACTACAACAACATGGCTTCACCACGTACATGGGCCCCACGTTCCCACCACTTCTCTTTCAGACCTAAAGTGAATGAAACCAAACAAAGAGAGAAAGAAAAAAAAAAGAAAAAGAAAAAAAGCCTTAAACCCTCCGAATCTACACAACACACTCTCTTCCCTCTTCTCTTCTCTCTCTCCGCCTCCATTTTATCTTCCAAGAAACCCAAACCAAATCTAATCCTCTCTCTCTCGGTCTCCTTCATTAACCAAAAACTACCTTACCAAATTACAAATACATATCGAGAGAGAGAGAGAGAGAACGAAGAAAGATTCTAAATTTCTAAGTCTTCTTCTTCCAACCAGATCGGATCCGAAAAGTTTCCATAAATTTTTTAAAAGATGCAGGCACCAAACAACAACAACGGCTCAACAGATTCGGCGTTACCAACATCAGCAGGAACAACACCACCGTTGCAGCAATCAACTCCACCGCCTCAGCAGCAGCAACAGCAACAACAACAGCAGTGGCAACAACAACAACAGTGGATGGCTGCGATGCAGCAATACCCTGCAGCTGCTATGGCTATGATGCAACAGCAGCAAATGATGATGTATCCTCACCACCAATACGCTCCTTACAATCAAGCCGCGTATCAGCAGCATCCTCAGTTTCAATACGCTGCTGCTTATCAGCATCACCAGGGTCAACAGCAGCAGAAGCAGCAGCAGCAGCAGCCACGCGGTGGATCTGGTGGTGATGATGTGAAGACCCTTTGGGTTGGTGATCTTCTTCATTGGATGGATGAGGCTTATCTCCATACCTGTTTCTCTCACACCAACGAGGTATCTATCTTTCTTCTAGTCCTATGTTTGTAATGGTGCTAGATTTGATATTTTTGTAATTCAGATCGTGATTTGTTTGTTTAAATTATGTGCGTGGAATCTTTCTTTTTTTGCGTGTTCTGACATGGAAAGTGATAGATCCGTGACTTTCTTTTTTTCCTGTTGTTGGAAAGATTCGTTATTGTGAATCCAATGTAAAATTTGGCAAGTTTTGAACTTTTTGATTGTGTTTAAGATCTAAACTGTGTAGAAGCCAAATGGTTGACATTTAGGGTAATGGAGAACTATCTTGACCTGAAAAAGGACAGACTTTTAAAGTTCATTTCATATGGCAAGAAAAGTACATTGCCACATATAGAGAACATTTCTTGTTATAGGAACAAAAAGAACTCCAAACATGTCACAGAGATCTGTTCTGTTTTAACTTATTTTCTCTTTTTTTTTTTTTTTTTTTTTCTTTTCCCTTTGAGCTTATTCTTTCTTGTTTTATTGTTTTGTGATGTGTATAGGTTTCTTCTGTGAAAGTTATTCGCAACAAGCAAACTTGTCAATCTGAAGGGTATGGGTTTGTTGAGTTTCTTTCACGTTCAGCAGCTGAAGAAGCTCTTCAGAGCTTTAGCGGTGTGACCATGCCGAACGCAGAACAGCCTTTCCGTTTAAACTGGGCATCTTTCAGTACTGGTGAGAAGAGAGCATCAGAAAATGGTCCGGACCTATCGATATTTGTTGGAGATTTGGCTCCAGATGTGAGTGATGCTGTCTTGCTTGAGACTTTTGCTGGTAGATATCCATCTGTCAAAGGTGCAAAAGTTGTGATCGATTCCAACACCGGGCGTTCCAAAGGTTACGGGTTTGTCAGGTTTGGTGATGAGAATGAGCGGTCAAGAGCTATGACAGAAATGAATGGTGCTTTCTGTTCAAGCAGGCAAATGCGTGTTGGTATTGCTACCCCTAAAAGGGCTGCTGCTTATGGCCAACAAAATGGTTCACAAGGTAAGTAATGATATAATCTTTGTCACTTAATGTAGCATAAGTTTTGTATTTCCATGTTTTCTCTCTGTTTAGTATGCTAGTGGTTTTGTTTTCTGTTTATGTCTCTTTTACTAGTGACAAATAAGTTTTTTTGAATATGAATGTTAAGTTTTAATAACTTGTTGATGCTTTCAACATAGTATCTAAAGTGAATTGTAATGTTTTCATTGGATAGCTCTGACACTGGCTGGTGGACATGGAGGAAATGGTTCACTGTCTGATGGGGAATCAAACAATTCAACAGTAAGTTCTCTTATTAGCTATTACTTGCTAACAACAGTATACCTCACTGCTCATTGTCTTTTACTACATTGCAGATATTTGTTGGCGGTATTGATCCTGATGTTACTGAAGAAGACCTCATGCAACCCTTTTCCCAATTTGGGGAGGTTATTTCAGTGAAGATTCCAGTAGGAAAAGGATGCGGCTTTGTCCAGTTTGCTAACAGGTACTAACCTGTTCTTTGCTTGTCAGCTTATTCATCCAGTAGGGTGGGACTTTGTTCAATCATGATGAGCAATCCCGTGGGTGCTCATTTAAGAGTGAAGATGGGTATGTAGTTGCAATGTGTGTGACGTGCCATTGGTTTTGACAGGCAAAGTGCTGAAGAGGCCATCGGGAACTTGAATGGGACGGTCATCGGGAAAAACACTGTCCGGCTTTCTTGGGGACGAAGCCCCAACAAACAGGTAAAAGAAAAATTAACTTGGAATAGTGTGTTGTTCTATATCAGTGAAACCTTGTATGCATTTCTATTAGTATGGTCCAGGTTAAACTAAGTTTTAGAGTTCTTTTGAGTCATTTGATTTTTGTCTCTCCATAAATGGATAAAGATACAGGAATCCTTAAAAGCCAGAGTCAGTAGTTGACATTTGATAGGAGTAGGTGGTGCATTGCGGGCCATAAAGACCTAGTGGAATTTAGCACTTTCTCACAGTTTTTGTTGACTATTTTGATTGGCAAATCTAATGCATATCACCTAGGCCCACTTGTCATTTCCCTGGTCATTATCCAATTACTGAAAAATTGTGATGGTTCAGTCAAGTGTTTCTTCTAATTAAAGATTAATGAGCTAGTTGAAGCCTTTTCCGACCAATGTTATTGTTTATCTCGAGAGGTTGTCTAAGATTCATGTTTGTCTTGGGTCTATTACTTGTTGTAATCAGTGGACAAGCTAACTTAATCTCTACAAGAATGTCTTACTGCCGTACACTTGGTGTTAACGTTTACTCAATCAACTATATTTTGCATCCATCATTGAGTGAGCCTGTGGCATGGATGATTAACCAACACGGTAGCATTTAACCGTGATGATCTGCCGTATGTTTTATTCTATTCACTAACATTGTTCAACTTTTACAGTGGAGAGGTGACTCTGGTAACCAATGGAACGGAGGATACTCAAGAGGACAAGGTTACAACAATGGATATGCTAATCAAGACTCAAACATGTACGCTACTGCAGCGGCTGCTGTCCCGGGAGCTTCTTGAAAGTGTGTTGGTACGTCTCTATCATCAAAAGAAACCGTGAGTCCTGGACTCACGGGAATTGGGTTAAAAAAAAAACAAGCCATTGGATGATCAAAGTGATCCGATGATAGTTGTTGGTTCGGAGGTTAGCTCGCACCATCCAAACTAAAACCTCTTAAGTCCAAAGAGGGTTTTGTATCCTGGATTTGAATCTTGCTTATCTTGCTGTCTCAGTCTCTGTCAAAATTTTGGGGTTGTCTAAAACTTGAATTTTATTTCCAGTTCTTTTTAAGTTTATTTGGTCTGTTACGGAGACTTCCTCAAAGCCAGAGTTTGGTCCACATCAAGTTTTTAGATTCTAGAGTCGATTTATCTTGAAAAACTTGATGATTCATGAAAACAAAAAGCTCAAGACTTGTGTTTCTCTAATCATTCAAAACAACTTAACGTTTTTAAAGGTGTAGTAATCTATTGAAATGTCTCAAAACTTTGAATCCTCATCAAATTCTGGTAAAATGTGGGGATTTCCACTCCATCACTTAAACAAAAAAAAATTGAATATATTTGTACAACAAAGATGGAATTGATTTGATTGGAACAACAGTTAGAAGAACACAAGACAAATCCCTCCGAGAGTTACCAGAGAGTATTTGAATAAACGTTATGCAGGGATAAACGAAATAACCACCACAATGTGATCAATCATAACTCTTCTCAGCTTAGCCTCCCTTCTACCGAGTGATGCATCAAAAAGGTCTATTGTAAAGACCGAGCAATGGTTTTTCTCTTTCTTCAACTCGTTTCCTAGCAGCTTCTCTCGCCCTCAATGCAGCTTTCTCTTCTGCGGATACTTTCTTCGGTTTCTCATCTTGTCTCTTTCTCTTGTTGTTGCCAAGATCAACAGATGAAGGAGCTCCTTTCACAGCTCTTTTAGGGTTTAATGAAGCTGAGACAAGGCGGCCAGGTGGTTTCACCAAACTTGGTCCAGCTTCTGAAGAAGGTACCATAGGCTTTTTAACCAGAGGTACCTTAGTTCCTTTATCAGATGATGTTTTAACCGCAGCGTATGCCTCGTCTTGTGTCACCCAATGGCCTGTTTCATTACAAGTGTAAGCACACACAGAAAAATTGTATACGATAAAAAAAAGCTTGATTACTATCACATACCTATTGAATCACTGTAATAGAATCCAGACTTTGAATCATAGTGCAAACCATTGGTCTGGTTGTAATAATAGCCTGAAGCACTGTCAAGCATCCAACCTGCCATAACAATATGATTATTACTACACGAAACGAAAAAAAACATATCTATGAATGAAAAAGGCTAAGAAATATGCCAATCAAAATGATGAAAGAACCTGAGAGTGACTCAAAAGAGGGAACCGTTTTGCTCTCTGGTGATGATTCTCTATAGAGTTATAGGGCATTAAAACTTATAAGTCAAAAAGTCTTTTGCAAAGATGGGTATAACATGACAAATGGAAGAATCAGACACTGCTTGGTTTTGTTCATACTTTAGGTCAATAAACGCAATTCACAAATCCAGTCTCATGGAGTAGGCAATCATCTCATTTTCCTCTACGACCTCAATATGTTAGTCTATAACAAACAGATCCAAAGCTAAGCAACAACCCTGAATATAACAGCTACGTTGAACAACAAACTTACTAATGACATGAGATAATAATAAAAAGCAATCATAAGAATCGAGAGATACTTACCCGCTGTACCATCCTCTGGTGCACCGTTTGCTTTTGCTACTTGCTGAGCAGTTGCTATATCTTTCTGATAGCTACGAGTTGCTTTCTGAAAATAAGTTGAAGAAAAAAAGTGGAGTCAGAAACAAACATTATTGGCAAAGAATCAAGAATTGAGCGTTTGATATATTGTATGATGATTACTCACAGCTTCGATCTGTTGAAGCAATTTTTCGTTTTTCTTGAGCTCTTTGTCTTTGGCTGCACTCTTCTCACGCATATCAGTGAGCTTCTTATCAACACATTCTCGGTGACGCTTACCAAGCTCATGGTTTCTAATACTTGTTGGATTGTTCTGTATCCAAATCTTACAGAAGTCGCACCATTTGTTCCCTTGGCTAACCCAATACTGCCAAACAACCCAAAAAGAAAACAAATTCAATATCAATTTCAATTAACGAAACAAGAAGACGAACAAGATTGATAATTTGAACAGGGTTTCGTAATTCGAAGGGAATTATATAAGAAGTGTAGAGAAAAGATGCGAATTTTGATTTACCTCAGTCATGGTTCTCGATCAGGGAGATGAAAGATTGAAGCGAAGCTTAAAAACCAACAAAACGAACTTGCCGGAACTTAAAGAACAAATTTTTATCAGGATTCAGAAACCAATTGATGAAGAAAAATCCTCGAGAGAGAGAAAGAGATTCAAAACCCTAATAATGCCTTCGACCCGATTCAGAGAGGAGAGAATTATATAAAATTTGGGGAAAGAATCAATTTTTATAATTTCTAATTTATTTCCATCTCCCGAACCGGTCTGAATTGGTTAAGACGATTCAGATCTCAACACTTAAAACCACAGTCGCTAACCGGCAAAAACCAAACTCTCGAAGAACCTTTGAAGCTATTTATAATAATTAAAAATCTTACAGTATTACTATTTACCTAAGGGACAGAAGAGAAAACTAAAATCTTACTCTTGACTTCACATTGAAAATGAAAGTCACTGTGGTTGGTCACTATTATATATTATTACAACAACAATGGCCGACTTGTTCTTGTAAGGAAGTTTTCATTCCTTTTACAATCCTGACAAAACTATCACATTTCCAATTCCAATCCAAGAATCAAGAGTAAAGCTTTTGACATCTTTTTTTTTTTCTTTTTTCTATCGACTTCACTTTGTCACGGTTGTTTCACTATCGTGTAGTTTTCACCGGTTGTCGAACAGAGACTCCATGTAACAGTTTAACAAACCCGAAGAAGCTCAGTTTCCCATCATTGTGTCTGATCCAATCGTTTAGAACCGAATGTACGGTTATAGCTGGTCCAACACCAAGTTCCTGCAAACTCGGAACATGTGTCGCGGCTGTAAGAAATATATTTCTTTTGTTTTTAGACACTGTTGAGAGTCAAACTTAAAAGACTTACAGAGGCAAGTTCTTCAATGACAATAGCTCGGTTTCCATTCTTGTCGAAAAGCTCGTAAGCATGTCGAATGCTCTGTTCCCAACAATCAAGCGACTCGTGCTGATGAACGTTTATTGCAGCTGCACAAAACTCTTCAAAATCCATTCCTCTGTACTGAAGTCCATTTAGCTGTACACGCCAGTCATTGAAAGGGAAATTAACACCAAACTGTTAAAAGCATATATCAAAATCCAAGAGAACACAGATATGTATATTACCAAAGCAAGAAACTCTGGGATCCGAGATTCCTTCATTGCTTCTGTGGCATTGCTTGCCAGTGCCTGTCCAAACAGAAAAATAAAATTGCAATGGGGATTTAATTATTACTACAGTGTTTCTGTATGTCTTAAAGAGGAACATTAAGAGAAGTTTTAGTGTCACAAACCAGTCTAATGCTATCCATTGTGATTAAGCCATCTTTGTTTGGTGCAAGGAGAGAAAATTGAGTTTTCAGGTACAGCATTTCATCTTTGACTAACGTCTTAGACAACGCCTGTAAAATGAGAGCACATAATACTATAATAGTGAGAAAATAGTCTTCAGTGTTCTTTTCGACATTTTTAAAGAGTTTCAAAAACATACCCTCAAAGCAGCTTTGCGCAATGGAGAAGATCGCAGGTATGCCTTCATCTGCCTAAAGATCAAGATATCGAAAGGGATGTTCATGTCCGTATTATAACCTCGGATCCAAGGATGCACTGAAAAAAGTAATAAGGAACAGGATTTGGTGATTTATGATTTACCAAAAGAAAGAAGACATATAAATCTATAAAGAGCTGTGAAATTCAAAATAACTGACTCAGGGCTTGCGAGGCTGACATTCTTCTCCGAGGATCCTTAAACAGTAACCGCTTAACAAAGTCTTTAGCCTCAAAAGACAAGAAGGGCCAAGGAGGTTCATCGAAACTCGGGTCAGCTTTAAGAACTGCTCTGAAAATTCCGGATTCGGTTCTTGCCCAAAACGGACGGCTACCACATAATAGAATGTATGCTATGACTCCAATGCTCCATACATCCGCTTCTGTAGTATATGATCTGTGTAGAACTTCAGGAGCTACGTAGTATGCACTTCCCACTATATCATTAAGTCTTTCATCTTTCACAATAAAGATCACAAAACACCATTTTTTAAGCTTACTAACCAGAAGTAAATAGAAAGAAACAGTGACATAGTAAAATGCGTGATGATGAACCTGGTCTGACAAAGTCTGATAAACCAAAGTCTATGGCTTTAAGCTGAGAATTCTCCTCCTTGGAAGTGTACAAGAAGTTCTGACGATGAAGCAGTAATCAACAAAACATTCCACACATAAACTAAAGGATATACTCTTGTTTCCAGTTCAAAGAAAATTGTGCCTCACCTCTGGTTTAAGATCTCGATGAACAACTCCTTGGAGATGACAGAAAGCTACCACATTAAGGATTTGTATAATCACTGGTTTTGCATCATTCTCTGAGTATTTCCCTCCCCTATAACAAAACAAAGATGAAACTCTTTGTAAAAGCAGCTCAATCTTGACCATACGTATCAACTATTTTTAAGTAGCACACACCTTGCTAGTATTCTATCAAGAAGTTCACCACCTTCACATAGCCTGCAAATTCAAAACTACTTAAATCCCATAATGCAGCAATAGGTGCGTTTTACCAAATTCACTTCAAACAAGGAATTGAAATGTTACAATAACATAATTATCTTACTCCATTGCAATGTAGACGTTCGCATTGTCCTCAAATGCATCATGGAATTGAACCAGATTCTTATGTCCAGATAGAGCCTGTAGAATTTTCACTTCCCTTCTCACATCTTCTATAGCAATTGCAGTTGTCATCTGCCAAAACAAAAGAATTAACACATTCAATTCTATCAACCGACATTACAAATTGACCAAGAACAAGAAACTAAGCCAATTGAGGATTTCAAAACTGAGTAAAATATGTGAACTCCTTAGACCTTAGATTTTGGGATGATCTTAACAGCAACCACTTGACCTTTAAGCTCTCCTTTCTTGAACTTAGCAGAGCAAGTGTACCCAAAATGCCCTCGTCCAATCTCTTCCCCTAATTCTACTCTACTGTGAAAATCCTTAGAGAACCCAAACCTTTTGTCAAGCCCTAACTCCTCTTCCTCATCCTGCATCGGATTCTTCGCCGCCTGCTGTGTCGCCGATAAAGCAGGCTCCTTTTTCCCTCTCCTCCGCCGTATCGCTGCCCTTATATGTTTCGCCGGAGACGGAGGGTGAAACGCGCGGCGCAGCTGACGGAGCGGCGTGCTGGTCAGGCTTTTGCTCTCTCCTCTCTCGCCACCTTCGCCGACGTCGCGACTCTTATTCCGGCGGTGGCGAGCAGGGCTGGGCGTGTAAAAGGGGAAGAAAGGAGAGGCCTTTGCGGCGGAAGGGGTAGGGAGTGGCGATTTGCCGGGATGGGTAGGGGCAAAATCGTCAATTTGGGGATACTCGTTACCGGGAGCGAAAGGGTTCGGTCTACCGGAGGAGGTCGAGGGTTTGGAGGTACAGCCACCCATAATCTCCGGCGAAAGGTTTTTAAAAAAGGAGCTTGCTTTATGATAAAATTCACAGTAATGCCATCAAAGGTATGATTTTCAGAGAAGAGAGAGAGAGAAAGAGAGAAGCAGAGGAAGTGTAACTGTTAGAATTGAAATTTCAATTTTGAATCTGAAGTTTTGAAGAAGGAGGAGAGTAGGAAGAAGAAGAAGAAGTAGATGTATGCATTGGTTAGTAAATTTAGTTGCTTTCGGCCACGTATTAATTGGCCTTTAATTTATTGGCCCATTTTTATAAAAAAATCTCCGATCTGTTATGTTTTATTTTTAAAATGAGGTCATTTTTTTCAACGGTAGTGACATCATAATTTTTTTGGTACGAGTTTTTCGACCTGGGCATTCGGCTAAACCGAGTTATTCGGGTCGATTTATTCGGTTTTTTAGAAATTCGGTTTTTTTAAATCTCACGAATAGACCCGAATTAAAATTTGGTTCGGATCGGTTCGGTAGTCGGTTTGTTCGGGTCGGTTATTGGACAAAATTTATGTTCCGAAATTGAACTGTAATTTTTCTTTTTTCAGTTTATTCGGTTTACATCTCGGTTTACATATTAGGAAATAGAAATTTACACTCTTACAAGTCCATATCCAATATAAACCCATTACAAAAACAATAAAAAGCCCAAAAATAATATCTATCATACATTTTTTAGCCTAACAACCCAATAAAATGTTAGGATTTTGACAGCTGCCGCATGAGGGGCTGCAGCTCCGGCGACGGTGATCTCCGACCCAATTTTACAAGACGTATGATCATGAGTATTTTTCTTGTATTCTCACTAAAACAAGAAATAAACCAACTACTCAGTCAAAATAGTTACGAAGTCTAAGATCTAAAATTCAATATAAATGAATCTAAACACCAGTAACCAAATCTTAACACAAACCTCATGTCGGTAAATTCATCGAAGGCGAATTGAGTTGAGGGAGATTCATCGAAGGCGGATTTAGAAGAAGCAAAAAAAAACGAAGAAAGTATGAGGAGAAAGATGAGAACGAAACGAGACGTGTCTAGAAAAGAAGGCAGAAGAAAAAGAAGAAAGGTCGTACAAGAGGATTTTGAAAGAGAGAAGGAGATTTCTTTTTACTTCAAGGATCGATTTAATGAATAATATCTAGGGTTTTAAGTATTTATATCATGTTCCCCTTAAACCACATAAACCGATCGGTAACCGGTTAATGAACTGAAAAAACTGAAATCCGAAATCCTAAAACAATTTGACCGATCGGTTTCTCTCTCCTCTCTCACTCTTTACCGAAAACCGAATGTTTCGGTTTGATCGGTTCGGTTTGATCGTCTTTTGCCGAACGCCCAGGGCGAGCTGTTTTTGTGTTAATTGAATTCAATGAAGCTAACAGAACCTTTAAATTAGAGCAAGAAATATATAGCAGCTACTGTCAAAAAGAAAGATATGTATTAGCTGACGGTTGGTGGGTACAATTAAAGGATAATTTAGGATCATACTAGTACTATTTAATTAACCTTTGTACAAATACATTATTTCGAAACGAAAGTGTGTCAAAGTATAAAATATTGCAAAGAAAAGTTTAATTTTCTACGAAAGAGAAAAGTTTGATTTTGATTTCAACCATGCATCTGATCACTTGTAGTTGTAGCTAAGTTTATCACGAAAGTCATGTGAAAGCTGTTCTATGGAATGTCTTGCAAGAACTAGATAAGTCAATTTCATGGTAACACTGGATGAGATCGACAAACTTGGCTTCACGTGTGGAGATAGAGAAGAAGGTTGGTTTGAAATTCTCCTAGGCATATCGTTTAAAGTTCTCCAAGATACAACACCGACGACAAACATTGGCCAACATTATAATGTGGGATAAGAGTATCAAGACTCTCGTCTCCGTTAGCATTCAAAGTTGCCTACCCAGTGAACTATACGAATTCTCCAACCGTTATCACTATATGTAGCTACAAATAAAGGGCGCTAAATGGACAGTGGGGTTACATATGTACTGCTAACGCCTTTAACGTTTAAATATGTAGTAAAAAGTTGGAAAAGTGTACTACAAATAAAGTGTAAAATAAATTAAACAATAATTGACAAACAAATTTGTAGAACCGCCTAAAATCGTCTATGACTACCTAAGAGAAAGCTTAAGATTGTTTAAAATTATTTAAATCCGTTTCGTAACAAAACGACTCATTTCAGTGCTTAAAAGGTCATCTCCACAGTTTATACGTCGTCTGGCCGCCTAGCACCGAGACAGCATTTTAGCATGGCCTAGCCACTTTATATAACACATGTTCTTTAAATTAGAATACAACTTCTAGAATTTTATTTAAAAAGTAATCTCATTTTTGAACAAATAATTGTTTAGCTTATGAGTATAAATTATGTTATATTTATCTTGGCTGTGTATGTTTTACTTCTAATATAACATGATGATGTATGTAACCTAACTACTCTTTTGTATTTAGACGACATGTAAAATGTCTAATACATTTATAAATTAGCTTATTCTTATTCTTCCACTAACTCTCGTCCTGATAATCTCATGAAGTCGTTGAAGATAATTATAATTTTATGTCTTCCAATCAGTAATCAACAAAAGCAATACCTAAAAAGTTATTTGCTTCCATTTGGAATTTATGGAAGTGCATATCATCATTCAATGCTTAATTGCTTGTTTTTCATATATATCATCAAACGTACTTGTCTCTGATAAAGTATATGCTTAATTTAATTCTGAATGTAAAGTGATTTTGAAATTCGGTCTGCTTGTATTTTGGGTTTGATGGATATGTATTTTCAACAATTCTTTGTCAACTATGTAATTGCATCATTAATTAAGTCCTTTTCTTTAATTGTATTAAAGAATTTACAAGACTTGAAATATATCTTAACTCTTCTCATTGTCACGCTAAGGTGTTTAGTTGTTACGATAGATAGTATATGTATAATTTTGATCATTAGACAAAACCAAATCGAGAACTAAAACTATATATTGTTGATTAAAGTACGGGAGATGGATATTCGATCGGGATGTAATATGTACTAGAAAAATTGCAAAGACACATATTCCATTACACACAAATACACATACAACTCCATATATTTTTGTCTCTGTGATCCATATGTAGATTACATAAGGTTGATTTTACACCATATATAATATAAACATATTTTATTCATGGACTTTGGTATATATGATTCATATTTAAAAGCTAGATTATTTCTAGATATGCATGTTATAGAGAGATGATTGAGTGTTTTACGTTCACACAGTCTATGTATGTAACTTAACCTGGAAATCCACATTTTGCTCTAATTACTCCATCACTTCCGGTCATAACGCCGACATTCCCCATTTTAACCATTGAAACTGCAAAATCCCTCGAGAACAAGTACGGATTCTCGCTGTACGATTTCACCAAGGCGGCGGCTGTAGGATCCGACATTAGGGTTTGGTCGGAATCCAACAATCCTATGTTATTCATTAAGTTCACGTAGTAAGCATTGTCGAACTTGACTGAGCTAGCTGGGTCAAGAGCAGCGAGCTTAGAGTCCGATGAGTCCACATTAGGACATGTGTCTTTTAGCTTAGAGAGAAGAGACGAAGAAGCAGCTAGGTTTGGGTCAGGCTGTCCAGAGCCCTTGAAGTTGAAGAGCCTGTGCTTGATTACGAAACATTGAGCAAATCCTATAGTATGTGCACCTACATCCACGAATCATTAAATTAAGTCATACTAGTATAAGTTCAAAATTATCATGAATATATATGCCTAATGATGTACTTTACTCTATTTGGTTTATAACAATCGATTTGCTGCCTTTTAAATTTTGTTTTAAAGTAAGTAATCTTTTAATTAATAATACAAAAAGTCAATCGATTTCGATTTTGATTTTTTAAATCTCTAGAATGTTTTGCGTTGAATCGAAAGTTGAATTAACCAAACCTGAGAGGACAACAACATCCTTGAGGTCGAGCCCAAGGGTCACAAACTTAGCCGTTATATTCTCCAACGGCTCAAACGGAGATGGCAGATTTGTATTTGCCGCTTGCTCACTCGCTGTTAACGAGTCCCTTCGCCCCAAAGGCACCGGCCAAAACGGCCCTCCGGTCTGCATGGCATAGAGAAGTTATAAGTAATGAACCTATTAGTTACAATGCTTTTATTTCATTATATTATATTGTCACACTTCAGATTAACAATTAGGGGTTTCAAGATCACACGTACGAGGACGACGGCTTCTCTAGCTGCAAGGGCAACTATGTCCGCGCACGAAACAGTTAAGGGACAAGAACTTTCGATGTCAGATTTAATGTCTTCAATGACTTCGAAGCCACGGACTGAGTTTCGGTTTGGCCGAGCGTTCTGCTCTCCTTTGAAATCCTCGGAGTCATTCAGAAGTATAGATCCATCACATCCCTACAACGTATTAACGTACAATTTAATTAGACATCCTTCTTGGTAGTATTAATTTTCTTTTCCGCAATTATGTTTGATACACATATATAGAGTATTTAATTAGTCTATAGCTAGTGGCTTCTACTCTAATATGTGTCTTGTATGTACTAAACAGATAAATCTTTTTTCTTGATGAGTGTCTTTTAAACGGCTTGAGTAGTATAGTTTTCACTAAAATAGCGTGATTAGTTTTTTTATAATATATACACGGCTTAAATGTTGATATACATAATAGAGTATGTGTGACTAGTGATAGATAATCCACTATATATATATGCATGCAAGTTAATATAAAAAAGAAAATAAATATCGCGTAATTTACCTAATTACATTAACAATTAAACAAAAGAAACTTACATTGACAAAACAATCATGGAAATGGAGTCGGAGAAGAGACGCAGCGATTCTAGAATCATCTTTAAAAGCTCTCCAAACTCCGGACTTAACAATCATCTGAAGACGAGGACAAGACCGATCATAGAATCGATAGTCGAGATTGCTAGTTAGTCCGTATCCATGACCATTATTATAACCATGGTAATTATTTCCCGATGGAAACGAGGAGACCAAGTCTTTGGAGAAAAGAGTTAAGAATGCAAGGTAAGATATAAACCAACACGAAATGTTTTTGCAGTCCATAATGATGAAATAAAAAGATGGATTGATATCGTAGATTGATTGTGTATTGCTATGATGGTTTTAGCTTGTATTTATACACCAAACCGAGGTGTATTTAGATTAATTATATTAGCCTAAACAAGGGTGCGCCTAGGAGATGCATGCATAACTAAGAAAGTGGGAGTGCCACTATAAATAAGATAATCTAGTGGGTTAAATTTTGAGTATTTTGTAATATTAGGTTTCTGTCTGTTAGTTCAGTCACTTGACAAAGTAAATGTTTTGTTTTTAGCCGTTTTAACATGTGACTAATTTTTCTCGAATTAAGATGTCATATCATACAAAACTTTTCAAGCTTTCTTTGATAACGTCATACATACTTTCAACTAAAAATAAAAATTTCGCAAATTCGTACTTAAGTTTTGAATAGTGGAAGGATTAGTGCATGAAATATTCTAAAATAATCATATAATGCCCCCCACTTTCGTTTCTTATTGATAACCTAGTGAGCACTGGCGTGTTCAACGCAGCCAATGTAATCAAATATATATTCTCTCCGTTGTATGAATGTTGTATTTTCTATAAGAGTTAAGATTACAAATTAAAAATTTTATCAACATAATGTATTTGATAAAGAAAATTGAGTATTTATTTTGACCAAAACAAAAAACAAAACAAACAAAATGAACATCACTCTATGTATATAGCACTTTTTTCAGTTAAGTTGGCGAAAAGAAAAAAATTGTTTTCCATATATAAACCACGGATATGTCAACGTATATTTGCATCACCAAATGATTTTAATTTTAAAAAGAAAAAATCTGATAATACTCTTTGAAACACCTTTTAGTTCATAGTTTTCCATCTAAACCACGAAATATAGTCAACGTAAAACATTTATAAACACAATCCTTCCTCTAACCTATTTTGGATTGTACGAAAAAATGATTCATATATATTTGTATTTACTTAACTTGTAGGAAGGAAAACTATAATCAACAAGATCGATAAAGCCGGCCCATGTTTGAAGAGGATGATAAGGACACTCGAAAACTGCATGGTTAATTTTTTTTTGGCTGTCATGCACACATGTCTGACAAATGTTATCACAATGTATCCCTCGTTGTATAACTCTTGAGTTAAGTGTTAGATAACAAGATCGGATGTCATATAGAGTGTTTGCTTTGAATGAACTTAAGCTAGCTTTTAGGATTTAAGAAACAAGTAAAGGAGAGATATCATTAATTTACTCGCTAGCTATTTGTCCCATCCAGGTCTGGCTCCGACCTAAAGCTTGTGTGTTTTGAGTAACAATCCTTTCAAATATTTAAGGGTCATATTTGGATTTAATTTGGAGATAAGTAATTTGGTATAATTGTAGACCTCTCTGTTGGTCTGATTTTTCCTAAGTTAAAATTTTGTTGATGCAAATTCCATTTAAATATAATTCTTTTATGGGGGACATGTTTCTATAATTTGTTTTAGGTTGGAAGAGTGGTAACAGATAATAAGATAAGAGCTATTTTTCCCACCCCCATATCTTTCGAGCTATTTTTTTAGTTGAGTACACAAAAAGCATTTCATTGGTGTCTTGAGTGATATGACCGTCTCATCTATGATACTGGTTTATATATCATCTGAAAAGTCTCATATGGTCGCCCATAGAGATGTCCAGGAACCAATTTAAATGGACGAAATATTTAATTTCTGCATGCACACTTAAATTTTTGTTTTTTCTCGTTACTTTCTGTATTGCAAATTGACGTGAACGATATATTTCAATACAACTTTTTCCTTACTCGAAACGTTAATTAAAAAATGTCTTTTTCGTAAATAGGAAAATAATTACGATCTAATCCTTACGTTATTTTTGTAGTTCTTTTTTTGTCAAAGGTTATTTATGTAGTTCGATTTGTTACATATTCATCATACTTGTTCATCACTTTTCAAAACAAGTATATGTAAAAAATTCCATCAAATATTGTCAATTATTTGACATCAAGAGGATGGCGCAACAATCCACTACCCATTTTTGAAGTTTTTTTTATTTTATTTTGTTAAAGGGCCATGTTGGAAGCTTACTCGAAAGTATACTCGACGACTTGAGAACCGAAGTCTTTGTTTCCATTGGTTGGCCAGCGCTTCCAACTTTCTATTTCACTAGCAAAGTGGATTTATGACATTTTACGAATCACTTGTGGCAGCATATTATCCATGATTGTGTCTCTTTTACTATAAGCAATATAAATATAATCATATATCTTTAAGAAATACTATTTCATTGACTGAAGTTTGTAGTTTAGTAGTGCGTTCGTGTAATATCGCCATTGATAAAATGGTACTCATACTTTCGAAGGAGGTATTGAATTTGACATTCTAAAGAATTTTAGAGTATTTTTAAAATCCTTTGTTATTTAATTGAAGATTTAAAAATTTTCAAAAATCATATGTTATTCAACTTAAGATTTATGTAAAATCCTTTAAAATAATATAGAATCTCTTGTTATTCAATCAATAATTTTTAAAACCTACTTGAAATCTCTAGTTATTCAATTTATCACAACTTTTTTAAAACTTGCTACTTTAGATGATTATAAGAGACTTTCTTTTGTTTTTTAGTTGAAAAGTATAACAATCAAAATCATATCTATAGAGGTGGAATTTTGAAAGATTTCAGAGAAAGAAAAAAAGACTGAAGATCTTGAAGCCAAAAACCTCCGCCAATCATCAGCCATCTTCTCCACCAGTCTTAGCTTGAGCTATCAAGTTTTTTGGGTTTGCTGCAGCATCACCAGAGGCAAAATAAAGGGATAATGAATTCTTTTGGTTTGGATCAGTTTCTGGGTTTGAGCTCATGGAGAGTTCAATCGTATTATTATTTGGACACAAAAAAAAAAAAAAACATCACCATTGATCCAACTATTGATCAGTTTCTGGGTTTAAGTTTTACATGAATTGAAGACATAGCTCCAACTATTAATCTGATTTTCTTTTGGTATTATGTTGTAAAATATTATAAAATCACCCAAAGTTTAATAGTCAAATCTCATAGAATCACATTTTATTTTATTTTTTTAAAATAGAAAAACTCTAAAATACAATCAAATCTCCTAAAAACTTACTAAATCTTTCAAAATTCTAAAATATTAAAATCCTACCAAATCTTTAAAACATCAAGTTGAATACCTCCTCTTCAAATTGGGTATTAGTGGTATTTAAGACAATTGCCCTTTTTATATTTATTTTAGTGATATATTGAGTGCTTATGTTTTTAACTATCCATATTATTATTTGTCACGTTACTCGATATATGATATTATCCATAAATACCGTTTTATCAGTATTTATTAGATTGTTAACATTTTATAAATAAATAAATTTACATGTATTTATTTTTTTATAAGACTAAAATTAAGATGCGAAGTTTTGTTTACACTCAATGTGAACTCATTGAACATATTTTTGAACATTCACCAAAAACGATTTTCCAAGGAAGCATACATATGTAACCGATGCTTTTGTGCCTTTACTAGAGTTCAATTTCTTCATATTTTTAAAAAAAAGTTTTCAATGCATCCCAGCTCGATATTTAGTTTTTGTGACGTATATATGTTTAGAATTTCAGAATTTTCCCAACTATGTAGATCAGAAGTCAGTTCCATTTAAATTATCCATGTCTTATCGGTGACAATCATTTATTCCCAATACATAAAGACATCTTTGAAAAATAAAAACAATAAATAACGACCTCCTTAATACATCATATATAGTCCGCATGTCTGTATATTGTCACAATATAGTTGAAACTTATCCAAAAGCTGCTTGGATCATGCCTATTTCCGAAATTGGAAGTCTGGAACCCCACTTTGCATGCATCCTCTCTGTTACTCCCCCCTTTCACTGTTTTAAAGATGTCATAATCTGTTTTCTTGTGGATTTGAAATCCTCATTCAAAACGGTTCCCAGAATGTTAAGAGAGCAAACAACAATACTTAGACTTGAGAGTCCTGGATTTCTAAAACTACTTAAAACAAATTACATGATGATAAACTCGGACACTTTATGTCTTACCGTGACCTTAATTAGGATCTTTGTTCATGCACTTTGATCGGTTATATGTATATTGCCTTGTTCATGATGAACTGATGATACTCACGAGAATGTACCGGCCAAGAATTTTCAAATGTGGAAACGTACGGTAACCAGTTTCTTGAGTTTGAAGAAAGCCATGATTCTAATTAATTATGACATAGTAATAAGAATTCGAAATACTCGAAAACTGAAAGATTGGAAATGAATTGGACTGGGAGATGAGGTGGAGCGGCTGGTTAACATGAGGCATATCTACTATTCTAGTTTACCCAAATGCCCATTTGTTGAAAAAACCTTAAATTATATAGATGAAATTAACAATTACAAAAAAACTTTCAAACTTTACATACCTCTTAAGACGTTGAAAATAAATTATAGCAAGATATAATCACTTAAATATGTACATAGTACGTACTACTTATCTGTCGGTCAAAGCTAAGACCTTTATAGTCCATTGAACGAATGACCGCATGATTAGGGGAGCGTTGAAAGACCATAATTTCAAAGCATCTTAATATGAATCCGAATAAATGACCAAACACATGCTGATGTCTCTGTTCCAAATCCAGAAAACTAAACATTCAACAATAATTCATATCATCCTTTTTTTCAAAAATGATGAAGCAAACGTATTTAAACTTGGATAATAATGCCTCAATTAAACACCCCAACTAAAAAAAAAGCCGTACACCAAACAAGGCTAATAATAATCTCTGCAAATGATTTGAACCATCCTCACTCACTCTATATTGCTCTCTCTTTTTTTTCTCTATATATATAACTTTAACCTTTCTATAATTATTGTTCTCATTCACTACTAATAGAAATTAGTAATGAACCCCAAAAATAAACAAAACCGGGATCAAGTGTTTGGTTTCTTGTAAAAAAGGGATTGAGATTTATGGTGATCTCAGTCTCTCCACCTGATAGCTCTCAGACTTAGCATCTTCTACATCTTCCATGCTACTATCTCCACCAGTTGTAGTTGTTGTAGAAGGCAACTGCAAAGGGCCTTGAGGAGAATCTGATTGCGAGTTGCTTATCTTTGATGATTGTCCTCCTTCACCTGTTTCTTCTTCCTCTTGTGATGATGAATTCCACAAGTTAAACCCTAGAACAACTGCTGATTGTTTCTCCGAATTCGAATTCGGTTTCCTGATGTGTAGCCGGTATTTCTAAAAAACAGAAAGATGGGTTGTTGTTACATGTAAGTAACAGTCATTGAATGAATTCAAAGATGTCAACTACTTTTTGTTTTCGTTACCTGTAAATGACTCTTCACTTCATCATTGGTTAAGCCTTCTTCTTGCATATGCTCTCTGATTTGTTTAGGAGTCGCCACTGTTATTTGACACAAAACAGACACAGTTTAAACCAGATTCTGTATTAAGTAACCAAAGTTAAGGTAACAAGAAGTTACCTCCCGGTCCACCGAGCTGTTGCAATGCATCAACAAAACGACGATGTAACTCAGGAGTCCAGCACCTTCTTTGCTTCCGCAAAGCTTGCTGTTGAAGAAATGCTGGTTGTTGTGGTGGTGGTGGCGGTGGTTGTGGCATAGAGTTAGAAGTAAAGCCACGAGAGGAGGCAACAATGCCTTTTCTTCTGATCGAACTCGAAGTTAAACCGAGGCCTAAACCAGTTTCTACTTTTGGAACCAACAACATAGAAGATTTCTCCCCATTTCTCTGCAACAAATTAGATCAAAACGAAAACACGATGGCAAAACTCAGTCCTTTGTCCTTGATTCTCTAAATGCTATCTCAATATCAGGGTTTTAATTACCTGAACCCCTAGCTTGTTCTTGGTCTTAGTGTTTGAGATGTGATCATCATTAGCTCTCCATTGCTGAAACTTCTTCTCCCTTATTAGCTCATCCCTCTTCAGCAATTGCATATCAATCTCTTCGCTCATAGGTTTATCAAGAGAGATGAAATCTTTCAACAATGGTTGAGTATTCATCTCTGAGCATCTCTTATTCTCCTCCTTGAGATACAAAATCGCTGCAAACAGCAACAAAAATAAACAAATTTTAGCAAACCAAATTCTCAAAATTTGGAAGCTTTAATTAAAAACAGAGGAAACAGAGAGATGATAAAAAAAAAAAAACGAACCATCGTTTAAAAGCTGCAAAGACAGAGGAAGCTCAAGTTGAGAGCTTTCGATCTTTCGCTTCTCTTCTTCAAGCTTCTTAACATGTTCGTCCTCAACCGCCACAACATTCATGATAACTCCTCTCCGAGAACCACAGATCGATCCCAAACTCAGCTCATCCCCTAAAGAACCCATTTTTAAAAATTTCTCGATCTTAAAAACTCAAACTTTACCAGAACTCTCTCTTCATGATCTCAAAATCAACTCTCTTTGATCAGTAAGATAGTGTGAGAAGAAAGAAACAACCTGAGATGAGATCTATGTGAAGCGATTATATAGAAAGAGAAACATGTTGGGTGAGAATCTTTTGGTATAGAGAGAGAGAAGAGAGATAGAAGATTGATTGAAGGAAGGAAGAAGAAAGCTAGAAGATTCTGTGTAATGGCCTTTGTAGGGTATCTCTCTCTTTTCTTTTTTTTTTTCTAGATATCACAAAACTCTTCGTTTCGTCGCGTATCTCGGTTTCACCCACACTCTCGCCTCTGTTTTGAGTTTTTACAGCTTTGCTTACTCGCGAGTTAGACTCATCCTTTTTTACTCATACCAAACTCGTGATTTGTTTTCAATGCTTTAAAGCTCCTCCATTTAAATAATATATATATTTACTTTTTTTACCATTCACACTCCATTTTTTGAAATTAGTGGGTTTTAAACTTTGCAAAAAAAAAAAAGTGGGTTAAAAACCTGTTTTCATCTTCAAATTATCTTGCTTCAATACTACTTTTAAGCTCCAGTTTTAAAATATATATACTTTTTACCATTCACACTCCATTTCTTTTTTAAAGTTAGTTATTTTAAAATCTGATTTTTTTACCATTCACACTCCATTTTTTTTTAATTAGCTGTTTTAAAATCTGTTTTATTTTACCATTGACACTCCATTTCTAAAACTTTGAACAAAAAAGTGGGTTTTTAAAACCTTTTGCGTCTTAAATAATCTAGCTTGGATAATTATTTTGAGGTAATAGTTAACACAGTGAATAGTATAAATAGAATTTAATTGGTAAAACTTGATTTTAACGGCTGTACTTTTTTTTTTCAAAATTGTTGTCTCCATGGATTTCAAAATTAGTTACTTATTTAATTCAGATATATATATATATATATATGGATACATTAAAAAAAATGGATGTAGTCATTTTTTAATAAATATATATATATATATATATATATTTTTTATTTTGGTGTGTGTCCAAACCATTTTGTGTTAACGTTATTTCAAACATCACTTTCTATTTCATTTCATGATGGACCATTACATTTTATGTGCAAATAAAAATCTTGCAGTTTAAATTTTGATGATAGATAAATACATAGGTTATTTGTTGTACTTGTAATAAATTATGTTCCCTAAAATCTTTTACCATTGGAAATTATTACTACGAAAACACATTAACACATACTCTCTTCGTTTTTATTTATTTGACATTTTAGAGAGTTTGACAAAGATTAAAAATTTGTGTAAATTAACAATTTTAATATCACCAATAATTTATTGTGTTAATAAAGTTTTATTTAGAACTTCTTTACAAAATATATATTGAAAAATGAGAATGACAAATATAAATAATTAGAGAGAGTACTGTAATTTGTTTCAGCTACTAGCAACAGGTAGATTAGCATTTTGATCGACGTATCCCAACCATCTAATAATACCTAAAATTAGTTGTTCTACAAAATAAGGTAAATAAATACAATCGTTTTACAAATGCAATTAATTTTCATTTATGTTTTTGAACCAATATAATGACTTATTTTTCTTGTTGGTGATTAGTAATAACTAAGCAGCATTATATTTGAATAGCTCACTAGTTATCATTTATCACCCTCACCTCTCTTCTCTTTTTCGTAATAAAATCGTTGGTCCAACCAAATATTAATTATGGTGTTATTATTTTTGGGAAAAAAAAAGAACAGGTGTTATTGTTGTCGGTTAAAAGCATAATTTCAAAGTCAAAGATACTAAAACCATGGGATTAGCGGCACAAAGAAATGTTTTTTTTTTCTTTTTTCTTTTCTACTTTCTCATTTCGAGCTTTTGTGAAGTTGAAGTTTTTGTGCCAAAGAATAACTTTTGCAAATACTTCTTTTATCCAACCTATTCACAATACGTGTCCATCCATATATAATGAGTTTAAGATTCTAAGGTAATCATTTTATCAATACCAAGTAATTTCTTGGTAACTAAGATAAATAATATGAAAGCATCTTATATTGTCAAATCTTGTGTGATTTTTACTATTCTAATTCGATAGTGATGCTTTTTTTCTTCTTCTCGCCATTAGAATAATGAACATAATTAGGTATATTTTGACTCACCTTGTCATCATGTCATGTGCAGAGAATAAGTTTTCTCTGACAAACCAACCAACATGAGATACATTTTTTGTTGAAAAAAGTGTCCCAATATATATTCTTCCAATTTACGAACGCGAGACAAATATTTTGGAAAGGCCAATCGAATCTCTCTATCCAATTTTATATATTTTATGCTTGTGTTAGATTCTCGTTTTCCCTTTTCTCATAGATATAAAGAATCTTGCGCATAAACCAATGGTCTAAACATATGCTACACTTGTATTTATTCACAAATTCGATGTCATGATATACACCAGTCTCTCAAATATTTGAAGTATGGACCAAAATGCGTTGGATCCACATCGATTTCTCTCATCTCCACTGGTTTTGTCGGATAGTCGCGGTCAAAGAATCTATCTACTTTGTATTCTCTCTTTTTTTTTTTTTTTTAAGGATTATACTTAATTCGCTTAGAAATTAATATTTTCATTCGTAAGCCACTTATGTTTCGTATATACTACGGTCAAACTAAATTCTTGATGTAGATGACAAAACACTATTCTTATCAAATTAGTGATAGTAATTTACTCTTATTTGAATTAATAAGTTGAATCCATCCTTGATATATTTTTTAAAAATTGCATTTTATGCGATAAAAAAACGTGGTATTTTAAAACATAACTAAACATATTTCACTGTTCATAGAACATAATTGATTTTGACTATTTTCTATGATTTGTCGTTTAATTTATTTGTTACATAACATAACACACGATTAACTTTTTGTAACATGTTATTTTCTACATAGACATCTAACTTCATTACACCAAACATATTTTTACAGTTTGAATCTTGTAATTTAATTCGTATCAAATCCTTTTCTTTTGCCATAAAAATGTGTGATATGTTATCTTAAAATTATATATAATCATTTAATACATTAAATATTGATATTATTTTAATCCAAATGTTTACTTATACCCTTTTGATATGTTCGTCACTAAATTAATTTCAAATTTTTTTTTTTACGATTCTGATGTTTCCCGATATATAGTTTGACAAATACTACATATTTTTGTTATGTGATAAATTATAATTATGTATTCTAATAAAAATGTTATATACTGTAGGAGCAATATTTGGGTTTACTTCTACGGATGAATTTTTTTTTTTTTTTTTTCAACCAACATTTAATTAAAATATAACTACAAGATTGGTTGTCCAAACCGGAGGATAATAGTTTACAAATGAAATTTCAGAAACTAAAGAACGCGAAGATCGAGCGAGGCAATCTGCCCGTACATTTGACGCACGCGGAACTCTGGAAAGAGTAAAGGAAGGGAAGGATGATTTGAGTATAGTGAAGTCGTCCAATAAATTCGAAAAAGCAGGCCAATCGTCGGGGGACTCCACCATTGCGACCAGCTCCGTACAATTCGTCTCGAAACTTGGACAATCAACACCCGCCGCCAGGAGGGACTCCATAGCCCAAATCAATGCTTGTAATTCCGAGTGTAGAGGTGAAGGGCTGCGTCTGGTACTCCGAGCTCCCAAGAGTAGCGTCGTATCCTCACTATTACAATACCACCAACCCAGTCCCACCAAAGGATCAAAACTCTTCCATGAGCCATCAACTTGGCATCGGGGAGAGGGATCCTTCGTCTCCAAAGGTGAAGCAGTATCCAAATACCTCAGCGAGAAAGACTTAGCCTCCTCCCACAATAATTTATCATTAACCGCCTGGTTAATAATTCCGATCGGATCTGCCTCTAATCCTTGGAAAACCTTTTTATTCCTATCCTTCCAAATTGACCAAATAATCCAAGGTAAACGGAAACGTATATCTGGAACCGCCGATTACGTTGACGCCCGCCAGAAAATAAAATCTAAATTCGCATACACTGAACCATAGGGAAATCCATCAGGAAGTATCGCTACCGGAGACAATTCCCAAATCCTACGCGAGCACGGACACTCAAAGAGAGCATGATTAATAGTCTCAACCGCCGATTCACACCGTTTACATAAACTATCACAACGGACTCCCCGATGAGCAAGCCGTTCCATCACAGGAAGAGAACCAGAAGCTATCTACCAGAAAAAATGTTGAACCTTCAGGGGAACTTCAAGTTTCCAAACTTGTGCCCGGAGCTCCGTACACGTCGGCCCGTAGGTTACGTCTCTAAGTAATTCATGTGCAAGCCGATAACCAGATTTCACCGAATACTTCCCCGATTTAGTGAAATGCCATATGAGACGATCATGTTTGAAGAATTTACTGACCGACATACTCCGAATCAACGGAATATCTACCGGATCCATAAACTCTTCAAGAATAGGCAAATGCCAATCCTTGGTTATCAGATTAATTAGATGGTTAACCATCAAATTAGGATGTAAAAGTCTCCCCCTGCCATTGGCTGGTCTTGGCTGACGATCTGGTATCCAAGGATCCCGCCACAAAGAGATAGAACAGCCAGAACCAATCTCCCACCGTGCCCCTTGTTCCACTAAACCTTTAGTTGAATAAATACTTCTCCATGCAAACGAAGGAGAATATGGTTTTTTGGCCAATAGAGGATGTTTATTCCTAAAATAACGACCTCGCATAACCCGAGCCATTAAAGACGTCGGATACTGAATTAACCGCCAATACTGCTTGGCCAGCAATGCGTCATTAAATTGCTCCAGAGCCCGAAAGCCCAAGCTCCCTTCGCATTTGGCCTTACACATCTTATCCCAAGCGACCCAGTGCATACCACGTACCTTATCATTAGATTTCCACCAAAATTTGGATATTACACTTGTTAGCTTAGACGTTAATTCTTGCGATTGTTGAGACGATCGGAAACGTAACTAAAAACTTGAGTTTTCGAGCCCTGAAGGTTTTCAGGAATACCCAGGTAAGAGCCCATACCTCCCTCTTTAGAGATACCAATTACATATTTTAACTGGGTTTTTATGTCAGTCGGAACTTTCTTGCCAAACATGATAGAAGACTTCCCCAGATTAACCTCCTGCCCCGAAGTTTTCCCATAATTACCAATAATCTCCATTACCGTTCTGCATTCATTCTCCTCTGCTTTACAAAAAATTAGGCTATCATCAGCGAACAGCAAATGCGAGATAGTGGGACAGTCCCGAGCTATCTTAATGCCCGTGATTTTCTGCTCCCGTTCCGCTTTCTTAATGTTTGCTATCAGAACCTCCGTACAAAAAATAAACAAATAAAGTGAGAGAGGGTCCTCTTGACGTAATCCCCGCTGCGGCAGAATAGTGCCTCGAGGCTGGCCATTAAGAAGAACTTGATACGACACCGAAGAGACACACCACATAATCCATAAAATCCATTTTTGATCAAACCCTAGCTTAACCATAACCGCTTCCAAAAAATTCCATTCAACATGATCATAGGCTTTACTCATGTCCGTTTTAAAGGCCAGAAACTCCGAATTGCAACAGTTATTTGTATTTAGCCCATGGAACATTTCCTGAACGGATGAATTCTTTTGTTCACCCTTTTTTAAAAAATGTTCCAGTAGTTTTCATATTGTATTACTGTAATATCGTAGTAACTACAATACGTATACATTTGGATTTTTGTCGAAAGAGCTATGTGAACAAAATGGAATAATACCAAAATATAACGATTACTATTCTCTATAAGAATCTTTCACGTGACAACAACAACAAATGCCTAATTGGTATCGGCATGACTTTTTGTATGATTCCATTCCCATCATTATGTTTCCTGCCACACTATTCTTTTCGTTTCCTTCCTACTCTTGCCATTTCAAAAATTTATTGCTCTTTTTAGAAGCAAAAAACACACAAATATTCATTCAACAATTTGATTTTTGTCATTTTATCTTTAGGCCAACACCCATTTCAGTTTGTGTTGGGAAATAAACAGGCCCAATACAAGCCCAGAGAGTGTACACCAGTAGTAGCTTCAGATATCTTGCTAAGACATTTCTTTAACTTCCTTTACAACAAGCCCCATTGACTTTCCAAGTCGTTTTCCGAATACACTAAAGGAATGAACAAGTCAAATTGTATTCTGCTTTTCCTTTGGAAAGGCTTTAAGCACAAGGGTTGAAAACAAAACGCAGAAAGAAAACTTAATTAACCAACCTGAAATCGGGGCACGTAACAGACATTACACTAAGTTCTTCTAAGACATACTGCAAACTCAAAGTCAAAGTTAAGTGTATTAACTCCAAGTATTGGTTCTCTTTTAATGTAAAGAGGAAAAATACATTAAGAAAAATTATTGATTTGCAAAAGCCTAACATGCACTCAGGACTCATGGAGCCATAAACTATTATCTTCCACTCAAGACTTGTTCTGTTCCTGTAAAACAAAAATTGCATTGGATCATAAACAGGTTGGTAAAATTTAAAATCGAGGTCTACAATCAATCTTTTTTTTGGATACTGATACGTAAATTAACCATGTTCTATAAAGTTAATAACTATTGAAAAGGTACTATAGTTAAATCATAGATTACCAATCTAATATTTTGATTACATGTAGAATAACTAATTTGGCAATCATTCAGTAATGTCAGGACCGTGAAAACTTCTATAAATTAATAATGTCAGAACCGTCAAAATTTATTAGTTGTATTAATTGATAGAGGTATTGATTTACCTAGAATATTTTTTTTTCTAATTTGGTAATCGTTAAAAAAATATTTAAAAATTGAATTTAATCGTTGTAACTAATATTTTTTAGAATTATTTATAAGGAAAATAACAATTATCATGTCTTGAGTAGAACATTAGAAGTTTTCAATACAACTATATTTTAATCCGCGTGGTACACGGCTTCCATATAATATTTATTATTATTTATATTTTATATTGTATTTGTTTGTTAAATATTGGATGTTTTGTAAATAGAGAAATAATTAAAATTTTCGGCCGTTTGTGCGGCTAAATGTTTATATTAATTTTTTAACCCGTAATATACTTCATGACAAATTGTTTGTTATATTTAGTTTGTTTTGTTTAGTGTTTGAGATTCTATTTTGATATTTAATTAATATAAAAAAAATAAAAGATCTAAATACATAATAAGTCATTTATATGCTATGGTTAAGTCACAACTTTCCTAATGATTTAATTATTTTACACAAACTTAGTTGGTTTAATTTTATATGTAAAATATTCTAATCTTAATAGTGTTAACAAATAATAAAATAAATAATAAAATGAGGATTTTACCTGTATTAGCACAAATTTAATGATATTTCATTAATTCCAACATGTCTTCTTTATAACTCATCTACTATATAACCATATTATATAGTATTTTAAACTTTTTTAAATTTTACGCATTCGTAATATTTTAAAATTTTATTAAGTTTATACATATTAATTATAATATTTAAATAAATGTGAATCGAAGTTGTTCTTACGTTAAAGATCAAAGTTCACAGGTTTTGGAAAACAAAATGGAAATTAAACTGTTGTTTTCTTTGTTTGCAAAGGATTCAGAGATAGAATATCTTCAAAACACTATAGAAAGTGTGATTAAATATATCATAGTTTATGTTTCTATATTGATTTTGCTGTAATTTCTTTTAGTTGGAATGAAATGTAAAATATTTAGGAAACAAAATCTGAAGTAATGCTATTTTTGGAATTTTTTTGGGGATTAACTTTGTAAATAAGTTTTTTAATAAGTACAAATAAAAGGGTAGAACCCAAAATGTACTTCAAAAATGTATATATAGATAATAATTATTAGAAATGAACTTGTAAAAAAAAAATAGTGTGTATATCTATATATAAATTTTGATATTTTTATTTAATTATTAATTTATAGTATTTATGAGATTATATATTTATAAAAGATTTTCAAAATATTATTATCTTATTATATTATAGAATTAGTAGGTACAATTTTTTTTTTTTCAACCAAACATTAAATTAAATTAAAAAAGAACTCCAGGATTGGTTGCCCAAACAGGAGGAAAAGAGTTTACAAAAGAAGTTTCAGGAATTAAAGATCTCGAAGAACGAGCAAGACAGTCTGCTCTCACGTTGGACACACGAGGGATCATGTTAAGAGTAAAGGCAGGGAAGGAGGATCTGAGCAAGGAAAAGTCATCCAGCAGATTCGAAAACGCGGACCAATCGTCAAGCGTCTTCTCAATCCGGGGTTGCAGATATAGCGTTTCGTCTACCATGGATTCTATGGTCAATTTGGAAGGATAGGAATAAAAAAGTTTTTTAGGGAATCGAGGCAGAACCTATTGACATTATAAATCAAACGGTTAATGATAAATTATTATGGGAGGAAGCCAAATCCTTTTCTGAGAGATATTTGGATTTCTCGCCAGTTTTGGAGGATAGGGATCCCCTTCCTCGGTGTCAGGTAGATGGATCCTGGAAAGGATCGGACCCGTTGGAAGGTCTGGGTTGGTGGTATTGTAATAATGAGGACAAAACGCTCTTCCTGGGAGCACGTAGTCTTAGACGTAGTCCTACCCCCTTGCACGCAGAGCTACAAGCTCTGATTTGGGCTATGCAGTCCCTTCTAGCGGCTGGTGTCGATTGTCAAGTTTTCGAGACGGATTGTGCAGAGTTAATCGCGATGGTTCAGTAGGTACAAAATTATGTTGGCCAACTTGTCATATCTTATTATATAAATCTTGATGACAAAATTACTCATTAACAAGATCGTGAAATGTGTCAATTGTATCATTCAGATGTTGACACATGTCAATTCATTATTAAAATTTGACATGTGTCAATTGTATCATTCAGATGTTGACACATGACAATTCATTATTAAAATTTTAAAAATAAAAATGTAAAATTCAAAAACCTAACCTAAAAAAGTTTTATATAATAGTAAATAGATAAAATAAAATCTAATTTCATCTAAAATCTATTATAAGATAAATTATATATATATACCATAAAATTTAAAATTATAATATTGTTTACTTATTTTAATTTTAAGTTGCTATATTACAAGAAAAAGACTCTTACTTTTTATATAAGATAAAAAAAATGATTGTGAAAATTATTCAATTAGTTACTGTTTCTAAAAAAATGTAAATAAAGAAAAAGATTATTGATGTAAAAAAAAAAAAAATAGATCGTCTCATATTTTTTCTACCAATCAAATAATTTATTCAAAAGACTGCTATTGTAATATATATGATAGGAGTATGTAAGATTAACCTATGCGTTTTTGTAACTATAAAAATGTTAAAGTGAAGAGACATATAATAAGTTATTTAATGCGTTCATAAAGACAATTTGTTGGTAGTAGTTAAGACTAAAGAGTATATTTTAACAGTAAAATATATTTGTGTGTACAAATAAACTTTTCGTGGTAATGTTGACAGTAGATTTGTAAATGGATATACATTATTGTATTATAGCAAAAAAAAAACAATTATTTTCTATAACTAAAAGTTTATCTCTTTACTTTTATACATTGTTTTTACTTACGAAAAGAATTAAATATATATTCTTTGTTAAATTTCATTTAATTTTAATACTTTTGAACTCATCTACAACTATTTTTTTTTAAATAAAAGTGTATCTATTTTTTTTTTCAACCAAACAATAAATTAAAAGGAATTTTTTCGGTTAGTTGCCCAAGCCAGAGGGAAGGGGTTTACAAAAGAAACTTCAGAAATAAGAGAATGCGAAGCACGGACAAGATAATCCACCTTCGAATTTGTCGCATGCGGGATCCAAGAGATGGAGAATAGTGGAAAAAACTCCAGCGAATTAAACTCATTGAGCAAGTTGGAGAAGGATGGCCAATATTCAGGGGAATGCACCATAGTAAGTAACTCATCACGTATCCGCCCACAACAACGCTTCAAACTCTGAATGCAGGGGGGAGGGGCTCCGTCTTAGACACTTGGCCCCCAACAACAAGGTTTGCTCCTCACCAATGCAACACCACCAGCCCAATCATGAATGCTCATTGGTTGCTTTCCAAGAACCATCATTGACAACAAGGTAAGAAACCTGGACATCCGAGGACGGAGATGGAGTCAACATGACCGCCGTAAAAGATAGCGCCTCTTCCCAGGCTAACTTATCGCCCAAAGTCTGGGCAATTATATCATTTGTCTCGATCTCTAAACCTTAAAAAAAAATTATTTATGGTCTTCCAGATTGCTCATAAAAATCATGGTAATTGAAGAAGTTGATCAGGATCTCCCTGTTGAGAGACATCCCTCCAGAAAACAAAATCTAAATTTGAGTACACCGACTCATATGAAAAACCCTCTGATTAGACCGGAGTCGGAGATAAATCCTAAACTTTCCACGAGTGAGGGCATTCAAAAAAAATATGATTAATAGTCTCAACCGCAAAGTCGCACCTTTTACACCAGATATTTACGTTGGACACCTCGGTGTATCTAATTACTTTTATAGATAGTTTTTACTGACTAAAAATATTTACTTATATTCTTAGTTAAATTTTATTTTATTTTATTTTAAAAACTCTAAATCCACTCATCTGAGGGTCCTAATCTAGTGAATTTATAATCAGATTTGGAAATTAAATCAGACTTTAAAACATAAGTCAATAGGATAATTTGGGCCCAATTGTTCCAATAAAACATATCGGCCCATTTAGTGTTTTCTCTTTCCTAACCTTTCTTTTGTCGTGCTCCGCTTTTCCCTGATACTTAGCATTACAAATTCCCGGCGAGATTTCCCGGCGGCGGCGGCTAGATATTAACTGGTTACGACCAGCAGGAACGAAGAAGAGAAACTTTGTAATTCCTACTTATCTTCAATCAAAACGTCTCCTCTTGATAAAAAGATGTCAGAAAACACCAAAGTCGAAGCGAAGAGAGTGTTCATAGGAGCAGGATGCAACAGAGTCGTCAATAACGTCTCTTGGGGAGCTTCTGGTCTCGTCTCCTTTGGTGCCCAAAACGCTGTTGCTGTTTTCTGCCCTAAGGTCTGCTTCTTTCACTCTTCTCTTTCTACGATCCACCACCCTTTCAAAATCCTCCTTTCTTTGTTCTTTCAAAAGCAAGATATGATTTTCTTTACTTTTTGTGTTTGATGGTATTTTTTGCAGACTGCCCAGATTCTTACTACGCTTCCAGGACATAAAGCTGCTGTGAATTGCACTCATTGGTTGCCCAGTTCCAAGTTTGCTTTCAAAGGTACTTCCTTTTGCTTAGGAACTGTTTTTGTTATTGCTTGATAGTTTTTAATATGTTGAATCGCACCATAGGTGAAAGGAAGAGTTTTTTTTTTTATGTTCTATCAGATAAGAGAACTTAGACTGAACAATTTGTGAGTTATAGCTATCATTACTAGATAATTTCTTTAGTAAATTGAGAAGACATAGGCATTCAAATTTCTATTGATAGTCTGTATCAACGGTTTGGTGGTTTAGTTGCTGTGAAAGGTTATACTTTTCTAGAACTTTTGAGTATAGATATTAGGAGAAAAACATCAGATGGGTTAACGTTCTGTGATTGTTCGCAGCCAAGAATTTGGACCGGCATTATCTGCTCTCGGGTGACTCAGATGGTATCATCATCCTCTGGGAACTATCTACTCTTCATAACAATGTAAAATTCCCTCAATCTGATCTGAGTTTCTCTAGAGTTTCTGTATTATCTCTGATCCCTAGTATGTTTTTTCTGATTGGTTTAGCAACAGTGGAGACATGTACTACAACTACCACTCTCTCACAAGAAAGGTGTAACTTGCATCACCGCTTATATGGTTTCTGAAACCGATGCAATGTTTGCTTCTGCTTCTTCTGATGGATTTGTGAATCTCTGGGATGTTTCTTTTCCGGCTCAGTCTAGTGGTAAGCTTTTAACGTTCCTGCAGTATATTACCGGTTAAACAAAGTCAACCATGTCTTCTAAGCAGTCGATTTTGTTTTGGCCTCTGTGTTATCTGTTGCAGAGGAATGTAAAGTGGTGTGTCTGGACTCCATCTGTGTTGACACCAAAGCAATTGTAACGCTTTCATTAGCGGAATTGCCTAAAAATCCTGGTCGATTTGCTCTTGCGTTGGGTGGATTGGACAATAAAATCAAACTTTACTGTGGAGAAAGAACAGGAAAGGTGCTTACCGATTCACTTTCTGGCAATATATTCTCAAAAAAAGAAAACAGTTGTGAGAGTTTTTTGGTTTCATCCTTTTTCAGTTTACTTCTGTTTGTGAGCTAAAAGGCCACACGGACTGGATTCGGAGTTTGGACTTCTCATTGCCGTTACACACAACAGAAGAAACCACAGATTGTATTATGCTTGTGAGTTCTTCCCAGGACAAAGTTATTCGGATCTGGAAACTCGTGTTAGTTGGTGATGTTGGCTCGTGGCAAAGAGAAATCACTCTAGCTTCTTACATTGAAGGCCCAGTTTTTGTCTCAGGGACATCCACATATCAGATTTCTGTCGAATCTGTTCTCATTGGACATGAAGATTGGGTCTATTCTGTGGAATGGGAACCTCCAGTTATCAGTTCCATTGATGGGAGGTTAGTTAACCACCAACCGCTGAGCATTTTATCAGCTTCAATGGACAAAACGATGATGATATGGCGACCTGAGAAGAACACGGGTGTGTGGGTGAACGTTGTATGTGTTGGAGAGCTAAGTCACTGTGCTCTTGGTTTCTACGGTGGCCATTGGTGCCCAAATGGTCTGTCGATTCTGGCTCATGGATATGGCGGATCTTTTCATCTCTGGAGAAATGTCAGTAGCAGCAAAGAGTCTGAGAATTGGCAGATGCAGAAAGTTCCTTCGGGTCACTTTGCTGCCGTGACTGATGTTACATGGGCTAGAACCGGCGAGTACTTGCTATCAGTGAGCCATGATCAGGTCAGTGTTTAGGGTTGAGAATGTTAAATTGATTCATTATATCATATTGCAAAAAAGAGTATTTTCTTACATTTCATTCTCAAAATTTGTGATTTTGCAGACCACTCGTGTGTTCTCATCATGGAAGAATGATGAGGGAAATGAAGTAGAGGATGAGCATTGGCATGAACTGGCTCGTCCTCAGGTTCACGGACATGATATTAACTGTGTGGCTATGGTTCAAGGTAAAGGCAACCACCGTTTTGTTAGTGGGGCAGAAGAGAAAGTTGTGAGAGTATTTGAGGCTCCTCTGTCCTTCTTGAAGACTCTGAACCACACTTGTGCGGGAGGAGAAGGCAGCTTCCCTGAGGATTTACAAGCAGATGTACAGGTTCTTGGAGCGAATATGTCTGCTCTTGGATTATCACAGAAACCTATCTACTTACACTGTAAGAAATTGATTGATTCAACACCATTGTTTCTAGCTTTTTACCAAAAGCAATCTTGAGATACATATTAATTTCTCTTTGCAGCTTCTAGTGAACCGCTGGAGAGAAATGGCGGAGGCGACGGTCTAGATACATTTGAGACAGTTCCAGAGGCAGCTCCAGTGGAGTTGAAAGAGCCTCCAATCGAAGATCAGCTTGCTTTTCATACTTTATGGCCGGAATCTCATAAACTCTATGGTCATGGTAATGAACTCTTTTCTCTCTGCGGTGACCACAAAGGAAACCTTGTTGCTTCATCGTGTAAGGTAAGCTAATGCAGTTTTCAGAATTTTTTTACACTTGTTCAATCTCCTCGATTTAGATTTTAGATCTAACTAAGCAGGATTACATTACTAAATTATTTTTTATAAATGAACCACAAACTTCTTCAGGCTCAATCTGCATCCATGGCAGAGATATGGCTATGGGAGGTTGGGACATGGAAAGCTGTTGGTCGTTTGCAATCTCACAGTTTGACGGTGACACACTTGGAGTTCTCTTATGATGACACTATGCTCTTGTCTGTCTCAAGAGATCGTCACTTCTCCGTTTTCTCGATCCAAAGGACAGGTAACTCAAGCGGTTTCAACTTCACAGTTCAATATCAGATTTTCTCAAAACATTCAAAAGTGTCTACATTTTGAACATCTCTATCTTGTCTGTTTTTTGCTTCTTGTTCAGACAGTGGCGAGGTTAGTCACAAACTCATGGCAAAGGTTGAAGCACACAAGAGGATTATATGGGCATGTTCATGGAACCCATTTGGCCACCAATTTGCAACTTCATCAAGGGACAAGACTGTGAAAATCTGGTCCATCGAGAGTGACGCTCGCATCAAACAGATTCTTGCCTTGCCTCAGTTTGGGAGCAGTGTTACAGCTGTGGCTTGGACGGGGTTAGACCGCAAGGAGAAGAGCGGCTGTGTGGCGGTTGGGATGGAAAGCGGACTGATAGAGCTTTGGACCATAAAGATTATAGAAACAGAGGAAGGTACGACTGCAACAGCAGCTCTTGCTCTGCGCCTCGAACCAATCATGTGTCATGTCTCGGCTGTGAATCGCTTAGTTTGGAAACCAACTGAGAAGTGCGAGTCTAATCAGAGCTTGCTAAGATTAACTTCTTGTGGGGATGACAATTGTGTCAGAGTTTTTGACTTCAAGTTTTGAGTTTAGAACACAACATATTGCAGTGTTTTGATATTATGACCAAAACTCTCTTTCGCTATAGAACCATTGTAATGTTTATGCAAATTTTGGTTAGCTAAATTGGAACATGTTACCAAATTACGTTTTTCTTCGTTGCATTATTTTGTCTCATTAAAAAAACAAATTTCTCCGTTTTGCACTTTCATACACTTCGAAGCTTTTCATTGATTTGTCATTATGCTTTGGGAGCAATGGTCAGTTTTGTCTCTTGACAATGTAATCAGCAAGAGACACCAAAGGAACCACTCTGTCTGAATTAAACCCCTGAAGATGTCCCTGCGCTTCTTTATTCAACCTCTTTGCATATTCTCTCGCATTCTACACACCCATCAGCTTTGGATAAGTCAGCTTCCCGGTAATCAAATCTTTTCCGGCAGTTTTCCCAAGCTCCTCAGACGACTTGGTCTCATCGAACACATCATCCACAACCTGATACATCAGTCCAACGCACCTCGCGTATCTCCTAAGCCTCTCAATCTCTTCATCAGACCCACCTCCCATAATACCTCCCACAACAGCCGCAGCTTCAACCAAAACAGCTGTTTTATGAATATGTATCAACTCAAGATGTCTCAATTCATCATCTTTATTCTCAAAACTCATACTTCCTCCAGCCAAATCCGCCGCTTGACCCGCAACGAGTCCTTCCATCCCAACAGCTCTCGCCATCTCCTCAACGGCCCAAAGAACCCTCTCTGAAGGCACCCCTAAGGAGGTTGATGCTGATGTCTGCTTGACGGCCAAAGACATGAGAGAATTAGCGGCCAAGATTGCTGTTTTCTCACCAAAGACTATATGGTTGGTGGGCTTTCCACGGCGGAGGCTGTCGTCATCCATACAAGGAAGGTCATCTAGGATGAGCGACGACGCGTGAATCATCTCAACCGCACAGGCAGAAGGCATGGCGGTTGACTCTTGGCCACCTACGAGCTCACAAGCGACCAAACAGAGCATTGGCCTTAGTCGTTTGCGTTTAGGACACAAACACCTTGTGGCGTTTAAGATCATGACCGAACTCTTTTCTCAATAGCATTACTATTATGTAAGATTGTAAAAACAGAGGAAGGTTTACTTCTTGTGGTAAAGATAATTGTGTCAGAGAGTTTTGAGTGAAAGAACACAGAAAATGCCACCTTATGGTATTTTAATACAATGACCACATTCTGTATCTCTATAGCATCATTGTACTATTTCAGAAAATTTGGTAGTTAGGTTGAAGTGTTTTAGCAAGTATTATTATGCAAATTTTGGTAGCAAAGTTGAAACATGTTATCACATAACTTTTTCTTCATTGCATTAGTTTTCAAGTCTGATTAAGAACTTTTAGTCAAAGAAACCAAATTAGCTCTGGTCAGGTCTAGTTTTGTCACTATATATACCAAGAGTGAACAAATGCTTACTTAACATCAGTTGAATCTGGGGTCGCCTATATGAAATTACTTACCAAAATTGGCCCATTGTTCAGTCTTGATGAAGTGGTGGTTATCTATAGAAGCTTTGGGACCAAGTCGCCTTTGAACAAAACAACATCAAAGACTTCTTTCAGCTTCTCATAGAATCATTGTTCAGTCTTGATAATTGATGAAGTAGCCATTTCTTCATTCGCTTCATCATTATCTATATAGTTGAAAAAGGTAGATGATTTAGTTTTCGCCTTGACTAGATAACATGAATTAGATTAAGAAAATGTCCATACCTTCTTCTATCTTCATATCCATTTTCTGCTTTCCCTTCTCTGGATCGTTAGTTGTTCCTGCTAAAGAAATGACCACACAAAAGTTGGTGTATGCAAAGAAAGACAAACTTTTTCTATCAAAAGCCTGTCGGTTGAAGCCATAGAGGCGATATAGTTTGAACAAATGACTCATGAAAGCACAAGACTAATCAGAGAAAAGGTTACAACAATTTCAACCTTTACCAACAAAAACATTCAAAACTTTTTATGTGTACTAGAGGACATTGTATGCACATAAACACATGTCTTAGGGATACTAAATAGAGATGACTAGTTGACTACATCAAGAAATATGAAAAAGAACACTTTCCAATCATCACATACCTTCATCCTCCTGTACTAGAGGCCAAATGTGCTTGGCTAATTGTTTGTTCATTTGAAACATATTGATAGAGTCGACAGGGAACAGAGACCGTAATGATTCATCGCATATTATTGTGCGTTTATCAGATGGATCTTGCAAATTGTTCTCCTTTATGTATTTCCAAAGCATTTTCACTACCTGACATGTGAAACCATTCATTTAGTCAGATGAAATATCACATCCAGAAGGCTTTGCCATTACTCAAGAAGCTCTAAGGAACTAATTCACTAAAGGTCAGTTATATAAGTACCTCTGTTCTAGCTAACTGAGAGGTTCCAGTAAATGCCTGAAGTTCTGGTGAAAGACTGCAAACTTTGGTAAAGCCGCCTCCTTTTTTCTTCGGTTTCTCCTCGGACTTGGCTGGTCTAATTCAATAGAGAGCGAGGGCTTAGTTTCTTTTGGCTCTAAGCTATATATAACCAGACAAACACACAAAATTTGAGAGAAACAAAGAACTAACTAACTTTCTTTTCTTGCGTTTGCGTTTTCGTAAACTAGGACCTTCCTCTTCTCCACTTTCTTCTTCATTATTCTCTACCGCTTCTTCGTTTTGCTCCTCTTTCTCATCTTTTTCCCCTGATGCCTCGCCTTCATCTTCCTCTTTCACATCCTTAACACTCCCTTATAAAGATAAAACCATTCACAAGAAGAAGTCTAAACAACAACATAATCTTCTTCAAGATGTCACATAAAAAGCTAGTGAGACAACAAGCAAAATACCATCTCCATCATTTAGTGGCCAGATATGCTTAGCCAATGCCTTGTTCATCTGAAACATATCAATCGCCTTTACACGAAATAACGAATGAAGCGCCTCGTCACATAATATATTTCGCCTATTCTTTGGATCTTGTAAATCGTGGTCTCGAATATATGCCCAAATTTTCTTCACAACCTGTTATATATGAAAATAACAATGTACTCATTCATAAGCTTCTCTCCCAACTAAGCCATCAAAGGGAAAACGAAATTATCAAGAAACAGAATACAATACCTCTGTTCGAGCCAATTGACAAGTTCCTAGAAACTTGTCTAGTTGTGGAGAAAGCTGACATATTTTGTTAAACCCACCCCGACGTTTCTTAGCCTCTACCGGTCTAATACATACAAAAATCACAAAATTTGAATTCTTTCATATAAAAACCAATTACAAGAGACAGCAAACTAATCTCACAACTCTCTTATAAAGAATCAGAAGAATGCAATAACTAGTTTCAAATTTTTTTACCGTTCGGTCTTCTCGTCATTGCTTTCACTTCCTTCTTCATAATTTTGATCGCCATTACATTCTTCATCTTCATCTTCATCTTCCTTGTGATTCTCGGGTTTGCTTTCTAACAAAGCATCGCTTTCAAGAAAAGCATCGATTTGTTCCCTGACGAAAGCCTTCTTATCGGTTAATTCGACGCCGAAATACGCCTCCAGCTGACGGCGGACGCTAGCCGGAGTCGTTGTTTCTAGGTCGGAGCCACGGAGAATTTCTCGGAGCTGGGTCACGAGGTCCGAGTCGGAAACCATTTCTCTGTTCCTTCCAAGAAAAATAATAGATACTTTTTCTTTTGGGTTTTCTTACAAAACTGAAAATTACAAAAGCGGTTTTGTAAGAAGAAAATGATGGAGATGGGCATTTATGGGATTTAGCACTTTTACCCAAAACGTTGTCGTTTAATTCCCTTTTTGTTTTTTCTTGAAGTATATGTTTTTTTTATATAGATTTTATAATGAAAAATTCTTGGGTTCATCTCTACGGATAAACCAATCTTATTCACCCTTTTTAATTAACCAATCAAAATACAACAAACTGCCATGTCATATTATATTTATAAAATAAATCAAAATTAAAATAAAAAGACAAAACAAGTTAATCAAAACAATTATGTAAATTTTTTATTAAAGAAATTATGTTGGTTTAGGTTTATGAAATAATGATTAGAGTTTAGATTTTACAATTAAACGAAATCATATGTCGGTTTGGGTTTACAAAAAAGTTGTTAGGGTTTAATTTTTACAATTAAACAAAATTATATGTCGGATTGGATTTACAAAAGAGTGGTTAGAGTTTAGAGTTTAGATTTTACAATTAAATGAAATTATATGTCGATTTGGGTTTACAAAAGAGTGATTAGAGTTTAGGGTTTAGATTTTACAATTAAACGAAATTATATGTCGGTTTGGGTTTACAAAAGAGTGGTTAGGGTTTAGATTTTAAAATTAAACAAAATTATATGTCGGTTTGGGTTTATAAAATAGTGGTTAGGGTTTAGATTTTACAATTTAAAAAAATATATTTTAATTTGGGTTTATAAAAAGAGTGATTTGAGTTTAGATGTTATAATTTAAAACTATAATATAATGTTTAGAATTAATAATTTTAAAATTAATTGATATACAGAATTTATTTCCTTAATCAATAATTTGTTTCCTTAACTAAGAGGGGGTGAATAAGAAGGGTTCACCCCTAGTGGTGAATCCAAGAATTTTCCTTTTATAATAAACTAGATTAGGATCCGCACATCGTGCGGGTTTTAAAATTATTTAATAAAATTAAAAAAGTTAAAAGTATATAAATATTTTTTTGTAAGAGAAATAAATTTTCCTAAAATAAATAGATAAATATTTTTAGTTAGAGAAAAGTTTTTACTTTAATACAATAATTTATATTTTATATTTTAAAATTATTATTACAATTCTTACAGTAATCTTAAATCTAAATCATGGACCACCAAAATATTTTTAAAACATTAACCATTACGAATATTATTATTGTCAAATTTTAAAAATGTTCAACAGCTTATTCACAAAATGTTTTGCATGCAATCAACCATCAAAGCGTCATCTTATTAGCATCTACGTACAATTTGACAATAAGATGTTTTTTTACATCCTAAAATATTTTATTGTTAAAATATGCTCTTTATCACCACGACACCACCTATAAAATGTTTCTGTGAACAAATTAAACCAATTTTTGTCTCTTTACTTTCACTTTGACGTAGTTTTTTTTCACCATTAAAATTTGTAGTGACAGTTTATTTAACCACTAAAATTGTTTACTCAAAATATATTTTGGATGCTAAACTTAAGAAAACATATCTACAAGATTGCAATGAGTTTATGACCAACCCAATAAAACTTGAGAAATTAAAAGACAGTTAAAAGAATAAAAGATTATAACCACGATGATATAGGAGTATTAGATAATTTATAGATATAAAATGTAAACTAAAATAAAAAAAATCTAAAAATATTACAACATAAGAAATTTAAAATATTTATTTTAAAAGGAATAAATAAAAAAAGATCTTACATATCTTTAACTGAAAATAAAAAAATAAACTCAAAATAATATAGAACATTTTATTTTAAATATCATGAATTTCTAATAAGAAAATCAAATTCAACTAAATAATATAGCTAAAATCTAAAAATGCTACAGCATAGTTAAATTAAAATATTAAAAAGAAGAAATAAACAAATATTTATAGTATGTAGATTCATATCCAAAATTGTATAAGACAAATAGAATAAAATCCTTATCATAGGCTAAGTTGCGAAGTTATAATTTGGAAACCCTGTATTTTGGTAAACTATGTTAGACAATGAAAATCAATGAAAATTTTAAAATAATGCAATGTCTATTATTCATAGATGTGAAAATAGTTAGATAGGTGTAAGTAGTCGAAGATATATGTGTAGCATTATATAAATATACTTACACATTGATTTAGTTTGTCTACCCATATATGAAGCATAGTTAAATCTAGCCTTATATGAGGTTCATCTGCAAGTGTCTTTTCGATAATAGCAATCTGATCATCACTCATGATATCCCGTTTTCTTTTCTTAGCAAGGTTTTCTGATCTCGCATGATTTGTATTTGTCTATTTGTTGTTCATGATTTTCTAGCGTACTTAAGGTTTTGATTTGATATGAGATACCACTTAATATACATCTTTATATAATAAGATATATGCTCTATTTCCTTACAGTGATAGGTAAATATTTCCTTCTTTTTTGGATTAGTTTTTTTTTTTTGGTAAATATTTTTTTTAACTTTTTTTTTAGCGGTTAACTTAGACATGTGTCAAAATCTAAGATCGTTAATTTGACACATGTTGCAATCATGTTAAGCAGTAATTTGGACACGTGTTGATATCTTATCGATACAATTGACACGTGTCACGATCTCGTTAATGAGTAACTTTGAGAAACGACATGTTACAAAGCCGGAGGAGACATTTAACTCTCCGGAATTTTGCCAGCGGAAACAAACCTTTCCCGGATCTAAAACTGAATACAAAATTACAACAACAAATCCGACAAGGTTCATATTGACACCTTCCGGATACTAAGCCGACAAGGGTCGAAATCCCTTCGGACACAAGTCGGCAAGTTTTAAGAAAACTTCCGGATTCAAAAGATTGATTAACAGAAACAACTATCAGAAAATCAAGATAGAAGATCAAATCTACAACAAAGCTACAAAGATTATCACCTTGCCTCATACTTCTTCAATTTTCCAGTTAATTTTTGTAACTTAAAGCTTGATTCTGCATCTTCGATAAGCGGACATCATCATAGCTAAACTTCTGGTCAGATAGTCCTCTCTTGATTATGTGGAGACTTCGATAGTGAGATATCTTGGGCTACCAACGATTGTCAAGATGGAGCTTCAATAGAAGATTAAAACCGTCAAAAGTTGCCTGTGCCGGTGATGTCAATAATTCAATTGACTGGATCCGGTATGAAGGAGCCAAGAACCATCATATTTCACCCAGATATGAAAAATGGTTCGAGTGGAGGAAGTTTAGAAAAAGCCGCCTTAACCATAGCACCACCCACAAAAACTATTATGGATGGCCATGGGATGATTGGTTGAAGGCCATGAGAAACACCGGAGAACGTCGGAAGCCGAGACATGCAATACTTTGTAGTCTAACATGAATCCAATTAGATCTGAAGGCCATGGGAGCAACGACGAGCCGGCCAACGATGATTATGTGAACCCACCGTTACCGGACGAAAGCTGATCATCACCGTTAAAAGAAACCGGCGATATCATACGGAAGCCCGACTAAACGGGACGGCGAGCACTGGAACTTATCCGGTCGGCGAAATCGATTTTGCTTTCTCTCTCTAAATGATACTAGAGAGAGAAGAGAGAAAGCATTGTCGGCCTTTAAAAGTTTTAGGAATATAATTTAAACGTTTCTTTTGTTATTATTTATCAAACAATTTTTTTTATATCTAACTTACCATATTAATTTGTTACTTATCTTTATACTTCACCTCTCATCTTTATATGATTCTATTCTTGTGAAAAAATAAATTAACATATTATTTATTATAAAATAAATAATAGTTTTATTTTCGGATATACCATAAGTTGAATTTTTAAAAACAAATATAAATTGTTCAATCTATAAAATTTTCAAGCTTTAGTAATATATATATTTTTTTGTCAACACAAGCTTTAGTAATATATATATTTTTTTAAAAAGATAACTATTCAACTAAAATTTTGACTGAGTAACGAGTTAAAATTTGAATATTTAAATTCAGTTTCATATATTTCTTTTGTTGAATTATATAATTTTACATACTATAATAACTTTTAAATAATTTAAATTGAAATATTTTTAAAAGATTGGAAATTGATTTTTTAAGAATATCATTAATATTTAATATATCAAAAAGTTAGAAACTATAAATATTATAATTTGATTTGTTATAGCATGGGTCAATAATATGTCACTATAATATGAAAGAATTTCAAGAAACTAAGTATATTAAAACAAAAAGTATAACATATATTAAATTACTCATAATGAAATAACTCGCTTATTAAAAACCAAATTTACAAAATTATGTCTTACAATGATATTTAAGTTATGCTGTAGAAAATACATTATTATTATAACTTCATATACATATACTAATACAACATATTAAATTTTTATTTTAAAATATGAAATATACAAATTTTTATTAAATAAAATTCAACTTTTGCTATAGCACGGGTACTTATTTAGTCTTTTTAACCCTGTTTTAAAAATCGGTCTCGGCGGCCGATTAAACGCCGGAAAAGCATTTGGCGGCACATATATAACCGCCGTGATTTCATACAATCGGTTGAGAAATCGGATCTTTTGAAAAAACTCTTCTTTTTGGTGAAGTTATGTGAAAATCAATTATTTATGATTAAATCTATATATTCTGTGTTTAAATATACTGCAAATCGATCAAAACCTGATGAAAAACGAAAAAAATCAAATAGGTTCGTGTTTGGGGTTGTGGATCCAGAGTCCAAAGGAAGGAGAAGAAGGAGAAATTACTATTTTATCCTATATTAAAAAGAAATGACTAAAATTAAATTTTTGAATTTGAACCCAAGTTATTTGACTAAAGTCTATTCAACATTAAACATTGCGCCAACTGAGCTTTATATTTAACTAAAATCGTGTTTTTCCTTGATTTTAATATACACTCCAATAATTAACAAAAAGTGTTTTTGTATTTCTCAGCAAATAATAAAAAAAATTCCTCATATCTTTGTATTATATTCTTATATATAAAGTTCAAAAAGATATATGAGCTTTACGCACGCTGTACTATGTACTTTTTGTGTAATCTTGTCTTGTCTTGTCTTGTTGATATCTTTAGCTCTCTTTTTGTGTATAAATTAATTTGTATCACGTTTTGATGTCAAAATATGTACTTTTCTGTTTTTTTTAAACTGTAAACTTTGTGTTTCCTTTTTGATATTAACATAAACCAAACAAGTTTGGTAATTAATTAATGTTGTGGTTCATATCGATTAATTTATACGCAAATCTGCATAAGACTTTTCTTACAATTTATACTTTACAAGAACATATGTAAGCTTAAAAAATACAATGGTTTCCCGATCAAGTAGCGCTGGATCCGCCTAGTGTTTAAGGGTGTTACTAGATCGAATCATTGCATTTGGTCCAATTCTATGGAGGGGAATATTATGTATCTTGAATTTGGATGTATTCTTTTGGTTAATGGAAAGTTGATGTAGCGTCAAAAAAAAAAAAAAAAAAAAAAAGAACATATGTAAGCAATGGTCAACTTATGGACGTTCTTCGAATTTGGCTGATTTGTTCTCGGCTTGACGACGAAGTCTTTGCTCCGCCGCCTGTCTGTCTACATTTAGCTGAAGCTTTCGAAACTCCTCAGATACTTTGTTAAGTTCTATTTGTTGAAGTCTTTGTAATTCAGCCTTTATCGTATATCTGGTAGTATTTAGATCGCGTAAACAGCACAAAATTGAGCCCATGTGGATCAATCTAAAATATTTGATTAAAAAGATTAAAATGTGTGTCAAAGATAGAAAATTCAATAACAAATCAGAGAGATAGAGACAGAAAATGTGTGTTTGCTGTGAAAATAATTAGTGGGTTGAAAAATGGTGCTTCACATTATATATATTTAAAAAAAACTGGAGTGTGATGTCAATAAACAAGATAATTAATTATTATTACTATCTTATAATAAGATTCTCTTTTAACAATGTCTAAGAAGTTGCTATTTGACATTGATTTTTACGATATGTGTTATTTTTTAAAAAATATTTTTAGGGTATTTTTTTCAATTGACTTTATATGACATGCATTATATTATTTATATTTATATTTAAAACAAATTATAATTTGATATTATACATTATAAGATGTTCAATTTATTCTTTAATTTGTGTAGCATATTATCCAAATAATGTTTTTTCTCTTTTATTTCTGTATTTCAATAGAAATAATTAACATTATATGATTATTACATTATTTTTCAATTTGATTCTAACTAAAACAAACCAAAGTTTATTTAAATACACATATATATGATATAATTTATAATTATTAAATGTATATATATATATATAAATCATAAATATTTAGAGAGAAATAACTAAAGTATATGTCTTTTAAAGAAAAAAATGAATATATATATATATATATATATATATAATTATAATTTTTTTGCTTGAAATTCCTATCATATATTATTAGTCAGAGTAACTATTTATATTTGAAAATAATAATTTTATTTATTTATGAACCTTCTCACATATTTTATTAATTTTTATATTCTATTACATATTTTGTAACTCTCATTTTAATTGATTAGGTTGAAATTCCTATCATATATCTATAGTTATATTAAATTAAAAAATTAATACTCAAAACAACTAATAAATGTATTTTTAGTGAATATTCTTACATATTTTAGTAAATTTCATATTCTATCACATCTTTTGTAAGTTTCATGTCTTATTATATAAAGTTGGGTTTTCAAAGTTAGCCATTAACAGGATCGTGACACGTGTCAAGTATACTGATGAGATCTTGACATGTGTCGAAAAATTATTATTTTCAAAACAGCTAATTAAGATAATAGCATTAAATCTACATAAAATTTACATGTTAAGATATATATATAAAAAATACTAAATCAAAAAGAAAAATTAAGAAAACTAATATATATTCCACTGTACGATAATTATATTATACATGTTTTCTCAATTAGATTTTCACATGTATAAACAAAAAAATAATTCATTAAGCATGTATGTTATTATTAATCAATAAATAGTTAATAACAAATCTAAAAAAATAACAATATATTTACATAAAATTTACATGTTTATATCGAAAGCTTTGATTTTTAATTTTTTTTTTCTGATATAATTTTCCTGATCTATTGTGGGTCTTTCATTTATGCGGGTTCTTCAGTGGAAGCTATCAGATGCAATAAAATGCAATTAAAATATATAAAGCCCGCTAAATTAATCAAGGATGGAAACACTGATGGAGGTTCCAAAAGTGATTCTATAGTTAATAGCATTATAAGTTTTGAAGATTAGTCAGTGGTTCCAAGGTTCTCTCTATGGTGGAGGAGGTTGGACGCAAGGTTATCTCCCCAAGAGCTGTTTGATCAAGTAATTGAGAAGTGATTTTGAAATTCGGAAATTGGAACAGTAAACCATTCTAAAATTGGTTTCAAACGGAATTATGTGGTTTTCAATCGAATTTGGTTAGTAAACCGTTTAAACCCAGATATATAGAGAAATATATAAGAACTTTTGATTCGGGTAGAAATAAGTTGAGAACTTACGATTCAAGAATATTTGAGACGAGGTCATAATTCTAAATAGTTTTGGTACAATGTGATACTTCTGAGGAGTAAATAGGTCATCGATCATTTAACGTGATTATGACATATGTCATGTTTTGGATTGATTATAAAATTTCTATTTTATATATTTGAATTATCTAAGACTTATATATACTATTATGGTTATAATTTCTCAATTTTTATTGGGTTGGTCATAAAATCATTGTAATCGAGTAGATAATTTTCACCAATTGTTCATCCAAAATATTTTTGGAGTTAAAAAATTCATGGTTAAAGAAACTATGTCACAAAACAATTTTAATAATTATAAGAACTATAATCATGCCAAAATGAAAGTAAAGCAATATAAAAGTTGTTTAATTTGTTTAATATGTTTAAAAAACATTTTATAGGTGGTGATAAAGAACATTAAAACATACCGTAATTGTATGTGGCTACTAATTATATGTTGCTTTGATGAATTCTTTGTATGTAAAATATTTTGTAATAACTTGTGAAACGTTTTTGAAATTTGACAATAATAATATTTGTAATGATGAGTATTTGACAAAAATTTTGGTGGGATATAATTTAGCTTTAGATTATTGTAATAATTGTTATAATATATTAAAAATATAAAAATATAAATAAATGTATGAAGTTAAATATAAATATGATTTTTTCTCTAACTAAAATTATTTTAATATTTACTTCAGGAAATAAAATTTCTTTTTATTTTTTAAAAAAATTGTTTAAGATTTAGGATTTATTTTCTTCAACAATTTTAAAACCCGCACATCGTACGGGCCATTATCTAGTTAATAAATATATCCATCTTTAAGGTACTAACTTTCATTTTATTGAAATTATTTACTTCCATTATATGTTGACACTTTTGTAACTTCCATAATACTATTAGTATTGTAATGACTAATAGCAATGTGAAACATAATAAATATTAAAATATATTTATATGTAGTTATTAAATTTTGTAACTCTAATATAGCTTATGTAACTTTTTATAGATATAAATTGATACAAGGATTAGTGCATTAAATATCCAATTAAATAATCAATTTATAATGGACTTCTAACTCCACTTTTTCCTACAAAAAGAAAGACACACATCTCAAACCTAACATAAGTTTGCAAATTCTATAATTTTTTGTATTCAACTAACATTATCTTAGAGATAATGTTTATTTTTATATAATAAAGTAAGATTTCCTCAAACTCATATTTTAAAAATCTCACAAGTGGCACACATTCCTTTCAAAATTATATACATAAAAAATATTTTGACATTTTAGCAATGTCTTTTTAGTTATTATATAAATATATATATTTCATTTATATTAAAATAATATCAAGATATAAAAATATGAAAATATTATAATATTTAAAATATTAACTAATTAAAGTGGACATTTTCAAAAATACCCATTTTCCATGTTCTTTTTTAAAAAACCCCTCTATGTTGAACATTTTCAAAACTACCCCTCTTATGTACAAAATGACCAAATTACATTTTTTTGACTGACAGCAAGAATGTACAGTCATCAAAATGAAAAATATTTCCGCCAACAAATAAAAAAAAGTTCCCGCCAAAAAATGAAAAAAATTCCGCCAAAAATTATATTTTCCGTCAAAATAAAAAAGATTCTCGCCAAAATTGAAAAAAATTTCCGCAAAAATGAAAAAAAAATCCCACAAAAATTACGAAATTAGATTTTCCTGCCAATTTTTTTGAAATTTATACCTTATAAAAAACCTTTTTTAAAAGGTTTACAAGGTTTTTAAAAAGTTTTTAGAAGATTCAAAACCTTATAAAAATCTTGTAAACTCTTTTACAAGGTTGGAAACCTTTTAAAAACTTTATAAAAGTCTTATAATTTTTTTTTTGCCGGGAAATTTGTTTCGAAATTTTTTTGGCGGGAAAGTATGTCGGAATTTTTTTTGGCGAGAAAATTTTTGTTTTTCATTTTATTGATTAAAATATTTTTTAGATAATGGTAAAATAGTCATTAAAAATTAAATGAGTGCAAAAATGAAAATGATAAAAAAAAAAAAAAGATATTTTTGAAAAGGGATATATCTCCCTATATCAAAAAGGATATTTCTAACAAAGTTTTTAGAATACTAACAAAAGAAAAGTTCACAAAAACGTAGAATTCATATCATTCAAAACCCAAACAATAAAAAGTATCTTGAGAATCAAAATGGAACATGGAAGATGATAAATTTGAAAGAGAAAAAAAATAAGAACAAAGAATAATTAAGAACAACAAAGAGTACTTATAGTGGTGTCTTCGACTGAAGTTGCAAGGAAACAAAATAAATTAGAAGAAGACGCAGAAGTTTTTGTATTTGTAATAGTCAATTACTTGAAGAGGGAAGGAGAAGTAGAGATTGTGGGGGAAGGAAAAAATGCGTAGATATTTTGTTTTTGTTTTTCAAATTTTTTTGTTTGTAAATTTGAAGTAATAAAAATGTGAAAGTACATAAATTGGGACTTATGACAGGTGTCAGATGGAGAGAGTTGCAGTTAACAGTGAACTTATTTATGAATGATAGAATAAGGATGAGAGACAGAGTGAATATATTTTATAAAAGGTTCTTTTGACAAAAAAAAATAAAATAAAGTATTTAGTGTAGTATAAATGTATAATTTTAATATCCATGCTTGTGCCTTGAAGTTAAAAACTTAAGCATTTTGTGTAGCAATGTGTGACTGGGTGCGTGGCAACATGCCAACACCTGCATTATCGCCATATTGGAGATAATAATTGTCATAGATGTAGAACGAAAGAGGGAAACTATAAATCATATGCTATTTGAATGTCCACCAGCACGCCATGTGTGGGCTTTATCGACAATCCCTTCTCATCCTATGGTGTTCCCTTCATCTTTCCTATATGCGCGTGGTAAGGATTTTGGCACACTCGATCAAAATTTAAGAACGTTCCCTTGGATGATGTGGTACATTTGGAAGGCAAGAAACAAGAAAGTTTTTGAAAGTATCTCCGAGCCTCCACAAGATACTTTGGAGAAAACCACCCATGAAAAAGAAGTTTAGAGAAGAGCAAACAATAGAGATATACCACCAACATTAGTAGAGGGGCATACTTGCAACCCCAATCCCACAAAATTCCCTTGTATCCTATATCGATGAATCTTAGCATACATAGGTGGATAGGAATGGACACGGTTAGATTGCGTCTATTAGTGATAGAATCTTGCACATGGGACTAAAGAGATCCCGCAGAAGCCTATCCCCTTTAATTGTATAATTTTAGCAATGTCTTTTTATATTATATATATATATATATATGTATTTTATTTATTAATATTTTATGTACTTACCGTAACATTATAATATCTCAAATAATAAATTGTCGATGCTACTTGGTAATACATTGTTTAATGTAGTAAAAATGTGTGTAAATGTCTTTGTTGATATGACATCTATTTGATGGTTCCTCCGATTGTTTTGACTTGTTAGTGAAATGATTAGTCTAATAGTTTCAAGACTAGCAAATACCTCACCATAATTGCCTTTGACTATGAGTTTTTGCCACTAATCGTGCCTTATACTTTCCAACATTTTCTTTAATTTATTCATGTATTCTTTCCTATTGTTTCTTGGAAGTTCATGGACTAACAATCTGCAAATAGACAAAATAGAGTAAAGTTTCTCTTGTAGACTTCTGAAATTTGGAGTTCTTTCATTTCATTTTTCTTTTTCTTGAGAATTCGTTTGTGAAGTTCGGTGGTGTGGTTGCTCCAAGTCATCTTCTTCAATTCAATTGTGAAGTAAAATCATAAAAATTGGATTTGTATTAAATGAAAATACGAGAACTAGAGATTCCAATGATATTCGGAGTGGAAGTGTTTACAAACTATCTCTTAGTACTAAGTGATTATGTCGAAAATTAGATCTTCGTTTCTCCTTCTAACACATGCTCTTTATATATTCTTTTTTTTTTATAAAAAGCTCTTTATATCTTCATTACGATCTTAATGGCTCCTTCTTTTGCGAGGTCACATCACTTGCGCTCATCGATCCTTCGTATATTACAGATTGACTTGTTGTGTAACCCCGAGATTTTGGCTCGACTCCCGTCAGTTCGATCTCCGCTAGGCCAACTAAAATGGAGTTCTCCTTCTCCACTAAGTCCACTTGGGTGTTCATGACTTTACGTTTGGGCCACAGATCGTGGCGCTAGTGTATGTAACGCTCCGACAGCCATCTCATAATGGATCTCACGTCCACTCCCAGTCTATGGGTTTACTTTTTTTAGTGGACCTCACGTCCTTTCATTAGGCCGATGAGCCCATTCATATCCGACAGTTAGTTTGCTACGTCCGGGAGGTTTTAAATACTTTACCGTCCCTACAAATCACCACATGATTTTTTTTCTGTGTTTTGTCAGAACTATGCGAGTGAGATTACTCCAGAAGATCACCCATCCTGAGATTACTCCAGCTCAAACACACTTAACTCTGCAGTTCTCTCAGGACCCTTGACTAAAAAAATAAGTGTATTTTAATAACATAGATTGCCAAATCAATTTTTTTAAACCTCTCTGCAAGTCTCTAAAACTGGGATGCCACGATTTCTCGCGATAGTCTCCAGAACTATTAGTTAAACTATTTTGACTACAATAATAAGAAGTTGTGATTTGGTTGTATAAAAAAGACGTAATTAGTAACTAAAGCTTCACGTAATTTCAACGTTTTAATTAGTAGCATTGGAAACAATTAAATTTTGTAAAGCTTTTTAAGATTTTTCATAATCGTAAAACACAATCAGAAGAGCTCTCTTTTGCACTAAAAAAAAAATTGCTTGAAATGATTAATATTATGGTTTTGGTTACAAACATGGGGTTGCAAAAGTCCAGGATTTAGTTTCTTGGGTCATCAAATAAAATTCGTTTGCCCAAAAACAAAAATGTGAATCATTTCTCCTAATTGTCAAACACAAGATACATATACATACCCAAAGAACAATAGTTGTCACAAGAATTGAGACACTTTTCCAAACAAGAGAACACAAAACAAAACAATTCTATGGCCTTAAAGATATTGTCAACCCATTGACCTCAAATTCTCTGACATTTTGAACAAATTTCCTATCTATGCTCGAAAACTAATCCGCGACGTTCCAGATAATCCCCAAAAGTAATCGAAGTGACCACTTGGCACCTAAAAACACCAGCCTATAAAAGAAACCAAAGATGAGTTATGCATATCGTCAGAAACTTAAGTCATATCTAAACAATTCCATATGTTTATGTGCTCATCATGGGATCTCTACATAATTATCGAACAAAACATAGTGGTACCTTCAGATGAAGATGCTCATTTTGCTTCCACACTCTGATTCTGCAGAGGATTTCCCGATGTGTTTCTAGTCTTCTTATACCAAAAGAACATGGACCAAAGTGCTCTAAGCAATACTCCATTTGCAAAATGTGGAACAAATAAACGCCCCCAGTATGGATAGTACGGTCCAGGAAGTTTAATCAGAGTGAAGAACATCATCATAGCTAGCAAATGCCACGGTACTTCCGCTTCCTGCAAGAACCAAAAATATAGTAAACAGCTGTTTTTTCAATTTACACATTCGAAAACAGTATCTTAAACGCATAGATTGGGATAAATTAACAACAGCTGTTAATCTTTTTTACGACCTTGAGACGAGGAGAGATCTTCAAAGCGGCTTCTTGCATAATGCCCGCAACAACCATACCGAGGACTAACGGAAACGGGACTAAAGCAAGTTTCCTCTCATGTGCACAATAAGACATCTCACTGATTGAAGAAACCGCCAATATAGGAACAAACAAGAACTTAACGACTGATATAGCGAGATCAAGAATGAGCTGGATGAAGTTTCCGAAAGCTCTATTCCAAGGGAACTCCTTAACCGGCTGAGGAGAATTATCCCAAACATCTTTTGTTACCCTCAGCAGATTATCAAAACTAAGCCTCTTTGGTTCCCCTGAATGTTCAGATTCCATATGAATTGAACGACAGAGGAGTGGTCTCTTTGAGACTTTAGCTTCATTAGCACCCTTAAAGGTACAACCTTTATTGTTCTTAGAGTAGAACAACGTGAACTGCAAACACAAGATATAGAGAAATCAAACAACTCAGTTGAGGGAATATCACAAATTTGATATATATGCCTGACGAAAGATTCATAATTTACATGTTTAATGGATCCAAATAAGAGAGGCTAACCTCTAATTCACTATATTCTACTACCAAAGCTAAGCCTAAGTGCAATATCTTCCACAATTCAATTGAAAAATTTCGTCTTTAATCAAAAGACCCACATGAGAAAACAATGAAAAGTAACAATTTTTTGTTCTGGGTCGTGAAGCTGATTTGAAGATTCGGTAGAAGAAGAAAAGAGATTTGGTTACCTGGGTCGAGTGGAGTCGCAGAGCCATTGAAGGACGCGGCGAAGAAAGAAAGAGATGAGACATCGCCATTATATTTTTGAAAAACTGGTACTTTGATTTTTTAGAGTGTGTCCATTGTAGAAGAGGCTCTATGTGAGTAAAAGACTAAAGAGGATAAGAACCGAGAGGGTTCAAGCCTACTCAGAGAAAGAGATGCGAAAAAAAAAGAAAGAGTCGGAGAAGGTGGGATCACCTGAGCCAGTGACCACCGTAAGATCACGTGAGCTCCGTGGTATGAGCTAAGATTTTTTTTTATTTTTTTCCTCTTAGAGTATTTTATTTGATTGAAACAAGAAATAGTTTAACCATACATCTAATGAGATCATGGAGAAAGGGGAAAGAAATTGTTTAGAGAAAATAGAAAATTTTAAAATTAAAACAGAAAACATACACTCATCAGTTCAACCAAAAGCCCAACCTCATATTTCTTGAATTGTTGATACAACTAATTTCCGGTTTCATAGTTCTCTGGCGGTCCAACACGGTGCAGTTCATACCCTTGAAAGCTCGATGATGGTGGTGGTGTGTGTGGTTGTACGCAGGATTGGCTTGCTCCAGTATCACGCCGGCTGGTATTGGAAGAGGATCATCGCTCGATCCAGCAACAAAAGAACAATACGGTAGCTCATGCAGCCTAGGAAACTCAATCGGCAATTCTGGTGGAACCAAAGGTGGATTCTCAATTCGCGTCATCGGAGGATAAGTAGGTTCGCCAACCAAATTCCAATTAATGATAAATGGTAAATCCGGTTTAAAGCGGTATGAGAAAGTCAAAGTTCCCGATGGTTTTCCTGATAGAGTTCTCACATGATACATCAATCATTTTCACCCTCAGAATGTTACCTTCATTGTGAATTGACGGCATGACTGAATCTAGAAGCTCAAATAATGGTATATTAACTCTTCCGATATCTTTGTTGCCTAGGACTCGACGAGAGATTAGTCTCATGACAAGTGTCAAATGACCATCATAGACTAACCTCTCATTCATGGAAAATTTGACAGTTTGATTCCAAGTCGGGCTAGATCCACCAAAGCGATCGACAATGGTTTTCGCCTTTTGTCTCTTTCGAGTATTTTTGCCATGAATGGTGATTTTGGCGTACACATCCATCTTTGTGATAAGATTCACATTCACAAGGTCACTTGCAGAATGAATATTGAGCTCTAGAGTTAGATTTTCCATAACTGTAATGAGAGCTCAACATCCAATCTGCAAATTCAGATTATAATTTATATAGAAAACGGTATAATAAACTAAATATAGAAAATTATATAAAATGGAAATAAAAGATTTAGCAAACGCAAAATTTAAGAAATATATTGCATCTCAATTAAATATTAAAAAATGATAATCCATTTTTCCCATACATATACAATTTTAATCCTCTTTTTAATAAAAGGGAAGTACACAACATAGTTTTTGTAGACTTTATATTTTTAATAAATGATTACAAATGGTTACAAATAGTTACAAATAGGTTATAGATAGGTTATAGATTAATTTATATATTAATGGTTACACCTAAATATTGGGTGTAATCTTAATTGGGGATATTCCAAATTGATAATTGATATATTAATGGTAACAAATAAAATCATAGATATTCCAAACTGTATTTTCGGAAGATTTTAGTCTTATATCAAGTTGTTTCCAAAGATCTTTAAACACACAATATTACAAATTTACTTTCCATAGATTTTATTGATAAACCACAACGTTCAATAAAAATTAGGACCCGTGCTAGAGCACAGATTGATTTTTTTTATATATTATAATTTTAAGACTTACATACTCTAGCACGGGTTAAATTTTTATATACTCTAGGACAGAAGCTGCTGGACACACTCTAGCACATGTTAATAATTTTATATACTCTAGCACAGGTTAAAATTAACAATATAAGACTTACATAATAGATTTACATTCCATGAAAAATATTTACCATAAAAATTGTTTGCATGAGTTGCATCCAAATAATATTATAATCAATTACATATATAATGTTTTAAAAATAATGAAATGCATTTCAACCCGTGCTGTAGCACGGGTCCAAATCTAGTTAGTATATAATATAATAGATATACACTAATATTGGATGTATATGACATGACTCATGTATCAAAACAAGTAATCATTATAGTGTAAAGCTAGAAAAAAATATATTACAGCTATTAGTGAAATAAATAATAAAATTTATTGAGTTTAGGAGAGTCTTAAATTCAAGCACGTCTCTATATTTGATATATTTTCTCGTTTTTTATATATATCTTAGTTTCTATATGCTTAAATTTACTAAAATCTACATCGGTAATTGGTGGGCTGCAAAATGTTTTAGAGCTTTAAAGCCTAAATGTAACAATTATACCCAAGTAGAGCTTTATAATTGGTGAGCTGCAAAATGTTTTAGAGCTTTATAACCCAAGTAGAAAAAAACACCAAGACTACCCTCTTTTGGGCTTAGGACCTTCTTTCTCAGTTAGTGTCTTTCACTAGGTTGGAGAATAGAACTTTCGACTGGAAAACATTTCCCTTATAGTCGCTTTACTCCTGTTTACCATCCTTTTTTGTTCTATTAGCTTGAAATCGTTCAGGTTATTAGGGTTTGTTCAAGGTTCATATGCAAATTTGATCTTTTTCTTCAGTTTTCCGAGATGTCTTTAGCTATGGATAAAGCTTTGATGGCTATGTCATTAGAGGAAGTTGAGGAAGAGGTGCATTTTGAAATGCCAGATCTACCAGAATTTCTATCTGTGGAGAGAAACTCCATAAGCTTGATTGGGCGCACGTTAAATCCTCCGTGTCAGCCGATGAAGAATTTGATCCGTGATATGCCAAGGAAGTGGCAAAAACCGGGAAGAATGAGAGGAGTTGCGTTATCAAATGAAAGATTTCAATTTATCTTCGACTCTGAACATGATCTCTTGGAAATTCTGGCAAAAGGAGCGCATACGTATAATGATTCGTCTATAGCATTGGATAGATGGTATGAGAATCCCCCGACGAACTATCTACAGAGAATTCCAATATGGGTTCAGATCTGGAATCTCCCGGTCAACTATAACACGACGAAAGCTATTACTGCTTTGGGAGAGTTGATAGGAGAAGTAAAGGAAGTAGCTTTTGATCCAGACAACCCTCAAATTCAGGAGTTTGTTAGAGTCAAGGTTCTGTTTGATGTTTCACGCCCGCTCAGAAGGTCAAAGGAACTAAAACTTCCGCGTGGAGGAGCGACTGTTATACGGTTTCAATATGAGCGAGTTCAAAAACGCTGTTTCGAATGTCAAAGACTAACCCATGATAGAGACGTCTACCCTCTTTTGATGCGGAAGTTGGAGCTGGAAGCAGAAGTGAAAAAAGCAGGGAAGGCTGCTGCAAGATTCCAAAAGCTTTGTTTTTAAAGGAATCTGATCCTCTGTATGGGATTTTGAGAGAAGATCAGGTGGGAATTGATCTGTCTACTGGGAGACAAAGGATTGCCAATGATGTGCTGGAAGGGATGAGGCAATATTTACTGGTGAACAATAATGAGGACTAGCAAGTCAAAGCTGATCGCATCAGAAAATCAGTTGGGGAAGTAGAAAAAGATCCGATAGCAAAGAAAACGGTCTTGAGGTTGGAGCCGGCTCCAGTGGTGCACTTAGATGTTAACAAGGAGAAGGTACTAGTCTTCAGCTATGAAGGGAGCGAGAGTGCTCCGCAGAGAGAGAGGGGTATGGATTTGGACTCTCAAGGGGTCTCAGTCTTGGTTCGAAGCAGTGAAGTCAAAATAGGGGTTGGAATGAGTGGTAATCCGCAGGATCCTGGAACCTTTGAGTCTTTTCTAGCGTTGTCCCAGCCTTTTCAGGACAGAGTTACGGGTTTTAGGACTGGCTTCAATGAAGCTGGTCCTTCCGGCTCTAATCCAAAAAAAGGGAAATCAAGGAAAAGACCTCCGACTCGGATAAGAAAACCAAAACTCAAAGATAACACTCAACCTGGAGTTTCTCAGCAGCCTCAGTTGGATTTAACTCGGTATGCAAATGAAAAGAGGAAAGCAGAAGATGGAGGAACAAGCACTGCAAAAATGTTAAAGCTTAATCCCCCAAAGGTGATCCCAAAGGAGGGATCGCCCAATGCGTAATGAGCATACTGAGTTGGAATTGTGATAACAGGATTTTCACCCAGGGTATCAATTCCCTATGCAGTTGTTGTACAAAGGGTTATCAATCCAAATGGTTGTTATGCTAGCAGATGAGATATGATCAGAACTACGCAAGTCAAGCCAAGCAATATATGGGTTTGATCTAACAATCCTAAAATAAATTAAAGAAAGCAAATGAATAAGAACCACACGACCTAAGCACTCGATGCAAGCATTCGAGTACAGGATCGGGTGGGGTGATCGAGTAAAGAAGAAAAGCAAGAACAGCTCGAAGGTATACTCGAAGCAGGTGATCGTGTACCTGTTCGGGTAAGTGATCGAGTTATGAATAAAAATGTAAACAATCTAAATACGAAAGATCCTAAGGATGGGGTAATCGACTCCTAAGTGTTCCTGACCAATATGGATGTCCTACATGCCTCAAGAAAATATTCCCTAGACAATGAATCTCTAAAATCTTGTTAAAACACTCTCGTGATAGAAACAATCAACTTTAATCACTCCCCTACCCAACTCTCGTTGGAGAAACATGACCAAGCAGGCAATACAAACCGATTCATTATTGTCAATAAACCTTACTCATCTAATCTCTTAGGCTAAGTGAGTAAATCTCTAGCATTGATTGATTCAAGCATTTCATCTACACCTCTCGATGGTAAAACACCCTAGATCTAATCTCACCCTCTCGGTTTGTTGATAGCATTAAGAATACCAATCTAGAAGGGAATTTATAAAACATAAACAACCAAGCTAAGACATCCTAACCGATCAAGAACACAAAATCGTCTATTCCATCCCTAGAAATCTTACTTCACTACTCATATCTCATTGTAGAAAACATAAAAACATAGATAAACAAAAATTGCATTGTATTAAAATTAGAAGTAGTAGAAGAGTATAGAATCGAAAATGCAAAAAGAAACGAAATTAAATCCTAACAAAGTAGAGAAAGTGTTTGAGTCGCTCAGTTTCTCTCCCAGAAGCTCTCGCTCTCTGTTCTGAGGGTTTGCGGCGTGCTAGGGCGAGAGGAAGAAGAGGGGGGGTTTATATATGGAAACCCATTAACCTTAGCTTCCCAGTCCTGCCTGAGGGTCTGCTCGATGGGATGCACGAGGATGAGCTCGAGTTGCTCTTCGGGTAGGTCCTCGGATTGTTCTTTCTGTTCTTAGATCCTCTTCGATCGGGTTGGTGTTCGGACTGTTCTTCCTGCTCCATAGTTCCTTCGGGTACATGCTCGGATTTGACCTTGTTTCTCCCCATTTTCGGCTCTTAAATACCTGTTTTCATCCAAAATATGCAAATGCAAGAATGCAACAACCTAAATGGCTTAAATGTGGATTCCTACAGTAAATGACCTAAAAATACTAAGGTTAGGGTAAAAACAATGCAAAACATGGACAAAAAGGGATGCTTAAAACATGTAAATTAGAGAGTTATCAAATTGCCAAGGCTTGGGACGGTCTCAAGACTTGGTGATTCCTCGTCTCAAGGAATTGCGTAAAAAGCATTTCCCTAAGATTCTGTTTCTGATGGAGACGATGCAATGTAGAGATAAGTTGGTGGATTTACAGTGTATTTTGGGATATGACAGACTTGTCACAGTTGATCCTATAGGGAAGTGTGGTGGTTTGGCCCTTATGTGGAAAAGCAGTGTACAGATGAATATTTTGTATGAGGATAAAAAATATAATTGATGCACAAGTCCAGTTTGGTGCATCAAACTTTTTTCTATCCTGTATTTATGGAGACCCGGATTATAGTAGCAGTAGAGTGGTTTGGGAAAGACTTAGTAGATTTGGCGTGGGTAGAAAGGATAGATGGTGTATGATAGGGGACTTCAATGCTATTTTGCATAACGATGAAAAGATTGGAGGTCTGAGAAGAGGAGATAATACTTTCAAACCCTTTGCAGAGATGATAGAAGTTGGTGATATGGGGGAACTGGCTAGTAATGGCAACATGTTTACTTGGGGAGGAAGAAGAGGAGACCACTGGATTCAGAGTAGATTGGATAGAGCTTTTGGTAATAAAGACTGGTTTCTCTGCTTCCCAGAGGCTAATCAAGCTTTCTTGATATGAGAGGATCAGATCATCGTCCAGTTCTGGTTAAGCTGATGGAGTCTCAAGCGAAGTATAAGGGCCAGTTTAGGTTTGACAGGAGGTTTTTGCATAAAACAGCGGTTAAGAAAGCCATTGAAAAGGCTTGGAAGCCGGGGCTAAATAGAGGAGGTTTCTTAGTGTCTCAACGACTCAGAGAGTGCAGAAAAGCTTTAAGTTCTTGGAAAAAGGAAAATTATGTGAACTCTAGTGCGAGATGGCCTTGGAGAGAGTTCAATCAGAAAGATGGCTAAATTTGCATCAGGTACATATCCTTAAACAAGAATTGGCCAAAGCTTATAGAGCGGAAGAGACTTACTGGAGACAACGAAGCCGACACAAATGGCTGAGAGCTGGCAATAGAAACTCTAAATTTTTTCATGGTTCAGTGAAAGGTAACAGAATTCGAAAAAGGATTGAACAGCTAAAAGATGCTCAAGGGTTACTCAAAAGATCTGAAGCTGCAAAAGGAGAAGTAGCGGTAGATTATTTTAATAATCTATTCAAATCATCCAATCCGCAGAGTTTCCAGGTTTGGTTTGATGAGTTCCCACCTAAAGTGACAAATGAGATGAATGAAAAACTTCTGGTCAGAGTGTCCTCAGATGAGATCAGAGAAGCAATATTTTCCATTGATGCTTCAAAGGCCCCGGGTCCGGATGGCATGTCTGCTCTGTTCTTTCAGAAGAACTGGCAGATAGTTGGTAAGGAGGTTACACAGGAGATTCAAGGTTTTTTCGAAACCGGAAGTTTTCCTGCAGAGTAGAACTACACTCATTTATGTTTGATTCCTAAAGTTCATCATCCTACCGAAATGAGTGATCTAAGACCGATAAGTTTATGTTCGGTTCTCTACAAGACTATTTCGAAGATCCTGGTTTCTAGAATGCAAGAGATCCTTCCTCACATAGTATCAAACAATCAGTCGGCTTTTGTGTCAGAGAGGCTGATTACTGATAACATCATAGTGGCTCATGAAGCAGTCTATTGCCTAAATTCTCACCCGGAGATATCTTCTCAGTTGATGGCGGTAAAGACTGATATGTCAAAAGCATATGATAGACTGGAGTGGAGCTATTTGAGGGCTATGTTGACTGCAATGGGGTTTCATCCAAGATGGATCAAATGGATAATGATTTTTGTGACTACTGTTACCTTTTCAGTGCTAATCAACGACCAACCTTTTGGAATGATCTTACCGCAGAGAGGATTACGGTAAGGAGATTTGCTTTCGCCGTTTCTTTTTGTTCTTTGTACTGAGGGTTTAACTCACGTGCTAAACAAGAGACAACGAGAAGATAAGATTCAGGGCATCAGTTTCCTACAGGAAGGTCCGGAGGTCCATCACCTATTATTCGCGGATGATAGCTTATTCATGTGCAGAGCGAACTTGGATCAGTGTGGTTTCCTAATGGATACACTGAGAAAGTATGGAGCGGCTACAGGTCAATCAACAAAATCTGAACAAGTCGTCAATCACTTTTGGGTCTAAGGTATGTCCCTTGATCAAGAAAAGCATATAGGATAAAATGGGGATTCTGAAAGAAAGAGGTGCAGGGACGTATTTAGGACTGCCAGAGTGTTTCAGCGGATCAAAAATTGAATTGATGAACTATCTAAGGGATCGAGTTAAGGCAAAGACTTCAGGGTGGTTCTCAAGGTTCTTATCACAAGGGGGAAAGGAAGTGCTGCTAAAATCAGTGGCTCTCTCTATGTCGGTGTTCGCTATGTCATGCTTCAAGCTACCCAAGAAAACATGCGAGAATATCACTAGTGCTATGGCTGAGTTTTGGTGGAGCAATGCGGAACAAGCCAAGAAGATACATTGGCTAAGTTGGGAGAAATTGTGTCTTCCTAAAGACAAAAGAGGCATGGGTTTTAGAGATGTCCATACTTTTACCCAAGCACTCCTAGCTAAGCAAGCTTGGAGAGTGTTGCAGGCCCCAGAGAGTTTATTTGCCCAAGTCATGAAAAGTAGGTATTTTCCAAATACAGATTTCTTATCTGCGTCCTTGGGAACAAGACCATCTTTTGTGTGGAGAAGCATTTTGTTTGGGAGAGAACTTTTGGTGCAAGGGTTGGTAAAAAAACATTGGAAATGGGAAAACAATCAGGGTCTGGATAGATAATTGGGTTGATGATGATGGGTTGCGTCCTCCATGGAGAAGAAACAATGTTTTCAATCCGGATCTCAGAGTTGCTGATCTGATCGATAGGGTTAGTAGAACATGGGAAGCAGAAGCTTTGGAGTATCATTTTCTACCACTTGATATTGTGAGAATCAAATGGATAAAGCCAGTCTTAGAGATAGAGGATTTCTACTCTTGGAAGTACAATAAAAGTGGTGATTTCTCGGTCAAGTCGGCGTATTGGTTGGCCTCACAGTCTTTAAATCCTTCGATAAGGGATGAAGCCAATATGCAGCCTTCCACAAATCCGTTAAAAGCTCAGGGGGTTTACAGACAGACCCGAAGATAAAGGTCTTCCTATGGAAAGTTCTTTGTGGTGCGTTACCGGTAGCGGCGGCGTTGTGTGGAAGAGGTTTGAGAATTGATAATTCATGCCAAATCTGTGGAGGGGAAGAAGAAACGATCAACCATGTGCTGTTCACCTGTTCTTTATCTAGACAGATTTGTGCGGTTTCGGGTATCCCATCTCCGGAGGTGGGTTTTCACAATGGGTCGGTTTTTTCAAATATTCAATACTTCTTATTGAATATGAAGAATCCTCTCTGGCCTGAGGAGTTAAGAAAAACTTTCCCTTGGATTATGTGGAGAATTTGGAAGAATCGAAATTTGGTGGCTTTTGAAGGTAAAAACTTTTCTCCGCAAAAATCGATCACAAAAAGTCAGGAGGACTGGAAGGAATGGGTAAAAGCTCAACAGGAATCAGAAGAGAAGGAAGATGAAGTAGTTAGTGGGGTAGAGGACCATTCAAGAGTGCGTGAAGCGATATCAACACCAAGAGAAGATGGGTGGAAAAGACCGGCAAGAAATTGGTTGAAATGTAATATAGGAATCTCTTGGACAGCTAGAAACAGACTGCTTGGTTATGCGTGGGTTCTAAGGGATCATGAAGGCAATGTGTTGCTGCATAGTAGAACAGCTATGACAATAGTTCATGATAAGCAAGAAGCTCATCTCAAAGGGCTATTGTGGGCTATGGAAAGTATGAGAAGTCACAAGATAGAGAATGTGGTTTTTGGAATGCAGGATCAGGTTCTAGTAAAGGTGGTTACTAAACCTGCATTGTGGCCGTCGTTTAGATACCATTTGAATGAGGTAAGCCGCCTGAAGGGGGGTTTTAAAGGTAGTAAATTTTTTTTGGAAAACTCATTTTCAAACAGAAGGGTTTTTATGATCGCGCAAAGTGTCACTCAAAATTGTAGACTTCAGTCGTATGTGGCGATGGGGCAACCAGAGTGGTTACAGTATTTATTTGCGGAAGATAAGAGACTGTCCTCTGATTGAATTTAAGTTTTTTAATGGCTGGAGTAGTGTAGCCATTTTTTTTTGTATACGTCTGCACTTTTGTGTGAGTGAGACTTAGGAGTTGTAGAGAGTACCTCTGGTTTATGTGTAGGGCGTATGGCTTTGTACTAGGTTGTAGATGTTTATGTAAAAAGGAAGCTATATTTTCTAATATCAATATAATACCAGTTGACAAAAACAAAAAAAAAACAATTGTACCATTTAAAACTTAATAGTTTTTATAGCCTAAATTTTATTATCTATTTTTATTTGTTTCTTTTTTGAAACAATTATTTTTTTGGGTGTACATTTTTTTCTTACATAAAATATTATATACAGAAAGTAAAATAACAGTAAATTACTTACTATCCAACCCAATACCCATCATCAGCCACTTTATTATGTAAAAGTATTATGTTTCCAACTAAAATTTTGTTAATAGTGAGTTGAGAATTTGAGATGCTCATGTGTTTTCTTTTTTTTTTTTTGGGGTCAAACTCTCGTGACTTTTCTTTTTTGACATCTATGTATAGGCTCTTTCATAATCCACGTGCCCAAATGATTCAATCCCCTTGCACTAAATTTAATGTACGTACCGGACAAACCAAACCATTATTCAACCATTTTTTTGGACGATTCAACATAGATTCTGAAGATTTAGTGAGTGATGAAGACTTGATCGCGAAAATTGTGCATCATGAAGTCGCAAAAAATTGTGCATCATATATGAAGGGTGTAACTTAACTCCGGAATTTGGCACACTAATGATGGTTAACATTGTCGTTGATGAATGAGACAATGAGTACATAGTTGGCTATTAAACACAAAAAAAAATTAAAGCACACAACCTCACACTAAAAACTACAGTGTATTGGATTTTCAGTTACTTTAAAAAGAAAAAAAAAAACTACAGTGTGTTTAGAGAAGACCACAAAATATTATGGTCATGAATGGCAGCACGTCGAAATGCGTATTTCAACACTTTTTTAAAAAATTTGCTATATGTCACCATTCATATATTTTTTCAGTAATTTACGTTTTTGGAAAGAGAAAATCAAAATCCACTTTGCGGTTTTCAAGTGAACGTAATAACAAACGGACCACCTTTTTTTTTTGTCCAACAACCATTTAGTAGTGGTTTCCCAAATAACGCACAACATAGTATAAAACTTTAATTTATTATATTTAGTTATTTATTGAAGAAAATAATAATCAGTTATATTTTAATAATAAATTATGCTAAAAATTTATTTTAAATTTTAAAAAATTTAAAACTTTTAATAAATAAATTATTTTTAATCTTTTCTTCAAAAAAAATTACTTCAATATTTCTTCACAAATGATATAATCACTTTTAATATGAAAACAGATTTGTAGAAGAAAAAAGTTATATCATCCAAAATGTATAATACCTATTTTAACTAGATTTAAAATTTTGAAAATGAAATCCATAGTTTCTTCTAGAACGAATTTATTTTTAAAACAATGTATATTTTAATGAATTAAAATTTACATGATTAATTTCAAATAATTTTGGTTTCGAAGTTTATAATAGTAGATGAAATTACTATTTCATTAACAATAAAAAAGTAATTTATAATACATTTTCTTATAATGTTTATTTATATTATATAATTATACTAGTTATTTTTATTTATAAAATAATATAAATTCTGTACTGCAAATTGTTTTTCACGAATCAAACATTATTTTGTACCGTTTATTTTAGAGTAACCGTATTTGTCCTGCAAATATATTTGTCCCGCATGTACTGAAGTTTAACCATACCAAACTATCAAAATGTTTGTTCCGCACTACTAAATTTGCGGTTATTATTCACACCTTATAGTATTTGAGGATGGTTTTGGCTCGTGGCAAATCCGTTGGATAGTCTATATATTTTAAAATATTTAGGCGTTCGACGTGGTTCTTTTCAGTTCTTTTTGCCCTGTTCTTTCCTTTGTCTCTCTTTACTGGATCTCCGCTTTGCGGTTGCTCTTTCTTATTTTATAATTGGCTTTCAAAAAACTTATTTTAAGGTTAAGTAATATTTAAAAAAAAGACTGTTAGGTTGGTAAAGTAAAACCTTAAGTGGGATTAAACTTAACTAACATTTTTCAAAGAAAATAATCTTAATGGACTTTCATGTGATATGCAACTAATTAAATGTATTCATATATGTTGGTCAGTTTTACAATGAAGTAGACGAAAAGGGAAAACCCAATAGTATAAAAAGACATGATCCATTGTAGTTTCTAGGACTTCTCTGGAATAAACAAGTGGATAAGGTTCACAAATAATGTAAAGCAAGTGTCGGCATAGAATAATACGATTTTTGCTACGTACGTAATAATCGATCGTATCTATTCTCCAATCAGTAGTATTATAATTTTAGTCAATATTCATTGTATACATTAAACATCCATTTAACTGGTTCTTTAAACGTGTTACCAAATCAATGAATATTTTGAAACCATGATTCGATGAACCGCCCACCTAATACAAGTCCCGACAAAATTATCTCCGATGTCGAATCACATTCTGCAATCTTATAATGTGGTTCTTGCGATCTATAGTACAGTGGCTATCTTATTAAAACGAAACTAAATTAAAATGCCACTAGAGTCCTAGACTAACAATATATATGGGCCATGTTAAGGGGTCTTTGTTTACAGCACATAAAGCAATTAAGGATCCTTCGACGCATTAGTTAATGGATCACTGGATCATTATCGTTACCTAATTTCGGTGGTTTCTTTAAGAATTTAATCCGAGAAGACTTTAATTGAGATCTTGTACTAGAAAAATAAGATTCTATTATGTTTTTATGAGTTAACTAGGATAGTACTTGCACTACGCCGCGGAAAAAATTTTTGTGTTTTTTTTTGGTGTTTTCTTTTTGTGTTTTTTTGTATAATTTTAATTATTGTGTGTGGTTATTTTTTCTTTCTTTTTTATTATTTGTTGTTTTGTATGTGAATTGTTTTGTAGATGATTCAATTGTGTGGCTTTAATTCGTTGTATTTGTTTTTTTTTTATTGATGTAGATTTTCTTTTATGTCAATTAACGTATAATTATGTACTTGGTTTGGAAGTGCTTTTTGTTTTGTTTTTTTTTTCAAACAGTGACTGTTGTTTGTGGAACAAGCTTCCCATTAAGGATAATAAGGAACCGATACAAACTTGGCAGTTCGAGCACGTGCAAGGAGCGTATCTTTCTTTTCTTTTGTCTCTTGTATCTTGCTCTCCAAGAGCTGCAATAAAAAAAGGGACAACAACAAACATTTTTACAGAACTCAGTTTTTTAAGAATTAAACTTCGTCATAAGCAATTTCAGCTATGGAGAAGGAAGCATTCTGAAAATGAATATAAGAATCTGAATCATCTTCTACATAATGTCCATACAGATACATTAGTTTCTTAGTCACTCTAAAAAAGTGGAGAGAGATACTTATCATATGAAATTTAGACGGAGACATCATAAGTCAACTATTGTCCCTATCTCTAAGCCATTCTAACGTAATGGTGGTATGAAGAAAATCATGTATATATGATTCTTTGTTTTGTTGACTAATGCATTGACGATAAATCATTTAGTTATAGCCCTAAAGAATCCTACAGTTTACAGTTAGTATAAATATATGGATAAAAATGGTGATAACTAACCCTTGTATTCGAAACAAGATTGTCGACAACACCATTCTGTTGACTCTCATTTACCAAGTATAGTTTCCAGACAGCATCATTGCGAAATCATACTGACTTGCATTAACCAAGTAAATAAGTAAAGAAGACTCACCAGAATTAAGATGGAGGATGATCCTTATACTTTACAGCATGAGTGATTGAGAGATCGATAATTCCAAGGGAAACAGAGAGATCTGTTCAGACGAATTCGAAGAAGAAAAAAAAAAGAGACACTCCAACACCTCAAAATCAAATCTTGAAACTTTTCAGACAAAACATCAAGAAACTGAAATATTGGGGTCTGATCAGAACTTACTTACAGAGTTGTTGTGTTGTGTTATGCCTCGTCTTCTCCGTTCAAATCCTTTAAAGGGTTTTTGTCTCCATCTCTGTTTCTCTCTCTCTATCTAGAAGTTATCTCTGTGTCTCGTACAGCACGCGGAAACCAACTACGTTGTCCTCCGCTCCACGAACACGAACATATCTCTTTATTTTTACCATTTTTATATTCAGATATAATACTAATACTTATGGAAACTGTTTTATTACTCTGACTACAAATTATAGAATAAAGACACATTAATAGCAAAAGGAAGAACAAACCTTGTTGTCTTGGTTGCAGTCAAGCTTAAGAAACACCATATCTTGGTACTTCTCAGATAGCTCTTTGTATTTGGGAGCAATCACTTTGCAAGGCCACACCTGCAGAGAGCCCAATGAGTTTGAAAAAAAAGATGAGAAACTTAGATTACTCAGCCTGACCTTGCTGCATCAATGGCTGCAAGCAAGTCTTCATATTTAGCCCTTGTCACTTTACCTCAAACTTTTTGCCGTCTTGGTAAGTTTGTGTAGAAGGTGTTAACTCAACGATGTGATCACTAACACTAAGTATCCACTCCATCTCTCTTCTCCACATCTCCTTCTTTTCCCTCGGAAGCGGCTCTAATCTCCATAGTTGCCCAAAAATTGTAGCTACAAAATAAGAAACATGTAATTCAACACTTTTGAGTTCAAACAAACAAACAAACACAAGATAGTCTTTTTTTTTTTCTAACTTACCACAGAGATTAGTGATAGCGTTGGAGATGGCTAAAGCCGTACACACGCCTTTGCCAGAACCTGGCATATCTTCACCAAGCAACAACTTTGCAAATCTCTCCTTCATCATATCCACATCTAATTTTAAAATCAGATCAACAAATTAAGAACTTTCTCAACTCAAATTCTGAATGGGACTGGATGATCCAACCTCTGCTCGAGAACTATCTATTTATAACGATCGATCTGAATACAATCGAATCAATGAAATCTCACATAAATGGGGGGAAGCAACAAACCTGACAAAGGAGATCGAACTGAGACAAAATAACCTCCGCAGCCTCTCTATCGAAAGAGCCGAGGATAGAAACAACGAATAACACCAGAATGAATAGCAATTAACAAAGTCGAGATCTTTATTAACACATTGAATGAATCATCAGCTTCTCTTCTCCTTCTCCGATTCCCGAATACACTTCTCTTCTCCTTCTCTTCTCCTTCTTGTTCGATCTTCATCTTCATTTAGCGATTGATTAAACGCAGTGTTACAAAGCGTTTTTGATTTCCTTGGTCCATATAAGGAAGAGAAAAGCTGACCTGTATTAATTGTTATAATTCGATAGGTTGTTAATTTTTACTGAAGTGTCTAACACCTGCTTCAATACAGAAACTGATGATCAGAAAAGAAATTCAATACAGAAGCTGACACCTGCTTCAATACAGAAGCTGATGATCAGAAAAGAAATTCAATACAGAAGCTGATGTGTCAGAAAAGGAAAGCAACACATTGTGTTGTGTTTTTATTGTATCGATGTGGATTCTTTAGTTGTGTGATGTCCTATACAAACTTAATACTGTATTAAATATTTTCTCCATTATTTAGGGTAATCGGATAAAAAATTATGAGAGAATTGGGGTTTTGTACATTTTGAAAATCGAATCAGCCTGGACTCATAGAAAAAGTGTTTTTGTATCAATTCCAATTTGGTTGATGTTTTACGGGTTCGTATGTGAATTTCTTTAAAGGTGTGTGCTACATATACATCCAAAAATATGGAACAGAGTAACAAAATTAGATTTGACTATTCTAGAAAGAAAAAAAAATTCCATGTTCTTTTGGTGAACTAGACATGATATCTGGATATAGTATCTAGACGCAGTATCTGGACGCAACATCTAGATGATATTCGTTTGTGTTATTGGTTTATGTGTTTATAAATTGTATATGGATGCAATTATGTTTGTTTTGTAAGTTGATATTTGTATTTGGATACAATATATGTAAAAGACCAAAAACGCGAATTTGCGGGTTTGGCGGGAAAACATGATTTTGCAGTTTGGGCGGGAAACTTGATTTTGCGGTTTTGGAGGAAAACATAATTTTACGAGTTTGGCGAGGAAACGAGATATTGCGGTTTTGGAAAGAAAACGAGATTATGCGGTTTTGACGGAAAAACAAGATTTTGCGGTTTTAGCAAAAAAATAAGATTTTGCATTCTTGCGGGAAAACGTAATTTTGCGAGTTTGGCGGAAAAACGAGATTTTGCTGTTTTGGCGGGAAAAAGAGATTTTGCGCTTTTGGTGGGAAAACGAGATTTTGCGGTTTTGGCGGGAAAACGAGATTTTGCTGTTTTGGCGGGAAAACGAGATTTTGCGGTTTTGGCGGAAAAACGAGATTTTGCGGGTTTGGCGAGAAAAGGAGTTTTTGTGTTTTTGCGTTTTTGGCATTTTTGGCAAGAAACCGAAATTTTGCGGGTTTAGCGAGAAAATAAATTTTTGCATTTTTTTGCAGGAAAACGTAGTTCTGCGTTTTTGACGGGAAAACGTAATTTTGCGGTTTGGGCGGAAAAACGAGTTTTTGTGTTTTTGCGTTTTTGGCATTTTTGACAAAAAACGAGATTTTGCAGTTTTGACGGGAAAATAAGATTTTGCGGTTTTAGTGAGAAAATGAGATTTTGCGTTTTTTACCAATTATGATGAGGTAAACCTCATCCAAACTCTCAAAAAAAACTCATCCAGAAATTCAGTTTTTTTTGGATGAATTTTCAAAACTTATCGAGATACCTAATCCAGTTCATTTCTTAATTGTCACTAAACAAACAATAACATGCAGCTGCATCCAGATACTGCGTCTGGTTTACCAAACGAACAGCATCTAGTTATTGATCTTTATATGTCACCACTTTATAAGAAATGAGGACCAAATCGATTACACTTTAGAAGTTTATAACTAGATATGTCATGTGTCACTGTCGATGAAGAACATATTTTAAGCTAAGTAAATGTCACATAAACTGATCATATCTGCACAGATCAAAACTTTTTTTTTTCTAAAAGGAAATAAATCAAAGATTAAATCTTTGTCCCACAGCTGTCATCGTGTCCTTGTGGTGATAATATTTCGTCCTGATCCTACCCCACCTAACCCACAGGATCACAGCAATGCATGCCTGATCTCTTTCGTTCTCGTAATTTGATCATACTTAACATAAATATTCACGTGAGTTACACATGAACTGATGAAAGTAACTATATATAACTACATTTTTCTCCTATGATAAGACAAGAATTGTTCTACGTTAGTAGAAAACAAAGGCATATAAAAAGAGGAACCCAAAATATAAACCGCACTACTCTTGGTAGTTTCAACCAAAATAAAATAAAAATCATTTTTTTTCTTTCTGCTTTTTCATATGTGGATTGATCCTAGTCCTACTTTAAAATGTTAATTTTTTGTTAAGAAGAAAACATGAAGGCGGTTATTAATAAAAATTTTAAAAACATGCCGTGCCCGAAACATATTCAACGCTTTAGCTGATTTGATAGAATTAAAATAATGAAATGAGGATTTAGGTAATCTTTCTACTTTTATAAACGTATGATAACGATATTCCGATCCGATCGTCCCGTGAATAATAATAGTATTTTCAATATCAAGTAGGACTGAGATATATTTCCAAATCTATTGGGGAAAGCCTATAATATAGTACTGTAATACGAGGGATAGTAACAGTCACTAATAAAAGCAAGTGGGGGTATATGGACTTAAATCCGAACATGCCTGATGAATTTTTTTTTTTTTTTTTTTTTGTTAGGTTTTGGTATAAGTGTGTGTACCATCTTCGAATTAAGGTTTAAAACATTCTTTCTTTCTTTTTTGGTTTTAAAAATTCTTGTTTTGCGTTAGGTTCATACACTATTTTAAGTCTGGGTCTTCTTTCTTCGTAACCTCTTGTGAACCTAATTGGTTTGGTTTATGGAGAGTGTGTACCATGAACGTATAGATGCATCTTGTTTTTGGGGTGTCAAAAATATTAAACTCAATAAGAAAATTCTTTAAGGGGTGTCAAAAATATTAAACTATAATTATTGGGGTGTCAAAAAGGAAAATATGATGGGTTCAGTAATAGCAAATGCATAAATCCTTAAGAAAAATTCAAATGAATGGTGGGTCAATTGAACCCCCTTCTTTCTTCATAGGTCCGCCAGTGTTTGTCTACCATGGTGCGCAAATTGCGCTGCGCAATGCATCAGCATGCTCCATGTATATGCAGATATAAATGATATTAAAATTTTAGTACAATTAATTTAAACGGATCACCCAACTGCATGTATCATTTGGATAAAGATGCATATGAAAACGAATATGACTCATATATCTTGGATGTGATTTGTAATACTTTTAGAGTAAAAAGTTCAGTTGAAAATAATAATTATTAATTCCTCTACTTATTTACCAATCAAATTGAAAACTTAAAAACATGATTTCAGCTAAAAAGGAAAAGGCAGTAAAACTTTCCCATAAAAGAAATAGAGTATAGATATTATTCTAATATTTACTTTTTCATTTTTTTGTTTCCTCTATTTTCCACCAATCACACATTTTTTTTTACTTAAAATAATTACGAAGTTATTAAGTTTTTTGTGAAAATATAATTTACTTAAATATATAGGATATCTTATTTAAATTCAGAAATTCTAATTAGAAATCAATATCAGCTTGATATAATTTTCCATTAAATGTTTATTTCATTTGACTTATTTTCTTGTTTAAGGGATTGCTTTTGTTTTATTTCATTTCAACCTTAACTAGTTTGCTTGTATATTTACACAATACGGTATATTCTCTGTATGCGTATTCGATAAGGTTATACACATAAGTATAACACATATCTTCTTCTTTTTTTTTTCTAAAGATTTTCATACACTTATCTAAAATAAACGCCCCCTGTGTATTATTGGCTCTTCATGTAAACCAAGAGCCAACGAAGCAAGCATCTTCCAAAGAAGAAGAAAAAAAACCTTGCTGATAATTGCTTGCAAGTTTCAAGCCACGTGGTATTTTAATTGGACCATTCAAATAAAATTAAAATATAGATATTTGCATTATATATATAAGTCTTGGTTTCTGCATGTAAAGAGACTTCACAACGACGAGCAAGGTCTCCGGATACGCGGAAAACAGTGAAAAGAAACCAAAACTCATATTTTTCAAGAAGAAATATTGTTCGTAGTCTACAATGGTGACTCTAAAAATGGAGATTTGCATCGAGTTGGTGAAATTGACCGTAGATTTCGTCGCAGCCATTGCAGAATCAATCGAAGTAGCTTTCCGCCACCACCGTCCTCCTCCGGTGATTCAATATTCTTCGGGGGTAAATAGTCGCCGGAGTAATTACACCGCCGTTCCCATTCCTCTTGTGGGGTTTCTGTAATTAATGTATTCTTTCTCTTATATATATACATGGTTCTTTTGTTTTTTTGTTCATCTTGTTCTATTATTATTAGTACCGTACGTCATGCCTCGATCTATCACGTTGTGCTTAAGACAAAAGTTATGATTTGTATCGAAGATCAAGATGTGGTTTGTGTATAAGTCAAAAAAGATTCATAAGAGTTTACGTGCACACCCGTGAATATATAAAAAGCTTAGACGCTACCGATCGTGTATATATTTTCGTTTGTTTCAATGTTTCAAAAAAAATCAATAAGAGTTTGGTTATTCATAAGATCTATCAAAAAATATTACTGTTGTAATGCTCGATTTTTTACAGAAAATGTGTTCACACTACCAAGATCTGATAATGGAGAAGGCAGACTGTTATTATATTTGGGTCATAGTCGAACAACGATCGTGGCGATATATTTTAATTCAACTAGACAAACACAAAAATTATTGTCTTATCCATGTTTGAGATTTGAGATTAGGTTTTTGTTTTGTGGTCTCCACACCAAGTAAACGTGTCGGGTACATTGTTATCTATTTTTAGAATATATGTTTGTTATTATATTTCTTGGTTTTTGACGAATCATGGTTCATCTTTGATCCATCATCAATGCACAATTCTGCTCTCGGCCCCTACCGAAACAGCAATTGATATTTACGCGAACACAACGTTAAATTTGTGGTACTTGTCTACCACTGTTCAACAATAATGCTGATATATAACATGAAAATGTTCTTGAATTAAGTGATACCATACGTACCATGAAATAATATTTACTAACTTTGAATCACTAAAATTAGGAACGAAATGTAAGTTTGTGGCAGCACTAGGAAATGGTACTTAACAGTCTTCAATACGTTGATACAATAAAATAAAAACAGTCTTGATCAGAGCTGTATTATAAACACTGTAGAAATCAGTCATCAAACCATTTCAAGTATGGTAAAAAGTAAAAACAAGAAAGTTGTTGACAACGTCAACGACCTGAATTAGTTATACCATAATTAGCAACATTGATTTACTATTTTTATTATCTTGTAAAACAAAACTAATTTTACATCTTCTTAATATAGCTCCCGAGTCTCAAAACAACACACTTTCAAAATCTGTTTTTTCTTTTCCTTTCTCTTATAATACCTTTCGTTCATTCTTAGACTTTATTTTCTTCAAGACTCTTCTATTAAGCAACCTTGGGTCTTCCCCAAGGTTTCTCATAAAATAAAATGATTAGAACAAAACTCGAGAGGCCTTTAGGCTGCCTCTTTACCCTCCTTCTATTCTCCTATGTCGTCGTCGCCACTTTTCACGACGAACCTTCTTTCCCAGAAGATGCTGATCTCACAAACGACCTAGAACAAAAATGTTTTAGCATCAGTAAAGTCGATCCTAACCTCAGATTTGAAAATGATCGTCTGAAAAGAGCTTACATTGCTCTTCAAGCGTGGAAAAAAGCGATTTACTCTGACCCGTTTAAAACCACGTCTAATTGGGTTGGTTCTAATGTGTGTTCTTACAATGGAGTTTATTGTGCACCAGCTCTAGACGATCCTAGCCTCAATGTTGTCGCTGGAGTTGACCTTAACCATGCAGATATATCCGGACATTTACCACCAGAGCTTGGCCTTATGACCGACCTAGCTTTGTTTCATATTAATTCAAACCGGTTTTGTGGGATCATCCCCAAAAGTTTATCGAAACTCGCTTTGATGTATGAGTTCGATGTCAGCAACAACCGATTCGTCGGTAAGTTCCCTGACGTTTCACTTTTATGGCCGTCTTTGAAGTATCTTGATATCAGATACAATGAATTCGAAGGAAGTTTGCCGCCAGAGATCTTTGATAAAGATCTTGATGCTATTTTCTTGAACAATAACCGGTTTGAGTCATTTATCCCCGATACAGTCGGCAAATCGAAAGCATCGGTTGTGACATTCGCAAACAACAAATTCATTGGATGTATACCGAAATCAATTGGTAACATGAAGAACCTTAATGAGATTGTCTTCACTGGAAACAATTTAACCGGTTGTTTTCCAAACGAGATTGGTTTGCTTAACAATGTGACCGTGTTTGACGCGAGCAAGAATGGTTTTGTTGGTAGTTTACCTTCAAGTTTGTCTGGTTTAGCTAGCATTGAGCAGTTGGATTTGTCGCATAATAAGCTGACCGGATTTGTTGTCGACAAGTTTTGCAAGTTGCCAAGTCTGGAGAGCTTCAAGTTTTCTTACAATTTTTTCAATGGAGAAGCTGAAAGCTGTGTTCCAGGGAGAAACAATGAGAAACAATTTGATGATAAAAACAATTGCTTGCAGAATAGACCGAGTCAAAAGTCCGCTAACCAATGTTTCCCTGTTGTTAGTCGTCCTGTGGATTGTAGCAAGGACAAGTGTTCTGGAGGTAGCAACGGTGGCTCTAGTCCATCACCAAATCCACCAAAGACGTCCGAGCCAAAGCCATCAAAACCAGAGCCGGTTATGCCAAAACCTAATGAATCACCTAAACCAGAACCACAAAACCCATCAAAACCCGAGACACCAAAAGCACCAGAACAACCTACACCTAAACCTCAACCACCAAAGCATGAATCTCCTAAACCAGAAAACAAGCCTGAGCTACCAGAACAAGAGGAGTCTCCTAAACCAGAACAACCAAAGCCAGAGGAGTCACCTAAGCCTGAACAACCACAGAAACCTGAGCATCCTAAACCGGCTTCACCACCAAAGGAAGCACAAGCACCGACATCGGAATTAGATGATCCATACGACGCATCTCCAGTTAGAAAACGTCGTCCTCCGCCACCACCCAAGATAGAGGAAACACGTGTACCACCACCGCCACCACCAATGCCTTCCTCACCACCACCGCCACCGGTTTACTCACCACCTCCACCAGTTTACTCACCGCCGCCTCCAGTTTACTCACCACCCCCTCCGGTTTACTCGCCACCACCACCTCCGGTTTACTCGCCGCCGCCGCCTCCCGTTCATTCTCCTCCTCCACCCCCACCGGTCCACTCTCCCCCTCCACCAGTTGCTTCTCCTCCGCCGCCATCACCACCACCACCAGTTCACTCTCCTCCACCGCCACCAGTTTTCTCTCCACCACCGCCATCACCAATATACTCACCGCCGCCTCCAACCCACTCACCACCACCACCGCCAGTATATTCTCCGCCTCCACCAATGTTCTCACCACCACCAACACATATAACAACTCAACCACCAACCGAAGCTCCCACTCCTGTTCAAGCCCCAACCCCAATCACTGAATCATCCCCAGTGCCAACTCCTTCATCAGAATCATATCAAGCACCCATTTTGTCACCAAGTCAAGCTCCAACACCGGTTCAAGCCCCAACCCCATCGTCTGAAACATCCCAAGCCCCAACTCCATCATCAGAATCAAACCAATCACCAAGTCATGCTCCAACACCGGTTCAAGGCCCAACCTCATCCTCTGAAACATCCCAAGTACCAACTCCATCATCAGAAGAATCAAACCAATCACCAAGTCAAGCTCCAACACCGGTTCAAGCCCCAACCGCATCCTCTGAAACATCCCAAGTACCGACTCCATCATCAGAATCAAACCAATCACCAAGTCACGCTCTGACACCAATTCCTGAACCAGTACAAACCCCAACACCAATCTCTGAACCGGTCCATTCACCAACACCATCAAACGAACCGGTCTCATCACCAAAACAATCAGAAGAAGTTGAAGCGCCAGAACCATCACCCGCCACACCATCATCACCGTCAACTGACACAACTGTTCCACCACCGGAGAACAAGGACGATGGTGACGATGGTGATTTCGTCCTACCACCAAACATCGGATTCCAATATGCATCGCCACCACCACCGATGTTCCAAGGATACTAAAACCAGTGTGGTAGTGACAATGTTACCCATTTTTAACATTTCTGTCCATTTTTTCCAACTTAATTGTTTGTAACAAAAGAAAGAATTAATTCGCAAGGAAAACATCAAATGTCAGTTACAAACGATCAATGTAATTTTTTTTTTATTAGATGATATCTTAGAAGAAAACTTCTCTACGTCTTTTTTTGCCGTTTTATAATTTTTTTTTTAAAATCAATATCTTATAAATTTTATATATTAACCGTGATGCAAAATATAATACAATATATATATGTAAATACCAATATTCATACAAATGTTTAACTCTTTTTTTGGGTCAAATTAAATAAAATGTGTAACTCATATAATACATTCTACTATAGCTAGATATACTCTAAATACAGATTTAATATTCTACAATTCTTTCATAAAATATTTAAAATAATCCATAAAATTATGATAAGTTTTTTTTAAAATAATATATATCGAAATAATTTAAAATAATTTTTATAATATATATTGAAATTAGGTTTACGAGATTCTTTGTTTATTAAACTGTTATCCAATTAATTATGTTTTAAATGTATAGTATCAAAGAATCTATACTAATAAAAAGTAGGAGCTATAAGCTCCTAAGATCGTCCACATAGAATTTTAAACAACCAATAGAAATTTGACATATCACTTATCAATATTTTATACAATTTTCAGAATTTTCTATATTAACAATTATTTTAAACAACCTATCATGATTTGACATGTCATTCATTAACATTTTTTAAATTTACAGAATTTTTTAGAAAAAGGAAAATTTTAAATTTATGGAAATCAAAGAACTAAGCACAATATCCCACATCGGCTAGAATTTTTTTAGACAATGGTTCAGAACCAGTATAAATAAGATTAATATGCTTCCAACAACGAATGAGCAGGAAAGCTTGATTTATCAAGCGTCCAAGTTTAAAAGTTTTATTTGGTTTGATCTGGTTTTTTATTTGATCAAACTAAAACTTTAAACAGTTTCAAAAAAATATTATAATATTTAAAAATTTTAAAAGTTTAAATATTATAAATATTGAAACTTTTAAAAGTTCTTAGCTTTTAAAAAGTTTTTAAATATTATAAGTTTTAAATTTTAAAAGTTTAAAATATTATTAAATATTAAAAAAATTTAAAAGGTTCAAATTTTATATTTCGAAACCTTTTAAAAGTTTAAAATATTATAAATATTGATGCAAAACATAAATTATCTTATTTATCTACATTTGTGCTTTTTATTTCTTATGAGCTGTAAAACATATTTTTGTGTATGATTTTAGAGATGAGTTGATATTTTTTCATTAATTTTTTATTTTTGGGTCAAAGGAAGAAGGATTGACATCGCAAGACCTTAATTTGATGTTTGAGTCAAATTTTGAGGTTTAAAGAAGAGAGATGGACGACAAACACACATGTTTTATTAGTTATACATAGGCATGACCAGGGTTACGGTTGTCACGGTTAAGGTTTATTAACCATCGGTTATGGTTAGAAATTTTTGTAATCTTAACCAGAACCGTTTAACAAACGATTAAACGGTTACGTTGAAATATGGTTACGGTTCAAGCGGTTATTGTTATATACAGTTACGGTTATTTGATAATATGATACGGTTGATATTATTTGATGATATAATATAAATGATATTATTTATTTATAATTAATATGTTCTTATAGTGTACTCATATTTCTATATATCATATGATTCATATTAAATAAATAATTATTAGTATATTTTATTATGTTTTTAAAATATTATAAACCAAGTAAGGATTTTTGTTTGAGAAGTTTCTAAACGCGTGGATCTAAAACCAAATAAGTATATGGATAAAATTGTCAATAATTGGGTGCATGTGTTGACTATGCTGGTAATCATGAATTTCACAAATTTTATGAGAAAAGAAATGATTTTATTCTTGGAGTTTGATGGGTTAACAAGTTGTGTGCTAGTCAAAAAAAAAGGTTTTTCAGTGGAAGAATGTGAAGAAGTTGACGAGGAAGAAGAAGAAAAAGATTATAACGAAGAACCAAATGGTAAAAGTTACGATGACAATTAACACAAAATTTGACAATGAAAATGACAAGAAAGAATATGAAGAATAAGAAAACATTGAATAAAAAACACAAAAACATATGTGGTAGCGATCAATTAAATATGAAAACGAGTTAAATTAATGATTATAAAATTGTTTCGTTTTTTTTGTGGTCAAAGAAAATGGTTTAGGATATGTGAGATCATCAGTTTGATTTGCCTCGCCTGGACGTCAAGTTAAATTTATGATTTTTTTTATCAGATTTGATTTTATAACATAATTAATTTTTTATATTTTAAAAAATTGTGTATCTGAAATTTAATTTTTTTCTTTAGTACTAATTTTAATTTTTTTTATGAGATAATATTTTATTACCGTAATCAATCATATATAATTTTTATCAAAATATATCAAATAAATCCACGTGTGTGGGTTCAAAACCTAGTGAATAGTGAATGTATAAAAGAAGTTGGTAAAGAAATAAGAATGGTTTTAAATTTATTTTTATAAATGAGTATTAATTATTAGAGGGATCCATAAACAAAGTTTACTAGCCCAGGCCCAAACGATTACAATAACCGCTAGCGATTTTTTTTTTTTTTTTCTTAATCAAGAAAAATTATAATATCCGTTAAAAAGGACAAAAAATATTAATTATATATCGGAAAAAGGAAAGAAAAATTAGGTGGAAAAAAAAGAGTAGGTGGTAGGGACGGTTAAGCTTTTAATTTAATTAACCCCAAAAAAAAAGGAGTCGTCAACTCAGCGATTCCACCACTCACAGAGTCAAAGGACACACAAACGGATTGAATCGCTCGAGCATTTTTAAAATGGTCAAGTTGGGATTTTTATAATTTTGGGTTCGGGTCACCCCCTAATCAACTCATCACGGTTTAAACCAGACAAAGAGAGAGATAAAGAGATAGAGTGTGTTTGAGCCCTTTTGACCATTAAGCATAAACTTTCAGATCTGAGAAAGAAAAAAAAAAAGAAAAGGGTTTGGCTCCGGCGTCGTTTAACGATCTCTCTCTCTGGTCCCTCTTTCTCTTTCACTGTTTTTGATTAATCTGCCACGCTCCTCTTCCTTCCACATGTTTTTTCTCTCATCCTCCTTCCTTCTACTCCTGGTAAATTTTGCTTTCTTCTTCTTCTTCTTCTTCTTCTTCTTCTTCTTCTTCTTCTTCTTCTTTAATTTCAAAGCTTTCTTGTTTTATAATTTTGGTTTCGTTGTTTTGTTTGTGTGCAATTCTGATTTGTGTATGTGGTTTATTGAATACTGTTATAATCAAAGATGTGTGCTTTTCTTTTTGGGTAATTCTAATCTTGAGTTAGGAGTCTGAATCTAGTCTTAGATTTGTTGGTGATCTAGTCTCAGTTAAGTTTTGACATCACCACATACTGTCAGTATCTGTCAGATTTATTCAAGGATTTAATTATAGCCTTCAGAGTTCAGACTGTTGATTTGACTTGGGTCTCTCAGATATGAAGACTATATATATATATATAAGTGGACTTCATAGATCTGTTACTAGTCCTAACTTGGATTAGGATTTTATTCAGCCACTGTGTTTATAAATGCTTGTTGTTGATTTCTGTATGAGATATGTTAGGTTTATAAATGCTTGTTGTTGTTGCTGTTACATTCACTGTGTACCTGATATGATCATGTTTGTTTGCATGTAGGATTAACAAAGGTTTCAAGAGGGGTTGTTGGCAGGATTGGAGAGTGTCCTATTATTACCCGCGGAAAACTCTGAGATCTACGCTTACCATTCTAGTAGTGCTCTTATGGACATGAACTCCGCACAGAACCATTTCAGCAAACGCGCTCGATTGTTTGAAGACCCTAACGACAGAGATGCTAGGGTCATGTATCCATCGAACCCTACATCTACTGAACCTGTGAATAGAGGAGGTTATGGTGGTTCTACAGCCATCCAAAGCTTTTTCAAAGATTCTAAACCTGAAGAAACACCCAAAGTGCTTAAGAAGAGAGGAAGGAAGAAGAAGAATCCCAGCCCTGGTATGTTTCAGAGACATACTCTTTTAATTAGGCACATTGACTTTTTTTGTTCTGAGGAGAGTCGAAAAGATTTATTGTTTTTGGTTATGCGCAGAGGACATAAACTCTTCGACACCTGGTGGAGATGACTCGGAGAACCGTTCAAAGTTCTACGAGAGTGCTTCTGCTAGAAAGAGAACTGTAACCGCAGAAGAACGAGAGAGAGCCGTCACTGCAGCCAAAACATTTGAACCAGCTAATCCTTTCTTTCGAGTTGTTCTGCGACCATCATATCTATACAGAGGCTGCATCATGGTAAAACACTTTCTCACATATTATAAATCAGGTTGAAGATTTGGGTGAAAGGCTTAATCTTTTTACCATTACCTGTTTCTTAAAGACTTCTTTGTTTCTTTGTCTTTGGTTTTTCAACAGTACTTGCCCTCTGGGTTTGCTGAGAAGTACCTAAGTGGCATATCTGGTTTCATCAAGCTCCAGCTCGGTGAGAAACAATGGCCAGTGAGGTGTCTTTACAAAGCAGGGAGAGCTAAGTTTAGCCAAGGGTGGTATGAGTTCACACTCGAGAACAATATAGGCGAAGGAGATGTATGTGTCTTTGAGCTACTCAGGACTCGGGATTTCATCCTGAAAGTCACAGCCTTTCGCGTCAATGAGTATGTGTGACCAAAAAAGATTTAGCTTTCATCAGTGAAAGTCAAATTTCATGTAGGGTATCTTAACCATTCTCTCTCCCTCTCTCTCTCTCTTGCATTGGTTCCTCTCTGTTTTAGTAGTGTTTTGAGTGAAACTTCAGGTTCCTATGTTTCAATGTGGATAAGTATTTGACGATTATAATAACCTCGAGTGGAAAACTCTTTGTTTGAGTGGTAGTTAGGTTCAAAAGTAGAGTTGTATATACTTTTTATCTTCATGAGGAGAATTATGTTGATGTGAAATCTTGATTATGATGGGTTTGTGTGTTTGGATCATAGTTTCCATTTCTCCATAAATTTAGTGAGTGAAAACTAGTGGCTTAGTTAATTAAACTGTGAGATAGGAAAGAGGCATGATAATTAATTTTACATATACCTTATATTACACAAAAGGATCTCAAAAGTTAGCCGAGTTCTTACAACGATTAAGCTAAAGCTTCTGCCATATTCAGAAAGGACAAGCATTTTCCACTACACACATAATCTTACACAAAAGGGGTAACTACAATCAAGATTCGAAACGGACCAAACCGATAACTACTATCAAGAGCTTAGAACCCGCAGAGATCTTTGTTAGGAAAACATGTCACAAACTTGTAAAACCTCCACAAACCTCGTGACTGTCTTTATCTTCTTCAACCTCATTCAATCAATCTCTTCAACATCATCTACAACAAAGAAGAAGAACAATAACAAATCACATAGAAGACACAAACAAAACCTACAAAATCTTCTTAAAAAGAAGTTTTTACCAAAATGTTGCAACTTTCTCAGACTTAACGCTGACTCTTGGTTTCCTCTTCTTGTTCTTCAACAATTCATCCAATTCAATCACTCCTTCACTCTCACTACTTTCAAATCCAGCAAACCCTTGTTCATCATCATCCATAACTTCCATCACTTCTTCTTTATCATCATCATCATCACTTTCAATGACATAAACTTTTTCCAATGGATACTCGATCTCAGAAGCAGTCACATCAAAGATCACAACACTAAAACTAGACTTCCCTTTGTAATGAAAAAACAGAAAATGACCTTCACTCAAAGAATGAGCCTCAGCAAACTCACTCCAACCTTTCTCAAACCAGACCTCATTACCAATCCGTTTGATCCGAATCGAACGCTTGAAACCCACAGGAGTCTCGAGAGTCACATTGTCAGTGAGTTTGGGACCTAATCTTACAAATCTCTCCGGAATTTTCTGTGAAAATCCCCACACATGCAAGAAAGTTTCTAATTCTTAGTAAAAAAGATTGGAAAAAAAAATTAAAATAAAAGTGTGTAAAAATGTTATTGTTTTACCATCATTGTTTCCTTGATAGTTGAAAGATTAATAATCTTGATGAATTTTTTCACCGCCGGTTCTGGCTCCGGTGTTAGACGGCGTTGAGATGCTGCCGACGGGATTCGAACCGATGATCTCCGAGTAGTAGGCGTGTTCCTCATTTTTTTCTTGCCAAGAAGAAATTTCTTTACTCCCAAGACTGAGAGAGGAAAATGGAAAAGTGAAGAGGATAGATAGATACACTTTATTTCATTGTCGTGTTATCGCATGATTCATTATTACACAATGGAAAAAGTTAACTCTTTTAGATTCCCAAGATTCTTTATTTATTTTTTAATAAATTTCTCCACCAAAAATCAGAAGTATTTATTTTGTTGATAAAAAAGGTAGAAGAAGTTTACTGATAATAAATAAAGTAGGGCAGGCCTGAGAAAACGGTACAAAGGAAGTAAAAACTAAAAATTAGTTGAATATAAACTACAAACGGTAGAACGGACATAAAACATGCATGTATATCCTCTGCAGCCAATTTTTTTTTCCTTCTAGTGAATATATATCTTTTTTGTTTTTCTGTTTAGCAGGAATTAAGGCAGATTAGTGAAAGAGTCAAATTAAATTTTCAAACCAAAGTTGTTGTATATGCAAATTTCGTTTTATATCACAAAGCATGCGAAAGGGTGCACTATTTTTAGTATCTTTAGTGCGTTACAGTCTTTTCCCTCTTGTAAATATGTAATTTATGTAACTATTAGGGCTACTTAGTGTATTACATATATCTACATAATACATCATATTTATATTCAGATGATAAAGTAAGGAAAATCTAATGTTGATCGGAAGTGGCCGGTGCTTCGACCGTCACGGTTGCAGAACGGTCACTTCCTTGCCGGCAAAGACGCTCGTACTCCGACGATGACCTAATCTTAGGCAACGCAACTTTACCGGAAAATTTGAGGCACAAGGCACATGTAATGATTAGTATAGCAGACAACATCCAGCTAAACTGAAGATTCGCCAATGCTTTTGCCCTGACCTCAGCACCAGGAGACTCACAAGCCACGGCACTACTATGAACAACACTTCCTCGGTTATCGTCTGTAGATGTTGACATGTTACTCACGCAACCTCTAGGAACATACTCTGGGATCCAAAGCATGAAGCCCATGTTCAAGAACCAGCATCCTTGAAACATAACTGAGATTGGGAGGACTAGAGCCGCAGAGAAGGATTTAGGGAAAGAAGCAGAAGCTAGAGCCGAGGAGAAAGAGACGAAAGCAATGAGTTGGAGAAGGAAATGGTAGTGACCTTCAAGACCTGAATGATCAGTGGAGTGAAAATGAAGTAGGAAGAGTTCTTGAGCGAAGAGAGAAGCAGAGAGAACTCCGATTAAACCGGAGAAGAGATCTGAGCAAAGGGTTAGCTCGCAGAAGAGAGCGAAACACGCGAAGATAATGAGATGGAGGAACATGGAAGCATGTTCTAGGTTGTCTGGTTTGAAGGAGGAGAAGTTGAAATTAGGGAAATCTAGGGTTAGGAGAGTGATGGAGAGGAAGGAGAAGAGGAGAATCAATATAAGCTCGAGATGTTTGAGTTTAGGGAAAGGGAACCAGAATTTTGCAGAGAAGGTTTCAGGGCCTTTAAGACAATAAGATCTTATGATGTTGAAGAGATGCCAAAGACCAAGAAGTGCAAGTGAGAGACCGGGCACAAAGTGTCCTAAGAACGTCCCCATTCCAATGTTTTTAAGTTTCAAAAACAATAAACCGTTATTGTGGTGTTGAATGAGGTTTTTGTGATGAAGTGTTTATATAGATGGGGGAAACCATATGTGGTTGCGTGACGGAAACTACCACTAATAAAGCTGAGGAAAAAAGAAGAAAAGGTGGCTTGACCAATACGTAACACTTTAAGATTGTGGTGATGAATATAAAGAAAGTAACTTCGTTATCAAAAACTTTAGTTAACGAAACAGAGCAAAGCATTCGAAAAAAACAGAGAGCAACGTAGTGTAGTTTTTATTCATTCAAATGCGCTCCTTTTTTTTCTTATTCAAACTTTTGAATTTTTCTTTTAAAAATAGAAACTTTAATGTTTATAAGATAGTGATAAACTGATAACAAAAGGTTCGTGCATGCATATGATTATTTGCACGTATTAAAGAGATGCAAAGTCGAGTATGACTTCTTGGAATGTAAAGTTCAAAGAAATATTAGATTCATGATTCATCGATGCTTAATTATGGTGAGTTCAATTGGTTAGAAGGATTAATTATTTCAACTATTTTTAATTTATGTATGGCACTACCTTTTAAAGTGTTTTTTTTTTTAATGCATGTTGTCTATTAAAATTACAAAAAAATGATGGAATATTCAATTTGAGTTGAAGATCCAAAGTGATAAATGTAAAATAATCTTGTATGCAAAGCAGGACTAAACCACTTTTCTAGAGAAGTTCTGAAATTTATGTATAATAAGATTGTCACTGAGATTCAATAATATTCCTCTTTTGATGTAATATAAAACGATATTAATGAATCAGTTGACCTAACTTTTGATTAAGAGATCCAACAAAATAAAGGAGGAGCCAATGAACTATTGAGGGGATATATCGGAGTCACTCTCCATCTACTCCAAGTGGAAACTAAAGAGTGTTTCCACTTCCTTAGAAAATGGCAATTACAATGAATCCATTTACTACCCAATCTAATTATGCTTTTATTTATGATTTCTATTAAGAGAACAAATTTCATTTCCGAATTGAAAAGACAATAGCAAATCTTATACTAACATTTTTTATGCATTGAATTAACTTTTTATTTTATGTAATATCTTCTATATTAAAATGGTTAAAGCTTTTTTTTAATGATGAAAACGATGGTAAAAGAGTTAAAAGATATTAAAATAGTTAAGAGTTTTTTTATGATGAAAAAGATGATTCAAATAGTTTTAAAATGTAAGAAATAATGGTACAAGATAATAAACAAAAACAAGCTTATGGTACCGTCTTTAGTATCACTTTTGGATTAGTAACCATATCAGCTTAGTTTACATATTTTACGATAAAAGAGTTACCAAGCACATGATTCATCATTCACATGATCACATCTATAGTACTCCAAAATTAGGTTGCTGTCGATTGAAAAATGATTCCACGAATGGATATAGTGAAAGCCGATCGATCAGTACTATCTTGATGTTAATACCAAACTAACAAAAACTTGATTGCCATTGTGTTAGGTTTATGATTTTACAACACTAGCAGGATTCATGAAACGTAAATTACGTAAATATTGGGTTGCGTAAAATAAGAAAAGTTGTAGAGAAGCAAATAAAACGTTTTGCAGATCGTTTAGTAACTAATTAGTGCTAAAAGTAGAAATTGGTTTGTTGTTTATACGAACTATGGATCTATTGGGCTTTCCAAGGAAAAGAGCTCTTGGGCTTTTCTTCTCAAGCGACCAAAATAAAAAATTTCCGACCTGCCGGAATCGAACCAGCGACCTAAAGATTGTCTGCTAACACTACAGTCTTCCGCTCTACCAACTGAGCTAAGGTCGGTTACGTTTATTGCATCATTAAATGTGTTTATATTCTCATTTACGTATTAGCCATAACAATACATTGATTCTGATTGAGTCTACGGATTGTAGCATTTTTAAAATCATCAATTATATCATTTTACAATTCATCAATTATATATAGAATTTTTTATGTGTATATCCATGGATTTATAATAATTGGTTGTTCGTATATATTCACCTATTATTTAATACAAATGATTCGTAGGATCAGATCTCATGATTTTTTTTTTTTTTTAATAATTGGTGAATTTTAAAATCACCATTTACGAACAACCAAATATTGTAAATCCATCGAAATACATATAAAATGCTACTTGATTACATAACTTCTTGCTTGCGTATGTTCATCAATCATCAACACAATAAGATATCACATTCTGATCCAAAAGGATCACCTCATTTCAAGAATCTGAACTAACAAATCTTTCTTACGTATTACAAATCTGTAGTTGCAATGTTTATATATTCCAAATATCCAAAATAACAATAAAACACAACAACCCAAAATTAAATTTAAAAAGATGGGATTTTCACATTCAACAACGACAACAACAACCATAGAGAATAAAGAGCCCATAAATATATACAAGGTCACATTTATTACATTTCTTTTATCTTTTTATTTCTCCTTGTAGCGGAATCTTTTACTTTCCATTTTTTTTCTCCACCTTCTTTCCTCTTCTGGTTTCACATGATTTAAAAATACATGCATGCGAATTTTTCAGAGGGAAAAGATCTTAAAACAACAATAAAAAGGAGACAAAGACTTTTTCCACACTTCCAACAAGAAAGACAAAACCACATCAAACGTGGCTGTTCACTAGTTGTCCATCTTTTGTACCAAGATCTACCTAGTTGCCTCCCAATCAATGCCTAAACACAAATCACATGTCCCGCGTAACATATACGCGCCTACGTTGTTCACACGGGGCTAACTCCTTCACGCGTAATCAGTCACACGCCACACTTTCACGGACTTGTCTAAACTCCCACTGTACACTATCCACCGTCGATCACCTTTCTCTCCGTGGTTGTCTCCGTCATCCTCGGCTTCTTCCACCGCCGTTAAACACTTGACTGGTCCGTCGTGATCCATCAAAACAGAGAGACACGTGTGTGAACCGCCGTCGTTTCTTCTCCAAACGCAGATATTCTTATCAGCTCCGCCACTCAAGAGCAAACTCCCGGCGGAGGTGAGACACAACACCGCCATACGGTGGCCGTGAATCGTCCCTTTGTGAGTCAAATACTTTTGCCGTTCCCAGAAGTTAACGGTACCGTCAGAAGAACCGCAGTAAACCACACCGTCCGTTAAATTTACGGCTAAGGCCGTTACAGCGTTCTCTTGTTTCATCAACACTTGTACCAAAACATGTTTCGTCTCTTTACCTTGTACCTCACGTTTCCATACTTTTAACGTGCCGTCTGCTGAACCGGTGAATACCAAATCGTCGAATCCGGCAGCCACAGTGTTAACCGCGTCGTCGTGAGCTTCGATAGATTCTAGACACTTGGAATCGGATAATCTCCAGACCTTAAGCGTCTTGTCCCAAGAACCGGAGTAGAGTAAACCGAGATCTTCGTTTAAGCTCATACACGACACGGCGTCGAAATGTCGGATCTTCACCACGTTTTTCCGGCGACGAGCTTCGACGTAGTTTCTCGGATTCACCGATTTGGTGAGAAACTCTTTGAGAGTTGGTAAGCTTCCGACTCGTGAATATCTCTCAGGGTTCTTCTTTGAGCCTCTCCAAACCCTAATTTTACCATCTTGATGACCGGTGAAAACCCGGTTATCTCCGGTTATCACGATCGCTTTAACAAACCCGCTCGTTGATTTAAACCCGGAGTAATCTTTTAAATCTTTCCAAACACGAATGTTCTTGGAATCGGATCCTGTGAAAAGAAGATCACGTGAAGCAGCAAGAGAGTACACGTGTCCTTCTTGTCTCACGACCGTACCGATCAAACCGTTATCAGGATCATCTTCGAAATCGCTGTTTCTGGTTTGGTATACCCAAGGTGATTTGTGGTAAGGAGAGCAAGTTTGGTTCCATGGTGATTGAGAAGCTGAGGTGAAAGACGTCGTGTTTTCGTTGTTCGGATAGTAAGTTTGGTTCCATGGAGATAATGGATAGATTGGTGATGACGAGTCGCTACTAGCGCTTGAAGCGTTGCTTGGACGTTGAGAATCGCTGTTGGTACGGTTATCACCGTCGCTGTGGTAAGTTTCTTCCTCGCTGGCGAGAGAACCCGATTTCAAGAACGCCGCAAAAGTCATTCTCCGGAGATAATCGTTGTGACTTGGATTATCTTGTATAGCCATAATGATTTCAGGGTTACAGAAACAAGAGATTTATTTTTTGGATTTGATTTGATCAAAAAGAAAAGAAAGATTATGTGGATTCTATAGAAGAATGATAAAAGTGTGTGTTTTGAAATGTTGTTTCTTGAGATTATGAAAGAACTAATAAGAGCATGTAGAAGAAGCTGTGTTGGGGTATATATACAGAGTCGTATGTAGAAAGGTGGGGGCAAAACTGATGACCGTGTAAAAGCGACACGTGGTAGAGTAGACGTGACTGACGAATACTGGGACACCGGTTTTGCCAGTTTCCTTTGAAGAGTCGGAGACCAAAATTTACAAAAAAAAACATTGAAAGTAATATTTTTTTAATTTTATTAGTTGAAAGCAATATGTATGTTTCGTTGACATGGTATTTAATTAATTATTATATTTATATGTAGGGGTGGTGTTTGTGATTATTTGATCAAATGTGAAAATATTTTCACCTAGAAAAGATGTAATATGCTTACATAGGAAAAATAAAATGTATAATATGTTTAATCGATATGTTCCATCGGTTTAAAATACACAAAATTTTCAGATTCGTTCCATTTTGTATGCTTATTATACTTTTGTGAACCTCTATGTAAGTTACGTTGTAAGTACACAAAATATTATTAGTAAGTTTTACTGAAACTGTTTTAATTATTTAACCATGTAATAAAACAGTTGACAAAAATAAAATATAATCCCGTCTTAAATCTATTTTTGGGGTTGGTTGACCAATAAAATAAGATAAGGTATGTGTGGCTGTGTTGTCGGCTCGTCATCTTCACACGTTGCATAACCATAGCGCTAGCGTGAAACGGGGAAAAAGGTATTTCTCGAAGCAGTAAGGGGAATTTTCTTTATTAATATTTTATCATAAACTTCTTCTACATAATAACATAAAGAGAAAAGTTATCTTCTAGACGTTTGACTTTTTCGAAGTAATTTTTTTTGAAGGGTTATTATTAATTGTAGTATCGAATAAAGAAATATAGCCTAGTTTTTGTAGAGGAATTGTTTGATTGAAGGAGGTTACACAAAATTAATGAAGCGGATTATTGTCATTATAAAAGTGTAGAAGAATCAGAAATAAATTATGCCGCTTGCGAATAGACTGCACCAATGCATAGGCACCACCATCCACCATGGTGCAGTGCTATACTTTTCTCAGATCAATAATACGTATCATGGTTCGTTTTCTTATATCATTTTCAACATTTCAATTATTGACATATTTTACCAGATCAATAGCACATTGTATACAAGGTAGAAGTCATTAGCAAATTTATGTGCATTTTGGAATGAGAATACTGGAATGCTGTTAAGTGGATTTTAAAACTTAAATAATACGAAAACAACTAAAAAACATCTTTTTTTTTTTTAATTAAAAAGCCTTAACATATATGAATATAAAACAAAGTTAAAGACCGATAAAAATGATAATTCAATGCAAAATACATATAGGTTCTGATTGGTAATATTGCATAATTTTAGAATAACATAAGTTGCATGGTAAAATCAGCATAATAAAAATCCATAGAATAAAATATCGTTGCATGAAAAAACTGTGTGACTGGATATATTTTGCAAAATAACATAATGTACGTAGTATTATCACTTATCATTAATGATCAACTATTTATCCACTTATCTGTATAATGAAATTATACTTGTATTTTTAGACGATTGTGTTTCATTAAACACTATAAAAATTATTTTGTTGGTAAATTACTTGTAATTGCATTAGAAAAGATACTCCGTCATTATGCTGTTACAAATCAGAGCTAAAGTATTATTCGTAAAATTTGAGAGTGAAGGAGTTAGAATAATGTCAATAGTTAGATGGAAAAGCAGAAAAAAATAAACAGGAGTACTAGAAAATAATACTTATAGGTATATATATAGGTATAATACTTATGCAAAAAAAAAGTTAGAGTAATAGAAAATAAAAGAAATAAATTCATATGATTTACTATTAGTTTTTATCTATGATAATATGTAGAAGAATAAAGCTATAGAAGTTTTACCTTTCTTTTTGTTCACATAATTAGCAGCAAAATATAGTAACTGAGTGAAATTAGCTTTTCTTTTTCGTATATTTATTCTAACATGATTTTATAACTAGACCCATATTTTTAGTTTTTGTGATAACCATTAATTTGTTCTATTACGTAAGAATAGTCACTTTCCATTATTTCCTTTCTACATTTTTTTTTTTTTTTTTTTGGACAAACATATGATTTCATTAATTAAAACTCAACCGATACAAGAGTAAATGATCAATATCCCAAAGATTAGAAGGTTACAAAGAAAAAGAAAGGTTTTCCTAAAAGCCTTAAGCAAATAAAAATAAGATATCATGTAATGATCTATGAGAGTTTTGAAACAAGTATTTAAAAGTAGTTTGAAGCATGTGAGATCATAGTTACTTGATTGATTATCCTTGAAGGATTCAAAGGATGACATGATAGTCATGATCATACGACAGACATAGAAAAGGGAATCAGAGCTAAAGATCTCACCGGAGCGAGGTGCTATTGCAAAAGCAATGCATTGACAAAGATTAGGTAGGTAGCAGATCGGGTGATGGTGATGAAGCTGAAAATTGGTTGTCTAGCTACGTCGGATGAGACCATTAGCGTACCGGGCGAAAGACCAAAGGTCTGCAAACCAAAATAATCATACCAAACAGAGGGATCAAAAGCCAAATATTGCCAGAAAAATATATTAATCCGTAACGGTGCAGATGGGTTCTCTCTCAGATGGGACCCATAGCCAAGGAGATAAAAGAGTCCACACAAAGCAGGTAGTCGGATTGGTATTAAGGAATAAGAGACATGCATATACTTTTGTTCTACTGATACCACAGACAGGGTACAGTTCTTTGAGATGACACTGAAAGAAGGTTGTTTTGCTTCGTCGAGTGAGCACATTGGAGTCCACTAAAAAAGACTAGGGAGCTGCAAGCCTTGACAATCAGACCAAAACAAGGGGGAATAACTCAGAACAACCGGGAAAATATGACAAAAAGGAACAATGCAGGTGGACTCTCTCTTATATGGCACCCTTTTCCAAAGAAAAAAAGAAATCCACACAAAGCATGTAATCAGATTGTCAATAAAAGAGTTGAAGCAAGCTTGATCCTATGGGTTGTTGGTAGCATAATCAGGGTAGGTTGGGAACTGGAGACGCTAAATGGTTCAGAATTCAATAGGCCTTGAATCATCCAGTTGAGATACCCAACAAACAATGACACTAATTGAGCAATAGCCAGGGGTCTAGCATAATCTCTGTACATCCAAAACACTCTAGGAAAACGGAGTCTACAATGCAGTCTTCGAACAAAGAGAGATACCAATGGCCGATAACAAAAGGACCTATAGAGAACCTGGGCTTTTGAGAATTGGGCAGTAACACTTAGGATGCTTGCAGACCGAAAATAGGTTTAGGGTTCAGCCCCACAAATCGAAGAGATACTGTGAGAGACCCGGGAGATTTGGAAGTGTGGTGACTGCCGGAAGAAAGTGAAGGGAGCTTCAGCTTCTCTGTTGAAAGCATGTTCGACTATACCAAGCTCAAAGGGTGATTTGTACTTGAGGCGGGAGTCGATTAACGGAGGAGAGTCGTTTCTCTGAAGAAATCATCGATCTCCCTCGGCGCTGTCTCCGTCTCGCAAGACTCAGGTGGCGAAGGAGGAGAGGGTTCTACAAAGACGACAAGAATTCCAGATCTAAAGGTGCAAGGACAATTGGACTCTAATGCCGCTGTCAGAAAGGTTGAGACAGTGGAGCAAAGAGTGGTTCTCGCCAGACTCGCGCTCATTTTGAAAACGATGGTGAACAAACCTTTACTGCGATTTTGGGTTCTCGAGAAGGGAAGAGGAACAGTTCAAAAGGGGAAATAAAAAGGGGGAAAAGATTGAGACTTCGATCTAGGATAGTACAAGAAGGTAGAGAGGGGGTTAAAGGTCAGGAATTCCCAACGTTGGCGGTCGGAATCCCCACCGGTGTCAGAGATGTGTGGTAGAAGCAGCGCCTCGATATTCACGTCTGGGAGAGAAATTAGGGCAAACTTGAATATCATATTCATCTTCTCTTATGTAGCTAAAGATCTCTTGAAATCTATAAACTATTAACTAATCTACACTACAAAGTAAAGAAAAATAAAGAAAATGTAGTAATAAAACATTACAATATTCGAAGTGAAAGTTTTGGTTAATTTGAATAATTAAAGTGGCTTTTATAATTAGTTTGATGAATATAATTTCATAATATATATAAATATATAATACTTATAATTTATATAGCTATGAATTATATAATAAATATATGGAAAAGCAAAAAAAAGTTGAGTAACACAAAATAAAATGTGAAGTGACCTTAGTGCAGTGGCAGGAGGTAAATCCATTTGTAGAAGTCACCATCACACCAAGGATCGAGTCATGCTTCCTAACGAATATAGCAATTTGGCTAATAGGCCGGCCAGTTGTGGCCCAACGGTTGACAAAAAAAAAACAAAAAAAAAATAAATGATTTATTATTAGTTTGTCTTTAATGTTGATATATGATAACATTTTTTAAGGTCAAATCTATATATAATTTATATTTTTCTTTCTTTCTTCACATGATTGAGAGAAAATAAAGTAATTGAGTGAAAATAACTTTTGCTCTATCTATCGTATATTTATTCTATCATGATTTTCTAATCAGCCCGATATTTTAAACTTTTCGTGATAATCAATTAACCGTTAAGTTTTGAAAGTGATTATATAAAGTTGAGTTTTAAAAGTTAGGCATTAACAGGATTTTGACACGTGTCAAGTTATTAATCTGAGATATTGACATGTGTAAAAGTTTAGTATTTAATAGGAGAGATTTGAGATTATGACAAATAACAAAAAAATTGTTTAAACAATATTAATAATGTAAAAAGATAATTATAAAAATTACAAAAGTAAACAGTTTTTTAAAAAATAATTATAAGGCGATTATATATTTTATAAAATTCGAAATTATAACATTATTTACTTATTTTTAATTTAAGTTATTAATTCAACAAAAATAGAAAAAGGATTAAGGAAAATATACAGTTAATTATTAATTCTAAAAATGTAAATACTCACTTCTATGTAAACATAGATCGTCTCACATTTTTCAGCTAACAAAATAATTTATTCAAAAATACTGGTTTAAACTTTGTTCTATTGGTAAAAAAGTTTTAATGGGAAGGTAATTTTTTTATTTTTAAAACAATAACTTTCTCCTACTTTTTTTTTTTTTTCATTTTGGAATAGGTAAGAGTAATATGTTGACCAAAACAAAGATTAATATATGCGTTTTCTTTTTCTAATACTGTATTTTAAAATTTAATGTAGTATTTTTAGATTGTTTTATTTAATTTATCTTTTCACCTTTCAATTATTTGGGATTCATATATTATCGTTATCGTGATTATAATTTCTATTATTTCTTTATTATGTCAAATTAATTTTCCTCTAATTTTTCAACCTTTATTGGTTGGTCACATACCATTTTTTGTGCAAACATAATTGTTACCTTTCATTCAATCCTAAAGGGAGATAAAGAGTAGAAGCTCATCAACATTTTTTTTTTTTTTTTTTGTCAAACATACGATACTTCATTTCTCAATTAGGGTTCATTACAAACAAAGCCTCCTTTGCAAGAGCATCAGCTCGTTGATTAAAGTTCCTAGGCAAGAAATTGAAAGAAAAAGAGAGAAATTGAGAGGATAGTAATAGGATATCATGTAGAATCCCATGGAGTTCCTTGGATTGGATCTCCCGGTTGAGGGCTTTGACAAGATTTGACGAGTCTGAAGCAAAGATGATGTTGGTGAAACCCAATTCAATTGCAACTCTCACTGTTGCCAGAGTTGCTAGAGCTTCGGCCATCAACGGTGAGGACACCTGCGAAGCTGACGATGCTCCTTCCAGGATTGTGTTATCGTTTTGATCCCTGAAGGCCCAGCCGAAACCTGCATGTCCGTCTATTCTCCAAGCGCCATCAGAACAAGCCTGAATGGCCACTCTACGATTTGGGTCCCGATTGGCAAATTGAGGCTTGGTAGGTTCTTTCGTCACTCTGTATTGTGCCTCTTGCCATTCTCGACCTCGTAAAATGGTCATGGATAACACATCAGTCATTGAGGTTCGCTCTTTATTGAACAGCAAGCGGTTCCGCGTCGTCCACAAGGACCATAAGATCCACGGTGCCAACGGTCCCAAACTTATCCCTGTGGGAGGAAAGCATAGCATCTTGTTAACTAAGGTTAAACCAGCTTTTGTCGATAGAACTTCCTCTGTCACAATGGGATTGACCAAAGGGGTTAGATTCCACAGGCGAACCGCAAAGGGGCAATGGAAGAAGAGGTGCAAAGTTGTCTCCTCTGCTCCACAATGAGGACACTCAGGGTACAGGTTGATGTGCTTTTGCAAGAGTTTAGAGCCCACAGGTAGAGCCTCTTGTGCGAGTTTCCATAGAAACATCTTAATCTTGGGAGAAACTTTAAGTCTCCAGATTGTTGAGGTCCAATTGAAGTCAGTAGCAGGGGGCGGTACAAAGGCCAGATCACCTTGTTCTCTGTAGGTTAGGGTCTCATAGTAGCCGGATTTCACTGTGTAGACTCCTGATGCTGTTGGTAGCCAGGCCCATTTATTGGTTGCTCCTGTTGTGCTTGGTCTGATTTTCAGAATGTCCTCCTCATAAGCTAGTAGTAATTCTCTGATTAAAGGCACATTCCATTCGCCAGAGCTTGGTATGAGTAAATCCGCAACCTTTAGTTTACTTGAGGCTTCAGTAGGTGGTCCGCCGGGACATTGGGGAAAAGATAAGGAGAGCCAGGGGCTATACCAGATTGGTGTAGTTTCACCATTACCAATTAGGCGACCCAGTTTCCGTTTTAAGAGGTCTCTCCCAAGGCAGATCCCTCTCCAACCATGGGATGCATAGGCTGATACAAAGCAATCCAAAAAGGAGGTACCCTTACAGTACTTTCCCATCAGAACTCGGGACAGTAAACATTCCTGATTTGTAAGTATCCGCCAACTGAGTTTAGCAAGTAGGGCATCGTTAAAGGTCTTGATATCTCTGAAGCCCAGTCCACCTTGTTTGAAATATCTAGTCATTCTTTTCCATGAGATCCAACACATCTTCTTCTTGCCCGAGTTGGAGTCCCACCAAAACCTAGTAAGAGCTGACTGGTTTCTTTTGCATAGAGCATTAGGTAATTTGAAGCACGTCATGGTATAAGTAGGCATTGATGCAAGCACCGATTTGAGGAGTGTCAGTTTACCTGCTGACGAGAGGAATCTAGAGGACCAGCTAATTGCTCTTTGCTGGATATGGTCCACAATTTGAGTGAAAAGATCTTTTTTCTTATGCCCAAATAGTTCAGGGAGGCCCAGGTATTTCCCCTGACCACCTTCTTTTGTGATATCTAGTTCTCTTTTGACTCTTGCTTTGGTTTCTGCACTTGTGTTCTTTGCAAATGTGATAGCTGATTTATCAGTATTAATCTTCTGACCCGAAGCTTCCTCATATTTTTGTAGAATCGATTTTAGCTTGGCGCAACTCTTGTGATCCGCTCTGCAGAAGAACATCGTATCGTCAGCAAAGAGTAAGTGATTGACTCGTTGGCTCTCTTTTGCCACTCTGATGCCAGGTAGACTGCCTTGACCTTGTGCCTTATTGCATAAGCCTGAGAGAACTTCACTGCAGAGGATGAAGACGTAGGGAGAGAGTGGGTCTCCCTGTCTAATACCTCTTGTTGGTACTACAGAGCCTAAAGCTTGGCCATTGATCAGGTATGAGTAGGATACCGAGGTAATGTACTGCATGATCCATTGGATCCAGTGTTTATGAAAGCCCATTCTGTTAAGTACAACTTCAATGAAATCTCATTCTAACATGTCGTATGCTTTGCTCATATCAGTCTTTACTGCCATAGAGACTCTCACTTTTGCATTTGATGTTTTAAGGTAGTGCAGAGTTTCATGGATGATTAACACATTGTTCGAGATTGCTCTGTGGGGAACAAAAGCCGACTGGTTTTCTAAGATACAGGTATGCAGGATCGGTTGTAATCTCTTTGTCAATATTTTTGAGATAATCTTGTAATACACGGAGCATAAAGCTATTGGCCTGTAGTCTGAAACCTTTTGTGGACTTGGTATTTTGGGTATGAGTCTGACATGTGTATGGTTAATATGTTTAGATAGCATACCAGAGACAAAGAAAGCTTGGATTTCTGAAGTTATTTCTATTCCCACTGCGCTCCAGTTTGATTGGAAGAAGCTGGCTAAGAATCCATCAGGGCCTGGGGCTTTGTCCGGGTGGATGGCAAAGCATGCGTTTTGAATCTCCTCTGTGGTTGGTATACTGATTAGTGCTTCGTTGTCCTGAGTGGATATGCAAGGTTTGAGAACTTCCAATACGACACTCTTCCTATCTCTTGACTGAGAGGTAAATATTTGTTGGAAGTAGTCAGTGATAGCTTTTACAATTTCCTTCTCCTCGAATATTGGTGCTCCCATTGCTGATTCCATTATAGAAATATTATTAATTGATCTTCTTCCTTTTGTAGCAGCGTGGAAGTAACCTGTATTTTTATCCCCCAGAGTCAGCCAGAGTTGTCTGCTCCGTTGCTGCCAGAATGCTTCCTCTTGTTTATAAGCAGCTAAGAGTTTTTTATTGATGAGAGAGATTTCCTCTTGATTATCTGAACTGACACTCATGCTTTCTTCCAGTTTCTCTCGCAGTTCATTGATCTCCTTCTGGCTGTTCTCGTGTTGCTCTTTGCTCCAAGAGATTATTGCATGGCGGCACGCACTAATACGATCGTTGATTGTACCCGCAGGTAATGACGCCCATGTATCAAGGATCATGTTACGAACTTCCTCATTATCCTTTAACCGCCTATCATATCTGAATAAACTCTTTCTACGCTTTTTGATAGGGTCAAAAGAGGTAACTAGAGGACGATGATCAGATCTTTCGAATCTCAGGTATTCACTGCGACTCTAGGGGAATTCTACTACCTATTCACTGTTAGACATAGCCCTATCCAGTCGACAGCGGACCAAATGGGTATGTCTTTTTCCTCTCCAAGACAGAAAACTCCCAGTATGTTTTAAATCATAAAGATCACAACTTGACATAAATGACCTTAACACAGTAAAGGAACCTTCTGTTCTTTGTGGACCACCTACCTTTTCAGTTTCATTTATGATATCATTAAAGTCCCCAGTGAGAAACCACGGACCACTTCTACAGGCAGCAATATCCTGGATCTGGTTCCAAATAAGAGAGCGTTTGGAGTGGTCCGGTTCTCCATACACAAAGGTAGAGTGGAAAGTTTTACCCTTTGATGTAATATTTGTATCAATAAAGTTTTGGCTTGACTGAAGGATCTCTATTTCAACATTTGGTTTCCAAAACAAGGCAAGTCCACCAACAGATTTTGCAGAAGGGGGGACTAAGAAGGACGACGAGTAGTTCATCTAGTCCAAGTGTTGGAGCACCAATTCTGACGAGTTGTGTGTCTCCATGAGGAATAATGTGTGCGGGAAAATCTTTCTCTTGATCTCCCTAAGTCGCTGGCCTGTTATGGGATTCCTCAACCCACAACAATTCCAGCTCAGAACTCTTAAGGAAGAGGTGTTGGCGGATTCTGAAAATCCACCACTTTCTTTTTACTCGTCGGGATCAAGGTAATTTGGGGGTTTGGTGTTTTTGAAGTTTTTGATTTTCCAGGTCTTGAGGTTCCAACCTCAGAGTGGGAGCCTCTGTTTTTAGGATCTTTTGATTTGTTAGATCCCCCCATGGCATCAGTTTTCCCATCATTGGCTTTTCCTGCTTTCTTTGGGGATCCTAAGGTAAAGTTTTGTTTTTGTGATTTAACTCCCCTCAAAGTCGTGTTGGCTTTAATTGTACTTTTTGCTAACGGTGGTCGCCCTCGTCCTCTCTTGTGGTTTTCCACTTCCTGTGAGGGTTGTCTAGGTAGGTTCTCGTTTGGGACTTTCCTTGGAGAAAACCTGTCCTGTACTGGTGACGATACCGGTTGTAAAGAGCCAGGATCTGGGCTTGCAGACGGTGCAAGGATGCTATCAGCCGTGTTAGCCATAAGGTTTCTACTCTCTCCTTGTATAACTCACATTTTCCTAGCAGCACTTTCGGTTTGGTCCACACAGGATGTGTACTGAATTGTAAATTCCCTGAGATCATTCAAAATTTGTTCTCTTGATATCGCTTGTACTGGTGGAGGCATGGTCGGCTCTGGGCTAGTAGCTGATCTTTCTAAAGGCGGACGTCGAGGTCTGGAGGAAAAGGAAGCCTCCTGACAGGTCCGCACAGAGGAGGTAGGTTTTTCTCGCCACTCCAGATTATGTTGTCTAGGATAGTTATCATTTCCTTGCTGAGACCAGCTTTGTCTTTTGTCTCGTTGATAGGATCTGGCTTGCCGGTCAGGAGCTCTTACAGGGGATCTGCGATGGGAGATGTGAGGATGGTTGTTAGACCTAGTCTCCATTTGGGAGTAGGATCTATCGTCCAGATTCATCGCTTTCCTCTTCTTGTGGTTATACTCCTGGTCGGGTAAATTTCTTGGTTCACTTGCTCCTACAGTTGCTCTTGGCGCTGTAAAGTTATCTTCAGGAGTGTAGTAGTTCCTGTAAAGTTATCTTCAACCTAATGGTTAGATAAAGTAGGCTAATCAAACACAAGCTCACAACAAACATAGATAGATAGATTGGAAAAACATAAATTGTTGTTGATAGATCCATAGGATTTCGGAGACTTTGACACCCTGGTTTGCGGATAGGTATAAAAGAATTGATTTGCCCACCTATGTCATCAAAGTGCACTTATCTTTTCGATCGAGGGTCATGAGAGAACTCCATAGTTAAGCATGCTTGAGCTGAAGTAGTAGCAGGATGGGTGACCTTCCGGGAAGTGATTGTCGGAACTGTACGAGTAAGGACAAAATATAGGGAAAGATCATATGATGATTTGTATGGAAAGCCTCCCAGACGTAACAAACCGGCCGTAGGATATGGGTGGGCCAGAAGTAGAAGCGGTGCCCACTGAGAAAGGTGGGACCATAGACTGGGAGTGGACATGAGGCTCATTAATCAAGGTGGCAGTTGGGGCGTTCCAGAAACAAAGGCTACATCATGGTGTTTCAAAGACACTTACACAAATACATTGGAAAATTTAAAATTAGTTACTATCAAAAGATTTTATAACGTTAGAAAATGGTATTTAGTTTCATTGGATATCGGAGCAAGCCATTTTGAGATAGCTAAAAGACGTGAACATATTTTCTCTACACATGAGGAGGGCAGAGCCGAGGTTCTCTCTATGGTGGAGAAGGTTGGACGCAAGGTTATCTCTCCAAGGGAAGAAGGTGGAGCCAAGGTTCTCTCTATGGTGGAAGAGGTTGGACGCAAGGTTCTCTCCATAAAGGAGCAGGGCGGAGCCGAAGTTCTCTCCATGGTTGGTCATACACTATTGTAATGTTACATCATTGATTAGTATACTATGTAATATATTTTTTATTCAGCCAAAAATTTTAGTAACTAAAAAAAAACTATGCAAAAGTGAAAGTAAAAAGATATATAATAGTTTGCTTAGTGTTTATACATACATTTTCTAGGTGGTGGTAAAAAATATATTTGTAACATACAATATATTTAGGTGTAAAAAATACGCTTTTAATGGTAACATAAATAAAGGATTTGTCAATGGATATAAATCAGTATATTATAAAAAAAATAAAACTTATAAATAACTTACAACAAATTTTAATATATTTATGTTAATTTTAATTTTATTTACAAAAATTTAAATCCGCTCATCGGGCGGGTTCTTATATAGTATATATATATATATAAGCAAATTGGATCTTCACACACGGGCTGAGGCGATGCAAGGCTTAGGAGTGAGACAAGTGGGCGGCCTTGGTAAGTATCTGGGACTTCCAGAGCTCTTTGGTCGGAAGAAACGGGAAATGTTCAACACCATAGTTGACAGGATAAAGCAGCAGTCAAGAAGCTGGTCAAATAGGTCACTTTCCCTGCTGGGAAGACTACCATGCTGAAAATCAGTGCTTGCTTCAATGCCCACATATGTCATGTCTTGTTTTAAATTGCCAGGGTCGCCTTGTAAATGTATCCAATCCGCCCTCACTCGTTTCTGGTGGGATGAGTCTGAAGATAATAAAAAGATGTGTTGGGTAGCCTGGTCAAAAATGACAAACCTAAAGAAAGACGGGGTCTAGGCTTTCGAGACATACCAGACTTCAACAACGCGCTCCTAGCCAAGGTGAGCTGGAGAATCTTAACACACCCAAAGAGCCTCTTAGCAAGGATCCTACTAGGCAAATACTGCCGCGACTCTCCCTTCCTAGAATGCACTGTCCCTTCTTCAGCCTCTCATGGCTGGAGAGGAATTTGTATTTCCAGAGACTTCATTAAAATCCATCTAGGAAAGGCAATAGTATCTGGGACATCAACTCGGATTTGGCATGATCCTTGGTTGTCCCTCTCCTCACCCACTCGTCCATTGGGACCACCTCCTGAAACCTCCCAACACTTAACCGTAGCAGATCTTATCTGCCCCTAAACTTTGAACGGGAACACAGAGAAAGTGAAATCCTTACTCTCGAAGTATGAAAAAGAGATCTTGGCCATCCGTCCCAGCACACATGGAGCAGATGATGGCTATATATGGCTGCTCAAAAAGTCTGGAGAATATACAGAAAAATCAGGTTATCAGGCACTAACTATGAGGCGAGAGCATCAATCACAATATGAAGATCCAAACCATGGTTTTAACTGGGAGATCTGGAACTTACATTGCTTACCGAAGATTAAACTCTTTCTCTAGAAGATAATGAGGAATGTGCTTCCAATGGGTGAGAACTTGAGAAGCCGCGGTATTAACCGAGCTGCTACTTGCCCTTTTTGTGGTCAAGAGGAGAAGACTCCACCTTTTCTTTCATTGTACCTTTGCCAGGAAAGTTTGGGAGCAGACGCCGACCAAAAGTCGATTTGACCCAGCTGGTATTCAAAGTATGAAAGTGGGTATTGAATGTTCTCGGTCACTTATCTGCTTACCACCGACCGGAACTGCGGTTGGGGCTCTTGGAGCCTGGATCCTGTGGATGATTCGGACATGCCGCAACAAGCTCATTTTCAAACAGAAATCTATTCCCCCAGTGGATGCGATGATGCAGTCTATTACTCAAACCCAAGAATGGTTCTTAAGCCAAACTCCAGAAAATCCAAGATTGTACACAACTACGCACCGACAACGAGCGGAATTTACTACAGACCTGATAAGATACTCTACGGATGTTGCCTAGAAGGAAGACTCACGAGATGCCGGCTTTGGCTGGATCTTCACCGATACTTTCTCAGACTCTTAAAGAACGGGAAGTGCTAACTCACACCATATCAGATCGCCACTTACGGTGGAAGCAATAGCACTGTACATGACCCTTCAACACGCCTCTGATCTAGGCTATCAGATGCTTTTGTTTGCCTCTGACTCACACAAGTTGATTAAAGCGATTAATTTGGAACTCCAGCTGAAGGAGATTCACGGGATTCTACATGATATCCTCTTGCTAGCTTCGAGTTTTGAAGAAATCTCCTTTATCTTTGTCCCTCAAGGAAGGAATCGGCAAGCTGATGAGATTGCGAAAAATCTATCTATTCTTGTACTAACTGTATCGGGCTTACCGGTTCAACCGAACCTGATTATATCAAATTCTGGTTACGTTAAGTCTAATGCAAGTTGATTGATAAAAAAAAAAGTAAATTGGATCTTTAACTTTTTAAATTTTAATATTTATTATTTTTCTCTGATTTGAAGGAATATTAAAATTTAATAATAAGTTTGTTCCATAAATTAAAATTAATCCAAAAACTTTTGATCGAATGGAAACGGATTACGAATCAAAGAAAATGAATCGAGCGAATATAATTTTTTCTTTTCAAGTTCAATATGTCGGCCGGCCATCACTGTTCCTTGTATCAACTTTTATTATACATCACATGATATTAGTTATCATTACAAAGACAAAACATGAGCTTGTGACTTGTGAGTCGTGATTACTCTTTTTCTAGTTACTGTGTCTGTATTACTATTAACCATGCAAAAAGTATCATCCTCTGCTTATTCGAATTAAATAATTTTTTGAAAATAAAGTTGAGGATACTATGATTTTGGATATATATATTTTTGTGCAAACCTATTTTTTTTTGGATATTTTCAAAATTCTAATTATTACGACCGAGTTTGACATATTTTGGCTGTTCTACATACCAGCCACGATAGCATATCGTTACAAATACTTTTGATTTATCATTATCGTTAAACAAAGAACCGCAATATTATTTTGATAAAGTTTTGAGTAATGAGAGCAATAATTTTTTTATAACAGTATTACAGTAATCAGTAATGATGAAAGCAATATTTTTACCATAAAGCAACATCGTTAAGAAGATCCAATATTATTAAGAAGGAATAATATAATATCAAGTTCTCTATTTCTCTATAATAACCCAAAATTTTGATTATCACATGCTAACTTTATTCGGGTCATGGTTTGTGATGCATACGTGACAGTTTTGGATTATTATAATATACTACTATATTATTAAAATTTTAGTGTTCTATCTTAATTTTGTTTTAATATTTTTTAATGAAAATATATGCATGATTTATCTGCCTGCAGGTACGTACATCGGTACATGTGTTTTTTATTTTGGGCTAAACCACTACCAGTTACTTACATGTTAAATATGGAAGAGACTACATATATATGATAAATATGTATCATTAAAGAAAAAAAAAAGCTAAGCACGTATATCTATATTATTATTTTTGAAGTATATTTTGTGTTATGCTCTTGAAGTTTTGGTTATTTAATTTGTTTTATTTATAATATTAATTTCTAACTATTTTATTTTCCTAAAATAACAATTCTTGTAAACTCATTTAATCTATATTATTATTTTTGAAGTACATTTTATGTTATGCCTTTGAAGTTTTGGTTATTTAATTTGTTTTATTTACAACATTAACCCCCTAACTATTTTTCTACAATAACAATTTCTGGAAACTCATTTAATGGAACAATATTGATCGAACAAATTTATTTACACTTATTGCCATAGTAAGCTTGACACCATCTAAATGACACAGCCGAGTTTGAGTAACAAATGATTACAATCGCAATAATTATTATAACGTTAATAAAGTTCATAAAAACTAGAACCCAACTTTTAGAAACTCAATAATCGAATATATTTAACTTTAGCATCAAGAAAAACATTTAATATAGTATATACCATGTTAAGAAACTGAATATTATTCTGCGATAATGTTATCAACTCAAATAGAAAAACACTAAAATCTCTCTTTTATTGCTACGGATCGTAAACTCCTTGCTCATCAAGCATTTTCCATGTATAAATATCAAATTCACAAACGAAACACAACACACAACCAAAACCACTAATATGACGGTTTTCAAACACGGGTTAAACCACTAATATGACGGTTTATTGTTATATAGCGGAACATGTTATTAACATGACGGTTTGAATTAACATTAATATAAATATAAAATATTATTAATTCGGTTTTGAAACACGGATTAAATCTTTATTTAATTATTTGGTCAATACCACTAATATAAGAATATTAGACATATTAAATCAGGGTAATTTAACTAAAATTTTGTAAAACAATTAAATCATTGGTAAAATTGTGACTTAATCCGACAATAGCTTATAAATTACATATTTATGTATTTATTTCCCCTATTATTGTTCTAATAATTGACAATCCAAACAAAATTATTATTTAATTAAACAAAACAAATTAAATATAAAAAACAAAAAAAATTAAAATATTATTATTTAAAAAAAAAATTGTCCCACGGTGTACCGCGAATTAAAATCTAGTATGTCTTTATCATAACAAATAAACATTTTATTGTATGTCTTTATCATAACAAATAAACATTTTACTGATTAATAAATAAGTGTTTTGAGTTTTTTTGTTAAACGGCATTCAAGTGTTTTGAGTTTTGACATATGGAATCCGTCATGTCATGTGTGTATGTTTTTCTTCTTTCCAAAAAGAAAAAAGTATACTTTCCAAAACCAAAGTAGTAAGAAAACGAGGCGTATAATATCCACTGCATCTGTACAATAATACGTTTATATCTTAAAATGGTAGTTTTTGAAACGTAGCAAGATTCCGTTGACTTGAATGTATGTGGCGTTATTTATCCAATTTACTTATATATCTTGATTTGGTAGGTTTTGTAACGTAGCAAGATTACGTTGACTTTGATGCATGTAGCAGTGGCATGGTGATCCATTGCATTGCAGTTTCACAAGCAAACTGGTTGTGCCTTGAAAATAATATCTTAAGAGATATTTTAATCAAGTATCTAAAAATGTCTTTAAAATATCTTGAAGATATTATAGCATGAATTGAAAGGTTGTAAAAAAAAAAGGTTCTATGAAGACATATCAGATTATCAGGTCATCTAACATGGACACGTGTCCACTTCGTCTATACAACAAATATATGCAATCTACGCGATTAGTTTAATTAAGAAATCTAAGCACGTAAGCGTATCACTAGAGCGTATCTACAAATACTATAAATAAGAGTTAAATAATTTTGTCTCGTGTGGACTGTTACACTTGTATATCACTCGTTTTAGCTTAGTTATTAGTATAAACGTAAATTATATACTCTAAAGTTGCTTATTAGCATTGTATTGAGATCACCCAACACATGCATGATATCTGGCCTTGTTTGACGGACCGAAACATTTCAAGAATCTGGTTTTATTAATTTTTTTGATTTGACGAAGGAACCATGTTTAGCTATTTCGTGCATTGCAAGTTTGCAACCCAAAAAAAAAGAAGAGATTATTATATATGCTACGTGGAGAGATCTCCTGATAATCCGCTTTTTCTTCTCCGTGTTGTGTCAAGACATGTGCATTGTGCAATAAGTATGTAAATGCGATTAGATTGCTCTAATCATCAGTTTTTCTTTTGACCATGACTTAATCTTTTGGTTTCATCAAATGATATGGACTCCAAAGCTAGACACCTGTCGGTTCGTGAAACATATTTTTTGTTACAAACATCGTTTAGCAGATAACATTGTTTTTAGAAAGAGAATAATTAAATCAAGTAAGTAAGAGTAGTATGTTACTTGTTGCTCAATTAGTTTTATTTAGTTTATGATCAATCTACAAAATCCAATGCTAATATTAAGAAAGAGAAAGACGTAATATGTACTTGTTTCACTTTTAACGATTAATAATATATTTATGTAACTTTTATGATTATGATCAATCAATCGTAATAGAATGATACAGTTTAGTTGATTTATACATTATTTTTAGGTAAATGTGAAATCACCCACAAAGAGAAAGAGAAATTTACCTCCGTTTTACTATCTTTTGTGCTGGCATCATATGGATCACTTAAAGTTAATAATTCATAATTATGTTTTCAACTCAAATAGATAACTTTGTTTTGATTAAACATTGACTTCAAATCTTAAGGATAAAATACTTATCAAGAAAAAAAAATTAATAAGTAAATTTTGCTTAATATAAAATATAAGATTTTCCAAACTATGTATTGATGAGTGTATATAGAGAGGATCCGAACACAATTTTAACATATCATACAACCAAAATAGCAGCAGAAAAATGAATAGCCCGGTCGGTGTCTATGCCATGGACCTCTTTGCTTCCGAATAAAGTTGATCAACTATGCCCTGAAATAAACAACAAAATTAGTTTTTCAATCTTCAAACTGGATTAGTAGTAGAAAAAGTAATATGCATGAGTAAGGACAAGTCCATGATCATAGAGATTCATAGTACATTTGCGACACATCACGAATGTGATTTTGGTAATCCGTTATAGGTAATTAAATCCGTTATAGGTAATTAAATGTTCATCAAGAAAAGAAGAAAGTAAGTAGAAGATTACCTTGTAATGTTGGAGGAGCTGTGGCCTTTTCAACTTGAAAGTTGGGGTTATAAGATCTCTTTCAATATCAAAAGGGGTTGGTTCCAAATGAATAGCTTTTAACATTTCAAATCCTTTAAGCTACAAATACAAACAATATAATTTATTCTCAACATTCATAAAAATCAATTAAAAAAAATATATATTGAGATTAATCAGAAGTGTGTACGTACTTGGTATTGCTTTGCAGTAGAGTTGAGCTCATCCAAGAAGTATTTTTGAGCTTTAAGATTTTGACATAGAGACTCAAAATCATTGGGAAATTGGTTATTGAGTTTAGCCCAATCTTCAATAGCTTTTCTATCAGGTACAACCACGCCTACCAAAAACGACTCAAAGCTGTTTCCATAGATCCATATCTGTCAAAATTATTGGTAGATATAGTACTATTGTTAGACAACATTTAGCCAATTACACTGTGATTATGGTTATTGAAACAAAAATACCATTTAAAAAAAAAATTGGATAAATACCTGAGCGATGAGGGGACATCTTGAGTAAGTGTTTTCGAGGTTTTCGACAGCAACATATTCACCTTGAGACAACTTGAAGATGTTCTTCTTCCTATCTATGATCTTCATTGAACCATCTTCTTGCCATTCTCCAATATCTCCTACACATATCAATATAATCAAATTTTACAATTATATTCACTATATGTAAATGTCAAAATAACCATTCAAAAGGTACGTGTGGAAATACTAGTCACTTAATAAATACTCTGGACATACATTAGAAAAATTCGTGGTTAAAAAAATTACAAGACCAAGATCAATTAAATACCTGTGTGAAACCATCCATCGATAAGGACTTGATCAGTTAGATCTTGTCTTTTATGGTAACCAGAAAACATTGAATTCCCTCTAAGACAAATCTCTCCTCTTGGCACATCAGCGGAAAAGGCGTCGTAACCCATCTCCGGTACGGACACTAGCCTTGCCTCCACCGTAGGCATTGGCACACCCACTGTCCCCACCATAGAAAATACTCCGGCTAAGGTCGTGAAGCTTCCTCCACAACTCTCAGTCAATCCTATCACATTTCATTGGAGTCGGTTAATCCCCGAACCAAAAGATCGGTTTCATGAATTAAAAATCGGTTCAGGTAGACTTACCATAACCTTGAGAGAGGTTAGAGGCAGGAATGACTCTCAAGAACTCCTCAACATGACGTGGTAGAGGCGCTGCACCTGATAACAACATATGAGCTCTTCCTCCAAATGCTTCTTTTATCTGTCACAAATTCAATTTCTGACTATGTAAGTCTATCATGTTATTTCCGTCTTATCTTCCATTTAAGAAGTTAAAAGAGAAGAGTAAAACAAAAAAAAAAGTTGATTCCAAATTACGCCATATTATATAGATTATTTTATATTAAGTTGTAATATGAAATCTAATAGTCTTCAATTTCTACATTGTAAATAATACACTAACCTTATCAAACATAAGTCTGTCTAGACGAGGAGAAGCTTCCTCTTGGGAGAATCCTTTTTTCATATTCCCCAATTTGCTGTATTGACAAGATGATTTCAAATATTCAGTCATCCTGATCTGTAGGTTATATAACAGTTTAATTTGGAGAAACAAAGGAAACACTCACTAGTTATAAGCAAAATCGAAGATTTTCTTGCGTATCAAGCCACTAGCTGAAATTTTTTGCATTACACCTACAGACATACAATATATTCAACAAGCGACAATAAACACGAGACGAAACTCGATTTTCGATTTGATCAAAAGTATTACCGGCATAAACTTTGTCGTAAACTCGTGGAACACCGCAAAACACAGTAGGTTTCAGAGCTTGAACGTCATCCATCAAGTACCGTATATCCTGTCACAGAAAAAAGATAATGGACAAAAATTAAGTAAAAAAAGTAGAAGATCAAAAAGGATCAAACAAAAAAAAATTAAAAGCAACAGTTTTACTTACGCCACGCCAGTATCCAACAGAGGAGCCTCTAGATAAAAAGTAAATCTCCATGACTTGATCATACACATGTGCTAATGGCAAGTACGAGAAGAACACATCGCTCGTGTCACACTACAAAATTTCCAAAGAAATAAACCAGAATATATTTGTAAGTTGTGTATCCGCTAAATTTGAAAACTCCAAAGCTTTGTTTGGTCCTATAACAGTCCGGTTCCTTTAAAATCACCAACGACCAGTGACAGCGACAACAACTAAACCATATATGTTTTGAAGTAACTAGCTTAGCAGCAAGTTTCGGGCGATCAAAATCTTGTTTATTTAGGCATCCATGGATTAAAAGCACATTTGAGTGACAAATCATTACTCAAAAGGATTGACAGCGCGGAAATAGTAAGCAATTTAAATTTGTAATTCCTAGTCGATCGCAAAAATTTGCCGTCAAAATGTGTTATTTAACCATCGATTCCTAAATAAACATGATTTGTTCACTGTTGCTAATCTCATTAGTTATCATTATCTTTGATCGTTGATATTACAGACATCAAAACGTAACTAATAGATTTAAATTGTAACAAGAAGATTACCGGTCGATCGGTGACTTCAAGCATTTTGTCAATGGATAATACTTGGACCGCCATGGCTGCATTGTTTAAGATTACACCTTTGGGTTCTCCAGTCGTCCCGCTTGTGTACATTATTGTGCAGATGTCTGTCTTTCGCTTAGGTGGTAGCTTTGTCTCATCCGAGTTTCCCTGATAATATTTTCAGATAATAAATTTAAACCCCACTAGAAATTATTGAATCTTGATGAAGTAAATCCTATGTAAGTCCAAATGTTTGCAAACGAAGTTGTCTTTTTTTCATTTAGTTATAAACACTGACCATTAGTGAGAACTCGTTCCATGAAAATAAAGAAACACATTGGTTTTTAGCTTCTTCCTTTTGTGTACTCGAGACTTCCCCGAAGCTCACAATAGCTAAACCAAAAACCGAGGCAAAAGAAATATTTCAGATTCAAAACTCAAATTTATTAGAAATATAATCGATTGTTTTTTTTTTTTTTTATAACTTTTAACTTACTCTTCAAATTCGAAGAACATCCCTTTTGGCACGATAAGATCTACAGAATGGCTTTCAAGAGTTAATCAACTAAATAAAACAAATCTTGTCGGACAAGAAACGTAAAATGGAATTAGGGTATGACTGATATCAATAAAAAAATGGACTTACCGATGAAACTGTCTTCTCTTGAACAAATACTAGCGAAACCTCGGCATGGTTGATGATGAATTCAACTGCGTTTACTCCTGTTTCATCAAGATTGAACCTCGGATTATTTAGGTTTCCATAAGTCATGAATATATATGAAGAAAACCTGATTTAAAAAAAAATGTGTTGTTAAAATATTGCTTGATCGTATATATCCGCGTAGAGTACCTAAAGTATCGTATAGAGGCACATATGTCACCCCTTGGCTCATGCAGGCCTGTAATATAAACCACTTAGAGAAACTCTATAATAAATGGGAAAATATTTGAACCCAAAATTTTAGATAGGTCTGATTTACCTCCATTGCAATAATCCATTCTGGACAGTTAGATCCATAGATTCCACAACAATGTCCCTAAGACAAAAAGAAGAATTATTTTTTAAGTCTTCGCCTACGACTTTTAATTAATTTTACACTTGGTTGATTGGATCAAAACATTAAAGGAATGTACCGGATCAACGCCTCGGCTTCTGATGGCTGATCCAATCCGAATTGCAGCATCGTGGGCTTCCTTATATGTGATCCATGTATATGAACCAACCTACATACACACACACACACACACATTATTTGAGATGCCATGAGAAGAAAAAATGAAATGAAATGAAATGAAATTAGTTAATTATCTACAGAAGTTAAGTAATATTAGAGTATATTATGTAATATTTGTACCTTAGAATCAGTCGTTAAGCGTCGGCCTAACATTTGCTCATTCGGATATTTCTTCACAGCCTCACTGATACATAAAGTGTGAGACATATCTTATAGGATGATTGTTATATTAATTAGCTCATTAAACAGTATTGGACCAACATGTTTAAAATAAAATAAAATAATGATTATGAAGGGTCTCAAGATCCATACCTAAAGAACTGCCAAGGAGAATAAATATCAGTAGGGAGATCGAGGAGTCCATCTTTAGCGTACTTACATCGATAAACCGGTCCACCCGATGGATTATCCGCCGTGGCTGGCCGTCCATCTTCCACCACCAACACATGATCCGCCGCTGAAGCCATTTTGTGTTAATATAATGAGGTATCTATCTACCTTTAATTGAAGAGGAAAGTGGGATGGAGGATGAGGAAGATAAGGAGTGTGAGTGTCTCTATTTGAAGATTGGAAAAATAAATAAATGTTTTGAAGGTTAATAAAAGTCTCTGTGAATCGGTGGTGAAGTTTGGAGATTGTGGTTATGAGTTAGAGGAAGTGGTTGAGCAATAACTCCTTCAGTCACACAATTGGTGTATTTCCGACCGGTTTTTAATTGCGCCTTTATTAGGAGCCTCTCTTTCTTTTGTTTGCTATCTAATGTTTTTAAATTTTAATAGTACTAAAGTTTCGTGTAAGTAGATTTGGTGGGTTTGAATATTGTAAAGAACCTAAAGAGTAATTACCCACACGTAGACTATTTGAAAACTGACTGTGTGCATGTGATTTGGTTTATGGATAAGGGATTTTTAGAGATAAAAAATTATTTAAAAATTGTATTGTTTAATAATTCATTTCTCATTTCTTATTGTTGTCTTAGACTTCATTAGCTCGCAATCACTGTTATAATCAGGATTTTTATGACTATAGTAACGCATCTATGTCATGACATGGGATTCATGAGACCACAAATTAGTCATGCTATTTATCAGTAAAAATATTGTGAAATATGATCACATGATGCACAATAAATTATATTCTATTATTCTTCAAGATGCTAGTGTTTCTGTTTGCATTAACACGTTATATATGATGTTTACGTTGAACAATATTCAGTTTGTTTATGTTAGTTAAACATCATTTAAAATATGTGGATGCTAGTCTAATCTCTTTTTTTAATTACATTTCACGCTTTTGTTTACAATTAGCAATTTAGCATTATATCGTTTGATTTGTGTGTACGAGCCAAATTACTATGTGTTGGGGATTAAACCTTAAACATAGCTAGATTTTGGTATTTATTATCAAACCAATTAAGTAGCTACTAGTATAGTAGTATATGTCAACTCTACAGATTTCCCATTAATGAATTTAAATGGACGAGCGAGAAAAGGTCATTCTCTGAGTCTCCGACCTGCTCCAGTAATCATATAATATCACAAGGTCAGCCCATTTAATTTCGAATTTTATCATTTTAATACTTAATTTCATACCAATCAAAAAAAATTATTTTGTTTCCTTAGAACTTAGGAAATTCTTTTTGCTGTAATCTCCCATTTCAAGTTTTCAGATTTTAAATTCTCCTATAGTCTAGGGGATTTAATTTTGGAATTTTTAAAACAAAAACCTAATAACAAAACCAACTAAATTCCAAAATCCATAAATTGAAAACCAAATCCTAAAACTGAATTTAAAAACACCGACCATTCATTCATAGCCATAGCTAGAGTTAGTCCTGGGCATAATATCCGGTACCGAATAACCGTACCGGAACCAAACCGATAAAAGCTAAATCGGATAGGGTTCGGGTTAAGCAGAATTACCGAATGGGTTAAAAGGCCTTGGTAAAATGGACTTCGGTCCGGGTTCGGGTTGTAACTTAAGTATATTGGGCCACCGTTTAGATCCGTTTAACTTAAAGGCCTAATAAGGCCTTGACCCATTAAGGCTAGCCCTAGACATAATATCCGGTACCGAAGAACCGTACCGGAACCGAACCGATAAAAACGGTATCGGATAGGGTTTGGGTTAAGCAGAATTACCGAATGGGCTATGGTTTAATCGGTTATTTTGGTTATTTACATGGGTATTTATAATTTTAATCGGTTATTTCGGGTTTTAGTCGGTTATTTGAGTATTTTGGTTACTGAAAATAACCGAACCGATTATAACCCAGAAAAATTTCGGATTATTTCAGATTTTGTATTGGAATAGAAAACCGCTCCGAACCCGACCAGTTACTAACCGTACCAAACCAAAATTTTTGTAAATTACCAAATGGGATCTATAGGTCTTATATCGATTTACCCGAAACCCGATTGGATACCCAATTGTCCAGTACTAGCTAGAGTGAAATATAACAAATAAAATAAGTGATTTTACCTTCATCATTGACTCTATTCTCCCAAGAAAATGGTAAATTAAAGGTTAATGTTTCGGATAGTTTCGTCAACAGTAATATTTTCCCAACCTCAAAAATTATATTATCAGCGAAATGGAAAGCTAAACAACACTTTTTTTAGACATTTTTTAATAAGTTATAAATTAAATCTACGAAAACATGCATTTCTGAAAGTTGAGGAACTATCAACGTGTATTAATTTTTATGAAAATATATGAAATTTCATCACTATTAGAAAAACCAAAAAGTTTTCATCACTAATAACAACCAAGTAAGTCTACAAAGTATACATATTTTAGAATTTGAAAAAAAAAAAATTATGTTTGCACAACACCTAAAAAAAATTTCATTATTTTATAATTAAAATAGTTTTTCATTAGAAAAATAGTTATTTTCTTCACGGGGATCTCCGCACTTGACCGGTCGGACACACTACTCTTTCATTTAAGTGCTGCAAATACAATTAACTCGGATTACACTCCCATCCGGACGTGTTACAAACTTATGGAAAATGATAAGTTTGAGTCATCACATTCACAGCCGAAGGATCTCCTCTTCGTATGTCACTTCACTCCGGAATTTACATGTTTTTATTATTATTTTCCTTTCCTTTTATTATTTCATTCTTATAATACTAAACTTACAAATTTGATTCTACCAAAAAAAAACTTACAAATTTGACTTTAAAAAAAAAAAAAATTGTATAGAAAGTTAAAAGAAAAAGAAAATTTACATTGTTTATGACTACGTAATATACGTAAATAACAGCTAAGGATATCATACATTCTAAGAGAAAAGTAAATTGTACAATATTCAACTTATATTTCCTTGCATGCCTCAATGAGACTCCATATATATAGCATAGTTACACCTTAACATGTTTTTCATTTTGCTAAGTAATTCAACTCTAGGTTTTCTCTCTTTGCAAAGCCATGGCCGATCAGAAGGGTATGGAGAAGGTACTGCTCTCATCTCCCTTATTCTCTATTCTCTAGCCTCTTTTCTTCGATCGTCTTTTTGAAACCTTTAGCACTTATTTAAAAAAATCGTTACAAATAATGAGAAAATCATATGACCATAAAAACAGGTAACTTGGATGAAATTGAAGACGGAGCCTCTCAGTTCCGAAAAGAATTTCGCACAAGTCAGGAAAACTCTTTGCAGCATACCTCGTATGTTCCTTTTTTGGCAGCTAGCTAGCTTTATCTCATTACATATTTTGGTTCGGAATGTTTCATAGTGATAATAACTTGTGTCTGTGTTTTTTCTTTTTTCTTTTTGATTGCACTTTGCCAACACAAAAGAAGTAAGAGACCAAAAGTTCGATGAAGGAAGCAACACAGTCACAATCAAAGTGGTTTGCTGTAGTCCTGAGAAAGTCATGGACAAACTCTGTTCCAAAGGACGTGGGTCTATTAAGCTCATCGAGACCATCGATCCACCCAAACCTCCCGCTGAGAAGCGGAAAGAGCCTGCGAAGCCCAAAGAAGCTGAAAAGCCTAAAGAACCAGAGAAGCCCAAACCAGCACTACCAGCACTACCAGCACCAGCTTCAAGTTCTAAAGCGGTTATGGTGGCGCAACCTTATTATTCGCCTGTGATGGGCCAGCCGGCGCCTTGGTATAATGAGCCTAACTACGGATGGTCCCGACCCAATGGGTATGATGAAAGGGTCGTTCACGATAGCTACACTGGCCTACCTCCTCCTCCTCCATACGGTTACAGATCAGAGTACTCTAGCGACTGCTCTATCATGTGAAGTTTCTTAACTATTATTTACATTTATCTCTCTCTCTCTCTCTCTTTTAGTTTTAATTAATATCTCTCCTAGACTTAATTAATTATCTATTCTACACAGTTTTAATTAGTTTACTTTTAACACTTTCTGATTAGAAGTGTGAGGTTATTTTGTTTGACAATCCATAATAATATATGCTTCATGGTGTTCTTTCGTTACTCGTATGAACAATTTTGGCTCATCTAATCAAATTCATAATTCAGGACTCTTACATGTGTATAGCCCGATGCTAATGTATTACATTTAGTGATGATGCTTCTCTAATTATCGCTCAGCTAAATTATATATCCAAGTATATATATCAAGCTGTCACAACTTATACATATCAAATAGCCACCATCCATACATGACCAGATTAAACTTTCTGAATCGAATTAAAATTTCATATTGGAAAACAAAACCAAAAAAAACATACCCGAATTGAATAAATAAAGAGAAATACCCTAAAATATTCCAAAATACCAACACTAGGTTTTTGTTATTCCAAAAAATATAATTACAAAACTTTGTAGTCTAAAAATGAATTTCAAGGGTTTATAAATTATGAATTGCTTTTTTTTTTTTTAGCATTTTAGGTTTTAGGGTTTAGGGTTTAGAGTTAACTATTTAAGATTTAAATATTTTTTTGAAGGTTTAAAGTTTAATCTTGAAGGTTTAAAAGTTTTTTTTTTTGGCAAAGAAAGGTTTAAAAGTTTAGTTTGAGTTTTGTGGTATTTCCAGAATAAAATATGTTTTAGTGAAAATCACATTTTCAGGACAATTTAACTTGAATTATATTCTTGAGAATTAACCTTTAATATAATTTTTATTTAATTTAATTTAACGAAGATACATATTTTAATGTTAATGATGAAGTGATTATCATCAATAAAATAAATAAACCGTCCTCAATTGGGCTAAAAGGCTTTTTGGTTACAGTTCAGATCCGAAATTCGGCCCACATATTACTGTGAAAAGGGAGAAAGGGCAAATCAATCGAGGGTTAGGGTTTTAGAATCTTAAGAAAGCAAAAGCTCCACCACAATCAGAGAGGAAGAAGAAGAAGAAGATCGCAGCCATGTTTCCAGGAATGTTCATGCGAAAGCCCGATAAGGCCGTGGCCTTGAAGCAGCTCCGTACTCATGTAGCTCTTTTCGGCGGCTGGGTTGTCATCGTCCGTGCTGTTCCTTACGTCCTCTCTTATTTGTCCGATTCCAAGGATGAGCTCAAGATGGAGTTCTGAGACTCGGATTCACTTTGAAAATTTCAGGTCAGGATACTAAAATTCTCGGATTCTATTAGATTTGACTCCCCCTTTGATATGATTTTGTTAGTTTACCAAGATTTGATTGAGTTGATTATGTTTAGGCCTAATACTCTAGGATCGAGTTGTGGTACTTACTTAGTTTGATCAGAAGTATAAACTGAAAATTTCAGGTCATATTGATGTTTCGTCATTCACTTCTTAACTAGGTTTTGCGGCTTGTTTCATTCTGATGAATTGATAATTACAGCTTAGCTTATGTATTAGGCTCACTTGTTGATATGAGAATATATATAATTTGTGTATGAAGTTATCTTATATACCAATGTATCCCATGAGAATTTAGAGATTGTTGAGTATATTGCAAAGGCTAATTTGCTCCTTTTTTGTGCTGGCATGAAAGAGGGTCTTCTTGAATCTTAATTTTCAATATTTTTTATACTTGTTAGAACAAGATTGTGTGTAGTTTAGTTTAGAATGTGCTTTTAGAGGTTTGTCAAGAGAGTGTGTGATTTACACGGATTCCTTATTCCTCTGCCATATTAAGATCTCTTTTAAGGCTTGTTAATGAGAATGAGTTCACAATAATATATGTTTCAGCTTATGACTTAATAAGTTATCTTGTATATCGAATTATCTTTTGGAGATCAAGCTTGTTTGCTCCTTTTGTGCTGGCATAAGAGAGTCTTCTTGAAGGAACCTTAATGTTAAATTTTCTATATGTTCTCAACATGTTAGAACAAGATTGTGTGTAGTTTTAGAAGGGTTTTTCGAATAATCCAAGTCATCATATACATAATGTGTGTGATCTCTATGCTATGGATTCCCCGTTTCTTAACTCAAATATCTTTGCTAAGCCGCTATCTTCTTTCATTATGTGCAGTGTTAGAGCCGGTGAGATGGATGCAGCATGATGCAATGGAAGACATTGTTTTTTGTTTTTGCAATCTTCTTACTCTTTAGGATCTGAAATAACCTAATCATGAGTTGAGATATACATTTATTATATAGTGGTTTACTTTTGCTACTTGACTATTTGTTCTTTGTCCTCTGTTCTTCTCATTCCTCCAAATTCCAACAAATTACCTTTAAAGACTATCTAGCACCGATATGCAGTTTAAATTCTGCCATTCTTTAGAATTTGCAAAATTTACTTCCAGTGGTATACAATTTTAGTGAAGATAGCAAATTGTGAGGTGTTGTCGTGTAAATTCTAAAAAGCAGCGACTTATTGTACAATAAATTAAAGAAAAAAGTGGAGTGTTTTAAGAAATGAAGAAGGAAGGAATCAGATTCAAAAGTGTTGCATAACAGTTTTCTCCGACATTTGCTCTGCTTTGTCTGATGAATACAGACCACAACTCTTTTAACATGAACAGTCGTCTGTTTTACACCATTCGTAACTCTCACAAACAACGTGCGAACCAGAAACACTAGCAACTTGCCTTACTTTTTTATTCCTCCCTTCTTCTTCTTCTTCTTCTCCGTCATGATCATGATCGTCATCTCTTTGTCCTTACCAGTAAACGAAAACCCAGATGATTTAATTAAAAACTCCACAAGATCTTCCAGACCCATGTCAAAAATTTCCATCTTTATCGAGATTTAGATTCAAGCGCTAACTTACATCTGACACAAGCAAAAAAAGGCTGGTGATGGTTGAGGTTCCTGGCTCTGTGGGCACAACTGCAAGCCTTTCCTTAAGATTAGGGCAAACGATATTAGCATTTGGCGCTCTTCTCTTCATGACCATTGGTGTTCGCTTCTACCAATTCACTGCTTTCTGGTAATTTTAACTCTCTAATCCCATATTCTCTCTTATATGAGCCCTAACAATCCTACAAACAAATCTGCAGCTTCCTGGTGACGATCATGTCTGTAGCTATACCATGGAATCTGACATTAGCAATGGTCGATATCTATTGTATTCTTCTCAATCAACAATTTCAAAAGCCAAGGATCCTTCTAGCTATCTCTATTGGTGATTGGGTAACGCTATTATATATCTAATGCTTACTAAGGAAGAAAAAACAGAGTTTTCGATCTGAGTTTCACCATTTTTTTATTTACAGGTGGTGTCTGTTCTAGTGTTGGCTGCAGCATCATCAGCAGCTAGTGTTGTTGATATTCTGCGATCAGATGGATCCTCTTGCCCCCCAACAGTCTGCAACAGATATCAATTTGCAGCAACATTAGCTTTCTTGACTTGGTTCTTATCTCTTTCTTCTTCTCTCTTCAATCTCTGGTTACTTCCCTCTCTGATCTAAAACAAAACTTAAACTAGATAGGTAGCAAACACAAAATTGTCTATAGAAAAACTCAAGTCTTTGTAACTTGATAGATTATCAAGACTCATTATCAAAAAAAAACTTTATAAGAGATATATTTAACTAGAAAGAAAGACAGGTTCCCATAATCTCAAATGTTGAAGAGCAAAGAAATGACTGATCTTTTAGGAGGTATTGATCTTTAGTTTGTCATATTAGTTAGTGTAGCCACTTGTAGAACCAAAAGAGGCATTTAACCAGCTTGTTCCATGCCCGAAACGACGAATTCCATAACAACTCATCACTATATCACACTTTTGCTGATTCAGCAATGCACTAAATTTGCCAAAATGACATAAAAGAAGACAGAGTTGCTTAACAGTGTTTATTCATCAACCTTCACCAGATTATCTATCACCATCAATATAACTCAAAATCATCTCAGGAAACCTAATATAACAGACAAGATCCAAAAGCATCAACTAAGACGAAATATATTGATCGGTGCAGTGCCTATGTTGTCTCTCATAGACATCTCTCCCTTCTCCATGGACGTTGCTCCTAACAAATCTGCAAGAAGAGGAAAAAAGAGATGATAAGGCAAAACCATAACGAGAAATATAAAGTGCTGAAGTGTTTCAAGTATCTAAGATAATAACACTATGCATATTGTCACACAGCAATACTAACTAGAAACCGTAAAATGTTGAGTTAATTCTCATCAAAGCAGCTCAAAATAAGATACATCTCTGTAAGCAAAATTCAGTAGCAGAGGACTAAAGCAATCACCTTAAGAAGTGGATGATGGAGGAATCTGCTGAGACTGAGCAGAAGAGTCAGCAACGGAGGCCGAGGAAGCAGAAGCAGAAGCAGCAACGGCAGCAGCAGCAGCCTGAGGTGAATAGATTCGAGCTTTCTTGATGATTTCTGCAACAACCCAATGCTTGTTCTTGCTCAGTGGCCTTGACGGATCCAATTTCACCTGCAACAGTACCCCAAATCTTTCATTTTTTTTTTTCTTTCCAAAAAGCCTACTTCAAATGACTGAGAGACCAAACATTCAAAATTGAGTGAATTACTCGATCTCCGATGTTGCAGGCGTCTTTGTCGTCGTGAGCCATGAATTTGGAAGTTCGTTTGACGTAGCGGTTGTAGAGCTTGTTGTGGAAGAGTCTATCGACGGCGACGACCACCGATTTCTGCATCTTGTTCGATACCACTGTGCCTATAACCGGCTTCATTTTTTTACCTCCGATTAATCAAGTCGAACTACTGAAATCTGGGCGGACGAGAGAGATTCACCGGAAAATAGAGTGATACAAAATCTTCGCCTGAGAAACTCAGATCGGAAATGGAAGAGAAAAGAAGAGTGTGAAATGTTTGGTTTAGTCTAGGGTTTTTCACTGGGCTCTTTTGAATATGTAAAATGGGCTTTTTAAGAAACCCTCACAAAGCCCAACTTAATTTATTTTTGGTTAAATCCAAAATGTTTGTTATTTTATTTTTCGTCAAACCTTTAAAAAAAAAACATAGTTTTTTTACCTTATGCTTTTCTAATACTAATTCAATCATCTTCACTATATGGAGGGTTTGTTAAAATATTGTAAATGAGGAGTTAGAACCGAATTAAATCCGAAATAATTTTCGTACAGTATTGGCTTAATGTTCTTCAAATAATGATTGATATAGGGAAATTTGATTTAGAGTTTTGACTCTCTTTATAGTCTCAGAATTGCAACCCAACACAAGACAATGCAGCCTCATTAAAAGTTCAAACAAACAAACAAACCCATTTGTAAACTCTAAAAGGAGACTTAAAGAACATTTCATTTTAGATCAATGCAGCTTCAATAGTTCTTCGACCCTGATGATAGTACTTGTGGTAGAGCTCCCCAAAATTCGTAACTGTTTTATACAATCTTGGTCTTTCCTCAGTCACAAGCCCATCCGCTGGCTGAATCTCACTGCCTAGATCCGGTACACAAAATGTTACCACAGATATCCTTTCCTTTCCTCCGTTTGTCACCACTCTATGAAACGGGCTCTTGAATATCCCATTGCTCATTATCTGACCACACACACATACAAGATCATTATGTCAAACCCACACTATAATCAATATTTGAAAATCATATATAATTAATAACATGATTAAGTTACCTCCATCTGATCTCCTAAATTGATCAGAATTGAATTAGGGGGGACCATTGGAGCTTTGTACCACTTGCCATCTTTGAAAAACTGAAGCCCTTCGACATCTCTATCGGGTAAGAGAAGAGTGATAGCCGAGCCATCACCATGAGCTTTAATCCCAATAACCTTGTCTGGCCTCGGACATGGAGGAAAGAAATTGAATCTTGCATTCATGATAGCATTTTCTCCATACATCTTTAGAAAACAATTCTCTTCCAATTCCAATGATCTAGCCATAGCCTTAAATAATTTCTCGATCAATACCCGTTGCTTCATTGTGTATTCATGTAAAGTTTCACTGAAGAAATAAACTATAGTCAAAGTATATAACAGATCTAGTCAAATGAACCAAGATGCAAAGTATAGAATTTTACCTAAACCCGGTTGGGACTTGAGGCCAGAACTTAAGTTGACGCTTATCTTCAGGGTAAGTAGTGAGAACCAAACGGTCGAGCCAATCAAGAACTTGATCATTACACGGAATCACATCGTTTCCATATCCCTGGATGTTACCTGCCTCTCTCGCGTACTTGTGTTTCTCTTCAGCCGGAAGCGCAAAGAACTGCTTTGTTAGATTGTAAATCTTGTCAAGAAACGCTTCGGTGATTCCATGATTCATCACCTGCTCACTTCAGTAAGAACTGGTACATAATTTGATTCATATGACTCTGATGTCTGATCATCACTAAATTAAGAGAGTCAAACCTGAACAACACCCCATGTAGAGAGCGCCGAATGAAGTCTACTTAACTCCTCTCGACCGTCTTCACAAGAAGAGAAGAGAAGACTGAGATCGATGGCCGGAATATCCATCTCCGGCAAGGGACAGTTAAGAGGTTCATCCGTGGGTGCGAGGAGATATCTCTCCGATAGTCTTTCGCCGGCTGCAACCACTTCTTGGACAGTCTTGAACTTTGGTTTCTCCATGGTTGCTACTGATTTGAGACGATCTTGCATTTGATGAGCAATATGGGCTAAAAAGACAAGAACACGATCTTAACTTTGTTGTCAGTCTATCCCCAAAGATAAAACTATATTATTACTTTTTGACTTTTTGTCGGCAGTTGAGCAGTTATCCAAGATCTTTAATTTTTTCGAACAATATTATGAAATTATTTTACAGAGGAAGAGAGGATTATATAATAGAGCTAGTAGTATGTATTAAGAAACAAATCATAGTACGATTAAAAGATGAGGGAATTGTTGTTAGAGTGATACCTACAGATCATATAACTTGCGAAAAGAAAACCTCACCTACCCATTTAAATCTATTTTCTAACTTCACGGTGTAGACTCTTTTGTCTTATATATTGAGTCGTACCTACTCGCCACCGCAATCATGATCTTATATAAGTTGACAACAACATGTATCACATGTTTCTGCGTGCCGCGATCCGAATTCACGGATATTTCACACTCTACGAAAAACATTTGTTTATTGTGATTGCTTCCTTAATTAGTTTACGGGTTTAAAAACAAAGGTGTTTTGGTCATTGAGTCAGGGCGTCGCACCTCATTTAGTCTGTACCTTGTTTGCTACACAACACATCCTGTTTTCTCAACAATTCACTTATTTACCATGGAATTGTATAAAACATTTTTTTGTTGAAAAAGATTTATTTAATAGAAACTTCTTCTATATATCATTTGTTAACCGGTTTTTTTTTTTTCTCTTTGGGTATTTGTAGATCATTTTCATAAGCTTTTTCTTATTATCAATGAACTATGCATATGGAGAAGAAGTGAAATCACAAACCACTTTAAACCTTCCAACTCAAAAGGTAAACCACATTTGTGAGTTCGCTAACCAAACTAGTGACAATCCTCATAAATATTACTAAAATGGTTTTTTTCAAAAAATATTATTCTTAGATTTATTTTCCAAAAATACTACTACTGTATAATTTTTTTCCAGAAATACCACAAAATTAAAACTAAAGATTTAATATTCATAATTAAACCGTAATTTCTAAACACTAAATCACATCCTAAAAACTATACTCTATATAAAATTTTCAATCCAAACATAAAAAATATATTTTACGCCCTAAATAATCAAATTTTTGTGTTTACTATATTTTCGGAAAAATTAATAGTAATATTCCTTAGAAAACACCTAAAATGTGGTATTTTTTCAGGAATTTCTCAATAAATAAACCAATATTTCTAGTAAACTAGATTAGGCCCACGTATTAACGCAAATATAAGAAAAATATGTGAAATTTTAAGTTGTATTCAAAATATTAATTTTCGTTCATTTGTTTTTTTTAATCGGATTTAGAGTTCACACACTCCATCTTCCAATACAATTTCTTTGTATATTACATGATAATAAAATTAGATTTTAATTCTATTCACTCAATCCTAATGTGTAATATTTATAATTTTCGTATAAAAAAAATGCATTGTATCAAATTTATATCTTCCTTAATATTTTTAAAAAAACTTAAAATTAATAAAACATAACTCTCAAAGAAAAAACTGAAAACTAATTTTATCTCATATTTGAAAAAGTAACAATATCTTAAATATTTGTTTCATAATTTGTAATCTCATACATAATAGTTTTACTACTTGTCCAACTAATTTAAATAAAACTTTACTAACATTATCATAAATTAATCAAAAATTCAAAGACGTTATTATGAGAAAAATTATTTGTTTATGTAAAGGTGAGTATCTAAAATCCTTTTTCTTTTTAGGATTAATAATTGACAGTATAATTTATTTAATTATGGTATTATAGTAATTAATTGTATAATTTTCTTAATTATTTATCTTATAGAATTAGTAATTTAAAATTAGAATTTTTTAATATATATATATATACATATATGAACTATCTTTTATAATTATTAAATTGTTAAAAAAATTATTTTCTTATAATTTACAAATATGTTAAAACAAAGTTTTTGTATAACACATACAAAATCTTTAATTGTTAAAATTGACACGTATCACGATCACATGAGTTACTAACTTTGAAAACTAAGGTTTATATAATAATATAATATTGAATATGCTATCAAATCATTCATCGATTGAAAAACTTAAGAAAATTTTATTAATTTCTTATTTTGATTATCTTATTTTTCTTATATTACGTTAATCACGAATTTTAACACATTAAACTTTTTATATTTTAATCACTTTTCTGTATAAACTTATTTTTACTAAATGATTATAATAAATAATAATTGCAATATTTTCTTTATTAATTGCACATATTTTCCTATTGAAATTTGTAATTTAGTAGATAACTTTCCTAAAAGAATTAGTGATATAATATCTTACTTTTTGTTTTATATACTTTTCAAAAATATTAATTGTAATCCTTTTATTTTTTAGGATTTTTTAAATATTCTATAATTATTAAATAAATTTTTTTCACACATGTCAAAATATTATTGATATACTTGACACATGTCGCGATTATATGAATTACTAACTTTGAAAACTAAGGTTTATATAATAAGATTACTTTATTATTATTTTATATTTTCAAAAATAGTAATTATAATCTTTTTAGTTTTAGGATTTGTAATTTATTGTATATTTCTTTTTTATTAATATATGTTCATATACCTTTTTGAAAAAAAGGGTAATCTTTTTACTTTTAGGATTTGTAGTTTATTATATAACCTTTTTATTACATTTGTCAAAATAACAAGATAAAGAGATGGCTCAATGGCTTTGTTTTTACGCAATTAGCTCTTATATAAAGAAAGACTCTACAAATACCTTCTTCCTTAAGCAGCTGTCTAGGGTTTGCACTTTCTCTCTTTTTGTAACCTAGAGACGTTCTTCTCATCTTCTTCATGGACAATAAATCCGCCACCAATGCTGAAGCAGCTCCTTGTGTGATTAAGGACACGACGTCGACGCTTAAAGATAATTTGGAGAACCAGAAGAAAGACTTGACGACTGAGAAGAAAATATCTGATTCGATGGAGATACTGGAAGGATTTGGTGTTCGTCTTCAAAAGATGGATCTGTTGATCTCATTGATGAGGTCAAATAATGAAGTTAAAACTGGATCTGTAAAGGCTGAGGCAGAGAGCGTGCCTATGGATGAATCATCTTCTGATGAGGAATATAACGGTTTTGGTCGTTTTGTAGGTGGTTTTGGTCGTGGTCGTGGTCGTGGTCGTGGTCCTTTCATCGGTGGTCGTGGTCCTTATTTCGGTGGTCGTGGACCTCCTAATCTTTTTGTCGGTGGTCGTTTTGGTGGTGGTCGTTGTGGCGGTCAAGGCTATTGTGCCGCCTGTTGAGGTTTTTGTGGCGGAGGAAGAGACCTCGTTTTGCTACTCAGCTTCTTCAGCATTTTCTTTGTTTATTTTATTTTGGAACTAGAGGAAGCTCTTGGGCGTTTTTAACTTGTGATATATAACAAACCTTTATCAATAAATCAGTTTTTTCTTATTATGTTCAGTAGTTACGGTTTTGTATCAATGGTTAAAGTAGCCTCAATTGTAAAGCGATTAGCAAAGCATCACCGAACTATCCAATCCTTTAATTTGACGAGTCCATCAAAGAAGGCAATTTCATTCGAGGAGCTTTGCTCACCACCACTAATCATTAGCTTTGATATATAACGTCAAACGATATGTTCTTAGAGTTCAAAGTTCCAAGTTACAACAAGCAAACAGACCCAATATATGAAAAGTATTTTATCAGATCAATGCAGCTTCAATGGTTCTTCGACCCTGTTGATAGTACTTGTAGTGGAGCTCCGCATACTTGGTAACTGTTTTATACAATCTTGGTCTTGCCTCAGACACAAGCCCATCCGCTGGCTGAACCTCTTTGTCTGGACCCGGTACACAAAACATTGCCAAAGATATCCTTTCCTTTTCTCTGTTTGTCACCACTCTATGAACCGGACTCTTGTATATCCCATTGCTCATTATCTGACCACACACACATAAGATTAGATCATTATGTCAAACCTACACCAATCAATCTTACAAAAACATATCTATATGATTAAGTTACCTCCATCTGGTCTCCTAAATTGATCAGAATTGTATCAGGGACTATTGGAGCTTTATACCACTTCCCATCTTTGAGAAACTGAAGCCCTTCGACATCTTTGTCAGGTAAGAGAAGAGTGATAGCCGAGCCATCAGCGTGCGGTTTAATCCCAATAACCTTGTCTGGTCTCGGACATGGAGGAAAGAAATTGAATCTTGCATTCATGATAGCATTTTCTCCATACATCTCTAGAAAGCAGTTCTCTTCTAATCCCAACGATCTAGCCATAGCCTTAAAGAATTTCTCAATCACTACTCGTTGCTTCATTGTATATTCATGTAAAGTTTCACTGAAGAAAGAAACTATGGTCAGAATCAACAGTGTCAAATGAACCAAGATGGTGTTGAAATTGTTAAGTACGGATTTTTTACCTAAACCCGGTTGGGACTTGAGGCCAGAACTTAAGTTGACGCTTATCTTCAGGGTAAGTAGTGAGAAACAAACGGTCGATCCAATCAAGAACTTGGTCATCCGACAGAATCATATCGTTTCCATATCCTTGGATACTACCTGTCTCTCTCGCGCACTTTTGTTTCTCTTCGGTCGGAAGCGCAAAGAACTGCTTGGTTAGCTTGTAAATCTTGTCAAGAAACGCTTCAGTGATTCCATGATTCATCACCTGCTTTGCTTACTTCAATCAAGAACTTGTACAGAAATTGATTCATGACTCTGATCTTCACTAAATTAAGAGAGTCAAACCTGAACGACGCCCCATGTAGAGAGTGCCGAGTGAAGTTTCTTCAATTCTTGTTGACCCTCTTCAGAAGAACAGAAGAGAAGATTTAGATCGATGGCCGGTATATCCATCTCCGGCACGGGACTATTAAGCGGTTGACTTTCTCCGTCGCCGGTGGGTGCATGGAGATATCTCTCCGGTAGTCCTTCGCCGGCTGCAATCACTTCTTGGACAGTCTTGAACTTTGGTTTCTCCATGGTTGCTACTGATTTTAGACGATCTTGAGTTTGATGAGCAATTTGGGACAAAAGACAAGAAGACGATCTTGACTTTGTTGTCAGTTTGGCCCCAAAGATAACACTATTTTATTTACTTTCTGTCGGCAATTGAATATTATTGTTTACAGGGTAAAATATTTATACAGAGGATAATATAACAGAGCTAGTAAAAAACAATTGTAGTATCGATGAATTGTAGTTACGAGAGATACATACAGATCATATAACTTGACAAACAAGAAAACCTACCCACAAAAAAATAGTATTCACCATCTATTCTCTAACTTCACGGTGTAGAAGCTAAGACTCTGACTCTTCAAACAAAACCTCCATGCAAATCGATTCTGAAGTTTCAGTCTCTAACTTTCTAGCTCTCTCTCTCTCTCTCTCTCTCTCTCTCTCTCTCTCTCTCTCTCTCTCTCTCTCTCTCTCTCTCTCTCTCTCTCTCTCTCTCTCTCTCTCTTCCCATATGATCAGCAACATGTAGAATGTGAATGTGTATGTGAACTGAAAACTATACCTTCTTTCATAATTCTGTACAACTATATTGGTTTTGTCTTGAAATGTACCAGAGTTCGAAGAGCTAATCAAGATTGCTCAGAGACAACTGAAGTGTTCTTATTGATTAGCTCAGGAACTTGATCGAGCAATCGATTCATGTCATCAGGGAATTCGTTCTTCGCTCTGTTGGTTCTTCCTCCGACCACCAATGTTGTTCCGTTTTGTAGTGCCCATATCTTCATATAACGTTTCAAACAAACATAAGAGAAAAAGGGAAACCAGAGTTAGATGATGAAGAGGTTGCTGGAGGTGGAAGACCAAAATCTAGTAAACCCAAATGCCAAAACACATCGGTATAAAGACTTTGATTGATAACGATTTTAAGTGTTACTTTTACCTGTGAATGAGATAAGTAACTAATGCAGGTTGTGAGCATTAAAGCACCAAAACCAGCATAGACCACTGGTACTCCTGGGTCAGTCTGAGAAACAAGACCAAGAACAAAGATGTTGTATTATATTGAAAGAAACTAAGTCTCATCTTTTGTATGTGCCAGTGCCATTTCAAGAAGTGTTTCTTACCTTTAACTCAAGACCAGTGCTTCCAATTGCATCTTCAATGACGATCTTCATACCATTAACCTCAATGGGAAGCTTCGAGTTTGGTCTCCTTATTCCAGCGAATTTTCCTTCCAGATCATATACAACAATAGATTGTAGATCCCGAGCTAGCATAGATCTGAAAAAAACTCAACAGGAGCAAAGTTTAAGGCCTATACAAGACACATCAAAATATAACTATGTCAAGAATCCAAGAAAAAGTTACATCTCTCATACTCTTGTAAGTTCATCAAAGGTAAAGAGGTTCTTACATTCCTTTGACATTGGGAGCATTAGTATCACCAACTGGTAAGAAGGTCCCATATAACTTCTTGTCTCCATTGATCTTAATAGGTGCCATAGCCAAGTTGAATGGTCCTTCACCATCCTTTGTCACCTGCAAGGCTGAGAAACTCCAATCTGTCTGGTATATGGTGACCCCACCATATCTCAAGGGATCATTAACGCTAATTGTTTTTCTCAGAACCTCTTTCCCATTAAGGTCACGGAGTGAAAGATCAGAGTGATACTGTGAGATCTACACAAAATGGGAAAACAAAATATCAAACAAAGAGTTCTATTTAATTGTCAATGGTCACAAGACATTTCAATCATGAAGAGAGAGAGAGCAGAGTAAGCAAAACAAAACACTCACCTCTCCACTATCATAATAATCCATGGTGAATCGATTAACATGAACTTCAGTATTAAAAGCATCTGCTGGAACTGAGAAAAACCCAATTGGTGCTAAGACATCTCCCATGACAAAATTTAACCCTTGAGGAACTGTGACCGAGCCTCTAAAGCTCCCAGTCGCACTGAGGGTTCCACCCACCATAATCAGAAGCATTGATATATGTACTCCAATAGGCGCAAATCGACCAGCCAAACCTTTAAAAGCATACAATGAAGGACCCTTCATAAACACCTGCAGAACACACAAACTGCAAAATCACTACAACTTAAACCAAGACAATCTAAAGAACAACCTCACAGACTCCTATAGAAGAAGTTGAAAAGGATAGAAATAATCCTAACCTCAAATCCATCACCCATCAAAATCATTCCCAAGTCTTGAATGGATGCTCTTGGCAAAGTATCTGCAAACTCCTGCTTTTTAATTGCCTCATCTGACTTCATAAAACTCCATCTGCAATTTGCTAAACTCATGAGCTCTTCTTCTTTAGAAAACAAGGAGGTAAAACACGGTAACAAAGTAAAGAAAAGAACACAAACCTCCTTGCAACCTTAACCAAAGGTATCTGAGTAGTATAAGTACAAGCCATAAGTGAAGCAGCTAAAAGAACCAACATCCCAAGAAAGATAGGAGCAGAGTACATATGATCAAATCCAAGTGTAAAAATCCATCTCCAAGTGAAGAACCCAAACACAGGATTATCCTCTGGATACTTTTGGAAATAGAAATCAGGGGTTTCACCTTGTTCAATCACAGTCCCTTAAAAAAGATGAAAACTTTTGATCAGTTTCTCAAATACCTAATGCAACAAACTCAACATCCAAAAGAAGGAACTAGGACTTACCAAGAGCCATAAGAGCAGCGATGGTGGCCATTTCTGTAATCGCAAGAGGCAAATTAGACAAAACTGACAAAACCTTTCTCGGTAACTTCTTCAAAAACCCTAACCCTCTTCCGTCTCCTCCACCACCACCACCATTACCATCTCCCTTAACAACCCGATCGCCGGAAACTTCCACGTCCGTCTCTTCCGTGACCGGCGGCGCCGAATCGGAAAGCGAAATGGTCTTCGTGAGATTTCCGCTACTTCTCTGATTCCCATTCTCAGGCTTCTGAAGCTTACAATTTGTGGTCAGAGACACATTCCGAGTTCTGTAGAAACAAGAAGAAGAACGAGGAAGAGGGTGGAGCTTGGAGAAATGGAGAATCCTAGGGTTTAGTGTTACAATCATATTCGAAACTTTGAGCTCTCTCTATCTTCTTCTCATTCCTCAAAGCTTCTTCTGCTGTGTGGTGGGGATAAAAATTGGAGCTTTGGTGGCAACTCTGTTATCTTTCTGACGAAGAAGAAGATAAAACTCCGAACCGGTTTCACATTTAACCGATTTCACATTTAACCGGTTTAAATCACCAACTTTCCGGTTTATTATTTTGGTCTACTATAAATATACATAAGCACACTGACACAACAACACAAAACATGTGTACTCCACACACACATCATTACTCAATAATTGACATGTTTACAAGCTTTTTTCTTTTTTTTGGTTAAAGAACACTTTTGAGTCTTGCTTTAATAGAATAATTAAAAACGTATAAACCCCCCGGAGATGGAATATTCCGACGACATTAACGGTGACGTTGGTGTTTCCTCTGTCCACGCTTGTTTCAACACTTTGAACTCTTTGTCAGGTATCAAATTATAACAGTGCTACTTTTTTTTTATAGAACTATATATAATATCCACTCTTAGGCTTAATACATGTGTTAGGTGTTGGAATCTTGGCTGTTCCTTATGCACTTGCCTCCGGTGGATGGAGTAGCATTCTATTTTTCTTTCTGATTGGAGCTACGACTTGGTACACTGGTTTACTCCTCCAACGTTGCCCCTTAAACTCGAGCCAACGACTCGTAGTTACCCTGATATAGCGTACAAAGCGTTTGGGAGGAAAGGTCGGTTATTAGTCTCTATCTTCATATACATCGAACTGTACCTAGTCGCCACGGCAATCTTGATCTTAGAAGCTGACAATATGTCTCACATGTTTCCACATGCGGCAATCCGATTTCGTGGATGTTTCATACTCGACAAAAAGTACTTGTTTATCGTTGTTGCTTCTTTAATCGTTGTTCCAACAGTTTGGTTGGAAACACATGTTTTTCTCTCGTATATATCAGCCGGTGGGATCCTTGTTTCTTGTATACTAGTAATGTCTATTTTTTGGATCGGCGATATTGAAGGTGTCGGATTTAAGAACAAAGGTGTTTTGGTCAACTGGCCAGGGATTCCCACTTCAGTTAGTTTGTATCTTGTTTGCTACACTGCACATCCGGTCTTCCCAACCATCTACAATTCTATGAAGAACAAAAACCATTTCCCTAAGGTACTCATATTTGTCATGGAAAACATTTTTAGTTACGTACCAAGATTGTTTTTATTTAATTTGTTTTATTTTTGTGTATTTAAAGATTCTTTTCATAAGCTTTGCGTTATCATCAATGATATACGGTGTGATGGCAATATTTGGATATTTAATGTATGGAGAAGAGGTGCAATCACAAATCACTTTAAACCTTCCAACACATAAGGTCAGCGCGGTGATAGCAATCTCTACCACAATCGTGAGCCCCCTAACCAAATATGCATTAATCATTTCTCCCATCATGGAAGCAATCAATACACGGTTGATGAAAGCAAACTATAAAAGGAGAAGCGTTCGTATGTTGACCGGAACCGGGCTGGTTTTAGGAACAATATTGGTTGCACTTGTTGTGCCATTGTTTGGGTATGTAATGTCACTTATAGGCGCACTTTTGACTAGTTTTACTTCGATAGTATTTCCATGTGCAATTTATCTAAAGATCAGTAAGGGCTATAGGAGATGTATGGAGTTTGAGAGTGTGGTTTTGGTGGTGATTATTGCGATGGGTTTAGTTCTTATGGTCACGGGGACTTACTCGGCGATTGTTGGGATCATTGTTCACTTGTGAGTTGATAAAAATTGCAAATGTTCAATTTTTTGTTCCCTCAAGTTTCTAGACTCTAATACTCCATGATTTTGCCTATGAAACTTTTCAAAAAATTGGACTGGTGAAATTGTAATAATATATGTAACTGTAATAAAAACAAAGTTAATGATATTAACGAGTTAATTTTTTTTTTATCTAGTGTACGAAAATCTTTACTTTTTTTACGTAATCTTTCTATATTTTTATGTAATATTTCATAATAATAATAATAATAATAATAATAATAATATTTATTTTGCTTAAAATATATATACTCTGTTGTAACAGTAATAGAGTAATAGCCATTCGAAAAACGTGTCATTGTTGGACAAAATTTCTTTTATCCAACAACGTAATAGTAAATAGTCTAATAAACTTTGGCCATGAATGGTAACAAGAAAAAAGCGGAATTAGGGGGAGAAAACACAAAAACGCTTTTTTGTTACCAATCAAAGAACTTTTCAATAATGTGTGGTTTTAGAAAAAAAAAAAATATGCGGTTTTATCCACCAGTTTATAACGTGAACCGCTTTTGTAATCAATAATGATAATGGGTTTTACCCAACGGTTTTCTATTGACAAAAGCAAAAAGTACTATTGTTATTATTTTTAATATATATCTATTATCTTTCTCCCACTTATATATATATATATATATACTTCTATCTAATATATATTTTATTATCTTTCCTCCTATATCTTTTTTTTTTAACAACAAGACAAACGATTAGTTCAAAAGAGCCAATGAGAAGGAATATTGTTTACAAAGGTAGTTGGATGCGAAACGGTCCGAACACGTCGTGCCAGATTGTCAGCTTTACCATTCTGAGCGCAGGGAACTAAGGCTAAGGAAAAAGAGTGGAACTCCTCTCTATCAGCTTGTATCTCTTCTAAGTACGGCTTGAAGGCTGGCCACTCGGAAGGCGAAGACACCATCTTCACCAGGTTAGAGCAGTCGGTAAGAAAGACCACATCTTGATTATCTGCACCAATCATACATCGCATCGCCCATATAAGCGCTTCCATCTCTGCATGAAGAGGCGTAAGACTACGACGAAGGTTGGCGGCCCCCATAGTGGGAGCCTCCTCCCCAGAATAGGTACAATACCAGCCACGACCAACATATTTGTCCGTGGCTTTCCAAGACCCATCTACAAAACAAAGGCAACCCGAAGCAGGTCTAGCGACCACCATCCTACAGCTATCACTGTGCATAACGTGTTGAGCACCGACCGATACATCGACCGGGTCATCCAGCTGAGCACGGAACCAGGCTTGAGATTCCTTTTCTGCTATTCGCAAAAGCGCCAGCGGATGCGAATCCAGGTTGGAAAAAACTTTATCATTCCAAGCTTTCCAAATATACCACAATATCCAGGGATAAACATCTGGGGTGGGGGACTGCTTAGCCCTCCAAAATAAGAAATCCATGTTTGCATAAATAGAAGCAGTTGGAAATGCATCCGACCCTGTTGGGAAAGATGACAAAGCCCATACCTGCCTTACCAGAGAACACTCAAAGAGGACGTGATTAATTGTCTCGACCGGAAAGCCACAGAAAGCACACGTTGTATCACAACTCAGTCCACATTTGCGAAGATTCGAAGTGACTGCGATGCATCCTGTGATAGCTTGCCAAAGAAAATGCCTGATTTTAGGAGGGCACCAAATTTTTCAAACAAAGGCCTGAAGCGGTGTAATGTCAGGACCACAAATAGTCCTTGACGTTGTCGCCTAGCGTAAGATATGATATCCCGATTTAACCGAGTAAGTACCAGATTTGGTGAAATGCCATCCCAGCATGTCCGAGGACGTCGGCTTACCTAAAGGAATAGCAGAAATTATGGCAACATCTTCCGGCATAAAGGCGGCCGAAAGCAAGGCCATATCCCAGGAATTAGTGGTCCTGTCAACGAAAGAGTTAACTCGAAGCGAAGGGTCGAGAGGCAACCCATAGCTTTTTGCTGGTCTCGGGAATTGAGCAGGTATCCAGGGGTCAGTCCATACTGAAATGGAAGCCCCAGACCCTACCCGTGTAATGAGTCCTTTGTTAACCAGAGAGCGAGCAGACACCATACTCTGCCAGCCATAAGATGGGGAGTAGGATTTGATTGGATCCATAGGATCCGAGTGCCGATAGTATCGTCCTTTAAACACCCTAGCAAATAATGATTCCAGGACCGTAATCAAACGCCAAAGCTGCTTGGCCAGCAGAGCCGTATTATAGTCATCTAAACAACAAAATCCCAAACCCCCTTCTGATTTGGTTAGGCATAGCCTATCCCAAGCCACCCAGTGAAGTCCTCGCGATTGATCAGAAGAGCTCCACCAGAAATTAGAGATTGCACTGGTGAGCTTCCGTGTGACCGTTTTCGGAAGACGAAAACAGGACATAACAAAAGTGGGAACCGCCGTAGCAACAGATTTAATCATGACCTCTTTGCCTCCTTTAGACAACAGTCGGGCCGGCCATCCGCCAGCTCGTGCCTGTAACCTATCCTGAACAAAGGCAAACAATTTAGTTTTAGACCCACCCAAGCTCTTTGGAATACCCAAGTAGGAACTCATACCACCCAAATTAGAAATACCAAAAACTCCTTTGAGTTCCTCTCTCAAATCATGATCAACCGTGTGGCCAAATTGAATTGAGGACTTTTGAAAATTTATCTGTTGACCGGAAACCCGCTCATACTGCTGGAGAATCCGTAAGACAACTCCACATTGTTCCGTCGTGGCGCGACAGAAAAAAAGACTATCATCCGCAAATAGTAGATGAGAGATCGCCGGACAAGCAGTCGAAACCTTAATTCCGATTATGAGCTTGGATTGCTCTGCCTTCCTAAGATTAGCAATTAGTACTTCAGTACAAAGAATGAAAAGATAAGGTGACAAAGGGTCTCCCTGCCGAAGCCCCCGATGAGGAATGATTGAACCATGGGGTTCTCCATTAAGTAGAACCTTATACTGGACCGACGTCACACACCACATGATCCAGGATATCCACCTATCACAGAAACCGAATTTGCGTAGTAGACGATCAATAAATGACCATTCAACTCTATCATATGCCTTACTCATATCCGTTTTGATAGCCATGTACTTCCCCTTGCACGAAGGGTTAGTGCGAAGCCCATGAAACATCTCCTGAGCTATTAAAATATTATCAGAAATTAACCGTCCCTCAACAAACATCGACTGAGTTTCAGAGACTAGTGACGACAAGAAACCCCGCAGGCGTTGGCACAATACCTTTGAAATAACCTTATACCCAACATTACATAGGCTAATTGGCCGCAGTTCTGTCATCCTGGTCGGCTTGTCCACCTTGGGAATAAGACAAATATTTTTCATATTTAACCGTTTATCAAAAACCCCATCTCGCAGGAAAGAATTAACCAAGAGAACCAAATTCGCCTTCACGGTCCCCCACGCCTTTTGATAAAAAAGAGCGGTCATCCCATCGGGACCCGGGGCCTTATCAGGGTACATCATAAACAAAGCCTCTTTGACCTCTTTTTCAGAGGCATCTTGAGTTAAAATCTCATTAATTGCTTCCGTGATAACCGATTGTATTTCCCCTAGTGCCTCCTCAATATCAGAAGGAACCGAAGAGGTAAATAATCCCTGAAAGTAATTGACCACTGTATTTTGAATATCAGCAACCTCCGTAGACCACACACCATTGTCATCATACAGACCAGCAATGCGATTTCGAGCCCGCCGTTGTTTAGTCTGGGCATGAAAATAACTGGTATTGTGATCCCCAAATCTCATCCAACGACTACGACTTTTCTGGTACCAATATACTTCCTCATCCCGATACGCTTCCCGAAGTTGCCAGGTTAATTCTGCAATTTCCTCGACCGAACTAGTATCATCCGCCTGTGCGGCCGCCAGTTTTGATTTTAAATCCTCAATGGTTTCGCGTCCATATGGCATTTGTGCCTTTCTCCATCGAGATATGGCATGCCTACACGTAACAACCTTATCCACAAAGTTACCTGGCCGAGAGCTTGCCTCAGAGTCCCAGCCCGCTGAAATAGTTTCAAAAAGACCTTCTTTGTCTAACCAACGTCTGTCAAAGCGGAAGCCACTCCGACACCGGCAGATATTATCCTCCAGGTTAGCTAACACCGGTTTATGATCAGATGCAATCATTTCCAAGTATTCCGTAAAAGATTGACGGAAAAGATCATGCCACGCCTCATTGGCAAGAGCCCTATCCAAACGACACCGTATCGGCTTCTTATCCCGCCAACCGCGCCAAGATAGGCTATCCCCAAGGCAGGGGAATTCTAGTAACCCACAATGTCGGATCATGGAGTTGAAAGGAATAAAGGACGATGCACTACGCAGTCGCCCACCACCCTTCACGTGGTTTCCTTTCAACTCATTAAAATCACCAATAAGAAACCAAAGTGAATCTCTTGTGATGCCCATTCTAGTTAACCGCTCCCAAACGAGTTCACGGTTCTGTGGAACAGGATCCCCATAGACAAAAGTTAAATAAATAAGTTGCCCCTTATAAACAAGCTCCAAATCAATTAACCGATTAGACGCAAATAAAATGGAAACATCGTTATTATTATTATTATTATAAAAAAGGGCTAAACCGCCACTACAACCAATAGGTTCAACAGTTTTTAAATGAGAATAACCAAAATGACCAACAAAAGGTTCCAAAAAAGAAATAGTTTGCCTAGTTTCAAAAAGAAAAAGGAAATCCGGCCGATGCTTCCTCCAAAGATCCCTGAGATAACCAATAGTGGCTTTGTTACCAAGCCCTTGACAGTTCCAACTTAAAATCTTCATTTATCAACCTTTGGGATCGGTGGCTTCTCACCACCAGCTGCACCCTTGTCCTCCTCCTTCGGCTTGGGGTGATTGCTCTCGCCGACCTGTGAATTCCCTTTTGGAGCAGGCCTCTTGCGAGGAGTAGCCCGCAGATAGACATTTAACTTCTTGGACCCTAATCCTCGCAGGCCCATTGGACCCTTACCTTTACGTGTTTTGTCCTGAACACCCAAAGCAACATTCAGGTCGCCACCCGAAAGCACCAATGGTGGATCCGTATTAGTGGAGCCGTCGGTGACAGTCTCCACATCTGCACCAGTCCGAGTCGCCGCCATAGCGGACTCAGTCGCGACATCCTCCCCTGCTACTGTTGAACCAGTCACTACATCAGGAACTCCATCACTAGAACCTCCGGTTGTACCACCCGTTGTACCTCCTTCCATAACCAATCCTGCAACACCTTGGATAAGACCTGCACCAATGGACTCAGTCTTGTCCACCATTGAGACATCAGCGACCGTGGAGAACACCAGATCCTCCACTTGCTCCGAACCAACCATCCCCGAAGGTAATGTGTCAGCCACCGTGGTGACACCAACCATACCATCACCCAAAGATCCAGTGGGAACCGACTCTGCACCTCCCATATCCGCAGTCATAGAGGTCTCAACCACATCATCCTGAAACAAGGATTTGCGGACCATTTTAACAAGAGCAGGAATACTAGACGCAATCTGAGAAGGCGTATCCCGTGTGCCCCCAACCGCCACTTGTGAAGTGACAACCTCCTTCGCAGCTTCCTGGCGGAATCGATGCTCATTATACTGCACATAACTATGGAAACGCCGCTGTTTCGTCAGAGGTTCACCTGCAGCTACCTCCGACTGGAGCTTCGAACCCTTCCCAAATTTCCCTTCAAAGGGACGCTTCCCCTCAGCCTGGGACCCTTCCCCATTGGACCTCCCACGATATCCACCACGAGATGGACCATCATAACCCGAGCCATGCTTCCTCTCTGCCTTGATAGCTCCCTTGTAACTTTGAGTACGACGTACATCAAGCACCTCCGGCAATGGCAAAGCGACCGCAGCCTCCTCAACCGCCTTCAGTTGTGGACAATGAGCTTTGTCATGACACAAGCTGAAACAGTGAGAGAAAAAACCGTATAGTCTCTCATAACGAAGAGAGACAACGGTTTCCTCACCATTATGAAACTCAACCTCGGTGTCGAAGCACAAAGGTTTGAGACCGTTCACCACCACTTGAACCCTTCCCCCATCAATATCAACATCTTGAACTCGTCCAATGTCGTCACCGATGCTCCTGAACGTGGGTTCAGCCCAGAATTGGAAAAGCACTCCCATGACCCTAACCCAAAAGGTGATAGAAGACGGATACAAGGGGTCAACCGTAGGGCTCCATCTGACCATGGAAACCATCCAGTTATCGAAGTGAAAGGGAGCCGACTTCAGCACTTCGACAATATCCGCCTCATCGTCGAAGTCAAACTGGAATTTCCCCATTCCTAAATCAGCACCAACCACTTTGCCCTCCAAATGCCAGATCTTGGGAAACAAGAAAAGAAGTGTCTTCATATCTTGTGAGCGAGGATTCATGCACCTTCCGACAATGGTTTTGGAATAGCCCTCAATCAGAGCCGTATTATCAAAATACGGGATCTTAACTTTACGCTTCACCACCGCGGACTGGACACCACTTGGAACCAAAACCGAACCCAGCACTAAGCTTTGAGACATAGCGAAAGAAAGAAGAAAAAACTGAGAAGCACAGAACCACACAGACCGAAAGCAAAAGAGAACAGAAGGAGTAAGTATGTGATGATGTTTCTCCACTGAGAGGGACCCCCATTTATGCACCAGCAGCACCAAAATCAGCAGATCTGCGACTTCAATTCCTCTAGTCAATACACCTCCAATCAAATCCCGTGAAGGACTCCACAACCCACAATCAGAAAAAAACCAATCCAGAGGATCGCCCCAAATCGAACCCCGAAACACTCCCATCTTCCAAATTAGACAACCAAATCGAATCGAGACAAGGAAGGAAATTATTCCCTTTCCTTCTCCAGCGACGATAATATAGGGACCACTTAAATGAGAAGTCATGAGAAAATCGAGATCCAATCGTAAATAATCAAAAATCCCAACATCCCATCCTTCCTCCAAACTTGAAAACCGAATCTCGTATACGATCCCAAAAATCAGCGAACTGAGATTACCCTCGATATTCCAGAGAGAACCATCATAAAAGACCAAAAAAACCAGAATCGAAACCAAAAGGAGTCATCCACATCAGGGATCAAAACCCTAAGAAACCCATCGCCATCGCCATCATAAAATGAGTAAAAACACTAAAATTTTTTAAAATAAAGTCTTAAAAGTCTTGTACCTTGTAATAACAGATTAAAATAAAGTCTTTCCTCCTATATCATTGTCATATAATATTAAAATAATATTATATTTTAATTGTTACTATTATTAGTTAAATATTAAAAAACATGTGAAAATATTTTATAACTTTTTTATGATAGATATTAAGGGTCCGAATGGTAACTGCGGATTCAGTAGTGCGGGACAAAAATTTTGCTAGTGCGGTACGGTTCAACTGCGGTACGTGCGGGACAAATGTATTTGCGGGACAAGTGCGGTTATTCCAAAATAAGCGGTACAAAATAATGTTCGATTGGTGAAAAAAACAATAAGCGTTGCATAATACATATTATAGTTACACATTATAAACAAATATATTATATTAATATACTTTTATAGTTACACATTATAAACATATTATAGTTTTTATTGTTAGCAAAATAGTATTTTCATTTTTATTAATAATTTATAAAATTTAAAAACCAAAGTTATAATCATGTAAAATTTTGTTTATCAAATAATGAAGAAATACATCTTTTAAAAATAATTTCATTATAGAAGAAACTATAGTTTACTTGTAAATTGTTAAATCTAGTTAACATAAATATGATACATTTTAGATGACATAATTTAAAATTATATTTTGATTAAAACTGACTTAAGTTTTTTGGATCTGTTTTTCCATATTATAAGTGATTATTTTGTAGTTTGGGAAGAACAATGAAGTAATATTTTTTATAAAAATAAATAAAAAGTAATTCATTTATCAGAACTTTTAAAATTTTAAAATCGAAAATACTTATAGCATAGAGATTTTGTTTTTGATCAAATATAGCATAGAGTTATTGTTGAAATTTAATTAATTATTACTCTCTTTATAAAATAAATAATTAAAAAAGAATAAAATAATAGTGCGTAATCTACAAAAACGCTACCTAATTGATTCTAGACAAACAAAAAGCGGTCCAAGAATATATTACCTTCCCTTAAAAAACGCAAAGTGGTTTTCTTATTTTTTTTTGAAAAACGCCTATTGCCCACTAAATGTATGAATGGTAACATGAATCAGATTTTTTAAAAAAATGTTCAAATACGCGCTTATACATGTTACAAGTTTTATACAATTATGTTTACTTATGTTAAATAAATTTTCTACAAAAAAATATATATTTACAAAATCTTTGAAAATATATGACAATTATACTTTATACTAAATATATACAAAAATAAAAATATTGAATTATTAATACAAAACAAATCAAAACATATAATTATACTAGTTATTAATAAAATAAAATAAAATAATATGAACTACGCACCGCAAATAGTTTTTCACCAATCAAACATTATTTTGTACCGCTTATTTTGCATAAACCGCACTTGTCCTGCAAATACTTTTGTCCCGCAAGTACCGCAGTTGAACCGTACCGTACTATCAAATTATTAGTTCCGTACTACCAAATCCGCCGTTACCATTCAAACCCTTTATGTCACGAATCAACGTGTCAATATATTAAATACAATTATTCATTTTATCAAGAGCTTCATTATTAAGGACAACGTAACAGCCTCATCACATGAAATATTACAATTTACAGCAAATAGAAAATCAACAAACTTGTTTCTATACAATGAGTGAATTCATTGGCAGAGGCTGGCCAATCCGATTAATGTTTTAGCATCTTCAAGCAGTTCAGAGCCATAAATGTCATTTCATTATGATTTCTAAAACGATTAAATGAGATCCCACCATTGTTTATTTTTTTGTAAGTTAGGCGACTGCAGGTATTTGTACATATACTATATTTTGGTTTAATTGGGTAACTAAATTGTTATTAAAGCTTACACACACACACACAAAATATATTAATCATAATTAGAAAGCTCATAACAACTTTATTTTTTAATAATATTCGAGAAAGTCCTTATAATACGGCTCTTCAAGCTAAAGCACGCGATACAAAGGAATGTGTAGAAGCAAATAATACTGATTGTTTTGTTCCCCTAGTGTTGTTCATAATAATGGTGCTGATGTATATTGGACAATCAACCCATTCTTTTGTTAAATGAAATTATATATGGCGATGCAAAGTGTTGGGATTCAGCTAGACTTTGATCAGTTTGTTCCACTTTTGAGGCTGAAGGAGAGAAGCTCTGCTTTTTTCACTACAACAAACATGGTTCAGAAGCTTTACTGCGATTATTCAGTTGGAAGGAGATGGTGAAGTTTTGATGATTATCATTATAACTGGCGTTTGCACAGACATTATTATCTCTGTGAAATTACCCTCGTAGCTAAAAAGAGAAAGATATCACAGATTTAGCATTTTGTCTAAAACCTCAAGTCTTAGGCACCCCACTTCACTAATGTTTTGCATAGACGACGGCAACATTAAAAACATGCATGACCATGCCAATTGCCTTATAAGTATATGGAAACTATCATACGTATACAGAAAATAGCCAAAAAGAAAATCTAACGTTATTTGCAACATTAATTAGCGTTAATTTTTTGTAGGTTTAGCCGGATAGGTCCCTATTGGTTTATGGACGTATGCTCGGCGCCCACGAGAAGGTTCATCGTGTTTATAAATATGCATATTCAACAACACTTGAATCACACTAGACACTACATTCTAATTAATCGTTTTGATATTCGGTGGTGACATGCAATTAAGATTACTGCACTGTTGTGCAATCAGGATCACTGCACTGTTGCCAAATCGCATTGCCATTTAATAATTGAACTTACGTCTAAAAGTTTAAATCCTTCTAATCCTCCATTTTTTTGTTATTTTCCTACTAGTTCCACTAAACCAATATTTTTTGGAGAAAAAAAAAATATAAAACTCCACTATCTGTTGCTCCAATTTGGCCATCTCATGTTTTGAACTAACAATTAAGTTGACTTGATACTAGATGGATCAGATTTTATGTATTAAACTTATTTTAATTTTTGTGTAATCCAATGTTATGACTATCAGTATATTTATATTTTAAGTTGTAACTTTTATAGTTCCGGATAGATACCCACATATTAACATGACAAAACACGCATACCTGAAAGTCAAAAAAGGAAGAATTATAGAATAGACAAAGTAAGTAGAGAAAAGGAAAAGTAGAAAGTTATAAATGGTGGAACAGATGGATTAGAGAGAAAGGATAACGAAAAGGATCCACTCTAACAAATTCTCTTTTTCGTCGCATTTTGGATTTTTGCTCTGATGAGAATATTTTTGAGAAAAATACAATTAAAAGTAATAAATGTTAAGGAAAATAATTGCTTTCTACTTTGTGCAAAAAGAAAGAAACTTGTTTTTGTTTCATAGAAATCTTTACGTCTCTAACAAATTCATCCAAAAAAAGGTACACACGTTGTGTTCTAGACTTCTAGTAAAACAAAAATTTTCCTAGCAAAAGTAGTAATTAGGCAAGGGCATTATCTTTATATCCTAAGTTTATAACGATAGAAACAGTACTTCTCATCACACGCACATATCTTAGTCCAGTTAAAAAAAAACTATAGAGTTAACGGGAAGATTTTGAGACGAGAAAAGCCATTCTAACATTATGCATGCTATCCCTAAAGGAAAGTTCATCAAAATATTAGGTTCACCGTTCCCATATTGGCCAATAAATATTATTAAGTTTAGAAATTTAAAAGACCTCTATAACATTAAGACTAAGTCCATTCTGAAATTGCTTGAGGTTCACATAGTCCTATCTTTTTTTGCCCGCACATAGACCATATCAGAAAAATGGTCGAAAAATTGTACATGTTATCACTAATTTGATTTCCAAACTTGGGAATCTGTTGGACTTTATTTTGATAGGACTAGGCTATTAGACAAACCATCAAACTACTTTTGTCAGCAATAATTACAGAAATTTAAAAGAAAATTTTCATATTGTTACATAAAACAATAACTAAGGCCAATGACAGCTTTAACAAAAAGAAACAACAATATCATCCTTCGTAGCATCGACTGATGAACCATCAACATCTTCGCCCCATTGTACACAAACTTTGCATCATCTGTACGTTCAAACCAAATCCAAAAACGTAAACCAGCTCAGACTCATAAAACCGAAAACTTAAAATCATAATTCAGACTCTCATTCATATTATTGACACATAATTAGTCCATTACCGGAAACAAGATCCAAGTTGAACTCAGGAGGCACATTGTCGTCTGACTCAACTGCTGCTTTAGCAGAGGCAATGCCAACCGCTAAACTCTGGATTATATCTAACCCATCGCTTAGTGATACGACTGTGCCACCTACTAGACAATCACTGATGTGATTCTTCCAAGGAATCGACGCTCTAAGGTAGGTAGACTGATAATCCTAGAACTTTGATGGCTCGTGAAGCTGGCTGATAAGACGTGAGATAAACTCGAAAATCCTTATGCCCAAACTCTCTTAAAACAAACCAAACAAAGCAAGGCGGTGGAACTTTAGATAGAAGCTTCGCAGAGACAGATGACAAGGCGTGAAACGAATCCCAAAAATCCTTGTGCCCTAGACTCTCTTGTAAAGACTTTTCAATCCTCAGCTAATGAATGACAACGTCAAGTGCGGCGAAATCACTTGATATACCGAAAACTCTTTGATGTAACCCACCAAGGAGATTTTTTTGATGTAACCCACCAAGGAGAATAAACAAGTTTCAAAGGAACAAAGGAGTTTACCACTCTCAAATAAAAGATAAAAGATTTCTTGATTGATTGATTATTCTCAAATGAGATTACATGTGTTTATATAAGGATAAGAAACTTGGTAACAAAGCCAAGTATTGATTATTCTTGAAACTAAAAAAAAAAATAAAGATAGTAAGTTGAATGGAAACCCAATGTTTCTCTTCCCAAGATAGTTGAATGAAGACCCAACTCTTAGTGCATGTTTCCCTTCCCCAAGTATCATTCCCAAGGTGAGTTGAACTCTATTTTCGTCACTCCTCTTTGACCACAAAATAAAATGATTATTTTGAGCTTTCTTGGACTTGTATTAAGCTCAAAGTGGACTGGACTTGATAGATATCATCCCCAATAGAATTTCCCATGCTCTCTTTGGCCATAAGCTCTTGAATTGACCTATTAAGTGTTTCCTTGATCTTCTCTCTCTTTGACTCTTTGGTTCAACTTGCTGATGAGAAACAACATGGGCTGTATGATTTGTTCACCTTGGTCTTAGTAGAAACAACTCCTGGCTGCCAAACATAATTCTAGAAGCTCCTAAACCAATTGGACCTAAAACTCTTTAGGTGAAGAACTAGATTGACCTCTTTTGGTAAATGGAATGTATCCTTGTATTCCCTAGGCCAAATCTTCTGTTTCTGAGCTTCTTGGAAACATAAGAGATCCATTAACATCCTCCAAGTAGTTTTGTGTCGCAATTGTTTCGGAGTTGGTCTGTGTAATACGATCTTTGACTCAGACATGAAGTTGGGACGGAGATAGATCCACTGACTTGAAATATCCATATCTTTCACATATGAACTGGTCTTAATGTGATTTCAATTCTCTGTGGTTCCGGAATGGATCAAGATTCCAGAACAGTTTGGTTCATAGCTTGAATCCTTCTGACTTAATTGGAATCCGCCGTTGAATGCTCGTAGGTCCAAATCGTATAGCCATGAGTTCACTTAATTTGTAAAATAAATAACTCCTTCATCCGAACTCTGATTGGACTGATTCCACTTCGAGATATGCTCTAAATGAGGTAAGAATGTATCCCAAATAGTCGTTTGGCTGGAAGAATTGATCTTCAACTACGTTCGTGTTGAACAATACTCAAGGGTCTTCTTGGATTGTCTCATGATCATATCAATCACCTGCACCAGTCAGCTTCTTGACTTTGGCTGGTATGGTTGGGAAATGCATTGCGTAAAGACTCAAGCTGTGATACGATTCAAGTTCAGTAAACAGGTATGGTGAACATACAGAATGTACCCTTTTGAAAATCTCTCCACTTTTGGGGAATTTTCGGTTTATGTTCAGAGCCTTTTTCGGGTTCCCCTTGGAGCATAGGAGAGCTCCATTGGATCCAAGGGTTACAATAACTACTTTAATACCATTTTCAAGAAGAATCCAAATGGCTGGCTTTAGCACGCGGTACATATCTTCAATGGACAGCTTGTTTTCTTCTAATTTATAGGGGTGGAACATATTCTTGGCGCAGAGAGCGTTGGCCATTGCTATGAGTTCGTCTTGGTTTGGGGACACTATCGTTGTCTGAAAGAAACAATTACAAATCTTTTTGTTTGCAAATAAACATAGAGAACCAAAAGACTCTAGTATTCATGAGTATGGGAGACATGGCACTCACATACTTGGCAACTGAGGCGATTCTTTGAGACTTTGTGACTGACATGGGCTCAAACCATACAGGAACATTGAACTCTGCAGCCACTTCAAGAAGGAAAACGTTTAGAAGACAGATAAAACGATGGTTAGACCAATCAAATTGAGAAAGCTATAATCATTACATTTACAAGATGCTTCCAAAGCAAGAGTACTAAGATTTGCATCTAGCATTAGAACAGGCGCTGAGCTTATGTTTTCTACAAACCGCTGGATCCACGCAGGTGTCAGAAACTTTTCCTGCCCCAGTAAAAACAATGTAAATGTAACTTACTTATCCAATGAAGTACAACAACAACATCCTTCATTCCCAATTTTGTAATCTGATAAATAATAGTTTTACTACTTGTCCAACATTATCATAAATTAATCAAAAATTCAAAGACGTTATTATGAGAAAATTGTTTGTTTATGTAAAGGTGAGTATCTTCAATCCTTTTTCTTTTAGGATTAATAATTGACAGTATAATTTATTTAATTATGGTATTATAGTAATTTATTGTATAATTTTCTTAATTTTTTCTTATAGAATTAGTATTATTATTATATACATATATGAAATATCTTTTTATATTTATTAAATTGTTTAAATTTTCAATTTTTTAGAATTTACAAATATGTTAAAACAAAGTTTTTGTATAACACATGACAAAATCTTTAATTGTTAAATTGACATGTGTCACGATCACATGAGTTACTAACTTTGAAAACCAAGGTTTATATAATAACATAATATTCAATACGCTATCAAATCATTCACTGATTGAAAAACTTAAGAAAATTACATTAATTTCTTATTTTGATTTTTTTTTTATATTTCTTACATTATGTTAATCACTATTATTAATACATTAAACCTTTTCATACTTTAATCACTTTTCTGTATAAATTTCTGTTTACTATATGATTATAATGAATAATAATTGCAATTAAATTGCAAATATTTTCCTTATTAATTGCAAATATTTTTCTTCTTAATTGCACATATTTTCCTATTGAAATTAGTAATTTAATAGATAAATTTCCTATTAAAATTAGTGATATAATAGATTACTTTTGTTTTATATACTTTCAAAAAATATTAATTGTAATCCTTTTATTTTTAGGATTTTTAATTTGTCTATAATTATTAAATAAATTTTCTTTTCACATATATCAAAATATTATTGATATACTTGATACATGTCGCGATTATATGAATTACTAACTTTGAAAACTAAGGTTTATATAATACTAGATGAAGACCCGCCCGATGTGCGGGTTTAAAGTTTTATAAATTAAATTAAATTTAACAAAAATATATTAAAATTTGTTGTATGTTATTTATAAATTTTATAATACACTGATTTATATCCACTTACAAATCTTTTATGTATGTTACTATTAAAAGTGTATTTTTTTACACCTAAATATACTCTGTTACAAATATATTCTTTATCACCACCTAGAAAATGTCTATATAAACACATTAAGCCGACTATTTTATTTTCACTTCTGCATAGTTTTTTAATTACTAAAATTGTTGGCTCAAAAAAAATTTTGAATAAAAAATATATTACATAATATACTAATCAATGATGTATCATCACAATAATATATGATCGCCATGGAAAAAACCTCGGCTCCGCCCTCATCCCTTATAGAGAGAACCTTGCGTCCAACCTCCTCCACCATGGAGAGAACCTCGGCTCCGCCTTCTTCCCTTGGGGAGATAACCTTGCGTCCAACCTACTCCACATTCCTCCCTTATGTAGATAACTTTGTGTCCAACCTTCTCCACCATAGATAGAACCTCAGCTTTGCCCTCTTCCTGTGTGGAGATAAAATGTTCAAGTCTTTTTGCTGTCTCAAAATGGCTTGCCACGACAACCAATGAAAGTAAAAACCTTTCTCTAACGTCACAAATGTTTTTGATAGTAACTAATGTTAAATTTCCTAATGTATTCGTGGAAGTATGTTTGACACACCATGATGCAGCATATGTCTCTGTAACGCCTCAACCACCACCTTGCTTAGTGAGCCCATGTCCATTCTCAGTCCATGGGCCCATCTTCCTAAGTGGACCCTACATCTATTTCTGGCTCGTAGACCCACCCATATTCGATGGCCGGTTTGTTACGTCTGGGAGGCTTTAAAAACTTGTTTACCTACCTTACAAATTAACAAATGATATTTTCCTGTGTTTTCTCTTCACTCGCACAGTTCCGACAATCACTTCCAGGAAGGTCACCCATCATGAAGTTCTCTCAAGACCCTTGACCGAAAAAATAAGTGCATTTTGGTGACGTATGTGGCCAAATCAATTCTTTTAAACCTTTTCGCAAACCAGGGTGTCAGAGTCTTTGAGCTACTATGGATCTATCAACAACTATTTATGTTTTTCTAATCTATCTATCTATGTTTGTTGTATGCTTGTGTTTGATTTGCCTATTTTATTCATTTATTAGGTTGATGAGGCTGTACTCGTTATTTCTCTTTGAGATTGAATGAATAATGTTAACAATTATGTTTGCAAAAAAAGAAGGGTTTATGACCAACCAATCAAGTTGATAAATTAGAAGAAAATTAATTTGGCATAATTAAAGAAACAATAGAAAATTATAAGCATGGTAATATATGAATCCCAAATAAAAAATAAAAGTATAAATTAAATAAAACAATCTAAAAATACTACAATAAATTTTAAAATACAGCATTAGGAAAAAGAAGAGGACCCGCCCGATGTACGGGATAAAGTTTTATAAATTAAATTAAATTTAACAAAAATATATTAAAATTTGTATAAATTTTATTTTTGTTATAATACACTGATTTTATATTTATTTACAAATATTTTATGTATGATACTATTAAAAGTGTATTTTTTTACACCTAAATATACTCTATGTTACAAATATATTTTTTATCGCCACCTAGAAAATGTATATATGAACACGTTAAGCATATGGTATAATTGTTGGCTCAAAAAACATTTTGAATAAAAAATATATTATATAATATGGTAATCATGATGTATCACCACAATAATGTATGACCACTATGGAAAAAACCTCGGATCCACCCTCATCCTTTATGGAGAGAACCTTGTGTCCAACCTCCTCCACCATGGAGAGAACCTTGGCTCCGCCTTCCTCCCTTGGGGAGATAATCTTGCGTCCAACCTCCTCAACCTTCCTCCCTTAGGGAGATAACCTTCTGTCTAACCTTCTCCACCATAGAGAGAACCTCGGCTCTGCCACCTCCTGTGTGGAGAGAACATGTTCACGTCTTTTTGCTATCTCAAAATGGCTTGCTCCGACAACCAATGAAAGTAAAAACATTTTTCTAACGTTACAAAATCTTTTAATAGTAACTAATGTTCAATTTCTCAATGTATTCGTGATAGTAACTATGTAGAAGTGAAAATAAATTAGTTGGCTTTATGTGTTTATATATTACATAATATACTAATCAACGATGTATTATCACAATAATGTATGACCACCATGGAGAAAACATCAGCTCCGCCCTCATTCCTTATGGAGAGAACCTTGCGTCTAACCTCCTCCACCATGGAGAGAACCTTGGCTCCACCTTCCTCCCTTGGGAGATAACCTTGCACCCAACCTTCTTCACCTTCCTCCCTTGGGGAGATAACCTTGTTTTCAACCTTCTCCACCATAGAGAGAACCTCGGCTCTGCCCTCCTCCTGTGTGGAGAGAAAATGTTCACGTCTTTTTGCTATCTCAAAATGGTTTGCTCCGACAACCAATAAAAGTAAAAACTTTTTTCTAACGTCACAAAATATTTTGGTAGTAACTAATGTTAAATTTCTCAATGTATTCATGGAAGTGTCTTTGACACACCATGATGTAGCCTCTGTGTTTGTAACGCATCAACCGCCACCTTGCTTAGTGAGCTCATATCTACTCTCTGTCCATAGACCTACTTTCCTAAGTGGGCCCTACATCTATTTTCGGCCCGTGGATCCAACCATATTCGATGGCCGGTTTGTTACGTCTGGGATGACTTGTACTCATTATCTCCCTTTGGGATTAAATGAATAATGGTAACAATTATGTTTGCAACAAAAAAAGAAGGTTTATGACCAACCAATCAAAGTGGAGAAATTAGAAGAAAATTAATTTGGATATTAAAGGAACAATAGAAAATTATAAGCACAGAAATATATGAATCCCAAATAATTCAAAGATCAAAATATAAATAAAATAAAATAATCTAAAAATACTACAAGAAATTTTAAAATACAGTATTTGGAAAAGAAGATGCATATGGGGTTTGTTCGAAAAAAAAAAGATAAGATATTCATGCGGAATCAGTAAATCCACACACACACGTATATAGAGTTTACGGGAACTACGACTTAGAGCATCATTACTCCAACATCCCTCTCAAGTTGCTCAAGGATTAATTAATTATATAATTAATACTAAAATAATTAAAGCAATCCACTTAGAACACAAAATCATCCTTCTACTAGAGTACCCCAAACAAGGTTGCTCATCATTTAAATAATATATTTTTAAAATTTTTGTTAATTAAATATCAAATTTTACTAATCTATCATGAATAAAAAATTATTTATATTATTTATATTACATTAAATAGAAAACAATAAAATTTTACAGAATTCGGAATATTAAACATATTTTACAAAATTCGGAATATTAAACATAAGATACAAAATTCGGAATATTAAACATATTTTACAAAATTCGGAATAAGATTTATTGTTGGGTTGTACCAAATTTTTGCCAAATATGCTCAATCAAGTATTTTTTTCAATTCGATTGCCCATCATGTTATTTAGATTTGTTGCCATATCTGTAGACAACGATAAATCGACATGAGAAGTTCTGTTTCCTTCTCCGTGATGGAACTCTGATGGATAGTAGAAATTGTAGCCATTTCGTTCGTCTTCGACTATCATGTTATGCAATATGATACATGCTCTCATTATTTTCCATATTTTTCTTTTATCCCAAAAAAGTGTGGGATTCTTCACGATTGCAAATCGAGCTTGCAAGACTCCAAATGCACGCTCTACATCTTTCCGGCATGCTTCTCGATATTGAGCAAAGAGTTTTGCTTTTCGGTCACGTGGAAGTGTAATGGATTGGATGAAAGTTGCCCATTTGGGATAGATACCGTCAATGAGGTAGTACGCCATTTTGTATTGCCGTCCATTGACAGCGTATGTAACTCTCGAAGCTCGTCCCTCTAGGATATCATCAAACACCGATGACCGGTCCAAAACATTGATATCATTTTACGTACCTGGTGGTCCGAAAAATGCGTGCCAAGTTCATAAATCTTGGGATGCCACAGCCTCTAGTTCGATTGTCGGTTTTCCAGATCCACGTGAATATTGTCTTTTCCATGCTGTTGGACAATTCTTCCACTCCCAATGCATACAATCTATGTTCCCTACCATTCCGGGGAAACCGCGATGTTCTCCAATATTCAGTAATTGTTGGAGATCTTCCGCTGTAGGTCTTCTGAGTTACTCGTCTCCAACAAGATTTATAACTCCTTCTACAAATTTTTCAAGGCATTTGTGGGCGGTTGTTTCAGCCAGTCGTAAATATTCATCCACCGCATTTTCTGAACATCCGTATGCCATCATCCGAATAGCTGCCGTGCATTTTTGAAGTGTAGAAAGACCGAGCCTTCTAGTAGCATCTCGTCTTTATCTGAAGTATGGGACTCCATTCTCAATAGTATTAACAATACGAATGAACAATGGTTTGTTCATTCTAAAGCGACGGTGGAACATAGCGTGGGTGTATGTCGGATTCTCACTAAAATAATCATTCCACAACCGACTATGGCCTTCTTCGCGGTCTCTATTGATGTGCACTCTATGGAATATTGGAGCTGCTGGTACTTCCGGGTGAGTGTAGTGGTATTGAATCTCCTCCACTATACTATCAACCTCCTCCTCTACCATTTCATCAACTTCTTGATCAGAACTCCAATTAGACATTTTTGACACTTTGAGATTGTTGTATGGCTTATGGGAAGTTTGGTTTATAAAGTAATGGAATTGTTTTTGAAGTAAGGCTAGAATTAAATTTGTTTTTGTTTTGGTTTTGGAATCGGTAGTGTTTTGGTGCTATTTTTTTTTTTTTTTTTGCTTTTGAATATTAAAGAAGAAGCAATGAAGAGAAGAGAAATGAAAGAAGAAACAATCGGAGAATGGAGAACAATGAAGTAGAAGTAATCTTCAATATATATACCTAGAAGAAGACACAAAACCAAACAAAAACAAAACCCATTCACGGGTTGAGATACAAGCAATCGACCAAATCAACACCCATTCACGGGTAAAAAGTCATACAAACCTTACAAAAGGTGGACTAAACACCACAACCTACATCCGAAAGAGAAGCAACATTCACGGGATTCTACTACTAAAAGCCATACTAAAAGACAAGAAGACACTAAAAGACAAGAACATTCACGGTTTGCACTCGAGGAGATTGCACTCGCTACTTGTTTCCCTTCACGTGACATCGAAGTATCTTCATATGTCTCTGCAAAAACCTGCAACAAAAGACAAAAACAGTTAAACACAACACAACACAACACAACACGACACAACAACAAGAGTTAAAACACAACACAACAAGAGTTATCCACAACAAGATAGTTTAAGCAGACAACATCAAGTTTAATTTTCAATAATTAAACACAAAGAGTTAAAACACAACAAGTGAAGAGAATTTAACCTAGATGTTTGTCAACATTTGATCAACCATTTTGTCCCTAAGTATAACTTCAGCGGGTGTTAGTTCACCCTTGTTAATCAGACTGTCTAGCAATCTCATTTTGGTGTGTCTCTCCCTAGCTGCTTGTTCTTGATCCTTCATTTCTATGATCCGATCTAACCTTCCCACCAAACCATCTTCAACATCAATACTCACTGCCGGTTTCTTCCCTTTTTTCTTAGCAGCTTTAACCCCTGGAGGCCTCATTTCAGCTCCATCATTGGCTGGACTCGATGAGTATGTTTCGTCTGATTGTAGCTTCGTCCTCTTGTAACCACATTCCTCCATGATCCATTTTTAATCATGCTTGAGTTCCTTCCAGCAATGCTCTAGAATAAATGGCTTATTGATGTCGTTCTTGTAAATCTCATGCGCCATAGTGATCACATCGTCTTCTGATTCTCCACTCTTCTTTCTAGTACTGGCTTGTGTGTAACATCCAACAAACTTGTTAACTTGATGGTTTATCTTGTTCCACCTGGCCATGCATTGACTAGCCCCTCGACCGTTTGAACCGGTCCCTCCACCATTTGATTTGTAGTAGTCTGCGACTCTCTTCCAGAAGCTATCTAACCGCTGCTCGTTACTCACAACTGGATCCTTGCTTGTGTTTAACCAGGCGCTTATGAGGTTGATATCCTCACGTGCACTCCACCTCTTCCTACTTCCTCTGCCTCCGTCTTCTTCATTGTCGTCTACCGTTACCTCAATACAATATTCAGATTCTGATTGGGTACTAAGATTAACAAGTTGAGAAGAGAATGCAGGGGTAATGTGGATAGGCTGAGAAGAAAATGGAGAGCTAAATTGGAGACTGAGAAGAGAATGGTTCGCTAAGTTGGATAGGCTGAGGAGAGAATGGAGAGCTAAATTGGACAGGCTGAGAGGTTTGTGCAGAATTATCTGAAACGTTTGAGTTTTTTTGAGAATTCAAAAGATCCATGAAATTATGCGGTTGAAAACCAGAAGGGTTTGTAGAATCCATTGAAAACCAAAAGAGTTTGTAGAGAAAAGGGTAATGGTGTAGGTTAGTGTTTAACATTGAAGGTTTATATTGAGGTCAAGGTTTGTTTAAAGTTAAAGAGTGTTTAGTACAAAGGAGATATACTTTTCAGTATATTTCTTTGAATAGACAACTGTTTTGCTTTTTCAGAGAATCTGTAGCTTCAAATGTATTCCAAAAGTTGGGTTTAAAGTCAAGACTAGTTGAAATTTCAATCATTTTGAGAATAAACCATTAAATTAATCTTTTTTTTTTATTAAGATTCAAATCAAATATCACTTTCTTTTGATTAAAAAAAAACAAAATCGACTTAAAAATCTAAAACAATATCACCAAACAAAAAATAACAAGATACGGGCTATGAAAATCTTTAAACAATTGTCAAAAAAACACATCAACACACGGTTCACCCAAAAACAAAAATAGAGTGACATAAAAGGAGCATACCTTCTCAAGTAAAAGAATCCACTCCCAATGTCAAGTTGATGAAGACCACTCTAAACCATCAAACCCCATGTGCACTCCACCTCACACAAAACATGACAAAAAAAGTGAATATTAATCACACCATAACAGTTACAAAACAACAAACAAAACTCAACTATACTCCTAAGAACAACACATCAAGAACTTACTTCAAGAATCAAGATGAAGAAGATCATGACCAATTTCTCCATTGACAGAACCATCCTCTTCATAGACATCTTACTTCAAGAATCAAGATGAAGAAGATCCATTGACAGAACCATTGTCTTGGCGAAAGATAATTATAGTGTACACTATAATTATGCAACGTAAAAGTCAATCAGAATCTAAAAAACTAAGAATCACTTCTACCACATACTCAAGCAAAAAAAGCCACATCAAGACATGATTGAACTAAAACTGCATTTAGGACTTACCAATCTGCCCGGTTTTAGGCTTCCATATGACTTCAAAACAAGCCTTCTCAGCATTTTCGTTCTTCTTTGTTCCTGCTTTAGGTCCGTAAACTACATCTAGAAATTTTGTATCTCCTGAAACAAAAAACGAGAAGCATAACCATTACAAAGTTCCATCAATCCCATTCAGAAAGTACCCATCTGAGAGATATTGAGAAAGCTGATATATGTTATCAAACAAATAAGAAACAACAAGTACCTTGCGACCAGCTAGTAGAACCATGAGTACGATGAAGGATGTTACGGGAACAAGCAAGTGGTCTCAGCTGATTCGGTGTTCTTCCATCTTCTCTATCAATCTCCATTGCTCCAAAATACTTCTTCACACAACAAGGGTTTCATAAAGTAAGCATCTTTGGTCACAAAATTCAAATTCTTATATAGTATAACTACGAATTGTACCACTAAAAACAAAAACTGGTTGTTTTAATCCTACAATACTCGTTAAACAATGTATAAACAAAAAGAAACAACGATAGAAGACGAATCAGAACAGTGCTAGAGTAAAAAACCTAATTTCCAGGAAGCTAGAAGATGAAGAGACGATTCCTTATCAAACAAGAAGACTCTGATGTAACAGCTTTGGTCTCGTTCTCTTTGTCTTCTCCACCAAAAGAGTTCCTACGAGTAAACTCTGATGAACAACAAAACATCACAACACCTAAATCAGCAAGAACATATCAAAGATTCTGAACTTAAGATCTACAATACCAAGATTAGCCAAGAGAATCTATCTAAGAGTTAGCCGAAACCAGTAAACTCTCCAAACAAATATCAAAATCAATTGAACATCAAACATTAACCACTCTCACAATCAAATCGAATTTAATCCTAAACCCTAACATAAACAACATGAAATAAGTAAGAGATGAGAAGAAAAACCTTCTCTGTCCGATTCGTCTCCCAGTGGACCTCGCCGTCCGTTTTACACCATCAGAAGACTAAGCCGCCGTCGTTGTCACAGAAGGAGGTTGATCGTCACTGAAGCGTCAAATCTTCCGGTTTAAGCCGATTGGAGTGGCCATCGCCTTCCTCAACCAAAACCCTCCAGCTTTAGCTGGAAAAATCTGATGGTTTGAGGTGAATCCACTGATTTTCTGGTTTCCATAGTAATCGCCTTTGAGTCGCCGTTTGTCTCGAGAGAGAAGAGAGAGAGATTGTCGGGGAACAAAGGAAGAAGAAAATGGGGGGGGGGGGGGGGAATAGCTTTTATATTTATGTACATCCAATCCAATTAGGCCACGTATCGTTTCTCATGGGTTGCTCCAAATGCTTCCCAAAGAATCGATACTCAGCTAAATGGACCGAAATATAGTTTTTTAATTCACATTTTGGGGCCCAATTGCAAGAGAACCACTGAGAGTAATTCCCAATGGAGATGGTCTTAGTGACGAGAAAAAATAGTATATAATACTATTTAGCCATTCTAACATTATAGAGCATCTCCAACAGTATGGGATTCCATGAAGGGTTCCAAATCATATTTACAATAAAAATAATGCAAAAACACAAGTTTAGATACTTTAAGGTGTTGACTGGTTCTCCCGCTACCTCCCGCAAACGCTGCGTTTGCGGGTGGTAGCGGTTGCTAGCGATTGGAACCAATCACACAAACCGCTCCAAATCGCTCATAATCGCTCCCAACCGCTCCAAACCACTGAATCCAAAAGCTGCTTCCCGCAAGCGTTTGCGGTTGCGGGCGATTGCGGTTGGATTTTTTTTTTTTTTTTGTGTAAAAAAACTTAAAAGAAATCAATGATAATGAAATTTTTTTTGGTTATATTTTCTATCTAACCATTTTACTCATTAATGATGGGAGAAAATGAAGTACGTATACGATTGCAGAGATTATAAAATAAACAATTAGAAGAAAATAATATTCTAATTAACAATAACCCGGAAAACTTGATGTAAATTTAATGGCACATCGCATGTAAGTTCAAAAAAATCTAAATAAATATAATATTTCATCAGAAATTTAAGAAAATAAGATTATTTGTGAAAAATATTAAAACAAATCACCAGTGACTCTTCTCAACTATGACTTGACCATTCTAACCGATGCAACTACTGACCCACGATCTAAGAGAAAAGAGAAAAGATCTACGATCTAAGCATATGTTTTGTCATTTATCAAATTACTTGATTAAATTTTTGGTGAAAAGCCAAATGCATAAAAGAATAAGTATTTCAATATGAAATTTTTTTTTTGAATAATTATTATTTTAATAAATTTTAATTATAAATCAAGTTTAATAAAAATTTTGGTGTTTTTAAACATTTATATATTAGATATCACATTTATTATGTTCCAACCGCTATTGCACCCGCTGGTCAACCAGTTGTAAACCTCCCGCAAACGCACCAATTTTAAACCGCTAAACCAGTCGTTCAAAACGCTTAATAACTCTTGAAACCGCAATCGCCCGCTTCCGCAATCTCCCGCAACCGCAACCGCAACCGCAGCGTTTGAACCACTCAGGCCCTTAGAAGTTTTGTTATTTTTTACATAGTGCAATGGTAGAAACTAATGAGGTTCTATAAATTTAAAATTTTGAAAAATTGTGTACAAGTATGGGTTACATTTTTGACACTCAAAAACTTGACACACATTCAAGTAAAAACTTATTAACAAAATCATAACGAAAAAGTTTGAAACTTGTTATGTTACCACTGTATGATTTTAAGAAGATTGTTTTTCTTTAGTGTGAATAAGTTGAAGCAATTATCAGCACCAAGGTAGATATCATCATCCAGTTTGCATTATATTCACGAGCTCTTTCCTCGATGATTGCACCTTCCTCGTGCTTTAAAAACAAACACAAAAATAGTCAAGAGTCCCGGTCAGTTCTTTTGAACATAATAATAATCTAACATTTGACATATGTATTCACAAGAAGATGGAAACCAATTTTGTGTGAAAACGTTTTTACCTTGTAAATTAATAAAGAAATTGATTTCATGAGGTCACAACAACGATGAAGTCTCCACGGGTCTGTCTGTACGTAGAGAGCTAGTATGTGACCGTGATGTCCACATTCAGACTGCAGCTCGCGAGTGAATTTTTTGATTACTATATAGCAGCAAGAATTTTCCGTTGAAGGCATTGAGAGAAGAAACAACTCCCTTGGTTTCCTTCTCTGTGATAAGCAGCTGTAATCTCCCTTTTTCAACTATAAACACAAGTATCAATGCCTTAAAAACCTAATCATTAAAAAGCTTTCGAAGTGACGGACAGACAAAAAAACAGACGAGATGAGATGAGATCAAATCGAAAATATAAGAAGAAAATGCATATTGTGACAAATCTCCCCAAATAGATCGTTCTCGGAGTCGCTCGATCTTCAAGGATCCGATGGCAATCTCTGAAATGGAGAGACTGAATTAATCTGAGTAGCGATTCTGGCACGTCAAGTTCTAGGATTCAAGAAAGAGAATTAGCACAACCATAAAAGAAGTATCTTTATTACTTTAGGAAAAATAACTCAAAAAACCTAAAGCTCTCCTCTCTCAATTCTCGAATAATAGGAAGTCACATCTTGACAACTCTATATATAAGGAACTTCACAAAATCACTTACCTAATCTCTTTAGGAAGACAAGTTCCTTATTTCTCATAACTTCCTAAACTACCAATCCTAATCTCTTTAGGCTTTCTTATGCGTCAAGCTTATCCCAACATTTTCCTCCTTAAGTTTGAAGCATAACTTCTCTAAGTCTTGAACTCCCGTGAACTCCCTCATCTCCTTAAACCTCATCTTTCCCAAAGCCTTTGTAAGGATATCCGCCTTTTGCTCGACTCATGGAACATGCTCAACTTCGACTTCTTCTTTCTCAACACATTCTCTGATGAAATGAAAACGTCTCTGAATATGTTTACTTCTGCCATGGAAAACATGATTCTTTGTGAGAGCTATAGCAGAATTATTATCGATACGAATGATAGCTTTCTTGGCTTCGACCCCGGTGATCTCACTAAGTAAATCACGTAACCAGATAGCTTGTTTGGTTGCTTCGGTTCCAGCCATAAACTCAGCTTCACACGAGGATAAGGCCACTACATCCTGTTGTTGTGAGCACCAAGAGATAGGACTATCACCTAAGTAAAAAATATAACATGTTGTGCTTCTACCGTCGTTTGGATCAATGCTAAGACTATTATCACTATATCCAACCAATCTTGGTATCTTCAAGCTTCTTTCAAAGATTAAACCAAGAGATGTTGTTCCTTTAAGATATCTCAAGCACTGTTTCATCGCAACACCATGTGACACTCTTGGACTATGCATATACCTGCTCAAAACCCCAACACAGTACGACAAATCAGGCCTTGTGTGGATCAAATATCGAAGACAGCCGATTTTCTTCTTGAAGTCTGTAGCATCAATCTCTTTCTCATGTTCTGCTTTTGAAACGTGAGTCCAAACTCCATTGGTATGTACTCGGGATTTCAGTCAGCCATTCGTGTTTCTTCCAAAATTTTCTGAGCATATCTCCTTTGACTTAGCACAATTCCAGTCTCATGTTGAATTACTTCTATCCCGAGATAGTAAGTTAACATACCAAGATCACTCATTTCAAATTTAGCAGCCATCTCCTCCTTAAATTTGTAAATGATTAGCTTGTCTGTTCCAGTGACAAACAAATCATCAACATAAACTGCAATAACCAGAGTTTGTTCTTTCTCTGTCTTTCGATACAAGTTGGCTCCTTTGAACACTTTTTGAACTCTATTTCTTCAAGAACCTGATTTAGTTTTTTGTTCCATGCCCTTGGAGCTTGTCTCAAACCATACAACGCTTTATTCAATTTATAAAAAATTTCTTCACAACCTTTCTTCTCAAATCCCTTAGGTTGAGTGACATAGACTATCTCTTTGAGTTCTCCGTGAAGGAACACTGTTTTGACATCTAAATGGTGAATCTCCCACCCGTTAGCCGCTGCAATATTTATGAGAAGTCTTATGGTCTCAATGCATGCAACAGGAGCAAAAACTTCCTCAAAATCAATTCCATATTGCTGCACATATCCCTTAGCAACAAGTCGCGCCTTATACTTGTTAATGCTACCGTCAGAGTTTCTCTTCAGCTTAAAGACCCATTTGAGTCCAATTGGCTTTATTTCAATAGGTAAATCGACTAGATCCCAAGTGTGTAGTTTTTCAATTGAATTAATCTCTTCATTGCATGCATTTAGCCACTTACTTGATTCTCTTGCTTCAATAAAGCTTCTTGGTTCGTTGTTTAGACACAAAAAAAAGTGTCTCTCCTTCTTCTTCAGCAAGCAAAACATAGTCTCCAAGATACTTAGGTGTGTTACTTTGTCTCTGGCTTCTTCTTAGAGCCGGCGGATTATTCTCCACGACATCAACATCTTCTTCGTGTTCTGCAATTTTGTGTTCTGTTATTTCAGGTGTGTGACCGTTGTTTCATGTTTCATCTATTTCCCCTACATTAACACCATCTGTGTTTTCACCAAACTCTGGGTTGTTATTAACTATCACTTCCTCAGACACGATACAGTGATTTCCAAACTCACCTAGAGTAACATTAAAACTCCGTCACCATCTTGCTCTGTAAGATTTTTCCTCCAATTCCAGCCTTTGCTCTCATCAAAGACCACATCTCTGCTTACAATAACTCTTCTTGTCTGTGGATCATACAATCGATATGCCTTTGAACCCGGCTCTATTCCCAAGTGAACTAACATCCTGGATCGATCGTCTAGTTTTTTTAGCAGGTTTTGATCAACCTTTGCATAACTAATGCAGCCAAAAATCCGTAGATGATCAATACGGGTTTCTGTTTCTTGTAGACTTCAAATGGAGTCTTATCTGTTAAAGCCCTTGTAGCTACCCTATTCAGCAGATATGTAGAGTGTCTTACTACTTCCCCCCAAAGATAATTTGGAACTCTCATATGCTTTAGAATGCTCCTTGTCATCTCCATCATTGTTCTGTTTCTTCGTTCCACAACGCCATTATGTTGTGGTGTGTATGGAGCAGTAAGATGTCTCTGGATTCCGACATTCTCACAATACTCATAAATTCTTGTAAGACAAATTCTCCACCTCTATCTGTTCTAAAAGTCTTGATTCGAGCCCCTGATTCTTGTTCAACACGGTTCTTAAAGATCTTAAACTTTTCAAATGCAGAGCTTTTTTCTTTCAGCATAATGATCCACATATAACGTGAGGGATCATCAATAAGAACAAAGATAAAACGATTTCCAGCAGTTGTACTCGGAGTTATTGGTCCACAAAGGTCTCCATGGACCAGTTCGAGAACCAAAGAGGCTATGTATGTGGTGGCTTGTGGGAACGTCTGTCTCGTTTGTTTTCCAAGAAGGCAAGACCTGCAGATTTCCTTCTCAAACACTACGTGTGGGAGTCCTTGAACGAGTTCTCTCTGCTTCATAGATTTGATAGTTTCAAAATTTATATGTCCAAAACGAGCATGCCATCGACTAGATTCACTGATGGATGATAGGTTCAAGTAAGCATTGTCGTGAAAATCCATACAAATCTTGTAAAGCCTGTTTTTAGAGCTTGGAGCTTTTCCAAGTAATTTTCCTTTAGCATCGCGCATTTTCAGATATCCACCCTTTAACCTGATGTCACAGCCTGCTTTTGTTGCTTGACCCAAACTGATTATGTTACTCTTTAAATTTGGGATGTAGTAGATACTTGTCATTACTCTCAACTCACCATTCATATCAACAAGAGAGATTGATCCTTTTCCTTTTATATCAACACGAGAGTCATCACCAAATCTTACCTTCCCGGTAACAGACTCATCTATCTTCTCAAAGTATCTCTTATCTCCTGTCATGTGGTTACTGGCTCCATTGTCAAGGTACCAGATATTGTCCTCTCCCGTGTTGGTTTCAAACTTACTTGGAATGCATCATTTTTCATTAAGAAAAACAACCTCATGCATTCATCAGCATCTTGTGTATTGGTGGCATCCAGAACTTGAGCTTCTTGTAGCTTTAGTAAATGATCAGGACAATCAAAGGCAAAGTGACCTTGTTTGTCACATCTGAAACACGTAATGCGAGAAGCATCTCTTGGTCCATTACTTCATCCTCTGCCTCTCCCTCTGTAGAAACGACCTCCTCGTCCTTTGTTTCGATAATCGCTTGTATACTCACGACTGGTTTGTGTTTCCATGTTTGCGTACACTAGTTTGGATTGATCCTCTTGTACTTCGCCTGCATCATGGATTCTCTCTGCGTATGCTTTAAGTCGTCCTATGATATCTTCAAACGTGGTGGTATTGAGATCTAACACATGTTCTAACGACGCCACTATGTGGATGAACTTATTGTGATGAAGACAGTTAAGAAATTTCTTAACCATCTTGGATTCTTTAATGGCTACTCCGAGAGAAGTAGACTTTGAAGCTATCTCTGACATCTTTCATGTAAACTCATCGATTTTCTTTGTATATTACATCTTAAGTCGCTCAAAGTCGGCCATAAGTGTTCGTAGACGTGCTTCTTTGACATGTTCTGCTCCCACATGTCTTGACTTGATGGCGTCCCATACCTTTTTTGCCGTATCTAGGTCACCAATTTACAGAACTAGAGCCTCGGATATTGACTGAAACAATAGAGCCATAGCCATATTATTCTTGTCGTCGTCGGCTTCTGCTGTTTCAGGTTCGATTGCCTCCTAAACCTTGTGAACCTTTAAAGCGATCTTCATCTTCAACGCCCAGACGATATAATTTGTAGAGTTTAGCATAGGACATTGGATAGACGTAGATCCTGCTCCTTCTTTTGGTTTAGCTGCAACAATTGTACCCTTAGACATCTCTCCCTAGGATATCGTAACGCTCTGATACCAAATCTAGGATTCAAGAAAGAGAATTAGCACAACCTCAAAAGAACTCTCTTTATTACTTTAGGAAAAATAACTCAAAAACCTAAAGCTCTCATTTCTCAATTCTCGAATAATAGGAAGTCACATCTTGACAACTCTATATATAAGGAACTTCACAAATTCACTTTCCTAATCTCTTTAGGAAGACAATTTCCTTATTTCTCGTAACTTCCTAAACTACCAATCCTAATCTCTTTAGGCTTGCTTATGCCTCAAGCTTATCCCAACACAAGTAACACCCACACACTCTTCTTTATGCAGCTTCACTTCTTGTTATCTTCACACTTTGCTCCCCTCTCTTCCACATCTTCTTCTCCGATGAAATTAGGGTTTAGGCCTCCTCTCTGATATAATCTCTGTGACAAGACAAAAGAGAGAAGAAAATGTAAAAGTTGTGTCAGTGTGTAACGACGTCTCTTCTATAGAGCACTTTATGGTGTTTCAAACTCTGAGGAACCAACTACTCGCCGATTAATAAACGTTTTGCGGTTTTACTAGAGAGAACTTCTTGCTGTTTCATTTATTCCGCCGTTGAAAACCACAAAAGCCACTGCTCTGCTTAGCTTCGGTGCTTCAATGGCGACGGCGACGACGGTGAATATCAAACTTTATTTTCTGCGAGCAAATACTTTATTTGATAGTTGTAGGCTATTAAAAAACCACTAAACAACTTTTGTCAGCAATAACAAGGATTTAAGGTACAATTTTTATTTTTATATATTATAAATTTTAGATTTTTATAATTTTTTAATTTAGTATTAAATTTATTTAATTTTATATTGGTGGTATAAATAAAAAATGATGATGTTGATAACATAGTAAAATAAAGATTTAATTCGTATTGTACTTCCAGTTAAGGATATTAATATATACCTTTTTCATGAATATATATATTTATATTAATGTATATAAATACCAAAGCTGGTTTATGTATTGAATGAATAAATATATATATATATATATATATATATATATATGTATATATTCCTTTATATAAATACCAAAGCTGATTTATATTATTAACCGCAAGATAGAAAAAGCTGAAAATGATAAATAATGTAAATTATATATAAAGTAATTCATAATCTTATAAAAAGTAATTTATACTGAAACAAAATAATTATTCATATTAAAAAAATTGTATATATATATATATATATGTGTGACTTGATCAATAACTTTTTTTCTTTCTCGTTTATATTTTTGTATGTGAAAAATAGATAATTTTAGCAAGATCTGATGAGAAATATATTTTTAGAAATATTTGTTTACTTTAACTTTTAAATAAAAATAAATATTTGCATATCTATTATTGTTATTAGTTACTCCCTCAGATTAAGAAGTCTTTACTTTTAAAGAGTTCAACCAATCAGAAACAATAATGCATAATATAAAATACTAAACTAATTTTAAAAGTTGCATAGAAAATTGAAAACATACTAGAAACAAAAAACTTCGGTAAAACATCTTATATTTTGAAATTGAGGGAATAATATATTATTAGATAATATTTTTTTTATCTCTGATAAAATTACCCGTTGCTACAAAAATTACAAAAAAACTTGAGAAATTAAAACAAAGACAAAAATATTAATCATTTTATCATCAGGCCTCCATTTATTTTATAAAGCCTCATAGGAGTAATAGAACTAAAACTTGCTTTTGGAACCGCTGATTCTCAAAATAAAAATAAGTAAATAGAAGTTAAAGAAACTATTAAAATTTCTACATAATCATTACATAAATTTAGCAAGTACAGAATAAACAAACAAAAAGCATAGAAAAACCAAATCAAATACAAAAACAAAACTTAATATTTGCAAGGTAATTATGCCATGACCGAGAGACCTTGGATCACGGACATGTGCTACTGACCAATAGTCTCCAAAGTCGTTCTACAGCACCATTAGCGTTACCATTTGGATGCAAGCAAAATCCCTTATTTTTAAGAAGAAATCATTTTGTTTTTGTTATGGAATGGAAGAAAAATTGATGGATGGTTTATGATGATGAAAATGAACTTGATTGGTTTATATAGGGGTATTGTCTTTAGGTTTAGAAAATTTGGAAACTCTTTTCGTAAACAATTAATATATTCTATTATAATCTAAAACTATTCTGTATAATACTATAAATGTGGATTTTGTTAACGATCGAAAAATAGTTTAGTTACCATAATTGTCATATTTTGATTGATCTCCATAAATGTCGAAATTTTATTGCGATTTTGGTTTGATTTAATAGAAAAATCGACATTTAGAAGGTAAGGTATTATAGTTTCCTTTTTTTTTAGAAAATCATTTAAAACATAAATTAATTTTGTTGATATATTTTTGGAAAACATGTATTTGCGACTTTGGTGTGATTTAATTACAAAATTTACCTTAAAGTTTTGTTATTTATTTAAATTGTGAAGGGATTAATTATGCATTATCTTATAAAACAAAGGTTATTTTGCCAAATGTGCCTCAAAATGTTAATATAGATAATATTGTTTTTTATTAACATAACAACAATTGTAACATACCAAATATAAGTTTTTGATTAAATATTTTCCCTATTTTAAAATCAATTGAAATCTCTAGAGAATATTGTTGTTAGTGTAGAAGATAAAATTGGTTAGTTATTAATATATAATATTTTTAAAATCAACAATTAATGTAATTTTTGAAATCGGTTTTGTAAAAGGAAAACAGAAAGATGTTGTAGAGATATTTTAGGAATATGATGTTAAATGTTAAGAGTTTATAAAAATAAAAATTATTTTAGGAAATTATAAATCAAATGCGTAGAGATAATTTAGGAAATAATTGATTTTTTTATATATTTTAGGTATACTATTAGTGTAATCGAATTTGATTTTCCATTTATTGATTTTTTGTAAATATGTAGGGATCAATTTGTAAATAAAATTTTAAATAAACAAAACTAAAAGGGTAGAAACCAAAATGCTATATATAGATTATAGAAATTAAAAAGAAAATTTGATATTGTTACATAAACTAAAACAATTACTAAGGCCAATGACTGCTTTAACAAAAGAAACTGTTGGAAATTGATCCTTTGCTTAAAAAGGAACAAATGACATAGGACGAAGAAGACGTTGAAGAGTAAGAAGAGAAGAAGTTGTGTTCGTGAAAGAGAAGAAATCATAAGGTGAAGAAGAGAAGGTGATGGAGTCGAAGAAGAATAAGTGAAGAGGAAGAAGAAGGAAGAAGTAAAAGGCTTTGGGCCAGAAGCTAATGAAGGCCCATATATATGTCAATGGGGTTAGTTGTTGTATTTTGTGTTGGTGAAATGAAACCATTAAGATAAGCTAGCTAGGTTAAAATAAGATGTAGTATAAATATGTTTGTGTGTGTGTAAGAACACTTTAAGGAAGTATGAGAGTTTAAGCTAAGAGTGGCTAAACCTACAAAAACCTTCAGAAACAACAAGATCATCCCTTCATAGCATCGACTGATGAACCATCAACATCTTCCCCCCATTGTACACCAACTCTGCATCCTCTGTACGTTCAAACCAAACCCAAAAATGTAAACCGGCTCAGACCCAATAAAACCGAAAACTTAAATCATAATTCAGAGTCAGAATTAGTTCATTACCGGAAACAAGATCCAAGTTGAACTCAGGAGGCACATTGTCGTCTGACTCAACTGCTGCTTTAGCAGAGGCAATGCCAACCGCTAAACTCTGGATTATATCTAACCCATCGCTTAGTGATGCGACTGTGCCGCCTACTAGACAATCACCTGCACCAGTCAGCTTCTTGACTTTGGCTGGTATGGTTGGGAAATGCATTGCGTAAAGACTCGAGCTGCGATACGATTCAAGTTCAGTAAACAGGTCTGGTGAACATACAGAATGTACCCTTTTGAAAATCTCTCCACTTTTGGGGAACTTTCGGTTTATGTTCAGAGCCTTTTTCGGGTTCCCCTTGGAGCATAGGAGAGCTCCATTGGATCCAAGGGTTACAATAACTACTTTAATACCATTTTCAAGAAGAATCCAAATGGCTGGCTTTAGCACGCGGTACATATCTTCAATGGACAGCTTGTTTTCTTCTAATTTATAGGGGTGGAACATATTCTTGGCGCAGAGAGCGTTGGCCATTGCTATGAGTTCGTCTTGGTTTGGGGACACTATCGTTGTCTGAAAGAAACAATTACAAATCTGTCTGTTTGCAAATAAACATAGAGAACCAAAAGACTCTAGTGTTCATGAGTATGGAGACATGTCACTCACATACTTGGCAATTGAGGCGATTCTTTGAGACTTTGTGACTGACACGGGCTCAAACCATACAGGAACATTGAACTCTGCAGCCACTTCAAGAAGGAAAACGTTAAGAAGACAGATAAAACGATTGTTAGACCAATCAAATTGAGAAAGCTATAAGCATTACATTTACAAGATGCTTCCAAAGCAAGAGTACTAAGATTTGCATCTAGCATTAGAACAGGCGCTGAGCTTATGTTTTCTACAAACCGCTGGATCCACGCAGGTGTCAGAAACTTTTCCTGCCCCAGTAAAAACAATGTAAATGTAACTTACTTATCCAATGAAGTACAACAACAACATCCTTCATTCCCAATTTTTATCATTTGGTTTGATCATTCTATAATACGGTGATAGGACATCAAAAAGAAAAGGAAGATACGTACAACTGCATCTACACCAGCAACACCAGCCGAAACTTCTCCATTCGTATCATATACAAGGGAGACAATGGGAGTACTGATGTCTTCACGTCTCAAGATTCCTGCAACATCGTCGAGCCAAGATAAGAGTTTTTCAACCAAAGTTGAAAAAAGAAACAGTGACAAAGAAGAAAAGGACTTACAAAGTTGATTGAATATTTGAGATAGTAAAATGAAACAAGATTCATAAACAGGGTTGATGTCTCATACATATGTGAAAGAGCAAGACTTTGCAGGCAAAAACTGATAAAAGTCTTACCTTCGGTAGAGAGCTTCCACTCTTTCAATAGTACATTTGCTGTGTTTGAAAAACAAAAACAAAGACCAAAATTAAGCTACCAAGAAATGTCCAAGGAAGCCAAAAACAAAACAAAAACGACTGATCCAACGTCTTTGCAATGAATCGATGATGACAAAACATACCTGGACCATCAAGGCCCAAAGTACCAATCATGAAAGATTTGACTCCAAGCTTGAAGATGCAATCAGCTACATTTCTTGCTACACCCCCCGGCGTAAACAACACCTATAAACGAGAACCTTCATCAAATTTGTTGCTTCATTCATCCCAAGAAATATTTAAAAAGGGAAATTACTTAATCAGATTCAAACCAACACATAATTATCACAATTGCACACAAGAAATCAAGAAAATAAGTCTTAACAAAAAGAGAGTCCAAATTTTAAAACCTGGCCAGGGACAGTGGTTCCTGAGATTGGTGCGGTTGATGGCTTAGCGTGAACATCTAGTATTAGCGCACCGATTATGACTGGTGGTTTCATCGATGAACCGTCAGAGAACACTTTCCTCTATTCTCAGCTCGAATCCCTCTCTCAGTAGTTAGAGTGACGATAGATCTGTTTCTTTTTGTTTCTGTCGTTTTATCTTCTCTGTCTTTTTTTTTTTGTTTTTTTTTTTTAAAACCTGGTGAGTTGACTATATTTTTTACTGACATTTTTCTAAGAAATTGAATGGTGAATTTTATTCTCTTGGTTAATTCACTGACATTAACTGATGATGATTGAGTTGTGACCTTCTTGGTTGATCTATCAGACTACCAAGAAATGTTGTGTGCAATAAACAACTTTCTGAAATAGGTTCGAGTAGAGTTATCCAAGACTCCTCACACCCACCATTATATCTGATTTGTGTGATATGTAAAAAACTTTTATAATCTCATTATATTTTAATCCATTTTTATGCATACCATAATATTCTGATGCTCCATATCACTCGTTTGACTAGTGAAAGAACCTACTAAAAGCGGTTCTGGTGTAATACTGGATGATATACAGTACATAAGAGTTTAAACATCATCATTGAATCAAATAATCATTAATATTAAAAGGAACAAGTTTCAACCATTGGCGTAATAATGTTGCTAAGCTAAGAAGAAAAAAATCAAAGATCATATATCATACTAATAGCTTGCACCCTCAAGTTATCGAAAATCACCACACCACAAGACTCTCTTTATCTTTTTCTTTTGTTACTTTTTTCGTGCATAGCAAACCCCTACGACAAAAGAATAAAGAATAAATCCTCAATTCCTCCCTTTTTAAGTAAATTAGTCAGAATGTCCAACTGAAGGGGATAATAGCAAACCAGAATATTCCCATGATTTGAAGTTTTTTTTACCTGCAAATCATATATAACTCTGATTTCGGATATCATTGAATTCCCTCTTCTTCTTACTTCTCGATGCCTTGTTGCAGATACTGAATCAAATCGTATCCAGCAGTAGTCCATTTGTTATATGCATCAGTACATACATGAATCATGAAGTGTGCAGCTTCACGTTCGCTCATTTCTGGGTGAAATCTTTTCCTAAGATTACCGATTGGGTCTCCTCTGCTAAAGCAAGGCAATCCACTTTCTAGCATCATTTGCACCGTGCTGATGATTCCGTCCATCTGCCGCCGAGCAGCTAAGTATCCCTTTACGCACAAGCTCACAAACTGATGCCATGTTTTGCTCTTCATAACACCAGAGGGATCTAGCAACTGAGTCATTTCGTGGCTCAGTTTGAAATGAGCACTCTCAAACCGCATGTTTCCACCTGGTGAAGTTTCCAAGATGAAACCAAAGTCGATGTGGACAAGTCTTCCCACGCTGCATTAGCATAACACACACAGTTGTAAATTTGTGTTACTCCCATGAAATTTTTTCCCACACTATGTTTGTCCATAAAGAGTTTTTGATTATTTTCTTCATTGCACCAAGATAAAAGAAGGGTAAGAGCAAAACAGGAAACATACTCATCGAAGAGGAGATTTCCGTTGTGTCTGTCTTTGGGCTGGAGTAAAAGACTAGCGACAGCATAACCAGCACTGCTGATGAGGAAGTTCTCTCGTGCTGTTTCAAAGGTGGTTGAGCCGACAGGTCCATAGTCTTGTTGAAAAATCTCATACAAACCCCCGTCGGTAGTTTCACCCATTTGACTTCTGCTTCTTGTATTAGGCACAACCTGTAAAAATATGGAAGGAAAGAGAAATGAAAAAAAAAAATGATACATGAAAGTTCTGATACCACCGTATCTATTTTATCTATCAAGGGAAATGGGTTAAATGTTAAACATATTAGAGTGAGTTCTACCTCAATTATGCCCCTCTCGGCACCAGTTGGGAGTACTCCATATGGAAAAAGATAAAGATTAATACCAGCCGCTTGAAATATGTCTCTAAGAAGAGATATCACTTGAAGGGCAAGAACATCTTGCCGGCAATCATCTCCAACCTGAATGAACACAAGAGAGAATCATCAAACTCACAGTAAACACCATCTGGGTGCAGCATATGAATGCAAGTGCAAGAGCAAGCAGGAGAAGTGATTTTTTTTTTGTACTGGCAAATACTATAGAACCAACATCACAGTAGAATAGATTTCATGTCGACGTACAAACATAAAAATGATTGTATAAAATCATGCAAAGGCTTTACCTTGAAAATGCAAGCTTGTGGTTTTACATTATTGTGGTCACCATCACGATCAACAACGTTAAATGTTATCATGATAGGAACTTTGGCAGCTGATTGTAAAGGTATTCCACTATCTACACGGATACCCCTAACAAGCTTGTTAGGAGCAGTTGGCAAATAAAGGTCATCTCCTTGCATTTCGATTTTCTCTAACTCCCTGCCATCGAAAATATTAGATTACCTTGCATCTAACAGATGCAGATCAATCCTTACCATGATACGGTTTTATTAAATTTAAAATGCTACCTTCTAATACCGGCTCTGCGTTCTTCCTTTGGAAGAGGAAATAACACCCCAGAAATAGAAGTAACTTTGTCAAAGAAGTCAAACTCTCTAGTGAACATGTCCAAGGCACTGGGACTGAAACCATCAATAATATGCTGCCGAACCTCTGGCAAAATTTCTTGGAATGCCGCATTCTGAAATATTACAGAAGCAACAGGTTAGATTTTCTCCGCCGATCAGTCAAAAGAAATACAACAAAGTTTCTATCACTATTTATAGCCTAATAACCGACACTCTCATTACATATTTTATCGAACAGATGGTTTCCAATATCAAACTTATGCTAATAAAGGATAATAAGTAGTCATAAAACCCATTCTCAAGATCTTGGAAATGTGTGCTTAAAACCAGCGGTCAACATGGTGAATAAAAAATATTTTTGCGTGGTGAACAAGTGAAGAACAACCTAACCAGAAGACTTCGCAGATGTTTTCTCAGGAAGCCATATATTGCAACTGTAGGATACTATTTTCAGCAATTAAGGCCAGTACATTGCACTAATGTCAATGAAATTCATTGTTTTGAAAGATGGTCTAGCCACATATAACATGCATACTTTACTATCCTACCAGTAGTAAGATGTAACATCCACATTGGAACAAACACCAATGCGATATAAGCAGAAAAAAAAAAGAAGGGCAAACCTTATCAATAGAACCATCCTTTGGAGTTTCCTGAACATCCTCACCCTGGCATTATAAAGATAGAACTTAAAAATCAACAAATCTCCATAAAGGTTACAAGAAAAATCTTAATTTTACAAAGTCTACTAGGTTAAACTCACCTGCAAATGCCAAATGAGAATATGGGCAAATATATCACTTCTTTGGGTAGCTCTAAGAAGATAGCCTTCAACCAGCCTCTGCATTTTATAAAGAAGTTGATCTGTTAAACATCATAGGGAACAAGGAAAAGGAGAGAACTCAAGTAAGGCACTACACAATATCCAGCCCTAGTAATAATTTTCGTAGCATTTGAAAATAAATTTGGGACAAGAAAAATCTCAAGTAACTTGGGATAACTAGATTAAACATCGTTTCTGAAAAATGTGGAGCTGAGAATCCAATACTAATGTAAAAACGGAAGTTTAGATAAAAAGCCAAGAAAAGAAGAGGTAATATAGGCGAATTCCAATTTTCAGCCCCATGGTTGGATAAGTTCTAGGAATTGCTGCAACCCATCGAGTGCAGAATTTCTATTTTAATGACTAAAAGAAGAAAACCACATATGAAAACTAAAATAGACTACACTAGAAAATCTATATATTATTTAATTTCACGTATTAAGATGTGCCTTCGCTAAATCTAATGCGCACAAACCAAATGATATATCCCAAAATTGCTCAGAGGAAAGAGAGGCAAGGTGAGAGAGAAGTAACATTAGTATATAGAATTTCATGATAAGACTTGCCCCATCATCATAGCGCAAAGACTGCACCAACTGCGGCATGAAAAAGGTAACTCGTTCAGGAGGGTAAGACTCTAGAACTCGTAGGACATATGCCATGACACGTGGATGTCCCTTATAAGCAGGAGTGAGGAACTCAAGAGCCTGTGTAATTGAACAAGCAGCCCAGTGTGGGAGCTGCTGCAACAGTACTGAGTTCTCTTCAACATTTTTTGGTGTAACAAAATACGGCAACGCCTCAGGAATTGTACGAAGATCTACAATATGTGTCTGCAAGAAAGAGTACCAGTGAAAAAACTCGTTTTACATCATTTAAAAATAATAATAAAATTCAGCCATATATCAAACTGTAGTCTTATACCAAGAAGTCCAGAGCATGTAATCTGATTCTCAAGATACGTTTTAATTTTCAATAAATACTTAACTAAAAGTATCATGTCATACTTATTTCCAGATGCATCATGCCTCATTGGTTTTTTCTGGGTGGTACACAACCAGGACGTTTAAAACTTCAGAGAGGAACAGTATATCCATCTCAGACTACAAAATTTTAAAAACATCTGTCTTTCTATAGTCTTAGAGGAAGTAGCAGCTGTAAATCCATACCTGAACCAGCTGAGTGACTTCAGATTTCACAGCAGAATTTGCCGGAAATCTTGAGGCAACTGACAAAGCAATGCGAGGATCCACTGAAAAGGCTGTTTTAGCATATTCGGTCCATTTCTCAGAGCTTATTTTCAGCCGCGAATAAGGACTATCCCTATATATACATTGCCAATTGGAAAAATGAATATCAAAAATAAAAGTCAAAGAAAACAACTGAGAAGTGAAAATGTCCTACAAAAGAAAGAGTTTTACTTTGAGCTAATAGGTTGTGCCCAAACTTCAAGCCTGTCAGCTTCATGCTGGCAGAGCATTAAAAGCAACTGCTTCCTCTTTTCTTTTCCCACAGTGTAGTTGTCCATCTCACCCCAGACAGGATGATACTGATCAGTCTGTCAACAACATTCAGCCAAACGAATATCATAGTTTGTAGTCAAATGATGTACAGGTGAAAGTAAAAAATGGCAGATGGTTGTCTTACCACATCAATCAAATTCCCACTTTCACGAGATTTTCCTTTGGAATCAGATTGACTTGATTCTGATAGCTCGTTTGATAAAAAGTGGACAAAGACTGAAACAGATACAGCCTCGCTCTGACAAAAGTTTGGAATATTTACATCATACCACTCTGGCTGATGAGCAAACCAGCCTAAAGAGGTCCTGGAATAATTTGACAAAAAAAATATATATGTATGTCAGAGATAATTAAGTTGACCAAGCAACAATTTTTAAGTATTTTGAAAACATCGAAAAATGCCATGTTGGGATGGCTAAGACTAAGATGACAAAAAGCTTTAGATATAGCTACTTCCAATTTGTTCTCAGCATATGATACAGTATTAACATAGCAGATACTAGTTCAGACAGTAATCAGATGTGTGCTGCCAAACCATAGAGGCAGACTGAGAGATGTCCATAAAGAAAGAGTAAACAATATGTATGGTGCGACAAAAAACAAAGGGAATTCGCAAAAGGTGACCTGTAGATGCGATCTTCTAACAGCTGGAGCCCAGATCTAAATTTCTGCATATTGCCTTGAGTCTGGCATGAACAGAATTTCAGTCCAAGGAGCATCAAAGAAAAAAAGGAACCAGCGGCTGCAGGGTGGCGAGTAAAGCACCAGTCAAGGTCTGTACTCCGTTGTAACAACCGACCTAGCAACAACAGTTGCTCGGCACTATTATGTCGGACAACCTAAAAACCATTGTGACGATAAGAAACTCACGCAAATACACCATATGGCAAAAAATTTCAAGTGAAGTAAAACTAGTTGCGACTACAAATTTCTCACCTAAGGTGTGAAAACTCATATTGATTCAACTAGGATCACAAGAAAACTTAGCACTTATAACACTGTAGAGCGTCTTAACCAATAACGGAAGAAGAATGAGGTAAATCACACATATGAGTTCGTTCTGTATAAGAAAAATTAGAGGATAAATCCTAACCTCAAAACGATCTATCAAAAATCCAAGCCAGAGTCTATGAGCGACAATCTGGTCAACAGGATCACTTTCAGGTGGATCTTCTGGTTCCCCTGGGGAAAGATGGGGTCTTAATTTTGCAGCTGGGCCAGAGTATCGTACATCAGACGCAAAGAGTCCTCGTTTTGTATCAATTGTCCATATCCATGCATCAACAAGTTCGGCAAGGACAAGAGATACCAGTTGAGGAGCAGCAGAAACCAACCAAGTCCATATAAAAATTCCAGTTTCCATAGCATCTGGAGTAGATATATATGCTGGACACCAACAAAGAAGACGCAGCAACTGAGAAAAGCCTTCCACATTTGTTTTCGACTCTTCACTCTGATGCAACAATAAGAGAAATTAGAATGTGAACACACAAAATAGATGGTAGATACTGCATATATGTGCCCCCTTCTATTCTACACACGTAAGAAAAAGGAGCCCCTCTGTTCTTGGTTAGCCTTACCAGGTTTGACAGAAGTAATGCAGTTGCTTGAGAACAAGTTTCTCGGAATTGTGACTTGTCCACCTCTCCACCTTTTTCAGCAGTATTTACAAACTGCTGAAGGAGACGCACAAACCTGGCGATTAACATCTCATTAAATGAATCATCTTCTGGTTGTGGTGCCTGGGAAAATGCCCCAGATATTAATCTTTGAAGGCCACCACCAAAACCACTAGGCGCCGAGGCCGATTGAAATCCACCAATACTGTTATACAACCTTCGCATGCCAGCAATTTCTCCAGCATGGTTGCACTTTACCGTTGCACTGACTACACCAGTACCAAGTACCTCCAAGTTAAAGGCTTCAGAAACTTTTAAGTTTGCCCCTGACGCTGCAGCTGCTGCAGCCATCACAGCTGGGATATTAGCAGTTCTTGTCCCAGACCAAATTTCATTTTTTCCAGTTCCAATCTTTATCTCAGATAGAAGGGAAACCACATCAGTTGTAGTTTGTGCTCGCTGCCATGTGTTTGCCTTGCACAGCTTATCCTGAGGTTCATATTAAAAACCAGAGAAGAAATGTGAAACTCTATTATAACTCAAGGGAACAACAAGTACAATCTAACCTAAGTAGAAACCACGGAAAAGCGCTCTGCAGTGAAAATATAGACAAAAAGAATCCAGAGGAACTACAACTTAAGCGCCTGCCTGCAAAGCTTTTCCTAGCTCGTTTGTGCACCAAAAACAGAATGTACCTCTGAAAGGGACTAAGGAATCATTCAGAAATATAAACAGCAATTGCGGAGAGAAAAACTGAGGCCGAGCTGCTCTACGCAATTTTAAAAAAAAAAAGAGGAGCCTAAAACTATAAAAAAGAATTAGTAAGAGACAGTAGACGGAAGTAAAACATGGCACTACAACAAAACAGAGACAGGAACAATATCTCCACAGTAGGTTTCCATTTAAAATAGGTAAACTAACACATTGACTTGAAAAAACAGAAAGCTGTCAAAAATAAAGATATTTCAGTGTGCATATAGAAGACAATATGAATTGGCAAGAAGAAGGAAACCTGAAGCAAACCCTGACTAGTGCATGGAGCATATGAAAGCGATATTATGATCCATTCTCGAACAACTTTCTGGTATAAGGATCGAACAGCAGCAGTCCAAGCAGGATCATTGACAACAGTTGAAGGTGTATTGTCATGAACTGAAAACAGCAAACTATCCAGACATGCCGAGTGCCAGAGGACCTGCATTTTCTCATTGTTAGTCGATCTACAAAGCATGGGGATCCAAACGAAGAGTTTGAGAAGGTAACAGACAAACATTTCCTAGAGATATACTCTAGCACACATAATCAATTTACAATGACGATGGAATATGTAGAAGGAAGTAAACCGTGACCAAAAAATTTCTATGGTAAACGCAAGTGAAACAGAAATCACAAAAATATTTTTTAAGTCCATAAAAACAAACAGAGTACACCACTGATGTCTAACGTAAGTGACCATGAGAATTGACCAATTTGTACGAGAATAAAATAACAAATACGAAACAGCTAGATTCAAAACAAAAAAAAAAAAAAAAAAAAAAAAAAAAAAAAAATTGCAATGGGTAACACGTGAAATTATTGCACACATGTAAGAAGAAAAACAGATAAGGATCAACCAAGTTACTTTTGTTCCATTTAAAAGTAAATATGAAATATAATGATTAGAATTTGATACAATCACTGAGGTTCGGGTCTTATTCCTTATCTTTTGTGAATACTCTCATTGGAAACATGACTAAACAGAACTCTATCTCTCCTAATTCTATTATATATTATATACTCCTATATGCATTATTTCACCTCGTTTCTCTCTTATAAGAACCTACATCTAATCTTTCGAACGGGAGAATATATACCCATATATTTACCTGAGGAAATTTGTCCCGGAGCTGAGTCAACAGGTTGACAGAGATATCTCTAACGTGCTCATCTCTCTGGGACATACTTTTAATCAGGAAACATGCATGTGCATACGTTGTCAGTTCTCTATTACGAGCATCTTTCCCAGTAAGAGAAATTCGATCTTCCTGAAACCAAATGAAAGTTTTTGTAACAATTACATACTGTTAGAATGTTTAAAATGAAAAAGCAGTAAAAACACAAAAGCAGAGCTGGTGTTGGTAACAAAAAGACCAAAATGCATATACAAAGGGACAGCATGGTTGTGCTAGAGTTGCCACTAAAAAGTCTTCAACAAAAACAAATAGCTAAACTACTATGACCAGGTATTTACATACCAGCCATGAGACTGCTGTTTCAAAGGCTCTATGCACAATAGCCGTCAAACACTGAGAAACAGCAGGAGTAAGATTTGGAGTTTTTAGATATTCGAACACACAACTGAAGGCACTTCTAGAGGCAGACACGCTTGAGTCACCATTAAGGATACCCCCATTGCTAATAAAACGTATGATCTCCAAAAAAGCCACAGCAAGCAAATAGGTAGCCTTCACTCCTGAAAGAATTGAGAAAGGGATTCCTAAGTATCTAAAATAGTACACCATAATCCATCTAGCATATACAGTAAGTAACTCGTCATTTGTTAACCTGAGATGGTGTTCATTGCTGCAACGTCAACTCGGCCGCCTAAGGCAGTTGAAAGAGCAAGTCTCTGGGTTGAAGCTATTTTCTCATTTCCATTTCCTCGACGGCTACCAGGATTGTGAAGCGCATTCAGTTCTAATTCGTCTTCAAGCCATTTTACAGAACTGACGACCTACGAAGAGCAATGCTCAATTAGATAAAATTAAACTACAGAACAAGTATCTCCTGGGAGGTGTAAGATGCAGTATTTAGTAGGCCTCTAATTTGGTGAACCACACAAAAAAACTCTGAAGATGACCTTCTAGAATGACTTACAAGAGGGGGAGTGCCTTGAGCAATCTGCTGAACAGCTAGAGCCCACTGATTGTCCCACATGTAAGGACCTCCCACAGCTTGCAAAGCAGTTGCACTCATGCTTCCGACACTGTTCACTGAATTGGAAGTTGCCTTCACAGTTGGTGTTGGAGCTTTCACAATTGGAGGTGCTAAGCCAAAAAGGGCTATATAAAACCAGAGATTACGGAACAACTTTAAAAGTGAAGGTTCCACATCCATAGTAGGATCAAAATCTGAACATATTTCTGCAACTGCAGGAAGAAGAGGCCCTAAAAAATCCACACCACTCCTGGAAAAAATTAAGCATGCAAAAACGTTTTAGTGGAGAAACATTAACTGGATAATTTCTGATTGTAATAAAATTTTATGCAAAATGGAGTGCGAAAGATGATTGATTATCTTTATGTTCACAGCATAAACACACCATTGATTGTACATGCAATACTTAGCCCTTGCTGGAACCATATAGTACCCAATAAAAGCTGTTGCCAGTAGATTTCGAAAAAAATTGCCCATATTTTTTTCATCCCCAAAAATGTTTTTCAACAGAGAACACTTACAAGATAGACTAACCCATAAACAGTAAAAGAATTACCCTCAAAGTAAAGAATTACTCATAAACAGTAAAAGAAGAAAAACTCAAAGTTTATACAAGCTTTAAGATTATATAATTACCCTCCACTTTTGGATTCGGCAGCCAAGCCTACATCTGAACACAAGGAAAGCAAACGATGGCGATAGTCTGAACGCAATTTTGTATCCCTAAGACCACTGGCAATTGTAAGAAAACCTGCAGGAAGAGTCTACACGACAGTTGGATTTGTGAGCGTCAGTTTCATAGTATAAGTAAAAGAGAAACACAACAAACTACCATGTATAAAATGACATATACCTCTACACGCTCGGTTGTGGCTTCCGGTGCTGATGTTTTGCTTTCTACAGATCCTACACTCGATAGTTTGCTCAAATAACTTCTGGTCATCAGAACTACTGTCTCGCGGTAAGATTTCTCAAACCCTAATGTTGCTATTCGAGAAACAGCATCAAGGAGCTGCATAAAATTGGCACAAATGCAAAACTAAATACGTCAAAAAAAAAACGAAAAAGGATATAGATGGAAGCAGTTTCTGCAATTGCAGAAGTTCGACAAAGTAGCATACGTAGGATACTAACTAGGCAGCCAGGTAAAAGTATAGAAATTGGAACCGTACTTGGAGTCGCAAAAAGCTAGGAGTTGAAGCATCACCCTCTTCCAGGCTTTCAATAAAACGTGGTAAAATCATGTCAGCTACGTCCGGCTTCTTAACAGCGACATTGAGATCAGCAAGCAGCCGAATCACATTAAGTTGTACAGCAGGTACTTGCTTCTCTCTATCAACCTGGACACCAAATGATGAGCTTTATTGGAAAGATAAAAATGCAATTCAACACAAGATGGCAAATTAACCAGCTACAGGAAAGGTAAAATTATTTCTCCACCTGTTCTTCATAATCATTTCTTTCACGAATACTTGAAGCTAATCCCATAATGAAGTTGTCCACTGGAGCTCGGTCCTTGGCCCACCCAGATTCAATAATCTCACAACTAGTCTTAAATATGCTCTCAAGCATTGCCCCTTGATTGCTGCCCCAAGTATCCGGCTGTTCCAACAGACATTCAAAATAAATAGAAACACCTTCAATAATTTAAAGCACAATTAATTACAGGATCCGTCCAGACACTTGTGAGTTGTGACATTATATGTTCTACTTCTATGGACCTCCAGACGCGATCATCAGTAGATTAGAGTATATTGCTAGTACGAGTTAAGACATAACAAAGTTACCTGTGCACAGACAGCCAGTACCAGTGGTTTAAGACGGATGAGCAACACTCGTAGTGGCTGCCCTCCTCTTGCCACTGCAATCTTCGCAATCCCAGAAAGCAGAGAGTCGAACAAATCTTCACAGGCCTTCATTTTCCGCCACACAGATGTCAAGCAGGCATCTGCAGCATCTAAAAGCAATGCAAGCGTCTCCAGGACCAACCTTTTAGAAGTTTTTCCATCTGTTTCAAGAGACACCAAGCTCTTGATTTTCATTTTAGCTGCAGCCTGATAAACAGACAGTTTGGCATTGACTCTAGTTTTCAGAACTGGGCCTTGTTCGTTCCAGTCTCGCTTTCTTGACTGTAAAAAAAAAAGGCGGAAACAGATTCATCATCTCTTCTAAGAAATCAATACGCCAATTCAAGATGGGCAAGGTAAGCACCATCTTACCAACCCTCATGAAAACATGCCAAATTTAGACAGTAAAAGGGAGTATAAACCAACAATGGCTTCACCAAGATATCTCGCCTCTAGCATTCCTAAGTAAGGGCCTACGCTAGAAAATACCACAAGAAAAGCATTACCTTCAGAAATGCAGACATGGACTGGAGCTGCCTCTTTGCTATAAATCTTACTTGATCCTGAAGTTTAGAATCAATTTTGACTTTCTCCAAGATATGGGTTATCAATCTAAAGGCAATCTCTTGCTTCTCCAAGCACTCGATGGATTCGTCCTCAAAAGAAGCCACTTGTTGTCTAAAAACAGGATTAGCGCCACCACTCCCCTCGCTAAATCCAAAACTCAACTGATCAACACCACTCTTCCACACAATACTACCTCCATTCACCACTACAGACGATGAACTCTTAGAAGATACATTGGAACCATGGCTAGCGACCTCGTCGCCAGGACTGGACTCCTCAGTTTTACCCGAGGGATAACGGTTCGTACTAGTAGGAGAGCTCTGAGACGACGAAGTTTCAGAGTTAGCCGAGTTCTGCTGCCGCTGTTCTTTGGGAGACGCAGGAGCACGGTTCACAACAAACTGCTCAAGCAGCATTGTAATCAATTTATCTCCGTCAGACTGCAGAATCGACGGGAAATTCTGAGAAAGCGCGACCAAGAAAGCCTTAGAAATCGATGGATCACCGTCGCTCTCACTACAACTCGTGGCGGCAATCACAACCTCACCTGTAAACCTAGCAACCTCGGTACCAAATTCCGGCGATAGATCCGCCGCACACGAAAGATAACTCAAGAAATCACAATAGAACGCAGAGATCGACTGCGACGGAAACGAATGCGGCCAGAACGAACGGCGGAACGATGCAGGTATAGCGCTGAGAAACTCATTCACAACGGATTTGGCACGGTTATCGATTGATTCTGGATTTTTGGAGATGATCCGAGCAACGGCCAAAACCGCGTTGAGATGACTCCGAGAAACCCTGGGCGATTCGGCGAGAAGCCATTCCGTTTGTGGACAACGACCGCATATCCAAGCTAACTTCTCTGAGAATTGCTTCGGATTCTCCGCTATAATGTCACAAAGCTCCGTCAATGCCTCCATCTCCGATCAAACAAACAATAAAAAATCAAACGCCACGGAACAAAATTAGCTGGGAAAAAAAAAGGCAATTTCCGCGATCAGATCTGCCTGAAGAGCGAGTCAAAATCTCGTAGGAAGGGAAAAATCATAAATGTGAGTGTAGAAATTGGTTTTAGATTTCAAATTTCGCTCAATTCGTGCCTCTGTGTTGGAAGAGGGAGAAGCAGCCATGGAAGGGCTCGTGGGTCGCCTGAGTCGCCATTTTTTTTTTTTTCTCTTCCTTTTTTTTTTTCTCTCTCTCTCTTTGGCTCTTTGCTTCGCTCCCCGGTTGATAATTTTGTCCGTTGTGGAGGATGTACGAAGGGGTAAATTTGTAAACTTCAGTAATATATTATAGGTTGTTCATAGACCAATCGGTTTAACCGGTCTGATTCGTACTGAACAGCGCGTGTAAAAAGAAATTTAACCAAAATCTGAATCGGTTTGAAATCTAACCAAAATCTGAATCGGTTTATCTGTGAACGATGTGGCCACTGGCCAGCCTTAAGCGAAGAAATGAAATGAAATGAAATGAAATGAAATGAAACGAAACGTTCCAGCTTGTAAAAATCTCTGGGAACTTGGAAATTAATTTGGTAGTTAAAAAAACATGCACACATGTTTTAATTTGAGCGAAGAAAGAAAGAGTCAGTGTGCTGACTTAATTTTTTGCCTTTTGACGATTGAAAATGAGAAATTCAATTATTTATATGATTTACAGTTTATTCATAAAATTAATCAATTCTTTCTTCTTCTTTTTTTTACTCGAATTAATCAATTCTTTCTAGAAGCTAGAGATTATCCAAAAATTGATTTTTGAATTTGCGTCAGATTAGAAAAAAACAGTTAAGATTTAGACCGATTGATTAACGTAGTAAAGAAAGATCTTCATCTAAATTCAAATCACATCATAACAAAAATTAATTAATACAATTTTTAAAAAAAATCAGGGTTGACGACAGTTGAGATACTTTCCAACAAAATATCTAGTATCATTTATAACGAGAGGATTCGAAAAATTAACGCGTAATTACTAAATACAGCCTTCATTCGTAAAGTGAAAACCATGATTTATACATATTAATGAGATATTAAACCAAAGTCCATGGATAAAAAGATACAACGGAGAAGAAAACGACAAAAAAAACAAAAGAACCCATGCAATGCAATGCAATTCCATATATATTTTTTTTGTCACAAAATTATTCCACCTAAAAAAGCAAACACAAAGGTCCAAAATGCCAAAACAATAAAAGTTGCAAACGATCCTTCAAACCAAACGTACTGAATCGAAACAAAGGGATATATATAGAATAAGCAGCGCTCAGCGTCTAGAGCCGGAGTCAGCACGGTCAAAGAGGTCATTATTAGGGTCAAGCATCTTGCAAAGACCGAGATAGGTCAAGTAAAGCACACGGTCTTTAGCACCAGTACGATGACTCTTGGAGTGTTTGCAAAAATTCTTGAGCTGTTCCAATGTACAATAACCCAAAGTCTGTCCCATAAGCAAAAACAACCAATTGATCTGACTCTTCCTCTCAGCAATCACAGGCTTCACAGCTTTCTCACGGCCACAAAGCTCACACCTCCTTTGCTCAGGGTTTGTCCACATCTGAGGAGCTCGTTCCCTCATGATCCTTTTCATCATCACGAAGATCTTCTCAACCGCCGCGAACTTCTCCCTCAGATCGTAGCTCATCTCGTACACTTGCTCGCAGTGTCTGCACTGAACCTCCCCGGTGATGGTCGTGATCTCTTTCGACTCGAGATACTCTAGGCTATGAATCTCCCCTCGTATATTCGTCGCCCATGGAAACGGCGGCGGGATCGTCTCGGGCTTCTCATTTTGATTCACGGCGGGTTCTGATCTGTAGTTACGAACGGGCGGCGGCGCGGTGTTCGTCATCATCATCGCTGGTCCCATCTCCTGATGAGCGGTTAGATTCGGCGGAAGAACGAGGGAGAAGCGATCAACCGTCGTCGTCGGAGGCGGAATCGGCGATGGAAATAATCCTTGAGATCTGCTCAGCCACGACGGTGGTGGAAGATACGAAGAAGTATAAGCCAACGAACTCCCAAAGATCTCATCATGTGTTGTTTCCCACGTGGTCTTCATAGGTTCAGCAAAAGGCGACGGTGGTGCTAGACGAAGCGACGGATTAGCCGCCGGAGGGATCTGATGAGAGAAGTACGATTTCGAGCCCAAGCTTAGCGAGAGATACTCATCGATGTTACGTAAAGCATGTGCGCAGTCGTCGCCGTTGGTCATCGTCGTCTGAGTCGTCTCGTTGGGGCGATTCGTTTCACGATCGTTGGTCTGATGACGCCGTGCAGATCTCCTCCTCCGGTTAACGCCGTCGTAATGATCCATATGTGTTTCTTATGTGGGAGAGGGGGAACGAAACGACAAAATAAAAAAAGGCGTCAGTGTTTTTTTCTCTTGTGATCGTACACTGTTATAAGCGGAGAAAATGACGGGAAAAATGTGAGAAAATGACGAGAAGGAAGCGGAGAGAGAGAGAGATAATTTGAACCCAAAAAAAAGGATCTTTTCTGTTACGCCTCAGACTCACAGTCCACAGAGAGAAGAGAGAATTCAGTAGATATTTCCGTACTGATTTTTTTTTTTTTTTTTTTAAATTTCAAAATTATCTTTGTGTAAAACTATCTTTATGAAAAATTGAGATTGAAGATTTTTATGTGAAAAATAATAATCCTAATAAATATAAAGATTCCGATAAACTCTAATTATAACAGACAAACCTCTTTTCATTTTTCTATAAACTCTTATCAGATATCTATTTTCTACATTTTTAATATTTTGATTATTTCTCATTTTCAGATTTTTTACTGCTAAGAAATAATAATGTCTTAATCATATTTATTTACATTAAATTACGTTAAAAGGGAGGTTTTATTGTTTATGAAATAGAGCGCTAGTGTACATTATGGTTACGGCCATGCATACATAAATTAATCATTTACACAAAGTTAACTGTTTAGTTTAGAAAAAAAAAAAAAAAACTGTTTAGTTTAGTCGTCAGCTGATCAAGGGGGGAAATAAATTAGTCAGATGAAATAGCCCAACAATTCCAAAGCCCAACTATAATTGGGCAAGTGTGTGTGGCCTTAAATTTTTATTCCCCTATCAGATATTGTAAAAAAGAATTATCCAACCACACTTACCTCATCAGATCATAATAAAATCTTTTGATTTTTTTTTTTTTTTTTTTTTTTTTTTTTTGTCAGCATGAGATCTTAACTTGAAATTAGGATTAGTATGACTGATAACCAAATTATATACCTGTATTTGCGAAATATGATGTCTTAGAAAAAATGTTGATAATAATATACGTTGTGTACATCGGATATATAAGAATAATTAAATTTTGCTTAAAACATATGTGAAATCATGCTTATAAACCATTTCGCTATTATAAATTATAGTAATACTTAAAACCTTAAAACTAGTTAGTTGGTTAACTTTGTGCGTAGACGTAAATATGGAGCTAATAAAGTGATTATATACAGTATAGTTGTTTAATTTAAGCCTTTAGAAGGTACATGTTTTGTTTAACTATATATGTGTTTAAAGTACATGTAAATTGTAAAACTATCTTAAGAAAAAAGTTATCTTATGTTTATGTTATCTAGAGTAAATAAAATGATTCAATGGTGAATATCATATAGTAATGAATAATGATCATATAATTATGTTCTACACAGACATGCATGTCCGTCGTCTGCAACGTCGCGAAAGATTCATCAAACCTTTTTATTAATTAATTGAAAGGAAGGACAAGTCGTAATTGAATTGATGTTCCTAACCAACCGTAATCCGTAAATTTCATGGACCAAAAAAAGCTACGTACGTACACATCATGTTGATGTATATATATATATAGTATTATATATTACATGTTATGTAACAACCTTATATTATATGTTACATGTAGCATTGTCACGTCGCTGCAAGTCACACAAAAGAGGCAACACCAAAGCCAACAACAAGGCTGTCTTTTGTTTTTTTCTTTTCTCCCAAACCATAGATATTACAAGACGACACATTACATACTCACATTATATATTACCTAAGCCTATATTCTCACTTACTTTGTCACCCACACAATGTTATCAAGAGGGAAGAAGTGGCAAACCGGTCCTGACCTCGGCTCCATTTTCAACACCTTGAAGGCTACATGATCCACGTCCCACATGGATGTGTCCATGTGGCAAATAGCTGGTCCTACTACCCGTTGTTTCCCATCGTCCGTCACCATATTAACTTCAAAGAGTCTGCTTCCACCTTTATGTCCATGGCAATAGTAAACAGCATAAGGGTATGGCATCCTATGACATCCCAACATCTTAATCCCAACAAGTTCTTTAGGAGCCTCGACGAATGTATAGTTATACAAACCGTAACTTATCGGATCTCGGGTAGGTGCCATTATTTTAGTCGTCATGACCTTGAGGTCAACATTAGACCCCAATGTTTTCTTCACAAGATCAACCATTGACTCTAGAGAAGTACCACAAAACTTATGCTCTCCTTCAATTTCTCTAGCATCACAATGTCCCAAAGTCGCCTTTACGGCTTTTCCTTGAGGAGAGTCTTTGGAGATAGAGAAATGGTCCAGAAGAAAGTCAAGTTTCGACTTGGTGAAAGGAATGCGATCAGCTTGTTGTCTTGTGAGAAGTGGAGGAAGCTTCTGAAGATCGTTTTTGTAGAAGTAAATCCTTAATTTGGTTCCTAGTTTGAGATCATTGAGTCTGAAATACACGTACAGTGAAGGATCATCAAAATCACCATCTTTCAGAAAATGATTAATATCTTGGCCATGTTGTTCCTTGATCGATATCAGCTTTCTTGACGTGTGTGCCTCCACCACCCACTACATTCAAGAAACACAAAACCAATTCGAAATTAGATACAAAAAACTTAAAAAAAGATTCAAAGTTTTGTTTATAAATTTAAATATATTAATAGTTTTTCTTCAAAAAGGTTGCCAGAAGATAAATTAAAGAAGACTTTTTTTCTTTTTCTTCCTAACAATGTGGTAGGAACCATGATGCAGTATGTACAAATTCAATTGATAAATGAATATGGTATAACTTCTCTATATAGTATCAATTACTTTTTTCTCCGATTGACGGAAACAAAAGAGAAGGTTTTATGATGCATAAATTGTGTATCAGAATTACGAATTTTGTGATTAGTTTATATTTTGCAGGATTCTACTTTCAAGAAGCAGCTAAAGAATAAGGCTTTGAATCCAAGACTCTTATATATAGAACACACATATACACATATATATATTATATATTAGAGTATCATATATATGTATTCAAGTGAAGAGTAAACAGAAAAATATATATATATACCAGAGAGAAGAGTAGGAGGATGATGAAGCTATCAGAGAGCCTTAAAGTAGAAGCCATGGAGTTTATGATCTCTGCGGAGAGAATGAGTTTCTTCTATCTTCTTCCTCCTCTTCTTAATATTTTGACTTTTTGTTAAATAAGAAGAGAGAGCAAAACATTAAAAAAAAAAAAACAATACTAGTATTCAAGTGATCTTATAGATCTCAATGAAGTCTGAACACCCATCTCTGTATATTTATAATAATCCATTTACTTAATGATGAGGCTGACTTCTTCATTAATTTAAAATTTTCAAGGATTTTATTTTATTTATTTAATTTACACATATAAGTAGACTGCAGTTAACAGTTTTAATTCCATTTTATTTGCATAATTAATAATTCTGAAGCCTGCAAGCTTCTTACATCGTCATCTAATTTGAAACCGTAAAAGATACGTTGATAAAAAAAAATGATATTAATCCAAAGAGATTGGTTCGATTGATTTTATAATACAAAAAAAAATATAGTTCATAGATCATTCTTTACGTCGTAATTGAAAAAAAAAAACTAACTTTCTTTTTTTCAATAAAAAATTATTTCAAAAGATCTAATTGGATGGCAAATTATTTACATAGAACATATGATACAGATAATTACGCGCTTGGCGTGCCAAATAATTCATAATTACATTTAGGTTTCTAAAGATAAAAAATAGAGAGAAAGCTAAAAATTATTTCCTGTCAACCTTGATGTCGTCATGGTACACCGAAAAAACTGACCAGTCCAAAAGAGAAAACATCATTTTTACTAAATTTGAATAGTCTATAAAAAACTGCACATCTCTGAACTAACTCTTGTTTGTATATTAATTATAAATTTCGTAAGCCTTTAAAAAAAATTAGATATATAGAATATATTCCAGCTATAGTCATCTGTTAATAGTTTTAAATGAAAATAAAATCCATATATCATTAGTGCTAATATTTGCAAATCTGTTTTTGCATGTAGTCTCTAGAACTATTGGGGGTCGACACTATAATGTAAATTTGTGTACTGCGTAATGAGTATTTTCTGAGGACTCGATCTTGCTTCTTTTTTTGACTGAAGACTCTTTGTTAAATGAAGTCATCGTCATACAAGATTATGCGAATGCATTTAAAAAAACAAAAAAAAAAACATTATGCGAATCTATATGTTATCCCTAGCATTTGTGAGTGTTTTCTCTTTCTAGAAAATGTAACTCGCATACAAGGTTTGGTCTGATAAATAAAGTTTAAGATTTATATTCATGAAAAGTAACAACATCCACGTTGAGATACCGTATATCAGAAATCTGCAAAAGGCCACGAACAAAGTATATTCGATATGCTAATTTTCGAAAAAGTTCACTCTGAAATATTCGGATGAATAGCTGACCGGATTAGCTGATAGGATATAACAAAAAGAATGATACTCTTCATTTTTCATCTTTGAGAATTTGCTCGTCTCGTTATATATCTTATCACCAATTATATGTGTGGGATTACTTGATAGACAATGTATTTTACTCGGCTCACATGATCTATATATGATAGAACAATGTGGAAGACCCCTCGTTCGTAACGCTGAATCGCTGATAGATAATTTTTCCCCATATTTTTTAAAGTGCCAAAAGGGGACGTGCCAATTTCATAGGCTGATATCTTTAATAGTAAAATTTATCTCCATATATATATATATATTGAATGCTTCTGATTTTAATCTTAAATTTTGTTTTTAAAAGTATGTCACCCTCACGAAGTTTTGTGGTACTCTTCAATAGATCTTTTGTTGACAATGTGAATGGTAGACCTTTGGAGAATTCAAAAGGATTAAAACAATAGAATACAATACTAGTTTTTTAAAACTAATTAGGACTGTAAATTAAAATAATAATAAGAAAACAAAAACTAAAAGCTCATTGATCTTTCATTGAACTTAGTCGCAGTATCATTGACCTAATTAATTTCTTTTTTCGTTTTCATAATTACTCTACTTCTATGGCGACAACCAACCCACTAAATAAAATCTTTGACTTTAATACATCACCCATTATGTTTTATCATCCTAATTTGCACGAAAATATGTAGAGAAAATCAAAATGAATATTCATGTTCGTGGAATCTATTTTTTAGTATATGGATATGTGGTTTTAATGGTTCTACGGAGAAAAAGAAAACAAAAAAAGAACCATTGTTAGAAAATTTAAAAGTATCCGAGATTTGTTAATTTAATTAATGGTACTCCGGTGTCAAGATTTGTTCTTAATCTGGTATGAGTGCTACTAACACAAATCTTGTAGCTTTGCATTAAACTCCCAAGCGATGAGATATGTAAGAAATAAAAATCAAATGAAAAGAGAAAAAAAGTTTAAATGAAAAGCAAAAAAAATCAAATCCTGATATTAATCTTAACTCACAATTTTATTTTTGTTTTATAGCGAAAAAAATGTATTTGAATTGTTTCAATTTCCCTTTTGTTGTACATATTTTTTTTAACTAAACCTAATACAAAGTGTAAAATAAAATAAATAAATAAAACTCTGGTAATCAACTTATGTGTATAAAAATGTAGTAAAAATGTCAAATAGTACTTATAAAAATAAAACAGAGAATAAAATCCATATAGACAGCGGATATATCCATTATACTAATGAGCAATAGTTGTAATGTTTGCAGTATAAAAAGAAAAAGAGAATTGTAATATTTTGAGCATGATTGAGAAATATAAGTTGACTTGGGCATTAAAAGGCTAATTCCAACAAGTACATGTAGAAGTTGACTAATAGGCTATAAATATATTTACTACAAATTGACAATTTCAAGAATAGCGCATTAATATTTAGAGCCAACATTTTAAGATATGCATGCATGACTTGATCGAACGTTTGGGTCCCCACTCGACTGCTTCGTGTCGTTCCACAAGGTTATTACATTTTTCTTTTCCTTTGAAGATTTGTAATAGTAGTTTTTAAATCTTAGGATATAAAGTCCGATTACACAAAAGATATAAATTTAAACAAAATACCTATATTTGTCTAGTACCTACTAATTATCATTGGTTCGACTTCGATCCTTAAAATTTTTGAGAAAACATTGCCGAAAACCGCCAAAACATAAATTATGTAGACTTCGAAAAATAGGAAACTTGAGCTTCCATATTGGCAATAAACGAGACCTTCGTTAAAGATTAACTGAGAAGACTGTCGAACTCGTTAAGGCTGGTTGTCTCGACACAAAGATCGACATTGCAAATTCAATAGTATTCATCTTCACAATTAATATGTTTCTTCTACTATTCAACTTTGCCATGCAACCAATCAAATTTATATATTTAAACCGTCTTTTTTTAATTTATACCACCTTTTCATCAATTATTTTTACCACTTTTTAAACTATTGTTTTTAGTTTTTACTACTCCGTATAAAAGCTCAAATTTATTTTAACTGTTTCGTTTAAATGCGAGTAATTGCCAAGCGAACCTATTGTAAACCATATCAACGTGAGAGATCGATTTCGTATGTGAAGTGTTTGTTCTTTTGGACACTATACATTAATTTACATAATTTTCATAATATAGGATTTTTAGAGAAATATTTTTGTTTCATAATATAGGATGTTTCTAACTTTTTATATAACTTTTAGATTAAATTTATATTTTATATTATTCAGACTTGTTTATGATTGGTTAAACCTTTTAAAAATAACCATTTATTAATATGCGTGTTTTCATTAAAATATCTTATATTATGAAATAAAGGGAGTATTGCAAATCTTTAAGTTGGATGATCTGTCATCATCCATGCATATATAGAAGTTGACTTGTATATTTATCAGAGTTTTGCCGCAAACATAAAACTCATCAATGTATTAAAAGCTTTTCATTTGCACCACAATTAATCAGGCGAAAAGTAAAATCATCCAAGCCATCGATTATCTTATAGTATAATCTTATCTATACTCTTTATTAATTAGACCCCATAATATAGCAAATTTTCAATTTGCACTTATGAGAAGCACTAAGTTCAGCTTTTTCTTTATGACTTTTCTTTCTAAAGCTAAGCTGGTTTGTCATGATTATCCTTTTTCTAATGGGAATATTGTAGAAGCGGTTTCAAATCTTTAGACAAAATTCCACGGCCACTAAAAGTTAGGAAAGTTAAAATAAGATTTGTAAAATATGAGTGTACTTGGCCAAACACCATATATAGTGTTCAGATTATGACAAGATCATAAAAAAAAATATATATTTTTTAGTTCAAATCATAATCACAATACATCATTGCCTTCATGGACAGTTTTGATGGAATTGAGAGGATCAACTTCAAGACTAATGGTGGGTCTCATTAATCCATTGTTCTCTAGCCAATTAAACAGTTAGGTTATTTGTGTACTCTACTGGTTGCCAAATCAATCTTTATATTTCATATTGTTGTAAGCTTTATAAGTGACTAGATAACACGTGCTTTTGGTTTTCTAGTAAAGTTTTCCAAATCACATATATGAAAGATCGAAGGATAGACTTTTTTTTTTCATTTAACTATTTAGCACCACACCATCTGAGAGCATGTTACAAGTTGACATGTGTCACTGTTAGTAATAAACATATATTTGATTGAATAAAATTTAATTATTTTTAAAAGTTATAAAAGCACAAAAATTAAATATCATCAAATCATAAATTAAAAAATAATTAAACTTCGAATCTTAGTAAAGATATAAATGATTAAAGTTAAATAATACTTTAAATAATCTTATTTTCCATCATCGTCTTCTATTATGGGTTTAATTAACATCTTCAATATTCTTTTCATAATTTTATTTAATTAGAAACATTAATTTTTAATTTCTATTAATTTATGACATATAAAAATTATCAATGCATTTTCGATAAAAAAAATTGTTATATTTGATCTAGTATTTTAGTCCTTTATTACCAAAATAACTATCTTATTAATCTTGAATTGTTTTTACCAGCTTTTTGTTATGTTGGAAGTGTGTGTATCTTTCCCAATAGAAATACCTACCACTCTGTTTAGTTGACACGTGAATGCAATGTTGAAACAGAACCTCCCACATTACCCAAGGATGTGTCTATCTTCAGTGCACTGTCTCATTGACATACTTGCATGCTCTATTTCATTTACTCGAGTCTTTTTGACATAAAACGTCAAAGGCTTTTTGAAAGATGTCGTACCAGTGTCCCATTAACTTATCATCGTTTGTCTTCTTGCGTATTCCAAAGGCCGAATCTTATTCGAACGAATGTACATATTCAATTTAAGAATTCTTCTTTGTTCTATATCTACAATTATATAAGTCTTATCTAATTTTAGTAAATATAAAATTTGATGGTGTTGCTATCTGAGCTGTAATAGCTGATCGCTCCAGAGAAGAAGAATAAACAAAACTCCCTTACTCAGGCCACCCCACCACTCTCAAATTTATATTAAAAATATAAATATACACAATACAAAGTTGACCTTACAATATAATATGAAAGTTTTTTTTAAATAACAAAATAAAATGCAAGGAGCGGAGAATTATCATATAAAAACTTTACCACCCAAGAATTTATCATAGATATCGAGAAAATTCCTAAAGTTAAAGCAGAGATGAAGCAACAACATTACTTGGTCGTTTTCTTGATCGTCCTTTTCAGCTTTCTCCTGGTAAAGCTTCTTCTTTATATAATTATAAGAGCCCTAATTAATTAAGATCTGAAATGTATAACATATTTTGAATTGATATTGTGTATTTAGTTTGTGAATCTTAATGAAGGAAGATCAGGAAGAGGAGTTGCAGAGGAATATTGGAAGAAGATGATGAAGGATAAACCGTTGCCTGAACCAATCAAAGAGCTTCTTAAAAATCCGTTTAGAACAGCACAAGAGATGTTCATCCAAGATTTTGACACCAAATCTGTTGTCCTCATCTACCACAATCCTAATGAATAATTAACGTAATTAAATATCTCTCATATATTAAAATTATGTACATGGCTCTGTGTTTATGTGTGCAAGGGTTTACTATACATGCATGTAGATGTGTGGTTTATTTGGTAAATAACAGCCGGCTTGAGTTAATACACTAAACAAAATATACTCTGTTTATAATATTTATAACCGTAGCTATAAGTAATTTTTTTTCTTTTGCGAGTCTTGGTGTGGGGGAAATTAGATCTGCTTCATGTTATTTTGATATGTATATTAATATAATTAAGGTTCTTTTGTGTTTTTTCTTTAAGATTTAATTATGTTTTGTTGACTGTAACAAATATTATATAGTTAATTTGTTCTACAAACAACAATTAGAGGAAGAATCAGAACACTAGCTAGTGTGATATATCTTGATCTAATTACAATAAGTAATTAAATCCCAGTGAATTTGAAGAAGATAACACTATATATAGTAGGTAGATCTTGATCTAATCTAACTACTAAGTACAGCCTAGTACCAATGATGAAACCATAAGAGAGCACTTATTAAATTATGATAATGGACTATAATTAACTAATTAAGTAATTAATGTGTTCAAAAAGATAAAGAAATTAGTTAATGTTCTAAAAAGACTTTGGGTTATGTGTCGTAGAGCTAAATGTACACACACATTGAAAGTTGACCTGCTTCGTTCGTTTCCTACTTTTGTAATGTTTTTCTTTTTGGTTAAATGCAACTTTTATTATTAATGTCATCTTTGTTTTCTTGAAACATAACTTTTGGCCTGTCTTTTTCATAAATTAAAGTAACTCTCACGGAGAAAAGCCAACATTTTCTTCTTTTCAAAGAAAATGAATTCAAATGGACCCCAAATATAAAAGCAAAACCCAACTCTGTTTTACGTATTTACTACTTCAAGTATATTGTTTTTGGTGTTTTACTACGCACCGTACTTCAAGTTAACGTAATCAACAATCGTAACAACAGAGCGATATATACAATACTAACCTAAAACTTAAAATACCCATTTTTTTTAATATATCTTATGTACATATATAATGAGAGTTTATAAGAATAAAAATCACACATCAAATATAGGTTTAAGAATTTTCTGCATGCGACAGTTAAATACACTGAAACGATCATGCATGCGAATAATATCATTTTTTGTATTGTTTTTTTTCTTTTCTTTTCGACAAAGGTTTTTCTTGGTTCATTTCCATATTTGTTGTTAGAACAAATTGTGATAATGAAATTAAAAATATTGATATTTTACATATTACAAAACATCCTTGGGTACAACGTACACCCATAGTTTTGTAGTCCATCATTGCATACACTCCAAATGGATGTTTTGTTGTTGAAATTGTAATAATGAAATTGAACAACATTGATCTTTTCGTATTCGTTGTTGGACCAGGGTTTTTAATTATTACTGTCAGCGGAAGCCACTGACCCTTAAACTCAAACGTTTGGGGAAGATTTGATTTTTAGAAAACAATTTTAATGAAATTCTACTTATCCTACTCTATGGTCCTTAAAAAAAGAGATGTTTTAGGTTTTCACACAAATTAAAAGAGAACGTTTTTATTACAATTTTCTGAATCGAATGATCCTCCTTTTTTCTTACCATCTGAATGACAAATAAAAATTAAATAATAATGATGCTAATACAAAACAATATTCTTTGTAAAATACAAAATAGAAATTATAAAAAACATTATTTTTAAGAATAAATTAAAGTAGTATGTTTTTTTCCTTATTCTTCTTTGTATCCTCTAATCTTACAGAATTATATAACTACTCTTACTGTCTTACATATAACATAACCAAATTCTAGAAGTGTTCGTTGTTCTATACACATAACATAACCCAATTTAGCTTTTCTAAACATATATAATAAGGAATTCAAATGTTTTTATTCAAACCTTGAATCTACTATCTTTTTTTCTACATCAATCATAACTCTACTAATATATCTAGATTCAAAGTGTTATGATTTTATGTTTTATTTGGTATGTGTTGTACAATTTTTTTCATTTAAATCTTTTATCTCAGTTAAATTAGATTTTGTGAAAAGATATTGATAGTTATTTCAATTTGGATTTACTATGTACTACAAGCGTCAAGCGATCATTTTAAAGATGTTTTAACAGTCAGATAATTTTTTTAACTTACATGACAACTCTGTTATACTTCAGTATAAACTTTATATAAAAGTAAATTATAAATTGTTATATATTCTTCAAATTTATAAATGATGTTACATATGAAAAAAAAAAATCGAAATGTAATGAAATTTTTATTTAGTTGTAAGAAAAACTCAAAAAGTCCGGAATAACCCTGTAATCATGTTGGGGCCAGATCAGACCATTAACTTTAAATATAGACTCATTTTTTTTTCTTTTGATCAAAACCAAATCGAATTTAAATATATGAAAAACTTTACAGATTTCAGACTAAATCCTTACTTAAGCGGCCCACCACCACTCTGAAATTCAGATAAGGAAAAAAAAGAAAAATTAGGTTATGCACAACACAACACAAAGTTGACCTTACAGTGTAAATATTAAATGATTATATAAATAAATGCAGATAGAGGGAAATTATAACATTTATCATGAAAACAACTTCCTTAATTTAAACTGGTCTCTCTCTCTCTATATATATATATATATAAACTTTGAACACCCGAAGATTTAACATAGATCAAGAAAAAAATCCTCAAAAACAACAAAACAAAAAGTTAAAAGAGAGACATGAAGCAACAACGTTACTTGGTCGTCGTGTTCTTCATCCTTTTCAGCTTTCTTCTGGTAGATATACAGCTACTTGTTTAAATATATTAAAACCCTAAATAAAGATTTGAAACATATACATATTGAATGTTGTATATATTTTTGGTTGGTACAGTTTGTGAACCTGAGTGAAGGAAGATCAGGAGGTGGAGGAGTAGCAGAGGATTACTGGAAGAAGATGATGAAGAATGAACCGTTGCCCGAACCAATCAAAGAGCTTCTCTACAATCCGTTTAGGACCGCAGAAGAAAGGTTCATACAGAGTTTCGATACCAAATCTGTCGTCATCATCTACCACAACCCTAAGGAATAGTTTTAATAAAACCACTCTCCCTCTCTCTCAATGTCTCACATATCTGTTGTGGCTCTCTGTGTTTGTGTATGTATCGGTTTATACATGCACGTATATCATGTGTGTGTTTTTAACTTTTTATTATGTAAAGTAACAGCTGCTCGAGTTGATAACACTTTAAGCTTAAAATATATATTATCTGTTCAGTGAAGAGGTGTTAACCTTAGTTATAAGGGATTCTTTTTCACCATTATCCATTAATGTGACTATGTGAGTGAGTCTTTGTGTGGTGAAAATTAGATTTGCTTCACATTAATAGTTTTGATATACGTAACTTAATATACAATGCCTTTTGTGTCTTATATTGTGAAACTGCGCCTTAACTATGTCATATGATAAAAGATGATCAATATGAGTAATCCTCAAATTAGTGTTGTTCATTAGTTATTTAACATAGAATAAAATCAAATGATTGTATCAACTTTTGAAGAACATCAACATTTTTATTAAAGACCCTAAAACATAATTATTAATTAATTAATACACACTCAAATGAGATTTAAGTATTTATAATTCACAAGATATGTGTCATATGGGAAGGTCGTCGTGGTCTTCAAACCGACATTGGGATCAATCTGTTAATTATATAAAAGTCATCCTTAATGCGAAACAAAAAAGTAGGATAAAAACAAGTCTTTTCATAAATGTAGTGGACAACAAATGTCGATAGTGCAGAGAAAAAGAAAGAAATCCATAATAATAATAATCACACAGGCCACAAACACCGACTAGTCCAATTCGGTTTTTACTTATTTTCTGAAATTCTAATTTTATTTTTAATAATAATATACCAGAAAGAAAAAACACCAGATTTACAATATGGTAAAAAACCCTCAAAGTGAGATAAATTGATTGATGATGATGAGAGAGCAGAAGTACTTTCAGCATTCACATCCTGTTGACCTCTGTGGATTGCTGCTGGTTCCAACATCGATCGTGTCTGGTAAGTACCTGTAAGATCAAAACATCAACAAGTTTCAGACAAAATCTTTGACCAAATCAACCATAAAAAGCATTAGCAAAAAAGCCTATGATGATGGTGATTTGCGTGTTTTGAACTTACATCTCTTCCTCTTCTCCACTTTTCATTGCGTTCTTAGTTATGCACAGGAAAGCGTCTTCCACATTGGTGCCTTCTTTGGCAGAGGTTTCATAATACGGAATGTTTCCTTTTGAAGCACACCAAGCTCGAGCCTTCTTCTCTGAAACCTGAAAAGAAACCAAAGAGTGATTGGAAACAATGCAGAGAGGTTTCAAATTTCAGGGTTGTTCTTTATTATTAGATGGAGATAATATACATACCACCCGACTGTTTCCACCATCCACATCGATCTTATTACCGATAACAACAAAGGGAAAGTTCTCTGGATCAGAAGGACTTGCCTGCAAATCACAATAAATGGATTTCAGAGAAAGTTTCTTTATTGAATCTACTGAGAAGAGGGCATGAATCCATATCTATATACCTGAATCAGAAACTCTTCCCTCCAGTTGTTGAGATCCTCAAATGATTTGGCGGAGTTGACATCATATACAAGAACACAGCAATCAGCACCACGATAAAACGCTACACCAAGACTCTGAAACCTTTCTTGACCAGCTGTGTCCCAGATCTGTAAGAAAAGTAAGGTCTTAGCTCTTAAGGTCAAACAAAGAGATAAATACATATAGTCCTTGGGGTTAAATTCTTAATCTAGAACAAACACTGTCAACCCTTTTAGTGTTTTCCTAACTCTGATCATGCCGAAGCAAATCCCTTAAAAATCACATTAAAAACTAGTATAGAACATTTCAATATTGGAATGATGTACAACAGTTCCAGAGAATAAAGATTCCATTGATATAAGATCAGACTACAGATAATATGTTTTGTTTATCCCTTGAGGCTCATAAACTACATAATATTACTGTTTCTTTCTTTTCAATTTTACCCTGCCGCTACGGAGCTAAACAAGCAAAATCTACTCCAACACAAAATAAGAGTAGTCTACTACTGAGAAAGTGCTGGTACAACAAACCTGTAAAGTGAAAAGCCGGTCTTCAAACTGAACTTCCTTAGTCAGGAAATCAGCACCAATGGTCGCCTTGTACTGGTTGCTGAACTTCTTATTAACATATCTAAAGGCGTGATGGTTAAAGTGAAACAGATACAAAGAACTCATCTAAACTCAATAAAACCATTGTAATATCATCATATCCTTAAAATCCAGTCACACAAGATTAAGGATACTGATTCATCAAAGAGGTCTTGCCAACCCTGTAAAATCACAAGTTCAACATACCCAATGAGTCACATAAGTCATCACTTGGATAAACATAGCTAATACTCCCATGATTGCTAATATACTCCGACCTAATGATTTCTAATAAAAGGATTATATACAAATCCTGAATATGATACAAGATTCTTCAGTCTCTAAAGTCAAAAATATACAAAGAAGACCAAAATCTGAATCATACTGAGAGAGAAACAAAAAAGAATCAAACAGCATAAACTTAAATAGCATCATTCATTACTTGAGAGACTAAAAGAGAACCTTCCCTAATCGCTGTAATTTGATTCAAAAGAGGAAGTCCCTCCCCACTGAGAAACTAAACAAGTCTTCACAAATTCAGTTTCCAAACAATTGAATCTAGAAATCAACAACCTAAGAGATGAGATCATACCCCCCACGAATTCATCAGATCAAGTCCAATCACCAAGTAATTCACAAAATTGGACTTAAACCGCAGAGAAAAAGAAAAAGAAAAAATACTGACCCGCTGTCACCGAGGATGATGACTTTGAGGAGAGTTCTCCTACGGGAAGGCATCGAATCAGTGACGATGATGATGATGATGGAGAGATCTGTACTGTAAAAAGGCTCTGCTGCGATTTCTGGGTTTTTGTGGAGACGAAGAAGACTGTTTGTTGTTTTTGTTTTGTTTCTTTCTTCTTTTTTTTGCACCTTGAGACCCTTAATGATGTTTTGCTGACCTGTCTAATAATAAATTTGGATTTAATCTTTGTTTTTTTATATATATATATATATATTTTTAAAAAAATTAAAAGATAGTAGCAGTAGTGTCAAGGTCCGATCCAAACCTCGTAAAATCCGCATATGTTTGAAGTCGGTTTGGTTTGATCCGAATTTCTTTTGATCTTTTATATTAAAATCAGGTCTGGCCTTAACAGGTTTACAAGATTTTTTGGGTTTGTTTGGATTTTGTTTCAAAAAATCAAACTTATCAATTCATAACATGTTTTAAAAGAAAAATGTTTAAAAATGCATTATAAAACAAATTAATCAAAATTTAAATAAATCATCAATATTCACTAAAACAACTTATAAAACCAAATAAATTTGTTTATACTTTAATCAAATAAAATATAAAATTGAAATATTTCAAAGTAGGTAACTAGGTCAAAATTTTAATCTACTTCAATGATTTTAAAATCAAGGTCGACATATTATTTTCAACTTTTGTTTAATTTTGACATATATAAGTCATATGTCAAAATTTTGAATACTAGGGTTATGGTTTTAAATTTAATTTAGAATAAATCATTAATCAAATATTCCAATCAGATAAAAATGTTAACCAAAAAAATAAAAGTATATTTTTGTAAGGGTTTTTCGGCCCGGTTCAAGCTCGTTCGGGCTAAACCTAAAAATCTCTATAGCCCGAATGAGCTTAGTCCAGAAGATCCGTTTTTTCTGGACATATATATTTAAGCTTGAGTCTGGTGGTTTTTAGGGCCGAGTCGGACCAGTTTGCGGGCTTTGACCCTAATTGACATACCTATATTAGGTTTCCTAGTCTATAGATGATAGTTTTGGGATTTATTTTTATTTTTTTAATACATGTAAATCCAACTAGTTAACCTTTCACATAAAATTTCAATTAACTAATAAATGGCTTTGACCTTTTTTTAAAAAAAAAGATAATCTTCTGGTTGATTAAAATATTATTTTCAAATTTTTAATTTAAACAAAATATGTGTTATAATGTTTTTTTGTAAGCTTTCATTCATTAGATTGAAATACAATTCTCATAGATAATGTTTACAATGTGATTCTCGTGGAGGATGGTTACAAAGCTTTGTTATTGCATCTTCTATTCCAGTTGAATTCCACAGTTTCAAATATTAATTTGTCTCCAATTAATAACCTCTCTGATCCAGTTGTGGATTGTAAAATTATGAATATCACCATGGACCAACTTGTAAACTATCGATCGGTTTGTCTCATTCAAAAATTACTTGATTGTAGATCCATTTGTTGCATTGCTACGATGAGACTTTGGAGTTCAGCTTCCAAAACTGTAGGACAAGATACTCTTGTGATTTTTCCAGCATTTAAAAAGAAATTCATGGAATCTCTTGTGACATAAGCTGATTTAGTATCTCCTCTATTCTGCGGAAACTATGAGTCTCGATCTTTGACTATCCATTATTTGCTTCATCTGCTGCCATTATCAAATCTTTCTGCCAAGTATATATTTCGAAAAACAAGATGTTATATTGTTGTTAATAAAGAAAACACGGAACCATACATATATTTATTCATGATACGGATTTACTATTTCGATCAATAAATTAAAATTTACCAAATATGAATTTCGTTCGTAAATAGTATTTTGGATCGATCCGTACAAATATAGTTTTTTCTTTATATACTATTGTAATTATTTACTAAATTTATCGTCTAAGTTAGATTATCGATCTAAATAGTTTTAACGGAAACAAAATAAAATAAAATAATAAGTACTATATATTTTATAAAATAAAAAAGAAGTGTGATTAGATTATATATTTTAGAAAAAAATGGAACATATATTATTTGACTAGATAACCTCTATGAAAAATTCAACTTTATAAATCAAATGAAATAAATCTATGTATTCAAATTGAAATTAAATTGTAGATAAGATTTTTATTTATTTTGAATGTCATTATAGAAATTCTAATATCAATTGTTTGACCACATAATTTTTTCTTGGATTCAACAAAAAAATTGAAATGATAATAAATTTTGAAGAATAGGATATATTTCTTTCTTTATAATTAACCTCAGAGAACAGTAATATTGATTTAGGCTCCTCCATATAAAGAATAAAAGGGTAATATGATGCAAGAAAAAACAAATGTCAGAGATATGTGTTTGAATGATGATAACGATCCAAGGGTGACGGGTAATGACTGATGATGATCCAAGGGCCAGCATTGCTCATTACCAAAAGACACCAAGCTTTTTTTCTAAACCGGAAGGTTATGACTTTCTGTATGTAATTAATTAGAGGCATGAACTAGGACAAAAAACTTGTAAGGTATGTATGCAAATTATTTAGGGAAAATAAGATTACGCCTTTTCACAATTTCTCTATATAATCTATGTCCTAATCACATAGATAACATCACCATCACCACACATAATCTCGAAGCAAAAAAAAAAAACCTATCATGGCTTGTCCATTGTTTTCGGCTTTCATGGAGAATCCTTCATCATCTGCTACTGCCGTGGTTACACGAGAGGAGTTCCATACCTTTCACAAAATCGACAGAACCGTTTTCACTCGTCTTGTCTATACTCTAAGCCGAGACGTGGACCAGTCGTTTCTCGCGATGGGTTTTCTCATGATGCTCGAGCAATTTGGTTACGCCCCTGACCTAATCGCCTCTCTTTGCTCTGTACCAGACACTGTCCTCGACGCTTTGGCTAACGAAGTCAGTGTCTGTATCAATCTTCTATTCAACCATCATTTCGCATCGACTGTCTTGGCTGCCAACAACGACGCCAATACCATCCTACCTTTGCTCTTGCGTATCACTAAAGGGAGGTTTACTCTCACGCTGATCAACGCGAACCGCGAAAATTTTTGCACTTCGTTGACAAATAACTGGAACGATTTCTGCGTCCGAGCTTTCGAAGACATATGCGAGAAGGTACGTAAGTTCAATAGGGAGAAACTTATGGCTTTAGAGAGAGAGAAATACATTGAGGAATTGAGGAACCTTAGGCTTGGTTGTCTTCAACAACTTAGCCCTAACAGGAATGTGCAAAATGTAACTGTTTCTTATCCTCTTCCTCCTCCTCCTGTTGGAGAAGAAGGAAACACGGCAGCCGCGGCGAGGATGTTGTCGGAAGAAGAGAGAGCAGCGAGGGCGGCTGCGGAAGAGAGGACTGTGTTCCTGACGTTTTCCAAAGGATATCCGATATCTGAAGAGGAAGTCAGGGTCTACATCACTAGGAGATTCGGGGATGTGATAGGAACAATAGAGATGCAACAAATTGAAGGTGAGCAGCCGTTGTTTGCGAAGCTGGTGTTGAAACCGTCGTGTGCGTCGATGATGGAAAAGATTGTGAGTGCGAAGGGTAAGAACAAGTTCACCATCAACGGCAAACATGTTTGGGCTCGCAAGTATGTTCGCAAGAACATGTTCGCAGCTTCATCCTCTACTCATGTTTGAGTGTTATCTGTGCTTCTTGAATAAAACTGTTGTCGTTGTTGTTTTTTTTTGTTTCATGAAAATTGTATCGTCATATCGTATTAATGTTCTACACATTAGTGTATGGTCAGATTGGCGAAAATAAAAGTATTGTTGTACTAGTTCTCCTAATTAAGTGTTAATTTTATTTTGATTTTTTTTTTAAATGTTTAACAATTTCATCGCCAGAAAGGCTAAAAACTTCCAAGAACAAATATTTTAGCTAGGTATATTTTTTTTTCTATAAAAATATTTTCTTGGTAAAATCATCAAGTATAGTCTTTTTCTATAAAAATATTTTCTTGGTAAAATCATCAATGTTACATTTTTACTAAGATATCCAATTTTCATAAACCCAATATTTAATTTTTGGTTTATTTGTCAAAAATTATTAATTGGTAGGCAGGCAAATATTTGACCCACATCCTCCATGACCTCAAAATTTTAACCAATATTTCCTCAAAATGTTAAAAAAATATAATTGATATTTACTTATATTTTGTATATATTCTTCAAAATCGACCTAAAGTAGGCCAGAAGGAAATTATATAATATGAAAATAATTTGTTCATCCAATGACAAGAGTATTGTTACCATTTTCGTATATTGTTAACCTTCTTTCATATACTTTTTCACTGAAACTTAAATTGAATGTTTCAAAAATATAAGCTATATTTTTTGAGTTTGAACATGTATATATATATATATATCGTTGTAAGTATTTAGTTAACCGAGTGTATATATGACTGTTAAATAACACTTATGATCCTGTAATTGTGTTACATTTCTAATATAATGTAGTAGCTAGCAATCAGTTTCCTTCTTACATTTTCGTTGGAAATATAACCACCAACTTAAAAAGATTAGCTATGGTTTTGAGCTAAAGATTAGTCATTTTAGCAAACCCTTGGCATGTGGATTAACTATTATTACATCTACTGTTTGTCGAAATTTTATCTGTAAAGTCGACGTAGAACATGATATTCCACAAATGAACACAATTTAGTTCATAAAATGACATGGGTTTGTTACCGTCTTTAGTATTTGGTTAACCATATATATGTGTATGACTGTTAAATAATAGTTATGCTAATTGTGTTACATGTGATCTAATATTATATATACTAGAAATCCGTTTCCTTCTTTTACTTTCTCGTTGGAAATTTAATTGCAAAATTTAGATTAGCTATATTTTTTAGTTTTGAAAATTTACTATTACGTAAAATCGACGTAATAGTAATCAGAAAACATATTTCATCAATGAACATAACTAGTTCATGGAATGACAAAGGTATTGTTACCGTTTTTAGTATTTTGTTAACCGTGTGTGTAACTACTGTTCAATAATAGTTATGATAACTTGTGTTACATGTGATCTAATATAACAGTTTCTTCATTTTTTAACTTAATCGTTGGATCCAGATTGGTTTGTTTCTCTCCTTTCGTCTTTGGATTTGGATTGAAATATAAATGGAACATATATATCATCGGTTTGGATCTAAGATTCAATTGTTGGATTAACTTGAATGATAGAACACAAACTAATTGTTAAAAGCATATATGATTTATGATAAGAGTGGAGTGATTAACAAAGTAAAAAAGTATCATAATTGAATAGTAATGTTTGACATTATTTGATAATAAATTTATACTTGGATAAGCTTAAACATGAAACATTTTCATGTTGGCGGTTCGACGGACGCTGTTGTTTGCTAAGATGTGCCTATTTTTTTTCACCTAATATTTTTAGAACAAGGTGATGACATGATTGTGTTTAAGATAAAGAGAGTTTAGAAAGATTAGAAAGATTTTGTATAAATTTTCTTTTTGAAATATTACGAAGATTAAGCTACAGCAAAATAATTTTATTAAGACGTAATATTTTTGTCATAATAACATTTTTTCCGTCACAACAAGATGTTATAATAACTCAATTTTTTTGTAGTGTTAGAAATGGAAAGAAAAATGGTCACCAAATCATAACAAAAATTGTCATAGATTTATGACGAATATTTTCCGTCTTTAAATTCGTCATAATAACTCAATTTTTTTTGTGATCGTTACTCAGAGGAATAGCCATTCCATTTCGACACAACACCTAAAATTTGAGAAACGAAACCACACTAAGAGTGGAAGAAGCTTCACATGTGAGAAAACGAAAGAGAACATGGCATAGGAGAAAACACTACATGACAGTACATCTTTCGCTTGTGAATGGATCGTTTGCTCTTCCTTACTGACTATCACTATCAGATCCTTTCCAGAGAATATAATCCAAAGTTTAGCAATGATATAATCGATCAAATCTAGAACATATACTTTTAACGCTGCTAATTGCAAACGACATATAACAATATCACAGGAATACAACGATTAATAACGAAAGTATCACTACAATAAAAAGTGAATATTGTTACCAATTCAATGGTCATAATATATGAATTTTTGGTCACAAATACTTTATTGTGACGAAAATGAAACGGATTGAAGAAGGTCACAATAAAATGGTCACAAATGGGTGTAAGTCACAAAAAAGTCATAAACAGTTGTGACGTTTTTGAAGTAACAATTCGTCACAAGTTGTGACGATAATTGAATAGTCACAAAAAAAGTTACAATTTATGACGGTTAATAGAGTCACAAATATGACACAAAACATGACCCAAAAAATGTCATATATTTGTTACAAATTAGTACTATTTTAAGTCACTACGTTGTGACTTTTTGCCACCAAAATACAATCACAAACTAGACACAATTAGTGACTCGATTAGAGACACACAACCGTCACTATTTTTATTTTTACTTTTAATTTTATTTTAATTTTAATTTTAATTTTTAATTTTTTTAATTACCATAATTTGTATTTATTTGTGACATTTCACGTTCCTAGATTTTTAAAAAAAATATTAAATCCATTCACCATATTTCAACAAATATATAATTATAGAATAAAACATGAAAACTAAAAATAATATGCAAACGATAATATATAGATAACAAACTAACATTCAAATACAAAGTTGATACATAAACACAACTGAAAGGAAATATAAACCAAGCACAAAGTTAATCCATAAACATAACTGAAAGAAAATACAAACAAACCATAGTAGTTAGATAAAGGTGGATGGTCTTGGTAGTGGTGTTGGATTTAGACATTTTGACTTGCAAAAGATTCAACAAGTTTCTCCATAGCTTCAAGTCTTTTCTGGATTTGCTGATTTTCTTCGAGGTTTTTTTTCAGATCAGTTTCCATCTCCTGCATCCGATGTGTTATTGTCTCTACTTCTTCACCAGATTGTGGTACACTTGAAGAGGCACCAACAGATGGTAAAACCTCACTAAGTGCTCCAAGTCCAAAGATATGACCATGTTTAGATGATCCAACAGCCTAGAAATAAAAAATAAATACATAAGCTATTATACACCAAACCAATACAACACACACAACACACACAACTCACGACCAAACAATAACATATATGGTGACTAACAAATTTGCTCACAACCAAACACACAACTCACGACCAAACAACTCATGCCCAATACATCACCCGTACGTAACTCAAACCAAACAATAAAACACGACAGTTCCATGGTGACTAAAAAATTTGCTCCACCCTAATAACATATATGGATAAACCTCAATATACTAATCACAAATATATAATCTCAAAAAAATCTTAAAGAATAAAAGGTTTTGAAATGTTACCTTGATATAAATCTCATTTTTCTCAGCTTTGTCAAGATTTTCAGCTGTCACATTCTCTTCACCAGAAGATTCAAGTTGTTCCAAGCGTTCTTGTATATGCTTTTCATAAGTTTCTGCGACCAATCTTGCTCGTTGATCAACATAGGTTCCGTCAGGCTTTTGATGTGTTTTCTTCATCACAGCAATAAATGAGTAATCTTCATTGTTTGCTTCCTATAAAACAACAATAAAACTAAGTTGAACTAACACAAAAATGATCACGAATTTATATGGAAATTGATAGAAAATTTAAACATTACCAAAGCAGCTTGAACTTTGACATACGAACATGAACCTGCTAGATGAGAATGTGGGCCTAAACCATTGCGATCAGACATTCGGGAAGCACGAGCCTTCTCACTTGTTGCTTTTGCTTTTGCTGTTGTCCAATGTGCCTGCATAATCGTCCAATAATCAGACAAAATCCAATCTGGTTTTTCTCCTCCCTTCTTAGCATGGCTTATCATTCCTTTGAGGCGATATGCAGCAAGCTTATTGAACTCTCGTTCAACTTGATAGTTGATAGAAGCATCCCAGTTAAACTTTTTCTGAGAAAACAAAGTAATCACACATGATGAGTAATATTGTAAATCATTTATGAAATAGCTTAATGAAATATAATAGACAACAGTACTACCATAAACAGTGTAAACCAGGTTCTTTTGTAGAAGGGAGGCACTTTTCTCCAAAAGTACCATGGTCCCTTAAAACAACTTTGAATGACCTTTCGTACACCGGTTGATACTTGGGTGTGGTATTTAAACCTGCTCCATTGAAATACATTACTTTATTTTGAGTTATAACTATGTGAAAGTAATCAATAGTATGTTGAAATAAATCCATACCATTTAGCTCCATTTAACCGAGATGGATGCAGCACAGGTAAACTTGAACGATCCACAAATGGCTCTTCCATACTTACACTATAAACACATAAACATTCAAAAGTTATCAATCCCAAATTTTACAAAGTGAAAAATTAAACGACTCTAATCTAAATTAATAGAGATTAACAAGATTTGTAAAATTGTAAGCAAAGATTGTGTAAAACCACAACAACAACGATTAGCAAAGATTTGTAAAACTTGGAAGCGAGTAAATATTAGTAATTAAACATCTAGATTAACTTCTAAAAATAAAAAAAATTATAGAAATACCTTTCAATGAGATCTGTGAAATGAAAAACAGCCCAATAGGTCTTATAAATAGGAAGTGGCGTAGAGACCTGAGAAGTAGAGGGAGGTGATTAAATAGTTTTGACGTAGTTTTAGGGGTTTTAAGAGTGGGGGAAATTTCATAAAAAATTAAAGCGCTAATGAAAATTTTAGGTTCTATTAGGAAAAATTAAGGCGCTATTTGGTATAAAAAACAAAATTTTAAGGATCTAGAAAATTCTAATATGGTTAATTTGTTTTCTCAATTAACTTGTTTGCATATATCTTTATGTACAAATATCTAAAAAAATAGAGACAATATTATTCCAACCGGTTAAATTACACCCTAAATAAAACAATCATTAATAAAACAAAAATTGAACATCTGATTCTAATTAATTAATTAATTATAAATAAAAAACGATTTGAACGTACCTCACTCTCTGTAAATTGCTCGGACAAATCAACTCCGTCGCATCCGGATCTGTCTTCGTCTTCTTCAGCGGCGGAGAAACCAACTCTCTCTGGTCTCCAGCCTCGATCGACATATATTATTTTTTTCCAATTGAGAAGATGAGAAGATTATCTTTTTTTTTTCACCAGCTATATAAATATATATATATATAATCAGATCAAATAATAATGGGTTTGACTAGTCTTGGACTTGATTAATTAAAACTTGATTTGTTTAGTGTAAATAAAAAATAGTGGAGTGCGGAGGAAGAGGAGATCGATCGTTTCTCTCTCTTTTCTCTGCTCCATAAGCATAAATAAAGAAAAATAAAAGAAGAACAAGACAAGAGAAATAAAAAAAACAACAAGAAGCTGCGTGAAGTAGAACAAGCTCATCTCTTCTCACTTATGCAGCTGCGTGAAGTAGAGGTGTCTCTGTGTCGTCTCTTCTTCTTTTGTGACCTAAACTGTTTCCAACTGGGCCTAAAACAATTCATCTAAAGCCTATTTTGCAACTAGTTTTATTTCGGTCTGCAATTCACTTAAATTGATTTATAGTGTTTTTGCTTCTCAACTAGTTTGAGAAAAACACAGAGATACAACTGGTTGAATAGTTTTGCCGAAGATACAAAATAACCAAATAAATTATTGACAGGTTCTTTGAATATACTGGAAAACTCCGTTAAGCAAAGCAAAACAAACTCAAAAACTAGATATCTTTATTCCTGCAGCTGAAATCTAGATATGAGCAAACTTATTAATCAAACCAGAAAGACTGTCTATTCTTCATCCAAAACTGTTTGGCATCAAAAGTTTAAGCATATCTACGACGACTTGTTCCCTTTTCTTATAGAGATGAAGTTGTCCATAATAAATCCTCGTGTCGTTTAAATCGAATTCAGGTTGAACTTTTTCCTCTTTTTTCATTTCTTGAACAACTCCATCTTCAGGACGAAAATCTCCATCTCCGGGATGAAACTCTCCTCCATCCTCATAATAAAACGTTTTGTTTAGATCGAATCTATGGTGAGCTTTTTTCTTCTGCTCCGTTTTTTGAACAGCTTGTACTTCTTCCACATTTTGAACAATTTCCAATTCCATCGTTTCTGGTTTCAGTTTTCCTATAAACAAGAAATTACCAAAAATCAATATGAATGCAAAACATCGAACATACAAGTTATTACCTTAACTTGATGCCTCTTTTTTTTTTTTTTTTTTGCCAGAACAAATCTATAAGGTTAATTAAAAATAACTAACCAGAATTGCAAGCAAAATCCATTAGACCAATGAACAACAAAACTCTCGAACAATAAAAATTATAAGTGAAATAGAGCTTATTATAAATAAAACAATTAATAAAATTACGCCTAAGATAAACAAACTAAATATATATCTCCTAAAATCTAGGAAGATTTATTCAACATGACTTCATCACCAAAACTTTAGAATAACAAAACTTACATCGTATATATGCTATAGATTTATTCAACATGACTTCGTCACCAAAACTTTAGAATCACATAAGGATTTGTTTTCACAAAAATCCAAGCTACTAGTCATCGTTTCTGTTCGTTAGTGACTTCAGGAACAAAGACCTCTTCCTTTGTGTTCGTTAATTCCGGTACCGTTTCTCCTCAATTTTTTTTATTTCCTTCAAGAGATGTAGAACTAAAGAGAGTACTACTACCATCGTTTTTTTTGTTTGTTGAATAGATTGAACCTCTCGTCCCATCTCATTACCTAAATTATATAAGTAAACGCACAACTATGTTAATTCAATTTTGTAATGTTCTCTAATTTTACTTTCTCAAATTTATTTTCAGGTGTTCAAAATGTCTTCTAATAATGATTTATATGCTACAAGGCGTTGGATGTATGAAAGAATCGATCCTACAACCAATAGAGTTTCAGACACTTACTGTCAAGGGTTGGAAACATTTTTAAAGTTTGCTAAAAGTCAACCTCTGTTTCTCGAGAAGCAAAAGCTGTTTTGACCATGTATAAAGTGTGAGAATGATCCAAAGTTACAAGAAGAACGTATCGTATCGACACACTTGTACAACAAAGGATTTATGCTTAACTATTGGGTTTGGACTTCTCATGGGGAAGATTACAGTATGTTAAACAACGATTCTGAAGAAGATGTGTTCAGAACTGAGTCTCACACAGAGCCAATAGATCCTTATGTGACAATGGTTTCAGATGCATTTGGTAATACAGAAACAGAGTTTAATCAGATGTTGGAAGAAGAGCCTAATGCTGAGGCAAAAAAGTTTTTTGATATGTTGGATGCTGCAAAACAGCCAATTTATGATGGATGTAAAGAAGGTCTTTCAAAGCTCTCATTAACGGCTCGACTTATGAGTTTGAAGACAGATTATAATTTATCTCAAAAATGCATGGACTCAATTGCTCAAATGATGCAAGAATATTTGCCAGAAGGTAACCACTCACCAAAGACTTACTATGAAATTAAGAAGCTTATGCGGTCTTTGGGTTTACCATATCAAAAGATTGACGTTTGTCAAGATAATTGCATGATATTCTGGAAAGATGCTGAGAAGGAAGAGAAGTGTTTGTTCTGTAAAAAGATAGATTTCATCCTACTCAGAAGATTGGGCAGAAAAAAATTGCATATCGTCAGATGTTTTATTTACCGATAGCCGATAGACTGAAGCGATTATATCAGTCTCTTAATACTACAAAAGAAATGAGATGACATGCAGAACACTTAGCGAATGATGGAGAAATGTGTCATCCATCTGATGGAGAAGCATGGAAGCATTTTCACAAGGTACACCCTGATTTTGCATCTGAACCCAGAAACGTTTACCTTGGATTATGCACATACGGTTTTAATCCATTTGGCATGTCGGGACATAATTATTCATTGTGGCCTATAATATTGACTCCATATAATCTGTCACCTGCGTTGTGTATGAAGCAAGAATTTATGTTCCTAACCATTCTAGTTCCTGGGCCAAATCATCCTAAGAGAAGTCTGGATATTTTTCTCCAACCATTGATAGAAGAGCTGAAAGATTTGTGGGTTCACGGTGTAGAAGCATATGATATTTCTACTAAGCAGAACTTTCTCTTAAAAGTCGTACTCATGTGGACGATAAGCGACTTTCCAGCTTATGGTATGCTTTCTAGATGGACAACTCATGGTCGGTTAGCATGTCCTTATTGTTTGGATCAAACTGGTGCCTTTTGGTTAAAGAATGGTAAAAAAACAAGTTGGTTTGATTGTCACCGGTGTTTTCTACCAGTTGATCATAGCTATCGGCGGAATAAAACAAATTTCAAAAAAGGAAAAGCTGTAGATGATAGTCCACTAGAGATACTAACAGGCGAGGAACTCTACAATGAAGTCTGTTGTTTACCAAAAACAGTGGACTGCGGAGGAAACCATGGACGATTAAAAGGATACGGTAAAACGCACAGCTGGCATAAACAAAGCATTTTGTGGGATCTACCATATTGGAAGGATCATAAACTTCGATATAATCTTGACGTGATGCACACTGAAAAGAATTTTTTAGATAATATCATCAATACTTTACTGAATGTGCAGGGAAAACAAAAGATAACATCAAATCACGACTTGATTTGCAAGAGCACTGTAATCGCAAAGATTTGCACTTAACAGCTGATGGAAAGGCACCTATCCCATTTTTTAGACTACAACCAGAAGCAAAGGCAATATTTTTACGATGGCTTCAAAAGGATGTTAAATTTTCAGATGGATATTCATCAAGTTTATCTAACTGTGTTGATCTAGCTGGAGCAAAATTAACAGGAATGAAAAGTCATGATTGCCATGTTTTAATGCAACGATTACTTCCATTTGCGTTTGCTGAGCTTATGGATAAATCTGTACACGATGCATTATCTGGTAAGTTTTCAACTTTGTTTATTTTATTTGAAAACTTTTGACTTTGTTTTTACGATTAACATGTCTTTTTACGAATTGACTTTGTTTGATGTTTATTTATTATGTGTCTAAGTGTTCTCTTGTTCTGTTTGTTCAACGTATAATAACAAGTATCATATTATATTATGTGTTTGTGTTCTCAACTTGATGTAGCACATCCTTTTCGTATCACATAAGCTTCTAGAGTTCTCTGTTTTCTTTATTGTTTTTGTTAGTTTTCTATTTTGTTGTTGATATTTCTTTGTCTTAAATTTCTATTTCTTTTAGTTTTTCTTTTTAGTTTGACTTAGCTGCTCTATAAATAAAACCTCTAATGCTTGTAAAGAGGATCATCCTTGAATTGAATTAATAAAGAGTTATCTTACAAATCTGAGTTTTGCAAAGAAGCGTATTCTTTCAAGTCTCAAACCTCTGTTTTTGTGTAGCAAAACAGAGTTTTTCCTCTGCTTTTCATGAAGAAAACAGAGAACCCTTGTTTCTTTAGTTTCCCGGGAACATAAGAAACAAGTCATTTTTTTCTTTATTGCTTCCGCTCTATCACAACTTCTACGGTTACGTTAACGTAAAAATGACATGTAAAAAAAATATATAGCTATTGAGTCAAGCGTTTTTTATTCTTGACTCGTAAGAATAACGTAAACAAGTCCTTTTTATAGACAAGTGTTCACTATAGTTCTTTGTGTTCACTCTAGTTTACGAGTCAAGTGTCTTTTTTTTATTCTCTTTGTTTACGAGTCACTTAAAGAGATAAAAAACACAAACAAGTCCTTTTTATTCTCTTTGTTTACGACTATAGTTCTTTGTGTTTTTTTATCTCTTTGTTTATGAGTCAAGTGGTCTACGTCTAAAGCTGTAATATATTTCTCCACTAATCTATTTAATTTTCTATGGTTAGAACTTTATTCATATAACGATCTTTTTTTTGTAGGTGCTAGCTTATTTTTTCGAGATATATGCGCAAGAACTATACACAAAGATGGTGTTGCGATGCTGCAAAATAATATATGTATGGTTCTTTGTAATTTGGAGAAGATATTTCCTCCATCATTTTTTGATGTTATAGAGCATTTGGTGATTCACTTGCCACACGAAGCTAGTCTTGGCGGACCTGTACAGTTTAAATGGATGTATTGTTTTGAACGATACATGGGCCATCTAAAGAAAAAAGTAAAAAATAAAGCAAAAGTAGAAGGATCGATTGTTGAACAATACATCAACGAAGAAATTTCTACTTTTTGTACTTATTACTTTGAACCACACATAAAGACAAAACATCGAACAGGAGATCGACACTATGATGGAGGTAATCAAGACGATACTCATGAGTTTGATGGAATTCCATATATATTTTCTCAGGCAGGGAGGGGCAGTGGTAAAAAAATACAGATATGGCTCCAAGATAAAGATTACCATATTGCACATACATATATTTTGCAGAATTGCGATCAATTAAGATCATTTGAAAGGTATGTAAAAATAATATAAACATGTACTTTAATTTATATACTAGTAGATTGAGTGTAATAAATCATAATTTTTTTTTCATGAATTTATATTTATATAGGTTATTTGATGAGAACATGATTGCGACTAATCCTGGGATTAGTGAAAACAATTTAACCGAGCTTAGAGAAAAAAACATATTCAAGCTGGTTACAAAAACATGTAAGTGTTTTTTTAAATAAAATAAAATATGTGCATGTATCTTTGATAAGCTTATATTATACATGATTTTTTTTTGTAAGCTTAAAATATGTGCATGTATCGTGGTTGTTGAATATACATGAATTTTTTTTAAAACAGGTGGAAGATACCTTGTACAATAATTCATATCTAAAGTGGTTGTTGAGTCTCGTTCATGGTCCAATGGTTCAAGTTACTTGTTGGCCAATGTATTTTTGTCGTGGATATATATTTCACACATATGATCATGGGAAAGACAAAAAGAATGCCAATTATGGAGTTTGTGTGAAAGGTGTAACATCTTCCGGCTCAAGTGAAGAAGCTGCTGAGTTTTATGGAGTATTGAAAGAGATTTATGAGCTGCATTATCCAGGACCAGTTGATCTTAAAGTCGTGGTTTTCAAATGTGATTGGTATGATTCAACCATTGGGAAAGGTATACGAAAAAACAAGTCAGGGATCATTGATATTAATGTTAAAAGGCATTATCAAAAGTACGATCCTTTTGTTTTGGCTTCACAAGCAGATCAGGTATGTTATGTTCCATATCCAAGAATGACTCAGCCGAAAAAAGATCAACAATGGGAAGCAGCAATTATGATACAACCAAGAGGAAAAGTATTGGTCAACCAAAATCTGGATTTCACTACACTGCAACATGATAACACTAATTCTGTTGTCCAATCTGATTCATTGCACGTTGAGACAATATTATATCCAGATGGTCAACCAGAAGATCTTGATGATCCATTACTAGAAGAAGAAGTTGGATCAAACGCTGAAGATGGGAATTCTGATATCGAATTAACTACTGACGACGAATGTGAGTAATAATTTTCAGATTGTTTTTTGTCATTTGAACTCTTTTGAAAAAATTGTATTTTCAGCTCTTTCTTTTTTTCCATTATTGAAACTATTTTATTATTTAATTGGAGTAACAAAAGTGGTAATAACTATGTCATAATTTATGACCAACACACAAAGGTAACTAAAATAGTGATTAATTTTGACCAGGTAGTTACAAAATATTTGTAACTAAAAGTGACATAAATATAGTCACAAAAACCGTATAATTTAGTTACTTTATTTAGTTACAAATCTGTATTTATATTTGTGACTAAATATTTTGTAACAAATTCGACACAATTAGTGACCAAAATTAGTTACCTTTTAGTCGGTCACAATATTATAACTAAATAGTGACATAGATATGACCGTTTTAAATACGTCACATTTTTGTATCTAAATCGTCATAATATTATGACGGAATGTACCAAGCCGGAGGCACTGTAAGTGGGAAATACTGAAATTTAGATCGGGACTGTAGTCCCTCGTCAACAAATAGAAGGAGAGGCAAAAGAAATAATGATTTTATATATATATATATATATACATTTTAGATTCATAGTTATAGACATGTCTAAACAACGTCCATTCACTCAACAAGGCAACAATTCAAGTGGGGTTTTATAACGAAGAGATCATAGTAAAACTAGCATAAACAAAATTTTCCTGCAATGATAAATCAGTGAAAGCTAAATGAGAATTTATTTTGCTTCTGTTGGACATTTGCATGTGTTCTTCACTTTTCTTCGTTCAACAAATAGTATATCTAACTTGAATCACATATTGTAAAGAAACCATCACTATATATAATCAACAAAAAAATGTAATTTTTTTGAAGAGAAACAGAAACTACGAAAAATGATCAGTGGCCTCATTCTTTAGACGTAACGTGGCTTTCATACAAATTCATCCATATATTAAAAAGATTTTTCGAGATACAATATATGGTGGTAGCTTTTGAAAGATGTGACCCAAATTAACTAAAAATTTATCAATCCATCAAACGAACATGAACATATATAAGTGGAAGTGGTAGATGAGTGATAAATCAAATGAATTCAAGCATATTTTTTCTTTAAGTGGTTGACTGGCTGTTTGTCACATGAGCATATATGAAACATGACGTTAAACCATTCTTTTCTTATTATTTTGATTTTCTAAGCGAGGAGGTCGATGTGAGCTGGTATGAAAACCTAAACCTGAGCTGATAAGAACAAATAAAGAATAGAACCACTAGGTTTTTGTTGTTGTTGTTGTTGTTGTTTATCAAATAAGGAAAAGAGCTTCTTTTATTTGGTAATGGCATGTATCGAAATGAATGCATTGCTGTCTGAAGTTTCATTTTTTTATACGAAAATTTGTTTTCATCAAATAAAAATGCACAGAATAATCTTTTATGGCGAGGAGATTATTTGGAAAGTTAAAATATTCTTATCTTAGATTCTTAATATTTGTTTTAAGAAGAGATATATTAATTAATATGATTAATTTCTATTACAAATGATGATCAATTTTCGAATCTGTTTACAAAATATTGTGAATTTAATGATCGTGCGCGCTTTAATGGATAACTTCATGATATCCCTACAATATTCGGACCCCTAACTGATGATATTACATGCACCAGATGTCCAGATCCACAGACCACAATGAAGCTTTAGCCCTAATACATGAGACCACGATGCATGGTTTATTTTTTGCAACACTTTAAAACTTATAATAGATGTTGCATTATCATTGACATTTCTCATTAAAGAAAAAGAAAAAAAAACAATTCATGAATTATAGTCTTGTAATCAACCATAGTACTACTTTTAAATGGAGAAGTTTCATAGTTTTGACTGTGAGCCAAACTTATTTTTCTATTAATGTTTAGAAGCTCTCTCGACTAAGTTTCAACCCAATTGTTGTCAAAGAGAAAAGCTTGATTATGGTAAAAGAACGAACTTCGAACAAAAGGCTCTCGTAGCTCAGTTGGTTAGAGCACCCGTTTAGTAAGCGGGAGGTCTTGAGTTCAACTCTCAACGAGAGCATTTTAAAACATTTTACATTTTACAAACATGAATTCTAGGCTGTAACTGAAAACTGTCCGTTGTGAATATTTTTCTTTTGCCTTGCTGTATAATTCCCAAATATAGAAATAACAAAAAAGCATTCGAAAACTTTCTTAAAAATAGAACTTGGAAGAGGAAAAAAAGCTTCCTTGTTCGTAGGAGAACAGGAACAGACTTGGATGTTCCTTGTTTCATCTCACAATAGTTACACATTGAAAACCACCGGAGAGAGAGAAAGAGAGAGCGATTATGGCGGAGGGGCAATCCCCTGAGAACTCACCGCCAGCTCCTCCTCCTCCTCCCTCTTCCAACGATCAACAAACAACATCTCCTCCTCCTTCCGACAATCAACAAACAACATCTCCTCCTCCTCCATCTTCATCTGACCTAGCTCCTCCACCTCAACAACAACAAGAATCACCACCTCCTCCTTCACCGGAAAATTCATCTGATGGTTCTTCCTCTTCGCCTCCACCACCGCCGTCTGACTCCTCCTCACAATCACAATCTCCACCTCCTCCTTCTTCACCGTCCCCGCCGCAGCAAAGTGACAACAAAGGAAACGATGGAAGCAGCAGCGATGGAGGAAACAAGAACCCTTCCCATACTCCTCCACCACCGTCTAAGACTACCGACCGTAGCTCTCCCTCGCCACCAAAATCGCTGGCTCCACCTTCAAGAGACGGTGGCTCGAATTCGTCAAGTAACGATCGTCTGAATATGGGTGCTGTTATAGGACTTGTGGCTGCAGCTGGACTTTTGTTCCTTGTCATGATCTTGCTATGTGTCTGTTGTCTTCGGAAGAAGAAGAAGAAATCAAAGCTTGATCAGATGCCGTACTACGGAAGCAATGCTTACGCCGCTGGCAAAAGTACGTAAATATAATAAAACCCATGAACCCTTATTAAAACCCCGTTAGTTTCTTATTTGCCAAGAAAAAGCATGAATTTTGTTTCTTTCTACCCAAGATATTAGATAAATCACATTCCTCTGCTCTCATTTGATTACATATGTACAAAACCATGAACCCTAACTAAACCCCATACCATTTATTAAGCTTAAGTTTCATCTAGTTCTTTTACCTTAATTAGTATCTAAGTCTTTGTCTTACTTTTTTTTTTTTTTGGTTGGGACGATTGTAGCTGGGAATGATCAATATTTTAATAGTGTTGCTACACCACAACAACAACAACATTACAACCAAGATGTTGCTACACAACAACAACAACAACAACAACAACAACACTACAACCAAAATGATCACATTGTGAATCTTCCTCCACCTCCTGGATCAATGGGAACAAATTGGGTGAATTCACCGCCGCCACCACCACCTTCAGGAAATTGGCAGCCAATGCCGTCACCACCAGCACCAGTGTCAGGAGGCGTAAATGTTATTCAGAGCGGCGAGATGGGCTCAAATTTCTCATCAGGTCCATACGCTCCATCTCTACCACCGCCTCACCCTTCAGTGGCCTTGGGATTCAACCAAAGCACATTCACTTACGAGGAGCTCGCTGCCGCAACTCAAGGTTTCTCAAAAGACCGTTTGTTGGGACAAGGCGGGTTCGGTTATGTTCACAAAGGAATCTTGCCTAACGGTAAGGAGATCGCGGTGAAGAGCCTTAAAGCTGGAAGCGGGCAAGGCGATAGAGAATTCCAGGCAGAGGTTGAGATCATTAGCCGCGTTCATCATAGACATCTTGTGTCTCTTGTTGGATATTGCAGTAATGCTGGAGGACAGAGGCTGTTGGTCTATGAGTTTCTCCCTAATGACACACTTGAGTTCCACCTTCATGGTAAGTAATAATGAGTTTTCTTGTGTTCTTGGGAATGATTTTGGGATGATAAAAACTGCTAATTACACATATTTTCTCTAAATGAATTGAATTATAGGGAAAAGTGGGACTGTGATGGATTGGCCAACGAGACTCAAGATTGCCTTAGGATCAGCAAAAGGTCTTGCTTATCTTCATGAAGATTGTGAGTCATTAATATCTTTTCATCTTTTTTACTTTTAACTCTACATCCAAAGATATATAGTTAAGATACTTACATGTTTGGGCCTGAAAATTGTGGTTAGGTCATCCTAAAATCATACATAGAGACATTAAAGCTTCAAACATTCTTCTTGACCTTAACATGGAAGCTAAGGTATGCTTTAACTACTAATTCTGTTCCGACACTTTACATTTAATTACAAAATTTATCGGTTAACATTCTTTAAACTAATCTCCAGGTTGCAGATTTTGGTTTGGCTAAGCTTTCTCAAGACAACAACACACATGTGTCGACTAGGGTCATGGGAACATTCGGATACTTAGCTCCTGAATACGCATCGAGTGGGAAACTAACAGAGAAATCAGATGTTTTCTCTTTCGGAGTTATGCTTCTTGAGCTCGTAACCGGGCGTAGACCGGTTGATCTAAGTGGTGAGATGGAAGATAGTTTGGTCGATTGGGTAAGTAAATGTGTCAATACATTAATCGTTAAACTCAATACCCAAAGAAAAGAACGTTATGATGAACGTACGGTTATTGGCAGGCGAGACCATTATGCATGGACGCAGCACGTGACGGAGAATATGGTGAATTGGTTGATCCATTCCTTGAGAACCAATACGAGCCTTACGAGATGGCACGCATGGTGGCTTGTGCTGCTGCAGCCGTAAGACATTCTGGTCGTCGCCGCCCAAAGATGAGCCAGGTAAATAAATAAGCGTGACACATGGCATTATTATTATTATTATTATTTATTTTTTTTTTATTATTTTTTTTTTTGTATCAAACACACATGACACATGGCATTATTGATCGCTCGTCCTCGTCCATTTTACGAGATTTTAATTGGGCATCTCTTACGGATTTTATATATACATCGCTTATTTCCGTAACTTTTTACTAGATTGTTCGGACGTTGGAGGGTGATGCCTCGCTGGATGACTTAGACGAGGTTGTGAAACCGAGACAGAGTTCAAGCGGAGGTGAAGGCAGCTCAGACTATGAGACGGGCACATATGGTGCCGAGATGAAGAAGTTTAGGAAAGTGACATTGGACAGTCGCGATTACGGGGCAAGTAGCGAATACGGTGCCACAAGCGAGTACGGGCTTGACCCGTCATCGTCAAGCAGCGAGGAGATGCACACTGGAGGAAGCACTAATAAAACTACCACTACTAACCGTGGGATTTAAATTACATTAACCGACTTATCAAAATTTGTTGGATTGTATTATTTTTTTGGAAATATAACTGTTTGATGTAATTGTTTGTTGAAAACATTAAAGAAATAAATATAATTGTATTGTATCCTATGCTAAAATATGTTAACTCTCAAGAATTAAGATAATAAAATGTTGGAAACTATTGTTTGTTACTGTAAAAGAAGTACGTTATAAATCACAGAAATTCTCCTATGAATTAAAGATGAATTTCCAACGTTTTAGCGATCAAAAAATTGTATTCAATCAAATCACTGCTGCACCTATTTAGTCAGATTATTTTAATAATCATATAAGAATTTTTTTGATTGAATAGTTATTATTTGATACACTATCTTAATACATTAATTAGACTATAGTAGTATGTATCCCGCACGAGCTGCGTAAGATTTTAATTTTAAAATTTTATCAATGCTAATCTTTAGTATAAATATAATCGTTCATAATTTAAAAGGTTTTACTTAAGTCATATGATACTTTTCATTACTGTTTAGTAAAAAAATATTAAATAATATTTGAAGTTTAGTAAACAAATTTTAAACACTTTTCATTACTGTTTCTCTCATCATCTTATATTATTCTTGTTTGTTTCTGACATCTACTCTATTATCACATTCTATCAAGATATATTGCACTGTAAATTGATTCTCAATGAAAACATAATTACTTTCTTCATACTAACATTCAAACTTTGTTTTATTAGCTGCATGTTTCTAGTTTTAGCAAGAAAGAGTAAGAACACAAGATTGTTTTAAGAATAACTCTCTTATTAACAAAAGGAAAATAACACAAAACCTTAATCTTCTCACAATCTCTCTATCTCAATCTCTCTATCTCTATCTCAAAATGTAACAAGAACAATTCCTGCAGCTCATTCCTTCCGGTTCCTTATGTTTAAGGATATGACATGTTTGCAATTTGACCATTTCTCTCTCTCTCTCTCTCTCTCTCTCTCTCTCTCTCTCTCTCTCTCTCTCTCTCTCTCTCTCTCTCTCTCTCTCTCTCTCTCTCTCTCTCCGGCTCATTATCTCTAGGCTGCAGTGTTGGGGATCCTGTGGATCTTGTACCAATATTGCTGCTTTCCATGGAGATGGGAAAGGCACAGGTGAACACCATTCGAAATATGCGTGTAGATGATACATTTTCACCTTTTGATGTTGTTGTCATAAGCTATATGCTTTTCCTTTGTAGGTTTCTTTGGTGCATTTTTCCTAGCTTGCTACGATGTTGATTAGGAAGAATTCCAGAGCATTTGTAAAATTAGTTAGTCTAATTTTCTTTTTATTTGTATGTCTTGCTGTTGTGTTATGTTATCTCAAGTTTACGAATCGGACTACTAGGTACTGGATTTTCTGATGCAGAGCTTCAAAGCTGTCTTCCAGTCTTTGCTCCAAAGTGATTGCTACTCCAAAAGTAAGATATTACAGAGTTGCCTTCCTGATTGCAATGGCTCAAATAATCCAAAGTCTTTGTTGTTGCCTCGCTGATTGTAATGGCTCAAATAATCCAAAGTCTTTGTTGTTGCCTCGCTGATTGTAATGGCTCAAATAATCCAGCAATACTACAGAGTTGATGATGGTCTCAATCTGGTACGACTATGTTTGTCTTTTCACTAATATCGATAGGTAACAGCTTCAACGTTGTAGTATCTTATGGGTCCAAGTTTATTGATACAAAGCTAAATAAATGTATCAGTTCCAAGTCTTCATGATTACAAATCTATCTTAAGAGAGTCTAATGCACAAACTATCATTGGTGAATATATGAACCCTGAATTATATAAACTGTAATGCATCAAGCCATATATAATATAAGCTAAGGCAAGGATGAAGGATCTTCGCACCAAAGAATCAGTAGCCTCAACAATACATGGATCAGCTTATTCAGATAAATCAATCTCTCAAAGTAAAGTAAATGATCTTTGCACCATTACCTAATTACTATCAGCATAGAAACTTTTCATATCAAAATCAAGAAATTTACAAGCAATTCAAGTTGAAGGGGAACATTACATCAAAGAAGAAGAGACAGGTAAGCTTCTCTAAATCGAGAACTTTTCTTGGATCTTTTCAGAAACTACAAAGCTCTCCAATTGTTTTTTATGTCCGCGAACGAATCTTGTCGATTTGAGATTTCGCGGAGTCAAGCTGTTTTTGCGCAGAGGTTTTCGCTTTCTCAGATGTAGTGAGGAAGAAGAGGTTGCAATTTTTCTGGTAGACACGTCGAGAAGAAGAGAGACTGCTCAATTCATCCAACGAAACCTCTTGCCTCTTTATCTCCTTCTCTAGTTCGAATTCGCGACCAGAAGAGGACGACGAAGAAGTAGTAGAAGTCGCCATTGTTTTTTCTCCGAGTGCGGCTGCGAGGGGACTGATAGAGTAATTTTTCTTAGGTTTTTAGAATAAATAAAGATAAATGGTAAAATTAATGCCACATCGGAAATATTATTTTATTTATATTGGCATACACAACATCCCACATCGGAAGAAACTTATGAGAAGCGAGGTTTTGTTTGGGTATAAATAAAGAGGGTCTGTTTTGGTTGAAACTCATCTTTGCGCTTGGGGCAATGACGCAGCTTATGAGGTTCTAACCGAGGCGCGTCTATTGCTGGTTGAAAACTATTTCCAAACCCCCTCCTGGGCCTAAGCTTGTCTTGGGCCTTCGAGAATTTCTGGAAGGGCTCCCTCCGGGGTAAAGCCCTGCAATACTCTAGTTTAAAATATTTTGCTCCCTTAATGTTTTTGTTCTGAGATTAGCATATTTATGTTTCTTAGTAAACAACGTTATATTTTATTTGATATTTGTTTTTAACATAAACAGAATTATTCATATATTTGATACTATATATTTGTATTTTATTATTAATTTAATAAAATAACTCTAAAACTAGTCTCCGATTAATTCTCGTTTAATCTCCGATTTTTTCGCTAGGCGCTAGGTCCAGCCCAACTGCCCGATTAGCGCCTAGCGATTTCTAAAACAGGTGTATTAAAGGTTTCTTAGATTGGTGTTGTTGATGTTATGTGATTCATGAAAACACGCGTAGAGACCAGAACTCAACGAGGTGAAATTTAAAACCCACATCTAGCCGAAGTCTTGTTTTCAGGAATCCACTGCTGCGTGTGATTAAATGAATGGGTCTAAGGCATGAAACGGTGCTTTAGAGTTTTCCAAACATTTTTTGATACTGACACAAAAAGATTTATTCAGCATAGAGTACATATATCAACAATCCAAAGAGGTGATGTTTCTTATCCGAGTTTCAAGAGGCTACAAACAAACAAATGGACAAGAATAAGGAATAGAGCTGGGTTTGAAACGTGGGATTAGTGCCTCAGGTAAGAGCAAAAGCGGTTTTCACCTCCCTTGACACCTCGCCAAACGCTTTAACCAGAAAGTTTCTCACATGGTGCAAGATTGACAAAGGGGAAAAAATGAAACAAACAAATCGGAGATGTAGAATGAACTGTGATCCCGTCATGAAAACGCTTTGTTTTTTTTTTGGCTTAGAAGCATTTTCTGTGGACAATGCCTGGACCAGCCTCATCATACTCAGCCTTAGAGATCCACATCTGATTAAACACAAAAGAGACAACCAATATGAGGAATTTTCTACATTTAATCAACCGAGTGCGAGAGAAGCTAAAAATGAGAAATGGCGGTTTCCAAATTTTACCTGCTGGAAAGTGCTGAGAGAAGCAAGGATGGATCCACCGATCCAGACACTGTACTTCCTCTCGGGTGGTGCCACGACCTTAATCTTCATGCTGCTTGGGGCAAGAGCTGTGATCTCTTTGCTCATACGGTCTGCAATACCTGAGAACATAGTTGTACCACCACTGAGCACAATGTTACCGTAAAGGTCCTTCCTGATATCAACATCACACTTCATGATCGAGTTGTAAGTTGTCTCGTGGATCCCTGCAGCTTCCATTCCCACAAATGATGGCTGGAAAAGGACTTCTGGGCACCTGAATCTCTCAGCACCGATCGTGATCACTTGTCCATCGGGTAATTCATAGTTCTGCTCAATGGAGGAGCTGGTTTTTGAGGTCTCCATCTCTTGTTCATAGTCTACAGCAACAAAGGAAAGCTTCTCTTTGATGTCTCTCACGATTTCCCGTTCTGCTGTTGTGGTGAACATGTAACCTCTCTCGGTAAGGATCTTCATGAGGTAATCAGTGAGGTCACGACCAGCAAGGTCAAGACGAAGGATAGCATGTGGAAGAGAGAAACCCTCGTAGATTGGCACAGTGTGAGACACACCATCACCAGAGTCCAACACAATACCTAAAGAACATCATTTCACTGTGATCAAGACGACACGATAATTAAAAAAAAAAAAAACAGACAAGAAAACTAAATCAATAATGTACTAACCGGTTGTACGACCACTGGCGTAAAGTGATAGAACAGCTTGAATGGCGACATACATAGCTGGAGAATTGAAGGTCTCGAACATGATCTGAGTCATCTTCTCTCTGTTGGCTTTTGGGTTAAGAGGAGCCTCGGTAAGCAGAACCGGGTGCTCTTCAGGAGCAATACGGAGCTCATTGTAGAAAGTGTGATGCCAAATCTTTTCCATATCATCCCAGTTGCTAACAACACCATGCTCGATCGGGTATTTCAATGTGAGGATACCTCTTTTGGATTGTGCTTCATCACCAACATATGCATCTTTCTGATTCATCCCAACCATGACACCGTGATGTCTAGGTCGACCAACAACACTGGGGAAAACCGCCCTGGGAGCATCATCTCCAGCAAAACCAGCCTGTGTACAAAAGAGTTTGTATAATCCACGTTATCAATAATATCTTAACAAGAAAGTGAGAGAATCCACAAAACCTGACAAGTAAAGGAACTGAATCAACTAACCTTGACCATTCCAGTACCATTGTCACAGACAATGGGTTGAATATCATCAGCATCGGCCATGGTTTATGAACTGCAATCAAGAAAGAAGCAAAAGCGTTGATTAATCAAAAACAGGATTCACATACTCATCGGATGATAAAATCGCAAGGATTCATGTATCATCAGATGATCAATTGGTTTCTTAATCCGTCAAAGTAAAATCAACAGATTCCGAAGTCAAACACTTCAACAAACATTTCAAAGTTCAGATTTCTATAGACAAAAAAAGGAAGAACAAAAGAATCCGGATCCGAAGCAAAAAAATCAACGAAGATCACCAAGTCAAACATCAACCGTTGAGCTCATCGGAGCCAAGATCAAAACATTTTCCAATAGTTTGACCGATCTAAAATCCAACCAAAAATCAAATCCGAAGTAACTTCGAATCGTAATCGAGATCCAACACAACAAGGAGCAAGGAGTAGATCGGAGGATTCATTTACCTTAAAATCGGAGGAGAAGATCGAGAGATCGAGGAAGAAACAAGAACCAAGACGATGAGGATCTGGCTCACTCTCTCTCTCTCTCTTAATCACCGGAAAGTAAAACGGCCGATCAAGAGCTGAAGACGACGAAACAATTCAAAGAGGGGAGAAGTATAAATGTGTTATTTCAACTATTTATATAGTCGGGCTTTATCTGGAGAAAATAACAATTTTATTTTGGAGAAAAAAAAAAAAAAAATCAGTTCGACCATAAAGAAAAAAAATAATAATAAAAAAATAACATGACCTGGCTGTTAGACAGCCTTTTAATTGAGAATTTTTGGAAAGTGTTTGAGAAATATTATGGACCGTTGGATTTATCAGATGGGCGTAAATGGCTAATTAGATTGACTGTGATGATATGGCTTATGTGACAGCTTCATTAATGCATATTCCAATTCTCAAGTCGGCGAGTCGAGGAGACAACGACGATGGTCATGTTTTTGGTTGTTTTGGTAAAGAATAATTCTTGATTTCAACAAATTTGATTACTATATTGAAAAAAAAAGAGTATTGTTTCTTTTTTCTTCTTTTTCTCTCTGAAAGAACTATACAACATTTTGATTTTTCTTTTCAAAAGACAAACAAATAAAAGAATTGTGCTACTGCCATGTTATATTTTGTGTCCAAAGACCCACATCCTCTAGAACATAATTCATCCTCTCATACTTTAAAATATATATATATATATATATAGTTTTGTTTGTAATTTGTAAACGTAGTTTCAAATAAATAAACTTTTTTTTTTTTTTGCATATGGTCAAGTTATAAAATGTAAGACACCTGAAAGAGAAAAAAAAATGAATTGATCCATAACGTTATACGCATATGAAGGCTGTATATTCTATGTGGGTGCTACTAATCCACCACAACTTGCTTATTAGTAAATTGAATAGACTAATTTTGATGAATACGAAATTTTGACCAAGAAAATAAAATAAAATAAAATAACTGATTAAAAACAATAGTGATATAAGAAATTCGAATTTGATAGCAAAACATCGCGTCCCATGTCATCAGCTGGCCTGATCACACACTACAAAAAAAAACAGACATATTATATCACTTAAATAGTATTTTTTCCGTTTTTTATTTTGTTTCATAATATAAAATGTTTTTAATTTTTTAAGTAACTTTTAAATTATTTTTATATTTTATTATTATTTATTTTATACAGTCTTGTTTATGATTAGTTGAACTTTTTTAAAATGGTTATTTCTTAATCTGCGTGCTTTCATTCAAAACATCTTATATTTTGAAACGTAGGGAATATCACAAAACTAAGTGATATTATTTTAAATTACTTTTTAATAATTGATACAAAAATTATAATTTTACATCAGTTACAATAATCGATATTATTATTGAATCATTTCACTATAATTGATGTAAATATAAATCATTTACATCACTTTCAAAATACTGACACAAAATATATAAATTTACTTTACTTAATGATTGATGTATTTATTAATTTATATTAACATTACTTAGAAAAATGATCCAAAATTTACATCATTTTTAAAATGATGCTAGTAAAATTATATGTCAAATTAATATATTAACTGAACTAAAAGAAATAAAAAAGAATAATATGTTACTCTTTAATCGACTAAAACTAAAATTCAAATTAACAACACACAAAAGAAAAACAATTAAAAAAAAAAACAGAATAGTCGACTAGAGTTGTTATCCCACATCGGCTGTATCAAAAAAAGTTCTCAATATTGCTCCTATATAATCTCTTCACTTAGTCGTACATTTTAACAGGATAACAATTATTTGTGTGGGTCCCATAAATACAGTACAAATAATATAGCTAAATTATAAAATGAATATATAAACAAATATGATTTAAATATAAATAATTAAATATTATATTAAAGGAAAAAAATATTTTCATATAATTTATTATAATATTGATTTCAACATCAGTTTTCTGAAATGATATAAATATCCAATATTAATTTTGATAAATGATGCAAATATTTTATATCAATTTAGTAAAAATGATGTAAGACTTGTAACAATTTTTAGAAGTGATGTAAATGAACATCAATTCTAATAACTGAAGCAAATATTTATTTCCATCAACAAAATGTAAATCATTTACTTAAGTAATGCAAAATATTTTAGCATCATTTAAATATGATACAAATATAAAATATAAATGATGTAAAACCATCCTTTTTTTGTAGTAACATATTGTTATATATGTGATTTCATCTTTTTGTCACAAGAAATATATATAATACATTAGTAAGAATTCACAAATAGTTTATCTCTAATGTCTAATGTTAGGAATTAGTGAACAAAAGAGCAAGTCAAAATTCAAAGAAGCGTGGAGGGCAAGTAGTGCCAGCTCAGATGGTGACTCATGTTCAGGACCACAAGAAGCAGCTAACCGGTTTTGCCGCCGACCCTGCAAAAGCAAAAAGCAAAAGAGGGTTTCGTCGTATTTGCTCCCTGCAAAAAAAACCGAGTGATGTCACAATTATAACGACATGTAGGAGGCAACTTGGTGGAAGATGCTAGAAGGGAACTAGGGTTTTCTGGGCTAGTATCTATATAAAGAAGTGTATGTATGCGAGAGAGAGATAAGGTTAAGCAGAGAGAACAAAAACAAAGAGTAAACTTGTGTTTATGTTCTTGGGGAAACAGAGAGAGACAAAAGAGATTGAATCGAGTGAGCTTGTAAGGGGGTCAGTGGGTGAGAGATTTCTTTGTGTTAAACTCTGTGATTAGTAGATTCCGGGAAACAGATCCTAGCCCAGACGTAGCTTCCTCGTTAACGGAAGTGAACTGGGTAAACATTCGTTTTGGTGTGCTCTGTTTTCTTTTGGTTTGTTCTGTTTTGGTTTTTGTTGTGTTTTGAGTTCGTTACACAAACCTAGACAAATTCTCTAGATCCTAGATAGAAGCTAATACAAGCTAGAGACATCAACTTTAGCCTCTGTTTTAGCTTGTCAAATTGGTATCAGAGCGTTGGTTGCGTTGTTTGGTGGTTCTGTAAAGTCCGCTCAAGCAGAGGAACCATGTCGTCGGCAAGGATCGAGGTGGAGAAGTTTGATGGACGAGGAGACTACATGTTGTGGAAGGAGAAGCTGATGGCTCACTTGGATATTTTGGTTCTAACGGTGGCTCTCTCGGAAACACAAGTTTCAGTCTCAGATCCAGAGAAGTCTAAGGGGGACGAAGGAACCAAGGAAAAAGGGAAAGAAGCAAAAGAGATAGACGAGCTTCTAGAGGAGAAAAGAAGAAAGGCAAGGAGCACCATAATGTTGAGCGTTTCAGATTAAGTACTGAGGAAGATCAAGAAAGAGAAGACTGCAGCTTCTATGATCAAAGCTCTAGACAACTTGTACATGTCTAAAGCTCTTCCTAACCGCATATATCTGAAGCAGAAGCTCTACGGTTTCAAAATGAACGAAAACATGTCTGTTGAAGGTAATATCGACGAGTTCCTTCATCTTATAGCTGATCTAGAAAATACCGGAGTAATAGTATCAGATGAGGATCAGACTATATTGTTGCTTATGTCACTTCCTAGGCAGTTTGATCAGTTAAGAGACACCCTGAAATATAGTACTGGAAGAACTAGGTTAACTCTAGATGAGGTTCTAGCTGCTATATACTCTAAGGAGTTAGAGTTTGGGTCAAATAAGAAGAGTATCAAAGGTCAAGCTAAAGCATTGTATGCTAAGGACAAAACTGAGAACAGAGGAAGGTCTGAGCAGAAGGAGAAGGGAAACAAGAATAGGTCCAGATCTAAGTCTAAGAATAGAAAAGGTTGCTGGACTTGTGGTGAAGAAGGACATTTCAAAAACACATGTCCAAACAAAGGCAAGTCGCAAGGAAACAAGAAGGATCAGGGAAACGACAGCAAAGGGGAAGCTGCGATGGTGAAGGGAAACTCAGCTGATGGTGCAGCGCTCTATGTATCTGAAGCACTTTATTCTGCAGAAGTAAATTTGGAGAATGAGTGGATCATGGATACAGGGTGCAGCTACCACATGACTCACAAGAGAGAATGGTTTGAAGAAATAAGTGAAGATGCTGGACAGTGAGGATGGGAAACAAAACCACATCAAAGGTCAGAGGTATCAGAAATATCAGGATTAGAAATGAAGATGGATCAACAGTATTGCTCACACATGTGAGGTACATTCCTGATATGGACAGAAACCTGCTATCTATGGGAACAATGGAAGAGCAAGAATGCAGTTTTGAATCCAAGAATGGGATCCTCAAGATAAAAGAAGAAGATTGTACCATTCTGGTGGGAAATAGGCATGAGAAGCTTTATCTTCTTCAAGGAAGACCCGAAACTGGTCAGTCTCTCACAGTTGAGAGATCACCTGACGATACAGTCTTATGGCACCGGAGATTGGGCCACATAAGTCAGAAAAACATGGAAATCTTGGCAAAGAGGGGTTTTCTGGACAAGAAGAGGATCACAACTCTAAAGATGTGTGAAGACTGTATTTATGGGAAAGCAAAGAGAGTCAGATTTGTCTTAGCTACTCACGGTACCAAAGACAAGTTCGACTATGTACATTCGGATTTATGGGGAGCTCCATCAGTGCCAATGTCTTTGGGAAAATGTCAGTACTTCATTACATTCATCGATGACTACTCGAGAAAGACATGGGTTTACTTCCTAAAGCACAAGGACGAGGCATTTGAAAAATTTGTCGAATGGAGCACTCTTGTGGAGAATCAAGCAGAGAGGAAGATCAAGGTCTTAAGAACTGACAACGGCTTAGAATTCTGCAATCACTTGTTCAACGAGTTCTGCAAAGAGAAAAGCATAGCGAGACACAGAACCTGTGCCTATACGCCACAACAGAACGGTGTTGCAGAAAGGATGAATCGCATGATTATGGAGAAAGTAAGAAGCATGTTGAGTGATTCTGGAATGCCTAAGAGATATTGGGCTGAAGCTACTCACACAGCAGTAATCTTGATCAACAAAACACCCTCGTCTGCATTAAACTTTGAGATCCCTGACAAGAAATGGACAGGTAAATCTCTAGTTTACAGTTACTTAAAGAGATTCGAATGTGTTGCTTTTGTTCATACGGATGAAGGCAAACTAGTTCCTAGAGCCAAGAAAGGAGTATTTCTAGGCTATCCAGAAGGAGTGAAAGGTTACAAGGTATGGTTGCTAGAAGAAAAGAAAGTTGCAGTAAGCAGAAATGTGTTATTTCAAGAGAATGCAGTCTACAAGGATCTGATGCAGGGAAATCAAAACTCTGAAGAAGAAGCATCAAGCGGTTCTCTGGACATTGACCTTGAAGAAACTGGTGATCCACGCTTGGGTGGAGATCTCCTGGAAGAAACATAATCCCTGGGAGATCACTCACCTGTTCAAGACGGTCACCAAACAGAGGAGGACGCAGTCACAGAAGATCCTACACATGATTCACCTGAGAGTTATCATTTGGTTCGCGATAGAGCAAGGAGACACATCACTGCTCCTAGGAGATTTGATGTGGAAGGCTACTTTGGAGAAGAAACGGATGATGAAGATGAATTTGATGGAGAGGCTCTGGTCACCACATTCGATGGAGACAAAACAGAACCTGCAACCTATCAAGCTGCACTAAGAGATGCTGATTGGGAATTATGGAGAGGTGGAATGCTCGAAGAGATGGATTCTCTTCTCAAGAATAACACATGGACTGCAGTCATACCGCCTAAAGGACAAAGGATCATCGGTTGCAAGTGGATTTTCACGCGTAAGCCTGGGATTCCTGAAGTTGAGAAACCGAGATTCAAGGCCAGACTTGTTGCTAAAGGGTATGCACAAAGAGAAGGTGTTGATTACACTGAGGTCTTCGCACCAGTGGTGAAACACGTATCCATAAGGATCTTGTTAGCCATCGTTGTGGAAGAAGACTACGAATTGAAACATTTAGACGTCAAGACTGCATTTCTCCATGGAGAGTTAGAAGAAAAGATTTATATGGAGATCCCTGAAGGTTTTGAGAGTCAGTTCCAGCCAGGACAAGTGTGTCTACTCAACAAGTCATTATACAGCCTGAAACAGTCACCAAGAAAGTGGAACCAGAAATTCGACAGTTTCATGACTGAGATTGGTTTTGAGAAGAGTGCTAGAGACAACTGCGCTTACATCAAGACTCTTGAGGATGGTTCTAAAATCTATTTGCTCATCTATGTCGATGACATGTTGGTGGCAGCGAAAGACATGAGTGTGATTTCAAGTTTGAAACAGAAACTCAGTGAAAGATTTGAGATGAAGGATTTGGGAGCAGCGAAGAAGATACTCGATATGGAGATCATAAGAGACCGAGAAAGGGGAACTTTGAAGCTCTCCCAAGAAGGTTATCTGGAAAAAGTGTTGGAACTGTACAAGATGAGTCAAGCAAAGAAGCAAGACACTCCACTTGGAGTTCATCTAAAGATGCAGGCTGCTACAGAATAGCAACTGCTCAAAGACAAGGAGTACATGAAGACAGTTCCATACTCTAATGCCGTTTGGAGCATTATGTATGCTATGATCGGAACAAGGCCAGATTTGGCTTATCCTGTTGGTGTCATTAACAGATTTATGAGTAAACCAATCAAAGAACACTGGTTGGGAGTCAAGTGGGTGCTACGATACATCAGGGGAACACAAAAGATGAAGTTGTGCTACCGGAAAAGGTCTGATTTCCTCATTAGAGGTTATTGTGATTCTGATCACGCAGGAGATGTCGATAGAAGAAGGTCTACTGGTGGCATGGTCTTCACCCTTGGTGGGAATACTATCAGTTGGAGGTCGCGTTTACAGAAAGTGGTGGCTATGTCCTCCACTGAAGCCGAGTACATGTCTCTGAGTGAAGCAGTAAGAGAGGCATTATGGCTTAAAGGTTTGTTAAAGGATTTTGGCTATGATCAGAAGGCTGTTGAGATTTTCTGTGACTCTCAAGGCGCCATAGCTCTTTCAAAGAACAATGTGTACCATGAAAGGACGAAGCACATTGACATCAAGTTCCACAAGATCCGAGATTGCATCGCAGATGGAGTTGTGGAAGTGACAAAGATATCCACGGATGTAAATCCTGCAGATATCTTTACCAAGGTTGTGCCCGTTAGCAAGTTTCAAGCAGCATTGAACTTGCTACGTGTGCAGACTGAGTAAATCTATTCAGGAACCGGGATGGAATCCAAAGACTAATCAGACCAGAATCTCTCTCTCATTAAGGTAAGTACACTTGACATGTTTTATTGTTCTTGTTTTTGTTTCACTAGGTGGAGTTTTGTTAGGAATTAGTGAACAAAAGAACAAGTCAAAATTCAAAGAAGCGTGGAGGGCAAGTAGTGCCAGCTCAGATGGTGACTCATGTTCAGGACCACAAGAAGCAGCTAACCGGTTTTGCCGCCGACCCTGCAAAAGCAAAAAGCAAAAGAGGGTTTCGTCGTATTTTCTCCCTGCAAAGGAAACCGAATGATGTCACAATTATAACGACATGTAGGAGGCAACTTGGTGGAAGCTGCTAGAAGGGAACTAGGGTTTTCTGGGCTAGTATCTATATAAAGAAATGTATGTATGCGAGAGAGAGATAAGGTTAAGCAGAGAGAACAAAAACAAAGAGTAAACTTGTGTTTATGTTCTTGGGGAAACAGAGAGAGACAAAAGAGATTGAATCGAATGAGCTTGTAAGGGGTTCAGTGGGTGAGAGATTTCTTTGTGTTAAACTCTGTGATTAGTGGATTCTGGGAGACAGATCCTAGCCCAGACGTAACTTCCTCGTTAACGGAAGTGAACTGGGTAAACATTCGTTTTGGTGTGCTCTGTTTTCTTTTTGTTTGTTCTGTTTTGGTTTCTGTTGCGTTTTGAGTTCGTTACACAAATCTAGACAAGTTCTCTAGATTCTAGACAGAAGCTAATACAAGCTAGAGACATCAACTTTAGCCTCTGTTTTAGCTTGTCATCTAACCAGCAACACATCAACATGTCAACAAAAGAGAAAACACGAATTCTTCTGATGCGAGCGTTTCTTGCAAGGAAGGATGTATGCTTTGTTTGTTCGTTTCAAAAACTACACTGACGTCCCGGAATAAAGAAAATGCCTACCTCCCCAAGTTATCTATGCTCTATAGAAAGAAAAAAAAAGGCCAATAATCCATTCTTGAAACCATTTGTATTAAATCTTGTGAGTTGTTAATCAATAGTAATAAAATGCATGGTTGAAAGAATGGTGATGTCTTTTAGACACCACAAAGCCATATATCAAACTATGAAGTTCAAGATATAGAGGTGAAACACTCTGATAGCTTTCTTGAAGTCCTGAGAGGTCTAGTGCCATCATGTATTGTAGAATCTAGCCTACATGCCACATCGATTAGAGATAATATATGTTTTCATAAAGATTAAACGCACCATTTAACATGATATCACATTCTTATGTGTACGTTCGCAAAAATACATCATTTATTTTGTGACTTTTATCACAATGTTTTTGTATGTATTTATGTTTCAGTTTTGTATTTATAAAACTTTAGCTGCACATCTATTATTCTAGATTAATATTTTGCTAATCAAACCTACACATGTGTTATATCAAAACAAAACAGATGTATATATCTATATAGTATCATCATATGTTATTTATTTTAATTACAAACACGGATTATTAAATTATTTGATGATATACAAGTCACATAATTTAATCTTGCCAACAGCTACAACATTATTAATCGTCTTATTCTTTAAAAGTTAGGCATGCATATACTCGAATATAAAGTTGATTAGCCTAAAACAAGACAAAGCGGTACACGTCAGATAGACGAGGCAATACTGGCTTTTCAGTTTTAAGACATCGTATATATAAAAGTAAAGTTTCACTTTTTTCTTATTGGTCCACTTGGCAATGCAATTTTAATAAAAAAAATATTTATATTAAAACACAAATTTAAAAACAATTAATTTTCATATTTAACTCACATAATATAAAACTGAAATCATATGAATTCCCTCTATAAATTATGCATTAACTTTATTTTTCTACTAAATTGTATTAATCAATTGTATTAAAACAAAACAATAAATTAGAATTGGAATTCTCATTTTTCTAAATATAGTTTTTCATCATTTCTCTTTCTATAAATAATTATTATCTTATTCTCTTAGTCTATCACTCTTTCATTCTCTCATCTTCTTCCACTATTCTCAAATCTCTTTTTTTTTGTTTGTTTTGTTTTGTATTTTTTTTTGTTATTGTTGTTGTATGGGTTATAAAAAATCAAATCAAATATCATTATAAAAGCTTAGTTTTAGAGTTTATATGATATGTATATCTTATATATATATATTTTTAATCTTTTAAAAGGTTTATCTCCATTTTCTATTTTATATTAACATCTTATAAGTCATTATTTTCATATTTTCTTACAATATTCACCACACAATAAGATCATGAAGTTGAAATGATCCATATCTAATTATCTATTATGTCTCTGGTTATATTACATATTCATGTATCATTTTTAATAATTTATAAAGATCAATATAATTATTCATTTATAAATTCTATTTTGTTTTGTAAAGTCTATCAACTCTATTTATAAAGACTATTTTGTTTTGTGATCCAATTGATAAATCTGCAAAGATCAATATAATATATATATACATATATATATATATATTTTATGATTTGAGGTTTTTGAAAACAAAAAGAACATAATTAAACAATTGGTTTTTGTGTGTTTAATCAAAATAAAAAATGATCCAAAAAAGAAATCATATTCAACTAGAACTTAAATATAAAAATAAAATATAATTTAAAAAATACCATTTAACTAAATTCTCTAAAGATGAAACCATTAGTATGAAATCTAGCACTATATTAAATTGATGAGTGAAAAAAAAAACAAAAAAATAGAAGTTTCCTTGGGTTTTAAAAATTATTAAGATTGAAGAATTCATATAATTTTATAAGAAAACTAATTTAGTTTGTCACTTCAAAAGTAATATTTTTATATTTTGAAATATTATGTGTAAGTGTTGAATTTATATCAACAAACAACCAAATCATGTAAATTTTGATTCGGCCACTCGGTATTCCTTTTATTTTAGGTTATAAAAAATTAAAATATTTATTTATAATTAAAGACATGTAACTCCATTTAAATCAAATGTAACTCCTATCCAATAATTGTACATTAATTCATTCCTCCTACTAACTTATTTATCTTTCAAGAGAAAATATTTTTGGTTAACTTTTATATTTTTTAATTATTTTTGTTGGCTAAATTTATATTCATATTTTGTTTGGCTAAATTAATATATTTCTCATGTAAAATTATTGTTAATAATATATTTTTTCATTTCAAAGTTTAAAGCAATATATCATATATATAAAAGTAAGGTTTTGGTCTCTCCTTATTGGTTGATTTTCATTTAATGTTTTCTAATTTTTTTATTTTTTATTTGCTTTTTAATTCCTTTAAACAATATTTAAGACCCAATAAACACAATACATTTAACTCACACATTAAAATAAAATTATAATTGAAAATAAAATAAATTATACATTAATCATATTCTACCACTCAATTTTATTCAAACACAATAAATTACTATTGTAACTCCATAATTCCAAATGTAACTTCCATCATTTCTTATCATATAAATAAGCATTCTCTCAATCTCTCATTCTCTCATATTGGCATTCATTTACTATCTCATTTTCACATTCTCTCATTCTCTTCTACAATACCTCAAATCATTTTTCGTTTTTTATTTTATTTTTATTTCTTATTTTTGTTGTATGGATTGTAAAAAAAAAATGAAATATCATTGTAAATTTTAAATGCTAAATTTTAATTTTAGAGACTACATGATATATATTTTATATTGTTCTTATTTTAAAAGATTCATCTCCATTATCTAATTTGGATTATTATCTTATAAGTAATCATTCTCTCCTCCTCCCCCACCAATATCAAATGTTGTTATATCTCATATGTGTTGTAAGAGTTTGATTCTATATTTTAATTTAGAAAGTATTATATATATATATATATATATTTACATTGTTCTATTTTTTTGAGATTCATCTCCATTATCTAATTTGGATTACCATCTTATAGTAATCATTCTCTCCTCCTCTCCCACCAATATCAAATGTTGTTATATCTCATATGTGTTGTAACTTGTAACAGTTTGATTCTATATTTTAATTTAGAAAGTATTATATATATTTAACATTGTTTTCAATTTTTATTTTATTTATATAAAAACGAAATATTTCTTTTATATTTCTTGCCTTTCTAATCTATTCATATTTATTTTTTAAATTTGCATAGTTAAATTTAAATTCACATATGTTGGTTTTAACAAAAAAATCAACTTTATTTGAGAATTAGATGTTCCTATTCATTTTTAAACGATCAATGTGTAACATAATATATATAAGCATTTTGTCTTGCGATCACAAGTTCCATTTCTATTGCTTAACTCCATGGTTAAACTATAATACATGTTGTCCTATTTGTAGGAACAACAACATACTTATTTAATATATTTAAAAGAGCAGATGATTAATCGAAATAAACATTTCTCCAAATTTTATAATTCAATCAGTGTGAGTGTACTTATTACTTTGAAAAACCTTTACATTGAAGTTCATAAAATCATATAAGAAAACTAAAATACTATGTCACTTCAAATTTGGAAGGAAACACTTGGTATTCTTTTTAAAAAAGGTCAAGACACATATAAAAATTTATTAATATTTAACTCACTTTAAAGGCATAAAAGGTCATTTAACTCAAAAATAACTTCTATCCAATAATTCCATACATTCCTCCCACAAATAATATATATATATATATATATGTTCAAGATTATATTTAAATATTACAGAATTTTTTAGTTACCTAAACTTATAGTCACATATATACAATATATATACATAAGAATTCATATTACTTATTAACACCATAATTCGACCCATTATTTGTTTAACTCAAAATTGGTTTCAAAGCCAACTAAAGAAAAACATAAACGATCTTATTGATATTAGACCAAAACATGGGCATACAAACATAATCACTTACACGGAAGATAATTATTTTAAAAAAATAACTTATTATTGCAACATCAACATATAAAGGGTTTACATAAGCAGTTAATTAGAAAATCTAAAATACAATAAATGTATTGGGAACAATATCAGTCAATGATAAGATTGGATCCTTAAAAGCAAGAAACAACATCCTCATAATTCATAAAAAATAAACGCCACAATTATACACATCTAAACGAAATGGTATAAACATATAATGTATAAATACAAGTGACTGCGAAGCCCGTATATGCCTAATTAAAACGAAATAATACAAAAGAGAAAACGAAAAGACAAAAAAAAAATAAGAAATTGCCAACTACACCACAACCCACGCGTTGCGTGGGGAAGCACCTAGTTATACACAAAGGAAAAAGAAAAAGTTTGTTGGGTAAAATACCCACTATGATATTTTTGTTCGAAAAAAAAAAAAACCCCACTACGATATTATAAAATTTGGGATAATTGGATATATGAACAAATAATATTAATATATGTGTGTTCTTATTTTAATTTTAAAATATTTAATTAATTATGCCCAAATTTTTGTTTGGTTAAGTTATGTATAAAATCATATACCATATGTAGTGTTATTATCACATGAAATTTTCATAACAAATCCTTAAATTTAAATCTCATGTTTGTTTCGGGTACGAAGAAAAAATGGCGTCTCTCTCTGAAGGCGAATCGATTGGCGATTATCGCCATTGTGTAACTGTCCGGCATCGCCGGTGTTTTTCTCCGATTTGGAGTCTGCTTTCCACCGACAAACCTATCAATCCTGTTTCCTTTTCAGTTGGCGGTTTATTTCTGTTGGATAAATCTGACAGTTTATTTTTTCCCATTTATGCGGGTGATAACCGTTTCTTAAAACCGCCATGGATCCTTCAGTATAAATTCCTCCTTTTCCCTCAATTTTTCTCTTCTCATCCCCTTTCTCGTTACCAACCACCCATTACTTTCCAAACAATGAGCGATTATCTAAGAAAATCAGTCCAGGATCTTGATCTGGGCATTGATGATGCCCCGATTACTCTCCCACCGGATTTCGTTTCACGAGCGGCTGCGATAAACCATTTTTCACTGGTGGTCACTCCAGTCAATCCCCGTAAGCAGAATTTGAGGGCGCTAATCCGCCAGATGCCAAGGATTTGGGGATTCGCAGAGGAGTGTGTAGGAAGAATAATCGATGGTGGAAGGGTCCAATTTCGATTCCAGTCTAAGGAAACAATGAATTTGGTTCTCCGTCGGGGTCCATGGTCTTTCAACGACTGGATGGTGACGACTCATCGATGGTACCCGAACATTGCTGATGAAGATTTGAAGATCATACCCTTTTGGATCCAAATCCAAGGTATTCCAATTCTTTACTTAACTAACGTCATGGCTAGAAGGGTTGGTAATAGTCTAGGCTATGTAACCGAAGTGGATTATGATGAAAATGTTAACCAAGTTGGTTCTGTAAGGGTTAGGATAGATTGGAATATAGACAACCCTCTCCGTTTCCAGAAAAATGTTCAGTTTATGCCCGGAGAGAATACCATTGTCAAGTTTCGTTTTGAGAGACTTCGCAATTTCTGTAATAAGTGTGGATCGCTGAAACATGATGTCAAAGAATGTCCTATGAGTTTTGATGATGGTGATCACAACGTATCTGATGATGAGAGTGATGGTGATGATCATCATGATGGGGATAACAACATGGATGACACTAATGGCACAACTTCTATACACGCTCCGATGTCTATCCTGGGTCTCCAATTTCGTGACAAGACTCCTACCACCACTGTCTCCTCTGATGTGCCTAGTGTTTTTGAGGACACAGAGTTAACAACAGAAAGGTTGCGTTATCTCCATGCTAAATACGTGAGAGAACCGGCCATCACCCATGCACAAGAGGACCTTCTTGAGGAAAACACTGACAATGCTATTCCAGAATTCATCTTTCTCAAACGTAAGCGAGTCAGATTTGAAAAAGCCTTTAACAACGCTGATGCTGCTGAGGAAATGGCGGTACTGAGCCATCTCCGGAAACAAGCAAAAAGAGACAGCTCTGTTGGTTCGTGTTCTGCCACAAATGGATTCACCGGAGGCGCGGGGGGCCCGGTACCCCCACAACCTCCATGAGAATGGTGTCCTGGAACTGTCAGGGCCTCTGTTCGCCGCTGACATCTACTACTATAAAGCGAATATGTATATTAGCTAAGTGTGATGTTTTATTTCTTATTGAAACTCTAAATAAGTGTGATGTGGTTTGTAAACTAAAGGTTGATTTAGGATTTTCTAACATTATAACTCAGCCCCCCCCTTGGAAGGAGTGGTGGCTTAGCTCTTATGTGGAACAACAATGTGTCCTTATCCCTGATTTCAAAGGATGAGAGACTCATTGATGTTGCTGCAACCTATAAGAACAATAATTTCTACTTATCTTGTGTTTATGGTCATCCAAGACAAAGTGAATGTTATATCTTATGGGACCACCTTGAACAATTATCCTCTCATCGTATAGAACCTTGGATCCTCATTGGGGATTTCAATGAAATCAGATCAAATCAAGAAAAAAGAGGTGGTCCTTTGAGAGATGATTGGTCCTTTCAAAATTTTAGACACATGATTTCACAATGTGACTTGGATGATATTAACTCAAGAGGAGATAAATTTACATGGGTTGGAGAACGTTATACACACAAAGTTCGAAGTTGCATAGACCGGTGCATGATAAATAGCATGGGAGCTGGAACCTTTCCAAATGCGTTTGTTGAATTCATGGACTTATGTGGTTCAGATCATAGACCATTATCTCTGCAACTAAATGTGAGGCAAGAAACACGCAACAAACGGTTTTTCTTTGACAAACGCTTATGTGAGCTTCTAACTTTTTCGACACTGTTCGCGAGGGGTGGCACAAGGCGAACTCTTCTTCACCAACTACAATTATCTCTGCAATGTCTTATACAAGATTATCTCTAAATGCCTTGTAAAACGCCTCAAACCACATCTTGATAGTATTGTATCTGATTCACAAGCTGCTTTTATTCCGGGTAGAATCATCCAAGATAATGTAATGATAGCACATGAAGTCATGCATGCTCTGAATTCTCGAAAACGTGTGTCCCAAACCTACATGGCCGTGAAAACTGAAGTTAGCAAAGCATACGACAGAGTAGAATGGAACTTCCTAGAAACTACTCTCAAACTCTTTGGCTTCTGTGATCGATGGATTAGTTGGATCATGTCTGCTGTTCGATCTACCACCTATTCAGTTTTAATAAATGGCTCACCTCAGGGATTCATTCAACCTGAAAGGGGAATCCGTCAAGGTGACCCCCTTTCCCCATATCTTTTTATCCTCTGCTCAGACATCTTAAGCCATCTCATAACATCATATGCTAAGGATGGAGACATAAAGGGTGTGAATATTGGTAACGGCGTTCCCCGTATCACTCACTTACAGTTCGCAGATGACTCTCTCTTCTTCTGTCAAGCGAATAGAAAGAATTGTCAAGCTCTACGAGACGTTTTTGATGTTTATGAACATTATTCAGGCCAAAAAATCAATACGGATAAATCAATGATCACCTTTGGTTCAAATGTTTTTGGCTCCACTCAAGAAAGACTAAAGACCATTTTAAAGATCCCAAATCAGGGAGGAGGAGGTAAATATCTTGGTTTACCTGAGCAATTTGGGCGAAAAAAGAATGAGATGTTTGAAAATATAATCGACCGAGTTAAGAAAAGAACCTCACACTGGATTTCTAAGAAACTCTCTCCTGCTGGTAAAGAAGTAATGTTGAAATCTGTGGCTGTCTCCATGCCGGTTTACGCTATGTCCTGCTTCAAATTGCCAAAAGGAGTCACATCTGAACTTGAATCTTTGTTAATGAACTTTTGGTGGGAAAGGAGTTCTAATCATCGCAAGATTCCATGGATATCATGGAAGAAACTTCAAATGTCAAAGAGAGAAGGAGGTCTTGGCTTCCGGGATTTAGAAAAATTTAACGATGCACTGTTAGCAAAACAGGCATGGCGCCTTATTCAATTTCCGGATTCCCTTTTTACTCGAGTGATGAAGGCTAGATATTACCCTGATGGTTCTTCACTAGATGCAACTCCAAAACGATGCCAATCCTATGGGTGGTCATCTCTTCTAACGAGTATATCTCTCATAAAAAAAGGGTCACGTTTCATTGTTGGTGATAGAAAACTAATTCGTGCAGGAATGGATAACATTGTAAACACTCATCCGCCCCGGCCAATAAACACCATATAACTAGAAGGATCTTTCTTACTACAGGAGTTGATCAATAATCAAGAAAACAACCGTTCGTGGAACATAAACAAACTTGACTCTTTGATTGTACCAGAGGACCGTGACTTCATCAAAAACATTTACTTATCCAAGAAAGATAGTCCTGATCGTTTAATCTGGAACTATACTTTTTCTGGTGACTATACAGTAAGATCCGACTATTGGCTGCTCACACATGACCCCTCTGATCTCCTTCCTCATTCCATCCCACATGGCTCTGTCGAACTCAAAAATAAACTATGGTGTTTAAATCTAATGCCAAAAATCAAACATTTCATCTGGCGTACCATCTCCCTAGCCTTACCTACAACCACAAGGCTTCGCTCTAGAGGCATGAATATAGATCCAACATGTTCCAGATGTAGACAACATGATGAAACCATAAACCATGCTCTGTTTACATGTCCTTTTGCTAGTTCGGCTTGGCGTCTTTCTAATACTCCGGCTCTCAATGTTAATTGCTTATCAGATGATACAGAAGAAAATCTCTTACACATAATTGATTTTTCAACACGGCAAGATATTCCTCGTCAGACGGCCCTACTACCATTATGGTTACTATGGAGGATTTGGAAGGCTAGAAACAACACAATCTTCAACAACTACAGGGAAAGTGTAACAAAAACGGTCTTACAGGCTCATGCTGAAACAAAAGAATGGATTGATGTTAAAGAACATCGTTTAAACATCCAAAAATCTTATCATCAGGTTCAAAAATGGGCAGCGCCACCAATCTCAATGGTTAAATGTAATATTGATGCAGCTTTTTATAGGAACACATCGCAAGCTACAGGAGGGTGGATAATTCGCAACAACTTCGGTTTACCTCTCTGCTGGGGCTCTACTGTACTTGGTCATACCGATTCCCCCTGGAAGCTGAGACTAAAGCTCTTCTTGTTGGATTACATCATTCATGGAGCAGAGGCTACACAGATGTTATATTTGAAGGGGACTGCGAGAATCTCATCAAGATTTTAAATGGTGTCCAAGTTAACAGATCCTTAACAAATTTTCTCAATGATATCCAATTTTGGGTATCAAAATTTGCTTCAACATCTTTCCTGTTTTCAAAGAGAGAATGTAATACTGCTGCTCACAATTTAGCAAATTATGGCTGTAGAGACAATATTTTCTACTGTGATTCTGTTACTTTACCGGAATGGCTTCGACAATCCATTTGTATTGATTCTTCTTAAGATGAAATAAAATTTGTATTTTGTGAAAAAAAAAAAAAATCCCATGTTGTTTTTGTTTTTGGTTTCAAAGTCTAGTATGTTGGTCCACTAACCGGAACAAACCGATTAAAAACCGGAAAAAGGAGCTGTCAACAGGATAGAAAACTCTAAAGTCAACTTTATGATCCACCTGAACCGCACATGCCGAGAGGAAAGTTGTGTTGTACTTGTACCTTAAGAAGTAAGAACGTTGTGCCCCATGATCATGAACCTACTTCTAATATTCACATTGCTCATGTCATTATAAATTGCGACTCTAATCGATACAATAATAGATATATGTTGTATGACAGGCCACGTTATGATACTTTTCTTCTTAAATTGGTTTAATAAGTTTCTTTTTTTTTCTTATTTGGTTGTAAATATTTTCTGGTTGTGGCTCACCACATTCATTATGCTCGAATATAGAACCTGATAATTCACATTACCATCAAAATCATTATTGTCCTGATGAATTTTATAATCAGTCATTTTGTTCTTACATGGTTAACATGGTGAATATAGAAGAGTCGAGTTCATTTTTTGTTTTTTTTAGTGATTTACCTATGTGATATTGCGGATACGAAAAAATTGGAATAACACAAAATTTATATGAAAAATTGAGTTCAGTTAAATACACTAGTAGGTGGAATAACCCACCCACATTAATCAACATGAGCCGAAATATTAATCAGAATTTTCAATTGAGTTGAAAATTCTGGGCTTTGGTGGGCTACAGACTAGGCTATATATATAAATAAGCCCAAACAGACCTGACCCGGATTAGAAACTATGGATGATCCGATAACTGGTTCAAGAGGAATTACCTCAATCATTGGCGCCAACAAAAGTGAAACATTGCAACTTCGTCGTCGTCGTCTTCAGAAGAATCTGAGGTCTTCGTCTTCGTCAATGAGTGCGGTAAGAACTTTCCCCTTTTCCAAAAACTTAGTAACCTGGGTAATTTGTTCACAGCTTCTTGTTTGAATTTCGTATGACATTGTTCTCGAAAATTTTATCTCTTAAAATTGAGATTCATTCCCACACTGTTCTGAATGAAGCGATTTTTTTTTTTGTCAATTGCTACTGTTTACTTCATGTTCAATGTCTAATCCGAGAAGAGTAATTTAATTTGGCTGAAGTGAAACGCTTCCCGACTATCTAGGGTTTACCATTTAGTCCGTACCACTGTACTCATTGTTTTGTCTTAGTTTTGCTAAATCATTTCAACTCCAAATTCCAAATCTATTTACTGATCTTGGCATGTGACAATGCTGGTTGTTAAATTATTGTGGTCACTCTCAGTTCCCTTTTATCATTCTCTTCATGTGAATCAGTATAACATAAAACCACCCCTTTTTAGTATTAATTTGATTTGACCATATTACGGTGGATTCGTGCTCGGACCCTTACATTCGCTTTATACCGTTTGTTACAATATAGTCGAGTGGAAGAGGTCGTCGAACTATTGTTTGTATGAGTAATTTCACATGTCAGGTTCCAATATCTGTCTTGTTGTGTGTAAACTGGTCTATTTTAGGGGACCTTTCAGGTTTTTTTTTTGTCCGAGGCAGCGTTTAGTTCTTCTTCCACTGTGTTGTTTAGTGAGTTTCTCTAGTAATGAGTAGATCTCTGGAGTAATGTTACATGTCTTCAGCTCTTTATAATCCATTTTTCATGAATTTGGTTTAGTGAAACTGATTTTGGTACTTGACACAGCATATATGCTGGTTGTTGAATTATATTGGCCACTTCAGTTTCTTTTATCAATTTCATCATGTGATCAGTATAACATCGAACCACCCCTTTTAGTATTATTTGATTTGACCATATGGTCGATTTGTGCTCGGACCCCCCCCATTCGCTTTATGCCGTTTGTTATAGTACTTGTGACCTCTTAAATCTACCACTTGTTTTTCCTTTCGGTGGATTGGATTAGTGCATGTTTCTCTCATTTGTGGGCCTTGACATTTTTTTTCTCTGGGGCTTCGCGTTGTCACAGTTCTATATGGCCTGATTATCATCATATACTACAACTTATATGTGAAGACTCTTCTACTTCTGGAAGGGTACATCATAATATTATAAGCTTTTATATAAAAGGGCAGTAATCCTTTTGATAATCAGTAAAAATAAGCTAGTGGCAGAACATGACTTTTATATAAACCTTGAAACTTCTTAATGGTAAAGATTAAGACATTTCTATTAGTTGACTAAGTGTATTGGCCACCTCCACTAGACTATTGCTTTAAGGCGTTTTAAGTGATTTTCCTTCTCATCATCCTGTACATTGGAGTTTTGAATTGTTTATGTTTTCCGTTTTCCAATGTGAGTTTTTGCAGATCTAAGAAAACTTTTCCGTTATCTAACACTTTTTCATTGGCTTGTAACTTTGAAATATAAACATTTAGGAGTTCAAGATATGAAGAAAGTAACAATTTTCGTAATATTTACAACTTTACATTGGAAATGCTAAACTTGTTTTTTAAGTGTAGACCGCCTGTGATCTCAACTAGTTCTACTTACATAGTGCTTTAATTCGGTTTGAAACATAATTGCTACAATATCTAGGTGACTAGTTCACCTAAAACAGCGTAGCCATCTTTCCGGTTGTAGTGGTGCTATTTGCACAATGATGCTGTCTTGTGGTGGTTGAGTGGAGTTTAGCGAGCTTGTTTGGCTGCAGTCGGCGATCTTCTCGCATGTCTGGATGAGGCAGTGCCTGCAGGTGGGACATGACGAGTGTGAACTAAGCCACTTGTCTATACACCGGACATGGAATCCATGGTGGCATGTTGGCAGCAGCTTCACACGCTCTTCGGAAACAAACTCTGAGAGACATATTGCACACTCGGTATCTAGACCAGGCAGATTCAGTTCAGTAGAGTAACTTACTGTCTGGAAACTCTTCAAGGCTTTTCGTTTGACTCCTGTGTTGGTCAAGCGAACTGGGTGGTTGTCACCAGCTTCGGATGGTACTAAGTTGGAGCACCTCAAGGCACATCTTATTATAGAATTGAGTCCAAGTGAGCAAACGAGTGCACATAAGAGGACTGATAGGACCATAACAACATTTGCATCAAAGTTGTTATCACCTACATATGGGGATGGTGCCGGAGTTGGTGACTGATCACGGGAATGAAATAGTAGTTTTCTTGAATAAGAACTTCCAAGAATTTCTTGAAAGATCTCAGTTGGTTTCATGGTGGGAATGGAAATGGTAGTTGACATGGTAACTTAGTTTGAAGATAGATGATGGGTGGCGTTCTGGGTTTCCGTTGGAGCTTGTTTATATAGAGAAATGTTTGGAGGTTGTTTATATAGAGGAAAGGTAAAGTTTCATTTTTCTTATAGATATTTTAATGAGGAATTGTTTCTTGTTTCATTTATTTTTTTCTTTAAATAATGGTTGGATGAATAACTATAAAGATCAAGCTCACATTAAGGACCTTTACCTTTAGTGTCTAATTATATTAAATCATTTATAGTGAAATATGCTTTGCTATAGAAAATGGGTCCATCATACCAGTTGCTGCAATAGTAGTGCCATGTGGCTGTGGCCTTAGCAAATCAAATCTCCCAGAATTGCTTCCAGGGACCCATGAGCTTTTTAACTGGAGCAGCCAAGAACTTTCCCCATCTTAGCAGCATTCAGATAATATCTCCTGGCTCATTTTACTGAGATCTCAATCTGTCTTGGTATTGAGGCTTCTATTATATGTTTTATTCTTCTGTTTGGAGAGTTTATCAAACTATGCCACAAACATTAAATTAAGTTGTGGTTTTGAAGAATACCTTGTTTCGTGAGGCTTCTTTTGAACTTCTTGTTCCTTTTTAGTTATTTAGGGTCAAGTCTTTCTTAGATAGTTCTGTCCCAGTGATATCTGTATTTTATCTACAATGAATTTGGTTCGGTTTCAGGCATCACCCTGATGTAGTGTTTCATATAGGAAACTAAGCAAGGTTTAATTTACCTTTTTTGTTTTCTTTTTCTTTTGTGCTATTTTTTAACAGTGGTGGATCTTAAAAGCTTTGTTAAGTTTTGTGCGGTTTTGAAGGTGTACGGAAGAAATAATTCCATTTAGTGAATTCTACTTATGTTAGGGGAACAGGAATCCACCCCATCTGTAGTAACTCAAGTTGTCCATAAGAGTAGCCAAAAGGACAAAGCCTCTCTCCCAATCAATCTTGTTAAAGGCTACTTTTATCAAGAAAGATCACTTTCATAGCATTAGTATCCACCTCCTGCTTTTTTTTACTAAACAGTTTTTCTCTCTTTATCTTTTACATAACTTTGTTTTAAAATCAGAGGTAAAGCAATTGGTCCCACGACTGAACGAATAAAAAATGATTCTTTTTTGTTTGCTTTATGAGATATCGTATTTCATTGGTTGCAAATTGCGAGGGAAATCTGCATGAATCTAGTATCAAATGTTTTTCTTGTAGCTCCAAATCAAAGCAAGATTCTCCGAAAGTTGCTTTTGTAGAACAGTTTTTTTTTTTCTTGCTACTTTCCTAATAGCTGGTTTAGTGAAACATTAGATTGGGGAAGATTGTGTATCTTTGGGATAAAAAGTTGATGTTACATAGTAGGAGATGCCTCTTTTCTATCTTTTCTCACCGGTCTTATTCGGAAATGGATTCCTTTTTTATTTTGTCTGTGCCATTAGGTTACATATAACTGGTACCTTCTTTAAAGCAAAGAAACTTTACTTTTGTTGTGTGCTAAATTGATTCGTTTGCTTGGAATATCTTAATTTGATACTCAAATCACTTTTTGATTGAATTTTTTTTGTTTTTCAGGACTACAAAACTGCAGGTGTAACATTAATGAAGGTGTGGAAATTGAACAGAACAGAAAGAAACATACCAAGGTCAAATCACGCGACTTAAGGTGAAATAACACAACTCGATGCATTCATTATGTGAGAATGGTTTGGATCCAATGGGTTTTAAGGGCCATGGGAAAAGTTTCAGGAACATTTTAATTAAAAAGTTCTGTTTTGCTAGAAACTGGAAAGACTGAAGCACAGAGCTTTAGTCCTGTCTCTTAATCATTTATCTACCATTATTGACTTTCTTTGGTGGAACCTATTCTTTAATCATTTACTCGTCAATGCCATTTCTCAGTGTTCATCTTTTAGTGCACTTTTGATTAGATATATATTTGTTTATCGTTCCTACTAAATATCTAATAGATATGTGTTAACTGTTAACAAAAACATATGTTAAGTAAATATCTATTTGTTCATTGTTCCTAGTAACTAAATATCTGTAAAGTGTAAAGTAAATATTTATTTGTTCATCTTTCGTAATAAAGAATTCTTTTTCTGTTTAGTAAATATCTATTTGTTCATCGTTCCTGCTAATATCTTTTTATCTTTTTTTGTTTGTTTTGATCATGGTATTTGCTATTTTGATGACTACTCATGTGTGTGGATCGGTTTTGAGGCATATAGATAGATTAAGTGGGTCGTGTCAAGTGGATAGATGTATTTTTTGTTCATGAACTTCGTGCATTTGTCACTATCAAGAATACATGGGATAAGGTCTGGAGCGTAGTTGCATCTCGTAGACTACACTTGGCATTCGTAATCGGGAAACCATTTATTCTGTCTAGTGACTTTTTTGGTTCATTGTACTGATATGACACATAAGAATATATGACTAGCACTTATCAATCTTTGGTTCTAGTCTTATAGATGAATCTTGATGTTTTTTGGATAAGATTGCAAATTCACATTCCACTGTAAAAATAACTTTGCAAAGAACAGTTTGGTGAACTCGTGAGACATATTCTCTCTATATACACTTTGCTACACGCAAAAAAGAAAGACATAAAAAAATTAGAAGTATCCTTTGGAACCCTCTATGGCTTAAGACATAATTTGTGATCAGATGTAAAATCTCCTATCTAACTAAAAAGCATAAATTCTGAATTTATGATGGTTCCTGGCTTTCTTGGCATCTAGTTAATTTCTCTAAAAGTGTTTACCCTTCCTTCAGGTTCGAGAGGAACAATCCTGACAATTACACTCTCTATGACACTCTCTACGGGTGCTGCCGCAACTGAATCAGCTTGGCTGAAGTCACCTAATATCTTTTGGCATGTCTCAACCAGACAGTGTCTGCAATTCGGACATGTTAAATGATGTTGAAGCCACTTGTCTATGCAACGAACATGGAACCCGTGGTTGCACTTGGGGAGCAGCCTGAGCTGTTCACCGGAAACAAAATCTGACAAACAAATGACACACTCTTCGCCAACCCCCGGCAGGTTCATCTCGGGTGAGTAGCTCACAACTGGGAACATTTTAAGAGCTTTCTTCTTGATTCCTTTGTTTGATGAACGTCGTCTTGCTGAAAGACTGGATATAGGCTCAGAGATCATGTAACGTGAAGAACGTCTGGATGCACAGTGAATGATGTAATGCAGCCCGAGGCAGCAGATGATGCCACAAACGAGGACTGAGAGAAGCATCAAGACATGCCCACTGAGGTTGTTCTCATGTGTTATGAGTGGAGATGGTGCAATCGCAAAGGCTTGTTGAGTGTTGTGGTCAAATGGGTTGTGCAGAAGCAGCTTTCTAGAGACAAAACTGCCGAGGAATTGTTCTTGGAAGGCTTGAGCTGAAGAAGGTAACTCTGTTACAGACATTTTATACTCTTTGAAAGAGCTTAAGATCAAAGTCTATTCTCTATGCTTTGCTTGGCTTTGTTTGGTTATTGCTTCTTAAAGGTTTGAGGAATTCAAAGTGGTCTTATATATAGCTTGAGATGCTTATTGATTACTGAGTGGGGGGGGGGCGCATAGAATTATATAATTGGACACTAATAATTTTTGTTTATAAAAAATGGGTTTTCTTCTTCTTTTCTTTTTTTGTCCAATGAGACTTTGGACCCAGAATGAGCTTATTTAAATTCAAAAATCATTGAGTGCTGATTGTGCCATTGGCTCATACTTCCTACAACCCCCAGATGCTTGTGTAGGTAGGTACTATCACTTTTCCAACGTTGAATTTGGAAATCATTTATTTATGTCTCACTTTAAATTAGGAAATTTTTTTTTTTTTTTTTATCATTTTTGTCTTGTGTTGATTCTTGATAAGCTAGATTTTAATTTACTTTCATTATTATATGATCTTGAGTTTGGGGAAAACATGCAAATTCTGTTTAGTAATTCCCAAGTATCTAAATGTCTGCATATAAATGGCTCTCTTGAGGTAAAAGAACATGAAAAAAGATGAGAACTCGAATATTTTTGGGAATACTCAAGTAAGAGTTTTGCTGCTTGTCAAATACTGAAACTTGAAATACTCAACAGAGCTTTAGTCTTTTCTTTTAGTTATCTATGTATCCATTATTGATTTTCGCTCTATGACTTTCTTTATTCATTTACTCTTCAACGCCAATTCTCAGTGTTCGTCTTTCGGTGAACTTAAGTATTCATAGTTCCTACTAAATATCTGTTAAGTATCTATTTATTCATCGTTCCTACTAAATATCTTTGAGTAAATATCTATTTTTGTTCATTGTGCAAGGATGAATAGGCACAGCCTATTGTGTACAGCTCTTTTGCTTTTTAACGGTATGTCGACGAAACTTTCTCCATTATTTTATTTGCACTGTTCTGAATTATAGCTACGATATTTGTTATATCACAAAAAGGTTAGACATGAATCTATCTTACTGATCGAGGTCTTTAGTCCAACAAGTGGCCCGGGATTTTCTTAAAGCACTAAGATAGTCTTTTTAAACATTATCTTCCAACGCATCTCATTTGTCCTCTAGTGCTTCTGTCTTTAATCACTGTTGTTACTTTTAACGCTGTTAATAGTAGAGCATATAGTTCTCCTTCACCAAAAGAACATGAAAAAGAATTGCAATGGGACTTGAATGGTAGCGGAAATTTGAACATCTTTTGTTTTAACAACATCTGTTAATGTCCTACGGTTTTTCCAGAGTAGTTTATTGAAAGCAGAATTATAGATTGTTGAGAGAGTAGTTTAGACCATTGGTTGTTGCAGTAAGGTCATTACTTATGCTAAATCTGCGATTTATCACTGAGAAAGTTGTACTTAAAAAAATACTTTGTTGTAGTTTTCACATTCTTCAATAGCATATTTACCAGATATTATCTGATACCATCTGATATTCCTCAGATGCGTGTAATGGACATATGTTACCTGTAAACCACAGTCTTCTGTTATTAACCAATAACTCTTATTTTTTGTGGACATCCGCAATTTTTATTAAGCTCCCTTTTTTTAAGTGGGGCTGTGCTTATTAATTGAACTTTTCAACACTTAATGTACATCTTATCCAATCAGAAATGCCTAGGATCTTAAGCCCTATCTGAATCATCATTTGTTTATAACATGTCTTTTGTTTTGATAACCTTGTTTGTGACATGTTGCTCCTTTTTTTATAACTGTAGGATCTCCAAAATCTCGTAGTTAGAACATGTGGTCCTTACCTCAATCAATATTGGTATTTTTTTAACAATAGATTCTTGATACCAACTTGTTTAGCTGGTTTTGAATCACTCAGTGATCAGGATTCCGGGTTTGGTATTTGGTAAAATCTATGAAAATGACTAAGATATCAACTGGTATATATAAATATCCCTATATCATGTTGAACACTTCATGTGTTCATTTTTATTTTATTTGCACAATTATTTTTTCTTATCTTAGAGATAGAATCCAATTAGGCCAACTTTGTAGTTTTTCTTCTGTTTCACACTACGAGATAGCACTGCTACTGTACAAGACCCAAGATGTGCGCTTGTTGTGGAGAAAAAAAGAATTATAGAGAAAGTATATTACATTAGACAGAACATCACCATGATACGATACAAACTTCAGTACCAATATGATAAGATAAAGTGTGAGTGAAGGCATCAACATGTATCAACCCTCAGATTAGAATAGGAGCGGCTTGTGATGAGAATCATTTGGAAGTTTAACCGTTTTCGGTTTAATAAAGGTGAAGGATTTCTCACTTATCTTACTTCACACCCTCTTTTAGATTTTGGTGTGTGACTTATGGGGATGTATTCTCTCGACCAGGATGGTAACTACAGATCAACTCTACATCTTTGGCATAGATATGTCTGGTGTCAAAGTTAGATCCCATAAGATGGGTACATGACTGATGGTTAAGAATCTTGCAAGACAAAGTTTAGTGTAAATTAACTTGATATCTTACAAAACTATGCATCCCCCCAAAGTAGCTTTCAGGTCTGACTTATACATAGAAACTTAGGTTGGTTGGTTTACTCTATTATTGGTTGGGTCCGTATTCCTTACGTCAGAATAGATTTCGTTATCATTGTCGTGAAGGACCATATGAGTCATATCATATGACATGTTATTTGCTATCCCGATGACTCATGCCTGTTGATCGATTTTGAGTTATATGGGTTGTGTCAAGTAGATATATTCATTTTTTGTTCACAAACTTTGTGCACTTTTCAGTATTAAGCGTACACGTGATGAGGTCTGGTTTGTATATGCATCTTCTATAGACTAGACACTGTTTCTGTGCATAAACCTTGTCATTCATTACCGGGAAACCATTGGTTCTGTCTAGTGACATTTTTGGTTCTGTGTAGTGATTGATTATGACTCATAAGAATATGACTAGCACTTATCAAGCTTTGGTTGTATATGATTCTTAATGTTTTTGGATAAGACTTCATAATATACATTCTACCGTAATAGATAACTTCGCCAAAAGAACTTTGTTGAACTCGTGAGATGCTATTGAAAGTGAGATATATCATATATTCTCTCTGTGTCTGTATACACTTTGTGCTACAGGAAAAAAGGACATCAAAATTTTAGAAGTGTCCTATGTTTTTTTTCTCTTTTTAGAAACCCCTTCTATGGCTAAAGACATGAATATTGCTCAAGATTATAATATCTCCTATCTAACTGCTGACAAATTCTAAATTGATGATGTTTTCTACCTTTCTTACAATCTAGCTGCTTTCTCTAAAAGGGTTTACTCTACTTTCAGGTTCTAGAGGAGCAATCCTGACAATTACACTCTCTGTGGGTGCTGTCGCAACTGAATCAGCTTGGCTGAAGTCACCTAACATCTTTTGGCATGTCTCATCCAGACAGTGTCTGCATTTGGGGCAAGTCAAATGATGTTGAAGCCACTTGTCTATGCAACGAATATGGAACCCGTGGTTGCACTTGGGGAGCAGCCTGAGCTGTTCACCAGAAACAAAATCCGACAAACAAATGACACACTCTTCGCCAACCCCCGGCAGGTTCATCTCAGGTGCGTAACTCACAACTGGAAACATTTTAAGAGCTTTCTTCTTGATTCCTTTGTTTGATGAGCCTCGTGGTGTTGATAGACTAGATATAGGCTCAGAGATCATGAAACTTGAAGAACGTCTGAATGCACAACGAATGATGTAATGTAACCCAAGGCAACATATAATGCCACATATGAGGACTGAGAGAAGCATCAGAACATTGCCTTTGAGATTGTTATCATGAGTTATGAGAGGAGATGGTGCAACTGCCAAGTATCGTTGAGAGTTGTGGTCAAATGGGTTGTGCAGAAGAAGCTTTCTAGAGACGTAACCGCCAAGTAATTGTTCTTGGAAGGATTGAGCTGAAGCAGGTAACTCATTTGCAGACATTTTTTTATTCTTTGACAAAAGCTTTAAATCAAAATTTCCTCTCTCTGCTTTGCTTTGCTTTGTTTGGTTATTGCTTCTTAAAGTTTTGGGGAATTGAAAGTGGTCTTTATATATAGCTTGAGAATGTTACTGACAGGAGAATTTTATAATTGGACAGTAATAATTTTTTTCTAAAAAGTGAGTTTTCTTCTTCTTTTCAAATGAGAGTTGGGAGTATTTGGGACCCATAAAGAGCTTATCCAATTCCATTAAACTTTGAGTGCTGATTGTGCCGTTGGCCCAGACCACCTCCTATGGTAGGCTACCACAAGATGCTTGTATAGGGAAATTGATTAGGAAATTAGTTCTTTTGGTGTCACTTTATGTTAAAAACTCTGTTTAATATTTTGTCTTTGTGTTGATTCTTGATAAGATGGATTTCTGTTTACATTCATTATAATATGTTTTTAGGTTTGTTATTCATTCTTTTATATATTCCCAAGTAGCTACATGTCTGCATATAAATGGTTCTGTTGAGGTGAAATAACGCGACTAGGTGAGAATACTCAAGTAAGAGTTTTGTTGGATGCTATCATGATGTAGAAATGGTTTGGACCCAATTGGTTTTAATCCTGAGAAAAGTTTTAGGAACATTACACTTTGCCTAGAAAGTTGAAATACTGAAACAAAGAGCTTCAGTCCTTTCTTTTAATCATATATGTATCATTATTGGCTTTCTTTGGTGGAATCTATTCTTTATTCATTCATTCTCCAATGTTTTTCTCAGTGTTCATCTTGCTTTTAAGTAAATTTCTATTTATTCATCGTTCCTGCTAAATATATATATATATATATATTTTTTTCTGTTCGGTTTTGACAATGTAGGGGATCTCATTTTGAGAATGAATAGGCACAGCTGACTGTGTACAGTTTTTTTGCTTTATAACGGTATGTTCTCTAATTTTATTATTAGCACAGCTCTGAATTATAGCTACTATGTATTATATTAGAAAAAGTGTAGACATGAATCTTATCATATTGATTGAGGTCTTTAGTCCAACAAGTGGCCCGGATTTTCTTAAAGCACTAAGATAGTATTTCTAAACATTATCTTCCAAAGCTATCATTGTCCTCTAGTGCTTTTGTTTTTACACTGTCTTACTTTTTAACTCTTGTTAATAGTAGAGTAGATAGTTCTCACCCAGCAAAAGAACATTATAATAATTGCAAATAGGAATTTAACTGGCAGCAGAAGTTTGAACATCTTTAGTACCTTTACTATGATTATTTGGTAAATTGTATTGATGTCCTACGGTTGTTCCAGTACTAGTTTTATGGCAGATTTCTAGAAAGCCTCAAAATTGTTGAGAGAGTTGAAGAATTTAGACTATTAGCTTTAGCTGTTTTCGTAAGGGCATTACTTAAGCAATTTATCACGAATAAAGGTCTACTTAAGAGTTAAGAATTACTTTATAGCAGTTTTTACACTCTCAATGGCATATTACTGGATATGATCGGATATCCCGCAGATGCTTAATGGAGATATGCTACCTGTTAACCACAGTCTTATGTTATTAACCAATAACCCTTCCTTTTTGTGCACGGCCTCACTCACTATTAAATTGAACTTTTTAACACATTATTTGTGCCTCATCCAATCAGAATTGCCTAGGATCTTAAGCCTTATGTAAACCATCATTTTTTATGGCATGTCTTTTGTTTCGATAACCTTGTATATGACATGTCTTTTTTGTTTGATAACCTTGTTTATGACATGTTGCTCCCTTTTAAATTACAGGATCTACTAAATCTCGTAGTTCATGCGGTCCTTTAACTAAATCAGTTACTCGTAGTTTTTTTTAGAATGGTTTGTGGATTCGGACTTTGATATCTTGAGAATCTATGAAAATGACTATGATATCAAGTGGTATATCAAGTTGATCACTCCATGTGTTCTCTTATATTTGCACCATTTTATTTATCACAGAGATAATAGTAGCCTTATATCGGTTCATTTATCATATGACAATATCTTCCACTAGGTAGTGTGCATACCCACAATGAGCACCTGTTGTGGAGAAAAGTAATAGAGTGAGTATATTAAATCTAAACAGAAGATTCACCACAAACTGAGACAAACTTGAGTACCAATTTGATAAATGTCAGAGTAGAGTAAATTTTGAGGCATCAACCATAAAGAGTAGAGTAGGAGACGCATGTGATGACAATAACTGGATGTTTATCCCCACTTAGATTTTTTTTGTGACCTGTGGCTGTGGGTATGGATTCTCTCAACTGGGATGCATTGTTTTTTGTGATCAACTCTAAATCTTCGATAGTATATTGTGGCATAGGTATGTTTGGTGTCAAGGCCAAATCCCATAGGATGGATTTATCACTTGACTGGCAATCTTACAAGACTGTATTCCTAGCTTTAGTTCTGAATTTAGCTTTTGGTTGGTTTTATTTAGTTATTGTGGGTTGGGTCCATATCACTTTTCTCTGGTAATGATGTTTTTTTCTTTATTATTACGGTGAAGAATCCTCTGGTTTAATCTATCTTGATTTTTAGGCATATAGGTAGTGTTTTAAGTGGGTCGAGTGGATAGATGCATTGTGTTTCACCAACTTTGTATATTTATCACTATCAAGCATACACGCGACCAGGTCTACGTCGTATATGGTATATGCATCTCTTAGATAAAACACTACTTACTTCACACAATCCTTGGCATTCATTACCAGAAACCATTTTACTCTGAGTATAATGATTGTGACACTTGAGAATATATGACTGGCACTTATTAGTCTTTGGTTATAGATGATTCTTAATGTTTTTGGATAAGAAAGCATAATTCACATTCCACTGTAAAACATATCTTTGCAAAAAGAACTTTGATGAACTCGTGAGATATATTCTCTCTGTATACACTTTGTGTTACAGGCAAAAACGAAAGACATAAAAAAATTGAGTTATCCTGAGTGAAATGTTTTTTTCTCAAGTGTCTAAAGACATGATTTGTGATCAGATCTAAAAATCTCCTATCTAACTAAAAAAGCGCAAATTCTGAACTTTTGATGGTTTCTGCCTCTCTTGGCATCTAGCTGCTTTCTCTTAAAGTGTTTACTCTTCCTTCAGGTTCTAGAGGAGAAATCCTGACGATAACGCTCTCTGTTGGTACTGCTACCACTTGATCAGCTTGACTGAAGTCACCTAAGATCTTTTGGCATGTCTCAACCAGACAGTGTCTGCATTTGGGACAAGTCAAATGATGTTGAAGCCACTTGTCAATGCAACGAACATGGAACCCATGGTGGCACTTAGGGAGCATCCTAATCTGTTCACCGGAAACAAAATCTGACAAACAAATGACACACTCTTCACCAAGCCCTGGCAAGTTCATCTCAGGTGAGTAACTCACAACTGGGAACATCCTAAGAGCTTTCTTCTTGATTCCTTTGTCTGATGAATCTCGTGATGTTGAAAAACCAGAGATCGGATCGGAGATCATGAAACTTGAAGAACGTCTGAATGCACAACGAATGATGTAATGTAACCCGAGGCAACAGATGATGCCGCAGATGAGGACTGAGAGAAGCATCAGGACATTCCCACTGAGATTGTTCTCATGGGAATTGAGAGTAGATGGTGCAACCGCAAAGGCTCGTTCAGTGTTGTGATCAAATGGGTTGTGGAGAAGCAGCTTTCTAGAAACAAAACCTCCAACGGATTGCTCTTGGAAGGCTTGAGCTGAAGAAGAAGGTAACTCATTTGCAGACATATTTTACTCTTTGATGAGCTTTGGACCAAAGTCTCTTCTTTATGCTTAGCTTAGCTTGTCAGGTTCTTTTGCTTCTTAAAGTTTTGGGAAATTCAATGTGGTCTTATATACAGCATGAGATGCTCACTGATTAGTGAGTGGGGACTGAGAATTTAATAATGGGAGACTAATAATTTTTGTTCAAGAAAGTGCGTTTCTCTTCATATTTTTCTCCAAGCTAGTCTTGAGAGCTTATCCAATTTCATGAATCCTTGAGTGCTTATTGTGACATTTGGCCCATACCTCTCCAACCACAAGATGCTTGTGTAGGGACTCTTCACTTTTCCAACATTGAATTTTAAAACACTACTTTTTGTCTCACTTTAAATTGGAAAAACTTTGTTTTATCATGTTTGTCTTGTGTTGATTCTTGATAAGCTGCATTTTATTTTATCTCCATTATTCAATGTTTTTAGTTTATTTACTTTTGATTTTTGTTTGTTATTTTTTGCCAAGGGGAAGATTTTATTGTATCTTCTTCACAGTTTAATGCTTTGCCGACAATATGTGGTGTTGTAAAGCAGTCTTTGTGCTTTAGCATTCGTCTTTCTTTGTTCTTTCCATGTGTATATGTTTTTTTTTGATAAAGGGTTTCCATGTGTATATGTTTTCTTGCTTGATAATTCAGTTTAGAACGTTATCAATTTGATCAAATTTAAGATGTTTGAGTGGTAGTTTCGATTTTAAAAGTGTAACTAGGTTTTACCCCGTGGTACACTACAGGTCTATTATTTTGTTGATATATACTGTTAACGATTATAGGTCGGTTGTAGGTAGAGGTTTGTAGAAACTCTTGATTCGCAAGTTGAGAATATACATTTTACGATTTGTTAGTTATGATTTAAGGATTAAATGATCTGGCATATTCTTATTATGATTCTCAATTGATATTATTGGATTAATAGTGTACATTTAAAGCTAATATGATCTTACCAAATATGTAATCGTTTATTAAACGCAAATTAGATATTTCCTAAGATGTATTCATCTTGAATTACAGTTGCTATATTTAGGGATGTGATTACATAAATTGGGTTATCAATTCTTTTTGTCAAACTAGGTCCTAAAAATTCGGCATGCAAATTAGATATTTCCTAAGATACAATGGGCATTAATTGACATTAATTAGATGTAAATAAGTATGCTATGGATTAAAAACCGGCCCAAAATATTCGGCAATCTTAAAGAGGATCCGGATAATTGAATCGGTTATAATTTTAGTTAAAAACCCGACTCGAAGTTGGCAAAAAGTGATTGCACCCTATTGTACTCCAAAAATGTATTCCGAGCTCTATATGTGGATATACTTGTTTGGTTACAAATATCCTAAGACAATTTTTAATATATATTCGTTTAAAAAAATTCAAATCACATTATATGCTGAAAAAAATCTAAAATTTTATTAACTTTATGTATTGAATAGTAATTAAAATAATTAAATATAAGATTAATAAAAATGAAAGGAGAATTATATTTTAATCTAACATATTTATTTAAATTAGATAGATATATTTTAGGAAATTAATATTATCAAATAAGAAAATGATTGTGTTTGATTGTAAGGATTGTAGAGAATTTAGTTGAAACTTATTTGGATACAAAGATAAGAAAGGATGGTACAAAAATGTACTTAAAAAATGTTAAGATAGATGTTTTGGTACTTCGTTGGAAGAAAAACAATGCTAGATCCTTCTATTCTTTTGAGTATTCTAAGCTTGTAATGATCTCCTAAAATAACAATAGATTGTGTATAGTACATATGTGAAAATCATATCTATAAGATCTTACACAAAAAAAAAAAAAAAAATCAAAATTAAAGTTCTATTTTTAATTTACGAAATTGTGTATCTTAAGTGTAGACCAAGAAAAGAAAGCTACTTAAAGAACAAGAACTCATAACAAATATATATATATATATATATATAATATAGAGAAAATGTTTTTTTGGTAAGAAAGATATTAGGAAAAGAAGATAGTGTTTCTCACAACAAAATCTTTCTCTAGAAATAGGGATATGTTGTGATTTCATAGGCAATCAAGTCTTGTAAAAGAACATGATCGTTACAACATGTATTGTAATTTCAGCTTGAAATAAGAAGAAATCTTATATGTAAAAAGAACATGATCGATACATCCGTATTATGTTTTCTTGGCTTTCTTAACATCGATCGAATTGTCCTAGTTATGAGATGTAATGTAACTATCAGATCATAAGATCTTTGTGGCTTTTTCGATAAGTTTACTAAACTATTATTCTCTAGGTAATATTTGGAAGATCTATTTTTCATATTTTGTTATTTCCGAAGCATCTAAATGTCTGCATATAAATGGTTCTGTTGTTTGTTTATATGTTCTTTTTTTCTTGGTCGGCGTTTGTTTATTTTTGTGTACCTTTCAAAAGGAGAGGAACGTACGTGTATATATATAACTTATACGTCTGGATTTGATCTTTGTCGCTTTCTTCTCCTAAATCTCCACAACCTTAACAATAAGTCCCATGTTTCTTAGTTTTTAATGCTACTTTATTTATATTTCATGATCATTTTGAATATTATAAAATTCTTACAAAATATATTTTTGGAATTTATCTCGGAGGGCTTCTGTCCTATCCTATGACAGATTATATAATCCTTGGAAATTATTAGGAATTTCCAATCCAACTTAGAGTTATATCTTGCAAAAAACAATTGAAAGTAACTCTCTCTTCACTTGAAAAATAATACTAAAGCTAGCTTTGACTAAAAAGAATAATAAATCGCTACTTGTCAAGTTAACAGTTCAACTATTTGGAAATAGTGGAACAATGGAACATAACAAGGAGGACTTAGAGTTCGGTTTTCGATCGTATTATTGCGAAACTCTGAGTAAATCATTTTTTAGTATATGGATACATCTTTGTGAAAAGTTATATTTAAATGCATATATATCATTTAGTGGAGGTCGGAATAATGCATATCACTTTTAACCAAGATTATATTTGTCACACACTAAATTTTGATTACTAAGCAAACTAATGCATACGCTTTTTCAATTAAAAACTATATAATAGATGGAAATGATTAGTGATTGAAAGACTTGGAGCTAGTGTTAAACGAAATTTGTGGACAATAATTAGCCTACCAAAGGAGAACAAGTATGGGATCCTTCTTCTTTTTTTAACTCTCCTTTACACTTTTTTTTTTGCACTTTCAATTATTTTAATTAGTGATAATGTAGTAAAGCTATAAGAAATATTTAACTTCTGCATTGATGCGCCGTGACAAACTAAATCCTGGTATTTGTTACCTCCGTCGTAGAATAGAATCGTCATAAAGATTTTGAATCTCACATAACCACATGTTTTAATCGTCATACACATAAGTAACGATCAACTTGTTGAAAACTACTCTCAAAAGAAGAAGACCACATACTTAGAATAGTACTTGTGATCTTGTTTCCCTTGTTTTTTATCTTCAAAATTTGAATTTCTTCGTTTTAATTTATTTTTATTGTTTCGTCTAAGAGGTTTTTCTTCTTAATTTATTTATGAACTCCTCACTTCTTTATTACTTTAATTACCCTATGACTTGTGATTGTACACTACAACTTCTCAAAGAAAAAAAAAAAGAATTCTTTCTGCATAATAGTTTCTCTTCTAGCACCAAACATTTCAAGGTGATGACTCTGTTATTTTTTCCATAGATTCACAACCTTACCAATTTGTGAATGTATATATATGGGTTTGATTAGTATAATTTATATAATGGCATAATGACGTTAGCCCAGCTAATAGCCGAATAACGTTTTCAAGCTAACATCATATACATCTGTTTTACCAAAAAAAAAAAAATATGCAAAATGTTGAATTATACGTTAAAACATTAAATTATGGTCGTCTACTCACTCAATAGTTTGCCCATGCTTAAATTCTCCTAAGTATTTTCTATTTTATTTTGTTGTTGTAGTAACTATATATGACTTAAAAAAAAATGGTTATAGAAGCTATTTTCTCCGGAGCCTTTGTATATAACAATATTTTTTATTGTAACATAAATTTACATTTGAAAAACGTAAGATTTGCGTTTTTGTATAAACATGTAGAAGTAAAAAGTTATCATGAAAGAGTGCATATTTGTAGTTTATTGCATTATGCTATATTGCGCAGCTTATATATATGTATACTTTTTGTTATTAATATATGATTTTCAAGTATTCCTAACTGAAGTTTATGTTTGTCTTTCCAAACAAGAATGGTTAAGTTCTCTTACTCAAATACACTCACACGATCACACATATGAAATAATATAACAATTAAAACGAGAGTTTTAATTCTCTAATATTGTTGGGATTTTGATCCTGGAATACCACTAGACTTGTTTTGAGCTTTCACGGTCACGGAGATGGGCCATGTATATACGATCACTAAAACACACTCAAACGTATCACACAAATCTCTTCTTGCAATAAACCAACGTTGGATACGAGTACAACACTACTATATTGTCGTATAAAACATTTGTATTAGATCTCCACTTTTTTCTTTAGCGTCTTTGTAAAAAGGACATCATAATAATGATTTATATAACAGAGAAGGATTTTGTGGTGAGAAAAATTATGTTCTTTTTCTAATATGTTTTTCACCACATAATTTTTCTCTAAATTATATATATTCATTATCATGCACTTTTTATTGTTAAATAGATATCTCATTTCACCTATATCTTTCATTTCAAAGTTCTTATATAGATATTTCTTTATATCACGTAGCATATCCATATCATTCGCAGCAAGCAAAATATCATCAAGATATAAGACTAAATTCACAAACTTGCTCTTACTGATTTTTATGTAGATGCATTAGTCAACGATAACCTCTATAAACCCATATGACGTAATGGTATTATTAAATTTCAAATACCATTGCCTCAAAGCTTGTTTAAATCCATATATTGAGTTTTTCAACTTACACACCAAATGTTCATTTCCTGTGGTGACAAACCCTTTAGGCTGATCCATATATACTTCTTCTTCAAGCTTTCCATTCAGAAAGACATTTTTCACATCCATTTGGTGAAGTCCAGATCATAATGAGCCACCTAACTCAAAACAATTATAAGAGAATCCTTCTTTGAAACTGGAGGAAAGGTTTCTTTATAGTCAATGCCATCTTTTTTGGGTGAAACCTTTGGCAAAAAGGCACGCCTTGTATCTTTCATTGTTACCTTTCGAGTCGCGTTTAGTCTTAAAGACCCACTTAGAACCAACGGTTTTGAAACCATTCACTAACTCTATGAAGTCCCAAACATTATTATCACCCATAGATTTTATTTCTTCTTTCGCGACAATAGACCATTTTTCAGAATTGTCACTTTCCATGGCTTTTCGGAATGTGTCCGGGTCTTCATCAATGCTTAAGTCACATTGAGTTTCGACAGCATAAACTACATAGTGAATTGATATAGCAGATCTTCGTTGCCTTCCAGATCGCCTTAATGGTTCTTGTGGTATACCATTTTCTTCATTAATAGCAACAAGTTCATTAACTGTCCCTTCATCTATTGAGATTGGTACATCATTATGTTGTTCTATTGTCTCATTTGACTATACTGAAACAATAGGAACAACAACCTTAGGTGTAACAACAAGTGAAGAAACTTCAACATGAACTTCTTGAATGTCCACCTTTCTTGGTTCACCACTCCCACTAGTTTGACTATTTTCAATGTACCTAGTATTTCTCGTTTCAACTATTCTCGTACTATGCTTCGGACAATAAAATACATACCCTTGTGATTTTTCCGGATTGCCAATAAAGAAGCCACTGATAGTCCTCAAATCAAGTTTCTTTTCGTGGATTATATGGCTTTACTTCTGCTGGACATCCCTAAACACGTAAATCTCTTAAGCTAGGTTTCCTTCCCATCCACAGTTCAAAAGGAGTCTTAGGAACTGCTTTACTAGGAACATGGTTTAAGACATACATTGCAGTCTTTTAATGCATATGTCCACAACGAAAGGGTAAGGAACTATTACTTATAATGCTCCTAACTATTTCCATTAAAACAATATGATTCCGCCTCTCAGCTACACCATTCTGTTGAGGAGTACCAAACATTGTATAATGTGCACAAATGCCTCTACTTTCAAGTAGCTTCGCAAATGAACCAGGACATTGTCCATTTTTGGTGAATTTTCGTAAAACTCCCCACCTCTATCATACCTCACTACTTTTACTTTTCTATCTAATTGCCTTTCCACCTCATTAATGAATATCTCTAGGGTATTCACAGACTAAGATTTTTCATGCAACATATAAGTTTAAACATAACATGAGTAATCATAAATAAAGGTGATAAAGTATTTTTCACTGCTCCAAGATGGAGCATCAAATGGGCCACATATATTAGTGTGAATTAACTCAAGAATTTGAGTACTTCTTGTGGCTGGTTTCTTTGTAATGTGTTTAGTCTGTTTTTCTTTCATACAGTCTACACACATCTAGATCACTAAAATTCAAGTGAGGAAGAATTTCATTCTTTATCAACCTCATAATTTTTCTTTGGTAATATGACCAAGTCTTTGATGTTACAAAAAAGTTGAACATTCATTAGATGCACTACGCTTAATGCCTTGACTTTCATAATTAAACAAAGATTCAGAAAACTTTATATCAAGACTGAAATGATAAAGTGAATCAAATAATGTACCACTTCCATTAAGGTAATCATTTCGGTACAATGAGTAAACACCATGTCCAATCTTAAAATGAAAACCTAAACTGTCAAATCTACTAAAAGAAACAAGATTTCTTGAACACTCATGTACATAGAGACACCTTTCAAGATCTACATGACATCCAATGTCCAAGATCAACCTGTAAGTTCCAATGCCTTTAATTTGTGCCTTCATTCTGTCTCCCATGAACAAGAATTTTACAGCTCCTCTTATGGGTTGGATAGAACGGAATCCCTGTTTAATATGAAACAAATGAGGAGTAACACCATTATCTGACCACCAAGTATTTTAGACACTTCAACAAGGTTCAATTCAAAGTAAACATAAATATGTTGCGTACCTTTCTTTTCAAACTAAGCCTTTCTTTTCGGACAGTTTTTCTTGAAGTGTCCCATTTTCTTGCAAAAGAAACACTTCCTTTCCTTCTGGATTTAACTTTCGGGTCCTTTCATGAAAGTTTTATCCTTCATCTTGTCCTTCCTACTTGGTTTTCCTTTATTGCTGCTAGCATTTCCATAACCATAGCCCACAAGATTCACAACGTGATCCTTCATTTTCTTAATTATCCTTTCCTCTTGAACCAACATAGCTTTTAACTCTTTAAAGTCTCATTTATCTTTAATGGTGTTGTAATTCACCTGGAACTGGCTAAACTCAAAAGGGAGAGAGTTCATAATGAATTGGACCAAGAAATTTTCATGTACTTCCATTCTCAAGGTTGACAACCTTGCTGCCAAGTTAGATATGTGAGTCACATGATCATGAATTGGCTGAGACCAGCCGAACTTTTTTGTAGTAAGCTCATTCATGAGACTTCTTACAATTGACTTGTCGGCCAAATATGATTGTGAACACTCCTTAATTTTCTCTATGAATTCCCTTGCTTTTTCTGTCTTAGGCATAGATGGCTTAACATTTTCTGCCATCATCATTCTCATGAGGTTCAAACTCAAGCTGTTAGATCGTTCCCAAATCTCTTAACAAGAAATTTATTGAGTTTCAGAGCTATCTCCTATAATGGCTGCAGGTTTCTCTCTGTTAGTATTGCAGAGTCCAAAGCCATAATAGCCAATGCAAACCGGATCTGGTCAGACCATTCACCGTAATTCCGCCCATTGAACATCATGACATAATTAGCAGATGCATACAAGTTTGAAGAAGCTGCAAACATGCTTACATATTAGTGCTTTGACACTTTTACACAGACTTTTAAGGCGTAACTTAAATTTAATGCATGAATTAAATAATCTTCGGGTAACATTTAAACACTAACACTTTCAATGATGCTAAATTTTTTTAGTTTTATAATTAATCAGATCACACATATAAATCAAATAAACATGTTACCTTTGGATATACATATTATTGACTATATTGAAAATGATTAATTCTTTCATATTATCAACTATATTCAATGATCCACCTTTGGATGATCTCCAAGAATATAGTTAATAAAATAATTGATCAATCAAAACTTTTATGTCATCTTTTTAGTATTTCTTTAATCATGATCAATTAATAAATAGGTAAATAGCACTTACACCTACTTTTACACCTACTTTAAGAGTTTAAATTTGCAATTATACATACTTTAGGTGTAAGGTATACTTTTTTATAAGGTTTTTGTACGGAGAAACTCATTTTCAGACAATTATACCTTTGTCATCGTTATAGGTGTGCACTAAACATATGAGATTGTATTATTGCTTGACTGTTAGATTTAAAGTAGATGATTATAATCCTATGGTTGTGGGAGTTTGTGTGTTTGGGTCAATAAGCAACATGACACATTTGTTCAGTGCGTCGAGTTCATTGCCTTTGTTTTTGAGATATATGGACCTGCCCGACATTTCAGTGCTAATCTTATGGGATGTAACACCCCGACCACCACTTTTTAGTGAGCCTCATCCTCTTTAATGGGCTTCACGTCCTCTCACTAGGCCCGTAAGCTCATCCATATCCAACGGCCGGTTTGCTATGTCCGGGAGACTTTAAAGACTTGTTACCATCTACAAATCACCACATGATTTTTCCCTGTGTTTTGTCCTCACTCACACATTTTCGACAGTCACTTCCCGGAAGGTCACCCATCCTGAGACTACTCCAGCATAAGCACGCTTAACTGTGAAGTTCTCTTAGGACCCTTGACCGAAAAGAGATGTGCACTTTTGATGTGAGCACCGGATCGGACACTCGACCAAGAACGCACGTACCAGACCCGGACGCCATCGGGACACTCGTATCACCCGCAGGACAACTTGGAGCCAGCATGCCTAGGATTATTCCCAGTGCAACCACTCGTACCAAGAGCTCATCCAGGACTTCAAGACACAAGATCAACCACTTCGTACAAACCTTTGTCCTAGAAGACCAAGAGAACGACCCGACCAAGGCAACCAGCGGCGAGACCGTTCGTACAACCTTCGTCCTTACCCAAGGATGAGGGCACCAAAGACGTTAGGATCATGACTCGTACTCTTTTTCCGTACTTCGGGTTTATCCCATGAGGTTTACCAGAGAAGGTTTTAACGAGGCGACGAGCCCTAACGCACAACGCCGCGTTTTAGTCCATGACGTGGTTCCCGCGTTTAGCTTAAGGATGTGATCTATTTTTTTCTTTTCTTAAAGCTTTGCGTTTTGGACACTTCTAGAGTCTTCTCTTTTGAATGTTGGAATAATGTGACGTGTGTGGTCCTGTTTAAACCACATAGAGGGTGACGTGTTCACCATCTGTGGTAGCACGTCAAGGGAAAACGTGTGCGGACCGTTAGCGAGTCCGCGCGTCCCTAGTCCCCTCTAAACCCTTACACTATTTAAGCTCCCTTTGTCACTGGCTTGAACTTCTTAGACTTGAATGAAATTATAAATTTTCAAAGAGTGAATCTTTGCTTCTTGTCTCAACTCTCTTTCTCGCATCTCAATATGTGACTGGGCTTGAAAGAAACCCTAGAAGGATCGGTCCGGGATCGCTCTTCTTCTAGACGGTGTACAACGCTCCCCATCGCTCATGTACATCGCCGGTTCAATCCATACCGCCTCTACCGCACAACGTTCATTCCGATCGTTAGTTGTGTTCCACTTCGACTCCATCTTTCTCTAGTGAACCAAGGTCGAGTTTTTTACTTGGTTCGCTAGCTGTCATCCGTTCCCACCGATCTTTCCATCCGCTACCGCGTTCATCCAACCGACCACCCGCTAACATACCACTACCGGTGGAATCCGCGTCCCACTCGTTCGATTGCCCCCAAATCTCGTTTCCATCATCCATCCTCATTCTACTTTCACCCTACTTCTTTTGGTCCGAGGAAAGTCTATGTTTTCTTGAGCGTCCCACGACTCTGACCTCCGTCCGAGCGGTTTAGCCGTTCGACGCTCACATCAACTTTGGTCATATAGGTGGCCAAATAATTTTTTTTAAACCTCTCTGCATGTACCTGAAACCGGAGTGTCATAATTCACCCCCACTAACAGATCGCAACATCGTCATTGCCCACCAAGACCGTCACCCCTGATGGTGTGAGCCCACTCAACTCCACACTCGTCTGGGTTCGACTTTGATACCACTTGTAATGCCCCGACCACCACCTCTTAGTGGGCCCAATGTCCAATCCCAGCCCATGGATCCACCTTTCTTAATGGGCCTCACATCCTCTCACTAGACCCGTAAGCTCATCCATATCCGGCAGCCGGTTTGCTACGTCCAGGAGGCTATAAAGAATTGTTACCATCCCTACAAATTACCACATGATCTTTCCCTGTGTTTTGTCCTCACTCGCACAGTTCTGACAGTCACTTCCCGGAAGGTCACCCATCCTGAGACTACTCCAGCTCAAGCACGCTTAAATCTGGAGTTCTCTCAGGACCTTGACCGAGAAGATAAGTGCACTTTGGTGAGATAAGTGGCCAAATCAATTCTTTTAAGCCTTTCCACATGTCCCTGAAACTGGGGTGTCATATGGGATCTGAAGGGTGTGGTGTTGGAGTTTGTTTTTCGTCACAGCAGACGAGGCTCACGGTAAACCCATAGGAACACATCTACCAAACAACACATCTTTTTCTTCTTTGTTTCTCTTAGATCTCCAATTCTTCACCCAACAAATTATCATTTCTTCCACCCACCGCCAGATGTCTATATCCTCGAATACTGAACCATAAGATCCCTAAGTCTTCTACCACAATCCCAATTATGTTTCCTTTTTTCATCTCCGTCGTCGTTTTTCTAATCTCAAAACGTATCATCAAACTCTGATGGAGAGTTAACAACAATCATCACCTACTGTTGAAACGCCTCCGCCAGATGCGGTCGTCTCTCCAAGAAGAGGAATTGCTCTGATCTACGATCGAATTAGTTACACTTTCTTTGTTCGATACACTTTCTTACTAGGAGGTTTTGTAGATTCCATTACACTTTTTTTGTTCAGTTACCAAATTATCTACCTTTACAAAATTTATTTGTAATTTTTGGAAATATACCATAATGTGAATGATTTTGCGAATCATGATGATTAAAATCAGAGGTCACCACCAGATTGATTGTTTTACTTTTTTTTTTGAATAAATTTGTAGTAGGCTTGTGACACTTCTAACATTTGCGGTTCTAGTTGGAAACATAATACAAAAACGTTTGGCTAAAAGACATCTAAATGGATAGTTTATCTTGAACACAATTTTATGGATACAAAAAAGTGATCGTCTTCTTGTGATTAAATCAGTTAGCTTGTGATTATGTTGGTGTGTTCATGTTGTTAAAAAAGAGAGAGCAATAGTGTTCATGTTCTTCTTCAACTTCTTCTCGCATTCTTTAGATTCTTCTCACATTTTAATGGATAGAGTTTTGTGGACACATTAACTTGTGTTTGTGTTTGTGTTCTAGTGTTTAAGACATTGTGCTGATGCCACAAGACACATTAACTTTTTTTTGTGTTTGTGTTCTAGTGTTCAAGACATTGTGCTGATGCAACAAGAATCTGACCATATGGTCATTACTGCGTGGACATCAAATATGTGTTTGTGTAAAAAAAATTTGGAATTACATAACAAAGTGAGAGTCGTAGACAAACTCTATCTATGCAAGAAAGAAAAGATGCGTAGGTGGTTGTGTTGTGCTTGCCACATTGAAGAACCTTGCCATTCTTCTAAAAGTGAACACATGAGAAGTCGTACGCACTAGCTAGAATGATTATGGTACTGCTTTTTGCTCTAAAAAGTTTGTTATGATTTTACGGCCATTAGTAGGTCATTCTTGATAATAACAGAGATATTTCAATTTTTCCCAATAATATTCATTGTTTTAATTTTTGATTTATTGAATTGAAGGACATCACAATCTGTTGCCATTGATTTTACACATGACAAAACACATAAGCTAAGAGAGATTTACACATGACAAAACACATAAGGTAATATCTTAAGGCGAGTAAAAAGCAAATCCCATCCGCCTGAAGTATATATCCCTTTCTCTTGATACAAATCTGGCGTTTGCCTTTTCTACCATCTGGTGGTTGTGTCGAGGTTGTCCATAAAGCAATGTCCACATGTTCACAGATCCTTGTTTTCCACAATTTTGTCTAGACGATGTAGCAACTGATTGTACATCATAAATCATATAGCAATCATAAATCATATAGCAATTGATTCTACATCGAACATTGTAAATCAAGTAGCAATCAATCCTGAAAATATGATCATAAGGTAAATCCTATTCAGTTTTAGTTTCTTGGAGAAGAAGAAACACTAACCTTGGTCCATTGTTTGATTAGGATTGATGATGGATTCAAGTCTCCAAATGATTTTCTCCTCCCTTTGACCTTTCTCGCTTCTGATTCCTTTGATGGAAAAGGAATCCACACTCTTCTTCATATATGTTCAGCATAAGTTATTGTGGTATTTATAATTGTGTCCAATTGACACAAATGAACCCACATAACTATTCACAAGGATCACATCCAATGACCATTAGTCACATATATACATATATGTGATTATATTAAATTTAGTAACCACCGTATAATACATGTGAACATTAGTGACAGAAGAACATAAATATATAATTGAGATAAAGGAGGAGGGTTATCAATACATCCGAATTCTAGTAACTTTAATTGAAACCGATCCATCATGGTATCGTCTTTAATATTAAAATCCACAACATTAAATATAAACTTAAACTTTATAATTAAACCGAAAGACACATAAAACCACGTAGAATATAAAATATTCTTACAAATTGTGGCTCAAATAGCTAATCGATCAAGACATACATCTTTTGTGTGAGTTATGACCATATAATGTAAGTATACAAACATGGTAATTGTATTTTTGATTCTTTATTTTTGTCTCATTTGATATAAATTATTATATTTAGATATAGACAACGGGATAACATTTTTATACTATTAATCAACAGGATAACAATTTTGCACTTTGACTCTAAAATTTTCTCCAATGTATTATGCTTTATATACTCTAAAAATGTGTATAGGAAAAAATAGAGTTACTCTATTTAAAAGTGAAATAGATAGCATTTTACTCTATAATAGAGTTTTAAAAGAAAATATAGAAGTGGGGTTGAAAATAGGCCTTGAAACATAATTACTCCATAAATAATAAAGATTAGGAAGACATGTGTAATTTGGTATATGGTATTGATTTACTGATTTGCAATATTATCCATTAAATTTTTATTTTTTTGTAAAGAGCTTGATATAGAAAGTAAAATATCTTGTGACTCACACAAGAAATTAAAAGTCACATATATTTTATTCTCTCAAAACCTTGAGTTTCTAAATAAAGCAAAGAATCTCCTAAAATAAAACAGCCAAGTGAGGGATGTCAAAAAAAAAAAATTGACAGCCTTAAGTAAAAGAAAAGGCCATATCACATATATGGTAAACTTGGATAAGTGAGTTGAGAATCCGGTGCATAGATGTCAGAGGCTTTTCCTGGTTCTTCATTGCTCGTCAAGTAACTAAACTGAGGAGAGGACATTTGTTGTTGAGGTTGGTGGGGTTGATTGTCAAAATAGGACACACGAGGCATAGAAGGATTGGTTATGAACGGGTTTTTGTTCATTGCCAAGTAACCATTTTGATAATGATCATTCTGTTGGATCGGGTTCACGGCTCTATTGTGATAGTGATTCTGCTGGCTCGGGTTCACAGCTTCATTTTGATATTGATTCTGCTTGATGGGGTTCACGACTCCATTTTGATATTGCTTATGCTGGATCAAGTTCACCGCTCCATTTTGATATTGGTTCTGCTGGATCGGGTTCACAGCTCTATTTTGATACTGATCATTATGTTGGATCGGGCTCACGGCTCTGTTTTGATATTGATCATTCTGCTGGATCGAGTACACGACTCCATTTTGATTCTGCTGGATCGGGTTCACGGCTCCATTTTGATATTGCTTTTGCTGGATAGCGTTTACGGCTCCATTTTGATATTGGTTCTGCTGGATGGGGTTCACCGCTCCATTTAGATATTGATTATGTTGGATCGGGTTCACAGCTCCATTTTGATATTGATTCTGCTGGATCGGGTTCAGGGCGGGACCATTCCTAACATACTGTGATATGCATGTGTGGACATTGTTCGGACCTTGGAGAGATGGAGTTGCTCCACACTGAGTGGACCAACCAATATTTTGCGCCTGTTTAGGAATTTGCTTTTCCTCAAGATAGATACGGTGTTTCTACACAACAACAACAAGAAGAACAAAAATGATGTGGAATTTGTATTATTGATATGTGAAAAAAAAACCCTAGTTCAATGATTCCTTGCCATGAAAGAAACAATTTTTTTTTTGGTACCTGAAGATGGCTGGCCACATTGTTTCTAGTGAGTCCTTGGATCTTCATTCCTTGCAAACAGTCGAGAAGCACCTTTGGATTAGCTTCTGTGTTTTGATTCAAACAAAACACGATTAGAACAAGAAGAACAAAAACATAAACAATCAAGATATATATTGAAAGACTAGAGATTAGGAAAGAGTTTGATTACGTACTTTCAATACCACCATTTATTTCGATGGCTTCAAGAAATTTCTTATGAAGATCTTTGGTCCATGTCATCCGTTGTTTCCGTGTCTTTTTCCATACTCTCTTATCAATGATTTCTACACTGTCACCATTGTTAGAATCGTCGGTCTGAACTAATTCTTTCTCTTCAGCCCTCATACAAGGTTTCTTGGCTGCCTTGTCACTGCTTTCTTCGCCTTTTTCTTGGTTTATGGTTTTGGAATAGTAGTTTTGTTGGGCTAAATCGTTGATATGAACCGGATTGAATTGAAATGGTTGAGGTTCTTTGGTCCATTTCATCCATGGTCTCGTTTCCACTCTCTCTTTTGTCTTACCGATGTTTCGTTCGCCGCTATCTTGGTTTCTGGTTTTGTGATAGTAGTTGTGTTTGTTAAAAATATTGAACTGAAGCAGATCTGACTGAACTGGTTGAAGTTCTCCGTTCCACGTTATCAATGGTCTCTTTGTCGTTCCCTCTATATTCTTACCGAAGGTTTTCTCGCCATTATCTTGGTTTATGGTTATGGGATACTCGTTGCGTTGGTCGAAAACATTGATCTGAACCAGATCTGATTGAACTGTTTGAATTTCTCCGGTCCATGGTCTCGTTGGCGTGCTCTCTTCTTTCTTACCGATGTTTTGTTCTTGGTCTACGATCTTGGAATCAACTTTACCTTGTTTTAATCCATCAGTTTGAGGCAGATCTGATTGAACCGATGGACTTATATTGCGTTTAGACATCACTTCCTTGCGTACGATGTGTTGCCATAGATTGGCTATTTTATCTTCTTTAACCGGCTTCAAAACATAGTCACAAGCACCGTGTACTATTGCTTTCATCACCGATTCAGTTTGATTATCATCAGACATAACTACACAAAGATCAAACAGAGATTGTTTGTTTAGTTTGATAAAAAAAAAAACTTGGTTTCATTTCGTTCTTTAAAGTAAAAATTAGTTTGCAATTAACATACTCATCACAGGTAGATCCATCTTTGAAGCAATGCTCTTGAGAGCTTGAAGTCCATCAATTTCTGGCATATGATAATCCCAAATCACAATATTAATGTCATGTTTGCAGCTTGTCAAAAACGCAAGAGCTTTCTCTGCATCCGTCTCAATAGTCACTAAACACACAAAAGAAAAAGTTATATAAACTCTAACCCTAACAACTCTCTAGAGCCCAAACCGATAATGTTAGAGAGAGAGAGATAAAGTTACCTTGATAGTCGTGTTGTCTCATGATTCGCTTCATATTGAGTAAAGTGGTGAAATTGGTGTCAACAACAAGAACATTAGTATTGGCCGGAAACTGGTTGAGAAAAAAAGAGATTTCAGAAGTATAATCAACTTCATCTCTACTTCTGTTTGCCACCAACATTAAGATTAATTTTGTAGATATTGATTTAAAAGTGAGATTTTATCTGTATGTTGAAGTTATTTATATCTTATTACAATAAGTGCAGATGTCTTTTATATTACAAAAAATGTAGATGTTATCTACAAGTTTTGACAAGTGTCAAAATACATTGATAGAAATTAGTTTATTTTGTAACAGGTGGTACATATTGTGTAAATGAAAGAGAATGCAAGAAAGAAAATAAAAGTTAACCAAATAAGCAAAGTTGCACATTAAACAAATAACACTAAAAATTGCTTATTCACTTATTGGGTTGAAACTAACATTCATATATGACCATTTATAAAAATATTTATTTCCACAAATTAGCTAGAGAGATTTGCTGGGCCTGTTTTCTTACATGTGTACGAGGCAAATACAACGATGAGAGAGCACAACAACTAATTGTGGTGATTAGACCACATCACCAAAGTTAAAATAACACAAGGTCAATAGATTTATGGTTTCAGCCAAGGTGGCGATTGGCGAAGATTTATGGTACACGTACGAAATCGTGTACTTTATATTCAGACTTATCGATCATGTTTTTCAACTATAATTGAAATGTAAATTAGATTTTCATATTAAGCTGGAAATGATGTCTAGTATCTTTTTTATAACTAGACTATTATAGTGGATTATTTTCTCAATCGTGTAATAGTTTTGGTTCAAATAAGATTAATGGGTTCAGAAGCATATCATGTAATTCATGTATTGCATATCAATGCATGTATTGAACTAAAAGCACCATGCACTTCGTGTAGTTAATATCAAACAAAATGTCCACCAATAATCAAGTACACTAGTAAAGTATTATCATTATTTTGTGAACACTGCAACTATTGGAAGCACTGGTGGAACTTGATCTCGAAACCAAAACATATGATGTTGCTTTCCATGATTACTCCATCGATCGGTTTTCCTGTTTGTTATTTCCAGAGTTTAATCTCTATTTCTTAAATCTTTGTTATCTTTTTCCACCGTCGGTTTAATCTATGTTTCATAAGTCTTGTCAATCAATGGATAAAATATGGTGTAATCTTTGCTTCTTTCATCAACCGTTTCTGTATCCAAGTTTGCTCTGCAAGTCTTAAAAAGATATGATTATGATCCACAACCGTTAGAATTCAAAATCCCATACGTAGGAGACAATTACAAAAGCCGAAGAGACTTCTGAGAGGGGTTGAGTCTTTCTCTCATTTTGCTAGTTACGTACTGCTGATTGCTTTTTACTGCGCATCTAGCAATGTAATATTAGGTAGATTTACTTTTTACAAGATTGACAAGTTACAGGATCAAATCAGTTAATAGTGTAATTTATTAGCTATGCATATACATCTAGCTAAATTGTTGTGTCCCAAGAAACTTTACCACCTTATTCAAAAACCCACACAAACCTAATATATATTAATATTACCTCTTTGTCGGATTTTGAATTTCACATGTTTGTTAAAAAAAAAAAACAGAATTGGATTAAGTTTATGTAATAATTTGATTGTATATGAATTGTTGTAAGATATATGTAATTTAATTACTTTAGTAAACGCGAAAACGACGTCGGAACACAAACACTATCCATTTACGAAAAGCTGAAGCAAAGAGGATCAAAAACGATGGAGGGTCCTCAGCCTATAGTGATGATGATTGATGAATACAAAGCTAAATCGAAGCTCAGTGAGAGTTTAACCTCTACAGTTTGGTTAGCGAAGCACAAAACAACCGGAGAAGAAGCAGTGATGAAGTGTTTCGATCTCTCGAAGCTCAATCGCAATCTCCGTAACTCTTTGAACAACGAGCTCGACTTCTTATCTTCCGTTGATCATCCCAATATCATCCGTCTCCTCCAATTTTTCCAAGTACCACACAATTCAGATCTGTTGCAATTACGTGACAACCGTTTCCTCTTTTAATTTTTGGGAATTTTGTGTATATAATTTAGGATGAGGAGTTTGTCGTAATGGTTTTGGAGTATTGTGATGGAGGAACGTTATCATCGTATATTCAAAGTCATGGGAGTGTTGAAGAAGATGTCGCCAAGAGGTTTATGAAGCAAATTGGTATCTACAACTGTTTCAGTATCATCATGTTTTTTTTTTTTTTGTACTTTACTTAACAGATTTATCAATGTTGTTGTTTTTATTTGATGAAGGAGCTGGTTTGGAAATCATTCATGATAATCACATCATTCATAGGGACTTGAAACCTGAGGTATTTGTCTAGATTCAACAGATAAGTTTTGGATTTTGATTGTGTATTTGTGATTATAGTATTTGAAATTGGGAAATAGAACATACTACTTGTTGGGTCTGGTGATGAATTGGTGTTGAAGATTGCTGATTTTAGTCTTTCAAGGTAAATTTTTGTTTCAAAGGTTTAAGGAAAAGTGTTTTATAGCGTTTGAGGTGTTTGTAAAGATCTCTCTATATGTTTCATGGTAAAAGCAGAAAACTAGTTCCAGGAAAGTATCTTGAGACAGTTTGTGGTTCTCCGTTTTATATGGCTCCTGAAGTTCTTCAGTTTCAGAGTTACAATGAAAAGGTGTGACATTTGTTTTATGACAGTAGTAGTATTATGTTTGTTTCCATTGAATGGTTTTGCAATGGTAATTCACTTTAGAAAAAACAAACATTGCAGGCTGATATGTGGAGTGTAGGAGCAATCCTTTTCGAGCTGCTTCACGGGTATCCACCATTCCGCGGTACTAACAATGTTCAGGTGAGAGTTTTTTAAAATTTAGTTAGTATTCTTTGATCCAAAAGCTCCCATGCCATAAAGTTAACATTTTAACGCACTAAACTAACCATAGGTTCTAAGGAACATCAAATCTAGTACATCTCTTCCCTTCTCTCGGCGTATTCTTCAGCAATCGCATCCAGATTGCATCGACGTCTGTTCAAGGTTGCTTTCTGTTAACCCAGGTACATAAAGATCTCATCCATTTGCGGGCACACTCGTGTATCCACATCACTATATATATTCATTCAGGTCCTTGATTACTGTATTCTGCAGTTACACGTCTCTCTTTCAATGACTTCTACAAGCACAAGTTCTTACGGATGTGATTGTCTATCAGTCTACCCAACGAGGAGGGTATTTGTATAGAGTCTGTCAAGTGTCAACTTGTATAGAAATGGAACTCTTTGTGATCTCTCTCTCCGTCTCTCGTCACTAGTATAAGAATTTCTGTAAATAGTTTTGCAAGACTTCTTTTATATAAAGTCAAATCCAAAACCCAAATCAAACCCAAAGGGCCTTAAATCCAAAAGCCTACTAAATATAATAAACCCAAGACTCCTTAGCCGGAAAGAATAAAAAAAAGATGGCTCCGACAAAGAAAGGAAAGAAGAACAATTCGGCCGGATCAACGACGGCCAAATCCACCGCCACAGAATCTTCGAGTTTTCCGGCGTGTTTACGCCAACTTACACCTTCCTCCGTCGCCATCACCATCCACGCGAAGCCAGGTTCCAAATCCGCCTCCATAACCGGTATATATCTACACTCTTTTCATCACACTTTTATTAATTATGTGTATTCGATTTGATTCTTATACTGAATTGGTTTCTCTGTTTTGAATCTGGAGATGTGAGCGAGGAAGCGGTGGGCGTTCAGATCGACGCGCCGGCAAGAGATGGTGAAGCTAACGCTGCTCTTCTCGAGTACATGAGCTCTGTAAATTCTCTCTCTCTCTCTCTCTCTTTTTCGCAGATAAAGTTTTCAACTTTCAAGTTCGTTGAAGCTCTTCATTTCTCTTGTTGCTCTCATAGTTTAATAATGTGATGTAGAATTGTGTCTCTGTAATGTCTTTGATGAAATGATTAGGATTTCTCGTTGAGCCATTAGTCATATAACAGTTTAGTTGTTGTTATGATCGAGATTGCAATGGGTATGCATGCACTGCGTTTGGTAGTGAGAATTGTTTGTCTGTTGTTGATCTTGATAGCTAAAGAAGTGATGAATCTTTCTCAACACATCCTCACTTCTACAAAATGTTATCTTTAACAGGTATTGGGAGTGAAAAGAAGACAGGTCTCACTCGGTTCAGGATCCAAGTCTCGAGATAAAGTTGTGATTGTTGAGGATATGACACAACAAAGCGTTTTCCAAGCTTTGTCCGAAGCATCAAAACCTGCCTAATGATCCCCTCAAGCCTGTAACTTACATGGAGGAACCAAATCACCAAAAGCTAAATGGTTATTGGTCACTAAAGGTACGAATGCTATAAAGAGCTTCAGGATTTGTAATAGAGATCATTGTTGGATGTTATACTATAATGATTATATGCAATGTAAATCTGTAGACTGACTATTGCTTGTTATTTATCTAAGTTGTCCCAATTGATCAGTGAATGATTACTTTTACCATGGATTTAGGATGGTTTCTATGTGACTTTGTTTATCCTTATATGTATTAATTTAAGTTTGGATTTAGGATGTTCTTTTTTCTTTTTTTCATTTTAGGTAGAATTTCAGGATTTGTTATAGAGATAATTGGTTGGGTTACATGCCATATAAAATCTTTAGACTAAGTTGTGTTTAGTCTAGCCCACTTGTTCTGAAGTCATAGAGATTACTTTAACTGTGTATTTAGGATGATTTCTTTATGAACTAGTTGATCCTTATTTAGTCTTCGATTCACTTAAGTGGAAGCTGTGTATATTTTTAATCGTTTTAATTTGTGGACCAAAAGAAGATAAAAATGGGCTCTGGAGATTACTTTCTTGAATCTTTCGGATCAGAAAGAATAGCAAAGCAAACGTATAAGTTCATAAAAGTTTTTAAAAGTCGAATTTTAACATTTTATTATTTTTATGAACCGAAATAGTACAAACTAGAATATCAATTTCTCTCCATCGATCGAATACTATAAGATTTGTGCGTATACGTTTTAAATATAAGTGGTTGTATATTCCTTACAATATGAATTTGAATTGATTAAGTTATGCGACGACGCGTGCCCATGCAGCTTGAAGTCACTTTCAATGATCTCATAAAATTAAAAGACCATATCTTAGAAGAAAAAAAAAGCGAATATTTGTCTGTTCAGATACCGATCAGGTAAACGATGCTTAAAGCCACCAAAAGGGATTCTAAAGTAATCATTTGATTTCACTACCAAAAAAATTTAATCATTTGTTTGGTTTTTCAATTTAAAAAAAAAGAGAAAAAAATCCATTTGATTGATTTTTAAATTTAAAAAAGAATGAAAAAAATATCCATTTGATTGGTTTTTTAAACCTAAGAAAAAAAAAAAAACCCATGAGTATTTCCATGTTATCTACCAATTGGTTGATAAACTCCAAATCATCGTAAAGCTCATCTGTAAATTGTGTCACCTAACCACCAGAACGATCAGAAAACCTAAATTCTTTAAGACTAACTAGGTAGTAACCCTTGCAACAACACAAAATAAATTTTTGTTTGAAAGATTACAATTGTAAATATATTTATTTTGTATATATTTATAATACAAAATTATATTGGTTTGAATTCATCAAGTTTATGAAAGTTTAAAATAATAATCATTTCACCATAAATTTTAGATTGACATGATGGTTGAACTCGATCGAATGTGAACCGAATTAGTGATCGGTTAGATTTCTATCAAAATCTTGAATCATCAAATCATAAAAAATTGCGAAAAAACTAAAATTTCATGAACCGGGTAAACCTCGTCCGCTAAGCCTTCTCGTATCAGGTTAAAATATTTTGAGCCGCAAAATGTCTTTACATCTGTCGCGCTTGAATTCGTAAGATTCGTGGGTAACCACATGCATTTCAATAAATCATTTTTTCTAATAAATAAAATATATTTAAAACTTAAACTTAATATATTAATAAAGTTATTTTAAACATAAATAAAAATATCTTTCTATTTTTTTTTTTAATTTTGATGTTTATGTTATATATGTATATATTACAAATTTATTTTATGATTTTAAAACTATATATTTTCTCTTTTTTTTCATAAGTCTGCGGAAAGTTTACAAATCGAGGGAGTTCACCGGGAAAACAATTATCAGTGAAAGATTAAAATTCAATTTAGTTATCAAAATTTTATGATCTTTTTCTCTTACCCAAAAGCTTGAAGAAAAATAGAATATTAATTTTCATGATATTTATGTTTAATTTTTAATAAATTTATGTATGAAAAATTAATGAACTTATATATGAAAATTAATTAACGTAATTTAATATATAAGTTACGAAGCTATGTGAACGCAGTACAACCGTTTTTTCTTTAAGAATGCTTCTTTATTAATATATACATATATATAGGATGTAAATATATTCCTTTTCAGTTATCGAAATATTTTACACAAAAACAAATAATTTTTTAAGTATATTTTTTTTTGGAATTTTAACCTTATATAAAAAATTCTTTGGTATTTATATATATATATATATATATATATTTATCTCAATTTTCTAATCTAAATTGGTATGGAAACCAATTTATTAAAAGATTAAAGAAAAAACTATTTAAAATTTCAAATTTTTTAAGAAGTGTAATATACATTCATAGAAAATGTAAAGATATGAGTACTATCTTATTCAATTTTGTATTTTATTTTGCTGATGTCTTGATAAATAGTTATTTTTTTATAGTGTTTGGGAACAATTCTTGGTATATTATTTGTTGAATATTATTTGATGAATAACTGTTTCTGCTAATATAACTAGACATTAGATTTTTTAAAATTAAATATGATTTGAAAAGTATACGCTAAAAAATATAGTATACATGATAACAAATTTTAAAATAACATATTTGTTTTTTTATTGTATTTTTGTTAAAAATAAAATAGCTTAGAGTTGTAAATAATGAATCAAAATGAGGATAGATAATTAAATGTGTCTCGATTTTTCTACCTACAACACATCAACTTTTTTAAGAAAATGACTTTCTGTCAATATATAAAAATAGACTATATTCATAAATGAAGAGGCCCTATATTTTTAAAAAGTAAATAAATTGCATGATGAATTGTGGACAATTATTAAAAAAAAAGTTACGTGGGCTGGGTTTTTAGGAAGACTTTTTTTTTGTTTTTGTTTTTAATATATAAATAGTTTGGAGACAAAATCAGGTGGAACCAAGTTTCGTTGTTTGTGTTTTCGATTGAACAACACTTGTTATATCTTTGGCCCTCGTCTCTGCCTTTTCTTCTATCGATTTTACAAATTAGGGTTCTTTGTTTTTGGTTAACGTAAAAATTAGGGTTCTCTTGTTGTATCGTCTTCTCGTCTGAAGTTGGCTTATAAACTTAGAAAACAGAACCAACCTTCCATTTTCCAGGTAATTTCGTATCTCATAGTCATCTTGATATCTGAGTTTTGATAGAAAATTCCCTTCCTACCATAAGCATGTATGTCCCTACGTCTTTGTTTATGTTTATGTTTTGCATTTTTTTTTTTTTTTTTTTTGTCATATAGCTAAAAGAACTTTGGTTTTGAAGAAAACTAGTAATAAAGAAGATTAATAAGATATGGAAGGTTCAGAAGATGCTTCTGCAATTGTAGAACCTCCTGACCCAGAAGTTCTTGAAATCGACCCAACTTGTCGATATATTCGGGTAACTAATCCATCATCTCTTGCATAATTGTTTAAATTCTTTTGTAAACATGTCACAAAATATTAGGTTCCACCAAAATTCCCCTGTTTCTCCTTCTTTTTGTTTTTTTTTTTTTTTGTCTTCTTGACCATATTTAAATGTGTAAACCTTTCAGTACAAAGAAGTAATAGGCAAAGGCGCATCCAAGACAGTGTATCCCTTGTTCTGTTTGCTTTACATATTCTTGTTTTTTTTTTCCAATCTCATATTGTGTGACATCATATATATATATAGTTTTGTCTTTTGAAGCTTAGAGAGAATCTTGAATTCATTATTTCTTTAACTCTCTTGAACAAACTAATCAGTTTCAAGGGATTCGATGAAGTAGATGGGATTGAAGTTGCATGGAATCAAGTAAGGATCGACGATATTTTGCAGTCACCAGATTGTCTAGAGAGGCTGTATTCCGAAGTGCGGCTTTTGAAATCGCTCAAGCACAAAAACATTATCAGGTTTTATAACTCGTGGATCGATGACAAGAACAAAACGGTTAACATAATTACCGAGTTGTTCACTTCAGGAAGTCTCCGACAGTATGTACTTTTTTTTGCTCATTTTGCTAGCTAGCTGTTTTGTTGTTATCTCGCTGCTGCGAAAAATAGAGGTTTCTGGAGAGTTGTGATTAAAGCAGTCAAGTTTTGGTTTTCTTAAAGGTACCGTAAGAAACATAGAAAGGTGAACATGAAGGCTGTGAAGTGTTGGGCGAGACAGATCTTAACGGGACTAAAATATCTACATAGTCAAGATCCACCGATTATACACCGAGATATCAAATGTGACAACATTTTTATCAACGGTAACCATGGAGAAGTGAAAATAGGAGATCTTGGTTTAGCTACTGTCATGGAACAAGCTAATGCCAAAAGTGTTATTGGTATGATTTTTTTGTCTTTATATACTCCGGAAATTTGCTCCTATTTCTTTGCCTTTTAAGGATGAAACTGAAAGTGTTATAACCAACAGGAACACCTGAGTTTATGGCGCCTGAGCTTTACGATGAGAACTACAACGAGCTCGCTGATATATATTCGTTCGGAATGTGTATGTTGGAAATGGTGACTTTTGAATATCCTTATTGTGAATGTAGGAACTCTGCTCAAATCTACAAGAAAGTTTCATCGGTATGTTCTACATTTTCACATTATGTACCACCATTGGTTTATTTCATACAAACAAGATTTAATCACTTACAGTGGTGACTTTTTTTTTTACCTTAGGGGATAAAACCAGCTTCACTCTCTAAAATTAAAGATCCAGAAGTAATGAAATTTATCGAGAAATGTTTATTGCCAGCTTCTGAAAGGTTATCAGCAGAGGAGCTTTTATTGGATTCTTTTCTCAATGTGAATGGATTAGTTATGAACAATCCATTACCGCTTCCCGACATTGTAATGCCCAAAGAAGGATCTTTCGGAGAACGTTGTCTTATGTCTGAAGGACCGCCTAATGCTCGGAACAGACCAATGTCAATGAATATCGACGAGGATAGTAACCTTCCTATTGTTATTACAAGCAACAATTCAGGATCAAAGTGTGTTGAGGTTAGACGTGCAAAGCGAGGCAACTTCTTTGTCCTCAAAGGTGAAGAAAATGATGAAAACTCTGTCTCGTTAATTCTTCGTATAGTCGATGAAAATGGTAAGTGTCTTTAGCCTTACAAATCTTATGAGTCGTTTGCGTATATTTGTTACAATAATATTTTATGAAAGTGTTTATAAAAATGTCATATACTCATATTGAGTTTTAATTGTTTCTTGAGTGCAGGGCGTGTGAGGAACATCCATTTCCTATTCTTTCAAGAAGGCGACACTGCTTCTAATGTATCGAGTGAGATGGTTGAACAGCTCGAGTTGACGGATCAAAACGTAAAGTTTATAGCGGAACTCATTGACGTGTTACTCGTCAATTTGATACCGAGTTGGAAAACCGATGTAACGGTCGATCATCTTATTCATCCGCAACAGAACCAGAGTTCTAAGGACAATCATCAAAACGGTGCAAATTCTCAAGCTGGTGAATCCATTAGTCACTCTTTGTCCTCGGATTACTGCCCACGATCCGATGACGAGGCAGACCCGACCGTAGCTTTGGAAACAGAAGATCAAGAAGTAGAGAAACCAGGAAGCTTGGAGGAAGAAGAAGAAGATGAGAGGTTAAAGGAGGAGCTAGAAAAGATAGAAGAACGGTTCAGAGAAGAGATGAAAGAGATTGCGAGGAAAAGAGAAGAAGCAACAGTGGAGACAAAAAGTAGATTTTTCGAGAAGAAGATGGCAACAACAAGTTGAGTTAAAAGTAAACAACAAGAGAGCAAACACTTTGGTTTTGGATTCCTCTGTTTTGCTTTTTTCTCCTTTTCCATTTTTTTTATAGTTTGGTCAAAAGAGAAAAAGCTTTTGTTGTTACTTGTTTCATTGCAAGTGTAGCTCCAAGATAAAAAAGAGTATTTTCTTATGGTAATTGGGATTTTACATTATTTTATAATGTTCTGCCTGTTTCGGTTCATCAATATACATTTGTAGTTTACAGAGAAATATAAAAAGAACTAATTGTGAATGTTTTTTTCTAGTCCTATCCGAGTCCCTTTTTCAGGGAAAGAAAGTTTAAGGTAGAGTTTGGTTCAGTCATGGTCGTCCTCAATGGAATACTTCGAGAACAAATGAATCTGATGAACTGTTGAAAAATGCTTTGTTTATTTGTTTCTTCCCCAACAGGGTATCCCATATTCCTGAACCTGTCTACACAGAGTTAGTCAACTGGATCAAGATACAACTATATCCAGATGAGCTACTCGCTGGCTTTGTTACGTGGTCGTATGGTCATATTGCCTATTCTCTGTCTCACCTTCATTGCGAGGATTGGGAGCCTGGCGAACAAATTATTCTCAACTCTAATGTAGTTTTTTTTTTGAAAAAACCATTGAAAACTCTCCTCAATCTTTTGTCTGACCTAACTTGTACATTTTGTTTTACGATTAGGTGACGATATTTTATGCATTAATTAGCAATGGCACTGCGTAGCAGTCCTCATGCTTTGACTATAGGAGCCCCGTCTCTGAGGTATACGCAGAGTTGGTATCAAACAAAGCGCTTTGATACTAGTCTCATTACTGTTTGGATGACTGCTCAGGTTCGCGTGATTCTCATTATGTGAAATAGGACCAAGAACTAGAGTATTTTGCCTTGTTTTACCTGACCTAGATAGGTATCCTCAATGTTATCAAAACGTGGACAGGCCTCCCAACATAGTGTACATGTAGGCTTGTATGTATGGGCGCATACCTTGTTACCACTAGTCAGTAACAACACCATCTACTTCTAGTTCTTGCAATTTTCTTTTCAGAATTTTGGCGAACCAGGGGCTCATACTGAACTTGTAAGTGCTCCTGTGTGGAAGGGAAAACGACTCGATCCACCTCCTTCATTTGAGATCCTGCTGCAGCATACATTCCCTGCTACATCCGCAAGAGAAGGGGTAAGTATGATAGTAGTATTGGAATTTATTATACAACAAAACCTTGAATCCATCTTTGAGTTTTCTGCTTCCCTCTTCTCTTCTCAAAATAGAGTTTGTAATCTGTTACCGTTGTTGTAGGAAATCCTGTTTTAGCCAAGGAAGCTGCTGCAATTGCTATCTGGTCTCTGACTGAAAACATTTTTTGCTGGAACCACTAAGAGTTGCCTCTTACTCTTCTAATTTCAACCATAACTCAGTTGTAATTTCATCTCTGACTTAACCTGTGATGTTTTTTAGAATAAAAATGCCATCATTGAAGGAGGAGCCAATGGTTCTCTTTACAAAGAAGCTGACAAGTCTTGCAAAGTGCTATTGGGGAGAGTCTCCCGTGGAAGTAGCAGCCTCAAAATCAGGTGCATTACTATTGTGCTTCTAGCTACTGCACTAACCGCTACTGTACTTGTTCCACTTGAGATAGTGTTTGTGATAAGCTTAGGAAGGTGTATGTGAGGCGTTCTAAGGCTCGCGCGTGTGGAGAGAGTGCGGTGGAGGCGAGTGAACAACTTGAGCAAGTTTGAATTCTTAACCGTTAGGCAAGCGGAAGGAATAAGAAGATATTTTTAGTCTCTAAAAATATCTTAGTTTTGAATTTCAAATTAGTATAAAAACAGATTCTCATTGTTGGTGAATCTTATGTTGTTTTGTTTGTGAAGTCTCGCATGTGAGATTGTGGAATTGAGCTAGTGATGTGCTAGTGTTCATTCCTCTTTGTATTTCCCTTTCTTATTATCAATAAAGTATCGGAGATTTCTTCTTAACATTTGGTGCGTTGTGACAACCGATCGATCCGATGGAGAAATTGAAATCGATAGACCCGAAGCTTTCTCCGATTCTATCAGAAGTGTCGCCGGGAGACGATTCAGATCCGATTCTGGAGTTGTTTGATCGGATTAACACCTTGAATTCGCAATTTCATGAGGAACGCTTCCGGACTCGCGCGATTCAACAATCGTTGGACCAGATTCTTCTTCATCTACCTCTGGTTTGTGCAGATCGGGAGTCTCCAGGTCCGAGTCGCACTGCAAAATCATTCTATCACGAGAATTTTTCTCAGGTATCTCCTAGGGTTTCGGAACCTCGCCGTAGTAACTTTGGTCCGGAGTATCGCGAAAAATTGCATAAGAATGTAGATATGCCGGTGTTTGATGGTGTCAACATCCATGGCTGGTTGTCGTTGGTGGAGCGTTATTTTCGCATTGGTGGATTCTCCGATCTGGAGAAATTGGATCTGGTGTCGGTGCATTTGGCTGGCGACGCGTTGGGATGGTTCAATTGGGAGATCAACCGCGTTCCATTTGAGAATTGGATTCACTTTAAGAAACGCCTTCTCCTTCGATTTGGCAATTTGCGAGTTAAGGGACCTAGTCAGAGCTTGTTCTGTCTCAGACAAGATGGTTCAGTGGCGGATTATGTGCGGAAGTTTGAAGATCTCTCTGCTCAGGTCTCGGGTTTGGATGATGTGAAGTTGGAAGGTATCTTTCTTAATGGTTTACGGCCAGAAATGCAGGAGTTGGTGTATATGATGAAGCCTCGAGACTTACCTGAGTTGATTGCGGTGGCTTTATCAATGGAGTCTAGTACTTTGCATTCTGTTATGCAACGAGAGTTACCTACGGTGGTCGAGACTCCAAAGCAATTGGTCCCAGCGGCTAGAGTCTCGGTTCCTACTCCTCTGCATAGTTGGAAAAACAGGTCCACACTGTCTGAGGCTGATAAACTTGTGGAGAAACCGTCGTTGGAAAGAAACCATTCTTCAGTTTCTCTACGGCCTCAGAGGCATCGTACTAGTGCGGGATTGGATGATATGCGTAGGTGTGGGATTTGTTTCAAATGCCAGGGCAAATGGGTTAAGGGACATGAGTGTCCTCAGAAGGAGTTACAAATTTTAACGGTGTTAAATGATTTTGTAGTGGAAGTGTTGCAGGAGCACCGTACGGATGAGGAGAGTGAGGGTGAGTTGGTAGAGTCTTCTGTGGGTGAATGTATGGAGTTATCTTTTAGCTCCTTTATGGGGATATCTTCTCCTCGTACCACTAAGATGCGTGGTCAAGTGTGTCGTGATGCAGCGTTGATTATGTTAGATAGTGGTGCTACTCACAATTTCATCACTCCGGCATTAGCTTCCAAATTGAAACTGACTGCCACTCCCAATGCTCATCTTGACATTTTGTTGGGTACTGGAGTTACAGTCAAGGGGTCTGGCGTGTGTCGTGGTGTTAGTTTCATAGTGCAGGGGATCACTTTCACTACTGACTTCATCGTCTTAGACTTGGGACAGGTAGATGTGATTCTTGGCTTGTACTGGTTGAGGACCTTGGGTGATTGTCGTATGAATTGGGAGACTTATGAGATGTCCTTTGTCTATCAAGGTCGTGTAGTGCAGTTGGTTGGGGATTCAAATTCACAGTTATCTAGCTTCTTAGTGACTCCGATACCATTTAGTGAGCTTGATGACTGTGGTTTTTCTTTGCTAGAGCATAGTGGGGATGTCCAAGTCTTACTCGAATGGCCTAGAGAAGTGGAGTCTGTCTTACATCAGTTTGACCCTGTATTTGCTGCTCCCTCGAGTCTTCCTCCTATACGAGGACACGAACATGCCATTTCCTTGTTTCCTGGTGTTGGAGCGGTAAGTGTTCGCCCATATAGGTATCCCCATGCTCAGAAGGAGGTCATGGAGAAAATGGTGAAGGAGATGCTAGCTGGTGGTATCATTCGACCAAGTCACAGTCCTTATTCTAGCCCTGTTTTGCTGGTTAAGAAGAAGGATGCCAGCTGGCGTTTTTGTGTTGATTACAGGGCTTTGAACAGAGCTACGGTGATCGATAAGTTCCCCATTCCAGTGATAGACCAGCTGTTGGATGAGTTGAATGGCGCTAAGGTGTTCTCCAAACTGGATTTGCGTGCCGGTTACCATCAGATACGGATGAGAGCAGAAGATGTGGAGAAAACTGCCTTCCGTACTCATGATGGCCACTATGAGTTTTTAGTGATGCCATTTGGCCTCACCAATGCTCCGGCCACGTTCCAGGCATTAATGAACTCTATTTTCCGACCTTATCTCCGGAAGTTCATCTTAGTTTTCTTTGATGATATTCTCGTGTATAGCGCTAACATGCAGGATCACTTGGAGCATCTTGCGGTGGTGATGAAACTTTTTGCTGAACATCAGTTGTTTGCTAACAAGAAGAAGTGTCTTTTTGCGCAGCGTCAGATTGACTATTTGGGACACATTATCAATTCTGAAGGTGTTTCTACAGATCCTGCTAAGACAGCAGCTATGTCTCAATGGCCGGTTCCTAAGACAGTCAAGAAGCTGCGTGGTTTTCTTGGTCTCACCGGTTATTATCGCCGGTTTATTCGCGGTTATGGTTCTCTGGCAAGACCACTCACTGAATTACTCAAGAAGGATCAATTCGTTTGGAGTCCGGAGGCTCAATCCGCGTTTGATGCGTTAAAAAAGGCGATGGCTTTTGCTCCTGTTCTCGCGTTACCAAATTTTGATATGGCTTTTGTTGTGGAGGCTGATGCATCCGGTTTTGGTCTTGGTGCTGTTTTCATGCAGGACCGTCGACCCATTGAATTTTTTAGCCATGGTCTGACTGTGAGGGAACAAGCCAAGTCGGTCTATGAACAGGAGCTCATGGCGATTGTGTTGTCGATAGAGAAATGGAAGCATTACTTGCTTGGACATCGCTTTGTTGTGCACACGGATCAGAAGAGTTTGAAGTTTCTCTTGGAGCAACGTGAGGTTACGATGGAGTACCAGAAGTGGTTGATCAAATTACTTCCCTATGACTTTGAGATTGTTTATAAACAGGGGTGGATAATAAGGCTGCAGATGGGTTGTCTCGCATTCATCACCCGGAGCTGTTGTCTTCTTCTACTCAGCTTTTTGCGTTGACTGTCCCATCGGTCTTGCAACTCCAGGACTTGTATAAGGAAATAGCTGAAGATGCGAGTATTCAAGCTTTGTTACAAGCTGTGGAGAAGGATCCATTGCAATACTCTCAGTACAAAGTTGTGTCCGGGAGGTTATGGTATAAAAATCGGTTGGTTGTTCTCTCTGGAGGTCGCAGTGTAGCTTTATTGTTGGCTGAATATCATAGTAGTCCGCTGGGTGGTCATTCAGGTGTGTTAAAGACGATGAAGCGGGTGCAGCAATCTTTTTACTGGAAAGGCATGCTCAAAGATATTCAGCGCTTTGTCTTAGAGTGTGAAGTTTGCCAAACCCATAAATACTCGACTCTGTCTCCTGCTGGGTTGCTGCAACCTTTACCTATACCAAACCAGGTGTGGGAGGATGTCAACATGGATTTTGTGGAGGGCTTACCTGCTTCACAAGGAGTCAATGCTATATTGGTGGTGGTGGACAGGTTAAGTAAATACGGCCATTTCATTGGATTGAAGCATCCTTTTACCGCGGCTGATGTGGCTAAGAAGTTTTGTCAGGAGGTGGTTCGGTTGCATGGGTTTCCTGCTTCCATTGTGTCGGATCGTGATCGCATTTTTCTCAGTTCCTTCTGGAAAGACTGCTTTAAGCTCGCTGGTACTAAACTTAAGTACATCACTGCGTTTCACCCTCAAACGGACGGGCAAACCGAGGTGCTCAACAAATGTTTGGAGACGTTTTAACGGTGTTTTGCGTCTACTCATCCTTGTTCTTGGGCATCTTATCTGTCTTGGGCTGAATTGTGGTACAACTCATATTTTCATACGCACTCAAGACGAGTCCTTTTCACGTGGTGTATGGCAGGGATCCTCCTGCTTTGGTGTGTTTCGAGGCTAATTCTACTAAGAACTTTGAGCTGGAGAAGCTGTTGAAAGAGAGGGATGTGTTGTTGGATGATATTAAGGCTCACTTGCTCCATGCTCAGCAGCTCATGAAGAACAATGCTGACAAGCATCGCCGTGATGTGGAGTTTGAGGCAGGTTCTTGGGTGTTTTTGAAACTTCGACCTTACCGTCAAACCTCGGTGGCTAAGCGCTTGTGTCAAAAGTTGGCGGCTAAGTTCTATGGTCCTTATCAGATCATTGAACGTATTGGCAAAGCAGCTTATCGTCTGCAGCTTCCAGAATCGTCTAAGATTCATCCTGTTTTCCATGTGTCTCAGCTGAAGCAGGTGTTAGGGGAGCACCATCATGTTCTTCCTCTCCCTCAGTCCTTTTCTGAAGCGGATGAAGTGGTGATTGAGCCAGCAGGCATCTTGCAGGTATTCGGCTTCGGGCGATTTGGAAGTGTTGGTTAAATGGACTTCGTTGCCGGATCATGAGTCATCTTGGGAGCGGGTGAGCGTTTTGGCAGAGCAGTTTCCTTCTTTTGCACTTGAAGACAAGCTGCGTCTCATTGGCGGAGGTATTGATAAGCTTAGGAAGGTGTATGTGAGGCGTTCTAAGGCTCGCGCGTGTGGAGAGAGTGCGGTGGAGGCGAGTGAACAACTTGAGCAAGTTTGAATTCTTAACCGTTAGGCAAGCGCAAGGAATAAGAAGATATTTTTAGTCTCTAAAAATATCTAGTTTTGAATTTCAAATTAGTATAAAAACAGATTCTCATTGTTGGTGAATCTTATGTTGTTTTGTTTGTGAAGTCTCGCATATGAGATTGTGGAATTGAGTTAGTGATGTGCTAGTGTTCATTCCTCTTTGTATTTCCCTTTCTTATTATCATTAAAGTATCGGAGATTTCTTCTTAACATTTTGGTTCTTACAAATAAAGGCAACTCAGGTTTCATTTTTATAATCTTGCAATTAGAGGCAATATAATTATTTATTATTTATTGAGTTTTAAAATTCTAATATTTAAATATATTTTTTTAGTTAGGATAAAATTTACAATATTTTTTCACATCATAGATTGTGAATATGTGTTAGCGAATCTATGAATCATACAATCTTTTTTCTAAAACATTCTATTAGTCAATCTCTAAAACAAGTATTTTTTTAATCTCTGAAATTTTGATTTGTTTTGTTGTATATTAATATATTATTAAACTTATATCATTATTAGATTTGTATATGTGTCTATTCAATCTATTCAAAATAGAAGAATTCCTTATCACACTTTTTTCTCCAAAAATAACAATTTTTTTTCCCCAAAATATCATGAAAGTTTTATTTTATTTTCAAAAATATCACAAGCACACACAAAAATAAAAATAAACAGTGTAGAATTTTGTTAATTTTTTTTTGGTTGATTATTTCTGATTTAGGGTATATAATTTTAATGGGTAGGATTTAGTATATTTAGGATTTAAGGTTCAGCTCTGAATGTTGAAAACTTAGTTTTAATATTGTGTAATTATGGAAAACATATTTTAATGGTATTTCTGAAATATAAAATTAGTAACGGTATTTCGAAAAAAATTCATTTTAGTGGTATTTATGAGAATTTCTCTCATATATATTATTTATTATGAGTATAAGTTAAATTGATAATTTTACTTAATGAAAATATGAGATACCAAGCTAACAATAGTTTTTTTTCTAGAGAATTTAAAACATTTTAAAGATAATAAAATTATATATATTAGGTTAATAGTCGTGAATAAGGGTTAAACAATGTAATTAAAAATAAAAACAAAATAAAATAAAATAAAATTTAGCATATTTTTACTCAAAAATAGAGAATACGTCAAAATAAAATGACAAACCAAGTAAATAATTTATTTATCAAGTTAATTATTATTGAAAATTTGTTAGAAATACCATTTTTGAGATATTCCTTTTCAAAAATACTCTTTTTTGGCCATTTTCATTTTTGTCCTCGTTTAGTTTTTAATAACTATTTTACCCCAAATTGAAAAATATTTTAGTCAACAAAATGAAAAACAAAATTTTCCCACCAAGAATTTCTAACATATTTTCCCGCCGAAAAAAATTTACATGGCATTTATAAGGTTTTAAACGATTTATAAATGTCTTATAAAGTTTTTAAAAGTAGAGACCTTACAAAAACATTATAAAAGCCTTATAGAAAATCTTATAAAATCTTACAAAATCCGTATAAAACCTTATAAAAATCTTACAAAAACTTTGTAAATGTCTTATAAAAACCTTACAAAAAACCTTATAAAAACTTTATTAAAATGTTTATTGTTTTAGACAAACGCAATCAGTATTCCATAACCAGAAACAAAGATAATGGCTAGCAAAACATTAGTAAGAATATAGAGAGAGCGGCAAAGGGACCATGGACAGGAGAGATTCAACTGGTTCAAGTAGATATGGTTCAGGTCAATGTTTAAAACCAACACATAAACTATTCCAAAACCATAAAAAAAGATAATGACGAGCAAAACATCGATAAGAAAGAAGGGAGCGGGGCAAAGAGACTTGATAACATGGAGCAGAGAAATCCAACCAGTTCAATCAGATGTGGTTCAGATCAATGTTTTTGACCAGCACAACAACTATCTCAAAACCAGAAACCAAGACTGTGGCGAATGAAACATCGGTAAGAAAGAAGAGATAGTGGAAACGAGACCATAGATGATATGATTCTTGAGGCTCTGATACCACTTGATATGATTCTCCCAAGGAATCGGCATCTTCGAGTTGGTTGATAGATACACCTTGATTCTAAAGACAAAGAAGCCTCAAGAATAAAGATGGTGGAATGAATGGTCGCACAAGAGTTGCGGAAAGACTCTTGATATACCGGTTTGATCTTTCAGCCTCGCACCAAAAAGATCAGATCTCTCAACCTCGCACCAAGAAGATCAGGTTTTTGACTATTGGAATCACACCAAGTAGTCGGTTTTGATTGTTGGAATCACACCAAGCAATCTGTTTTGTTCACAAAGAACAGAAGAGAATCACTCTCAAAGAAAAGAAAAGGTTTTATAAAATGTTGGTTGATTATTTCTTTGCTCTTACATGAGTTTATATAGGATAAGAAAACTTGGTAACAAAGCCAAGTATTATTCTTGAAACTAAAAACAATAAAGATAGATAGTTGAATGAAGATTCAACTCTTGAAGTTTGCCTTCCCAAGGTGTCTTTCCCAAGGTGTCCATCCCAAGGTCACTCTTGGTGCATGTATATCTATTTTCGTCACTCCCCTTTGACCACATAATGAAGTGAATATTTTGGGCTTTCTTGGACTTGAATTAAGTTCAAAGTGGGCTGGACTTGATAGACATCATCCCCAATATAATTTCCCATGCTCTCATTGCCCATAATTTCATGAATTAGCCCATTAAATACCTCCTTGATGTTTTATCTCTTTGACTCCTTGATCTAACTTTCTGATGAGAAACAACATGGGCTGAATCATTTCTTCATCTTGGGCTTAGTTGAAACAACTCCTGGTTGCCAAACATAATTCTGGAAGCTCTTAAACCAACTGGACCTGAAACTCATCAAGTTAAGAACTAGATTCACCTCATTTGGCAAATGGGACGTAACTTTGTGGTTTTTTTGCCAAATCTTGTGTTCTTGAGCTTGTTGGAAACATAAGAGATCCATTGACATACTCCAATTGATTTCGTGTCGAAACTGATGCTGAGTTGGTCTGTGTAACACGATCTTTGGCTCAGACGCGAAACTGGAACTAGGACATATCCACTGACTTGAAATATCCATATCTTTCAAGTATGAACTGATTTTAACGTGCTTCCAATTCTCAGTGGTTCTAGGATGGATCAAGATTTCAGAACAGTTTTGTTCATAGCTTGCATACTTCTGGCTTGGTCGGAATCCTCATTTGAATGCTCGTAGGTCTAAGTCGCGTAGCCATGAGTTCACCCGATTTGTAAAATGAATAACTCCTTCACCTAAACTCTGATTGGACTGATTCAACTTCGAGATATGCTCTAGATGCGGTAAGAATGTATCCCAAATAGCAGTTTGGCAGGAAGAGTTGATCTTTTACTTCGTTCGTGTTAAGCAAGACTCAAGGGTCGTCTTGAATGGTCTAATGATCATATCATACTTGATATGATTCTTGAGGCTCTGATACCACTTGATATGATCCTCCCAAGGAATCGGCACCTTCGAGTTGGTTGATAGATACACCTTGATTCTAAAGACAAAGAAGCCTTAAGAATAAGGATGATGGAATGAATGGTCGCACAAGAGTTGCGGAAAGACTCTTGATATACCGGTTTGATCTTTCAGCCTCGCACCAAAAAGATCGGATCTCTCAGCCTCGCACCAAGAAGATCGGGTTTTTGACTATTGAAATCACACCAAGTAGTCGGTTTTGATTGTTGGAATCACACCAAGCAATCGGTTTTGTTCACAAAGAACAGAAGAGAATCACTCTCAAAGAAAAGAAAAGGTTTTATAAAAAGTTGGTTGATTATTTCTTTGCTCTTACATGAGTTTATATAGGATAAGAAAACTTGGTAACAAAGCCAAGTATTATTCTTGAAACTAAAAACAATAAAGATAGATAGTTGAATGAAGATTCAACTCTTGAAGTTTGCCTTCCCAAGGTGTCTTTCCCAAGGTATCCTTCCCAAGGTCACTCTTGGTGCATGTATCTCTATTTTCGTCACTCCCCTTTGACCACATAATAAAGTGATTATTTTGGGCTTTCTTGGACTTGAATTAAGTTCAAAGTGGGTTGGACTTGATAGACATCATCCCCAATATAATTTCCCATGCTCTCATTGCCCATAATCTCATGAATTAGCCCATTAAATACCTCCTTGATGTTTTATCTTTTTGACTCCTTGATCTAACTTTCTGATGAGAAACAACATGGACTGAATCATTTCTTCATCTTGGGCTTAGTTGAAACAACTCCTGGTTGCCAAACATAATTCTGGAAGCTCTTAAACCAACTGGACCTGAAACTCATCAAGTTAAGAACTAGATTCACCTCATTTGGCAAATGGGACGTAACTCTGTGGTTTGTTGGCCAAATCTTGTGTTCTTGAGCTTGCTGGAAACATAAGAGATCCATTGACATCCTCCAATTGATTTCGTGTCGAAACTGATGCTGAGTTGGTCTGTGTAACACGATCTTTGGCTCAGACGCGAAACTGGAACTAGGACATATCCACTGACTTGAAATATCCATATCTTTCAAGTATGCACTGATTTTAACGTGCTTCCAATTCTCAGTGGTTATAGGATGGATCAAGATTTCAGAACAGTTTTGTTCATAGCTTGCATACTTCTGGCTTGGTTGGAATCCTCCTTTGAATGCTCGTAGGTCTAAGTCGCGTAGCCATGAGTTCACCCGATTTGTAAAATGAATAACTCCTTCACCTAAACTCTGATTGGACTGATTCAACTTCGAGATATGCTCTAGATGCGGTAAGAATGTATCCCAAATAGCAGTTTGGCAGGAAGAGTTGATCTTTGACTTCGTTCGTGTTAAGCAAGACTCAAGGGTCGTCTTGAATGGTCTCATGATCATATCAATAGATAACGTGGGCCAAAGCAACTCAACCATTTCAATTAAATCCGGTTCAGATCAACGATTTAGTCCAACAAAAATACTATTGCAAAACCATATACCAAGATAAAAGCGAACAAAGCATTAACAAGGCAGCCAAGAAACCTTGTATGAGGGCTGAAGAGAAAGAATTAGTTTAGATCGACGATTCTAACAATGGTAACAACGTAGAAATCATCGATAAGAGAGTATGGAAAAGGACACGGAAACAACAGATGACATGGACCAAAGATCTTCACAAGAAGTTTCTAGAAGCCATCAAAATTAATAAGGGTATTGAAAGTACGTAATCAAACTCTTCTTAATCTAAATATTTATATATATATATATATATATATATAAAGTTTTTATAAGTAGAGACCTTATAAAAGCTTTATTAAACTCTTATAAAAATCTTATAAATTTTTTATAAAAGTCTTATAAAAACTTTGTAAATGCCTTATAGAAACCTTATAAAAACCTGATAAAAAAACTTATAAAAACCGTATTAAAATGTTTATTGTTATAGACCAATGTAACGAGTATTCCATAACCATAAACAAAGATAATGGCTAGCAAAACATTGGTAAGAATATAGAGGGAGCGGCAAAGGGACCATGGACGGGAGAGATTCAACCAGTTCAAGTAGATCTGGTTCAGGTCAATGTTTTAGACCAACAAAACAACTATTCCAAAACCATAAACCAATATAATGGCGAGCAAAACATCGATAAGAAAGTAGGGAGCAGGGAAAAGAGACCATTGATAACATGGAGCAGAGAAATCCAACCAGTTCAATCAGATGTGGTTCAGATCAATGTTTTTGACCAGCACAACAACTATCTCAAAACTAGAAACCAAGACAGTGGCGAATGAAACATTGGTAAGAAAGAAGAGATAGTGGAAACGAGACCATGTATGACAGTGTACCAAAGCAACTCAACCATTTCAATTAAATCTGGTTCTGATCAACGATTTAGCCCAACAAAACTACTATTCCAAAACCATAAACCAAGATATAAGCGAACAAAGCATTAACAAGGCAGCCAAGAAACCTTGTATGAGGGCTGAAGAGAAAGAATTAGTTTAGACCGACGATTCTAACAATGGTGACAACGTAGAAATCATCGATAAGAGAGTATGGAAAAAGACACGGAAACAGTGGATGACATGGACCAAAGATCTTCACAAGAAGTTTCTTGAAGCCATCGAAATTAATGGTGGTATTAAATGTACGTAATCAAACTCTTCTTAATCTCAAGTCTTTAAATATATATATATATATATATATATATATATATATATATATATATATATATATCTTCATTGTTGATGTTTTTGTTCTAATCGTATTTTGGATCAAAACGCAGAAGCTAATCCAAAGGTGCTTCTCAACTGTTTGCAAGGAATGAAGATCGAAGGACTCACTAGACACAATGGGGCCAGACATCTTCAGGTACAAAAAAATTATTGTTTCTTTCATGACAAGAAATCATTGAACTAGGGTTTTTTCACATACCAATAATACAAATTCCACATCAACTGTGTTGTTGTGCAGAAACATTGTATCTATATTGAGGAAAGACAAATCTCTCAACAGACGCAAAAGATTGGTCGGTCCATTGAGTATTGAGCAGCTCCATCTCTCCAAGGTTTGAACAATGTCAACAAAGCCATATCACAATACGTTATGAATGGTCAAGCCGTAACCCTGATCTAGCAGAATCAATATCAAAATGGAGTCGTGAACCCGATCCAGCAGACTCAATATCAAAATGGATCCGGGAAGCCTATCCAGCAGAACCAATATCAATGGAGTCGTGAACCTGATCCAGCAGAATCAATATGATTGGTGCGGGAATTAGCACCCACGACATACCGACCTAAACCAAAGATAAACCGAATAATTATAAAGATTAACCAAATCGGGGAACCCCATTCTAAGACCAGCTAAGTGGGCCTGTAAACGGGGGTCCGACAAAGTTGCCAGACTGACCTCAAGGACCACATCCGAGTCCGACCTCACTTGCAAAAAGAGAATTTTGACATATGTGAACCAAAATCCCTGTTTGGGATGTGCATCGATTGATGCATGTGTTGAATCGGTCAACGCAAGGTGTTTTTGCGAGGCGGCTAAAGTTAAACGCGTGTTTGGTTGTGTTTTGAGGTTAGGAAAACCCTTAAGTCGAGTTAAAAAGAGTTTGTGTCGTCATTAGTCGAGTTTAGCCGTTTTTGAGAGAAAAAGAAAGAGAGAAAGAAGTTCTTAAGCGTTCTTGAGAGTTTTAGTGATTTGTGGCTGTTCTTGGGGAGATCAATAGCTGGGATCGTTGTAGGAGCTTGCTAGGAGTGTAGATCCATTGGTTTAGAGTCAGAATCTTCTTTGGCAAATCCACTGTGTAATAGTGCACCTACACGTCTTCATCGACGTTGCTTTTCGACCGGAAGACCGAGAGTTAACTATCGAGACTTTGGACCATGGCTTATCTAAGCTTGAGTTTTCTCTGATTTTCGTGTTTATATGTTATATGGTTGATTCCTTGGCTTGTAAAAATGTTTTTGTGTCACTTGGGGCTTTGTGAGGATTCTTTGTGGCTGTGGATCGTGTATTGATGGTTTAGGATTGGAGATATGGCGAGGAGCCTTGGAGAAGACGATGCTTGGCATGTGCGTCGATCGATGCACTTTGTGCGTCGGTCGATGCAATGTGAGGACATCGCGATTTGACCTAGGAGCATCAGTCGATGCCATGTGGAGGTGTCGATCGATGCAATTAAGGATTTCGCGAAATGTTGAGCATGCATCGGTCGATGCATTGTTGGTGTCGGTCGATGCAGGCGAGTCTTGCATCGGTTGATGCAACCCCAGTTTGTGTTGGTCGATGCAATGGTTGGTGTCGATTGATGTAGTTGTCCTGGTTTGTGTGTTGATTGTTGTTTGTTGGTTAGAATTATCTCAATTGCTTGTGTGTATAGCCCAATAGATGGGAGGATTGCCTCACTGAATGTTTATAAAATACTCACGCATCTCATATGTGTTGTGGTGCAGGTAAAGGCAAAGTGTGATCGTGGAATCAAGGCGATGAAGAAGAGGATGTTCTAGTGGCTCGTTGTTGTGGTCTGGCTTCTGTTAGGTTGCTAGAGTTGAGTCATTAGAATGTTGCTAGGTTGCTGATTATCTGGTTTATGACTCTGTTGGATTGATTTATTGGTTATTTTTTATTAATTATTAGTTATTGGTTTATGGTATCATTTGGTTTTTCGTTGTTTGTTTTGAATGTGGTTAGTGAGTATTGGATCACTAGTTTAATAATATATTTTTTTTAAAAATGGGTCGGATCGTTTCATTCCTCCTCCATATAAAGATCATCCTAAAATTAATACAAAAAACCCTAGTTCTTACATTGTTCTTGAGAGAAAACCTTGTTCCTCAAGAGATTTCAACTCCTTTTCTATTCAAGCTTTAAAACTTGTTATTGAGAGAAATTTTTGAAGTAAATTTGTTTCTCCCTTAAACAAATTCATTGTGTGAGTCGTAGATTCAAGAAATATCAAAATGGAGCTGTGAACTCGATCAAGCAGAATCAATATCAAACTGGAGCCGCGAACCCGAACCAGCAGAATCACTATCAAAATGGAGTTGTGAACCCGATCAAGCAGAATCAATATCAAAATGGAGCCGTGAACCCGATCAAGCAGAATAAATATCAAAATGGAGCCGTGAACCCAATCCAGAGAAGCAATATCAAAGTAGAGCCGTGAACCCAAGCCAGCAGAATGATCAGTATCAAAATGGGACCGTGAACCCGAGCCAACAGAATGATCAATATCAAAATGGTTACTTGACAGTGAACAAAAACCCGTTGATAACCAGTCTTTCTCTACCTCGTGTGTCCTATGTTGACAATCAACCTCGCCAGCCTCAACAACAGCAATATCAGTCTTCTCCTAAGTTTAATTACTCTATGAACAACGAAGAGCCTGGAAAAGCCTCTGACATCTATACACCGGATCTTCAACTCAATTATCTAAAATTACCATATATGTGATAAAGCCTTCAAGGCTATCATTTTTTTTTATAAGACATCCCTTCCTCGCTGCTTTATAGTTGGAGATTCTTTACTTTATTGAGAAATTTAAGGTTTTGAGAGAATAAAAGATGTCTTTTAATTTGTTTTTGTGTGTCACAAGATATTTTACTTTTGGAAAATAAAATTGATAATGGTACTTCCAAAAAAAATCATTTTAGTGGTATTTATGAGAATTTTTCTCATATATATTATTTATTATGAATATAAGTTAAACTTATGGTTTTACTTAATGAAAATATGAGATACCAAGCTAAAATTAGTTTTTTTCTAGAAAAATTAAAACATTTTAAAGATAATAAGATTTAATATATTAGGTAAACAGTCGTGAATAAGGGTTAAACAATGTAATTAAAAAAAAAAAAAAAACAAAATAAAATTGAGCATATTTTTACTCAAAAATAGAGAATACGTCAAAATAAAATGTTAAACAACGTAAATAATTTATTATCAAGTTAATTATTATTGAAAATTTGTTATAAACACTATTTTTGAGATACTCTTTTCCAATAATATCCTTTTTTGGCCATCTTCATTTTTGTCCCCCTTTAATTTTTAATGACTATTTTATCCCGAATTGAAAAATATTTTAGTCAACAAAATAAAAAAACAAAATTTTCTCACCAAAAAAAATTCCGACATATTTTCTTGCCAAAAACTTTCCTGCCAAAAAATATTTACAAGGCTTTTATAAGGTTTTAAACGATTTATAAATATTTATAAGACATTTATAAAAATTTTATAAGTAGAGACCTTATTAAAATCTTATAAAAACTTTGTAAATACCTTATAAAAACCTTATAAAAAACTTTGTATAAACCTTATAAAAACCTAATTAAAATGTTTAATGTTTTAGACCAACGCAACGAAAAATTCCATAACCATAAACAAAGATAATGGCTAGCAAAACGTTGTTAAGAATATAGGGGGAGCGGGAAAGTAACCATGGACGGGAGAGATTCAACCGGTTCAAGTAGATCTGGTTCAGGTCAATGTTTTAGACCAACACAACAACTATTCCAAAACCATAAACCAAGATAATGGCGAGCAAAACATCTATAAGAAAGAAGGGAGCGGGGCAAACAGACCATTGATAACATGGAGCAGAGAAACTCAACCAGTTCAATCAGATCTGGTTCAGATCAATGTTTTTGACCATCACAAACCACTATCTCAAAACTAGAAACCAAGACAGTGGCGAACAAAACATTGATAAGAAAAAAGAGATAGTGGAAACGAGACCATGGATGATGTGGACCAGAGCAACCCAACCATTTCAATTAAATCCGGTTCAAATCAACGATTTAGCCCATAACCATAATGGTGGATGTTATTAGGAATTCCTCTATATATTATGAGAATAAATTCTAATTCGTATCAATTGAATGTTTGTACTTTGATAAAATCTAAAATTAAATTAAACTATCTTTAAGAAATTATATTATTATCACTAGGATTCTGACCCCCGCGATGTCGCGGAGGAAGTATTTTAGAAAAAAAAAATTAAAATTGTATATTATGAAATTATTTGAATGTAACAGAATAGTTTGAATACATAAACTGTTAATAAAAATAAAATCATCAAAATGAAAACTTATAACAAAAAATATTATGTAGAATAGACGCAACTTTGCAAAACATATTGTTTAAAGTATTATAAATATAATGTATTTTTATGGAGAATTATGGTAAAGAGTTAAAATTAAAAAAAAAATCATTATGAAAAAGTGATCTTTACTGAGAATATTGAACTAATGGTTATAATGAGTAATGTAATTTTCTATTAAAGAACTATAATTAAAAATATATTTAATAATGAGTGAAACAGTATCAACAAAAAATTAAAATTAAAATACACAACTCTTAAGAACAAAATAAAATAAACTTTAAATATTAAAATAGTTTTTAACGAAAAATTACATTTAATAGAGCAACTGTAAATTCTATATTAAGTTTTATTAAATTTCTATATTACTATAATCATTTCTAAAATTTTAGTTAGATTAGAGAATAACATTAAATATTAAATATTAATATTCAAATTATTTAGATTTAACATAAAATAAAAAATTTGTTTCAACGAACAATGATTTGTAAGTTACTGATGAAGAGACAAATATATAGAGAGTTCAAAAGATATGACTTTTTAAATAGACACACCTATTAGAACGAAAAATTGTGATTAAAAAATATGAATAAAATATAGTGAAAATACACAACTCTACAATGAACAAATACAACTGTTTGAGTTTTTTAAAAAGAACAAATAAAATGAATTTTTTTACAAAAAGGTACTACGAAAAGTCGCAACTGTTGGTCTCATTTATTCAGATTGTTATTATATTTTTTAAACGGAAAGTTAAGATAAATAGACACAACTGTAAATTCAATATTAAGTTGTATTTTTCTCTATTGCTATAATCATTTCTAAAATTTTAGCTAGATTATAGACTATATTCAATTATCTAGATTCAACATAAAATAGAAAATTTGTTTCAACGAACTTGTTAGTTAGTGATGAAAAGACAAATATAAAGAGAGTTCAAAAAGCATGACTATTTAAATAGACACACCTATTAGAACGAAAAGTTGTTATAAAAAATCTAAATAAAATATAGTGAAAAGACACAACTCTACAATGAACCGATACAACCGTTTGAATTAAAAAAAAACAAAGAAAAACATTTTGTTACGGAAAGGTACTACAAAAAATCGCAACTGTTGTGTCAGCACTTTATTATACCTACAAACTCATATAAACTGCTTTTAAATAAAAGACATCTTTATTACCATATTCAAAAGTCAAATCCAAAAACTCATTATATAATCCATCTAACTCTTGGAAAAAGACTCTAGGTATAAAATTAACTAAAAGTTATAAATTAGATTCATCATTCCAAAAATCTTTTGTTAAATCAAGAATTGGAGAAATCTCTCTACTTTTAAAAGAATGAATGCTAGAGAATAATTTAGAAAGCTGTAAAAACCGTTGAGATTGAAATTTTATATTATTTGGTGTCATGACAAAAAAAAAATGAAAACAATTCAAACAGACAAATATATATAGATTTCAAAAAATACAAATATTCAAATAGACACAACTCTACAATGAACAGTTGCAACTTTACAAAAAACCGTTACAATGAACAATCGCAACTTTTTGTAAAACACACAATTTAAATTTTCTACAGATTTTTTTGGAAAATTGTCCCAAAAAGTACGATTGAAAAAACACAACTTTTGGTGGCATTTATTCGGATTGCTATTATATATAGGTATTTTCATTAAATTTTTATATATGAAAGCATCTTTATTACCATATTGAAAAGTCAAATCCAAAAACTCAATATGTAATCCATCTAACTCTTGGAAAAATACTCTAGGTATTTTCATTAAACTTTTATATTTAAAATTAACTAAAAGATGTAAATTAGATTCATCATTCCAAAAATCTTTTGTTAAAAGAATGAATGCTAGAAAATAATTTAGAAAAATATATAAATCGTTGAAATTGAAATTTTAGTTGATTTTGTATCATATCAAAAAAAATGAAAACAGTTCAAACAGACAAATATATATAGATTTCAAAAGATATGAATGTTCCAATCAGCACAACTTTAAAGTAAACAGTTGTAACTTTTCATAAATAACCGTTTTAATGATCCATCATGACTTTTCAAAAAATATCCAAAAGGTACGATTGAAAAAACACAACTGTTACAATTATATATAGGTATTTTCATTAAATTTTTATATATGAAAGCATCTTTATTACCATATTGAAAAGTTAAATCCAAAAACTCACTATGTAATCCATCTAACTCTTGGAAAAACACTCTAGGTATTTTCATTAAACTTTTATATTTAAAATTAACTAAAAGATGTAAATTATATTTATTATTCCAAAAATCTTTTGTTAAAAGAATGAATGCTAGAAAATAATTTAGAAAAATATATAAATCGTTGAAATTAAAAATTTAGTTGATTTTGTGTCATGGCAAAAAAAAATGAAAACAGTTCAAACAGACAAAAATATATAGATTTCAAAATATACGAATGTTCCAATCAACACAACTTTACAGTGAACAGTTGTAACTTTACAAAAAACCGTTACAATGGACAATCGCAACTTTTTGTAAAACGCAGTATTTAAATTTAATATAGATTTTTTTGGAAAATTATCCAAAAAGTATGATTGAAAAAACACAAGTTTTGGTGGCATTTATTCGGATTGCTATTATATATAGGTATTTTCATTAAATTTTTATATATTAAAGCATCTTTATTACCATATTGAAAAGTCAAATCCAAAAATTCACTATGTAATCCATCTAACTCTTGGAAAACCATTCTAGGTATTTTTATTAAACTTTTATATTAAAAATTAACTAAAAGATGTAAATTAGATTCATCAATCCAAAAATCTTTTGTTAAAAGAATGAATGCTAGAAAATAATTTAGAAAAATATTTAAATCGTTGAAATTGAAATTTTAGTTGATTTTGTGTCATGGAAAAAAAATGTAAATAGTTCAAACAGACAAATATATATAGATTTCAAAAGATACGAATATTCCAATCAACACAACTTTACAGTAAACAGTTGTAACTTTTCATAAATAACCGTTTTAATGATCCATCATGACTTTTCAGAAAATATCCAAAAGGTACGATTGAAAAAACACAACTATTACAATTATATATATGTATTTTCATTAAATTTTTATATATGAAAGCATCTTTATTACCATATTGAAAAGTCAAATCCAAAAATTCACTATGTAATCCATCTAACTCTTGGAAAAAAATTCTAGGTATTTTTATTAAACTTTTATATTAAAAATTAACTAGAAGATGTAAATTAGATTCATCATTCCAAAAATCTTTTGTTAAAAGAATGAATGCTAGAAAATAATTTAGAAAAATATTTAAATCGTTGAAATTGAAATTTTAGGCTATTTTGTGTCATGGCAAAAAAAAATGAAAACAGTTCAAACAGACAAAAATATATAGATTTCAAAATATACGAATGTTCCAATCAACACAACTTTACAGTGAACAGTTGTAACTTTTCATAAATAACCGTTTTAATGATCCATCATGACTTTTCAGAAAATATCCAAAAGGTACGATTGAAAAAACACAACTGTTGCTATTATATATAGGTATTTTCATTAAATTTTTATATATGAAAGCATCTTTATTACCATATTGAAAAGTCAAATCCAAAAACTCACTATGTAATCCATCTAACTCTTGGATAAACATTATAGGTATTATCATTAAACTTTTATATTTAAAATTAACTAAAAGATGTAAATTAGATTCATCATTCCAAAAATCTTTTGTTAAAAGAATGAATGTTAGAAAATAATTTAGAAAAATATATAAATCGTTGAAATTGACATTTTAGGTTATTTTGAGTCATGGCAAAAAAAAATGAAAACAGTTCAAACAAACGAATATATATAGATTTCAAAAGATACGAATATTCAAATAGACACAACTCTACAATGAACAGTTGTTACTTTACAAAAAACCGTTACAATGGACAATCGCAACTTTTTGTAAAACGCACTATTTATATTTTATACATATTTTTTTAGAAAATTATCCAAAAAGTATGATTGAAAAAACACAACTTTTGGTGGCATTTATTCGGATTGCTATTATATATAGGTATTTTCATTAAATTTTTATGTATGAAAGCATCTTTATTACCATATTGAAAAGTCAAATCCAAAAATTCACTATGTAATCCATCTAACTCTTGGAAAAACATTCTAGGTATTTTTATTAAACTTTTATATTAAAAATTAACTAAAATGTAAATTAGATTCATCATTCCAAAAATCTTTTGTTAAAAGAATGAATGCTAGAAAATAATTTAGAAAAATATATAAATCGTTGAAATTGAAATTTTAGTTGATTTTATGTCATGGCAAAAAAAAATGAAAACAGTTCAAACAGACAAAAATATATAGATTTCAAAATATACGAATGTTCCAATCAACACAACTTTACAGTGAACAGTTGTAACTTTTCATAAATAACCGTTTTAATGATCCATCATGACTTTTCAGAAAATATCCAAAAGGTACGATTGAAAAAACACAACCATTACTATTATATATAGGTATTTTCATTAAATTTTTATATATGAAAGCATCTTTATTACCATATTGAAAAGTCAAATCCAAAAATTCACTATGTAATCCATCTAACTCTTGGAAAAACATTCTAGGTATTTTTATTAAACTTTTATATTAAAAATTAACTAAAAGATGTAAATTAGATTCATCATTCCAAAAATCTTTTGTTAAAAGAATGAATGCTAGAAAATAATTTAGAAAAATATTTAAATTGTTAAAATTGAAATTTTAGTTGATTTTGTGTCATGGCAAAAAAAAATGAAAACAGTTCAAACAGACAAAAATATATAGATTTCAAAATATACGAATGTTCCAATCAACACAATTTTACAGTGAACAGTTGTAACTTTTCATAAATAACCGTTTTAATGATCCATCATGACTTTTCAGAAAATATCCAAAAGGTACGATTGAAAAAACACAACTGTTGCTATTATATATAGGTATTTTCATTAAATTTTTATATATGAAAGCATCTTTATTACCATATTGAAAAGTCAAATCGAAAAACTCACTATGTAATCCATCTAACTCTTGGAAAAACACTATAGGTATTATCATTAAACTTTTATATTTAAAATTAACTAAAAGATGTAAATTAGATTCATCATTCCAAAAATCTTTTGTTAAAAAATGAATGTTAGAAAATAATTTAGAAAAATATATAAATCGTTGAAATTGAAATTTTAGGCTATTTTGTGTCATGGCAAAAAAAAATGAAAACAGTTCAAACAAACAAATATATATAGATTTCAAAAGATACGAATATTCAAATAGACACAACTCTACAATGAACAGTTGCTACTTTACAAAAAACCGTTACAATGGACAATCACATCTTTTTGTAAAACGCACTATTTAATTTTTATACATATTTTTTTGGAAAATTATCCAAAAAGTACGATTGAAAAAACACAACTTTTGGTGGCATTTATTCGGATTGCTATTATATATAGGTATTTTCATTAAATTTTTATATATGAAAGCATCTTTATTACCATATTGAAAAGTCAAATCCAAAAATTCACTATGTAATCCATCTAACTCTTGGAAAAACATTCTAGGTATTTTTATTAAACTTTTATATTAAAAATTAACTAAAAGATGTAAATTAGATTCATCATTCAAAAAATCTTTTGTTAAAAGAATGAATGCTAGAAAATAATTTAGAAAAATATTTAAATCGTTGAAATTGAAATTTTAGTTGATTTTGTGTCATGACAAAAAAAAATGTAAACAGTTCAAACAGACAAATATATATAGATTTCAAAAGATACGAATGTTCCAATCAACACAACTTTACAGTAAACAGTTGTAACTTTTCATAAATAACCGTTTTAATGATCCATCATGACTTTTCAGAAAATATCCAAAAGGGACGATTGAAAACACACTAGTATTACTATTATATATAGGTATTTTCATTAAATTTTTATATATGAAAGCATTTTTATTACCATATTGAAAAGTCAAATTCAAAAACTCACTATGTAATCCATCTAACTCTTGGAAAAACATTCTAAGTATTTTTATTAAACTTTTATATTAAAAATTAACTAAAAGATGTAAATTAGATTCATCATTCCAAAAATCTTTTGTTAAAAGAATGAATGCTAGAAAATAATTTAGAAAAATATATAAATCATTGAAATTGAAATTTTAGTTGATTTTGTGTCATGGCAAAAAAAAATGAAAACAGTTCAAACAGACAAAAATATATAGATTTCAAAATATATGAATGTTCCTATCAACACAACTTTACAGTGAACAGTTGTAACTTTACAAAAAACCGTTACAATGGACAATCGCAACTTTTTGTAAAACGCACTATTTAAATTTTATACAGATTTTTTTAGAAAATTATCCAAAAAGTACGATTGAAAAAACACAACTTTTGGTGGCATTTATTCGGATTGCTATTATATATAGGTATTTTCATTAAATTTTTATATATGAAAGCATCTTTATTACCATATTGAAAAGTCAAATCCAAAAATTCACTATGTAATCCATCTAACTCTTGGAAAAACATTCAAGGTATTTTTATTAAACTTTTATATTAAAAATTAACTAAAAGATGTAAATTAGATTCATCATTCCAAAAATCTTTTGTTAAAAGAATGAATGCTAGAAAATAATTTAGAAAAATATTTAAATCGTTGAAATTGAAATTTTAGTTGATTTTGTGTCATGGCAAAAAAAAATGTAAACAGTTCAAACAGACAAATATATATAGATTTCAAAAGATACGAATGTTCCAATCAACACAACTTTACAGTAAACAGTTGTAACTTTTCATAAATAACCGTTTTAATGATCCATCATGACTTTTCAGAAAATATCCAAAAGGTACGATTGAAAAAACACAACTATTACTATTATATATAGGTATTTTCATTAAATTTTTATATATGAAAGCATCTTTATTACCATATTGAAAAGTCAAATCCAAAAACTCACTATGTAATCCATCTAACTCTTGGAAAAACATTCTAGGTATTTTTATTAAACATTTATATTAAAAATTAACTAAAAGATGTAAATTAGATTCATCATTCCAAAACTCTTTTGTTAAAAGAATGAATGCTAGAAAATAATTTAGAAAAATATATAAATCGTTGAAATTGAAATTTTAGTTGATTTTGTGTCATGGCAAAAAAAATGAAAACAGTTCAAACAGACAAAAATATATAGATTTCAAAATATACGAATGTTCCAATCAACACAACTTTACAGTGAACAGTTGTAACTTTTCATAAATAACCGTTTTAATGATCCATCATGACTTTTCAGAAAATATCCAAAAGGTACGATTGAAAAAACACAACTGTTGCTATTATATATAGGTATTTTCATTAAATTTTTATATATGAAAGAATCTTTATTACCATATTGAAAAGTCAAATCTAAAAACTCACTATGTAATCTATCTAACTCTTGGAAAAACACTATAGGTATTATCATTAAACTTTTATATTTAAAATTAACTAAAAGATGTAAATTAGATTCATCATTCCAAAAATCTTTTGTTAAAAAAATAAATGTTAGAAAATAATTTAGAAAAATATATAAATCGTTGAAATTGAAATTTTAGGCTATTTTGTGTCATGGCAAAAAAAAATGAAAACAGTTCAAACAAACAAATATATATAGATTTCAAAAGATACGAATATTCAAATAGACACAACTCTACAATGAACAGTTGCTACTTTACAAAAAACCGTTACAATGGACAATTGCAACTTTTTGTAAAACGCACTATTTAAATTTTATACAGATTTTTTTGGAAAATTATTCAAAAAGTACGATTGAAAAAACACAACTTTTGGTGGCATTTATTCGGATTGCTATTATATATAGGTATTTTCATTAAATTTTTATATATGAAAGCATCTTTATTACCATATTGAAAAGTCAAATCCAAAAATTCACTATGTAATCCATCTAACTCTTGGAAAAACATTATAGGTATTTTTATTAAACTTTTATATTAAAAATTAACTAAAAGATGTAAATTAGATTCATCATTCCAAAAATCTTTTGTTAAAAGAATGAATGCTAGAAAATAATTTAGAAAAATATTTAAATCGTTGAAATTGAAATTTTAGTTGATTTTGTGTCATGACAAAAAAAAATTTAAACAGTTCAAACAGACAAATATATATAGATTTCAAAAGATACGAATGTTCCAATCAACACAACTTTACAGTAAACAGTTATAACTTTTCATAAATAACCGTTTTAATGATCCATTTTCAGAAAATATCCAAAAGGTACGATTGAAAACACACTACTATTACTATTATGTATAGGTATTTTCATTAAATTTTTATATATGAAAGCATCTTTATTACCATATTGAAAAGTCAAATCCAAAAACTCACTATGTAATCCATCTAACTCTTGGAAAAACACTCTAGGTATTTTCATTAAACTTTTATATTTAAAATTAACAAAAAGATGTAAATTAGATTCATCATTCCAAAAATCTTTTGTTAAAAGAATGAATGCTAGAAAATAATTTAGAAAAATATATAAATCGTTGAAATTGAAATTTTAGTTGATTTTGTATCATAGCAAAAAAATGAAAACATTTCAAACAGACAAATATATATATATTTCAAAAGATACGAATGTTCCAATCAACACAACTTTACAGTGAACAGTTGTAACTTTTCATAAATAACAGTTTTAATGATCCATCATGACTTTTCAGAAAATATACAAAAGGTACGATTGAAAAAACACAACTGTTGCTATTATATATAGGTATTTTCATTAAATTTTTATATATGAAAACATCTTTATTACCATATTGAAAAATCAAATCCAAAAACTCACTATGTAATCCATCTAACTATTGGAAAAACATTCTAGGTATTTTTGTAGTTTTTGTAGTTCTTTGGTAGTTCCTTTACTGTAGTTTTTGTCATTCTTTGGTAAAAAACTATCACATTGGTTCAGTTTAGCCACAAGCTCATCTTTGATCTGCTTCTTGTCATTGATAAAAATGTCTTCTTTTAGCAATTTTTTGATGAAAATATCTTCTTTTTGAGGCTGATAAATGTGTTAACTTTAGGGTTTTTTCTAAGTTGGAATTAGTTTAGCTTGCTATGGTTTGTTACGGATTCTGCCTGTGCATTCCCTTTACTTTTGATTAGTGAACAATGATGAGATTTTTAGTTAGGTTTTAGCGTTTATTCCTCCGTTAGTTTGGTCATTCTTTGGTAAAGAAACTATCACATTTGTTCGCTTTAGCCACAAACTCATCTTTGATCTTTTTCTTTTCATTGATAAAAATGTCTTCTTTTTTGCTATTTCTTTGGTCTTACTTGGAAGCAATAGTCTTCTTTTTGCCTATATCAGTGTGATTAGTTAGTAAATAATGGAAGGCTTTTAGTTACGTATTAGGGTTTGTTACAGTTTTTGCTTGTGCGTTGCCTTTTTCAGGGGTTTTAGTGAACGATGAGGAGCTTTAGTTAGTATTTTTAAGCGTTTAGTCCTCCATTAGCTAGTTTGGTCATTCTTTGGTTAAAAAAAAAACTCTGTTTCAGTGTGATTAGTGAACAATGATGAGCTTTTAGCTAGGTCAGAGCGTTTAAACCTCTTTTAGTTTGGTAATTCTTTGGTAAATAAACTATCACATTGGTTGGGTTTAGCCACAAACTCATCTTTAATTTGATCTGTTTTTTTTTCTTTTTTGTCATTGATGAAACTTTCTTCTTTTTTGCTATTTCTTTGATAACAATCTCTTCTTTTTCATTGTGAAAAGTGTTACCTCTTATGGTTTTTATTTTTGTAAGTTGGGAATTGTTTAGCTTGCTTTGATTTGTTTCAAATTTTTGCTTGTGAATTGCATTTTTGCAGTGTGAGTAGTGAACAGTGAAGAGCTTTTAGTTATGGATTTTGCTTGTGCATTGCCTTTTTAGTCTTGTTATTCTTTGGTAAAATGTATTCTTTTTACTATTCCTTTCTTTCGTTGATGCCTCTAATTTGTTAAAATCGGTTGCAAATTTTCAGGGTTAAGTAACTGCAGATGGCACTCCCACCCTATGATCCCAAGTTCACAATGGCATTCCAATTCGACGACGAGCCAGAGATTGAGACTGACCATGAGCACGGTAAACTCTTTTCTTTCTTTTTGGTTTCTCTGTTTTTGAAACAAATTTTGATCTAAGAATCCCTTGTAAGACGGAAATACATTGACAGTTTTTAATCTAATTCCATTTCTGTTTTGTCTTTGCAGATGAATCTGCTTCTGCTGCTATCGTAGCTGCTGAACTGATCAGCTCTGCACGGCTTGCACTTAAGCTGGATAGTGTCCATACTGAGTACTCAGCTCAGTATTTGGTGGACAATGCTCCTGGCTCACACGGGCACAAGCTCACTGTCAAAGACTGCCTTGAGTTTGCGTTAAACAAAGGCATACCGAAAGCAGAAGATTGGCCACAGTTGGGATCTGTGTCAAAGCCTTCATCATCGTACAAACCTCCTCTCGTTTCCATGAAAGGACAAGTCATTGAGCCTAAGAATATGGATCAAGCTAAGTACGTGACTTGTTGGTGCATCAACCCGTGGGAGCAAAACTGCATGTGTTCAGTCCACACGTTGAACTTCAACAAGACGTAAGTTTCTCTGTTAGACGTTAAATTCAATATATGTGTGAGAGAGAGATATATGACAAACATTTGATCTAATGATAGTTGTACATTTGTTTTGTTGTGTGGTAGGGAATTTACTGTGGTTCTTCAGGTGAGCCAGCCACCTATGTTGGGCTTAGAGATGGGATCGTTCTTAAAGTTGAGAAGATTTATGGAAAGTCCATCGCAACAGTGAAGATATGGTACAAGCAGAAGTTCATGTTTCTCAAAGTGGCTCTGAGCAGAATATTTTGTTACATCGATCGTGGCCCAGGGCTGCCGGACATAGGGTCATCAGTCCTTCTTGTAGACTTTTGTGTCCCACGCTTATCCATCTATTAAGCATCATCTGTTATCTTAATAAGTATCTAGTGGAAGAATATGTTTCTGGAGACTGTTTTAAAAAAAAAATGTAAGAGTACCCTTGATCCCTCTACTTTCTAAAGACATATTATGGATGATCGCTTTGTTATTTAAGTTTCAGCTACTTATCTTTAAGACCTTGAATTGTGTGCTTTAGTTTTGTTAAAGTCAGTCCTTTCATATGCACGAAGGCAGCCATGATTTGTCAAATCTGATATTAAATAGGTAATAGAAGAGTATTTAGTTGGAGAGAGAGGGTTTTGGGATTACTGAGTCTTTGGGGTTTATGTTTGCTGGGAATGAAACAGAACACCGAGACCAAAACCAAACAAAAACACAGGATCGACATAAGATAAAGAGATTGAAAAGAAGATGCAAAGTAAAATATGTCTATGCGAACTTGGATAGTTTGTTTGGAAAATGTCTTGTCGTAAAAGTATCTCGAACTATCCAAGTGTAGAAGGAAGAGAACATAAGCAAGCGTAGAACTATTTTTCTACTAACACTATAACCTAATAACACAAATAGATCCTACTAAACCCTGATTTCCAACCATAGGCTACCCACCAGGAACAACCTTGCAGCTAGTTTCAAATATCAAGGTTGTTCTTTATTGTTTGCATCGGTTTCTTCCTCAGAGCTTCTGACTCTCTCTGAAGTGCACTGATCCGATTCTGGAATGTCCTCAGCTGATCAGAATTGAATAATATCACTCCCAACAATCTTTTAACAGAAAGAAGAAAGGTAGCAGCATGTCATAGCAAATAAACATCAGAATCTCACATAAGGTGCAAGAACGCTGCTCTCTTGTGTATCTTGGGCAAGTGCTCGTACTAACCTCTCCTCAGTGCCTGTATAATCAGATAGTTATTGGAACTTATTTCCTCACCACTTAAAATAGCTTTGATATATAAAAGAACAAGGAAATTAAACACTGCAATGCATTCTCTAGTAAAAAAAAACAAACCTGGAACACACTCTGGTAGCAATATTCTCCCACTTGAAGAACCTTGTTAATTTAAAACGGGTTAGGTTATGCACAACACAACAGTTATAACAGTGATCATGAAAACAACCTTGTTGATTTATATAAGCTATAACACCCAAAAGCTTAACATAGATCAAAATAAAATCCTCAAAACAATAAAAGAAAAGGTTAAAAAGAGAGACATGAAGCAACAATATTCAGCTTTTTTTTTTCTGGTATATATAGAAACTTCTTTAATGATTATACTAAAACCCTAGGAAAAGATCTGAAACATATATGCTAACTCTTGTAAATATTTCTCTACAAGCCGTTTACACCAAACAATTGAATCAAACCAGCTAAACAGACATCATTTGATGCAAATAGCAAGGTGAACATGGTAAGAGTTGGCACCTCACTAGAGCAATAAAACCAGAGCCAAGCAGTAAACTTTATAAAACAGCAATGAAAAACCTGAAGAATGTTGACTCTGCCAGCCACATCAGGCCTATCCACCGTGACCTGTCGATCAAACCTTCCAGGCCTCAACAGCGCCGAATCAAGAACATCCTCAGAGTCTCCATTGAGCATTTGTGTTGATGAGTTGGGATCTCAACATCTCGGCCAGCTGCTCTTCTTCTTGAAAAACCATTGTCGATCATAATAAGCCGCCAGGCTAAGCAAGCCTTATGTCAAACAGATGTATGATTCAGATAGGCTAAGCAAGCCTGGTATAACTACTAAGAAACAACAATGCTTATTAGTAACCTCCTCTCAAAATTCAAAATTAGATTCAAGAAAGAAAATTGCAACTAGAAACATTATACTTCTAAACCAAGACAAAGCATATAAAAAAAAAAAGAGAGAAGAATTTGACATCATATACAAGAACACAGCACGATAAAACGCTAAACCAAGACTCAAAATAAGAGCAACGAACGAGTTAACAACGAGTTCTTCAATCTTCAAAAAAAAATCAGACCCAGAAGAAGATTTTAATAGATCATCGCATTGACATTAAGGTCCGTACCTTCTTCTCCCGCTCTTCCCTTTTTGCTTGAGGAGTGCTCTTCAGTTTCTCGATCTCCTTCATCACAATCTTCTCTACTTTGTCAATAGAGTTTAGTAGCTTCTTCCCGGCTGTGATGAACCCTGCTTCGTCCTCGTCCTCAGCTATCGATATCTCCACCAACATCTTATGGACTTTTGCCATTGACGGTTTCATGATCGAGTCGCTCTCGGTAGAAAGAAGAGAAGAAGAAGAAGACGAGTGAGGATGTAGAAATTAAAGAAGAAGAAGAGGAATCGAATCAGAAGATGGATGATGATGTAGAAAGAAAAAGAAGAAGAAGAAGAGTCAGAATCAGAAGACGAATCAGAAAAAGGAAACCCTAAGAGAAACAATTTTCTAAGTTAAATTTTTTACTCACAGTATCAACCTTTTTGATCTTTTAAGTGTAATTTTTCTAAAACCTCTTTTAGGCGATAGTTTGTTAAGCTCATATACAAGTATAATTTTTCATCTAAGTTTCTGTTGTAAACCGACAATATGTACTTACGAATCAATATTATTTTTCAAAGTATAAAAATTGATTAAAATAGTGAAAATACACTAGGTTGACCCAAATTTGGGTAAAAATAACTCAATTGACATGCTATAGTATCTCATTATAGATTGACATAATATTTATGTAAAAAGACCAAAAACCCAAAAAAATAATAATTAAGTTTTTTTATTAGAAAAAACGAAAATTTGAAATAAAAAAAGAATAAAACAAAAAAAATATATATAATATATAAAATAATAAGTTAAAATATGATTTTTAAATTTTTTTATTTGAAAATATGTTTATAAAAATATTATGTATTAAAATATGATTTTTTGAAAAAAAAATTCGAAAACATGTTTTATAAAACTATAATGAAATAAAATATGATTAAAAATATTATTTAAAAAATATATCTGTGTTGATGTTTAAAATATAATTTTCTTCAAATCTCTAGAAAAAGAATATGATAAAAAATCTGATATATAAAATTATGATTTGTCAAAAAAAAGATGTATAAAATATGACTTAAAACATATATCTATGTTAATGTATAAGAATATGATATATAAATAGAAAATAGAGAAACAGTTAATGATTTTAATGGTGAATATGGCAACTAATCTAAACAAATTTGGTAACAAACATCAGATTTTTGGAAGCCAAAAATAAAACTGTTATAACAAAAAACAAATCTGCTATAACATAAAATAAATCTGTTGTCACTGTAATTACATCTAATAAATCTGTTATCAAACAACAGATTTTTTGAAGCCAAAAACAAAGCTGTCATAACATAAACAAATCTGCCATAACATATGGTTTTAATGTAAGTCTCTTTAGCAATATTAAAAAACTTTAACAAAACTGTTATCAAACGACATATTTTTAGTTAAATTAAAAAATCTGTTGTAATATGAAATAAATCTATTATCACTAGACGTCAAACTAGTAATTATTTTTTTATAAAAAAATCTGTCACGATACGACAGATTTTTAGCGAAAAAATAAATCTGTAACAACTATAAAAAATAAATCTGCCACATATTATAACCAATCTACCATATATTATGAAAGTCTGTAGTGTCTTTATAAATAAGTCTGCCGTTAAAATAAATCTGTCACTAATTATAAATCTGTCGTAACTATCTTCAAATAAATCTGTCATCCAAAATAAATCTGTCGGACATGCACAAATAAATCTGTCGTGCAAAAACAAATCTGTCGTAAATAAACAAATCTGTCACAACTAGTCCGACAGACTTTTGAAAATATTTTTATTTTTTTTAAAAATGCTAGAATTTTTTAAAGGGTAAATTTGACTTTTTATTTTTTTCTAACAAAACAAAAAAAAGTATTTTAGGCATAAAAATAACCCAACTAATCCTTATATTTTATGAGTTAATTAAGTAATTAATCTCTTAATTGTTTAGTTTAAGCTTTAAGGAGAAACAACAAAAAAAAGTTTCAAAAAATCTCTCGAACACAATAATGTGATAAATAAAAAAATAAAAAAAGATAGTACTGTAGTAGACTCGTACAACGTTTCGCGTTTGTTGCTAACGCTAACGCGGAAAAAGCGTTTCGCTTAGGCGTTTTTATGGAAGAGTAAAGCTGACAGTCGGGATCATCATCTTCCTCTTCCAAATCAAAGCTGAGATTCAGATTTTTCTCTAGTCCGCCATAGATAATGGCGACTAAGGCGGCTTCGTCTTCGAGCCTCCCGAAATCTGGAGCCATCTCCAAAGGCTACAATTTCGCTTCCACTTGGGAACAGGTAAATCAATCGCACAATCTGGATATGGATTCACTGTGGCCTGGCCTCGTTTTCTCCTCATATAATGTTGTAAAATGTGGTTAACTTACTTCCAATTGCAGAGCGCTCCTTTGACTGAGCAACAACAAGCAGCTATAGTTTCTTTATCACACGCAGTAGCTGAGCGGCCATTTCCTGCCAATCTTGTGAGTCTGGTGTTTTCAATTTCTCCATGTTTTCCATTTTTTTTTGTGTTTGTTTTGGTTTTGATGTCAGTTGTTAGTTCATGGTTATAGGTAAATGAGCATGCAATTCACAGGCCAGAGAATGGCTTGTCTGTCTCAGTAGAGGACACAAATTTGGAGGATTCTGGAGCAATTGAAGCTGTTTTGGTTAATACAAATCAGGTGATTCGATAAAAGTTCTTATGGCGGTACTATAGGAGTTGCATTTGTCTTTTCTTGCATCTCTCTATGTATACTACTAATGCTTCTTCCTTTTGACGTATTTTGTTTTTGTTACAGTTCTACAAATGGTTTACTGATCTTGAATCAGCGATGAAGTCTGAGGTTAGTGGTGTTCGTTTTGTTCCTAGGTTCAAAGTTAGGGAACATTACTTGGAAATGTGTCTGAATGATTTGTTCTGACATAGACAGAGGAAAAGTATCGGCACTATGTCAATACTTTAACTGAGCGCATCCAGACGTGTGATGATATACTTCACCAGGCAGGTTTCCATCAAATTTTGCACATTCCTGTGGTCTTGCTTTGCCAGTAAATTATAAGACATCTGCTTCACTATTGACCTTACGATTTGTCCTGTGCAGGTTGATGAGACACTTGACCTATTTAATGAACTGCAGCTTCAACATCAAGGAGTAACAACAAAGACTAAAACTCTTCATGATGCATGTGACCGGCTGGTATTGTTTTCTCTGTCTTTTTATGCAGTCAGATGATTACCTCTTGCACGTTTTCCCGTCCTACGTGCGATATTTAATATCGAAATGACAACGAAAACTGTTTTTCCGTCCTATTGCCTGAGCTAATTTTCACTTTCTTTCACCTTTTCTAGTTAATGGAGAAACAGAAATTGATGGAATTTGCAGAAGCTCTAAGGAGTAAGCTCAACTATTTTGATGAATTGGAGAATGTAAGATTAATATTCTGGCCTACCAACATATTTTTTTTTGCCACATGTCAATGTATCAGTGTGTAGTTGATTGAGGTCGTCCTCTTGTCTTGCTCATTAGTCATTATCATTATGTATTTTAGTTTTGGCTTACCTGGGGTACTTAGTTCATAGTGTATGTTGCCTACTGAATCCTGGCTGTAGTTTTAAGAGGAAGTACCTCAGCAAGGTCTTAAAATGCTCTAATATCTCCTTCCTCTTTCTTTTTTTTTTTCGCAGATATCCTCCAATTTTTATTCTCCAAATATGAATGTATCAAATTCAAACTTTCTCCCACTATTGAAAAGGCTTGATGAATGCATATCGTGAGTAAATGAGGTTGCGTTTAATATTTTTACATTCACTACCTGGCAATTTTCTAGAAGAATGCCGCACCGAAGTTCTTCTTCTCCCTTGAACTGATTATAATGTCTCGAGCTCTGTAGGTACATCGAAGATAATCCTCAATATGCAGAGTCGAGTGTTTATTTGCTCAAATTTCGTCAGCTCCAGGTACTAAGAAGGGCCTTCCCTTTCTCTCTCTCTTTCCCCTTTCTAACTCACAGAGAGAGGTGTGAATTTACCATTCTTCTCATCCACAAATTCATACACTGTTTCCAGAATTATACGGGAGATAAGTACCTTGTAATTTGTTCTAGAGAAGACTAACATCTACAATTTTTACAGTCACGGGCCTTGGGCTTGATACGAACTTACATTCTTGCAGTGCTCAAAACTGCTGCTTCCCAGGTAATTTTCTTTGAAATATGTCTCTATTCTTGCACAGCTTAGACACAACATGTCTATAGTTCTTGTGACTATGTATTTTCATATATATTGCATATCATGCATGTAATCTATGCAGGTAGAGTGAATTATGTAGTTATGCGTACTTAACTTAAGACATACATCATGTCTGTTGTCAGGTTCAAGCAGCATTTCGTGGGCCAGATGGAAACAAAACATCTGTCTCAGAGGGTGTCGAGGCATCTATTATATATGTTCGCTTCAAGGCTGCTGCAAGTGAGGTGATACCTTATGGCTTTCTTTAAATGTCAGTGCAGAAGTACTAGGGTCATAATATTAGATAAGAGAACAATGAGGAATAGCTTTTGTAGCATCATTCAGAGTCAATTTTGCTAGTTTAGTCTTGACATTATGACTTGGCTGTATTTTCTTTCTTTTGACATTGAACGTCGAAAAAACTATTTGTCCAGCTTAAACCTGTATTGGAGGAAATCGAAAGTAGGTCATCAAGAAAGGAATATGTTCAAGTCCTTGCAGAATGCCACAGACTTTACTGTGAACAACGGCTCGCGCTTGTGAGTTCATTTTCCGGAATTCAATATGGTTTAGTGTCTGTCTGCAAGTAAATAGAATTGACTGTTTACTCTTCATTTCGTATTATCAGGTCAAAGGCATAGTTCACCAACGGGTATCTGATTTCTCCAAGAAAGAAGCACTGCCATCTTTGACTAGATCGGGTTGTGCATATCTGATGCAGGTATATGAAGGAAAGTTAAGGGATGAATACCTTGTTTTATTCACTAGGAGCTGTACCAGTTTAGTAGAAAAGGGTCGTATCATCATGAGGACTAGAAACATGTAAGAAAATTGGGAATGTTTATATAGCTGTTAATCTGTGAGATCTCAAAGGTCAGACGAAGGTCTGTTTGAGAGAGAGAGAACGGCTGGATTATTAGCTTTAGCAACTGAGGATTTTAGAGGTCGTTGATGGACTTGGTTTTGCAAAATATGAAATTAGTGTACCACACTTCTTAACCTCCATTATGAATTTCAGGTTTGTCATATGGAGCATCAACTGTTTACTCATTTCTTTCCAGCATCATCAGAAGAAGTTTCAAGTCTGGCACCTTTGGTGGATCCTTTGTAAGTTTATATGTGCCGTGCTTTCACCATCACTGTTTCTGTTCAATTTAAACCTAAAATGAACTTTGGTGCCTTTTATACTGAGATACAAACAGCTGATACCAACTGAATTATTTCGAGCCATAAGCATCTAATATTTTTAACTTAGTAATTAAGAAGCTACGTTTATTCGACTTCTCGTTCTCTTACACCATATTGTTAACTGTTTTCGTTTGTTATATCTTATTTTAGTGCATTCAGTTTATCATATTTGCTTGTCCCCGAACAGGTCCACATACTTGTATGACATTTTACGCCCAAAACTAATTCACGAAGCAAATATCGATCTTCTTTGTGAGCTCATTCATATCCTTAAAGTTGAAGTCTTGGGGGAGCAGTCAGCTAGACAGAGTGAACCCCTTGCTGGACTGCGGCCTACATTACAAAGAATTTTGGCCGATGTCAATGAGAGGTTGACTTTCCGTGCCAGAACATATATTCGAGATGAGGTATACAGCATTGGGATAGTTTTCCTACAAGTTCTTTACCTTGGCCTTCATTTCCATATTTGTGGTCTTCTCATTAGCGATTATGTAGAAACAGTGAACTTTGTATGCTATCACCACTAAGACGAGTCACCCTACTATTGATAAGATGAAAGTGTTATAACTGTGATACTGAACGACCTTTAAATGGAGAAAATTTGCTACAGTTTCGGCGGTGTTATCCTTTTTCGTATTAGAAGACTTTGCTTTCTTGAGCTGCTCTGATTGAATCCACTTCTTACTTCTGTAGATCGCAAATTATATTCCCTCTGACGAAGATCTGGATTATCCTGCAAAGCTGGAGGGATCTTCTCTTAATACAACATCTGAAACTAATCTAGGGGTAAAACGAAATTCTCAAATTATTCCTGTGGGTTTGGTAATCTTTAGCTGTATACTTATATTCTAGGATGCAGGATGATGAACACGCTGATGTATTTAAGACTTGGTATCCACCTTTGGAAAAGACGCTCTCTTGTCTATCTAAATTATATCGATGCTTGGAGCCTGCAGTCTTCACTGGATTAGCACAGGCAAGACTATAAGTAACTTTATTGCTTCTCAATCTGTCAAAGAAAACACACCAATTCATGTTTAGGCAACTTGTCTAATAAACCATATCGTCTGTTCCACAGGAAGCTGTAGAAGTTTGCTCTCTGTCAATTCAAGTAAGCAAGCTAAACAACCAGATTTTCCCCGCCTTGATATTTGTTCCTTATTCAGTTTTCCTTATTTTCAATGACATTATCAATTTTATATTACACGAAGATGTGCCATATTCTTGTTAAAAAATTTGTAGTTGTTTTTTGGTTGATTCTAAGTACCAAACTTTTACATCTGCTCCACGTTTTGTCAAATATGCAACAGAAAGCCAGCAAGCTTATCATTAAGCGATCAACTACAATGGATGGCCAGCTTTTCCTTATCAAGCATCTTCTTATCTTGAGAGAACAGGTTAGGGATAAATCTATCTTTTGTTTGCTTCTTTTGCTATTAAGTATTAAGTCAATGAGTTTTGAAAGTATTGTTTGTTTCCAGATTGCGCCTTTTGACATTGAATTTTCAGTCACCCACAAAGAGCTTGATTTCTCTCATTTACTGGTTAGTTCTTCGACATTCAAGTCTAATTTGTATAATAACCCTTTCTTTCTCGCCTTTGAGAGGTCATTATTTTGGTGCACGTTTCATTCTTTACTGATGAATTTGTTAACTTTCTATGATTATTCATTTCAAAAATGTGGTTAGGAACACTTGAGAAGGATACTTAGAGGTCAAGCGTCACTTTTTGACTGGTCTAGGTCAACCTCCCTAGCAAGGACCCTGTCACCTCGAGTTTTGGAAAGTCAAATAGATGCAAAGAAGGTTGGTGATTTCTCTTCCATCCACAATCAATTTGCATATGTTCTAAATAATTACATAAGTTTTTCATTCAGATGTGTTGATCTCATTTTACCTTGAGCATCTTTCTGCATGACTGATGTACAAAAAAAATTAATTTCAAAGTCTGGGTTATATTTCTGCTAAGACAGTTCTCAAGAGATATGGCAAGTTTTTTTGGTTAGTTTGTTGGTTGTGTCTTGCTTGCCTGGACGTCTCATTCTATGCCTAGGTCCTTGCATTACTTGTTATGATAGGGACTGATGCGTAGACCTTTGTTTTCGCAGGAACTGGAAAAATGTCTTAAGACAACTTGTGAGGAGTTCATCATGGCAGTCACTAAGCTAGTTGTGGATCCTATGCTTTCATTTGTGACCAAGGTTGGTTTCTCCTTTCCTTTGTTCTGGGAAACATGTTTTTACAAAGTTTTCTTGAGACTCTAGATGTATTCAGTATTGTTTGTTATTAAATACAATGCACTGATAATAAGAAGATGTTTGTCTAAAGAATTTCCTCTCCTAATGGACTAGCATAACAGTTTTGTTTTGTTTATACATTGTATAATTGTATATGAAGGTCACAGCCATAAAAGTTGCTCTTTCCACCGGAACTCAGAATCAAAAAGTTGATTCTGTCATGGCTAAGCCGTTGAAGGAACAAGCTTTCGCTACACCGGATAAGGTGGCTGAACTTGTTCAAAAGGTATGAGATAATCTAGAGATGGCAGTCATTTATTGTTCCCTTTTAATAAGCTCTGAAGGATGCACCTTCCGTTTCTAAGCCATGATACTGAAAACTCTGTTCATAGGCAGTGTAAGCCTCTAAGTACCAACGAATATAGATGCAAATGATAGTATGATACCTTGAACACGTTGTGGTTCCTTAGGTAATTTTCTTATTGTTTGAACCGATATGAAAATAGAGAATCAGCGTAGAAAACAACCCGCAATGGCTTTTTGTATGTTTAAGGTTTTATTACCTTTATAACTCAGAATGCAAAAGGAAATCTCTCATATGTGCCTTTAACCAGGTATATGCTGCAATACAGCAAGAGTTGCTTCCGATTTTAGCAAAAATGAAACTCTATTTGCAAAACCCATCAACAAGGACCATACTTTTCAAGCCAATCAAGTAAGTCCATTTCTCTAATTTTTTATTAACCATATAAACTATATCTTTTGGCTGGTTTACATATCTGTGTTACGTTTTTCCTAATCCCTTTGTATCTGAACCCAAATCTCTTGCTAGTTTGAATACGGAAAATGAATGGTCTATGTATATGTTTTGTAGGTCAAATATAGTGGAAGCACATACCCAAGTGGAGTCCTTGCTCAAAGCTGAGTACACAGCAGACGAACAAGCCAGTATCAGTATGATCTCCAATCAGGATTTGCAAACCCAACTCGATAATTTCCTTTAAAGTCATGGCTCAGTGGAAATACCCATGTTTTTGATTTCTTACGCTTTACTTCCTCGGATTTTATAGAGATTTAATTCTTTGGACTTCTTTGTTAGCTACTTAACAAGAGTACGCTTTATATTAGCATGGTATTCAAATTAGCATGGTATGATGATAGTCTCAGGTCCCGTAGTAAACTTTTTAATAATGGAATGGTTTTCCCATTAATAGTCCACATTCTAAAACTTGATATTACATCTTCTTTCTCAATATATAAATAAACGCGGGAAAACAATACGATCTGATGCTAAATTAGGACGTTTTTTTGGGTTAAATGACATAATAAATCTAATAAACTATGTATGCCAAATGCCATTTATATTTCATCATTCTTCAATATATAAGTGTTTTGTTATTTTGATTAAAAAAAAATTACTGATTATTTTTATGTTTTTTTTGTAACATTCATGATTTCAATACGATCTGATACACAATTTAAAAAAAAAACTAGCTAATTATTAAAACAAATTTTAAGCTTTTAGTATAATAGTTTAGGGTTTTAGGCTATTTATCTGATATACACCACTACTTCTCTAAATCAAACTCAAATTTTCAAAATAAAACAAAACTGATTATTACGCTTAGGGTTTACGTTAAGGTGCATCCTTCAGAGCTTAGGGTTTACGTTTCTAATACCCATGTTTTTTTATTTCTTACGCTTTACTTCCTCGGATTTTTATAGAGAGATTTAATTCTTTTGACTTCTTTGTTATCTACTTTAATTTTGGTCCAAAAAAGTGTCTTGTTACTGATTAATTTTTAATTCTTTGGCCAACATTCATAACATTCATGATTTTGTTAGCAATTTCAGGGTACTTATTTTATAATCTAGTTACATGTTGATACACAATTAAAATAAAAACACTAGCTAATTATTGAAACAAATTTGAAGCTTTCAATATAATATTTTAGGGTTTCCAGGCTATTTATCTGATATACACCACTTTAAATCAAACTCGAATTTTCAAAATAAAACAAAACTGTTGACTATAACATTTATTAGATTAGGGCAACGTAAAATGCGAATATAAAAATATATGTTGAGTTTTATGAAAATATTTGGATTTGATGTAGTATTCCGCATTTTGATTTAAGATTATATTTAATAGTTAAAAAAATCAGATTTAAAATTCAGGCACTCCATCTTCTAATATAGTTTAATTGTAATTACATGATAATAATATAATCTGATTTTAGTTCGGTTCTATTTGGTTCAGTTTTTTTGGTTTGGTTCTTCTGTTCCAGCTCTTTAGGATCCATAAGAGTCTTTCGTTCGGTTCGGATATTTAAAAGAAATCCAAAAAATAACCGAAGTCGATGGATATCTCTATTTGGTTCCAATTATTTTACCCAAAATACCCACAAAATAACCAAATTGAACAAAATTGACAAAAATGTATTGGACCGAAAATCGGTTGGTTTCGGGGTTGGACCAAATTTTAGTAGACTTAGTTGTAGGCTTGATATTCGTTTAGGTTAGGCCTACAACTAAGTCTACTAAAGTTTAGACCCTCTTTTGGTTCGGTTCGGTTTGGTTTGGTTTGGTTCTTCCGATCCGGTTCTTATAAAGTAAACTATCCAAGCTTTATCTGGGCCAAGTTGAGACCTACTATAGAGAATTTCAAGCCCAATATACCAACAAAACATTACCTGAAACTGAAAGAATCAATCAGGAAAAAACAAAACAATCTCAGAAATCAAAAATAACCGATGGGGAGGAAGAAGGGATTGCCGGAGTTCGAAGAGTCGGCGCCGGATGGATTCGATCCGGAGAATCCGTACAAGGATCCGGTTGCGATGGTTGAGATGAGAGAACACATTGTTCGTGAGAAGTGGATTCATATCGAGAAGGCTAAGATCTTGCGTGAGAAGGTCAAATGGTGCTACCGCGTCGAAGGCGTTAATCACTACCAGAAGTGTCGCCATCTCGTTCAGCAGTATCTCGACGCCACTCGCGGCGTCGGTTGGGGCAAAGACCACCGTCCTATCTCTCTTCACGGTGAGCTTGTTTGAATGCTTTATTGAGTTTCTTAGGGCTTTTTTTTTTTTTGCTTAATCTTTGAAATTTGAACTCAGTTACTCTTACTGTATTTGAATGATGAAATCAAATGTGGCTCAAGTGATTCACTTTACATCGGAGTTGAATTTGTTGTAGAATTGGTCTCAGACTCTCCAGTAGTATACCTAATTCTTTGGTTAGGTGTATATGTATTGAACTATTTTTTTTTGTTATATTTGATTTTGTGAAACCAGGTCCCAAGCCAGTAGCTGTTGAAGAATCTGAATAATGTTGTCTGCCTGATTGATCTTAGGTAAGGTAACTAGCTGGTGTTTGAGTTAAGTAGTGTGTATTTGCTTGCAAGAACTTGATCAGTGCTTTACTTGTTATTAATCTGGAAGTGGAAGAAGAAGAAGAAAGATTAGACATTTTTTAGCATTTCTTGTGTGGAGTATTTTACTAGTTAACTGGATACGGGTTGTAGTATTTACTGTGGGAGAAAACTAGAACATGAACTTTGGAATAGTTATTTATATATGAATTGATGAGGTCTTAGAGTGACAGTTTTGTGGCGAATATGGACGCATTGGTGATTGTTGATATCATCAATTTGCTTGCAGTCACGGTGAAAGTTAGGCATGGATTATATCACTGGTGATTTAAGAGATAGGACATGTTTTGGACTGTTTAGAAATGAATTAGTACTCGTTTTTGGTACATTTTGGGGACATATGGTTGGTTTTAGAATACCAATCTGCTTGCAATGGTTCTACATCTTTACGCTGCAATAGAGCTTAACCTAGTCACAGATTTTCATTGATGATTGAAGAGATGAGACATGTTTTGGACCAACATTTAAATTTTCATCGATGAGAACATGTAATAATGTTCCACTGGGATTATGCCCTCTAGTGGTTTTATTTCGGGTTAAAGATTTTAAAGGTAATTTTTATGCTCCAATGATGCAGGTGAGTGAAAGCTTTGATATCGGACGTAAATTGAGTCTATGTCGCAAATTAATGAGTCCATGAAAGGTTGTTGCTTGATTTGTGCTTTTTGTTTTCGTTAAAACATTTTTTACTAGTTGGACTGTTCACTTCCAGTTAGTTATTAAAATCAAATAATTTTTGCTTTCCTGTTGTACATTGATTCCCTGTTTATTGGAAATAATGAAACTCTCAAGTACCTTTTTTACCAAGTGTTTGTAGCCTCTTTCTTCTTATATTTTATTAAGACCTTATCTGATTAAACAAACAAAAAGTGTAATTGTTATAATAACTCCATAGTCTCCCTTTATTTCAAAACTGTAGGATTAGTGTTTTACAAAAACATCTTTAGTATTGTCCATAACGGATTGTTAATGGAAATTATTATTAAATCTCTAAGTAGTTCAAACTTTTATGGAGTTTTGTTATCATATGTTAAATGGTGATAAAGACAGGTAAGGACCACAGACAAACTGAGTCAGAAAACAAAAGACAAACAAACAAAAAGATAAAACTTAGAGAATGGGTAAGAAAAAAAAACCATAAAAGACCCAAAAACATAATCCAAGTCTGACCAATACAATCGCAAAGATTTGGATCAACTTCGGTGCATGAGGCCAGATCATCAGTACAATGTCTTTTCCCTTTGTACAAACCAACAAAAAAATGGGTATGGCCAAACTTCAATAATACACCATGTCTTTTACCCCTTATCAAATTTCACTACACTTGCTTAAAGACTTATATAAGTATGTTCATCAGCAGGTAATCTTAAGATTCAACAATATTAACATGTATAGGACAAGACTCAAGAACTTAAGCTAACGAGTCCTTACTGACATAAGAAAGACGTGTCAGTAAAAAATCTTCAAGAGACTTATAGGAATTGTCTTTGTCTATTCCCATTGAAAAAGTTTATTATAAACCTACCTAAGAAGAGTCGTTTGTCAGTGCCCATTATTCTCCATCCTTCTTAGCCCTTGTCTTCTTCATTGTCTCCTTTTTCTCACTTTAAGATCTTTTTCGTTCTTAGCTCATGACAAGTCACCAAAATATCTAAAGTATAAGACCTTTACTGTTTTGTTACCTGATAACGCCACTCTCATCTTCTAGTTTGATTTCCTTTCTTAACTCTGCTTCATGTTTTGTGCAGAAATTATGATTCCGAAGTACCAAGAAGATGTCAAGCAGCCACGAGCGTGCGACCTGTGTCTGAACAAACACGCGGTATGGTACTGTGCATCAGACGATGCTTTCTTGTGCCATGTTTGCGATGAATCAGTCCATTCTGCAAACCATGTGGCGACAAAACACGAGAGAGTTTGGCTTAGAACAAATGAGATACAGAACAATGTGCTCCAAGGAACAACATCACACCCGGTTTGGCACAGCGGGTTCAGAAGAAAAGCAAGAACACCTAGGTCCCGGTGTGAGAAAAAAACACAACAGAAGATAGATGATGAGAGAAGAAGAGAAGACCCTCGTGTTCCCGAGATTGGAGGCGAAGCAATGTTTTTCATACCAGAAGCAAATGATGATGAAAATGATACGACTTCTCTTGTGCCAGAGTTTGAGGAATTCACAGTCACAGAGATGGGGTTCTTCTTGAGCAACCACAATGGTGCTCAAGAAACAACGAAACAATTCAACTTTGAAGATGAGATTGATGCAATGGAGAATCTATATTACAATGAAGAAGAAAAAGCAGCTAAAACTAATGGAGCTGAAGCATGTCCTGGACAATCTTTGATGAGCTGCAAGAAAGATTATGACAATGTCATTGCGATTTCAGCAAAGACAGAAGAAACTGAAGATTACGAGGATAATGCAAGGCAGGGGAACATGTTACTTAGACTGAATTACGAAAATGTTATAGCAGCTTGGTATAAACAAGAATCTCCAAGAGAAGCAGCAAGAAACCAGACTGAGTTGTTCAACACAAGTAACTTCCAGCTAGTTCCACCAGTAAGAGCTCTTACTTAATCTTATGAATTCTTACAAAAATGTTATCATAGAAAAGACTTCTATTGTAATGCTTCTTGATTTCAGGGGATAGAGGAGAAGAGAGTAACCAGCAGAAGTGAGAGAGAAGCTAGAGTTTGGAGATACAGAGATAAAAAAAAGAATCGTTTGTTTGAGAAGAAGATAAGGTATGAGGTTAGAAAGGTTAACGCGGACAAAAGACCGAGAATGAAAGGTCGATTTGTCCGAAGATCTTTAGATCCCGAGTCTTAGGTATATCAAATACTCTCAGTTTCTGCTTTGTGCGAATTCTTGTCAAATAAAAAAGACTACTGCAAAGACACGGAAGCTAGTCCAAAAGTACAAAAGCTCGTGTGGAACATACTTCGTTCTTGCAAGAGTTTGGTATAGGTTTTAAATGTTATCCCAAACTATAACATGTTTACAACTTTATTCTTAATTATAAGAAAAAATTACTCAATGTTATCCAAAAGTTGGTTTATTCCTGATATGAATACATTATCTAAAAATTGCTTAGATATTTAGTGTTATGAGTGTAATTACAATTTACCTCTTGGATTTATTTTTTCGATTTTAATTAAAAAATAATAAAAAATACACATCATCATTAAAATACGCGTCATCTTCCATAATCCACGTCACAACCCGAAAAAAAAAATTAACGGCTGAGTTACAGTATTTACGGGAAAACAAAAGGTCTCGTCGATTCATATGACAGCTGAGTTATAATGTTTTGTGGCTGAGTTATCACAAGAAATAATCTGAAAGCAAACAGTTGATTTATATTACTTGACGGCTGAGTTATAGTATTTACGGAAAAACGAAAGATCTCGTCGATTCATATGACGGCTGAATTATAATGCTTTGTGGCTGAGTTATCACAAGGAATAAACTGAAAGCGGAAAACGAAAGGTCTCATTGATTAATATGATGGCTGAGTTATAATGCTTGACGCCGAGTTATTGCACAAAATAAAACAAATGTATTACAATAATACTACATCGGACAAGTTTTCGCATTGTGTCCAACTTGTTTACATCGAGAACATGCGTTTAGCTCATGACTTAACGCTTTCAATCCGTAGTCATCAAAAAAAAGCTTGTCGTGTGTTGTTTCTGCATCTATCTGCACAACTCTACACTCTCTATCGTCGGTGTTAAATACATATTTGCATTTCTTTACCCAGTTACCGGAAACAACAATTACCAGAACTGGATCCATGAAAGAAAATGAAGAAGAATGAGAAAAATTAATAAGAATGAGGAAAATTAATAAAAATGAGTGTAATTAAGAAGTGAAGAACAAGGAGAAAAAGAAGGGGAAGAACAAGATGAAGAACACTTATTAACCAGTTGAAGAACAAGAGTTGAAGGAACGACGTTTCGTATTTCCGGAGAAGATGATAACATAGAATGCTGACATGGATAATGCGTCCGAAGTGGCAAGTCAGCCCCAAATGAACATGTAAATCAGCCTAATTAAATCAGCCATCAAACAAAATTATAACTCAGCCGCAACATGAATAATATTACAGTAATTAAAAAGCCAAAAAATGGCTCCCAAATCCAGCCGCTTAATGTCATAACTCAACTGAAAATTTGTAACTCAGCCGTATCGTTTAATAAGTCAGCCGTAACTGAATGATATTCTAGTAGTTAATATTTTGCTATTAAGTCAGCCGTAAAATGGCCGAGTTTTACGATAAGTCAGCTCATGTCGGCTGAGTTATAAAACTTAACCATAACTCAGCCATAACCACATCTCATAAGTCAACCGTTGTTCATAACTCAGTCAAATTCAGAATGATAATTTAGCTGTGTCGTAGTGATAATTCAACCAAAAATTTTACAACTCAACCATCAGATTATAACTCAGTCGTAAGGGCGGCTGAGTTATGGCATAACTCAACCAGATTTCATTAAGTCAGCTGTAACGCTTGATTGAGTTATGCTATAAGTCAGCCGTCCGCTCTTACTCAAATGTTTTTTCCATAAATCAGCTGCAACATACCATAACTCAGCCGTCATTACCTTTGTAACGCGTTACGGCTGAGTTATTTAATACACGTCAGCGATTTCTGACGTGGCGTCTAACGTGATAATGACATTTTTGTAATTACGTTTTTTTTGTAATATAAAACAAGGGCACGCTGGGTATTTTGAAAATACCCGAAATATCCTAGTAATAAAAAAAAGATTTGTTGATTCCGGTAATATTATCTAATTTGGAATACATCTGAGTAAATATCCCTAATTATAAACTTAATTATTTAAATTTTCATACTAGTAAAAAACTTCTCTTTTGTATTCAAACAATAACACTTTTTTTAGAAAAGCTCAAGTGGTAAACACAAATTTAGGCGAATTATGTTATATATATTATACTTTGTAAACACAAAAAGGTCAGGTCAGAACAAGACATTAAACAATGTTTTCTCGGAGCTCGACACTTTCTTCCAGAATGTGCTCGATGATCATCTTAAGTCACTTTGAACTGGGCGCGATGACAGAGCTGATCAGAAACCCAAGAGTGATGAAGAAAGTGCAAGACGAGATTAGGACAACACTTGGGGACAAGAAACAGAGATATCACAGAGCAAGGTCTAAACCAACTTAACTACTTCAAGCTCATGGTCAAGGAGAGCTCCACTATTACTCCCAAAACTATCGGAAAACCCAGAAGAGTTAATCCCTGACAAGTTTCTTGATAGGTCCATAGATTATAGAGGACTAAACTTTGAGCAATTACCATTTGGTTCTGGTAGAAGGATATGTTCAAGGATGACGATGGGGAACACCACCGTAGAACTGGGACTGTTGAATTTGTTCTGTAGGGAAGAATGTGAAAGACATTGACTTGGAAGAGAACAACACTTGAGCTTGTTCCACTTCTTCATCAACGATCATGTTAACAATTTAGTCAATAAGATTTTTATGTTTCTTTGTACTCAAGCTTCTGATATTAGTAAGCATCTAGTTAATATAGTGAAATCATTATCTGAAAAACAAAATAAATTCTAACCAGACCATGAGATCCGTTACTATATGTTTGCGTCCGCCGCCCACGTTACCGTGTGAATAAAAGTCTTCATTAGGGATAACACAAGGTCTTTTTTAAGTCATAAAGTCTCGCAAAGGTAATATAAGTTACAAAATATTGGAACCAGGGGTATAAGAGAGAAAGTAAAGCAGAAAAAATGCAGACTTAGGTGGTGGATGGATTTGGCTTTGATTGCTTCTTCTTGTTTAAAGCTTTGGGCTTGTAGTGGAGGAATCGCTCGGAGCTGAGGTGAGAAACATTCATAAAACATGTATAATATATATATATATATATATATATATATATATATATATATATATGAGTAACAAACAACCATCACAATAGGTATTTCTGATTGACTGATACATAAGAGAGATCATCAAAAATAAATAGACACCTACCGAGGTGAGTTGTGGAGGTAGTAGTAGCATCGTCAGGCTTGGACAACTTTTCCTGTTAAATTAAATAAGGTGTAATTATATAAGAATAATCCAATCTTAAAAAAGCAATTAATTCGATAAAACTGAAATTTTACCAATTGCAAGAGATATAATTGAAAACTAAATAATATAATAACCTGTACATCAAATTTAGAGTCAGAACAAGCTCGCAGGGACGCTTTCAAGCCTAGACTATTCTTCATGTCACACTCTAAGGCCAATCTGTATATATATGAATGAACAACCACAACAACCATCACACCAGATCCTACATACATCTACTGCTAATTAGAGAGATTATCAAAATAATTAAAGGGACACCTACTCAGGGTTGGAGCTAGTAGTTAAATCATCAGACGACTTGGACAACTTCTCCTGCTACAAATAGTTGTAATAAACCAAAAATAATAATAATCAACTCAACTAATAGCCTAGCTAGATGATTGAATTTTTTCTCAATTATGTATGCAAAGGTGCTAGATATTAAAAAAAAAACAAATAAATAAAGTAAATTATATATATAACCTGAATATCAAATTTCTCTGCAGATCCCTTCAACTTACGACGTCTCTGATTCTCACGAAGCAACTTCTGACGTTTCTTCTGATTCTCAATATGGATCTGTTGACGCAGACTGAATCTTGGAATTAGAAAGTCGCATCTAAGACTAGGTGGACGATGCTCTAAACACCATCTACACACAGTGGTGAATTGACGGTGGGCCAAGGGAACTTTGTTCAATTGAAGACACGACCTTGGACGGCACTTCCCCATGATTATTTCTTATGGTGTGTGTCCGTCTCCTCAACAATTTGGAAACCCTAGCTCTGTTTTTATATAATTTGTTCATTAGACACTTTTTTTCCATCCAAAATACTCCCTTCCCTCAAAATATAGAATGTTTTGAGTTATATTAAAAAATAGTTACATAAAAAAATTTAACCAATCAGAAACCAGAATGTATAATAGAAAATATAAAATTAATCTAAAAGTTGCATAGAAAATTCAAAACATCTATATTATTAAACAAAAATATTTCTCTAAACATCCTATATTATGAAATGGAGGGAGTACATAAGAAAAAAATCTCAAATTTAATAATCTATATTTGATACCTATATTAACATTTTAGATAATCTCTATATACTTATTTAAGTAATATTGTTAGAAGTTTAACCCTATTATCATGTGGTATATTACAAAATGACATTGCATTTTAATTATTAATAATTATAAAAAAAGAAGTTTATATTGGTTTATAAAATAATAAAATAATATTTTCATAATTACTTAATTAACAGATTTCATTTATTGTTTTAGAAATCTTAGTAAAAAATAACAAACTATTTAGAACAATTATAAAATTTAATATTATTTAGAAGACTAAGATTAAATATTTGCATCCCTAAATCTTTTCATAATGACAAATATATTTTAAAATTAAAATAAAATATTGCTTTGTATATAAAACTTCATATCTAATTTATTAAATATTTTTTTCTCACCCTACATCGACGCAACGACACTTAAAATATAAACGATCATGTTAACAATTTAGGCAATAAGATTTTTATGTTTCTTTGTACTCAAGCTTAATTTTTCTTTCACTAATATTAGTAACCCCACTCTATTTTAGAGTCAAAACTCTATGATAAAGCAACATTTACTCTAAATTGTTCTATATACATAACAACTCTATTTTTACTACATTGGAGATTAGTAAGCATCTAGTTAATATTATATTAAAATCATTATCTGAAAAACATAATACATTCTAACCAGACCATGAGATCCGTTACTATATGTTTAGGTCCGCCGCCCACGTTACCGTTCGAATAAAAAGTTTATTAAGGATAACACAAGGTCTTTTTTAAGTCTCTCGCAAAGGTAATATAAGTTATAAAGACTCGCAAAAGTAAAGCAGAAAAAATGCAGACTTAGGTGGTGGATGGATTTGGCTTTGATTGCATCTTCGTTTTAAAGCTTTGGGCTTGTAGTGGAGGAATCGCTCGGAGCTGAGGTGAGAAACATTCATTAAACATATATATATATATATATATATATATATGAGAGCAACAACAACCAAACCGTAGGTATTTCTGATTAACTGATACATAAGGGACACCTACCGAGGTGAGTTGTGGAGGTAGCAGTAATATCATCAGGCTTGGACAACTTTTCCTGTTAAATTAAATAAGGTGTAATTATATAAGAATAATCCAATCTTAAAAACAATTAATTCGATAAAACTGAAATTTCTCCAATTGCAAGAGGTATAATTGAAAACTAAATAATATAATAACCTGTACATCAAATTTAGAGTCAGAACAAGCTCGCAGGGACGCTTTCAAGCCTAGACTATTCTTCATGTCACACTCTGAGGCCAATCTGCATATATATGAATGAACAACCACAACAACCATCACACCAGATCCTACATACATAGAGAGATTATCAAAATAATTAAAGGGACACCTACTCAGGGTTGGAGCTAGTAATTAAATCATCAGACGGCTTGGACAACTTTTCCTGTTACAAATAGTTGTAATAAACCAAACAAAAATAATCAACTCAACTAAAAGCCTAGCTAGATGATTGAATTGTTTTCTCAATTATGTATGCAAAGGTGCTACATATATATATATATATATATATATATATATATATATAAATAAAGTAAATCCGCAGATATAACCTGAATATCAAATTTCTCTGCCGATCCCTTCAACTTACGACGTCTCTGATTCTCACGAAGCAACTTCTGACGTTTCTTATGATTCTCATTACGGATCTGTGTACGCAGACTGATTCTTGGAATATCATAGTCGCATCTAAGACGAGGTGAACGATGCTCTAAACACCATCTACACACAGTGGTGAATTGACGGTGTGCCAAGGGAACTTTGTTCAATTGAAGACACGACCTTGAACGGCACTTCCCCATGATTATTTCTTATGGTGTGTGTCCGTCTCCTAAACAATTGGGAAACCCTAGCTCTGTTTATATATGTACATATTTATTTTGGGCCTACAGCCTACTATATTATTTGGTTAAGACTTATATAAGCATGTTCATTAGCAGATAATCTTAAACCGAGAATGAAGGGTCGATTTGTCCGGAGATCTTAGCCATGAGTCTTAGGATATCCAATGCTCTCGCCTTCTAGATTCTGTTTTGTGGATGTTCTTGTCAAAGAAAATTGACTACTGCAAAGAAACCGAAGCTAGTCCAAAGTTAAAGTACAAAAGCTCGTGTGGAACATACTTCAGTAAAAAAGACGTGTCAGTAAAAAACCTTCAAGTGACTCATAGGAACTGTTTTGTCTATTCCTGAAAAAAAGTATATTATAAATACCTAAGAGCAGTCTTTTGTCAGTGGTAAACACAAATTTAGGCGAATTATGTTATAGTATAATATAATACGTTGTAACTCAATGGTTTGTACTAGTATTACAGTACAAGTGCCGTTGCCGTGTCACAAAATAATAAGAATCCCAAAGAAAATATTCATAAACTCTTATCAATCCAATCAGCGGTACCATTAAACCAACCATAATCATCAGGCACTCCGAATAACCCAAAATCATCCATCGGAAAATCTTCTAACTGAAAATCATTCGCCAACTGATCAAACTCACGCAAATCAGCGTCGTCGAAAATATTTGCGATAGTGTTATCCCCAATCTTAAATGCAAAGGTTTTCTCGTTGCCTGTTGTTGTAACATCCTCTAGGAAGTCAAACTTTAGCGCATTGAAAATCGAATCAAACTCCGTTGGATTGTTGTCTATCCAAATATCATTCGATCCAACGACCGAATCACGAAAAATATCCGAAATCGACGATGTCATTAACGGATCTTCCAACATTTTACTAATCATTCCCTCGTCTTCATCAACGTAACTAGAACAAAAGGTCTTCTCAACAACATTTATCTTATTTACCTTTTTGCTATTAGCAGGCCGAGTTGGAACCGACGACTTGGTTGTTTTAACTTCCTTCTCTTCCCGTTTACTTACACCACACGGCTTGGTTAAATCTACTAGGTCTACCTCCGCTTTACCTAAAGCTAATTGTTCATCAAACCCTCTTTTACTTCTCTGGTACGCTTCTGCTGCTGCTTCTTCGGTAGGAAACGTTCCAAGCCACATCCTCTTCTTCTCAAACGGGTTTCTTATCTCCGCCGCGAATTTTCCCCACGGTCGCCGCCTAACGCCTTTGAATCCCGACGACGTTTTCCGATTCCCGGATGCTTTGATCCCTGTAGAATTCGAAACGTTCTCGTACCTTTTCATCAGCGTTTGGACACAGATCTTTGAGGTGAAACGTTTCGGTGGTTTTGGCTTGATCTGACGACGGCGAGTACTATTGTTGCCGGTTTTGACTTCATCGTCATCGCTAGAGGAATCAGTGGCGTCTGGATCATTACAGATTACATTAACTGTTTTAATCACGTTGAGATCGATGTCCTCTTCTTCTCTGCAACTGACCATTGTTCTCTCTCGCTCTCTCTCCGATTTAAACTCCAGAAAGCAGCATGCAGGAGATGTGGAGAATCTTACAATAAGTACAAAAACATATCGAGTTTTGAGTTCGTGATAGAGATATTAAACAGAGAACATATATAGTTAAGAGATTCGTCATCGTACCTTATTGTGTGTTGTGGAGAGGAGAGTGTGTGAAAAGATAAAAGGAGCTTATGCTTAATTATGCTTATGCTTATGCTTATGCTTATGCAAAGCTAAGGAAGACGAAACATTGAAGACGTTATTAATAATAGTTGATGAAAAATTGATATATTTTCCTTTTTAGATATGGTTTTAAAAGTAAATCTTTCGTAAATATCGGGAACTATGACTACCCCTTTACCAAAATTAAGAAAATATTCTTTTTGTGTGAGAAAAAGAAAGTTATTATTTAGTATAGAAAACAGGAAATTCGGGAACTCTGATGATTTATAATATTTTTCCTTTTGTTTTTGTCCTAAAAAAATATCAAGTTAATAATATCACACTCTCTAAACTTTCTATTTTCTTAATTCGAGAATTTTAATGAGAGCATTTTTACTACGCATTAATAACTAGTTTTTTTTTCTTCTTTTATTAGTGGACCAGTCAACCATCGAAACGGAGAGCACGTAAAATTGAGACTATCTAAAATTTCAGAGTTTAATTTTCAATTTTTTTTTTTGGAAAGATTAATGTTCATTCTTAATTAATTACATTCTTTTGAAAAAAAACATTTATTGTATTTCAAACATTTGTAAAAGAGTTGATTATATTAAACAATTTTTTAATAAATCATTAGTTTTTTTTTTCAAAAGTCACGAAAAGATGAAATATCGTAACATAAAGTGATCGGATCAAGTTGAATCGAGATTAAAGAAAATTGTCCAGTTTGGTTTCTGGTTACCTTCCGGTTTGGGTTTTCAGAAACATTTAATTTTTGTTATCAAAACAATAGGTTAAACACTTAAACTTTAAAAGGAGACCCCGTACAAAAAGAAAATAGACATTACAACAAAGAAATTTAGAAGAAAACAAAATTAAAAATATTATTTTTCCCCTCGATCTATCACCTTTTCTCATTAATTAGTAAGACGCTTCATCCTCTTAGACGATGTTTCTCCACCATGACCAAGCACCGATCCAATATCTTTCCCTTTCTCACCAGCACCACAATTTTCATCCTTAGATCCAATACAATTCCTCTTCTCATTGATACCATAATTCCCATCCTTAGACGAAACCGGAACTTCAAAACTTGCCATTTCTTTAAGAACAGCCCGAAGATTAGAGGCTTCACGTAAAGCAAAACTCACCATCTTACGTTCAATTAATCCTTCCACAAACTTGTATAACCCACTTTTCACTTCCTCTTTCCTACAAAAATCAAGAATTGCCTCTTCATTTGAAATATTGATGGCTACATCGAATGCAGAAACTGGCCAGTACTTGTCTCGGAGACGAACACCAGTATCACTCTCTTTCTCCTGGAGTGCACGAGCCTTTTTGAGCTCAGAGCTATACTCGGCAAACTGAGCGTTGAAGGCTCTGATCATAGCCGATTCAGCAACCGTCCTCCCTTTTGCTGCCGCTCGCCTCTTTAGCTTCTCGCTACGTTGCACCTCCACAACGGCTTCAGTACCGGCTTTGGTTTTCATCCATTCGCAAACTCCGTAGATGTGAAGGAGATTCATCTCGTGACTTGGAGGACAAATCCCTAATGAGTTTGCCGTGGCTAACACGCTATCACGTACGTCTTTGTAAGGAATTGTGGTTAGGACTTGGACATGTTTAACCATTCGGTCAGCTGGTAAATAGACACTACTGAGCAAATCCGATAGAGTACAGCGGTCGACTTGTACCTGGTTCTCACGTAGTGGCTCTAAGCATTCTAGGAGCTTCTGGAACTTCTCGTCGTTGGTTTCAAACATAGCTTTGAATTTGGCATCTAACTTGCTTTCTTGACGATGTCCAGAAGCCATGTTGTCAAGTATATTGGTTTTTTTTTTTTATGTCAAATATGTTGTTGTTTTGGAACATGTAATGAAACTCTTATAAAGTAAATGAGTTGCCGTGAGTGTGTGATAAAAAACAATAGACGATTCAATTGCTGCATTTACAAGCACGCTGCTTCATTTACAATAAACCCCTAAGCTATTGACTCCATACTCTTTTTCCCTATGTTTTTGTGCCAAAAATGGGGTTTACAACACCTAAAGTGGCCAATAATTTCCTCATCTTTGGTACTCCTTCAACTCGAATCCATCAGTGATCAATGCTGAAGAAGATTCTCTTTTCATCTTCAATGGGCTAATTGAGTTATTTTTCTTTTTCCAATATTTTGATGGTTCAATTCAAGTTGAGTCGTCCAGTGGATTGTAAATTTGTAATAGTTTCTTATCTATTGTGGGTCGTCTAAAACTTAATTAGTAGAAGATTCTTCATATTCATTGTTAGTTTAATTATCCTTTCTCGACATATTAAAGTTTACGATATCAATATTATCATGCTGCATACATATCGATCTGCGTTGTATACTTGAATCCAATTATATGCTCTAGTATTTTTAATGAGGTGGGTGTGATAAATGTCCCACATCGGTGGGATAGAAAATAACACCATGCCATATAAAGCACCATTGGTTCCCCTACTCATAAGCTAACTTTTGTGGTGGGTCTACCTTTGGGATTTTATTGGTTTGGTTAAAGCCCAATATGATACCAAAGTGTATCAAATGGTATTAGAGCATTATGATCCTTGGACATGCAAGCTGGAGAGGAGAGAAACGGCAGAGGAGTGAATGGGAAAGGCGCAAAACTAACAGCCACCGAGTACCAGTCACCTGCGACGTGGATGCCCCTTGTTTAAAAGGGGGGTATTGACAAATGTCCCACATCGGTGGGTTATAAAATAACACAATGCCATATAAAGCACCACTATTCCTCCCACTCATAAGCTAGCTTTTGTGGTGAGTTTTACCTTTGAGGTTTTATTGGCTTGGTTAAGGCCCAATATGATACCAAAGTGTATCAAGGTGTTCATAGTTTCAAGCTTAACCTCTGTTCCAATGGGTAAGCTTGAGGGGGAGTGTAAACAAGAACACACTAAGAACGTGTTATTCTTATGATATAAGAACGCATTCTTCTTATGATATAAGAACACGTTCTTCTTACGTTATAAGAACACGTTCTTCTTACGTTATAAGAACACGTTATTCATACATTATAAATGTACCTTGTAGTAGTTTCTTACTAACATAGCCCCCCCCCCCTTCTCTCTCTATCTCATTCTCTATTCTTCTCATCCTCACTTGTTCGTAATTCTTACTATTGCTTGTGCACTTGCAGTTTATTTCATGGTTAAGTCTTTGAGCACATCATTTGGTGGACGAGAAGTTGTTCGATGAATGCACTTGCCGTTTATATCAAACAACTTGTTTTGCAACATTTTTGTGTTTCTTTTGCTCAAAAAGACATGTACAGACGCTTGACACTACAAATACTCCAAACCACCTTAAAACACTAGAACCATAGAAAATACAAATTAAATTTGTATAAAAAGTAAAAAGATAGTCAAACCCCGTGAAAGACAAGTATATCATGAGCTATGGTGGATTTCACAAAAAACCTAAATAGTTATCGAGGGAGTGGAGAGCTTGGTAGCATAGAAGTTTTGTCGGAGATACGCTTCTTCTTCCGAATCGAAGTTGGAATCATAATATCTCATAAGTTTTCAAAATCTTGCTTTTGTGGTGCTCATCCATTCTTTGAAAGCTCGTTAAGAATATTACATTTCTGTTTTGGAAGCTTTCGCCTGCATTTGAAGTTTTTGATATGTTATATCACAAACATTAAAAAAAAAACCGTAAATAAACAAGCAAAAAATCCAATGACTAAGTTTTAATTTATAATATAATCTTTGTATGTTATTTGTTAAAACATTATGATTAGAAATATGAAAATGACATGAATTATATATGGGATGCCGTAACTGATTAATTGAATTAAATTAACTTGTAAAAGTTTGAGTTTGATGATTTTTCTTTCCACAACACCAAATTTGAAACGATTTTGTCAGAGAGAATCTACGAAAATATTAAACTTTTATGAAGTTGAGTTATTTAACATTTATTATTAGATTTTTGTAATTTTTAAGATAATACAGTATGATGATACTAATTGTTTCATTATATAACTGTTTCCATGCAAACTTTTGGTTTTCGCATTCCCACATAAGATAAACTCGGTGGAGAGATAAACTCAAATTGATATATATATATATATATATATATATATATATATTTAAAGATAATATTCAGTCCAACTTATATATCAAATGAGAAAATTATAATTCAAACCAAATTGGAAATTTGAAAAATAAAATTCAGTAATCTACCTAAACTATAGCAGCATAATCTTGGTTCATTTACGATGTGGAAAAAAATATACGTCGAATCCTCAGCCGCCACCACTATCACTGTGCCCCAACGACCACAACATGCTCCGACACATCATCCTCCACCATTGCTGTCGCCACCACCAGCTCCACGGCTCCACCTTCATCATCTTCAGCGCCACCACTGACTGTCTTCTTTGCCCCATTGAAACAACACATCTTCCAACAACTCTTCACTACAAACATCACCCAGATGAAAGCACCACATGCTATAAGGACAATAAGATGAGTATCCATGATTTCTCTGCAATAAGAAACAAAATAATAAATACGTTTTGTTTCTTAATTACCAACTAGATTAAGACCCATGCTAGAGCACGCGTTAAAATTCATTTTATTTACATTGTAATTTTTTTATAAAATATAATTTATGTGATTATTTTTAAAAGTTTTTTTAAACAAAATATTATGTAATAAAATCATATGCTAAATATGATGACTTGAAAAAAACACTTATTTTGTAAGTTTTATATTGTTAATGATTCTAGATAAGTACCCGTGCTATAACAATGGTTAAATTTTATTTTATACAAAATTTTGTATATTTTCTATTTTAATATGTTGTATTAGTTTATGTACGTGAAGTTATTTCAACAATGTATATTCTACCTCATGACTTGAATGTCATTATAAGACATAATTTTGTGAAATTGGTTTTTAAAAAACAAGTTATTATATTATGAGTAATTTAATATATTATTAATATATTGTTATACTTTTTGTTTTAATATACTTGGTTTTTTTTAAATTCTTTCATATTATAGTGACATATTATTGACATTGCTATAACAAACCAATTTAGAGTGTTTATAGATTCTAACTTTAATATCAAGTTTCAATATTTTAAAAATATTTCAAAATAAATTATGTAAAGTTTATTATATTATATAAAATTATAAAATTCAACAAAAAGTATGAAATTAAATTTAAATATTCAAATTTTGACTCGTTACTCAGTAAAATCGAATATTTTATAGATTGAATCATTTATATTTGTTTTTAAAAATTCAACTTATGGTATATCCGGAAATAAAACTATTTTTTAATTATAATAAATAATATGAGAATTTATTTGTTTCACAAAATAGACTCATATATAAAAATGAGAGGTGAAGTATAATAATAATTAACAAATTAATATGTTAAATTAGATATCAAAGGATTTTATTTGATGAATAATTTAATAAAGAAAATTAATATGGTAAGTTAGATGATATCAAATGATTCTTTAGAATATTCTCTTTAAGATTTTTGGAAACAATAAATCCAGACTATACAAATAATATAAAAATTAATATATAACCTATTTGTAACCAACTTATTAAAATTATATAGTTTACAAAACAATGTTGTGTACTTCCGTTTTATTATATAAAGGATGCAATTGTAATTATTATAGTCATCTATGTATTTTTTTTTCTTGGACGCGGAAAAGGAGTTTTAACAATGTAAATAACAAAAAAAAAACAATAGTTACCTTCTGTACCCAAAAAAAAAAAACAGAAGGTAACTATTGTTTTATTGTCTATTAAGTTAACTTCATGAAGGAGCTAATATACTGCACAATAGCAGAACTTGGTTCAAGGTGATGGACAATACCTTCTATGTGGTTAGGAGTTCGGGTTCGTTGTCGCAAAGGGAGAAGAAGAGAGGGTTGAGAGATTTGTGGGAAAAGCAATTGGAGCCAAGCGTAAAGGAAAATTAGGTTATCCACGATAAAATAAAAACAGTAGAAAACTAATACATTTTGTCTATTTATTTTAAATTTGTATGTACATTTTTTGCCTTTCAAATTAATTTTATATTATTAAAAAAAGACCATAAACTTAATTACATCTTTAAAATAATCTTAATGTGCCATCTAGAATTTATCAAGGGGTATTCTCAAACATACCCTTTTTCATGTCTCTTTTTAAAAATAATTCTACATGTTGGCCATTTTTAAAACTATCCTTTATTATATACACAATGAACAAATTACCATTTTTTTGTGTAACAACAAGAATGTACAGTCATCAAAATCGAAAAACTTTTCCGCAAAAAAAAAAAAAAAAATCCCGCCAAAAAATGAAAAAATTTCCTGCTAAAATTATATTTTTCCCGCAAAAATTACAAAATTAAATTTTTATATCTTTTAAAAATCTTGTAAACGCTTTTAAAAGATTTTTATATCTTTTGAATTTTGAAACTCATGTTTGCTTGCTGTTGTATTAGGAAATGAAAGTTTAGTAATTCACTATATTTAACTTAGAAAATAATAATTGTGTGTTCCATGTATAGGGACGGTTCTAAATTTATATTATTTGATTATTTGATTTCTTTTATTTCTCAATCCTTGCGAATACCCTAAGACATAATGTTTTAATTCATATATTTTACAATCGTTTATTTTTATGTATTTTTGTTAAAGTCTGAAAAAAAAAAAATCCATCTTTAGCTACGGTTAGAAGTACTTAGTATAACGATTTTCTTTGTGGACTCGACACACTATCTAACAATGCACCATAATGTTGCGGTTAAAGTCTATATTAGGCTTACCCGAACAGTCACAAGAAAATCCGGGACTACAAGTTTTCCATTACTTAAATCTATTGACGGCCTTCTGAATGGTTCATACAAGATTATAAGTGTAGAATTTCTTATAGAAATTATTTGAAATTAGTAAGTATAAATAGTGATGCTAAGTGGCATTTATTTGTTGTCACGATATGAGATGATAAAACTACGTTAAAGCAAGATTTTGTTTTGATTGTATATAGTAGACAAGGACAGAATATTATTCTTTATTTAGATAATACCAACTTGAAAGGATAAACAATTTAGGGATTAATAACCTTTTACGTCACATAGAAAACCTTGAAATAGTAGAAGCTAGTACAAGAGTTGCATTTATTTTGTCACAGACGCGACAATTTATTGAAAATAAGAAAAACAAACCACACATAGATTGCGTTTATGCTTGCTAATTAGGCAGTTTCAACTGCATTAGATGAGTCCTTAGTGCATAAATTAGAACATGCTTTGGTGCATTGTGCGACCGCTCCATTCGCACTTTCACTTGCATCTAATTCACGAAAACAATATTATTAGAATTAATGGAATATCATTGGCTTGTTCAAATAAACTAATCATAATTAGCTTTACTTTACCAGAGTTTTGAAGTGTAGTTAAGGCACCGCAAACAGAAGATGCACACCCAATCTTGCAGTATTCATTGACATTATCACCTTGAACAAAAAATAAAAATCCATGAAACTCGCATCAAGATCATGATCCAACTTGTAAATGATATAATTTAACGAACATGAAAAAAAAAATTGAATTACCAGAGTTTTCAAGGCTGTCATGTGTATATCCCGAAGGGCACGTCCCTTGAACAATTTTGCATGAACAGGTTTGTGCACAAGTTTGCCTAGGAGTTACTGCACCAAAACGGCATACACTATAGCAGTTTCTAGACTGCGTGCTCGGGCAACAACTCTTTGCTTCGACTTGAATCTGGGCCATGAAAAGACTCATTATGAGCGCACTTAAAATCACATTTTTGCCTTCCATCTTTTGACTGATTCTTTGTTTGATCCCGAATTCTACGTACGTACTTAATTAGGGAAAACACTTAAAATTTATAAATTGTATTGATGAAATGGTGATGAAACAAGACTCGCTTAAATACTACTTGTTCTACAGTACTTTACCACCACAAACATCTTTTGACACCTTTACCACATGATTTATTGAGTATACACACTTGATTGGACAGTTTGAACCTAAATAAATTAATTGACAGAAAAAAGGAAAATTGCAATATTGATTTCCTTGAGGGCTATGATAAGTAATGGACTAAAAAGCAGTTACGGGTCGGAAAAAATCCTGATTTGTGTGTATGGCTTGATATAGTGAACGAAGACGTGTACGATTACGATGTGATGGAACAGATAAGACAATCACAGATGAGATAGCAATCCAAGCAACGTGATTTACGGGTCGGAAAAAAAAATCCTAATTTGTGTGTATGGCTTGATATAGTGAACGAAAACGTGTACGATTACGATGTGATTGAACAGATTAGACAATCACAGTGGAGATAGCGATCCAAGCAACGTGACTTTTTGTTTCTTAAATTTTTTAAAACACTTGGGCGGACCTAGTAATAAATATTAGTTGGTGCAGATTGTTATTAGGTCGAGTTGAACCCTACAGGACATTTTTGGTGTAAACTCAAACCACTTTGCCAACCATAACGTGGGTCCGCCAGATGTTCCACAATCTGCTATATAATATTTTGAGATGCTATTAAGCTTATTTTAGGGAAGGTTAATATTATTGGAAATAATTTATTTATGTCTTACACTGCACTTGACTGTAAATAGAAAAGTAATACAAATCAACGAAAATGATTCTACAGTGCCTCTATAAAGTTCGTTGTATAAAAGGATAATCATCCATACAATAAAAATAAAATAAGTCTCTCCTCAACTTTTGTGTTACAAATAAATTATACATCATTGAAAAACAAAAACGAATTTAAACAAAGCAATTGATACACATCAAATATGATTACCCACAAAAAAAAAAATTTTGCTTAGGTTTCTGCCTCTCAATATGCTATCACATCCGATTCTGCTGAAACCCTTCAAAAGTGTTTGTTTCTCGATTAGTTCCATGATGAACGATCAAAGGGTAATCTCTGGAGAGGAAATAAACTAACCCCACATAAAACATTTTTCGTGATGCTAGATTTCTAGGTCCAAGACAATGACAAACTCGAAACGTTTAAAAAGAGCCATGTTTCAGATTGTTGAAGTTAGACATCTTAGCTGTTATCGTCGAGCTTGAACGATAAAAAAGAGATTATGCTAGCTATCAGGGGTTTGAACCAAGAAAATAAAAAAATGCTAGCTATCAAGGTTATTGCTGAATCTGTACTAGGGTTTCTTCATTTAATCTTAGGGTTATCCGATTAGTGTAGTATTCTTTTTCTCCATTATATTTTTCTATATTGATTGAAGACATGAAACGTAGATTAATGAAGAATTTATCAATGAGAGATCGAAACTAAAGAAATAGTCGTAAGCATAGACGTTGACGTTCATGTATTAGTATCAAATAAAGACGAGAGTGCTTGGGCGAGAGTAGTACTAGGATGGGTGATCTCCCGGGAAGTCCTCGTGTTGCATCTCTTCCTCTTTTTTTTTAACCATATGGTGGTGGGCTAGTGGTTTCCATCTGGTTGGAATAATTCCCTTGTTGGTCTAGATCAGGGATCAATTCTCTCCAGATGCGGAATTGCTACTCATATACTATGTGGCCACATGGATATGAGCCCTTGCTTACGGCCCATTTGAATATCCGGAAAGAGGGTTTATTTGTGTACTGCACTTCCTCCAGAAAAAAAAACAAAAAAAAAGACGAGAGATGTGGGTGCATACGACCTAGGCGAGAAATGTAGGGAGACGGAACGAGTGTGTGACTCCACCTTTTTTTTTTGTTCTTCATATATCGTTTAAAACATATAAAATTGAAAGTTGTGAAACTATTTTATCTATATTTTTGAATTACATTTTAAAGAAAAGTTTTAATTTGTAAAATATGACAAGGAATGACATTGATCTAAAGAGTAAATTAGGAAACTCATTAATGGTAAAAAGTAATGATTTCTCCATCATTTTTGTTTGATTTTTTTAATAGATCAAATCATTAAATAATACATAAACTTAATACATAAACTTAATACATTTATTATAAATAAAATATTTTGAACTCAAATCCAAATGAGAAAAAACTTAGTTTTCTAACATCCAAATTTCAAATTATGTATCGGTCTAATTCAGTTACAACAGATATAATAAATTTTCATTTAAAAAAAATATTTTAATATGTACCATCTTCTTTTGTGGTAGCCGGTGGGTGTGAGAATTAAAACATATTTCAAACATTGGAGAAGTGTGATAGTGGCCCTGTTCGGGAGAGAGTCGCAGCGACAGCTGCTGGTGACTACAAATTTATCTTTACTTCCCATCATCTTTTCTTCATCTTTCTTAATTTTCTGTCGCTGCAACTTCAGTTATTAAATTTTAGAATTGCTGAAACAACCAGTTACACAACTCAAAGCTTATTTTAGAACAGTGACAGTCGCTAGATTTAGAAAATCAAATCTTCATTGTCAGATGTGTAGAACTGTATCTTTATCTTCACCGTAAAATTTGTAATCTTTGTTAGGAGTTTGCTAAATTTATAGTTATATCCTTTAGAATACACATAATTACAAAATTGACATATCAAAAAAAATAAAAAAAAATTCAGTCGCCGGTATGAATCTGGCGACAATTAAAAGAACAAGGCCAGTATGTAATGCGTTGTGTTGGCACTTTTATCACATGCTTTATTGAGTCTACACACTTGCTTGCAAGTGATTGGATAGTTTAAACCTAATAAATTGACAGAAAAAACAAAAAGAATTTGTGATGTGTGTCAAGTTTTAACCTACAATAACACAATGGAAAAGCTGCAAGTGCACAACAAATCGATTCTAGTATTTAAGGTATCGATCCCACAGAGACTAGTAAGCTATGCGACGAGTTTTATGAAGAAGAAATATGGCTAAAACAAAATAAATGGAGGTTTGTGGTGGGTTTTCCTACGAACCAAAATAGAAAGCAAATAAGAAATAAAGCGATGTAAATATCAATAGACGAAGTGTTGGGCAGCAGAGAATTCTCAGGGTATCATATATCGAATCATACTAATAAACTAAACAGGGAATTTTGATTATTAACGTTCAAGAACTCAATTTAGGACTAAGCAACTAGTCTATTCCCATAGAACCAAATCACTATGTCTAGACAACCTAGATTACTCTATTTCCTTAGGTAAATAGGAGCTAAACACACATAAATAATCCGAGTTTGTTAAGTTCACAAACAAAACTCCATAACTCAACTTTTGGTTGGTTATGACACTTTGCTCATCTAAATTACTTCAGGCGATTTAAATCTATCCTAAAAGCAGTAGCTAGAGCGTCAATCAAGCAGTAGGCAACAAAGATATATTTAGATGGAGAAAAATAAACGAACAGACCCAAATCTAATCACCCTCGTCAACAATCCATAAATCCCCTTTTGAAAACCCTTAAACCCAACAATAGAACTACTCAGACATACTCATGCAAATCAAAGTTATATGAATAAGATATTGCATAAAAGATTAAAAGTTTGAGAAAAATGTTTAGAGATCTTCTCTGGAATACAAAGTAGATAATTCGTCTTCCTTAAACAAGTGGAGAATAGAAACGAAAGAATCTAGAAAGAGTAGAAAGAGAGATGGTGACTTCAAAGATGAACAACGATGGCTTACAAGAGAAGCTGAAAAAGGACGAGCTTCGACGGCTGTGGAGGAGTCTCTGGTCGTCCCTAGGGCTGCTGCTAGAGGTAGGAGTGTCAAAATGGGTAGAAATCCATGGGTTTACCCTGTTTGTCTATTATTTTAACGGGTATGAGTTAAGTTTTTATACCCATATAAATAAATGGGTATTGATGGGTTCGTCCAATGGGTTCGTGGGTTTAACGGGGTAAATCCATTAGGGTTATGGGTTACCCATGGGTTAATCGAAAAAAACAAAAATAATATATATCTAATATAATGACTTTTTATTTTGGTTTAATAGATTTTTGGCTTTAGGATTTTAGGATGTTTTTTCTATTTTAATATCTGATATTATTTTTTTAAGCTTGAAAACTTTGGTTGGTTTTATAATTCTATTTTATATAATATGTTATGGATTTAATATTAATTATTTTATTTTATTTTATTTATATATGGGTAACCCATATAACCCATTTAGCCATTGGGTTTTATATTATTGGGTTTGGGTATATAAGTTCAACCCATTATAATAAATGGGTCGGGTTGAACCCGCCCACGAAAGTCTCGAACCCACATGGGTATGGGTCGGGTCGGGTCGGGTTACCCATTTTGACACCCCTAGCTAGAGGCGTGGATGGATGTAGAATGGCACACTTGAAACCCTAGGTCTTGAAGAGTATTTATACGGTTTTGTCTTGGATTACAGTTTGTAATGCTAAAGCTGTCGGCGAAAGAGTCTTCTGGACTGTCGTGAAGGCTTGAACTGGACTGCCGTGATAGTTGCTGGTCAGGTCTTCAATAAAAGCCCATCGGCTAGATGCTTCTCTTCACATCAGTTTATGACATGTCTTGGTAAATCGGGCATATCTTCCTGATTGCTGAATGGATTGACTTGATTCCACTTCGAGGAGAAATATGACTCTTTCAGCTTTCCATAGACACCAATCATGATATAATAAGATTTTTGAAAGTTCTTCAAAATTAGCCTGTACTATAAAGCTCTAAATCTGTCCTGAAACATGTTTTCCTTGTGTTTTAGTCCAATTTGCTATAAAACCTGTAAAACCTTCTTGAAACCTGAAATACTTGATAATAGACCTTTTCTACCTGAAATCTTATCAAACTCTTCCTAAATGCATATGAAAACTATAGCTAATATAAGTAAAATAATGATATTATCAATTTGGAATGTTGTCTATGTACACATATTTTAACACAAGAAAGACAAAACATAACAAATAATTTGATTAAAAAACACGTTGTATTTTAAGAATAATGCAAGAACGAGGAAGAAGTTTTTTTTTTTTTTTTTTGGTTAGAATAAGGCTATGTTCTTTTTTACTTTTCTCCTTTTATCAGTCTACCTATACTTTCTAACAAAACCTTTCATCAACCTATTCACTATTTCTCTGTTGTTGGTGTTACGAATTTCTTATAGGCGACTGTTTTAAGTAACGTGAATGACCCTTTTCTGAAAAAGCATATTTCTATATAAGACTAGTTACTTCAACTATGTATAAGCATAAAGTAAATAACACACGAGCTTTGTTAACGAAGTTTAGATTTTCCTTCATCTTCGGGACCTAGTCCATAACAAATTCACAAGAACAAGATAGCAATTACAACTGCATATGAAACAAACATAACTATGCCTATTATTCTTTTTTAGATGAATAAACCATCAGTAGATCTCTCTATCTTGTTGATGGGGCGATACCACACATCTTGTGTGCATCTCTTGAGAATACCTTGAAACACGCAAGTCTTCATAAAACGCCCTATTGGTATTTGGTATTTATATCAATTGCACAACCTCTAGGGTTGGCAACATTCTTATTATACAACAAATATAACCTATTATACAATAAATAGGAATTGGGAAATTAACAATTTCACTATCCCTAGGGTTGACAATTTTCCTATGATACAAGAAATAAGAATTTCTTATTATGCTACAAATAGGAAAACTTCTCTCCATGATCCCATCTTGAATCTTCCATTCAAGACATTCATCTAGCTCAGCAGCCGCCACTTGGCTTGTCCAAGTCGACCTCAAGCTTCTGTACTCAAACTCTTCAACTCAGCTTTTTGTACTACTTCCTGTACTATTTTCGAAACTAGTACATGAACTGCTTCAGACGTTTGATACCATCTCTGTTGTATCTGACCCTCTTGGCTTGTCCAAGTCGTCTCCAAACTTCTGTATTTCATTGTGTGGAAAACTGGTATAACTAGGTAAAAGTATTATTGTTGCAAGAACTGGAGGAGGAAACGGAAGCGATGCAACCTTTAGGAATGTACTTCCTTCCTAGTGAGTACAACAAAAAAATCAAGGTATCGAGAAGGTGTCATATTTATGAAACTTTGACAATGATAGAAGGCTTGAAGCATCTACTACACAATTATGTGAGGGATTTGGTTTGAGAAGCATCCACAGTTCAAGCTCATTTTCCACATGCTAAGAGACCCAAACCACAAGGTTATGGGAATGTGGATGCTCCTTCTTCGAACGACACACATAGAAAAAAGAAGGAAGCATGGTTCATTGTAAATAGTGTACCAATCCGTTATAGTCTAAGGGAGCATCCGTTGATGTCAAGATTAGACTGTCGGAGCTATCCACTTAATTATAAGACAATGGGCAGTGAGGACTTCAAAACGAAGCATTTTTTAAATAAAAAAAGGTTAGATTTCAAGATGTGAGAGAAAAGCTAGAGGAAATGGAGCTAGGTCGTTCTCGTGATTGGTTGAAGATGGCAGTCCTCTTCATTCTAGGAAACATCATTGTAGACCAGACAAAAGACTCTGGGGAAAATGCTATGGTTGTCGATGATTTTTGTCTAAGAGCGGTGAATGATCTAGATATTTGTAAAACTTTTCCTTGGGATCATTCGATCACATGCTAAAATCGATTTCCAAACAATGAGCCATTTTGGAGGGGTCGTGGAGAAAGGGTGTGTTATGGCCTGTTCCAGGTTTCTGTATTTCTTTTGAGGTGAGTGAGTCTTAAAATTTGAAGTCTTATTCATTTTTGATATTTCTTATAATTGAAGCTAACTTTAGTTATATGTGTGTTTTATAGTTTTTAGTATTTGAGGCAATTCATAAATTGGGGAACGAATTCATTGAAGAAATTCCTAAAGTGGATGAAAACTATCATAGGATGTGCAGGAGAAGGTTTAAAAAAACCGAGCGAAAATGGTTTCATCTTAAGAAAATAAATGATAAACTTGGTACAACAACGGTTAGTTATCCTAACAACTGAAGTTACTTATCTTTTGAATAATTTGGGTTGTTATGTATCTAAAGTGGATTGTTTACACATGAAATTTCTAGTGTGATTGCATCTATTGATGAAGAAATTCCACTTCTTAAAGGAATCATGGAAGAAGCTGAGGAAGATGATACCCATGATGTCGTTGTTGTTAGTTGGATGAGGCGTCTTCATAGAGGATTGTCTGTATCTTTTAAGGAGATGTACACAACAGATGCGGTTTCTTGGTTAGGACAAAGCAATGCGAATGTGGTGGTCGAGGAAATAGACGCCATTGAACAACCAAGAGTAGATACTATTGAATTGGTTGATCTTCTACATGAAGCAGGATATGAAAATCCAGTTCGATAACATTTTGGCGAAGATTGATCGGCTTCAAAAAGGGATCGAACCATGGGAAGTATATGTGAAGGAGCAAGAGAAATCAAAGGCAAGATACTATAGTAATACTTGGTAATACTAGAGTATAACAAGTATTAACAATATTTGGTTTTATGGCAGGCGCCTGTAGATAAGCTCCCTGTAGATTCATGATCAGAAGGTCAATTAAAACCCAATGTGTACTCCACCACGATCTAGTGGTATCGTTGTAACACTTCAGGATCGAATCCACAGAGACCAAGCAATTGCACTATGAAATTATCAAGATCAAATATAGCTAAGACAAAAGAAGTTTGTGTTTGAAAGTCACTAACAAAGCAGTAAATAAAAAAGTGTTTTAATTCAGAAGAGAAAACATTGGGTGCAAGGAATCATTAGGGATTATAATCACGAATTTAGGTGATTAGATAAGGATGCATTAAACACAATTCTTGAACTCAAATCACGTTTGTAAAGCTATCTTACTTCCACATCGATAACTATCTAAGCATTGAATTTACTAAATCCTAAACTTTCGTTTGAATCCAGCAAATCAAGCAAACATTAATAGGTTCAAGTTTGATTAGTTCACAAGGTGCCTCAACTTCAACTTCCGTTGGCTAAGGTCCACCTTGCTCAACTATGTTCTTTTCCAGCAACTCAACAACACTTTTGGTGCCACGATGAATTAAACCTAAGATCTTAATCTAGATGATCAATCTAGCTTAAGCATTAAGAACAACAATAGATGAAGAACAATAAGATCAATCCAGTGTTTTGAGACCCGGACCGGACCGGCCTGTTGGACCGGTTAACCCGTGACCCACTCAGTATTCCTGTTCGGGTTTAACTGTAAAACCGGAGTGTTAGAAAACTGGAAAAACCCGTTAAAAACCGGCGACCCATCGTTAAAAACCGACCCGCAGGGTTCCGGTTTTGACTGGCAATCATCCATTTTCATTTAATTTATCGATCCCCTTTATCACGTAATTTTAGCAGATCTATAATTTTTTATAAAAAGATGATGAATATTCTGGGTTTGAGTTGAAGCGAAGAAGAAGACTAAATATTAGAAGAGGAGGCGTGAAATACGAGGGTTAGAAAGAGAAACCAAATATCTGTATTATATATAATTTACATTAACTTTATTATATTCTTTTAAAGTAAATTAAATATAACTTTGTTTCTATACGACACACACATACAAAGGGGGTATTCAACTTGATATTTTGAAAGATTCTAGAGAATTCTTAAAATAACTTGTTATTCAATTGATGATTTTAAAAAATCTTTTAAAATCCTTTGTTATTCAACTTGAAATTTATGTAAAATCATTTAAAACAATCTAAAATCTCTTGTTATTCAATTATGGATTTAGAATACTTACTTGAAATCTAGTATTATTCCAAATATCACAAGTTTTTTAAAAATGCTACTTTGAATGATTCTGCAAGACTTTAATTTGTTTTTTAGTTGACAAATATGGGTAACAAAATCCTACCTTTTGAGGTAGAATTTTGAAGAATTTCATAAAAAATAAACAGTCTCTTTGCGTTCTTTCTACAGGTTCTCAACTTTACTGATAGGACCAACTAAAGTTGTATGAATCGTTCACACTTTACATTCTCAAGTTGAACTAACAGAGTAGTAGTAATCGACTTCTTGATCACACTTTACATTCTCAAGTTGGGCTCAACTTGTGGTCGACTCTTCTCCGCGTGCAAGAGATAGAGCTGTCAGAGCAGTGGAATTTTGGGGTCTAAGCAAGGGAGCCATAAGCTCTTTGTATGCAATAATGTACTCTTCCAATCCAATCCCGTCATTGCAACTTTCTGCATACGTTGTTTTGTCTACTGAGCCTATTTCCAGGCTGGCCATAGTTGCTGATGGGAATGCATAAGTAAAGCGGCAAACGAAGTAGTTGCTACATATACGAAGGATGAAACGGGGATGGATATCGTGATCCGGCTTCCAGTTTCTTACCAAATCCTCTATCTGAATTTGTTCTCTTAAATCTGTTCCTTGCAGTGTTCCCCTCAACGTTAAAGCTCTCATACCTTCTCCATAAACTGTTTAGTCTCTCTAACTCCATCTCATTCGAATGAATCTCACCAACAATCCCCTCTGCTTGTGCCTGATAGACATATCAAAAATTTCTGTTAAGAAACCGTGAAAAGCAAAGGTGGAGACTAATTTGGCTTAAGATGGACCTGCTTTGCAGCTAATTGCTCGATTAGACTATGAAGTTGTTTATCCAGTGTCTTCTCTCTCTGAGCTGTGAAAGCAAACAATTTCTAGTCAGATAATGTGAATGAACAGTTCACGCTATCAACCTATCTAATGGAACCACAAACAGATTTCTATAGGAATCTTACTTAAATAAGCTATTAACAAAGATTTTTGGTTTCATATACTATGTTGAAGACGTAATGGTTATGAATGGTGATAAACAAGTATTTTAACAACTAATCAGATTGGATGACAAAAAGTACCTGGAGAAGGCTGCTTCAGTGCTCTTTCCTGTATAACAGCCCAACTCCTCTCTAAATCCTGAACTTTTTCTTCCATTGAACTCTAAAAAGAAAATTTAACTTACATTACCATTAGATACAAAGCCAGGATTAGAGAATTCTATACCCATAAAGGTAAAATAAAAACTAACCAAATCATTCTTTTTGCTCTCCAACTTCTCTAGCATAAAAGATTTCATAGCCTCTGTATCTGTTTCTTCTCTTCCATTCTCATCACGCTGAACAACAGATTCACCAGAGCTTTTGGACTGACTTGCATCTAGAGAAGCTTGTGCATCTTTCTGCTCAGTTTTTAAGTTTTCCTATACATCTTCTAGCTCCTACAAAACCATATGATATTAACCACTCAGGCCTGTTGACGTTAATTGCACAAAAAGTATTGGCATAAGCGATGCAAAGTAGAGGAAGTGGTTGATGTCTATGTAACTGTTTGTTCGTAAACAGAATAATATCCAGTTCCATCACATAAACCAATAATACGGTGGCAGAAAATGTTGGTAGATTCACGAAAATATATGATTACATCTTCCTTCTTCATTTGCTTACGCTCTAGCTGGAGAATAGAACCGTGGGCTACAATGATTTGTCTTTTTCTTTTTTTTTTTTAATTGTAAAATCATACAAAATTTATTAATAAAATCTCATAGAATCTCATAGAATCACATTTCATTTTCTAAAAAAAAATTAAAAAAAAATCCAAAACACAATCAAATCTCCTAAAAATCTTTTAAAATCTTTCAGAATTCTAAAATATTAAAATCCTACAAAATTCTACCAAATCCAAGTTCAATACCCCCCTCGTAGTAAAGTGTCAAACATATAAACAATAGATAATTCATATTTTTTTTAAGATATTAACTTGTTCTATGCTATTGCATTCAACGATCAAACAAATAATAACATTCAGAATGAAGAATTTATTACATAAGATGATTTTTATAAGCAATATAGTTATATATATACTATATGTTATTGATAAATTGACCCCAAGTTGACCTGGGGTTGACCCCGGTTGACCCAATGACCCAATGACCCGACGACCTATCCAGTTCAGTGTCCGGGTCGGGTTTCAAAACATTGGATCAATCCCAAATCTAACAAACCTACCATCAATTAATTTATAGAAACCCTTCTGAAACCCTAAACCCAATTGAGAAACTACTCAGACATGGAGAAACAGAAACAACAAATCAAAGATGAAGAAAACATAATTGAATTGCAAAAGAATAGAAAATAGGGTTTAGAAATCTTCTCCAAAGTGTCAAGAAGGATTAGAGATCTTCTCCCCCTTCTTTCAATACAAAATAGTATCAGAAAATAAAGCTTATGTCTCTGGAGGCCGAGCCTCTAACTTAAATATCAAAATAAAACCCTAAAAGTCGGTTTAAAACAAAAAAGGAAAAGTTGTTTTGGGTACGGGATCGGTCGATCCCGAATGCGGATCAGCCGATCCTGGATGCTTTTTCTGTGTTTGCTCCATCTGCTTGCTAGTCCAATCAATCTTCACCAAATTGGCTTCAGATGCTTGTTTTCATCCCCAAAATACTCTGTTTCCTTTCAAAGTAGCCTAGAACCTGTACAGACTCACAAAAAACTAAAAAGACTTTAAAAGCATACTTTGACTCAATAAAAGACTCAAAACAAACATTAAAACCATGGTTAAAACCTATAAAATACAGACTCATCAATTCACCAAAAGTGCATCCGAGTACTTTGCAAGTAGAAGAAGGAAGAGGGAAGAAGAATAAGGGTGTTTAACGTCGCGAGACGAGTTATTGTCGCGAGACGAGTTAAGTTAAACACTCATTTTTATGGCGATTTTGGGTTAGAAAACCCTCAGGGTCAAGTATAAAAGGATATTTCGACTTCTTTAGCCTCTTTTTGTCGTTTTCCCAGAGAGAAAAGAAAGAGAGATCGGTTCTTGTGAGTTTTGGAGATTTGTGGCTGTCTTCGTGGAGATCTGTAGCTGGGATCGTTGTAGGAGCTTGCTAGGAGTGTAGATTTGTTTGTGTAGGGTCAGATTCTTCTTTGTCAAAGGTGAGTGCAGAACCATGGCTTATTTAAGCTTGAGATTTCTCTGATTTTCGTGTTTATGTGTTATGTGGTTAATTCATTGGCTTGTTAAAACGTTTTTGAGTTACATGGGGCTTTGTGAGGCTTCTTTGTGGCATTGGATCGAGATTGATATGTTTAGGAACATAGATGGTGAGGAGCTTCGGGAAAGACGATGCAGTGCGAGGATGACGCGATAAGACCTAGGAGCATCGGTCGATGCCATGTGGACGTGTCGGTCGATGCAATTAAAGATTTTGTGAAATGTCGAGCATGCATCGGTCGATGCAGTGTTGGTGTCGGTCGATGCAGTGCTGGTGTCGGTCGATGTAGTTGAGTCTTGCATCGATCGACACAGGCTTGCGTTGGTTGATGCAACCCCAATCAGTATTGGTCAATGCAGTGGTTGGTGTCAGTCAATGCAGTTGTCCTGGTTTGTTGCTGATTATTATTTGATGGTTAAAGTATCTCAATTGCTTGTGTGTATAACCCAGTGATGGGAAGATTGCCTCACTGAGTGTTTATGACAATACTCATGCATCTCAATTTGTGTTTGTGGTGCAGGTAAAGGCAAAGTGTGATCGTAGAATCAAGGTGATGAAAAGGAGGATGTTCTAGTGGCTCGTTGTTGTTGTCTGGCTTCTTTTAGGTTGCTAGAGTTGAGTCATTCGAATGTTGCTAGGTTGCTGGTTATTTGGTTTATGATTCTGTTGGATTGAATCATTGGTTATTAGTTTATTGTGTATTGGTTATTGGTTTAATGGTATCGTTTGTTTTTCTCCTGTTTGGTTTAATTGTGGTTAGGTGGCTAGTGGATATGAGACCAATAGTTAAATAATATTATATTAAAAAGGAAAAAAAATGGATCGGGTCGTTTTAGAAGTAGAATAAGAGAGCAGAGAAAAGTTTATGTAGATTAAAGAGAGGTTAGAAGGGTTTTTCACCAAGAGGTGACTCCTCAATAAGAGGTGAGTTCTTACAACAAGAGTTAACATAACTAACACAACAAAAGAATAAGAGCTCCATAAGCTTAACAAAGGGATTTTCAACTAGAAAAAGTTTTACAATATTTGAGAAGTCTATTGGAACCAATACCAATGCGGATTTGTCCTTGAAGCCAACCGTCACGAGATCCTCGACCAACGGGTGGTCATAAGTGGCTCTAGCGGATAACGCTTTTGAGCTTGTAAAAGAGTGTTCCACGGGGGAACAGTTGGAGGGTTTCTTGCCAACAAGAGAGGGTTCAAAAGCATGGGAGCAAAGTCTTTCAATCTTTTAGCAACAGACCTCAATAATCTAGCTGGAGCTATAACCGAGGTTCATAGAGAAAGGGTATCAAACCGTAACAAAGCAGGTGGATCCTCCCTCACATGAAGCACAAAGCCATGGAGGTTAAAGAATTCTACACAAAGCTTGTAGTCGGTTTGGCCTAAAGAGTTATCAACAGACCCAAGCTTACAAACTAGTGGCGATAGGTGGGAAATGGGAGCAATGGGTATAAACATCGGGTTCAAGTACACAGTCGGGTCAGGTTCATACTTACACATTGCAAACATCTGACCAACGCTAATATACTGCCTCGACACACATGTCTAACAAGCCATTCTAAAGACGCCAATGTTATGCTACCGAGGAGTCCTCGACTAGACCAAGCAGAGGTAATGGGTGCTTAAGAGGCTGAGCTTGATATAAACCTATCAATAGCGGATCTGAGAGGGTTCATACTCGGTTCAAGGTTAGGGAGTAGGACAGTGGCTTGAAACGCATTACAACACGTAATGTTCGAGAAAGATACAACTCCACAAAACTTCAACATTAAGTTTGCATCCGGTGACAAGTAAATTGCAATATCCATACGGTTTCAAGATTGAATAAGCTATTTTTCTCTAAGAACAGTGTTCCTATGACCGAATGGGAGATCAGTCTCTCCATTATCAAGCAAACACGATTCTGAGTAAGGCTAAGCAGAGCAATTGAGAAATCAGACATGGATATGGGCCACAATGGGATTAATGGGCTACAAAGATAAGCGAGGCCCATCCTAAAAAAATTCCTAGGGTTGATGCTGTTGGGTGATGGGAGAAGAAGTCGTTGCCATTCTGCAGGATCAGAGTGCATGTGGCGGTCAAGCCTGGGGGAACCATCCATCACCTTTTGAGCTCACCGTGTTCTGTCGGCGTTCCCACTGGAAAAAGGCACACTTGATGGTCTAAGAGAAGCTTCTGCCATCAACGAAACCCAGTGGGAAGGAAACAATGGTGGTGCCGGTGCTAGTCCAGATCTAGAGCAAATTGGTGAAGCGATGAAGTTTTGCTCAGATGTATGAGATGAGGAGCAGCTGGCCTGTTGTGAAGCTTCTGTTGTCGGGTTTACGAGGGGGATCGCATCCGAGATCTGAATCAGATCGTAGCTTGTAGAGCAGTGATATACTCTTCCGTTGGTAAAGTAACCTTTCGAGAAAAGACTTTTTGGAAGGTTGCAAATAGATTTTTAGGGGAAAAAAACTTAGAAGTAGAATAAGAGAGCAGAGAAAAGCTTATGTAGATTAAAGAGAGGTTAAAAAGGTTTGTCACCCCCCCTCCGGATGCCGGCGATCAGAGGCTTCACCGACGCTGGAAAGCATAGTTCGTAAGAGAGTCTTGAACCTCGTGCCTGAGTGCTTTTTCCCTTATGTGACATCCTCGATCATATAATTTTAAGCTACATTTGACAAATATTTGTTTTTTTAATTTATTCAGGTAATTTTAATGTTAAGTGTTTTAAACTAGAAATTTGATCTTTAATTATCATTTATCTTTTGGTTGTCATCTTTTATACTCCTTAAAATTTGATTTAAAAACTCTATTAAATTTTATTTTAACCCAAATTTTAGACGACATACTGTATTTAAGTTTAAAAAAAAAAAAAAATCATAAACTCACATTATAAAATTTAGCCAAGGCGTCTGGAGACATTGGTACGGCACTGAGTGCGGCCTCCATAGCTCTCATTATTCCTTAAAGGATAACACGGCGCTAGTTTGAATGTCACTAACCAATTTTAATATCTAACTTTGCGTTTTAAAGATACAAAACTTACTTTGTCCCTCACAGACGAAACCTCTACACATGTAGCAATTATTCTGCCGATAAAAGAAAAAAGGGTAAAACATTGGGGGTGATTTTATAGAAAACGAGGTAGCAATTGCTCCCCTGATGGAACCATGAGTCTTTGGTTAAAATTTTGTTTGCCATAATTTAAGAGTTCTAGGGATGACGGAGTAGCTTTTAGAAATGTTTTACACATTTTAGTATTAGAAACAAGGAAAGTTTACCGTAAAACTTTCGTTTTTTTTTTCAATTATTGCGTAGGTTTTTTTAACCTTAGGTGGGGTTATTGGTTCTGTGATTTGAATGGATTTGGAAATCCAAACAAAAATCTATCTGTTACGAAGATTTTAAAATACTTTTCAAAATTTTGTGTTATTGGTTATATGATTTACAAATACTTGTTAAAATCTCATGTTATTCATTTAATGATATGTTATTCATTTAATGATTTGTTTTTGGATTTCAAAATCTATATTATGTTTTAAATGGATTTGAATGGATTTGAGTGTAAAATAGAAGGATTCCAATCCAAGTATAAAACATGTTATTTCAAAATTCATATGTTTTGGTTTTCATTATTTACAATTTTATATGAATTTAGAAATCACATCTCCGATATCGTTTTAAAAAGAATAAAAATCATAATGATTGGAGGTTTGTGTTATGCAACTTGGATCCACGTCTCAAAAAAGGAAATTCTCTATCTTTCGTTGACATGTTCTTCGTATGCTTTAAAACTAATTTAATAACCCTGCATTCTTTATCAACTTACCTTCCGTGTTATGTTCTTCAAAAAATGCTAGAAATGAAGAGATGGAGTTGACTTAACTTAATGTCCAACCTGGTAGAGGCATCTCTTTTTAGTGAAAATTTCACAGAGAACGGCAAACTTTGTACTATTTTCGGGTTAAACCATAGATTAACTCATAGGTTTATGATTTTCAGGTTAAACAGATGCGAATATTATTATTACCAATAGTTAGAAAATTCAAGGATATTATAAACATATTTTCTATTTTCAATATTTTAGTGACTTAGGTGGTTGACATGACAATTTCTGGGATTAGTTTCTTTAATTAATTAATGTCCACTTGAAAACGTCCCAACGATTAATATTTCATTACTTAAAAAGATGTCAATTTCGTAATCCTCCAAAACTAGGAAAAGATGAAGTATTTTCATGGAGTTTTATGTGTGTTCATCATCACATTTGCTTTTACACATGTTGGGGCTCAGGATCGAAATGGTATTAACTTTTAAACTCTGAAATTAAGGAAAACTCATCTTTATTATTATTATTTTTTTTTTCATTTTTTCTTAATTCCCTCGTCTTATTAGGATTTATCACTTTGGATTGTGGTCTGTTACCTGATGGGTCTCCATATACCAATCCATCTACTGGATTGACATTCACATCAGATTCTAGTTTCATCGAGAGTGGAAAGAACGGTCGAGTCAGTAAGGATTCTGAGCGAAACTTCGAAAAGGCTTTTATAACTCTGCGATATTTTCCAGATGGAGAAAGAAACTGTTATAGCCTGAAGGTCACGCAAGGCACAAATTACTTGATTAGAGCATCTTTCTTATATGGAAATTATGATGGTCTTCATACTATCCCAAATTTTGATCTGTTTATTGGCCCTAATAAGTGGACAACAGTGAATTTTAATGGAAGCGGAGGTGGTCTGTTTGAGGAGATGATTCATATGTCTAGGTCAAGCTCTTTGCATATTTGTCTTGTCAAGACTGGAACTACTACGCCGATGATATCAACCTTGGAGCTACGACCACTGAGAAGTGATACTTACATTAGTGCCAATGGGAGCTCCTTGCAACTCTTTTTCAGAGGCTATCTTGACGATTCAGTTCCCGTTTTACGGTAAGTAAACTTTGACTTGTGAACGATTCAGGTACATATTTACGTAACGTCTTGGATTTTTGTACATTTTTATATATGGTAAAAAGATTATAGAACAATAACAGATAGAATATGATGAAAGATGGAAACTATGAATCTGTATTCAAAGCCAAACATTATAGAGTTCCTTTTCTATGTCTATATCTAAATCTAATACAAGACTTTGGTAGGTACCCTGATGATGTCTATGACCGGAGATGGTTCCCATTCACTAATAAGGAGTGGACACTTGTAACTACCACTCTCAATGTAAACACTTCAAATGGTTTTGATCTACCACAAGGTGCAATGGCATCGGCTGCAACCCGTGAGAATGATAATGGGACATGGGAATTTCCCTGGAGCTTAAAGGATTCTACAACACGGTTTCACATTTACCTTCACTTCGCAGAGCTTGAAACTTTGTTAGCCAATGAGACCAGGGAATTCAATGTGTTTCTGAATGGAAAAGTTTTTTATGGACCATATAGTCCTACCAGTTTAAGTATAGGAACTATGAGCACACAACCCGAATCGACATTGGCATGCAAAGGAGGGAGTTGCCTGTTGCAGCTAGTGAAAACAACAAAGTCAACTCTTCCTCCTCTCATCAACGCTATTGAGATTTTTACTGTTGTTGAGTTTCCTCAGTCAGAAACAAACCAAGATGAAGGTGCATAAATTGACCTTTTAATACATATGAATAATAGCTTTGCATGTGTTTGATTCTTATATATTATTATTAACTATGCAATTCCAGTGAGTGCTATCAAGAAGATCCAAATTGCTTATGGATTGGGTAGAATTAATTGGCAAGGAGATCCATGTGTCCCGGAACAATTTTTGTGGGCTGGTTTAAAATGCAACAACACTGATAGCTCTAATCCACCAACAATCACTTTCCTGTAAGATTTTTTAATCATATACAGTACCATAATTAAAATAAAATTCTCTATTCTAAATATAACATATTTGAAAACATTATATATATTCATGAATAAATCACTAGAAACTTGTCTTCAAGTGGATTAACTGGGATGATCGCATCTTCCATCCAGAATTTGACCCATCTACAAGAGTTGTAAGTATCACACATACATTAACAAAAGCATAAATTTTTAACTTGTCTTATGTGTTGGAGTTTTTTATATTTTAATAAAAATCATATGCCAGGGATTTGTCAAATAACGACTTGGTTGGGGGTGTGCCTGAGTTTCTAGCTGACATAAAATCGCTCTTGATCATGTACGTTAGTTTCTTATAAGAAAGTATGTAACATAATAACGTCTTCCAACTATTCTCATAGAATCTAATTAACCCTGTGTTATATATCTCTTTTTATACCTTAACAGAAACTTAAGTGGAAACAATTTTAGTGGTCAACTTCCTCAAAAGCTTCTACAAAAGAAAGGATTAAAGCTAAAGTAAGTATCTAATCATATATTTCCATTTGATAATTATCATAGCTTTGATAAATAAAATATATTGAATAGCACTTTTAATTCATAGTGTTGACGGCAACCATAGGGTTATTTGCACAGAAGGACCATGTGTAAATAAACCTGGAGAAAGTGGACATCCCAAAAAGAGTATAATTGTACCAGTTGTTTCGTCCGTTGCTTTAATAGCTGTTCTTGTAGCTGCATTGATTTTGTTTTTTGTTCTTAAAAAGAAAAATTCATCACGGAGTAAAGGTATTTGTAGCAGAATCAAAAGCTTTGATAAGTACTACGTACCACTATAGTAAAGACTAGAAAATCATATTAAAGTTTTGTGTTGCAGCAAATAATAGAACTTCAAGATCATCAGAGCCACCAAGGATAACGAGAAAGAAAATATTTACTTATGCAGAAGTTATTGAAATGACAAATAACTTTGAAAGTGTTCTTGGGAAAGGAGGGTTTGGTATGGTTTATCATGGATATGTAAATGGTACAGAGCCGGTTGCTGTTAAAGTACTCTCACATGCTTCAAACCATGGCCATAAACAATTCAAGGCAGAGGTATTAACACAACGATATTCCTTTATGCAAGTGTCTTTTATAATTTTTTGATAAATATGGACCATATACCTGAATTTTATGTGTGCTTTTGTGGTTTGTTAGGTTGAACTTCTTTTAAGAGTTCATCACAAGAATTTGGTAAGCCTAGTTGGATACTGCGAAAAAGGGAAGGAACTGGCACTCGTCTATGAATACATGGCTAATGGAGACTTAAAAGAGTTTTTTTCAGGTGAACCAAATTTAAATATGTATCAAACACCTAATCTTAATCCACTGTCGATCCAACAAAGCATATAACAAATTCACAAGCTAACGTCCTTATTAAAACACATAGGGAAGCGCGGTGATGATGTTTTGAGGTGGGAAACTAGGTTACAAATAGCACTCGAGGCCGCACAAGGTTAATAAAGCTTAATGAACCTATTCATTTCCTCTTAAAAACTCGAGTTTCAAATGATAAAATTTGGTAAAAATGATTTTTTTTTTTTTACACTAGGTTTGGAGTACTTGCATAAAGGATGCAAACCACCAATTATTCATAGAGATGTCAAAACCGCAAATATATTGTTGGATGAACACTTCCGAGCCAAACTTGCTGACTTTGGACTTTCGAGATCACTTCTAAATGAGGGAGAAAGTCATGTCTCCACAGTTGTAGCAGGAACTATTGGCTACCTCGATCCAGAGTATTAACTAAACCATCTTTTTATATTCTTACTCCAAATGATTTAAACTCTTTACCATATTTAAAAAGATGTCTTGCAGATATTATAGAACAAATAGGCTGACAGAGAAGAGTGATGTGTATAGTTTCGGGGTCGTTTTATTGGAGATCATAACAAATCGACCCGTGATTGAGCAGAGTCGTGAAAAGCCACACATAACGGAATGGGTGAATTTAATGATTATCAAAGGAGATATTAGAAAAATTGTTGATACAATTCTCAAGAAGGATTACCACTCTGATTCAGTTTGGAAATTTGTGGAGCTAGCAATGACTTGTGTGAATGCATCTTCAATGGCAAGACCGACCATGTCTCAAGTTGTTACCGAATTAACCGAGTGTATAAAATTAGAAAACTCAATGGGAGGGAAAAGTCATAACATGGGTTCTGAGAGTTCTAGAGATGTGACCATGATCTTTGATACTGGAGTGAACCCCGTGGCTCGCTAGACCACATAAAGAAATTTCGGTTGCATTTTATTGTGTTTATTTACATAAACAAATAATATTGTTTCCTCATCTCTTCGATTTTACTATCGCCAAAGAAGATAAATTTGATTAATTTCTTCACATGTAATAGTTATAGCAGATAAAGAAAACAAAACGTTTGCATAGGTGAAATGTGTGTAGAATGATTTTTTTTGTGACAAATTGGGTACATTTCATTCATAAAGCTACAAGATCAAATTCTGTTGTGAAAGTCGTTGTAAAATTGGTTGAATAATTATTATAATCAAAAACAGTAAAGAAATCAGAGATAATAATCAACAATTTATTGAGTTGCTGCCAAACCAAGAGGCCTAAAACACATGTTTGTTAAAACACTCGTTCCTAACTTTTACGAGAAACATATCTTGAGACCTTAAACCTTGTTCCTTGGAATTTCTAACACATTTTTCCATATCTTTAATCATTATGCGTAATTTTAAGGTCATGATATTTCAGCAATATATGTATGTGTTTACATCGGAGATAGATAAAAGTATAAGACAAACCATTTATTTACCTCAACGTTCCTTATAAGCAAATTACTTTACCCCTTGTAATCACCTCCCCATTACCAAACTACTCCTTCACCCCTTTTTGTTAATTTTCCTATAATGTATTCCCCTTACCAGAATCGAGAGGGATCCAAATCACATGGGAAATGCAAAACTCTTATGTTCTGTGTCTCTCAATAAACCCTAAAAGATATGACACTTTGATTATCATTTATCAAGGCAGACACGTTCAGCATTTATATCTTACATACATACTGTATTGTAACTCTTCGGTTTTCTTTTTGTTTAATTAAATAAAAGAAACGTATCCGTATCTGTTTCAGAATTAAATACAATCTAAACGCTAATAATACGATTTACCAACAGGGGACACTGAGTTGAAGCTTTTAGACATTAGATCATTCTTCGCTCCGGTTGAATGCAGAGAGATTGTAGCATTCTTTAAACAACAGAGAGCGATTCTTAAATAATAGAGACTCTGTAACACTTACTGTAATTACAATTCTTTTGCCACAGCCCTCAAAAGACTCATGTGAGTCACAACAACAACCCTACATGTGACCAGATTAGTTTCAGTTTTATATCCAATTTTTCTTACAAGGTTTGCTTAAGTTAGGGTTAGGACGGCAGTTATTTCTGGTATCATCTATCTAGAAGATTCCAAAAACAAAATAAAAGAAAACAAGAATACTATAGAATAGACTTGTAGGTCTTAAAAGAGGTTTTAAACAATAAGAAAACAAAATGAAAAATGAAAAAAAAAAGAGAGAGTTTTATGAAAACAGTAATTTGCTCTCAACTCCAAAATCACGCAATTAGGACATGATAACCAGAAATAACATAATAGCTAAGCAAATAGAGTGATAGAGATCACAAAAAACCTGTACATTAATGACATCATTCTCGCAACCAAAATAGCTAAGACTCTTGTACTTGAATCTGTTTTTGGCCTCCAAGATCAAATTGGCTAAACCTGTCCTCACTCTAGGTTAGCTAGTAATTCGTACATACTTGTTCTGGATGAAGGCTGTCGGCTGCTTGTTCTTCACAGATGGAGCACGGTGTTTTTGGTTTTGGCCTTTTTTCTAATGATAACTAACTAGGCCTTGGTGTAAAGGGTTTGACCTGAGTTGCATCATATCGTTAACATTAAGATCCTCTACATAGTCAATAAAGGCAGTAACCATACCACTAATCTCAGGGTATTTTTCAAAACCTTGGATTTCAACTCTTTCGAGAGTGTTCCTTTCGGGATTAAAGTAGTAAACATAATACGGTTTAGATGCAAATTCCATGGGCAAAACAATTTCACTCATCCCAACATCGGAAAATTTGAGTTCAACCTTAACGTCTTTATTCTCATCCCACAGAGAGTAGACATATTTGGACCATTATGTTTCTCAACATCCTCTAGAACCAACACACACACAACTCAATATGGGAAATCCACCATCGGAAGCATGCTTCAAAATAATCCCACCTAATTTCCCCTTATCCAATGGCCAAATACTATGCCAGAATTTTGCGTTTACAAACTTGAATTTCTCAGACCTAACATCAAAGAAAACTATTACATAAGGCCCTTGATCATAAGACCTGTGATAAATTGGTCTACCTAAGTAATACAAAACCCCATTGATGCATATCCCTTTACACCAACATTCATGGGCCAAGGGACAATAAATATTATTTCTCCACCTCAATTTTCCAGTTCCTAACGTCATAATTTTATGGTCAATATCATAATACGGATGAGCCATGAACAATAGCTTGAATTGCTTGTCAATGGGATCAAACCCTAAAAAGCTTATCTGCTCCTTGTACCTTCTCAGTTTAGGTAAGATCGCATAATGCCCCGTAAGACGATTACATATCATAGGCCTTAATTGTGTCCTCATCATCTCCATCCTTTGAGATATTCATACTTTGGAAATAGAGCAAACCAGAGAATTTGATATGAAAATCAGCGGCTAATACAAGAGACAACTTATCATTCACCATGTTGAAGAGCCACTCACCAATCACCATGTTGTTTGACCCCAAATAAAAGACGCGGCCGAGCCAAGGATCGGGTCAAGAACAGCTCCGTGAAATATGGGCGGCAAAGCATGGAACCTGGCGATGGACTTTTCCGGCACTCTCAAGAATATCTCGTTAATTAGATCAGTTGGGATGGAATCTGAAATTATTTCCTCTTTTCATGATCGTTGTATCAGATTTTCTGATAAGCAGGAGAGATATTTAGTACATATATATAGGTTTATGGTTTCTAAATATAAATCAGAAAATCCTGGCCGTTGATTAAAAATGAATCTCATGCAATTAGCTATCGTCCTTCAGTCCTTGTTTCCTCTGCTTTTCACTTCTTTTGGTTTGTTTTGTTTTGTCATTTTGTGAGTTTTATAGTCTTATAGAAGAAGTGACAGAGAGCTAAACCTTTCGAGTATACTCGAATTAGAAAATAAAATGTATCTATGTTTCTTCTTCGTCTGTTTCTCTGTGACGTATACTGCAAGAAACCGTAATGGTGCTTAAGTTTCTTTCCTCAGTCATGCTATAGAGCCACCAATAATCGTATTTGCAGCCAAGAGACCTCTTACCAAAGCCATTTTTTGTTTTCTGAAACTAAATTGAGTCTTGGTTTTTAACTACTCTTTGGGAGTCCAACATAAATAAAATTCTTGCAGATATATATAAGTACTAATAACTCAAGAATCTATCATGTTACGTATGAATTCATGATATCCAATTTTTCTTAAGAGATTTGTTCAACTTAGAAATTAAATACAACAGCTATTTCTGGTAGCATCTAGGATAAAACACTAGTTTGTTCCTAGGCACCGTGTAACAAAACTAGAACATATATATAACTAGGAAAAACAAAATAAAAAGCCAACAAAGTGATAAAAGCTTACACGAAACCTGTAAATTAAAGTGTCACACTCCCAGGTTTTGACACCTGCAAATTCATCATCATCTAAAAGACGCAGAGCTTCAAATTTGTTAATGCTCTCAAAGGAACCACGATGTTTTTGCGGGTGAGAAACAATCATCACTTCAGGATCTTCTCTATATGATGTTGATATGCTGCTCGTGGGTTTACACTTATGTTCTGGTGGGCTTATAGACGTTGCGGATTCTCTACAAAGGTGTAAACTCTATTCAGATTCTCCATCACTACATGGTTACAATGGATTCCAACATGTTGGAGACTGTTCCTTTCAGGATTGTAGTAGAGAACATAAAACCGTTTAGATGTAAGTTTCTTCGACAAAACAAAAAATTGAATACACTTAGATATGTATTTTTGCTTTAAAAAAAAAAAAAAAAAAAAAAAAAAAAAACAACTGTATACCCTGTTTGATCGTATAAAAACGATAAAATTAATTAGAAGACAACTTTAATTTTGTTCAACGTTAAACCCTATAAATATTCCATTTTATAATGCGTGGAGGTAAAATAAAAATTATTTTAACAATGCAAAACTTTAAAATAGACAAGTTTTATAATTTCTTGCTTCAAATTTTGCTTTCTTATTTGTCAATTTGATTATTTTTTAGTTAATTTCAAAAAAATGATTTAATAAAATGGTTTTTTTTTCTGATTTTCACGATGGCATAAAAAATTTGAGGAATAACAATGAACTTATATAAAATTTTGATTAATTTATGAAAAATTTCAGTATAGTTTTTGTAACATCCACGAACCGGAATTCTGGTTTGGGATGTGCATCGATCGATGTAAAAGTGGTGTCGATCGATGTAAGGTTGGTTTTCGCGAACGAGTTTAGGTTAAATGATGCGTTTTGGGGCTAAGAAAACCCTGAAATCGTGTATAAAAGTGGGAACTCGAGGGTTTGGTCGAGTTTGGCCGTTTCTGGAGAAGAAGAAAGAGAGAAAGAAGTTCTTAAGTGTTCTTGAGAGTTTTGAGAGATTTGAGGCTGTTCCTGTAGAGATCTGTACCTGGGATCATTGTAGGAGCTTCCTATGAGTGTAGATTTTCTTGTTTGAGGTTCAAAATCTTCTTGGCAAAGGTGAGTGCATGATCATGGCTTATTTAAGGTTGAGATTTCTCTGATCTGCTTGTTTATGTGTTTATTTGGCTTGTTAGAATGTTGTTGAGTCGCAAGAGGCTTTGAGAAGCTTTTGTGGCTTTGGTTTGTGTGTTTTGGTGGTTTAGGGACGGAGATCCGGTGAGAAGCTTCGGGGAAAACGATGCTCGGCATGTGCATCGGTCGATGCACTTTGTGTGTCGGTCGATGCAATGCGCGGACGGCGCGGTTGACATAGGAGCATCGTCAATGCCATGTGGAGGCGTCGGTCGATGCAACTAGGGATTTCGTGCAATATCGAGCATACGTCAGTCGATGTAGTGTGAGTGTCAGTCGATAGAAGTGAACCTTGCATCGGTCGATGCAAGATTGTGTCGGTCGATGCGACCCCAGTTGGTGTGGGTCGATGCATGAGTTGGTGTCGGTCGATGCAGTTGTCTGGTTTGTTGATTGGTTATTGATTGTTGTTTGTTGGTTAGAGGTATCTCAATTGCTTGTGTGTATAGCCCAGTAGATGAGAGTATTGCCTCACTGAGTGTTTATAAAATACTCACGCATCTCATATGTGTTGTGGTGCAGGTAAAGGCCAAGTGTGTTCGTGGAATCAAGCCAATGAAGAGGAGGATGTTCTAAAGGCTCATTTATGTGTTGTCTGGCTTATGTCAGGTTGGTAGAGTTGAGTCAGTAGAGCATTGCTAGGTTGTTGATGCTATGTTTTATGACTTGGTTGAATTATTATGGATATTGGTTATTTATTTATTGGTTTAATGGTATCTGTTAGTTATTTTTCACTGTTTGGTTGGTTGTGGTTAGGTGGCTAGTGGGTATGTGACGACTAGCTAATTAGTTTATTATTATTATTATTATAAAAAAAACGGATCGGGTCGTTTCAGTTTTATTTAAAATTAGTTCGACAAGTATTAAAATTTGAAACGACCGCACCCGGATTCTCAATCCTCACACAGGATCCATGGGAAACGATCTCACCGGAACCCCATAATTTCGACGAGACAACCGGCGTATAAATCGCCCCTTATCAAACATACCAAACCCCACCTCATCTAGTTACTGAGTCGCACAATCAACCACCCTTAGCGACCGAGTAACAAGAGAGGTGGACTGGAATATTTGATTCCATCCAGCCACGGACAATTCCCACAAATACTCCAATTCACTATCAACTCCTCTATTACCCCCGATGCCCACAACATCACTTCAGTCAATCTCTTATCATCCAAACCTAACTCCACCTATCTTCCTATGACCCAAACACACAACAACATGCTGGTGTCGACCGACACCACCTTGGTGTCGCTCGACACCCCAACCTTACCACAAAACCGTCTATGCCAGACAACAATACAAACACCTGATTAAATCACTAACCAACCGTTAATCTCACAAACCCACTGTTGGATATGAAACTTATAGCACCACAAAGCTTTATACCAAATTTCACCCAAATCGGACTCTGTTTCATCCTCCAAATGATGCCCCAAAGTAGCCATCTCAAACCAGTGTGCGCTGTTCATCCGCAGTTGTTGGTGTCAACCGACACCACAATGATGTCGAACGACACCAACCCAGAAATCACGATCAAAGCCTTCCTTCAAGCTTCTTCTTGCTGCAAATCCCTAATCCACTACAACCATCGATTCTCTAATCGATCTAACACTAAAACAACAACACTTACCTGGATTACAGCCATGAGAAAGCCTCCTTGTGTCTCCCAATCTACCACCAAACTCCCATCCATCCCCTTACACATGAAGAAGATGGATCTCCCTGCTTCTTCTTTGTTCATAGCACAAGATCTTCCCTCCACAACAACTTATCGCTCAATCCAAGCCAAGAAACTCCCAAAACTCTTAAGAACATTGTCTAATCCTTTTTCCCCCTTTTCGACTTTCGCTTATATACAACGGTTAGGGATTCCCAAATAAGCCAAACCAAACCAAAACGACAATTTAAAACAACCTGGTCGAACCGAAATTGATGGTTTCGATCGACACTCCACTTGGTGTCGATCCACACCCACTCCCAAAATCCCTAATTTGGTTCGCGGATGTTACAACTCTCCCCCACCAACAAGGATTCGTTCTCAAATCCCGCAACATCGTCCATCTGCCAAGGACCTCCGTACAACCGTCACCACGGCCCGCACATCCTTCGACCGGACTGAACACCATCAACCCAAGGCTTTCTGTGCAACTGCTGCAACAGTCCGCACATCCACGTGGCCCAATGTTCCACATAACCCTGACCCTACTGGTCAGCATAACCCAAAACCCGAGATCACTCCCGACCTCTGAGGCCTACGTCCAGTCACTATGCTCATATCCACGTCCTAGACATTGTTTGCTCTCTCACTCATACATTCTCAGGTTGCAACCTTTGAACTGCACCGCCTGCACTCTCGGACCGTCGTCCTCGAGCCGTAAAGTCTAACTCTCAGATCGTCACCCTCGAGATCTCGGTACCAGGGGAACTACTCATCCCCTCTGGGGAACTATTCATCCCCTAGGATAACTAATCATCTCCTCTGTCGCTCTCAGGGTTGCACCCGTCAAGCCCGCGGTGCACCAGGGGAACTAATCATCTCCTCAGGAGAACTAATCATCTCTTCCGGAGAACTAATCATCTTCCCAGGAGAACTAATCATCTCCTCATGAGCAAACAAGTCCTAACGTCTATAAGCATCTCCCGACCGAAACTACCTTTCGTGGTTCGCGTAAAACATCGCAATGTCTTACCAACCACCATATTCCCTCACTGGAATATCACCACCATAATGACCACTCTTTAGGCCAATCCCAAACATCCCTGCCACTAAGGCCGTTAAACCACCCACTTCCCAAAAATAGGTAAGTTTTAACTATTCATAAAACTTCCTATTTTTAGAATCCGCATATTCTCTCAGCACTGTGACATCTCCAATCACACACATCCTTGAGAACTAATCATCTCATCTGTGACCACTCTTCCGGTCAACCTCTAAACATTCCCGCCACTCTGGCATCTCACATCCCCTTTTCAAAAATAGACAAGTCCTAACTATTCATAAAACTTTTCATTTTTTTAGAACTTTATATTTATGGAACTTTCCATTTTTAGAACATTCTATTTATGAAAACTTTCCATTTTCAGAATCTCATAACCCCTTAACCAATTCCACATCAAGATTCCATAAGAACTAATCATCTTATAAATTTCTCTCCAATAACATTGTCAGTAAATCTGCAATACGGTCATCTCGGTCTGAGCAAAGCCTGTTGCCACACTCACAGCACCCGCTGGACCTCCAGCAACACCAGTAAACACACCGGCCACACCCTCAAACCAGACTCTCCCAACCATCGCAACTCTGCTCCCGCGGCTAGCATAAACCTGACCCTCCCGGTCAATACACAGAAACCCCGAGATTGAACCCCCATCAACCCTAAGATCCGCATCTGATCACAACATGAAATCCGAGATTGAACCCCCATCAATCTCCTACATCCGTACTCGATCACAACATGAAATCCGAGATTGAACCCCCATCAATCTCCTACATCTGCACCCGATCACAACATTAAATCCGAGATTGAACCCCCATCAATCTCCTAAATCCGCACTTGATCATAACAGGAAATCCGAGATTGAACCCCCATCAATCTCCTAAATCCGCACTCGATCACAACAGGAAATCCAAGATTGAACCCCCATCAATCTCCTAAATCCGCACCCGATCACATTGCTTATCTCCACGTCTTTGACACTTTTGCCCCCAACTGACCTGCTCTTAGGTCGCAACCTTCAAGCCATACCGATCTCACTCTCAGACCCCCGTCTTTGAGTCATACCATCTCACCCTCAGGTCATCACCCTCGGGATCTTGGTACAAGGAGAACCCCCATCTCCTCTACCACCCTCAAGACCGCAGTCCCTCGAGCTATCGGTATCTAGGGAACCCCCTTTCCCCTCAGGAAAGCCCCTATCTCCTCATCAGTTGTTCAGCACCCCCCGTCCCTATAGCTAACGGTCATAACGTCTATAAGCATTTCCCCCATGATCTACATATAACATCGCAATGGCCTACCAACCACTATATTCCCTCCCGGAACATAACCTCCACCTTGGCCACTCCTAAGCCACACTCCAAAACATCCCAACCACTTTGGATGTTCACACGCACCCCTTCCAAAAATAGACAAGTTCTAACTATTCATAAAATTTTCTGTTTTTAGAAACTTTCTATTTATAGAAACCCCGAGCTATTTTCCTAGACAAGTCTATTTCCATTACAGAGCCTGTCCTAGAACCGTATGCGCTCTGATACCAAACTGAAACGACCGCACCCGGATTCCCAATCCTCACACAGGATCCACGGGAAACGATCTCACTGGAACCCCATAATTCCGACAAGACAACCGGCGTAGAAATCGCTCCTTACAAAAACTCTCACAAACATACCAAACCCACCTCATCTAGTTACTGAGTCGCACAACCAACCACCCCTAGCGACCGAGTAACAAGAGAGGTGGGCTAGAATATTTGATTCCGTCCAGCCACGGACAATCCCCACAAATACTCCAATTCACTATCAACTCCTCTAGTACCCCTGATGCCCACGACATTTCTTCAGTCAATCTCTTATCATCCAAACCTAACTCCAGCTATCTTCCTATGACCCAAACACACATCAACATGCTGGTGTTGACCGACACCACCTTGGTGTCGCTCGACACCCCAACCTTACCACAAAACCGTCTATGCCAGACAACAATACAAACACCTGATTAAATCACAAACCAACCGTTAATCTCACAAACCCACCATTAGATATGAAGCTTATAGCACCACGAAGCTTTCTACCAAATTTCACCCAAATCGGACTCTTTTTCGTCCTCCAAACGTTGCCCCAAATTAGCCATCTCAAACCAGTTCACGCTGTTCATCCGCAGTTGTTGGTGTCGACCGACACCAACCCAAAAATCACGATCGAGGCCTTCTTTCAAGCTTTTTCTTGCCGCAAATCCCTAATCCACTACAACCATCAATTCTCTAATCGATCTAACACTAAAACAACAACACTTACCTAGATTACAACCATGAGAAAGTGTCCTTGTGTCTTCCAATCCACCACCAATCTCCCATCCATCCCCCACACATGAAGAATACGGATCTCCCTTCTTCTCCTTTGTTCCTAGCACAAGATCTTCCCTCCACAGCAATAGATCGCTCAATCCAAAATTCTCAAAATTCTCAAGAACATTGTCTAACCCTTTTTCCCCTTTTTCACAACTCTTGAGAGCGACCAAAACTATCTATTTCCACGATCCTAGGTCAACTTTCGCTTTTTTTTTTGTTTTATAATATAAGATGTTTTCAACTTTCTATTTAACTTTTAGATTAATTTCATATTTTCTTATATTTATTTTATGCAGTTGTTTATGATTGGTTTAACTTTTTATAAGAAGATATTTCTTACATGTTTTTAGCTAAAACATCTTAAATTCTGTAACGGAGAGAGTACTAGAAAAATACTTGATAACAACATGATAATAAGAACAGAGAAAAGATATACCACCAACGAGGAGAGACTGAATATAAGAAAGAAAACAAAAGAGGAAGATGATAGATAGAGATGAGGACGTTTTGAAAAGAACAAGAACAAGAAAAAATAGACAATATAGAAGATGGCTTTGATAATTATAAACAAAACGTTGGGATAAAATCTGAAATATTTCCTCTTTTCATAATCGTTGTATCGGATTTTCTTATAAGCAGGAGAGATATTTAATAAATATATATGTATGAGGTGAATGTATGTTTATTGATGAGTACAATAGAGACATTATATACAGAGTATTACAAAGTATCTATAGCAAGTAAATATTCTATACACTAATTGAGAGGGATCATTGGGATTGATTGATTGGAATAATCATAGATAATGATTGATACGAGTATATGTAATACGCCCCTTCAAGATGGAAGAAGACTTCGAACTCCAGTCTTGGAACAAGCTCGTTGGAAAGCAGGCCGTGACAACGGTTTTGTGAGAGCATCGGTGAGCTGATCAAGCGTGGATACATGTGAAACACAGAGGATGCCAGCTTGGATTTGTTGTCGGATGAAATGATAGTCGAGAGTTATATGTTTCATACGGGAGTGAAAAACCGGGTTGGCACATAAATAAGTGGCACCGACATTATCACAATAGATGACTGGGGAAGCTGATAATGTGATACCTAGCTCCGTGAACAAAGAACACAACCACCATATCTCCAAGGCTGTGTTAGCAACTACACGATGCTTCTTGGAGGAACATGAGATAGGACTATGACCAACATAAATAACAAATGCATTGGTGGAAACAAAGTCATCAATCTCCCCCCAATCGGCGTCAGAATACGCATGGAGATACACTGGTGAAGTAGAGGAGAAGAAAATACCATGTGTGAAAGTGTCCGCCAGGCAGCACAGTACACATTTAGCGGCTTGCCAATAATCAAGTGTTAGGCGATGCATGAACTGCGACAAACAATTGACAACATAAGCAATATCTGGTCGTGTAAAGGAGAGATATTGGAGGCCGCCAACAACATACCGATACTGGGTGGCGTCATCAAGTTTGGTTCTGCCATTTAGTGTGAGTTTTGGTGAAACAGGGAGCGGTGTTGTAGTGACCCTCACTACAGGGTAAATTTAAAATAAAAAAACCCTAGCCAAAAGACCTGGAAAGAACTTGGAAAGAAGGCAAGGAAGGAAGGTAGAAGATTTGCCGAAGAGTGTCCGAGAAAATGTGGACGGTTTGAGAAATGGCCGATGGCCGTTGCCGGACGTGTCTACCATCGAGCCAAAGGACGGATGATCGATAGACAAGAGTTTTCTCTCGACGGATTGTATTAGAAAGACAAGGGAAGAAGAACGGTCGAGATAGGAGGAAGAAGGCCATGTACCGTACCATGTAACACGGACCGTATCGCGTACCGTCGACAGGACCGCGGTACCGCTAACCGACCCGACAGCGATCCAGAAATTAATGGTGTTTTGTCTCCTCTAATCAGCCAATGAAATTTTATGCAAAAAATGGGAGACATAATCATTGCTATTTTTAGGAGTGACCAATAGAATTTCATGCAAGAAAGTAGGAGACATAATTATTTGCTCTTCTTAAAAGCAGCCAATGGAGCTTCATGCACAAGGAAGTGGGAGACAAGGAGAGATTCCTTTAGCCAAGTGTTGTGCGATTTCACCAAGTGTTGAGCATGCAAAATTTCGTTCACCATGTGTCCACCCAAAGGAGAAAGAAGGGGGACATTTGCTCTCCATGCATTGGCGTGTAGCACCGCCCAAACTGTCTATATAAACAAGCTCTCCCCTTCTCATTTTCGCAAAGTAAGAAGAAGAAGAGAAAAGAGAGAAAGGAGAGAAAGAAGAGAAAAGAGAGAAAGGAAAGAAAAAGAGTGAAGGAAGAAGAGAGCAAGACCAAGACTATCGACCACCAAGACCGTTGCATCGAGAAGGAGCTCGATTGCAACAAGAGAGATCCGAAGTGCTGCCGAGAGAAGGACGCTGTCAAGAGAATCCGATCGCTCCGCCTAAGAGATCGCCGGTTTTCTGTGAGTTTAGGCACATTTCACCTAACTAGATGGATTCTAATGACTTTCATCTAGTAAACGGTTTGCATTGAGCATATAGTTGCATTTTTACTTGAATTTCTTGTTTGATTTTCCTGTTTAAATGCATGTGTTGAGAGGTTACTCTCGTTACTAGTTTGAAATGTTCTAGTATCGGAGATGGTAACTTGATTGAGATACTTGTAAAATTATGTGTTTTAATAACCATATAAACTCAAGGTATCAAATGTAGAAGTCTTAATGCGTTAAGTCCGCGACAAAGTCCGGCTAGTGTATTAAAACTTGGGTATAGCTGTCCTCAGGATGAATCCGTACCAGCATGCAGCCGCGTTCATTAATTCATGTTCGTGAGTTGTAGGGCTGGCACGAAGAGCTTGGAGGTTACTGGGCTCGCTACCCTGGCTGAAGCTGTCTACACGACGGTGTGGCTCTAATGATGTTCCGGTTGCATGCCTTTGTGGCTGCAGCGCGGGTGTTCACAGACGTGTTGAGGAGAGGAAGCATACCGGACCCATAAAATTAAAAACTTGTTTAAAATATTTCTTTTATTCAAGTTTTATTGTTTTATTGTTGATTGATTGCTTGCTAGATTTATTTGCTTAGCTCATTATCTTCCGCATGCTATCTCTGATTGTTTGATTGATTGCTTGATTGATTGTGATTGATTGCTTGATTTCTTGATTGATTGTTATTTTGGGGTTTGGGGTTAGGGATTTATTATTGTTGTGCAGGAACCGTGAAGCTCACTAAGTAATATTAGATTACTTATGATAAATATTTGTCTTGCAGGAAACCTTAGAGGGAACTAGAGGGCGTGGTGAACGTTAGGAACCCGGAGTAGATTTGTGTGTCTTTTTGTAAAATCAAGTATGTTTTATTATGTAACCGATCTTTGGCACTAGGCCTTATCTTCGAACTCTATCATCTTTTTGGTAATCGTTTTGTAATAAACTCCTTATATATATTATTACATTCGGGTTTCTTTATTCGTACGAGTAGTAACTGATATAGACTTTGTCCGAGTCGGCTCAACACTTGGGATGTCACAAAGGTTTTAAAGCCTAAATGATGTACCAGGTGGGCGAAAACCTCGCCAACGGACTGGCTAAGGCTCCTGATCTGTTCTTGTACCCCGGCCGGATCGTTGGCAAACATTTTCAAAGTGGCGTTCCGGGGCTGTCTGTGGCCCGTCCGGCCATAGGATTGTTCAGGGGGGTTACAACGGTGGTATCAGAGCATGGTTATGATGCTAGTAGGACTCGTATTTTCAAACGTTTTATTGAGTCAAAATGGTCGCAAATAGACACTTAGGATAATCCGGTTCGTTCATCACTTTAGGATTAGATGGGGTTGGATTAAGTAAACCTTATTAACGATGGATGCAGATGTCTGGTCAAGGATACGAAAGGTCTAGATCGAGGCACTTTACGCCGGAATCAGAGAGGGGTTCAAGTCAACAGTTTGGTCCGGAGGAATGGGGTCTGCATTTTGGAGATGAACAAGGAGATGAGTCGTTTCAAGGCATTTACGAGCTAAACATGTATATGCCTGAATGGGATGTTCCCGGTGCGGCGCCGAGGTACTCACCAGCAAGTTCTACCCAGTACGACACACATGAGAACATGTACCCGCCAAGTCGAGAGTATTCGCCAGTTGGACAGTTCGCTGCCAACCCAAATCCAAAAATGCAAAGAGAAGACCAAGGACGTGAAGGAAACCTGAATGAGCAGAGAGTACTTGAGACTCAGCAAACACTAAGTATGATACAAGATCTCTTAACTCACATGATCCAGCAAGAACAACAGCAGAACCAAGGAAACCAGCAAGCGGAGACTCCATCGTCTAACTTTATGAACCTAGTGATAATGATGAGGAACTTAGGAGTCCGCAAGTTCAAGGGAGAGCAGAACACGGTGCTAGCAGACAAGTGGATAAGGGATTTGGAGATGAATTACGAAACGTCAAGATGGCCGGAAGAGTATAAGAGGGCGATCGCAATCAACTTTCTGGAGGAGGATGCATGCGCATGGTGGGACAGCGTAGTACTTCGTTACCGCTACCTGCCAATAACATGGGAGATTTTTAAGAGAGAGTTTGAGCAGAAGTACTTTCCACCAGAGTCTCGCGATCGATTAGAGAATCAGTTCCTGCGCCTAGAGCAAGGAGATATGAATGTCCGAGCCTATGGACAGATCTTCGCCTAACTTCGGAGATATTTATACAAGGGGAATGATGACGAAGCAGCTATGGCCCGTAGATTTCTTCACGGACTTCGGCCAAAGATAAAAGGAAGGTTGCACGCCGTGACATACAAAAATGTCGCCGAAGTGGAAGAGAGAGCAGTGAATGTCGAGGAAGGATTAGAGCTGTAGAGAGAAGTCATGGCCCGAGAGAAAAAGAAAGAACCTGTGCAGCAAAGCAAGGTGGTGAATTTTTGGAGGATTAACCAAGTAGCTGGATTGAACCAGAGTGTGAACCGTGGTAAGGTCAATATGACTGCCAACCAAGGATGACGTACAATGACCAACTTTGATCCGAGAGGATGTTATATGTGTGGCCAACTCGGACACTTTGCCTGAGCTTGTCCAACGCTTTCAAAAGCCAAGAGTCCCCATTTTGCGTCCGTCACATGTTTCTACTGTGGTGAAATGGGACACTATGAGACCTCATGTCCGTCAAAGCCGACCAAACTGAATGCCCAAACTGTGAACCGTGCCCAGCCAGTGCAGCAAGTGAAGGAACCCCCAGCGAAGAAGCAGGCGACCCCAGCCAATGTTTACGCCTTAGGAGTAGAGCCACCCAAACCTCCAAAGCCTGTGAAAGGTCCGATAACAGGTTTGATTGGGTTCTAACTCTCTTTTGATTGATTGTGTGTTTGTGTGTTGTATGATTGCGTGTTTAGTTTTTGCATTGCATTTTTATAAGTGTTATGCATTAGGAACATTACTAGTTAGTGGTAACCCCACTCATGTATTGTTCGATTCGGGAGCGTCCAATAGTTTTGTGAATCCCCAAGTGGCCGATAAGTTCGGAGAATTGTGTGAGGAGGAGGAAGTGAATTATAACGTACACACCGCTTGTAACGCCCCTGAACCATTCCTAAGCCATCTCGGCCAGAACAGTCCCGGATGCTATATTAAGAAATATTCACCAACGATCCGGCCGAGGTTCTAAAACACATTCCGAACCCTAGCCAGTCCATCAGTGATATTTCCACCACTTTAGACATCCCTTAGGCTTTTCAACCCTCGAGACATCCAAGTGTTGAGCCAACCCGGACTAGGCCACTTCAGACATAACTCGCTTTCGAATGTAAAACCGAATATTATTATTAATATGTCACAAGACAAAACTTATAATGTTTGTGGCCAGGCCTATTGCCAAAAAGATCTTACAATAATTTTAACAAAAGAAACATACTTCTTCTTTTTACACAAAGGCACAAAATAAATCTACTACGGGCTCCTATCGAACAGCACGACCTCTAGTCCCTCTAGTGGTTACCTGCAGGACAAAATTTTATCATAAATAATCTAAGATTACTTAGTGAGTCTCAGGGGTCCCTGCAGAAGATTAGATTCCCAACCCCACCCCAAATCACAAGGAATCAATCAATCACCATACACAACAAGCAATCAAGCAATCAAAGCAAGCATGCAGAAGCAAGCAAAGCAATAACACACACAAGCAACAATGCAACAATGCAACAATGCAAAACTTGAATAAAAAGAAAGTTTTTAAACAAGATTTACTAGGACCCAAATATTCCGTCTCCCATTCCTCTCCCATTTTATCTCTGAATACAACCACAAAGGCATGCAACCAGAATAAAATCTCCAATACACCGTCGTGTATAGCATTGATCAAGGTAGCGAGCCAAGATCGAGCTCCTCGCAACTACATGCAAGACTATTTTAGTTTGCATGTTGAAACGGCTTTCCGGTTAAGGACGGACATATCTCCATTCTTAGTGCGCTTATGGCTGCCCGGACCTCCCCGTCACGAACGCCACGCACTAAGACCACTCCAACTTAAAGTTATAAGTTTATGACCTTAAAGAATCATAAACCTCAACAAACAACATGCAACAACACAAAATTCACATGCAACAATCAATCAAGCGGATTTCCCATCAACGCTTGAGATTTTACATGGACAACCTCACATGCAACAATCAATCAAGCGGATTACCCATCAACGCTTGAGATTTTACATGGACAACCTCATATGCAACAAATCAATCAAGTGGATCTTCCCATCAACACTTGAGATTTTACATGGACAACCTCACATGCAACAAATCAATCAAGTGGATCTTCCCATCAACACTTGAGATCTAACAAGGGAATTCCTCACATGCAATAGATCAATCAAGCGGATATTCCCATCAACACTTGAGATCTACCATGGAATTTACATGCAACACATCAATCAAGCGGATTTCCCATCAATGCTTGAGATCCAACAGGGAATCCCTTAACCCAACATGCAAAACTTCAAGAAAACTAACAAGAAATCAAGAAGAATGTGACTATATGCACATGCAAATCGATCCTACCTTGGGTCTACCAACACCAAGCTAGATCGAAGATATGCTCCCTGAAACTCATAGATTTTTGTAGATCTTCAGCTCATGCAACCCGATCTTCCCTTTGCTTCAACAACTCTTCCCGCAGATGAAGCAACTCAACTCTCTCTCTTCCACACTTAGAAGAAAATTCACTATTTTCTCTCTACTCTCACTCTCGCAGCCTCTTGGCGTCTCTCTTTCTTTTCTCTTCTCCAAGTGAGAAATGAGGAGCTTAAATAGAGAGTGTGGGGAGCTCCTTATTCCACACGCAGGGGGTATGTGTCATCATCACAAGAACTCTTCAACACTTGGCATTTTCGAAGAGATGAGGTGTCATCACCACATTCTCCCTCTCATGCGTGAGTGGGAGAGAATATTCCTCCCCACTAGCCACTTTGATTAATTTAATCCTCCACTATCTCTCCTCTTAGTCGATTAATTAATTAGTTAGTGGAGATTCCACTAAACTAATTAAATAATTGCCCACTAATTCCACTTTGAATAAAATATTATTTTAGCGGGTTCCTTCCCGACTCTCGCAACATCCTGGTTACGGTGCTGATCGCATGGACGTCCCTTCGTCCGTTCCCATACGCTATCTTGCACGTACCGCGTATGTCAGTACGCACGTCCGCTGGCCAACTGATCGGCATTTTGCACAATCTGTTTTTCCTCAGACAAAACTTAGCAGTTTTCTTCTGCTTCCTCTTCTCTCCCCTTTCGAGTCCTTTCCGGGTAAATTCTTTGAACAGAGTTTTATTCCGTAGTGAGGGTCACTACATTCTCCTCCCCCCCCCTCCCCTTAATAGAATTCGTCCCGAATTCTATAAGGTTTCTGACGGTCCGACTTCCTCTTCTTCATCGATGAAGAAGTGAGGGTACTTGGCTCGGAACTTCCCTTCGGCTTCCCAAGTTGCAACCCTTCGATTATTTTTACCCCAAAATACTTGAATCTGAGGGATTTCCCTTTTCTTCAACTTCCGTATCCGTCTCTCGCCAATACTCATTGGCCCTTCCGGATAGGTTAGATTCGTCTTCAACTCCTGGATCGGTTCTTCCACGATCGCATTAGGATCTGGTACATGCTTTCGGAGTTGAGACACATGAAAGACTTTATGCAACCGCATCGTCTCTGGCATGGTTAAGCGATATGCCACCTCTCCAACTCTTTGCTCGATATGGTAAGGACCTATGAACCTTACCGCCAACTTTCCAACTTTCCCAAACCTATCTTTCAGTTGTGACCTTTAGGTATACCCAGTCTCCAACATCAAACTCTACCTCACGCCTCCTTCGATCGGCATACTTCTTTTGACGATCTTGGGCCTTCTTCATATTCTCCCTAATGTACTTGATTTTCTCCGTGGTCTCATCAATTAACTCATGACCAAAACTCGACCTCTCTCCTACTCCCGTACATAGCTTCGAATGGAGACATACCGATACTCAAGTGATAACTATTGTTATAGGAGAATTCAATCAGAGGTAGGTTACCTTCCCAATCCGCAGACCAATCTAACGCGCATAGCCGGATTAAATCCTCTATGGTCCGGATGGTCTTTCCCGTCTACCCGTCCGTCTCTGGATGGAATGATGTGCTCATGAAAACATCTGTTCCCAACGCTCATTGCAGGTCTTGCCAAAATATCGATGCAAACTTCTGGTCGCGATCTGATACTATATTGGCTGGCACCCCATGAAGTCTCAGAATTTCATCGATGTACTTCTCCGCTAAGTCAGCGGCTTGGTCCGTACTTTTTATTGAAACCAAATGAGCCACTTTAATTAATCGATCCATTACCACCCAAACCGTGTCGTTGGCCCTTCCCGGCCTTGTGGGCAATCAAGTGATGAAGTCCATCGAAACTGACTCCCACTTCCACGTCGGTATTGGTAAGTTGCATAGTAATCCCGCTGGTACTCGGTGCTCTACCTTCACCCTTTGACATGAGTCGCACTGACTCACCTTTTTTGCGACCGCTCGCTTCATCCCGGGCCAATGGTAATACCTCCGAATATTCATTACATCTTGGTCTTTCCCGGATGGATACTTAAGGTAGAAGTGTGGGCTGCTCTTAAGATCTCTTATCCCAATTCACTTCGGTCTGGAACTGTGATTCTCTCATTAAGTAGTAGTGTACCATCATCTGCTAAATGATAGCCACTAGCGTTTGGCCCGTCCAAACTCCGCAGTTCTTTTACAATCTTCTTAAGATTTTCATCCAATGGCTGCTCTTCACGGATTCGTCATAAAAGACTAGCCTGAGTTACAACTTGTAGTCCTAGCGGCTCGCTAGACTCTCTTTCGATAGCAAAAAGCTTCACTTTCTTGAATTCCGTAGACAATGCTTCCACATCTTTTTCAACATCAACATCGACCTTTCGACGGTTCAAGGCGTCTGCCACTACATTCGCCTTGCCCGGATGATACTGAATCTTTAGATCATAGTCTGCGATAAACTCCATACACCTCCCTTGCCGCAGGTTGAGGTCTGGCTGTGTGAACAAGTACTTAAGACTTTGATGGTCTGTAAATACCTGGACAGTCTGTCCATACAAATAGGATCTCCAAATCCTTAGTGCAAACACAACAGCTGCCATCTCCAAATCATGTGTAGGGTAGTTCTCCTCGTGCTTTCTTAGTGGTCTTCAAGCATAAGCTATCACTCTATCTCCTTGCATGAGAACACCTCCCACTCTAACTCTTGATGCATCTGTATAGATTGCATATGGTTGGTTTGTCTCTGGCAACGCCAACACTGGAGCTGTTGTTAAAGCTTCTTTTAACTTCTCGAATGCCTCTTGCACTTCTTCACTCCATATAAAGGAAACTCCCTTACCAGTAAGTCGTGTTAGGAGTTTAGCTATTGAAGAAAACCCTTTAACGAACTTCCGATAATATCCCGCAAGTCCTAAGAAACTCTGCACCTCCGTCACAGTCGTGGGTTTCGGCCACTCCTGGATTGCAGCGATCTTCTCCGGATCTACTGATACTCCTTTCTCCGAAACTCGATGGCCGAGAAAACCAATTTCCCTTTGCCAGAACTTGCACTTACTAAACTTGGCGAACAGCCTTTGTTCCCTCAGTCTCTCCAAAACTTTTCGTAAGTGCTCATGATGCTCCTCAGCACTCCGAGAGTAGATGAGGATATCATCAATAAATATTATCAAGAACTGATCCAGATAGTCGTGAAATACCTCATTCATCAATCGCATGAAAGCTGTCGGTGCATTTGTGAGCCCAAACAGCATCACCACGAACTCGTACTGACCGTACCTAGTTTGAAATGCAGTCTTCATTACGTTAGGCTCGAAGATTCGAATTTGATGATAGCCATAAGCTAAATCAATCTTTGAGAACCAACTTGCTCCCCTGAGCTGGTCCAACAATTCGTCAATGCGTGGTAGTGGGTACTTGTCCTTGATTATGACATTGTTAATCCCACGGTAATCGATACACAACCGCATACTCCCATCTTTCTTCTTGACAAATAATACTGGAGTTCCCCATGGTGATGAACTTGACCGGATAAAACCCTTCTCCAGCAGATCTTCCAACTGCATTTTGAGTTCCTCTAACTCAGCTGGGGCCATTCGATACGGGGCTTTCGCAATTGGGGTAGCACCCGGCTCCTGATTAATAGTGAAAGGATGACTTCGTTGTGGAGGTAACCCTTCCAATGGTCGGAATACGGCCTCATATTCCCTAACCGTGTCCATATCCTTGACCTTCAAGTCTTTCATGTCATCTCCCCCAACAGCGGTAAGAGTGACTAGATATACGCTCCCCTCATCAATCGAGTTCCCAACTCGCAAGGCTGATGCAAAATACGCCCATTTACTCGGGCTAATCCCATGGAAAACTAGAGGTGTCTGCCCTCTGCTTTCCATTACCACTCTGCTCTTACTGCAGTCCAAAAACGCTTCATACCCTGATAGCCAATCCATACCCAAGATGACTTCAAATCTTTCCATCGGCATAACCAGAAGATTCGCCAGCAAATTCACATCACTCACAAATACCTAAACCCTTTTTAGCATTCTTTGGGCTATCAACGGCGGTTGATTCCCGGCAGTGTCAACAACCACGTTCACTTCCTCTTCCCCAAAACCTTTCTTAAACTGGTCGACCACTTCAGTTGCCACAAAACTGTGGGTCGCCCCAGAGTCGAAAATACATGTGTGGGACTACCACCCACCAGTAAAGTTCCTAATGCATGATAAAAGAAAATATGCATGCAACACCCAATCACACAAAACACACAAACACACAAAACACACAACAAGAAGGTTAGAACCCAAACAAACCTGTTATGGGACCTTTCTGGGGTCCTGAAGGTTGGGCTGGTTCTAATCCTAAGGGATACACATTTGTCGGGGTTGCTTGTTTCTTCGTTGGGGGTTCCTTCACGGTTACCGCAAGCGAAGCTCGGTTTGGAGGTTAGGCGTTTGGCTTGTTTGGCTTCATCAGACATGAGGTCGCGTAATGGCCTATCTCACCACAGAAGAAGCATGTGACCGATGCTTGTTTTGGAGACTTGTTTTCCACCACTGTTGGACAAGATCGAGCAAAATTTCCGATCTGACCACACAGATAACATCCCCTTGGATCCATACTCACTGCAGTACGCCCCCCTTGAGTGACCACCATACTGCCTTTTCCCCGGTTACTATTCCGGTTCCAATTAAACTCCATTTTACTTTTTCGAGAATTTGCTACCTTCCCTAGTTGCATCATCTCTTCTTTTTTCCCTTGACTCAGTTTACGTTTCTCCAACTCATTCCCTTGTTCCACACTTATGGCTCTATCCTCCAATTCTATGACACTCGCGTAAGTCACCGCCCGTAACTTACTCGATATCTCAGGTTGAAGTGCCTTAAGGTACCTTCGAACCATCGAAGCTTCATCATCATTCCCATTGTACAAGTACTTACGAAGTCTCGTAAATTCTTGTCCAAACTCGAGGACACTCCTCTCCCCTTGCTCTATCCCTAAGAATTGTTGCTCCAATCAATCGCGAGATTCCGGTGAGAAATACTTGAGCTCGAACTCCTTTTTGAATGTCTCCCACGTTATTAGCTCATGGCGATAGCGAGGAATCACTGTATCCCACCATGCCACGGCATCTTCCTCTAGGAGATTGACTGCGATCCCCCTTCGGAACTCCATCGGACACTCCGATGTTTCGAAATGCATATCCAAGTCGCGTAGCCACCGATCTGCTCAAATAGTGTTGGTTTCTCCCTTGAACTTCTTTACTCCCAAATCCTTCATCATCTTTACCAGTCTCACGAACTGAGCCATTGGTTTCTCAGCTAGCGGGTCTCCTTGATTTTGTCGCTGCTGTTGTTGGATCATATGAGTCAAAAGAGTTTGAATCATCGAGAGAGTCTTATGAGTCTCTGACGTCCCTGATCGTCCATTTCCACCTTCCTGACCCCCTTGGTCTCCACCGGGCATAGCCTGGTTTGGCTGCGTAGCAAACTGCTCAGCCGGTGCGTTTTGCTGAGCTCGCGGGTATCTATACTCCGGCGTCTCATAACATACGGAATCCATCGGCGAATACCTTGGTGTATTCCCGGAATATCCCCATCCCCAATTGTACATGTCACTAACACTTGGTGTGTAGTGATTATACGCGTACTCATTCTTTGGTCCATTACTGACATGCGGACCCTATTCCTCTGGCTCAAACGGTTGACCCTCATTGTCATCTTGCCCAAACGGTTTCTCCCAACTCTCCCCTCGCTCTGGTGAAGAGTCCCTTGATCTAGTTCCTCCCGAACCTTGACCAGACATCTGCATCCACGATAGCAAGGTACTTAATCCCATCTACCTAATGTGCTGAACGAACCGGATTCCTAAGTGTGCCTTCATGTGACCATTTGACTCAATAAATAAAATATATAAAAATATACGAGTTATGCGAAGCATCAAACCATGCTCTGATACCACCAGTTGTAACGCCCCTGAACCATTCCTAAGCCATCCCGGCCAGAACAGTCCCGGACGGTACATTAAGAAATATTCACCAACGATCCGGCCGAGGTTCTAAAACACATTCCAAACTCTAGCCAGTCCATCAGTGATATTTCCACCACTTTAGACATCCCTTAGGCTTTTCAACCCTCGAGACATCCAAGTATTGAGCCAACCCGGACTAGGCCACTTCAGACATAACTTGCTTTCGAATATAAACCGAATATTATTATTAATATGTCACAAGACAAAACTTATAATGTTTGTGGCCAGACCTATTGCCAAAAAGATCTTACAATAATTTTAACAAAAGAAAATTACTTCTTCTTTTTACACAAAGGCACAAAATAAATCTACTCCGGGCTCCTATCGAACAGCACGACCTCTAGTCCCTCCAGTGGTTACCTGTAGGACAAAATTTTATTATAAGTAATCTTAGATTACTTAGTGAGTCTCAGGGGTCCCTGCAGAAGATTAGATTCCCAACCCCACCCCAAATCACAAGGAATCAATCAATCACCATACACAACAAGCAATCAAGCAATCAAAGCAAACATGCAGAAGCAAGCAAAGCAACAACACACACAAGCAACAGTGCAACAATGCAAAACTTGAATAAAAAGAAAGTTTTTAAACAAGTTTTACTAGGGCCTAAATATTCCGTCTCCCATTCCTCTCCCATTTTATCTCTGAATACAACCACAAAGGCATGCAACCAGAATAAAATCCCCAATACACCGTCGTGTATAGCATCGATCAAGGTAGCGAGCCAAGATCGAGCTCCTCGCAACTACATGCAAGACTATTTTTGTTTGCATGTTGAAACGGCTTTCCGGTTAAGGGCGGACATATCTCCATTCTTAGTGCGCTTATGGCTGCCCCGACCTCCCCGTCACGAACGCCATGCACTAAGACCACTCCAACAATTTAAAGTTATAAGTTTATGACCTTAAAGAATCATAAACCTCAACAAACAACATGCAACAACACAAAATTCACATGCAACAATCAATCAAGCGGATTTCCCATCAACGCTTGAGATTTTACATGGACAACCTCACATGCAACAATCAATCAAGCGGATTTCCCATCAACGCTTGAGATTTTACATGGACAACCTCATATGCAACAAATCAATCAAGTGGATCTTCCCATCAACACTTGAGATTTTACATGGATAACCTCACATGCAACAAATCAATCAAGTGGATCTTCCCATCAACACTTTAGATCTAACAAGGGAATTCCTCACATGCAATAGATCAATCAAGCGGATATTCCCATCAACACTTGAGATCTACCATGGAACTTCACATGCAACACATCAATCAAGCAGATTTCCCATCAACGCTTGAGATCCAACATGGAATCCCTTAACCCAACATGCAAAACTTCAAGAAAACTAACAAGAAATCAAGAAAAATGCGACTATATGCACATGCAAATCGATCCTAGCTTGGATCTACCAACACCAAGCTAGATCGAAGATATGCTCCCTGAAACTCACAGATTTTTGCAGATCTTCAGCTCCTGCAACCCGATCTTCCCTTTGCTTCAACAACTCTTTCCGCAGATGAAGCAACTCAACTCTCTCTCTTCCACACTTAGAAGAAAATTCACTATTTTCTCTCTACTCTCACTCGCGCAGCATCTTGGCGTCTCTCTTTCTTTTCTCTTCTCCAAGTGAGAAATGAGGAGCTTAAATAGAGAGTGTGGGCGAGCTCCTTATGCCACATGCAGGGGGTATGTGTCATCACCAAAAGAACTCTTCAACACTTGGTATTTTCGAAGAGATGAGGTGTCATCACCACATTCTCCCTCTCATGTGTGAGTGGAAGAGAATATTCCTCCCCACTAGCCACTTTGATTAATTTAATCCTCCACTATCTCTCTTCTTAGTCGATTAATTAATTAGTTAGTGGAGATTCCAATAACTAATTAAATAATTGCCCACTAACTCTACTTTGAATAAAATATTATTCTAGCGGGTTTCTTCCCGACTCTCGCAACATCCCGGTTACGGTGCTGATCGCATGGACGTCCTTTCGTCTGTTCCCGTACGCTATCCTGCATGTACCGCGTATGTCTGTACGCACGTCCGCTGGCCAACTGATCGGCATTTTGCACAATCTGTTTTTCCTCGGACAAAACTTAGCAGTTTTCTTCTGCTTCCTCTTCTCTCCCCTTTCGAGTCCTTTCCGGGTAAATTCTTTGAAGAGTTTTATCCCGTAGTGAGGGTCACTACACCAATGGTAATCAACCGCCTCTCAAGACCAGAAGAATGATGAAGGAAGTGTCGATAGTCTTGCAAGATACAAATCTCCCGGTGAATCTGCTTGTAATACCGATGGAGAGATTTGACGTCATACTCGGGATGGATTGGTTATCAGGACACCAAGCCCATCTAGACTGCAGTAGGAGCAGAGTTATAATGGAAAATGGAGGAAGGACACCTCTAGTTTACAACGGAATTTGCCCGAGCTCAAAGGCATATTTCGCATCAGCGATAAGAATTGGGAGTTCGTTCGATGAAGGGAGCGTTTACTTAGTCACTCTTACCGCCATGGGAGGAGATGACAAGGAAGACCTAGAAGTTGAGGACATCACAGTAGTCAAGGACTATGAAGATGTATTCAGGCCGTTAGAAGGATTGCCTCCACCGAGAAGTCATCCTTTTACCATCAACCTCGAGCCTGGAGTTGAACTCAAGACTCAGCTAGAGGACTTGTTAGAGAAATGATTCATTCGACCAAGTTCATCACCATGGGGAGCCCCAGTGCTGTTTGTCAAGAAGAAAGATGGAAACATGCGCTTATGTATTGATTACCGAGGGATCAACAACATAACCATCAAGGACAAGTATCTGTTACCACGGATTCATGAGTTGTTAGATCAACTCAGAGGAGCAAGCTGGTTTTCGAAGATTGATTTAGCCTCTGGCTACCACCAGATTTCGATCTCAAAACCAGATGTGATGACTACTGCCTTTCGAACAAGATATGGCCAGTACGAATTCGTAGTGATGTCGTTCGGGCTTACCAACGTGCCAACAACATTCATGTGACTAATGAATGAAGTTTTTAATGATTATTTGGATCAATTCGTGATAATATTCATTGATGACATCCTTATGTACTCGTGGAGTGCCGAGAACATGAAGAACATTTGAGGAAAGTGTAAGAACGACTAAGAGAGAAGAAGTTGTTCGCCAAGTTCAGCAAGTGCAGATTTTGGCAAAGGGAAATTGGATTCCTAGGACACCGAGTCTCGGAACAAGGAGTGTCTGCTGACCCAGAGAAGATTGTCGCGATAAAAGATTGGCCGAGGCCAACATCAGTGACAGAGGTTCGAAGTTTCTTAGGCCTCTCAGGCTATTACCGGAAATTCGTAAAAGGGTTCTCGTCTATCGCTAAGCCCTTGACGCGACTCACCGAAAAAGGAGTACCATTCATTTGGACTGTAGAAGTGGAAGAACTACCGAAGCCAAATCAGCCATATGCCGTGTACACAGATGCATCAAGAGTTGGCGTTGGATGTGTTCTGATGCAAGGAGACAAGGTAATTGCCTATGCCTCAAGGCTATTAAGGAAGCATGAAGAAAATTACCCCACGCATGACCTAGAGATGGCAGCCGTGGTGTTTGCGCTAAGGATATGGAGATCATACCTATATAGGGAAGCGGTTCAGGTATTTACGGACCACCAAAGCCTTAAATACTTGTTCACGCAACCAGATCTTAATTTGCGCCAGCGAAGATGGATGGAGTTCATTGCCGATTACGACTTGAAGATCCAGTACCACCCAGGAAAAGCGAATGTAGTGGTAGATGCACTCAGCCGCCGGAAGGTAGAAGTTGATGTCGAAAGAGACATGGAGTCCCTAGCCAACAAATTGAAGAAGGTAAGGCTATAAACCTTAGAAGGAGAATCTAGTGATCCGTTGGGTTTACAAGCTGTGACTCAAGCAAGTTTACTACATCGAATTCGCGAAGAGCAGACCAAAGATGAGAACCTGAATAAGATTGTCGAAGAATTAAGAGGTTTAGACGGGCCGAATGCTAGTGGTTACCACTTGGCAGATGATGGCACCTTACTTCTTAATGGAAGAATCACAGTACCTGACTGTAGTGGACTGCAACAGGAGATCCTAAGAGCAGCCCACAGCTCAGTGTTGAGTATTCACCCAGGAAGTACCAAGATGTACAATGATGTGCGCAGGTATTACCATTGGCCTGGATTGAAGCGATCAGTAGCAAAATGGGTAAACCAGTGTGATGCGTGTCAAAGAGTGAAAGTGGAGCACCGAGTGCAAGCAGGATTACTTCGCAACTTGCCCATACCAACATGGAAGTGGGAGTCTATCTCGATGGATTTCATCACCGGACTACCAACAAGACCCGGACGAATCAACGACGCAGTATGGGTAGTGGTCGATCGTTTAACAAAGGTCGCCCACCTAGTTTCGGTGAAGAGTACAGATCAAGCACCTATTTTAGCAGAGAAGTACATTGACGAGATCTTAAAGTTACATGGAGTGCCAGCCAACATCGTCATTGACCGTGATCCCAAATTTGCATCGATATTTTGGAAGGACTTACATAGAGCGCTAGGAACGGATGTTCACATGAGCACCTCATTCCACCCAGAGACCGATGGGCAGACAGAAAAGAACTATCCGAAACATAGAAGATATGATTCGACTATGTGCATTGGAGTGGTCTACTTTTTGGGAAGGAAACCTACCGTTGGTTGAATTTGTCTATAACAACAGTTATCACTCAAGCATCAGCATGTCACCATTCGAAGCTATGTACGAAAGACCTTGCTGAATGCCATTCTGTTGAACGAAAGTTGGAGAAAGGACGAGTTTCAACCACAAGCTGATCGATGAGACAACAGAGAAGATCAAGTTTATCCGAGAAAGTATGAAGAAAGCTAAAGACCGCCAAAAGAAGTATGCAGACCGGAAAAGGCAGGAAGTGGAATTTGAAGTTGGAGATATGGTGTATTTGAAAGTTGCACCCCAAAAAGGGAAGGATCGGTTCGATAAAGTTGGAAAGCTCGCGGTAAGGTTCATAGGACCATACCGGATCGAAAAATGAGTTGGAGAGGTAGCCTACCGGCTATCTATGACAGAAGTTATGCGACTACATAAAGTGTTGGGCGATGCATGAACTGTGACAAACGATTGACAACATAAGCAATATATGGTCATGTGAAGGAGAGATATTGCAGGCCGCCAACAACATACCTATACTGGGTGGCGTCATCAAGTTTGGTTCTGCCATTTAGTGTGAGTTTTGGTGAAACAGGGAGCGGTGTTGTAGTGACCCTCACTATAGGGTAAATTTAAAATAAAAACCCCTGGCCAAAGGACCTGGAAAGAACTTGGAAAGAAGGCAAGGTAGGAAGGTAGAAGATTTGTCGAAGAGTGTCCGAGAAAATGTGGACGGTTTGAGAAATGGCCGATGGCCGTTGCCGGACGCGTCTACCATCGAGCCAAACGACGGATGATCGATAGACAAGAGTTTTCTCTCAAGGGATCGTCTTAGAAAGACAAGGGAAGAAGAACGGTCGAGATAGGAGAAAGAAGGCCATGTACCGTACCATGTACCACAAACGGTACCACGGACCATATCGTGTACTATCGACAGCACTGCGGTACCGCTAACCGACCAGACAGCGATCCAGAAATTAAGGGTGTTTTGTCTCCTCTAATCAGCCAATGAAATTTCATGCAAAAAATGGGAGACATAATCATTGCTGTCTTTGGGAGTGACCAATAGAATTTCATGCAAGAAAGTAAGAGACATAATCATTTGCTCTTCTTAAAAGTAGCCAATGGAGCTTCATGCAAAAGGAAGTGGGAGACAAGGAGAGATTCCTTTAGCCAAGTGTTGTGCGATTTCACCAAGTGTTGAGCATGCAAAATTTCGTTCACCATGTGTCCACCCAAAGGAGAAAGAAGGAGGACATTTGCTCTCCATGCATTGGCGTGTAGCACCGCCCAAACTCTATATAAACAAGCTCTCCCCTTCTCATTTTCGCAAAGTAAGAAGAAGAAGAGAAAAGAGAGAAAAGAGAGAAAGGAAAGAAAAAGAGTGAAGGAAGAAGAGAGCAAGACCAAGACTATCGACCACCAAGACCGTTGCATCGAGAAGGAGCTCGATTGCAACAAGAGAGATCCGAAGTGCTGCCGAGAGAAGGACGCTGTCAAGAGAATCCGCTTGCTCCGCTAAAGAGATCGCCGGTTTTCTGTGAGTTTAGGCACATTTCACCGAACTAGATGGAGTCTAATGACTTCCATCTAGTAAACGGTTTGCATTGAGCATATAGTTGCTTTTTTACTTGAATTTCTTGCTTGATTATCCTGTTTAAATGCATGTGTTGAGAGGTTACTCTCGTTACTAGTTCGAAATGTTCTAGTATCGGAGATGGTAACTTGGTTGAGATACTTGTAAAATTATGTGTTTTAAAAACCATATAAACTCAAGGTATCAAATGTAGAAGTCTTAATGCGTTAAGTCCGCGACAAAGTCCGGCTAGCGTATTAAAACTTGGGTATGGCTGTCCTCAGGATGAATCCGTACCAGCATGCAGCTGCGTTCATTAATTCATGTTCGTGAGTTGTAGGGCTGGCACGAAGAGCTCGGAGGTTACTGGGCTCGCTACCCTGGCCGAAGCTGTCTACACAACGGTGCGGCTCTAACTGATGTTCCGGTTGCATGCCTTTGGGGCTGCAGCGCGGGTGTTCACAGACGTGTTGAGGAGAAGAAGCATACCGGGCCCATAAAATTAAAAACTTGTTTAAAATATTTCTTTTATTCAAGTTTTATTGCTTTGTTGTTGATTGATTGCTTGGTAGATTTATTTGCTTAGCTCATTATCTTACGCATGCTATATCTGATTGTTTGATTGATTGCTTGATTGCTTGATTGATTGTTATTTTGGGGTTTGGGGTTGGGGATTTATTATTGTTGTGCAAGAACCCTGAAACTCACTAAGTAATATTAGATTACTTATGATAAATATTTGTCTTGCAGGAAACCTTAGAGGGAACTAGAGGGCGTGGTGAACGATAGGAACCCGTAGATTTGTGTGTCTTTTTGTAAAATCAAGTATGTTTTATTATGTAACTGATCTTTGGCACTAGGCCTTATCTTCGAACTCTATAATCTTTTTGGTAATCGTTTTGTAATAAACTCCTTATATATATTATTACATTCGGGTTTTTTTATTCGTACAAGTAGTAATTGATATAGACTTTGTCCGAGTCGGCTCAACACTTGGGATGTCACAAAGGTTGTAAAGCCTAAATGATGTACCAGGTGGGCGAAAACCTCGCCGACGGACTGGCTAAGGGACCTGATCTGTTCTTGTACCCCGGCCGGATCGTTGGCAAACGTTTCAAAGTGGCGTTCCGGGGCTGTCCGTGGCCCATCCGGCCATAGGACGGTTCGGGGGAATTACAGGTGTAGCCACTGGTTTAGCGTCAGCAATGTTGTGAGCAGCGAGGAGATCAAGCATATATTTATGTTGCATAAGGTGAAACCTTGGGGTTAAGCCTTACACACCTCCTCCGATAACTCACCTTGAAGGAAGGCATTATTGACATCCAATTGTTTGATAGGCCAAGAGTGAGCAACTGCGACCTCTAGCATTAAATGAATGGTGGTAGACTTAATAACGCGGCTAAAATTCTTTGCATAATCAACCCTATACTTCTCATGGAACCCCTTAGCAACCAAATGTGATTTGTACTTGTTTAACTCACCATTGGGATGATATTTCGTAGTGAATACCCATCGAAAGCCAATAACATTTCGGGTCGTATCCCGAGGTACCAAATCCCACGAGTGATTGCGAAGTTGAACGTCATACTCCACAGATATTGTGCGGCGTCACTTCTCATCTTTTAAAGCTTGAGAAGCTGTGGTTCACTACAGGAAATGAAGGTATTCATAGCGTCTGAAAACCGCTATCTAACGATACTACAACGGAGCAGAAAACGCTATGTCTGCTCCCGTTATAATAGATCCGACACTTTACATAATGTTTTTAAAATGTGCTATCGAAATATTCAATAATATAGCGGTTTTTTGTATGCAGTCTTTTATTAGACAATAGCGATTATTATTTGTTGTTAATCTATTTAATTCTACCAAATTTTGTAAAACTATAATAGCAGTTTTGTTATACGTAGACTGTTTTGTGTATTTATACCACATTTGTACAAATTAATATATATTATTAATTCGGTTATTTGCTAATATATGAGATAAATGAGATATTTATTAATATTAAAACTGGTAATTTTACAAAGAAGTAAAAAGTTTACAAAAAATAATTATATGTTTTGGCTTGATAATGTTGTTTTTGGCTCGGTTTTGCATTTTGTAGATATTTGCATGTGGTGCAACGGTGGAGTGTTTTGAGGATGGTGGGGTGGTGTGGGTGTTCGGTTTGAATCGAGAGATGGAGTTGGTGATGCAGGGTTTACGGAGGTGGAGGAAGGTTGAGTCTGATCTGTGGGCTGCAAATCATTTTGATCTAGAGCAGTAGGCTCATTTGAATGTTGGTTTTGCTGAGCCTAGGTATTGGCTAGGGATGTTGTGGTGGGTAAAAAAGCCCAACCCGACCCGAACCCGAAAAAAACTCGCCCAGAAAAAACCTGAATTGAAAAAACCCGAACGGATTTTAAGTCTTGTGGGTAAACCCAAACGAGTTTTAATTTTTATGGGTAAACCCATGGGTACCCATATTGTTTTTGCTTTTTTCTGAATTTATATGTATTAGTTAGTTATATATAAAAGAATAAAATGTAAATAAAAACATTGATTTACAAATCAAAAAAAAAAAAAAAAACTACTGAATGATACCATTGATCATAGGGAAAGCTGAAGAATCAATCATACAGTAGAAAATAATTTGACAATTTCGAATAAGTACAACAATCAAATCCCATCGATAGCCAAAACCAAAAAAAGTCAAACCCATCATCACGACTCTAATAGCCGAATAGCCACTGCTTCTAAATTCCAGAAAATATCAAAACAAGAACAAGATCAAAATAAATTTGGAGTTATCAAATTTCATTTTATTTTCAGTTAAATTTTTCAAATCTGAAACCAAACGAGATCTCACAAAATTAAAAATCAATGTTTCTATATAGATCTCACAAACTAGAGTTCATCTGCTCATGTTTTCATTTTTTATGTGAAAGAGACGATATAAAGTTTTTTTAATACAAAGTGTTAAAAAAACATGTGGGTACCCATAACCCGATAGGGTAAACCCATGTAAGACTATACTATTTTAGGTATCCGCCCATTTTTTACCCAGTTTTTTTCTGACTAAAAAGCGGGTCCGGAAAATCTATATTAAACATGAGTCTTGGGTACCCAATGGGTTTTTACCCACCTTTAACATCCCTAGTATTGGCTTATGTGTATTTGGAGCAGTTGGCTCAGACAATTGAGAAGGAGAAAAAAAAGATAAAGAAGAAGAAAACGATACCAGTGGAGATGCGGAAGGCAATAGAGGCGGCGCCGGTTGGTGAAGGTCTATGACGGGGTTTCCAGTTGTTGGTGATGGTGACACCGGTGGTAGACGAATCGTTGTAGCAGTTGGAGTGGCCACCGACCAATCAGAAAGATCAGCAGTAGGCAAGGACTTCTCAGAAACGAAGAAAGGGAAGGGGGTTTCATCAAAACAGACATGACGGGATGTGTAGACGCGTCCAATGGGGAAGATAAAGGCAGTAATACGGACTCTGCGTGAGAAAGTATCCAAGGAAAACACACTGTTTGGACCGATTCTCAAGTTTGTGACTGGTATAGGGCTTCAACCAAGGAAAACAGAGACACCCAAAAATCTTCAACTTCTCATAATTAGGTGGAGTTTGAAAAAGTCGATAAAACAGAGATTGATTAGAGAGAACTGGCGTTGGCACCCAATTAATGAGATACATAGCAGTATTGAAGGCAAATGGCCAGTACTCGGTTGGAGTAGAGGCGGTGGATAGTAGTGTGAGAGCAGTCTTAACTACATGACTGGTGCTTTTTAACTACATGACGGTGCTTTTGCTCGGCAATACCGTTTATGAATAATATATACTCCCTCCATTTCAAAATATAAGATGTTTTGAGTGAAAGCAGCAGATTAAGAAATGACCACTTTAAAAAAGTTCAACCAATGGTAAACAAGACTGCATAATAGAAAATATTAAACAAATCTAAAAGTAGCATAGAAACTTGAAAACATCTTATATTATGAAACAAAAAAATTTCTCTAAAACATCCTATATTATGAAACGGAGGGAGTATATATATAGTATGATCAAATTTAATTTATATAAAAATAAATTAAATATAGAATGCAAAAACGCTACAAATATAATTATAACTAGGAGATATCTCGTGCTTAAAGCACATGTCAATATTTTAAAAAAAAAATATAATATAATAATAATAATTATTGTTTTAATTTTTTACAAAAGTTACTTTGTTTGAGATAATATTTATTTTTAATTGTTCTGTAAATCTATTAGTCTATTTAAATACTAATTAATTTAGAATATTATTATATTTTATTTTTGACGTATTATTACAGTTTTATATTGTTTGTTTGTTGTATTTGCATCATTATTTTGTGAAATATAAAATAGTAATTTTAATATTATAATTGTGAGCAAATAAAAAATATTAATTTATCATCTATATAAATTTAGTTTTACCAACCCGCCAATGTAGAAATTAAAACACACATTTTTCATACATTGAGTAATATATCTTCGTTTTAAAAAATTCAAATCACAACATATGTAGAAAAAAAATATGCATTTTATTAATCATAAGTATTATATGAAAATTCCAAACAATTTGTAAATAAAATAAAATAAAGATGATAGGAGAATAATAATTTGAAATCTTAACAAAATCTTCGAATTTAGTTATTAAAATAATTGTATTGTATACTTGGATATAAAATCTTAGTTTTTAAAATTATGATTGGTTTATATATATATTTTTTAAAAAATTAGTAATTTCTTCCATAATTTATTAGAGAGAGAAAATATTTTTTTTAGATTTTTTTAGTTTTTTTAATATTTGATCTGTGAGTGTTTTTTATTTTTTAGTTAATTATATTTATTTAAATTAGTTAATTAAGCTTAATTAATTTTTTCTAATGGCAATTGAATGTAATGTTTTACACATTTTAAGGTTAGTTTCATATTTGTACTTCCCAATTAATATAGTAGGATAATATATCTTCGTTTTAAAAAATTCAAATTACAACATATGCAGGAAAAAAATATGCATTTTATTAATCATAAGTATTATATGAAAATTTCAAACAATTTGTAAATAAAATAAAATAGAGATGATAGGAGAATCATAATTTGAAATCTTAACAAAATCTCTAATTTAGTTATTAAAATAATTGTATTATATAATTGGATATAAAATCTTAGTTTTTAAAATTCTGATTGGTTTATATATTTTTAAAAAAATATATTTAGTAATTTCGTCCATAATTTATTAGAGAGAGAAAATATTTTTTTAGATTTTTTAATATATGATCTGTGAGTGTTTTTTATTTTTTAATTAATTATATTTATTTAAATTAGTTAATTAAGCTTAATTAATTTTTTCTAATGAAAATTGAATGTGATTTTTTAAACATTTTAAGGTTAGTTTCATATTTGTACTTCCCAATTAATATAGTAGGATATAATTGTTATGGTATAATATAATATAAAACCATCAAGGTGGTAATGACTTCCAGTTTAAACCTCCAAACTATTATACTCCCAACTAAAACCACTAAAGTGTCAAATTTATTAAATCAAACCTTCAATGTGATATTCGTGTTCGTGAGTCCACATTTATCACCAGAACAGTTAACCCCGTCAATTGAACTATAACTTCATTTATTCTATTTGGATTTTAAACGTGATAATTAATTATAAAAAGGTAAACATAAACAATGTTCATACAAAATGCTTTTGAGTCATTACAAAAAAGACATCATGTAAGTCCTTTTTTTAATTTTTTACTCACCCTAATCCCCAAATCAATGAGAGGTGTCACACTCACAGGTTTTGATACCTGTAAATTCATCATCATCTAAAAGACGCAGAGCGTCAAATTTGTTAATGCTCTCAAACGAACCAGGATCTTGTTGCGGGTGAGCAAGGATCATCATCACTTCATGATCTTTTTCTCTATATGATGTTGATATGCTGCTCGTGGGTTTACACTTCTGTTCTGGTGGGCTTATAGACGTTGCGGCACATGTCGTCAAAAGATTATTCAACTTAAGATCCTCAACATGGTCTACAAAGATGTAAAGTACTGTATTCGGATTCTCCATCGCTTCATGGTTACAATGGACTCCAACATGTTAGAGAGTGTTCCTTTCGGGATTGAAGTAGAGAACATAAAACCGTTTAGATGTATTTTTCTTGGACAAAACAATTTCACCTGTAGCAGTCACTCCAACAACGGAAAAAGTATAGGAGTTAGCGAGATTACTACTCCACAAAGAGTAGAAATTTTTTGACCATTCATGTTTCTCCACATCCTCCAGAACCCACGTATGCAACTCAAGGTCAAGCCTTCCACCAGATTTGCCATACCACAAACTAATAACAGCTAATTTACCCTTATAATTCATCAACTGTTTACCATAACAGAATATGTTCTCAATAAACTTGAATTTCTCAGACCTAACATCAAAGCAAACTATTCCAGGCGTTGCATAGTCGTCATTTCTTTCAACTAAGTAATAATAAACCCCATTGATGCAAATCCCTCCATACTCAACCGTGTAGCTGAATGGACATTGAATCTTCCTCCACGTCATATTTTGAGTTCCTAATGTCATAACATAATGAACCGTTTCATTATCATATGTATAGTCTACAAGCAATACCTCATGTTGCATGTCAATCGGATCAAACCCTAGAAAGCAGCTTCTTATTCGTCCGCACGTTTTCAATGCAAATGCAGATTCTGGTACAACTCGTTGTGAGGAACAAGACATTGTGCCGAATAGAGCGTTGTATCAATCAGGAAGCTGCATCAGATCACAGACGCCCGAGGCCCCGAGTTGCTGACTTGGATGTGTGAGCTGACGTGGCAAGACGTGATTGGATGTGATGATGTGTCGAGGATAGTTGATGACTTGGCATCGAAGATAGAGACGAGATTGTTCTTGGAGATATGAAGAATATTCTCCATAGGAAATTAAGGAAAGGATAAACTTGAGCAGCAAGCAGTTTCCTTATCCTTGAAGATATGAAAAATATTCTCTACAACAAATAAGGAAAAGATAAGTTTGAGAGCAAACAGTTTCCTTATCCCGTGATACTTGGAGATTCACCTTCTAGGGTTTCTCAAGTCGTGTATATATATTTTAGGAGTAGGCCACGAGCCAATTTGAGCACTCTAGAATATTGATACAGTTGTAAACTTTGAAGCCAGAAAAATAAGGCTTAGAAGGTGTGTTACCAGTTCTCTGTGACGTTAATCAGGGAGGTGATTAAGTGCGCAGAGAATTGTTTTTCTTTCTCTTAGATCTACACTGGTGAGAGTTTAGATAGAAAAGAGAGAGGGTTGGTTTTCTTCTCTTATAGATAAAAAGAGAGAGGGTTGGTTTTCTTCTCTTAGATCTACACAGGGTGTTGTGTTAGATAGAAATGAGAAATTCTTAGATTCATTCTTAGTCGGGATCAATCCTATTGGGTAGAATAGGTTGGGTAAGGGCCGAGACAAAATTGTATCCTTGTAAAAGATAAATTTTGTTAATAAGATTGAATAGAGAAGCGTTGGCTTGGCGCGTTCCAAGTGTGAATCAGTGTGTTGTGTTTCTCTATACCTTAACAATTGGTATCAGAGCAGACGCCTGATAAAAGAATTGTTTATCTTTTCAACATGTGAGATCTTGAGACGAGGTATGGAGAATCCACAACAGTTCATTGATCAGAACAATCCGCTGATGCTTGACGCTGAGCATTATGATGATTGGAAAGCACATATCAGACAAATGATACAGAGTCGTGATATGAAAGCCTGGTTCGCTGTTGAAGATGGATGGTCACTTCCAACATTTACGAACATCAGAGGAGAAACTGTAATAAAGCCCTATAAGCTGTGGACAGCTGAGGAGAAGTTAAAGGGAAAATAGAACGCTGAAGCGCTATCTACTATTTTCAGCTGCTTGCCGATGGATCTGTTCGCGATGGTGCAAGAGTGTATGTCGGCGAAAGAAGCTTGGGATCTTTTGGAAGCCTTCTCTAAGGAAACCAGAAGGGTGAAGAAGGTATACAAGGATAAGAGGTTTGTCAAGGAATTTCTCAGAAGCTTATCACATGGATATCTTTCTCACAAATCTGATGGTAAATGTGCTTTAAGTTCTGGTGAACAGAAGGTTGATCCGTGTGTGAAATTAGTTCAGACAGATGAGAAAGAATGATCAGAAGGCTGAGGAATCATTCACTCTGAAGACTGTAGAAACTCAGACGTCTGTTCAAGGTAATGAGGAAGTACTGAGCAAGAAGCAGTTCAGAAGGATGAAGGGTGTACAACGTCAGTATCAATCTTCATCATCCAGATCTGGTGCAGAGAAAGAATCTCAGAGTTTTGATTATCAAGGTTCCAATCAGAATGTTCTGCACTTGAAAGAAGAAGCGTGTTGAAGTGTTATAACCGTCAAGGTTGTGGTCATATGAAACCTTGTCTGACATGGAGTGATATTGATTCAGCCAAAGAAGATGATGAGAATCAGAAGTCTGTTTTGAAGCCTAAGGTTGATGTGGGTGGCTTATCTGTTAAGAAACAAGTCATCGCTCTGTCTAAAGATCTTATTTTGCAGAAGAAAGAGAATTATGATCTGGTGTCTGAGAAGGAAGAGATGCTTTGTAGAGTCTTCACTCTTGAGAAATTGTTATCTGAGGAAAAAGTCATTTCGTCTTTGTTGAGACAACGCCTTGAGGATCAGCTAAGGAATAATAAGAAGCTGAGTAAAGGAGCAAAAGATCTGTGCAGGGGGCTGATCACTCACAAAGGTACTATGATTGCAAAATGTGGTATAAGGAACCATGGAGGAAACTCAAGCGGTGTCACGAGTGCAGTTAGTGGGTCTTTGAATGGTCAGAAGATTTCATACATAGATCATGGAACAGAAGTGCTGCAAAACGGAGGTGATGCTGTCAAACGGGTGTCTGAGTTCAACTTGCAGAAGACTAAACAGACGATTGTTGTGAACAACCTGAGTGGGAAACTGCGTCGTTGTTGGTATTGTGGAGTGTCGAAGATCTGAACAAAAGATCATGTCATTGTTACTATACAAGTCAGAGCCTCCACAAAGCTGCTTGTTTCAGGTGTTTGGATTGTACTATACCACTCACACATCTGAAGGAGTGTCACAATGATGTTTGAAGATATAGGCGAGTAAACATCAAGAAGTGTGCCATGACCTGATATGTTGCACACACTGTTGATGATCGACAGACTATTGTGTTCAAGTACTGGTTCTTTGATAGTGGTTGCTCAAGGCACATGACTGTGAATCAAGGAAGGCTACACAACTTTGAAGAAGGCTTAGTTAACATGGTCACTTTTGAAGATGAAGCTGAAGGTAAAATTAGAGGCAAAGGTGCATCTCGTTGTAAAGATCAGCCCATTTTGGAATTTGTCTACCTTTTCGATGGTGTAAAAACCAATATGAATTGCAGCAGTTGGGTGTGTGATGAGGAGTTAGAGGTTACCTTCACTAAGAAAGGATGTCAGGCGGTTGATGAGCACCACAATATTCAAGTCGAAGGTCAGCACTCGGATAATAGTTATACATGGAAGTCGTCCAATCCACAAGCAAAAGAGCTCAATCAGCAGTGTTCTATGATGCCTAGAGACATGATCTCAGAAAGAGTGCTTTAACTAGTTGTTGTTAAGTGTAAACTGCAGCAGTCAGGAAACATTGAGAATCACATCCATCAAGAAGCTGCTGGAAGGATTCCGGAGGGCAGAGTAGTTGTGTCTGCTGCTACTACACAGAGTTGTTCGGAGGCAGATTAATGGTGTGGCAAGTCAGAGCTTTGCAAATGGATTCAAACTGCAACAATGTGATATATCTCAGACTGGCGAAGCTATAGAGGTGGCACCTAGGTCGATAGACGTCGTTGTAGGTCACACTCTTGCTGATAAAATCATTGTGCTGAATGAAGTCAATTGTCTGTGGGTCTTCAAGAACAGAATAGACAAACGTGGACAAGTTGTGGAGAACAAGGCATGAGTGGTCATACAAAGCTCTAAGGAGAGTTTGCTAGATGCAACACCTGCACTTCAACACGAGGATTGATAGGAATGGCTTCTTTCAGAAGACTGTTTACTTGGAGCAACTGCAAGGTTTTGAGGTATTCATATACTAATGCGAGTATGCCAAAGGTTTGATCAGTGTATGAGAGTTACAAAGAAGTGAAGATGAAGCCACACCCATGAGAGTTGGAAATGTTCTATCTTAGAAGATGTTTCAAGAGATTGTGTAAATGGTAACTGGCACGGTGGGCTGATTAGTCGTCTGAAGATGTGTTGTACCAGCAAACCAGTCATCTGTTATGTTCTTGCAAGATGTGAGTGTTTTAGTGACAATTGTAAAGTATCACACATGCAAGCTGCTGAAAGGATTTTCAAGTATTTCAAAGGCACATGCAACACAGTGTTGATCTTGACGAAAGGAGCTAGCAGAAACTTGAAGAGATATCGCTCTCTGAATCACCGTGAAGGATCTCGTGGCTATTGCCTTCTGGGAACAAAGCTAATCTTCTGCTACGCTCAGAAGCTTGTTAAGGTACCTTGTTCAATTGTTGAATCTAAGGTTAATGCCTTGGGAACCTGTTTCAGTCACCTGATGTGGATCAAACAATTGAGAACAGCGTATGGTACATTCTTAGACCATGCTTCAATTTTTGTGTGATAATTGCTTGTTTGCTAATATTGTTGTAGATCATGTATTAGATACTAAAATTAAATTACAGGACCCTGAATATCAGTTTATTCATTGAGTAGTTGTGGAGAAACTGATAGTAATAGAACATTAGAGCACTGATTTGCAAATTGCTGATTTGTTTACAAAACCATTAGAATTGGATCAACACATGTTTCTGAAAAAATTCATTGGTGTTTGTGAGATCTAATATGTTTGGTGAGTTGTGTTGATCAGATAAAGGGACATGCATCAGAACAGGCCATGGAATTCCTAGAATGTATAAAAGATCAACACTCTGTCTAAGAAAGAGTCAGTGAAAAACAGCTGCCTGTCATGCCAATTCATATTGGGGATATCGTAAAACGTTTTCGTGAAGTAGGAGGTCAAAGAGCTGAGGAGAGGCATTATTATGCATTCCATTATGAAAGAAGTACCAGTGGTTTGTAAGTTTAAAAAAAAATGTGGCTGGTACGTCTGCAACAGAGCCCTGAAGAATAATAACAAGAGATTGCACAAATATCCGTGGTTGAGAAGTCAAGTGATATCGCTGATAGAAATCAGGAGATTCAGCAGAAGATCGTTCATATCATTAACTGTGAAGATCATTCATGTCTGTTGGATCTAAGCTCTAAGGTAGTGTATCATGCAAAGTCAAAAAAAAAAGGGACTTTATACACTCCTGTTAATGCACTCTCCAAAGGAAATTCCAGTTGCCTACTTCACGTTGATGGTGAACCATGAGAATCAAAGGCATGCTAGAGCGAAAGACTAGCCACTGATCACAGAGCTGTTTCTTGAAGATTCACAAAAGGTTGTGGTAGTTTCTGGTGAAGTCCCTAACAAGTAGTTGGCACACATCACAGAACAGATCTCAAGGTATGAAAACCTCTTGCTTTAAGAAGTAAAAAATTAATAGAAGAGTGCTCTTAATGGTCTATTGCTTTTCTGGTTCCCTCACTTCCTGTGTTTAACTATGTTTCGAAGTCTGAGATCGTGTGTAAATGGCTGAAATGAAAAAATGTGTTGTAAAATCAATGTTGTGAAGTTAAAATCAGATGATTGATTGATGTAACACAAGGCTGATTGTAGATATTGTTAAGGAAGAATGCTTGTATGTTTTCAGCAGGTGTGCACTAATGTGTGTTAAGTTTTTTCAGGTTTAAGCTCATTTGTTTCAGCTTACAAGAATGATCATAATTCTCTAAGTGGTAAAATCCATAGAGCAGCAATAGATCAAGGGTCTGACATTTTGAACGATGGATTGATCATGGAAGTAGGATCAAAGAGTTGAGTGTTCATCTAAATATTTGGGTGTACTAGGAGTACTGAAGGATTGGAAGTAGCTGTTACTAAAACTCACAACCTGGTTCAAGCTGTGAAAGTTTTTTAGAGGATTGCTGCTAAGTCGTCATGTGTCTGAAGGTGAATCAAACGATTGATACTGGGTCTAGATCGATAAATGAGTATAATGACGGTTCCATGATGCAAAGGAATGTAACTACCTGTACCAGAGGCTGATGAGTGTTCCTAGACAGAAGACTGTGCTTGGAAGTTGTTATTTGACTTTCATGTCTGTACAACAGGTGGCTGTTCATTTCAGGTCCTTCTTTGATCAAAGTATTTGATGCAAGGGATTGTTACCAGAAGATGGATTGTGCTACGAAGCAAGTGTCTATGTCCCACTAGCTGTTTGACGTGTGCATTATCGTTTGTATCACCGAGAAGACATCTTCTTCAGTTGAGAGAGAATCTGCAGAAGTGTGTTGATACTTCAGTGTCGGGGAGTCAACAAAAGAGTGACAGGAGATCGTCTCACCCTTGATGATCTACAGGTGCATATGATTGTGATAAGACATGTTATCTGCAGTGAAAACAGAGGTGTGTGATACTCTGTTTTAGGTCTTTTACATCCATTGAAGAACGAACGCTTGTGTTTGATTCCAATAATGATGGATGAGGATGTTTAAAGCTGTTGGGCTTCTGAAAACTGTGTCTGAGATTAAGCCTTACATAACCAAAGGTATATGAGTTTTGTGGGCTAATCTGTCAACTGTCAGGGGTTTGATCAAGACAGTGAATGTTCTTGTGAAGAACTGTGCATTTGGAGTCTCACATGTACGATCAACACTTTGTTTGAGTGTGGTGGAGTAAATAGCTAGGCTGGTATTAGACATGTGAGACTGATGATAGTTGAGTTAACAGATGATCATATGTTTGAGTTCCCTACAGATGACGAATTGGAGAACTGATATGTGCTTATCTCATCTGATTAGGTAATGGCAACAAGACTCTGTGTAGAATCATTCAAAGAAACTGGTTTAGATGCAAGAATGAAGGATATTCACAGTGAAGCAGAGCTTTGAAAGTATAGAACATGCTACACAAGGTGCTGTTCTTTCCTGCAAAGCTTGTGTATGGTCACATCCATACTGTAATTCGATCGAAGAGCTACTTGTTGTTCGAATTCTCGACTATCAATGTCCTATTGCCCAACATCTAGTTGTGGTTGCAAGAAGAGTCAAAATGCCTACACACATGAAGCTGTTTCAATAGGCGACAAGATTGATCATCAAAGTGCTTAAGGATGTGAAGCATTGCTAGCAGGTAAGTGATTCCCATAACTTAGTATACTATTGTGATACATATGTCTGTTTTTGACTTAGTTGATCACTCAAGCTGGGGGAGAATGATTCTGGTTCTAATTTTTGATATAATTCTAATCAACGCCTAATGTTAAGGAGTTCTTTATTTATGGGGGAGAATCCTTGTAGCTACTTGGTTTAGGGGGAGAATCATTGTTTATGGGGGAGACTTAATTGATTAATTGGTTGATCTTAGGTTGCTAATGATTGAGAATATGCCAATTGATTAAGTCTGATTAGAGAGCTATTAAGAACATTGTTTCCGCTGCAGCCCGCTGGGGTTTCTGATTGTTAGGTTCTTAATCATAGTTCTGTTTGAACAAGTTGTTGATTGTTTGCTAGATAATGATTGTTGTTTTGTCTAGTTGTTGCTTGTTCTGTTTTTGGCTTGTGTTTGTTGGAGTCTCTTTTCAGGATGAACCAGAGAGATGCTTGAGTATCAAACTCGGTCAAAAAGGGGGAGATTGTAAATGCAGATTCTGGAACAACTCGCTGTGAGGAACAAGACGTTGTGCCGAATAGAGCGTTGTATCAATCAGGAAGCTGCATCAGATCACAGACGCCCGAGGCCTCGAGTTGCTGACGTGGATGTGTGAGCTGACGTGGCAAGACGTGATTGGATGTGATGATGTGTCGAGAATAGTTGATGACTTGGCATCGAAGATAGAGACGAGATTGTTCTTGGAGATATGAAGAATATTCTCCATAGGAAATTAAGGAAAGGATAAACTTGAGCAGCAAGCAGTTTCCTTATCCTTGAAAATATGAAAAATATTCTCTACAACAAATAAGAAAAAGATAAGCTTGAGAGCAAACAGTTTCCTTATCCCGTGATACTTGGAGATTCGCCTTCTAGGGTTTCTCAAGTCGTATATATATATTCTATGAGTAGGCCACGAGCCAATTTGAGCACTCTAGAATATTGATACAGTTGTAAACTTTGAAGCAAGAAAAATAAGGCTTAGAAGGTGTGTTCCCAATTCTCTGTGATGTTAATCAGGGAGGTGATTAAGTGCGCAGAGAATTGTTTTTCTTTCTCTTAGATCTACACTGGTGAGAGTTTAGATAGAAAAGAGAGAGGGTTGGTTTTCTTCTCTTATACATAAAAAGAGAGAGGGTTGGTTTTCTTCTCTTAGATCTACACATGGTGTTGTGTTAGATAGAAAAGAGAAAGTCTTAGATTCATTCTTAGTCGGGATCAATCCTATTGGGTAGAATAGGTTGGATAAGGGCCGAGACAAAATTGTATCCTTGTAAAAGATAAATTTTGTTAATAAGATTGAATAGAGAAACGTTGGCTTGGCGCGTTCCAAGTGTGAATCAGTGTGTTTTGTTTCTCTATACCTTAACATTCAATTCAGGTAAGATCGTATACTGTCCCGTGATAGGGTTACATATTACCTCATTTGATCTCCACCTATAGAAATGGATCAAACCAGAGGAATATCTGCAACTGTATCCAACGCTTGTGTCTTCAGAGAAGGTCGAATGTAATTCGGCGCGTACTACCAGAGACGACCTCTCATATGAATTCTGAGGTTGAGGCGACGAGAAGAAGAGCAACTCAGAGCCTCGATTGACAGCGAACAAGAGACGGGGACGAGCCGAGGACCTGGTCAGGAACAACTTGCTGAAATATGGACGGCGAAGCATGGACCTCCATACCTATGACACGCAGTGACACCTCGCGATTGATTTTGCTGGCAATCTCGAGAAGATATCTAGAAAGAGATCATAAGGTATACAATCTAGCGATTTTCGTCTATTCATTTCGGATGGAGAAAAAATCTCAGAGACTCTCTCTATATTATATGAAGTTTCGACCTAATTAGATTTGTCAGCGCTTACCTAAGGCCCAAGGACAATTTAAAATAAAAATTAAACTACTTTAAAAGATATTTTAAAACAGTAAAGTATTCATTATAGCCTTAATAATATAAAGTTAATTAATATATAAGATATATGAAATAAATAAAAATCAATTCAAATTTATTTTAATGGATATATAAAATATATCTAAAATCAACTTATTTGTAAATACTCTCTAAAAGACAAAATATGCAAGAAATATCTTTAAAAGTATCTTATGTAACTAATATATTTTGTAATCATAAATAAAAATAATATATATTTATGAAAATAAACCATTACATGGATTACATTTGTTATTTAAGAAAAATTATAAAAAAATTCATTTTTGAAAAACCAAAAAGAAGTAAAAAAAATTTCAATTTATATTTCCCTAAAATAAGTATTTAAAACTCTAAAATTCAGTAATTACAATTGGTTGACTATATTGTATTACTATATATTTATGTAAAATTGAATATTAATAAGTGGTTTTTTACAAATTTATTTACTATGAACTAATCTTCTATCGCAGAAGGAAATAAATTATATGTTAAAAAATGTGAGAAAAGCATAAAAGTTAGTTATGTTTTTACCCAAAAAAAAATTGACGATAAAAATTGTCTAATAGTTAATTATTTAAAAGAGAACAGTTACGGGACATAAAAAAAATTTACGGGTAGAGACGAGATGAAACAGGACGGCACAGGACAAGACGGGATGGGACGAGACGGGATGGGACGAGATATCTTTGCCATTCTAAAATAATTATGTGTAGATTATATACTTGCAATAGTCCAAAGTCCAAACTAAAACCAAATTAAAATCTAATATTTGGATTTAACACCTTTAAACATACCACTATCGCTTAAAAACTGCGAAACGATCATTGTATATTTGTTACCGTGCAAAGGATTAACGATGTCTAAACAAAATACTTATCTAAATATGTTTTAATATTTACCATGTAAGTAAACCAAATATACTATACTATTCAACACTATTTAAAATTTCAAAATTATAAAAAACACATAAACCAAAACATTTTCTACATTCGAAATATACATAAATTAATTACAACATGTGTAATTATTTGCAGCCTATAGACAGATTTGGACCATTCATGTTTCTCAACATCCTCTAGAACCCACACACAAATCATTTGCAGCCAATAGACCTCTTACCAAAGCCATTTTTTGTTTTCTGAAACTAAATTGAGTCTTGATTTTTAACTACCCTTTGGGAGTCCAACATTAATCAAATTCTTGCAGAAATAAATAAGTACTAATAACTCAAGAATCTCTCATGTTACGTATGAATTCATGATATCCAATTTTTCTTAAGAGATTTGTTCAACTTAGAAATTAAATACAACAGTTATTTCTGGTAGCATCTCGGATAAAACATTAGTTTGTTCCTAGCTAGGCACCGTGTAACAAAACAAGAACATATATATAACTTGGAAAAACAAAATAAAAAGCCAACAAAGTGATACACGAAACCTGTAAATTAAAGTGTCACACTCCCAGGTTTTGACACCTGCAAATTCATCACCAGACGCAGAGCTTCAAATTTGTTAATGCATGCTCTCAAAGGAACCACGATGTTTTGCCGGTGAGAAACAATCATCACTTCAGGATCTTCTCTATATGATGTTGATATGCTGCTCGTGGGTTTACACTTCTGTTCTGGTGGGCTTATAGACGTTGCGGATTCTCTACAATGGTTTAAACTTGTTGGGCTTTCCAAGCCCAAACCAACTCCCCTATTAGTATGATATTGTTCGCTGTGGGTCCAGGTGGCAAAGCCCGCACGGATTTCTTATTGGACTCCTTTCCAAAAGGCCTCATACTAATTGGAATTGGTCTTGACTTATATATTAGAACATTATTTTCTAATCTTCAGATGTGGGACATTGTTTGTATCCCAACAAACCTTCCCTCAAACTATGTACCACGATACTTTGGCATCCCCTTCAGCGAAACCCAGGTACCTAGGCTCCGGTACCCCTTTATTCCTGAAGTATTCTTGAGGCACCCTTAATCATGTCATCCTTTTAAGACCCACACCAAACACAGAGCCCACACCCACTCCCCTAGGTCCACTTTTCAACCTAGGCTCTGATACTAATTGTTGGACTTTCCAAGCCCAAGCCAACTCCCCTATTAGTATGATATTATCCGCTTTGGGCCCAGGTGGCAAAGCCCGCACGGATTTCTTATTCGGCTCCTTCCCAAAAGGCTTCATACTAATTGGAGTTGGTCTTGACTTATATATTAGAACATTATTTTCTAATCTTCAGATGTGGGACATTATTTGTATCCCAACAAAACTCTATTCAGATTCTCCATCGCTTCATGGTTACAATGGATTCCAACATGTTGGAGAGTGTTCCTTTCAGGATTGAAGTAGAGAACATAAAACCGTTTAGATGTAAGTTTCTCACTACAAGAAAATAATTTTATTGAGACGTATTTTTGAGACAAAAAAATTTCATCACAAATTTGTGACACTTTAAATACGATATTATGACTAAATTTATTTGTCACAAATTCATAGTATTTTCGTCACTATATTATGACAGAAAAAATCAGTAACAAAAGTTTGTCAAAATTAGTGACGAATATGCTACGATAATATTAATCGTCACTCTTATGACTACATTGTGACCAATATGTTGTTGCAAATTAGTTATGAACTTATAACAGATATGGAAGCCACAGTTTGTGACATTAAAATGAGTAAACATTAGCCATAAAATAGTATAAATTGTTATGTCTTTTATACAAAGCCCATTAAGCCAAGTCTCTAACCCTCATTTAACAAGACTTATTTAAGAAATGATTAGGTTTTATTCTTTATAATCTCGTGCCTCCTAAACCTAGAGAGAGAGTAAACCATTTGAGAGAAAGAGAACAAGGAGCCACAGTTGAGACTAAGGACAGATCTTACATGTCCTTAGTAGTGAAAGGATTTTGTAATCTTTTTTGTAGATTAAAAGTTATACATGTTTTCTCAAACTTATTCTGCGCAGATCCGCGAATTAACATCAGTCATCTTGTGGAATAGTTTCCACTGCTACAAATTGAACCAGAAGCTCACCTACCCGCTGTTGGAAAGATCTGAGTCTTACCTTTCCAGAGAGCCTGAGATCGTTTCCATAGGAGTTATAATATGAAAGTTATGGTCAAATATGTGCATCTGGTCGAATTTGTGATTTATTTTCTTTGTAAGAATAAAGATAGTTTATAATGTATATCTAATGTTTATGATTATAAAAATTTTGTATGATTATAAATTTAAAAAAGAATATTGTTTTGAGATTACTTTTTGAGTTATAAATTTTATCATATGCAATGAATTTTTTAGTAATAACTTGTGACCATTTGAAACTAACTTCTAATGGTAAGATTGAACATTATGATAGTCACAAAATATCATGATTTTTGAGTATTTGTTAAAATTTTGTGACAAAATTTTAATTATCATTTGTGACCATTTGAGAGTATAGTTTCGTAATAATAAGATACATAATTAAAACGTTATTTTAAACACGAATTGTGACGATTTAAAGACGTTTTGTTAGTCTGTAATTGAGACAGTTTTGTTACTTTTTTGTGTCGTAATTATTGATGACAAAATGGTTACTAATATATTCGTTGCAACTCTTGTGACGTTTTTGTTACAAATAAAAATTTGTGACGATTTTATTACAACCATTCAAAAATCGTCACAAATTCGTAACAATGTTTATATTGTGACTAACTACTTTTTATTTTGACTAAATATTTCGTCTTAATAAAATTATTTTCTTGTAGTGTCTTCGACAAAACAAAAAACTGAATACACTTAGATATGAATTTTTGCTTTCAAAAAAAAAAAAAAACTAGTGTATACCTTGTTTGATCGTATAAAAACGGTAGAATTAAGTAGAAGACAACTTTATTTTTGTTCAACGTTAAACCCTATAAATTTTCCATTTTATAATGAGTGGAGGTAAAAGAAAATTTATTTTTAACTATACAAAACTTTAAAGTTAGACAAGGTTTATAATTTCTTGCTTTAAACTTTGCTTTTTTATTTGTCAATTTGATTCTTTTTTAGTTAATTTCAAAAAACGATTTAATAAAATTATTTGATATGAAAATTGTAACTCTTACCGATTATGATTATTACAGAAAAGTAAATTTTAATATTATTATGATGTCATATACAATTAAATTGTATTGCGAAATAAAATGTATGAACTCTAAACTCATTTTTTATATATATAAAAACTAAATAAAATATAAAATTAACATTTGAAAACTATTTAAAATTTTACATATTTTTTTATATCTGCGTAATTTACTGGTCCTAACCTAGTATTTTATGATTATCATATTTTTAATCACTCATGTCTTAACTCTTGCATATAAATATATATATATATATATATATATATATATATATCTTATATATTTTCGTCATCTATTTTTCTAGTGTTACTATTTTTAAAGTCTTTGAAAATGGATCTATGACTTTTAAACATATTCCCAATCAATTATGTGATTTATATATATATATAGATATATATTGATAGAGGTTTAGGAAAATAAAATTTATCATTAAACTCATTAAAATCTTAATTTTGATATTTTAGAGAATATTTGATATAATTATGTTGATTTTATAGAAATCATTATAATTTTGAATTGAAAAATAAAAGTAATCACATATTATAATATCTTTCTCAAAATTAAATTGTTTTGGTCTATTAAGTATGAAAATTTTGCAAGGGTTATTGTCAAATTGGCAACTTTTGCCTTCAAATCTTTTAAATAGGGACTTAATGTCATCCTTATGTATTTGGGCAGAGTCATTGGTAAAAATAATAAAGATGAAAAAAAAAATAGATTTTTGTTAGTCAATGGTAAATATCTCCGATAATTTTTGTTATGTATTATGATGTAAAAAGAAAAGTGATTACACAACATTGAGTTGCATCACAATATTGGGTTGCACTCTCGTTGTACATAAATTGGTCAAGAAATTTTATTTCTTCCAAATTTCTCCTTTCACATATCCAATTTGCAATGTATTTTGAATGTGAATGTCGTGTTTTCGATCACAAAGTTTATGACATATTCAAGCCTATCTATTATTTCAATTGGTGGTAAAAATATCTCTAAGGGAAGAATAATTTAGAAAACCCATTTTTCTCAAGTATTAGGAGAAACAAAAATCAAACAAATGTTATATAACCAAACCTGTCAAAATGTCAATGATGAAACAAATATCAACGGAGATCTTACCTTAGACTTAAACACCATATGTTCCAGCAAATGGGATAGGCCAAATATTAGGGGGTCCAAGAAACTGCCAATACCGACAGTCATGGCTGCAGCTGATTGCGAAGAGTTCTTGTCTGAAATGAGCAGAATGGACAGACCATTCTCCAACTTTATGAGTCTTTATTTTTTGTAATGTATGTGGTGTATTGTACTAGTTGAAATGTTCAAGATGATATGTAATGTATTTTAAGGCTTCTATAAAGTTTTTCTTATATATTGAATTGATTGCAAAAGCTGTATATTATATATATATATATGTATATATAATATAATATAAATCTTAGATATTGAGCATAATTAAGCTGGCCAGAAAATATATTACAGCAATAATATATAGCTAATATTGATAAGACCATAATACAAATATTTTTCTACTATTAATTAGAATATGACAAATAAAAAATGCTACTAATAATCTGAATATAGCGAAATTAAGGCGCTACTATAGAGACACAAATAATAGCATAGGGAAAAGGCGCTATTGTATGTGTTTCCTCTAAAATAGCACCGACAAAGACAGCGTTTACGCAATCGCCATCAAATCGATACAATAGCATTTTTCGTGTGCTAAGAATACGCATATTTCTTATAATGTCTCGTAACTGCTTGATATGACCCCAGCTAGGCTTCGCATAAGTAGCAGCGAGTGTAGTCCAGATCTCAGCGGCAGTTGTGGTGCGGGACAGAATTAGTTGAACAGTAAGCGAAATGGATCCAAGAAGAGCACTATAGATCAACTTGTCGGTTCCAAGTTCCAAGTGAGAAGATTTGGATTTGGAGTGGTAACACCGTTGGTCAAGAAAGTGGCGGCAGGAATTGGTGTTGAGCCATCAAGGTGGCCAACAAGACCATGTCCATCAACAAGGGTATGAACCTGCAACTTCCACATGAGGTAATTGGTTTGGGTGAGTTTAGTGACGTTTGTCATGTTGAGATTAAGAAGTGTTTGGTTGTTTGTGGTGATGGCGTCGGCCATTGTTACCGGAGTAACCATGAATAGGAGACGAAATGTTGAGAAAATAAATTTTTTTTTTTTTTTTTTTTAAGTTATGGATCGAGAAGCTCTAATACCATGTATATATAAGCTGAATGTATGTTTATCTATCTTAACATTTTTGGAGTACATTTTTGTGCCATCCTTTCTTATCTCTGTATCCAAACAAGTCCCAACTAAATTCTCTATAATCCTTACAACCAAACACAATGATTTCCTTATTTGATAATATTAATTTCCTAAAATCTATCTACCTAATTTAAAGCAATATGTTATATTAAAATATAATTCTCCTTTCACTTTTATTTAATCTTATATTTAATTATTTAAATTACTATTTAATACATTAAGTTAATAAAATTTTAGATTTTTTTTAGTATATGATGTGATTTGAATTTTTATAAACGGATATATATTTTAAAAATTGTTTTAGAATTTTTGTAACCAAACAAGTATATTCGGATATAGATTATTTCACATTTGAGTTATTTTAATATATAATGAATAGCTATCTTAACCTTTTTATTAATTACTGTGAGAACACACACATATATAACAATGTAACATTTATATTAAAACTCAAAGAAACTTGATCTATTTATAATATATTCAAAAGTTTTTTAAAAACAATTATCCTGTGGTGTACCACGGGGTCAAACCTAGTTGATGAGTACAATAGAGACATTATATACAGAGTAATACAAAGTATCTATAGCAAGTAAATATTCTATACACTAATTGAGACCATCTCTAACCCATCTCCTTTTTTATCTCCAAACTCCATTTTGGAGAAAAACCTTCTCCAACCCCACTTCATTTCCATCTCCAAAATGGAGATCTTTATATTTGTCTCTATATTTGGAGACTTTTAATTCATTTCTCCATTTTGGAGTTGAGCTTTTTTATTTGCAAATTAATCCCTTAAATTAATCTCTATATATATATATATATATATATATCTAAATACAGTTAATTATTATTATTTTATACTTAAACTTATAAATAATAATTTTAAAATTCAACAATTAACATATATTACATAGAAAATAGACAATACAAAAGAAAGTACAAAAAATAGAATTACTACCAATAAAATTTAAAATACATAATATGACTTAAACTATAGATTAAAAACAACTTAATACAACAAAGACTAATAATTAATGAATGTTTTTCAATAATAAAAATTTAAATACAAATAACATGCTAATTTTTTGTTTTTCCTTAAAATAAAATAATTGGGTCAAATTTGTAATTTTAGTAAATAAAGGATCATTATATGAATTAATAATAAGATATAAAAAAATATTCTAAGAATATTCCTTTTGGAGTCAGAGAAATAGGTTGGAGCATAACTCATTTCCAAAATGGAGTTACTCCGAAATAGAGTAAAAAATAAAGAAATGTGTTGGAGACGCCCTAAGAGAGATAATGATTGGAATAATCATAGATAATGATTGATACGAGTATCTGTCATAATATATAGGTTTAAGGTTTCTAAATCTAAATCAGAAAATCTTGGACGTTGATTAAAAATGAATCTCATGCAATTAGCTATCGTCCTTCAGTCCTTGTTTCCTCTGCTTTTCACTTCTTTTGTTTTGTTTTGTCATTTTGTGAGTTTTATAGTCTTATAAAATAAGTGACAGAGAGCTAAAGTGCTAAACCTTTCGAGTATACTCGAATTAGAATATAAATGTATATTATCTTCTTCTTCTTCCGGTTCTCTCTGACGTATACTGCAAGAAACCGTAATGGTGCTGAAGTTTCTTTCCTCAGGCATGCTATAGAGCCACCAATAATCGTATTTGCAGCCAAGAGACCTCTTACCAAAGCCACTTTTTGTTTTCTGAAACTAAATTGAGGCTTGGTATTTAACTACTCTTTGGGAGTCCAACGTAAATCAAATTCTTGCAGAAATAAATAAGTACACATCTTACATCGCATATAGCAGAGAATAATGCCACTACAAGAAATATGTAAAGAATCTACTTCTTCTGGATTCGCTTAAATTACCCTCGACGGTTAGCTGTTGAGTTAATCAACTACTACTTCTCTCTCCTCTGTGTTTATCTTTGTTCGGGTGCTAAGCGTGGGAAGAGATTTCATGCCTCGTGGATCTGGTAGTTTTACCTTTTCGTTAAGCAATTTGTTGGGCGTCTGATTGTTTGGAATTGAAGTCTAGGTTAAATTTTGTGTTCTCGGGATCATAACATGAACATTTTTTAGTACCTCGAAGAACCTACACACTAGCTCCTCATTACTGTGCCCTGTGAATAATGGTTCATTGATGTTGATTCTCTTGAGTTGTTTTCACTTTTCAGTCTGTGTATTGGTTTGATCATGTATTGTTCTTTTCTTATGTCGTCTTGGAGTGCTCATCTAAATTGATACCATTTGATTCATTTGGTATCGTTACGAGGAGAATGGAGAACTACTCAACTACAGCAGATGGAGATTGAGCTTCGAGCCCAATGATTGCAATGGAAATCAAGAGAAGGACAGAGAGCTTCATGCGATTAAACTAAAAGAGGTCTGTTGGCTGGTTTATATTATATACCTCTATCTATTTGTAAGTGTGTTTGCTATCAGCAACTAACTTGTGTTTCTTAAGAAGTCATTCATATAAGCTTTGAATGTGTTCAGGGCATTAATGTTGGATTTGACATTGATTTAGCAGCACTGGTGAGTGAGTTCTTGCTTGTGTTATTCTTATGTTCATACTGTAAACAGAGTTTAACATCTCTACGAGTACTAGTGTTTGATTTTGATAGGGAAATCGAGCAGGTGGAACCTATGAGCTGTAGTGTATCAAGGCATGTAAGAAATCAGAAACTTGTATGATTGTAAACTTTTTTCAGTTAAGGTGACGGAGCTCTTGATACAGTTATTAACCCTCCTCTGCAGAAACTTGAGGATTTCTGAAAAACTCAGTTCATCAAATTGCTTGATTCCAGGACGCAGAAAAATTTAGGCTGTACACAATTGGAGAAGAGGTTTGATTCTTGGCTCAAAACCCAGTTTATGATAATATCTTCTCAATTTTGTGATGAGTTTGATAAGATCTTAGCAGTGTTGTTGTATGAGATCATTTTTTTGATGCAATGAGAAGCAAGAGATAAATTGTGACCAGATCTTATATAATTAAGAGCTTTAGCTCTTCTGGCCTCAAAGCTCGTCGTTATGAGTCAATAATCTCTCATGCTACGTATCAACCAGCATTTACGTATTAACATTACGAAAAAGGAGTTTTATTATAAAAGAAAACATTGTAGGGTAAAACATTAGTTTATTCCTAGGATCGGTGTAACAAAATTAAGACATATATAACCAGGAAAAACAAACTAACAAGACAACAAAGTGATAAAAAGCTTACACGAAACCTGTAAATGAGAGGTGTCACACTCACAGGTTATGATACCTGTAAATTCATCATCATCTAAAAGACGCAGAGCTTCAAATTTGTTAATGCTCTCAAACGAACCAGGATCTTGTTGCGGGTGAGCAAGGATCATCATCACTTCATGATCTTTTTCTCTATATGATGTTGATATGCTGCTCGTGGGTTTACACTTCTGTTCTGGTGGGCTTATAGACGTTGCGGCACATGTTGTCGTCAAAAGATTATTCAACTTAAGATCCTCAACATGGTCTACAAAGGTGTAAAGTACTGTATTCGGATTCTCCATCGCTTCATGGTTACAATTTGGAGAGTGTTCCTTTCGGGATTGAAGTAGAGAACATAAAACCGTTTAGATGTATTTTTCTTGGACAAAACAATTTCACCTGTAGCAGTCACTCCAACAACGGAAAAAGTATAGGAGGTTAGCGAGATTACTACTCCACAAAGAGTAGAAATTTTTTGACCATTCCTGTTTCTCAACATCCTCCAGAACCCACGTACGCAACTCAAGGTCAAGCCTTCCACCAGATTTGCTATACCAAAAACTAATAGCAGCTAATTTACCCTTATAATTCATCAACTGTTTACCATAACAGAATACGTTCTCAATAAACTTGAATTTCTCAGACCTAACATCAAAGCAAACTATTCCAGGCGTTGCATAGTCGTCATTTCTTTCAACTAAGTAATAATAAACCCCATTGATGCAAATCCCTCCATACTCAACCGTGTAGCTGAATGGACATTGAATCTTCCTCCACGTCATATTTTGAGTTCCTAATGTCATAACATAATGAACCGTTTCATTATAATCTGTATAGTCTACAAGCAATACCTTATGTTGCATGTCAATCGGATCAAACCCTAGAAAGCAGCTTCTTATCGGTCCGCACGTTTTCAATTCAGGTAAGATCGTATACTGTCCCGTGATAGGGTTACATATTACCTCATTTAATCTCCACCTATAGAAATGGATCAAACCAGAGGAATATCTGCAACTGTAACTAACGCTTGTGTCTTCAGAGAAGGTCGAATGTAATTCGGCGCGTACTACCAGAGACGACCTATCATATGAATTCTGAGGTTGAGGCGACGAGAAGAAGAGCAACTCAGAGCGTCGTTTGACAGCGAACAAGAGACGGGGACGCGCCGAGGACCTGGTCAGGAACAACTTGCTGAAATATGGACGGCGAAGCATGGACCTCCATCGCTTTGACACGCAGTGACACCTCGCGATTGATTTTGCTGGCAATCTCGAGAAGATATCTAGAAAGAGATCATAAGGGATACAATCCAGCCTCGTTTTTCGTCTATTCATTTCGGATGGAGAAAAATTCTCAGAGACTCTCTCTATATTATATGAAGTTTAGACCTAATTAGATTTGTCAGCGCTTACCTAAGGCCCAGGGACAATTTAAAATAAAAATTAAATTACTTTAAAAGATATTTAAAATATTAAAGTATATATATTCTTTATAGCCTTAATAATATAAAGTTAATTAATATATAAGATATATGAAATAAATAAAAATCAATTCAAATTTATTTAATGGAAATATAAAATATATCTAAATCAACTTATTTGTAAATACTCTCTAAAAGACAAGATATGCAAGAAATATCTTTAAAAATATATTTTGTAACTAATATATTTTGTAATCATAAATAAAAATAATATATATTTATGAAAATAAACCATTTCATGGATTACATTTGTTATTTAAGAAAAATTATAAAAAAAATATTTTTGAAAAACAAAAAAGAAGCAAAAAAAATTTCAATTTATATTTCCCTAAAATAAGTATTTAAAACTCTAAAATTCAATAATTAAAATTGGTTGACTATATTGTATTACTATATATTTATCCAAAATTGAATATTAATAAGTAGTTTTTTAATTTATTTACTATGAACAAATCTTCTATTGCATAAGAAAATAAATTATATGTTAAAAATGTGAGAAAAGCACAAAAGTTAGTTATGTTCTTATCCAAAGAAATTTTGACGATAAAAATTGTCTAATAGTTAATTATTTAAAAGAGAATAGTTACGGGACATAAAAAATTTTACGGGTAAGGACGAGATGTCTTTGTCATTCTAAAATAGTTATGTATAGATTATATACGTGCAATAGTCCAAACTAAAACCAAATTAAAAATCTGATATTTGGATTTAACACCTTTAAACATACCACTATCGGTTAAAAATTGCATAACGATCATCGTATATTTATTACGTTGCAAAGGATTAACGATATTTAAACAAAGTACTTATCTAAATATGTTTTAATATTTACTATGTAAGTAAACCAAATATACTACTCAACACTATTTAAAATTTCAAAATTATAAAAAACACATAAACCAAAACATTTTCTACGTTCGAAATATACATAAATTAATTACAACATGTGTCATCTCGTGCTACATCACGCATATCACATAGTAAACATTATAAAAACATTTTCATGGTGTAACGCCATTATTTATCATCTCACTGCTACAATAAAAGTCTCTTGTTTCTCTCTAGAACTTTGGAGAGTGTTTCTTTCTGGATTGAAGTAGTAAACATAATACGGTTTAGATGCATAGTTCATTGACAAAACAATTTCACCTGTAGCAGTCAATCCAACAACGGAAAAATTGAAGTTAACCTTAACGACTTTATTCTCATCCCACAAAGAGCAGACAGATTTGGACCATTCATGTTTCTCAACATCCTCTAGAACCCACACACAAATCAATGGGAAATCCACCATCAGAATCATACCGCAAATTAATATCACATATTTCCCCTTTTAGTTTATTAATATAAGATCCAGTGGCCGAAGAAGAATCACGTTTGCGTGTATAAACCTGAATTTCTCGGACCGAACACCAAAGCAAACTATAAAATAATACTCATCACATAAGCCGTGTCATCAATATATTCAGCTATGTAATAGAAAACCCCATTGATGCATATCTCTTCGGCAAAATGAGCTTCGGTTAAGGTACATTCGATCTTCCTCCACCTCATTAATTTTTTAGTTCCTAATGTCAGAATATAATTCTTCTTGTCACCAAAATATGGATTTCTCATGGACAATACCTTAAAATATTTGTCAATCGGATCAAACTATAAAAACCTTCTCTTTAATTTGTACCCTCTCAGTTTAGGTAAGATCGCATACCGTCCCGTGATAGGAATAGGTTTACATATCAAAGGCACTGTATCCTCATCATCTTTTGAGATCTTACACCTTGGAAATATAGCAAACCAGAGGCATAGCCACTTATGTATCGGCCTACCTGGTAAATTGTAAATCTCGCTCTACCGTGTTCTAATCTTTTACAAGAACTGTATTACTTATTAGTTATTATGACAGACACACAAGAACGTCCAGACAAAAATTATTATTACACACAGTATAAACTAAATGGACCTATGAGTAATTAGAGAAGAACATGAAGGAACCATAAACAACTATTATTATTATCATAGACAAACGAAGAAAACATAAACGAACCTATATGACTTAAGAGAAAACAAAGTAAAAGAAGCTAAACTTTTCAACTCTATTTTGCATCAAGGTTTGAAAGAGTTAGTATGTTAATTTTAATTACGTAAAGCATAAATCTTTCATTGTTGTTACTGAAGTGGCTAGTACATGTGTGACTGCACAAGCCATTGTTCAACAGATCTAAACAGAATGAATTTACAGACCTCTAATTAATCAAATCTTCACTGATATATCATCATTCATATTTGCATGCATATGACTATTCTTCAATGTGACTCCTTGTTTTATGAAAACACAATATTGTAGAATAAGACATTAGTTTGTTCCCAACTACAAAGTAACAATATTAAGACATTGGTAACCGGAAAGAACAAAATAGCTACGCCAACAAAGTGATAGCAAGACTCTTGTACAGTACATGAATTTGGCTTGGCCTCCAAAATCAAATTAGCTAAACCTGTTCTCGCTCTAGGCTAGCTAGTAATTTCGTTTGTACCAGTTCTGGATGAAGACTGCCGGCTGCTTATTATTCTTCACTGATGGAGCAAGACATTTTGGTTTTGGCCTTTTTCTAATGATATTAAATTAGTCCTTGGTGTAAAAGGCTTGACTCGAGTTGCTCTGTAAATTGTATCATTAACATTATGATCCTCTACATAGTCAACAAATGCAAAAAAATTACCACTAATGTAGTCAAGTACTTTAACGTATTCTTCAAATAAGATTTGATAATTAAGAATATGTATGATATTTTTAATCATATCTAGTTTATAGTATCAAAACTTGATTAGTCGTCTTCATTTTATGTTACAATGTGTAATTTACGCCTAACTACTATTATACAAGCGTCTAACACTTATGTAAGAATTGTGGATCATTCAGCCTTGACAGAAAGGTACTTTTGTGAATCACAATATGTGATCAAACTCACGAGGCCGAACGCAATCTGATTTCATCCATCCGATCCTCTGTTTCACATTGTCATAGACGATCAAGTGTCCTCGCATCGATATATCTACAACAACAAAACAAAACATGTTTCTCATAAGTTCCGTGTTCGATTATTATATTTGAGACAAGAAATTTGGGTTTACAGATAAAATGTATTGTTTTTTACCTCCAATAATAATGGTGGAACCATCATGAACACTGCTTCCATCTAATATCCCCAGACAAACATTTCCTTTGTCCTGAATCAAAAGTGTGTACGAAAACTCAAATATATAAATCCATATCAAAGTCGAAAGCAGCCGCTATTATTAGAGCTTATAGCAAGTGCTTACGCTGATGATCAAGTAATCCTCGGGTTGAATCAAAAGTTTTCTTGATATGATCAACCATTTGCTCCCAATTTGTAGAGTTATTGGTCTGAAGAACTTCTTAACATCTGACAAGGAACTGCATATTATCGAAACCAATAACTCGTTAAAGATATGATCTTTCTTACACCACACAAATCAAAATGGTTCTACAAAATATCATAGGTTCAGAGAGTACCTGATGGGGAAGTTAGTTTTAGCTCTCCAGCAGATAGGCAGCGTTTTGTCTGAATCATCGCGTATTAATTCTAAACCAGAAAATTCTTGAAGCTTTCACCAAATAAAATAGTAAAACATCATTGACCAGAAGATTTTCATCTAACAAAAGGCAAATTAGTTTCTATATGTGATTTACTTACTGATGTGACCAATTGGGTATAAGCCTGGTTAGGGAAGTACGTATAGGAACTTCCTGTATCAAACAAGGCTTTCCCTACTCTTCCGTTTTCCCCATCTAAGCTAAGCATAGCGTTCCCGTAGCTCATCTTTGTAACTTGCATCTGATAAACTTCCCTGAAAGAACCCAAAAATGTAATTACCTTAGCATATATGCCAGTGACAAAGATTTGAAACTTTTGAGAATACACCAAAATATATTCAAATAGCATGCAATCAAAGCTATTCTTAGCGGCTAGGTTTCTCAGATTAGGCTGATTACGTTAAGCACTTACAAGCGGGAATGGTGAAGCATAGGAACCCATGTGATTCCATGTGATGGAACCAAATCACTTCCCATGAAAATATATCCTTCACCGTTTAAATCAGAGGCAAGGCAATGGCCAACCACATTGCTGATAATACCTCGGCTTGCAAGTTGAGAAGGTAAGCTAATTTTAGCTCTGCTTAAACCGAGAATCCCGTCTGTCTTTAGCAGAGTGTTCAACAGTAGCCCTTGCTGATCATATCCGCACCTTAAAGTTCCAATCACGAAAGCCAAATTCACATCTTGAAACACTCATATATTTTTCCGTAACAAAATCGTAAATTCTTAACAGAGAGTAATGGTTACCCGAAAACTATATCTGACTCGGCTAGTGATCCGTTGTGGAGTTTGAGATGAAACCTATCTTTGGTGAGAACTCCCATGGAATAGCTATGATCAGCGTATTCAATCTCGTAGTCACACTGTTGTAAACTCTCAAAATGTTCTGTCATTTGATTCCGTTGGACTTCTACGCATAAGGGCTCCGAAGATCGAACCAAGTTATCGTGTTTTGGCTTATATAGTTGATTAGCTCCCTAAATCCCACCAAAATATCCAAAATGTTCATCAGCAATTCCACAGAAGAAAAACCTCCTTAAATCTCAAACACTAGTTCTTTAAATTACCTTAGCACAACTAGTGCAAGGCGCGTCACATTGGATCCAAGTCAAGTCACTTCCAGTATCAATATCAAGATGATAGTAGTGTCCATCTTCCGGCTTTCCAACAAGAATCCGTGTATAATACAGCCTGCAACAAAACAAATCTCTGTTTACTTGTGCTTTAAGCAACACACAAACATTCACATTTCAGCTAGTTTAAAGCATACATACCCATCTGGATACACGTTACCACCGACGGGGAACATCGTAGTGGAGGAGGATGAGTCGATAGAACCAGCGGTTGTAGATAAAACACTGTTGACTTTCACAGGGTTGACCAGCTCTAAATCCATTGGTTCAACAAAGATTCCATTCTCTACACCCAAACCTTCCGCTAAGATCCGGTCATGAAACTCTCGAGCCCTCAATTTGTGATACACAGGGAAAACAAACGACGTCGTTTCCCGGTCGCTGTTATCGTCGTCACGGTTCCTCTCATCAGAAACCCTAAACATCGTAACTGAGTTGGAGAAAACAGAGCCGTACAGAGCAATCGCTATAAGCGAGATACCGAGAAGACTCAGAACTAATCTCGGAGAACTCATGGAGAGATCCGAGAACCAGTGATGAAATTGCGGGTTTTGGTGAAGTGGGTCGGGTTGAAAACTCGGGTTTAGGTCTTCCTCGGGTGGGTAATCGTGATCAGTGAGGGTGAAGGCAGAGATTGTTTTGCCTTGTGAAGGGTCATCAGATGGTGGGAGAGTGATTACGACTACGCCGTGGACTCGTTGTTGTTGTTGTTGCTGGTCATGAAGATTTGGCTCCATTCTCTGGTGATTAATTTCGATCGACTTGGGTTAGGTTTCGATCGGAGATAGAGAATGGGGAATTAGGAAGAGAAGAAGTTTAATGGCAGAGGAGTACTAAGTGGTCAAAGAGTCAAGAAGAAGGTATCTTTGCATACACGACGGAAGCTGCGAGGAAGGAGAGGTTTATTTTGTCTACTATTTGAAAATTGAATACACATACATGACATATGTACTGACATATCCATAAACATAAACTTTTTATTTTAATTTATGTTTGCTCTTCAGAAAACTAGTGTATAGTACTACTGTATAGTATACCCTGTTTGATCGTATAAAAACGGTAAAATTAATTAGAAAACAAATTAATTTTTGCTTACAGTTAAACCCTATAAATATTCCATTTTATAATGCGTGGAGGAAAATAAATTTATTTTTACTACAAAACTTTAAATTAGGCAGGTTTTAAAATTTCTTGCTTTAAATTTTGCCTTTTTTTTTTAATTTGTCAATTTGATTCTTTTTGGGACTAGTTAATAAAAGGGTTTGTAGTATTACAATATACTAGGTTAGACCCGCGCTATGCCGCGGAATATTTTTTGTAACTATTTTTAGATATATTAAATTATTGATTTTTTTTTTTGTTTTGTAATTGGATTAATTGTAAAAACAATGGTTTATCCAATAATAAGATATAACAATGCACTAATAAAATAACAAAATAGAGAAATCTCAAATAGTCTAACTAAACCTAATGTATGTTCTTATTTTTTATTTACCTTTTGTGAGAGATATATTAGTGTAGTTTGAATTTGTGGTTTTTTTTTTTTTTTTTTGCAGTTTATACAAATTTAACCACATAATTGTTATATAGTATTTTTTTGTTGTTATAAAAGTTATTATTTGTAAAAGTACATAGACATATTTTTACTTTACTCTCGTTTTGTGTATTATTTAATATTATTAGGGGCATTTTAAAAATACCATTTTGCAAAAATACTTTCTCTTATTTTCCATTTTTAATAATACATTCTTTCAATATACAAAATAACTAAATTATAAACTCTAGACTCCAAATACTAAATCATACTCCTTAAAACTATACCCTAAGGTAAAATAGAGAATCCAAACCTAAAAAAACATCTACAAATCAATTTAACACATTGCAATTATGTAACACCTACTATTATTTGTAAAGTCGTTTAACTAATAAACCTTTGTTTTGTAAGAAATTACAAGGGTATGCCATTGGAGTTATGACCAAATAATATATCTCATTAAGGGTAAAAACGAAATTTTGTTCATATCCGTTTAAACAGATAAACACGCGGATCCCGGGTCAGATCTTTTAAAATGGTTTTTTCACGTCTAAATAATAAATAAAAGCAATACATTGTGTATTTTGCTGAGAAAATTCTAATAGCATATTGGTCCAATGAAGCTCAAAAATTTTGGAAGGTGCCAAATTCGATGCGCCCTAGCTACAATTTTTGCTGTTTCCAATAGTAATCCCACTACGATTTTTTTGGGAATTTGTGAGGAAAACTTATTTCCACAAATAAGCAGATTACACAGATCAAATATAGCATTTGCCATGTATGCTTCCAAAACAGAAATATTATAGTTTCCATGTATGCTTCCAAATATAATTTAAATATTTAAATTACCATATTCCCATAATATTACCTTTAAATTTGATCTTGATATCTGAGTTTCTTACAAAAATATAGGAATGTATATAATTTCAAAATCCCGAATATAACTGATTACATGATTAGTTGTTGTATCATTCATGTTTAGATATTTTCCTGAAATTTCACGCATAACAGATTCAGGCATTTTTGAGTAAACTGTTACTAATATTTCCCTACTTTCCCATTTTTAATTTTTTTATTTTAACGTTTTAAAGTAAATAAGATTTTTCTTTTATTCGTTATTCAAATTAAATTCGTATCTTATTTTCATGATTGATTCGTATGAGTGATTTCATTCCATATACGTAAGAACTAACAATATATATACGTTGTTGACTATTTACTCAAATTATAATGGTATATTCGATTTCATATGCCTCTAAAATTTCGGGAAATCTGTTGTAGTATAGCTTTGCATCCAATCAATTCATTAATTACCTATCAAATTTTATTTTCATAATCCCGCTTAACTTGGTAACAGTTCCAAATTTGATAAACTGGATTAAATGCGTGTGCAAATTATTGAAAAAAAATTAGAAAACCTACTCCTTATTTAAAAATCTATATATATCCTCCCATTCCTGACTCTTCTATCACCGGCTCACATTCGCAATTTACTTCCTATTCCACTTATATCATATTAGCAATTTACAGATGTTGATCTTATATGCGACTGTGAAAAAATCGGTGAGTAAGATCAGTTTTTTTTATTGTGTGTTATGACATTCAACCATTAGCACATAATCATGCTTTTACATTTTCCGGATTATCTTTAATAATATGTTATTGTGTGTGTGCAGGTAACTTGGTAAATGGTAAATGGTTGCTGTCGAGGTCCAACCATATTATAGTATCCAACACCATGAGTTAGAAAGGTTCGGTTTCAATTATCGAAACATATATATATATATATATACAAATGTTTTCATAGTTACACAGAAACATAACTCTAATGATATCTTATATGAATGCATGTGGTTTTAGTATATTATTTTGCAAGTACACACTAACTAAGCAACCCAACATTTTAAAAAAGATTGCAAACGAGGTGACAACAAAAAGCATAAACGTAGTTAAGTTTCATTTCCTATTTAAAACTACGTGTGTTGGTAGTTTTTTTTGTTTAGGCTATATCTTTCTTATTTTTTTCTTTGTATTTCTCTTGAACATAAGCAGCCAAAATTCATGAAAAAGCCTAATACCGAGAGGTGATAAAGATGAAGACCATGACAACAATAAACATCAACAACGTCGACAAGGTTTTTGCTAATTATAATAATATATATAAAAAAATAAATTATTATGGTTTATATGATTTTTAAGTGAATAATTGCATGTTCATGTTGTTGATATCATGACTATTTAATTAATCTACAAAAGGTAAACACATATATTTGCCATTTTTTGAATTCAAACTAACGCGCTGGTCTAACTGACCCATAAAAAAAATTTGGACCTTTGCATCCAATTCTATCGCTGTTTATATTCGAATGGGTGAATGTCTTTTAACTATTTTAATAATAATTCAACTTTTAAATTTTGAAAATTAATTTTAAAAACACGTTCGCATTTAAAGGGATTTTGTAGATTTTGTAGTTAAGGAAATAAATATTAATTTATATTTAAACACAATGTTTTCATATATTTTGGAAATCAGGAATCAAAGATCATTCTTTTGACTAGCAAACATTATTTAGATATCTTTCAACCAGATATTTTGTTATAGATATGGATAGTTTCAAAATTTAAATATAAAATATAAATATTCCTAAAATAAATCTTATAAATTTTTCAGTTAACAGATTCATATTAAAAAAGAAATATGACAATAACGAATTACTTTGAGACAGGTATTTTGAGAATTTTGTATATTTTTGAAAATTTTGAGAATTTCTTAACCAAAATGTTTTAATAAATATTGTCTAAAAAGTAATTATTTCAAAAAGAACGGTTATGGGACACAAAATTTTTGGCAGTGAGAAATGGACATAGCGGGATAGGACGAGACTATATGACATGTAAAAAACTGCTTTAGGATGGGTATTTTGAGAATTTGTGTATTTTTAAAAATATTTTGAGAGTTTTTGAGAATTATGATCTACTAACTATATATAAATTAAATATTCAAATAAAGATTTTATGTACTTCGTCTACATTTTTTAGCCAAACTTTTTTAAAAAATATTGTCTAATTATTTAAAATAGTTATGGGCATAAAATATGTTTCCAACCTCAAATATGATATTTGGGTTTAACACCTTAAGCAAACTGTGAGAAATATTTTTAATAGTTTAGTATACACGTGAAAAAAAACACGGGCTCTGTTTGGTTATTATGGATGAATTGCAAAAAATCATATATTTTCAAATTTAATTATCCTCGACACGGGTTGCGATATTCACATATAAACCAAAATATTGACAAAACACCCAAATAGTGGCCAACTAATTTTAATAGAAAATACTAACAGCATCTAACTGATCTTTTAATTTCTAAACCATTTTTACATGAAAAAATATCACAATGTGTTATATCCCGAGATAGTACTTCGAAGACATTAAAAGTCTCAGTGGTTGATGAGTTTTTGTGTATTGTGTTGCCTAAACACATATATATTATATTTAAAAGGTTGAGTATGCTAAATGTAATCAACTAATTTGGAACGGGTACTTAGAAAATTTTGGTACTTTTGAAAACAATAAGATATTTTTTTTTAGAGTTAGCAAAATTGTTCTTTTACCAAGGATGGTATTAACACTATCATATTCACGCATGCCTTTCAAAATGAGACGTAGACAATTTCCGATAACCGTTGCTTTTGCAATGACTATCAACAAAAGCCAAGGTCAGTCACTCTCAACTGTTGGGTTATATTGGCCTAGACCTGTTTTCTCTCATGGCCAGCTATATGTAGCAATGTCCCGTGTAAGCACTAAATCAGGATTGAAAATTCTCATTACTGACCCAAAAGAAAAACCTCAAAAGAAAACAAGGAATGTCTCTTCAAAGAGATTTTCCAAAACATATGATTCATCTTTATGGATACTCATGTAAGACTCTATTTTTATTTTGTTTCCACTTTTAAAAAATTTATATATATGTTATTCGTGTCAATTATTTGACGTAATCTTATGTTTTTTTTTTTGCAGGTTAAATTTCATAATATCACCCATCCAATAAATTTATAAAAAAATCCTTATTCATGTACTCCAATAAATAATTTTTATTGCGTACTTCCATATTTGCATTTTCATTCTTTTTATTTATTTCTTATAATTATTATATTTAATATTCTACCATTTTATTAATTCCAATTATTTAACCATGTTTATATATATATATATATATATATATATATACTATTAGAGAAATTTAAAACTTATTATATTCTTGATACATCTTTTAAAATCTTATTGTACATTACTTTAAAATTTAGTAGTAAAAACATATTTCTTATAAAATATGGTTGAATAAATTATAGTAAAATACACAATTATATAAAAGAGATATAACAGAGCAGCTAATACAGGAGGATACATGACAGAGATTATTAGATACGGTGGGAAGTAGAGTATAGAGGCGAGAAGTAATTAGATATGAATAGAAGAGTTTCAGGTTCCAAAGTGAATAATCATGTAAATTATACAATCAATATAAAATAACTATAGAGTACAAAATAACTAACATGGATGTAACTCATACAATATTAAGAATTTAAAAAATATAATAAACGTTTTTGCCCGTGCTATAGCACGGGTTATCACCTAGTTACTAACATTTTCTCATATTATTATACTTATGTTGAATAGCATAGCAATTAGGTTGATTGTCAAAGTAATTTTTAAGTCACTGATTTTAAACTAAAATATAAACTTTCAATTCTGGAACTTAAATATTGTTCAATTTATCATTAGTTGGTGTTCTTATATATAAAATCACTATCAACATTAATCTCAAATTTTATTTTATTTACTTGCTGTGAGAGATATATTAGTGTAGCTTGATTTTATGGTGTATTAGTTTTGTAGTTTATACTAATTTAATCACATAATTTTTATATAGTTTTTTTGTTCTGAGAGAAGTTATTTATTTCTTTTTTTGTTCTCTTTTTTAAATCTAATTGTTTTGTTTTGTTTGATAATAATTCCATGTAAGTCAATATACACATACATAGTTTTACTTTAGTTTAGTTTGTGTTATTCGTGGTTAATCTTAATTTATATTCTATTTGTATTATATTATTATTTTATTTGTATTATATTTATATTTGACTAATATTATACTTTACTAATATGATACTTATGTTGAATTGATTTTATTATTATACTTGGTTAACATTAGAATATTTTTAAAAGTTATAAATGATTTATTAATTTATTTTAATTTTAAGCTATAATTTTAAACCTTTGTTTTTGGAAAATATTATTATTATACTTGGTTAACATTAGTATATTTTTAAAAATTAGAAATGATTTATTAATTTGTTTTAAATTTAAGATATAATTTTAAAGCTTTGTTTTTGGAAAATATTGATACGACATACAATGATTAATATACTTAGTTGATATTATTATATTTTTGAAAATTGTAAATGATTTCTTAATGAGAATTTGTTTTAAGTGCCTTTTTTAAGATACCATTTTTCAAAAATACCTTTTTTTAAAACATTTTCATTTTTGCCCTCTTTTACACAATTACAATATGTTAAATTAATTTTTTAATTTTTTTTTAGGTGTGGGTTCTCTATTTTTACATTTAGAGTATAGTTTTTAGGGGGTAGGGTTTAAAGTTTAGAATTTTTTTTATTTTATATATTAAAAAGGGGTATTTTTGAAAATTGGCACCATGAAAGGGTATTTTTGAAAAGTGACATAGAAAAAATGGTATTTTTGAAAATCCCTCTTTATTATTTAGTTTAAATTTAGGCTATAGATTTAAACATTTATTTTCCAAAATTATTGATAATTTTTATTATTTCTTATAATTTAATTGGTTACATAATTTAAATAATGTGTTAGTTCCTAAAAATCTAGAAATGCTGATGTGGAACAGGAATTAATTATTATTGGCTGAGAGATATGAGTTGTATTAATGAAATGTTTTCATTGGTAAGCAAATAAGCTGATGTGTCAGCTCCTCCTTCAACTAAAATGCTGATGTTTCAACACTTGAGAACAACTCTTTCTACTTTTATTGTATTGATATTTTTTTTATAGAAATCATAAAAATCTCGATATTGATAGAGTTTTAGGAAATACTACAAGTTATCATTAAATTCTTTAAATCTTAATTTTGACATTTTAAAGAATATTTGATATAATTATATTGATTTTATAGAAATCATAATGATTTTGAATCTAAAAATAAAAATAATAATATATTATAATATTTTTCTCAAAATTAAATTGTTCCGGTAATATAATACAATTTTGCGTCCTTCATTCTCTCTCAATTCCATTTGGTTTTTAGGTATTACCAAAACCTCTGAGATTTCATTTGCTTCATCTTCTAGTAAATTCCCAAAACATATGCCCTCGATAAATATCTGCGACATACGTAAATCATAACACCTGAAAAGTGATTCATTTACTTTGGAGAGCAAAACAGGAATGAATAGTAAGAGATCATTGTAACTGATCGTCTTCAGCGCCTCAAGGATTTGACAACTTTTGATTATTGTCAAATTAGCAACTCTTGCCTTGAAATCTTTTACATACGGACTTTATGTCCATCTTTATAGATTTGGGCAGAATCCTTGGTGAAAAAATAATTAAAAAAAAAAAGTAAAAAAAAGATTTTTGTGTAGTTTGTTTATAATAGTTGGTAAGTATCTATGATTTTTTTTTATGTATGGTGTAAAAAAAAAGTCATTTACACAATGTTGTTGGGTCATAATATTGGGTTGTACTCGTTTTACCAAAAAAATATAAAAAAATTGGGTTGCACTCTTGTTATTTGTAGTTGTACATAGATTGCTCTGTATTTGTTTCTTCCAGATTGCTCTGTATTTGTTTCTTCCAAATTCCTCCTTTGACATATCCCATTTGCAATGTATTTGAATGTGAATATTGTGTTTTCGATCACAAAATTTATGACATGTTCAACCTATCCATTATTTCAATTGGTGGTAGAAATATCTTTAAGAGAAGAATAATTTAGAAAAGCCATTTATGATAGACACTTGTGAACATGAAATTAAGTACACTAGCTAACTACTTCTTTCCTAAGCAAATACACATGAGTTTAAGCGATTGTTTTCTTAATTTGCAATTTTTCACGCTGTTGTTTATATGCATTATGGGATTGGTAAGATAACTCTTTGTCTTACAAATAAAATTCCGATTAGTTCATTAACATGGTCCATTATCTTAGTTTTTTAAAAATGCTGATCACAAAGAAAAAAATTTAACCAAAAGAAGAACATTGTTTTGCATATTTCCAAGTAAAATAATCTATATAATAATAAGAATCTGAATAAATGCCGACAACGGTTGTGATTTTTCGTAAAAATAATGTTATTTTTTAGAATAATTTATATGTTTGCGTCTGTTCATTGTAGTACTGTATATTTTTATCATATTTTATGCACCATTTTTCATCACTTCTTTTTGTTTTAATAGTGGTGTCTTTTCAATATTCATGTCTTTTGAACTCTATATATATTTGTCTCTTCTTCAATAATTAACAAATCATTGTTCATTGGAACATATTTTCTATTTTATGTTGAATCAAAATAAGTTGAATATTAATATATTAATATCCAATATAATATGTTATTTTACAATCTAACTAAAGATTTAATAAATGATTAGAAATTTAATACAATTTTAAATATATAATTTAGAGTTGCGTCTATTTATCTTAACTCTTCGTAAATTATGTATTTTTTTTATTTTTTATTTTAGAAGTTGTGTATTTTTACTATAATTTTCCTTGATACATTTTCACTAAAGAGTAAATATGTTTTATAATTATAATTATTTTATTAGAAAGTTATATTTACTCATTACAACCTCTATAATGAAAAGAATTAGACTATTTTAAGTACTTCAGTGTAATTATGTATATTTGGGAGATACATGTCAAGTACATTTCGACTATTTTTCGGATTACTGTATCTGACGAAATTTCGGTATATTTAGATGATACATGTACAAATTTGGATTTGTTTGGATACTCTTTAGAATCATATTCGGAATACTGAAATGTCCACATTTTTGATCAAAGAGGTGTTACCATTCCATTAAATAGAGAGTAACATACAAGGCAAGGATTGTTTAAAGTACATCAAAGGATAAGATAAACCAAAGCATAGATCAATAAAAGTACAAGGATAGATAGGAGCATTCGATGTAAAGAGCTTGAGAGCTATGAACCACATGCTACGAAGCAGCATGGAACCTGTGAGGTCAAGGCAAACCGATGCAAACTCCATGAACAAGTCAAAAGAGTAGAAAGCCATTGTCTTGAATCTTCGAAGACTTGGCGGAGATGAGAATGGCACAGCTATGATGCCAAAGGGTCGAGCAGGGGAGCTGAGGCTCTGATAACCGGTTGCTACATATGTAGTTTCTGGTCCAAGGTTGATAAAACAGGTTTTGAAGAGGTTGTGGTAACCACTCCTCCTTGGAGAGAGGGTCATAATGCCACTAGGCTTCAAGATTATATGCAGAGACTTCAGAAAGTGGTTGAATTGCGATTTAAAGATCTGTGAAATTCGGTGAGGTATGGGTATGGAGTTAGTAAAGCCTTGGTAACCCCCACTCCATAGAGGTGGGATCATAATGCCAAGCTTCACCAAGCAATCTCCATAAACGGGATCATCCCTAGGGTAACCGATTAACTTGGTTTTCAAAAGGCTCCTATGCCATTCTAGCAACACTGGTGGTTTAAGGGTCAAAAGCAGTCTTCGGACTAAAGAAACCAATAAACTAAACAAGGATTGCTTAGGGTGGGTAAGAGTAGAGTTCAGACCAAACCCGGATACACACTGGTCTCGACACAAAGGATTCACAACCATTCTAGAAAGATCAAGTATTCTGCTACCGAGGTTAACTCGACTTGACCAAGCAGAAAACATCAATACTAACAGGTTTGATCGTGATATAACATTATCAGAAAGGGGTCGGATTAGGTACCAGTTCAGGGGAGTGTGATAGTTTAACCAAAGTAAACTATCTACCAGGCGAACGAGATATGAATGGAGAGCAAACCTGGACCAGAGAGGTAACAAGCGGGGAAAAAGAGAGCGCCGAAGATTTGAAATCGATGTCAAGATCTTCCATGGCTTCGGCATCCAAACAGAGCTCCCGTCCAGCTGCATCCAAGTAAAACACATGGAGAGTGGATGAAGATCCGAGGAGCGGTGAGTTGTTGCAGTGGGATGCGGGATAAGCCAGATCAAGGAAAAGAAATCAAGGTTACCGGGGCGGTCAAGGGTTTGCGGGGGCGGTTGAAAGGTCAGAGAAACAAAGTAACCGAGGGAAGTTGTAACGACCAACTTCCTCGGTACCGGCGGTACGTGCGATAGTACGAACGCGGTACGAGGGAAGGATCAGGACGTATCCGGAAGAATCAGGACGTCTCCGGCAGGATCAGGACGTATCCGGAAGGATCAGGACGTATCCGGAAGGATCACGACGTATCCGGAAGAATCAGGACGTATCCGGAAAGATCATGACGTATCCGGAAGGATCAGGATGTATCCGGAAGAATCAGGACGTATCCGGAAGGATCAGGACGTATCCGGAAGAATCGGGACGTACTTGATACAAACCTCGGAACGAGAATGGGACGAATCAGGATCCATAGAGGACAACGGCCGTGATTCGATAGTCAATGGTTCTAGATGGAAATGGAGAGTTCGAGACTACCGAAGTAGTGAACAGATGTTTGAACTGAAGAAAAGGAATTTTGAACCTTACGTTGTAGATGATGCAAGCATGTAAGTTTCTGGATGAAAATGGGAATATTCGGTACTTAGTCTAAGTGACAGTCCGAGTGATAGTGGGAGTGAAAGTCCTAGTGATAGTGATAGTGATAGTGAGATTGATAGTGAAGTAGGACTATCCAGAAATGGTCGCATCGGTGAACGATGGATCGGACTGATGGACAAGGATGGACCGATTAGACCATGGGCCGATGGGTGGGCCGGGAACTCAGAAATCTTGCGAAGATTTAAGCCGACTCAGGGGAAGGAAACCCAAGAGAAATGGAAACTCGCGGAAAAGGCAAATTGGTCGGATAAGGATAGATGCGAAAAATTAGGAAGTTGGGGGACGATAGGGTTTATCGTTTTGGGGCAACTCAAGGCAGTTTAGTCGACCCTATTTAAAGGATAGAACCCTTAGAGAAATTCTCTAGTTTTCGCATAAGACCTTTTTAGCCGCCGCAAGAGAAAGAGAGAAGGGTTTCCATCGAGCTTGCCCGAGAATTCCTAAGTCTAGATCGAGAGAAGAACGGTAAGTCTTCCTCCACCTTGATCCGTCGATAGTATATGGTTCATACATCGATGGTTAACGATGTAGATCTGTCTGTGTAGAGGCGGGGATCAGAATTGGGCATAGGGATCTAGAGATTAGCACCGTAGGTCAAAACCGAAGGTGAGTGCGTGACTGTGACCGAGTTCCATGGTTGATTCTCTTGACCTGTGGTTTATTTAATCTCGTTAATTGCTTGTCTTAGTTAATGGTTAATGTGTTCTATTGCAATATGAATGGTGGTTGGTCTAAACGACTTGGACAACTAACCTATGTGAATTGTTTGACTTGCGTGACTTGATTGGAATATATCCTGTGTCGATTTGAGATTATTGAACTGAGCCTAGTGAGACAGGATGACCGCTCCACTAAGCAAACTTGTTTGCTTACGCCTCCTTTATATGGACACAGGAAAAGAAATGTCCGGTGAGCAGGACTTTAGTGGCTGACCAGCTCGTGTGACGGAGGCAAGGGAGGAAGAGGATGGTGGCTTTGGGGTAGTTTAAATTATGGTTTTTATTTCTAAGGGTTGTAATGGTACCATGCATGGTGTTAAGAATGGTTGTTAAGGATAATTTGAATCTCTAGATTAATGAATGCATATTTTTAAGTTATTGAACCTGTTATACCTTTCCACTGTTGCATATTGTTAAACGAACGAGTAGAAATTGCATAGGCCTTAAGGAAAAAATGTATCGGCCTGTACGGCCATGTACGGATTTTTAGGGTCGGGGTCTTACATTTGGTATCAGAGCACGGTTTACAGTTTTAGGACATGTTTGTATAACGGGTGCATGGGTTAATGTTACTAAAAAGTCATCCTTCCTTGCCAAGAACGTTTCAAGGTAAGATTGGTCATGATTAGATCATAGGGTGTGTGAAACTAAGTTGGTTTGGATGCTAACTTAGAATCGGTTATGGTAACTCGGCTAATACCACGGCTAGACCAGGAGCCGGAGGGAACGTTGAGGGAACATCAAATCCTGTAGTGGTGAACGCTGGGCTAGTAGGTGCGGGAACCGGTATGGAAACCGGAGGACGTGGAACCCAAGGAGTCGGTACGGGAGATACACCGACAGTGGGTACAGGTGCTAATGCGAGTGCAACCGTGGGGATGGGGCAAGTATTGGAGATCTTGGTCCAGATACTGAACCGAATGACACCATCGGTCGCAAACCCGCCCGTACCACACGCGATGCCAATGGGAATGGCAACTCCTACGTACTTGACGATCATGAATCACATGTTGAAGTTGGGTACACAGTACTTTAGTGGTGGAGCAAACCCAATTGAGGCGGACGAATGGAGAAGTCGCCTCGAGAGGAATTTTGACTCCGTGCGTTGTCTGATGGAATATCGGAAGGACATCGCTACCCACTACCTGTCCGGAGAAGCCCATGAGTGGTGGACAGGCATGGTAAACCGTATGGCAAACCCGAATTGCTCTTGGGAGACTTTTTGTGGAATGTTCCTTGCGAAGTATTTTCCGCAAGAAGCTCTAAGACAAGAGAACCGGACCATGCGAGAGTGTGAGACCGAGTTCAACCGGCTCAAGAGATATGGAGGTCATGAAATGGAGGATGAGCAAGTCCAGATTTGTCGGTTCTTGCGGGACATGAGAGTGGATGTCCGCAACCGATGCATGATTCAGAACTTTGGAAGTCTTGCTGAATTGGTTGAGAAGGCAGCCATGTTGGAGGATGGACTGGCCGAGGAATCTCAGCAACACTCCGGAGGAACCGCGGTGCAACAGGCGCCGGTGGGCAAAGTAGAACCGGGAAATGGAACTAAGCAGACCGCAGGTCGGAAACCTACGGGTAAAGCTTCGGGCAGTGTGCGTGTGTGTCCAACTTACCGCAAGAGACATTTGGGGCAGTGCCGACGATTGTTAGGTACGTGCCTTGCATGCGGGGGAAAGGACCACATGGCCAGCAACTGTCCGCATAAGGGGAACGACACACGAGTGTGCTACCAATGTGGGTAGGCGGGACATATCCGGCCAAACTGTCCGCAGTTGGAGTCGCAAGGGCAAAAACGGGCCAGCGAGGTGCTGCCATTGCCACCACTGCCAAAACGGCCAGCGATATGCCTCGGTGTATTCGATCGCGGATGGGCAGGTGGAAGCGAGCACTTCACAACAGATCACTGGTAAGTTTGAATACTCACCTTAGTGGAATTTTTGCGTGAACCTTGTGTGTGTGTTTTCTGTTGTGTGTGTGGTTAGGTTCTTAGCAAGTAGAATTCTGTAGGGACCTTACTTATGGGCGGTGTGGAAACGCATGTGATGTTTGACACCGGGGCCACGCATTGTTTTGTGAGTCCGAATATGATTGGTAAAGGCGGTTTTCGGAAGGAGCCCGGAGATAATTTTGGATGGGTACAAGCAGCAGGTGGACAAGTGATGATGACGTACGGAGTGGTACGAAACATCTTGGTCATGATGTGTGGTATGGATATGCCAGCGGACTTAGTCATATGTCGAGTGAAGGTACACGATGTGATATTGGGCATGGACTGGTTGGGCAAGCACATTGCTCACTTGGACTGCTACCGCAGGCGAGTACTGTTTGAAACTGCTAAGGGTATGGTAGAATATCAGGGCATCAGGCCATTGTCGGGAAATTTGTTAATCTCGGCAGTACAAGCTGAGCAGCTGATAAGTAATGGGTGTGAAGCGTACCTAGCATCGATAACAATAGAGGAAGTAGGCACGGGTACAGGACTACAAGATATACTGGTGGTACGAGAATATGAAAGTGTGTTTGGACCCCTGTCCAGACTACCACCAGCACGATCGGATCCATTCACCATAGAGCTGGAACCTGGTGCGACTCCAATATCGAAGGCTCCGTCCCGTATGGCACCGGCGGAGATGGCCGAGTTAAAGAAACAGCTGGGTGAACTGATGGAGAAAGGATTTGTAAGGCCGAGTAGCTCACCATGGGGCGCACCGGTACTCTTTGTGAAAAAGAAGGACGGAACCTTCTAACTTTGCATTGACTACCGAGGATTGAATAAGGTGACGGTGAAGAATCGGTACCCTTTGCCGAGAATTGACGAGTTGCTAGATCAACTCCGAGGACCACATATTTCTCAAAGATCGATTTGGCTTCGGGATATCACCAAATCCCGATAGAAGAATCAGACATTCGGAAGACAGCCTTTCGAACGAGGTACGGTCATTACGAATTTGTGGTTATGCCGTTTGGATTAACCAACGCCCCCACAGCATTCATGAAGCTCATGAACAATGTGTTTCGAGAGTACCTGGACGAGTTCGTGATTGTGTTCATAGACGACATCTTAGTCTATTCGAAAAAAGAAGAGATCATTCCGCACATTTAAGGAAAGTGTTGGAAAGACTAAAGGAGCAAAAGTTGTTCGCCAAACTTAGTAAGTGTAGCTTTTGGAAAAGAGAGATTGGATTCTTAGGACATGTAGTATCGGACAAAGGAGTGTCCGTGGACCAGGAGAAGATTCGGTCCATAGCGGAATGGCCGAGACCGCAGAACGCCTCGGAAATCTGAAGTTTCCTAGGACTGGCCGGCTATTATCGACAGTTCGTCAAAAGTTTTGCAAGTATGGCACAGCCGCTGACTCAACTTACGGGAAAGGATGTACCGTACGTATGGACAGCCGACTGTGAACAGAGTTTCGCGAAGCTCAAGGACATGCTGACTAGTACACCAATTTTGGCACTACCGGAACCAGATGAGTTGTACGTAGTCTATACGGACGCGTCTGGTCGAGGATTAGGGTGCGTTCTAATGCAGAATGGAAGAGTAATTGCTTATGGATCGAGACAGCTAAGGAAACATGAAGTGAATTATCCAACTCACGATTTGGAGATGGCCGCCGTAGTGTTTGCACTAAAAATCCGGAGGTCCTATTTATATGGCTCGAAGGTGCAAGTGTACACGGACCACAAGGGTTTGCAGTACATAATTACTCAGTCGGAATTAAACCTACGACAGCGGAGGTGGATGGAATTAGTCGCAGATTATGACCTGGAAATCAGTTACCATCCGGGCAAGGCCAACTTGGTAGCGGACGCACTAAGCAGAAGAAGGTCGTCCATTAATGTTAAGAGAGAGGCAGAAAACCTGGTTGGTATGATCAGAACCTTGCGATTGAGTGCGTTGACCGAGCAGTTGGAACCGTTAGGCCTTGGGACCGCGGACCAAGCAGATTTGCTCACGAGGGTAAGGATTGCCCAAGAGAAAGATGTGGAATTGGTACGGTTGTCCAAAGGGGACGGAACCGAGTATGAAACCTCGAACAACGGTACTATTTTGGTTAAGGGCCGAGTGTGCGTTCCATTGGACCAGGACTTGCGTACCGAAATCCTTAGAGAAGCACACCTGTCCCAATTAGCGATTCACCCCAGATCCACCAAAATGTACCAAGACTTGAAAAAGTATTATCACTGGTCGGGCATGAAAAGAGACGTGGCCAAGTGGGTTGCAGCTTGTCCCACATGCCAACGGGTTAAGGCGGAAAATCAGGTTCCGGGTGGGTTGTTGCAAAGCCTACCAATACCCGAATGGAAATGGGACATGATAACCATGGACTTTGTCACCAGTTTACCGACGTGTGACAAGAAGGACGCCATATGGGTGGTTGTGGACCGACTACCCAAATCGGCACACTTCTTGGCCATCAACAAGAAGGATAAGACCGAGAAACTGGCCAAAATATATGTGCATGAGATTGTACGGCTACATGGTGTTCCAGCGAGCATAGTATCAGATCGGGATTCTAAGTTTACCTCACGACTATGGAAGGCCCTATAGAAGCGTTTTGGGATGCGAATGGACATGAGTACGGCCAACCATCCGCAAACGGACGGACAGTCCGAACGCACTATACGGACATTTGAGGATCTTTTGCGAGCAAGTGTACTGGATTGGGGAGATAATTGGGTAAGGCATCTACCATTAGCAGAATTTGCCTACAATAATAGCTTCCATGCAAGTATAGGCATGTCACCGTACGAAGCATTATACGGTCGACCTTGCCGTATACCCTTGTGTCTAACACAAGTAGGGGAGAGGAGCGTTTACGGTCGGGATTTCGTGGACAAGACGACTGCAAAGATTAAGATTCTGAAGTTAAAGATGAAAGAAGCCCAAGATAGGCAGAAAAGTTATGCGGACAGACGCCGAAGAGAGTTAGAATTTCAGGTTGGAGACATGGTCTACCTCAAAACCGTGACGTATAAGGGTAAAGATCGGGTGGCGTTGAACACCAAGTTGACACCGCGTTACATGGGACCGTATCGAATCTTGGAGAGGATCGGTCTGATGGCCTACAAGTTGGCATTGCCGCCGGCCATGGCAGCTTTTCATCCGGTGTTTCACGTGTCTATGCTAAGGAAATGCATAACAGGACGGGAGAATGTGATCTCCGAACCACCGCCTGATCTACAGTTAAACATGACAATCATCGGACGACCGGTTCGGATAACTGGTACCAAGATGAGAGGTCCGCAAAAGAAGAAAAAGCTGAAACTGATTCAAGTTGTATGGGATTGTGAAGGAGTGGAAGAAACAACTTGGGAACCGGAAGAAGTTATGAAAGTAAATTTCAAGAAATGGTTCGAAAAGAGGGAAGTTCCTCGGAAGGAAAGCAAAGATTCGAGGACGAATCGGCCTTAAGTAGGGGAGAAATGTAACGACCAGCTTCCTCGGTACCGGCGGTACGTGCGATAGTACGAACGCAGTACGAGGGAAGGATCAGGACGTATCCGGAAGAATCAGGACATATCCGGAAGGATCAGGACGTATCCGGAAGGTTCAGGACGTATCCGGAAGAATCAGGACGTATCCGGAAGGATCATGATGTATCCGGAAGAATCAGGACGTACTTGATACAAACCTCGGAACGAGAATGGGACGAATCAGGATCCGTAGAGGACAACGGCCGTGATTCGATAGTCAATGGTTCCAGATGGAAATGGAGAGTTCGAGACTACCGAAGTAGTGAACAGATGTTTGAACTGAAGAAAAGGAATTCTGAACCTTACGTTGTAGATGATGCAGGCATGTAAGTTTCTGGATAAAAATGGGAATATTCGGTACTTAGTCTAAGTGACAGTCCGAGTGATAGTGGGAGTGAAAGTCCTAGTGATAGTGATAGTGATAGTGAGAGTGATAGTGAAGTAGGACTACCCGGAAATGGTCGCATCGGTGAACGATGGATCGGGCTGATGGACAAGGATGGACCGATTAGACCATGGGCTGATGGGTGGGCCAGGAACTCGGAAATCTTGCGAAGATTTAAGCCGACTGAGGGGAAGGAAACCCGAGAGAAATGGAAACTCGCGGAAAAGGAAAAATGGTCGGATAAGGATAGATGCGAAAAATTAGGAAGTTGGGGGAAGATAGGGTTTATCGTTTTGGGGCAACTCAAGGCGGTTTAGTCGACCCTATTTAAATGATAGAACCCTTAGAGAAATTCTCTAGTTTTCGCATAAGACCTTTTTAGCCGCCGCAAGAGAAAGAGAGAAGGGTTTCCATCGAGCTTGGCCGAGAATTCCTAAGTCTAGATCGAGAGAAGAACAGTAAGTCTTCCTCCACCTTGATCCGTCGATAGTATATGGTTCATACATCGATGGTTAACGATGTAGATCTGTCCGTGTAGAGGCGGGGATCAGAATTGGGCATAGGGATCGAGAGATTAGCACCGTAGGTCAAAACCGAAGGTGAGTGCGTGACTGTGGCCGAGTTCCATGGTTGATTCTCTTGACCCGTGGTTTATTTAATCTCGTTAATTGCTTGTCTTAGTTAATGGTTAATGTGTTCTATTGCAATATGAATGGTGGTTGGTCTAAACGACTTGGACAACTAACCTATGTGAATTGTTTGACTTGCGTGACTTGATTGGAATATACCCTGTGTCGGTTTGAGATTATTGAACTGAGCCTAGTGAGACGGGATGACCGCTCCACTAAGCAAACTTGTTTGCTTACGCCTCCTTTATATGGACACAGGAAAAGAAATGTCCGGTGAGCAGGACTTTAGTGGTTGACCAGCTCGTGTGACGGAGGCAAGGGAGGAAGAGGATGGTGGCTTTGGGGTAGTTTAAATTATGGTTTTTATTTCTAAGGGTTGTAATGGTACCATGCATGGTGTTAAGAATGGTTGTTAAGGATAATTTGAATCTTTAGATTAATGAATGCGTATTTTTAAGTTATTGAACCTGTTATACCTTTCCACTGTTGCATATTGTTAAACGAACGAGTAGAAATTGCATAGGCCCTAAGGAAAAAAATTATCGGCCTGTACGGCCATGTACGGGTTTTTAGGGTCGGGGTCTTACAGAAGTAGCCGGAGGTGGAGGAAGGAAGGGAAGAAGCTGAAGCTTACGCATCGTCGGAGTTGAGATCTGAACTCTCAGGGAGACTCCGGTGAAAACAAAAAGGACCTTAACAGAGCTTTGCGAATAGAGGAGAAGGCAGATCTTACGGAACCAGAGCTCAGCGACACCGATCGGTCTCGGCACCGCCGGGGAGAACTTCATCAGTGATTGTGCCAGAGAGAATATCGGCTAGGACGAACTCTCAGTCCTTTTCTTGTCCACATTAGTTGGTAAATTTGTGTAAAATGGAAGACTAAATAAATAATATTGCGAACGGCCCTTTAGTTATTTTCCCCTTAGCAATTTTACGAACGACTCGCTTTTAAAAAAAAAAAAAAACAACAAGGGAGCCCGAATTGGAGCAACTACTTTTCTCCATCATCACACCATCGTCGAGGAAATTGGAAATCCAGATCATGCACTAGAACCTCCCCAGTTTCTAGATCTCGAGGAGGAACAATGGGTCGGATCTTCGAGTACTTCGTCGTGTGCGGACTAGGTCCGGAGATGCGAACCGTGGATGGAGATCTTGGATTCCATGGGATGCAAACGTTCTACTTGCCTTCGCCTCTTGACCAGTTCCCTCCTACTGATCAATCGCCTTACCCTGCGCCTCCTCCTCAGCTTCCTACTGTAAGTTTGGACCAATTTCATCTTTCGAATTGGACGATTTTTATTGGGTTTTAGGTCCGTTCTGGTGATTTATCTTTGTTTGTTTAACGGCGGTGAAATGTGGAATCAGCTTTGTCTAGTTGCTATAAACGAAGCATTTTCAAGTTAGTAACTGGAGAGGCTTTGATTTTGATCTAATACGGTGATAAATGTGCTCGAATTTGGACTCTAGGTTTTCTTTCTAGTTACCTCCAATTTAGTTGAGTTGGGATTTTGAATTTGATTTGCCTTCTACCAAGAAATGAGCTTTTGAAAATTGCTCAAAGTGTGGTTCGTTAAGGGAGATTTCAATCGTACGTTGTCACAGGGAATTTGGTCAGGCTCAACCAGAGAAAGAGCTAGTTCCATTGTGTAGTAGTTCGTTTATTGTTGTTATTCACAGTTATATTTCTTTGGTCTCGTGATTGTACTTTGGAGATTTACTTTTGATTTATTAATCATCTGTTTAAGAGGTTAATGTGCTTGATTAGGTTAAGCCTACGAGAGTTTGTTTTCTTTTGTTGGAGGGAACTAGATATATTAATCTCAGGCGGATTTTCATGATTCAGCTTCTTTTCTTTTGGGACAGTGTGTTCTTCCTGCTGGGGTGGAGTTCCATTCTTCTGGGTTTGCTTCTAATGACCCTGCAAGTTTCCCACGGAGCTATCCCATAGTCTTGACGGGTATGTGATTATCCTTAGATTGCATACGTGGAGTTCTGTATGCATTGCATTGTGGCTGCTCCACGTGCGATGTTGTTTCGGTAGCAGTAGAACTGTTTTATTAGTGGAGACGTCGTCTTGCTCTCGTTTGTCTAGTCTTTTTTTTTTTTTTGCAATGTTGGATTTACGTTGGTTTGTTTTGAATACACCTGCTTTAACTGTGGTAGGTGACCTCTTACTGATTATTTTGATAATGTTTGCACAGAGGGGGATGGATCAAAAATATTTGTCAGTTGCATTGCATTTCGGGATCGAGTCTGTGAGGATATTATTGAAGCTTATCGCTTACCGCCGAATACATACGCAGACAAGTGTATATGTCTTGTGTCTCACGCCCCCAATTTCCGTGTTCTTCGGAATTCTCTCGAAGAGATTTTTGTTCTTTGCTTCTCTTCAGAAGGAAGCTGGTAAACACTATGCTAAAACATCTTCACCTTGTCGATATCTAACATGAATTACGCGTTGTGTTACTGTTATCGTATCATTTTATTTGATATGTTCAGTAAACATATGTGGATGGAGCTTGCATTGGTTTTTCAATAACTTTTGTGTTGATTTTATCCTCTTGAAAAAGTTTCTCTACAAAACAAGAAAACAAACACCATTAGTATGTTTGAACTTTGATGTTAATGCCCTTCAACCTTTTCAGTAAACCATTGTGGGATATTATCGCCTATATGGTATCTAATGTGCCTTTGCCGACTCCTGGAAAAGACAGAGTCTTGTTTGCTGTCGAGAATTGCCTGCTCTCAGTTGAAGCACCTCCAGAAGATAGTCTTCCTCAGGCAGATGTATGAGTTGTGCTTTTGTCTCCTTAATCTGTATTGAATCCTTTTCCTTGGCTACTTTGTAGTAACAACTTTGGAGATTTCAATTTCCTGACATCTACAAGGGCGAGTGTTCCCTGATTTCTTTCAACATTTTTCCGATAGAGTTATGTAACATTTCGCATGGTTTTCTGAATGCAGATATCTCTCCAGCCTCTTGTACAATGCTTGGATGTCGACAACTTGATTAAGTTGTTCACATCTGTACTAGTTGAAAGGAGGATTTTGATACGATCTAACAAGTAAGTTTTTTTATGTAGAGACATAATGACTTTCAGTGACATTTTTCTAGATGGTTAAAATTTTCATATCATCTCTGTTTAAGCATCACATTTATTTTGCTTCATCGTGAATCTCAATAGGTATTCGCTTTTGACGCTGGTGTCTGAATCCATATGTCATTTGATTTATCCTTTTCGATGGCAGGTATGTCATAGAACATTGATGAGATCTCAGTTTATTACTTAAACAAATATGAACTCATTTGTAAGCATGCTAAGTCATGCATTTCTACTGACTAAAACATTTCATCTAATCTTTATTATTTGTTTGTTGTATGTTTCTGAAGCAAGTCTACATTCCATTACTATTTTTTAGTGGAGTAGACTACATTGATGCGCCAACACCATATATGATGGGTCTCCACTCTGATGTCGATACGTCCAATCTTGCTATGGATGGCGTGAGTCTTATTTTATGTCATTTTTGCCCTCTTTAAGATTTAGACAACCTTATATTGGTCTCACAACATTGCCATTTTTAGGTTGTAGTGGTGGATCTTGAATTTAACCAAATCACTACTTCTGAAGAGATACCTCCGATTCCAGAGCCTGAGTTCAGCGCGTTGCGAAACGATATATTGAAACTACTGCACCCTAATGTTGTAGGGATTGATCAGTTGAAGGGCTTTGGTAATTCTGTTGAGCAGTCCCCTAAAAGCCTTAGCAAACCTTGGGGAGAGGATCATGACCTTCAACTCAGGTGACTTAGGAAACCTTGTCATATGATTGCCTAAATTTTATTATCTTTTTCCATGGAAACTTTTTGGTACTCATGTTATACAAAATCCGTTTCCTATGGCAGGGTTATATTCTTAAAGTTTTTTGCATCTATATTGGGTGGCTACCGCAATTTCATAGTATGTGATTTTTATTCTTTACTTATATTATTTATTCACCACTATTGCACATCTTTTCTTACTTATATGATTCTTTTTGTCAGGAAAACAAAGTTTTTAGCACTGATGCGTTTCTGAAGAGACGGTCCCGTTCCACAAATCAGCCACCAGAGCCTATGGTAAGCTAACTGGTCCATGAATGGAATGCCTATATCTACAGTTACTGCAATTTATAACTTCACATTGCTTTCTTTTGTTCCAATTTGTGTGGTAAACTGTCTTTTCACATATTACTTTTGAGTTCTTACTATTTATTTTTATTCATTCAAAAGTGTTAAATAATCTGACTTACCTTTTGTCTGTGGAATAATTATTTTTATTGGTATTATTCTAATTGTTTGCAGTTGGTTCAATTCTTGGGCTCTTTTGCATTCCTCGATTATCTTGAAAGGCGTCTAGGCTCTGATGAGAACAGTACTAATCTCCTCGAGAAGTTACAAGATGCAGTTGGAAGGGGTCAAGATGCGATGTCAATTTTGCCTAAATCTTCTATGGAGCCTGAAATAATCACAATAGCTGAGCCAGAAGTTGAAGAATCAGGTACATTTAGATCTTTTGTTTGGTTGATTTTGTTAGATCGCAGAAGCTGAATGATATAAAATTGAGGTTATTCATTTGTAAGAAACTACCGAGAATAAGAATGTATCTTATTGATTTTTTGGCTGGCCACCAGTAGTTGGGCAGAGAAAAAATTTGCAAGTTGGTCTACTATGCATAACAGTAGAAAAGCTATTAAGAATCTTTCAGTCTGTTATATTTTCTGGGGAATCATTGTCCGTCTACTGAGTTTGGGATCATGTTCTGATTTATCTTTACTCTTTTGTTGTCAGCCACCAGGTATACCTATGACAGGTTTCCCGCGAGTGTTAGGTCAGAGGAGCAAGAAGAAAAGCGAAAGCAGATCCTTGCAGCAGCAAGCGGGGCTCTTGAATCCAATGGAAGGCATCCTCCAAGGTATATCCTGATTTTCTTGGAACAGCGATCGGATTCCCTTACTTATTTTTTATATCTTCCAATTGTAGCTCACCGCCAGGGAAGAACACCAAAGAAGACAATTTCAGTTCAATGGAGAGGGCTGTAAGTGTTGCTTGTAATTTTGTTGCTCTAGCATGCCTTCAAACAAATCAATATGACATGAAGAGGTGTCATGGCTCTGACATGTGTGGATAGTTAATCAAACTGAACTTATCAATCATTACACAGAATTAAATTAAGATATCAAATGAAAGTTGATTTCTCTTGTTCTTGTACGAGATCAAGAGGGTGCTATCAATTCTGATTTTGGCCTTCATTTTTCTTCTTTTGTAGAATAAGATTTATTATAACTCAATTAAATATGAAAAAAATGTCCAGAAAAATTCCGTTCTAAATGTCATACCATTACTTCTCCTCTTTTCAATGATATTGTAACTACTGTTTGCAGGCAGAGAGAGAACGAATGGTCTTGGATATACAAGTCAAGTTGCAGGTATTTCTTCTTGCTTGTGTGTTTAAAGATTCCAGTTTGCAAGTCTGGAATGATTGAAATTGAATTTCTTCTTCAGAATGGTTTCATCTATTAAGAATTTTGTGAGGAAAAGAACTCCTAAAGAATTAGAAGAAAAAGAAAGTATATCTTGTGGTGATATTTACTTAGTCCCTTGATAATACTCAAACTTTACAAATGAAAACACAGATTTAAATATATTAACAAAACCCAAACTATTGGAAATGTATGCTAATTGAGCTGGACAAAAACTCTAGGCATGTCATCAAAGTTACCTCTGAAAAACATAATCTTCTTTTTTTCTAGATGTAAAGATCTAAAATGTGTACAAATAATTTTTCGCTTTTGAAAAGTTGGTTGCTTTTCTTTAATAAACCCGGATTGGTCATGATTCACCCTCCTAGTAAATTAATCCATTTTAAAAGGAAACGATGAAGATCAAGTCTGTTGCCACTATTACATTGGTTTGTTGTGGTTTCCAGGGATTATGGCTCCGTCTTCTCAAACTGGGTTCAGCTGAAGATCCTCTTTCTTCATTTGAATACGGCACAATATTGGGTATGTTCCACTTTAATGAGAATGTGAATAAATGTACAGTAAAATTTCTGCTGCAAGAAATGGTTAAACCAAGAAAGATATCAAATTCTTATGCGTAATCAGCCATATACTAACAACCAGTTGGTTGCCATTATGATTATATTTCCGTCTCTTCTGTAAAAACCAGAGAGCTGTTGTTTTCTCTATTGAAAATTGAACCCCATACTTTGGTCATGTAGCTCTCATCGAATCTGATGCTGAGGGGATTGGTGGGAGTGGCTTTATCGAGTGTATACGAGAGCATCTGTATTCGGTAAGCGTAGCAACTGTACGACATATATACTGAGCAAGTTTTCTGAGCTGAACCTTACTGTATAGTGGACTTATTTCCTGCAGGGCTGGCATGGTCAATTGACCGAGGAGCAGTTCATTGCAGTCAAAGAATTGGTAGGTAGATAACTAGATTTATCTGTATACCGGCCTTAATATACCCAGTTTCTCAATTGCTTGCACGTTAGCTGTGCATATTTAGATTTGCTCAGGTTATACGCCCTGGCTGTTGTTGAAGGGTTTTTAGGTTGGGTAACACCATGTATGATTTCTTTTGGATTTCTGACTTCGGAGTTTAAGAAAAGTAACACAGAATGATATTTTTCAACGAATTGTTATCAGCTCAAAATGGCTGTGAGCCGTGCTGCTTCAAGAAGCGATTTGTCGACAGTGCGGGACGCACTTGAAGTTTCTGCAGAAATGTTCAAGAAGGATGCCAATAATGTCTCAGACTATGTCCAGCGTCATCTCATCTCCATACCCATCTGGGAGGAGTTGAGGTATGCAATTCAACATGCTGCGGGCTCTATGATTTTTTTTTTTTTTTTGGTACTGCTCAGAAAATAGATTTGACATATTGTGAATTTTTTTGACAGATTCTGGGAGGGTTACTTCGAGTATCTCATGGAACAACCTGCAAATGAGTGAGTCTTCGTAAGATCTTGTATTCATTTGATAATATCATATGTTTGTTCGTATACATGCTCCTTATCACTAGCACAATGAGAACTATATTTAACAAATGAGTCGGTGAAAGCAACTGTAAATTTGAAACTTGTGGTGGGGGTTTTGTGATGGAAATAGAAGCCGTTCTGTAGATATTTTGGCTCTAGCAGGGAGCTCTTTATAATGATTCCCGTCTTCTCTTTTGTTTTTCAAACTAGATCGTTGAAAGAAACTTTTGGAGAAATTAGGAATATACTTCGTCTATGTTTTAGATCTTCAGTCTTTAAAAATGTCTGTAATGCAGATAGATTGTAAGTAATTTCCATGTCATCCTCGGTGTCTTTTTCCGATTCCCCTTAAGGATGCTTCATCAACTTATCAGTTGTTGTCCACATACTTGAAATTTTATCTCTGTTACCATGTATCATCTTATTGTGTCTTACATTGTACAGCCAATTGATTGAATCATCATTGAAATAACTAATTTGTGTAACTCTTTATTGTCTCTCAGATCAGTGAACTATGCTACTTTGGTCACAGCCAGACTAATCATAGTGGCATCACATATGGTGATTTTTTTACTTTCTTTTCTTGATATGTGATGGTTACAGTTCTTTCTGTTTACTATGTCTTCACATCATTTATTGCTCTTGCAAAGGCTGGCTTGGGACTTCCTGATACAGAAGCTTGGAACATGATCGAGACAATTGCAGAGAAACAAAAACTTGGATACAAGTTACTGGTAAATTAACTCTTTATATTTCGTTCTGCAGTTACTGAAATGTGATATATGTGGACTTTATTCTCGATATATTACCAATTTCAAGCTTTTTAATTGGGCTTTTGAAAATCCTAACCAACTGAGGCCATATCGTTTTTGTTTCAGATTAAACTCAGAGGGTTCCTGTCGCATGTTCAGCAACTTCGTGTCGGCTATTGGGGTGCTTCTTCATTTAAGCAGCAGATCATATCTTCCGGGTTGCCATCCCCACGTCCAAAAGATGTCTCTGATGAATCCCAGCAACCTTCAGAAGCTTCTGGAAGGAGCTGGGTTCAGAGTATGTTTAGCAGAGATACAGCATCAAGAGCAAATTCTTTCAGTCGTGTTCGTAAGTGGGTATCTGATAATGCTTCTTCAGGTATATCCGTGATTGCTCTTCTGTCTTTTGGTTTCCATTCTAGCATGTTCTTGCTGACGTCAATATACTAAACTTTGCAAAACAGACATAACTGCTGCTGCACAGAAGAAAATTCAGACCAATGTACGTGTTCTGAAGGGTCACAGCGGTGCTGTCACTGCCTTGCACTCTGTGACAAGAAGGGAAGTCTGTGACCTTGTGGGCGATCGCGAGGATGCTGGATTCTTTATTAGCGGTAGTACAGACTGTCTGGTCGGTAAAAATGCTTATTTAGACAAATGTTTATATTGTTATTTTACATTCATCACTTTTTTAATCATTTGGTTGACATTGCTTTGCTTGCGCCTATATATGTTCTTTACATCTACTTGTGAACACACACCTTGATGATGATGATGTGTTCTACTAGATCTGAAGGATGGTTGCATTCACTATCTGCCTGTTATGCCTAAAGATAATTTCTTAGAGGGTGAAAGGGTAGTTCATTCGTTTGCTATCAATTATTATTTAGATAAGTTCAGTATTTTGCTATTAATGTTACCATAGTCATGGATATGGATATAGAAAATTGGAACATTTGGAAGAATAACTATGCCAAAGTAGGATTCGAAAAGTAATTCGCATACTGCATTTTTCCAGTCCAATGTGTCAACTTGTTATAGAGATTGTCATTGACTGAAAAGTTTTCACTTAAGAGACGATCATCTCTCTCTTAAATATGATGCTGTAGTCTTGCACTCATTCAGTTCTGGAAATTCAGATAGGTTAAGTTTTCTGCTAATTTAGAATGGGCGATGACAATCTAGTATCCCGTTTTGGTTGCTTCCTGAATTTGAGCAGGTTAAAATTTGGGATCCAAGTCTGCGTGGTTCTGAACTTCGAGCGACTCTGAAAGGACATACTGGGTATACTCTATTTCTTATTCACCTTGATGCTTCTCTGTAGTTGTGCACTTTTGTTAATTTTCATATGTTATAGATTTTTAATAGCACTTCCTTTCTCTCTTTCTTTTTAACTTTTATGTAGAACCGTGCGTGCTATAAGCTCTGACAGAGGAAAGATAGTTTCAGGATCAGATGATCAATCTGTTATCGTATGGGACAAACAAACAACTCAGCTTCTAGAAGAATTGAAAGGCCACGATGCACAGGTTTCCACTACACTCTAGTGTTTTTCTGACATTAGGATATGATTCATGAAGTATTTATGGTCAACACAGAAAAAATGTATGCGTGGACATAATTAAAAAAAAAAAAGATTGTTATCATTGGAATACCATTTGGAAAATGTTGTAGCTGCCATCACTAGCATCTTTACAGTATTGACCGTTGATCAATGACAATTTAAGTTTGTAAAGTTAATATCACTAACCAACTATAAGAGGAAGCTTTACATAACTTTACCTTTTCTGAATAAAGGTTTGCTACATCCAAAAATATTGTGCAGGTAAGTTGTGTCAAGATGCTTTCAGGCGAACGTGTCCTCACTGCTGCACATGATGGAACAGTTAAGATGTGGGATGTTCGAACCGATATGTGTGTTGCAACTGTTGGCCGATGCTCTAGTGCCATTCTTTCGATCGAATATGATGACTCCACAGGAATCTTGGCTGCTGCTGGCAGGGATACGTATGTATACTATATTACCCATTAGTAACATGAATTTTCTGTATTGAATGTCACTTACAGATTCTACTATAATGATTGGATAATCATCAGGATTGCAAATATATGGGATATCCGTTCAGGAAAGCAAATGCATAAGCTGAAAGGGCATACCAAATGGATACGGTGAGCCTCACCCTGATCTTTTACAACATGTTTCTTTTTGTTGTGACTTAGAAATTACAAAACTAATAAACCTATGGCCTTATCTCCTTTTACAAGTTTATAATGATGCTATATCTGCGGCTTGTAGGCTACTTATTCTTAGTATTGAATTGGTTTATATGAATGATTTGTTATTACCTTGTAAAATGCTGTAGGATATTATAATATTTCAGCTCTGCGACTTGTTTGATCAAATTGTGTCAATTCTGCAGATCAATACGAATGGTCGACGATACGTTGATTACTGGCAGTGATGACTGGACAGCACGAGTGTGGTCTGTTTCCAGAGGATCATGCGACGCTGTTTTGGCATGCCATGCTGGGCCAGTACAATCTGTTGAATACTCCCCATTTGACAAAGGAATAATCACAGGTCCATGTTGATTTCATCTACCAACAATTCTCAAAAGATTATTAAGAAGCATCAATCTCACAAATAACATCAAAGCTTAAGTTAGTGCGGTGCTCTCTCTTTCTTGCAGGCTCGGCTGATGGGTTGCTCCGCTTTTGGGAAAATGATGAAGGTGAACTTCTCATTATTAACCTGAACTCTAACCTGACTCATTTACTTAAATTTATCTAGCTTGCTTCATAAACTCTTTAGTGTACTTATTTTACAATTGTAAACACCAACCCTTGGCCAACAACAGTTCTAAACCCAATCAACAACTATCTACTGCACCAAACATTATATTTCAGGTGCCTGATAATCCCTTAATACTTTGGTTATCTCGATTTTCAGGTGGCATTAAATGCGTGAAGAACATAACGCTCCATAGTTCTTCCATACTATCAATCAACGCAGGCGAACATTGGTTAGGCATTGGAGCAGCAGATAACTCAATGTCTCTATTCCATCGTCCTTCCAACGCAGGAACCAAAGTCTCAGGCTGGCAACTTTATAGAGTACCACAAAGAACAGCGGCCGTGGTATGATCCTCTCATCACATTAGTTGAAAGATACTCTACTTTTTCTGGTCATGCCGTTTGATAATTCTTATGAGATACTGAAATGCCTGGAAGCAGTATAGATAAATAATACTTATAATAATTATGAATCATTGTGTTCTACAATTTGGACTGGTTTGTTTCTTTTTATTTGTGTATTTGTATTCACTGAGACTGAATCTCGGATTTGTGATTCAGGTGAGATGTGTTGCGTCAGATCTCGAAAGGAAACGAATATGTAGCGGTGGCCGGAATGGAGTTCTTCGGCTGTGGGATGCGACCATCAACATCTGATTTGTCTTCCACAATTGTCTATGTGTATGTGTTGTGTATGTCTGCTTATGCCCTCTGACATATGTGGTTTAAGAAATTTTTTGATATTTTTAGTTCCCAAGTACTTTTTACATGTTTTCTCAGTGATTTTTGTTTCGATCAATCTATTTCTTTTTTTCTCCCTCTGTCCCATTTTATAAGATTTTGTTTTTGGCTAAAAACAAAGATTAAGAAATAATAAATACTTTCTTATTTAATGGGCTTATATGTGTGAGAAAGAAGTATTTAACATACTAGTAAAATGTGCATCCAACAAATTAAATTCATTATACTTCTCCCTCCACAACTATATACGAGTAAAAAACATATATGCAAACAATTACGTGAACTGTATATAATCCTTAACCAAAGTTTGTTTTGTATATAAAATAACTTGGGAATATATTCGACAAAGACTGAAGCCGAATATCCACAAATTAGTTTGTATGTACCTATATCACATACAAAATGAAACCTCTCAAGTAAATAAAAAAAGAGTGACTTCGTAACCTTGTTGACTTTCAAATGGTGGGAACTTGTATGATTATAAGTCGATCGAAAAAGAAAACATAAATTGGTATTGACTTGTGAAAATGATTCTTATCAGTTATCTGATAAAGGTAAACATGATTGTTCTTCATGTTTTTCTTTTCCTGGCTTAAAAGACTTCGCCTTATGCTACTGAGTTATGATCCAAGCTAGGGACTTAACTAAATAGAGATTTGTAATGAAAGATTAAGAAGCAATCAAAGTCGTTGTAGTATAGTGGTAAGTATTCCCGCCTGTCACCCGGGTGACCCGGGTTCGATCCCCGGCAACGGCGTAAAATTTTTTATCCCCAAAAAAAAAAGAAAACCAGAATGGTAAGGAGATAGAATCTGGTTGTGCTCACACAATACTGGAATGCATCAAAGAACAAACCAGATTCAATTCAAATAAGATGGCTTCACAACATCCTCACATGGAACCATAAATTTATGGTTCGAACACATAAAAGCAAGAACAAATTTGTCAAAAACATAGTTAAAAGAGACTTCTTATATTTTTAGTTTCAATTTCTAGAAGAACTAAAGGCACAACAACCCATTTTAACCCGAGCTTTCTTCACTTGACGAGGTTTCAGATTCTTCTTCTTCAAATGCCAACATTTTATATTCTTTTTCAGTTGCCGAGTCTCCAGATGATTCTTTTTCACTATCAAGTAGTGGGCTCTTCTGATTCTTCAACATCTCATCATCTATGATTCCTCCGTAGGGGTGCCAAGCCAACTGTAATTACCTACCATATGAGCAGTGCCAGCGTAAACATCAGCTCCACCCGGTGCAAAAGTCTTTGTGCATCATCGTCACAATTTGTTTGTAGCCAATCCTTTCATCCTATTTCATAGATTATGATGTAACTGTTTTCACAGAAAAAATACAAGGAAAAATCAGACATTGCTCAAGTGAATAACATCATTCTCTTTACATGTTTTGAAGCAAAATCCTCAATCAAAGTTTCAACATCCAATTCTTCCAAAAACTCATTCTCAATAGCCATCAAAGCTAGTCCATTTAATCTGTCTTGTGACATAGAAGTCCTCAAATATGACTTCAATAATTTCAGTTTGGAGAAACTCCTTTCAGCCGAAGCAACACTAACGGGAATAGTTAGTAAAACTCTATAAGTAATTGTAGTATATGGAAAACTATCAAAAGATACAAGAAAATTTATTATATCAGGAGCTTTCATATTTTCATTTGGTAAAAGCTCCTTAAGAAACTTTAGCTCAATAAAAAGTTCCTCTCCAACAATGTCTACTAAATCACCATTTTTCAAACTGTTTTCTAGATAACTACAATGAGACATTAAACTCACATCATCACACATTTTCAGTTTAGTGGAATCAAACAAAAAACCAAACATCTTTTCATATAACTGATATTGTTCAAACTTCTTATTAAATGAACTAATAGCATGATCAATGAGATACAAAAAATATTGAATTCGAAATGTTTCTTCTGCAGATAATAAAGTTTCATTACCACTAACTTCATCATATTGCTTTTTTCTACGGATAATTCTTTTTTGAATAAATATAGGTTCAATACCAATTTCAGTGGCAATTTCCTTAGCTTTTATCATAGCCTCAACAAATCCAACTTCTCTATATTTCTTAAAATAAGAGATTAAGGCACTTACCTCGGTCATTGCAACATCAATCTGCATATCCTTTGACTGTAATTTTTTGCTAACTATATTTACCACATGCAATATGTCAAACAAAATAACAGTAGATAACAAAAATTCAAAACTACTAAGCTCATTCAGTGCTAAAGATTTAGCTTCATTTTGAATCATTGGATCATTATCATTTTCAGCCACTTCAAATAAAGACTCTCTTATATCCATAATCTGAAACCGTATAGCTTTAATACTCTCAACACGACTTTCCCATCGGGTTGTTGATAATTGCTTAAGAGTTAAACTTTTCACATTAGTTTTCAAAATATCCCACCTCTTTATAGAATTAGCAAACAAAGAATACAAACGTTGTACTACCCCAAAAAAATCTTTAACCTTCACCGAATTATTTCCAATATCACACAAAACCAAATTAAGACTATGACAAGCACATGGTGTATAAAATGCCCTAGGATTCAAATCCAAAAGTTTTTTTTGTACACCTTGTTTGTATCCTTTCATATTAGATCCATTGTCATAACCTTGACCTCTCACATTATCTATATCAAGATCTAGAGATTTTAATACATCCTTAAACACTTCAAAAAACCCTTGACCTGTTGTGTCATCTACTTGAATAAATTCAACAAAATATTCTTCTACTTTAAAACAATTTAAGGAAAAAAACACACACCTTAAAATTATTGACATTTGCTCTTGATGGGTAGCATCAGGAGTACAATCCAAAATCACAGAAAAATATTTGGCTTCTTTAATTCTCATAATTATTTTTGATTTAATTTTTGAAGAAATTAAGAGAATCAGTTCATTTTGTATACTATGACTAAGATAATGATGATGAATACTTCCACTAGTAATCCTAAAAACATGCTCTCTCATCTTTGATTGGTCTCCGTGAATCACAGAAAACCTATGACCGCTGGGCTCCCACGCGAAAGCAAGGATTTTCTCGTCCAACTCAAGAACCTCGTTGGTAATAATGCCCTTCTTCCTCACTGAAGCGGAAAATCTCAAACAGAGAGCACCAACGTCGAGTAACTTGGACAGCAAGATACTTTCCCTTGCTCTGCCAGTGCATCTTACAGTTGCTAGCGCTGAGAACATCCTTGTGCATCAGCTCCACTTGGCCAGGGATTTGCACAAAAACAACCTTGTTGGTAAGCTTCTGCTTGCCATCACCTTTCAACAGTGCAAGGATGGGTTCAGTAGGAGACCAAGACATGTCCACAGCATCATCAAAGTTAACATGCTTTTGGCATAGCAGGCTGAAAGTCTTAGTCTCTCATAAACAGCTACAGTGTTTTTGACAAGTGTGGCAAAGTATTTATCATCTTTTCACTCAGCATCAAAATGTGAGATTGCAAGTAAAAAGTAAGAATGAGAAGCAAAGATGCACTCACTTTCGGTTTGCTTGGGTTTGGTTTTCACCTGGTGATACCAAGTATTTCTTACCTGGTGAGATGTCAAACATATTCTCTGCCTTCAATAACAAAAATGTAATTCTCAAAATCCTCAGTCCTATAAATTAATCTTATATTTGGAGAGAAAACGGAAACACAGTTTTTTTAAAACCAATATGAGAAACAAACCTTATGATGATCATAACCCATGCGACAGGGGAAATAAGCACCCCTATTACCACAAAAGTTAGTCACTGTCTCCGATTGCAATGCCAAGAGGTATGCACCTAGAGGAGACCACTGCACATTAAAGATGTAATAGGTATGCACAGGACGAGAACATCAATAGCATCTACATTACACCATAGCATTAGAAAGTGACAATGGACAAAAAAAATAAAAATAAAAAGAAAAATGTTAAGAAAGTACCTCAATATTGGGAAGATATGTGACCGTCTTACGAGTAGGAATGTAGGATCATTTACTAAAATACGGTTAATACTGTGGCCTTGATGGACGACTAGCTGGTCCAAGTCATGTACACGAGTACGACACAACTAAAGAAAAATATTGATCTCAGCATGTAGAACAAAACAAGGTCTCAAGCCAGTTAGACGGGTAATAAGTAAAAGTACACTGTACCGACTCCACATCGATGGGCAGTAGATAAATTGGGTTTAGCTTACAGTATAATTTCTTAACAGCCTGCACAAACAAGATATGGGAAAACAGTGTAATTTCACCGTGTACACAGCATCTATATATATACACAAAGTGGTGATCATAGTAGAAACAAGTAGTAGTAACCTGAGTATAACTTAATAGAATTTAATTCCGTCTGATTGTATGATTCCAGTTTTGAGTCTTTTGACTTGTTGGCTACAAATACAGCAGCAACCATTTAGAATATACCATAAAACTAGCAGTTGAAATGATGGCTCGAGAAATCAAGAGACAAAAAAAAAAACTCCTAGCTAGTGGTACCATTGTAAGAGAGAAAAATAGAAAACATCACCTCGCAATCCTCTTAGATTTGGGTATAGTACTGTGATCTTTGCCGCCCATATGCGCCATAATTTCGAAACGTGAATGACACAACAACCGCAAAGTGGCTACTGGCTTGTTTTCTCTTTTGACCTCGTTTATTAAACTCGTTGGGCCTCGAGCCCATACACAAAAACATTGAAGCGAATATATTAATTAGCTCTTAATCATATTTTCTGGATTTGGAAAATTCCCTTTTCCTGGAAGAATAGATCATTTTCTACGTTTTTTAGTTACAGGAGAGCTTCTCTAATAAGTGAAACATGAGAGACCATTTTCCCTACTCTACTTTTAGCATTTTTGGCAAAAACTTGTAGTCATCACTTGGTCTTTCACTCTTTAGTATATTTTGGTTGTTGCTTTCTATTCAACTTTATCTCTGCTGTCTCAATATGAAATCCTGATAGGCCTTTTGTTTCAACAACTTTATTGAGAAATGACTTTTTTTTTTAAATGGAAAAACAGACTCCTCTGCTGTACATTATTACTTGCCGCAGTTTCGCTATTCGATTATGAGAATGTAGTCATGTACACAAGTTTTCAGTACAATATTGTCAGTTTTATTACCAACCGTATTGTTTTGTCAGTGCATAGTCGAGGGAGCTGGATGTGGCTGCGGTAATGGTGGTACCGGGTAAGCCGGTACAGCATAAGGAGCAACTCCAAGATGATGATGATGGTGATGATGATGAGTTCCCATTGGAGGTGGAAGCATCACAGGTGTTCCAACAGCTGAACCCATATGATCATGTGGTGCGATGATTGGTTGTCCCACAGGCGCATTACCATACATCCCTAATCCAGCCATTGTTGGCGGATGATGTGGTTGTGGTTGTGGTTGCGGTTGCGGTTGTGGCTGTGGCTGAGCTGGTCTATGTTTGACCACTTGTTGTTGTTGTCCTCCTGTAACCGCAGGTGGTTGATTGTTCACGGTGGTGATGTCGTGAATGCTAGACCGCCTTCTATCTCGGTTCATCGAGTTAAGCCGGATGAAGTACTTTTGAGCATGGCTTGCAACTTGTGTTGGAGTTCTTGAGATCACAAAGTTCCTTGAAATGCTTCTCCAATCTCCTTTCCCAAATTTGTCCAAACCCAAAAGAAACAACCTTTCAAAAAAAACAGAGGATTCTATAAAGGTGAGATCTTTGAACCAAAAGGTAACAGAGCATTGAATAAAAGGTAACATCTTTGAAATTTTTTTTTCACTCTTTAAGTCTCAAAATGTCAATGGATAGATAAAAGAAGAAGAAGAAGAAGAAGAAGAAACCGATGCTCTTCTTCAGTCCATGGGATCCCTTTTCTTCTCTCTTGCTCTGCTCTGGATCCACTACTTCTACCTCCTCCACCATTGGAGCTACTTATCCCTGAGGTTCCATGATTTGGTTTCTTCTCCGATGATCCAGAGGAATGAGAGTCTCTGTTGGCCGGAGAAGTTGCTGCTGCTTCATCGACGATGAGACCTTTTCGGTGATGATGATAACGAGGTAAAGGAACTTGACCATTCTCGATTGCTTTGACATCTTCTAAAAGGATTTGGTAATGGTTCTTTACTTGTTCTAAGGTCTTGCTTGGAACCATTGACGCCATTTTCTTCCATTGATCATCTGTTATGTCTTCCTCTACACAATGCAACGCAATTGCGTTCTCGAATGCCTTCTCTTCCTCTCTGCTCCATGTTGCTGCCACCACACTCTCCATTCGATTGATTCAAAAAATCTCTCTGTTTCTCTCTCTCTCTCTCTTTCTTTCTTCTCTTTGGTTTAATCGTGTGGTGGGCATGATAAGAGTTTGTGAAACGTATGTGAATGGGTCAGATTCTTTACCTTTTGGAGTTTTGTGAAACTTTTTTTTCTTTCTTTCTTTTGTTTGGTGTTTTAAGTTGAGGTGCGCATTATAATATTTAGACAATTTGTATATGCGCAGGATAGTAGGGGACAGTGCATATGCGCATGATAAGGGATTGATTGGGACTTTATCTTATTCACAAGCATCATCAATCAGTTTGGGTTCGTTTTCTATTGTGTCACTCACAAGGAAAGAGTAGTACCCATAGGATAAGATTCTTGTAGTTGACGATCACTCTTCACTTTTCTTTCAAATTCATCCTCATTCGTTCTTTAGAGATTTTGGTTACTTCGGTTTATTATATTACAACTTGAAAGCAATGCAAATGATTAGTGTAGTTTGGCAAACTTTTCGATTTAAATATTTATTGCAAACAATTTAGTTCAGACAAAAAGTTCATTATTTTCTTTACTTTTAAGTTTTAAATGTCGAATTATGTTAAAACAAAAGCAATTTGAGACTGTCATTGTAAATGTTGATCACATTGTAAAACTCTATATTTAGTATTTACTGTGCATGCGAAATTCAGAAATGAGAATAATGTGTAAAAAATAATTATTGAAGTCAAAATATTTGTTAGTACACTATACCAAACCGAATCCAATCAGATAAAATCTACCACCTAGTTGATGTATAGTGTACTACAATATAAAGAAAACAAAGTTACCAAGTAGTTCTTGGGCCAGTAATATGTGACTAGCCTTCTCCTAAATGAGTTAGAAGTCTGGCTGACCCTTAATCGTCTAAATTTGTTTGGATAGACTTTCATGAAGACGATTGACAAGTTTGATCGTTTAGCTTTCCTAGTTGTGTTGCTCACCCCGACTAGGGTTCTTATTATCTTATACTTCAGTAATACGTGCTTTTAATGACTCAAATCAACTATGAGATCTTACACCGACATGCATAAAATCATTTAAATCTCATGAAGAGATGCAACATGAAATTTAAATTTATATATGGCTAAGAATATAGAATTTACTAGATTTGGTCATAACATCTGAAAACTAAACCGAAAAACTTGGTTTCGCACCCAAACCCAAAAGGTTTCCAAATGTTTCTACTCGAAGTATCCGAACCGAAGCGAAAACCAAACAATATACTCCAAATAATATTGTAATCCGAAAATTCTTGGTTATATTTGTCAAAGTTATACAATTTTTTTTTTTTTTTTTTTTTTGCAAAGCTTGACCAAATTAACTACAATTAAACTTTTTTTTTAAATTAAAATCGATAATTAAAAAAATCACACAAACTGAAGCGAAACCGATTCTACACCTACCCAAACCAAATTGCCATAAAACTTAGACGAATACTAAACTTTCCTACCCAATTACCCGAATTCGTAAAAATCCAAACCCAACCGAAACCTGAATGCACATGCCTAGAACTAGCAAACAATTTTTCAAGTGAATAAATAAAGTCATCAGTACTTAATCTTTGGGCCTTTACTGGCCACGTTCCTTAATTTGTTTTAAGGGATAGTCACCTCCCCCCCCCCCTCAATTATAGGCCCATAGATGCGTTAAATTTTAATCATTGTTGTACGGAAGATAGATTATATACAATATAGTTCCTAATATATATCATTGGGTTACAGCTGGGGAATGAATCAAATTAACGTAATGTACGGAAGAAGAAGAACTACAAAAGCTTTGTTTTTTGTGGGTTTCAAATTTCAATATGTCAATTTATGAAAATAATTAAGTAAATAAGTATATACATAATAATTTAATATGAAAAATGAGGCCAAAGTTTGGGATATAGGAATATTAGAGTACAATTAAAGTAAGTGTCCGTTGCAATGCGACATTTGCGTGTTATCACATTCATGCGCACTATATTTATGCGATCAAATCTTGTTTTCTTATTAAAACACTTGGGGGTGAAAACATTATTATGTAAACATTGGCAAATGCGGATACTAAATATTTAGAAGAGAGTTTCAGCCATCTTTTTTGATTGATTTACTTCGTGTATATAAGGATTTTAATATTACTATAATATTTGAGATTATAACAGAATACAAACAAAACAAAACAAAATAAAAAAATACATTACAAAATAGTTTTCTGCCTGCATGCAATACATATACAACTTTCCAATTATTATAACTAATGCCTAAAGGTCATTCTCTTGATATTTGACAGTTGCATATACATTAAATATGAAAAATCTTTATAAAAAACAAACAAACAAACAAATAGGGCAACTCATATAATTTGAAATTTAAAAATCATCAAAAAATTATATAGTTTTTTTAATATAGAATTTCCGATTAAAAAGTATTTATACTACACAAAATAAAATTCTGATAAATATATATATATATATATAATTATATTCGGTAACCTTACAAACCTTCGAATATTTATGCTAACTATTATCATGGGCAGACCCAGTAAGAAAGTAAGAAAGAAAGGGGTCAGACCCCCCTAAAATCTTAGATTTATCTAATAGTCTTTATACTTTTGTAATATTTGGTCTATTTTTTTTTCTGTTTTGAACCCCTAAAATTCTAAATTTGTGTTTTGAACCCTCTAAAATTCTAAATTTTTGTTATTCTCTCTATTTATTGTGATTTTTTCTACTTTATTATGTTTTGATACCATTACATAAACGTTTTAACAGAGTTTTATATTTATTTGACTCTTAAATATGAAATTTATCTTGTAATTTTCCTTTTTTAAAAATACTTTTATTTTATTTATATATATTTTTTTAAATAGTGATTATTTATATATTTTGACTCGGTAAAAAATATTTTCAGGTCCGCCACTACTATAATGTATCTTAACAGGTGAACATAATTTTCTTTGAATAAATGTAAATGTATTGGATAAAATAAAACCGTAGAAACTAAAAAAAGCGAATGTAATATCAAAGTCATCATCAAGTCAACTACCACCGTGCATTATGGCGACGAATGTACGATATTCAAAACGTCGGACTACTCAAACTTATTTATACACCTCAATTAATCCGAATCTAATTTGTCCTATTTATTAAAGTTGCACCAAAGTTAATTTTGAGCATTTCTTGGCTATTTCGAACCCGTATATCGAAACAATAATACTTATGTAACGCATATAAAAATATAAACTAAAGTTGTAAGGTTAAAAAATGTGCCCAACCTCCAATAAAATTAGGTCATACCAAATACAATGTAATAAATTCAAAACTTTGACTATTTGGCCTTTTTTTATGGTACCACTCCACCTCCATTCTTCCTTGAACGTAAAGTAACCTTTTGACTCTCTTCTTTCCCTCAGTTTCATACATTTTTTCACAAATCCAATACTCCAAACCCCATAGATATATGCCTAATATGTGAATAATCCATATCATAAGTTAACACAGTAATTACATTATTATGTACTTATTGTTCCAAACTTATATAAAACTGGTCTCAAGCTATAATTTCTTGGAGACTAACATTAAAGAAACACCTATTTTAATCATAAAATCTCATATCCTTTTCTCTAACCATTTCTCTTATCTCTCTCTCTTTCTCTGTGTCTCCATGACCTCTATTGCTTTTTCATCTTCATCAAAATTTTCTCTACATGGCCATGAAGAAACAACCTAAGCCGTGTAGTTTCCTCTTCCACGTCTCTCTTCTCTCTGCGTTGTTCGTTTTGCTTCTTATTTCTTTTGCTTTGACGGCTTCTTACAAGCGCAAATCCGGCATTAATGGCCTTGGCCATAAGAGGATTCTAGCAAGTAATTTTGATTTCACACCGTTTCTGAAGAACAAAGATCGCACTCAACGTCAAAGTCAAAGCCTGACCGGAAAAGAAACCGGTTCATGGTACAATGATGAGGAACGGATCGTACCTAGCGGTCCAAATCCTTTGCATCACTAGCTAAAAGGTTTTTGTTATACTTTTTTTCAATAGATTTTTGTTGCTTTTTGGATTATTATAGTGTTATGACAACATTCATGACCATGGATCATGATTATATATTGTGAAGTGTATGAAATTGATGTAACCATCATATTTGTTTATCATGGTTTCTTACTTCGAAGCGGGTTCATTAATATCTATTAAAAGCTTCAGTTTTTGTATATATATATATATATATATATATAGTTATGGATCTCTCCATTATCCAATGAAGTACTTGTTATGTTCACTGAACATAATTAATATATGTGATTTGCTTCTATTTATGTTGAGTACAAAGTACATTATATTGTTCATATTGAGATAAGGTACGTCGAGTTAATAATATGTTGTTTTGAATACATATTTTTCTGTTACAGTGTTGAATACTTGGCAGATATATTTGAGTGAAAGTGTGTTTGAGTTATTAGACAAACATATACACACACTCACTATAAAAAATGATTTTTATATATTTTGTTGTGAAAATTTAAAATTAGCTTACGCATGATATTATTTTTCTTATATTATGCAAGAAAGGAGATATATATCATATACATTAACCGTATAAACTATCAATGTTATTGTATAATGTGAGTCTATATATATAAGATAACACTATATCGAAACCCGAATTATCATTTATGCCATCGTCTATACACTCTTCAACACTAAAATACTCTCAGTAACATAGTTCAATATAAGTCATCGATGTATTCAGAAACTTTCACTCAAAAATCACATGGTTGGTATTGACTTATCATCTGCAAAAAATAACAATTATCCCCTTTTAATTATATGATTTGGACCTAATCACTCTTTCCAAATGTCAACAAAAAGGTGGAGTTTGTTCACTAGTCGTTTTATTAAACCATGTATATACAGCGCCACGAATAAAATCGAGTGCGTGTGTTTGTGAATGCATAAGATCTATGGAATCCATCAGCTATATGGGGTTCAAATATAAAGAGATCCGCATTTGACACCACACATCTTCATGTAATGTAAGTTTAATCTTCTTTTTTTTTCTCAACAATTTTATATTAGTTAGATAGATCAGAAAGCAAAACGTTTATATATTAAAAAGTAATGCTAGCATATAGAGACCTTTTGTACTCTTTTAATTTATCCCTTCAAAATCTGTTCTTTGTGGAACAGAGAAAAAAATGTAAAACAAATTCTTTGTCTACTCTTTTGGTGTTAAAACATCAGTTCTTACGGCCAGTTTATCAAAAATATAACCTCTTTCTTCTGTTTAGTTTTCAGATACCTCTTTGTTGATCATATAAGTACTTCCACTTATTAATGCATACGAGAGAAAAAAAAAACTTCATGGAATATTACATAATTGCTATACAGTCTTTTTAAATAAAAGTCTTAATAAAAAAACATGCCGTCACATATCCATCAGCCTATTTTTGTGTTCTCATCTCCTAGTTGATTCAAATTTTGCCTCAAAATAATGAATCATTTGAGTGGAAAATTTCGCTAGGAGAGCTTTTGGGGATCGCATAAGGTTACTTACGAATATATATTAGTGCAAATTTAGAGCATACTAATTAGATGACTTGCTAGTTGCTTCCGTACAAAATCTTAATGGTCTATCATGTATAGGCTGCAAAATATAAAGTCAATTGTCATCATGCAGCAGGAATCATGAAAGGAAATGCAGGAATCAAAAAAGGAAAATGAAGACAAGAATAATGAACGCATACATGATTCAGAAGAGATTTCATTTTATAAAAGACCCAAACCAAGAAAAACAGTCCCAAAATTGGACATTTTTGTACCTTAACTGTAACTTTGTGTGGCCTGCATTTTTTTTATGATGGTTCACGCTTCGCCCTTTCTCCTTTTGAGGGGGCCACATGCATATTCGGAAACATAAGTAAATCTACAACCAACAAAGCTCGACTTTTAAGCTAATGAATTCTAGAAGCAGATGATAAACTACCAACTTTTAACCTAAAGAATTCTAGAAGCAGATGATACCTGAAGATTCCTCCACAGATGTAGCAACATTTTCGTTCAGATTGCTCTCCGATTCTTCAGAGCTACTACCACCACCACCAGCTTCAGTCTCCACAGTCTTCATCATAGACTGTGTTCAAGATTAGACAAAATCTAATTAGAGAAAAAGCTAATTTGGTACAAAACAGAAGGCTACTTAAATCAACCATCGTTGGACCAACATTGCTTCATATCTTAATGATTCAAAAGCAAAAAGATATTTCATCAAAGCTGTAAATCGTTATCTGCAGAATGTTCTCTCTCTTCGAGCTCTCTCTTTTCCAGATCAAATTTAGAAATCTGAAGTTGTTCACGTCTGCAGACCGAGAGAGAGTGAGAGATAGGGGCTGAGACGAAGAGAAAGGACTTGATTTGACAGCTCAAAACCTAAATTTCTATGTTTTTTTTTTTGACAAACCTCTAACATTAAAAATACATAGGATAATTGTGTATTTTTGAATATTAATAATCGTTGGAATTTGGTAGTTAAAATGAATAATTAGAAGAATTTTGGTGTAAAAGAGATTATTGGGTTCATTTCACAAAAAACTGTTTTTTTTTAATGTGTCCATACCAAATGAACTAATATCTGTTTATAGAGTATAAATTTTGATATAAACCTCAAAAATAAAAATATTCATTTATTATAATATAGTTGATCTCAAATAATTTGAACTAAATAGAAAATTTGAAAGAATAAAAAATTGAAAATAATAAAATTTTGAATATGTAATGACTAATAAATACATGTTTTTTGTTTTTGTTTTTGACAACGGATAAGAATATGTATAGTATAGTTCTACATATTTTATTTTTAAAATTTTAATACATGTATTAATATTTTTATTTGATAAATATTGATAAGAATATTAGTCAATTGTTCCTATATTTTATTATTTATGAGATTATGACATAATTATTATCTCTATTTGATTGTATATGTTAAAATAGGACCGATATATATGATTGACACCACCTCCTTCTAATCTTTATCTCCATTTGGTTAATACTAACCTTACTTGAAACAAAATAAGCTGATTTAGCTTTTTAATCGGTTTACTGATACAGTTGACTTTTAAAAGTACTTTATCAAGTTCTTATTTTTTTGTTCCTTTCCTTTGTCCAAAATCCAAAAAGTCAAGAATGTTATGATTTTGGAATAAATTTCACCTTTATTATTTCGGAAATACATGACTTTTTTTGTAAATTATACAATAAATATATGCATGATTTTTTTATTATAAAATTATGTTATTTATAATTTAGGTGTATCACAGGCTAGTTTAGTTTCTGGTGATTATGGATAGTATAGATTTTAGTTGTATTACTTATAGTAACTATAAAAATTCTTGAACCCAAAGCATAATATCTAAAAAAATATCAAAAAATCATATATATATATATATATATATATATATATATCCCTAATTACCTTAATCAATGCCACTATTATCCCCTACTTATTAAAACGGAAACATTTGTTAACAATAAACCCTTACCATTTTAATAAATACTAGAACTTAAAGTTATTATTTGTAATATTATAGATATTTCCTACTTATTAAAACGGAAGTACATTTGCTAATATAACATTTTATTTGTAAGATTTATATAATAAACTCTTACCATTTTAATAGATACCACAACTTAAAGTTATTATTTGTAATATTATAAATACATCATTTCCTTACAAATGGATGTACATCTTAACAATATAAACATCTGGATATATCTACCGAATTAACAAGGTAATAATCAATAATACCCAATCAACATACATAAACATATTTTCATGACACCAATAAAAATAACAATCCCTACTATATTAATTTGGATGTACACAACATTAAGTGTAGTTCATATCATAAAAAATATAATACCATTACAAATTAACCTAAATTTATTTTCATTAAAGATACTAATGTCTAATAGATTTATAACCAATTGTAGTAATTATTCAAATAACCAACTAAGGAAAATAATTATTCTTAACACATTCATGATATCGGGCTATAGGTCAAATCCAAAATTCTTTTTTCAAAAACATCATTTAACATACCGTTATTAAAAATCATTTTCCATAGACAAACCATAATTATCATTTTCTAACAAAATTCGGGTATATAACTATTATTAATCAAATTACACTTATTACACACTATCTCCTTACGAATAAGCGAATATTTGTGGATTTTTGTTTAGATATGTTGGAGAATTTGAATTTCATGTTCGATCAGGAAAATACAGTTTCTTGGTAAATTCTAATGTTCAAGCTTAACTTGACATTTTTACAGAATATGAGAAATATTTAACATATAAAAAATGATCTAAAATACTCTAATTTTTTTTAATAAATATATTTAACATATTTATTCCATACCACAAGTTAAATTAATAAGTTATATTATAAAATGAGTTATGATCTTTAAAACGGACAACAAATTATAAATGTAAAATGTTAAGATTATATGATGAGATTGTTTAAAAACTAATGAAAATATTAAAAATTATTTGAATATACTAAAATTATACACAATTTTGTATAAAATGAAGTTCAGCCCTTGCAATAGCACGAGTGGTAATCTTGTTTAAAGCAAAATTCACTATATTCAAAAAAGTACATGATTAAGACTGAACCTCAAAAATGAAAAGCTTAAAATGATGTAGAGCTCAAACATTAGTACAAATTACAAATTACAAAAATGAAAAGCTCAAAAATGGAAAACAAGTACAAATTAATCGAATTTTCATAAGAACATTGGTACATCACAAATCTATAAATATGGTAACTAAAATAACCTTATTGACGATGTTAATAGTGTAGGAAAGCGACTGGTTCTTATTATGAGATTGTGTTACAATATATATACATAAGGGATTTTTCAATACTAATTACAAATATGTCCTTATTCTATATCTCTCCTTTACACACCCCTTTAAAATGGAGACAGTAGTTTGACTCCAATCTTGTGATTAAGTTCATGAAACCGTGCGCCAGCTAGTGGTTTGGTTAATGCATCGGTGAACTGATCAGCAGTGGTGACATGAGTTACACCTAGCATTCCGGACTGGTTGTGTTTGTGGACAAAGAAATAACCGAGAATTATATGTTTCATCTTGGAATGGAACAAGAGATAAGCACATAAGTAAGTGGCACCAACATTGTCACAATATATAACAGGAGCTGTTGGAAGCGTGACACCCATTTCAGTGAGCAGGGAACAAATCCACCAGAGTTTGGACGTCGTGTTAGCCACAACTCTGTATTCAGCCTCATTAGAAGAGCGGGAAACACTCCTATGTTTCTTCGAAGACCAAGAGATGGGGCTATTGCCTAGATAAACGATGTACGCATTGGTGGAAATGTATGTACCTTAATCGCAACCCTAATCTGCGTCAAGGCATGTATCGAGAGAGTAGCATCACAGAAAAGAAAAATATCAAGAGACCTTGTGCCCACAAGATAACGGAGTACACGTTTGGCAGCCTGCCAATGTTCATTCGTCGTTTTGGGCATAAACTGAGACAAACAATTAACCACAAAAAAGCAATGTCAGCTCTGGTGAAGGCTAAATATTGCAAACTCCTAATTACCAATCTATATTCAAAGGCATTTTCAAGAGGCATGCCATAGTACAGCGTGAGCTGCTTTTGCGTCATCGAAGTGGGAACTGGATTAGCGTTGAGCATGTTTGTCTTGGATAAAAGGTCAGTAATATACTTACGCTACATCAAGTGTAGCCCTTTGGAGGTGTGGGTAGCCTCAATGCCTAAAAAGTAGCTGATGGGACCAAGATCTTTCAAGGAAATACAAGCTGCAAGGGACGTATTAAACGCCTTAACCAAGTACTCTTCACCAGCAATGATAACTACGTAAACAAGGACGTAGATATAGTGACCTTCGTGTTTAGAGATGAAAAGTGTTGCATCTGCTTGAAATGATTTGAAGCCTGATTGAAGATGAAATTTCCAGTGCTCCTGATACCACGCCCTGGGAGCTTGCTTCAGACCGTATAGTGCTTTCCACAGGGGACACACATGATGAGGACGATCATTATCAATAAAACCCGGTGTCTGAGTGACATTTTGTGACAACCCGTCCTGTGGACCCCACTAGCCCTCCGCTAGCCGCCCTCATGGACCCCAAGCTGGCCCTGCAGGGCATCGATCCTAACCCCTCACCGTGGAAATGTAACTAATCATCCAAATCCACCAGTAGGTTATTGGTACGCCAGGCGTTCCTCGAACCCTGGTCCCCACCCTTTAACAAACTTCCCACATGACAAGCTGTCACCAATTGACGGGTTGTCACATAGTCAATTGATGACAGCTTGTCCTGTGGGAAGGTTTTTGGGGACCCAGGTTCAAGGAACGTCTGGCGCACCAATAACCTACTAGTGGATTTGGATGATTAGTTTCATTTCCACAGTGAGGGGTTATGATCGATGCCCTACAGGGCCAGCTTGGGCCTGTGGGGGCAAGCTAGCGGGTGGCTAGTGGGGTCCAATCAATTGGTGACAGCTTGTCATGTGGGAAGGTTGTTAAAGGGTGGGGACAAGGGTTGGAGGAACGTCTGGCGCACCAATAACCTACTGGTGGATTTGGATGATTAGTTTCATTTCCACGGTGAGGGGTTAGGATCGATGCCCTGCAGGGCCAGCTTAGGGTCTGTTGGGGCGGCTAGCGGTGGCTAGTGGAGTCCGCGGGACGGGTTGTCACACATTTTACCATGGATTACAAAATTTTTACGAGGGAATGAAATAAAATGAAATTTTTGTAACCATCAGAAATCTGTCGGTAATAGTTGGGAATTACCGACGGATTTCCGATGGATTGCAAAATTTTTACCCGAGAATGAAATAAAATGAAATTTTCGTAACCGCGGAGAATTAAATATTTTACTCGTCACCGACGGGTATTCGGTCGGTTTTTCCGTCAGTGATATCGATAAAACCAAAGTTATTCATCTTCTTCTCCCCCGACAGTTTTTTCTTTTCTCAAACATAAAACTCGATCTCTCTCCTTTCTCCTGCGATTTGCTCCCTCCACCATGGCTAAACTCCAGCGCTTATCTCCCTATGATCCGGCGACTTCGGCGTTCTTCCAACTTCTTATTTATGGCGTAAATTCTCTCTTTCCCTTTTGAATTTCTTAGTTTTGTTAGATTTCTTAATAATATGGTAAATTTATTAAATTTGATGAATTGAAGCTCTTTGGGTGTTATTAATTTGAGGATTTGGATTGTATTTTGGATTTGATAGATTAAATTTTGGAGAATTGAATTTTGATGGACTGAAATTTTGTTAATTGGGTGTTATTGATTTTAAGATTTGGTTTGTTATTTGGATGGATTGAATTTTCCTAATTGGGTTTGATGAATTGATTTTTTTTAATTGGGTGTTATTGATTTGATAATTTGGTGTGTTAATTAGACTTGAATTTTGTTAATTGGGTGTTACTGAATTTTGTGAAATGATAAATTGATTTTTGTTAATTGAGTTTTGTTAATTTAATTTTAAATTGGATTTTGTTAATTGATTGTTAGTTGAATTTTGTTAATTGATGAATTAAATTTTGTTAATTGGGTGTTATTAATTTGATGATTTGGTTTGTTTATTATGCTTGAATTTTGTTAATTGGGTGTTATTGAATTTTGTTAATTGGATTGTTAATTGAATTTTATGAATTGATAAATTGATAAATTGATTTTTGTTAATTGAATTTTCTTATTAGGTTTGAAAATTATTTCTAATTTTTTTTTTGAAGGAACTATGGTTCTTATGTTGCAAACACATCTATAAACCAAACTAACGGAGAAGCTAGTGCTTCGCAATCACGTAGTAGCGCCGTCCCAGATTCACAAGCTTTAGAAAATGTTCCAATGGAGATGAGCATTGAAGAATTGGTTTCTCAACCTAGCCGATCACTTATCCCCCACTTAGATCTGTATGGTGCTCTAGAGACAACATGGTTTTGTGATTCTCATAATGGCATCACAAAATCCATTTTGCATATGATGTATGGAATCCTCAAAACACCATATGCAAATTTTTCAGTGATGCATACGAAAGAACAAGATATTTGGTTTCGGCAATTTGTAGTAAAGTTTTCAACTTTAACATCACATTAACGTTTATTTGTGAAAAATAAAAAAAAATCAAGTAATATGAATTTAAAGATCTTGTTAATTTTGGTTCTTTTGCATATACATATAAGGGGTAATTGCAATTGAACCGACTTTCAGATAGTCCAACTTTAGATTGGTTATTCGGTTTACTACTTTACTATAGAGAATAGATGTTGATGAAATGGTTTCAACTTTGGATAAGTGGGTTTCAGAGTATAATAATTAGTATCTATACAACTAAGTGATAAAAGAAAATTTGCATTTTCAAGTTCATCAATTATTTATATGAAAAACTAATTTAAAATTACACAAAGATTGTGTTCAGTCTCCACCTAAAATCAAACACCCTTTCCACCCTGAGCATTCTTTCCAACTTTTCTTTCATATAACAAAAGTGATTTTACCAAAAATTAAGTGATGTGATATTTTTTTTTTTTTGGTCAAACTAGGATTTCATTCAAATTAAAAGAGTTCTTCCTCCTCATGGAGAAGGTACAAAAGGCTATCAAAAGCCCAAACAAACCAAGCCACTCGAGCAGGTAAAGCAACAACAATAACGAAAGCAGAAGCTAAACATAGATAAAGGGATAGATGGGAGCTAACAAACTCAAACCATAGATAAACGGATAGATGGGAGCTAACAAGCTCAACCAAAGTAGACTGGTTCTTAATTGGAGGAAATGAGGCCTCTAAAGACACCAACGACAAACAGTCAGCAAAGGCTGAACGGGAACAGTCTTGAGCAATAATCCTCGCTTCTACTTTAAGTAGAACAGTCTTTAGAACAATGCTCCCTGTAATAATACCACTAAAACCAAGTGAAGTATTTGGGAGGATAATAAGCTACTTAAAGGAGAGATGAGGGCTATAAAAGCCCCGGTGAACCAGAAAATCTGGAATGGTGAAGGAGAGCAAAGAGCTCTTTCCAATCTGCAACGAAGCGGCTACTAACACAGCCAAATCAAAGTATAATCTGCATATTGCAGTAAAGGTTCGCACTAAGGCGATAAAGGTGCCACAACAAAGCACAAATATGGATCCAAGGGTATCCAAATTCATCAAAAGAGTAAAAACTATATCCAAATTCCACAAAGCCAAACCACACTCTCAACGATCATCCAAGAGCTTTCCAGAGTAGAAGAACCAGAGACCAAAGAACAGGGGCATACATGGGGGAACATGAGAGGAGGCATGTTGATTGAGCAGGAGAGTGAGCAATCAACTCTGCTGCCAACGAGACTGAGAAGCCTATGTGACTTGACAACATGAGCGATGTGGATCTGAGCCAGAGAAGGATCTGGAGGGTGCGGAGGATTTGGCGGATCTGGTGGAGAAGGAGGATACGACAATGATCGAAGAAGGTCGAGCAAGCAGATCCATTGGAAAAGAAATATTCTGACGCAGAGAAATCATCGAAGAAGGTCGAGCCATTGGAACCGAGAAAAAAAAACGCTATTAGAAGCGGAAGAACCGGAGAGGATGTCGGAAAAATACGCCGGAAATGACTATGGTAACTACAAAGAGGGCCCCAGTAGAACGAGAGCAATGCCGATTAGGAGAGGGGAACGCCGAAAAAGCTTTACCGGTGGAGAAACGCCATTTCAAAACTCCTCTGCAAGTTCCTCGAAAAACGTGTCTTGGAGAGAACTAGGACGAACTCAAATAAATGATGTGATCTTTTTATTTTCTATCAATTTTTAAAAAGTGATACAAACTTGTAAAATTGTATGAGATTTATTTAGTTGATGTCAAATAAGTTAATTGTAGCATTAGCTAATATAAGTGATATTAAGGCATCTATATTTACATCATTTATAAATAAGTAATTTTAAATAACATCAATTAGTTTTGTGATGCAATTTAAGTGATACAAGACACCCATTTAAATTGTAGTGATATTCTTTTCAAATTTAAATACATTATTGTTCATATTCAATAAATTTAATTATATTTTTATACTAAAAAATATCCTATTATTATTCAATACCATTTAGTAATTATGGCTGCAAATGGTTGTTTAAAATTAAAAAAGTTGAAAATATTAAGTTGAACAAAATTGCTGTAGGATTAGTTTATTTTTTTCAACTTCTTAAGTTGAATGGGTTGAATAGTTTTTTTTCAACTTATTCAACCTCTTCCATTCAAATGGTGAAAGTTGGTTGAATAATTTTTTTAAATCCTTCAACATTTTCAATTGTGCAACTATTTGCATCCTATATATTTTTTAACGAAGTATCATTTATCAATATTTTATATATTTACCATAATATTATGATTTGTAAGGAAGTAAATAACGCAATATGAATAAATATTTTGCGCAAAAAGATCAATTAATTGTATTGTTTTATTTAATTTCATGGTGACTTGCGAGAGCAAAGGTGATTCCAACAATCTCTCCTTCTGGCATTTCTGATGAAGATTCTTCCTCCATAACAAAACCCTAAAAATCGAAACCAGACACAAGCAAAACCTAGTCAGCACTTGGAATATGTAAAGCAAATAGAGAAATAAAGATATTTGAGCTCTTTAACTTGAGAAAACCCATAAATTTCCAAAGAAAAATCAAGTCTTTGAAAAAAAAATAATCAAAAAACAACTTCTCAAATCTGTAAAAGATACAATTTTTCCACTCGTTTCCACAAAATTGAAGCAACAGTACACATGACAAACCAAAATATCCAAAATTTTAAACCTGGTTACATTTGAAACCACAACAAACCCACTACGGAGGAAAAACCCCAAAAACATACTACGGAGAAAAAACTCCAAAAACACACAACAGAGTCATGATCGAGCTTCGTTTTCCCGGTAAACATCGAAAGATATGAGTTGGGTAAGACGAAATACCTGAGAATCGACGATTCAGCAAATTATTTGACCCGTTTCGGTTCCTGAACCGAAGAAGAAACGAAACAACGGGGAGACAAGGGTTTTTGCAGGTGAAAAAGAGGGAGGAATCTGAGTGTGAAAATGGCGGATATGAGAGAGACCCAGAAAGAAGAAATTGCGAGAGAAGAAGTTTTGAATGACACTGCTTTGATTTTTTTTTTTCTCTCCCAAAATCTTTTGTTCTTCAGTCTCTCCAAGCTTTTGTCTTTATAAACCCACAATTGTATGCAAAGGGAGAAATTTTTCAGTTACCTTAAAGTTGTCAATTTATTCTCTCTTCTCCTTCATTGTCACACAATTAATACTGTAATAACACTTGTGGAAATTCAATTATGGTGATAAATGATTAAACAAATATCTTTCCAAATAGAAAACAATGTTTTGACAAAAAAATTTCTAGAAGAATAAAAGATTGCAAAACCACAAATTTTGTAGTCAAAGAAAAGATATAGTGTAAATACTACAATTGAATCTTTTTTTTTGGATTTGGTCTTTGTTATTACCTATTTTGATCAATCACCATAAATAAGCGTTTTTGTTTACAACACGGTATGTTTGATGAGCGGAAACGATGTTTTAAGTAGATATATATTATTTTATACTTAAAAACAGTAACAAACACAATTACAATTCGTTTACAAGAAGCTATAGTTGAACATGCTATTATACATATATAATTGAAAATTAAAAATAATAAAAAGACAAAGAAGGAATGAAGGAATGAAGGAAGAAATACATAAAAACAATGAAATAAAATTGAACAAAATATAAGATAAATCTAACAAAATATATTACCATAAGTTTTGAATCCCTGCAAGAACATAAACAAAACAAAGAAAATATTTAGAATTTGAGATATGGTGGGTGATGATGTGAGAATAATTATTTATAGGATTTCAATGGATGGAAGTTACATTTCTAAAATAATTTAATTTTGAGGAGTTACAATTATAATTTATAATGTGTTTGAATGAAAATGAATGGAAAAATAGTCAAATCATAATTTATGTGATTTCAGTTACAATTTAATAGTAAAGTGTGCATTTAAAGTATAACTTAAAGTACAGTATTACAAATACATAGAAACAAATATATAAAATTGAACAAAATATAAGATAAACCTAACAAAATATATAATCACACTCTTACCATGAGGTTTGAATCCATGCAAGAACATAAACAAAAGAAAGAAAATATTTAAAATTTGAGATATGGTGGATGATGATGTGAGAATGGTTATTTATAGGAATTCAAGGGATGAAAGTTACTTTTCAAAATAATTTAATAAGAGGAGTTACAATTATAGTTTATAATGTGTTTAAATGAAAATGAATGGAAAAAATAGTCAATTCATAATTTATGTGATTTCAGCTACAATTTAATAGTAAAGTGTGCATTTAAAGTATAAATTAAAGTAAATAGAAACAAATACATAGTGTGGGGTTTCTATATTAATCATCTAATATATATATAAAACTCTCTCAAACACGAACTTCAAGACAACCTCTTCACCTTCACTCTCCGGCTTCGGTTGGTGCTTAAATCTGCTCCCCTTAGATTCAATTCCTCTCTTTTTAGATCCTTTTTTGTTCTCATTTTCCCCCTTTTTTTTTTTAACCTTTTTTTACTTCTCTCAATCTTCTTTGAAAACTCCAGATCTGGGCAATTCACCAATCAAAGGTTGGACCAGGTTACCGGCGAACTCCTCCACCCTTCCTTTGTTCCCAGTCTTCCTAAACGCGGATCTGAAATCCACTGAGCTAAACAAGTCACGATCTGGAATTTCGTTTTCATTTGAAAACTTCACCTCGGCTTCGTTGATGGTGAGAGAGCTTATGCTTGTACCATCAGTTGTGCCTCGCCGGGGGAAGTCGTCGACGGCGCACGGCGAGTTTTTTCTCAGGACCACGGTTTCCACTCTTACTTGGATATCCGCTTCAACCCCACTCCTTTGCCAAAACTTGATAGAACTGAAGCTGTTTCCTCCGGATGTGTATCATTCATTGCAAATCCCGCTATCACCTCCGATCCGCTGCTGCACATCGATCTGCCTTGGGACACCAAACGAAAACCCTAGATTTTCCTTGGTGGACCTGAATTTTGAAGAAGGCCCCCATTAATAGCTTCTATCCCTAAGCCCATATTACAAAAATCCAGGTTCGCTTTTTCTCTTTGTTCTGCAAACCATAGCTCGTATCAAGGTCTAGCCTTTGGCTATACTCTCTTAGGTAGAAGATCCCTTTTGAGATATACCCACTAGACTGCTATGTTTGCTTAACCAATCTTTTAGATCCCTGGTTTCTGCTTGTTATGTGATAATCACCTTTGCTCCCTTGGTCCCAAAGTCGCTTGGTATTTCAGCTATGAATTCATATTGCCAACAATCTGATTGCGGCTACATTAGACATTTAACCATCAGTCACCCTATGTCAATACTAGCTAGCGACCTCAGCCATCACCCAAAGTTCTTCAAATATATAAGTGTTTTCATCCCGCCAATGTTACAAACCAACACCCACCAAATGCCAGGAACACTGAACTTAAATTTGGTTGTGTCATGTCGACTGCAAGCTTTGTGTGAAAGCCTTAACCTCCATAGCCAAGGCTTTTATGCGAGGGAGACTCCACCTACTCTGCTACGGCTTGACACCTATCCTTGGCACATCCGTATGATACCTCTTTTGGAGGATTTCTTTGCTTCCAAGCACATGGAGGTTCACGTTATGGCCCTTGTAATACCTCAAGTAGCCTCTCTTGCGCCGGCAAATCGCTTAGCCATGACAACCCTTTCAACCTCACCTAGTCATTGTTTAACAGGGACTAATCTGCCTACCACCAAGCTTCTCGTGGAAGATTTATCGACAAACCATGACCTCTCATGTGATATTTGCTTCTTAGCTAGTGTCTCAAAGCTCTCTTGGATCATTTGCTGATGTTTACTATCTCTCCTTTTATGGCATTGGGGATTGCCTTTGTTGTATTTTTGTTTTAGAACTTGGATCCTTGTATCCTCTTCCTTGTACTTGAGTTTATGAGAATGAATCAAGTGGTTTGACAAAAAAAAATATACATAAAATTAAACAAAATATAAGATAAACCTAACAAAATATATAATCACACTATTGCCATGAGTTTTGAATCCATGCAAGAACATAAACAAAAGAAAGAAAATATTTAAAATTTGAGATATGGTCGAGGATAATGTGAGAATTGTTATTTATATAATTTCAAGGGATGCAAGTTACATTTCTAAAATCATTTAATAAGAGGAGTTACAATTGTGATTTATATTGTGTTTGAATGAAAATGAATGAAAAGAAAATAGTCAGTTCATAGTTTATATAATTTCAGTTACAATTTAAAAGTAAAGTGTGGATTTAAAGTATAAATTAGTGTATATTATTACAAATACATAAAAATAAAGAAATAAAATGGAACAAAATATCAGATAAATCTAACAAAATATATAATCACAATCTTACCATGAGTTTTGAATCTATGCAAGAACATAAACAAAACAAAGGAAATATTTAGAATTTGAGATATAGTGCATGATGATGTGAGAATGGTTATTTATAAAATTTCAATGGATGAAAGTTACTTTTCTAAAATAATTTAATAAAAGGAGTTACAATTATAATTTATAGTGTGTTTGAATGAAAAAAAATAGTCAATTCATAATTTATGTGATTTCAGTTACAATTTAAAAGTAAAGTGTGGATTTAAAGTATAAATTAATGTACATCATCACAAATACATAAAAATAAAGAAATAAAATTGAACAAAATATAAGATAAATCTAACAAAATATATAATCACACTCTTACCATGAGTTTTGAATCCATGCAAGAACATAAACAAAACAAAGAAAATATTTAGAATTTGAGATATGGAGGATGATGATATGAGAATGGTTATTTATAGGATTTCAAGGGATAAAAGTTACTTTTATAAAATAATTTAATTAGAGGAGTTACAATTATAATTTATAGTGTGTTTGAATGAAAATGAATGGAAAAATAGTCAATTTATAATTTATGATATTTTAGTTACAATTTAAAAGTAAAGTGTGGATTGAAAGTATAAATTAGTGTATATTATCACAAATACATAAAGATAGATAAATAAAATTGAACAAAATATAAGATAAATCTAACCAAATTAATCACACCATTATCATGAGTTTGAATCCATGCAAGAACATAAACAAAGCAAAGAAAAATATTTAGAATTTGAGATATGGTGGATGATGATGTGAGAATGGTTATTTATAGGATTTCAATGAATGAAAGTTACTTTTTTTTTTTTGGCAAACAGTCTCGGCTATTCATTCATTCAAGGATAGAGATTACAGATTTTAAAGGTTTAGCCAACACAAAGCGTGAAACAAAGAAACTACAAACAGAAGTTAAAGCATATAACAGGGATAGAGATATCGACAACAGAACCAATAGAAATTGTAGACATGGACTATAAAGCACCAAATCACAAGCAGATCCAGAGGGTGTCGAAGCCACATTCACGGTCATAACGGGAACATGTTGAATTGTCCTTGTCAATAGACATTGGGACGTTAAGAAGGGTTCCAAAACCGAGAGTCTCGATGGATGGTCATCGGGAAGGAAGAGGGTGGTTGTGGGTTTCATGTCGAGTAGAGTTTGCTCAAGAGGTTGTCGGTAACCGCAGTTCCTTGGAATTGAGGTCATTATGCCGAAGCTCTTCAAACTTTGGACAAAGGTGATACACTCCTTGGTTTTGATGATAGACAGTTGACAAAGTTCAGGGCACAGGCGAGGTGTGGATGGAAGATTAGGGAAGTTCCGGTAATCACCTCTTTTTGGAGGAGTGATCATAATGCCGGTCTTCCTCTCACTTTGGGTAGCTGGACAGATGGTGTACAGGGGTAATTGTAGTGACTCAGGTTCCAGATTAGACGTGTAAACATAATAGAAAAGTTTTGGTAACCACAACTCCATGGAACTGAGATCATAATGCCAATCTTCTTCAACCTATGGGAGTCCTGAGGGGTAAATCTAGATAGTTCTAAAGACAGGGTTCTCAAAACCATTTTGTAACCACATAGCAACAATGATTGCTACTGTTTCAACTGCAGTCTTCGGACAGTTGGTTCCAAGTATCGGCACAAAGGTATACATGAGGACAAAAGAGAATTTGGGACAGACCTGGTTTGATGAAGCACAATACTAGAGACGCAAAGCTTCATCCAGATCTTACACAGTTCCGGCGTCATCACAGAGCTCCTGTCCAACTGCGCCCAAGTAAAACACTTGGTGAGGGGGAACTAAATCCGAGGAGCAAGGAGATGTTGGGGATGACTTCAAGGGGAGTTGGTAAGGACGACGAAAGCAAAGGCTAAAAGGGGGTTCAGGGATCTCAGATTTGACCTTGGGTGGCTGAGGGCTCGACAGATACAGACTGCCGAGGTAACTCACCGGTTGAGATAGGGGGGAAAGGGAGGATGAAGCTGGAGCATGGCTGGAGTAGCTAAAATTGACCCTCCGGTGAAGTCGAAACAGAACCAGAACAAGACTAGTGAACAGAGCAGAGGATAAAAGTGACGGATCGAAGTCCCAGCGGCGCCGATCAGATTCGACGCCGCCGGAGGAAGATGTCTTGTAAAGTGTGCCAGAGAGAAACGGCTAGGGCGAACTCAAGATGCACTATGAATGAAAGTTATTTTTCAAAAATAATTTAATAAGAGGAGTTACAATTATAATTTATAGTGTGTTTGAATGAAAATGAATGAAAAAAATAGTCAATTTCATAATTTATGTGATTTCAGTTACAATTTAAAAGTAAAGTGTGGATTTAAATTATAAATTAATGTATACTATTACAAATATATATAAACAAAAAAAAATGAACAAAATATAAGATAAATCTAACCAAATATATAATCACACTTTTATCATGAATTTTGAATCTATGCAAGAAGATAAACAAAACAAAAAAATATTTAGAATTTGAGATATGGTGGATGATGATGTGAGAATGATTATTTATAGGATTTAAGGGGTGAAAGTTATATTTCTAAAATATTTGAATTAGAGGAGTTACAATTATAATTTATGGTGTGTTTGAATGAAAATGAATAGAAAAAAAAATAGTCAATTCATAATTATTTGATTTCAGCTACAATTTAATAGTAAAGTGTGGATTTAAAGTATAAATTAATATATCTTATTACATTTTTTAATTTAATTAAAAAGAAATATTAATACTTTTAAAAATTAAATGCTTAGTTTTTTTGGGAATTTTCAAAAATGATCATTTCTCTATGTCACTTTTCAAAAATACCCTAACCCCTCAAAACTATATCCTAAATGTAAAATAGAGAACCCAAACCTGAAAAAAAAATTAAAAAACAATTTAACATATTTTAATTGTGTAAAAGAAGTTAAAAATGAATATGTTCAAAAAAGGGGTATATTTTAGAAATTAAATGCTAAATGGACCAATAAGTAAATAGTGAAACCTTACAAAATCATGTGAAATACAATAAAAATCCTAAAGTTAATTTTTAAACTCTTTTATATTCACATTAGGTTAAGTTCTAATGATTTCCTCTTTGTACTAAAATTTTGAAAATGGAATATCAATTATATATATATATATATATATAATCATTAAATTACAAAATTTTGAATTAAATAAACATTATATTGATCTTTCTATAATTATATTTTGGACCACAAGAACTAAATATAATGATGAGTATATAAAAAATGTATTACAAATGTTTTGGAGGTAAGAGAGAGTTAAAAATTTTGATTTAATAACTATATTAGAATAATTTATTTAGTTAAATATTGCCTACTTTAAAAACAAAATAAATATACATGAATGAAGATGATTTCTTTTGCTTAGTATTGTTGAATCTGCATCAATAATTATTTTTTACAATCACTAAAATTTTATTATACATATGTATTTGAAAATTAAAAGTAATAAGAAGACAAAGAAGGGAGGAAGAAATACATAAAAACAAAGAAATAAAATTGAACAATATATAAGATAAATCTAACAAAATATATATTCACACTCTTACCATGAGTTTTAAAGCCATGTAAGAACTTAAACAAAACAAACAAAATATGTAGAATTTGAGGTATGGTAGATGATAATATGAGAATGGTTATTTATAGGATTTCAAGGGATGAAATTTACATTTTTAAAATATATTATTATACCTATGTAATTGAAAATTAAAAATAACTAGAAGACAAATAAGGAAGGAATAAATACATAAAAACAAAGAAACAAAATTGAACAAAATATAAGATAAATCTAACAAAATATATAACCACACTCTTACCATGAATTTTGAATCCATGCAAGAACATAAACAAAACAAGAAAATATTTATAATTTGAGATATGATGTATGATAATGTGAGAAAGTTTATTTATATGATTTCAAGGGATGTAAGATACATTTCTAAAATAAATTAATTAGAGAAGTTACAATTATAATTTATGGTGTGTTTGAATGAAAATGAATAGAAATAAGTAATTAATTCATAATTTATGTAACTTCAGTTACAATTAGTAGTAAAGTGTGAATTTAAAGTATAGATTAATATACATTGTTACATTTTTATTTAATTAAAAATATATATTATTTGAAAAAATGCTAAATGGACCAATGAGAAAAGAGTGAAACTTTATTTTTATGTATATGATTTAATAAGCAAAAATATTCTCTTCTTAAACTTCTACATAATCACATCATCAAACTTGAACAAGCGTAATGACACGACGTTATTCACTATTGCTAATCATTGTGTTACATACTCGAATCTTACTAAATACCTTCTAATTAAAAGATTTTAGTCGAGATTTAAATTTAATTTATAATTCCATATATATTACAGAAATGTCAATATTCCCAAAAAATCACTACTTATAAATTTATTATAATCACGTACATCTTGCATGTATATATAATTTTGAAGGTCATAAACTACCTGTCATCGTGGTTTGATTAGAATAAAAATTTGAACTTTTGTCTACGAAAATGATTATTAGAAGTGTCATATTAAATGTTAGCAAATCCATAATCCATGAATATTGATTAGAATAAAAATTAAGCGCAAAATATCAAAACAAAAATGTCAAATAATGAGTGACGAACCGATAGAGACTGAGTCAAATTTTTGAATAGATGGAAGACAAACTCACAAAAGTCAATGCAGGATGGCTCCGCACCACTGTATTGAAATATCAAGCTGCTACAAAGGCCCATCAACACCACTCGACCCCAAATAATTACAAAAAAAAAAAAAAAAAAAAAAAAAAAAAAAGTAGAAGTGTAAAACTAATGCTATTGCAAACTTACCTTATTCAAAGAACCATACATAGACAATTTCCGGTTTGACAAGAGATGCTACAATAAACCCAGAGTTAAACAAGCAATTACTCTTGCTTGGAATGCTGCAGATCTTCGCATGAATGGAGTGGTCTCGGAAAGATTGATCAGTTGTAGAAAAGCTCTTAGCATATGGAAAAAGGAGAACAACACAAATGCATTGTCAGAAATCTCTCACCTTCAAGTCAGTCTGGAGTTGGAACAGTCGGCTGGTTTTCCAAATATTTTCAAGATGAGAAGTTTGAAGAAAAATTTATGTGAAGCTTATAGAGAGGAAGAAAAGTACTGGAAGCAAAAGTCTCAAGAAAAGTGGTCAAGATCGGGTGATAAAAATACGAAGTATTTTCATGCCTCGGTCAAAGCTAATAGAAGGAAGATTATAATTGAAAGACTGATTGACATAAATGGTAATGCTAAGAAATCATAAGCATCTAAAGGATCAGTGGCAATTGCTTATTTCCAAGAGCTCTTGTCCTCCTCAAACCCTGATTCATTTGAAGGTATCTTCCAAGATTTCCAACCAAGAGTGTCAGATGGGATGAACGATCAGCTATGTATGACGGTAACAGCGGAGGAGGTGAAAGAAGCTGTTTTTGCAATCAAACCATCTAGTGCTCCGGGAACAGACGGTTTAACAGGGTTCTTCTTTCAAAAGTATTGGACCATTATTGGAGCTCAAGTTACCTCACAGATTCAAGCTTTCTTAACATCCGGTTTTTTTCATGAGGAATGGAATTATACATAGATATGCTTGCTGCCAAAAAAAGAGAACCCGAAGCATATGGCAGATCTCCGTCCAATAAGCTTATGTTATGTTCTCTACAAGATAATCTCCAAGATCATCATAAAGAGGCTCAAACCATTTCTAAATGAGATAGTCTCCCCAAATCAGACAACCTTTGTGCCTGACAGGCTGATCTCGGACAATATTTTAATTGCTCACGAGTTAGTCCATGGCTTGAGAACAGATAAAACTATTTCAAAGGAGTTCATGGCAATCAAATCAGACATGTCAAAGGCTTTTGACAAAGTAGAGTGGAAATATTTGGAACGGTTGTTGAGTGCATTGGGGTTTAGGCCAATCTGGGTCTCTTGGATTATGAGATGCATAACGACTGTCTCCTATTCGGTTCTTATCAACGATCAACCCTTTGGCCTTATGAATCCGAAAAAAGGTTTAAGACAGGGGGATCCCTTGTCCCCTTTTCTGTTCGTGTTATTGATAACAGGATTTTCACCCAGGGTATCAATTCCCTATGCAGTTGTAGTACAAAGGGTTATCAATCCAAATGATTGTTATGCTAGCAGATAAGATATGATCAGAACAAACAAGTCAAGTCAAGCAATAGTTTGGGTTTGATCTAACAATCCTAGAATAATTAAAAGAAAATAAATAAACAAGAACCACACGACCTAAGTACTCGATGCGAGCATTCGAGTACATGATCGGGTGGAGTGATCGGGTAAAGAAGAAGAGTAAGAACAGCTCGAAGGTGTACACGAAGCTGGTGATCGAGTACCAGTTCGGGTATAGGGTCGAGTTATGAATAAAAACGTAAACAATCAAGATGCGAAAGCTCCTAAGGATGGGGTAATCGACTCCTAAATGTTCTTGGCCAGTATGGATGTCCTACATGCCTCAAGCAAATATTTCCTAGACAATGAATCTCTAAAACCTTGTTAAAACACTCTCGTGATAGAAACAATCAACCTTGATCACTCTCCTACCCAACTCTTGTTGGAGAAACATGACCAAGCAGGCAATACAAACCGATTCATTATTGTCAATAAACTCCTTACACATCTAATCTCTTAGGCTAAGTGAGTAAATCTCTAGCATTGATTGATTCAAGCATTCCAACAACATCTCTCGATGGCGAAACACCCTAGATCTACTCTCAACCTCTCGGTATGAAAATAGCATTAAGAACATCAACCTAGAAGGAAATTTATATAAAATAAACATTCAAGCTAAGACATCCTAACCGATCAAGAACATTTATTTGTCTATCCCATCCCTAGAAACTTTATTTCACTACTCAGATCTCATTGCAGAAAACATAAAAACACAAATAAATGAAAATTGCATTGTATTGAAAATAGAAATAGAGTAGAAGAGTACATAACCGAAATCTAAACGAATAGCAAAAGAAAATGAAAATAAATCCTAACAAAGTGGAAAAAGAGTTTGAATCGCTCAGTTTCTCTCCCAGAAGCAAAAATCCTAACAAATTTAGGTCTCCCTGAATGTTTCAGCGGCTCAAAGGTAAATCCAGGTTCTCAGGCTGGTTTGCTCGTTCTCTGTCCCTTGGTGGAAAAGAAATCCTCCTGAAGGCGGTTGCTATGGCGACACCTGTTTATGCGATGTCCAGCTTCAAATTGCCGAAAACTTCTATAGCCAATCTCACAAGTGCTATGTCAGATTTTTGGTGGAATGCAGTGGAGCATAGAAGGAAAATCCATTAGGTGAGTTGGGAAAAAATGTGTTTATCCAAAGAGAATGGAGGTCTTGGGTTTAAGGATCTAGAAGACTTTAATCAAGCACTCCTTGCTAAACAGGCTTGGAGAATATTGCAAGAACCACATTGTCTTTTTGCTCAGGTGATGAAGAGTCGGTACTGCACCGACGTTGATTTTTTGGATGCAGGGATTGGAGATAGGCTTTCTTTTGGTTGGCAAAGTATCATTCATGGTAGGGATCTTCTTCTTAAAGGTCTGAAGAAGAAGATCAGTAATGGTTCTTCAATTAGAGTATGGATGGATCCATGGATTTTTGATAACGGTTGGAGAGCACCTTACAGGAAAAATATATTTTTTGATTGGACTCTGAGAGTATCTGATTTGATTTGTCCCCAGTCAAGATCATGGAACGACGACATTTTGGACTCTCTTTTTCCTCCCAATGATGTTTGTTCTATCAAAAATCAGAAACTAGTGGTTAGTAAAGAGGATTTCTGGTGCTGGGAACACACGAAGAGTGGGGAATACTCTGTAAAATCGGGCTACTGGCTAGCCAGTACTCTGAAAAATCCAAACCTTCTTCGAGAAGCAGAGATGCAGCCTTCCCTCAAAGGTATTAAGAACAAGGTATGGTCTCTTCAAACAGTTCCCAAGATCAAAACGTTCCTGTGGAGAGCAGTTAGTGATGTCCTACCGGTTTCGGATTTGATCTTTAAAAAAGGAATCAAGCTGGATTCCAGATGCCAAATCTGTGCAATGAAGGAGAATCAATCAATCATGTCCTTTTTACATGTACGCTAGTAAGGCAGGCGTGGGCTTTATCTGGATCCTTGTCTCCTCCAGATGGTTTTGACGAGTTATCAGTGCACTCAAACTTTCATTACCTCTACTCTTCGTCAAAGAACTCACGTTACCCAATCGAAATCAGAAGGCTCTTCCCTTGGATACTTTGGTGCCTCTGGAAGAATAGAAATTCTTTCTTCTTTAAGGCAAAATTGGTTGATCCGGTTGACACAATGTCAAAAATCATAGAGGATGCGGGGCAGTGGAGTATTTCCCAACAGGTTGAAGTTGCTTGTGATGAGGCGGAAGAAGCAGAGGTTCAAATTCAAAGCTCTCATTGGAAACCTCGTCCCCCAGGTTGGTTAAAGTGTAACATAGGCATCTCTAGAGGAAAAAAGAACACACTTTCAGGCGCAGCCTGGGTTTAAAGAGATGAGTTTGGTCATGTGCTTATGCATAGCAGAAAAGCGCTGATAGGATCTTTGGTTAAGGATGAAGCAGATTTGCAGGGATTCATTTGGTCGGTCCTTAGTATGATTAATTATAAGGTTACGAAAATCATATTTGCTTTTGAATCAGCGGTTTTGGTTGGGGCGATTTTAAGACTGAAGGCATGACCTTCCTTCGCTTACCAACAATCAGAAATGTTGCTGCAACTAACTAGAATTCAAGATTAGAGAGTACAGTTAGAGAAGCCATCTGAAAACAGAGGAGCTTCTCTCATTGCTCAAAGTGTTCCAGATTATGCCTTGTTACAATCTTATGTAGCCGTTGGTTTTCCATCTTCGTTACAGGAACTCTTTGATCATAAGAGACTCTCTTCCTCTTTTTAATTTTTGGTTTCAGTTTCCCTTTTGGCTAAAGTGTCTAGAGCCTATTTTTTTGAGGGAAATGTTGATTCTGTGTAATCACTTTTCCTTAGTAACTTTTGATCACATTACAAAATTACTACTTGTAGACACAAATGTCTTTTCTATTGGGATTTTTGGATTCACAAAGAATCTAAGACTAGAACTCTAGTAGGTCTGGGCATTCGGTTTTGGTTCGGTTGTGTTCGATTTCGGTTAGTTTGGATATAGTAATATAATAACCATTTGGATATTTTAGAAACTTTGGTCCGGTTCGGCTTTTCGGTTTGGTTAGTTGAAGAGATAACCATAACTAACATAAATTATATTGAAATTAACCAAATAAATCTAATATAACCAAAGTAACCAAAAATAATTGAATATAACCGAAATTAACCAAAATACATTACAAAAATATAAAAAAGAAGAAAAATACTGATCCGATTTTACAAAATAGTATTTAATTTTGTAAATTTAAAATAATAAAATTTAAATATATTGATTATTTAAAGTATTTAATTGTTTTGAAGGTAGGAATAATTAATATTTTAAGTTTATTTTATAGTTTTTCATAATATTAAGTATATTATTTTTGGTATATTCTAGGTTTTCAGATATTTCAATTAACCATTTAATTGTCGGTTCAGTTTGGTTCGTTTTGGTTAGTTTGGACATATGATTTTACTAAACATTCAGTTATTTGAGAAACTTCAGTTCGATTTCGTTTGGTTTTTGTTTCAGTTCTGTTCGGTCGGTTATTTAGTTACCGATTATTTTTCTCAGCCCTAAAATCTAGTTTAACTTCAACCAATTTAAGTCGTTTAAAACTTTAGTGATGAACAAGTCCAACAAAAAAAAAAACAAGTTCCGTCCATAAATTTTCAACTACTCAGATTATTTTGCAAGAGCCAGACAAACCATCCAGCAATACAGACAAATTTAGTTCCTATTGTTCAATATGCATATGAATTTGCTACTAATGAAAATCAAAAACAAAGAAAAAAAACAAAATTACGTTACAAATCACAATAATCCGGTCAATGTTAACTTAGAAAAAAATAAAGAATGTAAACTTTATTTAATATCAATGTTAAGTTTTCTTCTTATTTTTTCTTTGATAAAGGTAACAACAGTGTTAAGTTTATTCTATTTTCGTTATAAGTATATATATGTTTAACTAAAAACATACATTCCATTGAACTTGAACATCAATAATATTACAGAAATTACGAGACAATATATCTTGGTCAATAATGTGAATTTGTTTCACGATCAATGATATGGAAGATCGAATATCAATTCTGTCAATATATAAATCATTCATGGCCGTCCAAGTGACGTTTACGTTCCTCTTACCTATTAGTACTACTTTTTATTATTATTATTATGCAGCACGTATAATCACCAATCATCGTTATGTATATATCAGCCCTGTTCGTTTTTCAGTCGCGCGACTCCACCTGCGACTGTTTTCTAGACAAGCTAATATTGTAAATATAAGCATTTTAAAGGGTAAAACTGTTAATTCCGCAAATTTCTAATTAAAATCTTTTTTTTTTTATATTGCTAATTATTTTGTACATCGTCTCCTTCGCAGATCTGAATCAATGGATTCAAAACCAGCGACTGTCGCTACTTTTAATTCAAGGTATAGGTGGTGTCGCTAATTAATCTGGCGATCCGAAATCATAAGATTTAACCTAAGATTTAAGTCGCAGCGACTGGAAAAAGGGAGAGATGAAGATTTTTAAAGAGAAGTAAAGCTGTTTTTTTTGGTCGCTGATCGCCATCGCCGCAACAGTAAAACGAACAGGGCCATCGTTGATTCTTTTTTGTTTGGTAAGTTTTCACTGTTAATCACCAAACAGAAATTAAAACGCTCCAAATCCCAAAACCGTTCATTATTTCTTATTATGTTCATCAGATATTCACCGCATACACATCGGCAAAGATCAAATGCTATTGGTCAATAAGAATAAAGGGACTTACTAGTATTTATAGTAATAACCATGTAATTAGCATCAAGACCCAAATTACCCAATCCCTTTTCTGTAATGAAATTGAATACTAGGATTTAAAATATATAGTAGACCAAGTATATGTCTCGTTTCCTAGCTTATACTTCTTTATAACAATAATTTAATGCATAAGACAAAGTTCGTTAAGCATATCCCTCGCATGCTCTTTGAAGTTTCAAATATTCAACATAAATCTAAAGAAAACGAAAACGAAAGTTTCAAATTTATTAATTATATTCAAGAACTCATTGACCACATAATGACAATATGATATACAAATCAATTTAAGCAAAGACGACCGATTCCACCGGTAACCTACTAACCATTTTCTTAACTCTCGTTAACGTGTCCATTACTTATATATAGCACTTAACACATACATTTCAGACACTAGAGACTAAATCGCCTCTAGATCAAATTCAAATTATTGAGTTTGACTAGTTAAACCCTAAAAAAAGGTGACGAAAACAATTTTTTTTTTTTTTTTTGGTAACTTCTTTATATTCTTTTCCGGCGAGGATATGGACCGATCAACGCCGGAACATAACTCCTCCTCCTCCTCTTCGTCCCACAAACGTCTAAGCGTGAGCTTTCTTGTCTCTATAATGGTTCTTTGCGCTAGACACGCGAATCGGCTCTCGAAGAAGCTAAAGCTAAAGCCGAAGAAGCGAACTCGAAGCGGCGGAGACGGCATAGGAGAAAGATTCCGATGGAATCTAACAAGCTCGCCGCCGCTGAGGTCTCCTCGGACTAAAGAGTTGTTCACGTCTTTGAGCAACAAGGCGATGACGATGATCGGCCGGAAAAACACGGCCGAGAAAAATGCGGCGGCGGCAGAAGAGGAGGAGCACGGTCTTTGGCAAAGAGAGATTTTGATGGGAGGCAAATGCGAGCCGTTGGATTTCTCGGGTGTGATTTATTACGACTGCAACGGACGGCTGTTAAATGAGGTGCCACCGAGATCACCACGTAGCACTCCGTTACCCGTTTACCCGACCGGTTCTTAACCCGGGCCACCGTTAAACCCGATGGGAACGAATGATTTTTTTAAGTAGCTTCATATTAATATATAAGAGGCTCCATTAGATGATTGATGTCATGATGTGTCGATTAGGCAGCATAAACAGATTATGTATATATAAGAATGTTACTGTGTAATGTTTGGTTACAACTTTTAAATTTGGATAGGCTAAAAACTCAAAAACATCATGCTATTACTATAAATGTCGAATTAATTCATTTTCAGGTCAGCTTTTCGATCTATATCAGTTTATCATACTATTTCACTCGTTAACTATTATTCTTGTATGATTTCAAATGAGTTTTTCTTGTGTTATAAAATTGACGATACATCAGATTAATTAATAAGAGTAATGGTGTAATAGCCAATTATAACGGAAATAATTATAACATCTTCTTATCCTTCTTTTTGTTTGTTTGTCTAATTTCAAATGAGAGTAGGGCTATGTTAATTGTCTCGAATCATTGGTTTTTCATATTACTTTTGACTCGATCAAATTTTATTAAATTAATTTGACTTTGTTTAGTTAGATTCGGTACGGTTAGACTAGTTTTTGTTGAGTAAAAAAGCCTAACAATAAATCAGGTATTTTATTAACAAAAATCATCTCAAGAGATTATAAAATCATCTCAAGAGCTTATAAAAAGCCTGATAAACAATCTCCGAGAGAGCTTGTCCTGATACAAAAATGGAAGATTAACAGAACTAACTAGGGTTCATAGGTTTTAAAGAGCCAAAGCTAAAACAAAGGAAAAGTGTAAAGAAAAGAAAAAAAGGAATTATGACAATGTCTCTTGACGCCTTCTTTGCTTTTGATCATCGGTTATATTAAGCAAATATATATAGTTATAGCAGACAATTCCTTTACTTATTCAACAACATATTAGAGCTCAACGTATTATAGAATTTCAACTAAAACTGAAAATATTTAATTAGTTTACCAATCTTGCAAAACAAAACAAATACGCAAAGGGAAAACTATTGGTCGTTCAACTTAAACACCAACACAAAACAATATCCATATGCAATGGAGAGAAATACAAGCCCAAATCGCTAACTCAAAGTAACCTTTTAAGATCTTCTCTGACAGAGCATTACCATTCTGACTCAAAGTAACTTTTCAAAGGAAAAACAAAAAAAAAAACCATATAGGAAAGATAAGAAACGATCCGTAGATGTTGTAGAACGACATGAACGCTACCAAAGGTGATTCGGTGAGTTGTAGCCGAGACCAGTTTAATTTCCACCTGTTTCTTCATTCTTCACCTGTTTCAAGTTTAACACACACCAATTCAGAGTGTAAACAAAGAGTTCAGAAAAAAAGAAACTCAGCTTTAATTGAAGAGATGATCCCTTACCTTTGGAGATAGATGCTTCTTTGATGACTTTCGAACTATCTTCTGCGTGGTGACCCCGAGAGCCCGCGCAGGCTGGTTCAGGCTTGGAGCTGGTGGTGCTGCTCCATCTTCCTGAACCGACAAGGTTGAGGATTTGATTAATGGCTAATCAGAAACATCGTCATTGTCATCAATAACCTCTCCATCCTCAGGATCAAAGGCACTCAGGTCAAGCTGGTAACGAAGTATCGCTCCAATCCCTCCATACCCTTTACAAAACTTAGACCCTTCCTCTGATTGGTTTGTCACAAACTCTAACGCACAACCAAAACTCGTGTGTTCATTAGCCAGCCATTCCAGTAACGACATCTTCTCATCCACGTCCAGTTTGGTGTCGCCTACTTTGAAATTCTCTGTCTTGCCTTCTTGTTCCTTGTTCAAGAATCTTATCACAGTTTCACCGGTTGCGCTGTTCCTCATCGCATATCTGTTGATATCAAGATTCTCCCATACAATAAGTGTCTCGACAGCACCCGAATCCAAAGCGTTCAACGTATCATCCAAGCCAACCACATACTTCCCCGTGTCCTGGTCTACCTCCTTAAAGTACTTCCCTATCAAACGCTTCTCTTGAATGAACTTCACATTCGCCAAGACTTCAGATGACAGCTCAATAGCCTCATTGAAACCACGTTCTCCTCCATGTGATACACCCACCACATTCAGTATCTTTGCCGTAAGCCGGGGGTCAAGCATATCTGAGTGACTCAATTCAGTCTTGAGATCCCCTAAACCGGCAATTATCATCCCGGACACATTAGGCTGACTTGTCGAAGGACAGATGTATAGCCTGGTGGCGAGCTCAGCAGTTTTCCTCAAGTAATTACGACGCTTCTCTGTTCGAAGACGATCAAAACGAAGAGCAGACTGTCCTCCCCTTCCGTGTTTATTCGGAAGCTCAACAGAGAACTTGTAAAGCACCTCACGTGTGTTACCGCTAAGAGTTCCAAAGAGAGTGCCGTTTCCATCCATTACAATGAAACCATACTTCTCATCACACTCCAGCAACTCACTAAGAGCTTCAGTGTGAAACTTGTTGTCACAGAGGTAGAGAGTATTGTTGATAGGTTTGAACGGCTCAAAGTCATAAGCAACCTTCTTCTCCTTTCCTTCCTCGTTGACAATAGTGCCGGTATAGAGCACTAGACCATTGGGAGGGACCTTATTGTGAAGCTTCAGCCTTTGTTGCGCAGAAGTTATGGCGCTCAAAACAGATTGGCGATTGACTCTGCTCTTGATGTTTGATGCGGTTCCGTACTCATCACTCAACATCTTGCTAACGCGAGAGACCTGACCACGCGGAGGTATGATGAGTGAGATCATGCTAGTTCCGTTTCCCTTAGCAGCTTCAAGGGATTTGACCAGCTTCTTCATCTTCCACATCACAATGTTCTTGTCGTCGTTGGTATGATTGTCTCCCATTTTAACCTACAACAAGGGAACACGGTATACGAAGGCTAGTTAATAACGAAAAATCTTATACAACTAAGAGATCGATTCAGCGAACTAAACTAGAGTACAGCTAAATAGAATTAATCATCAATCACACATCACTAAAAGTAACAAAGGATAAATCTCGAATTCTATCAAAAGCCCTAAACCCTAATTAATAACTATTGTAAGTTGGTCACTATTCTCAGTACTTGGCAGAAGAATAAGTTGATCTTTTTGGCCTAACTCAAACTTATGATACTATAAAGAAATAAACGTTTCAAGATGATCGGAACAGAGTTGCATATATCCGAAATAAATATACTAAATTCGAAATAATACGTTTGCTAAAGACAAATTCTGATCAGATACACCTGTTTTGCAAGAATCGAAAAGTACAAATCCAAAATTTCCAGAAACAGAGCTATAAACACAGAAAAAACTTTCTAGAAAAATTCACATACAACGAGTTTACTCGATCGATCGAGAGAATATTAAACGGCCATTAAGGAAACGAACGGGACAAGAAAAATAAAACCAAAAGAAGATACAAAGGTATAAAGATTGGAAAGAACCTTAAGAAGAAGAACGACGTTACAAGCCTCAAGTGTTGTTCTACAAGAATAAGCAAATCAACTCCTTGAAGCGGCAGAGAAAGAATATATATATGTATAACTGTTTCTTTTCTTGCTACAGACGCTAACCCTAATTATTTCTAACTAAACCGACTGACTTTATAATGGGCCTAAGCCCCCTTTTTTTTTTGTTAACACTAATTAAGTAGTAGTGGGTACATACAAATGATGGTCTGTTTTGTTTTCTTCCTAAGCCCGATATTTTTATTCGGCAATTTCTACTTCCGTTCGTCAACTAAAAGTAAGGTGACTTGATAGTTTTGGATACTGAATATAAAAGAACCACTGTGGTTCACCTCAAATTCTTAGTGGCTTTACATGAATTATAGGAAAATCACATTTACCGAGTTTTAACCGAAGTAATGACACGACGACACTAGCTAGTACAAAAGAATTGAGGATTCAAATTATGTATCTACTGGAATATAATGCATAAATCTAAACATTATTTGACATGGACATATCTATTTCGCAGCCTAAAGTAATTATATCAAAACAACTTAACAAATAAACAAACACAAATCCTCCCGTTTTTGCTGTTTTTCTTTTTAGTGACATTCATACAAACACTGAAACACCGGCCGACATTATTGATCAATACACCAAGAGAAAGAGGAAAAAAAAACATAGGGAACAGTCAAATTAAGGGGAATACAAAACGTGTAATTTCTACATGAGACCAAACCCGTAAGGTTACTCTTCATGCACCAGGTGCTGCATCTTTCAGCGTACTATGGAAGTACCCACCAGCATAATCTTTGACATGAGCTGCCGTGTCATGGATTCGACTCCGAGCATAATCTACCTGATCCGACCCGATTGGATGCATGCCTTTGAAATATCGATACAACCACGACACAACAGCCCCCGTAGCAAAGAGGAATCCTGCAAGGGACAAGAATCCGGTGACGAGGAGGAACAAAGGGATCCAAATAGGGCTTGTGATAATGATGACTGGGAGAAAAGCAATGATTCCGAGGACAGAAGCGGTGACGGTGATCCCGGTTAGTAAAAGGAGGATTCCACCGGAGATGAAGAATGCGAGTAATCCGAAGAGTTGACCGGAGTAATTAGGAGACTGTGATTGTAGTAGCTGACGGAGAAGAGATGAGAGGGGGTGGTTGGTGGTGGTGTTACTTCGTGGGACGGTGGTTGAGTTGTTGATGGGTCTCTGTTGGGTGTAGCTGCTAGGGTTTGTTCGCTCAGCCATTCTCGGCTAAGAAGAGAGATATGTGAGGTGCGAGAATAGTGAAAGAGAGAAACAAATGGAGACAGGTTCTGAAAGTGAAGGCGCATGCATGAAAACACGTGGAGTTTCTGTCTTGTTTTTACTAAATTTGTTCTTTTTATAACAAATTAACATTTACTTGTTAGAAACTAATAATATATATCTTCTTGCCTGGTTTTTGTTTCTTTATTAATTCCAAATTGGATTTTGGAGTATCTTTGCTTTTGGTTTTACAAACGTTAATTAAAATAACTAGCTAGCTAGCTAGCGCACCATTATAAACTTGTTGGTCCATAAAAGTTTTTGATAGCATTGTAATTTGTAAATCTCCTTTAAACCGGTTAAACCTCGTATATATCATTGCTATATATATGTTGATATTTTGTGTTTATTATCTCTCTTTTTTTTTTTTTTTTTTTTTCTATGTAAGAGTATATAAACTGTTTTGATTACCCCCAACCCTTTTTCCATAAAATTTTAATTTTATCTGTAGTCAACATTATGATTAAGATTCCTCATGTGAACAACTTTTGAAATTTTAAAGAAAATCTCTCTTTACTTTACAGAATTCCAAGTGACTATATACTGTCCATTGAAGCCACTTGATCAAAATCCCACAATGAAATCTCATGTCTGTATTAATCTGACTTTTAAAGTTTGATTTGGCGCCTATGATCAACAAAATTGGGATCTTAACTTTTTTTTGGTTGCCTCGTATTTCTGATATTTACAAAATTATTCCAACTCTTTATGTACACCAAAGAACCTCTAATTTTTGTATATTCAGCAAACTACCTCAGATTTTTATTTATTTATCAAATTACCCCATATCTTTGGATTTTTCCCGATTACCCCCAAAGTCTTTGATATTTATTATTTACCAAATTACTCCTAATCTTTACATATTTACCAAATTACTCTAAATATTTTGGTATTAACAATTTACCTCTATCTTTTGGTATTTACAAAAATATCCTAGATCTTTTGATATGTACTACCCTCAGATCTTTTGATATATACCAAATTACAACAGATCTTTCCGGATTTACTAGTTACCACAGATTTTTCATATTTGCCAAATGACCCCATTTTTTGTTATTTTCAAATGTTCCCCGGTCTTTTGGTATGGTGCACAATAGTCCACAATATTGAAGAGTTTGTACAAATAACTCCTACCTAATCTTTTGATATTTACTAAAGAGGTTCCCAATGTCTAATATTATTTTTTCCAAAGTACCCCAGATCTGATTTTGTAGAAACATAAAAATGATATTGGAATTGGTAACACGCATAATGACGGGATAATTTTACTAATGCGATTACGCAAAAAAATTACCAATCAAGAATATTGGCATTTTCGCCAAAAATACAAGAAAAAAAAATCATTATGCAAATAAGTGGATAAATGTTGTTTATTTTCATAATGAATTTTTGTTATTTTACGTACAATATTGTTTTGTAAAATTAAGAAAATAATTGTTTATAGTGAATACCATATTTTCCAAATAATATTTAAATTTCACAATTACTTAACAACTTTTAATATATTATTAATAAACCTATATTTTCATTATCCAATAATACTTAAAATAATATTATTTAATTTATTAAAATATGTATATGTTGGTAATATTATATTATTCCACAGAATATATTTAATCAACATAATTTTTTATTTTACGAATTTTCATTATGTAAATTTTTATTTGCAATTTATGACATTATGCGCTTATGCAATGTTGTCTATCCGAGCTATTATTTTTGATGCACCATTGAAATGCCTTAGCTTTGTTTATTTATTTTCTACTTCTTGTAGTTATAAACTTATAATGTTTAAGAATTCAAATTTAAAATTAGGGAACTGGTGCTCTCACGCTTTGTAAACCCTAGTTACTATATTAATTAGGGAGTACATTTAGGGACTAAAAAAAATAAACAATTTTTTTTTTATATAATATAATGCCCTCTTCATAAAAAATTCGGAAGAACAATAAAAGGGTAATGAAGTAAAATTAGGCTTTAAAACGCGCGGAACTTGGGTATTGCCCGATGTATGCGTATTCGGATCATGACTAACTGTATCAGATGAAAGGTATTAAACGCATAGCTAAACAGTTATCTATATTGTGTTAAAGAATAAGGCTATGTGTACATTAATTATTGATTGACCATCCCTTTATTCTATAAAATAAATATTCAATTATTTGGAACCCCAATTATTCTATAAAGAAAGGAGAATCAAATGTAAGACCCTAGTTATTTGGACTTGCCCATAACTACTCGACAATTAAACAAAAATTTTAATTTTAATTTCAAATCCCACAAAACCACTAAATCAAAACAGTCTAAAAAATATTATGTATATAACAAAAAATAGTTTGTTTCCTAAAGTATTTAAATCATTAACATCCTAAAAATCTTGAATAATGCTTTAGAAATTGTTAATTACTTTTTTTTTTGTCAAACCCTTTGTTTTCATTCATTCAAGAACACAAATACAAGTACAAAGAGGTAGAGTTCCTAAGTTCAAAATATTACAAAAGAGTGCATTTCCCAATGCCATAAGGATAGAAGTAGAATTCATCGATTGTAAATCCAAGAGAGCTATGAACCATGAGTTTTAGAAATTGTTAAATACCTAATTCAAAATTTATCACTACTTAAATTATTTAATGATATTCTAAAATTTATCATAACATCGACAATGCAATCTTATTAATATCAATCTAAAAATTTGGCTTTTGGCAATTCAAATATAGACGTTACTATTATCTTGGAATTTTGCACCAGATCTCTAGCATATTCTTTTCATCACATAGTACCTATAACTATAAAAAAACATCCTAAAGGTTATAATTAACATATATATTCATTTGAAATTTTAAAAATGTTAAGTTTAATTAAATAAATCCAAAATAATTTATCTACAAATAAACTATGATTTTCATTTTTTTTTATCAATCATAACAGAACTATTAAATCGATTACGTTACATCAAATAACATATGTTAACTTTGATAACTATATATTTATGAAATAAAACTTATATTTTTAATTTTCTGTAAATTTCTTTTTAAAAACATTTATTAATTAAGTAAAAATTAAAATTTCATTGAAAACTGATTAACATATGCATAAAACCATCTAAAACCGCCTAATTTTCTATATATAAGACCGTACAAAAAAAACCTGTCTGATTCTAAACCTTAAAAGTAATCGCCAAGATCTATATTTTTAACATTAAACTTAAATAAAAATATATATTTACAAAATACAAAAATATGTTTTAAAATATTATATTAAAGTAAGCCTAATTTAGAAGCAAAACATTTATCTATATTAATACTTTTGAAGTACATTTGGTGTTCTACCTTTTAAGTTATACTTCTTAAAAAGTTATTTACAAAGTTCATCACTTAAAAATTGCACAAAAAACAATAAATAAAATATCAAAAATCGATTTAACACAACTATATATAATAATGTCCTACAAATAAGGTAAAATCATTTATAAGATTCGACAATAACAATATGGTTTCAAAGGAAACGATTAAAAAATCTATTTGAAAATTAATATGCATTTTATAAATAACTAGTATTGTGATAAGCTTTGGAGCTTATCGGAATAGAAAGGTAACCAGAAATAATGAGAGAGAGAGGTATTGCGCCGTTAATGGTGGAGATGAGATAAGAGAAGAGATTAGAGGCAGAGTGAAGAAGAAGAAAGAGATTAAGAATTATTTTGTTAATTATTCATTTGATACCCCAACCCTAAACCAAGGTTCCTTTTTAAATACAGACTCCACATAAACGATACATATAAAACGACATCACATTGTCTTGATAAGCAAAGACTCTGTTTCAAACTAAGTCTCTTCCCAACTCTAGCTTTCCTTACCTTAGTCATCAGCTTTCTGTTCATACAAGCCACAGGGGGTCGTAACCTATCAATACTCCGGTCCTGAAGAACCAACTTGTCCTTAAGTTGCAGGCCCATCATTAATCTGCAGAGTCCACATTTCATGTCCTCCCCTCTCAAGGTTGATGTCTTGCTCCTACTTATCCCATATATGCTCAACAAATTTCCCAACCATTGCAACAAAATAAGATAAATTTCAGTCTGGTTCAATTCTCTCGGCATCTGTTCCACCTTGTTGTTCTCACTATATCCATCTTGAGACCTCACTTCGGTTGGAGTCCACAACATTGACCCTACTAAGCAGATAATCATCTCTGGTGGCCTTGGTGAATGAGACACTCCAAAAGCAAAGTTTTTAACCAAAAGGTTCTCAAAATGATTTGAGGTGAGCTTGTCAAACTCCTCCACTGGATACCCAACATCTTTAATACTAAGGTGACGCTCAAGCAGATGCTTTGGCATGTAGACACTTTTTCTTTTGTCATCTAGTAACTTTGGAATGAAGGGAGATCCATCTGACATTAGCCAGACTTCTTTGTATTGATCAATAAGCCTTTGTCTCTTCTTCGTATAAGAACTTGATCGTTTCTGTTTCTCACTACATTCACCCTACACTAGCAATTCAATTTTTATCCAAAACCTTGAACCCGTTTTGCAGACAGAAATCTCAGGCAACCCAGTTAGACACCTAAACCATGAAACTTCTTCACTTGGTGGTAGCTTTGGTGGCCTCAACTTGTACATAATGGGATCAGCCTGCACATCTTTTTCTTCCCCGTCATACTTGAACACTCCCATTTCAAAACATCTTACAATTATGTCTTGAATACCAAGTATCCATCTTGTAGCCTGCTGATCACGGATTTGCCCTGTAGACACATCACCACCATTATACACCTTATTCTTTCTAATTCCATAAGTCTTGTCTTCTGCAAAATCAAATGTCCAATGATGAACTCTATTAGTGGAAAAGTGCGTTTATCTGCTAAACAATAAAGTTTCTTTTCTGGACCTTGAAGGAAACACTACCTCTTTAATTCGGATATAGTCATAACATCTAGTCCTCTATCCTTCTTTCCTCTATCAAATACCAACCATCTACACCTACTACTACTGGCCCCTAAAAAATCCATCTTGTCCTCAAGATGAAGTGACAAGCGCTGAACATTCTGTAGCAGTGATGCTAAATCTTCCAAAATTACCCAATTACACTCCCTATCGAGCTTTTGTGTCTTCTCCTTGGGTCCATTTACGAACATGTAATGACTTTGCTGTATCTTCTGGATTGACACTAGAAACTCCTTGGACATAACATTGATTCTCTTAAAATCTGTAACATGGAACCTTTGCAGCATCATCATCACCCAATTGCTACTATAAAATCTCAACAACAAGTTCCATTGAGCTTGTTCATCTAACCATTCTCCAGGCTCCCATACACTCCTAATCCAAGAGAGAGTTGTCTTTTGTTTCTTCACCTCACAAGTTCCCACCAAAATTTTAGTAACACCGTAGATACCCTTGTTTACAACAGATCCTAGACATGTAATTATAGCCAAATCCTTCTTCTGTGATCTTCTTATCTCGACCAAATGATAGCAATGCTCCATGGAAGATCTCTTAATTTTTGCGTGTTGACTTTCCCGTAATGGTAGAGCAAGAGAGTCACATTGCCTTCCTCTTTTAAATCGGACTCTGTGGAAACATTTCTTCACCAAAATCTTTTTAAGAAACATTGACTGTCTTGAGCAAGGAGGTTTTGAAATCCCAAAATCATAAGAAACTTTTTGGGTGGAGACGCACACAACCTGTTCGACGAAATTTCCAAGAGGAATTGTTGAGTTTTCCACCAGCTTTTGTTTACCAGATTTTGCTCCTGAAGTCTTTTGCATCTCAAGGTTTTGTGTGGGTTGTGGTGTTAGAATGGCCTTCTGAATTTGAACATCCACCACCTGTTCGACCAAATCACACACAGGAATTTTCAAGTTTTGTTGAGATTCTTCAACCTCAGAATCATTAGGTTTCTTCATCTCTGAAACCCAGACGCTGCAATTGTTGCACTCCTTCTGTTCCACACACGACTCTGGAAGCTCCATCGGTGTACGTTTAGATGTCCTGGTTTGGATTTGTTGAAGCTCAGCTGCTTCTCGTTCTTGTTTTAGAATCTTCTTTATCTCACGGGTGTTAGAGAGCGCCGACTCCAGTCGTTCATGTATCTCAAGCAGCGGATTGAAATCTTCTTGACTAAACATTAACATTTTCAAAATTCGATACGATCGGGAGTCAATGAAAGCACCAATGATAAGCTTTGGAGATTATCGGAATAGAAAGGTAACCAGAAATCACGAGGGAGAGAGGTATTGCGCCGTTAATGGCGGAGAGGAGATAAGAGAAGAGATTAGAGGCAGAGAGAAGAAGAAGAAAGAGATTAAGAATTGTTTTGTTAATTATTCATTTGATACCCCAACCCTAAACCAAGGTTCCTTCTTAAATACAGACTCCACATAAACGATACATATAAAACGACATCACATTGTCTTGATAAGTAAAGACTCTGTTTCAAACTAAGTCTCTTCCCAACTCTAGCTTTCCTTACCTTAGTCATCAGTTTTCTCTTCATACAAGCCGCAGGGGGTCGTAACCTATCAATACTCCGGTCCTGAAGAACCAACTTGTCCTCAAGTGAGTAGTAGGTGTAGATGGTTGGTATTTGATAGAGGAAAAAAGGATAAAGGACTAGATGTTATGACTATAGTGTTATCTGAATTAAAGAGGTGGTGTTTCCTTCAAGGTCCAGAAAAGAAACACCACCTCTAATTCGGATAACACTATAGTCATAACATCTAATCCTCTATCTTTCTTTCCTCTATCAAATATCAACCATCTACACCTACTATATTGTGATTACTAATGTCCTAACCAAATTTTGAAAATATTTTTGAGTCTCTCTAATTGCTTTGTATAAATCCAACTATCATAGTTAATCATACTCTTTGAAGATTAGAAAAAAACACAACAACAAAAGAAGACAATGAATCTGAAATAAAGATCAATAAATCTAAAATATAGAAAAGTCAAAAAACTTGAATCGATTAAAATATTGTAGAAAAAAAATATATGAGAAATATTAGAAAACAATAATAATGGAAATGTGGAGAAAGCAAGAGAACAAAAGATGGATTGAGTCTAACATGAATTGGATTTTTGTTGAGGATTGTGAAACCGTTTAAGAAATGTAATATTAAGGGATCTATTTTTCTTTTGTTGTATAATATTTTTTTAATATTAAAATTAGAAACGAAGTTGAGTTTATTTTTTTATTAGTTATTTTTTAATTATGGACAAATCCTATATGGCATGTTTTTGTTGGGTAAGAGACTTGCGATTTATAGAGTACATGATGTAAATATGTTTAAGTTTTCTAATTATAATTGGAGTATTGGAAAATCAAAGATCTTCTCATTTCCAAAGAATTATATGTTAAAACTATTTTCTAAACTTGCTCATCAAGAATTTTACTAATCTTAAATGAAAGAATGTGTGTACAGTGGAAAAACCCCTACCAGCTTACTTAAACACTATAAATACTTTTTGTTTACATCACCTAAAATCAGCAAATTCTACCACGCTTATTCCAAAATAAATACACTTTAACCTACTGTAATGGCTGCTTCATTTTTTTTACCTAAGGAAGCATTCAAATTTTGAAGGTCTACGCTTATGGAATATTTAAGGAACCAATTTATAAATTATGCCAAAAAGAAATCAGCATAAGCATCTTACAAATAAGGTAAAATCATTTATAAATTCGACAATAACACTATTGTTTCAAAGAAAATGATTAAAAACTTTATTTCAAAATTAATATACGGTAGAAAAAAACCCTACTATCTTACTTAAACACTATAAATACTCTTCATTTTATATCACCTAAAGTCACCAAATTATTTTGGAAAGCAAATACACTTAAACCTACTACTCTGTTGGCTGCTTCATTTTCTTACCTAAAAAGGCATTCAAATTTGGAAGGTTTACTCTTATGGAATATCTAAGAAACCATCTTTTTTTTTTTTTTTTTTTTTTCTGAATGATATATATTAGAAAGTATGTTAAACGTTTTTAACTTTACAATTGTACTCACTAACCAGCAAGACAAAATAGAAGTAAGGATAATCAAAATAGTCACCTTGAAAAGCTCTATAAACGAATAGAAGCACTATCAGAGACAAAAAGGTTATGAAGCCAAAAGGGATACCCGATTGCTATATATGATTGACGGCGATCCTCTCTTGTAACACTCTTAGCGATTAGGTGAGCGACAAGGTTAGAGCTTCTTTCTTCTAACAACAATTTCCACTGCAAAAAACTTTCCAGGGCATTTGCTACAGAGCGTGACTGAAACTTGAAAGATAACCACGCTGGAGGTTTTTGAACAGCTCCCATGAGAGTTGAATCCTCGGAAGCGAAGACTACCTTATCAAAATTGAGGCTTTTCATACTTTCACATGCCCATAACCAACATAGAAGACTAGCATCCATCTTGCTGAAAACTGAAGCAAAGGATCTTCGACTATGCATAAGAGTTTCCCCTTTCTCATTTCTTAGTACCCAGGCTGCTCCTCCTGTACTCGTTTCTTTATCTAAGAAACCATTAACGGGAAAATGGCCAAAATCCACCCTAACTATTTCTGAAACGTTTTTTTATACCTGAACTATAACCTCCAGCAAATAACAACCCCAGCCCGATTTAAATTCAAATTCTCTGTCCAAACTGTTTAGAATGTTGTAAATTTGAACATTCGTTTTAACGGGGTTAAATGGTGGATTAACGGTGCTGACTCAGATGACGACGTGGCATTACGAGTCGGTAAAACGACGTCGTTTTGTTCTTTTTGTGTGTGTTGTGGCAAAAACAAAACGACGTCGTTTGCAATTGGGATTAAAATTAAAATCGAATCGAATTGGGAATAAATCGAATTTAGGGTTTTTTGTTGTTCTTCTTCGCGAAGAGTGAGTGTCAAGAAACCGAGAATTGTGGGTTGAATGATTCTGACAAGTTGTTGTGAACATCGCTCCCTTCAATTACAATTCACAATTCTCAGTTTCTCGACACTCACTCTTCGCGAAGAAGAAGAACAAAAACCCCTAATCAATTTATCCCCAATTCGATTCAAATTTAGTTTTAATCCCCGATTGCAAACGAAGTCGTTTTGATTTTGCCACAACACACACAAAAAGAACAAAACGACGTCGTTTTACCGGCTCATAATGTCACGTCGTCATCTGAGTCAGCACCGTTAATCCACCATTTAACCTCGTTAAAACAGATGCTGAAATTTACAACATTCTAAACAGTTTGGGTAGGGAATTTGAATTTAAATTGGGTTGGGTTGTTATTTGCTGGAGTTTATAGTTTAAGTATAAAAAAGCGTTTCAGAAATAGTTAGGGTGGATTTTGGCCGTTTTCCCTTGGACCTAGTCGTTTATAAATTATTCATCCTCATTAATATTTTTTTCATAAATTCATTACTATCATCTACATTGACTCTCATTTGCTTCTCATACTAATTATATATATTTTTTTTCCTAATTGAAGGTATATGCTTTACTGGACAATTTTGCTCATTTTTAAATTTACAATTTGATTTCAATCTGATCTTACCAACCCTGTATAGTGTTAATTCTCTAGAAACAGTTTCATGTACCTTATAATTGATTTCTAAAATTTCTTAAAACTATAGATACTAAATTTTATAAAACAACCACAAATTAACAAACAAAGATAACAACCACAAATTAACAAACAAAGACAACATATATATTTGTGTAAATAGTGAAAATCTAGATTTTTAACAAAATTGCAAAAGATTTGACATTTACTACCTCAAGAAAATAAATCAATAGAATTATCTCCATAACGTTTTTGGTTAATTACGTGTTGACACGTTATAAAAGTCTAATTTAATTTCTTTTTCTTTCAAATTAATTTAATTCTTTCATGGTCAAACAATCTACAATAATTTAATTTCAACTTGCAAAAATAAATAATTTTAATCTTAATTTTGGTTTATCAATCGACCACCGTTTTGTTCAGCCCTTTTGTATATCGCTTCTCCTAATTAAACCCTAAAAAGATTCATCATCACATCATCATCTTCATCATCGTCGTCTTCCAAACTTTGAGTAACAGTCTCTCCATGGATACTCGTCGCGGAGCTCTTGCTGTTCCTAAAGTCCGTCGAGTAGGTTTCTTCACACCAACCGAGCCGCCTCCGGAGTCATCACAACGACCGAATCGAAGCCAATCCGGTCCGGTTGAGGCAACGACGTCTTCGTCTCCTCTCTCCGATTCACCCTCCGGAAACCTAATCTCTCCGGTATTAATTCCACCGTCGCGTCACCATTCTGACAATTTAACCTCTCACGCTGCTGCTCCTGTACCCGTTCCTGGACCTGCCGCCTTTCGCCGATACTTAGCTCATGATCGGAGTCTTCACATCGGTAGTTACAATGCTCCGGATTCGCTTCTGGGAACATCACCACCGTCGAGTAACGGAGAGTTTTCTGAGGATTCGGTTTCTCTGTTTGGGTTCCAACGGAGCGATTCGACGAAATTATCGGCGAGTTTTCCTAATGGAGGATTCGATTTGACTTTAGCAGTTAGAGCTCCTCAGGAGTCTGAAACCATAATTGAGACCGCGTCGGCTTCTGAAGGGAAGAAGAAGATCGCCGAAGTTTCTGGTATGTATACAAATCGATTTAAGGGTCTAATTGAATAAATTGCGTGTAGCTCTTTGTATAGTTTATGTATTGAGTTTAGTGACCTTTATGATGTAACATCCGATGAGGCAGCCTGTAGTGCCGTAGGGACTAGGTAGAGGCCAGGAAATTAGCTGTAACTTGGCTATGCGTTTGATCTCATGGAGAGGTTTAGGGAGTCAGGTTTGGAAACGCGACTTATTTTCCTTTTTGCTTTTGGCATGACCGGTGCGAGTCCAGTTCAGGGTTTGGTTGGATGACCATTCTCCGGCCAGGTTGATGATAGTTCTGGTTTTGTCTTGAGAAGGCAGAGATGACTATTCTCCGGCTTTGATGATGAGTGGAGACTATTTAATGTTGAGTCTTGTTTGGAAGCAAAGTCTGGTGAGCAATTCCTGCCACGGTTATTGATAGCTGGACTCTGAATTTGAGTCACAGAGTCAGAGTCGTGCTTTGAAGACAAATGAATCAGCTAGAAACATAGGTAGAAGCAGGTGCCGTATGCAGAGGTGGTTCAACAAACTCCCAAAAATTCAAGCACGTGAGGAAGTTACCTCTCTATCACAGTTGCTCTTACAGAGGTGTTTTAAGTATGAAGTATGAAATTGACTTGGAGCTTCCCACTCAATAACGTCATCTTTGACCCTTAGATCTCTCTGAAATAGCATTATGTTTCTTAGTTTCATTTACCGCAACCTTCGTACTTTTCATGTTAACTCACTTCTGCAAGCGGACATTTCGCAACAATAGACGTCATTATCGTCAAAGTCAGTTTTTAGGCGAGTCTTCAACATTGGCAGAAATGCATCATCAAGTTTTCTTCCGAATATCACTTTTTACAAAATCCTCCTTGACGGTTGCTGTTATCATTATCGAGGCTGGGAATTGATCATCATCTATCTCTGCTTTTAAACTGGATTGCAGGCCTCTGTCTTCTCCAATAACAAAATTGCCGTCTCTGCACGGCCGGAGAATGATCATTAGACTCCTGAAGTACCCTCCTCGATCAGAGGCCACGGGCCTCTCTGAAGTTGTTGATACCGCCCAGCCACAGAAGGGTCTTTAAGCTCCACTTCCAAACTAGACTTGCCTTTAGAATCAGAAACTTCCAAACTAGACTTGCCTTTAGAATCAGAAGTTAAATACCTATTTTGTGTTTAGTATCAACTGTGACCATATGAAATGCTATGGATTTGAGTCGTTCAATTATTGCCATGCACAGATGTTTCCTCCTTGGTTTGCATTTCGTACTGACAGAAAGAATATCATGCAGGAAAGGGTGAATCTGTGACCACAAAACCCCAGAAGGAAAAGGAACCAAAATCGCTGAAAGATAAAACCACTAAAGCAGAAAGGCGTGCCATCCAAGAGGCACAACGGGCAGCAAAAGCTGCTGCAAAAGGTTCTTGTTTCGTTCAATATTTTTGCTTTGTTTTCCGTTTACATTAAAGTGACATGTAAAATCATCTGAATGCTTCCCTTTTGCTAATCTTTAGGCGAAGGAAAAAGACATGCAGATGAGTCTGTTGAGGCTAATCCTGGCAAGGCTGCTAAAAAGCCTCAACCAAAGAAAGAAAGACCTCCCGTCTCATCCTCTGTTTCTGAAAAGACAGCTGTAGCAGTAGAAAAAGAGAAGAGGATGGATGTCCCGCAGACACAAATGCAGTATGATGATAAAAGCCGAGTGGATAAAGCTAAGAGGCGTGCTGTGGTTGAACAGACCGAGACCAAGAACAAAGTTGAATTATTTCTCCATCTTCCTCAATACGAACGTGGCAGTCAGCTTCCCAATTTAAGCTCCAATTTTTTCACACTTGATACCATACATCACGCAGTCTATAAGGTATAGCTATTTGTTTAGATGTGTGGCTGTGAAATGTTTGAATGTTAAGCTTTTGAACTGGAATCCATAAGAATTTGAAGTAAAGCCTAGTGGTTTATTTCTTCAAATGACATACACATGTATTTTGTTTATCTTAGGTGGGTTTGCAACATTTGGCTGGAGATATATCTGGGGACAATGCGAGATGCATTGCCATGCTCCAAGCATTTCAAGAAGCTATAAAAGATTACACTACACCTCCTATGAAAGATCTGACCATGGACTTGACAACCAAAATCAACGGTTATGTTTCATTCTTGATAGAATGTCGTCCACTTTCCATGAGCATGGGAAACGCAATCAGGTTCCTGAAGAACCAAATCAGAAAACTACCTGTAAACCTGTCAGAGCCAGAGGCAAAAGCTTCCCTGTGTTCGGACATTGGACGGTTCATAGATGAAAAGATAATTCTTGCAGACAAGGTAATCGTACAACACGCCGTATCAAAAATCAGAGATGGAGAGGTTCTCCTCACATACGGATTCTCTTGTGTGGTTGAGATGATTCTCTTATACGCTCATGAGATTGGGAAAAAATTCCGTGTAGTGATTGTAGACGCACGCCCAAATCTTGAAGGGAAAAAGCTACTCCGCAGACTTGTGAGCCGTGGCCTCGACTGTACCTACACTCATATAAATGCCATTTCCTACATCATGCGTGAAGCGACACGAGTTTTTCTTGGGGCTTCATCAATCTTCTCGAATGGAACTCTTTACTCGAAAGTTGGTACAGCTTGCGTTGCAATGGTTGCAAACGCATTTAGTGTTCCTGTAATTGTGTGTTGTGAAGCATACAAGTTTCATGAAAGAGTCCTACTTGATTCAATCTGCTCCAATGAACTTGGTAATGTTTCACTCGCTCTTCTTTGTACCTCTTGTTGATTAGTCATTTGCTCGAAATCAGATTTTGAATAGAGATTTGCCTGTGCGGAAAATTTTACAGGGGACCCTGATGCCGTAGCCAACATACCATCATTTAGTACCAAAGCAAAGCAGTCGAAGATGATGGACAACAACAAAAACTTTCAGTTCCTGAATCTAATGTAAAGCGCTTTTTAAAGTGGTTTTGAAAAGTCATCTCAAACCTTCATCTTAGTTTCTCTTAATCTTTTTTTTTTGGTTCCAGGTACGATTCAACACCTTCAGAATATATATCTATGATCGTTTCGGATTATGGAATGGTACGCATCACAAACATTACTGTGTCCTAAGTTTATTATTATGTCTCAATACAGTGTCTGATACAATTTGTCGCTGTGTGTGTGTAAATTAGATTCCTCCGACAAGCATACCAGTGATTGTACGTGAATACAGGAGAGAAAACTTGTTGCTATAAAAAGGTAATGTGTTTAGAATATTAGCATACAACATATACAGATACAGTTTACGGAGGAGAGAAAAGCTGAGTATTTAGCACAAAATTATAATCATTCTTCTTTATATCTCTAATGATGAATTTTGCATTTTGTTGGAAAATTGTTTACCATTTTTACTTGAGATCACTCGAACCAAACTTTTGGACGAGGGTTTGAAAAATTGTTCATTGTTTAAGAATAATGTGATTGGAAATTTGGAATGACTTTTTTTTTTTTTGTATTCGATTAAACTTTTGTATCTTTCACAAAAAAAAAAAAAAAAAATGATAAAAAATGAGAGTAAAGTTTTGCTTTTTCACTTTATGTCTCAAATAAATATAGTTAAACTATGAAACGAGACCGAATTGGTCTTTGGATCTCCTCCGGGGCCTTGATCTCCATAGTATCGCATGAGGACTCGGACATAACCTGTACGGCACTTTAGGTGGTGTCGGAATCTCAGGAGCCCTGTTTCATTCAAAGTTCCACTTTTTATTATTTATCAGAGTCAGTATGAAAATGTTTATAATCAAAAATATCTTGGGAAACTGTTTCACCAAAACAGGGTAGTTTTTTTTAGTGAAAAACAGAATTGGAAACAAAGAAAGAGGTTAGGAATCTTACTGTAATCCGGAGATTTCAATTTGGGAAAAGTCAAAATTAGTTAAACTATCTGAGTCTGATGTAGCTGTCCTCTGTGAGGTCTTGTGTCCCTTAACCTTTGCCGGCGTCAACTGTTCCGGTGAAGGTTGCTTTATAGCCATCACTTTGCAATCAAAATGTCTTGATACGTCAATCCCACTCATTGCCCATCTACGCATTTTATATAAAGAGACATAGAGACTAAATTACTAAGTCGTAAACTGTGGGGTTCAGAATCTTTAAATTGTGACCCCGGAACTATTGAATCGATCACAAAGGTACCTACCTGTAAAGAAAGCTGTTCTGATGGAGACCAACGAGAAGCATAGAAGCACCAATCTCTTTCACAACTTGAGCAATCATTTTGCCATCATCGTCTCCTTCTCTCACGATGATCTCCGTATGCGTCTGTAAAATCACGATCACAAGGTTAAAAAAAAAACAAAGCTAATAAATAATTCATCAAGAAAATTGGAGTGAACTCTCCGATCAAAGATTCATTTTTCTCCCCACTCACGTTGAAGAAAGAGTCGCAGATTTCGCGGAAAGAGAGTGCGAGATGGTATCCGCAGCGGCGGAGATTACGCGCCGCCGTGGATTTCTTTTTACGCGACGGAGGAGGGGAGAAGACGTGGAGGAGGACTATGACGTCACCTTGACGGAGGAGGTTGTGTAGTGCCCATTGTAACGCCATCCTCGCCGCTTCTTTGTCTTCTACGACCACCACGATCCTCCGTACATCTCCCATATACTTTAAATATTCTCTCTTTCTCTCTATTTTTTCTTTCTAGGAATTGGGTTTGGTTTAGTGTCGTAATTCTTGTGACTCTCTCTCTATGTCTCAATATGTGTGTAATGTGTAAATAATAAAAAAAGTTGGAATTGTTTTTGTAGTTGGAGAATAAATTAAAAGTGGGTCAAATGTGATATAGGGTATGAAATCATGGACCGTGTTTTTTATTATTTGGGATAGAGTGTATGTATGTATCGCCTCTTTACACTTTTAGGCAAGATTTTCATTTTAGTCTTTTACCATATCTACATATTGACCATAGGTTTCATCAATCACTGTGCTGATCTTAGAAATCATTGTTATGATAAATAATTTTGCTTTATGGAATAATTATTAGTAACATTCTATGGCTTTTCAATTATATACTTCATCCCCTTCAAATTAGTTGTTGTTTAAGGTTTTTTCATGTATACTAAAAATATTTATATTTTTTTAAAACCATTATTAATGTATTGTTTAATTTAAGATCAACAATTAATCATGTAAAAGAATAAGAATAATCTTTGTTAAAAACATTAATAAATAAATAAATAAACTAATTTTTAAACGGAAATGTATTTCTATTTAAATTTTTTTATCATTTTCTTTCGAAAAGATTGGTTTTCATGTTAGTGTTATTACAAAACTATAATTAGTAGATAGATAGATACATTAAATGCAATTTGAGAAAGGCAAACAAGAATTTGTATTGGATGTGTTGGTGCTTAAACCCGCGTCTATTAATGTACGTATCACAATACATTAGTATATCACAACTAGAAGAAAACAATCGAAATCATTTATAACTGAAACATTAAATTTGTTTTAATATATTAATAGCCCAATAGGTGTAACTTGGTAAGGTAGCTGAAGAAAAAATCTTAATAACAATTAAGCTGCTGTGTTGAGCAATTAACATGTTTGGTAATGGTAGGACACAAATTTTCAACACCAATTAATATAATGTGTCAGTCAGTAAACGAAAGAGTAACACGAATTAACAAAAAAAAAATCGTGGGATAAAAAGAATTTCAATAAAACCAAGGGGTCAAAACCTAATAAACTGTATAGTTTTTTTTATTTAAAGTCTAATATGAACAACGCGCGCTACGATCCAAAGTCAAGTAAATAGACTCAGTAAACTCAAAAAAGGTAACGCACGAAAAATTCCGTGTCAGCAGCTGACAGAAGCATATGACTTCCACATGTTTTTTATTACACTAAAACTGTAACGAATACGAATCTAACCCAACCTGCCCATTCTCGTAATTATTCGTGTTTTTAAGGTAATAATACGTTACCACAAATCCGTAAAACTTGAGCCATGAATCCGGAGATAGTCCACATAAATTACTTTTATATAAATAGCAAAAGTATTCATGCATATATGCTATTACGAATTTTTATTTTTGATTTAGAGAGTGTTACTATATTATTTAAGGAAATAAAAAGAAAGATAGTGGGAGTGTGGGACGATGACGAGAGGAAATGGTTTGGTTGTATCTATGGGATCGACTTGTGCTTGTCTTTTCCAATCCCTGGTTCAGGAAACATCCGCACACTTAGAGAGTCTCTTTCTAGGTTGGAATAATCAAAAACTTATTCATTCTTCTTATCTTTTGGAGATGTCAAGTCATAGAAGAAATATATAATGCCAAAAAGTTAAGAGAAAATGATTCAATAAACGTCAATATATCACATCCTTCAACATTATGAGATGGAGTATTTTTTTTTGGGCAATGTTAATGCTTTCTGTACCGACCCTGATCACCTAGTGTAATGAAATTTCTTTCTTTTGCGTACTTTAGTTTCTTGATTTTGTAAGTAATTATGTCGTCGATGTAGCATATTATCGGATACACGTAATTATTAGAAACTTAAAATTCTCAAGTTTTTTATCTTTTCCACCTATTCATCACCAGATTTGTTAATTTAACTTTCTCATGAGATATTTCAACCCAAAAAACTAATACTAGAAGACGTTACCAACACAGAGTGTGTTTTTTTTATAAAAAAAACAACGTTACTACCAACAAAGTTAGAAACTTACGAATGGCTTTTAAATAGTTTGTCCTTTTGTCGACTGAGTGTAACGGTGTTAAAAAACCGATGAGGAAACACCGATGAGCAGACGGAGACGGTGGGGGTCATTTTGAGAAGAAGCATAAAGGAAGAAGAAGCATTAAACGTCATCGTTTTGAGAGAAAGAAGCTGTTTCTTTTGTTTCTCAAAACGATGTTGTTTCTTACGTGGCTTCCACGTAAGCAGCCGTTAACGGTTTTTTAACACCGTTACGGTTTGTGTATGATTCAACACAGTTTTACAAGTTGGGGTAGTGAATTTGAATTTTATTTAAGTTAATGTATGGATTTGCTCATTGTTAAAGTTGGGATAGGAATTCAACATACCCCTTAGCTGGGGTATGAAAATACCGATATAGTTGATGAACGTTGTGCTATAAAATATCCATGCTCTTAATTAAGTCTATGAATTTGATAGATTCCGGTACAAACGGATCATATGTGTAATAACATAGATTACTTTTTTGAGGAACCAACAAATAACTCGGAACATATGAATGTTGTTCAAGTTTCAAATTTTAACAAAAGCAGAATGGAATTCTAACAAGGACAAACAAGATAAGTTTATAGCTTCATACTTCTAGTTCTAGGTTATTAATTGTTCGGCCATGCTATATGTCGCTTAAAACGGGGTTTCTATGATTCTCAGGTTGCTTCCGGGGTGTTGATAACGTCTGGAGTCTGGACTAGAGAAGCTTTAAACGAAGTTTTATGGAAAAAGGTATTAAAATCTAAAACTTTAAGAACCACAAATGTGTTAACATAATCCATAAACTTGAGCCACGAATCCGGAGATTGTAGCCACTTTATTTTTATTTTCGTTTAAAAAAGTATTTTAAGGAAATAATATGAAGATAGTGGGACATGACGCGAGGAAATGGTTTGGTTGTATTGTATCTATGGGATTTTTACTTGTGCTTCTCTTTTTCATCCTAATTCAGGATAAATCCGCACACTTGAAGTTTCTAGTTGGAAAAGTAAAAACTATACTATCTTAGTTATCTTTTGGATTTATAAAGGAACAAATATTTACAAAAATATAATACCAAAAAGAAAGGAAAAGGATTTTAATACACGGTTTTTTTCTTCTGGACAAACAGGATTTTAATACACGTAATCTCACATCCTTGTCCTACAAACTGTGATGGTTTACATTGGTTTAGTAAGAACCGGCAATAATTAACAGGGATTTTATACTTGTACTTATCAAGAGATGGGCAGATGGTTTATATACGTACTAGTTTCGATTCTAGCTAGAAACTTAAACCCCTCAAAATTTTCATTATTTTCGTTAACTAGGAACTAATGCACGAACTGAATATTTTTTTTTATATAAATTTAAAATTTCAAAATTGATTTAGGATTATAATTTTTAATAATTGTATAATGTAAGTTTTTAAAGTTAATTGGGCTAACATTTAGGGTGTTTTTTTTTTTTTTTTTGTAGAACTGTGAATTTTCATTAATGAAAATAATTGTAACGATTACAATAGCTTAAATACAAAAGATACTTCTTGCACAAAAAATTTAGGGTGTTTTTATAATATCGTTTGGTGTATAGTAAGATTGTTTGAAAGTGTAGTTTAATATATATAGCACTTATTGAGATAGATCTTTCAGCTTTCCATTCATTCACTGTGGAGGGAGAGAAATGGAAGACACTATGGGGAACCTCCTCTTCCATCTCGACACCTTGTTCGACGACTTGATCAAGATGTTCGGAACATGGTTTACTCGATTCAGCTTTAACGAGATGACAAGTTTGATTGTTATATGTTAATTTGGCTTGCTTCACGATGACACTTTTGTCTCTTAATTTCTTTGTATTCTTTAAAACATAAATCATTGATGTAAAATTTTTGAAAAACGCTATTGTAAACCGTATTTTTTTGAATAAATTTTACATTATTCAAAAAAAAAAAAAAAAAAAAGAATTGTGTAAGTTGTAATTTGTGTTACGTGTGTAATCAATCTGAGTTAGCTAATATAAGGCACATTAATCTAATTTTTAATGACACCAACCAATCGAGGCCTTTTATAAATTACATGGATTAAATAATGAAAGTGCGCAGGCCAATAAATTTATAATGAACCGGGCCTCCCAGTGCCACAAGCTAAGTGTGACTTCGAAAGAAAGTTAGTTATAGGACGAAAGGGTCAAGACCTCTCCTCTCTCTCTCTCAAACGGATTTTGCTTCCCCAAATACTGAAGTTGATTTTGTTAAGATATTACTTTTTTGAGGAATCAACAAATAACTCAGCACAATGAATGTTACAGTTTTTCAAGTTTCAAATTTCTGGATGCAGTGTAGACAGCTCAAGTTTTTCTCAGGTACAAATCGTCTGTGGCTCAGCTTGAAGATCCTCCGTTCAGTTTTCGTTTCTTGGGTGATGGCGATTTAAATAGGTTCCGAACAGATGTTAATGGATCATCAACCTGACAGCATCACATCAAGAACCATCGAAGACATTAGAAGTTGGATTTTTATGAAATAAGAATATAAATCAAAGAATATACATGGTTCTAGTTCTATACGAGTTGATAATTTATTCCATTTACAGAGTCAGAGCGAAGCCAGAAAATATATCAAAACAAGAATAAAGTCATGCGTTATGGAATTGTAAGAAGGAAAAGGAACTAAGTTGCACCAAACCAACAATAGTTTAAATAGCTTTGTGCTTAGTTTGTGGGTTATATTAATTGATCCTACTATTTGTTGCTACAAAGGGGGGTTATATGATCTCATGTTGAGAAAACATGAGAATAGTTACAGGTGAGTTATATCTTCTCATTTGTAATAGCTTTCTTCCATATTAACTAATATGTGTAAGAGAATTGAGAGGAATGTGTTACCTTGAAGAGGGAAGATGGTGATGGTGATGGTGATGGTGATGGTGATGGTGGAGTCTGACAAGCTCCTTTATGGCGTTGTAACGCAGAAAGAGTTTGTCGCCATCCAGCGCCTTTTCTACCCGTTGACCAGATCCAAGGACAGAAATGTCTATGTTGCTTGATTGGATCAAATTCCATCTGTTTGTTTGACGTCAGTGACGTTCCTGTATCTTCACACAGAAAGATGTGTATAAGCATAGTTTAGCTGAACAATTTCTCCTAATGGGAGCTTTCAAACAATTAGCTATGAGCATAGTCTCATTAGTTTGGATAACAATTACTGCTTGTAAAAACTCAGTCTTAGCAATTTACCTGCAGTTGAATCCTTTGGTTTGTTGTTTTCAGGAAGATTTGATCTTACTACCATCATTTGTTTGTTGTTGCTTTGTAGTGCAATATCACTCTCTATATCAGTTGAGTTTCTTCCTCCAGCAGCCTTCTCTCCTATATCATTCACCACTTTATCGCTATTTTGTGTAACATCACCGGTGTTCTCTGCAGTTTTACTCTGTTGATCCTGAATTGAACTGACATCCCCATGATCATGATCTCTGGAGTAAGAAGCAAGTCTTGACCTCAAGTTCCTCCCGATAATAGGCAACGATATTGTTGCTTTGAAGTTTTGCTTCGTCGCTGGGGGTCCTCCTGCTATGGTAAACTGTAAGCTTGAAGGTTGTTTTTGAAGGGTACCACCCCTGGGATGTTTATCTGTATTAATTTCGGTATCACCAGTGACTCTACACAACTCTAGTGGTCTCGGAACAGTTGAGAAAACCCATAGACCAACACAGGCGCCACAGAGCTTGCAGTCCAGTACAACAGAACTGGGATCAGAGTTTAATGTGTCAGGAAGAGTTGGATTGTCATTATTCCCTGAATCTCCATTTGGAATCAAGGTTGAATTAGAGATTCTTAGAAGCTCGCGGGTAGCAGTTTCTGGCAGTAAATCAATAGTATCTGTACCCCTAGCAGTCTCACTCGATTTATCTTTGCAGTCCACAATATAAGGAAGTGCCCGCGGTTCCCAGCCAGATAAACTGATAAGTTTTTGTGCCTGCAAATATCAATGCATCAGTATTACTATCAGATGATACAAAATACCAAAAGCCTCTCAGAAAAGATGTCATCCATAGTCAATAAAGTGATCATATGAACAACATTAAATGAATCAAGAAGAAGAAATTGGACAAACCAAAGTAAAATCTATTGATAAAGGCACAATAAACGAAGGATCAACCTATTGTACCAAAATCATATAGGTACCTAAAAAAGAAAAACATGGACATGGAAATGAAATAGGCTGAAACAATAATAATAATAATAGCATTGCAAAGGGCTCTACGTTAACTAGAATAATTCAGAATTTTTTGTGAAGGTCAAACCTGGTAGAAAAGTTGAGCAGGACTTGCTCCAACATGATTGATAAGGGATTCTTTTTGAGAACATTCGGCTGAAGTGTCGCCAGATGCAGGTGATATAGGTCGTTTGAGAAATTCCTCCAGATCTGAGCTCCTCATGTACTCAATGGCTGATGGTGAAATAATAGGCAGGGACAAAAGTCGAAGTAAAGCTTCTGACCGCTCTTCATGTCTATCAACTAAATCTTGCGGTGTCATTGAAGGAAACTCAGAAAGCGTTTCTTCGCATGAATTATCTATCCATGGACAAAGTAATTTGTGTCCACTATCCAACTTTAAGCTGAAGACAGATGCCGCTTTCTCCACTGAAAGATCACATAGAAGATATCCAATTGCAGTGAGGACACGCCACAAAACCACTATATCAGAGTATCCGTTACATAGAGATGATTTTACAAAAAAAAATGTGTTAACCATACCTTGTTGCTTTGACCAAGAAGATGGGGCTGAAAAATAAAGATGAGCTCCACAAGATTCACAAGCTATAGAATCTGCGTCATCATTCACCCACCCTCTCCTCGCGCAATTTACAGCACTAATAACCTACCACCACCACACACCAAATACATATAATCAGCTGAAAATTTCATAACGAGAACATACCAACCACCAGATCGAAATGACTTGAATGCTAATGGAAGAAAAATGTCGTTTAAAAGGTCACAAGAAGCAGACCTGGGGCTTGGCGAACCATGTCATTGACTTAAAAGTAGCTAGCCTCCTCATAAGATCCCCTCTATCCCATGGCCTGCAAAGACCAGACGGTGATGAACCCGCAGCTACTTTCAAAGCTGAAGACCTATCAATGGTAGCTAATCCCGTCTTTGGCTCAACCAATGCTAATGCAGACGAAGGATTTGGACGCTTCCTGCCTCTTGATTGTTGCTCTGCAGATGAACTACAGAGACCAAACGAATACATAAGCTGATGCAGAATCATAACATGAACACATAATTCACAAGCTCTGATGCAAAAAAATATCACAAAATCAACCAAGTTCTGAGGTTAAGCAATCTCCACACTCCAATCAGCGAAAAACGATTCTGGAAATCTGAAACTAAGATACGGGAAGATGAATCGATCCATGAAATAAGAAACCGACCTGGTTGAGGAAGAAGGAGGCTGAGATTTCGATGGGGTAAAGAGCTTGTCCATGATTTGGTGGAATCTCTTCTCCGAGTCTTGTGCCATTGTTTATCTTCGAGAAAAAAACGCAGCTTCGTCTTGCTTGTCTTCCTCTTCCTACAATCCTATAAACCCTAAATCCGTACAGATTCGCCTCCGTCTTCTTCGTCGCGGCTCAGGTGAACGAACGAGTGGGTTTAGATGGCGGTGGCGACGGAGTAACTCCAAAACGATGGGATCTCGTGTCGTTTTAGTCCTCTTCTGACTCAGCAAATCCAAAAACTATAAAATATTTTAGTTATTTCGATGAATAGTCCCTATATTCTTAATTAGTCTAAGTATCACCCAAATATTTTTAAATTAGCTTAAAAAGTCCAAAAAATACAAAAGTTCATCAAATTAAACTTTACGAAATTAATTCGAGCAAATCTCAGGAAAAAAAAAAAACAGTTTTTTCTTAAGTAGTTGACGTATTTCTTTCAAATTTCAAATAGCAATAAGTCAAAACAATATCTAGTAGATATCCCTCAAGTTGTGGACAGGCCAAACGAAACGAACAAACCTAGCTGCAACTCTCTCTCTCACACTACTTAAACTCAAACCTCGATATTAACATTTTCTCCAAGAACTTATCAGTCAGAAAGAAAAGAAAAATTCAATGGGTTCACAAAAGACTGTTCTCCTTTCAATCTTAGGATTGTTTTACGTGGTTTCACTTGTGTCATGCACTGAATTTGAAGCTGGAGGAGAAAATGGTTGGATCATACCACAATCTAGTAACCAGAGTGATATGTTTAACCAATGGGCTTCCAAGAACCGGTTTAAAGTTGGCGACACTATCCGTAAGATTATATTATGTTTTCTTCTTTTATAACTTATCAATGATCATCATCGTAATGCAGATTTTGACATTTGTTTTTGGTGTGGTGTGGTGTGTAAAGGTTTCAAGTACAAGAAAGATTCGGTTTTGGTGGTATCAGAAGAAGAGTACAAGAAATGCCAGACGACGAAACCGGAACTTTACTCGAACCACGACGATACGGTTTTCAAATTAGACCGACCAGGTTTGTTTTATTTCATTAGCGGCGTCGCGGGCCACTGTGAGAAAGGTCAGAAAATGATCATTAAAGTCATGGAGGTTGAGCCTACGCCGCAATCTTCTCCACCTTCTTCGTCCCTACACTCTTCAACTCACAAGAGTAACCACGCCGTGAGGAAAACGAGTTGGTTCATTGGTGTCGGTTTAGTTACAATTTCGATTCTGGTTTTGACGTCTCTTAGTCTTGTGTAGTTTTGGTTTTAGACTTTTTATTGTATGGAAGGAAAACCATACGACTAGGTTATGGCGGTTCACCCGTGGACTTTTAATCCGGTTTAGGTTTTAGTGATCCATTTGGTTTTTTGGTGACTTCACAGCTATAAAATAAATGAAACTCTTCTCTTATTTAAGAGTTAAGTATCCTGTTGACAAAAAAAAACAAAAAAAGAGTTTATTATCCATTATATTATAATTTTATTAACTCCTAGTTTTATTAAAATACAAACGTTTCACCTTCTTTTGATCATATAAATTTATCATATTTTTACACTTGTTAATTGTTATAACGAAATGGAAGTGACAGTCTGATACGCCCAACCATGAAACTGTACAATTTTTTCAACAAAAACTTTAAAAACATCCGAACATACAAATCAACTGAAAAACGAAAAAAAATGGGAATGCAAGTTGTGGATACCACGAATGTTACTTGTCCGTTGACACCTTAACAAAAATCAACCAAAATATTATTCTTAAGCGTTTAAAACCTTATATTAAAAACAAGATACGGATACATTAATCTATTTTTATTCATAATAGATGGTCAATATCACATACATCCAACGGCTACTAAGAGATGCACGTGGTTTGTCATAGTTGGTTCAACTTTTATACACAAAAGTCTCGAGGTACAACGTGAGAAGCTCTAACAAAACGTGAAGGTCACAACTATTATCAAAGGCATGTACAACACACACGAACACAAATAGAGACAAAGACAATGATTGTTCAGACAAGTTTCGTACCTATTTGATTCTCTACAATTCCTCTCTCTCACCAAACTCACATACACAATTTCTCTCTTTCTCCAAATGTTTATATAAATACACCCACATATAGACCTAACTCGCATCACAATTGTGAACAAAGAACGTTTCTTAGGAGAGAAAACTTAAAACAAAGGTTGAGAGAGAAATGAGGAAGTTTGGTGTATCATTTTCCGGCGTGAGCCTATTACTGACCGTGCTTCTAGCAGCAGCAACCGCGGCAGCGGAATACTATAACTACGGAAATGCTCTTGACAAGACCTTTTTGTTTTTTGAGGCTCAGCGATCAGGAAAGTTGCCAGCTGCTCAACGTGTCAAATGGCGAGGCCACTCTGGTCTCAAGGATGGTCTTGCTCAAGGCGTAAGTCCATATACACACATATTAATAATGTATTAGTCAGATTCATATTATCTAAATTTTTACAAAAATAATAGTTCCCGTTAAATATCATTCGACTAGGATATGTGATAGACTCTCTCTGTTTCAAAATATAGGATATTTTGAGTAGAGCACGCAGATTAAGAAATGACTACTTTAAAAAAGTTCAACCAATCATAAAAAAGACTGCATAATATAAAGTATTAAACTAATATAAAAGTTACATAGAAACTTGAAAACATCTTATATTATGAAACAAAAAAAACTTCTTTAAAACATCCTATATTATGAAACGGAGGGAGTAGTGGTTTGTACTTGTGTCGTTAATGTCACCATCATAAATATGAATTTATATGAATAACACTAAAATTAATATAAAGATATTAACTGAAAAAGATGTAAAATGTACAAGGATATGTTGTCGTCAAGACAAAATTTGCTAGATTTTACTTTGTAAGACCCTCGAAAGTGCTAATTCCAATAAGAAAACATCATGTAATAAAATGAAATTGAGGTTTTGTGTGTGTATGAATAAATAGGTGAGCTTGGAGGGAGGATACTATGATGCAGGAGACCATGTGAAGTTCGGTTTACCAATGGCCTTTGCAGTGACAATGCTATCGTGGGCAGCGGTTGATAACCGGAAAGAGCTATCCGCTTCGAACCAGATGCAACAGACACTGTGGTCAATCAGATGGGGTACTGATTACTTCATCAAGGCTCATCCTCAGCCAAATGTTCTATGGGGTCAAGTTGGAGATGGAGAATCAGACCATTACTGTTGGGAACGAGCAGAGGACATGACCACTTCAAGAACAGCTTATAAGCTTGACCAGTACCATCCTGGCTCAGACTTAGCCGGTGAAACCGCTGCTGCTTTAGCCGCTGCTTCCTTGGCATTCAAGCCATTTAACTCCTCTTACTCTGCTCTCCTCTTAAGTCATGCCAAAGAGGTTCGTTTGTGTATTTGTTCAACCTCTGCTTATTAACAGCTTAGGTGCAATGGGATTCTGTTACTTGTGTTATGAACCCGGTTCGGTTGAGATTCTAAACATTGTGAAACTTTTGTTATTGTGTGTTTTCAGCTCTTCTCATTTGCTGACAAATACAGAGGACTATACACTGATTCAATCCCAAATGCAAAACCTTTCTACATGTCATCTGGTTACTCGGTATAACACTGTTGATCTCTTAACATTTTTCATCATTCATCTCTCCAATTATCTTCTTCCATTGAATGTTGTTCCAATACTAAAATGTCTCTCTGTTGGGTAATATCTTAAAGGATGAGCTTCTTTGGGCTGCGGCTTGGCTACACCGCGCTACCGGGGATCAGTATTACTTAAAATATGCTATGGACAATGCTGGTTATATGGGTGGAACCGGCTGGGGGATGAAAGAGTTCTCTTGGGATAACAAATACGCCGGTGTTCAAATCCTTCTCTCCAAGGTATAATCTTCCGGTTAGTTCAAGAATGTTTTCTCGCGGTTTCAAGAATACTAATCTTGATTCTTTGTTTCATTTGTGTGTGTATAGGTCTTGTTAGAAGGGAAAGGTGGTGTGTATACTTCGACATTGAAGCAATATCAGACGAAAGCTGACTACTTCGCTTGTGCTTGTCTCAAGAAGAATGGTGGTTACAACATTAAAACAACAGCTGGTGGGTTAATGTATGTTCGAGAGTGGAACAATCTTCAATATGCATCTGCGGCTGCGTATATTCTCGCAGTCTACTCAGACTATCTCTCTGCAGCAAATGCTAAACTCAATTGTCCTGATGGTTCGGTTCAACCTCAGGCGCTTCTTGACTTTGCCAGATCTCAGGTCATTCTCGAATCCTCCTCCCAAGAAACCAAAACAGTTTCCTTGTTGGTTTAACTCTGCTAACTGAGTTTTTTTTCTTTTTGTTTGCAGGCTGATTACATTCTTGGAAAGAACCGTCTAGGAATGAGTTATGTAGTTGGCTATGGACCGAAATATCCAATCCGTGTTCACCATAGAGGCTCTTCAATCCCTTCAATCTATGTTCAACGTTCTTCTGTGAATTGTGTACAAGGATTTGATTCTTGGTACAGAAGGTCTCAAGCTGATCCTAATATTATCTATGGTGCGCTTGTTGGTGGACCGGACCAGAACGATTACTATTCCGATGATCGCTCAAACTACGAGCAATCGGAACCAACTTTATCTGGAACAGCTCCACTTATTGGCCTATTCGCTAAACTCTCTGGAAACTTAGGTAACTAAACAATAAACCTTGATCATGTAGTCTTTTAGCTTTACTATCTTATGATCCATGACTCATTGAGTAATGTAATGAAATTTTGTAGGATCGTATGGAGGAGGATCATCTAAACCTTATCAAACTACAAAACCACCAGGTTTGATCTTTGTCTACTAACAGCTTTCCAATGCAACTTTTATAGAGTGTCTGATTCTCATTTTCTCTGAAACTGTCACAGCTTCATCGTACACAGCAACACCAACAACATATTATAGTCCAAAACAATCAGGTGCACAAATCGAGTTTCTTCACTCGATAACTACCAACTGGATGGCCGGCAACACAAGATACTACAGGCACAAAGTGATCATCAAGAACAATTCTCAGAAGCCCATATCAGATCTCAAGCTTAAGATTGAAGATCTCTCAGGACCTATCTGGGGATTAAACCCAACGGGACAAAAGAATACGTACCAGCTTCCTCAATGGCAAAAGACTTTGAGAGCAGGACAAGCTTACGACTTTGTCTATGTACAAGGCGGTCCTCAAGCTAAAGTCTCAGTTTTGAGTTACAACTAATTCATTTTACTATTTCTTTTTGTTTATGCTTTTGAGTGAAAGATGTGGAAGTAGCCAACCAAGTTGAGACTAATTCTGAGAAATGTAAATTTGTGTCCCTTGGGAGAGAATGTTAGTCTACCTAAACAACTGGATCGTACTGAGGCTCATATAAAGAAGGACGAATATAATAATTAGATTTAACACCCAAAGCACTCAAAATTGAGCTTAATTTAACATTCAGACAAAAATTTAAGGTTCTGACAGAAACGAAACTAGAACAAAAAAGAAACAAAACGATAAAAGGATGCCAAGTATCACAAGTTAACAACATAAGAAGAGACTTTTCTTCTACAGAAGCTTCTACTCGAAATCGCCGAAGGTAGTCTTCTTACCTGAGGGAGTAAAACTAGGTCTTCCACGACCACCGCGGCCGCCATCTCTACCTCCTCTGCCACCACTGAAACGACCACCGCTGTTACCAAAACGACCACCACGGCCGCTGTCTCTACCTCCTCTACCACCCCTTCCACCACTGCTCCTTCCACCATTACCCCTTCCACCAAATCCACTAGAGTTATCTCTCGGTCTAGGCTCATCAACTACAAGACCCCAACCTCCCATGTCACTTCCATTTAGTTCCAAAGCCTTCTCTTTACCTTCTGTAAACTCAACGTAAGCAATTCTGAAAAGAAACATTTATGTAGTTAGCATCTAAAATTTAACAGATAGAATTCACAAACTGGTCACACAGATAAGGAGGACGAAATCACAAACCCTTTGGAAGCACCAGTTTCACGATCTGTGGGAACAGAGACCCTTGTGATCTCACCGCATGAACCGAAATGTTCCCTCAATGCGTGCTTGATATCTTCCTCAGACTGAGAAGAGTCAAATCCCTTAACGAAAACAGTTTGACCATCACCACCACCACTTCTGAAGTTGTTGCTATAATTTGCAGAAGAGAGAATATAATCAACCAATGAAACAATTTTACAGAAACAAATCTCCAACACATGGAAAAATTAACCTACCCTCCGCTTTGAGGGGTGAATGCAGGTCTCTCGCCTCTCTCTTGAGCAATATCAAGACGAATCTCACGGCCGAGTAAAGGTCTACCATGTAATTCCAGAGCCTAAAGTACAACAGACGTTAATCAGCAATCACAGTCTCAAATTACTACTAAAATATTTGTATTCAAGAGTTAAAAACGACTCTCACCTTCTGTGCTTCTTCCGCAGAAGCAAACTCAACATGGCCAAATCCCCTGAAACTTCCATCTTCTCTACTGGTAGAGAATCGAACATCAACAACTTCACCAACTTCCTTGAAGAAATTCTCGCTGCAAATGAGGATGAGACATCGGGTCATGAAAACTTTCACCAAGAGAAGAGAGATCAAAGGTCAAAGAACTTACACATCTGATCTTTCAATATTGAAAGAGAGATTGGCAGCAAAGAGTGTCTTTGATCCGCCAGCAGCAGGAGTGGATGGAGTCTTTGGCTAAAAATCAAAGAATTGCATGATGCACAAAATTAACATCAAAATAACCAAACAAAATCAGGATACAATATTACAATATATAAAAGATACTATCAGAAGGATCTCCATTACCTGTTTTGCACTTGATGCATCCACCATTTCTACATCGGAGCTCTGTTTTAGTTACAGAAAAATATAAATAATATTAGTAACTTGCAACAAGAGATAGAATAATAAGCTTCAGTAGCTAGCCTCCATAGATATTAAAGTGCAAGGAAACATTGCTCGTACCTTTTTCATTGGGGTTTCTTTCTCGTCTTCACTTTCATCTTCCTCAGATCCGCTGGAATCATCACTACTGCTCTCCTTTTTAGCCTTCTTCTGGGCAGGTTTCTCATCTTCACTTTCCTGAAAATATCAAGACCCATGAATGAAGTCAATTACAGAAATATAAAGAATGCAAAGCTGCTATAAAGTACCACAAGAAAATCAAATTAAATATGTTAAGCCAACCTCCTCAGAATCTTCATCTGATGAATCGGAGCTGCTTGCAGCCTTGGTAGCTACCTTAGCAGGAGCTGCCTTCTTGGCAGCAGGTTTCTATTTTCATAAACGAAGTAGTTAGAGATCCATTAGAAAATATAAAATAATATTCAAGTATAAGATATTACAAGTATGAGAAAAAAGTTATCACCTCATCCTCAGATTCATCATCTGAGTCTTCGTCGGATGAAGAATCTTTAGCAGCTGGCTTGGCACTCTTAGCAGCAGGTTTCTTTTCAGCTTCCTAGTTATTTTCAATTAGTAAGTTAGTTAATTATATAAGTTTTCCCACAAATTACTCTAAAGGTGCATCTATCTTCTATCTTATGAGGTCCTTACATCATCATCAGATGAATCCTCGTCAGATGAACTCTCTGCCTTGGCCTTTACAGCGGCTTTCGCAACTACCGCTGGCTTCTTTGTTGCAGCAACTTCCTGAAATTTTTAATAAAAAACGAAGTCTTTTAGACGCAGCTCAAATGATAGAAGGCTTAAAAATTCCATAACATATAAAGAAATTAACCTCGTCTGAAGAATCCTCCTCAGAAGATGAGTCATCCTTAGACTTCTTTGCAACAGTTCCGTTGGTAGCAGCAGCCTTCTTGGTTGCTGGCTCATCGTCTGAAGAGTCGTCAGATGAGTCATCACTGCTTGAAGCAGCCTTCTTGGCCGGAACTTTCTTAGCCTGACATATATTAGATATGGTCAGAAATCACAGTCAAATTCAATACTCAGACCAACAAATAAATCAAAGACAGAAGTAGTTATACCTTCTCCTCTTCCTCGGAATCAGAGTCTGAGGAGTCAGAGCTCTCAACCTTCTTCGGCACCTTCTTCTCAGATTTCTCCTTCTGGACAGCAGCAATCACGTCTTTCTTCTGCTTCTTAAGACTCACTTTGGTATCAACATCATCCTCAGGCTCTCTCTTACCTAAAAGAGAAGAAACAATCAAAATTATTAAAATCAATAACAGTTCAAAACTCAACATTCAAATTTAATCTCAACACTAAAGGTTTCAAATTCAGGATTCACAAGTCAATATACTATAGAGAGCGCTTATTATATTCAAGCAATATATATTCCCAAACTAATGAATAAAGAGCTCAGAGCTCATATACGTTCAGGAGTTAAGCAAATCAAACAACTTATTCCAATAGCCAGCCATAGCAGAACGAGCAATATAGATATTAAAAATGAAAACTTTCAAATCAAAACTAGTTGTGTAGCAGAGGGCAAAGCATCTGAGGTACAAGGAAGCCAAAGTTTATACCTTTCTTCAAAGGCTTAGTGGCCTTAACCGCAGCAGGAGCTGCAACAACCTGAAAATCCAAAAGAAAACAAATAAAATCTCGTTAAATACGCAGGACCAAAACATGAACAGAGATTCAAAACAGAGTAAGAAGAAGAAGAAGAGAGAAGGAAGCCATAAAGGGGGAGAAGAAGGTTACCTTGGTGGCGGATTTAGGTTTACCCATGGAGGAACTGAGAAAAGAGAGAGAAGACTGCTAGGTTTTCGAGAGAGAGAGTAAAAGAGAGGCGAAAAACCCTAGACAGCTGCGTGAAGATATTTTTCTTAGCTTAGGGTTTTAGAACATGTATTTATAACCATTTTGATTCAGGTTTGGGGGCATAAGGGTCTTTTTCGGTTTTATCATCTAACGGTTGTCTCTTCGCGCGGATTATTTGATCTGTACCGTCCACGTGGAAAATATCTAATTTTTCTTTATTTGCTAGATATTTTTATATTTCGTATCAAGTGGCAACGGTTAGAAATAGGTCAAAGCGGAGGAGTAGAGCGCCTCCTTTTCTCTCTGTAATGGGCTGGAAGTTTTAGTGGGCTTTTTAGCAGGTTCGGGTTTTAGTTAAAACATGATTTGTGTGTCTTACTTATTCATTTCTGTCCAGCTTCTTTCTTCATGTTTCTGTTTTTTTTTCCTAGTACAAAAAGAGAGAACCTTAAAAATCGGTTTTGTGTAGTAAAAGTACAAAAATATAAGGTGTAACATATAAATCAGATTAATTATTTTATAAAACTACATTATTTCAAAACATATTATTTTAAAATCACTATACAATTTTATGTTTTTCTAACATGCATTTTGTAACTTAGATAAATAATATATTCGGCTAATTTGATAATTATGTTTATGGTAATCATCATGTTTCCATGATTTGCAATGAGTTCAAATTACTTAGGGTTTCCGTTGTTCGTAAAATCGATTCGGCTACATTTGGAAAGTAACGGTAGCTTTTTTTGTGTGCATATTATGGAAACGCTGATTTATCAAAAATTTAATTACAACGCTTGATTTCAGTTTGTGGTGTTGCTTTCAAATGTCTGAGATTTTCCCCTGATCCGATTGAAGTCATCAAAGAATTTTTTCTCCCAAAAATATGTGCGCTAGATACACCCGTTGAAGATTCTCTACTCATTCCTATTTTTCAACTAAAACGTATTCAAAATCTCTTGAAATCAGTTTTTTTTTATAAGTAATTGTTAAGTTTGAATAATGGTGGATATGAGATGATTTACATAAATTCTTAATTGAATAACAAGAGATTCTAAACTATTTTAAACCATTTCAAATAAATATCATTTTCAATAACTTATGATTTGCAAAGAGATTTTAAATCACAAGTTTAATAACAAATGTTTTTTTTTAAACCAAACTAAATTTCAACCCGCGGTACACCGCGGGTCTATATTTTTTTAATTTGTTTATTACTTGAAAGTTATATTTGACTTTATGTAAAATTGTGAGAAACAATTTAATTATTTCTTCTTTTTGGTTTTTGTGCATGTAAATGTGAGTATGGAATACGAAATTGTGCTGTCTCTAGATTATTAGGGTTTAATAATTCTAACATGCGGTACACTGCGAGACGATTCATTTAAACTAAAATATAAAACTATAAGCTGCATTTGTTTAATTTTTTTGTTTTATTTAGTGTTTAAAATTGTATAAGTGTATTTTGATAGTTAATATTAGGATTTAACCCATAGTATACCGAGAACCAATTTATTTTTACATAATCGTAATTTATTCAAGTTAATTAAATATGTCTAATATTTTAATATTGATAAATACTTTTAATGAATAATTTTGTAGCACCAAGATAATGATATTTCAAATTTACATTAATACTAATCCAAACCCATAAAACTATATAACCCGTGAATTTGAATGGTAGACCAAAAATAAAATAAGAGGTATTGAACCCGGAGAAGAGTAAACAAAAAGAGGGGGAGAGACATTTATAAAGCATAAAAACTTTAAATGTCACTATTGTGGACTGTTTTCCATCAGCAAAAGAACATAGAGGTCGCAACCTTATCATTCAGTTGTGGCATGGGAGACAATGGACTGCCCCAGATTCGGTGATCCCTCCATGGCTTGAAGAAGTTTTAGACATCTCTACATATTTCATCACAGTTCTATCTGTGCAACTTCCAAATGAGCATAGCAAAGAGGTGCATTTTTTATGTTTTGTTGGTGATGTTAACTTGAGAATAGGGGTCAACATTATTTATAGGCGAGAAATTAAGTTGAATATGTCCACCTTTTCATGCAATAGATTGAACGCATTAGCAACTAATTAGGGATTTAATATTCGCATAATATATATATATATAGGAATATGCCAAGTTTATATTATTAGACTAATTTTGATTAATTTTGAGCCATAAATTTGTTTCTTTATACGATTTTGTATATAGAAATTCAGGAAAATTATATTTTAGAATTAAATGTGGTGATTAATTAGGAATATAGAAAAACAAATGTAGCTGATTTATAGGCTCCTCATAAATTTATATTTTGAAATTGATTATTATAAAATTTTGTAGAAATATTTTAGAAGAATGAAAATGGAAAATTATATTTCAGATTTAATAGGGAGATAAATTAGGAAATCTTTGTTTTTTGTTAATGGAAAACGACTAAATCAATATTTTTGTTTTATAGTTTTATTTTTAAAAATCTCTAATTATAATGACATGAGATGTAAATATATATCAACTTCAAGTCTTCTTAGCCAAAACTGCTGCAAAAATGTTGTCATGTGTTAATTAAAATATTTAAAATATATTTAAAATATTTAAATATTTATCTTCAACTCCAACTCCAATTTCTATATTTAAAATAGTTATCTAGAGGATAGAAAATTAGGAATGGAGTTGTCACACGTTAAAGAAGGTTGTTTCAATCTCTATATTTTCGGATAAAGAAAGATATGTTTATAGATTTATTTTTTTCTAATGATATGCGAGTTTAGTGTGGAAGAAATTTCGGAGGATTAGATTTTGAGTATGGTAATAATTGAATGGAGATTTTGAATTAGGTTGTTTAGATTATTTTACGTATAGCTAATATTATAGACTGTTTTTAATATTAAAATAAAAAAAGAATAATAATAATGACATATTTGTAAATAGTTCTCAACTTGAGGCCTTATTTGCTAAAATTGCTGTGAAAATGTTAATATAGATTTTTTTTTTAAATCCAAAACGACATATAGTCTTTTTTTTTTTTTGTCAACCATTGGGCCACAGGAAGCGTGACTCGATCCCTGGTGTGATGTTGCCTTCTACAATTGGACTTACCTTTTGCCACTGCACTAAGGTCACTTCACAACATATAGTTTTTTTTAATTGTAAAATCAGAAAAAAAAACTCTGTCTATTTTTTATTTAGACGTTTGATACCTCGCTTTTTTCTGGAATAAAAGGACTTCATTTATTTAATTTTTTCATAAAAAATATTCTTACGAAAAAAATCGAAACCGAAACATCTTTTTATATAAATAAAACAATTAAAATAAATCAACATAACTAAAAAATTTAACCCTAAAATTATTTAAATAGACTCAAATACTTAACATTATCTAAATAATACAATTAAAACAAATCAACATAACTTAATAAGTCAAGAAAAGACCCTAAACTTATATTTGAATTTTAAACCTAACATATTTATAGTTTTAATCATAAAATCTAAACTCTAACCATTTTTTGTACAATATAAACTTAAACCGACATATAATTTCGTTTAATTGTAAAATCTAAACCCTAATTAACCATTCTTTTGTTAATCCAAATAGACACAATTTATTTCATTTAATAGTCAAATCTAAATTGGAGTCCTCCTTTATACACTCCAATGACATATAATCCTACTATATTAACTGAGAAGTACAGATATGAAACTAACCTTAAAATGTGTAAAAATTACATTCAATTGTCATTAGAAAAACTTAATTAAAATTAATTAATTAATTAAATAAATATAATTAATTAAAAAACGAAAATTGGGGACACATAAAATAAAATAAATTGTTGAAAAGTAAAAAAAAAATCTATTAGAATCAAAAATAATTTGTATTTTAAAGAAAAAAATTAACAGCTAAGATTTTAAAAATCTAATCGAATAAAATCTATATAACTACAAATTTTATCAAAAAAGCTTTTCGGGTTAATTTTTTTTTATCAAAAATCAAATATAATAAAATATATAACAGTTCCGTTTAACGGCTTAGATTTTAAAACTTAATAAATAAAAAAATAAAAGATATAGATATTGTATCTTATCTATTTAAAAAAAATTATATTTTTCTTTTAGTCACCGTTCTTTTGGAAAATAAAACTAAGTTGAGATTTGAATATATTTAATGTTTGAAGGTGCTTATTATAGACAAGAAAGGGAAGCCACTGAAAAAAAACAATGACTTTTGTTTTTTAAGAGGTTTTTCAGAACCTTCACTAGCTATATTTAATTGCTCTTTTCACATGTTAGTTATATTTTTTTAGTTAGTTCACAACTATATCAAAGATTGCGTTTAATTGACAAAGGTTTAAACAGTTTTATTCATTACATGCAAATATTTTATTGACAGGTTTTCAATAAACATATTTAAAATACAAAATTTTAATATAAACGAACTGAATTTTTAATCACAAATCTTTATAAATAACATAATAACAAAATAAATTATCAAAAATTTTCTTCAAAAAAAAGTTCAGCCCGCAGTTTTCCGCGGGTTAGTACCTAGTTTTGTTTAATTGTAAAATCTAAAATCGAATCATGTGTTATAAACCCAAAACGATATATAATTTTGTTTAATTATAAGATATAAACCCTAACCCCTCTTTAACAAACCTAAACTGACATATCATTTTGTTTAATTGAAATATCTAAACCCTAATTTTCATTTATACACTCAAACCAACATATAATTTCAGTTAATTGTAAAATCAAAATTTTAGTCTTCTTATATAAATTTATAACTTGAACATAAACTTTGTTTAATTGTAAAATCTAAACATAAAATAGTTTAATAAAAAAGCAATTTGTTTTATTTTTCTTATTTTAATTTTGATTTATTTTCTAAATATAACATTACATAACATATTGTTGTATTTTGAATGGCTAATTAAAGGGATAAATAAAAGAGTATCACTTCTGAACCTAAGAATTTTTCTTTTGAAAATGTCTATCTCGATCACAATCTCTTAGTGGGCCTCAAGTCATATATTCGCTCGTAGACATACCCTTATCTAACAGCTGGTATGCTACGTCCGAGAGACTTTATATACTTGTTTACCAATTCTATAAATCATCAAGTGATATTTTTCCGTGTTTTGTTTTCACTCGCACGGTTTTGACAATCATTTTCCGGACATCCATCCAAATTTTACTGCTTAACCATGCTTAAGTGTGGAGTTCTATTAGGATGAAATCTAGTATTACATTATAACCTTGCGTATAGGCGGATGCTAATCTAATTTTCTTCTAAAACACACAATTTTAGGTTTTTCAATTTTAAATTCTACAATTAAAATACTACAACAATAACATTCACAATCACAACCAAAATATCTATAACAAAAAATCTAAAGCCACAACTAGAAGTCTAGAACCAATCAGGCTCATTATCTATGGATGGAATGAAAGCATCCCTAGCGTGGTAAATTGCAATTCCGGAGTAATCGCGGAGACGCAGACAAGACAATACATGACCATCCACACATTAAGGGAAAATTGATCCAACTGGCTTTGACTATCTTTTACAACTATTAACCCGCAACTACGCCCTGAATTACGTTATAGTAGCTCTTCCACCTTTTTTGGTGTGGATTTTGTAAGAATATACTTATTGGTTATTTATATGTAAAGGGAGTAATGATCAGATATTTTTTTGTTTTCTCTTCTCAATTGTCTCTTATTTTTAACATAAAACAACCCAGCAACAAGCCAAACAACGAATAAAGCTGGAGACAAGGCCTAATAAAAGAAACTAAAGCTTGAGAGTGATACGGGACAATAAAACCGACATGAACTACTCATCCGGAGCCACTAGAAAATTCTACCACCGAACAAAGGAACAAGAAGGCCACATTTTCAATCAATGGAAAGCATGGAAAGAGAAGCAGACGCATAACTACAAAGCTCACAAGCAGTCGTAGGCAAGGGGAAACCGCGAACAAAGAACACAAATATGACAATTAACAAGAACAAATAACACGATCGAGAATCTCAGTTCTTGGCCACCTAATCTTCATCCTAAAGAGTCTAAATCTATAACTTTGCATCCCCACTAGTCACTAGAGGTTAGCCTTACAAGAACAGACCAAGGAAGACCACATGAGAAACGTGCATATTCAACTAAACGAGGGGGGGGGGGGGTATTGAACAAGGATTTTAAAAAATTTGGTGGATTTTCATTTATGTGAGACTTTGAAAGATTTCCAACTATTTGATGGAGTTTTAGAAGATTTTTGTGACTTATTAATAAAATACTAATGATTATTTTATGAGATTTGTTAGAAGATTTTGTAGTATTTGGAAACGTTTGGGATTTTTGATGCTCAGCCTCGTCTTTATAACAATTCTCTATTCACTTTTTGATGCTTAGGCTCGTCTTTAGTTTCTACCAATAGAAGAGGAATAAAAAATAATAAAAAGGTGTTTACACATTATGAAGAGAAGAACACAAATCATTGGTGGTGTTGCACAGCCAGGTACACAAAACATGTTAAATTAGGGTTTGATATGGGCTTCCAACTCAAAACCAATTGAAAATGAGTGGGGAGACCCTAACTCTTTATATATTACTCAAGTCCTTTCATATCTATCAGATGAGGGATCTTTTCTCCACACGCCCCCTCGAGATGATGGCTCTTCTAGCCATTAATCTCGACAGAATCCATCACGCCCCCTCGAGATAATGTTATCTTTTTTTAGCTATCTCGATGGAATTGGGCCTTCCTTTTGGCCATCAATTAATAGGGTGATCGGGCCTCTATCCGGGCCGGACTAATTAACGGGTCAGTGTGTGTAGGCTCTGATACCATGTTAAATTAGGGTTTGATATGGGCTTCCAACTCAAAACCAATTGGCAATGAGTGGAGAGACCATAACCCTTTATATATTACTCAAGTCCCTTCATATCTATCAGACGTGGAATCTTTTCTCCACACGCCCCCTCGAGAAGATGGCTCTTCTAGCCATTAGTCTTGACAGAATCCATCAAAACACGATGATTGCATTCACTCTTCTGTTAGCATATAAAGGGAAACCAAATCAGTTTATGAAATGGAATCCTCAAAACTCATCTGCAGTTTCAGAGGATCAATTGGTATTTGAGTATGAGGATTTGAAGAAGAAGTGCGGAAGATATGTAGTTGGTTGGAGAATCATAATTTGGGTTCAATCTGAAGTTGGAAAGAGAATCCCAGTTTTGGGATAGTGAAGAACTGTGGAAAATTATTTTATTTCTTTGTTCATTTTACGACGAGAGTGATGATGAGAATATATCTTCCCTTCTTTGTGAACTCTTTTAAAATTTCTTCAAAATAACACCTTTTTTTTGTTGTCATCAGATAGAAATGAATGAACAAAAGTTTGGAACAAGAATGGAAACGAAAGCTAAGAAAAATACTTATTAAGTTTAAAGGTGAGATTTATTCATTCCTATTTCTCAAATAAAAATATATCCAAAATCTTTCAAAATCAGTCTTTAGTAGTTTTTGAAAAATACGTATTAAGTTTAAATAACATGATTTTTATAAATTCTTGATTAAATAACAAAGGATTGTGAATTATTTTGCATGATTTTATGTAAATACTAAATTCAATAACAAAGTAAATAACACCTGATTTTAGAAAAACTCCAAAAAAATTTAAAATCCTAGTGTCAATACCCCCTTTAGCCTATAGGGCTGGACCGGAAACCCAAAAGATGCCGGAGGAGAAAAAGAAAGCCGAGAGATGGGCAAGATCTAGCTCCTTGCGTTTCATGGCGCCGCCAAAATTACCAACACTAGGTTTGAACTTCTTCTTCTGTTTCTTTTTTTTTTTTCTCTCAAGAGAAATATATTATCAAACAGGCCACGAATAACAATATATCTCATATCGAGATTACATAAGTTTTAAAGGTCCAACAGGCCCCAAAGGCAAACCGCCGACCGAAGAATAAAATCTTTATGGGATGACTCAGTTACCGTGACACAAACGCTGCCCTCTCATCTGACTTGCTCATTCTCTGGTTTGCTGGTACTGTGATAAGATGACTCTACTGGTGGCTAACCCTAATCGTAATCATCGAAGAAGAAGATTGATGGAATCTAAGAAGACTATCTCGGGTGGGTGAAAGAGGGTAAATGCCAACCGTTTTTCTGGTTCGATTGCAACTTGTTTGGTTTATTTCTGGTTCACTTTGGTTCCTTCTCAACTATGGGTTTAACTAGCTTTTTTCATTTTGGGCTTATATTCTGGGCTCGGGCTCTGTAAACATTTTCTATCTCCTTATTTTAATTTGAATATCCTTTAAAAAAAAAAATCTTTATTTTGACTCCATCGATATCCACGTGTTAGAGGATGCGAGAAGGGATTCGTAATAGAAGATCATGTCATTGTAGTCAATGACAACCTTAAGGATGCAACCAAAAAAAATGCATATGAAAAGTGAAAAAGGATAAGACAAATCGAAAAGAAACAAAAATTGGGAGGCAGAGGAAGCGTGATGGAAGTATTTTTCCATGACTTCTTCCCTCCACTTGGTAAAACAGGGAGCTTCAATACCATTGGACCTCCCGTGATAACAATCGATTCGACTGATCTTTAGGCCAAACATAATATTTCTCAACTAGGTACAGGACCCGTGTGTTGCACGGGAGTATCCCTATTAAAATTTAATTTCATATAATTTGATGTTATATTTTAATTTCTTTAAGCTATACATTTTCATTTTTTGTTAATAGGCTACGTATTTTACCCCATATATGATCCCAAAGATCTGAATATAAAAGAATGTAAATCTTTAAATCACTTTGAATGTAGAAGAGCATATATTTCATTTTTAAAAAATTGTATTTCTAATTGGGTATCTGTTGTTGGATTTAGCAGCCTTAAATTTGACAAAGCCTATTATGTGTACGTTAGTAATATGTTTTCTACTGGGCTTTATAATATTGTTGAAGGCCCAACAGACAAACTTATTCGGCATTCCAATTGTTATCTCATTATAGATTATACACATGTTTTTTTTTCTTCATGGAGACCAAATTTGGAAAGCCGAAAAGAAAACAATAGGTGTCGGTTTGTTTGTTTTTTTTTCCAATAAATACAATGACATAAAGATGTAATTAATTAGAAAATTTGAGAGGACTTTACTAAATGGTGCACTGAGCTCTGTAATGTTAACACGTAAGCTTTTTTACTAAAATGTTTCTCTTTTAATATATGTGGGATTTATTTCTAATGCATTACATTGTAACCATATACAATCAGTTCAATAGTAATGAAATAAAAATGTTACAAAGAAAAGAAAGAAAAAACAACCGCATATTTAACATCTTATGAATTTATACATGCAATATATATAGACTTAGACCAAAGCAACAACAATACATTACTATGCTTCTTAATTACTTCTGTTTTTATTTTTTCTTTTTCTTATCAAGTCTTACTATTTTGCCTTGTTATCCAATACAGCTTCAGTTTTTGATGGTAGCCAAGACCGAGCTGATGTCGTCGGCGACGGACACAGCATCCTCGGCGGCTCCGGCAATTCCTTTTCTTGAAAATCCAGCACAGTAAAGATTCTTCTCTCCTTTCCAATGCTTCGGCATGGGTGCTTTAGGGAATCCATCCTTCTTCATCACGTACTCATAGTCCTGTGTATTATTTCACAAGAACACACATCATTGTCATATTTATTGAACCGGTTTTATTTTGTTTTAACTAGATGATTTTGGGGTACTTATGTTATAAATTATATTACCTCTAACCAATTGCAGACCGAGCTTTTGTAACCAGTCGCAAACACAATTGCATCAAAATCTTGTTCATGTCCATTTTCGAACGTTAAGGTCTTGTCTTTGATGCTTCCAATCCCACCATTGATAACCTAATAAAATTGCATTATTAGTTAGTTAATAATGTTTCCATTTAATCAAATTTACCACATATATATCATTAAAAGTTTAGTAATCAAGAAGCTTTGAACTATGGAAGATGGAGTACAATAATAAATTCTATGAGATTTTATCATTATTAATTTGTGTGAAATCAGTAGGATATAAAAGTAACCAGATTTGGCCTGAAAAAAATGCTTTCAGTTTTCTGATATGAAAATAAATTAGAATTGTACAAAATAAAATTGCCATGGTTTGAAAAGTGAGGTTTCTGAATACCTAAAATTGAGGGTTTTTTTTTGTTTTTGTGTTGTTTGGAAATTGTACACAAATTAGCCTTTTCTTTCCTCCTAAAAACTGTTTTCATATACAACCAAATTTTTAAAAACTGACACTGTTTGACCAAAAATGAAAAATAGAACTGACATTTTCTTTGGACAAAAAAAAACTGATACTTTCTATGCATTAAAATATATTATAAGTAAGATATCAATAAAGGCGAAAGATGAAATTTAATGGACAAAAAGGGTATAGGTACCTTAATCTCGCCATCGCGGATCTTTTGGACAGTTCCGACATCAATAACAGGAGCTTTTCCGGTAAAGAGTTTAGTTGCGAAAGGACCTTGTTTTGGTTGGAAGAGTCCGTACTTGGAGAGATCTCCGTACGCAAGATTCGATATAGTCGTCACCATTGTGTCGACCATTGTCACCGGAACATACTTCAGAAATGACATCCCCAAGTGTATCACTTCTTTAGTCACCACGTGTCTCTGCAAAGATTTTAAGAGTGAAACCCTAATGTTATACATACACATACATATATTTAATGTTCAAATGCACAAATCATATCGTAACTTAATACAAATTCTTTTTTTCTTAAATGAAACAATTCTTATTGTACAAGCCAAGCCACTATCAAATTCTCGTATGATATTTTTAGATCTCAATAATCATAACAAGTTTTTGTTCATGAATTGACAACAACCACACATGCATGACAATCTTTAACTTTCAAGCGTTACAAATAGATAATTTAAAGACAAAACCAACATTAATTACTTACCGGAGTTCTAATGAGTATGGTCGTATTTGCTCCGAAGTTGCAAAGATCAAAACTAATCTCCATACCGGAGTTTCCACCACCGACCACAAGAACATTTTTGCCATTGAAGTCACGACCGGACTTGTACCCACTCGAATGCACAATCTCGCCGGGGAAAGTGTCAATCCCATTCACCATGGGAATATTCCCATCTCCGTTCTCCCCGGTCGCAACCACCAGAAACTCCGACCAATACACCTCGGTCTCTCCGGTCACCGTGTTTTCCGCCTCGACCCTCCACTTGTTGTTGGACTCATCGAACGTTGAGAGTTTCACGGTACGGTTGTACCTAGGCTTTATATCGAACCGGGCAACATAAGCGTCAAGGTAGTTGACGAAAAGATCTTTGGGCATAAAGGTTGGAACATCGCGGCCGTGTGGCATGAAAGGCAGCTCGCAAAACTCTTTGGCTAAGTGAAGTTTGAGACGATCGTAGGCTCGTTTCTTCCAAAGCGATGCATAGATGTCTTCTTTCTCGAGAATCACGTTTGGGACTGAGTGTTGGTTTAGACAAACCGATGTGGCTAAACCGGCTGGTCCAGCTCCAACAATCACCACGACGGTTTCCATATTGTTTGAAAGATTCTCTTTGGTGTGTTTAATTTGTGATTACTGTGAGTTCTTCATTCGATGGTGGTTTGATATTATTTATACAAGAGTATCAGGAAATGGGGATATGTATCAGTGAAAAAATGTTAGTTTTGGAAATGGATATATGTGTGTAGATATTTTCAAAAATCAAAACGATAAAATTAAGACATCTTTACATCTTTTCACCATCTGTTAGCCAATGGTGAATGGTATTTAAGAGGGCAAGATTTTGTTTGCTATTTTGGAGCTATTTTAGTTAAGTGGTGCACATCAACAAGTCTTGGGGTTAGCATATACAGATCACCACAATTTTGAAACACATTAGGTTAAAAAAACGTAACTATATATGACGTTACATGAAATATGATCCACGTGGTTACTTCGAATGGGTGAATTGACAGAGAGGATGTATGGTCATATATTTCTGTTTTATATAAATTGCTGATTCATTTGACTAATGTATTAGTATTTGCCTATTTGCTATATTATAAAAAAATACTAAAATTGCTTAAGATGATAAAATTTGTTAGTATAATTTATCAGATTGTGGCATGTGTCGAAAAGTGTCAACATGTTATTATTATTTCTTTCTATAGAATTAAAACTACTAAGTACGTAATATACAAATATATTGAAAATAGCTAGCTAAATGATAAATTAACCATCTATATATATTTACTTTTATAGACAAATGCATAAGTACTTTGTCTTATTAACTATACAATTTTAAAAATGTAGAGTCAATTTTTATAAAATAAGTGCAATCATCTTTTTTAAAAAATATTGTGATAATATATACTGCATTATTAATATATACATTGTGACATTTTTCCTCCATTTTCTTTTTGTGAAGAAACTGATATATATTCTTTGTATCTAATTTTTTTTTTATGACAGATATATTCATTAAAATAAACTAATCAATATTTCTAAATTGGAGTGACACATGTTATCTAATTCCTTATATATATCACTCTGTACTCATCTAATTTTTGGAACTTTGTAAAGTATATATTTTTCTCAATGAATTGAAATATTGAATAATCAAAGTCTAAATTCATAAAGCTTTCAAAATTGAAGTGACACATATTTTTAACCACAAACAAAGTGACACATGTTGATTTACTAGATACATTGTAATTATATTCATCTACTAGAGATCTATTTTTTTTTTCAAGTATCCAATAAGGTTTATTCATTATTTCAAAACAAATTAACGTTGAACACTATTTAGCGTTGAATATTAAAGCATTGTTTTTTGTTTTTATGAGTTAAAACAATTTTTTTTTTTGTAATTTACACATTTTCTATTATAATGCTTTTCAATATTTAATTTTATTTGTTTTGTATTTCTTTTAAGTTACATACTATCGTGAATTCGATGATCTTAATTGTCATATGAATCTTTTGTCACCTCTACCAAAAAGATAAATAATACTCTCTTAATTTTACAATGAGTGTCATTCTCACACATTTCATCCAAATTAAAAAATAAATAATTGATCATTGAAATTTAATAAAAATGAGCTTTGAGTTAAGAGTAAAATAGGAAACTAGGTGTAAATTTTTTGTTGCAAATATAGAATGAAATTCTTCGTACAACAAATAAAAATATCTAAGAATGTCATTCTTGATGAAACAAAGGGAGTATTATCAAAAAGCTTATTCATATATAATCAAAAATAAAATAAAGATGTCAAATAACTACAATGTAAAACTTCTTAATATTGAAGGGCAAGTGTTCCCTTTTAGATTTAAAATTCTTTTTCAAATATCCAAATACAAAGTTACATATGATCATAGATTTTGTGATCTTATGTCTCATGATTTTTTTGTCGCATTAACCAAATGATAGATAATATTTTCAAAAATGCATTCATGTAATAACGACAATAAAATAAAGACAAGTCGACAATGTAAAAATTCATAATATTAAAGGGCAAGTGTTTTCTTTTAGGTTTAATTTTCTTATGTCTAAACATCCAAATACAATATTTCGGAAAGTAATAAGATAGTAGATTCGGTGATCTTAATGTTTTATGATTTTTTTTTGTCGCGTTGACCAATAATAAATAAGATTGTTAAAAACACCTTCATGTAATAACGACAATAAACTAAAGACAAGGCAAATAACGACAATAAAAAAATTTAATATTAAAAGTTAAGTGTTCTTTTTAGGTTTAAATATTTTTTGTCGAAATATCCAAATGCAATTTTTACGGAAAGTTACATGTAATTGTAGATTTGGTGATTTGTTGCATGATTTTTTTTTTTCGAGTTAGACAAAATGTTAGATAATATTTTCAAAAAGAAATTCATGTATTAACTGTTAGGCATAATTTTAATCATATAAATTATAATAGATATATTCTATTATATTTATGATATATTCAATAAAGAATAGAGAATTATGCATTCTCTAGAACATTGAGTCAATACCGGCCGTAACGGTGAACATTGAGTTAATACCGACCGTAACGGTAAGCATCAAGTCAATACGGGCCGTAACGACAAGCATCAAGCCGATACGGGCCGACACAATAATTAACGATTCAATACGGGCTGTAATTGGACTTTGTGACCAACTCAGATTTGCTACGACGTTATCAAGAGACTATTTGACTCAATCTCGTGGAGAGAATATTCAGAACGACCTTATCTCATGAAGAGGCGGTTACTCAAACCCAAATCTCATGATGATTAGGGTAAAGGGACTTTCCTATAAATAAGGAGCGATTTCGACATGATAGGGGAGAAAAATCAAAGCCAAAACAAGAGACCTAAAACATAGCCACACGACTCAATTCCAAAGCACAGCTAGGGTTTCTAAATTGACTTGTTGTGCCTTAAACTCTTGTATTTGAGCTTGATACTTTGATCAATTAAAACGACTATTCAACATCTATTTCTTGTTTCCGTAATCTCTAAACGAATCAATTATTTTTGCCCAAACACTAGCAACAATAAACTAAAAACATGCCAAATAGCGTATATATATATTTTTAATATTAAAGTGCAAGTGTCCATCTTTAGACTTCAAATTCTTATTGAAATATCCAAATGCAATTTTTACAGAATGTTACATATGAATATGATCGTAGATTCAGTGATCTTATATGTCGCATGATTTTTTTAGCGTTGATCAAGTGGTAAATAATATTGTTAACAAACACATTAACTTAAAAATGACAATACAACAAAAACACATGAAATCTGCTCTGAAAAGCAAACCTAACTTAATACGTTTAAAATACATGAAACTGAGAATGGCTTCGAAAATCAAATAATTAATTAGCAAAATTACATGAAATCTGCTCTGAAAAGGAAACAATAAACCAAACCTACTAAAACTGAGAATTACCTAATTTTTTTTTGTTGGAAACCCTTTTTTTTTTTTTTTTTTTTTTTTGTAGGTGAAAGCTTTAAATATGTAGTAATCGCTAAAGAGATTCTCGAGGATCCAACCTTCTTCGATCACATTGGCTAATACTGTATCTCAAAAATGGCTTTCACTTATGGAAAATGCATGAGAATTGTATACATAATATATATCTTAACATTTGCTATTTTTACAAGTCGGGTCAAAATTGATATATAACCCGATTTAATGATTCGGATCTTCATGAATTATGGTAGTTTATATATATATATATATAGTTATTCATCGATATCCTAATATTTATTATTTCTACCATTAACAATAAATATGATAATAATAAATATCTAAATATTTATCGATATTCTAATCATTTAATCCGAAAGAATAACTTAAAAACCAAAATTAAATAATATATATTAAAATTTAAGAAATTAACTATTCGGTTATTTTTAATAAAATATAAACTTACAATTGTTTCAAATTCAACACATATTTATTTAATAACTAATATGTATATGTCTAACTTAAAAGGAGGAGCTGACCAGGGAACATTAAAATTAATAACTACATATTTATTTACTCGCTTTTGAATTAAATACTTCAACACATATTTTTTTTAATAACTAATAGCATATAAGAGTTTTTCATAACTAACTAGGTACTAACCCACGGTCTACCGTAGGTTGAATTTTTCATTTGATGTAAATTTGTAATATATTTTGTTATTATTTTATTTTAAATAGTTTGAGATTATAAATTATGTTTGCTTATATAATAATTTTTATATTTTTAAAATGTTTTTTTACAGAATTTAGATAATGTTGTTTTGAATTAAAAATTTGTTGTTGTGTTTGGGTAGCTTTAAAATTACCATTATATTAATGACATTATTTGTATGTAGTTGGTAATCGTGACTGTCAAGAGAGATATTTTAATGGAAAAATTTTGTCAATAAAATATTAGCATGTAATGATGAATAAAATTGTTTAAATTTTTGTTAATATCACTCAATCCTTGTGATGATTCTGAAATACGTAAAAAGATGTAACATGTAAAAAGAGATTATTAGTATAATTTTATTATTGGTGAAGGAATTTTTCGAAAAATATAGAAGATATTATTTTCTGTCTATGGGATAAATAAACATTTGGTAAATATGTATGATACGATAAGGGGGATCAACATGATATTTTTTTAGCTGAACTGATATTATAATTTGTTTTCTTTTCTGTTAAAGGGATAATATTCGGTTATATCATTACAAAATCTAACTTGTTTAACGGAAGTGATTTTTTTTGAATACCCATGTAACATTAATCTGTTTAGTTAGATGACTAATTATCTTTTTTACCGATTATATCCTTTTCTTAACTATTTCTAATGGTATTTTGATGTAATTTTTTATATTTTAAAGGTTAGATTTATTTTTGTACTTCTCAATTAATATAGTAGGATATATGTATACCATTTTGCATAGGTCTTAATCTTTCCTCATCAAATATCTAGTTTCATTCTTAGAAATTAAGGTTTCTGATTTCTTCTATCCGTAAATCTTGCTAGAAATGGAATAAGGAAGCAATTGAGTGTCTCATAGATGGCAATTCTGGAGACGATCCAGATTTTAGAAACACATGCCCCAAGCTGGTGCGACCCGTGGAAGAATGCAAAAATAAGCACCATGTCTTGCGACAAGAACGGGAGTGTAAACATATGAAAATTGAAATGGTCTTTTACAATCAAACACCGTGTGCGGATCTTCAACTTCGAGAGACCATTCGAGAACTAAAAAAGAAGTATCGTGTCACTATATCCGTCAGAAGTTCTCAGTATGTCGAATATCGTTTGATTGTATTATCGGCATTTGAGATTTTGGGGGACTCCTCTGCTATGAAGAAAGCTGTTGATGTTTTGCTTCTCTTGTGCACAAGAGTATCTGGGGGGTACATAATGTGAAACTAAATTTGGAGAAATCCTTTGATAGTCTTCTGGATGAAGAAGACTTTCAACGCCTCATTGGCTTACGTATCAGCACTCATTGGCTGGAGATCTTATGATTAAGGTAAAGTAAATATACGATTTCTTTTAAACGAGTGTCATTCTCACACATTTCATCCAAATTAAGAAATAAATGATTGATAATTGAAATTTAATAAAAATGAGCTTTGAGTTAAGAGTTAAATAGGAAACTAGGTGTAAATTTTTTGTTGAAAATATATAATGACATTCTTCGTACAACAAATAAAAATATCTAAGAATGTCATTCTTGATGAAACAAAGGGAGTATTATCAAAAAACTTATTCATATAGAATCAAAAAGAAAATAAAGATGTCAAATAACTACAATGCAAAACTTCTTAATATTGAAGGGCAAGTGTTCCTTTTTAGATTTAAAATTCTTTTTCAAATATCCAAATGCAAAGTTACATATGATCATAGATTTTGTGATCTTATGTCTCATGATTTTTTTTGTCACATTAACCAAATGATAGATAATATTTTCAAAAATGCATTCATGTAATAACGACAATAAACAAAAGATAGGTCGACAATGTAAAAATTCATAATATGAAAGGACAAGTGTTTCTTTTTAGGTTTAATTTTCTTATGTCGAAACATCCAAATACAATATTTTGAAAAGTAATAAGATAGTAGATTCGGTGATCTTAATGTTTTATGATTTTTTTTGTCGTGTTGACTAAATAATAAATAAGATTGTTAAAAACACCTTCATATAATAACGACAATAAATTAAAGACAAGGCAAATAACGACAATAAAAACTTTTAATATTAAAAGTTAAGTGTTTTTTTTAGGTTTAAATATTTTTTGTCGAAATATCCAAATGCAGTTTTTACGGAAAGTTACATGTAATTGTAAATTTGGTGATTTGTTGCATAATTTTTTTTTCCGAGTTAGACAAAATGTTAGATAATATTTTCAAAAAGAAATTCATGTACTACTAGCAACAATAAACTAAAATAACTTAAAAACCAAAATTAAATAATATATATTAAAATTTAAGGAATTAACTATTCAGTTATTTTTAATAAAATATAAACTTACAATTGTTTCAAATTCAACACATATTTATTTAATAACTAATACTGTAAATATTTGCAAAATACAATAAAATATATAAACACTTTAATATTATATAAGAAACAACAAATATCAATTATTTATTCAAAATATTAGCCCGTGGTCCTAGGCCAACCTTTAAAAATTGGCACTCAAACAATCACTCGCATTCGCAAATCGCAATGGTGCATGTTCTGCGACGTGGATAGTGGAACATTGTAGATAAACCTTTTTTTTGTGTGTGTGTCAAACACATTGTAGATAAACCTATGATGGTAATTGGGAATCTATACCCATTGGGCCTGTTGAGCTACTTAGGGCCCATAAGTGTTGAGTCGCTTCTCTTCCAAACCGGAACGGTTAAAGGATTTAGGAATTAGAAATTAAGATCCTTGAATCCAAAAATTTCAACTTCTTCCTCTATCTCAATCGCGACCAAAGGATATCTCTGATCAAAACCCTAATTCCCAAATCTGATTCTTATCCTTCGATAAAGTTTTTTTTTTTTTTTTTTAAATTGCTTCGATCTTTGTTTGAATTCGCAAAGCAGCGAAGATGGTGTTGGCGGAGCTAGGCGGGCGGATCACCCGCGCGATACAGCAGATGAGCAATGTGACAATTATCGATGAGAAGGCTCTGAATGAATGTTTGAACGAGATCACTCGTGCTCTGCTTCAGTCCGATGTCTCGTTTCCCCTTGTGAAAGAGATGCAGACCAATATCAAGAAGATCGTTAATCTCGAAGATCTAGCAGCTGGCCACAACAAGCGCCGGATCATTGAGCAGGTTTCATTTTTTCTTCTTTGGAATTTGATTCAATTGTGATTTCAATTGGTCATGATTTTTGTAATGTTTTGTCTCAGGCTATCTTCAGTGAGCTATGTAAGATGTTGGATCCAGGAAAGCCTGCATTTGCTCCTAAAAAGGCCAAACCTAGTGTAGTTATGTTTGTCGGATTACAAGGTGAGGTCCTGTAAGATGTTTTTTCTTTGGTTTGGGTCCAAAGTCAGGTGTGTTTGTTTCTAATGTAATCCCAACTTTTTTTTTTTGTGATTTGTGGTTTAGGTGCTGGAAAGACGACAACTTGTACCAAGTATGCTTATTATCATCAGAAGAAAGGTTACAAACCAGCTCTAGTGTGTGCGGATACTTTCAGGGCTGGTGCTTTCGATCAGCTGAAACAGAATGCCACTAAGGCTAAGATCCCATTTTACGGAAGGTACTCACTCAATCAAGTCAACCCCTTTACGGTGTTCCCTATCTATGAAGATTTATATCTTACTATTAGTATTGGCAAAAGATACTATTAGCTCCCATATAGGAGTGTCTTTGTACAAAGGATGATTTTTCTTTGAAAGGGTAGATGCAAGGTTCAAAATTTATGGAATGGGTTTGGTTTAGGTCAGTAGCTGCAAAAATCTGCTCTGAAAAGGACTAGTATTACTTAAGATGTTTCTTTTTCGATCATCAAATCATCCTGTTGGTTCATGGTTGCGTCATACTTCTCGAGCTCTCTGCGCGCTACTTACCTTCAGGAGTTTCTTTAAGCTCTTTTGTCTGTTTTTTTCTTGCGTTCATTACTTCATTACTCAGTGCCATTCTATTAAACGATCTCATATCTTTTTCAAAGATTACAACAGTATGCTAAATCGATCTTCTGAGGCCTTATGTTACTCGACCTATAGTAGCAGCATTGCTAAGGCCGAGTTATGTTTCTTTGCAGCTACACGGAATCCGATCCAGTGAAAATTGCTGTTGAGGGAGTTGACAGGTTCAAGAAAGAAAGCTGTGATCTTATTATTGTTGACACCAGTGGTCGCCATAAACAAGAAGCTTCCCTCTTTGAAGAGATGCGTCAAGTTGCTGAAGCAACGGTATGCTCTGTTTTTTTGAAGTATTCTGTTTGTTCCTTGTTGATGCTGCAGGCACTGATCATGGTCTTTTCACTTTACAGAAACCAGATCTTGTTATTTTTGTTATGGATAGCAGTATTGGTCAAGCTGCATTTGATCAAGCTCAAGCATTTAAGCAAAGTGTTGCTGTTGGAGCTGTAATTATTACTAAGATGGACGGCCATGCCAAGGGTGGTGGAGCTCTTAGCGCGTAAGTATTATATAGCTACTGAGTTGTCTATGTACTCGAAATGTCAGTATGAAAAATTTGCGGGTTACCAAGTTGGACAAGTAAATGTGATCCATTTTCATCTTGTTAGTGTTGCAGCTACGAAAAGTCCTGTGATATTCATCGGAACAGGAGAGCATATGGATGAGTTTGAAGTGTTTGATGTCAAGCCATTTGTCAGCCGTCTCTTAGGTAACTTCCATGGCATTGATTGAAGATTAGTAGTACTGGTAGGAGTAATCAAAGGCTCCCTCCAAATGGGTTGTTGACTCAGAATCTTGATATATTATATGTACAACAGGAATGGGTGATTGGTCTGGATTCGTGGATAAGCTACAAGAGGTGGTACCTAAAGATCAACAGCCTGAACTTCTGGAAAAGCTCTCTCAGGGTAACTTTACACTGAGAATTATGTACGACCAGTTCCAGAACATACTGAACATGGGCCCACTCAAAGAGGTCAGAATCTCTTGTCAAATATAACTTAAGCTGAATTCGTACGAGGTGCTATATATTAAAACGATGTTTGTGATGTTGGTGTGTGTTTGTGTGTAGGTTTTCTCCATGCTTCCTGGAATGAGTGCTGAAATGATGCCGAAAGGACATGAGAAAGAAAGCCAGGCGAAGATAAAACGATACATGACAATGATGGATTCTATGACAAATGAAGGTGAGAACAATATATATATCTTATTTGGATAAAGTTTCTCTGTAGGAAGTAGTAAGAAAGTGATGGTTGGGTTTGTGTTTGTGCAGAATTGGACAGCTCAAACCCAAAAGTGTTTAACGAGTCAAGGATGATGCGGATAGCAAGAGGGTCAGGGAGGCTAGTAAGAGAAGTGATGGAGATGTTGGAAGAGTACAAGAGACTAGCAAAGATATGGGGCAAGATGAAAGGGATCAAGATCCCAAAGAGTGGAGACATGAGTGCACTCTCGAGAAACATGAACGCTCAACACATGAGCAAGGTCCTACCGCCTCAGATGCTCAAGCAGATTGGCGGCATGGGCGGTCTTCAGAGTCTCATGAAGCAGATGGGTTCCGGCAAGGACATGATGGGAATGTTCGGTGGTGGAGACAAGTAGTTTCTTTCTTACTTTCTTTCTTTCTTGCATACCCAAAAACTCGACCTTGTTATGCTGTCATTATTAGAGTTTCCCCCCTTCTGTATTTGTAAAATATTTGCAATTTTTCTCCAATTTTACGAAAAGAGTTTTATACCAAAAGAGTGATTAGATCGGAAATAACCATGAAAGAGACATTACAATGCTAAGTAGTAATCAAATCATATTATACCAACACAGTTTGTGGAACAAAGCTGTTTCAGCTTTGAACAATATCCTCTTACTCTCTTTGAATCGATAATACAATAAAAGAAGAACGTAGAATAACCAATAAAAGAATGAATTAAGAATCTTTTGTAACTTTCACCAAAATTTGAGACCCCTTTATCTGTCTTTAGCTCCCAGAAGAAACATGAGCAATTGGCTCCGAGAGATACAGTCTTCGAGGGTCCTGTTAATCTTTTTCTATGTTGCAACAAACTTGCAATTATCCATTTTACTGAACCTGCAAATCAAGTAAGTATTTCCAGACATAAGAGGGACGATGCTGATACTATTGTCTTTGAAAAAACAGACAGAGAAAGAAAGTTTTTTACTTGTTGTCTAAAGAGGAAGAAGAGCAATATTTCATTCCAAATATCAGGTACTCCAGGTAGACACCAATGACTACAATCAGGTACCAATGGATTATCGCTCCATAAGCCAACATGACCATCGCTTCTAAATGCTGACATTGAAGTTACATCCAATACTGATACCGGAATTGTCATGTTCTTAACTACTTCTTTGATCATTTCAGTGAATATGCTTCTGTCTCTCCCCTTAGTGTCTGGTGCTGGATACTTTGTCACATTGCATGATCTATGATCACTAAACAACACAACAGCAAAAAAAGCTTAAATTAGCACCATCTAAGGAAAAGCCAAAAGAAGAACGGGTAAAGCTACTAAAAAAATTTGGTTTAAACCTCCAGTGCGATGGCTCAAATGTACGAAACAAAACACGGGTTTTGTTTCGATCAATTGTATTCTCCATCCATGATGCCCATGTCTCTAATGCTACTCTATACGCTGCAGGAATAGACATTCCGAGCCTCAATGAGTTTCCAACCTGAAAATAACAACCACTGAAGTTCCAAAACACAATTAGAAACAGGCCAAAATATAAGCATATTGTTCGCAAACATTGTATACTCTATAAAGTTATAAAGTAAGCTTACATTTCGAAAAGCTTCCCAGGCACCCACCATTGACCAGTATTGAATATGAGAAAATCCGCTGAGCTCCATTCATGATTAATCACATCTAAAACGTCTAACTTTAACGTTGACTTAACACGTTTTGGTGCGTGCCAACGCAGCTTCCCAGGCTGAACCAAGAAAACCGATCGGTAGAACTCAACTGTGAAATTAAAGGTATCAAATCTCACACCTAGAAACCGTATCCTTTTCGTAATAATGTTCCCATTGACTTCATAAACACTGCCTTTATCTTCCAAACCAGTCATTAACATACATATCAAAGACTCCCACTGCGTTCTACTCATCGAATCACCCACAAAAACTATCCTTTTACCTCTTAACCTCTCCAACACATCACGAACTTCAAATCTCGGAACAGTACAATGCTTAGGCTTCCACCTCCACTTCAAATACTCATCGTGTTCACGCCCATTCGCTAAGCAATTGAATCCTTTCTCTAGAAATGGACACTCTGAAGCATTATACAACGGATACTTTTCATCCACAACCCAATTCCCATCAAATATGTCACATTCCTTATTCTCTGTAACAGAGCTGTTAAGCAGCAATGCTCCATTATAACCCAAGAACGTTTGACCGAGGCTAGGAACAACATACAAATAACCCCCAGCGATGATGACAAGAAACGAAACGATTGTTCCGGCTATAATAAGCACCTGAAACAAGTAGGAGATCTCTTTTAACCGGTTAGTAGACGGGCGTGGACTACCTCCGAAGTTCTGTGTTCTCGGGCTTGCGAAGGCTGAGCCAATGGGACTAGTGAAGGCAGTTGAAGAAGAGTTCCTAGGGCTTTCTATAGCTAAGGAACTTAACGCCCTTCTATTGAATGATGTACTCTTGGTGAAACTACTCATTGTTTCCTTAATGATTCAAACCGCATCTTCGGCATTCAAAAACAACCACAAGAAAGAATCTATCTAGCTAGTTACTATATAAAGATCTATCTCTAGCTTCTCTGTTTCCACATTTATCCAATCCAAATTTCAAACCCATCATGCAGAACAAGACACTTGAAGATCAATGTCGACGAACACAGAGATGATCCAATCTCTTATTAGATGTAACCTAACAGTTGAAAAGACATCATTTTGCCGCAAACCCAGAGATAAACAGATCGAATCACTAAATGGGTATCGTTCAAATCCGCAAAACAAAAACAAAATATAACGAACCGAATCGGAAGAGAAGAAGCAATGATTCAAAATCAATACCGCGAAAGAAGATTACAATGTGAGCACGATGAGAAGAGACTTGGAGGTTCTTCAAAACAAGACGCGGTTTGATTTGAGATCGGAGATCAGAGGGAAGAAGAAGAAGAAGAGAAAGAGACAGAGAGAGAGATCGGCGAGGAAAGAGGGACACTGTCCGGTTCCGATGTCTGCTCAGTAATGTAATTACTAAATTAATTGGATGCTTCAAGATTTGGAAATTGCGAAAAGGCCAATTTGGTAAATTTAGCAGATCCAATTCTTTTTTAAAAAAAATGGAAATTTTTCATTTAAGAATGTTCTGGTGATTGATCCTTGTCTTTGCTGTTGTATCCATTTAAAGAAACATTGTGATTTCGGTTTACTTATGATTGCGAAACATCAACTTAATGATTAATTTATCGTTAAAAATAGGATAATGTACTTATGTTGTTCTGTTCTGTTACAAAAAAACAGAGATAAAGAAAAAAGAAACAGAAGCTAGGTAGTTAATATAGTTAATGCCATTACTGTACTGATGGGACTCAGATTCATTCACTTTTTATGTCAAGTACTACTACTACTGATTAAAGATTTCAGATCTATAATAAGTATGGTAACCCAAGAAGAAAGTTGCATAAGGTTGGAGCAAATAGTTCAGATTTAAGAAGACCGAATCTGGTAAAGAACAAAAAGAGTTACAAGACAAAAAAAAACAAAAAAAAAAGAAAAATGAAAAATCAACATGTCAAGAAAGAGATTGATCATCGTCCACCATCATCTAACTTGATCTCTAACCTTTTTCTATATTCTGACAACAGAGAACCGATAAACGAAACCTTTTTGGTCTGGACTGCTAACTTATTAAAATTCAACAAAAAAACAAATTTTCTTTTTTTGCCTCGACAAAAATCTCTATTGGAATATCTACATACAACTGAAGAGGACAGGAAGCAAAACATGCTTGCTTGATTCTTCACCTACCTCAAAAGAGAAGTAGAAGGTTTTTAACATGTCTCAGCAGCTCTAGCTTCTATGGTGGCTTTTGTATTTAGAGAAACAATGGAGGTTCCATTTAAATTAGCTCTTCTTAACTTTGCTAACGTACGCCTGAAAGTTGAAGAACAAGGCATTGGTTAAAGAAACCTCCAAAATGAACTGCAACTTTACAAAACAAACAAACATACCTGAACAAGCTTGGTAAGCTTTGGTTTTGACGCTGATAGATAATGGTCGATCTTCTCTTGCGTTTGAGGAATGTTTCCGCTTTGAATTGCTCCTGTAACTTTGTCAACCACCTTCTTGACTATGTTTTTATAAGCATTTTTGTTCATCCCACCTTCTTTCCAAGCAGGTTTTAGAAGCTCCTTAACAATCTCCACCAGAGCAAATTTAAACGCTCTCATTCCCTTGGGATCTTTTTCTTTCTTGTTATTCTCATCGCCCGCCCCATCATCTTCTTCTTCCTCTACTACGTTCTCAGCATCCTCGATGTTGTCTTCTTCTTCTCCAGTCTTTTTTCCGTCTGGCTTTTTACTAGCTTCTTCATCTGTCTTTTTGTCCTGGTTTTCCTCAGATAAAGGCTTTGGATTTACAGCTAATGAGACCAAATTTTCGGGAATCTGCACTTGCTGTGCCTCGCTGTTGTGTATCTGTAATGCAGGAACCGCTGGAACTCCTCCGGTATGGATAGAATTATTACTGGGGAAGTCACTTTGAGTATGTGAAGATTGTTCCTTTACTCCATACACTCCAGGCACCTGCATAGCCAGTTTGGGATTCAATGTAGAGTGAAGGTTCGGGATTGGAATTGGCTGCCCATTACCAAAAAACTGTGCTAGAGATGCTGAGATGTTGCTAATATGATTGAGCTCTTCCCTACTCACATTGTTTAGAGCATTTCCGTTTTCAGGATTGCTCGAGTTTAAGCCACCGGGAAGATTTGTAGCAGCAGGTAGCAGCACTTGGCTTCCTCCAACAGCTAGCGGTGTGCTTTGGTAAGGCACTGCCATATGATTTTCAGTGTTCTGACTAAATGCTTGGACCGGAGGAGCTGTGGTAGCTAGGTTGTTAATGAAATTGTTGTGATGCGAAGAAGCTACAGTCTTTTCACCCACGGTTGAAAACATACCAACAGTCCTTCGATTTCCATCTTGCTGAGCTATTGATGCAACACCATGCTCATAAGCAGGTGCCAAAGTATCTTTAAGGATTTGTGACTGTGAGCTCTGGGATATGCTACCATGTTCTTCGTTCACAGGTTTCTTTACAGTTTTAACACCGTAATTCCAATCTGGAGACATCTCCATATCATCAATCCAGCTGCTATTATTCCCCTTGGCGTCAGACATACCTTTACTGACACGAGAAATTTCAACCTCATTGGACTTTCTTGCATCTGATCTTTCAACATCATTCCATCTATGACTGTTCCGCATCCTCTCTGTTGTGCCACTATAATTATTGTTGTCATGTCTACTATACATCTCGTCTTGCGGTTTTCTCTCAGGACTTCCCCTTGCAGAAGGAGCACCATGGTGAGAAAACCTACAATTGTTTCCATTGCGACAATACCCTGAACCTGAAGCAAAAAATCTGCATGGAACATTGGAGCTCCTGTGGAATTCTCCCTCGGGAGCATCCCTTCTATATGTTTCTCTGTCTCTCCCTGCTTCATTTCTGTAGTTTCTCGAGATTGGATCTGAAGTTTCTCTTCTTGAATTAGTATTATCCTCGGGAAAATCAGAGCTATAGTCAGTCCTGCCACCGACCCTTATGGGCTGTTGTTCCCGGGAATCTTCGGTATAATATTTGGTATCCCTTGTCTTTCTATTACTACCATCCCAATCATAGTCACCAGCTCTATTGTGTCTACCATCAAATTCTCTCCCTGACCTTGGGGAAACCCGTGCTCTCGTCTTGTGCCTGTCATAGGATCCTCCTCCATCTCGCCTTACTCTCTGCGATGGGCTTCGGCTCCTGCTCCTGCTGTTACTTCTACTCCCACTCCTGAAGAAAGCACAGCAGTCGAACAAAAATCAATCAAACGCAATTACAATGTTGTTAAATGAGAAACAAAAGCATTAAGACATTTGTAACAGAAACTGACCTACGGGTTCTAGCCCGGTCCTTGGAAGCTGATTGGCGGAAATACTGTTGTCTGCTTTCATCTTGTTCAGAAGAGTTTCTAGGATCATCATAGTAACCCATCATGGCATCACCATCTTCATGTGAAACTCTGCTTCTGGATGGCCAAGCTTCTCCTGAGTGTTGTCTAGATTTCAGATGCTCATCATCATCATCATCATCCGGACCAGCTCTCCTACTTCCATTTCTACCATTTCCCTCTGGATAGAACCGTGAGTGCTCGGGATCATTGTCACGGAAACCTGATTTCCCAGGGTAATCATTCCCACTAGGATGCTGAGTATCTTCTTCCTTGGTATCCCACTTAGAAACACGTTTTCTCCCCGAACCACTCATTTATCACCCTTAAATTAGGCTGCAAATCAATACTAAATGTCTACTGGGAAAATCTGCAAGAGAGATATCAAAGCCAACCAAAGATTAAAATGACCAGAATACCAACCAAGGAGTGTCACGTAGAGCGTGAGACAAAGAAGCAATATAAGGAAAACTTATCAGAAACATGTTTTGCTAAAATGGTAAAGATCCAAGAGTTTATTGAGGTGCTCAACACTCAAAGCAGAAACATATCTCAAAAGAACAGAAATGCATAAGATTCTACACCAAATTAGACTTACTTAAATGCCAAAAAAAATTTCCCGGACAGAGCTAAGATCAAAGGCCTAATTAAATTCAGAATCCTAGAAAAAAATCTAATCTTTGAAATGAGAACAAGAGTGATTTCGAAGATCCTGTTCAGAAAGAGAATGAATCAATGATGGATACAACGAAGAATGAATCAGACCCATTACTAATTGAACAATAATTAAACCAACCCCAAAACACTAAATTCAAATCTCCTAATTGAAGCTTCTTCAAATTCCACGAAACCCTAAAATCAAAAAACGCAAAACAGTATTGAGACAGAGAGAAGAAGAAGAAGGAAGGAAGGAAGAAGGGGAGACTCACGATGCCATTTACCCAGAGAGAGAAATCGGAGAGAGATAAACCCTAGCAAAGGGGGGTGTCGCGGTGGTTCTTCTTCAAATTAAAAACAATCTGTTCTGACGCGTAAAATAATAAACTAACGAGGAGGCTTCATCGCTTTTTAGGGTTTCCAGAGGGGAATGGAGAAGGAGAAGACCGTACTACTTACTAAACTAGTCAGATGACTTTTGTAAATCGTACTTTTGTTTTGCTTCCTTCTTCCTTCTTCCTTCTTCCTTCTTCTTTGCAGTTGGGAGCCCAAAAAAGCTCTTTCTTAGGTCCAAGTTTCTCTCTCTCACTCCGTAGGTTCTTTTTTTTTTTTGGCTGCTTCGGTTGGAAAGTGTCTAATCGTAGCCGTTGATTTTATTTATGTTTTTAATGTCAGCCGCTAGATCTGTCTGTGTTCTCAATCGATCAAAGAAGGTAATTCATATCATATCATGGTTTAAAAAGTGCTTACTACAAACCGGCTCCAAGTAGAAGAAAATTATCATTTCTTTGGGATAAATTGTTGACTCTTAAAGAACAATTATTAGGTTCCAACCTCTTTGTTCAACTCTATTCATCTAAGAATCTACTCATTTACCTCTTTATAAAATAAGGGATAAAATAAGAAAACAAAATCTATATATATATATATATATATTATTACAAAATTAAAAACTTAAACCGTTTTTTATAAACTCTAACCGACATATAATTTCTTTTTAATTATAAAATCTAAACTCTAACCTTCTCATTTATAAACCCAAACTAACATATAATTTCATTCTAATTGTAAAATCTAAACTCTAAAAATCTCATTTGTAAACCCAAACCGACATATTATTTTGTTCCTATTGTAAAATTTAAACCTTAACCATCTCATTTGTTAACCCAAACCGACATATAATTTCGTTTTAATTATAAAATCTAAACTTTAACCACTTCATTTGTCAAACCGACATATAATTTCGTTTTAATTATAAAATCTAAACCCTAACCACTTCATTTGTAAATCCAAACCGACATATAATTTCGTTTTTAATTATAAAATCTAAACCCTAATCATCTTATTTGTAAAATCAAACCGACAAATAATTTCGTTTTAATTGTAAAATTTAAATCAAACCAATATTTAACTTTCTTTAATTAAAAGTATATAGAATTTGTTTCTTTAATTTGTTTAGTTTTTAAATTAAATTTAATTTATTTTCTAAATAAAATAATATATAAGATTCTGATTGGTTGAAAAAGAGAAAGTGAACAAAGTAGTTCACCTTAGAGGTGAACAAAAGTATTTTTCCTCTTTCTTTTTCTTCTTAAAACAAAATAATTACATTATCCAAGAGTAAAGGTTTGTTTTTGCTGTATATGTATATGATTTTTCCACAATAAGGTAAATTCACTCACTTTTTTTTTTTTTAAAGAGTCAACAATTTAACCCAAAGAAATGTAAATTTTCTTCTACTTGGAGCTGGTTTGTAGCCAAAGCAAACTTTTACTCTTGGATACATAACACAGTAGAACCTCTACAAATTAATACTCTGTAAACTAATAAATTTATTCGGTCCCAAGTTGAGACTAGTTTAATTTTGGACATAATTCGATAATATAATAAGATAATAAGATAATAATTTTTTTGAAAATCATTTGTAAATATATGGTCCCATCAATAATATAAATTAATAATTATATAAAATTATCTAAATATATGTATATATATATATATACACGTTAATTTTTATTAGAATTCATTTTTAATATTTTTACTATATAAAAATCTGTGAGTACTATATTCAAAACATGATAATTGTTATTTTCATTTTAACTGATTGTATAAAAATATTAATTATAATGATTAAATCTTATTTTTATTTTTTTTTACCAAATTAGAAAAATCTCTCTATACATTAATAATTATTAATTTATCGAGAAATTAAAACTTTAATAAATTAATATAATTTCATGGTCCCAACATTATTAATTTATAGAAGTTTTACTGTAATATATAAATTAATAATTATATAAAATTATCTAAATATATGTATATATATACACATTAATTTTTATTAGAATTCATTTTTAATATTTTTATTATATAAAAATTTGTGAGTACTATCTTCAAACATGATAACTGTTATTTTCATTTTAATTGATTTTATAAAAATATTAATTATAATGATTAAATCTTATTTTTAAATTTTTTTTACCAAATTAGAAAAATCTCTCTATACATTAATAATTATTAATTTATCGAGAAATTAAAAATTTTATAAATTAATATAATTTTATGGTCCCAACATTATTAATTTATAGAAGTTTTACTGTAATATATACACAAGCAATAATAACTAGAAAAATTGGATGGTGAAATCTTAGGTGAAAAAAAACAAGGATTTGAGAATCTTGCCATATACAATACGTCGCTTAGCTTTATTATATACCTATACTAATATATATCTATACTAATGTTTTTGCTCAAAAATGTTTTTTGGAAAGTTTTTACATTGAATGCCATTTAATGCTTATATTCATAGCCAAACAAGTTTTGTTAACTTTCTCTATTATCCTTATAACGAAACACAATAAAAATATTTTAAATATTCATATATATATATATAATGTTCTATAATTAATATAGATATTTAAAAGATTTATTCCAGATTAAAAAAAATTATTCTCCTATCATCTCTTTTTTATTTTAAAATGTAAATGTAGTGAATCATCATATAATACATAAAATTAATAAAAAAGGTGTATTTTTCTTGCATATATTGTGATTTGAATTTTTTAAAACAAACATATATTAATCAATTAATATAAAAATGTGTGTTCAACATACATATATAGTAAATTATAAAATTTTAAGAAGTTTATAATTTATAACTGATATATCTAAACTTAATAAAAAGCTTAAAATTATAAATATTTAAACATATTAAATTTGCAAAATTACACAAACGAGTTATATTACATGACGGGTTATATGACATTACAAGATTGAATTGATAATACTAAAAAATAAACTATCAGTAATATAATATTTCAATACGGGTTAAATCCTCATTTTAATGTTTTAACAACATCACTATAAAATATGTCGGAACCAAATTGATTTAATTAAGATTGTAGTAAACAAAAATTATTGTGCGGTATACCACAATTTATATATTAAATCACTAAAATTAACAAAAGAGTATATTAGCAAAATTATTATTAAAATAATATATTAAGAAAAAAAAAAAAAAAACGTACTTCGCGGTATACCGCGGGTCATAATATAGTATCAGACTTATTCCTTAATTTTTAATTAACGAGAGGTTACGGTTAGATGCAACCACCTTAGAAGAGAAATGTTTATAATTGAAAAGCCTTTAGTCTTCTAAACATGGGCTTGTAGAGCTTTTGTAAGGGTGACATCTCTCCCTCTCTGATGATCTATTTTTTGCAAACCATTATTACGATTTAGCTATGTATTTCTCCCATTTCGTAACTTCCATCCAATTCTATATATATGTCTTAAGAGTTTTTTGCCCACATGAATGCCTCAATGTTAGACTACTCATCAATAATCATCATCCCATTTTAATTTTTTTTTCTTGTAGCGTATTTATGTTTTTATTTTTTTGTATACTAGTTAACTAGTATATGATTCCCCATTGGATTCACATTAAAATTGTAATGCTTTTTTTTTCTCAGTCTTGGTCATTATCATGGTATGTATAATTCAAACCTAAGTTTTTTTATTTATTTATAATTCAAACCTAAGTTGTATAACGATTTAGATGAAATGATGTTTCTCTAGACCATAAACCATGACACTAACCATGACACGTAATATTTTCTACGAATTAATGGATCCGAGTTTGGATAACATTTAAACTTTCAGTAACTTTTTCCTTAAGAGGTTTTAGATGTGAATCCATTAATGCCCATAGACTCTTCACTAATAAGGCATGATTGAAAATAATCTATCATTCCGATCCCCGAATCACCATCTAATTTTCAATTTTCATTTACTTAACTTTTCCAATGTATATCGATTTCGATGAGTTTCGTGTTCTTTCGAAATTTTGCAAGCTCACTTCTTAGCTAATCTTTTCAAGTTTATCGTTTTTAGAATCCTAAGCCATGTCAAACAAACAATGAAACAAATAAATAAGTGTTAGGTAGGAAATATACTTTGACAAACATACAACCCTGACCGCAAAGTATACATGAATTAGTGGCCGTGAGATTAATCACATGCAAAATCTTATCATACCATATTTAATCACCCAAATCTTATTAATTAATCAATCAACTAGCCAAGATATCGATATCCGTATCTCCATCCCTAATCATGATGTATTAATCATTAATCACAACTAAATCCAAGAGTAAACAATTTAGCCAGTAAGAAACGGATATGTATATGTCCGGAAACTAAATTGTAAATTTCTAACTTTTTCACTACAAATTCGAAATACGTTTTTTTTTGGACAAATTCGATATTATACGTTTAGTTACATGATTTGTCTAAGTAATTAGATCACATATAATAATAATAAGTTGCTAACTAGTTGATAGTTCTTTCAAGTTCGATAATACTTTGTATTCATCTTGTAGCCCTAGGGTGTACTGTATATATATGCTATGTTCGTGTAAACTCGTTCCTTTGACAGGTGTAAATTCGTTTCTATGTCACATTGTTGTGGTGTATTCTACACAGATTGACCGGTCCAAGGAATAAGTCAACAATTGCATGGGACTCGAGACAGTAGCTATAGAGTTTAGTATTTCTTTCGTAAATACTTTAATTTTAACTTATATGGTCCAATTAGTTCACCTCTTTTTGGCGTCAAAATAAAATTAATTAGTTAGCCTGTTTTTTTTTTACTTAGGCTTCGTCGAAAGATGAACTCTCACATTACTACGTAGTAACGTACATCGATAAAACTATTAATCTAAACTATACGAAACTATTTTTCGTAACAAATTCGAACTCCGCCACGTATCATCAAACAGAAAAGTATTAACTTCCAATCACAAATTCAAACTCAACCACATAAAGACTAAAAGACATGAAGCAAAAATACAGAAGCGCAGCTCTTTAAAGACCATGCGTGTAGTCGTGTAGAGTACTCTACTTACGGATTCAAATGTAAAACTTTGAAAACACTCTCCCGTTAATAAGCTTTATCGTAATCTAAAAATATTAAAAATAAAAAGATAGAGTTCCATTATGATGTAAAAAGTTAAACAATTCGAAACATTCCACGTTCAAGATATATCCACCATAAGTCTGTAATAAACTAAGAATCACCTTTTTATTTTTATATAATTGGGTATTATGTACTCATTTGCTTCATAGTTCAATAATTTGCATGACGAAGATACGAGTTAGGTAATTTGGTATGGTACCGTATAACCAAACAAGTTGCAGATTTGTTTTTATTAGTTGTTAATTCATCACCAAAATTACGTGCGTAGTTTGACCAATCAAATCTCTTGAGATACGAACAATATCACCTCTCAAATCACAAAAATAAAAAGGTAGCGAGTTGTCGCATTATGTTACTCGTAAAATATTTATTAATTTATGATTGGCATCCAATGAATCATTTAGTCCTATAATTGTAGATTTTGTATTATCCGCATGTAATTTTTTAATTTTTTTTTTTTTTGTGTATATGCGATATGCCGTGAACACAGAATTGAGAAGATTATGCGTTCCTACAAGCTGGGGAAGAAATAGTTGTCATATATTTCCCAATCTTTGTTTTTTTTCTCGAACCAAATTGTTTCAATTATTTGGAAATGTAATCAAATTATTTGTTTGCATATAAGCTTTTTTTTTTTTTTTTTGAACAAAATTGTTTGCATATAAGCATATTGTAACTTTTGCTCATAGGATATATTTGTATAGATACCTCATGCCTATATACAATATACATATATAACTATATAAGCCCATATATCGTCGACGACTAATGTTACATTACATTACATACATGAGCGAGCCCTCTCTTTCTCTCTCTCTCTCTCTCTAACTCTCTTTCTAATTTTGAAGATTCCGCCATTGTTGCATAGCTAGAAGCTCAGTCTGAGTCCAAAACTACAGTCAAGATTACTATACGCAGGTATCGTACTAAAGTCTCTTATATATATTCCGTTAAATGTATGTACGAACATTCACATTCTTGTTTCTAGTTTCAATACATATAACTATATGATTGGATAAAATGATGCATTAGTAATTAACTGTTCTAACGAACAAGGGTACTTGAAGGATATTGCTGATATACGAAAACTACGTACTGCCACTACATTGAAATAACGTTATAAATACTTAAGAATAAAATCACATTATAACTTTACAAACAAGTACTAAACGAGACTCAACTGATGAATATATATATGGTGAAACACAGTGATGTTGAATGCACCGCTAATTTACTGACCCCCAAATGCGACCGAGCATGTATTAACTTTGTTTGACAAAAAAAAGAAAGAATATACCATCTCCATTAGTACAATTACAAATTATTTACATGGAAAAAGAAGAAGAAAAAGCATGTATTTACTACTTTGTTTAAAATAGGACGAACTACGTCAGGAGAAATAAAGGTGAAAACGAAATGTCTTTTATGTGGTAAATTTACACAAACATACCCAATTCACTTTCTCACGCAAACATCACCATAAAACGTATTACACTGTTAAAAGAAAAAAGGGTCAGTAAGCATATCCGATCCATAGAAGTCTTCTAGTATAGTTTTGGATCACAACCACTCATTACAATTTTCATTTTACCGAAGATACGAGATAATTAAATAAAATGGTCTTTTTTTTTTTTTTTTTTTTCAGAATTGTATAATATTTCTTAAACAAAAAAGGACTAAATTAGCTAAAATGTTAAGTGTATTTTTTTTTAAGCAGCTAAAAAATTGTCAGAAAGAACGTAAAGTAAAGTAAGAATTTTCCAATTTTGCAGGTAAAGGTAAATTAATTACTTAATCCGGGTTATGTCGACAACCGTGTCTTCTCGTTTGTTCTGCGCACTAATCATGGTTCTGATTCTAAAAAGTTTTTTCTTTTTAATTCGCCGTTGTTGCAGAAGAGACATAAAACCCAAAATAACATAAAAAGGCACAAAAACAAAAAATAGAGTAAAAGAGTCTGAGAGATTGGTCGGGAGAGTAAGAGGTTTTAATTGTCTCCTGTCTCCTGAATCGCGGCCACTTCGCCGTCAAAAAATATCACAGAGATTCTCATTGGGCCGCCATTGATGAACCCAACCTACTCGACTGTGAAGACACATAATGTGAATGTTCTGTCTATTTTTACATCTCCCCTCACACACTGATGATATAACAATAACAAATCTTGCTGAGGTTTGAAGAAAGAACATCAAATCAAAACCCCCGACCCAATTCCGAATTTGACTTCATTGCTTCTTACTGAGACAAAGGTACTCACTTTTTGTTGGTTAGAGGCTTTTGATTGCTTATTCTATTCACTTCCTTAGTTTCAGGAACCGTCTTTTCTTGTTCTATATATTATCCTTAAGTTAGTACCTTTGTAGTGAATGAACATTTCACATCGATTTATGCAAGTTCAGAGGATTGAGTCGGGTTAGTTTTTTTCTTTGTTGTTGTTGTTTCTAATGGAAGATTTGGTTTCACACTTTTGGTCTTAGGTTTAAACATTGAGGAGTTTACGGTCCGTGTACTGCGTTGAGGCTACAAGAAGAAGGTTTATATATAAAGGAAAAAGGAAGAAGCTTTTTTTCTTTTTTGCAAAGTTGTGATTGAAATGATGAGTGTGGTGGGAAGAAGCGAAGTTGTTGATGATGTGTTCTTTGATTCATCCGATGTTTTGTCTGTTGGTGAACAACTAGTAGTAGTAGAAGAAGAAGAAGCAGAGTTTCTAGTTTGGTCAGGTGAGCCAGTTAGTGTTGAGGAGCGTCGTGAAAGGTTTCTCAAGAGAATGGGTTTATTAGTAGAAGAGAGATTTGAGTCCTTGAGTTTGGAGAGGATGACAAGCGATGAGGTTACTAGTTCTTCTTCAGATTCATCTCTATGTGATAATGAGTTGCAGTGTTGTGTTAGAGAGGAGAATTATGGATCAACCACTTCAATGTCTGATGGTGAACTAGAAGGAGAGGATGATGATGATGATTCAGAAGAGATCTCAACCAGTGCTTCTGTAAGTCCATCTCGGAGTCTCGGCAAGAAAAGCGCGAAGAAATGGTTGTTTAGTTGCTTTGCAGGAGAAAAGGATAAAGATTTCAAATACAACAAATCGAGTGAAGCGACGATGAGCAAAGTGAAGGTGAAGACTAATAAGAAGAGTCATGTAGAGTTATCTGCAACTTACATGGTACAAAAGATTAATGGACACAAGGGGAAAATTTGGGTATTGAAGTTTAGTCCTGATGGTAAATACTTAGCTACAGGAGGTGAAGATGGAGTTGTAAAGATATGGCGAATCACGCTATCGAATTCTTTACTCGCCTCTTTTATGCGACAGCAAGAACCAATAAGCCAACAAGAAGCATTGGTTCTGTTCCCTCAGAAAGCTTTTCATATCGAAGAAACACCGTTTCAAGAACTCTATGGTCATACCGGAGATGTCTTGGACTTAGCATGGTCAGACTCAAACGTGAGTGTTAGTTTGTTTGGTCGTTTGTTTAAAATCTTTTTCTTTGTTTCATTACTTATGAATCTGTTTTTGGGCTTTTTGCAGTTGCTTGTTTCAGCTTCTAAGGACAAGACAGTCCGGTTATGGAGAATTGGTTGTGATCAATGTCTTCATGTCTTCCATCATAACAACTACGGTAACTTGTTTTCTCATCTCAAGTTGTTCTCAAATCTTTGCAAAAACGTTTTGTTTGTTTACTCACTACTGTTTGTTGCTTTTGTCTTTCCAAATACAGTGACTTGTGTTCAATTCAATCCTGTAAATAAGAACAACTTCATAAGTGGATCTATAGATGGAAAAGCTCGAATCTGGGGTTTGTCGGAAGAGAGAGTCGTCGCTTGGACCGATGTCCATGATTCCATTTCTGCTATTAGTTACCAACCAAACGGAAATGTAAATTTTTGTCATTCACTGGTCTCTCTTTTTTATTCCAAAGATCATCATCACTGAGATTTGCTCTGTTCTTGCTTCAGGGGTTCGTTGTTGGTTGCATCACCGGAACTTGTAGGTTCTATCAAATCTCAGGTAACGATGTGATGATAGATGAACAGATTCTTATCCGGGGACGGAATAGAATCACCGCCGTGGAGTTTTGTCCTGGAAGCTCCGAGAGAGTAATGGTATCTTCCGACGATTCGAAAGTTCGAGTATTTGATAAAGCTCAAATCTTTCACAAATTCAAAGGTAGAACCTTGAATCATCTGAGTCGTATTCTTTTTTACAATTCTTGAAATCGTGTTTTGAGGTTTTTTATATATTTCAGCTCCGTCGAAATATGGGAGACAATCGTCGGCGTCGTTTGTTTATTCCGCCGGGAAGAATATTTTATCAGTCCGACGAGGTCTCGGAATCTATCTCTGGAACAACGATGGTTGTCCGGCGAAGAAACGAGCGGAATCGTCGAGTTCTTTCGAGTATTTTAAATCGCCGGGTGTATCCGCGGCGGCGGCTTGGACTGCGCCAGGAATGGAAGTATCGAAAGCGGTCGAATCAGGGCGAGCGCTGAGACAATTACAAAGCTCCGGGAGATTGTCTCGGTCCTGCCGTGTTACCGCCACGTGGCCGGAGGAGAAGCTACTGATGATGAATGTAGGAATTTACGATAGTACTACCCTCCCCGTCGGCGGGTTTGATTTTGCCGAGGCGTGGAGGCTGGTCATCGTGACGGCGAGCTTGGATGGGATGATTAGGACATTCCATAACTATGGACTGCCACGTAGATTATAGTGATTCGATATTTTTAGTTTTATTTTGTTTTGTTGTCTAAATATAGATATTATTATAGTTTTCGATTCATTCACTTCCAAGTTCCTCTACCTGTATAATGGACCTAATGGTATTGTTCAAGCCTCTATGTCAATGATACTCTATGGGTCTGAATGGTAGCTGTGGTCAGAGCAGACAAATTCGTCTGCGGATCTGTGAATTTATTTCTGGTATTAGGTAATTCCACTATATTACTTATTTCCACCATTTCAGAGAAGGCCTTAAAGAAAATATCCCCTTTTCTAACCTCTCTCCCCCCTTTCTATCTTTTCTCCATTATGCAAAATAGCATCGAAGTCTCCAATCATACACTATTTGTCTCTTCTTCTAACACAACACCTACTAATTCTTCCCATACTACATTTCTCATACTAATATTCAGGTCGCCATATACACATGAGAGATAAAAATTTGACGCACGAAACTGAACTTGAACATTAATCAAATTTTTATCCTCAAAAAGGATATCCAATTGGATACTGTTCTTCCACAAAAAAGCTAAACCCCCATATTCTCCAACAGGATCCACAGTTAAAAGTCTATCATACCCCAACATACACTGTAAATCCACTAAACTATATCTACATTGCATCATTTCCATCAAAAACAAAATCTCAGGGAAATGTTTTTTATGCATCTCCTTGAGACGAGTAATCACCAAGTCTGAGACGAGGAATCACCAAGTCTTGAGACCGTCCCAAGCCTTGACAATTCCAACTAAGGATGCTCATTAAACATTGGGTGATCCCTCATTTAGGAGCACAATATAAGGGTTAAACTTGGGGACTTTTGCAGTGCTTTCTCCTCCATAAACTGCTTTTTCTTCTTATCATTTGCATACCGATTTAAATCCAGCTGGGAGTTAGAATCACCACCAGATATATCAAGACCTTTTGGTTTAAGCTTTTTGATTCTAGTTGGAGGTCTTTTCTTTGACTTCCCCTTTTGTTGGCTTTGAGCCGGAAGATATAGCTTCAAAAAAGCCAGACCTAAAACCCGTAGCCCTATCCTGAAAGGGTTGAGACAAAGCCAAGAAAGAACCCACCAAAACTGGATCCTGATTTTTACCGTACTCACCCTTGCTGATTCTCCAAACTCAATGAAACCTCACCATTCTTCAGATAAGGACCAGTCTGCATAAGTGTATTTGTCTGAGAGCTTCCATCAAACCCTTCAAAGCCAAAAACTAAACTCTTATCCTTATTCACATCCAAATGAATAATCGGGACAGCCTCCATTATGAGAATAGTCTTTTTTGCAATCGGATCCTTCTCCACCTGTCTGACTGATATTCTAATCATGTAGGCTTTCACTTGCCAATCTCCATTATTATTCACCAGTAAGTACTGTCTCATACCATCCAACACATCCGCTGCAATCCTCTGTCTTCCGGTAGAACAGTCTATCCCCACCTGATCTTCTCTAAGAATGCCAAACAAGGGATCTACTTCTTTCAAGAACAGGGGTTTAAGCAATTTAGGCATAGGAGAACCCAATTTATAAGATTCTTCTTCTAAATCCAACCTCCTGACCTCTCCCTCTCATGCGTCAACCTTTGACATTTAAAACAACGCTTTTAAACTCTCTCATATTGAAATCGCACTACTGTAGACTCACCTTTTGGCAGTTTCAACTCTTTGGATCTCCTCAAAGGCCGAGAAAAATCAAAAAGCACCTTCACTCTAACGAACTCTTGGATTGGAGGTTTGTTCGTATCAAATGCCACTTCGAGTACTTCCCCTTTCAATTCCCCAAGAGCTGTAATATCTTTAGCAATGTAGTAATTCACTAGAAGATTCCAGATCTGCACCCAAATAGGAATTCGTTGGAGATAATTAGGAGGCGAATTCTCATACCATTTATCCACTGCTAGCGACCAATCATTGTAAGTATGAGCGCCCTTAGCTAGCACTTCCAACAGATCATGCTCTGTATTGAATATAGACTGAAACCTTTCATTCGATAAAGTAATCCTCCTCATTCTCCCTGGTTTATGCCATTTTATAGGCATATCTCGAATGAGGTTCTTCATCGACTGGAACAAAGGGTTCAAGGTTCAACCTATGAGGCTAATCGAATTTCTCGCCATAGATAAAAACTTCGGGAGATCCGGGCATCTCGAAAGGCTCTTCTTCTTCTTCTAGAGACATAGCCATCAACACCTTGTCCATAGCAGACGACATGATTCAGAATTTGATGTTCTTCTTTTTCAGAACTTGATAAACTATCTTCAACAAACCCTAAAAAGCTTAGAGAATTAAGGCTAAATAAATGGGTTACAAATGATATTAAACCGGAGAAAACGGCTACAAGGGAAAGAGTTTTCCAGTCTAGAGTTCTCTTTTCGACCTAGTGGAAGATACTAAACGAAAAAGAAGGTCTTAAACCTAAAAGAGGGTGGTCTTGCAAGGTAACGAGTTCTATACTTCAATTTTTTTTTTTTAATTAAATGTCTTAGTTATTCTTTATGATTTCTTTATAGTCTTTCACTTTTATTTTTATTTTCTATTTTCACGGTTAGTTAACAAAATTTTAATTTTCTTTTCCTATTGTTAAGTATATTTACATTTAAATTAAAATGGAGTATTTGTAAAACTAGTAAACAAATATTATTGCTTTTTTTAGTCATCTAATCTAATTATGGTTTTAATTATATAAATAATATATGGTTAAATATAATTTTTATTCTACCATGCAATCACACATAAATATATATATATATATATAACCAACTAAAAATAATATTTAAATATACTAAAGATGATAAAGTTATAATTATATAATATTTTATTACATACAAATTTAATATTATCATTAATAATTATTTGTGCCCTATACAAATATTTTGTTTAGATTCGCCACTCAGTATTTACGCTCAGTGTAGATATATGTATGTTCTAAATTCTGATCCTTATTTCCACATTTTTCAGGATCTAGATGGTTACCACATAAAAGGGTTGATCATAAACATATTCCACTCTTTTTGGCCAAAATTACTAAAATTAAATCATAGTTGGATTCATAACGACTGTTGTGAAGGTAACAACTGTTGTGAAGGTAAAGTCTAATTAACACTATATGAATGCAAAAGTAGGCAATGATACGAATTTAACTTTTTTTGTAGTGATTCTTTTTTGTTTGGCCAAAAAGTGTACATGAATATTAATCGAAGGAGATTCAACTAAAAACCTTATTGTAAGTGATTTGGATAACAAATGTAACTCTCTAATTAATAATTATCATCCGTCCTAATACTTTTTTTGTCATAAGAATTATCAACAGTCCTAATACATCTAATAAGATTGATTTGGTGATTTTATCGAGCAGATGTTAAAAATTGTAAAAAAACAATTTATTTTATTTCCTTTGACAAAATACGAACATTAATTTAAAACCAAAATATAATTATACTAATTTACATGCATATATGTAAAAAAAAAAAAAAAGAATTTCTTCTTATAAAAGCGGAATAGGTGATATTCAAATCTGGTTAAAAAATTACTAAATATATATATTTTTAAATATGTAAAAAACTATTTAAATTTTAAATGTTATCAGTATTTATTATTATTCTTTTTAGTTTCAATAATTTATTTTAAGGGGTTGCTATTGGTTCTATGATTTTAATGGAATATTTTAATAGATTCCATTAAAATCATATGTTATTTAATCATTGATTTTAAATAACTTATAAATTTATGTGTATTGGTTTTATGATTTATAAATACTTGTTAAACCCTATATTATTTGTTTAATGATTTATTTTTGGATTTCAAAATTTATTTTATGTTTTAAATAGATTTGAAAGTGAACAAATTCAAATTAAAAAAAAATGTTATTTCAAAATTCATATATTTGGATTTTCATAATTTTATAATTCTGTATGATTTACAAATCATTCGTATCCATCCGATAACAAGTTGACTTGGAAGGTAAACCAAAACCGGAGATAGATCAAAACTTAATTTCATTTGAATTAGTTCCGGTTAAACATTTATAAAGTTCGTAACAAATGTATTTGGTTTGGTACTCGTCGTTTTGGGTTAGTGTTGGTAGGTAGAGATTTTTGCATTTGCATTTGCGCCTCCATTTCCATCAACGAAGAAGAAGACCACAACGAAGCCATCAAAGCCATATATATGATGGCTTAAACTCACCTACCCCCAAAATTTGCCACCAACTCCACAATTTCTCTCCTCCTTTAAACCTTTCTCAATCCCTCCTCTTTCGAATCCTGATCATGGCGTCTTCTCTCACTTCCAAATCCATTCTCGGATCCACCAAACCCGGTTCTTCTTCTCTTCCCTCGGAGCTCCGTCGTCTCTCTTCTCCCGCCGTTCAGATCTCAATCCGTTCCCAACCCAGGAAGAACTTCCGTGAGTTCTCTCTCTCCCCGTAAAGAAGAAAGATATGTAATTTGGATCTTTAGGGTAGTTCTGGTTGATTGAATTGATTCACATTTCCATTGGAACACAAAGGGGAGATTAAAAGTTGAAAACTTTAATAGTTTTCGAAGCATAAAGAAGAAAGATGTGTGATTTGAATCTTTAGGGTAGTTCTGGTTGATTGAATTGATTCACATTTCCATTAGAACACAGAGGGGAGATTGAAAAGGTCAAAGCTTTTAATAGTTTTTGATATTGGGTTTTTAAAATTGGCAGAGATACAAGCTACTGGAAGCTCATATGGGACTCATTTTAGAGTTTCCACGTTTGGAGAATCACATGGAGGAGGAGTTGGTTGTATCATTGATGGATGTCCTCCTCGGATTCCTCTCTCTGAATCTGATTTGCAATTTGATCTTGATAGGAGGTATATTCAGGAACAAAGCTCTTATTATGTATGTAACCTTAGAAAGATGATCCCTTGATGAGGTTCTCTTACATGTTGGTTTGGTTTATTAGGAGACCTGGTCAGAGCAGGATCACCACTCCTAGAAAAGAAACTGATACCTGCAGGATATCTTCTGGAGTCTCCGAAGGTCTAGTTTAGTTTCTCTTTTCATGGCTTGAATTTTTAATTAGTGTCTCAACCTTGTTCTGACTGTTAACATATATATAATACAGGAATGACGACAGGAACACCTATCCATGTGTTTGTGCCAAACACAGATCAGAGAGGACTTGTAAGTTTTTTGAACATATCTATGTATATTAATTAGCTTGATATTGATAGATAGATTGTTTGTAATTGGCATTAGAGAAAGCATAATCGAATAGAAAGCTTGGAGGTTTTATGTAGTCTCTCTAACCTTTGATAGACTCTGTGGATTTTCAGGATTACAGTGAAATGTCGGTTGCCTATAGACCATCGCATGCTGATGCAACTTATGACATGAAGTATGGTGTCAGATCTGTGCAGGTATCTTTTGTCTAACTTATTTATATGCTACTTCTCTTGGTAAGGTTTTATGTAGTTTAAAGGCATTGTCCGGCTTAACTTACCTTTAGTGTGATTCTTTTCAAGGGTGGAGGGAGGTCTTCAGCTAGAGAGACCATTGGAAGAGTTGCTCCTGGAGCTTTGGCCAAGAAAATTTTGAAGCAATTCGCAGGAACTGAGGTGTGTTTACTTTCTGAATTTGCAAATGGTATCATTGAACTCTTCATATCCTTTATGACATTTTGTTTGTTCTTTCTCACCTCTGTTCTCTTTTTCTTAGTATTGCAACGAGAATTTCCCTTAGTAAAAACCTAATTAACCCATTTTCTACAGATGCACGCAACTCTTATATATTTGCTTCTGGACTTGCTTATGTTTGTCTTTTTTTTTTTTGTGTCTCCAGATTCTTGCCTATGTCTCCCAAGTCCACCAAGTTGTACTTCCAGAAGATTTGGTAGACCACGAGAATTTGACACTGGAACAGGTGCGGATCCTTCTTGGAAGTTAAACCCATTTTAGTGATTTGATTCGTGCTGTGAATTTTCTGCAACTTTCATCCACCACTATAACCATTTTCGTAATTACTTTTTTGTTGCCACTTCTTATTATGGCTCTTGTAATAACATTCTTACCTAATTTTGTTCGTTTTTCAGATAGAAAATAACATTGTTAGATGCCCTAATCCTGAGTATGCGGAAAAGATGATAGCTGCGATTGATGCTGTCAGGACAAAAGGGAACTCTGTCGGTGGTGTTGTGACCTGCATTGTTCGGAATGCACCACGTGTATGAACTCACTATACCATGAGCTTAATCTGTGTGTCGTCCTGTAGTCTGATTGCATGAATGATTCTTGAAACTACTATACGCAGGGGCTTGGTACACCGGTTTTCGATAAACTTGAAGCAGAGCTGGCGAAAGCTTGTATGTCGTTACCTGCAACAAAGGGATTTGAGTTTGGAAGTGGCTTTGCAGGTATAGAAAGTTATATTTTGCTCTTCTTTGACCAGTCTAAAATAACCCCTCTGGAGCAGTATAAATCATACGCAATGAACTTACAGGTACCTATTTGACTGGTCTTGAACACAATGATGAGTTCTATACCGATGAAAATGGAAGAATACGTACAAGAACAAACCGGTCCGGTGGAATTCAGGTTGGTTAAGTCTTGTATGTAATATGTCAATAAACTAGTTTTTTTTTTTTCTCCCGAGAGATTCCTTATATTGGTCAAATTGCATAGGGAGGGATCTCAAATGGTGAAATAATAAACATGAGAGTAGCCTTCAAGCCAACATCAACAATTGGAGTAAGTTTATGATAAAACTCATGCAGTTTCCATGTGCACATAACAAATGTCAGCTCGAGATCATTGATGTTTTCTTTCCAACTCGCAGAAGAAGCAAAATACTGTAACAAGAGACAAGGTAGAAACCGAAATGATTGCGCGTGGCCGTCATGATCCTTGTGTTGTTCCACGAGGTGATTAAGTACATCCAACCTCAAACCATTGAACTAGTTCACTTTATTACTAAGGATTTTGATATTGGTTTCGGGTTTGTTGCAGCTGTGCCAATGGTGGAAGCAATGGTGGCTTTAGTTCTTGTGGATCAGTTGATGGCACAATACGCACAATGCCATTTGTTTCCAATAAACCCAGAGTTACAGGAACCTCTCCACACAGAGCAGCCGCAGAATGCTGCTGCTTTGTAAGCAAACCTCGAGCAGGTAGAGTGGGAGAGAGAGAGAGAGGCTTCACTTTTGTTGTGTGATTATTATGAATAAAAATGTTTGTTTAATTTTGTGCCCCGGTAAAAAAAGAACAAATATTTTTTGTAAGATGATTTTACTTCTGTACCCTGCTGTTATTTCAGTTAAATGTGATTTTACCACGGAACGTTAGCTATGTTTCTATCAAGTTTACATGTTCCGTTCTGGTTGATAAAAATGTACTCTGTAATATACAAATTAAACACACATAACTAACAGTTTACGCATTACCTACTAGTTTCTCTTATGAACCAAATCGTGTCTCCGCTTACTTGTTCTCTCGTGGGGGTGAAGCAACGTTTTCACATGTGTTACTTGGTTTTCTTGTTATCGTCTTTGTTCTGTTCGAGAACCACTGGAGCAGCCGGAATGCTGAACCACCACTCTTTAAGCCGCCGCATTAGCCGCTCTGTGCTTGCTCTACGCGGTGGCGAATATCTGGTGAACAGCTCTAGAAACACCACCAGAACCAAGTAGTTACAAGGCATGAATACCATCATCAACGCAGCAATGACAACCGCAACTGCAAACTTTTCACTCGCCTGTGGGAAAAGTGAGAGTAATAAAGCTCGGAACTTGAGTAGAACAATGTTTCCGTCTTGGATTAGCTCTTCGAGCTGCGAAATCGCGTTTTGGACCGCTAAAAGCTGTTCCATTGTGTTCATTGGAGGAGGTGTGATAACTTTCAGCTCGATCATTGCTTTCTCCCTATTGCTGAAACATCTCGTAAGAACTATAAAACCCGCTAAAAAGAGAGACGCAATCGCACAAACATAGCCTATCCATCCCCTAAACAAAAAGAAATCCGACCAATACAGTTCAGATAATTGTAACTAACAAAAACAAACACAAAAAAAGATTTCAAAACACGTTACCTGTAAATTATCAAAGTAGAGAAGAGACAGAAAACAAAAGACTTGAATGGATCATCCCAATATGCTAACGACAAAAGCCAGTTCCCCATTTCCATAACCGGAAGTAGCAGTTCCTGCAAAACCTCAGTCTCTAAGTCCTATTGCATGAATTGTTGTGTGTGTGTGTGTGTTTTTTTGTTTTGTCCTTTACCTTCATCACTGCTGCATTGGTGTCAATTCCATCAACTTTGACTCCATTAACAGTCTCTTGAGCAAGAACCACTTTCTCGTAGTTCTTTCTTGATTGCTTAACCGCTTTCTCCAATGGGTTCACATCTCCAACCATCACGTCACCTACCACAAGACTACTATTACTCGTTGGACTCGTTGCTCCGAAAACCGAACCCAATTGCGAAACCATATCCGATGCCGACATTGACTGCAATGTCCCTGTTAAAAGAAGTTTTGTCTAAGATATAATTCTATAAGACCACAAAAAATACAGTTTGCATAATATGTAGTTAAAGTTACCGATGTCTTTGGCTTTGTTTGTCCGCTCCAGAACTCTAGAACTAGACATCTCTGCAAGCGTCTCCAGAATACGATCGCCACCAGGAAGCTGATCGCAGAGATTGAACGGGAGAAGATTTTCGTAACGTACAGGGGTAGTTAACCCGAGTTCTTGAACTGCTTGCACACGCAAGATACCGAGCACAGCTTTTGAGATAGCTTCATCTTTCGCCACACCGCTGTTGATCTTGAACTTCTTTATGTATCTATGAACATATAACACTTCTAGGATTATAGAGAGCCAGTAATCTCGTCGTGTGTGGCCCTTGAGCTCTGGGAACTCCATTACTACTGGTTCTGGTCTACAGAAGAGTGCCATCAAAATATGTAAACTGAATCAGTCAAATAAAGAAGTGGATAGAAAACAAAAGCTTTTTAACTGACTTAAATAATTCATCTCTTACAGGGAAATAGACTTGTAAGAGACAGCCTTATCGAAAAGCCGAGTTCCCCAAGGACCAGTTAACTCTGGTTTAATGACTTGTTTCAGATCTTCAGATAGGCTATAACGCTTTGGTGTGTCAAAAGACACAACCTTTATAGCCTCGAAATATAGCGAATGATCAGTCAGAATCAAGCGACCTGCATTTAACAATACTCAATTTTAACCAACCGAATAGATAGGAATTTTGGAAAATCTCCACACCTTGTCTGCACAGAGAGGAACATACCTGGCCATGCTGATATTCCAATATGTTCTAGAACTGGTTGGGTAGTAACTGTCCCGTCGACCTCGAGTATCTTTTCTCCTTTTGATCGAACACCAGAAAGCAAAGATGACTCGGACTGGCTCTTCATCTTCTTTATTGCTCTACAAAATGATCTCGGTTACAGATTTCACAAAGTTTTTTCTGAAGAATGGATGGAAGATTTTATTTACCTTTCGAGTCCATACAAATACTTGTCATAAACATAGAACTGAAGCCGAACACTGTTTGAGGCAGAAGTCAGCATCCCGAACAGATTCTCACATATGATCACATCAGCTATTATAGGAACTGCTGGAGCAATCCGGGAGAAGGCTTCTAAACCAACAGTTGGATCTTCATCAACCTGTTTCCATCTTCGAAAATAAGTCTTGACTCAATGGATCACAAATGCAGAAATCAAAAGTGCTTACACTGGGTAATGCCTGGCTAGCAGCAGAAGGGACCTCCCAAGCAACCATCATATCAAAAGTTAAACGCCGAAAGTCTTTATCACTTAGATGACCAGTTACTCCTACAGAGAGTGCAAGTGCCCTGAAACAGCAATACTCTAGAAAGTTTCTTGGAAACATTGAAGGCTGCTTTACAGATTCAGACGCCTCTTGTTTGAAACTATCTTGTAACTCACTTACTGAAACACCAAGTACCCTGCATCAAACGTTTCCCATTACTAGTCTATATAGAAACTACAAAGCCATTCCACAAGAAAATGATTTCATTAACATATATCAAAACTTAGCTTATCTAGATCAAGACTTGAACTTTTTCATATACTTGAACCCTCTTAAACCAATTCAATTCTATGGACTGAAAAGTAACTAAAGATGAGTGATGCTTACTTGGAACACCTTCGGATAACCACATTTGCTACTGGAGAGAGCTCAGGTATCCAACTAGCTCCAGCAGATGGAGAATTCTCAATCTCGTCGATATCTTCATCGAAAGAACTTTGCTTGCCAAGCAACCATTTAAGTGAACTATCTTTAACCAGACCTTCTAGCACATCCATAGTTCTACTACTCGAAGACATACTTAGATTACTTCACCTGGTAAAAATCATTTCAAACAATTAGTACAAACAATGGAACAACAAAAAATTAATTGACCCTCTTCGACTAAACTGTTTCTGATCATCCTTCATTTGATAAAAATCTAAGCTTTATTAGAAATTTCAACTCAAAGGTTACTCATGACATAGAGAAGAAAGAGGTGAATCCATATGTGTATCTGACTAATTTGTGAACATTTTCCCAAATTTACAGAGGAGGAGTAGTAGATGTTTTTCTCAACTAACCCACAACTAACTTGACAACTTTAGTTTTTGTTCTCCTACAACACCATAAACGCTTAACTAATTGAGCTCTTCTTGTTTCCTTCCAGATGCTGACGTGATTTGGGGTTTATCGAAAAAGCGACAGAAGAAGAGAAACCGAGAAAGTGAGACGGTAAAAGGATAATCTCCTCCGGTGTCGGCGTCTTGCCCAGGAAATGATAAGATACGACCATTACCACGTCAGCATTACGTGGCTTTATTATACTTACGCCACGTCAGCTACATTAAACGGCTCAGATTTAATCGAACGGCTTTCATTTACTTACAATCATAGCCCTACACGTGTTAAATTAATAATTCGTGGCCGTTAGATCAACCAGTTATAAACTTTCTTTTTTTTTTTTTTTTTTTTGTTGCGATTAGCTTCAGTATCCTTTGGCTTCTGCCTCAGTATCCTTTGTGCGTTTCGTTGGGACGAATTTTTGTTCTGTTGATTTCAGAGATGGGTTTCTTTGTTTTTCCTTGATTTTTGTTTATTGTATTTTCGCCGTAAAATTTCATCTTTACATGTTGCATTGATTAGTTGGGTATCTTTATGCCATGCATGTGATGACGATGTTTTAATAAATGAAATTTAGCAATCATAACAAACGAATACAAACCCAGAAAGCAGAATTTTTGAAGGCATTTAGGACCGATAGGATAGGGCAACTGAATTTTGTCAACAGAATTTATGAGAATTTTTTTTTGTCTATTCTTGTCTTTTTTGTTCCAGATTGTTTTGGAATATATAATACTTGAAGAAATCGTGGGTTTATGAACAACAGCCTTGTCCTCATTAGGGATTAGTGGGCTAGTGAAACATGGGCAGAGAAGTGATTATCTTAATGGGGGCAGTACTTATACTTACAAGAAACAAAAACAAAAAAAAAACTTTACAAGTGCAAATCTCTCTTAATTTATCACCTTTCGGAGGGGGCTATATTTGATCTCTTTCTCCTCCTGTGAACCCATCGATGTCCCAACCGCCAAACTTAACAATGGCATGCCTAGTTACCAAGTTCAACTTACCAATATCTTATAAATCTCTGTTGCTCTCATCTTCACATACATTCATTCGTTTTTTTCTATCTTTTTATATATCTTCTCTCTTTCATTTTCATATAACTTCGTTTCTCTTTCTTTTTCTCCATCTTGTTCAGCTCAAAGTTTTCGATTTTATTTCTACAAGAAGATAGGTTAGTAAACTCACACTTTCCTCAGGATCTTTATCTTTGGTAATTTTGGTTTCTATGTACTTGTTTATGCAAATTTTTGTTCATGGGTTGTTCCCAAACTTTATATCCTCTCTCTCTATCATCTTTTCAAAGGTTCTAAACTTCTAATAATATAATTTTCACGAAATCAATTAATTAAAATTAATTTTTGTCCAGAAAAAAAAAAAGAAAGCCAATAAATTTTTGTACAAAAAGAAAAGCCAATTAATTAAAATGAAATATCTCACATCCTAAAAACTCTCTTTAAATATTTCAAAATCTCAAAATTTCCTAATACACCCCCGCTAGGTTACTTCTCCGCGGCTTCCAAACCAACCCGAAAAGAAACACCTAATTTTCTCTGAGAGATCAAAAATCATGAGCGACGAAGACCAACTTCTTATTACTTTCTTTGATTTCAAAGTAGATGGTTTTGGAATTACGCGGTTGGACATGAACCACGTTACCCCTGGGAAGCTGTTGTCTGTTAATAGTTTGTGGAGTCTGCTTCGTCCTATCAAAGGCGATCAATCGCCGGTAAAAGAAATTCCAGATATGGTCAATACCTTCCCAGAATTTGCTACAGTCTCCGATTGTGTCTATCGCCTGCTCGACGGACATATTTGGATTGGCCATGACATAATCCTATCCGACTATCCAAGATTGAAGAAAGCTTTTGCAGAAATCGATAAAGACCCTCCTGTGCCGACATATATAATTGACATACGTCACTTCTTGATGTCCGGGACGAAGGTATCTTCTTCTCCTTTTTTTTAACTTGTTGATTTTGTAACATCTAACAAGTTACCTTTTAAACCTAATGCATGCAGCTTGCCAGACTTGCGGAAATCTTTGGGTTAGGTAATCCAGATCAGGAGAAAGATCCTTGCCTCGTGAATATTAGGGCTATGAAGCTCTGTTTAGAGGCCACGTCAATATATGTGAGTTCTTATCTAAGCACATTACTTATATAACTTCTTCTATAAGCGTATATATAGGAAGGAAAGAGTTCCAAAAATCTCTGTTTGTTTGCAGGAGGAGGATGATGAGTTGAAAAACTATAAGGATGGTCACTTCCATCCCGTTGTTTCTCTTTTGAGAGAATTTACTAATCGGTAATTAGAACTTCTTTGTTTATATTCTCGGTTTGAAGCAATTCGCTAGAACAAATCAGAATTTTACTAGGCTTTTTTTTTTTTTTAAAGCTAATGTCACGACCTGGACAAAAAAAAAAAAAAAAAGAAGCTAATGTCACGTTTGTATTAGCATGTGATTTCGGTATTTGATGAAGATTAGAAGATAGGATTTTACTTTCTCGCTTATCTTTTGTGATGAATGACAAGTTCCTTCATGCAGGGAGGAAAAAGTGGCGGCTACCAATGCTGCAGATTGAGCTGTTTGTTTCCATTACAAGCTTTCATGCCATTCATTGTGCAACAAGTTCTGAAGTTTTTCACCATTGCAAATGAGCAGCTGGAATGTGGTTGCTGCAACTAGGGAGTTACTAGCTACTTTCCCCGTATCCTCCTCGCTGTATGATGAAACCAGTACTAGTTGTCTGTTTTTGTGTGTGTCCAAATACTTGACTGAGTCAAAGATCTTCTTTCCTCCTTTTGGGATTTATATTACTGTTTCAATCTTATTATCAAACAACAACAACTTGTTTGTGTTTGATCCCTTTTCTAATAAAGATAGACTAAACCACACATCAAGTGAAGTTTAAAATCACGTAACAGAAAACAAACATTGATAAATGATGCATCAACTAATAAAATCCAGTTCAAACTTGTTAATAAGAAGCCAATTAATTAAGCCGAGCTCCAACCACCAAAGCGACGTGAGCTCGTGTGTCTCAAGTAATGAACCTTTACCCATCAAGGTTGGTCAAAAAAGCTTCTTCAGCTAACCAAAAGGGACACCACGAAAGAGGGAGTAGAGACGACTCGACATTTCAAATCTCTAACATTGGCTTGGCTTCGTACAAAACAGAGACTCAGCATCTCGTGGTCCGCTACTGCCGAGACTCACGGCAGCAAGATGTTATTGTTAAGGTATAGAGAACACAAACACACAAAAAATCACACTTGGAACGCGCCAAGCAAACGTTTTTAATCAATCTTATAAAAACCCTCGTTTCTTACAAGACTTGAACCCAAAGCTCACTCTCCTATCTATCTAACACAACACCCTGTGTAGATCTAAAAGAGTATACCACACACACACTCACCTTCAAGGCTTTTTGTATTTGCTTGAAGGTTTACAAAAACTCACAAACTTTATCCCACGAGTGCTAGCTCTTTTTGCGGCTAGCCCTCGCCTACTTATAACCCCACAAACGATCTCTAACCTAGATCTTTGTGTATCCTAACTAAAAGGAAATATTCGTTATCCCTAAGAAAATATCTTCCCTTATCTCTTCTTATCAAATATACTCTCAATATCTTCGAGTATATCTTGATCTCTCCTTCTTTCCTTCTCCCGCACCTTGTCACCGCGTTCCACAATCTTTCTCCACATCAGCACGTCATGCCACGTCATCATATCAGACCTCTGAGACATTTCACAACTTCCTGTTACCCTCAGAGCTCTGTTGCACTTTTAATCTCCCCCTTTTTGACTGAACTTGTCAAACAAGCATCCAATGTATTTAGCCTTTCAAAGAAAACAAACAACCCACAACAACCACAAGCAAATACAACTGCACCAACAGTGCATCACATTTCTTAAAAGCAACAGACGGGTAAAGCTGTCAACACAGAAGCATTAAGACCAAACAAATAATCGGACGTGTCCAAAACAAGTCTTAAAATTAACCAACAAGTCTGAAAGATAAAAAATGCAAGGGGGAAACAATACAAATATAAAAACTTAATCAAAAACAGCTAAAACAGCTCCCCCACGGCTAAAACTTCCCCTCAAGCATCTGAATCAGACTCATCTCCCCCTGCTTGTTTGGCACAGATTAGTCAAAAATACCAAGGAACAAATAAAGCAAACAGTACAAAATGAGAAGTGACTACTTACCAGCGTCCAAGGCATCTTGCAGAATTTGGATGGCCAACCGGATGGCTTTGCGCTCTACAGACGTACCACTGCGAATAACTAACTCAGCAGGCTGTGAAACAGTCTTTCTACCCTCTGTCTTCTTCGTGTCTGGTTGCTGACGACGCGGAACAAGATGCTGGGCTTCCAGGAGCTGATGAATGAGACTGGGAAACGGTAATCGAAAGCCTGACTGAGCTTGCAATCCCAACTGTATGATCTGATCATAGATCATCCGTCCAAAATCAAACGAAATCTCATGCATGATCATGTAGATCACCAGAGCCCTGTTTGTTGAGATGTAACCCGTGTTCACCGTAGGAGACCAGTTGCTACAACATATTTTATGCAGGTCCTTGATGACAGGATTCTTGATCGCAGTGGACACTAGCTGCTTGCAGGATTTGACCTTGCCATCAGAGAGAAAAAGTGCCAGATCCTCCTCCAGAATCGCAGCCGTCTGCAACCGCTGTTCTCGCACATCTACAGACTTCAGACCAAACAGAGCATTGATGTGACATGGAGAAAACTCATAGACCCAGTCACGAACAAGCACCTCAACAAACTCCCCCTCAACCTTGACCGTTGGTAGATTTGCCCAGAACTCATAGATCACATCTGAATCATAAGACCCAACTTGTGTGACCGTTTTAAGCAGCCCAACTCTATCAATGAACTCCCTAGCCTTATCATGGACATCAAGAGAGTAGCAGACTTCTGGGGCAAGTGTTCGAGAGGCAAAGAACCCATACCTTCGAGCAGCTTCGGAGGACGAGAACCACTTGGAGTCAAACTCCTTTGAAGGAGTACTCCGAGAAGTGGAAACACCTTTTTCCTTGCCGAGAGAGGGACGCTTGGAGTCACGGCTGTTAACATCAGTAGTCGATTGTCGCTTGCATAGACAGGACGAGATTCCTTGATTCGACAGAGCAGGAACAGGAACATCACCGGTAAGATCTACCACTGGATACCGAGGCGACACTTCCCTAGGCGGAGAAGACGAAGAGTCACACGTCTCGTGGTTCCCCTTGAAGTAGGAAGGCGAAGGAACTGGATCCACCGGAGCAGGAATTGCTGAGGTGGACTCGTCACGGGGCTGATAGATCACCATTGCTGTCGAGGGATCGATCAGAGCATGAGGAGTTGGTGGAGGCAATGAAGACGGTGGAGTGTGGAGCTCTTCATCGGAACTGGAATCATAGTGGAAACCACTAAAGATGGACTTCATGATGATCAGAGGATCGATCGTCAAGAGAGAAAAAGAAAATAGGAGTTTAATCGACACAGGATTGAAATCGCAGAGGTGATGAGGAAGGAACCAAAACCCTAGCTGCTTCTTTTTATACACACCTGTAAGTCTCAATGGGCTGCACGATCTCGGCCCAAAAATTAAACAACAACCCTGAAATCACTCAATTAAACATCAGTGTACACCATATCTATTTCCTTTTTCGACTACATTCATCTGTCAATTCATTCAGTCACAATTAATGACAATACATGAATAAACTGCATTCATCCTTTTCACGAAATTTTAACACATTCATGAACCAAAAACACAGATACGCACATCCACTAATGATGAACCCTAAGGGATCCAGATCGAGAATTAAACACATATGAGTAAATCCCTTTTTTTTATTATATTTTAATTTTTTTTTTTTATAAACATAAAAAAAAAATCAGAACATTAATCATACATTTGTCGTGTCAACCACTTGTTCATAACCATCATTAGGAACTATCACAACCTTTTGAATTGTCGAAGATCAGTGAACTGTTGCATGTGAGTAGTCTTTCACACTGGCATGCCTTTAGTCTTCAGTCCATCCTAACATGTTAAGGCAGTTGGAGATCATCTCTTTGAAGAGCACAATTTTTTTTTTTTTTTTTTTTTTTTTTTTTTTTTGTATTCCACTCAGCCTCTTGATGGCTGAGCTTCAGTGACATCACTTGATTTTGTCAGTCACTGATTCTAGGCTTGTCATTCAACATGTTATTGATCCTGAGAATAAATGTGCATGTCTCTTCACAGCTCTTTGACCTCCTTAAATCATGACAACGTTTAACAGGATGGACAGACCGGCATGACATGCAGCTATTTCCCACAGTCTTTTTAGAGTGTTGATCTTCTATATATTCCAGGATTTCCATGATCTGTCCTAATGCAAGTTCCTGTCTTAGATCAACACAACTCAGAGGAAGAGATTATAATTCACAGACACCAATAGACTTTCTCAGATTAATGAATCTGTTAAAGTCCAAAGGCTTGGTAAACAAATCAGCCAGCTGAAAATCAGTGCTCACATGGTCAATCTCGATCAGTTTCGCCTCAACTAGTTCACGAACAAAGTGGTGTCTAATATCTATGTGTTTAGTAATAGAATGCTGCACATGATTCTTAGAGATGTTTATTGCACTCAAATTATCACAATGAATTAACAGAGTATCAGAATCCATACCATAGTCAGAAGCCATTTGCCGCATCCAAAGGAGTTGAGTGCAACAGCTTCCTAAGACAATGTACTCAGCCTCAACAGTTGATAGAGAGACACTGTTTTGTTTCTTGTTGTGCCATGATATTAGGTTGTTGCCCATGAAAAAGCATCCTCCACTTGTGATGCGACGGTCATCCACAGACCCTGCCCAATCAGCATCACAATATCCACTCAGACAGGTGTTGGTATCCTTGGTATAGTAGATACCAAAGTCCAATGTCCCTTTGATGTACTTGATGATCTTCTTTACAGCCAGTAAATGCGACATCTTGGGCTTGGCCGACTAGCAGTCAAATACAATAGACTTCCAATCATTCCTCTGTATAGTCTCTCATCTACATCCTCACCTTCTTTGTCCTTAGAGAGTTTGTCGTTTGCGCCCATTGGAATCTTTGCTTCTTTGCTCTTATCCAAGCCAAAACGTTGTACAAGCTCCTTAGCATAAGTACTTTGAGATACAAAGATCCCATCAGCAAATTGTTCAACTTGCAATCCCAAAAAGTACTTTAGCTCTCCCACCATACTCATCTCAAACTCCTGAGACATGCTTTCCACAAACTGTTTTACGAGAGGCTCACAGGTGGAACCAAAAACAATGTCATCCACATAGATCTGTACGAATATCATATCATTGTTGCTGTTGAGAACAAACAACGTTTTGTCAACACTCCCTCGACTGTATCCTTGATCCATCAGAAATGTAGTCAATCTCTCATACCATGCTCGTGGTGCCTGCTTTAGACCATACAGGGATTTCTTCAGTCGATAAACATGCTCAGGATGCTGCGAGTTCTCAAAGCCCTTCGGTTGCTCAACGTAAACTTCCTCTTGCAGTATTCCATTTAGAAAGGCACTTTTAACATCCATCTGATGCAAAGTGAACTTAAGAGCACATGCCATACCAAACATAAACCTGATTGACTCCAACCTTGCCACTGGAGCAAAGGTTTCATCAAAATCAATTCCCTCAATTTGAGAATAACCTTGAGCTACCAACCTTGCTTTTTTCCTTACAATGCAGCCACTAGCATCACTCTTATTCTTGAATATCCACTTTGTTCCTACGACGTTGACATCAACAGGACGATGAGTGAGCTCCCAAACATCACTTTGTTCAAATTGTTCCAACTCATCTTGCATAGCAGCAACCCAGAACTCATCACGAAGCGCCTCCTTGTGATTCTTGGGCTCAATAGAAGAAACAAAACATGCAAATTGCACTACATCAGAATCCTGAGAGACAGACTCTGAAGGACAACCTTATGTTTCTTCCCAGCGAGCTGAGCAAAATCAATCTGTTTCCCTCTGGTAACTCTACCCCCCTGAATCGCACCTATAACATTAATAGATGAGTGATTCCTATGAACATGAGAAGGCACAAGATCTGAACCAGATGGTGATACAGGCCTGTCAGAGACAACAGGACTGGCAGCTTCTAGCACAGACTTCTCAGCATTAGTTATCAGGTCCGTGTCGGAGACAATAGGCACCAATGCCACTCGTAGGAATGAGGTGTCGTCAAACACTACATTGACAGTCTCCTGAACAGATCTCAGACGTTTGTTGTAGACACAAAAGGCAGTGCTATGTCCAGAATAACCTAGAAAAATACCTTCATCACTTTTAGAGTCAAACTTACCCAACTGATCCTTATCATTCAGAATATAACAGATGCATCCAAACATATGGAAATAGTGCACAGTTGGAGACTTCCCTTTCCAAAGCTCATAGGGAGTCTTATTGGTCCCTGGGCGAACATGCACACGATTGATGATGTAACAGGCTGTGTTCACAGCTTCATCCCACCGATGAGGCACCTGATTTCCATGTAGCATAGCTCGTGCCATCTCTTGCAGTGTTCTGTTCTTACGTTCGACAACACCATTCTGTTCCGGCGTTCTTGGTGCAGAGTACTGGTGAGTAATGCCTTGATGTCCACAGAATTGCTTAAATTTGTCGTTTTGAAACTCACCACCATGATCGCTTCGAATGGTTTCGATTGAGCACTTCTCACTTTTAATCTGCAAGGCAAGAATACGAAAACACTCAAGAGTATCAGGTTTATCACGAAGAAACCTTACCCAGGTGTAGCGAGTGTAGTCATCCACCATCACAAAGATGAATCGTCGACCAGAGATACTCTGAACTTGTATAGGCCCCATCAGATCCATGTGAACCAACTGTAAAGCATGACTTGTGCGAATATCTGTCATCGACCCATGAGATGCTTTGATCTGCTTTCCATTGTTGCATGGACCACAAACAAAGTGTGGGTCACCCTTCAGCTTTGGCAGTCCGCGTACAACTTCTTGGTTTGCCAATTTCAACATTGTGCGAACATTCAAATGACCAAGTTTCTGATGCCACAGCTCTGTGTCTAACTCAACAGTGGCATTAAGACATGGCATTTCTGATTTCCACATATAGCAATTATTCCCAGATCGTCTACCTCTGAGTTTGACAGACCCTTGTTGATCAATGGCTTTGCAATCCTTCTTGGTGAAAGTAACATCTAACCCTTTATCACACAATTGACTGACACTGATCAGATTGGCCTTCAATCCGTCTACCAGGAACACATCCTTTAGTTGGGGTTGAGTGTCACCACTAGTTGCACCCTTCCCTCGGATTGTGCCCTTTCGTCCATCTCCAAACGTGACTCTTCCACCAGCAACATCTTCTACATGAGACAAATTGTTGAGAGCACATGTCATATGTCTGGAGCATCCGCTGTCAAAATACCACTTGGCCTGATCAACCTCAGTTCTATCTGCTGTGTATGCCACATGACAGTAGAGATCATCTTTCCTGACATACTCTTGACTAACTCTTCTAGCAGCTGGGTAGAAGCTACCATTCTGCACTAAATTTGTCACACAATTATGAAACTTGAAGCACTGGGCCTTGTAGTGATTTAGATGACCACAATACCAGCATCCTCTTCTCCTGCTGAGACCAACATGTCGCTGAGTAGACTGATGAAAGCTCTGTGGACCATACGGCTGTCTCCCTGGCACCTCACGCTGCATAACAATCCGCTTGGGATGCAGGTTTACCTTAGGGACCTGATTAAGTTGTCTGTTTGATGCAACAGGTTGTGCTTTGAGTTTTGGCTTAGAGTTTTGCCCCTTAACAAACTGTGTGGACTTGTCAGAGCTGATTCCCTGATACCCCAGACCCCACTTTGCAGTGCTTGATTGTCCAGTACTGAGCAAGATGCCCAGATCTTTAGTTTCCTTTACTCAACATCCTGATGTTCTTCAGTTGTTCTTCCAATTGCTTCTCAAGACGTAGTGACTTGGATTTTTCTTCACTCAGTTCCTTAGACAGCATTGCAATGTTCATCTGAAGCGTATCTCTCTCAGCAGACAGCTCACTGTTATCTTGAGTCTTTTGCACAATAGTCTGAATAAGAAGCCCTATATGATCTTCCATCGACAAGTCAGCCTCCTCCCCATCTGAGTCCGACTCAATCTTCTTGTCAATGTCTTCTTTCAACAACAAAACTTCATCTCCTTCATCTTCCTCGATGACTCCCAGCAGAGCCACAAAGTTGTTCAGAATTTCACCTTTGTTAACTTCTTCATCAGAATCACTCTCACTCCAAGTGATGTAGGACTTCTGATTATTTCTTTGGGAGGGGCAATCAGTCTTGGTATGACCAAAACCCTTGCATCCATAGCATTGCAGGGAGTGCTTCCGTTTGTTGTTTGGACACTCAGCCTTGTAATGCCCATATCCTTCACACTCAGCACACTGGTGCTCTGACTTATCATTCTTCCTGAACCCCTTGTCAGAATCTGCACTTGCAAGTGATGTAGTTCCCTTTCGCTGACCTCTTTCCATCTTGCGAAAATACTGCTTAACCAACAGACCAACCTTTTCTTCGTCTTCAAGCTCCTGAGATTCAACAAGCTTCTGTTCCTCTGCAGCTTGAAGAGCAAATGACTTAGCATTCATTTTCTCTTTCTTCTTTAATTGCATCTCAAACGTCTGCATCATCCCAACGACTTGATTGTACTTGAGTTCATCAGAATCAAGAGACACATCAATTGCAGACCTGTGCGGTTGAAACTTGTCAAGTAAACTTCTAAGGAATTTCTTGACCAGTTTCTTGTCCTTGTATCGTTTACCCAAAACGACAGACTCTTGAGCAATACCACTCAACCGGCTAGTATAATCCGCCACAGATTCGGTTTTAGTCATTTGCAGATTCTCAAAGTCAGACGCAAGATTTTCCAGTCTTGTGCGCCTAACTCTATAAGTTCCTTCAAAAGTGACGACCAGAATGTCCCACGCCTCTTTAGCTGACACACAACCTTGAACTTGGTTGAAGATATCTCTTGGCAGAGATTTGAAGATAACCGACAACGCCTGCAAATTGTGTTTGGCCTCAGCCTTTTCTTCAGCTGTCCACTTCTTTCTGTGTTTTTGCACCAATTCACCATCTTCATTCTTCTCAGTTGGATGAGACCAGCCGTCCTCCACTGCAAACCACGCTTCCATGTCAATGCTCGAGATGACCTGCTGGATCGAGACTTTCCAGTAACCAAAGCATTCCGGATCCAGTTTCAATGGCCCTTGTAAAGTAACAACCTCCAGTGATTTCTCCATACCCTAGTCGCAAGATCTCACCTGTTGAAAAAGATATCAGACTTTTTATCAGGTGTCCGCTCTAATACCAATTGTTAGGGTATAGAGAATACAAACACACAAAAATCACACTTGGAACGCGCCAAGCAAACGCTTTTATTCAATCTTATAAAAACCCTCGTTTCTTACAAGACTTGGACCCAAAGCTCACTCTCCTATCTATCTAACACAACACCCTGTGTAGATCTAAAAGAGTATACCACACACACACTCACCTTCAAGGCTTTTTGTATTTGTTGGAAGGTTTACAAAAACTCACAAACTTTATCCCACGAGTGCTAGCTCTTTTTGCGGCTAGCCCTCGCCTACTTATAACCCCACAAACGATCTCTAACCTAGATCTTTGTGTATCCTAACTAAAAAGAAATATTCCTTATCCCTAAGAAAATATCTTCCCTTATCTCTTCTTATCAAATATACTCTCAATATCTTCGAGTATATCTTGATCTCTCCTTCCTTCCTTCTCCCGCACCTTGTCACCGCGTTCCACAATCTTTCTCCACATCAGCACGTCATGCCACACCATCATATTAGACCTCTGAGACATTTCACAACTTCCTGTTACCCTCAGAGCTCTGTTGCACTTTCAGTTATTGTTGGAAGTAATTTTTTTTAGAAGTGATGGAGAAAGTGTTTTGAGTATTTGAGAGAGTAGTTTAGAAAATAAAACTTTTATTACTTTGATTTTAACTTGGAACAACTTCACAACATCTTGGTTACAAATGAGAGTAGGAGGAGGTATTTATAGCCTCCATATTACAAATATCTAAAATATTTTAATTCTTAATCTAGATTATTCTATAACAATATCTAGACTATAATAATATAATTATCTAGATAATTCTAATTAAATATCTAAATTTTTATGTTTAAGGAGGTGATACATTTTTCTAGATCTTCTAGATATATTTTTTCTTCTTAAGGAGGTGGGGATCTTGATATTTTTAGAGATTACTCTAGAAAATAGGTTTAATTAACCTTGATTAAAAAATCAAGTTTAACTCTCAACACCCCCTCTTAAACTTGATTTTGCCACTCCAAGTAAGATCCTCATCTTGATAAAGTCTTCACGTTTGAGAGGCTTGGTGAAAATATCAGCTACTTGATCATTTGCCTTCTTCTCTTTTAACTATGTAGCCTTGAGGTTGCTCAATGTAAACTTCTTCTTCAAGGTCTCCATTTAAGAAGGCTGACTTGACATCCATTTGATGTATTTTCCACTTATTTTGAGCCGCCAATGAAATAATCAGTCGAACAGTTTCAAGACGAGCAACAGGAGCAAACACTTCATCGTAGTCGATTCCGGGTCTTTGGCTATATCCTTTAGCCACCAATCTTGCCTTGTATCTTTCAACTTCTCTTTTAGAATTTTTCTTTGCTTTGTACACCCACTTCACACCGATCGCATTGTGTCCATTTGGAAGTGAAGCTAACTCCCATGTATCATTCTTTTCTATAGCCTTTATCTCTTCATCCATGGCATTTCTCCAAGTCTTTTTTTCAATAGCTTCTTGGAAGTTCAAGGGCTCGCACTCCGAAAATAAGCAAAATAAGGTAAGATTGTCTTGATTTTCAGTTACCTCGTAAAGTTCTTGTAGACTTCTAAAGCGTGGAGTCCTTTCGCTAGAACTTTCTTCTCCTTGAGAACTCGTTGGTGAATTTGGTGGTGTAGTAGGCTCTTCTCTTGGTGGCTCCGGGTCATCTTCTTCAAAGTGTGGAAAGAAGTTATAATCTTCATCATTTGACTTCCATTCCCATTCTCCTTCTTCGTCGAACACGACATTTCGACTTATAATAGTCTTCCTCGTATCGGGATTGTAAAGCTTGTAGCCTTTCGAGTTGTTGTCATAACCAATGAAGATGTACTTCTCACTTTTGTCATCTAGTTTGCTCCGCTTCTCATCTGGTACATGAGCATGAGCTATGCTTCCAAAGACTCTTAAATGAGAAACACCGGGCTTTCTTCCGATCCAAGCTTCTTGTGGTGTCTTACCCGAGACACTTCTTGTTGGAGATCGGTTTAATAAATACACCGCACACGCGACAGCTTCCGCCCATAGCTCCTTTGGTAGTCTTTTACTCTTAAGCATGCCCCTCGCCATCTCAAAAATTGTTCTATTCTTCCTTTCTGCTACTCCATTTTGTTGAGGGGATCTAGGCACCGTTAGTCGTCTTCGAATGCCATTATCTTCACAATACTTATGAAACTCCTTGGATGTGAACTCTCCTCCACGGTCGGATCTCATAGCTTTGATCACGAGACCACTTTCCTTCTCAACATGGGCTTTAAATTTTTTAAAGTTCTCGAACACCTCAGATTTTTCTTTCAAGAAATACACCCATGTTTTTCTTGAAAAATCATCAATAAAGAGAAGGAAGTATTTACTTTTACCAAGTGATTTTGGCTTGATTGTACCGCACACATCCGTGTGTATTAACTCCAATGGCTTTTGAGCTCTTGTGCTTGACTCCTTCGGAAAACTCATTTTGAATTGTTTTCCAAGTAGACATCCTTCACACACCTGATTTGGATGATTGATCCAAGGTAGCCGCCTCACCATTTCTTTCTTCGAAAGTAACTCCAAACCTCCAAAATTTAGATGTCCATATCGAAGATGCCAAAGCCAAGACTCCTCTTTGTAGCACATCTTGAGACATTGTGCGATGTCATTTTGAATGTTAAGAACAAACATTCTAATTTTAGACATTGGCACTTTAGTAATGAGATTACTTGTTTGGTCTCTTATCTTTTAATCGAATATCATAACCTTTCTCTAAGAGTTGCCCAAGACTCAAGATGTTTGTCTTCATGGTTGGAATATAGTAAACGTTGGAAATAAATTGATGATCTCCATTATTCAATCGAATGAGAATGTTTCCTTTGCCTTGTACCTCCATCTTCGATTCATCTTCTAAAGCGACGTTTCCTTTCACCGACTCATCAAGCTCCACAAACATGTTTCTTCTCCCGCACATGTGATTGCTTGCACCACTATCGAGGTACCATTTATTATTTTCTTCTCGTTCATCCTTCTTGTAATTAGCCATTAATAACATGTCTTCTTCTTGAATTTTTTATTCAACGTAGTTGGCCTTCTCCTCGACTCTTTTGTTACTAGGAGCTTTACATTCTGAAGCATAATGTCCAAACTTTCCACAATTGTAGCATTTTACACTTGATTTATTATACCTTGAATTTGGGCTTCCTCTCCCACGACCTCTTGATGAGCTTTCTCCTCTTTGACTTGTGTTGTCTTCATATGGCCTCCAACCACGTCCATTTTCGTATCCACGGCCTCGACCTCTTCCTCGTACTTGACCACCACCTCTTCTTTGATAACTTTGCCCAATTTCCTCTTTAATGTTATTAATTTGCATTTTTAGTACTTGTTCGACAATGTCTTCTTTCTTTTTCTTCTTTTCTTCATAAGCTTGTAATGACCCAAGAAGTTGCTCCATTGTCATGGCCTCCAAATATTTTGTCTCTTCAATTACGGTAACGATATGCTCAAATTTTGAGTCTAATGATCTAAGAACCTTCTCCATAATTCTTACATCATCTAGCTTTTCGCCGTTTCTTTTGAGATTATTAGTAACCACCAAAACTCTTGAAAAATAATCTGAGATGAGTTCACCTTCCTTCATTTGTAAAGCTTCAAATTCTCCTCTTAGAGTTTGAAGACGCACCTTCTTGACTTGATCGGCACCCTTGTAAGATGTTCGAAGCTTCTCCCATGCTTCTTTGGCCGACGTAACTCCAACGACCTTCTCGAACGTATCTTCATCTAATCCTTGATAGATTAGACAGAGAGCCTTCTTGTCTCTCTTTCTTGAGTCTCTCAAACTATCTTTTTGGGTTTGAGAGAGACTACCTTCATTCTCTGGTTCAACATAACCTTTCTCGACTATCTCCCACACATCATGTGCTCCTAGGATAGCTATCATTCGTAAACTCCAATTGTCATAGTTTCTCTTTGTGAGCACTGGGACTTGGAAGGGAACACCATTACTCACCATGTTTGGGATCTTCAAGCTCTGATACCACTTTGTTGGAAGTAAATTTTTTTAGAAGTGATGGAGAAAGTGTTTTGAGTATCTGAGAGACTAGTTTAGAAAATAAAACTTTTATTACTTTGATTTTAACTTGGAACAACTTCACAACATCTTGGTTACAAATGAGAGTAGGAGGAGGTATTTATAGCCTCCATATTACAAAATATCTAGAATATTTTAATTCTTAATCTAGATTATTCTATAACAATATCTAGACTATAATAATATAATTATCTAGATAATTCTAATTAAATATCTAAATTTTTATATTTAAGGAGGTGATACATTTTTCTAGATCTTTTAAATATATTTTTTCTTCTTAAGGAGGTGGGGATCTTGATATTTCTAGAGATTACTCTAGAACATGGGTTTAATTAACCTTGATTAAAAAATCAAGTTTAACTCTCAACAGTTATTCCCCTTTGAAGTCTTGGATTCTGTTAGGGAATCTAAACAGAAGAAGAAGAAAAGATCTGATACACCGGAGGAGGATGATGAAGAGCAAGATCTTCAATATAGATGACCCATATTTTTAGTTGGTTTAGGTGGATAAATGATGGTTGGGTTAGTAAATACTGAAAATTACTAAGCGTGCGTAGTAAAGTATTTTGTGCTGTTTTTATCGATAAAAAAAAAATAAGTTTATAAATTATCGTAGAAACGGGGGGCTTTTCAGCAATTGATTCCCGCCGCTTCAAAACCAACCCGAAAAGAAGAAACCCCTAATTTTCTCTGAGAGATCAAACTAAAATCATGAGCGACAAAGACGAAAAACCAATGATTTTCTTTGATTTCAAAATAGATCCTTATGGTGATACGCGGTTGGAAGTTAACATGGTTTGCGCTCTGACGCTGGAGTCTGTTTCCCTTTCGAGTATTGTGCTTATTGCTAACGATTCATCGAGTGAAAAAGCAAAAAAATTTGCTTTAGAATCCACTTTTGTCTATTCCTTGCTCAACGGATATATTTGGATTGGCCATGACATAATCCGATCCGACTATCCAAGATTGAAGAAAGCTTTTGCAGAAATCAATGAAGTCCCTCCTAAGCCGGAAGAGATAATTGATATAAGTCACTTTTTGATGTCCAAGATGAAGGTATCTTCTTCTCCTTCTGTTAACTTGTTGATTTTGTGATCTCTTAATTTTGTAACATCTAACAAGGTTCTTTCATGCAGCTTGCCGGACTTGCGAAAATGATTGGATTAGGTAATCCAAGTCGGGAGTTGCGCGCTTCCGACGTGAATATTAGTGCTATCAAGCGCCTTGAACGCGTCATGTCAATATATGTAAGTGAAGTTCTTATATATAAGCGTGTAGAAGGAGATCCAAATATCTCTGTTTGTTTGCAGGAGCCGGATGAGTTGAACAGCTGTGTGAATGGTCAATTCCATCCCGTTGTTTATTTTTTGAAAAATGTACCACGCGTTGCGGAAGTAGACATTGCTGACGATGGTTAAGAAATTCTTAGTTTATATTCTCTTTTTTCTCCTGTCTTCACTTTGACTCAATATAAAATACTACACATCAATACAGAACATAAACGATAGATTTTGCACTGAAGTCTCTATTTTTTTTTTTAGCTTCCGTGATTTTGTCTACTGTAATATACCACGTGTTGCGGAAGTAGACATTGCTGATGCTGATGTGTAAGAAATTCTTAGTTTATATTCTCTTTTTTCTCCTGTCTTCACTTTGACTCAATATAAAATACTACACATCAATACAAAACATAAACGATGGATTTTGCAATGAAGTCTCTATTTTTTTTTTAGCTTCCGTGATTTTGTCTACTGTAATGTTACTGTTTCTCAGCGCTCTGATTAATGTGTTTCGTGAGGTTACAGTTTTTCGGCTCAGCATAAGATTCACAAGGAAAAGGGTGTGGAGCTTTCTGAATTGGATGAGCAAGTTGCTCAGGTTTTTGATCTTTATCCTTCGTATATTGGATTTAGGTTGCACTTAGAGAATTGGTGAAAGTTGTAGAGTTTCTAATATCTCTGTTTATATTTTCTTAGGCTTTCTTTGATTTGGAGAATACCAACCAAGAACTGAAAAGTGAGTTGAAGGATTTGTACGTCAACTCGGCAGTGTGAGTGAATAATTAGTTTGTTTATGATTGTGTTGTTACCCTAGATATAAGAAAACAACTGAAAGTTCAGTCTCTTTTCTTTTTCTTTTTTTTGTAGTCAAGTTGATATATCCGGAGGACCCAAGGCAATTGTTATCAATGTTCCTTACAGATTGAGAAAAGCTTACCGGAAAATCCATGTTAGGCTTGTTCGTGAACTTGAGAAGAAGTTCAGTGGAAAGGTGATTTTCTTACTTGTTCTTGCTCCTCGATTTGCATTTGTTTGATTATTAAATGTTTGGGGCAACTTGAGTTGTCATAAGTATGGACTATTGGTCTCTTTGGGTTATGTACTTGAGAAAATAAGCTTTTCTATGTTTCAGTTACCGGTTTTAGAGTCAATGCACAACTGGTTAGCTTTTTGGTGATATCTTTGTCTCTCTTCCATATGCTTAGGTTGTGATCCTCATTGCTACAAGGAGGATTGTGAGGCCGCCTAAGAAGGGCTCAGCTGCAAAGAGACCACGCAACCGTACTTTGACCTCAGTCCATAATGCCATTCTTGATGATGTTGTCTTACCTGCTGAGATTGTTGGGAAACGTACTAAGTACAGACTCGACGGCACCAAAATCATGGAGGTGAGTAGAATCCAAAGGCCAATATTATCCAAGAGGATATGCTGCTGACGTTCTGTTAATTTAATATACGGAATTTGTGTGTGTTTAAAAAGGTATTCTTGGAGCCAAAGGAAAGAAACAACACAGAGTACAAGCTTGAGGCTTTCTCTGCGGTTTACAAGAAACTCACTGGTAAAGATGTCGTCTTTGAGTTTCCCATCACTGAGGCCTAAGAGATGAATTCAAAACTTAGAGAAAGAATCTGTTGTGGTCCTCTTTTTGGTCTACTTTCAGACATTGGTTTTTTATTCTGAAAATGTGTACACTCTTCGGATTAATTTTGAGTTTGATGGGAACGTCAAAATTATAGCTGTCCATGTTGGTGTTTCTATATTTATAACAGAGTTTTCTTCTTGGTGGGTTGAAACTGTAGAGCATCTATCTGCGTAGTGCTTTTGCACTCTAGCATCTTCGGCCTTTTATTTTAGTAGAATACACAATACAGTAGACTAGATGGAGTTTGTAGACCATCAATCCTTTGCACTAGCTCTTTTTGCCAGCGGTGATATCGATGTAGATGTGTTCTTCAGCGAAGGGTTTATTTATCACCATGCTCCCTCTTGATATTGAACAGAGCTTTGCCAAGACATTCCTTTAATTTTATCCCAACTGTTTTAATATATACTAGAGTATATATAGGATATGAAAATTGTATCTTTATGGTATACAAATGTGTATTTGATAAAGAAGAATCCACATTAGCACATTTGCAAATTTGAGAATATAGGATTGGCTGAGAACCTTGTTTTAGAAATCGTTAGGCGCTAGTCGGGCAGTCAGGATGGGCTTAGCGCCTAGCGATAAAATCGGAGATTAAACGGGAATTAATCGGGGACTAATTTTAGGGTTATTTTATTAAATTAATAATAAAATAAAATTATATAGTATTAAATATATGTATAATTATTTTTATCTTAAAATAAAAATATCAAATAAAATATAAAATTATAGTATTGTCTTTAAAAATACTAGTAAACAAATAAAAACGTAATTTTTAAAAATAATTTATGATTTTCATTAAAAATTTGTACATTAGTTATTGTAAAACATCATAAACTCATTTAAATGTTTAAATAACAAAAAAAATATATATTTTTGATTTATATTTGGTTCTAAAAATAATCATTATATATAAAATTAAGCTGAAAGTAATCGGATTAGACGGATTATAATCAAAGTAGACATGTATAATTGGATAATCGATGCTAGGCAGAAATTAGTCATTAATCGGGACAGAAAAAATGACCTAGTGATTTTGCGGGGTGTAATCGGTGCTAGACGGAGATTTTTAAAACAGGAGGGGCTGAGAATATAAGACTAAAAAAGATCTACATGATTCCAATAAGTGTACGACCAACCTAAGAGTATAAACAAATGATTAGTTGCAAAATATATGATATTTGAGTATTGTGGGAGCCAAATCTCACACCCAATGACCTTAGTGGTCAGAAACGAATTGAAACTCAAAAACAAGTGTTTAGAGAAAAATGTGTATATTATCAATCTTTTGTCTTGAGAATCGAATGTCCCAGTATGGTTACAATGATAAATATTTATACTACAAGGTGTTATTGACTCTCGATCAATACAATTGTCCTATTGATGCTGATATGAGAAAGTGGTTAGCGTATGCGGTTGATCGCAGGGTTCGTGAACTATGGTTTCAGCTCATGTGGTCCGCAGAGCCAATTAGCTTGCCCAAAAGCGTTAACACATGTGATACGCACGCTTGTGTCTCTCCGTCTTTTTGACAAGGTTTTTGTAGATGTTTCTTCTCCGGTATGCCTCCGCCTCCCATCCCTCAAACATCTTGAGCTTCTCTCTGTGGTATATAGGGATGAAGATTCTGCTGTTAAGCTCTTATCTAGTTGCCCTATTGTCGAATATATATATATATATATGTGTGTGTGTTGCGACATCGCCAAGACAACGTGACAAAGTTTAGTGTAAAAGTGCCATCTTTAGCGACCTTAAAGTACTCTAATGTGGAACCAAAATTAGAGGATATTGAAGGATCTTTGGTCGTAGATTCAGCAAATTTAAAGGAACTCACCATCATAGATATTCCAACAAAGTCATGCTCGATTGAGAACAAACCTCGCCTTGATAAAGCAGTTATCTACTTTTATAAGTACCCTGTTGAAAAATTTATGAATCCTCTTTCCTCGGTCAGATATTTCTAGACCTTGCAGCGGTACTATATGCCTCACTTTTTTTTGTGTGTGTATATTTAATAAATTTTTTGTTATAATCACATTTCCAGCAGTTTACTTATGTGTTGTTGTTGTGTTAATTCATTGCAGGTTCCGAGTTGTCACGACATTAACTTCTCACAGCTTATACAGTGTAAGATACGTCCTTGTAATTTAGACTGGTTTGAGCCATTAGTGTCTTTGCTTCACAATTCTCCTGAACTGAAAGTTCTTCTCACCGACCAGGTCAGTAGTGCCTGCGCGCGCATGCATTTACTAAAAAGGTAAAAAACTTCCAAAATTAGCAAACATGCATGTTAGTTACATTCCTTGATGTTAATTGTTGCTTCACTCACAGGTATGTTGTATGAGTGACAGAGTGAACAGTTCCCACTTTCCTTCAAGCAACTAGATGATGTACCTCTATGCTTGTCAACGAAACTCGAGATCTTTTGAGTGGAAAGAATATAGAGGAACAAGCGAAGATAGAAACAAGTATATTGAGATACATACTTGCCAACTCCAAGTGTTTAAAGAGAGTTGGAATCTCTTTGGAATCAACCCGGCGATGGAATAAAGAGAAGATTATGAAGGAGTTAAAATCCATGTCTAGGATTTCAACATCATCTCAGCTTCTCTTCTCAACTCAATTGAAGTTTGATCAGGCCAACGTTGACAAGAGAACGTTTGAAGATCATATTTTGTCTATTGAAGATCATATTGTCATTATTAGTCAAGCTATATTGTTTTTATAACGTTTTCCTAATTAGTCAAGTTATCTGAACACTAATAGATAATAAATTCATGGTTTCCTATATTAATATTAATACAAGTACTCCACAAATATAAAGTCTCTTTTTTTTAGTAAATGTAAAAAAGAAACATATTGGCTGACAAAAAACAAAATGAATCACCGAATAATTGTCATTGAAGAGACCGGTCCTAATCGGTTTAAAAAGTGAATCAAAAAAATCTCAACCCACCCACTAATAATTAATGGAAATTACAAATTTACCCTCAAAGGAAAGTCAAATTACACAAGAGCAGCGTCGTTTCTTTTTCTTTCTCTGTACCTCTCGCCATTAATCGCGGTGCCTCTCTTCTCACCTCTCGCCGTCTATTTGGACCGGAGGTTTGCTTCCCACCCCTGTGATAATTCTGTATCCGATTGACGCAGAGCTCCGAGATCTCTGCTCTTCAACTCGATGCTCTTCCATTAGTCGCAAAGCGTAAAGGAAGATTGCTTTTTTTTTTATTAATCAATTTGTCTTCTCTCTGGTTCGAAGCAAACTATGGGGTCGTCGTCTTGTGAGGCCATCGATATATCTACTAGTGCTCGGAGGATAGGCGTAGACAATCGTATCTCTCTCCGATTTTACTTCAGGATCGCAGATAATATCCTCAAACAGGTGTCTCTCGTCTTCTCCTACTCTTTAATTTTGTTTTTACGCTTTACTCTGTCTTGTGCTTTTTTTTTTGGGGTTTCTTTACTCAGACCTGATTCAATGCTCAGTGTAGTTGAATTTCCAATTTTATTTTGGCTGTCAAATTTAGTTGTTGGCTTGTTGTTTCTCTGAAGGTCATTGTTTTAAGACTAGAATCATCTTGTTTAAGCTCTCTTTCCTAATTTATCTGTATAAATGTTTTGTAGGCCAATATATTTCGGGCAGAGAAGAATGTTATTGATTTATATGTCATGCTTCTGCGGTTTTCAAGGTGAGTATTATACATCTGAATGTAAAAAAAAAAGCTAAAACTTTATGCTCTGTGTAGAGAGATTTAGATCCTAGTACTTTTTTTTTTCTGAGATCAACTATGTTTTTGGTTTTCTCTAGCTTGGCTCTCGAGACTATACCATCCCATCGAGATTACAGATCATCTCTAAAAAGCAACAAAGAGTATTTAAGAATGGTAATATGGCAATGGATATATATCGTTATGATCGTTTGGTTTTTCAATCAGTAGTTTGATGTGAGCTTTTTTTATCTTGTGTAGAGACTATTGGATGTCTTGACGGAGCTGGAGAAGTTGAAACCAGTTGTACAGCAAAGGATCGATGAACTGAATCCCAAGCTCGTACCACGATATAATGTGCAAGCTCATCCAGCAAATGGTTCCTTAGGCTGGTCTTCGGCCGTACAACCATCGTTTAATAGCTATGATCATACAAAGGTGTGCCTAATGCTTTACTCTTGTTTGTCATGCATACATATATCAATAAGCTTGCATTGCTCTCTGCTCTTAATTCATTCTGGAACTTTTGGTTATAGTTAGTATAAGAACGTTATGAGATTAAATTTTAAGCTGCAGTAGATAAATAAATGTTCCCAGCTCCTTTCTATGTTTCTCTTGTTTGGCATAGGTAAGAAATCCTCCTGGACATAATTTTGGCTACATGGGTTCCAGGGGTCAACAATTCTTGAACGCTGCACCACGCGAAGAGCGTTTCCGAAAGATGTACGTCTTCAGTTTTGTTTCTCGAAACTTTTCTCAATGAAAGATCTTCGTTCTATTTCTCACTGTTTTTCTGGTCTCGTGGTCCTGTCTTATAGATTTTATTAACTTTATGTTTCATCTAGGTTAGTGAACTTCCGACCAAATGAAGAAACCCTTTCCAAGCATTCTATCTTGGGTCCAGGTGGACTTGGTGGACAGTGGCAGCCACCAATTAATGTTACAAAGGTATCACAGGATGCTTGGTTATTTTCTTTATAATCCACTTCTTCACACTAAGCTGATGTTCTTTGCGTTATATGATCCAGGTTCAATATCCAAGCAATATAGATTTTTCGCCAGTTGAAATCCCAAGGTTAGATCGACTAGCTTGTTTGTTTATTTCTTACGTATTCCACTTTCCCCCTCCGACTTATTTTGCTTGATTATCTCATGCCTACGTGTTCACCTTCCCCACTCTCTCTGTGGGAAACAGCTTCCAACAATTTGTAGATAGTAAACCAATGATAAGGAATGACAGTAATGATGAACCTGAAAGACCAGTCGTGGAATCAAGTGCTACATCTAGTGAAAATATCCAGAAAAATTACACTGAAGAGCTTTCTTCCATGATTTCTTTTGAAGAACCAGAAAGTGTAAATGATAACAATCTCATTAGGCAACCTTCACCACCTCCAGTGCTTGCAGAAGTTCAAGACTTGGTTCCTGCTTTATGTCCTGAAGTTAGAGAACCGGAATGCAAGATAGAAAACTCTCTGCCAGATGAGTCTCTACGGTCGGAGTCTCCTCTTGAACTACATATTGTAAGTTTGCTATCTTTCTCCTATCTTTGTTATTATTCTGATGTCAAAGTTCATACAAAATTACAAATCTACTCAGGGCTGCATCGATTGCTTAGTTTATTGTGTACTGTAGCTTATTCTATGTGAACACTAGACTCATGTTGATGGGTCCAGTTCCAAACACATATCATATATTGTTTATCTAACCTTGGGATTTCAACACAGAATATAGAACTAGTGGCTAATTCTATTGCTACATTGTCCGAGACTCTGCAAATATAAGATAGTGAGAATAAGTTTGTAGACAACCACTGGCTCTATGTTCTACTATCCAATTGTCTTCATGTTTGATAATTATCTATATTTGCAGGCAACAACAATGATGGATACCTTCATGAGGCTTGCCAAGTCAAACACTAAAAAGAATTTAGAGACGTGTGGTATTCTTGCTGGCTCACTAGTAAGTCGTATTTAAATTTAAAAATGCGATATTGACATTAAGCTCATGAAAATGAATCAGCAATAATGATCTGTGAATCACTTGTTTGCAGAAAAACAGAAAATTTTACATTACAGCTCTCATCATACCAAAGCAGGAATCAACATCTGACTCGGTAAGCACAGATTCTTGTTTTTGTATTTCAACTTAATTTCTTCATATGCACATTCTCACTTATTTCTCGGTCTTTCTCAGTGTCAAGCCACAAACGAAGAGGAGATATTTGAAGTACAGGACAAGCAATCCCTTTTCCCACTTGGATGGATTCATGTGAGTAAATATGAATTTATCTCTAACTGCTGTCTTCTTGAAGATCAGTCTTTGTTATCTGTTAATATCATTTTCTCGGTTAATTGGTCTCATGATATAATTGTTTCTTTACTAACTTGCTAATCACTATCTCCATTCCCTCAGACGCATCCGACACAGTCTTGTTTCATGTCATCCATTGATGTTCACACACACTATTCCTACCAGGTACGGACGAAACCTTTTTAAAGAATTTGAAAAAGACTTTTACATATATCAACAATGGGTTTACACTCCTTCCTCATAAAGAAGTCATAAACCCTAAACCTTCAATTACAATGTTTTCAGATTATGCTGCCGGAAGCTGTGGCAATTGTTATGGCGCCACAAGACTCTTCAAGGTATAGTAGACAGACAAAAGACCAAAAATTCATATCAGTTCATAAATTGATTCGAGAAACCCTAAAAGGATTATGTTTTTTTATAGGAATCACGGAATATTCCGGCTGACAACGCCGGGAGGAATGACGGTGATAAGAAATTGTGACCGGCGTGGGTTTCACGCGCATAGTTCACCGGCAGACGGAGGACCAATTTACAATACGTGTAAGGATGTTTACATGAACCCTAATCTCAAGTTTGATGTCATTGATCTCCGATAGCATCAGTTGTGCGTTTGAATGTGAAACTATCTATTCGTGTTTGTTTATATCCCGATTTTAAATATGATGTACGTTTGTTTTCCATGTACCAATTTTTATGTTAACATGTGTATTCATGTAAAACTGAAAATAAACCAAGACAAAATACAATTATACTGTATAATAATTTGTACCATTGTCATTTTTGTCACTAATCACTGTCCAGTTCAAAGTGTATAATGTATGTTTTTAACAAAATCATTTCAAGATTAAGTAGCAAGATAAACTGCAACATCCCTCATGGCATCCATGGAGAGCTCTCTTCCACTGGAATCAATCTTTATCACTCCCCCTTTGGTTCCGAAGACATCATGTCTCGGTAGATTTCTAAGAATCCATCCGCAGCTAATGTTTTGGGCAAATGCGTTCCGAGATGCTTCCTCTGGAAAAGCTTAATATACTTGCAGATTCAAGGGGCAATGGAGGATACCTGCAGTAAAACAGCTACTTTTGCTTAATATGCTCTTAGTTGCCTAGGCGTTGAAAGTTTCATCAGGCATCTCGTTAACCAAAAACATACAGTTGAGGCAGAGGTTGGACTTGGCCTGGTTCCGTTCTTTATGAATGTTGGGCTCTTACCATGTAACCAAAGGCAAAGTGCAAGAAACAGAGGACCTGAAGAAGAAGAATAGCAATAAGAAGTAAATGGGGGACATGTCATGTCAAATTTTCTAAAACCGAAGTTTTATCAAATTACTTAAATAAGAATGGTTCAAGTTAGACTTGGCTTTTCAACTACCATTTAACATATGTCTAATGTTGGTCATACCTTATTCCATTAATAAACTTATTTATTTTAAATCAGCTTTAAGATGTTAAAATATAGGTGTGCACCAATCCCTGGTGTGTATATATAGATTTTGTATGACATTGGTGTTACCCACATCTTACTTATCTCTGACTTGAAAGTTAAAGAGTCTTTTATTTCAACAAAACTGGATAATATAATAGAGCATTTCATATGTAATGATAGGTTCTCTGAGATGGATGTGAACCATTTTAGTCTGATTGTGTCATCTCATCTGTCATTGAGATTGTGTCCAATTCGAAATATTGAAGCAACCTAAAAAAGTTTGTAGTAACACTAAAAAAAATGTGTACAAAGTTCGAGAAAAACTCACACAACAATTTGCAGACACAATCAAACGAGGAAACATAACTGATAAACTCTGAACATCTCATATCATCTACTTCTTGTTCTTCTTCTTCTTCGTCTTATCTTTCGAATGGCGTAAGATCGATCCTAACCCAAATGTTGATGGACCGTTGAGGACTGGAATGATGGAAAAGCTTCCTCCTCCTTCACCTTTCTTTCCTGCGTGCTTTTGCGGTCTGAACTGATACGCATTGCAGCAAGAGGACCGAGAAGAGGGCCTATGGTTGTTAACATCTCTCAGCATTGCTCTCTTAGAATTAGTAACCGAACCTGTAGAGTTGCTTCTAGTGAGCCGAGGAAACGAACAGATCAGACTCTTCTTTATGTCGCAGTTTAGGCTCGAGCTTCTCTTGAAACTCCAAAACGACTTTGATGACTTCTCTGCTTCTGAGTCAGAGTTTGCTCCGCTCGCTCGCCCGTTGGTTTCCTTCTCGCTGTGTTTTGTGGGTAACGGTTGTGGCAGGGGAGGGGATGGAGAAAGGGAGGAGGTAATGGGAGGGAGTTCATACTTGTAGAGACGTTTTGGTACAGTGGAAGCTGCGGTTACATGGAAAGGAAGGATCATGCCGTCTGCAAAGATCTCATCCGCTGGTGAGGAATCTCCTGGATCAAAGTTGTTTGAGATATGGAACTCAAAGTCTGGGTTTGATGAATCTAGAAGAGTTTCGTCTCTTCGGATGAGGCCGGATGGTTCTACTACGGGTGGTGGTGCTATCTCGGATTGGCCAAGATCACTTGAGAACGAAATCCGCTGGTGACTTGAATCCGTGCAGATCATAGTGAGAAAACCAAACAACAACAAAAAAGTCAAAGCGAGTGAAAATGATCTCCTTCAATGTCAAAACTTTTTCTTTTACAAGATGAATATATCTTTTAGAAGTTTGAGTGAAAATGATCATAATGTTTTTAGAAGTTCAAATAAAACTCCTAAGTTGGTGGGAAGAAGTTGAAGTTTCGAATAAAATAATGGAAGGCGTAATCTGTCTAAAGATTGTGGTAAGCCACTCACGTCTATAAGGAGCAATTGCTTACATATATGTCATAATATCTTAAATGTATTTTCACAGGGTTTGAATAAGTATGTTACCGTTACTATTGAGGGATCACTGTATCAAGTTAAGGATTAACACAAACTCAGCCCAATCTCATACTGAATTATCTAGATGCAAGATATCTAACTTTGTGAGAAAAATTAAGCAATAACTTACCTCAAAGAAGAAGATAAGTTCTCCAGAAATGCGAGGTCAGGCTTTGCTAGTTGCTGGTGTTCGGTCAACCTTAGGTGATTTAAGGATATCTTACATAGATTCTTGTCTGGAAACCTGTGAACCCATCAAACAACATAGGATAGCACAAATATTATTGGTAATCATATTTAGATATTGTTTCAAACCTCTGGCCAAAACAACACAAACTAATGCAACAGGAAAACAAAATAAGTCCATGAATAAGAAGCTTCTCTAAGGATTTTTCAGATCATTCATTATCAGCATTAGCATGTTTGCTTAATCCAGAAAAAAAAAAACAGCAACAAATAGAGTTTGCTTTTGTTGAGAAAGCAAGGGCCTAAACACTAAACTTCAGTGATGATAATCAAGTAATCTGGATATCCAACAAAGAAACCATCTTAACCTCAGAGATGTGAGTAGAAGGTTGTCCAGTCCTCAACAGACATTGCCCGATCTACCGTTGGTGAAACAAGCAGCATGTTATTCTTGACATTAAGGAACCGAGCCGTGAAACATACTCGAGAACAAGAAGTTTCTTATGTAAAGAAATCTTAGCCATCAATATACCCGGCAACAATAAGAGTAGACTATATGGGACAAAGATTGAAGAAACCTTTAAAAAAAAGTGAAGCGAACTGCATCATTAATAAAAACACAAACAGCTAGAGATTACAATTATACTGGAGATGAATATGATGTTTACTAAACACTAAACATTATCTGCTTGAAATTGTGTTTCTTCATGGACGGGAACATTGATAAAACTTGAGAATGTCTCAAAGTAGAACAAAGAAGAGAGAGAGAGAGAGAGACAATGAAGCAACTACCATTACTATATAAGCAAAAAAACATTACAATTAGTGAATGAATGATGGGATTACCAATTTTTACCAGTAATCCACTTTACAACAAACAAGAAACCATAACATATCCCGGTTATCTTCACAGGACATTGCTAAAACTTGAGAATGTCTCAAAGCTGAAACAAGAGTTGAACACAAAGTAAAGACCTTTATCACGTATCCTGAGCTCCTCCAGGGCCATTGTATAAATCAATTGTTACTTCTTCATTCAACCACAATCCTGGAAAAATCGTCTGCCAAAAAAAACAAAAAGATAGAGATTAGTAAATCCATTAAAGCATCAAACTTTGGAATTGAAAGTAACAAAAAGGAAGAAGATACTTTACATTCAATTTCTTCTGAACAAGCCTAGGTCTCTTCTTAGGTCTCCTGGAAGGTTTTTTCCCAAAGGCAATGGAGAAATCTTGTTCAATCTCTTCTCTCGACAAAGGAATTGAGAATTTCAATTTCAGTTTCTCATCATCATTCTCCGAAGAGATGGTGCTTCTCTTCACCCCAATTTCGTTATTCCTACGAAGAGAAGAGTCAATCGCCGGCGATTCGTCTCCTCCAGGTGGTTCACTACACGCAGCTCTCCTCGTCCTCAGATTCCACGGCCTAGCCGCCGCAACTACCTCACCGTTCTTCGCTCCGGATCTGTTGTTGTTGTTGTTGGGTGCGTGATCGGGAGACGAAGAAGAAGGAGATGGTTGGTGATGTGGTGAATTTGATGATGAGGGTAGATTGACGCATCTGAGGTATCTCTGTTGACCCCAACGAAGATGAGGTAAAGGGAAGTTGTGGAGACGTTTGGATCTTTCAGGAGGAGGCTCCATTGTTGTTGTTAGCTTTTTCTCCTTTCTTCTTCTTCTTCTTCTTCGTCTTCTTTGTCTCGTCGGCCTTCGAGAGAGAGAGAGAGAGAGAGCAGTTCAAAGTTGTTTCGTATTTATTCTCAATGAGTTTATTTTGTTTTCCCTTTTTTTTTTTGTTCTAATGGTGTGCGAATTATTTGGTGGTAGCGTTTATATATATATAGGAGGGAAGGACAAGTAGACTTCTTAAGCAAAAAGGAAATTAAACATCAAATAACAACTTTCAACTTGTTAAAAGGAAAACAACAAAAAACACAATAAGAAACAATGCTTAAAGGTTAAAAAACAATTAAAAAAAAAAGGGAAAATTAAAATAATATGATGCATTGCAATCTTTTCTATTTTTATTTGGTTCCTCAGTTATGTTATTATGACCATAAAATACAAAAAATAGTAATAATTTTTTTAAGTTTTAACAATAAAAATATTTACAATGGCATGAATCATATATGTGAGACATGTTGGATTTAAGCTTAACTTTGGGATACTTGGGCTAGATATGTTGTTTTTACCAATAACACCAAATTTGAAACGGTTTTGTTTAGATGGAATTGAAGAAATGAAAATAAAGATAGTGATCTAAATTTTTTAAAAATTATGTATAGATGTATGTGGTTGATTATAATGTTTGATGTTTATAAAAATCTCTTTCATGCTTTGTTTTCACGTATCCCTTTCTGATTCTATGCAACATAGATTTATTCTTTGTTTTCACGTATCTGTTTTTGATTCCATGAAACATATATATTAAGTCCAAAATTAATTTCTAAAATATTGACGCTAATATCTATTTCAACATATGATTTAGAATGTAATTGAATAAATTTTAGTTTTAGATGTAGTAGCTTAGTCTTTAGTAGTTTTTGATGTGATTGATACATCCAAACTCCAATTTCCATTTCATAAAAATCTAATTTTTTTTGGATGCAATTCATTTTTCCATCAAATATATCCAAAATGTTACATGAAATCATTAAGGCCCACTAATCTCTACAAAAGCCCATAAAAAGCCTTTTTCTTCTTCATCCCTCTTTCACCTTCTTCCATTGGTTCGCCGAGATCGCGAGTTTCACGACGCCGATCAGCTTCAAAAACCCTCGGAATCTCATCTCTGCAACTCCCAAATTCATGTCATCTTCCAATTCCCAATCACAGCTCTAATCCCTATTCAACCACAGTTTCTGCAAAACCACCAGAATCGATGTCGTCGTCTTCCACTTCTATAATGGACAACTTGTTCCAACGGAGTCTCGAGGATCTGATCAAAGGCTTTCGTCTCCAGCTTCTCGGTGAATCCAATTTCATTTCCAGAGCTCTAGAAGAGATCCGCCGCGAGATCAAAGTCACAGATCTCTCAACTAAATCCACCGCTCTTCACAAGCTCTCTTACCTCGCCGCACTTCACGGCGTCGATATGTCTTGGGCGGCGTTTCACGCCGTCGAAGTTGTTTCCTCTCCACGATTCCAACACAAGAGGATCGGTTACCAAGCAATCACTCAATCGTTCCATGAACAGACCTCGGTTCTGCTTCTGATTACTCACCAGGTTCGCAAGGATTTGAATAGTGCTAATGAATACGAGGTAAGTCTAGCTTTGGAATGTTTGTCTAGGATTGGAACTCATGACTTAGCTAGGGATTTGACTCCTGAAGTGTTTACTCTCTTGGGTAGTAGTAAAGCTTTCGTTAAGAAGAAAGCAATTGGTGTGGTTTTGAGGGTGTTCGAGAAGTATCCTGATGCTGTTAAGGTATGTTTTAAGCGTCTTGTTGAGAATCTTGAAAGCTCTGATCCGCAGATTCTGTCTGCTGTTGTTGGAGTGTTCTGTGAGCTTGCCACAAGAGATCCTGGATCATGTCTTCCTTTAGCTCCTGAGTTATATAAAGTATTGGTTGATTCAAGGAACAATTGGGTTCTGATTAAGGTTCTTAAAATATTTGCTAAGTTGGCCTCGGTTGAGCCGAGATTGGGTAAGAAAGTGGCTGAGCCGATCTGTGAGCATATGAGGAGGACTGTGGCAAAGTCTCTGGTGTTTGAGTGTATTAGAACTGTGGTGAGTAGCTTGAGTGATCACGAAGCAGCTGTGAAACTTGCGGTTGCAAAGATCCGGGAGTTTCTGGTGGAAGATGATCCGAATCTCAAGTATCTTGGTCTTAACGCCTTGTCGATTGTTGCTCCAAAGCATTTGTGGGCAGTTTTGGAGAACAAAGAAGCTGTTGTCAAGGCTCTGAGCGATGAGGATCCAAATGTGAAACTCGAGGCATTGCATCTCTTGATGGCGATGGTGAATGAAGATAATGTGTCGGAAATATCCAGGATTCTTATGAATTATGCACTCAAATCAGACCCATTGTTCTGCAACGAGATTATATTTTCTGTCTTATCAGCATGCTCCAGGAATGCATATGAGATCATAGTTGACTTTGATTGGTATGTGTCTCTTCTTGGTGAGATGGCTAGAATCCCACATTGTCAAAGAGGGGAAGAGATTGAGCATCAGTTGATCGATATCGGTATGAGGGTTAGAGATGCTAGACCGCAACTAGTCCGTGTTTCTTGGGCACTTCTCATTGATCCTGCACTGCTCGGAAACTTGTTCTTGCACCCGATATTATCTGCAGCTGCGTGGGTGTCAGGGGAATACGTTGAGTTCTGTAAGAATCCATATGAAACTGTGGAGGCACTTCTGCAACCACGCACTGGTCTCTTGCCCCCCTCCATAAGAGCTGTATACATACATTCAGCTTTCAAAGTTCTTGTCTTCTGTCTCAGGTCTTACTTCTCGGCCGAGGAATCCACTTTGTCATTCTCGGCTCAGGAGTTTAGTTCTGCCTCGTCATCCATGAATGCTTTCACATATGAATCTATATTGAATCTGGTGAATGTGATTGAGCTTGGTTTGGTGCCGTTATCTGGAACCCATGATGTAGAAGTGCAGGAGAGAACTAAGAATGTTTTAGGATTCATTGTTATGATAAAGCAAGACCTATCTGAGAAACTAAACCTCCAAGACAGTGAAACAGAAGTTTTTAGAGTCACTGCATTCATGGAAGATGTGTTCTCAGAAGAGCTCGGTCCTGTTTCTGCAACTGCACAAGAAAAGGTTTGTGTACCGGGTGGGTTAGAGCTGAAAGAGAATCTCGGGGACCTGGAAGAGATCTGTGGGGAATTTCTTAAAACTGTGGAATCGGATTCGGTTTCATACACGGACAAGATCAGCTTCTCTGTCTCCAAACTCAGAATCAGAGATCAACAAGAAGCATCCTCATCTACATCTCCTCCACATGAAGCTTCATCTCTGCTTGCTGAACACCGCAAACGCCATGGCATGTATTATCTTCCTTCTCAAAAGGACGATCCAGAGAGCAACGGCAACGATTATCCTCTGGCAAATGAATTAGCTAACGAGATATCCCCGGATCCATTTAACCCCAAGAAGAATCCGAATAAATCTAAACAGAGGCCTGTAGTAGTGAAACTAGAGGAGGGAGATGAATCAAGAAACCCCCCTCAAGCAAAATCAAATATAGAGACAGTTAATGATGATGAATCTTTGTCCCGAGCAATCCAAAGCGCTCTTCTGGTAAAGAACAAGGGAAAAGAGAAAGACACAAATCCGAATTCGGAACAACAGAAACAAGAAGAGAGCTCGAGAATAGAAGATCACCAGAACTCAGAAAAGAAGAAGAAGAAGAAGAAAAAGAAGAAGAATGGGGAGAGTAGTAGTAAGCATAAATCGCGAGGGCGAAATGAAGTAGCTTCTGCTTCAGAACAAGTTATAATCCCAGATTATCTATTGTGAGTGAGTGAAATGAAAACCAGTTTGTGTTCTTTGAGAGTGTTTATGTGCATATACACAGAAACCAAACAAAATGTATTGTGTAATTCTTTTTGTGTATAGCAATTTTCATGTATTGGTTTCTGTTATAACTTGTAAGAGAGATCTGATGAAACCTTATCCTTAAAGGACAGTTTTTTTTCTTCTTTGTCATATATATTATAAGATAAGATAGAAACATACATAACATTTAGGTATGATGATGATGATCATCATCACCTAGTATTATTATAGATAGTACTGACACACTTTAACTAGTAATTAACCACTTCATAATCAGCGAAAACATGTCGCTAATTAATAAAACATGATTAACAATCCTTTTAACAGTTTGGGGTAGCAATCTGGCAACTGCTGGTGACTTTTCTTGCGTTAGGAGAATTAATGTACTGGCGGAGGCTAGGGTTCCTCAAGTACCCGCAAAGGCATGGCTTCTGCTCTCTCAGCTTAGCGCAGCATGCTTGTGACGGTGGCGAAGATGACGTCATCGCCGCCGCACATGGAGTCAGCTCCATCGGCGAGCACGTAACCCCTTCTGCCACCGGGATTTTGGCCACAGTCACCAGGAGAATCGCTGCCGCGAGAGCTAAAACGGAAACCGACATTACCTTCACCATTTTTCTTCTTCTTTGAATTTTCTTTTATGTGTTTGTGTTGGTGGTTGTTGTGTTTTGAGTATGTGTCTATAAGCTATCCCCCTTCTATTTATAGAGAAGGAAAGTGTAATAAAGCTTTCTTATTCTATCTCTTTTGGGCCTTGTTTTTTTTACTCAATTCTTTGTTAGAAAAATATTTGGTTTTCATGTGAATTTTGTTTATTTGTTAAGAAAGATTGCTAGGTGGTGAGTGGATGACACCGTGATAAGGCTATAACATAATTTATAATTGAAAAATCAACCAAAATTGTGGTGAATGTAATTGAAAGAAAAATCAAGAATTAGACAGCCTTTAGTGTATACTTTCAGGGGGTAGGGTTAATTTTTAGGATTTAGGGATCATTTTTTATATTAAAACTTTAGTTCACTTTTGTTGTATTTTTGAAAAAAAAAAACTAAAAGTGGTATTTTTTTGAAAAAAATTATTTGTGTGGTATTTATGTGAATTATACGTTTTTGTTAACGATTTAATAAATTAATTTTGATAATAAATTTTTTTTGGGTTAACAGTATATTAAAAAGAATTAGTAGGAAAATACATAAAATAGAGTAAGACGACTTTTTGTAAAATGAAGATAAACTATAGAATAATTGAAATGAAGGGAGTAATAAGTATCTGGCAAAAACAATTCACCACGTATAGCGATATTTGTTTTCGTTCTGTAATGCGTAGAAGAAGCGTGCGCTTCAATGTTGTATGTTGTTGGTAGTTTCCGGTTAGTAATTTATGTTATTGGTAGTTTCCAGTTGTATTTTAAATTACTAAAACTCATTATTGATCAGTGTACATATACTGATATACACATATATATATATATGCTTGTATAATATAATCAGCATTAGCTCTTAAAAGTAAAAACCCCGCACTTTTTTATTGTAAAAAGTCAAAATAATAGTTAATGTTGTAAGTTGTACCACTACACCAAATTAAAGTATTATTTAGTAGTGCCATCTCTTCTCTCTCACACTCACTCACACAAACAAGTGAGACAACAAATAAGACATTAAAATTCGTAATTTTATACAACAATAGGTATATGGCACTAAGATTACCCACTTTGTGTTGTTTGCATGTACTTTAGACGACATATACCTACAAAATGGGTCCAAACACATTGAGATAAAAGCTTGTTTTTCCATCATCACAATTCACGTCTAGTGAATAGAAGTAACAAGTTATCAGTTGTAATTTATTGCTTGCCATTTAATTTGTATGTACTTGTTTATTTTTTCAGGTCTGTGGTGTATCAAATTATTAATTGGACGGAACTTGATTTAAATCACACACTTCATGGAATCATACATTCATTAATGATTTCTACATCTCACCATGACACCTACTAAATTTTACTTAAATGTCAAATATATAGTTCACCGTTCCCAATATATTTTGTTCAATTGATTTGGAATAGTTACGAATTAGCAGAAACATAAGGTAACCAAGCATATATTATTTTCATATAGATCATTTGCTTGGTTTAAAAGTATGAAACGAATTTAAACAAGAAAGAAGTTACGAATATGATTTAGTTTAAGGAAAAATGTTTGCCAGCTACTTGGAGTATCCTCCAACACATCGCCACACATATATACAATTTTAATGTTTTATAAACTACGTGATTTATCGTTATTACATGAAGACATGGGTAAACTAACACAAGTTATGTGTAGAGCACCATAACCATCGAATCCGGTACCGTTCCGGTGTACGAGGCGACGGAATCCGGTACCGGTGATTTCTTCTGTTTTGATCCAATTAAAAAAATTTCGACCCAGTTTTTTTACCTAACCAGACCCAATTAGACAATCGACCCGATTCTTTTTAAATTAAATTAAATTAAATTAAATTATCCATGACATAGAAAACACCTACTCGAAAACCCGATTCTTTCATTTCCCGAGTTAACCTAAATTTTTTTTCCCCCTTTACCTTAGGGTTCTTCTGAGTAAAGTCGATTTGAGGAAAGAAAAGGAGGCATCTTGGTCGATTTGAGGATAGAGATGGATGTAAGCACGGGTTCATCTAGTATGAGTAGGTCTTCTGGAAGTTTGAAGAAATGTGATTGCGGATTGCCAGCAAAGATCTTCACATCAAAAACTGAAAAGAATCCTGGTAGAAGATTTTTCGGATGTCAATTATACAAGGTATGTGTGTGTTTTTTATGTCGAATGAATAAAATTTGCAACTTTTGAGTGGTTTTAATCTCTGTAGGATGGTGGGAATGAACACTGCAAATACTTTAAGTGGTTCGATCAAGAAGAGGTCAAAGGGTGGCCGCGAAATGCTTTAATTCAATCTGTAGCTGAAAATCGTAAGAAGGAAAAGGTGATAGATCAACTCCAGATAACAATTGTGGAACTTCGTAGTGATTTGGAGAAGCATATAGAAGATTCAGAAAATGTCATCTATAGGCAACAGTTAATCATCACATCTTTAAGTGGATTGCTTGTATGTGCCGTAGGAGCCATTATTTTTGGCTGATGGAGAATCTTTAAAATGAAATTAGTGTTTGTTTAGAAGTATTGTTCCTTAGTATTTGGGCATCTTGGCCTATGTTTGATTTTGAAGTATGTATGTGGTATGGTTCCAAATTTTAACTTGAATCCATGTTTTTTAAGTCATTAACGGTTTCCTGCATCAACCAAATACTTTAATTTTGTCACGAGAAGCATCATCCAAAATACATAACCTAATCGAGTTCCAAAATACATATCGAGTTTGTTTTGTCATCACAAAAGCATCAACCAAAATACTAATCGAGGTTGTTTTGTCATCACAAAAGCATCAACCAAAATACATAACCGAAAACTCTATTCTTTGTCACAAATCCTTCCAAAAAGGGACAAACAACAAGTGACACAGAATAAAGTTTGTTTTTCATCACCAAAGATAATGGCTCCTTATGGTGCACTCGAAGAAACATCTTGGACTTCTGCTTCCCCTTGAGCCGAGGTTCCAGCTTCCATTAGTGCAGCTTCCTCTTGAGCTATCATGGCAAGTTCCATTTCTGCTTCATCCTGTGCTTGAAGTTTAGCTGCACTTCGAGCTTCTTCATTAAGCCTCCTTCTCTTTGCCCGGCTCTCGTCAGACTATCATGTAAGTCAAATATATAGTTAAAACCTAAATGAAATAGAGATGGTAATGATGTAAACACCAATTAATGATAGGAAATACCTCTTGAGAACATTTTTTTGAATTATGTCCAGCCCCACCACATAAACTACAATGGGATATTCTTCCTTTTCTACCAACCTTATACTTATTATTCTTAGTTGGTGATTCATATACACCTTTGATCCTTGCTTTTCCTTTAGGTCTTCCTGGAGGTCGCTTATAAGGAGGTCCATATATTCGTCTTCCTCCTACCTCCTCCCAAAACTTAGTTCCATTTACCGGAGAAAACCCTCTACGGTAATTATCTCTCCATTTCTCTGTCAAGTAGTAACCAGAAATGTAGTCCTCAACCTCTTAACAATTCTCTCTGATTACACAAACCGCATGACGGCAAGGAATTCCTGTTAAATCCCACTTCCTACATGCACACTCCCTCCTAGACAATGACACACCGAATCCATTACCAAACTCCACAATCTCATATTTCCCACCTGTGCTTGAAAGAGAATAACAGTTCTGAGCCTCATCACATGACTTCTCCACCTCTTTCCTTGCTTTCTTAGTGTACTTTGCAGTCTCCTTCTCAGCTATCTTAAACCGGGTTGCAATCCTTTGCATTGCATCTCTTCTTATCAGCTCCAACATCTCCACAAATGGTTTTCTCCTTGCTTTCTTCAATGTCATATTGTAGGACTCTGTGTGATTGTTGTGTGTGTCACCACAGCTTGAACCAGTCCTAAAGAAAGCCCTGCACCATTTACGATGATCTTTCTTCAGCAGATCATCACAAGCCCTCGGATCCATCTCTCTGAATACAGCCAAGTTACTCCTGAAATCAGCTTCATTGTAACTGCTAGCTACTCTCCAAAACAGTGGCTTCAATGTGTCAGATTTGTGATCCTTTTTAAGGTTTGCGTAGATGTGTCTAGCACAAGCTCGGTGTTCCGCCTTTGGTAACTCCATTGCCATACCATGAATAATGCTTCGGTGCATGTCAGAAATCATGGTAATGTTTTCACCATCCCCCAAATCCAAATCTACCTTCAGCTTGTGAATAAACAACTCCCAATTGTCATAGTTCTCGCCTGATACAACCGCCCAAGCTATAGGATAAATCTGATTGTTAGGATCCCTTCCAACTGCGGTAAGCAATGTGCCTTGGATATTATGCTTCAAGAATGTCCCATCCAACCCGATAATTGGTCTGCAATTCTTCTTCCATGATGACCTCAATGGCTCGAAGCATATGTATATCTGATAAAATTCATCCAAACCATCATCTCTAGTCTTCGTGTTGATCTCCACTATTGAACCAGGCATTGTCCTGGACGCAAAGCAAAGGATTGTACATAAATAACAACACATATAAACTGAGAACACAAACAATAAAGAATCACAAATATTTACTTACTTGGTGAGTTGATACTCATAATCTCTAAGTCTTGAAAATTGGGCATTGCATTCATCTTGCAGCTTGTTAAATGCCCTCTTTCTTGTGGATTGTGCCTGTGAAGGTGTAATGATGATGTTGTACCTCCTTTTCATCTCATCTTTGATTTCAGGAGCACTCATCTCAGGGTCTCTTCTTAGGTCTTCAAGAAACAAGTTAGCAATCACAGGACTCCTTAGTAGCTCACACCGCCCAACCGGATGACAGGTGTGTTCATCATAAAAGGTTTTAACCATCCACTTCTGTATTGGGTTCTCTATTGCACAATATATGTGCCATCAGGTAATTTCCTTCACTGCAAAATATTTGCCTCAAGCTGAACACACCATCAGGTAAATTCCTTTTTACCAACCGCTCTGCTTGTTCTTCTTCATCACCAGAAGAGTCATTAGTTGCAGGATAGACTTCATCTTCATTTGGAATCTGTTCTTCGTAAGTGTCATGGTTGAACATTTCTATATCCGCTTCCTCAACCTCATCCTCATCATCTGATTCTGAATTTTCAGACAAAGCATCTTCGTCATCATTAGCCTCATCGTCGGACTCACCTTCTGGTTCATAGTCTGGATCGACTTCTCCATCACTCGGATTCCCATCAAGAACTACTTCATCATTCGCTATTAGCTCATAAGAAATTGGTTTCTCAACATAAAAATCCAGTTCTCTCATCCAACGCCCAGCTGCTGACATCTTCTTTTTTTTTCGCCTCAACATTAAGAGGATGCTTATCTGCTAAATCTTCAAATGGTAGCTTGTACCACTGTCTCCCTGAAGCAATTCCTTTTCCAAGCAACTTCACTAACACATTTGTCAAGATGTCATTAGAATCCACTTCTAATCCTCCATCAATGTAATCAAACACACCATTTTCTTCTTTGAATTGCCCAGAATGATGGCAATTCACTTTGACAAGCTCCTCGTTACTGCAAAACACATAAAATGATAACATTACCAACTTAAGTTAAACAATGATGCAAAGCTATATAAAAAAAAAATATCATACGACAAAAACCCGACTACAGGAATATTTTACAAAGGAAAATGTTGTAAAGGATAACACAACACCCGACAAGGACAAAGTCATTCTTCTTTTCAAACTAAACAACTTTAAATCGACCCTACTACTTGTTGTAAAGGATAACACAACTCGACAAAAAAAACAGTAATTTACAGAAAACCGACAAAAACCAGATTTGTCCTTTCTCCAATGTGAAAAGCTAGATTCGATTAAACACATCTACGCTATTCGAAATCGACCCTACTTGTTTATAAAAGAACACCCATAAACAATCCCAACAAAAACCATAAGAAATCCCCAAAAAAAGTAAACCCAAAAAAAAATCATCTCGCGAATTTGGAATGGAAACACTTTTAACTCGAATCAAGTCGAATTCGAGATATCTTACCTCATTGTAACGAGACTCGAGTTTGATTCACTACCAAAACTCTCCGGTTGTACTAGATATTGTAGAATTCGAACGCTGCCTTTGACTCGTATACTCCAAAGAACCCTAGAAAAGGGGAATTTTTTTTTTCAAGATCGCGAATGGTAATGAAGAATTGGGATTACTTAATGTTTTTTACTCTTTGTTTTTAATTGAACGGGGTCGATTGTCTAATTGGGTCCGGTTAGTTAAAAAAACCGGGTCGAAATCTTTTTAATTGGGTCAAAACGGAAGAAATCACCGGTACCGGATTCCGTCGCCCTGTACACCGGAACGGTACCGGATTCGATGGTTATGGTGCTCCACACATGACTTGTGTTAGTTTACCAATGTCTTCATGTAATAACGATAGATCACGTAGTTTATAAGACATTAAAATTTTCTGCATGTGTGGCGATGTGTTGGAGGATACTCCAAGTAGGTGGCAAACATTTTTCCTTTCTATTACTAATTTACGAAACAAGAATTTAAACCCTTTCCCAAATTATTCTCGGCTTATATGGTGTTGTCAATATGGTGATGATGAATAGAAGAACTAAAGAGAAAACAATAATGATAATTCGATGCATGCCAGAAAAGAAAAAGAAGAAGAAGAATTCCAACTGAGAAAATTATTTCTATAAGTAAAATAAGGCATGAGACCTTTAGTTACGTCGGTCAAGTTCATCTACCTCAAACCTGTCATTACCGGCATTATAAGTTAACCCGAGTTTTACCTTCTTTCTTATCAAAGATGACATCTGCACTTTGGATAATTGCACATTATAGTTGCTGAAAAATAAAACGTGTCTTTAAGTTTGTTTAGTTGAGTTTGAATGTTTCAAATTGATTAAATCGTAGTCCTGGTTTGTAGGACACGAGCTTCAATCTGTTTTAGTCGTATGTTAATTGCGTTGTTTCGGAGTTCTCAGTTGTAAAGTTTTTATAAAGGACCAAATTTTGTTTCAGTTCAATTAAGGAAGTTTTCTCAGTTTTTAGCAAAGCTATCTGTTCCATCTCTTACAAGTGGTATCAGAGCCTTTCTTGCTACAAACCTGAAAAAAAAACACAAAGAGAATGAGTGAGAAGAAGGCATTGATTATCCTAAGTTCGATGGAGACTATGAGCACTGGGCGATGCTCATGGAGAATCTGCTCAAATCCAAGGAGTGGTGGGATCTCATTGAGACTGGGATTCCACGACAGGAGAGGAATGTGTTTCTCACCGGACCATAGAGAACAGAGATTGCAGAGAAGACCGTCACAGATCACAAGGTGAAGAACTACCTATTTGCGTTCATCAACAAGACCATCCTCAAAACAATCACAAAGAAGGAGACATCCAAAGATCTGTGGGAGTCGATGAAGAGGGAAATTTCAAGGCAATGATAGGGTTCAAAGTGCACAACTGGAGAGGTTGCGCAGAGAGTTTGAGATCCTTGAAATGAAGAATGGTGAGACCAGCGACAACTATTTCTAAAGAGTGATGGAGGTTGCCAACAACATGAAAAATTTGGGAGAAGACATGCTAGATCCGAAGGTGGTGGAGAAGATCCTACGAACTCTGGTGGAGAAGTTCACCTATGTTGTATGTGCCATAGAAGAGTCTAATGACATCAAGATGATGACGATAGATGGACTGCAAAGTTCTTTGATGGTGCAAGAGCAAAACTTAAGCAAGCTTAGAGGAGAAGAACATGCGCTAAAGGTGGAAGCTCAATGGAGGCCAAGCTACGGCAGTGGCAGAGGCAGAAACGGATCACCAAATCGAGGTCGAGGTCGTGGTTTTTACCAAGGAAGAGGGCGTGGAAACACTTCAAGGGAGATGGTAGAGTGTTACAAATGTCACAGAAGGGACATTACAAGTCAGAATGTCCAGAGTGGGACAAAGAATCCAACTATGCAGAGTTGGAAGAAGACATGGTGCTGATGTCTTATGTAGACATGGAAGATCATGAGCATATATGGTTCCTAGATTCTGGATGCAGTAACCATATGTGTGACACAAAGGAGTGGTTCAATGAGTTTGATGGTACCTTTAGGCAGAATGTCAAACTTGGAGATGATAGAAGGATAATAGTAGAAGGAAAGGGAAGCCTGCGACTGGAGATAAATGGAACCGTTAGAGTAATCACATCAGTCTACTATGTGCCTGGTTTAAGAAACAATCTGCTGAGCTTGGGACAGTTGTAGCAGAAGGGGCTTATAGTGATCTTTGAAGATGATGTATGTGAGATCTGGCACAAGGAGCAGAGAACTATGGTGATGTACTCAACCATGACGAAAAACAGGATGTTCGTCATTTACGCTACAATGTGAATGGGAAGAGAGGTGGAAGAACGCAAGTGTCTTCAGGTGATGGAGAAAACAGAACAACTGTGGCACAAAAGATTTGGTCATCTTAACTACAGAGGATTAAAGACTTTAGCGGAGAAGGAGATGGTAAATGGATTGTTAGTTGCTAGTCTCGAAGAAGCCGAATCCACCTGTGATGTCTGTCTAAAGGGGAAGCAGAACCGTGACAGGATTCCAAAGAAGAGTGATTGGAGAGCAACACGAGCATTGCAGTTGGTTCACAACGACATATGTGGACCTATCTCACCAGTGTCAGAGAGTGGAAAGAGGTATATTATCAATTTTATTGATGATTATAGTAGAAAATGTTGGACATTTCTCTTGTTAGAAAAGTCAGAAGCTCTGCAGTCCTTCAAGGAATTTAAAGCTGGTGCAGAAAGGGAGTTGGGACAGCCTTTGGTGTGTCTGAGAACATACAGAGGTGCGGAATTCAACTCAAAGGCGTTTGAGGATTACTGTAAGGAGAGTGGGATCAAACGCCAACTCACTGCTGCTTACACACCACAACAAAATGGGGTAGCAGAGAGAAAAAACAGAAGTATCATGAATATGACAAGGTGTATGCTACTGGAAATGTTGGTGCCAAGGAGATTTTGGGCAGAAGCGGTCCAGTATGCAGTTCACATCCTGAATAGAAGCCCATCAGCAGCATTAGGTGACATCACACCTGAGGAGAAGTGGAGCCAGTACAAACCATCAGTGGGACATCTAAAGATTTTCTGGTGCGTTGCTTATGCTTTGGTGTTGTACGAACGAAGGATCAAACTTGATGAGAAGAGTGTCAAATGTGTGATGTTTGGTTTGAGCAAGGAATTAAAAGCGTATCGTCTCTACAATCCTGCTGCGAAGAAGATAGTGATCAGTAGAGATGTTCGTTTCGATGAAGCCAGAGGTTGGAGTTGGGATGATGAGATACAGAGTAATGAGCTTTTATGGAATGAGCTGGTGACGGAAACAGAGAGTGAAGAAACAGCGGGTGCAGAGAATGAGAATGAAGCAACTAAGCCACCACGTTCACCAGAAAACAACGAAGAAGAAGAGGGTGGAGAAATGGAGACTCAACAAACCAGTCTCGAGCAAATACCACCAATAGCTCCTGGAACAAAACGAAATAGTCAAGCGCCTATGTGGATGAAAGACTATGTCACAGAAAATGCAGGAAATGCAGGGTTTGTGATTTCAAAAGAAGGAGAAAATGTCTTGGCCATGTTCATTGCATCTGATGATCCAGATCGTTTTGAGGATGCAGTGCAGCAAGACGTATGGAGAAAGGCCATGGAAGCTGAAATCAAAGCCATTGAAGAGAACAACACTTGGGAGCTAATGGATCTATCTCACAGAGCAAAAGTAATTGGAGTCAAATGGGTGTATAAAACAAAGTTCAATGAGAAAGGAGAGGTAGATAAGTTCAAGGCAAGATTGGTGGGTAAAAGGTATCATCAGAAGTATGGAGTTGACTTTCATGAGGTCTTTGCTCCGGTTGCTTGATGGGATACAATCAGATCAATTCTTGCTTTGGCTGCAGAGAAGAATTGGAGAGTGTTTCAACTTGATGTGAAAAGTGTCTTTCTACATGGAGAGTTAGATGAAGAGGTCTATGTAGAACAGTCAAAGGGGTTTGTAGTTGAATATGAATCCAGTAAAGTATACAAGCTGAGGCAGGCATTGTACGGGCTCAAACAACCACCAAGGGCCTGGTACAGTCGGATTGAGAGCTACTTTCTAAAGGAGAAGTTTGCAAGAACTTATTGTGAGCACACGCTCTTTGTGCAGAAGGAAGAAGGTAACATCTTAATAGTAAGCTTGTATGTGGATGATCTGATCTACACAGGAAATTCACCTACAATGCTAGAAGAGTTCAAGAAGTCAATGATGAGAGAGTTCTCCATGACTGATCTGGGAAAGATGAAATATTTTCTGGGTGTTGAAGTCATTCAAGATGAAAGGGGCGTCTTTATCAGTCAACAAAAATATGCTGAAGAACTGTTGGGGAAGTATGGGATGGAGAGCTGCAATGCTGTGAAGAATCCGATTGTACCTGGAAGCAAATTGTCAAAAGAGGGAGGTGGAGAAGTTGTTGATCCCACAACATTCAAACAGCTTGTGGGGAGTCTGAGGTACTTAAATGCAACTAGACCAGATTTAATTATTTCTGTAAATTTGGTTAGTCGCTACATGGAGACTCCCGACGAGCAACATATGCTGGCTGCAAAGAGGATACTGAGATATGTGCAAGGAACCAGACAACATGGTATACGATACAAGCGAGAAGAAGGGCAAGAACTTGTTGGTTTTGTGGATAGTGATTATGCAGGAGATGTTGATGATCGGAAAAGCACTTCAGGGTATGTTTTTATGCTTGGAGGGGGAGCTGTCTCATGGGCATCAAAGAAGCAGCCTATAGTGACTCTATCCACCACTAAAGCAGAGTTTGTTGCTGTAGCCTATGGAGCGTGTCAGACAGTGTGGTTGAGGAACATACTCGAGGAAATTGGGTATGCTCAAGGAGAAGGTAGGTTATGTTCTGTGACAATAATTCTACTATCAAACTGTCTAAGAACCCAGTGTTACATGGTAGGAGCAAACACATTCATGTAAGGTATCACTTCTTACGTGAATTGGTGAATGACGGAGTCATCAAGATAGATTACTGCTCTACTCAAGAACAAGTTTCTGATATCATGACTAAGGCTGTTAAACTAGATGTGTTCGAGAAACTGAGAAGAAGAATGGGAGTGTGCTGTGAGGAGTAAACTGGAAGGAGAAGTTCCAGTTTAGGGGAAGAATTGAAGAATAAACGTGTCTTTAAGTTTGTTTAGTTGAGTTTGAATGTTTCAAATTAATTAAGTCGTAGTCCTGGTTTGTAGGACACGAGCTGTAATCTGTTTTAGTCGTGTTAGTCGTGTGTTAGTTGCGTTTGTTTCGTAGTTCTCAGTTGTAAGGTTCTTATAAATGACCAAACTTTGTTTCAGTTCAATTAAGGAAGTTTTCTCAGTTTTTAGCAAAGCTATCTGTTCCATCTCTTACAGTTGCTATATGTGGAAAAAAAATTCCGGATCCCCTTCACGATGTAACATGGTAAATGTTCTCGATCTCTCTTTCTTCCAAGGAGGGATGCTTCTTGGAGCTTCGTTACTAGAAATCTTGAAATATCATTTGTGACTTCAAGTTAATTTGGATGAGATGTTCCATTTGGGTGGTTTAGGCTATCCAAAGATACCTATACCAAATCAGAATTTTCAGGAAATAAATTACCAAGTAGTTTCCTTGTTCTTTTCGTATGATTTATGATGTTCCATTAGCTCGAGACTATATCAGAACGCAAATGGGTGATAAAGCTTCAACATGGGATACTTGTACACCTCATGACCCCTAATTGCTTTCCTTAGCGCTTCTAGAATATGAGAGTTGGGATTGTCCATCAACTTACTAACTACATTGTTGTTTAAGCTATTGTTTGAAGCTGGTGGTGCATTCCTCATCAGCATTCAGACGACCAATTATTCAATTTTATTTCTCTTTCTCAATGACTTCAAGATCTATTGTTTACTAGGAAAAAAATCATAATTTTTCTCCAAGCTTTACAAAATATTAATACGTAATTAAGAGTATTTTCGTTATTTTAGGTCTATACTTGTTTGTCCTATATGTATATTTTTGGTAGTTGTCTCTCTTCATTATCAGAAATAGAAAGTGGTAAAACTAGAAATGAAGAGAATTTAAAATTTCTGAATTTTTTTTATTTTAATGAAATATCTAATATCTAAAAGTGAATGTATTTCCTACGTTTAGGGTGAAACACTGTAAACCGTGTGCTTTTTATTTCTTATATTTTTAAAACTATATTTTGTTCGTGTTTTTGAGTTTCAGATTTGGGATCTAAATCTCTAACAAATAATTCTACAAAAGTGTAACTCCAATCTCTAGTTATAGGTCTCTCATTCTCAACATGTACATCCTCTTCTTCTTCTTCGGATTCATTAATTAGACGATCATTCATGACATGCCTGGCAAGCAGCAATCTTTGAGCTTTGGAAGGAGACACACCAAAGGATGCATAAGGGAATGTCTCACACTCATTCTTTAACCTTCCAAATTGTGTGAACAACAAGACATCTACTTTTACAAGACAAGGTTCAAAATGGGGATCAAACATTCTCCAAACTTGGTTCCTTTCATTAGAGGCTTTCTCCTTTTTCTTCTTCCTTTTCTCTCACATTTTATACTATTTCTTCTTTGGCCGATGCAACTTAGGTTGTAGAGGTCACCTTTTCAATAAACCACAAAAGTTCTTTTTTTTAGTTCTATCTTATTAACAGAAAACCTTTTAACCAAAAAAAAAAACATTTACTAGCGCCAAGGGTTTGATCATCTTCTCTTCTATGCTGTATGCTGTGTTCTTTTTTTACAACATTATTGTTTACATTTTTTAAACATTATCTTACGTATATATTATGCCAAGAAATTTAAAAACATTATCTTATAAGGTATATATATATTTTTAAAAACCTGTTGTTACAAGGAGAAGAAAATCTCATACCAAACGCACAATATAACAAAAACATTATTATTTTTTTTTTTTTTGAACAAACTAACAAAAATCACTAACTAAAATACAAAAAAAACAACAAAGCAAACACCACACCAGACACGCAATGTAACTATAAAATCAAATAACCTCTGGCAATGATATTTTCATGTACTATGTAGTATGTACTATGTAAAATATATACTTACATTTTCATGTGATTATTGTTATTTTCTTAGGCAAAGGGTAATTTCCCGGTTTTGTTGTTTTTTTTTTCTTCCTATATTTATACAAACAAACAACTGAAGAAGAAGAAAAAAAAGGCACAACATCACACAACTTTATTCCTTACTGATGATGACAACAATAATAATAAAAAAAACTTTATCCCTCACCAAGTAAAATATATACATCTTTATATAATCCATCACAGCAACATCTTTAAACTCTAAATCATCGAAATAAAAGAGCTCAATCTCGAGGTTTTTTCATCAACTCAGCATTACGAAGTCAACTCCAGCGTTTAGCGTCCGCGTTTAGGACAACCAAATTAAACCGCAGATTGGAGAAAAAGGCATGTGGAAAATACAAATACAAATTTGTATTATCACCGGTTACGTTTTGAGCAATTATGATGAGCTTTGCAATTCACATCATCCGAATCAATATCCGAAAACGACGAATAATCAGCTGCCAAAACCCTCCTGCTAAAGCTTCTACCGCAGCCGCTGCAACCGCTTAATTTGCGTTTGGCACTTAGGATGGCTCTCCATCCAATCGTACAAGGCTGTTTGATGCAGCACCAAAGAACGCAAAGAGGACAATAAACACATAAGCAACAAACGTTAAACGCCACCTCCGACGAAGCCGTGACAGCTACGTTTGTGTTTGCTGTTTGGGATCTTTTTGAAGACAAAACAGAGATTTGTTTCTTTGCTCGGTCTTCTTCTTCTTCCATTCGTCTAAGGAGGAGAGATCGTGTTCTTGAAGAAAAAAAGATTAAAGATGAATGGTTTTTAAAGAAGACGATTTAATAGTTTTATATTTATCTACAAATATAATATATACTTCTGTCGCTTTGCAAACTATGTTATTATTTTGTTTTGATAAATACAAAACTATATAAAATTGTAGATGGTTTTACGTGGAAACGCTGCCGACTTAGCTGACATAAAACAAATAGGTATCTTATAAATCACCATTTAAGACCTGTCGCTATTATCCCAATATTGATATATATCTTTATGAATCTTTCAAAGCCACATGAATTTTAAAAATAATATACATAAATAAAAATTCGAATCTACAAAACCGTGGCCACAAAGAATACTTCACTTTTATTAAACAAACAAAGGAAAAACAGGAAACTTAATTAGAGCACTTTTACTGATAAAAGTGAAAAACAACGTGCATTGATATATATATATATATATATCTAACTTTTTCTGTAGTATTTATATATTGAGTTGGTTACTACTTACTAGAAATGGAATATATGCTTCTGCAACACCTTCTACCAGAGACAAGAATTTTATGACAATTTGGGTAACTCCATTGGCATGTTTAATTGATGTCAAAAAAAAAAAAATGCAATGTTTAACACTTATACGCTACAGGGTACAGAACTATTGGACACAAACTTGGACTTTTGTTGTTGTTAAAATAATAGAAGTCCAATTCGAATATTTTTTTTTTAAGCAGAAAACAATAATATTATGTGAATAAGGAACCGAGTGTCACGTTTTGACAAAGCTAAGATAGAGTATGATAATAATAATAAGCTAAGATATGATAACATAGTTAATCCTAGTTAAACCTCTCAATAACCGAAGAGACATGTAGATTCTTATACCGAACCATTAATTGGATAGTCAAAAAGACACGCCCATTCGTGGACAGAGATACTGAGAGAGATAGATGGTACAAACCAAAAATAAGGTTGTACTTATAATCGTTCATGTAATCTTGGGACCTAATTAATCTTGGCATGTAGTAATCTATATGTGCATAAATTCGTAGAATCACCTTGCAATTCCTTAGATTTTTCAATGGATATGTCGCCATCGTGTTGTCAAACTCTAAAGAAAAAAAATGTTGGAAACTGACTATATAAACTCCAAAAAAAAAAATGGGTTGGACATAGACATGATAAAATGATTATAAATGTGTGGTATACTAAAAATCAAAAGAGCAATAAATCATAAATAATTATTTAGGCGTATTAACGCGTGATGAGTAGAAGTATTTTGTATAATGGTTAATGTTTTCGATGTGATTGGAACTTGATATTGCATGAGTTGAAATTTGTTAGCTCGTTAGCTAATCTTATTTGAGTCTTTTTGCATGTGTTGGCTAGAGAGGATGGATTGTGAATGGTTGACGCATGACTCATAGGGACAAAAACTTGTCAGATACTATGACCAAGTTGTTACCAATCAAATTTTATTGTAAATTGTAGTCAAGGTACTGTCATCGCGATCGTGACAAACATGACAAATTGACAACTACAGGGTAAGTCCGGAAGATCGAGTTTTGTAGAATATATATTACTCGATCTCGATTAGTCCTAGCAATGTCCGAATAAAAAGCCCAAGAGTGAAGATATTCTATAAGTATGGACTTTTGTTTATTTTTTAGAATTGATTAGACAAATATAATTAGGTTCATTAACTGAACTATAGATTAGACTTAAAAATTCTTATAAAATTAAGAAGAATTGATATATCATGGTTCTTGTGGTTTTTAACCATGATATAAGGAGTCTTTTAGAGTTTTTTGATGTGTTTTTAGGTTTTTTGAGAGTCTTTACATGTTTTCTAGGATTTTGGCATGGATGGAGCAAAGTAGAGCAATTTAGATCATTTTGGAGCATAAATCTCGAAGAATCAATTTGGACTCGGATCAAAGCAATGGCATCGATCGACACCACTTAGGAGCATCGATCGACACCCTGTTTTGTCTGCGAGAGAAGCCAAGTTTTGGAAGTTTTACAAATTCAGCCAAAGTTTTCCATATTTGCAACATAAGCCCCTGGACGTGTTTTATGACATATTTATAGTGTTTTTGGGTTTTGTAAACCCTTAAGTTTTATTCTAGCAAGTTTTACTTTCTGCAATCCTGTGAGATTTTGAGACATTTTGGGAGAGAGAGATCTGAACTGCTTTGAGAGAAGAATTCATAAACTTCCTCTTTACTCTTTTAATTTCAATTGCTTATTATTCAGAATTATGATTTGCTTAAGTTTTATTCTAGCAAGTTTTACTTTCTGCAACCCTGTGAGATTTTGAGACCTTTTGGGAGAGAGAGATCTGAACTGCTTTGAGAGAAGAATTCATAAACTCCCTCTTTACTCTTTTAATTTCAATTGCTTATTATTCAGAATTATGATTTGTTCTTCATCGAATATGTCTGAGTAGTTTGCTTGTTAGGTTCAGGGTTTTTCACAAGGATTTTATAGTTTATTAGATCTGTTTATTTAGGATTCATTATCTTTCTAGATCTTCATCATTGTTTTTCATATTAATTCTTGATTGATCACCTAGAATTAATAACTTAGGAAAATAAATTGATATGAGATATAATTGATTTTCCTGATTAAAACCTTTGATGAGCAAAATTACTTCTTGCAAAGAGATTTGATTTAGTAATTTTGTGAACTTATCTAAACTTGTTTTTAAAAGCTGATTTTTAACCTAGAATTTTACAAAGAAATTTAGATTTTCTGGTTTTAAATTTAGATAATATTTGCAGTGAGAGCTGATTTATTTTACAATTGTGTTTAGAGTTCTAGATCTGATTTTTAATTGCTTGAATCCTAACTAATTTATTGATTGATTTAATATTCCATAATTTCCTGAGAAATTCCCTAGACCTAGCTTTTTGATTCATTGAATTTTCCTAAGCTTTTATTTAATATTTTGCATTGCCTTTCTTATTTAAATCAACTTGTTTAGCTTAATCATAAAACTCTATAATCCATTGTGTAGACTTGAGTCCTTGTAGAATTCGACTCCTAAGTACTGCAGTGACCTCTTAATTTGAGAGAGTAGCTCTAGGGATTAATTTGAGCATATCAAAAATAAAAAGCTTCCCAACATAAATTAAGAGCTAGAACTATATATAAAATATAGAATAACTCATATTCACGTAATTTATGTTAGAAATGTAGTCTTAGATCGTTCTTTTTTGGCCGAAGAAATGTAATCTTAGATAGTAAAAAAAAAATACATATGTCATCTCAGATAAAAGGGAAAGTTTTACTGCAAACTTAAAGACGACGTCAATATATACTTGAAACACTTATGGAAAATTTTATTGACTAGTAATTAACTAACGATTTTAAGGTATTTAACATGCAGTATACCGCGTGTATATAATTTTTATTATTATTTATATTTTATATTGTATTTATTTTTTAAATATTAGATGTTTTCCAAATAGATAAATAACTAAATTTTTCGACCATTCGTGCGACTAAATGTTTATATTAATTTTTTAATCCACAATATATTTCATGATTATTGTTTGTTATATTTAGTTTGTTTTTTTAGTGTTTGAGATTCTATTTTGATTTTTAATTATTGTAACAAAAATAAGAGATTTAAATATATAATAAGTCATTTATACGCTATGATTAAGTCACATTTTTCCTAATAATTTAACTATTTTACACAATCTTAGTTAAATCAACTTAATTTTTATATGCCAAATATGCTAATATTAATAGTGTTGACAAATAATAAAATAAGGATTTAATCCGTGTTAGCACAAATTTAATAATATTTTATTAATTCCAACATGTCCTTTTTATAACCCATCTAATATATAACCATATTATATAATATTTTAAAATTTTTTAATTTTACATATTCGTAATATTTTAAAATTTTATTAAGTTTATACATATTAATTAGAATATTTAAATAAATGTGAATCGAAATTCTTTTTACGTTAAAAATCAAAGCTCACAAGTTTTGGAAAACAAAATAGGAATCAAATTGTTGTTTTCTTTGTTTGCGATACATTCAGAGATATAATATCTACAATACACAATAGAAGGTGTGGTTAAATATATCATAGTTTCTGTTTCTATATTGATTTTGCTGTATTTTTTTAGTTGAAATGGTATGTAAAATATTTAGGAAACAAAATCTGAAGTAATGCTGTTTTTGGAATTTTTAAGGGATTCATTTTGTAAATAAGTTTTTAAATAAGTACAAATATAAGGATATAACCCAAAATGTACTTAAAAAATGTATATATAGATATCAACGGGTAAACGGCCAAAATCAAGCTCAACTATTTGTCGAACGCTTTTTCATACCTAAACTTCAGTACTCTGCAAATAACAACATGAACGGTGTTAAAATTTAAATTTGCTACCTGCATTATATGAAATGTTGTCAATTGTAACATTTGTTTTAATAATTTTAAATCAGAGTTAAGCGGAATTGAGTTAGACAACCTGTGACGTCCACGTGACACTAGAACTAACTAAAACGACGTCGTTTTGGTCATTTCGTAGCAACCACAACACACCGAAAATGACCAAAACGACTTCGTTTTAATCAATCTCAGTGTCATATGGACGCCACGAGTCGTCTGACTCAGCACTGTTAAACTCTGACTTAACACTGTTCGAACATATGTTGAAATTGACAACATTTCATATAGTTCAGATAACAAATTTAAACTTTAACACGGTTCAGGTAGTTATTTGCAGAATATTGAAGTCTAGATATGAAAAAGCGTTTGACAAATAGTTGGGGTTGATTTTGGTCGTTTACCCTAGATATCAACTTTACAACTTTAGTATCCTATAGCAACACAATTATTTTCTCAAATTTGTAAGTTACGTCGTAACAAGTTTTCTTAAATAATGATTTTTAGCATAAAATGTATATGTAATTAATCAAAAAGAATATAGTGAAATGCAAAGAGTGTGACAAAAAAAAAATGCAAAGAGTGGTGGGAGATGTTTGTAGTGTATCCTTTTCAAATGATTAAATGAATAGAGAGATAATACCTTTGAATGATTCAAAGCCTACCACACATTTGTACAACCACATTTTTCCACACATTTCAATCATTTATTCAATGAATACTCGAAACGTGTCACAAGGACAAATATAAATAGTATATATCATGAAAATGGTAAAGTTCTCTCTCTTTTTGTCCTTTTTTTTCGTGTGCATGTATGTGCAGCAAATTGTGCGTTGTTGTAATATCATTTGAAAAACCAGTTACGATGATATGCTCACACACTCCTATATCACATGAGAATTGAGACATATGATATTAAAATCCCAAATTCGAGCTGTTATGATTCTTGACAGAAGATGAAGAAGAGGCTGTTAATTATGATTCGTTTTGACTTGTTCCTCATCTAGCTATGGTATCGCTTTCCCTTGTAATATGACATATATCGTTTCAACTTGTACTAATCAATCACGTGTTGGGGTTTCGTTTGAGATTCATATTCAGTTCAACTTTTTCTCCTCCAATCAAAGCCTAGATGTACAAAAAAGCTGCTTGTTAATATGTAATTCCATTATTTTCATGGTAGGAAGCCACTACTTAAATCTTGTCTTCATGCTCAGTTAACTACTAGTCATACAGTATTTTTATGTACCCACGAACTATGTATTTGTCCAATGATTCAGAGAACCATATATACAAATTAACTCTATATATGTGTTAGTTTTGTGGTATCTGTTCTTAACCGAGGTTAGAATTCAGTTATTGTTATGTGCGTTTACATTTAACAAATATACTCTTTGGATTAATCAATATTGTAAGTCTGGTATAATTATATATTATATATATGGACTAGTATAGCTGTATAGGTTTTGGTATGAGACATCCAAATTTAAGTGTTTTTAAAAAGTGACTAGTATAGGTTTTGGTAAGATTATATTAACTGATCGATGTACCGAAAAACTTCGTAATGAATCAATGTGATTAGAAAGCTTGAACACGAATAGAAATTCATCATAAAAACTTTTCAATATTAGATATGCATGGTTCATATTTCTTATATAAGGTTTTTTGGTTAAGTAACATTATTAATACAATATGGTACAAACGCGTCGACAAATAATAATATGGTACATACATTGGTACCTCTCGATGTGTGTTTGTGAGAAGGACGGTACTTCAAAGAAATAGTCAATGACTTGGTATGTCGTTCCTTTATTGGTTATCTATTTCATTCCTTTTAAGAAGAAACGTGGTCTCAATTTTTTCCTATATATACACACACCATTCTCTATTACACCTTTTAGTTTTTACTCTACACACTAGCCTCTGTATATATACACTCTCTTAGTCTCTTTCCACACACACATATATAATGGTCTCCCATCATATCTATAGTCTATAGATACTTATATATGCCTAGTCCATGTTGTTGTTTATAAAGTATATATAGTGGATGATATATATAAAAAAAAAAACAAGAATGTATGTGTAGTGGAGGGTGATAGTGTGGTTGTTGACAGAAGATAGAGAGCACTGAGGATGCTATGCAAACACCCGTCAATGTTGATGGTGAGTCACAATAAAAAGAGAGAAGAGCTAGACCATCTGCATCTCCACTCCTATGTGCTCTCTATGCTTCTGTCATCACCTTGGTTTATTACTCTCTCCACTATCTGTAACTCTATACATTACATTTATGTGATTATGCATCTTAATTACCTATACACCCTGATGTCTATGTGGTTATACTGCATTCTCATCTTTGTACACGCTTATATGCTAATTAACTAAATTCTAAATCTTTGAAATATCTTCTTTCTTTTGTCGGAGAAAAGTGTTTCTTTCTTTTTGATGTGTCTGATATCTTTCTTCCAAAAATCAAGTTTCTGATCTGTTTGTTGGGGGTTGCATAGGTTTACACAATTATATATTCATAATTCATGTTAAATGTGGATACCAGCATGCATATGACTTATAACACAGTTATATCCATCCATAGACATTTGAAGTTACTCTTTTAAGACATGTATGTAATGGGGGAAGTGCCTTATTAAGAAATGGTTTAGGCTTTTTTTTTTTTTTTTTTTCGGGCAAACGGCCCCCTTAATATTATAATTAAGCAAGTTTGGGGCACCAAAATTTTAATTTATATTATATGGTATATTGTTGGTAACTGTTTTGGGTTTTAGTGTTATTTTTCTTGAGTTAATTATATCAAATACAATAGTATTAATTATGGATAATATTTTATGTAACAGTATTTTAAACTTTAGTATTTTCATAGCTTAAATTATTTTGTAAAATGAAGAACTCGCACACACACACACACACTGACACAAATTTGACGAATATTTGAATTAACTCAATTTTGTTGCTTTTCTTAGAAAAAGATTCAACAACATTTGTAGCACAATCAGCCACAGAAAAAAAGATTGGAAATGTAAAATAAAATATATTCATCGTGTAGCTCATTTGTTTCATGATCTTGGATTCTTCTTGATCCTTGATAGCTCTATCAACCGGGAAATATGAAAAAAAAAACATTTCAACCGGAAAATACCGATAATTTCAATCATCCGGTTCGATACAATTTGGGCCGTTATAAAAATGGGCCACGAATTCACAGCACCATATCACGTATTCGGAACGTGCCAATAACACACGCGCCAGTGGCAGTTTTGTATTTCCCTCAGTTTCACTCACTTCAACGGAAACCCAAAATCAGAAATCCCCAAATCGGAGAGAAGAAGGTAACAACACTTTGATCAATCTCCTCTTCAAGAAGAAAAAAGTTTCTTCGTTTTGTATCTTTCGTAATGGGATGTGCGAAGACCTTGATTCTCATTTCTAATTTCTCGTTTCTTGAAGCGATCGGCGAGTGATGGCGGTGGACGGTGACGGAACTGATGGAGGTGGAGATACTCAACAACCGGTGAACTTTGCGGCGGAGGAGGAGACGGAGATGCCTAGGCTGTGGCTGAGTCATTTTCCTAAAAACGAGCACGTTTCTGATAACTACGAAGATTTGGATTTGGAATATAGCTCAATCGTATTAAGATCGTTAGAGAAGTACTTGCCGATTGAAATGCTCAAGGCGGAGAGAATATTGAAGTACTTTTTCATGTCAGATATTTTGGAGAAGTACATTACCTACGGTGATCTTACCATGGTAATGGCTCCTTTTTCAACTTCTGATTTCTTTCTTCGCCTATCTGTGAAATTGAGATTGCTTCTGAAGTTCTTACGATGGTGATTCTTGTTAGGTTCTTGAAATTACCAAGTTCTTGTATTAGAGAACGCTTTAGATTTTGGTTAGGTGATTGATGGAAGCACGTTAGTGTTAACCCTAAAGTTTCTCAGAATAGTTTCATGTCTATCTAATGCTACAGGCTAAAAATCGCAAGGAATATAGGCAGAACATAAAATCCAATTATCATGTGAGAGAAGTCTTTTGCTCTTTTCTGATTTACATTTTGTTTTCTTCTTCATGCCAAAGTTTAAAAATGTTTCCTTTTTCTGCAGCCACGTTTCAGGGAGTTGTATGATTTTGATCCCAAGGTGTTTTTGCTTTACTCTTTCCGGAATGCGATCAGTGAAAACACAGAGGAAAGCTTCAGACGCATCATTTCTGAACCGTTTCCTGGTGTTTTCGTCTTTCAAATGTTTCAGCCTGACTTCATTCAGAGATTGCTAAAAGAGGTCATAACCCGTCACCTTGCCACTTATTCTCTGCTGTGTACTTACTTTTTTTTTGGTTTATTTGCTGCTTTTTGATTAATCAGGTAGATAATTTCAGAATATGGACATTTAGGACAAATTTAAAGATCAGGAAACCAACCTACAAGACTATACACGGTGTTGTGCTTGACGACTTTGGCCTGAGTATCATGCTTAACAAACTCATGCAGGATTTTATATTTCCTCTTTGCAAAGGCAAGTCAATATTTGAATTAAAATTCATTCAAACGACTACTATTGGTTAAGCAGATCTAATAAAATACAGTAACACTAAACTTCACTCTGCTGTTCTGCAGTATTCTTCCCTGACGTGTGTGGAGAAATGTTTGACTCTCACCACGGATTTGTTGTTGAATATGGTGAAAATAGGAATGTTGCGGAGTTAGGTGAGTCCCCTTGATTTTCTGCTATTACTTTGCAACAATGATTCTTAAAGAACTTCTCGCAGGACCATACCATACTTCCTGAAATATAAACATATCCTGTGATGATACTTAAGCTGCTTTGAGAAAACCTTAGTGAAGTCTTTAATAGCATATAGCAAACATAAATTTGGTTTGCTGTTAAATTTAAGTAATGATTTACTAAATCTGCAGGCTGTCAGATAGATGATTCAGAGATAACATTGAATGTTTGTTTGAGTAAACAATTTGAGGGAGGGGAATTATGTTTCCGAGGCACACGATGCAAGAAACATGTGAGAGCAGATGCACATCCAGAGGTATGTGAGTCCTTTTGAGGACATTTTTCTATGTCCTATCCTATTACATTCCAATATTCTGTAAATGGCAAATCTATGAGTTTTAAAGTAAACAACTCTTTCTCACTGAAGCAGGAAATCTTTGATTACCGTCAAATACCTGGTCAAGCTATACTTTACCGTGGCTGCCACCGCAATGGTGCCAGAGCCACAACATCTGGTTCTCGGGTCAATATGAGTCTTTGGTGCAAAAGGTAAGCAATATTGAATCTTGTCTCAGGACTTCAGATCACAATTGAATCACATATTCTTCTGTTTTTTTTTTTTACCTTTGCAGCTCATTTTTTAGAGAGATGGAAACGTATCAGAAGGACTTCTCAGACAGGTGCGGTCAATGTGCCCATGAAGCAAAAGAAAAGGAAAGCCGGATTCTTGCTTCCAAAACAAAGGTTAAAACAAAAAGACATGATTGTGCAAAAGTGTATAAGATGTTTTTGATCTGTGCATGGTTATGAACCTTTGGTCCTTACTGCAGGAGATGATTAGAATAGAGAGTGGAGCCAAAAGATCGACTGATAAGCCGTGGCGTGTCTACGTTAGGCGTTCAAAGAAATGAAGTAGCCGAGTGTGAAGATAAAAGAAGTGAGAAGCTGTATAAAGAAGAGTGGAAGGTGAGTAAAGAGTAGAACAGAGATAGCTGAGTTGGCAAAAAAGAGTAGATAGATAGATACAGTACAAGTGAATGTATAGATGATTGGTGAAACTGTATAGAGTTGAGTCGAGTCAGTTAGAGAACTCACAGAGTCACAGGTAGAGAAGTGTAAAGAGTCTGGCTCTCGTCAAACCAGTGCAGTACGAAGTTGTATTTTCGTGAATCCGGAGACACTTTGGACGGAAAAGCATACAATTGGTAATTGGTATAGAACACAGCATCCATACAATTGGTAATCAATCTGTTAAGCCATGAAGTGTATTTGGTTTGCCGTTTGACTCCTTACTTACAAAACTGAGTATATGTAGATTCATTTAGAGGTAAAATAGGTCTTTGTATCTTGAATCTTCTCGACTCTGAGAGTACTATGTACACATGGAACTACCTGCATATAATATATATCCCATTGCTTTTTTTTCCTTTCTGTGTGTGTGTTGTTGTTGTGTTGCTCTACAAAAGTCTCCATAACATTTGAACATGTTACTAACAGGAAATATTTTTATGTTATATGTAAAGATAGTTGGATACTCTATCTCTAGGCATTGAATGGGGTTCGTTGTAATTTTATTTATTCATAAATACAGAGAAAACTTTTAACATCGGTGGATGCTTTTGAGTAGTTATCGATACCTTGTTCTGATGGCCATAGACTCACACTTAACGCCAACACAGAGTATCTCCAAAACGCTTTCTCCATGGAAGCTCAGCTATCATAAAGAGTTGTTCAAGAAGAACGTACCAGTGAGCTACGGCCTACGATGATGTTAATTAAGCCTCGAGTATTTTTCTTTGAAAGTTACGCTATTTTTATATTCGGTTCGAAACATTTGTTGGGCCGATAATTGGGCCTAGAATTTACACTTTTTTTTTTTTTGCCAGCGCCTAGAATTATTTACACTAATATCACGCGTGCGTGGGAGATTTTTATAAAAAGAAATAATTGGGGGAAAAAGAAAACACTGAAACTGCAACGGAAACTCAAAATCAGAATCCCCAATTAAAGAGGAAGCTTCGATTCGAGATTCGTAAGCGAAAGCGACGATGGTGGGCGGTGGTGACGGAACTGGTGGAGGTAGACACTCTGAACCATCGGTGAACAAGTCGGAAGAGACGGAAGAGATGCCTATCCCGAGGCTGAGTCTTGTTCCTAACAACGAGGACGTTTCTTCTGATAGCTACGACGATCCGAAACTGGTATATAGCTCAATCGTACTAAGATCGCTAGAGAAGTACTTGCCGCCGGAGATACTCGAGTTGAACAGAAACGAGAAGATCAAATACATGTCAGACGTTTTGCGCAAGTACATTTCACCCGAAGATTGTAACAAAGTAACTAATGCTCTCTCTCTTTCAACTTCTGATTTCTTTCTTTATTTTCTTAGATCCCAATCTATGAAATCGGATTCGGAATTGATTCTTGATTTGATCTTTAGATTTTTCTTTAGAATCAGGTTAGTGATGGTGATGAAGAAGCACGTTTCGACTATGAACAAATCATATCTGTGAAAATTGGAATTGCTTCTTAAAGTTCGCGATTAGGTTCTTGAAATTAAGAAGTTCACCAAACTGATAGGAATCAGAGAAGGATCTTTAGCTTGTTTCTTTCTTGTGAAACACATTAATTCTGGTTACATGAATGTATAATGTCCCAGGCTCAATTGTACAAGAACTATAGGGAGTTAATATCCAGTTATGAGGTAATGATAAGAAGCCTTTGCTCTTCTTTTTTTTTTTTTTGGTTTTCTTGAATTTCTCTTAATGCAAATGTTTCCTTTTCTGCAGCCATGTTACAGGGGGTGGTATAATTTTGATCCCAAATTGTTTTTGCTTCCCTCTTTCCTTGAGGCGATCAGCGTTAACACAGAGGCAAGCTTCAGACGCATCATTTCTCAACCGTATCCCAGTGTTTTGGTCTTTCAAATGTTTCAGCCTGACTTCTTTGATAAATTGATCGTTGAGGTAATAATAACCCCATCGTCTTGCCTCCCACTTTATCCTCTTTGTGTTATTTATTTGCTACTTTTTTTTCATTTATCAGGCAGAAACTTTCGGAAAGTGGGCTCAAGAGAAAAATTACCGGATCAGGAGACCCAACAACACGAGTAATTACGGTGTTGTGCTTGACGACTTTGGCCTGGATATCATGCTTAACAAACTCGTGCAGGATTTTATCTTTCCTCTTTGCAAGGGCAAGTCAATATTTGACTTATTTGCATTCAAACGTGACTTTTATTGGTTAAGCAAATCTAATATAAACCACAGTAACGCTGAACTTCACTCTATTGTTTTGCAGTATTCTTCCATGAATTGCGTGGAGCAATGTTTGACTCTCAGAGAGACTCTCACTATGGATTTTATATTGAATATGGTGATGAGAGGGATCCTGAATTAGGTGAGTCTCTTTGATTTTCTGCAATTACTTTGCAACAATGATTCTGCAATGTACGATCTTTCCTGAAGTGCAAACAAACTCTTCGAGAAAACCAGAATGAATTCTTTAGTACCAAACATGAATCTGGTTTAGTATAAGGATTTTCTCTATAAACCTTTATATCAATGTTCTTGTGATTGATTGGTCTCTTTTGAAGTGTGTCTATGTTTGTTCAATTGATTATCTGAGGTACATTTGCAGTGTGTCTGTGTCACTCTTAGTTGGAAAAATATGAATGTGTACCATTTTTAGGAAGAGAGGAAACAGAATAACATGGAAAAGTCAGCTATTGCGGTTGTTACATGATGGATTGAAGTGCTTATATATATGACTAATCTCTGGGAAAATCGTCTGGGACAGAATACTAGTGACTATTTATTTGGGCAATGTATCCTTCCTTTTGTTATTCTGTGTTCAACTGATCAGTACTAGTGCACTGATTTTCTTTTATAAAATATACAGGCTCACATATTGATGATTCAGAAATTACATTGAATGTTTGCTTGAAGAAACAACTTGTGGGAGGGGAAATAGTCTTCGGAGGCACACGATGCATAAAACATCTGCCGACAAAGTATAAGGCAGAGGTATGTGTCCTTTTGATGAGGAGCTTTTTTTATTGTTGTCCTAATACATTCCAGTTTTTCGTAAATGGCAAAATGTTTTAAGTAATAAAGTAAACAACTATTTCTCACTGAAACAGGAATTGTTTCGTTACACTCACATACCGGGTCAAGCTATACTTCACCGTGGCCGCCACCGCCATAGTGCTGAAGCCACAACAGCACCTCGTTACCGGGCCAATATGATTCTTTATTGCAGAAGGTAAGCAATCTTGAAGCTTGCCTCAGGTTTTTCAGATCACAACTGAATCACAGTTTCTTCTGCTTTTCCATTGCAGCTCTTTGTTTAGAGAGATGGAAACTTATCAGAAAGACTTCTTCTCAGACTTGTGCGGTCAATGTGTCCAAGAAACAAGATTTAAGGAAAGCCAGTTTCTTGCTGCCAGAAGAGAGGTTAAAACAAAAAGACGATGATTTTGCTCAAGCTTATAATAAGATGTTTGGTTTGAGCATGGTTATGAACTGAACCGATGGGCGTCCGTATTGCAGGAGATGATCAGAGTAGAGGATGGAGCCAATACTCGCTGAAACATAATACAGCTTACAGTTGGTCAAGCCCTGAGGTATATATGCTTGGGCGTATGACTCTATACTTTGAGAAACTGAATATATGTAGAATCATTTGAGGTAAAATAGCTCTGTATATCTTGAATCTTCTCGACTCTCACATTACTTAGGTACATGTATTTTACCTGTACAATGAATAGAACCATTTAGTATAGATCTGATTGCTTTTTTTCTTTTTTCCTTTGTTTTGTGCTGCTCTATGAAAGTTTAGCTAAATTTCTAAACTGGTCAAGGATTTCATATTTAAGATTTCGTTTTGTTAAGGTGTTATATAATAAATCAGATATCCACATAAAAATGGTGTTTCAAAATAAAATAAATTTGTTATTAAAAAATTACACTTCACTTTATAAATTAAATAAAAAAATTAAATTTGTTTTGACACAATTTAAAAACAATTGTTAAAGCTAAGTTTTCTTATTGCCATTTAAATTATTCACTTATCAAAGAAAGACAAACAAGTTTTACTTCAGACAAGAGGTCTATAAGATTATAGGTTTCTTTCTAAAAAATGTTCTTGACAAAATGATTTACAACGGAAAATTGACAATTTGATATACAATTTGATATGCCACTCCATCCCTAGAAATTTGAAATATCTACCAATTTTAATGGTTTGATATGAAACCAATAAGTTGGTGTTACTCTTATAAAGTCATTTTTTTTTTTGAATTTAATATTAAATTATATTCAAAAAAAAAATAAACTTTTTACAAAGTTTATGTTTGAAAAAACTTTAACCAATTTGATATAAATTCATTCAGTAGAATTTTGCTGCAAACCAAATTTGGATGGATTTATCTTGGCCGCATGGTAGTGTGCTGAGTCGGTTTCGAACATTCTTGTCTATTAGGGTGATCAAATGCTCTGGCGTTAAAGTCATTGTATATTCTGAAAAGATAAAAAAAAAATTGAGTTTATAATCAGCCACAAAAATATTCTCCATCATTTAACAAAATTCAAAAGAAAAATATTATCCATTTTTTTTTCGTTTCCATGTTGCTGATCTCGATACTAACCGGGAAATACCAATAATTTTTCAAGTATCCTACCAGGTTCGAAACAGATTTGGGCCGTATTAATGGGCCGCGAATTCATATCGCAGGTTCGAAATGCGCCGGATAAAACACGTGCGAGTGGCAGTTTTGAACCAAGTATCAGGTCAGGAGAGAAGCCTTTTTATTTTGTTTTCTTAGACTTCTTTATGCCAAAGTTTGAAATGTTTCCTTTTCTGCAGCCATCTTTCAGAGGGTGGTATGATATTGATCCCAAATTGTTTTTGCTTCCCTCTTTCCTGGAGGCGATCAGCGATAACACAGAGGCAAGCTTCAGACGCATCATTTCTGAACCGCACCCCAGTGTTTTTGTCTTTCAAATGTTTCAGCCTGACTTCTATGAGAAAGTGATAGTAGAGGTAATAACATAACCCATCATCGAACCACATATCATCTTTACCTCTTTGTATTATTCATTTGCTGCTGTTTGATTTTATCAGGTAGAAAATATTAGAAAGTGGGCTGAGGAGACAAATTTCCCGATCAGAAGACCCAACAACATGAGTAAACGCGGTGTTGTGTTGGACCACTTTGGCCTGGATATTTTTCTTAAAAAACTCATCCAGGATTTTATCTTTCCTCTTTGCAAAGGCAAGTCAATATTTGACTAAAATGCATTCAAACGACTTTTATTGGTTTAGCAGAAACACTAACTTCACTCTGTTGTTTTGGCAGTATTCTTCCCTGAAGTACGTAGAGCAATGTTTGACTCTCACCATGGATTTTTTTATTGAAACTGGCGAAGATAGGGATCCTGCATTAGGTGAGTCCCCTTGATTTTCTCTAATTATATTGCAACACCGATTCTGCAAATATTCTCACAAGACCGTACGATCTTTCTTGAACTGCAAATATATCCTGTGATACCTAAGCTGCTTAGAGAAAACCGGAGTGAATTCTTTAATAGAAAACGTAAATCTGGTTTAGTATAAGGAATTAAGGATTTTCTCTGCTAACCATTTCATCAAAGTTCTGGTGGGTATGGTCTCTTTTGTAGTGTGTCGATATTTGTTGAATTGATTATGTGAGGTACATTTGCAGTGTGTCTATGTTACTCTTCTTTGGAAAAAATATCAATGTGTCCATTTATAGGAAGAGTGGAAATAGAATAGCACGGAAAAGGCATCTATTGGATCTGTTTCATGATGGATTAAAGTGCTTATATATATGACTAATCTCTGGGAAAATCGTCGGGAACGGAATACTAATGACTATTTCTTTGGGCAATGGATGCTTCTTTTTGTTATTCTGTGTTTCAACTCAGTAACTAGTGCACTGATTTTATTTTATAAAATATGCAGGCTTACATATGGATCTTTCAGAAATTACATTGAATGTTTGCTTGAAAAAACAATTTGAGGGAGGGGAAATAATCTTTGGAGGCACAAGATGCAAAAAACATAAGAAGACAAAGTTCAAGGATGAGGTATGTGTCCTTTTGAGGAGCTTTTTTATTTTTTGTCCTAATACATTCCAGTATTTCGTAAATGGCAAAATGTTTAAGTAATAAAAGAAACAACTATATCTCACTGAAGCAGGAAATTTTTCGTTACTCTCATATACCGGGTCAAGCTATTCTTCACCGTGGCCGCCACTGCCATGGTGCCAATACCACAAGAACAACTTGTTATCGGGCCAACATGATTCTTTGTTGCAATAGGTAAGCAATCTTGAAGCTTTGCTTAGGATTTCAGATCATAATTGAATCACAATTTCTTCTGCTTTTCCCATTGCAGCTCTTTGTTTAGAGAGATGGAAACTTATCAGAAGGACTTCTCAGACTGGTGCGGTCAATGTGCCCATGAAACGAAAGTAAAGGAAAGCCAGATTATTGCTGCCAGAAGAGAGGTCAAAACAAAAAGACGATGATTTTGCTCAAGCTTATTATAAGATGTTTGGTTTGAGCATGGTTATGAACTGAACCGATGGGCGTCCTTATTGCAGGAAATGATTAGAATAGAGGATGGAGCCAAAAGATCGACAGATAAGCCGTGGCGTGTCTATGTTAGGCGTTCAAAGAAATGAAGATGCAGAGTGTGAAGATAAAAGAAGTGAAGGTGCATAAAGAAGAGTGGAATGGTGAGTAAAAGAGTAGAACAGAGATGCTGAGTTGGCAAACAAGAGTAGATACATAGATACAGTACAAGTGAATGTATAGATGATTGTTGGTGATATAAGGAGTCTGTACAGAGTTGAGTCGATTGAGTTAGAGAACTCACAGGTAGATCAAAGTAATGAGAGGGTCTGGCTCTCTTCAAAACAGTAAGAAGTTGTATTCTTTGGTCTAGAGGTCTCCTGCTCAGATCTTAAACCCGCCGTATTGGCAGATCTGATTGAAGAAGAATGTCGTCAAAAGTCTTTGTATGACTCTGTACTTGAGTAACTGAATATATGTAGAATCATTTGAGGTAAATTACTCTTTGTATCTTGTCTCCCACAATGCTTATGTACAGTGGTCACCATTTAATATAGAACTGATTGCTTGTTTTCTCTTCAAAAGACTTTTTAGTTACTTAATTTAAGCCTTGTTATTTTTTTTTGGTTTCTGCTGCGACAATGTTAACATGTTACAAGCTATGGCATCAAATGATAATGACGGAGCGGCATGATTGGCATAGAAACGTCCCATATGATATGATGATGACCAGTGACTCGACTCATAATTTTGCAGTAAATGTGGGTATGATGTACACGTTTTAGAAAAGTATACCAAACTTTTTTCACATCTGTAGGATTCTTCGAGATTATACAACCCCAACGGAGAGCACCACACTACCAGACAGTGACGTATCCATTTTTTTTTTTGTTTATTTGGAATTAATCATATCGTAGTGGATGCATCGAAACTGTCATTTTAAACTACAGTACTACTGTACGGACCTAATCCAACTTTTAAACAAATTTATCATTTTTTTTTTGTTAAAGCTAATTGTCTTTAAGAAGGGCAAAACTTGTACCATAGTGGTGCACATACCAGTTGAGCTATTTTCCTTGTATTGCACTACATAGAAAAACTCTTCACTTGAGATTAATCAAGATATCAAAACCAAATATGATCAAACAAGAGCAATACTTTTGGGATCTGAATAAGTGATCTATGAGCTAAGAAATACTTATTAATCGTTTATCAGCTAAGAATGTTTCTGTCTCTTCCATATTAAGTTTATATGCTTCTTCCCTACCCATCAGGTTCCAACATTTGATCCTTAATTGATTGAGGAGTTGTTCCCGTAGATGTTAGGTATTAGTTAGAGTTTGTATAATTTGTGGCGATTATGATTCTGTAAACTTTGGAATTATATGTCAAGTGGTCTTGGCTCAAGAAAACGACGTTTGTAGAATTCAATTTATACTTTTCTTTGGCTGCTTGAGTCCCACCAGCAAAAACGTTGAACATGGTAAGATCGAGAAACTGATATACTCCACAGAAGATAACTTATTATATTTGACTACTTAGCTGGTTTTCGAATTGATTGGCACGATATCAAAGTCTTGACTTGTGTAACTTATCCATGCAATTTCAGACAAAATGGTTTTGTCCGGTTGAGATTTTGTCTACACGATGTTTTTTTCTTTTTTAGTGCTATATAGCTAAGAGACCCTAACTAGAGATCAAGAACAAATACACTAAAGTGAACTAGAGATAAAAAACCAAATATGAGTTTAAGCGTTGATCTCAAGGATCTGGATGTGTTAACATCGAACGCAAAGAAAATACAAGATGATGTGTTGAAGGAGATACTAACACTTAACGCCAAGACAGAGTATCTCCAATGCTTCCTACATGGAAGCTCTGATAAGGATTTGTTCAAGAAGAACGTACCGGTGGTGAGCTACGATGATGTCAGGCCTTATATCGAACGTGTTGCGAACGGAGAGCCCTCGGATGTGATCTCGGGCGGACCCATAACTAGATTCCTCCGAAGGTACATAACTTTTTTATCATCATAATTGTTAATTAATGGATCGGCTAGTTCTCAACTCAAGACTATAACGGATGCTTGGTATGATCTAGCTAATATTTATATGGTCTCCAAAATGATTATGAACTCGTTGTGCATGTGTAGCTCTGGAACTACAGGAGGGAAACAAAAGATATTTCCAATGAACGATAAGCACATTGAAATGCTGGGATACCTTTTGGCTCTATCTTCTCTCGTTACTTCCAAGTAATTCCTTCTCTATTTAATGCTACACAAAGTATCTTATATAAGAGAAGGTTTTTTCTAACTTTGCCTAACAGTTGTGACATTTGGCACCCTACTTTTGTGACACATGTCATTCTGGTTAATTTTAAATTTAACATTCTATTTTTTTATTTGACTTTATTTTATTTGTATCTTATGTGGTGTATAGTTTGTTAAAAAAAAAAGATAATTGTTGTAAAGTTTGTTTTTCTGAAATTTTTTTCAACATTGTTACAAAAAATATATTCCTTTCATTTTTTTGTTTTAGCATCTAATATATTTCATAACGAAATCATACACCATAGAACTTAAAAAAAAAATACTGATCAATCCAACTAAAAAATATAAACAAATTAAAACCAAATAAGAATAGAAAATGATTTCATATTTTTAAAGTAAAAACTGAAACCAAATTAATTTATGATAGACTAATTTTAAAATATAGAAGATTTTCTAATATATATATACATATATCACATTATATTCAATAATCATATATAATGTATTAAAGACACAACTCAAATTTGTATTTAATAGTATTCTATAAGTTACAGTTTGACTGTCTTTAAAACATATGTACTAAAAAAAAAGGGTATCATAACATAATTGTTTTATCTCCCCCATGAAATAACAGCAAATAATAGTTTCAAAATTAATTTATTGTTAATTATACTATTTATTTTAAAATAATTAGAAATAGAGACAATTTATAGAAGAAAAACATATTTATATTAAATTAAACACACTTTTATTTTCATGAATTTTATAAAAAATTATTTAGACTTAGCTTAGAGTATAAGATATTTTTTTGTGATATCGTATCAATAAATTATTTTAAAATTGACTTGTCATATTATAAAATTATTTGTTGTTAACTATTACTTTTATATATGAAAATAAAATTAATATATAAGACAACATAATTTATCTATCAAAGTAAGGTCTTACACCTTTTTTTCTTTGAATACTTATCAGTTTTTTTACCCAAAAAAAACTAAATTATAAATAAATTAATTTATCTTAATTATTTAACGAATAGACAAAATTTAATTAACTTTGCTGTAACTAATTGTCCTATTACTATAAAATGGTTTCATACATTTCAAAGTAAAAACTGAAACCAAATTAATTTATGATAGACTAATTTAAAAATATAAAAGATTTTCTAATATATAAAAAACTCACATTATATTCAATAATCATATATATTGTATTAAAGACACAACTCAAATTTGTATTTAATAGTAATTTATAAGTTACAGTTTGATTGTCTTTAAAACATATGTACTAAAAAAACATAATGGTATCATAACATAATTGCTTTATCACCCTATGATATAACAGAAAATAATAATTTCAAAAATTAATTTATTGTTAATTATACTATTTATATTAAAATGATTACAAATAGAGACAATATATAGAAAATAAAAATATATATTAAATTTCACACAGTTTCCTTTTCAATGATTTTTTATAAAACTGGTTAAACTTATATTATAAGATATTTGTTTTGTGATATCGTTTTAATAAATTATTTTAAAATTGACTTATCATATGTAAAAATATTTTTTTGTTAACTATTACTTTTAGATTATGACAATAAAATTAATATATAGGACAACATAAAATTATCTATCAAAATAATTAAGTAAGATCTTATTTTTCTTTCTAAACTACTTATCATTTTTTTCTTTTACAAAAAAGAAAAAAAAATTTTATCTTAACTATTTAACGAAAATACCATATATAGTTGACTTTGCTATAAGTAATAGTCTTATTACTATAGTAACATACTGTTTAAATAATTTCAACAATATATTGTAATCAAAAATATTTAGTAATATATACTTTAACTTTTCTTTTTTCATGACCCTTCTACGAAACAATATATAACATATATATATTATAAATTGTAGTTGAACCGTAGTATTATGAATTATTTTTCAAGACATATATTAACAATTACATCTGTAAATTTCATATATAATTGAATAGAAACTTCATTTTTTAATTTCAAGTTAATAATGCATACATAAACCACGCATCGCGTGGGCTACTTTCTAGTAAGTTATAACTATTGGTTCATATATAGTTTTAAATTGATTTAGAAATCTAAAGCAAAATCAAGTTATTGGGTTCTATATTTTAAATTTCTATTATTCATTCATTGATTTATAAATATATTTTCATTTTTTATAGAGTTTCAACCAATCCATAAAAAAAAAATGTAGTAGATTACTTTTTCTTAGCTTCCATCATTAAAATTGTTCTCGTTCTACTTTATAGGCATTTCAGTGACAACGTTGGTGAGGAAGGAAAGAAAATGGGGTTTCATTACATTAGAACAGAATCCACAACTCCCTCCGGATTACGAGTGTCTACAGCACTTGCAAGCTTTTTCATGAGCGATTACTTTAAAAACCGGCCATCAAAATGTAATTCAGAGTACACAAGCCCCGACCAAGTCATATTGTGCCCCGACATCAACCAAAGTGTATATTGTCATCTTCTATGCGGGCTTTCCCAGAGAGACAAGGTTGTGGTTGTTAACGCTACCTTTGCTTATACCGTGGTCCAAGCGACTAATGCTCTACAAATCTACTGGAAAGAATTGTGTAGCAACATCCGATCAGGCCATGTTAGCGAGTGGATCACTGACTTAGAGTGCAGAAACTCAGTCTCGGCCATTCTTGGGGGACCTAATCCTGACTTGGCTGATGTTATTGAACAAGAATGCAGCCACACGTCATGGGAAGGTATCATTACACGACTTTGGCCTAGAGCAAAATATATTAAATGCGTCATTACAGGCCAAATGGTTCAATACATTCCAACATTAGAGTTTTATTCCAACAAACTTCCTATAGTATCCTCGACTTATGGGTCTTCTGAATGTTTATTGGGGATAAATATGGATCCTTTATCCAAACCACAAGACGTATCCTACACATTTTTGCCGAACATCTCCTACGTGGAGTTTCTACCTGTTGATCATGAGGGAGATATGAACAGCATTGTTGATCTTGTGGACGTCAAGTTAGGGTGCTACTATGAACCTGTGATCACTAATTATTTTGGTCTACACAGATGTCTTATTGGAGATATTCTACAGGTGACTGGATTTTACAATAACACACCTCAGTTTAGATTTGTACGCAGAAAGAATATGGTTTTAAGCGTCAATGTTGAAACAACAACGGAAGAGGACCTTTTAAAGGCGATGGCTCGTGCGACCCTTGTTCTTGATCAGTCCACAAATTTAATGTTGACGGGCTTCACATGCTATGCTGACATCTCCACTTTTCCAGGTCACTACGTTTTTTTTTGGGAACTCAAAGCTAAAGATGTTAACTATGTTTTTGAGCTTGACGAAAATGTATTGGCGGAATGTTGCTATGCGTTAGAGGAATCATTTGATGCTCTTTATAGAAAACTTCGAAGTAAAGATGGATTAATTGGAGCTCTGGAGATACGAGTGGTGCAACAGGGAACATTCGATTCTCTCATGGAATATTTCATCTCCCAAGGTGGTTCAATTACCCAATACAAGACACCTCTGTGTATCAAATCTTCTGAAGCCTTGTCAGTTCTTGAAAAGAAGGTTCTAGCTAGATTCTACAACAAAAAAACTCCTGCTCTTGACTTGTAGCTAGCCTTTGTGTTTTAATTGTTTTTAGTAAAGAACAAAAAAATCGTGGAAAACAAGTAAGTGATTTACCTTTCTGCAAAATAAATGACGTTTGGTAGTAAAATTAATAAACCCTCTATAAATTAATAAAATTATTAGTTTCTGTTGTAAAACACTTGGAGTGGATCTCCATAACCGGCTCATTCATATGTCTAAGTCCATAAGGTCCATTAACCACCTTCTCTTATTCTAAGTCGGTTTAGGAATCCCATTGTACTTAGGGCTTTATCCTTTACTATATAATGTACTTATTCGATTGAATCATTAATAATACAAGAGAATACATAATTCGAGTATCTCTACTTTCACAACACGTTATCAGCACGAGTTTGCTCTAAACTCCACTGAGAAAATTCCCAAAATCCTAAACCGCCGCCGCACATAAGTTCTTGTTCGTTCAAGCTCGGGACCGGTGCTAGTTCGTGATCAATCCGTGTTTGTGGTCAGCTCCTGTTCGTGATCAGTTCGTGTTCGTGACCAGTCCGAGGTTCGTTGCTAGTTCATGATCAAGTTCAACGTATATCCGAGGTCTTTAGCTCTCGGATCAATTCCATTCAACCCCAAACGGTGATAAGGTAAATAAATCGAACCTATCGGACAGACATATATCGAACCTGATCTTAAAAATATTAGAACCCTAAAATCTACAATTACACAATCAACAAATCAAAACCCTAAAGCCTTAAACCCTAAATCCTAAAAACATTAAAAATCCGATTGTATGAGGTTTAAGAATTGCTTAGGATAGATTAATTGTTATTGATTGATTGTGATTTGTCTTGCATAAAATTGAAAACTTAAAATCGGAATTGTTCAATGTCTTGCATGAAATCCTAAAATTAAAACCCTAGAAAAATCGGAATCCTAGAGAAAAATATTTCTCTAAAACTTTTGTCTTAATCCTAACTAGAAAAGGAAATCTTATCTAGAGAAAAAGAAAAATTTTAAACCTAAAATTATGTGCATATTTTCCTGTTCATACCTAGGATTGTTTCATGCATATATTAATTATGTATTAAAAAGACAAGAAATTATTTACTAAAATTGGCATGGTTCGGTCTTAAATACCGCATGGCCTAGACGAAATTAATGGCATGGTTCGGTCTCAAATACCGCATGGCCTAAAAACGATTGCATGGTTCGGTCTTATAGATGTCAAAGATCAACAATCTCCAATATGCCCTTAATGTCTCTGGAGACAACTATTTACAATGGGTATTGGACACTAAGATTACCCTGAAATCAAAGGACCTATGCGAATGCATTGAGGATAATAATAATTGCACTGAAAAGAACAGATACAAGACGATTTTGCATATACGCCATTATCTTGCTGAGAGTCTCAAGAACCAGTACCTTACCATTGAGAATCCTCTTGACCTTTGGACAGAGTTGAAAAACAGATATGGAAACCAAAAGACGGTAAGACGGATTTTAAATCCGTGGATGAGTATAATTCAGAGCTATTTAAGATAGTCTCGATCTTGAAATTATGTGGTAAGGAGGTTACTGAGGAGGACTTGCTAGAGAAGACATTCTCAACCTTTCACACCAATAACATACTGCTTCAGCAACAATATCGTGAAAAGGGTTTTAAGACATATGCAAGTCTCATCTCTTGTTTGCTACTTGCTGAGCAAAACAATGAGCTATTGTTGATGAACAGTGCAGTGAGGCCTCCATGTTCTACTCTATTACCAGAAGCCCACAAGGTTGATATGACTAAGGAAGAGCCTAAAGAGACCAAAGAGCTAACTACGTCCATATAGACAAGCATCACGGCCGTGGCCGTGGTGTTAGAGGACGTGGTGGTCGTGGCAATTACCAAGGAAACAATTATGGTCATGGCCGTGGGAACCGATCAGACTTTGGTCGTGGTCGAGGTAGTGGCCGCGAAATTTTCAGACCGCAACATAAGACCAAATACATTTTCCATAGATGTGGTATGGAGAATCATTGGGTAAAGACATGCCGAACACCTAAGCACCTTGTTAATCTCTATCAAGAGAGTTTGAAAAAGAATCCAGAAGCTAACCTGGTTCATCTCGATGGTGAAGGAGATTTCGACCATGAGAATGATGACCAATTGGATTATGAGACTTCGGATTGTCTAGGAGAAGATAATTAAATGTTAAATTGTCTTGATTTAATTTCCATGTTTTATACTTTGAATTTTATTGGATTATGATTTTATTGAATTATTATTTTGGTTTAAATTCAATTATTTTATTTTCCTTCAATATATGTTTGTTTGTTTTATTTCTAAAACATAATTCTTGTCCATATTAAGAAATGTCTTAGGAAAAGAACATAAGAGATATTTTGCATAATCTCATTTTAAAAAATGCCAATATTAGCACAATAGCGGGTATAACAAGTTTAATTGAAGGCTACGGCCAGACCCATATACTTTTACCTAATGGAACACATCTTGAAATAAGTGATGCCTTATATTCACCCAGCTCAAAGAGGAGCTTATTGAGTTTTAAAAACATTTGTTTGAATGGTTTACATGTTGAAACTAAAGGTGAAGGAAACCAAGAGTTCCTATATATTACTGAAATCACCCAAGGCCATAAGAAAGTCCTAGAGACTATACCCGCATTATCCGCTGGTCTTTACCATGCTAAGAATAATATGATAGAGGCTAATATGGCAATAAACAAGTTGTTCAATGAACAATTCACTTTATGGCATGACCGGCTTGGCCATTCGGGTTCTAACATGATGCGTAAGCTGATATTAAATTCAAATGGGCACACTCTAAAAGAGAGAAGAGTTATTCCTAAGAATCTCACGTGTGTAGCATGTGCACAAGGAAAACTCATTATAAGGCCATCACCAGTAAAACTCACTAAAGAGACTTTAAACTTTCTGGAAAGGATACAAGGAGATATATGTGGACCAATACACCCACCTTGTGAAACGTTTAGATATTTCATGGTCCTTATTGATGCATCAACCAGATGGTCGCATGTTTGTCTATTATCAACTAGAAACCTTGCGTTTGCTTGATTGCTGGCCCAGATCATACGTCTGCGAGCCCACTTTCCAGAATTTCCACTTAAGACTATACGTCTAGATAATGCTGGTGAATTCACATCCCAAGCGTTTAATGATTATTGTATGTCCATGGGGGTAAGTGTGGAACATCCAGTGGCACATGTACATATACAAAATGGATTAGCTGAATCCTTTATTAAACGTATTCAATTAATTGCTCGACCATTACTCATGAGGTCGAAGCTTCATGTGTTGGCTTGGGGACACACAGTATTACATGCAGCAGAGCTTATACGCATCAGGCCATCTAGTGAGTATAAATATTTGCCATCCCAATTACTAACGGGTCATGAGCCAGACATATCCCATCTAAAGACAGTCAGGTGTGCCGTTTATGTACCGATTGCACCATCACAGAGAACAAAGATGGAACCTCAAAGGAGGATGGGAATATATGTTGGATATGATTCTCCCACCATTATTAAGTATCTAGAGCCAACTACGGGTGATTTATTTAAGGCTAGATACGCGAATTGTCAGTTTGCTGAATCCGAATTTCCTATGTTGGGTGGAGAGACAAACAAGCTGGTCAAAGAAATATCATGGAATCAAACATCCTTGAATTGGCAAGATCCTCAGACTCTAGCATGTGAGGCAGAGGTCCAAAAGATTATACATTTACAAAAGCTAGCTAATCAATTGCCAGATTCCTTTGCTGACCCAAAGAGAGTTATGAAATCGTACATACCAGCTTGTAATGCACCAGTACGTATTGATGTTCACAAGGAACACAATCAAGTTGCTATAGAGTCTAAGGCACTTTTGAAACGTGATAGACCAATAGGTTCCAAAGATAAGAACCCTCAGAAATTAAAGAAAGGTGCAAATCAAACCGAGGTTAAGGAAACCATAGACATGGCCGCGGCAAAACCTAAGGAACCGAATGAGGTTTGGGACGCTGAACCTCAAGGTCCTGAAGGTATTTATAATAATGAGATCTCAATAAATTATATCATGTCTGGGATTCAATGGAACCAAAAAGATGTCGACATTGATGAAATATTTGCATAAAAGGTAGCACTTGAAATAAATGAGGATCATGAACCCACATCTATATTAGAGTGCACTCAAGGAAAAGAATGGTTAAAATAGAAAGAAGCCATTGACGTGGAGTTGAATTCATTAAAGAAAAGGAATGTGTTTGGTCCGATCTTAAGGACACCATTCGATATAAAACCAGTGGGACACAAATGAGTCTTTCTAAGAAAGAGAAATGAGAATAATGAAATCGTGAGATATAAGGCATGACTTGTAGCACAAGGATTCTCTCAAAGAACAGGAATAGATTATGAGGAGACATACTCCCCTGTGATGGATGCAACGACTTTTAGATTTTTTATAAGTCTGGCTATAAGAGAAAGACTTGACTTGCGGCTAATGGATGTAGTGACCGCATATTTATATGGTCCACTGGATAATGAGATTTATATGAGATTACCAGAGGGTATTGAGCTCAAAGATAAGAAAGGTTCTCGAGAACAATACTGCATAAGGCTAAACAAATCTCTTTATGGACTGAAACAAAGTGGGCGTATGTGGTACAATAGATTGAGTGAGTACCTAGCCAAAGAGGGCTATAAGAATGATCCCATCAGTACATGTATTTTTATAAAGAAGTTTGCAAACAAAGGGTTTGTAATCATAGCAGTATATGTAGATGATTTGAATATCCTAGGAACCTCTGGGGAAATCGTCCAAACAGTTGAATATATCAAGAAAGAGTTTGAAATGAAAGACCAGGTAAAACTAAGTTCTGTTTGGGATTGCAGCTTGAGTACATAAATAATGGAATCCTTGTGCATCAAATGACATATACTGAAAAGGTACTCAAGAGATTTAATATGGACCAGGCTCACCCATTGCCTAGCCTAATGGTTGTGAGAAGCCTTAATTTGGACAGTGATCCATTCGGTACAAATAAGGACGATGAAGAAATTCTCGGTCCGGAAGTGCTATACCTCAGTGCTATAGGAGCGTTAATGTTTTTGGCTAGCCACACTAGACCAGACATTTGTTTTGCCGTGAACCTCCTAGCAAGATTTAGTTCTTGTCCGACCCAAAGGCACTGGAACGTTGGTTTTGTTGATGCAGGTTATCTATCTGATCCACATAATGAAAGGTCTCAAACCGGCTATGTGTTTACACACGGTGGTACAGCAATTTCGTGGCGTTCGATGAAGCAAACCAGAGCGGCCACATCATCTAATCATGAAGAAATTTTGGCTATGCATGAAGCCAGCCGCGAGTGTGTGTGGTTGAGATCAATGACTCAACATATCAGGTTGGATTGTGGCATGGCCGATGAAAAGGATGCGACTATCATATATGAGGACAATACCTCTTGCATTGCACAGCTCAAGGAAAGTTACATCAAAGGAGATCAGACGAAGCACATATTACCTAAGTTCTTCTTCACACATGAACTACAAAAGGCCGAAGAATTTCAAGTGGTACAAGTTCCATCATGCGACAATTTAGCCGATCTCTTCACCAAGTCATTACCGACATCGACATTCAAGAAGCTCGCGCACCAGATTGGGATGCAGAGACTTAAGAACTTTTAGTGATGCTTGGAACATGGGGAGTAATATGTGCTGTACTCTTTTTCCTTCACCATGGTTTTGTCCCAATGGATTTTCCTGGTAAGGTTTTAATGAGGCAGCGTCCCCAAGCGTATTATAAATCACTTAGCATTTGCACGGTTATGTCATCCAAGGGGGAGTGTTGTAAATCACTTGGAGTGGATCTCCATAACCGGCCCATTCATATGTCTAAGTCCATAAGGCCCATTGGCCACCTTCTCTTATTCTAAGTCGGTTTAGGAATCTCATTGTACTTACTACTTAGGGCTTTATCCTTTACTATATAATGTACTTGTTCGATTGAATCATTAATAATACAAGAGAATACATCCTTCGAGTATCTTTACTTTCACAACAGTTTCGACATTATTATTTTTTATAAAAGTTTTGTTGCATTTTTTTTTGTTTTTTTTTTGTTTTTTTTTTTTGTTTTTTTTTTTTGGGACAAATGCCATACCCATAATAATTTATGATGGCCCCAAACTAAAAGAATAATAGTATTGAATGTTCATGAACAAGAAAGCTGTTTCTTCAGATACACCAAAAATTTGTTCCTAGTTGTTTAGATATCTCTAATAAAGTATTTTGAGGTTTGGTACGGTGTCATCAAGTTTTGTGAAAATCTGTGTCTGCTATCTATAATTTATATACTTTCTCACCAAAAAAAAAATCTATAATGTCTATACATAGCTTTCCAATCAAGATTAGCGCTGAGATTTATGAAACCATAAGTAGTTTGAGGCTCTTATACCAGGTTAGGAACTTTGTAAGTTTTCGGTTTACAATCCAAATTAGTAATCTCCAACTACCAAATTATAAATTTTAAGTGATACCTAAAATGGGGGAATATCATATGCTATCAAAAAACCTCTCCAATTTGAGTCGATTTCAAACTCTCCCAGGCACAACAACCGAGGTTAGGATGAAGCCTATTGTCCAGATCTCACCCACCCATTCCCACCGATAAGAACTGGACCCTGGTTTTATCCAATGGTTTCCCCCCCTTGAATGGCTGTTCTTCATGTGTTCATGCTGGATCCAAAATCTACATCAACCAAAAGACAATCAAGCATTCAATCCTCTGCTAAACTGGTATTAACTTACCCTTCTCACTTCATTTACTGCTGATTGTTGCCTTTTTAGATCTGATTTCTTGCCACCACCCAACCTTTAAAACTGAGTTTTCCCGCTTTACTACTATGCGTGTTTGCTTTTCTTTGCCCCTAAGCCTACTCTCTGAGTTCTCCTGCCTACCATGTCAAACCGTATACTATATCATATGAAAGGAAAAGGCCTATCAAAGGATTACTCCCCCACACCGCGAAAGAGAATCAAAGCACCAGAACTGGATACATCAGATCTGATACGAGAAAACTCCCTTACCCTTTTAGGAAGACTAACAAATCCTGCGGTACAAAGAATGTGGGCTATCTTTCCTTTCCTCCTGAATTGATGGAACCTGAAAGGCAAAGCAATTGGTGCAGACCTAGGACAAGGAGTTTTTCAGTTTAAGTTTGACATAGAAGAAGATCTCCTACAAGTCTTGTCCAATAGGCCCTACCACTTTGACCAATGGATGGTGATTCTCCAACGGTGGGAACCAATTATCTCACCCTCCTTCTCCTCTATGATTCGCTTCTGGCTCGAAATCCAGGGCCTCCCGAAACACTACTGGAAAAAAGAAATGGTTCACTCCATTGGAGAAGCACTGGGCGACATCTCCACCTCCTCTGTGCTACTAAAGGTCCTCATCAACAACCTGAAACCTATAAGAAAGGAAACTTTCATTCAATTCCCAGACGGTAGTGAAGCTCTAATCTGTCTAGAGTACAAAAACCTGAAATACTACTGCACCCACTGCCTAAGACTCTCTCATGATAAACAACATTGTCCAGGCCTGATATAAGCTAGAATGGAACCCCCGCTGAAACCAACCCAATCACCATCCCGGGAAACCCTCAACTCAGTTTCAAGGAACTATTATACACACCCCAAGATAATTTCCTACCCCCAAAACACCACCATAAAACCCAAAATGTTGAGAGAGCTTACCCGCAACAACAAAGGTCTGAAACCAGAAAACGAACCTACGATCATATGGCTCACCGACCTCACTCCTTCACTGAGCCTCGATCTCTCCCTCGAGACCTGAGATCTGGACACATGAGACGTTTATACTCGCGGGCACCATCAAGATCGCTTTCCAGACCGGGTGGATCCTTTTCCCACTGTCAAAGGAGCCCGCTTCCTCCTCCTCCGCCAACCCGTAACCTCCAATGGAGGGAGAAATCAAACTCATCAGCGGAACCCTTTGGGGAACCCTCTGTATCTTCAAGAGCAAGAAGACCACCGTTAGAAAGAAATGTCTCGAGCCCTGATCCACAAACTCCACCACCACTCTTGAACCAAGACAGACCTGTCCTACCAATCCCAGCAAACTTGGCAACCACCAGTGAACTCCCCTCTAGAGACCAAGTTCTAAACGACTTACGCGAAGTCACAATCCAATACATGGCATGCCCTGATCCAACAGAGAGTGCGGTTAGACGCATGAGAGTACTCCAAGGGGAAACGGAAAATTTAATGGAGCAAAAAGCAAACTCTATAATGGCTGCAAACCTGGAAAATGCTTCTCTCACAAGTCCAAATACTAACAAAAATTTACCTGAGCACCTCTCCCAGCTGCCTTCCAACAAGGTCCCCCCTACTCAAGAACAAGAACTTGGAGAACCTAGCAAAAGAGGAAGAGGCCGACCACCTTCTCAGAAACAGAATACTCTAGGAAATCAAACTCTGTTGGGAGCAAAAACTCAGAAAGGAAACTTTACCTGGGGATCCCCAAGAAAGCTTTTGGAAGCAAAAGGAAGTTTAAGAGCTGGCAACTCAAGAACAGGTCAGAAGAAACCTACAAAAACCACACCAGGCTCTACCTTACCAAACCCGAGAGCTCATTCGCTTAACTCTGACACAAATCAAGACAGAGCTCAAACCAGAGACAGTGATGCTCCACACCCACTAATCCCTGCACAAACACCACGCGTGAAGCTTTTTCCAACAAGCAAGAAGAAGAAGGTGGATTTTCAGAATCCGCCGAATCCTCTTCCTTAAGGTTGGTAAGCTGGAACTGTTGTGGGATGGGGAACCCCATAACAGTCCATAGATTGAAGGACATCAAGAAAAAAGTATGTCCTGACCTCATTTTCCTCATGGAGACCAAAAACCAATCCGATATGGTACTACAGACCCTCCAATGGCTTGATTACCCGTCAGATCATCTGGTTTCTCCAGGGGTAGGTGGTTTAGCTTTATTCTGGAAACAAAGTTTAGAGGTGGAGATTCTAAGTTCCTGCCAAAATTTAATTGATACCCGAATAAAAGCAAAAGGAAGATACTTTTATGCTACCTTTGTATATGGAAAACCCGACAGATCCAAAAGGGTGGAGATATGGGAAAAACTAAAAAAGCAAACTGAATCTCGAGCTGATCCCGGTTCTTAACTGGTGACTTCAATGACATTATTAATGGAAATGAAAAAACAGGTGGTCCACCAAAACCAGAAGGCTCCTTTTCCGACCTAAGATCCCTCATGTCTACGTGTGATCTCTTTGACCTCTAGGAGTTTATATCCAAGTATCAGGTCAGGAGAAAAGCCTTTTTATTTTGTTTTCTTAGACTTCTTTATGCCAAAGTTTGAAATGTTTCCTTTTCTACAGCCATCTTTCAGGGGCTGGTATGATATTAATCTCAAATTGTTTTTGTTTCCCTCTTTTTTGGAGGCGATCATCGATAACACAGAGGCAAGCTTCAGACGCATCATTTCTGAACCGCCCCCAAGTGTTTTTGTCTTTCAAATTTTTCAGCCTGACTTCTATGAGAAAGTGATAGTAGAGGTAATCAGCCTATCTTTCATTTGCTGCTGTTTGATTTTATCAGGTAGAAAATATTAGAAAGAGGGCTCAGGAGACAAATTTCCCGATCATGAGACCCAACAACATGAGTAAACACGGTGTTGTGTTTGACCACTTTGGCCTGGATATCTTCCTTAAAAAACTCATCCAGGATTTTATCTTTCCTCTTCGCAAAGGCAAGTCAATATTTGACTAAAATGCATCCAAACGACTTTTATTGGTTTAGCAGAAACACTAAACTTCACTCTGTTTTTTTAGCAATATTCTTCCCTGAAGTATGTGGAGCAATGTTTGACTCTCACAATGGATTTTTTATTGAAACTGGCGAAGACAGGGATCCTGCAATAGGTGAGTCCCCTTGATTTTCTCTAATTACTTTGCAACAACGATTCTGCAAATATTCTCACAAGACCATACTATAGGAGATCAGTATATATCAATAGAACTTAGGGATCTACTTGTAATTATTATTAAACCCTAGACTTTCCTTGTACTATATATATGTGTATAATTCATTCTCAATAAGATAAGAAACATTCAGAACCTATATGGTATCAGAGCCTACGATCAAAATAACCCTAAAATTTTTCTAAACACAACGCTGCCACCATGACTACCTCTCCATCGACTGGTGAAGTCATCACAAACGGAACCACTTCACTCTTCATTGTCAACACAGGCAATGTAACCAAACTCACCGATACTTACTACTTGATGTGGAGCCTTCAGATCCACGCTTTGGTTGATGGTTATGAACTTGCTGGATACCTTGATGGAGCCACCACGGCCCCTCCTCCTACAGTCACCACTGGAGCCACCTCCACTCCAAATCCAGATTTCGCCATCTAGAAACGTTAAGATCGCCTCTTGTTTAGCTCTTTGCTTGGAGCCATGTCTCCATCTGTTCAACCTTTGGTCTCGCGCGCCACCACGACTGCTGAAGTATGGGAAACACTTGCTTCTACATTCGCCAAACCAAGTCGTGGACATGTTCAAGGCATCCGCACTCAACTCAAGGTATGGACTAAGGGAAACAGAACCATTGATGAATATGTCTGTGGCCTTGTTATACGCTTTGACGAATTAGCTGCTCTTGGTAAACCTATGGATCATGAGGATCAAATTGAGAAGATTCTTGAAGGTCTTCCAGAAGACTTCAAACCGGTTGTCGACCAGATCGAGAACAAGGACTATCCACCAACCATTGCTGATGTTCATGAGCGCTTACGTCATCGCGAAGCCAAACTCCTTGCCGTTGCTGCTGCCACTCCAACTCCGTTTCCTATCTCTGCTAATATGGTTCAACATCGTCCAAACAACAACAACAACTCCTACCACAACAACAACAACAACCGGAACAACAACCACTTTCGATCTCAACCACAACGTTTCTCCAACAACAACAACAACAACTGGCCGTCCTATAACAGCAACAACAACAACAACTCCAACAATCGGTCTTCAAGACCCTACTTGGGCAAGTGTCAACTGTGCCACATACAAGGACATAGCGCTAGGCGCTGTGCTCAACTTCTCTCCATGCAGTCTGCTACCTCTAGCAACTCCAGTCCGTTTACGCCGTGGCAACCCCGTGCCAATGTAGCCGCTGTTCTCGACTCTGGAGCTACACATCATATCACTTCCGACCTCAACAATCTCTCCTTTCACCAACTGTAACGCCCCCGAACCGCCGTATGGCCAGGCGGACCGCGGACGGCACCGGGACGCTACTTTGGAAACGTTCACCAACGATCCGGCCGGGTGCAAGAACGGATCAGGACCCCTTTGGCCAGTCCATCGGTGAGGTTCCCGACCATACGACACATCCTTAAGGCTTTGCAACCCTTGTGACACACCGTGCGTTGAGCCGACTCGGACAAAGTCTATATCAGTACCACTCGCCCGTTTAAAAGAAACCGAATGCTTTATTAAATAAAAAGAGTTTAATACAAAATAGATACCAAAAGATGGTAGAGCTTTAGATAAGGCCTAATGCCAAAGTTTGATTCGAAAAGAAACATACTTGAATTTTACAATAGACACAAAATAAAACTACTCCGGGTTCCTATCGTTCACCACGCCCTCTAGTTCTCTCTAGGGTTACCTGCAACACAAATTATTATCATAAGTAATCTAATATTACTTAGTGAGCTCAGGGTTCCTGCAAAGAGATTAGCCCCAATCCCAAACCCCAAAAACAAACAACATGCAAGCAAGCATTCAACCAACAACCAATCAACAAACAATCAGAGATGGCATGCGGAAGATAATGAGCTAAGCAAATTCATCTAACATGCAACAACATGCAACAACACGAACTTGAATAAAAACAAAGAGTTTTAAACAAGTTTTAATTTATGGGCCCGGTATGCTTCCTTTTCCTTAACACCCCTTTGAACAACCGCGTTACAACCACAGAGGCATGCAACCGGACTTCACTTAGAGCCACACCGTCGTGTAGACAGCTTCGGCCAGGGTAGCGAGCCCAGTAACCTCCAAGCTCTTCGTAACCAACCCTACACACACACGAACATGGGTTACATGTCGCGGTTGTATGTGGTACGGAATAGGAAGGACAGCAATACCCCAGTATTACTATGCTAGCCGGACTTTGTCGCAGACTAAAACGCATTAAGACCTCAGCAAGGTTGATACTTGAGTTTATGGTTTTTAAGCTCATAATTTTTTTTTTACAAGTATCAACACTAGTTATCACCCTTGTTACTAGAACATTTCGAACTAGTAACTGGTATAACCTCACCACACATGCATTTAAACAAGAAAATCACAAAAGAAATTCAAGTAAAATGCAACTATATGCTCATGCAAACCGTCCACTAGATGGATGTCTTTAATCCCCATCTAGCCGGTGCAATATGTGCCTGAACTCACAGAAAACCGGCGATCTCTTGTAAGGAGTGGTCGGACTTTCTTGATGAGGCTCCTTCACGGCACACTTGAGTCCCTTCCTTTGTTGATATCGATTTCCCACTCGATTCAACACCTTGCAATAGTCGATAGTCTTGTCTTGCTTCCTTTCTCCTTCACTCTTTCTCCCTTGCGGCAATACCTCTCTCTTTTTCTCTCTTATTTCTCTCTTCCTCTCCTTTCTCTCTTTCTCTTCTTCTCCCTTAGGAATTTTTGGCGAAATGAGAGAGTGTGGAGGTCTTTAAATAGAGAGAATGGGCGACAACTTGGCCCAATGCATGCTTGAAGTGTGTTCATCTTCAAAGCCTTCATTTTGCATGTGTGGACACTTGTTAAGTGAGCACAACACTTGTCCAAGAGAATCTTCTCTTGTCTCCCACTTACTTCCCCTTGATTAAATTAATTCTTAGTGGAAAATCCCACTTAAATTAATTTAGTGATTTAAAAAATCACTTAGTGGAGACTCCACTAACTCCACTTTGAATAATTTATTCACCTTCCTTAGTAGGTTCCTTCCCACTCTTGCTTCCCGTCTAGGACGCGTCCTTGTCTGTTCGGCGTCCGTCTGGTACGTCCGGTCGTCCCACGTACGTCCGGTACGGTACATGGTACATGGTACATGGTACCATCGGTCATCTCTCGATCCATCCAAAATTTCTCGGGCACTTCTTCCGTAATTCTTCTACCTTCCTTCCTTGCCTTCCTTTCATGTCCTTTCCAGGTCTTTTGGCCAGGGGTTTTTATTTTAAAAATTACCCCTTGGTGAGGGTCACTACACCAACCCTACAATGGTGGTGAAGATTTGACCATTGCTGATGCCTCTACCATGCCTATTACACACACTGGTTCTATGCTTCTTCCAACTCAAACTCGATCTTTAATGTTGGATAAAGTCTTATGCGTTCCTGATATCCATCGGAATCTTATCTCCGTATATCGACTTTGTAACGCTAACCAAGTATCTGTTCATTTCTTTCCTGCCTTCTTTCAGGTGAAGGATCTGACTATGGGGGTCCCATTACTCCAAGGGAAAACTGACAAAGAGTTGTATGTGTGGCCGATGACACAACTGATGGCTATGGCCATGTTATCCTCGTCGGGTCTAAGAACAAGTCTCCTCTCGTGGCATTCATGATTGGGTCACCCTTCTCCTCCAATTCTAAACACTATTGTTTCTACTTTTTCTCTTCCTGTTGTTTCTTCTACTTCAAAACACGTATCTTGCTCAGATTGTCTTATCAATAAAAGTCACAAATTACCTTTTACACAGTCTTCAATCACCTCCACATATCCTATTGAATATGTTTTCACAGATGTTTGGACCTCTCCAATCCTTTCTACTCAAAACTAAAAATACTATCTTGTTCTTGTTGACCACTACACTCGATACACATGGTTGTATCCTCTCCAACGCAAATCTGATGTCAAAACCGTGTTTTTCACATTCAAGGCTTTAGTTGAAAATCGATTTCACACCCGGATAGGGACATTATTCTCGGATAATGGGGGCGAGTTTATAGCTTTACGACAGCTTCTCTCTACTCATGGTATCACTCATCTCACTTCACCGCCACATACACCGGAACATAACGGTTTATCAGAGAGGAAACATCGTCACATTGTGGTGACCAGTCTCACACTCATGTCGACAGCAAACTTACCCAAGGATCACTGGCCCTATGCATTTGCCACTGCAGTATATCTTATCAACAAGATGCCCACACCTGTTCTTGGTCTCTAATCACCGTTTCAGAAGCTCTTTCAAACATCTCCTAACTATGAGAAGCTTCGGGTTTTTGGCTGCTTGTGTTTCCCTTGGCTAAGACCCTACACGAATCACAAAATACATGCTCGCTCTCTTGGCTGTGTCTTCCTTGGTTACTCTCTCACGCAGAGTGCATACTACTGTCTCCACATTCCCTCTGGTCGCATCTATACTTCACATCACGTTCAATTTGTGGAACATAATTTTCCGTTTCGACAAACGCTGCCGCAAGATGACAATGGCCCACCATCATACTCGAGCTCATCTCCCTTGCCAATGTTACCTGCTTCGCCTCCGGTGATGTCATCACCGGTGATTCCACCACCGACACCACCTTCTCCACCATCACCGTCGTCACCGTCTTCTCCCTCGCTACCACCGTCGAGACCTCCTATAATGTTTACATATCAACGACGTGATAAATCTATGACTACTTCTACTGGACCATTACCCACTCCTCGAGCTCACGGTCAATCTCCGGCTCACCAAAGTCCACCTGCCTCCCCGACAACGAGTATTAGACCCCCTCTACAGATCCTCACCTGCCAGCATCTCCTCGACATCAGGTATCATCCTCTGTCTCTATCACTTCTTCTTCCTCTACGTCTTCTTCCTCTCCCTCAATGTCTCCGGAGCCTACTGCTCCTCCTGAAAATGAGTTGAATCCCACAACTCATACTCACCCTCGTCATCTTGAGCCCACTACTCGACCACAAAATGAGTTGCAACCCACAACTCAGCCCCAACAACAACAAAACCACTCTCCACACCAAGCTATTTCCACACGGCCACAGAGCCAAACACAAAATATTGAACCAATGCAAAATCACCACAAAATGAAAACTCGTTCCAAAAATAATATTAGCAAACCCAACCCAAAGTTTGGTCTACTCGCAACGGTTCGTAATTCTTTATCCCCGGAACCAAAAACAATAGTTCAAGTTCTTAAAGATCTGTTTTGGGGATGGGCATGTTCGGTGGAATACGATGCTTTAACGGGCAATTTCACATGGTATTTGGTGCCTCCTGATGAAAAAAAAAACTATAGTCGGTTGCAAGTGGGTGTTTACAACAAAATTTCTAGCTGATGGATCTCTTGATCGGTACAAAGCACGCTTGGTTGCTAAAGGGTTCCATCAACAATATGGCAAAGACTACGCTAACACCTTTAGTCCTGTAATCAAGTCTACAACTATCCGTGCTGTCCTTGATGTTGCAGTGAAGAAGAATTGGGTAATAAAGCAGCTTGATGCTAACAATGCGTTTCTTCAAGGTGAACTCACTGAAGAAGTCTACATGTCTCAACCGCCGGGATTTATTTGACAAGGATCGACCACACTATGTCTGTCGGTTACGCAAGCCTATCTATGGCCTTAAGCAAGATCCTCATGCTTGGTATATGGCTCTTAAACAATATCTTCTTGATTCTGGTTTTACTAACTCTCTCGCAGATGCGTCATTGTTTATTCATGGTTCAGGCTCCAACCTCACATATGTATTTGTCTACGTCGACGATATCATCGTCACCGGAAGTCACTCACGCACCGTTGATGCTGTACTCACCGCCTTTGCCGATCGTTTCTCCATCAAGGATCCTGTTGATCTTCATTACTTCCTTGGTATTGAAGTCTCTCGGTCCAAACGCGGTATGCATCTCATGCAGCGCAAGTACATCAATGACCTCCTGCTCAAGACCAACATGTCCGATGCAAAACCTGTCTCTACGCCTTTACCAACCACCCCAAAACTCACACTCACAAGTGGTGCTCTTCTTGATGATCCATCAAAATACCATTCTGTTGTGGGCAGCCTTCAATACCTTTCAATCACTCGACCCGATATCTCCTATGCTGTCAGTCGCTTGTCCCAGTTCATGCATCGCCCGACTCAAGATCATTGGCAAGCAGCAAAACGAGTACTCCGATATCTTGCTGGTACTACGACTCATGGTATTTATCTTCATGCCTCATCTCCTAGCTCTCTCCACTGTTTTTTTACGTTTCCTGTTAAACTCCAAGGCTTCTCTGATGCGGATTGGGCTGGAGATACTGATGATTATATCTCTACCAATGGCTATGTTATTTACCTTGGTCGAAACCCAATCTCTTGGTCCTCCAAAAAGCAGACTAGTGTTGCTCGTTCTTCGACTGAAGCTGAGTATAGAGCTGTCGCTAACACTGCGGCCAAACTTCGTTGGCTGTGTTCATTGTATTTTGAATTGCGTTTGAACCTCCCATCTGCTCCTGTTATCTATTGTGATAATGTTGGTGCTACGTATCTCTGTGCCAATCCGGTATTCCATTCCCGAATGAAGCTGATAACTCTCTAATTTACATGTTTTAGGCATCTTTTTTTGTCCATATTTTGCATTATATATACCCTAACCTTAGCGTTTTTAGGTCATTAACTGTAGGAATCCACATTTAGGCCATTTAGGGTGTTGCATTCTTGCATTTGCACATTTTGGATGAGAACATGTGCTTTAGAGCCTAAAATGGGGAGAAACAAGGTCAAATCCGAGCATGTACCCGAAGGAGTTATGGAGCAGGAAGAACAGTCCGAACCTCAACCCGATTGAAGAGGATCCAAGGGCAGGAAGAACAACCCGAAGACCTATCCGAGGAGTAACCCAACCACATCCTCGAGCACCGCCTCGAGCAGACCCTCGGGCAGGACTGGGCAGCTAGGCTTAAAGGGTTTCCATATATAAACCCCCCCCCCCTCTTCTTCCTCTCGCCCTAGCACGCCGCAGACACTCAAACCAGAGAGCGAGAGCTTCTGAGAGAGATCTTGAGCGACTCAAACACTTTTTCCACTTTGTTAGGATTTGTTTTCATTTCTTTTAAAATTTTTCTTAGTTTTCGATTCTATACTCTTCTAATTTTACTCTATTTGCAATACAATGCAATTTTCGTTTATTTGTATTTTTATGCTTTCTGCAATGAGATCTGAGTAGTGAAACAAAGTTTCTAGGGATGGGATAGACAAATAAGTGTTCTTGATCGGTTAGGATGTCTTAGCTTGAATATTTATTTTATATAAATTTCCTTTTAGATTGATGTTCTTAATGTTATTTTCAGACCGAGAGGTTGAGACTAGATCTAGGGTGTTTTGCCATCGAGAGATGTTGTTGAAATGCTTGAATCAATCAATGCTAGAGATTTACTCACTTAGCCTAAGGGATTAGATGTGTAAGGAGTTTATTGACAATAATGAATCGGTTGGTAATGCCTGCTTGGTCATGTTTCTCCAACGAAAGTTGGGTAGGAGAGTGACTAAGGTTGATTGTTTCTATCACGAGAGTTTTTTAGTAAGATTTAAGAGATTCATTGTCTAGGAAATATTTTAGGATTGCTAGATTAAACCCCAACCATTGCTTGGCTTGACTTGCTTGCTTCTGATCAAAGCTCATCTGTTAGCATTACAACCATTTGGATTGATAACCCTTTGTACTACAACTGCATAGGGAATTGATACCCTGGGAAAAATCCTATTATCAATTTGGCGTTGTTGCCATTTGGTTGAATTTTATTTGCTACGTTTAAGATTTCAGCACTTGCTAGATCATGTTCTTTTCTATACTTCGGTTCGGAACTGATTTGTTTACTTTCGTGTTTGTTTGTTTTGCATTTCAGGTATAACCCGAGTATCCACCCGACCCGTCACTCGATCACCTGGATCGGGTAGACCTTCGTGTACTCACTCGGTTCACTGATTGTGCATGCAAACACGATCCAAGAGTAGCCAACACGTGAGTCCTTTCATCGACAACATCGACAGACCAAGGTTAATCCGCCAACAATAAGTCCAACAACCGCAACCAACCACAATTGAGGAGGTCATGAATAATCAGAATGGTCCACCGGCTCCTCAAGAGAGGACCAACATAGGAGCAGGAGATGCTCCATCTACTCACACTGAAAGACATGGCATTGTGCCACCTGCTGTTCAAAACAACAACTTTGAGATCAAGAGTAGTCTCATCTAGATGATTCAGAGCAACAAGTTTCACGGAATGCCAATGGAGGACCCATTGGACCATCTGGATGAGTTTGATAGGTTTTGTAGCCTAACCAAGATAAATGGAGTCAGTGAAGATGGGTTCAAACTCCGGCTTTTCCCATTTTCTTTGGGAGACAAAGCTCACATCTGGGAAAAATCACTTCCCAAGGAGTCCATCACCACTTGGGAAGCATGCAAAAAGGCATTCCTTGCCAAATTCTTCTCCAACTCCAGAACCGCAAGGCTGCGAAATGACATCTCCAGCTTTGTTCAGAAGAGCAATGAGACGTTCAGTGAAGCTTGAGAACGTTTCAAGGAATACACAAGCAGATGCCCGCATCATTGATTCAGCAATGCTTCGCTGCTAAGTACACTCTACCGAGGTGTAGTCCCTAAGATCTGGATGTTGCTGGACACCGCTAGTAACGGTAACTTTCTCAACAAGGATGTTGATGAAGGTTGGGATCTAGTGGAGAATTTAGCCCAATCTGATGGGCATTACAATGAGGAGTACGATCGCACAATACGATCTTCTGGAGAGGATGATGCCAAGTACAAGAGAGACATGAAAGCCCTCAATGACAAATTGGACAAAATCCTCAACCAGCAACAGCATGTCCACTCGGTCTCGGAGGAAGATCAGTTTCAGCAACAAGATGGGGAGAGTGCTCAACTAGAGGATGTGAACTACATCAACAATCAAGGAGGTTACAACAAAGGGTACAACAACTACAAACCGAACCAGAATCTCTCCTACCGTAACCCCAATGTCGCAAATCCTCAAGATCAGATATACTCTTCCGCAGTCCAAGGCAACCGGGGACAGCAAAAGCCTTTTGTCCAATACAATCAAGGCTATGCTCCTAAGCAGCACTACACTGGCAATTACCATCAATCGATTGCACCACCTGGATTCCCACAACCGCAAGGATCACAGAACCAATCTCAAGAGGCAGACTTACAAGGTTTAATCCAGCAGTTGATACAGAGTCAAGCATCGGCAGCAATGGATAATGCAAAACGATTCGCGGAGTTGAGCAACAAAATCGATTCTGGATATAATGAACTCAACGCTTAAGTATGATTCTCTCAGTACAAAGTTGCGATACCTAGAAGGCCAACACAGCACCCAACCACCTCCAAAACTCAACTAGCTTCCAGGTAAAGCTGTTCAGAACCCAAAAGATTATGCCACTGCACAGGCAATATTTCTTGATGATGATTTTAAGGACTACCTCACTGAAGACAACGATGTTCAAGATGGGGAGGATATGGATCACTATGGGATAAATGTGTACCAATACTACATATCCGAGTACGAACCCGATCCATCACCCGAGGAGGCTGATCGAGCTGATGATCGAGCACTGGTTCGAGAATCGCAAACCGATACACCACCCGAGGCTGAACCCGATGACATACCCGATGATGGTGATTGGATGATACATCGGGTAGACGTTCAGATGACAGATCAACCTCAACTGCCTGCAGCTGAAGAAGGGAAATTAGAGGAAAGGTTCAGAGCTGCTCTTGACATCCAATTAGAGGCATTTGCTTGAGCGTATGTCCAAGCGAAAAGCCCCACCTCCTAAGCTTTTGCCACCACACGAACTTCGAGAGGAAGTCATCAAGGAGACAGATCAGCTGGGGATTGAGGTAAAGGAAGCTGTCAAGGAGATTGGAGATGCAATTCTGAGGAGTGGAGTGTGTTTTGATCCTGAAATGCGAATTGAGGAGAAATTGGAGGATCCCGGCTCTTTCACCTTGCCATGTTCAATAGGCCTTAGGATTTTCAACAACTGTTTGTGCGATTAGGGCGCTTCAGTCAGCATCATGCCACTTTCAATTGCTAACAAGATGGGTTTTAGCAGTTTTAAACCGAGTAGTATGTATTTGGTTCTAGCTGATAAAACAATCAGACACCCCACTGGTGTCCTGGAAAACTTGCCTCTCAGGATTGGAAGAGTGGAAGTTCCTACTGATTTCATGATCCTTGATATGGATAAGAAACCATACGATCCACTGATCCTAAGAAGACCGTTCTTGGCAACAGTAGGAGCAGTGATTGATGTGAAGCAAGGGAAGATCAGAATTGAGCATGGAAAGCACTTCAAAATGGAATTTGGCATCAAGAAGGGAATTAAGAAACCAACCATTGATGGTCAAACTTTTTCCATCCAGACAAAACAAAGAAGAGTCAAGCATCACAAAGAAGTCCATACTACATTTGCTGTGGAACCTGGACAAGAACTGGAAAATCTATTAAACCAGCCTGCTACAGTGGAGAGGATTCCAAAACCTCTTCCTTTTAAAACTCATGCTTAAAGAGCATTAAGAGTCAAGCTTAGTGACTTAAAACAAGCTCACTTGGGAGGAAGTCCCAAAGGTATCCTTTATTTTCTTTTGATTTAGTTTTATTTATTTTGTCGTATTTTCTATTTTTACATATTTACATTAAAAAAAAAGGAAAAAGGGGAATTTTGGGGAACCCGATGCCCTACCCGATGAGCTACGCGACGTTATATCCGATCAATCCCTCGGATGCTGGTCCGAGCAGGTTATCCGTGCACATAACCGAGCTCTCTGACGAGTAGATCCCGACACCTACTGAAGCCGGTGACGGTCCTGGGTACACCTTGACGAGCATGGAGGCTGCCACAACCTCCTTCTTTACCAACCCATGAGGTACCACTTTCATCCAAACCATTGTTTATACCATTGCATTTTGTTTCATTTTCTTTGTGTGATTCTCAGATTTTTTTTTTCAGACTTTTATTTACACCAGGGACTGTGTAATTTAAGTTTGGGAAGGGTCTGAGAATGTATATAACATTGTGTTTTATTTTCTTATTTTCTTATTTCAAATTTTTGCATGCTAGTTTTATTCATTTGAGTCTGCATCTATTTGTATTAAAAAAAAAAACCCCCCAAAAATTTGAAAAAAAAAAAAAAAAAAAAAGAGTGTTCATGTAGTTGCATTTACATTATTAGGATTGAGTCTAGATTGCTTCATATAGGATTGTTGCATATGCATTTTAGAGGACAATGATTAAAACCACCTTGTTTAAAGTCAAACCTTAGGATTGAAGCTATAGCCCTTAATCACAGTTCATTGTTGCTAGATCAATATTTGGAAAAAAAAAATGAAAAATCTTTGTTTAGAACCTTGTGTCTTTTGAAAGCTTCCTCCACCTGAATTTAAATTATCTTGCTTATGGAATTTGAATACTTGCTCATGGTAACTCTAAACTCGGGTTAACATTCAATTTTTGTCAATCTTTTCGTTTAACCCGATTTGTTTTTCCCTACCCTTGAACCCAAACCTTTCTTTCAAATCTTGTTGTGAATTGTTGAGTGAGGCCTTTTCATTGTGCTATAGGTTGTGAAACCTTGAGAGTATTGAGAACGACAAAGAACTGGCTCTTATTTTAGCTAAGTTTAGAATCATTTGGACTAGCTAATAGAATCGGTTTTGAAAGATAGGTGGTTAGCATGATTATTTGGGGTTGGGTTGAGGAATAAAAAGGAAATTAAAGAAGAAGGTCCCTAAGGTTCGGTTCATTTAAGCTCTAAGTCTCTAAGTAAAAAAAAAAAAAACATAAAAAAAAAAGATCTTGCTATGGTCTCCTAGAAAAAGAAAAAAAAATATATATAAGAATATTATTAGGAGTTTAGCAAAGAAAAAAAAAGAAAAAAAAAAGAGCTAGATGTTTAAAGATTAGACCTTAGGGATTATAAAAGAAAAAAGGTTAAAATCAAGGATGTGGGTAGTTCTATTCTAGGGGGTTTGACAAGAAAAAAAAAAGAAAAAAAGAAAAAAAGAAAAGAAAGTGAATGAAAAAATAGTAGATTATCAAGAGTTAAGCTTTGTATGCCCTAATTGTTCTCAATCTTAGATAGTTTTCACAACTTTCTAGCATTCCATCTTTTGAGAGAAAACCACCCAAAGATATTGTTTGAAACCACCCCACCAAAAAGCCTTACCCTTGAAACCGATTGAGCTTGATTAACTTTCCATTTGCAAGAATTCGCCAAATACTTTAATGAATGTGAAAGAGATGTTCTTTGGAATTGCAAGTCTTTACTAATAGTTGGAGGATGAACTAGATCGATGCATGGTGATAAGCATGGAAAAATATTTATAAGTATGATGATTGATCTTAGCACCGTTAAACTATCTTTAAAGACTATGGTTTGAATCCTTCGCTTAGATCAAAAGGTTATGAGTCCCATTTTTAACCTCTTCCTCTTACTTCGTTGGTAGAGGACTAGCAAGATTTAAGTTTGGGGGTCTAATAACTCTCTAATTTACATGTTTTAGGCATCCTTTTTTGTCCATATTTTGCATTATATATACCCTAACCTTAGCGTTTTTAGGTCGTTAACTGTAGAAATCCACATTTAGGCCATTTAGGGTGTTGCATTCTTGCATTTGCACATTTTGGATGAGAACAAGTGCTTTAGAGCTTAAAATGGGGAGAAACAAGGTCAAATCCGAGCATGTACCCGAAGGAGCTATGGAGCAGGAAGAACAGTCCGAACCTCAACCCGATTGAAGAGGATCTAAGGGCAGGAAGAACAACCCGAAGACCTATCCGAGGAGTAACCCGACCACATTCTCGAGCACCGCCTCGAGCAGACCCTCGGGCAGGACTGGGCAACTAGGCTTAAAGGGTTTCCATATATAAACCCCCCCCCCTCTTCTTCCTCTCGCCCTAGCACGCCGCAGACACTCAAACCAGAGAGCGAGAGCTTCTGAGAGAGATCTTGAGCGACTCAAACACTTTTTCCACTTTGTTAGGATTTGTTTTCATTTCTTTTAAAATTTTTCTTAGTTTTCGATTCTATACTCTTCTAATTTTACTCTATTTTCAATACAATGCAATTTTCGTTTATTCGTATTTTTATGCTTTCTGCAATGAGATCTGAGTAGTGAAACAAAGTTTCTAGGGATGGGATAGACAAATAAGTGTTCTTGATCGGTTAGGATGTCTTAGCTTGAATGTTTATTTTATATAAATTTCCTTCTAGATTGATGTTCTTAATGCTATTTTCATACCGAGAGGTTGAGACTAGATCTAGGGTGTTTTGCCATCGAGAGATGTTGTTGAAATGCTTGAATCAATCAATGCTAGAGATTTACTCACTTAGCCTAAGAGATTAGATGTGTAAGGAGTTTATTGACAATAATGAATCGGTTTGTAATGCTTGTTTGGTCATGTTTCTCCAACGAGAGTTGGGTAGGGAAGTGACTAAGGTTGATTGTTTCTATCACAAGAGTGTTTTAGCAAGATTTAAGAGATTCATTGTCTAGGAAATATTTGCTTGAGGCATGGAGGACATCACATATTGGTCAGGAACACTTAGGAGTCGATTACCCCATCCTTAGGAGCTTTCGCATCTTGATTGTTTACGTTTTTATCTATAACTCGACTCCTTACCCGAACTGGTACTCGATCTCCAGCTTCGTTTACACCTTCAAGCTGTTCATACTCTTCTTCTTTACTCGATCACTCCACCCGATCCTGTACTCGAATGCTTGCATCGAGTGTCTAGGTCGTGTGGTTCTTGTTCTTTTATTTAACCTTTATGTTAGGATTGCTAGATTAAACCCCAACCATTGTTTGGCTTGACTTGCTTGCTTCTGATCATATCTCATTTGTTAGCAATACAACCATTTGGATTGATAACCTTTTGTACTACAACTCATTGGGAATTGATACCCTGGGAAAATTCTATTATCAGAAGCACATCGCTCTTGACTACCATTTCGTTCGTACACAGATCCAATCCAACCAGCTTCGTGTTTCACATGTTTCTACTCATGATCAGTTGGTTGACACTCTCACCAAACTCCTACCACGGGCACGGTTCCAGGAAGCTTGTTTCAAGATTGGAGTCATCAAGCTCCCTCCATTTTGAGGGGGCGTATAGGAGATCAGTATATATCAATAGAACTTAGGGATCTACTTGTAATTATTATTAAACCCTAGACTTTCCTTGTACTATATATATATATGTGTATAATTCATTCTCAATAAGATAAGAAACATTCAGAACCTATACGTACAACCTTTCTTGAACTTCAAATATATCCTGTGATACCTAAGCTGCTTAGAGAAGACCAGAGTGAATTCTTTAATAGAAAACGTAAATCTGGTTTAGTATAAGGAATTAAGGATTTTCTCTATAAACCATTTCATCAAAGTTCTGGTTGGTATGGTCTCTTTTGTAGTGTGTCGATATTTGTTGAATTGATTATGTGAGGTACATTTGCAGTGTGTCTAGGTTACTCTTCTTTGGAAAAAATATCAATGTGTCCATTTTTAGGAAGAGGAAATAGAATAGCACAGAAAAGGCATCTATTGGATCTGTTTCATGATGGATTAAAGTGCTTATATATATGACTAATCTCTGGGAAAATCGTCGGGAACGTAATACTAATGACTATTTCTTTGGGCAATGGATGCTTCTTTTTGTTATTCTGTGTTTCAACTCAGTAACTAGTGCACTGATTTTATTTTATAAAATATGCAGGCTTACATATGGATCTTTCAGAAATTACATTGAATGTTTGCTTGAAAAAACAATTTGAGGGAGGGGAAATAATCTTTGGAGGCACAAGATGCAAAAAACATAAGAAGACAAAGTTCAAGGATGAGGTATGTGTCCTTTTGAGGAGCTTTTTTATTTCTTGTCCTAATACATTCCAGTATTTCGTAAATGGCAAAATGTTTAAGTAATAAAAGAAACAACTATATCTCACTGAAGCAGGAAATTTTTCGTTACTCTCATATACCGGGTCAAGCTATTCTTCACCGTGGCCGCCACTGCCATGGTGCCCATACCACAAGAACAACTTGTTATCGGGCCAATATGATTCTTTGTTGCAATAGGTAAGCAATCTTGAAGCTTTGCTCAGGATTTCAGATCACAATTGAATCACAATTTCTTCTGCTTTTCCCATTGCAGCTCTTTGTTTAGAGAGATGGAAACTTATCAGAAGACTTCTCAGACTGGTGCGGTCAATGTGCCCATGAAACGAAAGTAAAGGAAAGCCAGATTATTTCTGCCAGAAGAGAGGTCAAAACAAAAAGACGATGATTTTGCTCAAGCTTATTATAAGATGTTTGGCTTGAGCATGGTTATGAACAGAACCGATGGGCGTCCTTATTGCAGGGGATGATTAGAATAGAGGATGGAGCCAAAGGATCGACTGATAAGCCATGGCGTATCTATGTTAGGCGTTCAAAGAAATGAAGAAGCAGAGTGTGAAGATAAAAGAAATGAAGGTGCATAAAGAAGAGTGGAATGGTGAGTAAAAGATAGAACAAAGAAGCTGAGTTGACAAACAAGAGTAGATACATAATAGATACAGTACAAGTGAACGTATAGATGATTGTTGGTGATATAAGGAGTCTATACAGAGTTGAGTCGATTGAGTTAGAGAACTCACAGTTAGGAAGTTGTATTCTTTGGTCTACAGGTTTCCTGCTCAGACCTTAAACTCGTATTGGCAGATCTGACTCTGTACTTGACAAACTGAATATATATGTAGAATCATTTGAGGTAAATAGCTCTTTGTATCTTGTCTCCCACAATACTTATGTACAGTGAACCATTTAATATAGAACTGATTGCTTGTATTTTTGGTTTCTGTTGCGACAATGTTAACATGTTAAAAGCTATTGGGCATTAAAAGCTATTGGGCATTAAATGATAAAAGACGGAGCCGCATGATTGGCATAGAAACGTCCTATATGATGAGGATCAGTGACCCACTCATATAATTTTGTAGTAAATGAACAAGTTTGATGTACAAGTTTTAGCAAAAATATACCAAACTTTTTTCACATTCGTAGCCTTCTTCGAGATTATACAACCCCAACGGACAGCACCACGCTAACCACACTAGTAGACAGTGATGTATCCATTTTTTGTTTATTTGGAATTAATCATATCGGAGTGAATTCATCAAAACGGCCATTTAAAACTACAGTACTGGTTTCAAATAATAGATAACAGACCTAATCCAACTATTTAAACAAATTTATCAAAAAAAAAAATTTGTTAAAGCAAATTACTTAAACAAATTGTCTTTAAGAAGGGATGAAGTTGTACCATAGTGCACACAAAACAATCTAGTTGAGCTATTTTCTACCGTTGTTTTTTAGATACAAATATATTCATATTTCATATTTACTAGTTGAGCTACATATAGAAACTCTTCACTTGAGGTGAATCAAGAGATCAAAACCAAATATGATAATAACAAGAGCAATACTTTTGGGATCTGAATAAGTGATCTATGACTATGAGCTAAGACATACTTATTAATTACTTATCAGCTAAGAAAGTTTTTTTCCTTCCACATTAAGTTTATATGCTTCTTCTTCCCTACCTCGATCGGTTAATACCATCACTATCCTTTACCCATCAGGTTCCAACATTTGACCTTTAATTGATTGAGGAGTTGTTCCCGCAGATGTAGATCTTAGTTAGAGTTTGTATAATGTGTGGTGTGTTGGCTTAAGCATGAAGTCAACTTGAGGAAATGTGTCAATCCTTATTCAACCGGGCAATGGTTAAGAGATAAGGATCAAAGTGTTTAGGAGCTATCTAAACACAAGGTGTTTTCCTAATAGGATTAGGACTAAAAGTTTTATATATAAGAAGATGTCAGGTTGTGACATAACTTATGAGTTGTGAGAGAGATTGGAGAGGCTTAAATTTTTGAGGAAGTTTTCTTAAGTAATAAAGAAGGGTGTTCTTTATATTCAATCTTAAACTCTTAATTCTGAACAATATTTGGTATCAAAGCTAGTAAGTTACGATGGCAAAGAATGATGATGTTGAAAAAGCGACAAGCAAGCAAAAGGAAGGAGGAGGACCATCCTCCATCAAGTGTCTGATGCTAAACGCAAGCAACTACACAGTCTGGGCTATGCGCATGAGGATACTTCTGAGAGTTAACAAAGCATGGGATATTATAGAGACAGAGGAGGAAAACGAAGACATGAATGATCTCGCCATGGCGTTGTTATTTCAATCAATTCCTGAGAGCTTAATACTACAAGTCGGAGAACTGGACACAGCAAAGAAAGTATGGGATGCCATAAAATCCAGACATGTAGGAGCAGAGCGGGTTAAAGAAGCTAGATTGCAGATCTTGATGGCAGAGTTTGATCGACTCAGAATGAAGGACACAGAAACCATTGATGATTTGGCCGGAAACCTATCTGCTATCTCGTCCAAGTCCGCTGCTCTAGGAGAAGACATTGAGGAATCGAAACTTGTTAAAAAGTTTCTCAAGTGTCTCCCTCGCAAGAAGTATATACACATAATAGCTTCCCTAGAGCAAGTTCTGGATCTTAACAAGACAAGTTTGAGGATATCGTGGGACGTTTGAAAGCTTACGAAGAACGTATTGTAGAAGAAGAAGAGGTGCTCAAGGATCAGAGTAAACTAATGTACACAAACTCAGAGCCTCAAGCACCACAACCAAACCGTTATGAAGCAAATCGTGACTTCAATGGAGGATACTATGGAGGATATCGAGGCAGAGGTCGCGGAGGATGCTTCAGGGGAAGAGGACGTGGAAGGTTCAACGGAACGAGAGATTTGTCGAAAGTTGAGTGTTTCCGGTGTGACAAACTTGGCCATTACGCAGCAAAGTGTCCGGATAGACTGCTTAAATTACAAGAGACTCATGAAACTGACACAAAGGACACTGAAGATGCAGATGAGCTCATGATACATGAGATTGTGTTTCTGAATGAGAAGAAGGTCGATCCAAAGAAGTATGAAACAAATGCTAAAGAGGATAATGTGTGGTATCTTGACAATGGGGCAAGTAATCACATGACTGGAAATCGCAGATACTTCACCTCGTTGGATAGCACCATTACAGGAAAGGTTAGATTCGGTGATGATTCAAGAGTAGACATAAAAGGAAAAGGATCCATTGAGTTCATTGATATGAATGGGGAAGCAAGGACAATGTCTAGTGTGTACTATATCCCAGACTTAAAGAGCAATATTATTAGTCTGGGACAGGCAACTGAAGTCGGATTTGATGTACAAATGCGAGGAGAAGATCTAACTATGCATGATAATGGTGGAAAGCTAGTTGTCAAGACTACCAGGTCGAGGAATCGATTATATAAGGTTCGTATGGACATAAAAGACACCATGCCTAAATCTAACCGTCTTGAGCGAGTCTAACAGATGGCATGCGCGTTTAGGACATATAAACCCTGAAACAATGAAGTCAATGCAGCAAAGAGAACTTGTTACAGGAGTCCCACAAGTAAAAATAGAGAAGGAAGTCTGCAACTCATGTCTTCTGGGAAAACAGGCAAGAAAAGCTTTTCCCAAAGCAACTCTGTTTCGTGCAACAAAAGCACTTGAGTTAGTTCATGGAGATTTATGCGGTCCAATTACACCTAGCACAGCAGCTGGGAACCGTTATATTTTCGTTCTTATTGATGACTACTCAAGATACATGTGGACAGTACTACTAAAGGAGAAGAGTGATGCATTTTCAAAGTTTCAGAAATTCAAGTCTGTTGTAGAGCAAGAGTCAGGAGAAAGGATTAAAACCTTTAGAACAGACAGGGGAGGAGAGTTCACGTCACTTGAGTTCAATTCCTACTCTGAAAGCTCAGGTATAACACGACATCATACTGCTCCTTACTCACCGCAGCAGAACGGGGTTGTAAAGAGAAGAAACCGAACACTCATGGAGATGACCAGGAGCATTATGAAGCATATGAGTATTCCAAATCATCTATGGGGAGAAGCAGTGAGACACTCGACTTATCTCCTTAATCGAATAGCTACAAGAGCTGTGAAAGATAGAACACCTTATGAATTGTTCCATAACAAGAAACCAAGTGTTGAGCACCTTCGGATTTTTGGATGCATTGGTTATGCAAAGGTGGACACACCACATCTCAAGAAGCTTGATGACAGGTCAAGAAGATTGGTGCATTTAGGAGTAGAGCCAGGAACAAAAGCATATCGGTTGTTAGATCCGATAACTCAGAGAATAGTGATAAGTCGTGATGTCGTATTTGATGAAACAAAAGGATGGCTGTGGAAGACGATTATTCAAGAACAGAGCAGAGCTTGAAATTTCGAAATACAGTTTGGAGTGTTTGGAAATCATGGGATCAGAGGAGATGATCAAAACATTGCTACTATAGAACAACCCAAAACAGAGGATAATGATGCAGAACTCGAGAATCAAAGCTGTGAGCCGGAGGATACAGAATCTAACCATGATGATGGAGAATTCGAACATGAGGAGAATGAAGCTAATGAAGGACAACTAGTGTTGAGAAGATCATCGAGATTAATCACCAGACCAAAGTATCTCAATGATTACATATTGCTAGCAGAAATCGAAGGAGAGCAGCTGCTAATGTGTGTGGATAATGAGCCTAGAGACTTTTATGAAGCGAGAGAGTCGAAGCAATGGTTAGCAGCATGTAAGGAAGAGATGAATTCAATCACAAAGAATCATACTTGGAGTCTAGTTGAGTTTCCACATGGAGCCAAGGCTATAGGCTTGAAGTGGGTGTTTAAGCTCAAAAGGAGCTCTGATGGAAGCATAAGTAAGTATAAGGCTAGGCCGGTGGCAAAAGGGTATGTTCAGAGATATGGAATTGATTTTAAGGATGTGTTTGCACCAATTGCGAGAATAGAGACAATTCGCTTACTTATAAGTCTTGCTGCATCAAGAGGATGGGAGATACATCACCTAGACGTCAAAACAGCGTTTCTTAATGGAGAATTGAAAGAGACAGTTTACGTCTCACAGCCTGACGGTTTCACTGTAGAAGGGAGCGAGGATAAAGTATACAAGCTTCACAAGGCTCTGTATGGCCTAAAACAAGCTCCGAGAGCTTGGAATGAGAAGCTTAATCAAGTTCTCAAGGAGCTCCGATTCAGAAAATGTTCTAAGGAGCCATCGGTCTTCCGAAAAAAGGTGAATCAAGAGATTCTTCTTGTTGCAGTGTATGTCGATGATATATTTTTTTCAGGAACAAGCACATTGGTCATCGAGAGTTTTAAAAAGGAGATGTCTCTGCAGTTTGAGATGAGTGATCTCGGTAAACTGACTTATTATCTAGGCATTGAGGTTTGTCAACGTCATGATGGAATAACACTAAGTCAAGAACGTTATGCATTAAGAATCTTAGAAGAAACCGGCATGAAAGAATGTAACTCGGTAGAAATGCCGATGGAAGATGGTATTAAGTTGTCTAAAGCAGAGAAGGAGAAAGATATCGATGGAACTAATTACAGGAGGGTTGTAGGTTGTTTGCGATATTTGCTCCACACACAACCTGATCTATCCTATTGTGTGGGTGTCTTAAGTCGATATATGCAGGCTCCAAAAGAGTCTCATGGAGATGCATTGAAGCAATGTCTCAGGTATCTATGAGGCACTACTACATTGGGATTGACATTTAAGCGTTCTTCTGTGGGAAATTTGAGGTTGGTTGGCTATAGTGACAACAATCACAATGTGGATCCTGATGATGGCAGAAGCACAACCGGACATGTGTTTTATCTTGGTGGCAGTCTAATTACTTGGTGTTCACTGAAACAGGACACGGTAGCTTTATCTTCATGTGAGGCTGAATTCATGGCTGCAACCGAGGCAGCGAGATAAGCAATCTGGCTCCAAGAGTTGCTTAGTGAGATTACAATGTTGGCATGTGAGAAGGTTGTCATTCGAATAGATAATCAGTCTATAATTGCCCTCACAAAGAATCCAGTGTTTCATGGACGCAGTAAGCATACACACACTCGATACCATTTTATTAGAGAGTGTGTAGAGAATGGACAAGTAGAGGTCGAGCATGTTCCTGGTGAGAAGCAAAAGGCGGATATCTTAACAAAGCCTCTTGAGAGAATAAAATTCAAGGAAATGCGAGAGTTGATTGGAGTAAGAGACTTCAAGCTTAGAAGGGAGAATGTTGGCTTAAGCATGAAGTCAACTTGAGGAAATGTGTCAATCCTTATCCAACCGGACAATGGTTAAGAGATAAGGATCAAAGTGTTTAGCAATTATCTAAACACAAGGTGTTTTTCTAATAGGATTAGGACTAAAAGTTTTATATATAAAGAGATGTCAGGTTGTGACATAACTTATGAGTTGTGAAAAAGATTGGAGAAACTTAAGTTTTTGAAGAAGTTTACTTAAATAATAAAAAAGGGCGTTCTTTATATTCGATCTTAAAATCTTAATTCTGAACAATATGGTGATTATGATTCTGTAAACTTTGAAATTACATGTCATGTTGTCTTGGCTCAAGAAAACGACATATGTAGAATTCGATTTATACTTTTCTTTGGCTGCTTGAGTCCCACCGGAAAAAAATGTTATAGACATGACAAGTGATAAGATCGAGAAACTAATATACTCCCTAGAAGATATTTTATTATACTTGACTGCTTAGGTGGTTTCCGAATTGAATGACACGAATATCTAAGTCTTGACTTGTATAATTCATGCATACAAATCAAACAAAACAGTTTTGTCCGGTTGAAATTTTCTACACAATCTTTTTTTCTTATTAGTGCTATATAGCTACTAACCCCCTGACTAGAGATCAAGAACAAATACACTAAACTGATCAACTAGAGCTCAAAACAAAATATGAGTTTAAGCGTTGATCTCAAGGATCTGGATGTGTTAACATCGAACGCAAAGAAAATACAAGATGGTGTGTTGAAGGAGATACTAACACTTAACGCCAACACAGAGTATCTCCAACCCTTCCTACATGGAAGCTCTGATAAGGACTTGTTCAAGAAGAACGTACCGGTGGTGAGCTACGATGATGTCAGGCCTTATATCGAACGTGTTGCGAACGGAGAGCCCTCGGATGTGATCTCGGGAGGACCCATAACAAGATTCCTCCGAAGGTACATAACTTTTTTATCATCATAATTGTTAACTAATGGATCGGCTAGTTCTCAACTCAAGACTATAATGGATGCTTGGTATGATGATGATCTCTTGCTAATATTTATATGGTCTCCAAAACGATTATGAACTCGTCGTGCATGTGTAGCTCTGGAACTACAGGAGGGAAACAAAAGATATTTCCAATGAACGATAAGTACATTGAAATGATGGCATACCTTATGGCTCTATCTTCTCTCGTTACTTCCAAGTAATTCCTTCTCTATTTAATGCTACACAAATTATAAGTTATAACTATTGGTTCATATATAGTTTTAATTTGATTTAGAAATCTAAAGCAAAATCTCGTTATTGGATTCTACTATTTTAAATTCCTATTATTCATTCATTGATTTATAAATTTATTTTCATTTTTTATAAAGTTTCAACCAATCCATTAAAAAAATGTAGTAGATTAATTTTTCTTAGCTTCCATCATTAAAATTGTTCTCGTTCTACTTTATAGGCATTTCAGTGACAACGTTGGTGAGGAAGGAAAGAAAATGGGGTTTCATTACATTAGAACAGAATCCACAACTCCCTCCGGATTACTCGTTTCTACAGCACTTGCAAGCTTTTTCATGAGCGATTACTTTAAAAACCGGCCATCAAAATGTAATTCAGAGTACACAAGCCCCGACCAAGTCATACTGTGCCCCGACATCAACCAAAGTGTATATTGTCATCTTCTATGCGGGCTTTTCCAGAGAGACAAGGTTGTGGTTGTTAACGCTACCTTTGCTTATACCGTGGTCCAAGCGATTAATGCTCTACAAATCTACTGGAAAGAATTGTGTAGCAACATCCGATCAGGCCATGTTAGCGAGTGGATCACTGACTTAGAGTGCAGAAACTCAGTCTCGGCCATTCTTGGGGGACCTAATCCTGACTTGGCTGATGTTATTGAACAAGAATGCAGCCACACGTCATGGGAAGGTATCATTACACGACTTTGGCCTAGAGCAAAATATATTAAATGCGTCATTACAGGCCAAATGGTTCAATACATTCCAACATTAGAGTTTTATTCCAACAAACTTCCTATAGTATCCTCGACTTATGGGTCTTCTGAATGTTTATTGGGGATAAATATGGATCCTTTATCCAAACCACAAGACGTATCCTACACATTTTTGCCGAACATCTCCTACGTGGAGTTTCTACCTGTTGATCATGAGGGAGATATGAACAGCATTGTTGATCTTGTGGACGTCAAGTTAGGGTGCTACTATGAACCTGTGATCACTAATTATTTTGGTCTACACAGATGTCTTATTGGAGATATTCTACAGGTGACTGGATTTTACAATAACACACCTCAGTTTAGATTTGTACGCAGAAAGAATATGGTTTTAAGCGTCAATGTTGAAACAACAACGGAAGAGGACCTTTTAAAGGCGATGGCTCGTGCGACCCTTGTTCTTGATCAGTCCACAAATTTAATGTTGACGGGCTTCACATGCTATGCTGACATCTCCACTTTTCCAGGTCACTACGTTTTTTTTTGGGAACTCAAAGCTAAAGATGTTAACTATGTTTTTGAGCTTGACGAAAATGTATTGGCGGAATGTTGCTATGCGTTAGAGGAATCATTTGATGCTCTTTATAGAAAACTTCGAAGTAAAGATGGATTAATTGGAGCTCTGGAGATACGAGTGGTGCAACAGGGAACATTCGATTCTCTCATGGAATATTTCATCTCCCAAGGTGGTTCAATTACCCAATACAAGACACCTCTGTGTATCAAATCTTCTGAAGCCTTGTCAGTTCTTGAAAAGAAGGTTCTAGCTAGATTCTACAACAAAAAAACTCCTGCTCTTGACTTGTAGCTAGGCATGTCAATTAGGACCAAAGCCCACGGACTGGTCCGGTCCGGCCCTAAAAAATAGCGTGTTCGGGCTTAAATATATATGTCCAGAAAAAATCGGGTCTTTCGGGCTCAGCCCGTTTGGGCTATAGGGTTTTTCGGGCTCGGGCCAGTCCGAAAAGCTCTTTAACAAATATATTTGTACTTTTTTGTTAACGTTTTTGTTTGATTGCAATATTTGATTAATAATTTATTTTAATTAAAGTTTTAAACTCTAATCCTAGTTTTTATATTTACTTAAAAAGCATACTTAATACTTTAAAAATTTTTATCTATGATATTTTATATGAATTATATATTAGTTTATTTAGTTAAAGTATCGAAATTTTGTTTAGTTTTAACTTTTTATATTAAATTAAGTTGGTTGTAATGAATATAGATGAGTTATTAAATTTTTGATTGATTTGTTTTATAGTGCACCTTCAAACACTGTTTTTTAAGGCTTATAAGTTTGAATTTTTGATTGGTAAGATAAGCCCAAAAAAGTCCGAAAAGCCCTGTAGTCCTGTTAGGGCCGAATTCGGGCTTTAAAATATAGGTTCGGAAATATTTCGGACCGAACCGGACCGGACTCAAACATATACGGACTTTACGGATTTTGGGCTGAACCAGACCAGCCCGATTGACACTCTTACTTGTAGCTAGCTCTTTGTGTTTTTATTGTTTTTAGTAAAGAACAACAAAACCGTGGAAAACAAGTAAGTGATTTACCTTTCTGCAAAATAAATGACGTTTGGTAGTAAAATTGATAAATTTTCTATAAATTAATAAAATTATTAGTTTCGACGGTATTACTTTTATAAAAGTTTTGTTGCATTTTTTGTTGTTGTTATGCATGCCATACCATAATAATTTATGATGGCCCCAAACTAAAAAAATAATAATATTAAATGTTCATGAACAAGAAAGCTGTTTCTTCAGATACGCCAAAAATTTGTTCCTAGTTGTTTAGATATCTCTAATAAAGTATTTTGAGGTTGGTACGGTGTCATCAAGTTTTGTGAAAATCTGTGTCTGCTATCTATAATTTATATACTTTCTCACCAAAAAGAAATCTATAATGTCTATACATGGTTTTCCAATCAAGATTAGCGCTGAAATTTATGAAACATAAGTAGTTTGAGGTTCTTATATCGGATTTGGAATTTTGTAAGTTTTTAGTTTACAATCCAAATTAGTAATCTCCACTATCAAATTATAAATTTAAGTGATACCTAAAATGATATTTTTAATTCTGTGCAGTCACTCGGAAATAAACTAATATATTTGACAGCTTGATTGGTTTTCGAATCAATTCGCACGACTTTTATGGTCTGATAACTAGCATATTTTTTATAGTTTGTGCCGGTTGAGATTATGGGTATAAATAGTAACAACGTATTTGGTTGTATGTTGTATGAGAAAAACGATTTTATTGTACAGTATGATTTAACTATGATATATATGAAAGAAAAATATTTATAGGATAAATACCATTTAAGACAAATAAGTGATACAAAATAATAGTTTACTTTTAACAATATATTTGATTATACACATATATATATGTTTAGATAATATTTAGAAAAAAAAAATGATAAAGATGTGGAACAATAAAATTGTACAATTGAAGTATAATTCAAGGAACATGTATAATTTAGAGCTGGGCATATGGGTAATCCGTTCGGGTTTGGATATTATCCATTCGGGTTCGGGTAAACGGGTTTAGAAAAATAGAACCCATTGGATATTTTTAGATATATGGATTCGGTTCGGTTTGGGTATTATTAGGTTCGGGTCGATTTGGATTACAAATTTTAGAATCCGATTAGTACCTGAACTACCGGGTACCCGAAAAATATAATTAAAATTAATTAAATTTAAATAAATTTAGTTAAATTTTGACTTATGTGATAAAATATTTTAGATATTTTGATTATTTTTGATATTTAGGTATAAAACTAAATGAAATATTCAAAATTATAATCATAATTTTGGGTAATTACATTATATTAATGATAAATATTATAAATATGTTTATATGTTCGGGTTTAATGGGTACCCAAACGGGTATCGGGTATTATCCGACCTTAACCCGAACCCACGGGTATTAGAAAATAGAACCCAATAGAGTTTTATAGGCAAACCCGTACCCAACCCGAACCTGGTTTTTTGGATCGGGTTCCGGATTAGATATTCGGGTACGGTTTTTATGTCCATGCCTAGTATAATTTTTTTAAAATAAAGTAAATTGGATAACAAATTTTACAAAATAATATTCTAAAAATAATCTTTTATTATTGTAAATACAACTTTAATATAATTGATTTTATAAAAAAAAGTGAAAGAAACACATTTCTGATATAAAAAAAAAACATTAGCATGCAGTACATATATATATGCTTACAAAACCGCATTAAAAAATTTAAAACACATAAATTATGGTAGTGAAAGGTAACTTAAAAAAAACGGATTTCAGTTGGTTTTATTGAAAACCTCACTGCTGTCCCCAATCACCAATATTATTTTTTTTTTACGTTTTTTTCAAAAAAGAAAGGATTTGCGGTATTGTCTAATGGATTATGTCTTGAACCGCTTTCTCAACATACATCAGTTTTTACCCAGCATTTTTTTCGAAAACCACACAAAATAATTTAATTTTTTCTTTTTGTTTTATCTTTTAATATTAAAATAATACATATCTTATACTACTTAATAAAAATATAAAAATAGAAATACAAGATAAAAAAAAATATACATTCTCTCAATCTTCTCTTTCTACCTTTTATATATCTTCCACTTATATGTAACTTTTTAAAAATATATATATATATTATTTTATAACATTTGATTTATAATGTATTTCCAAATTATTTAATATAAAAATACATTTGCTAAAAGATTTAATGTATTAAAATACATTTGTTAAAGGATTTAATGGATCATACAAAAACACTTTTTAAATAAAATGTACTGAAATTTTTTTTTCATTAAAACAAAACAAAAATAATAATTTATATCTATACTAATTGATATTATATTTTCTAACATTTTTACTAATGGTACTCTGCATCGGTTTTTTTCTTTTTACCATTTAAATTTTTAATTGTGAACTGCAATATTAGTTTTACCAAACAAATTTTAATTTTAAATAAATTTTGGTATTTAAAATTCAGAAATTAAAACTTTATTTATTAATAAAATATATTATTATACTAGTTATTAATAAAATAATACGAAATTCGTACCGCAAATTATTTTTCACCAATCAAACATTAGTTTGTACCGATTATTTTGGAATAACCACATTTATCACATAAATATATTTATCCAGCACATATCGTAGTTGAACTATACCGCACTAGCAATTTTTTTGTCCCACATTACTAAATCCGTGTTTACCATTCGGACACTATGAGTTATTACTGGTGCACACGTTTTTTAGTTTCTCCTTGAAAAATTGAACCGTATATTAAACTATTACTTTTTTATTAGCAAAAGAAAAAACGCATTGCATCTTTAAAAAGTTATATTGATTGGTAAACTTAAATAGGATCCATAAGAAACATCTCGTCTTTTACAGTTACGCCACTCCCATTCACTACCATATGTATCAATAAATTAATTTACTAGTGCTACATAAAGAGCCCCCGACCCTTACCATAGATATCAATAAAAATATTTAGTTAAACGGAACAAAATAGTATGAGTTTAAGCGTTGATCTCAAGGATCTGGACGTGTTAACATCGAACGCAAAGCAAATACAAGATGATGTATTGAAGGAGATACTCACACTTAACGCCAACACAGAGTATCTCCAACGCTTCCTCCATGGAAGCTCTGATAAAGATTTGTTCAAGAAGAACGTACCGGTGGTGAGCTACGATGATGTCAAGCCTTATATCGAACGTGTTGCAAACGGAGAGCCCTCCGATGTGATCTCGGGCGGACCCATAACTAGATTCCTCGGAAGGTACATAACTTTTTATTATCATGATCATCAATTAATGGATCAGCTAGTTATCAACTGAAGAGTATGATTAAGAACTCGTTGTGTTGTAGCTCCGGAACTACAGGAGGGAAACAAAAGATATTTCCAATCAACGATAAGTACATTGAAACGCTGGGATACCTTTCGACTCTATCGTCTCTTTCGACTCTATCGTCTCTCGTTACTTCCAAGTAATTTTCCTTCGCTATCAGTTTTTTTCCTAGAATGAGTTCTAACTAATTTGATTTGGTAAATTGGATTGGAAATGAAATGATTTCGATCTCTACAATTTTTTTTTTGGGTCAAAACCGTCAAAGTATCCTCAATTTTTAACTTGTTATTACTTATATAGGAAAAGACAAGTTAAAAAATATAATTTTCTTTATTGCTTAAAAAAATATTTGTTAACTTGGGCACCGTAGATGAAAGAATTGGTCAATCTTAATGCATTGTTAAGTTTATCTATAACTTTGATGGAGTCTAATTGGAAGAAATCAACGTAAAGTTGTAGAGTTTAATATTTTGAAATAACAAAAATTATTTTAATTTGTAAAAACAATATAAAAATTACAAAAATTTGAAACTTTTTTAGAATATAATTCCTTTCCAAATGTCATCAATAGAACGAGCGACTTCTAGGCATTGCTACCAGATGCGCTAAGAAACAAAAAAAAAAAAACACCTAATATCATTTTTTGCATGTTTACCTTCGATTTACAAAAAAAAAACTACATAATCTAATCCACGAAGTGTAAACACACAAAAAACCCCTCGAGAGGAGAAACCAAAATCTACTCTCAGAATTTATAACCACTAAACAATGTGATGGTACTATCTATTCCAAGATACACATAAAGATTATATTCAGAAGGTAAAACCAATCTTCAAATAATATATATGGATAAATTTTACTACTTCGTACATTTTTTATAACATACATATATAAAGAAAAAGAAATATATATATATATACTAGGAAATAATAAACCTTGTACAGTATATTGAATTCATCTTGGTCTGGTGTATAGGCATTTCAATGACAAGGATGCCAAGAAAGGAAAGAAAATGCTGTTTCTTTATAATAGATCGGAATCCACAACACCCTCCGGATTACTTGTTGCTCTGGCGTCTACAAGCTTTGTAATGAGTCCTTATTTTACTAACCGGCCATCAAAGTGTAATTCTGATTTCACAAGTCCCGACCAAGTCATACTGTGCCCCGACAACAACCAAAGTGTGTATTGTCATCTTCTATGTGGGCTTTCCCAAAGAGATGAGGTTGTGGGAGTTGGTTCTTCCTTTGCTTATGCTTTGGTCCAAGCAATCAATGTTCTTCAAATTTACTGGAAAGAATTGACTAGTAATATTAGATCAGGTCATGTGAGCAAGTGGATCACTGACCTTAATTGCAGAAACTCAGTCTCGGCCATTCTTGGAGGACCTAATCCTGAACTGGCTGATGTGATTGAAAAAGAATGCAGCAACAAGTCTTGGGAAGGTATCATCTCACGACTTTGGCCCAAAGCCAAATATTTTGAATGCATTATTACCGGACAAATGGCCCAATACATTCCAACATTGGAGTTTTATTCCAACAAACTTCCTATAGTTTCCACGATTTATGGGTCTTCTGAAAGTTTGTTTGGGATTAATTTGGATCCTTTATCCAAACCACAAGATGTATCCTATACATTTTTGCCGAACATCTCCTACTTTGAGTTTTTACCTGTTGATCATGAGGGAGATATGGCCAGCATTGTTGATCTTGTGGATGTTAAGTTAGGGTGCTACTATGAACCTGTGATCACAAATTATTTTGGTCTACACAGATATCTTATTGGAGATATTCTAGAGGTGACTGGATTTTACAATAGCACACCTCAGTTCAGATTTGTACGCAGAAAGAATATGGTTTTAAGCGTCGAGATTGAAGAAACAACTGAAGAGGATATTTTAAAGGCGTCCGCTCGTGCCACCCTTGTTCTTGATCAGTCTACAAATTTAATGTTGACGGGATTCACATGCTATGCTGATATATCCACTTTTCCAGGTCATTACGTTTTTTATTGGGAACTCAAAGCTAAAGATGTTAACTATGTTGTTGAGCTTGACGAAAATGTATTGGCGGAATGTTGCTATGCGTTAGAGGAATCATTTGATTCTTTTTATAGAAAACTTAGAAGTAAAGATGGATTAATTGGAGCTCTCGAGATAAGAGTGGTGCAAGAGGGAACATTTGATTCTCTCATGGAGTATTTCATCTCCCAAGGTGGTTCGGTTGGTCAATATAAGACACCTATGTGTATCAAATCTTCCGAAGCTTTGGCAGTTCTTGAAAATAAGGTTCTTGCTCGATTCTACACCAAAAAATATCTTCCTCTCGACTTATAGTTTTTCGTGTATGTTTAAATGCTTTGAATAAGGGTACTCAACTTGTTTGTGGGCCTATTGGTAATGTTTGCAATTTATAATAACGGAAATGTGTGACAAGCAATGTAATTTTGAAACTTTGGAGAAACATTTTCACAACTAGCACCACAATGTGTTATTTTTCTTATCAAATATTGCAATCTTTGTACTTGATGATCAATATGATCAATATCATCTTAAAGCCACGGCCAACTATTACAGACCGGATGACAGAGCTTTTTGTTTTCATAAAGCCCGTTATGACTTTCATAAAGGAGTATTGTATTTAACCTAAGGAACAAGGCTGACCCATGGCAGATGACAGTGTTAACACCTTAGGTCATCCTTAACTTCTCTTGTCTTGATTAAGAGGAACAAGGCTGTGAGCTTACCACCATGGCTCCAATCAAGGTAGCCTACCCATTTGGCATCACTTTGCATTTCTGAAAGTGAAGGTACGGCTGTAACCTTCTGAGAGTGTGCTCCGGTCACCGGCATTCAAAAAGTGAAGTAGGAGACGAGAGAGGGGGATTGGAATCATTGGAAGAGCTCTTCACTGTCCTATACGTGGAAGTGTTCATAATGCAGGGATTATACTTAGTTCTTTGGGGGTAAAACTGAGGAGAGAAGACATGTGAATGAAGAGTAGGGTCAAGAAGACGATCATCATGAGTCACTGACCAGACAGCTTCTTGGGAATGAAACCAAAGTAGTTCAACACAAGTACACAACAAGGTTTCTGAATCTCTAGTGTCAAACAACATATACAACAGAAAGCAATCTTCTCTGCACATAGGCACATGATAATGGATATCATATAAGAACTTGGCAAAACCACAGGCTCCACAGGTCATGCAAAGGATCTTCTGGTAGCTTTTTTAATTTTGTTTTTGTTCCCTGAGATAGTTGCTAAGCACAACGATGAACGACTTTTAAATCTATCAGTCTTATTACTTTTTTACAAATGATTAACTTTACGTTTGGAATATTTTCACTACATATATATATATTCATATATCCGATTCTACTGATGTGGATTGAATCTATAAATAGACATGAAAAGGAAATTGTGTACTAAACCAAATTCTAAGGTTGTTCTCCAAAAATTTGCAAGCATATGGTGAAAGCAAGAGATTCCAACCAACCATCACATAAACACAAGAAGAATAAAGACTAGTCTAGGTGTAATCGGATTGGCCCAAATACTACTCTGGGCCCAAAAAAAAAAGCCCAATAATTAAATCTCAGCGTCGTCTTCTTCTCCGTCGTGACCGTCATCTGAAAGGGTTGTGGCACCTACGCAGCCTCACAAAAACCTCACCTTTTCATCAAAAACTCAAACACCATTGTCTCTGTCTTAAACTTCACCCAAGAACAGAGACGGGTGTTGTTTGGTCGTTAAAAGAAAACTCTTTTTAGCATTTCTCTGATGTTCTGATATCGAAAAAAATGCCTTATTACTCTGCAATTTTCCGAGGACATATCAGACCTAACGCCGTCGTCGGTGCTGCCTCCATGTTTATTCAACATAGCTCCGTCCAGCTTCACCGGACCCCTAAATTGTTGTTAAGACCTTCATCTGTGGTTAGGTCTCTTCACTGCCGGAGGTCAGGTGGATTGGTTACGCATTCTCAGAGGTCGAGGGTATTGTCTGTGAAAGCAGGTCGTGGTGATGCTTCTTCTTCGACTCTTGGTGTAGAGTGGAGAGCAGCTAACTTACCGTACTTCCAGAGGCAAAACTCTAGCTATGGACGTATTGCTTACAATGACTATGAATCAAGCGATGAGTCGGACAGAGATGTTGGGTCTTCTCAGTCTCAGCAAATGGTAAGTTGGATCGAATCTGTTAAAGGGTGTTTTGGTGGTATCTTCAACACTTGTCAAGTTTGGTAAATTTGAAGGCTTTGTTTTGTTTTCCTGTGTTGTTGTTATAGGCGGGTTCGACTCTTGATAATATTGATCAATGGAGATTTAAACTAACTATGCTTCTCCGGAACAAAGAAGACCAAGAAGTTGTGTCAAGGGAGAGAAAAGATCGGCGTGATTTTGACCATATCTCAGCTATGGCAACCAGAATGGGATTACACAGGTAGAGTTTCGTTATGTTACCAAATATGTCCTTGAGGTTGAGGTTTAAGTTTTATTCTTTGCAAGTTTATAGAGATATGTTCTGTTTTTTTGCAGCCGTCAGTATTCGAAGATTGTTGTCATTAGCAAATCTCCTTTGCCAAATTATAGACCTGACCTTGATGATAAACGTCCACAAAGAGAGGTAGGTTAAGTGATTCTTAAAACTTGTTGTCGTTCTTTATATGCTTCTGTGTCTACCTTTTGTTTACCGGGATAGGGAGCTTGCTTAATAGAGATATGCAAAGCTGGCTGATTTCTGTTAGGATATTTGTATTGGAGTTTCTTAACTAGTTAAGTTTCTTACATGTTTTAATGCTTTGTTCATTTTCATGGCGTCTTGGATATAAAAGGTGGTCTTGCCTTTTGGTCTACAAAGCGAAGTAGATGCCCATCTGCATGCTTTCCTCGATCAGAAAAAAACATTGATTCCAGAGATGCCTAGGCCAAATAGTAATGATAGTTTGTCATCCGATTATGGAAAATATGAGAACCCAGAGACAGTGATGCAAAATAGTCTTGCAAGGGAAAGAATATTCCGTCCAAGAAGCTTACAACTGAGGAGCAAGCAACAGCAATGGGTGGTTGGTTTCTCAAAAGCTGTAGCCTTTTATTCATATATGCTGTGAATCAGATGCCTTTTTCATATCTTGTTTAATGTATCTCTGTGTCGTTTGGCAGGATTCTCCAGAAGGCCAGAAAATGGTAGAGTTTCGCAAAATCCTTCCTGCTTACAAAGAGAAAGATGCACTACTGAAAGCCATTGCAGCAAACCAGGTGAACTGCTAAGCTTCCATTTATTTCATGTAACTAACTATATCAACTAATCTCTAACTGTTTGGCATCCTGCGTATCATGTGCATCTTGCAGGTCGTAGTGGTTTCTGGAGAAACTGGATGTGGTAAAACAACTCAGCTTCCCCAGTACATATTAGAATCTGAGATCGAGGCTGCCCGTGGAGCTTCATGCAGCATCATATGTACCCAGCCTAGAAGAATATCTGCTATTTCTGTTTCTGAACGAGTTGCTGCAGAACGTGGAGAACAAATAGGAGAATCTGTAAGTCATACACTCTCTTATTGTGCAGTTTTTGTGAGTTATTTTGACACTGTGGAATATTTAATGTACCTATATTTGATTTGCTGGAATGAACAATCTGATTTCACACTATAACCTAAGATGAAATATATTGTGATAATACTATTTTTGAGGTTGATTTGCACTCTCTCGTCTTGGAAGGTTGGCTACAAAGTGCGGCTTGAAGGAATGAGAGGGAGAGATACACGTCTTCTTTTTTGTACAACTGGTGTTTTACTTAGAAGGTTACTTGTGGATCGTAGTCTGAAGGGTGTGACTCATGTTGTAGTTGATGAGATTCACGAACGTGGAATGAATGAAGGTAAAATTTGGTATTATACTAATATGTTATTTTACCAAAGGCGATCCGTCTGTATACTGCCAGTACCATATTAACTCCACTCTTTCTCTCTTTTTTTCTTTTTTTCTTTTTTCCTTTTTGTCAGATTTTCTGCTTATCGTCCTAAAAGATCTCTTACCTCGTCGACCTGACCTAAAGCTGATTTTAATGAGTGCTACTTTGAACGCCGAGCTCTTTTCTTCCTATTTTGGTGGTGCACCAGCCATGCATATTCCAGTAAGTTTATGCACTAGTTTCTTTTGGTAAACATTATTCTTTTATCCATACCAGGTGAAAAATGTATCTCATGTTATAGAATAGTATTTGAACTAAAGTGAAAATTTCCGTACAGGGTTTTACATACCCTGTCCGAGCCCATTTCTTGGAGGATTTCCTTGAGAAGACTGGGTACAGGCTGACAGCATATAATCAAATTGACGATTATGGTGAGGAAAAGACATGGAAGATGCAGAAACAAGCTCAATTCAAAAAAAGAAAATCCCCGATATCTTCTGCTGTTGAGGTACGATTTTTTTGTTAAACTACACTACAGAATTTGTAATGTCTCAGGTTATCTGCTTTAAAGTATCCTTCTTCCAAATTTGTGAGCAGGATGCTCTTGAAGCTGCAGACTTCAAAGGATACAACTTTCGTACTAGAGATTCTTTGTCATGCTGGAGTCCTGATTCAATAGGCTTTAACCTCATTGAGAATGTGCTGTGTCACATCGTCAAAGGAGAGAGACCTGGTGCTGTTTTGGTATTCATGACCGGTTGGGATGATATAAACTCCTTAAAGAATCAGCTCGAAGCTCATTCTCTTCTAGGAGATACGAACAAAGTTTTGTTGCTTGCCTGTCATGGATCCATGGCCAGCTCTGAACAGGTAATTCTAGTATCCATGTTTCCTATTGATGCATACAAGTACAACATGTGATCATTTTATTCTGCTCTTGCTATCATTGTTTTGATGATGTTTTCCTTTACTTTCCTACAGAGGCTGATCTTTGATAGACCTCCAGAAGGAATTAGGAAAATAGTGCTGGCCACTAATATGGCTGAGACAAGTATCACCATCAATGATGTCGTATATGTCATTGATTGTGGTAAAGCAAAAGAGACGTCTTATGATGCCCTTAACAATACCCCTTGTCTGCTTCCATCTTGGATTTCGAAGGCAGCTGCTCGCCAAGTAAGAGACAGACATTGATGATTGCTGCGTAAATGTTTTTGTGATTCACTTTCACATGTACCGGTAAATAACTGTGACATTTTTTTTCCTCTATTACAGAGAAGAGGAAGAGCCGGTCGTGTTATGCCTGGAGAATGTTATCACCTCTATCCTAGATGTGTCTATGATGCTTTTGCTGACTACCAGCAGCCGGAACTCCTTAGGACACCGTTGCAGTCTTTATGTCTACAAATTAAAAGCTTAAGACTTGGAAGCATTTCAGAGTTCCTTTCCAGGGCATTGCAACCTCCTGAAGCACTATCGGTATATTTCTACTACAATTTTTTTGTTCTCCTTGTTGGGTTGTACTTTTGTGGTTTAACACCTATTGTTGATGGTTATGTTGATTTTCAGGTCCAAAATGCTGTTGAGTATCTAAAGATCATTGGGGCTCTTGATGACGATGAAAATTTAACAGCTTTAGGTGTGTTTCTACGGGACTTTTTTCTGTTACTTAAATATCTGGTTTCTCAAATTCTGGCAGGAACTCATTATATTCTCTATGCAGGGAACAATCTGTCTGTGCTTCCGGTGGAGCCTAAACTCGGAAAAATGCTTATTTTAGGGGCTATCTTCAACTGTCTAGATCCAGTAATGACCGTTGTCGCTGGTCTAAGTGTCAGAGACCCATTCCTTATGCCATTTGACAAAAAGGATGTAAGTTTATATTTAATATTCATGTGATTCATTAAATTGACTGGAGGCCAGCAGAAACCAAGAAGTGCCTCTAATTATTGACCTGTTTTCGTTTATCGCAGCTGGCAGAAACAGCAAGGTCCAAGTTCTCTGGCCGTGATTACAGTGATCATTTGACACTAGTTCGAGCATACAGTGGTTGGAAAGCTGCTGAAAGAACACAGTCTGGTTACGAGTACTGCTGGAAGAACTTTCTCTCTTCTCAAACACTTAAGGCCATGGACTCTATGCGGAAACAATTCTTCAATCTCCTCAAGGAGGCTTCTCTGATTGATAACATAGAAGGTTGCAGTAAGCTGAGTCATGATGAACATCTTGTCCGCTCAATCATTTGTGCTGGCCTGTTCCCTGGAATTTGTTCTGTTGTTGTGAGTCATCGTCGCCTTTGCGTTTAGTTTTCACCGTTTTATCTTTCCTAAACTTTTGTAATTTTACCCTACAATATAACTATTCTCCTCCACAGAATAAGGAAAAGTCAATCACGCTCAAGACAATGGAAGATGGACAAGTGCTTCTATACTCAGTGAGTCCATGTTTTTAGCTTACCAGTCTTCAAATTCCCCTCAGAATGGAGATCTTTAGCTGCTTACCAACATCTCCTTTTTATATTTTTCAGAGTTCTGTGAATGGCAATGTACCAATGATTCCCTTCCCTTGGCTAGTCTTCAACGACAAAGTGAAAGTCAATTCTGTGTTCCTGCGAGACTCTACTGCTGTATCTGACTCTGTGCTTCTTTTGTTTGGAGATAAAATCTCTTCCGGTGGATTTGTAAGCTATAATCCTATCCTTTTTTTGTCAAATTCCTTGTTCTTCTTATTTTCACATCTGATTGACATCATCTCATCTCTGTGTTCCCCAAAAGGATGGTCATCTCAAAATGCTTGGAGGATATCTAGAGTTTTTCATGAAACCTACTTTAGCATATACATACCTATCGTTAAAAAGAGAGCTCGACGAACTTATTCAGAATAAGGTAAAGTTCCAACCCTAGTCTTGAGGATACATCTTTTGTTGTCTTTACCCTCGTTGACAAAGTTTTGTTTCACGTCTTTCTACAGCTTGTGAATCCAAAACTTGATATTCAACCATACGACAAACTTATGACTGCCATTAGATTACTTGTGTCGGAGGACCAATGTGAGGGAAGATTCGTCTATGGCCGGAAAGCTCTAAGCCCTACACCGACAAAGAAGTTAAAAGAAGTAGGGACTCAGCTGCAGAACAGCGGTGGTGAAAACAACAAGAACCAACTTCAGACATTGCTTGCCCGAGCAGGACACGGAACACCTGTGTACAAGACAAGACAGCTTAAGAACAACCAGTTCCGCGCTATGGTTACCTTCAATGGATTGGATTTCATGGGAAAGCCATGTGGTAGTAAGAAAAATGCGGAGAAGGATGCAGCTCATGAAGCTTTGTTGTGGTTACAAGGCGAGTCCAAGTCGAGTCTGAATGATCTTAACCACATGTCAATGCTGTTAAAGAAGAACAAAAGTAAAAAACCCGCAAGGGCATCATCAGCTAAATGGGGTTAAGGGCTCATAGGAGAGAACCAAAGAGAGAAAAATTGAATCTGCGATGGTATGGATTCTTACCAACCTCATGATCTCTCAGGTTTAAATGACAGAAAGGGTCGTGACTAGGAGATTCTTGTAGACAAAATACTGAGGTGAGAGGGCTTGGTGGATTTTGTTTGAAGTTTTCAGATATGCAGATGATATTATTCTGAGGTCTTGGTTTGATTGGAAAATCAAGAACCCAACCAGGAAGTAACCTCACTGCTCCTAAATATAGCTTTGTAGGTTCTTGCTGAGTACTGAGTAGTAAGAGCCAAAGAAGAGTGGCTCGTGGAACTAGTCTTGTTATGTCTCTCTGTTCTTGTCTTAGTTTAAGTAGGTTATGATTCTTCTTCTTTATCATTGTATACGCATATATACATATAATCTTAAAAGTATGTAAGATACTTAACCAGATATTTCAATATTTTAATGTGTAGCTTCTAAATTGTCTAATTTATTCATCGTGTGTATTCAATCGATGGATTAATGCGAGTTAGAAAAAGATTATGCACTAATTATGTTTTACTGACCTCACTTGAATTTTGTTCTTTAAGAAAAAAGCACATCAACCGAGCAATCAAGCTCTAGGTCTTTTGGATGCAAAGGAGGTTTAATTTTTTCTTGTTTTCGTAGAATGAAAACACCATATACGTGGGCAAGTAGGTTTGAAGATTTGAACTTATCACCTGAATTGATGAAAGGCTTCTACTTTGAGATGAAATTCGAAAAGCCGAGCAAGATCAAAGCAATGAGTTTTCCCATGATAATGACGCCGTCTTACGACCAAGCGTAGATAGTTCAACTGGTAAAGATTCTTTGGCAAAGTCTAGAGGTCGCCGGTTCGAGGGACGGCCCTTGGGAGGGGACCATATAAAATGCTCTAGTCCCTGGCCTGAGGGGATGTACAGGTCTTGGCCCGGAACCTCTTAATAATTCAAAAAAAAAAAAAAAAAATGACGCGGTCTTACAAGCATCTGGTTGCTCAAGCGCACAACGGGTCAGGCAAGACGCGCGACATGTTTCGTGCTTTGCATTTGTCCCACTAGAAAATTAGCAAACCAGGTTAGTTTAGTTTAGCTCTTAGTTAGTTTTTGATTGTTGACTTGAGAAAACATGTTAAGAGCTTCTTACTTCATCTATGGCAGAATATGGAAGTCCTTCAGAAGATGGGGAAGTTCACTGCGATCACTGCTGAAGTAAACTTTGTTGACGTGTTTGGGGTTTTCTTGCAATAAATAATATTTATCAGACTACAGAACAGAGATTTTCAGACTTGTGTAGTTTTTTATTCAGGAAAGCCACATAATTTTGATGTCACTGTAAATCACTTGAGTATGATCCTAACCAACAAAGCATTTCTTTACAACATTGGAGTCATAAGACACAAAACAAGACTTGGTTTTGTTCACTTTCAGTATGATTCCAAGTCCTAACCAACAAAGCATTTCTTTGCAAAGCTTTCTTTAAAATGATTGAGGTTTTAGCAACAAGATAAATCAGTGCTCGTTGGTGATATCTATTATGCATCTTCTTGAATTTTAATGTGGAAAACGAAACCGCAGTCTTATTATATACTAGAGATAAAATCAGATATGCATACACGCCTTTATTCTTGTAAGATAATATTGTCATCAACTCTCCATAAAGTGATAAAACGTAAAATGGTTATATATATTAGTTGTATATTCTTGTACTGACTCTTGTTTTCTTTTTCTTGAATGAATGTAAAATTTTATTCATCAAAAAAACTTTTTCTTTACAACAAGTGTAACGTTTCTGAACTTTAAAGCTTTAATACATAGAGGGTAAATTTAGATTCTGGTAGAAAACCAGCATATGAGGATATCTGTGTAGTCTTGATGGCCTGAATTTAAAAGGAGGAGGAGCTTATCAGGATATACGAAGAAATGCCGTTACAGAGCTGTTGCAGGGACTTAATGCAGAGTGTTGCATAGGATTCGGTTAGACGTTAGTCTATGACGTTACCGTTAATTATCTTGCTTATATAAACTCTTGTACAGTCATTTGTTTAATTAATGAGAAAATCGTAATCTTTTCATAATTCTAATATGGTATCAGAGCATTAAACACTTTCCTCATTCAAAAGTTTGTTACAAATTTTCTCGAGAAAATTCTCTTTTTCCGGGAAATTTTTTTTTCAAAACCTGATCTCTCTTTGCTCATTTCGCTTAAGCTTGTAGTGTTAACCTTATCGCCGCCGATCATCATCGTCATGGCGAAGAAAGGAACCAAGCAACTCAGGAATCAAGCAATTTCTCAGGATTCTGGTGAAGATTCACCAATTGTTCATCGCTCTGCTTCTCGCATCGAGCAATCAGATCCGGTCCACACCTCCATGACTCGTCTTCCTCCAGATTCCGACTCAATCGACAGCCATCACAATCCATACTATTTACAATCTAGAGATCATCCTGGTATGTCGATTGTAACCGAGATTCTCACTGGAGATAACTATAATACATGGATAATTACTATGCGTACTAGTCTAGAAGCGAAGAATAAGATTAGCTTTGTTGATGGATCTCTTCCTCGACCTCATGAATCTGATCCTTTGCACAAAATCTGGATTTGTTGCAATAGTATGGTGAAGGCTTGGATGCTGAATGTAGTTTCTAAACAAATCTATGATAGTATTCTCTATTTTCAAGATGCTTCTGGAATTTGGGAAGATCTTCATAGAAGGTTTCATAAGAGTAACCTTCCTCAGATCTATAACCTTGAACAAGAGATAAACTCTTTGCGTCAGGGAAATATGTCCTTATCTGAATACTACACCAAGAAGGTCACTCTCTGGGAGAGTTTGGCTTGTACTAAGAATCTGATGGAAAATGGTGGATGTCGGTGCTCACAAGTTATGGAGCTATTGGATGATTATGAGACCACACACATTACTCAGTTTCTTATGGGACTCAATGATGATTTTGCTAATATCAGAGGGCAAATATTGAATATGAAGCCACGACCCAGTCTCTCTGATATGTACAACATGTTGGAGTCTGATGAGTCTCAACGACAACGCACCAGTACGAAGCCTAATCCGTCTGCTTTCCAAGTTAAAGCTCAGGTTAATGCCTATCAGCCAAAGGGATTTCAGAAACCTCAAATCTCTTGTACACATTGTGGTTTAAACGGACATACTATTGATGTCTGCTATAAAATTCATGGATTCCCTCCGGGTTGGAAACCGAAAAATCAGAGACAGAAATCTGCTCAAAGATTTAATGCACCAGAGGCAGCCAATCTTGCTCTTACTGATGCTGGATCAGACTATGACAGGGAAAAAGCACTCAGTCCTGAACAGTTACAGTACTTAGTATCTTATCTCAACTCAAAGCTGCAGCCTCAACAATCCACAGGACATGCTCATGCTAGCTCCTCCACTGCAACTATCACTGAGATACTTCTCCTGGTTCTTCGGGTCTGAATCCTATGGCTTGCCAAATGACTGGTACATTCTTTCCTTCCATATTCTGCACATTGTCTACAGAGAATCAATCATATTTCTATTCTTTGTCTGACAACATAGAAAAAATGAATTCTTGGGTTATTGACACTGGTGCTACGCATCATGTCACCCATGATAAAAGCCTGTTTCAGCATATGACACCTATTCAAGATACAACAGTGAAGCTTGCTAATGGTGTTGGTGTGAGAATACAGGGTTTAGGAAATATAAAACTCAACGATAAGCTTTTGCTTACTGATGTTTTATATATCCCTCAATTCAAATTCCACTTACTAAGTGCGAGTTCATTAACTGCAGAGATTAAATGTGGCTTGTGGTTTGACTCTTATGGTTGTGAAATTCAGGATCTTACAAAGGGGTTGATGATTGGCAGAGGTAGATTACACAACAAGCTATACTTCTTGGACTTGCAGTTTCAGCCATCAGATCAAGCTACTCCTACATTCTGTGTCTCAGTAAAGTCAGACTTTCATATTTGGCATCAAAGATTGGGTCACCCTTCTACTCAAAAGCTCAAGTCTATTTCAGAGTCTTTATCTGTTTCATTCCCAAAAGACAATAATGCAGAACAACTTCATTGCAAAGTGTGTCATCTGGCCAAACAGAAACACTTGCCTTTTGTAGCTCGGAATAATAAGACTAATAAAGCTTTTGATTTGATTCACATTGACACTTGGGGACCATTTGTTGTGCCTTCTTATGATGGATATAAATATTTCTTGACTATTGTGGATGATCATTCTCGAGCAACATGGGTGTATCTGCTTAAAAACAAATCAGAAGTTATCACTGTGTTACCTGGTTTTGTTTCAATGGTTGAAACACAATTTGATACGCAGATCAAGGCAGTGCGCTCAGATAATGCTCCGGAGTTCAATTTCACAAAGTTCTACAGAGAAAAAGGGATAGTATCCTACCACTCTTGTCCAGAGACTCCCCAACAAAACTCTGTGGTAGAGAGGAAGCACCAACATCTTCTCAATGTTGCAAGGTCTCTAATGTTTCAATCTCATATACCTCTTGAGTACTGGAGTGAATGCATCATGACTGCAGTTTTTCTGATAAACAGATTACCTACAGAGAAGTTGTCTAATAAGTCTCATTTTGAGATCTTAATGCAGAAACCACCAGAGTATGATGCTTTAAGAACATTTGGATGTTTGGCTTATGCTTCCACTTCGCCACAACAGAGACATAAGTTTGCTCCAAGAGCAAGAGCTTCTATTTTTCTGGGATATCCTACTGGCGTTAAGGGTTACAAACTTCTGGACATTGAAACTCATGATGTCTTCGTATCAAGACATGTCATTTTTCATGAAGAGTTATTTCCTCTGGCAATTGGAGACATGAAACAGCAAATTCAGGATTTGTTTCCTTCTGTGTCTGTTTTTGGTAATGGTTTAGCAGTGGATAAAGGTTCTGCTATCATTCCCAAGGCACATAAGGTTACTGAGCTACAAGACAGTGTTGAAGATGTTTCTGCAGTAGAAGATTCTGCGTCCATCACTCACATGTCTAAGCCAAATCCGGAGAATGCAGTTGCTGTAGAAGATTCAGTTACTGTAAATGCTGATATGTCTTCAGATAACGATGAGTTAACCGAAATGGTTATTGATTTTCCAAGGAAAACGAAACAACCTGCGTATCTGCAGGATTATCATTGTTATCATGTTAGCACAGATATACTCTACCCTCTGTGTCACTATTTGTCATATGACAAATTATCTGGACCTTATCATTTCTTCTTGACCGCTATCTCAAGGGAATTTGAACCCACAACCTATTCAGAAGCTATGAAGCATATTGTTTGGACAAATGCAATGGGAGAAGAGATTACAGCATTGGAAGCTACTAACACTTGGTCGATATGCTCTCTTCCTGCTGGTAAGCATGTTATTGGCTGCAAATGGGTTTATAAGGTCAAATATCATTCTGATGGCACTCTAGAGCGACATAAAGCTCGATTGGTGGCTAAAGGATACACTCACGAAGAAGGTCTTGATTATATTGATACATATTCACCGGTGGCTAAGTTGACTTCTGTAAAAATGCTTCTTGGTGCTGCTGCAAAGTTGAATTGGTCTTTATCTCAGCTGGATATTTCTAATGCCTTCTTGAATGGAGATTTAGATGAAGAAATTTACATGAGACTACCACCTGGATATGTCTCTAGTAAGGGGGACTCTTTACCACCAAATGCAGTTTGTAAACTCAATAAGTCACTCTACGGACTTAAACAAGCTTCAAGGCAGTGGTATTTGAAATTTGCAGAGACACTGCAGAGTTTGGGATTTCTGAAAAATCACTCTGATCACGCTTTATTCACAAAAGTTACAGGTTCTATTCTACTGATAGTTCTTGTTTATGTGGATGATATTATTATCTCTAGCAACAATGATGCTGCTGCAGATGAACTCAAAACACAGTTAAAGTCCCATTTCAAGTTGCGCGACTTGGGAGCAGCCAAATATTTCCTTGGTTTGGAGATAGCTCGGTCTAGTGCAGGTATTTCTATTTGTCAAAGGAAATATGCGCTCGATTTGCTGGATGGTGCAGGTTTATTGGCTTGTAAACCATCTACAATACCAATGGAACCGAATCAGAAAATGTCGAAAAGAGGATGGTGAATTGATAGAGAATCCGGAGACCTATCGAAGTATTGTTGGCAAGCTCATCTATCTGACCATCACAAGACCAGACATTTGCTTTTCAGTGAACAAGTTGGCACAATTCACTGCTGAGCCTCGTACAATTCACTATCAAGCTGTTACTAAACTACTTCACTACATCAAAGGAACAGTTGGACATGGCTTGTTTTATTCTTCAAACCCCAGTATGGAACTCAAAGCTTTTGCTGATGCAGACTTTAGTGGTTGTCCTGACACAAGCAGGTCAGTCTCTGGTTATTGTGTTTTTCTTGGGGACTCTCTTATCTCATGGAAGTCAAAAAAACAAGACGTTGTATCTCGATCTTCAGCAGAGTCAGAATATAGAGCTATGGCTTTAGCAGTTTGTGAGATACTCTGGATTCGCAGTCTTATGCAGGATCTTCAGCTCCCTACTCCATGTCCCACTGTATTATATTGTGATAATGAATCTGCCATTCATATAGCTAATAATCCGGTGTTTCATGAAAGGACGAAACACATCGAAAGGGATTGTCACACAGTGCGTGATAGAGTTACAGATGGTACTCTCAAACTTCTTCATGTTCGTTCTGATTGTCAGATTGCAGACATCCTCACCAAGGCAATGCAACCAGGACCGTTTCGGAATCTTGTGAGTAAGCTCGGCATTTCAAACATTTTCATGCCAGCTTAAGGGGGACTATCAGGATATACGAAGAAACGCCGTTACAGAGCTGTTGCAGGGACTTAATGCAGAGTGTTGCATAGGATTCGGTTAGACGTTAGTCTATGACGTTACCGTTAATTATCTTGCTTATATAAACTCTTGTACAATCATTTGTTTAATTAATGAGAAAATCGTAATCTTTTCATAATTCTAATAGAGCTTGTTTCGGATGGTCCTGTCTATCCGTTTACCAAGTCGCAGAGCTGAGAGGGGGTTCTCGCCATGCCTGCGGTTGTTACGCTCCTGCCAGATATATGGAGTGTACCGCTGCCTGGAAGGAGTAGCGCAGAAACAACAGAGAAGTTTTGTCTAGTGTTGTGTCGGAGATGAGTGTCGTGAGAGTATCCCATTCCACTGTCGATTGAGTGCCAAGAAATCTAGAAGTGAACTTGAGTCTTGTTTTCTTATGCATAAAGAGAAACTATATAGTTTAGAAGAAGAAGAAAAAAATGTCTAGTGATCTGATATTTTTCCTGGCATAAATACCTCAATAACATTTTACTCATTATCTTTATGATAAGAAAAAATAATAAATTTGGTGAAAATATACTAATTTGACACAAATTTGGCAGTTAATTGCTAGATTAACACTCCATCCTATCCGATAACTAGAATTACACAATTTTTAGGTAAAAAGACCAAAAAACCAGATTTTTTTTATTTTTTTTTTAAAAACAAAAATACAATATAGCATTTAAAATTTTGATTTAAAAATATGATTAATGAAAAATATAAAATGATTAAAAAATAAACTAAAAACACAGAAAAATTGTTTTTTTAAAGTTTTTTTTTAAAACGAAAATACAATATATCATTTAATATTTTGATTTAAAAATATGATTAATGAAAAATATAAAATGATTAAAAAATATGATGTTTATTTTTTTAATATAATTTTTAAAAATAGTATGATTTGAAATATAATGTATAAAAATAATATTCAAAAAATTGTTTATAAAAATATTATTCAAAAAAGAAAATACAATATAGCATTTAATATTTTGATTTAAAATATAATGTATAAAAATAATATTCAAAAAATTTACAAAATATGAAGTTTAAGATATATAGTTTAAATAAGTTTTATTTAAAATATAATGTATGTAATTATAACTAAAAAATAATGTATATAAGAAGTATTAAAATAAGAATTATGAAAATATAATATAATATATAAAAATATGATGTTAAACTTTTAAATATAATATAGAAAAATATGATGTTAATTTTTTAAATATGATTTAGGAAAATTAAAATGTATAAAATATGCTTTAAATATATGAGTTTAAAAATATGATTCATAGTATGATTTATAAAAAATATAATTAATAAAAATATGACTGAAAAAATATAACTTAAAACAAATCTGTTGTCACTATATTTACATTTTACATCTAATAAATTTATTATCAAACACCAGATTTTTGGAAGCAAATAAAAAAACTGTCATAGCGTAAAAAAACCTGCCATAACATATGGTATTCACATAGGTTATTTTAGCAATTTTTTAAAAATGTTATAAATCTGTTATCAAACGACAGATTTTTGGTATTCACATAGGTCATTTTAGCAATTTTTTAAAAATGTTATAAATCTGTTATCAAACGACAGATTTCTAGTTAAATTAAAAAATATGTCGTAACTTTAAACAAATCTGTTATCACTAGAGGTCAATCTAGTAATTATTTTTCTGTAAAAAAATCTGTCATGTTACGACAGACTTTTAATCAAGAAAATAAATATGAAATAACTGTAGAAAATAAATCTGCCAGTCATTTTACAAATCTGTCATATATTGTGAAAATCTGTGATGTCTTTATAAATAAGTCTGTCATGAAAAATAAATATGCTCATCAATTATAAATCTGTCATAAGTGTAGCTAAAAAATCTGTCATCCAAAATAAGTCTGTCCTAAAAAACCTGTCATACAAAAATTAATCGGTTGTGCCAAAACAAATCTGTCATACACAAATAAATCTGTCATAACTAGTCCAACAGACTTTTGAAAATATTTTGATTTTCTTTAAAAAACTTTTGGGAGGGTAAATTTGACTTTATTTTTTTTTCTAATAAACCAAAAAAAGATATTTTAGGCAAAAAAATAACTCATCTAACCCTCACATTTTATGAGTTAGTTTAGTAATTAAACTCTTAATTTGGGTCAATCTAGTTTTTCTCCCATAAATTTATGTATTTGATCAAGGAAAAGTATCTTTCAATCGACATACGAAATATGAATGGAAAATTTGATAAATCTATGTATTTGCTAAAGAAAAAAAAAAGAAAACCCACTTTTTTCTATTTTAGATTGTGATATTATGGGAAAAATTAATCAAGAGAAGAAAGTGTAGTCTTTGGATTGAATAATGATTTGCCTTAATCCCCCTATCGATGATAAGATCATCAGAATAACTCCAAGCACTATACATACCTGTTACATATATAACCAAATCTCATTGTTAGAATTTTTGTTAATTTAAAGCAACTTTAAGAATTTATCTTGTTTACGCTAATTAAAAGTATAAGGTCAGTTTTGAAAGTTAAGCACTAATTTGAAGTAATTTGTTTCTAAAATATTAACAAAGCTATATATATAAAGTTGACTTTTCTTTTACGCCTTCCTCCACCTCATCACTTTTTAGTTTCACTTTAACAAATTAATCCACATCATCAAAGGAACATAAAATCAAAACTTAATGCATCATTTAATTCACTAAATTGGGTAATATTTTTATTATTATTAAAAACAATAATTTATAATAAATTAAACTAAATTATAAACCAAAAACAAAATGAAAAAAATATACAACCAAAATTTTTCATCAAATTAAAATATAAATATAAAATTAGATATTTCTATCATGTTATCGATTAAAAGTTGGTGTATATTATTATTTCAATTGTAATTTAATACAATTAATAATATACATGTAATAAAAACAATTATAATAGTAGTGGTAGTAGAATTTTAATTAAAATTGAAAAAGAATTCTATTTTTGGATAAATACACATATTTAAAAGTTAGAGTAATCTTATGAGTTTTTGGATTTAGGAGAATTGAAATAAAAGAAAACTATATAGAAACATAGTAGACAGTACATATTTAAAATTAAACAAATCCCCCCAAAAAATTATATATGAGAAAATAATTTTATTTTGTCAAATAGTTAAGATAAAATGTAATATTTGATGTTATTTTATGATGTTTATGGATAGAAACAAGTCCAATTATGAGATTCATTACTAGAAGCAAAATTTACGTGTAATATAACACTTCAATGAAACTTCGCGATAAAAGATGGGTATATTCTCTAAAATTGTTTTACGTCTATATTGATAAGTAATGATCACTCAACCAATAATACAAAAGAGTATTAGAAGATGATAAAAGATGAAAAATAGTTATGATATGTGTTTATAATCAATATATTATAACTGAGATAATAAAATATGAAAAGAGAGTAGATGCAAGAGATGATGAGTGTATACCAGAAAATAAAGAAAATATTAGTTGTGAAAAAATGTTAAAATAAATAGATAAGTTATGTATCGCTTAATAAAAGAAATTTGAAATCTATATAGATTTGTCTTTTTAATATTGAATCATGATAATTATATTCAACTGTTCGTATTAATGATAAAAAAAATTATAGTCCCACGTAACACGCGGGTTAAAATCTAATCTACACATAAAAGTTGGATTAAATTGTTAACTTTAAATAGGAATATATTACTTTGACCACAAAATAGAAATATATTACTTAACATGTAAATGCAATATCAAAGTTGAACATAATAAATAATGAGCCTCATTGACCAAAATTGTTGACCAGAATTACATGTTAATTAATATAATATGGAAGGTTTATTATATGTGTGTTTATATATATATAAACACACACAAAACCAACACAATCAGTTCTCAAACTTGTTTTACTCAAATCAAATATCAACAAAAAAAAAGAGGTAAATGAGTTATACATATATAAGTGTAGTTTCGTAGAAAATGAAAGAACTTGTTTTACTCAAACTCAAAGTAACAAAATTAATTGTCAAATAGTGAAAAAAAAATATATATATATATATATATATAACGGAATACCCAATTTATTCTGTTACTACATATTTCCTATACATGAACTTCTATATTATGAACCTTACTTTCTATATGTTCTATTTGCTTTGCAGGATATATACACAGAGTTGTTTCATCCTCGAGAAAAATAACTAATGGCAAAAAATAAGTTTTCATCTGTTTTATTACTTTCGTTGTTAATGTTTTCTCTCATCCTTTTGCCTATGATTTCAGGTAGTTTCATTTATTTGACAAAGGATAGAATTTAGTTTTTTTTTTTTTTATTACCTGAAACTTTATAAAATATGATTTGATTTTTCATTTGAAAACAATGGTTTGAATCATAATCACTAAACAGACATAAAAAAAACTCATTTGTGGACGTGTTAAAATATTAAATTGATTATTTTGTAATCAAACTATTATTAATGTGTTTAAGATGAACCACATAGGGCAATATTACCAATGCATTGGCGTATGTACACTCACACCGGAATGCTATAGAAGATGCGTATCTATGGGATACCCAAGAGGAGGGGGGTGTCGAATATATAGTTTTGGCGGTATTTGTTGTTGTGAACTCAGTGCTAAACCTCCTTACTAATTCATTCTTAATGCATTATCTATATATGTACTGACAGTCTCAATTATATATGAATAAAAATATTTTTTTAAGTATGGTTCTTGGTATGCAATCTAAATTGAATCATACAGACACTGATAGCAACATAAAAAAATTTCTTCTAATACTTAGGTTCACTCATAAGGTGAACTTTCTTGTTCACTTCTTCTTTTTCAACCAATCAGAATTTTCTATACATTATCTTGTTAAAAAAAATAAATCAAAATTAAATTAAAAAGCAATACATATTAAGGAAACAAATTCTGTATAATTTTTTTTAAGGAAAGTTAAATAATGGTTTGGTTTAGATTTTACAATTAAAATGAAATAATGTATCGGTTTGGGTTTACAAATAAGGTGATTAGGGTTTAGATTTTACAATTCAAACAAAATCATATGTTGGTTTGGGTTTACAAATGAAGTGGTTAGGGTTTAGATTTTACAATTAAAACGAAATTATATGCCAGTTTGGATTTACAAATGAAGTGGTTAGAGTTTAGATTTTACAATTAAAACAAAATTATATGTCGGTTTGAGTTTACAAATGAGATGGTTAGGGTTTAGATTTTATAAGTAGAACGAAATTATATGTCGGTTTGGGTTTACAAATGAGATGGTTAGGGTTTAGATTTTACAATTAAAAGGAAATTATATGTCGATTTGTGTTTACAAATGAGATGGTTAGGGTTTCGATTTTACAATTAGAATGAAATTATATATCGGTTTGGGTTTATAAATAAGCGGTTTAAGATTTTAATTTTATAATAATGTATACAGATTTTGTTTTCTTATTTTATAAAGAGGTGAATAAATAGGTTCTTAAATGTATTATGAGATGTCATATTCTCATTGGCTAAAATAAGGAGAAGTGAACAAAAGGGTTCACCTTAGGAGTGAACCCAAGAATTGTTTTTTTTCCTATACATCATATAATTTCTTTAGTTAGCTATACTAGTATTTTTGCAGCAGTTTTTGCTCAAAAAACAGTTTTGGAAAGTTTTTACATTTAATGTCATTCATTTAATGCTTATATTTTTATCCAAACAATTTTAGTTAATTATCTCTATTATCCTTATAACCAAATAGAATAAAATATTTTAAATATCTATATATATATAATATTCTATAATTAATATAGATATTTAGAAGATTTATTCCATATTAAAAAAAATATTTTCCTATCATCTTTTTTTATATATATTTTAAAATTTAAATGTAGTGAATCATCATATAATACATAAAGTTGATAAAAATGTATATTTTTCTCCATATATTGTGATTTGAATTTTTTTAAACGAACATATATTACTCAATTAATATAAAAAATGTGTGTTGAACATATCGTAAATTTACTGTATATAGTAAATTATAGAATTTTAAGAAGTTTATAATTTATAACTGATATATCTAAACTTAATAAAAAGTTTAAGATTATGAATATTTAAACATATTAAATTTTCAAAATAACACAAACGAGTTATATTACATGACGGGTTATATGATATTACATGATTGAATTGATAATACTAAAAAATAAAATATCACTGATATGATACTTCAATACAGGTTAAATTATTTTACTATTTTAACAATACCAATATAAAATATATCAAATCAAACTGATTTAATTAAGATTGTATTAAAAAAAATTGTTGTGCGGTATACCACGAATTATATAATAAATCACTAAAATTAACAAAAAAAATGTATATTAGCAAAATTAGTATTATAATAGTACATTAAAAAAAATAAAAAAAGCTTGTCTCGCGGTATACCGCGGATCATAATCTAGTTTAAAGTTATAATTCCTTTAGTTATTCAAACATCAGAATTCAGACGAGTATGAATTTTCTCGAAATTCTCACTCAACAAAAAAAGAAAGCAACTAGCTGAGTTATATACATTATACACATAATAAATTTGTGTTTGTTTCAGTAATTTTATGTAAAAAATTAAATTGGTTATTTTTTAAAATAAATATTTGCTAATGTTTTTATTTATGACCAAAGTAGGAACAAGTCACAAACCGGTTTATAACGTACAGTACAGATATGAACACGTGTTGTGACTAATTATAATTTGGCAAGAAAAAGAATAGTGTTAGCTTAATTGGAAAATTGGAGAACGAAGTGATGTCTAATTGAGATTTTGAGGAACAATATTCCCAGGCTAGGTATTATCATGATATTTTATTTTAGGGATTTGACCAAAAGTATCTTTAGTTTTGAAGGATGAAAAAGTATCCGATTAACATTATGTAAATTTTATTCTACTATATTAATTGAGATGTATAAATATAAAACTAACCTTATAAAATATAAAATATTACATTTTTATGCTATTGGTAGCAAGGCAAATTATTTAATTTTTAAATAAGGATAAAAATATAATTTTAATATTTGACTAATTAATTTTTAAAAAAAAAAATTTTCTCCCTCTAATTAAATTATGTACGAAAACTACTAATTAATTTTAAGAAACTGTAAACCAATCAAAATTTTAAAAGTAAGATTTTTATCTAAGTATCCAAAATATTATTTTAATAACTATATTTGGAAAATTTTGTTAAGATAAATTACGATTCTCCTATCATCTTTCTTTTATTTCATTTACAAATTGTTTTGAATTATCATATAATACAGATGATAAATATATATGTAGATTTTGTCAGCATATGTTGTGATTTGAATTTTAATAAACGAAGATATATTACTCAATCTATGAAGAAAAAAATGTTTGTTTGAATGTGCCACATGGACGGGTTGGTAAAACTAAATTTACGTGGTTGATAAATTAATAAATTTAATCTGCTTACAATTAGAATATAATAATTAATACTTAATATTTAAAAAAATAATGATGCAAATACAACACACAATATAAAATAGTAATATACATTAAAAATTAAAATATTATAATATTCTAAAATAATTAGTATTAATAATATATATATGTAGATTTATCAAACAATTGCAATATTAAAAGTAAATACTCTCTCAAATAAAATAACTTTTAAAAAAAAACAAATATTATCTTATTATATAAAGCTTGGTTCTCAAAGTTAGTAACTCACCAGATCGTGACACGTGTTAGTTTTAACGATCAAAGATCAAAGTTAAAAACTCACCAGATAATGACATATGTCAGTTTTACGATTAAATATCCAAGTTAGTAACTCATCAGGTCGTGACACGTGTCAATTTTAACGATCAGAAATCACATATCAAAGTTAGTAACTCATCAGATCGTGAAACGTATCAATTTTAACGATCAAAATCATAGTTTTCAAACTTGGTAAAACGATGCATAAGATAATTGTAATCTTATTATATTAAAAAAAATTTGTTAATCCTAAAAGGAAAAGGATTGTAAATACACCTCTCTATGTAAGCAAAGAGATGATGAAATATTTTTCACCAAATATAATAATTTCGACTAGCTTTGTTTTTGTTGGTAAAATTTTCTTCTTTGTTTTTTATTAACTTTTTGTTTGACACATCATTGTTCTTGAACAACTCTTGAAGGCAATTTGTTTGTTGTCTAATCGAAGCAACTATATAAAAAGATTCTTATATATTACTATGTGTTTCTGTCGTCGTTTCTTTGAATTTTGTTTCGTTTCGTTTCGTTTCGTTTCTCAATTTCATAATGCATAGTATGCAATCTTTGACTTTGAAGTGTTAACAAAGTTTCTAATGCATAAAAACTAAGGTTTTTGGGATTAACAAATTTCTCACGGTATTATTATTATTTCTATTAATTTGCAAGACATGTAGCATTAAAAAAAGATGAATACACAAATGCAAGATAACAATAGAGATAATATAACACTAGATCAACTAAACGGAAAGCGTGCTTATCGTTGAACGATAGTACTTCTTACAAGAAAGTGGGAAGCAAAAAAATTTTTAAAAAACAATAAGCTCATTGGAATAATTTTTCTCATAAAATAGAAAAGGGATTAAGGGAAATATACAGAAAATTAATAATTCTAAAAATATAAATACTCACTTGTATATAAACATAGATTGTCTCATATTATTCATCTAACAAAATAATTTATTTAAAAATATTGCTTTCAACTTTTTTCTATTGGTCAAACTTTTTTAATGGGAAAACAAATTTTCCTTATTTTTTTAAACCAAAATATAATCCTACTTTCTATTTTTTCAGTTTGGAATAGGTAAGATTAATATGTTGACCCAAAAAGAAATGGAAGATTAATATATGCATCTTCTTTCTGTAACGCCCCGACCGCCACCTCTCAGTGGTCTCCATGTCCAATCCCAGTCCATGGGTCCACCTTCCTTATTGGGCCTCACGTCCTCTCACTAGGCCTGTGAGCTCATCCATCCCTGACGGCCGGTTTGCTACGTCCGGGAGGCTTTAAAGACTTGTTAACGTTCCTACAAATCACCACATGATCTTTCCCTGTGTTTTGTCCTCATTCACACAGTTCCGACGGTCACTTCCTGGAAGGTCACCCATCCTGAGACTACTTCAGCTCAAGCACGCTTAACTCTAAAGTTCTCTCAGGACCTTTGACCGAAAAGATAAGTGCACTTTGGTGACATAGGTGACCAAATCAATTCATTTAAACCTCTACTTAAGTCTCTGAAACCGGGGTGTTTAGATTGTTTTGTTTAATTTATATTTTCATCTTTGAATTATTTGAGATTCATATATTACCGTGCTTGTAATTTTCTATTGTTTAATTAATTATGTCAAATTAATTTTCTTCTAATTTCTCAACCTTGATTGGTTGGTCATAGACCTTTTTTTTTGTGCAAACATAATTGTTACCATTCGTTCAATCTCAAAGGAGATAAGGAGGAGAAGGTTATCAACCTAATGGTTGGATAAAATAGGCTAATCAAACACAAGCATATAACAAACATAGATAGATTGAAAAAACATAAATCGTTGTTAATAGATCAATAGGAGCTTGGAGACAGAGGCTACATCATAGTGTGTCAAAGAAACTTCCATGGATACATTGGGAAATTTAACATTAGTTACTATCAAAAGATTTTGTGACGTTGGAAAATAGTCTTTAGTTTCATTGGTTCCTGGAGCAAGCCACTTTGAAATAGTTAAAAGACGTGAACATGTTCTCTCCACAAAGGAGAAAAGCATAGCCGATGTTCTCTTTACGGTGGAGGAGGTTGGATGCAAAATTATCTCCTCAAGAGAGTAAGGTGTGAGAGGTTGGATGAAAAATTATATTTTTATAATATTGACACATTACCTAATTCGTGCTTTATTATTATATTATATTTTTTGAATAAAATGTTGATTCGTGTTTTGTAGCACAGGATATCTTTTAGTTAAAAAAAAAAACCAAATAAATAAAAGAGACACATTACCCAATTCGTCCACCAAGACAGGCTAAACCTCTTTGGTTTATAGATTATCAGCCACATTATGCAAGGAAGCTGCAAAACAAAATTGTAAAGCGTACAATATTGATTACATATTAATTTACTTTTATAAATAAAGATTTTATCTGCATAAAGTTAAAATTTTAATAAGTAATACATATATATACACTTACGAAATACGTTGTCGGAGCAAACGCGAATCCTCCAAAGAAAGCGAGAAGGCCACCAAAGAACGGTATCATTATCGCAATGAACATCGTTAAAGCTGTCCTCATATAGTAGAGAATGTTGTTTAGATTCATATAAGTTGTATGTTATCATCTATTAGGAAAATATTAAGAGATGCGTACTATAGAGTATATTAGACCAAAGTACTTACCAACATAAACATTTCGTACAATGAAACGAAGAATTGTAGATGGTTTGAAATTCAGTTTCTTAACCAGAAATGTCTCCACCATGTCGAAAACCGGCATTGCGAATATCTGCAAGTCAAAATTTCTATTTAGAATATCAAATTTTCGCAATGTGTATCATGTAACATTTTCACTAAGACCTAGACAGAGGCTGTTGTTGAAAAAATGACCTGGTAACTACCAATGACATGCATGACGACGAACAAGTTAGCGGCGGCGATGGCCCAAACGGGCGTTTCAAGCGACATCAAAACGTTATCCAAAACAGCGTTTCCAAAAACGCCGTATCCAACCAAAGCAACCGGGAAATAACACAAGGCCACGACCACGTAAGCCACCACGACCCCTCTCCACATAGGACCTTTCGAAGGTTTATTTGGAGTAGAAGGTATCGTTGCTTGGATCTCAAGGACCACATTGTGACCTGCATAAGCAAACGCAATGCCCCCAAGCCCCGTAAAGAAACTTAAGACTGTTGATGCGGGCGTGCCTGATTTGTAACTATATTGAACGTCTTCTTGAACGCCCTTGGCGGCTGTTGTTGTCCAAGCAATTGTCGAATAACTAAAAAAAGACGTAAATGATGATTATCGATTGATATACCACTTTTTCAGAAACATGATTCTACCATTTTAATTTACAATTTATCATGTTTCCACATTTTTGAACAAAAAAGTCATGTTATATATACTATGCACATGTTCAAATATAGCTTATAAATATAAAATACTGTTCATCTATTGTAACGTTTCATGATTTTTTCTAGTATAATGCCTATACAAGATGAGTAAGTATACCTAAGAGACATGACAGCGGCGACAAGAGAGACACCCGAGATGGAATTGAAGTTTGGAAGATGAGATAAAACGAAATGAGAAGAAGCAAATATCATCACGAAGAAAGAAAGTCTGATTGGTGAGCAATCTTGACAGACGAGTTCATGAAACTTCTTCAATGATTGTCCTCCGGTCACCATATAAACTATGCACACTCCAACCTTAATTTGTTCAAGTAACCAAAATCAAGATTAACATAGTTTAAAACATTAAATGATAAGTATTTGAAATCAATACTTTTGTATACAATCAAATTGGGAATTAACGTTTACTTCGACAACGATTTGCTGAGGAACAATGATATAAAGGCCAAGACGTTCGCCGAACGCAAACTGGCCAAGTTCGTGGTAGCGGTCAAAGCGCTTTCCAGGAACCATCTCATGCATCTCCACCATTTGCCATAATGTGTAGAGTGTTATTACCCATGATAGTATCAACACTGTTATGCCTGGTCCCCTAACATATACAACAAGATCATGTAAAATCTTTGAATATATAGTTTGAGTATATATATCATGAAATATATATACGTTCAATGTGAAAAATAAGTAAACTGATTGTTGTAACTTGTAAGGAAAAATAGATACATACATTCAAAAATACATATTTTGTTTAAGTATACAAATTTGCAAAGGTTTGATGAAACATTAAAATATTTAATTGCTTCTAAAAATGTGGATAACAAGGTATTAAAATGCAAATGCGAAAATTGCATACCATCCGAGCTGGGCCATGGAGTAAGGGAGACCAAGGACGCCGGCTCCAACCATGGCAGTCACATTGTGAAACGTGGAGTACCACCATTTCGCGTTTCTCGATGAAGTTATCGGAAGCCAATCGTCGATCTCTTTCTGTCTATCAAGCTCGTCAATCTAGTTATATATAATCAAGAAGATCAAGATTAACCTTCATAACTAAAGCAAATTAGATATATAAACAGAAAAGAGGATTAAGAGAATGAAAGGGTGATCTGACCGACCCGGTGGTCTAACGAACTTTGCTCCGGTGGAGGAGGAACTCCGTCAGTCATCTGAATGTACATTTTTCCGGACAATTGTAATTAATAGCTCTACCACTTTGGTTCTCTAGTAATCTCATAAATGACTGATATATTTATGTATAAACCCCTTTGTACTTGTAGATGTAGATTAGAAAATTCAACCTTAGTTCCGTTGACTTGTGTGCAAGGCCCGGCCGCAATGGAGGGATCGTGGACACTTTAAATGTTACATATATTAAAACTGAAAAAGGCAACTTCCTTTACTTATTTTATAATCAAAGTTTCCAAGTGTCCAGTTAAAAAAATGTTTTCTTTCTAATCAAAAACAAAGCAACGAAGTCAACTTTGATTCTACATGCCTCAACAAAACACAAAAATTCCTGCCTTTCTTTTCAAGCTAATAAGACCCTTTGAGGAATGCTATAAGAGAAGAAACAAAAGTTGCTATTGCGGCATATTAGCGTATAAAAGAGTAAAAAAAAGTTTAAGTTCAGGCAGATCTTTGATGAGTTGTAAGAACCGGTTCTTGCTTGGTTCAGCTGTAATCACATGCATCGTCTTCTCAATCTGTGGTAAGACCTTTGCCAATGGTTTCCCTGTAACCAAACCGCCAGCTACAGTCTGTGTTTCCATTTCCTCTACCAACGCGTCCGTGAAACACTTGAGCGAAATTTCCACTATATCTGTGAATTCAGTGCTGCAACAAGAAAGACACCAAGAGATAAGTTTATTCCGCAACCATCCACAAGTGTAATAAAGAGAAAAAATTGTGTGTTTATCTTACCTGATGAGTACTTCTCGGGTCTCAACCATGAGTTGTTGAAACTTGGACATAGCATCCGAAGAGCCACTTGTGTCTTGAGGCATCATTAAATAATCAACCCAGTGATGTGGACTTCCCGTGATCATAAACACATCCATAACTCGCATCACAGTTTCTTGAAGAACTCTTGTGGTAATTACATCTTTTAACTGCTTTCTGTAATTAAAAACACACACACACAAACATATATATTAAGTTCTCTCAATTATAGTTAACTTATGAACTATCTACAAACGCATTTTGGAACGTACCCTTTAAGAACTTCCCTGACTGCATCCTGCATATCTGAAATCAAACCTGGCATTGCATTGGTGACAAGAAAATCAGCACTTGACAAATACTTCTGTTCATCATTTCTCTCAATGAGATCTAACTCTTCCTGCACAAAACAAAGAGGAATAGGAAAAAAACGGTTAAAAGCTCACACGGCAAACAGATCACAGGACAAGCGGAAGCTGCTTTAAAAGGTAACCCGAACTATGTCAAAGACTAAACAGAGTATATAACACTTCAGTTCTTCAGAAGGGAAACAAAGATAGACAGAGCTACTAGAGACGTGATTATAAAAGTTGTCAAAAAATGAACCAATGTGTTTTCCCTAGAAATAGCTTGTTGGTGATGAGATAACTCAGATAAGTAACACGTCATACTATAATCACATAAAAGATGACAAAATACTTGTTCTCCCAAGGAACTCTAAGGTAAGGGCCTCAACACCATGATCAGATAAAGAGGCTCTGACAGCCAAGCACACTGACTCATGGGAGCAGGAAAGAACATGTGCAGTATCGATTTATAAATAGTAATTTCCTCAGTCCAGAGAAGAGGAAAGGATATTAACTTACAAGTAAATGAGAGCTGCCAAGAGCTCGTGCTGTGTCAACATACAAATGTCTGCCTAAAATGTTGACTTGAACCCTAATGTATAAGCTAAGCAATGTCACAGACCACAGAGACAAAACCATCCTCGTAAAACCTGGCAAAATAACAAACACATAACATTAAATACAGGTAAGAAACATAAATTTTTTTGATAAGAGTAAGTATAGTAGGTGAGGACAGTGCATACTCAAAATCTTGAGCTCGTCCCAGAGCTGAAGCTTCTCGGAACAACTCAACATTCCTTTCCCTTTGTCCAGTCTCTCCATAACATCAGAGACATCAATCTCCTCGCTTATACGAATACTCAAATACTGCATTGCGTGAGGCAGTGTGGTCGAATCCACAATCAACTGAATATTCTCGAAATGTGCCTTCATTCTAAATAAAAAAAAAGCATAGAAAGATGAGTAAGAGAATCCATAAGAACAGAATTCGAAAGACTTGAGTTTTTTTTATATCAGCTCAAAAGACAAGACTTAACTGGTTTTTGATGAATTCGTCATTTTCACGCTGGTGAGCGAGTTCTCGTTCCAAATCAGCAAGCTTACGAGTATGGGAGTTGTATAGTTTGTAGAGCAAATAACCACTTCCTAAACAACCAGCCGTCACCAAAACCTTCCTTCTATGCTTCCTCCAAAAACCCCTAATTTTTTTTTTATCACAAGGTATCGAATCAATTACAAAAACCCTAAATTTATTCACCAAAAACCCTTTCCTAAGGAATTGGAATTAGTGGGCTAGAGAGAGAGTGAACGCAAGAAACTAAATTACGAATTTTCACGAAAACAGTTTATAAAGAAAGATGAAGAGAACAAGAACCTGACGAAATCCATGGCTGCTGGTGAAGCTTACTGAAGTCAATCCGAGAGATATATAGCTGAGAAAACACGCAGAAAGATGAATTCGGGTCTTTCGCTCGGCTTGTAAATAAGAAAATTTTGCAGGCGAGAGAGATAATTTTAAGTCAGAGAGGTGATTGATTCAATGGATAAAACATGATTTAAAAAAAAAAAAAAAAGGAGGGTTTCAATTCTAATCAATCACTTCATCTTATTCCCCAAACGAGATTCTTCTTCTTCGAAACTCGAACATGTAAAAAAAGTTTGTATCCCCCACGGGACAGGACAGTCGAAGTTGTGTTCTTTTTACTACAACAAGAAGCTTGAAATAGCCCAAACTCGGTTTGTTTACTTTAATTGTACCGACCGACTTTGATTCTATTTCATCAGAAGCTTGCCGGTCGAGTTCTCATGTGGGGTTATCAAAACGACTTGTAACAAGGTTTTTTTTAGGCTCTAGCCATTAGAGTATTCTCGGACTCTAGTTTTTGTTTTTTGGAAATATGACTTTTTTTTGTTGTAAATTTTAAAATTTACGAATAATCATATATATACACATTTTTTTAAGTACAAAAGAAACACAAGTTTAACCAATAAGATGAAAGTACTGGGATTCAACTAGTTTAGAGCATGTTTTTATCCAATTTTCACTGTTGGTATGGAGATTTAAGGAGTAAACAAAAATAATCGGACCAATAGTACAATCCACACGGTATGTAGTTTATTTTTTAATTGCAAACTAGTATGAAGTTTTATAGTACGAAGTTGTGTATAGTAGTCTGGAATGGTAAATAGCCAATTATGTGCAGACTTGTCAGACTTTAGTCTGATCCAGAGAGTAGTGGACAACCATTCACAACTAAAATAAACATAATTAATTTTGAGTTTTACAATTCGTAATTATTTGATAAGTGTGAGATGATGAATCCTTAATACACTCACGGACTAAGAGCCAAACCAATAATGTTACTCCATTAGTCCATTCCATTGTAACAAAACATATTATAATTTAAGTTGAAATGATTAAGACAGCAATTAGCTCTACGAAACTCTCTTACTGCTCCATTCACAGACAAAACAAAACACACATCACATTATAAAGAATGACAAATCTAAATATGTTGTCTAAAAAAAGACCATCATCATCATCATACATTCATACTGAGAAGAAGAAGAAAAACTTACTTTTATTTTATAGCCCGCTTACACTAATTGGGCCTTTAAAGGTTGGCCCAAATAAGAAGACTCGAAAAAATCCGATCAGAAACCCTAATTTTATATTTTGTGCAGAGGTATAACATGATATCGTTTCTTGTTACCTCCATTTTGCCGTCGCCTCTCTCTCTCTCTCGGAAGAAGAATCAAAGAACCCTAAAGTCACCTTCTCAAACCCTAAACCATGGCTGAAGGACTCGTGTTGAAAGGCACAATGTGTGCCCACACCGATATGGTCACGGCCATCGCCACGCCGATCGACAACTCCGACGTTATCGTCACTTCGTCTCGTGACAAATCAATCATCCTCTGGAAACTCACAAAGGAAGACAAGTCTTACGGTGTTGCTCAGCGTAGGATGACTGGTCACTCTCACTTCGTCCAAGACGTTGTTCTCTCCTCCGATGGACAATTCGCTCTCTCCGGGAGCTGGGACGGTGAGCTTCGTCTCTGGGATCTCGCAACCGGTGAGTCAACCCGTCGTTTCGTTGGTCACACGAAAGATGTTCTCTCTGTAGCTTTCTCTACTGATAACCGTCAGATCGTGTCTGCTTCTCGTGATCGTACGATTAAGCTTTGGAACACACTTGGTGAGTGCAAGTATACCATCACTGAAGGTGATGGTCACAGTGATTGGGTTAGCTGTGTGAGGTTTAGCCCTAACACTCTTGTGCCAACCATTGTATCTGCTTCGTGGGATAAGACTGTGAAGGTGTGGAATCTCCAGAATTGTAAGCTAAGGAACACTCTTGCTGGTCACTCTGGTTACCTTAACACCGTGGCTGTGTCACCTGATGGTTCTCTATGTGCCAGTGGTGGGAAAGATGGTGTGATCTTGCTTTGGGATTTGGCTGAAGGGAAGAAGTTGTATTCTCTTGAGGCTGGCTCTGTTATTCATTCTCTTTGCTTCAGTCCCAATAGGTACTGGTTGTGTGCAGCAACAGAGAATAGCATTCGGATTTGGGATCTTGAGAGCAAGATTGTTGTTGAGGATCTCAAGGTTGATCTCAAGGTTGAGGCTGAGAAGTCTGATGGTGCTGTTGGTATCGGAAACAAGACTAAGGTATAAATATCTCTTCTGTTTTTTGTAACAGTGATCATCTCATTGTGAATTATCTAGCTCTAAGTTTTGTTGTTGGTAAATCAAAAGTAATGTTGAGTTTTTGTCAATTGGTCTCATGAGTAGTTTAGTTTCTCAAGAGTGTGTTTCTGATTTGATTGATGAACTATCATTCCGGTGGGCAAGAGAGTATAGTTTACTCTGGTTTAGATTAGCTTTGCTCACTGATTCATTTAGATTGTGATGTCTGAAGTGAATCCATATGGGTTTGAAGTAACTGTTTCAGTCTAGACTTTACTTGTTGGCTACTCTCTGTTCTGAGATAGATTGTGTATGTTCTAATGTGGAATGCAAAATGCAGGTGATCTACTGCACGAGCTTGAACTGGAGTGCAGATGGAAACACTTTGTTCAGTGGCTACACTGATGGAATTATCAGGGTTTGGGGTATTGGTCGTTATTAGAGAGATATGAAGTTTCTTCTTTAATCTCTCCAATTTTTCCATCTGACTCTAAAGTCTTCTCTTCTGGATTAGTGTTTTGAGGATTTATTTGTTGTTCTTTCTATTTTCGGAATCCACAAACGTGATATTTGATCCAAGGTTCTGTTTCATATTTGTTTTTTTTTATTCACTTACGCGTACACCGCATAGCATAGAAACTGATTTGAAGTAGGTTACTCTCTCAAGCTGACTTTAGTTTGATGAAGACAGTAAACCGAGTATTTCTTCTTAAGAATTTGAAAACAGCAAGGAGTTTCTTACATCAATTACAAGTTACAACACACTCTCAGATTCCAAAAAACTCTCAACACCATTGAACCAACCGTTCTATCTATTTCACTTCCTGTGTTTACTAAAATTACAGATGATATTTGGTTTTCCATCTCTTACTCGAACAAAAGTCTTTGAGAGAAAACGATGCTTCAAACTCTGTTTAAGAACCAAGACTAAAGATGGGTTTACTCAAACAAAAGTCTCAAAGGAAAACGACTCCGGAGGAGGAGAGGACTTTTTGATATCAAAACTAAAGATGATTAAAGAGTAGGCGACATGTACAGCCCTAAGTTGTATATTACGAATTCTCAGTTACGTGACACCGAAGTTAGCAGAACTTGGTGTCAAACTTGTGGTTGATGGCCATACAAAAGCGCAGCAAAATTATTTCTTTAGTCATTAGATGATAAGACAACCTTTTTTTAGGCTTTGTAAACTGAGGAAAAAAAAAAAAAAGACTTCTTTGTTTGAACAAATCGAGATCAAAGAAGTTTCTGATGTCTTATTCACAATGACGATTACAAATATATATAGCTAGAAGCGTATATCTACTTTCCTAAAGAGGTACAAAGAGGATCAATTATAGTTAATATACATGATGATGATTGATTTGGGATTGATATCCCATTACCTCCTCTCAAGCTAGTGCATGTAAGTCGAGAATGACCATCTTGTTCCGGAAATCCTCATAAGCAAATCCACCCAACGGTTTTGTAAATATATCTGCGAGTTGGTCGGAGGAGGAGACATGATAAGGAGACATTGTACCTTTGAGTATTTCATCATGAACGACATGACAATCATTCTCAATATGTTTGGTTCTCTCATGAAAGACAGGGTTTGTACTAATGTAGATTGCAGCTTTGCTGTCACAGTGAATCCGCATTGGCTGAGGATGAGAAACACCTAAGGACTGCAAAACATTCTTTATCCATAGTAGTTCGTCACGTAGCTGAGACATAGCACGATATTCAGCTTCCGCAGAGGACTTACTAACAGTGTCTTGCTTCTTAGTCTTCCACGAGACAGGAGATTGTTCGAGCTGAACAAAATAACCCGTGACATAGCGGCGAGTAATAGGACACCGTGAGTAGTCTGAATCACACCATCCATTAACCTGAAAATCATTTGCAGAACTGAGAAGAATTCCTTGACCAACAGTACCTTTTAGATAGCAGACAACCTGAAGAGCAGCTTCCCAATGATCTGTACGATGAGTCTTGATAAATTGTGCTAAAGTATGAACTGTGAAGGTCAAATCCGGTCTCGTTGTTGCCAAATAAATCATGCGACCAATCAACCGATGATATGGCGTTGGATCAGAGAGTATAGGAGAAGTAGGGAGAGCCAGCTGTTGATCTTGTTCTAACAGAAATGGAGCCGGTTTTGCAGCCAAAAGCCCTGTATCCGTGAGAATATCTAGTGCAAACTTTCGTTGACTGAGATAGAATCCGGTACTGTTGCGAGAAACCTCTATGCCCAGAAAATATTTCAAAGTTCCTAGATCCTTCATTTTGAAACAAGAAGAGAGATAAGACTTAAACTGCACCAAAGCTCTTTCATTGTTGCCAGTATGAATCATGTCATCAACATAGATGAGCAGGCGGATGTGAACCCCATTTCGATCAAAGGTGAACAAGGAATAATTAGCATGTGTTTGACGAAAGCCATAATCACGAAGAGCGTTGGAAAGCTTTGAAAACCAGCATCTCAGAGCCTGCTTTAAACCATAAATAGATTTTCGTAATCGGCATACCTTTGTCTCATCTTTGGGATAAAAACCTGGAGGAGGTTTCATGTAGACTTCTTCTTGGAGGTCACTGTGGAGGAAGGCGTTGTGGACATCCATCTGATAAACAGGCCAAACATTCCCAGCAGCAACCTTGAGAAATAAACGGACAGTACCCATTTTGGCAACAGGAGCGAATGTATCACCATAGTCTTCACCAGCGACCTGCTTATTGCCTAGAGCTACCAAGCGAGCTTTGTAGCGTTCAATGGTGCCATCAGAATTGTACTTGATTCTGTAGACCCACTTGCTACCAATAGCCCTCTTTCCCGGTGGTAACTCCTCAAGATTCCAAGTGGCATTTTCTTCAAGTGCACTGACCTCAGAGCCCATTGCCGTTCGCCAACGCTTATCCGCAAACGCTGTTTTGAAAAATTTTGGTTCGAAGTTGGTGGTGATCGCGGCAAGGTATGTTCGATGGGTCTCAGAAAAACGAGTACAGGAGACATAATTGGCAACCGGATATAGTGGCATACCAGTTTTCGTTAAGAGTCTGGTTTGAGCTATGTTGACAACAAAATATTTAAGCTTGACAGATGGATGCTTTGCCCGCTGGCCGCGACCAAGCTCCTCCGGTGGTGGAGGAATAGCCACCGAAGAAGTTGGTGACAAAGTTGGAGAATTCACAATCGGAGAGGACAAAGAAGGAGACGGTGCAACGGGTGATTGAGAGGCAGAAGATGAATCGGAAATCGATGACTCAGTGGAGATAGTCGGAGAAGGAGAAAGTATAGTCGGTGAAGATGGAGACGAGATCGGTGTTGAGAGAGAGTTGTCGTCGGTTGGTGGAGAAGATAATGGAGAAGATGAGTCCATTTGGCTTGTAGAAGAAACATTGTTGTTAGTGGGCCTTTCCTCAAAATCTGGTATTGGACCCAAACCAAGTGAAGCCCATAAAGCTTCATCATCCTCGTGTGCAATAGGCGGAACAGAGCTAGAGGAAGATGACAGAAACGGGAATTGATCTTCGTAGAAGACCACATCGCGAGAAACAAAGAAATCTTGCTTCTCCAAATCAAATAATCGCCAACCCTTTTTACCATATGGATAGCCCACAAAAACACATTTCAGACCACGAGATGCAAAGTTATCTCCACGATGCAACTGATTATGAGCGTAGCACAAGCTACCAAACACACGGAGATGCGCATAATCTGGAGCTTTGTCATAAAGCGTTTCGTATGGTGTTAAGCCATGGAGAATCGATGATGGTGTACGGTTAATTAAATAACCCGCCGTAAGGATGCACTCTCCCCAAAACTCGATCGGTAGATTGGCTTGAAAACGCAAAGCTCTTGCGACATTCAAGATATGCCTATGTTTACGTTCAGCTCTTCCATTTTGCTGAGGAGTACCTACACAAGAGGTCTCATGAAGAACCCCCTCTTGCTGAAAGTAATTCGTCAGTCATAAATTCGGTGCCGTTATCACTACGGAAGCGTTGAACGGTGGTGTTAAACTGATTTTTAATCATGGCTAAGAAATTTTTCAAACGGATTGGTGCTTCGTTTTGTTAGTTAAGAGATAAATCCATACGCTGCGTGAGTAGTCATCGACAATCGTTAAAAAATAACGTGCACCACAATGTGAAGCAGAACGATAAGGACCCCATAAATCAGAATGAATTAACTCAAAAACTCTTGTAGTTTTATTGATGCTAGATGGAAATGGAGATCGTGTTTGCTTAGCGCGGAGACAAACATCACACGCCTTATTCGAAATATCAGAAGGAACAGAAACTGAAATATTTTTAAGAGAACCAACAACTTGAGGAGAAGGATGTCCCAAGCGATGATGCCACAACTCATAGGATGTATCCTCACGAGTCCGAACCGCTGCAACAAGCTCTGTTCTACGAAAGTAGAAGGTTCCGGCGTCCCGCTTACCCGCTCCAATCACCGTCCTCGAAGTGCGGTCCTGAATGACAAGAAAGTGATCAGCGAGTTGACGCACACAACAGTTCTCATCCATTAACTATCCTACTGCAATCAGATCAGTGGTTAGCGCTTCAACGAAATAGACTGATTTCAAAACCAGATTGGACCCTAAGACAACAATGCCTTCTTTTGTAGAAACCCTTTCACGACCATCAGCCAAGATAACAAGAACAAGAGGCATATCGCGAACAGCCGTTAAAAGCTCAAAATTTCCTGTTAAGTGATGAGACGCACCAGAGTCTAAAATCCAAGAAGAAACACATGACTTACCGGAGAGTTTTTCAGTGCTTGTGCTGGCGCCCCCATTCAAGAGATTCATCAACATACGCCACTGATCATCATTGAGACCACTTACACCATTGCGATCAGCATCCATGATTGTGTAATTCGCCTGGTGAGAGTTTGGTGTGGGAGGGACATGAACAGCATTGGCATAATTAATGTGACGCCCACGACTAGAGGAAGCACCTCCTCGACCACGACTAGTGATAGTCCTGCTTCTTGGTCGGTCACCCCACCATTCAGGATAGCCAAGAACAGCAAAGCAACTGTCGGAAGGATGACCAGAGCGTTTGTAATGCTTACACACAACATTAGGGTTGGAAACATCGTTACGAAAAGAAGTCGAGCGTGGCTTCACCTGTACCGCGTGAGCAGCAACTTCCGGCGTAGGTTCAGTTAGACGAGCAGTAGTCTTGAGATCTTCTTCTTGGCGAACAACGTTGTACACCTCCTCCAAGGGCTGAAGAGGCATACGAGAGACCAAAGTAGACCGCACGGTATGATAGTTATCATCGAGACCAGAAAGAAATTCTTGAACCTTATCACCCTCACGATCCTATTCTTGAAGAGTCCCAAGATCATACTCACACTTCCCACACTTGCAAACGCGCAAGGGACGATAGTGAGCCATGTTGTCCCAAATCCTATTGAGTTTGCCGAAGTAAGCCTCAATGGCGAGACCTCGTTGCTTGCAGTAGACCAACTCCGCCTTCAGCTGTTGAATGCGAGGACCATTAGTAACTGAAAACCGTTTCTTCAAGGTGTCCCATAAATCCTTAGCAACATCGCGGTGGGAGATAATGGAACGAAGAGACGGATCGATGGACATCTTGATCCAGGAAACAAGGAGCGCCTGAATTGTCCACCAATCATCGAGATCTGGAGAGCCTTCATTGGGTCGAGCGATAGAGCCATCGAGAAAACCAAACTTCTTGCAGGAAGAAAGAGCAGTTTTCTTTCCACAGGCCCATTCATCGTAGTTCGATCCCTTGAGTAAGGGATGAGAGCTCACAGCACCGGGGTTGTCAGCCGCGGTAAGGTCGTAAGGGGAGATCATACGGCGTGTCTCCACCATAGTCGGGTTCGTCGTAGTTTCGGTTGAGTTCGAGTTCGTCGGAGTAGCCATCGAGAAAACAGAAACAAAGAAGGAGAAACGAGAAAAAAAATGTTCAGAGCTCTGATACCATGAACAAATCGAGAAAAAAATTGTCCAAAGAGGTTTCTGATGTCTTATTCACAATGACGATTACAAAAATATATAGCTAGAAGCGTATATCTACTTTCCTAAAGACTTACAAAGAGGATCAATTATAGTTAATATACATGATGATGATTGATTTGGGATTGATATCCCATTATTGTTATTCTGTTTAGTAAGTTGTAACATAACAAATCAGGCTGATGATATCTACCTCCTTTTGGAATATACTGCCTTCTCAAATGCGACAAGTCTCGACATGTTTTGCTTAAATCGACGATTTCTAGATTACTCTGACGTTTTTTGCTGTTGTCTTGTGCAAGTTCCTTGATTTGGACCGAACTTGGAACATAAGAGCACACATGTGGCAAACAGTTATATTCAACATGTTCTCCAAGATCCAATTCTCTAAAGTATCCAGCCTCTCCGATGATGTTAATTGTTCTAAGCCTTTTATTAAACCCCATGGTGATTTTCTTCTCCTCGTCAATAACGAAACTCTCGTGTATTGCCCATGTGTTTATTCTCAAAAACATGCTCCACGACACTATTTCGTCTTCAAGCTTAGTTGTAGTCCATATCTCAAATCCATATACATGTGTCTCGTGGCGCTGAATTAAAGCTGCAAGCTTCTCTTCTTTAACACAAGATAAGATCATATATGCATGATCGCTAACGCTAAACGGCAGAGGCAGAAGCGGTCCAAATCTCTCTCTTGTAAAATCAAAACAGATCAAGTACTTGCTGTAGTCGTTTTTCCTTTTCTCAGCAGCCCAATATGTGTTTCCCTTGAGGGAAATGCCACTATTCTTATAAGGTATAAACCAGTGTGGAGTGACATCAAGAGTTGTCCATAAATCAGAGTCAAAATCGTAGATTTCATACCAAAAAAATTGGTGTACGTATTGATACCTATGATAATCTATAAATCTCAAGAATTTGTGGCTGCGACATGATTTCTTACTCACGTATCCGAGAGAGTAATTAAACCTATCCGTACCATACTTGTCCTTTCGATGAGTATATCGGGGTTTGATCCACCTTGTTTGCCCCAAATACGGATTCCAAACCACAAATCTAGTAACTGTAGTTTCGTTCAAGATGCACAACAGTAAACCCTCACAGTAAAAGACTTGAGATATCTCGACTTGACGCTCAGACATAAGTTTACCTCTAGGCTCTGTATATGGGTCAACGTCGTTTCTGACCACGACGCTCGTTAAATAAAGTTGGTTATTAATCAACGTGATCATTGTAGACTCCCCTTCTCTTGTTGTTGCTTTACTAATGTGCAATTTCGTAAAGCTCTCACTTCTTAAAAGAGTTCCCCACTTTTTGCAAGTTAATCTCAGTGTTTTCATAGATTTCAAGGGAACCCTAGACAGAATCTCTTCTATCAAATCCCTTGGAAGATTAGAGATCATCGTCGTCATTGTTTCAAAATGTCACTAGGGTTTTTTTTGTTGTAATTTAAGGGATAGATAGAAGTAAATATATCGAAGACACAAACCACTTAACAAAGGTAGGCCAATGGTGGGCTTGAGCTGAATTTCTCGTGGATACAAGTGTCAACCGCCGACAAAAAAGTGTTCAATTAAAATTTATCAATATTTTTAGTTTTTTTTTGTAATGTAACACCATCAATATACTTATAAACATTATTTTCTATAGATATTTATCAAGAAAATTTGGAAGGACTTATTTATTTCTCAGATTCTTTTATATAATATTTAAATTTAAAAATATATCTTCATGTTTGATCCTTTTTTTTTCTGTACATGTTAATTTTTCATTTTTTTTTTTGAGATTTATTAGATTTGATATTATTTAATAAGGTTAAAATTTTAATCTTAGCATGTAATGAAGAAAATAAAAAAATGAATCCCATCTAATTTTGAATAACAAATTCCTTATTTTTCTGATTTTATTATCTTCAATTCTATATTAATATTCTTGAAATACATTTGGCAATCTAACCTTTTTGTAGTTATATTTAATTACATGAAAAGTTTTTGGAAAAAAAAGTTTCCAAATTTTATCTAATTTCCAGAAATCTTTGTACCTAATTCAAACATAAATATATGATTCTCCTTTCACTTTTATTTGATCTTATATTTATTATTTTGAATTATTATATAATATATTTACTTAATAAATTTTGTAATTTTTTCTGCATAAGATATGTGATTTTCCTTTTTTTTTAAACGGACATATATTAGTCAGTCGATGAATAAAGAAAATATTTACTCAATGTCCCATATCGCATGAAAAATAGAACAATGGTTACACAAATGATTCAAAAAACGAATGAGTAAGGAGCTTAATTTATCAAGCATTCAAATTTACAAATTTTACTTGATTTACTCCGGTTTTTTATTTTAAAGAATTTAAACTTTTTAAAATTAAATTATTATTAATTCGGTGCTACGAGCGTAAAATATCATTTTATTATTTTGTTAACACTATGGTAAACGAGACTAAGGTATAAAGTCTTCTGTTTTTTGTATAGTGATCATCTTATTGTAAATTGTCTAGCTCTAAGTTTTGTTGTTGCTGAATCAAAAGTAATGTTTAGTTTTTGTCAATTGGTCTCATGCGTAGTTTAGTTTCTCAAGATTGTATTTCTGATTTGATTGATGAACTATCATCCGGTGGGCAAGAGAGTATAGTTTACTGTAGATTATCTAACCTGGTTTAGATTAGCTCTGCTCACTGATTCCTTTAGATTGTGATGTCTGAAGTGAATCCATATGGGTTTGAAGTAACTGTTTCAGTCTAGACTCTACTTGTTGGCTACTCTCTGTTCTGAGTGTATGTAAGTATGTTCTAATGTACAATGAAAAATGCAGGTGATCTACTGCACGAACTTGAACTGGAGTGCGGATGTAAACACTTAATTTGTTCAGTGGCTACTGATGGAATTATCAGGGTTTGGGTTATTAGAGAGATTAGAAGTTTCTTCTTTAATCTCTCCAATTTTTCCATCTGACTCTAAAGTCTTCTCTTCTGGATTAGAGTTTTGAGGATTTATTTTTTGTTCTATCTATTTTCGGAATTCACAAACGTGATATTTGATCCAAGGTTCTGTTTCATATTTGTTTTTTTTTTTACTCACTTACGCGTACACCGCATAGAAACTGATTTGAAGTAGGTTACTCTCTCAAGCTGACTTTAGTTTGATGAAGAACAACTGTAAAACGACGAGTATTTCGTCTTAAGAATCTAAAACAGCAAGGAGTTTTTTACAAGTGACTACATCTCAATAACAATGCCATTATGGGCCATGCATATTAGAGAGTTTGTCTCCAAGACATGGAGAAGGAGAACATACAATGGAAACATCAGATTACTGAAAATATTGGGTCGTTTAGCTTTGCGTGATTTACCTGTCTCAGAGAAAGCGCAGCAAAAAATTAGATAAGACAAACTTATATTACACTAAATTAGGCTTTCTAAATTGAGAAATGAAATATATAGACTCGTTTGTTATTCTGTCTAGTAACATAATAAATTAGGCTCATCTATCTCCTCTCTTAGATAACTAGTACTTCCTTCCCAAAAGCGGCAAGTCTCAACATGTTTTGATCAAATCGACGTGTTTCTAATTCGCTTTGACGTCTTTTGCTGTTGCCTTGTGCAGGTTCCTTGATTTGGACCGAACTTGGAACATAAGAGCACACATATGGCCAACAGTTAGGTTCGGCATGTTCTCCAAGATCAAATACTCTGAAGAAGTATCCAGCCTCTCCAATGATGTTAAATGTTTTGGGGTTGTGCTTAAACCCCATAGCGACTTTCTTCTCCTCGTCAATGACGAAACTATCCTGTATAATTGTCGCCGTATTTATTCTCAAGAACTTGCTCCACGACACCATTTTCGACGTAAAGCTTAGCTGTAATCCATATCTCAAGTTCATATCCACATGTCTCGTAGCGCTGAAATAAAGCCGCAAGCTTCTCTTCTCTAACACAAGATATTTTCATATAGATATACAGGATCCCTAACATGATCCCTAACGCTAATCGGCGGAGACAGAAGCGGTCCAAAACTCTCTTTTGTAAAATCAAAACAGATCAAGTGATTGCCGTAACCGTCTTTCCTTTTCACAGCAACCCAGTATGTGTTTCCCTTAAGGCAAACGCCATCACTATTATTAGGTATAAACCACCTCACAGTGAAAGACTTGAGATATCTTGACTTGACCCTCACACGTAAGTTTACCTTTAGGCTGTATATATGAGTCAACGTCTTTGTCAACAACGACACTCGTTAAATAAAGTTTGTAATCAATCAGCGTAATTATCGTAGACTCCCCTTCTCTTGTTGCTTTACCAATGTGCATCTTCCTAAAGCTCTCACTCCTTAGAAGGCACCTACCAACAAAATGAATGATTTGCTTAATATATTTCATAAAATATTCACATACATCTAAATCTATATTTATAACGTTAGGACCGACACCTTTTTCAGCAACCCCACTTTTATTCTCAGCATGTGGGTCACCCTATCTAATAACCAGTTTGTTATGTTGAAGAAGTTTTTAAAGCTTATTTACGTATCCTACAAATCTCCGCATAGTAGAAGTTCACTTTAATGACATAAGTGATCAAATCAAAAATATAGTTCATTTTTAATACATAAATGACCTAATCAATTCTTTTAAACTTCTGTGCATATACTATCATAATTCGTGAAACCAAACTGTTACAATATTTATGAATTAATATGATTACAAAGGATATGCTGTGACACAATTGGTTCTAATCAAATTATATGGTTTAAAAATATGGTTTGGGATAAAAGCCTTGTAGCGTGACAAAATAATGTATAATGTATAATGGATAATGTATAATATATAATGGTTTAGAAAGGGTATAATGTATAATGTTGTCTCATGCCTTCCAATTCTAAAAAAACGCCTAGCAACAAATTGAATGCTTGGCTAATATATTCTTTAAAATATTCAACACTACAACATAGTGTTTTGACTCATGTCTTCCATTTTAAATAAGACACTTAACAACAAAGTAATTGCGTAGCTAATATAACCACAAAAATATTTACATTTATCTATATATATATTTTATAAAATCATATAGTAACGAAAGATTTTCTGTAGTACATTTTTTTGTCAACAAAAGAATATCTCAAACGAGCTAATTGTGTTGTAAATTGTTTACATACAAAACATAATACAGAAAATTACGCGCTTAACGCGCCAAAAAATCTACATTTACATTTGCATTTCTAGAGATAAATGATAAAGAGAAAGGTGCAAATTCCTCCTTTAACACATTTGTTAAAATCAAAACCTATGTTTAATATATATAGCTTTGCTTTCCGTGTTCAACGGTCGGAAGAAGAAACAAAATTTGGAGTATTTTTGTTAATTTAAAATATATGTTTTATAAATATACGTTTGCTTTTCTTCTCATGTCTTCGGGTCTTAATAAGGCGGCTATCAACCAAGTGAATGTTTAGCTAATATATTCCTTTAAAAATTAACTCTTACCTAAACATATATTTTTTGAATTCATATCATAATAAAAACTCCACTGTAGCACATTAGTTATAATCCTTATCTATGTTTCATTTACATGGCTTTGAATTCCGGGTTCAAAGCCGGGCAGCAGAAATTCTTTTTTTTTTTTTTTTACTTAAAATAAGCATGTCTCTTATAATTCTAAGAATGCATCTAAAATAAAGTGAATGATTTGTTTAATATATCTCTTAAAATATTCATATATATATATATATATATAATTGTAACGCTACGACTGCCACCTTTCTTAGTGACCACACTTCTATTCTCAGCCTGTGGGGTCACTCTATCCGATACCCAGTTTTCTACGTCGAAGAGATTTTAAAGACTTGTTTACCGACCCTACAAATCTCCATGTGATATTTCCCTGTGTTTTGTCTTCATCTCAGTCATACGATTTCGACAATCACTTCTTGAAATGTCACCTATCTTAAAATTTTCACAGCTCTAGCACGCTTAACTGTGAAGTTCTCTCGAGATGGTTGACCAAAAATATAGGTTCACTTTAGGGACGTAGGTGACCATATCAATTATTTCAAACATCTCCGCATGCACCACTATATTTCCTGAAACTAAGCTGTTACAATATTTATGAATTAGTATGATTAGATAAGATATGTTGTAACATATTGGTTCTAATGAAATTCTATGGTTTAGAAATATGGTTTTCAAATCTGAGTTTAAATCCCGGTAGGAAAAAGAAATTATTTTTTAATTTTTTCTTAATTAAAACGCTATAATGTATCATGTTATCGTTTGCCTTCTGATTCTAAAAAAACACCTAGCAACATATAAAATGGATAATTTGAACCCTCTTAAAATGTCTATATCAGCAACTAAAAAACGCTTAGAAGAAGCCACCTCAGCTAATTTAGAAATCCTCTTTTCCTTATAATTTTGTTATAAATTTTCCCAAAAATATGAATAATCATACATACAAATAGACACTTTCGACGAAAAATAAAATAAAAATATACCTAACTTCTTCACATATCACCTGTGAAGATTCTTTCTTCAAAACGTTTTGTCCTCGCCTTCTTTTCTCTGTTATAGTATTCGCCCAGATTGAAATCTACAAATCTTACCATATCACACATCTCTCTCAAATCCGGCTGAGTTTGTATCCAAGGTTGAGGATTCAAAGATCGAATAATTCAGGTTTTTTTGTAGAATTCGAAATCAGGTTCGATTGGTATGACTATTGTTTGCACAAGTTGATTATCAAATGAGAGCAGGAAACGTTTTGTTAAGATGTTACCAAATTTGAGATCTGACGACAAGAAAACTGTGTATAAAAATAGAAACAAGTGAGAAGGCCTTTACCATCATGAAGCCTTGATGAACAGGAAACGAGAGATCGACATGGTAAGGTAACTTTGTTTTGTTGCGTTGTGATTGGCATTGGCAGAAACTTTGTTACTTGCTTCGTATGTTTAGCACTAATGTAAACAATATACAAATGATATCAGTCTGGTCGATGGGGTTCCAACGATCGCGGTCCCTGATGCGGTGCTTCAGGACTCTGTGCCTCTTTGGGATGATTTTTTGGTTGGTCGGTTTGCTTCGACGGCTCCTCATGTTGCTAAGATTCATGTCATTGTTAACAAGATTTGGCCGCTTGGCAACAAGACACTTCGTATTGATGTCTATGAGAACTTTGCTACTTCGGTTCGTTTACGTATTCGGGACGAGGCTACACGGCTTCGTGTTTTACAGCGAGGAATGTGGAATATTGCGGGTGTTCCGATGATGCTGACTAAGTGGTCTCCTCTCCCAGAAGATGCTCAGCCGGTGATAACATCAATGCCCCTATGTGTAACTTTAAAGAACGTTCCTCATTCTCTGTTTTCCTGGGAGGGTCTTGGTTTCTTGACTAGCCCGATAGGTAATCCTATTCGACTTCATCCTGATACGGAGCTCTGTAATAAGTTTGATGAGGCCAAGGTTTTTGTGGAGGTCAACTTAACGAACTCCTTGCCCAGTTTGTTTCGCTTTAAGCTAAATACGAAGGAGGATGTCACTATTGAGTTTCAGTATCCGTGGCTCCCTCCCCGTTGTTCTCGTTATCAAAAGTGGGGGCATTCAGGTGAGGGTTGTGTGACAGCTCCCATGTCTCCGAAACAAACGTTAGTTACTGACGTGGAGGAGGGTGAGATTGTTGCTCACACGGAGGCCCAAAAGACTGCTGTTTCTCCTCCCATTCAGGATACTGTTAACCCTGCGGGTTCTAGTTCTCCTCTTTCAGCTCCTATTAGCGTCTCATCTCAAAAGGTTGACGAGGATCAAACTGGTTGGTCTGTTGTCTCCCCTGGGAAAGGTTGTAAGAGTGCTGAGAAAGCTGTTATTCCGCCTGCGGCTGGTCATGACACCATGTTGGCGTCTCGGTTCTCTGTTCTTGGTGATGCAGGGGAGGGCTCTGAGGAAACTGCAGAGTCTGAGGAGATCCCTAACTCTATTTCTTCGTCGGTTCCCATTGTGGAGACTGTGAAGGGTAGCGGTGTCGGTGCAAAACAGAGTTCAGAGGGTGGCACTGTCCGCGCCTCTCTCCCACGTTAGTCAAAGCTCTTAACCAAATCATCTTCGGAGTCTCTCTCTCAGCAGACTAGGGGTGGTCCTCCTGTCATCTCGAGTAGAAAGAACTCTAAGAAGCGTCATTAATGTCCGGTTTTTTCTGGAACATGCGAGGTTTCAACAAATCTAAAAAATATTCTGTTGTTCTTGATTGGGTGCAAGCTGAATCCTTACAGTTTGGATGCTTACTGGAAACGCGTGTCCAGGAAAATAAGGCCACTCGAATCATTTCTTCAGTGTTTAGGGGTTGGTCTTCTATCACAAATTATGAATTCAGTCGTCTTGGGAGAATTTGGGTGGTTTGGAAGGAGGATGTGCGAGTTACTCCAGTTTTTAAGAGTGGACAGGTAGTTACTTGTTCTATTCTCATGCCGGGGGATACTCTTGAGTTTTTTTGTTTCTTTTGTCTATGCATCGAACCATACTGATGAAAGAAAGGAGCTGTGGTCCGATCTTATGTGTCACTATGACTCTCCATTGTTTGCCAATAAACCTTGGTTAGTTGTCGGTGATTTTAATGAAACTCTTGATAGTGAGGAGCATTCTAATTTTGAAGATTCCCCTACTGTCATGAGTGGTATGAGGGATTTTCAAGACGTGGTTCGGCATTGTGCTTTATCGGACATGACTTATCATGGTCCTCTGTTTACCTGGGGTAACAAGAGGGATGTTGGTTCTGTCTGTAAAAAATTGGATAGAGTTTTGGTCAGTGAGGCTTGGAGTCGCAATTTTGCTGATGCTTATGGTGTGTTTGAATCAGGCGGTGTTTCTGATCACCTTCGTTGTAGGTTTACTGTGGGAACTCAAATCAAGAAACCAAGAGGGCCATTCAAGTTCTCTAATGTTCTTCTGTCTTTACCAGAGTTTCAGTCCACAGTGCAATCCTTTTGGGATAATACTGACAGTCTTTTCCATTCCACCTCTGCAATGTTCCGTTTTGCTAAAAAGCTTAAGGCTGTCAAACCTTTGTCGGCAGAAACTTAGTAAGCTCACGGAGCAAGTGGAGGAGGCTCATAAGGTTCTTTGTGATTGTCAAACCGCCACTCTCTCCAACCCAACATCGGTATCTTTAGCGGCTGAAGCTGAGGCTTTCCAACATTGGGATCGTGTTTCTGATCTTGAGGAGAATTTTTTACATCAACGCTCCAAGCTTCATTGGATGTTAGTTGGTGACAAAAACAACAAATATTTTCACTCTGCTGTGAAGTCTAGACAGGCTTTAAATGCAATAAGGGAGATCACCTGTTCTGATGGATCGGTTGCTAAATCTCAGTCTGAGATTAAATAAGAGGCGGTGAGATTTTTTGAGGATTTTCTCACACATACACCGTCTGATTTTGTCGGTCTGAGTGTTGCTCAGCTGGAGCAGTTGGTTCCATTTCGTTGTTCTGATACTGATAACATTGGTTTGTTGCGGATGGTTTCAGCGGAGGAAGTCCGCACCACTCTGTTTAAAATGGCAGGGTGTAAGGCCCTTGGTCCAGACGGCTACACTGTCGAATTTTTCAAGCAAACTTGGCCAATTTTGGGAAATGATTTTACAGTTTCTGTTCAATATTTTTTCCTCAAGGAGTTTCTCCCTAAAGGGGTCAACTCGACAATATTAGCACTTATTCCTAAGAAGGAGGATTCCAAGGAAATGAAGGACTATCGCCCTATATCTTGCTGTAACATGCTTTACAAGGTTGTTTCAAAGATCATCGCTAATCGTTTGAAGACTATTCTACCATCCTTTATTGCTTCTAACCAGTCTGCTTTTATTAAAGATCAACTTATGATGGAGAATTTGCTGTTAGCTTCAGAACTGGTCAAGGATTATCATAAAGAATCTTTCTCCTCTTGTTGTATGATGAAGATTGATATTTCCAAGGCATTTGACTCAGTTCAGTGGCCTTTTTTGCTGAACATCCTTAAGGCCATCAATCTTCCTGCTGCTTTTATCCATTGGATCGAGCTTTGCATTGGGTCTGCTTCTTTCTCAGTTCAGGTTAATGGGGAGTTAGCCGGTTATTTTCAAAGTAACAGGGGGTTGCGTCAAGGTTTCTCTCTGTCTCCTTATCTCTTTGTTATTTGCATGAATGTCCTGTCTCTCATGCTTGACAAAGAAGCAGTTGATCGTCGTTTTGGCTATCATCCTCGGTGTAAGGCCCTCGGTCTTACCCATCTCTGTTTTGCCGACGACATCTTAGTCTTTACTGACGGGAGTGCTCGCTCAGTCGCTGAAACTTTGGATGTTTTTGATCAGTTTGCGGCTGCCTCTGGTCTTAAAATCAGTCTAGAGAAGTCTACTCTTTTCATGGCTGGTTCAACACCACAACAACAACAAGAAATCCTTCAACACTTTCCTTTTGCGGTTAGCTCTCTTCCTGTCCGGTATTTGGGTCTCCCGCTACTTACCGGGTCAATGACAAGAGCTGATTATTTGCCTCTCCTTGAACGCATACGCCTCCGTATAACCTCCTGGACGGGTCATTTCTATCTTTTGCGGGTCGTCTTCAGTTGATCAAGTCTGTGCTCTCTAGCCTTACCAACTTCTGGCTCTCTGCTTTCTGTCTGCCAAAGAAATGTTTGAAAGAGATTGATAGCTTATTCTCAGCCTTCTTGTGGTCAGGTCCGGATCTAAACTCTAAAAAAGCTAAGGTATCTTGGGTTGATGTGTGTAAGCCGACAAACGAGGGTGGTTTGGGTCTTCGACGTCTGTTTGATACAAACACAGTTAGTATTCTGAAACTTGTATGGCGTTTGGTCTCTACTGGATCCTCTTTGTGGGTCCGCTGGGTTCGTCACAACCTCATCCGAGCAGATTCTTTCTGGTCTGTTCGTGATACGAGTGTCAGTGGCTCCTGGATATGGAGGAAAATTCTGAAGTTTCGAAACTTGGGTAGATCCTTTCATAAAGTCGAGGTGAAAACCGGGCTTGATACTTCATTCTGGTTTGATGTTTGGTGCCCTCTTGGCCAACTATTTGCATTGTTTGGAGCTCGAGGGTGTATTGATATGGGGATTCCAAAACAGAGTATAGTGGTTGAGGCTCTCACTCTGCATCGCAGACGAATGCATCAGACAGAGCTACTAAACCAGCTCGAGGATGAGTTGCACTCTCTCCGCCTCTCAGTGCAGCCCCTTGGGTGTGATCGACCTCTTTGGCAACATAAGAATGGCTTCTACAAGTCTCAGTTCTCCACATCAGATACCTGGCACTTGGTTCGACAGCAACACCCTCTTTGTGTTTGGGCTCCCGGGGTTTGGTTCTCTCACTCAACACCAAAATACTCTTTTGTCTCTTGGCTCGCTTTTCAAAATAGACTCTCGACGGGTGATAAACTTGTTCAATGGAATGCGGATTCGAATGGTGATTGTGTTCTCTGCCAGGGGCATCAGGAAACACGAAACCACCTTTTCTTTTCTTGGTCCTACTCCTCTCAGGTTTGGTCTGCCTTGACTAGTGCTGTGTGATATGCTCAAATTTAACCCTGAGCTACTCTCTCAAATTAAGAGATCAATTGTATTACTTAGGGATCAAATCCACAGAGACTCCAGATTCACACAATAGACTTATTAATCTTTTAATTATGCTAAATCAAAATATTAATTTAAAAAAAATGCAGAAACATAAAAGTGTTGTAAATTCAGGAATTAAAAACGCTAGGCCTAGGGAAATTCTCAGGAATTTATGAAATATTAAATCAATCAATAAAATTAGGATTCAAGCAATTAAGATCAGATCTAGAACACTTTTGTAAAATAAATCAGTTCTCGCTGCAAATATTATCTAAATTTAAAACCAGAAAATCCAAATCTCTTTGCAAAATTCTAGGTAATAAATCAGCTTTAAAAACAAGTTTTGATTGTTCACAAAATCACTAAATCAAATCTCTTTGCAGAAAGTAATTTTGCTCATCAAAAGGTTTTATCAGGAAAATCAATTATATTCTCATATCAATTTATTTTTCTAAAGTATTAATTCTAGGTGATCAGTCAAGAATTAATATGAAGAACAACCTAAGATGAAGATCTAAAAAGATAAAGAATCCTAAAAATAACAGATCTAATAAAATATAAAAACCCTATAAAAAACCCTGAACCTAACAAGAGATCTACTCAGACATTATTAATGAAACAGAAACCATGGATAAAATAGATATCATTAAATTCAAAAGAGAAGAACAAAGGAGTTTAGAAAAGCTTCTCTCAACAGAGTTGAGTTCTTGTCTCTCCCAAAAGGCTCTCAGGGTCTCTCTCTCAAAAGGTGGCAGAAAATAAAACTTGGGTCTAAACAATGACCATAAAAATCCTATATATATTCCTAAAACACGAATGGGGACTAATGATGCAAATATGGAAACTTTGGGGCAGTTTTGTAAATCTACAAAACTTGTGGGAAAACTTCCGGTTTGTCTTGTGGCTCTGCATCGATCGACACTATGGCTGCATCGACCGATGCTTACTCTTGAACTGGTCTCCCAACTTCGCAGCTTCAACCTCAATGCTTGATTATACTCCAAATCCTCCTATTTAGCTCTATTATGCTCCTATCCATGCTAAATCCTATAAAGACTAAAAAAACTCTAAAAATACCAAAAAGACTCTATAAATAAGACTTATATCATGGCTAAAAACACCTAAAAACCATGATATATCAACTCCCTCAGACTTAGCCTTTGCTTTCCCTCAAGCAAAACATAAACTTAGACCTGTGAAAGAGGTTTGAAAACGCAGGAACTCATTTTCTTTTTAAAGTAATGCCATGATCATCCAAACCATAATCCATATGCTTAGCAGATAAATCCAAATCGAACTATCATGTACTTCTCTGTTGGCATTCATAGCGTCCCAAATTCAAACCAAATTCCACTATTTCCTCCATTAAGCCTTCATTGGTGGGACTCATCAATTTGATCAATGTCAAGAACCTTCTAGACTCATTCCCGTACAATACCATAACAAGCAAGATATAACTTTAACACCTGTGGTACTCTTTCTCTCCCCTATACTTATTCTATTTTATCTACCTTAGAGCTTTGCTTTGTTTTTTTTTTTTTTTACTATCTTTTTTTTCTCAAAGTTGTAGGCGAATAATGAGGTCATTGGTAATTTACCTATCCCTCGCTTCCAAGCTTTGTGTGATCATTTGACTCAAGAATAGAATAATGAGATCACATGTAATTTACCTACCTCTCTAAACTGATCAAAATCATATCATCTTTTATTCTCTTTTTTTTTTTAACAAAGCTCTCAGAAAAAATATTTCAAACTTTAAATAAGGGAGAGGAGTACCATTTTTTTCTTTTCTGAAATCTTACTTGTCAGGTATGAACAAGGAGTCAAGGTTTATGAACATCAATATCCTTGATGAGGTAAAAAGAAAAATGCATTAATTACCTCAGGCTTTTGTGGATTCTGTTGAAAATTTGGACGTCTCTGGTTTACTGGTCAGTCTTTGGATATTTCATTAGTCGGATTTTGGACTCAATCTTTAGCATTAATCAACCAAAGCAGTACACTAAAAAGAAAAATCATAGTTCCCAACAAAAATTTTGACTCAATAAAACAATTTTTTTTTTTTTTTTTTTCAATTTTTTCAAAAACAAAAACGTAGTTAGTAACTGCCTCCCCCAGACTTAAACAACACTGTCCCCAGTGTTATCAAGTAAGACATTGGCGAGGAAAAATAAACAAAAACGAATAAGTATTGAAATTGTGAACAAAATCGTGGTACCACACCGGATGTTCTGTGTTGACCGATGCTGATGGTGTGTCGGTCGATGCACTCTGCAGATGCAGAGAGTTCGAACATTACTCCTGAGTTAGCTGCGGTTAATTTGTGTTTTTCTCATTCCTTGGATGTTAGCACTGCTAAGAATCACTCAAACACAAGATTAAACGCAACATGATAGATAGAAGTTCATAATTCAATACAAATTCAAACTGATTCAAAGCAAAAATAAAAATGACTCAAAGTGGAAAAGAAAAACCTAAGAGTGGGTTGCCTCCCACTAAGCGCTTGTTTTCAGTCATTAGCTTGACTGTGTCGGATCTCAGGCATCCAGTGGATCGGAACAAGGCAATGAATGCTTCCGAGAAAATGTCCTCTTCATCCAAGGTGGTGCATAAGCTTTAGATGCATGAGATCTGCCAAGGATGTGAAGAACCGGACCAGGGCGGTATTGAGGTATGGGTGACTGTCTTTTATGTCCTGCAAAATCATCAACAGAAGAAACAAGCGCTCTACGATAATCTCGTGGCTTGGTTAACTGCAAAACAGTTTTTGTACCTTTGAAATTCTTATTGATGATAGGAGATGGTTTGGGTGAGGAAGATGTATACCTTGGCCTTACCTGTGGGTTCTTGGCTGTGGAATGGTGAGATTTCAGCTTGACAATTCTAGGACTTGCAACTAAGGAATCAACTTGAGTATCTTAGATTTTGGACAAGTCCGAACTGTCTCTGGAATGTGTGCATCGATCGATGTTGTGTCTGCAACTCGTGTCTCTTCAACGATTCTGCAACTTTCCTCAACTATCCGTGTTTCCATTACAAAAACGTCATCTACCAGCGACTTGTCATGGATCAGAACCTCATCATGGTCTCTAGTACTAATTAGATGATTTCCACTCCAATCTTCAAGTTTAACAGCTTGCTTACTCACTTTCTTAACAGTCTCCAACTCTTTGACATACCCAGCAGTAATGTCTCCATGAAGCTCAATGGTGGTTAGATAATCATCAGAAGCAATTTCCATAGAAAATGTCTGACCATCAATAGTGGGAACCCTTCTCATCTTGTCCATCTCAAAGTTCATAACCAAATCTTCTACATTCAAGGCTATGTGTCCCTTCTTAACATCAATGATGGCACCAGCTGTAGCCAAGAAAGAGCGTCCTAAGATGAGAGGATCATTAGGCTCTTGGTCATATTTCAGCACCACAAAGTCAGTGGGGATCATGCAATCTCCAATCTTGATTGGAATATCTTCTAAGCCACCTTCAGGAATCCTTCTGGATCAATCATCTAAAATAAGAGAGATCTTAGTAGGCTTGAAATCTGTCATCCCAAGTCTCACAGCAACAGAATGGGGCATCAAGTTAATACTAGAATCGAGATCACATAGTGAATGAGCAAACTTTTCTGTAGAGATAGAGCAATCAAGTACGAAACTTCCAGGATCTGGTAACTTCTCAGCAGTCCTGCACTGAATTACTGCACTCACTTCCTTAGAAACAACGACCTCCTGCTTCTTATCCTTCTTCCTCTGTGGAGTCTGCTTCAACAGAATCGAGCTGACATCCTTGGTTAGCAAAGCTCCTTCCTCAGGACTCAAACCATTAGTGACCATCCTCTTCACATACCGATTAATACCAGGAGAAAACTTGACTGCATCAATCAAAGGCATCTCTATCATCACCTTATCCATCATAGCTTTGCATCTAGCCTCTTCAATCTCCTGTTTGGACTGCCTAGGCTTAGGAAAAGGAACATTAGGCTTATAAGCTTGCTCTGAAGCAGGTGGAACTTGAGGAGAAACCGGAGCTGGTCGTGGGGTGTGTCGATCGACAATGGTGGTGCATCGATCGACGCTAGATATAGGTTGCATCGATCGATGCCGCTGTGCATCGGTCGATGCTTGTTCAACAGACGTATCTTCGTCTCCTCCCTTCACCAAAATCGCATTACAAGCATGGTTGGGGTTCTCAGTTCTTCTAGAAAGAAGTTCCTCTTGTCTTTTAACAGACCCAACAGTTTGAATCACTTGATTCTCCAGCTTCTTGACATGAGTGTTTAAAGCATCAAACTTCCCAGTCAGCTCAGTGTATACAGAATCAATCTTCCCATTGAAGTCTACTGTTAATTTTTGTTGACCTTCCAAAATCTGACCAATCATTGATTCCATCTTGCTCTCTGAATTGGGTGGAGGGAGGGGTTGGTAAGAAGAAGATCCATAAGTCCTTGTAAAGCCTCTGTTCTGTTGTTGCTCTGGTAATCTGGCTTAGGAGTGTAGCCTGAAAAGTTCCCACTATAAGACCTGTTGCCTTGCTGAGTGCCAAATTTATGTGCCTGATATCCAGCTCCATACACATAGTTGACATCTTCTTCTATAGTCTCTGGCTTTGGCTCAAAGTCTCAACATCTTCAGCAAAATGAACAGACTTCTTTCCCACAAGAAGATTGTGGACTGTATCCAACTTAGCATTCACCGCAGCAAACTGATTTGAACCATTGCCTTCATGTGCTCTTTTCCGCTCTAAGTCTGCATTCTTGGTGTTATTGCTTGATGCTAACCTTTCTATCAACTTTTCAGCCTCATCGGGGTACCTTGTCTTGAAGTTCCCATCACTAGCAGCATCCAAAGCCATCTGATAAATACCACTGAAGAAGATACTAATCAGCTGCACCTTTGAGAACCCATGATGCGGACAGTCTCTCTGATATGCCTTGAACCTCACCCAAGCAGCTTTGTAAGATTCAGCAGGTCCTTGTCTAAAGGTGGAGAGCTTAATCCTCAGCTCATCTGACATCACATCATCATAGAAGTAGTTGAGGAATGCCACCTTGATGTCATGCCAGGTCTTCAGAGATCCTGGTTTGAGTTGTCTTAGCCAATGAGAAGCTTCCCCAGCAAGAGAATAGGGGAAGAACTTGCAATAGAGATAGTCCTCTGTGACTCCATTAGCCTTTATGCTTGTGACTATATCCTCAAAGTGCTCAATGTGGTCTAGGGGCTTCTCATGCGGTAAGTTTTGGAATGGTCTTTGTCCAACAAGAGCGAAGTAAGCAGGCTTCAGCTCAAAATCATTCCTTGGGAATGGAGGAGGGACAAATGCGGAGCGGTTCTCATAGAACAAGTCTGGTCTGTTGAAGTCCGCAAGAGTCGTGACAAGCTCTCCATTGTTGTCCCGTCGCCTCTGAACATTCTCTGCATCGGCTCTGGCATTGCATCGATCGACGCCAACGTTGCGTCGGTCGATGCCTTCTTGGTTGCGTCGATCGATGATGTCGTTGCGTCGCTCGACGCCACATGCATCATCCTCAACCACGACGAGTTCTTCCTGAATAACTCGTCCTTCAGCATCAAGTTTCTGGCCTTGCTCGCTATACACATTACCCTCTCGATCTCTTAAAACTCCAGCCTCATCAGGTCTCAATATGATTGTATTGGCCATCTTCGCTGACTTGGCTGCTTTTGTGTTTTCACGCTCTAGTTGTCCTAACTCTTGGTTTGTAAGCTTAACAACTGGACCAGTAGGATTTTTCTGGGTGCTAGGCTTAGGCATGTACCTGAAACACACAAGAGAAAAGAAACAAAAGCGTGTGAGTAAAATAGAAAAATAAAAATCTAGACAAAATCAAAGACTTTAATCTAATGGTGAATCAAAAGAGACCTCGGCAACGGCGCCAAAATTTGATATGCTCAAATTTAACCCTGAGCTACTCTCTCAAATTAAGAGATCAATTGTAGTACTTAGGGATCAAATCCACAGAGACTCCAGATTCACACAATAAACTTATTAATCTTATAATTATGCTAAATAAAAATATTAATTTAAACAAAATGCAGAAACAGAATTAAAAAATGTTGTAAATTCAGGAATTAAAAACGCTAGGCCTAGGGAAATTCTCAGGAATTTATGAAATATTAAATCAATCAATAAAATTAGGATTCAAGCAATTAAGATCAGATCTAGAACTCTAAACACTTTTGTAAAATAAATCAGTTCTCACTGCAAATATTATCTAAATTTAAAACTAGAAAATCCAAATCTCTTTGCAAAATTCTAGGTAATAAATCAGCTTTAAAAACAAGTTAGATTGTTCACAAAATCACTAAATCAAATCTCTTTGCAGAAAGTAATTTGGCTCATCAAAAGGTTTTATCAGGAAAATCAATTATATTCTCATATCAATTTATTTTCCTAAAGTATTAATTCTAGGTGATAAATCAAGAATTAATATGAAGAACAACATAAGATGAAGATTTAGAAAGATAAAGAATCCTAAAAATAACAGATCTAATAAAATATAAAAACCCTATAAAAAACCCTGAACCTAACAAGAGATCTACTCAAACATGATTAATGAAACAGAAACCATGTATAAAATAGATATCATTAAATTCAAAAGAGAAGAACAAAGGAGTTTAGAAAAGCTTCTCTCAACAGAGCTGAGTTCTTGTCTCTCCCAAAAGGCTCTCAAGGTCTCTCTCTCAAAAGGTGGCAGAAAATAAAACTTGGGTCTAAACAATGACCATAAAAATCCTATATATATTCCTAAAACACGAATGGGGACTAATGATGCAAATATGGAAACTTTGGGGCAGTTTTGTAAATCTACAAAAATTGTGGGAAAACTTCCGATTTGTCTTGTGGCTCTGCATCGATCGACACTATGGCTGCATCGACCGATGCTTACTCTTGAACTGGTCTCCCATCTTCGCAGCCTCAGCCTCAATGCTTGATTATACCCCAAATCCTCCTATTTAGCTCCATTATGCTCCCATCCATGCTAAATCCTATAAAGACTCAAAAGACTCTAAAAATACCAAAAAGACTCTATAAATAAGACTTATATCATAGCTAAAAACACCTAAAAACCCTGATATATCACTGTGCTAAATACCAGGTTTACCACACATTGGGATCAGTTGGCCACTCTGCTCCTCGACTCCTCCACCCCTCGGCTCCATCTTTTTATCCTCCGTTATGCCTTTCAAACCTCGCTACACTGCATTTGGCGGGAATGAAATGCTAGACGACATGGTGAAGCTCCGACTCCACCTACCAGTCTCCTCCGTTTCATTGACAAAACTATCCGCAATCGACTCCTCACCTTGTTGACTGTTCCTGGCTACAAGAATGGTCTCCAGTTCTGGTTTCAAACACACCCCATCTAAGCTGCTTTTACTGCTCTATGTTTCTACCTCTATTTCTATACTCAGATAAAACGCTGCATTAAGTTGTACAACAGTCTTTTCTGGTGAATATAATTTAACATTCATAAAAAAAAAAAAAAGAAACAATATACAAATGCAGGCCTTAAAACTTTCGACAAAACGCTTCATGGTTTCTAACTAACACGGACCAACTATTATAAAGGTAACATTTACTCTGTTTAGCTCTTCGGGATCATTTAGGTTGGTAGAAGTTATATTCTGAATCAAAATAGCCTATGTAGTTGTACACACTTGAGATTAACTATGAATATTATTGCTTACAAGTTACAAATTGGTAAAAACGTGGTGGTCGCCAGACCATGTGAGTTACATTTGGTTGTTAGTGCGCCTACATCTTGAACGATTTTCTAATTTGGAATATTACCATAAGCATACTCGATTATTTAGATTACATATGTTCTCTAACTGTTACGTATTTGGAAATGTCATATTTGAACATTTATCCAGGCTTTTCAATGTCAAACTTTGTCATCTCTCAACTTCTCAAGCTCTTAGAAAAAGATATATTAAAGTGATGGTGGGATTAATTTACATCACTGTCAAGTGTGAGGTACTTCTCTGTTATAAATTGCTGCAGACTATTATTAGAAAACATTAAGTTTGCTTCTTTCTAACTATAAACTTCGGGTTTTCACAGCTTCATGAATGAGATAGGCAAATTTTCAAGTAAGTGTATGTAGAGGATGGAATAGCCACCACGGCTAGAGACCATATATTTCATAATTTCAATATATGTTTTTTTCCAGTTAATATACTAAAATCATGTAGGTCTAAAAACAGTGATTGGTTCTTGCACAACATTATGAAATTATTTGCATTTAAAATAGGCCTCAGAACAATGACTGGGACTTGCCCTTTTCCTTTTGCCCATGCTATATTTCAGAGATTCACACGAACAACAGAAATTTTCCTATGTATTGGTGGCATTATTCAAAGGTTTTGCATTGTTTCATCTATATCGATTTTATGTCCGGGCTTAGTTTTTGACTAATGATAGGATCAACCGATCATTTATATACTTATTTTATGGACCACCTACTTGATAATGTAAATGAAAGTTTACATAATGCTAAACACACAAGGTTAATTATCGTAGTGAGACGCATGAATCTGTAATGTACAGAGAATATTCGTCGGCCAAGATTTTATGTAATCTCACATAACTAATTATTTTTTTGTTTAGCTTATGTTTATTTCCAGGTTTATGTTTTTTGGAGAATACACTTAAAGTGACTATATGACATTTTCCAATACTCTATCCCAACAACTAAGAAATAATTATGTTGATGGGGTAGTAAGCACTATGGCAAGACTGTGTCACTTCTGTTTCCAACCAAAGAATAACCACGTTGGTTTTTTTAGTAACAAGTTTATAACACATCGTTGATATGTTAATTACAGTAAAATTATCAATTGTCAAAATATGTAAAAGGAATAAGATGAGACAAATTTATAAAAATAAACATTCAACATTTAAAAAAACATTTAGTACAATATCATATATACTTTTAAAATTAAAATGTTAAATACAACTTCACATGTTTTTGTAGCAGGTATATAAAAAAATTATTTAAAAAAAAACTAAGTAAACTAATTTTAAAATATATCAGTTATTAAAATACCTGGGCGTAGCCCGGATTTGTCCCTAGTAACACATAAAACTAGCAATTCAGAGAAATCTCAAGCTTAGATAAGCCATGGTCCTACACTCACCTTTGCCAAAGACAATTCTGACTCTAAAACGATAGATCTACGCTCCTACAACATTCCTAGCTTCAGATCACCCAAGAACATGTATGAACCTCCCAAGAACTCACCCAAAAGCATAAGAACAGTTTTCTCCCTTCTCTTCTCTCTAAAACGGCTTAAGTTGAACTAAACACGACCCAAAACTTCGTTATTCTCGACTTAAGGGTTTTTCCTAACCCCAAAACGCAGCGTTTAACTTAATCCGCTCGCGACCAAACCGGCCTTGCATCGATCGACACCACACTTACATAGATCGATGCACATCCTAAACCGGAATTTCGGTTCGCAGATGTTACAAATTCTAAGAATGCATCTACAATAAAGTGAATGATTTGCTTAATATATCTCAGAAAATATTCAAATATATTTAAATATATAATTGACGGTACAACTGCCACCTTTCTTAGTGACCACACTTCTATTCTCAGCCTGTGGGGTCACTCTATCTGATTCCCAGTTTGCTGCGTCGAAAATACTTTAATAACTTGTTTACCGACCCTACAAATATCCATGTGATATTTTTCCTTGTTTTGTCTTCACCTCAGTCATACGGTTTTGACAATCACTTCTTGAAAGGTTACCCATCTTAAAATTTTCACAGCTCTAGCACGCTTAACTGTGGATTTCTCTCGAGATGATTGACCAAAAATATAGGTTTACTTTAGTGAAATAGGTGACCAAATCAATTCTTTTAAATATCTCTGCATGCACCACCATATTTCGTGAAACTAAGCTGTTAAAATATTTACGAATTAGTATGATTAGAAAGGATATCTTGTAACACATTTGTTCTAATCAAATTCTATGGTTTAGAAATATGGTTTTCAAATCCGGGTTCAAAGCTCGGTAGGAAAATTTTCTTTGTTTTTATTTTTTCTTAATTAAAACGCTATAATGTATCATGTTGTCTTTTGCCTTCAGGTTCTAAAAATACACCTATCAACATATTGAATGCTTTGCTAATATATTCTCTAAAATATTCAACGGTATAACATATATAGTGCTTTGTCTCATGTCTTCCGTTTTAAATAAGACACTTAACAACAAAGTAATTGTGTAGCTAATATAAATATTTACATATATCTATATATATACTTTATAAAATCATATAGTAATAACGATAGATCTCCTGTAGTACATTTTTTTGTCAACAAAAGAATATCTCAAACGAACCAATTGGGTTGTAAATTGTTTACATACAAAACATGATGCGGAAAAATGTGCGCTTAACCCGCAAAAAAATCTGCCCTTACATTTGCATTTCTAGAGATAAATGATAAAGAGAAAGATGAAAATTCCTTTTGTCACACATTTGTTAAAATCAAAACCCATGTTTAATAAATATAGTTTTGCTTTCCATGTTCAACGGTCAGAAGCAGAAAAAAAATATAAATATACCATTGCTTTTCTTCTCATGTCTTCGGGTCTTAATAAAGCGGCTATCAACAAAGTGATTGTTTTGTTAATATATTCCTTTAAATATTAACTCTTATCTAAACATATATTTTATGAATTCATATCATAATAAAAATTCCGCTGTAGCAAATTGGTTATAATCCTTATATATGTTTCATTTACATGTTCAAAGTCCGGCAGCGGAAATTCTTTTTATTTTTTTTACTTTAATTAAGCATGTCTCTTTATAATTCTAAGAATGCATCTACAATAAAGTGTTTGCTTAATATATCTCTTAAAATATTCAAATATATCTAAATATATAATTGTAACGCTACGACTGCCACATTTCTTAGTTTTCACACTTCTTTTTTCAGCCTGTGGGGTCACTCTATCCGATACCTTGTTTGCTACGTCGAAGAGGCTTTAAACACTTGTTTACCGACCCTACAAATCTCCACATGATATTTCTCCATTTTTTGTCTCCACCTCAGTCATACGGTTTCGACAATCACTTCACGAAAGGTCATCCATCTTAAAATTTTCACAGCTCTAGCACGCTTAAATGTGGAGTTCTCTTGAGATGGTTGACCACAAATATAGGTTCACTTTAGTAACATAGGTGACCAAATCAATTCTTTTAAACATCTCTGCATACACCACCATATTTCGTGAAACTAAGCTATTACAATATTTATGTTTTAGTATGATTAGAAAGGATATGTTGTAACACATTGGTTCTATTCAAATTCTATGGTTTAGAGATGTGGTTTTCAAATCTGGGTTCAAAGCCCGCTAAGAAAAAAAATTTTGCTTTAAATTTTTTTTAATTAAAACTCTATAATGTATCATGCTGTCTTTTGCCTTCTGGTTCTAAAAAAACACCTTGCAGCATATTGAATGTTTTGCTAAAATATTCCCTAAAATATTCAACGGTATAACATATATAGTGTTTTGTCTCATGTCTTCCATTTTAAATAAGACACTTAACAACAAAGTAATTGCGTAGCTAATATAATCACAAAAATATTTACATATATCTATATATATACTTTATAAAATTATACAGTAATAACGAAAGATCTCCTACATTACTTTTTTTGTCAACAAAATAATATCTCAAACAAGCCAATTGGATTATAAATTGTTTACATAAAAAATATGATGCGGAAAAGTACGCGATTAACTTGCCAAAATTTCCGCCATTACATTTGCATTTCTAGAGATAAATGTAAAAGAAAAAGATGAAAATTCCTCTTGTAACACATTTGTTAAAATCAAAACCTATGTTTAATAAATATAGTTTTGCTTTCCGTGTTCAACGGTCAGAAGCGGGAAAAAAATTTGGAGTATTTTTGTTAATATAAAATAGGGATATGTTTTATAAATATACCTTTGCTTTTTCTTCTCTTGTCTTCGGATCATACTAATGCGGCTATCAACATAGTGAATGTTTAACTAATATATTCCTTTAAATATTAACTCTTATCTGAACATATATATTTATGAATACATATGATAATAAAAAATCCGCTGTAGCACATTGATTATAATCCTTATCTATGTTTCTACAATAAAATGAATGATTTGCTTAATATATCTCTTAAAATAATCAAATATATCTAAATATATAATTGTAACACTACGACTGCCACCTTTCTTAGTGACCACACTTCTACTCTCAGCCTGTGGGGTCACCCTATCTGATACCCAGTTTTCTACATCAAAGAGGCTTTAAAATCTTGTTTACTGATCCTATATATCTTCATGTGATATTTCCCCTTGTTTTGTCTTCACCTTAGTCATACGGTTTCGACAATCACTTCTCGAAAAGTCACCATCTCAAAATTTTCACAGCTCTAGCATGCTTAACAGTGGAGTTCTTTCGAGATGGTTGACCAAAAATATAGGTTCACTTTAGTGACATAGGTGACCAAATCAATTCTTTTAAACATCTCTGCACGCACCACCATATTTCGTGAAACAAAGCTGTTACAATATTTATGAATTAGTATGATTATATAGGATATGTTGTAACACATTGGTTCTAATCAAACTCTATGGTTTAGAAATATGGTTTTCAAATCTGGGTTCAAAGCCCGGTTGGGTACATCATGTTGTCTTTTGCCTTTTGGTTCTAAAAAACCACCTGGCAACATATTGAATGCTTTGCTAATATATTCCCGAAAATATTCAACGGTATAACATATATAGTGTATTGTCTCATGTCTTCCATTTTAAATAAGACACTTAACAACAAAGTAATTGCGCAGCTAATATAATCACAAAATATTTACATATATCTATATATATACTTTATAAAATCATATAGTAATAACGAAAGATCTCCTGCAGTACATTTTTTTTGTCAACAAAATAATATCTCAAACGAGCCAATTGGGTTATAAATTGTTTACATACAAAACATGATGCGGAAAAGTACGCGATTGATGCACCAAAATTTCCGCCATTACATTTGCATTTCTAGAGATAAATGTAAAAGAAAAAGATGAAAGTTCCTCTTGTAACACATTTGTTAAAATCAAAACCTATGTTTAATAAATATAGTTTTGCTTTCCGTGTTCAACGGTCAGAAGCGGGAAAAAAATTTGGAGTATTTTTGTTAATATAAAATAGGGATATGTTTTATAAATATACCTTTGCTTTTTCTTCTCTTGTCTTAGGATCATACTAATGCGACTATCAACATAGTGAATGTTTAACTAATATATTCCTTTAAATATTAACTCTTATGTGAACATATATATTTATGAATACATATGATAATAAAAAATCCGCTGTAGCACATTGATTATAATCCTTATCTATGTTTCTACAATAAAATGAATGATTTGCTTAATATATCTCTTAAAATAATCAAATATATCTAAATATATAATTGTAACACTACGACTGCCACCTTTCTTAGTGACCACACTTCTATTCTCAGCCTGTGGGGTCACCCTATCTGATACCCAGTTTTCTACATCAAAGAGGCTTTTAAATCTTGTTTACTGACCCAATATATCTTCACGTGATATTTCCCCTTGTTTTGTCTTCACCTTAGTCATACGGTTTCGACAATCACTTCTCGAAAAGTCACCATCTCAAAATTTTCACAGCTCTAGCATGCTTAACAGTGGAGTTCTTTCGAGATGGTTGACCAAAAATATAGGTTCACTTTAGTGACATAGGTGACCAAATCAATTCTTTTAAACATCTCTGCACACACCACCATATTTCGTGAAACAAAGCTGTTACAATATTTATGAATTAGTATGATTATATAGGATATGTTGTAACACATTGGTTCTAATCAAACTCTATGGTTTAGAAATATGGTTTTCAAATCTGGGTTCAAAGCCCGGTTGGGTACATCATGTTGTCTTTTGCCTTTTGGTTCTAAAAAACCACCTGGCAACATATTGAATGCTTTGCTAATATATTCCCTAAAATATTCAACGGTATAACATATATAGTGTATTGTCTCATGTCTTCCATTTTAAATAAGACACTTAACAACAAAGTAATTGCGCAGCTAATATAATCACAAAATATTTACATATATCTATATATATATATATTTTATAAAATCATATAGTAATAACGAAAGATCTCCTGCAGTACATTTTTTTTGTCAACAAAATAATATCTCAAACGAGCCAATTGGGTTATAAATTGTTTACATACAAAACATGATGCGGAAAAGTACGCGATTGATGCACCAAAATTTCCGCCATTACATTTGCATTTCTAGAGATAAATGTAAAAGTAAAAGATGAAAATTCCTCTTGTAACACATTTGTTAAAATCAAAACCTATGTTTAATAAATATAGTTTTGCTTTCCGTGTTCAACGGTCAGAAGCGGGAAAAAAATTTGGAGTATTTTTGTTAATATAAAATAGGGATATGTTTTATAAATATACCTTTGCCTTTTCTTCTCTTGTCTTCGGATCATACTAATGCGGCTATCAACATAGTGAATGTTTAACTAATATATTCCTTTAAATATTAACTCTTATCTAAACATATATTTATGAATACATATGATAATAAAAAATCCGCTGTAGCACATTGGTTATAATCCTTATCTATGTTTCATTTACATGGCTTTGAATTCCGGGTTCAAAGTCCGGCAACAGAAATTTCTGCCACCTTTCTTAGTGACCACACTTCTATTCTCAGCCTGTGGGGTCATCCTATCTGATACCTAGTTTGCTACATCAAAGAGGCGTTAAAAACTTGTTTACTGACCCTACAAATCTCCACGTGATATTTCCCCTTGTTTTGTCTTCACCTTAGTCATACAGTTTCGACAATCACTTCTCGAAAGGTCACCATCTCAAAATTTTCACAGCTCTAGCACGCTTAACAGTGGAGTTCTTTTGAGATGGTTGACCAAAAATATAGGTGACCAAATCAATTCTTTTAAACATCTCTGCATGCATAACCATATTTCGTTAAACAAAGCTGTTACAATATTTATGAATTAGTATGATTAGATAGGATATGTTGTAACACATTGGTTCTAATCAAACTCTATGGTTTTAGAAATATAGTTTTCAAATCTGGGTTCAAAGCCCGGTTGGAAAGAAAAATCTGGTTTTAATTTTTTTTCTGAACTAAAACGCTATAATTTATCATGTTGTCTTTTGCCTTTTGGTTCTAAAAAAACACCTAGCAACGTATTGAATGCTTTGCTAATATATTCCTTAAAATATTCAACGGTATAACATATATAGTGTTTTGTCTCATGTCTTCCGTTTTAAATAAGACACTTAACAACAAAGTAATTGCATAGCTAATATAATCACAAAAATATTTACATATATCTATATATATATTTTATAAAATCATATAGTAATAACGAAAGATCTCCTGCAGTACATTTTTTTTGTCAACAAAATAATATCTCAAACGAGCCAATTGGGTTATAAATTGTTTACATACTAAACATGATGCGGAAAAGTACGCGATTGATGCGTCAAAATTTCCGCCATTACATTTGCATTTCTAGAGATAAATGTAAAAGAGAAAGATGAAAATTCCCCATGTAGAACATTTTTTTAATAAATATAGTTTTGCTTTCCGTGTGAAACATATTATTTTGTATGGTTTGGAAGAATGATGTGATGATGTGATGGATGCAAGGTGTTTCAATTAACCTTATGTAGTTGTATCATAAAGGATGTCAAACCATAATGAGTGTGATGCAAGCAATCAGGATGTGAATACTTATCTAAGTCAAGCCAAATATAAAGGATGTTTGTCACTAACAACCTAATGATGATTATGAAATGCAGAATGTTAAGCTACTAAAACAAGATACTAGATGCAAAGTAAACAAAATGATCAAAGCAGTAATAGAATGAAACAAGAACAGAAATTAAACTAATGCAAAACAAGGAATGACACAGGATTAAACAGGAACTAAACGAAATGCAACAGGAAATGCAACTAGAATGAAACAGGGAATGAAACATAAAGATGCAGAACATAAAACAGGAACTCTGGAATGAGCTCGAGCAAGCACTCGATCGGATGCTCGATCGAGTGGATGGTCGAGTTGATGAACGAATGTCAGAAACAGAGCAAATATTGAAACAGAGCAGTAGTAAGCAAATAACAGGATTAAAACAGGGAAATCAATAATCAAAGAAAGGTCTTAAGGATGGATTCATGGGATGGACTCAAGCTATGGTTATCTAAATTGGTCAACAAACCTCAATCAACAATGAGCTATCTCTAGACAATGACCTTCTAATACATGTTAATCCATTCTCATGACAATAACAATCAAACCAAGATAGTTCTTAGACCTAGCTCTCACTAGCTATTACATATCAAAGCAGACATTAAACAACCAGATCATTAATGTCAAAAATCAAACAAAACATCTAATCTCTTAGCATGCTTCATGATAATCTCTAGTATTAGTCTTATCTAGCAACTTAGACATTGGTATGATGCTAAGAAGCTTAAGATCTACCCTTACCCTCTTAGTATAAGAATAGCATAAAGCATATCTAACCCAGAAGAGATATTAAGCAATCAATCTTGACCAATCCAAACAACCATAACCTTTATCCACCCTAATCCATCCTCAAGATCCTAAGCCACTACTCACAATCACAAAACATGATGAACAAAATCATAAACCCAGAAATCAATGAAACTTGCATTATTAGATAGATGAGATGAAGATATACAATATTGAAGAAGAAATCAAACTCAAATTCTCAATACTAAGAAAGTTATGAAACCAACAAGTATCAAAGATTTCTTTGTTTTTCTACAAAAGTGGCTAGAGAATCTAAGCAAAGAAGTGCAAAGAGTAGATAATTCCCAAAAGGGTAAATACTAGGTCTAGAATTGTACTCTAAAAAGTCTCTCCCTTGGTGGCTGCAGGGTACAAGGCCTTTTATAGGAAAAGGAAGGGAAGCCCTTAAAATGCTAAAAGACAAAATAGGTGGGCGGCTCGGTCAACTCGACTAGGTGCTCGGTCAAGTGCTGGTCGAGTGGCCTCTTCTTCTGCTTCTCCCATCCGGTCGAGTCCTTCTCCGCACACGGTCGAGTGTCTGGTCAAGTGGGTGGTCGAGTGGACTTCCGGACCTTGATTCTTCAGCTCCAAATCCCTTGTTTCCTTCTCTTGACAGCTCCAATCTTATTCAGCATCACTTCCATGCTCCTTAGGATCCAAAATCACCTGTTTATGCAAGAAACTATGCAAATGCAATGCAAATCTACTCTAATGCATAAACAGTTCTAAAGCTACACATTAATGGACAAATGAGATAGAAAATCATGCAAAAGATGTGAATATGCTAAGGGAAAACAGGGTAAAATATATGAACATCACCGTGTTCAACGGTCAGAAGCAGGAAAAAAAATTTGGTGTATTTATGTTAATTTAAAATATATGTTTTATAAATATATCTTTGCTTTTATTCTCATGTCTTTGGATCTTACTAAGGCGGCTATCAACAAAGTGAATGTTTAGCTAATATATTCCTTTAAAAATTAACTCTTATGTAAACATATATATTTATGAATACATATGATAATAAAAAATCTGCTGTAGCACATTGGTTATAATCTTTATCTATGTTTCCTTTACATGACTTTGAATTCCGGGTTCAAAGCCCAGCAGCGGAAATTCTTTTTATTTTTATTTTACTTAAATTAATTTGTCTCTTTATAATTCTAAGAATGCATCAACAATAAAGTGAATAATTTGCTTAAGATATCTTTTAAAATATTCAAATAAATCTAAATAAATAATTGTAACGCTACGAATGCCGCATTTCCTAGTGACCACACTTCTTTTTGCAGCCTGTAGGGTCACTCTATCCAATACCCAGTTTGCCACGTCGTAGAAGCTTTAAACACTTGTTTACCGACCCTACAAATCTTCACGTGATATTTCCCCGTGTTTTGTCTTCACCTCAGTCATACGGTTTCGACAATCACTTCTCGAAAGATCACCCATCTTAAAATTTTCACAGCTCTAGAATGCTTAACTGTGGAGTTCTCTCGAGATGGTTGACCAAAAATATAGGTTCACTTTAGTGACATAGGTGACCAAATCAATTTTTTTAAACATATCTGCATACACCACCATATTTCGTGAAACTAAGCGCTGTTACAATGATTATGATTAGTATGATTAGAAAGGATATGTTGTAACACATTGATTCTATTCAAATTCTATGGTTTAGAGATGTGGTTTTCAAATCTGGGTTCAAAGCCCAGTAGGAAAAAAAATTTTGTTTTTATTTTTTCTTAATTAAAAATCCATAATGTATCATGTTGTCTTTTGCCTTCTCGTTCTAAATAAACACCTAGCAACATATTGAATGCTTTGCTAATGTATTCCCTAAAATATTCAACAGTATAACATATATAGTGTTTTTTCTCATGTCTTCCGTTTTAAATAAGACACTTAACAACAAAGTAATTGCGTAGCTAATATAACCACAAAAATATTTACATATATCTATATATATACTTTATAAAATCATATAGTAATAACGAAAGATCTCCAGCAGTACATTTTTTTTTCAACAAAATAATATCTCAAACGAGCCAATTGGGTTATAAATTGTTTACATACAAAACATGATGCGGAAAAGTACGCGATTGACGCGCCAAAATTTCCGCCATTACATTTGCATTTCTAGTGATAAAAGATGAAAATTCCTCTTGTAACACATTTTATAAAATCAAAACTTATGTTTAATAAACATAGTTTTGCTTTCCGAGTTCAACGGTCGGAAGCAGGAAAAAAAATTTGGAGTATTTTTATTAATATAAAATATATGTTTTATAAATATACCTTTGCTTTTCTTCTCATGTCTTCGGATCTTACTAAGGCGGCTATCAACAAAGTGAATGTTTAGCTAATATATTCCTTTAAAAATTAACTCTTATCTAAACATATATATTTATGAATACATAAGATAATAAAAACTCCGTTGTAGCACATTGGTTATAATCCTTATCTATGTTTCATTTACATGGCTTTGAATTCCGGGTTCAAAGCGCCGCAGCGGAAATTCTTTTTATTTTTATTTTACTGAAATTAAGCTGTCTCTTTATAATTCTAAGAATGCATCTACAATAAAGTGAATAATTTGCTTAAGATATCTTTTAAAATATTCAAATAAATCTAAATATATAATTGTAACGCTACGAATGCCGCATTTCCTAGTGACCACACTTCTTTTCGCAGCCTGAAGGGTCACTCTATCTGATACCCAGATTGCCACGTTGTAGAAGCTTTAAACACTTGTTTACCGACCCTACAAATCTTCACGTGATATTTCCCCGTGTTTTTTCTTCACCTCAGTCATACGGTTTCGACAATCACTTCTCGAAAGATCACCCATCTTAAAATTCTCACAGCTCTAGCATGCTTAACGGTGGAGTTCTCTCGAGATGGTTGACCAAAAATATAGGTTCACTTTAGTGACATAGGTGACCAAATCAATTTTTTTAAACATATCTGCATACACCACCATATTTCGTGAAATTAAGCGCTGTTACAATGTTTATGATTTAGTATGATTAGAAAGGATATGTTGTAACACATTGATTCTATTCAAATTCTATGGTTTAGAGATGTGGTTTTCAAATCTGGGTTCAAAGCCCGATAGGAAAACAAATTTTGTTTTTATTTTTTCTTAATTAAAACTCCATAATGTATCATGTTGTCTTTTGCCTTCTCGTTCTAAATAAACACCTAGCAACATATTGAATGCTTTGCTAATGTATTCCCTAAAATATTCAACAGTATAACATATATAGTGTTTTTTCTCATGTCTTCCGCTTTAAATAAGACACTTAACAACAAAGTAATTACGTAGCTAATATAATCACAAAAATATTTACATATATCTATATATATACTTTATAAAATCATATAGTAATAACGAAAGATATCCAGCAGTACATTTTTTTTGTCAACAAAATAATATCTCAAACGAGCCAATTGGGTTATAAATTGTTTACATACAAAACATGATGCGGAAAAGTACGCGATTGACGCGCCAAAATTTCCGCCATTACATTTGCATTTCTAGTGATAAAAGATGAAAATTCCTCTTGTAACACATTTTATAAAATCAAAACTTATGTTTAATAAACATAGTTTTGCTTTCCGAGTTCAACGGTCGGAAGCAGGAAAAAAAATTTGGAGTATTTTTATTAATATAAAATATATGGTTTATAAATATACCTTTGCTTTTCTTCTCATGTCTTCGGATCTTACTAAGGCGGCTATCAACAAAGTGAATGTTTAGCTAATATATTCCTTTAAAAATTAACTCTTATCTAAACAAATATATTTATGAATACATATGATAATAATAAATCCGCTGTAGCACATTGGTTATAATCCTTATCTATGTTTCCTTTACATGGCTTTGAATTCCGGGTTCAAAGCCCGGCAGCAGAAATTCTTTTTATTATTATTTTACTGAAATTAAGCTGTCTCCTACAAATCTTCACGTGATATTTTCCCGTGTTTTTTCTTCACCTCAGTCATACGGTTTCGACAATCACTTCTCAAAAGATCACCCATCTTAAAATTCTCACAGCTCTAGCATGCTTAACTGTGGAGTTCACTCGAGATGGTTGACCAAAAATATAGGTTCACTTTAGTGACATAGGTGACCAAATCAATTTTTTTAAAACATATCTTCATACACCACCATATTTCGTGAAACAAAGCGCTGTTACAATGTTTATGATTTAGTATGATTAGAAAGGATATGTTGTAACACATTGATTCTATTCAAATTCTATGGTTTAGAGATGTGGTTTGCAAAGCCCGGTAGGAAAAAAAATGTTGTTTTTATTTTTTCTTAATTAAAACTCCATAATGCATCATGTTGTCTTTTGCCTTCTTGTTCTAAATAAACACCTAGCAACATATTGAATGCTTTGCTAATGTATTCCCTAAAATATTCATCGGTATAACATATATAGTGTTTTTTTCTCATGTCTTCCGTTTTAAATAAGACACTTAACAACAAAGTAATTGCGTAGCTAATATAATCACAAAAAATATTTACATATATCTATATATATATATATATACTTTATAAAATCATATAGTAATAACGAAAGATCTCCAGCAGTACATTTTTTTTGTCCACAAAATAATATCTCAAACGAGCCAATTGGGTTATAAATTGTTTACATACAAAACATGATGCGGAAAAGTACGCGATTGATGCGCCAAAATTTCCGCCATTACATTTGCATTTCTAGTGATAAATGTAAAAGAGAAAGATGAGAATTCCTCTTGTAACACATTTTATAAAATCAAAACTTATGTTTAATAAATATAGTTTTGCTTTTCGAGTTCAACGGTCGGAAGCAGGAAAAAAAATTTGGAGTATTTTTATTAATATAAAATATATGTTTTATAAATATACATTTACTTTTCTTCTCATGTCTTCGGATCTTACTAAGCCGGCTATCAACAAAGTGAATGTTTAGCTAATATATTCCTTTAAAAATTAACTCTTATCTAAACATATATATTTATGAATACATATGATAATAAAAAATCCGCTGTAGCACATTGGTTATAATCCTTATCTATGTTTCCTTTACATGGCTTTGAATTCCGGGTTCAAAGCCCTGCAGCGGAAATTCTTTTTATTTTTATTTTACTGAAATTAAGCTGTCTCTTTATAATTCTAAGAATGCATCTACAATAAAGTGAATATTTTGCTTAAGATATCTTTTAAAATATTCAAATATGTATCACCCGCGAACCGAAATCCCGGTTTAGGGATTGCATCGGTCGATGCAGAAGATGCATCGGTCGATGCAAGGTCGGGTTTATGCGTTTTGACTTAAGTTAAACGCTGCGTTTTGGGTAAAGAAAACCCTTAACTCGAGTGTTTTGTCTCATTCGGGAGTTTAGCCGTTCTTGAGAGAAAACAGAAGAGAGAAAAGTTCCCTAAGTGTTCTTGGTGATTTCTGGAGATTTGAGGCTGTTCCTGTAGAGATCTGTAGCTGGGATCGTTGTAGGAGCTTCCTAGGAGCGTTGTTTTGTTTGTTTAAGGTTCAGAATCGTCTTGGCAAAGGTAAGTGCAGGACCATGACTTATCTAAGCTAGAGAACTCTCTAATTTGCTTGTTGTGTGTTGTTAGACTTGTTAGATTGATAATTGGGACGTTAGGAAGTTTTCTTGTGGCTTGGGATCGAGTTTTGTGGTTGTAGGAACGAAGATCCGGCGAGAAGCTTCGGGGAAAACACGATGCTCGGCATTGCATTGGTGGATGCATATCTTGCGTCGGTCGATGCAAGTGCGAGGACGGCGCGTAAAATTTAGGGTTTTCGTGTTATGTCGAGCATGCGTCGGTCGATGCAGTTTGGGTGTCGGTCGATGCAGCCCTTGTGTCGGTCGATGCATCCCCATGTGGTGTCGGTCGATGCAGAGTCCTGGTTGTTATTTGTTGTCTGTTGATTGTTGCTTGCTGGTTAGAGATGACTCTATTGCTTGTGTGTATAGCCCAGTAGATGGGAGGATTGCCTTACTGAGTGTTTTTTAAATACTTATGCATTGCAATATGTGTTTGTGGTGCAGGTAAAGGCAAAGTGTGATCGTGGAATCAAGGCAATGAAAAGGAGGATGTTCTAGGGACTCGATTGGATGTTGTCTGGCATTGCTAGGTTGCTAGAGTTGGGTCATTAGAAACATTTCTAGGTTGCTGGTTTCATGTTTTCTGATGATTGGTTATTGGATATGAGTTATGTTATAATATTGGTTATTATTGGAAATTTATTGGTATTGTTTATTTCCGCTGTTGGTTGTGATTGTGGTGTGGTGGCTAGTGGGTATGGGACCACTAGTTGTAGTTTATTTATTATTATTAATTATATATTTTTATTATTTAATATTAAAAAAAAAAACGGGTTGGGTCATTTCAGTTTGGTATCAGAGCCCTTACGGTTCTAGGTTTGGGTTCACTAGGTTTCTGTTGTTGATGTTGGGATTGCATGTCTTGATTGATTATGTGAGTTAGTCAATTGTGTGTGGCATGGAGTCCTAGAACATCCTCTTCGAGCCTACAGTGTGATTCCACAGTGAGTTTATGTTTTTGTGTTATGTATAAATTGTGTGCTTAGCCTTCTGTTCATGGTAGTGCAGATGGTTAGGGGGGTGTTGTTACTGGTCGTGGTCATGGACGCGGACGTGGTCGTGGACGCGGACGTGGTCGTGGTAGGGGTAGAGTCCCAGTGGTTAGTGAGACCGAGGACCAGAGTGTGACAGCAGAGGGTGTTGGCGAGTCGCAGGGTGTCCAGGGGGATTCCGTGAGTGTGGCCGGAGGGGGCGGTGTTGATGCTCCAGTAGTCGGTGATGTTAGGGCCCTAGGTGTGGGTGTCCCAGTGGGTGGAGTCCCTGGTGTCGACCTTGCGGGTTTGCTGGCACAGTTGCTAGAGCGGTTGCCGCCAGTGGCACCGGCTCAGGCTCAGGTAGTGCCACCAGTGGTGGCGGAGGAGCGGCAGCCAGTGGCTGTGGATGTAGGGGTCCATTCTCGTTATATCAGCATGCTGACAGAGATGGGCCGTATTCGTACCGAGCAGTTTCTGGGAGGTACTGATCCTACCGCTGCGGAGGCATGGAGGACGAGTGTGGAACGTAACTTCCATACTCTGAGATGTCCTGAGGAGTTTTGGGTGGACATTGGGGTCCACCATTTGACTGGTGATGCACAGTTGTGGTGGAGTTCTGTGGCAGCCAGGAGAGTGCAGAGGAAGATGTCTTGGGCTGACTTCGTCTTGGAGTTCAACCGCAAGTATTTCCCTAGAGAGGCACTGGATAGGTTGGAGGTGCAGTTCCTTCAGCTAGCTCAGGGAACTCGGTCAGTGCGGGAGCTTCACTTGGAGTTCAGTCGACTTCTGAGGTATGGGGGTCGGGATATGGAGTCTGAGGAGGCTCAGATCAGGAGGTTTTTGAGGGCCCTACGTGATGATTTGAGGGTTCACTGTAGAGGGCGGAGTTATGCTACGCGTGCAGAGCTGGTTGAGACTGCAGCAGGGATTGAGGAGGATATCCGGACACAGTCAGTGGCGGTTAGTCCAGCAGTTCAGCCTAGTAGGGCTCAGCAGCAGGGTGGTTCTAGCAGGGGCGGTAAGCCTGCGCAGGGAACCAAGAGGAGGTGGGAGGCTACGCAGAGGCTTGAGTGGTGCATGTTGCTTCGGTTGTGGGAGCTAGGATCACCGGATTGCTAGCTGTCCCAAGAGGAGTGCTCTGACGGCAGGGAGCCAGGGCACATCAGGCCCTTGTGTTTCCAAGTTGCAGCCGGTAGCAATGGCAGCGTTGCAGCAGGTGCAGCCTGGAGGGCAGCAGGTGGCACGGATTGAGTAGGCGCCACGGGTTTCACGACTGCAGAGACTAGTCGAACCAGTGCTGGGGCGATCACAAGTATAATTTCTGGTACTTAATCTTTGTGAATTCTTAGTAAGTGCAGATTTTATGTTGTCCTGTGATAAAGTGTTAGGTTCTCAACACATGAGGTTTGTGTAGGGACCTTGTTGGTGGGCGGGTTTAAGTCCCACGTTATGTTTGATTCTGGAGCTTCTCATAGCTTCATTACTCCGGAGTATGCAGAGAGTGCGGGAATCAGAGGGGACCCTACAAATCTTCACGTGATATTTCCCCGTGTTTTTTCTTCACGTCAGTCATACGGTTTCAACAATCACTTCTCGAAAGATCACCCATCTTAAAATTTTCACAGCTCTAGCATGCTTAACTGTGGAGTTCTCTCGAGATGGTTGACCAAAAATATAGGTTCACTTTAGTGACATAGGTGACCAAATCAATTTTTTTAAACATATCTGCATACACCACCATATTTCATGAAACTAAGCGCTATTACAATATTTATGATTTAGTATGATTAGAAAGGATATGTTGTAACACATTGATTCTATTCAAATTCTATGGTTTAGAGATGTGGTTTTCAAATCTGGGTTCAAAGCACAGTAGGAAAAAAAATTTTGTTTTTATTTTTTCTTAATTAAAACTCCATAATGCATCATGTTGTCTTTTGCCTTCTTGTTCTAAATAAACACCTAGCAACATATTGAATGCTTTGCTAATATATTCCCTAAATTATTCAATGGTATAACATATATAGTGTTTTGTTGTAACATCCGTGTTCCGGGATTAGAGTTTAGGATGTGTTGAGTAAACCAATGGAATGAATTTTAATTGATTTTGGTTTAATTAAATCCTGGTTTAATCTAATTAAACCAAAAATCCCTAATTTTCTCTCATGTCACGCCTCCTCTCTTCTTTTGTGCTTTTGTCGACATTGACATTGAGAGAGAGTGAGAGAAAGTGTGAGAACCCTTGGTTTTATGGTGTAAAGGAGGAAGAGAAGAAGATCAAACTTTTTCCTTAGAGCAAAGAGAGAAACAGAGCTGTTAGGGTTTGGGAGAAGGAGGATCCGATTGGTCAAATCGTTTCGAAAGGTATTGATATTTGGTAAGGTTGTAGATAAGAGATTTTCGTACACTCTCCTTTTTACAGAAGTGAATTTGAGTTAATATTCTATGAGATATTGGCAGTTTCATGGGAAGTTTCGTTTCAGTCGTGGATTGAGACCAGCGGGTGTTTCGGGATCGATTGCGGTTCCATCTGAGATACGATCATGCTGAAATTTTGTGGGACGATTCGAGATGTATAGATCTTGCTTTTCACCGGAGGGATTAGAAAGTTAACGGTTCGTTTTGATTTCGTGGTTTCACTTGTGAGGTTGTTCTTTTCTGATTTTTCTGGCAGTTTGTTTTCAATGTTTGTTTATTGTTGTGATCGGTTGTAGGAGCGAGTTTGGTTGTTCTTGGATATTGGAGAGCCTCTCATTTGGTTTTTGTTATTTTCTTGAATCACTTGTTAAGGTGAGTGCGTGACCATGAGCTTATCTAAGCGATTGGGTTGTATGACTTATTTTGTGTGATGATGTGTAGGTGTGGTGAAAGTGTTATTGGTTGTTCTGTTTAATGGTTGGTTTGTTATATTCTATTTGTAGTTGTACTCTTGATTTGCTTGTGTGTATAGCTCGTAGATGGGAGGATCGCCTCACTGGGTATTTCTGGTAATACTCACGCATCTCATTGTGTTTGTGGTGCAGGTATAGGCAAAGTGTGACCGTGGGATCATGGCAATGAAAGGAGGATGTTCTAGTGGCTCGCTTGGTTGTTGTCTGGATTTTGTTAGGTCGCTAGAGTTGAGTCCTAGAATGTTATTTAGGATTGCTGGTTCTTTGATTTATGTTGATTGGATCTTTAGTTTATGGTTTTGGAATTATTATGGTTTATTGGTTATTGGTTTATTGGTTATTTATTGGTTTTATTATTTCCGCTGTTTGGTGTGATTGTGGTTAGGTGCCTAGTGGGTAAGGGAGCACTAGCTTACTTGTTTATTATTATATTATATTTATATATTTATTATTTATTATTATTATTTATTATTATTTATTAAAAAAAAACGGGTCAGGTCGTTTCATTTGTCTCATGTCTTCCGTTTTAAATAAGACACTTAACAACAAAGTAATTGCGTAGATAATATAATCACAAAAATATTTACATATATCTATATATATACTTTATAAAATCATATAGTAATAACGAAAGATCTCCTGTAGTACATTTTTTTGTCAACTAAATATTATGTTAAACGAGCCAATTGGGTTATAAATTGTTTACATACAAAACATAATGCGGAAAAGTACGCGATTGACGCTCCAAAATTTCCGCCAATACATTTGCATTTCTAGAGATAAATGTAAAAGAGAAAGATGAAAATTCATCTTGTACCGCATTTTTTCAAATCAAAACTTATGTTTAATAAATATAGTTTTGCTTTCCGTGTTCAACGGTCGGAAGCAGGAAAAACAATTTGGAGTATTTATGTTAATTTAAATTATATGTTTTATAAATATACCTTTGTTTTTCTTCTCATGTTTTTGGGTCTTATTAAGGCGGCTATCAATAAAGTGTATGTTTAGCTAAAGTATTCCTTTAAATATCAACTCATATTTAAACATATATTTTATGAATGCATATAATAACAAAAAAAAATCCGCTGTAGCACATTGGTTATAATCCTTATCTATGTTTCATTTACATGGCTTTGAATTCCGGGTTCAAAGCCCGGCAGCGGAAATTCTATTTATTTATATTTTACTTAAATTAAGCATGTCTCTTTATAATTCTAAGAAGGCATCTACAATAAAGTGAATAATTTGCTTAATATATCTCTTAAAATATTCAAATAAAATATATATTTGTAACACTACGAGTGCCGCATTTCCTAGTGACCACACTTCTTTTCTCAGCTTGTAGGATCACTCTATCCGATACCCAGTTTGCCACGTCAGAGAGGCTTTAAACACTTGTTTACCGACCCTACAAATCTCCACCTGATATTTCCCCGTTTTTTGTCTTCACCTCAGTCACACGGTTTCGACAATCACTTCTTGAAAGATCACCCATCTTAAAATTTTCACAGCCCTAGCACGTTTAACTGTGGAGTTCTCTTGAGATGGTTGACCAAAAATATAGGTTCACTTTTGTGACATAGGTGACCAAATCAATTTTTTTAAACATATCTGCATACACCACCATATTTTGTGAAACTAAGCTGTTGCAATATTTATGATTTAGTATGATTAGAAAGGATATGTTGTAACACATTGATTCTATTCAAATTCTATGGTTTAGAGATGTGGTTTTCAAATCTGGGTTCAAAGCCTGGTAGGAAAAAAAATTTTGATTTTTTTTTTTCTTAATTAAAACTCCATAATGTATCATGTTGTCTTTTGCCTTCTCTTTCTAAATAAACACCTAGCAACATATTGAATGTTTTGCTAATGTATTCCCTAAACTATTCAACGGTATAACATATATAGTGTTTTGTCTCATGTCTTCCGTTTTAAATAAGACACTTAACAACAAACTAATTGCGTGGCAAGCTGTCTCTTTATAATTCTAAGAATGCATCTACAATAAAGTGAATAAATTGCTTAAGATATCTTTTAAAATATTCAAATATATCTAAATATATAATTGTAACGCTACAACTGCCGAATTTTGAAACATCCGCGAACCGGAATCCCGGTTTGGGATGTGCATCGATCGATGCTGGAGGAGCATCAGTCGATGCTGACTCTTTTTCCTGCGTTTTGACTTAAGTTAAACGCTGCGTTTTGGGCAAAAGGGAAAGAAAAACCCTTAAGTCGTTCATTTTGTCTCATTAGACGACTTTGGCCGTTTTTGAGAGAAAAGAGGGGAGAAAAAGTGTTCTTGAGTGTTCTTGAGTGTTCTTGGTGATTCCTGGTGTTTGGAGGCGTTTCCTGTAGAGATCTGTAGCTGAGATCGTTGTAGGAGCTTCCTAGGAGCGTGTTCTTGATTGTTTAAGGTTCAGAAACTTCTTGGCAAAGGTAAGTGCATGACCATGGCTTATCTAAGCTGGAGAATACTCTGATCTGTTTGTTTCTGTGTTGTTAGGCTTGCTAGTATGTTATTTGAGGCGTTAGGAAGCTTTCTTGTGGCTTGGGATAGATTCTTGTGGTTGCAGGAGCGAAGATCCGGCGAGAAGCTTCGGGGAAAACAATGCTCGGCATGAGCATCGGTCGATGCACTATGTGCGTCGGTCGATGCTAGTGCGAGGATGGCGCGGATTGACCTAGGAGCATCGGTCGATGCCAGGTGGAGGCGTTGGTCGATACGATTAGGGTTTTCGCGTGATGTCGAGCATGTGTCGATCGATGCAAGTGGAAGCATCGGTCGATGCAAGTGAACCTGGTGTCGACCGATGCATACCTTGTGTCGGTCGATGCTGGTCCCTGATGGTGTCGGTCGATGCAACCTTTGTGTCGGTCGATGCAGAGCCTGGCTTGTTTGTTGATTGTTGTTTGATGGTTAGAGTATCTCTATTGCATGTGTGTATAGCCCAGTAGATGGGAGGATTGCCTTACTGAGTGTTTATAAAATACTCATGCATTGCAATTTGTGTTTGTGCTGCAGGTAAAGGCAAAGTGTGATCGTGGAATCAAGGCAATGAAGAGGAGGATGTTCTAGTGGTTCGCTTGGTTGTCTGGCTTCTGTTAGGTGGCTAGAGTTGAGTCCTAGAATGTTGTTTAGAATTGCTGGTTCTCTGGTTTATGCTGTTTGGATCATTAGGTTATGATTTGGAATTAATGTTGGTTATTGGTTATTATTTATTGAATTATTTGTTGGATATTGGTATCTGTTATTTCCGCTGTTGGTTGTGTTTGTGGTTAGGTGGCTAGTGGGTATGGGACCACTAGCTGTAGTTATTTATTATTATTATTTATTATTTATTAAATTAAAAAAAACGGGTCAGGTCGTTTCAGTTTGGTATCAGAGCCCTTACGGTTCTAGGTTTGGGTTCACTATGTTTCTGTTGTGATGTTTGGGATTTGTATATCTTGAATGATTATGTGAGTTAGTCAATTGTGTGTGGCATGGAGTCCTAGAACATCCTCTTCGAGCCTACAGTGTGATTCCACGGTGAGTTTATGATTTTGTGTTATGTTAATTGTGTGCTTAGCCTTCTGTTCATGGTAGTGAAGATGGTTAGAAAGATGCTCTTGCTGGTCGTGGTCGTGGTCGTGGTCGTGGACGCGGACGTGGTCGTGGACGCGGATATGGTCGTGGACGCGGACGTGGTCGTGGTAGGGGGAGAGCCCTAGTGGTTAGTGAGACCAAGGACCAGAGTGTGACAGCAGAGGGTGTTGGCGAGTCGCAGGGTGTCCAGGGGGATTCCGTGAGTGTGGCCGGAGGGGGCGGTGTTGATGCTCCAGTAGCTGGTGATGTTAGGGCCCCAGGTGCGGGTGTCCCAGTGGGTGGAGTCCCGGGTGTCGACCTTGCGGGTTTGCTGGCACAGTTGATAGAGCGGTTGGCGCTAGTGGCACCAGCTCAGGCTCAGCTAGTGCCACCAGTGGTGGCGGAGGAGCGGCAGCCAGTGGCTGCGGATGTGGGGGTCCATTCTCGTTATATCAGCATGCTGACAGAGATGAGCCGTATTCATACCGAGCAGTTTTCGGGAGGTACTGATCCTACCGCTGCGGAGGCGTGGAGGACGAGTGTGGAACGTAACTTCCATACTCTGAGATGTCCTGAGGAGTTTTGGGTGGACATTGGGGTCTACCATTTGACTGGTGATGCACAGTTGTGGTGGAGTTCTGTGGCAGCCAGGAGAGTGCAGAGGAAGATGTCTTGGGCTGACTTCATCTTGGAGTTCAACCGCAAGTATTTCCCTAGAGAGGCACTGGATAGGTTGGAGGTGCAGTTCCTTCAGCTAGCTCAGGGAACTCGGTCAGTGCGGGAGCTTCACTTGGAGTTCAGTCGACTTCTGAGGTACGGGGTTTGGGATATGGAGTCTGAGGAGGTTCAGATCAGGAGGTTTTTGAGGGCCCTACGTGACGATTTGAGGGTTCACTGTAGAGGGCGGAGTTATGCTACGCGTGCAGAGCTGGTTGAGACTGCAGCAGGGATTGAGGAGGATATCCGGACACAGTTAGTGGCGGCTAGCCCAGCAGTCCAGCCTAGCAAGGCTCAACATCAGGGAGGTTCTAGCAGGAGCGGCAAGCCTGCGCAGGGAACCAAGAGGAGATGGGAGGCTACGCAGAGGCCGGGTGGTCCGAGTTGCTTCGGGTGTGGAGGCAAAGATCACAAGGTTGCTAGCTGTCCCAAGAGGAGTGCTCCGAAGATAGCAGATCGTGTGTGCTATCATTGCAAGGAGCCATGGCACATCAGGCCCTATTGTCCCAAGTTGCAGTCGGTAGCAGTGGCAGCATTGCAGCAGGTGCAGCCGGATGGGCAGCAAGTGCAGCCGGGAGGGCAGCAGGTGCAGCCGGGAGGGCAGCAGGTGCAGCCGGGAGGGCAGCAGGTGGCACGGGTTGAGCAGGCGCCACGGGTTTACACGACTGTAGAGACTGGTGGAACCAGTGCCGGGGCGATCACAGGTATAATTTCTGGTACTTAATCTTTGTGAATTCTTAATAAGTTCAGATTTTATGTTGTCCTGTGATAAAGTGTTAGGTTCTCAATACATGAGGTTTGTGTAGGGACCTTGTTGGTGGGAGGGTTTAAGTCCCATGTTATGTTTGATTCTGGAGCTACTCATAGCTTCATTATCCCGTAGTGTGCAGAGAGTGCGGGTATCGTGGGAGATCCCAGAGAGCGTAGAGGAGTTGTCAGAGTTGCTGGAGGCAAGTCTGGATCAGTTGAGTTGTTGGATCAGTTGAGAGGTGCTACTTGGTTCTCCAAGATAGATCTGGCGTCGGGTAATCATCAGATCCCGATAGATGAGGCGGATGTGAGGAAGACAGCTTTCAGGACGAGGTATGGGCATTATGAGTTTGTGGTGATGCCGTTTGGGTTGTCTAACGCACCAGCAGCGTTTATGAGGTTGATGAACAGTGTGTTTCAGGAGTTCCTGGATGTATCTGTCATCATTTTCATCGACGATATCCTTGTTTATTCTAAGAGTCCTGAGGAGCAGGCAGTGCATTGGAGGGCAGTTCTGGAGAAGCTGCGGGAGGAGAAGTTGTTTGCTAAGTTGAGCAAGTGCTGTTTTTGGCAGCGTGAGATGGGTTTTCTGGGTCATATTGTGTCTGTAGATGGAGTTTCTGTAGATCCGGAGAAGATTCAGGCTATTAGAGATTGGCCTAGACCCCATAATGCCACAGAGATCAGGAGTTTTCTGGGATTGGCAGGTTACTACAGGAGATTTGTGTAGGGGTTTGCGAGCAGAGCACGTCCTATGACTAAGTTGACTGGGAAGGATGTTCCTTTTGTTTGGTCACAGGAGTGTGAGGAGGGCTTTGCAAACCTGAAGGAGATGTTGACTACTGTGCCAGTGTTGGCTTTGCTTGAGCAGGGAGAACCCTATGTGGTTTATATAGATGAATCTAGAGTTGGTTTGGGATGTGTGTTGATGGAGCATGGGAAGGTGATTGCCTATGCTTCGCGGCAGTTGCGGAAGCATGAGGGCAACTATCCTACTCATGACTTGGAGATGGGTGCTGTAGTTTTTGCCCAGAAGATTTGGAGCTCTTATCTTTATGGTGCAAAAGTACAGGTGTTTACAGATCATAAGAGCCTAAAGTATATATTCACTCAGCTCGAGCTGAATTTGAGGCAGAGGCGGTGGATGGAGCTTGTGGCAGACTATGATTTGGAGATAGCCTATCATCCTGGTAAGGCTAACTTGGTCGCAGATGCTCTGAGTCGGAAGAGGGTAGCTTTGGCTCAGGAGCAGGAGATGGAGTCTCTGGTAGGAGAGATCGGTGCGTTGAGTTTGTGTGTTGTGTCTCAGGAACCGTTGGGTTTGGAGGCGGTTGATAGAGCAGATCTTCTGAGCAGAGTGCGGTTGGCTCAGGATAAGGATTTGGGGCTGGTGAATGCCTTAAAGGATGTGGATTCAGAGTATCAGGTCTCAGATAATGGTACTATCTTGGTGCACGATCGGATATGTGTGCCCAAGAATGAGGAGTTGAGGCAGGAGATCCTGAGAGAGGCTCATGGGAGCAAGTTTTCTATTCATCCAAAAGCGACTAAGATGTACCGTGACCTCAAGAGGTACTATCATTGGGTCGGGATGAAGAATGATGTAGCTAGTTGGGTCGCGAGGGACGATGTGTGCCAGCTATTGAAGGCTGAGCATCAGGTTCCAGGAGGGTTACTGAAGAGTCTTCCCATCCCAGAGTGGAAGTGGGATATGATTACTATGGACTTTGTGGTGGGTTTGCCAGTGTCCAGGACTTTTGATGCTATTTGGGTCATTGTTGACCGGTTGACTAAGTCAGCACATTTTCTGGCCATTAAGAAGACTGATGGAGCAGCGGTCTTGGCTAAGAAGTATGTGAAGGAGATAGTCAGGTTGCATGGGGTGCCAGTGAGCATTGTGTCTGATAGGGATTCTAAGTTCACTTCGGTGTTCTGGAGAGCTTTTCAGGCAGAGATAGGCACTAGGGTGCATATGAGTGCTTATCATCCCCAGACAGATGGACAGTCTGAGAGGACGATCCAGACGCTGGAGGATTTGCTGAGGATGTGTGTGTTGGATTGGGGAGGCCATTGGGCAGATCACTTGAGCTTGGTAAAGTTTGCTTACAACAACAATTATCAGGAAAGTATTAAGATGGCTCCTTATGAGGCTTTGTATGGGAGGCCATGTCGTACACCGTTATGCTGGACTCAGGTGGGGGAGAGGAGCATTTACGGGGCAGATTTTGTTCAGGAGACCTCAGAGAAGATTTGGGTTCTCAAGCTGAACATGAAGGAGGCTCAGGATCGGCATAGGAGTTATGCCGATAGGAGGAGGAGAGATCTTGAGTTTCAGGTAGGAGACAGAGTGTACCTCAAGATGGCCATGTTGCGGGGTCCGAACAGGTCATTGACTGAGACTAAGTTGAGTCCGAGGTATATGGGTCCGTTCAGAGTGATTGAGCGTGTTGGACCAATGGCTTATAGACTGGAGTTACCTGAGGTTATGCGTGCATTCCATAAGGTTTTCCATGTTTCTATGTTGACGAAGTGTCTCCGTGAGGATGACCAGTTGTTGGCTAAGATTCCTGAGGATCTTCAGCCTAACATGACTTTGGAGGCGAGACCAATGAGGGTTCTCGAGAGGAGGATCAAGGAACTTCGGAAGAAGAAGATTCCTTTGATGAGAGTCCTTTGGGATTGTGATGGTGTTGAGGAGCAGACTTGGGAGCCTAAGGCGAAGATGAAGGCAAGGTTAAGAAGTGGTATGAGAAGCAAGCCGCGACTTAAGCTTGTCTAGCCTGGTCCCATCTGTAATCCGTGGCTGGAGCGGGAATGGAGTATTCCAGCCCATCTCTCTTGTTTACTTGGTCGCTTGGGGTGGTTGGTTGTGCGACTAAGTAACAAGATGAGGTGGTGCTCGGGGTACAAAGTTCCGTGAGGCGAGGTTTTTGGAGGAAAGTTTCCTGAATTAGAAGTTTCCAAAAGTGGAAAGTGGTAAAAGTGGGAAGTTTTATGTGAGTTAAAAAAATTGTCCATTTTAGTGGAGAGAGCCTTGGAGGGGCTTGTGAGGCCTTTGTGGCGGACTTTTTAGTCATTGTGTGGCCTTAGTGGCGGTCTTTTGAGACATTGTGTGGCCTTTGTGGCGGGCTATTTAGCCAGATGTGTGGCCTTTGTGGCGGGCTGTTTAGCCAGATGTGTGGCCTTTGTGGCGGGCTGTTTAGCCAGATGTGTGGCCTTTGTGGCGGGCTGTTTAGCCAGAGTGCCTGTTTAGGCGGTCCTTCGGGACATATGGTCTTTGTGACGGTCCTGTTTAGGATATTTGTTTGGCCTTGGTGGCGGTCCTGTTTAGGACATTTGTTTGGCCTTTGTGGCAGTCCTGTTTAGGACATTTGTTTGGCCTTTGTGGCGGCCCTTGTGGCAGTGAGATGATCCATGTGTGGTCATGAGGTATTCCAGTGAGGGGATATGTGGTTGGTAGGACATTGAGATGTCTTACGCGAGCCACGGGAAGGAAACCTGGATAGGGATAGGACTCAGACATGTTCAGAATTGTTTGCTCGCGACTCTTGGGGAACTTAGGTTCTCCTAGTACTGCCATATTCTGAGACTTTGTGGCTTGGGAGTATGGTTGGTATATCGACTTCGGATGACGATCCGGGGGCGCGCTGTAGGGTGGCAACCCGAGAGAAGAGTATTGGATTTTTCCTTATATATTATGGCATGCGGGTTTAGGCTCGATGAAGAGCCAACATTATGGCATATAGACTTAGGTCTGATGAGGAGCCAATAAAAACTCAAGGTCTAGGCCTCTATGTAAAGGAAAGTCCAAAAGTCGAGAGCAAATAATGCCTGGAGCGTGAGTCTATCGCCTAGAGGTGACCTTTCGTATATTGGTCGGAGGAGTTCGGGCCGTGGAGACGGTAGCACGGGAGTTCTTGGCTGTGTGTTGTTCGAGATTCGAGGACGAATCTAAATTGGTGGGGGAGAATTGTAACATCCGCGAACCGGAATCCCGGTTTGGGATGTGCATCGATCGATGCTGGAGGAGCATCGGTCGATGCTGACTCTTTTTCCTGCGTTTTGACTTAAGTTAAACGTTGCGTTTTGGGCAAAAGGGAAAGGAAAACCCTTAAGTCGTTCCTTTTGTCTCATTAGACGACTTTGGCCGTTTTTGAGAGAAAAGAGGGGAGAAAAAGTGTTCTTGAGTGTTCTTGAGTGTTCTTGGTGATTCCTGGTGTTTGGAGGCGTTTCCTGTAGAGATCTGTAGCTGGGATCGTTGTAGGAGCTTCCTAGGAGCGTGTTCTTGATTGTTTAAGGTTCAGAAACTTCTTTGGCAAAAGTAAGTGCATGACCATGGCTTATCTAAGCTGGAGAATACTCTGATCTGTTTGTTTATGTGTTGTTAGGCTTGCTAGTATGTTATTTGAGGCGTTAGGAAGCTTTCTTGTGGCTTGGGATCGATTCTTGTGGTTGCAGGAACGAAGATCCGGCAAGAAGCTTCGGGGAAAACAATGCTCGGCATGAGCATCGGTCGATGCACTATGTGCGTCGGTCGATGCACTATGTGCATCGGTCGATGCTAGTGCGAGGACGGCGCGGATTGACCTAGGAGCATCGGTTGATGCCAGGTGGAGGCGTCGGTCGATGCGATTAGGGTTTCCACATGATGTCGAGCATGTGTCGATCGATGCAAGTGGAAGCATCGGTCGATGCAAGTGAACCTGGTGTCGACCGATGCATACCTTGTGTCAGTCGATGCTGGTCCCTGATGGTGTCGGTCTATGCAACCTTTGTGTCGGTCGATGCAGAGCCTGGTTTGTTTGTTGATTGTTGTTTGATGGTTAGAGTATCTCTATTGCTTGTGTGTATAGCCCAATAGATGGGAGGATTGCCTTACTGAGTGTTTATAAAATACTCATGCATTGCAATTTGTGTTTGTGGTGCAGGTAAGGCAAAGTGTGATCGTGGAATCAAGGCAATGAAGAGGAGGATGTTCTAGTGGTTCGCTTGGTTGTCTGGCTTCTGTTAGGTTGCTAGAGTTGAGTTCTAGAATGTTGTTTAGGATTGCTGGTTCTCTGGTTTATGCTGTTTGGATCATTAGGTTATGATTTGGAATTAATGTTGGTTATTGGTTATTATTGATTGAATTATTTGTTGGATATTGGTATCTGTTATTTCCGCTGTTGATTGTGTTTGTGATTAGGTGGCTAGTGGGTATGGGACCACTAGCTGTAGTTATTTATTATTATTATTTATTATTTATTAAATTTAAAAAAAACGGGTCAGGTCGTTTCACATTTCCTAATGACCACACTTCTTCTCGCAGCCTGTAGGGTCACTCTATCCGATACCCAGTTTGCCACGTCGGAGAATCTTTAAACACTTGTTTACCGACCCTACAAATCTCCACTTGATATTTCCCCGTGTTTTGTCTTCACCTCATTCATACGGTTTCGACAATCACTTCTCGAACGATCACCCATCTTAAAATTTTCACAGCTCTAGCATGCTTAACTGTGGAGTTCTCTCGAGATGGTTGACCAAAAATATAGGTTTACTTTAGTGACATAGGTGAAGAAATCAATTCTTTTAAACATATCTGCATGCACCACCATATTTCGTGAAACTAAGCTGTTACAATATTTATGATTTAGGATGATTAGAAAGGATATGTTGTAAAACATTGATTCTATTCAAATTCTATGGTTTAGAGATGTGGTTTTCAAATCTGGGTTCAAAGCCCAGTAGGAAAAAAAAATTTGTTTTTATTTTTTCTTAATTAAAACTCCATAATGTATCATGTTGTCTTTTGCCTTCTCGTTCTAAATAAACACCTAGCAACATATTGAATGCTTTGCTAATATATTCCCTAAACTATTAAACGGTATAACATATATAGTGTTTTGTCTCATGTCCTCCGTTTTAAATAAGACACTTAACAAAGTAATTGCGTAGCTAATATAATCACAAAAATATTTACATATATCTATTTTATACTTTATAAAATCAAATAGTAATAACGAAAGATCTCCTGCAGTACATTTATTTTGTCAACAAAATAATATGTTAAACGAGCCAATTGGGCTATAAATTGTTTACATACAAAACATGATGCGGAAAAGTACGCGATTGACGCACCAAAATTTCCGCCATTACATTTGCATTTCTAGAGATAAATGTAAAAGAGAAAGATGAAAATTTCTCTTGTAACACATCTGTTAAAATAAAAACTTATGTTTAATAAATATAGTTTTGCTTTCCGTGCTGAACGGTCGGAAGCATGAAAAAAAATTTGGAGTATTTATGTTAATTTAAAATATATGTTTTATAAATATACCTTTGCTTTTCTTCTCATGTCTTCGGGTCTTAATAAGGCGGCTATCAACAAAGTGTATGGTTAGCTAAAATATTCCTTTAAATATTAACTCATATCTAAACATATATTTTATGAATGCATATAATAATAAAAAATCCGCTGTAGCACATTGGTTATAATCCTTATCTATGTTTCAATTACATGGCTTTGAATTCCGGGTCCAAAGCCCGACAACAGAAATTCTTTTTATTTTTATTTTACTTAAATTAAGCATGTCTCTATATAATTCTAAGAATGCATCTACAATAAAGTGAATAATTTGCTTAATATATCTTTTAAAATATTCAAATATATCTAAATATATAATTGTAACGCTACGTGTGCCGCATTTCCTAGTGACCACACTTCTTTTCTTAGCCTGTTGGGTCACTCTATCCGATACCCAGTTTGCCACGTCGGAGAGGCTTTAATTTAAATACTTGCTTACCGACCCTACAAATCTCCACGTGATATTTCCCCGTGTTTTGTCTTCACCTCTATCATACGGTTTCGACAATCACTTCTCGAAAGATCACCCATCTTAAAATTTTCACAGCTCTAGCAAGCTTAACTGTGGAGTTCTCTCGAGATGGTTGACCAAAAATATAGGTTTACTTTAGTGACATAGGTGGCCAAATCAATTCTTTTAAACATATCTGCATGCACCACCATATTTCGTGAAACTAAGCTGTTACAATATTTATGATTTAGGATGATTAGAAAGGATATGTTGTAAAACATTGATTCTATTCAAATTCTATGGTTTAGAGATGTGGTTTTCAAATCTGGGTTCAAAGCCCAGTAGGAAAAAAAAATTTGTTTTTATTTTTTCTTAATTAAAACTCCATAATGTATCATGTTGTCTTTTGCCTTCTCGTTCTAAATAAACACCTAGCAACATATTGAATGCTTTGCTAATATATTCCCTAAAATATTAAACGGTATAACATATATAGTGTTTTGTCTCATGTCCTCCGCTTTAAATAAGACACTTAACAAAGTAATTGCGTAGCTAATATAATCACAAAAATATTTACATATATCTATTTTATACTTTATAAAATCAAATAGTAATAACGAAAGATCTCCTGCAGTACATTTATTTTGTCAACAAAATAATATGTTAAACGAGCCAATTGGGTTATAAATTGTTTACATACAAAACATGATGCGGAAAAGTACGCGATTGACGCACCAAAATTTCCGCCATTACATTTGCATTTCTAGAGATAAATGTAAAGAGAAAGATGAAAATTTCTCTTGTAACACATCTGTTAAAATAAAAACTTATGTTTAATAAATATAGTTTTGCTTTCCGTGCTGAACGGTCGGAAGCATGAAAAAAAATTTGGAGTATTTATGTTAATTTAAAATATATGTTTTATAAATATACCTTTGCTTTTCTTCTCATGTCTTCGGGTCTTAATAAGGCGGCTATCAACAAAGTGTATGGTTAGCTAAAATATTCCTTTAAATATTAACTCATATCTAAACATATATTTTATGAATGCATATAATAATAAAAAAATCCGCTGTAGCACATTGGTTATAATCCTTATCTATGTTTCAATTACATGGCTTTGAATTCCGGGTCCAAAGCCCGACAGCAGAAATTCTTTTTATTTTTATTTTACTTAAATTAAGCATGTCTCTATATAATTCTAAGAATGCATCTACAATAAAGTGAATAATTTGCTTAATATATCTTTTAAAATATTCAAATATATCTAAATATATAATTGTAACGCTACGTGTGCCGCATTTCCTAGTGACCACACTTCTTTTCTTAGCCTGTTGGGTCACTCTATCCGATACCCAGTTTGCCACGTCGGAGAGGCTTTAATTTAAATACTTGCTTACCGACCCTACAAATCTCCACGTGATATTTCCCCGTGTTTTGTCTTCACCTCTATCATACGGTTTCGACAATCACTTCTCGAAAGATCACCCATCTTAAAATTTTCACAGCTCTAGCAAGCTTAACTGTGGAGTTCTCTCGAGATGGTTGACCAAAAATATAGGTTTACTTTAGTGACATAGGTGACCAAATCAATTCTTTTAAACATATCTGCATGCACCACCATATTTCGTGAAACTAAGCTGTTACAATATTTATGATTTAGGATGATTAGAAAGGATATGTTGTAAAACATTGATTCTATTCAAATTCTATGGTTTAGAGATGTGGTTTTCAAATCTGGGTTCAAAGCCCAGTAGGAAAAAAAAATTTGTTTTTATTTTTTCTTAATTAAAACTCCATAATGTATCATGTTGTCTTTTGCCTTCTCGTTCTAAATAAACACCTAGGACATATTGAATGCTTTGCTAATATATTCCCTAAAATATTAAACGGTATAACATATATAGTGTTTTGTCTCATGTCCTCCGTTTTAAATAAGACACTTAACAAAGTAATTGCGTAGCTAATATAATCACAAAAATATTTACATATATCTATTTTATACTTTATAAAATCAAATAGTAATAACGAAAGATCTCCTGCAGTACATTTATTTTGTCAACAAAATAATATGTTAAACGAGCCAATTGGGTTATAAATTGTTTACATACAAAACATGATGCGGAAAAGTACGCGATTGACGCACCAAAATTTCCGCCATTACATTTGCATTTCTAGAGATAAATGTAAAAGAGAAAGATGAAAATTTCTCTTGTAACACATCTGTTAAAATAAAAACTTATGTTTAATAAATATAGTTTTGCTTTCCGTGCTGAACGGTCGGAAGCATGAAAAAAAAATTTGGAGTATTTATGTTAATTTAAAATATATGTTTTATAAATATACCTTTGCTTTTCTTCTCATGTCTTCGGGTCTTAATAAGGCGGCTATCAACAAAGTGTATGGTTAGCTAAAATATTCCTTTAAATATTAACTCATATCTAAACATATATTTTATGAATGCATATAATAATAAAAATCCGCTGTAGCACATTGGTTATAATCCTTATCTATGTTTCAATTACATGGCTTTGAATTCGGGTCCAAAGCCCGACAGCAGAAATTCTTTTTATTTTTATTTTACTTAAATTAAGCATGTCTCTATATAATTCTAAGAATGCATCTACAATAAAGTGAATAATTTGCTTAATATATCTTTTAAAATATTCAAATATATCTAAATATATAATTGTAACGCTACGTGTGCCGCATTTCCTAGTGACCACACTTCTTTTCTTAGCCTGTTGGGTCACTCTATCCGATACCCAGTTTGCCACGTCGGAGAGGCTTTAATTTAAATACTTGCTTACCGACCCTACAAATCTCCACGTGATATTTCCCCGTGTTTTGTCTTCACCTCTATCATACGGTTTCGACAATCACTTCTCGAAAGATCACCCATCTTAAAATTTTCACAGCTCTAGCAAGCTTAACTGTGGAGTTCTCTCGAGATGGTTGACCAAAAATATAGGTTTACTTTAGTGACATAGGTGACCAAATCAATTCTTTTAAACATATCTGCATGCACCACCATATTTCGTGAAACTAAGCTGTTACAATATTTATGATTTAGGATGATTAGAAAGGATATGTTGTAAAACATTGATTCTATTCAAATTCTATGGTTTAGAGATGTGGTTTTCAAATCTGGGTTCAAAGCCCAGTAGGAAAAAAAAAGTTGTTTTTATTTTTTCTTAATTAAAACTCCATAATGTATCATGTTGTCTTTTGCCTTCTCGTTCTAAATAAACACCTAGCAACATATTGAATGCTTTGCTAATATATTCCCTAAAATATTAAACGGTATAACATATATAGTGTTTTGTCTCATGTCCTCCGTTTTAAATAAGACACTTAACAAAGTAATTGCGTAGCTAATATAATCACAAAAATATTTACATATATCTATTTTATACTTTATAAAATCAAATAGTAATAACGAAAGATCTCCTGCAGTACATTTATTTTGTCAACAAAATAATATGTTAAACGAGCCAATTGGGTTATAAATTGTTTACATACAAAACATGATGCGGAAAAGTACGCGATTGACGCACCAAAATTTCCGCCATTACATTTGCATTTCTAGAGATAAATGTAAAAGAGAAAGATGAAAATTTCTCTTGTAACACATCTGTTAAAATAAAAACTTATGTTTAATAAATATAGTTTTGCTTTCCGTGCTGAACGGTCGGAAGCATGAAAAAAAATTTGGAGTATTTATGTTAATTTAAAATATATGTTTTATAAATATACCTTTGCTTTTCTTCTCATGTCTTCGGGTCTTAATAAGGCGGCTATCAACAAAGTGTATGGTTAGCTAAAATATTCCTTTAAATATTAACTCATATCTAAACATATATTTTATGAATGCATATAATAATAAAAAATCCGCTGTAGCACATTGGTTATAATCCTTATCTATGTTTCAATTACATGGCTTTGAATTCCGGGTCCAAAGCCCGACAGCAGAAATTCTTTTTATTTTTATTTTACTTAAATTAAGCATGTCTCTATATAATTCTAAGAATGCATCTACAATAAAGTGAATAATTTGCTTAATATATCTTTTAAAATATTCAAATATATCTAAATATATAATTGTAACGCTACGTGTGCCGCATTTCCTAGTGACCACACTTCTTTTCTTAGCCTGTTGGGTCACTCTATCCGATACCCAGTTTGCCACGTCGGAGAGGCTTTAATTTAAATACTTGCTTACCGACCCTACAAATCTCCACGTGATATTTCCCCGTGTTTTGTCTTCACCTCTATCATACGGTTTCGACAATCACTTCTCGAAAGATCACCCATCTTAAAATTTTCACAGCTCTAGCAAGCTTAACTGTGGAGTTCTCTCGAGATGGTTGACCAAAAATATAGGTTTACTTTAGTGACATAGGTGACCAAATCAATTCTTTTAAACATATCTGCATGCACCACCATATTTCGTGAAACTAAGCTGTTACAATATTTATGATTTAGGATGATTAGAAAGGATATGTTGTAAAACATTGATTCTATTCAAATTCTATGGTTTAGAGATGTGGTTTTCAAATCTGGGTTCAAAGCCCAGTAGGAAAAAAAAAGTTGTTTTTATTTTTTCTTAATTAAAACTCCATAATGTATCATGTTGTCTTTTGCCTTCTCGTTCTAAATAAACACCTAGCAACATATTGAATGCTTTGCTAATATATTCCCTAAAATATTAAACGGTATAACATATATAGTGTTTTGTCTCATGTCCTCCGTTTTAAATAAGACACTTAACAAAGTAATTGCGTAGCTAATATAATCACAAAAATATTTACATATATCTATTTTATACTTTATAAAATCAAATAGTAATAACGAAAGATCTCCTGCAGTACATTTATTTTGTCAACAAAATAATATGTTAAACGAGCCAATTGGGTTATAAATTGTTTACATACAAAACATGATGCGGAAAAGTACGCGATTGACGCACCAAAATTTCCGCCATTACATTTGCATTTCTAGAGATAAATGTAAAAGAGAAAGATGAAAATTTCTCTTGTAACACATCTGTTAAAATAAAAACTTATGTTTAATAAATATAGTTTTGCTTTCCGTGCTGAACGGTCGGAAGCATGAAAAAAAATTTGGAGTATTTATGTTAATTTAAAATATATGTTTTATAAATATACCTTTGCTTTTCTTCTCATGTCTTCGGGTCTTAATAAGGCGGCTATCAACAAAGTGTATGGTTAGCTAAAATATTCCTTTAAATATTAACTCATATCTAAACATATATTTTATGAATGCATATAATAATAAAAATCCGCTGTAGCACATTGGTTATAATCCTTATCTATGTTTCAATTACATGGCTTTGAATTCCGGGTCCAAAGCCCGACAGCAGAAATTCTTTTTATTTTTATTTTACTTAAATTAAGCATGTCTCTATATAATTCTAAGAATGCATCTACAATAAAGTGAATAATTTGCTTAATATATCTTTTAAAATATTCAAATATATCTAAATATATAATTGTAACGCTACGTGTGCCGCATTTCCTAGTGACCACACTTCTTTTCTTAGCCTGTTGGGTCACTCTATCCGATACCCAGTTTGCCACGTCGGAGAGGCTTTAATTTAAATACTTGCTTACCGACCCTACAAATCTCCACGTGATATTTCCCCGTGTTTTGTCTTCACCTCTATCATACGGTTTCGACAATCACTTCTCGAAAGATCACCCATCTTAAAATTTTCACAGCTCTAGCAAGCTTAACTGTGGAGTTCTCTCGAGATGGTTGACCAAAAATATAGGTTTACTTTAGTGACATAGGTGACCAAATCAATTCTTTTAAACATATCTGCATGCACCACCATATTTCGTGAAACTAAGCTGTTACAATATTTATGATTTAGTGTGATTAGAAAGGATATGTTGTAACACATTGATTCTATTCAAATTCTATGGTTTAGAGATGTGGTTTTCAAATCTGGGTTCAAAGCCCAGTAGGTAAAAAAAATTTGTTTTTATTTTTTCTTAATTAAAACTCCATAATGTATCATGTTGTCTTTTGCCTTCTCGTTCTAAATAAACACCTAGCAACATATTGAATGTTTTGCTAATATATTCCCTAAAATATTCAACGATATAACATATATAGTGTTTTGTCTCATGTCTTCTGTTTTAAATAAGACACTTAACAAAGTAATTGTGTAGCTAATATAATCACAAAAATATTTACATATATCTATATATATACTTTATAAAATCATATAGGAATAACGAAAGATCTCCTGCAGTACATTTTTTTTCTCAACAAAATAATATGTCAAACGAGCCAATTGGGTTATAAATTGTTTACATACAAAACATGATGCGGAAAAGTACGCGATTGACGCCCCAAAATTTCCGCCATTACATTTGCATTTCTAGAGATAAATGTAAAAGAGAAAGATGAAAATTCCTCTTGTAACACATTTGTTAAAATAAAAAATTATGTTTAATAAATATAGTTTTGCTTTCCGTGTTCAACGGTCGGAAGCAGGAAAAAAAATTGGAGTATTTATGTTAATTTAAAATATATGTTTTATAAATATACTAAAACGACTTGACCCGTTTTTAAAAAAAAATAATAAATAATAAATAATAATAATAGTAATAATAAAATACAACTAGTGGTCCCATACCCACTAGCCACCTATCCACAAGCACAACCAACAGCAGAAATAACAGATACTAATAACCAAACAATAATCCAATAACTAATAACCAATAATCAAATATAACAATACTCCAATATCAAACAACAGTAACCTAGCAAGTTCTAGAGACCCAACTCTAGCAACCTAGGAATGCCAGACGACATCCAATCGAGTCCCTAGAACATCCTCCTCTTCATTGCCTTGATTCCACGATCACACTTTGCCTTTACCTGCATCACAAACACAAATTGCAATGCATGAGTATTTTATAAACACTCAGTAAGGCAATCCTCCCATCTACTGGGCTATACACACAAGCAATAGAGATACTCTAACCATCAAACAACAATCGACAAACAAACCAGGCTCTACATCGACCGACACAAAGTATGCATCAACCGACACCATCAGGGACCAGCATCGACCGACACAAGGTATGCATCGGTGGACACTAGGTTCACTTGCATCGACCGATGCTTCCACTTGCATCGATCGACACATGCTCGACATCACGCGGAAACCCTAATCGCATCGACCGACGCCTCCACCTGGCATCGACCGACGCTTCTAGGTCAATCCGCGCCGTCCTCGCACTAGCATCGACCGACGCACATAGTGCATCGACCGATGCTCATGCCGAGCATTGTTTTCCCCGAAGCTTCTCACCGGATCTTCGTTCCTGCAACCACAAGAATCGATCCCCAGCCACAAGAAAGCTTCCTAACGCCTCACATAACATACTAGCAAGCCTAACAACACAAAAACAAACAGATCAGAGTAATCTCCAGCTTAGATAAGCCATGGTCATGCATTTACCTTTGCCAAGAAGTTTCTGAACCTTAAACAATCAAGAACACGCTCCTAGGAAGCTCCTACAATGATCCAAGCTACAGATCTCTACAGGAAACGCCTCCAAACACCATGAATTACCAAGAACACTCAAGAACATTCAAGAACACTTTTTCTCCCTTTTTTTCTCTCAAAAACGGCTGAACTCGTCGAATGAGACAAAAACACGACTTAAGGGTTTTCCCTAACCCAAAACGCAGCATTTAACTTAAACTCGTCCGTAGAAAACAACCTTGCATCGACCAATGCACATAGTGCATCGACCGATGCAATCCCTAAACCGGGATTTCGGTTCACGGATGTTACAATTCTCCCCCACCAATTTAGATTCGTCCTCGAATCTCAAACAACCATCAGCCAAGGACTCCCGTGCAACTGTCTCCACGGCCCGTACTCCTCCGACCGAAACTACGAAAGGTCACCTCTAAGCGATAGACTCACGCTCCAGGCATTATTTTCTCTCGACTTTTGGACTTTCCTTTACATAGAGGCCTAGACCTTGAGTTTTTATTGGCTCCTCATCAGACCTAAGTCTATATGCCATAATGTTGGCTCTTCATCGAGCCTAAACCCGCATGCCATAATATATAAGGAAAAATCCAATACTCTTCTCTCGGGTTGCCACCCTACAGCGCGCCCCCGGATCGTCATCCGAAGTCGATATACCAACCATACTCCCAAGTCACAAAGTCTCCGAATATGGCAGTACTAGGAGAACCAAAGTCCCCCAAGAGTCGCGAGCAAACAATTCTGAACACGTCTGAGTCCTATCCCTATCGAGGTTTCCTTCCCGTGGCTCGCGTATGACATCACGATGTCCTACCAACCACATATCCCCTCACTGGAATACCTCATGACCACACAAGGATCATCTCACTGCCCATCGGGCCGCCACAAAAGCCAAACAAATGTCCTAAACAGGACCGCCACCAAGGCCAAACAAATGTCCTAAACAAGACCGCCACCAAGGCCAAACAAATGTCCTAAAAGGACCGCCACCAAGGCCACTCGTCCCGAAGGATCGTCACAAAGACCATCTGTCCCAAAGGACCGCCTCAACAGGCACTCTGGCTAAACAGCCCGCCACAAACGCCACACTCTGGCTAAACAGCCCGCCACAAAGGCCACACAATGGCTAAACAGCCCGCCACAAAGGCCACACAATGGCTAAACAGCCCGCCACAAAGGCCACACAATGGCTAAACAGCCCGCCACAAAAGCCACACAATAACTCAAAAGACCGCCGCACACGGCGCAAAGACTCAAAAGTCCGCCACTAAGAATGGAAAAATTCTAACTCACATAAAACTTTCCATTTTTAGCACTTTCCACTTCTGGAAACTTTCCACTTATAGGACTTCCAAAACAGGAAACTTTCCTCCAACACACTGCCTCGTGGAAACTTTGTACCCCAAACACCACCTCATCTTGTTACTTAGTCGCACAACCAACCACCCCAAGCGACCAAGTAAACAAGAGAGATGGGCTGGAATACTCCATTCCCGCTCCAGCCACGGATTACAGATGGGACCAGGCTAGGCAAGCTCAAGTCGCGGCTTGCTTCTCATACCACTTCTTAAACCTTGCCTTCATCCTCGCCTCAGGATCCCAAGTCTGCTCCTCAACACCATCACAGTCCCAAAGGACTCTCATCAAAGGAATCTTCTTCTTCCGAAGTTTCTTGATCCTCCTCTCGAGAACCCTCACTGGTCTCGCCTCCAAAGTCATGTTAGGCTGAAGATCCTCAGGAATCTTAGCTAACAACTGATCATCCTCACGGAGACACTTCCTCAACATAGAAACATGGAAAACCTTATGGAATGCACGCATAACCTCAGGTAACTCCAGCCTATAAGCCACTGGTCCAACACGCTCAATCACTCTGAACGGACCCATATACCTCGGACTCAACTTAGTCTTAGTCAATGACCTGTTCGGACCCCGCAACATGGCCATCTTGAGGTATACTCTATCTCCAACCTGAAACTCAAGATCTCTCCTCCTCCTATCGGCATAACTCCTCTGCCGATCCTGTGCTTCCTTCATGTTCAGCTTGAGAACCCAAATCTTCTCCGAGGTCTCCTGAACAAAATCTGCCTCTTACATGCTCCTCTCCCCCACCTGAGTCTAGCATAACGGTGTACGACACGGCCTCCCATACAAAGCCTCATAAGGAGCCATGCCAATACTCGCCTGGTAACTGTTGTTATAAGCAAACTCTACCAAGCTCAAATGATCTGCCCAATGGCCACCCCAATCCAATACACACATCCTCAGCATATCCTCCAACGTCTGGATCGTCCTCTCTGACTGTCCATCTGTCTGGGGATGATAAGATGTACTCATATGCACCTTAGTGCCCATCTCCGCCTGAAATGCCCTCCAGAACACCGAAGTGAACTTGGAATCCCTATCAGACACAATGCTCGCTGGCACCCCATGCAACCTGACTATCTCCTTCACATACTTCTTAGCCAAGATCGTTGCTCCATCAGTCTTCTTAATGGCCAGAAAATGTGCCCACTTAGTCAACCGGTCCACAATGACCCAAATAGCATCAAACGTCCTGGACACTGGCAACCCAACCACGAAGTCCATAGTAATCATATCCCACTTCCACTCTGGAATGGGAAGACTCTTAAGCAAACCACCTGGTACCTGATGCTCAGCCTTCACTAGCTGACACACATCGCACCTCGCAACCCAACTAGCCACGTCCTTCTTCATCCTGACCCAGTGATAGTACCTCTTGAGATCTCGGTACATCTTAGTCGCTCCTGGATGAATAGAGAACATGCTAGCATGAGCCTCCCTCAGAATCTCCTGCCTCAACTCCTCATCCTTGGGCACACAGATCCGCCCATGCACCAGAATAGTACCATTAGCCGAAACCTGATACTCTGAATCAACATCCTTTGAGGCATTCACCAGCCCCAAATCCTTCTCTTGTGCCAACCGCACTCTGCTCAACAGATCTGCTCTATCAGCTGCAACCAAGCCCAACGGCTCCTGAGAAACCGCACATAAGCTCAACGCTCTGATCTCTCCTACCATAGACTCCATATCCTGCTCCTGAGCCGAAGCCGCCCGCTTCCGACTCAAAGCATCTGCAACCACGTTAGCCTTACCAGGATGATAGGCTATCTCCAGACCATAATCCGCCACCAGCTCCATCCACCGCCTCTGCCTCAAGTTCAGCTCGGGCTGAGTGAATATGTACTTCAGGCTCTTATGATCTGTAAACACCTGTACCTTTGCACCATAAAGATAAGATCTCCAAATCTTCAGGGCAAAAACTACAGCACCCATCTCCAAGTCATGAGTAGGATAGTTGTCCTCATGCTTCCGTAACTGCCGCGAAGCATAGGCAATCACCTTCCCATGCTGCATCAACACATAACCCAAACCAACTCTGGAGGCATCTGTATACACCACATAGGGTTCTCCCTGCTCAGGCAAAGCCAACACCGGAGCAGTAGTCAACATCTCCTTCAGGCTTGCAAAGCCCTCCTCGCACTCCTGTGACCAGACAAAAGGAACATCCTTCCCCGTCAACTTAGTCATAGGACGTGCTCTGCTCGCAAGCCCCTGCACGAATCTCCTATAATACCCTGCCAACCCGAGAAAACTCCTGATCTCCGTGGCATTTTGCGGTCTAGACCAATCCCTGATAGCCTGAATCTTCTCCGGATCTACAGAAACCCTATCTGCAAACACAATGTGACCCAGAAAACCCATCTCCCGCTGCCAGAAACTACACTTGCTCAAATTAGCAAACAACTTCTGCTCACGCAGCTTCTCCAGAACTGCTCTCAAATGCATTGCATGTTCCTCAGGACTCTTAGAATAAACCAGGATGTCGTCGATGAAAATGATGATAGACACGTCCAGAAACTCCTGAAATACGCTGTTCATCAATCTCATAAACGCAGCTGGTGCGTTAGTCAACCCAAAAAGCATCACCACAAACTCATAATGCCCATACCTCGTCCTGAAAGCATTCTTCCTCACATCTGCCTCATCTATCGGGATCTGACGATAACCGGATGCCAGATCTATCTTGGAGAACCAAGTAGCACCTCTCAACTGATCCAACAACTCATCGATCCTCGGAAGAGGGTACTTGTTCTTCACATTGACCCGGTTCAAACCCCTGTAATCAATACACAAGCGAAAACTCCCATCCTTTTTCTAAACGAATAACACCGGCGCTCCCCACGGTGATACACTAGGACGGATGAATCCCTTGCTCAACAAATCCTCTAGCTGCTTCTTCAGCTCTGCCATCTCTTCTGGAGCCATCCTGTAAGGAGCCTTGGATAACGGTGTCGTCCCTAGTTCCAGTTCAATCGTGAAAGGATCCGACCGAGAAGGTGGTAATCCCTACAATGACTGGAACACGTCCTCAAACTCCTCCACAACCTGAATACCGCTAACCATAGACTTCCCCACTGACTCTTGCATAGATATAGTAACCAAATAAGCCTCACGGCTCTTCTCGATCATCTTCCCAGCCTGAATGGCCGAGATCACGAGACTCCCCGAAGTCGGTCTAATCCCCTGATAAACCAACTTCCCTCCTGAGCGCTCAAACTCCACTCTACCCCGATGACAATCCAAATGAACCATATGTTGATGCAACAAGTCCATCCCCAAGATAACGTCATACAGCTCCACTGGACTGATAAGCAAATCCGCAGGCCAAGACTCTCCCGCGATCTCGCTCTACCAATGACCCTCAGAAACCTGCCTCCAGCAACTCTGACAACTCCTGTACGCTCTCCGGGATCTCCCACGATACCCGCACTCTCTGCACACTCTGGGGTAATGAAGCTATGAGAAGCTCCAGAATCAAACATAACATGGGACTTAAACCCGCCCACCAACAAGGTCCCTACACAAACCTCATGTGTTGAGAACCTAACACTTTATCACAGGACAACATAAAATCTGAACTTACTAAGAATTCACAAAGATTAAGTACCAGAAATTATACCTGTGATCGCCCCGGCGCTGGTTCCACCAGTTTCTACAGACTTGTAAACCCGTGGCGCCTGCTCAATTCGTGCCACCTGCTGCCCTCCCGGTTGCACCTGCTGCAACGCTGCCACTGCTACCGGCTGCAACTTGGGACAATTGGGCCTGATGTGCCATGGCTCCCTGCAATGATAGCACACACGATCTGCTGCCGTCGGAGCACTCTTCTTGGGACAGCTAGCAACCTTGTGATCCTTGCCTCCACACCCGAAGCAACTCGGACCATCCGGCCTCTGCGTAGCCTCCCATCTCCTCTTGGTTCCCTGCGTAGGCTTGCCGCCCCTGCTTGAACCTCCCTGATGCTGAGCCTTGCTAGGCTGGACTCTGGGCTAGCCGCCACTAACTATGCTCGGATATCCTCCTCAATCCCTGCTGCAGTCTCAACCAGCTCTGCACGCGTAGCATAACTCCGCCGTCTACAGTGAACTCTCAAATCGTCATGTAGGACCCTCAAAAACCTCCTGATCTGATCCTCCTTAGACTCCATATCCCGACCCCCATACCTCAGAAGTCGACTGAACTCCAAGTCAAGCTCCCGCACTGACCGAGTTACCTGAGCTAGCTGAAGGAACTGCACCTCCAACCTATCCAGTGCCTCTCTAGGGAAATACTTGCGGTTGAACTCCAAGACGAAGTCAGCCCAAGACATCTCCCTCTGCACTCTCCTGGCTGCCACAGAACTCCACCACAACTGAGCATCACTAGTCAAATGGTGGACCCCAATGTCCACCTAAAACTCCTCATGACATCTCAGAGTATGGAAGTTACGTTCCACACTCGTCCTCCACGCCTCCGCAGCAGTAGGATCAGTACCTCCCGAAAACCGCTCGGTACAAATACGACCCATCTCTGTCAGCATACTGATATAACGAGAATGGACCCCCACATCCGCAACTACTGGCTGCCGCTCCTCCGCCACCACTGGTGGCACTACCTGAGCCTGAGCCGGTGCCACTGGTGGCAACCGCTCTAACAACTATGCCAGCAAACCCGCAAGGTCGACACCCGGACTCCAACCACTGGGACACCCGCACTTGGGGCCTTAACATCACCGGCTACTGGAGCATCAACACCGCCCCCTCCAGCCACACTCACGGAATCCCCCTGGACACCCTGCGACTCGCGAACACCCTCTGCTGTCACACTCTGGTCCTCGGTCTCACTAACCACTGGGACTCTGCCCCTACCACGACCACGTCCGCGTCCACAACCACGACCAGCAACAGCACCACCTCTAGCCATCTGCACTACCATGAACAGAAGACTAAGCAAACAATTTATTCTATAACACAGAAACATAAACTCACCGTGGAATCACACAGTAGGCTCGAAGAGGATGTTCTAGGACTCCATGCCACATACAATTGACTAACTCACATAATCAATCAAAGCATGAAATTCCCAAACATCTACAGCACAAAGCCTAGTGAACCCAAACCTAGAACCGTAAGGGCTCTGATACCAAACTGAAATGACCTGACCCGTTTTTTTTTTTAATAAATAATAATAATAAACTACAACTAGTGGTCCCATACCCACTAGCCACCTATCCACAAGCACAACCAACAGCGGAAATAATAGATACCAATAACCAAACAATAATCCAATAACTAATAACAATACTCCAATATCAAACAACAGGAAACAAGGAACCAGCAACCTAGCAAGTTCTAAAGACCCAACTCTAGCAACCTAGGAATGCCAGACAACATCCAATCGAGCAATAGAGATACTCCTCTTCATTGCCTTGATTCCACGATCACACTTTGCCTTTACCTGCATCACAAACACAAATTGCAATGCATGAGTATTTTATAAACACTCAGTAAGGCAATCCTCCCATCTACTGGGCTATACACACAAGCAATAGAGATACTCTAACCATCAAACAACAATCGACAAACAAACCAGGCTCTGCATCGACCGACACAAAGTATGCATCGACCGACACCATCAGGGACCAGCATCGACCAACACAAGGTATGCATCGGTCGACACCAGGTTCACTTGCATCGACCGATGCTTCCACTTGCATCGATAGACACATGCTCGACATTACGCGGAAACCCTAATCGCATCGACCGACGCCTTCACCTGGCATCGACCGACGCTCCTAGGTCAATCCGCGCCGTCCTCGCACTAGCATCGACCGACGCACATAGTGCATCGACCGATGCTCATGCCGAGCATTGTTTTCCCCGAAGCTTCTCGCCGGATCTTCGTTCCTGCAACCACAAGAATCGATCCCAAGCCACAAGAAAGCTTCCTAACGCCTCACATAACATACTAGCAAGCCTAACAACACAGAAACAAACAGATCAGAGTAATCTCCAGCTTAGATAAGCCATGGTCATGCACTTACCTTTGCCAAGAAGTTTCTTAACCTTAAACAATCAATAACACGCTCCTAGGAAGCTCCTACAACGATCCCAGCTACAGATCTCTACAGGAAACGCCTCCAAACACCAGGAATCACCAAGAACACTCAAGAACATTCAAGAACACTTTTTCTCCCTTCTTTTCTCTCAAAAACGTCTGAACTCGTCGAATGAGACAAAAACAAGACTTAAGGGTTTTCCCTAACCCAAAACGCAGCGTTTAACTTAAACTCGTCCGCAGAAAACAACCTTGCATCGACCGATGCACATAGTGAATCGACCGATGCAATCCCTAAACCGGGATTTCGGTTCGCGGATGTAAAATATACCTTAGCTTTTCTTCTCATGTCTTCGGGTCTTAATAAGGCGGCTATCAAAAAAGTGTATGTTTAGCTAAAATATTCATTTAAATATTAACTCATATCTAAATATATATTTTATGAATGCATATAATAATAAAAAATTTGCTGTAGCACATTAGTTATAATCCTTATCTATGTTTCAATTACATGGCTTTGAATTCTGGGTTCAAAGCCCAGCAGCAGTAATTCTTTTTATTTTTATTTTACTTAAATTAAGCATGTCTCTTTATAATTCTAAGAATGTATCTACAATAAAGTGAATAATTTGCTTAATATATCTCTTAAAATATTCAAATATATCTAAATATATAATTGTAACGCTACGTGTGCCGCATTTCCTAGTGACCACACTTCTTTTCTCAGCCTGTAGGGTCACTCTATCCGATACCCAGTTTGCCACGTCGGAGAGGCTTTAATTTAAACACTTGTTTACCGACCCTACAAATCTCCACATGATATTTTCCCGTGTTTTGTCTTCACCTTAGTCATACGGTTTCGACAATCACCTCTCGAAAGATCACCCATCTTAAAATTTTCACACCTCTAGCACGCTTAACTGTAGAGCTCTCTCGAGATGGTTGACCAAAAATATAGGTTCACTTTAGTGACATAGGTGAATAAATCAATTCTTTTAAACATATCTGCATACACCAACATATTTCGTGAAACTAAGCTGTTACCATATTTATGATTTAGTATGATTAGAAAGGATATGTTGTAACACATTGATTCTATTCAAATTCTATGGTTTAGAGATGTGGTTTTCAAATCTGGGTTCAAAGCCCAGGAGGAAAAAAAAATTGTTTTTATTTTTTCTTAATTAAAACTTCATAATGTATGTCTTTTGCCTTCTTGTTCTAAATAAGCACCTAGCAACATATTGAATGCTTTGCTAATATATTCCCTAAAATATTCAACGGTATAACATATATAGTGTTTTGTCTCATGTCTTCCGTTTTGAATAAGACACTTAACAAAGTAATTGCGTAGCTAATATAATCACACAAATATTTACATATATCTATATATATACTTTATAAAATCATATAGTAATAATGAAAGATCTCCTGCAGTACATTTGTTTTGTCAACAAAATAATATGTCAAACGAGCCAATTGGGTTATAAATTGTTTACATACAAAACATGATGCAAAAAAGTACGCGATTGACGCGCCAAAATTTCCGCCATTACATTTGCATTTCTAGAGATAAATGTAAAAGAGAAAGATGAAAATTCCTCTTGTAACACATTTGTTAAAATAAAAACTTATGTTTAATAAATATAGTTTTGCTTTCCGTGTTCAACGGTCGGAAGCAGGAAAAAAGTTTGGAGTATTTATGTTAATTTAAAATATATGTTTTATAAATATACTTTTGCTTTTCTTCTCATGTCTTCGGGTCTTAATAAGGCGGCTATCAACAAAGTGTATGTTTAGCTAAAATATTCCTTTAAATATTAACTCATATCTAAACATATATTTTACGAATGCATATAATAATAAAATATTCGCTGTAGCACATTGGTTATAATCCTTATCTATGTTTCAATTACATGGCTTTGAATTCCGGGTTCAAAGCCCGGCAGCGAAAATTCTTTTTATTTTTATTTTACTTAAATTATGCATGTCTCTTTATAATTCTAGGAATGCATCTACAATAAAGTGAATAATTTTCTTAATATATCTCTTAAAATATTCAAATATATCTAAATATATAATTGTAACGCTACGTGTGCCGCATTTCCTAGTGACCACACTTCTTTTCTTAGCCTGTTGGGTCACTCTATCCGATACCCAGTTTGCCACGTCGGAGAGGCTTTAATTTAAATACTTGTTTACCGACCCTACAAAACTCTACGTGATATTTCCCTGTGTTTTGTCTTCACCTTAGTCAAACGGTTTCGACAATCACTTCTCAAAAGATCACCCATCTTAAAATTTTCACAGCTCTAGCACGCTTAACTGTGGAGTTCTGTCGAGATGGTTGACCAAAAATATAGGTTCACTTTAGTGACATAGGTGACCAAATCAATTCTTTTAAACATATCTGCATACACCACCATATTTCGTGAAACTAAGCTGTTACAATATTTATGATTTAGTATGATTAGTGTAACATCCGCAAACCAAAAAGTGGAATTTGGGGATGGGTGTCGATCGACACCAGCTTTTCTGGTTCGACCAGATTGTTTTAATTCGCGGTTTGGGTTGGTTTGAGTTAATTGGTTTGTCTAAACCAAGTATATAAAGGGAGAGGCGACTCAGGTCGAGGGTTTTGGATGTTTTGTCGCCGTTTGCAAAAGAAAAGAGAGAAAAGAGAGAGTTTGTGTTCTTTAGATATTTTGACTTGTTCTTTGAGGTGTGTGGTGAGATCTGTTGCTGTGGAAGGAGAAGCTTCCTAAGGAGTTGTTTCCATTGTTTCTCAACCCAATCTTCCTGCAAAAGACTTGAGTGCATGACCATGGCTTATCTAAGTCTGAGAATCCTTTGTTTGCTTGATTTGTTGTGTTTTGTGGTGTTGTTCTTGTTTGTGGTGGTTGTGTTATGGTTCTTATAGGTTCATGAAGCTTTTGGGTGAGTTTGGGACGGATTGGAGATGATTGGAAACGGAGATTCGTTGATCGGCTTCGGGCAGAACGTATTTGCGGGGTCAGTGTCGATCGACACCAACTTGTGAGTTGTGTGTGGTTTCCTGGTTTGTTGTGTTGTTTGTTGTTTGTTTAACATTGGAATCTCAGTTGCTTGTGTGTATAGACCAGTAGATGGGAGGATTCCCTCACTAAGTATTTGTGATAATACTTACGCATCTCAATTGTTGTTTGTGGTGTGCAGGTATGTGACGTGGAATCATGGCGATGAGGAGGAGGATGATCTAGGGTCTTGTTTGTGTGATGTTGGTTATGTTATTGGAACCTTGTGTAGAGATATGCTAGGTTGATGGATAAAATGGTTAGGGAGGTTATTGTGTTGATGATGTATCGGTTTTTGTATTATTGGTATGTTTCCGCTGTGCTTTATGGTATTTGCTCGTTTAATGAGGTATTGTGGTTTGGTTGGTTTAATTAAGTAGTATGGGATGCTTAGTTATATATTATTATTATTATTAAAAAAAAAACGGGTCGGGTTGTTTCAATTAGAAAGGATATGTTGTAACACATTGATTCTATTCAAATTCTATGGTTTAGAGATGTGGTTTTCAAATCTGGGTTCAAAGCCCAGTAGGAAAAAAAATTTGTTTTTATTTTTTTTTAATTAAAACTCCATAATGTATCATGTTATCTTTTGCCTTCTCGTTCTAAATAAACACCTAGCAACATATTGAATGCTTTGCTAATATATTCCCTAAAATATTCAACGGTATAACATATATAGTGTTTTGTCTCATGTCTTCCGTTTTAAATAAGACACTTAACAAAGTAATTGCGTGCCTAATATAATCACAAAAATATTTACATATATCTATATATATACTTTATAAAATCATATAGTAATAACGAAAGATCTCCTGCAGTACATTTTTTTTGTCAACAAAATAATATGTCAAACGAGCCAATTGGGTTATAAATTGTTTACATACAAAACATGATGCAGAAAAGTACGCGATTGACGCGCCAAAATTTCCCCATTACATTTGCATTTCTAGAGATAAATGTAAAAGAGAAAGATGAAAATTCCTCTTGTAACACATTTGTTAAAATAAAAAAATTTTGTTTAATAAATATAGTTTTGCTTTCCGTGTTCAACGGCCGGAAGCAGGAAACAAAATTTGGAGTATTTATGTTAATTTAAAATATATGTTTTATAAATATACCTTTGCTTTTCTTCTCATGTCTTCGGGTCTTAATAAGGCGGCTATCAACAAAGTGTATGTTTAGCTAAAATATTCCTTTAAATATTAATTCATATCTAAACATATATTTTATGAATGCATATAATAATAAAAAAATCCGCTGTAGCACATTGGTTATAATCCTTATCTATGTTTCAATTACATGGCTTTGAATTTCGGGTTCAAAGCCTGGCAGCGGAAATTCTATTTATTTTTATTTTACTTAAATTAAGCATGTCTCTTTATAATTCTAAGAATGCATCTACAATAAAGTGAATAATTTGCTTAATATATCTCTTAAAATATTCAAATATATCTAAATATATAATTGTAACGCTACGACTGCTGCATTTCCTAGTGACCTCACTTCTTTTCGCAGCTTGTAGGGTCACTCTATCCGATACCCAGTTCGCCACGTCAGAGAAGCTTTAAACACTTGTTTACCGACCCTACAAATCTCCACGTGATATTTTCCCGTGTTTTGACTTCACCTCAGTCATACGGTTTCAACAATCACTTCTCGAAAGATCACTCATCTTAAAATTTTCACAGCTCTAGCATGCTTAACTTTGGAGTTCTCTCGAGATGGTTGACCAAAAATATAGGTTCACTTTAGTGACATAGGTGACCAAATAAATTTTTTTAAAACATATCTGCATACACCACCATATTTCGTGAAACTAAGCTGTTACAATATTTATGATTTAGTATGATTAGAAAGGATATGTTGTAACACATTGATTCTATTAAAATTCTATGGTTTAGAGATATGATTGTCAAATCTGGATTCAAAGCCCGGTAGGAAAAAAAATTTGTTTTTATTTTTTCTTAATTAAAACTCAATAATGTATCATGTTGTCTTTTGCCTTCTCGTTCTAAATAATCACCTAGCAACATATTGCATGTCATGCTAATATATTCCCTAAAATATTCAACGGTATAACATATATAGTGTTTTGTCTCATGTCTTCCGTTTTAAATAAGACACTTAACAACAAAGTAATTGCGTAGCTAATATAATCACAAAAATATTTACATATATCTATATATACACTTTATCAAATCATATAGTAATAACGAAAGATCTCCTGCAGTACATTTTTTGTCAACAAAATAATATTTCATATGACCCAATTGGGTTATAAATTGTTTACATACAAAACATGATACGGAAAAGTAAGCGATTGACGCGCCAAAATTTCCCCCATTACATTTGCATTTCTAGAGATAAATGTAAAAGAGAAAGATGAAAATTCCTCTTGTAATACATTTGTTAAAATCAAAACCTATGTTTAATAAATATAATTTTGCTTTCCGTGTTCAACGGTCTGAAGCAGGAAAAAAAATTTGGAGTATTTTTGTTAGTATAAAATATATGTTTTATAAATATACCTTTGCTTTTCTTCTCATGTCTTCGGATCTTACTAAGGCGGCTATCAACAAAGTGAATGTTTAGCTAATATATTCCTTTAAAAATTAACTCTTATCTAGAAATATATATTTATGAATACATATGATAATAAAAAATCTGCTGTAGCACATTTGTTATAATCCTTATCTATGTTCCTTTACATGGATTTGAATTCCGGGTTCATAGCCCTCTAGTAGAAATTCTTTTTATTTTTATTTTACTTAAATTAAGCTGTCTCTTTATAATTATAAGAATGCATCTACAATAAAGGGAATAATTTGCTTAAGATATCTTTTAAAATATTCAAATATATCTAAATATATAATTGTAACACTACGACTGCTGCATTTCCTAGTGACCACACTTCTTTTCGCAGCCTGTAGGGTCACTCTATCCGATACCCAGTTTGCCACGTCAGAGAAGCTTTAAACACTTGTTTACCGACCCTACAAATCTCCACGTGATATTTCCCCGTGTTTTGTCTTCACCTCAGTCATACGGTTTCAACAATCACTTCTCGAAAGATCACCCATCTTAAAATTTTCACAGCTCTAGCATGCTTAACTGTGGAGTTCTCTCGAGATGGTTGACCAAAAATATAGGTTCACTTTAGTGACATAGGTGACCAAATCAATTTTTTTTAAACATATCTGTATACACCACCATATTTCGTGAAACTAAGCTGTTACAATATTTATGATTTAGTATGATTAGAAAGGATATGTTGTAACACATTGATTCTATTCAAATTCTATGGTTTAGAGATGTGATTTTCAAATCTGGGTTCAAAGCCCGGTAGGAAAAAAAAATTTGTTTTTATTTTTTCTTAATTAAAACTCTATAATGTATCATGTTGTCTTTTGCCTTCTCGTTCTAAATAATCACCTAGCAACATATCGCATGCCATGCTAATATATTCCCTAAAATATTCAACGGTATAACATATATAGTGTTTTGTCTCATGTCTTCCGTTTTAAATAAGACACTTAACAACAAAGTAATTGCGTAGCTAATATAATCACAAAAATATTTACATATATCTATATATATACTTTATAAAATCATATAGTAATAACGAAATATCTCATGCAGTACATTTTTTGTCAACAAAATAATATTTCATACGAGCATATTGGGTTATAAATTGTTTACATACAAAACATGATACGGAAAAGTAAGCGATTGACGCGCCAAAATTTCCCCCATTACATTTGCATTTCTAGAGATAAATGTAAAAGATAAAGATGAAAATTCCTCTTGTAACACATTTGTTAAAATCAAAACCTATGTTTAATAAATATAATTTTGCTTCCCGTGTTCAACGGTCTGAAGGAGGAAAAAAAATTTGGAGTATTTTTGTTAATATAAAATATATGTTTTATGAATATACCTTTGCTTTTCTTCTCATGTCTTCGGATCTTACTAAGGCGGCTATCAACAAAGTGAATGTTTAGCTAATATATTCCTTTAAAAATTAACTCTTATCTAGAAATATATATTTATGAATACATATGATAATAAAAAATCCGCTGTAGCACATTTGTTATAATCCTTGTCTATGTTTCCTTTACATGGATTTGAATTCCGGGTTCAAAGCCCTCTAGTAGAAATTCTTTTTATTTTTATTGTTACAAAAGTTATTGTTGGAACTTGTGGAGGATCAATATGACGATATTAATCCCGAAGATTATATGATAGAGTACTTGGAGGGAGTCGAGAGGATTCTGAACTTCTTGACGAAGGTGTATGCACCAGGAGAAGAAGCTGCTAGTGGGAATGGGGTAACACCCGAGACCGGAGGTACCAGTGCGGGACAACCGGTGGAGGAGAAAGCAGAGACGGTCGCAAGAATTCTTCATATGTTGAATGAGTTGCACTCACCGGAGAGAACAAGTGGAGTTGAAGGTGAGCCTATAGTACTGGAAGCCGAGAGGAAAGAGAATCCAGGTGACAGAGACTCTAAGTCCGAGGAGCTGACGACAAGAAGGGAAGAGTTTGTGGAGGTGATCGAAATTCTGTCAAGTGATGACGAGGGGATACCAACTTTGGTGGTAGAACCAAGGAGTGATCAAGAAACGATGCCGAGTGATCGAAACCAAGAAGCTGACGTAAGTGTGGAGCATAGAGAGGACGTGAGACCAAGGGCTAGTTTAAGCCGAGATGTGAGAGACCAAGGTGGACCAGATCAAGTGGTGCCAGACCTAGTAGTACCGGACCAGGTTGTGCCGAGACACAACAGTCCTATTCGAGCCATACCTTTGCGGATGGTGTTAGCTGATCAAGAGGAAGAACCAAGAGACCTAGAGTGGGAGAGGATGACCGAGTTAAGGAGATTGAACCGAGGGCATGTAAGGTTCGAGGAAGGAGAAAGTAGTTCAAAGAGGCCGAGGATGACATATAAGGAGATACAGTCGAGAGAGCAGCCGGACGCGCAGTCCGTGACTTTGCAACCGAGAGGCCGACTGAGGACTAGAGCCACTGCCCGAAAGAGAGTGGTGTATCCGAACCAAGTCAATATGAGGAATCAACCTTATTGCGATCTGTGTGAGGGAGTTGGACATTGGACCAGGAACTGTTGGAGGACAGCGCTTAGACGTATGTTGTCCCCAGAGAACGCGGAGTGTGAAGACTGTGGGATGCGAGGGCACTTTACCTATCGCTGTCCGAACCCAGATTACATGAGGCATTCGAGGCCTTGTGATTCGTGTGGGATGCCGGGACACTTGAATAATCATTGCTGGAGAGCAAGACCGCAACGTCCGTTGATCCTAGATCATATCATATGTACCGAGTGTGGGAGGAGTGGACATTTCACTCATAGCTGTCCGGACCGAGTTGTGCGAGAGGGAGAGAACCCATCAAGCCAATTTGTGCATATGGGGGAGAACCCGTTAGACCGAGCTGTTCGAGATGAAGAAAGCCCGATGAACCAAGCTGGAACCTCATTGTCTGTTGCCTCTACTCAACCGAGTCTCCCGCTGAACCACGACCTGATGAGCTGGCTAGGGCATGTGTGTGCACTTGCGAAGAGTGTACCAAGCGCAGGAACCAGTAGAATGGTTGGGAGTAAGGAAAGTTTTCCTTTAAGGATTGCGTGTAAGGGTTGGATAGTTTTCCTAATGTTGTAAGCTTCTAGACTTAACCTTTGTTGTGTTTGTCTAGGATCCAAACCCTTGAAGTATCGGCTAAGTGGTGTAGAACCTCTGTACCTTTCTTCGTTTGTAAAGTACTTTGTGTTCTTTAGCCGTGTTTGTGGTGTTGTTGTGTTTTGTTGTGTGCTAATCTTTGCATGTTTAACTACTTGCTTTGATTTGCTTGAGTTTTATAGGTTGCATAGTTAATTATTTGCATAATTAGGTTGCATCAGCATGATTGATGAGGATTCACGTAACTCACCACAAAGCGCGATCAGACAAAAGAGAAGAAGTGCAAGAAAGTTCAAGAAAGTTCAATCAAGAAAGGGGAACCAGTTCAAAAAAAAAAAAGAAAGAAAGAGCAAAAAGAGAGAAATGATGGAGGAGGATGAGGCAAATCCTAAGAAATCAGAAGAGCAAAAGAGCGGTGCAAATCAATCGAAAATGGCAAAACAAATCGAGAAGGTCGAACCAAGTACGAGCAAGAAAGTGCAAAAAGTAATGCATGGTCCAGGAATTAAGTGCAAAAGAAGATGCAAGAAGATAGTGCATAGAAGACGAAATTGTCTATGAATAGACAAAGAGGGTGCAAGAAAATAAGGGCGAGGAAGAAGCATTGTTATGCTAAGTGGCAAGTGTTGAGTGAGGTTTACTGAACCAAACCTCATGAGTAAAGGAGCTAGAAGAAGTTGGGTGAAGTAAAAAGTCGACCAAGGGAGGATAAAACATAGACTATGTTTTGAACCAGTAAGGTTCTGCTGAACCGAGCATGGCGAGGAGTTGGTGGAAATATGGAAGTTGAACAAGAAGTTCGCAAATGGAGGCAAACATTGAAGATGGAGAAGTCAATAATTTCTACCAAGATCATTTGAACAAGCTCAGAGTTGAAGTCAATCAAGGACAGTGAAGTTATAAACCAAGAAAATGGAGTTCAAGTAGTTTGGGAGAGAAGCTATGTGAAGCTGAAGAAATCGGGGAAAAATTAAAGACCCATAGAGCGCGAAGGTAAAGAAGCCAAGAGAAGTATTGAGTTGAGGAATCTAAAGGAGTGGACGAGTCATGGTACAATAAGGGAGAAGCTTGAATACTTGAAGATTTTGAAAAATATGGGGAACCAAGTGGATGATGGAGATGAAGAAGCTTTCCCAAAAGCATCAGCCAATGGGTAAGCGGAACAAGTGTCGAATGGAGTAAGGCTATGTCAACAAGAAAGCCAAGGAAAAGTGAAGAAAGTTTAATCATCCAAGATTATTTCAATGAAGATATTAATGTGATGGTGATCACAAGACGAGGACGCAGGTGTCAGGAAGTATCGACATCACAAGAAAAGAAGGAGAAGGCCTGAGAATTCGGGGACGAATTCTTATAAGGGGGGGAGAATGTAGTGACCCTCACTAAGGGCAGAAATCCCAAAATAAAAGTTTGGAGAAATGGCCCGGATAAGACTTAAAGAGGAAGAGGAAGAAAAACAAAGAAGAAAGGTCGAAGGAAGTCCGAAGAAAAATGCACGAGTCGGAGAATGGCCAAGCCAAGACCGAAGTGGCCGGATGTACAATCGAGACCTTAAGACCGATCAGGAGTTGGCGGTTTACGCATAAAACTGCGTATGGGGGAGAAACGGTCTAGTACCGAGAAGGACGGTACGGTCCGTGTAGTGACCCTCACTACAGAATAAAATTTCCCTAAGGAAATGACCTGGAAAGGAGTCGAAAGGGAAAAGGAGTCAAAGTAGAGAAGAAGTCCTGAAGGATTGTCCGAATAAAAATTATTTGGGTGATAAGCAAATCAGTTGGCCGTATAGACGGACGTACGTACCAGACGTACGTGGAACGATCGGACGTACGTACCAGACGTACGTGGAACGGCCGGACGTACTAGGCAAACACTGAGTGGACAAGGCTGTGTCCTGGACGGGAAGCAAGAGTGGGAAGGAACCCACTAAGGCATGCGATTTAAATATTAATAATAGAGTTAGTGGAGTTTCCACTAAGTGATTAATTTAATCACAAATTAGCACTAAGTGAAATTTTTCACTAAGAGTTAATTTAATTTGCAATTGAAGTGAGTGGGAGACAAGAGAAGATTCTCTTGGACAAGTGTTGTGCTCACTTAACAAGTGTACACTCATGCAAATTGGTGGCTTTGAAGTTGGACACCCACCTAGCATGCATTGGGCCATTTTGCTGCCCACTTTCTCTATATAAAGACCTCCATCCTCTCTCATTTCGCCAAAAATTCTTAAGGGAGAAGAAGAGAAAGAGAGAAAGGAGAGGAAGAGAGAAAGAAGAGAGAAAGGAAACGCTGTTGCGGACAAGGAAAGAGTTGAGGAAGGGTTGCTGTGAAGACGTTGTTGGACGCGAAGAGGGAGTTGTCTGATCCGCGGTGCAGTGAAGTCCAATCATCCTCCGCTGTACCAGGGTGAGTTCTGTGGTAATTGTGTGTGGGACGCTGCATTGATCTTTAGATATTTGCGTGTACTCTTTGCGTGATGCATTAGACTAGATTCATGTTAGTATCAGTTTATATTGGTGCATGCGAAATATGGTAGGATTCATGCTAAATTCATGTTTAAATGCACATAGAATTTGAGCTAGGAATCACCATGCGAAAATGAACTTGGATGCATTTTAAAGTAAGCTGGACTTGCTTAAAATTTGGACAAAAGGGTTTGCATGCATGGTTGAGTTTGAAGGATTTTACTTGCAATATTTCTTGCTTAAAATCGGTTGCATGCATGATTAAATTGGTGAAGTTTATTTGCAATTTTTATTGCATAAAATCGGTTGAGGTTAGCTTGCATGCGTAAATGGACTTAAAGGATTTACTTGGTTAAATCGCTTAAAATTGGCTTGCATGCGTAAATGAACTTAAAGGATTTAATTGGTTAAATCGCTTATAATTGGCTTGCATGCATAATTGAACTTGTTGCATTAAATTGCTTAAGTTGCGTGAATAGGTTGCATGCTTGTAGAACAATCTAAGTTGCATGAATTGTCATTCTTGTTGCTTGATGATTGTTGCATGTTCTCTTGCTTGATTTTCTTGCTTGTGATGCTTGATCTTCTTGCTTGAGTTGTTCGGTGTATTTTAGCTAAGTCTCTCGAATTTGTTTCTTGAATCCTAGCTAGAATAGTGTAGTCGATCTTCTGTTCCAAATGTGGTTTGTCTCGCGAGAGTTCCCGATGACCACTCGCGCGGGACAATGTCACGGCTAGCTAGCTACTAGCGTGACCGCTACATGACGATGTAGCATTTGTGTGGGCTCATGCTGGTTACCTTTGTGGTTTCGGCATGGGAAATATTGTGGAACGGAACAGATTATCGAGGGCCCTTAGGTGAAAGAGTCTAGAGTATTTCAAGTGTCCCTTGTTTTATTCTAGTCGTCTTTGCAAAGTTGTGTATGAGTTAAGAGTCTAAAGTGGCCGAGTAGTCCTTGTTCCCTTTAGTCGTCTTTCTCTGTGATTAGCGAGTTTAGATCGTCCGAGTTAAGTCGTGTCGTTCTAATCTCTCTCGCTTGTTTGTTGCTTATTGCTTCCGCTATTGTTTCTGTTGCATTGCTTTGATTGTTTGATTGATTGCCTGCCTTGCTTGTTTTCTTTGCTTGCTGGAGTAGTCGGGTTTGGGAAGTAGAATCCTGTTTAGGAAAGGGGTGCCCAGGCTCACTGAGTAATCTTAGATTACTCATGATATTATTTTGTCTTGCAGGAAGCTTAAGTGAGTCTAGAGCTGGAGCAAACATTAGGGTACCGGATAGGGTTTTCTGTGTTCTTTGTAAAACCCTATATTTTCCTAAATGATTTCTGTAAAATTATCCGACTATCTATGTATATTGCTTTGATGATTTACTTTCAATGTAATAAATTATTAAAGTAATATATATTCGGTTTTCGGGGAAAACATGGCAAGGTGCAAATGGTACTCGGCCTTGTCCGGGTCAACACAACGCGCGTGGGACGCAAGGGTTGCAAAGCCTAAGTGAACCTCAGCCGCGGGTGGAGTCGCGTCTAGGAGGACTGGTCGGAAAGTTGCAGCTTCCGTCCCTCGACCGGACCACCAGGGTGCGGTTCTCACACATGTAGCGTTCCGGTGTTGTCCGCGGTCCTGTCCGGCCGTACGGCGGTTCAGGGGCGTTACAACCACGCTGGCCAGAACTACGTCTATGGCTCTCGTAGGAACATCGCAATGTCCCACGGCCAACACTCGCCACTAAGGCTACAGAAACGTCACCAAGACCCTAACCCCGTCACAAAGACTCTAGACACGTCACAAAGACCACACAAACGTCCTGCAGGACTGCCACCAAGGCACAAACGTCACCGGGTCCGCCACCATGGCATCCGGCGTCACTAAGACCACCACCAAGGTATCTGGCATAGCCAAGACCACTACCACTGACCGGCATCACCAAGAACTCTGTCACCAAGACCACCGTCAGGGTACAAAACATCACAAAGAAAAACACTACCACTGACAAGCGTCACCAAGATCTCTGTCACCAAGACCACTATCAGGGTATAAACGTCACCAAAACCACTATCAAGGCACAAGCGTCACCAAGACCACTCAATACCATGATACAAACGTCACGACGACCGCCACCCATGCCCACATCCCGCAGGATTATCACAAAGATCACCACAAAGCTTTCCATTTTTAGAACATTTTAAATATGGAAACTTTCTATTTATGGAAACTTTCCAATTATAGTAACTCGAGCTATTTTCTCTTTCCCATGACAAGACCAGTCAAAATAAAGAAATACTCATCTTATTAATCTTATAATGTCATAATCGTTGCAAACTCGATGACAATACATAAAGAAAAATAAGATATAATGGCACCGAGCCAACGACCCACATCCCGAGCACCACCTCGTGTTGGTTCTTAGTCGCACAACCAACCACCCGTAAGCGACCAAGTATCAAGAGAGATGGGCTGGAATACTCCGTCCGCTCCAGCCACGGTCTTCAAACAATCGTGACACTTGGAGAAAGGTTAGGCAAGCTCAGGCCTCGGCCTGCTTCTCGAACCACTTCTTGAACCTTGCCTTCATCTTCGCCTCTGGCTCCCAAGTCTCCTCTAACACACCATCACAGTCCCACTGGACTCTCATCAAAGGAATCTTCTTCCGCCGAAGTTCCTTGACCCGCCTCTCGAGTACCTTCACTGGTCTCGCCTCAAGAGTCATGTTGGGCTGAAGATCTGCAGGAATCTTAGCCACCACCTCGTCATCCTTTTGAAGACACTTCCTCAGCATCGACACATGGAAGAACTTGTGGAACGCATGCATAACCTCAGGCAACTCCAACCTATATGCAACCGGTCCCACCCGCTCCACAATCCTGAAATGACCCATGTACCTCAGACTCAACTTAGTCTCTGAGATAGACCTGTTCGGACCCCGCAACATAGCCATCTTGAGGTACACTCTATCATCCACCTGAAACTCAATGACCTTTCTCCTCTGATCAGCATAACTCTTCTACCGGTCCTGAGCCTCCCTCATGTTCAGCTTGAACACCCGGATCTTCTCTGTGGTCTCATGAACAAAACTTGCATCCAGTATGCTCCTCTCCCCCACCTTAATCCAGCATAAAGGTGTGCGATATGGCCTCCCATACAACGCCTCATAAGGAGCCATACCAATACTCGCTTGATAATTGTTGTTGTAAGCAAACTCTACCAGGTTCAGATGATCGGCCCAGTGACCACCCCAATCAAGCACACACATTCTCAGCAAATCCTCCAGAGTCTGAATCGTCCTCTTTAACTGCCCATCTGTCTGAGGATGGTATGTGGTACTCATATGCACCTTAGTGCCCAACTCTACCTGAAATTCCCTCCAAAACGCTAAAGTGAACTTGGAATCCCTGTCTGACATTATGCTCACTGGCACAGCATGCAACCTCACAATCTCCCTCACATATTTCTTAGCCAAAACTGCTGCTCCATCAGTATTCTTAATGGCCAAAAAATGTGCAGACTTGGTCAGACGATCCACAATCACCCAGATGGCATCCATAGTCCGTGACACAGGCAAACCCACCACAAAGTCCATCGTGATCATATCCCACTTCAACTCTGGAATGGGTAAACTCTGTAACAGGCCTCCCGGCACCTGATGCTCAGCCTTCACTAGCTGGCAAGTATCACACCTCGAAACCCAACTAGCGACATCCCTCTTCATCCTGACCCAGTGATAATACCGCTTAAGGTCACGGTACATCTTGGTCGCTCCAGGATGCACAGAAAACTTGCTCGCGTGAGCCTCTCTCAGAATCTCCTGCCTCAGACTCTCATCCTTGGGCACACAAACCCGACCATGCACCAAGATGGTCCCATTAGCAGAGACCAGATACTCTGAACCCTCAACCTTAGAGGCGTTCACCAACCCCTCATCACTCTTCTGATCCAACCGCACTCTACTCAGAAGATCTGCTATATCAACTGCCTCCAGTCCCAATGGCTCTTGTGAGATAGCACATAACCTCAAAGTACTAATCTCACTCACCAGAGACTCCATATCTTGCTCCAGTGCAGAAGCCGCCCGCTTCCTGCTCAAACCGTCTGCTACCAAGTTAGCTTTACCGGGGTGATAAGCTATATCCAGATCATAATCTGCCACCAACTCCATCCACCGCCTCTGCCTCAAATTCAGCTCAGGCTGAGTGAAGATATACTTCAGGCTCTTATGATTTATGTACACCTGTACCTTTCCGCCATAAAGATAAAATTTCCAAATATTCAAAGCGAAAACAACAGCTGCCATCTCCAAGTCATGAGTAGGGTAGTTGCCCTCATGCTTCCGCAACTGTCGCGAAGCATAGGCAATGACCTTCCTCTCCTACATCAGCACACACCCCAAACCAACTCTAGAAGCATTTTTATACACTACATACGGCTTATCCTACTCCGGTAAGGCCAATACTGGTGTACTCGTCAACATCTGCTTCAGACTCTCAAAAGCCGTCTTGCACTCCGGCGACCATACAAAGGAAACATCCTTCCCTGTCAGCTTAGTCATTGGTTGTGCCATACTCGCAAAACACCTCACAAACATCCTGTAGTACCCTGCCAACCCAAGAAAACTCCTGATCTCCGTGGCGTTTTGCGGTCTAGGCCAATCCCTGATGGCCTGAATCTTCTCTGGATCCACAGAAACTCCTGCTGCAGAAACAACATGACCCAAGAAACCCATCTCTCTCTGCCAGAAACTGCACTTGCTCAGCTTAGCAAAAAGCTTCTGCTCCTACAAATTCTTCAGAACTGCTCTCAGATGGATCTCGTGCTCCTCAGGACTCTTGGAATACATTAGGATGTCATCGATAAAGATGATGACAAACTCATCCAGAAACTCCTGGAATACGCTATTCATCAATCTCATAAACGCAGCTGGCGCATTAGTCAAACCGAAAGGCATCACCACAAACTCATAGTGCCCATACCTCGTCCTGAAAGCTGTCTTCTTAAAATCCAGCTCATCTATCGGAATCTGGTGGTAACCTGACGCCAAGTCAATCTTGGAGAACTAAGTAGCACCTCTCAACTGATCCAACAACTCATCAATCCGCGGAAGAGGGTACTTGTTCTTCACAGTAACCCGGTTCAGACCCCGATAATCTATACACAAGCGGAAACTCTCGTCCTTCTTCTTAACAAACAACATCGGCGCTCCCCACGGTGATGTACTAGGACGAATGAATCCCTTGCCCAATAAATCCTCTAACTGCTTCTTCAACTCCGCCATCTCTGATCCATCCTGTAAGGTGCCTTAGACAGTGGCGTAGTCCCTGGTTCCAACTCAATCGTGAAAGGATCAGACCGATATGGTGGTAATCCCTACAACGACTGAATAACATCCTCAAACTCCCGAACCACAGGAATCTCACCCACACCAACCTGTCCCACAGACTTCGGCATTGATATTGTAGCCAAATATGCCTCCCGACCCTTCCTGATAATCTTCTCTGCCTGCACAGCTGAGATAACCAGACTCCCCGAGGTCGGCCTCACTCCCTCATAAAACCAACTCTTCGCCCCGGGCCTCTTAAACACAACTCTACCCCGATGGCAATCCAGATGTACTTTATACCATTGCAACCAATCCATGCCCAATATCACATCATACAGCTCCACTGCACTGATAACCAGATCTGCCAGCATCGACTCTCTAGCCACCTGTATATCCACATCTCTAGCCCGTCCATAGACCTCAATCATCCCGCCTCTAGCAACCTTAACGGTCCTAAACCGCTCTCCGGGATCTCCAGGAATGTTGCCTCTCTTGGCACACTCTGGGATAACGAAGCAATGAGTAGCTCCGGAATCGAACAACACATGAGATGGAAAACCTCCCACCAATAAGGTCCCTACACAAACCTTATGCACTAAGAACCCTAACATTCATCAGAAACAAACATAACAACCAAAAATGACAGAAACCACAAAGTCAAGTTTAGAAATTATACCCGTGATCGCGTTAGCTATGGTTCCTCCCGTCTCCACTGTCGTGTACACACGCGGTGCCACTGGCAAAGGCAATGTCGTCTGCCCCACCTGTTGCACTCCTGACTGCACTACCGCCACAGCCATCAGATGTAACTTAGGACACGACGATCTGAGATGTCCCGTCTCCCTACAGTGGTGACATACACAAGTCATCGGCAGTGCTGGCTGGTTGCCCCTCAGCGAACAACTCGCCACCCTGTGCTCCAAGCTCCCACACCTGAAGCATGCCGCACCACTAGACTCTCACCTCTGCATAGTATCGAACTTCCTCTTCTGCCCCTGCGCAGGCTTGCCGCCCTTGCTACGAACAGACTGTGACTGAGTCCGCTTCGGCTGCATCGGAGGACTGACCACCACTACTTGTGACCTCAAGTCATCCTCTATCCCGGCTGCAACCTCTACCAGCTCCGCTCTCGTAGCATAGCTCCTAACTCTACACCGAGTCCTCAAGTCATCACGCAGAGCCAACAAGAACCTCCGCACCTGAGCCGACTCTGGCTCTTAAGCCTGACCTGCATATCCCACAAGCCGACTGAACTCTGCATCCAGCTCCCTCACGGTACGGTTATCCTGATTCAACCCCAAGAACCGCGCCTCCATACGATCGAGTGCCTCCTACGGGAAATACTTGGCGTTGAACTCCCTCACAAAGTCCCTCCAAGTCATCTCACGCTGCACCCTCCGTGCCATCACCGACCTCCACCAGACCTTCGCATCCCCCGAAAGGTAGTGCGCTGCCAAGTCTACCCAATAGTGGTCAGGACACCGTAGCATATGGAAAATATCCTCCATCCGCTCTCTCCACTCATCTGCTAAACTCGGATATGTACCTCCCGGGAAAGATCCCGCACCCACCTGCTGTAGCTGCACCAGCATCTGAACATACTGAGCATCCACTACCTCTGCCCCTGGCTGCACCGCTGGAACCTGCCCACCAACCACTGGCGGCACCACTGGAACCTGCCCACCAACCTCTGGCGGCACTGCTGCTGGAAGCCGCACCAATACCTGAGCTAGCAAGCCCATCAGGATATCCTCTCTACCAGGAGCACCCTCCGCTAGAACCCTCACACCCGAGGCAACACCGTGAACGACATCGGGCCCACCAGCCCTGCCGCCACCCAAACCAGCCTAGTCTCCTGACGCTCTAGGATGAACATGTGACTCTGCCACCTCCTCAATGGCCATGCTCTGGGCCACACTCTTACTGGCCTCGGGAACCTGACCCAGTCCCCGTCCACGCCCACGCCCACGACCACGACCACGCCCGCGACCAACAGCATCCTCACCTCTAACCATCTGTATCACCAAGAACAGAAGGCTAAGCAACAAAAACGACTACTAGCTACACAAAGAACACAACTTACCGTGGAATCACAAGTAGGCTCGAAGAGGATGTTCTAGGACCCCATGCCACAGACAAGCATACAATCCAACATCCAAACACAAAACACACAGCGAACCCGTACCTAGAACCGTATGGGCTCTGATACCAAACTGAAACAACCCGACCCATTTTTTTTATATATATGCTATTATATAGTGATCTCATACTTACTAGCAACCTACCCCAATCAATAACAACAGCGGATAACATTCATAAGTCCAATAACCAATAATAATTAAGAAATAACATCATATCAATCCAACAACAATCCAGAACAGAAACAAATCATAAACCAGCAATCCTAACAACCGTTCTAGACCACAAAGTTCCACTCTAGCATCCTAACACAGACACAGAGCAAACAACCGATCCTCCATAACTTCCTCCTCTTCATAGCCTTGATTCCACGATCACACTTTGCCCTTACCTGCGCCACAACATAAAAGAGAGGCGTAAGTATTACCATAAATACTTAGTGAGGCAATCCTTCCATCTACTGGGCTATACACACAAGAAATAAGATCTCTCATGCCACAAACAATAACAATAAAACAAACCAGGAACATGCACCAATCAACACAACATAAACCGGTTTCTGCAGAAGGGTGTTGATCGACACTGGTTATCTGGTGTCGACGGATACCACAAGTGGTGTCGATCGACACTGCTCGACAATTCTCAAATCCCTAACGGTTTCGACCAACACCTCCACATGGTTTCGACTGACACTCGCTAAGTCTCCGATTCGTCCTCGCATTGGTGTCGATCGACACCGATGCCGAGCATCGATCCCTTTAAACAGAAACTCCGAATCTCGCCTCCAAGCTTCTCCTTTCCGTTCCCCATGATCCCAGGAACAAATCCAAGCCTCAGGAGCTACAAAAAACTCACAAACAACCAACAGAAACAACCACACAACACACATAAACAGAGATCTCAACTTAGATAAGCCATGGTCATGCACTCACCTTTGCCAAAACAATGAGATCTCACCAACAAACGACGAAAACACACCACCACAAGCTTCCCACCACGTTCCCAGCCTTGCATCCACACTCTCCAGGAAGAAACTCAACCCACAGAGCCAAAGAACTCACCAAAACCTCAAGAACTCTCCCAAAGAATTTTGTTCTCTTCTCCCTTTTTTTTTTTTTAGATGTGAAAAAACGGCTCCAGGACTTGGGAAGTCGAGTTCCACGACTAAAACTCGAGTCTAGGGCTTTCCCTAAACTAACCATGCAAACCGGGCGATTAAAATCGAACCGGTAACACATTCGCAAATGGTGTTGACTGCGATCGACACCCTCACCAAATTCCCAAAATTTGGATCGCGGGTGTTACATATACCGCACAACAATTTTTGTTTTATTCAATCTTAAATAAATCAGTTTGATTCAACATATTTTATATCGGTGTTTTTAAAATAGTAAAATAAATATTTAACCCGTATTGAAGTATCATATTAATGATATTTTTTTTTAGTATTATCAATTCAGTCATGTAATGTCTTATAACCCGTCATGTACTATAACTTGTTTATGTTATTTTGAAAATTTAATATGTTTTAATATTCATAATTTTAAACTTTTTATTAAGCTAGATATATCAGTTATAAATTATAGACTTCTTAAAATTCTATAATTTACTATTTTCGGTAAATTTACTATATATGTATGTTGAACACACACTTTTATATTAATTTAGTAATATATGTTTGTTTTAGAAAATTCAAATCACAATATATGCTGGAAAAAAACACATATTTTTATTAACTTTATGAATTATATGATGATTCACTACATTTAGATTTCAAAATCAAAAAGAGATGATAGGAGAATAAATGTTTTTAATATGGAATTAATCTTCTAAATATCTATATGAATTATAGAACATTACTTATATAGATATTTAAAATATTTTAATTGTTTGGTTATAAGGATAGTAGAGAGAGTTAACTAAACTTGTTTGGATATGAACATAAGCATTAATTGACATTTAATGGTAAATGTTTCCAGAAACATATTTTTTAGCAAAAAGTGCAGCAAAAATACTAGTATAGATATATTGAATGCTTTGCTAATATATTCCCTAAAATACTCAACGGTATAACATATATTGTTTTGTCTCATGTCTTCCGTTTTAAACAAGACACGTAACAACAAAGTAATTGCGTAGCTAATATAACCACAAAAATATTTACATATATCTATATATATACTTTATAAAATCATATAGTAATAATAAAAGATCTCCTGCAGTACATTTTTTTGTCAACAAAAGAATATCTCAAACGAGCCAATTGGATTGTAAATTGTTTACATACAAAATATGATGCGGAAAAGTATGCGATTGACGCGCCAAAAAATTCATCCTTACATTTGCATTTCTAAAGATAAATGATAAAGAAAAAGATGAAAATTCCTCTTGTAGCACATTTGTTAAAATCAAACCTATGTTTAATAAATATAGCTTTGCTTTCCGTGTTCAACGGTTGGAAAAAGAAAACAATTTTGGAATATTTTGTTAATTTAAAATATATGTTTTGTAAATATACTTTTGCTTTTCTTCTCATGTCTTTGGGTCTTAATAAGGCGGCTAGCAACAAAGTGAATGTTTTGCTAATATATTCCTTTAAATATTAACTCTTACCTAAACATATATTTTATGAATTCATATCATAATAAAAAATCTTATGTATCACATTGGTTATAATCCTTATCTATGTTTCATATACATGGAATTGAATTTCGGGTTCAAAGTCCGGCAGCGGAAATTCTTTTTATTTTATTTTTACTTTAATTAAGCATGTCTCTTTATAATTCTAAGGACTCATCTACAATAAAGTGAATGATTTTCTTAATATATCTCTTAAAATATTCATATATATCAAAATATATAATTGTAGCTTTTTATTTTATTTTTACTTTAATTAAGCATGTCTCTTTATAATTCTAAGGACTCATCTACAATAAAGCGAATGATTTGCTTAATATATCTCTTAAAATATTCATATAAATCAAAATATATAATTGTAACGCTACGACTGCCACATTTCTTAGTGACCACACTTCTATTCTCAGCATGTGGGGTCACTCTATCCGATACCCGTTTGCTACGTCGAAGAGGCTTTAAAGACTTGTTTACCGATCCTACAAATCTCCACATGATATTTCCCCGTGTTTTATCTTCACCTCAGTCATATGGTTTTGACAATCACTTTTCGAAAGGTCACCCATCTTAAAATTTTCACAGCTCTAGCACGTTTAACTGTGGAGTTCTCTCGAGATGGTTGACCAAAAATATAGGTCAACTTTAGTGTTATAGGTGACCAAATCAATTCTTTTAAACATCTCCGCATGCACCACCATATTTCGTGAAACTAAGTTGTTACAATATTTATGAAGTAGTATGATTAGAAAGGATATGTTGTACACATTGGTTCTAATCAAAATCTATGGTTTAGAAATATGGTTTTCAAATCAGGGTTCAAAGCCCGGTAGGAAAAAAAAATTGTTTTTATTTTTTCTTAATTAAAACGCTATAATGTATCATGTTGTCTTTTTGCCTTCTGGTTCTAAAAAAACACCTAGCAAAATATTGAATGCTTTGCTAATATATTCCCTAAAATATTCAACGGTATAACATATATAGTGTTTTGTCTCATGTCTTCCGTTTTAAATAAGACACTTAACAACAAAGTAATTGCATAGCGAATATAACCACAAAAATATTTACATATATCTATATATATGTAACACCCGTGCCCCGACAAATATGAAATATGGAAGTTTATATCGAGAATTAGAGTGAAGTCGGTTTAATTTGTGGTTGGTTTAGTAAGCTGGTCGATTTATTAATTAAATCAAAGGATGGTTTAATTAATTCTGGTTTAAATAGATCTTGGTTTAATCTAATTAAATCATGGTTTATTATAATTAAACCAAAAACCTTTTTTGTTAATAAGAGGGCGCCTCCTTCCTGTTATTGTCGTGAAAGACTGAAAGAACACAAAGAGAAAAAGTGCTCATTCACGTGTGAGAAGAGGAGAAGGGAGAGTAAACTAGATTTTTGGTGTTCAAAGCAAAATGAACAGAATCATCAGGGTTTGGGAGAAGGAGGATCCGACTGCTAAAATCTTTTCGAAAGGTACTGTTTTTTTTGTAGGGTTGTAGCTAAGAGATTTTCGTACTTTCTCTTTTTTACAGAAGTGAATTTGAGTTAATATTCTAGGAGATATCGGCAGTTTCGTGGGGCGTTTCTTCTCAGTCGCGGATTGAGACCAGCGGGTGTTTCGGGATTGATTTCGGTTCCATCTGAAATGTGATCGTGCTGAAATTTTGTGAGAAGCTTTGTGACGTCTATGACTAGCTTTTCACCGGAGGGATTTGATAGTTAACGGTTGGTTTTGATTTTAGGGTTTCGTCTTTGAGACTGTTCTTTTCTGATATTTCTGTCCAGTTTTGCTATAAGTAGTTTTTGGTTGTGTGGCTTGTTGTAGGGCGTTGCTGGGATGTTTCAGACGTTAGGAGAGTCTCAACTGGTTGTATTCGTTGTTATAATCAGTTTGATAAGGTGAGTGCGTGACCATGAGCTTATCTGAGCGATTGGGTTGTATGACTTGTTTTGTGTGATGATATGTAGGTGTGGTGAATGTGATATTGGGTGACATGTTCAATGACTGGTTTGTTATGTTTTATTTGTGGTTGTACTCTTGATTTGCTTGTGTGTATAGCTTTTAGATGGGAGGATCGCCTCACTGGGTATTTCTGGTAATACTCACGCATCTCATTATGTTTGTGGTGCAGGTAATGTGTAGCGTGGAATCATGGCGATGAGGAGGAGGATAATCTAGGGTCTCGGTTTTGTGATATCGGTTTTTAGTGTTTGTGTTGTTGGAACCTGGTTTAGAAACATGTTAGGTTACTGGTTTATATTGGTTATAATTGGTATTGTATTTAAATTGAATTAGAGTTGGTTTGGTTTGTCTTCCGCTGTGCATGTTGATTTTGTTATTGGTTTATTGTTTGGGTTGTAATTAAATATTATGGGTATTTAATTATATTATTATTATTAAAAAAAACGGGTCGGGTTGTTTCAGTTTGGTATCAGAGCTCTTATGGTTCTAGGATGGTTAAGTGGATGGTTAGAGCGGCTAGGAATTTAATTGGGTGAATTATTTTCTTGTTGCTTGATATATGATGTTGTGAATGGAAATTGATTATGAGTAGTTAGTCAATTTGTTTGTGGTATGGAGTCTTAGTATCATCCTCTTCGAGCCTTCAAAGAGATTTCACGGTAAGTTGTTTTCTGTGTTGTTAGTTGTGTAGTGTTTTTAGCTTCTGTGCGGGGAGTGCAGTTGGCTATTGAAAAGTTGTTGTCAAGTGGTGGATCACGCCGGTATCGGGAAATACCGTTGGCGGTGATTTGTGGGAGTGGATGTTTTGCAAATGGAACTCTTTTGGATTTTGTGACTCGTGTGTAATGTGGAAAGAAAATAGCTCGGGAATTTTATAAATTGAAGTTTCCATAAATAGAAGGTTCTATAAATGGAAAGTTCCATAAATGATGGTTTCTAAAAATGGAAAGTTTTTCGGGAGGTAGAACTTGTCCATTTTTGGAAAGTGTGCGGGGGGGACATTCAAAGTGTATGAGATGTCTGGAGTGAGGCCTGGGGGTGGCCATGACAGTGGTGATATTCTGGGAGAGATTACGGTGTTGGTAGGACATTGAGATGTTCTACGCGGATCACGGTGGGTGGTCCCGGTTGGAGAAATGCTTATAGACGTTATGACCATTTGCTATAGGGACGGGGGGTCCTGAACAACTCATGAATAGATGGGGGTTCTCCTGAGGGGACGGGGGGGGGTTCCCTAGATACCGATAGCTTGAAGGACTGCGGTCCCGAGGGTGGCAGAAGAGATGGGGGTTCTCCTAAGGAGATGGGGGTTCTCCTAGTACCAAGATCCTGAGGGTGAGACGGTACTGCTCGAAGATGGGGGGTCTGAGAGTGAGATCGGTATGGCTTGAAGGTTGCGACCTAAGAGCGGATGAGTTGGGGGCAAAAGGGTCAAGGACGTGGGGATAAGCATTGTAACTGGATGTGGATGAAGGAGATTGATGGGGGTTCAATCTCAGATTTCCTATTGTAGCCGGATGTGGATTTAGGGGATTGATGGGGATTCAATCTCAGGTTTTCGGTTGAGACCGGATACGGATCTCGGGGTTGATGGGGGTTCAATCTCGGGAAGGAGTTTATGTGTGTTGACCGGGAGGGTCATGTTTATGCTGGTCAGGTGGGGATCTGAGGGTGCGGCCGGTGTCCTTAATGGTGTTGTTGGAGGTCCAGCGTGTGTCATGAGTGTGGCAACAGATTTTGCTCATACCGAGATGACCGTATTGCAGATTTACTGACAATGTTGTTGGAGAGAATTTAATAAGATGATTAGTTCTTATTGAATCTTGATGTTCAATGAATTTAGGCATTATGCGATTCTTGGAAAAGGAAAGTTTCCATAAATAGAAAGTTCTATGAATAGTTAGGACTTGTCTATTTTTGGAAAAGGGATGTGAAATGCCTGGAGTGGCGTGAATGTTTAGAGGTTGACCTGAAGAGTGGTCACAGATGAGATGATCAGTTCTCATAGATTTTTGATTGGTGATATCACGTGCTATGAGGTATGCGGGTTCTAAAAATGGGAAGTTTTATGAATAGTTAAAGCTTGCATGTTTATGGAAAAGACGGCTTGCAAAGCATTTGATGCGGTGAATCGGAATATGCGAACGTATGGTACTTGTTTGTTTTATTACGCTCGTATTAATGATTTGCGGTGGATAATTGCCAAGCAGAAAAGCTGTTTTTGGAAAGGGCGTGTGTAAACACCCGAATGGTTGAGATGTTTTAGAGTTGGCCTGAAGAGTGGTCATGGTGGTGGTAATATTCCTGTGAGGGAATATGGTGGTAGGTAGAGCATTGCGATGTATTAGGCGAACCACGGGAGGTAGTTCCGGTCGGGAGATGCTTATTGAAGTTAGGACTTGTTTGCTCATGAGGAGATGATTAGTTCTCCGGAGGAGATGATTAGTTCTCCTGGGGAGATGATTAGTTCTCCTGAGGGGATGATTAGTTCCCCTTGTGCACCGCGGGATTGACGGGTTGCGACCCTGAGAGCGGCAGAGGAGATGATTAGTTCTCCTAGAGGATGATTAGTTCCCCAGAGGGGATGAGTAGTTCCCCTGGTACCGAGATCTCGAGGGTGACGATCCAAGAGTGAGACGGTATGGCTCGAGGACGACGGTCTGAGAGTGCAGGCGGTGCAGTTCGAAGGTTGCGACCTGAGAACATATGAGTGAGAGAGCAAACAATGTCTAGAAACGTGGGTATGAGCATAGTGACTGGATATAGACCTCGGAGGTCGGGATTGACCTCATGTTTTTGTGTTGTGCTGACTAGTGGAGTCAGGGTTGTGTGGACTGTTGAGTCACGTGGATGTGCGGGCTGTTACGACAGTTGCACAGAAAACTTTGGCTGACAGTGTTGCGTCCTGTCGGAGGATGTGCGAGCCGTGGTGACGGTTGCACGGAGGTCCTTGGAGGATAGACAATGTTGTGGGATTCGAGGACGAATCCTTGTTGGTGGGGGAGAATTGTAACGCCCATGCCCCGAAAAATATGAAATATGGAAGTTTATATCGAGAATTAGAGTGAAGTCGGTTTAATTTGCGGTTGGTTTACTAAGCTGGTCGATTTATTAATTAAATCAAATGATGGTTTAATTAATTCTGGTTTAAATAGATCTTAACCTAATTAAATCATGGTTTATTATAATTAAACCAAAAACCCTTTTTGTTAAGGCGTCTCCTTCCTGTTATTGTCGTGAAAGACTGAAAGAACACAAAGAGAAGAAGTGCTCATTCACGTGTGAGAAGAGGAGAAGGGAGAGTAAACTAGATTTTTGGTGTTCAAAGCAAAAGGAACAGAATCGTCAGGGTTTGGGAGAAGGAGGATCCGACTGCTAAAATCGTTTTGAAAGGTACTGATTTTTGGTAGGGTTGTATCTAAGAGATTTTCGTACTCTCTCCTTTTTACAGAAGTGAATTTGAGTTAATATTCTAGGAGATATCGGCAGTTTCGTGGGGCGTTTTTTCTCAGTCGCGGATTGAGACCAGCGGATGTTTCGGGATTGATTGCGGTTCCATCTGAAATGTGATCTTGCTGAAATTTTGTGAGAAGCTTTGTGACGTCTATGACTAGCTTTTCACCAGAGGGATTTGATAGTTAACGGTTGGTTTTTATTTTAGGGTTTCGTCTTTGAGACTGTTCTTTTCTGATGTTTCTGTCCAGTTTTGCTATAAGTCGTTTTTGGTTGTGTGGCTTGTTGTAGGGCGTTGCTGGGATGTTTCAGACGTTAGGAGAGTCTCAGCTGGTTGTATTCGTTGTTATAATTAGTTTGATAAGGTGAATGCGTGACCATAAGCTTATCTGAGCGATTGGGTTGTATGACTTGTTTTGTGTGATGATATGTAGGTGTGGTGAATGTGATATTGGGTGACATGTTCAATGACTGGTTTGTTATGTTTTATTTGTGGTTGTACTCTTGATTTGCTTGTTTGTATAGCTTTTAGATGGGACGATCGCCTCACTGGGTATTTCTGGTAATACTCACGCATCTCATTATGTTTGTGGTGCAGGTAATATGTAGCGTGGAATCATGGCGATGAGGAGGAGGATAATCTAGGGTCTCGGTTTTGTGATGTCGGTTTTTAGTGTTTGTGTTGTTGGAACCTGGTTTAAAAACATGTTAGGTTGCTGGTTTATATTGGTTATAATTGGTATTGTGTTTAAATTGAATTGGAGTTGGTTTGGTTTGTCTTCCGCTGTGCATGTTGATTTTGTTATTAGTTTATTGTTTGGGTTGTAATTAAATATTATGGGGTATTTAATTATATTATTATTATTAAAAAAAACGGGTCGGGTTGTTTCAATATATACTTTATAAAATCATATAGTAATAACGAAAGATCTCTTGCAGTACATTTTTTTGTCAACAAAAGAATATCTTTAACGAACCAATTGGATTGTAAATTGTTTACATACAAAACATGATGCGGAAAAGTACGCGCTTGACGCGCCAAAAAATCCGCCCTTACATTTGTATTTCTAGAGATAAATGATAAAGAGAAAGATGAAAATTCCTCCTGTAGCACATTTGTTAAAATCAAAACCTATGTTTAATAAATATAGCTTTCCTTTCCGTGTTTAACGATCGGAAGCAAGAAAAAAAATTTGGAGTATTTTTGTTAATTTAAAATATAGGTTTTTCAAACATACTTTTGCTTTTCTTCTCATGTCTTTGGGTCTTAAGACCATCATTACCGGCATCAACCCTCTCACGTTGCTTTAAAAAAAAAAATATTATTTTATTCATTATTTATCTTTTATCAATTGTAACCATTATGTGAGTGACAGCTGTTAATTATTTGAGAGAAACGGTTCTTGCTATAGCAATCTGAGCAGCGATTCTTCCCTTTTTTTATTCTCTTTCATCACTATATTAATTTTTTATTAATGTGTCACTTGATTAGCAACCCCACTACAAGAAAATAATTTTATTGAGACGTATTTTAAAACAAAAAAAATTTCGTCACAAATTTGTGACACTTTAAATACCATATTATGACTAAATTTATTTGTCACAAATTCATATTATTTTTTGTCACTATATTATGACGGAAAAAATCAGTAACAAAAGTTTGTCACAATTAGTGACGAATATGCTACGATAATATTAATCGTCACTCTTATGACTACATTGTGACCAATATGTTGTTGCAAATTAGTTATAAACTTATAATAGATATGTAAGTCACAATTTGTGACATTAAAATGAGTAAAAATTAGTCGTAAAATAGTATAAATAATTATGTTATTTATACAAAGCCCATTAAGCCAAGTCTCTAACCCTAATTTAACAAGACTTATTTAAGAGATGATCAGGGTTTTATTCTTTATAATTTTGTGCCTTCTAAACCTAGAGAGAGAGAGTTAACCATTTGAGAGAAAAAGAATATGAAGCCACAATTGAGATTAAGGACAGATCTTACATGTCCTAGGAGATGGTGGAAAGAATAGGTAAACGGACTCTTTTATGGACGAATTTTGGTGAGCAATTTCCCAACCCATAGATGTAAGTTTTCCCAAAAGGATTTTGTAACCTTTTTTATAGATTAAAAGTTATACATGTTTTCTCAAACCTATTTTGTGCAGATCCGCGAATTAACATCAGTCATCTTGTGAAACCGTTTCCCACTGCTACAAATTGAACCAGAAGCTGATCTACCCGTCGTTGGAAAGATCTGAGTCTTTCCTTTCCAGAGAGTCTGAGATCGTTTCCATAGGAGTTATAATATGAAAGCTATGGTCGAATATGTGCATATGGTCGAATTTGTGATTTGTTTTCTTTGTAAGAATAAAGATAGCTTATAATTAATGTTTATGATTATAAAAAATTTGTATGATTATAAATTTTAAAAAGAATATTGTTTTGAGATTAATTTCTTAGTTATAATTTTTATCATATGCAATGAATTTTTTAGTAATAACTTTGACCATTTGAAAGTAACTTCTAATGATAAGATTGGACATTATGATAGTCACAAAATATCATGATTTTTGAGTATTTGTTAAAATTTTGCGACAAATTTTTAATTATCATTTGTGACCATTTGAAACTATAGTTTCGTAATAATAAGATACATAATTAAAACGTTATTTTAAACACGAATTGTGACAATTTAAAGATGTTTTGTTAGTATGTAATTGAGACAGTTTTGTTACTTTTTGTGTCGTAATTATTGATGACAAAAAGGTTACTAATATATTCGTTGCAACTCTTGTGACGTTTTGTTACAAATAAAAATTTGTGACGATTGTATTGCAACCATTCAAAAATCATCACTAATTCGTAACAATGTTTTTATTGTGACTAAATACTTTTTATTGTGACTAAATATTTCGTTTTAATAAACTTATTTTTTGTGGGGCCCCACTAATGATGCCCTAATAAAGCGGCTAGCAACAAAGTGAATGTTTTGCTAATATATTCCTTTAAATATTAACTTTTATCTGAACATATATTTTATGAATTCGTATCATAATAAAAAATTTGCTGTAGCATATTGGTTATAATCCTTATCTATGTTTCATATACATGGATTTAAAATAGGGGTTAAAGTCTTTTGGCTGCCACCTTTTTTAGTGACCACACTTCTATTCTATGGAATGGGAACTAAAATACAAAGAAAATATTGTTAAACCGGGATCAAAGGGGGACACAGATCTTTAAACTATTTTTTTTTTGGCTTCACATTCGAATTATCACCACTGCTTCCATGGCTACTGCTAATGGTACTCTTATCAGTGCCGGTGAATAAATAACAACCAATAAACGCTTTTCAATATCAACACTCTAATGTCGCTAAACTTTACTTTACAAACTACTTGACGTGGAGTCTTTAGATCAACGCTTTGGTCGATTACTATGAATGTGCAAGCTATCTTGATGACTCCACCACTGCGCCACCAGTAGCAAAAACAACCAAAACCAACGAGACGATCATTGTCAATCCAAAGATTCCAAACTATATTTTCTAAAAAGACAAGATAAACTCGTGTACAATGTTTTGCTTGATTTTATCACCTCTATGATGCCACCAACTCCTCCGAGATCTTGGACATTCTTGCCTCGACGTTTGCCAAACCGAGTCATGGCCATACATATATGATAGTTGAGGACTTAGCTCAAGCAATTTAGAAAGGAGAAATTTCAAAGTTTTTCGTGACCAATCCAAAAATATTATCTACCAACATTTATCAGGTGCTAATTCACATCATAATTTAACTTTAGAAATCAAAATTATAAATCGTTTTAAACAAAAAAAAAATTATAAATCTTATTTTAAAAGAAAGTTAAAACATAAGAACATGAAAAAAAATTGACGTGTTAGAAACTCAATTAAATAAAATTATTAATCTTCCCAACAATTGTATTTGGATAATGAGAATTAAATTAATTATTATTCGATGAAAAAAAATTATTAATCTTATTCTAGAAAATTTATAAATGTATTGGTATGTTATGTAATAATTTCTTTTCAAAACTAAAAAAAATTGTTTATATATTAATTTAATATGGTTAAATAGAAGCATAAAAAACTGCAAAGAAACACAAAACTCAATTTTTATAACTAAAAAACAAAATGCCACGTCATCGATCCGTGTCGTAAATCAGCACCAAAATACACTTTAAACGGTCAGATTTAAACTACTCTAACTCTTCGGAACCTTTCGTCATTCTCACATCTCTCTTACACTCACACACCACTCTCTCTCCTCCAACCTAACTTTTTATTTTTTATTTTAATCTTCTCCTTCCACAAAACTATTTTTTAAAATAAAATTTTATCTGAAATTTAAAAGAACAAAAAAAAAAAATCCTAAAAATCAAAAATCTCATCACCTTCTCTCCTCCTTTGCTCTGTATTTTTTTTTGGGTTTTTCTCTCTCTAAATCCATGGATCCTTCTCTCTCTGATCCTCATCACCCTCCTCCGTTCGCCACATCTTTCCCTCCTTTCACCAACTCCAACCCTTACGCCACTCCAAACAACCCCTTCTTCGCCGTCCCGCCGCCAAACAACAACCATCTGTTCCAAGCTCCGCCGCACCAGCAGCAGCAGCTAACATCTCCGGTTCCTACTCACCCATCCTTAAGCCATCCTCCTTACTCCGACGTAAAAGCTCATCTGACTTCACTCTTACATTTTGACTTCAAAAAGTTAGGGTTTTTTTTAAAAAAAAAAATTAATTTTTCATGTTCTGTGATTTGTTTTTTTCAGATGATTTGTACGGCGATTTCAGCGTTGAACGAACCAGATGGGTCAAGCAAGCAAGCGATTTCGAGGTACATAGAGAGGATTTACACTGGGATGCCTTCAACTCATGGTGCTTTGTTGACACACCATCTCAAGACTTTGAAGAACAGTGGGATTCTTATGATGGTTAAGAAGTCTTACAAGTTAGCAGCTACTCCTCCTCCTACTAGTGTAGCTCTTGCTGCAGCTACTGGTCTTGAACCTCCCAGATCTGATTTCTTAGTCAACGAGAACCAACCTTTACCTGATCCGGTCATGCCTTCTTCTACTCCTCCGACTCAGAAGCGTGGTCGTGGTCGACCTCCAAAACCAAAACCCGATGTTCAAGCTCAACCTCAGACTAACGGGAAACCCACCTGGGAACATCAAACTGAATTACCTGTTTCTCGACCTGAGGAGGTACAGACACAGCCTCCGCCTCCGCCACAGGTACAGGTACAGATACAGCCACAGCCGCCGGTTAAGAGACCACCGGGTCGTCCTAGAAAAGATGGAACTCCCCCGACGGTGAAGCCTGCTGCTACGGTTTCCGGCGGTGTGGAGACTGTGAAACGAAGAGGTAGGCCTCCGAGTGGAAGAGCTGCAGGGAGGGAGAGGAAGCCTGCAGTAGTCTCAGCTCCAGCTTCGGTGTTCCCTTACGTTGCTAATGGTGGTGTTAGACGTCGAGGGAGACCAAAGAGAGTTGATGCTGGTGCTTCTTCCTCCATTGCACCACCGCCACCACCACCACCAGTTAGCGCGGGGAGTGGAGGAGAGGAGGTTGCAGTCAAGAAAAGAGGACGTGGACGGCCTCCTAAGATCGGAGGTGTTATCAGAAAGCCTATGAAGCCGTTGAGACGTTTTCCTCGTTCTGGTAGACCCGTGGGACGACCCAGAAAGGTACAATTTTTTCTCTGTTTTTGTTTTCAGTGTCTCTACCATCTCTATTGTAACAGCTTGATTTTTTTCAAATAATCTAAGAGTCAATATAGATAAGAGGAAAAGTTGGAACTTTTGTCTTGTGAATAAATGTCACTTTCTTTCCATTCTGAACATTGTCTCTTTCGAGCGTGTGAGTAGTAGGAGAGTATCTAAATTAGTTTCACAGTGTTTTAATTATATTCGTATCTCTGCTTTTGGCCTATAATTTTATCTGATTTTTGGTGTACTATTAATTGAAGACTTCTCCTTGTTTGGTAATCAAGAGTAAGTGGTTGGTAGCTCGCTTTATTGTTCAGTTGATGTGTGGGGAATTACATAGGAACTACCTTCTGAGACTGAGACACACGTCCAGCAACTTTTGTTTTTCTTTAAATTTGGTTAATCAATCAAAGTTGTGTTTCCAAGTCTTTCGATTACTGTTTGCTTAAACTATTATATTGATGAGTTATCTGATTAAATCTAATATTATTGCGTTTTAAAACGTAGAATGTGGTGTCAATGGGAGTTTCTGGACGGCAAGATGGTGGTGACTATGGAGAACTTAAGAAGAAGTTTGAGTTGTTTGTAAGTTACTATCATCTAATGAACAGAAACACAATATTATTGGTCACTTCTTGGTTTGATGGTTTCTATGTTTAATTGCTTATGGCTTGGTTTTGATGTCTCATTTATGCAGCAAGCGAGAGCTAAGGATATTGTTATTGTGTTGAAATCTGAGATGGGAGGAAGTGAAAATCGAGCGGTGATTCAAGCCATACAGGACCTGGAAGGGTTAACGGAAACAGAGACAACAAACGAGCCACAGCACATGGAAACGGTGCAGCTGCCAGACGAGGGACATGTGCAAGGACAAGGGCAAGCACAAACAGAAGCAGAGGCAATGCAAGAAGCTCTGTTCTAAAGAGAACCTTGACACAAAAAAGCTAGTGGTGATGATGGTCGTGTTGTGTGTTCCATGGAATATTTAATCTTATAAGGAGTGTTTGCAGGAGAGATTACAAAAAGAACAATGGAATGATGATTGTGTCTTTAACCAAACAACAAGGAGAGGTAGGGTAACGTCTGTAAAGTGAAGTAGGATGTTACCATTGTTTATGCTCCCCCATCTCTCTCCATCGTCCATATCTGTGTAGGCTAGTGCTCTTTGTTTCCTCGTGTTTTTTTAGACTCACTCTTGCTCTTGTTCTATTTTGTCTCTTTTAGGCTTTTTAGATGTTTGTTGTTGATGTTTATCAAACCGCTTATGTAATTTTTAATTTTTATGACCACGTCCACTTTTATGATGCGTTCTTCCTTTTTCTTAAACCCATTAAATGAAATGTTGCTTTATTTGAACTTCGAAATCCGGTTTATGTAATTACTGCAAATATTAGGTAGCAGGTACAACTGTTTTCACCTTCATCTTTTTTACTCGAAACATACCATTTTTTAATAAAATGATCCATCATCATCTACTCGGTTTTGACTTAGGTTTTAGTGAAACTTTTGAAAGATAAATCTGGTGGATTCTTTGACCAAAAAAAAAAAAAAAAAAAAAATCTGGTGGATTCTGTTGATATTCAAAGTTTGTGGAGTAGAAGTGCTTTCAAGATCATTGCAGCATATATGTTTTGTACATCTTGGAATTTAACACCTTGTTACTTGTAGCAAGTTGGGCATAGATGAAGAGGATGATGTTTTGGTTTATTGACTCTTTTACAACACAGACAATGGGCTTCCCTTGAGCTTATATGACTAAAAAAACATGTCTTTGTGTTTTAGTTGTTTAAATTGTACCCTTTTTTCTATGTTACAGTTAATGACACTCTATAATGGTGTCTCTATTGTTGGATAAGTTGTAATTTGAAAGCAATAATAATATGAAATACCACTTAAGGAGAAAAGAAAACCATTTTTTCAATACTTTTTGTCTCCAAAAAAATTTGAATTTGAAAAAAAGCAGGGTACATTTCAATTTTGGTTTTTTTATCAACTTTTTAAGAAAAAAAAAAAAAAAAGAAATCACCACCAAATTTGCATATGTACAGTTGTATACAACAAGGTTTCTTCATTTTCACCTAAACATTAAAAAAGGATTTTAAAATATTATACAACCAAAAAAATTTTAAAAGTAAAATTAATCCAGCAACCCCTAGATATGAAGTGATTATTTTAAAAAATCTATAAAAATTAATTCCCATAAAACAAAAATTATCGATAATATAAAAAAGAGAAGGACTAAAGGCGTGGACCCATATCGGTTGACGCAACGGATTCTGAACCTCTCGGCTCGTTTGTGTTATTTTGCTGCTCTCCTCCTCCGAGCTCCAGCCATGGTCACCTTCTTCTTCTAACCGCGAAAACCATCTCTCTCTCTCTCTTTCATCTTTCTTCTCCGTCAAGTTTCTCGTCCCAAGTTTCCAGATTTTCTCAAGCTTTCTTTAGCACTTCTCATTCGCGAATCCTTCTCTCCCTGAGCTAAAAACAAGGTACGTACATTTGCCAAAACCCTAGCTTTTCTCAAAAGAAAAGAAAAAAACGAAATCTTTTCCTTGCTGCTACACGAGAGACTCTGAATCTGTACTTTTTACTATCTTCGTTTCTAGATTTTGGCTTTTAGCGATGAAATCGAGCTTATAGTCTTTGAAATCTTCCATTGAAGTCTGTTTTCTAGGGTTCCGGTTCCGATTAAATCCTTCTCTGAGCTTGAAATCAGCATTTTACTAGCTTCATCTCTAGATTCGTGGTTTGTGATATCGAAATTTACCGGAAATTGAGTGTTTTTTTGGTTGTCTAGTCTATATGTTTAGTCTCCGTTGAAGTTCGTTTTCTAGGGTGTAGATTCCGATTAAACCGCCGTGTTTTCACATTTTTTGTCTGATTTCGGATCTACAGATCTCATGGCGAGAACAGCTTCTTCTCCTCCCAGGAGGAACACAGGTTCCGAACCTCCAAGATCCGATACACCCGGAGATCCGTCTGGCGACAAACCTCAACCTGATGTCTCCGGCGTCCCAGCCACTGATGTTACTGCTTCTTCTCAGAAACGCGGCCGTGGTCGACCTCCGAAAGCTAAATCTGACTCCGGTGCCGTTTCTGCTGAGCCGGGTAAAAAACCAGTTAGTCGTCCGAAGAGAAACGCAGCTCCAGCTGTTCCCACTGCGTCTGTAGCTGCGGCTGTGAAGAAGAGGCCTGGTAGGCCAAAGAGGTCTTTAACGGCGTCTCTGGTTACTGCTGCTGCTACTGGAGAGGGTTCAAGAAAACGAGGGAGGCCAAAGAGAGATGACGTGGCGGCTTCAACTGTTCCAGTGGCTCCGGCTAAGAAACGTGGACGGAAACCTAATGTTGAAGTAGCTGCTGCTGCTGCTGCAAAGCCTGTGCGCAGGACTAGGAAGGTATATATCTCTGTTACTTCATTATCTTTTTATCCACAAAATGTCAACAAATATTTTAGAAAAAGGTCTTATACCAAAATTATATCATTGTTCTTAACTGTCTGTTCTGCATAGATATAGAGTAGAGTGGACAAAATTCAGGGAAACTTGTTATTTGATTCTTGTCTTTAATTGTGGTCAATTTAGAAAATTTTGTATCTTATCTGGATTTTGATGTATTTCCTAAATCTTGGTTGTATGATTTTGTAAAACGGTCTTATACTATATTGTTCTCCTTAACTGTTTCTTATGCATATAGTAGAAAAAGTTCAGAGTTAATGTCTTTGGTCTCAAATGTGGTCTGTTTTGAGTGTTGCAGTATCTGAAATTATTTGTATTTTTTTTGAAAAACTTATCTGGATTTGATGTATATCATAAATCTTTTTTTTTTTTTGTGTAATGTGGAAATGAAAGTAATTGGTCTATTTGGTAAGTCGTTATCATTTCGTTTGAGTCGATATTTTTACAACCATGCTTATACAACTGTGTATACATACTTATGTCAAAATCGGGTTTTCTATGCATGAACAAAAGAGCACCTCAGTGGCATCGGTAGCTGCAGGCCCAGGAGATCTCAAGAAAAGAACCGCACTCTTAGTAAGTCAACTATACCCAACTAGCTTCTTGGTCAACATTACTGTATTCCTGGATGCCCTTATCCTTGCATCAATTTGGGTTAGACATTATGTATGCATGTTGTGTGGATCACAAAGGATAGTATGGCATTAATATTCATCAGGATTGTACATTATGTATGCAGTATCCCTTAGGAGATGGAATTGAATGGTCATTTCATTTGGTTGGTTTTTAAGATGGGGTTGGGTTTCTATTGTCTATATAGTATTCAGCTAAAAAGAAAGAATCTGATAATAAAGTTGTTGAAATTGAAAATTGTTGCAGCAAAAGAAAGTGAAGGAAGCTGCAGCCAAGTTGAAAACAGCAGTAACAGCAATTGACGAGATCCAAGCGTTAGTGGCTGGGATGTAAAAGGCTATCATTTGACTCATCTACATTCGTTGGGAGAAAGACTGATTGGTTGATGTTTGATATTTCACATTAGGATTGTTTGTTTGTACGTTCGTTGAGATTTGCTGTCAGAAGAGGTTAAATCAGTAGAGTGTTACTTTATGATGGTCCTTGTGTAGCTCTGAGATGTATGGAAAATTTCCGAATAGATTTGCTACGTCTTTGTCGTCAACAATTTTAACAATTCTTTTTTTTCTTTTGAGGTTTATCAATTTGTTTGGAGATTTAAAGGAGAGCTTTTAGAAACCTGAAATGTCTGGGGCTATTAGAAAACCATAATTCTGAAACTCTCAAAATTTAATTTAAATTCAAATTTCAACTAATTAATTAAATCTGTAGATAAAAACAACATTACTGTATCTCTGTACGTGTGTGTAATTCAATAATTTGGGTCATTGGATCGTATCGAAATCTTCTTGTTCCTAGTAAGGCCCATATATGCCGACTCAGTCAGTCAACGACTAGATTGACCACTGGGCCAGTGATAACTTCTCTCTGTCTCTCCCGTCTTTCCCGTCTTTGTTTGAAAACTCAGAACAAAACCCACGCGGCATTTTATTTCGATTTCTCTGTCCTTCAATTAGGGTTTCTCGCAGATTCCTCCTTCTTAAAAGGTAACGTCTGTAACTCAATCCATTGATTGATCCTCTCGTTTCGCAACTATGATCGTTTTGATCGATTTCATGTAAAATCCATGTTCGAATTCTCTGGGTATAATAGATTTGATCATTTTTCTTCAGGAGATTGTTCGAGATGGAGGCGGAGATAAATATGCAAGTGGATGATGCTGTAACAAGGAAGCCTCGTGTCTTACTTGCGGCAAGTGGAAGTGTGGCTGCGATTAAGTTCAGCAATCTATGCTACTGTTTCTCTGAATGGGCTGAAGTCAAAGCCGTCGCTTCTAAATCGTCTCTCAATTTCGTGGATAAACCTTCGCTTCCTCAGAACGTGAATCTCTATACTGATGAAGATGAGTGGTCTAGCTGGAACAAGATTGGTGATCCTGTGCTTCACATCGAGCTTAGACGCTGGGCTGATGTTATGATCATTGCTCCTTTGTCTGCTAACACTTTAGGCAAGGTAAAAAAAAAAAAAATACTATTCTCATTAAGATGGATCTTCCCTGTTTAGTATTGGATAGTTGTGTGGACTCTAGAGTAGCTGCAGAATCATAGGCAACTTAGCTGAAGAAGATCTAGAGTTGACATTTACATTATTACATACTTCTATCTTGATCATGTAAGTATCGCCATTAGCAGATACATCCTTGTTACAAGGTTGTTTGATAGTGCCAGCTATAGTGTAGAGTAAATCTCTGGGGTCATATTATTGTCATCAAGCAACGAAACCATATGCAAATGCAGAGTAGTGTGTATCTGAAGAACTTAGAGTTAAGTTCTTTGGCTCCACATTCTTTGCTTTTTTCAAGATCCTAATATAGTAGCGCTATAGCTGAAGATATAGCTTTTACAAATTCTGGAGATTGTTTGCTTCTAATGATCTATAACATACTTATCTTTTGGTCATTTATATGTCGCCGCTGTTCTGAAATTTTTGTTATCTTTGGCTGTTGTTCTTGTCATCAAGAAACATAATCATAGGAACTGTAGCGTGCGTAGCTGGAGAAGAAGATGTAGAGTTTAGCTTTATGGCTCCATATTTTTCTGTTTCTTCATGATCTTAAAAAACTTTTGTTCTTTCTCGTTTTACAGATTGCTGGTGGGTTATGTGATAATCTGTTGACATGTATAGTGAGAGCGTGGGATTATAGCAAACCGTTGTTTGTTGCACCTGCGATGAACACTTTGATGTGGAACAATCCATTCACAGAAAGGCACCTTGTGTTGCTTGATGAACTTGGAATTACTCTCATTCCCCCCATCAAGAAGAAACTGGCCTGTGGAGATTACGGTAATGGCGCAATGGCCGAGCCTTCTCTGATCTATTCCACCGTTAGACTGTTCTGGGAGTCCCAGGCTCATAAACAAAGTGATGCAACCAGTTGACTCTTACCTGGACATTAATTGCTCTGCTGTCTCTAGAGTCATATATTATCAGTCATCCCATATCTGGCTGAGAACTAAGAACAAGCCTAGCTTGATGAATTCTTTGGAGAATAAATCTAATGCAAATATTTTTAAATGTCTATGAAAATCAAACAATGCAGGTTTTGTTTGGCACGAAGACTGGACTAGAAATCGAACAACACATGAGTTTTTCTTTCAATTTGCATTTCCAGGATAGCAAATATTGAAGGGAAGAGAATCACCAGAGGATAGGTTATAGAGTTTTGTGGGGGTAAAAACATAGATATTACTTCTTGTTGGCTGTGAATAATCCCCATTTTAGTTCATCAGATGCAGCCTTTCGAAGCTTTGCTGTCCATACTCTTACAATGTCATTATAATCCCCCTGTAATAAGATTATCGGATTGTATGAGAAAACGCAACGTTAACACAAAGGTGTTTTAGGCAATGAATTTAGTTGTGAGAAATGTTTCTTTTTTTTACTTCTGAGAAGTCGCTGATGTATTCTTCCTTTTCTTTCTTCACTTTTTCTAATTCACGCCGAAGGACTTGCATAAACTGCAATAAATGGTCTATGTTAGAATCAGCATTTTGAGAAATGTATATACTGTAAAATGTATGTGGGAGTCACCTGATCAGTACGGTCCTCAGCAATCACATCCTCAAAGCCTGCTTCTTTCAGCATCTACAGAAAAAAAAAGATTTCCATGAATCTATAAAAATATGAAATGTCCCTCAATTCAGAAAATGATGAAAGGTTTTGATGAGGAAAAGAAAAACAAACGTGTCCGTAAGCTTGAACACCATGGAGATCATATCGTCTTCGTTCCATGTACTCTACGACTTCAAGAGACGGAGTTCCCTCACTTCTGCAAAAGTCGGTGATGAGAATTTTACCGCCTGGTTTAAGCCACTTGAAGAATTTCCTGAATAGAGGTGGCTTGTCCTGAACACGTATACAAATGATACAGAGGGTGAGTAACCCAAAAACGCATCTTCAAGACTGAAAAAGAGGAAAGATATTGTGTGTAGTTTTGCTTTATACATGGACGTGCAGAAAAGTGTCACGGCTGTAAATAACATCGAAAGAATTGTCCGGATATGTTTTTGTAGTGCAATCTGCGACATCGAACTCGACTGAGCATTTGAGTCCGATGGCACGCTCCAGGGCGAAAGAGATCATGTTGACCGATAGATCAATTCCAACAACATGAACATCAAAATTCTCAGCCATGTAGAAGTCACCTCCACCAATACCACAACCAACATCTAGAACTTTCTGTCCAGGTTTAAGGTCCATCTTTGCCACAAATTCTTTAGTTGTCTCTGTTAGGGGAAACCAACAACTTAGAGACAAGATGCGGGCACATTTACAAACGCATGTCTTTATAAAGATAAGAGCTGAAAGTTGGAATTACCAAATCCACCAGTGCTATTATATCCTTCCCCAAAGACACGCTCATAAAGCAAGATCCCACTAGACTTGTATTGAACATTGTCCAAGAAACGCTGGACGTCCTTGTCATTCTCCAAGCTAACTTTTTGCCATATCCAGTAAATCTGCAAGCACATAGAAGATCTCTTGTAAACTCTATGGGATCAAATGATAAGGAGAAACTAAACTCTCTGATAAGGGAAACTTTGTTACCTGATTCTTCTTGTTCTTCACATAAGCCCCAATGCTTTTGCAGCCAACCATAGAGAGCTCAAATAATTTTCCAGAAGCATCACGTGTCTGACATTCTTTGAAAACCTGCATTACATTGTAAAGTATACAGTTTAATATGTTTAGGAGATTTTTAATTTGAACCACACATATCAAAGAGAATCAACTCGACTCATCCCAACACATTAGCTCAGAAAGAGTGGAGCCAAGCGACTGCAAATCAATAAAGTCAAACACATGATATATAGCATCTAGAAGAACACTACTACATGTGTTACTAGTCTCACAATCGTGTACAATATAAAAATTTAGATCTCAGTAACATAAACAGTGATATGTAAAAGATTGAACCTTATTATAGAATCTTGGTTCACGGTTATGGGTGGGGTTTGATTCACGCTTGCTGTACCTAGATTGATGAAAGCAAGACTCTCTGAAGAAAATGTAGCCCCCTGGCTTTACCCATTTAAGCATTCTCTCTGCCATTAGCTCCACCTGCAATAACCATCATCATCCAAAAGATTAGCCTTTCTTATCTGGAAAGTCAAAAGAGTAAAAGAAGAATCAGCTTTCACCTCTTTATCAGAGAGATACATGAGCAACCAATTTGAGAAAATCAAGTCAATAGATCCATCTGCGATTTTCAAGTCTGGAGATGTTACATCAGCACACATGAACTTGACGTTCTTGTAATGCCCATTAACACTTTCATTCTGCAAAAAACAAAAAAAATCACCAAATAAACAAACATGAGTAGCCAGCCATGGTAACATAGAAACTTTTTTTTAGCATAACAACCTTCTGAATGTCGCTTTCGATGAAGTCAACGGCTATAACTTCACCAGCCTTCTGGGCCAATTCACCAGTGAAACGACCAATACCAGCTCCAAGTTCCAGCACAGACTTGCCTTCATATGGTGGGATTAAAGAGAGTAGCTGAGCCAAATAAACACATTAGCCAAGTTCATTTGATCACCATTTTTTGAAAGGGGAGTATGTCAGACGTTCCTAGATTTGATTAAAAATATGAAAGAAACCATAGATAAGATTAACCTCCTCAGGACGCTCTTCTTTGTCGAGATCAGAAGCTTTAGAGTCAAGCATCATAGCTTCAACAGTCAAATCACTTGAATGCTCCATCCAGTAGCTTTTTTGGATATGTCTCTCTTCCTCTGTTCCAAAATTTTTATATATAAACAAAAGTGAGACACTTTAACTTCGAAACAGTGAAGAAGCACCTACTACTTTTGGAATTCACAAAACGTTATTTTATTATAAGAAACAATAATTCGCAACAATAATTGAATTCACAAAACGTTATATTATCGTTTAAATCAATACTTTTCTTATTTAGATGAAGATCTGAATGGTCTAGCTGGAACAAGGTAATAATTGTATTACTATACTATATCTTCCCTGTTTAGTATCTCTAGAGTTGAGCTCTTGGCTCCTTGCTTTTTTGTTTCTTCATGATCTAAAAAGATGTCCCTTTCTCATTACAGATATTGCTGGTGGGTTATGTGATAACCTATTGAAATGTATATAATAAGAGCGTGGGACTATATATAGCAAACCATTGTTTGTTGCACCGGCAATGAACACCTTAATATGGAACAGTAGCATGATTAACTTGGAATCAGTCATCAAGATGAAGAGACTAGTAAGACTGTTCTGGGAACCGCAGGCTCATTAACAATGTGATGGAACGAGTTGAGTTTTACTTAGCTGTGGATTGCTCTGGTTTTTTCTAGTCATAGGTCAATCATCCCATATGATAGATGTATCTTTTTCTTGAATACACTAAGAACATGCAGATATTTTAATATATATTTATGAAGATCGAAGCAATGCAAGTTTTAAGTGGCACAAAGACTGGAGTAAAGATCGAAACGCATGAGTTTTTCTTTTGATTTGCAGTAGGAGGATAGTAAAACAAGCAAATACATGAGTCCCCCAAAGGAACTGTTTTATTGAAGGGAACTGAATCACCACCAGAGGATAAGTTATAGAATTTTGGGGGGTGGATTTTACTTCTTGTTGGCTATGAATAATCCCCATTTTTGTTCACCAGATGCAGTCCTCTCAAGTTTAGCTGTCCATCCTCCAACAATGTCATTATAATCCTCCTGTAATAATATTTTTGTGGTCGATATTAGAACGCAACAAACATGTGTTTTGCTCAATGGATTAGTTGTGAAAAATGTTTTTTTTTACTTGTGAGAAGTCGCTGATGAATTCTTCCTTTTCTCTCTCCACTTTTTCTAATTCACGCCTGAGGACTTGTACAAACTGCGAAAAGATGGGTTATGTTAGAATCAGCATTTTAAAGAAACGTATATATAAAATGTGTATGTGGGAGTCACCTGATCAGTTCGGTCCTCAGCAATCACATCCTCAAAGCCTGCTTCTTTCAGCATCTACAAAAAGAAAGGTTTCATAAATTATGATAAATGTGAAATGTCCCTCAATTCGTTAAATGATAAAAGTTTCTGTGAGAGATAAAGAAAACACTAAAACCTTTCCGTAAGCTTGAACATCATGGAGATCATATCCTCTTTGTTTTATGTACTCTGCGAATTCAGGAGACGGAGTTTCAGCACTTCTGCAATAGTCAGTGATGAGAACTTTACCGCCTGGTTTAAGCCACTTGAAGAATGTCCTGAATAGAGCTGGCTTGTCCTGAACAGATACAAATGATGCAGAGGGTGAGTAACCAAAACGCATTTCCAAGAGTGAAACAAAAAAGAAGATGTTTTTGAATAGCTTTCTAATACTTGGATGTGCAGAATAGTGTCACGGCTGTAAATGACATCGAAAGAATTATCAGGATATGTTTTTGTGGTGCAGTCCGCAACTTCAAACTCGACTGAGCAATTGAGTCCAATGGCACGCTCCAGTGCGAAAGAGATCATGTTGACCGATAGATCGATTCCAACGACATGAACATCAAAGTTCTCAGCCATGTAGAAGTCACCTCCACCAATACCACAACCAACATCTAGAACTTTCTGTCCAGGTTTAAGGTCCATCTTTGCCACAAATTCTTTAGTTGTCTCTGTTAGGGAAACCAACAACTTAGAGACAAGAGGCGGGCAAACATTTACAAACGCATATCCTAATGAAGATAAGGGTTAAAGATGGATGGATATACCAGCTCCACCAGTGCTCACATATCCTTCCCCAAAGACACGCTCATAGCGCAAGATTCCACTCGACTTGTACTGAACATTGTCCAAGAAACGCTGAAAGTCCTTGTCATTCTCCAAGCTAGCTTTTTGCCATGTCCAGCAAATCTGCCATTATACGGATTTTAAAGTTAACCTCTTGTAGATCAGTGGGATCAAATGATACGGAGAAACTAAACTCTCTGATAGAGAAAAATTTGTTACCTGATTCTGATTCTTCTTGTTCTTCACATAAGCCCCAATACATTTGCAGCCAACCATGGAGAGCTCATATGATTTGCCAGAACCATCACGTGTCTGACATTCTTTGAAAACCTGCATTACATTTACACCATACAGTTCAGTATATCTATTAGATTTGGGTTATCTAAATTTGACCAACATATGTCAAAGAGAATCAACTCGAGTCATCCCAACACATTATTAGCTTAGAGACAGTGGAGCCAAGCGACTGCAAATATATGAACTGATGATATACACACTTTTAAAGCCTTATTAATCGCATCTAGAAGAACACTACTACATGTTACTAGTCTCACACTCGTGTACAAGATAAACAATTAGATCTCAGTCACATAAAATATGATATATAAAGATTGAACCTTAGTATAGAATCTTGGTTCACGGTAGTGGGTGGGGTTTGATTTACGCTTGCTGTCCCCAGACTGATGGAAGCAAGATTCTCTGAAGAAAATGTAGCCCCCTGGCTTTACCCATTTAAGCATTCTCTCTGCCATTAGTTCCACCTGCAATCACCATCACCAATTCATCCAAAAGATTAGTCTTTCTTCTCTAGAAAGTCAAAAAGAGTAAAAGAATCAGACTTCACCTCTTTATCAGAGAGATACATGAGCAACCAGTTTGAGAAAATCAAGTCGATAGATCCATCTGCGATTTTCAAGTCTGGAGATGTTACATCAGCACACATAAACTTAACGTTCTTGTAATGCCCATTAACACTTTCATTCTGCCAAGGAACAAAACATCACCAAATACACATACATCAGAAGCCTCCATGGTAAAATAGAAACTTTTTTTAACATATCAACAGCTAGCAAAGTAGTAAAAAACCTTCTGAATGGCGCTTTCGATAAAGTCAAGGGCTATAACTTCACCAGCCTTCTGAGCCAGTTCACCAGTGAAACGACCAATACCAGCTCCAAGTTCCAGCACGGATTTGCCTTCATATGGTGGGATTAAAGAGAGTACCTGAACCAAATAAACACATCAGCCAAGTTCATATTATCACCATTTTTTGAAAGGTGACTATGTGACACGTTAATAAACTCGATTCATTAGGAAGCATAGAAAACAGTAAGTCAGTAACCTCAGGACGCTCTTCTCTGTCGAGATCAGAAGCTTTGGAGTCAAGCATCATAGCTTCAACAGTCAAATCACTTGAATGCTCCATCCAATAGCTTTTTTGGATATGTCTCTCTTCCTCTGTTCCAAAATTTTATTATATAACCAAAAACAAAAAAAGTGAGACTCCACCACTCTCCAACTTCGAAACCATGAAGAGACACCTACTTTTTAAATATTCGATTTTTATATTTTTTAAAATGAATTCACAAAACGTGATTTTTCTTTAAAAAGCACTAAAATAATTTGATGAAGGAGGGGCCAATAATGATATGATGATCCGATTTTATTAAGACACTGAGAAAGAAAAAGACAAAACAAGAAAAAGCAAAAAAAGATTCGATTTCTGTGAGATTCAGACAAAGAGGAAGGAATAGAGCATTACTATGAGGTGTTGTCGCCATTATTACTTAAGGAAGGAAGACGATATAGAGAAAGAGAAATGTGATGGTTGTCAATGGCCTTCAACGGCGAGTCTGGATCTAGAGAAGCTTCTTGACCTACGGTTGTTGTATTTTCCTCTTTGATGCATCGGGCCGAGATCATTTGAACTCCTCAGACTCAGATTCCCTCAGATTTCTCCGCGAACCTTTCGCTTTGTGGCTCACAGCAGACCGTTCACTACAAGAAAACATGGTCGTTTCCGACGGAATTAGTGACGGCCACCTATCCGTCGGAAATTCCGACGGATTTGCGAGAAACATCCAACACATTTCCGACACGTTGAGCGCTTTTAGTGAATGTGTGAGAGAGAGATGGTGGGCTTGGACCTTAAGGTATTGGGACTTTAGGCCTTGTTATGTTAACATTTATGTAAATTTTGCAGTTATCCTATATAAATTACAATGCAATCATATATTACATGTATATCCTATTCAAATAAACTGAAACTTTTATTAAGTTAAGATATCATTGGTTAAATCAAGGAAAAATAATGATATTGTAAAATTTATAAAATTATGTGAGATTTAAAATATAAGGTCAAGAGAATTATAGTTAGATATGTGTCTTTCTTTTAATACTCCATCCGTTTCAAAATATAGGATGTTTTTTATAAAGCACACAGATTAAGAAGTCTTTACTTTTAACAAGTTTAACCAATCAGAAACAATACTGCATAATATAAAATACTAAACTAATCTAAAAATTGCATAGAAACTTGAAAACATCCTATATTATGAAACAAAAAATTCCTCTAAAACATCTTATATTTTGAAACGGAGGGAGTAGATAATACAGAAATCGATGTATCAAAGGTAACTATTTGAGAGTTATAAAAGTGCAATTAAGTGCATACTTATACATTTTTAACATGTTCTATTATATAAAATTAATTTCATTGAGAACACTACTATGATATTATTATGGGAGTTACAAACAAACTTTTATATTTTTTAAACTCCTAAAATTAAAATCCATTTAATTTAAAAGTGAGTGTTGGTGGATCCATAATTTGATTCAAAAATATAATATGTTATACATTGATCATTTAAAAGGAATAGGAACATATAATTATCAAATAAACTTGATTTTTTTGTTAAATCCAACATATGTGAATTTAAATTTAACTATGGAAATTTTAAAAAATAACTATGAATAGATTAGAAAGGCAAGAAATGTAAAAATATTTTATTTTTATATAAATAAAATAAAAATTGAAAACAATGTTAAATATGTATAATACTTTCTAAATTAAAATATAGAATCAAACTCTTACAATACATATGAGATATAATTACAACATTTGATATTGGTGGGAGAGGAGGAGAGAATGATTACATTTAAGATGATAATCTAAATAGATAATGGAGATGAATCTTTAAAAATAAGAACAATATAAAATACATATCATGTAGTCTCTAAAATTAAAATTTAGCATTAAAAAATTACAATGATATTTTATTTGTTTTTTTGTAACCCATACAACAAAAATAAGAAATTGAAAACAAAAAAGAATGAAAAATGATTTGAGGTATTATGGAAGAGAATGAGAGAAGTGGAAGAGAATGAGAGACTGTGAAAATGAGAAAGTAAAAGAATGCCAATATGAGTGAAGTGACCTTAGTGCAGTGGTAAGAGGTAAGTCCATTTGTAGAAGACACCATCATACCCGGGATCGAGTCCCGGCTCTTACGAATGTAGGAATTTGGCTAATGGGCCGGCCAGTTGTGGCCCAATAGTTGACAAAAAAAAATGCCAATATGAGAGAATGAGAGAATGCTTATTTATATGATAAGAATTGTTGGAAGTTACATTTAAAAATATGGAGTTACAATAATAATTTATTGTGTTTGAATAAAATTGAATGGTTGAATATGATTAATGCATAATTTATTTTATTTTCAGTTATAATTTTATTTTAATGTGTGAGTTAAATGTATTGTGGTAATTAGGTCTTAAATATTGTTTAAAGCAATTAAACAATTTGAAAAAAAAAATAGAAAATATTAAATGAAAATCAACCAATAAGGAGAAACCAAAACCTTACTTTTATATATATGATTAAAGGTGTTACGTAATTTTTCATGTGACACGACTTTTATATCATCATGTGCTTGTCTTGTTGAAACACTTCGCGGTTTAGCAAACTCATAAAAATTTCTATGATCTTTATTGAGTTTACAAATAGGTCATCCGTTTAAAAGATCATTAGGATTAAAGATTTGAACATTCCTATAAAAAAAGAAAAAGTATAATATGTTTGTCTATCTAAGTTAAACCGATCAGTTATCTAAAAACATTTAATTTATGGATTGTGTTGTAAATGTTTCCTACATATGGGCTTATTTGATCTGAACCATGAACTGGGCCTATATTGATGTGAAGCCCATACAAGATCCGGGTTGTGTGGTCTGCAGGATTAAACCGACATAAGCTCTAGAGTTTCACTATATAAAGGAAGCTAGGGTTGAAGAAGAACGCAGTAAGCACAAAGATGCACTAAAGAAGCTGGTGGTACGCTGATGGCGGCTGTAGGGCACAACGCAGGGCGCTGTGCAAGGCAGACGCAGAGATGCAGGGCGCAGTGCAGAGAGCATGCGCAGGACGTCATACATGGATCTTGAAGCTATGCGCAGAACCATGATAAAGGAGCAGAAGTTTGGCTGGGGTCAAAGGGCTGAGAGCCGGGCATAACCTTGTCTAGGTTTAAGGTGTCTTCAGAACACTCTTATGAGAGACGAAGGTGGATCTGCTTCTTTGGGGTTCTGGAGGTGTTTCCGGGTTATACATGGAGGTGAGAGCTGAACCAGAGACAAAGAGAGGGGAAGAAGAAAAGCTAGATCTATTATGTGTTTTCTTCTTCAGGTTTCTTTGTAGTTACTCTCTAAGCTTTGTATATGTAACACTGTTTGTAAACCTTGGTTGATTGATAGTAGATGTTTGTGGGAGAAGGTTCCCACACGAGATGTACCCTCTGCATGAGGGGAACTCGTTAAATCTTTGTGTTATGTTTATGTTATACAAACTGATCTGTGAAGTAGAAGAAGAGTAGGGGAAGAGTTGCAGTATGCGGTTCACTACAGAGGTGAATTAGGGTCTGCGATTCTCAACAGATTGCATTATTAACTAAGATATTTTTGGATTGGTTCTCTACTTATGATCAAAAGGAATGATTGATTACTACCTCGATCAATACCAAATGTTGCTATAGTGACCAAAACCATTTTAGTTGTTTTAGTCATGCATTACGTGATTTACACACTTCAAATAAATTGTATCTCCCACCAAAACCTCAAACGATGTAATTACATATATTGTTTCCTTCCCTGCATGGCTTATTTCGGTCCAAGTAACGAGATGACCTCCAAGTCATTTGGTCTATAGTTGACACCTGGCGGAAAGCAAGGTCTCGTCGAAGGAGAAGAAGACAAGTGATGATCATCAGCTGAAGGTATCCGTGACGGTTCCGGTTCCGGCAAGGATCTTTCTTTACGCTTGTTTCTTCCAGGCATCGACTCGACATCATCGAGTAGCTTTAGACAATCAGATAGCAAAGTATCAAAGTACGTAATATGATTTGTAAGATATCCAATGTAGGTTTATGATATATGTATGTATCTTTTATTTATATGGATTGTAATAAGTCGGTGGCCATACCCATATATATATGAATTTTATCAAAATTTTGAAAGATATACAATATGTATTTGGATTCGAAATAGATTAGATTTATTTGATATTATCTTCGTTCATCAAAATATATTTTATAACTTTTATGATTTTTATCTTTGTTATTCTTCAAAATATATATTTTAAAATTTTCGAGTTTAACTTATATTTTAATTTTTGCAGGAGATAGAGAGAGAAAGAGGATGAGTGAGAAAGTGAAAAGGATAGTGAGAACAAATCGATGTACCAAATTTCTCTTTTCTAATATACATACACAACACTAATGAAACAAATAAATGTACACTGCATCAAATATATTATAATATACGTACACAACAACAATGAAACAAATAGATTCACCTACCAAATTTCTCAATTGTCATATACGTACATGATAATAATTTATTAGTGTACATGATCAGAAGGTCAATTAAACCCTAATGTGCACTCAACCACGATCTAGTGGTATCGTCGTAACACTTCAAGATTGAATCTACAAGGACCAAATAATTGAACTATGAAACTATGAAGATCGAATATAGCTAAGACAGAAAAAAGGAAGTTTGTGAAACAAATAATAATTAAAAAACGGAAAGTAAATAAGTTGTTTTGAATCAAAAAGAAAATATTGGGCGCAGGGAATCTAAAGGGAATACAATTCTCGGACTAAGGTGGTTAGATGGGGATACGTTAAACACCGTTCTAGAACTCAAATCACGACTGTAAAGCTAACCTACTTCAGCAGCGTTAACTATCTATGCAATGTATTCACTAAACCCTAAAACCAAGCAAGCAATAATAAGTTCAAGTTTGATTAGTTCACAAGGTGCCTTAACTTCAACATCTGTTGGCTAAGGATCACCTTACTCACCTATGTTCTTTTCTAGCAACTCAACAACACTTTTGGTGCCACGATGAATTAAACCTAGGATAATAAACTAGGTAGCTAATCTAGTTTAGGCTTTAAGAACAACAATAGAAGAAGAACAAAATAAATCAATCCCCAATCTAAAACACCATCGTTAGAGAATTATAAACCCCTTTGAAACCCGAAATCCAATAGAGAAAATACTCGGCCAAAGAGAAACTGAAACAACAAATCAAAGATGAAGAAGACATAATTGAATTGCAAAAGGAAAGAAATAAAAAGGGTTCAGAATTCTTCTCCAAAGTGTTAAAGAGGATTAGAGATCTTCTCCCAAAGCTCACAAGTGCTCAAAGGCTGCGTAAAACAAAAGTTTTCTTTCTAGAGGTCGTGCCTCATGTTTAAATACTAAAATAAAACCCTAAAAGTCGGTTGAAAACGAAAAAAGAAAGGTTGCTTCGGGTACGGGACTGGTCGATCCTGTAACGCCAGCTGCCGTCTGTTTGCCGCTGGTCTTAGCCGCTGGTGTCTCCTGTCCTTGTCACTTCTCCAACTCCACTCTTCTTGCTTCTTTGTACCAAAACAAGTCCAAATACTCCAAATGTAGTGAGATTACTCCAAGAACCTGAGAGATAAGACACTAGATGCATATGCTCCTAAAATAACTAGAATGACAAGATTATGCAATAAAACTACCCAAAAACAAGGCTTAAAACCCAACAAAAACACAAGATATCAACTCCCCCAAACTTATCACTTGCTAGTCCTCAAGCAAGGACCAAACAAAAAGTGAGAGAGAGAGGTTTGAAAAAGGGATTTAGAACCAAAAAGTATCAACAAAGGAATCAAACCATAGTCCTTAAATGTAATGCAATGGTGCTAAGATCAAACAAAGTGCTTACAAATATTTTTCTATTGCTTATCACAATGCACCACTCTAGTTCACCTCTATCTATTAGTAAAGACTTGCAATCCTATTGAACATCTCTTTCACATTCATTAAAGTGTTTGGTATGATCTTGCAAATGGAAAATAAATCAAGTTCAATTGGTTTAAGGGAAAGGCTTCTTATAAAGAGAAGGTTGGCAATGGTGTTTTTGGGTGGTTTACTCTCAAATAAACAGGAATGCTAGACAGTTGTGAAACCAATCTAAGACTGAGAATAATTTGGCCATACAAAACTTAAATCTTGATGTTCTACCCACCTAGAAGCATTTCTACCCTTTTTCTCATCTTTCTTTTTCTTTCTTTCTAACCCAAAAACTCAACTTGAGTCAACTTGATCCCTTCTCTTCTTTACTTATGGTCTTAAACTTTTGAATATCTCTAAGGCTTCACTTTAAACACAAGCTATTTTTTTTTTTTTTTTTTTTTACTTCTTTGAACTTCTTTTGATGAACTCCAATTCTTATCAAACTATGCTTTAGCATTCTCTTTTTTTTTATGAAACTTTTCTAGGAGACAACATCTAGAATTTTCTTTATCTTTTTATTCTTAGAGACTTAGAGCTTTTAATCAAACTAAACCTTAGAGATAAATCTTTTCTTTTCTTTTGACCAAGTAATTCTTTCTTTCTTCCCCCTTAATCTCTCTTGTTTCCAACCCTTTACCCAAATCAAAATTCTAACCACCTATTTCTTTCAAAACCAGTCCTATTAGCTAGTTCTAAAGAATCCAAACCAAGCTAAAACAAGAGCCAATTCTTTGTCATTCTCAATACTCTCAAGATTTCACAACCTATAGCATTATCAACAAAGAGGCCTCACTCAACAAATCAACACAAGGCTTGAAAGAAAAGGTTGGTGTTCAAAGGTATGTCAAGAGATTGGGTTAATCAAAATAGAGTGGCAAATAGAGATTGCTAACCCAAATGAAATTTCCATGAGCTAACATTTATAGTCCATATGCAAGATAATTTAAAGATCAAATTAAAGTCCAAATAATATAGAGATGCAGCAATGATCATGCAAGTTTTACACTATAAGAAAATGCTTTCAAGTGACACATTGCTTAAGCTTAGACTCTTCATTTTTCCCCAAAGATTAAACAAGCACCAATGAACTATAAATGAGGGCTGTGGTTCAATCCTACATTTCTACTTTTACAAGGCAACTTCATCATTATCTCCAAATGCAAATGCATACTAAATGCTTCTAGACTCAATCCTAAACACAAAAATGAATATTTCTTTTTTTTTTTTTTTTTTTTTTTTTTTTCTCAAAACATAGCTATTAACAAATGCATGACACTAAAAATGAAAATCAAAACAAAACACAATGTTAGATGGTTAGTCCCTCCCCCAAACTTAATTCACACCTTCTCTTCCTTCTTTGTCGCCTCTCATATGCTGAAGCTCTTGGTGGGTCATAGAAACCAATGGCAGTTTAGCTTCACCATGGAATGAGTGTCTCTCCAACTCATCTTCAATCACATCAGCTTGCTCTTCTCTTGAATTCACAACAACTTCAGGATTTGGGTTTGAGGTACTTGCAATGTCAAGTTTTGCCTCCACATGCTTCAACCTTTTGTGAAGACCCTTCACTCCCTTTACTAACTTCTTGATGTTCTTCCCTTGCCATCTCACCAAGCGCTGGAGAAGGTGGATATGGGTGTGTGCAGCTCTAAGAGACTTGTTTGTGGTGGCCTCTTCAAATGGTTGGAAGTCATACCTAGCACTTCCATAAACTGGGGCAGAGCTGCTTGTGAAGTGTCTTCAGCTTGACTTCTCCCCCTCCTTGAAGTTGTTATTGGAATCACTGGCCCATCATCCTTGAATGAGTAGAGGTAATCATTCTTAATGTGGCAGCATATTCCAAACCTGATATAAAGGGATGTGACATCAGGTTGAGGGAGTAAGAGCCTCTTCTTCTGCATGCTCTTGAAGATGTAGCCATAGTATGCATACAAACCCTTCTCAGTTTGGTCATCCAAATAAGTAGTCTTCTTGAGGTAGACTGGATCAAGCCTTGCAATTCCATGGTCAAACTCAACAAGCTCAACTCCCTTTGCTTGTAAAATGGGAGTGACAAGTCCTCCCATACTTAGAACATGGGTCTTATCTGTTGTTGTCCAAACCCAACCTTAGTAGTGAAGCATTTGTTGGAGGAAGACAGCAGCAGCACAAGTGTCTTCGGTATTGGAAAGTAGAAGAGTCCTCTCTTTGTAGGTTCTTAGGAAAGGTTGCACCCCTGCTAGAAGACAACCAAGTTCATTGGCTAGAACTCCTCCAGCCTCCCTTCTTGCAAAAAGAGTGTGAGAGAGAACCTTGTGAGCATATCTCACTGTAGGATGCATGATGCTTGTGTTCTTCATTAGACCAGCAGTGTAATTTCCCACACCAATATCTTGCCAAAAAGAATCATACTCCTTTGGGTTAGTGTTGTACTCCTGGTTGAAAACCATAGATAGCTCCTAACTCTCCAATAGTTATCTTGTAGTGTTTCCCTTGAACTTTAAACTCAAAATGTCCAAGATCATTAGCCTCCTCCACCATCTCATTTTCATAATAAGTCACTGACAAGGATGCAAGGAATTCTCTAGTTGGCTCAACATATGTGGGGAAAGTCATATTGAAGAACTGTCCTAATCCCAAAGTTGTGAAGATGGTTTGCATATCTTCAAGGAGTCCAGCATTGAGAAAGAATTCATGATCTGGGTATCTTGTTGGAGCAAACTTGATCCTCTTAAGGCGCTGCATCAGTTGGGAGTAAGTAGGCTTCTTCTTGTTTGGCTTACTTTGATTTTCCTTTGCAGCTTTGGGTGGTGGAGATTCAGACTCACTCTCACTCATATCCCTTTCTTCTGAACCAGATTCCTCAATCACAACCTCCTTACTCTTCTTCTTGCTTGTTGGAGCTTTTTGTTTGCCAAGGGAAGACTTAGATTGAGTTTCCTTCTTCTTCTTCTCAACATTCTACAACTTCCTTTGCCTCAGTTTGTTTTTCTCCATGTCTCAAATTGGTTTTAGCCATTGTTCCTATCAAAAATACAAAAACACTTGAAAAATATTAGTTATGCTCACTAGGAGCAACAACTTGAATTCACAACCAGCAAGTGCTAATTATCTTAGAGATAAATCAATCATAGTAATCCAATGAACAAATGAGAACCAACTTAAGCATAAATCCCATAAGCAAACTCAACATTACTTCTTCTTAAGAATTTAAGAACTCAATAAACCATCAAACATGATCAATTGGTCTCCAAACTTGCTAGTCTCCTAAAGATTGATTCAATGTACAATAGACAAGGTAAAGAAACAATAAAACTCAAATTCCCCCAAATTTTAGATTTTAACAATTCTCAGGAACCCTAAGTGCTCAAAAATCAAAATTTTTGAAATTAAAAAGCAAGCCCAGCAATTCAAACCAAATTGGAATTAGCTAGCATCAATATCAAGCTAAACAACCTAAAATTTAGACAAAAATAGCTGGGAAGTCCAATCTCACACTTATTGGAATCAAACTTTAGAAGAAAGGGTTGGTTTCTTACCTTGTTTTCGACGAGGAGATATGCAGAGCTAGCAGATGAGATTATAAGTAATGGAAAGAGCTTTCATAACCGAAACCAACACACCAAAAATCTTTGAAAACGATTGAGAAATGAGAGAGATACAAGGTTTTTAGTGTTCTAAGGGTGGTGGAGCTTGAAAATCGACAAAGTGAGGAAGAGAAAGATGGAATTCGAGTTTTAGAGTGTTGGACCGAATTAAACCAAGAAGGGTGGAGAAAACTTACCTGGGTGGGCTCAATCGGCCACCGTTTGGCCGATGGGTGCACACGGGCATGGTTTGCCTGCTGCTCCTGACCGTGCACTGTCCCTGGTCAAAAACCGCATCTTTTCACTCGGCCACCCTTTGGCCGTTTGGCTAAACCGATGGCCCCAACCGGCCGCTACTCTCCTGATGGACATGTCCGGTGGCTTCAACCGGCCATGTTTTGGCCGCGTCTCTTGCCCGCGTGTAGTCCCTGTTCGTAATCCTTGATCTTGCACGCGGTTGTCCCCTTTCCCGATGGCCACACTCGACCACGACTTGACCGATTAGCTTGGCCGTTTAACGTTCCTGTCCGATCACAACACCATTTGTTTCATCTGTTTAAGAACAAATCCACACAAGTGTCCAAACTTTCCAATGCTCAATACTCACAAACACAAAACTTCAAACGCACATACTAAAAAAAAATTTAGAAGATACTTACATAAGGATACCATGGGAATGCCTCCCAAGTGCGCTTGTTTTACGTCTCTAAGCTTGACGTTACTGCACCGCTTAGGCGTCTTGAGGTTTGGAGAGAGAAACCGTTGTTCCCTCCTCAATGAAATCATTAGCCAAGTAGTGCTTCAACCTCTGACCATTAGCCACAAACTCTTTGCCAGCCTTGTTCAGAAACACAAAGGCTCCATAAGGTCCAACTTCTTTGATCTTAAACGGTTCCGACCAGCGGGATTTGAGCTTTCCTGGAAATAGCTTCAAGCGGGAATTGAACAGCAACACCAAATCTCCTTCCTTGAAAACCCTTGGAAGAATTCTTTTGTCATGAAATGCCTTTGTCCTCTCCTTATAGATCTTTGAACTCTCATAAGCTTCAAGGCGGACCTCTTCCAGTTCATTCAATTGCACCAAGTGTTTCTCAACAGCATTCTTGATATCAAAGTTAAGAAGCTTGACTGCCCACATTGCTTTATACTCTAATTCAACTGGCAAATGACAAGACTTCCCATAGAAAAGGTTGAATGGAGTTGTTCCAAGACTTCCCAAAGATCAAAGATCAATCATCTATCTCTCTAATCTACCAAGCCCAAAGTTCTAAGAGATCTACTCACTCATCATCATGATCACACAAAGGAAATGGTTTGATCTTTGGCTTCAATTGGTGACCAAAATTTAGGAAAAGAATGAGGAGGAACCGCATGAATAGTAAAACAAAATTAAATTACTCTTAAAATTTTATTTTATGTTAATATTAATTATTAATATTTAATATGATATATCGAAAATGTAATTTACAAATTTTATTTAAAGTCAAATGTAAAATTTATTATATATACATTAAAAATAACGTTAGTATTATCATTAAAATTTAATTTATTTAATATTTAATATATTTTAAAAACTATTTTATTGTTTGGTTACCATTTACTATTTTGTTCCTTCTCTGCAGATTCTATTTTCATCCTTCAAAAACTGTTTGTTCCATTCCGCATTGTTTTTTTGTTCTTTTTCTTTTTGTTCTTCTAATGGTTACCAGTAGGAACCTTTGTGAAATCATAATAAAAAATTATAGATTAGTAGAAATAAGGAAAAACTTGATAAAAACTTAGAAATACTTAATCATTCAACAAACCAAGAGTAGAAAAGGTTAAGAACCCTAAAAGCTGTTAAACAAGAGATAAATAAAAGATAAGTCTCCCCTTAATAGGGTTAAAGTATTTATAGGAAAACAGAAAAGAACCCGGGTCAACCCAAAACAAACTGGGTCAAATCCGGTTCATAACTAAAACAAGTGTGGTGTCCGTAGGCTACGGGGTCGGTTTGGCCGATTGGTGAAGTCGCTTGGCTCCATCGGCCATGACTTGGCCGATCGTGGTGGCCGCTGATAGCTCCTGTCCGTGGCGTGGAGGATTCGATCGGCCGTCTGTTGGCCGCTGGTCTTAGCCGCTGGTGTCTCCTGTCCTTGTCACTTCTCCACCTCCACTCCTCTTGCTTCTTTGTACCAAAACAAGTCCAAATTCTCCAAATGTAGTGAGATTACTCCAAGAACCTGATAGATAAGACACTAGATGCATATGCTCTTAAAACAACAAAACTACCCAAAAACAAGGCTTAAAACCCAACAAAAACACAAGATATCACATCATAGTATTAGTAACTTGGATATTGATTCTAGCTAGTTTATTAGCAAGCTTTAGATTCTCAGATCCCATTTTCAAACCTCACTTCCCTCTCTTTGTCTTGTTTGTTTGCTTGAGGGCAAGCAAAAACTAAGTTTGGGGGTGTTGATGTCACTATATTTTACCATATTTTAGGCCTTGTTTAGTTCATGTTTTGCATCATATAGAAGTGATTCCTTAAGTTTTATAGTCATTTTTGTCCAAATATGCACTTAGGATGTTTAGAAGCATGCATTGCATACATTTGTGCATTTGGAGTATTATTAGGTATTATGGAGCATTAAAAGGCTAAGGAAGGACTTGGTGTTATTTCTGGAGCTAAACAAGAGGACTAGAAGCATCAAGAACATAAAAGAAAGCACTCCACCATACCACTTGATACTAGGATTTTTGTATGTCCTAGCAGGTTCAATTAACCTTATGCAGTTGTAATACTTAAGGTGTCAATCCAGTTGGAAATCTTTACTATCACTCAAGATGCAATCAAGAAGTCACAAGTTAAGCCAATTCAAAAAGAGTGTTTTTCTAACAATCTTAGAATGGTCAAAATACAAAACGGAAATGAGTAACAGAACTAGAAACGAAAATGTATGACAAGAAGCGAACAAGAATAAGTGAAACCGAAAAAGATTCTAGCATGAACAAACGAAACAGTCTCAGGAATGTAATATCAATCAAAAAGATAAAAGTCCTAAGGATAGGAGTAATTGATGTCGGTGGAGTATCCTAGTCTACAGAGTGTTTAACATACCACAAACAAACTATCCCTAAACAATGAACATCACAACCTAGCTAATCCAATCTCTTGACAAAAGCTACTCAGACTCAACCACTTCCATACCTAGCTCTAGCTAGAGAAACATGGTCGAGCATGCATGACAAACAAGTTCATTCACATCAACAAACATCCTAGACAACTAATCTCTTAGGCTAGGAACATAAGTCTCTGGCACTAGTTGGTCAGACATTTCATCAAACACCTTTTGGGTGTGGAAATGTCTATAACCTAGTTCCAATTGATCAGAGAGAAACTAGTAATTCTAACACTAGTCCAGAAGGGAATCATACAGATCAAAGCTTAAACACCCTACATCCTAAGATCCTCCGCCTAGTCTATCCCATCCCCAAGAACCTTAACACTACTCAGATCCGGAAATCACCACCAAAGATACAAATCCAGAAAACATTGAACAAAGCATAGTAGATAGATAAAAATGAGAAGAACAACTTTGTAGAAGAAATCCAATGCAAAAACTCAATAAAATAAAAGCTATCTGGATTACAAGATCGGAGTATGTTTTTGGTGGCTAGGTAAACCTTAGAAAAGAAAACGAGATAAAAGATAAGATGTCTCCGCAAAGACTTAACAAAACATATTTATAGTAAAAACATGTAAATCCCTAAAACTTAAAACGACAAGATGAAGAGTTGGTTTGGGAATCTCCTGAAGCGTGTAAGACGGAACATCTTCCTGACATGTGCGAACGAGTGGTGGCTCGAGTGGGTGATGGTGTTGGCTCGAGTGGTGGAGGGTCGAGTCGACGTGCAGCGGCTCGAGCTGGAGGGTCGAATCGACGGGCAGCGGCTCGAGCTGGGTGTATACGCATCCACTAAAACGATGATAACGTTTGAACCAAACCTCCGATTGGCTTGAAATAAACGGCATTGGAAAGATGACTCAATTCTCGACAACTTTGATGAAGACGTCGAAAGCTAAATCCCACTCGAGTGGAACGGCTCGAACGAGGTGTCTCGAGTGGAGTGACTCGAACGACGTCGACTCGAACGGCTAGAGTGGAGTGACTCGAACGACGTCGACTCGAACGGCTAGAGTGGTGTGACTCGAATGACGTCCACTTGAACGGAACGAATGGTGGCTCGAGTGGGTGACTCGAACGACGTCGAACGGCGACTCGAACGATTACGTTCCCTACGTCTCCTAGATACCTGAAATACTCTGAAATGCACAATGTATGCAAGGATGATGCAATAACTACCTAGACATGCAAAGTGTATAGAAAAGACTAGAAAATGTTGCAAAACAATCAGTTATCCTAGCTAAATGCATGATAAATATATGCTAAAGAGAGACAAAATATAGACATATCAACTCCCCCAAGCTTATTCTTTGCTTGCCCTCAAGCAAACGATCAAGAACAACATATGGAGAAGAGGTGTGAAAATGGGGTCTCAGAACCTAAAACATGCTGAATAGAGTAGTTAGAATCAAGGTTGTTGTTTTCAGTTCTATGATGCATGGTAAATAAATTTTATTCGTTTGATCTACACATGTAATCCTATCAATCACCCCCTTTAACATTTATTAACGAAGAACCATGAATCAAGCTATGCAGTGTCATTGAATTCATTTGGCTAGGGTGAAAGGTTAGAGACAAATGTGGTCTCTTTCTCAAGTGGTTCCATCAATACATAACTAGGTTCTCTCATGAAAAGAGTTGAGCTTAAGAGAAGGCTAAAGGTTGAAACCAACTGATACATACAAGAGCAGTGCCCTGTCTACCCAAAGGTCCACAAGAAAACTCAGCCCTAACATTCTAACCCAGAAGTTGGTCCTATCTCTACCCTTCGTCAGCAACAAGATCTCAAACTCTTTACACTTACTCTTAGGAGGAGTTCATTTCTTTTCATCTAGCGGATTGGAAAACTTTAATATCACTATGGTTCCTTTTCTTTTCTTCTAAGGACTCTAGACATCTTAAGCATTTTTACTTTCTTTTCTTTGTCTAATTTTTTTATTTCATGCCCAGAACCAATTACTCTTTTTACTTTGCTCAACCCAAATCCTTCTCTAGACTTGTAAACTTTGAAAACACATCCCCCTCCTTAAGACTTTCTACCCTTTACTTTTCTGCACAAATCCATACCCAATACCCAAAATCAAGTTCTCACCTAGTCCTACTAGTCTGGATAACGCGAACTAGAACTACACAGGATCCTACTCTTGTCGGTTAGAACCTAACACTTTCTAACAAGCTCAACTCGAAAAAAGCCTGACACTGAAGAATACAATTGGCTTGAAAGAACGGTTGGTTAAGGGTGCGGGGAACTGTTCCAAAAATGGGAATCAGCTACTTGGATTGACAAGGGTGGTAAAAATGTGAAAGACAATCCAGGTATGTATATGGTATCCATGAGTTCAACTTCAATGTATAACAAGATAATTGCAAATCAGGATTAGGTTCAGATAGATAGGGTATGACGTCAATTCAAAACATGCTTCAATCTTACATTTTCAAATTCAATCAACATGCATCAAAGAACTAATAACAAGGGCCTTGATCATATCCTATTGAATCCAGCATGCTACCAAGGTTACAATCATCATCAACCCCTATGCTAAATGCAACAACCTTATATGAATAACACTAGACTCAATAACACTAGACTCAATCCTAATATGCAAGTGTAAACTACATGAAAACTCTGTTTTTTTTTTTTTGTGGAAATTTCCGAAATGTTTTTCAAATTTTTTTTGGTTTTTCTATGCAAATATATGGATGCAGACTTAAACATGATATGATGCAAAAATTTGAAATAAGAATCACAAGACACAACATCAGATACATCATCTCAAACCCTCCCCCAAACTTAAATTACACAGTCTCCTGTGTAAAAAAAATTTGCAGAAGGATTTGAGAATCACAACAAAAAAAATGCATGAATGAAATGGTATATACAAAGGAAAGGTGGGAGTACCTCAGTAATAGAAGAAGGAGTCTGTGCTCACCCAAGGAGGAGCGTGAAACTGACTCTGTCCTTTGCCTTGTTCGGGATCCGCAGGTGTGACCTCAGCTGGTTGGTCGACTTGCTGCTCAACCGCTTGCGTGTTTTGATACATGTTCGGCTGCTCGTCACACTGCATGTCGTCGACTCTGGACTCACCATGGTCCGATACCAACACAACAACCTCTGTAGGCTGATAATCACCTTGATGTTCTATCTGTTGCTCAACCCCATGCATACCCTGATGATCACTTTGAGCTTCAACTCGCTGCTCAACCTCAACCTCATGCTCATCTCGAGCTGCAGAACGATGCGCTGATCGATGACTAGAAGAGGCTCTAGAACCTCGTGAACCGCGTCTCCTTCTCTCCCTGGACTCATGATGTAGGAACCTGGTGAGGGAACCCACGTGGATAGATGGAAATAGGCAAATGGTTAATAACACTGTTCTGCCTATTCGGTGGATGATAGATGGAGTGCAGTGAAAAGATGGTGAATAGAAAATTGGTTGATAACACTGTTCTGTCTATTCGGTAGCAGTGGAAGATGAAGAGATAGATGGTGGAGTGAAGGACGCCACACAGATCTGCGAAAGGATCTATGATAAGTCAAATCTCAATCTTCAAGGATTCACACACAAGAAGAAGGAGAAAAGGGTGGTTGCTTCTATCTCAGAAGAAAACCTAAGAAAACTCTCATTTTATTTCATTAAAACTTCAAAGGTTACAATGCTGAGAAGGGACCTTATATAATGATCCAGCAGCGGGGGACCTTCTAGGGTCGAAATTTATTACAAATAAAAGGACTAAACTTGCAAAAACAACAGACTCGATTTTAGGACTTAAATAAATAAAAGACTCATAAAGATCCAACGGTCGAATCCTGCAAACAAGAAAAGAACGACCATTTATTATTTGAATTCAAACACTTACCTTGATAATAGCTCTCATGCACGCTCTAGCCCTTCATTGATTGCTTCGGAAATGATGAAAATAACGGGTTCTTTAATTTCTTGTAGAACAGGCAAAAATGATGCTTGTGGAGTCTTCTCTTTGGAATCTTCTAGCTCAATGAGAGTAATCAGACTTGCAATGGACTTGTTGAATTGTTCCCTTAAGGTTCTTGCTCCCAACCTCGTCATAGGTTTGTGTATCATTGTTGGCAGAATGGGTTCTTCAGGAAATAGTAGAACGGGTTCTTCAGGAAATGGAAGAACGGGTTCTTCAGGCAATGGCAGAACGGGTTCTTCAGGAAGTTGACTACTGATGTCCTCATCATTCCCTCCCTCTTGAGAAAGTTCTGTCTGCATAACTATTTCATCTGCATGGAAAGGAGATAAATCAGCAACATTAAAGGTAGGAGAAATGTTCAACTCACCTGGTAGCTCAATCTTGTAGGCATTGTCATTGATTTTCTCTAAGACCCGAAATGGTCCATCTCCTCTTGGTGACAGCTTGGACTTCCTTTCCTTGGGAAATCTCTCTTTTCTCATGTGTAACCAGACCCAATCTCCAGGTTCAAACGTCAGCTCCTTGCGGTGCTTATCTGCATGCTCTTTGTTCTTTGCGCTCTTCTTCTCAAGATTCTCTTTAACCTTTTGGTGGAGTTTCTTCACAAAATCAGCTTTGGTGACTCCTTCTGTACTAGAATAAACAGCTTGGGGCAGAGGTGTGATGTCTAATGGGGTTAGAGGATTAAAACCATAGACAACTTCAAAAGGAGAGAATTTGGTACCAGAATGCTTAGCATGATTATAAGCAAATTCAATATAGGGTAAATAAGATAACCAGTTTCGGAGATTCTTACCCACCGTAGCTCTCAACAGAGTGGAGAGAGTAAGATTAACTACCTCAGTTTGGCCATCTGTTTGAGGATGACAAGTGGTGGAGAAGAGTAGCTTAGTTCCTAGCTTTTTCCACAAAGTCTTCCAAAAGTGGTTGAGAAATTTGGTGTCTCGATATGAAACAATGGTCCTTGGGATTCCATGTAAACGCACAACTTCTTTGAAAAAGAGTTCAGCAGTTTGAGTAGCATCATTTGTCTTGTTACATGGAATGAAATGCGCCATTTTAGAGAACCGGTCCACCACAACAAAGATAGAATCTCGGTTGTTGATCTTAGGCAGCCCTAAAACAAAATCCATAGAAATATCTACCCATGGTAGGTTAGGAATAGGCAAAGGCATATATAAACCATAAGGATGTGACATGGATTTTGCTTTCAAGAAAGTGATGCACTTTGCGCAGAACCTTTCCACATCTCTTTTCAAATGCGGCCAAAAGAAATGCTCCATCAGAACACTTAGAGTTTTGTCTCGCCCAAAATGTCCCATAAGTCCTCCTCCATGTGCCTCTCCTATTAGCAGCTCTCTCATGGATCCTTGAGGAATGCACAGCCTTTTGTCATTAAAGAGAAATCCATCATGTTGGTAGTATGACCCATAAGCGGCTTTGCTTGTTTCATTAAAGGCTTCTTTGAAATCTGGATCCTCCACATATAGACCTTTGATATGATCAAATCCCATGACTTTAGCCTCCATTGTAGTGATCAAAGCATGTCTCCTTGATAAAGCATCAGCTACAATGTTCTCTTTGCCCTTCTTGTACTTAATCACATATGGAAATATCTCCACAAATTCAAGCCACCTTGCATGCCTCTTCTTAAGTGTTGTTTGTCCTCTTAGGTGCTTGAGTGTCTCATGATCTGTATGAATAACAAACTCTTTGGATAGCAAATAGTGTTGCCAAGTTTCTAGAGATCTTACCAAAGCATAGAGCTCTTTGTCATATGTCGGATAATTAAGTGCAGCTCCGATGAGTTTCTCACTGAAGTATGCTACTGGTTTTCCTCCTTGAGTTAGTACAGCACCTATTCCTGTACCAGAAGCATCACATTCTATCTCAAACATTTTATCAAAGTTAGGAAGTACCAAAACAGGTGCATTTGTTAGGCTGTCTTTGAGCAGTTTGAATGCATCCTCTTGTGCTTGACCCCATTTGAATTCCACATTCTTTTTAATCACTGTCAAGGGTGCAGCAATGGTACTGAAATCCTTCACAAATCTCCTATAGAAGCTAGCCAGCCCATGGAAGCTCCTAACATGTCCAATGGTTGTTGGAGTTGGCCAGTCTTGTATGGCCTTGATCTTTTCCTCGTCGACCTTTAGTCCCTGAGAACTCACAACAAATCCTAGAAACACAACTTGATCAGTGCAAAACGTGCATTTCTTAAGATTAGCATAGAGATGTTCAGCCTTAAGCGCTTTTATCACCATTTCAAGATGCTTTACGTGATCTGCAAGACTTGTGCTATAAATCAAGATATCATCAAAATAAACAACCACAAACTTACAGATGTACTCCCGTAGGACCTGGTTCATTAACCTCATGAAGGTGCTTGGAGCATTGGTGAGTCCAAATGGCATGACTAACCACTCATATAATCCTTGTTTTGTCTTGAAAGCTGTTTTCCATTCATCACCTTCTTTCATTCTGACTTGATGATAACCACTCCTTAGATCAATTTTAGAAAATATAGTAGCTCCATTAAGCTCATCTAGCATGTCATCAAGCCTTGGAATAGGATGTCTATATTTGACAGTGATGTTGTTGATTGCTCTGCAGTCTACACACATTCTCCAAGGTCCATCTTTCTTAGGCACTAAAAGAACTGGTACAGCACAAGGGCTTAGGCTTTCTCGAATGTAGCCCTTTGACATTAGATCACGAACTTGCTTTTCCAGCTCCTTTGCTTCTTCAGGGTTTACGCGGTAGGCTGGTCTGTTAGGCAATGGTGCTCCCGGAACTAGATCAATTTGATGTCCGATTCCTCTTATAGGCGGTAGTCCAGGTGGTATCTCCTCAGGAAAGACCTCTTTAAACCTTCCTAGTAATTCAAGCACTTCTGGTGGCAAGTCTTTCTCCTCTTGACCTGAAAACAAACCTTCCTTAAAGATCATTAGTAGCACCTTGTCCTGTGAATTTATTGATTTCAAAACAGTAGAAGGTGTTATGTAAAGATTGGTTTTGTTTGACTTAGCTCCCTTTGACATGGTCTGTTGCATTTCATGCACTTCTTGAGGGGTGAGTGGAGCTAGAGTATGCTTCTTGTTGTTGTGCGAGAAAGTGTAGTAGTTGGTCCGACCATTGTGTATAGTCTTCTTATCAAATTGCCATGGCCGTCCTAGAAGAAGATGTCCAACTTGCATAGGAACCACATCACACACAACTTGATCTGAATATTTGCCTATGGTGAATGGTATGGTGACTTGTTCGGAGATCCTTAATTCAGCCTCATCATTGAGCCACTTAAGTCGATATGGATGGGGATGCTTTGTCTTTTCGAGACCTAGCTTATCAACCAAATACTTGCTGGCTACATTAGTACATGAACCACCATCAATGATTAAGCTACATACCTTGGAGTTTATGGAGCAGCGAGAGTGAAAGATATTTTCTCTTTGAATTGTTTCAGGATCAAAAAGAGTGCTAAGAGCCCTCCTTATGACTAGAAGCTCTCCCATCTCTGGATAGTCCACAATATCCTCCTCAAATTCAACACGTTCTTCTTCCTCATCTTGTGATTCATACTCTCCATTGGCTTTAAGGATCATTACTCGCTGGTTTGGGCATTCCCTTGCATAGTGTCCTTTTCCCTGACATTTAAAACAAGTAATATCACGAGCTCTTTGGTTAGTAGGCTTACCTTGCTCTGGTTTGGTTACTTTTGATGCCTCAGGTGCAGCTCTTTTAAATCTCTGGTCCACATCAAGAGATTTTCCCTTGTCTAAAGGTTTCTGAGGTGGCGGTGTCCATGGAGTCTTACTGCGGTTAGTAGAAGCTGCCTTCCTTTTGATGTGTTGTTCAGCTTGGACTGCTAGGTGCAACAACTCTTCAAGATCATGATAGGTTTGTCTTTCCACCTTTCTAGCAATCCGATCATGAAGACCATCTAGAAACTGCGCCATCAAGTTCTCCTCAGACTCTTCTACCTCCAATCTATTTTTAAGAGATTCAAACTCTTCAAAGTATTCCTCAACAGATTTACTTCCTTGTGAGAGCTTACGGAACTTCTTTTGTAGCTCCCGGTGGTAATAAGCTGGGACATATCTCTTTCTTAGCTGAAACCTCATATCATCCCAAGTAGTGATTGGTATATGTCTATGCCTCCTCCTTTCAGATACATCTCTGTCCCACCAAGCTAAGGCATTGTCGGTAAGTTGAGCAGCAGCTAGGGATACCTTTCTTTGCTCAGAATAATTGTAGTAGCCAAAGATATGCTCCATACGTCTTTTCCAGTCAATGTAAGCTTCAGGATTAACCTTTCCAGCAAATGTTGGCGGATTGAGCTTAAGATCATAACCTCCTTCTCTTATCTTGCCTTCATCTCGTCCTCTACCTTGTTGATAGTGTCTCCTTGGCCTGTGGTGTTGATTAAGATCTTGATACTCTTCCTCTGAATCAGACTGATCTCCATTATCAACCTCATGGTTTCCTCTTGGCAAGTTACGAACTGGTGCTCTGGGTGCAGGTGGGGGTTGTTCAATTCGTGTCATGCGATCACCAAGCGTTTGGAGTTGGGTTTGAATAGCTGCAAGCATCTCAGCCATGTTCACATCTCCTCTTTGTTCTCCCATGGTTCAAAACGTTTCTGATTTGGAGCGTTTAGCTCTGATACCAGATGATGTAGGAACCTGGTGAGGGAACCCACGTGGATAGATGGAAATAGGCAAATGGTTGATAACACTATTCTGCCTATTCGGTGGATGATAGATGGAGTGCAGTGAAAAGATGGTGAATAGACAAATGGTTGATAACACTGTTCTGTCTATTCGGTAGCAGTGGAAGATGAAGAGATAGATGGTGGAGTGAAGGACGCCACACAGATTTTTGAAAGGATCTATGATAAGTCAAATCTCAATCTTCAAGGATTCACACACAAGAAGAAGGAGAAAAGGGTGGTTACTTCTATCTCAGAAGAAAACCTAAGAAAACTCTCATTTTATTTCATTAAAACTTCAAAGGTTACAATGCTGAGAAGGGACCTTATATAATGATCTAGCAGCGGGAGACCTTCTAGGGTCGAAATTTATTACAAATAAAAGGACTAAACTTGTAAAAACAATAGACTCGATTTTAGGACTTAAATAAATAAAAGACTCATAAAGACCCAACGGTCGAATCCTGCAAACAAGAAAAGAACGACCATTTATTATTTGAATTCAAACACTTACCTTGATAATAGCTCTCATGCACGCTCTATCCCTTCATTGATTGCTTCGGAAATGATGAAAAGAACGGGTTCTTTAATTCCTTGTAGAACAGGCAAAAATGATGCTTGTGGAGTCTTCTCTTTGGAATCTTCTAGCTCAATGAGAGTAATCAGACTTTGCCCGTGACACATATGAAGATTGACGTGCTTGGGAGGGAACCAGAGAGAGTGTTCTCTGACGAGTTGGCTCGATGGAGACTTCGTGTGTGTCTCGAGAGAGGGGCTCGATCGGGTGTTGGCTTGAGTGGCTCGAGCGTGGTAGTTGGAGCGTGTGCGGAATGAGATTGGCTCGAGCGTGACAGCGGAGGCGTGGCTCGAACGAGTGCAGAGTGATGAACCTCTCTGGATGGGTCGAGTCTGATTCCACGCCGTCGGTTGAACCTTGCTCGAGTCGACGATGGTTGAGAACGCACGGTGGTGGTTGAACTCTCTAGGTCGCGTCACAACGCCTTCTTTTGACTTATACTTTCACTTTTTTTTTTTCTCTTCTGCAGATTCCTAAACTCCAGAAAACTAAAAACAAAAATCAAAAACACAAGGATCCTAAAAAATATTTACAATGATACCTTTGGGACTTTCTCCCAAGTGAGCTTGTTTAAAGTCTATGAGCTTGACTTTGCATACTCCTTATGCTTTGGGAGGTTCATAGAGAGGCTTCAGAGACCCCTCTAGAATGTCTTGTCTAGCCAGATACTCTTTAACATTCTGCCCAGGTTCAACAACAAATGAACTGCTCTTCTTCATTATCCCAAACCTCTTCCTTAATTTCCTTGGAGGAGAACTTCTCATTGTACCTTGGAGCTTCTTGATTTGCCCACTCATCTCCTTCACCATAACTGTTAACTCTTTCACTGAATCCCTTAGAATCTGAGTATTTTGGAGTTCATACAAACTGTCAAGCGCGGGAGGACTTGACTCTTGCGGTTGGTGAGGTTTTAGGAAGTAGGTCTCGATGCTTAGGGAGGGTAACGACTGCACTCGAGTTGGAGAATGGTCGAGTGACACTTTGAGTTTTCTCTTTGGTTACCAAAACCTCTGTTTCTGCCTCATTCACATCCTCAAAGATGCCAAACCCAGATTTCTGATCTTTCTCTTCAATCACGAAGGTCTATCCATCAATAGTTGGTTTCTTCTTAGAATCCTTGATATCAAACTTCATCTTGAAGTTTTTACCCAGATTAAGATCTATCATCACCTTCTTGACATCAATGACTGCTCCAGCTGTAGCAAAGAAAGGCCTTCCCAGGATTAGTGGATCTTTAGGCTCTTCATCCATTCCCAGCACCACAAAGTCAGTAGGAATCTCAGCTTGTCCAATTTTGATGGGCAGGTTCTCTAATAGACCATGAGGCAATCTAGTATTCCTATCAGCCAATATTAAGCGGAGGTTGCATGACTTGTATTCGTTGAATCCTAGCCTCTGAGCTACAGAGAGTGGCATTAGGCTTACTAAAGCACCCATGTCACATAGGCACTTTTTGAAGGCCAATGGACCTAGAGAACAAGGCAAGGTGAAAGAACCAGGGTCCTCTAGCTTCTTTGGGATAATCATCTTCTGAATAACAGCCTTGCATTCATGAATAACCCCACCTATGTCATGCACTACCCTCTCATCTTCCATAGCCTTAGCTTGAGCTCCTTTAGCTATCTCCTCCTTCTCTTTGGTCTTTTCGGTTACCAAATCAGTTAAAAACTTTTGATATTGAGGCACAAGTGCAAATGCATCAAGCAAAGGCATCCTAAGTTCAATCTCCTTGACTTGGTTTTCGAACAGAGCTTTATACTTCTCAGTAAGCTGCTTCTTAAACCTCACTGGAAATGGTAGAGGTGGCTTGTATAGTGGAGGAATGAATCTCACAGGTTTATCCTTGGGAGCAGCATGTTCTTTAGTAGCTTCAGGATCAGATTGCTTGGCTGACTTAATTGGATCCTTGAGCACCTCGACATGATCCTTTATCTGAACTTCATCTTTAAGAAAATCCTCCCCATCTAAACTCTTAGTGTCCTCAGTGAGCCGTACATCTACAACTTGGGTGGTGATGGCATGGATAGTAGCATAGTCCTTGGGGTTTTGAACTGCTTTTCCGGGTAGTTGGCCAGTTGTTGGGGTAGAAGTAGAAACAGTCTTGCCTTCCATATACTTCATCTTGGAGTTAAGAGCTTCAAACTTGACATTCAGATCATTGTAAGAACATTCCATCCGCTGACTGAGTTCAGCAAATTTCTTAGCAGTATCCAGAGAACCACTAGCTTGACCTTGAAGAAGTTGTTGCAGCATTTGCTTCATTTCTTGATCTGGAGCTTGAGTAGGTTGAACTTGTTGAGGTGAAAATCCTGGTGGTGGTCCGGAAGGAGCGTGATAATCTTTCTGGAACTGTTACTTAGGCATGAATCCTTGATTGTAAGGAACAAATGGTTTTTGCGGACCTTGTTGTTGCTGTTGAGGAGGGTACACCTGATCTTGTGGATTTGCAACATTGGTGCTCCTGTAAGACAAATTGGGGTTCGTCTTGTAGGGGTTATAACCCTTGTTGTATCCACCTTGATTCTGGACGTAGTTAATTGCTTCAGACTGCTCACCCTTTCCATCCTGAACTTGAAAAGGGTCATCCTCAGATAAAGAAATGGACAGTCTGCTGCTGACTTAGCAAGAGGCGGTCAAGCTTTTCATTGACATTCTTAAGGTCCCTCTTGTACTTCTCCTCAGACCCAGTGTCACCTCTAACCGTGCGGTCGTAGTCTTCATTGTAGTTACCGTTAGACTGGGCGAGATTCTCAACCAGTTGCCATCCTTCATCAACGTCTTTGTTCAGGAAGTTACCGTTAGAAGCAGTGTCAAGCAGCATGCAAATTTTTGGAAGTACACCACGGTATAGAGTGCTTAGCAGTGACTCATTGCTGAAACCATGGTGTGGACACTGGCTGTGGTAACCCTTGAAACGCTCCCAGGCTTCACAGAATGATTCTGAGCTCTTCTAAGTAAAGCTAGAAATCTCATTCCTGAGACGTGCTGTTCTAGAGTTGGAGAAGAACTTGGCCAAGAATGCTTTCTTGCAACCATCCCAAGTGGTGATTGATCCATTGGGAAGGTTTTTCTCTCATTGATGAGTTTTGTCTCCCAGGGAGAATGGGAAGAGGCGCAACTTGTAACCATCTTCACTCACGCCGATGATCTTGGTGAGACTGCACAGACGGTCGAACTCGTCCAAATGGTCTAGTGGATCCTCCATAGGCAACCCATGAAACTTGTTTCCCTAGATCATGGAGATCAGACTGCCTTTGATTTCGAAGTTATTGTTCTGCACAACGAGAGGGACGATTCCAGCACGTTGAGTATGAGTGTTCGGTGCATCCCGAGCACCAATGTTTCGCGGTCCTGGATTTGGTCCATTCGGTTGTTCCATAGTGACTGGTACGGGATGATCAGTGGAAATACGAGTTTGTCGTAGTCTTGGCAACCGGTTGATGTCGTCGAGAACAGGAAGGAGATTCTGATGCCCTCTTGATCTGGTGTGCATGAAAGGTTGCAATCAACAGGTACCTAATATGCAAAACAAACAAGCAGACAGCCAAAACAAGTCAATACTCAGAAAGATAAGTGTAACAGAACTTAATCTTGCAAAACTTGAAATCTTAAATGTAGCAAAACGAATCCCAAATGGCAACGACGCCAAATTGATACTAGGATTTTTGTATGTCCTAGCAGGTTCAATTAACCTTATGCAGTTGTAATACTTAAGGTGTCAATTCAGTTGGGAATCTTTACTGTCACTCAAGATGCAATCAAGAAGTCACAAGTTAAGCCAATTCATAAAGAGTGTTTTTCTAACAATCCTAGAATGGTCAAAATACAAAACGGAAATGAGTAACAGAACTAGAAACGAAAATGTATGACAAGAAGCGAACAAGAATAAGTGAAACCGAAAATGATTTTAGCATGAACAAACGACACAGTCTCAGGAATGTAATATCAATCAAAAAGATAAAAGTCCTAAGGATGGGAGTAATTGATGTCGGTGGAGTATCCTAGTCTACAGAGTGTTTAACATACCACAAGCAAACTATCCCTAAACAATGAACATCACAACCTAGCTAATCCAATCTCTTGACAAAAGCTACTCAGACTCAACCACTTCCATACTTAGCTCTCGCTAGAGAAACATGGTCGAGCAGGCATGACAAACAGGTTCATTCACGTCAACAAACACCCTAGACAACTAATCTCTTAGGCTAGGAACGTAAGTCTCTGGCACTAGTTGGTCAGACATTTCATCAAACACCTTTTGGGTGTGGAAATGTCTATAACCTAGTTCCAATTGATCAGAGAGAAACTAGGAATTCTAACACTAGTCCAGAAGGGAATCATACAGATCAAAGCTTAAACACCCTACATCCTAAGATCCTCCACCTAGTCTATCTCATCCCCAAGAACCTTAAAACTACTCAGATCCGGAAATCATCACCAAAGATACAAATCCAGAAAACATTGAACAAAGCATAGTAGATAGATAAAAATGAGAAGAACAACTTTGTAGAAGAAATCCAATGCAAAAACTCAATAAAATAAAAGCTATCTGGATTACAAGATCGGAGTACGTTTTTGGTGGCTAGGTAAACCTTAGAAAAGAAAACGAGATAAAAGATAAGATGTCTCCGCAAAGACTTAACAAAACGTATTTATAGTAAAAACATGTAAATCCCTAAAACTTAAAACGACAAGATGAAGAGTCGGTTTGGGAATCTCCTGAAGCGTGTAAGACGGAACGTCTTCCTGACATGTGCGAACGAGTGGTGGCTCGAGTGGGTGATGGTGTTGGCTCGAGTGGTGGAGGGTCGAGTCGACAGGCAGCAGCTTGAGCTGGAGGGTCGAGTCGACAGGCATCAGCTCGAGCTGGAGGGTCGAGTCGACGGGCAGCGGCTCGAGCTGGGTGTATACGCATCGACTAAACGTTTGAATCAAACCTCCGATTGGCTTGAAATAAACGGCATTGGAAAGATAACTCAATTATCTACAACTCAAGTGGAACGGCTCGAACGAGGTGTCTCGAGTGGAGTGACTCGAACGGCTAGAGTGGAGTGACTCGAACGACGTCGACTCGAACGGCTAGAGTGGTGTGACTCGAACGACGTCCACTCGAACGGAACGAATGGTGACTCGAGTGAGTGACTCGAACGACGTCAAACGGCGACTCGAACGATTACGTTCCCGACGTCTCCTAGATACCTGAAATACTCCAAAATGCACAATGTATGCAAGGATGATGCAATAACTACCTAGACATGCAAAGTGTATAGAAAAGACTAGAAAATGTTGCAAAACAATCAGTTGTCCTAGCTAAATGCATGATAAATATATGCTAAAGAGAGACAAAATATAGACATATCACCACTCGACCAGGCACACGGTCGAGCACTTGGTGGGATTCATAACGAGCTCCTCAAAGATTGATTCGTATGAAGACATTTCGTTGAGTTTCAGCTTCAGCATCCTTTATCAAAGTTGTAGACAATCGAGTTACCTTTCCAATGCCCGTGGTCTTAGGTCAATCCAAGGTGTATTGCAAGAGTTATCCCTGTTTTACTGAATAGATATCATCATAGATCGAAGACTAGAACTACTTGACGGACCACTCGACCATGCACTCGACGGTGCATGGTCGAGCACTTCCAGCCGCATAAGTATTTTGTCTGCTAGCTAAATCAGGGCTTTTTTCCCTAACTATATATACCCCTTGTACCCTGTGGCCGCAAAGGGGGACAGAAAATATATTTTTAGGAGTGAGAGAGTGTCACCCCAAACCTAGTTTTTACCCTTTTGGGTTTTATTTATTTTTCTGCAACATTATCAACTTTTGTTCTTGCTTTTTCAGAATTTTCTTACTTTGTAATCTTTATAACTTTCTGTGTGTTGAGAATCTCGGTTTGATACTTTGTATTGAATTAAAGATCTCTCTCTTATCTATCTTATCATGTTAGTTTCATTAATTTTTGGGTTTGAGTTTATCATCATCATGATTTGTTCATCTGAGTAGTGAGTTAGGATTCTGGAGATGGATTAGGCTGGTTTAGGGCTGTGGTTGTTTGGATTGGTGAAGCTTGTTTGATAATATATCTCTTCTAGGTTAGATGTGCTCTAAGCTGTTCTTATATCTGAGAGGGTAAGAATAGATCTTAAGCTTTCTTGCATCATACCAATGTCTAGGTTGTTAGATAAAGCTAATGCTAGAGATTATCATGCTTAGCCCAAGAGATTGGTTGTTTAAGGTGATTTTTGACAAGTAATTGTCTGATTCTTAAAGCTTGTTTAGTATGATTTCACCAATGAGAGTTGGGTTTGAATGTTACTAAACTTGATTACTTCTGTCATGAGAGTGGATTAGTAAGCCTTTAAGATCACTGTCTAGAGATAGCTCATGTTTGATTGAGGTTTGTTGACCAGTTTAGATAGCCACAGCTTGAACACCAGCCCATGAATCAATCTCTAGGAGCCTACTTTGTTATTTGATTGCTTGTTATCGATATTATCCTGTTTCATTGCTCTTGTTTCTGTTTTAAGTTGTTAAGATTGCATCTGTTATTCGTATTGGTCCACTCGACCACACACGGTCGAGTGCTTGATCGAGCACTTCCGGGTTGCTTGGTTTATTTTCTGTTTCAATTAGTTTACATTCTGCATTTTTATAGTTTTGATTCATTGCTCATATCTAGTTATTGCACTGTTCAATCTAATTTCAGTATTGTTTACATTGTTTCACTTGCATTTAGTTTTTGATCAAAGCACTTTACATTCTGCATTTACATTTCTGTCATTAGGTTGTTAGATCAAAACCATATTCATATTTGGCTTAACTTGAATGCATTGATCATGTCTTGACTGCTTACATATCACACTCTTTATGGATTGACATCCTTTATGTTACAACTACATAAGGGTATTGAAACACTTTGCACTGCATCTGATCATCATTACTTATGTCTCTGTTTGCATGTTATCATCCATTCATTGCATAAGTACACAACACAACAAACCATGTTTCATCGTAGAAGGCCAAATGAGTCTGTTAACAAGAAATGCAAACATGTATGCCTTCTCATTCAGGAGTCCATAAGAACATATCCTTTCATAAATCATTAATAATCTGGACGAGATTTGAGCTAGATCAAGAGAAGAAAATTGCAAAAAAAAAAAAAAAAAAAAAAAAAAAAAAAAAAATGCTACCAGTTATGCTTTCTAAATGGAAAAAAAAATAAGTATATATAAAAATAGGAGTTGCCATCAACAGACCCATGAAACTTACAAGACATTAACTTGCTATGCACAATAGGTCCAATAAAATTGGTGGTTCGAAGCGAAAAAAATGTGGCACTTTTTCATTACTTGTTGTAATAATATTTATATATATATATCTTTAAGAAATGAAATTCTAATTTACCCAAGATACAAGTATTCAATTAAAAGAAAATAAAAATATGTGGCCATACAAACATTTTTAATAAATAATAGTACTATTTTAAAAAAGATTTATGTATTTTCTAATTAAATAACACAACAAATGAATTATTTGGTCTTCCATAACAAAAGAAAAAAAGAAATATATATATATATATATATATATAGCTTTGAAAATCCAAAAAATAATTGGTGGTGAAAAGAAAAAAAAAGTATAGAGTTTATGTAAGAGTGATTAAGGAGGAACTATCCAATGGTTCTGGCGGCTGGAGAGCTGCTGGCCCCAGGATGAAGCTCCTCTTGCCTAAGGTGGTGCTGGCTTCAAGAAAATTCAATAACCTGCTATGTGAAAAAAACTAAAAAATGGTACAGAGTTTTACGAAAGAGTGACATATATGTTACAGTTTTATATAATATATCTATATATATATCTATATATATATATATATATATATTATGGTAATATTATGACTTGCTTTAATTTTAATTTTTTGTTAATGTACTATTTGATTATTAATTTTGCTAGTATACTATTTTGTTAGTTCCAGTGATTTTGTATATAAAACCGCAAAATACGGCACAAGTAGCGAAGAGCTTCTCTTCTTCATGTTATTGGTAATAAGTCTCCATAGTGCTTCTCTTTATTTTGATAAAGGTTGCTTTCGTTTTTCATGAACAAGTAGTGAAGCCTCTCGACAGTCATAATTGATCACCTGCACATGTGGAGTAAAAATATCATTCTTACCATTGGCATAGTTTATGAACAAGTAGCGAAGTCTCTCGACGGTCATACATTGTATCTTCAAAGACACTTGTGTTTTTTTTTTCTTTTTTTTATAGTTTCCCTGATTGAAGATGCTTTAATTTGAGAAATATCTTGTAAAATAGTTTAATACAAAATAGTTTTATAATACAATGTCTTGTAAAATATTTAGAGGTGTTAGTTTGCTGATAACAAATTACATATATGTTATTTATGTAGGTAATTCACATCTACATGTATTAATTGATCAATTAACCATAAAGTGTGTCATGGTGTTACTTTTTTTTGTTGTATGATTTATTTATTTTTATATATTAGTTATTTTTAATATAATAATATATTTAAGTTTAGTTAAAATAGATATAAGTGTATTTAAATTTGAGGGAAAAAAGCATATGTATTAGTGTATTATTAAAGGTGTTACGTAATTTTGTGAATTTTGGACAGATGTCAAGCTCTCATGCGACATGTGTCACTTTCTGGTTGAAAGTTTTAAGAAAAATTCTACTTTATTATATAAGACTAGATTAGGACCCGCCCGATGTGCGGTTTTAGAGTTTTTAAAATAAAATTAAATTTAACAAATAATATAAAATAAATATTTTTAATAGGTAAAAATTACAGATAAAATTAAATAGACACACTGAGGTATCCAATGTGATATTTGGTATAAAAAGTAGGACTCTGCGGTTGAGACTATTAATCATGTTTTCTTTGAATGCCCTCGCTCATGTGAAGTTTGGAATTTATCTCCAACTCTGTTCTCGTCAGAAGATTTTCCATATGAGTCGGTGTACTCGAATTTGGATTTTGTTTTCTGGAGGGGTGCCTCTCAATAGGGTGATCCTGCCTTATTCAATTACCATAGATTTTATGGGTAATCTGTAAGACCATAAATAAAAGAGTTTTTCTAAGGTTTAGAGATCGAGGCGAATGATATAATTGCTCAGGCTTCGAGCGATAAGTTAGCCTGAGAATAGGCGTTCTCTTTTCCGGCGGTCATGTCAGCTCCATCTCCGTCTTCAGATGTCCAGATTTATTCATCTGGTTGTCAGATTGATGGTTCTTGGAAATAAACCAATGTGCATTCAAGATTGGGCTGGTGGGGGCCAAGTGTCTAAGACGGAGTCCCTCCCCCTACATTCGGAGTTAGAAGCGTTGTTGTGGGCCATGGAGCGGATCGCTTGTCAACATTTCGAGACTGATTGTGCTGAGTTACTCACTATGGTGCAGTCCCCAGAAGATTGGTCGTGCTTCTCCAACCTGCTCGATGAGTTTAATTCGCTGGAATCCTTCCTACTATTCTCCATCTCTTGGATCCGCATGCGTCAAATACGAAGGCAGATTGTCTTCCCCGTGCTTTGTGTTCTCTTATCTCTGAAGTTTCTTTTGTAAACCCCTTCTCTCCAGCTTGGGCAACTAACCAAGTAATTTAGTTAAAGAAAATAGTTGTAGATGAGTTCAAAGTCAAAATAAAATAAAATTTAACAAAGAATATATATTTAATTCTTTTTGTAAGTATAAACAATGTATAAAAGTAAAGATATAAACTTTTAGTTACAGAAAATAGTTTTTTTTTGCTATAATACACCACTATCTACATTACCATTAAAAGTGTATTTGTATACACAAATATATTTTACTGTTAAAATATACTATTTAGTCTTTACTACTACCAACAAATTGTCTTTATGAACATATTAAATTTAACAAAGAATATATATTTAATTATTTTTGTAAGTATAAACAATGTATAAAAGTAAAGAGATAAAATTTTAGGTATAGAAAATAGTTATTTTTTTTGGTTATAATACACAAATGTATATTCATTTACAAATCTACTATCTACATCACTTTAACATTTTTATAGTTAAACGCATATGCTAATCTTACATACTTCTAACTTATATGTTACAATAACAATCTTTTTAAATAAATTATTTGATTGGTGAAAAAAATATGAGACGATTTATTTATTTTTACTTCAACAATCTTTTTCTTTATGTAAAGGTGAGTATTTACATTTTTTTAGAAGCAATAATTAATTTTATAATTTTCACAATCATTTTTCTTATCTTATATAAAAAGTAATTTTGTGAAATTAGCAACTTAAAACTAAAAGAAATAAATAATATTATAATTTCGAATTTTATGATATATATATATATATATAATTTTTTTATAATGATCATTCTAAATTTTAAATTTGTTAATATTTTTAAAACTGTTAAAAAAAAATTTTGTTTTATATTTTGAAGTTTATAAAAGTTTTTTTTCTTTAAAAAATTTTAAATAAAATTAGATTTTCTTTATCTATTTTACTTTTATATAAAACATTTTTTATGGTAAGTTTTGAATTTTTACATTTTAAATTTTTAATAAATCTGTAGTTGACACATGTTAATATCTGAATGATACAATTGACACGTGTCACGATCTCGTTAATTAGTAATTTTGACATCAAGCTTTATATAATAAGATATATATAAATTATGGATATTGAGCTTAATTAGGCTGGCTTGAAAATATATTATAGCAACCATATATAGTTACAGTTGACAAAACCATAGTACAAATATTTTGTTAATATTAATTATAATATGGCAAATAAAAAACGCTACTAATAAATTTAATATAGCGATAACATAGAGCTATTATAAAGAGAAAATTAATAGCCAAAAAAAAAACGCTATTGTATTTGTTCTGTCTAAGATGACACTAGCAAAGACAACGTTTACGAAATCGCTATCGAAACGATATAGTAGCATTTTCGTGTGCTAAAAAATACACATATTTCTTGTACTTGTAGTGCCTACTTTGGATGTTTCTGATTCAAGATGCTTTAATTTGAAAAATATCACCCACAAACTACTTTTGAACATTATTTATATAAATACCAACAATTATGTTTGATGAATGTATGAAAAATATTTATTTTTCAGACATGAAAAGGTTTGATGTATTATAAGTATGTTGTAACGGCGAATATGAAGCTCGTTGCGTTACTCGGCATGGGTGGGGCAAGACTAATGCCGTTTTGCTCTCTCCAATCCGTACTTCTGAACGCTTTACATAACACGTTAGGTTATATAAACAACAAAGCAAGTCAATAAAACTAAGAAGGGGATTGAAGAAGTGCGAGTCATTGTTCAGGACGGTACTGTCAGAAACAGAATTGAATGTTTTCTTTCAGACAATTAGAGATTTCGCTGAATGTTTTTACAAGTTAGGTATGCAGCTGTACAATGAGCAGCTGAGACAGAGGAAAGAGATGGAGGAATCTATAAAGAGACAAGAGGAAGAGCTCGAGAAGATAAAGAAGGAGAAGGAAGAAGCGTGCTTGATAAGCAAGAACTTGATGCAGCTATATGAAGACGAGGTGGTTGATCTTAGATTTAATTTTTAGAAACTAGAAGTTAATTAATCATCATATTAAAAAAGTGTTTTTGACAGGTGAGGCAGAGGAAAGAAACAGAGGAGATGGGAAAGAGAAGAAGAGAGGAGCTAGAGAAAGTGAAGAAGGAGAAGGAAGAAGCTTAGGTGACACCATCTGTTCTGACAACAAAGAGGCATCTCGAGTGTCTGAATTGAGGATGCCGATCAACCTGCCATTAAGAAGAAGCCCCACTCATAAGTATTCCCAAGAACTGACAAAAAGCAAATGAAGAGATATACAGTATATACATGTATTTCTCTCACAGCTTTAGATAAAGCATTTATGTGAATCATCTATCTCTCAAGGTGGTCCAAGAATATGCACAATAAACTCCAGATAACTCTACATGCGTAGAGCTTAAAGAAAAAGAGAGATCGATTCTCTCGAATTTACGTACCATTATAAAATCAAGACCGCAGCCAACTTTATCTTTCGAGTAGGGGTGATAAGCAAGAAGCTTTTCTATTATAACCTTCTCATCCTCAAATTCTAACCGTTCTCCATCAAAATACCTGTTTATCATATAAGGAACGCAGTTCACTCGGACTGTAATACTCTACTAATCTACACAAAAGGAGCTAGCTTCAAATCTCAACAGTTCACTATACAACAGTTATGGTTCCAGTATACTGAAGATACAAAACGAAATAAATGTGCTTACTTTCTGGTACCAAAGACGAAATAATAGTCTTCAATCTCCTTATAATAAATGTGCTTACTTTTCAATATGCCGTTGAAATATTATGAGCCAATGTTTTTTTTCTTAATTATCATTTTCATAACATATTTACTTATTAAAAGTAAATTACATTTTACAAACAAAAAAAGAATAATTCATTTATTTACCATTTTATCATTTTTCTCATTGCATGTTTAAATTTAGGATTAGTTTAAATTAAATCGATTACTCTAAAAAATATTACTTTATCCATTTAATGGTATACATAAAATAATATACAGATAATAATATGAAACATAAAATATGTGAATTTGATTTTTAGAAACAAAAAAATACATCAAAACTTTCTACACCACTTTAAAATACTTTTCCAAGTTCAAATATTTTACGGGTGAAACGTATTTTACATAAAATAAACGCAAATTTAAAAAAAACTAAAAAAAAAGGTTTACTTACATATTTTGTTTAATACAAAAAAAATCTTAAATCTCAAATAATAATTTTACTCATAATATTTTATTTAAATCAATTTATCCCATATTTTATTTAAATCAATTTATCCCGGGTTGGTACTTAGTTAGGGTATTATTAAAGGTGTTACGTAACTTTTATATCATCATGTGCTTGTCTTGTTGAAACACTTCGCGGTTTAGCTCTCTCCAATCCGTACTTCTGAACGCTTTACATAACACATTAGGTTATATAAACCACCACAAAGCAAGCATAGTACGTTTCTTTTTATCAACAAACGTATGTGATATTGCGTTTGCATTGCCCATTTTAGGAATATCATCATTTGAATAGTTTTAATGAAAAAAAAAAAACAAATGTTTACCTAATGGGGGGGGAGTAGTAGGAGACCTGGTAACGAACTTAAATTAGCACATGTCTTGAGTCCGCTGCAACTTTATACTCTTCTGAGCTATGAAACCTATATTCCAAATAAGAAAACAAATAAACTTAATAATGAAATCCTTTTGGTTTTGGATCAGGAATACTTGGTTTTCATATTATATAAATGCTTCAACAATTGCTAATGATACGTCTCAGAAACAAGAAAAAAACACAAATTATACAGAAAAACAATGAAACGAAAGATTGATATCGGTGAAGCTGGAGGATACGGATACAGAAATCAGGGGATGGGTAGCAGAAACCCTAAGAAAGATAGTGATTGGAGCGTCTCAGATGATATGTATTTGTGGAGTATAGGTTCAGCTCCGGCAGAGACCTGGTCAACTATTGGGATCTCAATCGGCTATGATGATCCTGACGTGGTCCCAGCGCGGTCTAAGTTGTTGCATCAGAAGAAGAAGGTGGCGATATGGAGCAGTTATGGTTTCTTCGCTGATTTCATTAAGCCACATTCACTGGCTGGAGATGAGGATTCCAGCAGTTATGGTTTATTTGAAGGCTTCGACACAGTAGGAATGATAAAAGATTGCACTTACTAATCTCAGCCTGCTCATACTTTTGCATTTTGCTCATACTTTTGCATAAGATTTCCATGTTGTTTTTTAGTTGTTAACAACTCTGTTTCCTTTATGGGCAATGTTCTCCAAAACCAGAGACATAATTCTTGTTGTCTTTGTCGCTTTTAATGTCTTGGTATAACTCACTTAATACACAATTTTTTCAACATTTTCTTATATCAAACCTTACACATATAAAGATAAAGATATAAAACAGTACTGATGTCTTCTTCTTACTTTGGCTTTTCCTCTGAAAGCCTAAATGTTTGAATCAAGATTCCGATTAGGGCATATTGTATATGTATCGCTTTTGCTATAGACAGATTTAAGAGATCAGTGTTGACCAGGTTCTTTTCTAAGTCTCATGTTGCAGAAGTTTCATTTAGCTAATCTGCGTCCTCAATAAATGAATCATTGCGGAAACAAAACACCGGTAGAGTAGAACATGCGAATAAACTATCAATTAGCGTAAGGCACACGAAATCTAACACTGATAGAGTAAAACAAGCTAATGTCAAACTTTTTTAGGCTTGAATAAGAATATTGTTGTCACCAGTAAGTACTTGGTTGCAAAAACAAACAGCAGCTGCATGCAAAGTGATGAAATCGAACTCTATCATCCCTTATTACAATAATTTTCCGACTGAAAGCTTTTGATACACATTTTGGTAAACGAATGTAAATCTCTGCAAATTAACTCTCAGAATCTTTATGATCCGGAGAATTGTTCCTGCAGGAATTCTCACCAATCCATATGAAATAGGCACTTTTCACTGTTTAATGTATCTGCAGATCGTAACCCGCAAGAATGGCAAGGTGGATTACTTCCCTGAGTTGTGAGTAAATAAGTGCAGACTCCTGATGATTTTTGTCATCAACGACAAAATTTGTGAACTTGATCACCAATCTCTAAATCCAGCTCCAGCCTTGAACTGTCAACCTAGCTAGAGTGAAGGGTTTACACAGAAGAATGAGACATCTCAGCGCAAACCTTTAGCTCTCCACAAATGTCCTAGCATCGGTCAATTTGTTTTTTTTTTTCTCTTATTTTAAAATAACCAAAGATCAAAGTTTTAAGTATATTTTGATGAACAAAGATAATATCAAATAAGTATCGAAACATATCTAAATCTTATCTATTTCTAATCCAAATACATATTGTATATCTTTTCAAAATTTTGATAAAATTCATATATATATATATGCATGGCCACCGACTTATTACAATCCATATAGATAAAAGATACATACATTTATCATATATATAGGAAATATACTTAAATGAATTATTACGTGTAGTGCTTCCATCATATATATAGGAAACAAATAAAACCCTAGGATAACTTAATTACAATTACATCTTTAAACTATATTACTCTTACACGCCCCATCAAGATGGAGATAGTTGACGAGCTCTACTCTTGCTATTGAGTGTTTGAAAGCGTGGTCACGGTAGAGGTTTAGTGAGAGTGTCAGCCAACTGATCCTGAGTATGTATGTGAACAACACGAAGAGAACCATCTTGGATATAACCGCGACCACTGCCAACGGTCGCTCTAAATTTTTTATTTCCCCTTCCTCGATTGTTGTTGATTCTTCTGATAAAGGTACTATGGTTTTATGCCTTTTTTCTTTTACTATGGATTTAGGTTTCTTCGAGTTGAGTCGACATATTTACTTATTAAAAGTAAATTATATTTTACAAACAAAAAAAAAATAATTCATTTATTTACCACTTTTATCATTTTTCTCATTGCATGTTTAAACTTAGGATTAGTTTAAATTAAATCGATTACTCTAAAAATATTACTTTATCTATTTCATGGTATAGTGTGATACAGATAATAATGTGAAACATAAAATATATGAATTTGATTTTTAGAAACACAAAAATACATCAAAACTTTTTACACCACTTTAAAATTATTTTCCAATTTTAAATATTTTACGGATGAAACGTATTTTACATAAAATAAACGCAAATTTGAAAAAATGAAAAAAAAATTTTACTTACATATTTTGTTTTATACAAAAAAATCTTAAATCTCAAATAATAATTTTACTCATAATATTTTATTTAAATCAATTTATCCCGCATTATGTGCTGGTTGATACCTAATTAGTGTATTATTAAAGGTGTTACGTAATTTTTCATGTGACACAGACTTTTATATCATCATGTGCTTGTCTTGTTGAAACACTTCGCGGTTTAGCTCTCTCCAATCCGTACTTCTGAACGCTTTACATAACACGTTAGGTTATATAAACCACAAAGCAAGCATAGTACGTTTCTTTTTTATCAACAAACGTATGTGATATTGCGTTTGCATTGCCCATTTTAGGAATATCATCATTTGAATAGTTTTAATGAAAAAAAAAAAACAAATGTTTACCTAATGGGGGGGGAGTAGTAGGAGACCTGGTAACGAACTTAAATTAGCACATGTCTTGAGTCCGCTGCAACTTTATACTCTTCTGAGCTATGAAACCTATATTCCAAATAAGAAAACAAATAAACTTAATAATGAAATCCTTTTGGTTTTGGATCAGGAATACTTGGTTTTCATATTATATAAATGCTTCAACAATTGCTAATGATACGTCTCAGAAACAAGAAAAAAACACAAATTATACAGAAAAACAATGAAACGAAAGATTGATATCGGTGAAGCTGGAGGATACGGATACAGAAATCAGGGGATGGGTAGCAGAAACCCTAAGAAAGATAGTGATTGGAGCGTCTCAGATGATATGTATTTGTGGAGTATAGGTTCAGCTCCGGCAGAGACCTGGTCAACTATTGGGATCTCAATCGGCTATGATGATCCTGACGTGGTCCCAGCGCGGTCTAAGTTGTTGCATCAGAAGAAGAAGGTGGCGATATGGAGCAGTACAGATGACTTGACCCTTCACAGGATGACACAGAAACAAAGAGATAATCACGTCCAGCTCAACCGCCTAGCTAATCGACTAAAGAAAAGGAACGAAAGAGACGGCTCGAAGATGGGATTACCTGAAAAAGATCGAAAGGGAGGCAAAGGAAAGAGAAGAACAAGAAAGAGAGAGGAAGAAAGAAGAAAAAGAAGCCGAGAAAAGGACTCGAATCGTTCCCTATGATTCGTCCGACGACAGCGACTCTGATCTTGTTCTCTCTCCAGCGACGAAAGTCCGAAATAACAAGTTTTTTTTTCTAGGTGCTGTTAGATTTTTAGGGTTTGATGTAAATTATAGCAAAAATAAATTAGGATTTTCTTTTTCCGGTCCGTCGTTGACCAAAGTTCATAAATAAAACGTTTACCCGGCCGGTCTAGATGAAATCGAACCAGGTTTTGTTTCCGATCCGGTTTACTTTTGTTTCTAATCCAAATAGCCCATTTAACACTGTTATCGACAAAAGTGTTACAATATTATTGAGAACAATTGCAGTTTTTGGTAGACTATCCAATATTTTATACTCTTTTAGTGGCAAACTCATAAAAATTTCTTTTTTGTTGTTGTTGTGACTTAACGTGAGTGTATTCGATAATTATCTGTATGCACATTTGCTTGGAGTTGTTGTAACATGGATAAAGCTGGGGTCTGGTTAGCAAGGTATTAACTTGAATGTAGTTATACATCTTCTTCGTGCATTTTGATGTGTCTGCATTTTATAGGATTTTAACCATAGTTTTTGTATTTGTTTTGAGTCTTTTGTTAAGTCTCAGTGTGCTTTTAGAGTCTTTTTAGTCTTGTGTGAGTCTTTACAGGTTCTAGGTGACTTTGGAAGGAATATGAGAGCTTTGGGGATGAAAACATGCATCTGGAGCTAAATTGGTTGAAGACTGATCGGGTTAGCAAGCAGATGGAGTGAGAGCAGAAAAAGCATCCTGGATCGACCAATCTACATTTGGGATCGACCGATCCCGTACCCGAAGCAACCTTTCCTTTTTTGTTTTAAACCGACTTTTAGGATTTTATTTTACTATTTAAGTTAGAGGCTCGGCCTCCAGAGACATAAGTTTTATTTTTCTGAGACTATTTTGTATTGAGAGCTAAGGGAGAAGATCCCTAATCCTTCTTGACACTTTGGAGAAGATTTCTAAACCCTATTTTCTATTAATTTGCAATTCAATTATGTTTTCTCCACCATTGATCTGCTGTTTCTGTTTCTCCATGTCTGAGTAGTTTCTCAATTGGGTTTAGGGTTTGAGAAGGGTTTCTATGATTAATTGATGCTAGGTTTGTTAGATTTGGGATTGATCTTATTGTTCTTCATCTATTGTTGTTCTTAATGCTTAAGCTAGATTGATCACCTATATTAAGATCTTAGGTTTAATTCATCGGAGCACCAAAAGTGTTGTTGAGTTGCTGGAAAAGAACATAGGTGAGCAAGGTGGACCTTAGCCAACAGAAGTTGAAGTTGAGGCATCTTGTGAACTAATCAAATCTGAACCTATTAATGCTTGCTTGATTTGATGGATTCAAACGGAAGTTTAGGATTTAGTAAATTCATTGCTTAGATAGTTATCGCTGCAAAAGTAGGATAGCTTTACAAACGTGATTTGAGTTCAAGAATTGTGTTTAATGCATCCCTATCTAATCATCTAAATTCGTGATCATAATCCCTAATGATTCCCTGCAACCAATGTTTTCTCTTTTGATTTAAAACACTCCTTTATTTACTGCTTTGTTAGTGACTTTCAAACACAAACTTCCTCTTTTGCCTTAGCTATATTTGATCTTTACAATTTCAAAGTGCATTGCTTGGTCTCTGTGGATTCGACCCTGAAGTGTTACAACGACACCACTGGATCGTGGTTGAGTGCACATTAGGTTTTAATTGACCTTTTGATCACATTTCATTTCATGATTGGGGTTTCTTAGTTTTTCTTTTTTTTCTCTCTCTCTATTACTTACATAAATAGTCATGAGTATGAGCAAGGAGAAACTGAGTTTGTGTTTGATTTAGCAAGATGTTTGGGCAATGTATAAGATATGTTTTGTCCTTGCCTTGATTGCCGCAATGTGGTTCATCAATCAAATGAGATAGCGTAGGAGAAATCTTTCACAACATGCTATTGTTTACTCTATGTATGACTTAGTATCGTTGCTAACTTAATTGTTTGTGTGATGTAGGGGAAGTTTAATTGGGATTCTAGGATTACTGACCTTGTTAAAGAAGGTTTCTTGAAGATAGCCAAGAAACGGATGAAAGGCATTGTCAATCAAGCAAAGAGGAGTGGTGTACAACCACCATGGATTCATGATAAATTATGGGCTGAGATATAGACACATTGGGACACCCCTAATGCTATTGAGAAAAGTGAGAATGCTTCACAGTGCAGAAACTCTACTCGTGGAGGTCTTGGAGTGCACAAACACTTAGCCGGTCAGAAGTCATTTGTGCAAGTTCATCAAGAAATGGCAAGTCTTCGGTTTCCATCCAATCACTTACCTTCTGATTTTCTAATACTGCTTATGTGAATTTAATCGGTTTTACTAACATTGTAAGAGGAAGAGTTGGGACGTCCTTTATCACTTAACGAAGTGTTTATGAAAACACATACTCGGGCTGATGGATCTTTTGTGGATCAAAAAGCAAAACAGGTTGTTGATACTTATGAGAAGGCCATAGAAGAGAAATTGTCTAAAATGAATGAGGATGGTCTACATACTTCAGATAATTCCTCGAAACATTCAAGTCATCGAACTCTCAGCCTTGGTCAAAAGAAGCGCTAGGCGGTATCTGGGCGGTGACCCAACGCCTAGCGCCTAGAACGCCTAATCGGGACCTAGACGGTTTTAGGCGGTTTAGACGTTTACAACATAAAATATTATATATATAGAATTATGTACAAATATATGTTAGAAAAATACAAAAAATTATAAATTATAAGAAAATACATTTATTTAAGTTATATTAACAATATATAAACATTTATAATTACATATATATATATATATAACTTATTAATTTAAATATATGTAGTTAAAAATCAAAAAAAAATATTAAATTAAATTAATGTAATTTTAAGCGGTTCAGGCGGTCATCTAGGCGTCTGCAGAGCGCCTAGCGCCTAGACGGCGCCTAGGCGGCCGCCTAGACCGTTTTCTTGAACACTGATATTTTATGCTTAATGTTTTTGATTGTCTTCGTCTGCTAAGCATGGATACGTTAATGCTTAATGTTTTTTGATCAATTGTTTTTGCATTTCGTTTTTTTTTTTGTTTTCATTTAGTCTATGATCTTGTTTACTCAATGTTCATATTTTGTTTTAGTGTACTCAAATATATAACAAAGGCAACCATTTTGGCCTTGGATCTATTGTCTAGACACTTAACAAAAGAAAAAGGAAAGAGATTTATGCGAGCCCTACATCAACTGTTTTGGATCTTCAAGATCAAATTCGGCGCAAGATAGCTGAACACGAGGCTGAAAATGCACGACGTGATGAGAGCTTCAAGAAGCTCCTTGCCTTCATGAAAAAAAAAATCCTGAGTTGGCCGAGTTTATGGCTTATGCTCCTACTGATCATGAACCAACCACACCTGCCATGGACACAGCCACGGGATTAGGCATCACCTCAGCCACGGGAGTAGTGATATGTCTATATTTTGTCTCTACTTAGCATATATTTATCATGCATTTAGTTAGGATAACTCAATGTTTTGCATCATTTTCTAGTCTTTTCTATACACTTTGCATGTCTAGGTAGCTCTTGCATCATCCTTGCATACATTGTGCATTTCGGAGTATTTCAGGTATCTAGGAGACGTTGGTAGCGCATCCGTTCGAGCCAACCTTCCAGACGCCGCTCGAGCCACACCTTCCAGATGCATCACTCGAGCCATTCTCAAGTCACCAGTCGGGAACGCATCACTCGAGACATTCTCAAGACAACACTCCCAGAACCGTCTCTCGAGCCAATCTCACAACACTCCCGGAACCGTCTCTCGAGCCAGTCCCATCCGCTCGACCGAGCCATCCGTTCGAGCCGTTCCACTCGAGTGGGAATTAGCTTTCGACGTCTTCATCAAAGTTGTAGGGAATTGAGTTATCTTTTCAACGCTGTTTATTTCAAGCCAATCGGAGGTGTGGTTCAAGAGTTATCATCATTTTAGTGGATGCGTATACACCACGCTCGAGCCATTCTCACTCACCACGCTCGAGCCACTCTCACTCATCACGCTCGAGCCACTCTCACTTGCCATGCTCCCCAGCGTCCGTCCGAGCCATGCTCCCCAGCGTCCGTCCGAGCCATGCTCCCCAGCATCCGTCTGAGCCATGCTCCCCATCGTCCATCCGAGCCATGCTCCCCAGCGTCCGTCCGAGCCATGCTCCCCAGCGTCCGTTCGAGCCACGCTCTTCAGCGTCCATTCCAGGAAGAAAGACGTTTGGTTTCACACGCTTCAGGAGAATACCAAACCGACGCTTTACCTTGTCGTTTTAAGTGTTAGAGCTTTCCATGTTGGACTACTATATATACATTTTGTTAAGTCTTTCCTGAGACATCTTATCTTTTATCTCGTTTTGTTCTTAAGGTTTTACCTAGCCTCCAAAAAAACGTTCTCAGACTTTGTATCCAGATATCTTTTAATTCATTGAGTTTTTGCATCTGATTTCTTCTACAAACTTGTTCATCTCATTTTTATATATCTTATTATGCTTGATTCAATATTTTCGGTGTTTGCATCCTTGATGATGATTTTCGGATCTGAGTAGTATGGTAGTTCTTGAGGATAGGATACTCCACCGACATCAATTACTCCCATCCTTAGGACTTCTTTCTTTCTGATTTTTACTACATTCCTGAGACTGTTTCGTTTCTTGCTTTTTAGTTCATGCTTAGACTCGTCTCCGTTTTTTATTCATTTTAGTTTCTTGTCATACATTTTCGTTTCTAGTTCTGTGACTTATTTCCGTTTTGCATTTTGATCACTCTAGGATTGTTAGACATAAAATCACTCTCTGAACTGGCTTGACTTGTGATTGCTTGATTGCATCTCAATTGTTAGTAAAGTTTCCCAACTGGATTGACACCTTAAGTATTACAACTGCATAAGGTTAATTGAACCTGCTAGGATACATACAAAAATCCTAGTATCAGTAGGCACCACCTCAGCCGCGAGAGTAGGTAGCACACAACCCACGGGAGTAGGCACCACCTCAGCTGCCAATTCTCCTTTGTTTAACACTGCTTCCACCGTATGAACTTGATTTGTATTTCCTCTCTTTTAGGATGATCTTTTGTGTTCTAAACTCTTTTAGGATGATGATTTGGTATGATTAGGATGATATTTTGGTATGACTAGGATGATATTTTGGTATGATAAGGATAATCTTTTGGTATGATTAGTATTTTTAATCATCATTTTCTTTTTAATTAATAGCGTTTTAAATTGGAAATTAACCAATATCAAACATGTGAACAATTTGTGACCAAACCAAACAAAAAAAAAAAAAACCTCCAAACTCAGAATCTTGTAATTAGTCGCAAAACCGTCCTGCTATAGAACTACTAAATATGGTCACAAAAGAGTCCTTAAGTAAACTTCGTTGCATTTTTATCGGAAATGTGCAACTCCTACTCCTAGTCACTTAATCGTCGCTTATATACTATTCTTTCTAGTCAGAATTGAGTCGCAAATTAAAGATCATGTTGCGACCGTTTTATTTTGCGACTACTTAGCGACTATTATAGGAGTCGAAAATGACGTATTTTCTTGTAGTGGGAGCCAGTGGCAAGATGATGACTGGCTTCCATGGATCTGCTCCTATTGGATTATATTTAACAACAGCTCCTGCTACTAAGTAAGAACTTGTAGGCGGTCTAACGGGAGGCAAACGTAGGGATGATGGTCCTAATTATGATGGCGTGAGAAAGGTATATGTTACTTACATTAGCACTCTTGTAAGAGGTATCAATGTTGACAACGAAAAGGACGGCCAAGTTGTAACATGTTACCATGGTATGAAGAAAGGAGATAAGGAGGAGGTACCAAATCATTTTGAACTCTTAAACATGTTACATGATGCTTAGTACTAGTACATGCGGATGTAGTATGGAATATGGAGTATGGACCACGTGGTCACATAACATGATCCCTTGGCGTCTAACTTTTTAATATCCAGGTGATTATTAAGCTCATTACAATACTCCTAGTCTACTATATAAAATAAAAATGTATTTATGTTTTAGCTCGACAGTATAACTTTTACTAGATTCAGCTTTAAACAGTTTAAGATTCGCTCCGGGCGGAGACAACACATTAGCTGAGATCGGTACCGGAGGAAATTATTCATATCTTCTTCTTTTTTTTTTTTTTTTTTTTTTTTTTTTTCTTATTATTATTCATATCTTCTTCTACGAATAGACTCTCCTTAATGCATGATGCTTAGTACTAGTACGTTGGTGTCTTTGTTCCTTTTTGAACTTAATATGTTGTTGGATCAAAAGATGGATACTTGGGGATTTCATGCTTCGTTTATGATAAAAAGTTTATGTGATAGGATAATTATGACAGTTCCGGAAGTTTCCTTAGGCGCATTGGATTAATCAATGAAATGAGGCTTGTGGTACTGTTCGTAGAAGGCCAAATGAGTCTGTTAACAAGAAATGCAAACATGTATGCCTTCTCATTCAGGAGTCCATAGGAACGTATCCTTGCATAAATCATTAATAATCTGGACGAGATTTGAGCTAGACCAAGAGAAGAAAATTGCAACAAAAAAACAAAAACAAAAAAAATGCTACCAGGTATGCTTTCTAAATGGAAAAAAGGAGTATATATAAAAATAGGAAACAGACCCATGAAACTTACAAGACAATAACCTGCTATGCAGGACAGGTCCAATAAAATTGGTGGTTCGAAGCGAAAATAATGTGGCACTTTTTCATTACTTGTTGTAATAATATTTATATATATATATATTTTTTAAGAAATAAAATTCTAATTTACCTAAGATACAAGTATTCAATTAAAAGAAAATAAAAATATGTGACCATACAAACATTTTTAATAAATAATAGTACTATTCTAAAAAATATTTATGTATTTTCTAATTAAATAACACAACAAATGAATTATTTGGTCTTGCATAACAAAAAAAAAAGAAATATATATATATATATATATATATATATATAGCCTTGAAAACCCAAAAAAAAATTGGTGGTGAAAAGAAAAAAAAAGGTATAGAGTTTATGTAAGAGTGATTAAGGAGGAACTATCCAATGGTTCTGGCGGCTGGAGAGCTACTGGCCCCAGGAAGAAGCTCCTCTTGCCTAAGGTGGTGCTGGCTTCAAGAAAATTACTAGAAAATAACCTGCTATGTGAAAAAAAAAAACAAAAAAATGGTACAGAGTTTTACGGAAGAGTGATATACATGTTACAGTTTTATATAAAATATATATAATATGGTAATATTATGACTTCCTTTAATTTTATTTTTTTGTTAATGTACTATTTATTAATTTTGCTAGTGTACCATTTTGTTAATTCCAGTGATTTTGTATATAAAACTGCAAAATACAGCACAACAATTTTTGTTTAATACTTTTTTTTTGTCAAACATTGGGCCACAACTGGTCGGTCCATTAGTCAAATTCCTATATTCGTAGGAAGCGAGATTCGATCCCTGGTGTGATGGTGTCTTCTACAAGTGGACTTACCTCCTGCCACTGCACTAAAGTCATTTCACAAATACAATCTTACTAGGATCTGACCCGCGCTACAGCGCGGGGGAAAGTTTTCGAATGTTTCTATATTAAATAAACGTAGTATAGTAGGGTTGTATCTCTATATTAATAAAATTTCTGAATTAAATATGTTAGTGTACAAATTTATTAGAAAATATTGGGGGAGAAAAAAATACAATACACAATTAAATTAATGAATGTAATAGAGTGTACCATACGTTTTGAGTGTACATAATATTTTTTGATACAGTGTTTGCCGTTGTTTTGTTGTACAGTAGAACCTCTATAAATTAATACTCGATAAATTAATAAAAATTTTAAGTTCCAAGTTGGGACTAGTGTAATTTTGGACACAATTCGATAATATAATAAAATAATATTTTTTTTGAAAATCCTTTGTAAATATATGGTCCCATCAATAGTATAAATTAATAATTATATTAAATTATCTAAATATATGTATATATATACACATTACTTTTTATTAGAGTTCATTTTTATTTTTTTTTAAACATCTTTGAGTGTTATCTTCAAAACATGATAACTGTTATTTTCTTTGTAATTGTTTTTATAAAAATATTATTTATAACTACTAAAACTTATTTTAAATTATTTTTTACCAAATTAGGAAAGTCTCTCTATAAATTAATAATTATTAATTTATCGATAAATTAAAACCTCTATAAATTAATAGATTTTCATGGTCCTAATATTATTAATTTATAGAGGTTTTACTGTATTTTGTGGTTGTTTGGTTGTTTGGTTGTTTGGTTGTTACATTAGAGAGGATGTTGTCTATTAAATTTTTTTCAAATTTTAAACATAGTCCATTGAACATTATTAGACATTGTCCAATGCTAGGGTTGCAAATTTTAAACATAGTCCAATGCTAGGGTTGCAAATAATTTTTCTGATCACCCTCCTCTGTAATTAATTCCCATCCACTGCTTAACTCAATTTCCACTTCTCGATTCATTTCACCATCTCTATTCCTACAACCCAAATTGATTGAAACCCGATTATTTCCATCACACACTGCAGATCCTTTTCTGTGAAACAATTTAGGAGATCCAGTCGTATTTAAGAACAACCAAATCTGCAACTCAAAGAGATACTGTAAATGTATTTGCCGTTGATTGATTTCTTACACGGCGGATTCAATTGTGGATTTTACAAATCTCCTTATCTGTCTCAGTTAATTGGGTAAGTTGATTCTGATAACGGTAAATCAAACGACTATCACTTCCTAATGGGTTTGAATTTAGCTTTATTGTTTTCAATTTGAGTAATTGTTCTAATTTGTTTTATCATGTTTTATCAATTCTATCAGAAAAATATTAGTCTTCAGCAAATTATTAAAATTATATAATATATATCCTTTGCTTTAATTTTTTATGGTCTGATTGATACTTTTCATACAATTATTCAGTGAATATAAGAAGATCTAATCAAACAGACGGACAGAGACATCATACACGGTGGATTCAATTGTGGGTTTTACAAATCTTCTAGACTAATCCCAGTTAATTGGTTAAGTTGATTTCTGATTCAACTATTGATAAACACTATCACTTCTATCAAGTTTGAATTTAGCTATATTCTTAACAATTTTACTAATTGTTAGTATTCGTTTGATCAAGTGTTCCACTTCTATCAACAAAACATTAGTCTTCCTTGTTGTTCTAAATTATACATATACTTTGCTTTTGTTTTGTATGTGCTGATTGATATATACTAATTTTTCAGAGCATATGTGAAGAAGATCTAATCAAACAGAAGGACAAAGGGAGAGACATCACTGTAAGTTTAGATTTACTCCACGATTATATACTTAGGAGTATCTTGAATTTTTACATTATATTAATGGTCTGTACTAAACATCTATAATATATATCAGGTATCATGAAAAATTCTCAATGATTCTCCACTGACCAGAGAGAATCATTCGATGAAACTTGTGTAGCTGTTGTTTCTTGACGGTCGCATGGATCAGAGTACCCTAAACACAAATGAAAAACACATTCATAGTGAGTTAACCATTTATGTGAAATATTCAAAAACATAAACGTAAATTATTTGAAAGAATGATTATTAAGCTTACCAAGACATGAGCTACGACCATTTCCAGGGTCTCACCAGAGTAAGTCTTATATTGTTGCCAGTTGTGGAGGATTTTTACTTGGATCTTCCAAACAGGCTTGAAAGGCTTGCTCGATGCTAGATCAGTTATTGGTAGGTTGGCAGCCATTTTTTAAGCTTAATCGAGATGTGCAGAAAAGATTAGATGGAAAGTATGGAATGGAGGTGTATGACTTAATGAGTATTTATAGTTAAAGTATATTCTCTTAATATATTCTGATATTGATTTGTTGATTGATTCGGTCGGTAAACAAATTTTCGAAAGTTTAGGAGACTGATTTTTCAGTTTCTTTTTCCGAAATCAATTAAGGGAATAATAATTAGTAGACTAAAAATTAGGATCAATTTATTGGAAATATATTAGGTAAAGATATGATATCTTAGGAGAATGATTATGCGATTCCATATTTGGTAAAGATATGATATCCAGTTCATAATGATATGATCGATTTCTTCTTATTGTAATTCTGATTAATATCCCATAAATTTGAATTGTTTCCTAAATTATAGGAACCTTAAATATAAACCCACCTTAGTTTTATTTGAATTGTTTTTTAATTATTTTTTGTGGGATGATATTTTTAGATTTCGGATTACCCATTTGTAGATTTCGGATATAAACAACCCATATCCGATATAATTAATTTCAAGTTATTTTCTTTCTATAACCCGACCCGGAAAAGATTTTGTACTTCTCTTTTACTAATATAGAGATTTAAAATCAGTTTTTTTTTTCTAAAAAAAGTACAAAAATGTAGTTCAAAAATATTTAGATAGATATCTAGAATAACTGAACAATTGCCAGAATAACTTTATTGCAATGTTAATAATAAAGTTTAGGGTTTAGTCGGCTACTTGAAATGTTGTTATAGACATCTATATTCTAAACATGACACCTACACACTATTTTACCATGACAAGTACACGGACGGTTCATAACTTTCATACCAAACCTTATTTGTATATTTATATTTAAAGCCACCCAAAATATCAAAAATAAATATATCTATGCTCCACAAATTAAGTAATCTATTTCAATCATGTTGTTTGTTTCATTCACTCGCCATGTCTCAGTATTCTGTTTGTTAGACTTAGAGTTTTTCAAATGTTAAGGATGGATAGTTGAATTAGGCAGAATTCATAGGATGTCTATGTACTATTTTACTTTTTCAAAATAATTGTCTTAATACATCTATTGTATAAGCCCTCTTAACTTTTTTTGGTTTTTGTCGAAATGATAATTTTATTTATGAATTCAAAAAGTCATAATACAATTGTTCAAATACCAAACAGGCAGAGAGAAACATTCAGAATAAAACAATGAAGTCGTACATCCATATTTAGCTAGAAGATGTGATACTTTATTACAATTTCTTTTGGCAAAAAAAAAAATCGACATGTTGAAATCTAGTGGCCCAAAGAAAGAGAATGTGTGATTCCACGTTCTCCTTATTGTGGCTCTGAAATAGGGCCATTAGATCCTCTTCTTCTTCTTCATGTTGTTGGTAATAAGTCTCCAAAGAGCTTCTCTTTATTTTGATAAAGGTTGCTTCTGTTGTTTATGAACAAGTAGCGAAGTCTCTCGACAGTCATAATTGATCACCTGCATATGCGGAGTAAAAATATCATTCTTACCATTGGCAGAGTTTATGAACAAGTAGCGAAGTCTCTCCACAGTCATACATTGTATCTTCAAAGACACTTGTTTTTTTTTTTCTTTTTTTCTTATAGTTTTCTTGATTCAAGATGCTTTAGTTTGAGAAATATCTTGTAAAATAGTTTAATACAAAATAGTTTTATAATACAATTTCTTGTAAAATATGGTTTGTTTGTTGATAACAAATTACATATATGTTATTTATGTAGGTAATTCACATCTAAATGTATTAATTGGTCAGTCAACCATGAAGTGTGTCATGGTGTTACTTTTTTTTGGTATGATTTATTTATTTTTATATATTAGTTATTTTAATTATAATAATATATTTAAGTTTAATTAAAATATATATAGTGTATTTAAATTTGAGGGAAAAAATATATGTATTAGTCCCTGTTTTAAAAATCGGCCTCCGCGATTTTAGTGTATTCGCCTAAGAAATCGGATCTGGGAAAAACTCACTTCTTTTTGTTAAAATTCAGTTGAAAATCGATTATTTATGATTAGATCTGTAGGTTTTGAGTATAAATATACTGGTTCTGAACAAAAATTGAGTAAAAAACGTAAAAAAAAACAAACTGTTCGTGCTTTAAGGTTTGTCTGCGTGCAGACTAAAGAAGAAGAAGAAGATAAAATACCTATTCTACCCTCGGTTAAAGTTGAATGATTAAAAGCAACTGCTGAGCTTCGAACCTAAGACATAGAACTCGATTTAAGTGACTTAAACCACTGCGCCACCGAACTTATCTGCTTCTTAGTTCAAAATATAAAATATATATGTGTTATAAGTATATATAATCCCTAAAACTAGTCCCCGATTAATTTCCGTATAATCTCCGATTAATAGATTAATCGCTAGGCACAGCTCGACCGCCCGACTAACGCCTAGCGATTTTTAAAACAGGGGTATTAGTGTATTACTAGATATTAGCTCACGCTACGCGTGAGTTCTTACATAATCGTTCTTCTATTTTTAAAAAATAATATAAAATAATATGTTATTATTATTTTGTTTTTTCGGTGTACATCAAAATTTAAAGACTACGTAATATGAACTTTTAACTAATGTAAAGAAATCAAATTTTCTTTTGATGATAATATATTTAGTGTAATTAAGTCATATTATATCTTACATGCCATATGCCATATATTTTTGTAGTTGTAGTCATATTTCAAAATCATTGTGATATATATTTTCATAAAATTTATTTTGTGGTGTAGTTATGCATATTAATTAATTTAATTATGGTGATAGGTTAAAGAGATTTAAAATGTTTAAATTAAGAAAAAAATAAAATAATAAACAGTAGATTTGCAGTGTCTCATACATATATAACTAAATGAGTATAACCATAGATTATTAGACTAATACATTTTCCAGAAAAAATAAAATAAAAAAACAGCAACTACATTATTAGGTTATTATCTTAAAGTTTTCAATTGTATCTGGACTTTAATTTATATGAAATGATAATGTTTCATATAGAAAAAAATAATTAAACTAATACATATCATATTATTTTCTTTTGACAATTTTTTACATTTTTTTGGACAACAGCACCTAATAAATTTGAAAGTTATCATTTATCAACTTATCATTTACCCTAAAACAAACCAAAAATAAAATTTTGAAATTGACTTCTTAAAAGTTATTTTTTTTGTATCAGTGTTAAGTATTAATAAAGAACACATATACGAACCAAACAATAAGGAAGCAAAAACAAAAAAGAACTCAACGAGCACAATCCGGAAAAAAAAGACCGATTTCAAACTGCGAAGTTCAGAAATTTGTGAGGTTTCCTCAGCTCGAAAGACTTGAAAGTTAATTTGTGGGTGTGAATTGTGAGCATACCTTTTTTTTTTTTTGGTCAAACACTTCACTTTCATTAAAATAAAGAGTTTAAACCTCTAACAAAGAGGGAATACATCCAAAACAAAGGAAATGAAGGCAACAAATACCAAAGAAAACTATCAAAAGATGATTAAACAAGGGATAGATAAGATACAAATCATAGGAAGAGAACATAAGAGACCAACAAACAAGTACAATCTCAACAGTTTCTTGATAGATAGCATCCATAATAACCATCAGCCGGGAGGAAGAACCTTGCAATACCGACAAGTCTTGATCATCCAAACCCCTCCAAACAAGAGGGAATTTTGGGAAAGGAAACTTCAAAGACACGAACGTTAAACAGTCAACAAATGCTGAACGAGAACAGTCTTGAACAACAATCCCCGCTTCTACTTCAAGCAGAACAGTTAACACAATGCTCCCTGTAACACTACCACTAAACACAAGTGAAGTATACGGGAGGAATAAAGGCTCCATAAAGGAGAGATGAGAGCTACAAAAGCCCCGATGAACCAGGTGAACTGGTCGGTTATCTAGATTCAAAGAACTTTGTCCAAGCTGCCACAAAGCCAAATCGAGATAGGATCCGCATACTGCGGTAAATGATCGCATCAAAGCAATAAGGTTGCTGCAAGAGAGCACTAAAGTAGACACAACAGTATCTTTTTTTTTTGTCAAACCGACACAACAGTATCTAAGCCCATAACTTCATCCAAATACCACAAAAACAGAGCCGCAAACTCAACCAACATCCAAGACCTTCCCGACATAGAAGAAGGTTTAGAGGGCGAATAAGAGCATACCTGAGGGAACATCTGGTGAGGCAAGGTGAGGGCATCAGTCGGCGGCGGAAAACCCAGTGTGGAGGGGAGAGGGACGACGAACAAGTCACACGCTCTGAAGGAAGAGAGACTCAGCGGCTGGGCAAGAGATTCACCAAAGGAGAAGCAGATCTGAGGGTCCGGTGGATCCGGTGGTTCTGGTGGAGTCGGCGGAGAAAGAGGCTCCGGCGGTGTTGCACGAGGGGGCCTCAAACGGAGGAAAGCGACCGAAGACATCGGTAAGTAGCGAGAGTGGCTCGAAATCGACAGAAACAAGGAAGTCATCTCGTCGTGTGAAGAAGCTCGCCGGAAAAACGGTTACGTCACCGGAAAAGAGAACCACCCGAGAGAGATCTCACCTTAGCAAAGCGAACAGATCAGAAAAGGAGATTGCCGGAGAAACGTCGCTGGTGGAAGAAGCTCATCTTGTGGAAGGAACGGCTCCTTGGGTTTCGTGCCTGAGAGAAAACTCTAGGGCGAACTCTCTGAAATCATCGCGAATTGTGAGCATACCTTATTCTCTTCTTTTTCTCTTTTATTCTCTTGTTGATTGTGGTGAAAGCATGGTTGTGGTAAGTTAATGATCTATTGTTGTTCTCTTTAGATTTGCTGCAAGCATGGTCTCTCTATATATCCTCTCTTTTGTGGTTGTAATGGTGTTCTTAGTCTCATGTACGTAATTCTTTTGTACTTTCTACTACATTAAATCAAGAAAATATTTTAACAAAAATCAAAAGAGAATACCTAATTGATAACTTTAAGGTCCCGGATACGTATAGAATTTAAAAGGAAACTATAATAGGGTTTGTGTGGTGTGATGGTCATGCATGTACTCGTAGCTACGTCATACATATCCACGTGCCTCCACCTGATACTCCTTGGACATTTGAGTTTACCCGTAACTTCTTTCCCCAAAAACTAACTAAAATTTTGACGTATACACACACTAGTATTAGATGAAATTTGTGGCTACTAAGGGGTTGAAGTCGCTAATACTACATAATTTCGTTCCACGGTTTGAAAAAACACTTCATGATTGAAATGTGTAGTTTTAATTCAAACGAATTAAAGTAATGGAGACTAAAACACCACTAAGGGCTTGGTTTTGACCTCCACAAATTGAAAAAAACTCTAATAACATCACAACATTCTTCAGTTTTATGCTTACCGCAATGATTTTTGAAAAATATCATTTACTAACCAAATAATAAGATATACAAAGACAACTCCTATAAAATATCATTTATGTTTTTTTGTTTTCTAGTTCTTTAGTTAATTTACATTAATTTGGGGTTTTCAAATTCAGGTTTAAAGTCCCATAAATCATAGACCCTTAGAGCCAGGAAGATCAATCCATTGAAGCTGAGCCTCAATCTCACCGCACTCGACATGTCTTAGTCTAAGGACCAAATCTTGAATGAGCTTACCGTCAGACCATATAACCCGAGACTCCTCGGCAAGGCAATTGTCTCGGCTCGACTGGACCGTGGTCACAATGGTCCCAGATGGGAGATCATGTAATTGCATCTTCACTGCATTAACGAACGGCTTAATCGTGAATTCTGCATCTCCCATCTTGTCGTCTTTGGTGAACGTGTCGTGATCATACACCGTCTAGAGAAAGTAAAAACAAATACGTGACGACGGTGATGCTTGTGTATACGAACAATTTATAACGTTATGGAAATTATAAACAGAATGAAATATAAATATGATCGTAGCTGGTACTTAAACTACTTACCAAGAGGACAGTAAGATTGGGGTCGGTTACTGAGAGAGTCAAATCTTCATTCCACTCAGGATTTACATTATGGTAAATAACTCGAGTCTTCAATTTCTGCCCATTCAAATATTTCTCGTTCGTTTCAATATTGATTCTTGAATCATAAAATGAGAATTTGTAATTGTGTAATGACTAATTTGTAATCATAAACTATCAATCGACTAATACTAAAGGGATAATACTAGTCTAGATTCGAAAGTCTTCAAACACTCGAGAACAAACCAAAATAAATAGGAGCCCAAATTCTTAACTACTAAAACTATTTCATTACCCTAAAATATTCTGATTACCCTAAATTATCTAAAATGCAAACTGTAAGTTAACCAAACAAATTCTTTTGGAAAATTGACCGAATCAACCTAGCTATATGTATCTAACGTAAAAAAAGTCTCTTTGATATTGAGAAGATTAAAACATTGAGTCAGGTTTTGTCAGATTTTTTTATACCGGACAGATGCCAACTCAGAGAGTCTACGGGCGTACGGGCATTTAAACAATATAGTATGGTTAAGAATGGTTACCTGTTTTCCCATCTTGACGACGACGTAAGGATCACTACTGTTGAGATCTCGGACTGCGAGGTTGACACCGCGTTTGATGCGAATACGGAGGAGACCTAGTAGATTATTCATTAGAGAATTAGGTTTAATCCTCCAATCTTTGTTCTTCTCCGCTGATTCAAGATTGATTAATGTTCTCTATATCTTACGTTTTCTCGAGAAAATCTAACACGTCTAGCAGAACAAAAAAAGAAGAAGAAAAAAGAATAAGAGAGGATGAAATGTACTAAATGCAAATAAAGGAAAAAACTCAAAATAAAAAGTATAACTATATAATTCTGCATAATCATTCATCGTTGATCGAAACTTACCATAGCAAATATTGTGTAGTCTTCATCAATGTCTTACGTTTTATTTTGTCTTCGTCAATTTTGTTTTTTTTGTTTGTTTACATTTCAATTCAAAAAAGAAAGAACAGATATTATTTTTGTTTTACCGGAAAGGGAGGTGGGAATTTCTTAGGAGAAGGAAACAAACATTGTTTGAGGGTTTGGTGGGAGATGGCCGGATATTCCGGTATCTAAAGTGTTTTAGGATGAAAATTTAGTTTTAAATTTCGGTATATAAAGTCTATTTTAGTGATTTATATATGAAAAGCTAATTCTGTTCTGATTATTTTTTCACATTCAAAATTTTATTCCTTTTTAATCTATATTAACATTTTTGAAGTATATTTTGGTTTATGTCCTTTAAGTTTTATTTATTTAATTTTTTTTACAACATTAACTCCTAAAACAATTCTATAAATAACATTGCAGATAAACTCAAATACTAAACTTTCTTAAATTGACTAACATTTGTTACATTTATTGCCATAAAATCTTAACAACATCTATTCATTCCGATTTTTCCAAAAACAACTCTACCAATTAAAGTTTTAACCCATTAAATTTCCAAAACTATTTTTATGGATGCTAGAATCTCTCAAATTTAAATAATATACAACAGATTTTTCATAACAAAAGTTTACAATATCCATAATTATATTAACATTAATAAATTTCCTAAACCGAAAATATAATTATAAAATGTCACATTAAATATGTTGAAAAATGAAAACCCCCCATAAAATTTGGTTTATTTTCATTTTTTTGAGGAATTACCAAAAAAGTTGAAATTCTATTAATTATCAAAAACTATATATATTGACATGGAAAATTTATAAACTATAAAAATATGCTAATTTGGTAAAACAATTAACATAATTAAACTTGATAAAAAAACTTATTTTGATTATTTTTTTTTTACGCAAAAACTTATTTTGATTTTGGTGAGACGGGTTGGCATTAATCCCATGTAGGGAGTAAAATGGAATTTTTTTTTTTAAAACACTTTTAGATGTTTATTAGGAGATAAATGTATTACTAGACTATACATATACCACACGGGTTAAAACCTTGAAAATACTACAAAAATCCTAGACTTTGAATACTTATTTTAATTTTATATTTTTAAAATTAATAAAACAATAATAAAATATCAAATAAATACAATATAAATTTAAATTTTTAAAAATTAAAAATATTATCCCGCGGTGTACCGCGGGTTATATCCTAGTCTATATACATTTTTGGAGACATTTATAAAATAAATCCTCAAGTTGGCACTTATTTACAGACATGCCATTGGCATTAAATAATTAATTTAATAAACAAATTAACTCTACTTCTATTTGATTTTTTTTTTTATAGAAACTAATTGTTTTAAAAGGTAACAAACATAATTGTAAATGTATACCAATTTTATTTCCTTATTTTATAAGGAGGTGAGTGAAGAGGTATTGTTCTTTAAAAATTTGAAAAACTGATTTGATAAAAAGTGATTTTTAGTCTCACATAATATATTTTACTTTCACGGATTTCGTATGATGAGTTTTGCAGATTAAAAATCTTTGAACATGTTGCGTGATCCGCCTAGCATGGCGGGTTTGGACTATAGAACCAACACTAAAACTATTAGTTTATTTCATATACTATGAATTTGTAGTCATAGTTTAGAAATTTAACTTATAAATTATTTAGTATATGAACTACAAAATATTACACATACTACAACACATTCTTAATATTCAAAAAAAAAAAAAAAATTGTATACACCTAAAAATATACACTAACATACCATATATGCATATACCTCTGTTTAATTATAAAAAAAAAATAAGTGTTTTAAAATTTTAGATTCTATCTAATAACAAATTTAATGATATTATATTATCTTATTATATAAAGTTCAATGACAAAATTTCTTATTAACGAAATCATGACACGTGTCAAAAATATTGATAAGATGTTGACACATGTCAAAAACAAATATAGAAACAAATTTGATTTTTACTATTTTACTAATCTACATGAATTAGAAACAAATTTGATTTTTACTATTTCACTAATCTACGTGTCAATTGTATCATTCAGATGTTGACACTTATAGAAAATAAAAATGTAAAATTCAAAACCTACCATAAAAAGATTTTATATAAAAGTAAAATAGAGAAAAAAAAACTTAATTTTATTTAAAATATTTAAACAGTTTTAAAATTTAGAAAAATCATTATAAGGAAATTATAAATATATATATCATAAAATTCGAAATTATAATATTTTTTATTTATTTTAATTTTAAGTTGCTAATTTTACAAGAAAAAATATTACTTTTTATATAAAAAAAAATGATTATGAAAATTATACAATTAATTACTGTTTCTAATAAAAGGTAAATACTCACCTTTACATAAAGAAAAATATTGTTAAAAAAAAATAGATTGTCTCATATTTTTTTCACCAATCAAATAATTTATTCAAAAAAACTGCTATTGTAATATATAATATAGAAGTATGTAAGATTAATATATGCGTTTTTGTAACTACACAAATGTTAAAGTAAAGAGACATCTTATTATATAAAGTTTGATGTCAAAGTTACTCATTAACAAGACCGTGACACGTGTCAAATATATTGATTAGATGTTGACACGTGTCAAAATAAAATATTTTTTTTTATAAAACAGCTAATTATATTTATAGAATTTTACATGTTTATATTTTTTAAAAAAAATTCTAAATCAAAAAGGAAAACTAACAAATTCAATATATTTTCCATTGTATGCTAATTGTATTATATGTGTGTTCTCAATAATATTTGACATGTGTAAGGAAAAACTTAATTTATTAAGCATATATATTAATCAATAATTAATAAATAACAAAGTTAAAAAGAATAATATAAGTTATTTAACATAATTTTAGTCGAATATAAATTGTATTTATCGTTGTAATATAAATTTTTTATTGTAAGTAAGTACACAAAACCTTGAAAGAATAATGTACTTTATAAAAAAAAAAATCAATACATGATGTGTATTAGTATAGCTTTACATGTTTTATTTTAAAGATTTTAATGCATGCAGTAATATGAGAAACCTAGAAAAAAAAATAGAAAAAAGAGTTTGTAGGAATGAATTTTTGGTTAATTGTTGAAAATTGACAAAAGCATTACTTATGAAATTATGACATATAGAAGAATAATATTTAGAATATTTTTGGATTTCCAAAAATTTTGTGGATGTTAACTGACTTTTTTACTGATTATCTTTATTGTTAAATTTAAAATACTAACCAATATACATATTATCTCATATGATGCTCATATTATTTTTATTATTAAAATTTCAACTTTAATTCATGAAGAAGTGAATTATGGTTTTACGATGAAATAGATAGTTAAACTTAAATGTAATTACTAAACTGAATGTCTAACGAGGAAATTTATTTTAGATTAAAAAAATTTCAAATATTAATAAGTATCAAACATGTATTTTTGTAAATTTTCAAACATGTATTTTTGTAACGCATATGTCAAAACATAAGATAACTCGAATAAATTATAATTTATAGAAATGAATCTTCAGTTATTTGATGAGAATGTCTCTATATCTTTATATATGTTTTTATTTTATAAATTTCACTCATTTAAAATTGATTAAGACATGAGGTAAAATTAGTACTTATGAGATAACAACATAGCAAATATGTCTTAAATAATGTTTGATTCAGTTTTTTGAGAATTATATTTTGTTAATTTTTATTTGTATTTCCAATTGTTACTAATATATAGATTTGATATGATGTATTAATTGTGTTTGATATAAAATATTTAGTTCTATGCATTAAGATGAAATGTGTAATTAAACTTAAAATATGGTTTATTATGATGGTATAGATATTTTAATAATTAAACTTAAACTATTTGTCCTATAAGAGTTTTTGGGTAAAGAAACATAAAGATTAATAAACAATAAATATTATTAATATTTATAAAATTTCAACCAATAGGAAAATATACTGCATAGCTCAAATAGTCATATATTGTTTTTTTTCCACAGTCATATATTGTTATATTAATAAAAATTGTACATAAAAGTTTGAGAGAATATTATAAAATAGAACAAAAAAAGCCTTAAAACTCTTATATAATGTAACTGAGAGAATATTAAATGAAATATGAGAAGTTTATATTCAATATTAAAATGTTATAAGATAAAATCTAAAAACATGTATATTACTATTTAATTATTCTTAATATTTTTTTTTTTAATTTTACCCGCGTTATAACGCGGGCCTTATCTAGTAAACTGTATAAAACGTAAGAAGAAGAAAAAATATTCTAAACAAAACTATAAATTAATTAAATAAAATTTAATTAATTGGGAATTTGAAAACGAAATAAATTAAAAATACATATCGTATATCTTTGATAAAATTCATATATATATATGGGTATGACCACCGACTTATTACAATCCATATAAATAAAAGATACATGCATATATCATAAACCTACATTGGATGTCTTACAAATCATATTACGTACTTTGATACTTTGCCATCTGATTGTCTAAAGCTACTCGATGGTGTCGAGTCGATGCCTGGAAGAAACAAGCGTAAAGAAAGATCCTTGCCGGAACCGGAACCGTCACGGATACCTTCAGCTGATGATCATCACTTATCTTCTTCTCCTTCGACGAGACCTTGCTTTCCGCCAGGTGTCAACTATAGACCAAACGACTTGGAGGTCATCTCGTTACTTGGACGGAGACAAGACTACTTGGGCCGAAACAGAGACTTATTGGTCAACCTTTCTATACATCTCGTGAACATCTATGAGTCCATTCCAGACCAGCTCTCAGAGAAACGTGGCGACAAAGGCGGATACTGGCACGCCACAGTTGCTTCCAAGAAGATGACGCTGGGCAAGGCCTCGTTGGTTACAAAACCGCACTATCATACTACGTTGGGAAACAACCTAATAGCGTAAAAACTAGTTGGTTGATGCATGAATACTGGATTGATCAGTGTCTGCCTTATGCTGATGATGACGTAAAGGTATGTATGCGTTTCTTGGTTCCCAAGTTATTAAGTAAGTTTAGTTTATTTTATTTTATTGTGGGTTTTATTTTGGTTGGTGCGTGTAGGACTATTCTTTGTGCAAGATCTATCGGAGTACACAAGCAATAAACAAGAAGAAGAAAGCAGAGGAAGAAGAGAATGAGAAGCAGAAGAAGGTTGTGCAGCTGCAGCCTTTTACTGTCGAGTATCATCAACCGCAGCCGCAGCCTCATCGTGATACTTTGTATCAACAATTGGATAATCTACCAAAAACTGCAATTGTTCTCAATAATATTGTAACACTTTTGTCGATAACAGTGTTAAATGGGCTATTTGGATTAGAAACAAAAGTAAACCGGATCGGAAACAAAACCTGGTTCGATTTCATCTAGACCGGCCGGGTAAACGTTTTATTTATGAACTTTGGTCAACGCCGGACCGGAAAAAGAAAATCCTAATTTATTTTTGCTATAATTTACATCAAACCCTAAAAATCTAACAGCACCTAGAAAAAAAACTTGTTATTTCGGACTTTCGTCGCTGGAGAGAGAACAAGATCAGAGTCGCTGTCGTCGGACGAATCATAGGGAACGATTCGAGTCCTTTTCTCGGCTTCTTTTTCTTCTTTCTTCCTCTCTCTTTCTTGTTCTTCTCTTTCCTTTGCCTCCCTTTCGATCTTTTTCAGGTAATCCCATCTTCGAGCCGTCTCTTTCGTTCCTTTCTTTAGTCGATTAGCTAGGCGGTTGAGCTGGACGTGATTATCTCTTTGTTTCTGTGTTATCCTGTGAAGGGTCAAGTCATCTGTACTGCTCCATATCGCCACCTTCTTCTTCTGATGCAACAAGTTAGACCACGTCATCATAGCCGATTGAGATCCCAATAGTTGACCAGGTCTCTGCCGGAGCTGAACCTATACTCCACAAATACATATCATCTGAGACGCTCCAATCACTATCTTTCTTAGGGTTTCTGCTACCCATCCCCTGATTTCTGTATCCGTATCCTCCAGCTTCACCGATATCAATCTTTCGTTTCATTGTTTTTCTGTATAATTTGTGTTTTTTTCTTGTTTCTGAGACGTATCATTAGCAATTGTTGAAGCATTTATATAATATGAAAACCAAGTATTCCTAATCCAAAACCAAAAGGATTTCATTATTAAGTTTATTTGTTTTCTTATTTGGAATATAGGTTTCATAGCTCAGAAGAGTATAAAGTTGCAGCGGACTCAAGACATGTGCTCTCCTAACTACTCCCCCCACCACATTAGGTAAACATTTGTTTTTTTTTTTTCATTAAAACTATTCAAATGATGATATTCCTAAAATGGGCAATGCAAACGCAATATCACATACGTTTGTTGATAAAAAGAAACGTACTATGCTTGCTTTGTGGTTTATATAACCTAACGTGTTATGTAAAGCGTTCAGAAGTACGGATTGGAGAGAGCTAAACCGCGAAGTGTTTCAACAAGACAAGCACATGATGATATAAAAGTCGTGTCACATGAAAAATTACGTAACACCTTTAATAATACACTAATACATAATACATATGTTTTTTTCCTCAAATTTAAATACACTATATCTATTTTAATTAAACTTAAATATATTATTATAATTAAAATAACTAATATATAAAAATAAATAAATCATACAATAAAAAAAAGTAACACCATGACACACTTTATGGTTGACTGACCAATTAATACATTTAGATGTGAATTACTTACATAAATAACATATATGTAATTTGTTATCAACAAACAAACACCTCTAAATATTTTACAAGACATTGTATTATAAAACTATTTTGTATTAAACTATTTTACAAGATATAAATAGTATTAAACTATTTTACAAGATATTTCTTAAATTAAAGCATCTTGAATCAGGGAAACTATAAGAAAAAAAAGAAAAACAAGTGTCTTTGAAGATACAATGTATGACTGTGGAGAGACTTCGCTACTTGTTCATAAACTCTGCCAATGGTAAGAATGATATTTTTACTCCGCATGTGCAGGTGATCAATTATGACTGTCGAGAGACTTCGCTACTTGTTCATAAACAACGGAAGCAACCTTTATCAAAATAAAGAGAAGCTTTTTGGATACTTATTACCAACAACATGAAGAAGAAGAGGATCTGATGGCCCTATTTCAGAGCCACAATAAGGAGAACGTGGAATCACACATTCTCTTTCTTTGGGCCATTAGATTTCAACATGTCGACTTTTTTTTGGCCAAAAAAATTGTAATAAAGTATCACATCTCCTAGCTAAATATGGATGTACAACTTCATTGTTTTATTCTGAATGTTTCTCTCTGCCTGTTTGGTATTTGAACAATTGTATCATGACTTTTTGAATTCATAAAAAAAATTATCATTTCGACAAAAACCAAAAAAAGTTAAGAGGGCTTATACAATAGATGTATTAAGAAAGTTAAGACAATTATTTTGAAAAAGTAAAATAGTACATAGACATCCTATGAATTCTGCCTAATTCAACTATCTATCCTTAACATTTGAAAAACTTCTAACTCCAACGATCCGACCCGGTTTTTTTTTTTTTTTTTTTTTTTTTTTTTAAAAATAATAAATAATAATAAAAAATAAACTACAACTAGTGGTTCCATACCCACTAGCCACTTAATCACAATCACAATCAACAGCGGAAATAACCAATAAATATCCAATAATAATCCAATAATCAAATATAACAATAATCCAATAACCACTCATCAGAAAACATGAAACCAGCAACCTAGCAATGTTTCTAGTGACCCAACTCTAGCAACCTAGCAATGCCAGACAACATCCAATCGAGTCCCTAGAATATTCTCCTCTTCATTGCCTTGATTCCACGATCACACTTTGCCTTTACCTGCACCACAAACACATATTGCAATGCATGAGTATTTAATAAACACTCAGTAAGGCAATCCTCCCATCTACTGGGCTATACACACAAGCAATAGAGACAACTCTAACCATCAACCAACAATCAACAAACAACAATAAACAAACCAGGACTCTGCATCGACCGACACCAGTTGGGGGTTGCGTCGACTGATGCAAGATCTGCATCGACTGATGCAAGGTTAACTTGCATCGACTGATGCAAGGTTAACTTGCATAGACCGATGCTCCCATCGCATCGACCGACGTATGCTCGACATAGCACGAAACCCCTAGATTTTACGCGCCGTCCTCGCATTTGCATCAACCGATGCAACATGCCGAGCATCGTGTTATCCCGAAGCTTCTCGCCTGATTTTTGTTCCTGCAACCACAAAACTCGATTCGAAGCCACAAGAAAGCTTCCCAACGTCCCAAATAACAATCTAACAAGCCTAACCACACATAAACAAGCAGATCAGAGAAATCTCTAGCTTAGATAAGCCATGGTCCTGCACTTACCTTTGCCAAAAAGTTTCAGAACCTTAAACAAGCAAGAACACGCTCCTAGGAAGCTCGTACAACGATCCCAGCTACAGATCTCTACAGGAACAGCCTCAAATCACCCAAAATCCTCAAGAACACTCAAGAACCTTTTTTCTCTTTTGTTTTCTCTCAAAAACGGCCAAATCCGTCGAATGAGACGAAAACACGACTTAAGGGTTTTCCTAACCCAAAACGCAGCGTTTAACTTAAGTCAAAACGCAGAAAATCAACCTTGCATCGACTGATGCACCATATGCATCGACCGATGCAATCCCCTAAACCGGGATTTCGGTTCGCGGATGTTACAATTCTCCCCCACCAATATAGATTCGTCCTCGAATCTCGAACAACCATCAGCCAAGGACTCCCGTGCAACCGTCTCCACGGCCCGCACTCCTCTGACCGATCTACGAAAGGTCACCTCTAGGCGATAGACTCATGCTCCAGGAATTATTTGCTCTCGACTTTTGGACTTCCTTTTACTCTCAGGCCTAAACCTTGAGTTTTTATTGGCTCCTCATCAGACCTAAGTCTGCATGCCAGAATGTTGGTTCCTCATCGGGCCTAAGCCCGCATGCCATAATATAAAAGGAAGTCCAATATTCGTCTCTCGGGTTGCCATCCTACAGCGCGCCCCCGGATCGTCATCCGAAGTCGATATACCAACCATGCTCCCAAGCCACAAAGTCTCAGAATATGACAGTACTAGGAGAACCAAAGTCCCTCAAGAGTCGCGAGCAAACAATTCTGAACACGTCTGAGTCCTATCCCTATCCAGGTTTCCTTCCCGTGGCTCGCGTAAAACATCACAATGTCCTACCAACCACATATTCCCTCACTGCAATACCTCATGACCACACAAGGATCATATACATGCCACAAGGGCCAAAAAAAATGTCCTAAACAGGACCGCCACAAAGGCCAAACAAATGTCCTAAACAGGACCGCCACCAAAGCCAAACAAATGTCCTCAACAGGACCGCCACCAAGGCCAAACAAATGTCCTAAAAAGGACTGCCACCAAGGCCAGTCGTCCGGAAGAACCGTCACAAAGACCATCTGTCCCGAAGGACCATCACAAAGACCATCTGTCCCGAAGGACCGCCTAAACAGGCACTCTGGCTAAACAGCTCACCACAAAGGCCACACAATTGGCTAAACAGCCCGCCACAAAGGCCACAAAACTGGCTAAACAGCCTGCCACAAAGGCCACACAATGTCTCAAAAGACTGCCACACAAAGGCACAATGACTCAACAGTCCGCCACTAAGGCCACACAAGCCCCTCCAAGGCTCTCCACCACTAAAATGGACAAATTCCAACTCACATAAAACTTTCCATTTTTAACACTTTCCACTTTTGGAAACTTCCCACTTTTGGAATCTTCTATTTCAGGAAACTTTCCTCAAAAACCCCGCCTCACGGAAACTTTGTACCCCGAGCACAACCTCATCTTGTTACTGAGTCGCACAACCAACCACCCTAAGCGACCAAGTAAACAAGAGAGATGGGCTGGAATACTCCATTCCCGCTCCAGCCACAGATTACAGATGGGACCAGGCTAGAAAAGCTCAAGTCGCGGCTTGCTTCTCATACCACTTCCTAAACCTTGCCTAGATCCTCGCCTCAGGCTCCCAAGTCTGCTCCTCAACACCATCACTGTCCCAAAGGACTCTCATCAAAGGAATCTTTTTCTTCCGAAGTTCTTTGATTCTCCTCTCGAGAAGCCTCACTGGTCTCGCTTCCAAAGTCATGTTAGGCTGAAGATCTTCAGGAATCTTAGCCAACAACTGATCTCCGTGACCTTGTGGAACGCACGCATAACCTCAGGCAACTCCAGCCTATATGCTACCGGTCCCACCCGCTCAATCACTCTGAACGGACCCATGAACCTCAGACTCAACTTAGTCTCTGTCAATGACCTGTTCGGACCCCGCAACATGACCATCTTGAGGTACACTCTGTCTCCTACCTGGAACTCAAGATCTCTCCTCCTCCTATCTGCATAACTTCTCTGCCTATCCTGAGCCTCCTTCATGTTCAGCTTGAGAACCCGAATCTTCTCGGAGGTCTCCTGAAAAAAATCTGCCCCGAACATGCTCCTCTCACCCAACTGAGTCCAGCATAACGGTGTACGGCATGGACTCCCATACGAAGCCTCATAAGGAGCCATCTTAATACTCGCCTGATAGCTGTTGTTGTAAGCAAACTCTACCAGGTTCAGGTGATCTGCCCAATGGCCACCCCAATCCAACACACACATCCTTAGCAAATCCTCCAGCGTCTGGATCGTCCTTTCTGACTGTCCATCTGTCTGGGGATGATAAGCTGTACTCATATGCACCTTAGTGCCCATCTCTGCCTGAAATGCCTTCCAGAACACCGAAGTGAACTTAGAATCCCTATCAGACACAACGCTCGCTGGCACCCCATGCAATCTGACTATCTCTCTCACATACTTCTTAGCCAAGACCGCTGCTCCATCAGTCTTGTTAATGGCCATAAAATGTGCTGACTTAGTAAACCGGTCCACAATGACCCAAATAGCATCAAAAGTCTGTGACACTGGCAATCCTACCACAAAATCCATAGTGATCATATTCCACTTCCACTCAGGAATGGGTAGACTCTTCAGTAAACCGCCAGAAACCTGATGCTCAGCCTTCACTAGCTGACACACATTGCACCTCGAGACCCAACTAGCCACATCCTTCTTCATCCCGACCCAGTGATAGTACCTCTTGAGGTCACGGTACGTCTTAGTCACTCCTGGATGAATAAAAAACTTGCTCGCATGAGCCTCTCTCCGGATCTCCTGTCTCAACTCCTCATCCTTGGGCACACAAACCCGACCGTGCACCAAGATAGTACCATTATCTGAGACCTGATACTCTGAATCCACATCCTTTGAGGCATTCACCAGCCCCAAATTCTTCTCCTGAGCCAACCGCACCCTACTCAGAAAATCTGCTCTATCAACTGCTTCCAAACCCAACGGTTCTTGTGCAACCGCACACAAACTCAAAGCACTGATCTCTCCCACCAGAGTCTCCATCTCCTGCTCCTGAGCCGAAGCTACCCTCTTCCGACTCAGAGCATCTGCAACCGTGTTAGCCTTACCAGGGTGATAAGCTATCTCCAAATCATAATCTGCCACAAGCTCCATCCACCGCCTCTGTCTCAAATTCAACTCAGGCTGAGGGAATATATGCTTCAGGCTCTTATGATCTGTAAACATCTGTACCTTTGCACCATAAAGATAAGATCTCCAAATCTCCAGGGCAAAAACTACAGTAGCCATCTCCAAATCATGAGTAGGATAGTTGCCCTCATGCTTCCGCAGCTGCCGTGAAGCATAGGCAATCACCTTCCCATGCTGCATCAGCACACACCCCAAACCTACTATGGATGCATCAGTATAAACCACATAAGGTTCTCCCTGCTCAGGCAAAGCCAACACTAGCGTAGTAGTCAACATCTCCTTAAGGCTTTCGAAGCCCTCCTCACACTCCTGTGACCATATAAAAGGAACATCCTTCCCTATCAACTTAGTCATAAGGCGTGCTCTACTTGCAAAACCCTGCACAAACCTCCTGTAGTAACCTGCCAAACCAAGGAAACTCCTGATCTCTGTGGCATTCTGCGGTCTAGGCCAATCCCTGATAGCCTGAATCTTCTCCGGATCTACAAAAACCCCCTCTGCAGAAACAATATGACCCAGAAAGCCCATCTCACGCTGCCAAAAACTACACTTGCTAAACTTGGCAAACAACTTCTGCTCCCGCAGCTTCTCCTGAACTGCCCTCAAATGCACTGTATGCTCCTCAGGACTTAGAATATACCAGGATATCGTCGATGAAAATGATGACAGACACGTCCAGAAACTCCTGAAACACACTGTTCATCAATCTCATAAACGCTGCTGGCGCGTTAGTCAATCCGAAAGGCATCACCACAAACTCATAATGCCCATACCTCGTCCTGAAAGCCGTTTTCCTCACATCTACCTCATCAATCGGTATCTGATGGTAACCCGACGCCATATCTACCTTGGAGAACCAAGTAGCACCCCTCAACTGATCCAACAACTCATCGATCCTTGGAAGAAGATAATTGTTCTTCACAGTGACCCGGTTCAAACCCCGATAATCAATGCACAACCTGAAACTCCCATCCTTCTTCTTCACAAACAACACCGGCGCTCCCCACGGTGATACACTAGAACGGATGAATCCCTTACTCAAGAAATCCTCTAGCTGCTTCTTCAGCTTTGCCATCTCTGCTGGAGCCATTCTGTAAGGAGCCTTGGATAACGGCATCGTCCCCGGTTCCATTTCAATGGTAAAAGGATCCGACCGAGATGGTGGTAATCCCTGCAATGACTGAAACACATCCTCAAACTCCTCCACTACCGGAATACCGCTAACCGTAGACTTCCCCACTGACTCTGGCATAGATATAGTAACCAAATAAGCCTCACAGCCCTTCTCGATCATCTTCCCAGCCTGAATGGCCGAGATCACGAGACTCCCTGAAGTCGGTCTAATACCCTGAAACACCAACTTCCCTCCTGGACGCTCAAACTCAACTCTACCCCGATGGCAATCCAAATGCACCATATGCTGATGCAACCAATCCATCCCGAGAATAACATCATATAACTCCACTGGACTGATAAGCAAATCCGCTGGCCACGAATCTCCTGTGATCTGAATATCAACCCCTCTAGTTTGTCCAGTAACTCTCAAGAACTTGCCTCCCGCAACTCTGACAACTCCTGTACGCTCCCCGGGATCCCCTCTGATTCCCGCGCTCTCTGCACATTCTAGAGTAATGAAGCTATGAGAAGCTCTAGAATCAAACATAACATGGGACTTAAACCCGCCCACCAACAAGGTCTCTACACAAACCTCATGTGTTGAGAACCTAACACTTTATCACAGGAAAAACATAAAATCTGAACCTACTAAAATTCACAAAGTTTAAGTACCAGAAATTATACCTGTGATCGCCCCGGCACTGGTTCCACCAGCCTCTACAGTCGTGTAAACCTGTGGCGCCTGCTCAATCCATGCCACCTGCTAACCTCCAGGCTGCACCTGCTGCAACGCTGCCACTGCCACCAGCTGCAACCTGGGACAGATGGGTCTGGTATGCCCTGGCTCCCTACAATGATAGCATACATGAGCCGCTGCCGTCGGGGCACTCCTCTTGGGACAACTAGCAACCTTGTGATCCTTTCTCCCACAACTGAAGCAACTCGCACCACTCGGTCTCTGCATAGCCTCCCACCTCCTCTTGGTTCCCTGTGCAGGCCTACCGCCCCTACTAGGCTGAACTTTTGGACTAACCGCCACTGACTGTGCCCAGATATCCTCCTCAATCTCTGCTGCAGTCTCAACCAGCTCTGCACGCGTAGCATAACTCTGCCCTCTACAGTGAACTCTCAAATAATCACGTAGAGCCCTCAAAAACCTCCTGATCTGAGCCTCCTCAGACTCCATAGCCCGACCCCCATAACATAGAAGTCGACTGAACTCCAAGTCCAGCTCCCGCACAGACCGCGTCCCCTGAGATAACTGAAGGAACTGCACCTCCAACCGGTCCAATGCCTCTCTAGGAAAATACTTGCGGTTGAACTCCAAGATGAAGTCAGCCCAAGTCATCTCCCGCTGCACTCTCCTAGCAGCCACTGATCTCCACCACAACTCAGCATCACCACTCAAATGGTGGACCCCTATGTCCACCCAAAACTCCTCAGGACATCTCAGAGTATGGAAGTTACGTTCCACACTCGTCCTCCACGCATCCGCAACAGTAGGGTCTATACCACCCGAAAATATCTCAGTGAAAAGACCCTTCATCTCCTTGAGCATAGACAAATAACGTCCATGAATCCTGCATCTGCAGCCACTGGCTGCCGCTCCTCCGCCACCATTGGTGGCACTACCTGAGCATGAGCCGGTACCACTGGTGGTAACCGCTCTAACACCTGTGCTAGCATAGCCGCAAAGTCAACACCAGGGACTCCACCCGCTGGGACTCCCACACCCAGGACCCTAGCACCACCGGCCACTGGAGCATCAACACCGCCCCCTCCGGCCACACTCACTGAATCCCCCAGAACACCCTGCGACTCGCCAACACCCTCAACCGTCACACTCTGGTCCTCGGTCTCACTAACCTCTGGGACTCTGCCCCTATCACGACCACGTCCGCGTCCACGACCACGTCCGCGTCCACGACCACGACCAGCAACAGTACCATCTCTAGCCATCTGCACTACCATGAACAGGAGACTAAGCAAACAATTACTATTATAACACAGAAACATAAACTCACCGTGGAATCACACTGTCGGCTCGAAGAGGATGTTCTAGGACACCATGCCACACACAATTGACTAACTCACATAATCAATCAAGACATGCAATCCCAAACATCACAACAGAAACCTAGTGAACCCAAACCTAGAACCGTAAGGGCTCTGATACCAAAATGAAAGGACCGACCCTTTTAAAATAAAAAATAAAAAAATAATAAATATAATATAGTAAATAAAATACAAGTAGTGGCCCCATACCCACTAGCCACCTAACCACAATCATAATCATCAGCGGAATAACCAATCTCAATATCCAATAAATATCCAATAATATAACCAATAAATATAACATCAACAATATCCAATAATCAAATAACAGGAAACATAGAACCAGCAACCTAGCAATGTTCTAATGACCCAACTATAGCAACCTAGCAATGCCAGACAACATCAAACCGAGTCCCTAGAACATGCTCCTCTTCATTGCCTTGATTCCACGATCACACTTTGCCTTTACCTGCACCACAAACACATATTGAGATGCATGAGTATTTGATAAAAGTTCAGTGAGGCAATCCTCTTATCTACTGGGCTATACACACAAGCAACAGTGATTCCAATGTTCCAAACAATCAACAAACAAGCACACAAACCAGGAAAACGAACACTGACTCGCTGGAAGGGAGGTGTCGACCGACACCAGCCAAGTGTCGAATCCGCACGAAGCCGAGAGTCGAATCTCGCTCCTAAATCTCCACCAAATCGTCCAATACTCGAAACCCAAGCCTTATACATCCGTAGGAACCTGTAGCAACCAATCCCAGCAAGAGAACACACAAACAAGCAACAAACAAGCAAGAACAAGGAAATCAAAGGGTTAGATTAGCCATGGTCATGCACTCACCTCTTTGCAGGAAGATTCAGACCAATAACAACGAATCCAACCCTCCTAGCAAGCCTCTAGATCCTTCCTAGCTCCAAATCTCACAAGAACAGCTAAGAAAACTCACAAATCTCTCTCAACACCGAATTCTCCTTCTTCTCTCTATTTCTTTGTCAAAAACGGCCAAAAGGGGAGGGAAAGGTCGAGTTCTCCTTTTAAAACTCGAGTTTAGGGTTTCCCTAAACCAACCACACAAACCGGACGATTAAAATCGAACCAATCAAACCGCCTACAACTAGTATCGATCGACACCACCTGTGGTGTCGATTGACACCCTCACCAAACTACCAAAAAAATGGTTTGCGGGTGTTACACATGTCTACTTGCTACAGAAATATAATTAACCGTAGTACCAAAGTTTAGCTGAATAACACTCTGTGAAGGGATTCCAAAGTCCTATTCCTGTGCCGAGAACCAAAACTTAGCTTCCTCCTCTGCTAAACGTAAAATCGCTAGTGGGTTGGAATCCAAATTGCTAAAATTTTTATCATTCCTAGCCTTCCAAATATAACAAAGGATCCATTGGAAAACATCCGCCAAAGGAAGCTGTTGAAATCTCCAGAATAAAGAATCCATGTTTGCATAGATAAATTCTGAAGGAAAACAACCCGCAGATGCCAGAAACGGGGACAAAGCCCAAACCTGTCTAGCTGGGGGTGTGAAAACCCATCCCGCGGACCCTACTAGCCCATTGCTAGCCGCCCCAACGGGGAGGCTAGTGGGGTCCGCGGGACGGGTTGTCATATAAAATCAATTGGTGACAGTTTGTCCTATGGGAAGGTTGTTAAAGGGTGGGGACCAGGGCTCGAGGAACGCCTGACGCACCAATAACCTACTGGTGGATTTGGATATCCACAGTGATGGGTTAGGATCGATGCCCTGCAGGGCCAGCTTGAGGTCCGTTGGGATGGCTATCAGGGTCCACAGACGGTCTGTTGGGGAGGCTAGCGGTGGGATAGTGGGGTCCACGGGACGGGTTATCATAGGGGGACATCAAAATAGAGCATGATTGATCGTCTCCTCCGACCCGCCACAAAGGGCACACTCAAAATCATAGCCCATTCCACGCCGCCGCAAATTAGTTGTTGTCGCCACACAACCCTTAACAACTGGCCACATAAAATGTCGAATTTTTGGTGGACACCGTATTTGCCAAACAAAGGCCTGTAAATGTATAATATTGGAGCCAGAAACAGGTAAAGATGTCTGGCTCTGCCGCAAAGCTTTATACCCAGATTTAACTGTGTAAAGACCGGTTTGGATCCGCACGTACGTGCTGGGTTTTTAAAAAAAAAATCATTTTTCATGATTATGGAATTGATACTTTAGAGTTCTGATTTTTGAAAAATCATTTTTCAAGATTTTAAAATTCATATCTTGAATGACTTGTATTCTATTGAACTGTTAGATAAAAAAAAATTTAAAAGTTAAGAATACCAACTTATATGGGCTGATTGTTTTCAATTAGTATGGGTCGTAATGTTATTGTTTTTGTTCTTATTGGTTTGATGGAAAGAAAACAAAAGGAAAAAAAAAAACCGAAAAGAAATGTAACGTCAAAATATCCAGATTCGGATCCGCACATACGTACAGTGTTATATTTAAAAGACAAACTTAAGATTATTTACATGAAAATGTCAAAGAATATTACATGTATATTTTATAAACTAATCCAAATATTTTTAACAGTTTGATTAGGGGTGTTAAATCGGGTTTGGATTCGGTGTTAAAATAACAATTTGAGTTATTTTATCTATTTTTGAACAGAAAATCCGTCTCATCTCATCTCGTATCCGTCAGAAAAAATTATGGAAGTATATAAACTAAGTAAAATGAATTACTTCAGAAACAAATGAGGTGAAATTTAGTAACATCAAATATATTTAAATTTGTTCCTAAAACGATTAAAATGCCATGAACCTTATGATCTAATGCTTTCTTAATTAACAGAGCTAAATTTTTTTTGGGAAAAAACCAGAAAAATACGCCATCTAATTTTTTTTAGCCGTTTAATTCCTCTAGTTATTAAATTTCTCAAAAATACTTGGTTTAATTTCCGTTGTCCTTAAAAGCATTCATTTTATTAATAACGGAAGATTTATACTTACGACATAACGACTATTAATTCTAATGACGGAAATGTTAACCAGGGTTAAACTATAACCCCATGTAGTTAATTAGAGGGAACTAAAAACATTGTTGCCCTCTTCTTCTTCCCCCAAATCGATATAGAGTTTTAGAACCCTAAAAAATTCAGAAAATCAATTTTTAGGATCAATCAACATATCAATAGCCTCTTCTCCTCCAATGAAGACCAAAGATCCATCCTTCAACAAGACATCTCCTCTAAAGTGAATATTGAGCTTAATTTTCTCGAAACCACTGAAAAAAAAAAAAATAACTGATTAGGCATCGAATTACCATCCCCAACCCACAAAACTTGATCTAAACTAAAACAAATACAAAATCGGGACCCAAATGAATATATCTCCAACCTAGATAAATCGCCATCCCTAAACTGCGAACCCTAAATTAATTTGGGGGAAGAAAAAGAGGGCAACAGTGTCTTTAGTTCCCTCTAATTAACCACGTGAGGTTATAGTTTAACCCTGGTTAACATTTACATCATTAGAGTTAATAGTAGTTATGTTGTAAGTATGGATCTTCCGTTATTAATAAAATAAAGGTTTTTAAAGACAACGGAAATTAAACCAGGTATTTTTGGGAAATTTAATAATTAGAGGAATTAAACGGCCAAAAAAAAAATTAGATAGCGTATTTTTTCGGGTTTTTTTCCCATGTTAAATCGGGTTTGGATTCGGTGTTAAAATAAAATTTTGAGTTATTTTATCTATTTTTAAACAGAAAATCCGTCTCATCTCAACTCGTATCCGTCAGAAAAATTTATGGAAATATATAAACTAAGTAAAATGAATTACTTCAGAAACAAATGAGGTGAAATTTAGTAACATCAAATATATTTAAATTCGTTCCTAAAACGATTAAAATGCAATGAACCTTATGATCTAATGCTTTCTTCATTACACGAATACCAACTTTTATAGTGTAGGACCTGTATGTTTCTGTTTTCAACAATTTGTATTAAATCCAATGACGAACGGGTTTGAACAAATAACAGGTATCACAATTTTTTTTCATTTTTCTTTATGAAGTCTCTAAAATGAAACGACAATGTTTGACGATGACTTTTTAGTTTTGGTTAAGTAGAAATCTTCGACCTCAACAAAGAGACTCCGGCAAATCCGAAGAAGCTCCAGCGAGTCCCGGTTCCTGATAGATTTTGGTCAGCCACTTGCTTAATCTCTCATTCTCCTTAATCGGTAAGTTCATTACAACAACATATATATAGCATTACGCCTATAATAGTACTTTAGACTTTACTTTAGGATTAATTATTAACTAATTTAAAGTAAAAACACTTACTACTTAGACATTGGCTTTGATTGGTAACACAAACAAAGCTTTACCACTTGTATAGTTTTGATTTTTTACCAATCACAAAAACTTTACCAAAAACTTTATTAAAAACTTTACTCTCAGCTTTTTTTTTACCGCTTTTCTGTACAGCTCTTTCTCACAGCTTTGCACTATTCCGTAAAAGCTTCAGCTTACAGATTTTCTGTACAGCTTTGGCTACGTTACCAATCAGACCCATTGACTTTGTTTTTGTTTTAACTATCGAAACCCAATTGGGCCTTGACTTGCTGCCTCTTTCTTTCTCCGTTGACACAAAACCACACTTTGTTCTTCTCTTCGTCTTCCTCCTTTTCTTTGCTTTTACTTCTTTCAATGATTTCTTCTGCAATTATTCTTACTAACTCTCTTCTTCTCCTGCTTGATTCTCTTGCACATGATTGATAAAAGATGAGGTTCCAACAGTTACTCCGAGCCTTTTCCGGCACTTCTTATGCGGACTAGATCTGGTGCTTCTCAAGATAAGTCTCAGCTCCCACCATTGTCGCCACCATTTTCGTGCTCAAAGGTACTGCTTGTAATCCAAGCATACACAACCCTTGTTCGATTTTCCTTTGTTATTGATCCTTCAATTTCATCTATATTTTCCATTACTTCTTCAAATTCAAAGATTCAAGTTTTAGCCCTTTCGTTTCCTACAGATTTGGGTATTTCTGTTTTTTTTTTTGTTTCAATTCATAATTCATGGGTTTATTGTGGTTTCTCTGAATAAGATTCGTGGGTTTTGTTTATTTCACTGGAATTGTTTTAATTCATGTATCTTTCTCATCACTCTCAACTTAAAGTTTTATCATTGAGTTGTTTATCTTCAAAGTTAAGAGTAGCAACCTTAAAACCAAATTCCTTTTCATATTTCTCCAAGTATATTGGTTGAACATACAACTTCTTAGAGGTGGATGATTGTTCGGTTGCCTCACCATTAGAAGAGTAGACACATTAGTCTCTTGTAAAATAAGTCAAGGAGAGTGAAACCTGATATTAGGCAAAATTCAATTATACATAAACCACAGTAGCTTATAGACAATGACCAGATCACTAGAGAATATAAGATAGTATTAGAACTTGATCACCATGGTAGTTGGATTCACCATTTCAGTTGAATCATCAATGACTTCTTATGCTAGAAGGCCATCCTTTTATAGTACCTTAGAACCATTTTGTAAATAATTTTTGGAGTTTTTAGATTAATTTAGCCGATTTTTTGATTTATTTTTAATATAAAAAGTAGGAAAATTTATGTCCAGAGGCAAAATACTTCAACGACAGGAGTATTCTTCATTAATGGCAAAGCGATAATTTGTACCTGAGAGCGAACGTGAGCCCTTTTCACTTTGTGCTTTAATATAATAGATAATGCTACCATAATATATATATTTTATATAATGCTGTAACATATGTATCAATTCAAAAACTTAGGGGGGGGTATTGGTTTAGGATTCAAAGAGAATTTTAATAACTTTAATCTAAAATCTTCATAAGTCTAAAATCTTCATAAATCTAAAATGTTCATAAATCTAGTGTTATTGGATTAAGAGTTTTATCAAGTCATTAAAATTTTTATGTTATTCATGTAAAACAAAAAAATCTTGGATTGTTAATGAATTCAACTATTATGTTATTGGTTTTGGATTATATATTATTTTCTTCATAAAAAAGTCTTGTAAACACTCTCATCAAATAGAAAGAATTATAAATCATAGTCCATGACTTTTTGTTTTTCTTTTGTAGAACATGAAGAAATAATGAACGTGGGTTTTCAATGTGGGTCTTCCTAATCATCTTTCATCATATCTCCACGACTCCACCCATCTCAACCAAACTCATATACCCAAAAAAAAAAAATAGACGGAGTTACAATTATTTAGCAATGATTGAAAGCTAAAATATCAAAACAAAGCAAAACAGAACCAGAAAATTATAAAACTCAATGCCAATTCCTTCAGCACCACCACCGAGCAAGATCAATGAACCGTTACGTCTGATTCCTCCACCACCACCAAGAAAGAACCATGGCCCGTTCAGATTCCTCTACCACCACCGACAAAGAACCAACGTTTATGATAATGAAAAAAGCTTCTAGTAATAAAACAACGTTTCGGAGATTTTAACTTCCCACCATGTCCTCCTCCGAGTCTCTTTCTCTCTTTTTCTTTATATTTTTTAATCTCTTTTTTTGACAAAAGAGTTGAATAAACAAGAAAATATTATGCAATATTTTTTGAGAAAGTTTGCAAGATTTTATAAAAGATTTTACAAGATTAGAAAAAAAAGTCAGCAAAATTTTATAACGTCATTAAAAATCTCAAACTAACACTACAAGAAAACATGATATTTACGACTACGTTTGGTGACTAAATACGTAGTCGCTTAATTTCCCGACTACTTGCCAACTATCTTACGACCAAGTTACAACTGCGTAACTTTAGTCGTAACTCAGATGTTATTTGCCGACCAAATACAATAGTCGGTATTGTAGCCGTTGATTCACGACCATTATATGACTAAACTAAAAGAACTTAATTTTGTTGCACCAAAGTAGCTAATTTGCCCACTAAGTAGCGACTATGCCAATTAGTCGGTAATTTGGCTACTAAGTAGCGACTAATGTTTTGGCATTCTTCAAATATAAACTATAAAACAATCATCATGTTATGGCATTCTGATATTATTCTCATTTTCAAAGGTACAAACAAAATCTATGTAAGTAGCGACTAATGTTTTGGCATTCTTCAAATATAAACTATAAAACAATCATCATGTTGTGGCATTCTGATATTATTCTCATTTTCAAAGGTACAAACAAAATCTATGTAAGTAGCGACTAATGTTTTGGCATTCTTCAAATATAAACTATAAAACAATCATCATGTTGTGGCATTCTGATATTATTCTCATTTTCAAAGGTACAAACAAAATCTATGTAAGTAATATCATTTGGGTTAATTAAACTCGGGAATCCATTTACGCGGTCCAGCCCATAACCCTAACAAACGAGATAACCCTAATTTTTCAACCCTAATCTCTCATTTCTCACCATCCTCCGATTCTCTCAATCTCTCAATCTTCAATCGCCGAAACCCTAATCTCCCAATCTTATTTCTCACCATCCTTCATCTTCCTCCTGCCGATTCTCACGATGCCTCCTCTTAAGAAGCCTGGACGAAAGAGGAATGTTGTCCCCAACGCTCCTCTCAGACCCGGTGGCTCTAACCCTCCGTCGAAGGTGAGAAAAGTCAACCATATACCACCTCAATACAACTTCACGCCGGCGGCTCAAAATCCTACGCCTCAAGAACAAGTCCGCATTTCCCCCCAACTATCGACGTCAGCCGCACCGCAGGTCAGAAACTATCCACCCCCACAGACCCTATTTCAGAAGTCCGTGAATCAAAGCGTTGATGACCAACCAACTCGGTCATTACCAGAAGTTCAGAACAATCCTCCAGTTAGATCGAATCCTTTGCATGAATCTGTGAGATCTCCAGCTCAGAACTCTCATGCTCCTTCTTCTCAAGGTAACAACTTCGACGAGTCAGATCCAGTATTGCCGGAACTCCAGGAAGACACGTTGAGGGCTCTTAACGCCATACTTATGGTACCGGACCGTCATACTTTTACCACTGTCCTCTCTCCGGAACCGAAGCCTAACACAACTTGGTATGTAAACACGTTTGTATCTCCAGCTCAGAACATGTTAGAGTTGCTTCTAGATTAGAGTTGCTTCTAGATTAGAGTTGCTTCTATATTAGAGTTGCTTCTAGATTAGAGAATATGTGTGAACTCCATGAACTATTGTTAATTGTTTTGTCGAGTATATGTGTTTTGTCATTCACTATTATTTATTGTTTTGTCATTCCCAAGTCTCTCATCAGTTAGTAGAGTATATGTTTTGTCATGAACTATTGTTTATTGTCATGAACTATTGTTTATTGTTTATTAACTATTGTTTATTGTTTTGTCGAATATATGTGTTTTGTCGAGTGTATGTGTTTTGTCATGAACTATAGTTTATTGTTTTGTCATTCCCAATTATGACTTGATTTTTATGTTATGAGGTTTACTCTTGATGCCAAATCACAACTGGTGCGGAAGATTACAAAGGTTTTTACAAACAAATTTGATGGTTCATACTATAATTGGTCATGTGTACCTCCGGATAGACGAGAAAGATACTTTCTTGAGTTTGCGGTATAGTTTTCTGTTATATATCATTCACAGATAGGTTTTAATTGTTGTTTATCACTAACTTAATTCTATTTTCTTTTTCCCTAGAAAACACACACTTGGGATCCATTGATAACAGGGACAGTGCAACATTTTTTCTATGAGATATGTCAACGCCGGATGAAAAATATGGTAAGCGACGCTAGGACTAATCGAGGGCAACCTAAATGGATCGCGAGTGAACTCTAGAAAACAATGGTTGCGTAGTGGGATACTGAAGAAGCACAAGAAAGGAGTCGAATCTATTCCAATGCTCGTATGTCAGAACGTAATGGTCTCGGTCCACACTCGCACTTATCTGGGCCAACATCATATCAACAAGTCAAACAAGGCTTGGTGAGTAACTTTAACTTATGTCTTAACCTTTTTTTTGTAACTTTAACTTATGTCTTAACCTTTTTTTTGTTTTTGTAACATTCCAGGAAGAGAAACTTGGGAGACCTGTGAGTCTTAGTGAGGTTTTCAAAGAGACACATACAAGGCCAGATGGTACGTATGTCGATCGAAAAGCCGAGAAGATCTTCTCAACTTATGAGAAAAACTTACAAGCTATGATATTTGAGATCGAGTCAGATCCTTCACGAGCTCATGAGCTCACAGCAGAAGATTATACGGTCATCTTTCTTCAGGTAAAGTACCATTTTCACAATCTATAATTAAAGAGTCTTCAAAACTTTCATTTTCAGAACTAACAGTTTCATTTTTTCTTTTCTAAGTCCACTGAGAAGGATTCACGAGGTTATCTTTTTGGACTTGGAAGCCTCAAGGATCATCTTCAGGATCTTCTCAATGGCAAGAGCTATCAACGAGGAGAGTCGTCATCGTTTGTAGCATTGCAAGAGCAAGTGAAGGAAGCTCATCGTATAATTGAAGAACAAGTTGCCTATACTACAAAACGTGATGCTGAGATTGCTGCTCGTGAAGCAGAACACTCCAAAGTTGTGGATGACCAAGAGAAGAAGATAGAGAACTTGGAAAAGTTCATGCGTACGATGTGTCCAACCTTTGTCGAATTCCAAGAGTCTGAATCAAGTTATGCATCCACCACCTCTCCAACACAGATAACAGCTCCTACTTAGGTTACTTCTTAGGCCACTTATTATGGTTTAGGTTCTCTTTTGGTTACTATGAACTTGTCACTTTGGGATAATGTGTCAATCATAGTTTTTGATTGATCATTTTGGTTCTCTTTTTGTAATTGCTAATGTGGTGAACATATTACTATTGTGGTGAACTTTTGGGTATTAAAAATGTGAATTTTAGGTTTCTGTTTCATTAGTAATTCAATTTAAAAAACAAAACAAAAAAAATTATGATTTTAATCACTATAGTCGTCAAACCAGTCATTAAATCTGGCTTAAAGTCGTCGTAACATAGTCATCAAATAGTCGTCCAATAGTAGCCACAGAATCGCATAATTTAATGACGAATTCACAACTATTCTCAAACTAGTCGTAAACTACTTCTGTCAATATTTTTTTAGTCGTAACATAGTCATCAAATAGTTGTAAATAGTAACGACTAAATTACGACAACGTTTACGACTACGTGCCATAGTCGTAAGATTATCGCTATTTACCGACTATGTTACGACTGAATTTCCTTACCGACTATAGATTTACGACAACAGTTATTAGTCGTAACTTAGTCGTTATGTGTGATTTAGCGACTATTAGTGCAGTCGTAAATCACCTGTTTTCTTGTAGTGTAATACCTTCCCCTTAATCTATTCATAATTATTATTGTATTTCGAGATTGGTTTGTTGCCATAAACGGCATTTTGCGGATATTCAGATTTATGGAGGTTTTGATGTGAAAGAGTGTTGCTACGGTTGGTTTCTAATTTTCCGTAACATAATATTTTGTTTGTGATAAATTAACATATTTATCTCCATAATAATTTACATAATTTGTTCACAGGTCTCTGTAAAAGAATCTGTTTGGAAACGATTGTATTCTCAACAGGATCCGAATAAGATAATACTTATTACTAAGGATCCGCGTCCCATTACTTCTTTTAGATTACCATGTTGTCCTCATATATTTTTTCTTCTTCTTATTTTTTGTTAATCATAGGGGCATTGTATGTCATACATGGATAATTTTTTTTTTAAATCCCTAAGTGTGCTTCCCAATCTATACTAGTATTTTTGCAGCAGTTTTTGCTCAAAAAAACTTTTTGGAAAGTTTTTGCATTTAATGCAATTACTTTAATATTAGTTACCAAAAGTTTCAAAATTAATTATTGGTAAGAATTAAAAAATAAGGAAATCTGTTCTACTTCATTTAAACATAAATATATGATTCTCTTTCATTTTTATTTGAATTTATATTTAAATTATCTTGAATTATTCTATAATACATTTAGTTAATAAAAATTGTGATTTTTTCTTGCATATGATGTAATAATATTTTTTAAAACGGACATATATTACTTAATAGATGACTAAAAAAAATACGGGTACAATATCTCACTTCGCCTAAAAAATTAGGCAATAGTTCAGAGTCATATTATAAAAAAGACCAAAATGATTCAGAATACAAAAGAGTAGAAAGCTTAATTTATCAGGCATTCAAACTAAAAAAAACTTTTATTTGGTTTATTCCAGTTCTTTATTTTAAATATTTTTTCAAAATTAAATAATTAAATTTTTAAAAACGTTAAATATTAGAAATATTTATATTTTATAAAACGTATAAATATTTATATTTTTAGAAAGTTAAACTTTATAAAATATTAATAATATTTAAAAGTTTATGAAGTTTTAAATATTATAAATATTTAAACTTTATAAAAAGTTTAAATATTATAAATATTTCAACTTTTAAAAAAGTTTAAATATTATAAATATTTCAACTTTTAAAAAATTTAGAAGGCCTTTAAAAATTTAATAATATATATAAATTTTATAAGAAGCGTCAATCTTATAAAATGTAAATGGTTACAATCTTAATAAATAACATATCAACTCAATCTAATATTTATAATACAAAAAAAATAAATATTAAAAATTAAGATGATATAGTGCGAGTTAAAATATCTCGGGATGCGGTTATATAGCGGGACGGGTTTTGTCGATATTTATATAAATTGAAAATATCATTAATTCGGTGTTACATGGGTAAAATATTATTTCATTAGTTTGTTAACACTATTGGTATCAGAGAATAGACATATCTAATTAAATTGATTAAATAAATATTATGTAAAAAATAAATTATATTAAGGTATTGTATGGTTTAAACTATAAAATTAACAATTATTATACAATTATTTAACCAATAAAAACAACTTATAATTTAAATGTTTTAATTATAAATAATTTGCCCAGCGGTGTACCGCGGGTTCTAATCTAGTTAATAGTATAGATGTTACCATAATTTATATACTTTATATAATGCTGTAACATGTATTAATTCAAAAAATTTAATCTATTCATAATACAAAATCATAAAGTTTATATATAAAAGTAAAATACAAAAAAATTGTCCCGAGGTATATCAGGCTGGAGAAAAAAAAAAGGAATATCACGTCGGAAAAAAGGAAAAAAACAAAACACACAATATATACATATTTCTTTAGGAAATTAAACTCGTGCCAATCAATATTATAGTAGGACACAGAATATTAGGATTCGAATATAAGTAGGATTTGGAATAAGATTTAATTAGAATATTTATAATATTCTGTGTATATAAAACCTTACTCCGGAAGTTAAAAAAACCTTCCGTAGTCTGATCATAAGAAGAAACTCAAAAACCTACACACATACTGACACGCTTGTTTTTGCTTGAACGACGATGCCTAAAAGAAAGAGAGACGTGGATGACATTATCAGCAACCCGAGCTTTGTAGAATTACCCCAAGATGTGGTGGGAGAGATACTTGAGAAACTTCCGGTGAAATCACTATTGAGATTCAAAGCAGTTTCCAAACTATGGAGAAGGGAAATCGAATCCCGGCGTTTCCAGAAGAGACATCTAAGACATGAGCAGAAATCTCGAGACCCGAGTATCCTGGTATGCCATCCTAGGCTTGACCAAGGCACAAAATTAGCTTCTCTTAGGACATTGAGTGTGGGAGCAGCTTCAGTTTCGTTTGAGACCCATACTCAATACCCTGTCGATACAACGACTAGATCATACATGTTAAGAAGTACACGGAGTTGCGACGGTCTGACTTGCATATATTCAGAAACCTTTATGTATGTGGTCAATCCCACAACTAGATGGTACCGTAGACTTCCCGAGGCGAGATGTCAAGCATTTTTTCGTGATACAAAGAACCAGTTTTTTGTGGGTTATCCAGGATTCGGTAAAGACAATATCACGGGAATATACAAGTTGGTTTGGTTATATAACTCTCACTGCGTAGACCTATACGACGGCCAAACTAATACGTGCGAGATTTTCTCTTTCGACACCAACAACACTTGGAGGTATGATGTGATTGTTTCTTCTCCTCATCCAATGCTACGTCAGAAAGTCCCGGCTCACGCACATGGATCCCTCCATTGGTTTATTGATGCAGTCACAGAAACACAAGTCTTAGCTTTCGATCTTCACACTGAAACTTTTACGGTAATGGCCAACATACCGGTTGCCCATGCACCTCATCCACGGATCTCGATGTGCACTTTGAATGACCGCCTATGCTTATCGGAGGATAAGGGAAACACACAAACTATATGGTCGTTAAATCAAGACAATATGACATGGCACAAAACTTTCTCCATAAATCTCCGTGCAACTCTCTCTTGTATTGAAGAGGAGAATATTTTTCCAATACCACCCGTCGCATCACTTTTCAACAACCGGTTATTGCTTTATGATGACAGCGACCACGACCGGAAGCTTGTGATATTCAATTATCGTTTAAATTCGTATGGTGAGATTTTCAACCCTCGTTATTTGGGAGGTGCCATTTCTTTTTCGGAAAGCTTAATCACTCTTCCATAAAACTCTCTTTTAACTTTGTTTTTTTTTTTTTTTTCCACATATATAGCAGGAGGTTATTGACTTATTGTCTAGTAACTTTCATGGGCCTGTTGATGGCAACTCCTATTTTTATATCTACTCAATTTTTCCTTATCAAAACTCTTTTTTTTTTTTTTTTTTTTTTTTCATTTAACTGGTAAAATTGAGAAAGAAAACCAACAAATCCTCTCTTTGTCTCCACTTGTGTTGTTGGAGATTTGTTTGTTTTAATGTACTATGTGAACGTCACTAATTAAAATCAAACAGACTCGGTCTGTTTCTTTATGACATGAAGTGACAAAATTAGAAAAATTAAGTAAGGCCTATCACATACTGTGTTTATCTTCTTTTCTTTCTTTATAGCTACACATTTATCTTTATGCTGTTTAAGTGACAATCTTATGTAATAAGACGAAAATTTTCGACATTATTGATTCTTATTTTCTTTTAAGAATACTCTATGAATCCAATGCTCAATTGTTCTTAAGAAACACTACTAGCTTGTTCATCAAACAAGCTAGAAAACCTTTATAATCTTTGAGTTTTTGTTGGAAATCAATAAAGACACTTGTTCTTCCCTTTTCTTTTATTCTTATAATTAGTTATGCCAGTTTTCTTTATATAATTTGACTCTATCTGTCGGGAGTCTGGGACAAGAACAAATAGTTGTGGTTATTTCAAAATAAAAGAGAACCCCAATTAGTTATTATAGAAAATAAATCCAAAACTAATTTAATTAAATAAACGTATATGAGTAGCTCAAACCCAAAATTCCATTAACTTTATAAAAAAAAAACTCAACGTGACACAAATCCCACTTTCCTTTGCTTCACGTCATCACATGGGTCATTGTCGTGTCGTCTTGCGGTGTTTTCGTTGGTCCGTTTGACCTATGAGTAAAGTAAAGGGAAGTCTAAAAGTCGAGAGCAAATAACGTTTGGAGAGTGAGTCTATCGTCTAGAAGTGACCTTCCATAGATCAGTCGGAGGAGTGCGGGCTGTGGAGACGGTTGCACGGGAGTCCTTGGCTGATGATTGTTCAAGATTCGAGGATGAATCTATGTTGGCGGGGGACAATTGTAACATCCGCGAACCAAAATGTCTATTTTGGGGATGGGTGTCGATCGACACCAAGGGGGTGTCGGTCGACACCAACGTTTTTCTGGTTCGGCCAAATTGATTTAATTGTCGATTTTGGTCGGTTTGGTTTAAGGAAAACTATAGAATCTTATCAAAACTCTTTTTTTTTTTTTTTTTTTTTTTTTTTCATTTAACTGGTAAAATTGAGAAAGAAAACCAACAAATCCTCTCTTTGTCTCCACTTGTGTTGTTGGAGATTTGTTTGTTTTAATGTACTATGTGAAAGTCACTAATTAAAATCAAACAGACTCGGTGTGTTTCTTTATGACATGAAGTGACAAAATTAGAAAAATTAAGTAAGGCCTATCACATACTGTGTTTATCTTCTTTTCTTTCTTTATAGCTACACATTTATCTTTGTGCTGTTTAAGTGACAATCTTATGTAATAAGACGAAAATTTTCGACATTATTGATTCTTATTTTCTTTTAAGAATACTCTATGAATCCAATGCTCAATTGTTCTTAAGAAACACTACTAGCTTGTTCATCGAACAAGCTAGAAAACCTTTGTAATCTTTGAGTTTTTGTTGGAAATCAATAAAGACACTTGTTCTTCTCCTTTCTTTTATTCTTATAATTAGTTGTGCGAGTTTTCTTTATACAATTTTACTCTATCTGTGGGCACAAAAACAAATAGTTGTGGCTATTTCAATTAGGCCTTTTTTTTGTCCATATGAATTTTCTTTAGAGGAATTGGCAGAACTAACGCATAAAAAAAATATAATTCATTAGGTAACCATTGTAACCATGAGAAGGTTATATTTGCTGTATTTTCTATATTAATGACACTTTTTACCCTTCTAACCACCACTACCTTCATCCCCGTCTATTTCCCTCCGCCCAAGTTCCCCAGCAATCTCCGGTGACTTGCTGCGACCTCCGGCCACTTATTCCGGCGACCTCCGGCCATCTATTCCGGCAACCTACTCCGGTGACCTCCAGTCACCTACTCCGGTGACCTCCGGCCACCTTTTCCAGCGACCTCCGGCCATCTTCTCCGACAACCTCCGGTCGCCGACCACCGGCCACCTACGGCAGCCGACCACCAACCACCTCCTCCGGCAGTTGGCCTCCGGCCACCGGCCACCGCCTCTGACCAACAACCTCAACTGCCCTCCACTACCACTTCCCTCCGGCCACCTTCCCCAGCAACCTCCGGCGACCTCCTCCGGTGACCTGCAGCGACCTCCGGCCACTTACTACGGCGAACTCCGACCATTTACTCCGGCGACCTACTCCGGCCATCTACTCCGGCCACCTACTCCGGCCACCTACTCCGGCGACCTCCGGCCACCTTCTCCGGCGATCTCCGGCCATCTTTTCCAGCGATCTCCGGCCACCTTCTCCGACAACCTCCGGCCGCCGACCACCGGCCACCTCCGGTAGCCGACCACCAACCACCTCCTTCGGCAGTCGGCCTCCAGCCACCGGGCACCGCCTCTGACCAACAACCTCAAATGCCCTCCACTACTACTTCCCTCCGGCCACCTTCCCTGCAACCTTCGGCGACCTCCTCCGGTGACCTGTGCCAACCTCCGGCCACTTACTACAGCGAACTCCGACCATCTACTCCGGCGACCTACTCCGGTCACCTACTTCGGCGACCTCCGGCCACTTATTCCGGCGAACTCCGACCATCTACTCCGGCCACCTACTCCGGTGACCTACTCCGGCCACCTACTCCAGTGACCTCCGGCCACTTATTCCGGCGAACTCCGACCATCTACTCCGGCCACCTTCTCCGGCGACCTCCAGTCACCTACTCCAGCGACCTCCGGCCACTTACTCCGGCGACCTCCGGCCACCTTCTCCGGTGATCTCTGGCCACCTTCTCCGACAACCTCCGGCCGCCGACCACCGCCTCCGACCAACAACCTCAACTGCTCTCCACTACTTCATCCTGATCCTGTTTTCCTAATTTTTTAATTATACTGCTATATTCTTCTATGATTTTTTTTTATTTTGGTTACTCACCTAATTCACCATTTTCTTTAAGAATAAAATATTAGATAAATTAGTTTTTTAAAAATATAAAAATATTATTACAACAAATAATAAAAAAGTACCACATTTTTTTTCGCTTCAAATCACCAATTTTATTGGACCAGTCCTGCATAGCACATTATTGTCTTGTAACTTTGATGGCAACTAGCTCCTATTTTCATATATACTCATTTTTCCTTATCAAAACACCTTTTTTATCATTTAGAAAGCATACTTGGTTGAATTTTTTAGTTCTTTTTTTAGTTTTTTTCTGTTTTTGATTGATTTATTTATTTATTTGCAATTTCCGTCTCTTTGTGTAGCTCATATCTCGTCCAGATTATTAATGATTTCTGAAAGGATACGTTCATATGGACTCCTGAATGAGAAGGCATACATGTTTGCATTTCTTGTAAACAGACTCAATTGGCCTGCTACGAACAGTACCTCCACCAAACGACGACCTCAACCCCAAGCTGTAAGAATATATATATTCTATATGACTTATGTATCTTTATGTTTAATTATAAAGTTTAAGTTCATATTAACGTTTATGAATTTTAATATATAATACGATATCGTGATGGATCGGTTTCGATTAGTGATTAGAATTGGATGTATTGATAATCCTCATTCCTTACCAATATTTATAATTAATATCTTTCTATGTTATTCGTATATATGATAACGTGTAATTAATATGCAGTATTATATTAATTACATAAAAGGTTGAGATACATATGTTATTAAATGGCCGTTCAAGTAAGTGACGGTTACGTACATGGATTGTTACGTTGGTTCACTAGTGACTTTTAGTCACATATATAAAAAATGAACGAACATCAGATTAATGATGTCGTAACAAAAGAACAACAAAAAGAAACATAGAAAGAGAGAAGAGTGGGGATTCTTTGTCCATCAAAAGAATCATAAGAGAGAAAGGTCAAATGGAGGAGAAAATCAATTTGAATACTTGGATTCTCATCAAGTATAATCAAACAATGGATCAAGGTTAGTGTTTCTTCTTCTCTAAGAAAGTGTTTATGGTTGAATTAAATTAAGTCTAGATGATCTTTGGGAAATATAGATTTCATGAATATAGAAATCTAAATTTATATTTGGTACCAGAGCCAATCTAGATTTGTTTAACTCACTAACCAACGTACGTCATGAATCAATGCAACCGATCAAGGCACGTATGTATAAGTAACGCCATTTTCTTCTAAATCGTTTCATGCATGCATTGAAACGACCTGACCCGTTTTTTTTAAAATAATAAATAATCATAATAATAATAATAATAATAATAGTAATAATAAATACTCTACAACTAGTGGTCACTTATCCAATAGCCACCTATCCACAAACACTCAACCGCGGATAACATAAACCATAACATTAAACCAATAAATATCCTATAATTAAATAACCAATATTCAAAGTATAACAATTCCAATAACCAAATATCAGGAAACATAGAACCAGTAACCTATCAATGTTCTAATGACCCAAATCTAGCAATCTAGCAATGCCAGACAACAACCAATCGAGTTCCTAGAACATTCTCTTCTTCATTGCCTTGATTCCACGATCACACTTTGCCTTTACCTGCACCAAAAACACAAATTGAGATGCATGAGTATTTGATAAACACTCAGTGAGGCAATCCTCTCATCTACTGGGCTATACACACAATCAATAATATCTCTACATGCCACAAACAACAAACAATAAAACAAACCAGGCAATATACAAAGTATTGCATCATCCGTCGCAACTGAAGAAGGGTGTCGACCGACACCAGACCCAGCATGCATCCTTTGCAGCAAAACCCAGCCATAACAACCACGAAAACCATAGAAAACTCAAAGGAAACAATCACATAAGCATCACATCACATAAAAACTAGAGATCTTAGCTTAGATAAGCCATGGTCATGCACTCACCTCTTTGCAGGAAGATTCTGACAACCAGCAACGAATCCAACCCTCCTAGCAAGCTTCTAACACCTTCCTAGCCTTGGATCTCCCAAGAACAGCCAACGATCTTCTCAAAAATCACCAAAATCTCAAGAACACTTGTTTTCTCTTATTTTCTCTCAAAACAATGAAGCGGCGAAAAAAAAATAAACTTCCAAAACCCTTTATGTCGACAAATCCTTTAAATAGCTCGGTTAAATGGTTTTCCCCTAAACAAACCAACCAAAATTTGACAATTAAATCAATCTGGTCGAACCAGATACTATTGGTGTCGACCGACACAACCCTTGGTGTCGATCGAGACCCATCCACAAAATGCAGAGTTTTGGTTCGCGAATGTTACAATTCTCCCCCACCAACATAGATTCGTCCTCGAATCTCTAACAACCATCATCCAAGGAATCCCATGCAACCGTCTCCACGGCCCGCACTCCTCCGACCGATCTACGGAAGGTCACCTCTAGAAGATAGACTCACGTGTCAGACATTATTTGCTCTCGACTTTTGGACTTTCCTGTACTCATAGGTCTCAACCTAGAGTTTTTATTGCCTCCTCATCAGGCCGAAGCCTGCATGCCATAATATTGGCTCCTCATCGGGCCTAAGCCCGCATGCCATAATGTAAAAGGAAGTCCAATACTCGTCTCTTGGGTTCCTACCCTACAGCACACCCCCGGATCGTCATCCAAAGTCGATATACCAACCATACTCTCAAGCCACAAAGTCTTAGAGTTTAGGGCTTCCCCTAAACCAACCACGCAAACCGGACGATTAAAATCGAATCTATCGAACCGTCCGCAAGTGGTGTCGATCGACACCATAACCAAAATTCCAGAAATTTGTTCGCGGGTGTTACAATTCTCCCCCACCAATAATGGTTCGTCCTCGAATCCCGCAACATCCTCCCTCCACCAAGGACCCCCGTGCAACCGTCACCACGGTCCGCACATTCTCTGACCGGACTGAACATCATCAGCCAAGACCTTCCGTACAACCACGTGACCCAATGGTCCACATAACCCTGACCCCACAAGTCAGCAAAACTGAAAAACACGAGATCTAACCCAACCTACGAGGTTTACATCCAGCCACTATGCTCATACCAACGTTCTGGACATTGTTTGCTCTCTCATTCACACATTCTCAGGTTGCAACCCTCAAATTGCACCGCCTGCACTCTCAGACCGTCGTCCTCGAGTCATACCGTTTCACTCTTAGATAGTCACCCTCAAGATCTCGGTACCAGGGGAACTACTCATCCCCTCCAGGGAACTAATCATCCCCTAGGAGAACTAATCCTCTCTTCTGACGCTCTCAGGGTCGCAACCCGTCAAGCTCGCGGTGCACCAGGGGAACTAATCATCCCCTCAGGAGAACTAATCATCTCCCTAGGAGAACTAATCATCTCCTCTGGAGAACTAATCATCTCCCCAGGAGAATTAATCTCCTCATGAGCAATGTCCTACCAACCACCATATTCCCTCCCGGAATATCACCACCACCATGACCACTATTCAGGCGAACTCTAAAATATCTCAACCAATCGGGTGTTTACACACGCCCTTTCGAAAAATAGACAAGTTCTAACTATTCATAGAGCTTTCTATTTGCAGCCGCACTTTCCATAAATAGGCAAGCTTTAACTATTCATAAAACTTCCCATTTAGAAAATGCACATTAACTTAGCACCGTGACATCACCAATCAAAAATCCATGAGAACTGATCATCTCAACTAAGACCACTCTTCAGGTCATCCATTAGACATTCCCGCCACTCCAGAATTTCACATCCCCTTTCCAAAAATAGATAAGTCCTAACTATTCACATAACTTTCCATTTTTAGAAACTTTCTATTTATGGAAAGTTTCCATATATAGAAATCGCATAATCCTTCAACCCACTATACCTCAGGATTCCATAAGAACTAATCATCTTATTAAATCCTCTTCAGCAACATTGTCAGTAGATCCGCAAAACGGTCATCTGGGTCTGAGCAAAACCTGTTGTCACACTCACAGCATCTGCTGGACCTCCAACAACACTAGTAAGAACCTCAGCCACACAATTGGCTAAACATCCCGCCACAAAGGCCACACAAGCCCCTCCAAGGCTCACAACCGCTAAAAATGGACAAATTCTAACTCCCATAAACCTTTCCATTTTTAGAACTTTCCTCTTTTGGACACTTTTCACTTATAAAAACTTCTATTTCAAGAAACTTTTCTTTTCTGGAACTTTCTATTTATGGAAACTTTCCATTTCACAAACGCAGAAACATTCATCCATCACGCATCAAAATTTCATAAGAACTAATCATCTTATTAAATTCTCAAATGCAACAAACATTTACAATTCCAAAACGCAGAAAACTTAACAAAACCAACGAAAACGGAAAGAATATAAACTCCAGGATTGGTGCTTGGCCCTTCCATCGGCTACACCCCTCCCATTGTCAACTGCTGCAACTTCGGATACTGAGGCCTGATATGTCCAACCTCCTTGCAGTAGAAGCACACTCGAATGTTCGCTTGCGTCTCGCTCCTCTCGGGACAGCTTGCCAACATGTGATCCATGCTCCCGCACCCGTAGCATCCCTGACCACCTTGGTTTGCCACCATCGTCTCTTCCCGCTTCCTCTTATGCCTTTGCTCCAACTTGCTACCGTTGCTCCGAATGCTGGGGTCCAATGTCTCCTCTGTCTGAACGGTAGGGCTAACAACCATAGCCTGCACCCTCAAGTCATCCTCTATCTCAGCTGCAGTCTCTACTAGCTCTGCCCTCGTAGCGTAAATCCTCCCTCTGCAATGGACCCTCAAGTCCTCACGAAGCGCCCTCATGAACCTCCTGATCTGAGCGACCTCAGACTCCATTGCCCGACCACCATACATCAGAAGCCGACTGAACTCCAAGTCCAGCTCCTGCACCAACCGTGTCCCCTGAGATAATTGAAGGAATTACACCTCCAACCGGTCTAATGCCTCTCTCGGAAAGTACTTGCGGTTGAAATCCTCCACGAAGTCCGCCCAAGTCATCTCCCTCTGCACTCTCCTAGCAGCCACTGATCTCTACCACACCTGAACATCACCAATCAGGTTGTGAACCCTATGTCCACCCAAAACTCCTCAGGACATCTGAGAGTCAGGAAGTTACGTTCCACACTCGTCCTCCACGCATCTCCAACAGTAGGATCCGAGCAGTATCAATGTTATGCATCTCCCTCAGCATAGACACATAACGAGCATGAGCTCTCACATCCGCAGCCACTGGCTGCTGCTCCTCCACCACCACTGGTGGCACCACCTGAGCTTGAGCTGGATCCACTCCCGGTATCCGCTCCAAAAGCTGTGTCAACAAGCCCGCCAGATCTACACCTCCTACAGGGGCGCCACCTGCTGGGATTCCTACACCCGGAACCCTAGCTGCACCGCCCACTCGAGCACCGACACCGCCCACACCGACCCCCTTGGCGCCTACGGTCCTATCAATACCACCACCGGCAACACTCATGGAAGTCCTGCGACTCGTTAACACCCTCAGCTGTCACACTCAGCTCAACAGACTCACTAACTGTTGGGACTCTTCCCCTACCACGACCACGACTGCGTCCCCGACCATGTCCGCGTCCACGACCTGCAACAGCTCCACCCTTAACCATCTGCACTACCCAGAACAGAAAGCTAAGCACACCATTTTAAAACCGCACACAAAGCAAACATCTTACCGTGGAATCTCATTGAAGGCTTGAAGAGGATGATACTAGGACTCCATGCCACAAACAAATTGACTAACTACTCATAATCAATTTCGATTCACACAACAACATGCATCCAACAACAGGAAAACAATTCAACCAATTAAATTCCCTAACCGCTCTAAACCATCCTAGAACCGTAAGGGCTTTGATACCAATATGAAACAACCTGATGTGACCCCAGGTCGCGACTCGCTCATGCGGATGTACGGATGTACGGACGGACGCGTCGGACGGCCAACGGACGCAAACTGGGTCGGCTCAGAACAAGGTTGGTTGGATGGACGTGAATGGCCGAGGAGATACTCGACTCGGCAATCTCCGGAAGAGATGGACAAACGAACGCTGCGTACGGACGGACGGACGGTGATTCGAATGAACGGTCGGACGCGGCGGCTGAATGGACGGCGAGCAGTAGGACGAGGAGGGATAGAGATTCACGAGGAGATACTCGACTCGTTCGATCTAAGTAGAAGCGGATGGAATCGGACGCTGCGTACGGACGAACGGTCGGACGCAGCTCGGACGGACGGGTGGATCGATGCGATGACACACGAGAGATGGCTCGGCTCGTGATACGGTCGAACTAGGGGATTACAAACCCGGTTCATGAATCTCCTAGGATTTCTCAAGAGCCAAGTCCCGGACTTGGGCTAAGGAGAGGGTTGAGACCAGAAACAAAGATTCACTCTTTGGGAAAATTATTTTCTATATTCAAGTCTACCTTTTACAATGAGGGTTTAGTCCTTTATATAGGGAAGGCTTACATATGGGATACACTAAAACCCTAGACACGCGGCCAAAGCTAAGGAACACACATGTCCCTAAAAGCAAAAGCAAAAGAAATTCAAAACAAAGACCAATCCAACGGTCATAAGAGAGTTCCATGTGGATAGGATCTTCACTTCCTTGGCCCATTGTCTTGTCAATGAAAGTTTCCAAGTCATGAGCCAAGCGGGAACGAAGTGCAGATGCACTATAGCTTGCTGACTCGTTAAAACCCCTTCGGTAAACCAATTGGGACAAACCCAAAGTATGAAAAAGAGTACAGCTCCTTCTAATGACTTAGGGGTGTCTTCATGCTTGCGTGATGGTGAAGACACACAAATCAAGCTTCCCAAAGCTGGTCGCACCCAAGGCTCTTCATTGGTGATGCATACCATGATCCCTTGGTGTAGTGGTTGGAACTTGGCTTGTTGGATAGGTATCCCTTGGAACGCGCATTAGATGACCTTGCCCTGCTCCCCTTGATAATCCTACGAGGCTTTTTGATGCTATGTTAATGATCCGGGCCAAGTTCCATGCCCTTACGAAAGCTGATGATTGATGGCACCATCGATCCGGTTCATACCGCGGTACGGCCAGGACCCGGGTTCCATCATTCCCTCCCCCTTGAAAAGGTTTTGACCTCAAAACTCTGCCCAAAACCTGGATCAAAAAGGAAACCAAATCAGCAGCATCAGAGTTCTACCACGGTTTCATTTACCGGGATCAAAAGCAAAGAGTAAGGCCTTAAGAGAAAAGGATAAGACTTCCCTGGTAAGGCCAGTGGCATTGGTCGCTTTGACCCCTTCATGAACCTTGGTAGCTTGCTCACACTCTCCAAGATGTCCCACTTTGTTCCTTGTAACAAGACCAACGATGCCACCAATATCGCCGATCTGTTCTTCCGCGAAGTAGTAAGGCTGCACGGCCTGCCCTGCACGATCGTGTCCGACCGAGAGCCCAAGTTCCTAGGTCACTTCTGGAGAACCTTGTGGAGGAAGCTAGGCACGCGGCTTTTGTATTCTACCGCGTGTCACCCGCAAACAGACGACCAAACGGAGGTCATCAATCATACCCTTGGAGCACTATTGCGAACCACTGTGAGCGGTAACAGGAAAAACTGGGTAGAGTGCCTGCCCTTGGTGGAGTTCGCGTACAATCTGGCTGTTCACCGCACTACCAAGAAGTCGCCGTTCGAAGTCGCATACGGTTTTAAACATCTTACCCCCATGGACGTGCTACCTTTACCACCCGACGAAGTAGTGAACAAAGACGGAGAAAGCAAGGCCGAGCTAGTGAAGAAGATTCATGCGGATGTGAAGGCCATCATCGAGAAGCAAACCAAACATTACGCGCAAACGGCCAACAAAGGCCGCAAGACCATGGTTTACAAGGAGGGCGACTTGGTGTGGCTACATTTGCGTCCAGAATGGTTCCCATTGAAGAGGAAAGACAAGCTAAGCTCACGTGGAGATGGCCGTTCCGAATACTCGAGTGGGTCAACGACAACGCCTACCGCCTCAAGCTACCAGGTGAGTATTTGACATCGACATCGTTCAATGTGTCTAACTTAGCCCCGTTTGATGTAGGTACCGAGGAAGATGTTTTGAGGGCAAAACCTTTTCAAGAGGGAGGGAATGATGGAACCTGGGACGACGGCCAGGACCAGGAAGCGTATCAGGACGAAACTGGACAGGAAGACACGGACGCAGCCGCGACCGGATCAAGACAGCCATCGGCCACTGCACCAAATCTGACGCCCGGAGCGACCACAAGGTGCCGAACAGCAGCCAGGGCCGCCAAAAGGAAGTGTCTCGTGTTTGTCCAAGCATTCGTCCGAGAGCAAGAGGAGTTCGAGCATGGAGCTAGTCAAGCCGCCGGACGGCCGACCGAGGTTCCTTTCTCGGTCTTCACCATTACCCAAGGGTGAAGACCGCCAAGTCATTAAGGGAAGTAGTATTCTTTTTCCTACCTTGGGTCTGTCCTAATGGGTTTACCAAGGAGGTTTTAACGAGGCTACGAACCTTAGTGCATGGTCACGACCGTGGACCACCCCTGGCCACGTGGCCATCCTATCTTTTGTTTTATTTCTTTGTGACCATTTGTTTTAAAAACTTGTTTGGACGCTGCGTTTTTATTTTGGCCACGTGTTTAGGGTTTAGGAGGTTCCCTTGTAATGGCTAGCCTATTTAAAGGACCTAGACCTAAAAATGTAAAGGCAGACTAGTAATAAAAATCAAATTTGTTCTTTTATCTCTCTCATTTTCAGTGATTGAAACGAAACCCTAGAAGCTTCTCAAACCGGGTTTGAAACCTTTTAGCTTGGCCGTATCACAAGGAGATCCATCCCTTGCGTGTCGCTTCATCGATCCACCTTCGACCTTCATCAATCAAGAGGCTAACGAGTCGAGCATCTCCTCGTGAACCTCTTCCGCCTCTATCCTCACCGTACCGAGAGCCTAGCGAGTCGAGTATCTCTTCACGAACCTCTCTCCACCTACTTGGTGTCGATTGACACCGACTCTGCAACACAATTCGCACGAAGCCGAAAGTCGAAGAACCGCTTCCCAAAACCTCCAGATCGTCCGAAACTCATACAAAACTCCTTGAAACTCATAGAAACCCACATCCAACCACAAAGACACAAGAATACAGCACAAACAACAATAAAACAAGCAAAACAAAGGATTCTCAGGCTTAAGTCAGCCATGGTCATGCACTCATCTCTTTGCAGGAAGATTCTGACCAACAGCAACGAATCCAACCCTCCTAGCAAGCTTCTAACACCCTCCTCGCCTCAGACCTCCCAAAAACAGCCAAGGATCTCACAAATCTCTCTCAAAAACGTTTTCTCCTTCTTCTCTCTGTTTCTCTGTCAATAACGGCTAAAAGGACGAAATAAGTCGAGTTCCCCCTTTTAAACTCGAGTTTAGGGCTTCCCCTAAACCAACCACACAAACCGGATGATTAAAATCAAACCGATCGAACCATCCGCAAACGGTGTTGACCGACACCCTAACCAAAATTCTAGATATTGGGTCGCGGGTGTTACAATAATCAAGATGAACCATATGACGATGGAACCAATCCATCCCAAGGATAACATCATACAACTCTACTGGACTGATAAGCAAATCTGCTGGCCACGACTCCCCTACGATCTGAATATTAACTCTCCTCGCTCATCCAATAACTCTCAGAAACTTGCCTCCCGCAACTCTGACAACTCCCGCACGCTCTCTGGGTTCTCCTCTGATATCAGCACTCTCTGCACACTATAGAGTAATGAAGCTATGCGTAGATCCAGTATCGAATATAACTGTAACATCCAAACCCAAATTTAGGGTGGGTGTCGATCAACACAACTAAATTGAGGTCGTTCGGTTTGTTTTGAATTTGCTCGGTTTTATTTGGTTTAGGTTTGGAGAGAAAACAAGTATTAGAAAATCAGAATTAAGTGATTGGCTGAAAACCCGAAGACTTGTCATTTCTTGATGAACTTGCACAAATGACTTCTGACCAGCTAAGTGTTTGTGCACTCCAAGACCTCCACGAGTAGAGTTTCTGCCCTGTGAAGCATTCTCACTTTTCTCAATAGCATCAGTGGTGTCCCAATGTGCCCACATCTCAGCCCATAATGTATCACGAATCCATGGTGGTTGTACACCAGTCCCCTTTGCTTGATTAACAATGCCTTTCATCCGTTTCTTGGCAATCTTCAAGAAACCTTCTTGAAGATTAAGTTAGCAATTAAACTTCCCCTACATCACACAAACAACTAAGTTAGCAACGATTCTAAGTCATACATAGAGTAAACAATAGCATGTTGTGAAAGATTCTACATTACCGCAAATGTCCTGAAGTATCTCTCTTGAATGGGTATTGGAGTCACCTTCCAACTGTAGTAAGGCCCATCAAACTTCCTCCTAAATATTCCAGCAATCTCTCGAGACAGCCTCCCTTTGTGTCTGTTAAACCTGTTACAAAAACTGAGTAATAGTCCATATAAAAAACAATAATAACAACTGAGAACATGTTGTTGTACAACTTCTGGAGGAGGAGGCGGTGGTGGAGGAGTTGGAGACTATGGCTGTTTCCTCGGAGGTAACAGTGAAGGAGGGCTTTGATGTGAATGGTTCCCAAACTGTATCCTCGGCGGAAACTGTAAAGGAAAATCTTGTTGCGAATGGGTCCCAGAATGTGTCGTTGATGGGTTGGACAAGTGAGAAGAAGCTATGTGAGCACTGACACCTCTGGTGGCGTTTTGACCATTGAATGTCCTTACACCTGACGCAGTCCTGCTTCCACGACCTCTAGACTTACTACCCTTAAGAACCATTAGAACAATATAGAAACGAGATGAATAAAATGACAAAAGAATGGGAGAGAAATTGCAAATTGAGAGAGGAGAGAGTTGAGTGTTATAAACCCTAGATCGAGTTTGCCTAATTATAAATGAAGAGAAGTCGTTTTAGTTTACCTAGTTATTAATGAAGGAGAGTCACTATTTGGACGCAAACGAGTCGCATAGTAAATTCACTAAAACGAGTCCTTATGTAGTGGCAACGCAGTCGCAACTTGTGAGCATTTTGAGACTACCTAATATACATCACAAAATAAAAATCTTGAATTCTACACAGTAAGAACAAAATTCTTTATGTAAATACTTAAGGAAAACTCATAGTAGTATTATAAAGTATATGTAATAATAAGATTTAGTAAAACATTGTTTTCATCACTTATTTTTGAAAATTTTCTTCATTTCAACCTATTCTCATAAAAAAATATGTAACACTGAAGATAAATTTAGAACTTATAGATGTTTAGTTTATAGTCATTGAAATTTAATACTTTGAGAAAGTTATGATTGATAAGGTAGAGCAAAACAAAGCATAAACATCAACCTATACATGTAAATGAATCTCAAATGTGAAATTTCAAAATAAAAATATTCAGAGTGGGCAAACAGTCTTAAAGGAGTAGCTAAATCAGGTGTTAGTCGCAATATCGTTGCAAATTGGTCTCTAATCGGTCGCAGAAGAGTGAAAAATTGTCGTAGTCCTAATTTAGTGGCAAAGCAGTCACAACTTGTGACCATTTTGAGACTACCTAATATACATCACAAAAAAAAAATCTTGAATTCTACACATTATGAACAAAACTGTTTATATAAATCACTAAGGAGAACTCGTAGTAGTATTATAAAGTACATGTAATAGTAAGATTTAGTAAAACATTGTTTTCATCACTTATTTTTTAAATTTTTTTTCATTGTAACACATTCTCATAAAAAAACATGTAACACTTAAGGTAAATTTAGAACTTATGGATGTTTAGTTTAGGGAAAAAACCCGAAAAATACGCCATCTAATTTTTTTTGGCCGTTTAATTCCTCTAGTTATTAAATTTCCCGAAAAATACTTGGTTTAATTTCAGTTGTCTTTTAAAACCTTCATCTTATTAACATGGGTAGATTCATACTTAAATCAAATCGACTCTTAACTCTAATACTAAAATTGTTAACCATGGTTAAAATTTAACACCCACGTGTTTACCTAAAGAAATCTAATTACACTGTTACCCTTCTTCTACTACTCTTCAATAACACAAAATCGATCTCGAGTTTGAGAGAGGAAGAACCCTAAAATTTCAAAAAAGCAGATTTGGTGGTTTGAGAGAATGGCTTCGCAAAGTTCACGGTCTGATGCGACTTCGAGCCGGAGCTGGGGTCCTCTTTGCAGCACGTGTGGCAGAGTTACAACTGTTGCCAAGTCATGGACCAATGACAATCCGGATAGAAGATTCTATAAATGTGTTTACCATGGATTCTGCAGTTGGGCAGATGAGCACTCACCATATGGGTGGCAGAAGGTGAGCTTACTAGAGGCAAGAGATGAGATCAAGCAACTGAAAGAATCTGTTAAGGCAATGACTGAGCAAATGGTGAGTGGTTTCAACACCGATTTACTGAAGACAGAGGATGAAGAGAAAAAGAAGCTCGAAATTTCAGTGATGGCAGCTAATGAAAAAATGCTTCGACAGTTCTTGTTGTTGTCTTGGGGTGGATTCATTGTTGTAATTGGGTTGATTCTTGCAATGGGGAAGTAGGTTACGACTATGGATGTAAATTTCATGGTTGATGCATTTTAAGTTGTTTTGAGTATCCTTATCTATGGATGTAATTGTACTCTTATGAATGAAATCCAAAAAACTTGAAATCCAAAAATCTGAAATCCAAAAAACATCTAATGTCATTCGTAGCCGATGGTTTGAAAATACAAGGATCCCTCCACCAAAAACAATCAGGATCCTATGATAAGAAAGACATCATCCTACTCTTAATCATACTACAAGTTATAGTTGGTACACAAAAGACTGGTAGAGACTGGTCTTAATACTAATCCGACCTTTTCTCAGGTTGCCAAACGTCAAACACCTTATCAGACCAAGGTGACATAAAAAACACAGGCGGCTTAGAGACGGTCTCCTTCTTGCTTCATCTCTGAATAATTTACCAATTACACCCTGTTTCAACATCCTTGCTTTCCCACTCACAGAATGATTATGGTTATCGACATAGGTTTTGACAGACCATTTCCCTATGCGCTTATCCACAGAACAATAAATCTTCCAGCTGCAATTCTCATGCCTGCATATAGCCGCCAACTGCGTCTGACCTCATTTACAGAGCTTCATATCGTAATTCATCTTCAATACATACCTTAAGAGCTGATCCTTGAACTCCTCTCCACTATGAAATATCTGTTTTATCCACAAGTATGGTGGCTTATCCTTGGAGTACTTTGCTCTAGATATCTCTTTCTCTTCGCGCTCAAAAGCATCCCATTCTTCGTCGGTGTCCATAGCAGGCTCAGGATGCTCAGCATCCACGCATTGCCTCTCAAATTATTCATCCTCTTCCTCTTGACGTCTCATGGCTTCTGCTTCTTGACGAGCCTCTTCCTCAGCTTGGTACCGAGCAGCTTCTGCATCAGCTTGGTTACGACCCTGATCCCCATCATCAGTTTCTCTATTTATTTCTTCGTAAAAAGCACTAAACAATGGATCATTCTCACCCCCAACTACTTCTTCAACTGGATCATCTCCCTGAGCCTCGTGAACCTCATCACCTTTATCTACTTCAATGTCTTCATCACATACTGCATCAGCTTCAACATCACACTCCATCCGAGGCTGAGACAAAGGAAATAGTAAAGGTTGAGACACAGCTTGCTGAAGGAAGATGTCGACTTCGCCACCGATCATAGCTTCACTACACAACTTCCTAATCCCACTATCTTTGTCTTCCTCGATAACTCTTGCAGAAGACATGGTCTCGTGTGGTAGCTTGTACCATACTTGTTCGACAACCCCCGATACTTCATTGTCTCCGCAGAACTCGTCGAAGATTGACCACGTCATCAGTTCAGGATCAATTAACATATCTTTCGCCTCTTCTCCTCCAATGTAGACAAAAGATCCATCCTTCAACGAGACATCTCCTCTAAAGTGAATATTGAGTTTAATTTTCTCGAAACCACTGAAAAATAAACAAAAAAAATTGTTGATTAGGCATCGAAATACCATACCCAACCCAAAAAACTTGATCTAAACTACAAAAAATACAAAATCGGGACCCAAATGAATATATCTCCAACCCAGATAAAATCGCCATCCGTAAATTGCGAACCCTAAATCACAAAACCATAAAACTAGCAATTGAAATGAACGATCACTTAGTTAATACCCAGAAATCGGGACCCAGTTGAATACCCAGAAATTGCGACCCATAAATTGCGAACCCTAATTCCCGAAACCTAATCATTCAAATTGAAATTAACAATGGTTTCATACCTCATCTCTCAGTCGATTCTTGCAACGAACACACCACACAATCAAACGGCAACTATCATCGTAATCAATGGAATTCGGGATTTGATCTTGCAGAAGAAAAATCACTTTTTTTGAAATTTTAGGGTTCTTCCTTCTCTCAAACTCGAGATCGATTTGTGTTATTGAAGAGTAGAAGAAGAAGGGTAACAATGTAATTAGATTTCTTTAATTAAACACGTGGGTGTTAAATTTTAACCATGGTTAAGAATTTTAGTATTAGAGTTAAGAGTCGATTTGATTTAAGTATGAATCTACCCATGTTAATAAGATGAAGGTTTTAAAAGACAACTGAAATTAAACCAAGTATTTTTCGGGAAATTTAATAACTAGAGGAATTAAACGGCCAAAAAAAAATTAGATGGTGTATTTTTCGGGTTTTTTCCCGTTTAGTTTATAGTCATTGAAATTTAATACTTTGAGAAATTTAGTATTGATCAAAACAAAGCCTAAACATCAACCTAAACATGTAAATGAATCTCAAATGTGAAATTTCAAAATAAATAATATTTAGAGTGGGTAAACAGTCTTAAAGAAGTAGCTAAATCAGGTGTTAGTCGCAAATTCTTCAGATATCAGTCGCAATATTGTCGTAAATTGTGACCTCTTTGTTACTAAATAGGGGTAAAAATTTTGGATGCAAATAAGTCCTCAATATGCGACGTTTTTGTGACTGGTTATACCGACTATATAATGGGTCACAGAGTAGTCGCAAATGTGACCGTTATGAGACCAAGATATTTTCAACGGAAACTAGTCCTAATCGCTAATTTAAGACTCTTTTGTGACCTTTATGTTTCGTCGTTAATAAGCGACGTTTTTCTCTCCAATTTTTTGTAGTCTTTGAGTCATCACAAAATAGTCTCAAAAGCGTCGCCTTATTTTGCGACCGAGTAAGTACTCACAAATGGTAGTCCCAAATTGCAGGTTTTCTTGTAGTATCCACCAAGTAAAAACTTTGTGGTACCCTTTGAATTAATATCCAATCACTTCTGAAGTCTTCCAGTTGGTTTTGATTTCAAGTGCTTGCATCACACCGGTTTTGTCGTAGTAGCCATCAAGAGATACAAATATTCACTGTTTTGTTAATCTATCTCAAACTGCATGCAAAGAAATATAAGAATTACATTAATAAGGATTTGTAAACAGGTGACGATAACCTAAATATGTGATATGGGGATCCACAACATAATATGCTCCGAGTAAGTTTAAGTTTTATTAGCCACTATAGTTAAATTTATATGTTAAACATACCGTCTCAGTGACACCGCTACAGGAAACACCATGGATGGATCTATTTTTAGATTGTCCATAAAAAATAATGGTGGTTTGGGATTTAAAAACTTAGCTAAATTTAATTACGCTTTACTAGCTAAACAAGCTTGAGTAATCATCAAAAATCATGATTGTTTCTTTGCAAGAATGATGAAGGGTCGTTATTTTTGTGATGAATCTATATTAAATGCGAAAAGAGTTAACAAACCTTGCCATTCTTGCGGGTTACGATCTGCAGATACATTAAACAGTGAAAAAGTGCCTATTTCATATGGATTGGTGAGAATTCCTGCAGGAACAATTCTCCGGATCAGAAAGATTCTGAGAGTTAATATGCAGAGATTTACATTCGTTTACCAAAATGTGTATCAAAAGCTCATTGATCAATTATGATGGTGAACAAACAACAGAAGAAAGAAACCTCTACCAAAAGAAAGAGAAGCTCTTTGGAGACTTACTACCAACAACGTGAAGAAGAAGAGGATCTAATGGCTCTATTTCAGACCTGCAAGAAGGAGAAACTGGAATCACACATTCTCCTTTGGGCCACTAGATTTCAACATGTCGATTTTGTTTTAACTAAAAGAAATTGTAAATAAAGTAGCACATCTCCTAGCTAAATATGGATGTACAAATTTATTGTTTTATTCTGAATGTTTCTCTCTGCCTGTTTGGCTAATTGAACAATTGTATCACGACTTTTTGAATTCATAAATAAAATTATTATGCCGACCAAAAAAAAGTTAAGATGGCTTATATACAATATATTTATTAACTATCGAACTAGCTAGCGAGAGTCATATAAATATTTTAGACAAGAGTACTGAGACAATTATTTTGAAAAAGTAAAATAGTACTTAGACATCCTATGAATCCTGCCTTATTCAACTATTCATCCTTAACATTTGAAAAACTCTTAAGTCTAACAAACAGAGTACTGAGACATGGTGTGTGAATGAAACAAACAACATGATTATTAAAATAATTTACATGAGATTACAGTTATAGAAAAAAATAACAATTTCATTTGTATATACCCGAAAATATGCATGGTTATAATAGATCATAGTTTTCCTGCAAATATGGCTATCCAAAAAAAAAAAAAAAAAAACAAATTATGACAATTTAAGACCATTCAAGAAAAAAATACAATCAATATAAGAATTCAGGTTATAAAAGGTAATACCTGAAATTAATTAGAATCAAATTTGTTGATTGATTCCTCTGGTCATGATAACTACATTAAAGAATTATATATATAAATCTCATAAGATTATAATATAATTATCAAAATTTAAATCTAAACCAAAAAAATCATAATAATATACCTCTTTTGAAAGGTGGACCAACAACATTCAAAGGTGTATAATTTATGGATTTTGGTTTCCAAGCAACCTCTGCATGAACAAGAAAATCATCAAATTTAAAACTTTAACCAAAAAAGCATAATAATATACTTTTTTTGAAAGGTGGACCAACAACAATCAAAGATTTATGATTTGTGGATCTTGCTCCAAGAAACCACTACACGAACAGAAAAATAGAAAAGAATAGTAAGATAAATCATAAAAAAAACACAAAGATCGGAATACAAATATAAATTCGAGAACATGATAAAAGAATTATTAAAAATTTTAAAACTATAAATTCAAAAGAAAAGTGTTTTTTTTTCTTTTTTGAGTTATGGTTAAAACAAACGATAATATTGTATTTATATCCGTAAAGCACCTATCTTTTTAGCACATCTCCTAGCTAAATATGGATGTACAAATTTATTGTTTTATTCTGAATGTTTCTCTCCGCCTGTTTGGCTAATTGAACAATTGTATCACGACTTTTTGAATTCATAAATAAAATTATTATGCCGACCAAAAAAAAAGTTAAGATGGCTTATACGATATATGTATTAGCTATCGAACTAGCTAGCGAGAGTCATATAAATATTTTAGATAAGAGTACTGAGACAATTATTTTGAAAAAGTAAAATAGTACTTAGACATCCTATGAATCCTGCCTAATTCTGTAAAGGTATAGAGGTTCACACCACAGACTTCCGCTTGGAAAACGCCAAGCTAACGCTTCTTTATTTATTCTTATAAAACAAATCAATGATTACAAGAACAAATCTAAGCACTCTTCTCTTTTTTATCTAACTAACCCTAGTATAGATCTAAGAGAAGAACAACACTCACCTTCTTAGTTATTGTTTGCTTAGCTTCAAAGTATACAATCTCTCACAAAAGGTTTCAAAGTGTTAAAAAACCTATGACTAAATTCTCTGAGTCTTTTATACTTAACAACTCAAAACCCTAACAAGAAGATCTTCAAATCTTCGTCTAAGGCAAATACTTGTACGCCAAGGTCTCTCATTCCTTAATCGTCGAGTGAGATATTCTTCGAACATCTTCTCCGAATATCTTCTCTCCCAATTCAGCTTTATCTTCATACACAGACACATCAGCTACGCCTCCTTGTCAAACCTCACTCATCCGTTCCTAGGTACAGAGTCCTGTGTCCCCACAGCTCCTTGTTCCAACAGCGCTCTGCTACTGCAACTGCATCTTCAATCTCCCCCTTTTTGACTCAGGTTGATAATCAAGCAACTGATGCATCCAAACCTGAAAAAACGAAAAGACACACAGAGACACAAGACACAACCCAGAACAATAGAAACACAAATCCATCATAAAAAGACCAAAGCCTGGTTCAAACTTATTACAAACCAAAATAAACAGATCAGTCTATGGTAAATGACCAGCAAGTTCAATAACCAAAACAAAAAGGGAAACATAAAAAACACCTGTTCCCCCACAAAAACATAATCCCGCTCCCACACAAACATTAAACCCCTTCAATCATCAGACTCTGAATCCTCATCTCCCCCTGCTTGGTTAGCACAAATGAGTCAAAAACAGTCGAAAGAAGGAAAATACAGGCAATTGAGTCAAGAGAAAAATTACTTGCAGCAAGAGCTTCTTGCAGAATACGAATAGCCCGACGCATGGCTTTCCGATCAGCCGCCGAGTCAGACTTAGACGGCACACGCGAAAATTCAGGTGCCGAGACCTTTGCTGCATCCTTACGTGGAGGTGGTTGGCGCTCAATAGAAACAGGATGCTGAGCCTGAAGCAGCTAGTTGATCAAGCTGGGAAACGGCAACCGAAACGTCGACTGGGCTTGCAGACCAAGCTAGAGGATCTGATCATAAACCAACCAGCCAAAATCGAATGGAATCTGATGCATGATCATGTAGATGATCATCGCCCTACCTGTGGAGATATAACCATGATTGGCAGTAGGAGACCAGTTGCTGCAACAGAGCTTGTGCAGCTCCTTGATTGTCGAGTTTCGGACAACCGCAGGGACCAACTGTTTGCTCTGTTTGACCTTCCCGTCTGACAAGCCAAATCCTCCTCTAAAATTCCCGCCGTCCGTCGTCGTTGCTCACACAGATCCACTGATTTTAGACCGAACAATGCATTGATTCGAGCAGGGGAGAAGTCGTACACCCAGTCCCGCACAAGGACATCCACCGAGTCAGTGTACACCTTAACAGTTGGAAGATTAGCCTAGAATTCATGGACTGGACTGATTGAGAAGGGACTTGACAGTCCCATCATCACCAAGCACAGCACTGGCTTCTGGAGCCAGAATACGAGCAGAGAAGGAAGCATACCTGCGTGCAGCCTCGGCGAAGATAAACCGTTTCTGGTCGAAAGGAGTTAGAACAGGACCACGAACACGAGATTTGCTGGTACACGGTCGCTTGGCTTGGGCACCAGAGATGGATGATTCCGTGTGTCGTTTGCGAAGACGAGAGGACACACTCGAGCCAGGAACTTCAACTGACGGATCAGTGTCGGAGACTTCAACCACCGGGAAGTCGAGTTCATCTGGCTTCAGAGGAGGTGAGGCAGAGGAAGAGTCACATGCAACAGGGGATTGTGGAGGCTTAGACCGAGAGACAACTGGACCGTCACGCGAGGATGCCGTGGCTAATTCTTCAGGAATCTCCTCTGATTCAAGGCCGTCTAGGTTGTAGAGGACCATTGTTGTGCACGGTGGAGTCGTCGGATTTGCCTCTGAGGGAGTTGAGTCGCCACCACCCGGTTGATGTTCCACAAGAGCGATGTCCTGCCTGGGTTGGACGAAGCGCTGCAGACCACTTAGGATGGACTTCATCGCTGCAATGTGGTTAGTACCGATTGGCAAGAGAAATAGGAAAACAAGATGATCAAGAAGAAGAACAGAGAGGATTGAGCAATAGACTGTTCAAATTCTCAAGAAGGATGATGTGTGAAAACCCTAGACATCGATCCTCTTATATACATCTCTTAAAGGGCCTAATTGGGCCTTGGAAAGAGCTTAGTGCATGCATCTCTAGATTCCGACCCAATTCCCTGCATCCACTCTACAATACTTAGTGCAATAATGTTTAGATAGAACACTCACATAATCAATTACAGTGCATTGAGCAAATCATCCAGAATTCACAGAGCATTGTTCAGGGACCCAGAAAGATATTGATCCATGGCATTTTTTTTTTTTTTTTTTTTAAATTTTTGTAAAAAACAAAATATACATATGAATCATACCTGGAAACCTTCGCTTGTGAAGTCATGCCAACATTTCTCAAGGAACCCACATCAAATACTACCACAACCTCTTGAATTACCAGAGGATAATAGTCGACACAATGGATAGACTTTCACACTGTCATGCCTTCAATCCTTTTAATGCCATCCAAACATGTATAGGCAAAGGAAATTCTTTGGAGAGGTTAAGAAGCAAAACCCCCTTTTTTGTTTTTTTTTTTTTTTTTTTTTTTTGTTGAACACTTCTTCTCTGATGTTGAGAATGCTTTGTATCACACCTTCATTGTTCTTCGTAGATCTTTTGGGATTCAGTAATATCACTTGACTTTTCAACCACTGAATCGATCTCAAGCCGCTGATGCAAACACAGGGCTTTGTCTCTCCTCAGCTCTTTGACCTCCTAAGAACATGACAACGTTTTACAGGAGCATGGATCGGCATGACAGGCAGCTATTTTCCACATAGTCTTTAAGCATGAAGCAACCATTAATCTTTTATATATCCTAGGATTTCCATGATCTGATTTGAAGTGTGTCCATATCAAGCAGTCAACACAACTAAAAAAAAGATTAGATTTCACAGATCCCAATGGACTTTCGCAGATTAATAAATCTGTTAAAGCCCAATGATCCCTCTGAAACTCAGTATGCACATGATCAATCTCAATCAGTTTCGCCTCAACCAATTCATGAATGAAGTGATGTCGAATATCTATTTGTTTAGTTCGTGAGTGTTGAACACGATTTTTTGAAATGTTAATTGCACTTTGATTGTCACAATGAATTAAGATGGAGTCAGAAACAATACCATAATCAGCAGCCATCTGTTTCATCCACATTAGTTGAGTGCAACAGCTACCCAAGGCAATGTACTCCGCTTCAGCAGTTGACAGAGATACACTGTTCTGTTTTTTGCTATGCCACGAGATTAGATTGTTACCCATAAAGAAGCAACCACCACTTGTGCTTCTGCGATCATCCACTGAACCTGCCTAGTCTGCATCACAGTAACCTGTTAGACTAGTGGTTGTATCCTTGGTGTAGTAGATTCCCAGTTCCACTGTGCCTTTAATGTACTTCATGATCTTCTTTACTGCCAGAAGATGTGATTTTTTAGGCCTTGCTTGATATCTTACACACACACCAACAGCTAAGCAAATGTCTGGTCGGCTCGCAGTCAAGTACAGAAGACTGCCAATCATCCCTCGATACAGCTTTTCATCCACATCTTCCCCCGTTTCGTCCTTTGAAAGCTTGTCATTTACTCCCATAGGTATCTTGGCTTCCTTGCTGGTAGTGAGACCGAACCTGGTTAACAAGCTCCTTGCATAAGTGCTTTGAGAGACAAAAATGCCTTCAGCTGACTGTTTAACCTGCAAACCCAAAAAGTAGGTTGGTTCACCACACATACTCATTTCCAACTCATCGGTCATATTCCGCACAAACTGATCAACCAGTTGCTGGCAGGTCGGTCCAAAAACAATGTCATCCACATATATTTGAACGAACATCATGCCTTTGTCGAGACTCAAAACAAACAAAGTCTTGTCCACACTTCCACGAACATAGCCTTGATCTGTGAGAAACATTGTAAGTCTCTCATACCAAGCTCTAGGTGCTTGTTTGAGTCCATACAGAGCATTCTTCAGTCTGTACACATGTTGCGGATACTGTGGATCTTCGAAGCCTTTAGGTTTCTCGACATATACTTCTTCTTGAAGGACCCCATTAAGAAACACACTCTTAACATCCATTTGATGCAGTGTGAAATTTAGAGCACAGACCATTCCAAAAAACAACCGAATGGACTCCAATCTTGCAACAGGTGCAAACGTCTCATCAAAGTCAACTCCTTCTACTTGAGAGTAACCTTGAGCAACAAGTCGTGCTTTGTTCCTCACCACACACCTCTTTCCGTCACTTTTGTTCTTGAAGATCCACTTTGTTCCAACAACATTTACATCATTCAGTCGCCTTGTGAGATCCCACACATCACTGCGAGCAAACTGTTCAAGTTCCTCCTGCATGGCTGCTATCCAGAACTCATCTGCCATGGCTTCTGTGTGATTCTTGGGCTCTATTGATGAAACAAAACAGGCAAACTAGACTACTTTAGAATCCTGAGGCATTTGCTGAATGATTGATCGCTGTTTTTTCCCAGCTAAATGAAGAAAGTCGATCTGCTTTCCCCTAGTAACTCTTCCCCCCTGAATCTCACCATAACATCATTAGTGGAGTGATTCCGACGAACCTGAGACATAACCGGAACGGGACAGACTCCCGAGGAGACAATAAGAGATGCAGCAGGTGTAGCACAAGAAGCAGCTTCCGAGTCATTAGGGGAGGCGTCAGGAGAAACAGAGACAGACTCATATGATTGTGAATTTGGAATGAACGCTACTCGTTGAAAAGGGATATCATCGAACACCACATTGACAGTCTCTTGTACACAGCGCAAACGCTTGTTGTAGACACGAAACGCCATGCTGTTCCCAGAATAACCCATGAACAGCCCATCATCACTTTTGGAGTCAAACTTTCCCAACTGATCTTTGTCATTTAAGATATAGCAAACACATCCAAAGACATGAAAGTAACTGACAGAGGGAGTCTGACCCTTCCATAATTCGTAGGGTGTTTTGGAAGTACCAGGCCGAACATACATCCGATTGATGATGTAACATGCAGTGTTAACAGCCTCATCCCAGAAGTGTTGAGGAAATTGATTCCCATGAAGCATCACACGAGCCATCTCCTGCAGGGTTCTGTTCTTGCGCTCAACCACACCGTTCTGTTCTGGTGTTCTGGGTACAGAAAACTGATGAGAAATACCCTGAGCTGTGCAGAACTGATCAAACATTTCATTCTGAAACTCACCACCGTGATCATTGCGAATTCCTCTGATAGCCCACTTCTCGCCTTTGATTTGTAAGGCCAGAATCCAAAAACACTCGAGTGTATCGGACTTCTCTCGAAGAAAACGAACCCATGTATAGCGAGAGTAATCATCAACCATAACAAAGATGAATTGTTTACCAGTCAAGCTATTGACACGAATGGGGCCCATAAGATCCATGTGAACTAGGTCCAAAACACGACTGGTGTGAATGTCAGAAACAGCCTTGTGCGACAATTTGACCTGTTTCCCTTTGTTACACGGTCCACACACAAAGTGCTGATCAGACTGTAGCTTAGGCATCCCGCGAACGATCTGTTGATGTGCAAGTTTTTGCATAGTGCGGATGTTTAGATGTCCCAACTTCTGGTGCCAAAACTTAGTATCAGTCGCAGTTGATGCATGGAAACATTGTTCTGTTGATTTCCACATGTAGCGGTTGTTACCATACCTCTTACCCTCCAGCGTCACAGAGCCTTGTTGATCAACATATTTGTAGTCCTTCTTGGTAAAAGTAACATCCAAACCTTCATCACACAGCTGGCTGACACTGATGAGGTTTGTCTTTAAACCATCAACCATAAACACATCTTTAAGACTGGGTTGGGTGTTCCCACCATTAACACCTTTACCTTTGATTACTCCTTTTGCTCCATCGCCAAAAGTAACACGCCCAGCAGACACATCTTCAAAATCACACAGATTGGTGTGAGCTCCAGTCATATGTCTAGAACAACCAGTGTCAATGTACCACTTCTTCTGTTCATAACCATGTTGACCTTCAGCATGCGCCACATGACAGTACACACCTCCTCTTGGAACATACAGCGGATTGTAGGATCTCATGCCTCTGCGATACAGCCCTTGTTGAGTAGCCTTTGACATCCGATTGTTATATTCATAACATTGTGCCTTAAAGTGGTTGAGATTCCCACAGTACCAACACCCACTCCTTCGACTGCGAGATACACTGAATACCAGTCCATATGCCTGATGACCTGAATAAGAATCCTGAGCACCAAGAAAAGGATTGAATTGATGCACTGTTGAAGCTGCTCTGTACGGGACTTTAGCAAAGGTCTGAATCTTCCTTTGTGGAACTCGACCTCTTGTCTGCTGGTGCTTTTCCTTTGCAGGTGTCGTCACTTGGACTTTTGATTCAGTAGGCACAGACTCTTTGCTTACTGAGTTCAGACCCTTGACAAACTGAGTAGATGTTGAGGCATTAGTGCCTTGATATCCAAGTCCCCACTTCACATTGCCAACTCTCCCACTACTGAGAATAGTGTCAAGATCTTTTGTTCCTTTGCTCAACATTCTGATATTCTTCAGCTGTTCATCCAGTTTCTTCTCCAGTCTCTGAGATTTGGTCCTTTCTTCCTCAAGTTCTTTGGACAGCAGTGTGAGTTGTGACTTTAAAGCCTCCTTTTCAGCAACCAGTTCATCATACTCCTGTTTCTTTTGAACAAGACTTGAAATGAGCAGGGTGACTTGTTCTTCAGCCGACAAATCCGCTTCATCGTCTTCTGAGTCAGATACCACAGTGGGTTGAATTGTCACAACTAGTTCCCCTACTTCATTTTCTTCAATCACTCCCAGCAGAGCTACATAGTTGTTAAGAACTTCGCCGTCTTGCACGTCATCTTCAGATTCACTATTACTCCAGACAACAAGTGATTTGGATTTATTCTCCTTTGTGGGACATTCAGCCTTGGTGTGTCCAAACCCCTTGCATCCATAGCATTGTACTGACCCTTTGCGCTTATTATTAGGACACTCCATCCTGGTATGTCCAAATCCCTTACATTCCATGCACTGACGATCTTGCTTATCACCTCTCTTAACATCTCTTTATGAATAACATCTCTTTATGAATCTGCTCTACTTGCAAACGTCGATCCTTTGCGCTGACCACGCTCCATTTTCCGGAAAAATTTTCTAACCAGCAGCCCAACCTTCTCTTCATCTGCAAAGTCTTGTGCCACGACAACCTTCTGAGTTTCAACAGCCTTCAGAGCAAATGACTGAGCAGCTCGATGTTACTTTTTCTTCAGCTGTATCTCAAAAGATTGCATCATACAACAACTTGACTAAATGTCAATTCATCAGAATTCAGAGAGACATCAATGGCAGATCTGTGTGGTTGAAACTTGTCTGGTACACTCCTGAGGAACTTCTTCACTAGTTTTTTTTATCTTTGTAGCGCTTACCCATGACTACAACCTCTTGTGCGATAGCACTCAAACGACCACTATAGCTAGCAATGGTTTCACCTTCTTCCATGGATAGATTCTTGAAATCTGATGCCAGATTATCCAGACGAGTTCGTTTCACATTGCTGGTTCTTTCAAAGGTTACTTGGAGAATATCCCAAGCTTCCTTAGCTGCCACACATCCTTGGACACTGTTGAATTGATCCAAAGGCAGTGAATTGAAAATCACCGACAAGGCTAGTGAGTTGTGCTTGGATTCAGCTTTTTCTTCCGCAGTCCACTGCTTCCGAGGTTTGGGCATCAACACACACCTTTGTCGTCTTTCACTGTTGGTTCGGTCCAACCATCTTCAACTGCAAACCAGGCTTCCATATCAATGCCTTGAATCGCCTGTTTCCAATGTCCATAGTGCTCCGGATCCAGTTTCAGAACCTTTGAAATGGCAACATACGTTTGTGGTTTCTCCATACCTCTCGTTGCAAGATCTCACCGGTCGAAAAGACAAACAGACTCTTATCAGGTGTGTGCTGTGATACCAATTGTAAAGGTATAGAGGTTCACACCAAAGACTTCCGCTTGGAAAACGCCAAGCTAACGCTTCTTTATTTATTCTTATAAAACAAATCAATGATTACAAGAACAAATCTAAGCACTCTTCTCTTTTCTATCTAACTAACCCTAGTATAGATCTAAGACCATCTCCAATGTATATCTCTATTTTTTCCTCTAAAATAGAGTAACTCAAAAATAGAGCATTGTTTTCCTCCAATGTATTACTCTATTTTCAACTCTAAAATAGAGTTAGTGTAAAAAAATAGAGCTGAGAATAGAGTTGCTCTATATGTAGAGCAATCCTATCATTTTCTCTATTTTAGAGTAAAATATAGAGTATGGTTGGAGCAAATGTTGCTCTATAATAGAGATTTGACTCTAAAATAGAGTAGGGTTGGAGATGCCCTAAGAGAAGAACAACACTCACCTTCTTAGCTATTGTTTGCTTAGCTTCGAAGTATACAATCTCTCAGAAAAGGTTTCAAAGTGTTAAAAAACCTACGACTAAATTCTCTTAGTCTTTTATACTTAACCACTCAAAACCCTAACAAGAAGATCTTCAAATCTTCGTCTAAGGCAAATACTTGTACGCCAAGGTCTCTCATTCTTTAATCGTCGAGTGAGATATACTTCGAATATCTTCTCCGAATATCTTTAATAACTCTCTAATTTACATGTTTTAAGCGTCCTTTTTTTGTCCATATTTTGCATTATATATACCCTAACCTTAGCATTTTTAGGCCATTAACTGTAGGAATTCTCATTTAGGCCATTTAGGGTGTTGCATTCTTGCATTTGCACATTTTGGATGAAAACAGGTACTTTAGAGCCTAAAAAGAGCAAAAAGAAGGATTAATAAGTTGCAGCTATCACAAGGTAGGAACTGGTTACATTTATAGGGTTTATACAGAATCACCAAGAAGGAAAAAGGAGGCACCCGACCATACCACCCGATAATTGCCACATAGCACCTGGTCGAGTTCATGACGAGACCTTCAAATATCGACTCGAATGAAGATTTAACGGTGGGATTCAGCTTCTGAGTTCTTCATCAAAGTTATAGTATATCGAGTTCTCTTTCCAAAGGTGGTTATTTGAAGCCAATCGGATGTGCGGTTCAAGAGTTATACATGTTTTAGTGAGCGTATATACATCCAGATCGAAGAATGGAACCACCCGATCACCTATCCGATCATTCACCCGAAGTGGAGCTCGAGTTCCACCTCGTGTAGCATGGTCGGATAACTTCTGACGTGGCTTCTGACGTGGCTAGGTCAACCTGTTTCCTTATAAATACCCCCTCTTAACCCTATTTTCGAGAGACAAGAGGCGAGAGCAGTTTCTACACTTTTCTTAGGATTTCTTTTCTAGTTTTTGTTATTCTTTCAACTTGAATTCTGTTTACATTTTGCTGTTGCTTCTTTTTAATAAAACAGTTATCTCCTTTTCATCTTTATGATTATGCAATATTTATTTATTTCTGGGTTTATGTTCTTTGCTATGTGATCTGAGTAGTGAATCAAAGTTTCTAGGGATGGGATAGACAATTTTGTGTTCTTGATCGGTTAGGATGTCTTAGATTGATTGTTTATATTTTATAAATTCTCTTCTAGATTGGTGTTCTTAATGCTATCAACAAAACGAGAGGGTGAGATTAGATCTAAGGTGTTTTACCACCGAGAGGTGTAGATGAAATGCTTGAATCAATCAATGCTAGAGATTTACTCACTTAGCCTAAGAGATTAGATGAGTAAGGGGTTTATTAACAATAATGAATCGGTTTGTACTGCCTGCTTGGTCATGTTTCTCCAAAGAGAGTTGGGTAGGGGAGTGATCAAGGTTAATTGTTTCTATCACGAGAGTGTTTTAACAAGATATTAGATATTCACTGTCTAGGGATTATTTGCTTGAGGCATGTAGGACATCCATACTGGTCAGGAACACTTAGGAGTCAATTATCCCATCCTTAGGAGCTTTCGTATCTTGATTGTTTACTGTTTTTATATCAACCTGACCACCAACCCGATCAGGTACTCGATCACCTGCATCTTGTGGTACTTCGAGTTGTTCTTGATTTTTGTTCTTTTTGTTTTCTTATTTTTTTTCACCTTAGGTTGGTAGACAAAACCCCTATTATTGCTTGGCTTGACTTGCATTGTTCTGATCATATCTTATCTGCTAGCATAACAACCATTTGGATTGATAACCCTTTGTACTACAACTGCATAGGGAATTGATACCCTGGGTGAAAATCCGCTTATCAATTTGGCGCCGTTGCCATTTGGTTTATTCTTGTTACATTTAGGATTTCAGCACTTGCTAGATCAAGTTCTTTTTATTATATCTCGGTACTGAGTGTTCACTTGTCTGTTTTGGATCTCTGGTGAACCTACGCGAACCCCTACCCGATCCACCACCCGAACCCGTACTCGATCCCCCACCCGAACCCCTACCCGAACCTGTCTACTCGAGCACCTGCTCGTGTGACCTTTCGGATTCTTGATCGGGTACTTGAATACACCAACCGTTTGCCAAGAGAACTGAGACATCACAGAACACTACCAGAGTTGAACAAGAAGAAGTGGGAATGGAAAACCCACATGATCATACTGAACCTCAAAGGAGAAGGAAGATTGGTGATAGTGATGCTCCCACTACTCATACTCAGAGGTATGGGATAGTGCCTCCTGCTATCCACAACACAACCTTCACAATCAAGAGTAGTCTGCTCTTAATGGTTCAGAGCAACAGATTTCATGGACTGCCTACTGAAGACCCCCTTTGCACATCTTGATGAGTTTGATAGGCTCTGTAGCCTCACCAATATAAATGGAGTTAGTGAGGATTCATTGAAGCTGAGATTGTTTCCTTTTTCTCTAGGAGCTAAAGCCCATCAGTGGGAGAAGACTCTACCTTCTGGAAAAATAACCTCTTGGATTGATTGTAAGAAGGTCTTCCTTGCAAAGTTCTTCTCTAGTTCAAGGATTGCACGTTTTAGGAACGAAATTTCCGGATTTCTCCAACAGAATGGTGAGTCTTTCAGTGAAGCTTGGGAGCGCTTCAAAGGCTACCAGAGACAATGCCCACATCGTGGATTCAACAATGCATCTTTGTTGAGTACTTTGTATAGAGGTGTTATTCCCAGTATCATAATACTTCTAGACACAGCCTCCAATGGAAGTTTCATGAATAGAGATGTCATTGAAGGTTGGGAATTAGTAGAGAATCTTGCTCAGTGCAATGGAAAGTATAGTGAGGAATATGATTCCAGCTTAAGGGGCGGTGTTGATTCTGAGGAAGGGCATAGAAAGGAACTAAAAGCCTTAAATGAAAAGCTTGAGAGGCTGGATAAACTCCTTCTAACCCAGCGGAAGCAAGTACATGTTGTTTGTGAAGATGAGCAGTTTATGGTCCCAAACTATCCTCCACAACAACCCAAGCAGGTTCCTGCTCAAGATCAGGATATGAAGAGGATGCTTCAGAAAATCCTATAAGGTCAAGCTATAGGAGCTAGGGAAACAAGTAAAAAGCTCACAGAGATGAATAACAAGATAGACTGCACATATGGTGCCCTTAATATCAAGATTGAAGCTTTAACCTGTAGAATGCTTCACCTAGAGAGCAAGAGTGCATCTCCTTCTTCTGGACTATTCAATGGGACTGCAATTATCTCAAAGAGTTTGCCACTTCCCACGCTATAACTCTCAAAGAACTACCTACAAAGCTCACCGTGGACAGTGACAACCAAGATGAGGAGGATTTTCTCCAACCAAAAGTGCAGAATGAGAAGATGAGGAGGATTTTCTCCAACCATACACATGGTCGAGTTCTTGATCGAGTCATTGCTCAAGATCCTGAAAATCCAGTTCGGTTTATTCCTCCTCCCTATCAGCCACCTTTGCCATTTCCAAGACAGTTTCAAGAGCAAATGCTGAAAAAGAACAAGGCTTATATTAATAGGCAAACAGTGATGGTCTTGAGTTATGAACCTTTGTTAGAACATGCTGAAATGAAGGAAAAGCCACTAGTTAAAGAGATTGAGCAGGAGAAGCCAACTATTCATGGGCAGACTTTCCGGATTAAGGAGAAAGGTAATAAAACTGAGTCTGAAATCTTTGAGGGTGTAAATGGGCCAAAAGCAGAGATTTTTGCAGTATGTTAGGAAGATCCAAGGAGAGCACGACCCCATAACTCGACCCCATGGTCGGGTTCATGTTCGGGTCCATGGTCGGGTCACACTCCAGCTCTTCCAGAATGCTCAGATTCAATCTCCAGGCTTCCCCAACAGCTAGACTCAAGAAATCCTGTATCTGATGGGTTGTCAGCATTTCAAACTACTAACATTCTCAAGGATTCTGTGAGGGAGTTGCCAACTGCAGTGAAGAAGATCAGTGGGAAAATCAAAAAAACTTCAAGGGAAAGTCAGTGGTTCTTCCTCAAAGAAAGCAAAGCAAGGGCTGCATATAACGATGATGAATAACACTTTTAGCATTGATCCTGGAAAAAGAAGAAAAATGAAATCTCAGGGAATAGAGAGGACTTCATCTCCTCTCTATAAATCTTCCAAAGCATGAGAAGGGTGAAAAGTCAAGCTTAGTGACTTTAAACAAGCTCACTTGGGAGGAAGTCCCAAAGGTATCCTTCTGAATATGGCTTCAGTTTTTTGTTGTTTTGATTTCTTTTCTTTAGTGTCTTTGAATTCTAGGAATAAAAGACATTAAGTGTTAAGAGGATATTTGAATGAGCTAGAGCCTATCTGATGCCAAACCCGATGGGATACTCGATGCCTTACCCGATGCATGACTCGGATGCTGGTCCGAGCAACAGGTCCGCACACATCAACGAGCTCACTGATGAGCCAAATTCAGCAACCACTGGAGCTGAGAACAAGTCTGAGTGTACATTGGGAAGCATGGAAGCTGCTACAACCTCCTTCTTCATCAACCCATGAGGTACCAAATTCATCCAACCTTTGTAAATAACATTGCATTTAGTTTTTTTTTTTAATTTTGTGTGATTCTTGGATTTTTTTTCCGACTTTTATTTACACAGAGACTGTGTAATTTAAGTTTGGGGAGGGTCCTAGAATGTATATAACATTGTGTTTTATTTTCTTATTTTCTTATTTCAAATTTTTGCATGCTAGTTTTATTCATTTTGAGTCTGCATCTATGTGCATTGAAAAACCCAAAAAAAATTTGAAAGATTTGAAAAAAAAAAAAGAAAAAAGAAAAGAGTGTTCATGTAGTTGCATTTACATATTAGGATTGAGTCTAGTTTGCTTCATATAGGATTGTTGCATACGCATTTTAGGGGACAATGATTTAAACTACCTTGTTTAAAATCAAACCTTAGGATTGAAGTTATAGCCCTTAATCACAGTTCATTGTTGCTAGATCAATCTTTGGAAAAAATGAAAAATATTTGTTTAGAACCTTGTGTCTTTTGAATGCTTCCTCCACTTGTTTGAACTTTGGAACATCTCTATATTATTGGACTTACTTTGAACTTAAATTGTCTTGCTTATGTAATTTGAATACTTGCTCATGGTAACTCTAAACTCGGGTTAGCACTCCATTTCTACCAATCTTTTCGTTTAACCCGATTCATTTTTCCTACCCTTGAACCCAAACCTTTCTTTCAAACCTTGTTGTGAATTGTTGAGTGAGACCTTTTTCATTGTGCTATAGGTTGTGAAACCTTGAGAGTATTGAGAACGACAAAGAACTGCCTCTTGATTTAGCTAAGTTAGAATTTGAACTAGCTGATAGATTCGGTTTTGAAAGATAGGTGGTTAACATGTTTATTTGGTTGGGTTAAAGAATAAAAAGAGAAGAAGAAAAGAAGTCCCTAAGGTTAGAATAAAATAGCTCTAAGTCTCTAAAAAAAAGAGAAAAAGATCTTGATATAGTCTCCTAGAAAGAAAGAAAGAAAAAATACATACATATTAGGAGTTTAGCAAAGAAAGAAAAAAAAAAAAAAGAGAAGAGAGCTAGATGTTTAAGGTTTAAACCTTAGGGATTACAAAAAAAAAAAAAAAAAAAAGTTACAATCAAGGTTGTGGGTAGTTTTATTCTAGGAGGTTTGATTAAAAAGAGATGAATAAGAAAAGGGTAGATTATCAAAGAGTTAAGCTTTGTATGTCCAAATTGTTCTCAATCTTAGATAGTTTTCACAACTGTCTAGCATTCATTCTTTTGAGAGGAAACCACCCAAAGAATTTGCTTGAAACCACCTTACCAAAAAGCCTTACCCTTGAAACCGATTGAACTTGATTCACCTCCCATTTGCAAGAATTTGCCAAACACTTAATTGAATGTGAAAGAGATGTTCCTTACTTTTAGTTGGCGGTTGAACTAGATTGATGCATGGTAATAAGCATAGAAAAATATTTGTAAGTATGTTGATTTATCTTAGCACCATTAAACTATCTTTGAGGACTATAGCTTGAATCCTTTGCTTAGCATATAAAGATTATGAGTCCCCATTTTCAAACCGCACCCTCCTACTTCCTTGCTAGAGGACTAGCAAGATTTAAGTTTGGGGGTCTGATAACTCTCTAATTTACATGTTTTAAGCGTCCTTTTCTTGTCCATATTTTGCATTATATATACCCTAAGCTTAGCATTTTTAGGTCATTAACTGTAGGAATTCACATTTAGGCCATTTAGGGTGTTGCATTCTTGCATTTGCATATTTTGGATGAAAACAGGTACTTTAGAGCCTAAAAAGAGCAAAAAGAAGGGTTAACAAGTTGCAGCTATCACAAGGAAGGAAGTTGTTACATTTATAGGGTTTACACAGAAGCATCAAGAAGGAAAAAGGAGGCACCCGACCATACCACCCGATAATTGCCACATAGCACCTGGTCGAGTTCATGACGAGACCTTCAAATATCGACCCGAATGAAGATTTTACGGTGGGATTCAGCTTCTGAGTTCTTCATCAAAGTTATAGTATATCGAGTTCTCTTTCCAAAAGTTGTGATTTGAAGCCAATCGGATGTGCGGTTCAAGAGTTATACCTGTTGTAGTGAGCGTATATACATCTAGATCAAAGAATGGAACCACCCGATCACCTATCCGATCATGCACTCGAAGTGGAGCTCGAGTTCCACCTCGTGTAGCATGGTCGGATAACTGCTGACGTGGCTGCTGATGTGGCTAGGTCAACCTCTTTCCTTATAAATACCCCCTCTTAACCCTATTTTCGAGAGACAAGAGGCGAGAGCCATTTCTACACTTTTCTTAGGGTTTCTTTTCTAGTTTTTGTTATTCTTTCAACTTGAATTCTGTTTACATTTTGCTATTGCTTCTTTTTAATAAAACATTTATCTCCTTTTCAACTTTATGATTATGCAATTTTTTATTTATTTCTGGGTTTATGTTCTTTGCTATGAGATGTGAGTAGTGAATCAAAGTTTCTAGAGATAGGATAGACAATTTTGTGTTCTTGATCAGTTAGGATGTCTTAAATTGGTTGTTTATGTTTTATAAATTCCCTTCTAGATTGGTGTTCTTAATGCTATCAACAAACCGAGAGGGTGAGATTAGATCTAAGGTGTTTTACCACCAAGAGGTGTAGATGAAATGCTTGAATCAATCAATGCTAGAGATTTACTCAGTTAGCCTAAGAGATTAGATGAGTAAGGGGTTTATTGACAATAATGAATCGGTTTGTACTGCATGCTTGGTCATGTTTCTCCAACGAGAGTTGGGTAGGGGAGTCAACAAGGTTGATTGTTTCTATCACGAGAGTGTTTTAACAAGATTTTAGAGATTCATTGTCTAGGGAATATTTGCTTGAGGCATGTAGGACATCCATACTGGTCAGGAACACTTAGGAGTCGATTACCCCATCCTGAGGAGCTTTTGTATCTTGATTGTTTACTGTTTTTATATCAACCCGACCACCAACCCGATCAGGTACTCGATCACCTGCATCTTGTGGTACTTCGAGTTGTTCTTGATTTTTGTTCTTTTTGTTTTCTTATTTTTGTTCACCTTAGGTTGTTAGACAAAACCCCTATTATTGCTTGGCTTGACTTGCATTGTTCTGATCATATCTTATCTGCTAGCATAACAACCATTTGGATTGATAACCCTTTGTACTACAACTGCATAGAGAATTGATACCCTGGGTGAAAATCCGCTTATTAATCTTCTCTCCCAATTCAGCTTTAACTTCATACACAAAGAATGACACGTCAGCTACGCCTCCTTGTCACACCTCACTCATCCGTTCCTAGGTACAGAGTCCTGTGTCCTTACAGCTCCTTGTTCCAACAGCGCTCTGCTACTACAACTGCATCTTCAAATTCAACTATCGTGAAAGCAAACGATAACATTGTATTTATAGCTGTAAAGCACCTATCTTTTTAGGGTTTTCAGTAAACCCATTAATGTCTAGATTAACGTCGATTTACCTATAACATAAGCCCATCAATTATCACAAATTTGTAAAATAAAACTAAACCTAGTTGCAAAATAAACTTAAAAAGGTTTTTTTTAAAAAAAAAGAAAAAAAAAAGAAAGAGAGGGATATAGCTAGCAAATAACCATTTTGTAAATAATTTTTGGAGTTTTTAGATTAATTTAGCTGATTTTTTTGATTTATTTTTAATATAAAAAGTAGGAAAATTTACGTCCAAAAGCAAAATACTTCAACGACAGGAGTATTCTTCATTAATGGCAAAGCGGTAATTTGTGTCTGAGAGCGAACGTGAGCCATTTTCACTTTGTGCTTTAATATAATAGATAATGTTACCATAATATATACATATTATATAATGCTGTAACATATGTATCAATTCAAAAACTTAGTGTGGGGGGAGGGGGGTATTGGTTTAGGATTCAAAGAGAATTTTAATAACTTTAATCTAAAATCTTCATAAATCTAAAATGTTCATAAATCTAGTGTTATTGGATTAAGAATTTTATCAAGTCATTAAATTTTTTATGTTATTCATGTAAAACAAAAAGATCTTGGATTGTTAATGAATTCAACTATTATGTTATTGGTTTTAGATTATATATTATTGGTTTTGGATTATATATTATTTTTTTCATAAAAAAGTCTTGTAAACACTCTCATCAAATAGAAAGAATTATAAATCATAGTCCATGACTTTTTGTTTTTCTTTTGTAGAAAATGAAGAAATAAAGAACGTGGGTTTTCAATGTGGGTTTTCCTAATCATCTTTTATCATATCTCCACGATTCCACCCATCTCAACCAAACTCATATACCCAAAAAAAAAAAATAGACAGAGTTACAATTATTTAGCAATAATCGAAAGCTAGAATATCAAAACAAAGCAAAACAGAACCAGAAAATTATAAAACTCAATGCCAATTCCTTCACCACCACCACCGAGCAAGATCAATGAACCGTTACGTCCGATTCCTCCACCACCACCAAGAAAGAATCATGACCCATTCAGATTCCTCCACCACCACCGACAAAGAACCAACGTTTATGATAATGAAAAAACTTCTAGTAATAAAACAACGTTTCAGAGATTTTAACTTCCCACCATGTCCTCTTTTTCTTTTTATTTTTTTATCTCTTTTTTGACAAAAGAGTTGAATAAACAATAAAATATTATGCAATATTTTTTGAGAAAATTTGGAAAATTTTATAAAAGATTTTACAAGATTAGGAAAAACAAATCAGCAAAATTTTAAAAAACTTTCTAAACAATCCCTTATAATTCTTCATTTTATACTTTCAATGATTTTATTTAACGTCATTAAAAATCTCAAATTAATATCTTCCCCTTAATCTATTCATAATTACTAGGTTTTGAACCCACACTACGTGTGGGTTTATTTGATATATTTTGGTGAAAATTATATATGATTGATGACAGTTTTGAAACATTCACTTATTGGAAAATTTTAAATTACTCTTAAGGAAAATTTTTTATTTCAGATACACAAAATTTAAAATATATAAATATTAGTTGTGCTAAAATCAAATCAGATCAAAAGAATCATGAATTTATCTGGACATCTAGGTGAGGCGGATCAGACATCCGAACTGGTGATATTGCATATACTAAACCATTTCTTTAACCCCAGACAAAACATTTTTAGAATAATAAATTAATCTCGTTTTCACATATTTAATTGACATCCACCATCTATGTTTTTGTGTTTTTTTTTTCTACTTTTTTCTTAGCTTTTCTTATTCTTTCTCTTCACTTTCATTGTCAAATTTCATGATAATTGGCATCATTACTTTTACCGTCCGGTTCTTCATTATACTCTTCTTTTCCATCTTTTTCGTCAGCTTTCTCACATTCTTCTACTGAATAATTGTTTAAAACCTTTTTTTAGACTACCACATAAATTGTTAACCCCTCAAACTCCAAGACCAAAATCATTGCCTCTTTTCTCGTAAAATTTCATGGATTAGCATAGTCACCACATGCACTCAATTATTGATACTTTCACCCGTATACTTATCCGGCTTTAGATCCACATGTATTGAAACTTCTTGAACCAAAATCTTTAGTACTACAAAATTGCAAAAATTGCTTGCAGAAAAAGTAATATGAACACATGTATAGCTAACAAAAATGTGTTTGTCGTCGATCCTTTTTCTTTAAACCTCAAAAATTAACTCAAACAACATCAAATCAAGGTCTTACGTCGTTAATCCTTGTTCCTTAGACCCAAAAATACAAAATTTACTGAAACAATATCAAATCACCTATAAAGTCATACACAAAATCATGTTTTACAACATAAGAGATATAAAACACAAAGAAGATAAATAAAATATTTTCAAGATATTAAAAAATCAAATATTTAATATTTAATAATACTTAAATTTTTAATTTTTAATAGAGTTTAAATATTTTAAAATTTAGATGTAGTTTAAATATTTATAATATTTAAATATTTTTAGATTTAAATATTAATGATACTTAAAATTTTGATAGAGTTTAAAAGTTTAAAACTTTTGGTTCGTAAATCGTTTAAACCCGGGTATATGGAGAAATATATAAGAACTTTTGATTCAGATAAAAATAAGTGTATGAAGGTAAATACAAATATTAATTTTTGACTCTAACTAAAATTATTTATATATTTAATTCAGGAAATAAAAATTCTTTGAATATTTTTAAAATTTTGTTTAGTATTTAGGATTTATTTTCTTCAACAATTTTTAAACCTGCATATCGTGCAAGCCCTTATCTAGTTTTTTTAGGAAATTAAACTCGTGCCAATCAATATTATAGTAGGACACAGAATATTAGGATTCGAATATAAGTAGGATTTGGAATAAGATTTAATTAGAATATTTATAATATTCTGTGTATATAAAACCTTACTCCGGAAGTTAAAAAAACCTTCCGTAGTCTGATCATAAGAAGAAACTCAAAACCTACACACATACTGACACCCTTGTTTTTGCTTGAACGACGATGCCTAAAAGAAAGAGAGACGTGGATGACATTATCAGCAACCCGAGCTTTGTAGAATTACCCCAAGATGTGGTGGGAGAGATACTTGAGAAACTTCCGGTGAAATCACTATTGAGATTCAAAGCAGTTTCCAAACTATGGAGAAGGGAAATCGAATCCCGGCGTTTCCAGAAGAGACATCTAAGACATGAGCAGAAATCTCGAGACCCGAGTATCCTGGTATGCCATCCTAGGCTTGACCAAGGCACAAAATTAGCTTCTCTTAGGACATTGAGTGTGGGAGCAGCTTCAGTTTCGTTTGAGACCCATACTCAATACCCTGTCGATACAACGACTAGATCATACATGCTAAGAAGTACACGGAGTTGCGACGGTCTGACTTGCATATATTCAGAAACCTTTATGTATGTGGTCAATCCCACAACTAGATGGTACCGTAGACTTCCCGAGGCGAGATGTCAAGCATTTTTTCGTGATACAAAGAACCAGTTTTTTGTGGGTTATCCAGGATTCGGTAAAGACAATATCACGGGAATATACAAGTTGGTTTGGTTATATAACTCTCACTGCGTAGACCTATACGACGGCCAAACTAATACGTGCGAGATTTTCTCTTTCGACACCAACAACACTTGGAGGTATGATGTGATTGTTTCTTCTCCTCATCCAATGCTACGTCAGAAAGTCCCGGCTCACGCACATGGATCCCTCCATTGGTTTATTGATGCAGTCACAGAAACACAAGTCTTAGCTTTCGATCTTCACACTGAAACTTTTACGGTAATGGCCAACATACCGGTTGCCCATGCACCTCATCCACGGATCTCGATGTGCACTTTGAATGACCGCCTATGCTTATCGGAGGATAAGGGAAACACACAAACTATATGGTCGTTAAATCAAGACAATATGACATGGCACAAAACTTTCTCCATAAATCTCCGTGCAACTCTCTCTTGTATTGAAGAGGAGAATATTTTTCCAATACCACCCGTCGCATCACTTTTCAACAACCGGTTATTGCTTTATGATGACAGCGACCACGACCGGAAGCTTGTGATATTCAATTATCGTTTAAATTCGTATGGTGAGATTTTCAACCCTCGTTATTTGGGAGGTGCCATTTCTTTTTCGGAAAGCTTAATCACTCTTCAATAAAACTCTCTTTTAACTTTGTTTTTTTTCCACATATATAGCAGGAGGTTATTGACTTATTGTCTAGTAACTTTCATGGGCCTGTTGATGGCAACTCCTATTTTTATATCTACTCAATTTTTCCTTATCAAAACTCTTTTTTTTTTTTTTTTTTCATTTAACTGGTAAAATTGAGAAAGAAAACCAACAAATCCTCTCTTTGTCTCCACTTGTGTTGTTGGAGATTTGTTTGTTTTAATGTACTATGTGAACGTCACTAATTAAAATCAAACAGACTCGGTCTGTTTCTTTATGACATGAAGTGACAAAATTAGAAAAATTAAGTAAGGCCTATCACATACTGTGTTTATCTTCTTTTCTTTCTTTATAGCTACACATTTATCTTTATGCTGTTTAAGTGACAATCTTATGTAATAAGACGAAAATTTTCGACATTATTGATTCTTATTTTCTTTTAAGAATACTCTATGAATCCAATGCTCAATTGTTCTTAAGAAACACTACTAGCTTGTTCATCAAACAAGCTAGAAAACCTTTGTAATCTTTGAGTTTTTGTTGGAAATCAATAAAGACACTTGTTCTTCCCTTTTCTTTTATTCTTATAATTAGTTATGCCAGTTTTCTTTATATAATTTGACTCTATCTGTCGGGAGTCGGGACAAGAACAAATAGTTGTGGTTATTTCAAAATAAAAGAGAACCCCAATTAGTTATTATAGAAAATAAATCCAAAACTAATTTAATTAAATAAACGTATATGAGTAGCTCAAACCCAAAATTCCATTAACTTTATAAAAAAAAAAACTCAACGTGACACAAATCCCACTTTCCTTTGCTTCACGTCATCACATGGGTCATTGTCGTGTCGTCTTGCGGTGTTTTCGTTGGTCCGTTTGACCTATGAGTAAAGTAAAGGGAAGTCTAAAAGTCGAGAGCAAATAACGCTTGGAGAGTGAGTCTATCGCCTAGAAGTGACCTTCCATAGATCAGTCGGAGGAGTGCGGGCTGTGGAGACGGTTGCACGGGAGTCCTTGGCTGATGGTTGTTCAAGATTCGAGGATGAATCTATGTTGGCGGGGGACAATTGTAACATCCGCGAACCAAAATGTCTATTTTGGGGATGGGTGTCGATCGACACCAAGGGGGTGTCGATCGACACCAAGGGGGTGTCGGTCGACACCAACGTTTTTCTGGTTCGGCCAAATTGATTTAATTGTCGATTTTGGTCGGTTTGGTTTAAGGAAAACTATAAAACCTTATCAAAACTCTTTTTTTTTTTTTTTTTTTTTTTTTTTTATAATTTAATTGGTAAAATTGAGAAAGAAAACCAACAAATCCTCTCTTTGTCTCCACTTGTGTTGTTGGAGATTTGTTTGTTTTAATGTACTATGTGAACGTCACTAATTAAAATCAAACAGACTCGGTGTGTTTCTTTATGACATGAAGTGACAAAATTAGAAAAATTAAGTAAGGCCTATCACATACTGTGTTTATCTTCTTTTCTTTCTTTATAGCTACACATTTATCTTTGTGCTGTTTAAGTGACAATCTTATGTAATAAGACGAAAATTTTCGACATTATTGATTCTTATTTTCTTTTAAGAATACTCTATGAATCCAATGCTCAATTGTTCTTAAGAAACACTACTAGCTTGTTCATCGAACAAGCTAGAAAACCTTTGTAATCTTTGAGTTTTTGTTGGAAATCAATAAAGACACTTGTTCTTCTCCTTTCTTTTATTCTTATAATTAGTTGTGCGAGTTTTCTTTATACAATTTTACTCTATCTGTGGGCACAAAAACAAATAGTTGTGGCTATTTCAATTAGGCCTTTTTTTTGTCCATATGAATTTTCTTTAAAGGAATTGGCAGAACTAACACATAAAAAAAATATAATTCATTAGGTAACCATTGTAACCATGAGAAGGTTATATTTGCTGTATTTTCTATATTAATGACACTTTTTACCCTTCTAACCACCACTACCTTCATCCCCGTCTACTTCCCTCCGCCCAAGTTCCCCAGCAATCTCCGGTGACTTGCTGCGACCTCCGGCCACTTATTCCGGCGACCTCCGGCCATCTATTCCGGCAACCTACTCCGGTAACCTCCAGTCACCTACTCCGGTGACCTCCGGCCACCTTTTCCAGCGACCTCCGGCCATCTTCTCCGACAACCTCCGGTCGCCGACCACCGGCCACCTACGGCAGCCGACCACCAACCACCTCCTCCGGCAGTTGGCCTCCGGCCACCGGCCACCGCCTCTGACCAACAACCTCAACTGCCCTCCACTACCACTTCCCTCCGGCCACCTTCCCCAGCAACCTCCGGCGACCTCCTCCGGTGACCTGCAGCGACCTCCGGCCACTTACTACGGCGAACTCCGACCATTTACTCCGGCGACCTACTCCGGCCATCTACTCCGGCCACCTACTCCGGCCACCTACTCCGGCGACCTCCGGCCACCTTCTCCGGCGATCTCCGGCCATCTTTTCCAGCGACCTCCGGCCACCTTCTCCGACAACCTCCGGCCGCCGACCACCGGCCACCTCCGGTAGCCGACCACCAACCACCTCCTTCGGCAGTCGGCCTCCAGCCACCGGGCACCGCCTCTGACCAACAACCTCAAATGCCCTCCACTACTACTTCCCTCCGGCCACCTACCCTGCAACCTTCGGCGACCTCCTCCGGTGACCTGTGCCAACCTCCGGCCACTTACTACAGCGAACTCCGACCATCTACTCCGGCGACCTACTCCGGTCACCTACTTCGGCGACCTCCGGCCACTTATTCCGGCGAACTCCGACCATCTACTCCGGCCACCTACTCCGGTGACCTACTCCGGCCACCTACTCCGGTGACCTCCGGCCACTTATTCCGGCGAACTCCGACCATCTACTCCGGCTACCTTCTCCGGCGACCTCCAGTCACCTACTCCAGCGACCTCCGGCCACTTACTCCGGCGACCTCCGGCCACCTTCTCCGGTGATCTCTGGCCACCTTCTCCGACAACCTCCGGCCGCCGACCACCGCCTCCGACCAACAACCTCAACTGCTCTCCACTACTTCATCCTGATCCTGTTTTCCTAATTTTTTAATTATACTGCTATATTCTTCTATGATTTTTTTTTATTTTGGTTACTCACCTAATTCACCATTTTCTTTAAGAATAAAATATTAGATAAATTAGTTTTTTAAAAATATAAAAATATTATTACAACAAATAATAAAAAAGTACCACATTTTTTTTCGCTTCAAATCACTAATTTTATTGGACCAGTCCTGCATAGCACATTATTGTCTTGTAACTTTGATGGCAACTAGCTCCTATTTTCATATATACTCATTTTTCCTTATCAAAACACCTTTTTTATCATTTAGAAAGCATACTTGGTTGAATTTTTTAGTTCTTTTTTTAGTTTTTTTCTGTTTTTGATTGATTTATTTATTTATTTGCAATTTCCGTCTCTTGGTGTAGCTCATATCTCGTCCAGATTATTAATGATTTCTGAAAGGCTAGGAACGTGTGGGAAGCTTGCTGGGAGTGTGGATTCGTCCATTGTTGGTCAGAAACTTCCTGCAAAGAGGTGAGTGCATGATCATGGCTAATCTAAGTCTGTGATTCGTTGTTCTTGCTTGTTTGTTGCTGTGTTTGTGTGTTTTTCTTGCTGGGATTAATTGCTACAGGTTCCTATAGATGTATAAGGCTTGGGTCTCGAGTATTGGACGATTTGGTGGAGGTTGGGGGCGAGATTCGACTCTCGTTTTCGTCTGGATCGCGAATGCAGAGGGAGTGTCGATCGACACCACTTGGTGTCGGTCGACACCAGTGAAGCAGCATCGATCGACACTGTGTGGTAGTGTCAGTCGACACCGTTGAGCCAGTGTCGGTCGACACTTGGCTGGTTTCGGTCGACACCTCCCTTCCAGCGAGTCGGTGTTTGTTTTTACTGGTTTGTATGCTTTGTTTGTTGATTGTTTGTAACATTGGAATTATTGTTGCTTGTGTGTATAGCCCAGTAGATGGGAGGATTTCCTCACTGAGTGTTTATAAAATACTTATGCATCTCAATTTGTGTTTGTGGTGCAGGTATAGGCAAAGTGTGATCGTGGAATCAAGGCAATGAAGAGGAGGATGTTCTAGGGACTCGATTGGATGTTGTCTGGCATTGCTAGGTTGCTAGAGTTGGGTCGTTAGAACATTGCTAGGTTGCTGATTCTATGTTTTCTGTTGTTTGATTATTGGATATTGTTTATGTTATAATATTGGATTATAATATTGGATTATTATTGGATATTGGTATTGTTATTCCGCTGTTGATTGTGATTGTGGCTAGGTGGCTAGTGGGTATGGGACCAATAGTTGTAGTTTATTTATTATATTATATTTATTATTTATTATTTCAAAAAAAAAAAACGGGTCGGGTCGTTTCAGTTTGGTATCAGAGCCCTTAAGGTTCTAGGTTTGGGTTCACTAGGCTTGGTGCTGTAGATGTTTGGGATTTGCATGCTTTGATTGATTATGTGAGTTAGTCAATTGTGTGTGGCATGGAGTCCTAGAACATCCTCTTCGAGCCTACTGTGTGATTCCACGGTGAGTTTATGTTTCTGTGTTATAATAGAAATTGTTTGCTTAGTCTTCTGTTCATGGTAGTGCAGATGGCTAGAGATGGTGCTGTGGCTGGTCGTGGTCGTGGTAGGGGTAGAGGCCCAGCAGTGAGTGAGACTGCGGACCAGAGTGTGACAGCTGAGGGTGTTGGCGAGTCACAGGGTATCCAGGAGGATTCCATGAGTGTGGCCGGAGGGGGCGGTGTTGATGCTCCAGTGGCCGGTGTTGATAGGGTCCCGGGTGTGGGAGTCCCAGCGGGTGGAGCCCCTGGTGTTGACTTTGCGTCTATGCTAGCACAGTTGTTGGAGCGGTTGCCATTAGTGGTACCAGCTCAGGCTTAGGTAGTGCCACCAGTGGTGGCGGAGGAGCGGCAGCCAGTGGCTGCGGATGCAGGAGCACATGGACGTTATTTGTCCATGCTCAAGGAGATGAAGGGTCTCGTGACTGAGCGGTTTTCGGGTGGTACAGACCCTACTGCTGCGGATGCGTGGAAGACGAGTGTGGAACGTAACTTCCATACTCTAAGATGTCCTGAGGAGTTTTGGGTGGACATAGGGGTTCATCATCTGGTTGGTGATGCTCAGGTGTGGTGGAGATCAGTGGATGCTAGGAGAGTGCAGAGGGAGATGACTTGGGCTGACTTCGTCTTGGAGTTCAACCGCAAGTATTTTCCTAGAGAAGCATTGGACCGGTTGGAGGTGCAGTTCCTTCAGTTGTCTCAGGGGACAAAGTCAGTGCGGGAACTGGACTTGGAGTTCAGTTGACTTCTATGTTATGGGGGCCGGGCTATGGAGCCTGAGGAGGCCCAGATCAGGAGGTTTATGAGGGCTCTTCGTGATGACTTGAGGGTCCATTGTACAAGACGTAGTTATGCTACGCGTGCAGAGCTGGCTGAGACTGCAGCAGAGATTGAGGAGGATATCCGGGCACAGTCAGTGGCGGTTAGTCCAGTAGTTCATCCTAGTAAGGCTCAGCATCATGGAGGTTCTAGCAGGGGCGGCAAGCCTGTGTAGGGAACCAAGAGGAGGTGGGAGGCTACGCAGACGCAGAGTGGCGCGGGTTGCTTCAATTGTGGGATCAAGGATCACAATTTTGCTAGTTGTCCCAAGAGGAGTGCTCCAATGGCAGGGGTTCGTGTATGCTATCATTGCAGGGAGCCAGGGCACATCAGGCCCTTGTGTCCCAAGTTGCAGCCGGCAGTACTGGCATCGTTGCAGCAGGTGCAGCCTGGAGGTCAGCAGGTGGCACGGATTGAGCAGGCGCCACGGGTTTACACGACTGCAGAGACTGGTGGAACCAGTGCCGGGGCGATCACAGGTATAATTTATGGTACTTAAACTTTTTGAATTTCAGTAAGTTCAGATTTCATGTTTTTTTCCTTTGATAAAGTGTTAGGTTCTCAACACATAAAGTTTGTGTAGGGACCTTGTTGGTGGGCGGGTTTAAGTCCCATGTTATGTTTGATTTTGGAGCTTCTCATAGCTTCATTACTCCGGAGTGTGCAGAGAGTGCGGGAATCAGAGGGGATCCCGGGGAGCTTACAGGAGTTGTCAGAGTTGCGGGAGGCAAGTTCCTGAGAGTTGTTGGACGAGTTAGAGGAGTTGATATTCAGATCGCAGGAGAGTCGTGGCAAGCGGATTTGCTTATCAGTCCAATGGAGTTGAATGATGTTATTCTCGGGATGGATTGGTTGCATCGGCATACGGTGCATTTGGATTGCCATTGGGGTAGAGTGGAGTTTGAGCGTCCAGGAGGGAAGTTGGTTTTTCAAGGTATTAGACTGACTTTGGGGAGTCTCGTGATCTCGGCCATTTAGGCTGGAAAGATGATCGAGAAGGCTCGTGAGGCTTATCTGGTTACTATATCTATGTCAGAGTCAGTGGGGAAGTGTACGGTTAGCGGTATTCCGGTAGTGGAGGAGTTTGAGGATGTGTTTCAGTCATTGCAGGGATGCTTGTACCAGACCAAGATGTCGAGGACGCGGCTGAGACGCCTACACCATTCACGGGACAACAGCCGGCCAACGCACCAGCAATCGCGTCGGGAGCCACGACGCGTTCTAAAAGCTCCTCCAAGTCCACCAGGCAGAAGATCAACCTCTTCGTGCAAGCCTTCGTCCGTAACAACGACCCAACCGAAGCAGTTCACACAGAGACCGTTCGCACGGCCTTCATCCTTACCCAAGGATGAAGGCGACCAAGTCACTAGGGCAAGGAGTCGTACTCTTTTTCCTCACTCCGGGTTTTTCCCACGTGGTTTACCGGAGGAGGTTTTAACGAGGCGAGGAGCTTTAGTGCAAACGTTCGAAGCCAAGACGTTTCCCGCGCCAAGGCCAAAGAGGTGGCCTTTATCTTTACTTATGCTTTGCATTTTGAATAAACTCTAGATCCTTCTCTTTTATAACGTTAAGTAGAGTGTTTGTGGTTATGTTTGAATCACATAGGAGGCGACGTGTTCTATTTCAAAGAGAATACGTCAAAGGGCAATGTGTGCGGATCATTGAGAGTCCGCGTGTCCTTAGTTTCTCCTAACCCTAGCTCTATTTAGACCCCCTCTTACCTTCTTGTAGCCTCAGACTTGATTGAAATAAAAACATTTCCAAAGAGAGATTCTTTGACTCTTGTCTCACTCCTTTCCTTAGAATCAATCCAGGATTGATCTACCGAGAGAAACCTAGCCGACTTCGAACCGGGTTCGCCGTCGCTAATCTGACCGTATTACGAGGCGAGCCATCCCTCGCGTGTCGTCACTCGATTCCCCTTGTTCCCACTGCGCCTAGTGAAAACACCCTTGGTTCACTAATCGTTTTCCGCATCACTTCGACCGTACCGCATCGCTACCATATCGATCTGTCTGAGCGACCAAGTTCGAGTCTATCGAGCAACTCGTGTTTCCATCGTTCCTCCTTCACCAAACCACGACTCCATCGTTCGTTTAGCCCCTACAATCGTTTCCCATTGTTTGGCCCGAGCAGCGTCGTCTCTATGTTGAACGGCCCAGAGACGTGACTTCCGACCCGAGCCGCGAGACGATGCCGTTATCCAAGGCTCCTTACAGAATGGCTCCAGCAGAGATGGCAGAGCTGAAGAAGCAGCTAGAGGATTTGTTGAGTAAGTGATTCATCCGTCCTAGTGTATCATCGTGGGGAGTTTTCGGTTATGTACTGATTATCGGGGTTTGAACCGGGTCACTGTGAAGAACAAGTACCCTCTTCCTAGGATCGATGAGTTGTTGGATCAGTTGAGGGGTGCTACTTGGTTCTCCAAGGTAGATCTGGCGTCGGGTTATCATCAGATACTGATAGATGAGGCAGATGTGAGGAAGACGGCTTTCAGGACGAGGTATGGGCATTATGAGTTTGGGGTGATGCCTTTCGGGTTGACTAACGCGCCATCAGCGTTTATGAGATTGATGAACAGCGTGTTTCAGGAGTTTCTGGACGTGTCTGTCATCATTTTCATCGACGATATCATGGTATATTCTAAGAGTCCTGAGGAGCATGCAGTGCATTTGAAGGCAGTTCTGGAGAAGCTGCGGGAGCAGAAGTTGTTTGCCAAGTTGAGCAAGTGTAGTTTTTGGCAGCGTGAGATGGGTTTTCTAGGTCACATTGTTTCTGCAGAGGGGGTTTCTGTAGATCCGGAGAAGATTCAGGCTATCAGGGATTGGCCTAGAACGCATAATGCCACAAAGATCAGGAGTTTCCTTGGGTTGGCAAGTTACTACAGGAGGTTTGTACAGGGTTTTGCAAGTAGGGCACGCCCTATGACTAAGTTGACAGGGAAGGATGTTCTTTTTGTCTGGTCACAGGAGTGTGAGGAGGGCTTTGAAAGCCTTAAGGAGATGTTGACTACTACGCCAGTGTTGGCTTTGCCTGAGCAGGGAGAACCCTATGTGGTTTATACTGATGCATCTAGAGTTGGTTTGGGGTGTGTGTTGATGCAGCATGGGAAGGTGATTGCCTATGCTTCGCTGCAGTTGCGGAAGCATGAGGGTAACTATCCTACTCATGATTTGGAGATTGCTGCTGTAGTTTTTGCCCTAAAGATTTGGAGATCTTATCTCTATGGTGCAAAGGTACATGTGTTTACAGATCATAAGAGCCCGAAGTATATATTCACTCAGCCAGAGCTGAATTTGAGACAGAGGCGGTGGATGGAGCTGGTGGCAGATTATGATTTGGAGATAGCCTATCACCCTGGTAAGGCTAACACGGTTGCAGACGCTCTGAGTCGGAAGAGGGTAGCTTCGGCTCAGGAGCAGGAGATGGAGACTCTGGTAGAAGAGATCAGTGCTTTGAGCTTGTGTGCGGTTGCACAGGAACCGTTGGGTTTGGAAGCAGTTGATAGAGTAGATCTTCTAAGTAGGGTCCGGTTGGCTCAGGAGAAGGATTTGGGGCTGGTGAATGCCTCAAAGGATGTGGATTCAGAGTATCAGGTCTCAGATAATGGTACTATTTTGGTGCACGGTCGGGTTTGTGTGCCCAAGGATGAGGAGTTGAGACAGGAGATCTTGAGAGAGGCTCATGCGAGCAAGTTTTCTATTCATCCAGGAGCGACTAAGATGTACCGTGATCTCAAGAGGTACTATCACTGGATTGGGATGAAGAAGGATGTAGCTAGTTGGGTCGCGAGGTGCGATGTGTGTCAGCTAGTGAAGGCTGAGCATCAGGTTCCACACAGGTTACTGAAGAGTCTACCCATTCCTGAGTGGAAGTGGGATATGATCACTATGGATTTTGTGGTAGGATTGCCAGTGTCTCGGATTTTTGATGCTATTTGGGTCATTGTGGACCGGTTGACTAAGTTAGCACATTTTCTGGCCATTAAGAAGACTGATGGAGCAGCGGTCTTGGCTAAGAAGTATGTGAGAGAGATAGACAGATTGCATGGGGTGCCAGCGAGCATTGTGTCTGACAGGGATTCTAAGTTCACTTCGGTGTTCTGGAAGGCATTTCAGGCAGAGATGGGCACTAAGGTGCATATGAGTAAAGCTTATCATCCCCAGACCGATGGACAGTCAGAGAGGACGATCCAGACGCTGGAGGATTTGCTAAGGATGTGTGTGTTGGATTGGGGTGGCCATTGGGCAGATCACCTGAACCTGGTAGAGTTTGCTTACAACAACAGCTATCACCGTTATGTTGGATTCAGGTGGGGGAGAGGAGCATGTTCGGGGCAGATTTTGTTCAGGAGACCTCAGAGAAGATTCGGGTTCTCAAGCTGAACATGAAGGAGGCTCAGGATAGCCATAGGAGTTATGCTGATAGGAGAAGGAGAGATCTTGAGTTTCAGGTAGGAGAGAGAGTATACCTCAAGATGGCCATGTTGCGGGGTCCGAACAGGTCATTGACAGAGACTAAGTTGAGTCTGAGGTTTATGGGTCCGTTCAGGGTGATTGAGCAGATGGGACCGGTAGCATATAGGCTGGAGTTGCCTGAGGTTATGCGTGCGTTCCACAAGGTGTTTCATATTTCTATGTTGTGGAAGTGTCTCTGTGAGAATGATCAGTTGTTGGCTAAGATTCCTGAAGATCTTCAGCCTAACATGACTTTGGAGGCGAGACTAGTGAGGGTTCTCGAGAGGAAGATCAAGGAACTTCGGAAGAAGAAGGTTCCTTAGATGAGAGTCCTTTGGGACTGTGATGGTGTGGAGGAGCAGACTTGGGAGCCTGAGGTGAGGATGAAGGCAAGGTTTAAGAAGTTGTACGAGAAGCAAGCCGCGACTTGAACTCGTCTAGCCTGGTCCCATCTGTAATATGTGGCTGGAGCGGGAATGGAGTATTTCAGCCCATCTCTCTTGTTTACTCGATCGCTTGGGGTGGTTAGTTGTGCAACTCAGTAACAAGATGAGGTGGTGCTCGGGGTACAAAGTTTCGGTGAGATGGGTTTTTGGGGAAGGTTTCCTGAAATAGAAGTTTCCAATAGTGGAAAGTTTCCAAAAGTGGAAAGTGCTAAAAATGGAAAGTTTTATGTGAGTTAGAATTTGTCCATTTTAGTGGTGGAGAGCCTTGGAGAGGCTTGTGTGGCCTTAGTGGCGGATTTTTGAGTCATTGTGCCTGTGTGTGGCAGACTTTTGAGACATTGTGTGGCATTAGTGGCGGACTTTTGAGTCATTGTGCCTGTGTGTGGTAGTCTTTTGAGACATTGTGTGACCTTTGTGGCGGGCTGTTTAGCCAGAGTGCCTGTTTAGGCGGTCGTTCGGGACAGATGATCTTTGTGACGGTCCTTCGGGACAGATGGTTTTTGTGACGGTCCTTCGGGACAGATGGTCTTTGTGACGGTCCTTCGAGACAGATGCTCTTTGTGACGGTCCTGGTTAGGACAGATTGTTTGGTCTTTGTGACGGTCTTGTTTAGGACAGATTGTTTGGTCTTTGTGACGGTCCTGTTTAGGACAGATTGTTTGGTCTTTGTGACAGTCCTATTTAGGACAGATTGTTTGGCCTTTGTGGCGGTCCTGTTTAGGACATTTGTTTGGCCTTGTGGCATGTATATGATCCTTGTGTGGTGATGAGGTATTCCAGTGAGGGGATATGTGGTTGGTGGGACATTGAGATGTTTTACGCGAGCCACGGGAAGGAAACCTGGATAGGGATAGGACTCAGACGTGTTTAGAATTGTTTTCACGCGACTCTTGGGGGACTTAGGTTCTCCTAGTACTGCCATATTCAGAGACTTTGTGGCTTGGGAGTATGGTTGGTATATCGACTTCGGATGATGATCCGGGGGCGCGCTGTAGGGTGGCAACCCGAGAGACGAGTATTGGATTTTCCTTAAATATTATTGCATGCGGGTTTAGGACCGATGAGGAGCCAACATTATGGCATGCAGACTGAGGTCTGATGAGGAGTAATAAAAACTCAAGGTTTAGACCTATGAATAAAGGGAAGTCCAAAAGTCGAGAGCAAATAACGCCTAGAGCGTGAGTCTATCGCCTAGAGGTGACCTTCCATAGATCAGTCGAAGGAGTGCAGGCCGTGGAAACGGTTGCACGAGAGTCCTTGGCTGATGGTTGTTCGAGATTCGAGGACGAATCTATGTTGGTGGGGGAGAATTGTAACATCCGCGAACCAAAATGTCTATTTTGGGGATGGGTGTCGATCGACACCAAGGGGGTGTCTGTTGACACCAACGTTTTTCTGGTTCGACCAAATTGATTTAATTGTCGATTTTGGTCGGTTTGATTTAAGGAAAACTATAGAACTGGATTATTTAAGTGGCAAGTCGACCTAGGTCGTGGAGTTTTGTTGTTTTGGCCGCTTAACAGAGAGAAAAAAGAAGTGAAAGTTGTTCTTGAGTTTTTGTGAATTTTTGGGAGATTTCGAGACTTTGTGGGTGAGATCTTGCTGTGGGAGTGAGGATTCAAGGCTAGGAACATGTAGGAAGCTCTCTGGGAGTGTGGGTTCGTCCATTGTTGGTCAGAAACTTCCTGCAAAGAGGTGAGTGCATGACCATGGCTAATCTAAGCCTGTGATTCCTTGTTCTTGCTTGTTTGTTGCTGTGTTTGTGTGTTTTTCTTGCTGGAATTGATTGCTACAGGTTCCTACGGATGTATAAGGCTTGGGTCTCGAGTATTGAACGATTTGGTGGAGGTTGGAGGCGAGATTCGACTCTCTTTTTCGTCTGGATCGCGAATGCAGAGGGAGTGTCGATCGACACCACTTGGTGTCGGTCGACACCAGTGAAGCAGCATCGATCGACACTGTGGGGTAGTGTCGGTCGACACCGTTGAGCCAGTGTCGGTCGACACTTGGCTGGTGTCGGTCGACACTTGGCTGGTGTCGGTCGACACCTCCCTTCCAGCGAGTCGGTGTTTGTTTTTCCTGGTTTGTATGCTTTGTTTGTTGATTGTTTGGAACATTGGAATTATTGTTGCTTGTGTGTATAGCCCAGTAGATGGGAGGATTGCCTCACTGAGTGTTTATTAAATACTCATGCATCTCAATTTTTGTTTGTGGTGCGGGGAAAGGCAAAGTGTGATCGTGGAATCAAGGCAATGAAGAGGAGGATGTTCTAGGGACTCGATTGGATGTTGGCTGGCATTGCTAGGTTGCTAGAGTTGGTTCGTTTGAAAATTGCTAGGTTGCTGGTTCTATGTTTCCTGTTGTTTGATTATTGGATATTGTTTATGTTATAATATTGGATTGTAATATTGGATTATTATTGGATATTGGTATTTTTATTCCGATGTTGATTGTGATTGTGGTTAGGTGGCTAATGGATATGGGACCACTAATTGTAGTTTATTTATTATATTATATTTATTATTTATTATTAAAAAAAAAAAAAAAAAAAAAAAAAAAACCGGTCGGGTCGTTTCAGATAGCTTTCTCGAACATTCCTCATGTTTGGTTTATTCGAGAGGTTAGACTTTGCTCCTTGTCTTGCTTTGCAGTTTCTGTTCAAATCTGATTGCGTTTTGAAGGCTTCTATCTAGAACATTGCACGCTGTAGTCGTCGTCGTCTTATCCGGAAGCGTACTCGAGTCTTGTTTGCAGGATTATGAAGTTCTTGGTTCTTGTTCCGAGAGATTGGCTCTCATCTTGATAGGAGGTGGTGGTTGTTATTGTTGGATTGGCCGCGGGCATCCTTGGTAAAACTCAGCTACAAGTGCTTCAGAAGAAAAAACCTTGCAATTTGAGACTAGTTTATTTCATAAAGGCTCAGCCTAGTTTGCCTTTGTTTTTAATTCTTGGGTTCGTCCTCTTTTCAAGTTAAAATTGTTTGCTTTGTAGTTTATTTCTTTGTTGGTTTCACTTATGTTTCCAGGGATTTCTACTCGTCCGCCGGTTTTGTTTCCCTCTTTTTGGGCACTAGACTCCGGGAAAATTTTGTATTCCGCCGGCTTAAGCTTGTATTTCACTTTGTATTCTACCTTATTTATCAAAATTAACAGATGACAAAAAAAAAGAGTATCACAAACCCAAAATCCCATTAACTTTATAAAAAAAAAACTCAACGTAACACAAATCCCACTTTCCTTTGCTTCACGTCATCACATGGGTCATTGTCGCGTCGTCTTGAGGTGTTTTCGATGGTGTTAAAAAAAAACACTTGTTGGTAAAGGAAACGATGGTGTAGCTTTTGTCACGTTTGAGTATAACAAAAGCACTCAAGCAATAATCGGTGATGGTCATGTGTCAAGGATACGTATCATTCTGTATATGTAAAGTATATATTTGTCTTTATGACATTAGACTTCGGCACTCTCTTGTTCTCTCAAACTCTTAAGTGATGCAACATACCTTTGTAGTTTTTGAGTTTTTGTTGGAAATCAATAAAGACATTTGTTCTTCTCCTTTCTTTTATTCTTATAATTAGTTGTGCGAGTTTTCTTTATACAATTTTACTCTATCTGTGGGGACAAAAACAAATAGTTGTGGCTATTTCAGTGAGGCCTTTTTTTTGTCCCTATGAATTTTCTTTAGAGGAATTGGCAGAACTAAGGCACAAAAAAATTATAATTCACTGGATAACCATTGTTACCATGAGAAGGTTATATTTGCTGTATTTTTTATATTAATGACACTTTTTACCCTTCCAACCACCACTACTTTCATCATCGCCTACTTCCCTCCGCCCAAGTTCCCCAGCAACCTCCGGCGACCTCCTCCGGTGACCTGCTGCGACCTCCGGCCACTTATTCCGGCGACCTCCAGCCATCTACTCCGGCAACCTACTCCGGCGACCTCCAGCCATCTACTCCCAGCAACCTCTGGTCACCTGCGGCGACCTCCGGCCACTTACTCTGGCGAACTCCGACCATCTACTCCGGCGACCTACTCCGGCCACTTACTCCGGCGACCTCCGGCCACTTACACCGGCGAAATCCGACCATCTACTCCGGCCACCTATTCCGGCCACCTACTCCGGTGACCTACTCTGGCCACCTACTCCGGCGACCTCCGGCCACCTTTTTCGTCGACCTCCGGCCACCTTCTCCGGCGACCTCCAGCCACCTACTCCACCAACCTCCGTCCACTTACTCCGGCGACCTCCGGCCACCTTCTCCGGTAACCTCTGGCCACCTTCTCCGACAACCTCCGGCCGCCGACCACCGGCCACCTCCGGTAGCCGATAACCGACCACCTCCTCCGGCAGTCGGCCTCCGGCCACCGGCCACCGCCTCCGACCAACAACCTCAACTGCCCTCCACTACTTCATCCTGATCCTGTTTTCCTAATTTTTTAATTATACTGCTATATTCTTCTATGATTTTTTTATTTTGGTTACTCACCTAATTCACCATTTTCTTTAAGAATAAAATATTAGACAAATTAGAATATCATTTTTTAAAAATATAAAAATATTATTACAACAAATAATAAAAAGGTGCCACATTTTTTTTCGCTTCGAACCACCAATTTTATTGGACCAGTCCTGCATAGCACATTATTGTCTTGTAACTTTGATGGCAACTAGCTCCCATTTTCATATATACTCATTTTTCCTTATCAAAACACCTTTTTTATCATTTAGAAAGCATACTTGGTTGCATTTTTTAGTTCTTTTTTTTCTGTTTTTGATTAATTTACTTATTTATTTATTTATTTGCAATTTTCCGTCTCTTGGTTTAGCTCATATCTAGTCCAGATTATTAATGATTTTTGAAAGGATAGTTTCAATGTTTCATATGGACTCCTGAATGAGAAGGCATACATGTTTGCATTTCTTGTAAACGGACTCAATTGGCCTGCTACGAACAGTATCTCCACCAAACGACGACGACCTCAATCCTAAGCTGTAAGAATATTTATATTCTATATGACCTATGTATCTTTCTGTTTAATTATAAAGTTCAAGTTCATATTAACATTTATGAATTCTAATATATAAAACGATACCGTGATGAATCGGTTTCGATTAGTGATTAGAATTGGATGTATTAATAACCCTCATTCCTTACCAATATATATAATTGATATCTTTCTATGTTATTCGTATATATGATAACGTGTAATTAATATGCAGTATTATATTAATTACATGAAAGGTTGAGATACATATGTTATTAAGTGGCGGTTCAAGTAAGTGACGGTTACGTATATGGTTTGTTACGTTGGTTCACTAGTGACTTTTGGTCACATATATAAAAAATGAACGAACATCATATTAATGATGTTGTAACAAAAGAACAACAAAAAGAAACATATAAAGAGAGAAGAGTGTGGATTCTTTGTCCATCAAAGGAATCATAAGAGAGAAAGGTCAAACGGAAGGAGAAAATCAATTTGAAGACTTGGATTTTCATCAAGTATAATCAAGCAATGGATCAAGGTTAGTGTTTCTTCTTCTCTAAGAAAGTGTTTATGGTTGAACTAAATTAAGTCTAGATGATCTTTGGGAGATATAGATTTCATGAATATAGAAATCTAAATTTATATTTGGTACCAGAGCCAATCTAGATTTGTTTAACTCACTAACTAACGTACATCGTGAATCAATGCAACCGATCAACGCACATACATATAAGTAACGCCATATTCTTCTAAATCGTTTCATGAATGCATTGAAACGACCCGACCCGTTTTTTTTTAAATAAATTAATAATAATAATAATAATAATAATAATAATAATAATAATAATAATAATAATAATAATAATAATAATAATAATAATAATAATAATAATAATAATAATAATAATAATAATAATAATAATAATAATAATAATAATAATAATAATAATAATAATAATAATAATAATAATAATAATAATAATAATAATAATAATAATAATAATAATAATAATAATAATAATAATAATAATAATAGATACTCTACAACTATTGGTCCCATACCCACTAGCCACCGCGGATAACATAAACCATAACATTAAACCAATAACTATCCTATAATTAAATAACTAATATTCAAAGTATAACAATTCCAATAACCAAACATCAGGAAACATAGAACCTGCAACCTAGCAATGTTCTAATGACCCAACTCTAGCAACCTAACAATGCCAGACAACAACCAATCGAGTTCCTAGAACATTCTCCTTTCATTGCCTTGATTCCACGATCACACTTTGCCTTTACCTGCACCACAAACACAAATTAAGATGCATGAGTATTTGATAAACACTCAGTGAGGCAATCCTCCCATCTACTGGGCTATACACACAAGCAATAAAATCTCTACATGCCACAAACAACAAACAATAAAAAAAACCAGGCAATATACAAAGTATTGCATCATCCGTCACAACTGAAGAAGGGTGTCGACCGACACCAGACCCAACATGCATCCTCAGTAGCAAAACCCAGCCATAACAGCCACGAAAACCATAGAAAACTCAAAGGAAACAATCACATAAGCATCACATCACAGAAAAACTAGAGATCTTAGCTTAGATAAGCCATGGTCATGCACTCACCTCTTTGCAGGAAGATTCTGACCAACAGCAACGAATCCAACCCTCCTAGCAAGCTTCTAACACCTTCCTAGCCTTGGATCTCCCAAGAACAGTCAACGATCTTCTCAAAAATCACCAGAATCTCAAGAACACTTGTTTTCTCTTCTTTTCTCTCAAAACAATGAAGCGGTGACAAAAAAATAAACTTCCAAAACCCTTTATGTCGAAAAATCCTTTAAATAGCTCAGTTCAATGGTTTTCCCCAAACCAAACCGACATAAAATTGACAATTAAATCAATCTGGTCGAACCAGATACTATTGGTGTCGACCGACACCATCCTTGGTGTCGACCGACACCATCCTTGGTGTCGACCGACACCATCCTTGGTGTCGATCGAGACCCATCCCCAAAATGCAGAGTTTTAGTTCGCGGATGTTACAATTCTCCCCCACCAACATAGATTCGTCCTTGAATCTCGAATAACCATCATCCAAGGAACCCCGTGCAACCGTCTCCACGGCCCACACTCCTCCGACCGATCTACGGAAGGTCACCTCTAGAAGATAGACTCACGTTTCAGACATTATTTGCTCTCGACTTTTGGACTTTCCTTTACTCATAGGTCTCAACCTTGAGTTTTTATTGCCTCCTCATCAGGCTGAAGCCTGCATGCCATAATATTGGCTCCTCATCGGGCCTAAGCCCGCATGCTATAATGTATAAGGAAGTCCAATACTCGTCTCTTGGGTTCCCACCCTACACGCACCCCCGGATCGTCATCCAAAGTCGATATAACAACCATACTCTCAAGCCACAAAGTCTTAGAGTTTAGGGCTTCCCGTAAACCAACCACGCAAATCAGACGATTAAAATCGAACCTATCGAACTGTCCCCAAACAGTGTGAACCGACACCACAAGTGGTGTCGATCGACACCATAACCAAAATTCCAGAAACTTATTCGCGGGTGTTACAATTCTCCCCCACCAATAAGGGTTCATCCTCGAACCCGCAACATCGTCCCTCCACCAAGGATCCCCGTGCAACCGTCACCACGGCCCGCACATTCTCTGACCGGACTGAACATCATTAGCCAAGACCTTCCGTGCAATTGTAGCAACAGTCCTCACAACCACGTGACCCAATGGTCCACATAACCCTGACCCCACTAGTCAGCACAACAGAAAAACACGAGATCTAGCCCGACCTCCGAGGTTTACATCCAGCCACTATGCTCATACCCACGTTCTGGACATTGTTTGCTCTCTCATTCACACATTCTCAGGTCGCAACCCTCAAACTGCACCGTCTGCACTCTTAGACCGTCGTCCTGGAGCCATACCGTCTCACTCTTAGATAGTCACCCTCAAGAACTCGGTACCAGGGGAACTACTCATCCCCTCTGGGGAACTAATCATCCCCTAGGAGAACTAATCCTCTCCTCTGACGCTCTCAGGGTCGCAACCCGTCAAGCCCGCAGTGCACTAGGGGAACTAATCATCTCCCCAGGAGAACTAATCATCTCCCCAGGAGAACTAATCATCTCCTCTAGAGAACTAATCATCTCCCCAGGAGAATTAATCTCCTCATGAGCAATGTCCTACCAACCAACATATTCCCTCCCGGAATATCACCACCACCATGACCACTATTCAGGCCAACTCTAAAATATCTCAACCAATCGGGTGTTTACACACGCCCTTTCCAAAAATAGACAAGTTCTAACTATTTATAGAGCTTTCTATTTGCAACTGCACTTTCCATAAATAGGCAAGCTTGAACTATTCATAAAACTTCCCATTTAGAAAACGCACATTCACTTAGCATCGTGACATCACCAATCAAAAATCCATGAGAACTGATCATCTCAACTAAGACCACTCTTCAGGTCATCCATTAAAAATTCCCGCCACTCCGGAATTTCACATCCCCTTTCCAGTGAGGCAATCCTCCCATCTACTGAGCTATGCACACAAGCAACTGAGATACCAATGTTTAACAAACAACAAACAACACAACACAAGTTGGTGTCAACCGACACAAGAGTGGTGTCGATCGACACTGGCTCCAACATGGTGTCGACCGACACCTACTTGGTGTCGATCGACACCAACTCTGCAACACGATCCGCAAGAAGCCAAAAGTCGAAGAACCGCTTCCCAAAACCTCCAAATCGTTCGAAACTCATCCAAAACTCCTTGAAACTCATAGAAACCCACATCCAACCACAAAGACACAAGAATACAAAACAAACATTGGTGAACCATATGACGATGCAACCAATCCATCCCAAGGATAACATCATACAACTCTACTGGACTGATAAGCAGATCTGCTGGCCACGACTCCCCTACGATCTGAATATCAACTCTCCTCGCTCATCCAATAACTCTCAGAAACTTGCCTCCCGCAACTATGACAGCTCCCGCACGCTCTCCGGGTTCTCCTCTGATATCAGCACTCTCTGCACACTCTAGAGTAATGAAGCTATGCGTAGATCCAGTATCGAATATTATTGTAACATCCCAAACCCAAATTTAGGGTGGGTGTCGATCGACACAACTAAATTGAGGTCGTTCGGTTTGTTTTGAAAATTCTTGGTTTTACCTGGTTTAGGTTTGGAGAGAAAACAAGTATTAGAAAATCAGAAGTTAAGTGATTGGCTGGAAACCCGAAGACTTGCCATTTCTTGATGAACTTGCACAAATGACTTCTGACCGGCTAAGTGTTTGTGCACTCCAAGACCTCCACGAGTAGATTTTCTGCCTTGTGAAGCATTCTCACTTTTCTCAATAGCATCAGGGGTGTCCCAATGTGCCCACATCTCAGCCCATAATGTATCACGAATCCATGGTGGTTGTACACCAGTCCCCTTTCCTTGACTAACAATGTAAAGGACGATCTTGTTGCGAATGGGTCCCAGAATGTGTCGTTGATGGGTTGGACGAGTGAGAAGAAGCTATGTGAGCACTGACACCTCTGGTGGCGTTTTGACCATTGAATGTACTTATACCTGACGCAGTCCTGCTTCCACGACCTCTAGATTTACTACCCTTAAGAACCATTAGAACGATATAGAAACGAGATGAATAAAATGACAAAAGAATGGGAGAGAAATCGCAAATTGAGAGAGGAGAGAGTTGAGTGTTATAAACCCTAGATCGAGTTTGTCTAATTATAAATGAAGAGAAGTCGTTTTAGTTTACCTAGTTATTAACGAAGGAGAGTCACTATTTGGTCGCAAACGAGTCGCATAGTAAATTCACTAAAACGAGTCCTAATGTAGTGGCAACACAGTCGCAACTTGTGACTATTTTGAGACTACCTAATATACATCACAAAATAAAAATCTTGAATTCTACACAGTAAGAACAAAATTGTTTATATAAATACTTAAGGAAAACTCATAGTAGTATTATGAAGTATATGTAATAGTAAGATTTAGTAAAACATTGTTTGCATCACTTATTTTTGAAAATTTTCTTCATTTCAACCTATTCTCATAAAAGAACATGTAACACTGAAGATAAATTTAGAACTTAAAGATGTTTAGTTTGTAGTCATTGAAATTTAATACTTTGAGAAAGTTATTATTGATAAGGTAGAGCAAAACAAAGCATAAATATCAACCTATACAAAGTGGGCAAACAGTCTTAAAGGAATAGCTAAATCAGGTGTTAGTCGCAATATCGTCGCAAATTGGTCTCTAATCGGTCGCAGAAGAGTGACAAATTGTCGTAGTTCTAATGTAGTGGCAAAGCAGTCGCAACTTGTGACCATTTTGAGACTACCTAATATACATCACAAAATAAAAATCTTGAATTCTACACATTATGAACAAAACTGTTATATAAATCACTAAGGAGAACTCGTAGTAGTATTATAAAGTACATGTAATAGTAAGATTTAGTAAAACATTGTTTTCATCACTTATTTTTTAAAAATTTCTTCATTGTAACACATTCTCATAAAAGAACATGTAACACTTAAGGTAAATTTAGAACTTATGGATGTTTAGTTTATAGTCATTGAAATTTAATACTTTGAGAAATTTAGTATTGATCAAAACAAAGCCTAAACATCAACCTAAACATGTAAATGAATCTCAACTGTGAAATTTCAAAATAAATAATATTCAGAGTCGGTAAACAGTCTTAAAGAAGTAACTAAATCAGGTGTTAGTCGCATATTCTTCAGATATCGGTCGCAATATCGTCGTAAATTGTGACCTCTTTGTTACTAAATAGGGGTAAAAATTTTGGATGCAAATAAGTCCTCAACATGCGACGTTTTTGCGACTGGTTATACCGACTATATAACGGGTCACAGAGTAGTCGCAAATGTGACCGTTATGAGACCAATATATTTTCGACGGAAACTAGTCCTTTTCGCTAATTTAAGACTCTTTTGTGACCTTTATGTTTCGTCGTTAATAAACGACGTTTTTCTCTCCAATTTTTTTGTAGTCTTTGAGTCATCACAAAATAGTCTCAGAAGCGTCGCTTTATTTTGCGACCGAGTAAGTACTCACAAATGGTAGTCCCAAATTGCAGGTTTTCTTCTAGTGTCCACCAAGTAAAAACTTTGTGGTACCCTTTGAATTAATATCCAATCACTTCTGAAGTCTTCCAGTTGGTTTTGATTTCAAGTGCTTGCATCACACCGGTTTTGTCGTAGTAGCCATCAAGAGATAAAATATATTCAATGTTTTGTTAATCTATCTCAAACTGTGATAACGTCATTATTTTACCCATTTTAGCTATAGTTTTAGTATGCATTTAGGATGAGTTTGATATGATTTCAAGGCTTTAATGTCTATTATCAAGTATTTTGGGTTTCAAGAAGGTTTTACAGGTTTTATAGCAAAAAGGACCAAAAGGCAAGGAAAATACGTTTTAGTAAAGTTTCAGAGCTTTACAGTACGGGCAACGTTTGAAAAACTTCAAGAACTCACATTTCGACGTAATTGGTGTCTATGGAAATCCGAGAGAGTCATCTTTCTCCTCAAAGTGTAATCAAGTCAATCCATCCAACCATCCGGAATTTATGCCCGATTTACCGATATGTATCTTAAACCGACGTAAGAAGAACCTTCAAGCCAATGGGCTTTTTAATGAAGGCCTGACCAGCTACCACCACGGCGGCCCAGTCCAAGTCTTCACCACGTTCTAGAAGCTTCCTACGCCGCCCCCTTGCCATGCACTTATCAAGAGAAGACGTTTCTACCCTTACAAAACCCTAAACCTAGACAAGACCCTATAAATACTCTTGTAAACCTAGGGTTTAGTGTGTGCCTTCACCTGCCTCCAAAAACCGACGACCAGAAGAACAGCCACGACCAGCAGCCCTCTCTCGTCCCTCTCTTGAAGCCTTGGAGATCACCAAACTCTTTTTTATTCTATTTGCTTTGTACTTTGTTTCTAAAGGAAGAAAACAGAAAAGCCAAAAAGAAGGAAGAAGAAGGTCCATGGATTGGCAATGCACACTATGACTAGTGGCAAGTACCACCTACTGACCGGCCACCTCTAATGTGACTGATGTATGCCGAAGGCGACGGATCATCACCATCCTTGAGTGATCAATGCCGAGAGTCCCCACTAGCCATACCAGCCATAGCCGATGCCATGTCCTGTACCATGTACCGTGTACCATATCCTGCGTACCGCATACCACACCACCATACCTGCTGCTGTCCGCGTCCATTTATCCGTGTACCGCGAGACAAATCTAAACCAACACCATCATACCACCTACCATCACCATTCTATCACTTAGGTCTGCAAACGGACGGATGCCCGAAGAGTTCTACCGTTGACGACAGCAGCGGGAATGGATTTCAAATAGCAGCTGCTAACGACCACCGAGAAGGGCGGATCTGACTAATAAAAGCCATTCCCATTTCACGCAAAAGAGCAAGAAGTAGCACCTACAATGGACCGAGTTTACCGAGTCTCACTAACAACATTTAGCCTAGCATCACAGCCACCAGCCGAAAAAAAAAGTCCCTGACCTCAACACTCGACTGTAAGGAAGAAGAAGCATACCAGATACCGGTCAATCAACAGCCAATAAGTCGTCTTTGTTATTTTTATTTTCTCATTATTATTGATGGTTTTAGGTTTTTGTTTCAAGGAGGATGCATTTAGAGATATATCAAACAGAATTCTAATGAACTTAGCCTAGTTCAAACTCGATGTCAAGCAACCAAAGGAATACAAACGGTTAGTCACCACATTTTCATTCCAAAGCCGAACTCTAAGAAAAATTTTGGGCAACCAATAAATGTCTAAGAGTCGACAAACATCATTCCATCAAGGTGATATTATTCTTAAACCCTACACTTTTCCTTATGATTTTTAATCCTCATCTCTTTCTTTTTTCCCACCGTGGACGGTGTGATTTTAAGTCTGGGGGGAAGGATGTTCCATCCTATACTAATGATACTTTCTATTTTGTTGACTTGAAACCTTTTTCCACTTTTTACATCAATAATCTAGACATTTTATCGAGTTACATTTTTGTTTTATTGAGTCAAAACTAGTAGGGGATTATGATCTTATTCTAACGGTTTATTTGATTTGGATTAACACTCTTATGACTCTTAATTATGCTTGACAACAGAACCAAAGTTTGGAAAGACTGTGAGCCGACTCAACAATCCCCCAAGTCCCTATTTGATGGATATTCAGATGATCTAACGTTATCTCTAACTTTTATAGGACCTAAACCGGACTTAATTTTCAAGCCCTGGAATTGGTATACATTGGACTAGATCTCTACATTCAAGCCATACAAGACATTGCACTTCTTCAAGAGTATGTTCCCCTCTCTCTTCCCTTCAATACTAAAAAAAAAAAAAAAAAAAAAAAAAAAAAAGAATAAAAGATGAGATGATTTTGATCAGTTTAGAGAGGTAGGTAAATTACCTGTGACCTCATTATTCTACTCTTGAGTCAAATGGTCACACAAAGCTTGGAAGCGAGGGGTAGGTAAATTACCGATGACCCCAGTATTCGCCTACACCTTTGATTAAAAAAAAAAAGAGAAAAAAAAGAAGTGAGAAAAGGGAGAGGAAAAGAATCATATGAAGGAAGTCTTGGCTTGAAGAGAGTCTGCAATCCATTGATAGATTTTCCCTTGGTAAGATTTCACTTTTTATTATTGCTTAATTTATGTAAAGAGATGACAATGGAGATTCTGGAAACTCTAAAGAATTGTGGGATCAAGGAGAGTTGATGACTCTCATGGTGGATTACAAATGGAAGTTCCTAATGTCAAGACGATGAAGAGTGCAAAGACAATATCCCCAAAGATAAGTGAATTCCCAGTATTTTCAAAACCTCTTTTCCATGATTTAGTTTGATTATTTGCTTGAGGACAAGCAAAGTCTAAGTATGGGGGAGTTGATAAAATCATTATTTTACCTATTTTAGCTATAGTTTTAGTATGCATTTAGGATGAGTTTGATATATTTCAAGGCTTTAATGTCTATTATCAAGTATTTGGGTTTCAAGAAGATTTTACAGGTTTTATAGCAAAAAGGACCAAAAGGCAAGGAAAATACGTTTTAGGAAAGTTTCAGAGCTTTACAGTACAGGCAACGTTTGAAGACCTTCCAGAACACACATTTCGACATAATTGGTGTCTATGGAAAGCCGAGAGAGTCATCTTTCTCCTAGAAGTGGAATCAAGTCAATCCATCCAACCATCCGGAAGTTATGCCCGATTTACCGATACGTATCTTAAACCGACGTAAGAAGAACCATCAAGCCGATGGGCTTTTTAATGAAGGCCTGACCAGCTACCACCACGGCGGCCCAGTCCAAGTCTTCACCACGTTCTAGAAGCTTCCTACGCCGTCCCTTTCCATGCACTTATCAAGAGAAGACGTTTCTACCCTTACAAAACCCTAAACCTAGACAAAACCCTATAAATACTCTTCTAAACCTAGGGTTTAGTGTGTGCCTTCACCTGCCTCCAAAGAGCCGACGACCAGAAGAACAGCCACGACCAGCAGCCCTCTCTCTTCCCTCTCTTGAAGCCTTAGAGATCACCAAACTCTTTTCCATTCTATTGCTTTGTACTTTGTTTCTAAAGGAAGAAGATCCTACAACTTTGTTTGACAACCATTGAAGTAATATCTAAATCTCTTCTATTTATTTATTCTTTTATGTTTATGAATTGTTTAAATCTTGCTTTGATGATTCCCTTAAACATGCTAGAGTAGTTTTCTACTTGGGTTTAAAGGGATAATCAAAGGGGGGAGATGATCTTAGTTTAGGTGGCAATTTTTAGGGTTTGTTAGATTTAAATCTGTTTATTCTATGCTTTAATTCTAAGTCTTTACTTAATGCTTTAAGTTAGTCTCATGAACTAACTATGTTCTAAAGTGTGTGTGCTTTGCCAAAAGCTTGCATGTGTGCTTGACCTAGCTTAGATGTGTGGGGAGACATAGGAAGCACATACCCCTTACCTATGGAATTCCATGGATTAGAATCGAACTTGTTTTAAATGCTTTGATCTATGCGTCGTTGTCTGTGACAGTTGAGTAACGTAGTGTAGTGATCTTAGACGGTTAGCTTGAGAACTTTAAGTTAACGGATTATTAGTGTTTCGTAGTCCGAGTTTTAGATAAACAAACTAACCCTAAACTTTCCTAGATAGATAGATCATTGAACCCCTGCGATTCCCCTTGATGCCCAACGCTGATTGTCACTCGATCTACTTCTTCTTGCTTCCCTTGCTGCTTGTTATCTCTTTTCAATTTCCAGCAATCTTTCTTCAAGTGTCCTTTCTTGTGACAGTAGTGACACTCCATATTAGAAAATTTATTAGATTTGCTCTTGCTCCTGTTCTTATCATTCTTGGGCTCTCTAAATGTACGCCTCCCCCTTGACTCAGTGACCAACACATCTGAACGCGAGGAACTACCATTAGACTGTCTTCTAGTTTCCTCATTCAAAACACTGTTCTTCACTACATCCATCGAAATAGCACCATTCGACGCGGAGTTACAAAGAGACATCCTAAACACCTCCCAAGAATCTGGTAATGTACCAAGAAGCCATAAACCGTGAATCTCATCCTCAAACTTGACTCCCATATCAGAAAGTTTATTAAGCAGCCCCTGAAACACATTTAAGTGATCAGTCATCAGAGTTCCCTTCTGATACCTCAACTCAATCAACTTTTTGATCATGTACATCTTATTATTCCCGGTCTTTCAAGCAAACAGATGCTCCAGCTTCAACCACAAAGAACGAGCATTAGTCTCATTTTCAATATGATTCAACACATTATCATCTACCCATTGCCTTATCAAACCACACACTTGGCGATGCTGCAATTTCCACTGATCATTAGTCTTATCTTCAGGTTTCTTCTCCTCAAAGACAGGAACATGAAATTCCTTCACAAAAAGCAAATCTTCCATCTTGCCTTTCCATAGATGATAATTAGAACCATTCAAGCTTATCATTCTACCCATATTTTCCATCGTTCACAAAATTAACTAATAACCAAAGTTATTAAACCAAAGCTCTGATACCACTTTGTTGGGGAAACAATGCACAGTTGCACAGCGGAATAAAGTTTCACCCTAACTTATGTGAACCTGTGAGGAAAATATAATAAACTTGGTAGAGCGTAAAATAAATGAGACACAGAATTATACGTGGAAAACCTCCTCAATGCGAGGAGTAAAAACCACGGGACCGTAGTCCACTCAAAATTCCATTATCACCAATGTATTTGAGTACAACCACGGCCTCTCCAGAGACTAAGGCTACAATTAGCAATCTCGATAAGAAAACAACACAAGAGAGAGAACACAAAAGCCTAAAAATATGCAGTTCCAAACAACCCTAGATTTACTAAGATTCCGGAAACCTATTAAGATCTCCACCGTACAAATCCTAGATAAACAGGTCAGGAACAACTCTGCAAAATTTCAGCTCAAACCGAGAAGATCTCACCGTTGGATCTTACAAACACTCACAACAGATGCTGCAGAAAAATCTGGAAATTCCAGACACGACCAGCCACGCTAAAAACTCAGATTTCTCACAAACCAACCGTTGAAACAAGATCTCCACCGTCAAACATGTAGAAAACTGAGTCACGAAACTACCCTCCAAAAATCAGCCAGATCGGAACTCGTTTGTATGTCCAAACGTGCAAAACACCAAACCCTAAAGGTTATGTTTTTCTCTTCTCCTCTAGATCCGAAAATCATCTCTCTTCTTTCTAATTTTTCTTATGCCAATAATTAGGTTAAGAGTGTTTATATAGTGTCTCATAACCTAAAGCCCAATATTAATCTCATTGACTAATATAATGGCCCAAGTTCAGGTTTGGTTAACCAAACCCAATTGGTTTCCCCACTAGGAGGAAAATCCAACATGACGAACCGCTGCTTATCCTACGATCGGATCGGCCTAATTGACGAACCGTCGCTCGTCTCATCATACCTTCTATAGAGAGGTAGCATGCTGATGTTCATATATTTTACCCTGTTTTCTCTTAAGTATATTCACATCTTTTGCATCTTTTGCTATCCATTTTGACCATTATTGCATAGCTTTAGGACTAATCATGCATTAGAGTATAGTTGCATTGCATTTGCATCTTTTCATGCATAATCAGGTGATTTTGGAGCTTAAGGAGCATAGAAGCAGTGCTGAGGAGAAGTGAAGCAATCATGAGGAGAAAGCAAGAGAGTTAAGGCTGAAGAACCAAGGTCCGGAGTCCCACTCGACCAAACACTCGACTGTGTGCAGAGGGGGACTCGACCGAGTGGAAGGAGCACAAGAGGAGCCAACTCGACCGAGCACCAGGTCGAGTTGGTCGAGCCGCCTGGCTATTTTGTCTTTTAGCGTTTTTAGGGCTTCCACTACTTTTTCTATATAAGGGCTTGTACCTGCAGCCACCAAAGATCCCATTTGAGTTTGTTTTGTGACATTTAGGATCATTATTAGTCTAAGATTAAGTTCGTTCATACACTTGTGAAGTTACTGAACTCGAATCTTCTTTTGCTTGGCTGTCTTGAGTTTCAGGTACCCACTCGACCACCCACTCGACCACCACTCGACCGAGTAGTGATCGAGCACTTGATCGAGTCAGAAGCCGGATACAAATAGACATCACTTCCCAGTCGACTCGACCATCCACTCGAGCCTGCGCTCGACCGTGTACCTGTTCGAGTCTGTACTCGAGTTTGTTGATGCACACAAGGTCAAAGGGCAAAGACAATCTTCAAAGGCCTATTGACAACATCCACAGGCTACAAAAGGGTTTGAGACATAAGCAAAGAAGAGTAGTTCAAGAACAAGAAGAACAAGTAGTCATGGAGCAGCAAGATAACCATGATCATAGACCTAGACACATTGGTGCTGGAGATGCACCTAACACACACAACCAAAGAGCTGGTATTGTGCCTCCTGCTGTGGCCAATAATAATTATGATATCAAGAGTGGATTGATCTCTATGATACAAGCCAACAAGTTTCATGGATTACCAATGGAGGATCCTCTAGATCACCTTGATGAGTTTGACAGAATATGTGGACTCACAAAAATCAATGGAGTGAGTGAAGATGGTTTCAAGTTAAGGCTATTCCCATTTTCCCTTGGAGACAAAGCTCATCTCTGGGAAAAGACTCTTCCTACTGGAGCAATAACCACATGGGATGCATGCAAGAAAGCTTTTCTGGCCAAGTTCTTCTCCAATGCTAGGACAGCTAGGTTGAGGAATGAAATCTCAAGTTTTGCACAGAGAAACAATGAAAGCTTTTGTGAGGCATGGGAAAGATTTAAAGGATTCCAAACTCAGTGTCCCCACCATGGATTCAGCAATGAGTCATTGCTCAGCACTTTGTACAGAGGAGTTTTACCCAAGATTAGAATGCTACTTGATACAGCCTCCAATGGAAACTTTCTCAACAAGAATGTGGAAGAAGGCTGGGAGTTGGTAGAGAATCTTGCTTAATCAGATGGTAATTATAATGAAGATTATGATAGAACCATAAGGATCACCTCCACTGATCAAGAGGACAAATATAAGAAGGATTTGAAGATGGTCAATGAGAAACTTGACAAGATTCTCCTAAGCCAATCAAAGACCATTCACTTCATTGGAGAAGAAGAAGCTCCAGTCCAAGAAGGAGATAGGGAGTTTGCTGAGTTGTGCTACATGCAAAACCAGGGAGGATTCAAAGGTTACAACCAAGGAGGATTCAAGAATAACAATCTCTCTTATAGGAGTAACAATGTGGCTAACCCACAAGACCAATTCTACCCCCCTCAACAGCCTCAACAACCTCAACAGCAACAAAACTATATACCCAAGCAGCAACAACAAGTGTTCCAGCCCCAATTGTGTCCCCCACCAGGGTTTCAGACTAACCAAGGCCAGGAACAAGACTTAAGAGCTATGATGCAACAATTGTTGGTTGGGCAAGCCAATGGAAAGATTGAGGCAGCAAACAGATTGGCTGAACTGAACAGGAGGATAGATGACTTATACAGTGAGCTCCATGCCAAGTTTGACAACCTAACTTCAAGGATTATGACTATGGAGAATCAACAAGCTTCTGCCCAAAAGCAAGACAAGGGTAAAGCAATTATGCAATCTATTGAATTTGCTAATGCTATCAATCTCCACAGTGGAAGGGTACTACCTACAAGACAGGGAGCATTACCAGACACTGAGGACAGTGTTGAACAAGTTGGGGAGGGTTTTCAACAAGAAGAAACTCAGAATAAAAACGATGTTGAACTCGACGAACCACTCGACCACCCACTCGACCGAGTGAGCTATCGAGTGGCTGATCGAGCGGCTTCTCAGGAGAGAATCAAGCCAGTTACCTCAAAAGAAAAAGAAGTCTGATTCATTCCTCCTCCTTACAAGCCTCCACTACCTTTTCCAGGAAGATTTAAGAAGCAGATGGTTGAAAAACACAGGGCATTGTTTGACAAACAAGTTAAAGAAATTGAGCTTAGGATGCCTCTAATAGATGCCTTTGTGATGATCCCTCCTTACCAAAAGTTCTTGAAAGATGCTGTGATGGAAAGGATCAAAGAAGTTCAAGGGATGGTGATTCTTAGCCATGAGTGTAGTGCCATAATCCAAAAGCAAGTGAATCCTCAAAAACTAAGAGATCCAGGTTCCTTCACTCTACCTTGCTCTATAGGCCCTTTAACCTTCAACAGATGCCTTTGTGATTTGGGAGCCTCAGTAAGCCTAATGCCTCTATCAGTTGCTAAGCGCCTAGGGTTTACAAGGTATAAGCCATGCAACATATCCCTGATCTTAGCTGATAGATCAATAAGATTACCACAGGGTGTTTTGGAGGATCTACTAGTTAGAGTTGGAGCAGTGGAAGTCCCAACAGACTTTGTAGTCTTAGAAATGGATGAAGAACCAAAAGACCCTTTGATTTTGGGGAGACCTTTCCTAGCTACAGCAGGAGCAATAATTGATGTGAGGCAAGGGAAGATTGATCTCAACTTAGGAGAGGACCTCAAAATGACATTTGACATTGTAGAAGCTATGAAGAAACCAACAATTGGAGGACAAGTCTTTTGGGTTGAAGAGTTGGATAAGTTATCAGGAGAACTAATGGAAGAACTAGCAGAACAAGATCACCTTCAAACTGCTTTGACCAAAAATGGAGAGGAAGGGTTCATCCATGAAGAAACCAAGGCCTATGAGGAGATGTTGAACTCCTGTAGAGAATCAAACCATCCAGAGATTTTTGAAGGGTTACCAGCAATAAGAGAGGAAGTTTGGTCAATTCAAGTAGCTAATTCAGACAGCTCGACCACCCACTCGAGCATGCACTCGACCGAGCACCCAAACTACTCGACCGAGTGCGCTACCGAGTCCTCCACAGATGACTGGTCTGAACTGAAAGCACCAAAAGTAGAGCTTAAACCTCTCCCATCTGGGCTAAGGTACGTTTTTCTAGGTGAGAACTCTACTTATCCTGTGATAGTAAATGCCAAATTGAGTAAAAAAGAACTTGATTTGCTAGTTGTTGAGCTAAGGAAGTATAGAAAAGCTATTGGTTATACTTTGGATGACATTCAAGGTCTCTCACCTAGTCTCTGCATGCATAGAATCTACCTTGAAAATGAATCTTACTCCAGCATTGAACCTCAAAGAAGGTTAAACCCCAACCTAAAAGAAGTAGTTAAAAAGGAGATTCTTAAGTTGCTTGATGCTGGTGTAATCTATCCTATTTCTGATAGTACTTGGGTTTCACCAGTTCATTGTGTCCCAAAAAAGGGAGGAATAACTGTAGTAAAGAATGATCATGATGAGTTAATTCCCACTAGAACCATTACAGGACATAGAATGTGCATTGATTATAGAAAGCTTAATTCAGCTACTAGGAAAGATCATTTTCCTCTTCCTTTCATTGATCAAATGTTGGAAAGGTTAGCTAATCATACTCACTACTGTTTCTTGGATGGATACTCTGGATTTTTCCAAATTCCTATTCATCCTAATGATCAAGAGAAGACAACATTCACATGTCCATATGGTACTTTTGCCTATAGAAGGATGCCATTTGGATTATGTAATGCTCCAGCAACTTTTCAAAGATGCATGATGTCTATCTTCTCTGATCTCATTGAGGATGTTGTTGAAGTTTTTATGGATGACTTCTCTGTCTATGGAGACTCCATTTCTTCTTGTCTTGCTAATTTGTGCAGGGTTTTAAAGAGATGTGAAGAGACAAATCTAGTTTTGAACTGGGAAAAGTGTCACTTCATGGTTGAAGAAGGGATAGTTCTTGGACACAAGATTTCAGAAAAGGGAATTGAAGTTGACAAAGCAAAGATTGAAGTCATGGTTCAACTTCAACCACCAAAAACAGTCAAGGACATAAGGAGCTTTCTTGGTCATGCTGGGTTTTATAGGAGATTCATCAAGGATTTCTCAAAGATAGCTAGGCCATTGACAAGGTTGCTTTGTAAGGAGACTGAGTTCAACTTTGATGAAGATTGCTTGAAGGATTTCAAGGAGATCAAAGCTGCTTTGATTTCAACTCCAATAGTCCAAGCTCCAAACTGGGATCTTCCATTTGAGATTATGTGTGATGCTTCAGACTTTGCAGTAGGAGCAGTCCTAGGACAGAAAAAAGATAAGAGGCTGCATGTGATTCACTATGCAAGTAGAACATTGGATGAAACTCAAGGAAGATATTCAACAACAGAGAAAGAGCTCCTAGCAGTGGTGTTTGCCTTTGAAAAATTCAGAAGTTACTTAGTAGGGTCCAAGGTAATTGTGTACACTGATCATGCTGTTTTAAGACACATCTACTCAAAGAAGGACACCAAACCAAGGTTGTTGAGATGGATTTTGCTACTCCAAGAGTTTGACATGGAAATAGTGGATAAAAAGGGGATAGAGAATGGAGTAGCTGACCATTTGTCCAGGATGAGGATAGAGGAGGAGATTCCAATCGATGATTCGATGCCTGAGGAGAAACTGATGCTCATTGGGACAACTCGGACCACAACTCGACCCCCTACTCGAACAGGCACTCGGCCGAGTATGTTTGGGTGCCCGATCGAGCAGGATGAGATGGAGGAGTGGATGGCACTTGAAAGTGAAGATCTTCCTTGGTATGCTGATATAGTCAACTACAAGGTCTGTGAAGAAATCCCAGCAGACATGGGCCCTTATAAAAAGAAGAAGCTCCTCAAAGACATCAATGGATACTATTGGGATGAGCCTTACTTATACAAGAAGGGATCAGATGGACTGTTTAGAAGGTGCATAGCAGAGAATGAAGTTGAAGGAGTGCTAGGACATTGCCATGGTTCTGCTTATGGAGGCCATTTTGCAACCTTTAAGACAGCCCAGAAAGTCTTACAAGCTGGTCTATGGTGGCCTACATTATTCAAGGACACTCACAAGTTCATCACAAAGTGTGATGCTTGCCAAAGAATGGGGAATATCACAAGAAGGAATGAGATGCCTCAAAATCCAATTCTTGAAGTTGAGATATTTGATGTGTGGGGAATTGATTTCATGGGACCTTTTAATCCTCCTTCAAATGGGAATGTCTACATCTTAGTAGCAGTGGACTATGTCTCCAAATGGGTGGAAGCCATTGCTAGCCCCACTAATGATCACAAAGTGGTTCTTAAACTTTTCAAGACCATAATCTTTCCAAGGTATGGAATCCCAAGAGTTGTGATAAGTGATGGAGGAACACACTTCATCAACAAGATCTTTGAAGGAATGCTAAGGAAGTATGGAGTCAAGCACAAGGTATCTACAGCCTATCACCCTCAAACAAGTGGGCAAGTTGAGGTGTCAAACAAACAGATCAAGGCCATTCTATCAAGAATAGTAGGAGCAACAAGAAAGGACTGGTCTAGTAAACTTGATGAAACACTTTGGGCTTATAGAACAGCTTTCAAAACACCTATAGGAAGAACCCCATTCCAGCTTGTGTATGGAAAGTCTTGTCACCTCCCAGTTGAAGTTGAGAACAAGGCTCTATGGGCAATCAAACTTTTGAACTTGGATCTTGAAACAGCACAAGCTAAGAGAAGCCTTGACTTGCATGAACTTGAGAAGATCAGATTGGAAGCTTATGAAAACTCCAAAATCTACAAGGAAAGAACTAAGGCCTTCCATGATAAGAAGATTCTCATCAAGGACCTAAAGGCTGGAGACCAAGCCTTGCTTTACAATTCAAGGCTCAAGTTATTCCCTGGGAAGTTGAAAAGTAGATGGGGAGGTCCTTTTGAAATAAAAGAGATTTTACCATATGGAGCTGTCACACTTCTCAACAAGGATGGTAGTGAGTTCACAGTTAATGGTCAGAGGGTTAAGAAATATTTGGGAGAGAAGGAGACACATGAGAAGTGCACAATGCTTCTCAAGGATGCTCCTCAAGCTTGAAAAGCTATAGAAGTCAAGCTTAGTGACTTTAAACAAGCTCACTAGGGAGGAAGTCCCTAAGGTATCTATGTATATATTGCTTAGGATTTTGGTAATTTGACCTTTGTTTTGGTATTTTCATAGTCAGGGAAGCAAGGGAGTCTAAACAGAAGAAGAGAGGAACATCTGCAGTCCAGCTCGACCCCCCCACTCGAACACGTACTCGACCGAGTCCCGGTCGATTGCCATCGTCGAGCTGCCCCAATCTCCACCTCCAAGTTATCAACAAGACCCCAACTACACTTTTGACAGCATGCAAGAGGATGTGGACAGTTTCTTCTCCAATCCTTAAGGTACCACTATCACCTTCCCTTGTAAATACCATTGCATTGGATATTGTGTTTTGTTTTTGATCTTGAATCCTCTTACAAATTTCTTTCACACAGAGGACTGTGTGATTTAAGTTTGGGGGAGGGTTTGAGATAGCATTTGATATTGTGTTTTGTGTTCTTATTTCAAATTTTTAGCATCATCATGTTAGTATTTGCATAGCATCTAAGGCATAGAAAAACCCTAAAAATTTGAAATTTTTTGCAAAAATCTTTATAAAAAAAAGAGTGTTCATGTAGTTTGCATTACATATTAGGATCTTGTTTAGCATGTTTCATGTAGGATTGTATAATATTTGCATTAGGGATCTATGATGAGCTTTGCCTTGTTAGCTTGTTTTATTCACTAGACTAGGATCAATGCCCAAGTTAATAGTACTTTGATGCTAGTTGAGTGGTTGGAAGCATAAGATTGAATCAAGCCTTGAATTCCTGCATTGCATTTGGTCTAAATTGAAGCATGTGGTGATTTGACATCATTTCCTATTTATAAGAACCTAATATTGACTTACAATTATCAATGTGTGCATTGCTTTAAACTCATGGATACATATTTGGATCATCTTTTTCCTTTTTACCACTCTTGTTGATCCAAGTAGCTGATTAAACCATTAAAATCAGTTCCCCTACCCATTAACCAGCCCTTCTTTCAAGCCATGTTTATTCTTGTGCGTGTGAGGCCTATTTTTGGGATTGAGCTTGGTAGAAAGTGTTAGGTTTGAACTGACAAGAGTAAAGCCTTGTGTAGTTCTAGTTTGCATTTTTCAAACTAGATAGGACTAGGTGGTTTACTTGTTGGGTTTGGGACTTGGCTGTTATGAAAAGAAAAGAGGAAAAAGAGAAAGAAAAAGGGTAGAGTCTTTAAGAGGAGAATGTGTTTAAGTAAAGCTCTAAGTGAAAGGATGGGAAGTAAAAAAAATTTTGTTGAAGATGGTTCTAGTTAAAGAAAGGAAAAGAAAGAAAAGAAAAGTCTAGCAAAATGCTTGTATGTCTTAAGAATAAGAAGAAAAGAGAACCATAGCAAATAAGTAAGAATCCCCATCCCACTAGAAAGATCAAATAAGAAACCTCTCCTAAGACTTGAAAACCAAAAGAGAAAGGGTGAAAGAGAAGAGAAGAAGTTAAAGGGTAGCACTAGGATCATTTGGGTTTAGATTGATAGGATGAATTCTTTGGGTGCCTTTGGGTAGACAAGGTTTTATTCTTGTATGTGTCTAAGTGTTCTTACCTTTAGCATTCTTCTAAAGCTCAATCCATTTTTATGAGAGAACCTTGATATTGATAAGCCCCATTCTAAAAAGAGACCACCATTGTCTCAAAATCTTTATCTCCAAGCCAAATGAGTTTAAGCATTGCATAGAATTGATTCATGTTCTTGATTAATGAATGTTAAAGGAATTGGTTGATTTGAATGCATGTGGACATCTAAGGCTCAAATCAGTAAAGGTTGTGATATGCTTGTCTAAAATCTTCAAGTACAGCTCATTCAACTTGCATCATAGTACTAGTAACTTGGACATTGATTCTAGATGGTCTATTTGCAAGCTTTAGGAGCTGAGATCCCACTTTCAAACCTCACCTACCTACTTATGTCTTGATTATTTGCTTGAGGGCAAGCAAAGACTAAGTTTGGGGGTGTTGATGTTTCATATATTTTACCCTATTTTCCCTTAAGTATATTCACATCTTTTGCTATCCATTTTGACCATTATTGCATAGCTTTAGGACTAATCATGCATTAGAGTATAGTTGCATTGCATTTGCATCTTTTCATGCATAATCAGGTGATTTTGGAGCTTAAGGAGCATAGAAGCAATGCTGAGGAGAAGTGAAGCAATCATGAGGAGAAAGCAAGAGAGTTAAGGCTGAAGAACCAAGGTCCGGAGTCCCACTCGACCGCCCACTCGACCAGACAGTCGACCGTGTGCAGAGGGGGACTCGACCGAGTGGAAGGAGCACAAGAGGAGCCAACTCGACCGGTCACTCGACCGAGCACCAGGTCGAGTTGGTCGAGCTGCCTGGCTATTTTGTCTTTTAGCGTTTTTAGGGCTTCCACTACTTTTTCTATATAAAGGCTTGTACCTGCAGCCACCAAAGAGTCCAGCTTTTTAGATAGTCAAAAACCTAGTTTTTACCCTTTTTGGAATTATTCCTTTTGCACTTTTATTTTCTTAGATCTTGTACTTCTTTTAAAGGAGAAAAAGACTAAATTCTTCAATATTGTTGGTTTCATAACTTTCTTAATATTGAGAATTTGAGTTTGGTTCTTTCTTCAATATTGTAGATCTTTGATTTATCTTTCTAATGATGCAAGTTTCAGTATTTTCTGGGTTTATCATTTTAATGTTCATCATGTGTTCTTGTGAGTAGTTGTTTAGGATCTTGAGGATGGGTTAGGCTGGCTTGTGTTTGAGGTTTGTTTGATGTGGTCAAGCTTGATTGTTGTAGATCTCTTCTAGGGTAGATGTTCTTAATGCTGATCCTATAACTGAGAGGGTAGGGTTTGATTTCAAGCATCTTAGCATCACACCAATGTTTAAGGAGCATAGATAAGGCTAGATCTAGAGTTTACCATTAGGCTTGCTAAGAGATTAGAGGTCTTGTTTGGTATTTGACATATTGCTTAATGCCTGCTTGTGTAGATTCTTTACTTTGTGAGAAAAAGTCTAGAGATGCATGAGTTTGATTGTTTCTTGCCATGAGAATGGATTAAACATGTCTTAGAAATATATGTCTAGAGATTAGCTCAAGTTGTTTGAGATTTGTTGACCAAGTTAGATGACCTCAATCATTAGTCCAGCCCATGAATCCCTCCTCAAGACCTTCCTTGTTTATTGATTTCTTAGCTTAAATCCTGTTGTTTGATCGTTGTTTGATTCGTTTTGGTATTGCTCTGTTTTTCTTGTGTTGCTCTGTTTTGCGTATTTGTCCAGCTCGACCCTGCACTCGATCTACACTCGATCGAGTGCCTTCTCGAGTTCCAACCCAGAACTTGTGTTTATGATTTGTGTTTGTCCTGTTTCATTCTAGTTGCATTTCTGTGCATTCATTTAGTATCCTGTTCATTACTTACCTTGCATTAGTTCAATACTTGCATTACCATAGTTTCTATTTCTGTTTTAGCTTCATAATTGTCATAATCATTCTGTTCCGTTTACATTTAGCTCCTAGTTCTTGTAGTTTTACTTTCTGCACTTTACATTTCATCATAGGATTGTTAGTGACAAACATCCTTTATATCTGGCTTGACTTAGACTCATATGCACATCTTGATTGTTCACAAACACTCAGATTGAATTGACACCTCTTATATTACAACAACATAAGGGGAATTGAAACACCCTGCCATCCATTCATTCATAAGTTACCATTCCATACATCATTCATCATTCACCATACAAACTTATGTGTTTCACATGCGCATCAGTTCGGACGAGTATACTCGCCGAGCCGCACCCCCTTTTCTTCTTAGGCTTAGTTGGACGATGGAAGGATGATGGTGTCTTGGAAATGAGAGCCTCACCCTCTATTTTTACTGTCATGGCCGAAGTCTAGGTCCCAAAAGGCACCTGTCCGACAAGACCGTTCGATCGTCTATTTTCGGCCTTGCCTGTCTGGCCGTGCCTGTTCGGCCATGACCGTTCATCACCGCGTCCCATGACCGTCCACCACTGTCCAGCTGGCCAAGCTTGGTCGAGCTGACGCTAGTTGGATGCTAGCTGGACGAGCTGTCACTAGCTGGCCTAGCTATCTGCAGCTAGCCGCAGCTCTCTGTAGCTGTCCGCAGCTGGCCGATAGCTGTCCGCAGCTGAACTAACTTGTTCATCGAGCTTGTTCAGCTCGTTCAGCTCGTATTCCAGCTAGTTGAGCTAGTAGCCTAGCTACTTAAGCTCATCTAGCTTTCCTTTTCTTTAAAACAAATTGCCCTCCTTTAGGATTGCGGGACGCGGGCGTTACAAGTCTACTCCCCTTAAATTGAATCCGTCCTCGAATTCGGTGGGTGCAAATATTCCCGACCTTTGTCCACTTGAGACCTGATCTATTCTTGATCTTGCTCTTATTGGGACTAGGTTATTTCCCGAGATCTATGTCTTTCCCGATGCAATCTTTTTCCCTTGATCTTGGACAATCTCCGAATAGATCAAGTCTTTTCACGTCCTAGTTCCATCCCGACTAGGACAATTTCCCGACCTTGGTCCTTCCCGGACGCGGTCGTAATTCCTGACTTTTTGGTCGATATTTCCCGAGCTTGGTCCTACCCGGTCGCGGTCGTAATTCTCGACCTTCTGGTCGATATTTTCCAACCTTGGTCCTTCCCGGACGCGGTCGTCATTCCCGACCTTCTGGTCGATATGCTATGTGTTCGACGTTTTGAACAATAGCTCGATTCATGAGCGCATCTTGGCGAACACAATCCCGTTCCCAAGCATGTTTTCGATCTTATCAGAGATTTCCATTTCGTCCGAACACATAGCATATCTGCATGATCCTCACAGGATCGCAGATGCTCTAATACCAACTTGAAAGACTCCGACCTGGACGTCCCAGCATCTGCGGTCACGGCTTCCATTCGGCCCCATTCCCGGCAGAATACCCATTAATTCGGTTACTTAGCTTTTGCTCGCGGCCTTGCTTCGTAACCCCTTTACGCAGTGGAATATAACTTTACCCTGGACCATCCCTTTGTGCTTAGCCATACAACCAACCAACCCCACAGGCTTTGCACATATTAGGGATGGGGACTTATAGTCCCTTCGGTGCATAGTGATCGGTTGCGCTATCGGCTTCCCGAACCACTCATGTTCCTGAAGCTTGGCCTTGGACGTGCCATTAGTTGACCCATCGGTCATACCATTGAATGCCGTCGACTTGTCAGTCTTGGTATCAGAGCCAGGTCCGATCGAACAATCCGACCCCATAATCGAATCGCCGATCGACCACCGACCAGGCCGATACTTCCGACGGACTTGTCGACCACCCGACGGACTAGCTACTTAAGCTCAACTAGCTTTCCTTTTCCTTTAAACAAATTGCTCCCCTTTAGGATCGCGGGACGCGGACGTTACAATCGATGAGAGTCGGGGCCTTCCATTGGCGTGGTGCTCAGCGCGCGGAGTGTGTGGCGCCAGTGTGTCTTCGTCTTGTTCATGTCGAGTGATAACATCATTATTTTACCTATTTTAGATATAGTTTTAGTATGCATTTAGGAAGAGTTTGACATGATTTCAAGGCTTTAAGGTGTATTATAAAGTATTTCAGGTTTCAAGAAGGTTTTACAGGTTTTATATTAAAAAGGACAAAAAGACAAGGAAAATACGTTTCAGGAGAGATTCAGAGCTTTACAGTACGGGATAAGTTTGAAGAACTTCCAGAACTCACATTTTGACGAACTTGGTGTCTATGGAAAGCTCAAAGAGTCATCCTTCTACTAAAAGTAAAATCAAGTCAATCCGTCCATTCACCAAATAGTTATGCCTGATTTACCGAGAGTGTTATAAACCGACGAGAAGATAAGTTTGAAGCCAAGTGGACTTTAATGACGGCCCGATTAGCAACCATCACGGCGGCCCGGCCCGGAGGAGTCACGACGGTCCAAAACCTTCCTCAACCGCCCCTTGTCCTGCACTCAACAAGAAAAGATGTTTCTACCCTTACAAAATCCTAAGCCTTCAAAAACCCTATATATACTCTTTTAAACCTAGGGTTTAGTGTCTGCAATCATTGGAACAGCAAAGAGATCACGACCAGAGGATCAGCCGACGACCTGAAGCTCTCTCGTCCCTCTCTCGAAGCCTTAAAAGATCCACCAACTCTTTTCTATTTTATTTGCTTTGTTCTTAGTTTTCTAAAGGAAGAAGATCCTACACTTTGTTTGACAATCATTGAAGTAATATCTAAAACCCTTTTCTCTATTTATTCTTTTATGTTTATGAGTTTATTAAACCTTGCTTTGATGATTCCCTTAACCATGTTAGAGTAGTTTTCTAGTTGGGTTTAAAGGGATAATCAAAGGGTGGATATGATCTTAGTTTAGGTGGCAATTTTTAGTCGCCAAAAACTTGCATCTGTGCTTGACCTAGCTTAGATGTGTGAGGTGTCATAGGAAGCACATACCCCTTACCTATGAAACTTCATGGATTAGAATTGAACCTGTTTTAAATGCTTTGATCTATGTGTCATTGCCTGCGACAGTTGAGTCTCGGAGTATAGGGATCTTAGACGGTTAGCTTGTGATCTATAAGTTAACGGTTCATTCGTGTTTTGTAGTCCGAGTTTTAGATAAACAAACTAACCCTAAACTTTCCTAGATAGATAGATCATCAAACCCCTGTGGTTCCCCTTGATGCCCAACGTTTGTTTTATTTATTTTACTTCCTTTTATTTACGTTTATTGCTTCCTTACGACCGTGACAACCAAAACCCCATTTTTATTGAGTTCTAGCCTTACATCTCTTCCGACGGATTCTCTAAACAACAACTCTCTCTCTGTGGGATCGATCCTTAAATACTACTACCGATTAGCTGTGCACTTGCAGCCGTTGTGTGGTCTTTTTAAGGTAAAAGATTGGAGTGATAAAAACCACGCACATCAAGCTTTTTGGCGCCATTGCCGGGGAGAGATTGTTGTTTACAAAAGTCTTGGAACTAGAGTAACGTCTATGACACCTTGCTTTTGAATTTTTCTTTTTGATTTTCATTGTTTCAGGAGACCTTGATGATGAACCTAGACACTTTCCCAGGAGATTTTCAGAACCTCACAATCGCACAGCTCATGTCACACTACCGAGCCACGGACGGAGACCCATCCTGATGTGAGCGCGTATCGGTACGCGACTCGGTCACTCCGTTACGCCGGCTCGGTCAGGGAAAGCTGCTCTCGAGACGGCTGAGTCGGCGATGACTTTCCTCGGTTAAGGCTGGGTCGTTGGGCTTGACTAAGTAAATGACTCGTGGAAACGTGATAGGGAAGCAAGCGCACGAGGGGAATGGAAGATGCACAGAAAGGACTCGTAGGGTTGCTCGGACGGATCGATACGGCTCGTTGCGGAACGACTGGGACGACTCGGGAATCACGAGACGGAACGAGACGGTGCAATACGGATCGAAGGGGATTCACGAGCGGTTGCGAGACGAAGCAAAGATGGACTCGAGACGGTGCGATGCGAACGATGGAGGTCTCGAGAGGATGCGAAGGAAATGTCGGTGGTTGCGAAGGTGGATCGAATGACGACACGAGTGGCTTGGCTCTCCACTCGATACGGTCACTAACAAACAACGAACCCGGTTCGAGGTTTGCTAGGGTTCTTTCAATAGACAATCCCGGATTGAGCTATAGAAAGGAGATGAGACAAGATCAAAGAATCACTCTTTGAGAAAGGTTTAATTTCATTCAAGTCTGAAAAACTACAAAGAGCTAAGAGAGGTTTAAATATGTAGGTTAAGAGAGGGGCTTAGGGACACGTGGATTCATATTGATCCGCATAAGCGTCCTTTGACGTGTTCTCTTGAAAATAGAACACGTCGCCTCCTTTGACCAAACATCTTAGCCACCAAAACTCTATAACGTTCACAAAGGAATATTCCAAGTTCAAATTAAAACGCAAAACAAAGGGAAGAAGGATATCTGTCTTTGGCCTTGACGCGGGAAACGACTTAGCCTTAGGACGTTTTGCACCAAGCTCAATGCCTCGTTAAAACCTCCTCCGGTAAACCCAATGGGAAAAACCCGGAGTGAAGAAAAAGAGTACACATCCTTGCGAAAGTGACTTTGGTTGCCTTTACTCTTGGGTAAGAGTGAAGACCATTCGAACCGAACCTTCGAGGTCTTCATTGGTTGGTTGATGCTGGATGAATGACCGAACGAAGAGGTTGATCCGCTACTTGGTCGCCTTTGCTGAGCTCCTTGATTGTGTCGTGGCTCCCGGGAGGATCGCTGGTGCCTTGGCCGCGCTGGTTGCTTGCGTCGCGGCTGCCTCCGATGCGTCTCGGTCTTGTGCCTCGGTCACGATCGGCGTCTCTCGGTCGTCTTGGTCGAGCTCCCGTCCTGCGATCACATCACATCTGGTCGGTAAGCTCACTCGCTGAAAGGTCCTTGCATTGGTCGCTCTCGACCAGTCTATGTACCATCACTTAGGCGTCCTTATCGTCGTTATCTTACTCGACCATCTGAAGGCCGAGCACCTATAGGACCAGCTAACTGCCTAGCTGACCATTCATCGACGCCGTACCACACGGACGTACCATGTTTTGCAACGGACCAGTACCTTGATCCGCAAGAAGTCATGAATGTCGATGTCAATGAAAACTTTTTCTATGACACTCGAAAACCAATCACTTCAAATAGTTCTTATACTGAAAACAAGCTTATGGAGATGATGGCAGAACTTATATCAAGTCAAAAGGAGGCTGATAAAGTTGTCAATGCTAAATTGGATAAGATGAGTAATGAGTTTGGAGCTAAACTTGAGACTATCACCAAAGATGTTACACGCTTGGAGGAAAAATCAATGCTATCAACAATCAAGTCTTAAACAACATGGAGTGTATTGATGATGATAGGACGAAGCTTATCAACATGGGTTATACCATTGACACCATCGAGAGCCTCCTAGAGTGGAAATTAGAAACCCTTTTCAACAAATCCAGTGAATGCAATAATTGGAGTGATGATCAATTATATCAACCTACTGATGCTTAAGAAGAATATGGAGCCTCACATGAGTATCCAACCGATTCTAACAAGTCCAAGGAGTGGACTAGAGAAGAATACTACCAAACCAATGAAGGAGAAGCTTATTTTGAAGAAAAAGCCAAGGAGAACCTATATGAAGATTTTCCAAGAGAGAATGATGAGTCTTATGATATATCATCTACTAAAGAAGATGCAGAAGAAGAGCTCAAATACTTCTACTGTTGCATGACATATCAGGTCTCTAATGAGGAAGTTCCCGAAAACTACAATTTTCAACAATTTCAACACTAAGAAGAAGCTTTCTACCGAGGTAACCCTAGAACCCGACCATCTCCAGCACCATATGATGTTTATGAAGATTGGGAACCTGTCCCAAGTCACCGTCAATCACGTTTTCAAAGACCTTACCCAAGGCAAGCCGAATCCAATTTAAACCGCCCCTATCCATGCCGAGAGCCTGATTTTATTCGATTTCCCCACCAAGTTTTTGAAGACAATTTTGATGTGTCTACACAACAAAGATCTGAGGAAGAAAAGATGCTGAACCTAATAAGTCAGTTAGCAGACTCTCAAGATGAGACTATGAAGATGCTACATGAGAAGCTTGACAAAATAGATTCTGATCTTTCAAGAAAAATGGATGACATTTGATTTGAGCACCTGACCGGAGACGCTGGCAGAAAAACTCGCATAAAGGGTGACGCTGGCAGGAAAACTCGCACACGTTTTAAACCACATACAGGGTGACGTGTTCACCGTCTAAAGAGACATGTCAAGGGAAAACGTGTGCGGACCATAGCAAGTCCGCGTGTCCCTAGTCCCCTCTAAACCCATACACTATTTAAGCTCCCAATGCCACTAGCTTAGACTCTTTAGACTTGAATGAAATCATAATTTTCAAAATAGTATATCTTTGCTTCCTGTCTCAACTCTCTTTCTCGCGACATAGTCCGGGACTAGGCTTGAAAGAAACCCTAGAAGGATCGATCCAGGATCGCTCTTCTTCTAGTCGGTGTACAATGCTCACCACCACTCGTGTACACCGCCGGTTCAATCCATACCGCCTCCCGCACACGGCGTTCTTTGATCGTTATTTGTGTTCCACTTCGACTCCATTATTCTCTAGTGAACCAAGGTCGAGTTTTTTACTTGGTTCGCTAGCTGCCGTCTGTTCTCCCCGGCCCGTCTGTCCGCTACCGCGTTCAGCGGTCCGTACATCCGTTTTCACACCCCTTCCGTTCTCTTTCGTGTTCTACTCGTTCATTCCCCCTCAAATCTCGTCTCCATCACCCATCCTCACTCTACTCTCTTTCCACCTCCCTTTGTCCGAGCAAAGTACTCGCCTTTCCGTCCGTCTAACGACGTAGAACTCCGTCCGAGCCTTTAGGCCATCCGGCGTTCACATCAGCTGGTATCAGAGCTAAAAGGTTCTACCAAAGGTTGTATCTTTCTAAAACTCCAGATCTTTCCCCTTATATTGTTAAAGCTTTCGTTTTCGTGAAATGTGGTTCCTGATTTTCGGCCTTAGGGGCCTCATAGTTCCGTTAGTACCACCGTTAGATCGCTTGTTTATGGGTTTGTTCATCTTGTTCTAGTGTTTGTTCATCATTGTTTTTGCCTGCACGAATTTAGCGAGCTCCACCATGGTCAAGAAACTTTCTTTTTCAACCACATTCCATCCCAAGCCCTATAAGCTTAAGTGGTCGGACGATAAGACTGTAATACGCGTGAAGGACCAAGTCCTCGTTCCATTTAGTGTTGGACTGTACAAGGACCAAGTCCTATGTGATGTAGTACCGATGCAAGCTAGCCACCTTTTGTTAGGAAGACCATGGCAGTTTGATAAGGGAACGTCACATTGCGGCTGCACCAACCAGTATATGTTTGTACACGATAACAAACGTATAAGTTTAAAACTCTTAACTCCAACACAAGTTAGGTAAATGCAAATGAAGCTGTCTAACGATTCAGACCCTAAAATGAACTTCCTAATTCAGTCAAGTGACGTTAGAAAGTCCATTAGGGACTCCAACCAAGTGTTATTGATGGTTTTTAGAGATTTGTTGGTTGAAGGAACAAGCGGCTTAGAGCACACACTTCTGGACGTCATCAAGGACGTGCTTAGGAGATACTCGGACGTGTTCCCAGATGAACTGCTCGAAGGCTTACCACCACTCGGGGGGATCGAGCACCAGATCGAATTGTTTCCTGGAGCACAACTGCCCAACCGTCCCGCGTATCGAGTGAATCCGGACGAAGCCAAAGAGTTGGAGCGACAATTGTCTGAGCTCATGTCCCAAAGTTAAGTCCGAGAAAGCCTTAGCCCATGTGCTGTCCCCGTCCTGCTTGTCCCAAAGAAAGACGGATCGTGGCGAATGTGCGTCGACTGCCGGGCCGTAAACAACATTACGATCAATTACCGGCACCTGATTAATCGACTGGACGACATGTTGGACGAGCTGAGCGGTTCAACCATTTTCTCCAAGATCAACCTCAAAAGTGGTTACCACCAAGTGAGGATGAAGGAATGAGATGAATGGAAAACCGCCTTCAAAACCAATCAAGGTTTGTACGAATGGTTGATTATGCCATTCGGTTTAACTAATGCACCCTCTACCTTCATGTGGTTAATGAACCACGTTTTGAGAGCCTTTATAAACAAGTTCGTTGTTGTTTATTTCGACGACATCCTCGTTTATAGCTCTTGCCCTTCGGACAATGTCGAGCACTTGGAACATGTTTTAAACACTCTCCGCGAAGAGAAACTGTACGCCAACTTGAAAAAGTGCGTCTTTGCTGCTAATAAACTTGTCTTCTTAGGTTTTGTTGTCAGTGAACAGGCCCTAAAGGTAGATGGCGAGAAGATCCGAGCCATAGAAGAATGGCCCACACGAACTAGAATCTCCCAAGTTTGATTGTTCCACGGACTAGCCAGCTTTTACCGTCGTTTTGTACGAGACTTTAGCACTGTTGCCGCACCCCTTACCGCGGTGATCAAGAAGAACCAGGAATTCAAGAGGGGAGCCGAACAAGAACAAGCCTTCCTGGAACTCAAGAAGCGTCTTACTCAACAAGACATTCGAGGTGGAATGCGATGCATCCGGTGTTGGCATTGGAGACGTTCTCACACAAGGTGGTAAACCGGTGGCCTATTTTAGCGAGAAGCTCAGCGGTGCCACCCTCAACTATCCCACTTATGATAAGGAGCTGTATGCGTTGGTACGTGCCTTGGAGACTTGGCAGCATTATCTGCTAGCTCGGGAGTGTGTAATCCACACGGACCATGAAACGTTAAAACATTTGCGCGGCCAAACTAATCTCAAGAAGAGGCATTCCAAATGGCTTGAGTTCATCGAATCCTTCCTATACATTATCAAGTATAAGAAAAGAAAGGAGAACGTCGTGGCGGATGTCCTGTCCCGAAGACACGCATTGATCAACACCATGGACGCCAAAGTATTGGGGTTCGAGAGCATCAAGGATGCATACGCAGATGATGCTGAGTTTGGGGAATGTTTCAAGAACTTTGGCAAAGGCAACTATGCGAAGTTCTATGTGTATGAGGGCTACTTACTCAGAGGTCCGCGTCTTTGCATCCCAACCGGCTCTATTCGCGACCAATTGATCCGAGAAGCGCATAGTGGAGGTCTGACCGGACATTTTGGCGTGACTAAAACTTTAACCATGCTACAAGAGCACTTCTTCTGGCCAAGGATGCGGAGCATGGTCGAGAAGAATTGCGGCCATTGCCTAGTGTGCCGAGCCTCCAAATCCACCACTCATCCTCACGGACTCTACACCCCGTTACCGGTCTCGACAGGTCCTTGGATCGACCTGTCCATGGACTTTATCCTCGGACTGCCACCGATACATCGGAAGGACACCATTATGGTAATGGTCGATCGGTTCTCAAAGATGGCTCACTTCATCCCGTGCCACAAAAGCCATGACGCGGTGCACATTGTCTATTTGTTCATTAGCCACATAGTGCGCCTTCACGGCCTTCCCCCGACGATCATATCCGACCGAGAACCAAAATTTCTTGGCCATTTCTGGCATATCTTGTTGAAGAAGTTGGGGACGAAGTTACTTTACTCAACCGTCGCACACCCTCAAACCAATGGCTAGACTGAAGTTGTCAACCGGACCCTTGGCGCACTACTCCGAACAGCTATCGCAAGCAACAAAGGGACTTGGTTAGAATGCATTCCACTTATCGAGTTTGCCTACAACCAAGCGGTTTATTCGGCCACCAAAAAATCACTGTTCGAGGTCGTCTATAGGATTCAACCATTGACCCCGATGGACTTGTTACCATTGCCTCCGTACGAGACCGAATGCCAACACTGAGACACTAAGGCTGAACTGGTCAAACGTCTGCACGAAGAAGTCCGAGCCAATATAGAGAGGAGGAACGAACAATATGCCCGTTACACCAACAAAGGACGCAAGCCAATGCTCTTCCAACCTGGCGATTGGGTGTGGTTACACCTTCAGCCAGAACGGTTCACCCAGAAAGGAAGGACAAGCTGAGCCCGCGGGGCGACGGACCCGTCCGTATCGTCGAGAAGATCAATGACAACGCCTATCGATTTGAGCTGCCCGGTGAGTACAACACATCAACATCATTTAAGATTGCTGATCTTGTTCCGTTTGATGCAGGTGACAACGAAGATGTTTTGGGGACAAAACCTTCGCAAGGCGGAGGGAATGATGTGAGCACCGGACCGGAGACACGGCCAGGATCACTCGCACCAGACCAGGACACCAGTAGAACACTTGTATCACCCGCGAGACAACTCGGAGCCAGCATGCGTAGGATCACTCCCGGCAACCACGTGGAGCAAAAGCTCATCTAGGACTTCAAGACAAAGGATCAACCACTTCGTCCAAGCCTTCGTCCAAGAAGACCAAGAGTTCGACTCGGCCAAGGCAACCATCAGCGAGACCGTCCGTACGGCCTTCATCCTTACCCAAGGATGAGGGCGGCAAAGACGTTAGGATCATGACTCGTTCTCTTTTTCCTTACTTTGGGTTTTTCCCATGAGGTTTACCGGAGAAGGTTTTAACTAATGCACCCTCTACTGGTTGCCTGCAGGACAAACACTAACATAAGTAATCTAAGATTACTTAGTGAGTTTCAGGGGTCCCTGCGGAAGATTAGATTCCCACCCCAACCCCAAATCACAAGGAATCAATCATGCAACACACAACAAGCAATCACACACAACAATCAATCAAGCAAAGAATGCATGCAAAAGCTAAAAAGCCACCAAATGCAAGCAATCTACAACATCCAAACTTGAATAAAGAGAAATATTTTTAAACAAGTTTACTAGGGCCCAGATGTTCTGCCTCTCGCCATTCACCCATTTTCGCCGCATTGCATCCTCCCTAGGCATGCAATCGGACTTCACATAAACTACACCGTAGTGTAGATCTCCGGCCATGGTAGCTAGCCAAGTCTCTCCGAGCATTCGACATGCAACACCACACCCTTGTCTATTGCATATCGTAACCAACTGGGCGAAGGTAGACACATTTCTGTCTTAGTGTGCTTATGGCCGTTGGACCCCCTGTCACTCGCCACACACTAAGACCTTCCATATCCTTATGGGTACTTGTGTTCATATGCCTTAAAGAATTTATAACACCCCAAAATCTCACCAAAAGTGCGTATACAAGTTTATAAGCCTTAAAGAACTTATAAAACACTAAATACTACCACTTAACCTCACATGCAATAGATCTTCAATGCAGATCTGCAATCATGCATAAGATCTACCATGGAGTACAACCCACAATGAGCAACAACCTCAAAGTACATGCAAGACTCAAGAAATTCACCCAAGAAAATCAAGCAGAAATGCAACTATATGCACATGCAAACTGACACTAGATTGAGTCGCCACTCAAATCTAGTTCAGATCTATGAAACAACCGAAGGTGCATGCAAAACTCAAAAAATTTACCCAAGAAAATCAAGCAGAAATGCAACTATATGCACATGCAAACTGTCACTAGATTGAGTCGCCACTCTAATCTAGTTCAGATCTATGCTCCCTGAACTCACAGATTTTCGAAGAACCCAAGAGAAATCCGCTGAATCTCTTGCTAGCTTCGACCTCCACTGATCGGTGAAAGTTCCTCATAACAATTCTTCAGAGCTTCGCTCTCTTCTCTTTTCTCTCGCTCTCGCTAGCCCTTGACACTCCTCTCTTTTTCTCTTCTCCAAATGAGAAAAAAAGAGGCTATTTATAGAGTCTTGAGTGAAGTAGTGGAGACATGCAAAAGAGGTGAGGTGTCTCCTTCTCCTTCTTAGGCATGTGGTGATGACACTTCAGGGGGCGATGTGTCAAGCTGATATTCATCCAAGTTGCATGGTATCAAAGTATATTCTCCTCCACTCACACATTTTCGATGGCATCTAGGAATATGCTTCTCCACTCACACATTTTCGATGGCATCTAGGAATATTCTTCTCCACTCACACTCTTGAGTGATTAAAATAGTCCTCCACTTCTTCTAGAAAAAAAATCGAGTGGGAGAGAATATTCCTCTCCCCTAACTCTCCACTAATTAAATAATTCCCTAGTGGCTCCTCCACTATGATTATTTAATTATTTTTTTCCACTCCACTAACTCCGCTTAATAAAATATTATTTTTAGCGGGTTTCTTCTCAACTCCCGAGACTTCTTCCCTTTTGATACCCTTCCAGGTCAATTCTTTAGGAAAATTTTATAATGTAGTGAGGGTCACTACATTCTCCCCCTCCCTTATTAGAATTCGTCCCGAATTCTATAAGGTTTCTGATGGCCCTGCCTCATCTTCTTCCTCGGTGAAGAATTGAGGATACTTGGCTCGGAACTTTCCAACCTTTCCAAATCTACTCTTTCCTTTATGGGCTGTGTTCAGGTACGCCTAGTCTCCAACATCAAACTCCACCTCACGACTCTTCTGATCGGCATACTTCTTCTTACGATCTTGGGTCTTTTTCATATTCACCCGAATATACTGGATCTTCTCTGTCGTCTCATCGATCATCTCATGATCGAAACTCGACCTCTCCCCTACCTCTATCCAACAAAGAGGGGTTCTGCATGGTCTCCCATACATAGCTTTGAACGGAGACATGCCGATACTCGAGTGATAGCTATTGTTATAGGAGAATTCGATCAGAGGTAAGTTACCTTCCCAATCAGCAGACCAATTGAGTGCACATAGTTGAATCAAATCTTCTATGGTGCGGATTGTGCTCTCTGTCTGCCCATCTGTTTCTGGATGAAATGAGGTACTCATGTGAACATCCATTCCGAGTGCTCGCTGCAAATCTTGCCAGAATATCGATGCGAACTTCGGGTCGCGATCCGATACTATATTGGCTGGTACACCATGAAATCTCAAAATTTCATCAATGTACTTCTCCGCCAACTCTGCGGCTTGATCAGTATTCTTGACCGCAACCATGTGAGCGACCTTGGTTAAACGATCCACCACCACCCAAACTGCATCATTGGCCCTTCCCGGCCTTGTGGGTAATCCCGTGATGAAATCCATCAAGATTGACTCCCATTTCCACGAAGGTATAGGTAAATTGTGTAGCAATCCTCTCGGTACCTAGTGCTCCACTTTTACTCTTTGGCATGAGTCACACTGGCTCACCCATGTTGCTATCTCTCATTTCATCCCAGGCCAATGATAGTACCTTCGAACATCTCGGTACATCTTGGTGCTTCCCGGATGAATACATAAGGCAGAAGTGTGTGCTGCTCTTAAGATCTCTTGTCGCAGTCCATTCCGGTTTGGAACTGTGATTCTCCCATTGAGTAGTAGCTTACCATCATCTGCCAAATGGTAGCCACTTGCGTTTGGCCCATCCAAACTCCTCAACTCTTCCACAATCTTCTTGAGATTCTCATCCATTGGTTGCTCCTCACGGATTCGTCGTAAAAGACTAGCCTGCGTCACGGCTTGCAGTCCTAACGGTTCACTAGACTCTCCCTCCAAGGCGAATAGTCTTACTTTCTTAAATTTTTCAGACAATGCTTCCATGTCTTTTTCCACATATATGTCGACTCTTCGACGGCTCAAGGCATCTGCTACTACATTAGCCCTTCCCAGATGATACTGAATCTTCAGATCATAGTCGGCAATAAACTTCATCCATCTCCTTTGTCTCAAATTGAGATTTGTCTGTGTGAACAGATATTTAAGACTTTGATGATCAGTAAATACCTGGACTGTCTCTCCATATAGGTAGGACCTCCATATTCTCAACGCAAACACCACATCAGCCATTTCCAAATCATGCGTAGGATAATTCTCTTCATGTTTCCGGAGTTGTCTTGACGCATATGCAATCACTTTGTCTCCTTGCATTAACACCCCTCCCATGCCAACTCTTGAGGCGTCCATATAAACTGAATACGGTTGGTTAGACTCTGGTAGAGCTAACACTGGGGTTGTCGTCAAAGCTTCCTTCAGCTTTTCGAATGCCTCTTGCACCTCCGCGTCCCAGATAAATGGAACTCCCTAACCCGTAAGTCGTGTCAAGGGTTTTGCTATCGAAGGAAATCCCTTCACGAACTTCCGATAATACCTAGCAAGTCCTAAGAAATTCCGTACTTCCGTTAGGGTTGTAGGCTTCGGCCATTCTTGAATCGCAGCAATCTTTTTTGGATCTGCTGATACTCCTTTCTCCGAAACTCGATGGCCAAGAAAAACAATTTCTCTTTGCCAAAACTTGCACTTACTAAACTTGGCAAATAACTTTTGCTCTCATAGTCTCTCCAAGACCTTCTTTAAGTGTTCTTGATGCTCCTCAGCACTCCGAGAGAAGATGAGAATGTCATCAATGAATATTATCACGAACTTATCCAAGTAGTCGTGAAACACCTCATTCATTAGGCGCATGAATGCCGCCGGTGCATTAGTGAGTCCAAATGGCATCACTACAAACTCATACTGACCGTACCTTGTCCTAAAGGCAGTCTTCATCACATCTGGTTCGGAGATTGAAATCTGATGATAGCCTAAAGCTAGATCAATCTTCGAAAACCAACTCGCTTCTCTGTTTTGATCCAACAACTCATCTATCCGCGGTAGTGGGTACTTGTCCTTGATAGTGACATTGTTAATCCCACGGTAGTCTATGCACAACCGCATACTACCATCCTTCTTTTTGACAAAAAAACACTGGGGCTCCCCATGGCGATGAACTTGATCGAATAAATCCCTTCTCAAGTAAATCCTCCAATTGCGCCTTGAGTTCCGCTAACTCAGCTGGAGCCATTCGATATGGTGCCTTAGCAATTGCGGTAGCTCCCGGTTCCAAATTAATGGTAAAAGGATGACTCTTCGGTGGAGGTAATCCTTCCAATGACCTGAACACATCCTCATAGTCCTTGACTATAGCGATATCTCCAACTTTCAGGTCTTCACCGTCGTCTCCTTCAACAACGGTTAGAGTGACTAGATACACACTCTCCTCTTCAATAGAGTTCCCCCCTCTCATCGCTGATGCGAAATAAGCTCCTTTACTAGGGCTGATCCCATGGAAAACATGAGGTGTCCTCCCTCTCCTTTCCAAAATAACTCTGCTTTTACTGCAGTCAAGATGAGCCTCTTATCCTGACAGCCAGTCCATACCCAGTATGACTTCAAACCTCTCTAAAGGCATCACAAGTAGATTAGCAGGAAGATTCACATCCTGAACAACCACTGATACTGCCCTCAGAATCCTTCGGGTCCTCAGTGGCGACTGATTCCCGGCTGTGTGAACAATCACGTTCACTTCCTCCTCAAACCCATTCTCAAACTGCCCGACAACTTCGGGACTTACAAAACTGTTGGTTGCTCCCGAATCGAACAATACATGCATGGGGTTACCACCCACCAGTAATGTTCCTAACACATGAATAAATAAATATGCATGCAAAGCAAAAATGCAACACTCAATCACACAATCACACACAAAGGAGTTAGAACCCAGACTAACCTGTTATGGGACCTTTCTAAGATCCAGAGGGTTTGGCTGGTTCTATTCTTAAGGCATACACATTAGTAGGGGTAGCTTGCTTCTTCAATGGGGGCTCCTTAACTGTCGTCGCTGACGCAGCTCGGTTGGGAAGTTGGGCGTTTGGTTTTGCTGGCTTCAGAGGACATGAGGTCGCGTAATGGCCAGATTCTCCGCAAAAGAAACAAGTGACTAACGCAATTTTGGGGGACTTGGTTTCCACAACTGTTGGACAAGATCGGGCAAAATGTCCGACCTCTACGCACATGTAACATCCCCTTGGATCCATGTTTACCGATGTGCGTCCACCTTGATTCACAATCATACCGCCCTTGCCGCGGTTACTATTCTTATTTCGGTTGATCTCTTGGTTATTCTTCCAAAAATTTGCCACCTTCCCTGGTGGTCCACCATCCTTGCTCTTCTCTCGAAGCATCTTGAGTCTCTCTAACTCAATCCCTTCTTCCACATTAACAGCTCTCTCCTCGAGCTCATAGACACTCGCATAAGTCACGGCTCGAAGCCGGCTTGATATCTCGAGTGGAAGTCCCTTCAGGAACCTTCGAACCATCGAAGCTTCATCATCATTTCCATTGTACAAGTACTTCCGAAGTCTTGCAAAGATTTGGCCATATGCCCTCACACTCTTATCACCTTGCTCCAAGCTTATAACTTGTTCCTCCAATCGATCACGTGATTCAGGAGGGAAATACTTGAGCTCGAATTCCGTTTTGAATGTTTCCCAAGTTACCGACACATAACGGTAGCGAGAAGCCACCGTCTCCCACCAAACTCATGCATATTCCTCTAAAAGGTTGACTTCAATACGCCTTCGGTATTCAGTTGGGCATTCAGACGTATCAAAATGCATCTCCAGGTTCCGTAACCATCTGTCCGCCTGCACCGTGTTCGCCTCCCCCTTGAAATTTCGAACACCCAGGTCCTTCATCATTTTTACTAACCTCACAAATTGACCCATTGGCGTCTCTGTTAGTGGATCTCCTCGACTTTGTGGTCGCTGCTGTTGCTGTTGGATCATGTGTGTCAGCAAGGTTTGTATCATCGCAAGAGTTTGCTGTGTCTCAGACGTCTGTCCTCCAGCATTTCCTTCTGGGTTCACTCGCCCTTCTCTCGGCATCGCTGCATTTGGATATGCAGGGAACAGCTCAACAGGTGTGTATTGCCGAGTGCGTGGATACGCATACTCCGGTGTCTCATACTGCACTGATCCCCACGGAGAATACCTCGGCGTATCTCCGGGACTATCCCAACCAACCATGTCACTTGCATTAGGTGTGCGATGAACATGTACATCATAATCTGACTCATCACCGAAATATGGACCCCATTCCTCAGCCCCAAACGGTTGACCCCAACACTCTTCCTGACCGAAAGGCTGTCCCCATCCTTCCTCTTGCTCTGGCTAAGAATCTCTCGATCCAGTTCTTCCCGAACCTCGACCAGACATCTGCAGCCATCGATAGCAAGGTACTTAATCCCATCTACCTAAAGTGTTGTACGAACCGGAATTCCTAAGTGCCCTTATGCGACTCTTGACTCAAAGAAATAAAAATAAAAAATATACGAGTAACGAAGCATCATATTCACGCTCTGATACCACCGTTGTAACGCCTCCGAACCGTCTTAAGGCAGGAAATACCCAAAAAGGCCCTGAGACGCCACTTGGAAACGACCACCAATGTCCAGCCAAGGTTCTAAAACCCTTTTTAGGCCTTGACGATCGGTGAGGTTTCCACCACTTTAGACACCACTTAGGCTTTTATATCTTTGCAATGCCCAAGTGTTGCGCAATCCCGGACAAGGATCTATGAGCTGTTACTCTTATTCGAATATAAAACCAATTCTTTATTAAATAAAATATTTCACAAGTCTTAACAAAATATTTATAGCGTTTATGGCCAGGCCTATTGCCAAAAAGATTATACAGATTTTTCTTATAAAATATAACATACTTTTTCTTTACACAAAGGCACAAAATCTACTTTCCGGGCTCCTATCGTCCAACACGCCCTCTAACACCCTCTACTAGTTGCCTGCAGGACAAACACTAACATAAGTAATCTAAGAGTTTCAGGGGTCCCTACAGAAGATTAGATTCCCACCCCAACCCCAAATCACAAGGAATCAATCATGCAACATACAACAAGCAATCACACACAATAATCAATCAAGCAAAGAATGCATGCAAAAGCTAAAAAGCCATATGTTCTGCCTCTCGCCATTCACCCATTTTCGCCGCATTGCATCCTCCCTAGGCATGCAATCGGACTTCACATAAACTACACCGTAGTGTAGAGCTTCGGCCATGGTAGCTAGCCAAGTCTCTCCGAGCATTCGACATGCAACACCACACCCTTGTCTGTTACATATCGTAACCAACTGGGCGAAGGTCAGACACATCTCTGTCTTTGTGTGCTTATGGCCGCTGGACCACCTGTCACTCGCCACACACTAAGACCTTCCATATCCTCATGGGTACTTGTGTTCATAAGCCTTAAAGAACTTAGAACACCCCAAAATCTCATCAAAAGTGCGTATTCAAGTTTATAAGCCTTAAAGAACTTATAAAACACTAAATACCACCATTTAACCTCAAATGCAATAGATCTTCAATGCAGATCCTCAATCATGCATAAGATCTACCATGGAGTACAACCCACACTGAGCAACCAACTTAAAGTGCATGCAAGACTCAAGAAATTCACCCAAGAAAATCAAGCAGAAATGCAACTATATGCATATGCAAAGTGACACTAGATTGAGTCGCCACTCAAATCTAGTTCAGATCTATGCAACAACCCAAGGTGCATGCAAAACTCAAAAAATTCACCCAAGAAAATCAAGAAGAAATGCAACAATATGCACATGCAAACTGGCACTAGATTGAGTCGCCACTCAAATCTAGTTCAGATCTATGCTCCCTGAACTCACAGATTTTCGAAGAACCCAAGAGAAATCCGCTGAATCTCTTGCTAGCTTCAACCTCCACTTCGCAGATGCAACCACTGATCGGCGAAAGTTCCTCACAACAATTCTCCATAGCTTCGCTCTCTTCTCTTTTCTCTCGCTCTCGCCAGCCCTTGGATCTCCTCTCTTTTTCTCTTCTCCAAATGACAAAGAAAGAGGCTATTTATAGAGTCTTGAGTGAAGTAGTGGAGACATGCAAAAGAGGTGAGGTGTCGCCTTCTCCTTCTTAGGCGTGTGGTGATGACACCTCAGGGGGCGATGTGTCAAGCTGACATTCATCCAAGTTGCATGGCATCAAAGTATATTCTCCTCCACTCACACATTTTCGATGGCATCTAGGAATATGCTTCTCCACTCACACATTTTCGATGACATCTAGGAATATTCTTCTCCACTCACACTCTTGAGTGATTAAAATAGTCCTCCACTTCTTCAAGAAACAAAAATCGAGTGGGAGGGAATATTCCTCTGCACTAACTCTCCACTAATTAAATAATTCTCTAGTGGCTCCTCCACTATGATTATTTAATTATTTTCTTCCACTCCACTAACTCCGCTTAATAAAATATTTTTTTTAGTGGGTTTCTTCTCAACTCTCGGGACTTCTTCCCTTTTGACACCCTTCTAGGTCAATTCTTCAGGAAAATTTTATAATGTAGTGACCGAGTCACTACATCTACAGCACAAAGCCTAGTGAGCCCAAACCTATAACCGTAAGGGCTCTGATACCAAACTGAAACGACCTGATGTTTCTATTGACCCAACTCTAACAACCTAGCAATGCCAGACAACATCTAATTGATTCCCTCGAACACCCTCCTCTTCATTGCCTTGATTCCACGATCACACTTTGCCTTTACCTGCACCACAAACACATATTGCAATGCATGAGTATTTCATAAACAATCAGTAAGGCAATCCTCCCATCTACTGGGATATACACACAAGCAATAGAAACAACTCTAACCATCAACCAACAATCAACAATCAATAATAAACAAAACAGGACTCTGCATCGACCGACACCAACATGCATCGACAGACCCCAGTTGGGGGTTGCGTCGACCGACGCAAGATCTGCATCGACCGATGCAAGGTTAACTTGCATCGACCGATGCTCCCATTGCATCGACCGACGCATGCTCGACATAGCACGAAAACCCTAGATTTTACGCGCCGTCCTCGCATTTACATCGACCGACACAAAAAGTGCATCGACTGATGCAACATGTCGAGCATCGTGTTTCCGCGAAGCTTCTCTCTGGATCTTTGTTCCTGCAACCTCAAAACTCGATCCCAAGCCACAAGAAAGCTTCCCAACGTCCCAAATAACAATATAACAAGCTTAACAACACATAAACAAGCAGATCAGAGAAATCTCTAGCTTAGATAAGCCATGGTCCTGCACTTACCTTGCCAAGACGATTATGAACCTCAAAAAAGCAATAAAACACTTCCAGGAAGCTCCTACAACGATCCCAGCTACAGATCTCTACATGAACAGCCTCAAACTCCCAAAATCTCACCAAGAACACTTAGAACTCTATTTCTCTCTTCCTTTCTCTAAAAAAAGGCTAAACTCGCCGAATAAGACAAAACACTCGAGTTAAGGGTTTTCCCTAACCCAAAACGCAGCGTTTAACTTAAGTCGAACCGCAGAAAATCGACCTTGCATCGACCGATGCACCTACTGCATCGACCGATGCAATCCCTAAACCGGGATTTTGGTTCGCGGGTGTTACACTAACGCACAACGCCGCGTTTAACCGAAGGATGTATGCAACGCCGAATTTAACATCAGCAACGTGGCATCCGCACTCAACCTAAAGACGCGGCCTTTCTTTTCTGTCCTTTTCGTTTAAACTTTGCGTTTTGAACTTTTCTAGAATCTTCCCTTGTGAACGTTGGAATAGTGTGACGTGTGTTGCCTTGTTTAAACCACATAGAGGGCAACGTGTTCACCGTCTGTGGAGACGCGTCACGGGCAAACGTGTGCGGACCATAGCGATTCCGCTTGTCCCTAGTCCCCTCTAAACCCTTACACTATTTAAGCTCCCAACGCCACTAGCTTAGACTCTTTGGACTTGAACGAAATCATAATTTTCCAAAGAGTGAATCTTTGCTTCCTGTCTCAACTCTCTTTCTTGCAACATAGTCTGGGACTAGGCTTGAAAAAAACCGTAGAAGGATCGATTCGGGATCTGATAGACTCATAAAGAGGAATCTGCTCCCAAGAACACACTCGCAAGGTTTGAAGGATGATTTGGACGGTATGATGAAGATGAATGGTTTGAAGATGCAATAGATCGATCGAATGGAAGGTGAAGGGGTTGTTTATGCAGCGGATCGAAGAAGATGAAATGGTGAAATGATGCAGCGGATGAAAAGGGGATTGAAGTGAACTTCCAAGAGAGATGTAAATCTCTTAGACTTCAGGCTCGAATTCAACTTGGATATGACACACTAAGAAGAAGACAAGTTGAGAAGATATTACACACTTCTCAGATCAAACAAGTAGAAAGAAGTTTTTGATTAAAAAATGTTTGATGGTCTGCAAATGACGAATACAAGGTAATTAAATAGGAGAAGGGGGATGAGAGAAAACCCTAGACAGCTTTGAAAGAGCTTTAACAACAGTCAAGCTAATTCAAAAATGTCTAGGAAATGACAAAACATTAAATACAAAGTTTGAATGAGAAAGAAATAGAAAATGGGCCAAGGCTTTTGTATTTGACCTTGGACCACGACTAGGGCTGGCAAAGGGGCTAAAAAAAAATGTTACTTAGGCCTCATTAAAAACCTTGTCAACAAAACCCAATGGGACAAAACCTGACCAAGGGAAAGAGAGCACCAAAGCAACACTTTACCCTTTACCGAGCACCTTGAGCTGTGAGCATGGTGAATGTGGTTTGAGTCACGTCTTCTAGCTTCTTTTCCAGCTCCTTGATTAGTCCATTGATAGCTTGGTTGAACCTCTTGGACCGTGACCTTGTTATAGGACTCGCCGGGACGATCAGTGCTTCCTCTGCTGCTTCCGCTGGTACAAGCTGTTCCTCGGGTGCTTCCTCTGGTGCATGCTGGTCCTCCGGTGCTTCCTCAGGTTCAAGCTGGTCCTCAGGTGCTTCCTCAGGTTCAAGCTGCTCCTCAGGTCCGTGTGGTTTGGTTGAGCCATCCATGGTTTCATCATCCTCTCCCACTTGAAAAGGATTTGACCTCAAATCCGAATTATCTGCACAATAAGGAAGAGGATCAGAAACATTGAAACTGCCACTAACTTTGTACTTACCTTGGAGGTCGAGTTGGTAGGCATTGTTGTTGATTCTTTTAAGCACGGTGAATGGTCCATCAATCCTCGGCATTAGTTTGGATGCTCGCTCCTCCGGGAAACGTTCCTTCCGAAGATGAACCCACACTTGATCACCCTCATTGAAGATGACTTCTCTACGCCCTCTGTTCGCATACTTCTCATATAGTTTTGTTCGGGCCTCCTGATCCTCCTTAGCCTGTTTATGAACCTGTTTGACTAATTCGGCCTTTTTCTTGCCATCAAGACTTGATCTCTCACTCAAAGGTAAAGGCATTAGATCCAAAGGAGAAGTGGGGTTGAACCCATAAATAATTTCAAAAGGAGAAAACTTAGTCGCAGAATGCATAGAATGATTATAAGCAAATTCTACATGCGGCAAGCAATCCTCCCAAGTCTTTAGGTTCTTTTTAATAAGCACACGCAACAAAGTAGACAAGGTTCTATTGACAACTTCTGTTTGACCATCAGTTTGCGGATGACATGTAGTAGAGAAAAGTAACCTAGTTCCTAACTTAGACCACAAAGTTTTCCAAAAATAACTAAGGAACTTAGTGTCACAATCAGAAACTATGGTCTTAGGTATGCCATGCAAACGAACAATTTCCTTAAAGAATAAGCTAGCAACATGAGATGCATCATCAGTTTTATGACAAGGAATGAAATGCGCCATTTTAAAAAAGCGATCAACCACCACAAAAATAGAATCCTTACCTGCCCTAGTCCTAGGCAATCCAACCACAAAATCCATAGATATATCAGCCAAGGATGCAAAGGAATAGGTAAAGGGGTATACAAACCGTGGGATTGAACCTTAGCCTTAGCTTGTTTACAAGTAGCACACCGTTCACGTAGTCGTTCAACATCTCTTTTCATGTGTGGCCAGTGGAAATGTTCTTGCATCACCTTATAGGTCTTAGCAACTCCAAAGTGACCCATTACACCTCCTCCATGTGCTTCTCTTAAAAACAATTCTCTCAAAGAAGAGTGAGGCACACAAAGTCTATTTTCAAAGAACAAGTAACCATCATGCCTATAATACTTCCCAAATGCAAATTTCTCACAAGATTGAAATATTTTGCTAAAATCCGAATCATTGGCATATAAATCTTTTATCTGCTCAAAACCTAGCAATCTTGCATCCAAAGAAGTAAGCAAAACATACCTGCGAGATAATGCGTCAGCTACAACATTATCTTCACCTATTTTGTACTTGATAACATATGGAAATGTTTTAATGAATTCGACCCACCGCGCATGACGTTTGTTGAGCTTTTGTTGACCCTTTAAGTGTTTGAGAGACTCGTGGTCAGTATGAATAATGAACTCCTTCGGCCAGAGATAGTGCTGCCACGTTTGTAGGGCTCGGACCAAAGCATAAAGCTCTTTGTCGTAGGTCGGATAATTGAGTGTAGCTCCTCCAAGTTTCTCACTGAAGAAAGTTATGGGCTTATGATCCTGCATCAAAACAGCTCCAATACCTATCCCTGAGGCATCACACTCAATCTCAAAAGTTTTCATAAAATTTGGAAGAATTAAAACAGGGGAATTAGTAAGCTTCTCTTTCAAGGCCTGGAAGGCATTTTCTTGTGCAGCTTCCCATTTGAAACCAACGTCCTTCTTGATCACTTCCGTAAGCGGTGCGGCAATGGTGATGAAGTCTTTGACAAACCGTCGGTAGAACCCTGCTAAGCCGTGAAAGCTTCTCACCTCGCTCACATTGGTAGGACTTGGCCAATCTTTGATTGCCTTGACTTTCTCTTCATCAACCTTGATTCCATCTGTACTTACAACAAAGCCTAGGAAAACAAGATTATCTGTGCAAAAGGTGCACTTCTTATAATTCGCATAAAGCTTTTCCTTGCGAAGCAACTCCAAAACAAGTTTAAGATGCATGACATGATCCTCTAAGTTCTTGCTATAAACCAAAATGTCATCAAAATAAACCACAACAAAATCACCAATATGCTTCCTAAGGACATGATTCATCAACCTCATGAAAGTGCTAGGCGCATTAGTTAAACCAAACGACATGACTAACCATTCATGTAACCCTTGTTTGGTTTTAAAAGCTGTTTTCCACTCATCACCTTCTTTCATGTGAATTTGATGATATCCACTTTTAAGATCAATTTTAGAAAAGACGCTAGAACCATGCAATTCATCAAGCATATCATCTAATCTAGGGATAGGATGGAGATACTTAACCGTTATGTTGTTGATGGCTCGGCAGTCCACACACATTCGCCAACTCCCATCTTTTTTTTGTACTAGCAATACTGGAACGGCACATGGACTCATGCTTTCTCGAATATGTCCTTTGTCCATCAGCTGGTTCACTTGTCTTTCAAGCTCCTTGGTTTCGGTTGGGTTGGTGCGATAAGCTGGTCGGTTTGGTAAAGCGGCACCCGGCACAAAGTCGATTTGATGCTCGATCCCTCGGATAGGTGGTAAACCAATGGGATTATCCTCCGGAAACACATCCTTATAATCTTGCAAAACCAGCTCAACTTTACTCGGTAGCACCGGTTCGCGGTTAGTAGAACAAGCAAGAGTTTCTTTGTAAACAAATAGCAAACTATTGTGACTTACCTTGCTCTTACCCTTGTTATCGATTGGTTCAGTTTGTTTGGTGGTTCGCTGTTTCATGCTCAGCTGATCTAGATAGACCTCATGCGGCGTCATTGGAATGAGAGTCGTCTTTCGGCCATTGTGTTCGAAGGTGTGTCGGTTGGTGAAGCCATCATGGTGAACTTGTCGGTCTGATTGCCATGGACGTCAAAGAAGAATGTGGCTAGCGTCCATCGGAAGTATGTCACACATGATCTTGTCCTGATACTTACCAATTGAAAGCGGTACCTTGACTTGCTCCTTAACGGACATCTCTCCTTTCTCATTGAGCCATTGAAGCGCATAGGGTTTTGGATGCTTTAGAACTTCTAAGCCAAGCTTCTCCACCATAGTCCTGCTCGCAACGTTAGTACAACTACCACCATCGATAATTAAACTACATACCTTGTCTTTGACTAAGCATCGCGTGTGGAACAAGTTTTCTCTCTGCGCTTGCTCCTCGGATTTGGTAAGAACACTCAACGATCTCCTAGAAACAAGAAGCTCTCCTTTAGCTGGGGCTTCCAAACCCTTGTCCAAAGAGTCGTTTTCCGAACGCTCATCCGCAGACTCAACCTCGCCATTGTCTTTAAGAACCATGATCCTTTTGTTGACACATTCGCTTGCGTAATGCCCAAGTCCTTGACACTTAAAGCAACGAATATCCCTTGTCCTTGTGGTCACCTCCTTACCCTTACCTTTCGGGTCTGACTCAATCGGCTTTGGCTTGACGAACGGTTTGTAGTCCTTCTGGTAGCCGGGCTTGTCCTCCTTTTGATAACTTGACTTACCTGAGTTGTAGCTGGTCTTAGCAATGCTGTAGCTGGATCGAGAGTTCTTCCTCTTGATTTGCTGTTCAAACAAGACTGCCTTGTGAAGCATCTCCTCGATTTCCACATAGTGCTGGGTCTCTAGACGGTCTTGGATTTCGCGGTTAAGTCCTCCTATGAATCGCGACATCATAGCTTCTCCATCCTCATGAATGTCGGCTCTGAGCTTCAAGGTTTCCATTTCTTTGAAGTATTCTTCAACTGATATGCTTCCTTGAACCAAATTCCTCAAACGCTGATGAAGATCACGATGATAGTAAGTCGGCACAAACCTCCTACGCATGACGGTCTTCAGTTGGTTCCATGTTTCGATTGGTGTGTCTCCGGTACGTCTGCGGCTGGTAACAAGCTGATCCCACCAACTTAGGGCATAGTCGTAGAACTCGGTAGCAGCAACTTTGACCTTGTTTTCCTCGGCGACTTCTTGACAAACGAAGACTAAATCCACTTTCTGCTCCCACTCCAAGTAGGTATCTGGATTGCTGGTTCCATGAAAGGCAGGGATCTTGAACTTTAGACCTCCCATCGGATCTCTAGGGACTGGACGTTCACGTCGACGCCTCTGCTGACCACTGTGTGAAGAACCGTGACAGTAATACTCCCTGGTCTCATCATTTGGTCTTGGTTCCTCCTGGTTCTGCCGTTGATGCTGATTTGCTTCCGGGTTGGGTTGATTCAAGTGTAGAGCACCAAATCTTGCATCAAGCATGGTCGTGACAGTTTTAAGGATCCTCCTTTCAAGACTGGATGTAGATGACTCTTCCTCTTCCGACGTCACCATGGTACCTGCAAAGAAAACAAAGATCCACCAGTAAATAGTTCTAAAAACACGTAAATGAAAACGGATCTGGGAAAATTATTGAAACGAATCCAAAATTTCTCAAATCAATTTTCAAAACTACTAGACTCGTTCCTGGTTCTAAAACAGTTGAGTTTGTAATTTTTGAACGAGTAAAACATTTTATAAAACTCTTGTAAGACGAAGCGACAGATCTGAAAAACAAAGAAAAGTGACGATTGGAATTCAACACCTGTTTCCAGAGTGGTTGCTCTGATACCTCATGATAGACTCCTAAAGAGGAATCTGCTCCCAAGAACACATTCACAAGGTTTGAAGGATGGTTTGGACGGTATGATGAAGATGCAATAGATCGCGAATGGAAGGTGAAGGGGTTGTTTATGCAGCCGATCGAAGAAGATGAAATGGTGAAATGATGCAGCGGATGAAAAGGAGATTGAAGTGAACTTCCAAGAGAGATGAAAATCTCTTAGACTTCAGTCTCGAATTCAACTTAGATATGACACACTAAGAAGAAGACAAGTTGAGAAGATATTACACACTTCTCACATCAAACAAGTAGAAAGAAGTTTTTGATTAAAAAATGTTTGATGGTTTGCAAATGACGAATACAAGGTGATTAAATAGGAGAAGGGGGATGAGAGAAAACCCTAGACAGCTTTGAAAGAGCTTTAACAACAGTCAAGCTAATTCAAAAATGTCTAGGAAATGACAAAACATTAAATACAAAGTTTGAATGAGAAAGAAATAGAAAATGGGCCAAGGCTTTTGTATTTGACCTTGGACCACGACTTGGGCTGGCAAAGGGGCTAAAAGAAAATGTTACTTAGGCCTCATTAAAAACCTTGTCAACAAAACCCAATGGGACAAAACTTGACCAAGGGAAAAGAGCACCAAAGCAACACTTTACCCTTTACCGAGCACCTTGAGCTGTGAGCATGATGAATGTGGTTTGAGTCACGTCTTCTAGCTTCTTGTCCAGCTCCTTGATTAGTCCATTGATAGCTTGGTTGAATCTCTTGGACCGTGAACTTGTTATAGGACCCGCCGGGACGATCAGTGCTTCCTCTGCTGCTTCCGCTGGTACAAGATGTTCCTCCGGTGCTTCCTCTGGTTCATGCTGGTCCTCCGGTGCTTCCTCAGGTTCGAGCTGGTCCTCCGGTGCTTCCTCAGGTTCAAGCTGCTCCTCAGGTCCGTGTGGTTTGGTTGAGCCATCCATGGTTTCATCAGGATCGCTCTTTTAGTAGTTGGTGTACGACGCTCACCATCGCTCGTGTACACCGCCGGTTCAATCCATACCCCCTCTCGCACACGACGTTCTTTGATCGTTAGTTGTGTTGCACTTCGACTCCATTATTCTCTAGTGAACCAAGGTCGAGTTTCTTACTTGGTTCGCTAGCCGCCGTCCGTTCTCCACGGCCCGTCTGTCTGCTACCACGTTCAGCCGTCCGTACATCCGTTTTCACACCCCTTCTATTCTCTTTCATGTTCTACTCATTCATTCCCCCTCAAATCTCGTCTCCATCACCCATCCTCACTCTACTCTCTTTCCACCTCCGTTTATCCGGGCAAAGTTGATATGACCCCAGACCACGGAAGTGAACCACGAACGTACGGATGGAGCCTAAGCTAGCGGAACGACCCAAATGAACAGCTCGGTTAAGATGCGGATGGAGAGGAACGGCGGATGGAGCGGCGTACGGATAGGAACAGCACCGATTGACGATAAGAACGGATGGTAAGAGGTTCACGAGGAGATGCTCGACTCGTTAGACTCTCGATTAGATGGGGGTAGAAGTGGAACGAGGTAGCGACACACGAGGGATGGCTCTCCTTGTGATACGGCTGAACTAGAAGGTTACAAACCCGGTTTGTGAAGCTTCTAGGCTTTTGTTTCAATCGCTGAAAACGAGAGAGAAAAAGAACACTTTGATTTTTATTGCTAGTCTACCTCTTACATGATAAGGTCTAGGCCCTTTAAATAGGCTGGCCATTACAAGGGAACCTTAAAACCCTAACACGTGGGTTAAATCAAAACGCAGCGTCCAGGAAATAATTTAAAAGACAACGATCATAAGCGAAATTGAACTAAGGATAGGATGGCCACGTGGCCGAAGTGGTCCTTGGCCATGGCCATGCACTAGGGATTATAGCCTCGTTAAAACCCCCTTGGTAAACCAATTGGGACAAACCCAAGGTGGGAAAAATAGTACTACTTTCCCTAATGACTTGGAGGTCTTCAACCTTGCGTGATGGTGAAGACCGTGAGAAGAGCCTCGGTTGGCTGTCCGTCGGGTCAGCTGGGTCCGTGATCAAGCGTCTCTTGTTCTTGGACGAAAGCTTGGACAAAGATGAGACACTTCTTCCTTGCGGTTCTTGCTGCTGTCCGGCTCCTTGTTGTAGCTCTAGGCATCAAATTTGGTCCTTTGGCTGATGGTCGCCTAGTTCCGGAGGTAGCCGCGTCCTGGGTTCCATGTACGCTCATGTCCTCGTCCGTGTCTGTGTACTGGCCGTCGTTCCGGGTTCCATCATTCCCTCCCCCTTGGAAAGGTTTTACCCACAAAACATCTTCCTCGGTACCTACATCATACGGGGCCAAATCAGAAACGTTGAACGAAGTTGATGTTAAATACTCACCGGGCAGTTTGAGACGGTATGCAATATCATTGATCCTTTCGATGAATCGGAACGGTCCATATCCGCAGGAGCTCAGCTTGTCTTTCCTCTTTTGTGGGAACCGTTCTGAACAAAGATGTAACCAAACCCAATCGCCCTCTTCATAAACCATGGTTTTGCGGCCTTTGTTGGCGGTCCGTGCATAATGTGCGGTTTGCCTCTCAATGCTGGCCCTCACGTCAGCATGAATCCTCTTGACAAGTTCGACCTTGCTCTCCCCGTCCTCGTTCGCTACTTCGCCGGGTGGTAATGGCAGCACATCCATACGGGTAAGGGGTTTAAACCCATATGCGACTTCAAATGGCGACCTTTTTGTGGTTGACTGTGTGGCCAGGTTGTAAGCAAACTCCACGATTGGTAAACATGCAACCCAATTCTTCTTGTTACTAGTCAAAGTAGTTCGTAGCAACCCCCCAAGAGTGCGATTGACGACCTCTGTTTGCCTGTCCGTCTGCGGGTGGCATGCGGTAGAATACAAAAGCCGCGTGCCGAGCTTCCTCCACAAAGTCCTCCAGAAATGACCAAGGAACTTGGGCTCCCGATCTGAAACGATGGTGCGGGGAAGACCATGTAGCCTTACTACTTCGCGGAAAAACAGGTCGGCAATGTGTATTGCGTCGTTGGTCTTGTTGCAAGGAACAAAGTGGGCCATCTTGGAGAATCGGTCCACTATGACGAAAATAGCGTCCTTCTTGTCGCAAGGGGGAAGACCAAGAACAAAGTCCATTGATAAGTCAACCCATGGGCTAGAGGCGATCTGAAGTGGTGTGTATAGACCGTAGGGACGCGTAGTTGAATTGGCCGCCCTGCATGTAATACACCTCCCACAAAATTTCTCAACCATGCACTTCATCTTAGGCCAATAAAAGTGCTCCTTTAGGATGGCCATTGTTTTGGCCACGCCAAAGTGACCCGTAAGTCCTCCTCCGTGTGCCTCCCTCATTAGCAATTCTCTCATCGATCCGTTTGGAATGCACAAGCGCCTTTCCTTGAATAGGAATTCATCATGTACGAAGAACTTGGTATAGTTGCCCTTGCCCTGCTCCCGGTAACAGTCGGTGAACTCTGGATCCATGACATATGCGTCCTTGATGCTCTCAAATCCGAGAATCCGTGTGTCAATGGTGGTGATCAGCGTATGGCGTCGAGTGATGTGTGTAGAATTTCACTCCAAATCTTTTACCTGAAAAGACTACACGAAGACTGAAAGTGTACAATTAATCAATTGTAGTATTTTAGGATAGATCCCGCAGAGAGTAATAGCAAGCACAAATTGAATTAAAAGAGAAAGAACTATGGCTAAGACTAAAGAAGAGATTGGGGTTTTGGTTTTCCTAATAACTATTGCAAATAATTAAAACGGTTTAAAACTATAAGACTAAGGCGTTGGGCGTTCTAGGAGTCATCTTAGGGTTTTCATGGTTCTAAGAAATATTAAGTGTAAGATCTAACAAGTAAATACTAATTTTCGGTTTAGGTTCTCAACTACGAAACACTAATGAACTAACAAGCTATTCTCATAGAATGAAAGTCTAAAGTCTTCACACTCTGTTACTCAACTTTCGCAGGCAACGTCGCATGTCAACCAGCTAGTTAAACAAGTTCGATACATTCACCAAACTTCGCAACTCAACTTACGCAGGTTACGAGCAAGGCTTCAGTATAACACTAGTTCGGAGAAGTAGGATAACGCGGTTAGCGCTCCCGTTCTCTAGATCAGTACTTGGTGATCAATCCAAGCATAAGCATTAAGATAAAGATGTTCCAAAAGAACTCTAATATAAAACCGAAAATAAGATCTAACAACCTAATTGAAGCGAACCTATGAATTCCCCTTGAATCACCCCATAGAACCCAACAAAGTAAACTACTCGCTCATGATGCAAAGAAATGGCATTGATATTATATAGAACAGTATCAAAAGTGAATCAATAAACAAAAAGGGGTTCAAAGTAAACTTCTCTATTTGTCACAAAAGTAACTTGATCCCAAAGCAAAGATAGTATGAAGTAACTAGAAAGAGTAGAAAGAGAGATGGTGGTCTTCAAAGGCTTCAATGGATTCGGCGAGCAGGAGAGAGCTTCTCTGGTCGTCTAGGGTTGCTCAGCAGCGGCGGTATAGGAGGCACTTGAAGTCTCGATGAAGGCACACCTCAAAACCCTAGATCTTAAGAGTATTTATAGGGTTTTGTTTAGGGTTAGGGTTTTGTAAGGGTAGAAACGTCTTCTCTTCTTAAGTGCAGGACAAGGGGCGGCGAAATAGGCTTATGGACCGTGGAAGAGGCTTGGGCTGGGCTGCAGTGATGGTCGCTGGTCAGGCCTTGCACAAAAGCCCATCGATAGGTCGGTTCTTCTTACGTCGATTTATAACACGTCTCAGTAAATCGGGCATAACTTCCGGATGAATGAATGGATTGACTTGGTTTCACTTCGAGGAGAAAGATAACTCTTCCAGGTTTCCATAGACACCAAGCATGATATATTTTAAGTTCTGGAAGCTCTTCAAAAGTTGCCCGTACTGTAAAGCTCTGAAACATTCCTAAAACGTATTTTCCTTCTCTTTTGGTCCAAATTGCTATAAAACCTGTAAAACCTTATTGAAACCTGAAATAATTGATAATAGACATTTTATACTTCAAATCTCATCAAACTCTTCCTAAATGCATATGAAAACTATAGCTATTATGAGTAAAATAATGATGTTATCATCGAGAAAGTGCATCGGCCACAACATTTTCCTTGCCCTTCTTGTACTTAATGACATAAGGGAAGGTTTCGATAAATTCCAACCACTTGGCGTGCCTCTTCTTAAGGTTCGTCTGTCCGCGTAAGTGCTTCAACGTCTCATGGTCGGTATGAATGACGCATTCCTTGGCCAGTAGATAGTGTTGCCAAGTCTCCGTGGCGAGGACTAGGGCGTACAGTTCCTTATCGTAGGTTGGGTAATTGAGCGTCGGTCCGCTGAGCTTTTCACTGAAATAGGAAATAGGCTTGCCTCGCGTTAACACAGCCCCGATGCCTACTCAGGATGCATCGCACTCCACTTCAAAGGTTTTGCTGAAATCCGGCAAGGCTAACAATGGTGCATGCGTTAGTTGGTGTTTGAGCTCACGAAAAGCTGCCTCTTGGGCCTGACCCCACTTGAACTCGACAGTCTTCTTGATGGTGGCGGTAAGTGGTGCTGCTACCGAACTAAAGTCTCGCACAAACTGCCTATAGTAGCTGGCTAGACCGTGAAAGCTCCGGACTTGACTAATGTTGGTCGGGGTTGGCCATTCCTCAATGGCCTTGATCTTTTCATTGTCCACCTTAAGTCTCTGCGCACTTACAACAAAGCCTAGGAAAACAAGCTCATTAGCTTCGAACATGCATTTCTTGAGGTTAGCGTACAGTTTGTTTTCCCTAAGAGTGTCCAAGACCAAAGAGAGATGTTCTAGGTGTTCCTCAAGGCTATTACTATAAACAAGGATGTCATCAAAGTAAACAACCACAAACTTGTTGATATAGACCCTAAGGACATGGTTCATCAATCTCATAAAGGTGGAGGGGGCATTAGATAAACTGAATGGCATTACCAACCATTCGTACAAACCTTGCTTTGTTTTGAACGCGGTCTTCCACTCATCTCCCTCTTTCATCCTCACTTGATGATAGCCACTTTTAAGGTCTATCTTAGAGAAGATGGTGGAACCGCTGAGTTCATTAAGCATGTCGTCTAGGCGGTATTTGATAGTGATGTTGTTCACAGCTCGACAGTCCACGCACATGCGCCATGTCCCGTCCTTCTTAGGTACCAACAGGACTGGTACCACACACGGACTGAGGCTCTCTCGGACGTATCCTTGCTTCATGAGTTCGGATACTTGGCGGTCAAGCTCTTTGGCCTCCTCGAGGTTCACACGGTAAGCTGGACGGTTTGGTAGCTGGGCTCCTGGTAATAGGTCGATCTGGTGCTCAATGCCACGAAGTGGTGGAAGACCGTGTGGCAACTCATCATGCCAGGATGTTGTGAAATACGTCCTGGTACCGTCGTAGGAATGGTCTGATCATGGCCGGGACGGCGTCCTGTTCCATACCTATACTCACAACATCCTTAAATACCATCAATAAGACTTGAAAAGTGGAGTCACTAAGTGATCTCCTAACTGTACTAGCATTAATCAAGAAGTTCATTTTAGTACTCGGTTCCTTAGACAGTTTCGATTGTAGTTCACAAACTTGTGTAGGACTCAATGGTTTGAAACAAATACGCTTGTTATCATGCAAAAGAGTATTGGTTGGTGTGACCAAAGTGAGAGGTCCACTTATCAAACTGCCAAGGACGCCCCAAAAGGAGGTGGCTAGCTTGTATTGGAACCACGTCACACAAGACTTGGTCTTTGTAGGGACCTACACTGAACGAGACCGTGACCTGTTCGGTGACTTGGATCACGGTCTTATCATTCAACCATTTAAGTTTGTAGGGTTTAGGATGGTTTGTGGTACCAAGGGCAAGTTTCTTGACCATGTAAGAGCTTGCCACATTAGTGCAAGACCCACCATCAATGATCAAGCCACAAACCTTCCCACTTACAGTGCAACGCATGTGAAAGATGTTGTCTCGCTGATGCGTGTCGTCCGGGAGTTGGCTAGTCTTGAGGATCCGCTGGATCATACGCAGCTCTCCTTCGTCTGGTTCGGCCACAGCTTCCTCGATCTCCTTAGTGACGTCCTATTCGTTGGGTTCGTCACTGTCCTTGGACTCAATATCCCCATATGTGGTAATAGGCATGGTACGCGGGTTAGGACAATCCCGAGCATAGTGTCCTCGGCCTTGACACTTGAAGCATATAATATCTCGGCTTCTCCCTTCGGTTGGTTGCGGTCTTGGCTCGGTGCGAGGATCTCTGGTTTGGTCTCTTGGCTTGAAACGCGAGTTAATAGCAACGGTCTAGGACCTTTCCTGTTCGCGGTATCCTTCGGCCACTAGGGACGTGTTAGGCGACCAGCTTGGCGTTCCTTGAGCACGAGCACGGTTGGTATTGCTGACCTTCCTCTTGATTTGTTGCTCGACTTGCATCGCGAGGTGCAAGAGTTCTTCGAAGGAGTTGTACGTCAAACGCTCCACCTTCCACGCTATACGATCTTGTAGGCCGTCCAAGAATTGGGCCATCAGTCCTTCCTCAGTTTCTTCGACCTCCAACCGGTTGCGGAGATGTTCAAACTCTTCATAGTAGTCTTCGACGCTCTTGGTTCCTTGGGACAGTTTGCGGAACCTTCGCTGGAGTTCGCGGTGGTACAAAGGTGGCACGTACCGGCGCCTTATCTCGTTCTTCATGGCATCCCAGTGCGGTAAGGTTCGTTCTCCGTTCCTCCTTCAGTCAGCTTTGCGATGGTCCCACCATGTATGGGCGTGGTCCGTGAACTGGGCTGCTGTGTAGGCAATCTTCTTAGGTTCGGGATAGTTGTAGCAGGCGAAGATGTGGTCCATTCTTCCCTCCCAATTAAGGTACGCTTCCGGGTCAACCTTTCCGCCAAACGTTGGGGCCGTGAGCTTGTGGCCTGGTTCAATCGGACGGTAAGGTTGATCGTCTAGGCGTTCGTCCATCCGGTGATGACACCTCCTTTGGTAAGGTGGGTCCTCGTCTTCTTCGGACGTTCCCCCCGGATCCGGATCATAGCGTCGTTGGCGGTCCTGAACAGGTGGACCACAAACCGCGGGTTGACGATGTCCGCCCTCTATGCATTGGAGTCAATCCCCTAACTGAGCTAGTTGAGTCTGAATCTCGGCTAAAACAGCCCCGATCTCCGGGGGTGGAAGCGGCTCTCCAGTTTGTTCGGCCGTGATGACTGTACGGACGGCGGTTGCTGTACGGACGGCGGCTGGTGTACGGACGGCGGCTGGTGTACGGACGGCGGCTGGTGTACGGACGGCGTTCACGTATTGTTCGGACGGTGGCCTACGGAGTGGCTGGTTGGAGAAGTGGTGGTCAGTAGTGGGTACTGCGGCGGTTGTTAAGTCCTTCGGCGTTCGGTCGTGTTAGATGGTAGTGAATGGTATCGTCGGTCGATCCGTGACGTGTTTGTTCGAACAGATCCTAGACAATAAATGAGAACGTGTGGGTTCTCTGTTTGATAGTATCAACAAAAATAAACAAACTTTGGACAGCTAATGATTGGAAAAAGGTAAAGCAAGTAAAAGCAAAAGCAAAAGCGCTACAAGACAACCTAGGATCCAAACGAAAACGGACTTCACGCGCTAGGACTCTAGACGGTACATGTGGTTTTTAGGCCACCACTAACAAAGACCAAACAAAAAGAACACAACTTTAAGGATCTAGACTAACAATAGCGAAGAACAACTCAAAATCACCAAGGACTTAGCAAGAACAAAACTTTGGACAAGCGAGCCAAATCTAGACATAGAGAACGTAAAGAGAGGAAAGATACAACCTTGCGAGGAACTTTTGGCTCTGATACCAACTGATATGACCCCGGACCACGGACGTGAACCACAAACGTATGGACGGAGCCTAAGCTAGCAGAACGACCCGAATGAACAGCTCGGTTAATACGCGGATGGAGAGGAACGGCGGATGGAGCGGCGTACGAATAGGAACAGCTCCGAGGGACAATAAGAATGGATGGTAAGAGGTTCACGAGGAGATGCTCGACTCGTTAGACTCTCGATTAGATGGGGGTATAAGTGGAGCGAGGTAGCGACAAACGAGGTATGGCTCTCCTTGTGATATGGCTTAACTAGAAGGTTACGAACCCGGTTCATGAAGCTTCTAGGGTTTCATTTCAATCGCTGAAAACGAGAGAGAAAAATAACACTTTGATTTTTATTGCTAGTCTACCTCTTACATGATAAGGTCTAGGCCCTTTGACTAGGCTGGCCATTACAAGGGAACCTTAAAACCCTAACACGTGGGTTAAAACAAAACGCAGCATCCACGAAATAATTTAAAAGACAACGGACATAAGCGAAATTAAACTAAGGATAGGATGGCCACGTGGCCGAAGTGGTCCTTGGCCATGGCCATGCACTAGGGATTATAGCCTCGTTAAAATCCCCTACGTAAACCCATTGGGACAAACCCAAGGTGGGAAAAGAGTACTACTTTCCCTAATGACTTGGAGGTCTTCACCCTTACGTGATGGTGAAGACTGTGAGAAGAGCCTCGGTTGGCTGTCCGTAGGGTCGGCTGGGTCCATGATCGAGCGTCTCTTGTTCTTGGACGAAAGCTTGGACAAAGATGAGACACTTCTTCCTTGCGGTTCTTGCTGCTGTCCGACTCCTTGTTGTAGCTTCGGGCATCACGTGCTGGGTTCCATGTACGCTCATGTCCTCGTCCGTGTCCGTGTGTTGGCCGTCGTCCTGGGTTCCATCAAAAGTACTCGCCTTTCCATCCGTCCAACGACGTAGAACTCCGTCCGAGCCTTTAGGCCGTCTGGCGTTCACATCAACATTGCTGTTAGAGTTAGAAGCATAGAGGATCAAAGATCTAAAGATACTGAAGCCATGGAGAAGAAGCTCCATTGCCTTGAGGAAGAACAAGAGAGACATCTCAAGAGTTCCCAAGATAATGCTATTAACATTAGAGACTTGGCGAATGAAATATCAAACTTAACAAAGGATCATGAGTCCAAGTTTGGAGTTTTATTCAACAAGGATATAGACACAAAGAGGCAAGTGTAGAAGCTCACAATCCGAGTTTATGAAGGCGAGAGGAGATGTTTGGTCTCGACTTTGAACAAAAACAATTTGGAGAAATCTTATCCAAAAAGTTTACATTCACAAAGGAGAGCCACAAGCTACTTAAGGAGATTGAATCAGAAATAAAGGAGAAGAACCAAGATCTTGCTGCTAAGATTAAGGATCTCACCCCACGTGTTGCTGGACACAAGGAAGAAGAAACTCGACCAGATGAGAAGGAAGGAGAAGAAAAGGAAACCTTTGACGAAAAAGGAAAACATTCATGTTTCCTTTTAGAGAAAGGAAATTTTCTTTTACAAATACACAAGAGGATTTCGTGGAGAACAAGCTACAAGGTTCCATGGAGGCCGAAACTTTCAACCTCAACACACGTGAGACCTCTCAAAAAGGAGAAAAAAGAATCAACACCCCAAGTCGCTTGTAACACCATCACAACCTTCAAAGGAGTCCAACCTTTGCAAGAACTTGAAGAAGGGTGTTGATGTCCAGATCGGTCACAATTAGAGTATTTTAGTTCGGTGAGAAGGAGGTCGAAGTTCTCTTCTATTAATCGGTGTCGGGGCACAAAAGACGGGTTACAACACAACTTAGACGAGTTGTAAATAACAAATGAGTACAATAGATGAGCTCCAAGCTCGTCAATTCTTAGTTATGGACGGGTGAGAGCCTTGTACTTGCTATCCATAATCTTCTTCCTTTTTTGCGATCTCTTTTCTCAAAGGCTGTATAGGGAACTGTGTCGGTTCGTCCTTCAAAAAGACCAAAATACCCCTCCTTCTTAGGAGGCTTATTTTGGGCTTTTCCTGGGCCAGGCTTCTTGTTGGGGTGAGGATCTACCCCTAACAGTAGTCCCCCTTCATCCCCAGTTCGTAGCCTTTAGACGAAGAACTGTTCGCAGCGTTAGGAGGATTTATCCTTTCCAAAGCGGCTCGGCGCAAAGGCTTGACGTGATGGTGACCCCTAGACAAGGCTCGAGGAAGCGAAAGGTCGTGCGTGTGATTACTCGATTTTCGATACTTGGGGTCGAATCGTCATGTGCGGTGCTTGATGCGCGTGAAATCTGGAAGTTGTACCGTCGCCGAGCGCGTGTCGTAATGATTGCGTCTCTAGAATCTTCCTTCTTTTCCTATAAATACCACACCTCCACTTCTCCTATTTCATCTTATCGAGTTTTGGTGCTTTCATCGTTCAGGTACTCTTCCTTCTCATTATCTCGTCGTTTTTCGTCTGCTTGTTAATATTTCGCACTTTTCGTTATGAATTCCCCACGATCCATATCTTCCGACCCTTCCGCCGCCAGTCACCTTCGACGGGCTACTTCTTCTGAGTCTAACGGTTCGGCCAGGCCTACTCGCCGCAAGGCCCAGTCTCGGGTTTCTTCTGATTCATCATCGGCGGGTTCTGACATGGTTCGGTTTGCAGCGATCCAACATCGCCTTTTTTCTGAGGGGGCCGTTTCAAGCTCGTCGGGGCTCCCCTGCAAGATCCCTTCCCTGATTGACGAGCCATTAACCGACGACCCGTCTTTCCCCGAGATGGATGATTTCCCTCCGCCGACCGAAAATATCTTCTCCCATATGCGCCAATCGACGCTGAATATTGACTCGGCGATTGAAGCGGTTCGTATTGGGAAGTTAAGCGTCAAACCGAATATTTGGATCCCATCTTCGACTCAACGTCCCTGGGATGCTCCTCCTGGTTTCGTATGTCTCTCAAAGAAATACTTTACCGAATGTGGGCTCACTTTTTCTCTTCCTTCCTTCCTGATGACATACTTCGCTCGTCGTAAGGCGGCCATTTCACAGTTTGCCCCGGCAACTTTCCAAAACGCCATGGATCTCTCAATCATGGCCGAGGCTGCGGGTGTCAAGCTTACTTGTGACCACCTGGAGGAGCTGACGAGTCTGAACCTGTCAAATCGGAATAAAACCCCTGGGCTTTATTACTTGGCCTCGGCAAAGAATACGATCCTCGTCGAAGGTGCTAAAGGAAAAACGTATAACTGGAAAGGCTCGTATTTCTTTTTGGAAGTTGTTCTGGGAGTTCTTGAAGATCCGTCCATTCCTTGGTTTTCTGGGTGGAACCCTTCACCCGGTAGCCGACCGTTCTTGCTTAATTATTTTTGTCCTTTGCCGGCCTTTGGTTTCACTTAACCCTTTTATTCCTTTTTTTTATTTTTTGTAGTCGTCGTTCCAAGGTACTTGCTTCCATACCCCCCTTCCTTTCAATCTGAGATTGACGCGATCAAGCTCTTCTGTCCTTACGTTTGGTCAGGTATTGAGTCAAAGAGAGGTCGTCCGAGAAAGGCACCAGCTCCGTCGAAGAAGAAAGGTAACCTCATGTGCTTTTAATCATCTTTCCGTTTCATGCTTTGACCTGTCGTTTATTACTTTAGCCGGAACAATGGGCAAACTGAATATGAACGTCCCTGATGCGTCTGCCCGCTATCGCCGAGCTCCAGAATCATCATCTTTGCCTCGTTCAACTCCTCGATCGGATTCTCGTCTTGCTGCCAATCCTTCCGGCGCTGGTTCGACCCAAAAGGTTCTTACTCAGTCTCATCGGTCGGTCGACGCTCCGTCAAGACAACCTTCAAAACCCCTTCCTCCGAATCGCCACCTTAGACCTGCCGAGACACTTCCGGTCATAACACCGAGGTTACTAAAAGTCCTCAGAAGAGGAAGGAGGGCACAGACCTGTAAGAATTGCGGAATAAGAACTAGAACAAGAGTGAGAGAATCGGATAAGAGACATAGAAGAATGAGAGAAAATGTAAAGTCTGAGATTAGTATATTACAAATGTGAGATACAATTCTTCTTATAGCCATACAATCGGTCATAGAGCCGTTATAGAGGAATTAATGAGGAAAGGGACAGGAAGAGTGATTCTCTTGAACGAGAGAATAGTGATAGCGACCGGTCATAGGTTTGACCTTGCTTAACGGTCGCATGTGACTCTAAGCCACCAACCACTTGAGATATTTTGTAGCTCCCATTCTCGATCCTTCTGCTCATCTTCATAAGTCTCATAAGGCCTCATTTCTTCTCCAATATAGTTGGGTCGTAGCCCACCAATCTCACACTCGTACGGACGGTCGTACTGACGTCCGTATGGACGCTTGTACAGACGCCCTTGAACAAAGTCCTACTCTCCCTTGATCAATACTCCCCCTCAAGTTTAGTCGTGTAATGAGACTAAACTTGGAGTGTCGTGATGCATTACCTCGTTAAAAACCTCAATATACAAAACCACATGGGACAAAAATATATTGAGGGAAAAAGAGTGTAATGACCACGGCTAGAGGACTTGAGATCAAGGGCGTGTCAAGTCCACAAGTCCAAGTTTGTTGTGGATGTGATCACAGACTTGATGACTTGCGGCCTTGGTAAAAATGTTGGCCAGTTGATCCTTGCTTGGAGTGTAATAGGGAAGTGTGACTCCTTCTTCAATCTTCTCATAAACTTTGTGACAATCCAATTCGATGTGCTTAGTCCTTTCATGGAAGACTGAGTTTGTTGCAATGTGAATGGCGGCTTGGTTGTCGCAGTGCATGGGAATAGGGGTGTTCACGCTGATGCCGAGTTCTTCAAGTAGACCCTTGAGCCATGTAAGTTCGGTTGTAAGCTTCCTCATTGCTCTATACTCTGATTCGGCGCTTGACATTGACACAACCTTTTGCTTCTTTGATTTCCAAGTAACAAGATTGCCTCCTATGAATGTGCAATAGCCGGTTATTGACTTCCTATCTGTCTTATCACCACCCCAATCAGCATCGCAATATCCCACAAGGTCAGTGTTTGAATTCTTTCCCATCCAAATGCCTTGTCCGGGACTCCCTTTGACATAATGTAGAATCCTCTCCAATAGACTCCAATGATACGTTGTAGGGTTCTTCATGTATTGGCTTAACTGATTCACAGCATAGCAAATATCAGGTCTAGTAAGTGTTAAATAGATTAGCTTACCTACAAGTCGGCGATAGCGAGAAGGATTATCATAAAGAGGATCCTTTCGCTCCCCCTTTCGCTCAGGTTGGTAACCATCGGGAAGTGGTGTGTCCACAGCCTTTGCTCCTAGTTTCCCTGTCTCACCAAGTAAATCAAGGGTATATTTTCTTTGTGAAAGGAATAAGCCTTCCGGAGATCGATAGACTTCAATTCCAAGAAAATACTTGAGTTCTCCTAAGTCTTTTATATCAAACACTGAATTTAAATGAGCCTTAACTTCCTTAATACCTTCTTGGTTGTCTCCTATGATGATTAGATCATCAACATATATGAGAACAACCACTATACCTTTAGTATTTTGTAGTGTAAAGAGAGTGGCATCCGAGTGTGATCTCTTAAACCCATGGTCTTTCAGTGTGGTGCTAAGCTTGTGGTACCACGCTCTTGGTGACTGTTTTAGTCCATATATAGCCTTTCTTAAGCGCAAAACCTTTCCAGGTTTGATCACATCCTCAAGGCCAGGCGGTGGTGTCATATACACTTCTTCCTCTAGTTCTCCTTGTAAGAAAGCGTTCTTGACATCCATCTGCCATAAATCCCAAGACAGGTTTGTAGCAAGTGAGAGAACAACCCTTACAGTAGAGAGCTTAGCTACCGGTGCAAAAGTATCCTTATAATCTTCTCCATAGGTTTGAGTGAAGCCTCTTGCTACCAGTCTAGCTTTGTACCGTTCGATGTCTCCATTACTCAAGAACTTGATTGTGAATATCCACTTGGAGCTCACAGCTTTCTTGCCCGGAGGAAGATCGGCTTCGTCCCATGTATGGTTTCGGTTCATGGCTCCCACTTCATCATCAACTGTATCCAACCATACTTTACTCTCCTTAGCTTCTTCATACGTTTGTGGTATATGATGCTCATCTATTTTTCCAAGAAAAGCTTGGTGATCGGTTGGGAGAAGAGCAAGAGAGCAGACAGTTTGAATTGGATGAGCAATGGCTTCATTGTTATAGTAGACTCTTTTGTCTTGCGACTTGATTCGTGCACTCCATCTCGGTTGAGGATGCGGATCGGTGTGGTCATTCGAGAGAGGTTTCTCTTGCGACTTGAGTCATGCACTACGTCTCGGTTGTGGAGGCGGATCGGTGTGATCGGTCGAGAAAAGTGGGGATTCTACCAGTTCTACTTCTTCTTCGATCATGCTGTCCTCCCCTTCCAGCTCAAGAACCGTAGTTTCATGTGACGCATCAGTTGAAGTAGTCGACTGCGGTTGAGGTAAGGTCGAAGTAGGCTCGCCAGTTGAGTCAGGTGTGGTATCCTGGGACATAGTTTGATTTGGAGTTGATGATGTTCCAAGGTGATCTAGAAGGAACCGGAGGCTTGCCGACTGATCATTTGGTGTTGCAAGGTCTTTTAAGTCCTCCCAATCTTTCTTATCGAAGTATCCTTGTTCTTCAAGGAACTTGACATCACGAGAGACCCAAGTGCGCTTGTTGATAGGATCAAAACATTTGTATCCCTTTTGAGTTATCGAATAGCCAAGGAAGATGCACTTGATGCTCTTGGCTTCGAGTTTGTTTCTGAGCTCTCCGTGTACTAAAACAAAACAAACACACCCAAAAACTTTTAGATGACTAATGGATGGTTTAAATTGATTTAATACCTCAAATGGTGAATGATCATCTAGAATTTTTGTTGGAATTCGGTTGATGAGATAACATGCTGTCATCACCGCATCCCCCCAATATCTCTTAGGAACATTGGTGTGAAACATCATTGATCTCGCCACTTCCATCAAATGTCGGTTCTTCCTTTCAGCGACTCCGTTTTGTTGAGGAGTATATGGGCAGCTTGTTTGATGTATAATGCCATGCTTTGCTAGATGTTCTTTGAATCTATTGCTAGTATATTCACCTCCATTATCTGTTCTAAACACTTTAATCTTAGCATTAAATTGGTTAGTAACATAATTTTGGAAGTTTGTGAAAGCATCAATCACTCTATCCTTAGAGGGAAGCAAAGTAACCCAAGTATATTTTGATTTTTCATCTATGAAGGTCACAAAATACTTGTTGTTATCCCTAGAAACACAAGGGGAGGTCCAAACATCAGAATGAACTAAGTCAAAGCATTTTTCATAGAAGGTAGTAGACTTAGAAAATACGGTTTTACAATGTTTGCCAAGGATACAAGCTTCACAACTAGAATGATCAAAAGAAACATTAGGGATCATCAATTCAAGTGCTCTAGAATGAGGATGACCTAGTCTAGCATGCCACATAACATTTAATGAAACTCCAAGATGAGAGCTAAGAGAAAAAGATTTAGGTGAGCTTGGTGAAATATCTTCAAGAACATAAAGGTCATCGTTGGTTCCACCTTCACCAATCAGTTTTCCAGACTCAATATCCTGAAAGTAAACATCACTAGGCCCAAATATAGCATAGCAATTAAGATCATTAGTGGCTCTTTTAACCGACAAGAGATTAGAAGTAAACTTAGGCATGAAAAAAGGCCTTAGACTCTTTGTTAAATAATTTTAAGTTCCCAACTCCTTGAATTGGTATTTTATCACCATTAGCAATTATAACACTACCTCTAGCCGGTTCAATATTGTTTAGGAGATTCGAGTTACTAATCATGTGGTGAGAAGCACCCGAATCTACTACTAGAGAGTTATTAGGCTTTAGGGTGAAGAAAGTTTTACCACTTGACTCCTTGAGAGCCAAAGACTTGAAGAAGGCTTCTAGGTCCGACTTCTTCACATAGTCTCCTGAAACAGTCTCTTCTCCACCTTTTGATGAACCGGCTTGACCTTGTTCCTCCTTGACGTGAGTGTGATTTGCTCTCAGACCATTGTTGTTGTGAGTCGGACGGAGGTGAGGGTGAAGAAACCAGCATTTCTCTTTGGTGTGGTTCTTCCTCTTACAATGTTCACATCCTCCCTTAGTTCTCCGGTCTTCTGGCTTGAAAGCTCCTTTGTTCGCCGTGACAAGCTCCCCCTTTCCACTAAAGAGGCCTAGAGAACCTTGTTCCTTTTGAATTTGAGAACAAACGTCGTCAAGGCTGGGAAGTTTGTCCGACCTCAAGATATGTTTGATGAGGTCATTGAACGTCGGATTAAGAGTTAGGAGTAGGGCGAATACTTTGTCTTGTTCCCTCCGTTCGTTGAGTACAGCCGGATCCATCGTGTTTGGCCTAAGCATCTCGAACTCGGCCCACAGAGAACTCGGCCCTCCATGTCTTCTTGATTCAAGTCATTTATTGCTTTCTTGACTTCAAAGACACGAGTTAGATTGGAGATGTTGCCGAAGACATTCTTAAGAGTCTCCCATAGCTCGCTTGCTGTCTCACAATATGAGTACGCCTCGAGTATTGGAGCTTCGAGAGAGTTTTGGAGGATAGAGAGGACGGTCTGATCTTCTTGGAACCATTTGGCTTCATCTTCAAGTCTAGCCTCCTCTTCATCTTCTTTGATGGGTTCTGTTCCATCTTCCTTGGTGGCTTTTCTTGGAGCCTTACCACCTTCGATATGGCTCCATAGTCCGTGACCACACAGTGCGGTTTTGGTGGTTCTTGACCACAGAAGGTAGTTTCTTCCTTGAGGACGGTCGGTAACACAAGTGGTTTTGAGTTTTCCATGCTTGAGTACTATTGACTGTTGGATAAAGTCTTTACCCGGCGAATAATAACAAGAATAATGAGAAACGAGTGAGAAGAATTGAAGAATAAGAAGAAGTATTGAAGAATAAGAAGAATAGAAGAGTTAGATTGTCAAGAATCAACAATGTGGCTCTGATACCATGTAAGAATTGCGGAATAAGAACTAGAACAAGAGTGAGAGAATCGGATAAAAGACATAGAAGAATGAGAGAAAATGTAAAGTCTTAGATTAGTATATTACAAATGTGAGATACAATTCTTCTTATAGCCATACAATCGGTCATAGAGCCGTTATAGAGGAATTAATGAGGAAAGGGACAGGAAGAGTGATAGCGACCGGTCATAGGTTTGACCTTGCTTAACGGTCGCATGTGACTCTAAGCCACCAACCACTTGAGATATTTTGTAGCTCCCATTCTCGATCCTTCTGCTCATCTTCATAAGTCTCATAAGGCCTCATTTCTTCTCCAATATAGTTGGGTCGTAACCCACCAATCTCACACTCGTACGGACGGTCGTACGGACGTCCGTATGGACGCTTGTACGGACGTCCGTATGGACGCTTGTACGGACGTCCGTATGGACGCTTGTACGGACGCCTTTGAACAAAGTCCTACTCTCCCTTGATCAATAAGACCAAGGGCGACCGGATCCCCCGAAGAAGCCCAAGACGTCTGACTATATCTGGAACTTCTCCCACTCTTCTGGAGCTCGCCCTTTCCCGGATGGTTCTCAATTATGCGCCGAGCTTTTTTGGAAGATTCATTTTGGCGTATGTCGCATACTTTCCGTTGAGAGGATGAAGGAGGAGGATGCGGTTACTGACGTTGCTCAAGCCGCCTTTGAGGTTCGTCTGTTTTACTGACTCCGTACTGAGTTCTCTCGTCTTTTTTTTTTTGTGGAAAACAGCTCATTGCGCAAACAATTCGCTTGGCCTTGCGCTATGATTGTCGCGTTCGTGATCTGGAAGACGATCGTTCGGGAGTCTCAAACTCTTCTGAGAGGATTGGACGTCTTGAGGCCCAACTTGGGGAAGCGGTTCGATCCAATCAGAGGCTGAGCGACGAGGTTTCGAGCTTGAAAATCATCGGCGCAGATTAATCTCGGAGAGGGATGGTCTTTTGACAAAGCTCGAGGCATCAGACGCCTCCTGTAGCAGGTTTCAGCTTACCCTTAACTCGGAGACGAAAAGACTCAGAGATCGGCGCGAGGGTTCGGTTTTTTTGAGAGGATCAATGCTTATCATAAATTGACCGTTCGCGTGCATAAGCTTTTGGCCAAACACAAGGAGTACGCCGACGCGGTCGAGGAGTCCAGGGAGAAATTCCTTGAGTACAACCAAGCTGTTGGAAACGTCCAGATGCTTGAAACGCTCATCGCCGAGGGTCAAATTTCTCTAAATGCGGATGGAGTCAAAGAGGGGGTTGTCGCCGTGATGTCTCAGTTGAAGGACAAAGTTCAAAGTATTGATCTTCCGGATATTACCGATGCTGACTTCGACATTACCTCGGTCTTTGCTGAGCCTCTTCCCCCGATCCTGACTTGGGTCGCTTCTTCTGTAAGCGGGGATACTGAGGGCCATGACGACGAGGTAGAGGGTGACGGGTCTGAAAGTGGAGAAGTCGGAGCTTATGGAGTCGGGGAGCAGCTCGAAAAAGAACAGATCGACGACCATCCTGCTGACGGGACCGTGGAACAGATTGTCGATCGTCTTGATGATGAACACCCTCTGACCCCCGGTCGTGAGTCTCCGGTCACTGGTCTTGTTTCGTAGTTTCTGTCTCGGTCTATCATTACTGCCGTGTCTGGGGTCGACTCCCTCATATTAGTATGTTGTTTGCCGTGTTAGGGGTCGGCTCCCTCGTACTTTTACTTCTCTTGCCGCATTTGGGGTCGGATCCCCTTTGAACCTTTATCTCTTTTGCATTTAATTGCTCTTATCATTTAATGTTTGCGATTTCTGAGGCGTCTTCTATTGGTCGTTTTCCTTCTTTTTTTTTTGGAAGTCGTGCCTTACGCTGTATAAATAATCCTCTTTGCCCAACTCATTTCGTGTTTTTCCTTGGCAAATTATTCGTTGTTTTGTGGGGAAGTTAAATTGCTGTGATGTCGGTAACGTCGAGGTCGGCGCGGTTGCGAAGAGTGCGGGAACGACTTGCCGTGAGATCCGACGAGATGATTTGTTCGGAACTTGATTACTACCATGCTCGTATCTAGCGGCTGAGGGCTTACATCATTGCTACTCGTCGTTCGTTCGAGCGTTACTTTCACTTTTGTCGTATAGACGGAACTGTAGGGTGCCTCGAAATGTTGATCGACGAGGGGCTCTGTGTCCCAAAGTGGAGATGGGACCGATTGCTGGATGAGCGTTCTCGTCGCGAGGCGTTATTTGCGGAAGTAGTGATACCCGGTCTTGAACGGGGCGATCATGAGTTTATCGGCCGAAGGCCGTTTGAAGATTATGCAGAGATTGATGCTTGTCGAACTCGTATCGATGTGCTACGTCGTTATATTAACCAGCTAGAAAGCACGAGTCACTATTTCTGCGAGAGCAGTCGTGCTGAACGGATCTGCGTGTACCTCGAGGAGACGGTTGCTAAAGGTGCGTGATATATCATGGTTTTTACGATTTTTAACCATGATATAAGGAGTCTTTTAGAGTCTTTTGATTTGTTTTCTAGGTTGTTTTTGAGTCTTTACAGGTTATCTAGGACTTTGGCACAGAAAGAGCAAAGTGGAACAATTTGGATCATTTTGGAGCATTTTACCGAAAGCAATCAATTTGGAGTCGGATTAGAGTCATGGCATCGATCGACACCATATGGGCATCGATCGACACTCCTGCTTACCCGACGAGAGAACAAGAATTGGAAGTTTTACAATTTTGCCCAAAGTCTTCTACAATTGCAACATAAGGCCCTGGACGTGTTTTAGGATGTATATATATTATTTTTGGGTTTTAGAAACCCTTAAGTTATTCTCTAGCAGTTTTTGAGAGAAAGATTATTCAGAGCTTTTGGGAGAGATAGATCTAAATTCTTTGTAGAGAGAAGATTTCTAAACTCCCTCTTTCTTACTTTTTAATATCTATTGCTTATTATTCAGAATTATGTCTTGTTCTTCATTAAACATGTCTGAGTAGTTTGCTTATTAGGTTTAGGATTTTTCACAGGGATTTTATGAATTATTAGATCTGTTTATTTAGGATTCATTATCTTTCTAGATCTTCATCATAGGTTGTTCTTAATGCTAGATCTTTGATTAGTCTTCTGGATTTAGATCTTAGGATTATAAATTGATATGTGAATATAATTGATTTTCCTGTTAAAATCTTTTAATGAGCAAAATTACTTTCTGCAAAGAGATTTGGATTTTCTGGTTTTAAATTTTCTAGTAATTTTGTGAACAATCTAAACTTGTTTTTAAAGCTGATTTATTACCTAGAATTTTGCAAAGAGATTTGGATTTTCTGGTTTTAAATTTAGATAATATTTGCAGTGAGAACTGATTTATTTTACAAAAGTGTTTAGAGTTCTAGATCTGATCTTAATTGCTTGAATCCTAATTTATTGTTTGATTTAATATTTCATAATTTCCTGAGAAATTCCCTAGGCCTAGCTTTTTAATCCCTTGAATTTACAACAGCTTTTATTTAATATTTTACATTGCTTTTGTTTAATTCAAATTAATTTGTTTAGCTTAATTATAAAACTCTATAATTTATTGTGTAGTCTTGAGTCCTTGTGGAATTCGACCCCTAAGTATTACAGTGACCTCTTAATTTGAGAGAGTAGCTCAGGGTTAAATTTGAGCATATCAGTGCTGACGTTCCAATGAACGTGCTGAAAGATTTGAAGGAGTTGTGTCGTTACTGGCAGACGACGATTGGCGGGTTGGAGTTCGACGAGCCTTCCAACGCCGACCTGGGGATTGAATGATTTGTTATTGTATGTAGCGCTAACTCATCGAGAGTTTTTTTTGTTTTTTTTCTATCTGCCCCGCCCTTTTTTTTTTGGTGTGCTGTAATGGGGTCGGCCCCCGCATCGGACAGTCGTCGTTGTTCCAATAAAGCTTTGTCTTTTATTACTGTATACCGTCGTTTATTCATAGTACGAATTGCGACTCGGTTTTACCAGGTGCGATTCACGATGATCGGCTTACGCCTGTGGTGCGAGTTGCGACTCGGCTAATGTCATTTGATCAGGTGCAACTCATGATGGTCGGCTTATCCCTTTTGTGCGAGTTGCGACTCGGCTTTAAATAGTACGTCGGAACGTCGAGTCGTTATCGGGGCAGAATAACGACTTAAATATTTTTACGAATAACGATGAATCTGATTGATAAAGGAAATATATATTATTGGCAGCTGTGTCCCGTTAGACGGGACTGCCTATATACCCTCCGATCAGGAGGGATCAAGCCGCTCGCAGTTCACATTACATGATAGTTCGAACTAAAAGGAGCGAGCTGAACATAGCCGAGCTCGTTTTTTTTTTTAGTAGTAGTAACGCTTTAGATGCATGGAGTTCCAAGACCTTGGTACAGGTTCGCCGCTCATTGTTAGAAGCTCTTATTAGCCGGGTGGACGACTTTGGATATTTGGTATGGACCTTCCCAGTTGGCCCCCATCTTGCCTGCGTTTGGCTCGGCGGTATTTTCTTCCGGAGGAAGAGGTCTCCTTAGTCAAAGTGGCGATTATGGACTTTCTTGTTGTAATATTTGGCCGCAGCGAGTTGATAATTCTGAATTCGCAAAAGTGCCTTGTCGTGTTCTTCTTCTAGCTCGTCGAGTCTATCCAGGAGCATTTGGCTATTGAGTGCGGTATCTTGGACGAGCATTGTGCGCCGAAGGCTTGTACTGCCGACCTCAGTAGGAGCCATTGCTTCCATCCCGTAGGTCAAAGAGAATGGGGTTTGGTTGGTGGCTTGTCGCGGAGTTGTCCGGTAAGACCAGAGCACCCCGACTAGCTCGTCGGCCCAGGCACCTTTCTTGGCATCCAACCTCTTCTTCAGGCCGTCGAGTATGGTTTTATTTGTTACCTCGGCCTGCCCGTTCCCTTGTGGATACCTCGGCATTGACTTGCGCAAAAGTCTTCGAATTGCAGGGAGATAAACTGCGACCCATTGTCGGTAATTATTTCGTCTGGGAGGCCGTGATGACAGATTATATATTTCCATACGAAGAGCTGGACGTCCCTGGCTTTAATGTTGGCGTAAGACTCGGCTTCGACCCATTTGGTGAAATAGTCGGTGAGGACGAGTATATATTTTTTTTGCCTGGAGGCTGGCAATGGGCCGATGATATCCATTGCCCAGCGCATGAAAGGGTAAGGAGCTACGCCGGCCCGCAAGAGTTTGGTCGGCTGATGAATAATGGGGGCATGTCGTTGACACTTCTCGCATTTAGCGACGAACTTCTCGCAGTCGGACATCATCATTGGCCAGTAATGGCCATGCTTTTTGATTCGTAGTGCCAGGGCTCGGCCACCCGAGTGGTTACCACTGGCTCCTTCGTGAGTTTCCATCATGACACGCTCACTGTCGTCGCCATGTATACATAACAAGAGGGCTCCTGACGCGGTCCACCGAAGTAAATGGACTTTCATTAAGGTGTAGTGGGTAGCTTTCGCTTTTAGTCGCCGTTTGGCCCATTTGTCTGTTGGCACATCGCCATCGGCGAGATATGCGCGGATTTCAACTCGCCAGCCCGTCTCGTCGTTTTCTGAAGGAGGTTCGCACTGTCGGCGTGACGTCGCTGTTCAATAGGTGGTTCTGATTCCGTTGGGTTGGTGAAGGGCAAGGCACGTCTCAGTTCGTGTTTCCTCTATGCTCGGCGTATAATGCTTTCAACTGGGATGATTCGCCGTAGGTCGGGATCATATGTTGAAGCGAGTGCCGCTAAGGCGTCGGCCTGGGCGTTGTCCCCTCTGGGGATTTTGATGAGCTCGAACTCGTCAAATCGTTTAGACAGAATCCTAACAACGCCAAGGTACGCAGCCATTGGTTCGCTCTTTGTATCATACTCGCCGCTAAACTGGTTGGCAACGAGTTGAGAGTCGCAGAAAGCGCGGATTCGCCTGATTTGCATCCCACTAGCGAGCTTGAGTCCGGCGATGAGTGCCTCATACTCGGCGACATTGTTGGTTGCTTGAAACCGAAGACGAAAAGATTGCTCCAGGATTTCTCCGGTTGGAGAAGTTAGACGGATTCCTACGCCAGATCCAAGGTGCGAGGATGCTCCATCAACATGTAGAGACCACCGGTCATCTGACGGGTCGGCAGGTGTTGACTCGGATATGCCTAGTGGAAGCTCAATTAGGAAGTCGGCCAACACTTGGGACTTAGCAGATGGGCGTGTGCGGTATTCGATGTCATATTCGCTGAGTTCGATCGCCCATTTCGTCAGTCGGCCGGATTGATTTGGGCTGTCTAATATAGACCGCAAGGGCTGGTTGGACAGGACGGCGATGGTGCGTGATTGAAAATACGGTCGGAGCTTTCTTGCCGATGTGACGACTGCTAGGGCAACCTTCTCGACTGTTGGGTAACGAGTTTCTGCATCGTCGAGAGATTTGCTTATATAGAAAATAGGTCGCTGCTCTCCTTGGTCGTCTTTGACGAGTACTCCGCTGACGGTAGATTCGGAAACTGCGATGTAGAGTAGCAAGACTTCTCCAAACTTTCGCTTGGCAAGGATCGGGGGCGTCGATAAGTAACTCTTCAACTTGCTGAATGCATCGTGGCAGGCTGCATTCCATTCGAACTTCCCTTTGTCCTTGAGGAGTTGGTAAAAAGGAAGGCACTTATCAGTTGACCTGGATATGAAACGATTTAGGGCGGCAATTCGTCCAGTTAGCCGCTGCACTTCCCTGGCATTCTTTGGTGACGGCAGGTTGATAATTGCCTTGATTTGCTTTGGGTTTGCTTTGATACCCCGCCGAGTTACCAGGTAGCCGAGAAATTCTCCTGATTTTACTGCGAATGTGCACTTGGCCGGGTTTAATTTCATTTCGTACTTGTTTAAAGTGTCGAAGCATTGTCGTAGATGGGTGATATGATCGTTCGCGCGCTGTGACTTGACGAGCATGTCGTCTATGTAAACTTCCATGGTCCGGCCGAGTTGCTCAGCGAACATCTTGTTGACCAGTTGTTGGTAAGTTGCTCCCGCGTTCTTTAAGCCGAAGGGCATGACCTTATAACAGTATGTTCCCCTCTATGTGATAAACGACGTCTTCTCCTGGTCATCCTTGTGCATTAATATCTGATTGTACCCCGAAAAAGCGTCCATGAAGGTCAACAGCTCGTTTCCCGCGGTTGCTTCGACGAGTTGGTCGATTCATGGTAGTGGGAAGCTATCTTTTGGGCAGGCCTTGTTAAGGTCGGTAAAGTCCACGCAGACTCGCCATTTCCCATTCTTCTTTTTGACGACTACCGGGTTGGCTAACCACTCAGGATATTTTACTTCGACGATGGATCCAGCACCAAGGAGTTTGTCTACTTCGTCGTTCACGGCTTGCAATCTTTCAGGTCCTAACTTACGTCGTTTCTGTTTGACTGGCTTGTGTGTTGGATCGGCACTGAGCTCGTGAGTTGTAACGGTTGGGTCGATACCTTTCATGTCGGTCATAGTCCACGCGAACATTGATATGTTTGTTTTGAGAAAAAGGATTAACTCGCTACGCATGGCCGGAGTTATCTCTGTTCCGTTGTTCACACACCCTTTCTTGTCGGTTTCGTCCAAACTCACTTCTTCTGTTGCAGCGACGCCCTGCTGAATTGGGGTCGGCTTCCCGTCGGTCGGTGACGAGCTATCGTCGCCGACTCACTTCTTTGATTGCTATAACTTCTTTCCTGTGCAAATCTTGTGTTCGATCAGGAAGCAGGCTCTTGCGCTCTGCTGGTTTCCGTGCAACGTATATATGCCTTTTGGGGTCGGAAATTTAACGCACTGATGGTACATCGACGGGACTGCGTTCATCTTATGGAGCCACAGGGTTCCAAGGATAATGTTTTAGATAGTTAGCTTGTCGATGACAACGAATCTGAAATATCAATGGTGCCGACTGACATGATATGATCTCCATCGAAACCGGTTAAAGAATGACACTCTGGCTTGATGTCACTGTCGCCGATCTCCATTTGTGCCAGGACGTTCCTAAAAATCACGTTTACCGAAGTTCCGGTGTCGACCAAGATTCTCGTGACCTCGCTTTCGCCGATTAGAAGTTCGACGACCAAGGGGTCATTGTGCGGCAGATCCAAACCATCTAGGTCGCTATTGTCGAAGGAAATCGTCGCGTTTTCGGAGTTGATCTTCGAAGGCCAAGATTTCCTCATTTCGGCTTGTTTGGTATAGTCCCTTATTGATCTGACCGAGTCGTTACAACCTGTTAACCCACCCATGATCATGTTTATTCGCCGTATGGTTGGGGGGCGCTGGTCGGCTTCGGTCCGTACGCTGCCGTTTTTCATGATTGATATCGCCAGAGACTTTCATCTCGTCCTCACTTTGGTAGGCGAGGGTTTTGGAATCCTTTACAAATTTTCGGGCGACGTTTTCAGCTCGTTTGGTATCGCTATTACCGGGCCGGGCTGTCTTGTTTCTGTCGGATTCGGCGATTATTGTTCCTTTCTTATATCGTTCCATCAAGATCAGTTGGAGGTAGCGACACTCTTCAGTTCCGTGGGTGTTGCTCTGGTGGTATTCGCAATATTGGGTCGCACTAGTTTCACCTCATTCCTTTCGGATATATTTATTTTCACCGATTGCAAAGGTTCGACGAGGTCGATCTTGATTCCGAGTAAAGTGTTACCGTGGCTCGACATGCTCGACTTTTGGAGCGACGACTGCAGGTTGCTTGGTCACGACGCTTGTCTCGGCGGAGTGTTTCTTAGCGTTGACCACTTTCTCTTCTTCTAGTTCGATATGCTTCGCAGCTCGGCCCAAGGCGTCAGCTATGGTTTCCACATGTGTTAAGGATAGCTCTTCTTTAAATCGAGATTCGTACCAAAGCGCGTTTTTGAGTGCAATGATAGCAGCAGCGTCCGGGATTGAGACGTTGACGACGACCTCTCTAAAGCGCCCAATAAAGGATCGGAGTGATTCATTTCGTTGTTGAGTCAGGGCGTACAGGTCGGCATGGGAGTTCTTGTTTTCCATTAGGACGGAGAATTGTTTCAAGAACGCGGTTATCAGGTCCTTGATACTGTCGATCGACCCAGACGGGAGTCTCGAAAACCAACTTAGAGCGGTTCCTGTTAGATGCTCGGCGAAGACCTGACAAGCTCCAGCATCGTATTCTGCCGGACCAAACTATAAAGGGCCGAGGGCCATGCCAAAGGTGAGCAAGAAGTCTCGTGGGTCGGCCATACCGTCGTAGTAGCCCAATCTTGGCTTGACTGCTCGCTTTACTAGCGTAGTGGCGAGTCTCCGAGAGAATGGAGTTTGCTGCGTTGCTTCGAGCATGAGGTCTACTTCGGGTCCAGTCCGCCGACTTGCGCATGCGATCTTAGCGTTGCTCTTTCTGCAAGGAAATTCGCCGGGTTTTGCCGTATTGTGTGAAGGTGATTGATCTCGTCTTGAGAGCTGATCTGAGCCGCGGTGAGTGCGTCCAATCGTGTGTTGGTTTGTTCTTCCTGTTGGTCGAGACGTGTTAGAATCCCGCAGAACAGTTCGTCTATACTAGAGACAGGCTGGCTATTGAGCAAAGTGAGCTGTGCAGGGACCTGCGTTGGCTCTGCAGTCGTCGGGCCTGTTAAGTTGGTCGCGATGACGAACGTTTCTGGGATTTCTACTATCACGACCTTCCTCGGAGCATCCGGTGTTGGAAGGACCGTTTGCTCCACTTGATCCGTCGCTGGGGTCGTCGTCCCTCCCGACGACCCAGCTTCCTTGCTTCCTTCTTTGGCGGTTACTGTCATCTCGTCTAGTCGTTGTAGGTCCGTTCTTCAAACTTCTTAGAAAAATTCGACTTGGCTCCCCCTACCTGGCGCGCCAAATTGTTGATGTCCAGATCGGTCACAATTAGAGTATTTTAGTTCGGTGAGAAGGAGGTCAAAGTTCTCTTCTATTAATCGGTGCCGGGGCACAAAAGATGGGTTACAACACAACTTAGACGAGTTGTAAATAACAAATGAGTACAATAGACAAGCTCCAAGCTCGTCAATTCTTAGTTATGGACGGGTGAGAGCCTTGTACTAGCTATCCGTAATCTTCTTCCTTTTTTGCGATCCCTTTTCTCGAAGGCCGTACGCTTGTACTTATAGGGAACTGTGTCGGTTCGTCCTTCAAAAAGACCATAATACCCCTCCTTCTTAGGAGGTTTATTTTGGGCTTTTCTTGGGCCAGGCTTCTTGTTGGGGTGAGGATCTACCCCTAACAAAGGGGAGATATATGAAGAAGAAGATGAGCTATTCAAGGGAAGACAGTTTCAACATCAACCACGTTGTCTCACTCTCCTGAACAACCGTTGGTACCCACGCATGATAAGCCTAAGAGATCTAGGCGATTTCAACCGAGTAGTTGGGAGACTTCCCCAAGGTACCACTTTCGCAAAAGCTTGTTCTATTTATCACATTGACCGTTTCTTTCTTGAGAGTTGTGAGTCAAGGAAAGAGATGAAAGAGCAATATGATCAAGCCTTACACTACCCACGGCTGTTCAACACACTACACAAAGTGGAGAGCCCTGGCCGATTCTTCATAACTTGTTTTATCAATGGAGTTGAATTTAAACATGCATTATGTGATTCCGGTTCATGTATCAACATCATGTCAACCGATGCTGCTACGAAGATTGGCTTGAGACACTTACAACCATCAGACATACGCAAAGGACTCGCCAATTCCTCATTCGCCGTTCCCGAAGGAATGGTCCGAGACATTCATGTGAGGGTCGGAATTTGCAATGTTCCAACCGATTTTCAAGTCATCAATGCCGAAAAAGGGAGGTTTACACCACTTATCCTTGGAGGAGCATTCCTAACCACAGTCGGAGCCGTCATGGACTGGCCTAACCGAAGAATGACTCTCACCAACATCAAAGGAGACATTTTCTATGAGGCTAACCCATTTAACCCACCAATTCGACGGTGTAGAGAAGAAGATTATGCTAGAGAGCCACCTGATGCCTACATTGGAGAAAGATCCAAGAGAGCTTGTCTAAAGACAACCGACTCTCCTCACCCTGCTTGAGAAAGCAAGCTAACGTCAAGCCAACGACGTTAAACAAGCGCGCTTCTTGTGAGGCAACCCATGTCTAGTAAGTTTTTATTTTTAGGATTTATTTTCTTTTACTTTTAATATTTTTGCATTTTAGTTTCAGGTTTTTATAAATAAATAAAAACACAAAAAAAATAGAAAATAGAAAAGCACAAAAAAAAAAGAAGGAAGAAGAAGGTCCATGGATTGACTACACATTATGACTAGTGGCAAGTGCCACCTACTGACCGGCCATTTGCTGCTGTCCGCGACCGTTCATCCGTGTACCGCGAGACAAATCTGAACCACCACCATCCTACCACCAACCATCACCATTCTTTTACTTAGGTATGTTTTTATTATTTATATTTTATCATTATTATTGATGGTTTTAGGTTTTTGTTTCAAGGAGGATGCATTTAGAGATATATCAAATAGAATTCGAATGAACTTAGCCTAGTTCAAACTTGATGTCAAGCAATTAAAAGAAGTACAAACGGTTAGTCACCACAATTTCATTCCACAGCCGAACTCTAGACAATTTTGGGCAACCATAAATGTCTTAGAGTCGACACAACATCATTCCATCAAGGTGACATTGTTCTTAAACCCTACACTTTTCCTTATGCTTTTTAATCCTCAAATCTTTCTTTTTTTCCCACCGAGGACGGTGTGATTTAAGTCTGGGGGGAAGCATGTTCCATCCTATACTAATGCTACTTTCTATATTGTTGACTTGAGACCTTTTTCCACTTTTTACATCAATAATTTTGACGTTTTTGTCGAGTCACATTTTTTTTTATTGAGTCAAAACTAGTAGAGGATTATGATCTTATTCTAACGGTTTATTTGATTTGGATTAACACTCTTATGACTCTTGATTATGCTTGAAAACAGAACCAAAGTTTGGAAAGTCTGTGAGCCGACTCAACAATCCCCAAAGTCCCTATTCGATGGATATTCGGATGATCTAACGTTGTCTCTAACTTTTATAGGACCTAAACCGGACTTAATTATCAAGCCCTGGGAATTGGTATACATTGGATTATATCTCTACATTCAAGCCACACAAGACGTTGCACTTCTTCAAAAGTATGTTCTCCTCTCTCTTCCCTTCGTAACTCTAAAAAAGAAAAGAAAACAAACAAAGAATAAGGATATAAGTAGCAAAGAAGTGAGCCAAGGGATGTCGCGTAAATCTGTGCATATTTTGGATTTCATGGAAGCGTGTCCAATAAAAAAAATAAAAAATAAAAGAGCAAGGGATCTATTAAAAAAAAAAAATGATACCCTAAAAAATTAGGGAAACATAGATTCTTTGGAAGTGAGAAAAGGGAGAGGAAAGGAATCATACGAAGAAAGTCTTGGAAGTGAGAGAAGGGAGAGGAAAGGAATCATAAGAAGAAAGTACTGGCTTGAAGAGAGTCGACAAGCCTTTGATCGATTTTCCCTTGGTAACATTTCACTTTTTATTATTGCTTTAATTTATGTAAAGAGATGACAATGGAGAATCCGGAAACTCCGAAGAATTGTGGGATCAAGGAGCGTTGATGATTCTCATGGGTGATTACAAATGTAAGTTCCTAATGTCAAGGCGAAGAAGAGTGCAAAGACGATATCCCCAAAGATAAGTGAATTCCCGTTATTTTCAAAACCTCTTTTCCATGATTTACTTTGATTATTTGCTTGAGGACAAGCAAAATCTAAGTCTGGGGGAGTTGATAACATCATTATTTTACCCATTTTAGCTACAGTTTTAGTATGCATTTAGGAAGAGATTGACATTATTTCAAAGGCTTTTAAGGACCAAAAGACAAGGATAATACGTTTCAGGACAGATTCAGAGCTTTACAGTACAGGATACTTTTGAAGATCTTCCAAAACTCACATTTTGACTAGCTTAGTGTCTATGGAAAGCTTAAAGAGTTATATTTCTTCTTGAAGTGAAATCAAGTTCATCCGTTTACTCACCCAAACGTTATACCCGATTTACCGAGACGTGTTATAAACCGACGAGAAGATAAGTTTGAAGCTAAGTGGACTTTAATGACGGCCCGATTGGCAACCATCACGGCGGCCCGGCCCGGAGGAGTCACGACGGTCCAGAACCTTCCTCAACCGCCCCTTTTCCTGCACTCAACAAGAAAATATGTTTCTACCCTTACAAAACCCTAAGCCTTCAAAAACCCTATAAATATTGAGATGAACACGCCAACCCTTAGTATATATGTCGTTTTATATTGTTTTGTATAGTATTAGAACTTTCCTTATTTGATCTTCTTGTATGCATATAAATATAATGTAATTAGGTCAATATTTCTTTAAGGAATGAGAAACACTCCTTCTCCTATTCTCATCTCGTCGTCTCTCTATTCTCTCCCTATACTCGAATCTCTCATCTTCTTCTCGTCTCTCTACTCGTGATTAATTCTTACATGGTATCAGAGCAGTAACGCTTCTATTCTACAAAATCTCTGTCTGTTTTATTCCGCAACCAAATTCAGTTCGAAAATCTCTCATGGATCTCAACAAAACGTTAATCATTTCGGTCACACTCAAGGGTGGAAACTACTTGCTTTGGGCAAGGACTACAAAGACAGCGTTGTGTGGTCGTGGGCTTTGGAAGCACATTGAGAAGAATGAAGCTACCAAGGAGATCACGACTACAGAAGAAGGAAAGGAGATCGTGGCTTGTGATGGTGACAAATGGTTCCAAGAGAATCAAAGTGTCTTGGCTTTTATCCAAAACTCCTTGGATGCTCTGATCCTTGAGTCATATTCTTACTGCGAGATGGCTAAGGATCTTTGGGATACATTGAAAAATGTGTTTGGAAATGTTTCAAACCTCAGCCGTGTGTTTGAGGTAAAGAGAGCCATTAACAATCTTAATCAAGAAGAGATGGAGTTCACCAAACATTTTGGGAAATTCAGATCTCTTAGGGCAGAGTTAGAGATGTTAAGACCTAACTCGGTGGATCCAGTGGTCCTAAGTGAACGTTGTGAGCAAGATAAAGTGTTTGGTCTTCTCTTGACGTTAAATTCATCATACAATGATCTCATCAAGCATATCCTCCGGTCAGATAAACTCCCAAGTCTCGATGATGTGTGCAATCAAATTCAAAAGGAGCATGGCTCGATTGGTCTGTTTGGAGCTAAAGGAGATCTTATCACAGCTAACAAAGGAGAGGTGGCTGTAGCAAACAAGGGGTACTACAAAAGTGATGGGAAGAACCGTGTCATATGTGACCATTGTAAGAAGCCGGGTCATTTCAAGGATAAATGCTGGAATCTTCACCCTCACCTCTGACCAAGAAGTGTCAATCCAAAAGCAAACCAAGCATGTGGATATGGTGAAGGTCAAGCTCAGGTGGCGACTCACACCACTGAAGGTAATGGAGCAGCACTAGCAGCCTCCTCGGAGCTGGTGAGGAGGTCCGACCTCGATGCTCTCATCAAGGCTCTAAAAGAGTCTTCTGGTAACGCTTATCTCACTCTTAATGCTATAAAACCTCTTATTGTGGATTCTGGAGCTTCTCACCATATGATTAGTGACTCTAAGCTAATTAGTGATATCAAACCAACTTTAGGGAATGTGACCATAGCAAATGGAGATAAGATACCAATTAAGGGAGTTGGAAATTTAAATTTGTTTGATAGAACATCTAAAGCGTTTTATATGCCTAGTTTCACATCAAATTTGTTATCTGTTAAGAAAGTGACTAATGATCTTAATTGTTATGCAATTTTTGGTCCTAATGATGTGTATTTTCAGGATATTGACACAAGTAAAGTTTTTAGCAAAGTAAACACTAAAGATGATCTTTATGTGCTTGAGGATTCGAATCTCACAACTGCTTTATCTTCTTGTTTTAAGTCAATAATCGATGAGACAAATGGTTCAATTTGGCATGCTAGACTTGGTCATCCACATTTTCGTGCACTGCAACTATTTTTACCTTGTTTTTCTTTTAAAAATAATGAGTGCGAGGCTTGCATTCTTGGTAAACATTGCAAAACAGTTTTTCCCAACTCTTCCACTATGTATGAGCATTGTTTTGATTTAATTCATTCTGATGTTTGGACATCACCATGCTTGTCTCGTGAAAATCAGAAATATTTTGTTACTTTCATTGATGAAAAATCAAAATATACTTGGTTAACCTTGCTTCCATCTGAGGATATAGTTCTTGAGGCTTTTCTAAATTTTCAGAATTATGTGACTAACCAATTTAATGCCAAGATAAAGATTTTGAGATCAAATAATGGTGGGGAGTACACAAGTCATATGTTTAAACAACACCTAGCCAAACATGGGATTGTACACCAAACAAGTTGCCCTTACACACCACAACAAAATGGTGTAGCTGAAAGGAAGAATAGACACCTTATGGAGGTTGCCTGGTCCATGATGTTCCACTCAAATGTACCAAAGAAGTTCTGGGGAGATGCAGTTGTTACTGCTTGCTATCTAATCAATCGAACTCCAACAAAAATACTAGGTGATATCTCTCCATTTGAAGTGCTTAACAAAATTAAACCATCTATTAATCACTTACGTGTGTTTGGCTGCATATGTTATGTCCTAAAACCAGGTGAACAATGTGATAAACTCGATGCTAAGAGTGTCAAGAGCATGTTCATTGGATATTCAACTACACAGAAGGGATATAAATGCTATGAACCAGAAGCTAGAAGAGTCTTGGTGTCAAGGGATGTAAAATTCTTAGAATCCAAGGGGTTCTATGATGAAAAGAATTGGGAAGACTTGAAAGATCTCTCCTGTTCTCAATCTGACAAAGCAAACAATCTTCGAATTCTACTAGAGAGGCTTGGAGTTACAAATAATCAGCCTTCACCATCACCTTCTGCCAACAATCAGCCTCCACTATCACCTTCGGTCAACACACTACCAGTTGAATCTAACAATGAACCGATTGAGCTGGATCATCCGGACTCGACAAGTGAAGACGTGAGCATTTCACCAGTAGAACCTGCTCGACAACATCAAGCCGAGGATGACATTTATAATCATGAGGAAACTCTCAACTCTCTTGGTACTGACAAGAGTAAGGACTTTACATCAGCTGATGATCTTACCTCCAAAGGAGAAGAAGCTGAAATAGAAGAGGATCAACATCAGGTTGTGGAGACCAATATTATACCACTCCGTAGAAGTGAGCGTCTCAAGAAAACTACTCGAGTCTACTACAATGATCAGGCCGTGGCTCACCCTATACAAGCAGTCTGCACTCTTGCACACCTCCCTATCGAACATCAAGTCTTTCTTACTCAAATAGACCAAGATTGGATCCCACAGAGTTATGAGGAAGCTAAGGAACACAAAGTTTGGAGGGATTCTGTGGGAGATGAAACTAATGCTATGGTAAAGAATCATACATGGGATGAAGCTGATTTGCCAAAGGGGAAGAAAGCCGTGACATCTCGGTGGATATTTACTATCAAGTACAAGAGTGATGGAGGGATAGAAAGATATAAAGCCAGGCTTGTAGCTAGAGGATTCACCCTAACCTATGGAGAAGACTACCTTGAGACATTCGCACCAGTTGCCAAACTCCACACGGTAAGAGTAGTTCTTTCACTAGCGGTTAACCTCTCTTGGGTTTTGTGGCAGATGGATGTGAAGAATGCGTTTCTACAAGGAGAACTCGAGGATGAGGTGTACATGAGACCACCACCGGGCCTTGAAGATACTATCGGACCTGGAAAGGTGTTCAAACTCAGGAAAGCCATCTACGGTCTAAAACAATCACCAAGGGCTTGGTATCACAAACTAAGCTCAACACTTCTTGATAAAGGCTTTCGAAGATCAGAGGCTGATCACACAATGTTCACATATCCAAGCCAAAGAGGTATTATTGTCATTCTCATATATGTTGATGATATTATCATCTCTGGGAATGACAAGGTAGGCATTCAAGATACCAAACAGTACCTTAAATCTGTATTTGATATTAAAGATCTTGGAGAACTAAAGTACTTTCTTGGGATAGAAGTGTGTCGTTTGGAAGAAGGACTCTTCTTATCACAAAGAAAGTACACACTTGATCTTTTAAAAGATGTAGGTAAGCTTGGATCAAGACCTGTTGAAACACCACTCGAGGAAAACTACAAGTCAAACCGTAAGGAGGAGTCCGATGAAGCTCTGTTCGAAGATGTAAAACAGTATCAACGGTTGGTAGGTAAGCTCATTTATCTCACCATAACTCGACCTGATATATGTTTTGCTGTGAACCAGGTAAGCCAACATATGCAAAAGCCAACAGTACATCATTGGGAGATGGTGAGCCGCATACTCAAGTATCTCAAAGGAGCTCCTGGTCAAGGCATTTGGATGGGAAGTAACAAAAATACGGAGCTTGTAGGATACTATGATGCAGATTATGCTGGAGATCGTGAAGATAGACGCTCAACAACCGGTTACTGTACATTTGTCGGAGGAAACCTTGTCACTTAGAAGAGTAAAAAGCAAAAGGTGGTCTCTCTCTCAAGTGCTGAATCAGAATACAGGGCAATGAGGAAGGTCACAACCGAACTAATGTGGCTCAAAGCTCTCTTGAAGGACCTAGGCATCAACACTCCAAAACCGATCATAATGCACTGTGATAATGAAGCTGCCATTCACATTGCAACCAACTCAGTATTTCATGAAAGGACCAAACACATAGAAGTGGATTGTCACAAAATCAGGGAACAATTTCAACTTGGAGTGATCCTACCATGCCACACTGCGAGTTCTGAACAATTGGCGGACATCTTCACCAAAGCAGCAAGTTCAAAGGTTTGTGAGTATATACACTCCAAACTCGGGCTCATGGATCTAACTAGGCCGCAAGTGAAGACCCTAAACTACTGACCCCATACTCTTTTTCCCTTAGTGCGTTTTTGTCCCAAATGGGTTTTATACACTAAGGTTTTTAATGAGGTGGGTGTTCATAGTTCCAAGCTCAACTTTTTCTCATACGGTTAATCTTGAGGGGGAGTATTGAGATGAACACGCCAACCCTTAGTATATATGTCGTTTTATATTGTTTTGTGTAGTATTAGAACTTTCCTTATTTGATCTTCTTGTATGCATATAAATAGAATGTAACTAGGTCAATATTTCTTTAAGGAATGAGAAACACTCCTTCTCCTATTCTCATCTCGCCGTCTCTCTATTCTCTCCCTATACTTGAATCTCTCATCTTCTTCTTGATTTCTCACTCACTCTCCTCATTCTCACTCGTGATTAATTCTTACAATAAATACTCTTCTAAACCTAGGGTTTAGTGTGTGCAATCATTGGAGCAGCCAAGAGATCACGACCAGAGGAGCAGCCGACGACCTGAAGCTCTCTCTCGTCCCTCTCTCGAAGCCATTGAAGATCCACCAACTCTTTTCTATTCTATTTGCTTTGTTCTTAGTTTTCTAAAGGAAGAAGATCCTACACTTTGTTTGACAATCATTGAAGTAATATCTAAAACCCTTTTCTCTATTTATTCTTTTATGTTTATGAGTTTATTAAACCTTGCTTTGATGATTCCCTTAAACATGCTAGAGTAGTTTTCTAGTTGAGTTTAAAGGGATAATCAAAGGGGGGAGATGATCTTAGTTTAGGTGGCAATTTTTAGGATTTGTTAGATTTATATTCTTGTTTATTCTATGCTTTAATTCTAAGTCTTTGCTTAATGCTTTAAGCTAGCCTCATGAACTAACGATGATCTAAAGTGTGGGTGCGTCGCCAAAAACTTGCATGTGTGCTTGACCTAGCTTAGATGTGTGAGGTGTCATAGAAAGCACATACCCCTTACCTATGGAACTTCATGGATTAGAATCCTGTTTTAAATGTTTTGATCTATGCGTTGTTGCCTGCGACAATTGTGTCTCGGGGTATAGGGATCTTAGACGGTTAGCTTGTGATCTATAAGTTAACGGTTCATTCGTGTTTCATAGTCCGAGTTTTAGATAAACAAACTAACCCTAAAATTTCCTAGATAGATAGATCATCAAACCCCTGCGATTCCCCTTGATGCCCAACGTTTGTTTTATTTATTTTACTTGCTTTTATCTACGTTTATTGCTTACTTACGACCGTGACAACCAAAACCCCATTTTTATTGAGTCCTAGCCTTATATCTCTTCGACAGATTCTCTAAACAACAACTCTCTCATTGTGGGATCGATCCTTAAATACTACTACCGATTAGCTGCGCACTTGCAGCCGTTGTGTGGTCTTTTTAAGGTAAAATATTGAAGTGATAAAACCACGCACATCATCGAGGTTCAGATTGTTGCCTATGGCGCCTTGACTGGTTGCTTCATTCTTGAGACACCATTTGTGCGGCTTGTCTGCTCATCCGGTCCATGAGCCTTTGTACGGCTTCGTCGAGCACGGATTGATTGATAGTAACGCTTTCAGATGCGTGATTAGTTGGTGTGACACGAGTAGCGCCTACGGCTACGCGGTTGGTTGGGAGGACACCATCAGCCACATGATTGGGGAGCGTAGCGCCTACGGCTACGCCATTGGTTCGAGCGATGCGCTTAGCGCCTTCAGCTACACGGTTGGTTGGAGTGACGTGAACAGCTACACGATCAGGGGGCGTAGCGCCTACGGCTACGCCATTGGTTGAGCGATGCGCGTAGCGCCTGCGGCTACGTGGTTGGTGAGCGTTGCGTGATTCGGTCCTGTCAACGCCTTGGGGCTGGTTAGTCCGTGCGCGGGTGTGCCCCCATATGGTCGGCCTTGGAGACGCGACGCGTGGCGCCGATGAGTTGACGCCTTAATCATTGGAGAGATCGGTGTGAGACATGCTTCAAGTTTTCTGGAAACGCCTTGGTCTTCAAATTCTATTCTTCAAAGGAAAGGATTCCGTTCAGCCCCACGGTGGGTGCCAAATTGTTGATGTAAGGAATCTACAATATAAATAATACGGATCTTATTGGGGATAAATCGAAGATGGTCCTTTTATTAACGTAGAATTGAAGTAAGAGTTTACAGAAATGACAATCAAAGCACTAAGCGCAGTTAATACGAAAAATAATTCCTCTTTTTCTCTCTGATTGCCCAAAATTCGGATCCCCATGCATGACAGTGACATCTGGTATTTATAGTGGGCCATTGACCTAGGGTTTCTTCTGTCACCTCCGTGAATCACGATTTTGTCCTTGCAGCCAGATGGGCCAAATCCATGACTTCAGGCCCTAAAATCTTGTGTACCTCTTGTTTGGGCCTCTTTAGATGTTGGGGGTCGAAGCCCATATCCAACAAGGATGATACTAAAATACTTCATCATAGAGCCCCACAAAATCAAAACATTATAAAAAGCATTTACCTACGGTAGGTATTACTACCAGATAAGCTAGTTTTTCATTACAATAAAACATGGAACTATACTGTCTGATTCGGCTACTGGTTTTCTACTCACGCGTGATCCCAACTCGGATGAGCCTCAATGATAGAGAGCGGAAGCTTTATTAACGGACGAGAACGCTAGATCTCCAGGAGAACTCGAATTCACGAACGGACCTTGCTTAGAACGTCGTAACTTGACGAAGAAGCAATAAGGATAGGGTCGAGATCATGAGCGATATCGACGTGGTTTTGCAAGTCCTCCTTGCAGGGCTTGAACACAAGCTCTTAGGGTTGAGAGTCCTCCTCTCTAGGCTTTACACAAAGCTCTCGTAAAACTTGTTTATTCAATAATTCATAGTTACACAATAATGAGACTCATGTCTCCTTAAATAAGAAAACGAAAACCCTAATCTCTAAATATTTAACGACAACACTATGGTTATAAAACCCATGAACCTAAGGCCCATTAACATGACTTGAACGAACAACAAAGTCGTTGAGGTGGTGATCAACGACGTGAAGGTGCGCTGCATCAGTCCCTCCGGGTTAGAAAGATTCGACCCTGAATCTTAAATCTTTGGAGATATCCTTTGTCCACCAGTTCATAATATTTGCGCTTAAGGACTTCGTGAAGTTTCTTTTTCTGTTTCAAGTGCAAGTTGCTAGAACTTCCTCCATATAGAGCCTTCGCAAAAACAATTGTGGCTTCCAAGCTTGCTGGAAAGCGTGTGACCAAGAAATCCTCTTTTTCCTTCGATCTTTGTTCTACGTTTGGTGAAAACATTGACGCCCGGTGAAGAGCTGTTGAGAACACATTCCTTACAAAATCACCTGGTTCAAACTTCAAGTCACGCCTCCTAATGTGTGTTACTCTGTACTTGGAGGGCAAGTACGTCAAATGCAATTGAGCCTGCAGCCTACGAATGTCACCTACAGAACTTGGTAACATATTCCCCAATGCTCTCTTTGTGATCTTTGTGTGAGTCTGAAATGTTGCATGCATATCCAAGCTGTAATCAAATAACTTCAACATCACCACAACGACGTCGACGGCCACATTTATGCTCAGCTCACTGAACGTGAACCGTAACTTTTCAGAGAAGCAACCCAAGATGAAGCTTAACTTTCCACAAATAAATAGCTTTCTTGATGCGCAAGTAACAAAACTCCAACAAGTAGTTGTCGTGTATGTAAAAGAAGAACCCCATTGTGAACTATACACAACGTCAATTCTCTGCTTAGAAATTTCACTACGAAACTAAATTGACAAGGTCCACATATCACGATGAGAAAATACAAACACCACACGAGCTGATATTGCTTCTCCCATGCTGTTCACTAGTTGCACTTTGCATTCGACTTTGAGTTTCAATTTTCCTCCTTTAATAACATGTAGAAGAACCCAAAAATGTAAGAGAACTGGCCTCACATGTGGATGTAGCTCCGCATGAATCTCGTTCGTCAATAAGGAGTCAATCTGTACGTCGGCAAGCTCCACTGAAAACCCGAGAGAGGAGATAACAAGCGCCGGCACGGGTTGTGTGTAATCAAATGCAAAGCCAGTCACATTCCTTCTCCCACTGCGTGATGTATCTCGTACAGTAACGAAAAACTGCAACTGCTTACTTCCTTCACAAGCTGTTGTAGTTAGTGCATATATATGACACGTAGAATTGATGGCCACCCAAGGTAATCTCAAGATCGCACGAGATAATGACATCATAAATATGTTATTTTCCACACAAAACCCCACGATATGCCTCTTGTACGTATAAAAAGCATGAAAAGTGAATGACACAAATTGCCGGTGTGCGATGCAAACAACTATACCCTGTTTCGGCCATGTCAACTTGATAAGGGAAAGATAAACTGCACGTTTCACTCGGACGGAACGATACACCTCTTCTTGCTTCATTGGTGTTAAACACACACATACAGCTGGTGACAAACCATTATCCCCAAAATTAGGTGCAACTGGAATTGCACATACACCACCTTCCTGCTTAAAAATGCCAGTATGTTATTGTCGAAAGCCAGATCACCATCAAATTTGTAGGAGAGATTTTGCCCAAGAAGAAAGGAATTGTCGCCTCCGATACGATCTGGTCGTTCAACGCTGATTCGATGAGGATGATGCTTTTGCCAAGAACCAAAATTCTTAAAATCCATCTTTGAGCTGCAGATATAGATTCCCTCACCTTTTTTGTTAATCTTGTAGCTTAAGTGAAAATATGCTCTCGTTAATCTCCATTGACAAAAGCTTGCAAGAGACTCTGTTTTGTCAAGCACCCCAACACCACCTATTCCCTTGTTGGATTTATTATATGCTCCCAAACTTGTATCGTCAAAAATAGAGAGCACAAAAGATCTATCAATAAAGATCTGAATAACCAAACAGCCATAAATTTTGTGATAGAGATCATCCCAGTCGTGAACAAACAACATCTCGCGGCGACCACGATCTGGCGGTTCCCTATTGACCTACTGAAGAAGATGCTCACGACATATATATTTTTGGTTGGTTACCGTATCTATATATGTATCGTCGTTCTTCTCGTCAAGGTTTTTGAAGACTATATCTTGTACTTCAATTGGTGAAAGTTTAGCGTATTCCACCCTAGAAATTCCACAGAGAACTTCACGATCACAATTCTTCACAATGACTTCAACGAAATCTTCATCATGGGCCTCATAAATCGGATAAACAACATCATAGACCAACTCTATAGATTTGATAGAATCAACCGAATCATCAACCTTAAGAACATGAAGGCTAGCGTTTTTGTCCTGATCATGGGACACACAATCTTCATCATCAAGTACAAAAACATTTCGATCGATGAATTTCTTTGACAAGGTGTTTTGGTCATCGTTCACGACACTGAAACAACCCTTGGCTTTTCCTACATTTTGAAGCCTTTCATCAGGCTCATCAAGATGTGCATCAGTTTGTCCCATAGTGGAAAAATCATCACCATAAACATCACTATCTTTGTCACCATATGCGTCACAGACAGAATAATCATCGCATGTTTTGCAAGAGGCACCATTCACACATTGTTTCACCGCTTGAACAGCGACGCCGTCAATGCCGTCTTGAACCGGAGCCTGCTCGACTCTATTTTGAATAGGATCGTCGTTAACTCCGTCTCGGACCTGGTTCTCCTTGTTAGTAACACCAACGTCTGGACTATGATCATCATGCCCTATACGATCTGCAACATCACCGTCATCGTCTTCATTGACATTTAACTCTGGTTCATCAGATCTCAGACCACATACCTCCGATTTGTTGACTCTGTATTGAACATGAACTGTAGCTTCATCGTACTGCCGACGTAGATTGGAAGCGTGATGATTCCAACAGTCATGATGGTGTCTTCGTCGAATCCTGTCAAAGGCTGCGTGTCGCGTGTTGTTTTGCGTAGATCGATCTCCATCTGGATCAGTACGTCTTTAAATATCACGTTGACCGAACATCCGGTGTCAATGAGAATCCTTGTTACCGAACTTTCCCCAATTATCATTTCTACGACAAGTGGGTCGTTGTTGGGACTTGCGTTACGCGTGTCCTCTTCAGTGAACGTAATAGGATCGGTGGAAGTTTTGAACATGTTTGTATGGGAGGGCAGGTTGGGCTTTGCTTCTGTCTCGCGGCAGTAGGCTTGGATCGACTGTACAGAGTCGCGGTTCATCGTGTTCTTCTCCGTCATGGTTTCGTTTTGGGGGAGGAGGTAGGCGAGCGATTTCCCGTGCTCTGTCGTTTTGTGTCCGTGCTCGGTCATTCTGCTCGGCAACTTCTTCCTCGCGCTGCCTGTTGTGTTGTTGCTGGTTTGCCAAACAGTACTGATTATCCTTATGCGTGTTGACCTTTTTACGTTCTTTTTCCATATCGATGTCACCTCTTTGGTACTTGTGAAGGAGAAGCAATTGAAGAGTCTTGCATTCTTCCGTTGAATGCCCACCGAATTTGTGGAATTCACAGTAGCCACGTTTGCCTTTGTAGGTGGGACCCTCAGACTCGCGATAATACTTATTCCAATGCTTGCCCTGCTGCTGCTCATTTCCATCGATAGCAAACATCGTTGCCTTCCTTCCTTTCTCGTTCCTGGCGTAGTCCCTGTTGTAATGCTGGCGTGGCTTGTAGTATTCGTCAGCCTTAGATTTTGAGCTCAGAACTTTTTCGGGAGCTTTCTGCACTAAGCTTTGTTGGTCTGGGTTCTTTTCATCTTCTTCGACTTGGATGTATCGATTAGCGCGTGCAAGTACCTCGCCCAAGCTTGTGACGGGCAGGATTGTCAGGTCATCCTTGAATCTTGTGCCTCTGGCGAGTGCGTTTTTTAATGCTCCGATGGCGGAATCGTCACTAATGGCGAGTTAAATCTTTCCATGAAAGTCCGTAGTGACTCGTTAGGCTTCTGAAACATTCTCCACAGATCGGCATTTGGCGCAGGTGTGCGCATGAAGCAGTGGTGATGTTGTAAGAATGCGCTTGTTAACGCTTCGTATCCATCGATCGAGTAGGCCTCAAGTCTAAAGAACCAATTCAGTGCCTCGCCGGAGAGACTCTCGATGAACAGTTGACAGCTTCCCGCGTCTTCTTCCTCAGGTGAGAAATACGATCGATTGATGTGGATCATCATCGATTTCAGGAAGACGGTGGGATCTCCTGTTCCATCGTATGGAGTTGGCTTGTTTTTGTTGTTGTCTGGGTTTTGCCTGACTCTAACTCCCGAGACCCTTGTAGTGAATGGTGAACGTCTCGCTTCCGCCAGCACGGTTTCTAGCTCTGGAGCTGCGCTCATCGCTCGGTGCATCTGAGATGTAACCTTCTTTAGCTGAACTTGCATTTGCCGAAGTTCTCTCTATAAAGCGCGGGTTTCAGCGTTCTATGATTGAATTGGACCAGTGCGTTGATCTGCAAGCACGTTCTGGTTTGTTGCGAAGTGCACTCTCGGCTGCTCGCCATTAGGTCCGACGATGATCGACGGGAGTCTGGGCCTTCCATTAGCGTGGTCCTCAGCGCGCGGCATGGTAGCGGCGTTGTGCTTAATTTGCGGAATGTTGAGTTCAGCTCGCGGAGTGTTGTGCTCAGCTCGCGGAGTGTTGTGCTCAGCTCGAGGAGTGCGTGGCGCTAGTGCGTCTTCATTTTGTCCGTGTTGAGGCTCAGATTGTTGCCTATGATGCCTTGCATGGTCATTCCGTGCTTGAGATTCTATGTGCACCGCTTGACCGCTCATCCGATCCAGGGTTCTTCGTACGGCTCGATCGAGTGCGGCCTGACTGATAGTAACGCCTCTACGCGCGTGGCTAGGGGGGGGGGTGACGCCGTCAGCTGCACGATTAGAAGGGATAGCGCCATTGGGTATGCCATTAGTCAGAGCGACACGCGTAGCGCCTACGGCTTCACGGTCGGTTGGATTGACGCCAGTGGTCATACGAGCAGGGGACGTAGAGCCTACGGCTACGCCATTGGTTTGAGTGACACGCGTAGCGCCTACGGCTGCGCGGTTAGTGAGTGTTGCGTCCTCGACCGCAGTTGCTTCGGTCCTGTTGACGCCTTGGGGTTGGTTCGTCCTCGCACCGGTGCACCCCCATATGGTACGCCTGGGAGACACGACGCGGTCCGCGGAAGAGTCGACAGCTTCGTTGCTAGAAAGATCGTTGTGAGACATGCTTCTGGTTTTCCGAAAACGCTTTGTCTTCAATAAATGACAAAAATATAAATGGGATGAATCAGATCTGGTCCTTTTATTTAACGAAGAATTCAACAGAAGGGTTTACAGAAAATGACAATTAGGGAGTTAAGCGCTTAATACGAAAATAATAGCTCTTCTCTCTGTAATTGCCCAAGAAAACGTTGATCCCTTTCTCTGATAATGACATCAGCTATATATAGTGGGCCAGTGATCTAGGGCTTCTTCTGTCTTTCTGTAAAATGACAATTTTGCTCCTGCGGCCATATGGGCCAAACCCATGACTTCAGGCCCTAAATCTCTTGAGAATCTTCTGTTTGGGCTTTAGGAATGTTTGGGGCAAAGCCCATATCCAACAGATAGATCAGAGAAAAATGGTCTCATAGGATGTGTGAATCACACTCTCTGAATTTTTTTTTTCCATATGAAGATGTTCAGCCGCCATGAACATCCGTTTGTCTCAGGCCATCTTTCCTTACTCTCAAGACCTTGAGAAACTTGCTTCGCTTCAATAGATATTGTGGCAAGTAATCAACGCATCATAAGCTGATGAAATATGCACGAAATCTTTCATAATGATGTTTAAGGGACGTGTAACCTGTGTACATGAAGGGTAGGCATTTCCATTTCTGTTGCTTTAAATTTGACTTAGCTCTTTTTTTGTATTATCTTTGTTTCATCCTAAATTTGATTCATTGTCATGTGGGATAAATAGAGACTAATGCATGACTATTCTCTTCTGAAACAAACTCTTTAAAAACTCTAAGTCTAACAAACAGAGTACTGAGACATGGCGAGTAAATGAAACAAACAACATGATTGAAATAGATTATATAATTTGTGGGAGCATAGATATATTGATTTTTGATGTTGTGGCGTGGCTTCCAGTATAAATATACAAATAAGGCTTGGTACGAACGTTATGAACCGTCTGTGTACTTGACTACTTGTCATGGTAAAATAGTGTGTAGGTGTCATGTTTAGAATATAAATGTCTAAAACAGCATTTCAAGCAGCCGACTAAACCTATTATTAACATTGCAACAAAGTTATTCGGACAATTGTTCAGTTGTTAAGATTCATAACTAAGCATATGCATATCCAGTGGCGGATTCAGAAACAATTTTCACGGGGTGCAAAAATTTATTTAATAACTAAAAAAAAATCATTTAAAAAAACTTTAAGTATATAGTTTACAAGCATACTCTACGCTCGTTCATATACTGAAATCTCTTTATCACTCTTTCATTAGTGACAAAATCAAACAATATAAACGTACAAGACAGTCACTTAGAAATTAGTCTCCAATGCAGTTGCGAGTTGTTGTCTTCACTATTTTCATTGCAGAAAAAATTACTGCAATTATTAGCCTAAGAAATTAATCAACTAAACTACTGCAATTATTAGCCTAAAATATTATTCAACTAAACTAAGAAACAACTAAAAGAACTAAAAAATACAAGAAATTTCCATAAGCATACCAGTTTGTTTGTCAAATAAATTTGTCAAATCTATGAGTTTTTTTTTTTCTCTAATCCTCTGTTTCACCGTTGAGAAATGTATTCAATACAGTACAATTTATGTAGTTTAAAAAATTATGGAGAACAAATATTTGTGTGAGGGATTAAATTAAATTTATAAGAAAATTGCCTATTATTATCTTCGATCAAAAGAAAAAGGAAGAAAATTAAGTGGATTTAAAATTTGGTAATCTATTGGGCTTTAAACCTTAGAAAATTAACATTCATTGAGGTGCAGGAACAAATATGTAGGGTGCAATTTTACATTTCAATATGGTGCATGCTATAAAAATTATATAATATACATATTTTTTTTAAATCCATATGATGCAGCTGCACCCCCCATGTATATGGTGGATCCGCCCCTGAGCATATCTATTTTAATATTTTTGAACTACATTTTTATACCTTTTTTTAAATTGATTTTAATTAAGATTATATTAAACAAAAATTATTGTGCGGTATTATGCGGTTTTTATATATAAAATCACTGGAATTAAAAAAATAGTACACTAGCAAAATTAATATTAAAATAGTATATTAACAAAAAAAAAAAAAAAAAAAAAATGTGTCCCATACTATACAGCGAGTTATAATGTGGGAAAACAGCCTATTCTCCCACAAACTATGTTACTTTATCGCATTTATACCTGAAACTTTAAAGTGTGCCTAAAACAACATAAAATTCTATTAACTTTGAATTTCATACACGAACAAAAAAAATCCGGCATAAACCCACAAATTTGCAAACAACGTTAAAGTTCCGTTTGCAATATGCTGACTAGGACGTCACGTGGATAATGAGACAAAATAAAGGGAAAAAACAGATAAGTAATCTCTCGAACCCTCGCCCTGGTAGACACAAAATCTTAATTAAATCGAATGAGCCACCACCCCACAACTTACTTTGTTAATGTAAACAAATAAATATGTATATATAGACAATTCGAAATAATTTGTATGTTACTTATTTTAATTAATCATTGAAGCTCAGGCGTCTCTCCAGGTTAATATGAGATTTGCAAACGCTATGAGTCTGATTGGAAGCACCCAAACGCTTCGTTTGCAAACGAGCCGCTCCAATGATCACCAATCAACAAGTCATTTGGAGAAAGCGGTTGGATATCATAATTGGAGAAAGCGTTTGAACATGGTGGGTAGAACCTGTTTTTGGTGGTTACAATCACTCATCCTAGCCACTATCAAAAACCAATGTTTGGCTTTATAAAGATGTTGCATTTTTTTTTTCTTTGGACAAAATGCTGCACAGTTTTATTTATTTATTTATTGTTCAAACCCTAATCTTGATATAATATATTTTGCTATTCTTCTCAATGCTTTTTTCTTATGAAAAGTTAGTAAGGCAAAAATAAATAAAATTTAGTAAATCAAAATTATGATTTGAATAGTAACATATATGGAGATTATGATTTTGTTAATATCATATAAATAAGATTTTAAAAATAAACATTTGCTAATTTTGTTAATATCACATTTGACCATTTCGTTAATATCATTTAAATATATTAGTAATTAATATTATGAATTAGATAATGATTTATTATTTTATTTTTGAACTAAATTATACTATTCAACCGCTGAAATGTTACCAATCAAGCTAAATACTCAATCGCTTTCTTTTATTGTGCCGTCTTTTCCATCCGCTAACTTGAACCGCTTTCTTTTTAACCACCTTCTTTACAATCGCTATAAAAAATTCAACCGCCTCTTTTAAACGTGGTTACCAATCGGAGCCAAAGATGGCGAAACGATTTCAGCCAAGACAGATAGCAAACCCTCGTCAGAATCTGTTCGGTTTCATCTCGTATACAAATCTTGTGATTATGGTTCTAGCTATTTTTTTTTCTTCATCAGATCTGTTGATGATCTTATTATTTGGTTTAGATCTATGAGATTTGATATTTATTTGATCTCTATGTGACTGATCTAGGATCAAAAAAATGCGAGAAAACTTTTTCTTTTACTCTCTTTGCTTTCTTTTCTTCGATCTCCTAATGATCAGATACAATGGATTGAAATTTGATCTAGAACTGGGATTTCTTTAGTTGATTATATAAAATTTGATTCAATGGTATTTTGGAAAAAGAAGATCAAAATAAAAGTTGATATTCAAATTTGACCGAGAGAATAATATCTCAGTTTCTCGTTAATTTCTTCACTTGGGGTTGACGAAGAGATCAAGAGCTCAAAAAAAGCAAAGAGAGATGAGTTTCTTTTCTTAGTTTTGTCATATAGTTTATTTCTATATATTTATTTCCGTTTAGACTACTCTCAATAGTTATCGGTGGCTTAGTTGGTATTACGTTTGTTAAAGTCTTTTAAATGTCGAGGGTAAGAATTTTTTTTTAATCCACGTGGCGTCTTAGTCAGCATATTGCAAACGGAACATTAACTTCGGGTTTTTTCCCATGAGGTTTATCGGAGAAGGTTTTAATGAGGCGACGAGTCCTAACGCACAACGCCGCATTTAACCGAAGGATGTATGCAACGCCGCATTTAACGTCAGTAACGTGGCATCCGCACTCAACCTAAGGACGCGGCCTTTCTTTTCTGTCCTTTTAGTTTAAACTTTGCGTTTAGAACTTTTCTAGAATCTTCCCTTGTGAACGTTGGAATAGTGTGACGTGTGTGGCCTTGTTTAAACCACATAGAGGGAAACATGTTCAGCATCTGTGGAGACGTGTCAAGGGCAAACATGTGCGGACCATAGCGAGTCCCCTTGTCCCTAGTCCCCTCTAAACCCTTACACTATTTAAGCTCCCAACGCCACTAGCTTAGACTCTTTAGACTTGAATGAAATCATAATTCTCCAAAGAGTGAATCTTTGCTTCTTGTCTCAACTCTCTTTCTTGCAACATAGTCTGGGATTAGGCTTGAAAAAAACCCTAGAAGGATCGATTCGGGATCGCTCTTCTAATAGTTGGCGTACGATGCTCACCATCGCTCGTGTACACCGCCAGTTCAATCCATACCGCCTCTCGCACACGACGTTCTTTGATCGTTAGTTGTGTTCCACTTCGACTCTATTATTCTCTAGTGACCCAAGGTCGAGTTTCTTACTTGGTTCGCTAGCCGCCGTCCGTTCTCCGTGGCCCGTCTGTCTGCTACCGCGTTCAGCCGTCCGTACATCCGTTTTCACACCCCTTTCATTCTTGTTCGTGTTCTACTCGTTCATTCCCCCTCAAATTTCATCTCCATCACCCATCCTCACTCTACTCTCTTTCCACCTCCCTTTATCCGAGCAAAGTTGATATGACCCCAGACCACGGAAGTGAACCACGAACGTACGGACGGAGCCTAAGCTAGCGGAACGACCCGAATGAACAGCTCGTTTAAGACGCGGATGGAGAAGAACGGCGGATGGAGCGGCATACGGATAGGAACAGCACCGAGGGACGATAAGAACGGATGGTAAGTGGTTCACGAGGAGATGCTCGACTCGTTAGACTCTCGATTAGATGGGGGTAGAAGTGGAGCGAGGTAGCGACACACGAGGGATGGCTCTCCTTGTGATACGGCTGAACTAGAAGGTTATGAACCCGGTTTGTGAAGCTTCTAGGGTTTCGTTTCAATCGCTGAAAACGAGAGAGAAAAAGAACACTTTGATTTTTATTGCTAGTCTACCTCTTACATGATAAGGTCTAGGCCCTTTAAATAGGTTGGCCATTACAAGGGAACCTTAAAACCCTAACATGTGGGTTAAATCAAAACGCAGCGTCCTGGAAATAATTTAAAAGAAAACGGTCATAAGCGAAATTAAACTAAGGATAGGATGGCCACATGGCCGAAGTGGTCCTTGGCCATGGCCATGCACTAGGGATTATAGCCTCGTTAAAACCTCCTTGGTAAACCCATTGGGACAAACCCAAGGTGGGAAAAAGAGTACTACTTTCCCTAATGACTTGGAGGTCTTCACCCTTGCGTGATGGCGAAGACTGTGAGAAGAGCCTCGGTTGGCTGTCCGTCGGGTCGGCTGGGTCCGTGATCGAGCGTCTCTTGTTCTTGGACGAAAGCTTGGACAAAGATGAGACACTTCTTCCTTGCGGTTCTTGCTGCTGTCCGGCTCCTTGTTGTAACTCCGGGCATCAAATTTGGTTCTTTGGCTGATGGTCGCCTAGTTCTGGAGGTAGCCGCATCCTGGGTTCCATGTACGCTCATGTCCTCGTCTGTGTCTGTGTGCTGGCCGTCGTCCCGGGTTCCATCATTCCCTCCCCCTTGGAAAGGTTTTGCCCACAAAACTTCTTCCTCGGTACCTACATCATATGGGGCCAAATCAGAAACGTTGAACGAAGTTGATGTTAAATACTCACCGGGCAGTTCGAGACGGTATGCATTATCATTGATCCTTTCGATGACTCGGAATAGTCCATCTCCAAGGGAGCTCAGCTTGTCTTTCCTCTTTTGTGGGAACCATTCTGGCCGAAGATGTAACCAAACCCAGTCGCCCTCTTCATAAACAATGGTTTTGCGGCCTTTGTTGGCGGTCCGTGCATAATGTGCGGTTTGCCTCTCGATGCTGGCCCTCACATCCGCATGAATCCTCTTGAAAAGTTCGGCCTTGCTCTCCCCGTCCTGGTTCGCTACTTCGCCGGGTGGTAATGGCAGCACATCCATAGGGGTAAGGGGTTTAAACCCATATGCGACTTCAAATGGCGACCTTTTCGTGGTCGAGTGTGTGGCCAGGTTGTAGGCAAACTCCACAATTGGTAAACATGCAACCCAATTCTTCTTGTTGCTAGTCAAAGTAGTTGGTAGCAACGCCCCAAGAGTGCGATTGACGACCTCCGTTTGGCCGTTCGTCTGCGGGTGGCATGCGGTAGAATACAAGAGCCGCGTGCCGAGCTTCCTCCAAAAAGTCCTCCAGAAATGACCAAGGAACTTGGGCTCCCGATCTGAAACGATGGTGCGGGGAAGACTGTGTAGCCTTACTACTTTGCAGAAAAACAGGTCGGCAATGTGCATGGCATCGTTGGTCTTGTTGCAAGGAACAAAGTGGGCCATCTTGGAGAATCGGTCCACTATGACAAAAATAGCGTCCTTCTTGTCGCACGGGGGAAGACCAAGAACAAAGTCCATTGATAAGCCAACCCATGGGCTAGAGGCGATCGGAAGTGGTGTGTATAGGCAGTAGGGACGCGTAGTTGAATTGGCTGCCCTGCATGTAATTCACCTCCCACAAAATTTCTCAACCATGCGCTTCATCTTAGGCCAATACAGGTGCTCCTTTAGGATGGCCATTGTTTTGGCCACGCCAAAGTGACCCGTAAGTCCTCCTCCGTGTGCCTCCCTCATTAGCAATTCTCTCATTGATCCGTTTGGAATGCACAAGCGCCTTTCCTTGAATAGGAATCCATCATGTACGAAGAACTTGGTATAGTTGCCCTTGCCCTGCTCCCGGTAACAGGCGAACTCTGGATCCGTGACATACGCGTCCTTGATGCTCTCAAATCCGAGAATCCGTGCGTCCATGGTGGTGATCAGCGTATGGCGTCGAGAAAGGGCATTGGCCACAACATTTTCCTTGCCCTTCTTGTACTTACTGACGTAAGGGAAGGTTTTGATAAATTACAACCACTTGGCATGCCTCTTCTTAAGGTTGGTCTGTCCGCGTAAGTGCTTCAACGTCTCATGGTCGGTCTTGGCCAGTAGATAGTGTTGCCAAGTCTCCATGGCGCGGACTAGGGCGTACAGTTCCTTATCGTAGGTTGGGTAATTGAGTGTCGGTCCACTGAGCTTTTCACTGAAATAGGCAATAGGCTTGCCTTCTTGCGTTAACACAGCCTCGATGCCTACTCCGGATGCATCGCACTCCACTTCAAAGGTTTTGCTGAAATCCGGCAAGGCCAACAATGGTGCATGCGTCAGTCGGTGTTTGAGCTCACGAAAGGCTGCCTCTTGGGCCTGACCCCACTTGAACTCGACACTCTTCTTGATGGTGGTGGTAAGCGGTGCTGCTACCAAACTGAAGTCCCGCACGAACCACCTATAGAAGCTGGCTAGACCGTGAAAGCTCTGGACTTGACTGATGTTGGTCGGGGTTGGCCATTCCTCAATGGCCTTGATCTTTTCATTGTCCACCTTAAGTCCCTGCGCACTTACAACAAAGCCTAGGAAAACAAGCTCATTACCTCCGAACATGCATTTCTTGAGGTTAGCATACAGTTATTTTTCCCTAAGAGTGTACAAGACCAAAGAGAGATGTTCTAGGTGTTCCTCAAGGCTTTTACTATAAACAAGGATGTCATCAAAGTAAACAACCACAAACTTGTTGATATAGACCCTAAGGACATGGTTCATCAATCTCATAAAGGTGGAGGGGGAATTAGATAAATCGAATGGCATTACCAACCATTCGTACAAACCTTGCTTGGTTTTGAACGCGGTCTTCCACTCATCTCCCTCTTTCATCCTCACTTGATGATAGCCACTTTTAAGGTCTATAGCATGAACATGCTTCTGCTGGTTGAGTAACTTATCGAGCTTGTCATTGAGGGCTTTCATGTCCCTCTTATACTTGGCATCTTCCTCTCCTGTAGATCGCACAGAGCGATCATATTCCTCATTGTAGTTGCCATCAGATTGAGCCAAGTTCTCAACTAGGTCCCAACCTTCATCAACATCTGTCTTGAGGAAGTTACCATGGCTTGTGGTGTCCAGCAACATCCGTATCTTGGGGAACACTCCTCTGTAAAGTGTGCTCAGCAATGAAGCATTACTGAATCCGTGATGTGGACAACGAGTAGTGTATCCCTTGAAACGTTCCCAAGCTTCACTGAACGTTTCGTTGTTCTTCTGAACAAAGCCGGAAATGTCATTTCTCAGTCTTGCGGTTCTTGAGTTGGAGAAGAATTTGGCGAGGAATGCCTTCTTGCACGCTTCCCAAGTGGTGATGGACTCCTTAGGGAGCGATTTCTCCCAGATATGTGCTTTGTCTCCCAAAGAGAATGGGAAAACCCTGAGCTTGAATCCATCTTCACTGACTCCATTGATCTTAGTGAGGCTATAGAGCCTATCAAATTCATCCAGATGATCCAATGGGTCCTCCATTGACAATCCATGAAACTTATTGCTCTGTATCATCTGGATGAGACTACTCTTGATCTCAAAATTGTTGTTCTGCACAGCTGGTGGCACAATGCCATTCCTTTGAGTGTGAGTAGATGGAGCATCTCCTGCTCCTATATTGGTCCTTGCTTGAGGAGCGGGTGGACCGTTCTGATTATTCATCTTCTCCTCAATGATTGCTGGTTCTGGTTGAACTTGTTGTTGTCTGAGTAGCCGAGGTCTGTCGATGTTGTCGATGAAAGGACTCAGGTTCTGGCTACCTCTGGATCGTGTTTGCATGCACAGGTAGGTATCCGAGTGTGTACACGAGGATCAACTCGATCCAGGTGATCGAGTGAAGGGTCGGGTGGGTGCTCGGGTTTGTACCTGAGATTCAAAACAAACAAAAGCGAAAGCAAACAAGTCAGTTTTCGAACCAAATATAAACAAAAGAACTTGATCTAGCAAGTGCTGAAATCCTAAACGTAGCAAAATGAAATCAACCAAATGGCAACGGCGCCAAATTGATAGACAAGTTTTCACCCAGGGTATCAATTCCCTATGCAGTTGTAGTACAAAGGGTTATCAATCCAAATGGTTGTCTATTGCTAGCAGGAAGGATAAGATCAGTACAATACAAGACAAGCCAAGCAGATAGGGTTTTTGTTCTAACAGTCCTAAAATGAATAAAAGAAAAGAATATAAACAAAGAAACCACTCGACCTGAGCACTCGATGCAAGCAATCGGGTAAAGGATCGAGTGGGGTGATCGAGTAAGCAAATGTGATATGAACAGCTCGAGGTATTACTCGATACAGGTTATCGTGTACCTGATCGGGTAAGTGGTCGAGTAAGTGAAGAAAATGTAAACAATTAAAATACGAAAGCTCCTAAGGATGGGGTTATCGAATCCTAAGCATTCTTGACCAGTACGGATGCCTTACATGCCTCAAGCAATTATTTCCTAGACAATGAACCTCTAAAACTTTGTTACCACACTCTCGCACTAGCAACAATCAACCTTAATCACATCACCACACTGTCGCACTAGCAATATGACCAAGCAGGCATTAAGAATGATTCATTATTGTCAGTAGACTTAAACTCATCTAATTTCTTACTCAGAGTCAAGTAAACCTCTAGCATTGGCTTATGTCAAGCATCTTATCTACACCTCTCGGTCGCTAAAACGCACTAGATCTAATCTCAACCTCTCGGTCTGTTGACAGCATTAAGAACACCAACCTAGAAGGAAATCTATCAATCATTTACAATCAAACTAAGACATCCTAACCGATCAAGAACACAAAATCATCTATCCCATCCCTAGAAACTTTACTACACTACTCGGACATTATAACAAGGAACAAAACAACGAAAATGAATGAAAATTGCATTGTATTAAAAGATAGAGTAGAGTAGAAAGAGTACAAGATAGAAATCTAAGAAAACTACAAAAACTATGAAATAAAAATGCAAAAATGGAAGAGAAAGTGTTTGAGTCGCTCAGTTCTCTCACAGAAGCTCTCGCTCTCTGGTTTGAGGGTCTGCGGCGTGCTCTTTTGCGAGCTAGGAGAGGAGGGGGTTTATATATGGAAACCCTTTTGACCTAGCTTCCCAGACCTGCCCGATGGTCTACTCGATGGGGTACACGAGGGCGAAGTCGGGTTACTCCTCGGGTGGATCTTCGGGTGGTTCTTCATGCTCTCGAATCCTCCTCGATCGTGTTGGGGTTCAGACTTGTTCTTGCAGCTTGATGGCTCCTTCAGGTACATGCTCGGGTTCTCCTTGTTTTTCCCCATTTTTGGCTCTTTAGCACCTGTTTTCATCCAAAATATGCAAATGCAGAAATGCAACACCCTAAATGGTCTAAAAGTGGATTCCTACAGTAAATGACCTAAAAATGCTAAGTTAGAGGTATGAACAATGCAAAATATGGACAAAAAAGGATGTTAAAAACATATAAATTAGAGAGTTATCAGATACTTGGCGCTCAAGCTCTTTGGCCTCCTCGAGGTTCACACGGTAAGCTGGACGGTTTGGTAGCTGGGCTCCTGGTAATAGGTCGATCTGGTGCTCAATGCCACGAAGTGGTGGAAGACCGTGTGGCAACTCATCATGCCAGGATGTTGTGAAATACGTCCTGGTACCGTCTTAGGAGTGGTCTGATCATGGCCGGGATGGCGTCCTGTTCCGTACCTATACTCACAACATCCTTAAATACCATCAATAAGACTTGACAAGTGGAGTTACTAAGTGATCTCCTAACTGTACTAGCATTAATCAAAAAGTTCATCTTAGTACTCGGTTCCTTAGACAGTTTCGATTGTAGTTCACAAACTTGTGTAGGACTCAATGGTTTGAGACAAATACGCTTGTTATCATGCACAAAAGAGTATTGGTTGGTGTGGCCACAGTGAGAGGTCCGCTTATCAAACTGCCAAGGACGCCCCAAAAGGAGGTGGCTAGCTTGCACTCGAACCACGTCACACAATACTTGGTCTTTGTAGGAGCCTATACTGAACGGGACCGTGACCTGTTCGGTGACTTGGATCACGGTCTTATCATTCAACCATTTAAGTTTGTAGGGTTTAGGATGGTTTGTGGTACCAAGGGCAAGTTTCTTGACCATGTAAGAGCTTGCCACATTAGTGCAAGACCCACCATCAATGATCAAGCCACAAACCTTCCCACTTACAGTGCAACGCGTGTGAAAGATGTTGTCTTGCTGGTGCATGTCGTCCGGGAGTTGGCTAATGTTGAGGATCCGCCGGATCATAAGCAGCTCTCCTTCGTCTGGTTCAGCCACGGCTTCCTCGATCTCCTTAGTGACGTCGGGTTCGTCACTATCCTTGGACTCAATATCCCCAGACGCGGTAATAGTCATGGTACGCGGGTTAGGACAATCCCGAGCATAGTGTCCTTGGCCTTGACACTTGAAGCATATAATATCTTGGCTTCTCCCTTTGGTCGGTTGCGGTCTTGGCTCGGTGTGAGGATCTCTGGTTTGGTCTCTTGGCTTGAAACGCGAGTTAATAGCAACGGTCTTGGACCTTTCCTATCCACGTTATCCTCCGGCCACTGGGGATGTGTTAGGCGACCAGCTTGGCATTCCTTGAGCACGAGCACGGTTGGTATTGCTCACCTTCCTCTTGATTTGTTGCTCGACTTGCATCGCGAGGTGCAGGAGTACTTCGAAGGAGTTGTACGTCAAACGCTCCACCTTCCGCGTTATACGATGTTGTAGGCCGTCCAAGAACTGGGCCATCAGTCCTTCCTCAGTTTCTTCGACCTCCAACCGGTTGCGGAGATGTTCAAATTCTTCATAGTAGTCTTCGACGCTCTTGGTTCCTTGGGACAGTTTGCGGAACCTTCGCTGGAGCTCGCGGTGGTACAACGGTGGCACGTATCGGCACCTTATCTCGTTCTTCATGGCCTCCCAGTGCGGTGAGGTTTGTTCTCCATTCCTCCTTTGGTCAGCTTCGCGACGGTCCCACCATGTAAGGGCGTGGTCCGTGAACTGGGCTGCTGCGTAGGCAATCTTCTTAGGTTCGGGATAGTTGTAGCAGGCGAAGATGTGGTCCATTCTTCCCTCCCAATTAAGGTACGCTTCCGGGTCAACCTTTCCAGCAAACGTTGGGGCCGTGAGCTTGTGTCCTGGTTCAATGGGACAGTAAGGTGGATCCTCGTCTTCTTCGGACGTTCCCCCTAGATCCGGATCATAGCATCGTTGGCAGTCCTGGACAGGTGGACCACGAACCGCAAGTTGACGATGTCCGCCCTCTGTGCGTTGGATTCGATCCCCTAACTGAGCTAGTTGAGTCTGAATCTCGGCTAAAACAACCCTGATCTTCGGGGGTGGAAGCGGCTCTCCAGTTTGCTTGGCCATGATGACTGTACGGACGACGGTTGTTGTACGGACGGCAGATGCTGTACGGACGGTGGTTGTTGTACGGACGGCGTTCAGGTATTGTTCGGATGGTGGCCTACGGAGTGGCTGGTTGGAGAAGTGATACCAGCGGTGGTCAGTTGTGGGTACTGCGGTGGTTGTTAAGTCCTCCAGCGTACGGTCGTGTCGGACGGTAGTGAACGGTATCGTCGGTCGATCTGTGATGTGTTTGTTCGAACAGATCCTACACAATAAATGAGAACGTGTGGGTTCTCTTTTTGATAGTATCAACAAAAATAAACAAACTTTGGACAGCTAATGATTGGAAAAAGGTAAAGCTAAAGTAAAAGCAAAAGCAAAAGCGCTACAAGACAATCTAGGACCAAAACAAAAACAGACTTCACGCGCTAGGACTCTAGACGCTACACGTGGTTTTTAGGCCACCACTAACAAAGACCAAACAAAAAGAACACAACTTTAAGGATCTAGACTAACAATAGCGAAGAACAACTCAAAAACACCAAGGACTTAGCAAGAACAAAACTTTAGACAAGCGAGCCAAATCTAAACCTAGAGAACTTAAAGAGAGGAAAGATACAACCTTGCGAGGAACTTTCGGCTCTGATACCAACTGATATGACCCCGGACCACGGACATGAACCACGAACGTACGGACGGAGCCTAAGCTAGCCGAACGACCCGAATGAGCAGCTCGGTTAATACGCGGATGGAGAGGAACGGCGGATGGAGCGGCGTACAAATAGGAACAGCACCGAGGGATGATAAGAATGGATGGTAAGAGGTTCATGAGGAGATGCTCGACTCGTTAGACTCTCGATTAGATGGGGGTAGAAGTGGAGCGAGGTAGCAACACACGAGGGATGGCTCTCCTTGTGATATGGCTGAACTAGAAGGTTACGAACCCGGTTCATGAAGCTTCTAGGGTTTCGTTTCAATCGCTGAAAATGAGAGAGAAAAAGAACACTTTGATTTTTATTGCTAGTCTACCTCTTACATGATAAGGTCTAGGCCCTTTAACTAGGCTGGCCATTACAAGGGAACCTTAAAACCCTAACACGTGGATTAAAACAAAACGCAGAGTCCAGGAAATAGTTTAAAAGACAACGGTCATAAGCAAAATTAAACTAAGGATAGGATGGCCACGTGGCCGAAGTGGTCCTTGGCCATGGTCATGCACTAGGGATTATAGCCTCGTTAAAACTCCCTTGGTAAACCCATTGGGACAAACCCAAGGTGGGAAAAAGAGTACTACTTTCCATAATGACTTGGAGGTCTTCACCCTTGCGTGATGGTGAAGACCATGAGAAGAGCCTCGGTTGGCTGTCCGTAGGGTCGGTTGGGTCCGTGATCGAGCGTCTCTTGTTCTCGGACGAAAGCTTGGACAAAGATGAGACACCTCTTCCTTGCGGTTCTTGCTGCTGTCCGGCTCCTTGTTGTAGCTCCGGGCATCACGTCCTGGGTTCCATGTACGCTCATGTCCTCGTCCGTGTCCGTGTGCTGGCCGTCGTCCCGGGTTCCATCAAAAGTACTCGCCTTTCCGTCCGTCCAACGACGTAGAACTCCGTCCAAGCCTTTAGGCCGTCTAGCGTTCACATCAACATTGCTGTTAGAATTAGAAGCAAAGAGGATCAAAGATCTAAAGATACTGAAGCCATGGAGAAGAAGCTCCATTGCCTTGAGGAAGAACAAGAGAGACATCTCAAGAGTGCCCAAGATAATGCTATAAACATTAGAGACTTGGCGAATGAAGTATCAAACTTAACAAAGGATCATGAGTCCAAGTGTGGAGATTTATTCAACAAGGATATAGACACAAAGAGGCAAGTGTAGAAGCTCACAAACCGAGTTTATGAAGGCGAGAGGAAGATGTTTGGTCTCGACTTTGAACAAAAACAATTTGGAGAAATCTTATCCGAAAATTTTACATTCACAAAGGTGAGCCACAAGCTACTTAAGGAGATTGAATCGGAAATAAAGGAGAAGAACCAAGATCTTGCTGCTAAGATTGAGGATCTCACCCCACGTGTTTCTGGACACAAGGAAGAAGAAACTCGACCAGATGAGAAGGAAGGAGAAGAAAAGGAAACCTTAGACGAAAAAGGAAAACATTCATGTTTCCTTTTAGAAAAAGGAAATTTTCTTTTACAAATACACAAAAGGATTTCGTGGAGAACAAGCTACAAGGTTCCATGGAGGCCGAAACTTTCAACCTCAACCCACATGAGACCTCTCAAAAAGGAGAAAAAGAATCAACACCCCAAGTCGCTTGTAACACCATCACAACCTTTAAAGGAGTCCAACCTTTGCAAGAACTTGAAGAAGGGGAGATTTATGAAGAAGAAGATGAGCTATTCAAGGGAAGAAAGTTTCAACATCAACCACGTTTTCTCACTCTCCTGAACAACCGTCGGTACCCACGCATGATAAGCCTAAGAGATCTAGGCGATTTCAACCGAGCAGTTGGGAGACTTCCCCAAGGTACCACTTTCGCAAAAGCTTGTTCTATTTATCACATTGACTGTTTCTTTCTTGAGAGTTGTGAGTTAAGGAAAGAGATGAAAGAGCTATATGATCAAGCCTTACACTACCCACGGCTGTTCAACACACTACACAAAGTGGAGAGCCCTGGACGATTCTTCATAACTTGTTTTATCAATGGAGTTGAATTTAAACATGCATTATGTGATTCCGGTTCATGTATAAACATCATGTCAACCGATGCTGCGACGAAGATTGGCTTGTGCCACTTACAACCATCAGACATTCGCATAGGACTCGCCAATTCCTCATTCACCTTTCCTGAAGGAATGGTCCAAGACATTCATGTGAGGGTCGGAATTTGCAATGTTCCAACCGATTTTCAAGTCATCAATGCCGAAAAAGGGAGGTTTACACCACTTATCCTTGGAGGAGCATTCCTAACCACAGTCAGAGCCGTCATGGACTGGCCTAACCCAAGAATGACTCTCACTAACATCAAAGGAGACATTTTCTATGAGGCTAAACCATTTAACCCACCAATTCGACGGTGTAGAGAAGAAGATTATGCTAGAGAGCCACCTGATGCCTACATTGGAGAAAGATCCAAGAGAGCTTGTCTAAGGACAACCGAATCTCCTCACCCTGCTTGAGAAAGCAAGCTAACGTCGAGCCAACGACGTTAAACAAGCGTGCTTCTTGTGAGGCAACCCATTTTTAGTAAGTTTTTATTTTTAGGATTTATTTTCTTTTACTTTTAATATTTTTGCATTTTAGTTTCAGGTTTTTATATAAAATAAACAGACAAAAAAATAGAAAATAGAAAAGCACAAAAAAAAAAGAAGGAAGAAGAAGAAGGTCCATGGATTTACTACACATTATGACTAGTGGCAAGTGCCACCTACTGACCGGCCATTTGCTGCTGTCCACGATCGTTCATCTGTGTACCGCGAGACAAATCTGACCACCACCATCCTACCACCAACCATCACCATTCTTTTACTTAGGTATATTTTTATTATTTTTATTTTATCATTATTATTGATGGTTTTAGGTTTTTGTTTCAAGGATGATGCATTTAGAGATATATCAAATAGAATTTGAATGAACTTAGCCTAGTTCAAACTCGATGTCAAGCAATTAAAGGAAGTACAAACGGTTAGTCACCACAATTTCATTCCACAGCCGAACTCTAGACAATTTTGGGCAACCATAAATGTCCTAGAGTTGACACAACATCATTCCATCAAGGTGACATTGTTCTTAAACCCTACACTTTTCCTTATGCTTTTTAATCCTCAACTCTTTCTTTTTTCCCACCGAGGACGGTGTTATTTAAGTCTGGGGGGAAGGATGTTCCATCCTATACTAATGCTACTTTCTATTTTGTTGACGTGAGACCTTTTTCCACTTTTGACATCAATAATTTTGACGTTTTTGTCGAGTCACATTTTTTTTATTGAGTCAAAACTAGTAGAGGATTATGATCTTATTCTAACGGTTTATTTGATTTGGATTAACACTCTTACGACTCTTGATTATGCTTGACAACAGAACCAAAGTTTGGAAAGACTGTGAGCCGACTCAACAATCCCCAAAGTCCCTATTCGATGGATATTCGGATGATCTAATGTTGTCTCTAACTTTTATAGGACCTAAACTGGACTTAATTATCAAGCCCTGACAATTGGTATACATTGGATTATATCTCTACATTCAAGCCACACAAGACGTTGCACTTCTTCAAAAGTATGTTCTCCTCTCTCTTCCCTTCGTAACTCTAAAAAAAAAAAAAACAAAAAAGGAATAAGGATATAAGTAGCAAAGAAGTGAGCCAAGGGATGTCGCGTAAATCCGTGCATATTTTGGATTTCATGGAAGCATGTCCAATAAAAAAAAATAAAAAAAAAAAAGAGCAAGGGATCTATAAAAAAATAAAATGATACCCTAAAAAATTAGGGAAAAATAGATTCTTTGGAAGTGAGAAAAGGGAGAGGAAAGGAATTATACGAAGAAAGTCTTGGAAGTGAGAAAAGGGAGAGGAAATGAATCATAAGAAGAAAGTACTGGCTTGAAGAGAGTCGACAAGCCTTTGATCGATTTTCCCTTGGTAAGATTTCACTTTTTATTATTGCTTTAATTTATGTAAAGAGATGACAATGGAGATTCCGGAAACTCCGAAGAATTGTGGGATCAAGGAGCGTTGATGATTCTCATGGGTGATTACAAATGTAAGTTCCTAATGTCAAGGCAAAGAAGAGTGCAAAGACGATATCCCCAAAGATAAGTGAATTCCCGTTATTTTCAAAACCTCTTTTCCATGATTTACTTTGATTATTTGCTTGAGGACAAGCAAAATGTAAGTCTGGGGGAGTTGATAACATCATTATTTTACCCATTTTAGCTATAGTTTTAGTATGCATTTAGGAAGAGTTTGACATGATTTCAAAGGCTTTAAGGTCTATTATCAAGTATTTCAGGTTTCAAAAAGGTTTTACAGGTTTTATAGCAAAAAGGACCAAAAGACAAGGAAAATATGTTTCAGGACAGATTCAGAGCTTTACAGTACGGGATACTTTTGAAGAACTTCCAGAACTCACATTTTGACTAGCTTAGTGTCTATGGAAAGCTGAAAGAGTCATATTTCTGCTTGAAGTGAAATCAAGTTCATCCGTTTACTCACCCAAACGTTATACCCGATTTACCGAGACGTGTTATAAACTGACGAGAAGATAAGTTTGAAGCCAAGTGGACTTTAATGACGGCCCGATTAGCAACCATCACGGCGGCCCGGCCCGGAGGAGTCACGACGGTCCAGAACCTTCCTCAACCGCCCCTTTTCCTACACTCAACAAGAAAAGACGTTTCTACCCTTACAAAACCCTAAGCCTTCAAAAACCCTATAAATACTCGTCTAAACCTAGGGTTTAGTGTGTGCAATCATTGGAGCAGCCGAGAGATCACGACCAGAGGAGCAGCCGACAACCTGAAGCTCTCTCTCGTCCCTCTCTAAAAGCCTTTGAAGATCCACCAACTCTTTTCTATTCTATTTGCTTTGTTCTTAGTTTTCTAAAGGAAGAAGATCCTACACTTTGTTTAACAATCATTGAAGTAATATCTAAAACCCTTTTCTCTATTTATTCTTTTATGTTTATGAGTTTATTAAACCTTGCTTTGATGATTCCCTTAAACATGCTAGATTAGTTTTCTAGTTGAGTTTAAAGGGATAATCAAATGGGGAAGATGATCTTAGTTTAGGTGGCAATTTTTAGGATTTGTTAGATTTATATTCTTGTTTATTATATGCTTTAATTCGAAGTCTTTGCTCAATGCTTTAAGTTAGCCTCATGAACTAATGATGATCTAAAGTGTGTGTGTGTCGCCAAAAACTTGCATGTGTGCTTGACCTAGCTTAGATGTGTGAGGTGTCATAGGAAGCACATACCCCTTACCTATGGAACTTCATGGATTAGAATCGAACCTGTTTTAAATGCTTTGATCTATGCGTCGTTGCATGCGACAATTGTGTCTCAGGGTATAGGGATCTTAGACGGTTAGCTTGTGATCTATAAGTTAACAGTTCATTCGTGTTTCGTAGTCCGAGTTTTAGATAAACAAACTTACCCTAAAATTTCCTAGATAGATAGATCATCAAACCCCTGCGATTCCCCTTGATGCCCAACGTTTGTTTTATTTATTTTAATTGCTTTTATTTACGTTTATTGCTTACTTACGACCGTGACAACCAAAACCCCATTTTTATTGAGTCCTAGCCTTATATATCTTCTGACGGATTCTCTAAACAAAAACTCTCTCTTTGTGGGATCGATCCTTAAATACTACTACCGATTAGCTGCGCACTTGCAGCCGTTGTGTGGTCTTTTTAAGGTAAAAGATTGAAGTGATAAAAACCACGCACATCATCAAGGTTCAGATTGTTTCCTATGGCGCCTTGAGTGGTTGCTTCGTTCTTGAGACACCATTTGCGCGGCTTGTCCGCTCATCCGGTCCATGAGCCTTTGTACGGCTTCGTCGAGCGCGGATTTATTGATAGTAACGCCTTCAGATGCGTGATTAGTTGGCGTGACACGAGTAGCGCCTACGGCTACGCCATTGGTTGGAGCGATGCGCGTAGCGCCTTCGGCTACGCGGTTGGTTGGAGTGACGCGAACAGCTGCACGATCAGGGGGCGTAGCGCCTGCGGCTACATGGTCCGTGAGCGTTGCGTCCTCGACAGCAGCTGATTCGGTCATGTCAATGCCTTGGGGCTGGTTAGTCCGTGTGCAGGTGCGCCACCATATGGTCGGCCTTGGAGACGCGACGCGTGGCGCCGATGAGTTGACACCTTAATCACTAGAGATATCGGTGTGAGACATGCTTCAAGTTTTCTGGAAACGCCTTGGTCTTCAAATTCTATTCGTCAAAAGAAAGGATTCCGTTCAGCCCCAGGGTGGGTGCCAAATTGTTGATGTAAGGAATCTACATTATAAATAATACGGATTTTATTGGGGATAAGTCGGAGCTGGTCCTTTTATTAAGGTAGAATTGAAGTAAGAGTTTACAGAAATGACAATCAAAGCACTAAGCGCAGTTAATACGAAAAATAATTGCTCTTTTTCTCTCTGATTGCCCAAAATTCGGATCCCCATGCATGACAGTGACATCTGGTATTTATAGTGGGGCATTGACCTAGGGTTTCTTCTATCACCTCCGCGAATGACGATTTTGCCCTTGCAGCCAGATGGGCCAAATCCATGACTTCAGGCCCTAAAATCTTGTGTACCTCTTGTTTGGGCCTCTTTAGATGTTGGGGGTCGAAGCCCATATCCAACAAGGATGATACTAAAATACTTCATCATAGAGCCCCACAAAATCAAAACATTATAAAAAGCATTTACCTACCATAGGTATTACTACCAGATAAGTTAGTTTTTCATTATAATAAAACATGGAACTATACTGTCTGATTCGGCTACTAGTTTTCTACTCATGCGTGATCCCAACTCGGATGAGCCTCAACCACCTATACCACATGGTTCTCCCATTCTAAAAGCTACTATATGGAAACTACCTATTTTACCAAAGATCAAACACTTTATTGGAGAATGTTATCAAAAGCTTTTCTGGTCACTACAAGATTAAACACTCGTGGAATGAATCTCAATCCAGTTTCCTCGATGTTTTAGGGCTGATGAGACTATCAACCATATTTTTTTTCCATTGTTTGTAAGCTAAAGACATTTGGAGTTTATCAAATATTCCTATATAATCCTTACACAACCCAGCTGATCTTTTAGAAGTAAACATTTCAAACATTTTAGATTTCCAAAGGAATAATGGATTTGATGACTCCTGCAAGTTATTGCCCATTTGGTTACTATGGTATATATGGAACATTCGTTGTCTTTTCATTCCTTATATCCCCATGTTTACTCCACCAATTACTTGTCTTGTACTTTAGATCCATCTCTCTAATAACCAGATGCTCCAACACTATCTCATTTGACTGATGAACCACATTGCAGCAATCAAGGCAAGGAAAAAACATATCTGATACATTACCCAAGCATCTTGCTGAATCAAACACAATCAGTTGCTCCTTGCTCATACTCATAACAATTTATGTAAGTAATAGAAAGAGAGAGAGAAAAAAAAAACAAAAACTAAGAAACCCCATTCATGAAATGAAATGAACGAAGAAGATGTATAATAATAACATTCAAGTTAATACCTTGCTAACTAGACCCAAGCTTTATCCATGTTACAACAACTCCAAGCAAATGTGCATACAAGTAATTATCGAATACACTCACCTTAAGTCACATCAACAACAAAAAAGAACGAGATTTGATAGAAGAATCAAGTTTGAATGAGATACCTGCTAGATTTTCTTCACTTTTGCTTAAATCAACCTACAGTAGAAAACGAAAAGAGTATATCGACTCAACTCGAAGAAAGCTAAATCCATAGTAAAAGAAAAAGGCATAAAAAACCATAGTACCTTTATCGAAAGAATCAACAACAATCAAGCAAGGGGAAACTATATTACAATGTTTTGGTTCGAAAGAGTGAGATTTTCGGAGAAGAGTCGGATTTGGCAAAGACTGTGATTTGTGTGGAAGAGTGAAAGTTTAGATATGGGATTAGGTAATGTGACTGTGATCTGTGTGGGAGAGAGTCAGATTTGGCAAAGACTGTGAAAATCAAGCAAAAAGAGGGAGAGGGAAGAAAATGAAATTTAAGGGTTCGGCTGGGTAATTGAGGATTTTTGTCGGGAAATGTAAAATTTAGAGCCTAAATTTTACTAAGTGTCACGGAATCCTAATTTTTACCATCTAACACTATCATAGCATTTGCAGTTTGGTATTGTTACCAAAACTTAAAAACAGGCTGAATTTGTTTCCAATAAAAAAACAATATAACATAGCGTTTAGAGATACACTAATACTATCTAAAAAATAAATGGTCTTATGTGAAGTGATCTTAGTGCAGTGGCAGGAGGTAAGTCCATTTGTAGAAGGCACCATCACACCCGGGATCGAGTCCCGGCTCCTACGAATGTAGGAATTTGGCTAATGGGCCGGCCAGTTGTGGCCCAATGGTTGACAAAATAAAAATAAAAAATAAATGGTCTTATAACCATAGCATTATTGCCATAAATGCTATACTATAGTGTTAATAAAACTCAATATTCTTGTACTATGTGTGATATGTTAAACTCACTTGGTAATTCGAGAAGGTAGGCGTTGTCGTTGATCTTTTCCAAGGCTCTGAATGGTTTGTCGCCTTTTGGTGCTAGCTTGGAGCTACTATTGGTGGGGAAATGCTCAGACCTCATGTGGATCCAATCTCCTAGTGCGAACACCACCTTCTTCTTTCCGTGATTGGCTTGCTTGGCATATCGCTCTGTCTTCTTTTCGAGGTTTGCTCGGACCCTTTGGTGAATCTTGTTGACAAATTCTGCCATGATAACTACTTTGATGGTTATTTGATTCTCTTGTGGTATTGATAACTCCTTCGATAGTTTTGTGTATTTATAGCATATTTTTACCATCTGTATACACTAGTTTTGTTTATTAATTTTATATATATTTAATTTATTATATTAAGTTTTTTAACGATAAATTGACATATTATATATAATAATTTTATAATACAAATTAGTTATATTACAAAGTAAGATACAAATAATAATTTCATTCAGAACATTTCCTTCCAATTATGTTTTCGAGCTCAGGACTCACTCTTTCAGTGAGAGTCTTTCCTTCTCCCTACGTTATTGGGTTATCCAGCCGGAAAACAAATCCTTTTGCCGGAATATTGCTTAATCGTCTCGAGAATTTTTTGCGATTTCACAAGATACACCAAATCTTTCCTTTTCTATGGATATTCGACAAATATACACCAAAATCGTTCTCCCTTTTCGCTTCTCCGCCGTTCTTGTTTTTCGATATTCTTCGAGCAAGGGTTTCCGGAACAGATCTGGGTATTTTTCTTTTGTTGATGGAGGCTGTTTTGGGTAAAGCTTTGGAGACGATGTCGATTGCGGATGAGAGTCCTATCATTATCACGGAGGAGGGTGACTTTGGGGCCGCGGTGGAATGTCGCTTGAGTGTCTTGGGAAGATTGCTGAATCCGGCATGTCAGAACATGGGGAAGATGATTATGAAGATGCCTCGGGTGTGGGGGGTGTATGAAAGAGTAAGGGGAATAGCTCTATCCAAAGACACCTTTCAGTTCATCTTTCAACTGGAAAGCGATCTAGAAAGAGTCTTGAAGACCGGTTTTTGGACCTTCGATGAATGGGGGATGGTCATGGAGCGATGGACTGAAAATCCGCCAGATTCTTTTCTCTCCACCTTTCCTGTGTGGATCAGAATAAGTAACATCCCGCCAAAATTCCTTTCAACTAAGACTATTGAGGCCATTGCTGGCAGAATAGGCCAAGTCAAGGAGATTGCTTTTGACCCGGAGAGATCCCAGTACAACGCTTTTGTTCAAGTGAAGGTAATCTTTAATGTCGCCAACCCTCTGGTTAAAGTCAAGTCCATTCAACTTCCTAAGGGTATCGTAGCTACTGTTGGTATTGAATATGAAAGGGTTCGAAAAAGTTGCTTCCAATGCCTTCGACTAACCCATGAGAAGCATCTTTGTCCTTTCCTCCGGACAGATCCCCTGGAAAAGGGCACTCGTCATACTCAAACTGCGGTTACTGAAGCGGATGCCCGAAGCTCTACACGAGATAATCAGTTTCCCTCTGATCTGGCGGGGACAATACTTCCTCTTCTCTCTCAATCAGTACCCCTAGGGTTCTCCCAGAAATCAAATGTCGTGGCTCCAGATGTTTTATCATAGATGCGAAAATACCTTTACTCGGGGGACCCGGCCCTGATTGTTCAGCATGAGCAGATGCTGCGTATGACTCTGGAGTCTATTTCTAAGGATACACGAGCTCAAAATTCCCTGTTACGGTTAGAACCACCACCGATGCTTACTCACTGCCTGCACAAAGAGAGAGATCCGGTCTTTGAATCTTTTCAGACTGGTAAGGCTAATACTGCTGCTGATAATCATGTTGTCACCAACTTTGGCCACCAATATGCTCCAAGTGGAGTACAACAGAACTATCTGAAGGTTTTTGTGGAGGAAGAGTCGAGTGTGAAGTAAAATGTAATGCCGGTACATGGTGTAGGTGCTTTGGAAGTAGCGGCTGCGGCTGGTTTTTGTACGGGTGCTACTGATATCACTGGTGTAAACATGACGCAGAGGAGGAACCAGGTCCAGAAGAAGGTAGGCTCTTGGAAGAGAAAAGCTAATACTATAAACAACAGAATCCAGGAAGAGCATGGTTTGGTCTTGGAGGAGACAGAAGCGGAGGTACAAAGAAATGTAGTCGTGAAACGGAAAGCAGAGGATGAGCGTGATGATCAATCTAAGTTAATGAAGATGGATAAGGTCCTGAAGGAAGATGGGACTCCGATCACAAATGAGGATCAGGTGGATAGTGGAGGTGCTAGGGGAGCTCATGCTGTTCTGAACATTGCTGATCGACAAGGTGGTTTGGTGGTTTTCCAGAAACCACCAAATTCTCAATGAGTGTAACGAGTTGGAACTGCCAAGGAATGGGGAGCACCTCAGCAGTTCGACGTCTGAAGGAAATGCGTCGTGAGCATTTTCCTGACTTTTTGTTCCTCCTGGAGACTAAAAACTCCAGTGATCACGTGTTAGGTGTTAAGGAGTGGTTGGGGTATGACCAAGTGCATATCGTCGATCCGAATGGGCTAAGTGGAGGATTAGCTTTGTTCTGGAAAGACCTGTATGTGGTCGAGATTCTGCATTCTGACTCAAGAATGATTGATACTAAAATCACCAAAGGAGATCTACCTTCTTCATCACATTTGTCTATGGGGAACCAGCTCGCCATTTAAGACAGGAGGTATGGGAGAGACTAACGAGGATAGGGATTCAACGAGATGAAGCTTGGATGCTTACTGGTGATTTTAATGAGATTATGGATAATTCTGAAAAGGTGGGAGGTCCTAGGAGACTAGAGAGTTCTTTCTATCCTTTTCGTACGATGGTAAGGAATTGCAGAATTAAAGAAATTCCAAGTTTTGGGAATTGGTTGTCATGGGGTGGTATAAGAGAAAATGCCTGGGTTCAGTGCAGGCTGGATAGAAGCTTTGGCAACAGTGAATGGTTTCATTTGTTCCCTCGAGTGAACACAGAATACTTGGATCTATTGGGCTCGGACAATAGACCAATAATAACTAGATTGGTTGAGGATGATACTAGATATAAGGGGAGGTTTATCTTTGATAAACGCTTGATTAATAAACCGGAAACAGAGGATATCATCAAAGAACAGTGGAGATTGGGAGATCAGAGTTCTAGGCATTCAGTTACTGAGAATTTGGCTAAATGCCGTCGCGCGTTATCACGCTGGAAACATAGGAATCCGACGAATTCTTCATTGTAGTCCAGTTGCTTAGAAAAGACTTGGAGGGGGAATCAACTAAATTGTTCCCCAACTTCCAAAGACTTCGTCAGATCAAGTGGGGTTTAGCTGTGGCTTTTCGTGAAGAGGAGGTGTACTGGAGACTTAAGAGCAGAGAATCATGGCTTCAAGATGGTGATAAGAACACCGCATACTTTCATGGCAGTGTCAAGTACAAACGGCTAAAAAACCGGCTGATATTGCTTGTTGATAAGAATGGTAATGAATGCTTTGAGGAAGGCTCCAAAGGTAATGTGGCGGCAGAATACTTCACTGAGCTTTTCCAAACCTCAAATCCGACTGGTTTTGACGTGTTACTGGAAGGCATGGAGTCGAGGGTGACAGAGGATATGAATACCCTCCTGGTTGCCCCAGTCACGGCTCAGGAGATCAAACAAGCGGCTTTCAACATTAAAGGGGACAATGCTCCGGGTGCTGATGGCTGGACTGGTGCCTTCTTTTGTAGGTACTGGACGACTGTTGGTCCAGATATTATCACGAAGGTACAGGGATTTTTCAACTCTGGTACTTTCCCGCAAGACTGGAATCATACTCAGCTTTGTCTGAAGCCAAATGCCAATCTTATGTCTGACATGAGACCAATAAGCTTATGCTATTGCCATCAAGACTGATATGTCAAAGGCCTATGATAGAGTCGAGTGGGACTTTTTGGAACATCTTTTCATTAAGATGGGCTTTCATAGCCAATGGATATGGTGGATAATGGTGTGTGTCCGTTCTGTCACATTCTCTGTTCTCATTAATGGCTGTGATTATGGATTTATTAAATCGGGTCGTGGGATCAGACAGGGAGATCTCCTATCTCCCTTCCTCTTCATTCTATGCGCGGAGGCTTTGGTTCATGTGATGCATTGTAGCCAGATGCACGGACGATTAACAGGCTTTAGTTTCAACAACTCATGCCCAGTGGTACAACATCTCCTGTTTGTTGATGATAGTCTTTTCATTAGCCGAGTGATAACTCTCTAATTTACATGTTTTTAGCATCCTTTTTTGCCCATATTTTGCATTGTTCATACCTCTAACTTAGCATTTTTAGGTCATTAACTGTAGGAATTCACTTTTAGAGCATTTAGGGTGTTGCATTTCTGCATTTGCATATTTTGGATGAAAACAGGTGCTAAAGAGCCAAAAATGGGGAAAAAACTAGGACAACTCGAGCATGTACCCGAAGGAGCCATCGAGCTACAAGAACAAGTCCGAACCCCAACACGATCGAAGAAGGATCCAAGAGCGTGAAGAGCAACCCGAAGATCCACTCGATGAGTAACCCGACTTCACCGTTGTGTACTCCATCGAGTAGACCATCGGGCAGGTCTGGGAAGCTAGGTCAAATGGTTTCCATATATAAACCCCCTCTTCCCCTAGCTTGCAAACGAGCACACCGCAGACCCTCAAACCAGAGAGCGAGAGCTTCTGTGAGAGAACTGAGCGACTCAACATTTTTCTTCTTGTTTTGCATTTTTATTTTGTAGTTTTCTTAGATTTCTATCCTTTACTTTCTCTACTCTACTCTATCTTTTAATACAATGTCATTTTCGTTCATTTTGATTGCTTTGTTATTTGTTTCTATGTCCGAGTAGTGTAGTAAAGTTTCTAGGGATGGGATAGATGATTTTGTGTTCTTGATCGGTTAGGATGCTTTAGTTGATTAAAAATGATTGATAGATTTCCTTCTAGATTGGTGTTCTTAGTGCTGTCAACAGACCGAAAGGTTGAGATTAGATCTAGGGCGTTTACAAATGCTACAGGCCGAAAGGAGTAGATAAAATGCTTGATTTAGCCAATGCTAGAGGTTTACTTAACTCTGAGTAAGAAATTAGATGAGTTTAAGTCTACTGACAATAATGAATCGTTCTTAATGCCTCCTTGTTCATATTCTTAGTGCGACAGTGTGGTAGTGTGTTCAAGGTTGATTGTTGCTAGTGCGAAAATGTGGTGACAAGGTCTTAGAGGTTCATTGTCTAGGAAATAATTGCTTGAGGCATATAAGGCATCTGTACTGGTCTAGAACACTTAGGATTCGATTACCCCCATCCTTAGGAACTTTCGTATTTTATTTGTTTACATTTTCTGTACTTACTCGACTACTTACCCGATCAGGTACACGATAACCTGTATCGAGTAATACCTCGAGCTGTTCATATTTGACTTACATACTCGATCACCCCACTCGATCCAGTACTCGATTGCTTGCATCGAGTGCTTCGGTCGTGTGGTTTACTTGTTTATATTCTTTTACTTTGTTTATTTTAGGACTGTTAGAACCAAAACCCTATCTGCTTGCTTGACTTGCATTATTCTGATCATATCCTTCTTGCTAGCAATAGACAACCATTTGGATTGATAACCTTTTGTACTACAACTGCATAGGGGATTGATACCCTGGGTGAAAACCTGTCTATCAATTTGGCGCCGTTGCCATTTGGTTGTTTTACTTTTGCTACGTTTCGGATTTCAGCACTTGCTAGATCAAGTTCGTTTGTTTATATTTGGTTTGGATACTGACTTGTTTGCTTTCGCATTGTTTGTTTTGAATCTCAGGTACAACCCGAGCACCCACCCGACCCGTCACTCGATCACCTGGATCGAGTTGATCCTCGTGTACACACTCGGATACATACCTGTGCATGCAAACACGATCCAGAGGTAGCCAGAACCTGAGTCCTTCCATCGACAACATCGACAGACCTCGGCTACTCAGACAATAACAAGTTCAACCAGAACCAGTACTCATTGAGGAGACGATGAATAATCAGAACGGTCCACCAGCTCCTCAAGCAAGGACCAATATAGGAGCAGGAGATGCTCCGTTTACTCACACTCAAAGAAATGGCATTTTGCCACCAGTTGTGGCAAATAACAACTTTGAGATAAAGAGTAGTCTCATCCAGATGATACAGAGCAATAAGTTTCATGGATTGCCAATGGAGGACCCATTGGATCACCTGGATGAGTTTGATAGGCTCTGTAGCCTCACTAAGATCAATGGAGTAAGTGAAGATGGATTCAAACTCAGGCTTTTCCCATTCTCTTTGGGATACAAAGCACGAATCTGGGAGAAATTGCTCCCTAAGGAGTCCATCACCACTTGGGAAGCATGCAAGAAGGCATTCCTGGACAAATTCTTCTCCAACTCCAGAACCGCAAGGCTGAGAAACGACATTTCCGGCTTTGTTCAGAAGAACAACGAAACGTTCAGTGAAGCTTGGGAACGTTTCAAGGGATACACTACTCGATGTCCACATCACGGTTTTAGTAATACTTCATTGCTGAGCACACTTTACAGAGGAGTGGTCCCCAAGATACGGATGTTGCTGGACACCGCAAGTCATGGTAACTTCCTCAACACGGATGTTGATGAAGGTTGGGACCTAGTGGAGAACTTGGCTCAGTCTGATGGCAACTACAATGAGGACTATGATCGCTCTGTGCGATCTACAGGAGAGGAAGATGCCAAGTACAAGAGGGACATGAAAGCCCTCAATGACAAGCTCGATCAGCTCCTCAACCAGCAGAAGCATGTTCATGCTATATCAGAGGAAGAGCAGTTTCTACAACAAGATGGGGAGACTATGCAGCTAGAGGATGTTAACTACATCAACAACCAAGGAGGTTACAACAGAGGCTACAACAACTTTAAGCCGAATCCGAATCTGTCTTATCGGAACCCGAATGTTGCGAATCCTCAAGACCAAACTTACCCATCTGCAGTTCAAGGGAACCAGATCCAACAGAAGCCCTTTGTCCAGTACAACCAGGGTTATGCACCTAAACAGTAGTACGCAGGAACCTACAACCAACCCCCTGGATTCCAACAACAACAAGGTCCACCAAACCAATCACAGGAAGCCGAGTTACGCGGTCTCATTCAGCAAATGATTCAGAACCAGGCTACAGGTTCCATGGACATCGCGAAACGGTTCGCAGAGATGAGCAACAAGATCGACTCAGGGTACAATGATCTCAACGCCAAGTACAAATCACTCAACACAAAGGTTCGATACCTGGAAGGCCACCACTATAACCAACCAGTCCGAAAGATCAACCAACTCCCAGGTAAAGCTGTTCAAAACCCCAAGGATTATGCAACTGCTCAAGCCATCTTCCTGAATGATGACTATGAGGATTACCTCACTGGGGACAGTGATGATCAAGATGGGGAGGATGTGGAACACCCATTGAAAAATGAGGCCAAGTACTATATATCCGAGTATGAACCCGAAGATTCACCCGAGGAGACTGATCGAGCTGATGATCGAGCACCTGTTCGAGAATCACAAACTGAAGAACAACCCGAAGTGAAACCCGACGACCTACACGATGGGGTTGATCGGATGATGCATCGAGTAGATGTTGAGAAGAGAGATCAACCTCAACCACCTGCACTAGTAGAAGGGGAGTTAGAGGAAAGGTTCAATGCTGCACTTGATACTCAGCTGGAGGCGCTTGCAGAGCGAATGGCTAAGCGTAAAGCTCCACCACCCAAGCTTTTGCCCCCACACGAGCTTCAGCAGGAAGCTGCCAAGGAAGCAGCTCGATTGGAGGATGAGGTCAAAGAAGCTGTCAATGAGATCGGTTTTGAAATTCTGAGAAGTGGAGTTTGCTTGGATCCTGAGCTGCGAATTGAGGAAAAACTTGAAGATCCTGGCTCTTTCACTTTGTCGTGTTCAATAGGACTTCGGATCTTCAAGAACTGTTTGTGTGACCTTGGAGCCTCAGTTAGCATTATGCCGCTTTCAGTTGCCAACAAGCTGGGATTCACTGATTTTAAACCAAGTAAATTGTATTTGGTTCTGGCCGATAGAACAGTGAGGCATCCGATTGGTATCATGGAGAATCTGCCTCTCAGGATTGGAAGATTGGAAGTGCCTACCGACTTCATGATCCTCGACATGGACAAGGAACCGGATGATCCACTAATTCTAGGGAGACCATTCTTGGCAACAGTTGGTGCTGTGATCGAGGTGAAACAAGGCAAGATCAGGATAAAGCATGGTGAGCATTTCAAGATGGAGTTTGATGTGAAGAAGGGGATTAAGAGGCCAACCATTAATGGTCAAGCTTTTTCCACTAAGACCAAACAAAGGAAGGTGCAACATCTTGAAGAGGTCAACACCACATTTGCCTTAGAACCTTGACAAGACCTGGAAAATCTGCTGAACCAGCCTACTGTAGTGGAGAGGATTCCAGAACCTCTTCCACATGGATCCCATGCTTAAGGAGCATGAAGAGTCAAGCTCAGTGACTTTAAACAAGTTCACTTGGGAGGAAGTCCCAAAGGTATCTTTTAATTTTAGTTTATTTGTTTTATTTATTTTTATTTATTTTTATTTATTTTTATTTATTTTTATTTATTTTTATTTATTTTTATTTTTTCTCTTTTTGCAATTTTATATATATATAAAAAAAATAATAATAATAATAAAAAAAAATGGAAAATTTAAAAGAGGAAAATTGGGGAACCCGAGGGTCAACCCGACACCGTACTCGACGCGCCTGATCGTGTCCCTGCTCGGGTGGCGAATGGAGTCCGAATTCCACAAGGAAGCCCACTCTCGGTGAAGCCCACCAACCAAACCCTAACCTATTTAAGAGGTTTCGAGACTCTTCTCCCTCATCACCACCGATAAGTCTCTCCTATTCTCTAAAGTTCTTTATTTTCCATAAGTTACTATTCTTCTCTCTCTCAACCTTGAGTTCTATTCGATTCTTTTTGGAGACTAACCCTATTAATCTCGAGACTTAGCATTTTTTCTTCTCAAAGATTCGACAATGGAGCCAGCGCTCAAACCTACCAAAAGAAGGGAAGAAGATCAACCTCCGCCGCTGCTACAACTTGAAGTGATGCCGCCGAAGTTCGAGAGTCTCAAGGGAGAGGAAACGTTCCACATTCCCAACCGTTGGGTGGACGCTTAGCCTCCCCTACCCGAGGCACAACCCGATCAACCACCCGACCAGATACTCGAGTACCTGATCGAGTAGGCCCCCGAGTTCGCTCACCGAGTCCAATGGCGAGTGCTGTCCGCCATTCTCCTCGACGTAGGGACCTGTCTACGTCCGAAAAGACCCTTACCGATCCTATGGAGGTCGATTCTGATGTTGGAGGAGAAGAACAAGGGGAGATCTACACCTCTCGGTCAAGGAGCAGAGCTGCGGTTGCAAGGGGGAAGAGACCGGCTTCAGAGAAGGCTGAGAAGATAGTTGAAAGAGCAGTTGAGGACGAAGATCAACACGCCGAGGAGGAGGACCGAGAGAGAGAAGAGGAACAGAGAGAGAGGACCCGCCAAGCCTCACGGAGGCTAAAGCAGAAGGAGGTGGATACTCCGGCAAGACTATTCAAAGTCTTCCGGAAGATGAGCTTTGTTGGTACCTGATACCCTCACCGTGAGACCATGAAGCAATTGGGCATCACTAGAGATGTAGAATTTATGTTCGATATGTGCCACCTAGGCAATATGATGCGAACCCACCTTGAAGCATATGAGGAGGAGACAGTCCACTTCCTTTCGACCTTGAAGCTGCACTATTTCGAAGACCACCCGACCCTTCTACCCGATGGAGGGATCGGGTTCATCACCTTCTCCGTGAGGAACAAGGACTACCGACTCAGTTTCAAAGAGATGGAGAAGCTGTATGGCTTCAAATCTGGTAGTGGGGAAGGTATGGAGGTAGGCAAAGAAGAAATGAGGTCCCTATGGCTGACAATAGGAGACAAGAACCCCTACAAGTCCACAAGCTCCAAATCCACTCAAATAAGGAGCCCTGTCTTGAGGTATTTTCACAAGTCCCTTGCATGCACTCTTTTTGCTAGAAAAGAGACTGGGAATGTGAACGACCATGAGCTCCAGCTGTTAGATATTGCACTGTGTGGAGTTTTGGATAGCGCTAGGGATGGAACACCACTAGTAGGAGATGTTGCTGATACCAGTATGGTGTTTGTGTTACTCGATCAATTCCTCTACCTGAAATCGTGGGCCGTTAAAAGAAGAGAAGGAGGCGGAGAGATCTCCATTGGGGGATTAGTCACACCGATCCTAGTGGCATGCGATGTACCCCTGAAGGGAATTGTGCATGAACCAAGATGGCTGGATGCGGACTACCTCGTGCTGGCGAGATTTTTGGCCTATGAGAGACCTAATGACATGACGCTGTTCAAGTTTGTCCATCCAACCGCCGGAGCTGCTCAAATGGTTCTACCTAATGTTATATGCACCAAGGTTCGGCTGGGAGACAACATTGACTTCGCACCACCGTTGGAGGAGCTGTACAACCCAGAGGAGGAGTCCGAAGCAGAGAAGAGAGAGGAGACCGGGCAGGGACAGGGAGATAGCTGGGAAGAGTACGATTTCGAGGAGTATGTGTGCTCTCAAAAGCAACCGGTTGGAGTTAGGGAAGCTCACAAGAGGATCGGTTGGCTGAAGAGGATGAACAAGTTCTTGGTGAAGAAGGTGAAAGACCTCAGCTCCTACCTCGGCACAAGCACCTACTTGGATGGGGAGAAGCGGACCGCTAGGAGGAACTCGATGACTGCCACCTCCAGAACCCCACAGAGCATCTAGCCCCAAGCTGAGGAGAACGTCACCCGACCAGAGGCATCACGAAGAAGTCATTCTGACGCTTACCCGACACCGAACCCGATGGGATACACGATGCACTATCCGATGCACCCATCGAGCACCCAATCGGGTGAGTACGCAGGTATCTTCCCTCCACCTTACCAGATGTCGTTTACGATGCCATACTCGATGCACCCTGCTAGTGGATACACGGGTGATCATTCTGGACCTCTTCCGCCATTTCCATCATATTACCTGATTCCCTACCCGATGAGCTACGCGATCCCACCCTCGATCAACACCTCGGATGCTGGTCCGAGTAAGTCGTCCGTGCGCATCTCTGAGCTCTCTGACGAGCAAACACCGGCACCTGCTAAAGCCGGAGACGACCATGGCTACAGGTTGGCGAGTATGGAGGCTGATGCAACCTCCTTCTTCTCCGACCCATGAGATACCACATTTCATCCAACCCTTTGTATATATCATTGCATTTCTTTTAATTCATTTTGTGTGATTCTTGGATTCTTTACCAACTTTTATTTACACAGAGACTGTGTAATTTAAGTTTGGGGGAGGGTCCTAGAATGTATTTAACATTGTGTTTTATTTTCTTATTTTTCTAATTTCAAATTTTTGCATACTAGTTTCATTTATTTGAGTCTGCATCTATGTGCATTAAAAAAAAAAAAAAAAAATCTTGAAAAATTTAAAAAAACAAAAAAAATAAAAAAAAAAAAAAATAAATAAAAAATAAATAAATAAAAAAAGAGTGTTCATTTAGTTGCATTTACATATTAGGATTGAGTCTAGTTTGTTTCATATAGGATTGTTGTATATGCATCTTAGGGGACAATGATTAAAACCACCATGTTTAAAGTCAAACCTTAGGATTGAAGCTATAGCCCTTAGTCACGGTTCATTGTTGCTAGATCAGTCTTTGGAAAAAAATTGAAAAATCTTTGCTTAGAACCTTTGTGTCGTTTGAATGCTTCCTCTACTTGCTTGAACATTAGAACATCTCTATATTATTGGATTTAATTTGAACTTTAATTGTCTTGCTTATGGAACTTGAATACTTGCTCATGGTAACTCTAAACTCGGGTTAGCACTCCATTTTTACCAATCTTTTCGTTTAACCCGATTCATTTGTCCTACCCATGAACCCAAACCTTTCTTTCAAACCTTGTTGTGAATTGTTGAGTGAGGCCTTTTTCATTGTGCTATAGGTTGTGAAACCTTGAGAGTATTGAGAACGACAAAGAACTGCCTCTTGATTTAGCTAAGCTAGGATCTGAACTAGCTAATAGATTCGGTTTTGAAAGTTAAGTGGTTAGAATGTCTATTTGGGGTTGGGTTGTGGAATAAAAAAAGAAGAAAAGTCCCTAAGGTTAGAATCAATTAGCTTTAAGTCTTTAAGTGAAAAAAAAAAAAAAAAAAAAAAAAAAGAGAAAAGTTCTTGCTATAGTCTCCTAGAATGAAAGGAAATAATATATATACATTAGGAGTTTAGCAAAGAAAGAAAAAAAAAAAAAAAAAAGAGCTAGAAATTTAAAGTTTAAAAGTCTAAACCTTAGGGAGTAAAAAAAGAGTTAAAATCAACGATGTGTGTAGTTTAATTCTAGAGGGTTTAAAAAAAAAATAAATAAATAAAGTGAATAAGAAAAGGGTAGATCATCAAGAGTTAAGCTTTGTATGCCCAAATTGTTCTCAATCTTAGATAGTTTTCACGACTTTCTAGCACTCCATCTTTTGAGAGAAAACCACCCAAAGAATTTGTTTGAAACCACCTTACTAAAAAGCCTTACCCTTGAAACCGATTGAGCTCGATTCACTTTCCATTTGCAAGAATTCAACAAACACTTAATGAATGTGAAAGAGATGTTCTTTATCTTTAGTTGGAGGTTGAGCTAGATCGATGCATGGTAATAAGCATAGAAAAATATTTGTAAGTATGTTGATTGATCTTAGCACCATTAAACTATCTTTAAGGACTATAGCTTGAATCTTTCGGTTAGCATCTTAAGGTTATGAGTCCCCACTTTCAAACCATACCCTCTTACTTCCTTGCTAGAGGACTAGCAAGATTTAAGTTTGGGGGTCTGATAACTCTCTAATTTACATGTTTTTAGCATCCTTTTTTGCCCACATTTTGCATTGTTCATACCTCTAACTTAGCATTTTTAGGTCATTAACTGTAGGAATTCACTTTTAGAGCATTTAGGGTGTTGCATTTCTGCAGTTGCATATTTTGGATGAAAACAGGTGCTAAAGAGCCAAAAATGAGGAAAAAACTAGGACAACTCGAGCATGTACCCGAAGGAGCCATCAAGCTACAAGAACAAGTCCGAACCCCAACATGATCGAAGAAGGATCCAAGAGCGTGAAGAGCAACCCGAAGATCCACCCGATGAGTAACCCGACTTCACCCTCTTGTACCCCATCGAGTAGACCATCGGGCAGGTCTGGGAAGCTAGGTCAAATGGTTTCCATATATAAACCCCCTCTTCCCCTAGCTTGCAAACGAGCACACCGCAGACCCTCAAACCAGAGAGCGAGAGCTTCTGTGAGAGAACTGAGCAACTCAACATTTTTCTTCTTGTTTTGCATTTTTATTTTGTAGTTTTCTTAGATTTCTATCCTTTACTTTCTCTACTCTACTCTATCTTTTAATACAATGTCATTTTTATTCATTTTGATTGCTTTGTTATTTGTTTCTATGTCCGAGAAGTGTAGTAAAGTTTTTAGGGATGGGATAGATGATTTTGTGTTCTTGATCGTTAGGATGCTTTAGTTGATTGTAAATGATTGATAGATTTCCTTCTAGATTGGTGTTCTTAGTGCTGTCAACAGACCGAAAGGTTGAGATTAGATCTAGGCCGTTTACAAATGCTACAGGCCGAAAGGAGTAGATAAAATGCTTGATTTAGCCAATGCTAGAGGTTTACTTAACTCTGAGTAAGAAATTAGATGAGTTTAAGTCTACTGACAATAATGAATCGTTCTTAATGCCTGCTTGTTCATATTGCTAGTGAGACAGTGTGGTAGTGTGTTCAAGGTTGATTGTTGCTAGTGCAAAAGTGTGGTAACAAGGTCTTAGAGGTTCATTGTCTAGGAAATAATTGCTTGAGGCATATAAGGTATCTGTACTGGTCTAGAACACTTAGGATTCGATTACCCCCATCCTTAGGAACTTTCGTATTTTATTTGTTTACATTTTCTGTACTTACTCGACTACTTACCCGATCAGGTACACGATAACCTGTATCGAGTAATACCTCGAGCTGTTCATATTTGACTTACATACTCGATCACCCCACTCAATCCAGTACTCGATTGCTTGCATCGAGTGCTTCGGTCGTGTGGTTTACTTGTTTATATTCTTTTACTTTGTTTATTTTAGGACTGTTAGAACCAAAACCCTATCTGCTTGGCTTGACTTGCATTTTTCTGATCATATCCTTCTTGCTAGCAATAGACAACCATTTGGATTGATAACCCTTTGTACTACAACTGCATAGGGGATTGATACCCTGGGTGAAAACCTGTCTATCACCGAGCCATCAAGGAGGAGTGTGAGGAGATTATTCATTGTCTTCAGTTTTATGGGAAGGCGCCTGGGCAAGTAATTAATTTCTCCAAATCTGCATTCACCTTTGGGAAGAAGACAACTATGAGGTTAAACATATGGTCAAGCAAACGTTGAATATCTTTGAAGAAGGTGGCACAGGCTCATATTTGGGATTACCGGAATGCTTCAGTGGATCTAAACAAGCGCTCTTGGGTTTTATTGGTGATAAGCTACAGAACCGTCTCCAAGGATGGTTTGCGAAATCTCATCCTTTGGGAGGTAAGGAGGTACTACTGAAGGCGGTGGCGATGGCACTTCCGGTTTATGCCATGTCGTGCTTTAGGTTGAGTAAGAATATTTGCTGAAAGCTTACAAGTGCCATGTGTGAGTTTTGGTGGAGCAACTGTCAGGGGAAGCGGAAGATTGCATGGGTTGCGTGGAAGAAAATGTGCAAGTCCAAATCAGAAGGTGGCTTAGGCTTTAGGGATCTGGGTGATTTTAACCAGGCGCTGTTAGCCAAACAAGCATGGCGGATTCTGAATTCTCCTGAGTCTTTGCTTGCAAGGTTCTATAAAAGCCGGTATTTTCGTAAATCATCATTCCTGGAATGTGGTACTGGTTCAAGACCTTCGTATGCGTGGAGAAGTATAATGCATGGGCGTGAACTACTCAAACAAGGACTCCTGAAAACCATTGGTGATGGAGGTGATACATCGGTTTGGATGGACAAGTGGATTTTTGACAAGCATCCCAGAGCTCCCTATAGGTTCCAAACGGTTTTTCAAGTTAATCTGCGTGTGTCAGAGCTTCGTGTGCCTAATCAGTCTCAATGGGACAGGGAGAAAGTGCAGCATTTATTTCCTCCGGCTGATGCAAGTCAAATCTTGGCAATGCCTTTGAAGGTGGGAAGTCGGGATTGTTATATATGGCCATATACTAAGTCGGGTTCTTACTCTGTTAAGAGTGGGTATTGGTTGAAGCAGACACTGCCATCAATATATAAACCCAGTGATGCAGTCTTGACTCACCGGAATGAGCTTAAAAAGAATGTATGGAAGATAAAGACAACTCCCAAAATAAAAGCTTTCTTGTGGCAAATGCTCTCAGGTGCACTAGCTGTCACTGAACGACTAGCATCACGTGGATGTGGAGGGGATATTCGCTGTCTGATTTGCGGTTCCCAATCAGAAACAATATGTCATATGCTCTTTGTGTGTCTTGTAGCAAGACAGGCCTTTGCTCTGGAGAATGTACCTTCACCAAGTGTAGGATTCTCCTTGGTCGATGTGGATAAAAATTGGGAACACCTGTGCTCTTTGATCCAAGATGATACAATTCCAGAGGAGGTACGTTTTGTTATACCTTGGTTGCTCTGGGAATTTGGAAGCATCGAAATATGTTGGTCTTTCAAGGGAAACACGGTGATCTTCGGAATCTGGTCATTACAGCATAGGAAAATTCTTCTCAATGGCATGCGGTACAAGCATTACCTTCCTATGCGGAACCTACTAGATATGCAAAACGGGGTAAATTGGAGGTCAAATGGTGTAAGCCTCCAATGGGTTTTGTCAAGTGTAATATTGGCTCCTCATGGAGTACGAGCTCTAGCTTGTCGGGTGGTTCTTGGATCGTGCAAGATCATCAAGGTCAGGTACTATATCATTCTAGAGATGCACTTACGGCCTCGGACTCACGGTTCTTTGCGGCGTTACGAACCTTCCTGTGGGCAATAGAAGCGGTCTTGATTTTGCAGATTCCTAAAGTAGAGTTCGTAATTGATAGCTCTATGGTTATCGAGGCTATAAATAATCCCACAGGTTGGCCACGGTTTCATCTGGTCTTGAGTGAAATCCATGCGGCTTTGTTTAAGTTCTCTGTATGGAGATGCTATTTGGTTGCGACTACTACTAACAAGGTAGCAATGGCAATTGCTTCAAGTGTCATAAGAGATGGTTGGTTTCAGTCTTACCTTTCGATTGGAGGGTCTTCTTGGCTTCATGATCAAGTGAGGGGCGAGGCGTTATAATTGTTGTTTCTCTCTGTTTTAGTTTTGTTTCTATTCTGTTCAAACTCGGTTTCTATCTGAAGACAAAAAAAATATATATATATATACAAAATTTCTATATAATTAAAAGAGGAGTACGTTTTTTTTAAATGTCAGAAATTATGACTTTATTTACACAAATTATCATCCAATATTACACAAATTGAAATTGAAAAGGATACAATGGTCAGACAAAAAAAAAAGCGATTACCCAACCCAATAGATAGTAAATCCGCGTGTTTCGCTGATCCTGATAATTTCATTTGACTTTAATAAATCTTTTCTCTCATCTCCTCTCCTCTCGATCGCTGTCTCATATGAAGATGTTCAGCCGCCATGAACATCCGTTTGTCTCAGGCCATCTTTCCTTACTCTCAAGACCTTGTGAAACTTGCTTCGCTTCAATAGATATTGTGGCAAGTAATCAACGCATCATAAGCTGATGAAATATGCACGAAATCTTTCATAATGATCGTTAAGGGACGTGTAACCTGTGTACATGAAGGGTAGGCATTTCCATTTCTGTTGCTTTAAATTTGACTTAGCTCTTTTTTTGTATTATCTTTGTTTCATCCTAAATTTGATTCATTGTCATGTGGGATAAATAGAGACTAATGCATGACTATTCTCTTTTGAAACAAACTCTTTAAAAACTCTAAGTCTAACAAACAGAGTACTGAGACATGGCGAGTAAATGAAACAAACAACATGATTGAAATAGATTATATAATTTGTGGGAGCATAGATATATTGATTTTTGATGTTGTGGCGTGGCTTCCAGTATAAATATACAAATAAGGCTTGGTACGAACGTTATGAACCGTCTGTGTACTTGACTACTTGTCATGGTAAAATAGTGTGTAGGTGTCATGTTTAGAATATAAATGTCTAAAACAGCATTTCAAGCAGCCGACTAAACCTATTATTAACATTGCAACAAAGTTATTCGGACAATTGTTCAGTTGTTAAGATTCCATAACTAAGCATATCTATCTTAATATTTTTCAACTACATTTTTATACCCTTTTTTAAATTGATTTTAATTAAGATTATATTAAACAAAAATTGTTGTACGGTATTATGCGGTTTTTATATACAAAATCACTGGAATTAACAAAATAGCACACTAGCAAAATTAATATTAAAATAGTATATTAATAAAAAAATAAAATTAAAATTTGTCCCATACTATACATCGAGTTATAATGTGGGAAAACGGTCTATTCTCCCACAAACTATGTTACTTTATCGCATTTATACCTGAAACTTTTAAGTGTGCCTAAATATAAACTTCTATTAACTTTGAATTTCATACACGAACAAAACAAATCCGGCATAAACCCCCAAATTTGCAAACAACGTTAATGTTCCGTTTGCAATATGCTGACTAGGATGCCACGTGGATAATGAGACATAATAAAGGGAAAAAAACAGATAAGTAATCTCTCGAACCCTCGCCCTGGTAGACACAAAATCTTAATTAAATCGAATGAGCCACCACACCACAACTTACTTTGTTAATGTAAACAAATAAATATGTATATATAGACGATTCAAAATAATTTGTATGTTACTTATTTTAATTAATCATTGAAGCTCAGGCGTCTCTCCAGGTAAATATGAGATTTGCAAACGTTATGGGTCTGATTGGAAGCACCCAAACGCCTCGTTTGCAAACGAGCCGCTCCAATGATCACCAATCAACAAGTCGTTTGGAGAAAGCGGTTGGATATCATGATTGGAGAAAGCGTTTGAACATGGTGGGTAGAACCTGTTTTTGGTGGTTACAATCACTCATCCTAGCCACTATCAAAAACCAATGTTTGGCTTTATAAAGATGTTGCAATTTTTTTTTTCTTTGGACAAAAAGCTGCACAGTTTTATTTATTTCTTTATTGTTCAAACCCTAATCTTGATATAATAGATTTTGCTATTCTTCTCAATGCTTTTTTCTTATGAAAAGTTAGTAAGGCAAAAATAAATAAAATTTAGTAAATCAAAATTATGATTTGAATAGTAACATATATGGAGATTATGATTTTGTTAATATCATATAAATAAGATTTTAAAAATAAACATTTGCTAATTTTGTTAATATCACATTTGACCATTTCGTTAATATCATTTAAATATATTAGTAATTAATATTATGAATTAGATAATGATTTATTATTTTATTTTTGAACTAAATTAATTTTAATTTTTTATAACTTATACTATTCAACCGCTGAAATGTTACCAATCAAGCTAAATACTCAATCGCTTTCTTTTACTGTGCCGTCTTTTCCATCCGCTAACTTGAACCGCTTTCTTTTTAACCACCTTCTTTACAACCGCTATAAAAATTTCAACCACCTCTTTTAAATGTGGTTACCAATCAGAGCCAAAGATGGCGAAACGATTTCGGCCAAGACAGACTGCAAACCCTCGTCAGAATCTGTTCAGTTTCATCTCGTATACAAATCTTGTGATAATGGTTCTAGCTATTTTTTTTCTTCATCAGATCTGTTGATGATCTTATTATTTGGTTTAGATCTATGAGATGTGATATTTATTTGATCTCTGTGTGACTGATCTAGGATCAAAAAAATGCGAGAATCTTTTTTTTTTTACTCTCTTTGCTTTCTTTTCTTCGATCTCCTAATGATCAGATACAATGGATTGAAATTTGATCTAGAACTGTGATTTCTTTAGTTGATTATATCAAATTTGATTCAATTGGATTTTGGAAAAAGAAAATCAAAATAAAAGTTGATATTCAAATTTGACTGAGAGAATAATATCTCAGTTTCTCGTTAATTTCTTCACTTGGGGTTGACGAAGAGATGAAGAGCTCAAAAAAGCAAAGAGAGATGAGTTTCTTTTCTTAGTTTTGTTATTTGTCATATAGTTTATTTCTATATATTTATTTCCGTTTAGACTACTCTCAATAGTTATCGGTGGCTTAGTTGGTATTACGTTTGTTAAAGTCTTTTAAATGTCGAGGGTAAGAATTTTTTTTTTTAATCCAGGTGGCTGTCTTAGTCAGCATATTGCAAACGGAACATTAACAGTGTTTGCAAATTTGTGGGTTTATGCCGGATTTGTTTTGTTCGTGTATGAAATTCAAATTTAATAGAAATTTATGTTATTTTAAGCACACTTAAAAGTTTCAGGTATAAATGCGATAAAGTAACATAGTTTGTGGAGGAATAGACCATTTTTCCGTTATAATGTTACCATAATATATATATTTTAGGAAAAATTGCACTCTAGCACACTTTTTGAAACTTTAATATCACAATAGCACACTTTTTGTCCACAACACACTTTCTTAGATTGAATTGTCAAAAACACCTTTCAACTACACCACTTCTCTCTCAACCAATTCTTTTTATGCATACAATAATACTAATTTTAAAAAACAAAAATATCATACTAGCCACATCTCTTGTTCAACAAACCTCACAATATTTTTTATTTTATTTTATATTAACAGCATTATCTTCTTTTTTTTTCTTTTCTTTTATAATTTTTTAATTTTTCAGATCCATCATCTTCATCTCTCTTTCTCTCTCTTTTCAATGAACATCTTCACTACTAAAAAATAGGGAAACTCTAGATACTCAATTCATCTCCCTCCCTCCATGATATCATTCTCACACATGCTGTCTTACCTTCTTTTTCATATCTCTAATTTATTTTCATTCTCTAGATACAAAGCTTTGACTTGGATAAATACCAAATTATTTTGAAATCCAATTTGTTTTTTAATCCTAATAAAACATTCAATCCAAATATTAAAAAAAAAATATTTCACTACAAAATAAAAGAAGAAATAGGGAAAAACCATAGATCTCCAATTCATCTTCTATTGTTATCGCTCTCACTTGCTTCGTTCTCTCTACAAGGACTTTTAAGAAAGGTAACATAGGGGAATTGGTTGTTGATGGTACAAAGAAACTAACCATATGGTCACTGTTTCGTGGACATCACGTGGTCAATTTACATGTAAACTAACTATATGTAAATGTCTCTTGGACAACCCTTAAGAAAAACAACATATGAGAATTGGTTGTTGATGACACAAAGAAAATAACCATATGATCATTGTCTCGTGGACATCATGTGGTCAATTTACATTTAAACTAACCATATGACCATTGTCTTGTGGACAACCTTTTAAAAAAACAACATATGAGAATTGATTGTTGATGCCACAAAGAAACTAACCACATGGTCACTGTCTCGTGGACATCACATGGTCAATTTACATGTAAACTAACCATATGGTCATTATTTTGTGGACATTATTGGTTTTGAGGATTAAGGGGAGACGAATTAGACATGTACAAAATCCAGAAAACGAAATCAAAATCTAGAACAAAATCCAGAAAACGAATTGAACTCACATTATATAAGCAAAGTTTCTAGATCTTCTTTCATGAAGACTGTATAAAAAAAATAAAGGAAGCATGAGTGCAATTTCCTTTCCGTTGACAAAAAAAATAGAGAAATAACAACAACAATACACCTAAATCAGATATGAGGAGCTCTCTGATCGGTAACATGATTTATTGAAGTTGAGTTGCACAGAATATTATTATTCGATGTAACTTGCAGTAAAAATTATGTGGTAAAAACAGCAGTTTGATGTAATGAATAGGTTTTTAGGGGATATGATGAGGTTAAAATTGTTTGATAGTTAACAATGACTACTTCACCAAAACACAAGTATAACTCATCTTCCATGTAGACTTGATTTTATGGACATGAAATATTTTATGGATTTGTCACAAATAATAAGAACCATTCGATTGAAACTATTGGCATCCACAAATAAGTATCCACATAATAAAACAATTTTTGCATCCACATAACAGTTAACAAATATTCAACTATAATTGGATAATATTTATTATAATTATTCACTTTAAATATAGTAAAATGGATCTTAAAATGTAGAAAAAATAAAATTATAATGAATCATAAAAACAAAATCGAAAATATATGTCATAATAATTAAATAAAATGATCACAAAGAAAAAGAGGAAAAAAAAAGGTGAAGAAGGAAGAAGGAAGAAGAAAGAAGACGAAGAAGAGAGAGATGCAAATTTTTTCTGTCTTTTTTTCAATCATTCTCAGCCATTAGATCCAAATTAGTAACTGAAATCGAATAGTCTAGGATGCAACCAATTATCTACTTTTACTTTTTGTTTTTTTCTTTCTTATTCACACAAACCCCTCATTTAATTATACTCATCTCTAGCCGTCGGATCAAATCCTTAGTTAGAATGGGATGGACCATAATTCAACTGCATTTTTCTCTCTAGTTACACATCTGTTTACATGATCAGGGCTAAAATAGTCTAAAAATCATGTGAACAGTAGAAAATTTGGCCAAAAAGTGTACCATAGACCAAAAGTGTGTCAATTGATTAAGTTTCTTACAAAAGTGTGTCATAGTGCCAATCTCCCAATATTTTATATAGTGCTGTAACGTATATATCAATTCAAAAAACCCAGTAAAATACTAATTATAAGAAACGTGGAACAAGATGGGTAAAGGTGGAAAAAGGCAGAAACGTGGCGACAAAGATTGACGCTGGGCAAGGCCTCGTTGGTTATACAAAACCGCACTATCATACAGGGGCGGATCCACCATATACATGGGGGTGCAGGTGCATCATATGGATTTTAAAAAAATATGTATATTATATAATTTTTATAGCATGCACCATATTGAAATGTAAAATTGCACCCTACATATTGGTTCTTGCACCTCAATGAATGTAAATTTTCTAAGGTTTAAAGCCCAATAGATATACCAAATTTTTAATCCACTTAATTTCCTTCCTTTTTCTTTTGATCGAAGATAATAATAGGCAATTTTCTTATAAATTTAATTAAATCCCTCACACAAATATTTGTTCTCCATAATTTTCTAAACTACATAAATTGTATTGTATTGAACTAGATTAGGACCGGCGGTACACCGCGGGAAAAATTATTTATAATTAAAACATTTAAATTATAAGTTGTTTTTATTGGCTAAATAATTGTATAATAATTGTTAATTTTATAGTTTAAACCATATAATACCATAATATAATTTATTTTTTACATAATATTTATTTAATCAATTTAATTAGATATGTCTATTCTCTGATACCAATAGTGTTAACAAACTAATGAAATAATATTTTACCTGTGTAACACCGAATTAATGATATTTTCAATTTATATAAATATCGACAAAACCCGTCCCGCTATATAACTCCGTCCCGAGATATTTTAACTCGCACTATATAATCTTAATTTTTAATATTTATTGTTCTGTATTATAAATATTAGGTTGAGTTGATATGTTATTTATTAAGATTGTAACCATTTACATTTTATAAGATTGGCGCTTCTTATAAAGTTTAAATATTTATAATACTTAAAATTCTTAAAACGGTTGATTGTTTCTCATATTTGAAGTTTCGTAAAAGTTTAAATATATTATTAAATTTTTAAAGGTCTTCTAACTTTTTTAAAAGTTGAAATATTTATAATATTTAAACTTCTTATAAAGTCTAAATATTTATAATATTTAAAACTTCATAAACTTTTAAATATTATTAATATTTTATAAAGTTTAACTTTCTAAAAATATAAATATTTATAATATTTATACGTTTTATAAAATATAAATATTTCTAATATTTAACTTTTTAAAAGTTATAAATATTTAATTTTGAAAAAATATTTAAAATAAAGAACCGGAATAAACCAAATAAAAGTTTTTTAAGTTTGAATGCCTGATAAATTAAGCTTTCTACTCATTTGTATTCTGAATCATTTTGGTCTTTTTATAGTATGACTCTGAACTATTTCCTAATTTTTTAGGCGAAGTGAGATATTGTACCCGTATTTTTTTTATTCATCTATTAAGTAATATATGTCCGTTTTAAAAAAAATATTACATCATATGCAAGAAAAAATCACAATTTTTATTAACTAAATGTATTATAGAATAATTCAAGATAATTTAAATATAAATTCAAATAAAAATGAAAGAGAATCATATATTTATGTTTAAATGAAGTAGACAGATTTCCTTAATTTTTAAATCTTACCAATAATTAATTTTGAAACTTTTGGTAACTAATATTAAAGTAAATGCATTTAATGCAAAAACTTTCCAAAAAGTATTTTTGAGCAAAAAACTGCTGCAAAAATACTAGTATAGATACTTTTCTCAACGGTGAAACAGAGGATTAGAGAAAAAAAAACTCATAGATTTGACAAATTTATTTGACAAACAAATTGGTATGCTTATGGAAATTTCTTGTATTTTTTAGTTCTTTTAGTTGTTTCTTAGTTTAGTTGAATAATATTTTAGGCTAATAATTGCAGTAGTTTAGTTGATTAATTTTTTAGGCTAATAATTGCAGTAATTTTTTCTGCAATGAAAATAGTGAAGACAACAACTCGCAACCGCATTGGAGACTAATTTCTAAGCGACTGTCTTGTACGTTATATTGCTTGATTCTGTCACTAATGAAAGAGTGATAAAGAGATTTCAGTATATGAACGAGCGTAGAGTATGCTTGTAAATACTTAAAGTTTTTTTAAATGATTTTTTTTAGTTATTAAATAAATTTTTGCACCCCGTGAAAATTGTTTCTTAATCCGCCGCTGCTATCATACTACGTTGGGAAACAACCTAATAGCGTAAAAACTAGTTGGTTGATGCATGAATACTGGATTGATCAGTGTCTGCCTTATGCTGATGATGACGTAAAGGTATGTATGCGTTTCTTGGTTCCCAAATTATTAAGTTTAGTTTATTTTATTTTATTGTGGGTTTTATTTTGGTTGGTGCGTGTAGGACTATTCTTTGTGCAAGATCTATCGGAGTACACAAGCAATAAACAAGACGAAGAAAGCAGAAGAAGGTTGTGCAGCTGCAGCCTTCTACTGTCGAGTATCATCAACCGCAGCCTCATCGTGATATTTTGTATCAACAGGTGTGAGTAGCAAAGAGAAGTAAATTAGTGATTAGTAAAAGTATAAGAAAGAGAGCCGGCCCATTTATTATCATAAAAGACCCAATAACTAATGACACAAATACCCTTCCGACAACACACCAAGAATCATCAAACCCGTTTTCACGTACTTGTCACAGAGGCCCCTCTCTCTCATCGTCCTCGCTTTGCCGCCGTCGTCCGTCGTCGTCGTCGTCCCTATTTGCCTTAACCGCCGGTGAGTTCGCAATCTTGATAATTTAGTGCCTTCATGGAAAAGGCATTCTATGGTCTATCGTTAATTGAATTTGAATTTCAGTCTCGAAATTGAATTTCACTTATTAGTCTATGGTCTATCGTTAATGCAATTGCTATCGTAATCTGTGTTTGTTTCTTGTTATGTTCGATCAGCTCATAAGATTTAATCTAAGATGTACAAACGTTAGTTTTGTTGAGTGAGAGTCCTAGGCCTTTTTAAGTGTTCTGTCAACTTTTTTTGTAGAGCGATTGATCAATTGAATCTGAAGCTTCTATAGAGAAATGAGTGATTTATGATATGATGCTTTTCACAAAAACTGCATTTGATTATGCACTTGTGGGTATACAAAGAACAACGAGATCTTGTTTTTGCTCTCTCTCATGATTCTATTACTGATAAAATCACAGGAAAATTTGTTGGAGTTTTTGGTGTAAATTTGGTGAGAAGAGGGTATGTGCGGATGAATCATCTTTCTACATATCCGTGTGACGAGAGATATGAATTCCCAAGCAGAAGAAGTAGAGCAATGGGAAGCTCTTGACCTTGGTGATTCTGAGCTCCCTTCTTTTCTCCGCCCTTGCAAACGCAAATCTCCATCGAGGTCTCTGCAACCGCCTGCGCAGCAGCAGAATCCAAAGGCCGGTTTTAATAGTAGTAACACAAATCATCATCAGACTCTTCGACGCTGCTCCTCGTCAGATCACTTTCTTGAGGACAGTTATTCCCGCCCCTTAATTCCAGGACCTGCCGGAGTTGTTCAAGTTGCAATCCGCAGAAAGATGAATAAGGATCCAAAATCGTTCAATGAGCACGGAGAACCTATTCCTACTCAAGAGTTCCTACGTAAGGCTGCAGAAGAGCCTGATTGGGAAGACAGGGATTTCTCTGAGGACCCGTGGGTCTCTGCTGTTGATTACATGAGAAGTGAAGGTAATGGCATTCTCTAGAATCTGACACTTGCAGCTTTTGATGCAAACATTGTCGAATCCCTAGGGGCTCTTGAGTTATCATTTTCAAAAATTTTGACAGGTTTGTTGAGCAATGGTGGAAATGCTATAGGGACACCAGTGAGCGAGATTAAGAGCAGATGTGACAGTTGGGGTAAAGTTGATCAGGTATGAACAATCTACTCAATTTAGCTTGTACCCTCTCTAGTCCATTCCCATTATATCAGGAGATCTAGTGATCATCCAGTTAGAGTATACAGGAAACCTGCATTCTAAATTAGTCTGCTGGTATGTGTTGGCTTTTGCTCTGTGTTGTGGAGAGATTCTGAAAAATATGTTATTTGTATAGCTTGTAGAATTTTTGAGGTAGTAGAAAGCCAAATGCAGATTGTTTTGGTGAAGCCACGTGCTGATGCTTTCTTCACAATGCTCCACATGAACGCATCTTGTCTTTGCAACTAATAAAGTGAAAAGTGTAGTGATATATTTGAACTGTGGTTGGTCATTCCTAGGTTGTGGCGATTGTCAAAACCTGCACTCCAAATGGTCTAGGTGATGTCATGGTGACTCTTAAGGTAGAAATAACATACCAGAAACTCTTAACAATGTGAATGGTTTGGTTTCCACCTTTGGTTTTTTTCAAGCACCATTTAACATGTGTCTCAAATCAATGTGAATTTCGGGTAGGATCCCACAGGAACAGTTGATGCCAGTGTGCACAGAAAAGTTATCTCCGAGAGTGAGTTTGGAAGAGATATACGAGTTGGTGCAGTGGTGATACTTAAGCAGGTTTGTTTTTTTATTAAGGAGATAAGACAAATCTCATGGTTTTGATGTTGCTACTGTGTTCTCATTCACTTTTGGTAATTCAATGGAGAGGGAATAAGATATACTGTTTTTCAGGTTGCAGTCTGCGCACCTTCACGGTCATCAACCTATCTTAACATAACACTGAAGAACATCTCCAAGGTATTATTTCTCTGGTTTCTTCATTGGAATATATTAACATCTTCATTAGAATATATGAAAATTTCTGAAGGCTAGAGAGTTTTCATTCACAGGTTATCACAAAGGACACTCCTGTTTTACCAAAGCAGAACGATTCTGAAATGGGTTCCAAAAATCCTGTTCCTGTGAATGGTTAGTGGATAAATTTCTTTTGAGCTTCTTTCACAATTTTTTGATCAAGAAACTCAGACCTCTAACTTGGTCTAACAGAAAACGAGGAAGATTTGCGACGGCCTAAACCCAAAGTGTTAAGCGTGGGGCAAGGAACTACCCAAGGGATCATGAACAATCTTAGACAAAATGCTAAAAAAAGCAGTGAAGCACTCAATGATGTAGAAATGGTAGAAATTAATCCAGCAGAGGGAAGCAACCTATGTCCAGAAAAGAGTGTGACCAAGAATCATTGTGAAGTTAGAATGGAGCAGACCCATTTGGGAAAACATGATTCAATCAGCCAAACAGAGCAGCAACTGTATGAAGATGTAGCTACTGATACTGATACAGCTGACGGCATCAGGCCCGCAAAACAGATCAGAAGAAGCCCTGATGAGCAAGAGAGTGTAATGGGGAACTCTGATGAAGTTACAACTCAAAATATGGTCCACAAAACTCAACCGATGGCATCAACAAGCTCGCTGCCACAGTGGACGGACGAACAACTTGAAGAACTCTTTGCTTTTGACTAAAATGGACAGTTTGGATTTCTTTTGACGGAGGAACAATTCCACTTTTTCAGATAGAGAGCAGGGAAATAGAATGTAAAGCAGTTAACGAACTTTTACAAAGCCTTAGTGTAAACTTATACTTTTGGACTTACCAAATTCATAGGATAGCATCCATGGTACTTCTATTCAACTTGTTCTTTCTTTGTCTTCGTTGAGTTCCCAAACAAAAAAAAAAAAGTGGAAACCAAGTCTATAGGCACATTCTTCGTCAAAACCATTTTCTATATTCATGTGCAAAACTATGTCATCTCTGACACGAAACAATCCAAGATTATACAAACCTTGACTTGAGGGGAAAATAAAAACACAAGTTTCTTTGTTAGGTAGACGACCTTAGCTGCTTTACAAGGGGGGATTAATAGAGAACTTTTTTCTCCTTTAAACACACACACACACACTCCGATTCACAAGCAAAATTAAATACCAGCCTTTGATTTTCTTTGACAAAATTTGTGTGCAATCACGATTATGAAAATTATTTGACAACTTAAATTTTGTGAGACGAATGTATGATGTATCCCACCGTGTATTCACATACTCACTTTATGTTGAACAAATGTGTCAATTAATGTGTATTTCACGCAATAGATGCTGAAATCAGTGTTAAGATTGTTGAATGGTGAGTAATTTAAATTACAAATAAATACCAAAACAGAATTACTTAACACAAAACAGAATAACTTATTGTAATGCTAGTAGCAGTACACTTCACAAAGAAACACCATAAACTAAACTTTCAAAAAAAAAAATTTATTTGACAAAAACAAAATTGTTCTAAATACTAAAAAACTATACCCAGTCCATGGGAGCTGAATGAAATTCATTATCTTCACGTCTCTTAGTAGGGATCAAATCTTCTTCTCTCTTCAACAACTCACCCCTGAGAGACAAGTATCCTGTAAGCTCATCGGTCACTCTTCTAACAATAACCTTGCGTTCGAGATGTTCACCAGTTCCACGAATAGCCAAGCCCTTAAAAGTTATGTAGACAATTGCATTTTTGGCGTTGAGTCTCTCAGTCGGCAGCTCCACATCTTTCTTTGTTTGTACTGCCACTTTCACAATCTCCAACTTGGAGAGATCGCTCTGCAGCAGCATTTAAGCATTTAAGATTTTTTCCTCCCAAACTCATTGCATAAAAAATAAAAAAACAAATAAAAAAAACCTTTACAGGTGTAAGTGACATATCGACTGCATCAACGGCAAGTTCCAGGTACAAACGAATCCAATAAGTGTTTTGCAACTCTGATTCCTCCACCTGCATGAATAAAAAAACTTATCAAACTTGTTAAATAATCATAAGCAAAACAAACTGATGCATGCAGTGTGGGAACCATTCTTACCACGTAGAATAGATTTCTATCATTGAGAGCATCATCTGAGGGCCAAACGGGCAACTCTTCCCCTGCTCCGCGGGGTAGACAATTTTGAGGTTTGCGGGGAGTAGCTCCTATGCAACAATATTAATCAGCAAGTGAGAAATCAATACCCATCTTGACTTATATTACAAAAAAAAAAAAAAAAAAAAAAAAAAAAAAAAACTGAACCTGAAACCTTTACCTATAGGTCTAGCAATAGAGCATATCAAATTCAATCCACCACGACGGGTTTCAACAACTTGAACCTGAAAGGTTCGCCTTGCATGGCTATGTAGATCACATGCAACCAGAGTAAGGTAGTATGACGACAAACAATGCATGGTCATGTTGTATTTGATCAAGGCAGAGAGCTCAAAGTTTGTCCCCTGAACAAGAAAAAGAATGAGGGACGTATAACAGATGTTGATAAATCAACAAGATATGATATGAGGATGGATCCAAGAGACTAGTTTTTACCTCGAGAATATTGTATCGATGAAGCCCCAGTCTAGCATAATTTGAGACCCTGGGTCTAGTATAATCCCCATACGAGAACTAGTAGTCCAGACGAGATTCCAAGTGGTGGTACGACACCCTCGATATCGAAACCCTATCCATCAGGAAAAATAACCAGTTAGTAATAATAACCCATAGAAGCAAAGCATTAAAATCTCCATATATCCACCACAGTCATGGAACACATCTAGATGAAAGAGTTACATACCTCAGATTCTGCCACTTGAGACCTGTACTCACGCAGCTGACGGCCCATAGACCGCTAATTAAGGGAAAATAATCAGTTAGTGAATAAAAACCCCAGAAGCAAAAACCAAAAAGTATGTTCTGGGCTAGTATATATAGATTGAGAATCATAGAACACATCTCGATCTATATATACATATATATATATAGTCCTCAATCTACGTACCAAATCCACAATCATAGAACACATGCATCCCGATCGACCTCTCTAAACAACAAATTACAATAAAGAAGATGAAAGAATTACATACCTGGGACTCGGATTCCGTTTCTTTAGCGTGGAACTCCTTCAGCCTACTTTCTAATTCCTATTATAAGATCCATCCATCAAGGAAAATCATCAGTTAGCCAAAATAATAACCCTAGAAGCAAAAAAGCATTAAGACCTTCCCCATCGGCAGGTTCATAGGGGAGTTCTTAGCATTTTGGTGGAAAAAAATAAATCAAATCAGAATAAAAGAAAAAATCTAAGAACTCCCCTTATATAGTATACCCATTTGTGATCTAAGAGACTGTACGTGTCACTTATTTGTTGGCTAAAACAAAATATCGATTGATTATTTTTCTTCTTCCTCTCCATCTCTCTGTCTCTTTCTCTGGATCGAAGTCGAATTGGCAATGGAAGAAGATGAAATCAAAGGAGATGGAATCAGAGGACAATCGGGTCGGAGGAGGTGCAACGGAGATTGAATCGGCGGAGGCTAATCGGAGGGTTTTGAATCAAGGAGAATGTTGTCGAGATTGTTCAAAGCTGGTGAAAAGGTTTTGTTGAATCTCGTTAACAAGAAAGACTTTCACATGGCGTCAAGGAATCAGGAGAATTCTTCTCCCAGAGTAAAAGAGCTTTACGACCTCTGCAAGGAGACTTTCACTGGCAAAGCTCCTTCTCCTGCTTCCATGGCTGTCCAAAAACTATGCTCTGTCTTGGGTATATCTTTCTTTCTTTCTTCTTCTGTCTCTGTTTGATTTTCACGGATTGCAGTTTCTGCTGGTTTTGATTGAATGGGTGATATACATATATTGGTAGTCATTTAGAAAGATTTGGTTAAAACTGTTTTAGATTGGTTTCATTGGATTTTGAATAAACGTGGGAATAGCTCAATTAATTTGTATATTCCACTAAATCTGGGCAATTGCGAATTCACAATTTGAAGTCGTTAGTCTCAGAGTTGCAAAGGTTGTAACTTTTATGTATAGATGGACTATTTAGGAGCAGAGGTGTGATCTCTTCTGATGGGTTTGATTCTGTTTGTCCCATCTTTTTCAGGTAGAGGCACAAGACGCTGCGGAGCTAAAGCACAAGAGACTCGTCAAGTTGTTGGGATACTGTTTTGATGAAGATGAAAGGCTTCTTGTTTCAGAGTTCATGCCTAATGATACTCTTGCTAAGTGTTTGTTCCATCGTATGATTCCTTCTCTCTTCATCTTCTTCTTTTGTGAATCTGAGGTTAAAGACGCTGCATTGTTGGTTTATGTGACATGTTTTGTTTTAAAGATGGTGTTAAAGTATCTGCTGTTATAGAATCGATTGAAACAGAACTAGCTAGCATCTTCTCTGTTTTGAATCTGGAGGCAAAGAGAAGTAATATTGGTGATTTATGTGTCACATTAAACATTGGTGAATCTGAGGTTTGTGTGTCAAGAACTCATGATTGTGCATGTAGAATTGATTGAAACAGAACTTATTAGCATTCTCGGTTTTAATTCTGAAGTCATAGAGAGGCGGCATTGGTGGTTTAAGTAGCATGGTTGTGCTTTAGATTCTTAATGAAAGAAACTTTTATATGACTAGCATGTATAAATGTATCTGCTTTTGTGGAATGTTTTACAACAGAACTTGTATCTGCTTCAAGAGAACCCAACTCTCAAAGAAGCGAAGAGAGAAACATCAGAGGCAACATGTATCAAAGCTGAAACACAAAGAAGACAAAGAAGAAGCTTCTTCAGATGCTATGGAAGTGGAAGACAAAGCCAGCGTTGATGGTCATGTCTCAGCACTGTCCACGCTAACCACTGCAGACACAAGACCTTTGTTCCACGGTCTGTTCATAGAGAGACTGGTCCAAATTTCTGGTACAAGACCAACAAATTGGGTCTGTTCTCCCATTCTTTACTGTTTTAAAAACACACTCAACCAAAACACAGCTTGTTAGAAATAGAACCTAAAAATTTGACACAAATCAATATTACATTAATCATTTTCCCCATTTATGAATTGCACTTCTATTGTAATATGTATTAATGTTTTTATTATGTTTTGTATGTTTGAAAATTAATTAAATGCAATATTTTCTATTTTTATAAATTCTTAAATGTTTACACATTTATACCACTTCTATTCTATTTAAAATTTATAAATTTCAAAAAACAATATTTTAAAAAATAAGAGACCCAAAATTAGAATCTACCATTGGAGAAGAAAATTTTTACTAAGAGATTATGGGTTCTTATATTCAAAACAATACACAATTAGAGGGGGGTATTGAACTTAGATTTTAAAGGATTTGGTAGGATTTTAAAATTTTTGAATTTTAAAAGATTTGAGTGAGTTTTTAGGAGATTTGATTCTTTCTTAGAGTTTTTATATTTTAAAAAAGAAAATGAAATGGGATTGTGGGAGATTTTATCATTAAACTTTGGATGATTTTATTAGAATATTTATCAACAAAGGATTTACATGGTAGTTGGTTGCTTAATTGTTCTCCATCGTGACTTTTACTTGGTCCTTCTAATGCCATGCCTCTTTCAATTACACTAATGTTTGAACGTAGGAGTTACTGTATATTTTCAACTTTTAGTAGTTAAAAGGTTCATCAAAACTGTTGTGTTTTTCTTGGCAATGAAGTTCGTGGAGTTGTTGAATGCCCCGGAATGGACTTTTCTGAACCGAAAGACTCTTTCTTTGTTGCTAAGGTATCGTTATGTGCCCACTTGTATGCCTAATTTTGACTGTAGACAACTCTACACTGCAGTCATAAACTTCTCTCATTATGATTCTTTTCCCCGTCCTCTTAAACTTCTCTGATTATGAAAACATACATCAGATATACATCTTTTCATACAAGCTTATATTCAAAAGCAAGCTAACAACTCTATGACACACGACATGTCTTTCTTACACACTAAAAAGACACTTCTACTAGACAAGTTTACCTTCATATAGTCAAGTTTCACACCTAAAGCAAAAGGTTTAATCATGAATTTTACCAACCACATTGACTTGTAACTACTAGTTTGGTTTGCGTCGAAAAAGGTATTATTCCCCATTAAGAGCTGTGTTTTCTGGAAAGAAGAAAACTTGGTCAATGAATTGATCAAGCGAAAATAGCAGAGGGAGATTGCAAAGAAAACATGTCATGAAGTGACGAAGAAATTCGCAAGAGCAGAAGCTGAGTCTGCAGGAGATTCAAATTAAGAGGGAGGAGCGAGCTTACCAAACAGAGATGATGGTGGTGCTTTGATTCACAGGAAGAGACGAACGAGGCTTCAGGTTCGTCGGAAAGGAGACTGAGATAAAGTTTCAGATTGATTGCTGATGGAGAAAGAGATGCTCGCTCGAGAAGGAGGATGAGATCACCAAATAGGTCCTCCTGGTTGAAATCGGCGGCAGAGACTTCACCGGTGGAGAAGTGGCTGGTGATCGGCGAGAGTTGTGGCTTCAAGCTGTTGTCGGAAAATCTCCGGCAAGGAGAGCTCCGACGATGGAGAGACCGGTAGAAGATGCATTTATCTCAATTATGTTGATGAGGTATCTCTTGCATTTCTATATCGTTTTTTTTTTTTTTTTTTCTAAAATCCTTCAAAATTCTACCTCATACCCTATGATTTTATTAGTCATATTTTCAACTAAAAAACCAAAAGAAAGTCTTCTAAAATCATTCAAAGTAGCATTCTAAAAAATATTGTGATATTTTGAATAACAATAGATTTAATGTTGGTTTATAAATTGTTGATTGAATAACAAGAGATTCTGAATTATTTTAAAGGATTTTACATAAATCTTAAGTTGAATAACATAGGATTTCATAAGATTTTTTTAAATCATTAATTGAATAACAAGTGATTTTAAAAACATTCTAAAATTTTTTAAAATATCTAGTTGAATACTTCTTTCTTGATTCATAAAAAAGTCAAACAGTGTTTAACATCCTCTCTTATGATAATCCACCGATAATCTTGCCCTAATATCTCTAGGGATTATTAGGGACGTTATTAGCTAGTCATCGATCGATCTCCACCAAATCCACAATCATCGATCAACCTTTCTAAACAATGACTATAATTAAGAAGATGAAAGAATTACATAATACCTCGGGACCAATTTGGCGTAACTTCGAGGCAAACCTTGGTTTCATTTTTTTTCTCTTTTTTTTTTTGCTTTGGTTTCTTTACGATTTAAGTTTACCCCCACGCCCTATATCCTTCCATCCGACTGATTCATTTATGGGCTTCTTCAGCTGGGCCTGGTCAACCCAATGGTTCATATCAATTTTGTGAAAACGAAACTCATACATTAATGAAATCTACGCTTTCTATTTTTTTCAAAACTTTTGCATGGGTTTAGTTAGTATTATAGTATCTATATTAACATTTTTGAAGTACAATTTGGTTTATTCCTTTTAAGTTTTATTTATTTAATTTTTTTTTTCACAACATTAACTCCTAAAACAATTCTATAAATAACATTGCAGATAAACTCAAATATTAAACTTTTTTAAATCGACCAACATTTGTTACATTTATTACCATAAAATCTTAACAACATTTATATATTCCGATTTTTCCAAAAATAACTCTACTCATTAAAGTTTTAACTCATTAAATCTCCAAAACTATTTTTATGGATGCTAGAATCTCTCAAATTTAAATGATATACAACAGATTTTTTTTAACAAAAGTTTACAATATCCATAATTATATTAACATTAATAAATTTCCTAAACCGAAAATCCAATTATAAAATGTCACATTAAATATGTTGAAACCCCCCATATAATTAGGTTTATTTTTTATTTTTTTGAGGAATTACCAAAAAAATTAAAATTCTATTAATTATCATAAACTATATATATTGACATGGAAAAATTATAAACTATAAAAATATGCTAATTTGGTAAAACAATTAACATAACTAAACTTGATAAAAAAACTTATTTTGATTATTTTTTTTACGCAAAAACTTATTTTGATTTTGGTGAGACGGGTTGGCATTAATCCCATATAGGGAGTTAAGTGGAATTGTTTTTTTTTAAACACTTTTAGATATGTACCAGGAGATAAATGTATTACTAGACTATACATATACCACACGGGTTAAAACCTTGAAAACACTACAAAAATCTTATACTTTGAACACTTATATCAAATACCTGTAAAATTTTATATTTTTAAAATGAATAAAATAATAATAAAATAACAAATAAATACAATATAAATTTAAATTTTTAAAATTAAAAATATTGTCCCGCGGTGTACCGCAGGTTAAATCCTAGTTAATTATATTTTTTCTGGCAAAGAAGAGATATATATATATATATATATATATATATCAAATTTTTTATATGTTTCTATTTTATTTTATCGAGAATTTCAAAATTTAATTATATCTTTTTTATAACAATACTTTTAATATTCCGCCATTTATAAAAAAATCTTAACAAGCCGAATAACCCAAAATATTTTAACCAAAATTATCCCCTGTGCCGTGCCAATCCCTCCTATCAATAGTATAGATATTTTTAACAAACTGATGTTCATATATTTTGCCCTGTTTTCCCTTAGTATATTCACATCTTTTGCATTATTTTCTATCTCATTTGTCCATTATTGCATAGTTTTAGAACTGTTTATGCATTAGAGTAGATTTGCATTGCATTTGCATAGTTTCTTGCATAAACAGGTGATTTTGGATCCTAAGGAGCATGGAAGTGATGCTGAAGCAGATTGAAGCTATCAAGAGAAGGAAACAAGGGAGTTAGAGCTGAAGAATCAAGGTCCGGAAGTCCACTCGACCGCCCACTCGACCAGGCACTTGACCGTGTGCGCAGAAGGACTCGACCGGATGGGAGAAGCATGAGAAGAGCCCACTCGACCATGCACTCGACCGAGCACATGGTCGAGTTGACCGAGCCGCCCACCTATTTTGTCTTTTAGCATTTTTAGGGCTTCCACTCCTTTTTCTATATAAAGCCTTGTACCCTGCAGCCACAAAAGAAGAGAGACATTTTTAGAGTACAATAAACATAAACCTAGTATTTTACCTTTTTTTGGGATTATTCCCTTTGCCTTTTATATTAGATTTTTTGGCCACTTTTCTTATTTTTCTTAGAAATCTTTGATACTTGTTGGTTTCATAACTTTCAAAGTATTAAGAATTTGAGTTTGATTTCTTCTTCAATATTGTAGATCTTCATCTCATCTTTCTGAACATGCAAGTTTCATTAATTTCTGGGTTTATAACTTTGTTCATCATGTTTTGTGTTTGTGAGTAGTGGCTTAGGATCTTAAGGATGGGTTAGGCTGGATGATAGTTGTGGTTGTTTAGATTGGTCAAGCTTGATTGTTTAATATCTCTTCTGGGTTAGATGAGCTCTATGCTATTCTTATACTGAGAGGGTAAGGGTAGATCTTAAGCTTCTTAGCATCATACCAATGTTTAAGTTGCTAGATAAAGCTAATACTAGAGATTATCATGAAGCATGCTAAGAGATTAGATGTTTTGTTGGTTTTTGACATTAATGATCTGTTGTTTAATGCCTGCTTTTATATGAACTTTGCTAGTGAGAGCTAGATTGGGATTATCTTAGCTTGATTGTTATTGCCAAGAGATTGGATTAACTTGTATTAGAAGATCATTGTCTATAGATAGCTCATGTTTGATTGAGGTTTGTTGACCAGTTTAGATAATCATAGCTTGAGTCCAGCCCATGAATCCATCCTTAGGACCTTCCTTATCTATTTGTTTACCTGTTTGAATCCTGTTTAATCGTCTGTTGTTTGCTTTACTTTCGTTTTGCTCTGTTTAGTTGATGCTCTGTTTCTGTTCTGGGATCTTAACCAACTCGACCTAGTACTTGATCGGTGCTCGATCGAGTGCTTGCTCGAGCTCCCTCCAGTATTTGTTGTTTATGTTCTGCATCTGTTCTACTTCATTTCCTGTTGCATTATAGTTTCATTTCTGTTACATTCATTTAGTTTATGCTTAGTCCTGTTTTATTACTTATCTTGCATTACTGTAGTTTATGTTTCTGTCTCATTACATTACTGTTTAATCATTTAGTTTACTTGCATTTAGTATCTTGTTCTAGTTGCTTTACATTCTGCATTCTATTTTCATCATTAGGTTGTTAGTGACAAACATCCTTTATAATTGGCTTGACTTAGACAAGTATCCCACATCCTGATTGCTTGCATCACACTCATTTAGGATTGACATCTCTTATACTACAACTGCATAAGAGTAATTGAAACCTCTTCCACCTGATCATCATATCATTCCATCTTTTTCATCATACCATATCATCAACCACCACACAAAAATATGAGTTTCAATTTGGCGCCGTTGACAATTTGAGTGTTTGTTTGTGACATTTAGGATTCATATAAGTCTAAGATTAAGTTCCTTCATTCCCTTGTTCACTACTACACTCTAATTCTTCCTCTGTTTGTCTGTGTTGAGTCTTAGGTATCCCACTCGACCCACAGCTCGACCACTACTCGACCGTCTGCTGATCGAGTACCCGATCGAGCCACAACCCGGATATAATTAGACGCCTCGTTTCAGTCAGTTCGACCATCCACTCGAGCCTGTACTCGACCGAGTGCCTGTCCGAGTCTGTGATCGAGTCCGTTGATGCAAACAAGATCCAAGGGTAATCAGAATCTTCAGAGGTACCTTGATCACATCAACAGACTACCAAGAGATTTGAGACAGCAGAGAACAAGAATTTTACAAGAACAAGAGAATCAGTTGCTAATGGAGCAACAAAATAATGAAGTTCAAAGGCCAAGGCACATTGGTGCTGGAGATGCACCAAACACACATAACCAAAGAGCTGGTATTGTGCCTCCAACCGTTGCTAATAATAACTTTGAGATCAAAAGTGGACTGATCTCTATGATTCAAGCAAACAAGTTCCATGGTTTGCCAATGGAAGACCCCCTAGACCATCTTGATGAGTTTGACAGAATTTGTGGCCTCACCAAGATCAATGGAGTAAGTGAGGATGGCTTCAAGCTAAGACTATTTCATTTTTTCCCTTGGAGACAAAGCTCATCTCTGGGGGAAGACTCTTCCTACTGGAGCAATAACCACATGGGATGCTTGCAAGAAAGCTTTTCTAGCCAAGTTCTTCTCCAATGCAAGAACTGCAAGGTTGAGGAATGAGATTTCTGGTTTTGCACAAAGAAACAATGAAAGCTTTTATGAGGCTTGGGAGAGATTCAAAGGCTTCCAAACTCAGTGTCCTCACCATGGATTCAGCAATGAGTCTTTGCTCAGCACTTTGTATAGGGGAGTTCTACCTAAGATAAGGATGCTACTTGATACAGCCTCCAATGGTAACTTCCTCAACAAAAATGTGGAAGAAGGCTGGGAGTTGGTAGAGAATCTAGCTCAATCAGATGGGAATTATAATGAAGACTATGACAGAACAGTAAGGTTCACCTCCAATGATCAAGAAGAGAAGTAAAAGAAGGACTTGAAAATGGTCCATGAGAAGCTAGATAGACTCCTACTCAGCCAACAAAAGACAATTCATTTCATTGGTGAGGAAGATTCTCCAATTCAAGATGGGGAGAGAGAGTTTGCTGAGTTATGCTACATGCAGAACCAATGAGGATTCAAAGGTTACAATCAAGGAGGAGGCTTTAAGAACAACAACCTCTCCTATAGAAGCAACAATGTGGCCAATCCTCAAGATCAAGTCTACCCACCTCAACAGCCTCAACAGCAAAACAGCTATACACCCAAGCAGCAACATCAAGGGTTCCAGCCTCAATTGTGTCCCCCTCCAGGGTTTCAGACTAACCAAGGCCAAGAACCAGATTTGAGAGCTATGATGCAACAACTGTTGCTTGGGCAAGCAAATGGGCAAATTGAGGATGCAAAAAAGTTTGCTGAGCTGAACCAAAAGATAACCTCTCAGTATAATGATCTCAACATTAAGTTTGAAAGTCTGAACTCTAGAGTGAAGTACATGGAAAGCAACATTGCCTCTACTTCAACTACAAAGCCTACTCAACTTCCTGGAAAAGCTATTCAAAACCCAAGGGAGTTTACTGCTAAAGCTGTTCATCTATATGAGGAAGCTGTCACTGCGGACAGTGAAGTTCAAGATGGGGAGGATTCACCATTTATTGGAGCCCAGAGTGAAGTTTTTGCAAGGAAGACTGAATCCGGCAAGGCACTCGACCAACCACTCGGACACACACACGATCGAGTAGCTGATCGAGTGGCTGATCGAGTTGAAGACTCTGCAGCTGTTAAACCTATTAAGTACATTCCTCCTGCCTACAAACCACCTCTACCATTCCCAGGACGTTTCAAAGCACAAAAGCTGAAGGAATTAAGGGAAATAATTGAGAAGAAGGAAGCATTGGCTTTACAAGAAAAGGAAGTAATTGAGAAGAAAGAGGTGATGGCCATTCAACAAGAGGTTGTCATTGAGAAGAAAGAGGAAGATAGAGGACCTCTGGAAAAATATGCTCAACATCCCTTCCTCAAGGAAATGCTTCTTGAATTATCCAAGCAAAAAGCTCAAGAACAAGACATGAAGGACTTGATGGAGGTTGGGAGAGCTATTATCCCAACAAAGCTTGAAGATCCAGGGTCATTTAACCTACCTTGTTCCATCAGCTATATGCACTTCAACAAGTGTCTGTGTGACTTGGGAGCTTCAGTGAGTTTAATGCCATATTCAGTTGCTGAGAAGTTGGGGTATGAACATTTTAAGCCCAACAATCTCTATATTGGTTTAGCAGATGGATCAAAGAGGGATGTGGTTGGAGTAATTGAAAACTTTCTGGTCAAGATAGGGGAGGCTAGGATTCCAACTGATTTTGTGATCATGAATATGGATCAAGAGCCAGAAGATCCTCTCATCTTGGGGAGACCATTCTTAGCCACCCTGCTTCACTATGAAGCTCCACCTAACTGAAAACTTCACTATGAAGTTTGACATCAAGGATTCAACACATCAACCTACTATTGAAGGTCAGCCTTTTGTTTTTAAAGACAAGAGAGATCAAGAGATCTCAAGTGAAGTGGAAACTCCAAAAGCTAAGCTCTTTTTTCATGAGAAAACTGTTGAAGAGCTCAAGGATTTAGTTCAAAGGTTGACTGATATGGTGAAGGATCTCCAAGTGCAACTCAACAAGAGGTCTTTGAAGAAGGCAAGACCAAGGCTCAAGATTAAGAAGAAACAAGGGTTATGTGTCAAGGGTGAAGTGATCAAGGATCAGCTTCAGATTGATCAAGTGGTACCAGGGAGGATTTCATCACCTCCTTGGTCTCTAAACCAAGCCTGAAAAGGCATCAAAAGTCAAGCTTAGTGACTCTAAACAAGCTCACTAGGGAGGAAGTCCCTAAGGTATCATTGTACATATGCTTTATTTTCCTTGTAGTTTTGATATTTTTGTTTTATGTTTGTGTTGGGGAGGCTTTTTAATGAAAGTGTAGATGGGTTTGGATAAAATTGGACTTGAGGAAGTAGACTCGCAAGCCCACTCGACCGGCTCACGAGAGGTACTCGACCGAGTTGGGAAGAAACTAAGGCCCACTCGATTCCCATTTCTCTTGATTGATCGAGTGGGGGGAGAAAAAGAAGAAATTTTTTTTGAATTTCAAACTTTGGTCAAGGAGCTCGACCACTTGCAGTCGAGTGTGGGGTCGAGTGGCAGCAAAAAGTAAGTCAAAGATTCCCAATTCAAATTTGAATGGTATGGACGCTCCCCTCTTGTCTCCTTGTCCCCTTAGCTTCTTTATAAGCACAAAAACTCGACCATATGCTTCTCACATTCTCTCATTTGCTTAAAACAATCAAATTCTAGCTTAAAGTTTCTCTCAAGTTCATCTCTTTGCTCAAGCTTTGTTATTTTGGTTTTTGGGTTACTAACCTATTAACTTTGAGCTTTGAGTCTATTCCTTTCAGTTTTCTCTCAAAATGTCTTCAAGGATTACAAGAGCCTCTCAACAAGCTGCTGAACGCTCCTTGGGCCGACGTGATGTACAAAATGCATCAAGAAAAGAAGCTGGTGGAAGTACTCGACGTACTACTCGACCAACCACTCGACCGAGTGCTGGCTCGAATAGGCGGTCGAGTGGCATGCCGAAAAGAAAACATCAGCCAGTTGAGGAGGATCCTGAGCAAACTGAAAGTGAGGAAGAGATGCAGTTCACTCTTCAAGAACACATGAGGAGGAACAAAGCCAAAGGAAAGAGGCCAGCTGAGCAACAAGAAGAAGAAGTTGAAAGTGAGAGTGAAGAAGGAGAAGAAGAAGAAGAGCTAGAAGAAGAAGAGTCTGGCAATTTGAGCTCAAGGGAACTCTATGAAGCCTTCATGAGGATGAGCTTTCAAGGAACAAGATATCTACACAATGAGACCATGGAGAAGCTAGGAATTGCTGAAGATGTGGAGTTTCTTTTTGAAAAGTGCAACCTAAGTAAGTTCATGGGATTGTGCATGGAGGGGTATAGAGAAGAGAGCTGTGAGTTCTTAGCTACCATCAAGTCTCACTTCTACTCAACAATGGACAAGGAATCTGGACCAGGTTTTTGTGATTTCACCATCAAAGGGAAGAAATATGAGCTTTCATTTAGAAAGATAGCCAATATCTTTGGTTTTGAAGTTGGTAGTCAAAGGAATATGATGATTCCAAGGGAAGAGCTTTTCTCTGTTTGGGAAACCATTGGAGATAGCAACCTTTACTCATCCTCCAAGTCCAAGAGCTCAAGGATAAGGAGCCCAGTCTTGAGGTACTTCCACAAAGCCTTAGCAAACACCTTCTTTGCTAGGAAGGAGACTGGAAATCTCAATGAGGGAGAGCTCAAGATGATTGATATGGCTCTCAATGGAATCATCCTCCAAGCAATGAATGGAACTATCATCCTTGGGAGCAGTGTGGAGACTGATCTTGCAATGGTTCTCATTGACCACATGATCTATTTGAGAAGCTGGGTTAGCAAGCTTTACAAGAGGGACTCAAGGGGAACTCTAACCATTGGAGGCATCATCACCCCAATGCTACTAGCTGCCAAGGTACCACTCAAAGGAGAGAAGGCCATGCCAAGATGGATTGACACCAACTATCTCACCTCTACCCTGATACTAGCCAAGGAGATGCATCAAGGGAATCACCTCTTCAACTTTGAGCTTCCAACACTTGGGAAAACTCAGCTTATTCTACCCAACAAGGAACTTACCACTATAAGTGAAGGACAAAATATTGATTTTTGGCCAGCTGCTGAGTTCTTGTTTGATGGGACAACACAAGTAAGAGTAGATGAAGCTGGAGATGTGGAAATGGCTGATGGGGAAGAGCAATTTTACTTTGAAGACTATGAGCCTAACCCAAGAGATAGTAGAGGAGTGAGAGAGACTAGCAAGAGGTTGACACTCCTACAAAAGTGGAACAAGTGGCATGGGAAGAACTTTGAGAAGCTGAAGAAGAAGGTAGGAAGAATGACCAAGTCAATCAAGGATTTAAAGAAGGAGATTGCTGAGTTGAAGAGTGGAAACTCATCACCAACACCATCTAGCCCTTTGAGGAGGAGTAGCCCAACTAGAGCACTGTCAAGAGCTGAAAACCCAATGGAACCAGCTAGGGCTTCAATGCACGAGCCAATTCAGAGGAGGAGAAGTTCAAGTCGCCGAGAACAACAATCTTCGAGGCACTCGACCGGTTCACTCGAGCAGGCACTCGACCGAGTACCTCCGACTCACTCGGCCGAGTACTTACCCAGATCTCCCTTTGGCTTCCCTGTTCCAGCAGGTTATCCAGACTATCCAAGTTACCCTCCCTTCCCACCCCAGTACTTCATGGATCCAGCACTTTTGCACCAGTTCCACCAGCAGCAAGGTCAGCAATTTTCAACTCGGCAACCAACTCGACCCCCCACTCGACCAGGCACTCGACCGAGTATCAGTCGATGGCTATAGTCGAGTTGCCTCCTTCTCCACCTCCAAGTCCACCACAAGACCCCCACTACACATATGCAAGCATGAATGAGGATGTGGACAGCTTCTTCCACAATCCATTAGGTAACAACATCACCTTTACCTTGTACATACCATTGCATCTCTAGATTTATTTTATTTTGAGTCTTGAATCTTCTCTCAAATTTCTCTTACACAAGGGACTGTGTAATTTAAGTTTGGGGGAGGGTTTGAGATAGTATTTGATGCTGTGTTTTGTTTTCTTATTTCAAATTTTTAGCATAATCATGTTAGTACTTGCATTTCATCTATGGCATAGAAAAACCCTAAAAATTTGAAAATTTTTGCAAAAATCTTTACAAAAACAGAGTGTTCATGTAGTTTGCATTGCATATTAGGATCTTGTTTAGTTTGTTTCATATAGGAGTGTTTCATATTTGCATTAGGGATCTATGATGAGTTTGCCTTGTTAGCTTGCTTAATTCACTAAACTAGGATCAATGCCCAAGTTAATAGTACTTTGATGCTAGTTGAGTAGTTAGAAGCATAAGATTGAACCAACTCTTGAATTCCTGCATTGCATTTGGTCTAAATTGAAGCATGTTGAGATTTGATGTCATTTCCTATTTATAAGAACCTAATATTGACTCTTAATTATCAACTTGTGCATTGCTTTAAACTCATGGATACCATATACATATTTGGATCATCTTTTTCCTTTTTATCACTTTTGTTGATCCAAGTAGCTGATTTCCTCATTAAGAATCAGTTTCCCTACCCTTAACCAACCCTTCTTTCAAGCCATGTTTATTCTTGTGTGTGTGAGGCCTTTTTGGGATTGAGCTTGGTAGAAAGTGTTAGGTTTGAGCTGACAAGAATATTGCCTTATGTAGTTCTAGTTTGCAATTTTCAAACTAGATAGGACTAGGTGGTTTAATTCTTGGGTTTGGGACTTGGTTGTTTTGAAAAAGAAAAAGAAAAGAGAAAAAGAAAGAAAGAAAAGGTTAAAGTCTTTAGGAGGGAAATGTGTTTAAGTAAATTTAAGCTCTAGTGAAAGAATGGGAAGTATGAGATTGTTAAAGATGGTTCTAGATAAAGAAAAAGAAAAAGGAAAGAAAAGAGGAGTATAGCAAAATGCTTTTATCTCTTAAGAAACAAAAAGAAAAGGGAACCATAGCAATAAGAAAGAAAGCCCCATTCCACTAGTTGATTCAAATAAGAAACCTCTCCTAAGGCTTGAAAACAAAAGAGAAAAGGGTATTTGAGAAGAGAAGAAGATAAATGGTAGAACTAGGATCATTTGGGTTTAGAATGATAGGATCAAACACTTGGGTTACTTTTGGGTAGACAAGGTTTTGTTCTTGTATGTGTCTAAGTGTTCTTACCTTTAGCATTCTTCTAAAGCTCAATCCATTTTTTATGAGAGAACCTTGATATTGATAAGCCCCACTCTAAACAGAGACCATCATTGTCTCTAAACCTTTATTACCAAGCCAAATGAGTTTAAGCATTGCATAAGATTGATTCATGTTCTTGCTTAATGAATGTTAAAGGAAATGGTTGATTTGAATGCATGTGGATGTCTAAGGCTCAAATCAGTAAAGGTTGTGATAGGCTTGTCTAAAATCTTTAAGTACAGCTCATTCAACTTGCATCATAGTACTAGTAACTTGGACATTGATTCTAGCTAGTTTGTTAGCAAGCTTTAGGAGCTGAGATCCCACTTTCAAACCTCACCTACCTTCTTGTGTCTTTCATTTGCTTGAGGGCAAGCAAAAACTAAGTTTGGGGGTGTTGATGTTCATATATTTTGCCCTGTTTTCTCTTAGTATATTTACATCTTTTGCATTATTTTCTATCTCATTTGTCCATTATTGCATAGTTTTAGAACTGTTTATGCATTAGAGTAGATTTGCATTGCATTTGCATAGTTTCTTGCATAAATATGTGATTTTGGATCCTAAGGAGCATGGAAGTGATGTTGAAGCAGATTGAAGCTATCAAGGAAGGAAACAAGGGAGTTAGAGCTGAAGAATCAAGGTCCGGAAGTCCACTCGACCGCCCACTCGACCAGGCACTTGACCGTGTGCGCAGAAGGACTCGACCGGATGGGAGAAGCATGAGAAGAGCCCACTCGACCATGCACTCGACCGAGCACATGGTCGAGTTGACCGAGCTGCCCACCTATTTTGTCTTTTAGCATTTTTAGGGCTTCCACTCCTTTTTCTATATAAAGCCTTGTACCCTGCAGCCACAAAAGAAGAGAGACCTTTTTAGAGTACAATAAACATAAACCTAGTATTTTACCTTTTTTTGGGATTATTCCCTTTGCCTTTTTTATTAGATCTTTTAGCCACTTTTCTTATTTTTCTTAGAAATCTTTGATACTTGTTGGTTTCATAACTTTCAAAGTATTAAGAATTTGAGTTTGATTTCTTCTTCAATATTGTAGATTTTCATCTCATCTTTCTGAACATGCAAGTTTCATTGATTTCTGGGTTTATAACTTTGTTCATCATGTTTTGTGTTTGTGAGTAGTGGCTTAGGATCTTAAGGATGGGTTAGGTTGGATGATGGTTGTGGTTGTTTAGATTGGTCAAGCTTGATTGTTTAATATCTCTTCTGGGTTAGATGAGCTCTATGCTATTCTTATACTGAGAGGGTAAGGGTAGATCTTAAGCTTCTTAGCATCATACCAATGTTTAAGTTGCTAGATAAAGCTAATACTAGAGATTATCATGAAGCATGCTAAGAGATTAGATGTTTTGTTGGTTTTTGACATTAATGATCTGTTGTTTAATGCCTGCTTTTATATGAACTTTGCTAGTGAGAGCTAGATTGGGATTATCTTAGCTTGATTGTTATTGCCAAGAGATTGGATTAACTTGTATTAGAAGATCATTGTCTAGAGATAGCTCATGTTTGATTGAGGTTTGTTGATCAGTTTAGATAATCATAGCTTGAGTCCAGCCCATGAATCCATCCTTAGGACCTTCCTTATCTATTTGTTTACCTGTTTGAATCCTGTTTAATCGTCTGTTGTTTGCTTTACTTTCGTTTTGCTCTGTTTAGTTGATGCTCTGTTTCTGTTCTGGGATCTTAACCAACTCGACCTAGTACTCGATCGGTGCTCGATCGAGTGCTTGCTTGAGCTCCCTCCAGTATTTGTTGTTTATGTTCTGCATCTGTTCTACTTCATTTCCTGTTGCATTATATTTTCATTTCTGTTACATTCATTTAGTTTCTGCTTAGTCCTGTTTTATTACTTATCTTGCATTACTGTAGTTTATGTTTCTGTCTCATTACATTACTGTTTAATCATTTAGTTTACTTGCATTTAGTATCTTGTTCTAGTTGCTTTACATTCTGCATTCTATTTTCATCATTAGGTTGTTAGTGACAAACATCCTTTATAATTGGCTTGACTTAGACAAGTATCCCACATCCTGATTGCTTGCATCACACTCATTTAGGATTGACATCTCTTATACTACAATTGCATAAGAGTAATTGAAACCTCTTCCACCTGATCATCATATCATTCCATCTTTTTCATCATACCATATCATCAACCACCACACAAAAATATGAGTTTCAATTTGGCGTCGTTGACCATTTGAGTGTTTGTTTGTGACATTTAGGATTCATATAAGTCTAAGATTAAGTTCCTTCATTCCCTTGTTCACTACTACACTCGAATTCTTCCTCTGTTTATCTGTGTTCAGTCTCAGGTATCCCACTCGACCCACAGCTCGACCACAACTCGACCGTCTGCTGATCGAGTACCCGATCGAGCCACAACCCGGATATAATTAGACGCCTCGTTTCAGTCAGTTCGATCATCCACTCGAGCCTGTGCTCGACCGAGTGCCTGTCCGAGTCCGTGATCGAGTCTGTTGATGCAAACAAGATCCAAGGGTAATCAGAATCTTCAGAGGTACCTTGATCACATCAACAGACTACCAAGAGATTTAAGACAGCAGAGAACAAGAAGTTTACAAGAACAAGAGAATCAGTTGCTAATGGAGCAACAAAATAATGAAGTTCAAAGGCCAAGGCACATTGGTGCTGGAGATGCACCAAACACACATAACCAAAGAGCTGGTATTGTGCCTCCAACCGTGGCTAATAATAACTTTGAGATCAAAAGTGGACTGATCTCTATGATTCAAGCAAACAAGTTCCATGGTTTGCCAATGGAAGACCCCCTAGACCATCTTGATGAGTTTGACAGAATTTGTGGCCTCACCAAGATCAATGGAGTAAGTGAGGATGGCTTCAAGCTAAGACTATTTCCTTTTTTTCTTGGAGACAAAGCTCATCTCTGGGAGAAGACTCTTCCTACTGGAGCAATAACCACATGGGATCCTTGCAAGAAAGCTTTTCTAGCCAAGTTCTTCTCCAATGCAAGTACTGCAAGGTTGAGGAATGAGATTTCTGGTTTTGCACAAAGAAACAATGAAAGCTTTTATGAGGCTTGGGAGAGATTCAAAGGCTTCCAAACTCAGTGTCCTCACCATGGATTCAGCAATGAGTCTTTGCTCAGCACTTTGTATAGGGGAGTTCTACCTAAGATAAGGATGCTACTTGATACAGCCTCCAATGGTAACTTCCTCAACAAAAATGTGGAAGAAGGCTGGGAGTTGGTAGAGAATCTAGCTCAATCAGATGGGAATTATAATGAAGACTATGACAGAACAGTAAGGTTCACCTCCAATGATCAAGAAGAGAAGTAAAAGAAGGACTTGAAAATGGTCCATGAGAAGCTAGATAGACTCCTACTCAGCCAACAAAAGACAATTCATTTCATTGGTGAGGAAGATTCTCCAATTCAAGATGGGGAGAGAGAGTTTGCTGAGTTATGCTACATGCAGAACCAATGAGGATTCAAAGGTTACAATCAAGGAGGAGGCTTTAAGAACAACAACCTCTCCTATAGAAGCAACAATGTGGCCAATCCTCAAGATCAAGTCTACCCACCTCAACAGCCTCAACAGCAAAACAGCTATACACCCAAGCAGCAACATCAAGGGTTCCAGCCTCAATTGTGTCCCCCTCCAGGGTTTCAGACTAACCAAGGCCAAGAACCAGATTTGAGAGCTATGATGCAACAACTGTTGCTTGGGCAAGCAAATGGGCAAATTGAGGATGCAAAGAAGTTTGCTGAGCTGAACCAAAAGATAACCTCTCAGTATAATGATCTCAACATCAAGTTTGAAAGTCTGAACTCTAGAGTGAAGTACATGGAAAGCAATATTGCCTCTACTTCAACTACAAAGCCTACTCAACTTCCTGGAAAAGCTATTCAAAACCCAAGGGAGTTTACTGCTAAAGCTGTTCATCTATATGAGGAAGCTGTCACTGCGGACAGTGAAGTTCAAGATGGGGAGGATTTACCATTTATTGGAGCCCAGAGTGAAGTTTTTGCAAAGAAGACTGAATCCAGCAAGGCACTCGACCAACCACTCGGACACACACACGATCGAGTAGCTGATCGAGTGGCTGATCGAGTTGAAGACTCTGCAGCTGTTAAACCTATTAAGTACATTCCTCCTGCCTACAAACCACCTCTACCATTCCCAGGACGTTTCAAAGCACAAAAGCTGAAGGAATTAAGGGAAATAATTGAGAAGAAGGAAGCATTGGCTTTACAAGAAAAGGAAGTAATTGAGAAGAAAGAGGTGATGGCCATTCAACAAGAGGTTGTCATTGAGTTTGATTTCTTCTTCAATATTGTAGATCTTCATCTCATCTTTCTGAACATGCAAGTTTCATTGATTTCTGGGTTTATAACTTTGTTCATCATGTTTTGTGTTTGTGAGTAGTGGCTTAGGATCTTAAGGATGGGTTAGGCTGGATGATGGTTGTGGTTGTTTAGATTGGTCAAGCTTGATTGTTTAATATCTCTTCTGGGTTAGATGAGCTCTATGCTATTCTTATACTGAGAGGGTAAGGGTAGATCTTAAGCTTCTTAGCATCATACCAATGTTTAAGTTGCTAGATAAAGCTAATACTAGAGATTATCATGAAGCATGCTAAGAGATTAGATGTTTTGTTGGTTTTTGACACTAATGATCTGTTGTTTAATGCCTGCTTTTATATGAACTTTGCTAGTGAGAGCTAGATTGGGATTATCTTAGCTTGATTGTTATTGCCAAGAGATTGGATTAACTTGTATTAGAAGATCATTGTCTAGAGATAGCTCATGTTTGATTGAGGTTTGTTGACCAGTTTAGATAATCATAGCTTGAGTCCAGCCCATGAATCCATCCTTAGGACCTTCCTTATCTATTTGTTTACCTGTTTGAATCCTGTTTAATCGTCTGTTGTTTGCTTTACTTTCATTTTGCTCTGTTTAGTTGATGCTCTGTTTATGTTCTGGGATCTTAACCAACTCGACCTAGTACTCGATCGGTGCTCGATCGAGTGCTTGCTTGAGCTCCCTCCAGTATTTGTTGTTTATGTTCTGCATATGTTCTACTTCATTTCCTGTTGCATTATATTTTCATTTCTGTTACATTCATTTAGTTTCTGCTTAGTCCTGTTTTATTACTTATCTTGCATTACTGTAGTTTATGTTTCTGTCTCATTACATTACTGTTTAATCATTTAGTTTACTTGCATTTAGTATCTTGTTCGAGTTGCTTTACATTCTGCATTCTATTTTCATCATTATGTTGTTAGTGACAAACATCCTTTATAATTGGCTTGACTTAGACAAGTATCCCACATCCTGATTGCTTGCATCACACTCATTTAGGATTGACATCTCTTATACTACAACTGCATAAGAATAATTGAAACTTCTTCCACCTGATCATCATATCATTCCATCTCTTTAATCATACCATATCATCAACCACCACACGAAAATATGAGTTTCACAAACTAACATTAGTTTTGTAGAAAATTACATACACATGCTATCATACACAAAACAAATTAATTCAAAACTCTATTGTGATACATCATTCACACCACATCATTTATCTCCAATAACTATTCTTCAAATACATCACTTAAAATATTTAAAATCATATTATTAATCGGACTCGTTTTCTGAAAAAACATTGACTTTAATTTAAAGATTTCTTTTAAATGTCGACAGTTGAGTTATTTTATTTTTCTGAAAAATAAAACAAATTATTAGATTACATTGCATGCACAAAAAAAAGAATGTGCATGTAAAGAAACGATAAGTATAACAGTAGATATCATCATAAATAGTAGCAATAATTTTTGAATAAAACTAACATTTATCATTTTTTCATGCATATACCGTCTTTGGTGCATGCAATGTTTAAAACATAAAATTCCATTCAGATTGATTGAATGGACTTGACAAAAAAAAATGATTGAATGGACAATTGGATATTAAAGTTTATTTTGATCAATGATGATATGTTATTGTTCAATTTTTTTACAAAAATGATTTTCTTAAGAGTGGTAAAAATTTAGGAATGGAAGAGAACCTCAAATTATGATAAAATAAAAATCTGAATCAATAGCAACATAATATCTACAATAGCTTGTGAAATTTAGCATTTTAGACTAAATGAATAAAAAAGAAACTCCTTAGAGTTTGTTTACAATAGCTTGTGAAATTAATGCGTACAATGGTTTAAAAATTTTTGAATTTGTATAAAATACAATTTCAATTTATAAGTAAAACATAAGCAACATATTAGAAAGAAAAAAAATAATGAGATATTTGATTAGAACTAGTTGTTTAAAATCTTATGTGTGGATAGATAAGTTTGAATAAACTTAAAATTGAATATTTTACAAATTTATTGAAACTAATCTAAGTTGTTATTCCTTATCTCCAAACACAAATTTATATTATTTTTTCTTTCGATTTATTACCATTTTATTCTATAGATTTTGCAACTCCAATGAATTGGAAGATAGATCTCAAAACCCACCTATCTATAGCTCACATCAATCCACACCTTCCAAAACACAATGTCGGGGTGCGTTGGGTGTGCAAAAGCACTGGGTCTTCTTTATTTATGTATTATTTAATACACAAAAATCTAATATTTATTATTTATTTATTTCCATGCGTACAATGGTTTAAAAAAATTGAGAACTGCTACTTCTATTATACGATTTGCTGTTTCAGCAGTAAGATCTTTCTCTTCACCCTGAATTACTCTGCGTCTCCTTGCATCGCTCTCTGTTGGGTCTGCACAGTTTACTTATTGAACTGTGACTTCTCGAAGCTCCCCAAGTACCTCTTCAGTAGTGGGGATGGGGGGAGGAGGGGGAGGGGTAGCTTCCGCAGAGGATAATGTTCGTTCAAGCGGAGGCCATCTTGACCTTGAAGTTTCAGATAATTCCGGTCTTGGGGAGGGATTTTCTCTCCACATAAGGGAAGATTGTCTGGGAGCTTCGTCCCTCCTGTAGTATGGTCTCACAGATCTTTCTCTGTGACTGTTGTAAGATTTTGATGGTGCTCTTCTATCTGCTGATGACTCTCGGCCATGATACCCGATATCAGATAGGCGGTGGTGCTTGTGCCATTCCTCATCCAGCTGTCTCTTACTTGAAAGCAAGGAACACCGAGAGGGGGATTGGGAGCATTTGGGGGTTCTATTAGGTTCAGAATAGCGGGTTCTATTGAAAGAGTGATTAGATGAATCTCTTCTAGTCTCATGGTGATTAGGAGATTCTCTTGGTGGTAGGAAGTTGTCAGTTGGAGTGTAGTAGTTCATTTTGGCTTGTACTTGGTCCCGTGATAGAGAGTGGGGGTTTGGTGCTTCCTTCAAGTCTCTTAGTGCTGTATAGCCGGGACAGTTTTTCTTCTCATGAGATAATCGCAGACAGTGTGTGCAGTGGCTCTTTAGATTTTTATACTCTAGTGTCACAAAAGCTTCGCTACCATCAGGAAATTCAACAATAGTTTCCTTTGTCAGTGGTTGTAGTCCATTTATCATGACTTTGAGTTTTATTGATGCAGTGGTAATCTCCATATCGAGGAGTTCTCCTAGGTTTTCGCCGATTAGTTGGAGCATAGCTGGTTGCCAGAAGTGTTTGGGGAGGCCTTGTACCTCGATCCAGAAAGGAATTTGCGAAGGAAAGGTGTCCGAGATAATTGGCTCCCATCTCTGCAGAATTACCATCCATTGGTCGTAATGATATGGTCTGTTGTCAAGAACCTTTTGCAGGTCTTCCTCGAATTCGAATGTAAACTGGAAGCAGCCTTTTCCGAGATCTGACCCTGAGGCTTTACCTTTTAGGTTCTAGCGGTTTGCGAGGAAAGGGAATAGGGTCCAGAGACGTTGGTTTGATGGGTTTGTAAGTCTTCCCATCAGAGTGAGAGCATTAGCTTCAATTAGGGCTGTTGTATCTAGGGTTGGTGCTTTTTGGCGTTTCGGAGGGGGGAGAGAGAAACCAGTATCAATATCTTTTCCTTTCAGGTGGTGAGGGATTCTTGACGCCATTGTTTCAAAGAGACACCCGTAGGAGGAGGAAAAGAACAGGGGGTAGGGTTACTCACCAGAGGATGAGATTTTTAAACAGTGGATCAAGGTTTAAACAGGAAGTAGAGTAGTACAAAGCAAGCTAGTTAAGGGAGAGAGCAGTCATACCAAAGTTTGCGTTGGTGGTAAGGAGATAGGCATGAATGGGCGTCGCTGGAGAGTATGAGGCCGGCGGTTTACAGAGAGGCAGACGCCGGAATCATGTGGGGGTCCAGCGGTACAAAGCATCATTCACACGGACCGCAGGATAATTCCTTTTTTAGTATCAAAGGCTAGGTGAGATCCAGTTCAAATTGAACTTCATGCTTCTTTCAGTTGACTTTGGGACTCTTGCCTGAGAGCGTTTGAATTTGTTAAAACCTTCCTTTTCACCAATCTTACTACACCCACTTTATTAAAATGAAAATCGAAAAATACAAATCTATTATAAAAAAAAATATCAACATATTATCTACAATAGCTTATGAATTTTGTAATTTAAAAAAAAGAGGGATAAAAAGAGAGCCCAGATATAAATTAAAGGTCAAATTGCAAATAATCAAAAACTTGTATTGCCTTTCTCCTTTATCCACTCGTTCGCCCGGCCAAAAAACCTTGCTAAAACCTTCTTCACTCACAGTCTCTGCCTCTGGTGAGATCTCGCCGGAGAGATATAAAAATGTCGTCTTCCAGAATATTACTAGTCGGAAATACAATTTTCCGGCCTCACAAGCCCTCGTTTCCCCTCTCTTTCAATCGCTTCCCGTCTGTTGTATCACTCCGCTACCGATGCTTCTCCAGTGACGCCGCCACCGCAGTAGCAACCACCGTGGATTCGGATTTATCGTCTCCTCCTCCTCCTCATCCATGGCCAGAGTGGGTAACTTTCGTGGATCGTTTGAAGACGAAAGGATATTTCACCAAAGACACTGAAGATGATACGGTTTACCAGGAGATAAATCTAGTTAAAGATGCTTGTCTCAGTTTTGCTCGTGATCGATACGACGTTCTCAGGTATACAATTTCTCGAATTTTATCGATCTTCAGTGTTGAGACTGATGTTGTTGTTACTCTCTCTCTTCTTGATGCAGATCCTTAACATCGGGAGATGTACAAGCTCTTGTGGAGCGTGGATGCCCTAATCTCTTCAGGAAAACTGTGAATTCATCTAAAAGGATTCGAGCTCATGTTCGATTAGACGAAGGAGATGTATGTAATGTACCCTTGTTGCATTTAGAGCTTGAGTTAGAGAGATCTTAACCCATAAGGAAAATGTTTCCTTTTTTGATATAGGTTTGTGGTTCTTGTGATCTTCGTAGCTCGTGTGATAGAGCTTATGTGATACTTAAGGATACAGAAGCTGATGCTCGAACTGTTGATGTTATGCGTTTGCTGTTGTTCAATGCGCTTGATTCGATTGTTATCTCTCGTGGTGAGATTCCACCTGGTAAAGAACTTATTCACGAGTCTGCAAGAAGACTTCTTTTAGAGTTGGTTGAGTTTAGTGAGAAGCCTCTAAGTCCTGCCTTGCCAAAACCTTCTTCCAAGGAATCTTTGGCTCCAAAAGAGAGGGCTTTTAAATCGAGGAATGATGAGCCGCCTTCTCAGCGTGTGGCTTTTAAATCGAGGAGTGATGACCCTTCTCAACGTGTGGCGTTTAAATCGAGGAACGATGAGCCTTCTCAACGTGATCGACCTCATTATAGTGCAGATTGGGCTTGTCCCAAGTAAGTTATTTCTATTGAATGATTAGCTTTGTATGCCTTGTCTCTAGAGAAATTGGACTGATTCTTTATACACTGTGAATCCATTTTTTAGTTTCCTAAGCTCTTGTCTTCTAGATAATATCGTATCTCAGGTTGCAATAATGATGTCAGAACATTGGTTTGAGATATTAGTGTTTTTTCAGTAAATTGACTTAATTTTTGGGGGTTTCTGCTTCTTTGTTCCTCTACAGATGCGACTTTGTGAACTTTGCTAGAAATGAAAGATGCCGAGAGTGCAATGAAGTCGCTGACAGACGACCTGTTGCTGCTGTTGTCAAGGAAGGTGACTGGCTATGTCCTGAGTAAGTCTATATCTGAAAAATTATCAGTTTCTTTCGAAATCAAAAGTATATCACACCCTCATTGGTTATTTCCTTGCTGACTCCACAGGTGCAGTTTCTTAAACTTCACAAGAAACCAGAGCTGTCTGAAATGCAAAGCAAAGGGACCAAAGAAAACTTCAATGGTGAATGTTGTTGAAATGAAAAAAGGAGACTGGAACTGCACTGGGTAAGTTTCCCTTACCTCTCAAAGCCTTTACAGTATCATCTTTATTTTGCTTTTATGTCTTCGCGTTTGTTTAAGATCATCAGCTGTATCTGCCCCTTAGTCTTTATGTTCATTTTTTTCTGTCTGCTAAGGACTGAAAGTGTATAAAGGTCATGGTATCTTCTATCTTTGCTCGATTGCTCTGTACTGATCAGATTGCTTTGTATGTTTATTCTCAGGTGTGGATATATGAACTTTGCTAGCAACAAACAGTGTCGACAGTGCCGAGAACAACGTAACAAGACACTAGCAGAGCCCGGAGATTGGGAATGCCCCTCGTGCGTCTCACTTTCTCTCCCAGTTTCTTATTTAGTAATTTGGTATCTTCATATCCTAAACCGAACATTCTTGTTCCCATTGGGTCATGTTAATTTTGCAGATGCGACTTCGTGAACTTTAGGAGAAACGATGCTTGCAAGAAATGCGAGTGCAAACGACCTAGCGAAGCCAATATTGATCAAGAAGACCATACATGGAAGCGACCCGCCTTGCTGTAAACTTATGCTTATGGACTTACCAGATTTACAGCGTGCTACTTCCTTTCAACTTGTTACAATTTCTTCTTCTCTTCGTTGAGTTCCCAAATTTCCAAACATAAAAACAATTTTGCAGTAGAAAAATGGAAACGTAGTTTGTAGTCACGTTTATCGTCAAAGCTATTTTATATAGTCAAGTACAAACTATGTTATCTCCAATACAAAACAAGCCATGCTTATACTTCTACATAAGCTTCAGGGCCAAAAAAAAAAAGTGCTAGTTTTTCGTTAGGAGTAGACCTTAGCTACTTACAACGTGAGAGAGACATAAGCTATGCACAAAACAACTGAGATTACGATGAGATCTGATTCATCAGTTAGCCTCCATTTGAAATTTCACCTTCAGATTCCTTTTTCCCTCTTCTTTATCTTCCGAACCATGTTCCTTGAGACATGATTTTGGTGATGGAACGGACTTTTGAGGCTCCTGAGACAAAGGAACTTCGTTTACTTCATTGTCTTCGTCAAAAGGGTCGAGGCGGTACGTAACTTTACACCATCCTAGTCTAAACTTTTTGGTCCTAGCAAATTGATAAGCCGTCACTGCATCTATACTCTGCATGAATACTACTTTCGCAGAGCTTTTCTCTGGGCTTACATCAGTTCTTGAAGCATCTATTTTCCCAAACACACTGAACCTCTTCAACACTTCTGATTTGGATGGGATATCCCCATGTCTACTCAAGAACTTCATTCTTAAACATTTTGGATTAGCCAGCCGCATATCTTTCATCAGGTGTAGATTCAGTGGTTTATCAGTAGAGATAGATTGTTGGGCTGCTCTCTTCTTTCTCTTGGAGTTACGTGCAGATGCTTTGTTTCGACTTTCTTTCCTTCTGACACCAATGGATCTGACATTATCAACTGATCTCATCTGGCTTTCAACAATTGTTGCAACATCCAAATCTTGTAATTGTTCTGCAGGTGTAATGCCTGCATCATCATAACTGAATTCTTTGTTTGAAGTGCCTGAAATATGTAGCGAAGTCTGTCCTACCTCCACATTATGCGACTCCAATGCATCGTCAGACCAGTTCCCTTGTGTTCCATGAAAACTCTTCCTATCTAACGACTGCTCGTTCATGGACTTGGCACTGAGTATAGAGCTATCAACCTTGTCTCTTGGGTTAGCATATGTTTTTCTCATTGAACAAGCTAGAGTATGACAGGCTCCCGGAACAACAAAAGAAACAGGCTTTGCCAAATATGCCTTGTCGTTACTCGCATCAAGCAAGGGTGACGACTGTATTGCGGATGTCACAGCTGTATCAACCAAACCAATGATGTCATCATTAGTTTCAATCATAACATCGGAAGGTTCTTCTAATACAGCAACTGTTGGTCGAGCAGTGTTAGTGGTGTCTTCCTCTATCATATCTTCAACAACAGGTTCTGAATTCAGTAAGCAGACACTGTGCTCAACTTGACACCCTCTACTCTTGGACTGCTGACCATCGTCTTCATGAACAGCTGGCCTAGTTGTATCAACCAAACCAATGATGTCATCATGAGTTTCAATCATAACATCAGAAGGTTCTTCTGATACAGCAACTCTTGGTCGAACAGTGTTAGTGGTGTCTTCCTCTATCACATCTTCAACAGCAGGTTCTGAATTCAGTAAGCAGACACTGTGCTCAACTTGACACCCTCGACTCTTGGACTGGTGACCATCATCTTCATGAACAGCTGTCCTAGCCATAGTTTCACAAGCTCGCATAGTGCTAGAATAAGAGTTAAGGTTCCTCGTATTCCATGTGCTAGAATAAGAGTTAATTCGAGGGTTCCTCGTAATCCATGTGCTAGAATAAGAGTTAATTCGAGGGTTCCTTGTATTCCATGTGCTAGAATAAGAGTTATCAACAGACTGGTCAGAAGAATAACAATGGATATCCTTCGGCAATGGACTCAAATCTCTACTGTTTTCCACGCCTTCATCCAAAGTCTCAGGAAACATATAATCCAGGTCCACGCAATACATCGTGTTTGAGGGATCAAGGTACCAATCTGATTCTTCATATCTGTCCATTAGTTTTGCACCTGTACACATATTCACAGAATCATTTAAGAATACAAATCACAGAACTATCTGTCACTCAATACTTCATCTTGATCAAGTCTGAACAGACTACAGAGCATATAAATATAACACTCAAATCTGGCTTTTTAAAGTTCCTCTTAAACTAATCGAACGAAACAGTATCAATAGCTCTAAAGCATATATATAGAGAACAACACCAAATGTGTCTTCTTTCCCAATTGAACTGAGCATAAGCATAAGTAGTAACACAAGAACAACAAAACCCAAAACAAAAAACGAGAATTTTCACACTTACTTGCTCTAATCTCCTCATAGACAGATTCAGAACGCTTAAAATCAACAGCGTATCGCCGAAAACTAAGGATCTGAGCGCTCGAACAATTAGTCTTAGCTAATCTCCGTAGAGGCAGCTGTATCGAAACGGCCATATCTCGAACAAAACACAGAGCCGAATCAGATGAGTTTGGAAAACACGGTAGAGAACTTTCACTATCGAAGTACGGCGATTCAATAAGCGGCTGACACGGACACCATAACCCAAACGAGATATTCCAAAAGTGAGCTCGCAGTGCTCGGTTCACAAACCGACGAAACCTCCACGAATCTGAAACCAGGGCTCCGAAATTACGATCGAAGCTTCGAATACATGGCTTTGGAACGTAGCGCGGCTCAATTAGGCCGAAGAACGAGACTAGAATTCCAACCGGTACGGATGGATTAAGAATCTGACCCGGAATCCATGTATCTGAATGGCTCAGGCTTACCCAAACTAGCTCCCCTTTCTCCCACATCTTCTTCTCCGATGAAATTAGGGTTTAAAGCTTTCTCTTTGATACCATCACCGTGACAAGACAAGAGAGAAGAAGTTGTAAAAGCTGTGTCAGTGTGTAGTAACGTCTCTTCTAAAAGCTTTTTGTAATTTAATTGAATTGCACTTCATGCTGTTTCGGACTCTAAGTAACCAACTAATCGCCGTTTAATATACGTTTTCCTGTTTTTATATTACTAGAGAGAACTTCTCGCCGTTTTCATTTATTCCGCCGTTGAAAACCACAAAAGCCGCTGCTCAGATCAGTTCGGTGCTTCAATGGCGACGGCGACGACGGTGAATATCAAACTTTCTCGATCAAATCGTATCTATCGCTCTTCCGTATGTATCGAATCTCTCTCTCTTATGATCACGATATCAAAGACGATTATGAATCTGAAATCACCGGTTTTGAATTATTGACTCAGGAACCAGTGGAAGGAAGAATTGTGATAAAATCTGCGACTTCGATTTCTCATCAAGCGATACGTTTATCCGTCAATGGATCAGTCAACTTGCAGGTTTCATATTCTCTCTCGATTAAGCCTTTGTTCGATTTGGTTCCTTTTTTAAAAAAAAAATCTCTTCCTCACTCTTTACAGGTTCGTGGAGGATCAGCTGGAGTTATTGAGTCTTTCTATGGAGTCATCAAACCCATTCAAATCGTGTAAGCATTTGTTTCCTCTATGGTTCTTGAATTGATTCGTTAAATTACTTGAGCTTAGGCAAAATTATTCAAATTTGGCCACAGCAAGAAGACAATCGAAGTTGGATCCTCTGGTAAAATCGCTGCTGGAACTACAGAGGTAACAACAGAGTCACATTGAGTGAGAAAGCTAAGCTCTAGATACCAATCCTCTCTGTGTGGTTGTGTTTGTTGATGTAGATACCATTCTCTTTTAATCTGAGGGAGCCTGGGATTGTAGAAAAGTTATATGAGACCTTTCATGGAACAAATATTAACATCCAAGTCAGTAAATTTTGATCATTTTCTTTTTTTTGTAAAGAGTTTTAGATTTTATTTCATCTGAGGATTGGGGAAAAATTGATGCAAAATCTGTGATAGTATCTACTAACTGTAGATATACCACGAGGATACTTGCACAAACCTTTGTCTGCAACGGTGGAGTTTATTATTGAGAGCAGTAGAGGTACCTTTGTTTTTGACCGACTTCATTGGTGTTTTCTTGGATAAACTTGAATTGTTTTGTGATGTTTTTTTTCCTTGGTTTTTTTTTGGTTGAAGTTGATCTTCCCGAGCGGCCAATTCCTCCGGAAATGGTCATCTTCTACATTACTCAAGACACTCAGAGACATCCGTTGCTGCCAGAGATTAAGACAGGTTTGTTCTTTCCAACATCTTCACTCCAAGTTGGTGATTTCTTGATTTGTTGATGAGAGAACTAATAGGACTATTGATCTCACAAGGTGGTTTCCGAGTTACTGGAAAATTAGCCACCCAATGCTCTTTGCAGGATCCACTCAGTGGCGAGTTAACAGTGGAAGCATCTTCAGTTCCTATTACTTCTATCGACATTCACCTACTCCGTGTCGAGTCGATAATTGTAGGGGAAAGGATTGTCACTGAGACCTCTTTGATTCAGTCTACACAGGTGTTAACTATGACCATTTTGGTTTGTTTATGTAACAATCGTAATATCTAAATGATTTGCTAATTGAGTACCTGTTCAGATTGCAGATGGAGATGTGTGCCGTAACATGACTTTACCCATTTACGTTGTACTTCCTCGGCTTCTGATGTGTCCTTCCGTTTTCGCAGGGTAAGTTTCTTTGCTTCATTTTCAATAAACCTAGGCAGATGATCGAAGCAAATGAATCTCTAACTAGTATATACTATCTAAACTGCGATATTGATGTTCATTCCTGTCTTTGTCGAACAGTCCCTTCTCGGTGGAATTCAAGGTCTGCCTCACCATAAGTTTCAAATCAAAGCTAGCCAAAGCACAACCGAAGTCAGATCCAACTGCCCCACGACTATGGGTGAGAAAGAATCAATATTCCTTCTTTCTTTTCTTCTCTTCGCTTATGATTTGGATCATATGATAAACGATTCATGTGAGATTTTTCAGATGGCACTGGAGAGATTACCACTGGAACTTGTAAGGACAAAGCGAGATCAGTTCAGCTGCTAAAGAACAAGCTAACATATCAGGTGAAGGCATGTTTCTTTGTTAGTCATACGCATACACTTGGAATTGGAGTTGTAGAGCAAGCCAAATTTAAGTGGTTTAATCGTGTCTGCGGATTAAAAAATACGATTTTGTTACTCTGTAGACCAATATGTTCCTACTACAACACCAAAGGCTCCAAATTAATTCTACTATGTTTTCAAAAGGGAAAGAATGGCTCGAAACACAGAAGGGGTTAAAGAGATGATTTTAACCCAAAAACAAATTGAATCAAATGAATATGAACAATGTACATGTGTGCTGTTATATACATAACTAGATAACCACAGTGATCGTTAAAAGAACTAAAAAAAAGGCCAACAAAGACTTTATCTCCTGTATCTTACAGCCAACGGCCACTCTGGTGAATTCGGGTGAAGAGCTTTGAGCAAAGCCACAAACTTCAGTGCATTCTCTATGCTGCACCACTTGAGCTTCCACGTAACTGAATCCACTGTTTTGGTTTCTTTGATCTTCAATGACACAGTAGTTCCTTGCGATTCAACAATCTGAACAAATACAAAATTCAAGTTTGGCATGGAAGTTGATATCTCATCTTGATGAAGTATGAGCTAGCAAAAGAGAAAAAAAGAATGAAGAAACTGATTACCATCTCAGATATAGCAGAAATGGAGCAGCACGAGTCAAGCAAGAAATACGGAGCAGAAGAAGAATACACCGTTCGAGAACTAAGTTCTGTGAAGTCCTCATTGCATATAAAGAGACGCCTACCAGCCACAAATAGTGACCGCCAAAGCCACGGCACTTCTATTTATTTTAAATTAAACAAAAATCTTAGTAGTCAATCAGTGATAGCTCCTATTTGGGGGTTTGGACGCAGTGAACACAATAACACAGTAAACATAGCCATGGAACTGTTCTGCTTCATGATTCATGATGCAGAGTGAACTTTTATCCAAAACATTTATTAAAACAGGGACCCAAAACATTTTCTCTGGTAGGGTTTCCGATGTCATGTAATATAAAACAGAGAAAATAAATAAACGGGAGGGACATGGCTTATCGTGAATACGAATACTATAGTCTAGGTCGCCATTGAGAGCATGATTTGTCCTCGCCGCAAGTTTGCAGAATTATCGACAAAAAATACACTTTGAGGTTTACTTCCACGTTTGGTTCCAAGGGGAAAGATGTAACTTTTCATGAACCATTTTTATCAATATAGGATATCATAGTTAGGCAAGAGAGAATATACCTCCAAGAGTGCTGCTCTGAAAATGGAGAACATTGTACTGGAATATATTCAGCTTCAAACCTCCACATATTTCTTTCTCAAACAAGTCCACCTGAATATTCTCCAGACTGCCATTAACATGGAAGAAGACATTACGACAGCAAAAATTTACATAGCCGACTCTGAGTTGAAAGTTAAATAGCCTACCTTTGCAAAGAACATTGAAACTCTGCAGCATGGGAATCAGAAACTTGTATGAACTTGAGTAATTCTGTTGTTTTCTCAATGCACTTCGTTACGAAAATGTATTCTGCATCCTCCCAAAAGCGTAGCCTACCTAGAAGGAAAGAGAAAGGTTCAAGGACATGGACAATGGATAACAAAACCAAATCTACAATGTCGAACCAGAAGAAAAAGACTAACATCACAAACTGAAGTCCTAGACCAACTGAAACGTCTTGCAAATCCTTGAGTTTATGGCAACACCGTACACTTAAGGTTTTTCCTGCAGTCGCCCATCGCCATTAAGAACTCAGCATTAGTAAAAATTATAACGTGCTAGGCAATGAAGACAGCTAATTAGTCTAACCTTCATAATCAGTAGCCATACCCACGAGTAGCACGTACAGCTTGTCTTGGCTACTCAGCAGCAACATTGCTTCCCTGTATTTCAGAATATTGTCAGAAGGGAAGCGAAAATATAACTCATGGTATGATGTGGCTTCTCAAACCAGCTATAAAGCAAAAGCCGAAACTCACAGACGGCTTCTCACTCATCACTCATCTAATACTAAGACTATCGTGTAGTTCTGCAAGTAAATTGAATATTAAGATAGCTTAGCCACACTGAGAAGAATGACATCACTTTTTTCCTTTGGAAGTCGGGAATCAGATATGGATACTAATGTAACCTATTGAAGGGGACTCGCATGTACTATGCTTTACCTATAAACTACAACCATACAAATTGAACAATAACTCACCGTTGCTTGTATGTGGAACCTTCCTTTAGTATAAGATCACAACTCATGTACATCCTACAAGTTTCTTGAGGACTGGAATCTGACAGATTAGCTGAAAAATATTCCTCTACTAAATCGCTTTTTCCTTCAAGTGCTCTTTCAGTCCCCAAAAATCTAATATTGCTATTACTAGTACTACAAACTGCTGACAAACTTCCCCGCAAATGATCAAAAATAAACTCATCTTCACCGGAATCACTGATTTCTACATCATTCCTGAGAGATGTCTCTCCACTAAGAATGCAACTTTCCTCTTTCTGCAGAGAAATGAATATTTTTATAGGTTTCCTTTTCCTTTTCTCAACCAAATGGTAAATCTGATTAGCACCAGAATCAAGGTCACCATGCAATCCAGAAACGTTAGTAGTATTCTCCTTCCCCGAGTCATCTGTCCTCAAAGTTTTACTTATGCTACCATTCTTCAGTTGAGAATCAAAAGAGCTTGTTCCGTTTGTTTCAGATCCAGGAATCTGCTCCCTGAGTCTATTCACATTAAAAATATCTGTAAACCTCCCCTCTTCATGATTTGAATACTCAGACTCAGAGTCATAGTTACCATCTTCACTGCAGCTACTTGTGGTATCAGATGATGCCACTGAAAAAGAATCTGCAGACAACTGCAAGATTTCTTCCACCAAGTTATGACGTCGATATAAGACATCTTTCTGATAATGAGGGGGTGACCCAGGATATGTAGATCCCGTCATATCCTGGGTTATAACCAATGTTGACATGTTTCCATTTTCAGCTAGTTTCTCGCTAACAAGTGTTGTAGGAAATAGGTTGTTTGGTTCAACTGACAAAGTTTCCATCTCATCGTGTAAATAATCCTGATGCTTCTGATTTCGATCTGTACTTTGAAGGCTTAATGAAGAGATGTCATTAGTTATCTTTTGTTTCTCATTACCTTCATCGTATTTCATATCATCCACACCAGTATTATGATCCACACATGAACCATTGCCTTCTAAACGTTTCCTATAGCTCTTAGCTCTTGGAGCATGTAAAGACCCAGGTGCATATCTCGGTGTTCCACCACGATACCTTGAGGTTTCTTTAATCTTTGTACAGTACTTCTTTTCCAAATTGATACCCGGATCCGCAAATTCCTCTAGCGAATGATCCATCCACTCCTTGAACTCTCGCAACCACAGAACATTACGTTCTTTCTTCAGGTTTTCAACTTTACTGATAAGACCAAATATTTCGGCTTCTTGATCAGACTTCACATTCTCTTTGTTCTCGTGATCACATGAAGCTGACTCTTGGTCAGAATTCACATAGGTGCTTTTTTCCTCACTATCAATAGAAGCGAGACGGCAGATCTTTTTCTGTTAAAGGTTAAAACAGAAACATAATAAGCTTTTGATGATTATATATCAAACAAAACAAACCAAGACAATGAAAATCACAAATAAGAAGTGAAATGAGATATGTCCTGTGGCTCACAAATTTCTATAGAAAGCCATACCACAATGCCCAATTTCTTAGCTTGAAAATCTAATTTATTTTCATTTTTCTGAATTCATTATCAAGCAGGGAAAGGGTGGCTTCAAGCAAAGGAAAATAATCTATATGTGCGAAAGTATATATGAATGGACTTGCGGCTGCTTACCTTTATTCTACTACACCTTCCTTCTTCATTTGCTTCCTCTCTAGCTGGAGAATAGAAACCGAGACTGGCAGGCTCACTCTGCCTGTGGGCTACAATGATGTGCCTCTTCCAAAATTCTCTAGTTCCTATATGTTTACCATCTAGCTTCAACTGAAAATCCGTACAACACAAGAAGCGATAAAATCAAGCACAACCCCACATGATGCAATATCTGTCTTCTCAACAAGATCTCAGGGTCTCTAAAACAAGAATATTAAAAACTAAGCTTACATTATCTGGAAGAGCAATGTAGCTGAAGACATGTGCCCTGTAACATCGAGCACAACACAGTGGATTTCCTTCTAACCACAATTCTTTAAGGGCTGAAAGACTCCAGAGGAACTCCAATTCTGAAAAGTTGGAAATAATATTGTAGGAAACATCAAGGCCTTCGAGTGACTTCAAGTTCTCAATCCCACGCAACGTAGTTAGAGCATTGTTTCTCAAAACAAGTTTTACAAGACGACATGATACCTGCATCGTGCAAAAACCAGAGTAAACGTTTCAACTCCGATACATGATTTCAGAATTACACCATCATACTCTCCCACTATGGAGACAAGCTAGGCAGTTCAAATAAGGAACTATAAGTATACAAACTTCAAGGGAAATGTACTATAACACTCATCCTCATCTTACAACCGTAGGTGTTGAGTAACATTGGATCAAAAAAATAGTAAAACCAATGCAATGATATGCTGAAGATTGACGTTTCCCACCTGACTCAAATGAGAGACTGTTCTAAGATGATTGAAACCTAGATCAAGGTGCTTCAATTTGGTGCATCTCCGAAGATTATCCACTTTTGCAAACTTGTTTCGACTCAAATCAAGAGACTCAGCAGCTGGCAGAAGCTGCAAGGACTCATCCATGAGCACAAGACGGTTACAGGCACAAGATATGACCGACAACTTATTCCACTCTGGCGAATTCGTTATCTCGGAAATTCTACTCGCAAACACATGCCGCAAAGCATCCTGTATCAAATGAGAATAACAGTGTTCAATTTCTCTATACAACCTAAAGCAGCACAAAGGAAGTAAGAAGTAGGAAGCAAAACTGACAGTGGAGTTATGGCAGATGATCTTTTCCAAAGTGTGGCGGAGCTCAAGCAAGCCTTTGGCCGGAGAAGTAGACAAATCACAGCGGCGAAGTTCCAAAACCTTAAGCCTACCGAAGGGAATAAGAGAGAGAGGAGTGGGATCACGAGCAGGCGAAGGAAGCGTGGAAACGACCTTAAGTGAAGTGAGGATACGGAGCATACGACGGAGCTGCTCGAGAGCGCGGTAATCTCCGAGATCGGAAACGTAAGCGCGAAGGTAATCAACAGGAGCGCCAGAGAGCATGCGCTCGAGCTCACGGAGAGACTCGAGACGGAGATGGAGATAGTGAAGACCAGCGGGATTAAGCTTGAGAATCGTGGTTTCTTCGAGAAGAGACTCGGCTTCGTGTTCTAGAAACTTCTGTAACTTCTCAATATAGCGATCTCCCGTCACAATTGCCATTGAAATCGGGGGAAATTGAATTGAAGCTTCTCTGGGAACGGAGTGAAGAAACGTCGAGGAGATGAGGAGACGGAATCGAGAGAGAGATAGGAAGGTCTAGAGAGCGTAGGAGAAAGGAGGTTTTGGAGGGATAAAGATAGAAACCGCCATGGCTGATGCAGAGAGAGAGAGAGGAACAAAGGAGGAAAATGGAATACGAATGATTGGAGAAACAAAATTAATAAAAAAAAATTAAAGGAAATTAGGAAAAAGATAGTTTAAAGGGTAATTTTGTCTTTTTGTCACATGCATCAGATTTCAATAAACCACCTGGCTGACATGCCCTTTCAAGAATCAAACAAACCTGATGATATGTCGTAAAACTACTTTTTTTTTTTTTTTCCTTTGTTAAGTCCTCTTTTGTATTCATTTAAAAAAAAAGACTCTTGCTTAACAGATGTGATAGTCTTTTTGATTAATTTCTTCCGTTGGCCGTAGACCATATACGATCATATAATTTTCAAAAAAATATAAAATTCGATCGGTTAACAATAATTAGACACTAAACCGGGAGGAAATGCTAGTAAACCAAGTTGCATAAAAGATGAGAGAATTAAGGGTTGCATAAACCGGGAGGAAACTGACTGTCACATGATCACATCGGTCGGTCAATATGAACGGCATCTCCAAGACTCCAACTGATTGCTCCTTCATTTATGGGTTGTCCTTTGACTTCGGTATATTTTTTTCTCTGGCTTAGTCCTGGTTATGGCAGATGTGTTCGTTGGCTTTTCCTGAGTCGAGTTTAGTGACACACCCAACACCAACTGTGTCTATTTGACTAAATAAGCTACGAAGACTGTATATTTTGGTAGATATATAGAAGAGAACAAAAATTGGAATCAGTATTGGGTTAATACTATATTTTGTATATTTTTCGACCATAATCGATTTGGCCTTGCCAAAGCAAAACATGGAGCTCCAAAAACTGCACATAGAAACAATCAAGCGCACCACCATAAACAAAAACATAAACCAGTAATTGAGTGAAATAAGTTTAAAAGTTGTGTTGTTAATTACCATAACAATGTGTGGTAGTAATAGCCCAGTGGTAAATCTTTACTAAGAATCAAGTTCTCAACGTCTCTCGAAGCTGGATAAGTTTTACTTTCATCCATAACTTTGTATGTATTCTCTATATACATGGTGTCCTCACCAAATCCCATGGCTTGAGCCAGTTTAGGAACGTCTAGGTAGAACCACGCAAGCGACCTTGGATAATTTACTAGAGTATATACGCTTGGAGTTTCATTTTTCCTAATCACACCAACCACTTCCACATGCATAGCCCTAGAGACATGGTCCTGCTAAAAAGCAAAAAGAAAAACCCATAACTAATCTGTATATGATATCAACATATACAATGAAGGATTGAGAACTTTTTAAGTTTATGAAATGAAGACCAACCTTAGTAACCATTGGGTTGTTAAACTTATACCAGAAGTTCGACAAGAGGCTTTGTTTATTAGCTTTTCTAGACTCATTTGCAGCAGAAACAACTATCCCATTACCTAGAGTTTCTAGAGAATTTTCTTTCCAATCGGAAGGAACCCATCCGCGATTTACTAGAACAGGGGACTTCACACTAGTTACAAAAGGAAGAAGCAAAAACTTTATCAGAGCATGTTAGTCTTGTATAATTGCATTTGAATGCAATCTTATTTATAAGAACATCTATATGCACTTAGTATCAAAATCCAAGTAAAGGAACGTGCAAAATCTGCATCTACTCTAGATGTTGCATCCAAACACATACACAATCAACACCTTAATACATAAGCAACAAGATATTTGAATCTAGATGGCATCTCAGAAAAAACCAGCAGAGGTTGCGACTCAGCAGGTCATCCCGCCGAGACAATCTTTGCCACGCGAATCAAAGACAGCTCACAAAGTGTTATCAGCTTCTTCTACTCAATCCTCTAGGCTTCCTCCTAGAGATCAGAGTAAGAGAACTACCAATAAAAATCATTAATGTCAGGGTTCTGTTGGAATGTTCGTGGCTTAAATAAATCAATAAAACATTCCATTATCCATAAATGGATTGAAGATCAGAGGTTTCATTTTGGTTGTCTCCTGGAGACAAGAGTTAAAGAGAGGAAAGTAGAGAGGTTGTGTACTAAGCTGTTTAAAGACTGGTCTGTCTTGACCAATTATGAGTATAATCGGAGGGGTGGGATTTGGGTTGTGTGGAGTAGTAAAGTGAGGCTTACGCCTTTTTATAAGAGTGGTCAACTCATCACCTGTTCGGTGAAAATAGAGGAGCTGGAGGAGGAGTTTTTCTGCTCTTTTGTCTATGCGTCGAATTCTGCTCAGGTGCGTACAGAACTATGGGCAGAGTTGCGGGATCATTCTTATTCACCTATAATTCGCAGTAAGCCTTGGCTAATCTGTGGTGATTTTAGCGAGACTTTGGATATCGAGGAGCATTCTAGAGTAACTGATACTCTCGTCCTCACTGCGGGAATGCAGGATTTCCAGCGAGTGGTCAACTATTGCTCTCTCTCAGATTTAAATTCCCATGGTCCGCTCTATACTTGGTGTAACAACAGAGAGGATGATTTAATTCTGAAAAAAACTGGATCGAGTGCTTGTGAATGATAATTGGTATCAGGTTTTTCCGCAATCATATAATGTTTTTGAAGCTGGTGGGTGCTCCGATCATTTGCGATGTAGAATAAATCTAAATACTGCTGCTGGGGTAACCAATACAGCTCGCAAACCGTTTAAGTTTGTTCATGCTGTTGCTGATATGGAGGAATTCAAACCACTGGTAGAAGGTTTCTGGAAGCAAACCGAGCCTGTTTTTATGTCTACCTCCTTAATGTTTCATTTTACGAAAAAGTTAAAGGCTCTCAAGCCTTTAATTCGAGGCTTAGCAAAGGATAGGTTGGGAAATCTTGTCCGGAGAGCAAAGGAAGCATATGCTACGCTTTGTCAAAAGCAAGAGATTAATAAAACAAGCCCTTCGCCCCAAGCTATGCATGAGGAAACAGAGGCTTATATCTCATGGGAGCGGATAGCGGTTTTAGAGGAAAAGTTCTTGAAACAAAAGTCCAAACTCCACTGGTTGTAGGTAGGGGATCAAAATAACAAAACTTTTCACCGCGCTGTACTGTCTAGGATGGCTCAAAACTCTATTCGAGAGATACAAAAGCATGATGGGAACGTAACTTCACAAAATGAGGAGATCAAAGCAGAGGCAGAGAGATTTTTTAGGGAATTCCTGCAGCATATCCCTAGTGACTATGCAGGAGCTTCAGTTGCGGAGCTCCAAGATCTATTTTCCTTCCGTTGTTCCGTGGCTGACAAGGAACGGCTAATTTGTCCTGTTTCTGTGGAGGAAATTAAACAAGTTTTATTCTCCATGCCTCGTGATAAATCCCCGGGCCCAGATGGTTACACTGCTGAGTTTTATAGAGCTGCTTGGGAGTTCATTGGTGCAGAGTTTGTTATAGTGGTCCAATCCTTTTTTGTTAAAGGTTTTTTACCCAAAAGAGTAAACTCCACAATCTTGGCTCTTATCCCAAAGAAGTTAGAGGCTGTGGAGATGAAAGACTACAGACCGATCTCGTGTTGTAATGTGATTTACAAAGTCATTTCCAAAATCATAGCTAATAGGCTTAAACTTGTGCTTTCGCAGTTTGTTGAGGGTAACCAGTCAGCTTTGGTGCAAGATAGGTTGCTCCTAGAGAATCTGCTTTTGGCAACAGAGTTGGTGAAAGGGTACCATAAAGACTCTGTTTCTAGCCGATGTGCTATCAAAATTGACATCTCAAAAGCCTTCGACTCTGTCCAATGGTCCTTTGTTGAGAACGTCTTGCTAGCATTGGGTTTTCCCTTGGAATTTATTCACTGGATTATGCTTTGCATCACTACAGCTTCGTTTTCGGTTCAGGTTAATGGGGAATTGGTTGGTTTCTTTGGTAGTTCTCGTGGTTTAAGACAAGGCTGCTCACTCTCACCCTATCTGTTTGTCATAACCATGGACGTTCTGTATAAGATGCTTGACAGAGCAGCAGGATCACGTAAATTTGCATATCACCCGCAGTGTAAGTCCATTGGCTTAACTCACCTTAGTTTTGTTGATGACTTGATGGTACTCTCGGATGGGAAGGTTCGGTCTATTGAGGGTATCCTTGAGGTGTTTGATCAGTTTGCAAAAGGCTCAGGGCTCCGGATTAGTATGGAGAAGTCTACTGTATATCTCGCTGGTGTTGCGGCTTCCTCTCGCGAGGAGATTGAAGATCGTTTCCAATTTGGTGTTGGTCAGCTTCCTATTAGATATCTTGGTCTCCCGCTGGTTACTAAGAGGCTTTCATCGGCTGATTATAATCCGTTATTGGAACACCTTAAAAAGAAAATAGGTTCATGGACAGCTCGGTTTCTTTCCTATGTTGGTCGTATGAACTTAATCATTTATGTTCTCTGGAGTATCTGTAATTTTTGGCTTGCCGCTTTTAGACTTCCTCGAGAGTGTATCCGAGAGATTGATAGGATTTTCTCTACTTTTCTCTGGTCTAGTCCTGATTTAACTTCGCATAAAGCAAAAATTTCTTGGGGGGGAGGTCTGTAAACCGAAGGCAGAAGGAGGTCTAGGCCTCAGATCGTTGAAAGAAGCAAACGATGTTTGTTGTTTGAAGTTAATATGGCGGCTTCTGTCACATAAACACTCTTTGTGGGTTAAATGGTGTCGGATTTCTCTGTTGCGTAAGGACACGTTCTGGTCAATCAAGCAGACTTCTCATCTGGGATCCTGGATGTGGAGGAAACTACTCAAATATCGAGATCTTGCCAAAGATTTTTGCAGAGTTGATGTGCAGAATGGGGCTCAAACATCCTTCTGGTATGACGAGTGGTCTTCATTAGGGAGACTGATTGAGATCACGGGGGAAAGAGGATATATTAACATGGGGATTAGTAAGCATATGTCGGTTGCAGAGGCATGGGACCGTCGACCTAGAAGGCATAGAGCTGTAGACTTGAACTCCATTGAAGAAGCTTTGGCTGCTAAGCAGCGATCACGTTCGAGTGCAGAGGATACGACATTATGGAAAGGGAAGAATGATGTCTATCGTTCAAGCTTCTCTACCAAGGATACTTGGAACCATGTTCGATCCATATCGCCTCCGGTTCCTTGGCACAAAGGGGTTTGGTTTGCCCACGCAACGCCAAAATACTCTTTTTGTGTCTGGCTGGCGACAAGGAATAGACTCTCCACGGGAGACAGAATGCTTCTTTGGAACAGGGGCCTGGCCACGACTTGTGTTTTTTGCAATAATACTCTTGAAACTCGGGACCACCAATTCTTCACCTGCAGGTTTACATCTGGTATATGGGCTAATGTTGCCAAGAAGATCTTTGCAACGAGGTTCTCTTTGGATTGGCAAGCTTTGATAACAACGATATCGGGCTCCTGGAAAGATCGAGTGGAAAGTTTTGTTGTCTGCTATGTCTTCCAAGCTACGGTGCATGCTCTATGGCATGATCGAAACAGGAGGCGCCATGGAGAACCCACAACCACTGCGGAGCAGTTGATCAAATATATTGACAGACAAGTACGGGACCGGATACTCTCGATAGCCAAGAGTGGCGACCGACGCTACGATACTGCTCTGCAGTTTTGGCTAGCATCTCGATATTAACTCTCAACACTATCTAAGCTTGTAGTTTAAAGTTTTTTTTTTGGTTTCTATTTTTAACCTACATGTTGCACTAGTTGTACAAACGCTATTTTTTCTTTGAATCAAATTTAACATTTTATTCAAAAAGATATATATAGTCTATATAATATAGAGATGATATATATAGTCTATATAATATAGAGACTAGATGATATATATAGTCTATATAATATAGAGACTAGATGATATAAGATAGAGATCACAAAGTCCTCACCTATTTGGTTCATTTGGGATTGGTAAAAGAGGTGTAATAACATAGAACCCATTTTTGGAATCTTTAGACTTGGATCTAGGCTTTGGACCAACATAGATCGATCTTTTCACATCGAAAACGCCTTTGCATACAACCCGTTGAAATCCTAACTCATCCACATTCGTCATTGTATTCAGCTTCCTTGGTTTCGCTTCCAAGCATTTTAGTCTGACATCGACAAGTTTCTTGGCCTTGAAACAAAAGAGTGTGAACAAGTTTCTTTAGCAGAACAACACACATATATATATATATATCGGATAGGTTAAAATATAAATGACAATCACAGACCACTTCTGTTTGTTGGGACTTATATGCCTCCCCGATACCGTAGGTAATGGATGCAGCCAAGTACCATAACCACACTGACCCTACTCTCCTCTCTGCAAACATTTTGAAAACAAAACTCCATCTTCATCCTTGAGAATATATATACATATATATATATATATATATCACCAAGATTGAGAGCTTAATCACAAATTGGCTTAGAGAGAGCACACGAGATACTTACTTGCAGGTGGTTTAACCGAAACAATCCATTTGCTCTCAAGGTTGGGAGTTTGTGGAGCAGCAGAGAGATTGCTAGTCGTAGAAAATGAAGAAGACCTGTGACTGTGAGAGATCAACCTCGTTAAAGTCTTAGAGAAGAGTTTTGCCATCTTTGTCTCCTTCAAGATTCTTCTCCTTGTCTCCTCCAAGTCCAAGATTCTAAATCTTATAATGACGACGACGACTCGACGAGTTTTGACCAAGTCTTTATCTAATCTTTTATTTTCTGATTTATAAGCACATGGCACCAACTTATAAAATTATTATCATCTGTGTTGCCGTGTTGGTGGAAATATTTTATAACAACTATCGAAAGAAAAATTATAAACAAACTAGACTTTCAACAAAATCTAAAAGAGCAAGTAAAGTCTTATTTTATTGTTTTTTTATACACATATAGAAGAGTAAAGACAAAAACAGACAGTTTCCAAAATCAAACCCATTCTACCAAAATTTGAAGAAACAAAAGCTAATAACTATACTACTATATATAGTCTATAGGATAGGCCAGAGAAACAGAAAAACCCTTTAGAACCATGAGGTGTCTAAATTGGTCTTAGTGCAGATGATTAGCTGAAGGGAGCTTAGGCATTCAGACATTGTTCTACAATTTATTGTTGACTTGTTGTCTACGTAATAAGGTGATACGTTAATGACCCTGCAAGAAAATAAAAGCAAAACAGAGTACTACATCGATTACTTGATACTACAATTGTAAGATGAACTTTGAGCAAAATTCAGAGAGCATGTAGTCTTATTTTAATGTTTTTTTATACACATATACAAGCGTAAAGACAAAAACAGAGAGCTTCCAAATTGAACTTAAAACTTGCTTTTACAAGCCCAATTATCAAAATCTGAGAAACAAAAACTATGCACTACTATACTATAGTCTCTAGAAGATACAGATACTGGCCAGAGAAAAAGAAAAACTTTTAGAACCATGAGGGGTCTAAATTGGGTCTTAGTGCAGATGATGAGCCGGAGGAGAGAGCTTAAGCATTCAGACATCCATGTGTACAGTCTATTAATGACTTACTGTCTACGTAATACGGTGATACGTTAATATGACCCCGCAAGAAAACAAACGCAAAACAGAATACATATGTTTGAATAATAGATAGTTGATTAATTTCTTCCTGTGGCCGTAAAACTTACATATATGGATCATTAAAACAGGGCTGCAAGTAAACCAAATTGCATAAAAGATAAGAGAAGAATGACTAAGGACTGAGAAAATTCACATCTGTCGAACTGATTCCTCCTTCATTATGGCAGATGTGTTCGTTGGAGTCGAGTTTAGTGACACACCCAACACCAATTGTGTCTATTTGACTAAATAGGCTACGAAGACTGTATATTTTGGTAAGTATATAAAAGACAAAAACAACTAGAATCAACATTGGCTTACTACTATAAATTGTATATTTTTCCAAAAGAATCAGTTTGGCCTTGCCAAAGCAAAACAGGGAGCTCCAAAAACTGCACATATAAACAATCACGCACACCACCATTAAACAAACTAAACAGACATGAACCAGTAATAAGTGAAACAAAGTTGAAGTTATGTTGTTATTTACCATAACAACGTGTGGTAGTAATAGCCCAGTGGTAAATCTTTACTTAGAATCAAGTTCTCAACATCTCTTGGAACTGGATAAGGTTTGCTTTCATCCATATCTTTGTGGTTACTCTCTATATACATTGTGTCCTCACCAAATCCCATGCCTTGAGCCAGTTTAGGAACATCAAGGTAGAACCACCCAAGCGACTTTGGATCATTTACTAGAGTATATATGCTTGGAGTTTCACTTTTCCTAATCACACCAACCACTTCCACATGCATCGCCCTAGAGGCATGGTCCTGCTAAAAAAAAACCCCACAAAACTAATCTATATGATATCATAATATACAATTAACGAGAGATTAGGTACTATTTTTTAAGTTTATGAAATAAATACTAACCTCAAAAATCATTGGGTTGTTAAACTTGTACCATAACTTCGATAAGGGATTTTGTAGAGAAGATATTAGTTTATTAGCTTTTCTTGACTCATCCTCCGCAGCAGCAACAACAACACCAGGATCTAGAGATTCTAAAGACGTTTCTTTCCAATCCGGAGGAACCCATCCGCGATTTACTAGAACAGGGGACTTCACACTTAGTTACACAAGGAAGAAGCAAAAATTATTAAAGCATGTTAGTCTTGTATTTTTCGATTGCATTTAAGTGCAATCTTACTAGTATCAAAATCCAAATAAAGAAACGTGCAAAAATATGCATCTAATCTAGATGTTGGATCCAAACACATACACAATCAACACCTTAATACACAAGCAACAAGATATATCTGAATCAACATGATATTGAGATCACAAAAGCCCTCACCTATTTGGTTCATTTGGGATTGGCAAAAGAGGTGTAATAACATAGAAGCCATTTTCGGAATCTTTAGACTTGGACCTAGGCTTTGGACCAACATAGATCGATCTTTTCACATCGAAAACGCCTTTGCATACAACCCGTTGAAATCCTAACTCATCCACATTCATCACTGTATTCAGCTTCCTTGGTTTCATTTCCAAGCATTGTCGTCTGAAATCCACATGTTTCTTGGCCTTGAAACAAGAGATCGGGTGTGAACAAGTTCTTTAGCAGATCAAAAGATTCAACTCGAAATATATATATATATATAGATACACACAAATGAAAAGAGAACAACACATATATCGAATAGGTTAATATAAATGAAAATCACAGACCACTTCTCCTTGTTGGAACTTATACACCTCCCCGATACCGTAGGTAATAGATCCAACCAAGTACCATAACAACATTGACCCTACTCTCATCTCTGCAAACATTTTAAAAAACAAAAATCCAACAAGATTGAGAGCTTAATCACAAATTTGGCTGAGAGAGAGCACGCACGAGATACTTACTTGCAGGTGGTGTAACCGAAACAATCCATTTGCTCTCAAGGTTGGGAGTTTCTGGAGCAGCAGAGAGATTGGTAGTAGTAGTAGAAGACCTTTGACTGTAAGAGATCAACCTCGTTAAAGTCTTAGAAAAGAGTTTCGTCATCTTTGTCTTCTTCAAGATTCAATCTAGCTATGACGACGACTACGTTTGATTAAGTTATTCAACTGTCATGTAATCATCATAGGTTTCACGAGTAAGGAGGTATAGAAAATTAAAATTATGATGAGTCGAGTACAGGTTGGACCTTTAACACTAGTCGACAGTCTACTGGCATTTAATCTTGGATGAATTCAATTCCAGTAGAATCTAGCTAATAGTGTTATCAGTTCCTATATATGGACCTTATCTTTTTATTTTCTTGGGTCAACTGATTAAGTCTTTATCTAATGTCTTTTTTTTTTTTTGTATTTTTTGAAATAAGCACATGGCCTCAACTCATTATATTATATTATTATCACCCGCTGATATATGGAAATAATTTATAACTATTATTGGAATAAGAATTATAAACAAAGTAGACTTCAACAAAAATCTTGTTTTTATGCGCATATACAAAAGTAAAGACAAAACCAGACAGTTTCCAAAATTAAACTTATAACTTGCTTACAAAGCACATTCTACCAAATCTGAAGAAACAAAAGCTATAACTATACTATATAGTAGTCTACAGGATATAGATACTTAAAATAGCCAGAGAAAAAAAAGGAAAAGCCTTTTAGAACCATGACGGGTCTACATTGGTCTTAGCGCAGATGGTGAGCTGAAGGAGAGCTTAAGCATTCAGACATTAGTGTTCTACAGTCTATTGTTGACTTGTTGTCTACGTAATAAGGCGATACGTTAATGACCCTGCAAGAAAACAAAAGCAAAACAGAATACATGTGTTGATCACACTTGATCACTCTGTAGAAGTGATCAATGATCTTGTAGCTTAGTACCTTTCTTTGCGTTTCTCTAAGAACCGAGCCAAAGATGCTTTGCGCGTTTGCGGTAAACCCACTGTATTGGATCATAGCAATATCAAGCTGACATAAAAATTTGACGACAAAATATTATTAGGTTATCTTAAGACTTCATTGTCAACCTGGTGGAGCCATATTGGAGGCATCGGTTTGGTTGTTGCACGTGGATACTAAGCTCGCCATTTTTTGTGTGGGTACAAGTCCAGTGATTCCGTTGGAAGGAAATAAAGTTGGAGAGTAAGTGGTTGCAGGAGAGTGATGAACCAGGGTTTGAGGTCTAGGCATTGAAATCGGTTTAGCCTGAGGTCCATTTCTGGCTAGCAACATGATAGCTTGGGCCTATGAGGGACAAATGAAGATTTAAGTAGACTACTTTATCAGACTAATGAATCATTCACCTTCTAACTGGAACCAGATAAGAGGTTTTCTGACTTGAGCCTATAATTAATGTTACTAACACACCCACTAACTCTAACTTGTTTCATTGACAGCTTCCAACGTTGAATGTAATTATGTCTATTGGCATGGGGGAAATGGTTACCTTTTCAGGAGATATGTCTTGGTAAACAGATACTGAACCGGCATAAAAGATTGTCAACTGATCAGGTGGTGACCGTGTAGGATTTGATGAACATCTGGAACAAAAAAAAAAAGAGAGTGGAAGCTCGAGTCAACTACGGGACAACTAAAGAAGTTGTGTCTCTACGTAAAGAAGAGGAAGATAAAAGCATTGCGTTCCTAATATTGGTTGGAGCAGGAAAGACTGAAACTGGAGGTGCTATGGTAGGAGATCCTCCCAAAGTTTGGTCGTTCAAGAAACCGTTGATGAAGCTTTTGCCTCCCAAGAAAGTTTTCTTATTCTAGATACCAAACCAATTGCCAAGTTCTTTAACAAGGTCAATAAATCACACTTGATCAATACAGCTTCTTTATATAAGAAATAGCTAGCCTTACCTGAACTGAGCTGTAGTAAGTTCTCCGGCTTTCATCAGTTTCACCACAAGGAAGCAAATGGTCACTGACTGAAGTTCTACAGTACCTGTCTTGATGGGATGTCCCAAAAGAAAGAATCTGAGGAGCAGAACAGCTTTTGCTTGAGAATGACCACTCCATCATACCTTTACTTGGGGCTGAAACATGAGCAAATGTCTCAAGAACACTCATGATCAATGCTAAAGTGGACAACTCTTATCTAAGCTTGAAACGTCGTAGATGATCGAAGGGAAAGATTCATCAACAATGAAACAAATCTGAATAAGCTAACACCTTGGGGAATATAATGATCATACAAATACTTCACAAACACAATTTTTTTTTTTAAAAAATGACTTAAATTCCAAACACTGAAACAAACATGACAATCCCAACTACCTCCAAGAAATTGCACGTTTCAGGATATAAAACAAGACAAGAACTATTAAAGTCCCCGTGGGTAGGTAAATCATTCATCCAAATTTGTAAATTAAGCTATATTTAACACCCAACATGGTTCTAACTTAATCAATTAGTCTACAATTGGAAAGAAAAAAATGATATTAATCAAGTCACAATCAATCTTGGCTTATATTTAAATCATGTATGGATGATGGATCGCATATATTTTGGTTAAACAATTCAACTTGCATTTGTTGTTAAATTCTCAATCGTCAGCCGGTCGCTATTTTAATCCATTCTTTTCCCAACATTTCACGTCTTCGTTTTTAAATTATATATAGAATTCGAGTAGTTTAAATTAATAAAACAATGGCATATAAACTTTTCAAAAAGAGCAGCCAGTGTTTTCATTCTCAATCTAATCATGCTACTTAGACGAAGAAAAAAAAGATACATATAGAGAAAACTGCTCATATACCATTTTTTTTTTTTTTTGGGACAAACAAACTGCTCATATACCAATATATTGATTTCGTAAGAAACAACAAAAACAAAAAAAAACAGCATCTATATTGTCGGCTGTTAGAAGAAGAAAAAAATATATTTTCAGAACACTGATCGATCAACACCAATAGGCAACAAATTCACGAGTAAACGTATGAGTTTTTAAACAATCGATGACCAAAAACATGCTTTCATCGACAGATCGACTACGTAAAACAAATTATAAGTTCTGGCTAACCTAATATGTTTCTTTTTTTCGTTTCCCGAGAGACAACATGAAAATAGAAGTCCCAAGCAAGGACGTAAAAGTTCAAGCTTCAACAAGACAACCCCCAAAAAAAAACCTAATGGAGTACGTCCTTAACGATAAAGTGTTCCATAATCAAATCAAAGCTATGATTTATAAGTACTCATAATGAGAGGATTTGGTAGAGGAATTTTACCTAAATCTTGGTTAGTTTCCTCTTTCACAGTTTTCGGATATAGATTTGATCCAACCCCGAGAAAATCTCTCTCCATCACGCAAATCGTTGAGAAACCAAGAAACGATTAATAATCTTTAACCGGAGAGAAGAGTCGCCGGATCGGAGAAGAGATCAAGAAATGATAGAGAGAATATAAACGACTAAAAAAGACTTTGGAGAAAAAAAATGAAAAACGTGAGTTGAAGTTACATACACCGCCGATTATATAATTTAATTTTCTCCTAATAATATACAAATCATCCCATGCGATATATACTATATCTAAGGTCTGCTTTCCTGTTCCGGAATAAAGACTTCCAATATTAGAAATTTAATCATTGGACTCTGAAATCATATTTTAATTAATTAATTTATTTATATTTCAAGTATACTAAAGCTTAAAGCTGCTGATAAACCAATTATAATATGAAACGTTCTTCTTAAATTCAAAGAGGGCAAACACGAAGTGCATTGACTCATTCTCTACTACACAACATGGTAGTAAATTAATTATGTAGTATAATACCATAAATAATATGTTTAGACAACTGTTAAAATATTAATCTTTTTTTGTCGAGAGTTCAAGTTTCAACTACCTCTTTTCAATTCTGTAATTTCTTATATGTGGTTGCCAATTAACCATTTGAGCGCAAAGGTTACGGGCTTCTGGCCCAAGTCATTCCATTTTAAAATTGTTTATACATATGATGGTGTATAAGAATTTAACCAACCAAGGTGGTGTAACAGAGTATAACGTATACAAAGAAAGAGTTAAGAGAAAAAAGTATGGGGTTGAGCAAGTATGTCCGCTGCACTGTTTCTCTCTCGGTTGACATGATCAAGAAATGAGTTGGGTACCTTTGACATCAAGTATCGTATAATAAAGATCCCAATAAGGACATTGGACTTCTCCTCCGTTAATTAGAGTGGTTAATTAACACTTTATTGCCGCTTTCAAACCACATATATCGCAGACCATGCATGAGTCCACACCATTTAAAGAACATGTAAAAACCAAATTTCGGCTTGTAACGGACTAGTTGAGGCGTGTTGTTGTGCATAAACCGCCAGGAGAACATGCCCATTACTATATATCTAATCAGCCAACATATACTTGTAAAAGAACGACCATGAACAAATCTACTATTAAAGTTACACTTAAGCCATCCAGTTGTAAATGCGGATGAGGCAATAATAAAGTGCAGAAAATAAAGAACACAAGAACTTTGTTAACGAGGTTCGGTTTTTCCTACTCCCCGGGACCACGTCCAGATTTCGATTCCACTAGAACAAGAAAGCAAATACAACCTATTCGCAAACGCGTAAATTAAGCACAACCCTCTTAATTCACCGCTCCGTTCTATAACATGAAATCTTAAGGATAATTCTCTACCCTTAACTAGACTAACACCAAACCTAGATTTAAACCAAGATAACCTAACCTTGGGCTAAACTCCCCCTGAGCCTAGACTTCAGATCTTCAACTCTTTTGAGCAACCTTCACGCACACGTCAAACCGACGAACAAAGAAGCTTGAACAACACAAGCACCAAACCGCGAAACTAAGCCGCACACAAACACAAAAAGCTCTCTAGGGTTCTAACCTTTATGCCTCAGCTCTCTTACCTTTCTAGGACGTGCCCAACACCTCCTTATATACCCATCAGGACTTCCTAATCACAATAGGAGAAGATTTCCAATTTTCATAAGAAAAAGACTTTTTCCTTTTTGCTATTTCCTTTTCTTTGTAAAACTCCAATTTAATGAACCAAATAAATATTAGTTTTCTTCTTCAATTCATCCTTAAACCGTCCTTCAATATTGCCTTCTCAAACCTTCTAGAAACTTCTCAGTTACATAAAACAACAACAATCCTGTATCACGTCTTGAATCACACAGACACTAGTTCATTCAAACCAATACATCTTCATTCTCCCCCTTTTTGACTATGCTTGTGAACTCATCAGTTCAAACACTTAAACACCATCACCAAACACATCTTCATTCTCCCCCTGAATGAGTCACAACATGGTCAAAACTAACTGGAAAATTCTCCCCGCTTTGCAATACGCGGGTGATAGCCTAGTACACCACCTCCATTGTAATTATCTTTTCTAACCCATATCTTGTTGCGCCTTAGACCTCCATAGTTAACCTCTTGAATAAACCTGAAACAATTCCTCTTAATATGTCCTTGAACTCCACAATGATAACATGTAGGACCACAAAACCTCACATCAAAAGCATTCTCCATACGGCTCCTCTCTCTCAACAATCTGAAACATCTTGGCCTAATATGCCCAACAACACCACAATGATGGCAAACAGGTCGAAACACTTGTCTAGGTGCATTCTCCAATTCAGAAATTCTTTTACCATGCTCTTTCAAAAATACAGTCTCTGAAGCACTCTTTGAAGCAGTCTCTGGCACAGTTCCTGATGCGGACGTGATTTTTTCACTTGAAACAAACACCATATCCGATTTTGAAACTTTTCCTTCATATCCAAGGCCACACTTATCAGTCTTGCCAATACTCAGAATGTGATCCAACTTCTTTGTACCATTATTAAGCATTCTCAAATTCTTTTTAGTTTCTTCAAGTTGCACTTTAGCTTGTAATGCTTCTTCTCTCTTCTCTGTTGCATGTTTCTCTGCTTCAACGACTTTAGCCTCTAACTCGAGCTTCTCCTTAATCAAAACTGAATTTTCTTCAACTACCTTAAGCCAATGTGCATATAACTTCTCATAGCTCTTACCAAGTTCTTCATAACTCATATCCTCTGCATCACTATCACTATCAGATTCATGTTCAAATGCAGTTGCAGGTTTTGTTGCAGATTCAGAAGCAGTCGCAGACGCTGATGCAGACACTGATTCAAAACTATCTTCAAAAGTTGTAAACGCCACAAAATTCTTCAGTTCTTCTTCTTCATCTGAATCAGTTTCAGAATCACTAGTAACAACATTCATAGCCTTCTTTTTATGCTTTTGTAGATTGGCACAATCAGATCGTACATGACCATATCCTTTGCATTCAAAACATTGAACATTCTTTGATGAAGTCTTCATCTCTTCACCCATTCTACTTTTCTTCTCTTCGCCCTTACGCTTCAGAAATTTAGCAAATTGTCTTGATAACATAGCCATTGAATCTTCACAAGATGATACCTTAAGAGCAACTCCAATATCAACTTCCTTCTTTATTGCTTCCTTAACTTCATCATCTTTCTTCTTAACTCCTTCAGCTTCATATGCTTTGCTTAATTCAAAAGCTTTAAGAATCCCAACAAACTCATCAAAAGCCATCTCATCTAAATTATGAGCTTCTTCAACTGCAGAAATTTTTGACTCAAATTTTGCTGGTACCGATCGCTTCAGCTTCTTCACAAGCTTTTTGTCTTTGTACTGCTTTCCAAGAGCAAAAGCCTCATTAGATATATCACATAACTTAGCACTGAACTCAGTCACAGTTTCTTTTTCTTCCATCCTTAGATTCTCAAATTGTGATGCCAACATATCCAACTTTGTTCTCTTAACACTTGAAGTACCCTCAAACATATTCTCCAATGACTTCCACGCTTTCTGAGCTGATACACATTGAGAAATTAACTTGAAGTGGCTTGAATCAATGGCATTGTAAATCGTTGTCTTGGCCGTTGAATTACAACTTGATAGCTTTTTCTCTGCAGCAGTTCACTTATCTCTTGGCTTAAGACTCTCAACTCCTTCATCATCCACAACTTTAGGAGGCTCCCAACCAAGCTCAATCGAATTCCAACAATCTTCATCAAGGTTACTAATAAATTCTTGCATACAAACCTTCCAATATCCATAATTTGTTGAATCAAGCAACAGTGGTCTTGACATAGACGTGCCTTCTCTGTATGAATTCATCACAACTGATTCAAAGCTCTGCCTTACTTCCTGAACTACCCTCACCCTTGATCTACCCGAAACTAGACTAAATCTCTATCGAGAACCTGCTCTGATACCACTTGTAAATGCAAATGAGGCAATAATAAAGTGCAGAAAATAAAGAACACAAGAACTTTGTTAACGAGGTTCGGTTTTTCCTACTCCCCGGGACCACGTCCAGATTTTGATTCCACTAGAACAAAAAAGCAAATACAACCTATTCGCAAACGCGTAAATTAAGCACAACCCTCTTAATTCACCGCTCCGTTCTATAACATGAAATCTTAAGGATAATTCTCTACTCTTAACTAGACTAACACCAAGCCTAGATTTAAACCAAGATAACCTAACCTTGGGCTAAACTCCCCCTGAGCCTAGACTTCAGATCTTCAACTCTTTTGAGCAACCTTCACGCACACGTCACACCGACGAACAAAGAAGCTTGAACAACACAAGCACCAAACCAATACATCTTGAATCACACAGACACTAGTTCAGACAAACCAATACATCTTCACCAGTTGGAGGTGGAGACCATTGATAGCCTTTGTCTCTTTTCATAGTCTACTTTCAAGAGGAGAGTGAAAAACAATTCATGCATCTTATCATTATTTGCTTCTATATCATATATCCCATTTGTTGGCTTCTTCTTCTTTTTTTATTTTTTTTTAAACACCTCGCTTCTTTTAATCCTTTATCTGCTTTTTTTTGGAAGAGAAACGTTTCGATTTCCAAAGTCTCCACATGATCAAAACAGTAGTTAACACTGATGGAGAGTAACGATTGAATCTTAGTCACATGTAAGAATCAATGTTGTCTTCCAGACGACCATCTGATATTATGAATTATTTGCCATTTCTGTCTACACATTTCTAAATAACTTGAGCGAAGGTACGAGTAAACAATATATGGTTTATTGTTTCCTTCTTTTGACAACATCTTTGACATGAGATCAACCAAAAATGTTCTTGTTTTAAGTTGAGTTAATGTTGCAAGAGCACTCGATAAGCATCGCCATAGGAAATGTCTAATCTCTTGAGCAAATTTGCAGTCCCCATATTTTCTTCTTTAAAGCAACTGAGCCACAAGAGGTGGTGGGATAATCTCTCCATCTTCTTTAGTATAGACATGAGTTTTCCACCCAATAACCTGATCTAAGAGCAAAGTCATTGGTCATCCTGTGGTGGGTGTCAAACTAATAAAAAACCAAAAAATAATAAAAAGGTGATGAAAGAGAAAAATACAAAGTCTCGGCCAATAACCTGATCTAAGAGCAAAGTCATTAGTCATCCTGTGGTGGGTGTCAAACTAATAAAAAACCAAAAAATAATAAAAAGGTGATGAAAGAGAAAAATACAAAGTCTCTGCCGAGACTTGTAGAGACACCATCAAATCTTCTTCTTAATGTCATAACTTGATTGGTTGATTTTTAAAAAATAAATAAAATTTAAATTAAATAATATTATGATATTAAAATATTATTTCAGATCCCATTTTCAAAAGATGATTGATAAACATGTTCTAACTCTGTATATATCGGATTGTTAGTAAAACTCATTCAAAGGTATCATGTTCCGCATACTTTGAGAGTTATAAGCTCTTAGCCAGCTACTAATCCTCCAGGTTCAAAAGACCTTAAAAAATTACCGGATCCCATTCTTTTTTACTCTATTGTAATAAATTAGAGACTGTCATTATAGTATTAAATATTTTAACAAATATTAATATTAAATCTGTATAATTTAATTAGTATAAAATATTTTAACAAATACAAATTAACTTTATGTTAAATCATTTATATAGATAAAACTTAATCAATTAATGCAACGTATATACTATTTTAAACCCTTTTTTCAATAAAACCTGTAATTTAGTATTTTTGGGCCTTTTGGTTAGTGTCGACAATGTCATACCACTCTAATTATATGTATATCATCTGTTGTTTGACCAAAAAAAAATTACTATAGACATACAAAATACATAGAAACAAATCACCTACATGTATAATAAGTTTCTTTGGTCGAGTTTAATCAAAAAATTTATATATGTTCATATCATAAATTTAATAATATTCAATAAAATTAATTAGATGTTGATATTATTCATGCAAGTTACAAAATTTTACTTATAAAAATATGAGATTAAAATTTTAAAATGGAATGGTATACATTATTTATAAAGCTATAGAAAATATATCAAATCTCATAGATAATCATAGTTTGAACTTTAGTAATTACTCAAGTATATATACAAAACAATACATGCTTATCATTCAAGGAATTTTTTTAATATCAATCATTAATTATAATTTTTACTTTTATCAACTCAAATATTCAAAAATCTAGGCACGAAATCTCCTCGTATGAATCAAAACTATAACTTTTTTAAAATTTGTATCTAGCCACTATTAAATATATCAAGTATCAACAATATTAATAGTTCTAAAACTAGTTAGATTTTTCTTATGATAATCAAAAACTATAGCTTTAAATTTTTTATCTAACAAAATATTACTTGTTCATGTGATTATATCAAATCTCAATAGTAATGAAAAGTTTTAAATTTGTATCTAGCCACTATTAAGTATATCAAGTATCAACAATATTAATAGTTCTAAAATTAGTTAGATTTATTCATTCAAATCTAGAAAAAATACTAGAGAAATTTTCTTATGACAATCAAAAACTATAGCTTTAAATTTTTTATCTAACAAAATATTACTTGTTCATGTGATTATATCAAATCTCAATAGTACTGAAAAGTTTTAAATTAGTTGGATTTATACATTCAAACATAGAAAAAATACGGGAAGTCTCTTCTTATATTAATTTTATAAAAAGAAATTTGGTGATGTACCAATTGTAATTCGAGTAGAGTTGAATATATCAAATCTTAACGGTAACGAGAAATCTAAAATTAGTTAGATTTGTTAGTTCAAAAATACAAAATTACCCGCGAAATCTCGTAATAGAAAGAAAATTTAAAAACTCTGTATTTTTTCTCAACAAATTAAAATTTTACAAGTCACACAATAAATTCATTTATGACAAAATCCTGTTCAATGTTCATCATAGTCTTATCAACCCTACTCATATAAATAAGAAACTGCAATCCCCTCCTGTACTCTCATATATAAATGTATAATCTTTAGTTGAAAGAGTCATTAAACGTTTAATCATTATATAGTCAAAGCTGCGTCTTTAACAGGTTTGACTAGTTTATCCCTAATCTCTCTTCGTTTTAATTAAGCTTATTAAACAAAAAAAAGATTAGCTTCGCACTTAACAACAGTTACGTCCATCGTCTTCTTCGTCGGGTTCATCGAAAAGCTTCGTTTTGAAAATTTTCTCAAGGTTTTCTCGAAACGGAGATTGTAGATATTAAGAGAATTTGTTCTTTTGAATTAGAGATGGTGTTTGGAGTTTTGCCGTAGCCTGTTGTGTTGTAAGGATTAGGTTTTTTGAAATCTCTCCGCTTGGGAGAAGAAATATTTAAAAATGGTGTTTAAGAGTAAACTCCTCTTCTCCTCGAAGAAATCGGGATCTTCTAGTCCCAATAACGCAAACAGTCCTCGATCCGTTGGCTCTAATTCTCCGGTTGGAGGATCCGATAAGAAGAAACCGAAATCGAATTCCAAAGAGGAGACTTGGAGCCCTTATCCGAAGAAGGATGGCTCATCAAAGGGTAAAGAAGTTAACTCTTCTAGTCCTGGGAAATCGAAACTGTCATCTTCAGGTTCTGAGGCGAAGAAGAAGCCACTTGCTGAAACGCCTATCATGGCTTCGTCTCTGGGTTTGAATCGAATCAAGACGAGGTCTGGCCCGTTGCCGCAAGAAAATTTCTTTAGTTTTGGGAATGATGATGAACTTCCGGTCTTGCCGTGTTACAAGTTGTCCAAGTTTGATACTAGTTCGGGTAGTGGCAACAAGGAAGCTGGGAATAGCAAAGCTGATCACAAATCTCTTGATATTGGACCCGCTTCGGGAAATGGTATGGCTAATACTTCTTGCATTTTATCGTGGCACCCGTTAATGTTTCAGTTCTCAAGTTAGATTTTGATGTTACTAAGCAGGTCAATTGAAGGTATTACCTAGCATATCTAGCCCTGAAGGAAGCTCAGGAGTTTGCACCCCAGAGGTATTCCTTTCTCTTTTACCCGTAACCAAAAAAGTACGTGCTATGTATATATATATAGACAGTTCTAAGTGACCTTGGTGACTTTGATGTCTATCTTTTCTAGAATTCTTATGAATTGGAAAAAACAAAAGTGTCAGAGTCGCCTCATTATCAAGCCTTACTTCGTATGACCAGTGCTCCAAGAAAGAGGCTTCCTGGTGACATCAAGAGCTTTTCTCATGAGCTGAACTCTAAAGGTGTACGGCCTTTTCCATTGTGGAAGCCTCGATGGTCAAATAACGTGGAGGTAGTCTTGACGCTCTTTTTTTTTTTTTTATTAATTTCATTTAAAATCTGTGCAGTGCTTTCTCTAATGATTTGTTTTATGCAGGAAATCTTGAATCTAATTCGAACAAAATTTGATAAAGCAAAGGAAGAAGTAAATTCGGACCTTTTTGCATTTGGTGGGGATCTGTTGGATATTTATGATAAAAACAAAGAAAGTCATCCTGAGTTGCTAGTAACAATTGAAGACTTGTTGGTTTTGGCAAAGATTTGTGCTAAGACTACTTCGGGAGACTTCTGGCTTCAGTGTGAGGGCATAGTACAAGACTTAGATGATAAACGTCAAGAGCTTCCTCCGGGTGTGCTCAAGCAACTTCACACTCGGATGCTTTTTATCCTTACCAGATGTACCAGATTACTTCAGTTTCACAAGGAAAGTTGGGGGCAGGAGGAAGATGCCGTACAACTATGTCAGTCAAGAGTCTTGCATCCTGTTGATAAAAGAGTCCCCACTGGAGAAGTTAGGGACGGGATGGGTTCAAGTACTGCCAATAACTTAAAGGTACCATCCACCCAGAAAGCTTATAGTCAGGAGCAGCGTGGTTTGGATTGGAACGAGGGCTTTGTTGTTAGTCCAGCTCCTCTCTCCTCTCCATACAATGAAATGTCAAAGGATTCTGAATCGCCTGCAAACATCGATAAAATGTCATCTTGGAAAAGACTTCCATCTCCAGCATCGAAGGGTGTAAAAGAAGCTGCAGTATCTAAAGAGCAGAATGATAGCAAATCTGAACCTCCACAGGTCGTTAAACATCGAGTAGCTATGAGTGATGATATGGCTGTTTCTAAGTCGCCAGACATTCTTCAAGCACATATGTCCAAGCATCCGCACAATATTTCTTGGGGTTATTGGGGAGATCAGTCATGTATTTCTGAGGAAAACTCAATTATTTGCCGTATATGCGAGGAGGAAGTTCCCACCACCCATGTGGAAGATCACTCTAGAATCTGTGCATTGGCTGATGTATCTGACCAAAAGGGTGCGAGTGTTGATGAGCGGCTGGCGGCAGTTGCTGTAACCCTTGAAAAGATAACCGAGAACTTAACACAAAAGGATAGCCTATCAGTAGTAGAAAGCCCAGATGGTATGAAAATAGCTAATGCAAGCTTTAGCGAAGAATTTGATGTTCTCTCCCCAAAGCTAAGTGATTGGTCGCGAAGAGGGTCGGAGGAGATGCTTGACTGTCTTCCAGACGCTAATAATTTAGTTATCATGGATGATATGAGATGTTTACCTTCAATGTCATGCAGAACTCGTTTTGGTCCCAAGTCTGATCAAGGCATGACTACTTCATCTGCCGGTAGCATGACTCCTAAATCCCCTATTCCAACCCCTAGACGCGATCCAATTGAATTGATATTAGTAGGCAAGGGTATATTACATGACCAGGATGATATTTCACAGGTTTGTGATGGTTCTCTTCTATCTTCATATCTTCCTAGTCTTTTGTTATTGAATATGCGCACTGACGAATAAAGCCCTGGATAACTGATGATGCAGATGAGTGAACTTGCTGATATTGCAAGATGTGCATCAAATGCTATTCCAGTTGATGATCAATCTATTCAACTCTTACTTTCTTGTCTTGAAGACTTGAGGGTTGTCATTGACCACAGAAAGTTTGATGCACTTATAATAGAAACTTTTGGTACACGCATAGAAAAGTTGATACGGTGAGTTCCTCCTAGTACCACTTTTGTCTTGAATATATATTTTTTGGCTCTCACCCAGTGCTGTCTTTGCTTGAAAATTGAAATGCAAGTGTTCTGGTCTCCAGAACTATTCTTTTGTCAGTTGAGGCAAGAATAGCTCAGGCTATGAATCTATTGAATGAATACTTTTCTTTACTTTGTTCAAAAAAAAAAAAAGAATACTTTTCTTTATTATTTAGGGAAAAGTATCTTCAGCTGTGCGAGCTTCTGGGTGATGAAAAATTTGATCTAACAAGCACCATAATTGATGAAGATGCTCCTTTGGAAGATGATGTTGTTCGCAGCTTGAGGACCAGCCCAGTACATCCGCGGGACCGCATATCCGTAGATGATTTTGATTTCGTAAAAGAGATTAGTAGGGGAGCTTTTGGGCATGTTATCTTGGCTCGTAAGAAAACTACAGGAGACCTATTTGCGATTAAGGTGTTCCAATATTTCAGTTCGTTTTGCTTCTATTACTTTTGTGAAAGATTTTGCCTGTGCAGTAAGCCTGACTTGGTTACCAAAATCAGTCAAACTGTTTTTCTAAATCTTGTTTTTTGGGGCTGCCATACTCCGTAGGTTCTAAGGAAGGCAGATATGATCCGCAAGAATGCGGTGGAAAGTATACATGCTGAACGAGATATTTTGATCAATGCCCGCAATCCTTTTGTGGTGAGCTGTTCTAGCTTTATGCATATTTTGTCCTCTGCCGAGATCTCTCATGCTAACGTGACCTTCTTTATACCAGGTTCGATTCTTCTATTCTTTTACTTGTAGCGAAAACCTGTATCTTGTGATGGAATATCTTAATGGAGGGGATTTTTATTCAATGTTGAGAAAATTTGGTTGCTTGGATGAAACTAATGCCCGTGTATACATTGCGGAAGTTGTAAGTGTTGAAGGCTCTCACAGATCATGCCGTAATAACAAGTAATTTATCTAGATGTTGTGATTTAGTGTCGATTTTGTGTCAGGTCCTTGCTTTGGAATATTTACACTCCGAGGGTGTTGTGCATCGTGATTTGAAGCCTGACAATTTGTTGATTGCCCATGATGGTCATGTTAAGGTAATACAATAACCATTTGGGAACTTGTATGGAATATATCAGGCCTTCAGAATGTTTTGTTGATTTCATGCAATGTGATGATCTGGCGATTATTAGTCAAATCTGAATCTCGTAAAACCCACACGGATAATTAGCCTCTGCATTTATAATCTGTATATATAATACATGGATACATTATCAGAACCATGCTTCCCTGTAGACCTTATAGTACCGTTATGTTTCGTCTGAGCAGTTGACAGATTTTGGGCTTTCAAAAGTTGGCCTCATCAACAGCACAGATGATCTTTCTGGTCCAGTTTCCAGTGCAACGTCGCTGCTTGTTGAGCAGAAACCAAAATGGCCAACGTTGGAGCATAAGCGGTCTGCTGTGGGCACTCCTGACTACTTAGCGCCAGAAATTCTTTTGGGGACAGGACATGGTGCATACACATTTCTTTCTCATCTTGTTGTTTGCTACTCTCTATCATTCCAAATCTTACTTTTGAGTAGAAATTGGTGCTTGGTTGAGATTGCTTCTCTAAATAACAATGTGTGATATATCAAGTTGATGTTCTACTTATCTGGTGGTGGTATAAGTAGAAAGCTCGAATACGTAGCTTATTCCCAACTTTAGGTTCATACTAAATTGTTGTTCTGCTACATGTCTGACTATAGTTTCAGATATATAATTTTTGTTATGACACACCAAAATTGTAAAGACTGATAGATTTCCATAACTGTTCAGGTGCAACTGCAGATTGGTGGTCTGTTGGCATCATTTTGTATGAATTCATTGTGGGGATTCCACCCTTCAATGCTGACTATCCGCAGGTCAGTGACTAGATATTGCATCGTTCTTGTAAGTATTTTGTTAGAGGAAATAGAGGTTTCTCAAGGTTCTGAAAACCGTTGTTATAATTTTGGCTGGTCATCAAATGTCATGTATTTGGTATTGGCCTCTTAACTATCAAACACTTCCAGTTAACATCATCATATGTTGCTAGCTAGTATTTAATATCTAGTCTCACTTTCCAACTCCCTCATTTTTGATCTGCATCTTCTTGTTTGGTTTTAGCAAATATTTGACAATATTCTCAACCGTAATATACAATGGCCTCCTATTCCTGAAGATATGAGCCATGAAGCCCGTGATTTGATAGATCGGTATGTGAATCTCCTCTGTTCAGTCTCTATATGCGTAGTAAGAATAGTCTTTACAAAATTTGTCAGCAGCTCCGTTGTAAACATTAATAAGTAACCCTTTACTTCTCATGTTTTGTTCGATTGAGTAAATGCCTATTTTAGTGTTTGGTTCAAGATCAGCTTATAACCTAATCGAGAAGAAGACAAGTAGTATTTTCTGTAACACCGTGTCATGTGCTTTATCTAGGTTATTAACGGAAGATCCTCACCAGAGACTTGGAGCTAGAGGGGCAGCTGAGGTGACATTGATGTCTTTTTTCTTGGATGCCTGGTTCTAGTTTATTGTAAATTGTGTGTAGTGATGAAACAAATGTCATGACCCAGGTCAAGCAGCACATCTTCTTTAAAGACATAAATTGGCATACTCTAGCACAGCAGAAGGTGAATTCATTTATCTTTTGCTGGAAAATTCGTAAGCTTTGCAAAGCTCATACTCATGTTTTTATTCTTTTTCTTTATTTATACATTTTAATGCTTGTTTTCTAGGCTGCATTTGTGCCGGATTCAGAAAATGCTTTTGACACAAGTTACTTCCATAGTCGCTACTCGGAGAAATATCCGGATGAACAATGTTTATCAACCAATGAGAATGAAGATTCTAGTGATGGTGACAGTTTGTGTGGCAGCAGTGGTCGGTTGAGCAATCATCACGACGAGGGGGTAATATCTGCTGATCCACTCTCTTTCCCCCCTCAGAAGTATTAACGTTAAATTTTTAGATGTATAAAGTCTCTGAATTGGATCAATGATGGTATGCAGGTTGATATACCCCGCGGATCTGCGGAGTCTGAAACTGGTGTTTCTGAAAATTACCCATTCAATAATTTCTCGTTCAAGGTATTGTCTCATACTCTCATGACTTTCTTCCTAAAATCCCTTGTCACTCAAGTATACGATTGATCATAGTTTTATACAGTTGTAGAAAAGTCCCTAGCAACTTTCATTTTAGAATTGAGACCTTGCTGCAGACTTTATTAGTTATATAAGTTGGGTCCTGATCAAAGTTGCAAGGGTGGCTTTGTACGAGGATCACCTCAAGTAAAACATAGGCTGTTAGCTTTATAACAGACTTGCAGAATCCTTCGGCTCTAGATCCGAGTTTGGGTTGAGGCTATAGACTGCTAGGTTATGAACTTGTGGGCTGTGCTGCTACCTAATTCAAGTCAATAACTGGCTTGTAATTTGTACCATTATGGCAAGTGATTCAAGTAGCATTTGAAAATGATGTTCTCAAGAGTGAAGAACCAGTTTTAGTATTCTGACTCGCTCTTTTTATGGTATGAAGAACCTCTCGCAGCTGGCATATATCAACTATGATCTGATGTCCAAAGGTCACAAAGATGAAACCCAACCAAGTTCGCATCGAAGATAGCAAACAAATGAACATAACTTATTATTCTGTACATGTAAGTCAGTCATCATTGATTACTAAATTTGTGGTATTCATAACAATCTGATTTTTGTTTTGAGCTAACTCTTTCTCTTTCTGATGCAGAGACAGGAAGATAAACAAAAGCAAAAGGAAAAACACTATTTGGTCGCACAGCGCACAACCGCACATGTGGTTTATTGGTGTTTTGCGGTTTGATATTTGTTTGGATTTGTGGTTTAACATATTTATGTACATGATCTGAGGCTATTGCGTTCCACCTTCACTGAAGGTTGTGAAATGTTGTCTTAAGTAAACCGAGTGAAAAGGGATGTCAATGTTCATTATTAAATATTCTCAATTTGTCTCTTTTAGCATATTTTCATTAGATTCTGAACGAGAGATACCATTTCCAAACCAAATTTTTAAAACCTATCAAAATTAATGGACACAGTCCAAACTTCTTAAACCTATACCCAGTTACCATTGCGTTTGCGGTTTTCTAAAAGTGTAGGCAATTAGCAGCCTCCTTAACCGCAAATGTATGTATAAGAGACTACGTCTATAAAAAGGACCCTTTCATAAGCCCTATTTTGGGGTAGCACATAAATTAGAATCATCTCTGTCTCTCAAATCTCAATGTCCTCTTATCTTTCTCTCTCTCTTTATGGTCCCTCCCCTCTAATATCATGTGTGTACCTTTGGGACCTCTGTAAAAAGAGTCATACAATTATAGCAGCCTTAGTACTGTTACAGTTGCACCCATTCCTACCTATTTAAACCTTTTGCATTAAATGCTTTACTCATAAAGCAGCCAATGTTTGCTAGCCAACCATTCTTCACTCATAGTAGTGGTTTTGTGAAAGAGAAAAAAAAAAACAAATTATTCCAAAATTCGGTATACTTTGAAGAGTTGTCCATATTTCAGTAATAGCAAATTTGGTATTGATTCATTCATTCTATAGATCATGTGTTAAGTGTTTATTTTTGGGTATAATAAGCTGTCTCTCCATCGGAACTAAAATTAGATGTGGGTCTCTGTGATAGCAAAAGATAATTATATAGCATGTTCTTTATATATCACATGTTGACGAAACTGACATATTGGTATCATAAAATTACACATAACTTCCACCACACCATATAATAAGCTGAACAAGTGCTAAACAGGCGAAACCTAAACAACTAGTTTTAAACTAATTTTTCATTTCGAACGATCTAATGTTGTTTTCGGATATAACTCTATTCTCTAGTGGATAAAGCTAAAGTGTACAACAAACCTAGCAAACGCATCAAATCTGCCGGAAAAGGGCGATCCACAAGTGGCCAACCAAAAATATATTTTAGATCCAAACAGTTTTGTATTTTTGTTCGAAAAACTGAATACATCATTTTCATAAAACACTGACCAACTGCGTTTGCCACCATATACACAACTTTACATTACGATATGAAGTCCCGAATATGATTATAGCATAAGAGACAAAATGATTAGCAACAATTTAGAAAAGTAGATTTAAGAAAAGAGAAGCAACAACAATAATTACAAAAATCACCACCAAATCCCTCACGCCCAAACACAACACAACTTCAATTGCCAGCAGAGTTAACCACTAAAAACCCTCCTCCCTTTTTGACAAGTAGGGTCAAAAATTTAAAATTAAATTAAAAACCCTTCATTTCTGATTTTTCCCCCAACCATTTCATTAAAATTGAATAATTAAAATTTTCAACAATTAAACATTTTTTACTTAATCAGCTTCGTCCACTTGGTCTGAATAAGGTCGCAAATTCTCCATCTTCCTAACAACTTCCGACATCTCCGGCCTCTTGTCCGGATGCTGTGACGTACACTCAAGCCCTAGCTGCACCATCTCCGCCATCATCTCTTCTTCCTTCGTCGCCAAGCTAAGCAACTCGGAGTCAAAAACCTCTCTCCTCCACTCATCCCTCGCAACCGATTTGACCCATCTCGGCAAATCAACTCCTTCCTCGTTCATCACTGAGTTCGAAGGAGCTTTACCCGTGATCAGCTCGAGCAACACCACGCCAAAGCTGAACACGTCACCCTTCTGCGACACGCGTTTTGGATCTGTTACTTCTGGCGCACGGTAACCCGTAGCACGGTTTGGATTTGTTGATGATGATCCAACGAGCTGGGCTAAGCCAAAGTCTGAGATTTTAGCATGGTGGGATTTTGTTAAGAGGATGTTTGAGGATTTGACGTTTCCGTGAGAGGTCGTGGTGCCTTGTGAGTGAAGGTAGTCTAAGCCACGAGCTGCACCTATAGCAATTCGTGATCGGACGTCCCAGTTTAGTGGACTCCTTCCCGCTCCTCTGTTTCCTGTAAACAGACGAAAGACATTTATAGAAACCAAAGTAAACAGAGCAAAGCACCAATGCTAAGTCAATTGAGAATCAAGATCAAAGAGACTAACCACTAAAGCTATTGTAAAATGCAAACTAAATCTTCAAGAACCCTAGATGAAGCTTATTAAATATTTTTGATGTAAAAACTCACCATGTAAGAGAGCTGATAAGCTTCCCATAGGCATGTAGTCATAGACAAGAAGCTTCTCATCTCTGCTGAAATAGTAAGCTCTCAATGGCACCAAGTTCTCATGATCCATGGCACCAACCAATTCAATCTTCTCCCTGAACTCTTTATCAGCCATCATCACATCCTTCAGCCTTTTAACCGCAACAACCGTCACCGCGTCAAGAACCGCCTTATACGCCGTCCCAAACGTTCCTTTCCCCAAAACCTCCGCTGAAGCTCTCAGCAAGTCTTCAAGATCGAAAACTTTAGTCGCGTTACCGAAAAACACAAGCTTCTTCGTCGCTGGACTGTTAACTTCTCCAGCTTTTCCGTTCCCGGTCATCGCCGCCGCTGCAGCCGCCGACACCGAGTAGACGTTTCCGTTATCCGCCGCTTCTTTATCGCCGGGAACCTCAGTTTCTTGCTGCTTGATAGTTGAAATGTCAACAGCTCTTGATCTCTCGTTACCCTTTTTCCGGCAGAGCACCATTAGTATCAAAACAATCAAAGTGAAACCAACAACACATCCGATCACAATTCCGGCAATAGCTCCAACGGAAAGTTTGCTCTTTTTCTTCTTCTCAATACTTCCTTCAACACTTGGAGGTGTTCTGTTTCCACCAGAAGAAGGCTGACTCGGTACAGTTTCTTCATCAGGGCAAAGTTTAAGCGGTTTGCCACAAAGCGAAGTCTGTAGAAACGAATCAGACTCAAACCTTTGCAAATTCTTAGGTATGGATCCGTTCAACGAGTTATTAGAGACGTTGAACTGAACCAACGGTAAATCTAAGTCAGGGATGGAACCAGAGAGTTGGTTGTTCTCTAAAAACAGAGTCTTGAGCCTCGTGAGGTTCGTGAAACCGGAGGAGATCTCTCCGGTGAAGCTGTTGGAAGCGAGATTAAGCCTCACGAGGTTTGTAAGACTGAACAAAACTTGAGGTATCTCGCCGGAGAATCTGTTTCCTTGCAAGTAAAGGTGTCGGAGACTGGTGGAAGTACTGAGATCGTTAGGGAGTGAGCCAGAGAGAGCATTGAGACGAAGGCTGAGTGTACGGAGCTGAGTTAAGTTACCGAAAACACCTTCCGGGATGTTGCCGGAGAGAGCAACGCCGGGGAGACGGAGGGCGGTGACTCTGTTACTCTCGCATTTGACGCCGGCCCAGTTGCAAGGTGAGGTCTGTTTGATGTTCCAGCGAAACGTACGGCCTCCGACGGCTGAACGGAGAGAGAGAAGAGCTGTTCTGTCGGCGTTGAGATCTTGTGTTGATGGAAGAGGGAAAGAGAAGAGAAGGGTTAAGAGAAAAACAGAGAGAATCGCCATGGACGAGTTGGGAAAGACTCGCATTGTGTTGTTGTGACGACGATTCAGAAGAAGAAGAAGAAGAAGAGAGAGAAAGCTTAAAAATGAAAACTTTATTAAGAAGAAGAACAAAGAGAGAGAGAGAGAGCTGTAAAAAGGAGTGAAAGCAGTCAACAGCCTAATCCTCTTTTCCCATGTTTGTTTTCTTCAATTTCCTCTTTTAATAGTATCATTATGTTTAATAAAATTGGTCAAAATTCTCTAATTAGCATTCGTCGAAGGATTCTTTGATGATTTAGCAACCTACCTACTCGTTTAATTGAACATTTCACAGAGTTAATAATAGTATTAAACTATGGAGTATACGATTGGAGTTAGTTATAATTATTAGTATATATATAATGTTGAAAAAAAGAAAATGGGTGGGTAGAGAGAGTTGGTAGGACCGTAACATGTTAGAAGATGATCACATTCACAACCATATTTGCCTGCATTAAAGTTTTTTTTGAAATTAAACTCTTCGTTGTGTGTCTGTCTCTGCCGCTCTGTATTTTACAGGTAAAAAAAAACTTCTTTAGTTTTGTTTTGTATCTAATTGAAAATTCTCGACATTGGTCTACTTTCCGGGACCATCATGTTTAGATGATAGTATGAGTTTCCGCATGCGCATATGTTATCATATATTTGATCGCAAACGTAGAAACTAGTATAAGCCAAAATATTTAGTGTATGGAAACTCTTATGCTAGTATCATCTAGTATTTGGTAATTAACTGAATATGTTGTATCATAGGGAAAGAACTATCACTTTTTCAAGTGCATGTAATGCTAATGCATGCTTTGTCGATGATGACTCGTGACTATCATGATCAATAATTAGTTTATGTATAAGATCCAAAAATCATTTGTAACGTTTTTATTATTCTGTTTATTAAGTTTTTTGCATGAGATCTGCTAGTTTTATATACTACATCGTTTTGTGGTAAGAAAAAAAAAAAGAACAAATTCTTATTTAATTTTTTCTTTTGTTTGGTGTAAATGTAAGCAAATTCTTTTTTAAAAAGTATATGGTTATGTGTCAGATTTTGCTGGAATTTAGTATTTTGACAAAGGAATATATAGTTTTGTTTCCCTGTAATAGTAGTGTTAGGTTAGATCATTAACACACATAGATCAACAAAAAAAGGGAGGTAGTCGTAACGTGCTGCGGATATATACATGGTTGGGCGTTACACGAAATGAAACGACAACTACCAATTAATACTAGCATTTTATTTTCATGTGCTTTTTGGCTCCTTTTCTTCTCACCAAAAATCCAAAATCCATTAGTAATAACTTTCATTTACTCGTGAAAGACCAAAGCCACAAAAATAAATTTAAAAACTGATTAATTTTTCTTCATTGGTCGTCGGAGAGAATTTTTGTTAGATAGTTTCGAGAAATTATAATTCTATTGTTTTCTCGTAAAAGATCATATATATACTGATTAAATGACTTTTTCTAGAAACCCTTTAAGAAAAGATGACTTTTCTCTATAATTGATTTTGTTTTTCTTCGCGTTTATATTGATTTTCTTTTTGTGATGAAGAAGATACCGGATTACAAAACAATAACTTGCATAAACGTCACGCTCATGCATGGACTTACATATATTATATATTAATATATAGTACTATAGTGTATGTTTAATAAAGTATACGTGCATGTGGACCAATCAAGAAGTTTTTTTTTTACTTATATTGTACATGAATTTCGTGAACGTATCTACTGACTTTACCTGCCCACAAGATACGTCCATTTCTTGTAATTAGATCGCTCTATAGGCCAATCTTAACCCAAGTATTAGAGATGTTAATATGGGAATGCACATTTTATTCTGTCATTGGGAGAGAGTTTTTAGATGGCTGTAATGTTCATGAGTTCAAGAAGATGACATATGTCCTCTTCTAATGGTTTTGTTTTTGTATTGAATAACACGATTATGAATTGATGATTTTTACCATCTGTCAAGGAAAAGAACCTTTCAAAGATATGAAAAAAATTCTGCAGTTGGTTTCACAAATAGAGAATTAGGTAAAAGTGTTCTTAAATGAAATAAAAGTTTAAGAGATCAGAAATTTGTAAGTACGAAATTACTTAAACCCTACAACTCATTTTCAGATTCCTCTTCATACACCAATGAGCTAAACCTATCCCATGGAGCGTGTAGGCTATAAGCATCACCCACTCCGATTTCTTCTTTTCTAAACGTCGCAACAAAAAGCAAACGAGCCAAGAATCAAGAATTAAGAAAGGCAATATATAATATACTATCAGTCCAAAAAAGGAAACATAATTGAAAATTATGTTCCAATTGATTGTTTTATTTGAAAGTCAATTTTTTGGTTTTTTTTGTTCTTGCAATACTTACAAAGTTTAAATTATGTTTTTTTTCGCAAAATAATGATACTATTTTTCTATTAACAACCAAAAATTCAAAATTCGAATGACCTTAAATCGAGTCGAACCAAACTGATATAAATATGAATTTAGTTTGGTAGATATTTCTTTGTTACATATAACCCGAAATCTGAAGAATCTGAAATCAATCATATCCAAAATTTAGAATAAACACCCTTAACTATTAGTATCATGCAATGTTCAAGAAAGCGCTAGGTGTTAACTAGGCGGTGATCCAACGCCTAGCGCCTAAAACGTCTAATTGGAATATATGCGGTTTTAGGCGGTTTTAGGCGTTTATACTATAAACTAATATATATCTGATATTATATACATAATTATACAAAATATGTATAGAAATAATAAAAATATTAAATCAAAAACAAAACAATAGAGACAAAAATTATTTTAATTCCTTTTAAATAACATATTAAATATTTATAATTATGTTTATAAAAAAAACCTTATAAATTTTAAATTTGTGTAATTAAAATTTAAAAAATACATTAAAATGATGATACTACAATTTTAGGCGGTCAAAGCGGTCGTCTAGGCGGTGCTATAGCGCCTAGCGCCTAGACGGGCGGAGCCGGACGCCTAGAACGTTTTTTCGAACACTGATATCATGTATAGTATTAAAAAAATACAAAGTGCATCTTTGTCAAATGTAACAATCTTTCCCCACGCATGGGTTTCTATCTAGTCTCGGTGTAATTGTTCAAATGTTGCCGTTTGATTATTCATGTTAAATAATAGTATGATATAATCTAAATATATATATATACTTCGGATAAAATTTAATATTTATTATTATTTTTTAACCAAAATATCCTTTCATCTAAAAAAAATAATAATAATAAGTGAGGTTTATGCCAAAATTTTCTTAGGGCCGATCATTTTGACGAAGAAATGAATGAGACAAGGCAAAGAAGAAACGAAATGATAATAGATTTTAAGGTTTTTAATATTTCTGGTCCGAGTATTTTAAGCTCCTAAGAAGATTTCAACGACAACAATGAAAATGAAAAGGTCCAAAAAAAAAGTCCACTCAAAGGAGAAATAAGAATCACAGTCCAAAGATATTTAAAATATATAACATAATAAGAATTGAAAATGGCCTAAATGCCCAAAACTAACATAATCAGAAAAAAAAAAAAAAAAAAAAAAAAAAAGCAAAGTACATTAAGCAAAAATAAAATATAAGTGAACAGACAAAAGAAAAAAATTAAGTGGATCCAAATAAAATTTGAAATTTTCAATTTTTTGATACTAAATAGATGGAATGAAAAAAAACACAAAAGTGCTTACAAATACATTCTCTCTATTTTTTAATTCAAATTTACTATATTTATCTTTAACCTCTTACTACTTTAAAATACTCGGTGGCGGAGGTCTCAAACCACATTCTGCAAGATCAAATTACCAGAAATCCAAGTAGCTAACTAAAACTCTATCAATTTGTTACTTTTAATGTTACAAATAATGAATATAATTTTTAATTCAACCTAAATTAATTGCACAATTGATTGTGTGTGTATACTGTTCAAGTTAATGTTTTAGCGATTGTTTAGAGATTGTGTATATTTAAGTCAATATGATTATGCATATGGCTTAGGGTTTATTATTTCAGGGGCGGTGTATATTTAAGTAATTATGATTGTGTAAATATACAATTTTTTATTTGGGTTTTTAGGCGTTGTATATGTTAAGACCAATATTTTTTTTAAGTACTTGATAGATGAAAATAATATGTTTTCCAAAAAAAATAATTAATATCATATCTCACTCTAATTTTATTCACATGCATGCATCCTCTGATCAACAAAAAAAACTATAATTATTATTTCTTTCTAATAACATGTTTAATGTGGTCACTAAAACAAGGAAAATTCATAACATAACTGCAAATAGATAAAAACACAACAAAGTTATATCTCTGATAAACAATGTACCCAATGTAAATAAATATAATATGGGGTTTCTCTCGACTTCTTTTTGATGCAGATTAACATGTATCTTTAAATAATGGTCATTGAAGCTTTTTGCACATTTAGATTTCAGCGAATCTTATTTACTTTATAATATGAATCTTATTCTTTATATCTGCTAGTTTGTTAATTAATCCTTTCAAATATATGACATCCTCACTTTCCTAGTTAAGTAAAGTATTAATAATTACATTTGTCGTTCTCTCCTAATTAATTATGTAGATACTAGATTAAAACATGTGCTACAATACGACTTAATATTTTTTTAATATTTGAAATAATAGATTTATATTTAAAAGAAAGTGATGTTATTATAGTGAAAAATACATTTATTTCATATTCTTATTATATATTTATTTTAGTTAGATTATTTTTTTGTTGTATAGTTTTCGATTTGATTAAATATTTCATAATAAAAGCCCATATTTGTTGTGTTTACTTTTCAATAAGTTTTATTTAAAAAGTAATTATAATAATTCGTAGTATGGTATTGTTATTAAATTTTTAATATTGTTATAATAATTATGCAATATGTTTTCTGGACACAATATATTACATTATTTTAGATTAAGTTGTTTACAAAATTAAATTTATTTCGAATGAAATTGTAAATATTAAAAATAATAAAGTTTTATAATCCAATTTGCAAACATTTAGAAGTGTCAAACATTATTTAAACTAATAAAAATAGATATACAAATTTCGACGTCTATTAAGGAGATGATCCTACTCTTCAATTTTTTTTTTTTATATATTTTATCTTGCTAAGTTTAATTTTTAATAATATATTTGTAGACTACCACTATTATATTGTTCATATTCAATGTGAAATTTTGGACTCGTTACCATTTTTTTGTTCATAGATTGAATATTTTAAAATTTTAAATTATGATATATAGGGGAAATAATCTACCTATCTATTATTTCATTATGTGATTATTATTTGTTTCACAAAATAGAAGAAAACAATTAACTAAATTTCAGAGATTAGTATTTAATATTTTTCTCTTTAATGAATACTAGGTTTTGAACCCAAGCTATGTGTGGGTTTATTTGATATATTTTGGTAAAAATTATATATGATTGATGACAGTTTTGAAATATTAGCTTATATAAAATTTTAAATTACAATTGATTGGTGAAAATTTTACTTTTTAAAAATATGAAAGTCACTTGTGTTAAAAAAATAAATCTGATCAAAAGAATCATGAAATTAATTGGACGTCCAGGCGAGGCGGATCTAACTGGTGATCTAGCATATCCTAAACCGTTTCTGTGAACATCAACAAACAAAACATTTTTATAATCATAAATTAATCTTGTTTCTCATATTTAGTTGACCACCACCATTTATGTCTTTGTGATTTATTTTCACTGTTTTCTTACTCTTCATATTCTTTCCCATCATTTTCATTGTCAAATTTTCATGATAAATGTTATCGTTACTTTTACCATCTGGTTCTTCATTATACTCTTCTTCTTCCTCTTCCTCATCAGCTTCCTCACATTCTTCCACTGAATAATCATTTAAAACCTTTTTTTTTAGACTACCACACAACTTGTTAACCCATCAAACTCTAATACCAAAATCATTGCCTCTTGTCTCGTAAAATTTGTGCAATTTTATGGACCAGCTTAGTCACTATATGCACTCAATTATTGATACTTTTACTATACTTACTCGGTTTTAGATCAACACGTATTGAAACTTTTCAAACCAAAATCTTTAATACTACAAAATTGCAAATTACTTGTAGAGAAAGTAATATGGACACATGTATAGCTAATAAAACATGTGTGATTGTCATCGATCATTCTTCTTTAAACCTCAAACAATATAAAATCAAGATCTTGCGATGTCAATCCTTCTTCCTTTGACCCAAAAGATAATTTTACAGAAACAATATCAAATCATCTATAAAGTCATCCATAAAAACATGTTTTAAAATTTTTAAGAGTTAAATATTAATAATATTTCTACTTCTTATAGAGTTTAAATATTTATAATATTTTAAAATTTCAATTGAGGTGTTTATAATATTTTTAAACATCCTATAAAGTTTAAATATTTTCAATATTTAAGATTTTAAAGTTTTAATAATTATAATATTTTAAACTTTTCAATTTTTTAAATTTGGAAGCCTGATAAATCAAGATTCCTGCTCATTTATAGTTGGAAGCATATTAGTCTTATTTATAATAGTTTTCAGCCATTGTCTAAAATTTTTTAGCCGATGTGGGACGTTGTAAATACACTTATTTATAAGTATTTTTAATATAGAAATTTAACATAATTTCAAAAATGTTAAATATTGAGTTGTCTGATCTCAATTGGTCGTTTAATATAGAAAATTCTAGAAATTTAAAAAATGTTAATGAATGACATGTCGAATCCCGATTGAATTTTTTTAATATTTATAATATTTTTAATCATCCCATAAAGTTTAAATATTAATAATATTTGAAAATTTTTTAAAAATTAAGAGTTAAATATTAATAATACTTAAGAGTTTAAATATTTATAATATTTTAAACTTTCTATGGAGGTATTTACAATATTTTTAAACATCCTATAAAGTTTAAATATTTATAATAATTGAACTTTTTAAAAGTTTCAATAATTATAATATTTCAAACTTTTAAAATTTTTAAATTTGGATGCCTGATTAATCAAGCTTTCTGCTCATTCATAGTTGGAAGCACATTAGTCTTATTTATAATGGTTCTCAGCCATTGTCTAAATTTTTCTAGCCGATGTGGGACGTTGTAAATATACTTTATAAGAATTTTAATATAGAAATTTAACATAATTTCAAAAATGTTAAATATTGAGTTGTCTTATCGCGATTGGTCGTTTAAAAGATATCTTAATATAGAAAATTATGGAAATTTAAAAAATGTTAATTAGTGACATGTCGAATTCCGATTGGATGTTTTAAATTCTAGGTGGACAGCCTTAGGAGCTTATAGCTTCTCCTTTTATTTAGTATAGACTAGGTTTTAAATCCACGCTACGCGTAGGTTTATTTGATATATTTTGATGAAAATTAGATATTATTGATGACGGTAATAAAATATTATCTTATAAAAAATTTTAAATTAGTATTAAGGAAAAAAAAAAATTTCAGATACACAATTTTTTAAAAAATCAGTTGTGTTATAAAATCAAATCTCATAAAAAATCATTAATTTAACTCGACGTCCAGGCGATGCAAATCAGACTGATGACCTCACATATCCTAAACCATTTCTTTGACCACCAGAAAAACGAAACAATTTTATAATAATAAATTTAACTCGTTTTCATATTTAATTGATCTCTACCACCTATGTTTTCATGTTTTTTATTCAATGTTTTCTTATTCTTCATATTCTTTCTTGTCATTTTCATTGTCAAATTTTGTAGTAATTGTCATCGTTACTTTTACCGTCTGGTTCTTCGTTATACTCTTTTTCTTCTTCTTCCTCGTCAACTTCTTCACATTGTTCCTAAAAACCTATTTTTAGACTACCACACAACTTGTTAACCCATCAAACTCCAAGAACAAAATCACTTCTTTTCTCATAAAATTTGTGAAATTCATGAAAACCAGCATAGTCAACACATGCACCCAAATATTGATAATTTCATCTATATACTTATTTTGTTTTAGATCCACACGTTTAGAAACTTCTCAAACCAAAATCCTTACTTAGTTTATAATATTTTAAAAACATAATAAAATATACTAATAATTATTTATTTAATATGAATCATATGATATATAGAAATATGATTACACTATAAGAACATATTAATTATAAATAAATAATATCAATTATATTATATCATCAAATAATATCAACCGTATCATATTATCAAATAACCGTAACCTTATATAATTGTAACCGCTTGAACCGGAACCGTATTTAAACGTAACCGTTTAACCGTTTATTAAACTGTTATGGTTAAGGTTAAACAATATTTCTAACCATAACTTATGGTTAATAAACCATAACCGTGACAACCGTATCCCTGGTCATGCCTATGTATAGCTAATAAAACATGTGTGTTTGTCGTCCATTTTTCTTCTTTAAACCCGAAAACTTGACTCAAACATTAAATCAAGGTCTTGCGATGTCAATCCTTCTTCCTTAGACCCAAAAATAAAAAACTAATGAAAGAATGTCAACTCATCTATAAAATCATACACAAAAATATGTTTTACAGCTCATAAGAAATAAAAAGCACAAACATAGATAAATAAGATAATTTATGTTTTACATCAATATTTATAATATTTTAAATTTTTAAAAGGTTTCAAAATATAAAATTTGAACCTTTTATAAAGTTTCAATATTTATAAAAGGTTCAATATTTTTAAACTTTTAAAATTTTAAAATTATAATATTTAAAAACTTTCAAAAACTAAGAACTTTTAAAAGTTTCAATATTTATAATATTTAAACTTTTAAAATTTTTAAATATTATAATATATTTTTTTGAAACTTTTTAAAGTTTTAATTTGATCAAATAAAATACTGGATCAAACCGAATAAAACTTTTAAACTTGGACGCCTGATAAATAAAGCTTTTTTGCTCATTCGTTGTTGGAAGCATATTAATCTTATTTATACTGGTTCTGAATCATTGTCTAATGTCTAATCATTTTCTAACCGATGTGGGATATTATTGTACATAGTTCTTTTACTTACATAAATTTAAAATTTTCCTTTTTCTAAAAAATTCTGGAAATTTTAAAAATGTTAATGAATGACATGTCAAATCCTGATAGGATGTTTAAAATAATTCTTAATATAGAAAATTCTGGAAATTTTAAAAAAGTTAATTAGTGAAGTGTCTAATCTCTATTGGTGGTTTAAAATCCTAGGTGGACAACTTAAGAAGCTTATAGCTCCTACTTTTATTTAGTATAGATTCTTAATTTAGTTTTTGAAAATTTGTTTGTAATGACAAACTAATACTACACTAGAAGAATTGTTCTGTATAGTTACGATTAAATTTCTAGGTATTACATATTTTTTGTAGCAAAAAAATACTTGTTACAATTTTGCCACAAATTAAATTAGTAACTATTTGGTCGTAGCAAGTTTCTCCTCTATCACTAATTGTCGCAATAGTTCTCTCTATCCCCGCCACTACAACAAAACATGGATTTGCCGACGACAAAAACAGTCACTAAACAGTCGCAAACTACTTAGTTACGACTGATTAGCGACTGACATACGTAGTCGCTAAACAGTGCGTCGCTAAAATAATCAGTCGCCAAACAGTCAACACGGAGCTACTAATTGGCGACTGATAATTGTGGTCGTTCTTCCCTCGCCAAACAGTCGCTAAAGTTGCGACTGAATTTGCAACGCTTTAGCGACTGATCTGGTTACTCATTTGCGACTGTTTTGGTTACTGTTTTGTGTACGTTTCGGTGACTGTTTTACGACTGTTTACTTATCATGTTTTTTAAAAAATTCTGGTAAAAACGAATTACTTGATTTAGTAATACCAAAACTGATTATGAAAACTATAACTAAAACATAACAAACATGAAATTAAATAAACACATAAGTTTAATTTTACATCCAACATCGTAGTTGTAGAAAACATCCAAACATAACAAGAGTACAAGTCACAAATATTACAAAAGTTTTCATAATCATAAAGGAAGGAGGGATAGTGAAGGAACCTAACTTTGAACATCAAAAAGGTTTGGGTCATTGGTTTGAGACTCGAGGAAGGCGATATAGTTTGGGTTAGTCTTGAGGAAGCTCACCAAGCGTGAGATCTCTGCTTGTTGCTCAGATGCAACCCGTAAAGCCTCAGCTGCAACCCGTGAAGCCTCTGCATCACGCTCTGCTTGTAGAGCTGCTTGTTGCTCTATTTTGCGGTTAGCTTCTTCAAGCTGTTGTTTCAGGCTTGTGAAAGAAGAAGAGCTTCCAGGGAACTTCCGCTTCCCGTTGATGTAACTCCCTAGGCTTCCAACTCCAAAGTATGTTCCTCTATCATTTATGAAAGTAGACTGCATAAACAAAACAGAGAGAAAAAGTTAACATAATTACTTAACAATGAAAAACTTAATAGCTTATTAGAAAGAAGCAAATTACCTGAAGAAAGAGCTCATCATCCTCCTCGTGAGATAGCTCTGATCGACGTGAAGTACCATCAGAAGACTCATTATTATCCAGAGGAGCCAACTTAGCTTCCCGTTTTTTCTTATATGCCTCATGAACCATCTTTTTTGGTATGAGTCCTGAGAAAAACTTCAGGAATAGTTGGCGGTCTTCCCAATTCCACTTCCTGAAATGTTAGACAATTAAAAGGTTAGAAACCATCTGATGTCAAGTAATTAAACAATGAAAAGGTTATGATGTAACTCACCATCTCTTGTTCGATTTGTAAGTAAGACTTCAGCCCTGATACATGCTTGTGAGGGCCAAGACCATTACGGTCAGACATTCGAGCTGCTGAAGTGGTTGCACTCTTTGCCATGGCTTCTTCAGTGTTCCAATAGTCACACATTTCTTTCCAAAGAGTTTTCTCAATCCAACTCGGTTTTACTTGATCTCGCTGAGCTGCTGCCTTGGAAACCATGTCTTTCATACGGTTTTGACAAATGGTATAGAACTTTTGTTGAACCATACCGGTTAGTGAGGGATCCAGGTGTGTGTTTTCTACAAAAGAAGACTAGTGTTAGTGATAAAAAAACCAAAAAAAAAAACTATAAATACAGAAATCAAATTGAAAGGAGTAGAATTTTACCGCGAATTCCAAGAAGTAGTTTTCTCTTCTTGCAGTAGGAACACAACCCCAACTGTAATATGGACTATCAAACTTGTTTGTAAACACTTTTGTAATCTTCCGGGTAAGTGATGACTTGTCTTTACCAAACCTTCAAACACAAACACACAAACAAATCAAAAGTAAAATTCTAATCGAAACCTTCAAACATAAACAAATCGAAAGTACAAATTCTAATCAATCTAAAAATTCTAAAAATTCTAATCAATCTAAAATAAACCTCCAAACACAAACAAACCTAAAAATTCTAATCAATCGAAGTAAAATTCTAATTAATCTAATCAACTAAAAATCCTAATCTTACCAAGTGGTTCCAGGCTCTAATGAGGGAGAGAGGACAGTTGTATACAACTCACGGCCTGGTTGGACAAGCATGTCATGCAAAGAAGCGAGTACATCAGCTGGGAGATTTGATTGCCTTACACCGTCATCCTCAGAATCAGCTTCTTCCTCATGTGAGTTTTGTGCTTGAGAACTATGATGCGATGCAGAAGCTGCTCGAGGTTGACCAGGTTGAGAAGAGGGTGGTCGATGATTTGAGACGTGAGGAGACTGTCGAGGTAGAGGAGACTGTCGAGGTAGATTCGAGACTTGAGGAGACGGTCGATGATGATTCGTGACTGACGGTTGAGGAGACTCTCGAAGTTGACTCGAGAATTTTGGTGGATTCTTCACGGAGGCGAGAGGTTGAGGAAAAGGATGCCTGATTGGAGCTTCGCTGGCAGGGGATGTTCCAGGAAAGCTCCTCGAGTTCTGGAACAGATTCGTCGGAGGTGGATAGTCTCGGTAAGAAGGTGTAGGTCTTGCTGGAGGCTGAAGGATTGGGACAGGAATTCCTTGAGAATCAGTGTCTGGATCTCTCTGGTTCGCCGGCGTGAAGGCATATTGGCTGGGAAGAGTAGCGGGTCTTCGATTCTCCGTTTGTGAGGTTCCAGAGGTTCGATTCGAGGGGTTTCTTCTTTCTCCTCCTCTTTTCTTTACTCCAGCCATCAAGGGTTTACGGTTTCGTCGAGTGAGAGGAATTTAGATCTAGGGTTTTTAGATTTCGTCGTTTCGTCTCGAAGAAGAAGAAACAAATGAGAAAAGAAATGTTGGATTAGGGTTTGTTTGGGGAAGAAAACGAATAAGAAATAGGTTTTCGTGTTTTGTTATGGCCCAAATTTTCTTAAGGCCCAAATTAATTAAAGCAGTCGCTAAATAGTAGCTCTTTAGTCGCAATTTTTAGCGACTGTTAAACTGGTCTCCAAATTAGTCGCAAATTGGCGACTACACTGCGACATTATGCATCAGTCTCGAATTAGCGTCTACTAGGCGACTGTTTTATTTTAGTAGCCAGTCAGTAGCAAAACAATCGCAATTCAGTCGCTAAATTTAGCGACTGTGTTTTTAGTCGCAACTTGCAGTCGGCAATTCCATGTTTTCTTATAGTGCGCCGTCGCAATAGTTCTCTCTCAACTGGCTAATGGCTGCTCAGTCACAACCCTAGCTTCTCGCTATTCTCTCGTAGCCACATATCATCTGCAAGATCTGGGGAAGCAAAGAGGTTTTGGTTGAGTCAGGTGGGTTTTGTGGTCACAGCGGCAAAGGAGGGGCTATCAGAGGTGATTTAGGGTTTGGAAGGTGGAGGAGGATATTGAGGAGAGGAGGATGGGGACGGGTCAACCATAACGGCAGAGACGATGGAGGAGTAGATCGTAGATAGCGAGAATAGAGGGAGGAGAAGAAGGCTCGCACTCTCTCGATTTGTTTAACATTTTTTTTCTCTCATTCTTCAGTTTTTTTTTTCTCCAAACAATATAAAAGCAAATGTCATTTTTTTAAAAAAAATGTACATTATTTTGGTAATTTTTACTACAATTTGTTACTTTTTGTGTTGTGTGCAACCATGTTACAACATTTGTTGTCTCTAAATTTGTAGTATTTTTGTTATAATTTGTATATGTTACTATTTGTTATTATATAGCTATACATGGTAATCAATTAGCTACAATATCTATTAAATAAAATTTGTCACTAATTTGTAATTATTTGTAGTTAACATTTGTTATTATAGATTTTGTAGCAAAAAAATGTAACTATATAATTAAAATTTACTAGCTAGTATAATTTTGGCTAAGGAATAAGGTTAACTCGTACAAGTTATATAGGTAATGCATTCAGAAAATTTTAAAAATTACGAAATGTTTAATTTCAGTTTCCTTAAAAAATGACGTATTATATAATCAATTATTGGATTGTGCTAGTTGCATTATGTCTTGTAGTAAGAACGTGATATTAGAGTGAGAAGAACCTCCTTCCTCCACAGCCTTGTGAGCTAATTCTCCAAGCTCTTTGGCTCTTCTTCTTCTATCTTTCGCATCATCACTTTCACCCATTAACTCTTCCACTGCCTTCTTCACTCCTTCTTTATCCACCAACACTCCTATCTTCTCCTCTTCTCCCCATTTCATAGGCTTCTCAACCCCGGCTCTTACACCGGCTTTTAGTACCTGCACGACCAGTTTCTCGTTGCAGAATTGGTCTGCGAATAGCGGCCATGTAAGCAGCGGTAGACCAGCGGTTATCCCCTCAAGAGTTGAGTTCCATCCGCAGTGTGTCAAGAAACCTCCAACGGAAGGATGTGAAAGGATAAGCATTTGAGGAGACCATCCTTTGATGAGAAGTCCTCTGTCATTGACTCTTTCTTCAAATCCACTTTCCGAGAACCACTCAACTAACTCTTTGTACTTCTCCCAACCTCTTATGACCCAAATGAAAGGTCTTTGGGATTCCTCAAGGCCTAGCCCGATCTCCTTGAGCTGAGACAGAGGAAGATTGCAGACACTCCCAAGGCAAACGTGGAGCACAGAGCCCAGTTCCTTAGAATAAAGCCATTTAAGGCACTCATCTTGATCAATGTCTGATTTGTTTCCCCTCTCAGCTTTGTCTGCTCCCGCCTTGTTGCACAAGGAAACGGGTCCAATGGTCCATGCTTTACCAGACCTTGCCTCCTTGAAGTCTTTGGCATAATCAGGCTCGAGCTCTTGAAATGTGTTGACTATCACACCATAAGATGTCTTATCCGCTTCTACCAAATCATCTATGAACTCCTTCCAGTCTCCAGTAAGATATGTTTCCACGGGAACTTGAGTTCTTGTGAACTCGACTCTATCAGGAAAATAAGGAACAGTGAAATACTCCTCATCAGACTTTAAGTTCTCCAAGATCTCACGGTTCTTGCGTACAACGTGCATACACAGAAGATAAAAACAGCCCATACCATGGAAGAGAACTTTTGGTATATTAAACTTCTTGGCGATTTTGCTTGTATAAGGCAAACACATATCGGAGATTAGACAGCTTGGTCGAGGGCTCATCTCTTCAATGAGTTTCTGGACTGGTTCTTCGAGCAAGTAAGTTGCTTTAAAGAACGTTATCATCCGCTCCATCGTGTCAAAAGAATCGATATTCTCTTGTCCTTCTTGCAAACCAGCTTCTTGATATGGAAACTTGACTTGCACCAGGTTGATGGGCAAGCCAGACTCAATGGCACGGTTTAGGACATTCTTGAACCTCCCTGCATTGAGAGGCGTCGTGACAATTGTTATGATCACACCCCGCTGAGCCAAGAGCCTTGCAATATCAACCATGGGAATCATGTGGCCTTGAGCCATGAAAGGGAAGAGAACAAAGTGAAGAGGACAAGGTTCATTGGTTGTTTCAGAAGCCATTTCAATTCAAACCTTAGTAAGAAACTCCTCAAATTTTGGTTTGGTTTGGTTTTGGTTTATATTTTTGGAGCTTTATATAGTAGAAGAAGATGCGTGGAGAGCAAAAAAGTAAAGTAATCAGAAGACGTAATAGATGACGTAAACAGATTTTTACTTGCCAAACACCTCTTATTAAGTCCACAGATTGTGGTGCTCACTTACTACAGGACATTCCTGGCCAATACGTAGTTTGTCCATTTGTGACCATCCTACATCTTCTATTGACTTTCCTTCGCAGGAAAAGTTTTGAGACTTATATCGTAATCATAACGAAAAACAAGATAATTCACCGACACATAAACAACAACTTGGAGCCTCGCTGATAGCTACCGCAAGTCTCAAGAATTAAAATAAACAAAAAGAAGGCCAAGAAAATTTACTAAGATTACCAAAATCTAATTTGTGTTTGAAACTTCAAAGAACAATTCAAAATCTCATCTAAAACAGTCAAAGGAAGATTAATATCCAACGTTGGACTCTTTCAAGACAGCTATTATATCTAGCAGAAGCCTCAAAAATCACAATCAACAAGCAGAGGACCAGAGCCCTACAACACTTTCGTGTTAATTAATGTTTCTTTCCTGAGATTGGTAATAGAGATACACAAAGAAACTGCTAGATCTTATCTTTTGTTTTTATCAAGTTTTATTACTTAACAAACCTAGAAGGTTGATGCCATGTGAGTATCAAAAGCCTTATGTATGTAGGCTTACACATTCTAGGCAAGCTCTATCTATCTGCCACGTGACACCTCTGAATATTTTGGTTTTTTTTGTTTCTCTCATGTTTAAGCTAATTATTAGGCTGTAAATGGTTAATAGGCCACATAAATATATGGACTTCCCAAAGCAAAACCGACGGAATCTTACAGTTCCGTCTTCTCTTCTTTCTCGTCTCTCTCTCTCTTCCCCTCCCCTCCCCTCTTATCTGTTCAATTACCGCTAGAACCCATAATTAATCTCACCTCTGTTTTCATGGTGTTTCGTTGACCAACAACGGAGATCTTAAATCAATATTTTGTTTGTAAAAAGATTACATTAACGTTGTTAAAAATCGTAACAATGATATGTGGGAAATTGAAAAATCGTGATAGTTCATGTATTTTTTTATCACCTATAAAATAGTTTAAGTATTTTTCTGGCAACAAAAAAAGTTCGTGTGTTTTTTGGCAAATATTAAATAAGTCATGTATTTTGTTGGCATTTTTCCTTTTTTCTGTTTCATCTTTCTAATTTAAAAATATGAGAAACACACTCTTCTATTTTATTATTATCATCTAATTTAAAAATATATAAGTTATTTTAATATTTAATTTTTTGTGACATGTGACATATTGTCATGTAATTTTCTTTTAAATTTATTTTGTGGTCTCTTTTTAATATTTTCTTACATAATTATTTTATATTATATAATATATTCTAATTTCAGTTACTTTCTCCTTAATGGTCCATTTGGTGTTTATTTTCTTAAACATATAATATTTATTTTTAATTAAACCTAAAATACAACATATTTAATCATATACATTAATTCATACTTTAAATATACACTTTAGTACTAAATTATAACTGAAATTACATAAATTGTGAATTGACTATTTGTTTTCTCCATTCACTTACAGTTAAATACCCTAGCAATTATAATTATAACTCCTCTAATTTAATTTTTGAAAAATGTAACTTTCATCACTTCTTATCCTATAAATAATCATTCTCACATCCTCCTCCATCATATCTCAAATCCTAAATATTTTCTTTGTTTTTTTTGTTTTTAATGTTCTTGCATTGGTTGAAAACTCAATGAAGATAATATTGTAACAGTATGATAATATATTTTACATTGTTCTTTATTTTATTTCTTCTTGCTTTTATGTACTTCTTTCTTTACTTTAGATGTTAGATTAGATGTTAAAAACCAATCTTACGGATGGTCTTCTTTGTTATATGGAATTGATCTGATCAAAAAAAGTTCACGCTATTTAGTTGGAGATGGCAAGAGTATTCGTCTGGGACAGGATAATGTGTTACCGGGACACCTGCCTCGATCGATAACACCGACTGATCCAAATGGTAATATGACTACAGATGTTCTGATAAAGAAGATTGGAAGCTATCGTACTTGGGACATAAATAAACTCGAGACTATCATCTCTGCAGAAGATAGTACAACTATAAAAAACTTGTATATCTCGCAAGTTGAAACAGCATATAGGTTAATATGGCGCTACACACCTTCAGGAGAATATACTGTTAAATCAGGATATTGGTTTCTCACTCATAATCCCTTGGATCCTGACCCTGCACCAGATATTCCTTATGGTTCAGTTGAACTGAAAAACAAAATATGGAAGCTCAACATATTACCGAAAATCAAACATTTTCTATGGCGTGTTCTATCTAGGGCTCTCCCAACAACAACCCGTCTACGCTCTAGAGGTATGGATATCAATGCAATCTGCCCAAGATGCTATCAGGAGGATGAAACAATTCTTCAAGCCCTTTTCACATGTCTTTTTGCAAAAATGGTCTGGCATATGTCTAATATCTCTCCCCAATACACAAATCAACTACACACAGATACAGAGTCATCTATTGAATTTCTACTAAATCTAGCAACTCAGCACAACAATCCACAAGCCTCTTATCTATCTTTTTGGCTACTATGGAGAATATGGAAAGCAAGAAACTCTACAGTCTTTGATGGCATTAGAGAAGGACCCACAATTACTGTTTTGAAAGCTATCTCTGAATGAAAAGAATAGACAGACACATTACTACATAATGAAAATCTCAGTCCGATTACCAGTACTACACATATATCTTCTTGGTCTAAACCAACCTATCCTATGTTTAAATGTAATTTTGATGCAGCTTTTAATTCTCATAGCCATATAACCTCGGGTGGGTGGATAATTAGGAATCATCATGGAGATGCTATGGTTTGGAGAGCAACAAGATTACCTTCTTCGGAATCCGCCTTAGAAGCAGAAGCGAAAGCACTGTTATCGGCCTTACAACATGCGTGGACACGAGGATATACTTCAATAATTTTCGAAGGTTACTGTGAATCACTTATCAGAATGGTTAATGGACAGCATGAAAAATGTTTCTATCTTGAATTTGGTTCGAGATCAAAATTCCATACCTTTGCTTGTACTTTTATAAAGAGATCATGTAATGTTGTTGCTCATACACTTGCAAAACTTGGTTGTCAAAACACAGATTATTAGGTTGAGTCTGTAACAAAGCCTGTTTGGCTAATCGAACCATTATGTAAAGATTCATGTTAAGCAATATAATAATTATTTGAGTAAAAAAAAATGTTAGATTATTTCTTACATATTCATATATATTTATTTGATTCTTAAAAATATGTAATGTTCTAACTTCTAAGGAAATAAAATTTTGTATTATAATTATGAAATATCAAATCAATTTTTCTTAACTCTCTCTTACCTCTAACAAAATTGTAATACATTTTTTAAGAATACTCATCATTATATTTAGTTTCTGATTAAACATATAACTACATAAAGATCATTAAGCTATATTTATTTAATTCAAGTATGTACTTCAAAAGGATTTCTCTATATAAAAACAATATAATATTCTATTTTCTATCTAGCTTTTACTACAAAGATGAAACAATTATAACTAAATCTAGCAATATAAATTAAAATGAGGGCAATATAAAAAGAGACTTAAAAGTAAAATTAATCTTTGGGAATTGTACTTTAAAGTTTTGCTTGCACTTCATATGACTTTATAGAGAACAATTTCATTTCTCTCATTTAATACTTTAGGTGATGTGTTAGCTTATATGAACAAATTAAATTAATATTTGAATATTATAGTTAATTTTCATTTTATCATTTTTTTAAACCTCAAATCCTCAGAGAAAAACTAATGAAAATTATTATCAAAGTGAAATAATAAAAAAAAACAAAGAAAATTAAGAGATATGTATGTGTGATTATATTTAAATTAGTTATATATTAAAATGTAAATTTTCTAAAGACATTTAGATTTAGATTTTTTTGCTTTTTATGATTATTAAATTAAATTAAATTAATATAATTTCTTATATATAAAACAATCCGCGCATGCGCGGGATATAACCTAGTATCTTATATAATAAAGTAATGTTTCTTCCAAATCATGATCTAAGAAGTTGACAAGTGGCATTCTAATTTTTTGACATATGTCATTATTCTCAAATTTAAATACACTATTTTTTATATCCACTAAATTTAAATATAGTTTTACACAGAAAATATCTTATCATTTTGCAATGTCTTTTTAGTAGTTCTATAATTACCATATAAGTTAATGTTTTCAAGAATTAAAGTATACAATATTAATATTCAAAAGATCAATTCATTCTAAAGTAAGATCAATATATAAAAATATGAAAATATTGTAAAATTAATTTGTTGTTAACAAAATTATAATATGTATTTCACAATTTTTTATGTCAAAATTTTAAATAATTTAAAGATAATGAAATTTCTTGATTTTTGCACCAAAATCAAGTCTTTTGTAAGGTTTCTTCCAAATCATGATCTAAGAAGTTGACAAGTGGCATTCTAATTTTTTGACATATGTCATTATTCTCAAATTTAAATACACTATTTTTTATATCCACTAAATTTAAATATAGTTTTATACAGAAAATATCTTATCATTTTGCAATGTCTTTTTAGTAGTTATATAATTACCATATAAGTTAATGTTTTCAAGAATTAAAGAATACAATATTAATATTCAAAAGATCAATTCATTCTAAAGTAAGATCAATATATAAAAATATGAAAATATTGTAAACTTAATTTGTTGTTAACAAAATTATAATATGTATTTCACAAAATTTTACGTTAAAATTTTAAATAATTTAATGAAATTTCTTGATTTTTGCACCAAAATCAAGTCTTTTAGTCTAAACTGAATTCAATACATAAAATAAATTAATTACAAGATATTAAAAATATGATATTTCACAATTTTTTGTTTAAAGAGCAATTTTTTGTATTTAAAACTAACTTCAAGATATAATAATAATCATAATCACAACTTCTTACATATTAATTCTTTAAAATGTAACTCCCATGATTTTTGAAAAAAAAAACAGTCATCATATTAATACACTTTAATGTATTAATTTCTACACAATTTGTCTTTATTATTGAAACATAACAATATATAATAACCATGATGTTTGACAAAAAGACACTGAAAAACCTTTCATGATACAAATGAAGTATTATTGCATAAATCTCTATAAATATCAAATAAAAGTCTTCATCAAACATCATATTTTCTATAAAATAATTTTATTCAATTTTATATTTAATTAAAATAACTCAATTTTTTCTTCTTGTGTGATTTTTGTAGGTTTTAAAAAAAATATGACAAGTCAAAAATTTATAGCATATGCAGTGAACATGTGAAAGGTATCTTCTTACTTAGTATATTAAGAATGGCTAGATGAAAAAATGATCATTACATGGTATCGTCTTACTTTTAGATGAAACTTTTCGTATGTCTATCTTCTTTATCTTTAGTTTCTACTTCTTCTTCATGTTTGTATATGTTGTTTAGCATGTCTATTTTGCTAAGGGCATCTCCAACCCCACTCTATTTTAGAGTCAAATCTCTATTATAGAGCAACATTTGCTCAAACCCTACTCTATATTTTACTCTAAAATAGAGAAAATGATAGGATTGCTCTATATAGAGCAATCTCTATTTTCACCTCTATTTTTTTTACACTAACTCTATTTTAGAGTTGAAAATAGAGTAATACATTGGAGCAAAACAATGCTCTATTTTATAGTTACTCTATTTTAGAGGAAAAAATAGAGATATACATTGGAGATGGTCTAAGTTGCTAAAATTCATATTAGTTTTTAAAAAAAAATTAGTTTCCCAGTCAAAAAAAAAAAACATAACCATAAACAGTCAAATGATGAACCTAAACAGCCAAATTAAATGTTCATTGAATAACCAGGCTTTTTCCATGTTGGCACTGCTTAATATCATATTCAATTTTATTTTAATGTGTGGTTACTTCATTTTCATTTAGTTTAAAATTTTAATATACAAACATTGTTCATTTATGTACACACTTGGTTTTTTTTTGGTTAAGTTTAAAAATATTTTTAATCTCTGTAAATTTAGATAAAACATTTATGTACTTTTATTCTTCACAAAATGAAAAAAAATTAGGTGCTAAATAGTAAACTACGGTGAGAGTGAAAAGAAGGTGTACAAAATATATATGTATTTGACTTCACATCATTATATGTTCTTAAAAAGAAAAGGAAAGCTTAAACATTAAATGTATCTTAAAATAATTAATTATATATTAGTTCTAAAATATTGCATATTTCACTCCAATTGCCTCTTCAACTCTGTTATCTCTGTTGGAACCATCCTGAAAGGCGTCTTAGATATCGGAGTTATCGCGTTCTCGATTCCAACTCAATCATGAAGGGATCAGACCAACATGATAGTAATCCCTACGACGACTGAAACACGTCTTCAAACTCTTAAACCACCTGAATACCTCCAACCGTAAACTTCCCTACCGACTCTGGCATAGCAATAGTAACCAAATAGGCCTCACAATCATTTTCGATTATTTTCCCTGCCTACATGGCCGAGACAAAGAGACACCCTAAAGTCGGTCTCACTCAGTGAAATACCAACTTCCCTCTGAGCCACTCAAGTGCTACTCTTCCCTGATAACAATTCATATGCACTTTGTACGATCCAACCAATCCATACTAAGGATAACATAATACAACTCTATGGGACTTATAATTAAATCTACTGGGAATCTGAATATCCATATCCCTCGTCTGTCCAGTAACTCGTTTCCCGCAACATTAACGGCTCTGAACCGCTCACCGGAATCTCTTCTGATTCCAAAATATTGTATATTTCATTACATTTATTTTACCCACACATCGAGTGGAACTTTTTCTAGTAGTTTATAAATTTAGCAACTATGAAAAATTGATCAAAGAAGCCTAGCCTGGATGGTTGAGGCAATGTAAGTATCAACTCTTTTGGACTCTTGAACCAAGTGCTTTAAGAGATTCCTTACCAAATTTCCATAGTCAGTTCTGAATATATAAACAACTTTAGAATGTAACGGTGGTCATTAAATAGATTTGGAATCATAGATTTGGTACCTATCGTCAGAATCACAAAAGCACGTGAACCACAATTATTTTGTAACACTATCACTCGGAAAATTTGTAAATATAGTCTTAAACGAGTTAAAGCGTTCAATATGGATTTCAGTTCGGTTTTGGTATGAGTTAATTTCCTCGCTGATTTTCATTTCTACTTTATGAAAGAAGTATCCAAAGTAACACGTATATAGTCTAATAATCTAATATGGATGCTATGGCACAGCACAAATCCCTTCACTGTTCAGATGAAAACCAAAAAGCTTAGTCCGGGGATGGACGGATGGTGGTTACAAATTATTTTGAGTTCAACGATGAGTTTTGGCTTTAAAAATGAACCATAACCGGATTAAACAGTAGAAACCACAGAACATTCTTCTATGACTTATTCGCAATAAAAGTCTCCAAACCGAACACCGAAGAAGATACAAAGAACCAAAAAAACTTAGCCGAGGATGGTGGTTTCAGCAATCATTGAGGTAACAAGGTAAGGGTCCATATTAGACGAAGGCCTTCGATCTTCAAAATACCCTTTTCCTTCTCTCTCTGTATCTCTTCCTACTCTCACCGATGCTCCACGATCTGCCACTCCCTAAACGCAAAAAAAAAATTATAGTTACATAAGAGAGATCATAAACCAAAATATAACTATATATATGATTTGATCACATACGTACCCAAGAGAATTTGTTGATGTCTGCGGTTTCATGCTTCCCAGTGAGACGCCTCTCGTTGCCTTCACCATAAGCCGCAATGTGTTGTTTGTGTTTCACTTCAAGCTTCTTTATTGCTTCCTTAATCAAATCAAGTCCTCCATCTTTCCTCATTGATTTTGTACTGAAGTTTGTATGAGCCGCTGCTCCATTCCAATCACCCTAACCATCATATAAAAAAAACCAACCTCAACAAACTTGACAGTCACGAAAACTCGGTTGTAACTAGAAACAAACAAAGCCTTGATGATCATGACATACCTCTATAGGTTTTGGATCGTATGAGACAATCACATCGGATATCTCAGTAATCCTCTGCCCAGGAAAACACAATGATTCATATAAGAATACATGAAACAAAAGTTTAGTGAAAAAAAAACTGTTAGGAATCCTACATAGGAAATGAGATAGGACCTAGAGTGATGTACAAGAGATATTGGTTAATCCACTTGTTAGAGATAGAATCCAGTAGCAGAAGTAATATCAAGATCCTTTATTATGATAGTAGAGAAACAGAACAATTATTATGATAGTAGAGAAACAGAACAATAAGAGTAATAAGAGTAAAACTCCCCAAAGAGAACTAAGTTCTCTTCCCTCGGCCTAATCCGATAGAAACCTCCAAAGCTCTCAATTGCTTGGATGAGTCTTACAACCTAGACTTCATCTCTATATATAATCAATCCTAAAGCAAAACCCTAAGAGAAAAGGAAATAAGAAAAATAGAAATAATCCTAAATAGCTAAAATAGAAATATTCGTAACACCACTCATTGCCCAGTCGTTTTTGATATAAAAGAAACTTGGTAAAAATAAAGATAAGTTCCACCAGTTTCTTACCTCAAGAATGTAACGAGCAACCCATAACTGATCACCTGCACCAACACCAACAGTAGGGCTGATTTGAAACTCCCACTGTCCAGGCATGACTTCAGCATTTGCACCACCAATACTTAAACCGGCGTAAAGACAAGCTTTATAGTGAGCATCAACAATGTCACGACCAAAGGCTTTGTCTGCACCAACTGCACAATAGTACGGTCCCTATTTTTTCAAACACAAACAAAAAAAGCCATATTCCATGTAAGAAACTTGTTCTTGATTTAAGAGTTAGTGTATGCATTTTTTATAGAGACTTTAATTACTCATAAGTGTGTACCTGAGGACCAAGAAAGCCACCAAGAGGCCAGCCTAATGGCCACTTCACGTCTTTCTTAAGTAATGTGTATTCTTGCTCTATCCCAAACCTAATACAGGAATATATTAAACCGATTCTAAACTTAACCGACCAAACTGAAGTCAATTCTTAAATCGGTCGGTATCAAAAGTTTCACACCGAACCATAAGTTAAACTTACCCCAAATTTTTAGTCATAACTAACTAAATTAACCAAATAGTTTTAAAAGAACATACGTATAGTTTATAAACAGTTCCAAACCAAACCAAACCGTTCCCAAACCACATTTGATTATAGTTCATTGAGTTCTTTTGATTCCATAGGCTATGTATGTATTATTTAGCTTACCAAGGCTCTTCAGCCTTCACATTGGGATGATCGAAGATTTTGACGGCTTTGTTCCTATTGTTGGTTGGAATTGGATTTCCGGCCGGTGTGTAAGCATCACACATCACCTGATTGACATATTCATAAAAACATTGATTTATAAGAACGACTAATCAAGAAAACAGGACAGATCTTGTGCTAAAAAAGTTTAGATGAGCTTACCAGAATGTGGTTACCTTTCCTGAATGGGTCTTTGTATATTGCCTGAGGACTTTTTTTTCATTTCATTCCAAAAATAAAACTCTTTTAAATCAATTTTATTTTTACATAACTTAAATTATGTGTATATGAGGGGATGAAAGATTTACTAAAGAATAACTTCACTGTCATCTCCAGCAGCTTGGTCAGTGCTTGATCCGTCGTAGTTCCATTTTGGAAGCTTTGATGGATCGCTTACTGGTCCTGGTAGTGTCTGTTAACAATATAAGATTTTTTTTTTTCTCCTTCTGTTATACAAATTAGAGAGAGACTGTGTAAAATTTATGAATACCCTGGCTTTGCTTCGAATGTCCATGCCAGACCCACCGATCCTGTTCTCAAGATAAAACAGAGTAAAATTTAGAAAACTAAACAAATGTTTAATGTCGTGAACAGAGACATGCAAGATCATTAATGTGTAAAAATCAAAGATTCAAGAATCAAGATCGTACCATATGTATTCAGCGATGATCTTCTTGGTGTCAGTGAGATCGAGGTTTAGGAGATCTGATAGTGGAGACATCATCTCTCTGTTCGAAAATATGAAGAAGAAGAGGGAGATCGATTAAACCAGTGTGATCAGATTGGCTTTCTCTGCCTCACTTACTCTCACTTTGCAAGTATTTATTATAGAGAAGCGGCTAATTCTCCTGAGATCCTATTTTCTTGTTTTACCAACAATAATCGCTGATCAGTTAATAGTGTTTTCTTAAGTATTCATTAATAACAACATTACTACATATTTGGTAAAATTATAGCTATGAAACCATTTCATTTGAGAATCACTCAAATGGTGTGTAATTCACTAAAACAGGATTCATCAATGAAACAATACAGACACGTCAGTGTAAAAGACACCTATCAGAGGCGCACATCTTCCACGTGGATAAGATTACGATTTCACTTTTGTGCATATACAAAAGATTCTAAAAAAACTGAGAAGAACCTAAAAGATGTGTCAGTGTACTTTATGTTTTGAACATTTTAAAGATCAGAAAAAAATCACTAGTAAGGAATTCTCTATGAGTATATGTCTCTGATTACAATCTTACCTGTGGAAGACAACATAAACGTTTTCGCCTTTGATTGAGAATGACAACACATAACAAGAAATGGACATAGAAACTTTTGATAAGGATCACAAATGTAAAAGAAGTCCCCAATAAGATCTAATCAAGTATTGTATAATAGACTGTTTTACAACATTGGCAGCCGATTTCATAACTCAACTTACTCTCAAAATGACTTAATACAACCCATTACTTCTGAAACAAAACAAAACTGATGGGAATTGGCTACATCTAACAATCACTAAACACTGAGATTTAATAGTTTTCACCTACAGGTCTAGAAGGAAAGAGGCGCATAAGAAAAGTGATAAACGACCAGAGACACATAACAGCTAGAAATTGCAAAGTCACAACCAAACCAACGAGCGCAACTCCTCGCTCTGTAATTTCTGGAGTAGTTGCCGCATCTTTCATCATAAACATCAGCCTTTGAACAAAAGTCGCTGCTCTTGTCACCTGATACAGTCTATACACCTGCCATTACATACAACCATAGTTACTTAAAACAAGACTAATCACATCATGGTCTAATGCTTGGTAAAAGGGTTTATCACATAAGAAGATGGATAGACAAAGTTAAGACCAAAATGGCCCATATCAGTGTATAAGTAAGTTTACCTCAAAGACTATTGGAACAATGGGCCAACATGATGAGCCACGCCTTTCAAGCCGAGCCTCAAAACCTCGTTGAACAGCACAGCCAACTAAGAAAGGAAGCACTGCGATCAAAGCATCTATTCCGAGAGCTGGCCAAGTCATGTATACAGCAAATACAGGAACTACAACTTTTAAACCCATCGTGAGGAATGCAGATGTAAGGTATCCCCTCAGGCCAGTGATCAAACCCCATCTCTTGGAGCTGAAGTCTAAGTACGGCCTCTGCACTCGGTCAGTCACAGACAGGAATATCGCAAGACCAGTATAAAACACCGTCTCCAAGCAAAACGAAGTAACAATTTCTGCATCAAGAAAGTACAATTTTACAAACCTGATAAAAGAGGGCATCAAAATGAGTATCATATAAACGAGAGCTAGATCACAAGGGAAGCCTCTTAAATAAATCTCCTGGATACGTTTGGTTCTTTCTTAGGGTTTGGTCATTGTAATCGACAATACAAGATCAATAAAAGGACTATTATGTACCAAGGATACAGACAGGAATATCGCAAGACCAGCATAAAACACCGTCTCAAGGCAAAACGAAGTAACAATTTCTGCATCAAGAAATTATAATAAGAGAGTGCATCAAAATGAGTATCGTAGAGATCATGTGCGTAGTCCTCTTAGCTTTAGGAGAGTTATGAGATCTCTTGAACAAATCTCAAGGAATCGTTTTGGTTCTTTCTTAGACTTAGGCCATCTGTTCTTGATTGTCATCAATAGTTCAAGATCATTAAAGGATTCCACTATTGCACATCAGAACACAGGTTCCAAAAATGAATCTCCTGGATACATTTGGTTATTTCTTAGGGTTTGGTCATGTCTTTTTTCATTGTAATCCACAATACAAGATCAATAAAAGGATTCTATTGTTGCACATTAAAAAATCAGGTTCAAAAAAAACTATCAAAACAGATACAATTGAAGAGAAGCCTACACTAAGACATGACCAGTTAGCAGATGTAACACCATTAAGATGGAACCTACTCTATTTGTCCCTAAGGATGCATAAAAAGTTAACACTTGAAGATGATTGATAAATTTAAAACAACAGAGCATAAAAGCAGTCATAGAGTGAAATATTAACTTACCAGCAACAGTGTCGTTTTTGAAAGTAGCTTCAATGGCACCAGTAAGAAAGAACTGTGGAAGAATCAATGAAGCAATCAAGACAACAGGAGCCAAAAGCCACAAGAAAGAACCTTTCTCTTCTTGGAACGGAGCTGAAACAAGTTTGCTTTCTTCAACCAGCTGATGGGTTAGGCCGTTGAAAGAAACAGAACCTGATTTCCCACGGAACAGCTCAGCTCGAGCGTAGTTACTCTTTTCGAATTGCTTCTTCTCAGGCAATGATTCAGGTTGAGAAGAACTCAATAGTACACGACCTCGACTCAATTCCGGTTTGTTCCAAACAAGGGGTTCTTAATCAACAAAGACAAAAGGATCAGTCTTTGTGCTACATGTTGGGTGAATTAAAAGTGGGTTTGTTTAGATAGATAGATAGATACTTACGTCTGGAATCAAGTCTTTGACGCTTTGCAAATGTGGATAAACGCTAGAGAAATTGACAAATTTTAGGATAAGGTTTTAGGAGAAATGAAATTGAAAAAAAAATGAGAATTTGATGGTTAAATTTGACTTACACAAGGATTAGAGAGTAAATGTGGAGATGAAAAGCCAAGTCTTGGAGGAAGAAACCCTAAGCAAATAGCTTTCGATTCCATTTTTTCGTTAGGGTTTTTGTGTTCTTCTTCTTCTTCTTGTCAACAGCAAGCTTAAACCCACTCTTTTAAAACCTGCCCACCAAATATATCTCTTCACTTTCAGTTTTTTTTTTTCCTCACTCAAATTTAAATATTATTATAACTTATTAGAATTTTTTTATTCAATTTTCTTTTTTCGCTGGTTCTTTTTTACTATTTATTAAATAAATTTTATTTTATTCAAATATCTGTTTATTTGTGTAGACAAATTGTTTTTTTTTTTGGGTCAAAATCTCTCTGGACAAAATCAATTTCAATAATTCTTTCATAAAAAAAAATCATAAATTTCTAAGGAAATTAAAGTCTGGTGATGTTTACAATTTTATACTATTTTAGTTTGGGAACAGAAGCGTTTTTAGCTTTTGATTTAGATGAGGCAAAACAGTGAAGATTGGGTTAAGGTTTTTTGGTTAAAAAAGAGGAGGAGAAGGAGGAGGAGGCTCAGCTGTAACCTTTGGAAACTTTAGCATCATTCTACTACCCACCACACCTTTCTTTCTGTGGGGTGCTCGTAGCAGCTGTAAGTCCGGCCTTTTTTTCATCATCGCCACCATTTTTTTTATTTTTAAAAACAAAAAACAAAAGACGAACTCAATACCAACCCTTTACGTTTACCTCAGAAATTACAGAATCACAGATGACAAATGGGCTTAAGACGATTGTTGAACTGAAATACTATATCAGAAGAAAAAAAGGAAGTGAAAAACGCTTCTAGCACGAAAATCAGATGGAGAGGAGGATATATTCTTGACAAACTCTGCGAGACGCCAAAAACCCTAATTATCTTGCTGGGCTATATATGTTTTCTGAAGTGTTAGTCTATAAGGCCACTTAATGGGCCTTCGAAACTATTTTAAGCTACCAACTTACTATGTGACCCAACTTCTAATATATATTATCAAAAGATAAATTATACAAATTGTTTATAGAAAAATACCATAAATTGTTACAATAAACTAGGATGGAATCCGCGGTACGCCGCGCGTATTTACAGAAAAAAAATTAATAAAAATATAATTTCTAAATTATTAAATCATATTGTTTGAAATCATTTTATGTCGAACAAGATTATGCTTAGCTTTTTTGAATAACACCATGCCTCAAGTAAAACTGATGATGTAGAACGTGGAGGTGGATGAGTGTAATGATAAAGTTTTTATTAATAATCATTATCATTGTAGGTTGTATAAAAGAGGCATCACAACGTTCCAACATTATGTTGGTTTTTATTAGTCTCCAATTGAAACAATGTATTTTACAATAAATAATATTACAGTCTTAAAGAACGATCCCAAAGCCACGTAAATGCCAAAATTAAATGAGAAAAATGGGCATGTGGCTGCTTTTACCATTACAAATCACGAAGAGAGTGAAAGATGATTCAAAATTTCAACACAAGGAGATATATAACAAAAAGAGAGTTTATGTAAATATTTGTGTCTACTAAACTATTATACACACAGGTATATATGTATGATACTTGATTTCGGACATCAAATATAAGAATAACCTCTGTTTCTGTAAATCACCATCACCGTAGAACATTCAAAATGAATTGATGAAGGTAAACTACTACCTTAGAGACAAAAGCTTTTGCTTTCTTTGATTTAGCCGATGTAAACCAGATCGGTTTTTTTACTAGTACTACTCCCTTGAATCATCCTATATTTCCCCAATGTCAACTCTTCTTCTGGATGCTTGGTCATCTTCGCATTTACTGTGAGCTGAGCTTCCAAGACAATGACTCCTCAATCATTTTCGTTTTCCGATTTTGGCACCATATTATGATGATCAAGCTTACAAGGAACACCATCCCCTCGTACTTTCAGCTATATGTTGTTATGCGCAACTGTTTCTTCACCAACTCTTTTCATAACATGCATATACTCCCGTCAGCATAAACTGCACAACATAGACCAAGTGTGAGTATCGTAAATCACATACACTCAAAACTAAGAAAAGATGATGGTAATATCTCTAACTTACTGTTTGGATGAAACGTCCGTGAAACAAACCGAACTGTTGGTGGTTTATTTGGATAGTCTTCTGAAAACTGCAGTGAAAGTTTGAAAGTACACATACAAGAAAGATATATAAGAGGAATAAAATGATTTCTCTGAAACCTATCTAGAGCTTTCAAGGAGACGAGACTTCTCAGGATTGGAATCTTTGTATACTTAAACAAACGTTTGCGTAACGTATCTGATGAGAAAATCACATCCCGCAGTCAAAGATATTGATTTTTTGTCCCATGACTGCGAAAATCGAACAGTTCTCAATTAACAGAGCTCACAAAATTGAATCTAGAACGAACAGATTAAGAAAACTATTGAATGAGATGTTGGATTATGTCAGATTGTGCGGATTACATTGTTGGTATCAACTTCGGATATAAGTTCTTTGATGCTAGCTTCATAGTCCTCGGATATAACTTCTCGGCTTTAACTGACGTCTCGGTATGGTCTTAGCAGCCTCTCTTATACAGTGGAGATGACAACGGGCGGATGGATCATGGAAAGAAGAAGAATCAGCAAGGACGACTCCGTTGCTCTTGAGACCTCCGCCTTGGAACCACCTCCGTGAAGGATAACGATTGAATCTCATCCATCGCAATTTAGGATAAACAGGTTCTGGTATTTTCGCATGGCGATTGATGTACCCAGCAAGATCCTATCTCCACTCTAAAAAAATTGAATTAAAACCCTCTCGTCTCGTCCTTGGCTGCTCCTTGACCTTTGTTTCTTCGCCTTTCTTTCTTTTTTTTTTTTTTTTCTTTCTTTTCTCTCTGCCTTTTCTATAATAATCTTATACATTTTCGCCGCCGTTTGCCTCTCCCGCATACCCTTCCGACGCCGAAGAGGGCTCCTCTTTGTTTTTAATTTTCTCTCTCTGGCGTTTTTTTTTCCTTGAGTTTGCGGCTATCCTCCGTCCGTTTCTGGGCTCAAGGTAGGTGATTTTCAGAGTAGATCTGACGCGTGACAACGACGAGAAGCTTATGGTGGTCGCCGGAGGTTCCTCGAGACTCGTGGGTGTGAGGACAGCTCCGATCTGGGTGTTCTCTCCGGCGGATCTGGGTTGAACGTCTTGTCAAGCGTCGTTTACTTTGGTGGGTTTTGGCTTTGATGAGTGTCGGGGTCTGAGATCTCCTCCTTGGAGGTGTCTTAGAGATCGGTTTCAGGTGGTTTTGGTCATCAGTTTCGCAGATCTCCCCTTCTCCAGTCGGTTCGGTTGCTTGCTTTTTCGTGTTTGGTTTCGTCAGGTGAGTATGTTTTTGGGCTGTGCTTAAGTGTAGATCTTGGCATACAACTAGAAGTCAGGGGTAAGCAGGGTTCTTTCTCCGGCGGCGGTGGTGTGGGATTCCCCTATTTGATGCAGTTGTGGCGGTGTGGATTCTTTTGGATGGTGAGGAAACCCTTGGTGGTTTACTCTTGGTAGAAGACGCGAGTGGTTTCCCGAAGGTGTTTTTCTCGCAGCTCAACATTCAATTGACCGCTACGGTTCGCGGCGGAAGTTAGTGGGGGTATGGAGGGTTTCGCTGCTCGTCTTGGAGGTCAGTTCTAGATCCCTTGGATCTTAGTAGGCGGTTGCGGGTTCCGATTTTTATTTTCTGGATTGAGCAACCAGTATTTTAGAGATCTCCGCGTTTTTTCTTCCTTACTCCGGACGGGTTGTTGGGTTCCTTGCTTGGAGATAACAGAGATCACCATATATGGAGATGGGGGTTAGCTCTGAGTGTGTTCGGTTGCTAGGCATGGGACCGTCACCGTAGAGCCTGCTATCGGTGGTTAGAACAGGCCGGGAGATTTGTTCTGGGTGAGGTGAGGCGTTGAATATTGAACCGGAGTCGGATTTCGAATGCTTCCGATAAGAGTTCACTTCAGTGTCTCTGCCGCAAAGGAGTGGGTCTCGCAAACGCCGGGATTACTGTTCCGATCACTGCTGCAGGTCACGTTTAATTCAGCAGGAGAAGATCTTGTTTCTGTTAATGGGTCGATCTTATATTATTTCTATTTTGTACATGTCCAATATTGTATGTTCCAAGGCCTTGTCCAATTAAAATTGGGAAGGCCCATTAGTAAATATAAAAAACTTTATTTAAAAAAAAAAAAAAAAAAAAAAAAAAGAAGATGAGCGAGACTTTTGATTTTTTTGATTCGGTCGGCCAGAGGCTTACGAGTAGAGAGAAGGTAATGTGGAACCAAGAATAATTAACATTGGTTCAAAAATCTGAGCTGTATTAATCGTTATATTTTGATTGGGTAGCTATTTTAAATTAGGTGTCAGCTCCAGGTTTTTTTATATCGCTGAGGTTTCTTTATATCGTTGAGGTGTCATGCTCTGGTGAAAAGCGTTCAAGTTTTATTGTATTGATTATTTTCCAAAAAATATCAGGTCAAGTTTTTTAATCCAAAATTACCACCAACAACAAAAATGATTTTTAACGGTTTATTATTAAACTTTTGGACTTTTGTTGAGTTATTTTGGGTTTTAAGTTTAGTTTTTATGAGTTAGTTTTGAATGTTTAAAATTTAGTTTTAGCTTTTGTGGTATTTTTGAAAAATAATTTTTACTTCATTTTGGTGTGAGAATTGTCCAAACTATCAGTACATGACTTTGACTCAATTGCGGTTTGTTCCAAACAAGGGTTTCTTAATCAACAATGAAAAATAAGACAAAAGGATCAGTCTTTGTGATACAAGTTGAATGAATTAAAAGAGGGTTTGTTTAGATAGATAGATACTTACGTCTGGAATCATGACGCTTTGCAAATGTCGAAGAATCCTATAGAGAATGAGGAGAAAGTGACAAATTTTAGAATAAGGTTTTAGGAGAAATGAAATTGAAAAAAAAAATGAGATTTTGATGGTCAAATTTGACATACACAAGGATTATAGAGAAAATGAGACATTAGCATCCTAACCCTTTTCTGAATATGAAAAGTTAATAATATCATAACATGGACATTAGCGTCCTAACCCTTTTCTGAAAATGAAAAGTCAATATCATCGTATGAACATTAGCGTTCTAACCCTTTTGTCCATGCAATGATATTGATTTTTTATTATTAGAAAGATGACTTTAGGAGGAGACCATAGGAATCAGGAAATAAAGATGTGCTTGCACAGTGAGTAATATAAACTCACTATATCTTTTCAATTCAAACTCACCAAAAAATATTTTTTGAATTGAAACTTCATTTGAGTGAGTTTATGATAATCTTGTAAAAACAATATCTAAATCATTATCCGATCCGACCAATAGTATAGTTTATATATGTCGGTAATTTTCTAAAAGATTTCAAATATTGTTTTAGTTTAAAATATTTTTTTGTTTGGCTTGAATTAATGTATTTTTCCCCTAATTATCGAAAAAAAAAAAAAACGTGAGTGGTATAAAAGTTCGAAGAGATAAGAAGCATAAACCATCCACTAACCGGCTTTTGTCACCAGTTTCGACAATTTTTCTCAAACATTCTTTCTTTCTAGGTTTCTTCTCTCTGGCCAAAGGTCCGATCTTTGCTTCTCTGCGAGGGTAATCATGGACGCCGTGGCAGCGAATTTGGTTCAATCTCCCGTCTTACTACGTCAATCGTCCGAAAGGTCGGTAGTTTTAACACCCAACTGTCCTGGCTTCATGCGATTCGTCGGCTCCGGACCTCAATTTCGTCTCAGAGTATGTCTTCTTCTTTATACTGCTTTTGATTCTCTTAAACCCATAAAATCAATTTGGTTTAGCTTTTTCATGTTTGTTTGTGATTTCTGATTCTGTGTCGAAAAAATCGGAACTTTTGGGTTCTTTGTGCCAATGTCTCACATATGTAATAATTGGCTTTGATTATATATGCATGCAGAACAACTCTTCTCTTAAATTCTCGAGACCACTGCAAAGCCGAACAAGTTATGTTAACTCTCGGAGGAGTTTTGTGGTTAAAGCTTCAGCTTCAGCTTCTGGTGGTGATGCTTCTACAGATTCAATCGCGCCACTTCAGTTGAAGTCTCCTGTTGGGCAGTTTCTGTCACAGATACTAGTGAGCCATCCTCATCTTGTTCCAGCAGCTGTTGAACAGCAACTTGAACAGCTCCAAATCGATCGAGACGCTGAGGAACAGATCAGGGATGATTCCTCTGTCCCTGGAACTGACATTGTTCTCTACAGGTTTGTCACATGACGATATTTTAATTACCATTTCTTCTGCTACTTTTAGGGTTTTGGATTTTGAATTAGATTTGTTTCTTGGGTGGGGTGTTTAGGAGGATTGCTGAGATTAAGGAGAAAGAGAGAAAAAGGGCTTTGGAAGAGATTTTATATGCTCTAGTGGTTCAGAAGTTCATGGACGCTAATGTTTCACTTGTACCATCCATAACCTCATCATCTGCTGATCCGTCTGGTCGAGTTGATACTTGGCCGACTCTAGATGGGGAACTTGAGAGACTTCACTCCCCTGAGGTTTATGAGATGATTCAGAATCATCTTTCCATCATCCTCAAAAACCGCACTGATGATCTGACAGCAGTTGCGCAGATTAGCAAACTTGGAGTTGGACAGGTCTATGCTGCTTCCGTGATGTATGGGTATTTCCTGAAGCGGATCGACCAAAGGTTTCAGCTCGAGAAGACGATGAGGATTCTTCCAGGTGGCTCATATGAAGGTGAGACTAGCATTGAGCAAGCAGGCCGAGAAACAGAGAGAAGCTTCTATGAAGAAGCAGAAGAAACCTATCAGGCTGTATCCTCAAACCAAGAGGTTGGTTCATTTGTGGGAGGGATCAATGCGAGTGGTGGCTTTAGCAGCGAAATGAATCAATCCCGTTTGAAGACATATGTTATGTCATTCGACGGAGAAACCCTCCAAAGGTATGCTACAATAAGATCAAGAGAAGCGGTTGGGATAATTGAGAAGCATACAGAGGCATTATTTGGGAGGCCAGAGATATTGATAACGCCACAAGGCACAATTGATTCGTCCAAGGATGAGCATATCAAGATCAGCTTCAAGGGATTGAGGAGGCTTGTGTTGGAGGCTGTGACCTTTGGGTCTTTCCTCTGGGACGTGGAGAGTCATGTAGATTCAAGGTATCACTTCGTATTGAACTGAAGCGGTCTATGTGTTTGGACTTTTGGTGAGGATGGATGTGCCACATTCTTTGAGAGAGTTTGGGGATTTGTTCTTTGTAATATATGCAACTGTGAACTGACCAACTAATATTTGTTGCCCTAGAAATTGAGTTTATCAATACCCATTTTATTGGTAATGATACATTCGCGATCAATTTGTGTTATTGTTCTGATTTACCGTTCCTGACAGCATTTTGCAAAGTTCATGATCAATATGTTCGGTTGAGAAGCATTTTAAGTTGATAGTTGTGGTTTGTTTAGTAAAATTAGTGTCTGTACATGATAATTCTTGACACGAGGATAAATGAAGGCTGTTCTTAAAATAGATCAAAGATGCAAAAAGAAATAGACGCTGATGATATACATATCGTGTGCAAGGCTATTCACGATACTACTCATAGTTTCGTTCAGGTTCAGTAATATTTGAATGTAAAAAAATGCAGTTAAAAAAGAAAACCTTTACTTATATAATGGTTTTGTGGAACCAACTCCCTATACTCGTGAAGATTATTACTCTTCCTTGGATCTCTTCTTCGCCTCTGCCTCCAAGAGCTCCAGATCTTTGTTGAACTTGCAGATGCGGTAGATGCACCTGTCAATGAACACAATAGATACCAGTGAGTAACGCAAGACCTCGTGCGTGTGTATAAAACAGTTAATAGCTGATGAAGAAGTTACCAGTAGAGAAGGATTCCTGCAGCGCACAGAACCACATTCCTCTGAGCCTTGTAGATCTGCAGTACACACAAATCGTTAGTAAGCAAGCTGACACATTTCAGTGCAAGATAAGAAGAAACTAAATATCAGAGAGCTCAATTTTGCAATATGTACAATTGATTCTGGCAAACTTGCAACTGCAGACCAAAAAGTAACTGTGATGAACCAAGAATCAATCAAGTGCTGAGGAAGCAAGAATCAATCAAGTGGTGAGGAAGCAAGAATCAATCAAGTGGTGAGGAAGCTTCACCAAGAATCAATTGCCAACAGAGTCACAAGAACATTGTATAAAACTGAAGAACCATGAATGCTATAAAGAAAAATCTCATGTTTTGCTATTTCACAGTAGCTAGAGCTATGATTTACAAGATACGAGTGAGTACATCAATGGGTGATCGAGACATTAAAAACAAAAAAGATGCAATTAACACTAGGAAGGAAGTGAGATGATGTAAGTTGTTCAATCGTTGATACACGAAAATCTAATTAATACAACATCCTTAAACAATGAAAGCAAATTCTCAGATGTTTTAGTTACAAATCTTGATCTTTAGACTAAAGAGGGGAGCAAAACTAATCAATCAGGATGAAACTCACAAACCTAACAATTTTGACTAATCAAAAAAAGATTCATAAAACATAGAACTCAGCTATAGAATAATAATCAAAAGACTAAAGGTTATATATAAAGTCAACAACAATGGATTTGGAATGGAGACTTACAGATTTCTCGTAGCGATCCCTTTCTGTAGCAGTGCATACCTCAGAAGAACAAGAAAGTCTATGCTCAGCCTTCCAGTAAATATCTGAAAGAAATCATAAAAAAGAAATAAGCAAAATCACACAACCTAACCCACAGAATCCACTCGCGGCTCAAAAACCCTAACTAAAATCAAGACAAAATTCGATTCCGATTACGAATTAGAGAAATCAAATGAGAGCTAGACAAAGAGAGAGAGAGAGAGAGAGAGAGAGAGAGAGAGAGAGAGAGAGAGAGAGAGAGAGAGAGAGAGGAAAGGTTACCGAGGAGCTGAAACCCGGCGAAGGCGACGATGGAAGCAGCAGGTTGGAGAATCAACGAGACAAGTTGAACGACACGTTTCTTAATAAGCATAGGGTAAGGTAGAGTCAACACGAGGGTGATTACAACTTCGGCCGCCACCACATACGACAGAATCAGCCATTGCAACGCCATTCTTCTTTCTTCTTCGTCTTCTCTTCTAGATCTTTCTTTTAGTCTCTCTCTCTCTCTCTCTCTCTCTCAATCTCTTTCGTGTAAGGGTAGACGAAGAATAATTATTATTATAGTAGACGAACCGTGTCCGTGGTCCACGTGCCTACGAAGCTTTTTTTTTTTTTTTTTTAAATCTTACTAATTAAGTTATTTATATTTTTAACCTTGATGGGCTCTCAATTTCGGCCCAATATCTCCATATACCGGTTCGATTGCTGGAACCGTATTAATGTTTAATTATAACCGGTTTATTTCGGTTTAGCAGTTGGGTCTTTTGTTCTCTTCTACGGAACAAATACAAAAATACTCACTCTCACTTCTTCTTCTTCTTCTTTATGCCATTGTTGACTATCAAAGTCTCGATTTTTCTCTTCTCCATGTGATTTTAATCCTATTCAATCTCACTTAAAGCTTAACACCATGGTTCCTCCAGCTAAAAAATTCATCAACAACCCCAACGGTTCGTGATTGATCCCTCGTCTCTCCTTCTTCTTTTGTGTTTCGAGCTCTCTGTTTTTATTAATCTCATATGGTAGTTGCATGATCTTTACATATCAATTCGCTAAAGAGAATGAACTTAAAACTGATTATTTCTCGTTACTGTGCAATTTTGCAGATGTTGTAACCGAGTTCATCGAGGGTCTCGTTGAAACTTATCCTGGACTTCAGTATTTGGATGGTCTTCCCGAGGTTCTAAAAAAAACTCCATTTCGTCTTTTTTTTCAATTCCTACCATTGGCTGTGGAAACCCTCAGGCTTATTCTGATGAATTTACAGATCAAAGTTGTACTACGGGCTGATGTCTCGGCTGCAAATTATGACAAGGTTGCTGTTATATCAGGTTGGAGTTTTCTTTTCCAAACCTAATTTATGTTTTGATTGTGTTTTATTATCCGTGTTTATGGGAGCAATGTCGTTTTTGTGAAACAGGAGGGGGAAGTGGGCATGAACCAGCACAAGCTGGCTATGTTGGAGAAGGAATGCTCACAGCTGCTATTTGTGGAGATGTTTTTGCTTCACCACCTGTTGATTCTATCCTAGCTGTAAGTTACTCTTCCCATGTATCTTCTTGGTCTTCTCTTTGAGTGTTTCTAGTGAATGATGAATCTTACTCTAATTTCAGGGGATTCGAGCTGTAACTGGTCCAAAAGGATGCCTCTTGGTTGTCACGGTATTTATAACATGGCTAGACATATACTTATATATGGACAATCTCTTTGAAAGACTATCCCTCAATATGTTTGGCTGATCTAGTTTCTCCTTTAACTATTGTTAATAGAACTATACGGGTGACCGCTTGAACTTTGGCCTGGCAGCTGAGCAAGCAAAAACTGAAGGTTTCCAAATTGAGGTAATTTGTCTATTTGTTTGTTTAGAGTTTGGTAAGAGAATTGGTGGATAGAATGACATGTTCCCTTTTGTAGACTGTGATTGTTGGAGACGATTGTGCTTTACCCCCGCCGCGTGGCATAGCTGGACGCAGAGGTTTAGCGGGAACAATTCTTGTCCATAAGGTTTCTCAGTTCTCCTTCTATATTCTTTTCCCTTTATCTGCACTCTAGGCTAACATTTCTTAGTAGCGTTTGCAGTCGATCCTCATTTTGTTTGTTACTGTCTTTTATGTGATGTCTAAGGGGCAGGCTCTTATGCACTTATATTTCTTATCATCCTTTCTTATTGTTTTGGGTTAAGGATAGGTCGCTGGAGCAGCAGCTGCTGCTGGTCTTTCTCTAGCCGAAGTTGCAGCGGAAGCAAAACATGCATCTGAGATGGTTGGGACCATGGGTGTTGCACTATCTGTTTGTACGCTTCCAGGACAGGTTGCATCAGATCGTTTGGGTCCAGAGAAAATGGAACTTGGGCTTGGAGTTGTATGTTGTTTCCCTTCATATTTTCTTATAATGCCATAGGAAAGTGAGAGCACATTTCTGTTTCTTGTATTTTGACTTTTATTCTTGCTAATTTTTAACCTTTCTTTCAGCATGGGGAGCCTGGTGCTGCTGTGGTCGACATTCAACCTGTGGAAGCTGTAGTTTCTCATGTGCTTCAACAGATAATGAGTCCAGTATGTACACAATTCTTGTTTCTCTGCTGCAGTTTCTCCATTCCATAACCATCTTATTGACTATCTCCAAAATAGTAGTGTTAAAAAATACATGCATTGTGTTTCATTCATTGGCCTAAGCATTCTTTCTAACTGCAGGAGACTAATTATGTTCCAATTACACGTGGTAACAGTGTAGTTCTGATGGTTAATGGGTAAGCAAGCATATAAGCTTGTAACAGTGTAGTTCTCATTTTCACCATTACAATAATGTTACATCTATGATACCCAGTTACCCACATATGGTCTAATGAGTTTTGCTTAATTATATCTGAGTTTCCTATTGTTCTGCAGCTTAGGTGGTACTCCTCTAATGGAACTTTTGATTGCTGCTGGAAAAGCAGTCCCAAAATTACAATTGGAATTTGGGCTTGCCGTTGATAGGGTGTATACTGGATCATTTATGACGTCTCTTGATATGGCAGGTGACTGTTTTTGGTTGTGTCTATATAGAGTTACCGGTTTTGTGCTATTTCTCTCACACTCCCTCCCTTCTCAGGGTTCTCGATATCAATCATGAAGGCAGACCAGTCAATTTTAGAGCGTCTGGATGCTCCCACCAAGGCTCCTAGTTGGCCAGTTGGCACAAATGGTCTGTGAGACGTAGTTATATTGTCTTTCTTGTTCCTCTGATATTTCCTTTGGAACTTGTATTAGTTTGTAAATTCTTCATTCTGTATATTTCTCTTTATAGGGAACCGCCCCCCAGCAAAGATCCCCGTCCCACTGCCCTTTCAAGCAACGAAAAGCCAAGAGGTAAGCACTAGGTTTGGAAAAATGCAATTAGTCAGCTTAGAAGGGTTCAATCAGATGTTATAACCTGTAAGCATCCTGAGAACTTGCCATACTAACTTGTTTTGCTATTTTTAGTCTCCAAGCCGACCTCAAGAGCTTAGTCAACAAGGACAAATTCTTGAGGCAGCTATTGAAGCAGCAGCAACTGTACTCATCAATCTAAAGGATAGTTTGAACGAATGGGATGGAAAAGTAGGTGATGGGGACTGTGGATCAACAGTAAGTCCTGTTTTTCAAATGTCTGTACAACATAAAGTTTTGCATTTACGCATGTCTTAAATCTTTATGCACACATCACCATTAATAGATGTGCAGAGGCGCAACTGCTATTCTGGAGGACATGAAGAATTAGTGAGTCACTTTACGCTAATTACCGTTTTACGTCTTCTTTTCTCCGTTTAGTTTGATTGTTTACTTGCAATTTATACCCTCTCTTTCTCGTTCTTATAGTTATCCACTCAATGATGCTGCCGAAACAGTGAGTGAGATTGGTTCGTCAATTAGAAGAGTCATGGGGGGAACTAGTGGAATAATGTAAATCAGCGCAGTTAACTTGACAATTTTCTTTCACTAAGATTGATCATGCATTTTGCATTAACTGATAAAGACATGACACTGTCTCATATGAAACCAGTTACAATCTCCTCTGCAAGGCAGCATATGCGGAGTTAAAAGCTAACGGTCAGCCAGAAACCACTCCCAAACACTGTAAGATAACGTTCCTTGTATCGTTGTTAACTATTCCAAAAGGCACATGTTCGCCTACTATGTTACTGAGTTCTTCTTGAAATCAGGGTCTGAAGCATTCAAGTCATCAATCTCTGCTGTCAGTAAATATGGTGGAGCAACTGCCGGTTACAGAACGATGTTAGATGCACTCATCCCAGCTTCAAAAATCCTTGAGGAGGTGACTTGCCAATAGTTGTTTACCTTTTTCTTAAAAACCAGAGATTATAATTTAACAAGTTGTAACGAGCTTTGCTTTGATTGTGAGCAGAAGCTGACTGTTGGGGAGGACCCTATTACTGCTTTTGTTCTGTCTGCCGAAGCTGCAACCACAGGAGCTGAATCTACCATTCATATGCAAGCACAGGTGAGCTTTATTGACTCTCGGTTAATTGGCTACAATATTGCAATCACTGAGCTCACAGTAATGAGTTGGATGTCAAGTTTTTTGTTTATGTGATGTGACGGATTTATTGGATTGGTGGACAGGCCGGAAGATCAAGCTATGTATCAGCTGAGATTCTTGCATCAATTCCTGATCCAGGTGCAATGGCTGCAGCCGCATGGTACAGCGCCGCTGCAAGAGCCGTGAAGGAGAAGAGTCAGGGGTTGTGATCCGATCCGATGAACTACTCTGTTAGAGGTTTCATCGAGCTTTATTGATTTCATTTCTGCCTATGGTTTTGTCGTCTATGTATATAGTGTTTCTGAGTTCTGACCCGTTTATGTAGAAAACTACTAAGGGATTCTTGTGAAATGCTTCCCCTGTTTGTATACAACTGAGTGAATGACATTTTTTCTGCATACAGTGGGCAAATAATTACATCGATAGTTTTATTAAACAGAGGCTTGATTTGGCTTAGCAATCATCTGTTTATGGTGGTTTAATCAGAGGCTTGCTGGTTCAGATGATATTAGAGCATCATTACTGGGCGTTTCTCTGAAGATTTCTTTTGAATTTGGGGCCCAAAAAAATAATAAACAACCCATAAATGGGTCTATTAACGCGAGAATCGGTTCTGTCGGTTCTGTCGGAAGCATTCCGAGCAACGGCTTAAGAACGATACGTGGCGTCTTATGAGTGGTTGGTGCGTAAATATAAAACCGGGGTTTTTTTTCTCATTTCTTTTTCTCTTTCTTCCCGACTATCTCTCTCTTCTCTCTCGTTTCTGAAGGCGACACAAGATGCGATTCTTGATGAAATCGGAGAAATCAATGGATTCACGTCGAATCCATTGAATTTTCCGACGTAAACCGGTTGTTTGTTGGTTACCCGGAGGCGATGGCTTCCAGATCGGCGAATGGGTTATTAGATATGACATCGACGGCGGCTGTTTCTGATCGACATCGACGGTGGTGCCCTGAAGCTAATGGCGAGGTCCAAACCCTAACGAATCGGAGGGAGAAGGTTTGTTTCTCTTGTCTGATTGATTGCATGTTTTTCTTTTAGCTTCGGGTGGTCTTTAATTGTTAGGGTTTCGGATTAATCCGATTGATTGTTAGGATTTCAGATTAATCCGATTAGAGTATCGATTAGGAGGTAGCTAGAGTGTTATTGTTACTTTCTCTTCCTCTTCTAATTGTGTTGATTTATTGTCATTGCAGGGAAACGATGATTGTTAAAGACGTAGCTACAGCGTTTGATGTATGTCCGAGTCTCATTCAGCAAAAATCATAGCCATCGCAAAGCCGAGAGAGAGAGAGAGAGAGAGAGAGAGAGAGAGAGAGAGAGAGAGAGAGAGAGAGAGAGAGAGAGAGAGAGAGAGAGAGAGAGAGAGAGAGAGAGAGAGCCAAAACAAGTCAAAGGTATATCTTTCTCAACCCCGATTTTTCGATTTTGATTTACAAGCGATCTTGTGTTTGTCTATTAAATCCATTGGTTTGTTGTTTTTTTTGAGGTGTTGAAACAAAACAGGTTGTTATGGAATGATTACAGTTTAGTGTTCAATTGTTTGTTTTGCAGGTTTTGCAAGGACACGTTTGGAGACCTATGGAGTTTGGCCAAACCGAAGACTGCTTTTGGAGTTGTGATGTTCTGTTGTTGTGATGCGGCTCATGCGTGGAAGCCATTCAAAGCTGCCACTGATCTCTTAGCCAAGAAAGATGATTAATCTCCACTGAGAACTATCAAGGTCTTTATTATTATTTTATGTTTGTCTTTTTTGTTATATATTGTATAAATAACCGTGTGATTAATATTGACTCTTTTGTCATGCTTTATGCGAGGTCTAATGGATTTGATTTGGAGTGGTATTCACAATGTGGAACAGCGGTTGGATTCTCTAATTTGAAAAGGTATGGTACTCTAGCTTTAATTTGTTGTTGATAGATATTGTTTGCGGTTGTGTGTTGGGATGAATTTATTTGGTGTTAGATTAGGTAATAGTCGAGTCAGTCATTGATGATTGCTTTTTGTTTGTTGGTTGTGATAGCGGAACTTCTCATGTCGATTTATCATATTCTACGGATATGCCAACAAATCTACATAATATGATGGGCATTCGAAATGAGGTTCATGATACACAAATGCATGATCTTTTGGAAAAAGACTTGATTGAGCATATCTGGCAAAAATTTGGTGCAACCGCACAATAAATCTTATTCCAAATTCTGTTTAATATGTTTAATACTTCAAATTTTATAAAATATGTTTACTATTCCGAATTTTGTAAAATATGTTTAATATTATAAAGTTTGTAAAATTTTATTGTTTTCTATTTTATGTAATATAAAATTTTTAATTTGTTTTGTTATTTTAGATAATTAAAGTTTGATAATTAATAAACATAAATTAAAAAAATATTATTTAAATGCTTGAGCAACCATCTTTGGGTTCTCTAGTAATGGGGTGATTTTGCTTAAGTTCTCTTAGAGTTGCTTTACTTAATTTAATATTAATTATATAATTAATTAATATGAGAGGAACTATGGAGGGTTGCTCCACTACTGATGGTCTGTCTATAAGATCCGGTTTTAGGGTTTCGATGATTTTGCTTTTCTGCTCTTCGCGTTTAGCCTGTAGAAATGGCAAGGCTCTGCTAGTTCTCAATTGATTCATAGGCTTGTTGATTTTGCTTTGGTTGCTTGGTGGTCTTCATGGTGATCTCTTCGGTCCAATTATGTGATGTTCTCTTCTGTGTATGGTGTCATCCGGTTTGAGTTTTTGTTGGAAAATTGTAGGTTTTATTTGGAACCAAATCTTCCTAATACTATTCCAAAGTATTATGGTTTGGATTATTTTAATGAGTATTTATTTATCCTACTATATTAATTGGGAAGTACAAATATGAAACTAACCTTAAAATATGTAAAAAATTACATTCAATTGCCATTAGAAAAACTTAATTAAGATTAATTAATTAATTAACTAAAAACGAAAATTGGGGACACATATAATAAAATAAATTGTAGAAAAGTAAAAAAAAAAACTTTTAGAATCAAAACTAATTTGTACTTTTAAAAAAAAAATTAACAGCTAAGATTTTAAAAATCTAATCGCATAAAATCTATATAACTACAAATTTATTTAAAAAACTTTTCCAGCACGGGTTAAATTTTTTATCAAAAATCAAATATAATAAAATATATAACAATTGCTTAGATTTTAAAAATTAATAAATAAAAAAATAAAAGATATAGATATATTATCTTATCTATTTAAAAAAGTTATATTTTTCTTTTAGCCACCGTTCTTTAGACAAATAAAACTAAGTTGATATTTAAATATATTTAATGATTGAAAGTGCTTATTACAGACAAGTAAGGGAACCCACAGAAAAAACAATTAAGAGATTTTTTAGAACCTTTACTAGCTATACTTACTTGCTCTTTTTACATGTTAGTTATATCTTTTTACTCACTTCACAACTATAGCAAGAATTGCGTTTAATTGATAAATGTTTAAACAATTTTATTCATTACATGCAAATGTTTTATTGACAGATTTTCAATAAATTTTTTTAAAATACAAAAATATTAATATAAACAAATTAAATTTCTAATCACAAACCTTTATAAATAACATAATAACAAAATAAATTATTAAAAAAATACATTAAAAAAAGTTCAGCTCGCGGTTTTCCGCGGGTTAGTATCTAGTTGTATAGTTTAAAATTGAAGAGTGAAACTATTTTATAAAACCTTTGGGTATATAAATCTCAAGTTTGGATAAATTATACAATAAATAAAACTTTATAAACCTTTGATTTATAAATCTCAAGTTTGGATAAATAATAAAACTTTGTAGGATTAGGAGGTACATTTTCCTCGTACGTATTACTACCTAGTTAACAAATATTTATAAAACCAATTAAACCAGAAGCTGGTGTTACAGTCTTGGTTCTAAACCACCTCTTCTAATCCGATTGTCAGGTGGTAACATATTTTACTCATTTAAATCGTAAACGGAACTAGTATCTCATTGACCCTACCCGTGGTCTGGAACATCGGGTTATAATCAGCGACCAAATACGCCGGAGACTTTCCTTTGCTCATCTCGATAGGCAAAATCCATTGAGTGCCCTTGAGGCTATCCATCAGAGCCGCAGCTTCTTTCTTGGCTGCATCGTCCGACACGTACCCACCGAACTGCCTCACGGCTACGTAGGTTGGTTTCCATGGCTGAACGTGGAGGTCATCAGCCTGAGGTGGGTTCTGTTGGTTCTTTTTGGGGATGTAGAAGGAGACGGTGTAGACTGATTGTCCTGGCGTTGCTTGTTGTGTGATCACCGGTGCTGTCATGTTCATCTTCACCTTATCCTTGTTTTTTCCTTGTATGTAACTAAATAATCTGTAACCCCAAAAACAAACTCAGTTTCGGTTTCACTTGTTAACACAAATTACTACATTCGGTACTTATTATAAGAATAAAGCCTTATTCGGTTATTTGTTTTTGGACTTGTTTCTTTTCTAATTGTGGAGTAACTTATTTAAGTTATATAACAAAAAGATTGTATATTTAGATTGAAAATGTAAGTTACCGTTGGAAACCGGTTTTGGTGGCTTGAGTCATGGATGTTGCGGAAATAGGACCAGTGGAGATCCATACCGCAGTGTTATACAAGCGGATCTCATAGGCGTATCCGGCCTCTACCAATTTAGAGGTAGGACACTCGTAGTGGTCACACGTCCCCGGACGCATCCCATTAGATGGAGTCCATGGTGCGGGAACCTGAGCAGCAGATGATCCAACCACGACTATGCTCAGGCAAAATAACAGTTTTAAGATGTTGAAACCGGTTTTCATGATTGATGAATAGAAATATTTAAAATGAAAATTTTGGTTTTGTTTAGATTCTCATTGAAATGTCTTGTGTAAATGGAGTTTTTATAGATGGATTTTTGGGCAATGAGATGATAAGAATAGAGTATTGTACAAGTTATTAATATATTTGACTAGTTAAACTTAGTACAAGTTTGACCTCTAACTTGGATTCAGATATGGCAAGGAAGTTATGTAATGCTTTGTGCGATAATTTGATAAATGTTTGCCCATCAAAGCGGATATTTGCCTAAAAAAGGTTCATTAATTCCTTTATTATTAGTAACATATTAGTTAGTCAACAAATTTTAAATTCCCAAAAAAAATATTAATTAGGACTTCTATTTTTTTATAGAGGCAGAATATTAATTGAGTGAGTAAAATTGCACAATTTTATTTAAAAAGATAATAATTAAGAACTGATCTATATTCAACTAAATGATGAAAATATTATTATTATCAATTTTTTGTTAAGAGAAAATTATTTCATTATACCTAATTCAACATAATGGTAAAATGGGAAAATTATTGTTCACTATAACTAATTCAACTAGCTACCTAGACTTTTTATAAATATAATAAGGTGGAATCATAATCACCCTATGTATCGATGACTTACTGAATGCATATAATTTTGTATAATAAAATAGTAAAATCAATATAAGATATTAATGATGAATTGATTCTATTTTGAGTCAGACCAAACGTAATGTTTTTAATTTATATTAAATTTGAGTCTCTTCATATATATATGCTGGTCCTTATAATAGAAGTTGTTTTGTAAACTAAAGCACAAGCTGTTTCACTTTTGATTTCTTCTTAATTTTTTTTTAAGTTTAGTCTTTCTTTGTTTGTGATGAATTTTAAGGATCATAAAGGCACATGACGAGTAATGTTCAGATTTTGTGGACTTGTCGAAGGACATGAGAGCAGCCGCTGAGACGGGGACCATTTTTTTTTTTCTTCTGAAAGCACTAACAAAGGTTGAACTCAATTGAAGTGGTTCTTTTTGGACTTGTAAGAGGAGCAATTTCATTAAAAAGATGTGATCATCTATAAAATTCCGCATAAAATGGTACTGTGTGGTGGTAATTGCACCTAGGTTAGGACAAAAACTCACAAATGTTGATGTTTCAGTTTCCACTGCGAACAAACTTGTTTCGTGTGGACCACGCACGTAACTCTCTGGACTTCGGCCTAAGACAACCATACGAGTATCGATACTAATAAAAGTCCACATTTTTATTATCTCTATTTTTGACGGAAACTACAAACGCATGTGCAGCCTCTCTAGTGAGACCAAATGCTTATATTTCTTGTGAATTATGGGTGTTTTAAACTTCACTTTTTTTTCTTTTTAATAATTTAATAAGAATATAAAAAAACAAATAACATTAATTGTGATTAAAAATATAGTTTTATTATTGTGCATATCAAATTTTATTTTGAATCAACCATCATTAATCCCGTGATATTGATAGTATAGGTATATTGATTATATAAGTAAATAAATTAAAACATACTCACATCACATAGAAAAATTAGTATGTGATAGCAATAAATAAACTTGACCATCGGGATATGTTCGGCAGCTTTGGCAGAACTGTGGGGAGTGTATTATGATTTATGGATTGCATGGGAGAGACGGATTAGACGGTTGGAGTTGGAGGTGGATTCTAAAGTGGTGGTTGATTTTCTTGTGACAGGGATTAGCGAGGCTCATCCGCTGTCGTTCATGGTACGTTTGTGCCATGACTTCATTTCATGGGACTGGACTGTCCGGATTACTCACGCTTATAGGGAGGCTAATCGTCTTGCTGACAGATTAACAAACTATGCTTTTTTTTTGGAGTTAGGTTTTCATTCATTTGATACTGTTCCGAGTGGTGTTGAGTCGATTCTTTTGGATGATGTCCAGGGGGTTGCAGCTCCTCGGCGGGTCTGTCTTTAATTTTGAGTTTGAATAAATAAAGAGGGATTTAGTCTTTCCTCCCTTACCAAAAAAAAAGGGGAAAAAGAGAAAGTAATTAATTTACTTGAATTGCCAATGTAGTAGACCAAAAATAATCTCCAATTGAAAAAAAGGAAGGTAATTAATTAATTTGAATTGCCTAATAATATTTATGCTGTGCTTCTTTGCAATGATAACATCATATATACTGTAATTTCATTTTCTAAGTTTATGAGTCAAGAACATTCTCTCTTTTTCATTCATGTCTCTCTCACAAAACACATCCTCTATATTACCAAACAAAAGAGTCGGTATCGATGCACCTGATCGTGCTGATCAAATATGTAAGCTTCCTGACGATTTGTTGCTCAAGATCTTATCAGAATTGACCACTGAAGAAGCGATAAAGACATGTGTTTTGTCCAAACGATGGGAGAATACGTGGAACCAAATGTCAAATCTTTGCTTCGACATGCGAAAGATCATCACCATCAATGGGATTGTTCTTCCAGAGCTATTAGATCGTGCTGCTAAATTGATAACCAAGGTTCTTTTTATATCTCTCTCAATAATATATATCATACAATTTTCAATCATTTTTTATTTAAACAATGGATGAAAATGAAAATCGAATATCTACAACCTTTTGAAACTAATTTGAATCAATGTTATACATACGAATGTGAAATCATAGAAATTTGTATGTATAAATTATGGATAATCCACTGAAAAATAATCAAGATAAGACCTATCATGTAATATATAACAAATAACCCAAAAACACAATATATAACATTTAAGGATGATAGTTAATTACCGGGGAAAAATTCGCGCCCAAATAACTGAAAATTTAAACAGCCAGAATTATTATTTTTAAATAACATATAACTGTATTTTGCATGAAACATTGTGTCATCTAAAATCTTTTTTCTGTCAAAGATATTTGAAAAAGGTTTATGACCTATAGATCCGAGTGTGTGTATATAATGACAATTTGAAAAATAATCTAGAAAAGTATGATCTCATGTCTTCTTCCACATGGAATAAATACATGCACAGGGACGGATTTATGTAGTGATGGGGTGGGGCACGTGCCCCATGCTACTTATTAAAAATTATCTAATACACTTGGTTAGTTTAGTTACACAGCTTAATTGTTACCTAGGTGCCCCATGCATCTTCTTTGGTGAGGAGTTAGATATTTTTTTTCCTACAACCAATGTTCTTTTTGTAATGTCTATTTACATGTTAATATTTTTTTTCTACTCTAAATTATACTTACATTTAAATTTAAAAAGTATTGTAAAACTAGTTAATTAGTATAATATATTTTAATTTATCTAATATATATATAGTTGAAATTTATATAAATAAAGAATTTTGTACACAAATTAATCATATGAATTCAAAAATAATTCATAATATAACTCTTCCATGTAACTTCTAAACATTTCTACAATCATATATATTAGTTTTTAATATTTTAAATGTAGATTTGGACTTTCATCGTTGGACCTTTGATCTGATATACTATTTATCTATATTTTACAAATTTTACCGTGATTACGAAAGGTTATATTGTGTATTACTTCTGATTTTTCAAAATTTTCTAACGTGTTTTAGAGTTAAAGAATAAAGTTGCGAGAAATAGCGATTTGAAAAGTTAATATACTGCACAAAATCCTTATATAATATATGTTTAGATATGAATTTCATTTAAATATATATAATGTGCAATTGAATATATTTTAAAACTAAATAAAATAATTTTCAAATATACAAAAAGATGGAAAGTTATATTTATTTAATATTTTATAATAGAAAATTAATATTATTAATTAATTATGCCCTACATCAAATTTCTTTCTGGATCCGCCCCTGTACATGCATACACAAAATTACGTTGTTTATGTCTTTCAATCTAATGGATTTAACAATTGATGTGCATCACAGAGCCATCTTAATGAGAATATTTACCAAAAACAATGAGTTTGTTTACCACGATAATAAAATTATGAGAGTTATACAGATATTTTAGATAACAAATCTTACATATTTTTCTATAGAATTCAATATCTATTGCATATGTTAATAGACTTCTTTTTTTAATAATTGTTTGTCCTTATTTAGTTCTTAATCATTTTTGCATTTTCAGGTTATAAATAATCACAATGCCCATTTAGAAACTTTCATAGTATATCATTACTCTTACCAATTGGAAGATGGGATGCTTGATTCTTGGATCCAAATACTGACTAGTATGAAGAAAACCAAAAAACTTATCCTTGGAAATTTTAATGGTCGTCTCCTACCAACGCTTGAATCCAATGTGCTCAAGTTGTCCCCAAATACATTCTACCATCCATACCTAACAACAGTCTCGCTATATCAATACATATTAAAGGATGCACACGCCTTTAATAATTGTAAGAATCTCAGGCACCTTGAACTTCATCAGATCTTTGGTGAGGTTAGTGTATTCAACAAAGTCATCTCCTCTTGCTCCTCCCTCGAGGTTCTTATCCTACAAATCTTTTTCAACAATCCAAGTGGTCATCTGAAGATCATTGATCACGAAAATTTGAGAATTTTGTTCATGTCTTGCAACCAAATTGATGGCATTGAAGTGTGTGCACCTCATCTTGATATGCTCTCCATAGAATTTATCTTCTGTGATATTGATAACGTCATTCTCGAAATTCCTAGACTCCCTTTTCGTAGAAATTATTGGGTTGCTGGACAAATCTTTCCTCATACCAGCATCAATATCTCAAGTTCCACTCAGGTACAAGAAACTACACTTGGATATATATATTAATTTCACATGCTTGTTAACTGTAAATTTGGATCTCAGGAGAACGAAAGCAATTGGATGTTGACAGGTCCTGTCAACTATGTAACAAGACCCTCATCTTTATCTGTGAATGTAAATTTGAAGAATCCGCAAGAAGTCGAGGTGCTAAGGAAAATGTTAGGATTGTGGACTGAAAAAATGATAGAACTTGAAATATCATTTGAGGTATATCTCACTTTTATGCTTCGGTTTTCATTGGATGTTTTGATCTTAATTTTTTCTATTTCATCGTTTTGTTATACTATATGATCCAATACAACATTTTAACTTGTTATATATATAGAACAACAATCTTCTTGGGGAAGAAGGAAATTCTTCTAACTGTGGAGCACAACATAATTTCTGGGAGAAGGTAGAACCGTTTCCCAACACTAATTTTCGTGTGGATACTGTATGGATGTGCAATTTCAGTGGTTCAAATAAAGAAGAGTTTGCACTAGCTTCACGTTTGGTGATGCAAAAGACAGTACTGAAGAAGATGATGATCAAGACAACATCGTTTACTAAAAAGAAGAAAGATATAGAGTTGGCAGTTTCCAAACTAAAAGAACTTCCAAAAGGTAATAAGGAGCTTAGCATCGAATGTTTCTACTGAGATTTGGTTTGAATCTATCTATAAGAAGTAATCCTTTAATTATTAGTTTGAAGATTATATCTTCTCAACTTTCAAGTTATTAATGTTTCTAGTGTACATTTTTTTTTTTTGGCATTTTTCTTGGGTGATTATTCAATATTGTAATATCTGGAATTTATTTTGTCATCAAAATTCAAAATCATGCCTAAGATAATAAGATAATGCTCTTGTTCAACAAAAATAGTGATAAGATACAGACATAATGTTGTATTTAATTTTGGTTTTTGGGGATGTTTCGAGATAATATAATTTTATGTTGATTATGTCATATTTTTTTGAAGTTTTCTTTTAAATATTTATATAAGCTATAACATAAGCCGACAAAAAAAAAATGCTATAACATAAAAGGAAAACTATTTACAATGTAATCACATTCATATTAAAATAATTAAGTGTACTGTATCCAAACCCATCCGACCCGAATCGAATGTAAAACTAAAGGTGAATGGGCCAAGGCCCATAAAAGAGAAACAATGGAAGAAGAGTCAAACGAAGAAAAGAAGCGATGATGGTGATGAGAGGACTCTTGTCGACAGTCTCAAGAGTAAAGGTGGAGCTTGCGAGTGTGAGATCAATAATGTCTGCAACAACATCCGTACCATCAATGGCGGAGTTTCTCACCAAAAGACCTTACTCTCCTCCTTCTTGGTCTTCTCATCTTCGTCCGATTCCTTCCCACACCTTCTCCCTCGCTCACGTACGTTTAATTTCATCCTCCTCTCTATGTTTTCTTTTTCCAATTCTCCATTACTTTCACTGATCATCTTCTTCTTATTATTATTCTTCAGCTTCCTACTCCGATCCATCGATGGAATCTTCCTGGTCTTCCTAACGGCACTGAACTCTGGATCAAGGTCTCTCTTCTCCTACCTACGCGACTCTCTTTTTTTTTCTCTCTCTCTTCTTCCTAACGTTTTTAAATAAAAAATTTGGCAGCGCGATGATTACACCGGCATGGAATTGAGTGGGAACAAAGTCCGAAAACTCGAATTCTTAATGGCTGAAGCTGTTGAACAACACGCCGATACCGTAATCACTATCGGCGGTATCCAGAGCAATCATTGCCGTGCTACAGCCACCGCATCTAACTATCTTAATCTCAGTTCTCATCTTATTCTCCGTACTTCCAAGGTCTTCTAGCTTCTGATTTTTTTCACCTTACGATTCCGATAATAATCTCTGTTTGTTAGACGTGTTTGTTTGTGTGTGTGTGTGTGTTTGTGTTTGCAGCTTCTTGCTGATGATGATCCTGGATTGGTTGGGAATCTACTGGTTGAGCGTCTCGTTGGAGCTAATGTTCATCTTATCTCTAAGGAAGAGTATTCGTCTATTGGGAGTGAGGTTAAAGTCCTTTGCGTTAAGTTTTTACTTACTAAGAATCACGAAAATTACTTAGCCTGATTAAAACTTGTTCTTGGTTATGGTAATGATAGGCTCTTACTAATTCTCTGAAAGAGAAACTGGAAAAGGAAGGGAAAAAACCTTATGTTATTCCGGTTGGTGGATCAAACTCTTTGGGAACTTGGTGAGAGTGTGTGTGTTCTCTCATTAGAAACTATTTTAGTTCTTGCTAAGTGCAATAACATGTGTGTAGTTTTAAGCACTTGTTTTAGATTGAATAGGCATTGCTCAATTGCTTGACGAGGCAGGATTGAGCTTTTTTAATGCTGATTTCCCTTGAACTGCTCGTCTAGGGGTTATATCGAAGCAGCAAGGGAAATTGAGGAGCAACTGAAAAGTAGACCTGATGGCCTGAAATTTGATGATATTGTGGTAGCATGTGGCAGGTTCTGCTTTTGCTTCCCTTGTGAATTTTTCTTATCCGTTACTTTTTTTGGCTTCACTCATTTGAGTTTTCTTTTGGATTGCTAGTGGTGGTACAATTGCTGGTATCTCATTGGGGTCTTGGTTGGGAGCTCTAAAAGCCAAGGTATACCCTTTCAGTTTTAGGTGCATCGCTCATAGTGAAGTTGACTGATGGCTGATCAGTTGAGTTTCATTCATTGTACAGGTTCATGCTTTCTCGGTTTGCGATGATCCTGATTACTTCTATGACTTTGTCCAAGGCCTTCTGGATGGACTTCACGCTGGTGTTAACTCTCGTGATATTGTTAACATCCACAATGTGAGTGTAATGGCTTCTCTGTTTATGTGTTGTCTATTTTGCATTGGTGATTTCTCTTGGCTCCTTAGAAAACACCACTAAGTTTAAAGTTATGATACAAGCTTTTTCGTATGTTCTTTTTGCAGGCCAAAGGAAAAGGATATGCCATGAACACGTCAGAGGAGCTTAAGTTTGTAAAAGAAGTAGCAAGTTCGACTGGTGTTATTCTTGATCCTGTTTACAGGTATGTGAGTCTATCCTAGTTTTTCCTTGTTCCTAGTAATGTTTATGGTCGTCATTAGCCCTTGAATCTCTCAAAGTAGCATCGTATTATATAAGTGAGATTAACATTTGGGTTTTCGGGTGTTTATCTAGTGGGAAAGCTGTGTATGGTTTGATAAACGAGATGACCAAGAATCCCAAAAACTGGGAGGGAAGGAAGATATTGTTCATACACACAGGTGGGCTTCTTGGGTTGTATGATAAGGTTGATCAAATGGCGTCTCTGATGGGTAATTGGTGCCGGATGGATGTTTCAGAATCCGTACCAAGAAAAGATGGTGTTGGAAAAATGTTCTAGCAAAACAGAATTCTGATTTGTAATATGAAGATGTGACAGATTGAACTGTGCATTTGGCAGTGAATAAAAACTAATTTCTGTTTTCTATTCTCATGTAGTAAATGGCTCGAAGATTACGATAAATAAATTGGTGTGGTCACTCTTTCTATAGCTTTTTAAAGGAAATCGAAACAGAGGAAGATCCTAACCACTTGACCAGAGCCAATGGTCAGGTCTAAGGTTCTAGTTCATGTTCCAACCCCACTGCATCTGCTTTTGATGTTAGTCAGATTTTATAAAGATCCAGACATCTTTAAGTACTTTGTATGTACTAATCCTAGTAAGTGTAAATTTGCGAGTTATTGAGAGATGGTTGCAACCACCACTTTAGGGTTCAAAACAGAGTCTGAGCAAACAAAATTTTATTATTCATTTTCTTACTAGTCGTATTTATTTGGATATTTCAATTCTCCAAAGTAAAAGTTAAATTCAGTAGAGCAATGCACATGGCTGAAATTGACATTTATAATCATTGATGTTTTCTTTTTTCTTCCTTTCATTCATAACAGGCTTAACAGCAATATTCGAATCTACCCAAGTAAATTTTTCAAACTCATATTATTATTATTATTATTTTTTTGCAATAATATGCTTTATGCAAATTAAAATATGGTAGGAGTACAAGAAGATGTAAAATTCATAAGATCGCGCAATGAACACATGTAAGACCTATGTAAATCAATATGTACTGTAGTACTAAGTACTAACATTGATCTACATCAATCTTATCGTTTCCTCTGTATCTTTGATATCTTCTACTCATACCAAACTAATAATAATAATATTTAATGGGTCCTATAAATGAAACTTTTGTCTGAAAACAAAAGAAATATGTTTGTTGAAATTATTTCAAACTATTTATCTAAATAGTCCGTAGTATCATTATTGTTTTATATGAAACACCAGCATTTTTGTAATTATTCAATTTTCATTGATATCAATCGTCGTGTCAACCTGATGTATCGTCCGTATATGAAAGAACTCAAATTACCAAAAAAATGATAAGAATTCAAATGGTTCTCTATCAAGTAGCTTTCTGTTGAGTACACCAATTTGAGGTAAAGAACAAAGTCACCAGTGAAAACTCAAAAGAGCCGTCAAATCAAATTAGATAGAAGGAGAAAAAGAAAGTAAATTTGAATACACTTATTAAACAAACAAATCATACCACGTGATGACTTCCCACCACATTCCCAAAATTAGAAAAATTTATCAAACCTTTGAAATCGCAGGTCATTTACATTACATGGCTGTGAAAACGAAAGAGTGTTATGTAACAGTAAATTCATATTTTAATTTATTTAAATATTGTTTTTTATAATAACTTGTTTACTATTCAACCGCTTGTTACTAATCAAAACTATTACTTAACCACTCACTTTAACTTAATCACTTTTTTCTTCCATTTTTTCTAACCGCCTTCTTTTCAACCACCTTCTTTACAACCACTGAAAATTTTTTCAATCGCCTCGTTTAAATGTTGTTACCAATCGGAGCCTAAGAAGAATCTAGTGTATACTACCGATAACACAAAGTTAAATTAGTTAAAAGTTAATTTTTACACGAATAAAAAGAACGGTAAGTGATACAAAGCAGAGAAACAAATGATTTTTTTTTTCTTCTTGTGATTATTGTGCCATAATAGATGGGGAACTGAAATGTAGAACTAGAATAATTGGAAATTCAATATCAAATAATTAAGAATCTAAGTACCAGATATTATAACACAAATATGTACAATTTTATAGTGGCTAAAAAACGTTAAATAATATAAACAGTGCCGGTCCGGTAATTACGAGTGCCCTACACAAAACTTAAAAACATGCACTTTTTATATATTACCGAGAAAATATAACCAATTGTATATAAGACTTTATGTTAATGTTTTGGAATTTTATTAACACAAACCAAAGCTAACACATTAGATTTAATGAAAGAGTTTATCTTATAGTTTAATAAAGCAAAACAAGTAACCTCAAAAGGAAAAAAAAATCAAAATCAAAACCAAAACTAACAATTAACCTCAAAAACTATGATTTTCACTTATATTAAAGCCTACATATTTGTAAAGGCCTTTAGATATATATAAAAGTTTTATAAAAATTTTATTAAAAAATGTCCCTAAATTTTTTGATGTCCTAATCAATTGCTTCAGTTGATTGTCCTGTGGGCTGGGCCTTAATATAAATCACTATAAAGTGTCGTCACAAATTAATAGTAATAATTAAAAAGAAAATATCATTTTTAGCAATGGTTTTATGATTAATAATTATCAAATCGTGTATATCTCATACCGCAGTGGTATAGTTATCAATCAAACCAAACATTTACAATTTTTTTTCTCTCCATATCATTGTATAGTATTTAACCATTGGTTAATGGCTTACAAAGGAAACTAAGAATTTTAATTGGAACTTTATTTATAACTAGATAAGAACCCGCTCGATGTGCGGGTTTAAAATTTTGTAAATAAAATTAAATTTAACAAAAATATATTAAAATTTGTTTTTTGTTATTTATAATTTTTTTTGCTACAATACACTGATTTATATATATTTACAATTTTTTTATGTATGTTACCATTAAAAATGTATTTTTTTACAAATATATTGTATGTTACAAATATATTCGTTACCACCACCTAAAAAATGTCTATATGAACACATTAAGCCAACTATTATATATCCCTTGACTTTCACTTTTGCATAGTTTTTTTTATTACAAAAATTATGGGCTCAAAAGATATTTCAAAAAAAAATATATTACATAGTATAATAATCAATTATTGTTAAGAAAATATACTAATCAATGATGTATCATCACAATAGTGTATTACCAACCATAGAGAGAACTTCGGCTCCGCCTTCCTCCCTCCTCCTTCCATTATGGAGAGAACCTTGTGTCCAACCTCATCTACCATGGAGAAAACCTTGGCTCCGCCTTCCTCCATTGGAGAGATAACCATGCATCCAACCTTCTCTACCTTCTTTCCTTGGGGAGATAACCTTGCGACCAACCTCCTCCACTATAGAGAGAACCTCGGCTCTGCACTCCTCCTATGTGGAGAGAACATGTTCACATTTTTTAGATATCTCAAAATGGTTTGTTCCGACAACTAAAGAAACTAAAGACCATTTTCTAACATCACAAAATCTTTTGATAGTAACTAATGTTAAATTTCTTAATGTATTCGTGGAAGCTTCTTTGACATACCATGATGTAGCTTATGTCTTTGTAACGACCTGATAGCCACCTTCCTTAGTGGGCCCCACGTCCACTCCCGACCCGTGGGCCATCCATATTCGATGGCCAGTTTGCTACATCTGGGAGACTGTAAATACTTTACCGACCCTACAAATCACCACATGATATTTATCTGTGTTTTGTCCTCACTCGCGCAGTTCCTACAATCACTTCCCAGAAGCTCACTCATCCTGAAACTACTCCAACTCAAGCACGCTTAACTCTGGAAATCTCTGAGGACCCTTGACCGAAAGATAAATGCACTTTGGTGACATAGGTGGCCAAATCAATTCTTTTAAACCTTTTTACAAACCAGGGTTTATGTATATTCTCCAAGCTCCTATGGATATTTCAACAATGATTTATGTATTTCCAATCTATCTATCTATTTTTGTTGTAAGATTGTATGCATATTTTATCCAACCATTAGGTTGATGAGCTTCTACTCGTTATCTCCTTTTGGGATTTGAATGAATGTTAATAATTATGTTTGCACAAAAAAAAAATGTCTATGACCAACCAATCAAGGTTGAGAAATTAGAAAAAAATTGATTTGACATAATTAAAGAAATAATAGAAAATTATAAGCACGGTAATATATAAATCTCAAGTAATTCAAAGATGAAAATATAAATTAAATTAAATAATCTAAAAATACTATAATAAATTTTAAAATACAGTATTAGAAAAAAAGACGCATATATTAATCTTTTTTTGGGTCAATATATTAATCTTATCTATTCCGAACTGAAAAAGGAGAAAGTAAAAGAAAATTTTGGTATTAAAAAAGAAAAATTTTACTTTTCCATTAAATTTTTTTTACAAATAGAACAAAGTTGAAAGCAGTGTTTTTGAATAAATTATTTTGTTAGATGAAAAATATGAGATGATCTATGTTTATATAGAAGTGAGAATTTATAAAATTTAGAATAAATAGTAAACTGTATATTTCTGTAATCCTTTTTCTATTGTTTTTGTAGAAATAATAACTTAAAATTAAAAATAAGTAAATCATGTTATAATTTCGAAATTTATGAAATAGATATAAATATATAATCTCCTTATAATTATTTGTTTTTGAAAAAAACTTTTAAATTTTTGTAAGTTTTTATAATTATCTTTTTACAATATTAATATTATTTAAAACAAAATATTTTGTTTCTGTTGAAATTTCAAATATCTCCTATTATATTACCTTGTACACATGTCAAAATCTTGTTAATGACTAATTTTCAAAACTCAACTTTATATAATAAGATTCTTTTTCTTTTAATATTAGGCCAAGCAATTCAATATAACGTAGGATTGTTTTTTAAAGTTTAATTATTGTAGTATTTTTAGGATTTTTTCTCTAGGATAACTACGTGTATTTTTTTATTGTAAAATTATCTGTATGATTTTTTAATGTTTTTGAATATAGATTTTTATTAATATTTTAATATTTAAAAAGTCTACAACATAATAAGATTTTGACACATGTCGTAATAAGATTTTGACATATATCGCAATCTTATGAATTAGTAAATTTTGAAACCATACTTTATATAATAAGATAGTCTTTGTTCAAACATTTTTCAATAATAAAATTAATTTTCAACCCAGACTCCAAATCAATATGATAAAATTTACAATTAGACTAGTTTGAAGCCAAGTAGCAAAGTATGTAACAAGTTAAATTAAAGAAATGAAAATTGTTTTTAACAGACCAATCATACCATGTGATGACTCCACCTCATTTCCAAGTTTAGAAAAATAGTAATACTGTAAAAAATTATCACTTCCACGAAATCACATGTCATATTTCAGTGAAAACAAATTTAGAGAATTATGTATATCTAATAAATTTATAGTAAATTCATATGATTACACCCACCAAATCATATTTACTCATCTCAATTAATTAATAATTTTTCTTTTCCAAAGCCACCACTTTATAATATAGATTTACAGTTAGAAAAAGTTATATTTATTTGCAAATTTTGTTGCATGACAAATGCTATATACACGTGTAATACATCAATAACTCTTGACATTTTCTGTAACTCCTATTTCATCTTCGCATACACGAACAACAAATTTTGGTTATATATGTATAAATTAACTTTGACTATGACTCTGATTGGTAACATACACGTGTATGCATGTAATACATCAATAACTTGACATTTTTTGTAACTCCTATTTCATCATCGCATACACGAACAACAAATTTTGGTTACATATGTATAAATTATCTTTCACTATGACTCTGATTGGTAATATACTTTTATGACTTTAAAAATATTTAAAGTCTTGAGAGCCATTTTTTTGCTAATCACACTTTTTTTGCCAATCACACTATTTATAGAGAAACTCTATTTTTTCCTCTATAAATAAATGTGAACTATTTTATTTGCAAAGTAGTCCTCTTAATCTTTAACTTTTTTTATTTATGACCAAAATAAATAAATAAGTATTTTTAAGAACTAATAATATAATTTTAAATATAAATATTTATTCTAAAATATTGAGACTACTATTTGCAAAAGATAATTTTATGAAAATGTTAAAAAATTTAAAGTAAAATAGATTAGTTTGTAATTTTTAAAAATAAAAAGTGTTAATTATAAAATAAAAATAGAATCTATTGGGAATATTTTTTTATAGAAGAAAAAATAGAGAAAACCATTGGAGCAAAACTCATCTCTATTATAGAAATCTTCTATTATAGAGGAAAAAATAGAGAAAACCATTGGAGATGGTCTAAATAGAGAAAAAATAGCAATCTCTATTATAGAGGTGAAAATAGAATACCATTGGAGCAAAAATTACTTTATAATAAAGTATAGAGACAAAAATAGAGTACCATTGAAGATGCTCTTATAAATCTTTTATATTTTTGGGGGCTGGAGGCAAATGCCTTTTTTTTTACCCATAGGCACGACTCTGTATCCCTTATATAATAAAACGGAAGTACACAACATTATTTTGTAGACTATATAATTTAAATAAGTTGGTTACAAATAGGTTATAGATTAATTGGTTACAAATTAAATAGTAGGTGCAACTTTAATTTATTTCCGAAAATCATAAAGAGAATATTCTAAAGAATCATTTGATATCATATAACTTACAATATTAATTTCCATTATTAAATTATTCATCCATATTAAAATCTTTTGATATCTAATTTAACATATTGATTTGTTAATTATCATTATACTTCACCTCTCATTTTTATATATGATTCTATTTTGTGAAACAAATAAATTCTCTATTATTTATTATAATAAAAAATATATAATTAAAAAATAGTTTTATTTCCGGATATACCATAAGTTAAATTTTTTAAAACAAGTATAAATTGTTAAATCTATAAAATATTCAAGCTTTAGTAATATTATTCCTTAAAAATAATATCTATTGAGTTAAAAAATTTCCCGAGAACCCGTGTCAAAATTTGAATATTTAAAATCAATTTCATATTTTTGTTGAATTTTATAGTTTTATATAATATAATAAATTTTAAATAATTTATTTTGAAATCTTTTTAAAATATTGAAACTTGATATAAAAGTTAGAAACTATAAACACTCTAAATTGATTTGTTATAGCAATGTCAATAATATGAAAGAATTTCAAGAAACCAAGTATATTAAAACAAAAATTATAACAATATATTAAATTACTCATAATATAATAACTCGCTTTTTAAAAACCAAATTTACAAAATTATGTATTATAATGACATTTAACTCATGATGTTGAATATACATTGTTGAAATAACTTCACATACATAAACTAATACAACATATTAAAATTTTATTTTAAAATATAAAATATACAAATTTTTTGTAAAATAAAATTTAACCAGTGTTATAGCACATATACTTATCTAGAATCATTAACAATATAAAACTTACAAAATATGTGTCTTTTTCAAACCATCATATTTAGCATATGATTTTATTGCATAATGTTTTATCCAAAAAAATATTTTAAAACAATCACATAAATTATATTATATTTTATATAAAATTATAATATAAATAAAATGAATTTCAACCCGTGCTCTAGCACAGGTCTTAATCTAGTATATATATAAATCATCTTAAACTATATAAGTAAATAAAACAAATATGTCCTAAGAAATATGATAGAGATTTACAATAAACTAAATTGAGGCAAAAAGCCAAGTATGTAACAAGTTAAACTAAAGAAAAAAATTTGAATTAAATCGACAAATCATACCATGTGATGATTTCACTCCATTCCCAAGTTTATAAATAGCTACTATGTCAATAAATATTACTTCTACAAAACCACATGTCATATTTCTAGAAAAATAAATTAGAAAATACATATATCAATAAATTTATAATAAACTAATATTAATTACTTCTACCAAATCTTATTTACTCATCTCAGTTAATTAATAATTCTTATAGAAAACTAAACCGTTTTATAACGAAGAAGTAAGGATCCTCTCCTTGATAATTACACTTCATTAATCATTATTACTATCTTTTGACATTTCCATCTAGCTAGCTTCTGTTTCGTTTCTTTTCCACAATCCGTCCGCCCTTAATTACCATAGCCGAGAAAAATATTCATTTTAATTTTCAAAACTCCAATTGTTAATCTCATGACGGGTTTGCATGTATAATTAATACTGTTTGCATGTCAATTTGTATAATCTAATACTACATAATATGGCCTAATTAAGTAATTAATACAGATTCATAGTAAGATAAAATGACGGCCGGTTTATTATCAATGATGACCTAGTAGTGTGCATGCATTAGTAGCTACTTGAACGAATAGAATAAATTAACGCCAACCCTGATTAATCGAGGTTAAGTAGGTAACGCATTACACTAAGGGATTAATTTAATCGGATAAATATGTAAAAATGTACTTAATAATAAAGTAGTATAAAAACTAAACAAATGTATTTGGGTATATAAAGCGACAAAAATGTTTTTCGTCTTGTTGTTTTCGAGAAGCTTCTTTTTTTTTTCTTCTTGGAATTAAAAAATATTATGCAAATCCACGTCAGCAGCGCATTACAAACGATGAAAGACCACAACACGACCTTGGGTCAGCATTACAAAGACCCAACCCTGACTCGCCACGTCGTCAAATGCCAGCTAATTATGGACGAGGGTAAAATCGTAAATGACTCACACCAAAGAACCCTTGTGTTGCTCGCCGCGAGCGAAAAAAAAAAAAAAGCGGGATTTAAAGTGGCAGCAGTAAAAATCACTTTTCCTTTGTTACCTCGTTTGGTTAGGGGAGAGCTGAGAGAAAAAAAAAGAGAAGAACACAGAGAGAGGAAAGAGAGAGAGAGAGAGAGAGGTAGGGTTGGGTGTTTCTGTACGGACTTTTCTCGGTTAATCTAAGCTTCTCCGGCGAGAGATTGTAGCTTTCTCAGGTAAAATCGCGGTGGTTTTGAGTTTGTTCTTCACTTAATTTGTGTTCGATCTGCGTGTTTACTTGATTTTTTTTTGTTCTCTTACTCGATTGGGTGGATCCGCTTCTTTTTGGGGGTTATAGTTCACTGATAGTTTCGTCTTCTTCGTTGATCTCTGTAATTTCGGATCTATTTACTTCGTAGCGGTTTATAGTGTGTGTTTGTATTGTGTTCGTCTTCGAAGATAATTAGGGTTTTCTTCTTGTTGCTTGCTTTTTTTGAAGGTTTCGTTCTTGTTTTCTTACTTCTTTTTCCGATGACGTCACTGATTGTAGCGGGTTTTGTATTGTTCGTCTTCGAAGATAGTTAGGTTTTTTTTTTTTTTTTTTCCGTGTTTGCTTCGATGCTTTGATAAATTCGTGTTTGTTTTCTTACTACTTTCTTCTGATTTAGGTATTTGATTGTTTCTTACTTCGTTTTCTATGTTTGCTTTCATCTTTCAAGGATAAGTTAGATATGACTCGCTGTTTTCTTGTTGTTTTCACAGGTAACATTATGGTTAGAAAGAGAAGAACTGATGCTCCATCTGAAGGAGGCGAAGGCTCTGGTTCTCGTGAAGCTGGTCCAGTCTCGGGTGGTGGACGTGGTGGTTCACAGCGAGGTGGTTTCCAGCAGGGAGGTGGAGGAGGACAACACCAGCAGGGAGGTGGAGGAGGACAACACCAAGGTGGAAGGGGTTATAACCCTCAGTATCAACAGGGAGGTCGTGGTGGTGGTGGTGGTCGTGGATATGGCCAACCACCACAACAGCAATACCAACAACAACAACAGTATGGTGGTCCACAAGAGTACCAGGGAAGAGGAAGAGGTGGACCTCCTCATCAAGGAGGTCGAGGAGGGTATGGTGGTGGCCGTGGAGGCGGACCTTCTTCTGGACCGCCACAGAGACAATCAGTTCCCGAGCTGCATCAAGCTACCTCACCTACTTATCAAGCGGTGTCTTCTCAGCCTACACTGTCTGAGGTGAGTCCTACCCAGGTGCCCGAACCTACTGTTCTGGCTCAGCAATTTGAACAGCTCTCTGTCGAACAAGGAGCTCCCAGTCAAGCAATCCAGCCTATACCTTCTTCTAGCAAGGCTTATAAGTTTCCAATGAGGCCTGGTAAAGGACAGAGTGGTAAACGTTGCATTGTCAAGGCTAACCATTTCTTTGCTGAACTGCCTGACAAGGATTTGCACCAGTATGATGTGAGTTTTGGTACCTTGTTCCCTTAGCATTAGCTACCCTACATCTAATGTCTTTTTATGGATTAACCTGACAAAATGTGTTCTTTCTCTTAGGTTACAATTACTCCAGAAGTTACATCAAGGGGTGTTAATCGTGCTGTGATGAAACAACTTGTTGAGTCATATCGTGAATCACACCTTGGAAAGCGTCTTCCTGCCTATGATGGTCGGAAAAGTCTGTACACTGCTGGACCACTTCCGTTTGTCTCCAAGGAGTTCAGAATTACTCTACTTGACGAGGAAGAAGGGGCTGGGGGACAAAGGTCAACTTCTTATATATTTTTTTTTTTTTTTTTGTTTTTTAATAAGGAATTCTCTGAATAAATAATGTATTCCCTACTTAACAGACGAGAGAGGGAGTTCAAAGTTGTGATCAAGCTAGCTGCACGTGCTGATCTGCATCACTTAGGATTGTTTTTAGAGGGGAAACAAGCCGATGCCCCACAAGAAGCTCTGCAGGTTCTTGACATTGTTCTTCGTGAGCTGCCTACCTCTAGGTACCTGGTTACTCATCCTAGGATGTTTTCTTTGTGACTACCATTCTTGTAAGTCTTAGCTGTTTTAGTTTTGCTAACATGTTAGAAAAAGGTATACTCCGGTGGGCCGGTCTTTTTATTCCCCAGATATTGGAAGAAAGCAATCATTGGGCGATGGCTTGGAGAGCTGGCGTGGATTCTACCAAAGCATTCGTCCCACACAGATGGGATTATCACTCAATATTGGTGCGATGGCATGCTGTATTACATTCAATAATTTTTGATTTCTGGATCTCCTTGTAATATTTCAGCTAATATTTGTGCTGTAATTTTGTGTCTTATCTAGATATGTCATCGACAGCATTCATAGAGGCATCCCCTGTGATTACCTTTGTCTGTGATTTGCTGAACCGGGATATTTCTTCTCGCCCTTTATCTGATGCTGATCGCGTGAAGGTATGAGTCAGTTGACATTTTCTGGTAAAATTTTTTTTAATCACTTTCTATCAGAAGTGAATAGCTTTATTCATCTATTCTTTTATTGTATATTGATTTCAAATATTCTTCTGTCAACAGATAAAAAAGGCTCTTAGAGGTGTCAAGGTTGAAGTGACTCATCGAGGAAACATGCGTCGGAAGTACCGTATTTCTGGCTTGACTGCTGTGGCCACTCGGGAATTGACGTGCGTATTTGTTTAAGCTTTGTTATTCTTATTTCGTGAATGGTGCGAACCAGATGAAATTAATTTATATTTTTTGCTTTTGCCCTTTTCAGATTCCCAGTAGATGAAAGAAATACTCAGAAATCTGTTGTAGAATACTTCCACGAAACATATGGCTTTCGCATTCAGCACACTCAACTACCATGCTTACAAGTTGGGAATTCTAACAGGCCAAATTACTTACCAATGGAGGTAATATTGAAGTAAATCATCAACTTTGATTAGATCACCAATCCTTCCTATTCTAATGCTTGTTGTACAGGTATGCAAGATTGTTGAAGGCCAGCGATATTCGAAAAGATTGAATGAAAGACAGATCACTGCTTTGCTTAAGGTGACCTGTCAGCGCCCCATAGATCGAGAAAAAGATATCATGCGGGTATGCTTCTTTATTTTTTGAGTTTCTTATTGCCAGCCTATCTTGCTAGTCTTCTTGCTTGGTTGCCTGTGTTTGTTTGAATTAAGTAACTTTTTCAATTCATATCATCATATTAATTTTAAACCCATATAAACTGGTGGTGAAAATCTCATTAGGAATGAATAATTTTAACACCTGTTTCTTCTTACTTGTCTGCATGTGTTTGCTTGAAACAAGTGATTTAGCTTGAGATGATGCCTTTAGCTAATAATAGAAAGTGAGGCAAATCACCATATTCAGAGTTGTGCTTTTAATTTAGCAGCCTGCTTATCTATTTTCTGGAGAAATTTTGTGTAGATTATCACTTCGAAGTTTTTAGCATGTAAATGTTTAGTATTCATCTACTGTTGAATACTCAATTGTTTGTTTCTAACAAATAATATCATTTCTTTGATTGGCTAGACGGTACAACTCAACAATTATGAGAAAGATCCATATGCTCAGGAATTTGGCATCAAAATAAGTACGTCTCTGGCATCTGTTGAGGCTCGTATACTGCCTCCTCCATGGGTATAGTACTCTTTCCTCTTGTTTTTTGCTTTTACACTTTCTTGTTTACTCAAATTAGGGTTCCAACGAGAGTTTACTGCTTTTTCCCCCCCTGCAGCTTAAGTATCACGAGTCTGGAAGGGAAGGAACTTGTTTGCCTCAAGTTGGTCAATGGAATATGATGAATAAGGTATAGATAAAAACGCTCCTGGTTTTCAACTAAGCACTTGAATCTTATTTGCTTATGTAATTATGCTGTCAGTTCTTTCAGAGAGTGTTTCCTTCGTGTTCGTTTTTGCAAGTAAGTTATCACACCATTTTCTGTTGTCTGACTGCCATGAGTTTCTCTGCAGAAAATGATCAATGGTGGAACAGTGAATAATTGGATCTGCATCAACTTTTCTAGGCAAGTGCAGGACAATCTAGCACGTACGTTTTGTCAGGAACTTGCTCAAATGTGCTACGTATCTGGCATGGTGAGTCTTTTAAAGCACAGCCTAATCAGTTAGCACCACGTGATCTGTTTATTATTAACCTTTCCTACCCTATATTTTGATTATTTCTTACCTGCAGGCATTTAACCCGGAACCAGTCCTTCCACCAGTCAGTGCTCGTCCTGAGCAAGTGGAGAAGGTCTTGAAGACTAGATATCATGATGCCACATCCAAACTCTCTCAAGGAAAAGAAATTGATCTGCTTATTGTCATTCTTCCCGACAATAATGGATCATTATATGGTATGTACATTCTATGCGCTTCATTGTCTGCTTTTGCTTATTACACTCTTTTCATTGTCATTTTTCCTTTATATTATCTATTGCAGGTGATTTGAAACGCATATGTGAGACCGAACTTGGCATTGTCTCTCAATGCTGCCTGACGAAGCATGTCTTTAAGATGAGCAAACAATACATGGCCAATGTTGCGTTGAAGATTAATGTGAAGGTTGGAGGAAGGAATACAGTGCTTGTTGATGCTTTATCAAGGCGGATTCCTCTAGTCAGTGATCGCCCCACCATTATATTTGGTGCTGATGTTACGCATCCTCACCCTGGAGAGGATTCAAGCCCGTCTATTGCTGCTGTAAGTTGATCTCATTTTAAATTCTACTTCTTTGAACATATTCTTCTGTTTCTGGCCTTGACCTTTTTGAATTGTGCTTGTCTGATTGACAATTAAATTTGTTTTTCAGGTTGTTGCATCCCAGGATTGGCCTGAAATTACCAAATATGCTGGATTGGTCTGCGCTCAGGCACATAGGCAGGAGCTCATTCAGGATCTGTTCAAAGAGTGGAAGGATCCTCAAAAAGGGGTAGTTACTGGTGGCATGATAAAGTACGTCTTGATATTCAGACAAGCACAATTTGTTTTAGCTTCAGCTTAACTCTACTACTACTTGGTTTTTAGCTCCAGCTTGCTCTTAAGTAACAGATCTGTTCTCTTTTTTTTTCCCCTAACTTTCTAACAGGGAGTTGCTCATAGCCTTCCGTAGATCAACTGGGCATAAACCGCTACGGATCATCTTCTACAGGTAATTAACTCTACTTATGGCGTTTACTTAACTATATAACTTCGTATCTTTCCTTCTAAAATGTATTATATGGTATTTCCCTACAGGGATGGTGTCAGTGAGGGACAATTTTACCAAGTTTTGCTCTATGAACTTGATGCTATCCGCAAGGTAAGAGAAACTTCTAACATATGGCTTGTGTTATGTGCTGGCTGTCTTTCTTTTTAATCTGACTTTAATTCAACCCATTTCAGGCATGTGCTTCGCTGGAAGCAGGTTATCAGCCACCAGTGACGTTTGTGGTGGTGCAAAAGCGCCATCACACGAGGCTGTTTGCTCACAACCACAATGATCGTCATTCGGTGGACAGAAGTGGAAATATATTACCTGGTGAGACACGTTTGGATCTTTGTAAATTTTTGCGTGTACTTACTTAATTTAGCTGCAAATCCTTTTTGCATTGGTTTTAACCCCCTTTTGTTGATTTTAGGCACTGTTGTGGACTCTAAAATATGTCACCCTACAGAGTTCGACTTTTACCTCTGCAGTCATGCTGGTATTCAGGTATAATTCATAATCTCAAACAGTTGTAATCCCGGTGAGTGGGTGAGAGTTTATGGAAGTGCTTAACAAATCAAAATTCCATGAACAGGGCACTTCTCGACCTGCTCATTATCACGTTCTTTGGGATGAGAACAACTTTACTGCAGATGGACTTCAATCTCTCACCAATAACTTATGTTACACGTAAGTATCTTTTACCCTTTGTTATATTATACGTTGTTGTGCAAAGTGTTTAAGATAAAGAGGAAAAGAAGTTTAACAACATTTAACCTACCTTTCTTTGTCTTGGACAGGTATGCAAGATGCACACGCTCGGTTTCAATTGGTGAGTTTTGTGTTTCCCTCCCTTAATTATTGACATCTTAATTTTGATAGAAAGAAGAGAAAATTAAGAAATGTGGTGTTCTGGGATATTGTAGTGCCCCCTGCATATTATGCACATCTAGCAGCATTTAGGGCTCGATTCTACATGGAGCCAGAGACATCAGACAGTGGCTCGATGGCTAGCGGGAGCATGGCACGTGGAGGTGGAATGGGTGGTAGAAGCACACGTGGGCCTAATGTCAATGCTGCAGTGAGGCCACTCCCAGCACTGAAAGAGAATGTGAAGCGTGTTATGTTCTACTGCTGAGTTGATTCACCTCTACCCTATCCATCTATTTTATCTTGCCCTAAGTAATGAATAAAATCATGTTTGCTTTCTAAGACTTGTCTTATGTCTGTCTCTACTTGTTACTGAGAAGTTGCCGCAAGCCTAGTATTTTGGATATTTCAAGTTCTGCCACTCTTTCTATATGGGTATGAGATGCTTTATGATACTTATGTTTGACAATGACCAAACTTTTTTCAAAACAGACTTGGTCCTTTCTTTAATTGTGTGTTAAAAATATTTAAGATATGTTATAATGTTGATCGTAGTATCGACCATGGTGTAGTATAAGCTTCCGAGATCCATGACTAAAATTGTACTAGTAGTAAGATACTTCAACTGACTTGCACAAGTAACATGTGTTCAGAGCCTTAAAGAGGGCATGTGCTTAAAATGCCTATAGTTTTACAAATTTTTTGTTTAAGGCGGATATTACTGCCTCTTTTATGCTTCTGGTTGTGATTCAAAAGATCTCCAAAATCTCAGCCTCCGTATGTTATACTCGATGAAAGAGTCCTTTCCGGATATTTGCAGCATTTATTGTAAATTGGCCCATTAATGTCTCATATCCATCTCTCTCTGGTTCAGGCGTTTGTCTTTTTCTTCCTTGTAATTTGAAAAATGGGGTTTTTGAATTTTCCTTGAGCTTCCCCTGTTTCTCTACCTTCCTTTAACCTGCAAAGTAATAACTTTTGGTGTGAAGGCAGAACACATGGATGCCTCTCAGCTTCCTCTTCCACAATTACCATCTCTCTCCGGTAAAGTAATCTTCTTATTCAAAAACTCAAGACTTTTTTGTATGTGGTTTTTTTTTTTTGTGCTTACTTGTTTGTAATCTTGGTGAATGAACACAGAGCTCGAGTCTCGGATGAAAGTGATGCGCGTCTCTGCTCTTGAAGAAAACCAAACCGGTGAAACGTTTTCTCAACGTGCTGAATGGTTTTACCAGAGACGTCCTCTCCTTCTTTCACTCTGTCAAGATCTCTACGATGGTTACGCCACTCTCTTGGACCGTTTCAATCACTCCAAACTACAAAACCCTAAACAACTCGTTCCTCGCGACAATGATACCGATACCGACATCACTTCTGAAGTAGAGAGCATCTTGTCCTTTCAACAGATTGAAGTCTCCACTTGTGATAAGCAAAAGAACATTGAAGAGTTAGTCTCGCAGCTCGTGAGTGCAAACTCGGAGAAAGATATCGCCAAGCACGAGTTACAACGCAGAGAACAAAACTTGCAAGAAGCTTTCAAGACGATTGAGTTGCTAAGGAAGCTTGTGATGTTGCTTGACATGGAGAAAGAAGTAGCCGTGGAGGAAACCGCTAATCTCGGATACAAACTCACTTCTCTCTTGGAAGAGAACCGTGAGCTCGCTACTGAAGCGCTGTTTATGAAAAAGGAGGCAGTTAGGCTAGCAAGGTGCGTGCTTAAGATGAGGGATGAACATTTTCACAAGGTGTGTCATCTTCAGAACCAAATCTACACGATGCAGTCATCGAGAGAGGCTATCTACGAAAATGTAGCCCCGCCGAGTTGCTTTGGATTGGATAGTAGTAAGAACAAGAGCAAGAAGAGAAAGATGAGTGAAACAAGAAGTAGTGAACCTGGACAGAAAAAGAGATCCAAGTGGTTAAAGAGACTCAATACCATCAATCTCTTTACCAAATATTAGCATTAGCCCATCATCTTCTGTGCTCCTGCAGCATGCTGCACTTTAGTTACTACTCTTTACATTGTATTCTGGTAATAATGCAAAAGGATGGATAATAATGCCTGCGTCTGTTCTACTTGCCTCTATCTGCCATGTTAGACATTGCAATATTTAACATCAAAATTAGGTACCACACATTTAACATACCAATCACTTTTATTCAATAACGAGTGTTTAAAAGTACACCCAAGATATATATATTATATATATAAAAAGTTCAAAAAGACTAAACCCTATGATTCACTACGTACTCATCTGAGCACAATGGAGACATTGTTGTTGTGAAAGAGTGGTAGAACCAGATCTTTGAACTTAAACCAAAGTAGAATTATCTTGTCTAATGACTTGGTGTTTTTAAGCACGAGTTCCACGAGTGAAACCATATGCGTTGAATTTACATCCAAAGGGGACTTGTTCCAATCGACACCATCTTTTGATCTCCAGCATTGATCCGGATCCAAGCCTCGTCGCTTCAAGTAGTCGTCAAGATGCTTCTCCTGCTCAACAGATGAAAAATGCAAAAATGGTTCTTAGATAGTATATAGTTAGAAGGGAGGCCAATGAAAATTAATAAAAGAGGTTAATGGTAAATACGTACCGGAATGGTGTTGTAATCCTTTGCACGTACTTTTAGCTTCTTTAAACGAGGAGAGTTTTGTAACACTCTTTCTATACCAGGAATAACAAACCGAAAGATTGCTGTATCAAGAGTCAAATATTTCACCTTCAACATTGGAAAAGGTACACCACAGGCCTCGGCAAGAGATAAAATCTATCCACAAAAAAAAAGCAAATAAAGATAGTGAATACCGACCGAGAAATATATCTTTTTCAAAGTTAGTCATTAACAGAATCGTGACACGTGTCAAGTATACTGATGAGATCTTGATATATGTCGAAAAATTATTATTTTCAAAACAGCTAATTAAGATAATAGCATTAAATCTACATAAAATTTACATGTTTAGATATATATAAAAATCTAAATCAAAAAGAAAAATTAAGAAAACTAATATATATTCCATTCTACGATAATTATATTATACATGTTTTCTCAATTAGATTTTGACATGTATAAACAAAAAAATAATTCATTAAGCATGTATGTTATTATTAATCAATAAATAGTAAATAACAAATCTAAAAAAATAACAATATATCTACATAAAATTTACATGTTTATATCGAAAGCTTTGATCTTTGATTTTTTTTTCTGATATAATTTTGATGATCTATTGTGGGTCTTTCATTTATGCGGGTTCTTCAGTGGAAGCTATGAGATGCAATAAAATGGAACTAAAATATATATAGCCCGCTAAATTAATCGAGGATGGAAACACTGATGGCGATTCCAAAAGTGATTCTATAGTTAGTAGCATTATAAGTTTTGAAGAGTAGTCGGTGGTTGATGTTTCTGATCAAAATCTAGAGTTTTCTCTTTTAGATAATGTCAATGATTCGAGTACTGAAACAAGAGCTGCTTGATCAAATAATATAGAAGCGATTTTGAAATTTCGGAAGTTGGAACAGTAAACCATTTTAAAATTGGTTTCAAACGGAATTTATGTGGTTTCTATCGAATTTGATTAGTAAACCGTTTAAAACCCAGATATATAGAGAAATATATAAGAACTTTTGATTCGGGTAGAAATAAGTTGAGAACTTATGATTCAAGAATATTTGAGACGAGGTCATAGTTCTAAATAGTTTTAGTACAATGTGATACTTCTGAGGAGTAAATAGGTCATCGATCCTTTAACGTGATTATGACATATGTCATGTTTTGGATTGTTTATAAAGTTTCTATTTTATATATTTGAATTATCTAAGACTTATATATACTATCATGATTATAATTTTCAAATTTTCTTTTTATTATGTTATATTAACTTTGTTTCAATTTCTCAACTTTTATTGGGTTGGTCATAAAATCATTGTAATCGAGTAGATAATTTCAACCAGTTGTTCATCCAAAATATTTTTGGAGTAAAAAAATTCATGGTTAAAGAAACTATGTCACAAAACAATTTTAAAAATTATAAGAACTATAATCATGCCAAAATGAAAGTAAAGCAATATAAAAGTTGTTTAATTTGTTTAATTCGTTTAAAAGACATTTTATAGGTGGTGATAAAAATATTAAAACATACTGTAATTGTATGTGGCTACTAATTATATGTTGCTTTGATGAATTCTTTGTGGGTAAAATATTTTGTAATAAGTTGTGAACGTTTTTGAAATTTGACAATAATAATATTTGTAATGATGAGTATTTGACAAAAGTTTTGGTGGGATATAATTTAGCTTTAAATTATTGTAATAATTGTTATGATATATTAAAAATATAAAAATATAAATAAATGTATGAAGTTAAATACAAATATGATTTTTTCTCTAACTAAAATTATTTTAATATTTACTTCAGGAAATAAAATTTCTTTTTATTTTTTTTAAAAATTATTTAAGATTTAGGATTTATTTTCTTCAACAATTTTAAAACCCGCACATCGTGCGGGCCCTTATCTAGTATATATATATATATAATATATATATATATATATATAGACTTAGATAATAATGTAAGAATGAGGCCAATAATACATACTTGAAGAAAGTTTCCCCCAAGAGTCAGCCTCTCTACATTCTTCAACTTTTTTAGCATCTTTAGCATCTTTAGCACCATGGCCACGACTTTAATATGAAGATAATCAGGGATGAAGTCCGGGATCATTGAGAGAATGTGAATGTCGAGTTTAGCTTCAGCTAAAGACGAGCCATCAACAAAAGTAGATGAAAATAGAGGGTTAATCAATCTGAGATAATGGATATGTGGTGCCACAATCTGTGGTGGCTCCGGAAACCAAAGGTTGTACTTTAGTTCTAGTGTTCTCAGACGCAATGATTTGCTGAGATCAAGAAAACTCAGTCCATTGCATGCACACAATGTTAAGCTTTCGAGAAGAGGACAACCAGGTAGAATATTAGCCATGGATTCATCAAAGAGACTACAACCATGCAAGCACAACTTCGTCAGGGATGTCCAAGACACGGGAGTCATGATTAACCCTCTATTTTATAGTGTTCTGCTAGAGACTCAATACCATCAATCCAAATATTAGCATTAGCCCATCATCTTATGTGCTCCTGCAGCATGCTGCACTCTAAATTAGTTACTACTCTTTTACATTGTATTCTGATAATAATTCAAAAGGATGGATTATGCCTGCGTCTGTTCTATTTGCCTCTATCTTCGTCTGTTAGACATAGCAATATTTAACATACCAAACACTTTGTTATAATTCATTCAATAATGATCGTTCACGAAGACCCCCCAATATAGAAAAAAGGTTTAATAAGAATAAAGTGTAAACCCTACAATTCACCACTCATCCTTGCACAATGGAGACATTACTGTTGGTGTGAAAGAGTGGTGGAAACAGGTATTTGAACTTAAGAAGGATTATCTTGTCTAATGACTTGGTGTTTTTAAGCACGAGTTCCACGAGTGAAACCATATGCTTTGAATTTACATCCCAAGAGGAATTGTTCCAATCGACCCCATCTTTTGATCTCCAGCATTGATCCGGATTCAAGCCTCGTCGCTTCAAGTAGTTGTCAAGATGCGTCTCCTGCTCAACAGATTGAAAAGAAAATGCAAAAATGGTTCTTAGATATATATATAGTTAGAAGGGAGGCCAATGAAAATTAATAAAAGAGGTTAATGGTAAATACGTACCGGAATGGTGTTGAAATTCCTTGCACTTACTGTTAGCTTCTTTAAATCAGGAGAGTTTTGTAACACTTTTTCTATACCAGGAATAATAGACCGAGAGATTGCTGTATCAAGACTCAAATATTTCACCTTCAACATTGGAAAAGGAACACCACGAATCTCGGCAAGAGATAAATACTATCAACAAAGCAAAGAAATATATAAAGTGAATTAATACCGATCGAGATGCACATATATAGATAGAGTTAATTATAGATAGTGAATGAAAGAATTAATGATGCCAATATAATAATATACATACATGAAGAAAGTTTCCCCCGAGAGTAAGCTTCTCTACATTCTTCACCTTCTCTAGCATCTTTAGCGCCATGTCTTGAATAAAATCATTCTCGAAGGTCGGCGTCAGTAGGAGAAAGTAAATGTCGAGTTCACCTTCAGTTAAAGACGAGGCATCAACAATGGTATAAGAAAACCGACGGTTAATCAAAATGAGATAATGGATTTGTGGTGCCACAATCTGTGCTTGCTCCGTAAACCAAATGTTGTACGCTATTTCTAGTCTTCTCAGACGCAATAATTTGCTGAGATCAAGAAAACTCAGTTTATCGCATGCCCGCAATGTTAAGCTTTCTAGAAGAGGACAACCAGATAGAATCTTAGCCATGGATTTATCAGAGAGACTAAAACCATGCAAGGACAACTTCTTCAGGGATGTCCAAGACACGGGAGTCATGATATCAGATATTTTAAACCTAAATTCTTTGATCATCTCCTGAGTGAAATGGGGATTATTCATGTAGATGATCTCAGGAGGCTTAGAAAGATTACAGGGAAAGGGTGAAACGAACTCCAGACGCAGGTTCTCCACGTAGCGAGACATGGCAAACTCGATCCACCTGGGTATCTGGGGAGTTATATCCTGCTTCAGGCTGGTTCTGAATTTGAGGTGAAAATTTATTATCTTGGGAGCTTTGTAGAGACTTAGGGTTTTGTTTATCGAAGTAGCCTTCCGTACTTTCGCATCATCATCGCTAAAGAAGAGAGAAGGTATATCGCACCAAACATACCTCCATCGTTTTGATAAAACGGAAGTTCGGATGGCTAATTTGGTGGCTAATCTGGTTGGAATAAAGGAGAGTATATGTTGGAGGATTACATCCGGTAAAGAGCTGATTAAGTCTACTCCTCTTTTAATTTTCCGGCGACGACGATAACCTTTACGGTGCCTACGGGCTCTTAAAGCGGCGATGAGGAAGCTACCCCCTGCCATCTTTAATTTTTCAATTTGTGATTTTCCTAGGGTTTGTATCTTTATAGTAAAACGTGAGTCTCACTCTTCCAAGGCCCATAAATAGTATATTTTTTTAAAAGGACCTAAACCTAATAAAACATGGCCCAAAGCTTTTCGATCTTCCTAGCTAGTCTTCTCTCTCTCTCTCTCTCCTTCGATTCAAAGGATCGTCTTTGAATCCACTTTTGACCCTAATCGAGTTTTGGGTTTTGGTAGGTGCCATTAAAACCCTAATTTATGGCTATGGGTTCTGCTAGAGATTCGATAAGTAATTTGCCAGATGAGATACTTGGCAAAATCCTGTCTTTGCTTCCGACAAAAGAGGCTGCTTCCACATCGGTTCTGTCCAAGAGGTGGAGGAATCTTCTGGGTCTAGTAGACAGCCTTTCTTTTGATGAATCGATGGTTGTTTATCCAAACGAAGAAGAAGCTTTAAGTGGTTCACATCGCTTCTCTGATTTCGTAGAAAAGACACTGGCTCTGTTTAGCAATTCTCCTCCTATGAAGAGGTTCTCTCTGTGTCATGTACCTAGAAATGACTGCGACGATACATACCGCCGTTGGATTTGGACTGCTATGGAACGTGGTCTATTGGAACTACACTTGCACGCGGATACATATGTCCTCCATATAGAGACAGAGTTGTTCACGAGCAAGACACTGGTCAAGCTCACATTGTCCGGTGAATGTTATCTTGAAGCTGAGCGTGTGTTTCTCCCTGCCCTTAGATCACTTTCTCTCTTAACTGATTACGGGATTGGTTTTGACAACCATTGTCGGATTCTTGATGGCTGCCCTGCTTTGGAAGAGTTATTCATACGTGATGCTGATCATGACTATCCCCCATGTTGCGGTTCATTCGTGAAAAATGCATCCATCAAGCGACTTGTGGTTTTGCTTAATCTTCCGGACTCTCACGAGCATCACGATCTGTCTTATTTAGAAGCACCGAGTCTAGTGTACCTTGACTATTCTAGCTATGTCTACGATGATTATCAGTTTGTTCATTTGGATTCGCTTGTGGAAGCCAGGCTAAGTCTCAAGTTATGGGATTATGATTACAATTATGGTTACCAGTACGATGACGATAATGGTGACTATTATCCTTCTTATGTTGAAGAAGAACCAATGGAGGCTATATTCGGCGATGTTACAAAACTAGTTGCGGGTATAAGCAACATCACAACTCTTCACTTGTCTCCCGATTCCCTTGAGGTCAAGTTCTACCTTCTTCTGTTGATTTTTTTTTTTTTAATATTTTGGTTTGTCTACTCACTTATATATATATGGTTGATGATCATCAGGCGTTTCATTTCTGCTGTAAGTCCATGCCGGTTTTCAACAAACTCCTTACTTTATCTATTGAGAGTAACAAAGATAAAGGTTGGCAAGCGATGCCACTTCTCCTCAAGAGTTGTCCAATTCTGCACACTTTAGTCTTCAAGGTATTATCAGTTTTCCTAATTAAGATTCTTTTGTTTGTGTTGCCCATTCATGTTGGTCTGGTTTCAGGGTCTTGTACATAGAGTAACAAACAAATGTGGAGATGCATGTGCTTGCATCCCTAAGAAGCGTCAGAGGAAGAAGAAGGGGAGGGTTGTGGAGAAGGAGGTTGAGAAATTGTCTTGTTTATGGACATGTCATGTGAAGGTACTAGAGGTTTCAGAGTATGGAGGCTCTTTTCAAGAGCTGAAACAGATGAGACATTTCTTGGGCAAGTTGGAATGTCTTCAAACTGTGGAAGTTGGTCTTGTTGCCGACAAAAGTGAGTTCTTGCAAGCTAATCTGCTGACTCTCCCCAGACTTTCATCAAAATGTAACATCCTGTTCTCCCCTCATCTTTTTTCCGCTTTTGATTTAGCAGAGTGAAAGTAACTTAACATGAATATATTATTGGAGTTAACTCTGTTTCTGAGATTTTTTTTTAATATGTATGCGTTGTACTTCTTGATAGTGCGTATGATCTGAAATTACATAATATGAAGGGTGAGCTTACAGTGCAATGCTCCTACCATAGATTTTTTGTTGAATGTTGATTTAGGTGAGTCCCCACTTGAATTTCAGCTATTACTTGGATACTTAAGTTAAGCTGCTTTGAGAAAACAAGAGTGATGCTTAATTTGTTTAGAGAAAAACAGAGAGCGTTCTTTAATTGCAAACGAAATCTGGTTTACTACTGTAAGAAATGATTTTCAAATCTGCAAAGCTTTTTTCATGTGGATGATTAAGAAACAACATTGAATGTTTGCTTGAGTAAACGCAAGAATACAGAGTTCAATCTGTAAGTAAAACATTGAAAGAGAAGAATGAGAGCTAACATAAGGGAAGGATGAGCGGACATTGAGAACCTACAAGATTTCAGTTTTGGCTTACAAGACATTGAGAACTTACACCTTTGCTTCTTAGACTTCACTTCTAGAATCTCAGTCATCATTTGTCAAATTTTGCAGGTGGTTTCACTGGTGGTGAATTGGCCCAATCATTGAAAGATTCAGAAGGTTGTGCTACTTTGGTAGCTAGCTATTGTTATTCTAAAAAGTTTCAAACTTAACCATGGCTTCTCATTATTTGTTAGACTAAAAGACTACTGTTCACGGACTTCTCTACCTAGAAGACATCTACTTGCAGTTAAGAAATGAGACACTCTAGCTCAACAATAACTAAGTAAGAAATTATTTATAATATAATATATATTCAATAGGGATATTCAAATATATATATTTGTATATTTGTTGAAATCAATTCATAAATAAACAGGAAAATTTAATTTTTCTGAGATTACCTGATTTTGTTTTTTACTTTTTTGTTTTCTGGTTAATTATCTAAGATATAAAAGTTTAAATTGTAAACCAACGTGTTTCATATTTTTTTTTTGTGAAAATGTGAAATTGATTTATCAACAAAGAATAATTACAGTGGTTTGTGGTTTAGTGGTTAGCTTAGACAAATCAAAACAACGCAATAAATACATAGTACATGAACCCTCTCAAGGTTATTTGTTGGTTCTCATTCTAAAAGAGAACTGAAGAACATTATTTGTTTTGGTTCCGCTTAAAAGAACATTATTTGCTTCGAATAAGAATAACTAAATTTATAAATAATTAATAATACTACATATTTTAAATAGAGATGTTTTAGATATTTGTTTAAATTTACTCATAATCATAAATAACAGGGAAATTTAAGGGAGATTTTCAAAAATACCATTTTTCTATGTTATTTTTCAAAAATACATTTTTTTTAATATATAATGCGATTAAATAGTAAATTATACCCTAAATAGTAAACCCTACTCCTTGAAACTATACCCTAAATGCAAAACAGAAAACGCAAACCTAAAAAAAAATACACTAAATAGTAAACCCTACCCCCTGAAACTATACCCTAAATGCAAAATAGAAAACGCAAACCTAAAAAAAAAATCTAAAAATTAATCTAACATATTGTAATTATGTAAAAAAAGGTAAAAATGAAAATATTCAAAAAATGAGTTATTTTTATTAAAAAAACATCTCAAAAAGTCATTTCTAACAAATTCTCAAAATTTAAATAATTTGGAATGATTTTGTTCTATTTTCTTTTTAATTATAATATTTGTTATTAAATACGTATTTTATGATTTTTTTTTCCAATATTTTAGTTTTTTAAGTGATAAAAATGTATAAAATTAAATTATTTTCGGTAAAATAGCAAATTTAAAAAAGGTGAGCCAAAAAATGGCATTTTGAACAAATTCCTATAAAACTAGTGGAGAAGAAGAAGAGGCATTAGAATTGAGAGGGAGTAGTAGTAGAAGCAGTGATGGTACGAGCTTCATCGTCGAAGAAAGGAGCAGCCAAAGGAGGAGATAAAGACGATGCAGAGTCGAAACAGAGGAAGAGATTAAAAACCCTAGCTCTCGATAACCAACTGCTCTCTGATTCTCCGGCGAAATCTAATTCCTCTCTCAAACCTTCAAAGCAAGTTCTGAAACACCATGGCACCGACATCATCCGCAAGTCTCAGCGCAAAAATCGTTTCCTCTTCTCCTTCCCTGGTCTTCTCGCTCCTATCTCCGGCGCCACCATCGGCGATCTCGATCGATTGTCTACTAAAAACCCTGTCCTTTACCTCAATTTTCCCCAGGTTTTGGTTAGATCCCTAAATTGGGTCAGTTTTTGTTACTCAATGTTGAGGCTTTACTGCTGCTTTATGTGTTCTGAATCGTTGAAAAGTGTTGGTTTTTTTAGGGTCGGATGAAGCTTTTTGGAACGATTTTGTATCCTAAGAACAGATACTTGACTCTTCAGTTCTCTAGAGGAGGCAAAAATGTCTTGTGTGATGATTATTTTGATAATATGGTTAGTCTTTTTTTTTTAGAGTTCATTCTCCTTTTCTGTGTGTCTTGAACTCTAGAGTAATTTTGGCAATGCACGTTGTGTAGATTGTGTTCTCTGAGTCATGGTGGATTGGGACAAAAGAAGAGAATCCTGAAGAAGCTCGTCTTGATTTCCCTAAAGAACTGTCTCAGGTTGTTACATTTTCTCTCTAAGTCTTTAGTTTTCACAGAGATGATGTTGTTATGATAAAGAGAAGTACTCTTTCTTTGGTTTTAGGCAGAGCAAACGGAGTTTGATTTCCAAGGCGGTGCTGGAGGAGCAGCTTCAGTCAAGACGCTGGCGACTCCTGAAACTGGTAGCCAACCAACAGAGACAGATTCACCTGAAGTTGAGATGGAGGATGTTTTGTCTGAGGATGAGGAATTCTTAGGCGATAAGATTCAAGTAACTCCACCACTCCAACTTACACCAGTCCGACAGTCTCAGAGAAATTCTGGGAAGAAATTCAAGTATGATCCTTTCAACTTCTTCACTATGTTAAAAACACACTCTTTTGAGCTAGCAATGATACGTTTATCTGAAAGTCTCTGCTGTGGATTTTGATAAGATATTAGATTCATTTCCGGGAAATCACTTCATGTTCATTTGTAAATATCTCTACGATGTCCTTGGTTTTTTCCCTTGGTTGTGTATATACATTTGCCTCTATGTGACTTGTCTCTTTCGTTCTCCTTTCTAAGATCTGTAGTTTTCCGTTGATGAGCTATCTAAGTATGTATCAGGTTTAACATCTTTTCTTTAAATGTATCTCGCAGCTTTGCAGAAACTTCTCCAGAGGTCTCCTCTGATGAAAGTGAAGGCAATAATACATCTGATGAAGATGAGAAACCTCAGTTGAAACCTGAACCCCAGTTGAAACCTGAATCTTCAACAAGAGGCCGTGACGAATCTCAAGATGGTACTACAGCATCAGCAAGCAAGTTGCCTACTGAACTTCCGGCAAAAAAGGAAAAACCAAATTGCAAAAACAGTAAGCTCGTTCAAGCTACGGTGGCTAACCTTTTCAAGATAGCTGAGGAGAAAACAGCTGGAACTTCCAAGGCGAAATCATCCTCAAAAGCTTAAAGAACTCTCTTCCAGAAGAAACTAGAGGTCTGTTGTTTTTTTTGCTGGGAGAATGAACAGTTTTTAGTTCTTTCAGTTATGTTTGTGTGAGATGGAGAATGAGAAATTGCTACGAGAGTGATGATTATGTTGCACAAAGAAAGAATTGGATGATGGATTCATCAATGCGCAATCTATAGTTTGTGTTCACCGAGTTATGTATAAATAATCATCTCTGCTCATTTTAATTCAACAAAAGCAAACCGTCTCTCATGTATCTGTACTAAGTGGACAAGACAATATACCTTTTATCATTTTTTTTTCAAAATTGAAACATCATTACACTTTACTTCTTGAACAGATCCATCACATTGAGCATTAAAAAAAACTAAGAGGATCCATTCAGGAACTTGTCGACTCTATGATTAGTTGAAGCTGAGAGAAACTTCATGCAAATAGGAGGTTTAACTCCAGCTATAGCAAGCACTGAACTTGGCAAAGTCCAGATTCCATCTCCACATATCAAACCAGAAGCCACTGCTGTTGCAAAAGCTTCAGCCTTTGGCGCATCTAACCTCTCCCAGACAAACAAAATAAAACTCCCCACACACATGTCAATCGCAAAGTAAGGCCCTAAGAAAAACGGTATAGCCATAGCCATGGGAAGAGGAACAAACCTTCCCCACCTGTTACCAAGACCATCTTTTACTACGTTAATGATTATGGCTACACCAAAAAACGCGTAGCACAGCACAAGACAGTCTCTTGGTAGAGACGAGACGCCTTCAACACCGAGTTTAGCCATACTTCTGTACACAGTAGCAAACGGTGCAGGGTATTCACTGTTTGGGAGGCCGAGATCATCAAACGCCTTGTAAAAAAGCCAGAACACGCAGGGCGAAACCACGCAGCCGATTGCTGTTCCGATCACTTGGCTCACAAACATGGCCCTTGGAGATGACAATGTTAGGTAACCGGTCTTAAAATCCTGCGTAAGGTCTGAAGCTGTTGATACGATGTTCATCATGACTCCACAAGCTGCTAAGCCTGCCAGAAGACCTCCATGATCCGAGCCAGCCCATGCTCCAATTGTAAATATGGCGAGCTTTCCATAGGTTGATGCTAGTGACCAATCAGTGAGTCCAGCTCCATAAGCATTGCAGAAAGCTAAGATAGGAGCAAAGACATAAATGACCAGAATGTAGTACCATCGCAGCTGAGAGAACATGTGAGGGAGTATAGCTGTAGATACTGCAGATATAACCACATAGCCTCCAACAGCAAACCAAGAAGGTATTTGGTCCTTGAGGAAGAATCTTGTTCTGCGTTGGTCGTCATAAGATATCTTTGGGGTCAATGGGGAAGCAGGAGGGTCTTCTTCTTCGCGTTCAAGAGAGGTTCTCGAACCAGCTTTACCTCGGATCTGCGAGACTAGTCCTGAAAGTGTTCGGGTCAACACCTTGCAAAAGTTGTACAAACCATCTCCTAGGATCATAGCAACAGCTATGAACACCTGAACAAGCAAAAGGATAAATGTTTCAGCAGAGGCGGCGTACTAAAGAGTGGGTGATGGAAGAGTTTACCTTGTAAGCTTGAAGACCGCTCATGCTGCTAGAGTCAGCACTAGAAGGGAACCAATCTCCTTTTCTGGTTTCAATGAGAGGCCACATAAGTCCCCAAGAGAGAATTCCACCCAATAGAAGAGAGATGTTGATTATGTATGGGCATATCATACCAACACCCACATATGTTGCTGAAAAATCAAAGTAGAACCTGTCGAGACAATAACATCCGCTTATGAGCCAAAGACAAGACAACAAACCTAAAAAGACAATGCATCAGGTAATATCATAATGCTTACTTATATTGGTAAGCTCTGAGTCCAAAAGTAGGGAAGCTGTTAAACCCACAATTTTCACCTGCAGTAAAGAACCATTGGAAGAAACCCCAAAAGAAGCTGAAGGAGAAGAATTTTCCCAACACTCGGACTTGTTTCCTAATACAGAGAGCACAAGTCAATAAGCAGAAGAACTCAAAATGTAGGTTTTGATATATGAAACTGGAAGTCTCATTCATACTTAGCTAGCTTTGCCCCTTGAGGAGTATGAAAACTGTTGATAAGATGAGCAGTTGCAGTGCCACTTGGGTATGGTAGTTTGAAGTCTATTATCATTATCTGCAAACACAAATTAGTAACTGTAAAATTACATCAGTTGCTCAATCTCTCTTTGGTGTTTCCAAAGGAGTAGAAGAAGAAACAGAATAAATCAGAACCTTTCGAAGAGGAACAACAGAGAAGAGGCCAAGAAAGCTGACAACAAAGAGGAAAGCTATAATCCAACCCAAAGAAGGGTCCTTAACGCCACGGAAAGCGTCTCCTGATTGGTCAGCTATTCGTTGGCTCATTGCAAATAGGTAAGTCCCAAATCCTCCTGTTGCAATCAAATTTAGCCAGAAAAGAGAGAAAATAAGACTCAGGTGAATTATGTGTTGAATGAAAAAGTCAAAAGACCTCAAAGATTTTGTCTTTTTTATAATAAAAAGATCACAACACCGATATCGATTCAAAATATTGACTTCTTTTAGATGTACCGCTAAAGGCAATGCCTGAGGAAGCAACAACACAAGTCTGAATAACGGTGTTCTCTTGTCTGGTAAAAGGTTGTTTCAAAAGACCAGATTTATGAAGCATCTTAGTCCATGTCTTGACGAAGAAGAACCCCAAAAGACCAGCAGAGACATTAAGGGAAGGGATGATTCCTGTAGTGAGGTTAAGCTTCATCACAATGAAGCTAAACAAAATGCTTAGCGCAAAGCTAACCACAAAAGCCCTAATTGTTAATTGCTTCTTCCACGAAGGAACCTCTCTGCTTTCGAATATCCCTTCCACAGATTCTTCCACTTCCTCTCTGTCTTCTTCTTCTCTTTGGTATTCTCTTCTAACATTCTTGTTACTCTTAACCCTGTCTAATTCAGGACTAAAACGAGTCTCCTGCAACTCATGTTCCTCAATCTGACGATCTCTGTCAGGGGTTAAATCTCCCCTATTCATGGTTTTTCTATTTAGATCTGCGAAAATGAGAGAGATGGTGAACAAGAAAGAAGAAGAAGAGAAGTAATATATTGTATGTAATAAGGACAAATGAAGATTTTTCAGAGAGAGAGTCAACTTAAAAACTAGAAGACTTCTTCATCTCTCTCATCAGACAATGGTTTATAGTTTAACTACTCTTTTTTTGTTGCTTAAGGCTCTTGTTGTCGCTATCTTGTGACTCGTTTCTAAGAAATTGCAACCTATGTATTTTGGTCTTTTTAATAATTTTTTCTCCATTTATTTAAGGATTTAATTACTACATATATGTTACTCCATCAGTTTCAAAATATAGAATTTTTGAATAAAAACACACATATCAATAAATAACTACTTTTAAAAAATTTAATCAATATAAATGTATAATATAAAGCATTAAATAAATCTAAAAGTTACATATAAATTTGAAACATCTTATATTGTGAAACAAAAAATTTCACGAAAACATTCTATATTATGAAACGCAAAGAATATTGTGTAGTTATGTGCATACCACTAAATGAAAATATATACACGCCATAGTTATTTTTTTAAGTTTTAACGATTATAAACATACTCACATTTAAAACATGTTTATATCAGATAAATTAAAAGAAAAAGAAAACATGTTTACTACATGATTGCAAACATTGTTTTATTTTAAGCATAACATGGATATTTTTTCTTTTCGGGAAATTCTCATTCCATCCCATAATTTAAATGGACATATTTTCTGTTTCATAAATTTTTGGTGCTTCCCCATAAAATTCAGTTTCGGGTTCCCAATTGTCCATCCCTAACTACATACTATGTAAATGCAATACTCCATCTGTATTATAAAGGTTGATGTTTTAGAATTTTTTTCTTGTATTACAAAGGATGATTTCTTTAGTGTATTTAATGCATTTTTATTATTAAAATCAAATAACTAATTAATGTTTTTACTTTTATAATAAATAATTAAATATAGATATACATCTGAATGACAAGTGTAAGAAAAGTATGAGTAAATGAGTATTAAAAAGAATATAAAACAAAAGTAATTAATAATAATACAACATTTTTTATTTTTCTTAATCTTGGTGAAAATCTAAAAAATTATCTATTATGATAGAGAGGGAGTATTAATTTTTTAAAAATCAATTTCAATTCATAGATAATAATTCTATAATAATTATTAATTATTGATATATTTAAACTTACAACTACATAAATTTGTGGAATTTTATGTAGAAGATTGTAATAATTAATTGAGTTCAGAATTATCCTCTAATTCCCATCCCAAAATGGCATATTCCTCTAGAGAAAATGATACAAAAAAGTCTCAAAATAAATATAAAAGCAATATAAAGCATAAAATAAGATCTATCTAGTATATCTACAACATGTGAGGACCACCACACTTTGTCCAAGTTTACGAATCTCTTTGAAAAGTTGATTGAAGAACAAAATTTAGTCTTCTTTACATGGTACAACAAACAAGACACAACGGCTACTTGATCAAATCTAGCATCATCTACACGTGTTTCTATTGTTCACTCCAACAAAGAAAGCAACAGCAAATAGAAAAGAAGAAAAAAAAACAAATCCTTAAAAAACAAAAAATGTTCTGATAACCTTATGCAACCAATCCAATAATGTGTGTGTGTTCATGTTCAAATCGTTTTTAATCTCTATTATTAAGTTTTAATTAAACAAGCAGTGGTCTTACTTTGCAAATCTCAACACTAAAGCCTGAATCCATTAGGAGTAGAAGCCAGGCTCGTTGCTGTTCCGATAACCTATCTTTTTCTGATTTTACTTCCACAAGCTTAGCTTCACCTTCATAACCATTCTCCTTGAACCGCCATAGTAGCAGATCAGGCATTCCACTGCACCAGCTCCTATAGTCTTGAGCTAAATGCCGGCACAGCGATGCTACACACACACCTCCAACACAAGCCACTGCTGCTCTCAGTTCCTCTAATGTAAACCGCTCCCAAACCACTCCCCTGCACGCTGTTCCACGGTGTGTTTCATATGATATGATTAGTATTTCTTCAGCCATTCCGTTTGCAACTTTCTCGAGCTGAGATTCTATCATTTCCTTCCTGGTTAGATAGAAGGATTCAGTCTCTAAGTCCAATGGAGCAGTCTGCACAAGGGGAACAAAAAAGAATCAAATGAGCACTTTCATTTCGTTGCGTGAAACAGGTAGTGAGCTTCATTAACCTGGAATCGGGTTTGGAAAACACCCGGGACATCGGAAAATAGAATGTCCCACATGATAAGCCCAAAAATCGTTAACCAGATGCTACTCTCTGTATGAATTCCTTGCCATCCTCCTCCTTCTCCACTGTAATACTGTAATGCGAGCTGCTCCACTCCACATTGTTCCCCGTCTTCCCCATAAAACCTGTTTTTCATGCCAACTTCACAATTCAATGATCTCCCTTGAATGGTAACCTGAAATGCAAAATTGCATATTTGAAGGCAAAGTAGGAAGATGAGCTGGATATCTTTTCCTGTATCTTTCTTATCTTTTGAGTAGAACAACGACCTCGGGGATCTTGTTTTCGTCGAGATTTGAAAAGGTGGGAGTTTTCCAGCGCCTTGGAGGTTTTGCCAGACGAAGAATGCGCCTTTGCAAAGCTACTCGTGAACCAGCACGCACCCAAGGATCTAATAGTCCCTGCTCTGCTACTCTCAGGCTTTCATTTGGACGTCCCATATGCTCCAAGTCTGTTGATAACCTGACTGTCCAATATCCTCGTCTCCTGTCACAATTGAAACAACTGAGCAACCGCCTCAGCAGATAAGCTGCTTGGTTGTACCTGCAACCACAGACACAAATTTCAACAAGCAAGAAAGATAATCTGAACAAGTCAAAAACTAGATGAGTGTTGTCACATGCCTCTTGTTGTTCTCAAGAAAGGAAACTCCTAAAAGAACCACCTTTGAGTAAACCCATGGTCCAGTAAAGCAGTTAAATGCAGCATGGTGCGCAGAATCTAAAGACGAACTGAATATGCGGGTTTCAGAAATCATGATGCATTTCAACACTGTCCGAGAATCCTCATTGTCAAGAGATTCATCCATCAACTGAGCCACTTCAATGGCCTGTAATTGAAGCTTTGAGATATAGTAGACAAACAAGCCTGGTTTTTTTTCAATATAGACAATTAAACACCTCTTCATATGCTAGAAGCTTTGTCCGATTTGAAAATATTTGCTCTGACTCAATGCATTTGTAACTTGGGTATTTGATAATACCGAGATCCAGTAATACAAAAGAGGATAACTCTTGCTCTCCATTGAGAAAGAAAAGCCTCTGCAACATAAAACCAGACTTATTTCCTAAAATAAAGTTGATTAATTTCTGTAAGTAAAAATCCAAAACTCACCTCAACACGCCATATGAGAGAATCTGCTGTACTGGATATCTTAGCACAAAGTCCTGTTTTTTCTAGAATCATTGTTGCTAGATTTATCCTGAAAGTTAAACAACACAACTCAACCTTAGAGAGAAACATAAACTGCTACAAAAGGAGAGAAGCTTCAAAAATCTTATTACAAAGGACTACAAACAAACCTCATTTCATCATTATAACAAGAGGAAAATGAATTAATAAGGTCTCTCTTTCTTGAGCCTCGACTGAACACCTGGACCACCAATAAAGCACACCATATTTCAAGCAAACCAATAAGAGAACTACAACCTTTGACAGAAATACTTCCAATATACAGAGCAATATCTCTAAGTTAGTGTGGTCCAACCTTGTTCATAGATAAGATATCACGAAGTTCAGTAACGTTTAGCAACTCTATGATCTCCTTCATTTTTTGGGAATCTAGTTCATCTGCGTCCTTCACTGAGCTCATAAATCCCCTGACTGCACGTCATATAGATATTAGCCTTTTCTAATATGAAAGTTTAGCAACCAGAAGAAGTTCTTAGTCTGTGTCTGAACGTGTTGACAAGCACATATCATTTACCTGTTAGATCCTTCAGGGCTTGAAAAGAATCAGACACCTCATGGTATGAAATATTTGATAGCCTAAACCAAGGTCCTGAACAAACATATCCAAACATTTCACAAAATTATCACAAAGCGCATAAGCACTGTAACTTAGTGATTCAAGCAAGAGTGTTTCTGGGACAATTATAATAGCAAAGAAAGGTATCTGTACAAATCAGACTAGAGTCGTGGCCACCAGAAAAGCAACTACAAATTAGCAAAGAATCCAGTTCCAGTTGCCCAGACACAGCAACTGGGAACATATAGCTTTATACAAAACCTAACATCATTCTACCTACTGTCCATCAGAATCTAATCACTGACCAGTGACCACTGCAATTTATTCGAAACGACAGAAAACAAAGTGTTTAGACACTAACATATGTATGAAAATAGGTAAGAAAGGGACACTAAGGATGTCCTAATCCTTGTTTCATTTGTTCAACATCGCTTCATAGAAGTTTGTCGAAAAACAGTTACAAATAAAACGAAATAAAACTACAAGGGGTAATGCAGAAACGAAATCTGATAGTGTATATACCTTTTCGTGTGTAAAGACGGACAAAAAGTCTTTGGCTAACTTCTGAAAGAGAGGGGAAAGATTCTGTAACAAAACAAGAAACAAGAGTGTATAACAGTAAATCAAGAAGGAAACCCACAAAACAAAAATCATATGTGAAAATACCCAAGAATGTCCTTTCATCGGCTGTGAATAGGTGAGAGCAGCTTCTTAGAACCTCTTGTAGTATTACGTTGAAGTTAAACTGGTATCTAGTTGTTTTAGGCGGAAACTGCATCTGATGCTCAACAGCCTGAAGAACTTTATCCCAAATAGGTTTAAAATCTTCATAGAATTCACATTCCTTCCAACCATCAGATGTCATCTTGTGACAAACAACTTTGATCGGAACAGCTTCAGAAGAATTCTTCGGAACAGATGTTATTGTTCCCTGCAAAGAATGTAGAGCTACATTATTTGCACCTGATGCTGTATATCTCAACTTTTCAGCTTATATCAGAGCATGCACAACAAGAAGACATAGAAATCAGTCACCAACCTCAAACTTAAGATCATACTCATCGATAAGCGGAGACAAGCACTGAGAGATATCTTTAGGTATATACCCAAGCATTTCAGAGTCTGCAGAAACAACCTAGTGTGAAACGACAAATATTATGTTTTTTAGAAGCCAGCAGATAAAGAGACAAGAATTCACACTCAAGAAGACAATAATGTTAAAGGAAAGGACAAAAACCTTTATAGCATTCCGATCCTTGATATTCTCAGGATGTCTCAAAAGACAAATGTTACCCCCAATTTCTAAATTCAGAACATCACTGAACTTCCTACCAACTATAAAGGTATGAATAGCATCACCATTGGCTTCATCTAAAGTCACAGTTTCCAAAATCTCCTCATTTCTTGGAGAACATGAACCATCATCAACCTTGCAGCAAATAGAGTTACTAGGCTCACTTCTTTGCACCAAAGTGAATCCAGAAGTTTCAGAATCAAGTATTGGTTGCTGCTGGGTACAGATTACAGGACCACCTTCTAATTGTTTTGGCACTGACCAGAAACTTGACTGAAGAAGAGTGGTCTGAGTTAATCTCCGTTTCTTCCTCGTGGATGGACTCAAATCATCTGAGGAAGTTGAAAAAGTTTGTTAATTTCAAAATCCCTAATGAAGAAAGAAGATGAGCATATTAGACAAAAATACCAACCAGAGAATTTGCTCGGGTCATCGAGAGGAGCCTGATTCTCCGACGAACGACCACCATCTCCGGCTACTGAGATAAGATCGTCTACCTCGAGATTCAACGAATCCTAGGGGAATTTGGGATAAAGGGAGTTACTTTGATACAATTAGGGAAAAATGGGTAAACTTTGAGGGAAAAAGATAGATACCGGAGTAGGAATGGAGAGAAGAAGGTGGCGATTGGGGAGAGACCGCCGACGTTTTCCGATCAACCGGAGCAAGCTCTCCCGTCCGGTGAGCATTTCCACGACAACGTACGCGGGAAATATTTAGATTGGCGCTACAGTTTCTCTCTATTCCCAATTTCCCATTTTCGTTTACCATTTTAATATTTTTGTCGGAGATTGTTTTTTTGACTTTTTGATTCATTTTTTTTCTGGTCATTTTTTTCATTTTAAATGGTTTTATATATTTTTCATTGGTTTAAAACTTAGAAATAAGAAAACTCTCACTCAGTTATACAAATATTGAAATATACCTACGAAAATTCTCTACACTTACTTGATTCACTGAAGTTGCAGTTCTTATGCAACTTTTGTGTGTTTGGATACAAGTTTGTTCAGGGGGGCTTGGTTTTAGAGGCTATACCAAAATTATAGATAAAAATTTCAACATTTGTCTATTGAGGGAAATGGGTTCTCTACATTCATATGCTGCGGTTCCTCAGAAAAGAAAAGAAAAGAAGGAAAGAAAACGATGGATTAAAACTGAAGACCGTGTTCACGAGCTGCAGCAGCAAGAGCCTCAATACGTCCATGGTAAGGGTAGCCACCACGGTCAAAGGCCACCTTTGTGATCCCTTTCTCCAAGCAAGATTTTGCTATCACTTCCCCAACTTTCTTCGCTACCTCCTACTCAAAAACACCAAAGAGAAATCGAGTTGAGTGTGCCAAATGGTTGACCAAAGATTCATTCTCCAATGGGTGCCAATTTCGAAATTATAACAGAAAGAGCTTACAATGGTTGGTCCAGAAGTGTAGTCAAACTCTTCAGAGATAGGTTTCTGCTTAGTTGAGGCTGAAGCTAAAGTGTGCATCTTAGTATCATCAATCACTTGAACATAAAGATGCTTGTTTGAACGGAATACGCATAGCCTTGGCCTCTCTGTTGTACCGTTAACCTATCAACAAAGTGTAACAACAAGATTCACTCACTACACACATTAACAAAACTCAATGACATATACATTGCTTCAACATGGTTACATTGTGTTCTCGGACTCTAATGAAGTACTCAATTTCATCGCCAATTCTACATTATTCACTATCCTAAACTAGCCTCCTTGTAACAAATTAAACACTAATCCTGAAGAGATTCTAGAACAATCGGGCGACAAAATTAAAAGAGGGAAGAAACAGAGCACCTTCTTACGGATACGAGAATGGCGGGCGGTTCGATCTTCGGTGCTGGTTTTGGTTTTGGATTCGACGACCATGGGCCGAGACTGAATCGAAGACGAAGAAGACGACGACCATGGTTTCAGGAAAACGGCACGGTGTTGAAGTCCGCTACCCAGAAACGTACTGCGGTTAGTAATTAGGCTCACCGACCCACACCCACTCACGCTCGCCATACTTGGTCTCTCTCTCTCTCTCTCTCTCTCTGGCTCGCTTTTGCTCAGTCTGTAAGCAAATCCGGTTGCCTTATCCCCTCTTTCTTGCAGGATATAGATTTGCTACTTTTATATTTTGGACCCTAAACTTTATAAACTATTTCAATTCTTTCACCACTGTTCTTTAAAATGAATTTCTCATCCTGGTGTATCAATTACTCAATTTTAAATTTCTACTACACCCCCTTTTCCATTTGGTTCTTTGAGAATTATGATCATTTCTGTTCTGGTCCCTTAATTTCCTAACATTTTTTTATTCCTCTACCATTGTTCTTTTATGTGATACATACTCTAATGAATCCATGTGTTTGTGTTAGTTGCAAATTTTCTCTTCTTCTCTTTTTTAAGAATAAATTTCACTTTTGATTATATGTAATGAGATACAAAATGAAGACATAAGAATATTTTGCCTAAAAGAAATTGGATTTTTTTTTTTATCATGGTCGTAATTTATTCTACCTTCTCATCCTCATTAAAAATAAAAAAAAATTAAGATGCTAACAAGTAAAAAAAAAAACTCAACATATAGGGGTGGATCGAACACCTAAAAATAGGTTGGGACGAAATGTACAATAAAATCAAACTTTAGGGTCTTTTCCGAAATAAAAAAACATATCATCCAACATGAGTTTGATTACTTTGTTTGAATCCTATTTTCATGTTTCATGTCTTTGGTCTTTGGGGACATATATGTACTGATAATCTTGTACCAGTTCATTAGACATTGTGATCGACCGCAAATGGTACAAATACGTGTTTCACTTGGAACCCTTTTGTTTTCTCCATCTCTCTAGAACACATATATAACACAATGTTGTAAGTTTTTAGTACCCACCATTGCGCTACATATGACTCATTTAGTTGAACAAACGAGACTCAACTGGAGCTAGCCTTTATGTTCCCTTTATTTTTTTCAGCTTGATCTTCGAGTGAACTACATCATTGGCTAGTTTCCCAAACTTGGTGGTTTCCGAGACATAAACCAGTTCGAGAGTGTTCCTGATTATATTGCTAGAATCTATAGCAAGGATTTGAGTATTGAAGTTCCTGACATCACTCTGTGTTTCTACCTCTCATTTTGTGGTTTAACGAAGCTTCAACCCTTGTACCCTTAATTAGTAGAGGTGATCTACAACAACTTAGTAAGTTAGTAGAGCCTTTTTGATTTCAGGCTCAATGCGGTTTTGACTTGCTGGCTTTCAGGACCTTAAACAACTTTCGAGGGTGAGTTTGAGGATATTGCTAGAATCTATGGCAAGGATATGAAGTTCTCTCTTATTGTGCGGTTGAACTAGATTCCAAGATTTGTGGCAATAGTGAAGCTTGTTACAACTTTTAACATTTTCCTTCAGTAAGTGTACAATCTTTCTCTTGATTAGAGACTAAAGTTACGTACTGCTAGTAATTTATTGGTAAAAGGAGAAGTTTGAGACAGTAAACTTCAAGACATCCTAAGGCTATGGCTTTGAATGGTTGCATAGTATGCTCAAGACCGGACTAAAATTGGACTAGTCCGCACTTAATTTACCATTCACCATTGCGTACCAGTATGCAACAATGCATACTAAAAATCTCCATACTAGTACGCATTTCAGCATACAACTCCATACCATTGTAAATTCACTGTTGGTCTGCATTTTTCATTCCACTCCTCAAAAGCTCCATACCATTATAAACTCCATACTAGTTTGCTTCATACTACAGTCTAATATATTGCATACCAAACTATTGGTATGCATAGTCCGATCTACACCGTACTGTACAACCATTCAAAGCCTATATGTTTTTTATTTATTTACTTCATGTCAACTTTGTAAATAAATAATTCTGTGCATCAATCTCTCAGGTTTATATAAGCAAGCTCTCTTAAGATATAATGTGGCATAACCGAACATGAAAAAGGGTCACTTGGTGCAAGTCATCTGATATAAGACTTTCTTCATGCAATGCAAGTTCAAGTAGAATAGAAAGTTGCAAACAAGTTACAAACCAAACACTACGATCAGATGACAACATAATTAATATCTCTACAACAATTTGTGTCCATGATATTGACAGAAAAGGAAAGAAATTTATGGTGAAAAGCCAGTGGTGGATCTACAAACATTTATTAATAGCATGAATTTTAATATTTTTGGTTGGCATAATGATCTTTATTAGACTAACCTTTACATAGATGATAGATCCATGTAGTTCTCAATATTTTACCAGAAAGTAAATATATTTTGGTATATGTAAGCTTTTATAGTATATAGTGTCATACACAGTAGATCAATGATTACTGATCAAACCAATAGTTTTTAGACTCGTGGGCTAGAAATATCTCACTTATGTTGTTTCTGTGTCCTGTATTGAAAAGATGTTGTTATTAAAGGCTTGTACATGAACTTCCAAAATTTTGTAGATGGATTTGACCTTTAAAGGGGGCCATGTTAGGTTGCACAGAAGTGAGGCCAGCTCTCTGATCAGATGTTTGAACATGTTAGGGATGTTAATGAAGATGATGGAGAAGACAAGGCACGTTATAGGAATCATGTTGTCCCACTTTCAATTTATTAAAATTTCACATCTTATCATTCATCACATTACCTCACACAATGCCTTATACGGCTGTACCTTTTTTTTTTTGTTCTTTCTTCTTATTTTTATTTTGGATTCAATCATTGGGGTTTTCCTAAGTTTAAGGGCTGTCACCTTGTTTTATCATTTTAGAATTTTTTGTTCAAGTTTTTGTGATCTTATATGTATATTTTCTGAACACCAATCGTATATGATCGTGTTGTTTATGATTATTGTTTCTCACATGTTCTACTATTAAAGGATTAAGATCTGTTGTTATGGCTGGCAATATAACCAAACATGCCAAACGGGATTGTACTGAACCAAAAGAATCTGTTTAACTTGGTTTGATTTCTTCGAAACTGACTTAACCATAGCAATGAAACCAAGCCAACAATAAAATGTCATAAAAATTACATTCAAAGTAGACATTTTTGTAACAAAATGTAACACGCAGTAATTTATAGAAAATGCACATAACAGAAAATCACCTCTCTTTTATTTGTCGGCAATCGCCTTTTTAAGCTAGTTTTGGCTCATTCATGCATATTTCCCACCAAACAATAAAAAACGTAAAAACAAATTTGGTCCACTAGAGTTAAAATCATTGTTTCATTGGGGTTGTTTATAAAATTCCAAAAAGATTTATAGCAATCAATGAGCTCAAGTCTAGTGTCTGAATTCTGAAAGGCTATTGGATAAGAGAGTGTGGATAACATTATCATCCCCCATTGAGACTTAGAAAAATGTTATTGAGATAGTGCAAAGTCTTATAAGCTTACATCTTCTAATTAATTAACTACATTGTTATCCTCCACTAGTTATATTATATTTATAAGTATTTCTTATTATACCACTAGTTCGATTCCATCATTCATGATTCATCTATGGTTGCGTAAACCGCTTAAATAATACAAATAAAACCGGAATTGAAGGCCAACAACAACATGAAAAGACTTCGATTCATTTGTTCCAAACTAAAATGAAAAATCTCACCGTGAATTAGATAGATCATCACAGGGATTACTAACATCCGAATCCAAACTAGACTTCGGATAAAAATTCACTAAAATCTAAATTTAAAAAGCCACGACCACATAAAAGATAAGGAGAATCATGATGAGAGACATGGCGGGCTTATACAACATATACACCTAAAAAAAAGGGAAAAAAGAAGAAGAGGGAATTGAAAAAGAGGGAAATTTGAATCCCTTTCTCGTTCTTGATTGCAAGAAACTAAAATCAAGAAGTGAGATTGTTTGAAGAGTTTGACTTGTCAAGAATAGACCACATGACGAGGACATCTTCATAACCACAAGCCATGACGTCACCTTGAAGCTCTTGCACGGTTCGTCTCTCGTGCTCTTCTCTCGCCTTTGCGTTTGCGTGGCGGCTATGTGGCGATGATGATTGCTGCGGCTGGTTGAAGAACGTTGCCGCTTTCTTGAATGGTGTTGCGATTGTTTTCTTCCATGAAGCCATTTTTATGCTTTTTTCTTCTTCTTTAGAACTAGATTTTTGTTTTCTTGAAAATAATGCTTCTCTTTTGGAGTTGGATTGAAGACGCTTCCATGTATATTTATACACCACATGTGAACACAAAAACGATCTTTCTAATTTTTTTTTAATAATATTTTATATAAGAATTTGTAAATTTAAAAAATATTGGAGAAAGGGAGAGAGAGAGAGTGGTCAAGAGAGGCAAGATCCGCGATAAGAGCATTCCCATGAACCCATCAATTCGTTTTTCTTATCCTCCCACGTGATCTCTCCTTTGTTCACACACTTACAACAATTTTACCACTTCTCTCTCTCTCTCTCTCTTTTTACATTCAAAATAGTTCAACCGGTTATCATAAATGTAGAGAACTACTTATTCACTTTACTGATCAAGCCAATTTACGTAGTCGGTTGTGCATTTATGTGGAGACTGGTAGATGTATTGACTAGAGTTAAATCTACTGAACTATTAACACCCTTTACTATAAGTCATTGTTTCATGATGATTTAACCGGCTCGAGCCAAAAAAAATAAATATATTACCTAAGAAAGTAGAGAACCAAATTAAGCTTTACAATTTCGATCAAGTCATAATTGGGGCATTAATTAAAGTACTAATGGCTAGCTCGATATAAACATTAAATAAATAAGCAGATTTTTGACTAACTTTTGAAAGAAACGTTTCTATAAATTCTAAACCAGTTTCTAGAAACTAAACATTTAGCGATTTCTGACCATAAACCTGGTAAGATATTTTTGAAACTCCATGGTAGATATTTGTTTGGGACTCATTGGTAGTTATGAATAGGGCAAGCACATGACACATGACAATGATAAGAAAAAAGTCAAGAATTTGCCTTTCCGATTCTAATTACTGACGACAAACACCAAACACTTACATCTACTTTTCTACTGGGGTCTCACTTTCTATTTATGTTTTTTACCCAATCACTTTTTCAGATTCATTGATCTTTGCGCTCTTTACTAGATATTTTTTTCTCTCAAAATACTCAAATCTTTCACACAAATGCTGACACATGTACCTACATGTACAGTCAAATGTGTAATGAATGTTTCATATGATTATTAAAACCCACAAATGGTACTATCTAGCGTCCGTTGGGACTTAAGATGGGACTTGGGACTTGAGACTTGAGAGATTGTGAGTGTGAGTAAAGAAGGCTAGTAACACGATTATAAACTGATGAGCCTAACTTAATCAGCAGCAGTTAAGCTACCTACCTTAACTCACTAAACAAAATCCATAAGAACTGAACAACCCTCTCTCTTCCAATAAATTTGAAAATTATGTTCCAAATAATTATGAATTAAACTGGTAAGAAGCTATTAGTTAAACTGGTCACTTTGATACAAAAACAAATAGGTACTATAAACCAAATTCTCAAAATAGTAAGAACGATGGAAATTGACGAATTGTTAGGTGAAAACAATGTTGTAGCCAAAGATGGGTAAACGTGAATTATTATTAACAAGTCAAGAACCCAATGGATTAGAAGTTTGAGGTGGGCAGAGTAATGCGCAGAGAATCCCATGTGACTCTCCACATGTCTTTATCTTTCTCTCATTCTATTCTACATCTCTCCTTATTTACTAATTTTTTCTCTCTTTTTTTGTTTTTTTTTTCTTTCCTGCCAATAAAATAATTTTCTACGATTTTGAAAACTTTATTTTTATTTAATTTTGTGAATCAATGATTATATCTTGACATATGTAAGTCTTAGATAACATATTCTCGTTGTCATTGGTAGCATGTGGAACGGCATAATTAATTTTACGAAGGCCATAACAAAAGTTATACAGTCGAGTATATATTTTGACAAAATAGTTTTCTTTCGTGTAATGATTGTATTTAAACATTATTTTTATATGATTCGTCATACCACTAGTTTACCAATCAAGACGACGTCTTTCACGGTGCTATTTTTTTTTTTTGGTTTTTTAAGAAAACTCGAGTGTATGTACTGTATTAAACTATTTGAATACATATTTTCTATTTGTTTTTATAAAAACGATTTTGGATATATTAAAACTATTTGAATTTTGAAGATGTCATTTGAAATTAAAAAATTTAGATTTATTATGTATTAACTATGTTTCGTTGTAAAACCCTTTGAATTTAGAAAACACTTCTTCTTCCAAAAAAAAATCCCTTGGATATAAAAATCGTATTTTGACTTCTGCAGCTATTTTTCTTTGTTTTCTCCCAGTTCTGCGTGAGTGAGTGCGTTATATAAAAAATTTGACTTTTGGCTATTCGTGTTATTTTAATCGTATTCACACAACACAATATGTATAATAGGATCCTATTTATAAAAATAAAATAAAAATACCCAAAACAAATGAACAAGATTTTTTGACAATCCCTATGTATCCTTTCCCTCAGCTTTTCTATGTAGCAATCTCAATTTTCTATATGAGAGCAGTAGAGACTATGGTGCATTTAAATAAAATCTGCATATATTTCCTTGAATGATGTGGTACATTTGGAAAGCAAGAAACAAGAAAATGTTTTAAAATATTTCTGAGTCTCTGCAAGATACAGTGGAGAAAGCTATCCAAAAAGAAAAAATTTGGAGAAGAGCAAATAATAGACTTAGCACCAACAGTAGTAGAAGCAGACATACCTTCGACCCCAATTCCACAAGACTCTCTTGTATGTTGTATAGACGGATCTTGGCATAAAGAGGTGGATAGGAGTGGACATGGTTGGATTGCGTCTATCAGTGATAGAATCCTGCACATGGGGCTAAAAGGATCGCGCAGAAGCCTATCCTCTTTACATGCATAGTTATATACCATTATTTGGGCTATGAAGTGCTTATTAGCGTTGGACTTGGATACAACTCTTTTTGCTACAGATTGTTTAGACCTCCTAAGGATGACGTCTAATATCGAGGATTGGCCGATCTTTTCATCAGAATTGAAGGATTTTACTCATTGCAGAGATAGATTTGCTAATTTTAGTATTAGATATATCACTCGAGAGGATAATATCCATGTAGATAAACTTGCGAAACACTACAAGAAAACCTGCATTTTGGGACTACATTTTGTGACTACTTATTCAGTGGCAAAATAAAACGACGCTTTTAAGACTAATTTGCGACGACTCAACGACTACAAAAAAATTGGAGAGAAAAACGTTGCTTATTAACGACGAAACATAAAGATCACAAAAGAGTCTTAAATTAGCGACTATATTAAGACTAATTTGCGTCGAAAATAAATTTGTCTCATAATCGTCACAATTTTGCGACTACTCTGTGACCTATATAGTTGGTACAAAATGTCGCAAAAACGTCACATACTGAGGACCTATTTGCGTCCACATTTTTTACTCCAATTTAGTAACAAAAACGTCACAAATTGCGACGATGTTGTGACTAATATCTGAAGACTTTGCGAATAACACCTGATTTAGCTACTCTTTTAAGACTGTTTAGCCACTCTCTATATTTTTTATTTTGAAATTTCACATTTGAGATTCATTTACATGTTAAGGTTGATGTTTATGCTTTGTTTTTGCTCACCTTATCAATAATAACTTTCTCAAAGTATTAAATTTCAATGACTGCAAACTAAACATCCATAAGTTTAAAATTTATCCTAAGTGTTACATGTTCTTTTATGAGAATGTGTTGCAATGAAGAAAAATTCAAAACTAAGTGATGTAAACATTGTTTAACTAAATCTTACTATTACAAGTACTTTATACTACTACTATGAGTTCTCCTTAGTGATTTATATAAACAGTTTTGTTCATAATGTGTAGAATTCAAGATTTTTATTTTGTGACGTATATATGGTAGTCTTAAAATGGTCACACATTGCGACTGATTTGCCACGATATTACGACTATCCCAATTTGTCACTCTTTTGCTACCAATTAGAGACCTATTCGTTAATATCTACCACTACTGTCTGAGCAACCTATTTCAGGAATCGAGACTTTATGGTATAAATTCTCCTTATTCATATAAATTCTCCTTGTTTTAGTTTGATATAAGTTGTTGTGTGATCCTCTTAGTTATATCGGTTTGATATAAGTTGTGTGATATAAGTTTGATATCGGTTTAGTTTGATATAAGTTTGATATAAGTAGTTGTTGTGATATAAGTTGTTGTTGTGATTCTCATTTGGTATAAGTTGTTGTTGTGATATAATTTTTGTTGTGATATAAGTTGTTGTTGTGACCATTCGGTTTTAGTCTTGTGATATAAGTCTTGTGACCATTCGGTTTTAGTCTTCTGGGACCAATATTCGGTTTTAGTTTGATATAAGTTGTTGTTGTGATTCTCATTTGGCCTTGTTGTTCTTGTGATTCTCAGTTGTTGTTGTCCTTGTTTTTTTATAACAGGTTTAATAGACACAAAGGGAGGCTGTCTCGAGTGATTTCTGGAATCTTTAGGAGGAAGTTTGATTGGCTTTACTACAGTTGGAAGGTGAGTCCAATACCCATTCAAGAGAGATACTTCAGGACGTTTGCGGTAATGTTGACTCTTTCACAACATGTTATTGTTTACTCTATGTATGACTTAGAATCGTTGCTAACTTAACTGTTTGTGTGATGTAGCGGAAGTTTAATTGGGATTCCGAGATTACTGACCTTGTTAAATAAGGTTTCTTGAAGATAGCCAAGAAGCGGATGAAAGGCATTGTCAGTCAAGCAAAGAGGAGTGGTGTGCAACCATCATGGATCGGTGATACATTATGGGCTGAGATGTAGGAACATTGGGACACCCCTGATGCTATTGAGAAGAGTGACAGTGCAGAAACTCTACTCGTGGAGGTTTTGGAGTGCACAAACACTTAGCCGGTCAGAAATCATTTGTGCAAATTCATCAAGAAATGGCAAGTCTTCGGTTTCCATCCAATTACGTAACTTCTGATTTTCTAATACTGCTTATGTGAATTTAATCTGTTTGACTATCATTGTAGGAGGAAGAGTTGGGACGTCCTGTATCACTTAGCAAAGTGTTTATGAAAACACATACTCGGGCTGATGGAACTTTTGTGGATCAAAAAGCGAAACAGGTTGCTGAGACGTATGAGAAGACCATAGAAGAGAAATTGTCTGAAATGAATGAGGATGGTCTACATACTTCAGATAATTCCCCTGAACATTCAAGTCATCAAACTCTCAGCATTAGTCAAAAGAATGAGATCTTTCTTCAGGTAATTTTACTTAATGTTTTTGATTTTCTTTTAATGAGGTTTGATTATTGTCTCTTAACTGAATGTTTATATTTTGTTTCAGTGTACTCAAACAGATATCAAAGGCAACCCTTTTGGCCTTGGATCTCTTGTCGAGACACTTAACAAAAGAAAAAAGAATGAGAGCTATGCGAGCCCATCAACTGTTCAGGATCTTCAAGATCAACTTCGGCGCAAGATAGCTGAACACGAGGCTGAAAATGCACGACGTGATGAGGAGCGTCGACAGTCTCAGGCTAGCTTCCAGAACCTCCTCGCCTTCATGAGAGAAAAAAATCCTGAGTTGGCCGAGTTTATGGCTTCTGCTCCTACTGACCATGAACCAGCCACACAAGCCATGAGAGTAGGCACCACACAAGCCACGGGAGTAGGCACCACCGCAGCTACCAATTCTCCTTTGTCTAACACTTGTTCCACCCAATGAACTTGATTTGTATTTCTTCTCATTTAAGATGATCTTTTGTGTTTTAAACTCTTTTAGGATGAAGATTTGATATGATTAGGATGATCTTATAGTATGATTAGGATGATATTTTGGTATGATAAGGATAATCTTTTGCTATGATTAGTATTTTTAATCATCATTTTCTTTTTAATTAATAGTGTTTTCAATTGGAAATTAACCAATATCAAACATGTGACCAGTTTGTGACAAAACCAAATACCAAACATGTGACCAGTTTGTGACCAAACAAAATAACAAACAAAAACTCCAAATTCAGACTCTTGTAATTAGTCCCAAAATCGTCCCGCTATAGGACTCTAAAAATATGGTCACAAAACATCCGTAAGTAAACTTGGTTGCATTTGAGTCGGAAATGTGCAACTCCAGCTACCAGTCACTTAATAGTCGCTTATATACGACTATACTTTCTAGTCGGAAATCAGTCGCATATTAGAGACTATGTTATGACCGTTGTATTTTGCGACCGTTTTTTAACGACTCCCAAAAATGGTCACTAAGTAGTCGCAAAACTCTTATTTGCGATTACTTAGCGACTATTACAGGAGTCGCAAACGACGTGTTTTCTTGTAGTGAAATGTGCAAGAGCACGAGGTTTCTGTTTTTCCCATGTAAGTTCGTCGGTACTTAACTGGCTTTCTGTTGAAGCGGGTTATCGGAGATAATTTAATATATAGGGTTTGATTGTAAAAAAAAATTACTTTTTGCATTTGTGAGGCACGTTTGTGTAAAATTTAAAGTAGAAGGGATCCAAAGAGTGATAATAAAATATTAGCGTAATTTAAAGGTACAATATGTAATGAAATTTTGAGAAATGATTTCAAAGTTTTCAATATTATAAATAAGTATAAGAAGACCAAAAGCTAAATGTGCATGAGCAATGATCAGAGGAATCGACTCGTGACAGTGCATGCATTTTTTTTTCTGTATACCTAAAAGCTCACTCTCACTCATTAGTTCGAACAAAAGTTACTTTTACATGCATTAATTAGTGTTTATTAATGTGAGACACATTCAGAACTCTTTTAAGTTTTAACTAAAGACACCGTCAATTTTCTGATTCTAACTTTGTAACCAAAAATAGTATTATCATTTTGTCAACCATAAGGATCATAATACAACGTTATAGACCCCCATTTCTCCTTTGTTTAATGAGCCAACGAATTTGAAAGATCAACTCCTAAATTCAATTAGCTTTAATGATTTAGTAGTAATATTCCCACATGCCAACGGACTAATTTTGAGTCAAAGAATTTATTCTTTTTCGGTTGGTTTTCAAATATTATAGTATAATCTTTAATATAATATGTGAACATGATTAGGTTCGTAGTTCTTTGATCACACATTTGGAGGTACCCTCGACCTCGAGACACGGTGAATTTAATTAAATTGCTTACAACTTACAAGTAGTTAATGCTTTGTGTTTTATTATCAGTTATCTTTTTCGCAGAAGTCATATGTACTCCATAAGTTTAATAAATCCATCAAAACATATTGCCTGCAATGTAAGGAATTTGAATCCTTATGATTAGGATACTATTCATTGTGTCTAACTCTAACCCAATGTGCAATTAATAACAGCCACATATTAATTTAGTTTTTTTTGTTCTTCTCCTTTTCGACAACTTGCAATATACAAGTTTAAATTGGATGATAAGAAAAAAATGATATAATTAGCATAAAACGCTTTTTTTAAAAACAGTATTAGCTTAAAACACTATGCTACAAATCTGGGTCACACATTAGTAGAGTTTTTTACTCGTTGCCAAACATATAATGACATCAAAAATGAAGAATAAAATGTGTTAATACTGAAGTTTGAAAATAATACCCAAAATCTCGAATAGATAAAATAAATATTTGATAAGCATTAAACAAATTAACTAATATATGAATTTAGGATTTACGAAGAAATCTTAAGGTAAAATATGTTAAAGTTATGTTAATTAAAAGAAAAACTTGAAGATGATGATTACTAAAATATTAAAGGATGAGAGCACTTTTCAAAATATATATATCATTTTAGCTATTAATTTTTTTTTCCACTTTGAAGTTAAATTAGTTTAACCATACACAGTCAAGGAATTGTTTGATTATTCGCTTTTTGAATCTGACAACCATCTATTAATCACATTTTCCCCTTCGTGAAGAATTTCATATTAAAAGTAAATCATCCTTTCGATCATATACACCTACATACAGTGCCGTGCCAATGATTCGAGAGGTTTGGAGCGAAATTTTGTAATGTAAAATTTTAGAAAACTTAACTAACAATATATCATCTAAAATTTGTGTTAAAATAAAAATTTATACAATTTTTGAATCAAATATTAAGAACTATAAAAGATGATAACAAAAAAATTAATGATAATAATGATAAAGTTCAAATTTGTAGTTAAAAATACTTAAACATTAAAATTAACTGAATAAATCTATAAAAAAATATTTGTCAAATGTGGCCTAAAAAACTATGATCAATGATGTGGCCTAGGGCTATTGCCCTATTTTTTATTAAGTAAGCACGACACTGCCTACATATTAGATATTACCTATATTTTAAAATGAAAGAATTCATTTATTAAATAGAACACATTATTTAGGAAAATGATTATACACTATAGTTAAAATGTTGTAAGAAATTAGACAGTAAAGCTATAATATTTAGTCAATATCAGATTTATCAAATAAAAATGGATATTACATATTTAAATTACTTTATAAAAATGATGTGGTGAGATATTGCTACTTCTCTTTAGTCTTTAAATATCAATATATACATTATTTTATACAATATATATATATGTGTATTTTATAATATACTAGTAATTTAGTAATCATATTATTCACTAATTAACGAAATGATATACTATGAAAATCAAAATTGGTGTTTGTTTGTTTGTTGGTTCGTTTAAGTCTAGGGAGAAGTGAAGGTTTTGGTCGGTCCAAAAGTTAGGTGTATGACTCTGTGTCTGTGGTTTCTACCAATCCCTCGGCTATCGCCCCACCGAATCTTTCTACTATTGTAAGCTTAACTTTGGGTGAGACATATATTTATTACTTGTGTTAGAAATTAGAATTAATATTTAATAAGTAATAGTATAATAGATAATTATTATATAATAATTATATGAATGATTCAGAGCATATATTTTATGAAAAGTATAATGTGGTGGATATAATTCGATCTTTTATCGTGTACGAACTTACTAAATGATATATCCACCGCATTATACTTTTCAGTACAATTGGCATATGTATTGTATTTATATAAATTTTGATATCAAAGTTACTCATTAACAAGATTATAACATATGTCAATTGTATTGAAAAGATGACAAATACCAATTCTAAATTTATTAAAATATTAAATAGAAAAAATTTAAAAGTTCTAAACCTATCATAAAAAAATATATACATAAATAACAATAAATAATTATTTATATCTATTAAAAAAACAAATTTCTAATTATTAACTTAATTCTGCTGAATTTTTTAATATATTTATATAATAAGTAAGACATATATAAATGTTAGTTTCAAAGTTAGTCATTAATATGATCGACAAGTAGTATATAGATAAGATTTTTACATGTATCAAAAATTTGAGAAAAAGAAAACTAATAGTTTTATTATATAAATTATAAATTTTAGTTTTCAAATTTAATCATTAACATGATCATCATATATGTCAAGTTATCGATTTAAGATGTTGACACGTGTAAAAATATGTCGTCAACGTGATCAGACATGTGTCATTATACAAAACTTCATTTTAAAGTTACTCATTCACATGATGAGAACTATATTTTATTTTATGTTATATATTCTTAAGAACTATATTTTATTTTATGTTATATATTCTTAAAAATGTGAGATTACAACACGTATTATACGTTTGTGACATGTGTAATGATTTAATTTAAAATATTATATTATTTATTTCAATTTAATTATCAATTATAAATCTGTGATTATTTAGATTAAAACTTTATATGTTATTTTTTGAATTTTGTTTTCAGCTAAGGATTTGAATTATCACTATTTGTTTATATTCCTTCTTCTTAATATTTTTTTATTTCCTTATTGTAGTATTTATAGATTTTACATTATTTACTTCAATTTGATTTTCAAATTAGGAATCTGTGATGATTTAAAATAAAGTTTTATATTTTCTTGTATTTTTTTTATTTTAAGTTCAGGATATATAATATCAATTTTTTATTGTTTTTGAAAAGAAATTATTATGTTGTAGTTTATTAGTTTTTATTTGATATCTCTGAATTATCTAACACTCATATGTCATTGTTTTTATAATTTATAATTTTAATTTGTATTATGTCAAATAATTTTTTTTTTCAATTTCTAAATTTTTATTGGATTGGTTATAAACTCATTGCAATGGTGTAGATATTTTTCTCAGTTTTTATCCAAAATAATTTTTGAGTAAACAATTTTATTGGTTAAAAAAAAAGTAGGAAACTATGACACAAAACAATTTTAGTACTTAAATTAACTATGTTAACGTCAAAGCAAAGAGACACAAAATTGGTTTAATTTGTTCATGGACACATTTTATAGGCAAAGAGTATAGTTTAACAATAAAATAGTTTTTGGTGTATGAACACATTTTTTGTGATAAAACTTAGAGTTAAATTGTATGTGGATGCTAATAAAATGATCCTTTGACGATTTGTTTGCATGTAAAATATTCTCTGAATAATTTGTGGAATGTTTTTAAAATTTGACAAATATAATACTCGTAGTGATGAATGATTGCCAAAAGTTTTGGTGGCTGATAATTTAATTTTAGATTATTGTAATAATTGATATCATAAATTTAAAATATAAAAGTATAAATTAATGTATTAAAGTAAACACGAAAAAAACAAAATTTTATCTACAGGAATATGTTTTTTTTCCAAGGTTAAAAATATATATATATATTTACTTCTGAAAAATAATGTTTACTTTTAGCAAATTATTAATATATTCTTTTAAAATTTAATTTTATTGGATAATTTAAAACCCGTACGTCGGGTCTGAATCTAGTAAAGTTAAAATATTGTTTACTTCTAGCAAAATATTAATATATTTTTTTAAAAATTAACTTTAATAATATATCAATATTAATATGAGTTTGATCCATACTATGACACGAAGAGACACATAGATCACTTAAGAATAAAATATTTTTGAGCTAAAAGGACACTTATCAGCGCATAGACAAGCACACACAACTGCAATTTTCAAGCACGTAAAGATTACAGTAAACAATCTAACCATCAAATTTGGGGTTAAAATTCGTATGAATTGTAGGATGTTTGTTACTGACATGTGCGAACCCAAAATGAGAGAATTGTTATTATGGGTAAAGTAGAATATGCATGGCAGCATTCGGGTTGGTGATTACTTATTATCCCAATCTAGGTGCTTTTCAGATGTTTTTTTTTCTCATTTCGTATACAGTTGCCAATGTATTATTTTTTTTCTTACCACACTTTCTTGGATGTACTAAGAAACATGTGAAAATTCTGTCAAGAGATGAATGAATGATTTGTATTGTATTATTATGTGATCTTAAGATCTCTATTTATACAAGATACAAAGCTAGAATATGTAAATATCATAACAAATAAGTAAATCTAAATATACATGTATTCTCCTAAATACTGGCTATCAAGACTATCTCCCCCCCCTCAAGTTGGAGCATGTAAATTTTGAATGCCCAATTTGTGTAAAAAATCATCAAATTCCTTTTGTCCCAAGCTTTGGTTAGAATATCAGCAAGTTAATCATTTGTTTTGACATGAGAAGCTTTAACGGTGCCGTCCATGATATAATCCCGAACAACATGACAATCGATTTCTATATGTTTAGTCCGTTCATGGAAAACTGGGTTAGCACTAATGTGCAATGCAGCTTGACTGTCAAAAAACAGAGATATGAGTTCCTTATGATCAATACCGATCTCGAAGAAAAGAGACTTTAACCAACGGAGTTCACAACAAATAGTAGCCATGGCACGATATTCAGCTTCAGCGGAAGAACTAGAGGTAGTCTTTTGCTTCTTTGTTTTCTAAGAAATGGGTGAGTCACCCATTTGAACAAACCAACCAGTAAGAGACTTTCGTGACAACGGACAACTAGCATAATCCGAGTCACACCATCCCGTTAAATGAAGAGGTGAATCAGCACCTAAAAGAATACCTTGACCAATTGTACCTTTTAAATAGCGAACAACTTTTAGAGCAGCATCCCAATGTTCTTGTCGTGGTTGGTTCATGAACTGAGAGAGAATGTGTATGGCATAAGAAAGATCCGGCCTAGTAGAGGCAAGATAAACTAGACGTCCAACTAAGCGTCGATAGGATGCGGGATCCGACAATAGCGGACCATCAGCAACTGACAAATGATGATTCTGGTCGATGGGAGACCAGCAGGTTTACAACCTAGGAAGCCAGCCTCTGTGACGATGTCGATAGTATATTTGCGTTGACAAACATAAATCCCAGCAGAACTACGCGCAATTTCCAAACCAAGAAAATATTTAGCTTTGCCGAGATCTTTCATCTTGAAACAAGTGGAGAGATAGTCTTTAAATTCTTGAATAGCAGATGGAGAATTACCAGAGATCATTAAATCATCTACATAAACCAGCACTTGTAGAGAAACACCACCATGATGAAATACGAAGAGAGAATAATCAGACCTTGTTTGCTTAAACCCATATTGCGTAAGAGCATCAGCGAGTTTAGCAAACCAGCAACGGGGAGATTGTTTAAGACCATAAATGGATTTTCGAAGACGACAAACACGCTTATCCCCAGGTTGTGAAAATCCAGGCGGTGGTCTCATATATATTTCTTCGTTAAGATCACCGTGAAGAAACGCATTATGAACGTCCATTTGATGGACTTCATAGTTTCGTTTAGCTGCAATATCCAAGATCAGTCGAACAGTAGTCATCTTCGCAACAGGAGCAAAAGTTTCCGTATAATTCAAACCCTCTACTTGATGATTACCAAGGGCGACCAGACGTGCCTTGTACCGTTCAAGAGAACCATTTGCTCGAAGCTTGATACGAAAAACCCACTGACTACCAATCACCTTTTTATTTGGTGGTAAATCTTCGAGATCCCAAATGTGATTATCCTCCAAAGATGTAACCTTCGATTGCATTGCTAGTCTCCATTCTTCATATGTCATTGCTTCTTTAAATGAACGAGGTTCAACAGCCGTCGTTAAAGCAACAAGATAGATGCAATAAGCAGGAGAAAATCTGTGTGAAGACAAATAGTCAAATAAGGGATAGACCGAACCTGTGGGAGGCTGAGGAGAGAGTGTCGTGTCGGAAGGGAGAGATTTGACCAAGACTGTACCAACAACATAATCATTGAGATAAGCAGGAGCCTGTTTGGTACGTTTACCAACTCCAAGTTTCGTTGGAGGTGAACAAGAAGTTTGAGTCAAAGTAGAAGATAAAGCGGGTGAAGGATCAGCCAGTGGTGACGAAGGAGTAGGTAAGCTATTATCAGGAGCAATTGGTGGAGAACCGGATTCAAGAGTTATTACGTCAGAGTCAACTACACCGTTTGACGGTGGAACGACCGTTCCAGCAGGAGGAGTGACCGCTCCATGATTAGGAGATTCATCTACCAAAGAATCATTCAAAGTTACTTCTGCCGTGAGAAGAGGAGAAACAACCTCATTGGTTGAAGCAAATGGCATCGGAGGAGACAATGGAAAATGACCCTCATTAAAAACCACATCACGAGAAACAAAGAAAATTTTGCGAGCAAGATCATATAATCGCCATCCCTTCGTCCCATAAGGGTATCCAACAAAAACACACCGTCGGCTACGGGATTCAAATTTATCACCATTATGATTGAGATTATGAGCATATGCAAGACATCCGAAGACACGCAAATGTTTATAAGACGGAGCGTGACCATAAAGAATTTCAAACGGAGTCTTGCCATGAAGAACTTGGGAGGGTGTTCGGTTGATCAAATAAGCAGCATTGAGAGCACATTCTCCCCAGAATTCTATAGGAAAATGTCCTTGGAAACGTAAAGCTCTAGCAACTTCGAGAATGTGACGATGTTTGCGTTCAACTCGACCATTTTGTTGAGGAGTATATGAACACAAGATGTTTCATGGATAATCCCTGTGATCTTGAAAATAATGTGACATGCACATAAATTCTGTTCCATTGTTGCTTCGGATGGATTTCACTTTCTTGTTAAATTGTCGTTCAACTAATGTAAGAAAATTGTGTATCTTGTGAGAAACAGCTGTTTTATCCGGTAGAAGATACACAATCATCAACAATGGTAAAAAAATAACGTGATCCACAAAATGCGGGAGTGCGATATGGCCCCCAGAGGTCGCAATGTATCAAATCAAAAATCTCTTTTGCATTATTCAAAGAATCCGGAAAACACTGACGAGTTTGTTTTGCACGTAAACAAATATCACAATTCTCTGGTAAAAGCTCATAACTATTAGTAGATAAACTAACAACACCAGAAATATTGCCGAGTGCACGAGAAGAGGCATGTCCCAAACGCATATGCCACAGAGTATAATCCTTGGAAACAGATGTCTGGTTTGAAGAAACAGTCTCAACAACGTGAAATCGGTACAGTCCCTCTCCCTCACGAACACTAAATCCAATCAGCTTCCTCGTAATTCGGTCCTGTAAAAGCAACAGTTTGTTAGTCACTTGTCCCACAAGAAAATTGTTGGTAACAAACTGCCCAAGAGAGATGAGATTCGTGTGAAATCCATGAACAAAGTAGACAATTTTGAAACATAAATTCGATGTAAGAAAAACAGTGCCCTGTTGTGAAGACAACACATCCTCTCTAGCAGGTAATTTCACATAAACTGGAGAAATATTCCTGATGTCGTGAAGCAATTCAGCATGTCCAGTCATATGATGTGTTGCTCCTGTGTCTATGATCCAAACAATGTCATTAGTCTTACCACTTAAACGATTGGTTGTGTTGTTGTTAGACTCATATACACGTCGAACGATACGCCATTGTTCATCGGAAAGACCACTTAGACCTTGTCGATCTGCATCAGTAAGTGGAATATGAGAAATTGTAGAAGCAGAATTGGCCGCAGTAATTTGAGTGATGTTAGCCCGTGGTGGAAAACCACGTCCCCTTCCCGATGGAGCAGAAACAGATCCACGGGAGTTTATTTTGTTGCGAGAACGATCTTCCCACCAGTCGGGGTAACCAACAACTTGAAAACAAGCAGAGGCTTCATGTCCAGAACGACCACAAGCAGTACAAATACGCGAGGGGTCACAGTTGATACGGGGTGCTTCACGAGATGTAGAGTTGTTACGCGGAGAGGCGGATGACGGACGAGATGAAGAAACAGATAACTTAGATGCAAAACTCATAAGTTGAGTATCTTGTGTTGCTCCAAGGCGAATTGTTTCATTCTGAACAACTGTTTGATAAACACTGTCGAGATCAGGGAGAGGAGTAATGGCGCATATTTGCGATCGTATGACACCATGAACAACATCGTCAAGACCAGAAAGAAAATCATGAATGTACAGCACTTCAAGTTCTTTATCACGAGCTGTGTTAAGATCACACTCGCATTTACCGCAGCTACAACGCTTGGAATTTGTGCATTCAGCGATTCCATCCCAAAGCTTTGTCAATCTGCCAAAGTAATCATCAACGGAGGAGCCGTTCTGTTTGCAGGTGGCCAGGGAGTTGCGCAATTGTTGCAGACGAGCCCCATTCTTAATAGAAAACCTCTTTTTGATGATTTCCCATAGATCACGTGCTACTTCACGTGTGGAGATTGAAGATCGAAGTTTAGGTTCGATGGTGAGCTTAATCCAGCCCACGATAAGGTCGAGGTTACGCTGGCTATCAAGACTATCCTTAATAAGTTCTTTTTTCTAAATATTGCAATGAGAACGAGGTTATGCATGCAAGCATGACCGCTTGAGGCTTTGAGAGTTTAATTTGCATAACTGGAGTTGAGGAGATAGACACGGAGTTGGATATTCTTTCACGATTTGTTTTCTGTAGCAATGGTGAAAATGATGCTTTACATATTGCCTTTGTTACATATAATTATGTTAGCCAAATATTGGTTTTTGACTTTTTTCACATGAGCTCTTTTTCTGTTGCAGTATATCTTTCCCCTATTGTAAATCAGTTTGTTGTGAGACTAAGAATGGATAACAGGATAAGCCTTTGAGCATTCGCTTAACGCACACATTACTTACAAATAGTTATGTTTTCCAATTATTGTCTTGTACGCTCAGATTTTTGTTGCTTTTGTAGGGTCTTAGTACAGCTGGTTACCAAGCTAAGAGATCTACATTCATGGGTTCCATGGGAACTGTGAGATATATGCTATAGTGAGCCATGTTGATCCGTACAACAAGGAAACACATGAAAAGCGAGGGATGCTTGAAGAGTGGTGATGTTGTTGTTTGTTGTATAAATGTTGGTTACTTCTAAGTTCTAACTGTTTTTTTTTTTTGTGTTTTGTCTTTCGCACTTCTATTAAGGGCTATAAGTGACAATCATAGTACTGATGTTGTTAAGCTATTTGTAATTGCAACTTAACACATTGATTTGTGCTGAAACATTCGCGGACTCCGCTTGTATTTGAAAAACTCGTATTACAAGAAAACAATGGGAACCCAGTTGCGACTGGAATGGTGACTAGTCTCTGACTCTTTTAGCCTTAAGTCTGAAGGATAAATTAAGAACAAACACTTCAATGTGATTCAACTTTTCTGAAGATTCAACCATCTTCAAATCAATGTCTTGTTCCAGTTTCTTTTTTTTTTTGCATGAATGTTAAATTTTATTCATCAAAAAAAACTTTTGTACAATAAATGCGTCTTTAATCTAACAGTCTGAACGCTTGTAAAGAGTTTTTAAAACTAAAACAGAGAGGTAGAAGAATCTAAATTTTCAATTGCCTAGAAAACTCTGACAGCAAACCAGTCCCGTAAAGTGCCTTCCAAGCTTCCATTGCTTTGGTGAGAGACCATCAAGAACTGGTTACGAACCAACCTGTCTATTTGTTTGAGTAAGAGTGCTGCAGAGGCTGGTTGTTCCCCATGTCTTCTGCGGTTCCTTTCTCTCCATAGCCAATAGATGGTGGACTGAAAGACATATCGCAAAATGTATTGTTGGGGACGGCTAAAACCTGTACTTGAGAGCAGATTCAGGGCATCTTGAAACCGAGAGACATGTCTCTGTTTAGTGATACCATGAGTTAGCTTAAACCAGATATGAGAGGTAAACGAGCAAGTAAAGAACAAGTGGTCGCGAGATTCCAACTGGTCGTTACAAAAAACACATTGGCAGCTCCCACTAACATTCCAACCGGCCATACGATCCCCCGTTGTTAGACGGTTGAGAGTCGCTAGCCATGCTATAAAGGAGTACTTAGGAGTGGATTTGGGGAACCAGATTCCTTTGTACCAGTCTTTGACCTGCGTGACACATCTGATCTGGTGCCATGTTTTTTTTGAAGAAAAAGTTTTCTGGAAATGACCCTCCTTACTCTTCCAAAGAGCTATATCAGGTTCGAAAGTCCGTTGACTCTGCCTGTTTGCAAGCTCTGTTTCAATCTGGTTAAGTACTGCTATCCGGTGTCTCCGCCTCCTCCTGTTTGATGCAAAAACTTCAGCCAATGTTATAGTAGATTGTATGCCCAAATCGATGTAACCTCGATCACCGAGAATATCATGTAACTGCCCAACTGAACACCAGAAATCGAACGAGAAAGAGGTATGTTCCCCGTTTCTCACCTCCACTTTGTGAAAATCCTTCGCCAGTTGTCGATACTTTAGCAACTTCCGCCACATCCAGGACCCTCTAGTCGTGTTCTCTTTAACTGACCAAAAGGATCCCGAGCCAACCAACTGCACCCAGTTAACCCATAGTGAGTGTCTAGCTGAAACCAATCGCCATATTAATTTGAGGCAACTGACTTTGTTTGCGTCCACTATTGATCGCAAGCCAAGTCCACCCTCCTCCTTCGGCTTACAAACCTCAGACCATGCCACTTTTGCTTTCCTGGGATTTAAATCCGGCCCCGACCACAAGAATGCTGAGCTGATCTGCTCAATCTCCTTGACACACGAACTTGGTAGACGGAACGCTGAGATCCAGAAGTTCGTTATACTTGCAATCACCGAAGCTAGCAACTGAAGTCTTCCAGCGAAGGATAAAAAACGATTTTTCCAAGAACCAATACGCTTCCTCATCTTCTCTATAAGTGGTAAACAATCCATTTTCGACATCCGCTTTGTCATCAAAGGCAACCCTAAATATCTCACAGGGAGGGAACCAATACCAAAAGGAAAAATCTGAAACTATCTCTGCTCGCACAGCTGAAGAGATACCCGTGAGGAATAAAGTTGATTTCTCAATACTTATTTGCAGTCCTGAAACCTGAACAAACCGGTCAAAAACCCGTATGATCCCATCAATAGAGTGTTTACTCCCATCCGCAAAAACCATAATGTCATCCTCAAAACAGAGGTGTGTAACGTTTAAAACATGGCAGCCTGGGTGGTAACCGAAATCTCCAGCCAATGCAGCCCCATCCAACAGTTTAGAGAGAACATTCATACAGATTACAAAGAGGTAAGGAGATAAAGAACAGCCCTGCCGCAACCCTCGCTCACTCCGAAAAAACCCCGCTAATTCTCCATTAACCTGAACCGAGAAAGACGGTTTCGAGACACAAAGCTTGATCCAGTGAATGAACTGTACCGGAAGATTGAGAGCCGTTAGAACGTTTAACAGAAAACTCCACTGCACCGAATCAAAAGCCTTGGAGATATTGATTTGCATAGAGCACCGGGGGGAAACATCAGACTTATGGTAGTCCTTAACTAACTCTGTTGCTAGCAAAAGATTTTCCATTAACAGGTGATCCTTAACAAACGCCGATTGATTCGGAGAAATAAATCCTGGTAAGATGCTTTTTAGCCGGTTTGCAAGTATTATCGAGATAACCTTATAGATAACATTGCAGCAGGAGATAGGTCTGTAGTCTTTCATCATACTAGAGTCCTACTTCTTTGGAATAAGAGCTAGGACAGTGGCATTGGCCCCCGTTGGCAGAAACCCGAAAGTGAAAAAAGATTGAACAGCCACTAGGAAATCCTTTCCCACAAAAGACCAAGCAGCCTTATAAAACTCAACAGTGTAGCCATCGGGGCCTGGAGACTTATCTGATGGCATAGAGAACAAAATTTTACGGATCTCCTCCTCCGTTACAGCAGACTCCAGCCTCATCCTCTCGAAATCAGATACTCTATAATTTAGCAAGGTACAGAGCTCTTCTACTGTCATACCAGTGTAGTCGGGCTGGACCTTGGTGAAGAGATTTTGAAAGAACTTAGCCGCCTCCGTCTTAATATCCTCCCGCTTTGTCAACCTCACCCCATCGGTACTAGTTATCTCATTGATTGAGTTTATTGCTCGTCGTTCATTAACCGCATTGTGGAACGCTTTAGTATTCTTGTCGCCTACAGTTAGCCAATGTAGCTTTGCTCTCTGCTTCAGAAAATTTTCTTCCAACCATACCACATTTTCCCATCGTTCCAACGCTTTATGTTCTACAGAAACTGCCTGAGGAGACGGCTGAGCAAGAGTTCCTACTTGACAAGCACAAAGATCAACATAGGCTTCCTCAACTTGACGGGGCAATTGGTGAAGCTTCTGACGCCCCAAATCCCTTAGAAGTGGCTTTAAATCTTTAAGTTTCTTCATGAACCGAAACATAGCGGAAGTGGATTGGAATAACGGAACCGTATCATTCCAGTAAGCCTCCACCACTGAACGGAACTCCTCTGTATCACCTAGAACATTTGCAAATTTGAAAGAAGATTTAGGTTTCTGAATGTCACCCTGCAAATGTATACTCCCTCGCATATGGTCTGAACAACCGCCAACATCATAAACACAGTATGTATACAGATATGATGACTCGATCCAACTTTTTACATACTACCCCATCCTCCCTCTTATTACACCATGTAAAAAGTGGTCCATGAGCCATCATATCTGTAAACTGGCACTGTTGTACTACATCTTGAAACTCATTCATACCCACCAGCATAGAAGGAGAAGAAAGAACACCGCTGGAATGTTCCTCAACATCCAATATTTCATTAAAGTCCCCCATACATAGCCATGGTTTCCCATGCAACTGATTATTGCTCTGAAGATGTATCAAATCACGCCACAATTCTCATCTTTCCTCAACAGAATTAGAAGCGTAGATGAAAGAACATAAAAAATCCTCTGTTGAACCAACCTCCTTGATTAAACATGAGATCATTTGTCCACTTTTATAAATCACCTGTACAGTCACCGTGGTGCTTCAGACCACCCAAATTCTCCCCAAATGATTAAACTCATAGTTAGAAATCAAAGACCAGCCCGGAAATACCTCTGCAAAAATTCGGTATGCTTTGCTTTCCTTTACTCTTGTTTCCAAAAGACCACCAAATAACATGGAATGTTTCCTACTCCACTCCCTAACAACTGAATGTTTCTTTGACTTATTGAAACCACGAATATTCCACACAAAACCCGACATTAATATCTGTTTTTGGGATGGTTCCTTTTGCTGACATTCTTAGAGACTGAATCTTTTGGTTGTTGAGTTGTGCCTGAGAGATATCTATGCGCTTGTTTTGATGTCCGTGGTAACGAGGCCCGTAAGGCAGAGTCCTCTTTTGCCTTGGCTACCATCTGTTTCTCTGCTGCATCAACATCATTCTTTCGTTCCACACCTGAAACACTGCCCTCCTCCACCACTTTCATTTGATCCCCTGTCTCCATTGTTTCTTTTTCCACTAAATCTAACTCCTCCGTTTCATCTTGCTGTCGCAGAACGTCAAAACGGGACGGGGAGGTGATAGAAACTTGTCCAAGAACCAATTCAGAATTTTTTTTATTTGCTTTTCTTCCGCCTGAGGACCATTCATTTGCTCCAACAATTTCACCTTCTTCGTGTTCTGAAATCTCTACAGACTGGTCCCGTATAACCCCTACTCGTTGCCCTGTTCAGTCTCTGCTTTCTCTGAATCAATGCTGCCTTGCGGATTGTTTGTCACATTTATCCCCTCGCAGACCTCGGAAGAGACAGCCCCTACCTCCTTTCTGTTCAAATCAGGCTCCCCTGTAGTCTCCTCTGTCCCCTTAGGCTCCACAAGAGCCCCCTCACCTACCTTCTCCTTACTCAGAATCTGCAGCGCAGGTTTGATGGCACCTAAAACTGAAATTGAGTCTGATTGTTTAACCCCGCTACGACACTTCCCCATTGAAGCTAAACACCCATCTGCTGTATGCCCCCACTTGGAGCAGGTAGCACACCTCGGAGGCAGCCATGGATAATCATATTGGACACACACCTCCTCCTCCTTAACCTGAAAATAATACGTTTTTGGCAGTTCTTTTGATAAATCAACCTCTACAAAAAAATTTGCATCATCAAAACTGGTAACTAACTCCGTCTCTGGATGCAGTCTCTGTGGTTCACCAACCGGGCTAGCCAAAAAACTCAGACCTGGCCAAGTGAACATTGAATGGGGCACATTTTTGATGGTAATCCACATCGGCATCGATTTGATCACCGGCTGAGCATCCTCTGCAATAGGCGTCCATTTGGACACAAGCATTGGAAGATCACATATATTCCACATTCCACGTCGTAGAACACGGAGTCTTGCTGTCTGATTTCGAATTCTAAATTTCACCATAGTAGCACTCACCGTAAAAACATCGATCTTAATGTTTTTGTCTCCCAAGTTCCAGATCTTGTTAATTATGACATGGATTTTTGCCTCGTGTGGAGCAGTGGAAGGGAAACGCCCTACCAAAAAATCCTCTCAGAGTGGAGGTGAGTGATGGAACTGAATTTTCAGAAAGAAGTTTTAGAAAATTGCAGGTTTTGGGACAGTGACTTTCCGGTGACTTTCCGGCCAAATTTCGGCCAAATGGCTGATCGGAATTATCGGGTTGATAGTGCATTGGAAAGTTGGTAACGAGTACTACAAGATGGTATACTCATACGTCCAAAACGGAGTTGATTTGAATGAGAAATAAGAGTGTGAAGTAAGCTATTTGGGATGGTTTGGGAAATATCCCACATCGGAAATATGACTGATTTTTCACTGATATATATATAGTTTCACACTCTTCTAATTTCAAAAGTGTGTAGAAAGAAGAGGGAAGGTTCCCACACGCGAGTCGAACCGGGCTGGTCGTGGACACGGGCTTTTGGGCTTTTGGGCTTTTTGGCTCTTGAGACTGCTGTAGGCTCATTTAATTTTTTGGAAAGATTTGGTTTGAACTCCAAGCAAACTTGGGCAATACTCCGAGAATATTCAGTGAATATTTTCTTGAGACCTCTCTCCTTCCACTATATATAGAGATATAGTCTCTCATTATTTCTCACACTCAAAAACACAAAGACTCCTTCCTCTAAAGATCTCTCTCCCTCTCCCTTGCTTAGTCCAAGTAAGTTCTTAGTTTAGTAGTCTCGAGAGTATAACGTAGATCTGTTCGCTTGAGTTCTATTACTGGTGTTTTGGGCTTTTGGGCTTTTTGGCTCTTGAGACTACTGTAGGCTCATTTATTTTTTTGGAAAGATTTGGTGTGAACTCCAAGCAAACTTGGGCAGTACTCCGAGAATATTCAGTGAATATTTTCTTGAGACCTCTCTCCTTCCACTATATATAGAGACATAGTCTCTCATTATTTCTCACACTCAAAAACACAAAGACTCCTTCCTCTAAAGATCTCTCTCCCTCTCCCTTGCTTAGTCCAAGTAAGTTCTTAGTTTAGTAGTCTCGAGAGTATAACGTAGATCTGTTCGCTTGAGTTCTATTACTGGTGTTTTGGGCTTTTGGGCTTTTTGGCTCTTGAGACTGCTGTAGGCTCATTTATTTTTTTGGAAAGATTTGGTGTGAACTCCAAGCAAACTTGGGCAGTACTCCGAGAATATTCAGTGAATATTTTCTTGAGACCTCTCTCCTTCCACTATATATAGAGACATAGTCTCTCATTATTTCTCACACTCAAAAACACAAAGACTCCTTCCTCTAAAGATCTCTCTCCCTCTCCCTTGCTTAGTCCAAGTAAGTTCTTAGTTTAGTAGTCTCGAGAGTATAACGTAGATTTGTTCGCTTGAGTTCTATTACTGGTGTGCTACTGTAATAGTTCGTGATCGGTTGTATCCTGGGATTCATAAATCGTGATTGTCCGAAAGCACTTACGGCCGATTTATTGAATTAAGTAAAAATATATCATATCTTGCCTCCGTAATTTATTTTATGCTTTATATTATGCTGTTGTAATTCGTTTCTGATTTCGTTAATTTAAATATAATTCGCATCTTTTCTCAATTTGATTTTTGCGCCCCTGACAGTGAGTCCACTAAAACCTCCTCCGGCACAGCCACCATGGATTTACCATCCACAACAGAGACATCAACGTTATATTTGGATAGAGTCTGTCGGCCTGCAGCCATCACCCATGATTTCTGACTCATATCTGGCTTAGATTGACTCGTCATCGGCGGAGAGGCTTCTCCGACAACGTCCGACATGACAAAAGACCAGCGGCCGCCGCAAAAACCCCTTACGTGAGAAAGAAGAAAAAAAACAAAATCGCCTTTTCTGTCGTCCTAGCTCTGCTGACGTGGCAGTTTACGTGACATCATCATAATTGTTCCAGTTTCAAGAGAGCTTCAATTTACTCGTTGAGCAACTGAGTGTTTTTTATTAGCAATTGAAGCTCATGATCATCAAAAATCTTAAGTTTTTCCATTTGTTTTCTTGAATGTGTCGGCCGGATAATTTTCTGAAGCTCTATGTTAAATAAGGAAATGGACTATTCTGGTTGGGATTGTGGCTCTTACTCATATGTTGTTGACTTGTTGGTACTTTCATATGGTGACGCCTTAAGATTTTTGTTGGCATAAGACTTAAACTGCCCAGTGAGAGCAATAAGCCGATGACTCCATCACGAAACTGAAGAAAGGTTAGGGGGATGGATAATAGAAAAATTTAAGATAAGTTTTTTTAATTCAGATAATAATAATTAAGAAACTGAAAGATAAATAGTGCATCTCCTAGAGAACGTAGTTCTCTCCAACAAGACAAGCTTGTCCAACGGTGTAGCCGTCCGATTCCGATAAAATCTAATCCTAATTCTTATTTTTTTGGTAATGTAATCCTAATTCTTATATAATACAGTAGACTCTTTGCTAAATATCACATATTGTGTATAGACATCTCCTAAAACACAACAAAGGAAATAATATAACCCTATAGCATAAAATAGAAATATTAATAGTTATTGGTATATGACGTTTCTCTAATACTAGAATCACGTTTCTCTATCAGAAACACAATTGCGTTTCTGAGGATTCTATAGGCTCGAGGATTCATGTCTTGGAGAAAAATGGGTAAGTTTCAGGTTTTGCCGTTTACATAAAACCGTGTTACACAAAACCGTTTCTAGTACTATCCTTTTCATATGATAGAAATCATAGAGAGGCAAAACCGTTTTGGTCTAAGGAATGAAACAGAGGATGATGAAGAGTTTGATGAAACTGTTAATTTTGAGAGATTTAGAGATGAAAAGGATAGTGTTAGTGTCATTAATTAAAGAGGTTGTTGAAAGTAGTGAAAATCTTAACAGAATCATGTGACATTTTTTGTAAAGGTAAATAGAGTAGTAGTGTGAGTGCTGTTGATTGAGAAGAGAACCCACCAAGTTTCAAGTTAAAAGCTTAAATGAAACATTTCATTTCAAGGAACTCCACAAAAATGAAACATTTCATTCTACAACCACACCAAGTTTGAAAACATTATCTCAACCTGTTTGGCAGTTAAATTTTTACCGAGAATCACAACTCAAAAATCAGTTGGATTAATTTTGTGAATTCCAATACACTCCATAACATAATAGTGATCTTATAAATTTACGATATTTCCCAAAATCTTATGTTTATTATATTATACTATATTCACGTGAAATTTCATCCTTACGTTATATATTGGATGTTATATATTACACCCACGAAAGCTGAATTCCAATTGATAGTAGAGAGGACTCTCCGGAAACAGAAGCATGGATCCTGACAGAGAAAAACAAAAAAGCATGGATCCTGCGACTGCGAAACACAAAACACAAAGCTATATTATACAATATATAATTACAAAGCTATCTATATATTACATCATAAGGATCAGAGCAATAGTCTTCTATTCAGGATCTTGTACTGGATTATCGTGAAACTTAGCAATAAAAGCTGTGGCCCTCCTATCAATACAAGGCTCAGCAATCCAAGTACATCCATCATCGTCGGTGGTCATGATTCTTGGTCTAACATTGCTCACTCTATCTTCGTTCCAATTGTCTCTTTCCTTTGAACAACGCAAAAACAATGATTTGATAACCGAAAAAATGATGACGACTTCTTTTTCCCGTGACCTCCCATTAATTTTCACGTTTATTGTTGGGTAAGGGGAGAAAGAGAGTTAGTAAGTAGCTATGAATTGTGATTTTAACAAACTCCTAGATACTGGTATATAGTAGTATGTTTTTGACATATCCTAATAATTAACTAATATACAAGAGAATAATTGTACTTAGACTAGTGTATTAATTAATGAATTAAACAATTGGGTTTAAAGAAGAGAAACCAATACAATGTCTAGAATAATAGTGTGATGTCTAGAGAAAATGTATGGGAATGTTTAGAGAGAGATGAGGAAAATTCTTCTTCTTTTTTCTTCTATTTAATTATATGTTTATTGGGAGAAAACCATCATATTTACACAGTTTTAGTAGGGATACATGCATATGAAATAAAACTCGATTCTATATGTTACATACAAATAATATTAGGAATTTAGGATTATCACCTTATTAATACAACACTAAACTTACACATGATTTTAATTAATTGTCTAAATCATTTATATAAACACGAGAGCAGCACATATAATTTGAGAAAACAAGTTCAGCCGTGAAATATAATATTATCCCTGTTGCCATTTACATAACTCTCTTTGTCAACACATAAAAATGATGAAGTGAAGTGAGCTGTAGTGGCAGGAGGTAAGTCCATTTGTAGAAGGCACCATCACACTAGTGATCGAATCTCACTTTCTACGAATGTAGGAATTTGGCATGGGCCGGCTAGTTGTGGTCTAATGGTTGACCAAAAAAAAAAAAAAACTTCCATCACATATCAACTATATTTTAATATTTGTATGTTATTAAATTTGAATATTTGATAAATCAAGTTTCTGCTGTTAATATTCAGAATCATTTTTGTCTTTTTTTTTCTAATATGACTCTGAATTATTGTCCAGTTTTTTCAAGTGATATGAGACATTGTATACATGTTTTTAAGTTTTTTTATTTATCGACCGAGTAATATATCTTTGTTTAAAGTTTGTTGAATTACATCATATAAAGAAAAAACACAAATTTATATTAACTAAATATATTATATAATAATTTAAAAATAATTTTGAATATAAAATCAAAGAAAAGTGAAAGGTGAAATCAAATATTTATGTTTTAATTGGTTGAGAAATTTCATTATCTTTTAAATCTTACTTATAATTAATTGAAGTTTTGGTAACTAATATTAATGTCAATAGCATGGTTGTAAATAAGTTGAAAATTCAAAAGAATATTTTCAGATGTACTTGAAAAATGTATATATAGATAGATTCATTTCTCTTTCACTTTGTAGTTCTCATTTTATCAAAATCAATGAAAAATAAAAATTTATTAATTTAACATTTTTTCGGACATATAGTCTGGGCTTCATACTAATATGATATACTACACTAATGGCTAATGTTTCGTTTCACTATTATAAACTAGATTATCACCCGTGCTCTAGAACGGGTTGAAATTCCTTTTATTTATTATGTAATTTTTATATAAAATATAATTTATGTGATTGTTTTTAAAAGTTATTTTGGATAAAACATTACACAATAAAATCATATGTTAAATATAATGGCTTGAAAAAAACACATATTTCATAAGTTTTATATTGTTAATGATTCTAGATAAGTACATGTGTTATAACACGGGTTAAATTTTATTTTATACAAAATATCAAGTTTCAATATTTTAAAAATATTTCAAAATAATTTTTTAAAGTTTATTATATTATATAAAATTATACAATTCAACCAAAAAATATAAAATTGAATTTAAATATTCAAATTTTGACCCGTTACTCTGTAAATTTTTTAATTCAATAGATATTATTTTAAAAGAATAATATTACTAAAGCTTGAATATTTTATAGATTAAACAATTTATATTTGTTTTCAAAAAATCAACTTATGGTATATCTGGAAATAAAACTATTTTTAATTATAATATACAATATAATAATTTATTTGTTTCACAAAAATATACTCATATATAAAGATGAGAGGCGAAGTATAATGATAATTGTCATGGTAAACGGAGAAACGATTGTCATTTATATTTTGGAGTGTTTTCGGTATGAATATAAGCAATGTCGTGAATGGTGAAAGGAGAATTGGATGATTTATATTGAAAGTTTGGAAGATTCTCATTAATAATTTTTTTTTAATTGAAGATTTTATTCCTTTTTTATGCTTCATAGTATATTTTTTTTATCTTTAATAAGTTGGTTAAAAATATGGTCTAGCAAAAAATCTGCCTAAAATAAATTTGAAATATTCTCTTTAAGATTTTTGGAAATAATGTTGATCAATAGGTCAATTAAACCCAATGTGTACTCCACCACGATCTAGTGGTATCGTTGTAACACTTCAAGATCGAATCCACAGAGACCAAACAATTACACTATGAAATTATGTAGATTAAATATAGCTAAGACAATGGAAAAGTTTGTGAATCAAGTAACTATCTAAAAACGGAAAGTAAACAAACTGTTTTAATTCAAAAAGGAAATATTGGGCGCAGGGAATCTATGGAGATATAATTCTCGGACTAAGGTGGAAGATGGGGATGCATTAAACACCGTTCTAGAACTCAAATCACGGTTGTAAAGCTAACCTACTTTCGCAGCGTTAACTATCTATGCAATGAATTCACTAAACCCTAAACCATCGTTTGGACCTAGCAAACCAAGCAAGCAATAAATGTTCAAGTTTGATCTGTTCACAAGGTGCCTCAACTTCAACTTTCGTTGGCTAAGGTCCTCCTTGCTCACCTAAGTTCTTTTCCAGCAACTCAACAACACTTTTGGTGCCCCGATGAATTAAACCTAAAATCTTAATCTAGGTGATCAATCTAGCTTAAGCATTAAGAACAACAATAGATGAAGAACAATAAGATCAATCCCAAATCTAACAACCTAAGTTTAGAGAATCATAAACTCCTTTGAAACCCAAAACCCAATAGATAAACTACTCAGACATGGAGATAAAAGAACAGCAAATCAATGATGAAGAAAACATAATTGAATTGCAAAAGAATAGAAAATAGGGTTTAGAAATCTTCTCCAAAGTGTCAAGAAGGATTAGAGATCTTCTCCCTTCAGCTCTCAATACAATATAGTTTCAGAAAAATAAAGCTTATGTCTCTGGAGGCCGAGCCTCTAACTTAAATATCAAAATAAAACCCTAAAAGTCGGTTTAAAACGAAAAAGGAAAGGTTGCTTCGGGTACGGGATCGGTCGATCCCGAATGTAGATCGGCCGATCCATGATGATTTTCTCTATTTGCTCCATCTGCTTGCTAGTCCGATCAGTCTTCACCAAATTGGCTTCAGATGCTTGTCTTCATCCCCAAAACACTCAGTTTCCTTTCAAAGTCACCTAGAACCTGTAAAGACTCTCACAAGACTAAAAAGACTCTAAAAGCACACTTTGACTCAATAAAAGACTCAAAACAAATATAAAAACTATGGTTAAAACCTATAAAATACAGACACATCAAATGTGCTTCAGAAAAAATAATTTTGCTTGATTCTCTATAATTTTGCTTGATCGGTCGATTCCGAATGTAGATCGGCCATTCCAGGATGCTTTTCTCTATTTGCTCCATCTGCTTGCTAGTCCGATCAGTCTTCACCAAATTGGCTTCAGATACTTGTCTTCATCTCCAAAACACTCAGTTTCCTTCCAAAGTCACCTAGAACCTGTAAAGACTCTCACAAGACTAAAAAGACTCTAAAAGCACACTTTGACTCAATAAAAGACTCAAAACAAATATAAAAACTATGGTTAAAACCTATAAAATACAGACACATCAAATGTACTTCAGAAAAAATAATTTTGCTTGATTCTCTATAAGATTTTTGGAAACAATGTGCTTCCGAAAATAAATTTCGGTTAAACTGACTAGTAATCTTGTAACCATTTAATTTATCAATTTGGAATACTCTGTAAGATTTTCGGAAACAATTAAGGTTGCACCCACTATTTAACCTGTAATCAATTAATCTATCAAATAATTAATGTATAACCTATTTGTAACCAACTTATTAAAATTATATAATCTACAAAACAATATTGTATACTTCCGTTTTATTATAAAGCGGATTTCTAGTGGGTGTTTATTTATTAAAACAGTTCTATACATATCGAACAAAATGTGTAGGCTAGGGTACTAATGTTTCGTGGATAAAAAAACTATAACATAAAATAGCTTAACAAAAGGCTATTGAGATACGATGATTAGTTGCTATTATTAATCTAAAACGAGGATTAATAATACTTTGATAGATCCACTAAGAATTCAACCTACTTTGATATTCATACTATAAGATTAGGCCATCTTTGATTTAATCGAATCATATTCCTCTTCTCTTCTCGAAATCTATTTCCTATTCCTATATATATATTTTTTCGGCTTTATAGATATTCCATTTCTTAAACCAAAAAAAAATCTTTTATTTTAGAAAAATCATATTTTAAACCTTCAAAGTGTCATTAGGTAACACTTTAAACCTTCAAAGAATTTCACTAACAATATAAATCATCAAATTAATTTTACTAATATTCTAAACCTTGAAACCATGATTTTTGTTTACACCACCCTACGGAACGATGGAACCGTAATGACCGTAACGGAACAGTTAACCCCTATTAGTCAAACACTTAACCTCCACCTCTACCATAATATAAACGTGTAATTTTTTGGTTGTTGTGTATGCTTTATTAAGAAAACCCCCAAATCGAATTACGGTTCAAAATCAAACCCCAGAAAAAAAGAAAAGTGAAAGTATGATTTTGAGTGAAATCAAAGAAGATTCCAGAGCTTCCCAGTCAAAATGAGGTAAGTGTCGCTTCTTCCTCCTCCAGACTCACTGAGTGATTAGCACTCAAGACTCCATAATTTGTTTTGCAGGTAACTTTAGTGGGAAAAGCCTTAGAGGGGAGCTCAAGACGTTAGGCCAGCCGGTGTAGTTTTGTATTGCCTTTGCAAGGTGTTTTGTTGTTGTAGTTTAAATTATCGCATTTTGGCTCTAGGCCTGGTACCAAAAACGATATGAATGTTTTGTGAACTTATTTCGTTAAGTAATTAAAGTATTGAAGTTGTTTTATTTATCTTTGTGTGGGTTCGAATGGTACTAGCCTTGTCCGGGCCAACACAACGCACCAGGCTGCGAGGGTTGCAAAGCCTAAGCAGTCTCGGTCGCGGGCGGAATTGTGCTAGGGAGGACCGGTCGGGAAGTCTGCATCTTCCGTCCCTCGGCTGGACCACCCCGGCGCAGTTCCCATAGTAGCGTTCCGTGGCTGTCCGTTGGCCTGCTTGGTCATAGGACGGTTCGGGGGCGTTACAATGGTGGTATCAGAGCATGGTTATGATGCTCGCGGAACACACGTTTTTCAAATGTTTTATCGAGTAAATGAGTCGCAAAGGCAATTTTAGGAAACCGGTACGTCCTGTGCATTTTAGGTAGATGGGATTAGGACTTACCCTTGGATGCTCGTGCAGATGTCAGACCTTGGAAGCGAAGAGGGATGGTCGTGGGGTGATTCAAGAGCGGATGGAGAAGAGTGGCGAGACTCATCGGAGGGGGAACAATATGATGATGAAGGAGAATGGCAAGAACCATTAGAGGATGATCCATATGAAGTCAAAGAGGAGTGGCAAGAACCGTTGGAGGGTGAACCATATGATGTCGAGGAAGAAATAAAATCAAGAGAGAATGACGATCAAACGACAGAGAGGTCAAGTTCCAACAGAAGTGGGTCGCAAGATTCTTCATCCCAAGCGAGAACAAGATTCATGATGGAGACAATATTTGGTGGGCTAGTGTGAAGAGACACTATGGTCAAAGGAATCCAACATGGACGAAGTTTCGAAAGGAGTTTGAAGGAAAGTATTTTCCACCGGAGGCAAGAGATAGATTGGAGAATGAATTCATAAGCTTGGAACAAGGCGAGAAGAGCGTTCTAGAACTGGAGTCAATCTTTACTCGACTGCGAAAGTACGTGTACCGAGAACGAGAAGATGAAGCAGTTATGGCACGTCACTTTTTACGTGCGCTACGACCAGAAATCCAGAATAGGCTCATGTCTGTAACTTACCAACGAGTTGATGAGTTGGCTGAGAGAGCTGTGAACGTGGAGGAAAACATAGAAATGGAGAAGGAAGCCATCCGTCGAGACTAAGAGAAGAACAAGGCGAAGATGATGTCAAGTGATGGCAAAAATCGAAAGAGGAGTCGATCCAACAAAGAAGGGCGTAGTCCAAAACCAGGAAAAAGAGGAGTTGTGTGTTACTCATGTGGAGAGTCGGGCCATTATTTTCGAGAGTGCTCAAAGGCAGGAAGGAGTCATCGCTCAGTGCCATCTCACATCATATGTTACAATTGTGGCGAGATTGGCCATTACAAAGCATCATGTCCGATGAACAATGCCATAGTAGCGGTGCCAGAAGCAAGATATCCCCCATTGACCAGTCCCGAAGTTGAGCAACCGGTGAAGCGGCAAATAAGAGAGGATCGCGTGTATCCATCCCCTTAGGTAGTTAACCCTTAAACCTTCATGACCTTTGGTCGCCGGGAAGGTAAGTGTGGGTGCTAACTCCCTTTTTGCGTGATTGTGTGTTTGTGTGTTTGTGTGTTTGTGTGTTTGTGTGTTTGTGTGTTTGTGGTTTTGTGGTGCGTCGCGTGTCTAGGATTGTGTAGCATTTAGTGGTGCTAGTCTAGTCTTAGTTGTTGTGTGTAGGAAGCCTTCTAGCTAAGAGTGGTTAGAGAACCCTTAGTGTTAGGCCGTGTAGGGAAACCTTAGTGTTCTAGGTCGAACCCTTTTCCTAGCCGTATAGTGGAACCCGTGAGTGTTGAGTTTGGTCGAGCAAGTTGGATTGATGGCTGGAAGCAAGTTTGTGATCAAGAGAGTTAGTCGAGTTCAAGTGCATGAAGGAGACGAAGAGAAACGAGGCGAGAAGCATCAGAAGGAGGAGCAGAGGAGTTCAATGGAATTCGAGGACGAATTCCTATAAGGGGGGTAGAATGTAGTGACCCGTGCTAAGAGTAAAAATCCAAAGTCAAAATTCCTCGGACAAATGAAGTTGGGAAGACAAAGGAGGCCGAATAAGGAAAGACAGTCGAAGCAGAAGAAGAAAGGCCGCAAAAATCGACGATAGTACCACCTACCGCGTACCATGTACCACGTACCGCGTACCATGGACTGTACCATGTACTGCAGATCCGTCCGTGAGCGTACCGCAGAACTGTCTGAGACTGTATCGTTGACCCGTACCGCAGTACCGTTGAATTCGACGCAGAACCACGACCCGGAAATTTTAAACGTCTTTTGTGGACGCGTGAAGAAAGAGATTCATCTCCCCTTGATGGCCAATCAAAATTCATGCAAAAAGTGAAAAAACATAATCATTATGTTTTCACAAAACTGACCAATGAGATTACATGCAAAACAATCATTTCATGGTTGAAACAAGAGTGAGACAACATCATTGTCCACCTTTGGAATTGACCAATGGTCTCTCATGCAAAGAAAGGAGTAGGGAGCATCATCATTCCTCGCCTAAGAAGCGCCCAATGAAGAAGCATGCACAAAAGATTTGGGAGACAAGAAATATTCCATGGAAGGAAGTAGCTTGTCCACCAAGTTTTCGCCCAAAGAAGTGGAGGAGAAGCTAGACAAGTGCTCGCCATGCATTGGCTCACCAAACCGCACAAACTCACACTCTCCACTATAAATAGACCCCTTAGGAAGTCATTTTCGTTGCCTTCACCCTTAGAGAAAAAGAGAGAAAGTTAAGAGTGTTAAAGAGAAGTTAGAGAGTTAGGAAGAGAGTGTTCTTTCCTTAGAAGCTTTTCTCTTCCGCGAGTAGTTAGCCGCGTCTGCTTAGGCCGTTCCGCGTCGCTAGCTAGGACTAGAAGTCTGTTAGAGTCGATTCTTTCAGCCAAGTCCAGGTGAGTTTCGAAGCATGTGATATGGTACATGATAGGTGGGGCTTTAGTTGAGTTTTGCTTAGGATTTTTGAGTTAAATCTAGGCATTTTTAGGTAGATTCGTTTCTTTTCTTCTAGAATGAGTTCTAGGAAGTCAAGTCTCGTTTATTGCTTGTTTGCATGTTGGTGTGAGGTTGTGTTTAGCTCTTAGTCTCTAGATTTCATTCTAGTTTCTTAAGTTGCTTGTTTGTTGTTGCATGTTGCTTTGTGTGCAGTTCATGTTAGTGTTAGTTGTTTGCATGTTTGCATGTCTCTAGATATTTCTCTAGTTACTTAGGCTTGCATGTAGTTGTTTGTTGCTTGCATGCAGTTTGTATGCTTTGCAGGTTTGTTTGGTTGTGTGATGAGGTTGTGCAGGAGAAGACTTCCCCAAGGCCGTAATCTGAGTGGATTACGAAGACTCGGAGAGACGGGATAGCTGCCTAGGGCCGAGTACTACACGACGGTGTAGTCGAGTGCGCCTGAAGAGAGGGACTCGCAGGTGATGTTCTATACTCGCGTGCCTTTGTGGCTGCGAGTATAGGTGTTCACGGGTATAGGGGAAGTGATGAAGTGGTGGAGTGAAGGAATGAAGGGCCTTGGACTTGAAGACGAAGAAGAGTTGTTAGCTTCCGCATGCGTATACTTTGATAGTATACTTGGAGTTTGCTTGACTAACTTGCATATTATCTTGCTTGTTTTTCTTGCATGCAGTTTATGTAGCTTGCATGTCGCATTTTAGTGTTGCATGTAGTGTAGTTGTTTAGCTTGCATATTGTGTGTTGCTTGCTGGGGTTGGGGTTGGGTTTTGGTTTCTTGTTAGGTTCCCGAACTCACTGAGTGATTAGCACTCAAGACTCCATAATTTGTTTTGCAGGTAACCTTAGTGGGAAAAGCCTTAGAGGGGAGCTCAAGACGTTAGGCCAGCCGGTGTAGTTTTGTATTGCCTTTGCAAGGTGTTTTGTTGTTGTAGTTTAAATTATCGCATTTTGGCTCTAGGCCTGGTACCAAAAACGATATGAATGTTTTGTGAACTTATTTCGTTAAGTAATTAAAGTATTGAAGTTGTTTTATTTATCTTTGTGTGGGTTCGAATGGTACTAGCCTTGTCCGGGCCAACACAACGCACCAGGCCGCGAGGGTTGCAAAGCCTAAGCAGTCTCGGTCGCGGGCGGAATTGTGCTAGGGAGGACCGTTCGGGAAGCCTGCAGCTTCTGTCCCTCGGCTGGACCATCCCGGCGCAGTTCCCATAGTAGCGTTCCATGGCTGTCCGTTGGCCTGCGTGGTCATAGGACGGTTCGGGGGCGTTACAGACACTCTCATCAAACGGTGGCTCCACATAATGCTCATCTAGAATGTCTTCATCAAATGTGGTATCCTCTTCCTGCTGCCAGTCATCGTAATCCCTGGCCTCAAAAATATTTTTCATTTTTTTTTATATATTTTTTATCTACAAAAAAGAGAAAATAATAATAATTAGTAAAAACAAAACAAAAATCTTAGACTATACTCAATTCTAAAATTTCAAAGGCAACGTTTTGGTCCCCGGCAACGGCGCCAAATTGATCAACAGGTCAATTAAACCCAATGTGTACTCCACCACGATCTAGTGGTATCGTTGTAACACTTCAGGATCGAATCCACAGAGACCAAACAATTACACTATGAAATTATGTAGATTAAATATAGCTAAGACAATGGAAAAGTTTGTGAATCAAGTAACTATCTAAAAACGGAAAGTAAAGAAACTGTTTTAATTCAAAAAAGAAATATTGGGCGCAGGGAATCTATGGAGATATAATTCTCGGACTAAGGTGGAAGATGGGGATGCATTAAACACCGTTCTAGAACTCAAATCACGGTTGTAAAGCTAACCTACTTTCGCAGTGTTAACTATCTATACAATGAATTCACTAAACCCTAAACCGTCGTTTGGACCTAGCAAACCAAGCAAGCAATAAAGGTTCAAGTTTGATCTGTTCACAAGGTGCCTCAACTTCAACTTTCGTTGGCTAAGGTCCACCTTGCTCACCTAAGTTCTTTTCCAGCAACTCAACAACACTTTTGGTGCCCCGATGAATTAAACCTAAAATCTTAATCTAGGTGATCAATCTAGCTTAAGCATTAAGAACAACAATAGATGAAGAACAATAAGATCAATCCCAAATCTAACAACCTAAGTTTAGAGAATCATAAACCCCTTTTAAACCCAAAACCCAATAGATAAACTACTCAGACATGGAGATAAAAGAACAGCAAATCAATGATGAAGAAAACATAATTGAATTGCAAAAGAATAGAAAATAGGGTTTAGAAATCTTCTCCAAAGTGTCAAGAAGGATTAGAGATCTTCTCCCTTCAGCTCTCAATACAAAATAGTCTCAGAAAAATAAAGCTTATGTCTCTGGAGGCCGAGCCTCTAACTTAAATATTAAAATAAAACCCTAAAAGTCGGTTTAAAACGAAAAAGGAAAGGTTGATTCGGGTACGGAATCGGTCGATCCCGAATGTAAATCGGCCGATCCAGGATGCTTTTCTCTATTTGCTCCATCTGCTTGCTAGTCCAATCAGTCTTCACCAAATTGGCTTCAAATACTTGTCTTCATCTCCAAAACACTCAGTTTCCTTCCAAAGTCACCTAGAACCTGTAAAGACTCTCACAAGACTAAAAAGACTCTAAAAGCACACTTTGACTCAATAAAAGACTCAAAACAAATATAAAAACTATGGTTAAAACCTATAAAATACAGACACATCAAATGTGCTTCAGAAAAAAATAATTTTGCTTGATTCTCTATAAGATTTTTGGAAACAATATGCTTCCGAAAATAAATTTCGGTTAAACCGACTAGTAATCTTGTAACCATTTAATTTATCAATTTGGAATACTCTGTAAAATTTTCGGAAACAATTAAGGTTGCACCCACTATTTAACCTGTAATCAATTAATCTATCAAATAATTAATGTATAACCTATTTGTAACCAACTTATTAAAATTATATAATCTACAAAACAATATTATATATTTCCGTTTTATTATAAAGCGGATTTCTAGTGGGTGTTTATTTATTAAAACAGTTCTATACATATCGAACAAAATGTGTAGGCTAGGGTACTAATGTTTCGTGGATAAAAAAACTATAACATAAAATAGCTTAACAAAAGGCTATTGAGATACGATGATTAGTTGCTATTATTAATCTAAAACGAGGATTAATAATACTTTGATAGATCCACTAAGAATTCAACCTACTTTGATATTCATACTATAAGATTAGGCCATCTTTGATTTGATCGAATCGTATTCCTCTTCTCTTCTCGAAATCTATTTCCTATTCCTATATATATATTTTTTCGGCTTTATAGATATTCCATTTTTTAAACCAAAAAAATATTTTTTTTTTAGGATAAATCATATTTTAAACCTTCAAAGTGTCATTAAGTAGTACTTTAAACCTTCAAAGAATTTCACTAACAATATAAATCATCAAATTAATTTTAGTAATGTTCTAAACCTTGAAACCATGATTTTTGTTTACACCACCCTACGGAACGATGGAACCGTAATGACCGTAACGGAACAGTTAGTCAAACACTTAACCTTCACCTCTACCATAATATAAACGTGTACTTTTTTTTTTTGTTGTGTATGCTTTATTAAGAAAACCCCCAAATCAAATTACTGTTCAAAATTAAACCTTAGAAAAAAGAAAAGTGAAAGTGTGATTTTGAGTGAAATCGAATAAGATTCCAGAGCTTCCCAGTCAAAATGAGGTAAGTGTCGCTTCTTCCTCCTCCAGTTCGAATTATTAGTTGTAAGCTTTTATTTTTCTAATAGTTTTTGTTCTACAGAATCGAGGGTTAAACGAAAGCATTTGTATCTCGTTTGTTTTGTCTCTTTGTGGTACAGTGTTTCAATTAAAATATATATTGGGTGATGAATTTCGATTCACATAATTAAATTATACTATAATTTAACCTGCAGTATACCGCGTACAAATAATTTTTATTATTATTTATATTTTATATTATATTTATTTGTTGAATATTTGATGTTTTCCAAATAGATATATGAATAACTAAGTTTCTCGACCATTTGTGCGACTAAATGTTTATATTAATATTTTAACCCGCAATATACTTCATGACCATTCTTTGTTATATTTAGTTTGTTTTGTTTAGTGTTTGAGATTCTATTTTGATTTTTAATTATTATAACAAAAATAAGGGATCTAAATACATAATAAGTCATTTATACTCTATGATTAAGTCACATTTTTCCTAATGATTTAATTATTTTACACAATCTTAGTTAAATCAACTTAATTTTTATATGTCAAATATTCTAATATTAATAGTGTTGATAAATAATAAAATGAGGATTTAACCCGTATTAGCACAAATTTAATAATATTTTATTAATTCCAACATGATCTCTTTATAACCCATCTACTATATAACCATATTATATAGTATTTTAAAAAAATTTAATTTTACATATTCATAATATTTGAAAACTTTATTAAGTTTATATATATTAATTATAATATTTAAATGAATGTGAATCGAAGTTTTTTTTACGTTAAGAATCAAAGTTCACAGATTAAAACAAAATAGGAATCAAATTGTTGTTTTCTTTGTTTGCAAAGGATTCATAGATAGAATATCTTCAATACATAATAGAATGTGTTGTTAGATATATCATAATTTATGTTTCCATATTGATTCTGTTGTATTTTTTAGTTGGAATGATATGTAAAATATTTAGGAAAGAAAATCTGAAGTAATGCTATTTTTGGAAAGTTTTTAGGGATTAACTTTGTAAATAAGTTTTTAAATAAGTACAAATATAAAAACAGAACCCAAAATGTATTTAAAAAATGTATATATATAGATCGGGGAGGTTTTGTGTTATGATTGCCGATGGATTAAAATATATATTGGGTGATGAATTTCGATTCACCTCAATTTTCGACAATGTTTGTTTGTGAAAAGATAATAGAGAAAATCACATTTGTTTGGAGAAACCTGATTGGTTGATGTTTGATTTCACGTTAGCTTTGTACGTTGTTAGGATTCCTACTAGAAAAGATGATTTAAAACTAGTGTCAATGGTCATAAGCTGCTAAAAATTTTAAGTTTTTTTTTCTAATTTTTCCAATTTTAATTACAGTTTTGGGTTTCTAATTTCAACATTTCTTCTACATTGACAGTGAAAACACAATAAAACTTATTATCCATTTTGGAGGAACTGTGAACAGAGAAAGAGAAGATTACACGTACAGTGGAGAAATGAGTTGTAATACAATTCACTGAAGATTGTCTACTATTTTATAGAAGAAATTTGATGACTTATGTATAATGGAGGCAAAAAATAGAGAACCGATTAGGTTTATTTGGTACAAAGAGACAAAGAAGGAGATGAAGTTTTTACAGTATTTGTTTGACCCCACAAGTGACGTTGATATGGTCGACCTCCGTTCTCTAGGAAAAACAACAGGTGAGCTTGATATTTTTCTTAAACAGGATTCAGTTATTTATCTTCCAGATTGCGAGATCAGCACATGGTAGAAGATAAAAAGTATAAGGATTATAGTAGTGCCGATGAAGAAGTTGATAGGCCAAAAGAGGATGAAGAAGGCTTGGAATCTGAAGATGAAATATTTGACAATGTGTCTGCTGAAGGATATGAAGCTGAATTAGATAATGATGGGGACAAAGGAAATATGGCTGGTGGAGAAGAGAGTGTGGCTGTGAGGAATGAGAATCTGGTTGGTGCTAGAGAAGAAACTTTGATAGCTTTGACTAAGATAGTTGATGATGGAGATGATTTGGTTGTAGATGCTGGAGATGGTGGTGATGATGAAAGGTTTAAGTCACTCTTTGAGGAAGGTTCGAGAGCAACAACATATAAAGAATCATACAAAAATCTTGAAGAACAAGAAGAAGAACAAAGGGAAGCTGAAGATAGTGAGCAAGAGTGTGTTGTAGAGGAAGAAGCAGAATATCCAGATACACCACTAGAGTCAGATGAAGAATGGGAACAATGGGATAACGAGAGAAGAGGGAAAGGGAGTAAAAAAGGCACTCATGGGAAAGCTAAGTATCGTGGTAGTCTAGATGAAGAGCCATACATTTGGTTATTTCAGAAGTTTCATAGTGGATTCGAATTTAAGGACCAATTGTTGCGTTACTCCTTGAAAATGCAATATGATGTGAAGATGGCAAAGTCAGAAGCAGACAGGATTGCTGTAGTTTGTTGTGGTGAAAAGTGCAAGTTTAAGGTGCTTTGTTCTTATGAGAAGCCTATTACGGAAAATCAAGTAGAGTTTCAATGTTGAAGCAAAGTGTGATTGCAGGTTTGTTTAGAGAAGAGATTAGAAGAAATATAAGCTTACAAGCAGCACAAATTTAAGATGCAATAAAAGCAAGGTATAACATTGTTGTTCCTCTCTCAAAGTGTTACAGGGGTAGACGCATTGTTTTGAACACCATTCTTGAAGCTCAAACAACTCAGTTTGGTAAATTGTGGGATTATGAGAATGAACTACGCAAAAGACATCCTCGTATGACAACTGATTTGTGCACTGTTAATGTCAATGATAGAGAAATGTCTGATTGCTTCTACATTTGCTTTGAAGAATTCTGCAACACTTGGAAGACTTGTTGTAGACCGGTAATTGGTGTAGATGAATGTTTTTTAAAGTGGGAGTTAAATGGTGATTTGCTTGCTGTTGTAGGTAGAGATGCAGACAATAGGATGTATCTAATTGCATGGGCAATTGTCAGAGGTGAAAATAAAGACACTTGGGGTTGGTTTGTTAAAAAGCTGAAGATAGACCTTGGTTTGAAGAATGGGGACAATTTGACCATAATTTCTGACAAGCAAAAGGTATACCATTCTAGCATTTTACTTTTGTACATTATTGTTTGCTATTTATCAATTGTTGAACTTTCAGGGTTTAGTGCTTGCTATAGAGGCTGAACTTCCAAATGCAGAGCATAGGATGTGTGGAAGACATATATATGCTAATTGGAAGAAGCAAGGTTTCTCAAGAGCAGAATACAAGAATCTCTTTTGGGGAGTAGCTTACAGCTACACTGAAGGAGAGTATGAGTTTAGTCAAGGCATATGATCCTTCAGTCTATCAAGCGTTGCTAGCAACAGAGCCGAAAAGATGGTGTCATTGTGCTGATGTGCACAACAATTTGTCTGAGAGTTTTAATAGGACAATAAAGATAGCAAGAGCTAAGCCAGTTATTAATTTGCTGGAGGATATAAGAAGACAAGCTATGAGAAGGATTTCTAGAAGGTGTCTAAAAGCGGAGAAGTTGGAAACTCCTGTTACACCAATCACAATGGCATTATTAGAGAAAGCAAGGTTGGCAAAACAGTATTGTGATACACTACGCAGTAGCAAGACTTCGTATGAGGTAAATGAGTTTGATATTGGATACATTGTGAATTTGGCTACTCATGAATGTGCATGTAGAAGATGGGATCTCACAGGTAAATGAGTTTGAGTAATTAGTTTTTATAAATGTTATGTACCCCGTTGATTCTAATTGAATGTGTGACTTACAGGAATACCATGTAGGCATGTTGTATGTGTTATAGATGATAACCAAGATGATCCAGTACGATATGTGGCTAATTATTACTTCACTTCAGTTTTTAAGAAGACATATGAAGAGAACATCAAACTTGTCAATGGTGAGAAGCTGTAGAGTAGGACAAATAAGCCTCCAATAGGGATACCTGAGATGAGAAAACCAAGAGGGAGACCAAAAAACAGAGACAGGCGTAAGGAACCTTTTGAAGACCTACAAAATTCAGGGAAATCAACAAGACATGGCAGGATTCCACATTGTAGTCTTTGTGGTCAAGCTGGGCATAACAAGAGTAGTTGCAAGAATGAACCAGTTGTTGTGGACGGTCCAAAGAACAAATGTGGGAGACCAAAGAAGCTTATAGATGAGGTACATTTAATTATTATTTTTTATTGTTATTGCCTATGAGTCTTCACTCTTTGCTTGATATGTTTCAGAGTCATCCTAAGGCACCCCAAAGCCAAGATAAAGAAGAAACACTCTTGTAGCTGGAAGTAGTTCTCAGTCTATACAAGCTGGTGAATCAAGCTCACAAACTCCAGTTACTTCTAGTGCTCCTCAGCCTTCAATCTCATCAAATCAAGTGCAATCACATGTGAAGAAAGGTAGAAGAGGGAGACCATTGAAGATTAGAAAAACTAGTAAAATTTCACAAGGTGTTGGAACATTTTGGAGTCCATTCACGGATCGACCTTTTGAGGTGTTTGGAGGCCAAGTTTATGATAGGTCTAACCTAAACCCAAAATCTCAAGAAGAACGTAATACATAGTCTATTAGCACCATGTTTTTGTGACTAGTAACTACATTATCCACTCTCTGTTATGACTATGGTTATTTTTGAGATTTTGTTTGCTTTTGAATTCATGTATGACAATGTGACATTATCATCATCTTTGGAATTTTCTTTTATTAGTCTTTTGTTTACAGGAAATAGTAAAAGTGCTCATAACACTATGTTTTTGTTCTTCAAACTCAGAAACCCTAATTCATAATAACTTTTTTTGAGGATTTTGAATTTTAAACACGTTAGACAACCATTATGGCAAGTGGTTATATTAAAAAAAAGTGATGGAGGTTAACTGTTCCACTAACGGAGGTTAACTATTCCGTTACGGTTGTTACGCTTCCGTCATTTCGTAAGGAGGTGTAAACAAAAATCATGGTTTCAAGGTTTAGAGCATTAGTAAAATTAATTTGATGATTTATATTGTTAGTGAAATTCTTTGAAGGTTTAAAGTGCTACCCAATGACACTTTGAAGGTTTAAAATGTGATCTTCCCTTTTTTTTTTATCAACAAATGATTAGCTTAAAAAAAAATCAACGGATGGAAAACTGTTTACAAATAAAATATTATGGGGAGATGTACGTGTTTGGCGTGCCAAAGAATCCGCATTTACATTTGCATTTCTAAAAACAAAAGATAAAAAAGAAAAGAAAAAAAAAAAAAAAACTCCTCCCTGTCACTCTTGATATCGTCGAGGTATGTCGAAAACGCCGGCCAGTCATAAGGAGAAGACACCATCTTCACAAAGTCTGAACAGTCTGTGTAAAAAGCCATATCACGGAAATCATGTCCGATCATACACCGCATAGCCCAAATGAAAGCTTCAACTTCGGAATGTAGGAGGGAAAGGCTCCGTCGGAAATTTTTAACTCCCATGGTTGGCGTCGGATCCTGGTACTGGGTACAAAACCATCCTGCGTCTGCAAACAAGTCTCCTGCTTTCCAAGATCCATCAATGAAATAGCGGTAGCCTGAATAGATAGTAGGAAGAGAACTTGCAGTCACCCTCAGCCTTGGGTTAGAGTCAAAATGGCGGGAAGTGAGATCATCATCCTCACCCTCCTCCTGAGCCTGCTGCCATGTCAGCGCCTCACCTTCTGCTACCTGAAAAATCTCCACAGGCCGCTCATCTTCATTCTTGAAAACTTGTGCATTCCTTGCTTTTTATATATACCACAAAATCCAAGGGTAAGCCGATACCTGAGAACCCGAATTCTTAGGGCCCAAAAATGGTCCAAATTTGCATATATTGACTACATTGGAAAGAAATTTGGTCCCACCGGTACCTGAGATAATACCCAAACCTGACGAGCCAGTGGACACTGTTTTCTCATCAGCACCACACCGTGCACAACCCAAGTTGCAGGGCAGACCACACTTTTGCAAATTTGCCGAAACCGAAATGCACCTTGACAATACCTGCCACATAAAATGTTGGAGTTTTGGTGGACAACGAACCTGCCAAACACTAGCTAGGAGATGGGTAATCTCCGGCCCGCAACCAAGAGGCTGGAAAGTCCTAGTTACTTTCTTACGTTCCGTATGATAGTCTGACTTAAACTTATATTTCCCATTCTTCGTAAAATGCCAACCAAGAGAGTATGCCTGCCGACAACTTCCTAAAGGTATAGCCCCTATTAATGCAACATCAAAAGGATCAAAAAACTCGTTAAGCAAATCCATCTGCCACGAATTGGTTCCACGATCAATTAAGTGAGAAATTTTAAGAGCAGGGTCCTTACCAGACCCTTACTTATAGCTGGTCTCGGGAATTGACCTGGTACCCAAGGATCAGTCTATATAGAAATGGATTCCCCGGACCCAACTCGTTTAATAAGCCCTTTGTTTACCAGAGATAAAGCAGAAACAATATTCCTCCACCCATACGAGGGAGAGTATGACCGAATCGGTTTCTATTGGATTATAATTCCAATAATACATACTTTTAAAGACTCTGGCGAATAGTGAGTCCGGGCCCTCAATTAGTCGCCACAATTGTCTAGCCAACAATGCCGAATCAAAGTAATCCACATTCCACAAACCCAAACCTCCCAAATGTTTACTACAAAATAATCTATCCCAAGCTAACCAATGCATACCCTCCGACTGACCATTAGTAATCCACCAAAAATTTGCCATTGCACTGGTAAGTTTGGATGTGATAGTTTTTGGTAGCCGAAAACAGGACATCACAAACGTCGGGACATCAGTTGCTAATGACTTAATCATCACCTCTTTTCCCCCTTTCGACATCAGTTTTGCCGACCAACCATTTGTCCGACCCTGCAGCCTATCCCGAACAAAAGAAAAAACCTTCGTTTAAGACCCACCCAAACTCTCAGGTAAACCTAGATATGAACCCATACCGTCCAAATTTTTTATTCCAAGAACCCCCTATGTTTTTTTTCCTCATCAACCGTATAACCAAACTACAGAGGATTTTGAAAAATTAATTTGCTGTCCTGAGGCAGCCTCATACTGCCGTAAAATATCCAAAATTACCTCTCATTGTTCCTTATCTACCTTGCAGAAAAAAGACAATCATCCGCAAACAACAAATGTGTGACTGGCGGACATTTGTTTGCCACCTTGATCCCTGTAATCAGCTTATCTTGCTTCGCTTTCCAAATCTTTGCAATTAATACTTCTGTACACAAGATAAATAAATAAGGAGATAAAGGATCCCCTAACGTAATAACCTCTATGGGACTATCAATCAATTAGGTTGACCATTCAAAAGAACTTTATACTCAACCAAGCTAACACAGAACATAATCCACACGATCCATTTTTCCATAAATCCCATTTTTCGTAGTAAATTTTTAACAAAAACTCACTCGACCCTATCATATGTCTCGCTCATATCTGTTTTAATTTCCATAAAGTTCCCTTTACAAGACAAATTAGTCTGTAAGCCATGAAAAATCTCTTGAGCAATCAAGATATTGTCTGAAATTAACCGGCCAGGAGCAAAGGCTGATTGAGTCTCCAAAATAAGCCCTGGTAAGACCGTCTTAAGCCGTTGGCACAAGATTTTTGAAATAACCTTATATCCCACATTGCATAAACTAATAGGACGTAATTCTGCCATCCGGGTTGGCTTTGCTACCTTAAGAATAAGACAAATGTGCGTCCTATTTAAACACTTATCAAAAACACCATCTTCAAAAAAACGATTAACCAAAGCCACGAGATCCCCTTTAACAACCCTCCACGCCTTCTTGAAAAACAAAACTGTCATCCCGTCCGGGCTAGGAGCTTTATCTGGGTGCATCATAAATAAATCAGTTCTTACCTTAGCCTCTGTACCTGGGGCCGTTAACCGCATATTGACCTCATCCATAATGATAGTTTGGACCTCACATAAGACCTCATCAAAATTTGCCGGATTAATTGAAGAAAACAGATCCTCAAAATACGACACTGTTGTACTACATATTTCAGCATCCTCCGTAGACCAAACTCCATTCTTGTCAAAAAGACCCATAATCTGATTGCGGGGCCGTCTCTGCTTTGTTTGAGCATGAAAATACTTAGAATTTTTATCCTTTACCCGCATCCATTTATTACGACTCTTCAGATACTAATATACCTCTTCATCCTGATAGACCTCCCGACGGATATTTAGATATGAGATTACAAACATAGGAGTCAGAAGAATACTAGTACTATCATTTTTACGTTTTTTTCTTTCAAATATCAACTTTCTTTAGACATTTTTCATCTGCGTAGATCTACCTAGTAGGCTAGTACTATTAAAAGAGAAAAATGAATAATTTTGTGACACTTAGGCTTTGAAGGATTAGTCCATACACTCCATACTATACAATTCGTACTAGTAATTTGGTATGCTCAGCTCCATACTGGAGTATGAAGCATTTTTCAAACAGACCAGAAAAATGCGGATAGATAGTAATATTTCAGCATAAAGTTACTGTTCACTCTATGTACTAACATGTATTTTATTAATCTGCGCTTGGTCCATTGGTATAGAATTTATCAAACAACTGTGTAAATGGTAGAAAAATAGCGGACTGGTCCGACTTTACTCCGGTCTGCAGCGTACATTCAAGGTCTTATTATGGGCCTTATTAGAGGCTGTCTATTAAACCAAACTGACAATAACGTCTCACACGTGTCTAATAAGAACGACACGCGCGTCTTATCTTAAGCTCAACCAATACGGGGCGACTCTTGTCCGAAAGACTCTCTCACCAACACCCAATTATGAAAGCTTTTGGACATTAAAAGGTCTCATTCAACTAAAACGTCACACTTACGTCTTCGAAACTCCATTGACGTTAAAGTTTAAACAAATCTAATCCATCTCTTTTATCAATTCTTAAACCACGGACCACCCAACACCTTACCTACCACTCTTTCTCTCCCTCTCTCTCGCTTAAACAGAGCACTCAGAAATGGATTCTGCATCGTCCAAGACCAAAGCTGTAGACCCTGCGCTTCACATGTTCGGTTTCGAGTTCGATGAGTTATCTCCCACACGTATCACTGGTCGTCTTCCCGTTTCTCCAAACTGTTGCCAGGTTTCCTCCTTTTTCTTCAACTGATGACTATTGTATTGATCCTTTCTTTATCCCCAAATTCTGAGAATTTTGTTTCAATTTCCTCAAAGGTCTTCAAGGTGCTACACGGTGGTGTGTCTGCTTTGATCGCTGAGTCTTTAGCAAGTATGGGAGCTCACATGGCTTCTGGTTTCAAAAGGGTAGCTGGGATTCAACTCTCAATCAACCATTTAAAGAGTGCTGATCTTGGTGACCTTGTCTTCGCCGAAGCATCTCCTGTAACCAAAGGGAAGACTATTCAGGTTTGGGAAGTCAAGTTATGGAAAACAACAGAGAAAGATAAACTTAACAAAATCTTGATATCTTCCTCTAGAGTCACACTTATCTGTAACCTTCCTATCCCTGATAACGCCAAAGATGCTGCAGACGCCCTTAAAATGGTTGCAAAGTTGTAGAGTGTCTTCAGGCTTTTTTTTTTTTTTGGTCTCCTATGTAATTGTGTAATCTTTATTAATGGCTTTGGTTTTTTTACTTGTATCCTACTATGATGTATCATCCATCTTCTGAAAAATTGATGATAAAGCTTAAAGTGGTAAAGACAGTGATACCAAAAACGTCTATGTTACCTTGTTTTTTTGCAACAGAAACAGAACCAAACATTGGCTGCTGCCCTTCTTCATTGGGATCTGTTTGACCTGGAAAAAAAAACAGATGGCAAATTTTAGTGTCATGTGCTTCCCTTGTATCTGTTAGGACAACTTGTATTTGTAGAGACAAGATGTGGTAGTAGCGGTAGATGCTTGTTAGATGTGCCATTTGTAGACACACCACCACAATCATTAGCCTTTTGTAACAATATAAGAAACAAGCATAGTGAAGATGATCAATACTGTACTTGGCAGGACAATGAACATAATAAAATAGAGATGAATTGTGAATAAGTCTCTCTCTGGTACTGAGTGTTATAAGCAGTTTGGTAGGATCAAACTTCTTGTAATTAGGGTGCTCAAATCCGGTTTAAGCCAAAATCGTAACAAACCACCAATATGAAAATCAAACCGAACCAAAAATGAAATAAAAAACCACAAATTTTCCTTCTAAAAAAAGAACCGAAACCGCATTCCGTTTGTAAACCGAGTTATTTGAATCAAACCGAGATTAAATAAACCGGATTTGTCCTGCAATCTGCCCTTCTCCATCAAAAAGCTCTGAAACGATGACATTTGGGTATGTGAACTTTGAAAAGACGAAGACGAAGAGAGAGAGAGGGACGAGACGAGGGAAACCAAGATTTGATTCCGCCATTGAAGAGGGTCACATCACATCCGAAAGAAGAAGAAGAGATCCAAAATGGATGATGACTGGGGTTTCACCGTGGAAGAGATGGATGCTATCGAAAAAGAAGCTCTTCAGATGATCAATCAGAAACGCAATTTATCTTCTTCTTCATCTTCCGTGCCAACTCCGAACGAGGTTTTAACCTAAATTTGGGTTTTTTTTTCTTGTTTGTTGCGGTAATTAGGGCAATTTCGTATGGCTACGAGTGTTTGTAATGTGCAATTTTGCTTCTAATCAGTCCCTTATGTGTGTGTGTTTCTTACGCTTAGGTTCATGCTTCGTCTCAAGGAACCAGAGTCTTACCTTCAACTCTCGCCCCTCAACCAAACACTGGTCAGTTTATTTTGTTTCCAGTACCATTTATCTTATGTTATCTCTCTGCATATGGGTTTGTTCACGCTTTACTGTATTAACTGTGAGGCTAGTCTCTGGGCCAAAAGATGAGAGCTTTAAGCCAAAGGAGCAAAAAGTTTCTGTCAAAATTTTGCTTCATTATAGTGGAGATCTTGCTGCTAAGTTCCTTTATAACCAGGTAAGTTAACATCACAAATCAGAAGTCTTTGTGGGGAAATATGCTAAAGTAGTTTTGTGTTTGACACTTACTAGCTATTTGTTTTTTTCTAGGTTGTGGTGGATGCTGTGCGTAAAATCCCTAAGGCTATTTGGAATCCTAAAGAAAGGTTTGCCTTTTTTTACTCTCTCATATGCATGCGTCGTTTATGTGATTTGTTTCTTTGTGTCTTTTGTATTTCTTATGTGTTTGTTGTGATCTGTAAACAAAACTGAGAAATAAGTCTTGGTATGTAATTCATTGTTATTCTCTTGTGGAAGTCCAGGTTATGGACCTTTCCCCTTTCTTCATTGTCATCAGCTGAAAGTATTTTACAACAAGTTTCCAGCGTTAAAGTCGAGGTAAGGCACCTTGATTCTTTAAAGGTGTTCAGAAATTTTGATCTAGAGATCAAGCATCACTTAGGTACATTGCTATCTAATTTTTCCTTTGAATTATCAGATAGAGAACTTAGATCCTCTTGTGCAACGTGCAGTAGCCTCTGCCTCAAGAGTTCCAGATCTGCAGCGTAAGTCAGGCATCCTATTTATTACATCAGACACATTAACAATGTGATTCCTTAATATGTTCATTTTTTGGACCCCTTTTATGGGATTTTCATGTCTAACTTTCTCTTTTTTCTTCTTCTTCTTCTAATTTCCCTAGATCTATATGACAAGATACCAAGCCATATTGAGCCAAAGCTTCTTCCATTTCAGCGTGAAGGCATAAAGTATGTGTATGTCAGCGATATGTAGTACTTGTGATTCTTGTTTATTACCAAATGAACAGCCTTTTGGCTTTTGGCTGCCTCATAACTGTTCCTTCGCCTCATGATCGGTTTCTGCCTTTCCCGTAAGGTTTATTTTACAGCACGGAGGACGTGTGCTCCTAGCAGATGAAATGGGTCTTGGAAAGACTTTGCAGGCGAGTACTTCCTGCTTATAGGCCTCTGTATATCTTTTTATTTCTTGGTTTTTTACAATCCTATTCCCCTTTCATTGGAGAAGATATTTACTGTCACTTATTAACATATCTCTTTGACATTTTTCTACATATATCTTATAGTATCTTTTAACAAGTATAGCTACTTGCAAACCAGCGAGAAACTATTTTTGGAGAACTGCTTGTAGTATTTGTTTTTGACACCAATCTTATTCGCATGCCCATTTTCTGTGCAGGCAATTGCTGTTACAACATGCGTTCAGGAATCTTGGCCAGTTCTGATTATTGCACCATCATCATTACGTTTGCATTGGGCAACAGTAAGCTCATGATATATGAATTTTACTTGGGCGTTCTTTATGTCACTTGAGATGATTCATTATGTTACTTTCTTGCAGATGATTCACCAATGGCTGCATGTACCTCCCTCAGACATAGTTGTATGTAGTTTAGTGCTTGTATAACGCTTGTAGCTTAAGTATACCCATTCTATATTCTCTAACCTAAGTTATCCTTTTAGTAGGTAGTTTTACCGCAACCAGGTGGATCAAACAAGTGCGGATTTACTATAGTTTCCTCAAATACAAAGGGCACAATCCATCTTGATGGTGTCTTCAACATTGTTTCCTATGATGTGGTCACTAAGTTGGACAAACTTCTAATGGCGCTGGAATTTAAAGTAACTAGACATTGCTTCGCACTGATTTTTTTGTGCATTGTTCCCGCTATCTTGATTTTTAATGATCACGTTGGTTACCAATTAGTCATGTGATATTGAGATTCTTGAAATTTTAAGAGGAGCTAGGTTAAGGAATGGAGAGGAAAGAGGCATTTATAATTTGCTTTCAGTAACTTGCATATAAGGCGTTTAGTGTTTGTCACATTTATTTGAGGTTTTACTATGTACAGTCCTTCTTTGCAGGTCGTTATCGCAGATGAATCACATTTTCTTAAAAACGCTCAAGCAAAGAGGACTAGTGCTTGCCTTCCAGTCATAAAGGTATTATCGATATATCGATATATCAATATATCATTCTCTTATTGTTTTGCCTACCAAGCTAGTTTTTAAGTTATCAGCTAACGGTATTGGAAAATCAGTTTCTTTTTGGTGTAACTGTGATCTTTTGTTACATTATTAATGAGTAATATTTCTCGTAGTTAGTTATATTCTATTGAAATACATACTCATGTATATGTTTCCAGAAAGCTCAATATGCAATCCTTCTGAGTGGAACTCCTGCGTTGTCTAGACCAATAGAGCTATTCAAACAGGTGAGCTTTCCATTTTACTAGTCCACATTTCTTTTTATTTTATTTGGATTGTGAGGGACCTTGTGTATCTATGGTTGTAATTTGATTTACTAAAAAATCCTTTTGGTCTTTACTCTTGGCAGCTGGAAGCTCTATATCCAGATGTTTATAGAAGTGTTCATGAATACGGGAGCAGATACTGCAAAGGCGTAAGTCTACTGCACATTGAGAAACTGCCTAGAATTTTCATACTAGGTAGTTACTGTGTGCATCATAAAATTAATATTTTTGTTACTCAAAATTTTAGGGATTTTTTGGAACATATCAAGGCGCAAGCAATCATGATGAATTGCACAATTTGATGAAGGCAACAGTTATGATTAGAAGACTTAAAAAGGATGTATTGACTGAACTTCCATCAAAACGCAGGCAGCAGGTTATTAGTCGTAACTCTTTCTCTTATGTCCACACATGTAATGTGATATCTTTTAGTACTTGTTAACGATTTTGGTTTGACATTCTTAATTTGATCTTTGTTTAAATAGGTCTTCCTAGAATTAGCTGAAAAGAACATGAGGCCAGTTAATGCTCTGTTTCATGAGGTAACTTGATTTAGTTTTCAATAGTTATACAATTTACCTTCGTTGACGAATCTGTTTTTTGAGAAAAGGAATGAGCTTTGTTTTCTCTTTTACAGCTGAAGGTGGTAAAGTCAAAAATTAAGGATTGCATATCAGAAGAAGATATTAAATCTCTGAAATTTACAGAGAAGAACCTTATTAACAAGGTATTCATTTGCCTTTTCCGAATTATTTCTTCAGTAACCAACAGCCTAAGGATTTTTGTGCTCCTATTCATGCCGATATATGTTCTTTTTTTTATCTCGTTGGACCTGCTTGTTTTTCATGGTTTCTTATAACATCTCCTCGTTTTGTAATTCAGATTTACACTGAATCCGCTTTAGCCAAAATTCCAGCAGTGATTGAATATCTGGAAAATGTGCTGGAGGTAATAGCTGTTAGCAATAAGATGTTTTAAACTCCCATACATTTCTGATACCTATTCCTGTTATTTCTCCTCGACCTTTGTGATGCAGGCTGGCTGCAAATTTCTTGTATTTGCACATCATCTGTCCATGCTTGAGGCATTACACCAGTTTTTTAAAGTAAGGCATTGAACTATTAGCAAAGCTTCCAAAAGCCCCTCTATTTCTTATACAATATACAAAAACAAAAAAAATTGCAGAAAAAGAAAGTGGGCTGCATCCGAATTGATGGTAGCACCCCTGCCTCCTCTAGACAAGCCTTGGTTTCTGACTTTCAGAATAAGGATGAGATTAAAGCAGCAGTGGTAAGTATTTTCACCAATCTTTGAAACAAAGTTTCCTACCCTTCTCGTAATATATGCCACTATACAAGGCATAGTTGCTTTGAATATTATGTGCCGTGAAACTTGTAAATCGCAAAGAGAAGTTATAAAAAAAGAATGTATGCTGTGCCATTGTATGTTAAAATCTTAGTCCTTTTAATCTATAGAAATGAGTACTAGTCCTTGATTTTTTTTTGGTTTACATGGATTTGCAGCTGTCAATACGAGCTGCTGGTGTTGGGATAACTTTAACAGCTGCAAGCACTGTTATCTTTGCCGAGTTGTCATGGACTCCGGGTGACCTGACTCAGGCAGAAGATCGTGTACATAGGATTGGTCAGGTGAGTCACAAACGATAGTTTAGAGGAGTCACAAATCACAATCACTAATTAATTTGCAGTGTCATTTTTGAACCCTTTCTGTGGCTTTTGATTCATATCAACAGGTCTCTTCAGTTAACATATACTACCTTCTAGCAAATGATACTGTTGACGACATCATCTGGTTCTTTCTCATTCACATTTACCTCTGAAAGTTCAATGAATTCTCTGAAGTCTTCTCCCGTACTCAATTTTCATAATCTTGGTCATATTTTGTGTAGGGATACTGTCCAAAACAAGCTGGATAATCTAGGACAGGTATTCTCTTTTTCTATGTCAAGCCACCTTTAGAGAAAATCTCTTTGTGTCATGTACAAATCTCTTTGACCATTATCTTTGAATCCTATTAAAGACTCAACTACTAGAATGTGTTCAGTGTGATTCATGAAAAATAGATGTTTGATTGTCACGATAAATTGTGTTACATTTTACTCGTCTGTGAAACCTGTTGGAGATTTAAACTTCTGAACAATTTGTAACACAGATGCTTGATGGAGAAGAGAATGCTTTGGAGGTTTCATCTAGTCATACGATGAACAGTCCAACAAAACCAAGAAACAGCCCTACAAAACAGCAAACTCTAGAGCCGTTCTTGAAGCGCTGCAAAAGATTAGATGACGAAACGGAGGAACATCAACCCAGGCCCAAAGTTCCCAGACGTCAAAACTAAAAACCTGCAAAGATCGCAGCAGTGTTTTTGTTGCTTGCATAAACACATCCCCTTTTGGTTAAAATGATCATTTGTAATATTTTTAGCGCAAACAAATGATCTTTTAACAGTATAGTTTCAAGATAATGAATGGTTCGTTAGGGCTCCAGAGGAGTTTGCTAAGTTGATCTTTCTTTACAGGTCTTATCGCAACAGATTTATTCAGAAGATAGATATGTACAATGAGAAAGCACCACACTCTATATTCAGAAGATAGATATGTACAATGAGAAGGCACCACACTCTCTATATATATAACTTTAGTTATATTAAACACTTTCAAAATGAGACAACCGAGTTCTCTCTGCTACATTCTTCATCAAAGAAACTTGTCACAATAGTTTCCACATCCTGCAATCCAACTCCTACACAAACGGTCTTGGACGGTGTCATAACTGAATCAGTCATCACAGCATCAGTCTCGTTCACGACTCTAACGTTTGGACCATCACGACACTTCCCCATGCACTTGCAAGCCACAGCGGAACCTTCAAAACCCGTCATAGCCTTTTGAAACTCATCCAACAACACAGCTCCTCCTAATTTCTTGCACTTCCCTCCCATACACACTTCTACTCTCTTCAATGGCAATCCAACCACTGGAACCGCTTCTACTTTCTTCATTGTCTGCCCAGGATTGGCCATTGAAGGAAAGACTGTGGATCTTTGGAGAGCAATCTGCAGTGCTTCACTGGTGTCCTTGAAAGATTGTGCATCTTCTTGAATTCTCGGAAGGGTTGTTACTAGAGTGGCTTCTGGTTGCAACGGCTCAAGAATCGGTTTAGCCTTGTTTCTGAAAGAGCTCATGTCAACCACTTTGCCTTTGTCACAATCACTGTCACTTGATTCAGAGGAGGAAGATGATTCAGAGTCCATTTCAGTCATCTTCTTCAAAGCTTTGGCTTTAGCCTTTTCTTCTTTCCTCTGTTTCTTCAATAGCTTCTCCTCTGCTTTCAACTGCTCAAGCTGCTTAACCAATATCTCTGTTGCTTCCTGCAATAAATCATAGAACCAATCAAGATCCAATCTAACCCATCACTTTGATCAATCACCATGAAATATAAATTCAAATCAAGAATCATAAATTCTTACCGAGATTGTTTTGGTTTGAACCTCACCAACCAAACCAGCCTCAGGATCAAGACCAAACCCTATACTAGAGAACATATCCAAGTTCTTGGAAAGGCTTTTAAGAATCTTCGCCTTCTTCTTCAACGCCTTCTTCTCCTTCTCCATAACCTTAACCTTCTCCTTCGCCTCGCCGCATCTCGTTGGCTCTATATAGTAATTCACATGCCCTTTATCCGCAAACTCGTTGTTACAAACAACCCCACGAAGCTTCCTGGTTCTAAACGACACCGTTCTCGTATTACCGGAAAAATTAGATACTAACCGGAGACCGGAGTAACGGCCATTGGCAACGAAACCTGAAACACACGGAACTTGACGGAGAACGACGCCGGAAACTTCCATCTCTGATCTCAACAAGATCCAGACGATGGCGTCGGAATTAAAAGGTAAGAAGAATCAATCAATGGGGAAACTTGATGATGATGATGATGAACTTTGAGCCTTAAAAGAAGAGATAAAACATAACAAATCCAGAAACTGAAAGGCTGAGTTCCTTGTTGAGGCAGTTTTGCCAGTTCTTTTTTACAGGAGAGAATTGTTTAAACAGTGAGAGATAACGTGGCGTGTTTTGGGTGGTTTCAAGGTATCGTGAGTTGCACTCAGGCTCTCCATCTGTGTCTCACGAGTTCCACACTTTCCCGCGCTCCGGACACGCGCCTTCTGATTAATCTCAGCCGTTAATTTGAACTGTTGTTGGAGAAGAACGGTCTGAAATTAAGGTAGGTGTACATGTCGGATCGCCACGTGGAGATTTTCTATAAACGTTTGCCACGTGTGTTATAAAGTTGCGAGAGATTAGATGTGTTTTTGTATTAAATAAAACTTGAATATGCCACTTGTACAATGTACACTAACATCATTAGCTTTTTGTATTTTGGAATATTTTTTGATAAAGTATTTTGGGCAACTTGATACGAATATTTTCTAGATAAAGAAACGAATATTTTAACATAAGGATTTGGCTTCATAAATATTCGACTAATTTTCTTTTAGTTATCATAATATTTAAATTTATGTGTTTAAACTTTAATATTTGAGATAGTTTGAAGAAAACAGTATCAAATCATGCTCAATGCATGTTGCATAAGAAAATAAGATAAACAACATTATCTAGCCAATCTAAAAATCACAGGCCCTTTAGTTTTTTACTTCATTATCTAGCCAATCTAAAAATCCTTAATTTAAATAACTTAATTGTGGAGTTAGGTAGGAATTGTTGGGGAAGCTAACCAATAAAACTGGGGTGGATCATCACGCTACGCTTCCTCTCACTTTGTGTGACATCTCATCAAACGACATCTCAGCCGTATGATAACAACACCAAAACAGCCATCGGATCTCTAAATTTGGCCCTCTACACAGCTTTTGACACTAAGTCCAAATTTTAAAATGTTTATGAATTTCTGTATTAGCTCAAAATTCACTGGAGCCTGGAGGCACATTTACATACATTTTAACATTATTATTATCGTGGTATATATAACATTTACTCTCTCCCTCACTCCACAATATTAACGCAAATAACGAATTATATAGCCAAAACCAAAGGCCATACATCTGCCTCACATTCCTCTGATTACTTTTCCTACGACGGAGCTCCGGCCATATTCCCCCGTGCCAGCCGAAGATGACTCGGAACACGTTGCTTTATCTCTTCTAATGCACACAATGTCTCTGGATCAAGCCCTCCCGCAAACTGAATAAACATTTTAAGATCAAAATATCGGGCATCAATGCACTGTGTTCGATTCGAGTATATACCTATAGTTTTGAAAGTTTAAGATTTACCTGGTGCGTTCTGTAAGCAAATCGGACGCCTTGAAGAAGCAATGCTTCTTGAGTAGACTCTCTATCCAAGTTACGAGCTGATTGTAGCTCGTTTGCTACTCTATTCATGTAGGTTTTAGCAAGCTTGATCGATGCTTTTTTGATCTATTAACAGAACTAGAACAATGTTACAAGAGGACCAAACAGAGTATTTACTTAGAGACAAACCAAAGCTCATCGACAGAAAACAATACCTTGCTTATCATTCCTGAGTCAAGCATCCACTCGACTGGGATCTTAAAGTCCTGGTAAGAACGCATGGATGAGCCACGTAATCTGACTAGCCTCCTTATCCTCTGCTCCGACCTTATCATATATAACCGAAATTTTACATTTTGAAGAAACTAAAATGTTCTTCTAATGAGTGGGTATCAAAAGTAGGGGACTTCTTTTACTTGTCTAGTAGGTTGGCCATTTTCTTCAGGGCAACACCGTAGTGAACGCTCGGATCATCAGAGTAGGAAGAAAGTTCTTTTTCCAGTTTTTTTAGCTCGCGGTATTCAACTGCAGCCTCTTGCAGGGAATCGGCTTTCTTCTCAGGCCACTTGAAATGCTTAAGCACAGCTCGCTCGTCAGCCTGTAAGGCAATAGGAAAAGAGGAATGCACATGTAATATAAGATATCTAGTGATGCAAAACTCATCAAATCTATATAGAGTTTGGAGATGATTAAGTAATACACTATGGCCTCAGCACACCAAAAACATGGTCGAGTTTAAAATGTAAAACATCTAGTCACTTCTGTAAAAAAGGTTAAAAGAGGAATTAGGCGTTACCAGAGTTGCTAGTTCTTTATCAAGCCAATCCACAAAATTGATGACATCTTCCATATCCGAAAAACAAGTGGTCAGAACTTTCTGGATAAGATCATTGATAAAATCCCCCTTTGTCTCTATATCAGCTTTTATCTGTGGAATAAATTGAAGGTCATCAGGCTTAGATAAGACTGGCCAAGGCTAAGGTTAGCATAAACATAGTCCAGAAAAGGAGACTTGATTGCTTACAGCGATAAGGTGCGCGGAACGGTTTTGAATTTCTCCAACTATACTGTTGTGAGCACTGTTAACTTGAGACTTGTTTCCATTAACAGACGGCGAAAGATCTCTACTATTATCTGGCTTCTTCAACAGCTGAAATAGCTGTGAAACTGGAGGAGATTTCTGAGCTCGAGCTGCCTTAGCAAGAGACCTCGGTGGTGGTGGTGGCGGAGGAGGCGGTGGTGTTGGTGGTGCAACGGGTGAAGAGTTTTCATCTCTTTTACCTGAATTGTTAGCTGAAGACACCAAAAACTTTGGCAATGGCGGTGTTGGTGGTAATCTTGAAAGTGCAGGCGATGATGGAGATGATCTTGTTTTAATGGAGCTTGATGACTCTACTGCTACCTCTTTTTTAACCTTGGATTGCTCTAATTTGCTAGCTATTAACCTCTGTATATCTTTGAATCTGCTGTTCTGATGTTCTTTAGCTGGCTGAATCAACCAAAACACTTTGAGAGATTAGAACCTTACCATAGGCCTAAACTATGCAACCAAATGCAATTCTGATTCCGTAGTCTCACTAAGAGTCAATGCAACGGTGAGATTCTTCAACTGAAGTATGAATGAAATGTTTACCTTATCGTTAGATGAGATCTTAGCTTCAGCTGAAGCAAGATCCTGAGAAAGCTTCTTGTTCTTCAATTCAAGCTCTACATTTGAATTAAGAGCTTCATCTAACTCCGTTTTCAAATTCAAAACCTGTAACTGCAAATCCTTAATCAACGACTCGTTCACTACCAGCTTCTCCTCCAATTCCTCCATTCTCTTCCTCTTTTCATCCTCCGCCGCCGCCGTAGCCATTACCGTCTCTTCGCTTTTCCGAGAAATCGGCCGCCTCGGACAACCGAATTGCTCTACAACCGCCGGACGATTCACAGACCGAGCTCTCTGAGGAGCCAAAACCGCCGTCGTCTCCTCTTCTCCGGATTTCGCTTTCTTAAGAAGAATCGATCGCCGGTTGTTCTTCGCCGGATCGTTCTTCACATCGTGATTAGACGATTTCGGTTTACCTCCGGCGAGACCGTTATCGTCTTGTGCTCTGGGTTTAGAGATCACTGAGTAGTGCGAATTCGCAGCTCTCACGCGAGAAGGAGTGGTGGAAGCGGCGGAAATGCGTGACATAACTAACAAAATCTCCGCCGTATACGACGGTCGCCGGCGAGAAGACTAACTCACTCGTGGTAAAATGTCTTACTCAGCTGCTTTGAGTTTGACTTGGGAAAAACAAAGAGACGACTTCGAAGCTGTCGCACAAGAAAACAACAACTATTAATCACACACACCAATCATTAGTTCAATAACCCTATGCGATGCGACTAATCTTTAAGTATTTTTAGTTAATTAAATTACTAATCAAGCAAAACTAATGAAGGAATGATCCGTTTGGAGGAAACAGTGGGCTTTATAAGGCCCACCAGATGCTTTGACGACTTTGAGAATAAGACAAAAGAATTTAGTGGTGGGCCAATTTGTTTTGTTTTTTTTGTTTTTCTTTCAGATGACGACGCGTCTGTCCCACGCGCCATCAGAAACCTAACTTCACAGACAAAAAGAAAAGAAAAGTAGAGAGTGTCGTGTATGTATCGGGATATATATGATAGCTTATAGGTGTACGCGTGTGACTGATGCAACCAAACAAAGTTATGGGCTATGGCTATATGTTTAAAAATTTGTAATGATTTACCTTAAACAAAATATGTTAATACTCCAATTTTTATAGCATTTCAAGATCGTTGAGTAGTGTATAATTATAGTTTAAAACAATGAAAAATGATTAAAGAATCAGTTAAACAAAGGACCCACTAATGATTTGTCTCATGTTGAGTTGAGATGTAAATGGAATAAAGAGCATTTGACATTTATGATGAGACCATAATGTTTGGAATAAAAGTTGTATGGTTTTTAATAATTGGTATTAAACAATAAAAACCACGTAAAAAGAGGAATAGCGTATGTGTGTAGTGTTTTTAGTTGGGGTTTCATATAAAATAATTAAAAACTTGAAAAACATGTTTACGACAAAAGGAAAGATTGAGGAGTGAGGAGTATGTCCTAATCATACTCAAACTCAAAGCTGTTAGTGACCATTGGTTTACAAGTTAAGTTATTGACTTACTTGAAGATTTTTGGAGAGTTTTGGATCATAATTTGGTATAATGATATAGATATTATATGGTCCGTAAGGCAATTATTGGGCTATGAAGTTTGTGCCTTGCTAGGTAAATCTACTCCCAACTATCTGCAATTTTATTGGATTCTTTTACCGCAAAGGAAAAAGCCTTAATTGGATAGGAAAATCATTATGTATAATGAAAATGAGAAAATCATAACTCTACTCTACATATGATCAACGATTATATATATATATATATATATACTATCAAATTGAAAGGTAAATAACTAAATATGTGAGCTCATTTGTCAAGCCAGTTTTGTGAATATTATTATGTTCTTCAATATGTCAAGGCATATTGTTTATCTCGTAAATGTAGAATACGATTTGTTGATGTTTACTATGTAAATTTTGTTTTTCGGGACTATAAAACCAACAAAAACCTTATTCTTTTCTGTTTGAATTATACCAATCATAAAGTTTAACTTTAAAATGAGTGAATGGTTACCAAAAATAACTGCTGTGTTTATTAATTAAGTATGATGTCTTGAGATTTTTATTAATATTTTACCGTATCTTAAATAAAACGTGTTTTATTGAGAGATAGTTGGTAATTTAACATCGAACCATGAACATATTTATAACAGAAACTAATTAATACCCATATATATAACAGAAACTAATTAATACCCATATATATATCCAAACTAATTAATACCCATATATATCCAAACAAATACAATAACCTGGATAAAATGAAATTGGTGTTTGTTCTTGTTAATTTTCAAATGGAGAGACAGAGAGAGGATAAGCTTCATTTAAGAACTTAAAAAGAAATATAGTACCTTAGAGATGGAACGCTCGAAGAAGGAGAAGAATACTGGTGATGGTCGTCTTCCCCCAAAAAGAAAACCCTGTTTGCATCCTCATTAGTGACGATGATGATCAATGATTACATGCAGCTGATCTTATAAATATATATGGTTACGATGACATCATATTCATGTGTCTATAATTCTATATAATATATGTGAGCGCTTAATTTATATCTCTGGACGAATGAATATGAATTGGTTTCGTATATATAAATTATATAAGCTCAATGGTACGTGAGATGTCTTGTAAGGGTTAAAAACTTGGAGATACCGGAAGAGAAATATAGTTTAAGAATTAAAACCACAAGAAAATATGAAAAAAAAAGTATGTATATGTAAGTCATGTAGACGTCTATTTCATGAATGGAGTACGAATGAAACAATAGTTTAATACAGACAAAATCAGGTGTACCCTTTTTGTATGCAAAACCGAAAGAATAAAACCGAAAGGATAATGAGATGTTTTATAAATTATCCAAATTAGAAAAATTAGATTAGATGACGGGTCATATTCCAAGAGGAAGAGTATTTTTCTGTATACCTCTCAATTGAAGTAAACATTTCCAACGTTATTAATTTATGCCAATATCAAATGATTTAGTATATCTATGCTTATTTTATATAATTTACCATACTTAGTTATTTTTTTTTTTATATAGTTGAACGAAAATAAATGTCGATCCATTGTTAGTAAATTAACTCAACGAAGGAAATTGAACTTTACATGTCTACTAGGCAAGCCATCATACAAGATTTTTATCTACAAAGGAAATTCGTAATTAATAAAATTCGTAATTAATTACGATACGGTAATAAAAGAAATTCGTAATTAATTACAGTACGGTACTAATGGAATTATGTAATTAATAAAGTTCGTGTAAAATCTAATTTTGGTGTGATTTGAAGAAAGAAAAATTATATTTTCTATTTGGTTCTTGTAAGTTTGTTGCCATTTATTAGATAATATGTAATCCATTAAAATTGTATGTCATTGTGTACATTATTAGCACACGACAATCAATTAATATATAATTGATCGCAAATTAGAAAATGTTTGTGTTTGATGTTTCTGTCCATGTTTGTGTTATATATAACTTTCTAAATATATATGATCAAACATTATATAACATGTACGTAGTCGTAAATTATTTGTAATTGTATCACAATCAAACCCAATATACTTCATTCATGCGTTGATCCCAAACTATGAAATTTTAAATTTGATATTTTTTATAAACTAGGCTTCAAAATTTTTAAAATTTGGTGTCATCAATCTATGATTAAAATTTTAAAAAATTTGATGTCATCAATTACGTTTCTAAATAGTTCCATCCCAGTCACAATAATTTTCTTTCCCTAGGCATAAATATTTTAGACCATTTTCAACATCATTTTTTTTTTTTGGTTTTATTTGCTTAACGTTTTTCTGAAATTTTTTTTTTTGTTCTGGCCACCGCCCCCTCTTGTTTTAGGTATGAGCCAGATCTGAATAATTCACCAAAATTAAATGTTATTCAAAACTAAAAAGCAAATTGTGTGTTGAATCATCTGATGAGGAAAATAAATAAAGTTAGATATAACATAACATAATTTTTTAGAATTCACATATACAAATTCTTATAACTATTTGGTATGAAATTTATTTTATATTATATATTTTCAAAAATTATTTATTTATATTACATAAAATTAGTTAAATGTATAAATTTCTTGTCCTGGATGATTGATTTCATCCTCACCATGCATATGTACAAGTGAGGTAGGTGGAGAATTTGCGTCGTATTATGAAGTTTATGCATCTGTTTAATTTTCAGATGAACCCTTGACAAAGTAGTGTGACAAAATCAAAAAATTTATTTGATTAACTATTTTATTACACATTATTACTTTGTTGGCACATAGTTTGGTCAAAACATTATTATAAGCTTTTGAGAGTTCTAGAGTGGCTCAAGAACGGACATGCCGTTCATATATGATTTCAAACTACATAATATAAACATCTATTTTAAAAATAAATTCCAAATAAATAAAAATTATAATTACTTTTTCAACAAAATTAAGTAGTTTAAATGAGTCAATTGGGAGAATATATATATATATATATATAATATTAAGCAAAAAAAAGTTTGAACTATAAAAATGTGAATAACAATATAACAACTATTGTGAGACAAGTATAATTCTTACATTATAAACACATATCATTCCACTTGCTCATGTACAATAATAATATAGCTATTATTGTGAAACAAATGTAATTCATACATCATAAACATATGTCATTACACTTGTAATGTTAAGTTTATCTTTGACGTGTAACATTTGTCGCTACAACTTTCCACTTGTCGTTACCAAGTAAACAAGTGTGTGACTCATATATTTTTTACTCCATTATAAATAGGAGTTGTATAACATTAGAAAGATGAATGAAGAGAGATGTGAAGTTGTGAAACGATCCGATCCGTTTTTTTAATAAATAATAATAATAATAATAATAATAATAATAATAATAATAATAATAATAATAATAATAATAATAATAATAATCTAAACTAGTTGTCTCATACTCACTAGGCACCTAACTACAATTACACAACAGCGGATAACATAAAACAATACCATTAAACCAATAAATATCCAATACCAATAACCAGTATTAATTCATAACAATTACACCAATAATCCAAACAACATGAATCAAAGAACCAGCAACCTAAACCACATTCTAATGACTCAACTCTAGCAACCTAGCAAATGTCAGACAACAACCAAACGAGTCACTAGAAAATCCTCCTTTTCATTGCCTTGACTCCACGATCACACTTTGCCTTTACCTGCACCACAAACACAAATTGAGATGCATGAGTATTTTATAAACACTTAGTGAGGCAATCATCCCATCTACTGGGCTATACACACAAAGCAACTGAGATACCAATGTCAAACACAATCAACAATCAAGACATACAAACCAGGAAACAAGTATTGTCTTCGCTGGAAGGGAGGTGTCGACCGACACCAGCCAAGTGTCGACCGACACTGGCTATTGGTGTTGACCTACTCCACATTGTCGATCGATGCTGCTCCATGGTGTCGACCGACACCCACCTGGTGTCGATCGACATTGACTCCGCATACGCGATCTGCTCGAAGCCGAGAGTCGAATCTCGCTTCTCATCACCTCTAATCCGTCCAAAACTCAATCCCAAAGCCATTTAAATCCGTAGGAAACCTATAGCAACCATAACAAGCAAGAAAACACCACAAACAACACCAAACAAGCAAGACAAAGGAAATCTCAGGCTTAGATCAGCCATGGTCATCCACTCACCTCTTTGCAGGAAGTTTCTGACCAACAACGACAAATCCAACACTTCTAGAAGGCTCCTCCTTCGTTCCTAGCACAAGATCTCCACTCCACAGGAACAAATATCTCAAAACAAGCCAAGAATCTCTCCAAAAGCCTCCAAACTCTCAAGAACACTCTTTTCTCTCTTTTCTCTCTCTAAAAACTATGGAACAACGACAAAACAACACTTCCCCAAAACCCTTTTCGTCGACTTCTAACTTAAATAGCCCGGTTCTAAGGTTTCCTCAAACCAAATCGGTCCAGATCAAAAATTACGACAAACTCGCCGAACCAGAAATAATTGGTGTCGACCGAAACCACCCTTGGTGTCGATCGACACTCATCCCCAAAACTCACAGTTTGGTTCGCGGATGTTGCAATTCTCCCCCACCAACATAGATTCATTCTCGAATCTCGAACAACCATCAACCAATGACTCATGTGCAACCGTCTCCACGGCCCGCATTTCCCCCAACCGGTCTACGAAGGTCACCTCTAGGCGATAGACTCACGTTCCAGGCATTATTTGCTCTCGATTTTTGGACTTTTCTTTACACATAGGCCTTAACCTTGAGTTTCTATTGGCTCCTCATTAGGCACAAACCTGCATGCCATAATATTGGCTCTTCATCAGGCCTAAGCCCGCATGCCATAATGTATAAAGAAGTCCAAAATTCATCTCTCTGGTTGCCACCCTACAGCACGCCCCGGTATTGTCATCCGAAGTCGATATACCAACCATACCCTCAAGCAACAAACTCTCAGAATATGGCAGTACTAGGAGAACTAAAGTCCCCAAAGAGTCGTTTAGAACCAACTGTCCCTAGAGCAAACAATTCTGAACATGACTGAGTCCTATACCTAACCAGGTTTCCTTCCCGTGGCTCGCGTAAAACAGCATAATGTCCTACTAACCATATATCCCCTCATTAGGATACCTCATGACCACACAAGGATCATCGAAATGCCACAAGGGCCGCCACTAAGACCAACAAATGTCCTAAACAGGATCACCACAAAGGCCAAAATGTCTAAACAGACCGCCACCAAGGCCAAACAAATGTCCTAAACAGGACCGCCACAAAGGCCAAACAAATATCCTAAACAAGATCATCACAAATAACACTTGTCCCGAATGACCGTCACGAAGACCACTCATCCCGAAGGACCGTCACAAAGACCACTTGTCCCGAAGGACCGTCACGAACACCACTTGTCCTGAAGGACCATCACGAAGACCACTCGTCCTGAAGGACAGTCACAAAGACCACTTGTCCCGAAGGACCGTCACGGAGACCATACATCCCGAAGGACCGTCACGAAAACCACTCATCCCGAAAGATTGCCTAAATAGGCCACACGTCCCGAAGGACCGTCACGAAGACCACACATCCTGAAGGATCGCCTAAACATGCAACATTGGTTAAACATCCCGCCACAAAGGCCACACAATTGGCGAACACCACCTCATAGGACTACAACTGGGACCAGGCTAGACAAGCTTAAATCTTGGCCTGCTTCTCAAACCATTTCTTAATCCTTGTCTTCAACCTCGCCTCTAGCTCCCAGTTCTGCTCTGCAACACCATCACAGTCCCATAGGTCTCTGATCAAAGGAAACTACTTCTTCCGAAGTTCCTTGATCCTCTTCTCGAGAACCCTCACTGGCCTCGCTTCCAAGGTCATGTTAGGCTGAAGATCCTCAGGAATCTTAGCTAACAACCGATCATCCTCGCAGAGACACTTCTGCAACATAGACACAAGGAAAACCTTGTGGAACGCACGCATAACCTCAGGAAATTTCAGTATATATGCTACCGGTCCCACCCACTCAATCACTCTGAACGGACCCATATACCTCGGACCTTGCAACATGGCCATCTTGAGGTACACTCTGTCTTCCACCAGAAACCCAAGATCTCTCCTCCTCTTATCGGCATAACTCCTCTGCCGATCCTGAGCTTTCTTTATGTTCAGCTTTAGAACCTGAATCTTCTCCGAGGTCTCCTGAACAAAACTCACCCCGTACATGCTTCTCTCTCCCACTTGTGTCTAGCATAACGGTGTACGACATGGCCCCCCACACAACGCCTCATAAGGAGCCATCCCAATACTCGCCTGATAGCTGTTGTTGTAAACAAACTCTACGAAGCTCAAGTGATCTGCCCAATGGCTCTATGCCCGCGGGCCTAATCCAAATAGTACCTCAGCAGAGCGGGCATGAACACTAAATATTAAGCCCGTTAAAAAGCGGGCCTTGCAGGCCTAGCCCAAACGGATTGCGGGTTTTAGTAGGTTATACTCGCGGGTTGGCGTGTCGGCCCGCGGTTTTCAAATATTAAATAAAAATAAATATTTAATATAGATACATAACTATTTTTATATAATTTTAAATATATATCTTTTAAAAGTATGTAGTAACACAAATAATTTAATGTAAAAAATTAAAACATCTATAAAAAAATTAATATAAACATTGATTTTTTTTTAAATAATTATTTATTACTTTTATTTTATTTTAATATATTTTTTTATTAATTTTAGTTTATTTTTTAGTATATTATTTAGGCTCGCGGGCCAGCCCGCTAACCCGCAGGGCTTAGCGGGGGGGGCTTGGACATAACTTTTATGTCTGCGGGCTTAGGGGCCGGCCCGTTGCGGTTCAGAAAATAGAAATTGCCCGCTGCGGACGGCCCAGATGGACGCGGGCCAGCCCGTTTGACACCTCTACCAATGGCCACCCTAATCTAACACACACATCCTCAGCAAATCCTCCAACGTCTGAATCGTCTTCTCTAACTTTCCATCTGTCTGGGGATGATAAGTTGTATTGATATGTACCTTAGTGCCCATCTCTGCCTGAAACGCCCTTCAGAACACCGAAGTGAACTTGGAATCCCTATCAGACACAATACTCGCTGGCACACCATGCAATCTGACTATCTCTTTCACATACTTCTTAGCCAAGGTCGATGCTCCATCAGTCTTCTTAATCGCCAGAAAATGTGCTGACTTAGTCAATCGGTCCACAATGACCCAAATAGCATCAAATGTCCGAGACACTGGCAATCCTACCACGAAGTTCATCGTAATTATGTTCCACTTCCACTTTGTAATGGGCAAACTCTTCAACAAGCCACCCGAAACCTGATGCTCAGCCTTCAATAGCTGGCAGACATCGCACTTCGCGACCCAAATAGCTACATCCTTCTTCATCCCGATCCAGTGATAGTACCTCTTGAGGTCAAAGTACATCTTAGTCGCTCCTGGATGAATAGAGAACATGCTCGCATGAGCCTCCCTCAAGATCTCCTGCCTCAAAATATCATCCTTGGGCACATAGATCCGACCGTGCACAAGTATGGTACCATTGGCAGAGACCTGATACTCTGAATCAACAACTCTAGAGGCATTCACCATCCCCACATCCTTCTCCTGAGCCAACCGCACTCTGCTCAGAAGATCTGCTCTATTAGCCCCCTTCAAACCCAACGGCTCCTGAGAAATAGCACACAACCTCAATACACCAATCTCCCCCTACCAAAGTCTCCATGTCCTGCTCCTGAGCCGAAGCCGCCCACTTCCGACTCAGAGCGTTTGCAACCAAGTTAGCCTTACCAGGATGATAGGCTATCTCCAGACCATCATCCGCCACTAGCTCCATCCACCGCCTCTGCCTCAAATTCAGCTCAGGCTGAGTGAATATATCCTTCAGGCTCTTATAATCTGTAAACACATGTACCATTGCACCATAAAGATAAGATCTCCAAATATTCAGGGCAAAAACTACAGCAGCCACCTCTAAATCATGAGTAGAATAATTGTCCTCATGCTTTCGCAACCGCCGCAAAGCATAGGCAATTACTTTCCAATGTTGCATCAACACACACCCCAAACCAACTTTGGATGCATCTATAACACTGGCGTAGTAGTAAGTATCTCCTTCAGGCTTGCGAAATCCTCTTCGCACTCCTGCGACCAAACAAAAGGAACCTCCTTCCCTGTTAACTTAGTCATCGGTCGTGCCTTGCTTGCAAAGCCCTACACAAATCTCCAGTAATAACCTGCCAACCCAAGAAAACTCCTGGTCTCCGTGGCATTCTGCGGTCTATGCCAAACTCGGATAGCCTAAAACTTCTTCGGATCGACATAAACCCCCTCTGCGGACACAATGTGACCTAGAAAACCCATCTCACGCTGTCAGAAACTAAACTTGCTCAACTTAGCAAACAACCTCTGCTCCCGCAGCTTCTCCAGAATTGCCCGCAAATGCACTGCATGCTCCTCATGACTCTTAAAATAAAATAGGAAGTCGTAGATGAAACTGATAACAGTCAAGTCCAAAAAATTCCTGAAACACGCTGTTCATCAATCTCATAAACACTGCTGGCACGTTAGTCAACCCAAAAAGCATCGCCATGAACTCATAAACCCATACCTCGTCTTTCTACTTGACGAAAAACACCGACGCTCCCCACTGTGAAGAGATAAGACGAATGAATCCCCTGTTTTACAAATCCTCTTGTTACTCAGCTCTACTAGACTAATAATCAAGTATGCCGACATCAACTCACCACAACCCGAATATCAACCCCTCTTTCCTGTCCAAGAGCCTCTAGTAACTTCTCTCTAAGGGAAACTTTCACAAGACAGCTTATTCCAACATAGCTTTCCCGCTTGGCAATTCTCCACAACAAATCATCAATACGAGCGTAATCAAATAAACAAGTACCATACGTTCACATATTTTGATTCACAGTATCAAACAATATGCAGGTTGCCAACTCAAACCACTTGAATTATTTCCCCCAACAAGCTTACCAAAACCTTGAATCTAGCAACCCAGTCCATCTCCAATGAACTTCATCCAACATCGTCGCAACAATTAGTTTATCCTGCCGTGAAGGCTTCTCGTGAACTTATGTATCTGGCTACCATGCCTTTGCCGGCTCATACCTGCTGCAGCTTCCCTTCCCGGGACTTTAGCACCACCGACCGCACAATCCCAGCGCAACAGCCACACATTCATTACCACACCGGTCATAAAAACCCTGGCCCACCGGCCAACACAACTAAAATCGAAGCCACTCTCGAGATTTACATTATGTCGTTATGTTTATACTCATGTCCTAGGCATTGCTTGCTCCCAACTCCTCCACCTTTAGGTCGCAACCTTCGAGCCATACCGATCTCACTCTCAGACCAGCGTCTTCGGGTTATATCGTCTCACTCTTGGACCCAATCCTTAAGATCTCGGTATCAGGGGAACTACTCATCCCCTCAGGGGAAAATCATCCCCTCTGCCACTCTCGGAGCCCCCAGCCCCTCGAGCCATTGGTATTCAGGAGAATCACCATTCCCTCAAGAGCAACAATCCTTAATGACTATAAACATCTTCCGACCAAAAGTACCTCCTGAGGTAAGAGTATAACATTGTAATGTAACACCTGCCCACTCAACTTCTAATATCCAACTGGATTACCCATCAAACAAAGAAATATCTGCTCCAACTGCATATGTCCACCTATCCGCCTTTCTAGGCTCAATACCTATCGAGAAGAATCTCGTATCGTTCATCTACAACTGCTCCATCCTCCTAACATAAGATGGAAACTCCTCAACATCCGCAGCCCTCGGCTGCACCCTACCACATGCGGCACAACTAGAGCCTGCACTGGTACCCCTCTCGGTAACCGCTCCAACAGATCCGCCAAGCGATCATCTCGACCCTGGCCTCCACCTGTTGCAACCCCACACTTGGGTTTCCAGCACTTCCACCACGCTCACCGGCTAACCCTCTCTGGTCCATCATGAAACGCTTGCGACCCTCTGACGTACCTCCTCGTGGAACTCTGGACCACACACTCGCTGGCCTCGAGAACTTGTCCGACCACAACCACGACCACGACAACGTCCATGACCAACAACTTAAACACCTTTAACCACTGTACTTCCAAGAACAGAGACCAACAAGCATAAACCAACACAAAAGCACACAAAGAAACATAACATACCGTGGAATCTCATTGAAGGGTCGAAGAGAATTTTCTAGGACTTCATGCCACACACAATTGACTAACTCACATAATCAATTACAGCATGCAAATCCACAACATCAACAACAGAAACCCAGTGAACCCTAGAACCGTAAGTGCTCTGATACCAAACTGTAATTACCCGACCCGTTTTTTTTAAAATAAATAATAATAATAATAATAATAATAATAATAATAATAATAATAATAATAATAATAATAATAATAATAATAATAATAATAATAATAATAATAATAATAATAATAATAATAATAATAATAATAATAATAATAATAATAATAATAATAATAATAATAATAATAATAATAATAATAATAATAATAATAATAATAATAATAATAATAATAATAATAATAATAATAATAATAATAATAATAATAATAATAATAATAATAATAATAATAATAATAATAATAATAATATAAACTAGTGGTCCAATACCCACTAGCCACCTAACCACAATCACATAACAGCGGATAACATAAAAAAAATACCATTAAACCAATAAATATCCAATACCAATAACCAATATTAATTCATAACAATTACATTAATAATCCAAACAACATGAATCAAAGAACCAGCAACCTAAACCACATTCTAATGAATCAACTCTAGCAACCTAGCAAAGGCCAGACAACAACCAAACAAGTCACTAGAACATCCTCCTCTTCATTGCCTTGCTTCCACGATCACACTTTGTCTTTACCTGCACCACAAACACAAATTGAGATGCATGAGTATTTTATAAACACTCAGTGAGGCAATCCTCCCATCTACTAGTCTATACACACAAGCAACTGAGATACCAATGTCAAACACAATCAACAATTAAGACATATAAACCAGGAAACAAGTATCGTCTTCGCTGGAAGGGAGGTGTTGATCGACACCAGCCAAGTGTCGACCGACACTAGCTATTGGTTCCGACCGACACTACCCCACAGTGTCAATCGATGCTGCTCCATGGTGTCGACCGACACCCACCTGGTGTCGATTGACACTGACTCCGCAGACGCTATCTGCTCGATTCCGAGAGTCAAATCTCGCTTCTCATCACCTCCTATCCGTCGAAAATTCAATCCCAAAGCCATTTGAATCCATAGGAAACCTATAGCAACCATAGCAAGCAAGAAAACACCACAAACAACATCAAACAAGCAAGACAAAGGAAATCTCAGGCTTAGATCAGCCATGGTCATCCACTCTCCTCTTTGAAGGAAGTTTCTGACCAATAACAATGAATCCAACACTTTTAGAAGGCTCCTCCTTCGTTCCTAGCACAAGATCTCCACTCCACACGAACAGATCTCTCAAAACAAGCCAAGAATCTCTCCAAAAGCCTCCAAACTCTCAAGAACACACTTTTCTCCCTTTTCTCTCTAAAAACTATGGAACAGCGACAAAACATCACTTCCCCAAAACCCTTTTCGTCGACTTCTCACTTAAATAGCCCGGTTATAAGGTTTCCTCAAACCAAACCAGCCCAGATCGACAATTACGACAAACTCGCCAAACCAGAAATAATTGGTGTCGATTGACACCCATCCCCAAAACTCACAGTTTGGTTTGCGCATGTTACAAGTTGGTATTGGCATCTCTTTCTTTTGCCGTTTAAGATGCTTGATACAGATCTGCCAAATCTTTTGGTATACGACAAGTTTGGTATTAATGTCCTCTCATGTCACAACTATAAGAAATATTCTCATCTTATTTCTCTATAATATGACCAACATCATTTATTTGAAGATTGTTGTTGGATTTTCTCATGTTGAAACTATTGGGGTAAGAACCCCTTCCTTTTCCTCGTCCAGGACCACGGTCTCGACCGCATCTGCGTCCTCGTCTTTGCCAATTATCATAACTGGATGAAACAATATTCACTTTTGGAATTGCAATTGATCTTGTTTAGTAACAATGACTTGCACCAATTCAGCATATCGAGTGTATCCTTTGGCTCGAAATTGCTCATGGAGGATTACATTTCCAGAATGAAAAGTTGAGAGCGTTTTTTCAATCATATCATAATCACTCACTTTTTCACCACATAATATCATCTTGAAAGTGATTCCGATCATACCGAAATTATGATCACTAATTTAACCACTCATGCTTAGCTTTTGATACAATTACATATTTTTGGTAATCAAACCTATCTTTGAGTGATTGTCAAAGAATTACAGAATCTTATTTTTTGATGTATTCATTTTTTAAACTGTCAATAGTGACATAGGAATACCATGACCTACGCTTTATATTTCTCATCTGATGTCGCTTCTGACTGATTGATGGTGTTAAGAAGCTCAATTGATCTTAGATGCAAGAACACCCATATCATATAATTTTGTTCAAATAGTCAGATAGATAAAGGCAATGATGTCAAGTGTAGCCAAGTTTGACATGATTCTCGAGGAAAGACGTCCTATTTTCCCCCTCGTAACTATTATATCGTAATAGTTCCACATGAAACTTTGACCTCGTTTTGTCTCTCCCTGAACGAATATTATTGAACCTATATCTCCCTGAATCGTTAGTTTTCATCTAATTACCCATAAATCTAGGTTTATTCGGTTTACGAATCAAATCAGATATAACCATATGATAGAATTAAAAATCCTAGTTGACCTACAAATTGACTTATCTAAAATTCAACCCGTAATTGATCAAAAGAAAAAAAAAAATTCCAACACATTTTCTTCTTCTTCTTTCACCCATCTGAACTTTGAATCTTCTTCTTTTTCACCCATCTGAATTTGAATCTTCTTCTTCTTCTTGAATATAAAACTGGGATTTAATTTAGGTCTTTCTCTTTTGAGTACATCAAAGCTGAGATTACAGTTCTATTCTTCGGCAAGCAAAGTTGAAGAATTTGCAGCTCAAACCCAATTTCTGGGAGTCAATCCGATCTGGGTATTACGGCGTAGTCAATTTAACAGTTCATGAACCAAAGATTTCGATTAGCATAAGATTCTCATCTAAATCCCAAGAGAGCATCAACTGCTTAAGGAATACGGGGACGTTTGGTTTTGGTTTTGGTGAACAAATACAGCGACGTCTGTGACAACCTTCGTCTCGCCGATGGCAGCTTTCACATTGTCAAAATCAAAGAGAGATAAGGATTGGAGAAAAAGGGAAAGAGATGAAGAATAAAGTCGAGCAAGCTTCTTCTCTCACATCTCCGACAAGCCTCGATCCATCCCTTATGTCGCCGCTACTCCTTTCTCTGTCATCTTTGCTCTCATGATCAAGCTCTGGGACCGTTCCTTAAACACTCACTATTTGTTTCTTCTTCTTCAGCTTCGTCTTCTCCTTCTTCATCGCTGATTAGTGGTGGTGGTGGTGGAGATGATGGTGACTAGTGAGACTGAACAAGGGGCCCCAAATATCTTTTCAAGGACCTGACTGGAAGCTTTCGTTGATGACATTCTCGATCTCATAATTGCATGAAGGATGAAGCCACTGATCTTGTGACATTTTTTTCAGTTTTTTTTCGAGGAAAAAACGATTTTCGGGTTTTCTTTTTAATTTTAAAGATTTTTTTTAACATTGAAAAAATAGGCTTAATCCGGTTTGGTAGGTTTAATATTGAAATCGGATTGAATTAAAATTTAATCTGGTTAATAAAACTCGTCAATTGGTTAAGCAAATATTAAACCAACTATAAACCATATAAACCAAAATTTACGGAGAAATAGATGAGAAGTTTTAATTCGGAGAGAAACAACAATAAAAGTACGTATTCAGGTAGAAATAAGTGGAACATATAAATTTAAGAAAGTTATAGAAGGAGGTCAAAGTTCCATTTGGAACTAGTATGATACAATAGTTACGAGAGGAAATTGGACATCTTTCCGATTTTTGATGAATAATTAATCAATTATTAAATCATTCAAAGAGGCAAAGATGTATTGGACACCAGACTATGAAAGAATTTAATAGACAGAAATTAATGACAAAATAATAGATTTTTATATATTGTAAAGGATTCTAACTACTATATTTTATCAGAATCGAATAGAATTGTTAATAGAATTAAAAAATAGATAAGTCTTCTAATTCTCCTCTAGCGTAGAAAATTAGCTACCAAACATAATGAAGAAGATGATGATCCTCAACCAGAATATGATGGAACAAAACAGAGAATTGAATTCCAAACAGAGAACGAATTTGATGATACAGCTGAATATTACTGTAATGGATCTTACATCTGAATACTGACTCCTACCTCAAATACAGAAACATGAAAAGATAAATCTTGAAATGAACGGGAGAGAGATTATCAGAAACTCAATCGTTCGTTCCCCACAAAAATTTCAAAAGGAAGACCATAATAAGACATAAACCTCAATGCTGCAACTAAATCAACTAGAATCAAATCATCAAGGAGAGATATATAACTGTAGATTCGTAAATCATAAGGGATAATTCTTCTTCATCTCTACCGCCAAGTACAGTCCTACTGCGACTGCCGCAGTCGTCGTAGTCAATCGCCGCTGGTGATTGTTCTTCATGAATCTGGAGTAATCAGTCGTTAGTGAGTGGTGATTGTTCTTCGTGTATCCAAAATGGAAGAACACATGTGAAGTTGTCTCTATATCTAACCAAATCTCCACTTAAAAGGTCAGAATTCATTATTCACAATTTGCACTAACAATTCTTTCATATTCTTGTTAAATCATGTTGCTCTAAAAAATTCTATAACATCGAATAACATCTGAATTTAAAAGAATGATTAAAAGTACTAATCCAATAACACCTGAATTTAGAAGAATTTATAAAACGTGTAAACGAATAACACTGGAATTGAACATTCTAATAAATTCCTTCACATTCCAGTGTCCAATACCCCCTCCGTAAAAGAAGAACGAAACCAAAAAAACTTTTGGATATTGATTCTTAATGGGCCTAAAGAAGAGGGTATGACGGGTTCAGTGGACATAACTTGACCCGACCGAGCCGACCTGGGTGAGAGGTTAGCCCACCACGCAACGTCCGTCGGGGAAGATACCACGCGACGGAAACGACGAACACTAAACGCGGAAAACGTCAATCAAATCCCTCAGATCGGTTTTGGAACCACAGATAACAATGTCGGCGGTGCTCACAGCCGGCGGAGGCTTATCTGCCGGAGATCGCAGCATTATTACGGCGATTAACACCGGCGCTTCCAGTCTCTCGTTCGTCGGCTCAGCCTTCATCGTTCTCTGCTATTGCCTCTTCAAAGAACTTCGAAAGTTCTCTTTCAAGCTCGTCTTCTACCTTGCTCTCTCTGTAAGTTTCTTCGTTCTTTGTCTTTTGATTTAGTACCCTACCTGAAGTTGATTCATACAAGTTCCAGTGAAATTAGATCATGCTAGATCTAGGATTATGTACTGTTTTGCTTCTTTCTTCTTCGATCCTTAGCACTGTGAACTGTTACGTGGATAAGGTGGATTTGAGCATTGCGTAGTGAGGATTTTGAGCTCCATTACTGATTATTAGCAATGTTTTGATTGTTTCAGGATATGCTCTGCAGTTTCTTCCTAATCGTTGGGTATGTTTATCTACCTTTAGTTGTGGTGACTCTCTCTTCTTGAGTTTTTTTTTCATAAGATGATTGGTACCTCTTGATCATGTAGGGATCCATCAAAGGGGTTCATTTGTTATGCACAAGGCTACACCACTCATTTCTTCTGTGTAGCATCGTTCTTGTGGACAACTACAATTGCCTTCACTCTTCATCGTACTGTGGTCAAGCATAAAACTGATGTGGAGGATTTGGAAGCTATGTTTCACTTATATGTTTGGGGTATGCAAATAATACTACTCTATTTTATCAGTGATTAAAAAAATCTCTTGTGTTTCTGTTCTCATTTGTTTGTACATCCATTCTTGGGTTTAAGGATTGGATGTGTATCTCTGCATTGGTGATTTAGTAACGTAAGTGTCTGATTTGATCTACTTTTTTTAGGAACTTCCTTGGTAGTGACTGTCATACGTTCTTTTGGTAATAACCATTCCCATTTGGGGCCGTGGTGCTGGACACAAACTGGACTTAAAGGAAAGGTATGAGAGAATGCTAGTTTGAGCACAAAGATTTCAATTCCCGAGTTCTATGCTATCATGTGATTGGTTACTTGATTCTGTCAAAGGCATTAGAATTTTTTTTGTGCAACTAGTTCTTATCACTTCTTCATACTGGAACTCATCTCACTTTTCGACTTGCAGGCTGTTCATTTCTTAACATTTTACGCTCCTCTTTGGGGAGCCATTCTCTACAATGGGTTTACATACTTCCAAGTGATACGGATGCTAAGAAATGCTAGACGGGTATGTTATCTTCTGAATGTAGTCACAGCCACATAACATCATTGATACACTTGTTTGTGTACTGATATGGTGATATTAATTTCAGATGGCAGTTGGAATGTCAGACCGAGTGGATCAATTTGATAATAGAGCAGAGCTAAAGGTCTGACTTTTCTTTCTGTATTGCCAATACTAGTTTGGCATCATGTGACACGATTTGTGTCATCGTTTTAACCTCACTGCTTTTTTCCTGAAACCACAGGTGTTGAACCGATGGGGATACTATCCACTCATTCTAATAGGATCATGGGCATTCGGCACTATTAACCGTATTCATGATTTCATCGAGCCAGGCCATAAGATCTTCTGGCTCTCAGTTCTTGACGTCGGGACAGCTGCACTAATGGTAGCAAAACCTTCAAACAAAGCAATTATAAAATTCAATATTGATCATTCTTTGCTCATCCGAAGTCGCTGTTCTGAATGTTGTATTTTCAGGGCTTGTTCAACTCAATAGCCTATGGTTTCAACAGCTCAGTGCGTCGAGCAATCCATGAAAGACTCGAACTGTAAGTCACACCATTCTCTTTGGTCTATATTCCCAAGAATCATTGAAGCTTGGTTTTCCTGACGCATTTGGTCTGCTAGATTTTTGCCGGAACGGCTATATCGATGGCTTCCAAGTAATTTCAGACCTAAAAACCATCTGATTCTACATCAGCAACAACAACAACAACAGCGAAGTGAAATGGTCTCTCTCAAGACCGAGGACCAGCAATGACACTAACATTTCAACAATGTATTTCATGGACCAATAACCAGAAGGCGGCGGATGATAGTAGCATTTGGATGAAGATTGGTAAGTTTCATTGGTGGTTTGTTTTGTCTTTAATTATCTTTTTCACTTCAATGAGTGTACCAATATGGTCATTTTGGTTTCTCTCTCTTAGATATGGTGGAGGATGCACAACAGGTCGTCAATGTATATGAATCATTCTTTGGGAACACGAACTTGACAATCTTTATTTTTTTTGTATGAAAAAATCATTGTGAGGTCTTTTGATCTTGATTTGAAGTTACCGAACCTCCATGAAAATGTTGGAGAGGTTAGTTACAAAGATCTTATCTTGTCAGATTTAGAATTTTAACATCCAGTCTAAATTCCCAACAAGACCCAAAAAGGAGTTTTACATTTAACACTTGGAAATACTATGACTCAAGACATGTACACGCTATGCCATCATCTCCACAGCTAATGCATTTACTTACAACCAGGTGTTTTCCAAATCCAGTAAAGTTCAAATAATGTACCTCAGAAAGTCTAACGGCGTCGTTTGTCCCCTAGACAACTTGTGTGACCTTACCCGCCATAGAATCCAAAACCTCGGCTTCCGGAACATCTATGTGTTATTATTCTGGACATGACCCTCTTAACGACGAGTACAAGTACTCTACTCAGTTGGGATGATACCTTTGTGAACTCTAAGATCGGATATCTGTTTATTATCAGAACATTGGGTGTTGGAGGTTTGTGGGAAAAGGTGACTCTTTGTCCTCACCTTCCTTTTAAACGAGGACTGTCTATTAATGGGTTAAATATTATTTGGCTTGGATTGAGGTATAAATCTGCGGTTGTGAGCTTCGACATCAGATCTGAAGGTATACCAGAACACTAGTTAAGCAGGGTCGTAGATGTTTTAGTTTGATGTTTATTGATCAGAGTGAGAGCGTCATATTCTTGAAGACTTGAATTAATCCTTTATATCTCCAGTGCATGCTTTTTGTTCTTGTGTGTTTAGGTTAAGAACCCAACTGAAATTAATCATTTATACACTTCATAATGGTTCAAGATTCCTAATCAGAAAAAGTTAGGTACATAAAGAGTTTTTGCAAAAGCAGCCACAAATGCAACGGAGAAGAAGAAAACAAAGTCTATCACGTTCACATCGGTGTTGATCTCATAGGTTTTTGAGCCTTGCATATGAGCAAACATGAACTTTTCTACAAGCATCCGTTAACAATGAATCTACGCAAACCAAACTTGTATAACAAAAGCGGCAAAGCAATCACACATTTGGGCCTAATGTCTAAACCAGGAGATGAGAGGAAAGAGAGGTATTCATGCAATGTTTCTTTGCTACGAAGGTTCATCATCTTGATGAATTCAAGAGTTGATTGTGTCACCACCGTTACTAAAGAACCAACATCTGATTCTGCACCAGCAACAACAAGCAGGAGCTCTCAAGTCTTAACTAGTTGAGGCAGCCAAATGGAGAAGTGGGCGGCGTGACATATAAAAAGTACATTACTCAAACATTTGACACTATATATAAAAAGTACACTACCGTTTACACACAGATTGAAATAAAGCAATGTCAAACAAAGTACAAAATACATTCATGCACTTTGGTACGAACACAGAGGACAGAGACACCAAACTTTTCTAGTACTATTAAGCTAAATTCGAGAAACGTGTAAAATCTGATGCCTGGAAACATTTTACATCATTACACAAACAATTATAATTGTTATCTCGGATCACTTTTCTTGAATTAAAGATTCTAAAACTGTTATTGCGTCTGGAAAATTACAATTTACAAGAAATAAAAACAACTGCAAGTACATCTAGTTATTCATAACACAAATTTACAAAGACAAATCATGCCAAAGCAATTATAATAAGCATCCTGCGAAACCTAATTTATAAAAATGGAAAAAACCTATCCCCTCTTTTTTTTACCAAAATGCATTGATTAATGCAGTGAAGGTGACTAAACCGGGGCTGATTATTCGATTGGATCGTGAGACCGACAACATATAAAATCAAAGCCCCGATGTAGTCACTTTCAATGCATTGATCGACGCAATAACTAGGTCAAAACACCGAGATCAAGCAAAAGGAGAGGGATTTGATTGATCATAGCTTTCGCAGAGGAAGAGAAAAGAAAAAGATAAGAGAGAGAGAAGGTTTTATATAGGAAGGTGAATTGAGAAAGAGAAAAGCGGCGGAAGACTAAGAAACCCTAATTGACTAATGGGCCGATATATGGGTACTGTCGGCCCAATTGGTTTTAATTTGATTATGATTTATTTTTAACAGAGTTTTTTGGGTTTACCGACAAATTTGCATTGCAACAAAACTACAACAAGGCTCGTCGTAAGCATGAGTGACGCATGGTATTGACGTAAGAGTGTGAGAATCCAGGTGTGATCTTTCATGTTTTCTAGTTTTGATGATGATTGATGACTAGCAATTTTTTTTACATTTCTACGACTGGGGGAAGTGGGAACAAAACTTAATTGTTCTTATCCCAAAATGTCATGTGTATTATCCGAACGAAATGAATTTATCTGACTTCAAAAAGAATGCAAAGAATAGTCAAATGAAATGTGGAGTAAATAACTTTAAAAAAAAAGCATAAATTGTTTCTAGAAATTGTTATGGAAATATCGTAAATCAAAAAAAAAAAAAATCAATGCAAAGAATAATAAATTGAGAATGAGAAGAAAGGGTGATGAAGGATGAAACAAAGGGATAGAGTTGCGTGTTCCTCTCTCCAAATCAGGCCGCCACTTTTTCCCTTCTTCTCCTCAATCTCACTCTTTCTACATATATAAATATAACGCTCATATAAACATAACCATAGACTCATATAGCTTTAGTCTCCTTTGATCCATCTATTGATTTAAATTCTCTGTTTGTATAATATCCGGAATCTGAATTTGATGGTGACAACGGGAATGCGTGTCGGTAAATACGAGCTAGGGAGGACACTCGGAGAGGGCAACTCTGCAAAAGTCAAGTACGCAACGGATACTGTTTCTGGCCAATCATTTGCCGTCAAGATCATCGACAAGTCTCGTATCACTCGTCTTAACGTCTCCTTTCAGGTTTCTTCTATTACCTCATCTCTCTCGATTTTCTCAATTTGATTACATTAATGGTGGATTCATAACTCTTAATCCATTCTTGATTGAATTTTTACAGATCAAGAGAGAGATTCGAACACTCAAAGTTTTAAAGCATCCAAACATTGTGAGGTTACATGAGGTAATTTAAGTAAATTGTTGCATAATTTACTTCTTCAGGAAATTACAAATTCTATCCAAAGATTTGGGGTTATCATTTGACTAATCAATTAGAATATTTTTGATGACGACTAAACATTAAACTTCTCAAAACATTTTTTGTTTAGATTGCGTAGAAATATGTATATTAAAAAGTTAACCGTCATTTTTTTGTTAATTAATATTAATTTTTGTTTCTGTTTTCTTTTGTGTGTGTGTGACGAGTCTTTAATTCATGACCACGCAAATTAAATTTGCCTTTTCATGTTGCTTATTAGCCCTACTAAACGTATACAAATAATTTAATTTCTTGTAGTTTTTAAAGTAATTTTTCTTCATGACGTCCATTAATTGGTGGACAAAAGATTTAGAACCATGACCAATTCAATTATTAGATAGGTCCCAAAAAATTGACCATTTGGGGGTAATGACGATATGCCAATTCAATCATCAACACAAATCGCAATGGCCCAATCTTAGTATTAAATTCCAATCTTTTTCATAACAGCTTTGATTAGTAGTATTTATTAACTTATTAATATATAGTAAAACTCGTTTTATACATTTCAATTACGTGAACCTACTTTTTTTTTTCAAGTCTTCCTTCATGGGTATTTTACGATTTACTTTTCTTGCAAGCAACCGATAAGGTTTTGGATGCTGATTCAACAGAGGCTTGGTCCACGTTCTTTCTTGACGTGGAAGTTTTCCTCATAACGTAGATCACTTTTTTGTTCTTCTTAGTTTAGTCAAGGCCTCAAGGGTTTCCTAATCCTTCAACAGATTTAATTTTAGTTTCCCTGATATATGCATATTCTTTTTGGTATACTTTGCAGGTCTTAGCTAGCAAAACCAAGATTTACATGGTCCTAGAATTAGTCACCGGAGGAGACTTATTTGATAGAATTGTAAGAATCCTATTAGCTTCGGTGACGGTTTTCTTAGTTAACAAAATGTTGGTTTCTACATACCAAAAGTTCTAGTCTTAAATATATGCTCTGATGTCTTAGGTCTCTAAAGGAAAGCTTCCAGAAATAGAAGGAAGAAAAATGTTTCAGCAGTTGATTGATGGAATAAGCTATTGTCATAACAAGGGCGTTTACCACAGGGATCTCAAGGTATATGTTTACAACTTTTATTGACTAATGAAAGCTTCAAACTTTGTATGTAGTGTTGACTATTAATTGACCACATGTTCTAATATCAAGTTTCCCGTTTTGCAGCTAGAGAATGTTCTTCTTGATGCAAAGGGGCACATTAAAATAACTGATTTTGGCCTTAGTGCTCTGCCTCAACATTTTAGGGTATTAACCAAATATCCTAAACCTATATACACAGCAGCAAAACATGTTCGAACTTTTATTTGGTTTTGACATGTATAGGAAGATGGATTGCTACATACTACTTGTGGTAGTCCTAATTACGTCGCGCCTGAGGTTCTAGCTAACGAAGGGTATGATGGTGCAGCATCAGATATATGGTCGTGTGGAGTAATCTTGTATGTTATTCTTACTGGATGTCTCCCTTTTGATGATACAAACCTCGCAGCTCTTTGCCGGAAGGTACTGCTTTTTTCTTTATTTGCTTCTTTTAGTATTTTTAGTTTATGTTTAATTAAACACACTCGACGCTATAATCTTTTTTTTCAGATATTCAAAGGAGATCCCCCAATACCTAGATGGATAACACCGGGTGCCAAAAACATGATCAAGAGAATGCTTGATCCAAATCCAGTCACGAGGATGACAATTGCAAATATAAAGGCCAATGATTGGTTCAAGCATGAATACACTCCTTCAACCTACGATGAGGATGACGATGCATACTCAATCCAAGAAGATGTAATAATCTGTTTCATCTCATCATGTTTGCAACGTTCCTATGAATTTGTATCAAGTGCATTGGCCTCACTCAAAGTCTTGTCTTTTTTGTTTTTTATGATGAAGGTATCTGAAGAAGAGAAGATTCACGATTCTCCAACCGTTATCAACGCCTTTCAGTTGATTGGAATGTCATCATATCTCGATCTCTCAGGTTTCTTTGAGAAAGAGGTAACCATGCAACATGTTTTTCCTTATTTACTCTGTTTCAAGATTGTCCTAAGCTTTGAATAAACGTTTGTTACTGATCAGAAAGCATCAGAGAGGCAGACAAGATTCACGTCAAATAGCTTAGCCACAGATTTGTTGGAGAAAATCGAAACGATCTTTACGGAGATGGGTTTTTCTTTACAGAAGAAACACGCAAGGGTGAGATCCTTTTGAATCTTTTTGCTCTTTTCTGCTACTTGAGGAGCTGTAAGTAATTAAAGTGGTTGGGGAACTGATGTTGCTTCAGATAAAAGCAATCAAAGAGGAAAGTATTGGAAAAGGGCAATGCGGTTTATCAGTAACTGCTGAGGTTTTTGAGATAAGCCCGTCCCTGAATGTGGTTGAACTAAGAAAATCACATGGTGATTCTTCTCTTTATAAACAGGTAATGTACTCTTCTTGTAACGTTAGTTAATCTTTGTGTCTATCTTTGTTCAATCTTGATCCAAAAATAACTTATGGCATTCGATTTATGTAGTTGTACGAGAGATTATTGAATGAAGTGGGCTCATCATCACAAGTACAGGAGCTTATAACGTAGCCAATAGCAAAGAAAAAAATGTCAGCCTATTCAAAATTTTGAATCGGGAGATCACTGGATTTAGATGTAAATATCAATTAGATTTTTGTGTATGCAGACAAAAAGCTCACAAGACTTATACTGTCTATACATTCTTGAAAATGTTTTGGTTTTTTTTTTGGAAACTCAAAGTCGATAATTTATAATATAGGACCTTGTTTTTTTGGTCCAAATTCCAAATATGTTGGATAATTCAATATATATATTATTACATGTAAAAGAAAAGTATATACTTAGTTTATATTTCTTAAAAATGTTTAAGACCAAGATTTTTCTAATGAATTTGATTTAGTTATCTTGAATTTATTGATATAATACAAGATTTTGGTGTTGAGGTTTTTTTTGTTTTTTGTCTAATTTTTTGTTTTTTTGTCTACAAAACATGATCGATTCTAAATGTGAAAAACATGATATTCTAAATATTGTTTTGTGATTGTTGACCAAAAAAAAAAAGTGTTTGTCATCATTTTCAATTTTATAAAAGAAATCAGGAATATTAAGTGATCTTTAGATAAAACATGTAATAAATCCATGTGACATTATAAATTGATCTCCGTCTATGTTTGTTCAATCTTGACCCAACATATAGCTTACTGTTTTTACTGGGTTGGTGCAGTTGTAGGAGATATTATTGATCCCTTGAATCATTAATGAATTGTGCACATCATCGCTAGTACAATAGTCGTAACGTATCCAGTAATAGATAACATAATTAGAATCTTGTTCAACGTAAGTCTAAAGGGAAGGTTTTCCGGGTGACACCATAGGTGATGTTCCAGTCAAGCTTTAATCTTTTCATCGATCGTTATACTTCTCAGATAACTAGTGACGTCGCACCACCGTTTGTATCGATCATCTTGGTGATTTAAACAATAAATGAGAATGTGATTAGAATTGCTACTACTACTACAGTATGGATTGTTTCATATGATTTGTAAAATGATTCCATGATATGCAACACAAGACAACCTTGTGTTCATAAAAAAGAAAAAAATTTAAACGTCTCCGAGTTAACCATAAAACTTTTGAATAATTCGTTATAAAACTTGTGAGTGAAGATTTTATCCTAACGATGATTACCTTCTTTATTGGTTAGGAGATTGTGTATGTCCTCACCTCAGGGCCGGGGACAGAGTGTAGTTGCACAATGTCAATGTGGACGACATTTTCAATTTTTTTTTTTTCTTTTTTCTTCCATCAAACGGCTCTATATATCTAAAAAGACAGACATGGTGGAGCTTCGTTGTCAAATCCTATTTTTTATTTATTTTTTATTATTATCGCAAAAAAAAAGAAAAAACAATAATAATATACACTCTGTTTTCAAATAAGCAAAAAAAGAAAGATTATACACTGACTCAACAATTCTCTCTTCTTTTTTTCTTTTCCGTTCGACGAGAGCTCTGCCGCGTAATCGTTCTCCGATCTTTTCCCTTCTTTTGTTTTCCCTTCAAATTAGGGTTTTGTTTTGGAGTGCGGTAAAAGGGTTTCTGGGTTTTGCTCTCTTAGGGCTCGTCGAGTTGAAAAGGAGGAGAAAAAGTTCCGTTTTTAAAAAAAAAAATAAATCGCCGGAATTTGAAATTCTCCGGCAGGTATGGCGTCTGACCTTCCGATGAGCCCTCATTTGGAGCAGATTCACGGAGAAATCCGTGACCATTTCCGAGCACTCGCGTATGCCTTTTTCTCCCTTACTAATAATCTCTTCAATTTCTATATATATATATATATATATATATATATATATATTTCTAACTGTAGAGAATTTACAATCCTTGGAGATTTTTCTCTAAACGAGAGATTCAATTCAACATCTATTTTTGCAGGAATGGGTTTCAAAGGTTGGATAAGATTAAGGATTCAAGCAGACAGAGCAAGCAACTTGAAGAACTTGCTGACAAGATGAGAGAGTGTAAAAGGCAAGTCTTGAAAGTTTATATATGTTTCGCCTAGTGGGATATTTGAGATTGATGAGATGCGTAATCATGAGTAGAATAGAGTTTTCAATTTTTTTTTTGTGATCAAGGACTATTTTGAAATCTTTGTGTTTTTAAGAATCTATAGTTATCTAATGATGATGTAATGTGCTTTACGTTTAGGTTGGTGAAGGAGTTTGATCGTGAACTTAAAGATGGTGAAGCTCGAAACTCTCCTGAAGTAAATAAGCAATTGAATGATGAGAAACAATCTATGGTGCGTTTTACTTCTTATTACTTGTAATAAGTGATATGTGTACTTACAAGATCTGCTTGTTGATATTTCCTTTGATCTATGTGACAGATTAAGGAACTCAACTCTTATGTTGCACTAAGAAAAACGTAAGTATGCCCACATCCAAGGAGCTGCATTGTTCTGTACCTATATTTGATGTTCTCATATACCAATCAGTATGTGTTTAATATACTTGTCATTTGTTGTGTTGCTACAGGTACTTGAATACACTTGGCAACAAGAAAGTTGAACTTTTCGATACGGGAGCTGGAGTCAGCGGTGAACCCACAGCTGAAGAAAATGTCCAAATGGCTTCATGTGAGTCCGTCTAAATACTTCATCTATTCAGTTGATTTTCTTCTTCAACCAGAAAAACTCCCAAAATTGACATATTCGAAGCTTAAACTGCTTATATTAGAGTATAGAAGAAGATAGTTAATCGTGTACTATGGGCTAATGCTCTGGCATCATTTGATGTGTTTCAGTAGTGGAGGGTAATTCATGACTATAATTGTTACCTTTTTCACCTTTTAATGGTTTTACCTTGGTAGTTTGATGTGTCAATAAGTTTTTAGTAGATGGTAATAAGGGACTGAATTCCTGTTATCTTTTGGCTTACATGATATCTAGATTGAAGTGTGTGCCAAGAATAATTGTCTTTGAAGAACTATCCTGTGGAAAAATGTGGACCATTATGTTATGATTCTAATTTTATCGTTTATATAGCAATGTCAAACCAAGAGCTTGTCGATGCTGGGATGAAAAGGATGGACGAGACCGACCAGGCTATTGAACGCTCTAAACAGGTAAGTTAGAGTAAGACGTGTATACTACTCGGTCTATAATGCTATATCTCTAGTAACATCCGGTGTTTCTTTCCAGGTTGTGCATCAGACAATCGAAGTTGGCACTCAAACTGCATCCACTTTAAAGGGACAGGTAACAACAAAGCATTCACCACCTCTCTTCCTGATATTCTTATGTGGCGCCGTACTGTCCCAAATACGCTGACCTATTAAATTTCAGACGGATCAAATGGGCCGCGTTGTGAACGACCTAGACACAATTCAGTTCTCTATCAAGAAAGCCTCGCAGCTAGTGAAAGAGATAGGAAGACAGGTTTGTATAAACTCTCATAGGACTTTCATATACTCATACACCGCAATAAGATAAATTGTAAACTCTCATAGGACTTTCATATACTCATACACCGCAAAAGATAAATTGGTGTCTAATTTACATCACTGTTCCCTTTTAACCCCAATTATGTCCTGTCTCAGGTAGCTACCGATAAATGCATAATGGCGTTCCTGTTTCTGATTGTCTGTGGTGTTATAGCCGTAATCGTTGTGAAGGTAATCACCATTGGACTCTACAATTTTTGTCATAATGGCCCAAATAAAGTTATGTTATTATTATAGCCGTAATCGTTCCAAGTTTTAACTCTGCTTAGAAAAAAAAAACAGATCGTGAACCCAAACAACAAAGACATCAGAGACATCCCTGGACTAGCTCCTCCAGCGCAATCAAGAAAGCTCTTGTACTTCAGAGAATAGCTGTTTAGCAGGGGCGAGAGGGAAGGTTTCGTGCATATTACGCTTTCTGTTGCGTTTGTGTCCATGAAAGGGGGTTGGTTGTTCATGTCATTTGAATCTGAGCTTTGATTAGAGTTTTGTAGAATATATCATCATTCTTTTATTATTTATGACCATGTTGTATAATATATAACAAGTTCAATATAATTTTATACGATCCATAATGTCTTATTTGTTCTCCATCTTTTTTTCTCAACAGTTTCATGATCCACCAATTTTGTATACTTTTATGAAAAAATTTATATAAATAGGAATGAGAACAGATCCAGGGCCACACTCAGAACTGTTTGCATCATAATGGCTGGTCTCTGGAGCTAATGCATCTAGTGAACACATTTATAACATTGAGAGACCCCTACAAATAATTCTGCCATTCGCGTTTCCTTTTTTAAGACTAACATTGTTAAGTAATCCGAGGTAAATTCTATTTGTAAAATGTTTGGGTTCCAAAGGAGATAATGTCTTTCACCTGATAAGTGAAACAATATAAGGGGGTCATTCTTAGACGGCAGTGTGGGTTCCAAGCTGTGTCCGCCCGATATGTGACAACCGCGACGTTATCAGAGGGGCTTCTTCATCGTTAAGCTCCAATCCTCTGGGGCTCCCCCCATCTGACGAATTCTTCTCCTTCCAGTCCTGCACAGTTATTTGGACCAAATCCATATGAATGCATACATATAGGCGATGCTCTCGCTATCTCTTAATTCTAATGGTTGGTTTTTACTTCCTTAAAATCGAATGTTTGAATCTGAATCCAAAACTAAAATAATTGATCCAAAAGACAGAACCAAATCTTAATATGGTCAAAATAAGCACATCTAATTTTTTTTTTTCCCAAAATGATGGATAAAATTTGATTGAAAACCTTTGTCTGAAACCGTTCAAACCGAACCACAGAGGATTAGGGTTTACTTTGGTGACTATAGTTTGTAAACCGACAAACCGAACTGGACCTGGATTGAACATCCCTTCTTACTTTTCTTAGCTAGTGAATGAATATGTAAAATTCAATTTACAATGTAATGTACCTTCGTGATTCGATCAGGGAGGCTGTCCGTGCTTGGTGGAATTGCTTTTACATCCTTGATTTTTATGTAATTGTACATTACAACACCACAGAGCGCTGTGCCAAACACATGATAAGAAGAATATAGTTAACCAATGCACAACATTTAGAGCTTTATCCAATTAGATATTGGGATGGAAAGAAACAAACCTATAGCATATCCAGTAATGTTCAGCCCAGTGATTGTTGATTCAGGAAATATGACAGTGGAGAGGGCTATGAGAATCCAGTCTTTCAAAACCCCAGCAACCCGGATGGTTACAGCGCCTGTTCTTCCGATTACTAAGAATATGGAGAAGTTTAAGGCAAGTGCGCAGAGAGCGTTTGAGAAAAAGATCCAGAAGTTGAATTGGATCTGCGTGACATCTATATTTGGTTTCTCCAGTACATACCAAGGCAATGACAGGAAAACAAAGCTGCACAAAAAAAGGAAAAATTTGCAAGTTTAATGCGCAGTAGAATAGATTCTTGCATTTACCAAGAAATAATACATGATGTTGAAAAACATGAAACTCTGTACAACATAAGACAAACAAGAACAAGAGATCACATCAAGTTAACAAAGTTTTCATCTCAAGCCAATTTTCAAATAAGAAAGCTTTGAGATATGCTAGGTTTCTACTGCGTACCTGCATGGAGCTATATAGTATAAGCTGGTGACTGGATTCAATGTCAAGCCCTTCTTTTGTAGAAGAACTTGAGTTAGCACCAGTCTAAGTGCTTCAGCAAAGATTCCCATGACCTGGTAGACTGTGCCGATTACATTGAAATTAATTTCGCCATAGGATGATACTACAACTCCAACACTGACTAGCACCATGTTCATGAACACATCACACCTTGCTTTGTCCGTGCCACAGACAACGGCCATGAGAAATGTTGCTACCGGCACTGTCATTATATATTGGCGTGTTAAAAAGCTTCACAACATATTCAACGATTCATATACTAATATAGGGTTTGAGCCAAAAAGGAAGTTGTGTATTGACATACTTAGTGCTTTGAGCATCTGTATGAAGGCAACTGAAATGTGCAAATATGCAGTATTTCCGAACCTGTAAAAAGGAGTAAACAGAATACTTAAGAGACAATTTAGACATCAGGTATGACAAGCACCGGAAAATTCAGAATTTGAAATAGACAGTATTACTAGGACAGAGAGCATCGATAAACCTAATATGTCCCACTGTACAAGGAACAAAGGCTTACCAGAGGCTGGATGCAAAGAATGCGCTTATAGGTACCACACAGGTCACATATCTGGAGTTGAAGAAAATATGTTAAAAAGGAGAAAGATGATAGAAACAACGTATATGCCAAAAAAGGTGGCTTACATTTCGAAAGTCATTTTAACAGGAGAGACAACCTACATCAAAAAAGAAGAAACTCATCACTTAACTATTTATAAGGACTCGAAGAGTCATAAAGAAGGTCAAATATGCCAAATAAGAACTCCTCATAAGATGAACATGAAGCATATTAATTTCGCCAATGGAAGTGTAACTGTAAACGCTGAGAGTTTAGTATGTACCTTGAAAACCCGAATAAGAAGGAAGGCCACAAATCCAGAAAATCCCATATGGATCATAGTCAATGTTATAGGAAGTGGAAAATTGAAGTATTTTGGAGATAGAACCCACTGCGTAAGAAGTCCAAAAACAATACAATAGAAAGTAAAGTCAGGATACCAAAACAAAAGCAACAAAATAGAAAGTATAGTCACTAACAAAGACTATGAATAAGAACAAGCCAGAGACAAAGGTCTCCGGTTTCATCTCATATACACACAAGATTAGATTCAAACCTCAATTCTAAATTCTAGTTACAGAGATACAACCTATAGCATGCAAAAACAAAATCCAACAGCTGCATATCCTATATGAAGATCTGCATAAACACTATGTTACAGAGAGTAAAGTAGGGCTCAGCAAAAATCACCTTGTTGTAGAGTATAACTCCAGAAGAGAGTATAATGTAGATCAGTAAGTAGATATAGGTTAGTACAAGCGACTTGTTTATCATCTTAGCCATATCTTCTTCTTCCTCTCTCCACTTCTCAAAGCAAAAAGCCTAAGAAAAACCACCGCCAGAAGATAGTCACAACGATATAGGGAAGTGTCCCACAACACGCAACAGAAGATTCTGAGATTCCATAGACGAAATCTGAAATTTCCAAAAACAAATCAAACTTGAGATTTCTTAACTAAGAACACCAAATCGAGGATTTGAAGCTACTCAGACGCAAAAAAAAAAACCCCAAAAAAATCCTAAATCAGTAACGAGAAATCTGAGAGATCGTAACCAGATCCGGAGAAGGAATACCTCGAAATGAGAAGCCGAAATGCGAATCTCGGCTTTGGAGAAGAAAAAAACGTGTGAATCTATCTTAGTTTAAGAGGGGATCAAGATACGAAGAAAACTTTTTTTCCTATAACTCCAACCCCAAGAATGTTTCCGATAAGAGTAAGAGTGAAGAAGAAGAAGAAGAAGAAGAAGAAGAAGAAGAAGATGATACAATGCGTCAGAGCCTTCGATGGCGAATCAATGATGAAGCAGGTGAAGATTTAGGCAGGGAGAGAGACGGTAGAAGTGTGAGTCAGAGCTTTTTGCTGCTACTGTGTGTTTGTGTATACTGTATAATGCTCTCTCTCTCTCTCTCTCTCTCTCTCTCAAGAAAAAAAATTGAAAATAATGGAGATATTAAACGACGGTGGAGATGAAGGTTCAAACACGTAAATCTTATATCTAACGGCTATGGTTTTATGTCCTTGACGGGTGACTTACTTCAACCTTTTTTTTTTTTTTTTTTTTCAGTTTAGTTATGATATATTTAGATTTAATGATGGGCCCATTATGTTTTCCAAACCTATCCTAATCACAATAAAATAAAATTTATTATTTTTTTATAACACGAAATCTGTTAGATAACACATATAACTAATGCAAACTAGCCCTGGGACGGATCCGGATATCCGGTGTTTTTGGAGGTATCCGGATCCGTATCCGAATCCGGCGGATATGTAGTTGTGATCTCCGAATCCGGATCCAGCCACTCCAGATATCCGGCCATCGGATCTCCGGCCAAATACTCGGATACCCGCGGATACCCAGATATTCGATATGGTTTTTTCCTTTCTGTTCTCTTCCTCAAAAGAAACCCTAGCACAACAGATCTTCAGTCTCCTCTCGCCAGGTCTTCAAGGCTCTTCTCCGTCGGATCTTAAATATCACTTCTAAGGTGGTTTTCGATCTTGTTTCAGCGAAACCAGAGGAAAAGAAGAGAAAGAACTCTAAGAAACTATAGATATGATAGAGGATAAAGGAAAGTTGGTGGTGGAGGAGCAATAGAGCCGAAATCAAAAACAAAGAACTGAACCGATGAAGAGGATGGCACCATCTCCTATGTTGTCGTCGTGGCCGTCGTGAAAGTGAAGAGAGAGGTTTTTTTTTCTTTTGTCGAAAGAATGTGGCTCATCAATTGATGAATTAGGGTTTGTGTAATTGTTAGCTTATTGGATTTGGTCCAATACATTAGATACTAAATTTAAAAGTCCAATAACTAAAGCCCAAATCCAATATATTATGCAATAGAACCGGATCCGGATATCCGGTTTAATTTTTTATTGATATCCGAATCCGTATCCGGATCCGGTCGGATACACAAATTCAATATCCGAATCCGGATCCGCCCTTCCCGAATATCCGGTTTTTCGGATTGGATCCGGATTCGGAGCCGGATATCCGCCAGATCCGGATATTTGGTCCTAGGCCTAATGCAAACTGTAGATTCAAATTCTTAAATACCATTTCGTAAATTAGATAAATATTATTTCATGAAAATATTACTTAATGATGTTTATAAAACTTGTTAATTGTAAATTAGTCTGGTTTCATGTGTTTTTTCTTCTCGCAAATTTAATCTCCGTAAGTTTTTTTGTTGTTGTTATACTTATGCATAACCATCATACAATTTTTGCTCATTATATATTTTTTTAGAAAAAAAGATTAACATTTATTTCTTGGTAAGCATCTCCTTGGTAAAGCACCTTCTCTTGCGGATGATACAAACATAGAGATTAGAAGTAGAAACATATCATTATAATATCTAGAAATGTAGCAGAACACACCATCTCAGTAAAATGTAGCATTAGAATTTAGTAATGAGTGTTAATCTTCCTACACGAAACATAAAATATGATAATTTAGAGACATACACAGGTCTTGAAAAAGTGAGACTTTAAATGAAGAATTAATGAGATAAAGGTCCCACAAATAAAGGAAATGAGATGAAATTGGATATTTTGATCAATAGGACGGACCTAGTTCCTATGCGGAGAAGGGTTCAAAAGAGGTTCAAGGTTCTTCACCACGGTGCCCATGTCTGGTCTACAACTTGATTCTTGATGCACACAGAATGCAGCCAACGCGGCCAGCTGCATCAAGACATCGCACCATATCAATATAGTATAGCAAATACAATCAGACTCACGATCATGGATATGGACCAAAACTATATTTTGTTTTTTCTTTTTGGCATTTGCAAAGAAAAAGTAAGAACAAAACTTTGGTTTTACTGTCAGCAGATAAATTAAGTCTTCTGAGTGTACACTAAGTTAATTCTTTAATGTAGCAATGAAACAATAAGAGGAAAAATCAATGCTATTGGATGAAGTACCTTGGCAACAGCTTCGGGAGGGTACTCTCCGAGTATTCTTGGATCAACGCATTGCTCCACTTTGTCTTTGCTTAGTTTAGGGGTTACCTAACATAACACAGTCAGATTTCATTAAGTCAGCCAGATTTTATTAAGTCAGCCGTAACGTTTGGCTGAGTCTACGGCTGACTTATGCTCTAAGTCATCCGTTCGCTCTTACTCAAACGTTTTTTACATAAATCAGCCCCAACATACCATAACACAGCCGTCATTACCTCTGTAAAAGCGTTACGGCTGAGTTATTTAATACACGTCAGCGATTTTTAACGTGGTGTATGACGTGGCAATGCCATTATTGTAATTACGTTTTTTCCTGTAACATAAAACAAGGACACGCTGAGTATTTTGAAAATACCCGAAATATCCTAGTAATAAAAAAAGATTTGTTGGTTCTGGTAATATTACCTAATTTGGACTACATCTGAGTATAGGGGATATCTAATTTGGACATTACTCAGGAGCCATATAGCCAAAATTGTCTCGAAATACCATGGCATTATTATTTGAGTGAAATCTAGTAGTCGCCACGTCAGGCAGATCAAAATCACCGATTTTGGCAACATTATCATCAAACAGAAATACGTTGCTGGATGTGATGCCGTGGTGGATGATAGCCCGGTGGTTAACTTTCTCATGCAAGTACTCAAGTCCTCTGGCTGCACCAACAGCGATTTTGACTCTTTGTTGCCACGTCAAACAGGGCCTCGTTGTGCTCTTTGGACACTTTTTCTGCCTACAGCAAACAGACACGTACGACCACGTACATTTCATTAATTAGTTTCCTCCTTCCGTATCTTAGTTTCTAAATGTTTCAAGTATTTAGTGTCTGATCCGTATCTGGTCACCATGAAGAACATCATGAAGAGTGTAATATCCGCGAACCAGAATCCTGGTTTAGGGGATGCATCGGTCGATACAAGGTGGTTCTCGCGGACGAGTTTAAGTTAAACGTTGCGTATTGGGGTTAGAAAAACCCTGGAATCGCTTATAAAAGCAGAAACTCGAGGGTTTGACCGAGTTTGGCCGTTTCTAGAGAAAAAGAAAGAGAGACAGAGTTTTGTGAGTGTTCTTGAGAGTTCTTGGAGATTTGAGGCTGTTCCTGTAGAGATCTGTAGCTGGGATCATTGTAGGAGCTTCCTAGGAGCGTGTATCTTCTTGTTGGTGGTTCAAAATCTTCTTTGGCAAAGGTGAGTGCATGACCATGGCTTATCTAAGCTTGAGATTTCTCTGATCTGCTTGTTTATGTGTTATATGGCTTGTTTAGAACGTTGTTGAGTCGTGTGAGGCTTTGGAAAGCTTTTTGTGGCATTGGTGGTTTAGGGACGAAGATCCGGCGAGCAGCTTCGGGGAAAAACGATGCTCGACATGTGCATCAGTCGATGCACTTTGTGTGTTGGTCATTGCAATGCAAGGACGGTGCGGTTTGACCTAGGAGCATCGGTCGATGCAATGTGGGGTGTCGGTCGATGCCATGTGGAGGCGTCGGTCGATGCAACTAGGGATTTCGTGCAATGTCGAGCATGCGTAGGTCGATGCAGTGTGAGTGTCGGTCGATGCAAGTGAACCTTGTATCGGTCGATGCAAACTTGTGTCAGTCGATGCGTACCCAGTTGGTGTGGGTCGATGCAGATGTCTGGTTTGTTGTTTGGTTATTGATTGTTGTTTGATGGTTAGAGATATCTCTATTGCTTGTGTGTATAACCCAGTAGTTGGAAGGATTGCCTCACTGAGTGTTTATAAAATACTCATGCATCTCATATGTGTTGTGGTGCAGGTAAAGGCAAAGTGTGATCGTGGAATCAAGGCGATGAAGAGGAGGATGTTCTAGTGTCTCGTTGATTGTGATCTAACTTCTGTTAGGTTGTTAGAGATTTAGAGCATTGCTAGGTAGTTGGATTATTATTGATATTTGTTTATCTATTTTAACATTTTTGGAGTACATTTTTGTGTCATCCTCTCTTATCTTTATATCCAAACAAGTCCCAACTAAATTCTCTACAATTCTTACAACCAAACATAATGATTTCCTTATTTGATAATATTAATTTCCTAAAATCTATCTACCTAATTTAAAGCAATATGTTAGATTAAAATATAATTCTCATTTCACTTTTATTTAATTATTTAAATTACTATTTAATACATAAAGTTAATAAATTTTAGATTTTTTTCCAGCATATGATGTGATTTGAATTTTTATAAACGGATATATATTTTAAAAATTGTTTTAGGATTTTTGTAACCAAACAAGTATATTCAGATATAGATTATTTTACATTTGAGTTATTGTAATATATAATGAATATCTATCTTAATCTTTTTGGAGTACATTTTTGTGTCATCCTCTATATGTTATCTGGATTTCCACAACATACCCTTAGGTTTAGACAATTAATCAAAGCTTATTAAGGTTATTTGTATGATCCTAAATGTCGGGTCGGTTTTAATTCTCAAATTAAAATCCGATTGCACTAATCAGATCTTTTTTAGTTATAAAAGAAAAATAAGGTAAACATGGAATTTTACAAATAAAGGAAGAAGATAATATCTACGATGATGTGAATAACAAAACTGTTTTCAAATGATAGAAGATACAATTAATAGATTATGATAAATAAGGTAAGATGATTTCATTTTCCAATTATAAGATCTTCTCACAAAACATAAAAACACACTCATTAAAACATAGGATATTAGAAGCATATTCCGAATATAGTTTCCCGAAATTTTCATTTTGAAATCAAATCAAAATCTTCTAAACTTGCTCATCACGATTTTTGCGAATCCTAAATGAAAAACCCTACAATCTTAACTATACACTATAAATACTCTTCCTTCACTTCACCTTCAAGCACCAAACTCTTCCACTCTTCTCTTAAGCGTAGGAGTGTCAAAATGATTAACTCAACTCAAATCAACTCATTACCTAATGAGTTTAGAGTAAATGAGTTCATGGATTAACCCAACTCATTTAAACAAATGAGCTGGGTTAATCCATGAACTCATTTAATTTGATGAGTTAAATGGTTAAATGAGTTCTAAATGAGTTTGTTTAGATGAAGTTCTGAAACTTGTTTGTAAATTCTTCAGAGTCTATCCATATGATTCTCTCTCTGCCTCCTCTATTTTTTAAAGAATGATCTACACACACACTTCAGAGTCTACCCATATGATCCTTGATTATGCTAAGTTATAAGATTATCATATGAGCAAATCAATTCAACAATGGCCAGAAACTCACATTTGCAATCAAAATGGTGGAAATAGACAAGAAAGAGTTTGAATAAGATGTACTCAAAACAAAATTTGACAGAAATAAAATAAACCGAAAGACGTCTAGTTGGATAAACGATCTAACAGCAGATAAAGATTCTGTCTTGAGGATCTCACTTCTTTTTGGGATCACCAGCCTTTGTCTGCAGACATTGAACAAAAACCATTCTTAAGGATTCAATCACAATTTTTAAAAAGGGAAAACAAGATATTAAACATTTAGAAACCAGTAGACTCACCTTCTTAACACCACGGATCTTCTTAGCCCAGTTCTTTTCCACCAGAAGTTGGGTTTTCCCGAATAACAACTATCTCATCTTTCTCATCTACATCATACAAACCAGTTTATAAGAAGCAAGACAGCAAAATGGCATCAAAATGACAACTCTACATATACGAGCATAGTACACAAGTTTGTCTCATACCTTCATCTTTAGTCGGATAACCATATAGCCAAGAACGAGTACACAATAAAGCTTGGACATTGCTAGGAAGGAGACGACTTCGATACTTATTTATTACGTGAGCACCAATGCTAAAAGAGGACTCAGAAGCAATGGTTGTAATGGGGATACTAAGCACGTCCATTGCCATGTATGTTAGGGCACCAAAACGATGTCTATTTTCTCTCCAATACTGCAAAACATTCAAACTGGGATGACTTTTCATATCTAATTTTGGGTCCTCCAAATACATTCTTAACGCTGACTTTCCTTCTTCAACTTCTGGAACATCATCTAAGTCGAATAAATCCTGTACCATATGAAAAGTTATATCAACAAGACAACAACTCCAAGTCACAATCTCAAATTTAATAGAAGTCAGATCATTATGAGAAACTTACATCTAGCACATGATCATCCAAATTCTCACTTCCTCGTTCTGAAACACGAGAATTTGTTCTTGCAGAACTCACAACAGGGCTCAAAGGAAACACTTTTCTATATTCTTCAAAAAGCTTTATAAGCTTACTTTCAAGGAAATCTATCTTTTGTTGTGAAGTGGATGGATCAAGCTCATCATAACAACGCTTCAGAAGTTTAAATTTCATCCTAGGATCCAAAACAGCCCCCATTGCAAGAATAACACTATATTCTTCCCAGTATTTATCAAATCTCATCCTCATTTTATAAATCATCTCTCGAATTGCCCTGTCTTCGTTGTATTGGTGCACTTCCAGCAAACACTGAATCTTCCAAACATGTCCAAAATATAAATTTGAAGTTAAGTAGCTTCTCCCAGACATCAAAGTAGTAATCTTGTAAAATGGCATCAGAATCTCATGAATAGCCTTTGCTCTTTTCCATTCTTCACTTGAGGGACAATGCTTGTAGTTTTTATCAACTATCTTAAATCTATTCAATGCACGCTGATACTTCAAAGCTTTTGTAAGCATCAGATATGTTGAGTTCCATATCGTTTGTACATCTAAAGATAGAACCACTTCACCTTCACCTTCTACACATTCTGCAAGCGCAATTCTCCTAGATGTTGAACCTTTAATATACTTAACAGTCTCTCTGATCTTAGACAATGCATCATCAATCACAAGCAAACCATTTTGAACAATACGGTTTAAGATATGTGCACAACACCGCACATGAAAAAACTCTCCTCTACACAACAAATTATCATCCAGATTAAGACGATCTCTCAATATATCTTGCAAACAATCGTTGGCTTTAGCATTATCCAAAGTAAGCGTAAAAACTTTCTTTTCTATTCCCCACTCTTTTAAACATTCATAGATCCTACTAGCTAAAGCATCACCTGTGTGGGGAGGAAGAATGTCACAGAACGCCAAAATTTTGCTATTCAATACCCACTTTGCATCTCCACCAAGTGAACTCCAACAATCAGAAGTCAAACATATTCTACTAGGAATCTTTTCTAGCTGAGACTTTAGAATCTGTTTTTCCTTTTCCCAAGTTCTAACCACATCAACTGCAGCAGTGTTCCTAGTATAAAACTTATAGTCTGGGTTCATGTAATGAATGTAATCCCTCAACTCTTCATATTCGACACAAAGAAAAGGAAGATCATGTCTAATAATCACTCGACTAAACTTTTCCCTAGCAACTGCATGATCAATCTTTGCTCTTTTCCTTTCAACCCCCATTGAACATTTATCTTTATGGCGAATCAGATTAGATGTTCCAGTAGTGGGCAACATCAAATAATTCTTTGAGCAGTTCTGACAATATGCTCTCTTATCACCATTCTCTTCCTCTTCTAGTGTAAAGTAATTCCATACATCTGATGTCCTACTTCTTTTACGAGAAACACTTACCAGGCTTTTAGATTGTGATGTATCCATTGATGTTTGCCCACCATCTCCACTACGAGTATATACATCTTGACTGTCCATTGATATAGAAAAAATAAACAAAAGTGTTTTAGTCCATAAACAAAAGTGTTTTAGTCCATAGTCTATGGAGCATAGAAGATATAACCAGAACCACACCATCAAAACATAACCAGAACTATGTATCATATTGCGGCAAAAGATGAATGCGGCAAGAGGTGATACATAAAAAACCCAATTTTGATGATACAAGAGATCGATTGCCGAACTATGAACAAACAAAAAAACAATTTTCTAAACAAAACCCACCTTAGGGAACTATGAGCTATGACCAACGTTTCCACCTCCATAAACCAAATCAAACAAAAACAATTGATACACGACAAACCATAAACTAAGAAAACAACACCCATGAACACATACACAATCAAGATAACGAGAACAATCATGAACCCATATACGAACATGAAAACAATCATGAACAATCATGAACAATAATAAAAACAATCATGAACCCAGATACTTAAAAACAAAACCCAGAAAAAATTAACTTAAACCCAGCAAAATACGAACATGAAAAGCTTAAGGAAGGATTGAAGCGAACCTGAGAGGGTTGGAGAAGAAAGAAGCTCAATTATAACATGGGTTGAAGCGACCTTAAGCTAGATGATTGAAAAGTCTATGATTTTTACTCAAACGCTTCTGAATCAAATTTGATTTTTATAGGATCAAAATCACGATGAAGCTGTTAATTTGGGGGAAAAGATCGGTTTACACATTTTGACCGGTTTAGTGGTTTTAGTAATTTTGAGTGGTTTTTGTAATTTTGACCGGTTTAAGCATTTGATGGATTAAATGGTTAACCATTACCCATTATAACATAACTCAATTGATCCATTAAACCATTTGACCCACTAACTCAATTTATTCATGAAATCATTAGGATCATTTTTTTAAAATCATTAGGGTCCATGGGTTGAGTTGAGTTGTTGTGATCCATAAAATTTGACCCATTTTGACATCCATACTTAAGCGAAAGCAACTAAACTATGACTTTCATTCACCTCACCTAAAATCACCAAGCTCGACACCCTTATTCCAAAGCACAAGCAAACAAATTAATTATGACATCTCTAATGGTTTGTTTTCTTATACATCTACTCATATGATATTGTGTTATATGAAGTTCTTCTATATGTCGTATTAAATATGTCTTATTTTTTAAAAAATTGCAGGTGACTCATTTTCAAAGTGGGTGTTGAAAAAGAGAACAAGTCAGATCATATATTACCAAGCAAACTTCAATATTTATTTAAGTTATTTCATTGATAGATACAGAAAACTATATACTTATATGAGTTTGTTTCTAACCTTTGTCTAGATTGATTGCTAATGCCTTAGCTTCTTCCTTTTTTTTTGGATCATAAAGCTTCACCTACGAAGCAAAACATATGTATATGTATATGAAATTGTGAGATCTAAATTCATTAAACAACCCAAATCTTGCCCTTATTTTCTTCCATACATAAAATCCTGTAAGAATTTTTTTGTTGGCAAACTAATTAATTTGTTGAAGTCTTAACAAAACTGAATACATAATCAATAGGTTTACTCTTACAACATTTGGCTGTCCAAGTAACAACAAAAAAAAGACACATAGGTTATCGATTTCAAATCTATAAATTGGTTAATCATTATCGATCTCAAAACAATCCAGTTCGTAATAGCTATGTTATTGGTGCAATTCATTATAACATGCCATATGTAAATCGATCCAGTAAGTGGTCTTTTGTATTGGTAACTATCAAACAGAAGATACCCAATAAAGCAAAACCATCAACTATTCTTATCTGTGCCAATACAAACAAGAAAGAAACTTGATCTATTTATAATATATACTTTAGATAACACAAATTATTAATTACTTTGAGAACACACACATATATAACAATGTAACATTTATATTAAAACTCAAAGATACTTGATCTATTTATAATATATTCAAAAGATTTTTTTTTAAATTGCCATGTGGTGTACCACGGGGTCAAACCTAGTTGGATTATTATTTATTGGTTCAATGGTATCGTTTTATGTTATCCGCTGTTGTATGATTGTGGTTAGGTGACTAGTGGGTATGGGACCACTACGTTAGATTACTACTATTATTATTATTCTATTGTTTAAAAAAAAATGGGTCGACTTGTTTCAAAGAGATCCATTAGGGGCAAATTCATACGCAAGAGCAGGGAGAGGGCCATCAACACAATAACCGATAAGTGCAACATCATTATCGTGTTGGAATCTTGAAACCATTGATACCTGTTAGCATTTTCTATATCATTAAAAAGAACATTTCCAAGGGATTGGTTTTTTATGCTGGATCATTTAAACAAATTAAACGATCTATATACACTTTATAAAATGTACGTGGGAAAAAGAAATACTTCATCTGTCTGCTTACTAGGGTCATCAAGTTTCTTGATGGTAGCAGCTTTAGGGATTTTAAGAACACCGTAAAACAGTTTTCCATCTGAACCTGCAATTGATGCCTTTGAACTATATTTATCGGTTAATATTTTCAACTCATCTACTGAAATGGATGGTACTGCAATAGACGGTTTTTGAACTACTGGCTGGTTCTGTTAGAGTCGCACATCGGAAGAAAACTAAATCCTTGAGCAATATATATAGTGTGAGGCAAACCTCCTTCTTTGAGCTAGCTTTTGGGAATGAGTTAGCCCATTAGTAAAAGGTTCATGAGTGAATCTGCTCTTTGATGGTGGTGGCGTCCATTGTAACCTTTAAAACAATTAAAACCACATTAACTTAGAAGTTAAAAAGATCGACACAAAGAAAAACACAATTGATGAAATAGGTGAGCTACCTGCTGGTTTGTGCGCTGGCCTTGGTCCCGTGTCAGCAGCGTTACGGAACCCACATCAACAAAATAAGCTCATTACACTCTCTGATAAAGGGTCAGACTCTATTGGTATAGTTTGCCGGTACTTCGAGAGACTCCTTCTTAGTTAATCTTATTATATGTTCAATGTCTGCCAATATAATATAGGGTACAAACCAGAAAACCCTAAAGAGAATTTAAGGAATGCTCTAAAACATCCCATAAAACCTTACTAACAATATAGAAATATTCTAAACCGTGTACTTGACTCTCACACGAACTAAAAAATAAAGTGTATGCAGGAGACAAACAAACGGTTATATATAAAAAAAACACTGTCTTGAAAAGTGGGACTCGAAATGAGATAAGGTGTCCCCGAAATTTCACAAATTTATAACAAAATGAATATAACACATTAATTGATTAATCATCAAGAAGAAGATGAGATGGGCCGGGGATTAATTGAATATTTAATCAGTAGGGGTTCCTATGTGGATTCTGAGGAGCAGGAGGAGGATTTAAAAGAGGTTCAAGTGCTTTCACCACAATGCTCATGTCTGGTTTAAAATCTGGATCAATACGCACACAGAGTGCAGCCACCGCGGCTAGCTGACCATTATATCGCACCATATTCATATATAACAAATAAAATCAGACTCATGAAATGTTTTAGTTGTCATACAGAGATGAATGTGGACAAGATAACTATCGCTTGTTTTCTTTGGCATTTGCAAGAAAAAGGTAAGAATTGAACTTTGATTCTAATGTTAGCAGATAAATTAGTCTTCTATATTCTAAGCTAGAGAAATTCTTTAATGCTGCAATGAAACAATAAGAGGAAAAATCAATGTTACTGGATTAAGTACCTTGGCAACAGCTTCGGAAGGGTACTCTCCGAGTAGACTTGGATCAACGCATTGCTCCACTTTGTCTTTGCTTAGTTTAGGGGTTGCCTAAGACAACACACAACATCTTTATCATTATTCAACATATATATTTCATTTCTCTGCTAATTAATCTTTTCCCACAAAATTTAGCTTTGTTGTTTTAACAAACTAAGTTTCAAAATTATAGGCCAAAAATGTTTTCTTTGAGGTTTTTGTATTTGTTGTAGTTTTAGAAGCTTATATTATCAATGCAACTATGCAAGCAAAAAAGAATATGAAGAATAAAGATAAGCTGCAATAATCATTACCCATCGCACTAGACTCTGCTCTCCCGACGGTAAGGTCAAATCAATATCTTTACGACCTGTAAGGAGCTCCAGCAAAACAATCCCAAAGCAGTACACATCACTCTTTGTGCTCAATGTTCCTGTTAATGTGTATCTGAAATAAATAACCCAAAATGTTTAAAGAAGATGTGTTAGCCTTCTGGACTGAAAATCACTGTTCAAGATTGATAAAATATCTAAAAGGACGTTACTCTGGAGCCCTATGGCCATAACTTCCTCCTATCATACAACCGGCTGAGTGAAAGCGAACAGCCATGTTAATGACTTTATCAGAAAAATCTAAATCAGCAACCTTGGCAACATCATCATCGAACAGAAACATGTTGCTGGATTTCATGTCTCGGTACTCAAGTGCTTATCAAATCAGTGGTTACAACAATCCCATCTTATAGTATGTCCTGCTTCCTTCTACCCTCGAGGATTATCAATCAAATTATAAGTGCCATGAGATAATTCTAGTGGTCAGACATTAAGGGGAGCGCACGATTCCTTGGATAACATGGAATAAAATCACGGATCCAAAGAATGCTAGAGTACTTGCGATAAGAGATTTAAAAGACTTTAGTTTAGTGCTTCTAGCTAAACAAAATTGGCGGATCCTGCAACAACCATCTTCGCTCATGGCAAGAGTTTTCGATGCTATATACTATCCAAAGAAAACTCTTCTAACAGCAACATCCTGCACTACAACACATATGAGATGCGTGAGTATTTTATAAACAATCAATGAGGCAACCCTCCTATCTACTGGGCTATACACATAAGCAATTGAGATATCTCTAACCATCAAAAAGCTTGATGTGTGTGGAATTTCACTTCAACCTTTTACCTCAAAAGACCACACGAAATACTGCAAGTGCACAGTTGATCGGTAGTAGTATTTAAGGATCGATCCCACAGAGACGAATAAATCACGTTAAGAGTTTGTTTAGAGAGGACTATGGTTAAGACAATAATAAGATGGGGGTTTTGGTTGGGTTTGTAACTAAAGAAAACAATAACTACATGCGAATAATCTAAGAAAATATAAATGGACGGAATATTGGGCTGTAGGGAATTCTTAGGGTATCAAGCACCAATCTAAGCCTAAAGGGAATAGGATTGGAAGTTCAATGGTTAAACGTTCTTGGACTACAAAACACGAATGAACGGGAGATAAGCTACTCGCTAATCACCTATTTAAAGTCTATATACTCCGTTACTCAACTTTCACAGGCAACGACGCATATATCCCAGCAATTAAAGCAAGTTCGATTCTAATCCGTAAAGTTCTATAACTCAACTGACGTAGGTTTTAACACGATACTTGTCTAGGCTATTGCGAGCGAGTTTACAACACTTGTGATGTGTAAAACGCCTATGTTCAACCACTAGTTAGCTAATCAAGCAATATGCATTAAGAATAAACCTAGAACAAAGAACTAAGTTGAACTAAACCAGATCTAAACACCCTTAAACAAACGATAACATGAATCCCCTTTGAAACCCTATTACCCAACAAGTAAACTACTCACACATACTCATGCAAATCAAAGCCATATGAATAAGATATTGCATATAAGATTAGAAGTATCAGAAAAGGGTTTAGAGATCTTCTCTGTGATACAAAGTAGATGATTCTTCTTCCTTAAACAAGTAGGAAACCGAAAATAAGAAAACTAGAAAGAGATTGGTGACTTCAAAGGCAACAGTGGTGGCTTCCAAGAGAGCTGTAGATGAACGAACTTCGACGACCGAGTAGAGGTCTAGGGACGTCTCTAAGGCTGCTGCTGGAGGCGTGGATGAGTGATTAAGAGACGGAAAGGAGACACCAAGGAAGCACACCCCAAAACCCTAGGTCTTAAGAATATTTATAGGGTTTTGTATAGGGTTAGGGTTTTTGTAAGGGTAGAAACGTCTTCTCTTCTTAAGTGCAGGACAAGGGGCGAAGGAGGCTTCTGGACCGTGGAGGAGGCTTGGACTGGGCCGTGGTGATGGTCGCTGGTCAGGCCTTGAATAAAAGCCTATCGGCTGGTTGCTTCTCTTTACGTCGGTTTATAACACGTCTTGGTAAATCGGGCATAACTTCCGGATGAATGAATGGATTGACTTGATTCCACTTCGAGGAGAAAGATGACTCTTCCAGCTTTCCATAGACATCAAGCATGATATATGTTGAGTTTTGGAAGCTCTTCAAAAGTGGCCCATACTGAAAAGCTCTGAAACTTTCCTTAAACGTATTTTCCTTGTCTTTTGGTCCTTTTTGCTATAAAACCTATAAAACCTTGTTGAAACCTGAAATACTTGATAATAGACCTTTTATGCTTGAAATCCTATCAAACTCTTCCTAAATGCATATGAAAATTATAGCTAATATGAGTAAAATAATGATGTTATCAACTCTCCCAGACTTAGACTTTGCTTGTCCTCAAGCAAATAATCAGAATAAATCATGGAAAAGAGGTTTTGAAAATACTGGGAATTCACTTATCTTTGGGGATATTGTCTTTGCACTCTTCTTCGCCTTGACATTAGGAACTTCCATTTGTAATCCACCATGAGAATAATCAACGCTCCTTTATCCCACAATTCTTTAGAGTTTCCAGAATCTCTATTGTCATCTCTTTACATAAATTAAAGCAATAATAACAAGTGAAATCTTACCAAGGGAAAATCGATCAATGGCTTGCAGACTCTCTTCAAGCCAAGACTTTCTTCATATGATTCCTTTCCTCTCCCTTTTCTCACTTGTTCTCTTTTTTTTTTTTAATCAAAGGTGTAGGCGAATACTGGGGTCATCGGTAATTTACCTACCCCTCGCTTCCAAGCTTTGGGTGATCATTTGACTCAAGAGTAGAATAATGAGGTCACAGGTAATTTACCTACCTCTCTAAACGGATCAAAATCATCTCATCTTTTATTCTCTTTTTTTTTTTTTTTTTTTTAGTATTGAAGGGAAGAAAGGGGAACATACTCTTGAAGAAGTGCAATGTCTTGTGTGGCTTGAATGTAGAGATCTAGTCCAATGTATACGAATTCCCAGGGCTTGATAATTAAGTCCGGTTTAGGTCCTATAAAAGTTAGAGACAACGTTAGATCATCTGAATATCCATCGAATAGGGACTTGGGGGATTGTTGAGTCGGCTCACAGTCTTTCCAAACTTTGGTTCTGTTGTCAAGCATAATCAAGAGTCATAAGAGTGTTAATCCAAATTCAAATAAACCGTTAGAATAAGATCATAATCCCCTACTAGTTTTGACTCAAAAAAAAAAAAAATGTGATTCGATAAAAACTTCAAAATTATTGATGTAAAAAGTGGAAAAAGGTCTCAAGTCAACAAAATAGAAAGTAGCATTAGTATAGGATGGAACATCCTCCCCCAGACTTAAATCACACCGTCCTCGGTGGGAAAAAAGAAAGAGTTGAGGATTAAAAATCATAAGGAAAAGTGTAGGGTTTAAGAGCAATGTCACCTTGATGGAATGATGTTGTGTCGACTCTAGACGTTTAATGGTTGCCTAAAAGTTGTCTAGAGGTCGGCTGTGGTAATGAAAATGTGGTGACTAACCGTTTCTACTTCCTTTGGTTGCTTGACATCGAGTTTGAACTAGGCTAAGTCCAATCAAATTGTGTTTGATATATCTCTAAATGCATCCTCCATGAAACAAAAACCTAAAACCATCAATAATAATGAGAAAATAAAAATAACAAAAACATACCTAAATAAAAGAATGGTGATGGTAGGTGGTAGGATGGTGGTGGTTCAGATTTGTCTCGCGGTACACGGATGAACGGTCGCGGACAGCAGCAGCTGGTACGGTGGGCTTGGTACATGGTACGCAGGACATGGTACATGGGACATAGTACATAGTACATAGAACATGGTACATGGTACGCGGACGCGGTACGTAAGACATGGTACGTAAGACATGGCATTGGCTACGGTTGGTATGGCTGGTGTGGATTCTCGGCATCGATCACATGAGGATCGTGATTGATCCGTCGCCTTCGGCTTGCTTCGGTCACGGTGAACATGGCCGGTTAGTAGGTGGTACTTGCCACTAGACATGGTGTGCATTGCCAATCCATTGTCCTTCTTCTTCTTTCTTTTTTTTTTTTGGCTTTTCTGTTTTCTATTTTTTTTTTGTTTTTTTTTATAAACTTGAAACTAAAATGCAAAAATTTCAATAGTAAAAGAAAATAAATCCTAAAAATAAAAACTTACTAGACATGGGTTGCCTCCCAAGAAGCGCACTTATTTAACGTCATTGGCTCGACGTTTGTTGTCCTTATCAGGCCTGGGGGCATCGATTAGACCGATTGATGCACTCTCTTCCTTGCCAATTTCTGCTAGATAAGGCTTTAGACGCTGTCCATTTACGGTAAACGGTTCTCCTCTGTCGTTGAGAAGAACGACGGCTCCGTATGGTTTAACTTCCTTTATTCTAAATGGTCCGGACCACCGAGAACGTAGCTTTCCTGGAAAAAGTTTAAGTCGAGAATTGAAAAGTAAAACCTGATCATTTGGGGCGAATGATTTGGGTATGATCTTCTTGTCGTGGTATGCTTTAGTCCTCTCCTTGTAAATCCTTGCGTTCTCATAGGCGTTGTGGCGGATTTCGTCTAACTCGTTTAATTGAATCAAACGTCTCTCGGCTGTGCTTTTTATGTCATAGTTCAACTCCTTCACTGCCCATGCTGCCTTGTACTCCAGTTCAACGGGTAGGTGGCAAGCTTTTCCATAGACAATATGAAAAGGTGTAGTACCTAATGGAGTCTTGAACGCGGTTCTGTATGCCCATAGAGCGTCATCCAATTTGGTGGACCAATCCTTCCTTGATTTTGATGTAGTCTTTTGTAACATAGACTTGATTTCTCTGTTTGAAATCTCGACTTGGCCGCTTGTTTGTGGATGATAAGGAGGCGAAATGACCTGCATAATAGGAGCCATGGCATCCAAATATTACTCCTTCGACTTCTTCTTCGGAGATGCATCTTCGAAATAAACCATCGGAACACTTCTTGTAAAGGTAGGGTTCATCCCAGTAGTATCTCTTTATTTCTCGCAAAAACTTCTTTTTTCTATAACCATAGAATTGTGGTGGCTTAACGTCAGCTGCTAAATAATTAGCATAGTGTCTAAACCAAGGTGTATCATAAGTTTGTGAACGTAGTGCTTGCGGCGGTGCTGGTTTGTTAGTCATGGGGACAACTTCAATGACGTAGACATTTTCTTCGGGTAAGCTATCATCTAGAGGCATTGGTTCCTCTACTCTCATTCGCGAGAGGTGGTCGACGACTCCATTTTGTGCTCCTTTTCTATCTCTAACTTCAATATCAAACTCTTGTAGCAAGAGGATCCACCTTATGAGACGCGGTTTGGCATCTTTCTTAGACATTAGATATCTAATAGCTGCATGGTCGGTGTGAACAATTACCTTTGATCCTACAAGGTATGATCGAAACTTCTCAAAAGCAAACACAATGGCTAAAAGCTCCTTCTCCGTAGTTGCGTAGTTGCATTGTGCTTCATCCAGGGTTCGACTAGCATAATAAATAACATTCAGTTTCTTATCTTTTCTTTGCCCTAGTACAGCTCCAACTGCATAATCACTGGCATCACACATAATTTCAAAGGGTAGCTCCCAATCTGGTGGTTGCACAACCGGAGCTGAGACAAGTGCGTCTTTAATCTTGTGGAATGCAGCAAGGCAATCTTTGTCAAACTCAAAATCCACATCTTTGCAAAGTAGGCGTGTGAGTGGTCTTGCGGTCTTGGAGAAATCTTGAATGAAACATCTATAAAACCTAGCATGCCCAAGGAAACTTCTTATTCCTTTAACATTCTTCGGCGGTTGCAGATTAATCATAACTTCAATCTTTGCTTTATCAACTTCAATTCCCTTCTCGGACACTCTATGACCGAGAACTATGCCGTCTCTCACCATAAAGTGGCACTTCTCTCAATTAAGAACTAGATGTTTCTCCTCACATCTTTGTAGGACTTTTCCGGGATTGGCTAGACATGCTTTGAACGACGAACCGTAAACTGAAAAATTGTCCATGAAGACCTCCATGAAATCTTCAATGTATTCCGTGAAGATGGACATCATACAGCGTTGGAAAGTGGCTAGAGCATTGCATAGACCAAAAGGCATTCTTCTATAGGCGAACGTTCCGTAGGGGCAGGTGAACGTCGTCTTTTCTTGATCGTCCGGATGGATTGGAATCTGGAAGAAACCTGAATAACCATCGAGAAAACAATAATATTGGTGATTGACTAACCTTTCTAGCATTTGATCGATGAATGGTAAGGGGAAATGATATTTTCTTGTTGCAGCGTTGAGCTTCCGGTAGTCGATACACATACGGTGGCCGGTGATCGTCCTTGTTGCGATCAGTTCATCGGTCTCGGTTTTAATGACAGTCACTCCTCCTTTCTTGGGTACCACGTGAACTGGGCTTACCCATGCACTATCCGAAATATAATATATCGCTCCTGCATCTAAGAGCTTCATTATTTCTTTCTTGACCACTTCTTTAAGGTTTGGGTTCAATCTCCTTTGATGCTTAATGGAATTATTTGGATCCTTCTTCCAAATGGATCCTATGCATACAAAGGTCGGGAGATATTCCTTGAATGTCTTCAAGTGAATAACCTAGCGCTTTTCTATGCTTTCTCAGTTCGGCGAGAAGCATGGCTGTCTCAACATCATTTAAACCTGAGTTAACAATAACATGGTAAGTAGAGTTAGGTCCAAGAAAAGCATACTTGAGACCAGTGGGGAGCTGCTTGAGCTCGGTTTTGGGGGCTCTTAGTTCGCTCCACGGATCTGCTACAGCGGCTGGTGTGTTTCTAGGTGGTGTAGGAGTGTCATTCTCTTCATCGAGATCAAGATATGCAACGATGTTCTCACAAGTTTCAGCGGAGTCAAGAATCTTTGTGCAGTTTTCGACTTCTTCTTTTTGGAAGATGTACTCCTCTTGAGCAATGGTCAATGCTATCTCCAAGGGGTCATCAAAGAATATATCTTCGCATGCTCCGCTAGTATCTTCTTCCAAATCGTTGATGGTGAAGATCGGGTTATCTAAGTTCTCCGAAATCGATAGCTTCAATGATTCATTCATGTCAAACTTCATAACATAACTTCCAAGGTTTAAGTCGATCTTTCCGTTAGGAACATCAATGATGGATCCGACAGTGGAAAGAAAAGGACGACCAAGTATCAAAGGATCTTTAGGCTCCTTCTCAAGCTCCAAAATCACAAAATCTATAGGGATTTGGCAGTCTCCAATGACGATCGGTACGTCAACTAGAATCCCGACAGGGCGTCGAATCGATCTATCCGCTAGGACCAATGAGATCTTCGTGGGCTTGAAAAAATGGTATCCCAGGCGTTTAGCAACTGACCGTGGCATCATATTGATACTTGATCCCAAATCGCAGAGAGAGCGTTTGAAAACTTCATCTTTAATCTTGCATGATAAAACAAAGTTGCCTGGATCTCCTCGCTTTTGAAGAAAGCTATTTTGTAGAATTGCACTGCACTCTTGCGTAATCACCATGACGCCATCCTCTAGACTGATGTTATTTGTCAAAATACTCTTCATGTACTTCCTTAGAGGGGGAATCATTGCACAAGCTTCAACAAAAGGTAGCCTTACCGATAATTGCCCGACAAGCTCCTTAAGTTTGGCCCTCTCTTTTTCTTTCTTGGAAACTTTAGTTGGATATGGTACCTTGGGTTGATAAATGCGCGTCGGAGGTGGAACGAGAGGTGGAGTGTCCTTGGTGATCTCCTCGTGGATAAGCTCTTCTCTTTCCTTCTCCCCTATGGTTCCTTCTTCTTCTTCGATGGGGATAACTTCTGGTGTTCGATCTTTCTCCAAGTAACCTTTCGGATATTCTGGTTCTTTGTAGGCTGTTCCGCTCCTCAACGTTATAGCTTTTAAGTTTACTAAGTTAAGCACTTGCTCATTGGTCTCCAAAATGGGCTCCTTGTATTTCTCAAGATTAAAAATGTTTTCCTTACCCTACTTTTCGAGGTTATTGACCTTGATTGTAAGGGATGTCATCTTGTCGTTCAGATCCTTGTACATATCGCTTATCTTCAAATTTATGTCTTCTGTAGAAGCATGCATGTTGGCCTCAATTTCTAGTATCCAATCTCTCAAGTCAGGGCCTTGATCTCTCGTGGTTGGATTAGGAAATCCTCTTTGAAAACCTTGAAAGTCGGTAAATGTAGCTCTTTGTCGGAAATTGCCTCGGTTGAATTGATGTCCTTGATCTTTGAAGTTTCGGTTATAAGACCTCCCTTGGTAGTTGCTTCTAGGTCCAATGTAATTCAACTCTTCTTTTTCATCACAAAATTCTTCCTCATCTTTGAATGTGTCGTCTCCTTTCTGAATGTGCTTGACGATGAAACTCATTGTTTCTTTAAGCTGCCTAATATCCGAGGCTTGATTAGAGTCTTCCTCTATGTCCGAAGGGGTTGAGCGGTAGTTGTCGTCGCTCTCAGCTAGATTGCAGATTAAAATCCGAGCGTCCTCAATCGTCTTTGTAGCAAAATTACCGTTACTTGCTACATCTAGAGATAGCTGGTTTTTAGGATCAATTCCTTCATAAAATTTGTTCATCAAGCCACCATCTGTAAAACCATGGTGAGGGCAGTCCCTCTCATATGCTCTGAAGCGCTCCCAAGCTTCACTAAATGATTCAGTTTTTCTTGTCTAAATCCTTGTATCTTACTCCTTAAGAGGTTGGAGCGAGATCTGGTGTAAAAGTGATTCAGAAAGGCGGCCTTACACTCCTCCCAAGTTGTAAGCGATGCTGGAGGCAGAGACTTCAACCATCTACTTGCCTTGTCTTGAAGGGAAAACGGGAAAAGTTTGCACATCGAGTATTCCTGAGACTCCTTGGATGTGGCAGTTACTCCACATATTTCTTCAAATTGTTCAATGTGGTCTATTGGGTGCTCCGTGCTAAAACCATGGAATTGGTTTTGCTTCACTAAGGTGATAACTTGAGGGCTTATTTTAAAATGATCTTGTGACGGTCTTGTAGGTTGAATCGCGGACCGGTCTTGAATGTGTTGATAAGGGGTATCAAATTCAGCAATGGTTTGAATGAATGGATCAGGTTGATCTTGCTCACGAACATCATCATGTTCTCGGACGTGCTCTTCGTCATCCATAGCAACTCCTTGACCGTTCCTCCCAGGTGGAGGATCGTTAAGGTCTCCTAGATTGTGGTTCTGGTTCTCCATTGAGCTAACTCTAGAGTTCCTGAAAATTAAAAAGAAAATATCAAAGTAAACTGAAATATAAATGCAAAACTAAAGTCTAAAAACAAAAATAAAAGATCCTAGACGATAATCCTAATCTTAAACCCGAAAGTGACTTAATAGGTCCCCGACAACAGCGCCAAAAAGCTTGCTGTGTGTGGAATTTCACTTCAATCTTTTACCTCAAAAGACCACACGAAATACTGCAAGTGCACAGTTGATCGGTAGTAGTATTTAAGGATCGATCCCACAGAGACGAATAAATCACGTTAAGAGTTTGTTTAGAGAGGACTATGGCTAAGACAATAATAAGATGGGGGGTTTTGGTTGGGTTTGTAACTAAAGAAAACAATAACTAAATGCGAATAATCTAAGAAAATATAAATGGACGGAATATTGGGCTGTAGGGAATTCTTAGGGTATCAAGCACCGGTCTAAGCCTAAAGGGAATAGGATTGGAAGTTCAATGGTTAAACGTTCTTGGACTACGAAACACGAATGAACGGGAGATAAGCTACTCGCTAATCACCTATCTAAAGTCTATATACTCCGTTACTCAACTTTCGCAGGCAACAACGCATATATCCCAGCAATTAAAGCAAGTTCGATTCTAATCCGTAAAGTTCTATAACTCAACTGACGCAGGTTATAACACGATACTTGTCTAGGTTATTGCGAGCGAGTTTACAACACTTGTGATGTGTAAAACGCCTATGTTCAACCACTAGTTAGCTAATCAAGCAATATGCATTAAGAATAAACTGAATCTCCTGGGTCATAAGCAGACAAGTCAGCTACATTAAAAGTGTGAGAAATTTTTACCTCCTTTGGTAGCTCCAAACGGTAGGCGTTGTCATTGATCTTCTCAAGAACTTTAAATGGACCATCGCCTCTTGGTGATAACTTAGAGGCTCGTTGTGTTGGAAATCTCTCAGGCCTCATATTCAACCAGACCCAATCTCCTGGTTTGAACAACATATCCTTTCTCCCCCGATCAGCCTTGCGTTTGTTTTCGGCATTCTTCTTTTCCAAATTTGCTTTGGCTTTGTCATGCAACTTCTTGATGATTTCTTCTCTTCTTAGTCCATCTTGGCAAACCTGTTCTATTTGAGGCAAGGGTGCTAAATCTAATGGAGACAAAGGGTTAATTCCATAGACTATCTCGAAAGGAGATAGTTTTGTAGCCGAGTGGACAGCGCGATTATAATTAAACTCGATAAAAGGAATGCAATCAACCCATATTGCCATGTTTTTACCAAGAGTGACTCTAAGTAAAGTAGAGAGAGTTCGGTTTACCGCTTCAGTTTGTCCATCAGTTTGGGGATGACAAGTCATGGAGAATAGAAGCTTGGTACCTAGCTTTCTCCAAAGTGTCTTCCAAAAGTGACTCAAGAACTTGGTGTCACGATCGGAGACTATTGTCCTTGAAATTCCATGGAGGCGCACCACTTCCTTGAAGAACAAATTTGCGGTTTGAGTCGCATCATTGGTCTTGTCACATGGGATGAAGTGTGCCATCTTGGAGAACTGGTCCACAAAAACAAAGATTGAATCCTTGTGTTTAACCTTTGGCAATCCTAAGACAAAGTCCATAGAAATATCTACCCAAGGGGCTTTAGGAATGGTAATGGTAAGTAAAGACCATGAGGATGTCACCTGGACTTTGCTTTGTGACAAACAACGCATCGAGCTCAAAATCTCTCAACGTCTTTCTTGAGATGGGGCCAAAAGAAGTGTTCCATTACCACAACCAAGGTTTTGTCGACACCAAAGTGACCCATCAAACCTCCACCATGTGCTTCGGTGAGTATCAATACTCGCATGGAACCTTGAGGAATACACAACCGCTTGTTTCTAAATAGAAACCCATCTTGCAGGTAGAATGCTTGGTATGATCCTTTGCCATACTCCTTGTAGCACTCTCCTAATTACTTTAGCCTCCATAGTAGCTATAAGAGCATATTTCCTTGACAAAGCATCAACAACCACGTCTTTGCCTTTCTTATACTTTATTACGTATGGGAACGTCTGAATGAACTCCAACCACTTTTCATGTCTCCTCTTGAGTGAAGTCTGACCCTTGAGGTGCTTGAGGGTTTCATGATCGGTGTGAATGATGAATTCCTTGGATAACAAGTAGTGTTGCCACATTTTCAGTGCTCGAACTAAGGCATAAAGCTCCTTGTCGTAGGTTGGATAGTTCAATGTAGCTCCACTCAACTTCTCACTGAAGAAAGCCACGAGTCTTTTTCTCTGATGTAGTACAGCTCCAATTCCCAAGCCTGATGCATCACACTCTACTTCAAATATTACTTCAAAATATGGGAGGGCTAAAACCGGTGCTTGTGTGAGCCTCTCTTTCAATGTGTTGAAGGACTATTCTTGAGCTTCTCCCCATGAGAAGGGCACGTTCTTCTTGATCACGATAGTCATTGGTGCAACCACTGTACTAAAATCCCTGACAAACCTCGTGTAGAAGCTTGCAAGACCATGAAAGCTGCGAACATGTCCAATCGAAGTTGGAGTAGACCATTCTCTTATTGCCTTAATCTTCTCCTCATCCACCTGTAGGCCCTGTTTACTCACTACAGAACCTAAGAACACACACTTATCAGTACAAAAGGAGCACTTCTTTAGGTTAGCATAAAGGCCTTCCTTCCGAAGCGTTTTCAAAATTAACCCTACATGTTTAATGTGATCAGAATGACACTTACTGTAAATAAGTATGTCATCAAAATAAACAACAACAAATTTACCACTAAATGACCTTAGAACCTGGTTCATTAGTCGCATGAAGGTGCTTGGGGCGTTAGTTAACCCAAATGGCATGACAAGCCACTCATAGAGACCTTGCTTGGTTTTAAACACGGTTTTCCACTCGTCGCCTTCCCTCATTCGGACCTGGTGATAGCCGCTCCTCAAGTCAATTTTGGAGAAGACTATTGCACCACTTAACTCACCCAACATGTCATCTAGCCTCGGGATAGGATGTCGATATTTGATGGTGATGTTGTTGATTGCTCAACAGTCTACACACATCCTCCATGTACCATCCTTCTTTGGAACCAAGAGAACTGGTACCGCACACGGGCTGAGGCTCTCTCTGATGTACCCTTTATCCATGAGTTCACGCACTTTCTTCTCTAACTTCTTAGATTCCTCTGGATTCATTCTGTAAGCTGGTTTGTTAGGTAGAGCAGACCCTGGTACAAGATCACAGGCGAGACTCATGAACTTCAGAAGGACTTAGAGGGGCAAGGTTGAACTTACGGTCATTGTGCGTGAAAGTGTAATGGTTTGTTCGACCATCGTGAGTTGTAGCTCGATCAAACTGCCATGGTCTTACAAGAAGAAAATGTCCGACCCTCATTGGAACTACATCACAAATGACTTGATCCTGGTATTTCTCGACGCTGAATGACACAATAACTTGTTCAACAATTTTCAGCTTGGTGTCATCTTTAAGCCACCTAAGTTTGTATGGCCTCGGGTGTTTTGTTTTCTGAAGACCTAACCTGTCCACCATATACTTGCTAGCAACATTAGTACAAGAACCTCCATCAATAATCAAATTACATACCTTGTTTTTAATTGTGCATCGAGTGTGGAATATATTTTCCCTTTGAACTTTCTCCTCGGGGTCGACAAGTACACTCAGCATACGCCGGATTACAAGGAATTCTCCTACGTCGGGATCTCCACGTCATTCTCCGGATCAGTCTGGTACTCATCTTGCTCGTCTTGAGACTCATAGTCTCCACTAGGTGTGACAATCATCACCCTTTGGTTCGGACATTCTCTCGCCATGTGTCCCCTGCCTTGACATTTAAAACAAGTAATTTCACGGGTACAGGAATGACTAGTGTTCGGAAACTTACCTGGTTCGGGTTTAGAGGTTTTAGGTGCCTCACTAGACTTGTTCTTGAACCTAGGGTCATTGTTTATGGTTTTTCCTTTGTCCATGCTCCAGCTGTTGCTTGTATTCCATGGCGTGTTGTTTCTAGTATGGTTCCTTAGAGACATCTAACACTGGATTTGCTGCTCCACTTGTACAGCCTTGTGAAGTAGTTCATGTAGGCTGCTGTAGTTTGATGTCTCCACCTTTCGGGCTATACGTTCTTGTAAGCCATCAATGAATTGAGCCATTAGGGACTCACTCGATTCTTCTAACTCCAAAGAGTTCATGAGCTTCTCAAACTCCTCAAAATACTCATCCACAATCCTTGTTCCCTGAGACAATTTTCTAAAACGTTTTTGTAAGTCTCGTTGATATAATCAGGGACATACCTAAACCTCAAGAGGTACTTCATATCTCCCCAACTGCTGATGGTAGCAAACCGCTGCCTCCTTCTATCGGCTACCGTCCTATCCCACCATGACAAGGCATTGACGGTGAGCTGCGCCGATGCGAGGGCTACCTTTCGAGCTTCTCCATAACCATAACATTGGAATATGTATTCCATACGTCTCTCCCAGTCCATGTAAACCTCCAGATTAGACTTTCCTGCAAAAGTAGGAGGTATTAGTTTGACATCTCGGTTTTGTTTTCGTGGTTCTACCTCTCGAGCGCGGTTCTGCATCAAAGGATCTTCTCTCCGCTGATGTTGACGCTGTAATGGATATGGTGGTGGATCAATATCATCTTCATCCATGTCAAGGGATTCTTCCTCCTCGTTGCGGACATTCCTACGTTCCGGGACTGGTCCATCATCAACCTCGGTTGAGGTTGCTCCAAACGGCCTATCCTATCGCCAAGCCCTCTCAACTGCTCTGTGAGGGTTCTCATCATTTGCATCATGGCGTCTTGGGGTATTTCTACGTTTTCTCCCATAGTGAGTGTCTAGAACGGATCTGCACTTAGACAAAAACAACAAAGGATCAACGTACCACATAAATTAAAAAGGAAATCCCAAAGAAAAATAAAAAGAAACTTTTTTTAATTACGATTGACAAGCAGTATTAGACAACAAAAGCAATGAAACAAAAGCTGAAGATGAAATAATAATAATTCCTTTTTTTTTTTTAATGTGAGATGAACTAGTACAACAACTAATACAGAGACTGAAACAGACGACTTAAGGAAACAAACTGCAATATTTTTTTTTGTTTTGTTTTTTTTGATTTAAGGTTTGTAAATAAAACTAAACAACATAGAGACAAGGCTGTGACGAACTAAGGTGCTTAATATTTTTTTTTTGTTAAATAAAACAAAAGCTACAAATCAAATGAAAGTAAATGGAAGAGATAAACCTGGCAAGGGAACATCGTGAACTGTGCTCTAATACCAGATGATACAAGACTCGGTGGTGAGACTTGTACCGAGATAGAGATGATGGCTTCACAAGCTGGCGGTTGCTTCTCTCTTGTGAAGGAAAGATGGTCGATGATGTAGATATGACACGATGGCGGTCGCTTCTCTCGTGTGGGATCGGTATAGGGAAGTGTTGGCGGAGCGAAGTACACCACAAAGATGTGATTGGTCTCTGATACAGTACACGAATTTAGCCTTGTGGATTCTCACAAACAAGACAAAGAACAAGCTTATTCTCTTAAGAACACTTAAAGAGAAGAAGTAAAAAAATTCAGCATTTTATTAATATCAAAGGTGAAAAATCGTACAACTGATGCATGGGGACTTTATAAAAGTCCTTCAGCTAGCCCTTAGGCCAAAAATAAATGCAAAATAATGAAACAAAGGAAAACAAATAAAATCAAACACAAACCATTGTTTTTGGAAAGTAAATAAATTAATTAAAGAAAATACTAAAGTAGACTTGATCTCTCTTGATGAGCACACCTTCTAGCCGTTGTTGGGGTTGGTGGAACCTATAAGGATCGAAAACATTGAATAAAACTTACCTGGATGCGATCTAGGCCCAATAGATGTTCTCTGAACCACTTCTTGTACTACTCGATGAATTACTTCAGGGTTCTTGTCTTGTACTTGTTTGTTGGCTTGTTTCATGAAGTAGGGGTCTTCCTGGAGTTCCTCTAGAGTATCTTGATCAGTCTTTTGATGCTCGTCCATGTTGAAACAATCCTACCCGTTTTTTTTAAATAAATAATAAATAGTAAGTAATAATAATAATAATAATAATAAATAAACTACAACTAGTGGTCCCATACACACTAGCCACCTAACCACAATCACCACCAACAACGGAATAACAAATACCTATATCCAATAAATTTCCAATAATAAAACAATAATCATAACATAAATAATATCCAAAATTCAATCAACATAAAACATAGAACCAGCAACCTAGCAATGTTTCTAATGACCCAACTCTAGTAACCTAGCAATGCCAGACAACAACCAATCGAGTCCCTAGAACATCTTCCTCTTCATTGCCTTGATTCCACGATCACACTTTGCCTTTACCTGCACCACAAACACAAATTGCAATGCATGAGTATTTTATAAACACTCAGTAAGGCAATCCTCCCATCTACTGGGCTATACACACAAGCAATAGAGACATCTCTAACCATCAACCAACAATCAACAATCAACAATAACAAACCAGGACTCTGCATCGACCGACACCAAACATGCATCAACCGACACCAGTTGGGGTTGCGTCGACCGATGAAAGATATGCATCGACCGATGCAAGGTTCACTTGCATCGACCGACGCAAGATATGCATCGACCGACGCATGCTCGACATAGCACGAAAACCCTAGGTTTTACGCGCCGTCCTCGCACTTGCATCGACCGACGCACAAAGTGCATCGACTGATGCACATGCCGAGCATCGTTTTCCCCCAAAGATTCTCGCCGGATCTTCGTTCCTACAACCACAAAACTCGATCCCAAGCCACGAGAAAGCTTCCTAATGTCCCAAATAACAATCTAACAAGCCAAACAACACATAACAAGCAGATCAGAGAAATCTCCAGCTTAGATAAGCCATGGTCCTGCACTTACCTTTGCCAAGAAGTTTCTGAACCTTAAATAAGCAAGAACACGCTCCTAGGAAGCTCCTACAACGATCTCAGCTACAGATCTCTACAGGAAACGCCTCCAATCACCAGAAATCACCAAGAACACTCAAGAACACTTAGAGAACTTTTTCTCTCTTTTCTTTTCTCTCAAAAGCGGCTAAACACGACTAATGAGACAAAACTCGAGTTAAGGGTTTTCCTAACCCAAAACGCAGCGTTTAACTTAAACTCGTCCACAGAAAACCAACCTTGCATCGACCGATGCACATAGTGCATCGACCAGAAATCACCAGAAATCACCAAGAACACTCAAGAACACTTAGAGAACTTTTTCTCTCTTTTCTTTTCTCTCAAAAGCGGCTAAACACGCCTAATGAGACAAAACTCGAGTTAAGGGTTTTCCTAACCCAAAACGCAGTGTTTAACTTAAACTCGTCCGCAGAAAACCAACCTTGCATCAACCGATGCACATAGTGCATCGACCAATGCAACCCCTAAACCGGGATTTCGGTTCGCGGATGTTACACATGTCCTCTATGTCTTGGTCTTGATCTTCACTATCTTGATCGCTTTCGGAAGTGTAGCTTGTATCAGACGTCTCTTGCAGCTCCAATGTCTTTTCTTGGCTTCTTGAGGTTCCTTAACCTGCCAAAAGAGGTTTCATACCTGGGGAACTGGTTTGATCAAGGCTCATTTGGTTGAAGGCTTTAGCAAGCTCTTCTTCGGCAATGTGATCATATCTATTGTGGCGGCATGATGGTGGTACAGACCAGTTGACGTCCTTCAGCTCTAGGGATCTTACGATGTCTTGAACGGCTAGGTTAAACCTCTTCCTTAGCTGTTTAGCCTTTGATCGTGTCATAGGGCCTTCTCATACTTCTGGTACAGGATGTGGTACAAGATCTGGTTCAACGGTTTGGATGGTAGGATCGATGTCCACATCATCCTAGGTCAAACCGCGCCATCCTCGTATTGCATCGACCGACACACAAAGTGCATCGTCTGATGCACATGCCGAACATCAGTTTCCCCCAAAGTTTCTCGTCGGATCTCCGTCTCTAAACCACCAAAACTCACAAACCAAAGCCACAAAAAGCTTCTCAAAGCCTCTTGTGACTCAACAACATTCTAACAAGCCAAAAATTAACATAAACAAGCAGATCAGAGAGATCTCAAGCTTAGATAAGACATGGTCATGCACTCACCTTTGCCAAGAAGATTCTGAACCTCAAACAGGAAGATCTACACTCCTAGGAAGCTCCTACAATGATCCCAGCTATAGATCTTTATAGGAACAGCCTCAAATCTCTCAAAACCCTCAAGAACACTCAAGAACATTTTTCTCTCTTTTTTTTTCTCCAGAAACGGCCAAACTCGGCCAAACCCTCGAGTTCCCCTTTTTATACACGATTTCAGGGTCTTCCTAACTCCAATACGCAACGTTTAACTTAAAATCGTTCGCGAAAACTGACCTTGCATTGACCAATGCATCCTCTAAACTGGGATTCCGGTTCGCGGATGTTACACTGGGTATCATCTTCAATGTACGCTCTCACATAACACTACTTCCACGGTTTGGACTCATAATATGCCTTGGAAAATAAAGCATTTCTGGTGGAGATGTCTTCATAGTGCTTTACCAATTGCGGAAAATTTAAAGAAGAAGAAAATGATTGTAGATGATACTTGCCAGCGATGTGGTGAAGATATAGAAAGCATAAATTGTTTTCTCTTCCAATGTACAATCAATAAAGAAATCTTGGCCCTTACCAAAAATGTTTCTCCTAGAGGTACATTTCTCTTTTCAAATTATGTTGATCAAAATATTGATTTAATGTTGAGCCTCAATAAAAACCAAAGAAAGGATTTAAGTTTATTCTCTTTCATTGGTTGGCTTATCTGGAAGATGAGAAACAATCTTCTGTTCAATAATAAGAAGTGGTCCATCCCATACACTATTAACAGGCTTATCTTGATTTTCAGCAATGAAAGGATAGCTTAGCTTTCAATCAAGAGAATTCAAACACTAGTCAAAATTCACGGAAAAGAGTTTATCAACCTTCATCAAAAACAACTTCCATAAGAACCATTACCCAACAAGCTACATATTATTTTTGTTTTGTTAATGGGTCTTGAATTTCTCCAAACGAATCTACATGAGTTGGTTGGTTTCTATATAACAAGAATGCACAATTTATCCTTCAAGGTATGGCATCTATCAATCCCATGAACACATCTCTTGAAGTAAAAGCTGAAACCCTAAGGTTGGCGGTTATTCATGTCAAGAGGTTAGGATACAATATCGTTATGTCGTGTAGAGACGTTGGAACATTGTATCAAAAGGCTCTAAATCTCTCAAGTGGTGAACAAAACATCAAAACCCTCTCAACGCAACCCACCTACAGGACATAAAGAACATCGTCCAAGCATATGAAGAAATAACTTTTTTAAAGATTCCACGACTATAAACTTTATAGCTCATAATCTATATTAGACAAAAGTAGGAGTTATAAACTGCTAAAGCTGTTCACCTATGATTTAAAATAACCAATAGAGATTCCACATCTCACTGATTAACATTTTTAAAATTTTTCAGAATTACCTATATTAAGATTTTCTAAATGACCAATCGGGATCAACCATCTCAATATTTAATATTTTTGAAATTATGTAAAATTTATATATTATAATACTTATAAATAAGTTATGTACAACGTCCTACATCGGCTAGATTAGTTTAGATGATGGTTGGAAACCATTATAAATAAGACTAATATCTTTCCAATTACGAATGAACAGGAAGCTTGATTTATCAGGCGTCCAAATTTAAAAGTTTTATATGGTTTATTATAGCAAATTAAAACTTCTAAAAAGTTTCAAAATATTATAATATTTTAAAAAGTTTAAAGTATTAACAATATTGAAACTTTAGATGTAGTTGAAAAGTTTAAAATATTATAATTATTAAAACTTTTAAAAGATTCAAATATTATAAATATTTAAACTTAATAGAAAGTTTAAAATATTATAAAAGTTTAAGTATCATTAATATTTAACTCTAAAAAATAGAAAAGTTATAAATATTTAAACTACATCTAAAGTTTAAAATATTATAAATATTTAAACTCTATTAAAATTTTAAAAGTTTAAGTATTATTAAATATTATATTTTCAATTTTCAAATATCTTGAAAATATCTTATTTATCTCTGTTTGTGCTTTTTATATCTTATGAGCGTTAATACATGTTTTTGTGTATGATTTTATAGATGAGTTGATATTCTTTCAGTATTTCTGGGTCTAAAAAAGAAGGATTGACGTCACAAGACCTAGATTTGATGTTGTTTGAGTCAAGTTTTGGGGTTTAAAGAAAAAGGATCGACGACAAGCACACATGTTTTATTAGCTATACATTTTTTTCATATTACTTTCTTCCCAAGTAATTTATAATTTTGTAGTATTAAAAATTTTGGTTTGAGAATTTACAATTTTGTAGTATCAAGGATTTTGATTTGAGAAGTTTCAATACGTGTGAATCTAAAACCGCATAACTATACAGTGAAAGTATCAATAATTGAGTGCATGTGATGACTATGTTGGTTTTCATGAATTGTACAAATTTAACAAGAAAAGAGGCAATGATTTTGGTCGTGGAGTTTGATTGGTTAACAAGTTGTGTACTAGTCTAAAAAAGAGATTTTGAATGATTATTCAGTGGAAGAATGTGAGGAAACTGACGAAGAAGAGAAAGACAAATAGTATAACGTTTAAGTATAAATTCATAATCTTTTAATCAGATTTGAATTTTTCAAAGAGTATAACGTTTAAATATAACGTTATATATTTATAATTTTAAAAATTGAGTGTTTGAAATAAATTTTTTGTCTTAATAGTAATTTCAAAAGTTTTTATAAAACAAATTTCATAACTATCATTAATCATATATAATATTTACTAAAATGTATTAAATAAACCCAACGTAGTGTGGGTTCAAAGCTATAAGAAGATATCTAGAAGATATGTAAATCTATCATAATCATGTGAATGATTTGTAAATATTTTATATGATCTCACTAGTTAGGAAAGTAGGTTAAATGATATTCCTATATTTATGCTTGTATATTGTAACGATATTCTTATGAGAGTAAATACTAATTCTTATATTCCTAAACTCTCATCAATCTCTAACATGGTATCAGAGCAGGTTTGCTCCCGAGTTTAGATGTAACGATCAAACTTGTTTTATTTTTATTTTATGTTATTAAGCAAAGTGCTTCCACATTCAAGTTCATCATGAACCTCTGAATCTAAGCTATCGAGCTTCTTCTTTGTCTATGATCTCTGAATCTAAGCCAAGGGCTTTTTCTTTTTATCTTTCTTTATTTTGTTAAAAAAAAAAAAATTGTTTTCATCATTCAAGCTTCTTATGAGCCTCTGAATCTAAGCCAAGAATGCTTTTTCTTTTTATTTTTTATTTTGTTAAAAAAAATGTTTTCATCATTCAAACTTCTTATGAGCCTCTGAATCCATAGTGCTTCTTTAAATTATTTTTTAAAAAAATCTTATTTTCCAGTTTTCAAGCCATCAATGCTTCTTCAAAATTTTATTTGTTATTTTTCAATTCAGTAAAAAAAAAATCAAAACAAAAAAAAGTCAAAAAAAAAAAAAATCAAACAAAAATCAAGTCAGCTTACAGCCATCACCGGATCTATACAAGATCTAACATAGTCACCACCAAGACTCAGAAAGCAAACTTCGATAGTGCTGTTCAAGCACGAGCTCTACCATTCTACTAAGATCAATCTCAAGACATTAATTCTACATTTGTTTCATCACTACCTTTAGATTGAGGGGACGTATAAGAAGATATCTAGAAGATATGTAAATCTATCATAATCATGTGAATGATTTGTAAATATTCTATATGATCTCACTAGTTAGGAAAGTAGGTTAATGATATTCCTATATATATGCTTGTATATTACTATATTGTAACGATATTCTTATGAGAGTAAATACTAATTCTTCCATTCCTAAACTCTCATCAATCTCTAACAAAAGCCTAGTCTACCTAAAAATGGTAGAAAAAGGAATTATAGCTAATAATCTAGCAAAAAATGCTATAAAAAAAGGAAGTCAAATTTTGTAATCTCTTCGAATGATGTTTGCTAACTTTGTTTTCAATATAAAAGATGTTTGTCGATAGAAAAAAAAAGTATTCTCTCGTTAAATAGTCTTCTCTCGCTTAAAAGTCTTCCGTTGTATAAAACTAAAAAGCATTTTTTTTTTTTTTTTTTTTTTTTTTTGTTAAAACTAAAAAGCATATTCGCTCTTCGCTTCTTCCTTTTGCTTCTCAGGTACCGTTTTAGGTAAAATAGGTAATATTCAATACAGCTAACGGTTAGCTGCTAACCTATTAGCAGTTAATAGTTATCAATGGCTATGACTTATGATTATGAATGTGAAAATCTAATCGTGTCTACATCGCTCTACTTCTGTTGACGTGACAAAAACAATAACAAAAGCATTGTTGAAGTTAACGAGATAAAATATTTAATAATCAGAATATTTTTTTGGTCAACAAAAAAAATTTGTACTTTTGTTATTTGATAAATACTAAATAAATTATGTTTTTTTTGTGGAAAATTTCGATTTGAAATATGATAACACTTGGATAGATACACAAACATTTTATTTTGAGCGGCCGGCTGATCAAATGGACAAATGATGAAGAAGCGGGGACGGGGCCGCGGGGCGGTAGGTGCTTTTCCTTTCTTTTGTCTTTTGTCTTTTGGTCACCACACCCACTTATTATATTTATATACCTCTCCTCTCCTGCCTTGTCACACAGTTTCTCGGATCAAAGTCAAAACCTCAAAACCCAAACTTCTTTTGCGTTTGATCTTTGTAACAATCTCAACTCAACTATGAAAATCAACATCCGAGATTCCACCATTGTCCGGCCTGCCGCCGAGACCCCAACAACTAATCTTTGGAACTCCCACGTTGATCTCATCATCGCTAAGTACCACACCCCAAGTGTCTACTTCTACAGACCAACCGGAGCCTCCAATTTCTTTGACCCTCAGGTCCTCAAGGACGCTCTTTCCAAGGCACTCGTCCCCTTTTACCCCATGGCTGGTCGCTTAAAGAAAGACGATGATGGTCGTATGGAGATCGATTGCAACGACGCAGGTGTTCTCTTCGTTCTCGCCGATACTCCCTCTGTCATCGATGATCTTGGGGACTTCGCTCCTTCCCTCACTCTCCGACAGCTTATTCCCGATGTTGATTACTCCGTCAGCGTCCACACTTTACCGCTCCTCGTCTTGCAGGTTAAAAATTGATGCCTTGTGTTTTAGGTTTCTAACTTTGTCTTTCTTTAATTTAGCTTAGCTTGATCAGTTGTTCCTTGACGAAGTAGGTGACCTTCTTTAAATGTGGGGGAGCTTCCCTTGGGGTTGGCATGCAACACCATGTGGCCGATGGTTTTTCTGGTCTCCATTTTATCAATACATGGTCTGATATGGCCCGTGGTCTTGACCTTACCATTCCACCCTTCATTGATCGAACTCTTCTCCGCGCTAGGGATCCGCCTCAGCCTGCTTTTGATCATGTTGAATATCAACCTTCCCCTAGTATAAGGATCCCGTCCTCCAAACCAGGCCCTGATGATACCACTGTCTCTATTTTCAAAATATCACGCGACCTACTTCTTGCTCTCAAGGCTAAGTCCAAGCAGGATGGGAACACTGTAAGCTACAGCTCATACGAGGTCTTGGCTGGCCACGTCTGGAGATCAGTGTGCAAAGCGCGCGGACTTCTAGACGACCAAGAGACCAAGCTGTACGTTGCAATTGATGGAAGGTCCAGACTTTGCCCGCAGCTGCCCCCTGGTTACTTTGGCAATGTGATATTCAGTGCGACACCATTGACACTTGCAGGGGATCTTTTATCAAAGCCAACATGGTATGCTGCTGGAAATATTCATGATGTTATAGTTCGCATGGACGATAACTATCTGAGGTCTGCTCTTGACTACTTGGAGATGCAGCCTGATCTGTCAGCACTGGTCCGCTGTGCATCTACGTACAAATGCCCAAATTTGGGGATCACAAGCTGGGTCAGATTACCCATGTATGATGCAGACTTTGGTTGGGGTCGTCCCATATTTGTTGGACCTGGTGCAATTGCATACGAGGGTTTGTCTTTTTTGCTGCCAAGTCCTACAAATGATGGCAGCTTATCCTTGGCCATTTCCCTTCAATCTGAACACATGAAACTGTTTGAGAAGTTTTTGTACGAGATATGAAAGAGAATTATATAATCTAATGTTAGAGAGACTAGATCCAAGCAGGATGGGAACCCTGTAAGTTTGAGTCGTGACTTTTCGACTAAGACACAATCATTGGTAATGTCACTTATGGTTATGACCGTAAGACTTGTATATAACTGTGTTGTTGTATTGTTGTAAAACAAGAAGATAGCAAGCTTCAGTTTAATAAAACTTTCTATTATGTTCTTATTTCTTCCAACGGTCTCTTACTCTGTTTCTTATTCTCTCAATATTCTAACACGACCTATGACAGTTAACTGTTTCTATGCTTTGCTGCCTGTTTTGCCACAAGAGATTGAAAGCGAACAAGTTATCTAATTTATGTATCAAACTTACCATCAAGGCATCAACGCTCCATAAATAAGACAAAATACTGAAACAGAAAATAGGGCTCTTGGTTTCTCTACGCATTGCATCATAACGTTGTCGCCACCCCCCAACACTCTCGCTATTACACTGCAGGTGATTCTTATCTCCAATCATGGCTATGAGCTGTTTTGTTTTCTTGCAAAGTACACTAATAACAGTGAGCATGTTGCTCACTTACTTTTCTTTTTGTTTTGACGTGTATTGCAAATTCCTATAATCATTCTAAGACATGTGGTAAAATATCATCTAAAAAAAAATGTGGTATCAGATTTTACATATAAATTATTTAAATTCATAAATTTATTATAAACAAACAAAAATTGGTTCGTCCTTGATGCGTGTGATATTTCGCTTCAAAATCTTTTACCGTAAAAAGACCACACGACAGCTGCAAGTGCACAGCTAATCGGTAGTAATATTTAAGGATCGATCCCATAGAGAGAAAGTTGTTTTTTAGAGAATCCGTCGGAAGAGATGCAAGGCTAGGACTCAATAAAAATGAGGTTTTGGTTGTCACGGTCGTAGTAAGCAATAAACGTAAATAAAAGCAAGTAAAATAAATGAGACAAGCGTTGGACATCAAGGGAAATCGCAAGGGATCAATGATCTATCTATCTAGGAAAGTTTAGGATTAGTTTGTTTATCTAAGACTCGGACTACGAAACAGGAATGAACCATTAACTTATAGATCACAAGCTAACCGTCTAAGATCTCTATACTCCGTTACTCAACTGTCGCAGGCAACGACGCATAGATCAAAGCATTTAAAACAGGTTCGATTCTAATCCATGAAGTTCCATAGATAAGTGGTATGTGCTTCCTATGACACAACACACATCTAAGCTAGGTCAAGCACACATGCAAGTTTTTGGCGACGCACACACACTTTAGATCATAGTTAGTTCATGAGGTTAACTTAAAGCATTAAGCAAAGACCTAGAATTAAAGTAAAGAATAAACAGAATATAAATCTAACAAACCTTAAAAATTGCCACCTAAACTAAGATCATCTTCCCCCTTTGATTATCCCTTTAAACCCAACTAGAAAACTATTTTAGCATGCTTAAGGGAATCATCAAAGCAAGGTTTAAACAATTCATAAACATAAAAGAATAAATAGAGAAAAGGGTTTTAGATATTACTTCAATAATTGTAAAACAAAGTGTAGGATCTTCTTCCTTTAGAAACAAAGAACAAAACAAATAGAAAACTAAAGAGTTTGGTGATCTCCAAGGGCGACGAACGGCGGACGACGAGAGAGGTTGTGTAGCTTCTCTGTTCGTTTTAGGGCTGCTACCTTAGGTTATGAATGAGGCACAATGAACACACTGAAACCCTAGATTTAGATGAGTATTTATAGAGTTTTGAAGACTTAGGGTTTTGTAAGGGTAGAAACGTCTTTTCTGGTTGAGTGCAGGACAAGGGACGGCTGAGGAAGACTCTGGACTGTCGTGACTCCTCTGGGTCGGGCCGCGGTGATGTTGCTAATCGGACCGTCATTAAAGTCCACTTGGCTTCAAACTTATCTTCTTGTTGGTTTATAACACGTCTCGATAAATCGGGCATATCTTCCTGTTGAGCAATCGGATTGACTTTATTCCACTTAGAGGAGAAAGATAACTCTTTCAGCTTTCCACCGATACCAAGCTCGTCAAAATGTGAGTTCTGGAAGTTCTTCAAAAGTGTCTCGTACTGTAAAGCTCTGAGTCTGTCTTGAAACATATTTTTTTTGTTTTTTGGTCCTTTTTACTATAAAACCTGTAAAACCTTCTTGAATCCTAAAATATTTGATAATAGACATTAAAATCTTGAAATCATATCAATCTCTTCCTAAATGCATAGTAAAACTATAGCTAAAATAGGTAAAATAATAATGTTATCAGTCCTCCTTCACAAAGTAAACATAAACTATAATGACATAGAAACATACATAGCTCTTAAAATGTGGGGCTTGAATGAAGAGTTAATGAGATAAGGCCCAGAACTTTACACATACTGAAAATAAAAATGTAAAATACACTTTGATAAATTATCATTAGTAAGATGAGATGGGGATTGGATATCATATCAATAGGGATTCCTAGATGTGGAGTTTGAGGAGTTGGAAGTTGATTCTTTGCTTAATCATGCAAAAGAAAAATAAAGAGAAAGAAGAAAAAGAAAGATCAGAGAGCATCTAAAGAAGAAGAGAAGAATTAAGAAGCGTTACTCCTAGGAGGAGAAAAGAAAAAGCCTTTGTGCCAGAAGTTAATAAAGACCAATATGTGTAAATGGATTTGTTTAGTTTAAGTGCTAGGTGATGCAACAATTATCAATCAGTATATATAAGTGATGATGTGTGTAATGAGGTATGAGGAAGTGTGTGAGATTAAGGAAAAAATTTTTGAGTGGCTAACCTAATCTCCGAGAGATCCATAGAAGGAACAATGTAGAGATACATAGAGTAATCTCTCTAAGTTACTATTAGAGGGTTTGTGGTAAAACAAGCAAAACACATATTCAACGAGTAATAGAGAGATGAGCGAGAAAAGAAAAAAGAGTAATAGAGAGATGAGATGAATCTAGCCTCTAAAGAGGGAAATGATCCGACCCGTTTTTTTGATATAATAATAATAATAATAATAATCTAAGCTAGTCGTCTCATACCTACTAGTCACCTAAACACAATCACATAACAGCGGATAACATAAAACAATACCATTAAACCAATAAATATCCAATAATCAAATAATCAGTATTAACTTAACAATTAAACCAATAGACCAATCCACCATAACTCAATGAAACAGCAATCCTAGCCAACACTCTAAGGACTCAACTATATATGGCAACCTAACAGAAGCCAGACAACAACTAATCAAGCCACTAGAACATCCTCCTCTTTATTGCCTTGAATCCACGATCACACTTTGCCTTTACCTGTACCACAAACATAAATTGAGATGCGTGAGTATTTTATAAACACTCAGTGAGGCAATCCTCCCATCTACTGAGCTATACACACAAGCAATAAGATCTCTTCATGACACAAACAACAAACAATAAAACAAACCATGCAATATACAAAGCAATTGCATCATCCATCGCAACTGCAGAAGGGTGTCGACCAACACCAGAAGGTGTCGACCAACACCAGAAGGTGTCGACCAACACCAGAAGGTGTCAACCGACACCACAACTGGTGTACCATGCTCGACATCCCCGAAACCCTAGTTTGTGTCGACCGAGACCTCCACATGGTAACGATTGACACTCGCCAAAGTTATCGAATTGTCCTTGCATTGGTGTCGACCGACACCCTAACTGGTGTCGACTGACGGTGCAACCAATCCATCCCCAAAATAACATCATACAACTCTACCAGGCTGATAAGTAAAACCGCTGGCCACGACTCTCATGCGATCTGAAAATCAACTCCCCATTCCCGTCCAATGACTCTCAGGAACTTGCCTCCCACAACTCTTACAACCCCCGCTCGCTCTCCGGGATCACCTATGATATCAGCAATCTCTGCACACTCCAGGGTAATGAAGCTATTAGTTGTCCAGAATCAAACATAACGTGGAACCTAAACCCGCCCACCAACAAGGCCCCTACACAAATCTCATGCGCTAAGAATCCTAACACTTTATCACAGGCAGAACATATAATCTGAACCTACTGAAATTCACAAAGACAGGCTACCAGGAATTATACCTGTGAACACCCCGACATTGGTTCCACCAGTTTCCACCGTCGAGTACATCTGTGGTGCCTGCTCAATCCGCTGCCCTACCATCTGCTGAAACTTGGGACACTTGGGCTTGATGTGCCCAGGCTCCCTGCAATGATAGCATACATAACCCGCTGACTGTGCCGCCGTCGGGCACTCCTCTAGAGTCAGCTAGCCACCTTGTGGTCCATACTACCACATCCAAAACACCCAGCACCACTCGGACTCTGTGTAGCCTCCCATTTCCTCTTGGTTCCCTGCGCAGGCTTACCGCCATTGCCAGAACCTCCATGATGTTGAGTCTTCCTAGGCTGAACTGCTGGATTAACCGTCACTGACTGTGCCCAGATGTCCTCCTCAATCTCTGTTGTAGTCTCAACCAGCTCTGCACGCGTAGCATAGCTTTGCCCTCTACAATGGACCCTCAAATCCTCATGAAGGGCCTTCATAAACCTCCTGATCTGAGCCTCCTCGGACTCCATCATCCGACCCCCATACATCAAAAGTCGACTGAACTCCACGTGCAGCTCCCGCACTGACCGAGTCCCCTGAGATAATTGAAGGAACTGCACCTCCAACCGGTCTAATGCCTCTCTAGGAAAATACTTGCGGTTGAACTCCTCCACAAAGTCAGCCCAAGTCATCTTCCTCTGCACTCTCCTAGCAGCCACTGATCTCCACCACAAGTGAACATCACCAATCAGGTTGTGGACCCCTATGTCCACCCAAAACTCCTGAGGACATATGAGAGACTAGAAGTTACGTTCCATTGTCGCCCTCCACGCATCTGCAGCGGTAGGATCTGAACCACCCGAAAACCGCTCAGTACCGATGTTGCTTATCTCTCTCATCATACTGACATATTGAGAATGAGCTCCTACATCCGCAACCACTAGCTGCTGCACCTCCACCGCAACTGGCGGCATTACCTGTGCCTAAGCCGGTACTACTCCCAGTAACTGCTCTAACAGTTGTGTCAACAAGCCCACAAGGTTAACACCTCTTCCAGGGACTCCACCTGATGGGACCCCCGCACCCATCACCGGCCATACCGGCATTGACACTGCCCACACCGACTCTTTCAGCGCCTACAGTCCTATAAGTACCTCCACCGGCCACACTCATGGAACCCTCCTAGAGACCCTGCAACTCGCCAACACCTTCAGGTGTCACACTCTGATCTATGGTATCACTAACCGCTGGGCCTCTGTCCCTACTACGACCACGTCCGCGTCCACGACCAGCAACATCACTACCTCTAACCATCTTCACTACCACGAACAGAAGGCTAAGCAAACAATTCAACAGAACACAAAACAAAAACTCACCGTAGAATCACACTGTAGGCTCGAAGAGGATGTTCTAGGACTCCATGCCACACAAAATTGCCTAACTCACATAATCAATCACATCATGCAAATCCTCAACATCAACAACAGAAACCTAGTGAACCCAAACCTAGAACCGTAAGGGCTCTGATACCAAACTGAAACGACCAGACCCGTTTTTTTTTAATAATAATAATAATAATAATCTAAGCTATTGGTCCCATACCCACTAGCCACCTAACCACAATCACAAAACAATGGATAACATAAAACGATACCATTAAACCAAAAAATTATCCAATAATCAAATAACCAGTATTAACTTAACAATTAAACCAATAGACCAATCCAACATAACTCAATGAAACAACAATCCTAGCCAACAGTCTAAGGACTCAACTCTAGCAACCATACAAAAGCCTGACAACAACCAATCAAGCCAATAGAACATCCTCCTCTTCATTGTCTTGATTCCACCATCACACTTTGCCTTTACCTGCACCACAAACACAAATTGAGATGCATGAGTATTTTATAAATACTCAGTGAGGCAATCCTCCCATCTACTGGGCTATATGCACAAGCAATAAGATCTCTTCATGCCACAAACAACAAACAATAAAATAAACCAGGCAATATACAAAGCACTTGCATCATCCATCGCAACTGAAGAAGGGTGTCGACCGACAGCAGAAGATTCAATTATTAAATTATTCGGCCGAAACTTATGTTTTAGAACAGATTTACCCGATAAGTTTGTTTATTACTATTTGAGGGGGTATTAAACTTAGATTTTAAAGGATTTGGTAGGATTTAAAAATTTTAGAATTTTAAAAAATTTGAGTGAGTGTTTAGGAGATTTGATTATTTTTTAGAGTTTTGAATGAAATGTAATTGTGGGAGATTTTATCAATAAACTTTGTATGTTTTTATTAGAATATTTTGTCAACAAAGGATTTCACTTCTTTACATTGTTGTTGACTTTTAGTTGGTATTGTTTTCCATGGTGACTTTTACTTGGTCGTTCTAATGCAATGCCTCTTTCAAATACACTCACTAATGTTTGAACGTAGGAGTTCTGTTTTCAACTTTTAGTAGTTAAAAGGTTTATCAAAACTGTCTTGTGTTATTCTTGGCAATGAAGTTCGTAGAGTTGTTGAATGCCCTGGAATGGGCTTTTCGGAACCGAAAGACTCTTTCTATGTTGCTAAGGTATTGTTCAGTGCCCACTCGTATATGCCTAGCTGTGACTATAGGCAACTCAGCAGTCATATTGATTATTTTCCCCCGTCCTCATTGTTTGGAATTTCTGGTCAATCTTGAGGTAACAAACTCCTCATTCTCTTTGTTATCTGTTGAGTTTTCTGCAGTTTGATGTTTGCTTTTGATTTCTGAGATGAAACAAAGAGTAAGAGACCTTTATTCTTAAACTTCTCTCATTAGAAAAACATACGTCATACAAGCTTATAACCAAAAGCAAGTTAAGAACTCTTTTACACACTACATGCTCTCTTTCCTACACACTAAAAAGGCACTTTTACTAGACAAGCTTAACTTTAAATAGTCAAGTTGCACACCTAAAGAAAAATGTTTAATCATGACTTAGAGGTTTAATCAAGATCTTCAAAAAGGCTGAAGACATGGGAGCTCTTAAAGCAGCTCATAATATCACCGCACAATCGCCAATAGTTCCACCCAATTCAAACACCTACACAAACACATGATTACGTTATTTATTGCTTATTGTTGACATGGATCATAGAAACTTATGTAATAATGATTTAGAGGTTTGAAGGGACTCTTGCCTTTGTCATGAGCATCAGGCATCAAGATGTTTCCTTTCTCTTTCTAATAGCTCCGAAAGTAGCGCTCATGGTCATCAACTTTTTCAGAGGTTTGCTGGGAGAATTAAACATGGATCCTTTACTGAAAGTGAGTATCGTCGTGACATCAACCGGTGAGGTTTCATCGGTTGTCCCGAGACGACCTTAAGGGCACTAGCCAAATTTTTCTTTCTTTGCTTGTTTTTCAAGCGTGAGTGATTGGGAGAGAGAGAGAAACGATGAAGAAGAAGAACAAGCAAGTGAAAAAAGAAAAAACCATTACCAGCTCCCAATTTTGTTCTCTCTGCAATCATCCTTCTCTCCCAATTTTGATTTCCCCGAAAGTTATGTTGATTGAGGTATATCGTATGTCTATGCACTTCTATTCTATCCTACAGATATTTTTCATCCGAAAATTCTACAAAATTCTACCTCATACCCTATGATTTGATTAGTCATATTTTTCAACTAAAAAACCAAAAAAAATCTCCTAAAATCATTCAAAGTAGCATTCCAAAAAAAAGTTGAATAACATTAGATTTTACGTGAGTTTTATAAATCATTAATTGAATAACAAGAGATTGTACATGATTTTAAATAATTTTATATAAACTAGGTTGGTACCCGCGCTACGCCGCAGGATTGATTTTTTATATTATTTTTTGTCATATTTTTCTGTTTTGTTTTTTTCGATTCATAATTTAATATATGTTATTTGGAATCAATTCATAAGTTTTTGATAATTTCAATAATATTTTATTATTATTATTATTTACATTATCATATGATACTTGAGTTTATTTTATTTCATAAATTTAGTTTTTGAATAGATTTTAAATTTTATTACCAAATAAGTTTAGGAATTATAAACCATTAGTTCTTGATTTGTTTCTCACTCACAAACTCTCTAGAATAGTAATGCATATTACTCTTTGATGTCTACATTTTAAATGTTCTTGATGGATCTCTTAGAGTACTGTAGGTTTAACCACTTCAATCTTTTGTCTCATAAATCTGACATAAACCAAAGATGAAACTTTTAAAATTTACTAAAATCGAAAGGAAAATAAAAAATGATAATTTTCACATAGAGAGTTCTAGAAGTAGTAGTAAGTAATATGTATTATACTAAACCTTGAAAAAAGAATGTTCTGATCCAAAGCAGCAATATGCTGAATATCATCTTCATTTAAGACCTAAGAGCAAGTACAACCGAGCACCGTTTCAAGGTTTCTTTTTAAAAAAAATTATTATTTTAATCATATATATATATATATTATCTTTTATTAGTAGTATCCACTAAAAACATGACACTTGTCTATTTGGTATGAGTAACGGTTCTTCCCTAAGTAACTTCAGAATCGATTCTCTCCTCTATTTTCTCTCTCTCATTATTATATATATATTTTTAAAGAACTCTTTTAATGAGCATCTCCCACTGGAGATACCCTAAGTCAACAAAGAAGAGGTGAGTCAATTTACACAAACACTAATATTTCTTCTTGAATCAACCCTAAAAGCTTGAATAAAAACGACATCTTTACCTCGATTGGACCTGCGATTCTAAGAGAAATTAATGAACTTTATCATGCTCAAGTTGCTCTTTTTAGAATTTTTTAATCTTTTGTATATCAGACATCAATTTTGTGGTTAGGGAGGGGCTTCCATGAGGAATTGATATCTCTATGTCTCTCTTCTCTTCTTCCTTCTACTTCATATTACTATGCGTTTATCTCTCTCTCCTTTCTCCTTCTCTCTCTCTCTCTATTCTATCTTTTCAAATTTCTTTCCTATCCTAATTTCTAACCTCGCCTCTTCTTCCAAAGAATTCTCGATAACCGGAGAATTTGATTTCAGAATCTGTAGATTTTGATGAAATTCTTGTCCGAATTAATCAAAGGTGAATTTGGTAAGATTGCTTTGCCTCTTTAACAATGACCTCTGCTTCTTCCATGTCTCATGCCGCACGAGTCGTGAGTTTTCTTCTCTTTATGTTTGTTTCATTGAAGGCAAAACTTTGTGACGATTCTTTTGTTTCTTCTCTGAATTCAAGAGAAGTCTTATAGTGTGAAGGAGAAGAACAAACGATTAGAGTCGTCATGTTTTTTTTTTATTATTTTGGCAAAGGTCTATGAAGTGAAAGACAACGTGATGTGGCACATAGAGGTGTCAATCGGGCTGGCTCGGCCCGGTCCGGCCCGGAATCCGCAAAACCCGCATATATTTGAGCCCTTCTCGGCCAGGCCCAAAATATTTTCAAGCCTATATTTCAAAGCCTGACCTGCCCCTAACAGGGCTACAAGACTTTTCGGGCTTTTCCGGGCTTATCTTACGGATCAAAAATTCAAAATTATAAGTTAGTTTATAATATGTCTTAAAAAGCAATGTTTATAGGTGCAATATAAAAAAATCAATCAAAATTTAAATAACTCATCTATATTCACTAAACCCAACTTAATCTAAAATAAAAAATTTAAAACCAAATAAATTTTTATACTTTAACCAAATAAGATATATATAATTTATATAAAATATCATAGATAAATTTTTTATAAATATTAAGTAAGGTTATTAAGTAAATATGAAAACTAAAATTAGAGTTTTAAACTTTATGTACATTAAATCATTTAAAAATATTACAATCAAACAAAAATGTTAACAAAAAAATATATAATTATATTTGTATAAGGGTTTTCGGGCCCGTCCGAGCCCGATCGGGCCCGTCCGAGCCCGATCGGGCTAAGCCCTAAAAAAAAAAACCGAACGAGATGAGTCCAGAAGGCCCAATTTTTCTAGACATATATTTAAGTTCGAGCCTTGTGTTTTTCAAGACCGGACCGAGCCGGATGAGTCAATTATAATTAATACAACTAAGATTTCTAAACGAATAAAAAAATTGTGTGTCACTAGGCATGTCAAAAATGTTAACAAAAAAATATATAATTATATTTATATCTTAGTTGTATTAATTAAAATATTTTCATTGGCTATTGATTTTCAATAAGGTGTCAACACCAGCTTCAGTGTTGAGGCTGATGTGTCACACAAGGAAAACAACACATTGTTTTTTTATTGTATTGATTCTAACAATTCTAAATTGAATAACATATGATTCTTAAAGATTTTTAAAAACCATCGATTGAATAACAAGTGATTTTAAGAATATTATAGAATCCTTTAAATTGTCAAGTTCAATACCCCTCTAAAGCTTTCCTGTACTACTTTTTTGAGCCCTACATTTTTGTTTATTACTACGACCAAAGTATATAATAATATGTTTGTTTATTACAAAATACCCATGTTGCTTTATTTATTATAGAATATAGAGAACGTCCCTAGAGGCTAGAGTTATGTTGCTTTATTTATTGTAGAGAGAACGTCCCATCTTTTTTGTTATGGGTCAAAGTAAAGATGGTGGAGCTGATCGGACCACTTACATGAATAACATTTACTTGAAAAATAAAATATACAGTAAATAATTATTTTCGAATCAAAGAAACGACATTGTTAAACAGTCGTTTTGTTCGTGCAGTATGTTGGGATACATAATATGCAAACTTGTTAAACAGCGTGTCCATAACGTCAACTCCGAAGTGAGCTACAAGCAACGATTTACTGACCGCTCTTATACATTTGGCCTCTTTTTCTCCTGCTTTAGATTTTTGTGAGTCGATACCAGAAGGTGTCGACCAATACTGGCAATCAAGTGTCGGTTGACACCACAATTGGTGTCGGTTGACACCATGTCCAACATCTCCAAAACCCTAATTTGTGTCGACCGACACCTCTATATGGTGTCGATAGACACTAACCAAAGTTATCGAATCTTCTTCGCGTTGGTGTTGACCGACATCCCAACTGGTGTTTACTGACACCGATGCCGAGCATCGATTTCCTTCGAACAGAAACTCTGAATCTTGCCTCCAAACTTCTCCCATCCGATCCATGCATCTTCAGAAGCAAAACTCAGTCATAGAAGCCATGAAAACCCATAAAGAACTCACATGAAGCAACCACACAAGCACAAAATCACATAAAATAGAGATCTTAGTTTAGATAAGCCATGGTCATGCACTCATCTTAGCCAAACAACAAGATCTAAGCCCCAACAACGAAAATTAGCTCCACAGCAACCTTCCCACACGCTTATAACCTCGGAACCTCACTCTCCAGGAAGAAAACCACACCAACAGTAACAAGAATCTCCAAAAACTCAAGAACGCTCTGCGTAAACTCTCATTTCTCCCTTTTTCTCTCAAAAAGCTAAAAGCGGCTAAAGAGGTGAAAGAAGTCGACTTTTCCCTTTTAAACTCGGAACTAGGGCTCTCCTAAACCAACCACGCAAATAAGAGGATTAAAATTGAACCGATTAATCCATCCGCAAACGGTGTCGACCGACACCACCAAAAACCCAATTTTTGGTTCGCGAGTGTTACAAAGAAAAGTGATATTAAATATTTCAAAAATGGGATACTATGCGAGTGATATAGATATCAAAATATAAAATGATAAAATGGGCTGGGAGTTTAAAAGTTTACTACCACATTTATCTGGATCTGAATGCATATGTTGATAGCCCCATATTCCACAAATCTTTTTTTTAAAATTAGGATATCAGCAAATATTTAGATCTGAATAAAAATATTAAATTTAATAAGATACTAAGTTTTGAAAATTGTTTAAAACTGATGCTTTGGAAATAATTTTTAAAATAAAGGTGATATATCATAAAAAGAATTAAAAGTAAATCTATACTCCTTTCGTTTTTTAATTAGTTGTCATTTTAGAGTTTATCACACAAATTTTTAAAAAGAGATAAATGTTCTATTATACCTTTGTTTGACTATTAAAATTTTAAGGGATTTAATTTGTTTATTCGTTTAATAAGGAGTAAATGAGATAATTTTCTACTAAAAATCACATTGGAAATTAAAAAAACGACAACTAAACCAAAACAAAAAATTAGGTTTAGAACAACAACTATCGTAAAACGGAAGGAGTATGTAATTAAAATAATAAAACACATAATAATCTATACTGATAAAAAGTAGGAGCTATAAGTTTCTTAATGCGTCCACATAGGATTTAAAACCACCATTCGAGATCATACATGTCACTGATCAAAAATTTTTAAATTTCCAATCAAGATCAAACATCTCAGTAAAGACTAATATGCTTCCAAGTACAAATAAGCATGAGTCTTGATTTATCAGGCGTCCAAATGTAAAAGTTTTATTTGGTTTAATCTAGTTCTCTATTTTAGCAAATTAAAAGTTTAAAATATTACAAATTTTTAACTACAAATAAATTTTAAAATATTATAATTATTTAAACTTTATTAAGAATTTAAAATTCTCAAATTTTTGGGTAAGAGGAAGAAGGATCGACGACAAACATCTTTGGTTGATGTTTGTGTTCTTTCATATCGGTTATGAATCGCAAGACCTTGATTAATTTGATGTTGTTTGGATAATTTTTTTGGGATTAAAGAAGAAATGATGGAAGAGAACACACATACTTTATTAGCTATACATGTAGTCAAAGGATGGATGACAGCACACATGCTTTATTAGCTATACATGTGGGCATGTTCATGTTACTTTATTTGCAAGTAATTTGCAACTTTGTAGCATTAAAGAATTGGTTTGAAAATGATTGAGTGTAGGTGATGCTATGCTGTTCTTTACAAAATCCAGAAATCTTACAAGAAAATAATGTAATAATTTTGGCAGCTTTGTATGTGTGTTTATCTATATATCATGGCAAGATTTCTGGTTTCTTCAACATGTTCGAGAAATTTTATTCTTAAATTTCATATCTGACAAGTTCTGTGGAGGCAACAAATGAACATCCAAATGTATTGAAATAATCTGAAATTTGGTAGGTGTATTCTGATGACGTGGATGAAACTAAAGTATACTAGAAGAGAATTGAAGTTCGAGTTCAGAAGGTCAAATGAACGACATTGTTTCGAGTAGTTAATTCATAGGCTTATGCAGCTATGTTTGGTTAAGGTTTTAAATTTCTTACTTTGTTTTTAACCACATAATAATGAATGTTATACATAGATGAAGATGGAGAGGAGGTGGAAAAAGTGAAGAAGATAATGAGGAAGAAAAATAGTATGACGAAGAAGCGAATGGTGAAAGTATCGATGACAACAACCATGAAAATTTGACAATAAAGATGAAGAGAAGACATCTGAAAAGTATGAAAACAATGAATGTGAAAAGAAATATATAGACATATGTGTTAGTGGATAATTAAATATGAGAAAAGAAGTTTAATTCATTATTTTTTTGATCATATTTGATTCCTTAACACAATTATTTTTTTTATAAATTTTAAAATTGTCTATTTCAAATGATTTTTTTTCCTTTAAAGTAATTTAAAGTTTTTTATAAGATTTTCATAATTATCATCAATCATATATAATTTTCACCAAAGTATATCAAATAATTTTAAGAAAAGTTTTTTTGAAATGTGGCTTTTTTTGGCTAAAAACATTTTTAGTCAAATTATTTCAAAAAAGTTTTTAGCCTAAAATTTTTAAATATTTGATAATTTTAGAAAATTTTGATAAAATATTTGATAATTTTAGATGTGAATAAAATATGATTAGTTTGATAAAATATTTATCCGAATAATTTATCAGAACGACCAAACTAACTGAAAGCAAAGCAAATAATATTTAATTTATCTGAATAAGTTATGAAAAATTTGATGAACCGTTAAAACTCTGAAAGCAAACAAATAATATTTAATTAAAATTTAATTATGGCATACTTGGTTATGAAAAAGATGATCAATAGAAAATTTTTGTGTTTCTGTGGAGAATCCGATATCATCATCATTTCGAAGAAAAGAGAGAGATGGAGGGAAGATCTAAAAAGTCCCTATTTTTCTTTTGGAAATCTCGTATCCCCTTTTTATTCTTCATACTCTCTTCTCTTTTATTTAATGAAATGTGTTGAGACGATTTTACCAATTTTTCTCTCTTTATTTGATTTAAATTTAAAACAAAAAAAAAATGTAAAAAGAAAAAAAAAACCTTGACCTCGAGCTTCTCTCTTTGGTTCAGCCGTCGGCGATTCTTCCGTCGTAGGAGCTCCATTGCTGTCGTTTCTTCATCCAAGACGAGTTGTATCAAGTTCTCCTTCTAAATGCAGATGTGTTATTCATATAAGAGTACCTATTGATTGAATTTTTTTATGATTTGAAGATTTAAAAACTGAATTGGATTTTGTTTGAAGAAGCTTAGCACATTGGGTATTTTACGATGGTTTATGGATTGATGGAGCTATTTATTAGATAAGAAACGGATTTGGATTCCAGTGTTTAAATTATAGTGAACTATAGAGATTAGAACCCAAAACAATTTGATTCAATTTTGATAAGAGAGAGAGAAGGTGGTGAAACTGGTAATACTGGTTGTAACATCCGCGAACCAAGAGTATTCTTGGGTATGGGGTGTCGATCGACGCCGATTTTAGTTTTTAATTGCCGATTTGGTTTGGTTTGATTGATGAAAACCTAGGGTCTCGTATTTAAGATCGAAAACTCGACGCCACTTAGGCTTGAATAACTTTTGTCGTTTCCCAAAGAGATAGAGAAAAGAGAGGAGTCTTCAGTGAGATTGGTGAGCTTCTGATGATTTCCTGGAAGTTGTCTGTGCCGTGTTCTTGGGAGTTCTATCTTTGGGGAGTGGTGATCTAAGGTGATGGTCGGTTATGGAACTTGCTGTGGTGTTGTTTTCGTCCTTCTAGGGTCAAAATTTTCTTGCTAAAGGTGAGTGCATGACCATGGCTTATCTAAGCTTGAGATTCTCTGATTTTCGTGTTTATGAGTTGTATGGTTGATTCTTTTGTTTGTTTGCATGATTTTGTGGTTTCGGTGGCTTGGTGAGACTCCTGTGTGATCCTTGATTGGACTTGGTGCGATTGGGAAAGGAGATCTAGCGTAAAGCTTTGAGGAAAACGATGCTCGGCATCGGTCTCGGTCGACACCAGGAGGGTGTTAGTCGACACTAATGCGAGGACAGCGCGAGGGCTCTAACGAGTGTCGGTCGACACTGTGTGGAGGTGTCGGTCGACATGACTATGGTTTTTGGGAGATGTCGAGCAGGCGTTGGTCGACACCAGGAGGGTGTCGGTGGAAACCAACCTTCGCTAGGTGTCACTGTCGATCGACACCAGGAAGGTGTCGGTCGACACCAACCTTCAAAAGCGGCTAATCTTTGTTTGTCGCCTGGTTTGATTGTGTTATTTGTTTTTTATGGATTGGAGATCTTAATTGCTTGTGTGTATAGTCCAGTAGATGAGAGGATTGCCTTACTGAGTATTTGTGATAATACTCATGCATCTCAATTGTTGTTTGTGGTACAGGTAACAACAAAGTGTGATCGTGAAATCAAGGCAATAAAGAGAAGGATGTTCTAGTGACTCGATTGGCTGTTGTCTGGCTTCTGTTAGGTTGCTAGAGTTGAGTCATTAGCATGTTGCTTAGGTTGATGGTTATTTGATTCATGTTGTTTACTTCATAACTATTGGTTTAGGATTTGTGGACATCTTTGATTATTGGTTATTTATTCTATTGAAGCAATTGTTGGATATTTCTTAGTTTATTTTGTTGGTATTTTCCGCTGTTTGTAATAAATGCTATTAGGTTCTTAGTGAGTATGACTAGAGAATTATTGTACTAAAAAAAAACGGGTCGGGTCGTTTCAATGGTATATGTAGTAAAACTTGTAATATTGATTAATGTAGAACAATCAGTAAAACTAGTAGTATTACTAATTTAGTTTGTTTGTATTGGTTGGTTTGGCAGGATACAATATGCGAGAACATCAGCCTACATTTTAAATTTAAAGGTCACATGTATAGTATAATGTTCAAGAGGAATATAACTTTGTTGATGTTAAAAGGAAGGATATACATGAAGCTTGGGTTTGTTGAAAGTAACGTGAAATTGCAGTTAAGCTACAATCCAATACTGGTAGGAACATCCGAACATTGTGAGCTTAATGATGATGAGAATGTTAATGTTTATCTAGCGTCTGTTGATCATGAGAAGCAAAGATGTATGTTGTTTGTGAATGTCATCCCTTCCAAGCCTCAGCCTGAGAAAGTGCCCATAGTGGACCAGATAGTGGACCAAAATTTTGTTGGTATGAACTTTGAAAAGCAACATTCAAAGGATGATGTAATCGCACCTAACGCCATTGTTGTCTATGTAAACTAAGAACAAGAAAAGGCTGTAGAGGGTGATTCTACTAAAGAGGGTGGAATTGTATCACATGATGAAGGTGATGAATATACTGAGCCACAACCTGTTGTAGAACATTGTAAGTTTATTGACCCATGGGATGACGGTTTGGGTCTGAGTAAACTTCAATAATTTTGAAACAAGAAGGAATTACAAGATGTGGTGGATAGAGCTTCATTTGGTAACTGTTTTAGTTTTGCAATACTAAAGTCGAACAATGTGCGTTATGTGCTAAAATGTCCTAAAGAAGGATGTAACTGGGGTTTACGAGTTGCTAGGATTCCAGAGACAAATATTTTCTCAATTAGAAGGCATAACAAGATGCATACATGCTCTCGGACCAGTTAAAGTTCAATCAACAATAAGAGACAAGGCACTACACAATTAGTTGCATCTCTTTTGCATGGTGATTACCCGAGGCTGACGGAAACTCCGCCTCCTAAAATTATCATGGATCTTGTCAAGACCACATTAGGTGTGAATATATCATATACCACGACGTTGAGAGGGAAAATTCAAGCTGTTAGTGATTTGAAAGATAGCTCAGAAGAAAGCTATAAGATGTCGTCATACTATCTGCACATGTTAGAGAAGGTTAATCATGGTATGAGAACATATGTGCATAGTAATCAAGATAAGCATAAACCAAACTATTCAAGAGCTTTGCATTCCTAGCCAATGGAAATTGATGATTAGGGTAGTTAGTGGTAGAGCTTGTATGGTCATTGCTGCATCTCTATATTATTTGGACTTTAATTTGATCTTTAAATTATCTTGCATATGGACTATGAATGCTAGCTCATGGAAATTTCATTTGGGGTTAACAGTCTCTATTTGCTATTCTATTTTGATTAACCAAATCTCTTGCCATACCTTTGAACCCCAACCTTTTCGTTCAAGCATTGTGTTGATTTGTTGAGTGAGGCCTCTTTGTTGATAATTCTATAGGTTGTGAAATCTTAAGAGTATTGAGAATGACAAAGAACTGGCTCTTGTTTTAGCTAGGTTTGGAATCTTTAGAGCTAGCTCATAGGACTGGTTTTGAAAGAAATAAGTGGTTAGAATGTTGATTTGGGTTAAGGTTTGGGGAACAAATGGAATAAGAAGGGAAAATAAAGTATTACTTGGTCAAAAGAAAAGAAAAGATTTGTCTCTTAAGGTTAAGTTTAGTTAAAGGCTCTAAGTCTCTAAGTAAAAAAGAGATAGAAAAGTCTAGTTGATGTCTCCTCGAAATGTTTCAAAAAAAAAAGAGAGAAAATGCTAAAGCATGGTTTAATCATGAGAATGAGAGTTCATCAAAAGAAGTTTTTAAAAGAAAAAAAAGAAAAAAAAAAAGAGAGGAAGCTTGTGTATAAAGTGAAACCTTAGAGATATTCAAAAGTTTTAAGACCATAATAAGTAAAGAAGAAAATGGGCTTAAGTTGAATCAAATTGAGTTTTTGGGTTAGAAAGAAAAAAAAGAAGGATGAAAAAAGGGTAGAACATCAAGAGCTAAGCTTTATATGCCCAAATTGTTCTCGATCTTAGATTGGTTTCACAACTATCTAGTGTTCCTTCTTGTTTGAGAGTAAACCACCCAAAAACACCTTTGCCAACCCACTTTAAAAAGACTTTCCTCCTAAACCAGTTGAGCTTAATTTTTTTTCCATTTGCAAGATCACACCAAACACTTCAACGAATGTGAAAGAGATGTTCAATAGGATTGCAAGTCTTTACCAATAGATAGAAGGTGAACTAGAGTGGTGCATTGTGATAAGCTTAGAAAAATATTTGTAAGCACTTTGATTGATATTAGCACCATTGAATTGCATTTAAGGACTGTGGTTTGAATCCTTTGTTGATACTCTTTGGTTCTGAATCCTTTTTTCAAACCTCTCTCTTTCACTTACTTGTTTGGTTCTTGCTTGAGTACTAGCAAAAAATAAGTTTGGGGGAGTTGATATATTGTGTTTTTGTTAGGTTTTGTGGTATCCTGGTAGTGGTCTTGATAACAGAGATATTGGTGACGCTTGCCAGTGGTAGTGTATCTTTGTGAAGTTTGTGCCCTGATAGTGGTCTTGGTGACAGAGATCTTGGTGACGCTTGTCAGTGGTAGGGCGTTCTTTGTGATGTTGTGGTACCCTGGCAGTGGTCTTGGTGACAGAGATCTTGGTGACGCTTGCTAGTGGTAGTGTTTCTTTGTGACGTTTTGTGCCCTGACAGTGGTCTTGGTGACAGAGATCTTGGTGACGCTTGTCAGTGGTAGGGCGTTCTTTGCGATGTGGTGTCCTGACAGTGGTCTTGGTGACAGAGTTCTTGGTGACGCCGGTCAGTGGTAGTGGTTTTAGTGACGCTGGGTACCATGGTGGCGGTCCCGGTGACGTTTGTGGTCTTAGTGGCGGTCCTTTTGGACATTTTTGTGGCCTTGGTGGCGGTCCTACGGGACGTTTGTGTGGTCTTTGTGATGTGTTCGGAGTCTTTGTGACGTGTTTAGGGTCTTTGTGATGTCTTGGTAGCCTTAGTGGTGAGTGTTTGCCATAGGACATTGCGATGTTCATGCGAGAGCCATAGGGGTAGTTCTGGTCAGCGTGGTACTCGGTCGAGCTCAGGATTATTGATCTAGAGATATGAGATCTTGAACAACTCATGGAGGGACGGTTAGGTTCCTGTGTACCGTTATCTTGAGGCACTTTGTGGCCCGAGGGTATAATTGGTATATCGACTTCGGGTGACGATCCGAAGGCGTGCTGTAGGGTGATAGCCCGAGAGTAGTGGTGGGCATTCGAGTATTGGTTTGGGTTCGGTTCGGGTAATTTGGGTTTCGGGTAATTCGGGTTTATAATTTATAGAATCATATAGGTATTATAAAAATTTTGGTTCGGGTTCGGTTCGGATTTTTTCGGGTACGGGTCGGTTCGGGTATTTTTTTGGAATACCGAAATATATCTGATATGTTTTGGGTTCGGTTCGGTATAAGTATTTTTTACCCATTTAGAACCAAAATACCCATATATAACTAAAATACCCTATATATAAATTGAATAACTATATCAAAATTTCATGAAGTTATAACTAAAAAAATCATATAAAAATAACTAAACCAATTCTATATACAGTCTAAAGAATCAATTGATGAACTAAAGTACCAAACACTCGTGGTTAAATGCATCAAAATCTCGTGGTTAACTCTATATACAATATAAGTGTCAATTGATGAACTAAATTCACTAAGCAATGGGATTTACCTTTGAATGAGTCTTTAACATCTCTGAAAGAGGAGATTCAGGAGAAGAAGCGAAGAAATTTAAATAATCCAGATTCAAATTGTGGATTAGGGTTATAGAATTTATAAAGAAAAACAAATCTTCCGCAGATATAGCCATATAGGTAGTGGAGAGTGGAGACAAATTGATAAATACGATTCTTCTTCTTCAATGCAATCTCAACTAATAAACACACATGAGGATTACATATGTGAAATAATAAACAACATAGGTTCGGATATACCCATGGGTACTAATTGGGTATCGGTTCGGATCGGGTAATACCCGATACCCAAAAGTATTTACAATTAAGATCCAACTAATATATCGGGGAAGATCCATACCCGATCCGAACCGGAGTTTTTCGGTTCGGTTCCAATACGGATATTTCGGGTCGGGTATTTTGCCCAGGCCTACCCGAGAGCAAGATTTGACTTCTTGATACCGTAGCTGGAGGGCTGAGGCCCGATGGCGAGCCGGTAAGACTCGAAGGTCGAGACTTGAGAGCGAAGGAGATGCATGAGTTGAGAGCGTATAATGTCAAAGACGCGGGTTATTGGCCAGATTGAGTCCTCATTGTTAGTCGGAGGATGTGCGGGCCATAGTGTTGGTTGCACGGGAGATCCTTGACTGTTGGTTTAGCGCTATATTCGAGGACGAATCTATGCTGGTGGGGGAGAATTGTAACAACCACGAACCAGAAATTCAATTTCTGGTAGGGGTATCGATCGACACTGATTTCAATTCTCCGGTTTGTGTGGCTGGTTTAGGAAGCCCTAAACTCGAGTTTAAAAGGGAGAACTCGACTTCCTTCGCCCCTTTAGCCGTTTCCGAGTGTTTTAGAGAGAATCGAAGAAACGAGTGTTCCATAGCCTGTTCTTGAGTTGTTTTGGGAGATTCGTTTGATCTGTGAGAGAGTTTTTTCCTGGAGAGTGTGGATCCAAGGCTAGGGACGTGGTGGGAAGGTTGTTGTGGTGGTAGCTTCGTCGTTTGGGAATAGATCTCATTGTTTTGGCTAAGGTGAGTGCATGACCATGGCTTATCTAAGTCTGAGAATCCTTTGTTTTGCTTGATTTGTTGTGTTTTGAGGTGTATTCTTGGATGTGTGTGGTTGGTTGTTAGTTTCCTTGAGTTTCCAGGAGTTTGGATGAGTTTTGGACAATTTGGGAGATTTGGGAAGCGAATCTTCGACTTTCGGTTTCGTGCAGAACGAGTTGCAGAGTCGGTGTCTATTGACACTGAGGTAGTGTTGGTCGACACCCATTTCGGTCAACAGCGGCCGATGTCTGTTTTTTTCCTGGTTTGTTTGTGTTTGGTTGTTATTGGTTAAATATTGGTTTCTCAGTTGCTTGTGTGTATAACCCAGTAGATGGGAAGATTGCCTCACTAAGTATTTGTGATAATACTTACGCATCTCAATTGTTGTTTGTGGTGTGTAGGTATGTGACGTGAAATTATGGCGATGAAGAGGAGGATGATCTAGGGTCTCGTTTGTGTGTTGGTGGTTTTGTTATATTGTCTATGTTGGAACCTTGGTTAGAGTTGTGTTAGGTTGTTGGATAAAATGGTTAGGAATATTATGGTATTGATGATATGTTAGTTCTGTAATGTTGGTATGTTTCCACTGTGCATATTAGTTGTTGTTGGTTATAGTTGAATTGTGGTTTGGTGGGTTTAATTAAGTAGTATGGGATCCTTAATAATATATTATTATTATTATTTAAAAAAAAACGGGTCGGGTTGTTTTAGGATCTAAATGTTCAAATTACGAGTATTTTTTTTTTTTTGCTTCTAATTTTCTTTTTCTCTCTCTTTCTCTTTCTATGTATATTATTACTTTTATTTCTATTTCTTTACATCACATTACTCTTTTCCTAATTATTCAAATATTTGTTAATATATTTTTTGTTTCCAATTTTTTTCCACATAAAAAAAATCTAATGATTTCAAATATATAGTGTAGGAATGTAGGAATGTAGAAAAGTATATTTATTTGTATATGTACATCTTATTTATTAATATACATTAAATGTAAATACAAAAATACAGTTTCCAACAAAGTTTAGTTCCCGAATTAATGTAACGAGAAATAAGATACATGATCGTAATTAAGATAATTTGTAACAAAGTTTAATTAACTATTTTATCTTCTGTCCAACAATATTACAACTTAAATAATTCAGCATGTTGGATAGATTCAAACCGTCCAACAATATTTGTGTACGATTTAAACCATCCAGCATGTTGGATAAATTCAAACCGTCCAACAATATTTGTGTACCGTTTAAACCATCCAGCATGTTGGATAGATTCACACTGTCCAACAATATTTGAGTACAGTTTAAACAATCCAGCATGTTGGATAAATTTAAACCGTCCAACAATATTTGTGTACAGTTTAAACCTTTGAAACAACCAGACCCGTTTTTTGTTTTTATAATATATATATATATATATATATATATATATATATAATTAAGCATCACATACTACTTACTTAAACCAACCAACCACAATTCAACAAAAAACGAACAACAACAATTATACACAGCGGAAACATACCAACAATACAGAACCAACATATCATCAATACAATCACATTTCTAACCATTCTATCCAACAACCTAGCATAACTCTATCCAAGGTTCCAACATCAATAACATAACCATAACACATTAACCGAGACCCTAGATCATCCTCCTCCTCATCGTCATGATTCCACGTCACATACCTGCACACCACAAACAACAATTGAGATGCGTAACTATTATCACAAATACTTAGTGAGACAATCCTCCCGGCTCCCATCTACTGGGCTATACACACAAGAAACTGAGAAACCAATGTTTAACAAATAATAACCAACAACAAACAAACCAGGATAAGCATCAGACGATGCTGAAAAGATTGGTGTCGACCGACACTACCTCAGTGTCGATCGACACTCCTCCTTAGTGTCGACCGACACTACTTGATGTCGATCGACACCGACTTTGTAGACATGATCTGCTCGAAGCCGAAAGTCAAAGAATCGCTTCCCAAATCCTCCAAATCGTCCGAAACTCACCCAAAAGCCCTGGAAACTCATAAAAACCAACAACCAATCACAAGTATACAAGCAAACACCACAAACCACAACAAATCAAGCAAAACAAAGGATTCTCAGGCTTAGATCAGCCATGGTCATGCACTCACCTCTTCTACAGAAAGTTCTGACTCAAAAACGACGAATCCAACCCTTAGAAGCCTTCTCCTTTGTTCCTAGCACAAGATCTTCACTCCACATCAACATATCTCTCAATCCAAGCCAAGAATCTACCAAAAAGCTTCCAAACTCTCAAGAACACTTTTCTCCCTCTAACTCTCTCTAAACGGCGACAAAACACTTCCCCCAAAACCCTTTTCGTCGACCTCCCACTTAAATAACCCAGTTATAAGGTTTACTTAAACCAAACCGATCCAAATTGACAATTAAATCAAACTTGTCGAACCAAAAATTGCTGGTCTCGACCGACACCACCCTTGGTGTCGATCGACACCCATCCAAAAAACCCATTAATTGGTTTACGGATGTTATCATTCTCCCCCACCAACAAGGATTCGTCCTCGAATTCCGCAACACCGTTTATCCGCCAAGAACCTCCGCGTCACCATGGCCCCCACATCCTCCGACTGGACTGAACACAATCAGCCAAGGTTTTCCCTGCAACCGTCACAACAGCCCGCACAACCACGTGACCCAACTGTCCACCTAATTCTGACCCCACTAGTCAGCACAACCCAAAACACGAGATCAATCCCATCCTGCAAGGTCTACATCCAATCACTATGCTCATATCCGCGTCCTTGACATTGTTTGCTCTCTCACTCATTCATTCTCAGGTCGCAACCCTCGAACTGCATCGCCTGCACTCTCAGACCGTCGTCCTCGAGCCATACCGTCTCACTCTTGGATCGTCACCCTTGAGATCTCGGTACCAGGGGAACTACTCATCCCCTCCTGGGAACTAATCATCCCCTAGGAGAACTAATCATCTCCTCTGCCGCTCTCAGGGTCGCAACTCGTCAAGCCCGCGATGCACCAGGAGAACTAATCATCCCCTCAGGAGAACTAATCATCTCCCTAGGAGAACTAATCATCTCCTTAGGAGAACTAATCATCTCTTCCAGAGAACTAATCATCTCCCCAAGAGAACTAATTATCTCCTAATGAGCAACAAGTCCTAACGTCTATAAGCATTTTCCGACTGGAACCACCTCCCATGGTTCGTGTAAAACATTGCAATATCCTACCAACCACCATGTTCCCTCACCGGAATATCGCTACCACCATGACCACTCTTCAGGGCAACTCTAAACGTCTCAACCATTCGGGTGTTTACACACCCCTTTCCAAAAATAGACAAGTTCTAACTATTCATAGAGCTTTCTATTTGTCTGCAACCGCACTTTCCATAAATAGGCAAGCTTTAACTATTCATCAAACTTCCCATTTTTAGAATCTGCCTATTCTCTTAGCACCGTGACATCACCAATCAAACAAATCCTTCAGAATTGATCATCTCATCTGCGACCACTCTTCCGGTCCCCTCTAAACATTTCCGCCACTCCGTCATTTCACATCCTCTTTCCAAAAATAGAAAAGTCCTAACTATTCATATAACATTCCATTTTTAGAACTTTATATTTATGTAAACTTTCCATTTTCAGAATCGGATAATCATTCCACTCCAACACAAATCAATAATCCATAAGACTAATCATCTTATTAAATCCTCTCCAACAATATTGTCAGTAATTCCGCAATACGGTCATCTTGGTCTGAGCAAAACCTGTTGCCACACTCTCATCATCGGCTGGACCTCCAGCAACACCAGTAAGCACATCGGCCACACCCTCAGACCCCAACCTAACCAGCATGCGAATTACTAACTTGCTAAACAGTGACACTCCAGCCACCCTGGACGAAGTAAGTCTCCAACTTAACTTCTCAGAAATCCATTTTCAACACATCCACTTTCACAAATCACTGCCAACAGTATTTTCCAATACCGGCATGAACCACCACTTTCCAACAACTTGTCAATATCCTACTGCACTTCCCGTATAGAAGCTAAAAACACTACACGACTAACAACACACAAAACAACTTACCGTGGAATCTCATTGAAGGCTCGAAGAGGATGATACTAGGACTCCGTACCACAACAAATTGACTAACTACTCATAATCAACTCCAACACACAACATCATGCATCCAACAACAGGAAAATAATTCAACCAATTAAATTCCTAAACCGCTCTAAACCATCCACTTAATCATCCTAGAACCGTAAGGGCTCTGATACCAAACTGAAACAACCCGACTCCTTTTTTATAATATATATATAATTAAGCATCTCATACTACTTAATTAAACCAACCAACCACAATTCAACAATAAAGCAACAACAACCAATATGCACAACGGAAACATACCAACAATATAGAACCAACATATCATCAATACAATCACATTCCTAACCATTATATCCAACAACCTAGCATAACTCTATCCAAGGTTCCAACATCAATAACATAACCATAACACATTAACCGAGACCCTAGATCATCCTCCTCCTCATCGCCATGATTCCACGTCACATATCTGCACACCACAAACAACAATTGAGATGCGTAACTATTATCACAAATACTTAGTGAGGCAATCTTCCCATATCTACTAGGCTATACACACAAGCAACTGAGAAACTAATATTTAACAAATAATAACCAACCACAGACAAACTAGAAAAAACAAGCATCATTCGCTGTTGAAAAGATTGGTGTCGACCAACACTACCTCAGTGTCGATCGACACTCCTCCTTGGTGTCGACCGACACCTACTTTGTGTCGATCGACACCGACTCCGCAGACACGATTTGCTCGAAGCCGAAAGTCGAAGAACCGCTTCCAAATCCTTCAAATCGTCCGAAACTAACCCAAAAGCCCTGGAAACTCATGGAAACCAACAACCAATCACAAGTATACAAGAAAACACCACAAACCACAACAAATCAAGCAAAACAAAGGATTCTCAGGCTTAGATCAGCCATAGTCATGCACTCACCTCTTCTGCAGAATGTTCTGACTCAACAACGGCGAATCTAACCCTTAGAAGCCTTCCTTTGTTCCTAGCACAAAATTTTCACTCCACAACAACAAATCTCTCAATCCAAGCCAAGAATCTACCAAAAAGCTTCCAAACTCTCAAGAACACTTTTCTCCCTCTAACTCTCTCTAAACGGCAACAAAGCACTTCCCCCAAAACCCTTTTCGTCGACCTTCCACTTAAATAACCCGGTTATAAGGTTTCTTTAAACCAAACCGATCCAAATCGACAACTAAATCAAACTTGTCGAACCAAAAATTGCTGGTGTCGACCGACACCCATCCCAAAAGTCAAAAACCCATTAATTGGTTCGCGGATGTTACAACCTTCGACCATATTGGATAAATTCAAACTATCCAACAATATTTGTGTACGTTTTTAATGATGTCAAATAAAAATGTATATATGTTTATACATCTATACATTAAATAAGTTGTACAAATATATCTGTATACTTACTAAGTTGTAAGAACAAAAAATATTGTCCTAAAAACATTAATTTTATGTGTAACTAGGTTTTATAAAATTAAAATTGCTGATAATTGTTGAAAGTTACAATAGCACAATGGTTAAAACTGTTTGACTTACTAAATTATTGTTGGTTCGAACTAAGGTAGACTCTCCTTAACAAAATTATTTAAATTAAAGAAATAAAATTGTAATTACACGCAACACAAATTATCTCTTATTTTTATGAGACAACAAAAAAGATTCCTGTAGTATTGATGACCAGTCATCTCTAATCGTCCATACCCTCCATTGGGATCTGTATAACCTTTCCAAAACAAATGATTTGTAGAATATTAATGAGAAGACATAGATTATTCTTTGATGTACGTTGATATATAACCTTGTCTAATAAACTTTGAGATAGGATAGATAATGAGAAGAAGAAAAAGCATATTTCTTCACTAAATCTTCTTGCGTTGTATCGTATTATAATGTGTTGTTGTCGTATTACACTGTTACTAGCTAAACCATAGGCAGGTGTCAAGTATCTTTAGAGAGATGTTGAGAGATGTTGTATTAGACGGACGTACCCAAAATTCCATATATATACAATAACAATACATCCCATAATATTATTATTGTGAATTGGGCCACTTCTAGCTAGTGTTGATTTTGTTCAAATGAACAAGAAATCAAGAAAGACGGAGTAAGATATTTCTCTCTCTAACAGTGAGTTCGCCCTACCCGCCAAGTAACTCGAATTCTGATCTCCGTTTACCCTCTCCGGTAGCTGGTGCTCCTCGCTGGTGCCGTGAGAGGGTCCATTTCTCTCTGCTTAGTTTTTGGTGGCTTTGTCTCCGACTCTGTTCGATCTGGTTTGGTTTGGTGTAGAAGTAGGCTTTTTGGCTTGGTAAGCAGATCTGTTGGTCTGGCTTCTTCGTTGATCTGCTAGATTGATAGTCGACTTAGTTTGTTTTCGAGTTAGGGTTCTTTTAAGCAGAAACTTGGCCTTCAATTGGAGAATTTTCTGGTTTGTTTGGTGTTTAGAGTTTGGTTTTGAGGAGGCGGATGGAGAGTTCTTTTTCGGTCAATCCCGGATATTTTGTAGAAAGAAAATCTTCGAACATACTAACAAAGCAACACATATATTATGTGAGAAATAATTGTGGATTTTCTAAATGAAAATGTAAGTTGAGAGTCTTTTTTATATACCTCTCAATTGGTTGAAAATAGTCACAATTTCGTAAAACATATGCATGGGCACATTGATAGTCTCTCTCTGAAAGCCATACTTCATGCATTTCCTCACTTGGACGACCGACGTGAGTAAATATATTAGGTACTCCAGGGACATGAAACACAGGGTCTTCACCTTCGTTGAATCTTGTTAACCTGATCAAATGAGTTAATTCAAATTAGTGATAATATATAGTATCTTCAAATATCTAAATTATATATGCATTTAATTACCGTGAGTTTGTTTGTATATGATCGGCAAAGTAGTACTCTTAGAAATAAGCAATCTCGTCATTGATATATGATTCAACAATTGATCCTGCCGCAAATCTTTTGTTCTTTGCTTTTACTTTCAACTTTTTGAAAAACCTTTCAAAAGGATACATCCACCTATACTGTACAGGGCCTCCCAATTCTGCTTCATAAGGAAGATGTACAGGCAAGTGCTCCATCACATCAAAGAATGATGGTGGAAAGATCTTTTCTAAGTTGCATAAGATCAAAACAATGTTCTGCTTTAGAATCTGAACACGACTTTTTTGCAAAGTTCTCGAACATAAGTCCCTGAAAAATGCTCCAATCCCTACAAAATATATACTCAAATTGCATGTCTCACAAAATTAATATATTCATATATACTCGTTGTATAGAGTTAGAAATAGCGTAGTACCTGATAAAGCAAGGTGAACGTTCCGGTCTAGGAGTTCTGTAAAGATAAATGGAAGTAGTCGCTCCATAAAAACATGGCAATCATGACTCTTCATTCCTGAAAACTTGCCATTGACCAGATCAACACAACTAGTCAAGTCTGACGAATACCCATCTGGAAACTTCACCGCATGCTTGATAAATTCCAATAAACTTGTTTTGGCTTCCTTTGTCAATGTATATGCTGGGAATGGAGCTTTACCCTTCCTATCAATATGTAACTGTGGTCGAGAACAAAGTTGTTCTATGTCCAATCTTGACATGATGTTGTCTTTAGATTTACCCTGCACACTTATAAGAGTATACAAGATGTTGTCCACAAAATTCTTCTCAGTATGCATCACATCAATATTATGTCGGAGATTGAGATCTTTCCAGTAAGGTAGCGACCATAATATGCTTTCTTTGTGCCAATTATGTTCCTTTCCATAGCCTGCCATCTTCTTTTCATGACCGTTACCACCGACGTCCCTGGTTTTTGGTGGATTTACGCATTTCAAACGCTCGTAATAAACTTGCTCACCAGTTAAAGACTGCGGTGGATAGTCGTTAGAAGCGTCTCTTCCCTTCAGAAAATCTTTTTTGTTCTTCCTTAATGGATGACCATGAGGAAGGAATCTTCGGTGACAGTCAAACCAACATGTCTTCCTTCCTTTCGGTAGATAAAATGACTTTGTACTTTCCATGTAAATTGGACAAAACAATTTACCGTGTGTGGTCCATCTCGATAACATGCTATACGCCGGAAAGTTGCTTATCGTCCACATCAGCACAGCTTTTAGATTAAATTTTTGATTCAAAGACACATCGTATGCATCGACTCCAGTAGACCACAACTCTTTTAGATTAAAGTTAAACCCACATTATAACGAAATGCATCATTCACCATATCCACATATGGATCTTCTACTACATTACCCATTTCTTCATGACTCCCATCATACGTCCTATCATTGTAACTACTTCCTATATCCAAATTGATTTCTTCTCCGTGGTTATACCAAACATAATAATCTGGCATAAATCCATTACTAAACAGATGACTCATAACTCTTCTACCTGAGAGACATCTATTGTTCTTGCAAACACTACATGGACAGAGAAACTTACCGCCATTATTCTGAACTGTATCTTGGCTACTTGCAAACGATAAGAATTGGTCCACCCCCACTTCGAATTCAGATGAAAAATTTCCCGTTACTTCATCGAACCTCTTGTACATCCACTCCCGATAATTACCGCCATTACCACCATAATTGTAATATCCCGCCATTATATATATATATATATTGTTTTTTTTTTTTGACAACTATATATATATATATTTTTTTTGGGAGAAAATAAAAGTTTTTATAAAGCCAAACTTTTTTTTTTTGATCTAGATTTTTTTTTTTTTTGGGAAGGAAAGACACTTGTGTTGGAATGAAGAAAACAAATGGGTGCAATTCGTTTTTATAGACTAAACCTAGGTCACTAATAGGCGACTACTTAATAAAAGTTGGTACACTAACCCCCACATGAAAAACACGTTTTTTTATAACTGTCTTTTACGACTATTTGGCGACTAAAGGGTGACTATTTAATGACTCGCCGCAAGAGTCGCAGAGTAGTCGCAAAATATATAACTATTAGCTATGGTCGGTTCCGTAGTCGCTAATGGAAGACCATTTTACGACTATCTTATGACTCGCCGAATGAGTCGCACAATAGTCGCTAATTTGACGACTATAGTACGACTATCAACTGTGGTCGGTAAGGTAGTGACTCAGTAGCGACTAAATTACTGTAGTCACAACGTAGTCGCAAAGTGGTCACTATTTGGTTGTTATTTTTGGCGACTACAAATATAGTCGCTACTTGTAGTCGCTAATCGACTGTTTTCTTGTAGTGTCTCTTGTCGCTGAACCCTAAGTCCGTCGGCGATGTAACGCGCGCGAACCAAAACTCTGTGTTTTGGGGGTGGGTGTCGATCGACACCCATGGTAGTGTCGGTCGACACCAAGGTTTTCTGGTTTGACCAGAATGTTGTAATCGTCGATTTGGTTCGGTTTGGTTTTGGGAAACCATTAAACCGGGTTACTTAAGTGTTTGTCGACGAAAAGAAGGGTTTTCGGGTTTGTCTTTGTCGCCGGTTTTCGTTTTTGAGAGTCAAAGGGAGAAAACTTTGCTCTTGAGCTTTTGAGAGAGATTTGTGAAATTCCTTGTTGTTTCTTGAGAGATCCAAGGGTGCGAAGGAGTTAGAAGCTTGCTAGGAAGGCTGGATTAGTTGCTGTTGGTCTGAATCATCCTGCAAAGAGGTGAGTGCATGACCATGGCTAATCTAAGCCTTTGATTTCCTTGTTCTTGCTTGTGTGTTGTTGTTTTGTGTGTTTTCTTGCTAGGGAGTGGTTGCTACAGGTTCCTAAAGACATATTTGGCTTGGGTTTTGAGTATTGGACGATTTGGAAGAGGTTGGGAAGCGAGATTCGACTCTCGGCTTCGAGCGGATCGTGGTTGCAGAGGGAGTGTCGATCGACACCACTTGGTGTCGGTCGACACCAGCAAATTGGGCATTGATCGACACTGTGGGGTAGTGTCGGTCGACACCAAGGCCAGTGTCGGTCGACACTTGGCTGGTGTCTGTCGACACCTCCCTTCCAGCGAGACAATGTTTGATTTCCTGGTTTGTATGTTTTGTTTGTTGTTTGTTTGGAACATTGGAATCACTGTTGCTTGTGTGTATAGCCCAGTAGATGGGAGGATTGCCTCACTGAGTGTTTATCAAATACTCATGCATCTCAATATGTGTTTGTGGTGCAGGTAAAGGAAAAGTGTGATCGTGGAATCAAGACGATGAAGAGGAGGATGTTCAAGGGACTCGATTGTATGTTGTCTGGCGTTGCTAGGTTGCTAGAGTTGGGTCTTTAGAAACCATTGTTTAGGTTGCCGGTTTCACGATTCATGATGTTTGATTATTGGATTGATGTTATGGATTAATATTGGTGATGTTATTATTGGATATTTATTGGTATTGTTATTTCCGCTGTTGGTTGTGGTTGTGAATAGGTGGCTAGTGGGTATGGGACCACTAGTTGTAGTTATTTATTATTATTATTATTATTTATTATTTATTATTATTAAAAAAAAAAAAAAAAAACGGGTCGGGTCGTTTCAGTTTGGTATCAGAGCCCTTACGGTTCTAGGTTTGGGTTCACTAGGCTGTGTGCTGTAGATATTTGGGAGTTTCATGCTTTGATTGATTATGTGAGTTAGTCAATTGTGTGTGGCATGGAGTCCTAGAACATCCTCTTCGAGCCTACTGTGTGATTCCACGGTGAGTTTATGTTTCTGTGTTATAGAATAAATTGTTTGCTTAGGCTTCTGTTCATGGTAGTGCAGATGGCTAGAGGTGGTGCTGTTGCTGGTCGTGGTCATGGACGCGGACGTGGTCGTGGTGGGGGCAGAGTCCCAGTGGTTAGTGAGACCGAGGACCAGAGTGTGACAGCAGAGGGTTTTGGCGAGTCGCAGGGTGTCCAGGGGGATTCCGTGAGTGTGGCCGGAGGGGGCGGTGTTGATGCTCTAGTAGCCGGTGATGTTAGGGCCCCAGGTGCGGGTGTCCCAGTGGTTGGAGTCTCGCGTGTCGACCTTGCGGGTTTGCTGGCACAGTTTTTAGAGCGGTTGCCGCCAGTGGCACCGGCTCAGGCTCTGGTAGTGCCACCAGTGGTGGCGGAGGAGCGGCAGCCAGTGGCTGCGGATGTGGGGGTCCATTCTCGGTATATCAGTATGCTGACAGAGATGGGCCATATTCGTACTGAGCGGTTTTCGAGAGGTACTGATCCTACCGCTGCGGAGGCGTGGAAGACGAGTGTGGAACGTAACTTCCATACTCTGAGATGTCCTGAGGAGTTTTGGGTGGACATTGGGGTCCACCATTTGACTGGTGATGCTCAGTTGTGGTGGAGTTCTGTGGCAGCCAAGAGGGTGCAGAGGGAGATATCTTGGACTGACTTCGTCTTGGAGTTCAACCGTAATTATCTCCCTAGAGAGGCACTGGATAGGTTGGAGGTGCAGTTCCTTCAGCTAGCTCAGGGAACTCGGTCAGTGCGGGAGCTTGACTTGGAGTTCAGTCGACTTCTGAGGTATGGGGGTCGGGATATGGAGTCTGAGGAGGCTCAGATCAGGAGGTTTTTGAGGGCCCTACGTGACGATTTGAGGGTTCACTGTAGAGGGCGGAGTTATGCTACGCGTGCAGAGCTGGTTGAGACTGCAGCAGGGATTGAGGAGGATATCCGGGCACAGTCACTGGCGGCTAGCCCAGCAGTCCAGCCTAGCAAGGCTCAGCATCAGGGAGGTTCTAGCAGGGGCGGCAAGCCTGCGCAGGGAACCAAGAGGAGATGGGAGGCTACGCAGAGGTCGGGTGGTCCGAGTTGCTTCGGGTGTGGAGGCAAGGATCACAAGGTTGCTAGCTGTCCCAAGAGGAGTGCTCCGACGGCAGCAGATCGTGTGTGCTATCATTGCAGGGAGCCAGGGCACATCAGGCCCTATTGTCCCAAGTTGCAGCCGGTAGTAGTGGCAGCGTTGCAGCAGGTGCAGCCGGGAGAGCAGCAGGTGGCACGGATTGAGCAGGCGCCACGGGTTTACACGACTGTAGAGACTGGTGGAACCAGTGTCGGGGCGATCACAGGTATAATTTATGGTACTTAATCTTTGTGAATTCTTAGTAAGTTCAGATTTTATGTTGTCCTATGATAAAGTGTTAGGTTCTCAACACATGAGGTTTGTGTAGGGACCTTGTTGGTGGGAGGGTTTAAGTCCCATGTTATGTTCGATTCTGGAGCTTTGCATAGCTTCATTACTCCGGAGTGTGCAGAGAGCGCGAGAATCAGAGGGGATTCCGGGGAGCATACAAGAGTTGTCAGAGTTGCGGGAGGCAAGTTCCTGAGGGTTATTGGAAGAGCCAGAGGAATTGATATTCAGATCGCAGGGGAGTCGTGGCCTGCGGATTTACTTATCAGCCCAGTGGAGCTGTATGACGTTATCTTGGGGATGGACTGGTTGCATCGACATATGGTTCATCCGGATTGTCATCGGGGTAGAGTGGAGTTTGAGCGCTCAGGAGGGAAGTTGGTTTATCAGGAGATTAGACCGACTACAGGGAGTCTCGTGATCTCAGCCATTCAGGCTGGGAAGATGATCGAGAAGGGCCGTGAGGCTTATTTGGTTACTATATCTATGCCAGAGTCAGTGGGGAAGTCTACGGTTAGTGGTATTCAGGTTGTAGAGGAGTTTGAGGACGTGTTCCAGTCATTGCAGGGATTACCACCTTCTCGGTCTGATCCTTTTACGATTGAACTGGAACCAGGGACGACACTGTTATCCAAGGTTCCTTACAGGATGGCTCCAGCAGAGATGGCAGAGCTGAAGAAGCAGCTAGAGGATTTGTTGAGCAAGGGATTCATCCGTCCTAGTGTATCACCGTGGGGAGCGCCGGTGTTATTCGTTAAGAAGAAGGATGGGAGTTTTCGCTTGTGTATTGATTACAGGGGTCTCAACCGGGTCACTGTGAAGAACAAGTACCCTCTGCCGAGGATCGATGAGTTGTTGGATCAGTTGAGGGGTGCTACTTGGTTCTCCAAGATAGATCTGGCGTCGGGTTATCATCAGATCCCGATAGATGAGGCGGATGTGAGGAAGACTGCTTTCAGGACGAGGTATGGGCATTATGAGTTTGTGGTGATGCTGTTTGGGTTGACTAACGCACCAGCTGCGTTTATGAGATTGATGAACAGCGTGTTTCAGGAGTTTCTGGACGTGTCTGTCATCATTTTCATTGACGACATCCTGGTTTATTCTAAGAGTCCTGAGGAGCATGCAGTGCATTTGAGGGCAGTTCTGGAGAAGCTGCGGGAGCAGAAGTTGTTTGCTAAGCTGAGCAAGTGTAGTTTCTGGCAGCGTGAGATGGGTTTTCTGGGTCACATTGTGTCTGCAGATGGGGTTTCTGTAGATCCGGAGAAGATTCAGGCTATCAGGGATTGGCCTAGACCGCAGAATGCCACGGAGATCAGGAGTTTTCTCGGGTTGGCAGGTTATTACAGGAGATTCGTGCAGGGGTTTGCGAGCAGAGCACGTCCTATGACTAAGTTGACGGGGAAGGATGTTCTTTTTGTCTGGTCACAGGAGTGTGAGGAAGGCTTTGCAAGCCTGAAGGAGATGTTGACTACTGCTCCGGTGTTGGCTTTGCCTGAGGAGGGAAAACCCTATGTGGTGTATACAGATGCATCCAGAGTGGGTTTGGGATGTGTATTGATGCAGCATGGGAAGGTGATTGCTTATGCTTCGCGGCAGTTGCGGAAGCATGAGGACAACTATCCTACTCATGACTTGGAGATGGGTGCAGTAGTTTTTGCCCTGAAGATTTGGAGATCGTATCTTTATGGTGCAAAGGTACAGGTGTTTACAGATCATAAGAGCCTGAAGTATATATTCACGCAGCCCGAGCTGAACTTGAGGCAGAGGCGGTGGATGGAGCTGATGGCGGATTATGATATGGAGATAGCCTATCATCCTGGTAAGGCTAACTTGGTTGCAGATGCTTTGAGTCGGAAGCGGGCGGCTTCGGCTCAGGAGCAGGATATGGAGTCTCTGGTAGGGGAGATCAGTGCGTTGAGCTTGTGTGCGGTTTCTCAGGAGCCGTTGGGTTTGGTTGCAACTGATAGAGCAGATCTGTTGAGCAGAGTGCGGTTGGCACAGGAGAAAGATTTGGGGCTGGTGAATGCCTCAAAGGATGTTGATTCTGAGTATCAGGTTTCGGTTAATGGTACTATTCTAGTGCATGGGCGGATTTGTGTGCCTAAGGATGATGAGTTGAGGCAGGAGATTCTGAGAGAGGCTCATGCTAGCATGTTCTCTATTCATCTAGGAGCGACTAAGATGTATCGAGATCTCAAGAGGTACTATCACTGGGTCGGGATGAAGAAGAACGTGGCTAGTTGGGTTGCGAGGTGCGATGTGTGTCAGCTAGTGAAGGCTGAGCATCAGGTACCAGGTGGTTTGCTGAAGAGTCTTCCCATTCCAGAGTGGAAGTGGGATATGATTACTATGGACTTCGTGGTTGGGTTGCCAGTGTCCAGGACGTTTGATGCTATTTGGGTCATTGTGGACTGGTTGACTAAGTCGGCACATTTTCTGGCCATTAAGAAGACTGATGGAGCAGCGGTCTTGGCTAAGAAGTATGTGAAGGAGATAGTCAGGTTGCATGGGGTGCCAGCGAGCATTGTGTCGGATAGGGATTCCAAGTTCACTTCGGTGTTCTGGAGGGCATTTCAGGTAGAGATGGGCACTAAGGTGCATATGAGTACAGCTTATCATCCCTAGACAGATGGACAGTGAGAGAGGACGATCCAGACGTTGGAGGATTTGCTGAGGATGTGTGTATTGGATTGGGGTGGCCATTGGGCAAATCATTTGAGCTTGATAGAGTTTGCTTATAACAACAGTTACCAGGCGAGTATTGGCATCGCTCCTTATGAGGCTTTGTATGGGAGGCCGTGTCGTACACCGTTATGCTGGACTCAGGTGGGGGAGAGGAGCATGTACGGGGCTGATTTTGTTCAGGAGACCTCGGAGAATATTCGGGTTCTCAAGCTGAACATGAAGGAAGCTCAGGATCAGCAGAGGAGTTATGCCGATAGGAGGAGGAGAGATCTTGAGTTTCAGGTTGGAGATAGAGTATACCTCAAGATGGCCATGTTGCGGGGTCCGAACAGGTCATTGACTGAGACTAAGTTGAGTCCAAGGTATATGGGTCCGTTTAGAGTGATTGAGCGTGTTGGACCAGTGGCTTATAGACTGGAGCTACCTGAGGTTATGCGTGCATTCCATAAGGTTTTCCATGTTTCTATGTTGAGGAAGTGTCTCCATGAGGACGATCAGTTGTTAGCTAAGATTCCTGAGGATCTTCAGCCTAACATGACTTTGGAGGCGAGACCAGTGAGGGTTCTCGAGTTAAGGATTAAGGAACTTCGGAAGAAGAAGATTCCTTTGATGAAAGTCCTTTGGGACTGTGATGGTGTTGAGGAGCATACTTGGGAGCCTGAGGCGAGGATGAAGGCAAGGTTTAAGAAGTGGTATGAGAAGCAAGCCGCGACTTGAGCTTGTCTAGCCTGGTCCCATCTGTAATCCGTGGCTGGAGCGGGAATGGAGTATTCCGGCCCATCTCTCTTGTTTACTTGGTCGCTTGGGGTGGTTGATTGTGCGATTAAGTAACAAGATGAGGTGGTGCTCGGGGTACAAAGTTTCCGTGAGGCGGGGTTTTTGGAGGAAAGTTTCCTGAAATAGAAAGTTTCCAAAAGTGGAAAGTGGTAAAAGTGGAAAGTTTTATGTGAGTTAAAATTTGTCCATTTTAGTGGAGGAAGCCGTGGAGGGGCTTGTGTGGCCTTAGTGGCGGACTTTTTAGTCATTATGTGGCCTTAGTGGCGGTCTTTCGAGACATTGTGTGGTATTTGTGGCGGGCTCTTTAGCCATTGTGTGGCCTTTGTGGCGGGCTGTTTAGCCAGAGTGTGGCCTTTGTGGCGGACTGTTTAGCCAGAGTGCCTGTTGAGGCGGTCCTTCGGGACAGATGGTCTTTGTGACGGTCCTTCGGGACGAGTGGCCTTGGTGGCGGTCCTTTTTAGGACATTTGTTTGGCCTTGGTGGCGGTCCTGTTTAGAACATTTGTTTGGCCTTGGTGGCGGTCCTGTTTAGGACATTTGTTTGGCTTTGGTGGCGGTCCTGTTTAGGACATTCGTTTGGCCTTGGTGGCGGTCCTGTTTAGGACATTTGTTTAGCCTTTGTGGCGGCCCGTTGGGCAGTGAGATGATCCTTGTGTGGTCATGAGGTATCCCAGTGAGGGGATATGTGGTTGGTAGGGCATCGTGTTGTCTTACACGAGCCACGGGAAGGAAACCTGGATAGGGATAGGACTCAGACGTGTTCAGAATTGTTTGCTCGCGACTCTTGGGGGACTTAGGTTCTCCTAGTACTGCCATATTCTGAGACTTTGTGGCTTGGGAGTATGGTTGGTATATCGACTTCGGATGACGATCCGGGGGCGCGCTGTAGGGTGGCAACCCGAGAGACGAGTATTGGATTTTTCCTTATATATATTATGGCATGCAGGCCTTGGCCCGATTAGGAGCCAACATTATGGCATGCAGACTTAGGTCTGATGAGGAGCCAATAAAAACTCAAGGTTTAGGCCTATGAGTAAAGGAAAGTCCAAAAGTCGAGAGCAAATAATGCCTGGAGCGTGAGTTTATCGCCTAGAGGTGACCTTTCGTAGATCGGTCGGAGGAGTGCGAGCCGTGGAGACGGTGGCACGGGAGTCCTTGACTGATGTTTGGTTGAGATTCGAGGACGAATCTATATTGGTGGGGGAGAATTGTAACGCCCGCGAACCAAAACTCTGCGTTTTGGGGGTGGGTGTCGATCGACACCCATGGTAGTGTTGGTCGACACCAAGGTTTTCTGGTTCGACCAGAATGTTGTAATCGTCGATTTGGTTCGGTTTGGTTTTAGGAAACCATTGAACCGGGTTACTTAAGTGTTTGTCGACGAAAGGAAGGGTTTTTGGGTTTGTCTTTGTCGCCGTTTTTCGTTTTTGAGAGTCAAAGGGAGAAAACTTTGCTCTTGAGCTTTTGAGAGAGATTTGTGAGATTCCTTGCTGTTTCTTGAGAGATCCAAGGCTGGAAAGGAGTTAGAAGCTTGCTCGGAAGGTTGGATTCGTTGCTGTTGGTCTGAATCATCCTGCAAAGAGGTGAGTGCATGACCATGGCTAATCTAAGCCTTTGATTTCCTTGTTCTTGCTTGTGTGTTGTTGTTTTGTGTGTTTTCTTGTTGGGGATTGGTTGCTATAGGTTCCTAAAGACGTATTTGGCTTGGTTTTTGAGTATTGGACGATTTGGAAGAGGTTGGGAAGCGAGATTCGACTCTCGGCTTCGAGCGGATCGTGGTTGCAGAGGGAGTGTCGATCGACACCACTTGGTGTCGGTCGACACCAGCAAATTGGGCATCGATCGACACTGTGGGGTAGTGTCGGTCGACACCAAGGCCAGTGTCGGTCGACACTTGGCTGGTGTCGGTGGACACCTCCCTTCCAGCGAGACGATGTTTGATTTCCTGGTTTGTATGTTTTGTTTGTTGTTTGTTTGGAACATTGGAATCACTGTTGCTTGTGTGTATAGCCCAGTAGATGGGAGGATTGCCTCACTGAGTGTTTATCAAATACTCATGCATCTCAATATGTGTTTGTGGTGTAGGTAAAGGCAAAGTGTGATCGTGGAATCAAGACGATGAAGAGGAGGATGTTCTAGGGACTCGATTGTATGTTGTCTGGTGTTGCTAGGTTGCTAGAGTTGGGTCTTTAGAAAACATTGTTTAGGTTGCCAGTTTCACGATTCATGATATTTGATTATTGGATTGATGTTATAGATTAATATTGGTTATTTTATTATTGGATATTTATTGGTATTGTTATTTCCGCTGTTGGTTGTGGTTGTGAATAGGTGGCTAGTGGGTATGAGACAACTAGTTGTAGTTATTTATTATTATTATTTATTTTTTATTATTATTAAAAAAAAAACGGGTCGGATCGTTTCAGGCGATATTCTGTCTTTCTCTACTCTCTCGCCGTCATCTCTCGCCGTCTTCGCTCAATATCCTCTCTCGCTGTCCTCGCTCGATATCCTCTCTCGCTCTCTCTCTCTCTTCGTCGTCGCTGTCTTGTTCGTTTCCGTCTAAGCCGCCCTCGTTTTCGAGTTCCGTCCAGTATGTGACGGCTGAGTTATAGTATTTACAGAAAAACGAAAGATCTCATCGATTCATATGACGGCTGAGTTATAATGCTTTGTGGCTGAGTTATCACAAGAAATAATCTGAAAGCAAACGGCTCATTTATACGATTTGACGGCTGAGTTATAGTATTTACGGGAAAACGAAAGGGCTCGTCGATTTATATGACGGCTGAGTTATAATGCTTTGTGGCTGAGTTATCACAAGAACAATAGTGGAAGGAACGACGTTTCGTATTTCCGGAGAAAATGATGGCATGGAATGCTGACATGGATGATGCGTACGATGTGGCAAGTTAGCCACCAAACGAAAATGTAAATCAGCCATCAAACAAATTATAACTCAGCCGCAACATGAATACTATTACAGTAAAAAGCAAAAAAATACTACTACATTAATTAAAAAGCAAAAAAATAGCTGCCAAATTCAGCCGCTTAATGTCATAACTCAGGTGTATCGTTTAATAAGTCAGCCGTAACTGAATGATATTCTAGTAATTAATCTTTTTTCTTAAAATTTCTGGTTTTTATGACTTATAAACGATTACATGTTTAGTTTTTATGGTGCCAAACCGACAACGATCTCCGAGTTGAACAAGCCCGGTACGAGAACTTTAGAAACAAATTACAGAAAAAAGAAATCAGGCGGAGGAAGAAGAGCGGAACCAGATCAAGAGGAGATCCTAAAAATTTGGACTGTCATTCCTTGCCAGACATATATCTTGTATCCGCCTATCGAGCTGCTGGAAAAGACATTCGACAGGGGTACGGACGCCAGAAGAAACTCTTGCATTTCGCTCATGCCAAAGAGTGTAGATCACCGTGTGCGCCACCAGAAGTTTCAAAGTTGCCAAATTGGGGTCAGCGGTGGGATGCCTTAACCAGAGGAGGAAACGGTCCCATGTATTGAATCCCATGAAAGGTAGGTTCATCTTGGCAAGACACCAACACCATAGGTCGTATGCATAGGACAACGTAAGAGGAGATGATCTCTTATCTCATAGTAGATTTCACATAAGTAACAAGAGTCATCCTCAATCATTCCCTAGTTTCTCAGTCTAGACAAAGTTGGCAATCAATCCAAGCAATAGATCCACATTATGAATGAGTGTTTAGGGATAGAACCTGTAAACCAAACTTGCTTGTGCCAGGGAATCTCTTGAGCTGAGGGTCTAAAGAGTTTCCAGGTATATGCAAAATTAAACCGGCATTGTGGATAGCCATTCGGTCTAGCCCAAAGGTAGGTGTCCTCAACATTATCATTGAAGACTACTTGAGTGAGGTGGCTTAGAAGGAATTCTTCATTGGATGTACAAGCACCTCTAAAGATCCACCCATCTCTAGTTCTCGCCTTAGCCATTGTAGCATCGAGCGGGAGACCAAGGCGGAGATGAGCTTCGGGCCCAAGAAAATTAATTAGATCTCCAAATGGAGTCCAATTATCAAACCAGAACGAGCAAGTTTTACCATTGCCAATACTGCAAGAGAGAAAGGTTTTTGTTGAGGTCCTAAGTCAGCTTATGACGGCTGAGTTATAGTGCTGAATCATAACTCAGCCGTAACGACATCTCATAAGTCAGCTTGTTCATAATCAGCCAGCCGGAAAATATTATTTCAGCCATGTCGTAGTGATAACTCAGCCAAAATTTTGACAACTCAACCATCGGGTAAAAACTCAGCCGTAAGTACGGCTGAGTTATAGCATAACTCAGCCAGATTTCTTTAAGTCAGTCGTAACGCTTGGCTGAGTTATGCTCTAAGTCAACCATCCGCTCTTACTCAAATGTTTTTTCCATAAATCAGCCGCAACATACTGTAACTCAGCCGTCATTATCTCTCTAACGCGATACGGCTGAGTTATTTAATACATGTCAGCGATTTCTGACGTGGCGTCTGACGTGGCAAATGACATTTTTGTAATTACGTTTTTTCCTGTAACATAAAACAAGGGCACGCTAGATATTTTGAAAATTTCCAAAATATCCTAGTAATAAAAAAAAAGATTTATCTGTTCTAGTAATATTACCTAATTTGGAGTACATCTTAATAAATTTCCCTAGTTTATAAAACAGATTTAATTCTCAATAGACTCTACAAAAATACTAGTATATGTTTAATTATATAGTTTTCATATATATAACGAATTCTAAAATAAATAAATATATATATATATATATATAAACCAATCACTATTTAAAATCGTCACTCGATCAAATAATCTGTAAAAAGAGAAATTCTCATCTGGTTGAGTTTCATTAGTTATTAATATTATCCATATTAATTAAATTAATTTATCTTTGTAAAATTTTTTTTAACTCATTATCCAATAACTATTAATTTGAAATTCATCATTTAAAATGTCTAACTTTTAACTGTAAAATTAGTGAGAATTTCTTATAAATGTCCCCTTAAAATACCACATTTCAAAAATATTCTTTTTGATTTTCATTTTCATTTTCATTTGCACTAAAATTAGTGAGTTTTTTTAAATAACCATCAAATTGTTTTATTTTATTAACTGAGTTATAATTTATTAAAGGAGCATTTTCAAAATACCCCTTTTTGTATGTCACTTTCAGATATACTTTTTCATGTTGTCTATTTTCAAAAATACCACTTTTTAATATACAAAAATAACTAAATTATAAACCCTAAACCTAAATACTAAACCCTACCCCCTTAAACTATACCCTAAATGTAAAATAAAGAATCCAAACCTAAAAAAAAAATAGAAAAAATTAGTTTAACATATTGTAATTGTGTAAAAGAGGCAAAAATGAAAATATTTAAAAAATAGTATTTTTTAAAGGGATATCTCAGGGTCATTTCTGACAAATTCTCTTTAATAATTAAGGGAAAAATTGTCATTTTGATATCTCAAATTCTTTAAAGGGACATTTTAAAAAGTATCCCATTTTTTATGTCAGTTTTCAAAAATACCCTTTTATAATGTTTATTTCGAATTTTTTTTTTTAATATACAAAATGACTAAATTCTAAACCCTGAATACTAAATTTTATCTCCTTACAGCTATATCCTAAATGTAAAAGAGAAACCAAACATGAACATTTTAAACAAATTATCTTCTTTTATTTTCTTTAAAACTATGGTGTAAATCTAATTAATATATTTAGTCATTTGTATAAGAAAATAGTAGTAAATTCATTTACCATATATATATATATATATATATATTGTTGTCGGCATTTACCATAGAACATATTGATCTTTTTATCAACTTATTAAATAAATTCTCCTCTGTAGCTATTTTGAGAAATAAAATCACAAATATATAGGGACGGAGACCAACCTCATCCTCTCCCAATGGCGTCTCCTGATTCTACTCTCTTGATGAAGTTCATCATATTCGTCAGTTTATCTGCTTTTAGTGTCACTGACGTGAGCTCGGTAACACAGTGCCGAGAATTCAAATCGATCATCAGTTTCGGAGATTCCATTGCGGACACGGGAAACTTGCTTGGCCTTACAGATCCTAACGAGCATCCTCACATGGCGAATCCACCGTATGGAGAGACCTTCTTCCACCATCCCACTGGTCGTTTCTCAGACGGTCGCCTCATCATCGATTTCATCGGTACAGTTTTCATCATCGATTCTTGATGTTCCTCAACTTACAGCTCTATCATGCTCTTTTCTTTGGTTCCGTTCACAGCTCAATTCTTGGGTTTACCGCTAGTGCCTCCTTTCTATGGATCTCAAAATGCAAACTTTGAGAAGGGTGTTAACTTCGCGGTAGGGGGAGCAACAGTACTGGAACGTTCTTTTCTTGAAGAGAGAGGAATTCATTTTCCTTACACTAATGTTAGTCTAGGCGTTCAGCTTAGTAGCTTCCAAGTGAGTTTGCCCAAGTTATGCGGCTCTCCTTCAGGTTGGCAAGATAAACTCTTTTTAGTTTCTGTATTTTGTGTTTCCTGTTTTATATGGTTAGAAATATTAAATCTGATTTCTTACGCTCTTTTTCGGGTTATGGTTAGAGATAGTAAAAACATGTGCAGTGGGGAGAGCTTGTTTTAGTTTTTCAAATACATTATTTTAGTAAATTTTGTATAATTTTATTTTTTATTTAAAATTTAAACTATAAATAAAACTCAGGACCAATTATGTTCAAATATGTGTCAAATGAGTTTTTTCACAAGTTTTTCAAACTCTCTCATTTGAGAAAGTGTGTGCTAACTTTATTCTCTTTTTTACTTTTTCAATTATTTTTTCTTTTTTTGTGGGTTAGAGACTATCACTGCACTTGGTGTAAGGGAAAAGAGGGTCAATTGACTCCTCGTTGGATATTGAAATGAATTTTGGTGTACTGGAATTTTAGAGTGATAGTTAACACAGTTGGTAAATCTGTAGGCATTGACTCCCCTAGAGTAGAGTTCGACTATAGTAAAAAGAGTTTATGGGTCTGTCATTCAACTCAAATATACAATGCAAGCTCACATGTAGAACACTGGCTCACATTGTAAAATTTGTTTTAGTCTGCAGCGATATGTTAGAAAATGCTTTGATTATCATGGGAGAAATTGGAGGGAATGACTATAATTATGGATTCTTCGTTGGCAAAAGCATTGGAGAGATCAAGGAGTTGATGCCACTGGTTATCACTACTATCTCTTCTGCAATCACGGTAAATATTTCTCTTAATTCTGATTATCTCATTAAATTGAATTCTTGATCTGGTGCTTGGAAACAACGACCGACTAAATATTCGATAACACAGGAGTTGATCGACATGGGGGGAAGAACATTTCTTGTGCCGGGAGAGTTCCCAATCGGATGCTCAGTAGCCTATTTGACATTATATCAAACATCAAACGTAGAAGAATATGATCCTTTGACAGGATGTTTGACATGGCTGAACAAGTTTGGAGAAAACCACAACAAGCAGCTTCGAGTAGAACTCAATAGACTCCAAAAGTTGTATCCTCATATCAACATTATATACGCTGACTACTACAACGCATTGTTGCACATTATCTAAGAACCAACCAAATTCGGTGAGCCTTCATGATCCTTTACTGAACCTACTCAAATAAGTACACTGGTCAATTTGCTAACCGAGTTAATTATGCAATCAGGATTCATGAACAAACCCTTGTCCGCTTGCTGCGGGGAAGGAGGACCTTACAACTTTACTTCGATTTGGCAATGTGGGACTGATGTCATTGAAGGTTGTAATGATCCTTCAAAGTATGTGGGTTGGGACGGTATTCATATGACTGAGGCTGCTTACAGCTTGGTAGCTGAGGGTATACTAAAGGGACCCTATGCGGTTCCTCCTTTTGATTGGTCTTGCCTCAGCTCTGAAATTAAGGATAATGGGTCATCTGACACAAATAATTATTTGATGAACAATTGATATAAGTTGGTCATAAAAATTGAGAGAAGAATATTAATAAGTACATTGGTCTATATTTTTTCAACCTGAAATTTTTTAACTTCTCCAGTCTGCCTAAGTCCAAAACTGGTTTATATATAGTAAATCTTGTTTACTCTGATTACTAACGTTTACCTCCTAGCGTGTTTTAATTCATCTCACGATCCACTCATTAACTCCAATAATTAACAGTCACACCCTTAATTCCCATAATTACCCAAAAATTTATGTACTAAATTATACTTTGTTCCAAATTATAAGATTTTCTAGCCAAAAGCATAAAGTTTAAAACATCATAAATGTTTTGTTTTTTATATAAAATATATGACTAAATATTTGTTCAAAAAAATTAACCAATAGAAAAAAAGACCAGAGAATGCAAATAATCATAACATACTAAATAAACATTAATGATACATATCTTATAATTTAGAACAGAGGAAGTATTGTGTAAATTAAACGTTACATTTACCATAACATTCAACATCAACAACCAATTAAGTCATGATGTATCTATTGGTTGAAAGTTTCATGATACAATTTAAATTAGAAAAATACTTAGGTTCACCCGTGTATTCACCCCCTCCTGCTAATCAGAATCTTGTATCTAATATTTTATTTAAAAATTAAATTAAAATTAAATTAAAAAGTAAAACAAATTAAGGAAATAAATTCTGTAACTTTTAATTAAGGAAAATTAAATATTGGCTTGATTTAGATTTTACAATTAAACAAAGTTATATATCGGTTTGGATTTATAAATGAGAATTAGGTTTAGATTTTACAACTACAACGAAATTATATGTCGGTTAGGGTTTACAAATAAAGTGACTAGAGTTTAGATTTTACAATTAAAATAATATTATATGTCGGTTTGGATTTACAAATGAGGTGGTTAGGATTTAGATTTTACAATTAGAACAAAATTATATGCCGGTTTGGATTTACAAATGAGGTGGTTAAGGTTTAGATTTTACAATTAGAACGAAATTATATATCGGTTTGAATTTACAAATGAGGTGGTTAGGAATTAGATTTTACAATTAGAACAAAATTATATATCGGTTTGGGTTTTTATTTTACGATAATGTATACATATTTTATTTCTTTATTTTATAAAGGGGTGAATACAGATATTCACCCCTAGGGGTGAACCCAAGTATTGTCCTTTCAATTAATCGTTTGTCCTTGTTATTGTAACTTCAGGCAAGGATATCTGGTTTGATAACGATTTGAGATTCTTAATTTGGTTAATTATATGTATCAAGAATCCCCATAAACCCCATTCTTTGGTTTGATATGTATTCGACTAGGCCACCCATAATCCCCATTCGTGTCGTGCGCCCATCCGCCTACTGTGTCTAATAATTGGTTTTGTATCATCTTTTCTTGAAAATTTTAAAAAGAAAGATTTTGAAGGGAGGACAAAGATATTGTCTTCTCTCGCATGAGTCCTCTGTTGATGAAGCTTGTGAGATTCTTTTTATCTATTTATTGCCAACTAGTTTTATAGAAAAATCTCATATTGGAATATGCAAAATGACTTAAATAATATATAAAAGATCCGAATTAATCAACTTAATACTTATTATCAATTGGTTTTAAGTTGGAAATTATAAAAAAAATTTTAATTTAACATAATATCAGAATCCCTACACGTTGGCTCGCTAATCCCATTTAGAAAATTTGCTCGATCACCCCCATTAATCGATAGCCCAAAAAATGCTCAATTTTATCGAGATTGTTAGAAGAGCATTATCTCGAAGGGTTGTGATAGATTCTAGCAACATTAATTTACAAGAATAATTATTATCTTAAAAAAGCGTGTAGAAAAAAATCCCACAAATATGAAAGGACTTAAGTAATATATAAAATGTTATAATCAATCTATTATTAGCCAATTGATATTGAGTTGAAAACCTGTACCAAAACCTAATTTAACAACTCTTTTTCTCACTATGGTAGACTTGGAGCCATAGTGCCAAAACTTTAAATCTATCATTAGTTTCGGCGATTCGATTGCCGACATTAGAAACTTGCTCTGTCGCTCTGATCCTAAAGATCTTCTTCCGTTGGCATTTCCACCGTACGGAGAAACTTTCTTTCACCATCCATGTAGTGACATGTACCATGAAGTGAGCGACCAAGCAAAAATCATCGTTCGAAAGGCTTGGAAGAGACTTGGAAAGATAATTAAGGATAAAAGACGAGGAAAAGTCAAACAAAGTACAAGGAATTTTAAAGAAAACAAGAACGGACCGTTAGCCAACGTCGGATACTTCGGATAATGAACCAAATAAGGTGTGGTTCGTTAGCTATGTATTTTTCCACAATTAAAAGTGTTCAAAACACTAAGGAAGAAGAACCAATGAGTTAAGAAGGGAAGATATCGAAGAACCAACGTAAGAATCAAAAATGGTACGCAAACGTAAAGGTTGAGTAGTGCCGACCGAGGATTGAAGGTGAAAGAAGAATATCAGCCCATGGACGAGAAATGGAGGAGAAACCTCGAAGAAGGAAAGATGAGAAGCAAAAGAATTGGTGCTAACGCGAAAATAATAGAGAAGGACGAGAAAATTAAGGACCAATAAAAAAATGATAGTAGCTATCAAAAGGGACGGTTGCTATATCCAAAAAAACAGCGTTTAAAAAGGGCGGGAGGAATGTAAACTTGCGTACAGGAAACCTGGACTCTTCAGTTTCCCAACCAACTGCCACATGTACGCTAACAACCAGTCAGAAGAGAGAAAAGCTGGGTTTGGCTACAAAGCGTGTCCCTGCGCCTATGGCAACCTTGTAGCAAAAGTCTCTTGCGCCACATGTTGATGCATGCGAAGGGCGAAAGTAACCAATCAACCAGCAGACCAACCTGCTATAAGAAGTGGCTAAACGATTCGTTTGTTCCCATAGTCAAAAAATCTCACTTAATAAAAATAAAAGAAACACTCTCCAAGCTTTGGTCGATCAACGCGAAGGAGGAGCCGACGAAGAAGCTGACGGAGAACGAGAAAGAGGGGGAAACCACCAGCGGTCACGGAAAGGAGAAACATCAAACTTCTCTGTTCAAAAATATGTGAGTTGCAATAGTTTTTGTGTGGGATCTTGTATAGACTTTCGAGTATATATATAGATCTATTGCTTGATTGTGACTTAGGGTAGAAGTTGCATATTAGTTTAATTAGAAATAAATCGGTTTGCATATTTTAAAAAAATTCGGACTTGTTCTTGATGAATCTGACCTAAGAATGAAAAGTAAGCAGCAAGATCTACATCTCATATGTATTTCTTAACCTCATGTTTCATGACGTTCGCTTGCTTACACGCATATAAATTTAATTGTATTTGCGGTTTTAATAATTCTTGAGGCTCTCTTGATGATTGTTGCTTTCAAGCACTTAAATCTATTTGCGTAAGTATTTCTATGATTTTGTTTGCGTGACTGTTGATTGCTTGCTGAAGAGAGTTTTCTCTCATTTGTTTGATTTTACTTATGCTCGCTAACGCTTGTAGGAGTCTGATTTCAGATCCGAAGTTTTAGTATAAGTAGAATCAACATTATGTTCCACCAGAGTTTTTGTATGTCCCGTGATCTACCCTAGTGGTACTTACAATCTGGACATCACTCGGAGCTTAGCTCGCGACTAACCCGAGGGCCGCATGACAATGTAGCCGAGAGTTGGTGTTGGTAACCTTTGTGGTTTCATCACTTGTGGTGTGTGGAAATGGAACATAATTGTCACGGGCCCTAGGAGAAGAAGCGTCTAATAGTATCGATCCATTTACATGCTTGTTGACTTGTTTATTTACTTGATGTTTCTTGTTTACCATCTTGCTTCCTTATTACTTGTTGATTGTTCTTTGCGTCTTGAAGGGTAGATGGGGAGACGAGGATATAATGCATGATAGAAGGGTACCAAGCTCATTGAGTAATACTAAATTACTACTCATTTTTGTTTTGTAGGATAAGGTCCAAGGGGAGTCTACACCCGGGGGAAAACATAGGAAAATCGGATTAAGAATTTTGGTGCTATTTTGTAAAAATATAGAAAATAATTATATACTCTTCTATTATGTATTCTTTGGAGTGATTCCATTTATGCTTGTGTTAATATTCCGGAGAGGGAATATGGTGATTGATAGTACATTGCGATGTTTTACGCCAACTTTGGGAGATAGTTCTAGTCGGGAGATGCTTATAGACATTAAGAATTGTTTACTCATGAGGAGATAATTATTTCTCCTGGTGTACCGCTGGTTTGAGGGATTGCGATCCTGAAAGTGGCAGAGGAGATAAATATTTCTCCTGAGGAGATGAATAGTTCCTCGAGTACCATGATCTCGAGGGTGAGGATCCGAGAGTAAGATTATATGACTCGAAGATGACGATCTGAGAGTGAGAGCGGTATGGCTCGAAGGTTGCAACATGAGAGCAAATTATGTCTAGGACATGGATATAAGCATAGTGACTGATATAGACCTCAGAGGTGAGGAATGATCTCAGGATTTGGTTTGTGCTGGCCAGTGGGGCTAGGGTGTGAATCGTTTGGTCAGTTTGTGGTGTGAACCGTTGCGACGGTGGAAATTTTTTGCAGTTGGGCTACAATGTTGTCAGATTCGAAGATGAATCTGTCATTAGATGGAGAGAATTGTAACGTCCTGTGTCCCAGAAAAATAATGGAAGACTTGAGTTTGTATTGCGAATTGGAGTGGAGTCGATGTAATTTCCGGTTGGTTTACTAAGCTGGTTGATTTATTAATTAAATTAGAAGATGGTTTAATTAATGTCAGTTTAGGTAAATCCTGTTTTAATTAAATTAAACCAAAAACCCTATTATTTTCTGCAACTGATGCGTCCTCTCTTTCTGGTCGTTGTCGTCTTTGTTTTGCTCAAAGAGAAAGAGTCAGAACTCTATTCGTTGGTTGTGAAGCAGAGGGAGAAGGAGATCAATGTTTGTCTTATAGAGAAGGAAAGGAAAAAGAACTGTCACGGTTTGGAGTAAAGAAGTTTCGGCATAGCAAATCGTACCAAAAGGTAATGATATTTGTTGATTTATACCTAAGCCTTGTATCTAGATGTTCTTTTTTTTCGGAATCCAATTTGAGTTAATATTCTAAAAGATATTTGCAGTTTCGTGAGATGCTTCGTCCCAAACGCGAACTGGGACTATCTGGGATTGTAAGTGTGATCGTGGTCCCGTTTGTTATCTGATCAACACAAAATTTTGTGGAAAGCTCTGTGACGTTACGGTTAGCTTACCACCAGAGGGATTCAAAATTTATCAGTTGGTTTGTTTTAACGTTTCGTCTTTGAGACTGTACTTTTTTGATATTTTTTTTCAGTTTTGTTTCAAGGTCGTTTTGGTTGTATGGCTTGTTGTAGGCGTTGCTGGGCTGTTGCAGACACAAGGAGAGTCTCTCCTGGTTATATTTGTTGTTTGAATCACCTTGATAAGGTGAGAGCGTGACCATGAGCTTATCTAAATGATTGGGATTGTGTAACAGTTTTGTGATGTTGTGTAGGTCAGATGGATATGTCATTGGAAGTGTGGCTTATTGGTTGGTTTGTGTATATTTATGTTTCTATGTAATTGTTATCTCTTTTAGCTTTTGTGTATAGCTTGTGGAGCTTGTTCTTGAAGACTACGGATTGGACGCGTTTAGCCATGAGCTAAAGCTGAGCTACATGTTCTCGAACAAGGCACTGAAACATATGGCGCATGATACTCCACCAGTTTTTGTCTCCAATGATCGACAATTGCAATGTTTTTTGGGGCTGTGGAAAACCGATCAGCTACGTCTCTATGTAGAGTTTTCGGCGAAAGAGTCTACAGAAACTAGTGGAGCTAGAGGAAGTATGATTCGGCCAAGCAGTGACTCGAAAGTAGAATCTACATACGAAGTGTACGGTGGGGGATTTGAAGGCACTTGTTTTGATTATGGTAAGATCGTTGACAAAGAAAACCAAGAAGAAGAAGAAGCTGTCGAAGTAGCACCTGACGAAGAAGAAGACGATGAATTTTCAACCCGATTTAATGTTTTCGACGACTCCGATATATCAACCATTAAGGATTTATAAATCACTATAACTCAGCCGTCACATGAATCGACGAGACCTTTTGTTTTCCTGTAAATATTATAACTCAGCCGTCAAGTCATATATATCATTCATTTAACCTAATAATAGACATATTTCCATTCTAAATTTAAATTTTGAGTTATAATAATTTTAATATTCAATTGTTGGAGAAATACTTTTAGAAAAATAAAATTCTAAATTCGAATTATAATTATTTAATTATTTGCAATAAAATCTTGTGATAAAAAGCTCACTTTATGAATTTATTATGTGTGTAGATTTGAGCAGACACAGAATTAGTGATTTTTCGAGCTTCCCTAACAACACTTTTTGTGATATCGAGAGACGTTTTAATACTTATTAGGAATCTGACATAATAAAAGACCCAGGAAAGAAAGAAGAATATGTTTTCATATTATTGAGAAGACCCTAAACGATAACTCAACCGTCATTAACTATAACTCAGCCAACCTTCAAATTAGAATGACTAAATAACCGACCAAACCGAACCAAACCGGAAACTATTTTTTCCATTATTTTCGGTTAATTACGGTTATATTCGGCTTGCTATCGGTTATATTAAGTTAATCGACCTAATTTGGATAACATTTGGATTATTTATGGTTATATATTCATCTAGCCGACCCATAACCGGAAATAACCAAAAAGTAATTTCAAAAATTTTTAAATTTTCAAATGGTTATCATATTAGTATATCCAAATTACCACCTTAAACCAAACACAATATAACTAAAACCAAAATGTTATATTAAAACCCATAATATTGGAAATATGAACCCTAAACCTCAAACCCTAACCCTAACCCCTAAATGTCATGTTTTGAATGTTTTACACATTTTGATCAGACTGTAAAAATCAATCTTTGTCTATAATTATTACTTTTTATTGCTTATAGTGATTGTAATATTCATTTTTTCATTCTATATTTTAATTTTGAGTTATAATAATTCTAATTTACAAATATTTCATAAGTCAGCCGTTTATGTCGATAACTCAGCCATATCAGTCAATTGTTTGAGAAATACTTTTATTAAAAAAAAAAATTAAAAAATTCAAATTCAAATTTTGAATTCCTTTTAAATAAAAAATCGCTAAAATCTCATTTATTACGCGTGTGGTTCTTAACAATAAACATAATTATTGTTTGCGTCTCCCCAACAACACTTTTTGTATTCTTGAGAAGGTATATAATAAATTAATATATCCGTTGCATAACTCAGCCATAACTTTACCATAACTCAGCCAACCCTCAAATTAGAATGACTAAATAACCGACCAAACCGAACCGAACCGAAAAAAATAATTTTTCCAATTTGGTATTTTTGAATTGGTATGTTTGGTTAATTTTGGTTATATTCGGCTTACTTTCAGTTATATTAGGCTAATCTACTTAATTACAATATATTTTGAGTTATTTATGGTTATATATTAATCTAACCGACCCATAACCGGAAATAACCAAAAAAAATTTTGATTTTTTTAAAAAAATATTCAAATGGTAATAATATTAGTATATCCATATTACCACCTTAAACCAAACACATTAAAACACATTAGAACCAAAACCAAAAAACAAATAATGTCTGAACCCTACATCTCAAACCCTAACCCTAACCCCTAAACGTCATGTGTTGTATGTTTAACACATTCTGGTGAGAATGTGTAAAAATCAATCTTTCTCTATAATTATTACTTTTTATTGGTTATAATAATTGTAATATTCATATTTCAATTGTACATTTAAATATTGAGTTATAATAATATAAATTTACAAATATTTCATAAGTCAGCCGTGTAAGTCAATAACTCAGCCATCACTTAGTCACTTCGTCGGAATTTTTTTATTTTTTATTCAAATTTTGAGTTCAATTTTTTAATTATTTTGTATAATATATTGTGAAAAAACTAACTTTATAAATTTATTACACGTGTGGATCTGAGCAGACACAGAATTATTGTTGGGTTTCCCCAACAACACTTTTTGTAATATCGAAGCACGACACGAAAGACCAAACGCAGCCGTACTAAGTACATAACTCAGCCATAACTCAGCTGTACGAAGTACATAACTCAGCCATAACATATATGTTTACTTAATATTTATCAATATTAAATACACAAGAATATGTATCATATGGCCTCAATTCAATGTGTATCATATGGTCTCAATTCACATATGGCCTCAATTCAATGTTATATAGAAAGATGGCAATTTGTATAAGCTGTGTTTCTTAATTAATTTATAGTTTTATACATACTCTATACAAACACAACTAGCATATTCCTCTTATCCTCCAGCTTTACTCTTCTTTTTCTTCTTCTATGATTTTTCATTCTCCTCTGCTGTCTCCATCTTCCTCTTTTCTTTCTTCTTCTTTTTCTCTGACTTGTCCTCTTCCATTGCCACCACCTCTTCTTCTTCTTCTTCTTCTTCACCCTTTGCCTTCTTCTTCTTGCTTTTCTTTGCTGAGACATCCTTCCATTTCTCCAATCAAAGCTGCCAAATTAGGTCTGTACGTTAGCTTCTTCCTATAGCTTCTTCCTGTAGTCAGCAAGATCCATAACTCTCTGAGCAAAGGTCTGTACGTTGATCAGGTCAACTGGTGATAAATCCTGGCCTGTCAACAGGTAAGAAAATAACCGTCTCAGAACAATTGATACTAAAAACACATTTATTCATTGCTATAAAAAAAAACACGGGCGTAAAGATAGTTGTCATTAACTATCTTCACTAGCTCGGGGAAGTGCCACGAATACCATTCCCTGTAAGAACATTGTAAACAGTTCAGCTACCAATATTTCTCAAAGGTAAATTGCAACACAGAATCAGAAAGGGAAAAGCACAAAACAAACCTGACTCTCATGGCAAAGGAATTGATATCCTTGTCAAGGGTGTCAAGGAGGAAAATAGCTTGAATAACCATGTTATCCACTCGGTTAACATTGAACTTCACCTTGGCTCTGCTGTAGCTATGAGCTAATCCAAGCTGAGATTTTTCAAGATCACCAGGCTACATAAATAGAAAACGTTTATGAGAACACAAACCAGAGGTTACAAACAAAAAAAGACAAGAGAAGGCCTTTAAATACAATGATCATGTTCCTCATGTGGGTTCTCACTGGTTCTGGCTTCTCACCTTGTGGTACCTCCCTTTTCTGTTAATTAACCAAACAAAACAAGCTTGTAATCAGACACTTGACCAATGTTTTAGCTGATCGTGTCAAGGGTATATACAGAATGTAAGACTCATAACAAGAGAGATAAGGCTAGACACTCATAATTAATGTAGAAACTAAGCATAAGAATAAAACATACATTAGTCATGCTATATAGAAACTAACTCAACAGGAACTAAGTTATGAATTTCACTAAAGACATAGACATTAGCAGTTCACTTCAAACAAGCCTTGAGTATAGTATGAGAACCTATGAAAATGAGTTTTACATTTTGTATGAAAATGAACACAACTGCAAACAGAAAATGAATGAGTTGCCAAAAGAAGACCATGGAGAGAAAGAGATACTTACAAGTCTTAACACATGCCAACTTTTTCGTTCATAAACGAATATCAATATTACCATAATTGCTACCTGAAACAAAAACCTAGAATCTAAATCGAAACCATGTAAAAATAAGAGAGAGTTATCACTTATACAAAAAAAAATAAAAATCGGGTTAAGGGATTAAGAATTGAAGGAAGAAGGGACAAAAACCCAACAAAGGAAACAGGTGAAAACGGTCAATCAAACCTTTACCGATAGATCATAATATCCTCCTCCACAATGAATCACCGATAGAGATCTAAGTAACCTCCTCCATAACCTATAATCAAGACAATAGAAGGAGAAGTGAATAATATAGGATAGAAAAAAAGTGAAAATTCAGTATCGAATACAAAGTCCAATACATCACAACTACCATGAAATCTGACCTGAACTCCGGTTGATTAGGAGGAGTAGGATAAGCAGGTTTTGATTGCGACTTCCTTCTCTTTCTTTTCCGTCGGCTCCATCGTCTCCATGTGAATCTCGTCTAAGGGATTCAGGTTCTGATTTTGAAACTCGTGAGATTCGAATCTCTTCTCCTCTTTAGTCAATCTCTTCTCCTCAAGATAGAGCTGAGAAATACAGAGACAGAGCCGTAAGCCGAAGCAGAAGAAAAAGAGAGAGAAGACGTACAAAATGTTACATAGATGAAGAGATCAGTGAAAGTTTAGCCACCGCCATTTGAAAGAATCGCCGACGAAGAGCTACCGTCTCTCTCTCCAATTGATGATCTAGGGTTTGTTTTGTTCGATTTTGGGGTCTAGCGAAGGCCCAGAAGAAGAAGAGGAAGAAGAAAGATTAGATACCTAGTTAAAAAAAAACCCTAAAATCAATACAAGAGAAAAATAATCGAAAAGGGGTTATTAGTCGACATGGAAGAACCCTAAATCGATACAAACCTGAACCCAGAAACAAAAAAATTCAACCTAAACCTCAAACTATACCTCGGAAATTGGAATCACAAGGCTAAGGACGAGTACAACAGCGAATTTCTTTTTCTGTCTCTGTATTTCTCAGCTCTATCTTGAGGAGAATAGATTGACTAAAGAGGAGAAGAGATTCGAATCTCATGAGTTTCAAAATCAGAACCTGAATCCCTTAGACGAGATTCACATGGAGACGATGGAGCCGACGGAAAAGAAAGAGAAGGAAGTCGCAATCAAAACCTGCTTATCCTACTCCTCCTAATCAACCGGAGTTCAGGTCAGATTTCATGGTAGTTGTGATGTATTGGACTTTGTATTCGATACTGAATTTTCACTTTTTTTCTATCCTATATTATTCACTTCTCCTTCTATTGTCTTGATTATAGGTTATGGAGGAGGTTACTTAGATCTCTATCGGTGATTCATTGTGGAGGAGGATATTATGATCTATCGGTAAAGGTTTGATTGACCGTTTTCACCTGTTTCCTTTGTTGGGTTTTTGTCCCTTCTTCCTTCAATTCTTAATCCCTTAACCCGATTTTTATTTTTTTTGTATAAGTGATAACTCTCTCTTATTTTTACATGGTTTCGGTTTAGATTCTAGGTTTTTGTTTCAGGTAGCAATTATGGTAATATTGATATTCGTTTTTTCTATTTTTTTGGCTAAGGGTTTTGTTCTATTTGTTTTTTTACTAAAGGGAATCCACAAAAAATTTAGTAAGCCGTTGTTGTGAAGTGGAAAATTGAAAATGATGTTTATTTTAATTTGCTTATGTATATATATATTTTTTTTTTTTTGACTAAAATCGAAAAACTAAATTCAAGGGGTAAATTGTAATTACATCATTAAACATTTGAGTAATATTTAGATAATTTATAGATATGAGTAATAAACCAACTTTTGGATAACATTTGAGTAATTCTTTCATAATATTAATATATAGTAGTAACATATTAGTAATATTTTTATTTTTAATAATGTAAGTGTTCATAAAATCAGATTTTTTTATATTTTAGATACTTTTGAGTATTTAAACTATTTGTTAGTCTCCAACTCTGTATGAAACGGGGAAGGACTTCGCCGAAGACATCGAGCACCCAACAAAAGAGGTTTAGCATCGCCATTACCACACCACCACCCCAAACCTGAGTTGGGGTCGGATCATTTCCAGGAACCATCTATTTGACAACAGAGATCCTGACTCGGAGTAGCCGAGGGAATCCCAGAATTCGGTAGGTATGCATTACCAGACAAATCTACTACCTGAGCCTATGCATCCTCCCAAAATAACTGATTACTTACAGCCTGATTGATCACCTCTTCAGGCGTAAGCTGCGTGCCTTGAAATATTTTTTTTATTATTTCTATCCTTCTAAAACGACCACAAAATCGAAGGCAATCGATGTAGAGAATCTTGATCATCTAATCGCCTGTAGATGAAATCCAGATTTGAAAACACATACTCATAAGGGCATTTCCATCAGTCATAGGGTATATGAGTATTTGAAAACATTAATGTAATAATTTTATAATAAATAAATTATTTGTTTAAGTTTTAACTAAAAAAAAAAATATGTCCCAATCTCATAATGACATCTGGTTGACACCCATTACCATAGTATCCTAAATTATCTGGCAGAGACATAATATCTAAACTGTTTCTAACTTTTTATTATTTTTTAATTTTTTAATATACTGATACTCAATCAAAGATGTGGGACGGAAATGCTCTAAGGGAACCCCTTGGAGAAACCTGAATCGGAGACACCTCCCAAATTTGACGCGATCGAGGACACTCAAAAAGAGCATGGTTAATTGTCTCACACTCTGAGTCACACATTTTACACTTAATATCACATTGAACCCCTCGATGAGCCAACCGATCTGTCACTGGAAGAGAACCAGAGACAGTTTGCCAAAAGAAATGTTTACTTTTAGACGGAGCGTGGATTTCCCATGCTTGGGCTCTTAAAGCCGTAAATGTTGGGCCAACTTCTACCTAAGCCACCATCTCCCTAGCTAACCCATATCCTGAACGCACCGAATATTTTCCAGATTTCGAATAATGCTAAACCAACCTATCTGACTTAAAGCACTATGCTTTGGGCCATGGAGTGTCTCCTTGCAAACGGATTTGTTTGTTAGTGCTTCGCAACAGATTGTGCAGAGTTAGTAGCGATGATTCAAGCTTCTGAAGATTGGCCTGCGTTCTCTAATCTCATAGACGATTTCCACATGCTAAGGGCGGCATTTCCACTCTTCTCCTTGTCGAAGATTTCACATTCCTCGAATATGAAGGCAGATTGCCTTGCTCGGTCGTCTAGAACTTTAATTTCAGCAATTTCCTTTGTAAACAATTTCCCTCCGGTTTGGGCTACCAAATGTGGAGTTCTTTTCTAATTAGTGTTGGTTGACAAAAAAAAACTATCTTTTAATAAATTTTAGATAAAAAAACACTCTAAGTTTTGAGATAGTTTGGTTATTTTTGAATAATTTAGACAAATTTGAATACTAAAATTTTGTGTTTTAAGAATTTCGAGTAATCTGAACCTGACTGGGTCAGGCTGACCTGAACCCAAAATGTATAAATACCTGAACGATCCTATACTTCTAAACACAAAAATCCGAAAATCTAAAATATTCAATCCGAAATACCTGATATGAACGTGAACTAGTATCTGAATGTACATACCTATTTTAATGTTTGGATTATAATTAAAACTAGATAATGACCCACGTTGTTCAGCGTGGGAAATAAATACTTTTTGTTTTTGTTTTTTAATATTTAAAATATAAATATAAATTTTTGGCATCTTAGATATTATGTCGTGTGTTTTAGTTATATTATATTACTTAAAATCAAAATTAATTTCAAATGTAAGCTTCCTGAATTTTCTGTGTGCGCTATTTTTTTTCCAGCACAAGCCCACATAATATATGAATAGTGGAACAAAATTTCTTTTTTAAGCTTCAGAAAATAAAAAATGATACTTCTTCTTCTTCTACTATCTTGATTTCAACCTTATCGAATCAGAATAGTGTTAATAATCGATTTCTAAAAATAAAACCAAAATGTGAAAGACGACAGAGAAGTATACGGTCAACTTCATGTAATTGGAGATCCCATCGTAAAAGCAACATCGAGGTATGTAAGATTTTACATTTAGTGCCAACCCTCTTCCTAATGTAATGCGAGGAGATTAATATTATAAGGTAGAACATGGATGTTCACGGAAACTAAGACATGCTAATTCAAACTTGTGGTTTTGTAATGTTAGATTCCTGATTTCTTTATTTGGTTTGGGTTTTTTTTTTTTTTGACCAATCTTATATAATCTCTTTGATACACTGATTTCCCTACTTATAACTTAGATAAAAATATGTAGAAGTTGAGTTAATTCAAATTTTGTATTATTTATGTAGATTTTTCCAAATATAGTTTTTTTTAGCTCAGATACTTTCCATACGGTAAATATTCACATTACAATTCCAATTTATATTGACTATTCCAATGTCAAAATTTTCATTACAGATTTGTTCGTTGGTTGGTTTAAATTCTATTCGGAACATATGCAAGTATGTACTTTATATAAGTTTAGTTATTATCTATATTCCCATTTATTGTTTTGAGTTGGTCTTCATTAGCACTATAATTTGGTTAGTTTTTCCCTTAATAGATAACACATTGAAAAAATTATAACATAAAAGTAACTTACTATTTATATGTGAAACTAAACATCGTGGATTACTGTTAAAGGCTACGCTGTTGTTTTAGTCAAATCAGACTCCAAGGTGCTAGTGGACCTACTCAAATCAGAAAGAGATCAGACCATGATATTTTTATTTTAAACACATGGAACATACCTGAAATCTTCTCCTTGTGAGATCATGTCACTCGCTTGTGTCGGCACACACCTCAGATACTACCACAAGCTCTTGGATTGTCAAAGATCACCAGTCGACAATAATGGCTAGACTTTCACACTGTCATGCCTTTAGTCCTTTTGATGCCAACCAAACATGCATAGGCAGCTGAAAATTCTTTGGAGAGATCTAGCAGTACGATTCGTTCCCCCCATTTTTTTTTTTTTTTTTTTTTTTTTTTACTGCGTTGAAGCTTCACAGTGTTGGGGCTTAGAACTGTCACATTTTCGTGCTTCAAAGGTCTTGACACCCAGTGATATCATTTGGCTTAATCAATCACTAATGTCAGCTTAAGCCTCTGAATGTAACACATGGCTTTGTCTCTCCTTAGCTCTTTGACCTCCTAATGACATGACAACATTTTACTAGGACATGGACCGGCATGACAGGCAGCTATTTTCCATCCAGTCTTTAAGTACAAGACAACTACTAACCTCCTATATATCCTAGGATTTCCATGGTCTGATTCGAAATGTGTCCCTAACAGTCATGACAGCACAACTCAACAAGAATTAGATTTCACATATCCCAATGGACTTTCGCAGATTAGTGAATCTGGTAAAGTCCAAAGGTTTAGTAAAAAAGTCAGCCAGTTAAAATTCAGTACGGACATGATCGATCTCAATCAGTTTCGCCTCAACTAATTTCCTAATGAAGTGATGTCTGATATCTATGTGTTTAGTTCGCGAATGTTGAACATGATTTTTCGAGATGTTTATTGCACTTTGATTATCACAATGAATTAAGATAGAATCAGAAACAATATCATAATCAGCGGCCATCTGCTTCATCCACATCAGTTGCGTGCAACAGCTACCCAAGGCTATGTCCTCCGCTTCAGCTGTTGACAGAGACACACTATTTTGCTTCTTGCTGAGCCAGGATATGAGATTGTTTCCCATGAAGAAGCAACCACCACTTGTGCTTCTGCGGTCATCCACTGAACCCGCCTAATCGGCATCACAGTAGCCTGTTAGACTGGTGGTAGTGTCCTTGGTATAATAAATACCCAGTTCGATTGTGCCTTTGATGTACTTGATGATCTTCTTCACAGCCAGGAGATGTGACTTCGTAGGTCTGGCTTGATATCGAGCACACACCCCAACCGCTAAGCAGATGTCCGGACGACTTGCTGTCAAATACAGAAGACTACCAATCATCCATCAATATAGCTTCTCGTCCACATCTTCTCCTGCTTCATCCTTTGAGAGCTTGTCATTCACCCCCATAGGTATCTTGGCCTCTTTACTGGTTGTAAGGCCAAATCTTGTTATCAAGCCCCTTGCATATGTGCCTTGAGACACAAATATGCCATCAGCTGACTGTTGTACCTGCAAACCCAAGAAATAAGTTAGTTCACCACACATACTCATTTCAAACTCATCAGTCATATTTTGGACAAACTGATTAACGAGTTGCTGACAAATTGTTCCAAAGACAATGTCATCGACATAGATCTGTATAAACATCAGGCCCTTGTCAAGACTAAGAACAAACAAAGTCTTGTCCACATTCCCGCGAACATAGCCTTGTTCAATAAGGAACGTTGTCAACCTCTCATAACAGGCTCTAGGTGCTTGTTTAAGCCCATACAGAGCTTTCTTCAGTTTGTACACATGCTGCGGATACTGTGGATCTTCAAACCCTTTAGATTGCTCAACATAGACCTCCTCTTGAAGAATCCCATTAAGAAAGGCACTCTTAACATCCATCTGATGCAATGTGAAATTTAATGCACATGCCATGCCAAACAGGAAGCGAATGGATTCCAATCTCGCTACTGGTGCAAAGGTTTCATCAAAGTCGACTCCTTCTACTTGTGAGTAACCCTGAGCAACAAGACAAGCTTTATTTCTCACAATGCATCCATTTTCATCGCTCTTGTTCTTGAAAATCCATTTTGTTCCTACCATATTAACATCCACCGGTCTGCTTGTGAGTTCCCATTCATTACTTCGAGAAAACTGTTCAAGCTCATCTTGCATGGCAGCTATCCAAAATTCATCGGCCAGTGCTTCTTTATGATTCTTTGGCTCAACCGAGGAAACAAAACATGCAAACTGTACAACTTCAGAGTCCTGAGGCACTTGCTGAATGATTGATCGCTGTTTCTTTCCAGCCAGATGGAGAAAGTCAATTTGTTTTCCCCTGGTAACTCTTCCCCCCTGAATCTCGCCAATAACATCATTAGAGGAGTGATTCCGATGCACCTGAGAGACATCCGGAAGATGACACACCTCAGAAGAAACATAGGGAGGTGCTGTGAAGGCTGGCGGCTCGAGAACACTAGAAGGAGCGTCAGGAGCATCAGTTACCGAGTCATCAGGAGAAGAAATTGGTATAAGCGAGACTCGCTGGAAAGAAATATCATCAAACACCACATTGACAGTCTCCTGAACAGAACGCAGGCGCTTGTTGTACACACGGAAAGCAGTACTGTTGCCAGAATAACCCAGAAATATCCTATCATCGCTCTTGGAATCAAATTTGCCCAGCTGATCTTTGTCGTTTAAGATGTAACAAACACAGCCAAAAACATGGAAATAGCTGACTGATGGAGTGCGACCCTTCCACAATTCATAGGGAGTCTTGGAGGTGCCTGGTCGAACATACACCCGATTGATAATGTAACATGCATTATTGACAGCCTCATCCCAGAACTGTTGTAGAACCTGATTCCCATGAAGCATTGCTCTTGCCATCTCCTGCAGTGTTCTGTTCTTTCGTTCAACTACGCCATTCTGCTCTGGAGTCCTGGGTGCGGAAAACTGATGTATAATCCCCTGAGTCGTGCAGAACTGATTAAACTGCTCATTCACAAACTCACCACCGCGATCACTGTGTATCGCCTTGATAGCCCACTTCTCGCCTTTGATTTGAAGAGCCAAGATGCAAAAGCATTCAAATGTATCTGATTTTTCCCTAAGGAACGCACCCATGTGTAGCGAGAGAAGTCATCGACCAGAACAAAAACGAATCGTTTTCCTGACAAGCTATTGACACGAATTGGACCCATAAGATCCATGTGTACCAATTCCAAAATACGCTCAGTGCGCACATCAGGAACTGCCTTCTGTGACACCTTCACCTGTTTTCCTTTGTTGCATGGTCCACACACAAAATGTTGATCAGTCTGGAGTTTAGGTATTCTTCAAACAATGTCTTGATGTGCGAGTTTATGCATGGTGCGTATGTTCAGGTGACCAAGCTTCTGGTGCCACAACTCAGTGTCGGTCCTAGTGGATGCATGAAAGCAATGATTTGTTGACTTCCACATATAGCAGTTATTACCTGATCTCTTGCCTTCGAGTTTCACAGATCCTTGTTGATCCACAGCTTTGCAATCTCGTTTAGTGAAAGTGACATCCAGTCCTTCGTTACACAATTGACTGACACTGATGAGATTCGCCTTTAACCCATCAACCAAAAACACATCTCTCAGACTAGGTTGTGCACTCCCACCAGTAACACCTTTCCCTTTGATTTCACCTTTTGCTCCATCACCGAAGGTAACCTGACCAGTAGACACATTCTCAAATTCCGACAGGTTGGTATGAGCTCCAGTCATGTGTCTGGAATAGCCATTATCAAAGTACCACTTCTTTTGATCCGAACCAAACTTATCCTCAGCCTGTGCTACATTACAGTACATACCACTCCTTTTGACAAACAGCGGCTTGTTGAGTGGTCTCATATCTCTAGGATAAGTCACTTGTTGAGTGGTCCTTGACATGCGGTTGTTGTACTTAAAGCATTGTGCTTTAAAGTGAGTTAGATTTCCACAATACCAACACCCATTCCTTCGACTTCGTAAAACTTGATAGGCCGGTCCAAATGCCTGATGTGCTGAGTAGTGATTTGCAGCCAAACCATATGGATCCAAAGACTGAGTCACAGGCATAGCTCTAAAGGGTGCTCGGTAAGAAGCCCGAAATCTCCTTTGAGGATGAACATTTCTTGCTTGATGAGAATCGGTTTTGATTGGGACTGTCGCTGTGTCCTTGATTGGATGGGTGTAGCTTCTTTGTTTTCTGCATCAAGACCCTTGACAAACTTCATGGATGTTGAGGCATCGTTACCTTGATACCCTAGTCCCCACTTAGTATTACCCATCCTTCCACTACTCAAAATGGTGTCAAGATCCTTTGTTCCCTTGCTGAGCATTCTGATGTTTTTGAGCTGCTCTTCCAGTTGCTTTTCTAGTCCCTGGGACTTAGCTCTTTCCTCTTCAGGATCTGACGACAGCGAGTTGAATCTTGCCAGCAGATCTTTTTTTCAGCCAGCAGCACATCATACTCCTGAGTTTTCTGAACCAGACTAGAAATTAACAAGGTAACCTCTTCTTCAGGGGGTAAATCCGCCTCGTTATCTTCAGAATCTAACACAACAGCTGGTTGATCCTTTTCACCCTGTTCCACCACTTCATCTTCCTCAATGACTCCCAGCAGAGCCACATAGTTATTGAGAACTTCACCATCTTGCTCGTTATCATCAGAGTCACTATCACTCCAGACTACAAACGATTTGGATCTACTCTCTTTAGTAGGACATTCAGCCTTGGAGTGACCATATCCTTTGCATCCATAGCACTGCATCAACCCTCTACGCTTGTAGTTAGGGCATTCTGCCTTGAGATGTCCATATCCTTCACACTCCAGACATTGGCGCTCTTGCCTATCACCCCTCTTAACGTCCCTCTCCGAATCACTTCTGACTGTAGATGGGAATCCTCTGTGCTGACCACGCTCCATTTTTTTGAAGAATTTCCTAACCAGTAATCCAAATTTTTCTTCATCTGCAGCATCTTGTGTCTCAGCATTCTTCAGAGTTTCAACAGCCTTTAGAGCAAACGATCGTTCAGCGCGATGTTCCTTTTTCTTAAGCTGCATCTCAAACGACTGCATCATCCCAACAACTTGACTGAACTTCAACTCATCTGAGTTCAAGGAAACATCGATGGCAGATCTATGTGGTTGAAATTTGTCTGGAATGCTCCTAAGAAATTTCTTTATCAGCTTCTTGTCCTTGTAGCGTTTTCCAATGATAACAGTTTCCTGTGCGATAGCACTCAAACGACTGCTGTAGCTTGCAATGGTCTCACCTTCTTCCATGGACAGATTCTCGAAATCTGAGGCCAGATTGTCCAGGCGTGTTCTTTTTACATTGCTACTTTTTACAGGTAACTTGGAGGATATCCCAATCTTCTTTCGCTGCCACACAATCCTGGACACTACTGAACTGATCTAGTGGCAGGGAGTTGAAAATCACCGACAAGGCCTGAGAGTTGTGTTTAGCCTCAGCCTTTTCTTCAGCAGTGCACTACTTCCGAGGTTTAGCCATCGATTCACCATTATCATTTTTGACCATTGGTTCGGTCCAGCCACTTCAACTGCAAACCAGGCCTCCATGTCGATACCTTGAATAGCCTGTTTGACCGACACCTTCCAATGCCCATAATGCTCTGGATCCAGTTTCAGAACTTTCGGTATCGCGACAAAAGTTTGTGGTTTCTCCATACCTCTTGTCACAAGATCTCACCTATTGAAAAGACAAACAGACTTTTATCAGGTGTCTGCTCTGATACCAATTGTAAAGGTATAGAGGAATAACACCACAATTTCCTGCTTACAAAAACGCCAAGCAAACGTTCTTACTATTTATTCTTATCAAACTCTTATCCGGTTTACAAGAATAAATCTAAGCACACCTCTCTTCTCTATCTAAACTCTCACCAGTATAGATCTAAGAGAACAACACTCACCTTCTTAGATTTCTTTTTGTTAGCCTTGAAGTTACAATATCGCAAAAGGTTTTTCAAGTGTTCACCCCAAAAAACCTACCACACACCCCCTAGATCTTTTATATTCGATCATCCTTAAACCCTAAAAAGATCTTCAAATCTTCACGTAAGGCAATATCTTGTTTGCCACAATCCACTTTCCTTAACCATCGCACACGATATTCTCCAGATATCCTCTCTCTCGATTCTGCTTTATCTTCTCATATCATCCCGCTCGGACTTGCCACGTCAGCACACGCAACCACGTCAGCAACTCGGCCGTCTGTGATCTGATGCAGTTCCCTGATTGACACAACGCTCTGCTCGGCACAACGACTTTTTCCTCACAGCGAGTTGTTGCAGAATCTGCATTTACAATATGTTGCTTCTCTTACCTTGTATATGTTTCTGTTTATCCCTCGTACGACAAATGTTTTGGTCGATGAGCTTTCAAAGAGTGCACTTTCTGCACTTTCTGTATCTTCCCCCGGTGAAGAAAACCCGTTCTGGAGAATCTAATGAATACATCTGTTGACCAAAAAAATAATATCAGTGGATTAATGATAACATCAGATGCATCAAAAACATTGGTGATATGATTCTCACCTGAAAATAGCACCATAATAGCTTTATGTATAATTTTTTTTTATTATTTACCCCTGTAGTATTGATCATTGCAAATTTGATCATACAAATTACCATTTGATGAGTAGTGTCTTCGCACGCTTTGAAATCTCAATCAGCAAATTTCCCCTACATAGACGCTCATTGCTACATGTGTAAAAACACATTGCTTAAATTAGAGAATTTTTTATTGTTATTTAACAAATATTGTCAAATCATGATTACCTTGTGCTTCTGATTTCAAACTCTAGCTTCTTTGTTGGCTTCTTGTATACCTCAATGGCTTCAAGTTGACCCACATCCACAACTTGACCAAGTACATCTAGGCACGTAAAATTAAGAAATAAACATCATAGTAATCATAGGAAAAAACACATAGTAATTATTCTTCATGAAATGATAGTGAAGTAAATATTAGAATCAAGAAAAACGGATTAATCTCCAACAATGATGTTGTGATAATCAGGCAATGTGAGGTACACATCATCAGACATTGAAAAACATGAGGTTACATGAATGTTGTTCACAAAACCTATCTTAAATTGATGATTAGTAACTATGAATTGTCTTCTCACTTGGGTTAGCCCGAAATGTTTGTTAACTCTTCACTCACCTTTTGGGATTTACCTTTCGAAATTGCTCACCAGTGCTTTCTTAATGGAAGCATAAATCTTGTTACCCTGTTTATGATAGAAAGCAAAGAACAAAATATCAGTTAATTTAGATTGTATTTTCTAATTTAAAGTAATGGTACACCCTATTAATATAAATAGTTTGTTTATAAAAACTTACTCTCTGATCCACCAAAACCTCCTTCATTGTTTCTTCAGATTGAGTAGTGTATTGTTTTCAAGTATGGACCACCTTAACCTAAACACGTCAGCTGCTTTTGTAAGGTTTGATATCAGCGACATAAGTTATAGCCATCAAAACATTCATTTTTGAAGATTTCTGTTTTGCTATAGTAATTTGATAACTGGTTTCGTGAATGTGTTGGTGGTTTGTCGAATGTTACTAATAGACAGTATATGTAGGGAATTAGGTAGCTTTTAAATTAGATTTAATTTTATAAGATAAATATTTGAGGTTATCTTCCACAAAGGATTATTCGAGATATAAGACCTTACTTGAAATATTTGAAAACCTTTATGCCATTGTATGAACGTTGTTTTCTTAGTCCAGGTTCTTAAACTGTTTAATAAGATTCTTAAGATATGGTAGTTTTGTATTTAAGGGATTAAGATGTTCTGTATTATCTTAAATTGGCGAGTAAGATTATGTGAGATGTGGCACTATTTTTTTGCGCAAAACTGATATTCTTGTTGTTATTTTGTTTTTAATTGCTGGGGGGCGGGAGGTGAAGCGGAAGAAGTACTACTTATGTGGGTGAGATTTTTATTAGTACAATCGTATAACCCATTAGTCTTTTTTATGTAATTATATACTGACATTTTCTGTAATATACCATGTTAAAAATATATAGTTAGTATGGTTTTAATTGCTGTTTTTTGGATATCGTTTTTCTGTAATATACCACATTAAAAATATACATTGTCCCTTTTAATTGCTTTTTTTTGGATAACCATTTTCTAGTTACAACAAATTAATACTAAGATTATGCTGTTACAACATACAATTTCTTATAATAAGTCATTTTTTAATTGCTATTTTTTGGGTAACTATTTTTTAGTTACAACAAATTAATATTAAGATGATGTTATTATATTTTGTAGTTAAATATAGTAGCATTTTGTGTAATATACTACAGGGAGTAGGGTTATTTGTTTAAAGGGTTCCTTAAATAATATAATAGAGATTATCGGGCATTAATTATATTATTATTATTTTAAAAAACGGATTTCACAGACAATCTGACGACTTAAAAATACAAAGGAGAGTGATGTGGCTGTCAGTGAGGTTTTGAATATCACAGAGAAAGTGGCCGGTTCTGGCTGAGTGGAAAACTGTAATTAAGAAAGGAAGAAAGGAGTAAGAGACGTCAAGAAATGAAATATAAACTTTTATTAAACTGAAACTAGTTGTATTTACACTGCGATAACAACGTCTATATAATATATATATACTTAAAAGTTGAAACAACAAAACGAAAGATTACAAAGGATTAAAACTCGTGGCTTTCACTTGTGACTTTTGACATAAACGACTTTTCAACAAGTCATGACTTTTGACCACATTTTTCACTTAATTATCACTAACAAAAACAAGTCGCTGCTTTATCCAGCGATGGAAAAAATGGTCCCAGCGTCACCGTAATTGTTAACATCTGACAGTCTCCCCACAAGCTTGGGTCATAAGCAACTTGTGTTTACAGCTTTTTTTTTTTTTCAGTCGCTATTATGTGGCGCTAGCAGTAAAGACAGTTAGACGGAAAATTATTGAAGTCTGTATATCCAAAAGAACATGAGGCTTACAAAAATTAGGGTATTCATAAAAAAAATTCCTTCCTTTCTTATATGGCTATAATTTTGCCAACGTCTTCTGAATATGCTCTTTCTCGTATCTTATATGCATCATAATTTGTTCCACCCACTCAATTGCATTGCGAATAGTTCTAGAAACTAATGAACTCTACTAATATACTATAGTCAAATACGTATATGCATTTTATCTTATATAATAAGAGAAGGTTTATTCTAAACTTTGTTTAAGGCGATAACATCTGGCGCTTTATATAGTTGACACTTGTCTTCATATTTATTTCAATTTATAATTCATTACACAAATGTTTAAGATCTATTGCTAATTAAATATGGCCACAATTGTCAATTTAATCCCTTGGTAACTAAAAAATTTGCCTTAACAAACAAACAAATGGGATCTGAACTTGCAGCCCCTATGTTTCTCTTCCTCACATACGGTATTTAAATTGAAGCTCGAATTTTTAGTTTTAGTTTTGCATTCTGTTTTTGAAAACGTAACCTCTTGCCATCAAAGTAAATTAAGTCATTTGATAATTGCTTTCTTATTTATTTCCAATTAAATATTAGTAATCTGTTTTCCATAAAATTATAATCCAATAGAATTCAATCTCTGATTACTTTTATTATTCTTATAATCTCTCTCCCTCAATCTACTGGGAATCAACACCCCCCCACACACTAACTACGCTTTTAAAAATGTTACAACCTAAAAAAAATGTTCTCTACTCTACTCTAGAGTTACTCTCTAACGATGACCACCGGTAAAAATAGGATTGTTTTTGGGAAGCTCCATACTTTTAGAAGAAACAATCTCTTACTCAGCTTTAAATGTCTCTTTCTAGACGAAAATGTAAATCAACTACCTTTTTTTGGGGACATCCACACCACACCTATCTCACCTACTGTATATTAAAAACTTCCTCTCTATCTAATTTTTTACTTGCTTTCAGACATGCAACTCGCCTATCTAAGTTCGAAGATCTGTTGATTCGGGTAAAGCAGTCTCTCTCTTTGGGAAAAACATACCATTGAAACACATGTCAAACTTCTTACACTCTGGGCAGACTATTTATATTTGAATGCAACATCGTCAACCCAAATGTTTTTTGAACTCCAACAATACCGCAGAAGGTATTATATCGCAAAAGGTACTATATTTCATATACATCTGGTTAATTCTGTATTTGTTTTTTCCCCATTCTCCCACATGTAATATATATTGCTTTCTTACTTTTCACATCATTTTTTCCCAATATTCGTACAATAATCTTTTAAAATGAACAATAATCTTAGTCTTTAATATTTTCCCCAGTAACTATTTCAAGGCAAGTAATGTCCCTGTCATTTTTTTTTCTTTTGATAATCCAGATATCTCAACGCTTCCCGACAGAGCAGGGTTCCATGTGTTAGACTATCGGTTTGCTTGGACTAGTCATGTGGACTGCCAAATGGCACTCCACGAGTTCGAGCCCCGGCCATTGCGATTTCACATGCGGGCTGCAGTGTTCCAGGAGCCTGACATGTGAGTGCCATTTGGCCGTCATTTTTAGCAGGCAAAATTTAATAAGACCCAAAAGATTTGTACATGATTGACCAAATGGAGACTTACGTCAAACAACAAGGATGGAGGCCAGGTAATATGACTAATTTATATTTTATTTTTACTACTATTACTTAAAACATCGTCTTGATATTTTTAAGGAATATTTTGTTTTTGGTGTAAAGCGAAAGTGGTTGAAGTTGTGTATTGCGCAATGGGTGGCATTACATTTCATGCACTAACTGTAAATTGAAAATGAAAAACTCTGGTTCGACCTTGACATGTCACACTTTCCCTCCATCCGAAGCTGTGGGAATACTCCGGTGTGTTGTTTTCAATGAGTCCGGAGTGTGGCAATCCGTTGTTTCATAGTTCTTTTCATATGTTTTTTTTTTATTTTATTTTGTGTACTAACTATTTGAAGGTACTATTCAAACTAAAATTGCCAACCCAAATCACTTTTTTATTCTTAGGCCAACTTAGATGAATTGGACAACGAGGTGGCTCAGCTCATCAAAGACTTAATAGGAAGACATTCTATTCTAATGTCAAAGAGTCTACATACAATTTCACGGCTCTATGTACCAGAGTTTCACTGTCAGTCTGTCACATCCATCAAAGACGATCAACACCACTTACCCTTAGAACCTGAGACACACATGTGGAAAAAATTTCAACAAGGAATCATAAACCATTTACGATTGAATTTTAACATTTTCAATTTTACATTTTTCCCTTCGTTATTTTAACAGATAATTACTGATGATGTAAACCAAAGCTTAAAAATGAGGTTGAAGTCTCTCCAAGATTTGCAAGGGATAAAGACATTGATTGGGGTTTTACAATTACTGGTCTATCGTTGACAGGAAATACAACAACAAAAGTAAAACAACTTCTGATGTTGGGAAAAATCAGCAGGCAAAAGGAATAAAATCACTTGTCGTTTCATCTGCAAAGCAAAGACAAATACAAGTCACATAAAAAGAAGACAGTACAAAATTCAAATGTCACCGTATATGTATTACAAATTGGTAGCATCCCAAAACAACACATTCTAATTGTAAAACAGAGAGATACTTTAATCTTTTATACATTTTGTTATTTAATAAATTAAACAAGACTAATAAATTAAATTATACATCAAAGTTTGTTTTTAGTAATGGAGTGTCGGTTGGGGTTGGGTATGGATAAATTATTTTTTATGCTATGAACTGTTCAAATCGCCTTGTGATGATGATGTCAAATATCGACAATTAGCCGATTTTTTCATCAGAATTGAATGATTTTAGGTTTTTAGAAATTGATTTGTTGATTTTAGTATTAGGATAATATTTGTACTAATAAACATGTGAAATTTATAAGGACAGGAGATTTCTATTTTTCTCACTTAAGCTTGTGGGTAACTCTCTTTTGAAGAGAGAAAGAATCTTTTTCAATAATTTAATACATGGAATTTGATTGTAAAACAAAAGTAAAAATAAATCCGTGCTAACCTTAGTTTACAATATGATATTGTTGGCTATGATACTACCGCAATATACATGATAATAGAGATATGACGAAAGCTATCAACAAAAGTACGTTTCTGATACATCTGGCGAAATGTTTGGTATCTCTACATGTACTACAAAAACATTGTGCATTCATATCATTAGACGATATCGATTAACATAGTTATGCTATAGTTAAAGTTTGGCTCGTACTTTTGTAGAATGGTTGGATATATAATTCATCGCATGCAATAATCGGAAGCTTAATCATACAAACAAAACAATACCTCTTTGTAGATAGCTTGCATGTGTTATATCTCTCTTATTTCCCCCTAAGTGCTTTTGCAATTTACCCGAAATAGAACGAATAATTTCAAATTAGTGCTCCTCTAATTTTGATTAAACAGTTAATTTCATTGTCGGCAAGAAGAGGGAGATGGAAAGAAGAAAAAGGGCGACATTCAAGAATCAAGATAGTTAAGTGGAAAAGGGAGACATAACTGCATTGGCAGCAAAATAGTTATTATTGAAGTCTGTGTATCCAAAAGAACCATGTGGCTTACAAAAATTCCTTTCCTTTCTTATATGGCTAGAATTTTGCCAACGGTCTTCTGAATATTTTCTTTCTTTGATCTTATTTGCATCATAATATATACCTCCAGTGTCACACAATTTTTCGGATCAAAGTCATCAAAACATAAACTTTTCTTTTGCGTTTGATCTTGTAACAATCCCAACCCAACTATGAAAATTAACATCCGAGATTCCACCATTGTCCGGCCTGCCGCCGAGACCCCAGTCACTAAACTTTGGAACTCCCACGTTGACCTCATCGTCGCTAAGTACCACACCCCCACTGTCTACTTCTACAGACCTACCGGCGCCAACAATTTCTTTGACCCTCAGGTCCTCAAGGACGCTCTTTCCAAGGCCCTCGTCCCCTTTTACCCCATGGCTGGTCGCTTGAAGAAAGACGATGATGGTCGTATCGAGATCGATTGCAACGGCGCAAGTGTTCTCTTCGTTGTCGCTGATACTCCCTCTGTCATCGACGATCTTGGGGACTTCGCTCCTTCCCACACTCTCTGCCAGCTTATTCCCGATGTTGATTACTCTGTCGGCGTCCAAACTTTACCGCTCCTCGTTGTGCAGGTTAAAAATTGATGCCTTGTGTTTTCGGTTTCTAACTTTCTCTTTCTCTAATTGATGCCTTGTGTTCTAGGTTTCTAACTTTGTCTCTTTCTTATAATTTAGCTTATTTTGATCCTTTGTTCCTTGATGAAGTAGGTGACCTTCTTTAAATGTGGGGGAGCTTCCCTTGGGCTTGGCTTGCAACACCACGTGGCTGATGGTTCCTCTGCTCTCCATTTTATCAATACATGGTCTGACATGGCCCGTGGTCTTGACCTTACCATTCCACCCTTCATTGATCGAACCCTACTCCGCGCTAGGGACCCGCCTCAGCCTGCTTTTCATCATGTTGAATATCAGCCTTCCCCCACTATGAGGACCCCGCCCTCCAAACTAGGCCTTGATGATACCACTGTTTTTCAAAATATCACGCGACATGCTTGTTGCTCTCAAGACTAGATCCAAGGAGGATGGGAACACTGTAAGCTACAGCTCATACGAGGTTTTGGCTGGCCACGTTTGGAGAGCAGTGGGTAAAGCGCGCGGACTTCCAGAAGACCAAGAGACCAAACTGTACATTGCAATTGATGGAAGGTCCAGACTTCGCCCGCAGTTGCCCCCTGGTTACTTTGGCAATGTGGTTTTCACTGCGACACCATTGACTGTTGCAGGGGATCTTCTATCAAAGCCAACATGGTATGCTGCAGGGATGATTCATGACGTTATAGTTCGCATGGACAATAACTATCTGAGGTCTGCTCTTGATTACCTGGAGATGCAGCCTGATCTGTCAGCACTGGTCCGCGGTGCACATACCTTCAAATCCCCAAATTTGGGAATCTCAAGCTGGGTCAGATTACCCATGTATGATGCAGACTTTGGTTGGGGTCGTCCCATATTTGTGGGACCTGGTGCAATTGCATACGAGGGTTTGTCTTTTTTGCTTCCAAGTCCTACAAATGATGGCAGCTTATCCTTGGCCATTTCCCTTCAATCTGAACACATGAAACTGTTTGAGAAGTTTCTGTACGAGATATGAAAGAGAATTATATAATTTAATGTTAGATAGACTAGATCCAAGCAGGATGGGAACACTGTAAGTTCGGTCGTATTATGTTATAGAATTATATAAATTAATGTGTTTGTTGACTCAAGAGGTGTGTATGAAGAAACGTGAAGAGGTGTATATGTAAGAGTCGTGACTTTTCGACTAAGACACAATCATTGGTAACGTCACTTATGGTTATGACCGTAAGACTTGTATATAACTGTGTTGTTGTAAAACAAGAAGATAGCAAGCTTCAGTTTAATAAAATTTCTATTATGTTCTTATTTCTTCCAACGGTCTCTTACTCTGTTTCTTCTTCTCTCAATATTCTAACACGACCTATGACAGTTAACTGTTTCTATGCTTTGCTGCCTGTTTTGCCACAAGAGATTGAAAGCGAACAAGTTATCAAACTTACCATCAAGGCATCAACGCTCAAAACAAAATACTGAAACAGAAAATAGGGCTCTTGGTTTCTCTACGCATTGCATCATAACGTTGTCGCCCCCCCAACACTCTCGCTATTACACTGCACGTGTATTGCAAATTCCTATAATCATTCTAAGACATGCGGTAAAACATCATCTAAAAAAAAATGTGGTATCAGATTTTACATATAAATTATATTATTTAAATTCATAAATTTACAATAAACAAACAAAAATTGGTTCGTCCTCCTTCACAAAGTAATCATAAACTATAATGACATGGAAACATACATAGCTCTTCAAATGTGGGGTTTGAATGATGAGTTAATGAAATAAGGTCCCAGAAATTTACAAATACTGAAAATAAAAATGTAAAATACACTTTGGTAAACTATCATTAGTAAGATGAGATGGGGATTGGATACCATATCAATAGGGAATCCTATATGTGGAGTTTGAGGAGTTGAAAGTTGATTATTTTCTTAATCCTGCAAAAGAGAAACAAAGAGAAAGAAGAAAAAGAAAGACCAGAGAGCATCTGAAGAAGAAGAGAAGAATTAAGAAGCGTTACTCCTAGGAGGAAGAAGAAGAAGAAAGAAGAAAAAGCCTTTGTGCCAGAAGTTAATAAAGGCCAATATGTGTAAATAGGGATTCCTATATGTGGAGTTGGAAGTTGATTCTTTGCTTAATCCTGCAAAAGAGAAACAAAGAGAAATGTGAGAGTATGATTAAGACCAGAGAGTATTTGAAGAAGAAGAGAAGAATTAGGAAGCGTAACTCCTAGGAGGAGGAAGAAGAAGAAAGAAGAAAAAGCCTTTGTGCCAGAAGTTAATAAATGCCAATATGTGTAAATGGGTTTGTTTAGTTTAAGTGCTAGGTGATGCAACAATTATCAAACAGTATATATATGTGATGATGTGTGTAATGAGGTATGAGGAAGTGTGTGAGATTAAGGAGAAAAATTTTGAGTGGCTAACCTAATCTCTAAGAGATCCATAAAAGGAACAATGTAGATATACATAGAGTAATCTCTCTAAGTTACTATAAGAGAGTTTGTGGTAAAACAAGCAAAACACATATTCAAAGAGTAATAGAGAGATGAGCGAGAAAAGAAAAAAGAGTAATAGAGAAATGAGATGTGTAACATCCGCGAACCGAAATCCCGGTTTAGGGGATGCACCGGTCGATGCAAGGTTGGTTCTCGCGGACGAGTTTAAGTTAAACGTTACGTTTTGGGGTTAGGAAAACCCTGGAATCGCTTATAAAAGCAGAAACTCGAGGGTTTGGCCGAGTTTGGCCGTTTCTCCTGAAAAAGAAAGAGAGAAAGAGTTTTGTGAGAGTTCTTGGGAGTTCTTGGAGATATGAGGCTGTTCATGTAGAGATCTGTAGCAGGGATCGTTGTAGGAGCTTCCTAAGAGCGTGTTTCTTCTTGTTTGTGGTTCAGAATCGTCTGTGGCAAAGGTAAGTGCATGACCATGGCTTCTCTAAGCTGGAGATTTCTCTGATCTGCTTGTTTTATGCGTTTTATTGGCTTGTTAGTACGTTGTTGAGTCGCTAGAGGCTTTGGGAAGCTTTTGTGGCTTTGGTTTGTGTGTTTTGATGGTTTAGGGATGGAGATCTGTAACATCCCAAATCCAGTTTTGGGTGGGAGTCGATCGACACCAAGGATGGTGTTGGTTGACACCACTAAATTGGTGGTTGTTTGGTTTGTTTCGAAATCGATTGGTTTAGCTTGGTTTAGTTTGGAAACACTAAGTCTCGTTTTAAAAGGCACGAGTAGCCAATTCCCGATGGGGGGAGTGTTTGGTAGCTTGGAAGAGAGAAGGAGAAAGAAAAAGAGAGATGGTGAGTTTGATCCTGAGAGAAAAGGGAGCTAAGAAAAGGGAGCTAGGCCTGGGCGTTCGGATATTCGGATCGGATATTTCAGATTCGGGTTTTTAGGATTTATAATTCTAAAATCCGTTCGAATATTTTCAAATTTTGAATTTGGATCAGATTTTTTGGATTCGGATTCGATTATCCAAAGTACTCAAAAATCTAAAATTTTGTGTCCAAATCTATTCAAACTATTTGAAAAAACCAAAATATCTAAAAATTACGCGTATTTTTTACCTAAATATACTCAAAAATAGTTGTAATATATGAAAATATTGAAAATATCTAGAAATTTAAACTTTTAGACCCCTAAGTTATTACTAAGATATTATTACTATGTATTTATACTTTGGGCATGTTCGTATATCCATTCGGATTTCGGTTCGGATCGGGTTCGGATTTGGATTTTCAGATCTTGAAATTTAGAATCCGTTTGGATATTTCTAAATTTTCGGTTAGGATCGGATCGGATTTTTAAGCTCAGATTTGGATCGGTTTTTTCGGATTCGGATATTTTGCCCAGGCCTAAAAGGAGCCTTGAGGAGGGTTAAGAGGAGCAGAGAGATCTGTTTTGATGGTTCTAGGAGGAGAGAAACAAAGAGAGTTGTGGTGCTCTCACTTGGAAGGGAGGAGAAAGGAGATCCATCCTCTTTATGTGTAAGGAGAAGGATGTGATTACTTGGTGGTGGATTAGGAGAGTCAAGGAAGCTTTCTCATGGTTGTTATCCAGGTAAGTCGTCTTGTTTGATGTTTAATCAATTAGGGAATAGATGGTTTGAAGGATTAGGGTTTTGCAGCGAGAAAGAGCTTGAAGGGAGGCTCGAATAGTGATTTCTGGGTTGGTGTCGTTCGACACCAATGTGGTGTCAGTCGACACCAACACCTGCGGATGAACAGTGCGAACTGGTTCAAGAGGGCTACTTCGGGGCAATGTTTGGAGGATATCCGATTTGGCTGAATTTTGGTAGGTAGATTCGTGGTGCTATAAGCTTCATATCCAACGGTTGGTTTGTGTCTTAATCAAGTGTTTGTATTGTCGGTCGACACCAGCATGTTGTTGTGTGTTTGGGTCCTAGAAGGACAGTTGGAGTTAGGTTTGGATGAGGAGAGATTGACAAAAGTGATTCTGTGAGCGTCGGTGTGTGTGTTGGTTTGCAAGTGGTGCGATGGGTTACGTTCGACACTAGAGGAGTTGATAGTGAGTTGGAATAATTGTGGGGAAGTGTTGTCCGTGGCTGGACGGAATCAAATATTCCATTCCACCTCTCTTGTTACTCGGTCGCTAGGGGTGGTTGGTTGTGCGACTCAGTAACTAGATGAGGTGGTGTTTGGTGTATTTGTGGAAATTTTTGTAAGAAGTGATTTCTACGCCGGTTGTCTTGTCGGAATTATGGGATTCCGGTGAGATCGTTTCCCGTGGATCCTATGTGAGGATTGAGAATTTGGGTGTGGTCGTTTCAAGATCCGGTGAGAAGCTTCAGGGAAAAACGATGCTCGGCATGTGCGTCGGTCGATGCACCTTGTGCGTCGGTTGATGCAATGCGAGGACAGCCATATTGACCTAGGAGCATCGATCTATGCCATGTAGAGGCGTCGGTCGATGCAATTAGGGATTTCGTGCAATGTCGAGCATGCGTCGGTCGATGCAGTGTGCATGTTGGTCAATGCAAGTGAACCTTACATCGGTCGATGCAAGCTTGTGTCAGTCGATGCAACCCCAGTTGGTGTCGGTCGATGCATGGGTTGGCGTCGGTCGATGCAGAGTCATGGGTTGTTGTGGTTTGGTTATTGATTGTTGGTTGATGGTTAGAGATGTCTCTATTGATTGTGTGTATAGCCCCGTAGATGGGAGGATTGCCTTACTGAGTGTTTATTAAATACGCATGCATCTCAATTTGTGTTTATGGTGCAGGTAAAGACAAAGTATGATCGTGGAATCAAGACAATTAAGAGGAGAATGTTCTAGTGATTCAGTTGGTTATTGTCTGGCTTTGCTAGGTTGCTAGAGTTGAGTCATTAGAATTTGGTTTAGGTTGCTGGTTCTATGGTTCATGTTGTTTGGATTATTGGATATTGTGATGAATTAATATTGGTTATTGGATTATTGGTTATCTATTAGTTTAATGGTATTGTTGGTTATTTCCGCTGTTGGTTGTTTGTGGTTAGGTGGCTAGTGGGTATGGGACCAATAGTTTAGAGTATTATTTATTAATAATTATTATTTTTATTATTTAAAAAAAAAACGGGACGGGTCGTTTCAGTTTGGTATCAGAGCCCTTACGGTTCTAAGTTTGGGTTCACTAGGCTTCTGTTGTTGATGTTGGGATTGCATACTTTGATTGATTATGTGAGTTAGTCAATTGTGTGTGGCATGGAGTCCTAGAACATCCTCTTCAAGCCTATAGTGTGATTCCACGGTGAGTTTTTTGTTTTGTGTTCTGTTAAATTGCTTGCTTAGCCTTCTGTTCATGGTAGTGTAGATGGTTAGAGCTGGTGCTGTTGCTGGTCGTAGATGCGGGCGTGGTCGTGGATGCGGTCGTGGTCGTGGTAGGGGCAGAGTCCCAGTAGTTAGTGAGTCTGTTGAGCAGAGTGTGACAGTTGAGGGTGTCGGCGAGTCGCAGGGCTTCCAGGAGGGGTCCATGAGTGTGGCTGGGGGTACTGAGAGGACCTGATGGAGTTGGTATGGGCGGTGTCGGTGCCCGGGTGGCCGGTGATGCTAGGATTCCGGGTGCGAGAGTTTTAGCAGATGGAGCCCCTGGAGGAGGCGTTGATCTTGCGGGCTTGTTGATACAGCTGTTGGAGCGGGAGTGGTACTGGCTCACGTACTGGTAGTACCGCCAGCGGTGTCAGTATGCTGAGAGAGATGAACTACATTGGTACTGAGCGGTTTTCGGGAGGTACTGATCCTACTGTTGCTGATGCGTGGAGGACAAGAGTGGAACGTAACTTCCAGTCTCTCAGATGTCCTGAGGAGTTTTGGGTGGATATAGTGGTCCACAACCTGATTGGTGATGCTCAGTTATGGTGGAGAGCAGTGGCTGCTAGGAGAGTGCAGAGGGAGATGTCTTGGGCTGACTTCGTTGAGGAGTTCAACTGCAAGTATTTTACTAGCGAGGCACTAGACCAGTTGGAGGTGCAGCTCCTAAAGTTGTCTCAGGGGTCTCGGTCAGTGCAGGAGTTGGACTTGGAGTTCAGTCGACTTCTGATGTATGGGGGTCGGGCGATGGAGTCTGTGGAGGCTCAGACCCGGAGGTTTATGAGGGCCCTCCGTGATGATTTGAGGATTCACTGTAGAAGGCGGAGTTATGCTACGCGTGCAGAGCTGGTTGAGACTGCAGCAGAGATTGAGGAGGACATCCGGGCATAGTCAGTGATGGTTAGTTCAGTAGTTCAGCCTAGGAAGGCTCAACATCAGGGAGGTTCTTGCAAGGGCGGCAAGCCTGCGCAAGGAACTAAGAGAAAATGGGAAGCTACGCAGGGACCGAGTGGTGCCGGGTGTTTTGGATGCGGTAGTGATAACTCTCTAATTTACATGTTTTTGACAACTCTTTTTGTCCATATTTTGCATTATATATACCCTAACCTTAGCATTTTTAGGTCCTTTACTGTAGGAATTTGTATTTAGGCCATTTAGGGTGCTGCATTCTTGCATTTGTGCATTTTGGATGAAAACAGGTGCTTTAGAGCCTAAAATGGGGGAAAACAAGGTGAAACCCGAGCATGTACCCGAAGGAGCTATTGTGCAAGATGAACAGTCCGAACCTCAATCCGATCAAAGAGGATCTAAGAGAAGGAAGAACAACCCGAAGACCTACCCGAGGAGCAACCCGACCTTATCCTCGTGCACCGCATCGAGCAGACCCTCGGGCAGGACTGAGCAGCTAGGTTAAAAGGGTTTCCATATATTAACCCCCCTCTTCTTCCTCTCGCCCTATCACGCCGCAGACACTCAAACGAGAGAGCGAGAGCTTCTGAGAGAGATCTTGAGCGACTCAAATACTTTTTCACTTTGTTAGGATTCATTTTTCGTTTCTTTACTATTCCTTTTAGTTTTGACTCTGTACTTCATTACTTTTATCTTATTTTCGATACAATGCAATCTCCATCTTCTTGTGTTTTTATGCTTTCTACTTTGAAATCTGAGTAGTGAAATAAAGTTTCTAAGGATCGGATAGACAAATATGTGTTCATGATCGGTTAGGATGTCTTAGCTTGATTGTTTATGTTATATGAATTCCTTTCTAGATTGGTGTTCTTAATGCTATTTTCAGACCGAGAGGTTGAGACTAGATCTAGGATGTTTTGCCATCGAGAGATGTTGTTGAAATGCTTGAATCAATCAATGCTAGAAATTTACTCACTTAGCCTAAGAGATTATATGTGTAAGGAGTTTATTGACAATAATGAATCGGTTTGTAATGCCTGTTTGGTCATGTTTCTCCAACGAGAGTTGGGTAGGGGAGTGACCAAGGTTGATTGTTTCTATCACGAGAGTGTTTTAGCAAGAAGTAAGAGATTCATTGTCTTGGGAATATCTTGAGGCATATAGGACATCCCAAACTGGTCAGGAACACTTAGGAGTCGATTACCCCATCCTTAGGAGCTTCCGCATCTTGATTGTTTATGTTTTTATTAATAACTCGACCCCTTACCCGAATTGGTACTCGATCACCAGCTTCATGTATACCTTCGAGCTGTTCATACTCTTCTTCTTTATCCGATCATCCCACCCGATCTTGTACCCGAATGCTTGCATCGAGTAATTAGGTCGTGTAGTTCTTGTTCTTTTATTTACTTTTGCTTACTTTAGGTTGTTAGATAAAACCCACTCTTGGCTTGACTTGCATTGTTCTGATCATATCTCATCTGTTAGCAATACAACCATTTGGATTGATAACCCTTTGTACTACAACTGCATAGGGAATTGATACCCTGAGTGAAAATCCTGTTATCAGTTAGTATGGACCACAAGGTGGCTAGCTTTCCCAGATGAGTGCCCCAGTGGCAGCACAGTCAGTGGTTCGTGTATGCTATCATTGCAGGGAACCTGGGCACATCAAGCCTAAGTTTCCCAAGTTGCAGCAGATGGCAGTGGCAGCGGTGCATCATATAGTGCAGCGGTGCAACATGTTATGCAGCTGGGAGTGCAGCAGGTGGCACAGATTGAGCAGGTGCCACGGGTGTACACGACTGTAGAGACTGGTGGAACCAGTGCCAGGGTGATCACAGGTATAATTTCTGGTACCCTGTCTTTGTGAATTTCAGTAGATTCAGATTTTATGTTTTGTCTGTGATAAAGTGTTAGGTTCTCAACACATGAGGTTTGTGTAGGGACCTTGTTAGTGGGCGGGTTTAAGTCCCATGTTATGTTTGATTCTGGAGCTACTCATAGCTTTATTACTCCGGAGTGTGCAGAGAGTGCTGATATCAGAGGAGATACCGAAGAGCAAGCGGGAGTTGTCAAAGTTGCAGGAGACAAGTTTCTGAGAGTTATTGGTCAGGCGAGGGGTGTTGATATTCAGATTGTAGGGGAGTCGTGGCCAGTGGATTTGCTTATCAGCCCAGTGGAACTGTATGATGTTATCCTGGGGATGGATTGGTTGCATCGTCATAAGGTTCATCTTGATTATTACCGGGGTAGAGTAGAGTTTGAGCGTCCAGGAGGGAAGTTGGTTTTTGAGGGAGTTAGACCGAGTACGGGGAGTCTCGTGATCTTGGCCGTGCAGGCTGGGAAGATGATCAAGAAGGGCCGAGAGACTTATTTGGTTACTATATCGATGCCAGAGTCAGTGGGGCAGTCTACGATTAGCGGTATTCAGGTTGTTGAGGAGTTTGAGGATGTGTTCCAGTCTTTGCAGGGGTTACCACCATCTCGGTCTGATCCTTTCACGATTGAACTAGAACCGGGGACGACACCGTTATCCAAGGCTCCTTACAGGATGGCTCCAACAGCGATGGCAGAGCTGATGAAGCAGTTGGAGGACTTGTCGAACGAGGAATTCATTCATCTTAGTATATCACCGTGGGGAGCGCCGATGCTATTTGTTAAGAAGAAGGACGGGAGTTTCCGCTTGTGTATTAATTATAGGGGCCTGAACCCGGTCATTGTGAAGAACAAGTACTCTCTTCCCAGGATCGATGAGTTGTTGGATCAGTTGAGAGGTGCTACTTGGTTCTCCAAGATAGATCTGGCGTCGGGTTATCATCAGATTCCGATAGACGAGGCAGATGTGAGGAAGACTGCATTCAGGACGAGGTATGGACATTATAAGTTTGTGGTGATGCGGTTTGGGTTGATTAACGCACCAGCAGTGTTTATGAGATTGATGAACAGCGTGTTTCATGAGTTTCTAGACGTGTCTGTCATCCTTTTCGTCGACGATATCCTGGTTTATTCTAAGAGTCCTGAGGAGCATGCAGTGCATTTGAGGGCAGTCCTAGAGAAGTTGCGGGAGCAGAAGTTGTTTGCTAAGTATGGGTTTTCTAGGTCATATTGTTTCTGCAGAGGGAGTTTCTGTAGATTCGGAGAAGATTCAGGCCATCAGGGATTGGCCTAGGCCACCGAATGCCACATAGATCAGGAGTTTCCTTGGATTGACAGGTTATTACAGGAGGTTTGTGTAGGACTTTACAAGCAAGGCACGTCCGATGACTAAGTTGACAGGGAAGGATGTTCCTTTTGTTTGGTCACAGTAGTGCGAGGAGGGTTTTGAAAGCCTGAAGGAAATGTTGACTACTACGCCAGTGTTGGCATTGCCAGAGCAGGGAGAACCCTATGTAGTTTATAGTGATGCATCCAGAGTTGGTTTGGGGTGTGTGTTGATGCAGCATGGGAAGTTGATTGCCTATGCTTTGCGGCAGTTGCGGAAGCATGAGGACAACTATCCTACTCATGATTTGGAGATGGCTGCTGTAGTTTTTGCCCTAAAAATTTGGAGATCTTATCTTTATGGTGCAAAGGTACAGGTGTTTACAGATCATAAGAGCCTGAAGTATATATTCACTCAGCCCGAGCTGAATTTGAGGCAAGGGCGGTGGATGGAGCTGGTGGCAGATTATGATGGAGATAGCATATCACCATGGTAAGGCTAACTTTGTTGCACATGTTCTGAGTCGGAAGCGGGCGGCTTCGGCTCAGGAGAAGGATATGGAGTCTCTGGTAGGAGAGATCAGTACGTTGAGTTTGTGCGCTGTTTCGAAGGAGCCGTTGGGTTTGGTGGCAGCTGATAGAGCAGATCATTTTAGTAGAGTGCGGTTGGCTCAGAGAAAGACTTGGGGCCGGTGTATGCCTCTAAGGATATTTATTCAGAGTATCATGTCTCAGCTAATGGTACTATTTTAGTGCATGGGCGGATTTGTGTGCCCAAGGACGAGAAGTTGAGGTAGGAGATCCTGAGGGAGGCTCATGCGAGCATGTTCTCTATTCATCCAGGGGCGACTAAGATGTACCGTGATCTCAAGAAGTACTATCATTGGGTCGGGATTAAGAAAGATGTAGCTACTTGGGTCACGAGGTGTGATGTTTGCCAGCTTGTGAAGACGGAGCATCATGTCCCAGGCGGGTTGTTGAAGAGTCTACCCATTCCAAAGTGGAAGTAGGATATGATGACGATGGATTTTGTGGTAGGATTGCCAGTGTCTCGGACTTTTGATGCTATTTGGGTCATTGTGAACCGGTTGACTAAGTCGGCACATTTTCTGGCTATTAAGAAGACTGATGGAGCAGTGGTCTTGGCTAAAAAATATGTGAAGGAGATAGTCATATTGCATGGGGTGCCAGCGAGTATTATGTCTGATAGGGATTCCAAGTTCACTTTGGTGTTCTAAAGAGCGTTTCAGGCAGAGATGGGCACTAAGGCGCATATGAGTACAGCTTATCATCCCCAGACAGATGGACAATCAGAGAGGAAGATCCAGACGCTGGAGGATTTGCTGAGGATGTGTGTGTTGGATTGGGTGGCCATTGAGCAGATCACCTAAGCTTGGTAGAGTTTGATTACAACAACAGTTACCAGGCGAGTATTAGGATGGCTCCTTATGAGGCGTTGTATGGGAGGCCATGTCGTACACCGTTATTATGGACTCAGGTGGGGGAGAGGAGCATGTTCGGGGCGAGTTTCGTTCAGGAAATCTCAGAGAAGATTCAGGTTCTCAAGATGAAGATGAAGGAAGCTCAGGATCGGCAGAGGAGTTACGTCGATAAAGAGGAGGAGAGATCTTGAGTTTCAGGTGGGAGACAGAGTGTACCTCAAGATGGCAATGTTGTGGGGTCCGAATAGGTCATTACCAGAGACTAAGTTGAGTCCAAGGTATATGGGTCCGTTAAGAGTGATTGAGCGGGTGGGACCGGTAGCATATAGGTTGTAGTTGCCTGATGTTATGCAAGCGTTCCACAAGGTTTTCCACGTGTCGATGTTATGGAAGTGTCTCCGCGAGGATGATCAGTTGTTGGCTAAGATTCCTGAGGATCTTCAGCCTAACATGACTTTGGAGGCGAGACCAGTGAGGGTTCTCGAGAGGAGGATCAAGGAGCTTCGAAAGAAGAAGATTCCTTTGATGAGAGTCCTATGGGATTGTGATGGTGTTGAGGATCAGACTTGGGAGCCAGAGGCAAGGATGAAGGCAAGATTTAAGAAGTGGTTTGAGAAGCAGGCCGCGACTTGAGCTTGTCTAGCTTGGTCCCAACTGTAGTTCGTGGCTGGAGTGGGAATGGAGTATTCCAGCCCATCTCTCTTGTCACTTGGTCGCTTAGGGGTGGTTGGTTGTGCGACTAAGTAACGAGATGAGGTGGTGTTTGGGATACAAAATTCCGCGAGGCAGTGGTTAAAGAAGGAAAGTTTCTTGATTTAGAAGTTTCTAAAAGTGGAAAGTTCTAAAAATGGAAAGTTTTATGTGAGTTAGAATTGTCCATTTTTAGTAGTTTAGAGCCTTGGTGGGGCTTGTGTGGCATTTGTGGCGGACTGTTGAGTCATTGTGTGCCTGTGTGTGGCGGTCTTTCGAGACATTGTGTGGCCTTTGTGGCGGGCTATTTAGCCATTTTGTGGCCTTTGTGGTGAGTTGTTTAGCCATTGTGTGGCCTTTTTCGCGGGCTGTTTAGCCAATTGTGTGGCCTTTGTGGCGGGCTGTTTAGCCAATGTTTCCTGTTTAGGCGGTCCTTCGGGATAAGTGGTCTTTGTGATGGTCCTTCAGGACGTGTGGCCTGTTTGGGCAATCCTTCGGGATGAGTGGTCTTCGTGACGGTCCTTCGAGATGTATGGTCTTCGTGACGGTCCTTCGAGACAAGTGGTCTTTGTGATGGTCCTTCGGGACGAGTGGTCTTCATGACGGTCCTTCGGGACAAGTGGTCTTTGTGATGGTCATGTTTAGGAAATTGTTTGGCCTTGGTGGCGGTCCTGTTTAGGACATTTGTTTGGCCTTTGTGGCGGTCCTATTCCAATGCTTGTTTGTGTCTTGTTATTGATTTCTAACTACTCAAACCACAACTTGTAGTTTGACATTTAATCCTAAGCCATAAACCACAACTTGTTTATATATGATAGACCATGACTCTTAACATAGACATCACACTTAACCCATCCTATCTCTTTTGTTCATTCCGCTTTCACTCCACTTTTTAAACCTCTTAACTCTTCCTCTCTTTTGATCTTTGAAATGGTTATGGATCTGTATAGTCAATCGTCAAGCTTTGTAAACCTCTTAACCAGTCAACAACCTGATCAGTATGAGAGTTATCCACCTAGTATGGGGCTTGGATCATCAGAAGTACCTCTCTTTAATAGCCAATGTACTGATGTTCCAACCCTAGATGAAGACAAACCTAAGGAGCGTTTTAGCAGAAGGAAATGGACTCCCACAGAAGATGTGGTACTCATCAGTGCTTGGCTCAACATAAGCAAAGATGAAATTGTGTCAAATGATCAAAAGCATGGTCATTTTTAGGAACACATCACAGCTTATTATGGTGCCAGTCCTTAGCTAGCTGGTATGGAAAAGAGGGAGCTCAGTCATTATAAGAAAAGGTGGCAGAAGATCAACGAACATGTCTGCAAGTTTGATGGAAGCTATGAGGCTGCAACAAAAGCAAAAGGGTTGTCAGAATGAGGATGATGTCATGAAATTGGCTTATTAAATATTTTTTCGACGATTACAAGGTGAATTTCACCCTTGAGCATGCTTAGAGAGAGCTTCGACATGATCATAAATGGTGTGGATCTTTAACTAAAGGGGCTGCAGTGACAAAAAGAATAAAAGGCAATTACGGTTCCGCAACCTCCACAGGGATAAGTCTTGGAGAGGAAGATTCACTTACTCGTCCTATTGGTGTTAAGGCTGAAAAGGGAAAAGAGACAAAAACCAACAAGAATACAAGCAATGTCGATGAAGGGAAAGCTTTTTTGGAGTTTCAGATGAAGGAGTTGGCGAGGATGTATGAGATGAAGCAAAATGAATTTGCTTTGAAAGAGAAGGCTTTCGCTTTGCAAGAAAAACAAAGAAAGCATAGTATGCTTGACAATTTACTTGCAAAAACATAGCCTCTTACTGAAACAGAAAAAACTTTAAAGGACAAGTTAATTAATGACATGTTATCACTCTAATCTTAATAACAGTTTATGTACTTTGAGGTTAATGTAATCGGTTTAATGTATGGTCTTTCTTTCAGATTATGTTTAATGTAAATATGTTAATCGGTTTAATGATTGAATTTTATGCAATCAATTTTTGTACTTTGAGTTCTTGATTGAGTTTGTGTTATTGATTGACTTTGTGTTATTGATTGAGTTTATGTTCTTGATTGAGTTTGTTTTATTGATTGAGTTTGAATGAGTGTTGTGTGTTTTTGAATAAGACTGATTTTGTGTTTGAATTTCTGATCTTGAATGAGTATATGCGGGAAAGAGCCGAGAGCCAAGAGCCAAGAGCAACAACACCAACAAGCCGACATCAACTTGTACTCAGCACCAACAACCCAAGAGCAACTTCAACCTTGTAGTCAGCACCAACAACCCAAGAGCAACTTCAACCTTGTAGTCAGCACCAACAACACCAAACTTCAGGTGACTCTACGTCCTCTCCCATCTTCGACGATTTAATCGATTTCATCACAGGGGACACTTGCAGATTAGACACTTCTCCTAACTTTAACTTCTTTGAGAATAATGAAATATTGAACCAATCAATAACATGTGCAGAAACAAATGTTCAAGTTTCTTCGACTTCAATTGCCACATTCAATACGTTTGCTTGAGCTGGATGGTTATGTTCGACCTTCTTCCTTTGAATGAACAATTTGAATCTTGCTTGAAGTTCAAGCTTCTTCTTCTTCCTTTGTTTAAAGCAAGTTTTTGAAAAAAGTTTAAGAACTTTGAATTAATAACTTTACCATAAGGTGAATTTTTTACTTATATCTTAGGAAAATTTTTAGCTTTGAATTTGTATTTTTTCTCACAAAAATAATGTTAACATATTTCCTTACATCTTTACCAATGGAGATGCTCTTAAGAGACATCAAGAAATGTATAAACTTTTATCAAACTAAAACTAGTTGTATTTACACTGCGTTGACAATGTCTATATAATATATATCAATACAATAAAAGAAGAAGAAGTTTCTCTCATGTGTTGACACATCAGTTTTTTAGTTGAAGCAAGAGTTGACACATCAGTTAAAATGTGTAACCAATAAAATTATAACAATTTATACAGCTCATCTCTAATTTTGCCAACATGTCACATATTCACAATTCCAAGAAAATTGGTTTTTGAAATCCGGACCGGACCAGCCGATCGAACCGGTTGAACCGCGACCTGACATATATCCCGGGCTGGTTTCTTCCTGAAACCCAAACTATTTCAAACCTAGAAAAAAACGTAAAAACCCAGTTAAACTCGGCGAACCGGTGGTCTAACCGTTGGGCCGGGTCAACTTCAGCCACTGAAACTTTAATTTTGAAACATGGACTCCTACGCCTAATGAATTTAAAGCAACTTATTGAAACATGTCTTTTTGTATGGATAACCTATGAATGAATGTATGATGAACAAACAAACAGACTTAGACTAAGATGCTCAATGGGATGCAAGAGGTTTCAATGACTCTTATGTTGTTGTAATATAAGAGATGTCAATCCATAATGAGTAAGATGCAAGCAATCAGGATGTGAACAATTATCTAAGTTAAGCCAAGTATGAAAATGGTTTTATACTAACACCCTAATGATAATGATGAAATGCAGAATGTAAAACTACTAGGACAAGAAACTAAATGCAAAGTGAACAGTGTAAATAAAGGAGATGTGATCCTAACAAGAGCAGGAACTAAACTAATGCAAGACAGTAAATGCAGCAGGATTAAACAAGGGTGAATGCAATGAAACATGAATGAAACTAGAAAGATGCTAAAAATAAACAACAACTCTGGAAAGGAGCTCGAGCATGCACTCGATCGTATGCTCGATCGAGTGACAAGTCGAGTGGAATGATACGAAGAACAGAACCAAAATCAACAATCAAAACAGAACAGAATGAAAGCAAATTAAACAGGAAGCGAATAACAGTAATCAAATAGAGAAATAAATAAACAAGGAAGGTCCTAGGGATGAGTTCATGGGCTGGACTTAAGCTATAATTACCTAAACTGATCAACAAATCTCAATCAACAGTGAGCTATCTCTAGACAATGATCTTCTAATACTTGTTAATCCATTCTCATGACAATAACAATCAAGCTTAGATACTCCTAGACCTAGTTCTCACTAGCTAAGACATATAAAAGCAGGCATTAAAGATTCAGATCATCAATGTCAAAAATCACCTTAAACATCCAATCTCTCAGGTTAAGTATGATAATCTCTAGCATTAGCCTTATCTAACAACTTAGACATTGGTGTGATGCTAAGAAGCTTAAGATCTATTCTTACCCTCTCAGATATAAGAACAGCATAGAGCATATATAATCTAGAAGAGACATTTAAACAATCAATCTTGATCAGTCTAAGCAACTATAACCCTTATCCAGCCTTATCCATCCCTAAGATCTAAATACACTACTCAGAATCACTAAAAATGATGAACAAAATCATAAACCCAGAAATTAATGAAACTTGCATGATTAGAAAAATAAGACAAAGATCTACAATATTGAACAAAGAAGTAAACTCAGATTCTCTAACCCTTAACCAGACAGTTACAGAACCAACAAAGTAGGAAAATCTAGAGAAAATGCAATAAAAAGTGAATGATGATGTAAACAAAAAGCTAATATTCCCAAAAGGGTAAAAACTAGGTTTCTTAGATATTTTCTCTCTAAAGTCCTCTCCTTTTCGGCCATAGAGTACAATGGGTTTATATAGGAAGGAAAGGAAGCCCTAAAATGGCTAGAAGACAAAATAGGAAGGCGGCTCGGTCAACTCGACCATGTGCTCGGTCGAGTGCATGGTCGAGTGAGGTCTTCTTCTGCTTCTTCCAATCGGTCGAGTCCCTCTCCTCACACGGTCGAGTGTTTGGTCGAGTGTGGTGGTCGAGTTGACTTCCGAACCTTGGTTCTCTTCTGCTCTAGTTCCTTTGTCTGCTTCTCTTGATGGCTCCACTCTCAGCACTTCTCCATGCTCCATTGGGTCCTAAATCACCTGATTATACAAGAAATAATGCAATGCAATGAAAACCTACTCTAATGCATAAATAGTCCTAAAATTACTCAATAATGGCTAAACAAACTAATAAATCATGCAAAAGGTGTAAATAAACTAAGGTAAAACAAGGTGAAATATATGAACATCAACACCCCCAAACTTAGTCTTTGCTTGCCCTCAAGCAAATAAACAAGACATTAGTAGGGAATTGAGGTTTAAAAGTGGGATATCAGAACCTTAAACATGCTAATAGACTAGCTAGAATCAATGTCCAAGTTACTAGTACTATGATGCAAGGTGAATGAGCTGTACTTAAAGATTTTAGACAAGCCTTTCACAACCTTAACTGATTCAAGCCTTAGACTTTCACATGCATTCAAATCAACAATTTCCTTTAACATTCATTAAACAAGAACATAAATCAACTTATGCAATGCTTAAACTCATTTGGCTTGGTAGTAAAAGGTTTAGAGACAATGATGATCTCTCTTTAGAGTGGGGCTTATCAATATCAAGGTTCTCTCATAAAAATGGATTGAGCTTTAGAAGAAGGCTAAAGGTAAGAACACTTAGACACATACAAGAACAAAACCTTGTCTACCCAAAGGTACCCAAAAGTATTTGTTCCTAACAATCTAATCCCAATGTCCTAATTCTACCCTTTAGCTTCATCTTTTCTCTTTTGCCCTTTTTCTCTTTTGTTTTTCAATCCTAGGAGGGGTTTCTTACAAGATTTCTCTAGTGGAATGGGGGTTTATTTCTTAATGCTAAGGTTCTCTTTCTTACTTGTTTCCCAAGTCAATAAGCTTTTTGCTGGACTCCTCTTTTCTTTGACCAGAACCTTTTTTGAAACTTTTACAACTCCCATTCTTTCACTTAGAGCTTGAATTTACTTTAAAACATTTCTCTCCTAAGGACTTTACCCTTTTCTTTCTCTTTTCACTCTTTTTCTTTTCTTTTTGAATACACCAAGTCCCAAACCCAGAATTTAAACAACCTAGTCCTATCTAGTTTGAAAAATGCAAACTAGAACTACACAAGGTTTTATTCTTGTCAGTTCAAACCTAACACTTTCTACCAAGCTCAATCCCAAAATAGGCCTCACACACACATGATATAACATGGCTTGAAAGAAAGGTTGGTTATGGGTAGGGGAAAAACTGATTCAATGATGAAATCAGCTACTTGGATCAACAAGAGTGATAAAAATGGGAAAGATGATCCAAAAATATGTATAAAGTATCCATGAGTTTAAAGCAATGCACAAACTGATAATTAAAAGTCAATATTAGGTTCTTATAAATAGGAAATGTCATCAAATCACAACATGTTTCAGTTTAGACAGAATGCAATATAGGAATTCTAGACTTGGTTCAATCTTATCTTTCTAACCACTCAACTAGCATCAAAGTACTATTAACTTGGGCATTGATCCTAGTTTAGTGAATTTAAACAAGTTAACAAGGCTAAACTCATCATAGATCCCTAATGCAGATTATGAAACAATCCTATATGAAAAATGCTAACAAGATCCTAATATGCAATGCTAACTACATGAACACTCTGTTTTTTAAAGATTTTTGGGGAAAATTTTCAATTTTTTTTGGTTTTTCTATGCCTTAGATATAATGCAAATATAAACATGATTATGCTAAAAATTTGAAATAAGAAAACAAAACACAACATCAAATACTATCTCAAACCTTCTCCCAAACTTAAATTACACAGTCCTCTGTGTAAAAAAAATTTGAAAGAAGATTCAAGACTCAAAATAAAACAAATCAAGAAATGCAATGGTATTGACAATGAAATGGTGATGTTGGTACCTCATGGGTTGTGGAAGAAGCTGTCTACGGCATCACTCATGCTGTCACAGGTGTAGTTGGGGTCTTGTTGCTGACTTGGAGGTGGTGAAACAGGGTACTCAACTATGGCAATCGATTGGGACTCGATCGGGTGCTCGGTCGAGTGCTCGGTCGAGTAGACTGGTCGAGTAGACTGGTCGAGTGGGTGGTTGTGGGAAGAATTGTTTTCCTTGCTGTCCATAGTATTGTTGCATGAGGGCTGGGTCCATGAATAATTTTGGTGGGTAGGGTGGGTAAGCTTGACCATAGGGATAAGGTGGATAGCCAGTAGGAGCTGGAAAACCATAGGGAGATCTGGGCAGGTACTCGGCCGAGTGCATTGGAGGTGCTCGGTCGAGTGTGTGCTCGAGTGAACCGGTCGAGTGCCTTGGAAACTGCTGTTCTATGCGAACTGGACCTCTCTTCCTCTGAATTGGCTCATGCAGCGAGGCTTTTGCTGGTACCACCGAATTTTTAGTTCTAGACAATGCTATAGTTGAGCTACTCCTCCTCAAAGATCTAGATGGTGTTGGTGATGAATTTCCACTTTTCAATTCAGGAATCTCTCTCTTCATACCTTTGATGGACTTGGACATCTTCACCATCTTCTTCTTCAGCTTGTCCACAGTCTTACCATGCCACTTGTTCCACTTTTGGAGAAGTGTCAACCTCTTGGTAGTCTCTCTCACTCCTCTACTATCTCTTAGACTTGACTCATAATCTTCAAAATAGAACTGCTCTTCCCCATCAGCCATCTCCACATCTCCAACTTGGTCTTCTCTTATTTGGGCTGTACCATCAAACAAAACCTCAGCAGCTGGCCAAAAGTCAATGTTTAGCCCTTCTCTTATGGTGGTGAGTGCTGATTAGGTAGAACAAGCTGAGTCTTCCCCACTGTTGGATGCTCAAAGTTGAAAAGGTGCTTCCCATGGTGCATCTCCTTGGCTAGAATGAGGGTGGAAGTGAGGTATTGGATGTCAATCCATCTTGGTTTGGCTTTCTCTCCTTGAAGTGGTACATTGGCAGCTACTAGGATTGGAGTGATGATGCCTCCAATGGTTAGAACTCCAGTTAAGTTCCTCTTGTGTAGCTTGCTCATCCAGCTTCTATAATAGGTGAATTGGTCAATGAGGACCACAGCCAAATCTGTTTCCACACTGCTCCCAAGAATGATGGTCCCATCTCTAGCTTGTGTGATGATGCCATAGAGTGCTACATCAATCATCTTAAGCTCTCCCTCATTCAAGTTTCCAATTTCCTTCCTAGCAAAGAATGTGTTTGCTAAGGCCTTGTGGAAGTACCTTAGGACTGGACTCCTTATCTTTGAACTTTTGGTCTTGGAGGAAGAATAGAGCTTGTTGTCTCCAATTGTTTCCCAAACAGTAAAGAGTTCTTCCTTGGGTATGACCATGTCCTCTTCACTTCCAACTTCAAATCCATAGAGTGTAGCTAGCTGCTTAAGTGACACCTCATACTTCTTTCCCTTGATGGTGAAATCAATGTAACCAGCTCCCATCTCTTTATCCATCCTTGTGAAGAGATGCAACTTGATGGTGGCTAAGAATTCACATCTCTCTTCTCTATACACCTCCATGCACAATCCCATGAATTTGCTTAGATTGCATTTCTCAAAGAGAAACTCAACATCTTCAGCAATACCCAGCTTCTCCATGGTTTCCCTATGTGGATATCTTGTTCCTTGGAAGCTCATCTTCATGAAGGCTTCATAGAGTTGGCTAGGAGCTAGGCCACCAGATTCTTCTTCTACCTCTTCTTCTTCCTCACTCTCATTCTCTTCTTGTTGGAGTTCTTCAGCTGGCCTCTTCCCTTTTTCTTTGTTTCTTCTTATATGCTCTTCAAGAGTGAACTTCATCTCCTCATCACTCTCAGTTCTCTCTGGATCTTCCTCAGCAGGTCGATGCTTCTCCTTCGACACGCCACTCGACCCCCTACTCGAACCGACACTCGGTCGTTTGCCTCCTCAAGTTCGTGGTCGAGTGTGTTCACCATTTTCTCTTTCTGAAACCAACAGTGCATCACGACGAGCCATGAAGCGATCAGTAGCTTTTTTGCCTTCAGCTTCACTAGTAGCAGCTTGTTGTGATGTTTCTTTAGACCTTGAAGACATTTTGAAAGAAAACTGAAAGGGATAGACTCAAAGCTCAAAGTTAATAGGTTAGTAACCCAAAAACTAAAAGAACTAAGCTTGAGTAAGAAGATAGAACTTGAGAGAAATTTTCTAGCTAGATTTTGAGTGTTTAAGCAAATGAGAGAGTGTGAGAGGCTTAGAATCGAGTTTATCTCTTTTTAAAGAGGCTAAGGGGACAAAGAGACAAGGGTGGAGCATCCATACCTTTCAAAATTTGAATTGGGAATCTTTGACTCACTTTTGTTGCCACTCGACCCCACCACTCAACCTCATGTGGTCGAGTCTTTGACCAAAATTCAAAATTCGAACTCTTCTCTCCATCCACTCGATCGTGCAAGATAAATTTGAACCGAGTGGGCTTGGGCTTGTAGTCACTCGATCGAGTACCTCTCATGGGCTGGTCGAGTGCCTTCAAAAACCTATTTCTACAAGTCCAATTCTTCTCAAACCCATCTATATTCTCCTTAAAAAGGCTTGCCCAACACAAACATAAAAGAAAAACATCAAAAACACAAGGAAATTAAACTTATATACAAGGATACCTTAGGGACTTCCTCCCTAGTGAGCTTGTGTAAAGTCTCTAAGCTTGACTTTTGATGCCTTTTCAGGCTTGGTTTGGAGACCAAGGAGGTGATGAGATCCTCCCTAGTGTAACTTGATCACTGTGAAGCTGATTCTTGATCACTTCACCCTTTAAACTTGAACCATGTTTCTTCTTAAGCTTGAATCTTGGTCTTGCCTTCTTCAAAGACCTCTTGTTGAGTTGCACTTGAAGATCCTTCACTAGATCAGTCAACTCTTGAACTGAACTCTTGAGCCTTTCAACTGATTCCTCATGAGATGAAACCTTGGCTTTTGGAGTTTCTACTTCACTTGAGACCTCATGATCTCTCTTGTCTTTAAGAACAAAAGGTTGACCTCTAGTGGGCAAGTTGGTTGGGTTATTGATATCAAATTTCATGGTCAAACCCTCAGCTATGTTCAAGGTTATCAGCCTCTCCTTAACATCAATTACAGCTCCAGCAGTAGCTAGGAATGGTCTCCCTAGAATGATAGGGTCTTCTAGCTCCTTATCCATATCTATAACCACAAAATCAGTAGGAATTCTGGCCTTGCCTAACTTGACTGGAAAGCTTTCCAATTTACCAACCACATCCCTATTTGATCCATCAGCTAGACTTATATAGAGGTTGCTAGACTTGAATTCAGTATGCCCAAGCTTTTGTGCTATGGAGTAAGGCATCACACTGATAGATGCTCCCAGATCACACAAGCATTTGTTGAAGTGTAGGTAGCTAAAGGAGCAAGACAGATTGAATGGACCTGGGTCTTCAAGTTTAGTTGGGATGATAACTCCCCCAATCTCCTCAAGATCCCCCTTCTCTTGATTCTGAGCCTTCTACTTTGATATCTCAAGTAGCATGCCTTGGTAGAGAGGATATGGAGCATACTGTTCCAAAGCAGGTCCTCTCTCTTCTTCTTTGAATTCATTGATAACCTCTTATTTCAAAGCCATCACTTCCCTCTTTTCAATTATTTCCCTGAGTTCCTTCAACTTTTGTTCCTTGAAACATCCAGGGAATGGCAGAGGTGGTTTGTAAGCAGGAGGGATGTATCTAACAGGTTTAACAGTTTCTGTGGCGACAATTCGATCAGACACTCGATCGTGTGCCCGGTCGAGCACTTGGTCGAGTGTTATTTCTGCGGGAGCAACTTGATCAGACACTCGATCATGTGCTCGATCGTGTGGTTTTTCTGCTTCAATCCGTTGAGTAGAACCTTTACTATGAGCTTCATCTTGTGACAAATCCTCTCCAGCTTGAATCTCACTGTCCTCAATGATAGCTTCATCATAGAAATGGATAGCTTTAGCTGTAAACTCTCTTGGATTTTGAATAGCCTTACCAGGTAGTTGGTGTGGCTTAGGTGCTGATGTAGAAGCAATGTTGCTCTCCATGAACTTGATTTTAGAATTCAAGCTCTCAAACTTAATATTCAGGTCATTATAAGAAGAATCCAGCCTCTGGTTTATCTCAGCAAACTTTTTTGCTGTCTCAAGCTGCCCATTTGCTTGTCCAAGTAGCAACTGCTGCATCATAGCTCTTAAATTTGGTTCCTGGGCTTGGTTGGTCTGAAACCCTGGTGGGGGACACAATAAAGACTGGTAACCTTGTTGTTGCTGCTTGGAGACATAATTGTTATGTTGTTGGGGCTGTTGAGGAGGGTAGACTTGATCTTGAGGATTTGCTACATTGTTGCTCCTGTAGGAGAGGTTGTTGTTTTTGAACTGATTATAACCTTTGAAGCCTCCTTGGTTCTGCATATAGCAAATCTCAGCAAATTCATTCTCTCCATCTTGTGTTGGAGTCTCTTCTTCACCAAGAAAATGAATATTCTTTTGTTGGCTGAGTAGAATCTTGTCCAGCTTCTCATGAACAACCTTCAGATCCTTCTTATACTTCTCATCATGATCAGAAGTGACAAATCTCACATTTCTGTCATAGTCCTCATTATAGTTCCCATCAGATTGTGCCAAGTTTTCCTCTAGCTCCCATCCTTCTTCTACATTCTTGTTGAGGAAATTTCCATTAGAGGCTGTATCCAATAACATTCTGATTTTTGGTAAGACTCCTCTATATAGTGTGGAGAGTAGATGAAAACTTGTGTGGACATTATGTTTGGTAGCCTTTGAATCTCTCCCATGCTACACAAAATGTTTCATTGTTCTTCTGAGCAAAACCAGAAATTTCATTCCTCAACCTTGCAGTTCTAGCATTAGAGAAGAATTTAGCTAGAAAGACCTTCTTACAAGCATCCCATGTAGTTATAGCACCAGTTGGTAGTGTCTTCTCCCATAGGTGTGCTTTTTCTCTAAGTGAGAAGGGAAACAATCTGAGCTTGAAGCCATCCTCACTAACACCATTAATCTTGGTGAGGCCACAGAGCCTGTCAAATTCATCCAAATGATCTAAAGGATCCTCCATTGGCAGACCATGGACTTTGTTTGCCTGAATCATTGTGATTAGCCCACTTTTAATTTCGAAATTGTTGTTGGCTACTGCAGGAGGTACTATGCCAGCTCTTTGGTTGTGTGTATTTGGAGCATCTCCTGGACCAATGTGCCTTGCCCTTTGATCTTGGTTGTTTTTTTGATACATCAGCAACTGTTCTTCCTGTTCATGAAGGATTCTGGTTTTCCGTTGCCTCAAGTCTCTTGGTACACGGTTGATATGATCAAGGTACCTCTAAAGATTCTGGCTGCCCTTGGATCTAGTGTGCATCAACTGACTCGGTCACTAGCTCGAACTGACACTCGGTCGAGCACAGGCTCGAGTTGAAGATCGATTGAATCTGGGTTGGTGGCTCGATCAATGACTCGATCGTGCAGACGGTCGAGTGGTGGGTCGAGTTGGTACCTGAGATTCAAAACAACCAAGCAGACGAAGAAGCTAATCAGTAGTGATCAAGTGAACTTAATCTTAATCTTGTGTAAATCCTAAATGTCACAAACAATTACTCAAATGGCAACAGCGCCAAATTGAAACATGTCTTTTTCTATCTTAACCTATGAATGAATGGATGATGAACAAACAAACAGACTTTGGCTAAGATGATGATGAATGGTCAGATGCAGTGCAAGGTGTTTCAATTACCCTTATGATGTTGTAGCATAAAGGATGTCAACCCATAATGAGTGAGATGCAAGCAATCAGGATGTGAACAATTATCTAAGTTAAGCCAAGTATGAAAATGGTTTTATACTAACACCCTAATGACAATGATGAAATGCAGAATGTAAAACTACTAGGAAAAGAAACTAAATGCAAAGTGAACAGTGTAAATAAAGCAGATGTGATCCTAACAAGAGCAGGAACTAAACTAATGCAAGACAGTAAATGCAGCAGGATTAAACAAAGGTGAATGCAATGAAACAGGAATGAAACTAGAAAGATGCAGAAAATAAACAAGAACTCTGGAAAGGAGCTCGAGCATGCACTCGATCGTATGCTCGATCGAGTGACAGGTCGAGTTGAATGATACGAAGAACAGAACCAAAATCAACAATAAAAACAGAACAGAATGAAAGCAAATCAAACAGGAAGCGAATAATAGTAATCAAATAGAGAAATCAATAAACAAGGAAGGTCCTAGGGATGGGTTCATGGGCTGGACTTAAGCTATAATTACCTAAACTGATCAACAAATCTCAATCAACAGTGAGCTATCTCTAGACAATGATCTTCTAATAATTGTTAATCCATTCTCATGACAATAAAAATCAAGCTTATATACTCCTAGACCTATTTCTCACTAGCTAAGACATATAAAAGCAGGCATTAAAGATTCAGATCATCAATGTCAAAAATCACCTTAAACATCCAATCTCTCAGGTTAAGTATGATAATCTCTAGCATTAGCCTTATCTAACAACTTAGACATTGGTGTGATGCTAAGAAGCTTAAGATCTATTCTTACCCTCTCAGATATAAGAACAGCATAGAGCATATCTAATCTAGAAGAGACATTTAAACAATCAATCTTGATCAGTCTAAGCAACTATAACCCTTATCCAGCCTTATTCATCCCTAAGATCTAAACACACTACTCAGAATCACTAAACATGATGAACAAAATCATAAATCCAGAAATTAATGAAACTTGCATGATTAGAAAGATAAGACAAAGATCTACAATATTGAACAAAGAAGTAAACTCAGATTCTCAATACCCACAAAGTTACAGAACCAACAAAGTAGGAAAATCTAGAGAAAATGCAATAAAAAGTGAATGATGATGTAAACAAAAAGCTAATATTCCCAAAAGGGTAAAAACTAGGTTTCTTAGATATTTTCTCTCTAAAGTTCTCTCCTTTTCAGCCATAGAGTACAATGGGTTTATATAGGAAGGAAGGGAAGCCCTAAAATGGCTAGAAAACAAAATAGGAAGGCGGCTCGGTCAACTCGACCATGTGCTCGGTCGAGTGCATGGTCGAGTGAGGTCTTCTTCTGCTTCTTCCAATCGGTCGAGTCCCTCTTCTCACACGGTCGAGTGTCTGGTCGAGTGTGGTGGTCGAGTTGTCTTCCGGACCTTGGTTCTCTTCTGCTCTAGCTCATTTGTCTGCTTCTCTTGATGGCTCCACTCTCCTTCAGCACTTCTCCATGCTCCATTGGGTCCTAAATCACCTGATTATGCAAGAAACAATGCAATGCAATGCAAACCTACTCTAATGCATAAACAGTCCTAAAATTACTCAATAATGGCTAAACAAATTAGTAAATCATGCAAAAGGTGTAAATAAACTAAGGTAAAACAAGGTGAAATATATGAACATCACTTATGCAGCTAATATACTCAAGCACTAATATTCTTCTTCTTCTTTAAAACCCGATGTGGGACAAAATATTTTAAGTTAAGTGTGCCTTATTTAGTTATTTTCGGTCATAGAAATTAACATTACTTATAAATATTTTAGATCAACCAGAAGTCCTACTACTATTGACTGGATTTGGATTTAAAATGTTTTCTATTTTTATAATAATTTTGAAGATTGTATACTTGAAAATATGATTTCATATTCATAAAGCCTATATGTATATGATATATATATATATATATAACATATATAATTTTAGTAATTTATTGACCCACGGTCAGACCTGGTTGACCTATTGACCCGGTGATCCAGAAGGCTTTTCGGGTTGCTTTGCGGGTCGGATTTAAAAACATTGATTAAAACCCTATAGAAAAAGACAATGAATGATCGATCAGATGTTTTCCGGTTTTCTTTATGTTTCAGTGACTTATATTTTCATGAACAAATCATTTGTTTTGTATTGTTTGTGACTTTAAAATTTGGGATTATATATTAAGTCGAACGTTGATTTCAACGGAATATTTCCTAGCGTATTGAACTTCGATTGAGAGTGTATCCTGGTTTTTTAAGAGAAAACAAGTGTGGTTGGGTTTTCTTTGCTTAATAATTTGTATCTGATGGTTGCAATCCATGCAAGTTTAATCGTTATATTAGTATTTGATGCTTGTCCTCTATATAATAAAATATGAATTTATTTTGTGTATTTAAGGTTTGTAACCTAAGTTATTCTTATATAAAAACATAATCATGAGATTTGACTATCTTTTGTGTTTTTCTTTTTAATCTTTTTTGTTTGTGTGTTTTGCAGTTCCAACTTTGCTCTTTCATCATATTTATATATTCTTTTGTTGATGAGAAGGTAAGGAAAATAAACTTAATGATGTATATCCTAATTTGTATATATAACTGCATATCTCTTACGCTAATGTCGATTTGATGTAAACAAGTGGTAGAGAGAAGTGTCACTCGTGTATAGCATTCGCTGTTCTGTTTGGTGCTTCTAAATGGATTAGGCTTAACAATATTGTCTTTGCTTAATGTGTCGTTTGATACTCTTAAGTATTGATTTTGTGTTTAAATACTATTTTCTTTGGCCAAATTTAAAATGCTTTTTCTAAAATATAATTAGTTGATAACTGGAATAGATTCTTTAGATTATTTACTTTACAATATTTTGGTAGAACAAACATGGCAGAATCTCACAAATGAAATTCTTCAAAATAATTTCTTTAAAATTTCAGTGTCCTTCCTATGCTTATTGATTCATCCTTTGCAAGTTTACTGCAATTCATTCTCTGGTACGTCTTTCAAGTCACAACTCATTATGGCAAGATCAGACAGTTCAAAATCGAATTTCTTCTCTTAGGAACCCAGAATAACCGTTCATGGAGTTCAGCTCACGTCTTTACGAAGTTATACTCTGTTTTCTTCTTTCTTAGGTCTTCTGTACTTATTTTTGTTTTCATTAGTTTGTCAAACTAGAGTAAAAAACATGCATGTCGTAGATGTAAACACAGTTTTTCCCCTAATATATTTTACATTCATTCCAAAAAAAAAAACAAAGTAAATTGCACTATATTATAAATTGAAATCAGTATAGATAACTTACCGTAATTTAGATGGATTTTTGGTTTCTAAATAAAACTCACAATTGATGTCTTCTTGGTTTTACACGGTAGTTATTTTTTGGGAGTTGAGAGGAATAGTTTTGGAAGAAAAAAATGGGGTTTGTGTTAAGTCAAAGTCTCTGTATGCATAAGAGAAGGAAGATGAAGGTGTGAATATTAGTACTGACGCGGTGGAGAACGGAGGAGCATAAACCTGATTCCCTGAGTGGAACACTAACATTGAATACTTCATTAAGAAGGTAAATTTTTGTTCTCTTTTGTCATTTAGAAAATAGCGTTGAGTCAAAATGATTCCATGTATATACAATTTCGTCATTTTAAATTTTTATATGAAGGTGAAAGTCTGTTTATGATTTATATGTGTTTGATTGTGATACTTAAAAGGTTTTGTTTCGATTAACAAAGCTTCAAAAAATAAAAATAAATTTAATAACTTCGTTGCATCCTAGCCAAGGTTTATATTTGAAAATTTGGTATATAAGTTTGTCACAAACTTACTAACTTATCGACATTTTTCGTTTAACTTGATATATATAAAGTGATATTTCACAGCCAATGATTATTTTCTGGTATAGCTTGCTATATGTATAAATTTTTGTTAGAAAGTAACTTATCGATAAATTTTGTAGACAACTTATCGTTATTATATTAGAGACTTAAATTGCTTGTAAGTAATGAACCTGGTTGGAATTGTTTTGTCATCTAGATGTTGAAATCTCTAAAAATTGTAAATGCAGATGAGGCAATAATAAAGTGCATAAAGTAAATAACACAAGAACTTTGTTAACGAGGTTCGGTTTTTCTTACTCCCCGGGACCACGTCCAGATTTCGATTTCGCTAGAACAAGAAAGCAAATACAACCTATTAACAAACTCGTAAATCAAGCACAACCCTCTTAATTCACCGCTTCGTTCTATAACATGAAATCTTAAGGATAAACCTCTACCCTTAACTAAACTCACACCGAGCCTAGATTCAAACCAAGATAACCTAACCTTGGGCTAAACTCCCCTGAACCTAGACTTCAGATCTTCAAGTCTCTTGAGAAACCTTCACACACACGTCACACCGACGAACAAAGAAGCTTGAACAACACAAGCACCAAACCGCGAAACTAAACCGCACACAATGAGAAAGCTCTCTAAGATTTTTATCTTTATCTCTCAGCTCTCTTGCTTCTCTAGGACGTGCCCAACACCTCCTTACATACCCATCAAGATTTCCTAATCACCTTAGGAGAAGATTTCCAAATTCCATAAGAAAAAGACTTTTTCCTTTTTGCTATTTTCCTTTTCTTTGTAAAACTCCAATTTAATCAACTTAGTAGTTTTTCTTTTCAATCCATCCTTAAACCGTCCTTCAATATTGTCTTCTCAAACCTTCTAGAAACTTCTCACACACATTAAACAACAACAATCATGTATCACGTCTTGAATCACACAGACACTACTTCAGCCATCCAATACATCTTCATTCTCTCTCTTTTTGACTATGCTTGTGAACTCATCAGTCCAAACTCCTAAACAACATCAGCAAACACATCTTCATTCTCCCCCTGAATGAGTCACAACATGGTCAAAAACTAACTCGAAAATTCTCCCCGTTTTGCAATACGCGGTTGATAGCCTAGTACACCACCTCCATAAAACTCATCTTTTCTAACCCAAATCTTGTTGCGCCTTAGACCTCCAAATTTAACCTCTTGAATGAACCTGAAACAATTACTCTTAATATGTCCTTGAACTCCACAATGATAACATGTAGGACCACGAAACCTTACATCATAAGCATTCTCCATTCGGCTCCTCTCTCTCAACAATCTGAAACATCTTGGCTTAATATGCCCAACAACACCACAATGATGACAAACAGGTCGAAAAACTTGTCTAGGTGCATTTTCTGCAACACAGAAATTCTTTTACCATGCTCTTTCATAAATACAGTCTCTGAATCACTCTTAGAAGCAGTCTATGACACAGTTCCTGATGCAGACGTGATTTTTCCACTTGAAACAAACACCAAATCCGATTTTGAAACTTTTCCATCATATCCAAGGCCACACTTATCTGTCTTGCCAATATTCATAATATGATCCAGCTTCTCTGTACCATTATTAAGCATCCTCAAATTCTTTTGATTTCTTGAAGTTGTACTTTAGCTTGTGATGCTTCTTCTTCCTTTTCTGTTGCATATTTCTCTGCTTTAATGACTTTAGCCTCTAACTCAAGCTTCTCCTTAATCAAAACTGAATTATCATCAACTACCTTAAGCCAATGTGCATACAACTTCTCATAACTCTTATCAAGTTCTTCATAACTCATATCCTCTCCATCACTATCACTATCAGATTCATGTTCAGATGCAGTTGCAGGTTTTGCTGCAGGTTCAGAAGCAGTTGCAGACGCTGATGCAGACACTGATTCAGAACTATCTTCCAAAGTTGTAAACGCCACAAAATTCTTCAGTTCTTCTTCTTCATCTGAATAAGGTTCAGAATCACTAGTAACAACATTCATAGCCTTCTTCTTATACTTTTGTAGATTGGCACAATCAGACCGTACATGACTGTATCCTTTGCATTCAAAACATTGAATATCTTTGATGAAGTCTTCATCTCTTCACCCATTCTACTTTTCTTCTCTTCGCCCTTACGCTTCAGAAATTTAGCAAATTGTCTTGATAACATAGCCATTGAATCTTCACAAGATGATACCTTAAGAGCTACTCCATTGTCAACTTCCTTCTTTATTGCTTCCTTAACTTGATCATCTTTCTTCTTTACTCCTTCAGCTTCATATGCTTTGCTTAATTCAAAAGCCTTTAGAATCCCAACAAACTCATCAAAAGCCATCTCATCTAAATTATGAGCTTCTTCAACTGCAGAAATTTTTGACTCAAATTTTGCAGGCAATGATCGCTTCAGTTTCTTCACAAGCTTTTTTTCTTTGTACTGCTTTCCAAGAGCAAAAGCCTCATTAGATATATCACATAACTTAGCACTGAACTCATCCAACAATTTCTTTTTCTTCCATCTTTAGATTCTCAAATTGTGATGCCAACATATCCAGCTTTGTTCTCTTAACACTTGAAGTACCCTCAAACATATTCTCCAATGACTTCCACGCTTTTTGAGCTGATACACATTGAGAGATTAACTTGAAGTGGCTTGAATCAATAGCATTGTAAATCGCTGTCTTGGCTGTCGAAGTACAACTTGATAGATTTTTCTCTGCAGCAGTCCACTTATCTTTGGGCTTAAGACTCTCAACCCCTTTATCATCCACAACTTTAGGAGGCTCCCAACCAAGCTCAATTGAATTCCAACAATCTCATCAGGGTTACTAATAAACGCTTCCATACGAACCTTCCAATACCCGTAATTCGTTGAATCAAGCAACGATGGTCTTGACATAGACGTGCCTTCTCTGTATGAATTCATCACAACTGATTCAAAGCTTTGTCTTACTTCCTGAACTACCCTCACCCTTGACCTACCCGAAACTAGACTTAATCTCTATCGAGAACCCGCTCTGATACCACATGTAAATGCGGATGAGGCAATAATAAAGTGCATGAAGTAAATAACACAAGAACTTTGTTAACGAGGTTCGGTTTTTTCCTACTCCCCGGGACCACGTCCAGATTTCGATTTCACTAGAACAAGAAAGCAAATACAACCTATTCGCAAACGCGTAAATCAAGCACAACCCTCTTAATTCACCGCTCTGTTCTATAACATGAAATCTTAAGGATAAACCTCTACCCCTAACTAAACTCACACCGAGCCTAGATTCAAACCAAGATAACCTAACATTGGGCTAAACTCCCCCTGAGCCTAGACTTCAGATCTTCAAGTCTCTTGAGAAACCTTCACACACACGTCACACCGACGAACAAAGAAGCTTGAACAACACAAGCACCAAACCGCGAAACTAAGCCGCACACAATGAGAAAGCTCTCTAAGATTTTTATCTTTATCTCTCAGCTCTCTTGCTTCTCTAGGATGTGCCCAACACCTCCTTATATACCCATCAAGACTTCCTAATCACCATAGGAGAAGATTTCCAAATTCCATAAGAAAAAAACTTTTTCCTTTTTGCTATTTTCCTTTTCTTTGTGAAACTCCAATTTAATCAACTTAGTAGTTTTTCTTTTCAATCCATCCTTAAACCGTCTTTCAATATTGCTTTCTCAAACCTTCTAGAAACTTCTCACACACATTAAACAACAACAATCCTATATCACATTTTGAATCACACAGACACTACTTCAACCATCCAATACATCTTCAAAAATGAGTTTTGGAATTAGAAATATATGAATGAATTTTTCAATCTAAAAATATGAGTATAAGTAAAATTACTAAAATGAGCAAATGCAAAATAATAAATTTTAAAAACATTTAACAATTTAACTAATCATACTTACCTCAAACAAACGCCACGGATATTTACCTTGTATGCTTAAAAGTTGAAACAACAAAACGAAAGATTACAAAGGATTAAAACTCGTGGCTTTCACTTGTGACTTTTGACATAAACGACTTTTCAACAAGTCATGACTTTTGACCACATTTTTCACTTAATTATCACTAACAAAAACAAGTCGCTGCTTTATCCAGCGATGGAAAAAATGGTCCCAGCGTCACCGTAATTGTTAACATCTGACAGTCTCCCCACATGATTGGGTCATAAGCAACTTGTGTTTACATCTTTTGTTTTTTCTTCAGTCGCTATTATGTGGCGCTAGCAGTAAAGACAGTTGCACGGAAGGGAGACGTAATCGCATTGTCGGCTGAAGTCTGTATATCCAAAATAACATGAGGCTTACAAAAATTAGGGTATTCATAAAAAAAAATTCCTTGCTTTCATATATGGCTAGAATTTTGCCAACGTCTTCTGAATATTGTGCCACCCACTCAATTGCATTGCGAATAGTTCTAGAAACTAATAAACTCTACTAATATACTATAGTCAAACTAGATTAAGATCCGTGCTAGAGCACGAATTGAAATTTCTTTTATTTATATTGTAATTTTTATATAAAATATAATTTATGTGATTGTTTTTAAAAATTATTGTGAATAAAACGTTATGCAATAAATCATATGCTAAATATGAGGACTTGTAATTTTTTTGAGATTTTGTTGCTAGTATAATCGAAGAATGATTAATTTTTGAGATTTTGTTGCCTATATATGATTAATTAAATATTCTGTGGAGATTTTATATTATTTTTTTGGAATATTCTTTTTAAGATGATCTGAAATCGAGATTTAACTAATGGTTAAAACCAATATAACCTATAACCTATCAAATAATCAAAAATTAATCTTATAACCTATATTATATATTCTACAAAAAAAAGTTGTGTACTTCTGTTTTATTATATAGGGGATACGTATATGCATCCTATTTACAATATGATATTGTTAACTATAATACAACCGTAATGTACATGATAATAGAGATATGACGCAAGCTATCAACAAAAGTACACAGGACCGACCTAGAAGGGAAGCAACCCAAACGAGCGCTTAGAATCCCAAATTATTTTCTTTTTTTCTTTAGTAATTAAGACTATTTTTTGAAGTTTTATTTAAGTAAGTCTGTAGAAAAATGTTTAATTTTATAGAAAATACATAGATTTTTGCTTGAAAAATTAGAATTTAGTATGAATTTGGGTCACAAATTTCAACTTTAGTGTAAATCTATTAAAAAGAAGTCCATAATTTTTTTCCTTTAATATAAGGGGTACAAACAAAAAATTATTCTAACGCCTCTAAACCGGATTGTGCGTAACGCACCTAATAATACCGGACCAGCACTGCTGATACATATGGCAAAATAATGTTTGGTATAATACAGCTTGTGTCATATGTCTCTACATGTACGTTTCTGATATATCTAAACAAAAGTACGATTCTGATACATGGCATAATACAGCTTGTGTCATATATCTCTACATGTACTACATGCAAGAATATTATGCATTAATATCATTAGACGATAGCGATTAACATAGTTATGCTATAGTTGAAGTTTGGCTCGTACTATTGTAGAAATGGTTGGATATACATATATATAATTCATCGCATGCATAATCGGAAGCTTAATCATACAAACAAAACAATACCTCTATTATTTCCCCTAAGTGCTTTTGCAATTTACCAGAAATAGAACGAATAATTTCAAATTAGTGCTCCTCTAATTTTGACTAAACTAAACAGTTAATTTCATTGTTGGCAAGAAGAGGAAGATGGAAAGAAAAAAAAGGGAGACATTCAAGAATCAAGATAGTTAGGTGGAAAATGGAGACATATTTGCATTGGCGGCAAAAAAAGTTATTGAAGTTTGTGTATCCAAAAGAACCATGTGGCTTACAAAAACTCCTTTCCATTCTTATATGGCTAGAATTTTGCCAACGGTCTTATGAATATTCTCTTTCTTTGATTTTATCTGCATCATAATTTGTTCCACCCACTTACTATATATATACCTCCAATGTCACACAATTTGTCGGATCAAAGTCATCAAAACATAAACTTTTCTTTTGCGTTTGATCTTGTAACACTCCCAACCCATCTATGAAAATTAACATCCGAGATTCCACCATTGTCCGGCCTGCCGCCGAGACCCCAGTCACTAAACTTTGGAACTCCCACGTTGACCTCATCATGGTTAAGTACCACAGCCCCACTGTCTACTTCTACAGACCCACCGGCGCCTCCAATTTCTTTGACCCTCAGGTCCTCAAGGACGCTCTTTCCAAGGCCCTCGTCCCCTTTTACCCCATGGCTGGTCGCTTGAAGAAAGACGATGATGGTCGTATCGAGATCGATTGCAATGGCGCCGGTGTTCTCTTTGTCGTCGCCGATACTCCCTCTGCCATCGACGATCTTGGGGACTTCGCTCCTTCCCCCACTCTCTGCCAGCTTATTCCCAATGTCGATTACTCCGTCGGCGTCCAAACTTTACCGCTCCTCGTCTTGCAGGTTAAAAATTGATGCCTTGTTATTTGTCTTTCTTATAATTTAGCTTAGTTTGATCCTTTGTTCCTTGATGAAGTAGGTGACCTTCTTTAAATGTGGGGGAGCTTCCCTTGGGGTTGGCTTGCAACACCACGTGGCTGATGGTTCCTCTGCTCTACATTTTATCAATACATGGTCTGACATGGCCCGTGGTCTTGACCTTGCCATTCCACCCTTCATTGATCGGACCCTCCTCCGCGCTAGACACCCGCCTCAGCCTGCTTTTCATCATGTTGAATATAAGCCTTCCCCCACTATGAGGATCCCTTCGTCCTCCAAACCAGGCCCTCATGATACCACTGTCTCTATTTTCAAAATATCACGTGAGCTTCTTCTTGCTCTCAAGGCTAAATCCAAGCAGGATGGGAACACTGTCAGCTACAGCTCATACGAGGTCTTGGCTGGCCACGTGTGGAGAGCAGTGGGCAAAGCGCGCGGACTGCCAGACGACCAAGAGACCAAGCTGTACATTGCAATTGATGGAAGGTCCAGACTTCGCCCGCAGCTACCCCCTGGTTACTTTGGCAATGTGGTATTCACTGCGACACCATTGACTGTTGCTGGGGATCTTCTATCAAAGCCAACATGGTATGCTGCAGGGATGATTCATGACGTTATAGTTCGCATGGACGATGAGTATCTGAGGTCTGCTCTTGACTACCTGGAGATGCAGCCTGATCTGTCAGCACTGGTCCGCGGTGCACATACCTACAAATGCCCAAATTTGGGAATCACAAGCTGGGCCAAATTACCCATCTATGATGCAGACTTTGGTTGGGGTCGTCCCCTATTTATGGGACCTGGTGCAATTGCATTCGAGGGTTTGTCTGTTTTGCTACCAAGTCCTACCGATGATGGCAGCTTATCCTTGGCCATTTCCCTCCAATCTGAACACATGAAACTGTTTGAGAAGTTTTTGTACGAGATATGAAAGAGATAAGCCACCATCTGAGTATAACTCCCCTTCTTCAATGGTGGTTGCTTAGTTAAGTTGCCACTACTGTTTTGTTTTCGTGCAAAGTACATCAATAACAGTGAGCATGTCGCTCACTTACTTTTCTGTTTGTTTTGACGTGTTTAATGTGTTCGCGTGAATTAAAATTATTTCGAAATAATTATTTTAATTCATAAATTTACGATAAACAAACAAAATTTGGTTCGTCCTCTTTCACAAACTAAACATAAAAATATAATGACAGAGACATACATACATAGCTCTTCAAATGTGGGATTTGAATGAAGGGTTAATGAGATAAAGTCCCAGAAATTTACACTTAGAAAGAAGAAAAAAACGTATGATACACTTTGATAAATCATCTTTAAAAAGATGAGATGGGGATTGAATATCTGATCAATAGGGGTTCCTATGAGGAGTCTGCGGAGCAGAACGAGGAGGGTTTAAAAGAGGTTGAAGTGCCTTCACCACGATGCTCATGTTTGGTCTAAAATTTGCCTCATATTGCACACAGAGTGCAGCCACCGCAGCTAGCTGATCATTATATCGCACCATATGGCAAATAAAATCAGACTCATCAAATGTTTCAATCGTCATGTAGATGACTGCGGACTGCAAGTATCACTTTTTTTCTTTGGTATTTGCAAGAAAAGGTAACCTCAGAACTGAGGTTTCGCTAGTTTGGTTCTAATGTCAGCACTCACATAAACTAGTCTTCTAAGTTGAAACTTGTATGGTCTAGTGAAAGAATGAGAGGAAAGCAATTTTGAGATTAATACCTTGGCAACAGCTTTGGGAGGGTACTCTCCGAGTAGTCTTGCATCAACGCATTGCTTCACTTTGTCTTCACTTAGTTTAGGGGTTGCCTGAGACAACACACAATCTCTTTATTATTATTTAGCAACAATAATTCATTTCAGGAAACATTACGAGTCGCAGTAATCTATATGGAAAAAATTATTGCTTCTTCCAGCGTCTTAAGTTGTTTTGACATCCTAAGTTTGGCCTAAGGAGGGCTTATTATCTAAGTTTCTTTGAGGTTTTGACCCCATTTTTGTCATTTTTAACAGACTAAATGAGCTTATCACAATTTTGGTCTTCTTAAAAAGCCTCTCTTATCGATTCAGCAAACCAGAATAAGAAGCAGAGAAGAATGCACTAAACATTACCCATGTCACTAGACTTTGTTGTCCACGCGGTAAGGTGTGATCGACTGGTTTACGACCCGTAAGGAGCTCCAGTAGAACAACACCAAAACTGTACACATCGCTCTTGGAGCTCAACGTTCCTGTCATTGCGTATCTGAAATACAGAGCAAAAATATTCAAGCTTTAGATTCGTCAAGAAGAGATGCAATAGCACGTACGGGTAAGAAAAACGAAATCCATGTGAATGAATAAGTATTTCATAACATCAGAGCATGAGAACCAAACGGTTTTGAGTGAAGACGTGTAGATTAGTCTGAATGAAACAAGCTGACAATAACTGTTCAGGATAAAGAAAATCTTGAAAAGGGTATTACTCTGGAGCGTGATAGCCAAAGGTTCCTAGCACACGAGTTGAGTGAAGGCGAGCAGCCATGTCAGGGGCTTGATCAGACAGATCAAAATCACCAATTTTGGCAACATCGTCATCAAAAAGAAGTACGTTACTGGATTTGATGTCTCGGTGGATAACCTGAGGGTTCACCTTCTCATGCAAGTACTCAAGTCCTCTGGCTGCACCTACAGCGATTTTAACTCTCTGTTGCCACGTCATAACAGGACCTCTCAGTGCTCCTTTGACCCCTTTTCGGCCTGCACCAAAGATCATCACGTTTGATTAGTTTCTTCCTGCTGTAACTTGCTTTCCAGATGTTCTAAGTATTGAGTGACTGATCCATACCCAAGCAATGGTTTTAAGTTTAATTACTCACCATGGAGAGTATCATGAAGAGATCCGTTAGGAGCATATTCATAAGCAAGAACACGGAGAGGGCCATCAACACAATAACCCATAAGTGCAGTGACATTGTCGTTTCGCAATCTCGAAACCATTGATATCTGTTAAAATTTTCTACGTCAGTAACAAAAATAAACTAGACAGAACATTCCCAAAGGAGTGGTTTGATGCTGGACCATTTGCACATAGAAAACATAAGGTCTACGTTAAGCCGGGGTAATTCGTTTTGGCAATATACTTTACGAGATGAATGCCCCTAAGAAATGCATTAATGTATTCTGTAAGACTGTGACACCTACCTGGGAAAGAAATTCTTGATCTGGCTGCTTACTAGAGTCAAGTTTCTTGATGGCAGCTGCGCCACCGCTTTTAAGAACACCGTAAAACACTCTTCCGTAAGAACCCTCACCAATCAAGGCCTTGGAGCCATAGTTATCGGTTATATCTTTCAGTTCATCCACAGGAATGGCTGGTACAGAGATAGGCTGCATGGGAGTTACTGGCTGGTTCATGGGTGGATCAGCTCTTTGATAGTGGCCTCCATTGTAACCTTTAGAACAATTAAAATCCCATTAACTTAGAATCCAAAGGGATGAACACTAAGCGAAAGACTGAAGACAAGTAATGCAGTTGAAATATGAAAAAAAGAAACCTGCTGGGTTGTGCGCAGGCCTAGGTCCGGTGTCAGCAGAGTTACGGAAATCCTCACTCCCACACCAACCAAAACAGCTCATTACACTCTTCTCTCACACGTACGAGCTAACTACACTGTAAACAGTATATGTCAACCAACAGTTCAGCTTCTTAGACTCATTTAATAACAAAGAGGATGTTCAGATACCAACTAAAAAGGTAATAAACAGTTTCCATTTCGCTAATCATGATGCTGTGTGCAGTAACAGAACATTACAGACACAAAAACAAGATTTTTGCTCATAGTAGTAATTACAGAAGGGAAAAGAAGAAAACTTGCAAAGAATAGTTATATCAGTAGAAACCAAAATATGAATAGTTTAGTTATCAGGATAAGGTTTTTGAGTCCATATATACACACACACACAAAACAAAACAAAAACAGAATTGTGAAAAAATCAACAAAAATTTCCACAAGTAAAGTCAAAAATACTATATGAGAAGATGTAAATTCAAGTTACTCTACTCCATGATCAACCGATTAAACCAACAACTAATAGACAAATATATATGTTCCGTAGACCTAGAATATTCACAAGTCAACGAATTTTACCCTATGGAACTGATTTCAAACTCGGAAAAACTCGAAATCGATTCCTAGATTTCGTTCGCATAATCGTAATCGACATGAAATTCGAACCCTCGATCCTTAAAAAAAGAAAGGTTTTTGACATTTAAGTAAAGTACCAAAAAGAGAAACTCGTAACAGAGGAAAGCATTTTACTTACCTATCTCGCAAACAAGGAAAAAAACTTCGGAAGGAGAGAGGAATTGAGAAATTCTCAGTTCCGAATCTTCGATGGTGTGGTGGTTTTATGCCTTTAGACGACAATTTGAATATGATGATGATCGATCGACTTTTAACAACTTTTTGTTTTTTTTTTAATATATCTTTAAATGACCATTGTTGTAGTTAGTCTAGTTGTAGTACTTTACTTACTTGGCAAAAAGTCTTTATCTATGTAAAATACCTAAATTACCCCTTAATTGAATAAGAATTACAGTCATATCCCTAAACACAACTTAAAAAAGTACTGAAACGGAATCGAGTTCTCTCTCTCTCTCGGCGCCGCCGCATCAAAAACCTCAACGCCGTAGCCATCAACCCACCTTCGTTTCAGGTGTGCCATTTTTTTTTTGTTTACGATCTTATCTCCCTCGTAGCTTACATAGACCGGATGCTGAAATTGTTGTAGAGTTTAGTCATATCGTTGTTGTGTATGAAATGATGATCTTAAGAGTTTTGGAATTGCTATTGATGGATATGGCAGAAATGGCGAATAAGATTGCGATGTTTCTATCGGAAGCAATAAACAACAATGCTGTCATAAACACTTGTCTTGGGGTATCGTTTGTGGTTTTGGGATTGAGATCTGATCAACAGCAGAAGTATGTCGAGGCCTTAGCAGAGCAGAAGGATTCGCTCTCCAAGTCGAACAAGGCAATGAAAGTCACTATGTGGGAGTGGAAACAGCAACTCTTTGCTGAAGCTGCTTCCGCTGGTGCTTCCGCGGTTGTTCCTCTTTCCACGCTCAAGGCCATCTATGGTGAAGTCACAGCAACCACTCAGTCAGGTTAATTTACTAGTTTCCAACCCTCTCTTATTTATTACCTGTTGAATAGAATCAGACTATGAACTATACTACTGGTGTTGATAATGTGGAATCAGGGATCACAATTTCGATAAATCTGTACTTTTTTGACTGGATATGCAAATATAAACTAGGCTACCTTTGTGGGTTTGATAAAGAGTCATGTATGCTCGCATCAATCAAAAATATAAAGACAAAGCGGGGTTAGAATCGATATGATCATGATTAGAAGTCGCCTTTGGAGATTAGCTGTCTGTTCACTAACTGGTTTGAATTATGTTCCTTCTTCCAGGTGACACAGCCAAGGAAGAGTCTAAAGTGTCTACCCCCAAGATCATGATATGAGAGGGTTGCTAAAGTAAAGATTAGCATTTAACCTCATCAATTTTCACAAATTGCATTTGTATAACTAGAGTTTGGCATCAGAGTGTTTGTTGTTGTGATCCTTGTTTAATCTCGTAAGTAAACAGTGTGGGTAAGATCCTCTTTTAGGTTTATTTTCAAGGCATTCATTATGGGTCCGTTGGAGCCTATTAACTTGATTAGGCCTTTCTTTGGTTGGATTAAATCGAAACAAAAAGTCTGATCTTGTTACATGAAATGAACATTTTTGATAACCATGGTGATCAACTTGATCATTACATTCTTTCATATATTATTATTATTACAAATGGTGAATAAAATACATGATTTTGCATATGTATATGGATACATATTATAATCTTATTTAGATTAAACGGAACGGAAGATAGCGAATATCAGTTTCATTTTCATCATTTGCGAGCAGAGGATGAGGATGATGATGGTTTGGTTGAATGGTCGAATTTACAAGCTGGACCGGATTTGCAAAGGCCAAAGCGACTGAAATGTGGGCAAACAGCTTGATTAGGTCTTAACGGTAAGCCATTGTCATTGAGGGCCAGTCCAGGCTCTATCGGGGTTATATTCTTGGGGTGATGGTATTTGCACCTTTTTTTCAGATTACAGTTTCCTGTTATAAGATAGTAGCCGCATTCTGGTTTGCCTGGACGTTCTGGCAATTTTTTGTCAGACATATTTCCTCCTCTTATTAGACTTGGTATTGTTTGCATATCTTTGATTATGTTCTCTTGTGTATATATATATATACTAGAAGAATCTAGCATTGAATACTCAAATGACACTATAAAATTTACAAAATTATGTGAGATATGAGATATAGTTAAAAAGAATGATATTGTGGAATTATAAAATTATAAGAGATTTGAAATATGAGAGTTATAGTGAGATATGTATCTTTCTTTTAATAGATAATACATAAATCAGTGTACCAATTTTAACTATTTGAGAGTTACAAAAATCCAGTAGTGTATATTAATAATTTTTAACTTGTTCTATTATATTTAATTAAATTCATTGAGAGCACTACTATAATTTTATTATGAGAGTTGGAGACTAAATTTTTGAAGTAGTGGGCTTTAAATGTGTAATACAATGTAGTTTCTATGGAAATCTGAAGGGTTACAATGTATTATATCAATGTGTAACTATCCCTTCCTACTTTTCCAAATCATAAAATTAAAACCCATTTAATTTAAAAGTGAGTGTGGTTATATTGGTGGATCCATAATTTGATTCAAAAGTATAATATGATACACATTGATCATTTAAAAGGAATATGAGCATCTAATGCTCAAATAAAACTTTCAATTCTTTACCAATAAACTTGATTTTTTTTTGTTAAAACCAGAATATGTAATTAAAATTAAAATTAAAATTATAAAAATTATATAAGAAATATGAATAAATTAGTAAGATGTTAGAAATAAAATAAAAATTGAAAACAATGTAATATATATATATATAGTACTTTCTAAAATAAAATATAGAAGAATCAAACTCTTATTACATTTTTATTTGATATTTAACCCATATAACAACATTTAGGAAAAGTTTTTAAAAAAAATTTAAGATTTGAGATATAGTGAGAGCGGAGGAGGAGATGATTACTTATATGATGGTAATTCAAATTAGATAATAGAGATGAATCTTTACAAAAAGAGCAATGTAAATTATATATCATGTAGTCTTTTTTTTTTCCAGCATATCATGTAGTCTCTAAAGTTAAAATTTAGCATTAAACTATTTCATCTGATTTTGTAACCCATACAACAACAACAAAATCAAAAACAAAAAAAAAAATACATAAAAAAGATTTGAGTTAGAGTGGAAGGGAATGTGAGAATGTGAGAATAGGAGAGTCAGAGAATACCATTATGAGAGAATGAGAGAATGATTATTTATATGATAAAAATTGTAAAAAAACAATGTAAAATATATATCACATAGTCTCTAAAATTAAAATTTAGCATTAAATTATTACAATGATATTTCATCTGATTTTGTTACCTATACACCAACAACAACAAAATCAAAAACAAAAAAAATACAGAAAAAGATTTGAGGTATAGTTGAAGAGAATGTGGGAATAGGAGAGTTCCAAAATAGCAATATGAGAGAATGAGATAATGAGAGAATGATTATTTATATGATAAGAATTGATGAAAATTACATTACATTTAGAACTATGGGAGTTACAATTATAATTTATTTTGTTTGAATAAAATTGAATGGTAGAATATAGTTAATGCATAATTTATTTTGTTTTCAGTTATAATTTTATTTTAAAGTGTTAGTTAAATGTATATTGTTAATTGTTTCTTTAAATAAAAATAATTATTTTTAAATTTTAATTAAAAACATTATATTGGCAAGTGGACCAATAAGGAGATAGTGAAATCTTACTTTTATGTAAATGATATGGGTTTTTTTTTTATTTGGCATAGTTTTCAGATTTGTTATAATTTTGATAGTTTATTTGAAGATTTCTGATTCACATATGAAGATTTGTATTTCGTCTTATTTGAATCAAGTCTTAGATTAGCAATTTGTACAGATTTGGCATGGTTTTGAAGATTTGTACGTTTGTTTATTCTAATTCTAATTGTATTTTTCATGGAATTAATTCGATTTTGTTGGAGATTTGGCCTCTTTGACATCGAGTATTAGATTAAAATTTTGTGCAGACTTAGCATGATTTTGTATTCGATTATCTTGAATATTTGTAAGTTGTCTTTATGGTTTGATCCAATATTTCATGAGTTTTAAAAATAAATTTGGCTTATTTGACAATGAAGTCTTGGATTATCGTTTTTGTAATTCGACATAGTTTTTTATACGGTTTTCTTGAAGATTTGTAATATTCCATGAGTTTTATTCAATGTGGTTGAGAATTTAGTGTATTTGACATTCATATAATATATTAACATTTTTGTGCAGATTTGACATGGTTTTTTAAGCATAGACAGCTTGTTTATTTGTGCTCAGATAGAAAAAAAACATGAGTAGCCAAGACAATGACGCGGTTACATTCACTGATATACAATTTTTGCATTCTCAAGTTTTGGAGTTTGGTGCTATGATGGTTAATGCTAAAACACTGAAAGCTATAAACACAGCTACAATTATTCCATCAATCGGTCTAGCATATATATATAAATTGATTAATAAGAGAAGATGATTAGGTTGGTTTTGATTTGTGTGAGAAAGCTTGTGATTTTGATCATGAATCAAAGTGAGTCTCAAAAAGTTAAAAGATAAAAGATGATTTTATACATAACTGTATTCTCTCTAGTTAATTACTAATTAAGTAGATTAATTATTGTGGGACCTTTTATTTTAAATCATTATTCAAAGTGGGTCATTTGGTTCCAATTTTCTTTTTAATTCTACAACATGGAGAAAAAAAATTATTGATCCTTTTAATTTTGGATTTTAGGCAAATGTCCATGGTGTCATGAGTAAGAGATATGGTTGGGTGAAACATCTAACAAAGTAAGTAGATCTCCTTTGTTAAGCTTTATAATAATTTGGTTTCTTTTTTTTGATTTGGCTTAGTTTTCAGATTTGTTATAGTTTCGATGGTTTATTTGAAGATTTGTGATTCACCTATGAAGATATGTATTTCGTCTTATTTGAATCAAGTCTTAGATTAGCAATTTGTACAGATTTGGCATGGTTTTTGAAGATTTGTAAGTTCGTTTATTCTAATTTTAATTGTATTTTTCATGGGATTAATTCAATTTTGTTGGAGATTTGGCCTATTTGACATCAAGTCTTAGATTAACGTTTTTTGCAGAGTCAGCATAATTTTTTATTCGATTATCTTGGAGATTTGTAAGTTGACTTTATGGTTTGATCTAATATTTCATAGGTTTTAAAATTAAATTTGGTTGAGGATTTGGCTTATTTGACAATGAAGTCTTAGATTAGCGTTTTTGTAATTTGACATAGTTTTTTATACGATGTTTTTTTAAAGATTTGTAATATTGCATGAGTTTTATTCAATATGGTTGAGAATTTAGCTTATTTGACATTCAAATATTATATTAACATTTTTGTGCAGATTTGACATGGTTTTTTATTCCATTATCTTGAAGATCCAATATTCTATGGGATTTATACCATTTAGTTAACAGTTTGGCATATTTAACATTTAAGTTTTAGATTAGTTGTTTTTGTAGAGATTTGGTATGCTTTTTTATTCAATTATCTTGAATATTTGTATGTTGGCTTATTCCAATTTTGATTGTATATTTCATGAGATTGATTCAATTTGGTGAAAGATTTGGTTTATTTGACATTCAAGTCTTAGATTATCGTTTTGTTGAGGAAATGCATCTTTTATGATGAAATGCATATTTTATTGGATTTTGAAAAATGTAGCTCGTATTGTTTCATTCATGTGCCATAAGTAGCAAAATCAGAAGTAGGATCATTGATAACTTACAAACGATAAAACCAAAAAAGTAAATGGTAAATCGGATTGTCACCTCTACTTGTCATAATATAAACTGAAAGCTAATTGAGCTTTGTTCTATAGAGCAAGCTTCTTAATCAGAATTCTATGAACTTCAATTGATATTATTTTTTTTTTTGTATGAATGTAAAAATTATATTCAACAAAAAGACTGTTTCACAATAAATGCAACATCAAACTGAAGAATTAAATAGATAGGTTAAAAAGGTGCTAGGAGAGTAGCTAGTAACAACACGTTAATCTCAAATCCTCTCTCTTTGAACTACAGGGCGGTGTGGCTTTGGAGCTGAAACCCCCCCAAAAAAAAAGATCTTTCAAGATGTCTCATCAAGGAATAAAAGTAGAAGTAAAAGAGAGAGTCGATAGTGTTGGGATTGCCTTGCTTATAGAAACATTTGATAAGAGAGACAGCTTCTTCTGCCAGTATTCCTCCTCTGCACTTGTACCCTTTTTCTCCCTCGCTATCAAGGTCATAATTTAATTAGTAAGGTATTTTTGTATAAGTTTGTAATGTGATCATAGAACTTACATGATATCTGACTGCTGAGAACTGCCTAAGTGAAGCGACAAAATGGAACCACATCCCCCAAATTTATCATTTGCACATCCATAATACACTTCCTTTATACCTTCAATTAAGAGCATATCACATCATTCTCATCAGTAACCAAAAAAAAAATGTCTAATTTAGCTTAAGGATTCATACCAAAAAACGATAAGGCCGATGCACACACAATATGCAAGGTTCGCATGTTACATAAAGAATGCATTTTGAGAATTTCTCAGCAACTTGTGAAGGTGAGAGTCCATTTTTCTGCCATTGTCCAACAAGTTGATCAATTGCTTCCATCTCTGCATGTCTTGTAATGTAGCCTTTTCAAAAAAAAAATTGTAACAAACACCTTAATATAGACGAATAAATCAAGTTAACAATCATATGATTCTGTGTTATTCAATAAATTAAGATACAGAGTAGTGTGAGCAAAAACAGACTATCCAATAAATAATTGAAGAAACTAACTTATAAGCTTACTTCTGAAAGATTTGAGTGATTACATTGCGTGTCTCATTTGTTCGGTTTCGCCCTGAAGAAATGACCTTACCGTCCTCAAGAATAACACATCTGATCCAGACAAACCACGAGGAAACGGCCTTTGAGTCTGGAGGCTGTTCTGACCATCTCCGTAGTCGTATCCGGTTCGATATGGGAACACCTGCTCTGAAACGGCCTTTCAAATTTGTCAATTTTGTAGCTCTTTTGCCGGAGTTTCTACCTCTTGTGCAGTCGTATTGGGAAGACACTGACCCTTTATTTATCTCCACCACTGCAATGTTTCGGTTTACTAAAAAGCTAAAGGGTCTGAAACAGGGGATCAGAAGTTTGACGCGTGATCGCCTGGGGGATCTGGTTAAAAGAACTCGGGAAGCACACACTGATTTATGTGCTAAACAAGTTGCAAACTTAGCTAATCATACCATTGATGCAATGCAGGATGAGACAACAGCTTAGTCTCTATGGCACCAACTCTCAGAACTAGAAGAGGGTCTATTGAAACAGAGGTCTAAATTACACTGGCTCCAGGTTGGAGATCAGAATAATCGAGTGTTTCATAATGCAGTCAAACTTCGGAAAAATAAGAATTCTATCCGCGAGATACAATGTGAAGATGGTTATATTGCCAAGACTCAAGCTGATATCAAACATGAAGCAGCAAGATTCTTCTCGACTTTCCTTGGTCTCACTCCAAATGATTTTGGGGGAGCCACGGTCGAATCATTAGAGTCACTGTTGCACTTTCGCTGCAGTGCTCATCATAGAGCTATGTTGATTCAAGATGTGTCGGATGAGGAGATCAGGCTTGTCCTATTTTCGATGCCTGCAAATAAAAGCCCTGGACCAGATGGCTATACTAGTGAGTTTTTCAAGCAAGCATGGCCTGTACTGGGGAAGGATTTTACGGTCGCCGTACAATCGTTCTTCCATAAAGGTTTTCTCCCTAAAGGTATTAACACCACCATACTTGCTCTGATTCCTAAGAAAGACGATGCATAGGTCATGAAAGACTATCGTCCCATCTCCTGTTGCAACGTCATATATAAAGTGATTTCCAAGATTCTTGAGAATCGACTCAAGGTTTTGCTCCCTGAGATCATCTCTTCAAATCAAACAGCTTTTGTCAAAGATAGGCTACTCATGGAAAATGTCCTTCTAGCATTTGAACTGATGACATTTCTCCACGTTGTGCCATGAAGATTGACATCTCCAAAGCATTCGATTCGGTGCAATGGTCATTCTTACTTAATACACTCCAAGCTTTAGGTTTCCCGGACATCTTTATAAAATGGATTCGACTGTGTATCTCCACGGCAACTTTCTCAGTACAGGTAAATGGAGAGTTGGCTGGTTTTTTGGGGAGTGCTCGTGGTCTGAGGCAGGGCTGCTCCCTCTCTCCTTATCTGTTCGTTATATGCATGAATGTCCTCTCACACTTGATCAATAAGGCAACAACAGAGCACCGCTTTGGCTATCATCCTCGATGTCATAATCTTCTTCTCACGCACCTCTGTTTTGTAGACGACCTAATGGTTTTTGCTGAGGGTACTAAAAGATCTGTTGAAGGCATTATTCAAATCTTTGATGACTTTGCTCGACTTTCAGGACTGAAGATCAGCCTAGAGAAATCTACACTATATATGGCTGGAATCTCTCCAGGTACGCAGGCGGATATACGATCAACATTCCCTTTTGAGGTTGGCACGCTTCCGGTTCGTTACCTTAGGCTACCGCTCCTCACCAATGCAATGTCCAGGAACGACTATCAGCCTCTCATAGCGAAAATACGACAACGAATAAGCTCTTGGACGGGTCGGTTCTTGTCTTATGGAGGTCGGCTGCAACTCATCAAATCGGTTCTTACCAGTATCACCAACTTCTAGTTCTCTGCCTTTCGGCTGCCAAGTAGTTGTCTGAAGGAGAGTGATAAATTATGCTCAGCTTTTTTATGGAGTGGTCCTGATTTGCAAACGCACAATGCAAAAGTTGCTTGGGACGTCGTCTGTTTGCATTATTGTGAAGGGGGTCTTGGCTTGCGACCTTTGAAGGAGGTTAACACCGTTTGTGGACTTAAGCTTATCTGGAGATTACTCTCTACAAACTCGCTATGGAGCCAGTGGGTGCATACCTACCTAATTCGTCAAACTTCTTTATGGGATATTGGTCGATCAACCCTCCAGGGGTCTTGGATATGGCGTAAATTGCTCAAGTTGAGGGACCTAGCTAAGCAGTTTCACTGCAAAGACATCAAAAATGGGAAATCTACTTCATTTTGGTACGACAGTTGGTCTCCAATGAGACGGTTGCATGATACTTTTGGCAATCAAGGTTTCATTGATCTTGGGATATCCAAACATGAAACTGTTGAATTTGCTATGTTACACCATCGAGCTTAGCAACATAGAGTGGACACTTTAAACGAAGTGGAGAAGCAGATCACTGCTGTCAAAGCTAAGCGCAAACCTAATATAGCTGATGTACATATGTGGAGGCACACATATGGACCTAAGAAAAAATTCTCGACTCGAGACACCTAGCTCCAACTGCGCATGGAAAAACCTGTTCAAAACTGGACAAAAGGGGTGTGGTTTCCTCTGGCAACTCCAAAATTCGCGTTTCTGACATGGCTTGGGATGCTCAACCGGCTCTCCACAGGTGATCGAATGTTGAACTGGAATCAGACGGTTAACACCTCTTGCTCTCTCTGCTCAGTACTTTGGAAACAAGATCCCATCTATTTTTCCAATGCCCCTACTCGCAACAGATTTGGAGTAAGCTCACCTCTGGCTTCCTTGGGGTGCACTCAACCTCTGACTGGGAGCTCATCAAGACCCTCATCTCCGACTCAACACTTGACAAACTCCCCCGTTTGTTACTGCGATGCTCACTTCAGATAGCACTCCACTCCATTTGGCAAGAACGAAATAACCGCAGGCACGGTGAATCCCCTGTTTCTGCCACTCGACTGCATCAACAGATTGATAGAACCATTCGAAACAAGCTTCTACTCATCCAAGGCTCAGGAAATCGTCTGTACGAAGAGGTTCTCCTCCTCTGGTCCACCACTAGAACCTAAAAGTTTTGTATGCTTTCCTATAAGGTTTTATAAAACTAGTTTACACTTGTTGTAAAGAGAAAACGGTTTTTTTGATGAATAAAATTTTACATTCATTCAAAAAAAAAAAAAAAACAAACCACACCACGGGGAAAAAAAAATACATTGGTTCTCTCTTATATAATACACATCTGATCCAGCGGTCAAGTTGTATACAAATTACACACTAAAAACTCCCTAGGCTTTCGATATAATGTTGGTGACCTCTTGCTGGGCTTTATTTCTGCAAACTTACGGTGGGCTTTAAGGCCTTGTAAAAAACTTTTGGTTTGTTTTTAGATTTTTAATACAGGAACCTTTAATATATCACACTCTTGGGAAAAAACAAAAGAAAAAATATATTTGGTCGTCGGAAGCCATGGCTTCTCTTCTCAATCTCAGGCCAACTCCTCCAGTACTCTCTTCTAAGCCACCTCATAAGCTCACTCACTCTCCTCTTCACACCTATATCTCTTTCCCGTTCAAAATCTCAAATACACATAATCAATTTCTCAATTTATGTCGTTCGTCATCAACACCACCACCTTCACAGCAAAAGGCCTCACAGAGGAAGAGAACAAGGTACAGGAAACAGTACCCAGGAGAAAACATTGGGATAACTGAGGAAATGAGATTCGTATCCATGCGGTTACGCAATGCTAGTGGAAAAAAATTGCATCTTTCTGGTGTTAATACTGAAAACGAAGAAGAACACGAAGAAGAAGACGATGATGATGATGTAAAGGGAGAGACTTGGAGGCCAAGCCAAGAGGGATTTCTTAAGTACTTAGTTGATAGCAAGCTTGTCTTCGATACTATTGAACGAATTGTAGACGAATCTGAGAATGTTTCTTGTAAGAAAAACTCTCTCTCTTTTGGCCCTGAGACCTAATTTCAATTTCAAGAGTTGATTACTGTGGACGGCTTTGTGAGTAGGTGATGTTTATGGGTTTTGGCAAATACTTACTTCAGAACAGGATTATGGTTTCACTTTCAACAGGCTTAGGCATGGTATATAAATATGATTATATGGACAGTTATGTCTAGTTACGGTATTGATTTGGGCTTATGGTTTATGATTTGTTAATGATTATGATTTTCATTTGTTAATGATTTGCGTTTAGGATCTGTATCTTTTTTTTTTTTTGGGCTAGATTTTGACCTAATTTCAGTTTCAAGAGTTGAAACTTGCAATTGTCTGAGGCTTGGTAGATTATGTGGAAAGTTTTTTATTTTATTTGATGATGTGATTTGGGTTTATGTGTGTGGGAAAACGTGCAGATGCTTACTTCAGGAGAACAGGATTAGAGAGATGTGAAAGTCTTGAGAAGGATCTACAATGGTTTAGAGGACAAGATTTGGTTATTCCAGAACCAAGTAACACAGGAGTTTCTTATGCAAAGTATTTAAAAGAACTAGCAGGAGAAAGTGCACCTTTGTTTCTTTCTCATTTCTACAGTATCTACTTTTCACACATTGCTGGTGGTCAAGTTATTGTAAACAAGGTTAGTTTCTTTGATAAGTCTTCATGGAGTAACAGAGAAGAGTTTTTTTAACTGGATAAGGTCATATCTAGCATATTTAATTGTAACAGCTAGTTTGATAGAGTTAAAGGTAAGAAATATAAGTTGGATATACTACTAGAGAGTTCGGGTTAAGGGGATTTTTGCAGGGTATGAGAGAGTTGCGATTAGCATGAGAATGACAATGGTGGAATCTGAAAAGATTTCTTCTCTTCTTCATTAGGACTAACTTATAATCACACAAGTATATCAAATAGTACCATCGTAAAGACACCTTGAAATCCTAAATCCATTAGTTTGTTGAAGAACTTGTTAACCGACTAATTAGTTAGGGGAAAACAGTCAGTCAGGCTAACGTGGTCTCAATAGCTGAACTATGTTTTGTCTTTATTTTCAAGATGTATCATAACTGGACGTTCTATATATTTTGTTGGTTATGTTGCATAAACAAATGGAAACATGTTCTGGTTCTTACTTTTGTCAATATCGCATGATTTAGATCTGTCATAATTGCATGGTCACCCTTCTCTATATGCGCAGTTTTCAAATGTAAATGATCAATTGATTCATTTAAGGTATCTGAGAAGCTTCTGGAAGGAAAGAAGATGGAGTTCAATAGGTGGGAAGGGGATGCACAAGACCTACTTAAAGGCGTCCGTGAGAAACTTAACGTGCTTGGGGAGGTGAGACTGTCAACTAAAATTTTAATTCTTCATTCCTTCAATTGCTAAAAAAACCAAGGTTCTCTCAATGCTTTTTGATCTTATATCTGACGTGATGCGTTTGGGAAATGAAGCACTGGACTCGGGACGAGAAAAACAAATGCTTGAAGGAAACAGCAAAGGCATTTAAGTATATGGGGCAGATAATTCGCTTGATGATCTTGTGAAATTCTTGGTTTTAAAGTTACCAGACCTGTGTTCACGATGGTAGTCTAGAATCATTTCAAAAACTTTCATTTGTCAGATTGTCTAATACACCGAAAATCAAATCTCCCCTGGAGATTGCATTGCTCCACTTGGCTTACCGCAGGCATTCTCCCTAATTCATGACAGTGCTAAAATTGAAGCTGATGAACACCAGCTTTGGGTTCTTTGTTGGTCTAAGTCAGCAGTAAAGAAAAATTACCAAATTGCTGTGCGTAAAAATGTAGCCAAAGGTTGTGTCCTTCGTCTGGTAATTCTTGATGAAATATTGTTGTTCTTTAGTTTTAAAATATTTGAATTTGGGGGTTCTGAACACTTATCATTGGTTCTACTTCTCTGAATAATACATTAAACTAGAAATGACTGACGATGGCTATTTTCTTGTCTTAAAATTTAATTTGGTTCAAAAAAATACCCAAATTTAATTTGGTTGGGGTGTATATGGGACCTGGTGCAAATGCATACGAGGTTTTGTCTTTTGTGCTACCAAGTTCCACAAATGATGGCAGCTTATCCTTGACCATTTCCGTCCAATCTGAACACTCACTGTTTGAGAATTTTTTGTACGAGATATGAAAGAGAAAAGCCACCATCGGAGTATAACTCCTCTTCTTCAATGGTGGTTGATGAGTTAAGTTGCAACTAATAACAGTGAGCATGTCGCTCACTTAATTTTTTTTTGTTTGTTTTGACGTGCAGAAGTTTGTTTTGACATGTTTTGCAAATTCCTATAATCTAATTATGTTAAAGTTATGCATTAATAATATCGTGATACTGACACATGTCCAGATTATCACATATGTCTAACTTAATCTAGAAAAAAAAGTTAGAAAAATACTTTGCCAAAATAAAAAAATTAATTTAAAAGTAAAAAGGAAATATTTACCTATCACCGCAAAAGAATATAGGATATGTTTATTATATAAATATGTATATTAAGTTGTATTCCATATCAAATCAAAACCTTAAGTACGATAGAAAATCATGAACAATAAAAAGACAAATAGAAACCATGCAATATCAGAAAACCTTGCTATCAAAAGAAAACGGGATATCATGAGTGATAATTAGATTGCTATGATCGAAAAGACATTTGCAGATGAACCTCATATACGGTTGGATTTAACTATGCTTCATATATAGGTAGACAAACTAAATCAATGTCTAAGTATAATATTTATATAATGCTACATATATATCTTAGACTACTTCCATCTATCTGACTATTTTCAGATCTATGAATAATAGACATTGTATTATTTTAAAATTTTCATTGATTTTTACTGTCTAACATAGTTTACCAAAATACATGGTTCTCAAATTATAACTTCGCAACTTAGATGATGGTAAGGACTTTTATTCTATTTGTCTTATACAATTTTGAATGACGACGTACTATCAGTATTTGTTTTATTCCTTTTTTTTATTATTTTAATTTAATTATGTTGTAGCATTTTTAGATTTTAGTTATATTATTTAGTTAAATTTTTTTATATAAGAAATTCATGATATTTTAAAATAAAATTTTTATATTATTTTGAGTTTATTTTTTATTTTATTTTTCATTTAAAAATATGTAAGATCTTTATTTATTTATTCCTTTCAAAATAAATATTTTAAATTTCTTATGTTGTAGTATTTTTAGGTTTTTTTTTTATTTTAGTTTATATTTTATATCTATAAATTATCTAAGACTCATATATCATCGTGGTTATAATTTTTATTTTTAACTGTTTTTTTATTTCTCAAATTTTATTGGTTTGGTCATAAACTCATTGCAAATGTGTAGATATTTTTTCCTCTGTTTTTCATCCAAAATATTTTTTGAGTAAACAATTTTAGTGGTTAAACAATATGTCACTGCAATTTTAGTGGTGAAAAGAAACAAAAATTGGTGTAATTGGTTTAGAGATACATTTTATAGGTGGTGTTAAGAGCATATTTTAACAATAAAATATTTTAGGGTGTAAGAAAAAATTATTAGTGGTAAAACACAGAGTAATATTTTACGTGGATGCTAATAAGATGACGCTTGATCGGTTGATTGCATATAAAACATTTTGTGAATAAGTTGTTGAACATTTTTTAAATTTGACAATAATAATATTGGTAATGGTTGATGTTTGAAAAAAATTTGGTGGTCGATAATTTAGCTTTAGGTTACTGTAAGAATTGTAATAAGAATTTTAAAATATAAAAATATATATTAGTGAATTAAAGTAAAAACTTCTCTCTAACTAAAAATATTTCTCTATTTCTTTTCAGAAAATATATTTCACTTACAAAAAACTACTTATATATTCTTAAAAATTGAATTTTATTAAATTATTTTAAAACCCGTACATCGTGCGGATCCTAATCAAGTCATATGAAATAATAAATTTACGATAAACAAACAAAATTTGGTTCGTCTTCCTTCACAAACTAAACATAAAATCTATAATGAAATAGAGACATAGCTCTTCAAATGTGGGACTTGAATGAAGAGTTAGATAAGGTCCAAAAAATTTACACAAACAGAAAAAAAAAATGTATAATACACTTAAATAAATCATCATTAATAAGGTGAGATGGGGATTGGTTATCTGATCAATAGGGGTTCCTATGTGGATTCTGAGGAGCAGAACGAGGAGGGTTTAAAAGAGGTTGAAGTGCCTTCACCACGATGCTCATATTTGGTCTGAAATTTGCCTTATATTGCACACAGGGTGCAACCACCGCAGCAAGCTGATCATTATGTCAAATAAAATCAGACTCATGAAATGTTTCAATCGTCATGCATGTAGATGAATGTGGACAGCAATTATCACTTGGTTTCTTTGGCGTTTTGTAAGAAAAGGTAACATCAGAACTGTGGTTTCACTAGTTTGGTTCTAATGTCAGCACTCAGATAAACTAGTCTTCAAAGTTGAAACTTTTATGTTCTTATAAAACAATGAGAGGAAAGCAATTTTGAGATTAATGCCTTGGCAACAGCTCTGGGAGGATAGTCTCCGAGTAGTCTTGCATCAACGCATTGATTCACTTTGTCTTCACTTAGTTTAGGGGTTGCCTTCGACAACACACAATATCTTTAACAATAATTCATTTCTAGGGAACATTTAGAGTCGCAGTAATCAATATACACACACACACAAAACAAAAACAACAGAATTGTGGAAAAATCAATTCCACAAGTAAAGTCAATACTATATCAGAAGATGTAAATTCAAGTTACTATACTCCACAAGTAAATTCAAGTAACACCAACCACTCTAACTAACACTTTCTTTAGAATTGTTCTCTTAGATGTTTGTGTATTACACTACATGTCACTTTCTGAACAGAAACAGACAATGAACTACTACTGCTGTTGATAATTTGTAATCATGGATCACAATTTGATAATTCTGTACTTTATGATTGGATATGCAAATACGAACTAGACTACCTTTGTGGGTTTTCATAAAGAGACATCTATGCTCGTATCAATTACAAAGGCAGAACGGGGTTAGTATCGATACGAATTAGAGATTAACGGGGAAGGGAAATGGATATGATCATGATTAGAAGTCGCCTTTGGAGATTAGCTGGAAGTGTCTAATGTGTCTACCCCCAAGATCATGATATGAGAGGGTTGACAAAGTGAAGAGTAGCATTTAACCTCATCCTTTTCATAAATTGCATTTGTATAACTAGTTTGGCATCAGAGTGTTTGTTGTTGTGATCCTTGTTTAATCTCATAAGTAAACAGTGCCAGTCAAATAAGGTAAGATCGATCCTCTTTTGGGTTTATTTTCAAGACATTCGTTATGGATCCATTGGAGCCTATTAACTTGATTAGGCCTTTGTTTGGTTGGATTAAATCGAAACAAAAAGTCCAATCTTGTTACATGAAATTAACATTTTTGATACCATGGTGATCATTACATTCTTTCATATATTATTATTACAAATGGTGAATAAAATAGGATTTTGTGCAAAAAAAACCCTCCAACTAATTTTTTTTTGCAAGAAAACCCTCCAGGTCTGAAAAATTCAAGTCAATGCCTCCAACTCCAAAGTCACCCGCAATACAGCCCTCCCCCGTATCGATGACGTGGCATCTGTCTAACCCGTTCAAAAACGTAACAGTAGTCAAAACGACGTCAATTCGCGTCTCTTAAAAACAACACAAATTGTAAAAAGCATGTCGTTTTAAAGGATTGAAACGGCACAACACATCAAGTCACTTTTTAAACTCGATATCGTGAAACACAAAATTCAATTTGGGGATTAGGGTTCATCTTTGGTTTCGATTCAGGGAAACGAGAGGGAAATGCTGGGTTAGACGATTAGGGTTCATCGTTTGGTTTGATTTAGGGAAAAGAGAGATGGTTTTGTGAGATCTCTTAGAGAATTAGGGATCTGTTCGATTTCAATTAGGGTTCATCGTCGGGTTTGAAGGGAAACGATTCTGGAAGAAGATTCGAGTCTTGGAGAATCAAAGGAGGGCAACGATGAGGTGAGAATTGATGATTTGGAGAGTTTCAATTGTTATTATCCAATCATTTTTAAGATTTGATATTTGGAAAATTTCTGATTTCTAATTCTTTTTTTTTTAGTTCAGTTTCGATTTGTTTATACATACTGGAGGATATTGGTCAACTGATGACCAATATCTTGGAGGAGAGAGACATACAGTAGGTTTGGTATCAGCTGAATCATTCACCTTAAGTTCGATTATGATGCTTGTGTCGGAACTCCTCGGGTATGAAGACAACATGAAGAAAGTGTCTTGGTTTCCACTAGAAACACCTGGTCAGAAAGAAGATCTTGATAACGATGAAGCATTGAAGAAAGCGGTTCATTATGCAGTCGGATCTGGTGCATTAACCGTATTTATTGTTCGGGAGGATGATCCTTATATAGGTAGGCACATTGATACTAATGCGTTGAGGTACTTGTCAGATGATGAAACATTGGTTGATGATGAAGTTAATGGTGGTAGTGGCTCTGAGTCAGATGATGAAGTTCAGTTTGAAGACATTGTTTACAACGATAGCGATGATGACAGTCCACATGTTGAGGTAGATGAGAGCAAGTATCGAAAGTTTTGTATTGGTGACGAGTACAATATAATTGATTCATTCAAAAGAGCTGTTACTAGATATGCTGTGAAGAAGAGGAGGGACATCAAATATGATAAGTCAGATGGCAAACATGTAGTTGCTATTTGCTCTGGAAAGAAATGCCCGTGGAGGCTTTCAGCAACCATCAACAGCAGTTCTAATAGAGTAGTAATCAGATCGTTACATGATGAGCATAATTGCACTTGGCAAGGGGTCGTGTCCTTGCTAACTAACTCTCGGATTTGCTGATCTCTACATAGAAGAATTCAGACTAAATCCAGAATTCTCAGCAAATCAGTTACAACAGAAGCTTCTTAGACGCAACATAAATGTGCCATGGACAATTTATGAAGACATTTGATGTCGAGCAAGAAGAGTCGTTTGCTAGGCTATTTGATTATGTTGCTGAGCTGAAGAGAAGCAACATTGGATCCACAGTTGAATGTGAGGTAAGAGAAAGTAGGTTTCATAGATTTTATGTGTGCTTTGCTGCTTTAAAAAATGGGTGGAAGAGAGCATGTAGAAAAATTCTCCATCTAGATGGAACATTTATGAAGTGGAGAATGACAGGAATGTTGTTAGTCGCATGTGGAAGAGATCCCAATGATCAGATGTTTCTTGTAGCTTGGGCGATTGTGGATTGTGAGAATACTCCAAATTGGTTGTGGTTCCTTGAACACTTGGTTGATGACTTGGGTTTAGATTCAGGAAATGGATTAACACTAGGTAGTGATCAGCATAAAGGATTGATTGCAGCAGTGAAGGTAGTATTGCCTTATGCTGAACACAGGATGTGTGAAAGGCATGTCTATGCCAATTGGAAGAAGAAGTATACTGGAGCAGAATATGAGGACATGTTCTGGGCTGCTGCAGACTCTTACTATCCACAGCAGTTTGATAGAAAGATGCAAGAGCTGAAAGAGTATGCTCCTGCTGCTTTTAATGACTTGAAGATTTCTCTTTTTTGTCCATGGTCAAGGTATTCTTTATTTCTAGTTATGTTTTTTTCCGTTAATGATTTTGTTGTATTTGAATGCTGACTTGGTGTGTCTCTTGTAGGGCTTATTTTACTGAGTTCTCTAAGTGTGTTGCTGTAGAAAACAATCTTGGAGAGTCATTTAACGCAGTAATCCGGATAGCAAGAACTAAACCGGTTGTTGAGATGCTGGAAGAAATAAGAAAAAAGGTTATGGTGAGCAATGGGAAGAAAAGAGCTGAGGCTGAGAAAACAAAAGGAGAGTACACTCCTAAAGCAATAGCTTTACTAGACCAGCAGATTGATTTGGCAAAGAATTGTAGACCTTTGAGCTGCGGATTGGGGAATTATGAGGTTGGCTACTTTAACTACAAAACTAATATGCGAATTGAAGGTTTTGTGGTGTAGATGAGAGGTGAGATCAAATGCAGTTGCAGAATGTATATGATCAGTGGGATCCCATGTAGCCACATTGTTTCTTGTCTTAGACATGAGAAGAATACTGACCAAGATCCTAAGAAGATGATATCTCCATGGTTCACCGCACAGAAGTTGAAGACTTGTTATGCTGATGGGCTTTGTGGTGTGAATGGAATGAACCTATGGGAGGTGACTACAACAGTCAGGGTCTTGCCGCCTCCTTACAAGAGGCCTGGTGGAAGACCTCCAGGGAAGAAGAGAAAGAGGGAGAAGGTTGAACCAAGGGAAGGGACCAAACTTTCTAAAAGAGGAACCAAAATTGTAAGACTTTCTTATTGTCTAATGTTTTTTTTTTTTGCATTTCTGAATTATGACCTTATTGTTCCCATTTTATGTGCAGCATTGTAGCTTGTGTGGAAAAGAAGGCCACAACAAGCTGAAATGCAAGACTGGACAAATTCCTAAGCCACCAAAAAAACCACCAGGTAGACCAAGAAAGACAGCTACTGCTAAAACACCATTTGCATCAACCTCTACTTCTGAACTTGAGGATCTTCCAAGCCTCTCATCTGCTCTCCCCAAAAAACGTTCTGGAAGACCTCGGAAAAGTCAGCCTTATGGTGCATCATCATCACAACCACCTGCTAACACACTGTTTGAATCAGCCTCAACTTCTGAACTTGGTTTAGAAAGGTCAGCCCAAGAAGATCTTCCAAGCCTTTCATCTGCTCTTCCAAAAAGACGTCCAGGAAGACCTCGGAAAAGTCAGCATGATGATGCATCATCTTCACAACCAACTCCTAAGAGACTTCCTATGTATGACACAGGGCCCATGTATCTACCAATAGTGAGTCCTTCTAAGCCTTTTCGTTTGTCGATTCTTATTATGTATGGTGTGTTGGTAAAAAAACTAAAGTTGTGTTGTGATTGTGCAGGAATGTTATGGTGTATTCACCAGTCATGTAACTGGTGACGACTATATTCAGGTAGGGAGGTCTGTGACTGATGCACGAGACAACACTATACTACCAAGCAGTCTGTATCAAGCTAGTGAACGCAAGAAAATGGAGGTTTCACGTGGACGTGGAAAGAAGAACTGAGTGAAAGCATCGTGTGTGTGTTTTAAGCATTGTGTGTTTTGAATCTTATGAGTTGATTTCTGTTTGACAATCCTTTTCTTTTGTGTGTTTTAACCATCGTCCGTTTTAAACTTATTTTTATTTCACAAAAACCATTGTGTTTGTTATCTTGTTAAAAACACAAGACCATTCGAAATTCTCATTGTTAAAGACCAAAATACATGTCCAAACCACTTAACACATACTAACACACACGTCTAGACCAACAAAATACAGAAACAGAACCATACACTTAAACTACTTGAAGAGCCTTTCAAAAACAATCAAAATAGAAGGATAACAAACAATCCGCAATTACTTATTCTTCTACTAAAATAAATAGATTATCATTGCAAGCCAAACACAAGCCGCAACAAACACATTCTTCAACTCCATAGTTATTCCATCACTTTTATTTGCAATCAACACCTTAAGGCTATCCAACTTCATCTGATTTTCAAATTGGAGATCATGGAGGTGAGCAATCTCGTCTCTATGGACCTGAAGCATTTCACGCATTTGATTCAAGCCATGAGTTTCTTGTCTCAATGAGCTTAGTTCTTCCATCATAGCTACATCCCACCATTTCCAAATATGACATTCTCCATCCTACACATAAATATTTAAACCATAATTCAAATAAAATTTACCTAGAATTCAACATGTATCACAATAATTCAACCATTGTCACAAAATATAACCAAATTACAGAAAAACTTACATCTCTATTTTGACATGTGTAGAAGAGCCTTCCCAGGTTTGTCCTTGTAAAAGAAGGTTCAAGCCTTGGCCTTTCACCACAATAACAAATTGTAGGAATCCCATATTCAGCATCTTCGTATTCAACTTGAGTCGTGTTTGATAAAGAGTGTGAATCAGACATTATGAACGAGAAGAAATCAAGGAGGAAACAAAAGGCTGAACTTTGAACTCCTAATTTAATAGAATTCTCAACCCTAATCGAAATCTATAACCTAAATCTCTTCCCAAATGTAACCCAAGGATGAACCCTAATCTCCAAATCGAATTTTATGTTACACGATCTTGTTTTTGAGACTTTAAAACGACAAAGGACTTTGTGTCGTTTTTAAGAGACGCGAAATGACGTCGTTTTGACTACTGTTACGTTTTTAAACGGGTTAGATGGATGCCACGTCATCGATACGGGGGAGGGCTGTATTGCGGGTGACTTTGGAGTTAGAGGCATTGACTTGCATTTTTCATACCTGGAGGGTTTTCTTGCAAAAAAAAATTGATAGGAGGGTTTTTTTGCACAAAACCCATAAAATACATGATTATCCATATATATATATATTGGATAAGTATTATAATCTTATTTAGAATAAACGGAACAAAAGATAGGGAATATCAGTTTCATTTAAAGTTTCTTAAACACACTTAGTTTGTATAAAGAATATCTCTCGTTATTGAATGTTTAGAAAATCTCTCAAAACTAAACAACTCACAAACTCTCTTTGTGTTTTCGATATCGTTTGATACAACCCATCAAACGTATTTATAGGGAACTCGACTTAGTTCCTATTCCTATTTTGATAATGGAAAAACTACTCTTTTCCTAATCCTAAATAGAACTTTTCCTTTTCTCTTAACCCAACTTGGTTAAGGAAATCTTAGGCTGAATATTTTAGAAGCTTACCCAACAATCACCCCCTTAAGCTTCGAGTCCTTCTTCGAGAGGTCTTGAACGCTGTTCAAACTCCTCATCGTCTTGAATTGAATCCTTGCTAGGGCTTTTGTTAGTATGTCTGCACACTGATCTTCTCCTGGTACAAACTCCACTTCGATTTGCTCATTTTCAACACACTCTCGGATGAAGTGATAACGCTTGTTGATGTGTTTGCTTCTTCCGTGGAAAACATAATTCTTAGTGAGCTCTATGGCTGACTTGTTGTCGATGTATATGGTTGTCTTCTCACAGTTCTGTCCCATAAGCTCACTCATCAAGTCTTGTAGCCATATAGCTTGTTTCGCTGCTTCTGTTGCGGCCATGAACTCGGCTTCGCAGCTAGACAATGCGACTGTCCTCAGCTTCTGTGAACACCATGTAATTGGTGTTTCTCCAAGATAGAACACATAAACAGCCGTGCTCTTCCCATCATTAAGATCCGTGTTATCACTGTAGCCAACTATCGTTTGTGAGCCTCCACGCTTGAATACGAGACCATACGATAGTGTTCCTTGCAAATATCTCAAAATTTGCTTCAATTCTGCCACATGTGACTCTCTTGGATTTTGCATGTATCTACTCACTACTCCAACTGAGAAAGCGAGATCTGGTCTTATGTGTAGGATATACCTTAAGCAGCCAATCGTCCGGCGGTACATAGTAGCGTCTTTTACCGGTTCTCCTTGTGTCTTAGACAATTTTAATCCAAACTCCATCGGAATATGTGTCAGATTACATTGATCTAAGCCTGCTTCTTTAAGAATCCTTCGTGCATATGCTTCTTATTTCAACTCGATGCCATCCTTTCCTTGATGTACTTCAATGCCAAGGTAGTAGGTGAGTAGTCCTAAGTCTGACATCTCGAACTTGGACTCCATACTAGCTTTGGACTCTTGAATCACTCCAAATGAGTTCCATGTGACAAAAAGGTCGTCAATGTATACAACTACAAGAAGGAACTTCTCCCTGTCTGCCTTTCGATACACTGCACTCTCCTTGTAGCACTTCTTGAAGATCAAACATCTCAAGATTTGATCAAGCTTTGTGTTCCACGCTCGTGGAGCTTGTCTTAACCCATATAAAGCTTTGGAAAGTTTAAAAACCTTATGTTCTTCTCCCTTCTTTTCAAAGCCCTCTGGTTGAGACACATAGAAGTCTTCGTTTAGCTTAACTCAAACCGCACAAAACCGACCATGCATCGACCGATGCACATCCCAAATCGGGATTCCGGTTCGCGGATGTTACAGATTTACTATAATTCATGTTAGGTAGATCTGAATCGTCTGTTGTATCTCACTGTTACAGGAAGAATGCAGTTAATCTTCGGTCGAATGTAATATTTGATACTTTATGATGGTTTTCTGAGTTGAATCGATTATCTTATTATGTGTACTTGAAGTTGTTGTAATGATACTTCATGTCGTGTTCTGTTTGCAGAAACTAGATTCAAGCTTCTTGTTCGGTCGTACCTTGATTTTATTTGTGTAAGATATTATTTCTAGCTTTTTTTGTTTGTCAGTTTGTTGTTGATGTGGTGTATGTGAGTATCTGATCATTAAAGTTTTTATCATTATTGTACGTATAATTGGTGTTGGAGCTTGGGTAGTATTGGTGTAAAATAAACAAGGCATGGGTTTGATTTCCAAGGTATCTGTCTAATTTTGATCAGTTATTTTCATACATGGATTCATTTATAATGTGATTGTAAATTATGCAATTTAATTAACTTATACAGAAATAACCTTGAAACGACCACACCCGGATTCCAACTCCTTGGACAGGTTCCATGGAAAACAATCTCACTGGAATCCCATAGTTCCAACGAGACAACCGACGTAAAAATCGCTTCTTACAAAAACTTCCACCAAGATAGGCAGATCCAACTAACCCATACTCCGCATCCACAAGACACAATCATACAAACGTACTTCAGCTCCCCAAGCACGTATCAGAGTCATTCGGCATCCTACTGGAAAACCACTTGACTCCACCTTCCGAGAAAGCTTTGCTTATTCACGTATCACCCAACACCACATCATCTAGTTACTGAGTCGCACAACCAACCATCCCTAACGATCGAGTAATAAGAGAGGTAGGCTGGAATACTTTATTCCGTCCAGCCACAGAAACACTTCTCCGATGAACCCATCGATTCACCGTCCTAGCTTTAACTTGGTCCTACAACCAACATGACCTTTCTCCATAAGCTTACAGAGATTTCAGCTCAAACCGAGCTCATTGGTTCAACCAACAACACACCTTAACACAATTAAATCCATACAAAAGCTCCATATAAAAACTCGAATAATTCACAAAATAACTGTTCAAATCGCAACTTCACCGTTGGATAAGGAGCCTGTACTATGAAGAATCTCTCCACCAAATTTCGTATCGAACAGACTAGTTTTTCTCCTCCAAACGACGCCTAGAAAGAACCATCTCAGAACAGTTTCTAGTATTCATACTTAACCCATATTTCACAGTTTCCAGCAATTACTTGGCCAGGAAGCAACGCACATAAATTTTCGAGATTAACTCTAAATGATGCTTCCTTAACTTCTATCGACTATTGGCTTGATGAAGATTACACAAATATCATCTGATTCCCAGACAAATGTCAGATACAGCGCCAGCTAACGAGCTTCCAAAGTCGACTACTCCAAAATGCCTTTATCTCCAACCTTCTTTCACTTTCTTTCTCTTCTTCACCTCTGTTCACTCCACCTCTGTTCTCCCACCACTAATGGAGCTACCCACAGCCACGAAATGACCAACCAAATCCATCAATGGTTCTCACCGTCTCTGAAACGTCACTTCTCTCTCCTCTTCCTCTTTCCTCGCTTTCCGATAGCAATATGTACAACCATAACTCAGTGACACTGTACCATATCAACCACAGTTATTGACGTGACCCTGATTCGATGGAATACAAAACTAAACCAACCAAAGAAACCATCAACGCTACACATCAACGACTCACCTCTTCTCGATTACATAATCACTTTAATAACCCGTCCTGAAGCTCAATCCAATAAACAAATCAACGCAACCAAGAAAATACGATCCTGTTCACATGACCACCAAACTCATAAATCAACGACTCACATAACACAACAACATACAAGAGAGTAAAGGGGTAGCCGAGACCTTCTCAACAACACCGGTTTGCCCTCCGGTGAAGAGGTGACACGTTAAGGCACAACAAGAATCTCGTGGTTCACAAACGGCGGCAACCAACACGAACAACATAACATGGTTCCATCCCGACATAGAAGATCTAAGACCTGTGGCAAAACATCATCTAAAAAAAAAATATGGTATCAGAATTTAGAAATGAAAATTTTGAAATAATAAATTTACGATAAACAAACAAAATTTGGTTGTCTTCCTTCACAAACTAAACATAATTAAAATCTATAATGAAATAGAGACATAGCTCTTCAAATGTGGGATTTGAATGAAGAGTTAATGAGATAAGGTCCAAGAAATTTACACAAACAGAAGAAAAAAAAAATGTATAATACACTTAAATAAATCATCATTAATAAGGTGAGATGGGGATTGGATATCTGATCAATAGGGGTTCCTATGTGGAGTCTGAGGAGCAGAACGAGGAGGGTTTAAAAGAGGTTGAAGTGCCTTCACCACGATGTTCATGTTTGGTCTGAAATTTGCCTCATATTGCACACAGGGTGCAGCCACCGCAGCAAGCTGATCATTATGTCGCACTAAATGTCAAATAAAATCAGACTCATGAAATTTTTCAATCGTCATGCATGTAGATGAATGTGGACAGCAATTATCACTTGGTTTCTTTGGCGTTTTGCAAGAAAAGGTAACATCAGAACTGTGATTTCACTAGTTTGGTTCTAATTTCAGCACTCAGATAAACTAGTCTTCAAAGTTGAAACTTTTATGTTCTTACAAAACAATGAGAGGAAAGCAATTTTGAGATTAATGCCCTGGCAACAGCTTTGGGAGGATAGTCTCCGAGTAGTCTTGCATCAACGCATTGATTCACTTTGTCTTCACTTAGTTTAGGGGTTGCCTGCGACAACACACAATATCTTTAACAATAATTCATTTCTAGGGAACATTCAGAGTCGCAGTAATCAATATACACACACACACACACAAAACAAAAACAACAGAATTGTGGAAAAATCAATTCCACAAGTAAAGTCAATACTATATTAGACAATGAACTACTACTGTTGTTGATAATTTGTAATCATGGATCACAATTTGATAATTCTGTACTTTCTGATTGGATATGCAAATCGAACTAGGCTACCTTTGTGGGTTTTCATAAAGAGACATCTATGCTCGTATCAATTACAAAGACAGAACGGGGTTATTATCGATATGTATTAGAGATTAACGGGGAAGGGAAATGGATATGATCATGATTAGAAGTCGCCTTTGGAGATTAGCTGGAAGTGTCTAAAGTGTCTACCCCCAAGATCATGATATGAGAGGGTTGACAAAGTGAAGATTAGCATTTAACCTCATCCTTTCATAAATTACATTTGTATAACTAGTTTGGCATCAGAGTGTTTGTCGTTGTGATCCTTGTTTAATCTCGTAAGTAAACAATGCCAGTCAAATAAGGTAAGATCGATCCTCTTTTGGGTTTATTTTCAAGACATTCGTTATGGATCCATTGGAGCCTATTAACTTGATTAGGCCTTTGTTTGGTTGGATTAAATCGAAACAAAAAGTCTTGTTACATGAATTGAACATTTTTGATACCATGATGATCAAAACTTGATTATTACATTCTTTCATATATTATTATTACAAATGGTGAATAAAATACATGATTATGCATATATATATATATATATATGGATAAGTATTATAATCTTATTTAGAATAAACAGAACAGAAGATAGGGAATATCAGTTTCATTTTCATAATTTGGAACCTGAGGATGAGGATGAGGATGATGAATGGTCGAATTTACAAGCCGGACCGGATTTGCAAAGGCCGAAGCGACTGAAATCTGGGCAAATAGCTTGATTAGGTCTTAATGGTAAGCCTTTGTTATTGAGGGCCAGTCCAGGCTCTATCGGGGTTTTATTCATGGGGTGATGGTATTTGCATTCTTTCAGATCACAGTTTCCTGTTAGAAGATAATTGCCGCATTCAGGTATGCCTGGACGTGTTGGCATTTTTTTGTCAGACATATTTTCTCTTCTCTTATTAGACTTGGTATTGTTTGCATATACTTGATTATGTTCTACGTGTATATATATACATTAGAAGAAGATATCTAGCATTAAATACTCAAATGACATGTTTTGAAGAAATATATCATCATTAACATTTATTGTATTTAGTTATAATTGTAATTGTTTTTTTTAGTGATTAGATTTACCATTAGATATATGCATTTAATTATATAATATTTTTTTTAACTACATGTGACATAAGTCATTATATTTCATGAGTTATAAAGCTTTTTCAGAGAGGATACACCATCATATTTTATAAATTAGATACAGAAGTTATTATGCATACAAAAGTCAATTCTATATAATAATTACAATCTCTAAAAAATAATTATTACAGTTGCATCTTTTTCTAATAATTTTCATTAATTATAATTTTCTGTTTTAATTGTTAAAATATATTAAACAAATTGTTACAACTGTTTAATTAACCATTTTAATTACTTTTTGGTATATATATACCGTTACAACTTTTACCTAATTTGATAAATCATCGCAAACTTTAGATTTGTTTGGTAAATTTATGAAAAGCTACCAAAATATATTTTAGTAATTACCTCTTTATGATAGCTTTTCATAAAAAAATCAATATTTAGTTACTAATATATATTTAATGAATCATTGTATCCAACACTGCAACATTTGATTTACACTACATGAAATGATGGTTTTAATAGCAGTATTTAATAGCGGATTTTTTGGTTTTGCTATAGTTGAATTTCTTAAAAAGTAACATAGCGTTTCCATAATTTGAAACCCTATGGTAGGATGAGCGGGAATACATTTCGATCTGGTGCTTAGATTTTGGTTATATAATTGCATAGTTTAAAGTGAAAACGCTATTGTAGGGGAAACCGGGAAAATGAAAATTGCATTGCCACCAAAAATTTTATTAAGTAAAAAAAAATGTAAAAAAACAGAGAAAAAAAGAAGTAAAGAAAAAAACTAGGTCTTACAGTCATCACTTCTCTCGTTCTTCTCTTTTTCTTCTTTCTGAAACTCCGCCGAAACCATCTCTGAATTTCAAACTGTTTTTCACTTTGGATCCAATTTGCTTCTATGATCTTTCAGTTTCATTCTTCCACTACAAGAATATTGAGCTTCAGTAGCGTCTGAATATTGAGCTTCAGTAGCGTCTGAATATTGAGTTTCATTCTTCCACTACAAGAATGCAGTTAATCGTCGGTCGAATGTAATATTTGATACTTTATGATGTTTATCTGAGTTGAATCAATTATCTTATTATGTGTACTTGAAGTTGTTGTAATGATACTTCATGTTGTGTTCTGTTTGCAGAAACTAGATTCAAGCTTCTTGTTCGGTCGTACCTTGATTTTATTTGTGTAAGATATTATTTCTAGCTTTTTTTGTTTGTCATTTTGTTGTTGATGTGGTGTATGTGAGTATCTGATCATTAAAGTTTTTATCACAATTGTACGTATAATTGGTGTTGGAGCTTGGGTAGTATTGGTGTAAAATGGACAAGGCATGGGTTTGACTTCCAAGGTATCTGTCTAATTCTGATATGTTATTTTCATACATGGATTCATTTATAATGTGATTGTAAATTGTGCAATTTAATTAACTTATACATAAATAACCTTGAAACGACCTCACCGGATTTCAACTCCTAAGCCAGGTTCCATGGAAAACATTCTCACAGGAACCCCATAATTCCGACGAGACAACCAGCATAAAAATCGCTTCTTACAAAAACTTCCACCAATATAGGCAGATCCAACTAACCCATGCTCCGCATCCACAAGACACAATCATACAAACGTACTTCAGCTCCCCAAGCACGTATCATAGTCATTCAACATCCTACTGGAAAACCACTTGACTCCACCTTCCGAGCAAGCTTTGCTTATTCACGTATCACCCAACACCACATTATCTAGTTATTGAGTCGCACAACCAACCATCCCTAATGACCGAGTAACAAGAGAGGTAGGCTGGAATACTTTATTTCGTCCAGCCACAGAAACGCTTCTCCGATGAACCCATCGATTCACCGTCCTAGCTTTAACTTGGTCCTACAAGCACCATGACCTTGCTCCATAAGCTTCCAGAGGTTTCAGCTCAAACCGAGCTCATTGGTTCAACCAACAACACAACTTAACACAATTAAATCCATTCAAAAGCTCAATATAAAAACTCGAATAATTCACAAAATAACCGTTGAAATGGCAACTCCACCGTTGGATAAGGAGCCTGTACTATGACGAATCTCTCCACCAAATTTCATATCCATCAGACTAGTTTTGCTCCTCCAAACGACGCCTAGAAAGAACCATCTCAGAACAGTTTCTAGTATTCATACTTAACCCATATTTCACAGTTTCCAGCAATTACTTGGGGAAACAAGGATTTTTCTATCTTAACCTATGAATGAATGGATGATAACAAACAAACAAATTTAGGCTAAGATGATCAAATGTGATGCAAGGTGTTTCAATACCCTTATGATGTTGTAGCATAAAGGATGTCAATCCATAAAGAGTGTGATATGTAAGTAGTCAAGATGTGATCAATGCATTCAAGTTAAGCCAAATATCAAGTTGATTTGTTTCTAACAACCTAATGACAGAAATGAAATGCAGAAGATTAAAGCAACTTAAGACAGTACTAATGCAGAAACTAAGCTACTAAACAAGTGCTATAAACTATGCTAAGCAAGAGAAAACTACTAAAAAATGCAATTGAAGCAAACTGGAATGAAACAGAAGATAAACAAGGAAATAAACTGGCGCTCGAGTATGCACTCGGTCGAGTGCATGGTCGAGTAGGTGGTCGAGTGGGTGGCCGAGTGATGCGTAACAGAAGAACAAAAGCAAAACAAATAACAGAGATGCAAAATAAACGATGACAAATGATTAAATATGAAAGCAGTAACAAACAATGAGCAAATAGGTCCTAGAGATGGGGTTAATTGGTTGGTATCAAGCTAAGCTTACCCAGATTGTTTAACAAACTTCACAAAAGCAAATCCTAGACAGTGATCTCAAAAACTTGCTAATCCACTCTCATGGCAATAACAATCAAGTCTAAATACTCCTAGACCTAGTTCTCACTAGCTAAGATATAAATAAACACGCATTAAGATCCAGATTCATTATTTGTCAAAAACCACCCTAGACAACTAATATCTTAGGCTAGGCATAGTAATCTCCAGTATTAGCATGATCAAGCATCCTAAACATTGGTATGATGCAAGGAAACCTAAGATCTATCCTTAACTTCTCAGAACAAAGATAGCATAGAACCCAGCTAACCCATAAAAGATCTATAAACAATCAAGCTTAAACAATCTAGATAAACATAACTCTTTATCAACCTATCCCATCTCTAAGATCCTAAGCCACTAATCAGATCTAAAAATCATAATGAAGAACACAAACCCATAAATTGTTAAAATAGACATGATCAGATAGATAAGAGAGAGATGAACAATTTAATACAAAGAAGTGAAAGCAAATACTCAATAGATTCAAATTTATGAAGATTACAAATCTATGAAAATCCTAGAAAAGATAAGAGATGATGCAATAAAGTAAAAAAAGCTAAAAATGGCAAAAACTAGGTTATGAGGTGTCTCTAGGGTCTCCAGGGTCTGACTTTTCGGCCACAAGTGGCAGTACTAGTAAAGAGAGAGAAGCCCTAGTTAGCTAGAGGACAAAACAGAGAGTCGGCTGCAAGTGCTCGACCATGTGCTCGGTCGAGTGGTTGGTCTGTCACGTAGCTCGAGTCTTCGATCTGAGATGATATCTGTTCAGTAAAATTTGGATAACTATTGACCTACAACTCCGATTGACTTGAAACCACCAGAATTAGAGATTTAACTCAATATCCTACGACTCTGATGAAGGGTGCTCAAGCTGAATCGTAACGGAAGATCTTCATTTGGATCGATCTTTAAGGAGCTCGTTATGAATCCGACCAAGTACTCGACCGTGTGCCTGCTCGAGTGGTATGGTCGAGTGCCTTCTTTTCCCTTCCTGATACTTCCAATCCTCTTGTTTAGCTCCAGAAACAACACCAAGTCCTTCCTTACCCTTTTAGAGCTCCATAATACCTAGTAATACTCCAAATGCACAAATGTATGGAATGCATGCTTTTAAACATACAAAGTGCATATTTGGACAAAAACGGTTATAAAACCTAAGGAATCACTTCTAGATGATGCCAAATATGAACTAAACAAGGCTTTAAATATGGTAAAATATAGTGACATCACTTGGGCAAGAAGCAACGCACATAACTCTTTGAGATTAACTGTAAATGATGCTTCCTTAACTTCTATCGACTCTTGGCTTGATGTAGATTACGCCAATATCATCTGGCTCCTGAAAAAATGTCAGATACAGCGCCAGCGAGCTTCCAAAGTCGACTACTCCAGACTGCCTTTATCTCCAACCTTCTTTCACTTTCTTTCTCTTCTTCACCTTTGTTCACTCCACCTCTGTTCTCCCACCACTAACGGAGCTACCCACAGCCACGAAATGAGCAACCAAATCCATCAATGGTTCCCACCATCTCTGAAACGTCACTTCTCTCTCCTCTCTCTCTCTCTCTCTCTTCTTCCTCTTTCCTCACTTTCCGATAGCAATATGTACAACCATAACTCAGTGACACTGTATCATATCTACCACAATTATTGACATGACCCTGATTTGATGGAATACAAAACTCAACCAACCGGAGAAACCATCAACGCTACACGTCAACGACTCACCTCTTTACGATTACATAATCACTTTAATAATCGGTCCTAAAGCTCAATCCAATAAACAAATCAACGCAATGAAGAAAATACGATCCTCTTCACATGTCCACCAAACTCACAATTCAACGACTCACATAACACAACAACATACACGAGAGTTAAGGGGTAGCCGATACCTTCTCAACAAGACCGGTTTGCCCTCCGGTGAAGACGTGACACGTTAAGGCACATGTTGTGCACAACGAGAGTCTCGTGGTTCACAAACAGCGGAAACTAACACGAACAACATAATGATACTCCCAAAGTCGAGGATCACTTAGCCGGATTAGAAATGATAGAATCTTGCTACGGTGCAAGGTGCAACGAAGAAGATTTAATGGATTGAGGGGTCGCACAACAGTTGAGGAAGGCTGCTGATATTCTCAACTCCAATTGCTGCTAGATATGACACACTAGTCCAGCAAGAGGAGGCTGTTGCTTGGATATTACACACCAAGAAACAATGAAGTGTTATAGACAAAGAACAAAGAGATAGACTCATAAAATGAAAAGGAAAATTGATTGATGATTCTCAAATGAGTTTACATGTGTTTATATAGGGATATGAGACTTGGTAACAAAGCCAAGTATTAATTATTCTTAAAACTAAAATAAAATATATATAGATAGTTGAATGAAGACCCAACTCTTGATGTTTTCCTTCCTAAGGTTTCATTCCCAAGGTGAGTTGAACTCCATTAAAGTGATTATTTTGGGCTTTCTTGGGCTTGTACTCAAAGTTGGCTGGACTTTATAAGTATCATCCCCAATAGATTTTTCCATGCTCTCTTTGGCCATAAGCTCTTGAATTAGCCCATGAAGTGCATTACTTAGCTTCTTAGCTTTTGTTGTAGTCATTGGTCCTTCAGGTACAAGCAATGGTTCTTCAGCTACAAGTTCCTCTGGTTCAAGCTTAGCTACATTTTCCTTAGGTTCAAGCTCAGCTAAAAGCTCATCCTACTTAGTTCCATCCATGATAACATCATCCTCCTCCTCTTGAAAAGGATTTGTCCTCAAATCTGGATCATCTGCCACAAAAAGAACTAAATCATAAACATTTAAGCTTGAACTCACATTGTACTTACCTTGAAGATAAAGTTGGTATGCATTGTCATTGATCTTTCTTTTGATCTCAAAGGGTCCATCAATTCTAGGCATTAGTTTTGATTTCCTTTCAGCTGGAAACCGTTCTTTCCTCAAGAGAACCAACACTTGGTCTTCGGGTTTGAATACCACCTTGCGCCTTCTTTTGTTAGCTTGTTTTGCATATTGCTTTTTCTTCTCCACAATGTTCATTTTAGCTTTCTCATGGATCTATTTGTCAAGGTCAGCTTTCTTTTTCCCATCCAATCTAGCTCTCTCACTCAAAGTAGAGGGGTTAGATCCAATGGAGATAAAGGATTAAAGCCATAAACGATTTGGAACGGAGAAAACTTAGTTGAAGAATGAACTAATTGATTGTATGCAAACTCAACATGTGGTAAACAATCTTCCCAAGTTTTAATATTCTTTTTGATCAAAGCATGCAAGAGAGAAGAGAAAGGTCTATTGACTACTTCAGTTTGCCCATCAGTTTGCGGATGACAAGTAGTGGAGGATAGCAACTTAGTCCCTAGTTTAGACCAAAGTGTTTTCCAGAAGTAACTCAAAAACATTATATCCGTATCATAAACAATTGACTTAGGTACTCCATGCAAACGAACAATTTCCTTGAAGAACAACTCAACAACATGCAAAGCATTATCAGTTTTGTGAAAAGGTATGAAATGAGCCATTTTTGAAAATCGATCAATGACCACAAAAACTGAATATTTACCAGTCCTAGTTCTAGGCAAACCAAGCATAGAATTCATAGAAATATCATGCCAAAGCTGAGTAGGAATAGGATATTGATACTTACAGTGATGTTGTTGATGGCTCTACAACCAACCCACATGAGCCAACTTCCATCCTTTTTAGGCACAAGTAGGACTGGGACCGCACATGGGCTAATGCTCTCTCTAATATGTCCCTTCTCCATGAGCTCATTAACTTGTCTTTGCAGCTCCAATGTCTCCACGAGATTAGTCCTATAAGCTGGTTGATTTGGAAGTGATGCATCAGGGACGAAGTCAATTTGGTGTTTTATACCTCTTATTGGCGGAAAACCGTTAGGGTTCTCTTATGGAAAGATATCTGAGATTTCCTGCAAAACATCTAGCAAATCACTCGGGAGCTCAGGTGCAAGGTCAGAGAATGCTATTAGTTTTCTTTATACACAAGCAAAAGAAATGGCTGTTGAGAGTACAAAGATTTCCTTACTTGACTCTCTTTGACAAAAGAAGTTAGAGTTCTTACTCAAGTTTTGTTGGTTTAATTTCTTTGTCTCAGCTTTTCTTCAACTGGACCTAGTCTTGATGGACCTCCAACGGAGTTAAAGGAACCAGAGTGATCTTCTTTCCTTTATGCTCAAAGGGATGTCGGTTGGTGTAGCCATCATGTATCGCCCTCATGTCAAACTGCCAAGGTCGTCCTAGAAGGATATGTGTTGATGCAGCATGGGAAGGTGATTTCCTACGCTTCGCGGCAGTTGCGGAAGCATGAGGACAACTATCCTACTCATGATTTGGAGATGGGTGCTGTAGTTTTTGCCCTGAAGATTTGGAGATCTTATCTTTATGGTGCAAAGGTGCAGGAGTTTACAGATCATAAGAGCCTGAAGTATATATTCACTCAGCCCGAGCTGAACTTGAGGCATAGGCGGTGGATGGAGCTGGTGGCGGATTATGATTTGGAGATAGCCTACCACCCTGGTAAGGCTAACTCGGTTGCAAATGCTCTGAGCCGGAAGAGGGTAGCTTCAGCTCATGAGCAGCAGATGGAGTTTCTGGTTGGAGAGATCGGTGCATTGAGATTGTGTGCTGTTTATCAGGAACCGTTGGGTTTGGAGGCGGTTGATAGAGCAGATCTTCTGAGCAGGGTGCGGTTGGCTCAGGAGAAGGATTTGGGGCTGGTGAATGCCTCAAAGGATGTGGATTCGGAGTATCAGGTCTCAGATAATGGTATTATCTTGGTGCACGGTCGGATTTGTGTGCCCAAGTATGAGGAGTTGAGGCAGGAGATTTTGAGATAGACTCATGCGAGCAAGTTTTCTATTCATCCAGGAGCGACTAAGATGTACCGTGATCTCAAGAGGTACTATCACTAGGTCGAGATGAAGAAGGATGTAGCTAGTTGGGTCGCGAGGTGCGATGTGTGTCAGCTAGTGAAGTCTGAGCATCAGGTTCCAGGAGGGTTACTGAAGAGTCTTCCAATTCCAGAGTGGAAGTGGGATATGATTACTATGGACTTCGTGGTGGGTTTGCCAGTGTTCAGGACGTTTGATGCTATTTGGGTCATTGTGGACCGGTTGACTAAGTCGGCACATTTTCTGGCCATTAAGAAGACTGATGGAGCAGCGGTCTTGGCTAAGACGTATGTGAAGGAGATGGTCAGGCTGCATGGGGTGCCAACGAGCATTGTGTCTGATAGAGATTCTAAATTCACTTCGGTGTTCTGGAGAGGGTTTCAGGCAGAGATGGGCACTATAGTGCATATGAGTACAGCTTATCATCCCCAAACAGATGGACAGTCGGAGAGGACGATCCAGACGCTGGAGGATTTGCTGAGGATGTGTGTGTTGGATTTGGGAGGCCATTGGGCAGATCACTTGAGTTTGGTAGAGTTTGCTTACAACAACAGTTATCAGGCGAGTATTAAGATGGCTCCTTATGAGGCTTTGTATGGGAGGTCGTGTCATACACCGTTATGCTGGACTCAGGTGGGGGAGAGGAGCATTTATGGGGCATATTTTGTTCAGGAGACCTCAGAGAAGATTCGGGTTCTCAAGCTGAACATGAAGGAAGCTCAGGATCGGTAGAAACGATCGATGCTCAACTCTCGCTAATGAATGATATCTTGGAGGGCCATATCGACTTGGTTGTCGAGCGTAACAGGCTAGAAGAAGTTAGGGTTGTAATTGAGAACGATGTAAAAGAATGTATTGTTCCTAATATTGATTGGGATAAACTTCATGTTGCTTTTAGTGGTTAACAATATTAAGCATTTCAGCATAATCGTTTCAAATCTTCGAATAGAGTTTTTATTATCTGTCAACATTATTTTATTATTCTATAATCCAAAAATTCGTTAAAACGATAACATAAATTATAGATATTGATCTGTCTGCAAAATAGAAATTTTAAAATATTAAAGTTTTCCAATAAAAATCGAAAATAAACATAAATTAGTGTTGGACTTCAATATTATCCAGAAATATTCATGGTGATATAGTTTCTATATTCATTGAATGAAATATCTACAAAATATTTAACACTTTTAAAAATCATAATTTTCTAAAAAATAAGTGGGAGATCTAATAATATATTTGGTGATTACTGATAAATGTACAAATACCATTTAATTTTATCCAATGATAAATTAATTGAAGTTTTGACAATATCGTAAAATGTAAATATTCCAAAAAAAAATATATGTATTATGTATATATATATATATATTCGTTTAAAACTTTTAAAGTCAAAATCGTACATTTCGTTTTCTTCTTAGATTTTTTTCTTTTGAAATCATGGCTAACCTTCTATCCACTGCTATTAAAAAAGAATCAGGAAGAGAGACTATTTTTACGATGTGGACGATATAAACCCCTTCGTTCATGAGTGGAAAATTAACGTCAAAATTCTGAGAAAGTTTGAGTGCTGTCATCCACTTTTCAAATCAACAGACTTGATTGTAAATGATAAGGTATATTTACAGTATGCATCGCGTTTTGATAAAATTCTATAATTTTATGTTACTTATATGTTTCTTTAATGTAGGGTAAAAAAATTCAAGTGATGATGCGTCCTCCTTATCGTGATATCTTTATAAACGATTTGGAAGAAGGTGAATGGATAATGTTATCAAATTTCTCACTAACCATAGTTGATGGAATTTTAAAGATAACTGATTATCGTTTTATGATACATTGGGGAGACACGACATAGTTTAGAAAAATTCATCCTTTGACTTCAAAGCAGTTTTTTTTTTCTTTTGTATCATTTAATGATATCAAAAGTGGAAATTTAGACCCTGATTGTTGTGTAGGTGAGATGAAAGAAAAAACTAATATTATAAATTTAATTTATATATGATAATTTATCTTCTAATGGAACTTTTATGAGCAGATATTATCGGAAGATTATACACTGTTGGAAATCGTTTTGAAGAAGGTCCACCATACAAAGAATGGAATGAGTTGTTTGTTGTTTTGGAAAATATTGAGTAAGTCATTCTATCGAGTTTGTGAACATCATTCTCATTAATGTCTTTAATTCTAAAAGAAGTTTAATTGTAGGGGTGATCGATTGACATGTTGTTTACCAAAAGACTACGCGAATGACTTCTTTAATAACTGGATTCATTGTGTTTGTGATATCATATGTGTGTTACGCTTTGCCAAAATTGAGAGCAATAAAGGTTCGTATTATTTATTCTATAAAATTATTATTCCTTGGTTTATTAAATATTAAATATGTTAATTAATTATACATTCTTTATGTAGATACATGGATGGCAACAACGGTGCACAATTGTACAATGGTCATGATCAATCCTAAATGTCCTCAAGTCATGCAGATGTTTGATTCCTTTGCCGAAATAGAGAACTGATTTTAAAAATTTTAAAGTGTTATTTGATATAATTTAAATCGCTATGATATTGATCTTGGATTTTAATTTGATATAATTATATTTTAATATATTATAAATTTGGTGATTATCATACATGAATCTTATTTTGAAGTAATTCTCAGAGATAATAGTATTAATAGATTAATTGACATTAAGATTGTTTGAAATTAAAATAAACAATTAGAAACTATACTAAATGACTAATCATAAAATTTATTATAGCATGATTTAATCATCAAATTCTATTATAGTATATAGATATACCAACTAACTAAATACGGTAATTACAAAATTAGTTATAAAGATAATATAAAATTAAAAAATGAAATTGAATCTTTTTAAAAAACAGGTTTTCAATCAAAATCAGAAAAAAAAACATAGACTATACTTAAATTATTCGATTATCCCGAAATGTTTATGGTGATACCATAATTTTGAATGTAAATATCTAAAAAATATTGAATACTTATATAAAAAGGAATTTATTAAAAGATCGGGAAATATATAATATATTTGGTACTTAATGATAATTGTACAATTACCATTTAAGTTTTGCCGATGATAAATATTTGAATTTTGACAATATCTTAAAATGTAAATATTCTAAAAACATATTTTCTGTATTATGTATATATAAATACGTTTAAAAGTCAGAATCGTAAGATTCATTTTAGTCTAGGTATTTCAAACAAAAATATGGCTAACCTTTTATCCAATGCTATAAAAAATAAGATCAGGAAGAGAGACTATTTTTTCGATCTGGACGACCTAAACCACTTCGTTCATAAGTGGAAAATCAACGTAAAAATATTGAGGAAGTTTAAGTGTTGTCATCCTCTTTTCAAATCAACAGACTTGATTGTAGTTGATGAGAAGGTATAATTTTAATTATATAGTGTTTATTTAAATTTATTTTAATCTTTATGTACTTATGTATAACGTTTACGTAGGGTACGAAAATTCATGTACTGATGGGTTCTCCTTATCGTGACATCTTTATAAACGATTTGGAAAAAGGTGAATGGATAATGTTATCAAGTTTCTCATTAAGAAATGTTGATGGCGTTTTTAGGACAACTGACCATCGCTTTAGAATACATTGGAGAGACGTGACATGGTTTAAGAAAATTCCTCCTTTGTCTTCAAATCAATTTTTCTCTTTTGTATCATTCAATGATATTAAAAGTGGATCTTTAGATTCTGATTATTGTGTAGATAAGGATAACGATTTATTATTATATTATAAGTTAAGTTTGAAGTGGTTGACTTCATGATTCTCCTTTCCAGGCTAGACGTGGATGACTCTTCCTCTTCAGAAGTCACCATGGTACCTGAGAATAAAATAAAGATCCTACAAGTAAATAGTTCCAAAAAACACGTAACTAGAAAACAGATCTGGAAAAATATGAAAACGAATCCAAAAATTCCAAAATCAATTTTTAAAAATAATAGACTCAAAGAAGATCCAAATGCAATTGATTTCGTAATTTTTGAACGAGTAAAACATTTTATACAATTTTTGCAAGATGAACAAAAAATCTGGGAAAAACAGAAAGTGACGATTGGAATTTCAAAACCTGGTTGCAAAGTGGCTCTGATACCACATGATAGACTCCTGGATGAGGATCTATTCCCAAGGACACACTTTGCAAGGTCTTGAAGATGGATGAATGAAATGATGAAGATGAATGGGTTGAAGATGCAGCGGAAAGGATAGATGAACGGTGGTGAAGGTGAAGGGGGTTTGAATGCAGCGGATTTAAAGGGGAAACGAAATGTACTTCTAAGAGAGATGGAGATCTCTTAGACTACAGGCTTGAATATATCTTAGATATGACACACTAAGAAATAAACAAGTTGAGAATATACTACACACTTCTCTGATCAAACAAGTAAGAAGAGATGTTTTTGATAAAATGTTTGATGATTAGAAAATGAGAACTACATTGTCTTTATATAGGAGAAGGAGGACGAAGGAGAAGAGGAGAGAGGGGAAGAACATGCACAATGTCGAGCTCATACAAGGTCATGCAAGAGTCCTCACTTATGCAAGCTCATGCACAATGTCTAGAAAATTACAAAAGCATTAAATGCAAAAGAGATAGAGAAAATGGGCCAAGGCTTTGTAATGAGCCTTGGACCACGACTTGGACTGGCAAAGGGGGCTTGAAAGTGTCACTTAGGCCTCATTAAAAACCTTGTCAAGAAAACCCAATGGGACAAAACTTGACAAGGGAAAAAGAGTGCATAAGCAACACTTAACCCTTTACCGAGCACCTTGAGCTGTGAGCATCGTCCAAATGGTTTGAGCCACGTCTTCTTGCTTCTTGTCCAGCTCCTTAATTAGTCCATTGATGGCTTGGTTGAACCTCTTGGATTTTGATCTTGTAAGAGGACCCGTCGGAACGATCAACGCCTCCTCCGATGCTTCCTCCGGTACAAGCTGCTCCTCCAATGATTTCTCTGGTTCAAGCTGATCTTCCAATGCTTTTTCTGGTTCAAGCGGCTCCTTATGTCCATGTCTTTTGGTTGAGCTGTCCATGGTCTCATCAGTAGAGGGCCGCAGGGTTGGGGTTTTTCGTGTTTAGTGTAGTAGGATAGTGAAACTTTGGGTATTTGGGGAGGATATATGTCATCGGACGAGCCGAACCAGTACCACCATTCATAGAACCATCCTGGTATTTTTTTTGAGCAATGAAAGTCGAAGGAGATGAACCAGGAGTGATCATAGGTTCATAAGTAAACGGTATGGAGAAAAGCTTTTTAGTTGTCTAAGTAGGTAAATCTTGGAATATGGAAACCAGGAATGGAGAATTCTATTGTGGTGTGGAGGTTTATAAACCCGAGATCTTGTCTAACATCCGCGAACCAAATTGTGGATTTTGGGGATGGGTGTCGATTGACACCAGGGGTAGTGTCGATCGGCACCAGCAATTTTTGGTTCGACCAGATTGATTTAAATTGTCGATTTGATTCGGTTTGGTTAAAGTGAAATCTTAAAACCAGGGTATTTAAGTGGGATGTCGACCTAGGTCGTGGCTTCAGTGTTGTTTGCCGTTTTTAGAGAGAAACAGAGAGAAAGAGAGCGTTCTGGGGAGATTTTGGAGTTTAGTGCTTTTTCTTACAGATCCTTTTGTGGGATTGAAGATCCAGGGCTAGAGACGTGTTAGGAGGATTTCTTAGGTATTGGATTCGTCAGTTTGGGTCAGAAATTTCCCGCAAAGAGGTGAGTGCATGACCATGGCTCATCTAAGCCTGAGATTTCCTTTTTTCTTGCTTTTTTGTGTTGTTGTGGTGTTTTTTATGGTTGTTATAGGGTTCCTACGGTTTCATATGGCTTTTGGTCGAGTTTTGGACGGATTGGAGGTGATAAGAAGCGAGATTTGAGTCTCGGCTTCGAGCAGATTGCGTCTGCGGATTCAGTGTCGATCGACATCAGTTGGGTGTCAGTCAACACCAAGGGGCAGTATCGATCAACATTGAGGGGCAGTGTCTGTAGCGCCCCCAAACCGTTCTAGAGCCAGCCCCAGCCAGAACAGTCCCGGACGCTACATTAAGAAATATTCACCAACGATCCGGCAGAGGTTCTAAAATACATTCTGACCCTTAGCCAGTCTATCAGTGATATTTCCACCACTTTAGACATCCCTTAGGCTTTTCAACCCTCAAGACATCCAAGTGTTGAGCCAACCCGGACTAGGCCACTTCAGACATAACTCGCTTTCGAATATAAAACCGAATATTATTTAATATTAATATGTCACATGACAAAACTTATAACGTTTGTGGCCAGGCCTATTGCCAAAAAGATCTTACAATAATTTTGAACAAAAGAAACATACTTCTTCTTTTTACAAAAAAGCACAAAATAAATCTACTCCAGGCTCCTATCGAACAGCACGACTCTAGTCCCTCTAGTGGTTACCTGCAAGACAAAATTTTATCATAAGTAATCTTAACAGGGGTCCCTGCAGAAGATTAGATTCCCAACCCCACCCCAAATCACAAGGAATCAATCAATCACCACACAGAACAAGCAATCAAGCAATCAAAGCAAGCATGCGGAAGCAAGCAAAGCAACAAACACACACAAGCAATCAAAGCAACAATGCAAAACTTGAATAAAAAGAAGTTTATTTAAACAAGTTTTACTAGGACCCAGATATTCCGTCTCCCATTCCTCTCCCTTTTTATCTCTGAATACAACCACAAAGGCATGCAACCAGAATAAAAAAAAACCCCAATACACCGTCGTGTATAGCATCGATCAAGGTAGCGAGCCAAGATCGAGCTCCTCGCAACTACATGCAAGACTATTTTAGTTTGCATGTTGAAACGGCTTTCCAGGTAAGGACAGACATATCTACATTCTTAGTGCGCTTATAGCTGCCCGGACCTCCCCGTCACGAACGCCACGCACTAAGACCACTCTAACAATTAAAGTTATAAGTTTATGACCTTAAAGAATCATAAACCTCAACAAACAACATGCAACATGCAACAACACAAAATTCACATGCAACAATCAATCAAACGGATTTCCCATCAACGCTTGAGATTTTACATGGACAACCTCACATGCAACAATCAATCAAGCGGATTTCCCATCAACGCTTGAGATTTTACATGGACAACCTCACTTGCAACAAATCAATCAAGTGGATCTTCCCATCAACACTTGAGATTTTACATGGACAACCTCACATGCAAAAAATCAATCAAGTGGTTTTTCCCATCAACACCTGAGATCTAACAATGGAATTCCTCACATGCAATAGATCCATCAAGCGGATTTTCCCATCAACGCTTAAGATCTACCATGGAACCTCACATGCAACACATCAATCAAGCGGATTTCCCATCAACGCTTGAGATCCAACATGGAATCCCTTAACCCAACATGCAAAACCAAGAATACTAAGAAGAAATCAAGAAGAATGCAACTATATGCACATGCAAATCGATCCTAGCTTGGATCTACCAACACCAAGCTAGATCGATGATATGCTCCCTGAAACTCACAGATTTTTGCAGATCTTCAGCTTCTGCAACCCGATCTTCCCTTTGCTTCAACAACTCTTCCCGCAGATGAAGCAACTCAACTCTCTCTCTTCCACACTTAGAAGAAAATTCACTATTTTCTCTCTACTGTCACTCGCGCAGCCTCTTGGCGTCTCTCTCTCTTTTCTCTTCTCCAAGTGAGAAATGAGGAGCTTAAATAGAGAGTGTGGGCGAGCTCCTTATGCCACACGCAGGGGTGTATGTGTCGCCTCCACATTTAATCTTCAACACTTGGCAAAAGTGAGAGAAGTGAGGTGTCATCACCACATTCATCTCTACATGCGATGAGTGGGAGAGAATATTTCTCCCCACTAACGATTCCCCCACTTAAATAATTCCCCACTAACTCTCTTTAATTAATTATACTTAGTGGGAAAATCCACTAAATAAATTAATTGTTATTTTAATCCCACTAACTCTTTGGGAATTAAAATAACATTTTAACGAGTTCCTTCCCATTTCCCGCAACCTTCCTGGTTCACGGTACCATCTGCATGGTCGTCCCTTCGTCCGTTCCTGTCCTACGCGTACCGCGTACGCCCGTACGCACGCCCACTGGCCAACTGACCGGCATGTCGCACAATCCATTTTCCCTCGGACAAAACTTAGCAGTTCTCTTCTGCTTCCTCTTCTCTTCCCTTTCGAGTCCTTTCCGGGTAAATTCCTTAAGAAAATTGTTATCCCGTAGTGAGGGTCACTACAGTGTCGGTCGACACCAATGGTCAGTGTCGGTCGACACTTGACTGGTGTCGGTCGACACCTCCCTTTTCAGCGAGCAGTGATACTTGTTTCCTTGGTTTGTTGTGTTTGTTTGTAAATTGTTTGACATCCGAATTTAAGTTGCTTGTCTGTATAGCCCAATAGATGGGAGGATTGTCTCGCTGAGTGTTTGTAAAATACTCATGCATCTCAATTTGTGTTTGTGGTGCAGGTAAAGGCAAAGTGTAATCTTGGGATTAAGGAAATGAAAAGGAGGATGTTCTAGTGGCTCGATTGATTGTTGTCTGGCTTCTGTTAGGTTGCTAGAGTTGAGTCCTTAGAATGTTGTTTAGGATTGATGGTTCCTTGATTTATGCTTGTTTGGATTATTTGTTTATTTGGTATAGAATTATTATTAGTTATTTGATTATTGGATATTTGTTTATTGGTATCATCTATATTTATCTGATGTTGTGTGTTTGGGGTTAGGTTGCTAGTGAATATGGGATCACTAGATTATTATTATTATTATTGTTATTATTATTATTATTATTATTATTATTATTATTATTATTATTATTATTATTATTATTATTATTATTATTATTATTATTATTATTATTATTATTATTATTATTATTATTATTATTATTATTATTATTATTATTATTATTATTATTATTATTATTATTATTATTATTATTATTATTATTATTATTATTATTATTATTATTATTATTATTATTATTATTATTATTATTATTATTATTATTATTATAAAAAAACACAGGTCGGATCGTTTTATCTTGGGAATTGCATACTCTGAGGATTTTACAAGTGGAGTAGGAAATGAGATTTGGGTTATTTATGTCGATATGGAGGGAATTTCTACTGACTTTGTGTCTACGAGAATGAATTCGTAAAATATACAGTTTTTGGTAAGGTTATCGGTAAGCTATTGGATATCCTCGTAAAATATGCAGTTGGTGTATGGGTTAGGTCTTTAAGAGATATTTTTTTGGTAAACGAGGTTGTAATAAAGTTTTGGCGTTGTGGTTTAAGGATTACTTTCTGCTTTTATATATTGTATATCAAAATCAAAAACGGATAAAATAGCCTGTCATCTAGCAAATATTTGATAAGAAACTAAGTTTTTAACATCCTTTTGTAAAAATATCTCTTTGGCTCATTTGCAATCAACACGTTGTAAAATCTTTTTGTTTACTAAATCGTCTTGAAATTTGGAAATACAGTTTACTATTGGTAAAACCTTTTTTTAACTGTAGAGTAGTTCTTTTGTGGTCCAAGCCAAACTCCTGAGTGAAAACGAACTATATATTGTTGGATAGACTCTGGCATTTTCTGTTTAAGGCTCCCGTAACCTATTTCTAATGCATCTGTTTCAACTATCATGAATGCATGGTAGTGTAATACCATTTTTATTGATATCATCGACTAGATTAGTATGCATACTCGACCATGGTATGGGGTTCTTTCGTAATCCTTGGAACAATGGTTGTATACTTTTTCGTAGACTGGATAAAAAAATCAAATATGTTATTTAAACAGCCTAAAAAACTTTGTAATTGTGTTTTCTCTTTTATTTCATCTGGAAATTTATTTGAAAATTCGATAGATCTAGATATAGGTATAATAGTAACTTGATGTATGTTATGTCCTAAACATTGTATTTTTCTTTGAAATATTTGCATCTTTTTCGCGGATACTACTAGTCCATGTTTTTTAACTATGTTCAAAAAAGTGTATAGATGTTTAAAGTGTTGATCGATAGATTTTGAAAATATTAAAACATCATCTATGTATACAATAAAAAAGGTGGAGTAAGGGTTGAATATTTTGTTCATAATATTTTGAAATTCGGGTGGTGCGTTTTTTAAACCGAAAGGCATAACATTCCATTCGTAATGCCCAAAAGGCATTGTGAATGGTTTTTTATATTTATCCTTTTCAACAATTTGTATTTGCCAAAATCCACTTTTCATGTCAAATTTAGAGAATATGCAAGAATCATATAATTGTTTTAATAGATCTCATTTGTTTGGTATTGGGTGTGTTATCCATTGTATTATAGTTGATTACTAAGCGTGGTACTCCTCTTTCTTTTTTAGTTTGGTTGTTTACATAGAATGCTGAACAAATCCAAGGAGATTTAGTTTTTCTTATGAAATTTTTATCTAGTAATTTTTGTATTTCTTTTTTGTAATGTTCTAAAAGTTCTTGATTCATTTGAATAGTTCTAGCTTTAGTTGGAATATTTTTTTTATTAAATTTTTTTTTTCGTAGGGTATTTCAACAATATGTTTTTTTCTTTCCCAAAAGGCATTTGGGAGTTCAGAACATACTTGGTTTAGTAGTTCAACTTCTATTTTTTTTTTCTTGTGACTTGTGGGTCACTTAATTGTTGTTTATTTGTTGGTGTTTTATTTCTTGTTGCAAATATTGTATCTGTTTTTGTTTGTCATCAATTAAATTTATATTATCTGTGTGTTCACTAATTGGTTTTATTTATGTTCCTTCTTCCAGAAGACACAGTCAAGGAAGAGTCTAAAGTATCTACCCTCAAGATCATGATAGGAGAGTTTGGCATCAGAGTGTTTGTTGTGATTCTTGTTTAATCTCATAAGTAAACAATGACAGTAAAATAAGGTAAGATCCTCTTTTGTGTTTCTTTTCAAGGCATTGATTATGTATCTATTAGAGATTCTTAACTTGATCAGGCCTTTGTTTGGTTGCATTAAATCGAAACAAAAAGTCTAATCTTGTTACATGAAATGAACATTTTTGATAACCATGGTGATCAACTTGATCATTGCATTCTTTCATATATTATTATTACAAATGGTGAATAAAATATTATAGTATTATTTAGAACAAACTGAACGAAAGATAGGGAATTTCAGTTTCATTTTTCACAATTTGCTACGTGAGGATGAGGAAGAATGGTCGAATTTACAAGTTGGACCGGATTTGCAAAGGCCGAAGCGACTGAAATGTGGACAAATGGCTTTATTAGGTCTTAACGGTAAGCCATTTTCATTGAGAGTCAGTCCAGGCTCTATCGGGGTTATATTCTTGGGCTGATGGTATTTGCCTGGACGTTCTTGCAATTTTTTGTCAGACATATTTTGTTTTCTCTTATTAGACTTGGTATTGTTTGCATATACTTGATTATGTTCTACCTGTATATATAAACATTAAAAGAAGATATCTAGCATTAAATACTCAAACATGTTTTGAAGAAATATATCATCATTAACATTTATTATATTTAGTTATAATTGTAATTTTGTTTTAACTATAATATAATGCTATATTTATATTTATTTATTTGTCATTACTTGATTATTTTTTTAGTAATTAGATTTACCTAATACTTTAGATATATGCATTTAATTATATAAATCTTCTTTAATATGACATAAGTCATTTCATGACTTACATAGATTTTTTTTTTTTTGTCAACAACTATAGAAAATTAGCTAAAAAGGAGTTACATAGCTTTTTCTGAGAGGATACAACATCATATTTTATTAATTAAATACAAAATTTATTATGAATACAAAAGTCAAATCTATATAATAATAATAATCTGGAAAAAATAATTATTACAGTTGCATCTTTTTATAATAAAGTTTTATTAGTTATAATTTTCTATTTTTAATTGTTAAAACATGTTAAACAACTTGTTACAACCATTTAATATAACCATTTTAATTTTTGTTATATATATACCATTACAACTTTTACCCGATTTGATAAATCATTGCAAACTTTAGGTTTGTTTGGTATACGGTTGTCTCTTTATGATAACTTTTCATAATTAATTTCAATATTCAATTACTAAAATATAAATAAGTGAATAATAGAAACCAACCATTGCAACATTTGATTAACTGATAAACCGTTGCAATCTTTTAGGCTTTAGTTTATTGAGAATTTGTTAAAGATACGCTTGATATATCTATTTTCAAAAATACCCTTTTTTATATTTTTATTTATGTTCTCTTTTAATTTTTAATGACCATTTTACTTTTACATGAAAAATATTTTAATCAATAAAATAAAAAATAACAAATTTCCCGCCAAAAAATTTTCGACAGAAACAAAAATTTCCGATTTTTGCGGGGGAAAAAAATTGGCGGGAATTCTTTTTCATTTTTGGCGGGAAATGTTTTTCAATTTTTGGCGAGAAATTTTTTCAATTTTTGCGGGAAAATTTTTTCATGTTTTTAGCGGGAATATTTTCCGATTTTTGTGGAGAAAAAAGTTTGGCGGGAAATTTTTTCGATTTTGCTGACAGTACAGTCTTGTTGTCACTCAAAGAAAGAGTAATTTAGTCATTTTGTACATAAAGAGGGGTAGTTTTGAAAATAGTCAACATGAATGAGTACTTTTAAAAAAGGGCATGAAAAAAAAGGTATTTTTGAAAATGCCCCTAATTTATTTGGCGAACCATTGTAATCTTTGTTTTATTTGATGAACCATTAAAACTTTTGGTTTATTTGATGCAACATTATATATTTTGTACATTACAAAATATTTTTGTCGACATTAATCATAGGTAAAATGGAAAATCTCTATACATAATTATTTTGTGGAAGACTCCCAAATCATCAAAAACACTAAAAATTTGTCTATCTGCGTTAAAACGGGAGGGAACTTTAGTTGATTTATCATACTGATATGCTATTTTCCCACAAGAACTATCATATTAAACTGGATAGATCCCAAACTTTAAGCTCGAACTATTTGTTCCTGGAAAAAAATTATATATCTATTTTCCATCCAATAAAAAAGTTCAATCTCTAAATTTCTTGGAATTAATAGTTCGAGACCTATTAATCCACGTATCTGGGTTTGTTAGTTTATTGTCAGAAAAAAAACTATAACATAATTTATACCACTTGGATACGTGGGTTTTTTTATACGAGGTAGCGGTCGTAATGTTTCAATAGTAAATAATCAAACCCAGATACGTGGATTTTTTTTTTTTTGACAATAAACCTAATATACCACTTGTAACGTCTCGACCGTCACCTCTCAATACACCCCATTTCCGATCACAGTCCATGTGCGCACCTTTCTTAATGGGCCTCACATCCATTCACTAGGCCCGTGAACCCATCCATATACGACGATCGATTTGCTACGTTCGGGAGGCTTTAAAGACTTGTTATTGTTCCTACAAATCACTACATCATTTTTCCTTGTGTTTTGTCCTAACTCGTACAGTTTTGACAGTCACTTCACGGAAGGTCACCCATCCTGGTACTACTCCAGCTCAAGCACACTTAACTCTAGAGTTCTCTCATGACACTTGACCGAAAAGATAAGTGCACTTTGGTGACATATATAGGTGGTCAAATCAATTTTTTAAAACCTCTGCGCAAGTCTCTGAAACTGAGGTGTCACATGAACCTTCTGGAAACAAGCGGATTCATAGCCATACAATCTGGATTTATGAAACTGCAGGTGGAACTAATGGTGGATTTTGGAGAAATTCAGAAAGTCCAATCTCTCTACCTTCACTTTCCTACAAGAACAAGAGTTCCGTTGAACCTTAGGCTCGAGAATAGATGAAATAGTCTTTACGAGAGCTTTCACCTATGTATATAAAGAAGTTAAACTTCAACGGAGATTAGCGTAAATAATTCATATTTCCGTATGGTGATCCCAATTGGAGAACCCCTGGTGCCGAAAGTATCTGTGATTATGCCCAATTATGTGGCACTGGTGGACAATCAAAAAGTACATGATTGATTGTTTCATCTAGACATCCCCATCTAGTACATCCTAAGTCACAATTTATATTCATTTTCGTTAAGTTTGTTGACCCAACACACATCTTTTAGTAACTTAATACATAAAATGTAGTCGGAAGCCGGAACGATATGGTCAGCCAACCTAACTTAAAATGTAGTCCGAAGCCAGATAGGCAGATACGATCAATCAATGAACTGTGTGATCCAAGCCTATTTATTTAAACCTAAGAATTTTATAATATAGATTTCGAGGCCAATTAAGATTAAATGAAAAGGATTTTGAGAAGTCTAAAGTCAATAACCTTAAACTCACTTCTTCATTCTAACTTCATTTGTTCTATATACTCGGAGAAGAAGTAGAAGTAATCTGAAGTTTAATCAAAACCATTTGCTGTTAAGCTCTAAAAAGAAGAGGATGATGAGAACGCAATTAGCGAATCTGTCACTTCCCGATGATTTGTTTTTGACCTGCATCGCATGCGTCTCGAGATTGTACTACCCGACTCTTTTCTCTATGTGTGCTTACGGTTCCCTCTGGACACTAGCCCTCCCTGCTACACTCTCTGTCGTATAGCTGACCGATTGAAGAAGAAGAAGAATTCAAGTGACAATCTTTTGGTCCCAATCCCAATCTGATCATCTCCCAATTCACCTCCTCTGTAATTGCATTAATCGAATCATCTCTGTTGGTTCGAATATCTAAAAAATTGGTGGGGATGTGCCCTCCTCTTCTAGAATCTCTTTCTTGGATTGTAAGTCAAATACATGGCACGAGGCTCCAAGCATGTGTTGGATTAAGCTTGAAGAAGACTTGAAGACTTGGTTTGTCCTAAACCTATTCGGAGTAGGATTCCTAGAGAGATTAGGATTGGTGGATGTTTAGGAGTTATCTCTCTAGGAATCCTACTCCGAATAGGTTTAGGACAAACCAAGTCTTCAAGTCTTCTTCAAGCTTAAAGGAGTCCTATCGGGCTACACTAGTCTAATTCGGAGCTCCTATCTCCGTACCCAGGTCACCCGGCCTAGAAAACTCGCTTAGACAAGAATATCAAATAGGATTAGGATTAGACGGTTTTGGTTTTATATATAAAGAGATGCAAGTGTTGCATAGAACAGAAGAGATTTGTGTGAGAGATTTGAGAGAGATTGAGAGCTTAAGTTTTGAGAGATTTTTATTAAGCTAATAAAGTGAGTTATACTTTAACAATCTTGTTTCTAAATTAAACAATCACAAACTATATTTGGTATCAGAGCGACAGGTGCAAGGTAATTGAAAAACACAATGGGTGATGAAACATGTGCTATTGTCGTAGCACAAACAAAAGAAAGAGGAGGAACTTCTCCCATCACATGACCCATGCTAACTCCCACAAACTATACAGTTTGGGCCATGAAGATGAAGCTTATTCTTCGAGTTCACAAAGTTTGGGCAGCTATTGAAGAAGACACCATCGAAGAAGAGAAAAGAGACATGGTTATACCATTGTTATCAAGTCAATTCCAGAAGCATTGATTTTGCAGGTAGGACAACTTGATACAGCTAAGAAAGTATGGAACGCTATTAGAACAAGACATGTGGGAGCTGAACGAGTGCGAGAATCAAGATTACGGACACTAATGACCAACTTTGACCATCTGAATATGAAAGACTCAGAGTCTATCGATGAGTTTGTTGGGAGAATATCTGAAATCTCTTCTAAATCTGCTTCCTTATGAACATTTATTGAAGAAGCTAAATTGGTCAAGAAGTTCCTTAAGTGTCTTCCTCGGAGAAAATACATACACATAGTTGCTTCTTGAGAACAAGTATTGGATCTTAATACTACAGGTTTCGAAGACATTGTTGGACGTCTCAAAACCTATGAAGAAAGAATCTTTGGAGAAGAAGATGAGCTACAAGAGACACAAGAAGAACATAACAAACTATTGTATGTTAAACATGATGGACAAGCCAATTGGTCTAATCGAGATGAATACAATGGAAATTACAGAGGAAGAGGAAGAGGGGGCAGATTTAACAATCGAGGCAGAGGTCGTGGACATTACGGAGGAAGAATGCCTCGCAGATCACATGTTTTGGATGTGATAAAGTTGGTCATTATGCTAGTAGTTTTCGAGATCGTCTTTTAAAGTTAGTGGATGAACTTATGTTGCATGAAGTTGTGTTCCTTAACGAGAAACATTGTGTACCAAGCAAATTCGAAACAAATATTGATGGTGAGAATGTTTGGTACCTCGAAAATTGAGCTAGCAATCATATGACTAGAGACATAAGATATTTTGACACTCTTGACTCAAGTAATTACTCGGAAGGTAAGATTTGGAGATGATTCACGCGTTGACATTAACGGAAAAGGGACTATTGCTTTCATTGATCTCTATGGAAAACCAAGGAAGATGACAAATGTATACTACATTCCTGGTTTAAAGAGAAATATTGTTAGGAGGGTTATTGGTTTGAGAGTTAAATAGAATTTTAAAGACTTTAAAAGTTATGTAAAATATGTTGTTATTCAATCAAGACGTTTTAAAACTCTTTTAAAATTTGGTGTTATTATTTGTGGATTTGTAAAAAGTTATCTAAAATCTTCATAAATCTATCTAGTGTTATTGGATTAAGAGTTTTATAAAGTCATTAAAAGTTTTATGTTATTCAAGTAAAACAAAAGAATTTTGGATTGTGAATGAATTCAATTATTATGTTATTGGTTTAGGATTTTATATCATTTTCTTCATAGAAAAATTCATGAGAACACTATCATCAAATAGAGAGATTTGTGAATCATAGTCCAAGACTTTTGTTTTTCTTTTGTTGAAAATGAAAACGTGGGTCTTTTGGGATATATATTCATAACTTGCTCTGTCCTCATCTCTTTGATACTTCTCTCAGACTCAACATATCTTTATATCAACTAACCTTTTTGTTACGTATTGGGTAGAGAGAAAATTCGAACAGGTAACCTTTTTGTTACGTATAAATTTCAACTTCATAGCAAACAGAGATAGATTGTTCAGAGGGGCTTAGGGTTCAAGGTGGGTGATTTTGTGATGCTTACAGGGGCTTATACCGTGCACCAGACACTAACACCAGAGGCTGCTTCAGTTTTGAAGCAATCTTTAACCTTAGCAAGAAGGAGAGGCCATTCTCAGGTCACTCCTCTTCACATCGCTTCAACACTTTTAACTTCGTCAAGATCCAATCATTTCTGAAGGGCATGTCTCAAGTCTAATCCTTTCACTTGAATAAGATATATGACTTTGGCAAAGATGATTTTATGGAAGAAGAGATAAGCAAGAGATTTTTTTTTTTCAAAAGCGTTGAATAAACAAGAAAATATTGTGCAATATTTTGTTAGAAAGATTTTACAAAATTTTATGAGAGATTTTACAAGATTAGAAAAAACAAATCAGCAAGATCTTAAAAAACTTTCTAACAATCACCTAGAATCCTTCATTTTATACTTTCCATGATTTTATTTAAAGTCATTAAAATTCTCTTAAAATCCCAAACCAATACCCCCCTCAGTCTCGGTCAAGCTACAGAAGAAGGATGCGACATCAGATTAATGGATGGACACTTGACAATGAAAGATCGTGATGGAAAACTCTTTGCCAAAGAAAGCTCTCCAAATAGGTTGTACAAGGTACTTATGGTGTTGAAAGACAACACTTGTTTGTACTTTGCGGATGCAAATACACCAAACAAGTGGCATGCAAGGATGGGACATGTGAACTTCACAACTTTAAACTCTATGATACAAAGAAAATTAGTCCATGGAGCTCCAAATACCTTTCTTGAGAAGATGATCTGCAGCTCATGTTTACTTGGTAAACACCCTCGGCATGTTTTTCCACAAGGAACCACGTATCGAGCAACAAAGAAACTTGAACTTATACATGGTGATCTCTGTGGACCGATAACACCAGCTACGAGTGCTGGAAACCGATATGTCTTTGTCCTCATAGATGATTTCTCAAGGTATATGTGGACAATTCTATTGAAAGAGAAGGGAGAAGCTTTTCAAAAGTTCAGAAACTTTAAATCGATGGTAGAGAAAGAATCATATAGAAAAATACAAACCTTGAGAACAGACCGAGTAGGAGAATTTGTATCATTTGAGTTCAATAGCTTCTGTAAAGAACATGGCATTAAAAGACACCTCACAGAACCCTACACTCCACAGTAGAACAAAGTAGTGGAGAGACGAAACAGAACATTGATGGAGATGGCGAGAAGCATTCTGAAACACATGTACATGCCAAATTACATGTGGGGAGAAGCGGTAAGACACTCAACCTACTTGCTAAACAGAGTGGTGACTCGAGCTCTTAAATACATGACTCTGTATGAACTGTTTCGAGACAAGAAACCGAGCATAGATCATATACGTGTCTTTGGTTGTATTGGGTATTCAAAGGTTGATCGTCAGCACTTAAAAAAGTTAGACGACAGAACACGCATACTAGTTCATCTCAGAATAGAACCAAGCTCTAAAGCCTATCGTTTGCTTGTTCCACAGACAAAGAAGATTGTTGTGAACAGAGATGTCATCTTCGACGAATCAAAAGGATGGAATTGGAAGGTTGAAGGAAGCATGAGAGACGGTAATGGAAGCTTCGAGTTTATATTTGCTGATTCTGGTAATCATGGACTTCAAGGAAACAATGAAGGTGTTGAGACAGAACAAATACTTGATAATGGAGAAGAACCAGAGATTACAGAAAATAACGAAGTTGAGAGTGCAGATATCAATGAACCTGATCACGCGATACAAACAGATACATGTCCAAATGTTTTAAGGAGATCACAAAGGGAAAAACACATGCCAAAATACTTAGAAGACTATGTTTTACTTGCTGAAGAAGAAGGTGAGATGTTGTTTTTATGTTTAAACAACGAGCCAAGAAACTTTGCAGAAGCAAAAGAGACGAAAGAATGGATACACGCTTGTAAGAAGGAAGTTGGATCAATCGAAAAGCTTAAGACTTGGGATCTTGTTGATTTACCAATTGGAGAAAAACCAATCGGTCTCAAATGGGTGTTCAAACTCAAAAGAAATTCAGATGGGAGCATCAACAAACACAAAGCAAGACATGTTGCAAAGGGTTATGTGCAACAGTATGGTGTGGACTTTGAAGAAGTTTTTTCTCTAGTGGCAAGGATTTAAACAATTAGACTCCTTATTGGTCTTGCAGCTGCACATGGATGGGAAATTCATCATCTCGATGTCAAAACAGCCTTTCTTCATGGAGAACTAAAAGAAAAAGTGTATGTCTCACAACCAAAAGGATTCGAGAAGGCAGGAAGAGAACACAAATTTTACAAACTCAATAAAGTTCTCTATGGATTACGACAAGCACCACAAGCCTGGAACAACAAAAGGAGGTTGGAAGAGATTTGTTGATCATTGGTGTCTATGTCGATGATCTTTTTGTTATGGGGACAAGCGTGGATGTCATTAACGATTTCAAGAAGGAGATGGGATCAAAGTTTGAGATGAGTGACCTTGGAAAATTGACATACTATCTAGGAATTGAGGTTGTTCAGCATCAAGGAGGGATAACACTAAATCAAGCACGCTATGCACAGAAGATTCTTGAAGAAGCTAAGATGGACAAATGTAATCCAGTCCACACACCCACATAACTTGGTTTAAAACTCTCTAAAGCAGTGAATGAAAGAGAGATTGATGCAACGGTGTATAGAAAACATGTAGGATGTCTTCGCTATCTGCTTCACACAAGACCAGACTTGTCTTGCTGTGTGGGAATTCTGAGTAGATACATGCAAAGCCCAAGAGAATCACACGGAGCAGCAATGAAGCAGTGTCTAAGGTACTTAAGGGGAACTAAAACACTTGGCTTGGAATTTAGAAGAACAAAGATACCAAAGCTAATAGGGTTTAGCGACAACATCCATAATGTCGATGAAGATGACGGCAAGAGTACTGCTGGACACATTTTCTATCTAGGAGAGAGTCAGTTACTTGGTCTTCACAAAAGCAGGATGTTGTAGCTCTTTCTTCGTGTGAGGCCGAGTTCATGGCCGGAACAGAGGCTGCAAAACAAGCTATTTGGTTGCAGGAATTGCTTAGTGAAATAACCGGAGCTCCAAGCGAGAAGGTCACAATACGTGTTGATAATCGATCTGCAATTGCTTTGACAAAGAATCCAGTGTTTCATTGTGACACCCTAGTTTCAGAGACTTGCAGAAAGGTTTAAAATAATTGATTTGGCTACCTATGTCACCAAAGTGCACTTATCTATTCAGTCAAGGGTCCTGAGAGAACTCCAGAGTTAAGTGTGCTTGAGCTGGAGTAGTCTCAGGATGGGTGACCTTCCGGGAAGTGACTATCGGAACTGTGCAAGTGAGGACAAAACACAGGGAAAGATCATGTGGGAATTTGTAGGGATGGTAACAAGTCTTTAAAGCCTCCCGGACTAGCAAACCGGTCGTCAGATATGGATGGGCTCACGGGCCTAGTGAGAGACCGTAAGGCCCATTAAGGAAAGTGGGCCCATGTACTGGGATTGGACATGGGGCCCACTGAGAGGTGGCGGTCGGGGCGTTACAAGTGGTATCAGAGCCGAACCCATACGAGTGTGGAGTCGAGTGGGCTCACACCGTAAGGAGGTGACGGTCTTGGTGCGCAACGAGGACGTTGCGATCTGTAAGCGGGGGTGAATTGTGATACCCCGGTTTCAGAGACTTGCAGAGAGGTTTAAAAGAATTGATTTGGCCACCTATGTCACCAAAGTGCACTTATATTTTCGGTCAAGGGTCCTGAGAGAACTCCAGAGTTAAGCGTGCTTGAGCTGGAGTAGTCTCAAGATGGGTGACCTTCCGGGAAGTGACTGTCGGAACTGTGCGAGTGAGAACAAAACACATGGAAAGATCATGTGGGGATTTGTAGGGATGGTAACAAGTCTTTAAAGCCTCCCGGGCGTAGCAAACCGGCCGTCGGATATGGATGGGCTCACGGGCCTAGTGAGAGACCGTGAGGCCCATTAAGGAAAGTGGGCCCATGTACTGGGATTGGACATGGGGCCCACTGAGAGGTGGCAGTCGGAGCGTTACATTTATGGTCGTAGTAAACATATACATAAGCGATATCATTTTATTAGAGAGTGTGTTGAAAAAGGCCAGATTGAGGTTGAGCATGTTCTTGGAGGTGAGCAAAAGGCAAACATATTGACAAAGGCACTTGGAAGAAATAAGTTCAAAGAGATGAGAGATCTCATTGGTGTTTAAGATTGAAGAAAAGTGAGTTCAAGCTTAAAGGGGAGAATGTTGGATTAGACTTGAAGACTTGGTTTGTCCTAAACCTATTTGGAGTTATCTAAACATACATTACCAAATAGGATTAGGATTAGATGGTTTTGGTTTTATATATAAAGAGATGCAAGTGTTGCATAGAACTAGTCCTGTTAACGGAGCGGATATCCGCTTTTTTTGGGATATCCCTATTCGTATCCGTATCTGTTTTATCCGTAATTTATTATTCGTATTCGTATCCGAAGATTTCGGATATCCGTTATCCGGATATCCGTTATCCGGATATCCGTTAAAATTTCGACTATCCGCGAATATCCGCGGATATCCGTAAAAAAAATAAAATTAAAAATATTATGTATTTTAAACTAAAATACAACGTATTTTGGAAAAAAATATTGTATATTCGTATCTAAATACTGGATATCCGTGAAAAAACAAATATCTATTTTAAAATTTAGCATTATCCGTATCCGTATCCGTACATAATAAAGGATGTTTGAAAAAAGCGGATATCCGTTATTCGTTTTTAAAATTTAGCACTATTTGTATTTGTATCCGTATCCGTTTTATTTGCTATTTCACTATCCGTATCTGTATCCGTTCGCCTGGATATCCGTTTTTTTCGGAGCGGATTCAGATACGGATACGGATATCCGCGGGGCTACATAGAACAGAAGAGTTATGTGTGAGAGATTTGAGAGAGATTGAGAGCTTAAGTTTTGAGAGATTTTCTTAAGCTAATAAAGTGAGTTATACTTTAACAATCTTGTTTCTAAATTTAACAATCACAAACTATAGCATGCGTGTGGACCGGAGCTCCTCCTCCTCCACAGTTGGTTGCCAAGACCATAATTCCATGAACTAGGTTAGAGAGTTTTCATCCAAATACTCAAACTTGGAGCTCTGTAACTAGCCCTAGCGCGGAGATACGCAATGAACGTGTAGCTGAACACAAAAGCTTTGGACTTGAAGGAAAAGTCTACCTCTTTGGTGATAAGTCTCACCTCTTTGGTGATAAGTCTCACCTCTTTGATGATAAGGATGGTGCACTGTACAATAGTCTTTGTGTGATAGACAACATCTTGATATTTTGGTTTAACATACGGTTCTATTGGTATGACTATAAGGTAAAATTTTGGAACCGAGTGAAGGGTCTTCAAGTTTTGCCTGAACAATTACGGAATGGATTTGAATGTTTGCCTACTTTCCTCAACCGTGAGGGTTGGCATTGTAAAATGGTTGATTACGGTGGGAAAATGGCGGTTTTGTAGGTTGAGGAGTGTGATGGCTCTCAAGAAAATTTGATTTGGTGGTGTGCGGAGATTATTGAGCTTGAAAGACGCCATGGAGATTAGATTTGGGGCAAGTTTTGAGTGGTTTGATTAGGCCTAGGTTTGATGTTGTTCTTTAAGTCCCCAAATCATGTCGCTTGTTGAATGCGAATGCTCTTTCTGCTACTATTTGATGCGGCTTGGAACAGTTACTGTGGATGCAATTTTCATTGTTTGAGGTTTTTTTTTTTTTTGTGTTTAATTGTTTTGTCACTAGTACGTGAAGTGACCATGATGATTGATTGTTTACTGTTTTTAGCAGATGCGGTTGGTATTTTGTTTACATAGTCCAAAATCTATTCGCAGATATAATTAGAGAACCAGAGTTTTTAATTAACCTCTAGAGAGTTCAATCAAGTTACAACTATCTCTGTATAGACATTCTCAACTGTCTAAACATATCAACAGTACAAATTGTATAAAATACACACACTAGATGTAAGTTGAAATTTTCGAATTATGAGGAAATGCATTTACTCGATTTTGAAAATTGTATCTCTTATTGTTTCATGTGCAAAAAGTAGCAAAACCATAAGGAGAATCATTGAAAACTTACAAACAATCAAACAAAAAGTAAACGGTATATGGGACTGAAAGCTAAAATGGGCAATGTTCTGTAGAGCAACCTTCAATGCAGAGTCCTATGAACGCCAATATCTGCAACATGTTAACCTCAAGTCCTCTCTCTTTGAACTACCGGGCGGTGTGGTTTTGGGGCTATAACGGGAAGAAAAAAAAACTTATGGAGATGTTTCATAAGAAATAGAGTTATAAGTAAAGATGAGACTAGTTACCATTGGGATTGCCTTGCTCATAGAAACATTTGAAAAGAGAGACAGCTTCTTCTGCCATTATTCCTCCTCTGCACTTGTACCCTTTGCCTCCTTGAGCTTCTTCCCTATAAACAACAGAATTCAATTAATAAGGCATCTCTTTATAAGACAGTAGTGTGATCGTAGAACCTACAGAATATCTGACTGCTGAGAACTGCCTAAGTGAAGCGACAAAATGGAACCACATCCCCCAAATTTATCATTCGCACATCCATAATACACTTCTTTTATACCTTCAGTTAAGAGCAGAGCATACCATTTTCACATCAGAAACAAAACAAAACAAAACAAAAAATGTCTAAATTCAGCTTAAGGAATTCATACCAAGAAACGATAAGGCCGATGCACACATTATGCAAGGTTCGCATGTTACGTAAAGAGTGCATTTCGAGAATTTCTCAGCGACTTGTGAAGGTGAGAGTCCATTTTTCTGCCATTGTACGACAAGTTGATCAATTGCTTCCATCTCTGCATGTCTTGTGGCCTGTTCGAACAAAATTGTAACGGTGACAATCATATGTTTCTTGTATTACTCAATAAATAAATTAAGCCAGAGAGAGATAGTGAAAGATAGACTATCTAATATATAACTGAAGAAACTAGCTTATAGCTAGAACAGATAGAAATTTTCAAGCTTAGTTACTTCTGAAAGTTTGAATGATTACATTGCGTGTCTCATTTGTTCGGTTTCTCCCTGAAGCAATGACCTTACCGTCCTCAAGAATAACACATCTGATCCAGACAAACCAGGAGACAAAAAAAAAACACATTAGTTATCTCTTATGTAAAATTGATTGACAAATGGTAAGAAAACACAAATTGGGATGAAGCAAAGGCAAAAATAAGAGACCCCACGGGAACTTCAAGAGCCTCCAGAGCAAGTTTAGCCTGCAATCAAGGGAAATCAACCACCATAACTCTAAAAGAAACAAACTTTTGCAGTATTACAGAACCAATACTAGTGTTATTACCTGGTGCAGAGCAAAGCCCATATAAATATGAGAATCCTCACAATTGTAAATATGAGAATCCTCACAATTGTCCTCTTCTACTGGTGTCATAACTTTAGACTCGGCTTCACCAGAGTGCGTAAGTAACAAAACCTGATTAGCAAAGATTCAAAAAAAGCCTTAATTATAGCTAAATAGAGGATGGTCTCTTTGGCATATCCATTCCAAAGAAACCAAACTCTTTTTTTTATTACTCCCAATGTTCTTAATAAATGTCTACCAAAATCGAAACTAGACAAATACAACACATGTAACAGAGAACTGTTAGGACTAAAACTAATCACATTATGCTCTCAGGGATCGAAAAGAAAACAGCATTTGTGCTTTGAACAGAAAGCCTATAAGCAATGAACAATGAACATAAGAGATTAAGAGTCACCGAGACCAACAAGAAAGGTATGGTTTTGAGACTGTATGTAATAGAACTGGAACTGTGATTAAATCTGGAGGAATCAAAGAATCCAAGGAAAGAAGATACAAAGAAATTATCTAACCAGGAAAAAAACCAAGACAAATTCACCGCAACGAGCAACGGAGCTATCGTCTCTGTTCTGTAGAAAATGACGTTGTTTTGTGGATATTAAACTAATACCCCGAAACGACGTCGTTTACGAAGATCAAAGTTTAACCGTTTTGATGATAAAGGGGTCGTCTGAGTTTTGCCGTTTCCTAGTCGGAGATTCGAGATAAGCACAGTCAACTTGCTTTAGGGTCTGTCTGTAAGGAGAAGGTATGAGTCTCGGATCTCTCGATGATGAACATTAAACTTGCTTTAGGGTTTACAATTTTGGTTTATTCCTGTCCGATTTAGTTTTCGGGTTAAAAGCCAAACCAAACCAAACCGAGAAACCGTTATCCGAACCAAATTTCGAAATTCCGGTTTGGGTAACCCTGATCTGGATTACTCAAAACCCAATTACACTGGAATATTCATGGGATAGAGCCAAAGACTGAATTGTACAAGTCCCAATATATTCACAGTGGATGATGAGTAAGTGATTTGTTTGTCTACAAGTGTCAACACACACACACATCAATTTTATGTTAAACATTATCAATACAGGTCTGCAAGTGACAAATATAGAGTGAAAGAGGAATGGTTCCATCATACAGTAGTTTCACACTTAGACATGTCCCAAGGATTTGCCTTCTTAACACAACAACAACAAAAAACATCAAGCATGTTGTATATAATGCATCACCACATAGCTTCCAAGTTTGGATGACGAAACGACAGGCCAAAATTGACAAAGAAGAGGGAGAAGAAAAAACACATTTGAAAGCCATGAAAAAGGAACCAACTCTTTGAATATGGAGAAGATATATAGCGTTAAGAAAACTCATTCATGCCACTCGATCTTAGATATGTTAGAATGATTCAGTAATTATCCGCAGATAAAATGGTAGAACACAAAGAGGAGAAACAAACTCAAGAAACAGCTAAACTGGCTATGTTGCTCTTACAGGTTTTGGCATTGTGTAACCAAGATCAATCAGCTTTCTAATCAACACTTTCTCAGCTTTTGCCTACACAACACAACACAAACGAGTATTATCTAAATAAAGCTTGTTTCTTTCTCATTTCTATAAGACAATAGCAAAAGCGAAAGAACAAACCTCGAGCAAGGGATTGTTCTTAGGGATGTTGCAAGCCAGTATTATATTGAGTCCAGTCTTCAACACTAGAGAACACACCCAAAAAAAAAACAGAGAATTTATAACAAGAAAGAGAAGGATTTGAAATTGCAATCATCAGATTCTAACCTAATCTACGCGCAATGCCAGATCCAGTGTTATCAGATGATCCACCAAGTACTGAAGTAACACTCACGGTATTGCTCTGCCATAGAAACAAAACCAAAAAAATTCCCAATTTCAGAACACTGAAAACCCTAATTGCCATGAAAATTGCAAATTTTTAGAATCTCACCGGTCGTGTTGAAGCGGCTGCGTACAAATTCCCAAATTTGGCGGAGTTACAACCAAGCCATACATAAATCTACACAAAAATTCCCAAATTAAGCTTTCGTTCCGATGAAGATCGAAGGCGGGAGAATTAGGTTAAAAAAAAGAACAAAGCTAAGTTACTGGCGGGAACCTGTTTCGCGAGACGGATGATCTGGAACTGGATTGTGACATCATCGAAAACTTCAGTGAAGCACGAGACTTTTACACCGTCTCCATCACTGACTACGTCGCCGGAATCTTCGGTCTGGTCGGCGATGTTCACCTGAGCAACAGAGCGAAGAACTTGGTCGTATGCAGTCCCCATTGTCTCTCAAGTCCGAGAGAGAGAAAAAGTCTGGTCCTCTCTTCTTTTGAGAAATAAGCGAACCAAAAATCAATTTCAATTGTTTTCGGTTTAATCCGGTGTTTTACGGTTCAAGACGGTATTAAATAAGTCAAAATAATTCCAAGGGTAAAAGAACGTAAAATCTTCTACTTCTCCTCGTCGTCTCCTTCGTTGCTCTTCTCCGGCTATACGATTTCCTGATCCGAGAGCAATCTCTCACTTCAAAAGCTTGATTTCCTGAATTTGCCGAATCTGATCACTGGTTCGTTTTTTTCTTCTACTTTTTTTGGTTTAGTTAAGCATCAATTGATCTTTCGTGGAGAAAAATAGTTGTCTTCCTTCTTTCGCATGTATACGATTTGGGGTGTCGATACTTCACAATTCCCTGGGAAATCGAAACAGATCTGTGTGCTTTCTATGTGATTAATCGCGTATTAGGTCGTGGGTTTCTAGATTTTTCAACTGTTAATTTCAGATTTCATTGAGAGCAGTTAACGATAATGTTTGTGGTTGCATCGTAACCTTTCTCTTACGGTGGCCATGATGAACAGATTGGCCTTGTTAATGGCTGTACTTAAGATTGGCCTCTAGTTTTTGGGTTTTGAAAGTTGCATTGATCTATTTGGTTCTGTTTCTTCTTGATGGATACTTTTTAGAGGTTTAAAGTTCGTTTTTTTTTTTCTTTATCTGTGTAGATGGATAGTGGAGCGCTCAACATCAAGAAATGGGTAGTGGTGTATCCAGTCTATATTAACTCAAAGAAAACTGTAGCTGAGGGAAGAAGAATCAGTGTGAGTCAAGCATGTGAGAATCCTAATTGCATTGAGATTAGTGATTGTTGCAAGCATTTGAAACTCCCTAGTGCTGTCGAGGTAATCCTCCCCATCCTATTAGATTAATGTGATAATATCGTGTCGTTTTTGATTAGAGGTCTTACGGTATTTCAGATTGACAAAGCGTACCCGCGCGACTTCATGCAAGTAGGTAGAGTAAGAGTGCAGTTGAAAAGAGAGGATGGGACTTTACTCAATCCAGCCATTACTTCAAGTAAGACCTCAGATCTCCACTCGCCGTTGAACATTTGTCTTTTGTGTTTTCTTATAGTGTTTATCCCAGTGATAAATTGAATAGAGCTTGCAGTTTTGTGTATCTGACTAGAAACCAGAAACCAGTTTTCATGGACCTAGAAAGCACCAACATGGAATCTGTTTTATTTTCTTTACTTGCACTTCTTTTGTTGTTAAGATATCTCCTTGTGACACGTGTATGGATGTGTCTAACCTTCCTGTGAATGGTTCCTGATACCAGCCTGCTTATTATCTAAATAGGAGTTGGGTTCTTAACTTTGGTCTCTTACATGAACTTTCGGACATTGTTTTGTGGTCTGCTATTATTTGTGTTTGCTTTGTTTTATCTCATCATATCACCCTGATTCAAACTTCTTCATCGTTCTTCAAATTATATCATCACCAATTTCAACCTTTGTGATCTGGAAGCTTCAGTGATCCCTAAAATTTTCATTTATGCTCAGAATCATTCTTACCAGAATCTCGTATGGATAAACAAGTTGTTATACATTATGTACATATAGATCATCTGCAAATAGTCTTAATTTTTAGACGTTTATGTTTGTTATGGTATTGTTATTGTTACTAGAATATCACCTTATACTAAGTTAATCTGATAATGTTTTTCATTCTTTATCAGTTCATTTGTTATATTTTGAATTTCTTAGGTTGGTATTGTTGCATATGATCACGGCAGATTCAGATGCAGAAATAAGCTATATAGAAAAAGTTTATTTTAAGCACTTTTTGGCTAATTGCAAGACCTATGATGTGTTTGTGTTTGTGTTTGCATTGATACTGTTGCATCCAAATAGTTGGACCTTTTTAACATGCAGAAATGAGTGATTGCTGCTAAACATTGCACTTAAAGGGGTTACCTGCAAGTTGTTTCCTACAGACATATGATGTGCTCGTGTTGATGTATATTTTGCAGGAAAGCAATTGATGCAGAAAATTGCAGAGTTGGTACCGAGACATCCAGAGAGAGTGAAGAAGCAGGAATCTCAGAAAGCGAAGAAGCAGGAACCTCAGGCCACAACTTCAACCTCCGGAACTTCTTCAAAGTCAGGAAAAGGTGGCAAGAAGAAGAGATAAACGAGCCCTCTTTCTCTCTCTCTCTGTCATTTATTTTTCTCCTCGCATCAGATTCTGTGGCTTTTGATCTCTAAAACTTAGTGAGAAGAACACAAAGGTGTTTGCAGGTGTAACAATGTTTCAAATAGAAGCTATTTTGGTTTAATCACTCTGTTTGGTTTTTGGCACCAGCCATTAACATTAGACGAAGAAAGAATGATTAAAAAGAAGAAGAGAAATATGAAAATTGTTATACTTTTGCGATAGCGTTTGGATGCCTAAGCTCTTGCGTTCTACTTGTAGCTCAGAAACACTGTTTAAAATCAAATATCCAAACAGTACATTTAAGGTCTTTGTCAATAACAAAAACTATCTCTGAATGTTGGTCGTTATAAGCTGTCAGTCTGATCCAACATCGACCCCTTTGTGCTTGAAGAATTCTTTGGCCTCTGTGATATCCTGTAGCCAATGAAATAGCCAAAGGACACTGAATTAGCAAAAAAAAATAAACGATGCCAACAATAAATAACGCTGGACTCTTATTCTTAATCCAAATTCAGCATAACGAAAATAAGACCAAGACCAAATTTGGCAAACAACTTGACTCATAAGTAGTACCTTCTGCAACAGAACTGCTTCTTGGGGGCATGTAGGAAATTGCATTAGGCCGACTCCAACCATTAATAGACCATAGCATCCGAGGGATACAACAAAGTAGATCGGTAGCTGTACGGTAACATTACCAAATCAGAACACAATCCTAATTTCAAAATAACAAAAAAAATCAAAAAGAAGGACAAAATTGTATGTTACTCACCAACCAAGTGTGGCTTCGAGGAATAATCGCAGCCTGCAAAAGACCAATCCAGAAGGCAGAGATTGCCGCCAGGAGGCTCAAGATCTTTACTATATGCTTCATTTGTCCTTGAAGTAAAAGATTATGTAAAAGAGTTTTAAGTATAGCAGCAAAAAGAAATACAGATATGATCACAACACTCTCCTAGAAGTTGTAGAGCATGTAAAATAAATCACTCAACGAGCCTACTAAAAAAGAACTAGTAAATCAGTGAACTACTCAAAATTTCGTAATTATCATGATCAGCAGACAACCATCAAGAGCAATCTATTACATCACAAACTCAAACCACATAAAAAGTATCGATCGTAGCAATAATTAGTTACTAGATGGAGTCTCAACAAAGCGAATGACTTTTCACGGTGCCATATGTTCACTAACACAAAGACGCGCGCATGGTTTCTAAACATCATTACGAAATCCAGCCGTCAATTTGTACCTCTACAACACTGACCTCTGACTGGGATAAACCAAAATGACTTCCCCAGTTTAGGAACTCAATTGATTAGAGAAACCTAAATCCTAAGTAAAATGACCTGCTACGTAATTGAAAATCATCTGACTTGTAACACCATAACACACAATTTCCGATTTCTGATATTGATTAGATCCTATCCAAACTGATACAAAATCAATAACTTCCCACAGTTCATAAAGCCACACTTGAGGAACTCAAACCTTAATCCCAAGATTTGAAATTCTCTAATGCTGATCATGTAACATCATAGAAGGTAAAAAAAAAAAAGATCATAATAGTTCCTTAGCACTGAATTATCTTTACAGCACACCAGCATAGACACACACAAAATCACCGATTTCACGATAAATCCATGAGAAAGCCATTAGAAATTCGCAACAAACCGATCCAAAAAGAGATGTTCCTTCCTCTAAAGTAAATAAATCGATCCAACAAACAAAAAAACGACGACGAATAGAATAAACTCACAGTTGATCGATGAGATTCTAATCAGCGAATCGATAAAAATCAGTTGGAGAAGATCGATCGGAGCGTGAAGAACAACACAAGTAGTCGCCGCCGACGACGATGAATCAACGATCGTATAACAACCGGTGAATATGCAAATTAACTTTAGAATATATAAACGGTGTCGTATAGTCACTACTTTTATTTGATCCAATCCAATTTCGGTTCATACTATATCGGTTTGATACGGTTACAGATCGGTTATCTCTTTTAAGTTCGAATTAAATTTCAATTTGGATGTAAATTGAAAGTGCAGTAATTAGCATTTTCATAAACTCAATTCAATTTCCAAATATATAATTTGTTTAATTCTTGACCAAAATGGAAGATTGAACATTCGGTTTTCGAATCCAGTCCGACCAGTACTAAAAAGTCGTACTATCATAAAACAAACTAGATTTTGTTTTATTAATACAAAGGTCTGTTACACCTAGTAGCTGCAAACACATCATCATATACGTTACAAAACGTAATTATTTTCGTCAAACACGTAAAAAAGAACCTGATATTACACAGTACTCGTATTACGTTATTAGGCTTTTGTTTATATCTTTCAAGAGACCTCAGTGTGACGCAGATAGCCTTTCTTTGAGGGAAGATCGGCGGTCTTGAAACCCTGAGGAAACATCTTTTTGGCTTCTTCGTCCGACACGGCAGGCGAAATCACAACTGGTTCATGCGGTTTCCAGTTAACCGGAGTGGCGATCTTGTTATTGTGCTTCGACGCCATCAACAACGAGTCCAAAGCCCTCAGTACTTCGTCCATGTTACGTCCCGTGGTCGACGGATACAAGAAGCTCAGCTTAATCTATATCACACAAATCAAACATCAACCAATATAAAATCAATAATCATACGTACATGCAAATAATATGTGAGAATGAGATTATTACCTTACTGTCAGGACCAACAATATGGAGGGCACGAGACGGTCCGTTCTCGATTGGATCAATCATGTTAAGCTGAGGAATGATCTCTTTGTTCGGGTCTGCGATTATCGGGTACTTCACCTTGCTTCCGTGCTATATTCCATATATGTAACAAATTAGTCACAACCCAAATATAGCTAACTAGATCAAAGATTAATTTAGTTTTGGTATGCATGCATATTTATAATATATACCGCAAAGGCTTCGATATCTTTGATCCAGTCTTTGTGGGACTGTACGTCGTCACAAGACAAACCAAGGAGCTTAACGCCTCTCTTCTCGAACTCATGAGCGTATTTAGCCATCGCACCGAGCTCCGTGGTACATACCGGCGTGAAATCCCCTATATATCCGCCGACAAAATTCAAGAATTGTAACAAAAATCATAAACCGGACTAAACCAGTTGAATCATGCCTAATCTATATACATTAAACGTATATACCGGGATGAGAGAAGAGGACGGTCCAAGAACCGGCGAAGTGGTCATGAAGCTTGAACTTGCCATGTGTCGTCTCCACTTCTAGGTTTGGCACTGTGTCTCCTAGTGTGATCCCTGGCATTTTTATCTAGATATATATAAATGACTATATATTTGTATTGATGTTAATGGATGTAGTAGTAAGGGGAGATTGAGCTGATGATCGGTTATATAGGAGATCACAAGCTGGTTAGGTTCGGCGATCGAAGTCAATAAAAAGAGAGAGAGAGACTTGATGATGTTCAAATGAGGTGCATGCAAAAGACCATCGCGTGGCGTCTTTGCGAATTGGGTTCACGCCACGTGTCTTGTACAATCTTCAAAGTTCAAATAAAAACAACTCTTTTCTGTTTCGAGAAAACTTCAACGCAGTTTGTTGTATCCTTTTTATTCCTTTACTCTCAAAAAGTTGTCGTCTTGTTTAGCTTCGTATGGGCCGAGACTATGGTTAACGGGCCCGTGGATAAGTTTATGACTAAAACGCCGTCGTTGCTTGAAAAGATTAGATCCTCGGACAGATCCTTCTATTAAGGGAAGGGGAGAAGAAAGGCTAAAAATCTGGAAGCTCTCTGTCTCTGTCTCTCTCCCGCTTAACGCTTCTCTTTGCTTATTACATTCTTCTTCCTCTGGTTCTTTTTTCACGGTCGCTTTTCTTTGGTACGTTCTCTCGATTCTAATCACGCGCACACACACTTGTTTATGTTAACCGTGCCTTTCTCGAAAGTTTGGAACTTTTTATTGTTTTGGATTGTTTTTTTGGTTTCATGCTTCTTGTTTCTGGTCTTCGTGTCTTCGTACCAGTTTAGGGTTTGTTGTGTTCATATTAGGAACGTAATTAGAAGTTTTCATTTTTGAATTATTGCTACTCATAATATGAGCTTAAGAACATTGAAATATCAATATGAAGAAGAAGATTTTAGTACCTTTAGGATTGAGCTGCTAAATTGATCGGAACAATAGCTACTCAAGAAGCTAAACTTCATTTCTAGTGACTCTTTAATTTGTCAAAATAATAGAGAAGTCAGAGAAGTTTTCAATTGAAACTATGTTTGTTGATTTTTCTTTATGTTGTATACTCATTTGATCATTGTATTGTTTTCCTGTGATATATTATGTAGATGGAGGTGCAAAATCTATTAAACTTTGATTTAGATCCTGGTCCAGTTGATCAATCTATATTGGTGTTGCAATATGAGCATAGGTCAGCTGCTATATGGGAAGATGAGGTTTGTACTAGCTACTAGTTAGCCATTTATCTTGTTTCTTGTTTTGCTTCCGGTGTTAAAATTGTTAAAATATTCGAGTCTTACTTCACATTTTCAGGTTCCTCCCCGTGAACTGACATGTTGACATGTCGGATCTTGGTCCAGTTGATCAATCTATATTGGTGTGGCAACATGAGCATGAGGTTTGTACTAGTTAGCCCTTTTTCTTGTTTCTTGTTTTCCTTCTGGTGTTAAAATTATTTTCCTTTTTTCCTTTATAAATCTTTGAGTCTTACTTCACATTTTTAGGTTCCTCCCCGTGAAGTGTCACACTAGGGCTTTTGTACTAGCTTTGATGAGTGGTTTCCTATACGGAGATAAGTCTAAACATGATGTGGCGCTGACGTTTCACCCTCTGCTAAGGGACTTTGATGAAGTGGCTAAACTTAGCTGGGGTATTGCTACCTTAGCACTTCTCTACAGAGAGCTGTGTCGGGCAAGTAAGAGGACTGTTTCTACCATTTGTGGCCCTCTTGTTCTGCTGCAGTTATGGGCATGGGAACGACTGCATGTTGGTCGTCCAGGAAGACTTAAAGATGTTGGTGCTTCTTATATGGATGGCATAGATGGTCCTTTACCAGATCCATTAGGCTGCATGTAGGTAAAATTGAATTGATGGGATATCCAAAATTGTATTGTAATACTAGTTTCCATAATTTAGGTAGATAATCAGGCAAACTTCTTTACTGTACATAATCCCCTGAATAATTCATCAAAAGATGCGACTTGTGATTTTCTTATATATTGTGGATGTAGGTTATATGGCAGCCTTACACTCCAGATCTTCTAGCAAAGATTCCTCTTATATGTCTTAGTGGTCAGAACATATGGCGAACTGTTGCACCACTGATTTGTTTTGATGTTGTCGAATGGCATCGTCCTGATCGGGTACTTAGACAGTTTGGTCTTCACCAAACAATACCAGCACCTTGTGATAATGAAAAAGCTCTTCATGCTATTGACAAAAGAGGCAAATCAGAATATGACTGGTCAGCACGTCATAGTCGACATATTGAACTGTGGGAGGCACGTGAGTCGTCTGTTGTTTCCGGTGAGCCAGAGTGTAGCCCAATGGACTATAATGATCCTTATATGGAGTGGTACCGCAGAATTACTAGAAGAATTATTAGTCCTATGAACGAGAGGCGCCCTGGGCAGTTTCTACCCACTGGTTTTGCTTTCCAAGTGCTTGTAAGTTTATGGTCAACATCATAATTCTCTGGTTTCGACTTACTTAAACTTAATAGCCAATATAAAATTACAGGTTCAGAGGGTTGCAGCCATTCATTCCCGATCTAAGGCTTCACTTGAGGAGGAACTTACTGTTGACACTGCAAGGCAGACATTACAAGATATCGTTGATATGTGTGCAGGCGCCCTTCAACTCAATGCGCCTTTAGGCTCATTATCTAATGGTAGGATTTCCATAAAAATCATCAGAATAAATGTTAGGGTACAATTCCTTTTTATAGTGATTTTTCTACTTAAACTTTCGGTGGCTTGGTGATGTATTAGCTGTAACCAATACAAGAAATGAATTGACAATAGAGTTATGGATATCCTAGTTAATTAACCAGTTTTGTCGAGACTTATCTTTTTAACTTTCGTAATTCCTTTGTTATAGGCACTGTTGCTCAAGCTCCAACTTCAGAACCATTTTTTATGTTACCTCAACCTATGACTACAATAATATCCCGAAAGCCGATGTCTAGAGAAATGGTATGCGTACCTTTGAATGAAATGGAGATCGATGATGGTCTCTCAGTGGAACATTTGGAAATGATGCCACCTATTCAGGATATAGGATGTGAGCAGTCTTTACCATCAGTTTCCCAGAAACCTCTTTTCTGGCCGTCAGGAGGGAAGCTTACTTTCAGTTGGATTTGTGATGTAATGTTGGGGTTTGATTGGTCGTCGAGGAATGTCCCACCTTGTGAATTTTCAAGTGTTCTGCCTTTTCATGTCTTGGATGAGCTGGTTCTCTCTGCTTCCAAAATCCTGAAAAAAGAGCCAAACTGCGTTAGGATTGAGAGTGACAAAGCAAAGGTCGTTGTGGTTGGAGATCTACATGGGCAGCTACATGATTTGTTGTTCCTCATGCAGGATGCAGGATTCCCGAATGGTGATCAGTTCTATGTGTTCAATGGGAATTATGTAAACAAAGGAGCGTGGGGTTTAGAAACCTTTTTGCTTCTTTTATCATGGAAGGTAATCTTATTATCTTTTAATTTGTGTCTTTGGAGCATAATCTGCTATTATAGAGCTAGACCAGTCATGCCACAACACATTTTAATAGCAGGCGCTTCATCTTTTTGCTAGGTGTTACTACCAGAAAGAGTATATCTTCTACGTGGCGGTCACGAGAGCGGAAGTTGTTCATCACTGTATGGATTTAAAAATGAAGTGCTAACCAAGTATGGTGATAAAGGAGCTTCTGTCTACAAGAAGTGCTTGGAATGCTTTCAGTTACTTCCTTTGGCTTCTGTGATTGCTGGGAAGGTATTCACAGCTCATGGAGGTCTTTTTCGTGATGTATCAAGATTTCTCTCGGACAAGCAAGAACGAAGCAGAAAACGCAAGCGAGCTCAGAAAAAACAAACAGATGATAGTGTCCTTGAGACTGAAAACAGATCAGAGTCCTTGTCTCTTGGCTCGTTGAAGGATTTATTGAAAGTTAAAAGGCGTGTTATAGATCCTCCTACTGGAGGTTCAAATTTGATTCCTGGTGACATTCTTTGGTCAGATCCATCACAAGACAACGGCCTCTTTCCTAACAAAGAGAGAGGGATCGGTTTGTTATGGGGTCCTGATTGCACCGCAAAGTTCCTACAAGACAATGATCTAAAGGTTAGATTGATTAGTTTCGTATATATAATAAATTGTCAGAAAGATTGCACCTATAAGCATTGAGAATTAGATAGCAGAACTGAGTGGGGAATCAACCAAATGCGTTAAAGATATAATCAGAACAATTTCGTTATTCAACTTCACGATGTTATTTCTTTGTATGGCAGTTGATCATCAGAGGGAAGGGATCCCCTGACGAAAGGGCTAAACGAGATGATCTTGCACCAATGGATGGAGGATATGCAAAAGACCATGAAGGGCTTTATAACTTTGTTCAGTGCTCCTGATCATCATCAGTTTCAGGTATGGTCTATCTGATATTCGTATTGGCTATCTTCAACCTGTAGTAAGCTCTTCAACAAAACGGCTAATAGAATATCTCATATCTTCTTGATGTTGTATGTGTTGTATCTGTTGTCTCGTATGCAGAACACAGAGGAGAGACACAACAACAAAGCAGCCTACATAATTTTACAGATCCCCGAATGTGAGGAGCTTAAATTTCAACCGCTTGAAGCAGTATCTCCGAGACCAAAGGTAGTTCTACAGTTAATTACGAGAATCCTAATGGTTGATTCTAATGAAGACTCCCAACAGAAGGTTAATAATGCTGTTGATACTAAAGGGTTCCCAACAGAAGACTAAGGGTTCTCTTGACAAGTCGCACTGGGTTCTAAAAGATATGGAATCATGAAATGTCGTTCCACTGTTGGAGGTATATATAATCTCTCTTCTAAACCTGTATAGGCTTACAAACACCCTTTAGCATCACTAGTCTGTTTATATTTTTGTGGTTCTATGATTTGATTTAAGAGGGTTCTGTGGTAAATTCCCGTTAACAGGTTCAATTCATTTCCAACACATGCATCTTCTTATCATGAGCAAAACTTACAAATGTTGATACACAAATCGAAAATCTTTTAGCTCACACTTCTGAGTCACAAATCAAAACTTACAAATGTTGATAGACCTTATCTCATAGAATTGTGTTATTCATTAGGTTGCTACCCTTATATACATCAATCTTCTCATTTACAATATTTTCTATGAGATTCACATCGATCTGCTACACGAGAATTCAGGAAGAGGATCTTTTGAAGCAGGAGAAGAGCCTGGTGAACAAACCGGTGGGACGCTCAGGGGGAAGCTGATTGGAGACAGCTGTCTCATTAGGGGTCTCGTTAGGAGGTTGGTGTTCGAGCAGAGCATCGACATCAGATTCACCTGCGACATCATCCAGAGTCTGAGACTCATCTGGGATCCCATCGTGGGACTCATTGCTTGCGATCGAGAATAGAACCAAAGCGACGAAAAATCCGAAAACCTGAAAAATCAAACTCAAACTCAGTCTCAGATACTCAAACTCAATCTCAGATTCACGCTATTATGTTCTGAAGTTTCAAAATCTTAAATCTCCATAGACTTCTCCGTCGCAAATCAATTTCGGAATCCCTAACTTCTCCGTCGTAAACTAATTTCGGAATCCCTAACCACCACGAATCTAAACTCCCTACCAAAACAAAACCTAAAATGGCGATTCTATGAGCGAGAATCCGAAATTCTAACCTTCATATTTGATCGCCGGAGCTGTGCTCTGTTACAGAGAAGAGTAGAGAGAAGAGGAAATGAAATGAGCGGGAGAGAAGAATCAAAGTATTTAACAAATGAAATGTCTCTAAAACGCCGCCGTATCACGCGTTTTCGTCTTATGTCTCTGTTAATTATAAAAGAAAAGAAAAAAAAACAAATCAGGGTTTCAATCTGACCGACCGGAGAAGCCCTTTGTTCAAAGAACCCTCACTTGTGTTATTGCTTTGAATCAACTTCAAGAACACTCACTTGTTTCTCCAGCGTTTTATGTGGGTACAAAATGCAATTGGGCTGATTTATGTCAGGACCTGCTAGGTCAGAAGAGGCCAGGTCCCAAGGATCTACATGTTTGAATTATATAGGTTTTCTCTCTGTCGAATTTGTGTTTGTCGCATACCAAAATCCCGCTCTCGGATTTATGTGTCAGAGCGTTTTTATATGTGTAATTGTGTAAGATTTTAAATCTCCCTTTTCTAGATTTCACACACTCCAGTTTGGTTTCTTTCAAGTCAATCTATTAGATAACCTACTGTGGTGATATAGTTCGTGCCTCTGTTCTGCTGCAGTCCCATGTTTTAGTTCCTTCTGCTGTCTCTAATTTTTCTTGTTTTCTTAGAATGCTTAAAGCAGCTCGAGCTCAGTTTTTCTCTCCCTCTAACTACTTTAGTTTCTGTTTCATGTTTTTGTATGATTCCTTGGTCCCTTTCAGATGAACAGTCACAACCAAAATTGTATTGTATTGATACGACTTGTGATTTTCTTTTATGATATAGGTTATATGGCACCCTTACACTCCAGATCTTCTGGCAAAGATTATATGTCTTAGTGGTCAGAACATATGGCGAACAGTTTCTTTTTGATCTGTAGATGGATGCTTTTTGGGTTTACAAGTTGGGTTTAGTTCGTTTTTTTGCTTCTTCATCTGTGTCTGTGTAGATGGATAGTGGAGCGCTCAACATCAAGAAATGGGTAGCGGTGTATCCAGTCTATATCAACTCAAAGAAAACTAACTGTAGCTGAGGGAAGAAGAATCAGTGTGAGTGAAGCATTTGAGAATCCTAATTACATTGAGATTAGTGATTGTTGCAAGAATTTGAAACTCCCTAGTGCTGTCGAGGTAATTCTCCCCATCCTATTGGATTAATGTGATAATGTTGTGTCATGTATGTCTTTTACTTTGTGGGCTCGATTCTTGATTAGAGGTCTTACGGTATTTCAGTTTGACAAAGCGTACCCGCGAGATTTTTCATGCAACTAGGGAGAGTGAGAGTGCAGTTGAAAAGAGAGGATGGGACTTTACTCAACCCAGCCATTACTTCAAGTAAGACCTCAGATCTCCACTCGCCATAGAACATTTTTCCTTATAGTGTTTATCCCAATGATAAATTGAATAGAGCTTGCAGTTTTGTGTATCTGACTAGAAACCAGAAACCAGTTTTCATGGACCTAGAAAGCACCAACATGGAATCTGTTTTATTTTCTTTACTTGCACTTGTTTTGTTGTTAAGATCTCTCCTTGTGACACATGTATGGATGTGTCTAACCTACCTGTGAATGGTTCCTGATACCAGCCTGCTTATTATCTAAATAGGAGTTGGGTTTTCAACTTTGGTCTCTTATATGAACTTTCGGACATTGTTTTGTGGTCTGCTATTATTTGTCTCTGCTTTTTTATTTTATTTTATCTCATCATATCACCCTGATTCAAACTTCTTCATCGTTCTTCAAATTTGCCATATCACCACTAATTCCAACCTTTGTGATCTGCAAGCTTCATTAGCTGTGTCAGTGATCCCTAAAATTGTCATTTATGCTCAGAATCATTCTTAACAAGTTGTTATACATTTTGTACATATAGATCATCTGCAAATAGTCTTAATTTTTAGACGTTTATGTTTGTTATGATATTGTTTATTGTTACTCGAATATCACCTTATGCTAAGTTTATCTGATTATGTCTTTCATTCTTTATCAGTTCATTTGTTTTATGATCACGGCAGATTCATATGCAGAATTAAGCTAGATAGAAAAAGTTTATTTCAAGCACTCTTTGGCCAATTGCAAGACCTATGATATGTTTGTGTTTGTAATTGTAGCTAAACATTGCACTTAAAGGGTCTACCTGCAAGTTGTTTCCTACAGACATATGATGTGCTCGTGTTGATTTATATTTGCAGGAAAGCAACTGATGCAGAAAATTGCAGAGTTGGTACCGAGACATCCAGAGAGAGTGAAGAAGCAGGAATCTCAGAAAGCGAAGAAGCAGGAACCTCAGGCCACAACTTCAACCTCTGGAACTTCTTCAAAGTCAGGCAAAGGTGGCAAGAAGAAGAGATAAACGAGCCCTCTTTCTTTCTTTCTCTCTCTCTGTCATTTATTTTTCTCCTCGCATCAGATTCTGTGGCTTTTGATCTCTAAAACTTACTGAGAAGAACACAAAGGTGTAACAATGTTTCAAATAGAAGATAGTCTCTTCACCACTAAGCTATTTTGGTTTAATCACTCTGCTTGGTTTTTTGGCACCATCCATTAACATTAGACAAGAAAGAATGATTAAAAAAAAAACAGAAAGTATTAAAATTGTTATACTTTTGCGATAATACAACTTGATTATGCTCTAATAACAGCTTTGGTGGAGAGGTGGAGACCTGAAACGCATACTTTTCATCTTCCTGCTGGAGAAAGATGAGCTTTAGATGACGGAGCTTTGATCGCTGAGTTTGACCGTTGAGTTTAGGAAAGGAGAGGAAAAATTACAGACCAATACGGTAAAATAATGGTGGATCAAGCTGAAATTGGGCTTTGGCCTCTAAAATTGGGCCGTGGGATGTAGGTTTTGGCTATTTATAGTCCGAACCTGCGGTAAGTGCTTGTTGAGTTCACGCGTTCGATCTACTTCCTCTTCGGCACGAGAAGTTAATTCCTTGCAGGTAAAGAAAGATAAAGTAAGAACCTAATAGTGCTTTCGTTCGTTCGTTCGCTCGCTCGATTTCTGTATTAGATTTTTGGTTGCTTTTGTTGATTTTGGGAATTACTTGGCGATCGGCTCCAATTTTTTCTTAATCAAGTTGTCGGATTAAGAAAAATTGATGTTTCTTATTTAGGTTTCACAGGGACGAATAAGAAGATGGTGGTAATTGGTCTCAGTGATCAGATAAGCCACTCGATGCAGCGGATGCAAAAATCCACACTCTTAGATGAGGTCACTCTGGAAAATTGCTTGATCAAGATCTCACGTGCTCTGCTTGATGCCGACGTTCCTAAAGTGCTCGTGAATAATATGGAGAGAAATATCCAGAAAATTATCAACGACCTTCCTCCTGGATGCAAAGACGGAAATTTCATGCAACAAGTGAGTGCTGCTGCTACTCACAAAACACACTAGTGTCTTGTAATTTAATTTGACTGTAATAATTTATTTCGGTTCAGGCTGTCTTCAATGAGTTATGCAAGATGTTAGATCCCGGAAAACCTGAACTTGTCCTGCAAAAGAATGAATCCAGAGTAGTTATGTTTATCGGATTGCATGGTTCTGAAAAAGACACCGTGTTTATCAATTATGCTCGTTACCACCGCCGACTAATGGGCTTCAAGCCAGCTTTAGTCTCTGCTGACACTTACACGCCCGGTGCCTTGGATCGACTAAATAACCTGGGTGCGAATGCTAGATTCCCGGTTTTCGGAAGGTACAAAACTAAGTCATGGTCATCCGTTTTTTTTCTTCCTGTTCTGCGTTTTAATGTTTTAGGAAACGGGTCATATTAGTACAAATATCTTCTTTTAGTTCGGTTTGAAAACTTTTTGGTCCTGTTTTGGTTTCAAAATTAGTTGGTTGGTAACAACATTGTATATCTAGTCCATTCAAATGTGTTTATATATATATATATATATATATATATATATATATATATCAAAAGTCCTCTTTCTAATGAATTTTGATCAACTAAGTTCGGTTGCACAGCGGTTTTGGTTTAATGAGTGTTTCTCTGCAGGTTGGCTTTGTTTGCTTCAGTTCATTTTTTATGTCTACCCTTGTTACAAATACTAGAGATATTTTACTTTCTATCTAAACAATTTCTAAAATGCAGTAAATTCGCCAACTTTAAACAGTTGCTTTTACTTTTCAGCTGCACGCAGTTAAACCCTGTGAAGGTTGCGAAAAAAGGAATTGAATTCTTCAGAAGGCAGAATCGTGATCTCATAATTGTAGACACCAATAGCCACCACAAACAGTATACTTCATTGTTTGAAGAAATGCGCCAAATTGCCGAAACAATGGTGTGTTTTTATGCTTGGTGTCTTGAGAGTTTTGTTGTTGTTTTTGGTAGGTGCTAACAAACATGGGACTTTTCCATCTTAACAGAAACCAGATCTTGTTGTGTTGGTCATGGATAGTCGTATTGGTCAAGCTGCATCTGTTCATGCTCAAGCATTCAAGCAAAGTTTTCATGCTGGAATTGTCATTCTCACTCATTATAGAGGCAACACAAAGGCCTGTGGTGCTATCAGCTCGTTAGTTTTCCAACATGACCTTCTCAGTTTTTACTTCTTTTTCTTCTAATTTTATAACCAAAAAAAATCTTGTGATGTGTTCTCTCACAGATTTCAATCTGACAATTAGATGTTAATTAATTGTTATTTTTTCCCCCCCTTGTGTTGTCAAGTGTCGCAGCGGCGAGGTGCCCCATTTTCTTAGCCGAAACAGGAGATAAGAGCAGGATGTTTGAAGTTTTTGATGTTAAAAATTTCGTCACGATCCTCTCATGTAAGAAATTTCCCCGGGAGCCCTGTAAGCTGGAGGTGATGGGTTCGATGGATCTGCTGCGTCGGATCAGGCACTGCCTCATGGGTCTTTTTTATACTTTTTGATTCCAACTGAGGGAGAAGAGTAGTAGCATTAGGCCCACAGTTTCTCTATTTTATGACTTAGTTTCCGGTTAGCTCATGTTGGTTTTATTAGGTCTGAGTTGGATTACACTTTTCGATATGGTATTTTTATTTTATGAACAAAAGTTAGGGAGGATTACTAGTCTTATAATTTGCATAACTCTATTTTTAACTTGCAATATATATTTATTTTTTTTAACTTTTGTTAAGAAACAAACTTATTACAAAATTACCATTACAAATTCTAGGGGGTTTTTGGGAGGATGATTTTTAAAGATTTTTATGAGTTTATCTGTTTATTGATTCTATGGTTATTGGATTTTGTAAATCTATTTAAAATCCTTTGTTATTATTGATTTTGCAGTTCTATCAAACTATAGTGTTATTGCGAACATGATTTTCCATATATTTAGTCACTAACAACAACTTTCAACAATTTTCCACACTTGAATATACATGTGGTGTTTTAACATGAGGTGTCTTGCTGGAGACCAGCCTCATAAGTGGGCTCAATACCTCGCTTAGGCAGAATTCTGTTACAACTCTTCATGATGACTCCATTTTAAGCAGTTGAATTCCTTTAGCGAGACGTCCAGAAACTTGAACTTATCATGTGTTGTCTCCACTTCTAGGTTCATCACCGTATCTTCTAGTGTGATCCCTAGCATTTTTATCTTTGATATATAAATGAATATATTTGTATTGATGTTAATGGATGTAGGAGTAAGGGAGAATTGAGTTGATGATCATTGATCAGTTACATTAGGAGATCACAAGCTAGTTAGGTTAGGCTATCAAAAGAGAGAGAGACTTGGTAAATAAGTTAAAATGAGGTGCATGCAAAAGAGCATCGCGTGGTGTCTTTACGAATTGGGTTCACGCCACGTGTCTTGTACAATCTTTTTTGTTTCGAGTAAACTTCAACGCAGCACGAACGATGATGCCTAGAGAGAGACTCGAGTGTTTGTATCCTTTTTTACATTTTACAATCAGAACGTTGTCGTGTTGTTTAGCTTCGTATGGGCCGAGACTATGGTTAACGGGCCCGTGGATAAGTTTTTGATTAAAACGATGTCGTTGCTTGGAAAAGATTAGATCCTCGGACAGACCTAGAAGGATCAGAAGTTCTTAAACGTTTTTGGTTAAGAAGGGAAGGGAAGAAAGGCGAAAACTTCTGTCGGATCTGGAAGCTCTCTCTCTTTCTGTCTCTGTGTCTCTCTCTCCCGCTTAACGCTTCTCTTTGCTTATTATTACAATTCTTGTTCCTCTGGTTCTTTTTCCAAACGTCTCTTTTTGTTTGATCACGGACGCTTTTCTTTGGTACGTTCTCTTGATTCTTCTAATCACACACCCACACACTTGTTTATGTTAATCGTGCCTTTCTCGAAAGTTTGGCACTTTTTTTGTTTTAGATTGTTTTTGTGGTTTCTTGTTTCTTGTTTCTGTTCTTCGTGTCTGTGTCCACGAGTAATTAAGCTTTGTGGGATAATTTGTGTTTCGTACCAGTTTTAGGGTTTGTTGTGTTCTTATTAGGAACGTAATTAGAAGTTTTCATTTTTGAATTATTCTTAAGAACATTGAAATAACAATAGGAAGAAGAAAATCTTGGGATCTTTTAGGATTGAGCTGCTTAAATTGATTCTCTAGTAGCTGAACTTCATTTCTAGTGACTCTTTAATTTGTCAAAATGCTAGAGAAGTCAGAAAAGTTTTCAATTGAAACTATGATTGTTGAGTTTTTTTTTTTTTATGTTGTATCTACATTTGATCATTGTATTGTTGTTCCTGTGATATATTAATGTAGATGGAGGTGCAAAGTCTCTTAAACTTTGATTTGGATCCTGGTCCAGTTGATCAATCTATATTGGTGTGGCAACATGAGCATAGGTCAGCTGCTATATGGGAAGATGAGGTTTGTACTACTAGTTAGCCATTTATCTTGTTTCTTGTTTTGCTTCCGGTGTTAAAATCTTCGAGTCTTACTTCACATTTTCAGGTTCCTCCCCGTGAACTGACATGTCGGCACAAATTATTGGGGATGCGAGATTGGCCTCTGGACCCTCTTGTGTGTCAGAAATTGATCGAGTTTGGTCTGTATGGAGTGTACAAGGTTGCGTTTATACAACTTGATTATGCTCTGATTACAGCTTTGGTGGAGAGGTGGAGACCTGAAACGCATACTTTTCATCTTCCTGCTGGAGAGATCACAGTGACTTTACAAGATGTTAATATATTGTTGGGTCTCCGTGTGGATGGACCTGCAGTAACTGGTAGTACAAAATGCAGCTGGGCTGATTTATGTGAGGACCTGCTAGGTCAGAGGCCAGGTCCCAAGGATCTACATGGTTCTCACGTGTCCCTATCATGGCTGCGTGATCATTTTCGGAATTTACCTGCCAACCCTGATGAAGCCACGTTGAAGTGTCACACTAGGGCTTTTGTATTAGCTTTGATGAGTGGTTTCCTATACGGAGATAAGTCTAAACATGATGTGGCGCTGACGTTTCTCCCTCTGCTAAGGGACTTTGGTGAAGTGGCTAAACTTAGCTGGGGTAGTGCTACCTTAGCACTTCTCTACAGAGAGCTGTGTCGGGCAAGTAAGAGGACTGTTTCTACCATTTGTGGCCCTCTTGTTCTGCTGCAGTTATGGGCATGGGAACGACTGCATGTTGGTCGTCCAGGAAGACTTAAAGATGTTGGTGCTTCTTATATGGATGGCATAGATGGTCCTCTACCAGATCCATTAGGCTGTAGGTAAATTAAATTTATCATGTTCTGTTGTTCTTACAAGTTTAATTTCAATTTTGGTTTGCTTATGAAACTTCTTGAATGCTAGGTGGAGGGCTTCTCTGAGTCATAAAGAGAATCCTCGCGGAGGACTGGACTTTTACAGGGACCAGTTTGACCAGCAGAAAGATGAGCAGGTATAAAATAATGCTTTAGATGACCGAGCTTTGATTGCTGAAAAATTACAGACCAACTCCTAATTCTGACGAATTAAGCATTTGTCGAGAGTTGATACAATTTAAACAACTTTTGTTTGGCATTCAAGGACTTAATCTTTTTAGTAATGAAATTTATTTTGTAAATCCTTTCAGTGAACTATCCTTTAATTATAAAAGAAACACTTACAGTGCAAGTACTGGTCTCTTATAGCCGTTTATAAATATGATAGTGTGCAGTGGTGGGATATCCAAAATTGTATTCTAATATTTCATCAAAAGATCACTGATACGACTTGCGATTTTCTTTTATGATATAGGTTATATGGCAGCCTTACACTCCAGATCTTCTAGCAAAGATTCCTCTTATATGTCTTAGTGGTCAGAACATATGGCGAACTGTTGCACCACTGATTTGTTTTGATGTTGTCGAATGGCATCGTCCTGATCGGGTACTTAGACAGTTTGGTCTTCACCAAACAATACCAGCACCTTGTGATAATGAAAAAGCTCTTCATGCTATTGACAAAAGAGGCAAATCAGAATATGACTGGTCAGCACGTCATAGTCGACATATTGAACTGTGGGAGGCACGTGAGTCGTCTGTTGTTTCCGGTGAGCCAGAGTGTAGCCCAATGGACTATAATGATCCTTATATGGAGTGGTACCGCAGAATTACTAGAAGAATTATTAGTCCTATGAACGAGAGGCGCCCTGGGCAGTTTCTACCCACTGGTTTTGCTTTCCAAGTGCTTGTAAGTTTATGGTCAACATCATAATTCTCTGGTTTCGACTTACTTAAACTTAATAGCCAATATAAAATTACAGGTTCAGAGGGTTGCAGCCATTCATTCCCGATCTAAGGCTTCACTTGAGGAGGAACTTACTGTTGACACTGCAAGGCAGACATTACAAGATATCGTTGATATGTGTGCAGGCGCCCTTCAACTCAATGCGCCTTTAGGCTCATTATCTAATGGTAGGATTTCCATAAAAATCATCAGAATAAATGTTAGGGTACAATTCCTTTTTATAGTGATTTTTCTACTTAAACTTTCGGTGGCTTGGTGATGTATTAGCTGTAACCAATACAAGAAATGAATTGACAATAGAGTTATGGATATCCTAGTTAATTAACCAGTTTTGTCGAGACTTATCTTTTTAACTTTCGTAATTCCTTTGTTATAGGCACTGTTGCTCAAGCTCCAACTTCAGAACCATTTTTTATGTTACCTCAACCTATGACTACAATAATATCCCGAAAGCCGATGTCTAGAGAAATGGTATGCGTACCTTTGAATGAAATGGAGATCGATGATGGTCTCTCAGTGGAACATTTGGAAATGATGCCACCTATTCAGGATATAGGATGTGAGCAGTCTTTACCATCAGTTTCCCAGAAACCTCTTTTCTGGCCGTCAGGAGGGAAGCTTACTTTCAGTTGGATTTGTGATGTAATGTTGGGGTTTGATTGGTCGTCGAGGAATGTCCCACCTTGTGAATTTTCAAGTGTTCTGCCTTTTCATGTCTTGGATGAGCTGGTTCTCTCTGCTTCCAAAATCCTGAAAAAAAGAGCCAAACTGCGTTAGGATTGAGAGTGACAAAGCAAAGGTCGTTGTGGTTGGAGATCTACATGGGCAGCTACATGATTTGTTGTTCCTCATGCAGGATGCAGGATTCCCGAATGGTGATCAGTTCTATGTGTTCAATGGGAATTATGTAAACAAAGGAGCGTGGGGTTTAGAAACCTTTTTGCTTCTTTTATCATGGAAGGTAATCTTATTATCTTTTAATTTGTGTCTTTGGAGCATAATCTGCTATTATAGAGCTAGACCAGTCATGCCACAACACATTTTAATAGCAGGCGCTTCATCTTTTTGCTAGGTGTTACTACCAGAAAGAGTATATCTTCTACGTGGCGGTCACGAGAGCGGAAGTTGTTCATCACTGTATGGATTTAAAAATGAAGTGCTAACCAAGTATGGTGATAAAGGAGCTTCTGTCTACAAGAAGTGCTTGGAATGCTTTCAGTTACTTCCTTTGGCTTCTGTGATTGCTGGGAAGGTATTCACAGCTCATGGAGGTCTTTTTCGTGATGTATCAAGATTTCTCTCGGACAAGCAAGAACGAAGCAGAAAACGCAAGCGAGCTCAGAAAAAACAAACAGATGATAGTGTCCTTGAGACTGAAAACAGATCAGAGTCCTTGTCTCTTGGCTCGTTGAAGGATTTATTGAAAGTTAAAAGGCGTGTTATAGATCCTCCTACTGGAGGTTCAAATTTGATTCCTGGTGACATTCTTTGGTCAGATCCATCACAAGACAACGGCCTCTTTCCTAACAAAGAGAGAGGGATCGGTTTGTTATGGGGTCCTGATTGCACCGCAAAGTTCCTACAAGACAATGATCTAAAGGTTAGATTGATTAGTTTCGTATATATAATAAATTGTCAGAAAGATTGCACCTATAAGCATTGAGAATTAGATAGCAGAACTGAGTGGGGAATCAACCAAATGCGTTAAAGATATAATCAGAACAATTTCGTTATTCAACTTCACGATGTTATTTCTTTGTATGGCAGTTGATCATCAGAGGGAAGGGATCCCCTGACGAAAGGGCTAAACGAGATGATCTTGCACCAATGGATGGAGGATATGCAAAAGACCATGAAGGGCTTATAACTTTGTTCAGTGCTCCTGATCATCCTCAGTTTCAGGTATGGTCTATCTGATATTCGTATTGGCTATCTTCAACCTGTAGTAAGCTCTTCAACAAAACGGCTAATAGAATATCTCATATCTTCTTGATGTTGTATGTGTTGTATCTGTTGTCTCGTATGCAGAACACAGAGGAGAGACACAACAACAAAGCAGCTTACATAATTTTACAAATCCCCGAATGTGAGGAGCTTAAATTTCAACCGCTTGAAGCAGTATCTCCGAGACCAAAGGTAGTTCTACAGTTAATTACGAGAATCCTAATTTTAATATCTCTTAAGTTTATTCTTGATATGTTCTGACATCCGCAGGCTGAGGCGTACTACGATTATAGAAGCCTGATTCATTCACCCAGCAATTTAGTACACAATATTACTAATTCTGTTGACTCACCTTCCACCGCGCCTCATGACAAAGATAGTTTAATATCTTCTGAAAATATGGAATATAAGTCCATGGATCTCTCTGAACAGATGGAAGTGGATGAAAGAGATGATGTCGATTCCAAGTGCTCAGAATCTAGAACTGATGAAGTTACAGCTTTTGGATCTCTAGCCTCTAGTGATAAAGATATGGTTGATTCTTCAGAGAATACTGAAAATGGTTCCAAAGAAGCTGACCATTCCGAATCTTGTACTCTTAAAGTTACTGATCTGGAACCGCAGTCAGCTTGTGATCTGTATGTGCCTGATTCTGGAGAATTCCTAGAAACTCGGACAGAAAAGGTTGCGGATATTGAACCAATGTCAGTTGATGAAATTGCTGGTGAGTCTGAATCCAGAGTTGGAGAAGTAAATGACGTAGAAGCCTGTAACATTACTAAGATTTCAGAAGAGAAAGCAGAAGAAGGAAGGAGAAGCGAGTCACTTGAGGCGCCAAATAATGTAATAAGTAAAGACAAGCCTCGTGATGCCAAACCAAGAGTAGATGACCGTAGCACCACTGGTGATGCTGGAGTAGAATTGGAAATTACATATGATGAGAAACTGGATAGTACAGCAACTGAGATCATAGGGAACGGTACAGCTGAGGGAAACAGAGAGATAGCCACTAATGGTACTGAGAAGTCGGAACGTTCAACCAGCAAACTCAATAATGCAGTGCCCGGTGAAGAAGATATGGATGATTCTGATCTGGGGACTGTAAATGGTGGCTTATCGAAATGTCTAACAAGCAAGCCAGTGGTGGGTCATGACAAGTTTACAAATGTTACGAAATCTTCTCATAATACGGATTATGGAGAGTCTGCAGATAAGCCAGAGAGAGTAGTCAAACTGGTTACCTATTCTAAGCGTAAGTCAGCTGACAAAAAACACATGGTTGATTCTAATGAAGACTCCCAACAGAAGGTTAATAATAATGCTGTTGATACTAAAACTAAGGGTTCTCTTGACAAGTCGTACTCGGCTCCAAAAGATATGGAATCATGAAATGTGGTTCTACTGGTCTCCTTTCCAACTGAGGTAAAATATAATCTCTCATCTAAACTTATCTAGGCTTACAAACACCCTTAGCATTACTACTTATTCCCTTTATAAAGAACACCATTTCGTTTATACTTTTTTGGTTTTCTTGATTCGATTTAAGTGGGTTCTCTGGTTAATTCATGTCCAACACATGCATCTTCTTACCATGAGCAAAACTTACAAATGTTGATACACAAATACATACGCTTTTATCGCACATTTTGAGTTATCTCTTGATTGACTTGCAGAGATGATGAATAGCTAAATCGCTTTGGATATGTCCTTTAAAGCCAATGTACAGTGGTCATAATAGCCTAGCTGGTCAAATCCGTTTTAACCGGATCCGGTTAGCTAATTTAAGCTTCGATGTTAGAGTTTGATTAGTGGATATTGTGTAAACCTCATTCTCTTTTTCTTGAATATACCTTTCTCAGTCAAAATTTATGTTATTATGTAGTTTAACTAAATAAACTGTCTTTCATGTTTCATCATAGAACTAGAAAACGGTAAATTGTTTGCGATGGGTATTATCAACTTTACAAAGGTAAAATTGGCACGGCGCAGTCGTGGTTTTGGTCAACGACAAGGGTAATATCGACTTTGAAAGGAGAAGTCAATGACTAAATTCATCAGTTGAAAGGCAGCGTATTAGCATCGTGATGATGATGGATAGAGAGAGTAAGAGATTGAAGAAGATAAATTGTGTTTGTGATTGATGATTAGCTTTCTGAGACAGAGAAACCAAGAAGAACGTACAGTGTTTTGCTAAACCAAAGGGATAAACCAAAATAAAACCAGAAATTGACCAAAGCTTATTAAACCAGAAATTGACCAAAGGGATAAACCAAAATAAAACCAGAAATTGACCAAAGCTTATTAAACCAGACAAAGCTTAGTAAGCCAATTAATCGAAACTGTGAAACAGAGAATCCTGTCACACGTCCTCAAGCCCCTTCTCTCAATCTAGGGTTCGGGTTTCGATTCTGCATTTTTATTTTGTTCAACTCATGCTGCTAAGCCTCTCTTCGTAAGCCTTGTTCTCTATCCCCTCTTGAAGCCTCCCTTTCTTCTTCTTCTTCTTTTGAACTCGAACAACAACTTCGTAGGCTAAGCATGTCGTGATATTCCCAACTTGGACGAATAAGGCGATGGTGTTATTTGGTCCCAGTCCCACAGATCAGATAAGCCACTCGATGCAGCGGATGCACAACGCCACTGTCTTAGATGAGGTCACTCTGAAAATATGCTTGATCAAGATCTCACGTGCTCTGCTTGATGCCGACGTTCCTAGAGTGCTCGTGGGTAATATGGAGAGAAATATCCAGAAATTTATCAACGACGACCTTCCTCATGGATGCAGCAAAGCCGGAAAAACCATTCAGCGAGTGAGTCAGTGCTGCTACTCACAGAACACTAGTGTGTTTTTTTTTTTTTGTTGCTAATTCGGTTCTTCAGGCTGCCTTCAGTGAGATATGCAAGATGTTAGATCCTGGAAAATCTGGACTTGTCCTGCACACGAGTGTAGTTATGTTTATCGGATTACATGGTTCTGAAAAGGAAGCCGTGTGTCAATTATGTTCGTTACCACCGACAAAAGAGCTTCAACCCAGCTTTAGTCTCTGCTGACACTTTCACCCCCGGTGCATTGGATCGACTCAAGAACTTGGCTGCCCAACATGGACTCCCGGTTTACGGAAGGTACAAAAAAAACTAAGTCATGGTCATCCGTTTTTGGCTTGGTTTGGTTCAGTTCATTTTTTATGTCTACCCTATTAGAGATATATTACTTTCTAGCTAAAACACTTTCTAAATTCGCCTACTTTGTTGAACAATTGCTTTTAATTTTCAGCTACATGGAGTTAGACCCTACGAAGGTTGCGAGCGAAGGAATTGAAATGTTCAGAAGGGGGAATCGTAATCTCATAATTGTAGACACCAATAGCCGCCACAAACACTATACTTCATTGTTTGAAGAAATGAGCCAAATTGCCAAAACAATGGTTGTGTTTTTTTTATTTATGCTTGGTAGTTTCTTAGATTTTTGTTTTTGTTTGTTTGGTAAGGTGTGCTAACAAAACATGTGGGCCTTTTTCCATCTTAACAGAAACCAGACCTTGTTATATTGGTCATTGATAGTCGTATTGGTCAAGCTGCATCTGTTCAAGCTCAAGCATTCAAGCAAAGTTTTCAGGCTGGAGCTGTCATTCTCACTCATTTAATAGGCAACACAAAGGCCTGTGGTGCTCTCAGCTCGTTAGTTTTCCAATAATGAGCTTCAGACCTTATTTTACATTTTTCTAATTTTTATAACAAAAAAAAAAAAATCTTGTCACAGATTTGAATCTGACAACTAGATGTTAATTGTTCTTTTTTCCCCCTCATGCATGTTGTTAAGTGTCGCAGCGGCGAGGTGTCCCATTTTCTTAACCGAAACAGAAGAGAAGGAAGGAGATATTTAAAGTATTTAATGTTAAACAATTCGTTGCGCGTCTCTCATGGAAGAAACTTTCCCGTAAGCCCACGAAGCTCGAGGTGACGTGTTCGATGGATAATCTGCAGCGTCTGATGAGGAACGGCCTCATGGGTCTTTTTTTAGTTTTATTTTTTTGGTTTTTGATTCCAACTGAAGGAGAAGATTAGAATTAGTAACCCAACAGTTTTCTCTATATTCCATTTTGTTTTCGGTTAGCTCATGCATGTTGGTTTTATTGGGTCTGAGTTGGTTTACACTTTTCGATATGGTATTTTTACGAATAAAAGAAAAGGAAGAAATAGAATTAACTAGAATAACATCTACTTTTTAACTTCGAAAAATATTTTTTTATAAAACTTGGTTAAAAAGCAACTTATTACGAAACTACCATTACAAATTTTAGTCTAGTTTGGAAAAAGTTGTACATAATTTACAAAAATCTTCCATATATGTCCATTTGTTGTCGACAAAAGACAAAATTTTCGTAGATATTATATACCTAGTTACAGTAAACTTTTGATTTATTATTGAATCGTTTAGTTGTTTTGTAGATTTTTATGACAAATTTTATCTGCATATTTATTCTTGTAATGTTATCAATTTTATGTCCATTGTTAAGTCGTATTTTCATTTTAAATAAAATGTTGTTTTACATAATTTATTTTGTATATTTGTATGAGGTTAAAATGATCTAAAAACAAAATAGCATATTTACAAAATGACTTAGAAAATGGTGATGCAAATAATTTGCTTCGGTTTATTTCAAACCAATGTTAATATCCAAAATATTTACATTGATCACGATAATTGATTTATCATTTTTATCAAATGATGTTAATTTTTTCATCAATTTATTGATGTATTTTTCTCAACGAAAACATACAAAAAAAAAAGAAGGGAAAGGGTTGTCAAAAAAAAAAAAAAAAGAAGGGAAAGGCATAGTCGTGGTTTCGGTCACCAAAAAGGGCATTTTCGACTTTGCAGAGGGAGAAGTCAATGGATAGATTCACCCGCTGAAACGCAGCGTATTGCATCAAAAGCTAAAGATGAATCCTTTGCGCGTCTTCAGGTTTTCTAATTTTTTTTCTCTGAATTCGTCGGATCTCTCTCTCTCTCTCTCTCTCTCTCTCTCTCTCTCTCTCTCTCCAAGCCCCTTCTCTCAATCTAGGGTTAGGGTTTCGATTCTGCAGAGGTTTTTAAATTTCATTTTGTCCAAACACTTGCTGCTAAGCCTCTCTTCCTTGTTATTTATCCCCCTCTTGAGAAGCATCCGTTTCTTCTTCCTCTTAATTCGAAGAGCTTTGTAGGCTGAGCATGTCGTGAATCTCCCAAATTTCTGGTAACCCGATAAAAAAATTTAGTACATGCTGCTGCTACTATCTTCTTCTTTGTGTGTATTCGTCTGGGCGTTCGAGTTCTTTCGACCAATTAGCTTTAATGTTTTATGTAATTTTCGTGTTTTAGGATTTTTTTTTTTTTTTTGAATTTGCATCTTCGTCTGGGTTTAGGTCTCCGCCAATCTAACTTTCATTGTTGTTTGCACCGCGTACGTTGGATTTAGGGTTCTTTTCGCGTTTTGGAATTTGAGTGTTTTTGGTTCGATTGGGACATTTTTACAATAGTTCGGGGACTTTTGTTATGCAAACGAGCCTCTGAATTTTGTATTTTTGTGATACAAATGCTCATGTTCATACCTGTCGTTGTGTTAATTTCAGGTGTTTATTCAAACTCCATTGACATTAAAAAAAAAATTCGTTAATAAGTTAAAAGCAATGTATACCTCCGAAGGAGCCCCTGATTTTGTTGTTGACCAGGGCATGTATTACCCCGTTGATGCCAGTTATGGCTATTACTGTACAGGTAATTTAGTTAGATTTCATTGTTTCATTTCTATATCCTCTTTGGTCTTAAGGTGTGGAGAGGAGTTTCCTAATCTTTATGAATTTTCAGGTTATGAGTCACCCGGTGATTGGGAGAACCATCAGATGTTTTTTGGTGTAGATGGTTCAGAAGTCCAATACACGGTACTAATCTCGCTCATAACAACTTGTCATATAGAGTTGTTCACATACATTTTTCCTGTGTTAACATTCTATCTTATTTTTTAATTCAGGGTGGGCAGAATGAAAATTCTCCCTATATATGCTATACGCCTAGTTATGGATATGCACAGTCTCCTTACAATCCATTCAATCCTTATATTCCGGGTGCTTCAATAGGCGTTGATTCTCCTTTTGTTGGCCCTCAACAATTTTACTCTTTTCCTCCTTACCAGAGTGTTGCAACGTCACCTACTTTTGTTCCGTATGCAACTCAACCTGATATCATCTCGAATAGCTCCACAAACTCTTTGGTAGAGTCTGGTTCAGCTAATAGGGGTCGATCCGATGGGAGAGGATCCAGGCCTAGAAACGACACTTCTTCTGGTGGGGTTCAAAGGAATGCTCCAAAACACTCTGCAGTAAATTCTTTGGGAAAGATCCCAGACAAGGCAAGACCTAACTCTGGACAAAGTAGGCAGGGAGAAATGGAAAAGAGTGACTCTACTCCATCATCGGGTCAAGCTCTCCAGGTATAATTTCGTATAAATACTTTCTTGTTTTACTTTATTTTGGATGTTGGTAGTAGGATGTTGTTGAATTAGAAAGAATCTTGGCTAGATGATTGTGATTCTAATCTCAGACATTGATATACTTATTTGTTTAGTTCTAGGATTAGTTTGTTGATCACTACAGCCACATATATCATTCTGATCTTAACTCATTTTTGCAGGGAAGAGCTACTTCCGTTAGTGTTCAACCTGTTGACGTTGTTTCCAGTAGTAGCAGAGTATCGTCTTTTGGACAATTAGACACTGCTCCACCTGGACTTAATGGTTTTCCAAAAATTGCAACAAATAATACCAATCTTCGGCCCAAGATGTATGGTGGCTATGCAAATATAATTCCTGATAGAGTTAGTGAACAAAATCGAGGTCGAAGATCGAGAGGATTGGGGAATCAACTAATTGTCAAAGCTTATACAACAAAAGCTGGAAATGCTGATGCCGAAGGGAATATTGTGATCAATCCTTCTCAGTATAATAAAGAAGATCTCCGAATCGATTACAGCAATGCTAAGTTTTTTGTGATTAAATCGTATAGTGAAGATGATGTTCACAAGAGCATCAAATATAATGTCTGGTCATCAACTTTGCATGGGAACAAGAAATTGCAGAGTGCATATGAAGATGCTCAGAAAATAGCCTCCGAGAAGTCTTGTGAATGCCCGATATTCTTGTTCTTTTCTGTGAGTTTTTCCTTCTCTTGCCTTACATGCTAGCTTGTTTGTGAGAAGCTTATTCTGATGCAGTGCTTGTCTTTTTAGGTCAATGCTAGTGGTTTGTTCTGTGGCATGGCTGAGATGACTGGTCCAGTTTCTTTCGATAAAGACATGGATTTTTGGCAGCAAGACAAATGGAGTGGAAGCTTTCCGGTCAAATGGCACATCATAAAAGATGTTCCCAATAGCTATTTCAGGCACATCATACTACAGAACAATGAGAATAAGCCAGTCACCAACAGTCGAGACACACAAGAGGTCAGTTTTTCTACTAGCTCACTTCACACGCTTTGAAGATTCTCACATCTGGAGAATTTGCTAATATACCGTCTTCTTCTGCAGATAATGCTGAAACAAGGTCTGGAAGTGCTAAAAATATTTAAAGATCATATGGAAAGGACTTCATTACTGGATGATTTTGTGTATTACGAAAGCCGGCAGAGAGTCATGCTGGATGAGAGAACCAGGCTACCGCACAGGACCTTTATTAGCCCTTCACCATTACCCAGACCAGATCTCTCTGACAGAAACAAGAAAACCTCCTTGGAAGCCTTCAAAAAACCTTCAGTTATCTCTGAGGAAAGCGAGGAGGTTCGTGCAAAGTCAGATGGGAGTGAGGAGACCACTGTAAAGGAAGGTAATGAAGAAGATACTTCTTCCACTCAGAAGAAGATGAGCACTCTCACGATTGACCCGAGTGGTACAGAATCTAACCCGACCACTGTTTCTCACCTGAACCAGAAGGGTCAAGCCAAGTCTAAACCGACCTCCTCTGGCTCTCAGAAGAAGATAGACCCCTCTGAAGTGGTTGATGCTTCCTTTTCTGATGACAGTGTCAAACAAAGATCAGTACCCATAAAAGTTGCTGATGAGTCTCCTGCAATCTTAACAGTCGGTAGTATTCCTCTGGACACCAAGTCACTTAAGAAGTAAAACCACCCCGGGTTTGGCTTATTATCTGATTCCTTATATTTAAAATCATCTCTCTAAAAAGTCAAAAGTTAATCATGCTTCATCATACAAGCCAATGTGGTATGAAGGGAGGGTTCTGTTTGTATAGATGAGAGTTGACTGGTGGACCTATAAACCGTGGTTTGATCAAACGCCAAAAAAGAGAATTATTGAGGTTTACGGGTTTGTTGTTGCGTTTTTGTTATTTGGATGTGGCCTGAGTATTGTTGTTACTTCTGAGTATTGTGATCCGAAATTCATATGCTGTCCGCTTACGGTGTGTGTGTTTCTTTCTTCTCTTTTCTACTGTAAAATCCTCATTTTGACTTTTACATCTGCCCTCTGTTTGTTTGTTTGTTTGTACTTTGTTCCTACCAACTCCAAGAGTTTCAAATTGAATATTAAGTTTTTTTTACACCTTGATGACATTCTTATATTATGGCATACCACCTTGTCTAATCTTAGTTTAACTCGTTCTCCTATTAGGTAATTATTAACTGACTGATTATATTTAATCGCATATTAAGTCACTTGCAAGTGCATGCATCTTTTGAGAAATATGTATTTCACTGTCTCACTGAGAAGTAAAAAGATCGTATGAAACGAATGCAACAAAAACGAAATAAGTACTGATAAAAGATCTAACTGATAGACAGATATAAAAATATTTATAATGGACGAAAAATAATAAGCCATAGAGAGAGACATCATCTAAATGCATAAAAATCTCATCGCACAAATAAGGCTTCCACTAAAAGACCCTACAAGGGATGGCCCGATATACAACTAAATAAAAGGGCAAACCTTAACCATCCAAGTGTGCGCACGCTACTAACAACCATAATTTGAATCATATGCTTCTTCCACCACCGGAGAGCCATCAAGCAAGCAATCAATTGGCGGGATCGTCAACGTCTCTTGTTTCCCGTAAGCATTCCAACAAAACGGATCATCAACTAGCTCACCTTCCTCGGGCAACAGCTCGACCTCCGACATCGTTATATTCGTGCAAGCGACGGTATCACTACATGCAAAATGAATCGGCGGACTTCTAACATCGTAAGTTCCTTTGATGTTACGGTACTCCACGTCGAAGACTCGAACCGCAGATGTCTCGTTGCGACACTCTTTCGATGAGCAGTAGTACTGGTCGACGATTATGCAGTTGAGGACGTTCTCCATTTGGATGTTTTCGAAGAGGAGGTTCGAGACGGATCCGGTTCCGCCTTGCCATGTTTTCACTCGGAGACCGTTATCGGAATCGCGGATCGCTGTGTTTCGGACTGTTATATTTGATACGCAGGCTTGTGAATTGTGCACGCCTAAGCTCCCAATGCTGCGTTTTGAGACACAAATTTAAAAAGTTTTTATTAGCGCGGTTAGAAATCAGGCAAACATATAAAGTGGATTAAACACCTGAAAACAAAAGTTGAAAAGAAAACAAAAAAAATAGTACTTGATTTTCATTTTTCCAATGATAAGAAATTAAGAATTATGCAGATTTCTTAAGTTTTAGACCAAATTAAGTGAAAGATGAATACTTATTAGAAGTTTGTATAGAAATATTTATTCAAAAACTCGAAAATGATATTTCTGAATATGAATAACTTTAGTTTATTAAAATGCTGTGATTTTAATGATTTTAAGCGGTTAGAATCAAATCGCGTTTTGAAAAAGGTGAATAAATTGAAAAAAAAAAAACCCCGAAGAAAGGATCGAAAAAATAATAGTAGTTGATTTTGATTTTTCCAACGAAAAAGGATTAATAATCATGTAATTTTGAGCTTTAGACTAAATTAGTATTAAAAATGTATTTCTCTGAAGTTTTGCATAGAAATATTTGATTCAAGTTCAAAAATACTAAGATTTATGGAATATGAATAACTTTTTGGTTTATTAAAATCTAGTGCCAAGTTCGATATTTTTTGTCAACTAGTTAAAAAGTTCAATTTCCAGTGGATGGAACATTCAGCTAACATCCGTGATCCATGTAAAAAACACAGTCATCGTAATGGAATCAATTCGCAAAAACATTAAAATTAACGTTAATATTCTGTTTTCAATGAATGTTATAATTTAAAAAGAAAAAAAAAAAAGACAGAAGAGGAAATAAAAAAGAGACAAACCTGATCCCGTGACTAGGCCCACAAGTGACACCTTGAATGTCAACATCTGAGCAGCCAGTTCCTATCGATATGCAATCGTCTCCTGTTTCATTTTTTTCGTTCATTCCCAATTAATACATAATAATATTCTTAAAACCAAAGTTACAACACAACATTATAGATAGATACCAATAAAAAACAGTACCGTTGCTAACGACAGAGTTGTAAATGGCAACAGATCTTGTGTTTCCGAGATGGATACCATCCGTGTTCGGACTTAGTTTTGGAGACGATATTTGGATTTCGTTTATTAGAACTCCTTCACATCCGTCGAATTTCATGTGAAACTGTGGACTGTTTTGGATTCTTAATCCTCTCACCACTATATTATTGCTCATGAAAAATCGTATCATCTAAACAAAAATAATGAAAAAAGGGTTAGTGCTAAACCAAATTTAAATCGGTATTGGATTTGGTTCGATTTAGTTAGGACTCACAGTCGGGCTCTCACATGGTCCAGACGACGATGATCCGTTTGGTCCCTGAAAAAAATGATAATAAAACACAGAGTCCAAACTATATCATTTGACAACAATTTTTTTGTTTTTATAAGAAAATTTGTATACGAATAATAATAGTACGGTTTCTTGTCGTGTGTTCTGTTTTGTCACGACCACACACTTATCAGTTAATAATTAATAATCAGCAAATCTCTAATGTAAAGTTATAACAGTAGTGAAGATTTTTTACCCTGTGGGGTTTGCAAGGTAGATCCCACCATTTTTGACCATTGCCTTCGACGGTGCCTTTGCCGGCAAATGTGATACCCTCGAGGCGGTAAAAAACCAACCACTGTTGTTTACTGTCTTTCTCTGGCCATTCCTCTGGTCCGTCCGGTGGCATCAACACTCCGTCCAACTTCATAATCCCAACCAAAAAAAACAAACGTTAAAATTTACATAAATAATACTTTCAAATGACATATATATAATTAGAACATAAACAAGGTACATTTTTATGATTATTAGCATAGTGAATTTATTTTTTTTTAAATGTTATTTTTGTTAGAAGAAGAATCATTTATTTTGTTTGGCTCACCTGAAATACGAGTCCCGGTTGACATGGGCCGGAGAAAATAGTGGAAGTGATTTTAAAAACGCCACCTTCAGGTGCCAAAACGATGCCGGACTCGACGGCGCAAGCGGCTTTCCAAGCATCTCTAAACGCTGCCGTGTCGTCGCAAGAACCATCACCCACTGCTCCATATGACGTGACGTCAAAGATGCACCCTGAGTCAGAATCTCCCGGAGCCGGGTCTGGACTCGGGTTTGGATTCGGGTACGGGTCAGACGGGACTTGATCAGGTGGATTGGCCGATTCAAGAGGAGGTGGAGGTGGAGGAGAAGAAGGAGGAGGAAGAGGATGCGAGAGGCCACGACGACTCTTGTGGTAATGATATCTTCCTCGTGCCACGTTCGTGAAATGTCCGAAGAGGACAGTGGAGATTATGTAAACCACGAGAATGCCTCCGAGACCTCGCATTGCTAAGCTATGGAGAAGAGAGAAATGGAGAAAGAGAAAGAGAGAGAGTGTTAAGTTAAGAGAGTTAGATGAGTTTTGAAGTCTGTTATATAGCAAAGCAGAACATAACACACACAGAGACAAATGGAGTTTGAAGTCCGTGTAGATGACACGTGTTTATTACTTGTTGGTTATTGAGTTCTATCTATGTGTTGTTGTTGGACATGAGGTTTTTTAAGAGGAGGAGACTTGTTTTTAGTTAGCAAATATTCTACTGTTTTTACGACTTGTCTTTTTCTCTTTTCGATTCTTTATTTTTATTTTCTAGTTAGAAAGATTGTAATGTTTTCATCTATATCGAAATATTGACTAATGTTTGGATTGATATATACTTATATGGCTTCTGAATGGTCAAGGTGAATACGTTTTGAATTAATAACATAATAAAACAAATTAATCTTTTTAAGGATTCATAGAAGTTTATCGATACTTTACTACAATATAGAGATTAATCTATATAAAAACAAATGACCTACTCGTGTATCGGGAAAATTCTTGACTTCTTGTTTTTTGTTTTTATAGATCAATATCTATATAGTAGTTAAGTATAGAGTGAACTATGACTTCGGTTAAATTTGGGTTTATCTTGGGCTTCTAAATAAAAACCAATTGGTAATTAGTAGATTGACCCTAACCCTTTATATATTAATGATAGTTTTATCAAATTTCAGATGTGGGATTTGGATTGTATTCCAACAATCTCCCCTTCAAACCAAGGATCATATATGATATTTTAACACGCCTTTTCGAGATGATAATTCCATCTCGAACCGATCCCATTTGGACCGATAATAAACCTCTTCTTGGGCCCCCATTACTCGGGTTAACAAAAGACATGTCCGTATCCACTTTTCTAAGTCCACCAGAATTTTAACCTTGGGCTCTGATACCATGTTAAATTTGAGTTTATCTTGGGCTTCTAACTAAAAACCAATTGGCAATTAATAGATTGACCCTAACCCTTTATATATTAATAATAGTTTTATCAAACTTCAGATGTGGGACTTGAATTGTATTCCAACAATTTTACCATAATTTAGTTTTAAACATAACGTTGTTTTTGATCTTACATACTTTCTATCCATTATATTTTTTTATTCTTGTTTGAATTTTTGTTTCTTCAACAATATACTGTATACATGTTATCATCATCAACTTAATCATAATTTATATCATCTATTAAATTTATTTACTAGACGTTTTTTTGAGTTATGCTTGAACGAATGTTGTTTTTTTTTGTTTTAACTATTTTTTTAGTAAATATGTGAGAATGAGATACATTTAAAAATAGGGGAAAAGAGACATTACCACGGTAGTTATTGTAGTATATATATGTACTTAGTTTCTGCACTATATATATGTATGTATAATTATATTATTTCTCGTAGTCCAAGAGATTTCATGTTTCCTATGTTATAAGATCCAAATTTCTTAGCATATTATTGATGCTTATTTTTCTTTTTTACAAAACTATTATATATTGATTTTCATTCAATGGATAAAATTATTGATGCTAGTTAGTAGTTAGAAAGTCCTCCTAGCTAGTAAATCCAGCCTATTTCTTGAAACAAATCTGAAATTAAATCAAATTAAAACTCTTAAGCAAGTCAGTACAAGGTTTCATCAGTAACCCTGGTTACTCATCTTCAATCCCCATGCAAAAGAATTGCCACGTTAACTTAATATAACAATTAACAGATTTGTAAATTGTAAGATACTAATACTTTTGATCAACTATATGTAATAGAGACAAAAAATAAATAATAACTATTACTTATTAGTGAACATTATTCCAATTCTAATCTCGTAGAATTCTAATATATTTGTAATACCACCAACACACAACGTTATCTAGCTAACAAATAGCTGTCGTGTGATATTTATGCAAATGAGAGTTTGCGTCTCTATGTTCGTGATATCTTTAACAAACTTGAATTTTGGTTGTGAGGGTTTTAGATCTATAATTGGACAAAATTCTTATTGGTAAATTATCCACTAGTAGACAGCATATCTTCATTTGCCATAGTAAGAGATATAAGACCACAACTTAATAATGGAATATGTGTAGAGATAGCTAGAAGAATAATTATTGGTTAATAAACATATAAAAATACGAAATGATTAGAACACATAATGTTGGAAGGACTGATTTGAAATCTTGCGCTTACATTCGTGATGTGTGTGTGCGGCACTGTCAATAATTAATTGTTCACCTTCTCTCTTCGTACCGTATTGTTCAGAACATGGATCATGTTTATTTACATGACGGACTTAAATTTTGTAGGCCATGTTTAAAGTTGTATGTATCAACAGTATACATACATATATATATACATATATATTTTTTTCTTCTGGAAAAATACTGAACTTATAATGTTTGGATTGCATTAGATTATATGAAACAGTATAATAAATATAAAAATATTTGATTTTTAATCTTTTAAAGAAAATACTAATAAGTTATATTAAGTTTTTTTTGAAAAAATTAAAAAATTGATGCAAGTTCTTCAGCTCCGTTTGCAGATTCATATATGTACAAACAATTATACAATTGATTAGTGGAAGTAGAAGATGAATTATCGTTGAAAGGTAATAGTGACTTGGAAAATTCATAAACCGTGTATATGGATGGATCTTTAGAATCTTTTTCGATTCAAGAAACAAAGATCATTCATACGACAACGATTGATATCGATCCCAATCCACAACAACAACATTACCAATCATGCCCTTTTTAGCTTCTTAAATTTTTAGTTTGTGAAACACTAACAATGCCGACGAATGATAAAGAAAAGTAACACAGATATCTAAGAAACAATAATAATAAGCGTTTTGTATAGTTTGATAAATAAAAAAATCAAGTGAAATAAATAATTGAGAAGCAAATAGACAAATCTCGTGACACTTTGTTGTATTGTAGTTGAGTTTATTTCTTGTGGATGTTGAAGACCCGTAAGGAAAAAGTTGGGCGGGGGCTCCGGAAATGTATCCATTGGTTCCCAATGCTTCTAAACGAGCTGTCCTCCCACACATTTATCTATTTCTTGCTTTTGGTTTTTAAACAAGAATCATCTAATGTCGGCCAGAATCATCTCTAACTTCATATCAATATATATACAGAATTCAATTCACCAATACATGTATACATTATTAGAATTTCTCATAGTGGATGTAATCATGTAAAATATATACGTAGACAGTGACATTATATTCTTCAAACGTACAAAGTAGTTTGTCTCTTAATTAATTGTTTTTATTCTATTTTTTCCTTCCCATACACAAATTTATACAGTATAAATCTAGTGCCTATCATTATCTTTGGGCGATATCGAAGAAAGAAGGCATTAACATTACATATGAGAATATATATTCTAACAAAACTTATGCACTAGCTAACACAAATCCACTAAAGTATATCTAGGTTATTGATATCCTCTCAAAGATATAGTTGCATGTCACAAATGAATATCTCTATGAACAGAAATATACTAGCGACTAGCTAGACCTTTTGTGATCGACTCATCGACATGAAATATATGTTATGTTGTCCTACCAAAAAAAACTGTATGTTAGGTCGAAGCCATTATTCCCAAAAGTTATTTTGATTTAGAAGAAGAAACAAATTAAAAAAGAAACAAGAAAAGTTTAAAGCGTGAGTATTTTTTTTTGCTGTTGTATATTTTCGTCTCTATATGTCACATGTATATCTCTCTCACGGGTCGTGAGTGATGATGGGCTCTTGTGGCTCAACTTAACACCACGTGTACACTTTGGTTACACGCGCCGCAACGCTCTCTGTTAGTGGCTCTTTTTCCACCATCCGGAAGTATCTCCAAGTCGCGACACGTGTTTTGTTTCCAAATCTATATGCTGCAAACTGTGAAGGATACTCCAAGTAACATCAAACTTTTTGTGTGTACATTTATGTCTACGTGACAGCACGTATAAATATATTTTTATACATATTAATGTTTGAATTACCCATAAGCATAATTCAAAAACATAAGTTTAATTCTATGACAGCACGTATAAATATATTTTTATACATATTAATGTTTGAATTACCCATAAGCATAATTCAAAAACATAAGTTTAATTCTATGACAGCACGTATAAATATATTTTTATACATATTAATGTTTGAATTACCCATAAGTTTAATTCTATGTAGCAACGAGGACTTCGACCATTTCGTACACCTTTGGGTCTTAGTCTCTTAAATATATATGGTTATGCAATTTGGCTAGTTTTAGTGTTCGTGGTTTTGTGTTTATTGGACATTAAAGATAACATCTTCTGTGGATGATATAAACCACGACTAACATTATCCTCTATATATATATATATATATATTTAAAATTGCATACTTAAAAATAATAATCGGTTCATAGGATGATATAAGATGGAGTGGAGAAAATTTTTATTTCAATTAGCTAACTAATTTGTGTAAAACACAAAAAAACCTAGAAATTATGTAATACTTAAATTTTACTTTTTTTAACAAAATAAAATCTGATATAATTTATTATTTTTTATATTTTTAGCTAAAATATCTTATAAATCGACAATGACGAAAAATATTTCAATGTTAGTTTACTTTTTTGTCCCCAAATATGATTAAAAAAGCGTCAATACATTGTTTCGGGGAAAAATCATACAATACTTTAGAACAAATATACGAGTTCTTGAAAAGTATATGTATTGCAATTATGCTTAGTGAAATTTATTGTAACAAAATATATATTGGCAGTAAGCCCTAACGACCAAATCGTGACGATCAAATGATCTTTACTTCGGAGCTACCAAACGTTGCGAATAAAAATAGAAAGTTGTTGCATGTAGTCTATAAAATATAATTTTCTTACTAGATCCATGATAACTCAAAATGTCATGGACGTAGATTATAATTTACGAGAAAGATTGATATGACATTAAATAGGATTGGAAAAATGGTGAGTCGCCACGTGTGGTTTCGCAAAACTCACGGGCATGTGTATGTCGCACCAGAGATGCGTCACGGGTTGGTGGATTTTTAGGTTAATGATCTATTCATAACGTTGAGATTTGATTTGATGCTTAGCATAATCGTATATAAACAATATACAGTACTATATTTTTAGTGTGATTTGGACGGCTTGACGACAATGTTCACACTCCGTAACACAGCGGAAGAAACCCAAAGGTTCTTGTCTGCTTCGTGGATGTTTAATTAGTTCGAAATGCTTAATTATTTGCTTCTTACTAATTAAATAACATATTTGTAAGACTATCTAGAGGGTTGACGAAAAATAATGGTAAAGCTCTATATTCTCCATCTCCCACGGCGGAGTAAATCTATAGATTATACATTTTAACAATTGATATTCATATGTATTAAAAGTATTTTATTTTTACAATTCTAAATAGTATTTATTAACACGTCTATTAATGTCAATGTTGATATGTTTTGTTCGTTGGTGACTTGGTCTATAACCAGATTCGATAATATGTAAATTACATCAGACTACGCAACAAGGCATGCGTGGTGGAGAGCGGTAAGTTGAAAGGCCGCTAGAGAAAGCATATGTACGATATACTAGAGGATACGTTTAAAGACATTGAAATAGATGCGTTGAGGTCATGTATGATATATGTACATCTGGATGTGTATAATATATGCAAGGCAAACATTTGTTTTTTCTGATGTATGATGATGTACATACATGTGTATATGCATTAGTGTATACTATGTGGCCAATGTGGCCAGGTAACCAACCATATATGTATAAATCATGGCCATAGTGTGTTGTTTTAAACCAAATTTATTTTCAATGCTAGTCAAAAGAAAGCTTTGGACCTTGGGCAATTCTGTCTCAATCTATTAAGTTCTTTGGGCTTGTATCCCACACATACGATCCGTTAAATCATGGTTATGTTTGTTAAATGTCTTGTGCTATTTAATTAAGAAGATTATATATTTTATTCAAATGCATAAATCGACTTGTGCTTTTAGATTGTTTTAAATTAAATGCGTAATTGTATACTATTGAGAAGACGGTCACGTGAAAAAGTTCGACAGACAAATCTAAGTTCAACTTTTTTTTTTTGAATGTAATGTAAATTTATATTCAAAAGAAAAAATACAGTGATACAACTAGTGCAACAAATGCTGATCGTTTTGGACTAAAACTAAATAATGGAAACAGAGTTGGTAAAAAACAACAAACTAAACACGAGAGTGTAGCCACATTTGAAACGCCTCGTCGTACCGGCGATCTCCCATCCGACCAATCGCCAGGAGATGATCCCGAACTTGCCTGTCAATCCAGCCGACCAGAGAGGTAGCAGAATGTGGCGGATCACCATGTCGTCTGCCATTACGTTCACGCCAAATAGTATACACTACCACTTGGAAAACAGATCTGAGGAGAAAACCTTCAACTCTGGGAAGTTGAGGTAGGGATAAGTGAGCAATTAAAGCCGACCAATCCGTGGAATAGTGAGTTCTAAACAGCCCCTTAGCAAGAACTGACCACACTCCCGAAACAAAAGAGCATGAAAAGAACATGTGATCTCGTGTTTCTAACGTGGAGTTACAAAATACACAAGACCCTGCAGCCTCACCATTCCACATAATCATTCGAGCCCCTGTTGACAATCGATCTTGAACAGCTAACCATACACAGAATGAGAATTTTGGTATACCATGCGTAAACCAAACCCCCTTGTGCCAAGAGACCGTATTAGCCGTAGTTCTAATATGATTCCAGGTATCTTTGGTTGAGAATTTTGGCCTAAACACATCATTCTTGCCTCTCCAGAGGATTTTATCAACTGAGTCCAGGCGCATATCCCTCCGAGAAGACAGAGCATGCTCAACAACATTTAGGTGATCTCCCCTATGTCTCCGATGACGACGTGTAACCCACGCTTCAGCCAAAGAACTCTGCTTACTTATCCCTAAATCAATAACCCCTCGCTCACCCAACACATCCATGAGTCTACCCAAGTCCGACCACCAATCATACCAAAACGATGTACTCTCCCCATTCCCCACATCTACCTTACAGAAAGTGGTAGCCACCCCCCGGTACTTGAGAAGCTTCCGCCAAATCCAAGAACCCACAGTCGTTGTCTCCTTAACCGACCAAAAAGATGCCCCTTTCAACAAGTTTGTCTGAACCCATTTAACCCACAAAGAGTCCCCCTTAGACACCACTCGCCAAATCAACTTCAAACAACCCACAATGTTTGCTTCATGAAGTGAACGGAGACTAAGCCCACCTTTACATGATACTAGATAAGGACTTGCCTGTTGTGCGAGTTTAAAGTTTTGTAAATTAAATTAAAATTTTACAAAAATATATTAAAATTTAATTTATGTTATTTATATTGTTTTATGTTTTATGTTTGCTATAATATATTGATTTATATCTATTTACAAATTTTTATATATATTATCATTAAAAACGTATTTATACACTTAAATATACTGTATATTACAAATATGTTCTTTACCATCACCTAGAAAATGTATGTATAAACACATTAAGCAACTATTATGTTTTTTTTACTTCTACTTTTACATAGTATTTTTAATTACTAAAATTTTTGGCTTAAAAAACATTCAGAAGAAAAAGTATATTACATAGTATACTAATCAATCATGTATCATCACAATAGTGTATAACCAGCCATGGAAAGAACTTTGCGTCCAACCTCCTCCACCATGAAAAGAACTTGGGCTCCACTTTCATCCCTCGGGAATATAAACTTTGTCCAACCTTCTCCACCTTCCTCCCTTGGGGAGATGACCTTTGCTTCCTCCCTTGGGGAGATGACCTTTGCTCCCAACCTCCTCCACCATAGAGAGAACCTTGGCTCTGCCCTCCTCATGTGTGGAGAGAACATGTTCACGTCTTTTAGCTATCTCAAAATGGCTTGCTCCGACAACCAAAGAAACTAAAGAACATTTTCTAACGTCACAAAAACTTTTGATAGTAACTAATAATAATTTTTCTAATGTATTCGTAGAATTTTTTTCTACACCATGATATAGCATTTGTTTCTAAAACTCTCCGACTGCCACTTTGATTTATGAGCCCATGTCCACGGACCCACCTTTCGTAGTGGGGCCCACGTCTACTCCTGGCCCATCCATATCCGACGACTGGTCTGTTAAGTCCGGGAGGCTTTAAATATTTGGATATGTTTAACCATATTAGAAAAATAAGATGCATATATTAATCTTTTTTTTTGCATCATATTAATCTTACCTATATCAAACTGAAAAATGAGAAAGTAAAAGAAAATTTTGGTTAAAAAAAATAAGAATAAATTACCTTTCCATTAAAAAAGTTTTACCAATAGAAAAAAGTTTAAAGCAATGTTTTTGAATAAATTGTTTTGTTAGATGACAATGTCAGATAATCTATGTTTATATAGAAGTAAATATTTATATTTTTTTGAATTAATAATTAATTGTACATTTTCCTTAATCCCTTTTGTTTTTTTTGTTGAATTAATAACTTAAAATTAAAAATAAGTAAATAATGTTATAATTTCGAATTTTATGAAATTGTAATCTCCTTATAATTATTTTTCTAAAAACTGTTTAATTTTTGTAATTTTTTATAATTATTTTTTTACATTATTAATAATTTTTTTAAAAAAATCTTTTATCGTTAACTCAAATTTCTCTTATTAAATATTGACTTTTTCACATGTCAAAATTTTGTTAATGTCTAACTTTCAAAACTCAATTTTATATAATAATATATATATATACATATATATATATATAAGTCTATAACCTTTGTATTATTTTGAAATCATTGTTGTGTACTGTAAGCTTAAGAAAGAGAATTGGTTTTAATCGACTTGTGTTACTCCATTAGGTTGAGTTACCCTTATATACACATGGGTAGATATAGGGCTGGGCAAAATAACCGGTAATCAAATAACCGACCGAACCAAACCAAAAAAAATCAAATCGAAACCGAACCGAAGTTCCTCCAATAACCGAATGGTTAGTAAAATTCTATGTTCAAACTAACTGAAACCGAACCGACAATTAAATGGTTAACCGAAATATCCAAAAACCTAGAATATACACAAAATAATATACTTAACCAGATATCAACCCGCACTATGTGCGAGATAAATCGATTTAAAGAAAATTATTATAAGTAAAATTATTATCTTAGAACCAATATCTGTTTGTGTCAAACATAATATGTAAATTAAGTTTTTTATTTATTTATTCAAAGCTGCGTTTTTTCGTGTAAAAAATATGTTTCACCCGTAAAATCTTTGAATTTGTAAAAGGTTTTCTGGTTATTGCAACATGTCTTTTGTGTGGTTTAAAAATCAAATTCATATCTTCTTATGTTTTATTTTGTAATCATAACAATTTTGCATGTTTCTTATGTAACCATAACAATATATACTAAATTACTTGGTAGTTTAATTATTCAATTTTATTATATGTTAGTAACAATCAGATTCTAAACTAAATTTTCTGAAGATAATCTAATTTATTGATTTAATATTTTTGATTCTATTTAAATCTTTTGAGTTAGTCAATTTGTTAATATTTTCAATAAATGACAGATTATTACCAAAAAAGCCATTATGAAAAAATTAATGAAATTCCAAAATCAACGTATTCTTGTGAGAATACATTTCACCTGTGAAATATGTGAACATGGTAAAGAAAATATTTATAAAATGTTACAATTTATGGCAATATATATTTTTGTGTGTTTTAAAAATCAAATTTATATTTATGGTTTGTCGAGTAACTATAACAATTTTGCATAATCTAATAATCACTTATTTTAAATATATTATGATTTTTTTTATACTAAGTTTATTTATAATGATAAGGGTTATTGTCTCATTCATTTTTAATAGCACATAAATGAATATAAAATTAAAACGTATATTCCTATTCGGTTATTAATATTTCTATTTTTTAATAAATAATCACACTAAATGTTGAGATTAATTAGTTTACATACTTAGATATATATAAATAATCACACATCATGATATCCCCTAATTTGTTGTCATTTTTATTTATTTATGAATATATATATATAAATATATATTTATTGGGAATTAAGTTTCTTTTAATGAGTTAGAGATATTTCAGGAGTAATATACTTCCTTTTATAATCCATTTTAATAACTATTGAAAGCTTGTTATATAAATTATTATGGTAATAATACTAACATATAACATTTCGTTTTTATATGATTATGTTAATAAGTTATATGTTCTTTATTTTTATTAACTTTATATTAATTGATATGTTTTATAGCTTTTTTAGAATATTTTACTTATATTGATTTTAAGAAATCAATATAATTTTGACTTGTATATTTGTAAGTAAATTTTAGTGAAATTTTTTGCTTTACTATTAAATTTGTGTGAGAAATGATGACATATCTAATTATTATTCAGTTAATTGTTTTTAAAATAAATACAATGGCATAGAGCTGTAATTAATTAGAAAATTTAAGGGTATTTTGCTAAAAAGTGTCCTGAGCTCTCTGGCGGCGACACATAAGTTTTTTCTCAAATGTGCTTCTCTATTAATATATAAGGGATATTAGGCAAAACTATAAAATAAACTTAAAATATTAATTATTTCTACATTCAAAACAATTAAATACTTTAAATAATCAATATATTTAAAAGTTATTATTTTGAATTTACAAAGTTAAATACTATTTTGTAAAATCGGATCAATATTTTTCCCCCTTTTTATATTTTTGTAATGTATTTTTGGTTAATTTCGGTTATATTCGGTTATCTTTAGTTACTTTTGATTATATTAGGTTTATTTGGTCAATTTCAATATAATTTATGTTAGTTATGGTTATCTCTTCAACTAACCGAACCGAAACCAAACCCAAAAAAACCAAACCAAACCGAACCGAACCGAAATTTCTAAAATATCAAAATGGTTATTATATTCTTATATCCAAACTAACCCAAACCGAACACAACCGAACCGAAACCGAATGCCCAGACCTAGATAGATATACATCAATCTTCACTAGACCTTATCTCTATGAGATTTACATCAATATTCACTAGACCTTATCTCTATGAGATTTACATCTATCTCATTAACAATATACTACAATATTCGTATCTATCTTAACATGTACCGTATCAAGTGTTTGAAATTTTTATCTATTCATGTTACCTCTTCTTCTTTTTGTATGTGTTCAATATACAAGCATCATTTGGAGCGACTTATCAGAAGAAAGATTAGAAGAAAATGTATGTGAAAAGAGCCATAAACTTAACTATTTAAGTAACCCACATACATAGTAAGTATCCAAAACGTAAGATCAAGGAAGGTCTTTTGATTATAAACATTAGCTTGAGATTGACGATTCTGTAGGCCGGTCAAGATTTGCAACTTGTACACAGTTTATACACGATATTTTTGAGAATGCATCCTACAAATAATATAGCCACCTTGTCCTTCTATGTAGGAGCTTTGATCACTCCATTTCAAAGATAGCAATTTTTGGTGGCTACAAGTGTTCTTAAAAAGTAGTTTTTGGCATTTTAAGGAAAAAATCGTTTATATCACGTTTAAAACTGTTGTTGTCCTATTGATTATGTTGTTTCATAATTCAGCTATTTCACTATTTAGCTACTAGATTTTATATGCAGTACACCGCATAACAAGTTATTTGTAACTGAAAATAATAATTTAAATTTGTATTGTTTGTTATTTTTGTTTAGTGTTTAAATAATATAATTGTATTTTGATTGTTAAGTCTATGATTTAAATTGTTTAATGTCAATTTGTTTTTTACATAATATTAATTTAATCAACATAATTAGATACATCTATTACTCTAATATTGATACTCTTAAGAAATTAATGAAATGATGTTTTATCCGTGTAGCACCGAATGAATGATACTTTAATTTTATATTAATATCGATTCAAACATATCCCGTCATATAATCCCATCTCAAAATATTTGAACTCACGTTACACAGTGAGACAAATTTTATTTATTTATTAATATCATCTTAATTTTTAATATTTATTATTTTGTATTATTAGGATTAAATTAAGTTAGTATGATATATATTAAGATTGTAACCATTTAATGTAACATTTTATAATATTGCCGCTTCTTATAAAGTTGAAGTATATAAACTTCTTATAACGTTTAAATATTTCTAATATTTGAAACTTCACAAAAGTGTAAATATCATTGATATTTTAAACATTTCATAAAATTTAACTTTTTAAAATTTTAAATGTTAAGTATCTATAAAAATAAATTAAAGTTTAAATATTTATAATACTTTGAATCTTTTTAAAATTTTAAATTCCTTAAAATAAAAAACCAAAATAAACTGGATAAACTTTTAAATTTGAATGTTTAATATAGATCAAGCTTCTTGTTCATTGGTATTCGGAATTAGTTTGATCTTTTTCAACACACATTCAATCCATCAGTTACATGACACAAGGTTATACAGTCTGATCAGACACACAAATTTCGTCAAAATTTCTGATGACGATTTAATTTTTTGCAAAAACTTCTAAAAAGCAGGCACAATTTGAACCCAAATACACACAACAAAACCATAAGAATGCGGACAAATTTAAACTTAAAAAGTACCTTTGTCAACTTAAAAAGTACCTTATATAGTAGGAACTGACTTGAGCTACAACGTAAGAGAATATTTTTGGGATTTATGTGATGGATAACATATTAGATGGTATTACTCTATTTTATATAATTTTGTTGTGTTTATTTTCCCGGTGAAACAAATATTTGTGTAATGATTTTATATAATATACTACATGAAAAAGTGAAGAGTTAGTAATATAATAAGTTTTAGGATCTGAGATGGGTGTTCCTGTTGCTGTTGGGGGAGGGAGAGATGGTCTCTCACTCTCTTGTTTCGAAGTTTGGGTTCGGGGATGGAGTGGAACTCCATCTTTGTGTTGGTTCAGGATCCGATTCGTATTGTTAGGGTCTGGTTTCAAAAGGGGAAATTTGGTTTATGTGGGTTTTAATCCCATGATTCCTATGGATCTGGGATTGGATGTGTTTATGGATATGGATTCTGTTGAGATCAAGGTTGGGCAGATTCGGCTTTTTTTCTGGGATTTGGGGCTGATCCGGATTGCGACTCCATTATTACGGATCGGGGTGTGGATTCCTCTGTGCTGTAAATATGGAAGCTTTCACGATTTATTGTTGAAGAGTAAGGCAAATGAGATTATCAGAGCAATGATGATGCGATCGGATTTGGTTTGGTTAGTGATTTGCATATCCTTTCTTCGATTTGGTTGCGGTGTTGGGGTAAGGTTTATAGACGAGGTATTTATGCGATGGCTTGGGTTAGGTTCAGGAATCACTTATCTCATTCTTTCCCTTTGGTTACCTATAGTTCCTCTCATTTCTTTTACCATTCCCTGGTTATTTCCCTTGGGTGGTGGTCAAGGTTTCTTACTGTCGCGAGATATGGCTCAATTAGCGTTCAGCAAGAATAAGGCTTCCCTGGTTCGTACCGACACAGTGACAATCTCCAACTCGGTCTTGGCTCAGAGAATTCAGCAGTTCTCTATGACTCTCATCGGGAGGTTAATGAATCCGGTTTGTCAGAGAATGGAGTCCGTGATAGCCAACTTCCCAAAGATTTGGAAACTTGAGGATAAAGTAGTGGGAGCGGATCTAGGACAAGGGGTCTTTCAGTTCAATTTTGAGGATGAAGAGGATATTCTGTCCGTTCTACAGAATGGTCCGTACCATTTTGATGGTTGGATGGTTTCCTTGGTGAGATGAGAGCCGATCATTTCCTCCTCTTATCCTTCCGCAATTAACTTCTGGGTGAAGGTGACTGGGATTCCTATGCACTTGTGGGAGGTGGCAACCCTTGAAGCCATTGGTAAAAAGATTGGTAAGATTCAAGAAGTTGATGAGGAGTCGGGTAGTCTCTGTGTTTCTGTCAATGGGTTTAATCCTCTGATTACCAAGATGGTGGTGCCATTTGCTACTGGTGATGAAATTGTGGTTTCTCTAGAGTATGAGAAGTTAGTGGGTGTATGCGATTATTGCTCTAGGATGACTCATGATTCGAAAGTGTGCCCAGAGGTTCTTAAGGTTGGTACTGGTCACGGTACTGATGAGCAGTCGGATAAAAGGGGTGGACAAAGGCAGCTTCCTTTGGTGAAGCAAGAGGTGCATCAGAACGTTGGGGGTTGGGAGAAGCCTCGGAAGCATGCTAAGAGAGCTTTAGACTTTCAATCTGCGGAGCCTGGTGAGTATGGTTACTTCCTGCAACAACGTCATGGTGATGGTGGTCTTCATGGTCCTCGTCAACAGGAAAGGTTTCACGGTCAGACTTGGGGTCAACAGAGGGTTTTTGGGGAATCTGCTGTTCGTGAAGAAGGGACCCGTCGTGGTTTTCATTCTGGTGGTGGGGAATCATCGAGTAAGGCTTCCGGTTTCCACCTTAAAAGGAAAGGTGTTGGGCCGGCTTGGCCAAAACCTTTATATAAGGTAAAGCAGGCTTCTATGGAAAAGCATCCCCAACTGAGCCTTGAAAATAATACGGGGATCTCCAGAACTGGTGATTCAACAACGGTTAGGGACCTGGAGGGTTATTCTCAGAAGGGTGATGGGGTGGCTTTTATGGCTATGGATTTTGTGGTCGAAACAGATGATCTGCTTGAGGATGGGGAATTTAATGATAATGCCAAGGGTGATCTCAAGGTTGTCCAGGAAGAGGGTGCTTCCCAGGAACAGGGTATTGAGTTACATACTGGTCAAGGGACTGAGTTACAAACTTGTCAGGAGTCTGATATTCTGGGTGATTCCGATGGTGGTCAGCAAGGTAATTCCTTTATTTCTGATCCGGTTGAGCTTGATGTGGGTGTAGTTAATAATGCTTTGACTGCTTTTACTTTAGGAGATAAGAATGGTCATAAAAATAGGATTATTAGTCCTTATGTTAGAAAAGGTGTTAGTGGCTCTAGGATAGCTACTTTGGTTTCGGCTTCTCCCGGGAAACGTTTACTAGCTAAGGCTTTGTCTAAACCTGCAGATGATGGGAACAAACAGAAGATGATGGGGAAACAGGGTAACTCTACAATGGGCGGTAAACTATCGGATGGTGGTCGTCTAGGCAAGAAAGGGATGGGGGCTCTCCTGAAACCGCCGGCTAGAACGTGAAGATTCTGAGTTGGAACTGTCAGGGCATTGGCTGACATAAAATTACTTGGGTGATCTGTGGAAGAAGCATCCACCAGACATTTTATTTTTATCTGAAACAAAGAAATGTTTTTCTTATTTACAAAAATTTCAGAATAAGTTTGGTTATAATAATTTGTATACTGTTGAACCCCGCGGGTCTAGCGGCGGTCTTGCTTTATTTTTTATGGATGAAATAAAACTTTCAGTTCATTTTGATAGTGATCGTATTATTGATACAAAAGTCTATACTGGACAACAATTGATTTTTATGTCTTTTATTTATGGTGATCCTGTTCCCCAACATAGACAAGAAGTTTGGGATAGGTTGATGGATATTGGGTCCTTCCAAGTTGATCTTTGGCTTTTGATTGGTGATTTCAACGAATTAGTTGGAAATCATGAGAAAAAGGAGGGGGGGCACCTCAACCTCTTCTTTTGTGCCTTTTAGCTCAATGCTTCGTCATTGTGGGATGCTTGAATTTCCTTGTTATGGAGAACAATTATCCTGGAGGGGTAACCGGTGTAATAATCAAGTGGTTCGTTGTCGGTTAGATCGAGCTGTGGGTAATGAGGACTGGCATGGGTTATACCCGAATTCGAAGGTAGATTATTTGGAGATGATTGGTTCTGACCATTGTCCAATCCTGGCAACTTGTCTGAAGCTGGATAGGAGACGGCTTAGACAGTTTCATTTTGATAAACGTTGGTTGGGTAAGGCGGGTATAGCAGGTGCGGTTGAGTCCGGGTGGAATCGTACACGAAATTTCCGGATCCCTAGTTTTGTGGATAAGATAAGGAATTGTAGGAACTCGATTTCTTGGTGGCGAAAGCATAATATAAGTTTTGGTCCCTCGCTCATTTCTTCCTTAAAGGCGGCTCTATAGGAGGCAAAAATGGATGATTCGATTTCTCAAGAGGAAATTCGGGGTATTGAAAGAAAATTAAAGGAGGCGTACCATGACGAGGAAATATATTGGCAACAAAAAAGTAGGAAATTCTGGCTCAGGGTTGGGGATAAAAATACTAAATATTTTCATGCCTCCACTAAACAAAGGCGGGTAAGGAATAAGATTGTTGGTTTATTTGACATTGATAATGTCTGGAGTGAATCGCCTTCGGGTATGGAGTATATTGCTACTAAGTACTTTGAGGATCTTTTTAAGAAGTCAGATGGTAATGGTATCTCATAGATGATTCAAGAAATCAACCCACTGATCACGGAGAGTATGAACAGAGATCTTACTCGGGATATTTCTGAGGCGGAAGTCCGTAAGGCTCTGTTTGCGATGCATCCGGAGAAACACCAGGACCGGATGGCATGACAGCTTTGTTCTTTCAACGGTTTTAGTCTTCTTTGAAAGGGGATTTGGTGGCTTTGGTTCATGACTTTTTTCGGACTGATCGTTTTGATCCTCGTTTAAATGAGACAAATATTTGCCTTATTCCTAAAGTTGATAGACCGCAGCGGATGGCGGAGTTTAGACCGATCAGTCTTTGTAATGTAAGTTATAAAATTATATCTAAAGTATTGTGCTTTCGGTTAAAACGGTTCTTACCTCTCTTGGTCTCAGAAACTCAGTCGGCCTTTGTTTATGGTCGCTTAATAACAGATAATATTCTTGTCGCTCAGGAGATGTTTCATGGGTTAAATACCAATCGACGGTGTCAGGCGGAGTTTCTGGCATTCAAAACGGATATGAGTAAGGCATATGATCGAGTTGAATGGGATTTTTTGGAGGCGGTTTTGATTAAATTAGGTTTTGCCAGAAAATGGATTTTGTGGATAATGTGGTGTGTTTCTTCTGTGTCATATCAAGTTTTATTGAATGGTCAACCTAGGGGTTCTATTCTTCCTCAAAGGGGTTTACGTCAGGGGGATCCTCTGTCGCCGTATCTGTTCATTCTATGTACAGAGGTTCTGATAGCAAACATTAAGAAGGCTGAACGGGAAAAGAAACTAATGGGTATCACAATTGCCCGTGATAGTCCTACTATTTCGCACTTGTTATTTGCTGATGATAGTCTGTTTTTTTGCAAAGCAGAGGCATCTGAGTGTAGGAAGGTAATGGAAATAATAGGAGATTATGGTAAAGCCTCAGGACAAGAGGTTAATCTGGATAAATCTTCTATTATGTTTGGCAAAAAGGTCCCATCTGATCTACGATCTCAATTAAAATCCGTTATTGGTATTTCTAAAGAAGGCGGTATGGGTTCGTATTTGGGTATTCCTGAAAGTCTTCAGGGTTCGAAAACTAAGGTTTTTACCTATGTTAAGGATCGGTTGGACGATCGAGTAAATGGTTGGTCTGCGAAGCTTTTATCGAAGGGGGGCAAGGATATTATGATTAAGTCGGTGGTGTTAGCACTTCCAACCCATGTTATGTCATGTTATAAACTACCGCAGGAACTGACATCCAAATTAACGAGTGCTATTTCTACCTTATGGTGGAAGTCCAATGATAAGGCTCGTGGTATGCATTGGGTAACTTGGGATAAAATGTGTAAAGATAAGTGTGAAGGGGGCCTAGGTTTCAGAGCTCTGGATCAATTTAATGATGCTATGCTAGCGAAACAGTTCTGGCGTCTTATTCACTTTCCGACTTCCTTAATGGCTCGGGTAATGCGAGGCCGATATTTTAGGAATAAACACCCTCTTTTGGCCAAAAAACCATATAACCCTTCCTTTGCTTGGAGGAGTATCTACTCAACTAAGGCACTGGTGGAGCAAGGCGCGAGATGGGCGGTAGGCTCTGGCTGTTCTATCTCGGTTTGGCGTGATCCGTGGTTACCCGATTTTCGGCCAAGACCAGCTAATGGTCGAGGTCGATTGTTGCTTCCAAGCTTGATGGTTAATCATTTAATTAATCCAACTACGAAGGATTGGCACTTACCTATTCTAGAGGAATTTTTCGATCCGGTGGATATATCGATTATTCGGAGTATTGCGGTCAGTAAATTTTATAAGCCAGACTGCTTAATATGGCATTTTACTAAGTCAGGAAAGTAGTCGGTGAAATCAGACTATCGGTTAGCACGGGAATTAATTATGGAAGTTGAATACGGACCTACATGTACGGCTCTTCGAGCCCAGGCGTGGAAACTTGAGGTTCCCTCCAAGGTTCAACATTTTTTCTGGCAGATCGCTTCTGGTACTCTCCCTGTACTGGAATGGCTTGCGCATCGAAGTGTCCGGTGTGATACCCTGTGTAAACGGTGTGGTCTGGAATCATAGACCATCAACCACGCTATTTTTGAGTGTCCGCGTTCGCGGAGTATTTGGGAGCGGTCTCCTTATCGTTAGATGCAGAAGGCTTTCCATATGCTTCAATCTATGTGAATCTGGATTTTATATACTGGCGGGCGGCATCGCATTCGGGGATTTCTGATATCACTCTTCGTCTTCCCTGGATACTTTGGTCAGTCTGGAAAGATAGGAATAACATGGTTTTTCAGGGAATGGAGGCAGAACCGATAGATATCTTAAATCAGGCGACTAATGACAAATTATTGTCTGATGATGCCAAATCTTTCACCGGGATTTATTCAAATCCTCCGGATTCTTTGGATGTTAGGGTGTCTTCTCCCCGTTGCCAAATTGATGGTTCATGGAAAAGTTCGGATGCTCTCCAGGGTTTGGGGTGGTGGTTTTGCAGTGGTGATGATTTGACGCTTCTCCTGGGAGCCCGGAGTCAGCGACGTGGCCTTACTCCCTTACATGCGGAGCTTCAAGCCCTGATCTGGGCTATGGAGTCTATAATGGCAGAAGGAGTGGATTGTCAAGCTTTTGAGACGGATTGTGCAGAGTTACTAGCGATAGTGCAGAAGCCCGAGGATTGGCCCGCTTTCTCGATCCTACTGGAGGACTTTTCTATGATCAGATCATCTTTCCCTTCCTTCACCCTGGACAGGATCCCTCGTGAGTCTAATGTAAGGGCAGATTGTTTAGCCCGCTCTTCTAGAATTTTAGTTTCTGAAATTTCTTTTGTAAACTCTTTTCCTCCGGTTTGGGCAACTAACCTCAGAGTTCTCTTTTAATTTATTAATGTTTGGTTGAAAAAAAAAAGATTTTATATAATAAAAACAAATTTAACAGAAGAATTAGACAGCGATAGAAATATTAATCGATATCTAATTCAATTTGCTATTTTAAGGGTATTTTTCTATGTTCTTTTTCAAAAATATCCATTCATGGTGTCTATTTTTAAAAATACTCCTTTTTAATATATAATAACTAAATTCTAAATCCTAAACCTACTCCTTTAAAACTATACTCTAAATGTAAAATAGTAAGCTCAAACCTATAAAAATTTCTAAAACTTAATTTAATATATTGCAATTGTGTGAAAGAGATAAAAATGAAAATATTCAATAAGAAATGTTTTTGAAAAGGGTTATCTCAAAAGCGATTTGTTTATTTTCCATCGAATTACTAACCTAGCATCATTTTTTTGGGGTAAAACCTAACTTCGAGTTTTATACAAAGTCAAGTCAAGAATAATAATCGAACTGGAGGAGCTTGCCAGGATGGCTTGGTAAGCAAGCAACCAGGCACCCATTCCCAATTCTTTCTCTTCTCTCCTTTTTTAGTTTAGTGACAGCTCATCAAAACAATTGTCCAAGATTGCAAAGACGCGACGCGCATAGTTTCAAGTTCAAGAGCGGATTGTCTCCTCTCGTTTCACTCGAGTTTTTCCCTCCATGAGATGAGCCCAGTGCATTGGACCGATGGATAAGAGAACTGAGCTGGCCCAAAAAGCGCTTGGGTGCTCTACGTACGATGTAGAAGATTCCATCAAATAAAAAGCTACCTTTTATCAAGGCTAATTCCAACGGACTTCGCCCAGATCTTCATTCAATGGGACGATGTCAGTGCATCTTTCTGGATGATGAACGCCTGTCTCGCTCATAGATAGAGGAAGAGTACGCGCGCTAGCGAGCTACGGCTTACGAAGTTGATTGGGTCAGATAGCCCTTCGGGCAACCAACCGTACGACATTTATAACAAATTTTCTATTTTAAATTATAATCTTATATCGTATTATTCTTGAGCTCCAAAAGATATGTCCTTACCATGAGAACCGAGGTTCCAACACCACTATAGTTTGCCCTAATATTTTCTCTCTCAAACACTATTACCGAGGTGCCGCAACCACCAAATCTCCCCGACGCCGGTAGAGCTCCGGCTCGCCGGTGTCGGGTTCTCTCAGTTCTATCAAGCTCTTCCGTTCTCTACTGCATCTTTTGGTCCTCTGTTTCATGGTCTCTTGTTTTTCCCGGAGTCCCCTCGAGGTTTTGGATCTCAACTCCGAGCATGCTTCAGCTTCTTTCCCCCCTTCCCTTGCCTTAGTTTCTGGTGAATCGTCTTGTTGTGCCTGCTCCTTCGTGGTCCCAGCTACGAGATGTTCCCTCTAAGACCCCTGAACGCCCCAATTGCCTCGGTTCCCACCGGTCTCACCGCCTCTTATCGATGTCAAGCGCAACAACTCTCCGTTCCTTGGAATCTTTTCCCCTCACCAAGTTGTTTGCTTGGCTGCAGCTGGACGGAAGCTCTGTTTTGACAATGGAGCCGACGAAGAATTTGACGGTGAAACCTACATCCTTGGCGCTCTCTATCACACCTTTGATTCCACTCTGGTCCAGGTTTGTTTCTCACTCTTTACCTAAATCCCTGGCCTTTAGGATATCTTGGTCAAATGCGTTGCCCCTGAACTGGAAGATGCTTAGATCCGCTAAAGCTGTTTTGAACCCAACCCGTTTAGACCTGTGTGTCACCTGGTTGTTTGGGTGTACTCGACAAGAAGTTTCTGAGAGTAGAATCTACATCCTTAGAACCGGTTGTGATAAAGCTAGTTCAAGCTCAAAATCTTTAGTATCGAGTTTCTCTACTTGGTCAAGTCGGGGTCTCCTCGGTAGTAGAGTCTCGGTCTCTTCTGATTGGCTTGATATCTATTTGTGTCGAGGAAAGTTGTTTACTTTGGTATGGAGGACTGCATTGCAGAGCTATATTTCTAACCCTGACCCGTCTCTCTGGCGATTTATGATGCTTGCATCCGTTGCTTCTATTTGCTACATATCACCAAATCCTCAACTCCTTCAGCCTCAGCGTATAACCAGGCTTAAACTCGGCATTATGATTCCATCTCTGCGGAGAGGGAATTGCCGATGTTTAACCAGTTTGATCTCTCCATCATTTCCTTGCTTTAAGCTCTCCAATCTGCATATCATCTACTTATTGAAGTTCCCTCTCTTAGGCTTGAAGAGTAGTGACATTATGATCACCATTCCAAGGAGTAGTGGTTACCACAACCTCTTCAAGTTTCTCCCTTGCAACCTTACAACCGCAATCACCCTTGCAGTGATCGGTATTCAGAGCACTTTCAACCCTGCTCACACCTTTGGCAAAGCACTACTTCGTGTAGACCTTCTCATCTCGATGAGATCCTCAGCTTTGACTGTTTCTTCGCCACCCAGTCTTCGAATCAAGACAATGGTCACCATCCCTTCCAATGTTTTCTTCATGGAAGCTGCATTGATATGTCTTGATCTCACAGGCTCCAGCTTGCTATCCATCACTTGGTCCATAGCTACTATCTATCATTGTACTCTCTTTGCCTTTGAATTTGGGGTATGCCCTCTTATGTACGCTACTTGCTTTTTAATGAAATGGAAGCATATGTTTGTTAAAAAAAAAAAAAAAAAAGAACCGAGGTTCCTACAATTGCAAACGACATATAAAAATTATAGATAAAGAGAGTTACATGCTCAATTCATAATTATTGGATCCATGCATTTTCTTGCATGATCGATGTCAAATTGTCAATGAAGTTTAAACTTTGAGACCCCATAACTAGGATATATTGAAAAAGAATCGTAGTAGCATTTAATTTGTCTAACAAAATATCTTGGAATCTTACAATCTTTTTTTTGGTATTTTGTTTCAAAGTGGATATATATGCGAACACAGCCAAGTAATAACAATCATGAACAAAAACAGTTCGTTATTATGTGGTTCAAAACATCTTGACGATTCTGAAAATATAAAAAGTTTATGGAGAATTGTGAGATTTTAAAGAAATCGTAGGGGCTAAAAAAGAAAATAAAAGTACTGTCATTTGAAATAGTAAATTTAAAATTATAAAAAATGTATATTGACCGGAAAATACAAAATACAAAAGAGCTTATAGGACCGGCACGTATATTACCTGAAAACTCATCCCTCTCTCTCTGAGTCCTTCTTCTTCATTTTCTCACAAACCGTCTCTATCTCTCTCTCATTCTCGAGTCTCTTGCTTCTTCTATCCTCTCTCTCTCCCTCGGTAGATCGATCTCTGGGATTTGAAGAACCTTTGCTCGATTTGGAATTTTGAGATCGTGCTTCCCTCTTTTTAATGTTGAGTCGGTTCGTTTCTCGGATCTCGATGATCCTCGATTTTCTCAATCAAACTTGAAAACACTTTCCAGTTTTTCCCCATCTCCTAGCTTAATTTCTTTTCGACGCCATGTTCGAAGCTCATGTAAGCCTTCCTTCTCATTCTTGTTAATTTCTTTTTTTTGGGGATTTGCGACGAGTTTAGTTTTAGAAGTTATGATGTGTTTGGTTGTAAGTTCGGTGTTGTGATGCTGGGTGTGATTGATTAGCTTGACTCTTCGTATGGGAATGTGTTTGGAATTATCTATGGTTATGTACATGTCGATAGCGAAAATGGGGTTTTATTAGCTTCTGTGAGGGAAGTAATGGTAGTAGCTGTTACTGCTAGTAGTTGAATTGTGCATTAACAATTAGAATAGAAATGAGAGACTTTTGAAGGGACTTTCTAAGTTAGTGACTTGGATGGTTAATTGGATACCCTTTTACAGTTGTAGTGATATGTTGTGTAGGAAATTTTTGCCCTTAGGTCAGAGTTTTTTTTTCGAACTTGCTAATTATTTTTGTGTCCACCATAATTGATTGAATTGAGTATCTATTAATTGCGACTCGGTATTCAGGTACTGCATCTGCTTCGGAGGTATTTGGGTGAATATGTGCATGGACTCTCGACAGAGGCTCTGAGAATTAGTGTCTGGAAAGGTTGTTTTTTTTTTTTCTTTTTTTTTTGGTTAAAATTTGTTATATAGATTCTAGGGGGTCTTGAAAATTCTTGTGAGCAAAGACTTCTTATGATTTATGTAGAGATGTAATCCCTTGGCTGTCTAGTCAGTTGTTGTTTTTGATGTTGGGTTTTCTTGCTTTTTAGGTGATGTTGTTCTTAAAGATTTGAAATTAAAGGCAGAGGCTCTGAATTCACTGAAACTTCCGGTTGCTGTCAAATCCGGTTTTGTTGGAACCATCACTTTGAAGGTTGCTATTTTTTTTTCTCTCTTGTTGGAAATTTTGATGATTTTCCTCCAGACCACTGTTCATGTTCTGTACGCTTGACAGATAAAGCATGTTTCTTCTTTCTCAAATGTTTGCCTACTTGAGCTGTCGAGAAATTTATGTTGGATTGGTAATCCTTGCCATAGTTACTTGCAGCGTCTCACATACTAATCCTGATATATGTAAGAGTCATTTGGGGATTTCGAGAGAGGAAAAACATCTTAAATGCTTACATAACCAGAACTGTTTTCATGTGTGATGCTCTCATTTAATGATGTAAAACGGAAGTGCTGGAAATCGATTTCAGTTTAGATTATAACGAACATGTTGGTGGTGATAGTGATCAGAGTGGAAAATTTTAGGTCACTGTTTATGACTTCTGTGGTACAAAGTTACATGTTTAGTTAAATAATATGCTGACGTTAAAATTGAAATAGATATGCATATCATTCTATGTGTTGCATATATTGAAGCTATTGATACGAAGTCAAATGTCATGGAGATTGCAAGTTGGCTGATACCCTCATTTCTGAACTTGGACTTCGATTTAGTGCAGCAAACGCTGCTTTTATCAGGAAACGCTTGTAATATGGCTAGGTATCGAATGTAAAATTTGAAAGTGGCTCATACAAACCTTTTTTTCAGGTCCCATGGAAAAGTTTGGGGAAAGAGCCAGTCATTGTTCTGATCGACCGTGTCTTCGTCCTTGCTTATCCTGCCCCTGATGACCGAACACTTAAGGTATTGTGTTGGAATTGTTAAGTATGTTTGCTTGTCTCACTTTTAAGCTTTTTACTTTGGTTGGTACTGAATTTGCTTACACTAATTACATACTAGGAGGAAGACAGGGAAAAGCTTCTAGAAACCAAGCTTCAGCAGATTGAGGTACTTAATTTTTCTGGCGGATGCAGTTTCATGGATGCTTCTATATATGATCGTTACATGAGACTTAGATTTTCATTTTTATCAACAAGATAAAGTTTGATGTTATTCTGAGTTATCATTCTCATGTCTGTTACATATAGGAAGCAGAAACAGCAACTCTTGACGCAAGGGCAAAATCGAAGCTGGGAAGTGTATGTCTCTAAACTTGATAACTTTTTGTTATGTTCTCATTTCCTATTTAGGGGGGTATGTGTTTGAGTGGCGCTGGAACTTTCCTAATCAGATAAGAGGATACCTTATAATCGTTTACGAAGGATATATGCAGACCTTGCTAACTACTAGATAACAAAACCCTCTTACGCTAAGCATGTTATAACTTATAGCTCTTTTTTGGTTGGTTCTTTTCAGCCTCCACCAGGAAATTCATGGCTAGGTTCGATTATTGCTACTATTATTGGTAATCTGAAAGTTTCCATCAGCAATGTACATATTAGATACGAGGATTCTACCAGGTTTGTGGCTGTTTGCCTTTTTGTTTCTCTTTTCACTTTTAGTATCTTTGTTGTTGGTGTTTATTGGAGACGACTTGATAGATTTATTCTTATTTCAACTATATGCTCTAGTAATCCAGGGCACCCCTTTTCTGCGGGCATCACCTTGGCCAAGCTCGCAGCTGTTACAATGGATGAAGAAGGAAATGAGACCTTTGACACAAGTGGCGCTTTGGATAAACTGCGTAAGGTGAACTTTTTATCTCTTTCCTTTCTTTTCTCAATTGGCTGAAGTAGTTGAAAGTTGACAAAAACATAGTGTTTCAAAGTACATGTGTGTTTGGACTATAAACAGCTATGGTTTGACGTTTGAGTTCTCTTGCGGTTTATAATTGGAATACAAATCTAGTCTTCCCATTCCTTAAAATATCTTCCGACTTCGAAGATAACTCATTTTGTGGTCTTTTTCATTTAAGTTCAAGGACTCTTCTCTCAGAGGTCTCAAATACAATAAAACATTGGTTGAGCTTATAAAAGAATTTTTTAATTTTTTTTTGTGTGTTTTTTTCCTGCCATAAAACGACATGGATAAAATGACGTAGCAGTTTAAGAAACACTTCCAGTCTCTGATACCCTAATTTGTATTTTTGTTTGTCTTCAGTTAGTTATTGTTTCCCTTTTCTTTTGCTGTGTTCGTTTTGAATGCTAGTTATAGTTTAAGCTAATTCACGATATGCTGAGATTTCAACTGAAATGGAATTTGTTACGAGGTCTGTTGATGGAGTGTTATGAATGATGATGATGCTATTTATTGACTTGAACCAATTTTTTTTTTGCTACACATGGTATCTGTAACAGTCATTGCAGCTTGAAAGACTTGCTCTGTATCATGATTCTAATAGCTTTCCCTGGGAAATAGAGAAGCAATGGGATGATATTACTCCTGCAGAATGGGTTGAGGTTTGTTCATACATACTTTGTTCTTGGTGATTACGTTGTATTTTTGGCCTGGTTATTGGTCAAATCAAATGATTTTTTAGTGTTTTGTATATAAATTTGTCTGCCTTCCTTCAGATGTTTGAAGATGGCATAAAGGCGCAGACCGAGCAAAAAATAAAGTCGAAATGGGCCTTAAATCGTCACTATTTATTGTCCCCTATCAATGGATCTCTTAAATATCACCGGTTAGGCAACCAGGAGAGAAATAATCCGGAGATTCCATTTGAAAGGGCATCGGTTATCCTTAATGATGTTAACGTGACTATCACAGAGGTACCACTTTCTGTACTTGATATAGTTGGTTTAATTTTTTTGGGGGATGTGTTCCCCATTTTTTTCCAGGTTTTTTTTTTCCCCATAAGTGTTTCGTTTTATATATAACACAAATGTTGCAAAGATCACAACAGTGGAAAACTACACTTACAGAACATTACAATATTGGATTATATAATCCTCTTTTCATCTGCTCAAAAGCAAACATCTTCAGAATCTTTAAGTTCTGCTTCAGACTTAGAGCCACAACTTTTTTTCCCAGATTTAACAGTAATTTTTTCCTGTGGGTTCTGATTTCTTCTTTCTGTATTCCAGCTTCCTGAGACTCATTAGAGATTAATATTGCATCTGCTTAGCAAGTTCGTTTTTTCTTGAGGTGCTGGACTTAACTCTCTTGTATTTTTTCTTTTGCCCTTTTTCTTAACAGGAGCAATATCATGATTGGATAAAGCTGGTTGAAGTTGTTTCCAGATACAAAACATATATAGAGATTTCACATTTAAGGCCCATGGTTTCTGTTTCAGAGGCTCCACGTTTGTGGTGGCGGTTTGCTGCTCAAGCTAGTTTGCAACAAAAGAGATTATGGTACATGTTTGTTTCATTTTACTCTCTCATGTATGATTTCACTGACATAATAGAAGAAGAAACAGCATTTATTTGTCAGAGCTATTTGGTTTTTAGTCTGAATTGTTTTGAGCATCTTCTGGTAATGTATGACTGCGCTTGATCTGTCGAATAATTTTCTAGTTTGATCTGATTTTTGCATTTGTTCACCCCATTTCAGTTATCGATTTTCTTGGGATAGCATCCACCATCTTTGCCAGTTACGTCGGCGCTATATTCAGCTGTATGCCAATTTTCTGCAGCAGTCATCAGATGCTAATTACCCAGAGATGAGAGAAATCGAAAAGGACCTTGATTCCAAAGTGATTCTTTTATGGAGGTAATAATCATATGCCAACATTTTGATTGAAAAGCATGTTGTTTCTTAACATGATCAAATCCCACCCTGTGATGCATACCATTGGAATTCCATTCCGCTGACGCTTGATCTCTGGATTTATTTGAGAAGTTCACATGACCATTGTTAAGTACTCAAGTTTCTGTTATACTGAAGTAGATTCCACTCTGAAGAATCTGCCTTACATTTTCTTAGTGGTTAAGTTTGCTATTGCCTATGTCGTAGTCGCAGGCTGTAGGGGCAATTAGGCTCGCTTCTATGTGCTGATGTAGTTGTTTGGTACTGCCCTTTTATTATTGGCTGCGTCTGTAATTGTGTTCCAGTCTCTTCGTCAGTTATGTAGTTGAGAACAATTAAAATGCTAGTTTTATCATACCACTTTGGCTCATAAGAAGTTCAAGCTCTCCTATTTTTACTTTCCATTTTCATTATGATTCTCAAAGTCACTGTTCTGCCTATGTGCTTTTTTCTCCTTTCGACTTATCTTATCGTGTATTATGTTGTATTGCCATCATAGGTTGCTTGCACATGCAAAGGTAGAATCTGTAAAGTCAAAAGAAGCAGCTGAGCAGAGAAAGCTGAAAAAGGGTGGCTGGTTCTCATTCAAATGGTCAGTGGGGTTTGCTGATTCTTTGTAAAGATATATGTCTTGCTTTTTTGGCTATTCAGTTTTTGTTTCCTGTCGTAGCCATGAATGCAAAATCACTGGTGGAAACCATTTAGTTTTCTGAATTTTGTGGCTACCATATCCATGCAGGCGGACAGAAGCTGAAGATGATCCTGACGTCGATAGTGTGGCTGATGGATCAAAATTGACGGAGGAAGGATTGACTAAAGAAGAGTGGAAGTCCATAAATAAGTTACTGAGTCATCAGCCAGATGAAGAGATGAATTTGTATTCAGGAAAAGACATGCAGAATATGACTCACTTTCTTGTAACGGTATCAATTGGTCAAGGTGCGGCTAGGATTGTTGATATAAATCAGACTGAGGTGCTGTGTGGTAGGTTTGAGCAGCTCGATGTGACGACCAAGTTCAGATATCGAAGTACTCAGTGTGATGTATCACTGAGGTTCTATGGCTTATCTGCACCAGAAGGTTCCCTAGCGCAGGTTTGTTTTCAGTTTCCACCTTATGACCAGGGTCAACAATCTCTTTGATAATATTCTATATTCCTGCGTATAAAATGAAGTTTGACCTCTCCCCTCCCCTCTCTGTTTTATGCTGGCTTTGCAGAGTGTATCCAGTGAGAGAAAGACAAATGCCTTGATGGCTAGTTTTGTGAACGCACCTATTGGAGAAAACATTGATTGGAGGCTATCAGCCACAATATCCCCTTGTCATGCTACGGTAATCTCTTCATATATGTATACTCTTGAAACATGGACATATATCATCTGCCTAATAGTCGCATAACTGTAAGATATGTCCAGAGTATAGCAGCATATATCTAATATTTAGTTGGTGGTATTGAATAAAGTGCATGGATTCCTGAAAATTGGGGATTGTCAATTGTCATGGGGCCTTAGAAAGATTTTTTGGAATTTAAATCTCATGTATGCTGGTTGCTTCCCTTTTGGGAATTATGGAGGGAGAAGGTATAGGTTTTTAAATTTTTTTGGAAATTAAGAATTTACTTGAAACTCCCATGGTCCTAAGTTTTTTTTTTAAGTTTGGAATTCAGTTGTAAGACAAAATAAAGTCCATCTAGTATGAAAGTTTAACCAACTACGAAAATTTTATTGTTACCAAATCCAGCTGCCACCAAGGGATTACTAACACTCCCTTCAGAATAGATAATTTGTTTTCTTTTCGGATTAGATAACTTGGTACTTGGGGATAGGAAGAGTTGTTTCTTCAATCTTGTCTAATTTTGACGCTAAAGACGTCTGAATTACGTACCCAATTATGTTTCTTTTAGAATATTTGAGTTGACTTAGTTCGATGCTTTTATGTTATTTCTTTTTGTTCTGTCTTGGTATTTTTTTCCCATAATACTTCCACCTTGCCCCCTATTTTATTTGTTGTTTTGTCTTCCTACCTGGTACCACTGCCTTAAGTATATTGGAGGTTTTACTTATTTGCAGATCTGGACTGAAAGTTATGATCGTGTATTGGAGTTTGTGAAGCGAAGTAATGCAGTTAGCCCTACTGTTGCACTGGAAACTGCTGCTGTACTTCAGGTATTGGTATTAATGATCAGTAGCAATTTTCCCGCTTCTACCCTATTTCTTGCATAAGTTTTTTGCTTATTTGTATTGTATTGGTGAAAATAAGACATGTATGATCCTTTTGAGGTTGATCATTCATTTTAATGTACGTTTATTTTCCTGCATACCAATTTAATTTTAAATTTACTGTTAATTTCAGATGAAACTAGAGGAAGTGACTCGACGGGCTCAAGAGCAACTTCAAATAGTATTGGAGGAGCAAAGCAGGTTAGAACAGTTAAACTGGACTTTATATGTCCTTCTTTTTATCTTTGTCCATATGTTCAGAGTTGGACCTTTTGGTAGCCACTAAAGTGGAATGTGTGTTCCGTGGAACTATAGATTTTGTCTTCGTAATCTGTTGAAAATTAGATTAATTATTTAATCATTTTTCACAAGAGCATAATTTTCACCGGCTCTCCTTATGTTTTGCCTTTGGTTTCTCAGATTTGCTCTCGACATTGATCTTGATGCTCCAAAGGTGAGAATTCCTTTGAGAGCTTCAGGATCGTCCAAGTGCAGTAGCCATTTCCTATTGGATTTTGGTAATTTCACGTTAACCACCATGGTAAGTTTCCAGACTAACTGCTGTTTCTGTAGTGGGGTGTCTTTTTCACTCTTAAAACTGGTTGAACTTTTAGCTTCAGGTTACATACGTTGTAAAAAGTTTTTTTTCTGGTTTGAATAAATTTAACATTCATTCAAAAAAAAAAAGTTTCCAGACTACCCCTTCGAGTCTACCAGTGTTTCCTTCCTGTTTTCTTATATTTCTTGTACAATTGCAGGATACTCGGTCTGAGGAGCAAAGGCAAAACTTATATTCCCGGTTCTGCATTTCGGGAAGAGATATTGCTGCTTTCTTTACAGACTGTGGATCTGACAACCAAGGATGCAGTTTACTCATGGAAGATTTCACTAATCAGCCAATTCTGTCTCCCATCCTAGAGAAAGCGGACAATGTTTATTCCCTTATTGATAGGTGTGGAATGGCAGTTATTGTTGATCAGGTATTACCTTTGCGTTAATATATCATTTTTAAGTCAATTGCTACAGTAAGGCATTTCTACTTGACACGGGTCTATCTCTTGTTAAAGATCAAAGTACCTCACCCAAGTTACCCATCCACTAGAATTTCCATCCAAGTGCCAAATATTGGTGTTCATTTCTCGCCAACAAGATATATGAGGATCATGCAATTGTTCGACATCTTGTATGGTGCTATGAAAACCTACAGTCAAGCTCCTGTTGATCATATCCCAGATGGAATCCAACCTTGGAGTCCTGCAGATCTTGCTAGTGATGCTAGAATCTTAGTTTGGAAGGTATGCATTATGATATATATGTACTTTGCAAGCTTGGTTTATTTGTACTACCTTTGATTTTATGAATCTGCTTTTTCAGGGAATTGGCAACTCTATTGCTACTTGGCAATCTTGTCGCCTTGTTCTATCTGGTTTATATCTGTATGCATTGGAATCAGAAAAGTCACTTGATTATCAACGTTATTTATGGTTTGTGCTATTTTCTTTAACGTGCTTTCTCTCTCTCTCTTTTTTTTTCCTTTTTTCTTTTGTTTCTTCAAGCGCTCTTTTCTACTACAAAGACTTTGCATATGTTACAAAACGACATTTAAAGTTTAAACTTAAATGTGCAGCATGGCTGGTAGGCAAGTGTTCGAGGTTCCACCTGCAAATGTTGGTGGTTCCCCATACTGTCTTGCTGTCGGTATAAGGGGAACAGATCTTAAAAAGGTACGCTAAGCTGCTTTATTGTAATTGGATTCATAATAGAACTTAAAAATATGTAAGTTGTCCAGGAAATAAAATATACTCTCTTGGTAATTTGGTTATGCTTGCTAAATCTTGGAACGACTGCCTACCTGAACAATAAGATGAATGATAGTGCTATGATTCTCTGGATCATACTTCTATTGAAGTTGTTTCGATGTTATACTGGAGAAAAAGCCAGCTCGCATATATTGCTTTACAACCTTCTGTTTATCTGATAAATCTTATGCATTATTCAGGCCCTGGAATCTTCTAGCACTTGGATCATAGAATTTCAGGGGGAGGAGAAGGCAGCTTGGCTGAGAGGACTGGTCCAAGCCACCTATCAAGCTTCTGTATGTCTATAAAATCTCCTCTCTTCTTTTCTCTAGGTTTTCTTAATGCATTGGTTCTCTTTGGTTAATATCTTTTCCTTTTGTAGGCACCTCTGTCGGGGGATGTACTTGGTCAAACGTGTGATGGTGACTTCCATGAACCTCAGACCAGGAATATGAAAGCTGCTGATCTAGTTATTACTGGTGCTTTGGTTGAGACGAAGTTGTACTTGTATGGAAAGGTTAGCTGTTTCTACATATTTTTATATGCGGGCTATTTGCATGCCATGCCTTATTGATTAGGAACTTTCAGAGGTTCTGTGAAAGCAACTCCTCGTTTTTTACCTGACTTTATAAATTCTATATATCCCGCAGATAAAAGATGAATGTGATGAGCAGGTTGAAGAGGTTCTGCTTCTTAAGGTTCTTGCTTCCGGAGGAAAGGTTTGTGTTTGTTGGACATTTCATTTCATTAAGTTTTGAGGTAATGTAGTGAGTTATATGCGTGTGTTTTGGGCCGTGGGTGCTAAGGAGAGAAGGGGAAAAGGACAAGGCCTGCTTGGTGTGTGAAACTTAAAGTCATAAGTTTTCCTTTGCTTGGATGTTTGCCTTTCGTCAACTTAGAGGGTTCCCCTTCCTGATATGCCTTGTTATTTTTTCTAAGCTGTTTTCATTTCCTTGTGTAAACTTTATACAAAAGACTAGTTTAATAGATGTAGAATTGTGTTTGCTTTGCAGGTGCACGTGATAAGTTCCGAGAGTGGTTTAACTGTTAGGACAAAGTTGCACTCTCTGAAAATCAAAGATGAACTTCAGCAGCAGCAGTCAGGAAGTGCTCAGTATTTGGCGTACTCTGTTCTGAAGAACGAAGACATTCAAGAATCATTAGAAACATGGGATTCTTTTGACAAGGAGATGCCTGTAGGACATGCAGATGATGAAGATGCCTACACTGATGCTTTGCCAGATTTTCTGTCTCCTACAGAACCAGGTACTCCGGATATGGATATGATTCAATGCAGCATGATGATGGACTCCGATGAACATGTGGGACTTGAGGATGCTGAAGGAATAGTTCATGAAAAAGATACAACTCAGGGAAAAGTTCTTTGCGATGAGGTCTTCTATGAGGTGCAGGGTGGGGAATTTTCTGATTTTGTATCAGTTATTTTCTTGACGAGGAGCTCCAGTTCCCACGATTATAATGGAATCGACACACAGGTATGTAATTTAAGACCATGGGAGGACATCTTAGTGCGGCAAATATTTCTTATCAGCTTTATTAAGTTCTGTTTGAAATCAATTCCAGATGAGCATTCGCATGTCAAAACTGGAGTTCTTTTGTAGCAGACCAACTTTAGTTGCTCTAATTGGTTTTGGATTTGACTTGAGCACGGCATCATACATTGAAAATGCTAAAGACGCCAACAATTCGGCATCTGAGAAATCTGATAGTGAGAAAGAAACAAATGATGAAAGTGGACGCATTGAAGGCTTACTTGGATATGGCAAGGAACGTGTTGTGTTTTACCTAAACATGAATGTTGATAATGTGACTGTGTTTCTTAACAAGGAGGATGGTTCTCAGCTTGCGATGTTTGTGCAGGAACGATTTGTGTTGGACATTAAGGTAAGATATATTGACCTAAGGCATCTTATTTGATGTATTTGATTTTGTGTTTTACCTTTCTCTTAATCTTTGCCATATCCAGTAGTTAAACAAAACCAAATTTGTTCATGGCACTTTTTGTAAAAAGTTAATTGTAGTTTAAATGTTTAATCATAGAGAATCAGTTTTAGTATCTAGTTTTGGCTAAATTTGTTTACTTTTTCAAGGTTCACCCGAGCTCTCTTTCAGTAGAAGGGACTCTGGGAAATTTCAAACTCTGTGACAAGTCGTTGGACTCTGGAAACTGTTGGAGTTGGCTCTGTGACATACGTGATCCTGGTGTTGAGTCTCTCATCAAGGTATTGAATAGAATTTTTATAAAATTTTGACGGTTTTATTCCTGTTTCTGTGATAATGTTTGTTCTTGTTGGATGTGGTTGTTCATTTGCTTAGTCTTGTTCTACTCTGCAGTTCAAATTCAGTTCCTACAGTGCTGGAGATGACGACTATGAAGGATATGATTACAGCTTATCTGGTAAACTATCGGCTGTTCGTATTGTATTCCTCTACAGATTTGTTCAAGAGGTATCATGATCACTGAATCTTCCTCTTACCTAATTGATTTATAATGGAAACGAAGTTTATACAAATGCTCTTTTTTGGACATCATTTTATTGTGGAACTACCCAATGAAATGGTTTTCAGGTCACAGCGTACTTCATGGGACTTGCCACTCCTCATACTGAAGAAGTCATTAAACTTGTTGACAAAGTTGGAGGATTTGAGTGGCTAATCCAGAAAGATGAAATGGATGGTGCTACTGCGCTGAAACTGGACCTTTCATTAGACACTCCAATAATTGTTGTCCCTAGAGATTCTCTTAGCAAAGAGTAAGTAATATTTTGTGGTAATTCCTAATATGTGCTATGCTAACAAATACTTATTAAGTTTAGGATGATACTTAAGTTTTCATGGCTCTCTAGTGCTTTTGACACCTTCTAGCTAATATCATTATTGCTAGAAGGTTGCCATCAATATAGATTACTTAACCTCCAGAAGGTACATTCAACTTGACTATTTTTGCAGGAGGTCTGCAACATGTTACTATTTTTGCTGAACCTCCAGAAGGCTTACTTAACCTTTTCTCTCAATCTTGGTAAAATCTCAACACACTTCCATTTCCTGCAGTTACATTCAACTTGACCTTGGTCAGCTGGAGGTATCAAATGATATAAGTTGGCATGGGTGTCCGGAGAAAGACCCAAGTGCTGTACGTGTAGATGTTCTTCATGCGAAGGTACATATATATGGAACACTTGTATTTTGACGTGCGGGATGAACACTCTAGCCTGCTGATTGTTTCTATTGTTCTTTTTGTAAAGATTCTTGGACTAAATATGTCAGTAGGCATAAATGGTTCAATTGGTAAACCAATGATACGTGAAGGCCAGGGACTGGACATCTTTGTCCGGCGCAGCCTAAGAGATGTTTTTAAAAAAGTCCCAACAGTTTCAGTTGAGGTTAAGGTACGAGTTTACTTACTTCGCTATATTTTTGACGTACTTATATTTACTTTGGGTGTCAAGAATCTAGACTTTGAACAAAGTAAGTTTGTTTGCTGTTTTTGCTTCTTGTATTGCTAGACTATGGATGACCATACTTATAAACCTTCTTATCTGATAAGGATTGCCTTACTATCTGAGACCAAAGATGGAATAAACACAATTTTATATTAATCATTGTCTTCCAGGGAAAGCTTGAACTTGGAATTGTAAATTATTTATATTAAATTATTTTCTCAATATATTCTGTGCAGATTGATTTCTTGCATGCTGTGATATCTGACAAAGAATATGATATTATTGTAAGTTGCACAACCATGAATTTGTTTGAGGAGCCAAAGCTACCTCCAGATTTCCGTGGCAGCAGTTCTGGTCCCAAAGCTAAAATGCGTCTACTGGCTGACAAAGTTAACTTGAATAGTCAGATGATAATGTCACGTACAGTTACCATACTGGCTGTTGATATCAATTATGCTCTTCTCGAGTTACGTAATAGTGTTAATGAAGAGTCACCATTAGCTCATGTTGCGGTACGTGCTTCTGAGCCTGATTCCTCTATATCCTTGTACATATTGTCCTCTAGGAACTATATCTCATATCTAAGATACCAATCTGTCATTCACAGCTTGAAGGATTATGGGTATCCTACAGGATGACGTCACTATCTGAGACAGACTTGTATGTGTCAGTTCCTAAAGTTTCTGTTCTTGATATCCGTCCAAACACGAAGCCTGAAATGCGATTGATGCTCGGCTCATCAGTCGATGCTTCCAAGCAAGCTTCCTCTGGATCTTTTCCCTTTTCTCTGAATAAGGGAAGCTTTAAGCGAGTCAACTCTAGGGCTGATCTTGATTTTGACGCACCATGTTCAACAATGTTGCTGATGGATTATAGATGGCGAGCATCCTCTCAGTCATGTGTTTTGCGGGTTCAACAACCTCGTATCCTAGCTGTTCCTGACTTCCTTCTTGCGGTTGGTGAATTTTTTGTTCCAGCTTTGCGTGCAATAACAGGAAGAGACGAAACATTAGATCCAACAAATGATCCAATCACCCGAAGTCGTGGCATAATTCTCTCTGAGCCTCTCTATAAACAGACGGAAGATGTTGTGTACTTGTCCCCTTGTAGACAGTTAGTAGCAGACTCATTAGGCATTGATGAGTATACTTATGACGGATGCGGAAAGGTAATATCTTTGAGTGAGCAAGGAGAGAAGAATTTAAACATAGGAAGATTAGAACCCATCATAATCGTTGGACATGGAAAGAAGTTGCGGTTCATCAATGTGAAAATTAAGGTTGGGCTCTTCTCTTTTAATCAGTTTAATATTAAATTATATAATTGACATATTCATTTGGCATGCTTAGTAAATTTCTATACATTTTCCAAGCGCTTATAGCGTGAAGAGGAGAAAGGAACTTTCTTGTTTTAATCATTGCTCTACACTCGCCTTTTTCTAAAGTTCGTGATTTATGCTAACTGCTTATTTTCTAAATTTTCCTTCTATGTGGCAGAATGGACCGCTTCTGAGCAAGTGCATTTACTTGAGTAACGACAGTAGCTGTTTATTTTCTCCGGAAGATGGTGTTGACATCTCAATGTTAGAAAACGCCTCATCAAATCCTGAGAATGTGCTTAGCCATGTGCACAAATCATCAGATGTTTCAGACGCTTGTCAATATGATTCGAAGTCTGGTCAGAGTTATACCTTTGAAGCTCAGGTATGTTTACTTGGAGATTTTGTTTTACTCACTGGTTTATTTAAGTTTCGAGTGCACTTTATAGTGGTTTTTTGTCTCTTTGTTTAATGGAAAATTAAAAATGATACATGGTTCCTCTCTTTACTTGTTAACTTATTTTTTTAATCATTGTTCCGCTTCTTTCTTTTTCTCTTTTGACTCATAACATTTGTTACATAGAGGTCACTTCCTCAACCTTCTCCAGAATCTACCACAAATTCTGGATACCAGGCTATCTGATTAATGAAACCAGAAATTCTTGTCTTGCTGTATTTGTTAAATTCATAGCTTGTTTTTGTGCAGGTTGTTTCTCCTGAGTTCACCTTCTTTGATGGTACAAAATCATCTCTGGATGACTCCACTGCTGTAGAAAAGCTTTTGCGAGTGAAATTGGATTTTAATTTTATGTAAGTGCAGCGTTCTCTAAACCATAATATCAGTGATATAAGTCTGTCAACATTTTGTCAGACATGAAAGTTCTAGGTAGGCTGTTAAGGCTTAGTGGAACAACCCATTCTCTCCGCAGACACTAATATGATTGCTTGATTACTATCTCTATGACTGTATAAGGAAATGATTCTACTACTAGAGTAACCCCCATCTCCACTACATCCTGCTCATGACATTGAAAACAAACTGTTTTCTTAACTAATTGCAGAAGTGGATCTTAATTTTACTGTTATGTTGTTGGATGTAATCTTGCTCTTCCTTCAACAGGTATGCCTCAAAAGAAAATGACATCTGGGTTCGAGCTTTGCTGAAGAACCTGGTGGTTGAAACTGGTTCTGGTCTTATCATTCTTGATCCAGTTGATATCTCCGGGGGATACACTTCTGTCAAAGAGAAAACAAATATGTCCTTAACCTCCACTGACATATACATGCACCTTTCTTTGAGTGCTCTTTCTCTCCTACTGAACCTGCAGAGCCAAGTAACTGGGGCTTTACAATCTGGAAATGCTATTCCTTTAGCTTCATGCACCAACTTCCACAGGATTTGGGTTTCACCGAAAGGTATGGCATCAGTTATGTGGCATGGTTTAACCTTAAAGCTGTTTGATTTTTTGGTCTAGCCACATTGTCCATCTTTTTTAGCAAGTGTATCAGATATTTGCATTTTTGATTATTTCGTTTTGGGGATGATAAGCAGAAAATGGACCTAGGAACAACCTCACAATTTGGAGACCGCAGGCTCCTTCAAACTATGTCATATTGGGAGACTGTGTGACGTCAAGGTAATATATTAGTGGCTCATCTGGTTACATGTATATCTCGTTGTTATGTATCTTTTGCATCGATATTTTTATCCCTACAACAAAGCTAACTATGGTTATAGTCCTTTTTTCTCGTCTACTATTCACAAAAAAACGTTATGTTTTATGATGACTATTTATTCAGACTTATAAATAGCATTGAGCTATGTCTATTAAATTCATATGAAACCATTTCCGTATCAAAAATAAGCAAGCTCTTATTATATTGGAGTTGTTTGGTTAACGGGTAATTGGGTGTAACATGTTGGTGCCAGTGCTTACAACTGTTTAACAAGAGTTTGGTCCAGTGTACATATGTTTTCTTCTTCTGGAAGTTAAATCTACATTATATCATTAATTCCCTTAAAATTTTCCTTACAGGGCAATTCCTCCTACACAAGCTGTAATGGCAGTAAGTAATACATACGGGCGTGTGAGGAAGCCAATTGGGTTTAATTGTATTGGCCTGTTCTCTGTTATTCAAGGTTTAGAAGGGGCTAATGTTCCACATTCCCGTGATAGCAATGAGTGTTCCCTCTGGATGCCCGTAGCTCCTGCAGGATACACTGCTATGGGTTGTGTTGCAAATTTAGGAAGTGAGCCACCAGCTGATCACATTGTTTATTGTCTGAGGTCTGACCTTGTATCTTCCAGCAGTTTCTCTGAGTGCATATACACTGTGCCCTCCAGTTCATTATTTGAGTCTGGATTCAGCATGTGGCGTGCTGATAATGTTCTTGGATCATTCTATGCTCACACTTCAACTGCAGAACCTTCTAGAAAATATAGCCCTGGCCTCAGTCATTGTCTTCTTTGGAATCCCCTTCAGTCGAAGACATCTCCATTATCTGACCAATCATCGACAAGTGGATCTCAGAGCGAGCAAACAAGCGATCAGACTGGAAGTTCGTCAGGATGGGACATTCTCAGGTCAATTTCTAAGGCAACTAGTTATCATGTTTCAACGCCTAACTTTGAGAGAATCTGGTGGGACAAGGGTGGTGATCTTCGTAGACCTGTCTCAATATGGAGGCCTGTACCACGTCCTGGATTTGCAATATTGGGTGATAGCATAACTGAAGGGTTAGTAAATATTTAACCTTTACTTAGTCTCTATATTAGCTACTGTGAAGGGACTGTTTTGTTATACAAATGTTGTAACCTTTTGAGTCCTTCTTCTCTTAGATTGGAGCCACCTGCACTTGGTATACTCTTCAAAGCAGATGACTCTGAGATTGCTGCAAAACCTGTGCAGTTCACTAAAGTCGCACATATTGTGGGGAAAGGTTTTGATGAAGTTTTTTGCTGGTTTCCTGTTGCACCTCCTGGTTATGTTTCTCTAGGATGTGTTCTCTCTAAATTTGATGAGGCACCACGTGTGGATTCGTTTTGTTGTCCACGGATTGATCTTGTTAACCAGGCCAACATATATGAAGCCTCTGTCACGAGATCTTCAAGTTCAAAGTCTTCTCAATGCTGGAGCATTTGGAAAGTTGACAATCAGGTTGGCCGACCCATTTAATTTAGGATGCTGTGTCTCTTTTCTTTGAAGGCTCCCCTTTAAAATTTAACCGTGAAATTGCTACCATCCATTTTTATTTAGCTCTAGCTACCCACATAGTGAAATTCTCAGTGTCACAGTATAAAGAATTTTTCCCTCGTGTTCGACTATAACAAGAACCCCTGAATCTTTTTCCAATACTGATAGCGGCTGATACCTTGTGTAGGCATGCACTTTTCTTGCGCGTGCTGATCTTAAAAGGCCTCCAAGTCGGTTGGCTTTCGCTGTTGGAGAATCGGTGAAGCCGAAGACACAGGATAATGTGAATGCAGAAATTAAGCTGAGATGCTTCTCCATGACACTTCTAGATGGTTTACATGGAATGGTATGTTATATGGTCAAAGTTATTAGCCAACTTTTTGGAATCCAGTGTTTACATCTTGATCCTATTCTGAATTCTTCCAGATGACTCCTCTCTTTGACACAACTGTCACCAATATCAAACTAGCAACTCATGGTCGTCCTGAGGCCATGAATGCAGTACTCATTTCATCAATCGCTGCTTCAACATTTAACCCGCAGTTGGAAGCGTGGGAGCCGCTTATAGAGCCATTTGATGGAATATTCAAGTAAACACAGTTATTTGTTTTATTTATGATGTGACTTAACTGGAAATAAAACTGCATTTAATTATAGAATTTGGAATAATATTTTGATTGCTCACTTTCACTTTGTAGGTTGGAAACATATGATACTGCTTTGAACCAATCATCAAAGCCAGGAAAACGACTGCGAATTGCTGCTACTAACATTTTGAACATAAATGTTAGTGCTGCAAACCTTGAAACCCTTGGCGATGCTGTTGTGTCCTGGAGAAGGCAATTAGAACTTGAAGAAAGAGCGGCCAAAATGAAAGAAGTGAAGTATTCTTTGTTCTATTTTTGTGTAAGTATAATAAGTTTACATAATTTCTTACTTACTAATCTCCCGTGGTACAGGAATCCGCCGTCTCTCGTGAGAGTGGGGTTCTTTCAGCTTTTTCAGCTCTTGACGAAGATGATTTTCAGACCATTGTGGTAGAGAATAAACTCGGGCGTGACATATATCTGAAAAAATTGGAGGAGAACTCAGATGTAGTTGTAAAATTGTGTCACGACGAAAACACTTCTGTCTGGGTTCCACCGCCAAGGTTCTCCAATAGGTTAAATGTTGCAGACAGTTCTAGAGAAGCACGCAATTACATGACTGTACAGATTCTTGAGGCTAAGGTTTCTATACAAGTATTTTAACATCATTTGAAATATTTACAGTGGCCTGTTAGAAATTTGTATGGTTAAGATGGCACTTCCTTTGTTTTGCAGGGTTTACATATCATTGATGATGGTAATAGTCACAATTTCTTTTGCACCCTACGCCTCGTTGTTGATAGTCAGGGTGCAGAACCACAAAAACTTTTTCCTCAAAGTGCTAGGACAAAGTGCGTGAAGCCTTCAACTACAATTGTCAACGACTTGATGGAGTGCACTTCCAAGTGGAATGAACTTTTTATTTTTGAAATTCCTAGGAAGGTAGTACATAAGAAACCGGTTAATATTATTATGCTTACTTTGTTCATATTCTCTATTCCTTCAAATATGCGGTGTACATAAGCGATTAAGCCTAGAATTAGCATTGAATTTGAATCGTATATCAAGCCTAGTTACTCTCCCAGTATTCATTCTGATTTAGATGGTTAGTGGTACAAGTTAGATTGGTATGTCTGTCTACAATATTCGTTTTTAAACTGGAAACAGTTGCCATGATTTTGGAATTTATCTTACATGACTAGCTGTTTTTTCATTTGATTGTTATAGGGATTGGCCAGGTTGGAGGTTGAGGTAACAAACCTTGCTGCGAAAGCTGGAAAAGGTTCCATCCTATTATTTCTTAGATCTTTTTTCTTTGACCTGTTCAACTATCCTCTACGAGTGTATGTTTTTTTTTTCTTTTTGAGACTGAATTTGCATTGTTTATTTTTCGTTGAGTCCTTGGATTGTCCACACCAGATAGATGAATAAAATATAACTGGACATGTGTTCAAGAGTTCAATAGTCGAGATTGTACAAGTGTTGATAGTTAGCTGTTGATATTGCAGGGGAGGTCGTCGGGTCGCTTTCGTTTCCTGTTGGACATGGGGAGAGTACGCTTAGAAAGATAGCTTCAGTAAGGATGCTACATCATTCAAGTGATGCAGAGAATATAAGTTCCTATACGCTTCAGAGAAAGGTTAGTTGTTTTTCATTTATTCTAGGGTGTGTTTACATATATCTCAAGCTTTTATAACATGTATTCTTAATTTTTACTATTTGATTCATGAAATAAAGAATGCTGAAGATAAACATGACAATGGGTGCTTGCTTATCTCAACATCTTACTTTGAGAAGACTACAATACCCAACACACTAAGAAATATAGAAAGTAAGGATTTTGTTGACGGAGACACTGGTTTCTGGATTGGAGTTCGCCCTGATGACTCATGGCATAGCGTTCGCTCGCTGCTTCCGCTTGGTATTGCTCCGAAATCCCTACAGAATGATTTTATTGCAATGGAGGTTTCTATGAAAAATGGAAGAAAGCACGCAACATTCAGATGTTTAGCTACAGTTGTAAATGATTCAGATGTCAATTTAGAGATATCCATATCTTCTGATCAGAATGTCTCTTCGGGAGCAAGCAATCATAATGCATTGATTGCTGCAAGATCTTCATATGTTTTACCATGGGGATGTTTATCAAAGGATAATGAACAGTGCCTGCATGTCCGACCAAGGGCTGAGAACCCTCATCATTCTTATGCATGGGGTTCGTGCATCGCGGTGAGTTCTGGTTGTGGAAAAGATCAACCATTTGTTGATCAAGGGTTGCTTACTCGGCAGAATACTGTCAAGCAAAGCAGCAGGGCATCTGCATTTTCTTTGAAATTAAACCAACTTGAGAAGAAGGATATGCTTTTCTGCTGCCAGCCTTCTACTGGGAGTAAACCATTATGGCTCAGTGTAGGAGCAGATGCGTCAGTTCTTCATACAGACCTCAATACACCTGTATATGATTGGAAAATTTCTATATGTTCTCCTTTGAAGCTAGAAAATAGACTTCCTTGTCCAGTCAAATTCACAGTGTGGGAAAAGACGAAAGAAGGCACATATCTTGAGAGACAACATGGTGTAGTATCATCAAGGAAGAGTGCTCACGTATATTCGGCAGATATTCAGAGACCTGTGTATCTTACGTTAGCTGTCCATGGTGGTTGGGCTTTGGAAAAGGTTGGCCATAATATTCTATAGTAGAAACTACGCACACATGAGAACATCACTGAGATTAATTTTTCTCTTGTAGGATCCTATTCCTGTTTTAGATCTATCTTCAAGTGACAGCGTGTCATCCTTTTGGTTCGTCCATCAACAGAGCAAAAGGTTTGTAACTCTTGTAACTCTTTTCTTTTTTCAGCTCTCATATTTTGAAATTGTTAGTCCTTTATGTTTACTTATTACCCCAGATGTTTGATTATATACATATTTATTGTTATGTTGAATAAATGCTTGTTAAAAAATGGGGTTACGGTTATGGCTCTGACCATGGATGGGTCGACAAAAAAATATTCATTGTATCTCTTTTCAGCTAAGCAGTATCCTAGGAAAATCTTGTCTTTAGTTGGATCTTATTGTTGATGGAACCTAGTGTGTTGAGAATTAACAAATGAAGATTTTCTTTCTTTTACATAACCTAATACCATATTCCATGAAATTAATATTGTTTGTAAACTCTTTTTTGGAGTTTCAGGAGATTGCGTGTAAGTATCGAACGTGATGTGGGAGAAACAGGGGCTGCACCAAAGACTATAAGGTTCTTTGTCCCATACTGGATTACAAATGATTCGTATCTTCCTCTAGGCTATAGAGTAGTGGAGATTGAACCTTCAGAAAATGTGGAAGCTGGCTCTCCCTGTCTGTCTAGGGCTTCCAAATCTTTTAAGAAAAATCCAGTTTTTTCGATGGAGAGGAGACAACAGAAGAAAAATGTCCGAGTGCTTGAGGTTATTGAGGATACTAGTCCAATGCCTAGCATGCTTTCTCCACAAGAATCTGCTGGCCGGAGTGGCGTTGTGCTGTTTCCGTCTCAGAAGGATTCTTATGTTTCCCCGCGAATTGGTATTGCTATTGCAGCTCGGGATTCTGATATTTACAGTCCTGGAATTTCTCTTCTTGAGCTTGAGAAGAAGGTGACTAGATAAAGCAGAAATGATTTACTTAAAACTAATGGCTGTGTTTTATTTCTTAAACAATTTCTGACTCATTTGTATATGAAAGATTTCCCTCCTAATCTCTCAATCTCTCATTTATTGACCACAACTTCTATTCCAGGAACGCATAGATGTAAAGGCATTCTGCAAAGACGCCTCATACTACATGCTCTCAGCAGTGTTAAATATGACATCTGACAGAACAAAGGTTAGATATCACTGCTTGGATTAGCTTGACATACAATACTTTGTTTAGCCTCCGCTTAATCTCTCCTGTTTCTGCGAAAAGTATACATAGCGTTGCTCTGTATTAGAAATCCGTGCTATATATCTAGATGATTTAGAGGCAGATCAATGCTTACTTGTAACCTTGCTGTAGCTTTTTGTCTGGGTTAGAATATCTAGTTAAACTTGGTATTTTCTGACGCTCAGTTGACGAATTTAACATTAAATGACTATATATATATATATATTTTCAGGTTATTCATCTCCAACCACACACCTTATTCATCAATAGGGTAGGCATGAGCATCTGTATTCAACAGTGCGATTGTCAGACAGAAGAATGGATTAATCCTTCTGATCCTCCGAAACTCTTTGGATGGCAGTCTTCCACCCGGCTTGAGTTGCTGAAAGTATGTGAAATACCTTTATATTCTGTAACTCTTTTTAGTGATGATTAATAAGCTTACGGGATGTACATTTGTAGTTACGAGTGAAGGGATATAGATGGAGCACGCCATTCAGTGTCTTTAGCGAAGGTATAATGCGTGTCCCTGTTTCAAGAGAAGATGGGACTGATCAATTGCAGCTAAGAGTACAAGTCAGAAGCGGGACAAAGAACTCACGTTATGAAGTTATTTTCAGACCGAACTCTATCTCTGGCCCTTACAGGTAAAACATACATGCTTCAATTATCTACCAGATGATATCTTTTGTCTGATGTCACTGTACTGTCTTTGCTAGAATTTATGTAGATGGTAATTTTTTCAACTGCTAGATCACGTTTGCACTTGTGATTAATAAAATTGCTGCCACATGTGTTCCTCCGAAAACTGTTATCATTTTGGTAAATAAACTTGTTCGAGGAAAAACTTGCATGAATTCATTTATGCTGATTCCAAAAGTGTATACTCTCTCGTATAATTTTGTCTTTTCACTACTATATCTGACTATGTTTTGTATCCTCTAAAATGTGAATCAACTCTCCTAGGATCGAGAACCGTTCCATGTTTCTTCCTATTCGCTATCGCCAAGTGGATGGTGTCAACGAGTCTTGGCAATTTGTTCCTCCTAACGCGGCTGCTTCGTTTTATTGGGAAGATCTTGGTAGACGACATCTATTTGAACTCCTTGTTGATGGAAACGATCCTTCTAAATCAGAAAAATACGATATTGATAAGATAGGTGATCATCCACCACGAAGTGAAAATGGACCTACCAGACCCATACGAGTTACTATTTTAAAGGAAGACAAAAGGAATATTGTCAGGATCAGTGACTGGATGCCAGCAATTGAGCCTACTTCAAGCATAAGCAGAAGACTTCCAGCATCATCTCTGTCAGAATTATCTGGAAATGAGTCTCAGCAGTCTTATCTTTTAGCTTCGGAAGATTCTGAGTTTCATGTGATTGTTGAGCTTGCTGAACTTGGAATCTCTGTAATCGATCATGCTCCTGAGGAAATACTGTACATGTCAGTGCAAAACCTCTTTGTGGCATATTCAACCGGCTTGGGCTCTGGACTTAGCAGGTGAGTTTATCATGTTCTTTAGGTGTAGCTCTATTTTACAAATGTAAGGGCTATCATTGACACCAATTCAGCTATTCTGAAATGGCCATATTGATTTTCGATGAATGTGGGTGCGTCTCTATGCATTCAGGGGTTAGTATATCTAGGATGCAGAATTGGATTTGCTTGAGATCTCCAACGAAAAATATTTGCTAAGATCATGAATTGCCATTCACGCTTATCAGAGTCTGTTGGCTGTTATACAAACAAGGCACACTGGGCTTTAGCTAACGCTAATTGTTTTCCAGGTTCAAACTAAGGATGCAAGGAATACAAGTTGATAACCAATTGCCATTGGCTCCAATGCCAGTTCTGTTCAGACCACAGAGAACTGGAGACAAAGCTGATTACATTCTGAAGTTTTCTGTTACTTTGCAATCAAATGCTGGTCTCGATCTCCGTGCCTACCCGTATATAGGTTTCCAAGTAAGTTTATACAGTTTCCGTTTTCCACCTAAACAATTCTTTTATTGCATTATAAATTTTTGTTCACATTGTTATGTCTCTTTGTAATAGGGACGTGAAAATACTGCCTTTCTGGTAAACATTCATGAACCTATTATCTGGCGCATTCATGAGATGATCCAGCAAGCCAACTTGAGTAGACTATCCGATTCAAAGTCGACGGCTGTATCAGTTGATCCATTCATTCAAATCGGGTATGTAAAGGGTTTTCTTTATATATATGCTGTTTACGGAATGAATATTTCATTCACAAGACTTACCTTTAGTTACACCATCCAATATGCAGAGTTCTTAACATCTCGGAAGTTAAATTTAAAGTATCCATGGCCATGTCCCCCAGTCAAAGGCCAAGGGGAGTGCTTGGATTTTGGTCATCCCTGATGACTGCTCTTGGGAATACAGAAAACATGCCAGTAAGTGTTCCAGAGTAATTCATTTGTGGGAAAACTAACCAGCAATAAGGATTTTTGTGTTGCACACGAATAGCCTATTAAGATACCAGTTCAGGGTTTTTTTTCCCCAGCACCTACACCTCTCTTGATAACTACAAGTTTCTTGTAGCTAAAGGGAATATAAAATACCATCATTATGCACCATTTGGCCAACATTCAGTAATTGGTTTATGTCCATCAATTTTACTTGGTAGGATCACCAATTATAGTCGGCAGGTGTGGTAGTTTTTAGAATTTGAAATGTCAGTAATTGTAGTTGTACTACTTGCTACACTTTCATTCCAGCCTAGCTGAATGTTCATATATTTTTCTTTTTCTAATTATCTTATTATCCTCAAACAGGTACGCATAAGTGAGAGATTTAATGAGAACATATCCATGCGCCAAAGTACTATGATCAATAATGCTATTAGGAACGTAAAGAAAGATCTCCTTGGCCAGCCTCTTCAGTTGCTTTCAGGTGTTGATATTCTTGGCAATGCAAGCAGCGCACTTGGACATATGAGTCAGGGCATAGCTGCATTATCAATGGATAAAAAATTCATCCAAAGTCGACAAAGACAGGTTTCTTCCTGGCTTTGTTTTTTTCTCCTTCTGCATGTTGCTGTTTCCTGTTGATAAAAGATAAACAAGACAAGTTTCCTTCCATCGGTTCACCTAAAATGTAGAAAAATATCCTCTTAACAGTCAAATGTTTTCATGGCTTCTGATACTAAACGAAAGTATGGGCTTGCCACAGTTTTTCTTTCCTGCGTTACATTTGCTCCATTTACACGCTCATATGTTTCTTTTTCACATTTGGTAGGAGAACAAAGGTGTTGAGGACTTTGGCGATATTATCAGAGAAGGAGGTGGAGCTCTTGCGAAAGGCCTGTTTAGAGGAGTCACAGGCATATTGACGAAGCCTCTTGAAGGTGCAAAGTCTTCAGGTGTCGAAGGCTTTGTCTCTGGTTTTGGGAAAGGAATCATTGGTGCTGCTGCCCAACCTGTGAGCGGAGTTCTGGATCTTCTGTCAAAGACCACCGAAGGTGCAAATGCCATGAGGATGAAGATAGCAGCTGCCATAACTTCAGATGAACAACTGCTTCGTCGGAGACTTCCAAGAGCTGTTGGTGCTGATAGCTTACTTCGTCCTTACAATGAATACAGAGCACAGGGACAGGTACAAGTCTTACTCATAAATCTGTTTAAACATGTGTTACTTGCACTAGTCGTTTCTCTTTCAGATAGCTGATGAGGAATGGAAATATTGGTGCTGATAATATATTGGTTTGTAACTGATTATTCTTTGGCAAATTCAATTCTCTAATATTTTGTGTTTGCAGGTCATATTGCAGTTGGCAGAATCTGGATCATTCCTGGGGCAGGTTGATCTGTTTAAAGTACGTGGGAAGTTTGCACTAACAGATGCCTATGAAAGTCATTTCATTCTACCAAAGGGAAAAGTTCTGATGATCACACATAGAAGAGTTATATTGCTACAAGTGAGTTAGACAATACCTCCTTGCTCTCTATATACGCATAAGGTTTAATTGGTATAGTGTTTGTCTTCTGTATCTATCCAAGAAATACTCTTGACAGTTGCGAACTTTTAATGTTTCTAGCAACCCTCCAACATAATGGGTCAAAGGAAATTTATCCCGGCCAAAGATGCGTGTTCTATACAGTGGGACATTCTATGGAATGATCTGGGAACCATGGAGCTGACTGACGGGAAAAAAGACCAACCTAACTCTCCACCTTCGCGGCTTATTCTTTATCTGAAAGCAAAGCCATATGATTCGAAGGAACAAGTCCGTGTTGTAAAGTGCAGCCCCAACACCAAGCAGGCCTTTGAGGTTTACTCAGCCATCGATCAAGCCATTAACTTGTACGGGGAGGATGCTTTAAAGGTGAGAAGAGCTTTTTTTCACTTTTAACTACGATAACGCCATTGGCATTCCTTTTAGCAATTGACATGTTATAAGTGATATTACAGCGACAGAAATGATAATGCCAAAGAAGGAACCAAATTAAGATTATGTTTTAATTATTGTATTCGTTTTAGGGAATGGTGAAAAACAAAGTGACAAGGCCATATTCCCCAATGTCTGAGAGTTCTTGGGCTGAAGGGGCATCTCAACAAATGCCAGCTTCAGTTACACCATCTTCAACCTTTGGCACAAGCCCTTCTTCAAGCTCAAGTTAAAGCTTGTAGAAGCTGTCAGAATCTTTGAGCTCTCTCACCTTCCAATCTCCCCTCTGGCCTCCCCGGTAAAGACGTTTTCCTCTTCTCCATTTGCTTGAACAATGCTTTGTTTCTTCATTTCTTTTAGCTTATATATAACCAACTGCAATTTGTATCTAAACGCAACTGGTTAACGTTTAATGGCTCGTTGGTGTTTTGCATTCTCTGACCATAACAAAAACACAAATATCAGTTATTGTTTTGGTACAAGCTCTAGTTTCATGGTTTAGCATCTAGCGTTTGCTTTCGAATGTCATTACGAAAAATCGGGAGTGGTAGCATTTGCGCTGATATCTAATGGACATGCTTTTGTTCTCAGGTGGGCGAGATGAGAAACACAGCTTTGGCGGAAAAAGGACATTTCATTTTGTTCAAATTTTTCTGGTGTAGGATTTTGGTAATCATATCGTAGAAAATATTTAAGTGTGTATATATATGATAAACGTCTGCAGATACTGTACAGACTTGTCCAACACTAGACTCGTATATCACATCAGATGTATACGGGGCTTACCTTATATAATTTTATTTATTTTTTTACATATATTTCCCAAATAATATAGTTTTGGACGCCAACCAATGCATAACAGAATCTGAAGTTATTGATTACAATCATTACATAACGTCCCTTTTTATCTTCTAATGGTTTTCATACGAGTAAAAAATATTAAAAATTTCAAAAATAATAACGCCCACCGTGGGGCTCGAACCCACGACCACAAGGTTAAGAGCCTTGCGCTCTACCAACTGAGCTAGACGGGCTTGTTGTTGGTGATGTGGTTTATGTTGAGCCAATAACTTTTTCCTTTAAACTCTATCAAGACATCTAGATGTCCAAACATATATATTTTTATTTTCCTTGCAATTGTCTAAGGATTATATATACTCTAAGAGCACTCTGTACTCTTCAATAGAAATATGATGGTATAGGAATTGTATAAAATAATTCCAATAAAAAATGAGTATTTCAAAATCCATGTTTAGATTGTTTACAAATATAATATTCTTGTAATGTTTATTAACATACCTCATTACATGTAACCATTGACTTTTGATATGAGAAAAATATCATGAATGTCACGTTAGGAAGTATAAATTAATTTAAGTATATAAAGACAGCTAAATTATTGGAGAGGTGATTTTTAAATCCATATAGAATTGTAAATTCTAAAAATCAAAAGATATGGATTTTAAAATAATATGTTTTATCCTTGGATTTGAATCCTTCTATTTTACAATTTCAAATTCATTCAAATCCATTTAAAACATAATGTGGATTTTGAAATCCAAAAACAAATCATTAAATGAATAACATGGGATTTTAACAAGTATTTGTAAATCATAGAACCAATAACACATAATTTTGATAAGTATTTTAAAATCAATAATTGAATAACACATGATTTTTGTTTAGTTTCTTATTAGTTTTCATCTTTAAGAAAAAAATGTATTTTAAACTATTATAAAAAAAGGAAAATTGTATGTTACTATCATATGCTTAAAAAACCATGTTGTTAAGCTTGTGATGTCTTTTTTATCTCATAGTACGATATGAATTGCATTTTTCTATACTATAACTGATTAATTTGACTTCCATAGTTTTGAGTAGTATATGCTAATTGTATATTTGTATCATATATTTTTAGAAATCTTAATATCAAATAGCGCATTTTAAAAATACCCATTTTCTTATGTCACTTTTTAATAATACTCTTTCATGTTGTTTATTTTCAAAAATACCCATTTTCTAGGTATAAAATGACTAAATTCTAAATTTTAAACTCCAAATTAATTTAACATATTGTAATTTGTGTAAAAGATGGGAAAAATGAAAATTTTCATAAAGTTCTCTCAAAAAGGATATTTCTAACAAATTTTCATATTAGAAAGAAGTTCTTAAATTTCTCTACATTAATAAAATAATATTATATGATGAGAAACTCAGTGGGTCACTCAGTAATGCACATGCTCTAATATGTATTGAAAATCTAAAGGGAAAAAAAACCATAAACACAATCTACTATGCAATCAGAAATTTATCCATGTGTTGAAATACTCTAATACTATATATAAAAGAAAACTCAAGTAACAACAAACAAATGAACCCAAAAAAAAAATTAATATGATCAATATATTTTTTAAAACACAAAATAATTATTATTGAGTAAACAAATAAAAACTAATAATCTATTACTAAAATTAATAAAATTAAATAACAATATTAATGTAAGCTAAACCCGTCACGGATGACTTCTAATATATATTAGAGTTAAATTACTACTCCTAATGAATTTATATCTCTTTGTTTGATGATCCATCATTGATTATATTCGATGTGTGTACGTAGGGGAAGTGAAATGATTGAGTAACGACGAAGTTGAATGGCAACTTCTTCTGACCACGACTCAAGTTCCTATAGTGGTTACGGTAACGTCCTCGTTGTGCGGTGAACCATGCGCTACAATGGACAGTGGCCTGCTTGACGCGGCTGAATTCCATAGTAACCAAATTACATTACGTAAAACCGATGTTTTGAAGGATTCATTCTTTGCAAGACTTTACAATATAGCCAAAGTGCCGACCATCATAGTCTTCAAAAGTGGAAAAGAGATAAGGCGTTTAGAAAATTAATTATCTTGGGGTGCAATTGCTGACATGATCGACTTTTCCACTACAACAAAACATTGAATTGGTTACTGCAATTTGCGACTAAAAACACAGTCGCTAAATTTAGCGATTGAATTGCGATTGTTTAGCTACTGAATGGCTACTAAAATAAATCAGTCGTCTAGTAGACGCTAATTGGAGACTGATGCATATTGTCGTAGTGTAGTCACCAATTTGCGAATAATTTGGAGAACAGTTTGACAGTCGCTAAAAGATTGCGACTAAAGAGCTACTATTTAGCGACTGCTTTAATAAATTTGGGCCTTAACAAAATTTGGACTGTAACAAAACACGAAAACCATTATTTTTCGTTTTCTTCCCCGAACAAACCCTAATCTAACATTTCTTTTCTCATTTCTTCTTCTTCTTCTTCTTCGAGACGAAACGGCGAAACCTCAAAACCCTAGATCTAAATTCCTCTCACTCGACGAAACCGTAAACCCTTGATGGCTGGAGTAAAGAAAAGAGGCGGAGGAAGAAGAAACCCCTCTAATCGAACCTCTGGAACCTCACAAACGGCGAATCACAGACCCGCCAATCTTCCTCCCCAGTATACCTTCACGTCGGCGAACCATCGAGTTCCAGAGACTGATTCTCAAGGAACTCCTGTCCCAAACCTCCAGCCTCCAGCGAGACCTACACCTTCTTACCGAGACTATCCACCTCCGACAAATCTGTTCCAGCACTCGAGGAGCTTTCCCGGAACATCCCCTTCCGGCGAAGATCCAACCAGGCGTCCTTTTGTGCAACCTCTCGCCTCCGCGACGAATCCACCAGAATTCTCGAGTCAACTTCGAGAGTCTCCTCAACCGTCAGTCACGAATCATCATCGACAGTCTCCTCAAGTCTCGAATCTACCACGAGAGTCTCCTCTACCTCGACAGTCTCATCGACCACCCTCTTCTCAACCTGGTCAACCTCGAGCAGCTTCTGCATCGCTTCACAGTTCTCAAGCGCAAAACTCACATGAGGAAGAAGCTGATTCGGAGGATGACGGTGCAAGGGAATCAAATCTCCCAGCTGATGTACTCGCTTCTTTACATGACATGCTTGTCCAACCAGGCCGTGAGAAATATACCACTGTCCTCTCTCCCTCATTAGATCGTGGAACCACTTGGTAAGAATTTGGATTAGAATTTTGTATTTTGGATTAGAATTTGATTGTGTTTGTTTGTTTGGATTAGAATTTGATTGTGTTTGTTTGTTTGTGATTAGAATTTGGATTAGAATTTTGTATTTTGGATTGTTTGTGATTGTTTGTGATTAGAATTATTAGAATTTTGCCTTGATTATGTTTGTTTGTGATTAGAATTTTTAGAATTTTGGATTGTTTGTGTTTGTTTGTGATTTGAATTTTACTTGGATTGATCGATTTGTTTGTGTTTGATTGGAATTTGACTACTGATTTGTTTGTGTTTGAAGGTTTGGTAAAGACAAGTCATCACTTACCCGAAAGATTACAAAAGTGTTTACAAACAAGTTTGATGGTCCATATTACAGTTGGGGTTGTGTTCTGAATGCAAGAAGAGAAGGTTACTTCTTGGAATTCGCGGTAAACTTCTACTCCTTTCAATTTGATTTCTATATTTATAGCTTTTTTTCTTGGTTTTTTTTATCACTAACACTAGTCTTCTTTTGTAGAAAACACACACCTGGGATCCCTCTCTAACCGGTGTGGTTCAAGCAAAGTTCTATAGCATTTGTCAAAACCGTATGAAAGACATGGTTTCCAAGGCAGCAGCTCAGCGAGAGGAAGTGAAACCGAGGTGGATTGAGAGAACTCTTTGGAAAGAAATGTGTGACTATTGGAACACAGAAGAAGCCATGGCAAAGATTGCAACCACTTCAGCAGCTCGAATGTCTGACCGTAATGGTCTTGGCCCTCACAAGCATGTATCAGGGCCGAAGTCTTACTTACAAATCGAACAAGAGATGGTGAGTTACATCATAACCTTTTCATTGTTTAATGACTTGACATCAAATGGTTCATAACCTTTTCATTGTCTAACATTCCAGGAAGTAGAATTGGGAAGACCGCCAACTATTCATGAAGTTTTTCTCAGGACTCATACCAAAAAAGATGGTACTTTTGTGGATAAGAAAGCGCAAGCAGTTCATGAGGCATATAAGAAAAGAAGGGAAGCTAAGTTGGCTGCTCAGGATAATGATGAGTCTTCAGATGGTACTTCACGTCGATCAGAGCTATCTCACGAGGAGGATGATGAGCTCTTTCTTCAGGTAATTTGCTTCTTTCTAATAAGCTATTAAGTTTTTCATTGTTAAGTAATTATAATAACTTTTTCTCTCTGTTTTGTGTATGGAGTCTACTTACATAAATGATAGAGGAACATACTTTGGAGTTGGAAGCCTAGGAAGTTACATCAACGGGAAGCGGAAGTACCCTGGAAGCTCTTCTACTTTCACAACCCTGCAACAACAGCTTGAAGACGCTAACCGCAAGATAGAGGAACAAGCAGCTCTACAAGCAGAGCGTGACACAGAGGCTTCACGGGTTGCAGCTGAGGCTTTGCGGGTTGCATCTGAGCAACAAGCAGAGATCTCACGCTTGGTGAGCTTCCTCAAGACTAACCCAAACTATGTCGCCTTCCTTGAGTCTCAAACCAATGACCCAAACCCTGCTGATTTTCAAAGTTAGGTTCCCTCATGTAATATTTGCAACACTCTTGGATATTTGGATGTTTTTTGGAACTTTTGTAACTTTTGTAAAAACATGGTACTTATGTCTTTGTTTAATTTCATGTTTGTTATGTTTTAGTACATGTTTTCTTAATCAGTTTTGGTATTACAAAATCAAATAATGCATTTTTACCAGAATTTTTTTAAAAACATGATAATTAAACAGTCGCAAAACAGTCACCAAAACGTAAACAAAACAGTAGCCAAACAGTCGCAAATGAGTAACCATATCAGTCGCTAAAGCATTGCAATTCAGTCGCAACTTTAGCGACTATTTGGCGAGGGAAGAGCGACCCCAATTATCAGTCGCCAATTAGTAGCTCCATAACGACTTTTTAGCGACTGATTTTTTTAGCGATGCACTGTTTAGCAACTACGTATGTCATTCGCCAATCAGTCGTGACTAAGTAGTTAGCGACTGTTTTTATAGTCGGTAAATCCATGTTTTCTTGTAGTCTTCAGTCTTCGCCATGCCTCCCTCCGATTCTGCCCCAGCACCCTGTCCCATTCAATAATGTACGTCTCATTTGAATCAGTAAAGTCTCATTTTATGTATTTTGTATGTTTGCTTCTTTCGTTATCAAACCGTTGCATATATTGTTGTATTATGATTATATTACGTTGATGTGTTAACATGATAAGTCAATGATTAAATTTATACATGACATCACAAATCAAGATTTTTTATGACCAGAGATTTAAGGGTTTAGAAATTCATCTAAATTATGTTCTCAGTCATAGGCTTATATGATCGGACTTTCTTATCACAACTATAAATATATATACTGAAGACGGATAATCCCCATCCAGAGACTAAGAGGCTACGGGACCGCTGATGATATAGACAGAGAGTAGAAAGATAAGATATATTCCTTAGGTTAATTAATTACTCCTCAAATGTCAAATAGCCTTTAAATAGTACAACCCGATTGTACCGCATAATTGTGCTTAACTAAAACCGAAATGGCAAGTTATATGAATGATATATTATGATTTTAAGGATTTTTTACCATGATATGGACTACAAAGACATGAGAAGAAAAAGAATTACAAAGACATGAGAACAAAAAGAATTACAAAGACATAAGAGTTTCAAATGTGATTGGGGTAAAATTGAAGCCTACGCAGAGGTTTGTCTCCAAGTCCATTGCTTTTTCTAAAATCTTTATCTCTCCAATTCCTCTGTATTTGACTTTTCGGAACATCTTTCTCATTGGATCCATATCTGACATGAAAAGATTCTAGCACCGCGCATTTGGTACATAAATCAGTTCACCATCATTAGCGATCCTATTAGTTAGAAAAGGTTTTCCGAACCCTTATCATAGTGAGAAAGATAATGGCTTGATAATATAAACCACCATTGATGCATCTGCATTTTCCATTCGAAGGTAAACACAATGTAGTGTGCATGCCGTATGATAAATCTTATGATGAGTGTCGTTTTTTTAACATTGGAACGAATCAGATCAATAATATAATTAATCATGGAGAACGGTCAAAACCAACTACAAACATAGCCCTTGCTCTCTGGCAAACGCACACTTACATATAGACCATGCAGACGATGCATCTATGATGGAGACTCAGAGAACAATTTCAAGCTAGTAGGTATCACTAATGATGGTGAATTGATTTTACGTACCAAAATCTTTGATGTTATATATATATATATATTGATCCAATGAGAAAGACACTTTTAGAAGAGTCAAACACGTTGTCTTCCTAAACAATAAAGAAGGTATAAAATACGCCTAATGTTCTTCTATGTGCATTCATGTTTTGTAAATTATATAGATCACAAAATTAAATAATCTTGTTAATTGGGAAAAAAGGATATCATAAAATTTTCAAAAACCGCGAAGACTTCAACTAGAATGCAAAGACTAAATACATAATGAAAAGATTTAAAACAAATAAAATCAAAAGTTGCATATATAAAAATAAGAAGAAATTAACCCCCAAGACAAAGAATCACAGAGACATGAGGGTTTCAATGTGATTTGGTGAATATTGGACTCCACGGAAAGCTTTGTCATTTCCAAGTCCATTGCGTCGTCTAAAGTCTTTATCTGCAACTCCTTTGTATTTGACTCTTCTAAACGTCTCCCTCACTGGATCGATATATACAACATCAAAAGACTCGAACACCGTGTTCGGTACGTAAATCAGTTCACCATCATTAGTGATACCTATAAGCTTGAAGTTGTTCTCCGCACCACGATCATAGTGAGAAATAGGTAAAAAGCTATGACTCGACCATTCACTCTTCTCTGCATCCTCTAAAACCCACATAAGAAGACTATTCTTGATCTCATAGGAATAACAACCAAGATAAGCTAACTTCCCTTTATAAGATACCATCATCGTAGGCGCAACCCCACCTCCCCATGGTAATGTTATCTTATGAAACTTTTCAGAGTTTACATCAAAGCTCATTATAAACTTATTAGGACCAATCTCAGCTCGATAGTATAAAACACCGTTGATGCATCTGCATGGTCCGTAATTGTCTTTGCGGTTGCCACGGCAAGGGCGATGTTTGTAGTTGTTTTTGACTGTTCTCCATGATTTTTCACCTGATCCCACTGTTAAAACCCTACACTCATCAGATACTTTATCAGACTGCATGGACACAAGTTTGTGTTTACCTTCGACTGGATCGTACCCTAAAAAGATTGTCAAAGTCTCCCAACTCGTGTCCGGTTTGGGTAAAGGCAAAAACTTTCTCATAGTAGGGTTCCAAAGTATAGGTTTTGTCCCTCTCTGAAAGCAGATCAAACCGTGGACCGACTCGGTTTTGATGGTGAAGCAAACACTTTTTGGATAGGTTGTATAGTAACTATCAAGAATCTGAGAAGAGGAATACGAATAAGACTCTTTGGGAATCCGATTCTGTTGAGGGATCGTGACAACGAAGAACCTGTTATCTTCTTTGAAGAAGAACAAAAGATTAGGTCGAGTCTCGAACGAGTTGGTGAAATACGGTGCGGTGGTGATTGATGACCAAAGCTTCGAAACAGAACGAAACCTCACGACGGACTTCGCTGGCAGCCGTAAAAATATCTCCGAGGTTACATCGACGGGTATGAACGAAGACGATGAAGTTTTACGTCTTTTTCTCTGCGTATTTTCGTACTTCTCTTCTTCTCTTTGCTCCATCTTTTTGATCGAAACCCTAACTCGTTACTTCTTCTTTCTTCTCTGTTATAAAGTATTTGATCTGATCTCTCACGACTTGTTTTGCTTCCCTTCAGATATATATAGGTAGGGATGTATTAATGTAGGATTTACAATATGGATAGAATAAATAGAATAGGTATTGTAATAGGAATGAAATTATTATAACTATTTTTCAAATAATAATATATTAAGGAAATCTTATTATATAAAAGGTTTTAACTACGAACTATCTCATGCGTATCTGTCAATTTGTTTTTGTTTTTGTGATTAGTTTTTCTATTTAGTTAAGGAAAGATTCCTATTTTTCAATAGAATTCGGTTTCTGAAACTAATTATGGATGGATAGTAAATAAACTAGTAAACAAATTTGCCTGAGTTATTGATATCAAAAGATTTGCCTGAGTTCTTTAAACAGGAAAAAGTCAGAGATAAACCGGCGCCGTTTTAGATAATCTACGAAACAGATCAGTGTTAGTTGTAGTAGCGAAGACTTTGTTAGCTCTCCAGCATTGGCTCTTGTTTAACGGTGAAATAATCCCCAGCGTTCTCGTCTACCACATCACTGCTCAAAAGCAAATGACCAACAAAACATTCATCATACCAGTTTAGTCATTAAACACATTTATCCAAATTTGAAGATTGTGTGTGTCTATGACAAAAACCTGTCTGGCGCTTCGGATTTGGGAATCAATGTGATCTTTGACGTGAAATGTTTGAGAAAATGTGATAGTTTTCTTTCTTGGCATAACTCGAATAGATGGTTCAAGAACTCGTTGAATTGCTTTGGTTCCTGCTCACATAATATGTAAAGAAGACTCCATGAAAAAAAACAGAACTTGAAAAAGGTTTTGAGAGCAAAAATGCACAAGTTGGGATAGAGAAAAGAGATGAGACCTGCTCCAAGACGCAGCCTTTACGAAGAGCGAGTACACATTCCAATGCTTTGTCACCCTCATCAGTACAATTTTCGACGAGCTTCACTATTCGTTTTTTCATTTGTGTGATTGCTTTAATGGCCCAATCATGGTTATCTCTGCGGGATATCATGGCTTCAAAATCTTGAATTGGGTTTGTATCTCCGACTATATCAATTTTGTTCTCATTGGCATCATAAGTAATCATGCGATTGTCTTCATCATCTGAACCCGATGGTTTATCCCGTAACAATCTCTTAGAAGCCTTCTTCAACTGCATTGAAAGTCATGTCAAAGAATTAAGAATGAGATAATTCAGGCTCCCTTCTGAAAGCTGATGATTCAGGAAAAAACATACCTTCGGATTCTCCTTGACTTCAAAACTTCCACGAAAGGCATCCATTATGGATTTATTGTTGGAAGAGAGTTCAGGATCCTGCTCCATAATTCTCTTGAATGTTTCATCCATTGGAGGTAAAGCAGCATCCGTGAATTTTGATTTCAGCTCAAGGTATTCATAAAACCGCTGATAAAATATTTCATCGATATGAGTTGAAAAAATTAACCTGCAACAATTATGCATAGTCAAAAGCATAACAAAACTGGAATTACCTGCAAAACCGGGTTAGGAGTAAGATCAGGCAGTAGTACTTCCTCTTTAGCAGAAGGTGCAAGGTCAAGCATCTTAACCAAATTATCTGCTACTGCTTGCTGTTGTTCATCTGGCTTCCATGATGCCGGAAGTTTGTTGAAAGAAGGAAATGGAAACTCGCGGACATCTTCGGCGAAAGGTAGCACATTGAAGTAAAATGAATCAGGCTGCAAAAAAGGTAAAATGATCATTAAAATAGTCAGATTCAAATAGAAGTATTCCTCTGAGCAGTGAAAACTATCAAACTTACGGTGTCTTCTCTTTCAGAAACATTTGGAGTCAGGACGCCAACAACCACATTGCCTTGTCCATTTCTCCAGACACAACGTACAATTGCTACCTTGTTTGTTTCCTTCATTTCTCTTGCAATGGCTGAGACCGCAAGAACAGATTTTTCTTTGCTCGGGTCAGGAACAACTATATTCACGTCTTTCATGTAATAATGTCTTCATTGACATGCAGATCAAAACATTAAAACAACTTTCTCTTAAACTTTGAACAATTAAGAGTTTACAAGTAAACATAGATATATGTGTTTATGCTTACCGCAGTATGTTTGATGCCTCAGTAAATCCCAAAAGCTTCATGCCTTTGTCAGTTTTGAACTTGAGTGTTTCTATCTCATCTGGTGATATAGGAATAACTTGAGGTCCATAGCGAAAGCCCTTGACCCTTTCTTCTGGAGCAATAACCTGAGTAGATTCTGCAGTAACTTTGTAATCATAATCAATTTTTACTTCATGTTTGGCAAACTTGTCAGTTGGAGGCGCTTTGTCAGAATACAATTGTAGAGTGGGAAGTCTCTCTTCAGCCACTTTCTTATAAACCCACACCTAAAAATTCAGATTCTTATTCTCAGAGATATTTATGAACAGTTATATAAACTTGAATGAACTTAAGTATTGAATAACACCAAAGAACAGCAAGTTGGATGATATCTATAAACACTACACAACAAGCAAAAGAAACAACAACAAAAAAACTTACCTTAATCTTCATTGTTGGGTTAATTTCAAGGTCGCCCCTGAACAAAGTAACTGGAGCAACCCTTCGGGTTTTTAAGGAACCTAGCAGTGAGAGTGGACTCTCAACATTCACTGTTTTTGCAATGGCGTTGCTGGAGAACAAATTCAACAAATGATCATTCTCCTCAATCACTTTCTCATGAGCATCACCAATTAAATTGGACCTCATGACAATGCTTTCCATCTTTATACCCTCTGCAGCCATTTTCGTAGCGATAGTGCTGACTTGATCATCTTTCGTCCCTTCAAATGGATCTTTGGTAGGACAAGCAGCATTCGTGATGAGACACATCCGTTTTTTCCCCTTTTGCCCACCACTATACATCTTTATAAGCATATCCATCCCAACAATCACAGCATCAAGAACTGAAGCCAGTCAAAGAACCAATGAAACTAAACAAAACAAAAATGGCAAAAACAGCAAATTTAGCAGTAAACTAGCAAGCAGGATACAGTCGCCAGCTACGGTTCCTCGAGGTAGCTGCTTTACATGCTCAGCCACGACTTCATCAACAACTCTTATATTCCTTAAAACCGTAACATGCTCATATCCACCTATTTCCCTAGCAAGCTCGTTTCCAGTTTCTGCAGAGGTCACATGAAACACATTATTTTCGAAGTACAACGAATAGTCGATAAAGAGCCACATCAACCATTCTGCTACTAAAGAGGATAGATAACTAATCCACTACTCAAAATCAAACTGCATGCCTCAGGAAAGAAAAGAGTATCGATAATACAACTTGTGGATAAAAAGATTGAACCAGTAAGAAGAAGAAGAAACAGAGAAAGACCTTCAGTTCCAAATACAACAATTCCAACTTCATCATACTTGTTGTAAATCAACTGCAACCAAAACCAAATATGAAAAATCCAAAAGAAGAAGGCTGAAACTGAGAAGAGAAGAAGAAAGATATCCAATACCTTCTTCTGTAGTAGCAAAGAACATGCCTTTTCAACATCAGGGAGAACACTATGCATCGCTGGACCAACATCGATCAACAAAACTAACCCTTCCTGCTTCGAAGAACACATGGAATCAGTATAATTCCCGAATAAGAATATTCAAATCAAACCCAAGAGATCACTTCAAGAGCAGTTCATAGAATGAATAAACGAGATATCAACAGTAAACAAGAAGAACACTAGGCTAATGTTTAAATGGTAATTATCACTACAAAATGCATAAAAAGAAATCAAACTCAAGTAAACTAGCAATACCAGAAAAAGTATGCAGGAATGGAGAAAAAAACATGCATGGAACTAAGCGGGAAAAAAAAAAAAAAAAAAAAGAAACATCAATGGAAACAAACAGATAACATGAAATTATTCATGAATTGATTTCTGAAGACACCTTAGTCAAAATCACGAAGTTTGAAATGTAAGGAAGTAAAAAAAACGAGCAAATTTTACCCGATTTCGAGCCATTGACTACACAACTTGTACTGGAAGACGAAAGTGAAGACGAAGGTCGAAGAAGAAGGAGACGAAAGAAAGATGATTTGGAGAAGACGAAGGATCTCTCTCGTTCTTTTTCACTGACTGATTCTTAAAATGATATAGGCCCATTGGGCTTAAATATACAAGACGTCCATAAAACCTAATTTTATTTTACATTTAATTTTTGTTTTTGGTTTTTTTAGAAAAACTTGATGACAAATGATTTATGAGAAATAGAAGAATAATGTATTATATAGTTAATTTATTTGTATATACTACAATAAAATTAAAGATATATTTTGTTCATTTGTTGTGTCATTTTAGGAAAATTTACGGCTGACCGATAAATAACTAAAGTATGAATAATTAAAAAAAAAAAAAGAGATACTCATGTAAATGATATTTACATGTGAATAGTTTACCCATGAAATAAATGAGATGAAAAAAAAATAGAGATGAACAGTTTTTATCTTGTTCTTCTCATGTAAAGTGGAAGAAAACTTTTTTTCTTTTTCTCTTCATTATTCATCTCATATGAGATGAAAGCAAAGGAAAGAGATGAATAATCAAATTTTCATTTTTTAATCAGTCTTTTCTCCAAAAGTGGCTACCATTCACAGTTACTATGGATATTTCCGCTGTATTAAAAGAAAACTCCTAGGTATTATCCCTTAAACTATATGTGTAGATCGTAGGAACTTTCTTTCTTGAATCGTTTGATAGAATCTTTTATATTGTTTGGTAGGAGATATATATTTCACCATTTTCTTATAGTCAAATAATGCAGTCCTTTGAAGTATAGTTATCTTGAGGAAAAAGGTATAGCTGAAGATGTATAGTCGAAATAACTTCCTATCACGTGTGTGCTATGGGAGACGATATCACCAAACCCAAAGTCATCATCTTACCATCCCACCTTGTCCCCACATCATCAAGAAAAGAAAACCATGAGGATCCCTTCACCATCAGCTCCGATATGTAGACTTGCTTCGACGTAGGTTCAGGTTCAGGCGTTCAGCAAAAGGGCTTACAAAAGTTACCATTCCGTTTGAATAATGGTCAGTGGAAATTAAACTTTATAACGCAAAGAAAAAAGTTTTAATTTCAAGATCTCAATCGTATCGTACATCGTGCATAATCATTATGCCATAATGGTCGTAATTAAGTGGCTTGATTACATAATAATAGCGGATGCAGTTGCAAAAGAATGTTTTCATCTCAAGTGAGAATGCTTTTTTATTCGAGTTTACCTTAAATAACTATCTTAATGTTGGACATATCTAGCTTTCATCTAAGTCACCTTACGTGCATTTTGAATTTTTCTGTTCATTATTAAAAATTGATTTGAAGGTTAAAAAGAAAAGGAAAGAAGAATATATCAAGAAATTATCAGAAAATTATTCCACAAACACCATGTCATTCAATTAAGTTTATCTTCTTTAATATTAGTATGTACCACACTGTTCAGATTAAATGAGCAAAGTTACGCCCAAGATTAAAAGATTCAACCTCGCGCCACCACACACGCATGGTTGTTGCTTCTTACACCAATAATAATTGTAAATATTTGTATATAGCTGTCAAATTCAGACTTTTCTTCAAATATGCAAAACACACATAAACAGTTGGATTGTTTTGTTTGTCAACTTTCAAATTATAAAAAGACAAACATGTAGATTATATTATAATTTATTAATTTACATATATATTTTCTTACAATTTCTAAAATTTAAAGATAAGAAACATGAAACAAAAAAACCATTATATAGAGAAAATAATAAGTATAACAATGATTTTAAAAAAAAATTTAAGCTTTAAAACATGATAATCTTATACTTATATGTCCCGTTTAGATTTTTAGGAATTTCCAAACCTACGAATTTTAATATAATTTAGAAAAAAAGAAGAAGAAGAAGATAAGAATAAAGATCACAAAGAATATATAAGAATTTATTGCATTTTGGACCTCTATTATTATCATTAATACTATTTTATTTTGTTTGTCCCATATGGAAGTTGAGATTTAAAATAAATAAAAAAGTTAAAGAATTCTTTTTACTTTTCTAAAATAAATATTTAAAAAGAGTTTTTTTTTTGTTTTTTATTTATTTATTTTATAATATACTATTATTTTACTATTACATTTAATATAGGAAGGCATGGGGGTCAAATGCAAATAAACACCCAACACAGAAACCAAACCCTAATTTCTCTTTTTGTATATTTGTTATATTTCCCCTGTCTTCTTCTTCTTTATTCTTTTAGGCGAATTTCTCAATTGCGTCCAAGCAAAGCACCTCTTCTTACCTCCCAAATTTCGTGGATTTATATTTATTCTTCTTCGATTCTTCTCTTTCTTGTACCTTTCGGTGTGTGGAATTCTCAATCGGATCTGCTCGATATTTGATTTATATAAGTCATCATGATTCTGAGTCAAACGATGGTTGCTGAAGCTGAGATCAGGGTTCTTGACGTTAAGTGCCATATCTCCGCTCCCAAAGATCAGAATAATTATCAGATCGACGAAGTTCGAGTTTCTGACTCTGTTCGTGCTGAGATTTCCGGTTCTGCTGAAACGCCTCGATTTGGATCGGTATGTCTTTTTTTTTTTTTTTCGGGTTCTTCATCTGAATCTCTTAATTGGGTTTCCAATTTTTTTGGAAATTATCCATTAAATTGCAAGTGGGATCAGATTATTGTTGATTCTTCATCCTCAAAATTGAGTCTTTTTTGGTGGGTTAGATTTAGGTTTTTTGTTTGTTTCCTCTGTAAGCATATCGATGTTGAATCTGGCTTGCTCTGTTCACGAAGAATCATGTAGACAATGCAAGTTAGTTTGGTGTTTTTTAAGGGAAAAAGTTATGCCTTTTGTTATATTGCGAAGACTGTTAGGTAAAGGTGTTCATAGATTAGTTTTAATATTGATGAAGGAACGACTTTAATGCGCTTTTAAATTGTTGATCTTGCTCTGTTCTGGTTGTTCTGTTTATCTTTTTTTTTTGCAAAGTTTACTGTTTTATCTGATCTATGAACGGTTATGTTAAACAAATGTACTTTTGTTGTAACAGGGCATGAGTTGTGTGACTACTACTATTGAAGATTCAACTAGTGAGTTTATCCCAGCTATACGATCTGGGAGCTTTGCTGACATTCGAAGCCGAGAAACCATGGAGGATGAACACGTTTGCATTGACGACTTGTCAGCTCATCTTGGATCCTTCAACTTCTCGTTACCAAGTGCTTTTTATGGTGTGTTTGATGGCCATGGTGGGCCTGAGGCAGCAGTTTACATGAAGGAGAACTTGACAAGATTGTTTTTTCAAGATGCTGCGTTTCCGGAGATGCCCTCCATTGTGGACGCTTTTTTCTTAGAAGAGCTGGAGAATTCTCACCGAAAGGCTTTTGCTTTGGCTGATCTTGCCATGGCTGATGAAAGCATTGTCAGTGGTTCTTGTGGGACAACTGCTTTGACCGCTCTCATAATCGGACGACATCTTTTGGTTGCTAATGCTGGAGATTGCCGCGCAGTGTTATGTAGAAGAGGAGTTGCTGTTGATATGTCTTTCGATCACAGATCAACATATGAGCCAGAACGAAAGCGGATTGAGGATTTAGGAGGATACTTTGAGGACGGATACCTCAACGGGGTCCTTGCTGTCACCCGTGCCATTGGGGATTGGGAGCTGAAGAATCCTTTCACTAAGTCCTCTTCACCACTGATTTCAGACCCAGAGATTCAACAGATCATTCTAACAGAGGACGACGAGTTCTTGATTTTGGCATGTGATGGTATATGGGATGTGTTGTCAAGCCAGAATGCAGTGAGTAATGTAAGGCAAGGATTGAGGAGGCATAGTGACCCGAGACAATGTGCTATGGAACTTGGAAAAGAAGCAGCGAGGCTCAACTCGTCAGATAATATGACGGTGGTAGTCATCTGCTTATCCTCGATCCCATCTTCACCTAAACAACCGCAGAGGAGAAGATTGAGATTCTGTGTTTCTGATGAAGCCCGGTCTCGGTTACAAGCAATGCTTGGAGGAGAGTGAAAGCAGTGTTTATGGCAGTATATACAGGGAGCGGTGTTACTGATCTAATGATTATTTCTCTAATCTGAGATTCAATTGGATAAAGATAAAATAAGAGACTTAGAGAGTGATAGAGAGTTAAGGACATGTCTGTAATGTGGTTACTCATTTTTGATTGATCTGTGTTTTTTGGTTGTTTCAGAGAGAGAGAGGGAGATAGAGAGAAAAAGCAGCCTGAAGTTTTGGTAGGATTATTGAAAACTGATTATGAGGATTTGATTTTTGTTTTTTTTTTGAGGATTAGTGATTTGTACCCATTATTGATTGTTTTAAGGATTTTTAATTGAAGTATCTGAATCTAGATTTTTGTCTGAGAGAGCATGATGTTGGTTTAAGACTCTCTCTATCTCTCTCCAATATCTGTGGAAGTCGGGAGTTTTTGTGGACTGTGAAAGGTTTTGGAGTTTTATCTCAAAAGCATCAATCCTAACCTTATGCCCACTCATTGCTTCGCATCATCTCTATCTTTATCTCTTATCTTCTTCTCCTCCAAAATTCGTCATGTCCATATATTTCTTATACAATATCAATAAAAAAGTAAGGTACTTAACTTTTCAATGAAAACATAAGTTCTAAAATTACATTTTTATTGGGAATTTTTTGTTTATATATTACATGAATAGTGTGAAACCAGAGCTTATATAATCTACCAAATACTACTGATTCTACCGTCATAGTATCATTGTTATGGTCGACAATCATATAGCATAAGTGATGTGTAGTTTAATGAATATAAAAAGATTGACAAAAAAATATATAATAACCATTCAAATTGTGGATTTAAATAACACTTGGTAATAAATTCCAAATTTGGAGATTATTGAGATTTTTGTAATTCAAGTGTCCATATACTTCTTTTAACAAATCAAAGTATCTATATACTTTTCTTAAAAATGTATAAAATTCGGTCAATTATGGAAATATTAATATTTGTGATCAGAAGAAAAAAAGAGAAGGGTTTTAAGAGCCTCTCTTACTTTACATTTGCCGGCTTTGTTCATCTCTAAAAGGAGCCAAGTCTCTCTTTCCTCTCTCTCTCTCTCTCTCTCTCTCTCTCTCTCTCTCACAACAATGGCGATGGCAAATTTAGCCAGGAGAAAGGCGTATTTTCTCACCAGAAACTTATCCAACTCTCCCACTGACGCTCTCAAACTCTCCTTCTCCCTCTCCCGTGGCTTCGCCTCATCAGGATCTGACGAGAACGACGTCGTCATCATCGGCGGCGGTCCCGGCGGTTACGTAGCGGCGATCAAAGCGGCTCAGCTTGGTCTCAAAACCACTTGTATCGAGAAACGCGGCGCACTCGGTGGTACTTGTCTCAACGTCGGCTGCATTCCTTCCAAGGTCTCAATTTCAATTAATCATCTCCTCTCCTTTCTTCAATTTTGCTGATCATCATTTTAGATTTAATCAATCTGGAGAATGATTCTCATTTTCTTAGGCACAATTACTCCATAAGTATGTATTCGTCTTCTTGAATCCATGGAAATAAAATAGAAGTTTCTGTGATACGCTTATTTGTGTTCTGAGATACTGATTCAAGTTATGATGATGTTATTAGCTTAGTTAATCCATTTTTTTGTTTTTGTTGTTTTTGATATGTTAGGCTCTTCTTCACTCTTCACATATGTACCATGAGGCAAAGCATGTTTTCGCTAAACATGGTGTCAAGGTCTCTTCAGTTGAGGTAGATCTTCCTGCTATGTTAGCTCAGAAAGATAATGCGGTTAAGAATCTTACTCGTGGTATTGAGGGTTTGTTCAAGAAGAACAAGGTAACTTATGTTAAGGGATATGGTAAGTTTCTTTCCCCTAATGAAGTCTCTGTGGAGACAATCGATGGAGGTAACACTGTTGTGAAAGGCAAACACATCATTGTTGCTACTGGCTCAGATGTTAAGTCTTTGCCTGGTATTGCGATTGATGAAAAGAAGATTGTTTCGTCGACTGGTGCGTTGTCTCTATCGGAAATCCCCAAGAAACTGATTGTGATTGGTGCGGGATATATTGGGCTCGAGATGGGTTCTGTTTGGGGTAGGCTTGGATCAGAGGTCACGGTAGTTGAGTTTGCTGGAGATATCGTACCTTCGATGGATGGCGAAATCCGTAAGCAGTTTCAACGTTCACTCGAGAAGCAAAAGATGAAGTTCATGCTAAAGACTAAAGTTGTTTCCGTGGATTCCTCCTCTGATGGTGTGAAGCTTACTGTGGAACCTGCAGAAGGAGGAGACCAGACCATTCTGGAAGCCGATGTGGTCCTTGTCTCAGCAGGAAGAACACCGTTCACATCTGGACTTGATCTGGAGAAAATCGGAGTGGAAACTGACAAAGCCGGGAGGATTCTGGTGAATGAGAGGTTCGTGAGCAATGTCCCAGGAGTGTATGCTATTGGAGATGTGATTCCAGGACCAATGCTTGCTCACAAAGCCGAAGAAGACGGTGTTGCATGTGTAGAGTTCATAGCAGGGAAACATGGCCATGTGGATTATGACAAGGTTCCTGGTGTTGTCTACACGCATCCTGAGGTTGCTTCAGTTGGTAAAACCGAAGAACAGCTGAAGAAAGATGGTGTGACTTACCGGGTTGGAAAATTCCCATTCATGGCCAATAGCAGAGCGAAGGCTATTGATAATGCAGAAGGCTTGGTTAAGATTTTGGCTGACAAGGAGACGGATAAGATCCTGGGGGTTCACATTATGGCACCAAACGCTGGGGAACTCATTCATGAGGCGGTTCTTGCGATTAACTACGATGCATCGAGTGAAGACATCGCTAGAGTCTGTCACGCTCATCCCACTATGAGTGAGGCTCTTAAGGAAGCTGCCATGGCCACCTATGACAAGCCCATTCACATTTAAAGGGAAGAAGGTATGTCACGCTTTTGGTCTGGTTTGGTTTTATTCGATTTTGGTTTAGATTTTTGATTTGCGGTTTTGATTTCTTATGTATCACATCCCACACACTAGGGCGACGACCTCAAAGGAGTGAGCCACCTATAACAAGCCAAATCGTATCTTAACCGGGTTGGATTTTGGTTCGGTTTTCTGTGGTTTAGCCTTGAATTTGTCCTTTATATTCCTCTTGGATATGGAATGAGTTGCAAAAGAAGATGATACTATACTGTTTTTATTCGTTAATGTTCTTCATATGTTTCTGATTCGGGTTAAGCCTGTTCCTTAATAATATTCAACATTTACTCTTAACACATTTTAGTGCTTTTATTTTCTGGTTAACGCTAAACATAAATTTTGATTACTCTGTTTTCATTAGTAGTTTACCTACCTTAACTAAGGGGCATTATACATTCACTAAGAGACCAAACTTTATCAGATTAGCTCCATGGTTACTTAAGCACAGATACAACTGATGATATAGTCTTGTCTTTTTAAATCATGGAGATAGATAAATACCATAAGTTTTACTATATTTGCAATTCTTCTAACAATGGTAAAAACTTTCTTCATCGTTCATATCAACATCTATTCTTGATTCTGTTTTGACTAATGCGTTGTACGCAAATTACTCCATATAAATAAAATATTTCAATTGCTTTGAATATTGTTTTGTATCATAAACTTGAAAGAAAAACAAGAAGAAGAGAAAACAAGAATGGCTGCGAATCTAAGGAACAATGCGTTCTTGTCTTCTCTCATGTTGCTTCTCTTGATCGGTTCCTCGTACGCAATCACAAGTTCAGAAATGAGCGGAATATGTGACAAAACCTTAAACCCATCTTTCTGTCTTAAATTCCTCAATCCGAAATTCGCCTCGCCTAATCTTGAAGCCTTGGCAAAAACCACACTTGATTCTACACAATCAAGAGCAAAACAAACATTGAAAAGACTCCAATCTATTATCGATGGAGGAGTCGACCCTCGATCCAAGTTAGCTTACAGGTCATGCGTAGATGAATACGAGAGCGCGATTGGAAACCTCGAGGAAGCTTATGAGCATTTGGCTTCAGGAGATGGCATGGGGATGAACATGAAAGTTTCTGCTGCATTGGATGGAGCTGATTCATGTTTAGATGATGTGAAGAGATTGAGATCAGTAGATGCTTCTGTTGTGAATAACAGTAAAGCAATTAAGAATATTTGTGGTATTGCTCTTGTTATCTCTAACATGTTACCACGTCGAACATAATTGGAAATCATCATCATGTGTTTGCTTTAATTAAATTGTATTGTTTGCAAGTGGACAAACTATGTTATTATTAAAACCGTCAATATATAAATTCATAAGTTACAATGAACATGAACCTTTAATTAATTTGATAATGTCATTCAAAAATATTTGAAAACTTATTATTTAATTCACCTTATTTAATGATGGAAGTTTGCAGAGACATAATAATGAATATAATATCCTTTTAATTAAGTAAAGAAAAAAAAGATAATAGTTTTTAATTCTCTTGTGCTCTTGACTAAGAAAACATTTCTACAATAATCTCTTTAATTCTACATACCTTCCTACCTTTATAATAAAAGACAATTTCAATTTTACCCTTAAATATTATATTCATTATTTGTTCATTTCATTAATTTTAAATTTAAATAATTATTTTTCAAAAAAATTTCTAGCCAATCATTACTCACCTTCATTTTGGTCCTACCAACATTAGCCAAATCGTAAAAAAACTCGTACAACTAAATATGGCTGGTACAACTAGTGTGTTTTAATAGCTTTTGAAAAAAACTAATAATACACAAAACAACATATTTATACCAAAATCATTCATAAATAGCAATAATAAATTAAGAGTGTGAGCAAAACAATAGTGGAACACTTGTAGCTGTTATTTTATATTTTTGGTTTGCTAATAAACTTAGTTGTAACAATTGCAAACGACTGAGAGTCATACAATTGCTATTGCAGCGGTGATAGAACTACTAGTCTGCACAAACTAACCAGATCTAAGACCAAAGGAGATTTATAGGAAAATCAAGGCGTTTATCTTAATCGCTAAATCCTACATTCTTCAACCTAATCATTCCTCAATCAAAAAACGTAAAACCTAATCGAAGAGAAACCTAATAAGAGACAAACATGAGAAGAATATTTGTGGTATTGCTCTTGTTATCTCTAACATGTTACCACGTCGAACATAATTGAAATCATCATCATCATGTGTTTGCTTTAATTAAATTGTATTGTTTGCAAGAGGACAAACTATGTTATTATTAAAACCGTCAATATATAATTTCATAAGTTACATTGAACATGTACCTTTAATTAATTTGATAATATCTTTAACCCCGTGCCATTGAAAAATATTTGAAAAGCGTATTCTTTAATTCACCTTATTCAATGATGGATAGTAGTTTTTACATTTTCTTTAGTATTGTATGAATCGGTTATAAAGTCTTTCATTTTTCAGTGTAGCTTTTCTGATGAGAATCGGAAACCAAAATTGGAGAAAGTAGCCTGTACTAGATAAGGAGAAGCTTTAATTAAATGAAATATAACCACAGAACATACATAACCAAGTCTTATCATACATAACAGAAATTAAATGAAAAAAAAAAGAAAATATGTTAACGCATTTGTTTAGATGTCATAATTCTATATTCCTCTTAAATATTGGTGTTTACAGAGCTTTTTTTACCTTTACAAAAAAAAATAGACAAAAAAAGAAGAGGTAAAAATCATGTTTTGAAAAAATAGAACAATGTCCAGAGAATACTTAAACATGCTATTATTGGTAGAAGTAGAACAATGAAACGTATAATAACAAAGTAAAAAATAGAGAATTTAGCCAAGAGTACCATATTTGCTAACAAAATTTTCAATTCTACCACATATTAAAACTCATTTTCTCTCCTACTACAAATGCTACTTAAAATGATAATAATGTCTTTGAAGTTGTGAGCTATTGTCGATCAGTTATGTCAATATATATATTTGCTCTTTTGGCAACATAGATGTGCATTAATTATTTCCACTAGACAGACAAGTTAGATCTATAATAGACACTTTGTAGATTAAATTAAATTAAATTAAATTTATCTAAAGGCTACGTAGAGTTTGCAAATTAAATTTCTATATGTTTTTTTGGTTTAGAGATCTGGTCTGTAGACAAAATTAGTCATGCGGACAAGTTTTATCCCATAAACAAGTTTTTTCCCATAAACAAATTTTGTCCCATAGACAAGTTGAGAAGTACAAATTTGTCTATTAACTTAAAGTACCTGTCCATTTGTCAAGTATGTTGTCTACAAATTTTTTGTGAATCATGAAGTACTTGACATGATTAATAGTGGACAAGTGAAGGTTTTGGACAAGTTTAAAACTGGTCTATAGCGCAAATAAATTATTGTCTTTCTAAAATAACTTGTCTCACAAGATTAATAGTGGACAACCTGGTGTGTTTAATTTGTCCACCAAATTAATAGCTCCAACGGTGGCACTAATGAATACCATGGGAAAAAACAAAAGTGAGCTTCTGAAAAAATCGACGAAAAGAAAAAAGAGAAACAAAGAGATATTTTTTAGAAAGAAAAGTTGGAAACATTAGACACAAAAAGAAGTTTTTTTGTGTTTTGATTTTGTGAATTTGGAGAGATGTGGAGATAATTAATGGAAGAAGAAAGAGATGAAAAAAAAATGAGATATTAGTTGGAGATGTAGAGAAAATTAATGGAAGAAAAAAGAGATGAGAAAGTTGAAAAGACAGGATAGCAAAACAAGATGAAAAAAAACTTTATTTTTGTTTTGATAAAAAGAAGGAAATGATGAGGGCTATTTTAATATTTTTCTGTTTTGATTATGGTATTTCATAAAAAGAGTTATCAAATGTGGTAGAACTAATGAGTTTAGTTTTTGAACATGGTAGAATTGTTAGAAAACTCTAAAATATATATATATATATATATATATATATATATATATATATATATATATATATATATATTAAACTAAACCATCCTCATCCATCATACACTAGGAATTTCTTAAAATATAAAAATAATAAAATTTGTATAGATTTGTGCCTACCCTTAACATTCTTCAACATCACTGGACCAACAACACCCGGGCATACATCAAAAAAAAGAAAATCAAGCGGTTTAAAAAAATACATATAGGTTATTAATCCGTCTACTAAAAAAACCCAACGGATGGGTATCATACTATCATTCATCCCTAACAGTAAATATCCAATGACCAATGAATCCACCTCCAACACCACACGCCTAAATCGTCGTTCTCATGCTATGCTAGTAGTAATCCGTAATATTACTCCTAATAGTTCAGCCAATGGGACCGAGGTTTTAATTTACATAATTTGGTATTAATCCATCGATTATTTTTCTGTGTTGGAGGAAGAGCTCAGTGAACATTCCACTCAAAGGTATTCTAGTTTCAGTTTTAGGTTTCGATTTTAAGGTTTTGAAGATCTGAGGTTTGCTGTTTTTTTTTTTTTTAATTTTGTTTGTGTGATCAATAGCTTCCTATCTACCTAGTCTTGGTAGAGGAGAAGAGAAACGGAAGGCAATGTATGCAAATTGTTGATTTGTTTGGTTTTGTTATGTGATTTAATTTGTGGCCATATTATGAATGAATTTGAACTGTTGTGAGGATTTGTGAAGCTTGAATCTTGCGACTTACCGTGGAACAGGATTATGTATACACTTTTTTCGATAACTTTAGCACTTGTCAACTAGGATTGTGGGATACCGCAGATCAAATATTGGGGATCTTCTTACATAGTAGTAGCAGCTATGGCTTTGTTTATGAATCTTTGGATTTTGTTGTAACCAAGGCAGGAGGATTATAACAGACTGAGACCTTCGAGTTACTATGGTGTTGATGTTTTCATCTTAGCATTCTCTCTTATCAGTAAGGCTAGTTATGAGAATGTGTCCAAGAAAGTGCGTCTTGAAATGAAGTTTACTAAACGTTTTGTAAAAATACTAAAGATGTTATCTCGTTGTGATGTTTGCTGCTTTATCTTCTGTTTGCAGTGGATCCTAGAGCTGAAGCACTCTGTCCCTGGTGTCCCAATAGTTCTTCTTTGTACCAAACTAGGTAACTTCCTCTTTTGGTTTTCCTCATTGCTTCAGCTTCCTTTGTGTCGTATTCGAGACAATACACACTCATGGTTTTTTTTGTTTTCCTTATTGCTTCAGCTTCTCATGATAGTTGCGAAACTATTGGACAATACTTTACAATAACATTCCTTGCCTCTGTTTTGATTTGTTCACATCTAACATATTCAATATCCATACTACCTTTTAGCTCTTTTGATCTTGTGGAAGTAAGGGCTGGTTTTTGGAGCATCTCCTTTGGCTAATGAATATTCTCTGGTATATATATATGCACAGAAAGAAGGCAAATAGCGTGGGACATGGAGCGGGAAGAAAGCTGACTCTGATTTCTATAGAAAAAATTGTAACCACGATGACAAGGTGGGAAGGAATTGCTTGTGGCAAAGAAACCGAGCAACTTATTACATCCTCTTCTCGTCTACCTCTACTCTTTCTAATCACAATTGTATTTATTAGTCCATAAAAAAGAGTGCTAAAAGTCTAACCTACTCGAGCCACTACATTGGCACACCGGGTGGAATCCAGGAGTTGCCAGCAAGGAAAGTACCAACGATAAACCTTGAAGCCTCTGAAGCAGAATTAAGGATCCAAAACCCAGGCCATGTGACTCGACCTGATGTTGAAGCACCTGGACCCTTGTTCTGAAACTCCGCATAGAACAAAGTGCTGACATCGGTAGTCTGATTCCACTCAAACCAGCCACGTGGATCAATAAGACTGTCGAGATATGTCTTCATGAAAACCGTCGTCGAGTATTTGTCCCATGGTCGACCCAAATACTTTTGGGTGGATCCCAAAACTGGTAGAAGATCCGTAGCGGCAATGACACATGAATTGTGGATGATGTTTCCCGAGGTTTGATTTGGGTTGGATTTATTTTGAGCAGTGACTGTATTGGTGCCAGTAGGAGTACGCCGTACGAAGATATTGCAATTCTGAAAATGACGGCTGCGTTTCCAAAGATGAAATCGACGGTCCCGTAAACGTCACAAGCGCGGTAAAATTGGAAGTTGGAGTGAACGTAGAGTGTGTCTAGGAAGCCCTCAAAACTGCATTGGTAGAAGACGGATTGATCTGAAATGGATAGTAAAGCAACCGTTTGTGCCTTGTTTGCACCCGCCGTGTTTCGAAATGTGATATCCCGCGCGGAAAACTTTTTTCCCACCGCCGGTGTATACATCAGAAAAAAAACTATTATATATTAATTATGAGTTTGCGTATAATTTTTATAATGTCATCAACAAGAATCTTGATTGATAATTTATGCTATTATTGTAACCCAATTTTAAGAACTTTTAAACCTATATAAAATAATATTACCATATAAATAATAAATACTCTTTAAGAATCAAACCCTAAACCCTAAAAAGAGATTTTATAAGAAGAAAATAGAAAGGAGAAAAAAACGAAGAGGATTTTAGATTACAGAACGTGGCGGATTGCATAGTTCTCCTGCCGCCAACATAGTTGCGGTTCCCAGTGATGATTGTGCGGTTTTTACCGGCCCCTGTCATCATCACATACCCTTTGTTAGAAGGGATGATCAGATACTCCGCATAAACTCTCTCCTTTATTGATATCTGGAAATATCTGATATCTCCATTGTTGTTTTCAGGAGCGACTGCGATTGCATCACTAATCCTACTGAAGTTGCCTTTTCCGTCTTTGCTCACAGTTACGGTAGCGAATATCTTTTGAGAAACTATAGATTCAGATAAAATGGCAAAAAAGATGAGGTATTAGCTCAAGCTGGTACCTGAGACAACAACCAACAGTAAGGATTATAGATTTAGTTAAATTATTTGTTTATGTAAAGGTGATTATCTATAATCTTTTTTTCTTTTAGGATTAATAGTTGACAGTATAATTTATTTAATTATTGTATTATAGTAATTAATTGTATAATTTTTTTTTAATTATTTTTCTTATAGAATTAGTAATTTAAAAGTAGAATTAGTATAATTTTTTTATATACATATAGGAACTATTTTTTATATTTATTTAATTGTTAAAATTTTTAATTTTTTATAATTTACAAATATGTTAAAACAAAGTTTTTGTGTAACAAATGACAAAATCTTTAATTGTTAAATTGACAAATGTTGCGATCACATGAGTTACTAACTTTGAAAACCAAAGTTTATATAATAACATAATATTGAATACGCTATCAAATCATTCAATGATTGGAAAACTTAAGAAAATTACAATAATTTCTTATTTTGATTATCTTATTTTTTTACATTATGTTAATCACTAATTTTAACACATTAAACCTTTTCATACCTTAATCACTTTTCTGTATAAATTTCTTTTTACTATATATGATTATAATAAATAATATTTACAATTAAATTGCAAATATTTTCCTTACTAAAATTGCACATATTTTCCTATTGTAATCTTTTTATTTTTAGGATTTTTTATAATTATTAAATAATTTTTTCACAAATATCAAAATATTATCGATATACTTAACACATGTCACGATTATATAAATTACTAACTTTAAAAACTAAGTATAAGATAGATATATTAACTATACGGTGAAGGATACTTTGAATTGATTGGAGAATATGAAATTGGACGAATTATAAATATTTGGTGTAGTAAACAAATACGGGAATTGTATGGTCTTCTATAATAATCGACAAAAATAGTTTAAATGGTTTTGTGCCCGTCTAGTATACTACATGTGGTTTGTGACACAGACAATGAATCCAGTCTAAAAAACTATATCGTTTATATAATTTAATTTCCTTTTATTTTTTTTCCTTTAAATAATTTACAACGGTCCAACAAAATGTATGAACTTGCGGCCTGGTAATTCTGTGCGCCGGCTTTAACTTAAACTTTTATTTAATATTCCCCTGACTGTTATCATCTAACTATAATTATTTCTTTTAATTTATAAACTTAACGCTTTTTTCTCCTTCCTCTTTCTCAATGGCCAAGTCTTTATCTTCTTAAACATTCTATAAATTCGTCTAAGGTAACTCTCTCTCTTTCTCTCTTTCTCTCTCTTATGGGTCAAAAAAAGATGATATTTTTTGGTTGAGAGCGAATCAAGTGGTTCATATTCTTCTTTTCGTACTTCTAGTTCAGAAGATGATTACATGAGGAAGAAGAAAGAAGCATCGAGTAGGGTCTGGTTAAAGATTTGGATATCTCTAAACCCCATTCCTCCATGGTCTTGAGACAAACATAACCTTTCCCAACTCTACTAGTAGATTTTCCTAGCATGTTCTCCTCAACTCCACCAATAAGCAGCTATCGCACTTTCTATATTTTCACAAGTTTTTTTTGGCAGCATAACGCAGGACATTACAAAAACTGGCATGGACAAGGCAACCGACTTTAAGAGCACTTCTTTGCCTCCTTGAGATAAACACCAAGAATACCAACCAGATAACTTTCCTTTCAGCCGATCCTTCAAATAATTCATCATAACAATCTTTGATCCACTAAAACACTATGGCAGCCTGATCAGAGGTCAATTAGAACCCAATGTGTACTCCACCACGATCTAGTGGTATCGTTGTACACTTCATGATCAAATCCACAGAGACCAAGCGATGCACTATGAAATTATATAGACCGAATATAGCTAAGGCAAAGAGAAAGTTTGTGTTTCAAGTAACCGATTAAAACAGAAAATAAATAAGGGTTTTTGAAATTAAAGAAAGATATTGGGCGTAAAGAATCAGTTGGGGGATACAACCACAAATTTAGATGATAGATTGGGAAAGCATTATACACCGTTCTTGAACTCAAATCACAATTATAAAGCTAACCTACTTTCGCAGTGTTAGCTAACTATGCTAAAAATTATTAGACCCTAAACTTCCGTTTGAATCTAGCTAAACAAGCAAGCATTAAAGTTCCAGTTTGATTTGTTCACAAGGTGCCTCAACTTCAACTTCTGTTGGCTAAGGTCCACCTTGCTCACCTATGTTCCTTTCAAGCAACTCAACAACACTTTTGGTGCCACGATGGAAAAACCTAAGATCTTAATCTAGGTGATCAGTCTAGCTTAAGCATTATGATCAACAATAGATGAAGAAAAATAAGATCAATCCCAAATCTAAAAACCTAAATTTTAGAGAGTCTTTTTGAAACCCGAAACCCAATAGTAAACTACTCAGACATGGAAGTAAAAGAACTGCAAATCAAAAATGAAGAAAACATAATTGAATTGCAAAGGGAAATAAAAGGATTCAGAATTCTTCTCCAAACGATTAGAGATCTTTTCCCAAGCTTACAAGTACTCAAAAGCTGCCGAGAATAAAAATTATCTTTCTAGAGGTCGAGCCTCGTGCTTAAATAGTAAAATAAAACCCTAAAAGTCGGTTTAAAACATAAAAGGAAAAGTTGCTGCGGGTACGGGACTGGTCGATCCCGAATGAGGATCAGCCGATCCTGGATGATTTTATCTGTTTGCTCCATCTGCTTGCTAGTCCGATCAGTCTTCACCAAAATTGCTTCAGAGGCTTGTTTTCATCCGCAAAAGACTCAGTTTCTTTCCAAAGTAGTCTAGAACTTGTACAGACTCACAAAAGACTAAAAAGTCTCTCAAAGCACACTTTGACTCAACAAAAGACTCAAAACAAACCTAAAAACTATGGTTAAAACCTATAAAATACAGACACATCAATTCCCCCGGACTTGAATCTTTGCTTGTCCTCAAGCAAGAACAAACAAAAACTCCGGAACAGAGAAAATGTTTGAAAGTGGAAACTCACATATTCTTGGGAACCTCTTCTTTGCACTCTTCATCAAATCAAATTAAGAACTACTTTTTGTACTCTGCTCATGATTAGGATCATCACTCCCTACTCTGAACTCCACAACCTTAAAGAACCTTCAGCATCCCCATTGTTGTCTCCTTACATCAGATTAGTGAAAATATGTGGTCTCGCCGAGGGAATATCGATCACTGAACTTATTGACTCCTTCAACCTTTTAATGCCCAAGACTTCCTTCACATGCTCCGTTTCCTCTCTCTTTTCTCACTTCCAAAGGATTGATTTCTCCCTAATTTTCAAGGGTATCATTGTATTTTATTTATCAATCCTTTGCTCTTTTCTTGTGGACATGTTTCCATGAATTCCTGCACGGGTTTACGCATAACCCTCGGTTCACTTCTTTTATTACCTATATCCTCTTTTTCTTCTTTCTTTTCTCTTTTTTTTTTTTAATTCAGTATTGAAGGGAAGAGAGAGGGGAAGCATACTTTGTGAGGTGATGCATGTCTTGTATTACTTAAGGGAGGAGTCTTGTTTGGTGTATACCAAGTCCCAAGGCAAGAAGTTAAATCCGGTTAAGTCCTTTCAAAGCTAGAGACAACGTCGGATCAGCTTAATGTTCTCTTCGGTGAGCGTCTTTTGGGGAGTGTTGAGACTGCTCATGTTCATTCTAAGCTTCATTCAAAAATCAAAAGTACTAAAGCAATCATAAAAGTGTTAGTTCAAAGCAAAAGATCCCTAGAAATGATCATAGTTTCCCAACATTTTTTTTGTTTTTTTTTTAGACTCGATAAAGTGACTCAAAGAAAAAGGAAATCAAAGAAAACATCCAAAGAAAACGACATTAGTAACTTGGAGACACCCCTCCCCCGGACTTACTTCACACCGTCCCAGTGTGAAAGCGAAGCGAAGAAAAAGGGACTTCCGACAAATAAAAGGGAAAAACCAAAAGAAATCCTAGAAAAGAGAGAAAAAGTAACCCGTGGTGAATCAGCAGTCTAGCGGGAAGGTGAGGAAGTCGCAGAATGATCAGAGTGGAGACTCTCAGTAGCGGTGTTATCGGCATCACTGGCAGCCGTAGGATCCGATGGTGGTGGTGCAAAACAAGATGGTGCAAATCCCTGAAGCCAAGTAGCCAATCGAATGAGCAGCATATTATTCTTCCTCTGAGTGTCGTAGACCCACCTCTCAAATTCAGACTGAGGTTCCTGGATAGGCGGTGTAGCAACAAACTGGCTCACATCAAAGGTCAGAAATGGCGGAAGTGAACGTGATGGTTGCGGTGTGTCAGAGACGCTGTCTGGCTGTGTGCTGCGTGTGGGTCTGCGGGAAACGTGTTTGCGCTCCTCCATCCAAGCAACCTCGTCAACGTCACAAAGAGCTAAAGCAGGGGGCTCAAAGGTGATGTTCTCCGTTTTGCGAAGTGAAGTGCAAGAAAGCATAGGGATACGCATGTAGCGAAAGTTGCCAGCTTTGTACTGAAATTTGTAGACGAAGTTTTGACGCACAAGAATCTCACTGGTGAACATATATTTGAGGTCAAGGAACTTCTTCTTCTGGACAGAAGTGGAAGATGGCGAAGCAATTCCACAATACTCGATGATAGGAGTTACCAAGCTACCGATGACTATTCTCTTATTCTTGGCCTTGGACATGTTCTTCCGTACCTGCTCAAACTCCTTGGAAAGCAAGAATCCAAAGTTAACGTCGTGAGTTTGGTTGTAGACCGGGGAAGTAGGAGCATTCAAGAACCGACGAAGACCGTGAAAGAACATCCACAACTCTGGTAGCTGCAATGTGCTAGTCTCAGCCATAGCATAGATGGTGTTGCTCAAGAACTTAGCTGTGATTTGAAGGACTGGGTTGCAGATGCGAGATTGCTTGGCACCACGGGAGACATAGTTCCCAGCTCCTATCAGTTTCCAAACATCTGTCCTACTGTCAAGCTTCTCCATCTTGCATCGCTTGTGTCGAGGGAAACCAAAAATTTCACAAAGGTCAAACATGGAGATGGTGTAATGCTTCTTGAGCAGAAAGAAACTGATCGAACAATACTCAGCTAATGTGTCAGGACCGTCAGACAAATCCACCTTCACAGTTGCCAGAAACTCTCGGAAAGCTGCTCATGTAAATCCCATGCCTTCTCAGCAAAAGAACCAAATCCCATGTTCTTTACCAACTCATCAAAATCGGCAAGCATGGCCATCCTCTCAAAAAGCCCTCGATCAGCAAACCGAGTCGGCTCCATCTTACACTGACCCAGCAAGTCGAACCACTTAGCATCCTCATCGTTCCAAACTTGGGTTGGTGGCTCATCGGTAGGAGTTGCAGGCTCCTTAACACTGCGCCGTCGTATAGGCATTATCTGCAAAGGAGAATTCCAATATGTGAGAAAGTGAAACCAAGTGAAAATTCTCTGAATCATCTCACAAAAAGTACAAGCCTAGATCTAAATTCAAGCCACAACAGCCTAAATCTAGTTCCAAAACTGTCTTAGGATTGGTCACCCATCGATTCGCAGTCCAATTTGTAACAAAAATTGAAAGAATTATGGAAAGCCAAAACTGAACCTGGAAACCGCCGAAAATCGAATACCAAAATGGAAAAGTGAAGAACTTACCTTGTTCGATAACCGCTATAACTATGGGGGTTTGAAAGAGGGTGAAAATCCGAGTGTGGCTAATCCAAAACTCAAGCAAAACAACGAAAAATCGAGGGGGAGAGGGGAGTTCGAAAACGGGGTCGGCGAGAGGGAAGGAGGAAGAAGAAGAAATTAGGTTTAAAAGACTGGAATTGGGCACGAAACCGGGTCAACCCGGTTCGATTTAAGTCCATTAACCGGAATAAACCGATTTCCTTCCCTATTTTCTTTCCCTTAGATTTACTTACCTGGAGCGAGGATCGGTTGATCCGTAAACAGATTGACCGATCCTGAAATGGCTGGGGAACATGCTTTTAAATGAATTTGCATCCTCTGCGTTTGGAACCTGTTCCTGGAAATACTTAACACTAGACGTGATTCACAATAATAAATCCTAAAAACAAAACCAAAATCCTAAGACAAATATAAATTAAAGGGTAAGCCAGCACAAACCCTATGGGTTGCCTCCCATTAGCGCTTCTTTAAATTCGCGAGCCTGACTGTTCTTGCTGCTTAAGCAGCTTGGGGTTCCAACAGATGGATGGTTGATTCCTCAGTTGGATCTTGATCAGCAAGATATGGCTTAAGGCGTTGACCATTAACTGTAAACTCCTTACCCTCTTGGTTCTAAATAACAATGGCACCATAGGGCATAACTTCCTTGATTCGGAAAGGTCCAGACCAACGTGAACGTAGCTTGCCAGGAAAAATCTTCAATCGTGAGTTAAAGAGCAGTACCAGGTCATTAGCAGCAAAAGTCTTAGGAACAATTTTCTTATCATGCATTGATTTAGTTCGTTCCTTGTAAATTTTAGCGCTCTCATATGCATCCATGCGGATCTCATCAAATTCATTCAGCTGAATCAAGCGTCGTTCGGCTACGGTCTTAACATTGAAGTTCATCTGCTTCGTCGCCCAAAGTGAGTGGTACTCAAACTCGACGGGTAGATGGCACGACTTACCATAGACCAACTTGAATGGTGTGGTTCCAATAGGTGTCTTATAAACGGTCCGGTAAGCCCATAGCGCATTATTGAGTTTTGTAGACCAATCCTTCCTTGTTGATTTTACTGTCTTTTCCAAAATGCTTTTAATTTCACGGTTTGAGATCTCAACCTGCCCACTAGTTTGAGGATGATATGGTGTGGCGACCTTGTGTGTTACCCCATGCTTCTTCAGGAGATTCTCGAAGAGTTTGTTGATAAAGTGAGTTCCACCATCGTTTATTACCACCCGAGGAACACCAAAACTTGGAAAAATTATATGCTTGAACATCTTAAGGACCACATTGGAATCATTGGTGGGGCTTGCCATTGCTTCGACCCATTTGGAAACGTAGTCTACTGCCACAAGTATATAGAGGTTGCCATAAGAAGGTGGAAAGGGTCCAATGAAGTTGATTCCCCAACAGTCAAATACTTCAATTTCCAAGATGAAATTCTGCGGCATCTCATTCTTTTTGCTTATGTTCCCACGTCGCTGGCAAGCATCACATCGGGAGACAAAATCGTGTGCATCACGGAACAGAGTAGGCCACCAGAGACCAGCCTGAAGTACCTTGGTTGCAGTTTTGAACGTGGCGAAGTGGCCTGCATAGTTGGATCCATGACAGTGAAAAAGAATCCCTGGAATTTCTGATTCTGGGACACGTCTTCTGTAAAGACCATTGGCACAATGTTTGTAAAGGTATGGTTCATCCCAGAAGTAGCGTTGCACATCCCGTAAAAACATCTTCTTGGCATATCCAGTAAAATTCGGAGGCTCCTCTGCACCATACAAATAGTTTGCGATGTCAGCATACCATGGGGAGTCATCACCGATTTGTTAGAGGACCTTAGCATCGGATTCGTCCTTGAAACATTCCTCAAATGCTGTGACTACATACACATTCTCCTCAGGAAGCCGATCATCGATGGGGATCTCTTCATCGATCTTCAATCTAGAAAGGTGATTTGCCACTCCATTATCTACTCCTTTCTTATCCTTTATCTCAAGATCGAATTCTTGCAGGAGTAGAATCCAACGAAACAGCCTCGGTTTAGCATCTTTTTTTGTCAGTAAAAGGCGCAGTGCAGCGTGATCAGTGTGGACAACCACTTTATAACCCACCAGGTAGGATCGAAATTTCTCAAACGCAAAAACTATGGCGAACAACTCTTTCTCTGTCGTGGCATATTTGGTCTGTGCTCCATCGAGTGTCCTACTGGCATAGTAAATAACATGCAAATTACCATCCTTGCGCTGTCCCAAAACTTCTCCAACAGCAAAATCACTTGCGTCGCACATAATTTCAAAAGGCAGATTCCAATCAGGTGGTTGAACTACTGGAGCTAAAATCAGTGCCTGCTTAATTGTGAGGAAGGCCTCTAAGCACTTTGCATAAACTCAAAGGAGATATCTTTGCATAACAGTTGGGTAAGTGGCCTGGCTATTTTGGAGAAATCCTTTATGAACCGTCGATAGAATCCAACATGACCGAGGAAGCTATGTATATCTTTCACTGTTTTAGGTGGTTGCAGACTGGACATCACCTCAATCTTGGCCTTGTCAACCTCTATCCCCTTCTCAGAAATTCGATGACCAAGGACAATCCCATCGGTGACCATAAAATGGCATTTTTCCCAATTCAGAACAAGGTGTTTGTCCACACAACGTTGAAGAACCTTGCACAGATTAGACAAACACAAAGAGAAAGATGAATCATAGACCGAGAAATCATCCATAAATACCTCCATGATATCCTCTATCAAGTCAGAAAAGATGGACATCATGAAGCGCTGGAAGGTAGTTGGGGCATTGCACAACCCAAATGGCATTCACCGATAAGCGATTGTGCCATAAGGGCATGTGAAAGTTGTCTTTTCCTGATCATCTGGGTGGATTGGAATTTGAAAGAAACCAGAGTAGCCATCCAGAAAGCAGTAATAAGGATGATTGGCTAGGTTCTCAAGCATCTGGTCAATGAATGGATGGGGAAGTGAACCTTTCTGGTGGCCGCATTGAGCTTGCGGTAGTCGATGCACATTCGATGTCCTGTGACTGTTCTGGTGGGGATCAACTCATTCTTTTCATTCGCAACTACTGTCACCCCTCCTTTCTTTGGCACCACATGGACCAGACTCACCCAAGTGTTGTCAGATATTGGGAAAATAACTCCAGCTCCCAACAGTTTAAGGATCTCTTTTTTCACCACTTCCTTGAGGGCTGGATTCAGCCTTCGTTGATGTTCTACAGAAGATTTTGAGGGATCTTCAAGGTGGATGCGGTGAGAGCATAACTCCGGTGAAATACCTGACATGTCATCTAAGGAATAGCCCAAAACCTTCCTATATTTTCTCAACTCGCAGAGCAAGAATGCGGTCTCAACATTATTCAGGTTAGAATTAATAGTAACAGGATATCTGGAGTTTGGTCCAAGATAGGCATACATGAGTCCTTCTGGAAGTGGTTTCAAGTCCAATTTTGGAGCTTTGAGTTCGCTCCAGTCCTCTTGTTGCTCTTTGGTCTCAGAGCAGGATTCGGGATCGACTGATCCGCTGCGTTTATCGAGTGATCCGCTGCGTTTATCGATATTTGCCGCAGAAAGAGCCGGATCGGTCAGTCTAATGTCAGGATCGGTCAGTCCAATTTGCAAATTGACAAAAAGGACTTCACATTCCAAATTTTCCCTTGCATCGAGTGTTTCTGCCATTTTCATGGTCTCTTCAGACAAGTATACTAGCTCTGGTTCCTTCTTACTCAAGGCGACGGCCATGTGATCATTCGAACACACCTCTTCATAGATCTCATCTGCTATCTCTTCTATCATGTCAATCCGGAAGGTTTGACCATCAATGGTGGGTTTCTTAGCTACTCTCTCCAGATTGAATCTTAAGACCAGATCATCCATGTGCAAATCAATTTTTTCCTCTCGGACGTTTATCATTGCACCTATAGTGTCTAAGAAAGGTCTTCCAAGCAAAATGGGTTCTTGAGATTCTTCGTCAAGTTTTAAAACAATGAAGTTAGTAGGTATGTAGCAATTCCCAATTTGCACTGGTAGGTTTTCCAATAACCCTTATGGACCAAGGTGACTTGGGTCGGCTTGAAGGTGTATAGTCCAAGTCGTGTTGCAACGCTGAGTGGCATCAGGCTTACGCTTGCTCCCAAATCACAGAGGCAATTCTTGAACTTGAGATCTCATATCGTGCAAGGTAGTGTAAAAGGTCCTGGATCTCCACACTTTTCTGGCATTAGATTTTGAAGCATTGAACTACATTATTGCGTGAGGTACATGACTCCCTTCTCCAAACTCAGCCTATCAGTGAGGATCTCCTTCATATACTTCTTTAGAGATGGAACCATCCGGAATGCCTCAATGAAAGAGAGTCTGACCTGAAGTTCTCCTACTACTGATTTCAGCTTTTCGTATTCTCGCTCTTGTATCTTTGACTTACGACGTGCAGGAAAAGGAAGTTTGGGTACATATGGTTTAAGATTGCAGGGTTGCTCTTCTTCAGCAGTTTCTGTCCAAGAGATGGCATCGCCATCCGTTGCTTCGTTGTGAACTCTATCAAAGTTTCTTTTCTGTTCTAGTATCTTGGACTGGCCAATCTTGCTATGAGATTGATTAATCCCTTCTTTCTGCTGCGGTTCTTTCAGCTCTTTGCCGCTTCGAAGGGTAACGACATTTAAAAATTCATTAGGATTAGCTTCTTTCTTCCCTGGGAGAGTTCCTGGGGGTGCTTTAACTCTTGCTACAGATTGCGCCACTTGGTTCTCTAAAACTCGCACGTGAGTATTTAACGTTTCTATTCTTCCATTCAACTCCAAAACATGCTATCGATCTTGAAATTCACCTCGGTCGCATTTTTCTTCTGATTTTCCATCAATGCATGCATCATCTGTTCTAATTTGCTTTCTTGTGGGGCTGCGGGTTGCGGTTGAGGTGCTTGATAACCCTGTGAGAAATTGTTAACTTGAGGTTTTTGCTGAAAATTCAATCCTCTAAAGCCTGTCCCCTTGTTCTGAAAACCTTGTCCGAAGGTCGCGGCTGATAGACCTGATCTTGAGGATTTTCAACATTGTTGCTTCTGTAGGAAAGGTTAGGATGATTCCTAAAATTCTGGTTGAAACCCCGATTTTGAAAGTTTCCTTGCCCTCCTATGTAGTTCATCTCCTCCGTACCCTCAAGGCATGTCTCGGCTCCGAAATTTCGCATATCCCCTGGCTTGTTCCTCACACAAGTTAACGTTTTCGTGGTCACTCTTCAGCAAGAGATTCACTTTGGCAGTGAGGTCCTTAATAGCATCAGTCTCGACAGCATTTACCCGTACTGTACGATCGTAATCTGTACCATGATTGCTATTGCTTGATGCAAGATTTTCTATCAAGAGATTTGCCTCATTTGCGGTGTTAGTGGAAAAATCCCCTCTGCTAGCTGTGTCTAATGCCATCTGGTACTTATGCTCGATACCCCCATAAAAGATGTTCATCAGGTTCTCTTGGTTGTAACCGTGGTGAGGACAGTCTCTCAAATATTCTTTGAACCTCTCCCATTCTTTGCAAAAAGTCTCCATGCCTCCTTGAGAGAATGAAGTGATTTTGCTTCGCAACTTGGCTGAACGAGATTTTGTGTAGAAGTGATTCAGGAAAGCTTCTCTACATTGTGCCCAAGTGGTGAGCGATCCAGGATCCAAAAGGTTCAGCCATCTCAGCGCCTTATCCGCCAAAAAAAACTGGAACAATGTTAGCATGATGTAGTCGTAGGGGACACCATTGGACCTTGTCGTACTGGTCAATCTCTCAAAAGCTTCGATATGATCTAAGGGACTCTCTGACGGCAGCCCGTTGAACACACGATTCTGAACCATATTGATTAGACTATGTTTTATCTCATAGTCTTGCCTCGCAGGAGCTGGTGGCTGATCGTTGATCGATTTGCAAATAGCCTGTTGTGAGCATCCTCGTCCCTCAAGGTGGTTTGCCTTGCTGGCAGATTTGGTTCAGCTTGCTCTTGATGGTCATGCCTCTGCTGTTGTTGGACGATACCCAATTGAGGGTCGGGTTGGAGAACCCCCTGTTAATCCTCTTTGCAGTGTGATCATACCAAAAGAGTCTGAACAAAATAGGTAACACTTGATACGCAGATCATTACCCAGTTCACCCATTTTTGATGAAACCCCAAAGCTAGCATGAGACTTCTCAAATAACTCCACTCAACTCTTTCATATGCTTTCGACATATCAGATTTTACGGCCATAAACTCTGCAAACATAGTCGGGTGCACTTTCAAGCTGTGAACTAATTCGTTGGCCACCAAAATATTATCAGTGATGAGCCTTTCTGCTACAAATGTGGATTGTGTGTCAGACAATATCTCTGAGAGAAATGGCTTTAGTCTTTTGACCAAAATCATTGAAATGATCTTGTAAAGCACTGAGCACAAACCACAAACTAATGGGTCTGAGGTTAACCATCTCAGTTGGATGAGAAGTCTTGGGTATCAGACAAATGTGAGTATAGTTCCATTCAGCGGGCATCACACCATCTTCAAAGAATTTATGAACTTCCTTAATTACTTGAGGACCAATTGTTTGCCAATATTGCTGACAAAAAAGCGCCACATGCCATCTGCCCCCGGGGGTTTCACCAGGTTTATAGAATAAACTGCCTTTTTGACTTCTTGAGCACTCACCTTTTCGATCAGCCTTTCATTTATAACCCCAGTTACTCTCGTTCCCATCCCATCAAATCATTCTTGGAAACTAACAGGATTAAAGGAAGTGAATAGAGTTGGAAATAAGCTGTTGCGAACTCACCCTTAGCAGCCTCTGACACTTGAAAGTTCCCGTTGATATCCTTCAACTTTTCTATTCTCTTTGTTTATTCTCTTTTACTGAGCCATGGAAAAATCTCGTGTTTTTATTTCCACATCGGAGCCATTTATGTATGCTCTTGTTTCAAGTAGGCTTCCTCTTCTCGATATGCTTTTGCCAAATATCTCTTTAACATATGCACCTTTTGAAGTCCCAGCCAAATCTTTGATTGCTCTTTTTCCAAATCCGCTTCTAAGAGAGTAATTTTATCCTTAGAATTCAAGGAGTTTTTCTTTTTCCATCCAGTTAAACCTTTTCTACACTCTCTCAATCTTGTCGCCACTGAAACACAAGCTCCACCTCTATGTTTATTCCAAGATCTGAGAATCGTCACCTTAACAGCCTCTTTATACAGAAACCTTGTATCAAATAAGAATTGCCCTCTATAAGCGTCTTGTGAGGCCAGCAACTTTATCAATAGTGGTCTGTGATCTGACCCCCTCATATCTAAAAAGGCATGATTAGCTACAGGAAACTGTTTTATAAACTCTTGATTCCCAATACATCTATCTAGTCTACACTGAATTCAATGATCTCCTCTCCTTCCAGCCCAAGTAAATCTACTGCATGTACTTGGTAGTTCAGCCATATCACACACACTTAACATGTCCATGAAGGGTTTAAACTCATTATCACATCTTCTTGGCCCACCTTTCTTTTCCCCATTGTGCAAAAGATCATTAAAATCACCAAACATGCACCATCTATCTTTCATACCTACTCCGATCTTGATAATCTTTCCCATCCGTAGGCTCTTTTTCCTATCCAGATCACCATAAACGCAAGAAACAAAGAAACTGAATGCTTCAAATTGTACTTGAGCATCCAATAGATTCTTATCTACAAACGGAACATCCACCTTTACACTACTCTTCCAGAATAGCGCCAAACCTTCGCACTTACCAACCGGTTCTACTGTATAAACACGATCATATCCTAACCAACATTGCAAATCCACCAAAACGTCTCTTTTATGCATAGTTTCCATTAAGAACAACATCTCTGGGAAATGCTTTTTAAGGGTTAGGCAGTCCCCCCTTTGTGACCATCTTTTGAGGATTAAGCTTTGGTTGTTTCGCAGTGCTTGTTCCTTCATCATCTGCTTTTCTTTTAACCATAGATCATATCTTACCACTCTCTCTAATCTCCATATCCCAACCATCCATACTTGGTTTAGCCATGACCTGCTTTCTGACATTTTTCATCGGTCTTTTCCTACTCTTCGCCTTTGGTTGAGCTTTGGTAGTAGCAATGACGGAGGAATCAGCCCCAAAAGGACCGATTCCATAAACCAATGGATTATACACAGCAATCCAGGATGATTCAGCATTATTGAGACCGACTCCATAAACCGTTGGATTGTTAAGAAAGGGTTGAGCTAGGGCTAAAAAAATTCCAGGCAATTCCATGTCCCTTTTTCTATCAACCATGATTTGTCTCCTTCCCCTCTACTACTGCCAGCATCTGTCAGAACTTTCCCCGCTCTTTCTCTCATCTCCCTTTTAGTGAGTTCATAGTTGGAAACCTTTCACTTTCATTTGTTGACATCTTGATGGAAAATGGGTAGAGGCTCCAACATAAGGACTGATTTTTGTGCAAAGAGATCTTTTTCCACATCCTTGTCTGAGGATTTAACCTTGTCAATCCGAAGAAGTTTTTCTTCTTCTGACGATACTCTAAGATATTGTATTATCCCTTCCAAAACTATTGGTGAAATTTAGGTCTTCTAGATGTAGGATCTAACCCAACTTGGTCTTCTTTTAGCACCCCATACAAGGGATCATACATTTTTAACACTGCTTCTTTTCCTGTTTTGTCAAAGGGGTACATGCATTCCTAGCATCTTCCTCTGCCTTTTTCTTCATCATCATAATAGGGCACGACTCTCTCTCGTGTGTCATCCTTTGACATTCAAAACATGTTTTTTGAACTCTTTCATAATCGAAATTCACTGAAGTTGATCCCCCATTTTGTAGGTTGACAATCTTTGATCTTCTTAAAGGTCTTGAGACATCGAATAAAACCTTAACCCTAATAATATCCTTTAGCTGGGGTTTCTCAGGATCAAAGGCTACTTCTATGACCTGCCCAATCACCTCTCCCAGGGTGTGAGAGCTTTTTTGGTATAGAAGTTTCTCGGCAGGTACCACATTTGGATCCACATGAGCGTTAGTTGAAGATATTTATCTGGAGGGTTCTCATACCATCAATCCACTACTATCGTCCATTCATTGATGGTATGCACTCCTTTCTCTAGCACCTCTAATAAATCATGTTCAGAAGTGAAAAGAACTGAAATCTTTCTTTTGATAAGGCCACTCCTCTCGTTCTTCCAACCTTTTGCCACTTTCGAGGCATATTACTGATAAGCTGATACATCGGCTAACAAGCGGGATTCTGTGTTCTTCCCACTAAACTCAAAACATTTTGTTCGCAGGACAAGAATTCCGGTAAGTCAGGCATCTCGAAAGGTATGTCATCCTTCTCCAGGGACATAGCTATTAGAGATCTATCCATGACTGACGTCATGGCTTTTTTTGACTGATTATTTCTAGATCTGAGATCTACTGTTCTCGTCTTACCTATCAACTTCTTCTTCTTTATATTTTGATACTCTACACAGAATAATCAGCGAAAAAGAACCTTTGTATAATCTAGCGACCACTTGAAATCCTAAAAATCAAGAATACTCAAGAAACTCTACTACCCTTCTTGCAAGTTCTTCAGAAAAGATACAAAAGAGACGTATATGGAATGAAAATATCTAATAGAAAAGTGTTTTACTCCGGTCAAATCTCTATTGTAACTTTAATGAAAGCTACTAGTTTAGAAAAAGGGACTTAAGCAAAAAAAAAGTTTTCAGTATTAAACGTTAATACTTAATACTATCAATTATTTTTATAAATGTTTTAAAATAATGGTCTCAGGGAGCATGAGGAATATTGTAAGTATTGGGACTAATCTAGTTCTTGTATTCCTTATGACAAATTGGAATAGTTCCGCTAAGACAAGTATATCCACTCGAATACCAAACTTGCCAACCATAATCTTCATTTTTTTTTTGGGTACCATATCAGTTGATTTATCCTACATATATGATTATAAAAACAGACATATTAGTTGGTGCACAAAAGAATAAAAAAGCAGACATATTAGTTATATTAGTGAGGTTATTTGTTTTTTTGTGTGTCATTCGGAAAAATGGTAAGAAAATAAAAAGACCTGAAACTTGTGGTTATGTAGCGAAGGATGACGAATAGATCGATGGTTGTTCATTTGATGAATTAATTATTTAATTTATAGATCAAATAATAATTGTGTCTCTATTGAAACTCTGTTAAATGACTTCTTAAGATAATTATTTAATCTATAGATCGAATACAAACGAAATAAAAGTAATAATCAATTATATAACTCGATTGCTAGTAATGTTTTTAAAATCAATAAGGATAGCATCCGTCTTATGCCGCAAGGTTTATTTTTTTCTTTTTTTTTTTTACTATTTTATTGTGTTTTTTGATGTTTTTTTTGTAATTTTTTCTTAATTTGTTTTTGAACTTGTTGGTACACGGACTATTTTTAATAATTAATTATATTTTAAGATAAATAAGATTGAACATTTAAAAGTCTTGTAAAAATTGGAATTTAGTATTCTGATTTTGCTCAAATTTTATTGTATACTTTATGCATTTTAATATTTATAAGGTAACCACTTGAATAATCCTCTTAGCAAAAACACAAGATTATGAATTTTTTTTCTTGTATCTTCTTTTAGTAAAAATTTATTTTACTTTAAGAAAACAACAAAAGTCTTATTTTATTATTCTAAACAATGTTTTAAGTCTGATCCATAAAAAAAACTAAAATATCAGTCAACTAAGTTCCGTCGCAAATTACTTATTTTTACTTTTATTGTTAATATTGTAAATAACTGAATTAATATACATTTATCATTATAAAGATTTAAATAAATTCTTAGCTTAATTTTACCTTATAAATATATATATATATATATATATATATATATATTATGTTGGTTTGAGTTATTTGTTTTGTATAGAGATTTTTGAAAAAAAAATGATTTTCTTTCCGTAAAAATCATATTGACAACGTAATAACTGGAAAAATGATTATATAAACAACCAAATAAGTTTAAAGACAAAATATATTATAACAAAAATGATTATGTTGTTCAAAGAAAACACCCTATATCTCTTAAAAAAATTACTTTTTACTTGAAATTTGATAGGATCCAGATTATGCTCAACAATTTTTTTAATTACCATATCTTTAGAAAACTTTTCTTATAGCTATAACTTTACTTAATGAACAGTAAATCGCACTCCAAAATTTGCATATGTTCTAGACAGCAAAATAGAAGTTACCATGATTAATACAACACACTTTTTTGTTTGGTCTTTGACCAATCATGCAGTCCATTAACACTTTTCATTAACAAAACACTATAAGCCCAACTTCTGTTTAGTCCATATAAGGAAAAAAAACTGACATGTATTAATTGTTTTAATTTGATAGATTGCTAATTTTTTTTTAGGTATAACACCAACTTTAATATGTCAGAATAAGAAAGCAAAACATTCTAGTTTTATTGTACTGATAACATTATTGGTATATACACATTTATGGGAGTTAAAAAAAAAATATGAATAAAATAATCGTCTAACGTTTAATCTCAAAATTTTGATTAGTTTCTTTTGTTGAATTGTGGTTGAAAAAAATGTAAAAAACAAATCTCAATAACTATATTAGAAAACAAAATCAACTTCGCTTTTGATGAAATAATTATCCAATTTTTAGATTTAATCACTAACGTTTGTAAATTTTATCAAATTAATCACATCGATACATTATCTAACAGAAAATATACCAAAAGCACTTAAACGACGAGATTTTTTGTTTGAAAATTCCAAATACTATCTTCTCGTAATAATTTATATATTATAATATGCTGATTTCAAATGTTTGCTATTATTTATAATATATGCAGAAAAATAAAGCAAAAAAAAAAAACAAAAAAAAAAATCTATAAAACCCACCCTAAAAACTCGATCACATTATGCCCCTTCAGAGAACTCTCACCCTCAACAACCATCAAAATATTTATCAGTTCATTCTCTCCTCTCAAGTTTCTAAAAATTATCAAAGCATGAATATATGTAGAACAGAATCCTCAAACTGTGAAACCCTAAAGCGGAAAGAAGAAGTGAAAAAATTCAAGAAGAAGATTGAAATAGAAACAAGGAGAGGTCCATGGACTGTGGAAGAAGACATGAAGCTCATCAGTTACATTTCTCTTCATGGTGAAGGAAAATGGAACTTCCTCTCTCATTCGGCTGGTAATTTCTTAAGCATTTTGATTATTAGAATATGATACAATTAAGATGTAATTCTTTCTTCGTTCCATATCAATAAAATCATCATAACTAATCGTCATATGTTCATAACAAATTATCTCAATTGGTATCTCAAGCGTAGCTTCCCCGATAGATATTAGATTCTGTATATTAGTTTAAAATGGTTAAACTTTGCTATCGAACGACTCTTCATATGCTCTTCAAACAAGTACGTAGAAGTAGTCATTTTTTGTTCTTAAACATTTTACACTAAATCTATCCTTTTTTTTTTTTTTATCAGAAAGTCATTTCGGATTTTATGAGTACACAATATCATCTAAAGCTTAATAGAGTTAATAATCTGATAACTAATTGAAATGAAAGGAGTAGATATAAAAAGTATTTTTCGTCTTATCGATGTTAATTCCTAATTTGTATCACATATTAATTACTTAATATGTAAATACATAAAAAGTCTTATGATTTTTTCGTAACTATGATAATACTTTTCTTATGGCTGTGACTTCTCCATGTCGGCAAAATATAATTTCCTCTGTAGAATTGGTAAAGTAACAAAGAACAAGTTGACATCTTCATAGTTCATTATTATCATTAGAAGTGTACTTTCGTATGAAACAGATTGGTCGGTCCAAATTTATTTATTTTTCCTTTGGAGTTCTTTTCAGTACTAGCCTTTTTGAGTGTGGAACTCAAACACCTTTCACAACCATCCAATACGATAAAGCCTCTCATTTAATTGTTATCTTTATTGAATTGAGAAATTGTAATAGTGACAATATAAAATTGACTAATACAAGTACGTACTATTTCACGTTTTATATATTTATTAGAATAGTTTACTATGGAGACATGCAGGACTGAACAGAACGGGAAAGAGTTGCCGACTGCGGTGGCTGAATTATCTCCGTCCGGATATCCGCCGTGGAGACATATCTTTCCAAGAACAATTCATCATATTTGAACTCCATTCTCATTGGGGAAATCGGTATGAAACCATTATTTATATCGACATAGTTATAGTTAATACATCTTTTCATATTAAAAGAGGAGAGATGAGAAAGCAAATTTAAAACGTCTCTATGAAATACGCAATTTAATATTCAATTATTAGAGAATTGAAAAATCAAGTCAATGCGTCTTTGAAATTTCTTGGTTGAATTCTGATAGTATACTAAATTTGTATCATATTTGAAATTAAGATAAAAAAAAAAAAATCAGACTCTTTTATCAGCAATTTTTGTATCCACGAAAAGGATTATATAATATTAAATATGTATATTGAGTTATAATTATTATTTTTAAATAAAATTTAGAGCATGATGAATTATCTAATAACGATGAATTGATTGAGATTTCAGTAATTTGATATTCGTATATATTTCCTTTTTCTTGAAGGTGGTCAAAGATTGCCCAACATCTACCGGGAAGAACTGATAACGAGATAAAGAATTATTGGAGAACACGTGTTCAAAAACATGCAAAACTTCTGAAATGTGACGTGAACAGCAAGCAATTCAAAGACATCATCAAACATTACTGGATGCCTCGTCTCGTCGAGAGGATCGCATCCACTCAAAATGTCGAATCTGTCCCTAACCAATACTCGCCTGAGAACTCGAGTGCGACCACTGCCGCCACGTCATATACGTCGTCTTCGTCGTCTGAGTCCGTGAGATCGAGTTTCTACGGTGGTGATCAGGTGGAATCTGGAACGAAGTTAGATTCAAATGGTGGTGATTGGTTCAACGATGGAGATGCGTTAGAGACTTTGTGGAGTTTTGACGAACTCAACAACTGGCTCTTAGAGTAGCATTTCATGTGATGGATTGATTAAAGTTAATTATAAGACATAAATAGTTTTGTGATTATACGACATAGTTTGAAAAGTTTCGTCGTCTCAAAGAGCATTTAAGCTTCTTTTTGATTGCATACATTTCGAATTCTAAGACCGAATAATTTCGTAGCGCAATATATAACTCTTTTAGAAATTTCAAGTTTGTAGGGCATTATATCTTCTTGCTGTTTGGCTAACCAATACGGCAATACTATATAGACTATAGTTTATTTCATTAATCAAACTTAATATTAACTTAGTTCGTACGTATAATCATTAATGGAATTTGAGCTAGGACTTCTAATATTTTAAACTAAAAGAAAAGGACGTACGTGAATGATGTCTCTATTTCCTAATCATGATTAGAATATTTTTAATTATTATATATATAGCATAATCCAACTCATGTAACACTTTATCAAGATTATATACGTCCAGAAGGGATGAACCCAATTAAATTAGTCTAGTTGATTTTTAAAATAAAGTTATTTCTCAGTGTATTTTTCCACTACGTCGAGTAAGGAATGTAGGATCACAGATTCACCAGAACCCTAGCTAGTTTTCAAATCAAAATATTATTTGATTCAATTGTTAGAATATAATCATACGGACAAACGCCCTATAGTCGAAACAATACATAATCAAAATATTGTCTTTTACAGAGTGGGAATAAAATGAATTGGCATGGCATTACAATTTTGTAAAACTGGAATACTACTGACCTTTCACACACGAATATATTGCCTTCTTGGGTTATAAAATCATTTGGTTTTGGCTTTGATAAATCATCCGTATATTGTTGGTTGTTTGAGAACAAATGAAAATAGTTATATATATATAGATGATAATAAATTAATAATGATAATTTAGTAGTTGTATGAGAAAATATATGAAAAGACGCGTGTGAACGTTAAACACGAACGAGTTGTTCCATTTGAAGTGGCAATGGCGGCTGTAATGGGAATCCAAAAGAAGGTGGCGCATGACAAGCAAGTCCAGGTCCTAAATTCGACACATGTGTGCTCCATATGTCACGTGTCCGGTGTCCGGACCAATTTCTAGAATTTTTTTTAGAGTGGCTCCCAATCTCATATCTTCGATTATTGGTTCCCTAACATTTATCTAGTTTTTGTTTGGATACATTGACTGAAGTGAAATTAGATTAGTTTGGATTATTGTTTTTCCTATATTTTAGACTCAAATTTCGAATGAGAGTGGAAATGATTAGATAATTTAAGTAGAACGAACATGAATATAATTAAGCTTATAATTTAAGTAGAACGGAAATGATTAGATAATTTTTCTTCCATAGATCTCTTGTTAACACGAAAAAAGCAGTATTTTAAAAAAAAATATGTAAGATATGGGATATGCAAGCGGTCATATCTTTTTGTTTACATTATATTGGAAGACGAGGTGATTAAAATTATTCTTGCTCTCCATAGAGTAGACAAGTGTTATCAACATATATAATGCTTACTCTTATGAAGATTTTTAGCTAATGAAAGTGCATTATATAAAAGATTCACCATACATGCTTTATTATATTTAGAAAAGTGTCCCAATTCCAAATAGATTGACAGAGAGATGTGTTAGTGAATTATATATTCACTTTAAAATGATTTAATTACGCAAAAGATTATATCTTGATTTTAATTAATAAAATACCTTCATTATTCTTATAATTCAATGTAATGGAGTCATCTATTCCTACAAGAGAAGGTTTGAGCATGCTTGTTAGAGATGCATCTTCTTGATGGAAAAGGAGCCCTATTTTGGAAGCATCCCAATTAGTTGTTTGTGAGATGAATCATTTAACTTTTAAATAAAGAGTAATTAACGTGTTCTTCTTTTTATTACAAAGATAACCATTTTCTTATGTCGTAATTATATGTGTCCTTTCTATTTTCTTATGTGCTTCTAGAGGGATTCCTTAGGGATAGTTAAAACAGTAGTACAGTATATGTTTATTGGATTCAATTAAATTATTGTAGATAGATAAAGCGACAACATTAAACATAAATAAAGTGATCACTCCATTATGGAGAACAATTTGATTTTGTATTCATAGTATAAACTTTTCTTCATCATAATCCCTGTTTTAGAGACATAATTGCATTATGGGGACCAAATATTGCATAATTAGCCTCAGAACATTAATAAATTAGTACTTATATAGCAGTGTTCAAAAAAACGCTAAGCAGTATCTAGGCGGTGATCCAGCGCTTAGCGTCTAAAACGCCTAGTCGGAGTTTAAACATTTTTAGACGGTTTACATATTTACAATATAAAACATTATATATAAAATTATATAAAAATATATGGTCGAAGAAATAAATCATAAACTAAACTTAGAACAAATATATTTATTTAATTTAGATTAATAATATATGAACATTTATAAATATGTATATGAATATAATATTTAAAATTTTAAATATATACAGTTAAAAATAAAATATATATATTAAAATAATATTATATGATTTGAGGTGGTGTAAACGGTCGTCTAGATGTTCGCAGAACGTTTAGCGTTTAAACGGCCGCTTAGACCATTTTCTTAACACTGGTATATAGTAGTACAAAATTAAAGTAACAACAACGAAAGTCTTTGCTTAGGAACTTGTTCTAATATAAAGTAGAACAGGTCACCAAAAAGGGAACCCTACATGCACGAGTTAATGGGGTTCATTCAATTTATCTAATCTATAAAAGGCTAAAAAGGTTTAATTATACATTTAAAACTTTATAAAAAACTAAAAAAGTTAGACAAATGTCCAAAGCTTTATGTAAAATATGAGTAGAGTCTATGAAAAGCAACTTCGAGAATAAAAACCATTCGTGAGCATTGGTATTTTGAATTAGTCATCGGCATTCAGTGAAATCGGATTATTCGGGTCGAGTTGTTCAGTTTAAAAAATATGTGGTTTTTTTAAAACTCATCAAATGGATCCGAAAAGAAATTCGATTTGAGTCGGTTTGAAAATCGGTTTTAAGGAATTAAATCTATTCTGAGAAAAAACAGATTTTTTTATTTCGGTTAATTTAAACCGACATAAATCAAATAGAAATAATGGGCTCAAATAACTTACATTTACAAACAAATAATAGGGCTTCTTTACTAACTCAATCCCGTCAAAAATTTAGGGTTTTTGACAAACACAGAGACGACGGCTGCAACGAGGACCGACGATGGTTTTCGACGTCGTCGCTACTTTTGATAGATTTGATGGGGCCTTAACGTTAATGTTATAGAACTTGCCAACTTTCTCAATTACGTAGGCACCAAAAACCTCCAAATTCTATGACGGCTCTATTCTCGCTATTGTTGCTCTCTTCGAAGCCATCAGAGCTGTTAACATAACAAATCCCAAAACATTAAACCTACTTACAAGCATCAAAATTTGAAGATAATTAGTTATTAATGATAAAGAGGAAGAACTTACTAGTTACAGATCTGAAAAATGCAATTAGGAAATCTAAGTAGGAAGAACTTAGGGCACCATTTCAATGAAAGAGATAATAAGAAGAAGATAAGAAATAAGAAGATGAAGAAAAATCTACGAAAAAGAGAAAATGGGCAAAGGAGAAAGAGAGGAGAGCTTCCTCTCATGAGAGAAGAAGAAACTAGAGAAAAAGAGTTTTAGGGTTTTTGCATTTTTATATGATATCTACTTAAACCAAAAAAAACAATTGGTTTTGTTGTGCCAAACCGAAGAAACCGAAGACCGAAATCAATTTATAACTTAGCCGATCGGTTTAAAACAGTAAATTGATTAGCAACCAAAAACCAAAATTGTCAGTTTGTTCGGTTCAGTTTAAACGGTTTCTACCAATTTTCCACGACTAGTATTTTCACAAATTATTTTTATCTTTATATAATTAAATTAAGGCACGCACTCACAAGTCCCAACAATGTATATGAATATGCAATAAAATTAGATATATATATATATATATTTGTTAAAACTTTTATATAATATATTTATATAAAATAATATTATTAGATTATAAAAATAGTAATAAAAAGAGACGAGAGAGTGAAGTAGCTTGCTTCTTCTTGTTTTGTTGTGTTATTTTACAATGACCAAAACAAACACATATATATAGGTGACAATTACTTGAAGAGAAAGTAAAAGATTAAGAGATACATATCACTAATAGATATGCATCACTAGTAGATAAGTGTACACGTAAAATGGATAATTATTATCCAGTTTTTAACAATTTCTCTTGATTGTCCATGATTACGTACTATTTCACTAAAAACTTTAGCATAAAAATCCATTGGCATAAAAACTATGACAAAGAAAAAAGAGTACAATAACATAATCTCCCTCTAAAGCATAATCGTTTTTTTATAGATCTCGTAAATGATGTCTTCCAATACTATGAATATTTTTTCTGAATATTGAAGTCGGAAGTGCCTTTGTAAATAGATCTGCTGCGTTGTCGTTTGAGCAGATATGTTGGATATCAACTTACTTCTTTTTCTCGAGCTATTAAGTGTAGGAGAAAAATCTTGGAGGTATATGTTTAGTTTTGTCGCTCTCGATATAACCTTCTTTGATTTGGGCGACGCATGCAGCATTGTCTTCGAATAATGTTATTGGCTCTTTATTGATGACTATTCCACTCGATTCTTGTACGTGGTTAGTCATTGATTTGAGCCATACACATTCTCTGGATGTTTCATGAAATGCAATTATTTCTGTTTAATTTGAGCAAGTGGCGACCAATGTCTATTTTTGTGAGCGCCACGAGATTGCAGTTCCTCCAACTATGAAAATGTAACATGCATATGCAAATCCAACATCCATAAAGTACATTTCACATTCATATATATATATATATATATATATATAAATATGTTGTCACAACATCCATAAAGTATATTTCTAAATTGTTAGAAGTCGTTAACCTTATTAAGTATCTGAATTTAATTGTATCCATGACCAGAGAAAATGTTTTCTCAAAATGAATTCCAGACATTTGAGAATAACTTTGTGCAACAAGTCGGGCTTTAAATCAAAATTATATCATGTGATTTCATCTTTCTCATTTCTTTTTCGCACCAAAACCCACTTGCATTGATCAAGTTTTACATCTTTAGATGTAGTAACAAGAGGTCCAAAAAAATACTTTTATTGAGGGAGACCAACTCAATTTGAATAGCATTTTTTTCATTTCTCCCAAACAGACCTATGCTAGCACTCTGATATGGACCTTGGAGTTGGATTGTATTTTTCATGATCGATCTCTTTAGATACAAAATATATATATATATATATATATATTTCAATGTTATCATTGATTTCATCTCTGTCCCATAATATTCTATCTTGTGTATAGTTTATAAAAATCTCATATTTTTTTGTATCATCTAGAAGACTTTTCTCTTTATTTGGTTCTTCTTGAACCTTTTCATTTTCATTTCCAATTTTTTTACCGGGATTTTTTTTAGGGCCTATTGGCCTCCCTGTTTCAGTTGAACCTTAGGTTCATTGGCTTTGCTTCTTTCGAATTCCACTCTAGGAATTTCAAATCTTGATGGTGTATTTGCAGCGGAGATATATGACTTTGTCATTTTTTTGTATCTATGAACGCATCTGGAAACTAATTTGCCACATTTTGTAAATGTACAATTTTCTGAACTTCCAGCTCATGTTGATTTGTAGGGAGTTCAAGATATATCAAAGATGGTGTACATCATGTAATATATTTTAGAACTTGTTTAATACCTCCCCCCTAAAGCTGAAAATTCATCTTCACTAATCATCCAAATGTGCCATAAACATATCACCAGTTTGCAGTTCAAGATACCAAATTATACTCGATGATGCATAACCAACGTATATACCCAATCTCCGTTCAGGTCCCATTTTTGTTCTTTGCGGTGGAGCTATAAGAATAAACCGCACAACCAAAATACATAGATGAGGTAGGTTTGGCTCTTGGCCAGACGTTAATTGTAAAGGAGAATATTTATTATATGTGCTTGGTCATATCTGAACAAATGCCGCAACATGCAATATTGCATAACCATACATAAATTTGGAGATTTGTTCTCAATATTAATGGTCTAGCAGTGAATTGCAACTGTTTAATCAAAGATTCAATCATGTCATTTTGTGTATAAGCATGAGGAACGAGATGCTCAATATCGATTTTTATTGACATGCAATAGTCATTAAAAACATGTGAAGTGAATTCACCATCATTATCCAGTCTGACTTCCTTTATGGCATAATCAGGAAATTGAGCTTTCAACCTGATTATTTAGGCAATGAATTTTACGAAGATCGTATTTTGTGTTGTCAATAGACACGCATGTGAACATCTATTAGATGCGTCAATTCTTACCCTAAAATAATGAAACGTCCCACATGAAGGGTGGATAGGTCCACATATATCACCATGTATTCTCTCTAAGAACATTGGTGATTCATTCCTAACATTGGGTGGCGAAAGCCGAGTTATGAGTTTTTCTTGTAAACATGCTTTACATAAAAGCTCACCAGATTGAAAAATATTTTGGTTTTTTAGTGGATGACCATTGGAATTTTGCACAACTTTTCGCATCATGACTGAACCAGGATGTCGATATCTTTCATGCCAAATCTTAAATGCACTAGTAAACTCTAAACTTACTGTAACATAAGATGCAATCATATTTATTTTTGTGCAATATAATAAAAAGGATAACATTGACAATTCTTTCAATATATGTTTCCTCTCAGATGTGATGCAAAGATATTCAATGTCATTTTTATTCAGAGTCTCTATATGATATCAATTTCTTCGGATATCTCTAAAACCTATAAAGTTTCTATGATACTTAAGAGAATATAATGCATCAATTTCAAATTTTTTTTCTCTTGGCATTGAGAAATTGGCTTTGCCAAAGCCTGCAGTGATCTTTATATTGCCACATATAGTGCGTACGCTTCAAGCGGAGTCCTTTATTTTAAAACAGGAGAAAAAAAAATTATTTTTAAGTATTAAGTGGGTTGTAGCACTGTCTGCTAGACACATATCTCCACTCTCTATCTCAAAATTTGACATTTTCTGAAATAAAGCATTTATTAAGATATGCATTATTAAAATAACACCAAATCTTACAAAGGTTTATTATATATAACAAGAAAACCATTATTCAAAAAGACTTTTATGAAAAACATAAAGTACTCATAAAACTAGTACAAGCATATCATGTCATATTGATTTTATTCGCATGATTTCTTGTTTTCATGATCAACGAGAAAATCTGCGATATCAATACGGGATTCATCATTTAGGCCATGCAAGGAAGGTCCAGCTTCATCAGAGATGAGGTTGGCTTTAACATCTTTTTTTTTTTTTACTTTTGAGATACTTGATATAGATCGTGGCCAAATGTGTTATTATACGACAGATTTGGAACTAATGACCTTTCATGCTGCATCTATAACATGTACTCTCATCTTGTTTCCTCAAAACGCTACCAACATCATTTACCTAAAGACTTTTGTTGGTTTTTCTTGCGTTGAAATTATTACAAGAGAGAACCCTTTATTTTCCTCGTCCACGACAGCGACCACGGCCTGACCGAGTCTGTGTCATCGTCCTTGGCAATTATTATGGGTGGATGTAGCAACATTCACTTTTGAAAGTGGAGCTGATCCAGTTGGACGAGTTTGATGATTTATCATCACGAGTTCATTATTTTGTTCAGCAACAAGAAGAACTTTAATTAATTCAGAATATCGACTATATCTTCTCTCTCGATATTGTTGCTGCAGGATTACATTTGTAGGATGAAAAGTTTAAAATGTTTTCTCGATCATATCATATCGAAAAAATTATCTTTGCAGATAATCATCCTAGAACTGATTCAGAACATAGGGGAATTGTATTCACGTACAGTTTTGTAATCATGGAACCGCAGATTTAGCTATTCATGTTTGGCTTTTGGTAGGATCAAATATTTTTGGTGATAAAACCTATCTTTGAGAGAGCTCTAGAGGTCTACGGGATTTTCTCTTGTGATGTATTCATTTTTTAAACTATCGTTGAGATGATGACACAAAAACGTCATGGTTTTCGCTTTTTCCTCTTTAAACTCTTTTTTTTTTATGGATCAAAGGTTTTAAGAAATCCATTTCCTTTTAGATTCATTTTTATATCTAATGCTCATGTCAAATAATTATTTTCTGAGATATCAAAAGCAGCGATTTTAATCTTTGCCATATTTAATATAATAACTCGAATTGATAAAAGATTGGGAACAGCTCCGATTGATAATGTGTTATAAAACTATTATATAATATATATTTATATAAGATAATATTATTAGATTATGAAAATACTAAAGAGAGGAGACGAGAGAGTGAAGTAGATTTATTACTTCTTCTTGTTATGTTATTATTACAATTAGGATAGTACCAGCGCTACGCTGCGGGTTGTTTTTTGTACTTTTTCTGTTATATATATTTTTATATTTATTTTTTTGTATGTTTGTAATTTTAAGTCTGTGTTAGCTCATACAATCTATAGAACTGTTTTTTTTTTTTTTTTTTTTCTGGATTCCTGCAATTACTTTACCAAGAAGAAACTTACATAACTTCTTGAATATGATTTCGATTGAATCTCCGTCAGCAGCTGTAGATTCTTGACAGTAAGACTTTTCCAAAGACACATTATTTGTGATCTGAGTCCTTTTGGCTTGACGAGAATCTGTCTCATAGAACATGAACTCGGATGTGCATCTTTTTGCTTATTTCTCTTCCTTATTCTTTTTTTTTTGCTTCTCTCCTCCACTACTGATACTAGTAAGTAAATGGAAGCCAAAATTCGATTAGTTAACACCATTAAAAATTTTAAAAATTGTAAGACAACAAAAATCATGTCATAGATAGAGGTCACATTTCTACAACTTTTGCTTCTCCTGACAAACCAAATCAAATTAAGTCTAATGTAAAACAAGTCACTCTCTAAATAGTTAACAAAAATTTACTATGTTTTTTTTTTTTTTATCATTCACCGGTATTTGGTTTATTTATCTTCATCATCATCTTTATTCTCCTTGGTGTTGGGCCGCCTCAACTCATTTCTTTTAATGAAACGTTTTGGTTGACTATATCTATCCTCTTTTCTCGAAAAATACAATAACACAAAGACTTGTTCATGACTGTTCTTTATTCAGAAACTCTCATGGCCTCTTCTCGAGTTTTTCTTGAGTCAATGTGGATTTTACCCAGCAGGCGCCTGGAATCCATGGACACTCAGGGAGATTTCAAAGAAGAAAACATACATTCTTATGTTATTTATTGTGGAAGTTAGTAGGCCAAGTTGAGGAACCCATACCTTTGAATTGTTTTTTCACTTTTTACTGAGGATTGATCTCATACTTGTGGAGTTCACACTTCCACTACTAAAATCAGATCCAATAAAAAAACATAATTTTCTCACTTCCAATTTACAAGACCTACAAATTGAGTTACAAAACCTACTCTTGCAAAAACCCAATTCGAAACGAAACACAAAAACAACATAACCAAGGAAGAAGAGGAATAAATCTGAATAATAAACAAAAAAACTTTGATGAAGAAAGTAAAGTAGATAAACAAATAAACAATTAACCTTGAAGAACTTGAGAGATGAAATGGAAGATATGTTCATGAATCTAGAAGTCATTGTAAGAGATAAAGAAACCCAAAAAAGTAAAACTCATATTCGTCTTCGTCTTCGTCAGCGACTTTAGAGCAGATGGGAGAAAGAAGAAGAAGATATCGCATTTTTTTTTTTTTTGGGTTTGGGATGTTTACACAAACAAAACTCTAAACTTAATTTTCTTCCTTTGTGAGTTGGATTAAAAAAATCGTGAAAAGTGTTTCTGCCTTGCTTCTGTTTGTTTTGGTAATTTCCTAGGATTGATCGTGTATTCGGGTTTACGAGTAGATGTTTTCAATTGAAGTCGGTAAGTTCTCAATACTTTGTTGTTTCGTTACTTTAGTTTTTGAGATGTGTAATCTTTGTAAGTTGTCTGAGATTGTTTAATGTTTTGTGGCTACACAACTTCACGTGGCAGGAATCTTTTAGTTATAGGGTAAGTGAGAAAAGTGCCATGATTGAATTCAAGAAACAGAAGAAGATGGTAAATTTAATGTGGAGACCTATCTCCACTCAATCCTCTTCAAATATTGCAGGCTAGCATCTTTTACTGAGGCTGTTTAATTGTTTGGTTTTGTTCAGATTTAAAAACATTCCATCTTACATTGCATTCTCATGATGAGACAGAAAATGGAAATGATATCCGAGAATGAGCTCAGTGTAGCAAATCAAGTGATGTTTCTGAAGAAATTATTGACGGAGGAAGGTATTGGTGTATGGGCCGACAGTCCATGTTGGGCTTTGTCTATGTCGGTTATTATAAACCCTAATATTGTTGTGAACCCTAAGACCTAGTGTTATATAAACCTTTGTATCATTGATTAAGGAGACAACACAATAATAAAGACTTTTCCCCAAAACCCTTCTTCTAGTTCCTACAGAAGGAGTGAGAGAGCCTCAGTTGTATCCGCTGGAAAGCATTCAGTTTCTCTTAAGGTCCTTTTTTTTTATATGTTACTTGAAGTTTCTTGTAGCCTCTTGTTTCAATTACTTTAACTGACTTTTGTGATTGGTTTTAGGTTGGGGCTTCTTTGATTAAGTTCATTAGAGGAAAAGAGTAAGATTTCTAGTCTCGACGTATCAAGAGCAGCGTCGGACGTCAGCTTCTATATATTCAAACAAATGTGTCACATTCATTTAGTATTTAGACCCATTAAATGTTATAAATAACAAAAATATTTAGATTTATTTTAACTACGCCTCTACGAACCGTAGGCAATAGCAGATCCAACACCAGCGAAAAAAAAGAACAAAGTGGAGATAATCTCAGCGAGGTACGCTCTTAGAGAAGCCAAGCTGAAGGAATCACCAAAAGAACCAAAGGTAATTCCAGCCATTGTTGCAGAAGAAAGAAGAAAATGCTATAAGCTTTTTTTGGTTAATGAAGGAGATGATAAGACATGTTGCATGCCCTGCTCTTTATATAGGAGACTCTTCATATATTCATGCATAATTTAAATTATAAAACTACTATCCTTAATGAGTTTACACCTATATACATTTTTGTATGTTTTAAACCTATATCACGTACTAGAAGTCATCCCATGCTACGCACGGGTTTAACTTACATTTTTGTTCAATTTTAGTAATTTGGAGATTATTAGTTTTTATTTGTTTACTCAATAATAGTTATTTTGTGTTTTTTAAAATATATTGATCATATTAATTTTTTTTTGGGTTCATTTGTTTGATGTTACTTGAGTTTTCCTTTATATATAGTATTAGAGTATTTCAACACATGGATAAATTTTTGATTACATAGTAGAGTGTTTATGGTTTTTTCTCCCTTTAGATTTTCAACACATATTAGAGCATGTGAAATGGTGAGTGACCCATTGAGTTTCTCATCATATAATATTATTTTATTAATGTAGAGAAATTTAAGAACTTCTTTCTAATATGAAAATTTGTTAGAAATACTTTTTTTGAGAGACCTTTTTGAAAATTTTCATTTTTCCCATCTTTTACACAAATTACAATACGTTAAATTAATTTTAAGTATTTTTTTTAGGTCTGGGTTCTGTATTTTACATTTAGGATATAATTTTGATGGGTATGGTTTAGTATTTGGAGTTTAAAATTTAGAATTTAGTCATTTTATACCTAGAAAATAGGTATTTTTGAAAATGAACAACATGAAAGGGTATTATTAAAAAGTAACATAGAAAAATGGGTATTTTTAAAATGCGCTATTTGATATTAAGATTCCTAAAAATATATGATACAAATATACAATTAGCATATACTACTCAAAACTATAGAAGTCAAATTAATCAGATATAGTATAGAAAAATGCAATTCATATCGTACTATGAGATAAAAAGACATCACAAGCTTAACAACATGGTTTTTTTAAGTATATGATAGTAACATATAATTTTCCTTTTTTTATAATAGTTTAAAATACATTTTTTTTTCTTAAAGATGAAAACTAATAAGAAACTAAATTTACAGTGGAGAGATTTATATGCAGCGTCCAATAAAAAGAAGTTTTAGCCTGCTTTACCACATGAATGCCCAAAAAAAAAGAAGATATTCTAAAATATAAGAAAGGAACAAAACCTAATATGTTCAACATATTAAAATTAAATCATGATAGTTCATTTTTTTTCACGATGTAGTAATATTAACACAATTTTCATTTTTTTTTTAAAAGTAATATTAACACAACTAACAAACACGACAACCCGAAGTAAAAATAAAACATGGTTCAAGACCCGACCCATAGGCCAAGCAAGTGAAGCCAAGTATTAAGGTATCAAATTTTTCTGGGGCATATTCTAGGCCAAAAGTTTTAGGTTTTTTATGTAAGAAAAAATTAAAAAATAAATAAATTATAAGTTCAGTTATTATTAGATTTTTTTTTTATAAGTTCGAAAAAATTTAGAAGTTCAAGTTTTATATAAAAAAACAGTATATTATTCATGAAGATATGCCCAATTTACGAATGAAATTTTATTAGGTTTATGTAATAACCAATTTCATCTTTTGAATCGTTGGTGGATGAGCATTAGATTAATGTTAATTAAACTAATTGTTACTGAGATTTAAAGTAAAAATTAATTTAGGAAAAAAAATTTGAAACTCTAATTAAAAAGTTTCCATATTCGAGAAGTTTTAAAACAATAATGAGTTATTAGGCAATATGATATTTATTTTCGTATAAATTTTTAAATGAACATGAAAACATTGAAAAGACAAAGAAAAATATGAGCATACAAAACGAACTACAATATGGAAATAATGAAAATAATTTTTTATAATACTATTTTTATAATTTCGTTTACAATAATAAAAAGAGGTTTTTAAAAAACATTGGTGTACGGCATCCAAAATTTTTCGACCGGCCCATGGAGAGTAGGAAATACATACATAAACACTCTAATGAGTAGATAAATTTGTCAAACATTTTCACATAATTTTATTTTTTGTAGTATTAATGTGAACAACAAACATGATAACCTGCAAAAAAAAATAAAAATTATTCAAGAATACCTATTAAAATTTGGAAAGATATATAAAAATAATATAATTGTTTATAGGAACCTAATGACTGAAATTAACAAAAAGAATAAGAATTCATTCCGTTTTCCATAAAATTAGAATTCACTAATTAATCTCCTTACACAAATTTTCAGCCATTATTCAGTCATTAGGTTCCTATGAAGTGAGTAACTAAACTATCATTATTATTTAATTTCAGTCATTAGGTTCCTATGAAGTGAGTAACAATAAACTTATTGTTAATGTTCATCTTTTCAAAATAAACTATCATCAGTTTTTTCTTAGGATGAAACCACAAACTGATAAATGTGGCTTTAGATCAGAAGGGACCTACAAATGGTTCTTATTGAAGAAGGAAAAATTGAAATGTTGAGAGTATTTCTTTTGTTTTATGGGCCAGTGGTTACTTAGGTCCAAAATACAAATGAATTTAGTTAATTAGGTCTAAACAACAAAATAAGACAAGTGTTAGATAGATAACGCGCCAAATGTCATCTTCTTAGCAAAACTTGAGGAAAACCTTCTCATTTTATATAAGATTTACAAATTAATTTAGCTGTAAATGACATTCAAAAATCATTAAGGAGGTTGATGATATTGTTATGCAAAAAGTAGTAAGCGTTTTAACGTCACTTCCTCTTCTTTAATTAAAAGTACCTTTGATTTCTCTTTTCTTTGTATTATACATTTTTGTTTAGATGTATTAATGTTTTAATTTGATAGGTTAGTATTTTTTTTATGTGTCAACACCAGGTTCAATATTCATGCTGATGTTTTAACACCAGAAGAGAAACATTGTACTTTTATTGTATCGATGAGCAAAATGAACACATATATAGGTGACAATTATTTGAATAGGAAGTAAAAAATTAAAAGATATGTATCACTAAGATATGCATCACTAGTAGATAAGTGTAATTTTTAACATCATAATCTTTTCAAAATATCAATAATGATTATGTAATAAAAATATATTTAATCGTTGAACATATATAAAATGTAGATATATCAAATGTCTCGTAGCTACACAATAAAATTCTCACAAACTATGTAGATACTACACTATTAACTATTTTATTGTACAATTGAGTTTTTTCTTAAAAGATTGTCCAAAATCAGTAGGCCCAAAATGCCAGTTTATAAACGGTACCAATATCAGCCCAAATTAAACGATTGATATCTTTTATTCTATAAAACACTAGTCACCGCACCAATTAAATGTTGACATGTCAGTAAATACAATAAATATATATTAAAAATGTAAAAGAATTTCGGAAAAAAAAAAATAGCGACGATTAAGAGAAAACTGTTGTAAAACACTTGGAGTGGACTTCCATAACCGGCCCGTTATGTGTCTTGATGTGTAAGGCCCATGGCCGATGGCCTATGACCTATTTACTATTGCCTAGTCGGTTTTAGCCTTTGACATTGCTATATATATTGTAACCTCTATTCGATTCTAAGAATAAGACAAGAGATTTACACCTTCGAATTCTCTAGTTTCATAACACGTTATCAGTACGACTTGCTCTAACGTCCAACTAAGTAAACCCTAAAACCCTAAACCGCCGCCGCCTTCTTCCCTTGTTCGTGGATACCCTCGGCGATCAGTTCCTGTTCGTGATACACCCTAGTTCGTGGTCTGTTCTTGTCCGGGGTGAGTTCTGTTCGAGAGATCTGTTCCTGTTCGAAGTAGCAGCTCAAGTTCGATCGGTTTCTTCCTCCTACCTTGTCCGAGGTTCGTGATCAAGAGAAGTAAAACCGAGATCTTTAGCTCCCGGTTCATATCCAGTCAACCTCTAAAGCGGTGGAAGGTAAATAAGATCAAACCCTCTTAGAACCCATAATCGAACTTGATCTTTAAATCTATTGGAACCCTAAAACTTATAAGTACACAATCAAACAAACAAGTTCATAAGCTTTCAAATCCCTAAACTGTAAAACTTTAAAATCGGATGTTAAGGGTTGCTAGATTGATTGTGAATTGAACCATACACAACTATATCAAGATTAAAATCCGGTTGATTGTTTGATTGCTTGAAACCTTAGAACCAAAGTCTAAAATCCGAATTCCTTATGATTAAAAGTTTAGGGTTGATTGATTGTTTGTTTGTTGCATAAGAACCCAAGAACTAAACTATTAAATCCGAAATTCATAGAAGAAAATTTAATCTCATTGTTCTAAGGATTAAATCTGATTTAGGTGTTTGAGAAATTCAAACTCTAAAACTAAGAAATTAAAATCGGAAATTTTATATGTTTGCATAAAAGAAATTTGGATAACTTCTAAATTATTATAATCATTATCTTAAAGGTTTAAGAAATATTTCCTAAAAACTTTGTTGTTATCTAATCTTAAAAAAAAAAAAAAATCCAATCTAGTAAAAAGGAAAATTTCTAAAACTCAAAACTATTTAAGAAAAAGGAAATTGTTGCATGCTAGTATCTATCTAGGTTTGTTGTCTTGCATGCATAATTAAACCACAAAATTTGAGTATAAGTGTTGGGCATGGATCGGTCTCATTACCGCATGACCCTATGTATTTGGCATGGTTTGGTCTCATTACCGCATGTCCTATTAAGTGATTGCATGGATCGGTCTCATAATACCGCATGCTAATGAACGGTTTTCTATTTCTGTATTATGCAGATGGCAAGGCTTAACAATCTTGACTATGTTGCCTTGAATGCCTCTGGAGACAATTACCTGCAATGGGCATTGGACACAAAGATCATGCTGAAGTCAAAGAATTTATTTGAGTGCATTGAGGAAGGTTATGAACCATCTGATAAGCAAAAGTACAAAGCCATTATGCATATGCGCCATCACCTTGCTGAGAGTCTCAAGAATCAGTACCTCACCATAGAGGATCCACTTGACCTTTGGACAGAGCTGAAAAGCAGATATGGACACCAAAAGACGGTGCTCCTACCAAAGGCTCAATTTGATTGGAAAAACCTAAGGATCCAGGACTACAAATCCGTGGATGAGTATAACTCAGAGCTTTTTAAGATTGTCTCAATCCTTAGGTTGTGTGGTACTGAGGTGACCGAGAAGGAGCTGCTAGAGAAGACATTCTCTATTTTTCACACTAACAACATACTGCTTCAGCAACAGTACCGTGAAAAGGGGTTTAAAACCTATGCAGACCTAATCTCGTGTTTGTTGCTAGCTGAGCAGAACAATGAGTTATTGATGATGAATAGTGCATTGAGACCTCCTGGTACAGCCCCATTACCAGAAGCTCACAAGGTTGACTTAGCAAAGAAAAATCCTCAAGAGCCTAAAGAGCCAAAGGAGACCAAGGAGTCTAACTATGTCCATAGGGACAAGAGTGGCTGTGGCCGTGGAGGACGTGGTGGCTTTGGTCGTGGCACTTACCAAGGACATAGTTCGGTGGTCAGGGACGTGGTAACCGATCCGGTTTCGGCCGTGGTCGGGGTAGAGGCCGTGGGGCATTCAAGCCACAACCAAAGACCAAGTCCACTTGCCATAGATGTGGTTTAGAGAACCATTGGTTTAAGAATTGCATAACTCCTAAGCATTTTGTTGATCTCTATCAAGAGAGCTTGAAGAAAAATCCAGAGGCTAACCTGGTTCATCTCGATGGTGAAGATGATTTTGACCATGAGAAGGATGATCTATTTGATCATGAGACCTCCGATTGTTTAGGACATGATATGTGAACTCAAAAAAAAAAATGTTGTTTTTGGTTTAATTTCTATGCTTTATGTTTTTTGCATTTGATTGGATTATTTTGTTGAATGATTATTTGGTTTAAATTCAAAGTTATTTCATTTCCTTCATTATATTGTTTAAAAGAAAAATTATTGTCATTATAGAAATGGCTGAGGACAAAAGTGAACTTGTGGTGGATAGTGGATCCAGCCACACAATCTTGAAGGATAAGAGATACTTTATTAATCTCATAATGAAAAATGCCAATGTTAGTACAATTGCGGGTATAGCAAGCCTTATAGAGGGCTACGGCCAGGCTCATATATTATTACCTAATGGCACACATCTTGAACTAAGTGATGCCTTGTACTCACCCAGCTCTAAGAGAAGCTTATTGAGTTTTAAGGACATTCGATTGAATGGTTATCATGTTGAAACAAAGGGTGAAGGAGATAAAGAATTTCTATACATTACTGAAATCGTAAAAGGACATAAGAAAGTCCTAGAGACTATACGTGCACTAGCCACTGGTCTTTACCATGCTAAGATTAACATGATAGAATCTAACTTGGCAAAGAATAAAATATTTAATGAATAGTTCACTCTATGGCATGACCGGCTTGGCCATCCGGGTTCTAACATGATGCGTAAGCTTATTATGAATTCAAATGGGCACACTCTTAAAGAGAGAAAAGTTATCCTTAAGAATCTCACGTGTGTAGCATGTGAACAAGGGAAACTTATTATAATGCCATCACCAGCAAAAGTACATAAAGAAACTTTGCATTTTATTGAAAAGATACAAGGGGACATATGTGGACCTATACACCCACTTTGTGGGACGTTTAGGTACTTTATGGCCCTTATTGATGCATCGACCAGATGGTCGCATGTTTGTTTGCTATCCACAAGGAACCTAACATTTGCTAGGCTGTTGGCTCAAGTTATAAGACTAAGAGCACACTTTCCAGATTTTCCACTTAAGACTATACGTCTAGACAATGCTGGTGAATTTACATCCCAAGCGTTTAATGAATACTGTATGTCCATGGGGGTGAGTGTGGAACATCATGTGGCACATGTCCATACACATAACGGATTAGTTGAATCCTTCATTAAACGAATACAACTGATTGCTCGACCATTGTTAATGAGGTCGAAGCTTCCTGTGTCGGCTTGGGGACACGCAGTATTACATGCAGCAGAACTGATACGCATCAGGCCATCTAGTGAACATAAGTATTCACCATCCCAACTATTAACGGGTCATGAGCCAGACATATCTCATCTCAAAACATTCGGGTGTGCCGTTTATGTACCGATTACTCCACCACAGAGTACTAAGATGGGACCTCAAAGGAGGATGGGAATATATGTTGGATATGAGTCTCCCACCATTATTAAGTATCTTGAGCCAACTACAGGAGATTTATTTAAGGCTAGATACGCGGACTGTCAATTTACAGAATCCGAATTTCCTATGTTGGGTGGAGAGACAAGCAAGCTGGTTAAAGAATTAACATGGAATCAAACATCCTTAAATTGGCAAGATCCTCTAACTCTAGCATGTGATGCAGAGGTTCAAAAGATTATTCATTTACAGAAGCTAGCTAATCAATTGCCATATTCCTTTGCTGACCCAAAGAGAGTAACAAAATCGTACATACCAGCTTGTAATGCACCAGTACGTATTGATGTTCAGAAGGAACACAATCAATTTGCTACAGAGTATAAGCCACGTTTAAAACGAGGTAGACCATTAGGTTCCAAAGATAAGAACCCTCGGAAATCTAAGAAAGGTGCAAATCAAACCGAGGTTAAGGAAATTACAGACATGGCCGCGGCAAATCCTAAGGTACCAAATGAGGTTTGGGACGCTGAACCTCAAGGTCCTGAAGGTATTGATAATAATGAGATCTCAGTCAATTATATCATGTCTGGAATTCAATGGAACCGTAAGAATGTCGACATTGATGAAGTATTTGCATATAAGGTAGCACTTGAGATAAACGAGGATCATGAACCCACGTCTATATTAGAGTGCACTCAAAGTAAAGATTGGCTAAAGTGGAAAGAAGCCATTGACGTGGAGTTAAACTCTTTAAAGAAGAGGAATGTGTTTGGTCCTATTTTAAGGACACCATTCAATATAAAACCAGTAGGACATAAGTGGGTCTTTGTAAGGAAGAGAAATGAGAGTAATGAAATCGTGAGATATAAGGCACGACTTGTAGCACAAGGATTCTCTCAAAGACCAGGAATAGATTATGAGGAGACATACTCCCCTGTGATGGATGCAACGACTTTTAGATATCTAATAAGTCTGGCTATAAGAGAAAAACTAGATTTGCGGTTAATGGATGTTGTAACTGCATACTTATATGGTCCACTGGATAATGAAATTTATATGAGATTACCAAAGGGTTTTGAGCTTAAAGATAAGAGTGGTTCTCGAGAATAGTACTGCATAAGGCTGAACAAATCCCTTTATGGACTGAAATAAAGTGGTCGAATGTGGTACAATAGATTGAGTGAGTACCTAGCCAAAGAGGGCTATAAGAATGATCCAATCAGTCCATGTATTTTTATAAAGAAGTTTGCAAACAAAGGGTTTGTAATAATAGCAGTGTATGTGGATGATTTAAACATCCTTGGAACCTCTGGTGAAATTGCCCAAACAGTAGAATATCTCAAGAAAGAATTTGAAATGAAAGACCTAGGTAAGACTAAGTTCTGTTTGGGATTGCAGCTTGAGTACATAAATGATGGAATCCTTGTGCATCAAATGGCATATACAGAAAAGGTACTCAAGAGGTTTAATATGGACCAAGCTCACCCATTGACCAGCCCAATGGTTGTGAGGAGTCTTGATTTGGATAAAGATCCATTTGGTCCAAAGAAGGCCGATGAAGAAGTTCTCGGTCCTGAAGTGCCATACCTCTGTGCTATAGGAGCGTTAATGTTCTTGGCTAGCCACACTAGACCGGACATATGTTTTGCCGTGAACCTCCTAGCAAGATTTAGTTCTTGTCCGACTAAAAGGCACTGGAACGGTGTTAAGCATGTTATGCGTTACCTACAAGGGACGACAGATTTTGGTTTATTTTATACTAACTATAACAAGGAAGGTTTAGTTGGTTTTGCTGATGCAGGTTACTTATCGGATCCGCACAACTCAAGGTCCCAGACCGGTTATGTTTTTACTCACGGTGGTACGGCGATATCATGGCGTTCTATGAAGCAAAGCATTGTGGCCACTTCGTCTAACCATGCGGAGATCCTAGCAATTCATGAAGCCGGACGTGAGTGTGTTTGGTTGAGGTCAATGACTCAACATATCAGGACAGATTGTGGCATGATCGACAATAAGGAAGCAACGGTCATATACGAAGACAATGCAGCCTGCATCGCACAGCTCAAGGAAGGATACATCAAGGGAGATCGGACGAAGCACATCCTACCCAAGTTCTTCTTCACACATGAACTACAAAAGGCCGGAGAAGTTCAAGTGGTGCAAGTTCAATCATGTGACAACTCAGCCGATCTTTTCACTAAGGCATTACCGACCACTACATTCAAGAAGCTCATGCACCAGATTGGAATGCGGAGGCTTAAGGACTTTAGGGATGCTTAGAACAGGGGGAGCAATGCGTGCTGTACTCTTTTTCCTTCACCATGGTTTTGTCCCATTGGTTTTCCTGGTAAGGTTTTAATGAGGCAGCACCCCCAAGCGTATTGCACTGATCCCTTAGCATCGGCACGGTTATGTCTTCCAAGGGGGAATGTTGTAAAACACTTGGAGTGGACTTCCATAACCGGTCCGTTATGTGTCTTGATGTGTAAGGCTCATGGCCTATTTACTATTGCCTAGTCGGTTTTAGCCTTTGACATTGCTATATATATTGTAACCTCTATTCGATTCTAAGAATAAGACAAAAGATTTACACCTTCGAATTCTCTAGTTTCATAACAAAAACAAAAAAGAAAAAAAAAAATAAGTCATTTTAATTTAAAGAAAAAAGAATAATAAAAAAACTCCTAAACCCACGTTCATACTCCACGATTTACGATTCGATTCAAATCAATGTCCAAATTTGTGAAACCGTTGTCTTCCACTAAATACGTGATTTAAAACATGGCACAATCTCAAACTGTTTCATCTCCTATTTAACTCTCAATTATCTCTCTCTCTCACTCTTCCTTTCCATCGTTTCTTTTTCCTATAATTTTTTTTTTGGTTAATTCCTTTTTTTTAGAATTCTCAATTGCATCGTAATCTTTTTCCGGTTTTCCATAAGTAGAATTGTATGATCATGGGAAAAAATGCCTTATATGCTATTTGTGCCGGTGGCAACAGAAGTTTAGGCACAAACGGAAGCAAATTTGTTTCAGGCTTGAAGAAGACATGCAAAACACATGCATTTAAACCCCCACCGTGATGTAAGAATTAGATTATTGTTTCACTTACTGTTTCTCCCAAGATGTACATCTAAATTGATTCAACAAAGGTTTTTAATAGGTTTGAGCAAATGTTTGAAGCTTCTGCAGGGAATTGACGACAAAGATAAGCATAGAGCCTCCAGATTTTTGTAGGCAATTAGGAATTTTTTGGATGAGAGGAGGAAAATGTATCAAAACTACGGAAGATGCCGAAAAGGTTTGTACCTATCATCAATAATAATTTTTGTGTTACATATTCTTATGTGAAAATGAAAATGACTAAAGATTCTATTTATTTAATTTTGACATTAGTTTATTCAAATTAATTTTCACTTTCCATCGTGACTCCGGTTCTTTATGAACTTATCATATGTTTTTTGTGTTCAGGACCAAATCATTACGTGGTAGTGAAAGATAGAGCATTGGAACCGGTGGCTAGCAGCAACTCTTTTTTTTAAAGTGTGCTTATTATGTCTAATAACATGACTCACTCAAATGAGACATTTGTGGTAGCATTCTTAATATGTTGTGATCGTGGAGATGTATGAAGCACATTGTCTCTCAATAATGGATGTATGACATATATTTATATTTTTCTCACCTTCCATTTTTTTATTGATTAGGATAATGCTGAAGAAAGATGGAAGAGTGAAAGCTGAACCATGAAACTAAAACCATCATTGTTAAAAAAAAAAAATCGTTTCATCATTTTTTATTGTTTGGATGATTACAAATTTGCATCATCATATTGTTTTTTGTACATAATCTTTGTAAATTTCTTAATTATACTTTAAAAATTATATATGATATTATTACGTAACTGAAACCAATAAAAATTATGTTTTTTAAAAACAAAAACTGTAAAGAATAAAACATTTGACTCAAATCCGTAGTATATATAGAAAATGAAAGATTTTATTAAAAATGGTTTTACTTTAATCAAATATTCCATAAAATTTAAAATTATTTTTATACTATTAAATCTGATCTCATAAGTTTACCCGTGCATAGCACGGGGCTAATACTAGTCTCCATAATAAATCAAAAGGGAAATGATTACACATATTACAAAACTTTCAACTCCTAGTTCTAGATTCTAGTTACACAGATCTAACATGACTACTTTTAGCCAAAACTTTTTCTAGGTAACATACTTAGACGGAACACTAAATAGATATCACTTAAAATAGCATTTTAATCAAACTTAGTCCTAGTCCTTACATGTACGAAACATGTCTAAACGGCTATCTTCAAGTCGAAGCGAATACGCGAGTTTCTTGTACTCTCCCCAAGTAAACGTTTGGTACAACCGTGGTTGATTCATCATAGTAACCAACGCCGGAAGAGGCCCAATCTTCGCTTGAAGCGGTGGTCCAGCAAAGTACGCCGTTGAGAGCCGGCTTTCTTCTCCGGAGGTCAATGCTCTATGCCTTACACTTATAAATCTTCCGTTCGTCATCACCTTAACATTCACACACCAACTAAATAAGTAAATGACTAGAAAGAATATTTAATTATTATGTGACAAAATAAAAACATGCTTGCTGTTTAGTTTAGGTTCGGTTTTCTCGTTTGTTGATTTATAAGTAAAATGGTTATGGTTCAAGTCCATACAAGATAACTGAAATAATTAATTGTATATTAAAGTAATGGTTTTAGTTTTTTCCCATGGCCATAACAATTTCTTTAACCACCACATATAAAAATGATGTAATAAATAAGAAGAAAATGTAATGGAGAAGACTCAAAGAAAAAGAAGACACCGACCTGTAACAAGTCTCCTACATTGACGCAGAAAGCTGAAGGGTCAGGGGAGACAGGAACCCACATGCCATCTGAATTGGACACTTGGAGTCCTCCTACATCGTTAGATCTAAGAACTGTTAATATCTGAGGGTCGGTGTGTTCACCGAAGCCAACTCTGGTCAGTGACACAGATTTATCAGAGAGTGTGGCTCCACCAAAGAATTGATCCGACGGTGGATAATGATTCACCCTTAAAACGGAGTCACTATCGACGGAGCTGATTAACCTACTGAAGGTGTGAGATGGGACACGAAGTCCCTCAGCCGTCAGATCTAAAATCTCACGAGCCAACTGCTTAACTGCTTCTATGTAACAATTCACTGCCGAGCTGTCAAACATATACGTCACACATCAGCACGAGATTCATTATTTTTTGGTTACTTATAGACATATACGAAATATATCCACGTTACCTTAATATTTCTACTTTCAGAAAGAAGTTTTTTTTTTTTTTCAAAGAAAATAATTGAATAGACAAGAATAACCATTATTGAGTTAAGTACGAATACATATCCTGTTGAAATATATGTACGACTACGAACATGTTATTTTAATATCGTTACAGATAATTTCAGATATGGTACTGTGTATATTTTATTTTTAACTAATAGTTTGAATATTATATAAATACTTCATGTCATGTATATCATGTTGATTAGCACTTAGTAGATACACAATTCTTATCCATACACTGTTATTGAGACAGGCTAAGACCCAGAGCTAAGACTATTACATTTTTTAGTTTATTAACTCTGTTACTTTTGGTTTCTCCAGACTTCTAGTTCTGGTTTAAAAGCCTCCCAAAATATATGAAATACATACCTAACTAATTAAAATAAATAAAAGTGGACTGTTTGTTTATAGTATCAAAAATCAATGCTGGCATGAGGTAACTGTCCTCTTTCGCATAGATGTAGACCTACAAGGATTTTTTGTTTTGTTTTTTGTTGTGTGTGCACAACAAGATGTAGACCTACAAGTTAACAGTTAAACTATATCCCTACAATAAATATATATAAGCACGCATTAAAAATGAATTAACATAATTACATAAACATGCATTTTGCCTACATTTGTTTTATCATAAAAATCATGTGCATTTATCACATTAATATTTTTCAAAGATTCTTAGATATACTACTATACTAACTTTTGAATGTATCCAGCTATACATGCAATTACATATTGACATGAAAATGCAACTATATTGTTTCATTAGAATACTAGTCGTTAGGTGTACATGAGATCAAACTCGAACCGTATATACCTACAAGTATAGATATTATATACGTATACCTGAAGGAGAGCTGAGAGCGAAAGGCAGGGTCGTTAGTGTGAAGAAGCAAATACTCGACCTCACCAGTGTCCCCATTAAGCCCGATGTCCCTAAATCCATACCGGAAAGGCTGGTTAACCGGTCGGACCGATTTCTTCTCGTGAGCCGGCTTAGCGAAGAAGTTTATAGACTCTTGCTCCATCCTTGAGATGATAGTTTGGTCTACACCGTGGTTGACCACTTTGAAGAAGCCGAGAGTCTCACAGGCTTTGACTATTTGCATCGACACTCGTGATCTCTCCTGCGACATGTCTATTATTGGTATGTTTTGATCTACGGCCACGATTTTCTGGGACCCTTTCACCATTTTTAGAGAGAAAAAGAGATAGAGAGAGAGAGAGTGTATGAGAGAAGATGATAAGGAAGAGTTTAGTGTATGTATGTGTAGATATATTTATATTCACACATGAGAAAGAGAGAGAGAGAATTTTTTGGCGAACCAAAATTCACGTGCATGTATTAGGCACCAACGGGTTATATATACTACTTTCTCATGGAATCTTATAAATTTATAAGGAATAAGGTCTAAGGTAGATAGTTAAAGGAAAAGAGAAAAATGCTGATGCTTTGTTCCGATACTAAGACTTAAATAAGATTTTGCTTCTTTTTTTTTTTTTACTGATCTTTTGAATTTGGTTGCTTTTTTTTTTTTCATGTACAAATTATTTCACTACTGCTGATGATGACTTTTTTAGCCATTTAGCTACAACTTTACAGAACAAAATTTACCTTTCTTTTGTTGTTAGAGAGGAAACCTTCATCTGTTATTTAGTTGAATCCTTTTTATTTGCATGTGTATGTATATATATTTATATATTAGACTTATTCAAATACATTTAAAGACTTATCTCATATGTTATGCTCAATATGAACCCCTAAATTTACATCTAACTTAATACTCGAGATCGTATATTAGAACATTCTAGTAAGTAGTAAATATTGTTTTCTTCTCACCTAACATGTTAATATTTTTCCCACACCTTTTCATGTAGAATGGATACTATTCTCCAAAATATTCGTCGTAAACCTCTTTCACATATATTAATTTGTATTCCTCGGGATATTCAGTTGATCGAAGACTTCTTGGCTAAAGTAGAACCCACAAATTCCCAATTTGCAAAAAGAAGTTTGACTTCTTTACTATTTCAATATCCATAATACATTTTTATAGTTTTCTTTTCGGAATCATACTTTCCTCTAGTTAAATTATAACAGACGACAACCTATGTCAGATAATATAATAAACGACCGGCCGGCCGATATAATATTATTCCCAACAAAATCCTTGAATGATTTACAACTCAAAAAAGTAGATATTGGCGCCTTGGCGGTAATATCTTATGACAATGTTATATTCGATTATGAATCATTTTATATTCCGTGGGTTTCTTGAAACTGCAAAGATATTGGTGATTCTTTATATAACCAAGATTTTATAAAAGAAAGTCAAATGCAAACTAGATAAAAATAATACGATGGGTTTGAATGTGGTCGGATGAAGTTAATGGAAACCAGTGGTACATTCCTATATATGGATCGAATATGTGGTGTTTTTTTTTATATTAGACAAATTTATTGACCACCAACTGCTACATTTATATACATTGGGTTCAGCTTTGTAGCCAGACTTTTATAGATAGCTTAGCTTCATTGACTCGTATTATATTAATTTCAAAGTATAGTCCATTTATAATTGTTCGGATGGAATGGAAGTAGTGGATTTAAAGATGAGATCGGCATGGAACCTATGTGATCGGTATGAGGTAAATGCATTATAAAAAATAAATATAGAAATGACTAAAAATGGAAGAAAAATAAAATAAAACAACAAGAAAAATATATTAACATTTCTCTGTTACATATATTTTATTTAGTTATCTCCTTTATCAAAAATATCTTTTAGTTATCGATTGCTATATATTTAATATTCCACTGTCAGAATCCAAGCTTTCACATACCACCCCTAAGGGCCTACATGTTCAAGCTCTTTTTAATGATCGTTTTCTCCAAAATTTATATTTTTCCTCAAGAACAGATACTTTGGTTTTGTTCATATTCTAATGTTAAAAGAAGAAAAAATCAATAATAGAATTGTTTAATTATTATATGGTAGGAAGATATATAGCATTATAGAATTTAGGTTTGTGGAACTTTAAGAAGAACAAAGTATAAACTCACTTTATTAGCTTAAAAACTGACTCAAAACTTAAGTTCTCAAGTTCTCAAAACATTACAATTTTTGTGCCATGACTAGACACCTTTATTTGTATGAAACACCAATCCTAATCCTAATAGGGAGCACTTATGTTTAGATAACTCCTAAACATAATAGATCATTATCTCTTGAACTATGACTCGGTTTAGTATTAGGCTTACTTTCAACTTAAGTTATTATGTGAACAAGCATAATATCGAAATAACTGAATAATTGTAAAAAAAATAAACTGGATAAAGATTTTATAAAATAATGATAAAATAACTGAAATATTAGTTAAATTAATCACCTTTTTTTGAAATTAATTAGATCTTTATTACGTTAGTGGTATATAACGAAATCTCTTTTCATTGATAAATATTTTGAATGATAAATAAATATCGGAATCATACAATAAATATTTTAAATTTTATAGTATTATTAAGAATAAATATTGCTTCAAATATATTCCAGTTTAGCTGGTAATTGTATCTTCTATTCATTAAAAACTGCAAAATATCATGTTTGGATCTGAACTTTAAAGCTTACCCTTCACTACATTTAGCATATAGACAAATTGTAGTAGATTCTGCGAAAATACATCCTGTAATCCTTTTAATGCACCCAAACATCCTATAATCCTGTGACCATTAAATGCACGAGTTCAAATTCTCGCAAAAACCCATCCAATTAAACGACCTTTTTTGTTACCATTAAATGTACAAGTTCAAATTCTATGAATGTATGTATATTGAATGTGTTGTAACTTGAATGTCATAGGACTGTGTCAGTTGATTCATTATAAACTTTCTGGAACATTTATTCTCATTTTTGCAAAATGTAAGAAATAATTATAATTATTTTGAGGAGGAGCACCTAAGAATCCATATATACTATAAATGGGAAATGCTTATAAATAAAGTATGAAACGTTGAGAGTCTAAATCTGATTCTGCAGGAGAGGTGAAGAGGTTAGATGTTAAAATCACAATTACACTTCACTTTCCCTACAATTATTCGATTCACTCTCACGTCAAATCCACATATTATTTGTAGAAAAACATATATATATATATATATATATATATATGTAACTTTTCATACCAAAAAAAAAGAGAGAACATATAGACACGTTACACGTAGCAGTTGCACATGGAGTTACGTTGCCATATTTTATTTGTAGTAAAAAAATGAGATTTTGATTTTGACCAGTCAAGGAAACTGAATAGTTGAGTGTATCATAACTGTAAACAACTACTACATGGTTTTTTAAAAGGTGCCTTATTGCATATAACTAAAACATATTGCAAACTAACACACATAACTATAAGTTGCAATTTTACTACAAAGAAAGTAATTACTCATAATGTGGTTAATGAAGACAAAAGATAACGGCTCTGACTGGTAACATGTATTACTATTGATTTATGTTGAGTTATAGACTTAACTCAAATTTTATTCAAAAATGTTACCAATCACTAACAAAACTAAATTTTTTGAAGTTAAGTTTGAATAATCATGTGTTATGGTTGATGTACAAGTTTGAAGTATATCCTTCGTAAAATTGTTAACTCAAAAAATTATTCAACATCATTGAAATTTTCATGAGTTAAGATGTGGTAAGTTGATTTATCTATTTTTTTTAATTAAAAAAAAACGAAAATTCAGTTATATAATACAAAAAAATTATTCTTTTTGTTTTTATTTAATTCATATATCAATAAAAATAATTTTTACTGTTTACTTTTATTTGATAACTTTTTAATTAGTTATTTTATTTCTCCTAATTATTATTTTTTATTATCATTTGAAATGAAAATAGGCATAGACCTAAATATGATAAGATTGTAAATATTATGGCATGCATGTAGTTAATTTTTTAATTTGCAATGTAAAAAAGAAGTTTAATTAACTTTTTGTATATTAAAATTATTTTATTATTTAAATATTTTATTTATTTTATTTTTTATAATTTTGTGAAATATATTCACTAATATTTTTAATAATTATAATCAAATAATACATACTGCAACATCTACCACAAAAATGTCACCAGTAAATAATTTTGATAAAATTGATAAATCAGATTTTTACAACGATCTATTACATCAAACTGGTGTTTTTACCACATAATTTTTACTGTAACTTACATTGAATTTTAATATTTTCTGCAACTCAATTTCAATAAATCATGTTACCAGTCAGAGCCAACAATAGTTCAAATTTTCACTGAAATTAAAAAGCGGTTAAATGATTACAAGCAATTGAATGTTAAATTTGTTTTCTTTTAAAAAATCTTCCGTTTGTTTGATTGGTACAACTACTTCTAATCAAGTATCAAAGCCATTATAATGTATGTAGGGTTTTTCTATACAATAAATTAAACAGGGAGTTGAAATAGTATTTACTTTTGCCACAGTATATAATCAATCAATCATATAGCATAAGTTACAATAATAATAAAAATTAACAATTAAATGGTGATGAATTTTCTCTTTAAAATATACACATTAATATATAAAATATTGCCTACCTACCTAGAAGCGATACATATTAGTAAGATTTAATAATGAAGATATCCACCTTTTTCAAAAAAATATATTAGAATTACGACACAACATGAAACGTTATATAATGAAGCTGATAGAGTCAACCACTAAATGAAATAAAATAAAAAGAATATCGAGTGTCGAACCAGAAATATCGAGAAGAATACTAATATAGCTATCCAATCTAATTATAAGCACGTTGGTGACTCCTTCCATTTACGTTCTTCACAAAGAAAGATGATGATTGATTAACATTAATAGTAAACCAATCGCACAACCATTTGCATTTTTCTAAGACATCAAGCTAATATTATGTTTCTAAAATCACAACCATTTGAATTTTGCAATCATCATTTTAATGTTTGAAACAGATATTATTAAATTTAATTATTAGCAGATATTTAATGTTGAATGATGGGTGATGTGATATCATCATATCCGGCCCGCCCCTCTCATCAAGATGGAGAATAGTGCATCGTACCCTTTATGTTTCTTGGAAAGTCATGGATCTTGGGGTTAGTTGCTTCTAGTTGTTCCTTCATCTGGATCGTCAAGATGTGGTAGAAGAGGAACTGTCGAGGAAGATGCACCATATCCATATGTGTCCCAAATGGAGCCAAAATTGTATATTATACGACCTTTGTTGCAAAGATCGGATTAAAAAACAATAATTATTGGTGTATATATGGGCCGACAGTCCAATATTGGGCTTTGTTTATGTTGGTGATTATAAATCCTAATATGTTGTAAACCCACCCTAAAACCTAGCGTTATATAAACTTTTGTATTATTGATTAAGAAAGACAACACAATAATAAAGAGTTTTTCCCTAAACTCTTCTCTAGCTTCTATATGGTATTAGAGTAGATTGTTTCTTGGGTCACTCTATAGATGTTGTTCCCACATATGTCCACGCTTCAGATGGATGGTCATGCCTGAGCGTGAGGGGGATGTTAGTGTAAAATATCCTACATCGGAAAGATGTGAAAGGATTAACTAATATATAAAAGGTTAGTGTCTCTCCACTTATTGCCAATTGGTTTTGAGTTGGAAGCCCACAGTAAAATCCGAATTTAATATGGTATCAGAGCAGGTTGTTTCTTTGGCCACCTCGTGGATGTTGTTCTTACATATGTCTACGCTTCAAATGGTCATGTGTAAAATATCCCATATTGGAAAGATGTGAAAGGATTAACTAATATATAAAGGGTTAGGGTATCTCCACTCATTGTCAATTGGTTTTGAGTTGCAAACCCACATTAAAGCCCGAATTTAATAATAATAAAAGCGTAGGTTAATAGAAAAATCTAGTTTCACCTTTGGATATGAAATAGAAAATGATTGAATTATTACAATTTATCAATAAATCATTTCTTAAATGTGTAAAATTAGATATTCGTTAATCGTGATCTTAGGACTTTGGAAAGTTTACTTCAAAATTTTTAATGTACTTTAGCACATAGTTACCATGTTTTTCTGGAGATACTTGAAGAAGCTTTCGTTCTTCCATTCTTATTCTGCTCCATGAGAAGCACGTTTCTAACCATTTATCTCGTTGGAAAATTTAAGCCTATAGCTATACCCACGAGCTTGTCTCTTTTCAACTTACTCGTCTTGCATGTGTTTTATCTATAAAGTAAAGCTATTGAATTGAACATAAAACAAACTCTACTTACATTTTCAAAGACACAGTGAACTCAGTCGAAGTAGTCAAAACTAGAAGCGTCTCATCTCAAAACTGAAAATACAATACAATGCAACGTCGTCTTTTCATATCAAACATAACTGATGTTTTTTTTTTTTGGACCACTCTATCATAGTTTTCTCTATTTCTTTTATTCGGTTATAGTGATTTCGAAACATAAAGAAATAAAAGTTTACTAGCCCTTGATGATTTGTGCAACTATCTTATATATGTACAAAGTGATAAACAGGTCCCTTTCAGCCCACAAAGTGATAAACAATAAAACAAGTTTATGTCAGCCCATTTAATAAAATTTGTAGACCATTCCACCCAGCCGAAGTCCTTGTGAACAAATCGTTTTCCTAACAAACAAAGATTATTCAAACGTACGTGAACTGTATTTTTGCGAAAACAAAAAAAAAGAAGAAGAAGAGAGAACATACATTGCATGAACAGAGATTTTAACGGCCAATGAAATTATAATGAAGCACGCAAAGAAACCCAGATTTTTTCTATACGAGAAATTCTTGGCATCAGATAAAGATTTGTTCGAAACACAGGGATAATTATCTAAAATACTGAGAGTTTTATAAGTTTTAGATTGACTTTATTTTATCTGTTAATATGATTTTAACATTCTTTTTTAATCAGGAGTTAAATGCATATTAGATAAGATATATACTTTCTTGTATATCTGATAAATTATAACTATAAGATATATTGTATCGTGTATAACAGAGGTGTCATAACTCATACGTTAACCTTGAATTGTTCAACCTAACCCTTATCAAATAAACTCAAAAAGACAGGCTTCTCTGTTTGTTTATCATAGTATAGGAGATGTATCCTACATAAATGATAACTCAAACTTAGTAAGTTCATTGAATCAATTAGAAAAAAAAACGTACGTGTGTGATTAGTTTATAACATTTATCGTTTGGTTATTTAGTAGATACTAAAAAACAAAGAATATTCAATTCAACCTAACACTTCTCAAATAAACTCAAAAAGACAAAAAGACTTTTCCGTTCATTTCTCATAAATCCAAAGATGTGTCCTCCTAAGAATAGTAACTGAAATCGTCAAATATCCACGTGGAACTCATCTACCAGTTACAAAGCCACGTGGCATTATCCACGAAATCCTTTCCGGCAAAGAGGGGAGACTTCTTTTGCTCACTCAAGTCCTAAAACCCTATAAATAAATTACATTCAAACCCAAAACAAAATCAGATCATTAAAGAACCAAACCAAAAGAAAGGAACAAAAGCCAAAACACTGTTAGACATGGCAGTCACCAAAGAGAGAAGAAGCTTGTTGGTTTCAATGGTGATGGTGTTGTTCTTCCTCTTCAACGTTCAACTTCTTCAAGTCATGAGTTGTCCCAATGATCAGGGCAATCAGGCGACCAGCTGTACCGATCAGGACAGGAAACTATTGGAGTTTCCATTGAATTTGGAGTACCTTGAAGCTGAGTTTTTCTTGTTCGGAGCGTTAGGGTTTGGTCTTGATACAGTCGCACCAAACTTAACAACGGGAGGGCCAAGTCCTCTTGGAGCTCAGAAAGCTAATCTTGATCCTTTGACAAGAGATGTTGTTTTGCAGTTTGCTTGGCAAGAGGTTGGCCACTTGAGGTAAAGCGTTTCTTTTTAAGTCATATATATAGTGCTTTATAGTTTATAATTGTGATTATATCATCTGTATAGGAGTTATGGGTTAATTAGTGTTTAAATATTAAAAAACACTATTTGTTTTCATTATAGCTATGTAGTTACACTAGGAATATTTTTTTTTAATTTCTGGCTTGGTGAAGTAATTTTTCTACCCAAGACAAAATGTCTTCAATCATATATTCATTATAACTGAAAGACGTGTAGGATATTTGTTACATTTGTACATCGTAAAAATTAAACTCTCAAGAATCCATCCAAAATTAAAATTAAATGATTGGTTCGGTGTATATATTTAATTAGACAATATTTTCTAGCCTTGTACATATCATATGCATAAAATATATATGAAAAAAAACGAATGCGTCGTTTCTTATAAATCGCTATATATGGGTATTAATTTACCACTTAACGAGTAAAATGTCATAGCTTTGAGATTCTTTAATTATATTTTTTTTAAAATGTAATTCGCATTAACATGATCTTTATAAAAAAAATGACAGGGCAATCAAGAAAACGGTGAAAGGGTTTGCAAGGCCACAACTTGATTTGAGTAAAAAAGCATTTGCGAAAGTGATGGATAAAGCATTTGGAGTAAAATTTGTGCCACCATTCAATCCTTATGCCAATTCTTATAATTACCTCATTGCTTCGTATTTGGTCCCTTATGTTGGTCTCACTGGATACGTTGGCGCTAACCCTAAACTGCAATGTCCAGCCTCAAGAAAGGTAACATATCCAACATATTCCTTAGATTCGGTATATTGGTCTCTTCTTATAACCACATATTAAGGTTTTATATACTTATATATATGTATATATCTTAAATCTCATATTAAAATAAAAGAGTCTAATTAAGCTTTATTGAAATCATGAATTACTTTTCATCCACGATCAATGGGTTAAGATGATATTTCATTGCATATCATAAATATAATAAAACACACACTCTTTACGAGTTATATCTAAAACTTCACCTAATTGAAAAGAATGTTAGGAATTAAAAAGAACGTTAGATATATTTCAAAATGTTAAATTGAAAAGAAAAGTAATTTAAAACAAGGTTTACGAGAGAGAGAGAGATGAGTTTGTTCTCTATTGTTTTTTTATATAAAAAATATTTGCATTATATATGTTACACTTATGCAAACACTATTTTCAGTTAGTAGCAGGACTTTTGGGAGTAGAATCGGGTCAAGACGCAGTGATAAGAACGATGTTATATGCTCGAGCAGCACATGTTGTATATCCTTACGGTATCACGGTTGCGGCTTTCACGGATAAGATCTCGGATTTCAGGAACAAACTGGGAAAAGCGGGAGTGAAAGATGAGGGTTTGGTCGTACCTAAAGCCATGGGTGCTGAAGGACAAGTGGTTGGGAATGTTTTGGTCGGTAATGAGTTGTCTCTTTCGTATGATAGAACACCTGAGGAGATCCTCCGGATTGTGTATGGAAGTGGAAATGAAAGTGTTCCCGGTGGATTTTACCCTAAAGGAGCTGATGGGGAAATTGCTAAGTCATATTTGGTTACTACTGGGAGTACCGAGGTCTAGTTTCAGTTGGAGTTTAATTTTCTTTGTAGTTCTTAGGTTTTTGGTTATATGTAGGAGACTAAACATAATAATCATCGTGTTATTAATAAATGTTGTGAGAGCGAAATTTTCATAATCGAAAAAAGTTCAAAAATGTATGAAAATTATTTTTTTAGTGTTTTTAAACTTCATTAATTATGACAGAATATTAGTACTTTGGCAATACATAATCACCATATGGACACAATCTAGTAACTAATTAAGAGGATTTTATGGAGTTAATGGTTATTTGAAGTGAATTCGTTGAACAATCATATACTCCCTCTGTATCATAATAGATGATTTTCTAGAAAAAAATTTTGTATCACAAAGATTGATTTTCTGTAATTTTTTACTAATTAATGCTAAGAAATTGTAATTTTCAAAAATTATTAATTAAGAATTTAAGTTTTGATGAATTACTATTAGTAGATAGTTATAAAAATATATTTTATAAATAAAAAATATATTTATAGCTAAACATTCAATGTTTTTTTTAATTTGTGTAAAACTCCTAGAAAATCATCTACTCTCTCTGTCCCACAAAGATTGATGTTTTTTTTCCCACAAAGATTGATGTTTTGTAAACTTCAAGAAGTAATCATTGAAAATATTTAAAATTTTGAATTGTTATTGGTTTAAAATTAAATAATATCTCTTTAGTCAAAGAAAAAAATATATTTAAACTCAATAATCATTATTTTTTTAAAATGTGTAAAAGATTCTAAATATCAGTTTTTTAGAGACAGAGGGAATATTGTGATACAGATGGAGTACATAAAAGTAAACTTATGTTCTCTCCTTGTTGGTTGTTTAGCATTAAATTGGTTTCTAAATTAGTTGTCTCTCTTAAATGTATGATTTGCTCGAGATTGCTGTATAAAGAAGTCCTTTTAATTAGTCCACGCTCTTAAATTAGTTTCAAAATTAATTGTCTCTCATAGATGTATGATTTGCTCGACGATTGCTCCATAGAATCTTATTAATTAGTCAACGCTCTTTCTTACGATTGTTCCATAGAATCCTCTTAATTAGTCCACGCCCACTCTTAATTTTATTCCTTAATTGCTCTATAGAGAGACAAGGCAATACTTTTCGATCAGCGTATCACCGTGCGTGCCAGCACCACCAAAGGAATCAATAAAAACTCAATATATTTTAGTGGCTATCGTTCTGATCATCACCGTAACTCATTAAATTCAAAAACAAAATTTCTCCTCACAATTGTCTCAGAGAAAATACTCCACGATTTACTTCCTAAAACGTCATTGACCCTCTTTATTACAAAAACGTTATTCATTATATTCAAAAATCAGTACTACCAAAATTTATTGACACCCATTTATTAATTCATATGTTACTGCTATATTCATAAAATTAGTAATCAGCTCTTTCTATATATATGGTCAATGTTTCCATATTTCATTCTAAACACCTTCCAACTCTCCTAACCTCCATTAACTAATATGAATATAATTCAATTGAAGGACCTTCAACTTGGGCGTCTGCTTCAAACTGTGTGTGGTCGGCTTCTCCATAAATGGCACAAAAGTTTTCCATCAAAATTGTAAAATTATCAGCTTTATACTTATTTACCTGCTTCCATCATCCTTATTCTTATTACTAACAAAATATATATATATATTACAGTCTATCTTAATTTAAGTTTCTATACTCTAACTGTGACAACCCGTCCCGTGGACCCCACTAGCCTACCGATAGCTTGCCCCCATAGGCCCCAAGCTGGCCCTGCAAGACATCGATCCTAACCTCTCACCGTGGAAAGGAACTCACATCCAAATCCACCAGTAGGTTATTGGTGCGCCAGACGTTCCTCGAACACTGGTCCCCACCCTTTAACAACCTTCCCACAGGACAAGCTGTCACCAATTGATCTGCACGGTGAGGAGTTAGGATCGATGCCCTGTAGGACCAGCTTGGGGCCTATGGGGGCAAGCTAGTGGTGGCTAGTGGGGTCCACGGGACGAGTTGTCATACCAACACCGTGTTTACCGCTTCAAAGATGATCTTCAAGAGGGGACTGTCTACAATATATCTGAATTTCAAGTGGATACTAGCTACCCACAATACAAACTTACAGATCATTTCTACATTATTAAATTTTTGGATGGCACTTGCTGGAACTAATCAACATTTACCTGGTAGTGTTTCCTTAATATTTTTTTTATCATCATGTTTATCTGCTCACAAATTTATATGCTCATCCCCTTAACATGTAAATATTCACCTACAAGATGTTGTTGGGGAACTAACAAAGATTCAAGAGAGCAGATTAGATGACACATTCTGAGAAGAAAAAATTACTTTATATTTGCATCTAGCTGAGTAAGTTTTTGATTCATCTCATCTACCTTTTGTAAGTTTCCCCCACCTACTACGTTTCAATTTATCCAAATATATGTAGTGGTAACAATGTTCGCATCATGGTATAGGATGGTTGTGCAGTTGAATTCCGGAAGTTATATGCTTCTATTGTCGGTAAATCAACAATTCTAATAATCACAGCTGTCAACCCAAAGTCCTATGGAGGTAAACAATCTAAATTTCCCCAAATATTTACCTCCCCACACTTCGCATTCCCACAATTTGTTTGTTGTTTATTTTTCAACTGCAAAGTTTAATCTCCCTATCCACATGTTTGCCTAATAATGCAAGCAACCTGTCATTGAGCACAACATATTCAACGCGTTTTTACAGAGGAGATGAGTATGAAGCAATCAAAGTTTTTTCAAAAAGGTACATCTTCCACACCTAAAATTACAACATTCTAATTATTTTTCTTTTCTTTGTTTGAGAATATATCCCTCTCAATTTACAGCTCCTTAATTTCCGATAGGGTACCACCTGTTATTAATAGAGCCAAAACTCCTTAAAAAAATGCAACAAGTACCATTACAGAGGCTCGCAAATTTGTCTCCACCTCAACTGAATAGGTCAATTTGATATTCTAATTCTGCTATTTCCATTCCTATACTCATTTCCATGACCCATGAATTCTATTATAAATGTAGTAGAAAGAGTTCAAATGCACATCTTTCATTGTAGAGATCGTGGTTGAACGTGGGTGGAAATACATTGCATGTGGCAAGTGTGGGTTAAAGCTTTTCGAATCTGGATCTTCCCTAATTTGCAAACGCTGCTCTGGTGAGCCTATTAGTATTGTCAAGTATCGGGTGGAACTCACTACAAGAAAATAGAGTCATAGCTACGCTAAAATTTGTTGCAATAATTCCATATTTTGTTGCAAATTTGAAAATGCAATAAAATTGAGACACATTTTCTATTGTGGCTATATGAGCGTTGCAAATTGGTATTTGTTGCACATATATTGCAAAATTTGCAATAAATAGACTCCTTGCTATGTTGTCGTATTAATGCAACATTATTTTTGTAGTAAATTTGTCGTATAATTGTAATGTATGTTTGCAACTTCCATTTGTTACAAATTATTGCCACAGAAAAAATATAGCAAATATTATTACAAATTTGCAACGAAGTAATATATTGCTATATGTGTTGTATTAATGCAACAATATTTATGCAGCAAATTAGTGGTATAATCACGACGGTCTAATGCAACTATACATTGTCGTAAATAAATGCTACGTAAAATATAAAGCAAAAAATATTGCAAATTTGTACTAATTATTTTTAAATATACGCTCGTCGCATATATTTTTTGACGATGCTCACAACTAAAAATGTTGCAAAAATATTGCCACTGCAATTTTTATTTCGTTGCATTATTAGTCATAAATGTCATTGCTTAATTCCACTTAATTTTGCAACATTAATATGAATCACAGTATTTTTCTATATTTTTGTTGGACACATGATTTGTTAAATTATAATTTTTTATTTAAAACTTTTTTTTATTAAATATATTATGATAGGGAAAAACAATGAAAGAAATAACGAACTTTATTAAATAATAAAATATTAAAATATTCCAAAATGCAAAAATTAAAAATAATAGAAAAAACCAACCATAAATAAAAACTAAGTTCAGAATAAAAACCTAAAAAGCATAACTAAAAAGCATAACTAAAACAAGTAAATGAAACTTATTTGTTCAAACCATTAGAGGATTGACGGGAGAACAACATGTCAAACATTTTCTCTAATCCTTCAAGCTTAATGAGCCTCTCTCTGATTTCTGCATTCTCTTTGTAAAGCTCTTCCAACTTTTGTTTGATAGTCTCATCATTTTCCACATTCTTTTCAAAGGTGGCTGCCACTCCACCGTTGACTGAGAGTTCATTGAGAAGAGCTCCTAGTCCAAACACACGACCGTTTGTTGCCTCCACAATCTATAATATATGGTAAAAACATTTATGAGACAAAAAATTTATGATAAATACTTGGAAATCAATAGAAGTTTTGAAAATTTATGTTTACCTTTAAATATATTTCATTCTTCTTTTCCTGAGTTAGCTCCTCTATTGCTGTTACAGGGATATCATCAAGAAGAATATAATCAGCTATATTCTTCTCAAATCCCTCACTGATCTGCTTTGCCTTCTCATCGACAAATGATCCATCTGATTTCTTGTGTGTCTCTCGAAGAACATCTATGTATGATGCATCTCCATTCTTTTCTTTCTACAAAATATCAACAAAAAATATTATAGTAAAATGTTAAAAAAATAATTCTTGAATAATAATATTGCTTACCAAAATGTCTGCAACTTTGGCATATGAGCGTGAGCCTGCTCGATGCTTGTGAGGTCCCAAACCATTTCGGTCAGACATCCGGCTCTTAGAAGCTTTTTTACTTCTCTCCTTAGCTTTTTCTGTTCTCCAATAGTCTACAAGAGCTTTGTATTGATCATCAAGGATCCAATATGGTTGTTGACCCCTTTCTTTAACTCGGCTAATCACATCAATTAGCTTAGTTGCAGCATATTTGTGAAACATTGTAAGCACCTCATGTTCAATGATGGGATTCCAATTGAATTTTCTCTGAAAAAAAAATATTAAAAATATGTATTATATAAAAGTGGAGTTTTATAACAATTTCTAGAAAGGAAAATTGAAAAACAAAAATTACCCTAAATGTGTTAAACCATCGCTCCTTAACAGCTATCGGTGTTGTTGAGTAGTTTCGATACGGACCAGGAAAATCAGATCGAATTATTTTTCTTATCTCAGTGGTGATTAGAGAATCACGTTTAAACCTACAAATGAAACAAAAATAGTTACAGAAATGATAGTAACCAAAAAAATTCAAAGAAATTGTTATTTTTTCTTACCACAAGGCTCCATTCAATCTGGATGGATTAAGAACACCTAAAACAAGAGCACCTCTTTGAACTTGAGCTTCATTTTCCATAGGATTCATCTAAATATATTTATTAGAAATAATAAATTAATTAATACTAAAACAAAACTTACACTTACAGAACAAAAAAAAAAGTTAATCAAACCAAAAGCTAATTATTTAAAAACGAAACATAGAACTATCACTCAAATTAAAAAAAATGGCTGGAGAAAATGAAAACAGAATCAAACTAGTTTCTTCCACACATGCAACAAAACATCTATCAATGGAGAATGTAATAGTTAATCAGATGTTATACTACTTCACACAAAAGCTAATAGCTAATAAAATATTATACAAAAAATATAATAGATCAATGGAGAAGTGTGTTTACTTTGGAGAAGAAGCGATGATTGCTAATGTGTTGTGTTTTGGTAAACTACATCCTTAACTGTATATATAAGCAGAGAATAAAATAAAATCTTTGATACTGAATAATAGTGGATTTATCCAAATCTTTCAAGTATTATTGAAAATATAAGAGGTGACAAGCGGGAAGAGGCTGAAAATACTTAAAACTAATAAACCTGTTTCATTGAACGTAAAATATGGGAGTTGGGTAATCATCCAAATTTTTTAGATGTGTTGAAATATGAAAAAAAATGGAAGCGGCAAACGGTGGCGGGGAACAATCGAGGACAAATATTGCTATGATATGGAGATCCTTGTTTTGATATTTCCCTAGATTTTAGTCTTCTATCAAAACATACTACTCTATAAAATACTCTAACGATTTCTTTGGTTTTTTCTTATCCATTTCTAAATCAAAATGAAGCAAGAAGAAAACATGAAGAACAAATTAAAAAATAAAGAAGAAAGTGAATACTCAAGGGATGTTTACATGATAAAATCATATGTTGCCCACAAGTTGGATTTAAACAAGTCACATGATGAACAAGATGAAGAAGAGTTTGATCTCAACAAGGAAACTGGGAGAGCTTTGGTATTGGATATGTTGATAATTTATTTACCCATGCTTTATTAGCTTTTGTATTTTTTCAAGTTTCTCTTTGGTTATTTATTTAGTTTTCTTCTATTTCTCAATGTAAGACATGTTCGAAAGTTTTTTGGTTCTTCTAGAACTAAGACATGTTCGAAATTTTTCTCTTATGCATCAAGCTAGTTTCTATTTGGTTATTTATTTAGTTTTCTTCTATTTCTAATAAAAGATGGAAGTCATGAGAAGAAACGTGTAAGTCATAGCATATGCTTCTCCGCTTATTAGATCACCCAAAGACACTATATGAGATTATCACAACACAAGTAAAATCTGGTCATGGCCTATTATTAGTATTTTGTTTTGTTGTTTGATAAAATAAGATATATTTACCTTGCCACATTCAAATCCATCATCAAACTAATGATCTAAAATTCCTAGCATGAAAAAAGTTGTTGTGTTTCTTCAATCTTCTAGGAAACTAAATGAGCATTCAATTTATTGTATAGATGTTTCCATCTTTTCTTTTTCTGAATTGACATAGTCTAATCAAGAGCAAATCGAGCAACCAATTAATCTTTTCTTAAACTCACGTAAATCAATGAATTTTCATCTCTCCCAGTTCCTCTATACCAGTTCTTCTACTTTGAAACTCAATGAAATCAATCATAATTTCTCCTATTGATCAATTCTGAAAAATCTATCAACTAAAAGGATCGATGCTTTAAACAATGAGATTTCAACATCCCGTATCAAACTATCACGATTCTCCATCTAAATTTCCGATAACCTAATGGCGAATATATCCGATCATGTTCCAAGTTAGAATTGATACCTGAGTTGGTGGATTCGATGAGTTAGGATGCTCATCTCGATCCGTTACACAGATCATCGATTTAGATATGCTTCTCCACCTCTGAGCTTGGATCGGAAAAGAGATCGGAACTCCACAGCGACGAGAAACTAAGAACTCGTAAATAGAAGAGATCAGAAGTATAATCAGAACCTTTTTTGTTTGTCGGCGTGTAATAGGAAACTTAGAGCATTCCCATCGGTTATACCGATGGGATCAGTTTTTTTTTTAATAATGAAAAGTAATAAAAATAAAATTTTAATCATTTAGTTACAGAGACCTGTGTCTCTGCGAAGAGAAAATAAGACACAAACGATAGAAGAGATAGGGAGAAGAATGATTTTTCATAAGTCGATTCACAACCCATCCGTTTCCAGTTAAAAATGATCTCTTCAATTTTGGGTATTAATCGATTGATTTCGGAGGAGAAGACGGTGAAGCCACCTCAGGAGCAGGTCTCTGTCTGGTCATCTGCTTCTGCCGCTGTCAAAGTCGTGACTTCCACACCACCTGGATTGTCCGAAACCTCTATCAGTGATTCAGACGACGATGAGGTAACCTCAGTAATATATATTTCAATTAGGAGTCGCTAGGTAGTTCTGAAATCAATCTTATTGTTTGTGTTGTTTGGTTCTGCTCTTGTTAGTATTGTTTGGTTCTGTTCTTGTTTTGTTTTTCTCATGTGTGGTTTGCTTCTCATTTGCAGGTTAACGTTAAGTCGGTTTCTTGTAATGCATATAACACCTCAAAAAAAAAACTGTGAAGACAAAAGATGAATATCCATAAAGCAAAAACTAAAAGTAGTTCTCTTGTTTAACGACTAAAAAAAATAATTAAATTAAAAAATCAGTCTGAATCGTCATCTGTTGTATCAGAATCATGGGATACGTCACCTGGATCTGAGTCTAGTTCTTCATCAAAAACATCATCAAGGGTAACAAATTGTCCTTGCTGATCAGCTAAACCATCAACCGTTAAAAACGGATCAGCCTCAACTAACGTACAATCATTTTCATATTGCAAAGGGCTCGGATCCACCTCTTCACTGGATATGATCTTCCCTCTTGGTTGTATCTTTATTGCAGCATACCAATCCCCCTTCTTTTTACTTAGACAAGGATATGATACAAAACATACCTGGTCTGCTTGGCTAGCAAGAATAAAAGAATCATACTTTCCATATCGACTAGCACGATTAACATCGATAATCTCCGATTTATTTATGCGTATACCTTTACCCATTGTTGAGTCATACCAGTTGCATCTAAAGAGAACAACTCGGAGACCAACAATTTCTGGATAATAGAGCTCCAATATTTGTGTCAAGATTCCGTAAAACTCAGACTCTTCATTAGAATCACTGCAAGATGCCCCTTTCACACAAACACCATAGTTGAATGTATTTCGATCTTTTCCGTGTTCAAACGTGTGAAAGTTGTAACCTCGACTAAAAAACATCGGCCAAGTTGTTACTTTAGTTGCTGGACCTTGTACTAATTCGTGTAACCATTTTGGATATACACTACGGTTTGTGTCGAGTTGAATCTGCAAAAATACAGTAGTTAAATAACATACTAGAATGAGCAACATATTTAACTTTTGTAATTACACAAATATTAACTTAATACTTACATGTTTCTGTAACCATGATGCGAATTGCAATTCTTTTAACTCATGCAACTGAGACGCGTTAGTAGTGGTATATGTGTTTTTCATGTCCTCGTCAAACAACCTACACAAGCAAGTATAGAATTTGGGTATAAAAAAAAAACTACAACAAAAATATACCGATTTGCTCAACGTACATGAACTAAGAGCTGGCATTATTATAAGAGATACATTAGAACATTATTAAATTAAATAAGAGAGATAGAATACCTTTCAAAACGATGAGATAACCACAATTTAGAAGGACATATGAATGTGCACGCTTGTAATCTTTAGAATCTAACCAAACATCCTTAGATTTACCACTGCCTCGTCCACCTTGCATAAATATCTCAGGAATATCAAGAAATGAATAATCATATGCGACACCTCCATCGTCATTGCGAGAACCATTGCGACTCTTGGTTTGGATATGAGTTTCAAAATAATAAGAGCTGAAATCTGAAATTTCCTCGTTCACATATTGTTCCACGATAGATCCTTCGATTTTAGCTTTATTTTTTGCTTTTTTCTTTAAATGATACATATAGCGCTCAAATGGATACATCCATCTGAACTGAACATGACCACCTAGTTTTGCCTCATAAGGAAGATGAATCGCCAAATGTTCCATCACATCAAAAAAAGAAGGTGGAAATATTTTCTCCAAATTACACATAACAACAACAATGTTATTTTTCATAATTTCCGCCGACTCTTTTTCTAAAGTCCGTGTGCATAGATCACGAAAGAACAAGCTTATACCTGTCCAAATAAAAAGTTACCAACAACATAAAATTTAATCAATGCTTAACTACTTTACACAAAAAGAGACCAACAACATAAAATCACATCCATAAGAAACGAAAACATACCCGACAATGCTTGGTGGATGTTGTTTGGTAGCAACTCAGCGAAAGCAATCGAAAGAAGTCTTTGCATAAACACATGGCAATCATGACTTTTCAGTTTAGAAAGTTTAACTCCATCAGAAGAAGATATCTTTGATGCATAACCATCTGAAAATTTAACTTCATCTTTTAACCAATTAAAAAGACATTCCTTGCCCTCCGAAGTCAGTCTAAATAATGGAAATGGAGCTTTTCCATCATTAGTCATATGGAGATCTTTTCGGTTGCAAATCTCTGCCAAGTCAACACGGGACTTAAGATTGTCTTTTGTTTTTCCTGCAACATTCAACAACGTATTGATGATATTTTCAAAAAAGTTTTTCTCGATATGCATCACATCAAGATTATGACGAAGGAGAAGACTTTTCCAATAAGGTAATTGCCAAAATATGCTTTGTTTGTGCCAGTTATGTGTTTCGCCATATCCCACTAGTTTTGAATGTCCTTCCCCTCCACAATCAACTGTTCTTGGTAAACTACACACATGATCACTCCACAATTCCTCCCCCGAATACACTGTTGGTGGATCTGAATCAACCATTTTGTTTTTTCTGAAGTTTTTTTTGTTACGTCGTAAACTATGATCTTTTGGAAGAAAACGACGGTGACAATCAAACCAACATGTTTTTCTCCCATTTTTCAACCAAAAAGCACCAGTATCATCCATACAATAAGGGCATGCTAAGCGACCATGAGTTGTCCATCCAGATAACATAGCATATGCAGGAAAATCACTAATTGTCCATAAAAGCATAGCTCGTAACGTAAAATTTTGCTTCAGTGATACATCATAGTATTCAACTCCATCATTCCACAAAGAATTCAGCTCATCTATGAGAGGCTGTAGAAATACGTCTAAGTTCTTTTTTGGATGGTTGGGGCCAGGAATCAGTATTGTGAGGAATAAGAACTCTCGTTTCATGCACATATCAGGTGACAAGTTATATGGAGTTAGTATAACAGGCCATAACGAATAATTTTGACCAAACATTCCAAAAGGATTAAATCCATCAGTGCATAAACCAAGATACACATTTCTAGGCTCATTAGCAAAATCAGGATATACCTTGTTGAAATGTTTCCATGCTTCACCATCTGATGGATTACACATTACATCACTATTGTGGGTTGAATAATGTTCTTTGTGCCATCTCATTAGTGAAGCTGTTTTCTTTGATTGGTACAATCTTTTTAGCCTATCAGCAATCGGCAAATAAAACATTCTCTGAAACGGAACTTGCTTTTTTTCAGGTTCTTTCGCATTTGTAAATCTGTCAGATCCACAAAATCTACAGTTTTTTTCGTCTGCATCGTCTTTCCAGAAAATCATACAATTCTTCTGACACACATCAATCTTCATGTAAGGCAGACCCAAAGATCTCATTAACTTCTTCGTCTCATAATATGAGGTAGTGGCCTTGTTATCTTTAGGCATGTAGTCTTTCATCATCTGAGCAATAGAATCCATACAGTTTTCTGATAAATTATAATCTGTTTTCAGAGTCATATACCTAGATGCCAGTGATAATCGTGAAAGTCCTTCTCCACATCCATCATATATTTGATGTTGGCTTGCGTTTAACAGATTAAAAAACTTTTTGGCTTCTTCGTTGGGCTCTTCCTCCATGTTCTGATTAGATGGCATACGCCCATCAAAAGCATATGTAACCATCTCGACATAAGTGTTTTGAACAGGCATAGAAAATTCTCCGGGGATGCTTGTATCTTCATCAATATAACGTGGTTGCTTATCAGCCTCATAGTCTTCTCTTTGTGAAACCCAAACAAAATAATTGGGCATAAACCCTTTGTTATATAAGTGACCAGTAACTATCTGCTCAGTAAAAGCATGTCCATTCTCACACCTAATGCACGGGCAAAATATTATGTTCTTCTCAATATATAAGACATGGCTTTTCGCAACAGTTATGAACTCTTTCAATCCATCTAGGAATGCATCTGAGACTTGATTGGTAGTTGGATCGATTCTTGCATACATCCACTGCCTCAAAGCATGATTATCGTTACTTGACGACATTTAAAAATTCCAGAACTTCTGCAAAAGCAAATAAAATTAAAGTCTTGTTACTCAAAGTACTTCAGTTGGTTGATATAAGAATGAAAGAAAAATATATATATAAATCATGTCACAGTATTAATAAAATTTTAAATCAAATAAAGTATGAGTGGTGGTGAAGATGCTGATAATGAAGGCTACGCCTAGCACCACCAAGAGAAAAACACGTCTGATATTGTTAATTAAAATAAAATATTAAAGGACGTTATGCAAAAAATTAACCTTAGCCTTCAAGTAAAGAAGTGGTGAAGATGCTGATAATTAATCTTGTCTAATTATCAGCTGAGGTACAAGTTTTTAAACCACCAACTCTTTAAACGATCTCTGCTCTGTTTTTTGGTCTCTGCTCTGTTTTTTTTTGTCTCTGTTCTGTTTTTTTTAATAATAGAATGAAGTTTGTAACTTATATGGAAAGGGAGAAGAGAAAAAATAAAAACAATGTAATAGTATTTTATTTAATAAAGGATAGCTTCAAAATAAAGAAAAGATAATAGTTGTACGTGGCTCCACTACATCTTTAAGTTTTTTTTATATATTATTAATTCTAGCTAAAACTTAAATAGAGTTTGATAAGAAAAACTTATCTTTGTGAATATATGAGAGAAGGAAGCCACGTTGTAGTCTTATACTTAACAGATAATGATCAAACTCTTTTGTTATATCTGTTTTAATATATTGTTATTTTCTTTTTAGAGAACTCAATTCCAAAACCTAACCACTTGAACCGAATTTACTGTACCAATACCTTTGAAGTCTCCACTCAAATTACAAGCTTATGTTACCATATATTTTATATTATAAATGAGCAAGCAATATACAAATCATATATAATCCAACTAAACCAAAAAACATATATCACACGTTAATAAATTTACAAAATATTATAGATTTCAACTAGTAATTAAATTAAAAAATATAATATATATTAAGGTAAACTTTTTAAAAAAAAATATGTTGCAAAAAAGGTGTAAATTGTTGTTAATACAGTAACAAATGTGTAACATATTTTGCCACATATTTTTACTAAAATTTTCTTGCAAAATAGCAACAACTAATAACCGTTGAATATTTCTTGCAAAATTTGCAAGACATTTTTGTATATCGTAATAATGTTACTAATTTGTAACGAAAAAATGCAACGGACAATTTTGTCACTATGTTGCAATAAATTTGTAATAAAATTGTTACGTACATTCATCATTGCAAAAATGTAGCAAAAAATGTTACAAAATCTTAACGAATACGATCATTGCAAAAATATCGTGGCAATAGCACTATTTTCTTGTAGTGCCTGGTTGTCTCGGGCGGTAAAAACAAAACAATATTCGTCATGCTTGATTAACCCACCACCCAATTGATAAACATTGGAGTTACAGGGTTGGTTGTCTCTCAGGTTTGTCACAAACTAACCTCACCCTTCCCTACAACTCATGTACTATTTTTATAATAAGATTGACGCATTTCTATAGCCTGTAATGAAGGATGGGGTTCATGAAAATATTCACCTGAGTTAAATGGGAGGATATTCGAGTTTGAATTAAAAAATTACCCGCTACAACTTCAGTTCAAAGTACGAGACATTTATCGTGTCTTGGATTGTTAGTGAAGTCCAACAACCACCCCACAGACATCAACTGGTTGTAATGAAGCTGATGACCATAACCAACCTCAGAGACATCAGAGAAACATTCCATCGACGGCCAACAACCAGCCACTGAAATATCAGATGGGTAGGTATACTATTTGGCTGAGTAGCATATGTACCACATATATAATTCCTTGTATCTCACTAACTCCATTTACCTTATACTGTAGTCTACTACGAGCTGTAATGACATTAGTGGTCATGCCTCACCACCAGAGTCATCAGAGAGGCAAAGCAAGAAGGCCCGAACTGGACACAACGAATAATAAAAAACATTAACAGATTAATGATTTCCAATTTTTAGAAATATTTACCTCCACCTCTGTTTTGCGTTTCATCTCTAGTAGTAGTAGTTTCTTTAAGCTTCTATTAAATCTCAGCATTTTCCACTCATCAAATCCAACATTGTCAAACCCAGGATCACCAACAGCCCTGTAAAAGAGGGTATCTCCGTCGTCAAAAGTTTCACAAAATGAGAACTTTCAAAGAAATTAGCATATAACATATATATAGTGGCCTACGTTACATGGAAAAACAAGTAGATCAACTGGAATCGTCAGACTCTGATCGTCATTTTCACCGTTTCATTATCACTCTCTCAAATTATCTTAATTGTCTCAAATTTCTACCAATCTTCTTCGATCCGGTTGATTTATTCTCACAAATTCTTTGTTTGGAAAGTAGTTTCTAGACAAAGAAGAGGATATACATACATATATGCTATGTATAGTATCAGATTAACAAACAAATAAAAAAAAAGGCACAAGAAATAAGTTTTGGATCGTATTAAAGGTGGCCCATAAAATAGTTTGGGTATAACCGAAATTGGCCTACTCAAAATAATAACCACTTATTCTATTGGGCTTACTCATATCATATAGTTAGGAGCTACAAATACAGTAAAACCTCTATAAATTAATAATATTTGAACAATAACATTGTATGGTTTGGACAATTAATTTTTAACATTGAATTGTTTTTAAATGGTATTTAGATATGGTATATATATACATGAGACTTTGTAGCCCAGATATGTTTTTATCTACTTAAAACAAAAGAATTACCAAAGAGAAAATGGGGAAGACAAAAAAAAAAAAAAAGTTGCCAAATAGAAAAAAACCATATATCCTGAAAACCATTACAATAGAAAAAGTAATGATACTATATTTTCAAAAGTGATAACCAATTAAATTTATTAATTATGTAAAATCCTAATGCTTTGCAAAACAAAAACACAAATTACATGATCCGTTTTTAAAAAGGGGATCTTTTGATCAACATCCGATTAAGTATAAGATCAAAAATTAAAATAAACGACATGTTAAAAAAAATGATCTAAGTACAATATTTTTGGAAACCATGTTTTTTACTTATTTCAACACTTATACTCCCTCTGTCTCTAATAGTTTGATGTTTAAGATTTTGCACACATATCAAGCCAATGAGTGTATATAATTAATTTATTATTTATTTTTTTCTTTATAATTTTTTATTATTATTTTTGGTCATCTCATGCATATGTGATGATTTATTTTTCTGACATTTTTTCTACTTTTCTACTTTTTCACTTATTTTAGTATTAAAAATATTTAGAACATCAATCTTTTAGAGACAATAAACATTCTCTAAAACATCAATTTATCAGGGACAGAGGGAGTAATAATTTTGGTCTAAGAATGAATCATAATACTTGTTATTTAACAATAGTACTTATAATTAATTGGTGTATCATAATACTTGTAAGTTTTTAAATGCTAATATTTAAAATTTAGTCTAATTTAGGATCCAGAAGGTAAAACAATTAAATATGATCTAGCTACAACCAACAACAATTTACGGTGACATTGGTTACATGTTTTTTTTTTTTTTTTCACTGGATTAATATTGAGTAAGGATTGAAAGGGTTACATGGCTTGGGAAAGCCTCGGCTTTTGAGATGCCGCTATATGTACAATTAGTCAATTACCAAAAGACTACACCCTATTCTAACCCTCTAAGATACATGTTATAGACTTATAGTAGTCATGATCTTTGCAAAAGAACCAAACCAATATACTGGTTAAAAAGACACTCTTGACACAGAGGATTGAACTGGGGCATGTTATAAGATTAAATATCCTAAGTTACATGTTATAACCATCTAATTTATAAAATTAAATATAAGATTTATTATATTTTGTGCTGGGGCAAAAGAAAAATCAGCCGAACAGAGACGTAAAATCCCATAAAAGTCATTCCGAATTTGTCTCATATCATCATCACCAATGATTTATTTGAATGGATAGATTTAGATTTAGTCTAATCTATCTCCAAGTCTGGTTGGATCACTATTATATTTGTCTCATACTATATTTTTGAAAATAAAAGATGATCATATATTTGATGTTATTTACATTCTTAATTTTGAAAACTATTATAATAGAAAAAGTAAGGACACTTTTATATTTCCAAAAGTGATAACCAAATAAATTTATTAAATATGAAAAATCCTAGAGGTATTTGCAAAAAAAAAAAAAACACAAATTACATAAAGAAGCGGATGTTCACGCCTCTTCACACATTGTTGTCTTCTCTTCCATTACCTGAAGAGACACGCATAGCTGCTCTCGTCCACTATGTGCCTTCTCTTCCTCTACCTGAACCTGCAACATCTCTATCACAAGCTGAGTTAAGAGCATATACGCGCAAAGCTACTCTTGTTCACAAAATGGTGCATTCCCATCCTGTAATTGAACATTGCATTTTGCAGAAACCTGCAGTTTCACAGCCACAAACTGAACTGAAAAATCCAATTTTATTTAACACACTTTGTCGATTTGGTTTTCAATGATTTTAAAGGACTTTAGTGAATTCTAGAGGATTCCTCTACTAAAAAAAATAAAGAAATCTAAATCTTAGAGGGGGTATTGAAACAAGATTTGAGAGGATTTTATGAGATTTTGGAAATTTTAGATTTTGTGAGATTTAAGTGAGTTTTTAGATTATTTGGTGGAATTGTTTATTTTTTATTTAAAAAAAACAAATTAGCTTGTGATTTGTTGAGATTTTAAGGTGATTCCGAGAGATTTGTAGAACCAAAAAAAGGAAAAGTTGAGTTTATTCACATCATCGGTCCCTTTATCAATACAAAAAACAAAACACTATCTTTGCCATGTAAAAAATTGGTTGAATGGAACAAATCACAGGAATCTCTAGTGATGGTTAATGCTAAGAGACTTTGGTAGACAACTAAACATACAAGTTGAGTTCCTTTTGACATTTTCTTTGAATTTTTAATTTGTGATTCATGATGGGAGAGATTTACTACACATCTGAAAACTATATTGTATAATGGTAGTAAGCAAAGTCTGAGTAATCAAAGACTTCTCTATATATGAAATTAGCAAAGTTGGACAAACATATTTGCATGTCTACTTCAAATAGAGATAATGGAAGTGTGCATTAATTTAGGACAGCCCTTGTAAAGGTCAACAAAAGTACATGCCCCTTCTCCTTTTGCAAGTCTTCTGGGTTTACACAAACACAGCTGTACCTTCCCCTTCCCCAACGAATATAATCATTATACTACTCTTCCTCATATGAATGTATCCAAGATGTATAGGGCTTCAGATATATTCATAATTTGCATAATAATTAAGCTTGAATTCAAGCAACATCGTCTTGAGCTGCAAAGCACAATAGAAAGAGGAGTCATCATGATCAGTTTATACTTTCATTTCACCTGCATATTCAAATGGTCTCTTTTAAAGCATGATCCAATGTATGGTAAAATAGCAATGTCGATAGCATTTTGTGAGACCAATATAATAAACATTACACAACACTAAAGAGATAGAGTTTGTTTAGTTAAACATAAGTGAAGAGTAAAACTTAAGTTGAACGTTTGAAACTCCAACTCAATGTCTGAAATTGTAATAGAACTATCCAAAACAAAGCGTATATATCTGTGTCTAATGTTGAGCTCAAGAAATAATTCTACATAACCAGAAAGGATTAGATTTTCTTGTTAGACCACAACATTTGAATAATCGAATCCGAAACAAACTACAGTTAACGAATTAACGTACTTGCGACGATAAGTGGAACGACGGCGACACAACCAAGGGTTAACACGGTAGCCAATGTTGATTGTGACCACTGAAACTGTCATTTCATACTCTCTTATGATACACGGTAGGAAGAGTATTGTGTTCTGATTGGAAGATGAGTACAGCGAAGAATTGTCGTCACCATCATCAAGTTACATGCAACCACTGAAACTGTTTTGGGAAGAGGAATAGTTGGTCTACCTTGCTCGGACGAAGACGATGAAGAAAGGCTGGAAAGGCGATGGTGGTGACATCTATGAATCGGAAACCTCAGAGCTGTACGGGAAGAGTTACGGAAACGATGAACCAATGTTTTTTTCTGAAATCCTTCAAAATTCTACCTCAAAGGGTATGATTTTATTAGTCATATTTTTCAACTAAAAAAATAAAAACAAGTCTCCTAGAATCATTCAAAGTAGCATTTTTAAAAAAAGTTGTGATACTTTGAATAACACTAGATTTCAAGTAAGTTTTAGAAATTATGATTGAATAACAAGAGATTGTGTATTATTTTAAATGATTTTACATGAATGTCAAGTTGAATAACATAAGATTTCTAAAGACTTTTAAAAATCATCAATTGAATAACATGTGGTTTTAAGAATACTCTAAAATCTTTTAAAATGTAAAGTTCAATACCCCTCTTAATTTGCCAAAAAAAAAAAAAAAACTAAATCTTAAGGTTATAGGTGGTTTTAAAGGATAAATCATAACATCTTTCCTAGAATCATCAAAAGCTTATTAAAATCAAATCTCTTTAAATGTTTGACAGAATAAAACCCCTTTAATTTATGTACTTATAATTAAAGAGATCTTTTACAATCCCTTGATGTCATTAAAAATCTAATCCTCAAAATGTATTCAATAATTATGGATTTTAAGATATATTTTCAAATCACCCGTTTAGTAACATTAAATAACATAAGATTTGTTTAAAAAAAAAAAAGGTATTTTAACACAAATCACTTTGGTGTTTGACTGAAGCGTATACAGCCCCCCCTCCCCCTCCCTAAAAATATATTTGTTGAATACAGCTTCTTTTTTAGTCTACTAATCTCAGTCAGTATATAAGATTTGAATATTGACTCTATCTAATCTAGTCTCAGCTAGCACCTAGAAGGCCACGTGGAAAGAGGAGATTTTGTTTGCTATGCCCTCAAAAGTCCTGAAGTCTAAAACTCTATAAATACTTCACCTTCGAACCAAATTAAAACCAAATCAAATCGTAAAGAAAAAAAAGAATAAAAAACATAACCAAAATATTTTTAAAATGGCAATCACCAAAGTGAGAAGAAGCTTGTTGGTTTCGATGGTGATGGTGTTCTTCTTCTTCAACGTTCATCATCTTCAAGTTATGAGTTCTCCACATAAGGAGAAAAAGAGCTGTACAAATAAGGATAGGAAATTATTGGAGTTTCCATTGAATTTGGAGTATCTTGAAGCTGAATTTTTCTTGTTCGGAGCATTGGGATTTGGCCTTGATAAAGTTGCACCTAATTTAACGATGGGAGGGCCAAGTCCTCTTGGAGCTCAGAAAGCTAATCTTGATCCTTTGACAAGAGATGTTATTTTGCAGTTTGCTTGGCAAGAGGTTGGCCACTTGAGGTATAATGTTTATATTTGTATATATAGTGTAGTTTATGACTGTATAGTGTTGTTTTCATAGATTTGAGATTCTTTAATATAATTTATCTTGGCAGGGCAATCAAGAAAAGGGTGAAAGGATTTGCCAGACCACAACTTGATTTGAGTAAAGAATCATTTGCTAATGTGATGGATAAAGCATTTGGAAAAAAATTTGTGCCACCATTCAATCCTTATGCCAATTCTTACAATTACCTCATTGCTTCATATTTGGTCCCTTATGTTGGTCTCACCGGCTACGTTGGCGCTAACCCTAAACTGGAATGTCCATCCTCAAGAAAGGTAACAAATCTAGACAAAAAAATCTTTAATTGATTGGTATAATCTCATATTACAACCACAAACGGTTTTTGGAATATATTTAAAAAACCACATTGTAAAGTTGTAGTTTAGGCTTTTATAAAATTGACTAACGTGTTATTACTTATTACATCAGTATGTGTTTAGAGATATTCTATCGATTTTGAGGTAAAAATTTCATAAAATACACATTATTAACTCTTTAATTCCGAGTTCTATTTATTTATTTTTACAACGAAAGTTCTCTTTACGAGTTATGACTAAAATTTCATCTAATTACAAAACATGTTAATAATTCAAATTGTTATATTGAAAAAACAAAGTAATAGAAACACAGTTTACAGTAGAGATAAGTTCATTCTTAATTGATTTTTTTTTTAAACATCATCATGCATGTGTCATATTTCGCAACCTCTATTTCAGTTAGTAGCAGGACTTTTGGGAGTAGAATCAGGCCAGGACGCAGTGATAAGAGCAATGTTATATGCTCGGGCTTCACAAATAGTACATCCTTATAATATCACGGTCGCGGCCTTCACGAATAAGATATCAGAGTTAAGGAACAAATTGGGAAAAGCAGGACTAAAAGATGAGGGATTGATGGTGCCTAAGGCCGATGGCGCAGAAGGAAAAGTGATTGGAAATGTATTGGCGGGTGATGAGTCATCTCTATCTTACGATAGAACACCTGAGGAGATTCTACGAATTGTGTATGGAAGTGGAAATGAGAGTATTCCCGGTGGATTTTATCCTAAAGGAGCTAATGGAGATATAGCTAAGTTGTATTACTGATGGTAGCTGGAGTTTAATTTCCTTTGGAATTATAGGAGAGATTACAAAATAATAATGGTCGTATTAATGTATCACATGTGTGAATTAAATTTTCAAAATTAAAAAGTTTGAAAAATTCAGTCTGTTTAGTGTTATTATCATTTTTGAACATGTTCAAGTCTCTAATACTTTTCAATAGTACATACACACATCGACAAGCGTCAACTAATGTTTATAGTGATTGCATATTACTTCACGGTTGTGAACTTGATCTGAAATCCAAATTTAAATTAATCAATTATATATAACTAAGGGGGACATATATCCACATAAACAAGGTGTGGTAGGATATTCATTCATATGTGAACATGACTTTTTGTATATCCATGTAATAGTCGGCAACAGCAAAACCAAATCATGCCACTTCGAGAACTTGTGTATGGTACTATTATCTTACTAACTCTACTTTTGCCATGTAACGTAGACTTCTTGCGATTCCTACGTTCCAAACACGATGACCATTGCTTTTCACATAGGATTAAGTTTGGTTGAGACGATCTTATTATGAAAAGATTTGAATACCTTGGTAATTTGAACTCTACTCTAAATTAGAGGAGAGATACACAAAATGTAAAAGAAAGCTCTAAAGAAAGAGCATTAGAAACTACAGGTAAAAATTGTTGGAGAAACATTCATTGGTTATTGACTCACTAAAAAAGGTACAAAAAAAAAATAGAACAGCAATGCATAAAAAAGAAAAAGAGCCCCTACTTAAAACTTAAAAACTACTCTCGTTGCTCCATAATAAACTTACATAAACCTCAACCAATGATTGAAATCTCACAACACCCAAATTTTTTTAAAAAAGAAAACATAAAAGCTCTCTCTGGTTTCATTGTGTTGTGTCTTATCAGATTCGAATACTACCTCTTTGGAGGTCTCTCATCATCGTCATCACTACTATCATCTTCATCTTCTTCAGGACCTCTCTTCCGCTTTGGAGGAGCAGCCTCTGATTTCCCAGCACCACCCGAGTGATCGTTCTCATCGTCATCTCCTTCATCAATATCCTCTTCAACACCATTCTCTTCCGGCTCAAAATCACTTGCATCCTCCTCATCTTCAGCTCTACCAACCGGCCTCACTAAGTACTCTGTTCCAAGATCCGCCTACACAAAATCCCAAATAACAAAACCAAAACATTTACACCATCTCAGTTTCAAACCTTAAAACCAAACAACAGTTTCTATTTCTAATATCAAAAGCAAGAACAACCCTATTCAGATAAGTAGCACAAAGGTATGGACTTTGAAAGATGAACATGGAAACCCAAAATCTAACCACACTCTAAGCTGATTTGAGTACAGAGAAAGAAACAAAACAGAGACTTTAACCAAAACCCACGTTTTTATTTAGGGTACGAATGCATAAACCCTAATTTGGGGATAAAACAGAACAATTTCTAATTACAGTAAGATAAAAAAAAATTCCAGGAAAAGTTCAAAGATTCTGTTAAAAGGTGTCTAGGTTAAACAGATCCAGCCTTCAAACAGTGGATTCAAAGCTATTGAAGCACATATATAAAACCCTAGATCTACAATTTTCATCTCAGAGACAAAAACCCTAAATCAAATGAAACAAATCAAATAAAATTGATTAAAAAATCTCAAAAATTGATACCTCATCTTCAGCATCTTCATCCTCATCATCATCATCGTCGTCATCATCATCATCATCATCGTCATCTCCGTTTCCATCTTCATCACCTTCCTCATCTTCATCTTCCGCTGATTGTACAGGAGGACCAGCTAAAGACTGCAAGACCTGAATATCATCATCGTCATCGTCTTCCTCTTCCTCCTCATCATCATCATCATCATCGTCGTCATCATCTCCTTCACTTCCATCTTCTTCACCTTCGTCGTCGTCGCTACCTCCTTCACCACCGGCTTTAACTTGTTCTTCTTCATCACTATCGTCGTCGCTTAGAACTTGAATCTCAGGCTCTTCTTTGTCTTTGAAGTCCTTACCATCAGTCATCTTTCTCCGAAGAAGCGAACTTTACAAGATTTTTCCCGAGAAAATAATTCGATTTTTCCTGGAGAATTTTTAGAGAAGGAGAAGAAAGAGAAAGGGTTAGAGAAGGTTCGACTCATGAGCTTGAAGCAGTACCGTCTTTTAGATTAGATCTGAACCGTTGAATGTTAATTTCACGAGGATTGATGACGTGGATTGTGATCCGACGGTTTAGATGAGAGAACAATGTGGTTTTGATGAGTAAGGGTAAAAAGATGCCTCAAGACCCACAGCAGCGGGCCAAAACCTGAATTAAAATAAAATAATTAATTATTTTCTTTTTTAGGATCACTCACACGTGCGGCTTGTGCGGATAATTAATTCAAAGTTAAAACCACTTTTTATTTTTAATTTTCTCAATCGAATATTCTAGTTTCTAAACGTAGGTAAATTAAATGAGACCCAACATTCTGTATAATTAAGGCCCAATATCATATAATAGATTTGATAATTTGGATATTGGGTTTGATACAAAATGTAAAAAACACAAAACTTTGTTTAAAACACATTTTTGTCATCAGTTGATAATTTAGGAATTTACTGGGAAGGATTTCAAAACCGCTCCCCTCTTTTGGGTTTAGTACTCTCTTTTTCTACCAAAGTACGAAATCTCTCATCCTTTGACTTTAGTACGAAATAGAGCTTTGGTCATACTAAAACTTTTCGTTTCTCAGAGATTCAACGACTTTAATGTCCTTTTCTCTCATTTTCACAAAATATCTTTTAGGGTTTGGCGGCTTCTGTTTAGACCTCTAAAGTTTCTTGGGATTTTAATACCTGCTTGGAGGTATCTGTATCTTTTGCTTTCTCTGTAATTTCAAGATGTCTGCAGCGATGGATAAAGCCCTGATGGCAATGTCCCTCGACGACGATGACGAACCATTTATTATGCCGAATCTCCCAGAATTCTGCTCTAGCGAAAAGAATGAGCTCAACCTTATTGGCCGCATCCTCAATCCTAACTCCCAGAAAGTCTCTAATGTAGTCCTAACGATGCCCAGGAAATGGCAAAAGGTCGGAAGGGTTCGTGGCTTGGCCCTCTCCAAAGAGCGCTTCCAGTTTATCTTCTTAAAAGAGTACGATCTTATCGAAATCATGGAAAAAGGTTTCCAAACGTTCAACGAATGGGGTTTAATTCTCGACAGATGGGTGGAGCAGCCACCTAGTGACTACCTCCAATTCGTAAAGATCTGGATCCAGATTCGTAATATCCCCGTGAACCATTACACTGATAAAGCGATTACTGCCCTAGGTGAGTTGATTGGACAGGTGATTGAAGTGGTTTATGATCCTGACAAACCCCATAACCAAGATTTTGTCAGGGTTTTGATTAAGTTCGATGTGTCAAGACCGCTGAAGAAATCTAAAGTTATCAGCTTGCCTCATGGTCAATCTACCACCATCTCCTTCCATTACGAAAAAGTGCAAAAGCGATGCTACAACTGCCAACGATTATCCCATGAGGTCGACTTTTGTCCAATCCTGCTTATGAAAAAACAGGAACTGGAGGACAGGAAATTGATGGGCTTAGCAGTTGAAAAACCAAAACCTCCTTTGGTTCTAAAAGAATCGGATCCGCTCTTTGGGATCCTACAGGAAAACCAAGTTGGCATCAACCCCATGACTGGTCGTCCACGAATAGCTCCTGAGATTCTCGAAGGAATGCGACAGTATCTGGTGATCTCTAATGGTGAAGATAGAGCCATTAGAGAAGACAGAGTAAAGAAATCGGTTGCAGAGGCAGAAAAAGATCCTTTCACCAAGAAGTCAGTCTTGCAATTAGAACCTCTTCCTCTTGTCTCACATGATCTAAACAAAAGCAAGGGTTTGGTCTTCGGATACGACACTGAAGACTCCTCCACCAACTCAGAGCGTCTACTTCCAAAAGGTCAAAAACTAATGGTTGCGGCCATTCAGGCTGGCAAAGGCAGTGGGAGACAGGACCACCACTCTCCAATGCACCTAGATACCAATATCCCGCCCTTTCTTGATATTTTCCCCTCCTCCCAAGCGAACTCTACGGTCTATAGGATTGGTCTCTCTGAGGTTGGTCCTTCCGGGGTTCCCAGGAAACAATCAAAACCAAGGAGGAGAACTTCAAAAGGACACAGGAAAAGGATAGGAAAGAACCACAAGATCTCTAGTGGAGAAGTTTTACTTAAACCTGGTACTGGTGAAGGTTTTCTGGAGAAAAGGAAAGCAGAGTTTGAACCGGATGGTGTATCCAAGGCTGCAAAGCCAAAAACACTAGAGATGGTCCCAAAGGAGGGACCGTCCAACGCTTAATGAATTTCCTGAGTTGGAATTGCCAAGGTGTGGGGCGGCCTCACGACTTGACAATTCCGCGTCTCAAGGAGTACGGAAAACGTATTTTCCTGAGATCTTGTTCCTGATGGAGACCAAAAATTGTAAAAATGTACTAGTAGATTTGCAAGTATGGTTGGGTTATGATAATATTTTCACGGTGGAACCTGAAGGTCTGAGCGGAGGGTTAGCTCTATTTTGGAAAAACTCAGTTCAGATTGACTTCAAGTTTGTAAATAAGAATCTTTTGGATATGGAAGTTTTGGTTGGCAATTCCCCAATGTTTATCTCTTGTGTTTATGGGCATCCAGTGGCAGGTTCAAAACAAGAGGTTTGGGAGAGGCTAATGCGGATAGGCTCACAAAGATCCTCCATTTGGTGTATGATGGAAGATTTTAACGAAATCCTACATAATGGTGAGAAGTTGGGAGGACCAAGAAGACCCAATCAGTCCTTCCAAGGGTTTGCGGATATGTTATCTATTTGTGTAATGTCGGAGTTGAAAAGCAAAGGGAACAACTTTACTTGGGGTGGTATGAGAGGAACTACTTGGGTGCAATGTAAATTGGATCGAAGTTTTGGAAACAAAGAATGGTTCAAACATTACCCCGCCTCCAATCAGTCCTTCCTAGAAAAAAGAGGTTCTGACCACAAACCGGTTCTTTTAAGCCTGTTAACCTCAAAAGATTCCTATAGAGGGCATTTTAGGTTTGACAAAAGGTTTTTATTCAAACCTAAAGTCAAGGAGGCGATTACCTTAGCTTGAAATTCCTCAGTCAGACCAAGTGAAGGATCCGTCTCTGATAAATTGTGTTCTTGTAGAAAGGCGCTGAGTAAGTGGGAAAAGGCAAACTCTGTCAATGTTGCGGATAAGATCACTCACCTTCAAACAGCTTTGGAATCAGAACAATCAGCTCATCCGCCCTCTAGACCTTTAGTCCTTAGTTTGAAAAAAGATTTGATCTTGGCCTACAAGGAAGAAGAGACCTACTAGAGCCAGAAATCTACGGAGAAATGGCTTCTTGATGGAGATAGAAACTCAAAATACTTCCATGCCTCCGTAAAAGCAAACAGAACAAATAATGGTATTTCCAAACTCTTTGATGTCAATGGAAATGTCCAGCGTTCAGAAGCCTCCAAGGGTGAAGTTGCTAGCAGTTATTTCAAGAATCTCTTCAAGTCTTCTAACCCGAGCAACTTCCAATCTCTTTTTTTCGATCTCCCACCGCGGGTGACTTCCTCAATGAATGATGATTTAACTAAACCGGTGAGTAAAGAAGAAGTTAAGGAAGCTGTCTTCTCCATCAAACCTTCAAGTGCTCCAGGTTCGGATGGTATGACAGGTCTGTTCTACCAACACTATTGGGAAGTGGTGGGAGAAGAGGTTACCAAAGAGATTTAAGACTTTTTCACCTATGAAACTTTTCCAAAAGAGTGGAACTACACACAGTTGTGCCTCATCCCAAAGATAATGAACCCGGTGCACGTGTCGGACCTGCGTCCGATCAGTTTATGCTTAGTCATGTACAAAATCATCTCCAATATCCTTGTCAACAGGCTGAAACCTTTCTTGAGTGATATTGTCTCACCAAATCAGACGGCGTTCGTCCCAGAAAGGCTGATATCGGACAATATATTAGTGGCACATGAACTCGTCCATGCTCTTAGAACCCACCCTTAGGTTTCAAAGAGATTCCTAGCTCTCAAAACCGATATGTCCAAGGCTTTTGATCGTGTGGAGTGGTTTTACATCGAAGCTCTTCTGTCGACACTAGGTTTCAACACTAAGTGGATTGGATGGATCATGGCATGTGTTACTTCTGTAACATTCACAGTACTGCTTAATGATCAAGAGCATGGGATGATAGTTCCTGAAAGAGGTCTCAGACAAGGGGATCCCCTATCCCCTTTCATTTTCATCTTGTGTACTGAAGGTTTAACCCACATGCTGAACAAAGCAGAGGCTGAAGGGAAGATCAGTGGTATTCAGTTCTCGGAAGAGGGTCCCTCGGTCCACCACCTTCTTTTTGCCGATGACAGTTTTTTTCTCTACAAGGCTGATGTCACCCAATGCTCTAACCTTAACCTAGATTTAAAAGAGTATGGAGAGGCTACAGGGCAAATCATCAACCTTTCGAAATCCTCCATCACTTTTGGAAGTAAAGTAGCCAATAAAAAGAAATTCTGTATAAAGCAAGTCATGGGAATAGACAATGAAGGCGGTGCAGGAACCTACTTAGGCCTCTCTGAGTGCTTTAGTGGCTCTAAAAAAGATATGTTAGCCTATATCCATGACAGACTTAAATCCAGATTATCCGGATATTATGCCAGAATCCTATCGCAAGGAGGCAAGGAGGTATTGTTCAAAGCTGTTGCATTGGCTATGCCAGTATATGCGATGTCCTGCTTCAAACTCCCAAAGTCAACGTGTACGGCTCTCTCTAGTGCAATGGCTGATTTTTGGTGGCAGGCTTTTGAACACAAAAGGAAGATTCACTGGGTAAGCTGGGAAAAGATGTGTTTATCCAAAGATCAAGGAGGTCTGGGCTTTAGGGATATCGAAAGCTTTAACCAAGCTTTACTAGCCAAACAAGCCTGGCGTCTTCTCCAAAACCGGATTGTCTTTTTGCCAGGTTATTCAAGAGCAGATATTTTATTGATACTGATTTTCTAAATGCCGAAGTTGGTGATCGCCCCTCCTTTGCTTGGAGAAGTGTGCTCCATGGATCTGCTCTCCTCCAAAATGGTCTAAAAAATAAAATTGGCAATGGAAAATCAGTACGAGTCTGGAGGGACCAGTGGATTTATGATGGTGAGTGGAGAGCTCCGTACAGCAGACAAATTCATATGAATATCTCCCTCAAGGTCAGTGATCTCATTAACCCCCATTCTTCTGATTGGGATAGAGAAACCTTGGAAGATCACTTTTACCCCCCAGGTGTTGAGCGTATCTTGGCTACCAACTTGGTATTAAGCGACGATGATTACTGGTGTTGGGAACTCAACAAGTCAGGTGAGTATTCGGTAAACGGGATACGGTTTAGCTCACTCTATTAACAAGGCTCAGCTTATTGCCGAAGCAACATGTCTCCCATCTCTGAATCCTCTAAAAGATAAAGTCTGGTCTATCAAAACTGAGCCTAAGATTAAAACTTTTCTCTGGAAAGCTTTATCTGGAGCATTACCAGTCGCTGAGAGACTTATCACAATGGAAATGCAGGTGGACAGAAGATGTCAGTTTTGTGGCTTTGAAGGAGAAGATATCAATCATGTCCTCTTCACCTGTGAAATTGCTCGTCAGATCTGGGCGCTATCTCTGTTCCCTCTCCCTGAACATGGTTTCAATCAACATTTTGTTTATGAAAATATTCAGTTCTTGTTTACCATGGGAGATAACATCAATGTCGACCTCGATATAAGACAAGCTTTTCCTTGGATTTTGTGGACTCTTTGGAAGAATAGAAACAAATTCTCCATAGAAGGTAGACTATTTGTGGCTATGAAAACACTGAGCAAGATTCGGGAAAATGTCCTGGATTGGTTCCTAGCACAACAGGTAGCCACTGAAACTCAAAACTGTCCCTCTCAACTTAGCAGGACAGAAAAAAAAACGATGGACTACCCCTCCCGCCTCTTGGGACAAATGCAACATAGGGGTATCCTGGGACAAGAAGAAAAATTCAGTTGGAGGATCCTGGGTTGTTCGTGACGCCTATGGTTCAGTCAAGTTACATAGCCGTAGGGCTTTTGCCAATATCAACTCATGGTCGGAAGCTTATATGATCTGTTTTAAGTGGGCAGTTGAAAGTATGATTAGCCACAGGTTTATTCAGATAATTTTTGCCTTAGAAGAATCGATTCTAGTCAATGCTATCAACAGACCAAAAGCTTGGCCATCCTTCAGGTTTCAGGTCTCAGAAATAAAGAAAGCCCTGTGGCCTCTTTTGTTTTGGAAGGTGGTTTCGGAATCTAGAACAACTAACAGAGGGCATTTTCTCATTGCTCAAAGTGTCACCAAATCATATCGTTGTCACTCCTATGTTCAAACGAGTTTCCCGTGTTGGCTCAAGGATATCTTTGTCAGTGAGATGGTGTCTCTCTCTATAGTTTTAGTTCTAACCTGGGTTTTTTCCTTTTAACTATTTTTTGTGGAGCTGATTTAGCTGTAGCTAATAGCCAAAGGCTTTGTATTGTAAGTCCTTCAATATCAATATATATACCTTTTAGACGAAAAAAAAAACACATTTTTGTAATTTGGATAGTTTCTTTCGTAAACTTTAAACAATAATAATGGAGAAACTGATTTTGCTGAACTGTAATTGGTTAGTGGGTTATAAGAAACTAAAGAAAGTACTTAGTGTAAAAAATTAAAACTCTAAAACATCAATTTATAAAGAACAAGAAGGTAATATACGGATCACATTCTCTTCTTTTTGTTTTTTTTGTTAGGAATGTTGTCGTGTGTGAGAAAGAGAGAAAAGATAAAATTGGTACAAGTACAACTATGAATGCTTGACCTGGAGAGTTGTAGCTTTAACTACTTCAAACACTTGGACACCACAGTTTAATCAACTGATATAACGACAATAATCTTTACATCTCTTTTTTAAAACTAATAGCTATTATGAAATTTTTAGCCAAAAAGGAAAATTATCCAATGGATGTTTTATGTTATCTAAATTGAGAAGTTAAAAAAATGCCCTTTTCACAAACTATTTTTAAAAAATAATTTTTTCTACAAAAATTATCAAAAATGTTTCTAAAATTTTGATATCTATTTAAATAGATATGTAACAATATAAAAATCATTAAAAAAAAATGCACAGTTTACATTTATATATTAATATAATATTATAAATAGTGTATAAATATTTCTTAAAAACTTTATAAATAATTTGTAAAACTTTTTAAAATCTTTGTAAAACCTTATAAAATCTTATAAACCCTTACAAATTCTCTACTTTAAAAAGAGTCTCCATCATAAATTTACAAATTTAGATTATTTTATGTTTGGCAATGACACATTAATTAAATAAAACTCCATGATTAAAATAAAAAAATTAGAAATAATAACAGATATTTTTAAAAATAAATAAATAAAAAACATTTTAAAAAACAAACACACTAGGGTATTCTAAAAAAATCTCTATCTAAATCCATTCCCCACCATCAATGCCTCAGGCCTGAGCTATATTTCATTTAGGGAAAAAATAGTGGACATGAGTTGATTGATACACTCAATTACATTTCCCTCAGCTTATTTTCCACTCATTTATTTAAAGGAAAGGGCTAACATTTGCATCCGTTGATTTAAAAAATAAATAAAACCTTGAACTACAAATATCTCTTTACTTCACCAGACACCAGGAAATGTTGAGTCTGCACTGTGAATTGTGATGTATTTGTATACTATGTTACTTTAACTGTTTCGTTAAATCCAGAAAACAAAAGTTGGCAAACTAAGGAGTACTAGATATCTTTCGATATGGACTACAAGATGTCCCTTTCAATTCAACGAATTATTTATGTAAAACAGCTTGAATAAGAAAATATATTAAAGTTTTGTAGTTTAAAACTAATCTCAATAATTCATATGCATTAGAAGCCTTGTTTAATATATATATATATATATATATATATATTATATATATGTATGTGAAGGACTTGGGAGTGAATGTATGTTAATTCATGAACATGTTTTTTTCTAATAGATTCCGATCATTTGCTACTTATAAAGCTATGGAACCGTTTTATTAATTTATGAACACGTTGTTTTTGATAAATTGGGATAACTTGATGCTTTTTTCTAGATATTTGTTACTGAACAGATCAGTTATGGACAAAATGTTTTGTTACAAGTTAAATTGTCCGCTAGTACGTATTCTGAAAAATCCAAGACACCAAATACATACCCAATTTTTGACAAAGTTAAAATATTAAATCTAGTGAGCATACGTCTGGAAAAATAAACATTTTCCTTTATACAAATTAAGCTTCTATCACTCGAAGTTTCTATCGCCGTATATGTACCTATTGCTCTATGTATGGTTCAAAACAATTGTATAAATTAGCAGAAATTGAATGATTGAATAGGTATATTAATATATGAAAAGGACTTCTCGTATTGAACTTATCTTTCGGCGTTTGGCCAAACCCCAAAAGCAAGAAAAATAAAGAAAAATAAATAAAGGAAGAAGATGATGATATGATTATATTAATGGCTCTTAAGAAAAAATTGCTTAGGTCGGTCATATGTTGTCAAATGAAATGTTTAAAATAACTCAAATAATGGTTTGCTTTATATAACTTTAAACTTTTATCTTATTTTCTATAGATGATATTGATAGATGATGTAAATGTAATGTCTCCACTATATATGTAACTACGGCTAAGCAAAAGTTAGCCCCTTGATCAAATTAGATTAAAGCTTTTTCTTGTTTACGATGCAGTGTTACACGCTAACGTCGATTGTTGGATCCACATGGCGATGTTTATACATAGTTCGTTGGAAAGTTACAGAAACTTTAATTCTTGGCCCAAACATTGAATAACAAACTACTTATGTCTGTTGTTTTTATCTACTTCTTATGTTTGTTTATGAACCATATAATATTCGTAAAAACTGGTCGTATTAGAAACATACCAAAAAATAAGTCGGTATGTGTTTGGGTTGGAACCGTTGAAGAGTTTGTAGTATATATCGGGGTTCACATTAGCATAGTTGAGAGACTTGTATAGCTGTGATTGTGATATGTTTTGTCATCATTATGTAACTATTTCTTTATTAATAAGAAAAAGGTTTTTACGTTACTATCTCTACTAGCTAGCTAGTTTGTACGTTTCGTCTTGAAATAATGCTTTGTCAGTTAGAATAGTAGAGACAGAACTAATATCTTCTACAAATATTTGCTATATCACACGAAAATATTAGTATTTTACAAGTTATTTTTTTGGTCTTCAAAAATTGAAGTTATAAAGTTAAATATGGCTTTTTCATAAAACCTTTGTTTATTAAACTATTTTTATTATTATCTGTTTTCTAATTTTTTTTTCATAAAACCTTTGTTTAATTCAAACTTAAAATTAATATAGAAATTCAAATTTTGAAAACCATAAAAAATGTATAGAATTATTGAAATTCAAATCACTACAGGAAATTAAATATGAATAGTTGTAGGCATAAATACCCTTTCCATATCATCATTTGACTAATATTAATTTGGCATATTTACTATTTCATAGTAATATAATTTTCAGTCATAATAATAGACATTATATTAAATGCTTTTACCAATTTTGTTCTTGGATACTATAGAAACTAAATAATTTTTACTTATGTAACCCAAACTAAAGAAATCTATAGTATACTGTATATCCAAAATAAAATTTGATTGGACAATATCTTTTTGTTTGGTGGTATATACTAACATAAAAGTATATTACCTGAAAATATCAGAAGTGATGTATAGCTTTTTATCCTTATTAAGGGAGTTTATGGTAAAGGCACACCACCAATTCAATTATATATATTGGAGCCGTGCACTACACAGACAAATTAATACACGCAGAGACACAAACACACACTTATATAAACAACAAAAGCGAAACCTCCAACTTTTTACATATAAAGATCATCATCCAAGAAGAAGAAGATGAAGCTGATCGTGATGGTGATGACGATGATGATGATAAGTGAAGGAAGTATGATAGATCAGACATGTAAACAGACACCAGACTTCAAACTTTGTGTCTCTCTACTCAACTCCGACCCACGTGGCTCCTCTGCCGACACCTCTGGCCTCGCTCTCATCCTCATCGATAAAATCAAGGTATTTTTCAATTTCTTTTCTTCTATATATATATATATATATTTCCAATTATCTCAGATTATTTTCAAGTCTTATAAGAATCAAATCTTGACTAAAGGTTTTGTGGTTGCTTAAAAATTTGTAATTGATAAAACACAAATTGACGTAAAATTTAATTTTATTCTATTCTATAACTTTGATCTCTTATAATTTTATCAGTTGTTAGTGTTAAAAAAAAAAGTCCCATAAGTTTCGTTATTCTACGAAAAAAGTAATTATAACTAAGACGTTTTTGTCTATAAGTAGCACAAGGGGTTGTTTTTGATAAATAAGATTTTTTTGATTATTTTTGTTTAGAACACATACCTACGGGTGTTATTTTTTGTGTTTTCATGTCGTAGTAATATTGTTTTCAATTTCAGTATAGTGTATATAAAGCTCGTTTGTCGTTTCTATCCCACCAATTATGTAGCAACATAAAATTATGGGGTTATTTTATAAAAATATAATTTTGTAGGTGCTGGCGACAAAGACCTTAACCGAGATCAACGGTCTATATAAAAAGAGACCGGAACTAAAACAGGCTTTGGACCAATGTAGTCGAAGATACAAAACGATTTTAAACGCTGATGTTCCCGAAGCCATTGAAGCTATCTCTAAAGGAGTCCCTAAATTCGGCGAAGATGGTGTGATGGACGCCGGGGTAGAAGCTTCTGCTTGTGAAGAAGGGTTTCAAGGGAAATCCCCGTTGACTAGTTTAACCAAATCAATGCAAAACATCTCTAGTGTGACTAGAGCCGTTGTGAGAATGTTGCTTTGATTTTATCTTCTTATAAGGTTTATATGTGTTTGATTGAGATGTTATATCCTCTTCATAAAAATATATATATATATATATATATATCTGAGAACTAGCTAAAAGAATGTCCCCGAGTTTGTTGTTGTTTCTAGTTTTCATGTAAATTGTAGTTTGTTTCTCATTTCTACTAGCTTTTCAAATCTGTATTGGCATGTTGTTTATATTTCTGATACATCATGCTGTTGTTTTGTTCATAAGCAACTTCTGATGATGCGGATGTTGCTATAGGAGCACTGCACAGTAAGCTCACTCTTCATATTATGTATTTTCAGATCAGAGGAGTGTAATTAATTTCACACTATCAAGAAGTAAAACGCATACATATTAAACAATCTCAGAAACAGAGTTAACTCCAATGATATATATATAACCATATATTCATGTTAAGTTACTTTCACTATGCTACATCAAAGCGATAAAAATATGAGGGGAGAAAAAGGTCAGCTGAACTGGAACATTTATAAAAACGAAATCAAGTCTTTTTATCCTCTCCTTGCTGAAAATTGTTTCTCAATTCATGCAGCTTGCATTATACACGATACGGACATGGTCAATGACGGTATTGGAGAACGTGAACTCTCTTGTTGGGAAATCAGCAAGACCAGAGTATCTGCAAAAACTAACTTACCTGTGTTGGAACCACCACAAGGCCATTAGACACATCGACACAGTGAGGGCTTACACATTTGGATCTCATTTTTTTGTGGAGGTTGACATCGTTCTTCCTTCTGACATGCCTCTGCAAGTGGCTCACGACATAGGAGAATCGCTGCAAGAGAAGCTCGAGCTGCTAGAGGAGATCGAAAGGGCTTTTGTGCATCTTGATTATGAGTACACTCACAAACCTGAGCACGCTAGTAGATCCCACAGTTAGCTGTTTATGTTTTCAAGATGTCTACGTTTCCAAATCTGTTACAACGTAAAATCTCCAGTGTATTGTTTAGTAGACAATTGTGAGATAAAAGGAATGTATCTTTGTAACTATCTACTTGCGTGTTTCATTTCATTTAGCAACAAGATGCTTTCCCCTACTCACGCACAGATATGTTAAATACTAGTCTCAAGCAGATGACGTTACTGAAACCATATTCACTACAACTTAAAAAGTCTTAAAACCAAAGTCATATTGTTTCGACTTTGACGTATTAGAAAAAGTTGTTGTAGATTTTGTCCCACATCGGAAAGGTGAGGCGTGTGAGTGCTGTGAAGACTAGTATAAAGTATTGAGGGTGAACGACTGGTGAAAATTGCCTTAAACTAATGAGTAAGGAAAACAAAGGGAACGGTGAGAGCCGGTCGCAGCGCCTAACTAAATCGTGAAAACGTTTAAAAAATGGCGCAAGAATTTATGGAAGGGTAAATAGGCTGGTACGAGTGTTGACGCTGCTTACTTTTGCAGAACTCAACTTGTGCGGGCCTCTCCCATCCCCCATTACTCCCCTAGTTCTTAAACCGTTTTTAAAAAAACACTAAGGGTTTGAATGGTGACTTCGGTCAAAGCACAGCGGACACAGCAGACAAAACAGCAGTAAAGCGGTCAGAGTGGACAAAGCGGTCGGAATGGACCCAAAAAGCGGTTCTATGAACCGAATGGTAAAAGACAGACAAATTAGACTACTTTTATTATATTCTTCAAATATGATTATAATTTTGTTAAGAATTTAAATTTTCTTAATACAACATAATAAAAAGATGAAAATATAAAAAATTACAAACCCAAATATAAAATCAAATACTCTGGTTTTCCCATAACCTAGTTGCGATAGTTTCTCGAATGTTCGCCATGTGTTGTCCATCTGCATTCTCTGCTTCATCAAGCTCATAAGATGCATTGTCTTGATCCTCAGTTTGAGTTTCTGTAAAATCTTCTACAAAATCTGCATCTGTAAAATTTGAAACTCTAATAAAATTATGAAGACCCATTGTTGCAATAGTTACTCTCTTTTGGATATCCATATCATATCTCGGAAAATCGGTTAAAATTCTCCATTTCTTCTTCTACACCCCAAAAGTGCGTTCAATGATAGATCGAAGAGATGAATGAGACCTATTAAACAATTCTTCCTTATTTCTCGGAGGGGGACCAGTATAGAACTGTGACATGTGATATCTCACAACTCTATTTCGTGTTGACCTATAAGGAGCTAAAAATCCTTGCTTATTAGGATACCCTGAGTCAACTACATAATACTTGTCTGTAGGTGGTAATGGAAATTCAGAATCGCCATTTTGTGCAAGTGAAAGAACAGCTGTATCATGACATGAACCCGGTGCTCCATTCCATACGTATGTGAATAGCATATTCATATCACAAATTGCCATTACGTTGATGCTTGCATAGTCATGTCTGTTCCAATACATGGCTTGTAGCTCAGGCTTTACTTTAACACACACATGAGTTCCGTCCATAGCTCCAACAAAACCACTGAAATATGGCCAATATCGTCTATCAGCTTGTAGACGCTGTGGAATCCGGTGTAATTGTTGTGTTGTTGGTGTCTTGATGTAATCTGCCGCTAGAAGTTCTATAGTTTGCAACACTTCACCAAATTTTCTATTCACAGTTTCCTCGTTTCGTCCAAATCGTAAGCCAACATCTCGCTGAACTTCATTGTGTCCGCACACTCGTAGAAACATAGCGGTACTCTCTTCAACACTTACATTCATCGAAGGTTGTAATCCATAATTTTCTTTTAAAATAGTGCATAGTCCTGTGAAGGCAGCAAATGACATTCTTAATAATTGTAGACATGCAGCATGGTCATTTTGAATACGATTCCAAAGATTTTGCCACCCTAACCCTCCACCGGTTTGGTATGGTCCTTTGTGAAAATGTTGTTCATAATAATCCAATGTTGGATTTATTAAAAGATCTTCTATTTGCTCATTTTCCAAAGTCCATAACTCTAACCGTTCTACATCAGATAAATTATGGAGTCCTTTTGAATGTAGTTCACAAATTCGGAAATCATGAAATAACATTAAAATCACATAAGTTACCAATTTTTTTTTTTAATTATCACAAATACCATATCCAAAAAAAACAACATATTAATAAAACATAAGTGCTTCATCAAACTGACATAAATATCATAATTTTTTTTTTCAAACATAATTGTCACATAAATAAACTACTCTTCTTGTGGAAAAAAAAAATAAACTACTCTTCATCATTTCCGCTCATGTCATTATCAAATAAGTTTTGTCGAGGAAGAGGTTGAGATGTCGATGCGTTGTTTTGTCCAAAAGTGTTAAATAGTCCCACTGCTCCTGGTGTTTGAAACATTTGACCAGTTGGAGAATTATTGAGAAACCCTAGGCTCGGGGATCCTACTCGTGGTCTTGGTGTATAACGGGTAAAGCCTAACCCTGGAGATCCAAAACTTGAACCTGGAAAATATTGACCAATCCCTATACTCGGAGATCCTACTTGTGATCTTGGAGATGCTCGATGCTCAACATTTATTGGTGCCAAAAACTGTCGAAAACCAGTAGTAGGTGGATCAATTGATATACTTGGAGTTCTTTGGCTTGTATGCGTAGACATACTGCCTGCAGATGATGGATCAGATGATCGAGGTGTAGACGATCCACTTGGTGGGCGAGTGGTTCCTATATGTTCACCATGTCTTGTAAATCCTGTTAGAGACTCCATTAACAATATCCTATCCTCATTGGTCTGAAACCGAGTTGATGACATCCAGTAATTACGCCAAAAGAGATCAGTCTTCAGAAGTTGGAGGCATTGAATGTAGAAATCATTGTATCTTGGAATATCTAATGACTCAAGTATCTCGACCGCCTTTTCAAACTCGGTATAATCTTCGCGGTCAAAGGCACCAGGGCGTAGTCGTTCATAGGTTTCCTTTTGAAAGTCTCTAATGGACGACATTGTCTCTTGGATGGTCGATTCAAAATTTTGCCTTCTACGCGGTGCTCGTGTTCCGCTAGGTCCCCTTGACCCAGTTCTTCGGCTAGATGATGGATCAGCTCTTGAATGTTGTCGCCCACTACGATCAGGTATCTGAATTGGTGGCTATGATTCGGTAGCCTCACGTGAGAATTCATGTGATGGTTGTGAATCATCATAAATGTTCACATGATACGTCTCCTCGTTTTGTTGAGTTTCTGGAACCTCATTTGGCTCCCAACCATCATCGGTATCACCGTCATGTGACTGTTCATTCCGATTTTCAGCTCTTCTTTGTTGCACAGAATACTGACGCTGCGAACCCACATCTGAGACAGCAAAGCAACGAGACTTGGTTTCCCAATCTTTTGGTGGTTCTCGGTTCAGACGTGCAAGTTTGCTAAACTCCTAAAATCAAAAATTTGTATAAGAAAATTTTCTATAAATTTTTAATCTTAATAATTATTGGAAAAAAATAAAGACCTGTTCACGATCATTCCACCATCCATCTTCTGCCATAATCTTTCCCGTAATATTATCAACTGAAATTCCAGTATAACGTTGTAGTTGCTTCCAAAGCTTGAACTCTTTCTTCCATTGATCAATTTTATTTTTCATTGTCTCCCATACTAAACTTTCACCGTAGATTTCGTTGAACTTACGAACTATAAATGCTCTACCCGGTTGGCCAGGATCTTTAAACCTATATTGATTCATTCCTAATGCTTCATCGTATAGGTTAAGTAGTGTTTTCTCTTCATCAGGAGACCACCGACGTTCAGCTCTCTGCATATATATTTCATATATCATTAATTCTAATTGTTGTTTTTTAATATTAGATATGTCATATTTTGAAAAGTTTTAACTCTAGTTTTTTATTTTAGCTACACTAACTTAAAATATTATAAGAGATATGCATCAATTATTTTATATTATATCATCAATATTATAATTTATGAAATTGTAAACTAATAAAAGATGAAAATATACAATAATTTACTCATTTAAATTTCAAAAGTTATATACTTATTTTTTAAATTTAATATTGAAGCTAGATATGTCATATGTTTAATTTTAAACTTTAATTTTAAAATTTATTAATCCGTATTAGTTATATTTATTATAATATTTTATGAACCATTAATCAATTATTTGATAATATTTTAAAATTCTAAACTGAATAAAAAAAAGAATCTAAACTTATAAACTATTGATACATAAATATTCACAATAGGCTAGTATAAAGCATTTATCTATCATAAAATAAGCTAACAAGCTTTAAGTTTTCTGAAAAAAATTATTAAACAATATTTTTTTTTATAGAAATTTACCCTTATTCTTGTAGAAGGTTGAGATCCAGTGTTTGTATTTCTTCTCCTAGAAGATATCACTATAATGAAGCAAGAAAAAAAAAACAGTTAATCAATAAGTGAATATTTAAGATAAACTTACATGATTTGAATAGATAATTCTTTACCTTGATGAATGTTAGAACTTTTTTTTATATAGTAACAAGCTGAAAAAAACAATAAAAATGTAGAGAGGATTTTTTTTTAGAAGATTTTTCAGTCTCTAGCAAAAGATGGGAATGGATGGTGTAAGTTTGGTTTCTCCCAATTATAAAGACCAAATATAAGAAAAAAATAAATTCAAAAGAAAAGAAAAAAATTTGATTGGTTGTCAAATGCAAACCACTTTTCTGTGGACTGGACCACTGCTCTTGTGTGCATGGACTGCTCTCAACTGCGTTCCTTCTATTTTTCTGTCCGCTTTTACTTTTTCAATTTTTTAATATATATATATTTTTTTAGTCCATTTTACTGCGTTCATTAGTTGAATGGTAAACAAACTGTGGACCAAACCACAAATGAACAAAACCGTGGGGTCCGTGGTAACCATTCACTACCATATATTTTTTTTTAGTCCATTTTACTGCGTTCATTAGTTGAATGGTAAACAAACTGTGGACCAAACCACAAATGAACAAAACCGTGGAGTCTGTGGTAACCATTCACTACCTAAATAATCATCTCATTTATACATTTGTAGTTCTTAATCCAACTAAACCAAAGCCAAAAAAAAAAATCAAAAATCGTAATTAAGCCCTTTTAGAAATTCCTAACGATCGTTACGTGTCATCGTCTAATTGGGTAGAAAGTTTTGACAAACCAAAACTTGTTTTTTTTTTTTTTCTTTCTTTTTTCTGTGTTTCTCGTCTCTCTTTTAGGAAGATCCTGCCGGAAATTGGGTTTTCAGAGCTTAGGTCACGGTGCTAGGAGTGTATCGACGGAAACTGGGAAATCGTTAAATCTGTCTCTGCTATTAATCGGTGAGTTCTTGTTTGTGTTGGATTTGGCTTCAACAATTTGTTAGTGAACTCATGATCTTAGGATGTAATTGTTCTGTTTTATGATGCAAAATCTGATATCTTCTTGTATAATAATTTTCTTTGGATTCACATGTTTAGTTGCCTCTGTTGTTTTGTTTGCAATCTAAAAACAATCTAAATAAACTTGTCATAGGAAATTTAGTTTTTGACAAGGAAATAGATTGGAATTTTTTTTTTTTATGTTGAGGTTGGTTCAAGGATGCTCCAATCTCTGTTTATGTTTAGTGTTTACTGTCTCTGTTATCAATGCTAACTAGGACTGCTACTTTCGATTAGTTGGTGGGTAATTTTGATGAATCCGGATTTGAAGGCTGGAGTTATTTTGATGGTTGTACCAAATCAGTATGTATACTGAAATCAGAATTACATTGCTCGTCTCCTTCTTTGGTAATCAATCATGTGTTGCTTTAAAGAATCCAATTATGCTAGAATCTGAGACCGTGTTAGGCTCTGTTATGATCATTGTGTTCAAACCTTAGTCTTTATTTACCTAACATGCATACTTAGGTTCTGCCAGTAACTGTTTTCTTCTGAACACGATTCAGATCTCTTAACCAAATTGGCGGCATCATTTGGAGTTTTGTAGATCTCCCTGAGACAAAAATAAAAAAGGGGTAAACTCCTATCACTTGGGTTATTTTGGTTTTGTTCTTTCGTTATATAAAAATTGATACTTTTATGGTTTAATCTAGCTTATTCCTTGGCTAATTGATTCTTTCTCTTCTCTGATATTAGTTGTTCGAAGATTTGCTCAGTTTGAGATAGATTGAGTACGGAGCTTGTTCTGATCGTGTGAGTTGTTCTCTGTCTCATTTGTCATCTCTTTTGATTGCTCTGATTGTTACGAATTTGTTAAATTGAGAGTTTCAACTGATTGGATATTTTGCTGTTTTTGTGTAAGTAACCATCTTTTGGAACATTGGGCTTGCTTTTATTGACATGGTTTAAAACAATTCCTCTGTTTGCATTTTCTTCTGGGTTTTGCTTATACTTTTTTGTGGGTGGGATTGTCTTTGTCTAAAACATCTCTATCTGTTTTTAATCTGACTTTGTATATTTTGATCTAATGGGTTCTGGGATCGCTCTCTTGCCTTTTCAGTGATGCTTTTCCTCTATTTCATAACTGAAAAGTGAATCTGGTGACGCGGAAGATAAAATCTAGTGTTTGTTCTTAGTCACACTAAATCGTTGCAGTTTTAGTTTTTTGGTCTAACTATATTGATTGAGTTAGAGATAAAAAGTTTAGGATAGATGATGATTTCATATTCTAGTCTGGGAATTTTTAGTTTATACTTTGATAGTCTCATCATCTTCTTGGCAAGAGAAGCAATTGTTGTGTGCTGATATTATTATTGGATTTAACATCTACAACATTGTTATTAGGACATGTGGATTTTGATTCCATCTTGACCAGTATTCGAATTGGTCTTTCTTGATCTTTTTTTAGACGCTCCAAATCGATTTCTGGTTATAGCAGCAAGGGAGAGACAAACTCACAAGTCACAACTGGTTTTCTTTGTTTCAGCTCTCAGTGATTTTGCAGTAGTTTCTCAGTATGGAAGAAGCTCATTCAGTGAATAGTCCGAGACGGGTATTAAGCTTCTCCGAGAGAAAGAAGCAAAAGCCCGGTTTCAGGGATTCAGACAGCAGAAGGTCATCTCTGTTCAAAGCATCACAAGTTCATCATGGACCCAAACCCTCAGAGGTGTATGGTTTTGTAGGTTCCATTTCGACTGTTGTTGCCACTGTCATCTTCTTGATATGGGCTTATGTACCAGATAAACTGCTGGAGTCTATAGGTATCCATTACTACCCAAGCAGGTACTGGGTACTGGCTATGCCAACGTATTTGATGGTCACTCTGATGCTTACTTTGGCCTTTTACATTGGTCTCAACTTCATCGCTACTCCACCTCCAACCTCTCTCAATACCTTGTTTGGTGAGCTCCCCTGCACCCTCTCTTTTAGATTACTTTCATCTAATGGTGTCCTCTCTGTTCCAATAGCTAGCTAGAATGTTTCAAATGTTGTATGTGCAGGGAAGTGGTTTTTTTGGAGTTTTCTTGCTTTGATGATATTGTTTGTTTGGTATGGCAGATGAGTACAGTAGAGAACCTGGGGAACTCGATCCTGGGATGGAAGAAGGTGAAGACAGGCCTATAGATCCAATTTCTGACATTGATATTACAAGAATCAATAATCTTATGTTCAAAGGCAACTCCTAATCCTTAGAATTCTGGGATTTTCTAAATTAAAAATGAAAAACTTGCGTTTTTAGGATCAATTCTTTGTGTAAGAGTCAAAGACAACATCATACCTGCGTTTCGTTTTCAAGCAGACTCTAGAGAGGTGTCGAGTGTCAAGTTTTTCCGTCAACTACTATACTTTTTTTTTTTTTTGTCAAACCCGTCAACTACTATACTACCCTACAAGTTTTTGATAATAATATTTGGCAAAACGATATGTCTCGTACCAACCAAACCAAAGTCAAATAGAAAAAATATTTGGTACAAGTTAACCGGCAAACCACTAAACCTAATTTTCAATTCTGAGGTTTTTTTAGTCAGATTTCTTCTGGAACCCAAATCGCTTTCTTCTTTTCATCTCTTCTTCTCCGACACCGTTACTTCGTCTGTACTACTATATAACTAACTGTTTCAAAATTTATACTTGTCTACTGTTTTGAATGACTCGATTGGCTTCATCGTATAGAATTTTATAGATCTCTTTGAGACGAAACAAGATAAAAAAGGTAAACTCTTGAGACTAGAAAGTTATATTTCTGATGAATTTTGCTGAGACTAGAAAGGTTCTTTTGGTTTTCTTCTTTCATGTTATAAAAATTGATACTTTTATGGTTTAATCTTAGCTTATTCCTTGGCGAATTGATTCTTTCCCTTCTGATATTACAGTTGTTAGAAGATTTGTTTTGCTCATTGGTTAATCAAATTTGACTATCAAGTGTTTATTATTTTTTTATATAACTGGTTTTGTTTCTAATCACTACATACTGCATTAGAGTCTCTTTACAAAAGCTGAAGTTCATATTCTTTGTCTTCATCACTTACTTGACTACTTTGGTGAATTATTGTGTTACAGAAATTTTTAGGAATTGATCCAAAGTGGGGGGATTAATGGGAACCATAGACCTTAGAGCTGCTGCAGATGGAAACTTGATTGCGGATCTTAGTAGTCAAGTTCACCAGCTCCCTTGCTGCATTAGATTCGATGGTCCTGCTGAAGTTTCCCACTATTTCAAGCCTAATTCCAGTGGTAACAAGACAATAGTATTATGTATATGTGTTTCTGTTATCACTCTTTTCTTGATATATATAGCGAGATTAATGTGGGAAGTTTTATTTTAACAAGTTTTATTTTAACAGTAGAGGTTGAAATTGATGGAGTAAGAACGGAAGAAGCTCATTTCAGAGGAAGGAAGTTGCAGGGAGCAACTATCTCACTCCCTAGTGGCTATTCTGGTACTCTTCTTTTCTTAACTGATGAAAAGGTGGAAACTTTTGAATTACTTATGGATATATCTTAAGAATGATGTGACTAATGTACCAATTCCTGATGATGGATATCTTAGTTAGAGACTTTTGACAAGAAATATCTGAGATGTTTTGATGGCTACTCTGATATGTTGGAAATATTATATGTTTTTGGTTACTCACTTACTCATTAGCTGCTTGTTCATATGTTATCCTCCTTCAGGTTTTGTGCTTGGACAAGCGAGTAACCTGAATGCTAATGGAAAGAGAAAAGCTTCTAGTATCACGGACGAGAACCCGTGTTGGGAAGCTAAGGCCAAATTCGATAACCTGACATACTGGAATCACGATAACCTCCCTTCAAAAGACGATACTTTTGTGCGGTCTTTTCATTGGTTTAACATTGCAGAAGCGGTGAGTTTATATTACTGTTTCATTCATTATTCTCTCGTTGACTGGTTTATAGTGTTGCAGTCTTTAGTTTGTTCCTAACTTGATTGTGAACAATGGCTGAGAGACTCTGCAGCTGCACAAGCCAGTGAAAGTTGAAGACTTGGTTGCAGCAGTCTCACATGGTGGAAAGGATCAACTATGAAAGTGGCATTAGAACGTTGAACAAAACATAAAACCAAGTAAAAAGACGTTTGTTGACATATAATTCTCAAGGCTTGTTGGATTAGTCCATTTGATGATGAATTGTGTTATTTTCTGTATAATATTGAAATTCTATGATTTTGAATTTTGTTTTTAAAAAATGAATTTATTTGCCTATCTGTTTACAGTTTACATAAACAAAATTTTTGTAATTTCTTATAATTTAAAACCTTCTTGGGGGTTTAATATTATTCCACTTTATTATTGCAATTGTTGTCAGTACAGAGTCAATTTGAATCTTCATGAATCATCTAATCAACAATAATATATGATCTAATATATATCATAGATAGTTTACTTAAAGTACACTTACCTAAGATGTAATTGTAATCTTAATCAAATGATCTTCCCTAAATTAAAAAGTAATCAAATGATATACTAGAAGTTGTTTGTTTTTAGTGTTTTTGTGTGCTGTTTTGGTAGGTTTTCTATGTTTTGTCTAGTAGCATCTTTTGTGTTTCTATTATTCAGTTTCCATATAAATATAAAACTAATACCTCTAGATACAAGTGTATAACATTGCCTTAATTATACTATGTATGTCTATAACTATATATAAATGATTTTAGAAAGTCATTCATTGTGTAATATAAACATATTAATTAAATTTAGATAGATATTTAATACACACTCAATGTGTATGGTTTGAGTATTATTTTTGGCATTTTGACTTTGGAGAGAGAAAGATTGTTATTGTTTTGAACTTTTCAAGTTTTGTTTGACGAGGGAAATTTAATAAAGTAAAGTAACGGAGAACGTCGTTTTCATTTTCTTTTGCATGTATTTTTGTAAATTTGTGTATCGTATTATAATAACGGCCCCATGCCAAAATTATTGGAGTCTTTCAAATTAAATAAACAGAAAACTTTAACTTACTAAATTCCCCAAAATATTTCGTGTGTGAAACAAACTGAACATATTTTTTTTGACGTTCGATTTCGATTTCGTTTCTCATCTTTCAACAAATATGATGAACAAGTGTTGATAAAAAGACCTGTGATGTCGGCGAACCGCTGGTTTCCTGAAGATCGTGCTTCCGGCCAAAATCCTACTTCAGCCATGGCTGAAAGTGGTTTCCATCGTCCCCCACCCTTCCCTCCTGACCCTCCAAACCAAAATCTCCTTGCCTCCCTCTCTGACTTTCCCCCTTTGTCTCCCATCTCTCCCACTGTTGCTTTCCTTTCCCCTTCTCAAACTGATTACATCGCTCCTGAGCGAGTAGTCTTAGTTCTCAAAGCACATCATAAATCCAATCCTGTGGTTGTAAACCCTCAGGCTCAGGCAATTCTCAATGCCTACAATCAAACTCTGACCTTTAACCCTAGATCTGATAACACTGCTACAGTTTCGAATGCTAGTACTGTAGCTCAAACTGACGACTTGCTTCCTTGTCCTACTCCGAAGGTTAACCGCATCCTCCTAAGTAATCCACAATCCCCAACTCTTCCTCCTACCCCAATTATCCCAACTATCCCAACTATCTCCCCTCCTATCCCTACTGCCTCTATACAATCTTCCTCTCCCCCGCAAAAAGACCCAATTGCTGAACCTACTCCTGCAGCAACTACTCCAGGGGTTACTATCACAAAGCCTCCTGTTCCAAACCCGCAAAATCATCCTCCTCCCAGTCGCAGTGTGAATTCTTTGGCACAACGACTCAAAAAAGAAGCTGACAAATCCCTCTCTCGACTTGCTCCAGTAGACTACTCACCAGAAGGAAAGCCTCGAATAGTCATCCCTGATTCGGTCTTCCACGAGGGTGCTGCAATACACAAAGATTTCATCATTGGTATGTTTAAAGGCCGACTACCATCTTTTAAGCAAATTCAAAGTGTTCTTAGTCACATGTGGGGCAGAGGCCAAAGATTGGAAATTCACCTTAATCATTCCAATAACTCGATGCTTGTCCACTTACCAAATGAGTACATTCGAACCAAGGTGTTGGAGAAGAAAATGTGGTACATTGGTGAGTGTATGTTCTTGGTGGCTCAGTGGGATTCGTTTGGAGGAAATAAGCCTGACTTGAATGCTATTCCCATCTGGGCTCATCTCAAAGGTATGCCTTTTGACCTGATGCACCGAAAAGGGATTAGTCTAGTAGCGGGCCTGGTCGGAGAGCCAAAAGAAATGGATGATTTTACCAGAAATCTTGTCAGTTTAACTGAAGCGCATGTAAAAGTAGAACGAAACCTGACAGAGCCTCTACCTTCAAGTGTGGAGGTTCTTCGTGAGAATGGGGAAGTCATCACGATAGCAGTCGAGTACCCATGGATCCCACCAACTTGTTCTAACTGCAACGAAATTGGCCATGTCGTCAAGTACTGTCCTTCTGTTACTACTCCTTGGGTTCCAGTTCGAAGCAAACCTGCAAAACCACCCTCAAAGCAGCCAGTACCACAAAGTCCTGCTTCTAAGTTAGATGCTGCAAAAGAACAGAACCCTTCAGTACCTGAGAGAGATCCCTCTTCCTCCTGTCCCATTGTCTCATCTCTGATCCCCGAGTGTCCTGTTTTGCAACAAAAACCACCAATCAACCCCCACAAATCCTCAGCAAACACAACAAACAAACCAACATCCTTACCTGGCCAAGTGGATTGCTGTCCGATCTCCTCTCTTGCTACTCCAAACCCTTTTGAAGTTTTAGATGCTACCCAACCTCCCCCTGACCCCTTCTTACTGTTAAACCACCCTCAACCATCTCCTGTCTCAACCTCTCAAACACCCTCCTTAACCCCTCCTCCCTCTGTGCAACCTTCTGATATGGAAATAGAAACTGCAGTTCCCTCTAACTTGGAGCCTCCCCCATCTTCGGGAGAGTCTCCCATTTGTCTTTAACCTCCTCACATTCCCATGTATATACAACCATTTTTTTGGAATGTTCGAGGACTAAATGACTCGGATAAGCATCGGCCTTTTGCTAACTGATTATACACTAACCAGCCTCTTTTTGGTGCCATACTAGAAACCCATATAAAAGAACCAAACTTGAACCACGTCATGAATCTTATCTGTCCTGGATGGCAGTTCACATCGAATCACAACTCAGATGTTGATGGCAGGATAGTTCTCATCTGGAGGTCCCCTACATCAATAACTGTTCTTCATCAATCACGTTACATGATCACCAGTGAAATCTCAATTCAAGGGGATCACAGATTCTTTTTCACAGCAGTTTATGCGCCAAATGAAAGTGACAATCGTACTGACCTTTGGTGTGAAATCATTGATCTCCAGCAGCGGTTTCAGTTGGACTCTCTTCCCTGGATGGTATGAGGAGATTTCAATCAAATTATCCATCCTGGGGAACACTCCAATGCAAATGTCAACCACTTAACCTCGCGAATGACAGAGTTGCGGGATTGTCTCTTACAGCTTGATTTGTTTGATGTGCGCTATCAAGGTCCTCTTTTCACCTGGTCAAATAAAAATCCTTCAAACCCTATAGCCAAAAAACTTGACAGACTGCTAGTAAACAACCCGTGGATTGCTGCTTACCCGAACTCTATCGCCTCTTTCCTTGCTCCTGAATTCTCTGACCATACACCGTGCCTTCTAAACCTCGATGCAACCCTTCCTTCTTCTGGTACCAAACCTTTCAAGTTCTTCAACTTCCTTACCACCCACCCGCTTTTCCTCCAAATGATGGAAACCAATTGGATTCTGGCTGGAAACATAAATCAAAGGGAAATGTGTTTGTCGACTCTCAATGCAAAACAGAAAACACTCAAAAGAGAGCTAAAAACACTTTCGAAAGAGAATTTTTCAGATATACAAAACAGAGTGAGAGAGACTAACTTACTGCTACAAACTGTGCAGGTACAAGCTATATCCAATCCGTCGCCAGCTTTGTTCCAAGAAGAGAAAGACCTCCACACCAAATGTAATTTCCTCAGAAGGGTGGAAGAAGCGTATTTCTGACAGCGATCTCGCATTAACTGGCTTAAAGAGGGAGATTTAAACACGGCTTACTTTCATCGCATTACCAGGATCCGCAATGCATTCAACGCCATCAGATCCTTCTCTAGCTCTTCGGGAGCTATTATTGATGATCCAGTTGAAATGAGTCGACTGGCTGTTAGTCATTTTGAATCTCTACTTGGTCCTGCTGTTATGCTACCCATCTCCGTTGGTCCTGCATGGATACAAAGCATTATAACTTACCGTTGTTCCCCTGAACTAAAACTCACAATGGTAAAACAGCCTACCATTGAGGAAATCACAAAGGTAATGTTTAAGCTAAATGAAAATAAGGCACCAGGACCTGATGGTTTTACCTCTGCCTTCTACAAATCCGCCTGGGGGATCCTTGGTTCAGATGTCACCAAAAGCATTCAAAAGTTTTTCCACACATCCTTCTTGCCTTCAGCAACTAATGCAACAACACTTGCTTTGATCCCGAAATTCCCCGGAGCCTCTCTCATCTCAGATTTTCGACCAATCTCTTGTCTTAATACTCTATATAAAGTCATCTCCAAGCTTCTGGTAGCAAGAATCAAACCTGCCCTCCCAGCTTTGGTCCAGCGGAATCAAACTGCATTTATCAAAGGAAGACTATTAATTGAAAATACCTTGCTTGCTGCGGAACTTGTAAATGGTTATCATCGAGAGAAAGAACCCAAACGGATAACAATAAAGGTTGACATCGCAAAAGCATTTGATACTATCCGATGGGAGTTTATCTTTAGCTGTCTAAGGGGAATAGAAGTACCTGAACTCTATATTCAATGGCTTCGGGCATGTATATGCACTCCCTCCTTCTTAGTTGGCTTCAATGGGCGCGTGCATGGGTACTTTAAAAGTAGAAGAGGGCTCAGGCAAGGTGATCCACTATCGCCTTACCTCTTCGTTCTTGCACTAAACTGTCTTTCTGCCATGTTAGATAAAGCTGCAGAAGAAGGAAAAATAAAGTATCATTACAGGTGTCGTGATTTAAAGCTCACTCACTTATGCTTTGCAGACGACTTGTTGATATTTGTAGATGGATCATTAGTCTCGGTTCAAAGGGTCCTTACCATTTTGAAGGATTTTGAAGCTGTCTCTGGTCTGGCTGTCAGTCTCCCTAAGACTAGTTTCTTCTCTTTCGGGCTTTCTCAACCTGAAATTGACCAGATCAAACTTGAAACAGGGGTTAGCCATGGACAACTACCGATCCGTTATCTAGGCATACCTCTCTGCACTAAAAAGCTTACCTTGCTCGACTGTGCTCCTCTGATTCAGAAAGTAAAAAGTAGCTTAAATGCCTGGTCCACGAAATCTCTCTCATTTGCGGGAAGGTTACAACTCCTAAACACTGTGATTGCTGGACTGACGAACTTCTGGTGCTCAGCTTTCCTCTTGCCAAAGAAGTGTATTGACACATTGAACTCTCTAACTGGTGCTTTCCTGTGGAAAGGAACTACAGAGGGTCATCACTCGGCCCGAGTGGCTTGGGAAACTATCAAAAATGAGAAATCAGAGGGAGGACTAGGTATTCGTGACTTGCGGAAATGGAATACAGCATGTATGATAAAACTTATCTGGTTCTTATTCTTCAGGACAGGCTCGGTGTGGGTTGCGTGGTTCAAGTCGGCTGTTCTCTCTGGGGATCTTAGTAACTTTTGGACCCGGAAGCCAAGTAACAAGTTCTCCTGGTTAACGAACAAACTTTTAAAGCTTCGGGAAGAGGTATTCCATTGGATAAAGATTAAGGTTGGCAATGGAAGAAGTTGTAGGTTTTGGAGCGATCACTGGTGTAGTCTAGGACGGCTGTCAACCTACCTGCACAATGAAGGAACTTTGGGCATCCCGCTAAGATCAACCATCGTAGACCTCTGGCGTCATGGCACATGGAGGGTACCACCTGCACGATCCGAAAAACATGTCAATCTTCATATTGAGCTAACTACCTTACAACTAGCAGACGAAGAGGATAAGTACATCTGGTGGATTAATGACCAACTGCGAGATGGTCGAACTACTGGTAGCATCTACACTGTCCTAAAAGAAACTCTACCTAAGGTGGCATGGTATAGGATCGTTTGGTTCACTAAAGGCATACCAAAGCATAGATTCCTCACCTGGTTATTTGTGTTGAAAAGATGTCCAACTAGGGATAGACTTCGATCTTGGGGTTTACAGGTAGATCCGTCTTGTCTGCTATGCGGATCGACTGAGGAAAGTCGTGATCACCTTTTCTTTGACTGTCCGTTCAGCTGGAGCATCTGGAACCTCATCGCCAACCGCTGCTCCTTCTCTCCTGTCCGTTCTTGGTCTGACTGCCTTCAACAACTCACCAGCTTCCAAGGTTCTAGAGTTGTCAAGATATTCTTTCTCACAGCTTGGCAAGCTACGATCTACAACATATGGACGAAAAGGAACCATCGTCTTCATCGGAACAGCTTCAAGTCCGCCGACCTTATTGTTAAACAGATCGACTCTCTTGTGCGAAACAGAGCACTCAGCTACCGTCATTCTAACTCCATCCCGTCCTTTGACATGCTACAACTCTGGTTTGAAGGATCTCGTTAAAAGAAAGGACAATCGCCACTGGATTATCCTCTTATCTCTCTCACGATCGTGTTTTTTCATCCCCAATCATTGATGACAGCGTGGGATGGTTCGAGTTGGTTACTACTGCCTAACCGTTTCATTGGTTATGATTCAACTCTTCTGTTCAAGATTGGTTCTATTCTAACTAAGGGGTTTTTTAGTTTGGTTTAATATTTATTCTAATATCTATCTCATTTGGGCTTCCAATATTGGGTTTCGGCTCTGTAAAACATTTGGTTCCATGCCTTTAAATTTTGAATGCCTTTAAAAAAAAAAAAAAAAAAGTGTTGATACCAAAAAAAAAAAAAAAATATGAACAAGGAATTGTCATTGTGACCCTTCAAGGTCGGTTTTTGTTTTCTCTCTTCAATCCTCAGTTCTTCTTGTTCACCTACAAAAAGTTTCATGTTGAATCATCTTTTAAAAGCTTCTTTTCGCAGATTTTAAAAGAATCTTTTTTTTCAGAACATCTTTTACTGACAAAAAGGTTCGATTTTTATTTTTTCCTCTGTTTTTATATTGGTTTCTTTATTCTGGGTTGTTCTGGATTCTGTTATTTGTCGATTAGAGCTTTGAAAAGGTTTCATCTTTGTGTGCAGATGAACTTCGTTTTCTATTCTTGGGTTTTATGTTGATGATTCACTGAAGAGATTGCAATTTCGTAAGGTTCGTTGTTGTGGTGTGAGGTGAGGGTCTCAAAAGAGAAAATGGAGTTCAGGAGATTAGATCCGTGATTGAGAGATGTATGCGTTATAATGAACTGTTTCAACAACCTCTGCGTCAAGAAAAGCTGAGTGTTGTTAAGAGTTCTATCCAAACCTCCGATTCTGGTTTCAGAGTGGTTCCAACGAAGGAACTCTGTCGAGTTTATCTCCAGAAACCTAATTTGTTGGCTTCTAAAGGTGTAATTGATGCACAAGCCAAGCCTCCTCACAGGAGATTTGGTAGGAGTTATCAGCAAAACTTGAAGTCGACGAAGCTGAGACATCGTCATATTCATACAAGTGTAAGTGTTGATCCTCTGAAACCCAAAATGGAGGAAAAGAAAGAGAATTCTCAGAGATATTTTACTCCTCTTGAAACTTTCAGTAGTGGTTCTTCTCATTTGGGATATAGGAAGAAAGGGAAAGACTTTTTACTTGAGAAGACTTCCAAGGAAATGAATAATAAAATTTTGTGATGGTACTAACTACTTCATTTGGTCAGAAGGAGAGAGTTGTGAGAGAAGTTAAATCCAATTTGATGGTTAGTACATCTAGGGAAAAAGTTGTAGCAGATGTGAAGCTCAGGGATTCATCTTCTTCAGGTTTCATTAGCAAGGTAACTTTATTGATCTCATTATAACTATGCCAAATCGTCCAAGGTTTTGACTATATGAAGGAATCAAACCATTTCTAATAGTTTCCTTTAACTTTGATATCCTCCTTGTATCAAAGTCGTCAAAGTCCTGTTTTCGTGTAAACATTTGAAGCTTATGTTGTTTTTACACTGAACTGCAGGATAAAAACGATGATTGCTCCAATGCATCTCCGGAATGTCAGACGAACTCGGAAGAAGCTCATCAACCTAGTCCTGTTTCTGTTCTGGAGCCAATGTTTTACGAAGATAACTTAGACGACAGTGAAGATATCTTAGAAGACAGTGAAGATCTCGATTTTCAAAGTAAGGGAAAGCAGCCTCTAGATAAGCCTTGGTTTCTGACTTTCAGAATAAGGATGAGATCAAAGCAGCAGTGGTAAGTATTTTCACCAATCTTTGAGACAAAAGTTTCCTACCCTTCTCTTAATATATGCCACTATACAAGGCACAGTTGTTTTGAAAATTATGTGCCGTGAAACTTGTAAATCGCAAAGAGAAGTTATAAAAAAAAGAATCTATACTGTCATTTTATGTTAAAATCTTTAGTCCTTTCAATCTATAGAAATGATTACTAGTCCTTGATTTTTTTTGTGTGTTCATGGATTTGCAGCTGTCAATACGAGCTGCTGGTGTTGGGATAACTTTAACAGCTGCAAGCAACTGTTATCTTTGCCGAGCTGTCATGGACTCCGGGTGACCTTACTCAGTCAGAAGATCGTGTGGTCAGGTGAGTCACAAACGATAGTTTAGTGGAGTCACAAATCACAATCAGTAATTAATTTGCAGTGTCATTTTTAAACCCTTTATGTGGCTTTTGATTCATATCTACAGGTCTCTTCAGTTAACATATACTACCTTCTAGCAAATGATACTGTTGACGACATCATCTGGTTCTTTCTCGTTCACATTTACCTTTGAAAATTCAATGAATTCTCCAAAGTCAGTTCTTCCTTACTGAATTTTCGTAATATTGGTCCATTCTTTGCATAGGGATACTGTCCAAAACAAGCTGGATAATCTTGGACAGGTATTCTCTTTTTCTATGTGAAGCCACCTTTAAGGGAAAATCTCTTGGTGTCATGTACAAATCCGTTGTTAGTATTATCTGCAGCATGTCTTCGACCATTATCTCTGAATCCTATTTAAGTCTCAACTACTGGAATGTGTTCAGTGTGATTAATGAGAAATAGATGTTTGATTGTCACGATAAATTGTGTTACATTTTGATCGTGTGTTAAATTCTGTTGGAGATGTTAACGTTTGAACAATTTATATAACACAGATGCTTGGTGGAGAAGAGAATGCTTTGGAGGTTTCATCTACTCATACGATGAACAGTCCAACAAAACCAAGAAACAGCCCTACAAAGCAGCAAACTCTAGAGCCGTTCTTGAAGCGCTGCAAAAGATTAGATGACGAAACCGAGGAACATCAACCCAGACCCAAAGTTCTCAGACACTGAAAGTAAAAACATGCAAGATCGCAGCAGTGTTTTTGTTGCTTGCATAAACACATGACCTTTTGGGTAAAATGATCATTTGTAATATTCGCAAACAAATGATCTTTAACAGTGTAGTAGTTTCAAGATCATGGATCGTTAGGGCTTGTATTTTCCAGTGGTGTTTGCTTAAGTTGATCTTTCTTTACAGTTCTTATCGCAACAGAATTACACCAATGATTTATTAATACATAAAACGACACGGATGTTGTTTCAAGTAGGCGTGAGAGGCTCTGCAAAGCTATAGATATTAGATAGAGTTTTTCTTCTGCTCTGCAAAGACCTTTACACTCAATCGTTTCAATAAAATCTTATTATAATCATATATCCCCATTAAGTTACATTCACATTGCCATCTAAATTTAAAAAAAAAACGAAAGAAAAGATTAGATGAATTGGATGTTGCACTTTGATGAAACTCTGGGGAGAGCCAGCAGATTAGCTCGAAAGAACTCATTGTTGTTGTAATTGTCCCCGTCAACACCAACTTTCACAGTTTCAAGACATTTCAACTTCCCCAAGAAATGTCTCATCTGTTTCAGCTCTTGAAAAGAACCTTTATACTCTGAAATCTCTAGCACTTTCACTTGACATGTCCATAAACAACTTAACTCCTCCTCCTCCTTCACAATCTTCCTCTTCTTGTTGTGCTTCCTATTATGCTTCTTAGGGATGCAAGCGCATGCATCTCCACATTTGGTTGTTACTCTGTGCACAAGACCCTGAAACCAGAGACGAGAGACCAATTTGACATGTATAAACTAACGACAGGCAACAGTACTAACAAAAAAAAGAATCTCAATAAGGAAATTGATAATACCTTGATGACTAAAGTTTGTAGATTTGGACAACTCTTGATCAAAAGTGGCATTACTTGCCAACCTTTTTCCTTGTTACTCTCAATAGATAACTTAAGGAGGTTGTTGAAGACCGGCATGGATTTACAGCAGAAATGAAACACCTGATCCCAACCAAAAAAAAAAAACAAATATAGGTGAGAGACCTTGCTGCCTGCGAAAATTAAAACAATTCCAAGGAAGTAGCAAAAACTGACCTCAAGGGATTCAGGAGACAAGTGAAGAGTCGAAATGTTGCTTATACCCCCAACCAGATTTGTAACATCACCATATATGGGTTCCTTCGGTTCATATTCATCAGAGAGATCATCGTCATCATCACAATAAAAAGAAAAACCATCATCGTCGTCGTCGTCATGATTGTCAGTTGACTCCCATAACCTTAGACTCAGCCTGGCTTCGACAAGCAAATCGAAATCAACAAACTCATACTGTTTGGAGACATAACTAGAATAGTCAAGGTAGACAAGACGTGAAGCTTTAAAAAAGACAGTACTGTGATCCTCCTTAGCATCGGGAAGATTGACAAAAACCACAAGTCGCTTGATGGTCGGACTTTCCACGAACACACCGCAACATGGCGGGTACCAATGATCAGCATCAGTTATGAATAAATCTTCCAGCACAGGGCAGCCATCAAGGAGCCGACAATAGTTGGGACAACCAAGCCCTAACACTGATAAGAGAGAAAGCGATTTGAGGGCAGGGAAAAACACACGGTCAACGTCAAGAGAACATTCACCGGATAGTGTGAGCTTAACAAGTGTCTTGCTCGTTAACAACTTTGTCTCTACATCAAAACCAAAATAGCGGTGGGTGGCGTGCAAGTGTAGTTCCAAGAAACCACGTTCCATTGCTGTCCAAAACCAACGTTGGTATGCATCGTTATGGCGAGGTCGAGGTACATGATGCAGAGATAATTTCTCGATGTGAGAATTGCTTAACAGAGCTAGTGTCTTGTCTACGAAATCACAGAAGCGATCTGAACCACTTGTTGCTTCTTCCTCGTTGGGGTAAACAACCATCGAATCATCAAAACAAAGGTTGTCTACAAGACCCAAAAGATTCTTCCACCTCTTGGACAGGACCGATGTGGAAGCAGCAGCTTTTGTCGGAAGCAAAGACAGGATTTTGCCAAGAATCTCATCTGGCAAACTGCTGATTAGATCACTACGAGAACTCATAGCCATAGATTTGGGATTTTAATTTATACCTACTACACACTAAGACAACTCGATTAGGATCCCAAGCGAAGATAGATCCTTTAAATCGAAGGAGATGTTGATTCAGGAAGAGAAACAAAGATAAAGCCCTCAAAAATTAGCTGTAGCGTTTCAAATGAGTTCATGTAACTATTTTGACACCAAACAAAAGCAGACACACACGACACCAGAAAACACCATTCCAAATTTACAGGCAAATTTACAATTTCGAGTTTGCCAAATTTTTTTTTTTACAATTTACAATTTCGCATACTTCGAACTTTTTGGAAGCCAATTTTTGTGATTAATAGTTTCCATTTTTACCGATTTTTATTCAGTGCATGATTTTCTCTAACATGATCTAATTTATTATGCAAGAAAGTGCAAACTAGCTGATGAACCATGTGTAATGATTTTAAACCATTACCATTCTTAAGAATATTAAAATCTATAAATTTTGCAACATTCAAAAAGTTACAATTAATCTCTTTAAGAGATACATAGAGAGTTAAGACGAAAGAAACCACTTACTTACAATTTTGAATTGTTCAGCTAACTTAGCACTGTGGAGACGTAAGCTTCAGCGTAATTAATACCCTAGAACAACAACAGCAACAATAATTGAGCCTAATACACACTTTTTAGGGTTAACATAGGGTTAAAACATTAGTACAATCACATAGTATTTTGTTTTGCGGGTTGGACTATAACACACACACAAATTAGTCCAACATAAGACGAGTTAAATGAGATGCGTTATGCCTACCCTTACCCGCTCCATCACATTCATATACAAAACTAACTAATTTAAATTTTGTGGAAGTTTAAATATGACTCCATCATTATTATATGAATTACAAAGTGTTGTACATATATAGTATCAGATGTTTACTTTCACAACAAATTAATTAAATTTCAAATGAAAAATGTAATAATTTGTATATACATCAAGCAAATAACATTACAAATATCTCTATATTATTTTACAAAATTAAACAAATCTAAAAGTTTATATTTATACAACATAATCTCAAGATTTCAGATTTTTTTTTTTTTTTTTTTAAAGTTTCTTAACTAGTCTAGTATCATTATGATTTGCTTTAACTACGTTGTGTCTCTGAATCCGATGGTTCACTGAATTAGATATTAATGAGATTGTTTGAGTTTAGTAATTAGTGATTTACTAGAGACTCAAAGCTTAGGCTCGTGAGTCGTGTTTAAACTTAGTGTTCAATCGAGGATTCATATGATTGGTAACATGTTGAAACGTGATTTGATCGTTGCAGTGGTATACTTGTTCAGGAAACTTCAAAACTTGATATGTTTTGTAGACGTAAATATGCTTCTTTTAAGTCTGCTTTTTTTTTTTTTTTTGGTTGTAGCTTACAGTTTAGCTAAACTGAATTTCCATGTTTAGACCCTTGTAGTTGACAAGAAGTGATGATATGCCTTTTAGATTCTTCGTGGAGTTACAATCTCTATTGAAAGTGACTTGCATCTTGTTGCTAATCTTTCTTTTTTGAATCTCTTATTTTGGTTTCTCATTGTGAAACTAGGCTGATACATTCAACAATTCGCATTACATCATTTACTCAAGTCTCTACATTTCAAAAATCTAGGGGATTCTTTTTCTTAATTTTCCTTTTGAGAAAGTTGGTCGACAGAGATATTGCTTGATCAGAAAGGATGTGTAATTTAGGTCACCGGTCTTGGTGGTTCTTATTGAGCCTTTTGCAAATCCTTCTTTGTTCATCTCTGCCTGTCCATAGCTTATACCATCGAAACCGAGGCGACAGAATTGGATGAATTACACCAAAAGATGAGTCCTAAGCTTATCCACTATCGAATTTTCCCTAAACTGTAATTGTTTTAGTCATCTTGGCTGATATGATAATGGAAAGCAATGAGGATGATCAAGTGGAAGTTGAGCTTGTTCCTGAGGATGCTATGCTTGTACCTGTTGGACCAATGACAAGGGCAAGGACCAAACAGCTTGTTGGAGCTGTTCATTTGATATTTGAAGATATTAGAAGCAAAGAGAACATGAGAATTTCTATTAGGGATGATATCTATCAAGTCCAGTCCACTTTGAGCCTAATACAAGCTCAAGAAAGCCCAAAATAATCACTTTATTTTATGGTAAAAAAAAAGGTGACGAAAATAAAAGATACATGCACCAAGAGTCACTTTGGAGGAAGGAAACATGCACCAAGAATTGGGTTTTCATTCAACTATCTATCTTTATTGTCTTTTAGTTTCAAGAATAATTAATACTTGGCTTTATCACCAAGTTTTTCTATCCCTATATAAACACATGTAATCTCATTTAAGAAAATCATTCAATCAAGAAATCTGGTATCTTTTATTTGAGAGTGGTAAACTCCCTTTGTTCCTTTGGAACTTGTTATTTCTCCTTGGTGGGTTACATCAAAGAGTTTTTGGTATATCAAGTGATTCCGCCACACTTGACGTTGCCATTCATTAGCTGAGGATTGAAAAGTCGTTACAAGAGAGTTTAGGGCACAAGGATTTTTGGGATTAGTCTCACGCCTTGTCATCTGTCTCCGCGAAGGTTCTATCTAAAGTTCCAGCGCCTTGCTATCTAAAGTTCCATCAAGTGAAAGAGTTAGTATGAATGGGAAAAAGAAAGCTGAACTTGTTAAGCAGATTCATGAGAAGGCACGACTCAATATTGAAGCAAGGACAAAGCAGTGTGAGAAGCAAGCAAACAAAGGAAGATGCCAGCTGGTTTTTGAAGTAGGAGATCTAGTATGGATACACTTGAAAAAAGGAACGTTTCCCAGCTAAAAGAGAGTCTAAACTAATGTCAAGGGTCGATGGTCCATTCAAAGTCTTGACGAAAATCAGTGACAATGCTTACAAGCTTGATTTGCAAGGTAAGTACAAAGTGAGTTCCATTTTTAATGTTTCTGATTTGGCTTCATTTGTTGCAGATGGTCCAGATTTGAGGACAAATCCTTTTAAAGAGGAGGGGCATGATATAATAATGGAAAACAATGAGAATGATCAAGTGGAAGTTGAGCTTGTTCCTGAGGATGCTATGCTTGTACCTGTAGACCCCTCCTACCATAGCAGTTTTTACGCGCTATGATAGATTGACCTATTATAGCGCTAATACTCTGCTATTTAATATTATTAACTAGCGCTTAGTTCATGCTATTATGTTTGTTTTTATAGCAAACATTTCGTGCTGTGTAAGTGCTATAAACTATTGTTTTGTATCATGTTATTTGTGCTGTAAAATATTGTTTTGTTCATTTTGTTAATGCTGTTGTAATGTATATTATTATGTTCTATATTTCAATTATTTGAAACCTATAGTGCATAAAATATAAATTGCAAATTGATTCATAAATAAAATTAATATTACATTAAATTTATAAAACATACATTTTACATAGAATCATTCTATCAAATACCCAAAAAACACAAATGTTTGAATCACCAACCAAATCATAAAGAAAAAGAAGGCAAGTACATTTCTTCACCAAACCAAGTCATAAAGAAACCGAAGAAGGTCTAGTAGATCTCCACTCATACCATCAACAGATCACCTTATAGTAACTGTAAGTGGGAAAAATAAAAGAGTGTCAGCATAATAAAATTGAATCGGTCATAAGCAATGGTAAAAATCTTACTTTCCTAAGGTTGGTGAACTCGCAAATGTTACAAAGGATTAAACAAGAGATATGAAGAACAGGAAAATGGATTTAAAGTGTTTACAAACCTGGTCTCCAATCACCATCCTTTGAAATCCATCCCTCTCATGTTGTAGCTATTCAATCTGGGACTTCAAAGCAGATGTGTTTTTGGCTTCCTATCTTGCAGCCATCTTACAGGCGGAGAAATAGAGAGAAGAATAAACTCGTTGGAGTTCATGGCAGATAAAACAGGCCCCCTTATCGATCAATAGCTGTGAAAACAAATTCCAAATGAAACAAAACACTGCGTGTTTCCACCACATGAAGCATAATGGAGAGTTGTGTACCCCCAGCACCTACAATGTATAACCAAAGCGCCAAAGCGGAAACAAAACTACAAAATTAATTTTTTCAATTAGAGAATCTCTACATTCATTATGAAGAGGTGTGATTCCACCATCGTCTGCTCTGTTGACCACTTCGTGAAGAACACTGCAAAACACATCCAAAGAACACAAATCACATGTGAGTACAGATTCCTACAAAGCTAACTAAACTCTGTCAAGTAACAAATCAACGGACAACGTTATTAACAAATCACTGACTGTACAATTCACAGCTAATCATACAAATCATGTAATCAGGTGAGATGGGGTTAGGTGTCAAACATTGGTAAGCTAAATCTGTATCTGCCAAAAGTATTTGTTTTCTTAAGATCTGCAACGTTTCTTCACACCAAAAGATATCACTTATCTGCGAAGAACTCAAGAGAGAAAAACAGAAACCACATAACCACAAGAGAGAAAACAGAGAAGATTGGAAAGTGATTCTTACTCGCTTAGAACCAAACCATGACTAAAGAAGACTATGACCACCAAAACGAATTTGGAACCACGAGTCACTGAATTGGTAATATGCGAATTAGCAGACCTAACAATCTACAATGAGATCCCAGAAAAAAAACTAAACCTAAATATCTTAACTTAAAAAAAATAAAAACACTTTTTTACCTTGGATCAAAATCATCAATTGAGGATTTATTATTCTTCAACAAGCTCCAACAGATGGGAACACTTGGTATATAGTCTGAAACCAAGATCTTGATACACCGAGGGTGACTACTTGGCTTCCTATAAATCGCCGTCTCTAGCCGCTGATACTAATCGTTCGCTGGATAAAAATCCAAAGTAAACTAAAAGAGAAAGAAGATTTTAGATACCATTAATTAGAGAAATCTTTGGTCTCAAAACAACCACCACCAAGCTCGCTCAGAGTCGTAATCAATCTCAGATCCAGAATTTGAATCGGAGGAAAGCGGAAGCGTCGTTGGTGGTTTTGCCTGGAACATCGATTGTGATACCCAAAGAGGAAAGAGCTTCGACGGGAAGTTTGGGTTCTCTTGCTCCAGCAGATCTCAGCTTCATCGAAAGATGCCGAATTCATATTCTTCAAAAGAGATAGAGAGAGAAAAACAAAGAGAGATAGAGGAATTTGGGAAGAAGGAGAAGCCTTAGGATTTGTGTGAGAAGAATTTGTCGGCTTTAACATTTATTTTTGGGAATTTTAAGATTTAGGGTTAATGGAAAGAGGGACAATGGATGAGAAGAAGAACTTTTCTCTTTTTAAGACTTAAGACGAAAAAGGATTGTTTTTTCTCTCGTCATGAACAACAAAAAATTTGGGTTAGTGTATTGCCTCCAAAACGAATTTTCAACTATAGTAGCGATTTTTTTTCCCGGATTAACGAAATTTTTTCCTAGCATGAATTTAATGCTATCGTATAATTCGACATTCAATTTTGACACTTTTAGTAGCAGTTGTTGAATTAGTGCTACCGTGGTCTGCTACCAATGCCCAAATTTCTTGTAGTGGCGGACTAGTAAAATGGAAAGCTCACCTATTTGAATAGCTCTATTGGTCTGGATAAAGCAGGAGTTCCACTCAGAAGGATCGCATATTGAGCTTTCTGAAACATATGCATGAGTATGAATTTTAATAGAATATAACTAACTACGAGAAATATTAATAGTAATGTAACAAAAGATCACAATTACACCAAAAAGAAACTGATAATTTAAAACTACCTTGGTAGGCAAAACAATAAGAGAATGATATATTGATATATCGATAAAACCTTTATGACTGGAAGGCAAGCACTAGTCTTCTTTGCTTGAGCGTTTTTAAGAAAATGTGATTCGTCTGCGATAACGACTTGCAAAGAAGGACTGTACATTGTAAAAACTCAAATAATTGTGAATTTGTGACAAACACTAAAAGCCTTATATGCAAGCTGCTGAACGCAAAAATGCCTCTTTCCTCTCCATTCCTTAACTTAGCTCCTCCTCTTAAATTTTCAAGAATCTCAATATCACATGACTAATTGGTAACCAACAAGATCATTAAAAATCAAGACAACGGGAACAATGCACAAAAACATCTGTGCGAAGCAATGTCTAGTTACCTTAAAGTCCAGCGCCATTAGAAGTTTGTCCAGCTTAGAGACCACATCATAGGAAACAATGTTAAAGACACCATCAAGATGGATTGTGCCCTTTGTATTTGAGGAAACTATAGTAAATCCGCACTTATTTGATCCACCTGGTTGCGGTAAAAGTACCTACTAAAAGGATAACTTAGATTAGAGAGAAAATATAGAATGGATATACTTAAGCTACAAGCGTTATACAAGCACTAAACTACATACAACTATGTCTGAGGGAGGTACATGCACCCATTGGTGAATCATCTGCAAGAAAGTAACATAATGAATCATCTCAAGTGACATAAAGAACGTCCAAGTAAATTCAAATATCATAAGCATACTGTTGCCCAATGTAAACGTAATGAAGATGGTGCAATAATCAGAACTGGCCAAGATTCCTGAACGCATGTTGTAACAGCAATTGCCTGCACAGACAATGGGCATGCGAATAAGATTGGAGTCAAAAACAAATATTACAAGCAGTTCTCCAAAAATAGTTTCTCGCCGGTTTGCAAGGAGCTATACTTGTTAGAAGATACTATATGATATATGTGTAACAATGTCACAAGAGATATATTAACAAGTGACAGTAGATATCTTCTCCAATGAAAGGGGAATAGGATTGTAAAAAATAAAGAAACAAAAAGATATACAGAGGCCTATAAGCAGGAACTACTCGCTTGCAAAGTCTTTCCAAGACCCATTTCATCTGCTAGGAGCACACGTCCTCCGTGCTGTAAAATAAATGTGGAGATGCATGTGCTTGCATCCCTAAGAAGCACAATAGGAAGCTCAACAAGAAGAGGAAGATTGTGAAGGAGGAGGAGGAGGAGTTATGTTGTTTATGGACATGTATATCTTTCTACATTCTACGATAAAAAATATGGATCCGAGGTTAATATTCTCACATATAAAACCAATTTAAAAACTGATTCCATTTATAGCCTATATATTTGAGAATATCTGGGAATTAGTCTATGATGGCATTGACTATATATTTTGTATATAAATTACTAGTTTTAGTATATTGTAAATAAGAGATTTCTAATATTTGGTCTCGTTTTGGCTCATTAAGAAAAAAAGTATGTAGATTTTTTAAAAGAATTTGTTAGAAAATACTTTTTTTGGAAAACCCTTTTCAAAAATACCTATGTTTTTGAAATATAATTTTTTATATCATCTTTTACACAATTACATTATGTTAAATTAATTTTTTGATTTTTTTAAGGTTTGGGTTATCTATTATATATTTAGGATATAGTTTTGAAGGGCTAGAATTTATTTGGAGTTTAAAGCTTAAAATTTTTGTAATTTTATACATAGAAAAAAATGTATTTTTGAAAAGTGACATAGGGAAAGAAGTATTTTTGAAAACCCATTTTTTAACAAGGGATTCTTACAATTTTTTATATAAAACAAGTTAATTATAGTACATTAGTTTGTGTGGGATATTCAAAACAAAACAAAAAAATACAAAAATTAAGTTAACTTCGGCCAAATATATACTAGAAAGTAAAATGGAGAACTAATCTATGATGGCAATGGGTAAAAATATTTTGAAGTTTCTTAAATACATGATATATTAATAATTATTTTGAAGTTTCTTATACAAAAAAATTATTAGTTTTAGTATATTAGCATGCCTAGAAATTAATTCTTAAAAAAAAAAATACAGGATATTTGAATTATATTATTATCTTCAAGTTCAACCATACATAAAATTTTAGGAAAAACAACATGATAATACATATGTGACATTTGTACCATTTTTTTTGTTTTTTGTCGCCAAACATGTGGGCCGTTTTATATGTATAACTTCTTACATTTCATGAATAGTTATACAAATGCAATATCAATTGATAATAATAGTACATAGTGTGCACATATCCCAAATTTTTAAGTTGTAGGTAAGTTTACATATTAGTTTCTGGAAATCCAACTATTTCTTGTTCTTTTTACTTTTAGTGATTATTTGAAATATTGATCAAAGCTTGATTGGTACAATATGACAAACATGTAACTTCAATGGAAATGAACAATATTTATGCATTTTTTTACATGTAGATGATATGATTTTTTTTTTGTTTTCTTTTTGTCAACTTATGATGTTTTTTATTTAATTAGATTTTGAATCAATAAATTATAGATTTTATTAAAACGGTTGAGTGTAAAGGTCTTTTTTTGAATGGTAAGTAAGATTAAGAAAACAAGGTTTGTTGGAGATTGACTCTAGCTTTGTAGAGGCTCTAGCTTTAAAATACTGTGTCGTTTTATCTATAAGAATACTACAGCTAATGTGTATTCAAGGTCTGTTTCCATTTAGGTGGTGAAAGGCTGTCTTCACAATGCTCTTCCAAAAACACAGTGTTTCATGTTTATGATGGTGTCAACTACAACAACAAACAGCAGAGAGATACACTATGTTGCACAGCAATTCTTCTTAAAGCGGATAATATTGATGTCGGTGTTCCTGAACTTGAGACCACCAGCATTTTCACAAAAGCACCTTGGAAAAATGGCGATGTATTCAACACAGACCTTCATGGGCAAGAAAGAAGCCGCAACTTCTTGTTTTTCACCGAGCCTCCTCCCACTTACACCCTTTGGAGAATCAATAGCCGCAATGAAAGAACCATTGATTTTTTTTTTGGTAAGAAAACAGGGAGACAACACCTCCCTGCAATTATTAAAAAATAAGTAGACAAGCTCAGCCTCGAACGTGCCTTAAAGTCGCAACCCCTTGGACGTCTTCCCTCACCAACGACTCTACACACAGCGGAGCAGCCTTAAACAGATGAACTCCCAATGGTAAGTCAAACGCATAGTTTGCTAACCCATCGGCAAGACGGTTAGCCTCCCTATACACATGTGATATGCGGACTATCCAGTCCCTTGATAACAAGCCATGGCACAACCGTACCAGGAACGACAATGGATAAGCTGCATCAATCCCTGTCCGTAAGAAACCAACCACCAACTCAGAATCAATCTCCAGCTCCAGTCGACTCACTCTCCTCCCCCACGCAATATAAAGACCATAGTACGTACACCCCCCCCACCACCCCCCCCGCCCCCACAGCTTTGCTAATGGCACCGTACAGATCCCAACATTTACCGCAAAGCCCCCGTACCAATCACCCGCTCCATTCCGCAACACACCGCCTGCCGTAGCTAAACCCGGATTCCCGCGAGAAGCACCATCCGTATTTAACTTTAGCCACTCCACCTCCGGTGGTTTCCAAGCTATCATACGGGAAACCTTATCACCCCGTCCCATACGCCCCGATGATACTCAATGGACCCGGTACACCTCTGCAGTGACATCGCGAATATACTTCACCCGATCACGACACTTCCCAGTCACTCCGAAAACATATCCACACCTCCATTTCCATGCCCACCAAACACACATAGTAAACATTGTAGGCCAAACCCCCTCCATGCCATCAGTCCTGTTTGACAAGTTCCCAAAAACCCATTCAAGTACCGTGCTTGTAAAGAACCACACTCGTTTAGGAGCCGGTACAATCCTGTTCCAAATACAAATTATAGCCGGACAGTCCCGTAACGCGTGTAAAGTTGTCTCCTCTCCCAAATTGCATAGCTGACAAACATTTGTATCTCCAAGATGTCGTCGAAACCGCTCAGAATTTGTCATAACCACTTGATTCACTACCAACCAAAGGAATACTCGTACTCTCTCCGGGGCAATAACTGTCCATATTCGATAAAAAAAACTAGACATGTGATGATTTAGATTGATGATTTAGATTGACCAATACAAGTACTGAAAGACTTTCAATATCCAATTCTCCGTCAGACAATCTGGACTTAGATCATGAGGCGTCGACAGTGCATCAACTTGTGCAGATGAACTACAGACTATTTTTTGTGAGAGGAATGAAATGATTTGCTAATTACTTTTTTGGTTGCAGTTGTAAAATAGTCAGTAGGCACAGGACTTGGTTTATATAGACGAGACGAAGCGGTTACAATGAATAGTAACATATAATTAATTAATAACACGAACCATCGCGTCGTTACTCATTAACGAGTAGACTTCACACGCAGACTTCATCGCCTGACTTCTTTACTCACATTGTACGAATGACTTCATAAGCTAAGTTTTAAGTCTTTATGTAAACGGTTGAAGTATACTAAATAAGTCAACTACTGAAGTTAACGAAGTCGTCCAAATATTACAGAAACTGAAACAAGTTCACAGATTACAGACATAAATACACCACTCAAACTAACGAACACGATAAAGAAAGGTTCACAGATTTTAGATCTTAATTGAAAGATCTACGAAACCAAAGAGATTAATACAACAATGAGGATTATACATGCGATTAACACATTCTCGACCACCTCTCGTCCACGACGATCTGACAGACGTAATTCCTTCATCTGATCTTTCACCTTGTCTAGCTCCTGCTGAACCCATAGCATATCTTCATTTTCCTGGATGGCTATAATAGAATTCCTTTGGTCAGCAAGTCTACCTCTTATTGCTTGAAGTTCTTGCATAATAGCCTCATCCCACCATTTCATAATATGGTCCTCTCCATCCTATACAAAGAAATAAATATACCCATAAGAATATTATTTATACTCAAATAATAATTATACCAAACGAATAAACCACCACACAGTCTGAAACGACCCGACCCGTTTTTTTTTTAATGTATATAATAAATAATAATAATAAATATAGAAATAAATACTCTACCGCTAGTGGTCCCATACCCACTAGCCACTTAACCACAAACATAAACTAAAGATCCGATCAACATAAACCAGAGAACCAGCAATCCTAAACAACATTCTAGGACTCAACTCTAGCAACCTAACAGAAGTCAGACAACCAAGCGAGCCACTAGAACATCCTCCTCTTCATTGCCTTGATTCCACGATCACATTTTGCCTTTACCTGCACCACAAACACAAATTGCAATGCATGAGTATTTAATAAACACTCAGTAAGATAACCCTCCCATCTACTAGGCTATACACACAAGCAATAGAGACATCTCTAACCATCAATCAACAATCAACAAACATCAATAACAAACCAGGACTCTGCATCGACCGACACCAACCATGCATCAACCAACACAAAGCTTGCATCGACCGATGCAAGTTACACTTACATCAACCGACACGCACACTGCATCGACCGACGCATGCTCGACATAGCACGAAAACCCTAGGGTTAACGCGCCGTCCTCGCATTTGCATCGACCGATGCACATGCCGAGCATCATTTTTCCCCGAAGCTTCTCACCGGATCTTCGTTCCGACAACCACAAAACTTGATCCCAAGCCACAAGAAAGCTTCCCAGCGTCTCATATAACATACTAACAAGCCTAACAACACATAATCAAGTAGATCAGAGAAATCTCTAGCTTATATAAGTCATGGTCATGCACTTACCTTTGCCAAGGCGATTATGAACCTCAAACAAGCAAGAAAACACTTTCAGGAAGTTCCTACAATGATCCCAACTACAGATCTCTATAGGAACAACTACCAATCTCCCAAACTCCTCAGGAACACTCAAGAACACTTAGGAACACCTTTTCTCTCTTTTCTTTCTCTCAAAAACAGCTAAACATGACTAATGAGACAGAAACTCGTGTTAAGGGTTTAACTTAATCCCGTCCGCACAAAACCAGCCTTGCATCGACCGATGTACATAGTGCATCGACCGATGCACCCTCTAAACCGGGATTCCGGTTCGCGGATGTTATAATTCTCCCCCACCAACATAGATTCGTCCTCGAATCTCGAACAACCATCAGTCAAGGACTCCCGTGCAACCATCTCCACCTCTAGGCGATAGACTCACGTCCCAGGCATTATTTGCTCTCGACTTTTGGACTTTCCTTTACTCATAGGCCTAAACCTTGAGTTTTTATTGGCTCCTCATCAGACCTAAGTCTGCATGCCATAATGTTGGCTACTCATCGGGCCTAAGCCCGCATGCCATATATATAAGGAAGTCCAATATTCGTCTCTCGGGTTGCCACCCTACAGCGCACCCCGAATCATATCCGAAGTCGATATACCAACCATACTCCCAAGCCACAAAGTTTTCAAATATGGTAGTACTAGGAGAACTAAAGTTCCCCCAAGAGTCGCGAGTAAACAATTCTGAACACGTCTGAGCCCTATCCCTATCCAGGTTTCCTTCCCGTGGCTTGCGTAAAACAACACAATGTCCTACCAACCACATATCCCCTCACTGGAATACCTCATAACCACACATGGATCATCTCACTGCCACTAGGGCCGCCACAAAGGCTAAACAAATGTCCTAAACAGGACCGCCACAAAGGCCAAACAAATGTCCTAAACAGGACCGCCACCAAGGCCAAACAAATGTCCTCAACCGGACCGTCACAAAGACCACTTGTCCCGAAGGACCGTCACGAAGACCATATATCCCGAAGGGTCACCTCAACAGGCCACACGTCCTGAAGGACCGTCACGAAGACCATACATCTCGAAGGACCGCCTAAACAGGCACATTGGCTAAATAGCCCGCTACAAAAGCCACACAATGTCTCAAAAGACCGCCACACACGGCACAATGACTCAAAAGTTCGCTACAAAGGCCACACAAGCCCCTCCAAGGCCCACAAGGCACAACCACTAAAAATGGTCAAATTCTAACTCACATAAAACTTACCATTTTTAGAACTTTCCACTTTTGGAAACTTTCCACTCTTGGAAATTCCATTTCATGATACTTTCCTTTTCCGATACCAGCTTCGCGGAACTTCATATCCCGAACACCACTGATGTGTCTGTATTTTATAGGTTTTAACCATAGTTTTTAGGTTTGTTTTGAGTCTTTTATTGAGTCAAAGTGTGCTTTTAGAGTCTTTTTAGTCTTTTCCGAGTTTGTACAGGTTCTAGGCTACTTTGGAAAGAAACTGAGTGTTTTGGGAATGAAAACAAGCATCTGAAGCCAATTTGGTGAAGACTGATCGGACTAGCAAGCAGATGGAGCAAACACAGAAAAAGCATCGAGGATCGGCTGATCCTCATTCGAGATTGACCGATCCCGTACCCGAAGCAACTTTTCCTTTTTCGTTTTAAACCGAATTTTAGGGTTTTATTTTGATATTTAAGTAAGAAGCTCGGCCTCCAGAGACATAAGCTTTATTTTCTGAGACTATTTTGTATTGAGAGATGGGGGAGAAGGTCTCTAATCCTTCTTGACACTTTGGAGAAGATTTCTAAACCCTATTATCTATTCTTTTGCAATTCAATTATGTTTTCTTCATCATTGATTTGTTGTTTTTGTTTCTCCATGTCTAAGTAGTTTATCTATTGGGTATCGGGTTTCAAAGGGGTTTATGATTCTCTAATGATGGTTGTTAGATTTGGGGTTGATGTATTTTGTTCTTCATCTATTGTTGTTCTTAATGCTTAAACTAGATTAGCTACCTAGTTTCTGATTTTAGGTTTAATTCATCGGGGCACCAAAAGTGTTGTTGAGTTGTTGGAAAAGAACTTAGGTGAGCAAGGTGGACATTAGCCAACGAAAGTTGAAGTTGAGGCACCTTGTGAACAGATCAAACTTGAACTTTTATTGCTTGCTTGGTTTGCTAGATCCAAACGACGGTTTAGGGTTTAGTGAATTCATTGCATAGATAGTTAACGCTGCGAAAGTAGGTTAGCTTTACAACCGTGATTTGAGTTCTAGAACGGTGTCTAATGCATCCCTATCTAACCACCTTAGTCCGAGATTATATTCCCCATAGATTCTCTGTACCCAATATTTCCTTTTTGATTTAGAAACAACTTATTTACTTTCCTTTTGTTTAATTATTACTTGCTTTACAAACTTCCTCTTTTGTCTTAGCTATATTTGATCTTCATAGTTTCATAGTGCAATTGTTTGGTCTATGTGGATTCGATCCTGAAGTGTTACAACGATACCACTAGATCGTGGTGGAGTACACATTAACCACCTCATCTTATTACTTTGTCGCACAACCAACCACCCCTAAGCGACCAAGTAAACAAGAGAGATGCGCTGGAATACTCCATTCCCACTCCAGGCACGGACTACAACTGAGACCAGGCTAGACAAGTTCAAGTCGCTACCTGCTTCTCGAACCACTTCTTGAACCTTGCCTTCATCCTCGCCTCTGGCTCCCAAGTCTGCTCCTCAACACCATCACAGTCCCAAAGGACTCTCATCAAAGAAACCTTCTTCCTCCAAAGTTCCTTGATCCTCCTCTCGAGCACCCTCACTGGTCTCGTCTCCAAAGTCATGTTAGACTGAAGATCCTCAGGAATCTTAGCTAACAACTGATCATCCTCACGGAGACACTTCCGCAACATAGACACATGGAAAACCTTGTGGAAAGCACGCATAACCTCAGGTAACTCCAGTCTATATGCCGCCGGTCCCACCCGCTCAATCACTCTGAACGGACCCATATACCTTGGACTCAACTTAGTTTCAGCCAGTGACCTGTTCGGACCCCGCAACATAGCCATCTTGAGGTACACTCTGTCTCCTACCTGAAACTCAAGATCTCTCCTCCTCCTATCGACATAACTCCTCTACCAATCCTGAGCTTCCTTCATGTTCAGCTTGAGAACCCGAATCTTCTATGAGGTCTCCTGAACATAATCTGCCCCGTAAATGCTCCTCTCCCCCACCTGAGTCTAGCATAACGGTGTACGACACGGCCTCCCATACAAAGCCTCATAAGGAGCTATCCCAATACTCGCCTGGTAACTGTTGTTGTAAGCAGACTCTACCAAGCTCAAGTGATCTGCCCAATGGCCACCCCAATCCAACACACACATTCTCAGCAAATCCTCCAGCGTCTGGATCGTCCTCTCCGACTGTCCATCTGTCTGGGGATGATAAGCTGTACTCATATGCACCTTAGTGCCCATCTCTGCTTGAAACGCTCTCCGAACACCGAAGTGAACTTAGAATCCCTATCAGACACAATGCTCACTGGCACCCCATGCAACCTGACTATCTCCTTCACATACTTCTTAGCCAAGACCGCTGCTCCATCAGTCTTCTTAATGACCAGAAAATGTGCCGACTTAGTCAACCGGTCCACAATGACCCAAATAGCATCAAACGTCCTGGACACTGGCAAACCCACCACGAAGTCCACAGTAATCATATCCCACTTCCACTCTGGAATGGGAAGACTCTTCGGTAACCCTCCTGGAACCTGGTGCTCAGCATTCACTAGCTGACACACATCGCACCTCGCGACCCAACTAGCTACATCCTTCGTCATCCCGACCTAGTGATAGTACCTCTTGAGATCACGGTACATCTTAGTCGCTCCTGGATGAATAAAAAACTTGCTCGCATGAGCCTCTCTCAGGATCTCTTGCCTCACCTCCTCATCCTTGGGCACACAAATCCGGCCGTGCACCAAGATAGTACCATTATCTGAGACCTGATACTCTGAATCCACATCCTTTGAGGCATTCACCAGCCCCAAATCCTTCTCCTGAGCCAACCGCACTCTGCTCAACAGATCCGCTCTATCAGCTGCCACCAAACCCAACGGCTCCTGTGAAACAACACACAGACTCAACGCACTGATCTCTCCTACCAGAGACTCTATATCCTGCTCCTGAGCCGAAGCTACCCTCTTTCGATTCAGAGCATCTGCAACCGAGTTAACCTTACCAGGGTGATAAGCTATCTTCAAATCATAATTTGCCATAAGCTGCATCCACCGCCTCTGTCTCAAATTCAGCTCAGGCTGAGTGAATATATACTTCAGGCTCTTATGATCAGTAAACACCTGTACCTTTGCACCATAAAGATAAGATCTCCAAATCTTCAGGGCAAAAACTACAGCAGCCATCTCCAAATCATGAGTAGGATAATTGCCCTTATGCTTCCGCAACTGCCGCGAAGCATAGGCAATCACCTTCCCATGCTGCATCAACACACACCCCAAACCAACTCTGGATGCATTAGTATAAACTAGATAGGGTTCTCCCTGCTCAGGCAAAGCCAACACCGGTGTAGTAGTTAACATCCCCTTCAGGCTTGCAAAGCCTTCCTCACACTCTTGTGACCAAACAAAAAGAACATTCTTCCCTGTCAACTTAGTCAAAGCACGTTGAATCCCTTGCTCAACAGATCCCTGGCGCTCCCCACGGTTATACACTAAGACGGATGAATCCCTTGCTCAACAGATCCTCCAACTGCTTCTTTAGCTCTGCCATCTCTGCTGGAGCCATCCTATAAGGAGCCTTGGATAACGGTGTCGTCCCCGGTTTCAGTTCAATCGTAAAAGGATCAGATCGAGAAGGTGGTAACCTCTGCAACGACTGGAACACATTCTCAAACTCCTCCACAACTTGAATACCGCTAACCGTAGACTTTCCTACCGACTCTGGCATCAATATAGTAACCAAATAAGCCTCACGGCCCTTCTCGATCATCTTCCCAGCATGCATGGCCGAGATCACGAGACTCCCTGAAGTCGGTCTAATACCCTGAAAAACCAACTTCCCTCCTGGACGCTCAAACTCCACTCTACCTCGATGACAATCAAGATGATCCATATGCCAATGCAACCAATCCATCCCCAAGATAACGTCATACAACTCCACTGGACTGATAAGCAAATCTGCTGGCCACGACTCTCCTGCGATCTAAATATCAATTCCCCTAGCTCGTCCAATGAACCTTAGAAATTTTCCTCCCGCAACTCTGACAACTTCTGTACGCTCTCTGGGATCTTCTCTAATCTCAGCACTCTCTACACACTCCAGAGTAATGAAGCTATGAGAAGCTCCAGAATCAAACATAACATGGGACTTAAACGCGCCCACCAACAAGGTCCCTACACAAACCCCATGTGTTGAGAACCTAACACTTTATCACAGGAAAAACATAAAATCTGAACTTACTAAGAATTCACAAAGACAGAGTACTAGAAATTACACCTGTGATCGCCCCGACAATTGTTCCACCAATCTCTGCAGTCGTGTAAACCCGTGGCGCCTGCTCAAACCGTGCCACCTGTTGCCCTCCTGGCTGCACCTGCTGCAACGCTGCCACTGCCATCGGCTGCAACTTGGGGCACAAGGGCCTGATGTGCCCTGGCTCCCTGCAATGATAGTATACAAGAGCCGCTGCCGTCGGAGCACTCCTCTTGGGACAGTTAGCAACCTTGTGATCCATGCTCCCACAACCAAAGCAACCTGCACCACTCGGCCTCTGCGTAACCTCCCACCTCCTCTTGGTTCCCTACGCAGGCTTGCCGCCCTTGCTAGAACCTCCATGATGTTGAGCCTTCTTAGGCTGAACTGCTGGACTAACCGCCACTGACTGTGCCCAGATTTCCTCCTTGATCTCTGCTGCAGTCTCAACCAGCTCTGCACGCGTAGCATAACTCCGCCCTCTATAGTGAACCCTCAAATCGTCACGTAGGACCCTTAAAAACCTTCTGATTTGAGCCTTCTCAGACTCCATAGCTCAACCCCCATACCTTAGAAGTCGACTAGACTAAACTCCAAGTCAAGCTCCCGCACTGACCGAGTCCCCTGCGCTAGCTGAAGGAACTGCACCTCCAACCTATCTAGAGCCTCCCTAGGAAAATACTTGCGGTTGAACTCCAAGACGAAGTCAGCCCAAGACATCTCCCTCTGCACCCTCCTAGCAGCCACAGAACTCCACCACAACTGAGCATCCCCAGTAAGGTTGTGTACCGCTATATCAACCCAAAACTCCTCAGGACATCTGAGAGACTGGAAGTTACATTCCACTCTCGTCCTCCACGCATCAGCAACAGTAGGATCAGTACCTCCCGAAAACCGCTTGGTACCAATATGGTTCATCTCTCTCAGCATACTGACATAACAAGAGTGAACCCCTACATCCGCAGCCACTGGCTGCTGCACCACCGCCGCCACTGGCGGCACTACCGGTGCCTGAGCCGGTACCACTCCCAGTAACCGCTCTATCAACTGTGCTAACAAGCCCACAAGATCGACACCTAGGACTCCCACACCCGGGACCCTAGCATCACCGGCCACTGGAGCATCAACACCGCCCCCTCCGGCCACACTCATGGAATCCTCCTGGACACCCTGCGACGTGCCAACACCCTCAACTGTCACACTCTGGTCCACAATCTCACAAACCGCTGGGACTCTGCCCCTACCACGACCACGTCCGCATCCACGACCACGTCCGTCTCCACGACCACGACCAGCAACAGCATCCTCTCTAACCATCTGCACTACCATGAACAGAAGACTAAGCACACAATTAACATAACACAAAAACATAAACTCACTGTGGAATCACACAATAGGCTCGAAGAGGATGTTCTAGGACTCCATGCCACACACAATTGACTAACTCACATAATCAATCAAGACATGCAATCCCAAAAATCTACAACACAAAGCCTAGTGAACCCAAACCTAGAACCGTAAGGGCTCTGATACCAAACTGAAACGACCCGACCCATTTTTTTTTTAAAATGTATATAATAAATAATAATAATAATAATAATAATAATAATAATAATAATAATAATAATAATAATAATAATAATAATAATAATAATAATAATAATAATAATAATAATAATAATAATAATAATAATAATAAAAATAATAATAATAATAATAAAAAAAAAAAAAAAAAAAAAATACTCTACAGCTAGTGGTCCCATACCCACTAGCCACTTAACCAAAAACACACCAACAGCAGAAATAATACACAATACCATTATCCAATAAACCAATAACCAATATTAAATAATAATACCAATCATAAACCAGAGAACCAGCAATCCTAAACAACATTCTAGGACTCAACTCTAGCAACCTAACAGAAGTCAGACAACCAAGCGAGCCACTAGAACATCCTCCTCTTCATTGCCTTGATTCTACGATCAGACTTTACCTTTACCTGCACCAAAAACACAAATTGCAATGCATGAGTATTTAATAAACACTCAGTAAGGCAATCCTCCCATCTACATGGCTATACACACAAGCAATAGAGACATCTCTAACCATCAATCAACAATCAACAAACATCAATAACAAACCAGGACTCTGCATCGACCGACACCAACCATGCATCGACCGACACCAACCATGCATCGACCGACACCGATTGGGGTTGCATCGACCGACACAAAGCTTGCATCGACCGACACCGATTGGGGTTGCATCGACCAACACAAAGCTTGCATCAACCGACACGCACACTGCATCGACCGACGCATGCTCGACATAGCACGAAAACCCTAGGGTTAACGCGTCGTCCTCGCATTTGCATCGACCGATGCACATGCCGAGCATCGTTTTTCCCCGAAGCTTCTCGCCGGATCTTCGTTCCTACAACCACAAAACTCGATCCCAAGCCACAAGAAAGCTTCCCAGCATCCCACATAACATACTAACAAGCCTAACAACACATAATCAAGTAGATCAGAGAAATCTCCAGCTTAGATAAACCATGGTCATGCACTTACCTTTGCCAAGACGATTCTAAACCTCAAACAAGCAAGAAAACACTTTCAGGAAGTTCCTACAATGATCCCAGCTACAGATCTCTACAGGAACAACTTCCAGTCTCCCAAACTCCTCAAGAACACTCAAGATCACTTAGGAACACCTTTTCTCTCTTTTCTTTCTCTCAAAAGCGGCTAAACACGACTAATGAGACAGAAACTCGTGTTAATGGTTTTTCCTAATTGACCTGTGGTTCAACCGGTCCGAGTAATTGACCCAGCAACCCGAAAGACTTCCGATTCACCTTCTGGTGCGGTTTCAAAAACATTGTCGTTTATTAATTAGGTCGATTGTTTAGGAAATGTCTGTATGGAGAAAATATTGTTTTGTGAAATTGAAAACTTAATATTAATTAAATTCCTTTGCCCAAACAAAAAAATTAATTAATTAAATTAATTATAAACTTAATAGTTAATGTTAAAGGGAGTGGTTCTGATTGTTTTGGAAAATTTATTAGGATAGAAAATTTTGTTTCCAAAAATCAAAACTTAATATTAATTAAATAAAAAAAAATTAATAATTAATGTTAATGGCATGCTTGTAAATATATTGCAGCTACAGGATTTATTTGCTAAATGTCTCCAAAAATGTATATATAGAATATGATTGGTTTGCTTAATACAGTTTCTTGAGTTTTCATGTGATGAGGATTACAAAGAATCATTCTTATCAAATGACTTCCTATATTTTCGTTTCGGCCTTAACTAGATGTTTTGTTTCTCTTACACTACAAAAAAAAGAGTAGATTATATCACTTAAATAGTATCATAAAGACAAGTAATATTAGTTTAAATTATTTATTGATAAATGATACAAAATATGTGGTTTAACATCAATTCTTATAATTGATGTTATTATTAAAATATTTGACATCGATTCAAATAGATGACACAAATTTATATTAGTTTGCATCTGTAACATCCGCAAACCAGAATCCCAGTTTAGGGGATTCATCGGTTGATGCAAGGGTGGTTCTCGTGGACAAGTTTAAGTTAAACGTTGCGTTTTGGAGTTAGGAAAACCCTGAAAACGTGTATAAAAGGGATTTGTCGTTTTGTGGCCGAGGTTTGGCCGCATTTGGAGAAAAAGAAAGAGAGAAAGAGTTTTGTGAGTGTTATTGAGAGTTCTTGGCGTTTTGGTGGTTGTTCTTGGGAGATCTGGAGCTAGGAACGTTGTAGGAGGCTGTTAGGAGCATAGATCTTTCGTTTTAGAGTCAGAATTGTCTGTAGCAAAGGTAAGTGCATGACCATGTGGCTTATCTAAGCTGGAGATTTCTCTGATCTGCTTGTTTTATGTGTTTTATTGGCTTGTTAGAATGTTTTTGCGTCGCAAGAGACTTTGGGAAGCTTTTTGTGGCATTGGTTTTGTGTTCTTGGTGGTTTACGGATGGAGATCCGACGAGAAGATTCAGGGAAAAAACGATGCTCGGCATGTGCATCGGTCGATGCACTTTGTGTGTCGGTCGATGCAATGCGAGGACGGCGCGTTTGACCTAGGAGCATCAGTCGATGCCATGTGGAGGCGTCGGTCGATGCAATTAGGGATTTTGTGCTATGTCGAGCATGTGTCGGTCGATGCAGTGTGTGTGTCAGTCGATGCAAGTGAACCTTGCGTCGGTCGATGCAAGCTTGTGTCGGTCGATGCAACCCCAGTTGGTGTCGGTCGATGCATGGGTTGGCGTCGGTCGATGCAGAGTCCTGGTTTGTTGTTGTTTGGTTATTGATTGTTGGTTGATGGTTAGAGATATCTCTATTGCTTGTGTGTATAGCTTAGTAGATGGAAGGAATTCCTTACCGAGTGTTTATAAAATACTCATGCATCTCAATTTGTGTTTGTGGTGCAGGTAAAGACAAAATGTGATCGTGGAATGAAGGCAATGAAGAGGAAGATGTTCTAGTGGCTCGTTTGGTTGTTGTCTGGCTTTTGTTAGGTTGCTAGAGTTGGGTCAATAGAACATTATTAGGTTGCTGGTTCTTTGTTTCATGTTGTTTGAATATTGGATAATTGTTATGATTTAATATTAGTTATTTATTATTGGTTATTTATTGGATATTTGTATCGTTTTATGTTATCCGCTGTTGTGTGATTGTGGTTAGATGGCTAGTGTGTATGAGACCACTAGTTTAGATTATTATTATTATTATTATTATTATTATTATTATTATTATTATTATTATTATTATATATATATAAACGGGTCGGGCGTTTCAGCATCATTTCAAAAATATTAATACAAAAACCATAAATTTTCATCAATTAATTAAGTGATGTATTTTTAGTTTTATTTACATCACTTAAAATATGATACAAAAATAACATCGCTTTAAAAATGATACATTTATATTTGATTGCGTCACATCAAAAAAGTGATACAAATATATTAATTCACATCAGTTATTTAATTGATGTATATACTAACTTTATTCACATCATTTACAAAATGATATAAAATTAACAGTAATTAATTAAATATAATATTTATTAATAATTCTAATTTAATTTATTTAAATGAATATGAATAATTTACAAACTATTTAATTCTAATTAAAAAAAACAAATCAGATTTTCAACGACAAAATCAATTTTGTGAATTAGTTCTTGAAAACATTATCAAAAATTCATTCCGTATAAAAAATCTGCAATTTAAAATCCCACAACTATTTTAAAAGATAAATAATTAATTTATATATCAAAAGATCTTCTCCATGTCAAAAAAAAAATCTTAACCATAAATAAATAAATAATTATATTTAGATTTATATTTACGAAAATTGTTTCCACAACTCAATCTAGTCCTTAACCAACCACGATATGTGTAACTAGTCAAATCAAACTAAAAAGGTTTTACTTTTAGTATTAAAAACTTCAGAGTGATCAAAAAGATCATAAATATACACAGTCAAGTTATACACAGTCAGATTGCTCACTTAGTCTTCTAAGACTAAAACCTTTAAAGGCAAGTATTTTTTATTTACTTCTATAATTTCTAAAACAGATCTTACAAAGATTTTCTATAAAATAAAATTTATGAGAAATATTCAAGATTATAAATTTGAAAATTGTTAATTTTTGTATAATTTTGTTTAAACTGAAAGTCATCACCAAAAATAAAAATTAATATCACTTTAATAAATTGATGTGAATGTTAACATCAATTTTTTTTAAACAATTTATATTAACATCGATGACAATAATCAATGTAAATATATTGGATATTAATGAAATAAACTGATGCAAATTATTTGATTTGCATTAATAAATGGTAAATCATTTATTAAAGTGATGCCGATTGTTTTTACATAATTTAAATATGATGTAAATATATAAAATAAATGATGGGCTACAGCCTACGGTATTTGTTGGTTCGACCCTGAAGTCATAGACGCTAAGGAAACCCTTATCCTTTGTAGCATGCAACAGTTGGATTTGAAAGTCATTATTTATGGACTTTATTATTTTTGAAGTTAAATAAAAATAAAATAAACTACCCATAATAATGTTGTTAATAAAAAATCAAGGTAAATAAATTGAATTAATACTGTTAATATGTTACGTTGGTTGCAAGATTACACTGAACCACCCCGTAAATTTACGTTGGTGCATCTTTTTGGTAGTGTAATGTAGACAGAATGCTTGCTGTTATTCATTACTAACAGAATAGTCTCCGGCTCAATATCTCCAGACCAACTAGCTGTATATTAATAACAAACCAGCCTTGAACCTTCCATAAACCAAAATGTATGCACTGTCCTTAGTGACCTTAATATGCAGGAATGTCTTCCACTTTTGCTGACAAGATATGAACTTGACATTAACAAGGTGAGATGGTCATAAGTGAGTAAGTGACCTTACAGTACAGTCCAAAGTTGATTACCTTTGTTCCATTAACAAGTCTACATGTCTCTCGTAATGACCATGTATTTGTTTCAATGAAACGACCCGATCCTTTTTTAATATATTATTAAACTAGTGATCTCATACTCACTAACAACCTAACATCCAATTAAACCACAACAGATAACATAAATGATATTATTAAATTAATAACCAATAAACAATTAGCCAATAAATCAATAACAGTAATAAAACAACCAACAAAGTTATAAAACTTTAAAACAACAATCAAGCAATATTCTAATAACTCAACTCTAGCAATCTAACAGAAGCCAGACAACACATCAACGACCCACTAGAAGATTCTCCTCTTTATCGCCTTGATTCCACGATCATTTTGTCTTTACCTACACCACAACACATATGAGATGCGTGAGTTTATCATAAACACTCAGTGAGGCGATCCTCCCATCTATTGGGCTATCCACACAAACGAAAAGACACTCACAATCAACATACAAACAAGCAAACCAGATAATATGCAACTTTGCGACCTTGCATCGACCGATGCACTCTTTTCATAGACCGATACACCATTGTCGCATCAACCACTGCAATCCTTGCATCGATCGATGCAATCATCCAAATCCCTAGCTGCATCGACCGATGCAACATCTTGCATCGCTATCAAATCCCTAATTGCATCTATCGATGCAGTCGCACAACACAATGCCGAACGCGAGCTCTTCTATCTCCTCTCGGCTCCAATAAACTGAAAACAACCTCCAAAGGCCACAAAACTCACAAAAAACATCCACAAACAATAAAACAAGCCAATAACAACCAAAAATCACACAAAAAATCATCAATCCGCTTAGATCAGCCATGCTCACGCACTCACCTTTGAGAAAGACAAAAACTGGATCCAATCTAACGAAAATAGCCTCCCAACAAGCTCCTAACACATCCTAGCCTCATATCTGCACTCCACAGGCAAGATCTCACAAGAACAAGCACTCCAATCTCCAAAAATCCTCAAGAACAACTTCTTTGTTTCTTTTCTCTCTAAAAACAACCAAACTCGTCAAACTTCTCTTTAAATACCGACCTTAGGGTTTTCCCCAAATCAGAATGCTACAAAACGAGCGTTTAACTTAACTCATCTCGGAAAACCCGTCCTTGCATCGATCGATGCACATCCCGAACCAGGATTTTGGTTCATGGATGTTATAACACCTGCATCGATCGATGAACTAAAGTCCTCCAAGAATAGTTCATGACCAACTGTCCTTAGAGCAAACAATTCTGAACACGTTTGATTCTTATCTCCTTACCAGGTCTCCCTTCCGTGGCTCGCGTAAAACATCACAATGTCCTACAAACCACATATCTCCTAACTGGAATACCTCATGACCACACATGGATCATCAAAATACCACAAAAGCCGCCACTAAGGCCAACAAATGTCCTAAATAGGACCGCCACAAACGTCGACAATGTCTAAATAGACCGCCACCAAGGGAAAACAAATGTCTTAAACAGGACCGCCACAAAGGCCATACAATTATCCTAACAAAGACCGCCACCAAGGCCACACATCCCAAAGGACCATCACGAAGACCACTGTTTCGAAGGACCGTCACGAAGACCACTCATCCCGAATGACCATCACGAAGACCATACAATCCCGAAGGACCGTCATAAAGACCACACATCACGAAGGATTGATTAAACAGACCACACGTCCCTAAAGACTGTCACGAAGACCATATATCCCGAAGGACTGCCTAAACAGGCAACATTGGCTAAACAACCCGCCACAAAGGCCACACAATTAGCTAAACACACACGGGAAACACAATGACTCAAATGTCCACCATGAAGGCAACACGAGCCCCACCAAGGCTCTCAACCACTAAAATGGACAAATTCTAACTCCCATAAAACTTTCCATTTTTAGCACTTTTCATTTTTGTAAACTTTCCACTTTTAAAAACTTCTACTTCAGGAATTTTCCTTTTCTAGCACAAGCTTCATGAAATCTCATATCCTGAATACCACCTCATTTTGGTACTAAGTCGCACAACCAACCACCCTTAAGCGACCAAGTAACAAGAGAGATGGTCTGGAATACTCCATTCCCGCTCCAGCCACATACTACAACTGAGACCAGGCTAGATAAGCTCAAGTCACGGTCTGCTTCTCGAACCACTTCTTGAACCTTGCCTTCATCCTCACCTCTGGCTCCCAAGTCTGCTCCTCCACACCATTATAGTCCGATATGACTCTCATCAAATGAACCTTCTTATTCCAAAGCTCCTTGACTTTCCTCTCGAAAACCCTCACCAGTCTCGCCTCCAGGATCATATTGTGTTGAAGATCCTCGGGAATTTTAGCCAACAACTGGTCATCCTCGCGAAGACACTTCCGCAGCATCGACACATGAAAGACCTTGTGGAACGCACGCATAACATCAAGAAACTCAGGCCTATATGCTACCGGTCCCAGCCGCTCAATCACTCTGAACGGATCCATATACCTTGGACTCAGCTTAGTCTCCGTCAATGACCTGTTTGGACCCCTCAACAAGGCCATCTTGAGGTACACTTTATCACCAACCTGAAACTCAAGATCTCTCCTCCTCTTATCGACATAACTCCTTTGCCAAGCCTGAGCATCCTTCATGTTCAGCCTCAGAACCGAAATCTTTTCTGAGGTCTCCTGAACAAAACTCGCACCATATATGCTCCTCTCCTCCACTTGAATCCAGCATAACGGGGTATGACATGGCCTCCCAGACAATGCCTCATAATGAGCCATCCCGATACTCGCCTGGTAGCTGTTGTTGTAAGCAAACTCTACCAAGCTCAGGTTATCCGCCCAATGGCCACCCCAGTGCAGCACACATATCTTCAGCAAATCCTCCTACGTCTGAATCGTCCTCTCTGAATGTCCATCTGTCTGAGGATGGTATGTTGCACTCATATGCACCTTAGTGCCAATCTCTGCTTGAAATTCCCTCAAAAATACTGAAGTGAACTTGGAATCTCTATCAGACACGATACTCGCTGACACCCCGTGAAATATGACTATCTCCCTCACATACGTCTTAGCCAAGACCGCTGCTCCATCGGTCCTTTTTAATGGCCAGAAAATGTGCTGACTTAATCAGCCGGTCCCCAATTACTCAAATCGCATCATAGGTCTAAGACAATGACAATCCTACCATGAAGTCCATCATGATCATATCCCACTTCCACTCTGGAACGGGCAAACTCTTCAATAAGCCTCCTCAGAACTTGATGCTCAGCCTTCACTAGCTGGTAGACGTCACACCTCGCTATCCAACTAGCTACATCTTTCTTCATCCCGATATAGTGATAGTACCGCTTGAGGTCACGGTACATCATAGTCACTCATGGATGAATAGAGAACATGCTCGTGTGAGCCTCCCTAAGGATCTTCTTCCTCAACTCCTCATACTTGGGAACACAGATCCGACCATGCACAAGATTAGTACCATTGGCAGAGACTTGATACTCTGAACCAACATCCCTCGAGGCATTCACCAGCCTCACATCCTTCTCCTGATTCAGCCTCACTCTGCTAAGAAGATCTCCTCGATCATCCGCCTCCAAACTCAACGGCTCCTGAGAGATAGCACACAACCTTAATGCCCTAATCTCTCATACCAAAGACTCCATGTCCTGTTCCTGAGCCAAAGCCGCCCGCTTTTGACTCAGAGCATATTCAACCAAATTAGCCTTACCAGGATGGTAGGCTATCTCAAAATCATAATCTGCCACCAGCTCCATCCACAACCTCTACCTCAAATTCAGCTCAAGCTGAGTGAATATATACTTCAGGTTCTTATGATCTGTAAATACATGTACCTTCGCGCTATAAAGATAAGATCTCCAAATCTTCAGGGCGAAAACTACAGCAGCCATCTCCAAATCATGGGTAGGATAATTATCCCCACGCTTTCACAACTACCGCGAAGCGTAGGCAATAACCTTCCCATGTTGCATCAATACACACCCCAAACAAACTCTGAGTGGATCTGTATAAAACCATATATGGCTCACCCTGCTCTGACAATGCCAACACTAGCGTAGTAGTCAGTATCTCCTTCAGGCTTGCGAAGCCTTTCCTATCAACTTAGTCAACGGTTGTGCTCTGCTAACAAACACCTACACAAACCTCCTGTAGTATCCTGCCAACCCGAGAAAACTCCTGATCTCCGTGGCATTCTGCGGTCTAAACCAATCTCTGATGGCCTGAATCTTCTCTGGATCTACAAAAACTCCATCTGCGGACACAATGTGACCCAGAAATCCTGTCTTCCGCTGATAGAAATCCAATCTCCTGCAGCTTCTCCAGAACTGTCCTTAGATGCAATACATGCTCCTTCAGACTCTTAGAATAAACCAGGATGTCGTTGATGAAAATGATGATAGACACATCCAGAAATTCCTGGAACAAGCTGTTCATCAATCTCATAAACGATGTTGGCGCGTTGGTAAACCCAAAAGGCATCACCACAAACTCATAGTACCTTTATCTCGTCCTGAATGCAGTCTTCCTCACATTTACCTCATCTATCAGAATCTGATGGTAACCCAACTCTTGATCGATCTTGGAGAACCAAGTAGAACCTATGAGCTGATCCAATAACTCATCGATCATGGGAAAAGTGTACTTGTTCTTCAAAGTGACCCGGTTCAGACCCTTGTAGTAAAAATGCACAAGCGGAAACTCCCGTCATTCTTCTTAACGAACAACACCGACACTCCCTACGGTGATACACTAGGACGGATGAACTCCCTGCCCAAAAGATCCTCCAGCTACTTCTTTAGCTCAGCCATCTCTCTTGGAGCCATCCTGTAAGGTGCCTTGGATAACGGTGTCGCCCCGGTTCCAGCTCCATTGTTAAAGGATCAGAGAGATGGTGGTAACCCTTGCAACGCATGGAACACATCCTCAAACTCCTCTACAACCCTGATAAAGCCAACCGTCAACTGCCCCACTAACTCCAACATCGATATAGTGACTGTCCTGCATTGTCGAGATCACGAGACTCCCTGAAGTCGGTCTCACTCCCTCAAAAAACTAACTTCCCTTCTAGACGCTCAAACTCCACTCTACCCCTATGACAATCCAGATGAACCATGTGATGATGCAACCAATTTATCCCTAGGATAACATCATATAACTCCACGAGACTGATAACCAAATCCGCTGGCCTCAACTCTCCTACAATCTAAATATCAACTCCCCTCTCCCGACTAAGGACTCTCAGAAACTTACCTCTTTCAACTCTGACAACTCTTGCTTTCCGAGAACTCCTCTGATATTGGTGCTCTCAGCGAACTCTAGGGTAATGAAGCAATGGGTTGCTCCAGAGTCAAACAGAACGTGGGACCTAAAACCGCTCACCAATAATGTCCCTATACAAACCTCATAGAACCCTAACACTTTATCATAGGCAACTAATAAAATCTAACTACTGAAATTCACAAAGTCTAAGTTTCATAAATTATACTTGTGATCGCCCCAGCACTGGTGCCACCGATCACTGGTGCCACTGATCTCAGGCTGCTACCGCCATCTACTGCAACTGGTGACACTTAGGCTTGTTGTGTCAGGCTCCATACAGTGATAGCACTCCTCTGGGGACAGCTAGCCACCTTCTGGTCCATGCTACAACAACCGTAGCACCCAACACCACTCGGTCTCTGCGTAGCCTCCCACTTCCTCTTGGTTCTCTGCGCATGCTTGTCGTCCTTCTCAGAACCACCAGGATGCTTACCATCCTAGGTTGGACCGCTGGACTCACCGCCACTTCCTGTGCTCGGATAACCTCCTAAATCACAGCTACGATTTCAACCAGTTCTGCTTTCGAAGCATAGCTCCGCACTCTGCAGTGGACCCTCGAGTCATCCTGAAGGACCCTCATGAACCTCTAGACCTGTGCTGGCCCTCATGAACCTCTGGACCTATGCCTCCTCGACTCTCTCTACACCCTCCTAGCTGCCACAGACCTCCACCATAGGTGAGCATCGTCTATCAGGTTGTTGACCCCTATGTCCACCCAAAATTCCTGAGAACATGTGAGAGATTGGAACTTACGTTCCACTCTCGTCTTCCATGCCTCCGCAGTAGTAGGATCGGTACCACCAGAGAACCGCTTTGTATCGATCCTGCCCATCTCCCTCAGCATGATCATGTAAAGGGAATGAGCTCCTGCACCCGCAGCCACTGGCTGCTGCATCTCCACCACCACAGGTGGCATTACCGGAGCCTGCACCGGTACCATGCCGGCAACCGCTCCAGCACCCGCGCCAACAAATTCGCAATCACAACATCTCCACCTAAGGCCCCACCTACTGGAACTCCCGCACCCGGAAATCTAGCATCACTAGCCAACCCAACATCGACACCGCCCACTCCGACTCTCTCGGCGCCTATGGTCCTATCGGTACCTTTACCGGCCACACTTATGGACCCCTCCTGGATGTCTGCGACTCACCGACGCCCTCCATTGACACACTCTGGTCCATGGTGTCACTAACTGTTGGGCCTCTGCCCCTACCACGACCACGTCCGCGTCCATGACCAGCAACAACACCGTCTCTAACCATCTGCACTACCATGAACAGAAGGCTAAGCAGACAATTCAAACCATACACAAAAACATAAATTACAGTGGAATCATGTTGAAGGCTCGAAGAGGATGTTTTAGGAACCCATGCCACATAAAATTGACTAACTCACATAATAAATCAAAGCATGCAATCCCAAACACAAACAACATAAACTTAGTGAACCTGTACCTAGAACCGTAAGGGCTCTGATACCAAACTGAAACGACCCGACCAATTTTTTAAAAATAAATTATTAAACTAGTGATCCCATGCTCACTAACAACCTAACACCCAATCAAACCATAGCGGATAACATAAACGATACCATTAAATCAATAACCAATAAACCAATAACCAAATAGATCAATAACAGTAATAAAACAACCAACAGTGTCATAAAACATTAAAACAACAACCTAGCAACATTCTAATGACTCAACTCTAGCAACCTAACAGAAGCTAGACAACACATCATCGAGCCACTAGAACATCCTCCTCTTAATCGCCTTGATTCCACGATCACACTTTGCCTTTACCTGCACCACAATGCATATGAGATGCGTGAGTATTATCATAAATACTCATTGAGGCGATCCTCCCATCTATTGGGCTATATACACAAGTGAAAAGACAATCTCAATCAACATAGAAACAAGCAAACCAGATAATATGCAACTCTGCGACCTTGCATCGACCGATGCACCACCGTCGCGACCGATACACTCCTTGCATCGATCGATGTACTCCTTGCATTGATCGATGCATTCGCGCAACACAGCGCCGAACGCGAGCTCCTCCGTCTTATTTCTGCTCCAATACACTGAAAACAACCTCCAAGGGCCACAAAACTCACAAGGAACATCCACAAATAAGCCAATAACAACCAAAAATCAAACAAAACAATCATCAATTTGCTTAGATCAGCCATGGTCACATACTCACCTTTGAGAATGACGAAAACTGGAGCTAATCTCACTAAAATAGCCTCCCAACAAGCTCCTAACACGTCCTAGCCTCATATCTCCACTCCACAGGCAATATCTCACAAGAACAAGCACTCCAATTTCCAAAAATCTCAGCTTCTCTCTTTCTTTTCTCTCTAAAAATGACCAAAATCGGCCAAACTCATCGAACTTCTCTTTCAATACCGACCTTAGGTTTTCCCTAAATCAAAATGCAACAAAACGAGAGTTTAACTTAACTCGTCTCGCAAAACCTGACCTTGCATCGACCGATGCAACACCTGCATCGATCGATGCACATACCAAACCGAGATTTTGGTTAACGGATGTTACAATTTAGACTTGGTTGTGGCTCTGAGGTTGGAGAACACAATATGTTGCCAAAATTGAAGTTGGTACTTCATGTTCTTCAATTAAAGAAGGCATCACCTGCTCAATTGGTTTTCTGTCCACAATCACTGATGTTGTTTCAGTGAAGATTGTTGCTTGATATTGCGAAAATGAGCCAATAATCGTCTCCTGAAATTAACTCAATATGTGAAAGGAACTTGACTTATCTCACATAAAAACCAACAGAACCATCACCACTCAAACTCAACGACACCAATTCTAGCTTCTCTTTCTCCCTGTAATGAACGATTTTGAAAAATACTTCAACCATTGATATCCAGCTGTATGGGTACCTTCAAATACATGCATCTCTGCTTACTTAACTAAGCTGTCGCAATTAGCCAAGATCGGATTCTCATGATTCACGCATCTGTTGAAATCGGATCGATGTTGTTGTGGAGATCCTTGCGCTTGTCGTCACTTGGCAGACCCATGAGAAATTTTTACCGAGATCAAAAGAAAATGTAAACAGTTGAAATAGGGGAAAAATATACTGTATTAGTGTTATCTACTTATATAGGAGAATCGAACTTGAGTTTTAGGGTGTCAACATGTAGAAGAAAACAAATTTTGCTATTGAAATTTTAGGAATTTATATGCAAATTTTTGTTTTTTAGAATTTAACCTGGATCAATTGAACCCTCTTCCTCTCAAATAGGTCTCCCTTGCCGTCGTGTATCCAGATTGCTTATCGCCATCATAATCTGATCGAATCTTCCATCAAGAGAGTGAAATCGAGCTGCGATTTCTCTCTCGGACTAAGCCTTTGCCGCCACTACATCCCTGACGGTCTTTGTTAGTTCCTCTACTCTTGACGTCAAAGCCTCCACCGATTCGCGTAAATCTTCATCGGTTTCTGAATCTGATTGGTTTGACATCTCTCCCGTTTGTATCGTCATCTTTGATTGTTCACGACACCAATTTGTTATTTGTATTGCACCTTTTTGTCTATGTAATGTAGCCAAAATGTTTGATGTATTCATTACTTGCATAACAGTATTCAATTTTGTCCTTTGATCAGAGCCGTTTTATATTTCTTAATTCTTCCGTTAATCTTTTGAATCAGTTATGAAAAGAGATATATATTGAAATACATAAGAAATATATCAGATTGTGTTTGTTCATCTTTTTGAAGTTAAATACATTGGAATCTAAAATAACACCAATCAAATGGACATTGAATAACAGTTTTTTTAAAGTATCCTAAAATCTATAAAATAAATACTTAATCCAATAATAGTAGATTTTAATGTATTTTTTGAAATACCTAATTTAATAACATTTAATTTAAAAATACATTAAATTAAATTTCTTAAAAATAGAGTGTTCAGTAACACCCCTTAATTTTTTTTACCGCGTTGACCCGCTAATGAGAGGTGTTAAAAAAGGTTGACTTAAAAGTTAACTTAAAGGTTAATATAAGAAATGAAACACGGAATATATAAATCGTGTAATGGAATGTTAAGAAAGTACAAATTAAAGGTTCCACTCATACGTAACGGCTCTATATATATAAACAAAAATAAATACTCGAAACCCTTTCATAGCTACACTACACGTAAGAAGATTCTTTCGTATTCTCTTAACGACAAATACAATAAAATTTCTTGTAAAATTCTTAACATATGAGACAACATAACAATAAAACTACGTTTTGGTTATCCAGAAAATATAATAACTTGAATCGTACTGAATGATAATTATATATGAACGTTTATTTGGAAACTTAATTACAGATTCGTGCAACTAACCACTCTAAAGGTCAGGTCCTACGAAAGCTAAATTAACATCTCTTAATATAATAGCCAATGGTCTACTTTACTACGAAGAAAACAATATATAGATTTTAAGTTTAAATGGTTATAGTAGTTGAGGTGGAAATATCTGCTTGGTACTGTTTTTTATTTACTATTCATATGTTATAATATTTGTAGTAGAACCAGACAAGTTACGAACTGCTTTTACATAAAAAAAATTTTAGGCTTGCGGCGTATTGTTGTTCTCCTTAAATATAGAATGGTTCCATGAACTAACTGTTCAATCCGCTTGGCCTATAACAACCATTCAAAGCCTAAACTAATATCTTTTTTTGTAGATGAAACAAAACATCTATAAAAACAATTGAGGAGATAGAAAATGTTAAGAACACTACATTGAAGTGGAATGTAATGGGATCTGAAGTAATGTATATGACATGGTCCAATATATTTATTATCAATTAGTTTTGAATTAATTAAAGAAAATTATGAAATTTAATATAGTATTAAAGCCAAAATTGTTAACTTAAATAATTAAGATTTATTGCTAGTCATTATATAGTGAGGTTTAGTTTAAAGTGGGAGCAAAAAAATCATTGTTTCGAGGGATACGAATGTTATATCAGAGATGTGGAACCTATAGAGTAATGCATAAATGATGTGGACCAATTGCCTAATTTTCAGTTGATTTTAAAGATGAACCCATAAAATTAACGAGGCTAACAATTTTTTTTTTTTTTTTTTTTGTGTGTTGCTGTTTTGTTATTTTATTTTAAACACTTTCGAGCAATCCATTCTAAGTTCTAAAATACTTCTCATCTACCAAAGGAGAGTTTTTTTTTTTAGTAGCTTTGTCTTTGTGTATAAAACTGATAGGCTACTCCATTGACTATTCTTTTAACCCGTAAAATGCATGGTATTGATCTTGTTTTCACATATTCTTGAACGTAAAGAGGAACTGTTTATATTCCAACAATCGTCAACTTGGCATCGGAGCAAATTTTGTCTATTCGGAGACTCCACTTAATTATAAGACTCGTCAACTTGGCATCGGAGCAAATTTGGTCTTCCAAATTAAATGTCTTGAACTTTTGGTGTTGAGACAAATAAAAAATGTATATCTTCGTCCTGTGTAATAGTTTTTATTTGGGCTTTTGAGTGTTGGAAGAGCATCCCGAGTAAATCCTTAATGTCACTCTGGCATTCCAATTAAAATTCATAAGATCCATGAAAACACATAATTATAAGAATCCGAATAGCTCATATCCCTGTTGATGCCAAGACAAATCATTACAGAAATTTTAGTATATATGGACGAAATATCTCTCATACTAAAGGTAATTAATCGATTGAATTTAGCTGTAAAAATAGTGCAGCGAAATTTAACGATGGTTAGTTATTTCTTGTAAATTGCCTAGGGTTTAGATGACAATAAATCAATAATGTGGGATTGGCAAAATATAGTTGACTAACAAAATAACTACAAATTAATGTAGGAAAATTTTGTCTAGCTAGTTGAAAACTGCGAATGGAGAAATCCAAGAAAATAAAAAAAAAACTAAAGTAACTAGTTAATAGATTAATATTGTAAAGTAACTAAATTAACATCAATGATAGAATGTGCCGACTACTAAAATTATGTGTTCCATATGAAATTATTAAGAAAATTTCCTAGATTAACTTTGTCAAATATATGTAATTATTATGTATCATAAAAAGTAGGCTGTCAATCCGAGACAGATTTTGTGTCCTTCACATCTCGTACTATATTTATCATATTGGAAAATTTACATTGTTTGGAGAAATTTTATGGATACGGATAATTGTCAAAGTATGTGGGATAAACTATCAGAATAACCCACATATAGTTTTACAAATATAAAAAAGTTAACAAAAAATAATTATTTTTTTCAACAATTATTTCACAAAACTTATTATTATTCCACTAATAATAATTCTGACTTTTTTTTTCTCAACAAACCTTAATAAAACTTATTTATTCCACTAATAATAATTCTGTCTTTTTTTTTCTCAACAAGCCTTTAGCAAAAAAAAAAAAAAAAAACAAAACTCAACCATAAATTTAAAATAATTACCAAATTTCAACATTTCCAAAGTAACCTAATTAGAATAATTATTTTTGGAAAAAAAAAATAGGATTACGTTACTTTTCTTCTTGTTTTCAGCTTAAATTCAGCAAATCTTCCAACAGATGTTAGAGTGTTAGACCTTATAAGTCTTTTCTTCTAATTACTTAAGTGCCAAATGGTATATTGTAGTCAGTTAACCAAATGCCAAAGACTACTTTTTTTCTTTTTTTCTTTTGGAGTTGAATGTGTTAGGTAGAGCTATGGGCCCTTTATTGTCATAGTTATTATTAATAGATAAACAAATTTATTAATTTATATCAATTTATTACTTATTTATTTTTCCTCTATATATAAAAGCAAAATGAAGAAAATGCTTTATTATTGACATTTTAAAAAATAAATAAGAAGAAGAGAAAGAAAGAAGAAAGAAGATGCTTTTCTTTTGGAGCTTTATGCTGCAGCAACGTTCTTTAAAAATTTGACACATTTAACGAAGAGACTGACTCTCTCTCTCTCTCTTTAAACAAATAAAACAAATAAAACACCATTTTTTCTTTTCTTTCTCAGCTCAGCCACCACTGACCTCATCGCCTTTTTCTTTTTTTCTCACTATACCGCAACCGTGAAACCAAACCGTAGGGTTCCGATTACTCCCAACAACAGTTTCCAAATCCAAACACCTTCTTAATATAATAAAACTCGATTCCAGATCTCCATTTACCGACAACAATCGCATGTCCAAACACTTCTAAACTTACGAAAACAACTAAGAAAAGCTTCGTTTTCCACTTCCAGATTTCGTTTCCACAAGCTACATTTCTCCGATGTAAGCTTTTTAACATCTGTATTTTTTCTTTTTTTTTTTACTCTCTTGTTCTGTTCTGTCATGGTGTCGTCTCTGTGTTTGTGTGTGTTCTTGACTTAATTTCAAAACTCGATTATAACAGGTTACTGATGTTTTTGTAGAGTTAATTACAACTTTTTTTCTATTTTGTCTTCGATTTAGTGTGTCGGCAAGTTCACTTTACCTTGTTGTTTTTCCTAATTTAGTAACCTACTTTTTAGAACGATGCAGCCTTCTCAGATTACCTTATCTTTTTTCCTCATTCTGCAAAAAAAAATAACAATTTCATCATGTTACTTTGTCTCTTTTACCTTCTTCTTATTAAATCTCACTTAACAATCATTATCAGATTTACCCGATCTGATTCGTTTCAATCCGATACAATGAGTTCGTGTTTATGGTCCTATAAGTATTAAAGTTTAGTTTTGGGGACTATATAGCTCACTCTTCTTTGTTAATGGCAATGTTTTTAACACTCTTTATTGTGAATAAACTTATAGACTGCGATGGACCGACGAAGCTGGCCGTGGAAGAAAAAGGGGTCTGATAAATCAATCTTAGTAATTGATTCTGCTTCAGCTGATGCTTCTCATTCTCAGATTGAAAAGGTATGTGATTTGCTTGTTGTGAGTTAAGCTTACTCAAATTTGATGCAGCTTACACTGAATGGTTTTGGTTTTGTTTGTTTTTGGGAACAGGAATCAGTTAAGAAGCCAAAGTATGTTCAGATTTCTGTGGAGCAGTATACACATTTTACTGGTTTGGAAGAACTAGTAAAGACATACGATGTTCAGATTAAATCTTATGAGAAACAAGTTGAGACTTATGAGAAACAAGTTGAGACTTACGAGGAGCGAGTTAAGGATTTTGAAGAACAGATTGATGCATATGATGAGAAGGTTCATGAGTATGAAGAACAGGTGCAGAGACTGAACGAGGATGTCGAGGACTTGAATGAAAAGCTTTCTGCTGCTAATGAGGAAATAACTACAAAGGAGGCCTTAGTGAAGCAACACTCCAAGGTTGCTGAAGATGCTGTCTCAGGTATTACTAACTTCTTTTTTTGTGAATGTTTATGTTGCAATGTAGAGTAAAGTTTTATAGCTTGTTGTTGTTGCTTCAGGTTGGGAAAAAGCTGATGCGGAAGCTTTGACATTGAAAAATACACTAGAGACTGTTACTCTCTCGAAACTTACAGCTGAAGACCGTGCGGCACATTTAGATGGTGCGTTGAAAGAGTGTATGAGACAGATACGGAACTTGAAGAAAGACCATGAAGTGAAACTGCATGATGTTGCATTAAGCAAGACCAAGCAGATTGAAAAAATAACAATGGAGTTTGAAAAGAGGATGTGTGACTATGAACAGGAGCTGCTAAGGTCTGCAGCGGATAGTGATGCCTTATCGAGAACTTTACAGGAGCGGTCCAACATGCTAGTTAAAATCAGTGAGGAGAAGTCACGAGCTGATGCTGAAATAGAGACCCTGAAGAGCAATCTAGAAATGTGCGAGAGAGAAATAAAATCTCTCAAGTATGAAGTCCATGTAGTGTCTAAAGAGCTGGAGATACGTAATGAAGAAAAGAACATGTGTATTAGATCTGCAGAATCTGCTAACAAGCAACACTTGGAAGGGGTAAAGAAAATAGCAAAGTTGGAAGGAGAATGCCAGAGACTGAGAAGTCTTGTGAGAAAGAAGTTGCCAGGCCCAGCTGCACTTGCTCAAATGAAGCTTGAGGTTGAGAACTTAGGCAGGGATAGTGGTGATGCCAGGCAAAAGAGGTCTCCCGTCAAGGTCTCTAGTCCTTGCAAGTCGCCGGGGGGATACTCATCAACTGGATCTGAATTTTCTCTCGATAGCTCACAGAAATTCCAAAAGGAAAATGAATTTCTAACAGAACGTTTACTTGCGATGGAAGAAGAGATGAAAATGCTGAAAGAAGCATTGGCAAAGCGGAATAGTGAGTTGTTGGAGTCACGAGATCTTTGTGCTCAGAGCACTAGTAAGCTTCAGAGCTTAGAAACTCAACTGCAGCAAAATAATTCTCAGAAGTCGACACTTGAAGTGTGTCCAAATCTGAATACGAGCAATCCATCAAGCTCAATCTCTGTTTCTGAAGATGGGAATGACGATTCTGGCAGCTGCAGTGGATCTCTTTCAACGAATCCATCACAACAGACGAAGAAGGAGAAGGAGATGGCAGCATTGGAGAGGGTTGAAAGTGTTAGTAGTCATGTAGAGCTTATGGATGATTTTCTTGAAATGGAGAAATTAGCTTGTTTGCCAAATCAACCTAGCAGTAATGGTAGTATGGATTCCAAAGATTGTTCAGGTGATCAGAAGTCAGAACTGGTGATTCTTGACGCTCATACCGAGCTTGAGGAGTCCGATAGAAGTAGTCCGGTGGCAGTGATGGAATTTAAATCTAAATTATCAAAGGTTATTGAATCAGTATTTACTGATGCTGACCTCCAAAAGATAGTTGCGGATATAAATTGCATTTTGCAAGATGTAAATGCTTGTATGGACCAGGAAAAGCCTTCTGAGGTGCAGGTTCATCCTGAAGAAGTGTCAGATTTATGTCCAGAACAAAATCTGGTTGAAGATTGTCATTTGGCTGAACAAAAGCTGCAAAGTATTGACCAAGATTTGAAAAAAGCAGTTTCTAGGATCCATGATTTTGTCTTGTTGCTAAGAAATGAGGTAAGGGCAGGTCATCAGGACACAGCCATTGAAGGAAATGATTTTGTTGAACTGATCGAGGGCTTCTCCGTCACGTTCAACCATGTTTTAAGCGGTGACAAAGCTTTGGACGATTTCGTTTCGAATCTTGCTAATGTCTTCAGCGAGGCCATGGAGCTAAAGGTGAATTTTAAGGGTCTTGCTTCCTCTGAGGTTGAAACGCTGAGTCCAGATTGCATAGACAAGGTTGCATTACCGGAGAGCAAGGTTGTTGATAAAGATTCATCTCAAGAAATATATCAAAATGGATGTGTCCACAACGAGCCAGGGGTACCATGTGATGAAAACAGAGTTTCAGGGTATGAATCAGACTCCAAATTACAGGAAATAGAAGAGCTGAAATCAGAAAAAGAAAAGATGGCAATGGATATTGTGGAGCTGAAGTTTCAGTTACAAGAATCTGAGCAGCTGTTAGCTGACATTAGATCACAGTGTGATTCTGCTCAGAGGTCAAACAACTTGGCGGATACGCAACTCAGATGTATGACTGAGTCATATAGATCTCTTGAATCACGTGCAGCTGATTTAGAAATCGATGTGAATCAGCTTAAGGAGAAAATACGGAAGTTGGAGAACGAGCTTGAGGATGAAAAAAGAAACCACCAAGAAGCCATTGTCAGGTGCCATGAACTCGAAGAACATATTCAAAGGTGAGTAGTAGTATCAGCTTTACCTGAATATGAAAGATCAGCCTGGATTTACGTACTGCTTTTTACACGTCTATATTTTCACTTTTTCTCAGCAACAGACACACTTCTTTGGTTGCTGAGGATGACGAAGAAGCTGATATAAAGGGCAAACAGGTAATGTTTTCGCAACGCTTCTCAGACTCTTATTCAATGGCAACCATGTTTTGCTTCTAATATTTCAGCTTTATAGACTTGGCTATTTTCTGCATTTCATTTTGTCCAAGTGAATTTGCATCGAAGCTCATTGCTCATTGTGTCATATTCTTATTCAATGCTCATTGTTCACCATACTACATGCAATCAGTTTAGGTGTATGTACATATCTAATCACAAAAACAAAAATAAACACAAGCATGCACATATATAGACTCTGCATGCATTGATTCCTGAATCCTTAGGACTCTGAAACAAAAAGAAACTAACATGAAAATATGATACAGGAGAGAGAGCTATCGGCAGCAGCAGAGAAGTTAGCGGAGTGTCAAGAAACCATATTTGTGTTGGGGAAGCAACTGAAATCATTTCGGCCACAACCTGAACAATTGAGGTCACCACAAAGACAAAATGAGTCCTATTCGGAGGAGGAACTAGGCACCACCACTACCTCGGTCCCCAAGAACTACACCACAGTAGATGAAGGAGATTCAGCTGAGACTTACATTAACGAGGTTCCTAGATATATGGAGTCACCAAAATGCCCTTCTGATTCAGAGACTAGCGATACAGTGACATCGCCATCACGAGTGGGTTCAAGGCTCTCAAGGTCAGGTTCATCTGGCAATCCAACCCCAGAGAAAGCCTCCAGAGGAATCAGCAGGTTTTTCTCCTCCAAATCAGGATATTAAGCCTTTTTAAAAATAAAAGATGGAAGAAGAAGCTGTGTGTATGTGTACATGATGAAGTGTTCAAAATACTTAGAGGATATTTTCGTGTGGGATCTTTTTGTTACTTACTTCCTTATCAAACGACATGTGCATTTTAAAATTGATAGTTTTGTTATTGAATCAACTAAGAATGTAATATTGCATAAACTTAACATATTAATCAATTACCCACATTTCACTTATGCAAATCAAGACCTATGAAATTAATCTTATTGTCAGTCTTTTAGTTATAGCCAAAATACAAAATGACATTAAAATAGTATAATAAAGCTAAATGGATGAAACTAACCATTGTGACATTATTTTATACGTGCTAGCATGAGAGAAAGTTTGCGTTTTGTTTTTCTTATTCACACACATAATAAGAACATAGTTATTGAGTCTTACAAGAAAGTTTATTTGATTCGTCTCACTTTTTTGTTTTTGTTGCTTTTGATATCATTTAAAATAATTTTTGACCTCACCGTTCTAGTGTAAAAATACTATAGGTATAGGTGTTTTTTCTTTCTTTTTTTTTTTGCATATGGCTTTGTTTGAACTGTCCCTTCGGGGACATCCGATAAAAAAAGCTTTGTTTGAACTTTTTGATATGTACAAAAAAATACGCAAGAACATAATACCTGATTTTGATTGAGATTGTCTTGTATTATTTAGAAGAACATATCGAATGGTACTGCCTTGTATCAATTTTATTAAATCAACACAACAAATTCATTAAAGTCATTTGGGTACCTTTTCGAAATTAAAATTGTCATATGCAAAAAAAAAAAAAAAAAAAAAAAATTAACGTAAAATTGTGAACTTAAATAATTTGCAAAACAAAAAGTATTAGCAATTGCTTCCAGTTGTCCTTTTAACTTATTCTCGGTCACTTATTCAATATTATTCAATTGCAAAAGTGATTTCAACATCATCTGACATTATCGTTACAATTTTGAGTTTCAGATAACACTGAAATTTTCTCAGTCAACTGATCCTAAAAGAAAATATATTAAAAGTTTGATTCATGTTTAACAGTTTAAGAGAAGCCTGGTTTGGAAACTTTAATGGACATTTGAATGTATGAATCTACTAATGGAATCTGGTTTGATACCTGAAAAAAATCTATCATAACATTTTTTAGTACATTTTTGTGTCATCCTAATTGTCGGATCGGTTTAAACTCGGAAAAAAAAAATCTGATTGCACCAATCAAATCATCATTAATTATTATCTTAGTCAAAATCGAAATTCTTTCTATTTTTTCGATAACAAATAGTATGATCCTCTAATGAAATCTATTTATTAGCATCAAATACAGATTTCCTATATTTATTATAGTTAAAAATAGAGACAACTTCTTAAATTTAAAATATAATACAAAGTTTGTTGAGGTGATATGTAAAATAAATACACACTGTGGCTCTTTTTTTTTTGTTTTTTTAAGGACCGTTGGCTAGCCATTCAAAACCAGAATTGGAAGGCCTGACAGCATTCTTTCTAACCCCATAAATTTATCAAACTAAGCTGCGGTTGACACATTGTTGAAATTATTGCCAGCAAAAATTTAGATCATAGAGATGATACAGATTAATTATTAAAAAAAAAAAAAAAGACTACCATTAGATATGCTATGTTTGAGTAATTCTCATAGATATATTAACATAATTACACACTAAGACTATTTCAATATGTCAAATATAATTAAATTAATCATCAGTGAAAATCATGTTAGAACTTTACTTGCGAGCCTTTATAAATCTAAAACGTTTATGAATGTTATCTATACGTCTAGAACGCTTATTCAGAACCTGAAATGCCAACCTTGTATTGAATTTTTAATTATCATGCATCACACACTAACAAGAGTTTTATCTGTAAATAATTACTTATAAAAACTATTTTATGCACCAGCACAGTTTAGAATATAATCGAGGTTTCAAAATTTCAATTATGCTTTAATTCAATCACTCTGATAATAATTTACATGCACACACTAACAAATTGTTATAGTATAATTAAGTGATGCACTAAAAGATAAGAAACTATCAATCTAATACAAATTAACTCAATCACTATAATAATTAATAATTAACATGCATTATATTAACGGAAAAATCACATTTTAAACCTTCAAAATATCATTGAATAGCACTTTAAACCTTGATATATTTAAATTTACACTATAAACCTTTAAAATGATTTTACTAACATTTTAAACCTTAAAACTAACTTTCCTGTTTGTACTGCCACAACAGTAATATCCATCAACGTGAAATAGTTAAACTATGATGATTTGATTTAAATACTTGTTTCATTGATTTAATTTAATTTATTTATTTATGACGATTGATAAAAAAAAAAAAAAAAATACATCAAAGCAAAAAAAAAATGAAGAATCAGAAGTAAGGTTAAAACATTTGGCAAATGTAAAATTGAAAACGACAATATATTTAGAAGATTCATTGGTTTCCAATGAGAAGTCAATCGATTTGAATCAAAATATAGTGGAGATGCATTTATTAAAAGGATTAATAATGTGAAGAGTAACGTCGTAAAAGTTTTGTCTACAATGAAGATTAATACAAATTTATTTTTTATCTATTTATAAAAACTAAAACTAATCAAAATTTAAATTAAACCAACATATTTCAACTATTTCGCGTTGACGGATATTATTATTCTGTTATTTTTAAGGCGGTACAAAAGTGAAAGTTAGTTTTAAGGTTTAAAGTGTTAGTAAAATCATTTTAAAAGGTTCAAATTGTTAGTAAAATCATATTAAAAGTTAATAGTGTTAGTGAAATTCTCTCGAGGTTTAAAGTGCTATCCAGTGACACTTTGAAGGTTTAAAACGTGATTTTCCTTATATTAACAATCAATTACTCCCTCCATATCACAAAGAATGATTTTTAGAATATTTACATATATTAAGAAAAATATTTAGTGTTAGCTATAAATGCATCATTTAATTATTATAATTATTAACCAATAGTAATTTACCAAACTTTTAAATTCGTATTTAATAATGTTTAAAATTTACAATTTTCTAACATTAATTGATAAAATTTACAGAAAATCAATTTTTGTGATACCAAAAAAAATTCTAGAAAATCATCTTCTCTGTGAGTACTACATTAACGATCATCATGCAAACAAATATCACAAAATAGTAATAATTTGATTGATTCATATACGCAGGTGAGGTCCGGAGCATAAGTAACATAAGTGAAGGATTGGGGCCTATATATTGTGAGTTTAAAATTGATAAAATTTCTCTTTTAAGTTCTGATCTAAAATTTTACTAAAATGATGAGATTTGTGCCAAAATTTTTGCCTATTTGTTTGGTTTTGATGATTAATAATTTTCTTTTTAGTTATTGAGCATATGTCTTTTTTTTCGTTTATGAGGTGGATCTCGTGTTGGATCTTGTGTGGGAGAGTTATAGATTTGGTTCATATAATGTTTGTTTGGCATCAAATTACTAGTGGACTGATGTTGTTCACTTTTTATATTTTTCCTCTGAAACGCATTGCTTTTTGTTTTTGTTTTCAGGTACGATTTAGGCAGTTACGTCTAGGCTTGAGTTATATGGTTGAACAAAAAGTGTTGCTTGGGATCCACCAAGTCCGAGATAGCAATGTCCAATGTAGTCATGAATGCCATCAAACTTGATATGATCTCCAGCATCATACATGTTAGAATATTGAGAGGAAGAAGAAAAGAACAGAGCAAAACAGAGCATGAGACAAAGTCTCTTCTCTTTGATAGAAAGGCAAGAGCGAGAACTGAAACTTTTATATTTACATGAAACTTGTTACATTTAGTTTTACAACACATCACAGTTATATATAAGACATACGGTCGTAACCGTTCGTAACTTGTCACAACCGACAACTTGAAACAACACATCTAATAACACATACACACCTCTTCACTAACTACACACACATTAATCCTTTAATTATAAAACATAATAAGACCAAACTCAATTACAAACTAACAATACATTCCTTTCGACAAGTCGATGTTTGTTTCATTTCCACAAGATCTTTATTCTCTACTAGCGTTCCAGCTTGTAAATTAAATAATAGAAGAGAAGATTAAACTCAGATAACTAATTTTAAACTTGGAACCCTCTGTGTTTTCTGACATGATGCTGACACAAGTTGCTACTAAATTTTGAACTATTGTCCAAATCAGATGGTTGGTAAATGATTCTGAGATTGATGTGAATCAGCTTAAGGAAAAAGATACGAAGTTGGAGAATGAGTTTGAGGATTAAAAACGCAACCATCATAAAGTTGTTGTGATGTGCCATGAACTAGAAGAACAAATTCAAAGGTGAGCAGTATCAGCTTTACTAATGTGAAAGAGCCTAGATGTTCCCATTTCTCGTACTTCTTATGATCCAGTTTTGTGTTAATTAGCCTGGATGTTTTATACGTATATATTTTCACTTTATCCTAGAAACAGAAACACTTCCTTGGTTGCTGACGAGTGACGACTGAGATCAAGAGCAAACAGGTAAATTTTCCCATGCTTCTCGACTTTTGTTCCGTGCCAATCACATTTTGCTTAGAATATTTCAACTTTATAAACTTGACTTCCTTTCTGTATTTGGATTCTTGTTTAGGTGCATAATTATATCTAATTACAGACACAACAACAAACACAACCATGTACCATAGGAGCTTTGAGTAAACGGAGTTGCTTATCAAACAACTTGTACATCTTTTTGCTAGTCTTTGGTTTAATGATAGTTTAAAACATGTATTATACAAAACATGCGATACAACAAATACAACAAATTATTTATGAACATATATAACAACAATGCGATAAGGAAGAGAGAATGCATCGATGAGTGACTTAACGAGTTCTGGTGGTCCGTTGCTTGCTCCGGCCAAAAATCTTCATGAACCACTCATGCTTGTACGAAGCCGTTATGTATCCCATCACTAATCCAAATACAACTCCAGGTGCAAAGCCTAAACCTGCTGCTACCCAACTGAATGATTCTTCTTCTTCTTCTTTTGTCTCCACCAGTTCGGGTTGTGGTGGTGCTGGCACTTTGATATCTCCACAAACATCCTTAAGGGAAGGACCATTAAGTCCTGGGTTTCCTTCATAGGAGGAGCATTTTTGCCGTTGAAACTGTGTGCCTTGTGGTATGGAACCTACAAGCTGGTTATGTGAAACATTTATCACTTCGAGAGAAGAAAGTGCCCCAAGCTCAGAAGGAATCTCACCAGAAATTTTGTTTTGGGATAGGTCTAGTGACTCCAGATTCGTCAAGTTTGCCAAAGTAGATGGGATGTGGCCCGTAAAAGCATTGTGAGACATGTTGAGAATACGAAGCTCGTTCAGCAAACCAATGGAATCAGGAATCGGTCCATGAAGTTGATTTCCTGAAATATCGATGGCTGTGAAGATTGTAAGGATACGTTCCATCTCCATTGCTATTCCTTTACTCATCAACACAAGTGAATAATAGGAGTAGCCGTTCGAATTAAGATACTCTACTTCCATATTATCATCACTCTTCGAGGACATCGCAGTCCAGTTCTGGAAATAATCAGATGGCAATGTACCAAAGAAGCCATTGTATGAAACATCAATGATTTTCAACTGAGGAAATCCAAACCAGACCCCATCAGCATTATGTAATTTGCCACGAAACTTGTTAGAGCGGAGGACGAGAACTTGAAGTTTCTGCAAAGAATTCATTTGATCTTGGAGATGCTTGGAGGATGGGATGAAGAGTGGTCCTTGGAAAGCATTTGATCTTAGATCAACAGTAACGATTTGACTCTCAGGAGAAACTTTTAAGGATCCATTGAAACCGCTGAGAGAGTTGTTAGAGAGATTCACATCAGACAACTCTGGTAGTCTCCACAACCAGTCTGGTACTTGACCTTTGAGGCGAGAAGACATCTAATCCAACTCCTGGACCGATTTTGTTGTAATTTTTACTTTCAACATAAAATCTTTGTAAATTAGGTAACAGAGAGATATTCCCAATCCCAGTAAAGTCGTTGAATTCATTATAACTCAAATAGATCGTGGTCAAAGAGGAAATCTGAACTAGGGATGAAAGAACGGCTCCCGTAAAAGAATTATCATCAGCACCAAGATACTCTAGTTTGGAGAATTGGCTAATGATTGGTGGAAGAGAGCCTGTGAATTGATTTGAGAGAGAGAGTGAACGTAGTTGGGTCAAATTGAATATCCAAGCTGGCAAGTTTCCACTGAGCTTGTTATCCGAAACATCAAAAACAGTCAACTGTTTTAGATTGCCAATCGAAGATGGGATTTCACCAACAAAATTATTTGAACCAAGATCGAGAATAGAGAGATGAGAAAGGTTCCCAAGTGAAATCGGAATCTTCCCTGAGAACTTAGAGAAGGAAAGGGTCAAAGAAGTCAAATGTTTGAGGCTGCTAATGGAGTCGGGTATGGGGCCTGAGAAGGCTGTACCTCTAGTGGACAGCGCTACTAAAGAGTTATTTTCACGAAACATGGGAAGATTGCCTCTAAGATTTGGATTGTCACTTAATATAATGGACTGTAAGCTCGGTATCAGAAGAACACTGCTTGGAAATTCTCCAAACAGGTTGCACTGAGAAAGACGTAGTGATCTTAGAGATCGCATTTTTGAAAACTCGTGGGGGATTTCTGAAGAAATGTTTACATATCTCATATCGAGTTCTCTAAGATTCCTCAAATTTTGAGCAAGTAGATGAAGAAAGGATTCATCAATGGATAATAAAGAAGAAAAATACAGAGAGGATGAAAGATCGAGAGACACCAACTTGGTTAGCTGAAGAAGCTTGATTGGAATTTGGCCTGATAGTGAAGACTTAGTGAGGTTAAATCTTTCTAGCCTCATGAGTTTAATAAACTCATCTGGGAATTGCGAATTGTTGAAATTGTTGCCAGCAAGATTCAGATCACGGAGATGACGCAGTCTAAAAAGACTACTGCTCGATTTAAGTGGGTCATAGAGGAGGCCGTCGCTAAGGTCTAGTCCGATGACTTTCCCCGACTTAGCAGCACAAGTGATGCCATCCCAAGAACAACAATCACTTTTATTCACCCATGATTTATCCCAAGAACAATAGTCACTTTTATTCACCCATGGTTCATCCCCAGAATAAGAGGGGACATATGGCTCGATCAAAAACTCACTCTTGAATTCAAGAAGAGCATCCCTTTGGTTAGAGTGACACATGTGTTGTGTAGAAGAAACAAACATGTTTAGAAAACTTGAAATGAGAAAAAGGAAACAGATGGAACAAAGAAGGAAGCTCATTTTTTGATTAGATAAGAAAACTTTCATATTTGTGGAAATGAAAAAGTAATGTGAAGTAGTGTTGTGTTGAAGTAGTTAGTAAAATTAGTGTTGCAGGTCACTACATATATATATATAAATATAAACAAACACGTGAAAGTCCATTGATTTGATGTTTTGTAATATTTTTGAAGAAAAATCTTCCCTGCTAAAAAGTCTTTTGAATCCTTCCAAATCCAATAGATTTGACTTTGAAATAGCATTAAAGCAAGATTGCGACTACTAAACTCGTTCTTGACTTCAAAAGACCAATCATGTTTAGATATTTCTCACTCCCTCTTTTCTGATCTTTCAACGAATCTGCTCTGCATGTTCATTCATTTCGCAGACTTAAGTCTAAATTGTGAAAATAAAGATTATGTCTTCTATTGTTGTGAACAGAAAAAAAGAAAAAAAGAAAAAAACGATTGTAACATAGAGTGATGCAATACACTTGTTAACATCCCAAGAACATCTCGTCCTAATCCTCAATCCACGACATGTTTTTCCCTCGTTGTAGCTTCACTTTCTATGTTCTAGATCTAGTAATCCAATCCGAAGTCAGGCCAGAGAGCTTCACCTGTATCTTTATGCTCGAAGTCAGGTTGCTTTGGGGTTCTTCTTACTTCCCATGTTGTCACACCACCCGCATGGATTCGTATTGAAGACTTGCCGCAAGCTTGTGGAAACATTTTCGGATTGGTCTTTACAATCTTCTAACGAAAAACAAAAAACACACATGGCCATGTCATCAGCTCTTAAAAGTCAACTAAATGAAACTTATAAACCCAAGTACAATAACCAGGAGGTACATAAACTATTTCAGTTCAGATTGGTACAAAGTTCCTTTAGCATATATTATAAACGGATCTTTATACTACACAAAGTAGTATACACCCCTGCTTTAAAAATTCCCGCCTAGCACTGATTATATCCCGCAAAATCGCTAGGTCCATTTTCTCCGCCTCGATTAATGACTAATCTTCGCCTAGCATTGATTATTTAATTATGTCCGCCTAATTTGATTATAACCTATCTACTTTGATTACTTCCCGCTTAATTTTGTATATACTAATTTTTTTGAAGTCAAATATAAATCAAATATATATATTTTTGTTATTTAGACATTTAAATTAAGAGTTTATGAAGTTTTACAATAACTAATGTACAAAATTTTAATAAAAATCATAAAATTATTTTTTTTAATTATGTTTTTATGTTTTTATCGTAATTTTAAAAACAATAATATAGTTTTATATTTTATTTGATATTTTATTTTAACATAAACAGAATTATTCATATATTTAATACTATATATTTATATTTTATTATTAATTTAATAAAATAACCCGACTAGCGCCTAGCGATTTCTAAAACAGGGGTATACACGGATACACCATTCATCATGAAAGCTAAGTGATGGGATCACATCCACTTGAAGGCCTCCTTCGCAGGTGGTTTCAAGTGTGTGGGTACGACTAAATTTTGTTGGCTCCTTTAATATGTTGTTTTAGTGTAGCTCTCTGTTTTTCCAGCATTATTCTATGTATCCGCTGAACTAAAAAGTATGAATATAGATGACGTCAAAGTTTAAAATTCTTTAGGAATTATGGAATTTTTTACCAATAAGATTTATAATAAAATGACAGTTAGTCACTTATATTGACAGCAGATTTATAATGAAAAATAATCAATTAAATTCCTTTATATTAAAACTAATAGAATTAACCAATTAATGTATTTTGCAATATAAACAGCCACAGTTGAGACATGTGACTGACTCTCTGTAAGGATTCTGAGTGAGCACTAAGATGAGTCTAATGTTCATAAAAGTATGAAGGGGTTATAAGATGGCTACTCACTCATTCTCAGGATGATGCAACACACTTGTAATACCCCCCAGAACATCTCGTCCTAATCCTAAAGCCACTCCAAAAGACTGCCACGACGTGTTCTTTCCTCATTGTCGAAACGCTTTCTCTGGTCTAACAAGTCAAGTCGTCTAGTAACCCAATCCGGTAAATCTGAGCCAAGCCAGAGAGCTTCACCTGTGTCTTTATGCTTAAAGTCAGGTTGCCTTGGGTTCTTCTTACTTCTTCTGTTGTCCCACCACTCGTACGGATTCGAAAAGAAGACTTGCCACAAGTATATTTCATCATTCTTGGACTCTTCTATACCATCTTCTAAGGAAACAGGAATAAAAAAACACACAAGCTCATCTCAGCGCGAAATTTATCATCTTTTCTCACAAAATGTATGCAACACTAGAAACTAATGAATAGAACTATTCATAAACCATAAGATATACAACACGTTTCAATGTGGATTCCTATTCATTACCAATACAGGGGATGATGAGTAGAAGAGAAGAGATAATAACCTGCTGCTGATATTGGTTTTTCGGACATCTGAGAATCTAAGATGTGACTTGGTGGAACCGCCGCATAATTCACCTCTGTCACATTAACCTGCAATTATTCACAATTCACAAACCTGGTGATTTTTAAGCAACAAAGAAGACATATTATTAACATTACAGTTACATATATGTAAACGGATCTCAACTACACAAGTAGTATATAAACAAGACATCAGGAGAAGCTGTTGAAACAAATACCTGGTAACCAAAATCTAAGCCGAAAGATTCATCGCTGGAGCTCTTGCTGTAAGAAGCAAGGCGGCCTGAGACAAGTATGTGATCATTTGGCTTCAGATGCGCAATACACATCCGTGCCATGGCGTCCCACATACTAAGATATATCCTGTCATTGAATTGCATCATCACATTAACAAAGTCTAATTCAAAAGGAAACTCTCATCAATCTTCAAATGAATCTACATTGTGCTATTGGAAACTAAGACTTTAACAATCACAAGGCTCCGCTTAGGAACAATACAGATCATAATCAAACATCATTAAGGCTAACTAATCCAAAGAATCCAGTTTCTAATCTTCGATTAAGCAACAATCTTAGAGATTACATAATCGAAACAAGCAAAACGCGAATCGAACAAACCTGACCTAAAGCTCCGGTTAGGATAGAGCGGGTGTTTCAATCTAAGCATAGTGAAAACACCGAACCTATCGGGTCCGGTGTCGATGACTCGTACGGGTCGATCAACGAAACCCATAAGGCTCACGGAGTTGAAAAGATTGAAGTTGAGCTTGGTCGATAATGGTTTCTTGAACAAACGAGCGTGGTGATAAACCGCACTTTCTCCATCGGAGAAGAAACGAGATTTAGGGAAAGAAAACGAAGAGATTTGAGAAGCAGTGCGTTGAATCAAGCTTCCGAGTTTGAAGAACGTGTTCATCTACTCGAGATGCGAATCTAGGGTTTATCTTGGCGGGCATTTTTTTGTTTCTTTAATCGTTGATTTGATCTTTCGGAGACAGAGGAGGTCTCTTGTTTCTTGTTATTGGGCTTTGATTTTCATATTTTAATTTAGGTCTAGCTCATTATAGTTTTAGCCCATTAGATCTAGAAAATCATTACTTCTAACATCTTATAGAAATTTGTGAATTTTAGAATCGTCTTTTCTAGTTAAATATATTTCAGATTTTATAATGAATAGTTCAAAGATTACATACATTTGTTTTGCCATAAAAAGCCATTTGGAGGTCAAACTTCTTTAGTCAAAAACATTTATAACTTTGACTATGGTTATTGACAAGATTTCGAGGATTTATTATAAAAGTATAGATAATTGATGTGAGTTTTTTCTCAAATCAAACTGAAAGGCTCTCTCTCCACACCTAAACCTTTCAGATGAAGATATGAGTTTCAAGCTACACTTTTCAAACCATCGGCAGACTCAAAGTGTTTGTAGTCAATAAATAGTCTCGAAGAATCCAAAGGATGTTGTAATGTTTAAGGAAGTTTAGTTACATGGTAAGGTGAAACTAAAAGAAAAAAAAGATCTTAAGTTCTCTCATTTCACTAAACCATACAACCAAAACTGTCCTTATCATTTCAACTTCTCTTGGGTTTTTCAAGTCTACAGTCGCTAAACATCATTCCAAACTTTCTCACATATTCAACGGATCCAATCATCATGAATTCACACCCAATATGTTATTTTCAGATCAAAACATCCACATTCAACGAATCACGTCGATAAAGTATTAATGGCTCCCTTGTCTAAGATGTGCTATTTTTTTGTTTTTTTCTTTTTTACATACTCTGATATAATTAAAATATAAGCCAATTTGATGAATAACCATATTCAATAATTTCATTAAAAATATAGCATATCATTCGAAAAAATAATAAAATAGGATGAGTGGGAGGAAGAATTATCATTTTGGTGTTCTAATTGTTTGGTAGGTGATAGTCGGCGGCCAGAGTTAGGAGTGCTTGCCAATGGCTGAATCCAGGGTGGTGGTTGTCGGCAGCCAGAGGTCGGAGGTGACCGACAGTCGGAGAAGGTGGTAGGTAGGAGATGGTGGTGATGGTAATGATGGTGGTGTTTTGTACTAAGGATAAAATGGTCATTTATACGTAAAATATATAGGATATGATAGTTTGATGGTTAAGAGATGTAGAGTGGTTAGATAATGAATTAAAGATTTTTTTGGTTATTGCTGTCGAAATCCCTTAAAATATTTCCTACTTCCATGATTTTGTTTTTTTGGAGTTTTCAGAAATATTAAGTTTTATTTATTTATTTCACTAATTTTATCCGTTGAGATTGTGAGGAGTTCATTGAATAAAAAAGTTATTGATGATTTAATTTTTGTAAGTTTCTCATTTGTTAAATGGTGTAATTTATTATTGACTATTGAGGGGGTCTTGTTTTCTTGTTCAACTCAACAAGATGTAATAAACTTTTTTTTTTTTTTTGATTTCCCAAAACAATGAAAATAAAAAGAGAATCTTATACTTAATTAAAATTAAATTTATGTTTAAGAAAATATTTAAAGATGTCAACAAAAAACAAAAGAAACGAAGAAATATTGTGTTAAGTTCAAATATTTTTATAAAAATGTGCAAGAAGACCCATAATTTTCTTTTCTTTTTGTGGAATTAAAAAAGTATGGCTGACTCAGTGTATATACATAGTTAATCTGTAGTTAAAAATGATTTAATTTCTATTAAATTTGGCAAAACATATATTTACTTACATATTAAATCTCACAAAAATGTTACACATCCATGCTACACAAAACACAATGATGATGGAACACTAGTTTTTCATTGCAACTTGAAATGAAAATTTCACTGAAAAAGTTACCAAGTCTTATAGAGAATAATTTTTTTATATATTATATATATTAAATATAAATTTGTTTGACTGAATGTATTTCATTGTCAATAACAACGTTAAAAAATAAAAATCAATAGATAATATTTTTTTCAAGGTAAATTTATGTTAGATTTGATATAAGTATATAACTATCAAATTCTTAATTTAATCATACAAAAACGTTACTAGAAAAGTTTATTAGGAAGTCAACAGTTATTGCATTTTTTTTTTTGTTTCTCTAATCGCTGATTTGATCTTTCGGAGACAGAGGAGGTCTCATGTTTCCTATTATTGGGCTTTGATTTTTATATTTTAATTTAGGCTCATTATGGTTTTATTAGCTCATTAGATTTGGATCTGCTAATATGCATTCTTCTTATCTAGAGAATCATTGATTTGGAGTTTGTAATAAGGAGTTCTTATAAAATTTTAGAAATTGTCTTTTTGTTGGCAAATTCTTTGTGGAATTTCACAAATAATAGTCTTACTAGGTACCAATCCGCACATAGTGCGGGATAAATCGATTCAAATAAATATTATGAATAATATTGAGATTTAAGATTTGTTTGTGTAAAACAAAATCTGTAAATAAAGTTTATTTTTTCTTTTATTCAAGTTTGCGTTTATTTTTGTAAAAATATGTTTCACCCGTGAACTATTTAAACGTGAAAAAGAATTTCAACGTGGTAGAAAATTTTTTGATATCTTTTTGTAAATCTAAAATCAAATTCACATCTTTTATGTTTCACATTGTTATCTACCTGATTATGCCATTAAATAGATAAAGCAGTATTTTTTACACTAATCGGATTAATTTAAACTAATTCTAAATGTAAAAATGAAAGGAGAAAAATGTATAAAAAGTGGTAGTTAATCAAAAAGTGTAGTTCTGGTGAAAACTTATAGGAAAAATGATTGTCTATGGTTTTAAAAAAATTCAATAACATGGATACCATGTTAAAATTGCTGAGTCACATATATTTAAATACTCATAGAATTTTTAAATAGGAGACAAAAGTTTTGTTTAAAAAAAATTCAAATTGGTGAATAGATTTAAAATTGTTTGTCAAATGTTATTTATTTTTAAGATTATATTGTGATAACTAATTTTTAATACTTGAATAGTTATAGGATTTTTTTAAACCGGAGAATAAGTTTTGCGTTTCAAAAGTTAAATAGGTGAGTAAGTTTAAATTGTTTGTGGTATGTAATTACTTTTATGATATTGTGATAATTTATTCAATTATCTTTTTTTAAATATAGTTGAATAGTCATCAGACTTTTTCAAAATAGGAGAATAACTTTAGCATTTAAAATAAATAAATAAATGGTTTATAATTTTTAGGAAATGTCATTTATTTTTAATAATTAAATAGGTTATGTAAGTGATAATTAAATATATTTTTGGATTTTAATAGTTGATTAAATTTTTTTATTTCAATAGTATATTTATGTAAATAATAATGAAAAGAAAGAACATTTATTAAAATGGTACGGAAGCTCTGTGAGTGCGATACCTCAGCTTTTTGGTGAGAGTGCTTCTCTATTAATATATTGGGGATTACCATAAGTCAAAGGTATGTGAAACTATAAGTATTACGAATTTCACGGTGGATCTCTCGAATCGTTACATGAAACCGTCTTACGATGTATTAAATTATATTTGATAATCAAACTTATGTCTTATTAAGTCAAAGATGGGAACTATTACAAAAATTGTCTTATATGATAAGATTATATTTGATAGTTAAATTATGTCGCGTTATCTAGTAAAAGTTTTTTTTTTAAATTGATAATGAATTCCCCAAAAATGTTACATAATGGTCATACTATGAGATTCTCTTTCATAGTCAAACTTATGTGATGTTATATAGTTAGATTTATTTCAAATTTTACAGTAGATCTCCCAAAACGTTACATAATCATCTTATCTAGTCAAATATATTTCAGATTTACAATGAATAGTTCAAAGATTATACAGTTTTCTTGCCATAAAAATCCATTTGGAGGTCAGACTTCTTTAGTCAAAAACATTTATTACTTTGACTCTAGTTATTGATAAGATTTTGAGGATTTATTATAAGAGTAGGATAATTGTTGTGAGTTTTTTCTCAAATCAAACTGAAAGCCTCTCTCTCCACATCTAAACCTTTCAGATGTAGATATGAGCTCTAAGCTACACTTTTCAAACTATTGGCAGACTCAACATCTGAGTGTTGTGATTACAACTTCTTCATGTAAATTAAAATGTTTATTGTCAATAAATAGCCTTGAAGAATCCAAAGGATGTTGTAAAGTTTAAGGAAGTTTAGTTACATGGTAAGGTGAAACTAAAAAAAAAAAGATCTTAAGTTCTCCCATTTCACTAAACCATACAACCAAAACTATCCTTATCATTTCAACTTCTCTTGGGTTTTTCAAGTCTACAGTCACTAAACATCATTCCAAACCTTCTCACATATTCAACGGATCCGATCATCATGAATACACACCCAATATGTTCTTTTCGGATAAAAACATCCATATTCAATGAATCACGTCGGTAAGGTATTAATGGCTCCCTTGTCTAAGATGAATATAGTATTTTTTTGTTTTATTTTTTATCTTTTATATACTCTGAGCTAATTAAAATATGAGCCAATTTGATGAATAACCATATTCAATAATTTAATTAAAAATATAGCATATCATTCGAAAAAAATAGAAAACTAAGATGAGGGGGAGGGATAATTATCCTTTTGGTGTTCTAATTGTTTGGTAGGTGATATTTGGTGGCCAGAGTTAGGAGTGGTGGCCAGGGCTGAAGGCCGGGGTGGTGATTGTCAATAGCTAGAGGTCGGAGTGACCAACAGCCTAAGAAGGTGGTAGGTAGGGGATGGTGGTGGTGGTAATGCTGGTGGTGTTTTGTACTAAGGATATAATGATCATTTATACATAAGACATATAGAATATGATAGTTTGATGGTTAAGAGATGTAGAGGTTAGATAGTGAATTAAAGATTTTTTTTGGTTATTGCTGTTGAAATCCCTTGAAATATTTCCTATTTCCATGATTTTGTTTTTTGGAGTTTTCAGAAATATTAAATTTTATTTATTTATTTCACTGATTTTATCCGATGAATTTGTGAGGAGTTCAATGAATAAAAAAAAGTTATTGATGGTTTAATTTTGTAATTTTCTCTTTTGTTAAATGGTGTAGTTTATTATTGATTGTTGAGGGGGTCTTGTTTTCTAGTTCAACCCAACAAGATGTAATAAACTTTTTTTTTTGATTTCCCAAACAATGAAAATAAAAAGAGAATCTTATACTTCATTAAAATTAAAATTTTAAGATAATATGTAAAGGTGTTAACAAAAAAAACAAAAGAAACAACGAAATATTGTGTTGGATTTTTAGTAAGTTCAAATATTTTTAAAAAAATGTGCAAGAAGACCCATATTTTTCTTTGCTTGTGGAATTCGAAAAATCATGGCTGACTGAGTGTATATACATAGTTAATCTGTAGTTAAAATAATTTAATTTCTATTAAATTTGGCAAAACATATATTTACTTACATATTAAATCTCACAAAAATGTTACACATCCATGCTACACAAAACACAATGATGATGGAACACTAAATTTTCGTTGCAACTTGAAATGAAAATTTCACTGAAAAAGTTATCAAGTCTTATAGAGAATAATTTTTTATATATTATATATATTAAATATAAATTTGTTTGACTGAATGATATTTATTTCATTGTCAATATCATTTGTCAAAAAATAAAAATCCATAGAATATTTTTTTCCAAGGTAAATTTATGCTAAATTCGACAAAACCTATCAAATTCTTTATTTAATCTTACAAAAACGTTACCAGAAAAATTTATTAGGAAGTCAACAATTATTGCATATGTTATCTAGTCAAAGATCTTCCAAACTTGACAATAAATCTTCTAAGATGTAGAATCTCTAGATTTTTTCTAGACATCTATACTAATAAAAAGTAGGAGCTATAAGCTCCTAAGGCCGTCCACATAGGATTTTAAACAACCAATAGAAATTTGACATATCACTTATTAACATTTTATACAATTTCCAGAATTTTCTATATTAAGAATTATTTTAAACAACCTATCATGATTTGACATGTCATTCATTAACATTTTTTAAACTTACATAATTTTTTAGAAAAAGGAAAATTTTAAATTTATGGAAATCAAAGAACTAAGCACAATATCCCACATCGGCTAGAAATTTTTTAGACAATGGTTCAGAACCAGTATAAATAAGATTAATATGCTTCCGACAACGAATGAGCAGGAAAGCTTGATTTATCAGGCGTCCAAGTTTAAAAGTTTTATTTGGTTTGATCTGGTTTTTTATTTGATCAAATTAAAACTTTAAACAGTTTCAATAAAATATTATAATATTTAAAAAATTTAAAAGTTTAAATATTTATAATATTGAAACTTTTAAAATTTCTTAGCTTTTAAAAAGTTTTTAAATATTATAAGTTTTAAATTTTAAAAGTTTAAAATATTATAAATATTGTAAAATTTTAAAAGGTTCAAATTTTATATTTCGAAACCTTTTAAAAGTTTAAAATATTATAAATATTGATGCAAAACATAAATTATCTTATTTATCTACATTTGTGCTTTTTATTTCTTATGAGCTGTAAAACATATCTTTGTGTATGATTTTAGAGATGAGTTGATATTCTTTCATTAATTTTTTATTTTTGGGTCTAAGGAAGAAGGATTGACATCGCAAGACCTTAATTTGATGTTTTAGTCAAATTTTGAGATTTAAAGAAGAAAGATGGACGACAAACACACATGTTTTATTAGCTATACATAGGCATGACCAGGGTTACAGTTGTCACGGTTATGGTTAGAAATTTTTGTAACCTTAACCAGAACCGTTTAACAAACGGTTAAACGGTTACGTTTAAATACAGTTACGTTTCAAGCGGTTACTGTTATATATGGTTACAATTATTTGATAATATGATACGATTGATATTATTTGATGATATAATACAATTGATATTATTTATTTATAATTAATATGTTCTTATAGTGTACTCATATTTCTATATATCATATGATTCATATTAAATAAATAATTATTACTATATTTTATTATGTTTTTAAAATATTATAAACCAAGTAAGGATTTTGGTTTGAGAAGTTTCTAAACGCGTGGATCTAAAACCAAATAAGTATATGGATAAAATTGTCAATAATTGGGTGCATGTGTTGACTATGCTGGTAATCATGAATTTCACAAATTTTATGAGAAAAGAAATAATTTTGTTCTTGGAGTTTGATGGGTTAACAAGTTGTGTGGTAGTCTAAAAAAAGATTTTTCAGTGGAAGAATGTGAAGAAGTTGACGAGGAAGAAGAAGAAAAAGAGTATAACGAAGAACCAAACGGTAAAAGTTAAGATGACAATTAACACAAAATTTGACAATGAAAATGACAAGAAAGAATATGAAGAATAATAAAACATTGAATAAAAAACACGAAAACATAGGTGGTAGCGATCAATTAAATATGAAACGAGTTAAATTCATGATTATAAAATTGTTTCGTTTTTCTGGTGGTCAAAGAAAATGGTTAAGGATATGTGAGGTCATCAGTTTGATTTGCCTCGCCTTGACATCAAGTTAAATTTATGATTTTTTTTATCAGATTTGATTTTATAACATAACTGATTTTTATATTTTAAAAAATTGTGTATCTGAAATTTAATTTTTTTCCTTAGTACTAATTTTAATTTTTTTTATGAGATAATATTTTATTACCGTAATCAATCATATATAATTTTTATCAAAATATATCAAATAACGCGTGGGTTCAAAACCTAGTATCTAGTAAAAATAATAATTTGCAGTCTAGTTTCAATATATTGAAAATAGGGTTAATATTAGAATTTTTGTTTCTTTGATGGTGCTAGAATCACAACCTATATATCATTGAAATAAGATATTGTAACTAGCAATTCATGGTGGATCCTCCATTTACAAAATGGAACCTTGGTGGATCTACACATAGATCTTCATACAGTAGTTTGATAAAAGATGACCACATTTAAAAGAGTAGTCAGTAGAAACTTAAGAACCCTGATTACCCCTTTTGCGGAATATAAACTAGTGTACAAGTCTCGTAAGAGTAATTTGGTAAACAGAGTTCTTGGTTGGGTAACCAAAATATTTTAATTTTTTTTTACAACAGAACAAAAAAAAATTCAGAACTTAAACCGAATAATATCCTAAAATATAGAGTTCTCAGCCGATTCTCCATATCTAAAACAGAGAGTGACAAAAAAAAAAAAACTGATTTATTAAAGCGTTTTGTAGTGAAACGCAATTTTAAGTTAATCATCCAAATGCGTTTTTGATACTGTTGTTACCAAGTAAGTGAGGATAAAAATCCAAACAAAACAAAACATACATACAACCAAAAAAAATAAAAGAAAAAGACACAACGGGGAGAGAGAAAGAAAGAGCGAACAAATCCGTTCTTTTTCCCCTTTCTCTCTCTCTCTCTGTCTCACACACACTCTCTCATCTTCTTCTTATGATTTTCAACTTATTACAAACAAAGAGAGAAAGAAAAGAAAAAAAAAAAAAACTTCCAAGTTGCAGTCTCAGGTGGTTCACAGTTAATGCTACGCGGTAATGGTGGTGAATCTATCCCAATTTCGTAAGTTACACATTCCCCCACAAACTCTTCTCTGTTAATTTCTAAAACAAAAGAACTGAATTTGCTTGCTGTGTCAAATCTTATCTACCCTTTTCGTCTCACATTGTCCATTTCATATGAAGATTTGGCTCTGAGTTGTCGGTTTAGTTTTTGTCGGAGAAATTGGCAAAAAAATGAGATCTTTGAGCAAAGGGTTTGTTTATTTCTTAGTCTTTATTACTTTTACTTAATCTATTTTTGGCAGATCTGGAACATATAAACCCTAGAAACAAGACCATATCATTCTTAGGGATTTTTTAGTCTCTCTGTAGATATCTTTAATGTGTTTCTAAATTGACAGTGCTAAAATGGGTTGCAATAAAAAGTTCTCAATTTCTTCCACTTTCAGTAATGTTTTTCACTTTTAAAGCACCCTACACTTTTCAAGATTTACCGTTTTGGGTAATCAGTGTTTAGTTCAAAATTTGGGGTTTTTTTTTTTTTAAAAGATTTTAATTAGATCTTTTGATTCTTTACATCAGCTAATCACTGATTGATTCAATACTGTTTGTTGGAATCATTTTTACTTTTTTTTTTTTGGTTAGCCTCAATTAGTTGGAATGAGTTGTTGAAGCTTTGACTTGTCTCCTAAGCTCTTACTTAATCTATCTGTATCATCTTCTCCTGTCTAGTTTTCATTTATTTAATACACGAACTCACCTACATCTTATTGTCTTCATGATTGCATTCTGACATGGTAGCAACTCTTTTGGAACATGACTTTGATATTATGACTCTAAAACCTTTTTCTTTTGATCTCTGTAACTTTTGTGGATTTGGTTTGAACATTGATTTAACAACTTTTTTTTTCTAGGATCACATAACAGATATTGAGATGACTTGGCCTTCTTATTATTTAAGATGAAAAAAATGAGACCAATCTTGCTTATTTTAAGATGCATGCTCTTACATTTATGCTTTTGTTTATAAGTAACTGATTGTAGCCGGCCAAGAGGGATTGGTGCTGACTTTTATATGAGCTGTTGTTGTGTTTCAGCCAACTTGCATAAGATAAAATTAAAAAAAGGAAATCTTTTTCATTTCAGTCTCTTATGTTCTATGAAAACAAAATGTGGCACAGAGCTCTTTGCTTGTGCACCATTCAGAATCTTTTATTGATTGATGTTTACATACAGGATAACCTCTGCTGAGGCGTCCAAATGTTGAAGGGAGAGGAAGAGCATAAGCAGAAGAGAGGTAACATTTTGAGTTGAAATTTGTGTGATTAATGTGAATGTCAGAGATCAAAATTGTGTTTTATAGTTTTCTTATGTCTCGGATTCGTCAGTGCGAGTCCAATATTTGAACAAGAGTTTCTGAATGGGCAGGTTGGTCAGATTCGCTGCTAGAATTTCGGTCAGAGTTTGGAGAAAAGATGAAATTTGTGTCGAAGAAACGTTGGAAGTCTCTTGGACCTCTTCATCTGAAAAGCAAATCAGTTGCTCGGTTTTGCTTCTTTTCGAAACTGAAGTCAAACAACCATGGTCCAGGCCGTGCACCAGTCTATCTCAATGTTTATGACTTGACTCCTATTAACGGATATATCTATTGGGCAGGCCTTGGTATATTTCACTCTGGTGTAGAAGGTAAGCTTTAGGGGCTTGTGTTTTCTTGTTGCTATAGTCTAATTCGAAAGATTGGCACTTTTGGTGTACTTATAGTTTACTGCTTGCTGCTAACTCTGAACATTTGGTGTTTTGTGCAGTTCATGGAGTAGAGTATGCTTTTGGTGCCCATGATTATGCAACAAGTGGTGTTTTTGAGGTTGAACCAAGACAATGCCCGGGCTTCAAATTCAAGAAATCAATATTTATTGGAACCACAAATTTAAACCCATCACAAGTGAGAGAGTTTATGGAGGACATGGCTTGCAGTTACTATGGGAATATGTATCACTTGATTGCTAAGAACTGCAACCATTTCTGCCAAGACGTTTGCTACAAGCTTACAGGCAAAAAGATCCCAAAATGGGTGAATCGGCTTGCACAAATAGGTAACAACAAGGTCTGCTGCATTTTGCAAATTGTTAAATAATTCTGTTAGATTTATACTGAAGACAAATTTGCTTTTTATCTGCAGGTTCTGTGTGCAGCTGCATACTTCCCGAGTCTCTCAAGATAACAGCGGTTTGCCATGATCCAGACGGCCAAATCCCAGAGGAAGAAAACGAAAAAAGAAGTCTAAGAAGCTCATTCAGCTGTTTGTCTTCAATCTCCATGAGACAAAAACAGCTTTCGACATCGTCATTGTTCCTACAATCACCTCTCAGAGGCTGCTTACCTCCATGGCAACTCAAACGCTCGAAATCTAACAGCAGTTCCTTGAAAGAAAGGTAGACAAATCCAAAGCCATCATCAGTCTCTTCCATCCCTTATTTCATTTTTAACAGGCTTTTATAAGCCCACTCTTCTACTACTCTCTGTTTGTATTGCTTCCAAATTTGGATATTTTCTGATTTAAAATCATGTATTGCCCTCAACTCTGTTTATATCTAAATTAGCTGTGTCTTAGTTCAAACCCCATTTTCTATTCTCACTCTCTCAAAGCTTTGTACTTAACTGAAACATTCATTCAAATTGAGGTGAACATTGTTTCAAAACGAAATCTTTATTCGATAACCATTGAAAACGAATGATGAACAACATCAACAAGAAACCCAGTTCTTATGAGTACTAACAATAGCTGAAAACAAACCTGCAGAAGAAACCACACTCGGAGCCGATAACACTCCTTTACCATCACCAATATCCGAAACCGTCATCAACCCATCAGCAAGATCTTGCATAATAGACAAAACCTTCAATGTCTTCTTCTCTTTGATCTTCTTCATCTTCTCATCTTCACCATCACAAGCAATCCCTCTCGAACCCGAGATCTCGATCGTCGACGCAACACAAGTCTCTTCCTCTCTCAATTTCCTCAAATCCCTAACCTTCATCGAAACGCTACCAACATACCCAACCAATTCAGCCCAAGCGCTGATCTTCTGAAGCCATTTCGAGTGTTTCGCGTCGATCAATCCTGATTTCGTCAACCATATGAACTGTTCGACGAAATAGTACAATCCTTCGCCGCCGTATGCGATCAGAATCAATACGAGGTCGCGATTCGAATCCCATCGGGAGGATCTTAGAGCGTTGATGTCTTGTACGAATTTGCCGAGACGGAAGGCTTTGCGGCTGACTCCGACGCTTGATTCGAAGCTTTTGAGACGAGGGACTATGGGTTTGGTTTCTGGGATTAGAGATGATGCGAGGACGATTTTGGTTGCGTAACGTGAGATCTTTAGGAGTTTGTCTACGCCATCTCTTTTGGATAAGTATGTTTCGAGATGGTTTAGGAAATCTCTGTCTTTTGATTTTGGTTTTGCAGCCATTGGAGATGAGTTTTTTAGTTCCTCAAGGCACGCGCAGAAGAAGAAGAAGAAGAAGAAGAAGAAGACGAAGATAACCAAAAAATCAAAGTTTGATTAATTGGTTTGCGTGCCCGCACCGAATTGTCCGGTTTAAATGATTGTGGTGGATCCGAAATATTTGTGTTTTATTTTGTCAACTCATATCTAAATTATCTACGAAGTACAATTTCGAAAGTATGATACAAACACTGGATGACACATGTTTAATGAGTCTATCAAAACGATAATGTGTTTTCGTTTAAAAAAAGATAACACCCTAGACTCGAACGAGGGTCTTCAAAATATTTGAAACAAGCTTTAACCAAATGATCCTACAACGGTACAACCATTTTCAAAATATTTGGGAAATTGTAAAATTTCAAATCAAATCTCACAGAATAATATGTATCCTTTTGTGTTCCTATTTACAATAAAACCACTATAAATTAATAAATATTATAAAGTAATAAATTTTATTGATTCTGAATTGGGCCAATGTACATAATGGTTATCGAATAAAAATGTACATAATGGATATCGAATAATAGCAAAATAAATTTTGTTAATCCTGAATTAGGCCAGTGTACCTGAATCAATTCCGTGCTGCCAACGGTAAACAAACGCCGGTATATTTTTCTCTTCTAATCAGGAGAACACTCACTTTAATGTCTTACATCCTCAAAATCCGGAGGAGCTATGGAGCCAACTGTGGCTAGTGAGCAAAAAAAACAAAAATAGTCCCTTCTACTGATGTTCTTCCTCCTAATGCTCCTTCAACTTCCAGCTCTCTCCAACCAGGCCAATCAGGACCACCTAACTAGTCTCAAAATTACTCAGTTGGCAAAACCACACCAATGGTAGGTGTCAACTTATCATCTCTCTTTGCTTCTTGTCTCTACATCTACCACTAGTAAAATTGTTGTGTATAGTTACTCAAAATTTTGTAACTATTACGTTTTTTTCGTAGCAACAAAAATTTTGTTACAGATTTGTAATAAATTAAAGTAATAACTATTTGGTTGTAGCAGATATCTCCATCATAGCTAATTGTCGCAAAATGCTACAGTTTAGATACTAATTAAAATATCGCAAATTGCTACTAATTTATACTTTTTTGTTGTAACTATTTGTTACACAATGCGTCTGACATATACATACGTAATTTGTGACAGTTAGCTACACAGTTAGTTGTCATAAACTGTTACAAATTGGGAAGATATGTCTAATTTAGTGTGTATAGTGTTGTAGCTAATTGTTATAAAAAAAAGTGAAAAAAAATATAAACAAAAATCTTTATAATTTAAATAAAAATATTATTTTTCAATGTATACAAAAACATCAACTACTCTTCTCTAATCTCTTCAGCTCTCTCTTTTAGATTCTTGCTCAACGATCACTTCATCATCTTTGCTTGAGGTTGAATACCAACTTTGCCTCCCTCGTTTTACCAAACTTTACATACATATCCACAAGGGCACTTCCAACGAACACGTTTGAGACTTCCAAACCTAGAATCACTGCAATACCAACTTCTCCGAGCTTCTTTTTCAAGAGCCAAATCTGAAAACGCCTTGAAAACATTAGACAACGTGTTTATAGTTTATAGTAGAATATACAAGTTGAGTCTTATAACAAGGTTTATAGTTTACCTGAAAACAACCAACTTGTGGTTCTCCTTGTGTTCTTCAGATGCTAAGTCAAGTCTTTCTTACTTGTAGTGAATCCAGTCTTTTCAGCTGCTCATTGTGCTCCTAATCCCCAATTAAGTTACTCCAATCACTAACTAATCTAGAAACCAAAACCAAGAACAGAACGATGCAGAGCTTTGGTTGTGGTATATGACTGATCACAATGGGGAGACAGATTCTCCACCATACCAAACAAAACGAATACCAAACTCACCTGCAGTATAGGATTAGGACCATGATGTCCCTTGTTGCATCCTTAAAGTTCAGAGAAAAGCAGACCCATCAAAACCAAAAAAAAACTTTAAGACAACCATATATATCAAAAGTGATGATGGTTTAGTGATCATAAGATTTTATCCTCCAGATGTGTCGATGACTTCCTAGTTTTACATATAAATGAAGCCAAATAAGTGATGTATTGTTGCTTCAATAATCACGTACACACGAACCTACGTAGCAAAAAATTGTAAAAAATCCAATATTTGGGTCCAAAATAAACAGATGCCAAATTTTTGTAGCTTAATACATTGTAAACCAAAGCCACTGTATAAATCATATAGTAATACAATATTACAAATGCAAATACCACTTTAAGAAAGTACAAAGATGTAACAAGGAAACAACCTTTTTATCAATCCCAAATTTCCTATAAGCTTTATAGCAAGTAACAAAAGCAGAATAAACAAATACAGTAACGGGACAGGGAAGCAATAAAATATGCATAAACTAGTTTATAAACATCTAAGCTCCACTATCACAGGAACATTTATGTATAAGTGATATATTCAACCATAGAATATGCAACCTATACACAACAAACAACGACATTCAAACAAAAAAACTTGAACACTTAAACACTCAAGCGAATCTAAGAGAGATGAGAGAAGTTAACAACAAACCAATAAAGCTGAGGGGATCCTTGTGCTAACTCCTGGCCACCAGAAGATACCCAATAGAATCCAATAACCCACCATATTAATGAGATCATCGTATCTGCAGATTCTAGATGCTTAGCAAAACTGGTTACATAAAACACAGCTTTAGACCAAAATTTGTATCACATATAAGAAAAAATATCACAATCACTAAAGCTTAAAACCAACAAAACCTGTTGTTTTCGTTCTTTAATTGTCCTAGCTCCAAGTATCTATCTTCCGAGTTTCGATTCAAACCCAAACCTTCTTCTTCCTCCATAGAAGAAGATGAAGAAGAAGAATGAGCTCCAAGTAACTTTAGCTCCTCTCTGCTTTCTCAATGAACCCAGGCACATGAGAGTACAATTACTAGGGCTGATATTAACCTTTGGTCTCTTCCCTGTAAGAAACCAGAACCCATGTAAGAAAAAATAACTTGTGTATGAATCTGAAATATAGTAGCCAACCAGAGAAACCAAACGGTGATGGTGAACACGGCTAATGAATTCAATAACTACATTAAACTCACAGTCCCCTTGTTCGCTACCCACCTTAAGCTACTTAACAACAACATGGCTAATGATTTAATCCCTCCTTCTCCAAGTATGAATTGTTTAATTCTTCAGTTCTGTCCATTAGCTCTTTATAGGTAAAAAGCCTCTATCCACTTGGCACTATCCATGAATTCTTCAAGACAAAAAAAAAACAAACACAACTTAACTAGAATAGGCAGTATCGATGTAGACAATGATGCATTCACGACCGCGAATTGAACCGGAGGAAGCAGAACAGACGGTGTCGATGTAGACAATAGCAAATTTCCAACCGCAAACTGACCCGGAGGAAGCGGAAGCGGCGACGAACGACCATCGCCACCACTGGTTTAGATATGCGACTAAGCAGAGGGAAACGAGCCGTCGTTGCCACCGCCAGGAGCTTGAAATTTTGATTGAGACTGTTTCCCAACAGAAACATAATCACTCCTGCTCATGTTCTTCTAAATCCGCCATCGGATTTGTCAACTCGTGAAAACTGAGAAAAAACCCCGGTTGCTCGCTCAGAGAGGCAATGCAAGAGAAAAGAGGAGATCTAGGAGGAGATGAGAGGAATGGCATACAAAGAAAGAAGAGGAAATAAGGAGAAGATGAGATCTGGAGGCCAAAAGATTTTTTTTCCAGAATTTTGTATTTAGGTTTACAACTTCAACACAATCAATTTTTACTACGATTTGTGACGTTTTGTGTTGTGTGCATCAGTGCTACACCATTTTGTGTCCCTAAATATGTAGCAAGTTTGTTACTGGCTCTCACATAGATGGATGTTTTAACACTTTCACATATATTAAGAAAAATTTTAGTTTTTATTTGTAAATTAGTTTATAATTACTTTTTGGTAGAGAGAAAAAATATAAATCAATAACAATTTAAAATTTTAAATATTTTCAATGATTATTTCTTGAAATTTACAAAACATCAATTTTTGTGGGACAAAAAAATATACCAAAACATCAATCTTTATGGGACAGAGGGAGTATAATTTATCTCTGTTACTATTTATCGTTATATAGCTATGTTTAGTAACCAATTAGCTACAAATCTTATTAACTAAAAGTTTGTCTCTAATTTGTAACTATTTGTAGTTAATATTTGTTATTATTTTTTCCCGTAGCAAAAAATGTAACTATATGATCAAAACTTTCTAGTGTACCATAACATATATATATATATATACTAGATTAGGACCCACCCGATGTGCGGGTTTAGAGTTTTTAAAATAAAATAAAATTTAATAAAGAATATAAAATAAATATTTTTAGAAAGTAAAAACTATCTATAAATGTAGATAGATACACCGAGATGTCCAATGTGATATTTGGTGTAAAAGGTGCGACTCTGTGGTTGAGACTATTAATCACCTTTTCTTTAAATGCTCTCGCTCTTGTGAAGTTAGGGATTTATCTCCGACTCCGGTCTCCTCAGAGGGTTTTTCATATGAGTCGGTGTACTCGATTTTGGATTTTGTTTTCTAGAGAGATGTCTCTTAACAGGGTGATCCTGATCAACTTCTTCAATTACCAAGGATTTTATGGGCAATCTGGAGGGCCATAAATAAAAAAGTTTCTCAAGGTTTAGAGATCAAGGCGAATGATATAATTCATTAGGCTTTGGAGGATAAGTTAGCCTAGGAAGAGGCGTTCTCTTTTACAGCGGTCATGTCAGCTCCATCTCCGTCTTCGGATATCCAGGTTTCTTCACCTCGTTGTCAGATTGATGGTTCTTGGAAAGTAACCAATGTTCATTCAAGATTGGGCTGGTGGTGTTGCGTTGGTGAGGAGCAAACCTTGTTGTTGGGGGTCAAATGTCTAAGACGGAGCCCCTCCCCTTGCATTCAGAGTTAGAAGCGTTGTTGTGGGCCATGGAGCGGATACGTGCTGCAGGGATCGCTTGTCAACATTTCGAAACTGATTGTGCTGAGTTACTCACTCTGGTGTAGTCCCCTGAAAATTGGTTGTCGTTCTACAACCTGCTCGATGAGTTTAACTTACTGGAGTCCTTTCCACTATTCTCTATCTCTTGGATCCTGCATACATCAAATGCGAAGGCGGATTGTCTTGCCCGTATTTCTCGTCCTCTTAACTCTGAAGTTTCTTTTGTAAACTCCTTCCCTCCGGCTTGGGCAGCTAACCGAGAAATTTTCTTTTAGTTTATTGTTTGGTTAAAAAAAAAAGTAAATAGATACACTTTAGTTAACGAAAATAGTTGTAGATGAGTTCAAAGTTATTAAAATAAAAGTAAATTTAACAAATAATATATATTTAGTTCTTTTCATAAGTAAAAACAATGTATAAAAGTAAATATATAAACTTTTGCTATAATACATTAATGTATATCTATTTAGTCTCTTTACTACTACTAACAAATTGTCTTTATGAACACATTAAATGACATATTATATGTCTCTTCACTTTAACATTTTTATAGTTACAAAAATACATATGTTAATCTCACATACTCCTATCTTATATATTACAATAACAGTTTTTTTGAATAAATTATTTGATTGGTGAAAAAAATATGAGATGATCTATTTTTATTTTATTTTATTTTACTTCAACAATCTATTTCTTTATGTAAAAGTGAGTATTTACATTTTTTGAGAAACAGTAATTAAATTAACTGTATAATTTTCACAATCATATTTTTTTTTATCTTATATAAAAAGTAATCATTTTTCTTTTAAAATTAGCAACTTAAAATTAAAATAAGTAAAAAAAATTTAAATTTCGAATTTATGATATATATATATATATTTCCTTATAATATTTTTTCTAAATAAAATAAAATTTTCTTTTCTATTTTACTTTTATATAAAATATTTTTCTGGTAGGTTTTGAATTTTTACATTTTTATTTTTTTTAAATTTAAATCTAGAATTGACATGTGTCAACATCAGAATCATACAATTGACACATATCACGATCTTGTTAATGAGTAATTTTGACATCAAGCTTTATATAATAAGATACTCCCTGATTTTGAGTTAGACACTTTTGTTGCATGTTTTTGGATATTTTTTCTATGTAGTTCAAGTGGACAATCATATATATTTCATATAAATCTTATATATATATATATATATATATATATATATATATATATATTACTTTTTTTGGTTTCGCCCTTAACATAGAAAAAATTATTTTATTTTAGGTGAATTCTAGTTTAGAAAATTTAAACGAAAAACTCTATTAGTTTATTTTATGTGACGCCTCCTGCTGTAAATTTCCTTTGTTGTCGTGAACTGCTTAAAGAAGAAAAAGAGAAGGAGAGCTCATTCACTTGTGAAAAAGAGATATAGTATAGTAGCATGAGTCCCATTTAGTATATGATTATTATTTAAGAGCTTATATTTGAAAGCTATCATTATTCTTCTAAATGTCTAGTTTACAACAGTAGGGGGAATTTGTTTGAGTTACCATGCATGGTTTGAACTTTTAAAATGAAAATTGCCAAAATTACTCATTTTTCAGACGTTTAGCACAACAAAATTAATCCAAATGATAATTAAAGTAAGGAAAAAAAATGAGAACAGAAATCATAAACTTGCATAAGATAAGTGTCATAATGCCAAGGAAAAGAAAAACCGCAAGAAATTTGTTACAAAGACATTTGATTCTCAAAGTGATTCGGGAAAGCATGGAGCTTGTGAAAATATAAAGTATTGACCACAGCTTTGTCTTCCATGATTCCTCCAAGTTCGAATCTTCTGAAGCTGCTCCTCACCGGATCACAAAATAATATATAAGACGGCTTGTGATACGTGTCAGGTACATAAATAAACTCACCAGCATGAGTGATACCTCTTACGTACAAAGAAGTATTCAAACTCTCATCTCTGTACCAAATAGGTGCAAGAAAGCCTTTACTCGACCACTTGCCTTTCTCCGCATCTTCCAAAATGCGCAATGTCATTTTAGCATCCTTCTTAGTCTCTCTTCTAACAAAAGCTATCCTCCCTTCGTAAGCTATGATCCGATTCATCATAACATCTGATGGTAACTGAATCATACCAAACTTTTCAGATCTGACATCAAAGCTCATTATAACCCAAACACTGGTACGATAAACATAGGCTATATAATATATAACCCCCTTGATGTATCGCCCCGAAGTATGACTGTCAGAACGATGTGTAGGTAGGTTTAGTTTTTACTGATCTCCATTTTTCTTGAGCAGATCCCAATGTTAACACCCGACACACATCAGAGCTTCTTCTAAAAGGCATGCACATTACTTTGTGTTTACATTCAACCGGATCGTATCCTAAAAAGATGGTTAGATTCTCCCAGCTCATTCTAGGTTTGGATAAAGTTAAGATCTGTCTCGTGCTAGGGTTACAAACTATCGGGGTTGCTGATTGTTGAAAGCAAAACAAGCCTTGGACAGATTCCGTAGGGGGTACGTTAGGATATAATGGGAATTTAAATTGATAAAGATCAAGACGTTGAGAACAAGAGGAAGACTTGATCGAGCCCTGAAGTGAATGATGATGTTGTGGAATCAAGGAAACAAACAACTTGTCAGTGAAGCAAAACAAAAGACTCGGCCGTGGGTACCTTGTTTCGAACAAGCTGATGAAATACGGATCCGTGGTGATTGATAACCAAAGCTTCGACACGCAACGAAATCTCGCGACAGATTTCTCAGGCAGCCTTAAGAGTATCTCTGAGGTTAGATCCAGAGGAAATGACAAAGTTGATTCTGTTCTTTGTCTTTTGGAGACTTTTATCTTCTCTTTTTGTTGCTCCATCTTTGGTGAAAACGCTAATTTGTTCAGCTTTGCATTGATTTCCACCTTTTCCTACTAATCGTTACTATAACTCTTGCTAGGTTTTTTTTTTTTTTTTTTTTTTTTTTTTTGTTTTTTCACTTTATAAAAGAATTTACACAATACGAAAATAGTTTCAATCTATACTAATAAAAAGTAGGAGCTATAAACTCCTAAGGCCGTCCACATAAGATTTTAAACAACTAATAAAAATTTGACATATCACTTAAAAACATTTTATACAATTTCCAGAATTTTCTATATTAAGAATTATTTTAAACAACCTATCATGATTTGATATGTCATTCATTAACATTTTTTAAATTTACAGAATTTTTTAGAAAAAAAGAAAATTTTAAATTTATGGAAATCAAAGAACTAAGCACAATATCCCACATCGGCTAGAAATTTTTAGAAAATGGTTCAGAACCAGTATAAATAAGATTAATATGCTTCCAACAACGAATGAGCAGGAAAGCTTGATTTATCAGGCGTCCAAGTTTAAAAGTTTTATTTGGTTTGATCTGGTTTTTTATTTGATCAAATTAAAACTTTAGACAGTTTCAAAAAAATATTATAATATTTAAAAATTTTAAAAGTTTAAATATTATAAATATTGAATTTAAAAGTTCTTAGCTTTTAAAAAGTTTTTAAATATTATAAGTTTTAAATTTTAAAAGTTTAAAATATTATAAATATTGAAAATTTTTAAAAGGTTCAAATTTTATATTTCGAAACCTTTTAAAAGTTTAAAATATTAGAAATATTGATGTAAAACATAAATTATCTTATTTATCTACATTTGTGCTTTTTATTTCTTATGAGCTGTAAAACATATTTTTGTTTATGATTTTATAGATGAGTTGATATTCTTTCATTAATTTTTTATTTTTGGGTTTAAGGAAGAAGGATTGATATCGCAAGACCTTAATTTAATGTTTGAGTCAAATTTTGAGGTTTAAAGAAGAAAGATGGACGACAAATACACATGTTTTATTAGCTATACATAGACATGACCAGGGTTATGGTTGTCACGATTAAGGTTTATTAACCATCGGTTATGGTTAGAAATTTTTGTAACCTTAACCAGAACCGTTTAACAAACGGTTACGTTTAAATACGGTTACGGTTCAAGAGGTTATTGTTATATACGGTTACGGTTCAAGAGGTTATTGTTATATACGGTTACGGTTATTTGATAATATGATACGGTTGATATTATTTGATGATATAATATAACTGATATTATTTATTTATAATTAATATGTTCTTATAGTGTATCATATTTCTATATATCATATGATTCATATTAAATAAATAATTATTAGTATATTTTATTATGTTTTTAAAATATTATAAACCAAGTAAGGATTTGGTTTGAGAAATTTCTAAACGCGCGGATCTAAAACCAAATAAGTATATGGATAAAATTGTTAATAATTGGGTGCATTTGTTGACTATGCTGGAAATCATGAATTTCACAAATTTTATGAGAAAAGAAATGATTTGGTCTTGGAGTTTGATGTGTTAACAAGTTGTGTGGTAGTCTAAAAAAAGGTTTTTCAGTGGAAGAATGTGAAGAAGTTGACGAGGAAGAAGAAGAAAAAGAGTATAACGAAGAACCAAACGGTAAAAGTTCTGATGACAATTAACACAAAATTTAATAATGAAAATGACAAGAAAGAATATGAAGAATAAAAAAACATTGAATAAAAAACACGAAAACATAGGTGGTAGCAATTAATTAAATATGAAAACGAGTTAAATTCATGATTATAAAATTGTTTCGTTTTTCTGGTGGTCAAAGAAAGGGTTTAGGATATGTGAGGTCATCAGTTTGATTTGCCTCGCCTGGACGTCAAGTTAAATTTATAATTTTTTTATCAGATTTGATTTTATAACACAACTGATTTTTATATTTTAAAAAATTGTGTATCTGAAACTTAAATTTTTACTTAATACTAATTTAATTTTTTTTTTAAGATAATATTTCATTATTGTCATCAGTCACATACTCTCTCCATTTCATAATATAAAATGTTTTAAAAAAGATTTTTTGTTTTATAATATAAGATGTTTTCAAGTTTCTATGCTACTTTTAGATTAGTTTAATATTTTTTATTATACAGTTTTATTTATGATTGGTTAAACTTTTTTTAAAGTGGTCATTTATTATATTTTGAAACGGAATGAGTATATATAATTTTCATCAAAATATATTAAATAAACCCACGCGTAGTAAATAAATAAAATTATTAATAAACGTAACGTAACACTGCGTTAACGTCGCAGTCTTTTCTTTTTAGGTTTTTGACGACCATCTATAATGGCCATTGATATACCTTACCTTCTCTTCTTAATTAGCATGAACTTCTCCAATCCCCACCCTCCACCCTCTTTTGTGTGTGTATGTACTCAGAGGAGGACGTTGTTGGTTCGGTTAATTTGGATTCAGAGGAGGAAACGGGAAGACATTCGTTAAGACAGAACTGATACGACGATCCCTTTTTAATTTGATAAACTCATACTGTGAACTTCCGACCTGTGTACTCCAGATAAAACACTTTCTATCTCCACCAAACTTCACACAAAAAAAAAAAGAAAAAAGAATTCAGAGCTAATCATTACCTACATTTAGTTTCATATTTGGCGTTGCTTTTAATTCTGAGTAAAAGCAGATTTTAAATGATAAAAGTCAACCATATACCATCGTGAATCAAGTTGAGATCGTAATTATGTTATCTTAACCCTCTCGTCATGTGCTAAAAAATGTGAAGCTTACTGACTTCGTTACTCTTTTTTTTTTTTTTTTTTTTAAGTTTGGTGGAGATAGAAAGTGTTTTACAGCAAGTGTTTTCTTTTGCAGAGTTTCGATTTTCTGGAACTAAAACAGAGTTATAAAAAGAGAGTATGATCTATTAGACTCTTGAAGCAAACCAAACTTGGAAGCCGGTCTCGTAGCTCTTGTCTCCTATTCTCCAAATGGTAGATTGTTGATTTCGAACTTGCTTGTCTATAAATTTGACTAGGCTGCTGGTTTTGGGTCCTCTTCAAACCACATCATGGAAGGCAACCAGACCACCACAGAATTCAAACTTCTACCCGATGGTTTACTTAAACATATATAGCAATGAACGAGTCATGAGTTTTCTAATGGGTCTTCTTTCTTCGTGCATATAATTTGGTTGATGTTAGGTATTTGGTTGAAGACTAATATGGTTTAAATTATTTGTAATCTTAGGAGCTTGTGGAAGAAATTAGGATATACTTTGTACTATATGATCGAGCTGGTTATGGAGAGAGCAACCCAAATATGAAATGTTTTTCGAAGAGCGAAGCCTCCGATGTACAATGTAGACCTGTTCAAATATGGTTGTAGAACCAACGTCGTCTCTTTTCCCTGTCTTCACGTTTCCTCCTCTGAATACATAAACACACAAAAGAGGGTGGAGGGTGGGGATTGGAGAAGTTCATGCTGATTAAGAAGAGAAGGTAAGGTATTAATCAATGGCCATTATAGTTTTTCGTCAAAAACCTAAAAGAAAAGACTGTGACGTTAACGCAATGTTATCTTTATTAATGATTTATTTTTTATTCGTTGTTTGTTTATTTTTATTTTTTTTAAGTTTAGTAATATCTAAAAAATAAATCCCTTAAGTATATTGTAACATTGGCACATATTTATTGGTTAAAATATGGGGAGGTGAATATATGGGTTGAATCCAAGAATTGGTCCAAACTGAATGGCGAAAACTCTATGTTATTTTTAATTATCAGTATTCACTTGATTTGTTTTTTTTTTAAATATAATTTATATTTTGAAGATTTTTCTATAAAAATGAATATGTCAGCCGGCTTATATATTATACTAGATAAGGACCCGTCCGATGTGCGGATTTAAAATTTTGTAAATAAAATTAAATTTAATAAAAGTATATTAAAATTTCTAGTACATTATTTATAATTTTTTTTATAATACACTGATTTATATCTATCTACAAATATTTTTATGTCTGTTACCATTGAAAATGTATTTTTTACACCTATGTATATTGTATGTTACAAATATATTATTTACCACCACTTACAAAATATCTATATAAACAAATTAAGCTAACTATTATATGTCTCTTTATTTTCACTTTTGCATAGTTTCTTACTAAAATTGTGGCTAAAAAAATATTTTGAATTAAATATAAATTACATCACAGTAGTGTACGACTAACCATAGAGAGAACTTTGGTTCTGCCCTCCTCACTTGGGGAGATAACGTTGCGTCAAACCTCCTCCACCTTCCTCCCTTGGGTAGATAACCTTGCGTCCAACCTCCTCCACCATAGAGAGAACCTCGGCTCTGCACTTTTCCTGTGTGGAGAGAACATGTTCACGTCTTTTAGCTATCTCAAAGTGGCTTGCTCCACCAACCAATGAAAGACCATTTCCAACGTCACAAAATCTTTTGATAGTAACTAATATTAAATTTCCCAATGTAATTCATGGAAGTTTCTTTGACACACCATTATGTATCTTCTGTCTCCAAGCTCCTATGGATCTATCAACAATGATTTATGTTTTTCTAATCTATCTATGTTTGTTGTAGGCTTGTATTTGATTAGCCTATTAACCTTCTCCTCTTTATCTTCTTTTGAGATTGAACGAATGGTAACAATTATGTTTGCACAAAAAAAGGTCTATGACCAACCAATCAAGGTTGAGAAATTAGAAAAAAATTAATTTGACATAATTAATGAAATAATAGAAAATTATAAGTACGGTAATATATGAATCTCAAATAATTCAATGATGAAAATATAATTTAAATAAAATAATCTAAAACTACTAAAATAAATTTTAAAATACATTATTAGAAAAACAAGATGCATATATTAATCTTCCATTTTTTTGGGTCAACATATTAATCTTATCTATTACAAACTGAAAAAGTAGAAAATAGTAGTACATTTTGGTTTAAAAAAATAAGGAAAATTTGTCTTCCCATTAAAAAAGTTTGACCAATAGAACAAAGTTGAAAACAATATTTTTGAATAAATTATTTTTTAGATGAATAATATGAGATGATTTATGTTTCTATAGAAGTGAGTATTTACATTTTTTCGAATTAATAATTTTCTATATATTTTCCTTAATCCCTTCTCTATTTTATGAGAAAATTTCTTCCAATCTCATTTTTTTCAAATTTTTTTTGCTTCCCACTTTCTTGTAAGACGTACTATCGTTCGACGATAAGAATGCTTTCTGTTTAGTTGATCTAGTGTTATATAATTTCTGTTGTTATCTTGCATTTGTGTATTCATCTTTTTTTTTTATGCTACATGTCGTGCAAATCAATAGAAATAATAATAACGCCGTGAGAAATTTGTTAATCCCAAAAACCTTAGTTATTAACTTATTATGCATAAGAAACTTGTTAACACTTCAAAGTCAAAGATTGCGTAGTATGAATTATGAAATTGAGAAATGAAACAAAATTTAAAGAAACGATGACGAAAACACGTGGTAATATCTAGAAATCTTTTTATATAGTTGCTTCGATTAGACAACAAACAAAATGCCTTCGAGAATTGTTCAAGAAAGATGATGTGTCAAACAAAAGGTTAATAAAAAACAAAGAATAAAATTTTAGCAAGAAAAACAAAACTGAAAACTGTGATTTTTGATCGTTAAAATTGACACGTGTCACGATCTGATGAGTTACTAACTTTGATATGTGATTTCTGATCATTAAAATTGACACGTGTCATAATCTGATGAATTACTAACTTAGATATTTAATCGTTAAAACTGATACGTGTCACGATCTGGTGAGTTTTTAACTTTGATCTCTGATCGTTAAAACTAACAGGTGTCACGATCTGGTGAGTTACTAACTTTCAAAACCCAACTTTATATAATAAGATACTAACTAGATAAGGACCCGCCTGATGTGCAAGTTAAAGTTTTGTAAAATAAAATAAAATTTAATAAAAATATATTAAAATTTGTTGTACGTTATTTATAAGTTTTATTTTTGCTGTAATATACTGATTTATATCTATTTACAAATCTTTTATGTATATTACCATTACCATTAAAAATATATTTTTTACACCTAAATATACTATATGTTATAAATATATTTTTTACTACCACCTAGAAAATGTCTGTATGAACACATTAAGCCAACTATTATATGTCTTTTTACTTTCACATTTGCATAGAACTTTTAATTATTAAAATTATTGGCTCAAAAAAAGCATTTATTACATAGTATACTAATCAATAATGTATCATCACAATAGTGTATGACCAACCATTGAGAGAATCAGAGAATCTTGGCTCCGCCCTCGTCCCTTATGCAGAGAATCTTATGTCCAACCTCCTCTACCATGGAGAGAACTTTGGCCACCCTTTCCTCCCTTGGGGAATAACTTTGCGTCCAACCTCGTATACCTTCTTCCCTTGGGGAGATAACCTTGCGTCCAACCTCCTCCACAATAGAAAGAACCTCGGCTTTGCCTTCCTCATGTTTGGAGACAACATATTCACGTCTTTTAGCTATCTCAAAATGGCTTGTTCCGACAACCAATGAAACTAAAGACCTTTTTCTAACGTCACAAAATATTTTGATAGTAACTAATGTTAAATTTTTCATTGTATTTGTGCAAGTATCTTTGACACACCATGATGTAGCCTTTGTCTCTGGAATGCTCCGACTGCCACCTTTCTTAGTGAGCCACATGTCCACTCCCAGTTCATGGGCCACCTTCTTCAGTGGGCCCCTTGTCTACTCTTGGCCCACCCATATTCGGCGGCTGGTTTGTTACGTTCGAGAGACTTTAAATACTTGTTTACCGATCCTACAAATCACCATATTACCGACCCTTCCTCATAATACTTGTTTTGTCCACACTCGCACAATTACGACAACCACTTCCCGAAAGGTCACCCATGCTGAAACTACTCCAGCTCAAACACATTTAACTATGGAGTTCTCTCAGAACCCTTGATCGAAAAGATAAGTGCACTTTGGTGACATAGGTTGCCAAATCAATTCTTTTAAACCTATCGGCAAACCATGGTGTCACAGTGTCCGAACTCCTATGGATCTATAACCAACAATTTATATTTTTCCAATCTATCTATCTATGTTTGTTGTAAGCTTGTTTTTGATTTAGTTTATTTTATCTAACTATTAGGTTGATGAGCTTCTACTCCTTTCTTTTAGGATTGAATGAATGGTAAAAATTATGTTTGCACAAAAAAGAGTCTATGACCACCCAATCAAGGTTGAAAAAAATTAGAAGAAAATAAATTTGACATAAATAAAGAAATATTAGTAAATTTTAAGCACAATAATATATGAATCTCAAATAATTGAAAGGTGAAAAGATAAATTAAATAAAACAATCTAAAAATATTACATTAAATTTTAAAATACAGTATTAGAAAAGGAACACGCATATATTTTTGTTAAAAATTTAGCTTTCCATTAAAAAAGTTTTACCAGTTGAACAAAGTTGAAAACAATATTTTTGAAAAAAATATTTTGTTAGATGAAAAATATAAAACGATCTATGTTTATATAGAAGTGACTATTTACAAAATTTAGAATTAATAATTAACTGTATATTTTCTTTAATCCCATTTCTATTTTTTGTAGAATTAATAACTTAAAATTAATAATAAGTAAATAATGTTATAATTTTGAATTTACGAAATATATATATATATATATATATATATAAAATATCTTTATAAGTATTTTAAAAAAAAAATTTGTAATTTTTTTAATTTTTTGATAATTATATTTTTACATTATTAATATTGTATTTTGTTTTTTGTTATAATCTCAAAATTTCAGGTTGATATAAACTTGACACATGTCAAAATCTTGGTAATCGCTAACTTTCAAAACCCAACTTTATATAATAAAACTAGGTTTTGAACCCACGCTACGCGTGGGTTTTTTTTTATATATATATTTAGATGAAACTATATATAATTGATGTTATAAAATATTATCTTCTAACAACTTTAAGTTACTATTAAGATAATAATTTTATTTTAAATACACAATTAAAAATATAAAAATCAATTGTATTTAATAATCAAATATGATCAAAAGAATCATGAACCAATTTTGGTTTTTCATATTCAATTGAACACCACCACTTATGTCTTCGTTTTTTTTTTTCATTTACTCTTCATATTCTTTTTCGTCATTTTCACTGTCAATTTTGCATGGTAGTTGTCATCGTTACTTTCACCGTCTGCTTCTTTGTTATACTCTTATTCTTCTTCTTTCTTGTCTAATTTCTCGCTTTTTTCCACTGAATAATCATTGAGAACATTTTTGTTTTAAATTGCCACATAACTTTCGTCCGCTTTTTCGTTATACTTTTATTATTCCTCTTCTTCGTCCGCTTCCTCACTTTGTTCCACTGAATAATCATTCAAAACCTTTTTGTTTTAAATTACCACACAACTTACTTTTTGTTTTAAAGTAAACACAATTTATCTTTAGCAAACTCTAACACCAAAATCACTGAATCTTTTCTTGTAAGATTTTTGCAATTCATGAAGACCAACATAGCCACCACAATACCACATGTACTCAGTTATTGATCGATACTTTCACCCATATATTCAATTTTAGATCCACATGTATTGAAACTTCTCAAACCAATAATGATACTTAAATTTTTTATAGTTTAAATATTTATAGTATTTTAAACATTCATTGTTTTCTTACTCTCAATATTTTTTTTGATATCTTTATTGTCAAATTGTCATTGTTTTCATGGAGTAAGAAAACAATGAAAATTATTTTAAACCTTTTTAAAGTTTCAATATTTATAATATTATAAACTTTTTAAAATTTTAAAATTATGATATATTAATTTTTTTTTAAATTATAATATTTTGAAACTAAGTTTTTATTTGCTCAAATAAAACATCAGATTAAACTGAATAAAACTTTCAAATTTGGAACGTTGCCAATGTGGGACGTTGTACATATTTTTCTTATTTCTATAAATCAAACTTTTAATTTTTCTAAAAGATCTTAATAATATAGAAAATAGTATATTTTTCAAAATATCAAATAATGAAGTGTCAAATCTCCACTGGTTGTTTAAAATCCTATGTGGACGCCTTTTAAGCTTATAGCTCCTACTAAAATAAAGAATCCAAAATCAATTGTATATGTAATATAAATTTGTTGGAAATTTTGTTATTGTTTAAATTCTCTAAAATAAAGAACCGGAATAAACCAAATAAAACTTTTAAATGTTGATGCATGATAAATCAAGATTCCTGCTCATTTTTAAAATTTTGTAAAAGCTAATTTTTTTTTAAAGTTTTAATATTTATAATATTTTAAACTTTTTGAAAATTTAAAAATTATAGTAATTAGAAATGTTTTAAAAATGTTTATTTGCTCAAATAAAACATCAGATTAAACCGAATGAAACTTTTAAATTTGGACGTTTGATAATCAAGCTTTCCTGCTCATTCGTAGTTGGAAGCATATTAGTCTTATTTATAATGGTTCTGAAACATTGTCTAAAACTTTTTTACCCGATGTGGGACGTTGTACATATGTCTTTTATTTTTATAGATTTAACTTTTTCCTTTTTCTCAAAAAACTTAATAACATAGAAAACTACTATATTTTAAAAAATGTTAATAATGGAGATGTCCAATCACTATTGGTTTTTTAAAATCATATGTGGACAACTTCAGTAAAAATGTTAATTAGTGAGATGTCAAATCCCGATAGGTTGTTTAAAATCCTATGTGGACAGCTTAAGAAGCTTACATCTCTAAAATCATACACAAAAATATGTTTTACAGCTCAAAAGAAATAAAAAGCACAAATGTAGATAAATAAGATAATTTATGTTTTGCATCAATATTTATAATATTTTAAACTTTTAAAAGGTTTCGACATATAAAATTTGAACCTTGTAAAATTTTTCAATATTTATAATATTTTAAACTTAAAAGTTTCAATATTTATAATATTTAAACTTTTAAAAATTTTAAATATTATAATATTTTTTTGAAACTGTTTAAAGTTTTAATTTGATCTAATAAAAAACCAGATCAAACCAAATAAAACTTTTAAACTTGGACGCCTGATAAATTAAGCTTTCTTGCTCATTCGTTGTTGGAAGCATATTAATCTTATTTATACTGGTTCTGAACCATTGTCTAAAAGATTTCTAGCTGATGTGGGATATTGTGCTTAGTTCTTTGATTTCCATAAATTTAAAATTTTCCTTTTTCTAAAAAATTCTGTTTAAATTTTAAAAAATGTTAATGAATGACATGTCAAATCATGATAGGTTGTTTAAAATAATTCTTAATATATAAAATTCTGGAAATTGTATAAAATGTTAATAAGTGATATGTCAAATTTCTATTGGTTTTTTAAAATCCTAGAAAAACAAAACAATTTTATCATCATGAATTTAACTCGTTTTCATATTTAATTGATCGCTACCACCTATGTTTTCGTGTTTTTTATTCAATGTTTTCTTATTCTTCATATTCTTTCTTGTTATTTTCATTGTCAAATTTTGTGGTAATTGTCATCGTTACTTTTACCGTCTGGTTCTTCATTATACTCTTTTTCTTCTTCTTCCTCGTCAACTTCTTCATATTCTTCCACCGAAAACCTTTTTTTTAGACTACCACACAACTTATTAACCCATCAAACTCCAAGAACAAAATTAGTTCTTTTCTCATAGAAATAAAAAAATAAGATAAAAAATAAAAAATTAATGAAAGAAAATCAACTCATCTATAAAATCATACACAAAAATATGTTTTACAGCTCATAAGAAATAAAAAGCACAAACGTAGATAAATAAGATAATTTATGTTTTACATCAATATTTATAATATTTTAAACTTTTAAAAGGTTTCAAAATATAAAATTTGAACCTTTTAAAAAGTTTCACTATTTATTATATTTTAAACTTTTAAAATTTCAAAATTATAATATTTAAAAACTTTTTAAAAGCTAAGAACTTTTAAATTTTTCAATATTTATAATATTTAAACTTTAAAAATTTTAAAATATTATAATATATTTTTTTGAAACTTTTAAAAAATTTAAATATTATAATATATTTTTTTGAAACTTTTTAAAGTTTTAATTTGATCAAATAAAAAACTGGATCAATCCGAATCTGGAAATTTAAAATTAACTTTTTAAAGTTCATTTTTAGTTCTTTTATTTCTATAAATTTAAAATTTTCCATTTTCTAAAAAATTCTGGAAATAAAAAAATGTTAATGAACAACATGTCAAATCCTGATATGTTGTTTAAAATAATTCTTAATATAACAAAATTCTGGAAATTTTTAAAAAGTTAATTAGTGAGGTGTCTAATCCCTATTGATGGTTTAAAATTCTAGGTGGACAGCTTAAGCTTATAGCTCTTACTTTTTATTAGTATAGATTTATTTTAACCGTAATAAATATTGTTTTTGTATTTTTATTGGATTATTAGTGAAATAGTTTGTAACTCAGTACCACCAATGGTCGAGTAAAGGCTCTCTTGCATCTATGGGCACATAGGTGAGGCTTGCGCACTTGCGCACTTGCGCACTTGCGCAGTTCATATTTTAGATTAGTGTTACACTCTTAAATAACAAAGAACTGGTAATGTAGCGGGACAGAATCAAAGTAATGAACTTGCATAAAATAAATGTTATTTTAAAAAGAAGAAAAAAACCAAAAAAACTTGTTACAAAGTCATTTGACTCGCAACGTGATTCGGGGATGCATCGATCAGATAAATCCGTCCGTCTGTTACTCCATTATTGCGCCTAGATTTGTCTTCTGCGATTCCTTCAAGTGTGACTCTTTTACAGCTTTTTTTCACCGGATCATAAAATAAAATAAAATCAGTATATCGAGACGTGGAGTATACGAAAATAAACTCACCAGACTGAGTGCAACCTTTTACTTTCAGAATCACACCTATGTGCCCCATAGATGCAAGAAAGCCTTTACTCGACCACTTGTGTTTCTCTACATCTTCCAAAATGCAAAATGTAATTTTATCACCACCATCCCTCAAGCTCTCTGTTCTAACAAAAGCTAAACTCCCCTCATAAGCTATGAGAGGACACTTATGAACATCCACATCCGATGGTAATTGAACCATACCAAACGTTTCAGATCTGACATCAAAGCTCATTAGAACCCAAACACGGTTACAATAAACGTAGGCTATATAATATATAACCCCCTTGATGCATCGCCCATAGGTATGACAGCGAGAACGATGTATAGGTTCAGTTTTGACTGTTCTCCATAAATTTTGAGCAGATCCCAATGTTAACACACGACGCACATCAGAACTTCTTCCGTAAGGTATGCACATTACTTTGTGTTTACCTCCAACCGGATCGTATCCTAAAAAAACTGTTAGATTCTTCCAGCTCATTCTAGGTTTGGGTAAAGTTAAGACCTGTCTCGTGCTAGGGTTACAAACTATTGGCGTTGCTGATTCTTGAAAGCAGAACAAGCCTTGGACAGATTCCGTAGGGGGTAAGACATAATTTAATGGGAATTTGAAATGATAAAGATCAATAGGCTGAGAGCAAGAGTAAGACCTTTTAGAATTCTGAAGTGAATGATGATGTTGCGGAATCGAGGAAACAAACAACTTGTTATTTTCAATGAAGCTGGTTAAAAGACACGGCCGTGGGTACCGAGTCTCGAACGAGTTGATGAAATACGGATCCGTTGTGATTGAACACCAAAGCTTCGACACGCAACGAATCCTCGCAATAGATTTCTCAGGCAGCCTTAAGAGTATCTCTGAGGTTAGATCTATAGGAAAGTACCAAGTTAATTTTGGTCTTTTGGAGACTTTTCTCTCCATCTTTAGTAGTCAAAACCCTAATTAATAGACTTTGGACCTTTTCGGTACATATATACACCAAAGACTTTAGGTTATTTTCCTCTTTTTCTTAATAATGATTTAAGGAAAATTTGATTTAAAAGAACGTTTTTTTTTTAATTTGTACCATTATGCTCTTTTTTGAGGTTTGGTATAGTAGATTTTACTATACAGAAAAAAACTCAATTATACCCTTAATTGCAGAAAAAATCAAAATTCCCTTTTTCTTAACTTCTATTTTGTATACTTCCTAAATTTAATTAAAAAATATTTCCTTTTTAATTAAATTTCTCATTTTTTTACTCTCTCTCGACATAACTCTCTCTCTCTCGATATCGACACAGTTTTTCTCCATCGGCGACTCCGGTAGCTTCTCTCCCACCGGCGAGAATCGAAGTTCTCCGGTACCTTCTCCTTCTCTCTCTCTCTCTCTCTCTCTCTCTCTCTCTCTCTCTCTCTCTCTCGACACAATTTCAGAACCCAAATCTATTTCCAATTTTTTCCCCAAATCTATTTCCAATCGAAGTTCTCTCTCTCTCTCTCTGCCGTTCTCTCAATCGATGCATGCAATTGTTTTATTGGATTCTTGTGATTCTGGTTTTTTGGATTGGATTGGATTGTTGTGGTTCTGTTTTTTTTTCCCCAAATTTGATAATGTATCGTTTAAACCATTTGAGCCATTTGAAATTTGTGTTTTTTTTTCCCCAAATTTGATAATGTATCGTTTAAACTAAGTTTTGCTTTTGGGTGATGTCAATATAGTTTGTATATGTGATTGAATCATTGTGAGATTGAGCTATTTACTTATTCCAAGGTTTCACTTCATGAGACTCTGTTTTGCCTATGAATTCTTGTTATTAAGAGTTTATGATTGAGCTGAAAATGAGTATTAAGACTTCATTGATTGTAAACTTAAAAATAGTTTTGGTTAGTATTAGTAATCCTTCATGTTCATCATGTGTTAGGATAGCGAATTGGGTTCATACTAATGAATTTCATTTTTTTTTTGTAGCTATGGAAACAGAATTTCCAAAACGCCTATTTAGAGATGGATTTGAGCCACAAGTAAAGAAGATTAACAATTCCTGTCGAATTTCTATCTTGGACAAAGTCAAACAAGCATTACCTAAAGAGTATGAGATAGTGAAGAATGATCCACTCTTTTCACATGTGTTTGCAATCTACGAGAATGGTTTAGGGTATTCAGGGCGTTTGATACACATCATGATGTCTAGGCAATTGGTTACAAAGAAAAAAAGAGAGATATGGTTTGTGTTTGGAGGGAAGCCACTCAGATTTTCACAATGTTGTGACTGGGCTCAAATGCACTGCCGATTTTAGTTGTGATTTAGAGAATTGGAAAGATGATGGTGGATTTTGGAGCAAATTGATGAAGATAAAAGGTCTGACTATTAGCATTAAGAGCTTGGTTGATGTGCACTTACCTATAATTCACAAATGGAGTGAAGAAGATAAGATACGATTGGTGTATCTTCTTGTGATAGCTGGGTTGATTATGGATAAAGATGAGAAAAAGTATATTCCACTCAAATACATCCAGATGGTAATGGATCTTGATAAGGTGAGGACTTATCCTTGGGGTCTTAAAGCTTTTAAAAGTCTTTTTAAGTCTATCTAGCTATGCATTAGATGGTTTCTCATATGCATTTCAAATATGGATGATGGAGGCAATTCCAGACATTGGAAAGTTGTTGGGAGAAAAGATTATCACAGAATTTAGAGAAGCTCCTCGATGTTCTAACTAGAAAGGCGCAACCAAAGTATCATATGATGATATCATCCAACTAGAAAGTACATTTGGACCGAAGGTACTTTCTTTGCCAATCCAACTCTTATAACATGTTTTATGTTAATAGTTGATGTCATTGTTTAAAACTTCTAACCGCTTATTATCTTTTTTTTGTTTAGGATGTTGTTTATCCATTCATTTCTCTTACTGGAGATTTTGACATTGTTGAATCCATTGAATTTTTATGGCCTCACGAAGTTAGCGATGGTGAAGTGGATAATTTGAAAGCTATGATCACATTTGGAAATGATTTTGGAGACCATGTTTGGGGAACAATACAAGTTGATGATGTGGAGGGTGAACATATTCAAGAAAAAGATGATGCTGACAGTGAGGTTGGCGAAGAAAATCAAGGGTCTAGTTTAACAAAGAGTGGTGAGAGTACGCAAGCTGGTTATGATGAAGTGTCAGGCTGTAAAAGGAAGAGACAACCTGATCATGGTGCCGAGAGGAGGAAAAAGAAACTGCTCTATGAGCGAGCAGCAACAACACAACGAGCCACAACTGATGAATAAATGAAGTCTTTTATTAGTGTGTTTGAGACTTGTTTCTCGAGTTTTGAGAAGAAGGTTGACAGTCGATTGGAAAAGATAGAAAAGGATGTCTCACTCTTGATGGATACTATATCTTCAGTCGGAATAACACTATGCACAAGAGCCACGGTTGAGCAACCATCCGTTCCAACTGAAAAGAAGAGTAATTCAGTGGTACGTAAGACTTAAATCTCTATGCTATGAGCTTGTTTTTTTTTTAAGTCTCTAAAAGAATATGTAATCGGATATGTATGTTTGTGGGTGTAATAATAAGTGTTAATATTTTTGTTAAACTTTTTGTATGGACAGGATGAAACGTTTTTAGTTGATGATCTTTTCACTCATCATAGTGAAATAGATCTTAATTTGGATTCACAAGAATTTTTACAGAAATCAGTAGGACACCTATCTCAAAAAACAGATGTACTTGGGTTTGATCCTACACAAAATGTATTGTGCAAAGATGACGTACGAAGATTGAATCCTAGAAACGCGGGTGAATTTGACATGGATTCTATTTTGGTGTTCATTTCTGATGATCGATTCGATGCTTTTGCAGAGTGGCATAGAATAAGGGGGTAAGTTGTTCAATTATATTTTACTATAATTGTTACCGAGTTATGCTCTTTCGATGCTTATGCATAGTGTTTTCTTTTTGTGTATTTGCAGAATGATTAAGTTGGGTCCAAGTATAATTAACGATGCATTACTAAATCGAGTCATGACAAGCAACGTCTGGCTTTGGAATGAGGTACTTTTCAATATTTTTTGTTTGTAATGCTATGTAATACTTAAATATATATTTTTTTTAATTGCAATTTTTTTTTTTGCAATTAAATATTTTTCAGGAAATGGATGCTATGATGTATATATTTCATAGAATCAACCATCATAGATCTAGCACCAACTTCAGCGTCCTTAGAAGTTATGAAAGTTACAATCATTCAGTTATGCTTTGCTCACAAACTTTGGCAGCTTTTCACGCAGAAGAACGTCAACGCCTCCCTCACTTGAATCGCTTGGTTCCTTATTCAGATCAATATTGCATCTATCATTCACCGTGGCTTTAAACATCACACACAACCGTATGTTATTCTTCATTCTCCAATAAGCAACAAAATTTTTCACTTGGCGATCATTCATCATAACAACCGGAGGAGAATCAACACTGAGATCAAAGGGTAAATAACTGAATTCCACATCAACCATATTTTGTTGTATTTCATAGTCTTCCAAAACCATAATCTTTAGCTCTTCAAGAGTTGAATTGGCTTGAAAAGTAAGAAGTCTCCCACGTTTTTCTTCATCAACTATAAATCTCCATTCATTTTGGCCGATACATCTCCATACATAGATTTGCAACATACTGCAAATTGAACTCTTGAATGAAAGAACATAAAATTTAGGTTGACAAGCGTAGAAAAATGATGAAAAACCTTTAACCAAATCGATTAATAATGTTTTCAGAACACGTTTTCTAAACATGTTAGAACGTAATCTTAAGAATATATATGATTTGCATAATTTCGGGATTACATAAATATTTTGTTTCCTTTAATTTAGGATACAGTTTCCTTGTTTAACATAATTGTAGAATATACTTTCTAAATTAAGAAGAACATAGAGTAAAGTGTAGAATTAGTGTTCTAATTTTCGTAGGACACATGATAAGATGTAGATTTCATATTCTGACTTCGGTAGAATATGTATAAAGTGATGAAAACAAATTCTAAAATTTGTAGAATATAGAGTTATGTGTAGAATATATATATTAGTTTCTGTAGAACACATAGAAAATCCGACTTCTAAAACTTTTAGAAGATATATTTATTCTAAAGTTTTCAGAAGAAGTAGAGTGCGTAGAATTTTTAATCTACATTATTTAGAACATGTATAGTATGTATAATTTATAATCTAATATCTTCAGAATATATACAATTAGTAGAAAATGTATTCTAAATGTTGCAGAATAATTTTTTTTGAATGTTAAAACACCATATTTTCATCAAAAACACCTTATGGCAACCTCTTTCTTATTTCTAGAATTTGTTTTCAGGGAATTGAAAATTTAAAATTGCTTAAAAGTTAGTTTCATTTTTAAAAGGGTAGTTTATGCATAATGGCAAATTAAGCGTAGAAAACATAATGAGACAAATTCAAGAAAAATGTCCTTTTAAATCAAATTAATGTGATTTAATGTAGTTAAGATCTAAACATAATTCATTTTTGGATGATTCTAAATCGTGGATTTAATGCTCTTAATAATACCAAATTTCAATATTCTCTTAATCTTGGATATATTCACCTGCCTGGCCCTAAGGGCAAGTCCAATGGTAGTATTTATTTTGAGACTCTTATTTTTTTTTTAACAATATATATTGTGTACTTTTTATAAAATAAGAATTTCTAAAATCCTAAATAAAATTATCCTCTCCAATAGTATAACTCTCTAGTTGGGGTTCTTATTTTGAAAAAAATATTTTTTTTTGAAAATAAAAAATTTAGAATATAATTAGTATACATGTTTAAACATTTCAGATTTTATAAAAATGAGAAATTATTGCATTTCATTAATTTATTGATGCTTTCAAAAATATTTGATGCATTTCAAAAAAGTAAATATACGAGGAAATCTGAATCCTTTTTGATGCATCACAAAACAAGGAGAGTTACTATAAATTTACCAAATGTAATGCACCCTCATGGGTACCTCCCATTCCCGAAAAGATCACTGCAAGTGTTTTATATGTTGCAATGATTGAGGGAAAGAGTTCTGCACACTTGACCTGCAAAAAATGGGAGAAACTTAATCGGAAATGGTACAACCAATGGTGATAAACATAATGTTGGAGATGTATCAGCTACTTACACAATCCATGAACAAGTAGACAAGTGCCATGGCATTCATGAAAACAATTCCAAAAGACCTAGATGCCTCGACTCGAAAGTTATGGTTCTTCCCTCTGTTACTTGATCTTGGGAAAATGTTCTCATAGCTTCCAAGATTAAGAATATCTCTGCAGCCATTTGTTTTTGTCCACAGAGGTTCATTTGTGTGAAGAAATCTAAGCAACTCTTCCAATGTAGTCAAAGCAATGTCGGTCATCAGAGGATTATCCATGTCTGATATAGCCAAGTTAGGCTGAGATTGCAGATTATTATGACCAACATACATATAAACTCCTGGAAGAAAATCAAAATAAAGTGAAGGATCATGACCACAAGGTCCACAACCAGTTAAACTAGTCATTGACAAATCCAACGGTGAGATATGCATTGGGTGTAATGTCGAGAGTTGAGATATAGGTCGTCCCATGTACACATTATTGATAGAAGAGTGATTGCAGCGAGAACTGAGCAAGACTTGATTTGGGTGGTTCAGCTGTCCGATCTCCATTTCAGTGTTCATCATCCCGAAAGAGCCATTGATTTCAAAAACATTGTGGGTCCTGCTCTGTCTCTTATCAACCCTTCTCTCGTCCTAATCACCGGTGATATCACAGGTGATATCACAGGTTTATATCTCTCTCCTGAATTCGAATTTGTGGATCTCCCGTTCGTTTGATGATGTTTATTTCTAGGTTCTCCTCCCGTTTCCAATCGATTGTGAAACGGCTCTTTTCCGATTGCAAAATCGGAGAGATTCGAGAGAGAGAGGGGAAGAAAAAAGAACTATGGTGTGCAAAAAAAAAACCTATATTAAATCGAGCTTCCAATCGATACACGACACATTCACAGTCTTTAATACACTATTAAACTTACTAAATAAGAGGCTCTCTTATTAATTTACCTATTTCTGATTTATTTTTTAGATCAATTTCCCTTACAAATTGAGGTTAAAACCTCCGTCGGAGAAGGTCTAAGGCTTTCATTTGCTTCACTATTTATATAAAGTCGCGGATCTATAACCCCACAACCGAACAAAGTTGTGATCTTACCTGCTATAGAAGAATCTGATATCACAGCTGAAGGAGCTTTTTATACAGTAGAACCTCTATAAATTAATACTCTTTAAATTAATACTCGCTATAAATTAATAAATTTTTCCGGTTCTAAGTTGGGCCGGTGTAAAAAATGACACACTTCGATAAAATAATAAGATAATAACTTTTTTTTGGAAATCATATGTAAAAATATGATCCCATCAATATTATAAATTAATAATCATATAAACTGATATATATATATATATATATCTAAGAAAATCTAGTGAAATATGATTCTATTGTTGTTTGCCTATTCTTGAATTTGCATTGTTGTTGGAGCTCATCTCTAATTTTTTTATTGTTGTATTTTCAAATTGCATCCATAAATTGTGAAGAGTCATAGATGGGATAATTGCATCTTTAGTTATTGGTTTTAAATGTACCGCAATATCTTCTGCGGCTTCATCATTACCATGAAAGATAGTAGTAACAATTTTTTCTAAACTCTAAACTTCTAACATTTCTCATTTTTACCTAGATAATCTATTAAACAATTGACATTCATCCTATTACGATAACCAAGATTATAAATTAAGATTTTTTTAAATATGTGAATGATAACAAAAGTATCTTATTTTGTAATAGAAAATTTTCAATATGAAAATGAGTCTCTTCATATATTAATAAAATATTAATTTATCGATAAATTAATAATTATTAATTTATCGATAAATTAAAACCTCTATAAATTAATAAAATTTCATGGTCCCGACATTATTAATTTATATAGGTTTTACTGTACCATCCTCTATTTTATCTGCCATGACCCTGTTAATAATTAATACAAAATACTCTGCACTGTAAAAAAAAATATGATGGGTTTCTGAGGAACACCCCAAAAATATGGATTTGGGTTTTTCTGTGATTTTTTTTTGGAAAATAAGGAAGACAATGAAATATTTGATTCCTGTTCTTTTATGAAAACTTGTCTTCTCTAAAAATCTTAAATCGCTACAAAAATAGATTTAGAGAAAAACCATGAAACCAAAAAGTAGTTTAAAAACTACAATCATTTAAGGCCTAAATCTAACCGAATCCACAAGATAAACTCTAGTGTTGTGTGATAAAAGACCTTAGATTTTATGTATTACAGTTGACTTCCATTTACTTGACTAATTGGTAAAAAGATCACAAGACCATGCTTCATTCCCCTTTGCCTATAACTCTCGCAAACAGGACCAAGGCTTCATTCCCCTCTACGCGACATGTAAGTAAACTAAGTAGAATGAATTCCTTCCTATCGGTCATCATTTCATTGTACAAAGCAAATGCTTTGTTTTCGCCTCCATGATAGTAAAATCGATTTATTAACAATGTTGCACGAATCTTATATAATATGAAAATATTTTCCTCAAGTTTTGCCAAGAAGATGACATTTGGCGCGTTATCTATCTAACACCTGTCTTATTTTGTTGTTTAGACCTAATTAACTAAATTCATTTGTACTTTGGACCTAAGTAACTACTGGCCCATAAAACAAAAGAAATACTCTCAACATTTCATTTTTCCCCTCTTCAATAAGAACCAGTTGTAGGTCCCTTCTGATCTAAAGCCACATTTATCAGTTTGTGGTTTCATCTTAAGAAAAAACTGATGATAGTTTATTTTGAAAAGATGAACATTAACAATGAGTTTATTGTTACTCACTTCATAGGAACCTAATGACTGAAATTAAATAATAATGATAGTTTAGTTACTCACTTCATAGTAACCTAATGACTGAATAATGACTGAAAATTTGTGTAAGGAGATTAATTAGTGAATTCTAATTTTATGGAAAACGGAATGAGTTCTTCTTCTTCTTGTTAAATTCAGTCATTAGGTATTATATTATTTTTATATATCTTTCCAAATTTTAATAGGTATTCTTGAATAATTTTTATTTTTTTTGCAGGTTATTATGTTTGTTGTTCACATTAATACTACAAAAAATAAAATTATGTGAAAATGTTTGACAAATTTATCTGCTCATTAGAGTGTTTATGTATGTCTTTCCTATTCTCCATGGGCCGGTCCAAAAATTTTGGATGCCGTACACCAATGTTTTTTAAAAACCCTTTTTATTATTGTAAACAAAATTATAAAATAGTATTATAAAAAATTATTTTCATTATCTCCATATTGTAGTTCGTTTTGCTTGCTCATATTTTTCTTTGTCTTTTCAATGTTTTCATGTTCATTTAAACATTTATACGAAAATAAATATCATATTGCCTAATAACTCATTATTGTTTTAAAACTTCTCGAATATGGAAAATTTTTAATTAGAGTTTCAAATCTGTTTTCCTAAATTAATTTTTACTTTAAATCTCAGTAACAATAAGTTTAATTAACATTAATCTGATGCTCATTCACCAACGATTCAAAAGATGAAATAGGTTATTACATAAACCTAATAAAATTTCATTCGTAAATTGGGTATATCTTCATGAATAATATACTGTTTTCTTATATAAAACTTGAACTTCTAAATTTTTTCGAATTTATAAAAAAAAATCTAATAATAACTGAACTTATAATTTATTTATTTTTTTAATATTTTCCTACATAAAAGACCTAAAACTTTTGGCTTAGAATATGCCCCAGAAAATTTGATACCTTAATACTTGGCTTCACTTGCTTGGCCTATGGGTCGGGTCTTGAACCATTTTTTATTTTTACTTCAGGTTGTCGTGTTTGTTGGTTGTGTTAATATTACTTTTTTAGAAAAATGAAAATTGTGTTAATATTACTACATCATGAAAAAATGAACTATCATGATTTAATTTTAATATGTTGAACATATTAGGTTTTGTTCTTTTTTTATATTATATAATATCTTTTTTTTTTTGGGCATTCATGTGGTAAAGCAGGCTAAAACTTCTTTTTATTGGGCGCTGCATATAAATTTCTCCACTGTAAATTTAGTTTCTTATTAGTTTTCATCTTTAAGAAAGAAAAATGTATTTTAAACTATTATAAAAAAAGGAAAACTGTATGTTACTATCATATGCTTAAAAAACCATGTTGTTAAGCTTCTGATGTCTTTTTATCTCATAGTACGATATGAATTGCATTTTTCTATACTATATCTGATTAATTTGACTTATATAGTTTTGAGTAGTATATGCTAATTGTATATTTGTATCATATATTTTTAGGAATCTTAATATCAAATAGCGCATTTTAAAAATACTCATTTTTCTATGTCACTTTTTAATAATACCTTTTCATGTTGTTCATTATCAAAAATACCCATTTTCTAGGTATAAAATGACTAAATTCTAAATTTTAAACTCCAAATACTAAACCATACCCATCAAAACTATATCCTAAATATAAAATACAGAACCCAGACCTAAAAAAAATTCTTAAAATTAATTTAACATATTGTAATTTGTGTAAAAAATGGGAAAAATTAAAAATTTCAAAAAGATCTCTCAAAAAAGGTATTTCTAACAAATTTTCATATTAAAAAGAAGTTCTTAAATTTCTCTAAATTAATAAAATAATATTATATGATAAGAAACTCAATGGGTCACTCACCAATGCACATGCTCTAATACATATTGAAAATCTAAAGGGAGAAAAAACCATATACACTTACTTTGCAATCAAAAATTTATCCATGTGTTGAAATACTCTAATACTATATATAAAGGAAAGCTCAAGTAACATCAAACAAATGAACCAAAAAAAAAAATTAATATGATCAATATATTTTTAAAAACACAAAATAACTATTATTGAGTAAACAAATAAAAACTAATAATCTCCAAATTACTAAAATTGAACAACAATGTAAGCTAAACCCGTGCGTAGCATGGATGACTTCTAGTATACCATAAGTCGACGTGTTGTAATTACAAAACAGTGCTACAATCATGTACTATTTTTTACTTTGTTAGTTTTTTTTCTATAAAAACGATTTCTGATTTTTGTTGAACACAACTTTTGATTTATTTTTTGTTGTAAATAATATTCTGAATTTCTCTTTTTATTAAAATATTAACAGATTTGTACATGGAAATATCGATTTCTATAAACCAAATTTGCATAAAATCGATTTGAGTTGAACACAATTTTTTTTGTATATCTATGTTCTTTGTAGTAAAGAATTTCATGCACGGGGCATGTGACATGACGAGGTTTTATCCTTTATTTCATTTTTAGTTATTTCTGCTTATATATTGACTTTAAACCAAGGTGTCATACCATATCCTAAGTGTTAATAATTCTAGGGGGCTTGAGGAGGTGTGAGGTACGTTTATTTTGTTATATAGAATTTTACTTGGTTTGACAGTATTTTGTATGTTAGCTAAAGAATATAGAAGTAACTTAATTATGGGTTAACAAATATATAATATTTTTCTGTTTGCATGCCTATCAAACCCTTAGACCATCACCATCGCAGCAACGAAGCAAAGGTTGCTTTGAAAAAAAAAATTATTATTTTAATCATATAAATATTTATTATTTTTTATTAATAGCACCTAATTAAAAGACTACATCTGTCCTCTTTATCTATCTGAGCAATGTTTCTTATGGAAGCAATCCAAAAAAGGATTTTCTACTTTTTTTTTTTTTTCTTTTTCATTATTATATTATTTTATTTGAGCAATTCTCTTGGTTAGTATTTACCAGTAGACCTTGAATTGATGGTGTTGTTGGGTATCGCCTAAAAGTATAAATGCTAAATCGTTTGCCTGAAAAAATTAGTTTTAAATGACAAAGAACTGAAAATCAAAGTATATAATTAAGGAATGATAAATTATAACGAGAAAATTCATAAATTTGCATAAATGATCATCTAAGGAAGAAAAAGCACGAGATTGTTACAACAAAGACATTTGACTCTCAACGTAATTGGGAAAAGCATGGAGCAGATACATCATTCCGTTGGTAACCCCGTTATCGAGCCTAGATTGTCGTCAGCGATTCCTTTAAGTTCGAATATTCTTTTCACCAGATAATAAAATAAAATATAACTCATCTTTTGAAACGCGGATGATACGAAAATTAACGCACTAGCATGACTGCAACCTTTTTAGTTTGAAAACGGTTCTCAAACTTTCATTAAATATACCAAAAGGTGCAAAACCACCTACTGTATATATACTCAACCACTGGTGTTTCTTCCCGACAACACAGGCTAACTTCCCTTCATAAGTTATGAAAACTTCTCTACTAATTAAATCCGATATGGTAATTGTATCATTTCAGATTTTTCAGATTTGACATCAGAGCTCATTACAACCCAAACACCCGTATGATAAACATGGGCTACCCCCTTGATGCATCGTCCAGAAGTATGATACTCAGAGCGATGCTTATGGCAAGTTTTTACCGTTCTCCATCGTTCCTGTTCTTGAGCTGATCCCAGTGTTAGCACCCGACACACATCAGAACTTCTTTTAAGAGGTAAGCACATTACTTTGTGTTTACCTTCAACCGGATCGTATCATAAAAAGATTGCAATGTCATTCCAGCTCAATCTCGGTTTGGTTAAAGTTACGACCTGTCTCGTGCTAGGGTTCCAAACTGTCGGCGTTGCTGATACATTAAAGCAGATCAAGCCCTGGACAGATTCCGTAGGGGCAATGTTTCTCTGTCCTTCTGGGAATTTCATATGATAACGATAAATAGGCTGAGAACAAGAGTAAGACCTTTTGGAATTCTGAAGTGAATGCTGATGCTGCGGAATCGAGGAAACAAACAACTTGTCATCTTCAATGAAGAAGATTAAAAGACTCAACCCTCGGTACCGATTTTTGAACACGTTAATGAAATATGGATCTGTTGTGATTGATAACCAAAGCTTTGACACGCAACGAAACCTTGCAACAGATTTCTCAGGCAGCCTTAAGAGTATCTGAGGTTAGATCTCTAGGAAAGGATTGTGATTGTGTACTTCTTTGCCTTTTGGAGACTTTTCTCTTCTTCTCTTTTTGTTGCTCCATCTTTGGTCGAAACCCTAATTTGTTCCGGCTGCGTTGCTTTTGACCTTTTCTTAGATATTATACACATCGAATGCTCTAGTCTTTTTTTTTTTTTTACTGGATATTAATATTAATAAAATCTCGATATCTTTCTCTATGCATCAAAATATCTTGTTATCCTCCTATTATTAATTCCAAAATACACTTCGTAAAATAACTTTTTATTTATAAGATTTACCTAACTAGATCTTGCCATTTGAATAAACATTATAACTTGAAGTCATTATTTGTAATATCCAAAAAAATATATTTAAAATAATTTTAAAAGAAATTAGTATCCACTTATCAATATTAACATTTTTTAAGTAAAAAAAAATATATTAATTGAAGTATATTTGATGTTTTATCCTTTAAGTTATACTTATTAAAAAATTATTTACAAAATTAATTCATAAAAAATTGCAGAAAAAAATAATAAATAAAATATGGGAAATCGATATAATATATCTAATAAAATTTAGCAAAAAAACTTTTACAAACGAAAAATTTTGTATTTATGTGAAAAATATAATCATTAACAAAATACCTTAAATATTATATCTAAATTATTTTAAAATTAAAGCATCCTACAATTAAGGTAAGATAATGAATCTAATATTTGATAATAATACTGTTGATATGAAACAATTAAAATCATTAATGGCTATTAATATGCTTCCAGTTCTAACGAGGTGATTCGAAAAATTTAAGATCTCATCTCTTGTACGACCACACTCCTTAAAACAGAGAATATTACAAGCATGTTCTCATGTACAAGATCTTCTAAACTTCCTCCCGAAGATTAATTTCTCTGATAACTCACACAATAAAGCATTATAAATCATCAAGCTCGACACAATTATTCTAAAGCACAAACAAACAAACTTTAACAACTCCAATGGCTGCTTCATTTGCCTAACTAAGAGATGTTATAACTATGAAAAGAAACTAATCGCTAGCCATGCCAAAACCATGTTACATAAACTCACCTCTTTTTCTTCTATCATATTCTTTACAGTCCTCTTCCTTTTCGCCATCCCAGTTGATGGGTTCTTTTACTGCCGGAAACAGGGAGAGGTAACTGTTATTATTATTTTTTTTATTTTTTTTATTATTATTATTATCTTGTATATATTCCAATCATCCAATATGTTCAGATCACAAGGAGGTTGCATCAAACCTTGATGCCACATCGCCGCATGGCTATCAAAAGGAATCGAAGCCATCTTAACTTTCATATCATGAGGCGTGTAATCAAGGCTAAAGAACTCTTTGACCTTAAACAACTATCCTTCATTCCACTTCCATCAAATTTTGGAAAATCTATTTTGGATGTGGATGAGATCGATTACCGTGATTAGCATCCATTCCTGTATTCATTATTCCTGGCGTCGTTGATACTACGAGAGAGTTACAATCTAAGATCTGATTTGGATCTCTCGACGAAGCATTATTTAACTTTGATATAGCAAATATGGATTAAGCGCATGTGGTCAAAGAAAAGATCAAAGGTTAAGAGGCGCGTGAAGAAAGAATAAAAGTTAAAGCTGGCAAGTGCAGGTGGCAATTTGCGGGTTTGTCAACGTAACAGAAGAGGAATAATTAGTTAACACTGTTTGTTAACAGTCTATAAGAGCGTTTGTTAGCTTACGTTTCCATTTTATGCAATTGGAGAACTTGTAACTTTTCTAGAACTTTCTAGAGTTTATCCTTTCATCATCGTTTTGCTCGAGTATCTCTCGCGAAGCTCTTGCAGGTGGGATGATGATGATGCGTTTCTTGTGAACGATGTTTCATTTATTATCTGTTACAAGTTACTAATAAATTCTGTTCATTTCTGTTCTCTTGTTGCGTTACTAATTTACGTTACCAAACTTAAACGCCTCAAACATATCAGCAATGTGTTTATCGAGTTTCTGATTTTGCTCCGCTACAGTTACTTCTAACACATGCGTTCGATTCAGCACCTAATCGATCTTCACACCAAGTGCCTTCTCTATTTCACACACTACCGCACTTGTTTCACGTGTCATCGTGTCCTCCAACAAAGCTTGAGATCTTGTTTCTGTCATCTTCTTTATGAATTGTTTGGCTTTGATACCTTTAATAACAAAAACTATATTGATCAATATGAATCAACACAAACAGAGTACACAACTTGTCACAAAGTTCATAAAATGTGGTAACAACTTCTCACCTACAAGAAACTTCAAGGCAAAGCTCCGACTAAACAATGAGGAAGAAGAAGGAGAGAGTTTACAAATCAGATATTTTGCATAATGAGGATAAGAGCTAAACATTTACTTTTATACTCGCTAAAGAAATAAAAAGATAACAAACTTTCACTGTTCACTCTAACTGCATCTTCCTCGCACATGTCTGTGACTTTGACTTGCGTCCGCACGTGCCGCGTCCTTTTAGCTATATCAACTCTATGGAAGATGAAAGTGGAAAAAATCAAATAAGAATTATTTAATATATGGTTTGTTCGTGTATTTTGGTTTTTCTAATATTTTTTGTTTTTTTCATGTAATTTGGTTTCTCTAATATTTATGGTCTTTTGTGTAATTTGGTATTTTTTCAAACCCTAACTGGACACTGAACTGGATAGATCGTCGGTATGACAACCCTTCCCGTGGATCCCACTAGTCCCCTTTCCCGCTAGCTGTCCTAACGGACCGTCCGTAGACCCTGCTAGTCTTCCGCTAGCCATCCCAACGGACCTCAAGCTAGCCCTGTAGGGCATCGATCTTAACCCATCACCGTGGAATAGAACTATTCATCCAAATCCACCAGTAGGTTATTGGTGCGCCAGGCGTTACTCGAACCCTGGTCTCCACCCTTTAACAACATTTCCACAGGACAAGCTGTCACCAATTGATCTGTGGATTTGGATATCCACAGAGATAGGTTAGGATCGATGCCCTGCAGGGCCAGCTTGGAATCCGTTGGGACGGCTAGCGGGAGGCTAGCAGGGTCCACGGACGGTCCGTTGGGGCAGCTAGCGGGGGGCTAGTGGGGTCCGCGGGATGAGTTGTCATATAAAAATCGATTTTTATGTGACAACCCGTCCCGTGGACCTCACTAGCCTCCCGCTAGCAGCCCCAACGGACCGTCCGTGGACCCTGTTAGCCCCTCGCTAGCCGTCCCAACGGATTCCAAGTTGGCCCTGCAGGGCATCGATCCTAACCCATCACCGTGGAATAGAACTGTTCATCCAAATCCACCAGTAGGTTATTGGTGCGCCAGGCGTTCCTCGAACCTTGGTCCTCACCCTTTAACAACCTTCCCACAGTACAAGCTGTCACCAATTGATAGGGTGGGGACCAGGGTTCGAGGAACGCATGGCACACAAATAACCTACTGTAGATTTGGATGTTCACGGTAAAGGATTAGGATCGATGTCCTATAGGGTCAGCTTCGGGCCTATAGGAGCAAGCTAGCGGGGGGCTAGTAGGGTCCAGGAACGGGTTGTCACAGTCGGATCATTGGATTATTGGGTCAACCAGAGTCAATCCTAAATCAACTTCGGGTCAATATATCAATAACATATATTAATTATATATATATATACTACCTATATAGCTTATAAAAATCATCGTATTATATTTTTGTTAATATATATGTAATAAAGCCTTCCTCCCAAAAGTTATTAATTATTTGTTCGATCGTTAAATGCAATAGCATAAAACTAGTAAATATCTTAAAAATGTGAATTATCTAGTTATATATAATTGACAGCATACTACATTTGTCTATCTCGTATGAAAACATAGAGATATGTATATTACTTTAAGAGAATATAAAGTTAGTTTAATATAGATGTTTGGTTCTCTCTCTTTCTAACTAACGCTCGTATCTCACGCCACTTTTCTAATATTTCGTCTTTTTTTTCACTTCAACTCAAACCCAATTTTTTTTTTTATCAATCCTTTACCAAAAAAAATAGATCTCCAAAAATTAAGTGATAAAAAGGATCGACAAATGAATTCGGACGGTTGAGAGTCAAACCCAACGAATCGGTTTTTAGTGATGGGTTGTTGGTTTTTACAGGTTTATATATTTTAGTTTTCACGGTTTTCTAACTCTTCGGTTTTATAGCTAAAACTGAACTAGAATATTGAGCGGATCATAGGTTAACCGGTTCGACTGGCCGATCCAGTCCGGATCACAAAACATGAGTACAATACAATGTAGACTAACTAATTATGATTAATATTAAAAACTTAAAATTAATATAATCTTACTATATATGCAAAAAAAAAATTCTTCCGCGATGGACAATACTTTTCCACGTTCGAACATAAGTATTACTCATTTTTATGTCATAATTCTCATAAAAGTACATATATTAGCTTGCAAAACTCACAATCACATAATAGCGTGGATTAGTATTGATATTTAATTTTAATAAAAGCAATCTTCGTGGATTGGTTCATCAAAATATTTATTGTGAGTTAGTAATTTTTACAAATGCAATCTTTAGTAATATTTTATGTATATTTCTACTTCTATCATAAAAATAGTTAAATTGAATTATATATCAATAGATATTTCCTCTTGCTAGTTATTTTTTCTCAGTTTTTTTTTCCTTTCATTGTATCAAAATTCATTATATTACCAATTCATTTATTTACTTTTTTTTTCTTTCTACTATTTTATCCAAACTCATAACACAAATATATGATTTACTGTAATTGACTATACTAAAATTTATAGGTTGCATATATCATATATATTAGCGCGGGTATGATCCTAATAGTTTAAATAATTTAGATACTTTTTAACTTGATAAAACAATTGCGGAGCATGTTATGAATTGGGTTAGAGTTTACATAAATATGATTATATATTTTTACGGGCTGATTTACTAAAATACACAAAATATTATAGTCTGATATCAAATGAGTTAATAAAAGATGTTACGCCAATCTTAACTGGTACAACACACAAAATATAATCCATTTAGATTTATATAATCTAAATATTAATCAAAACATATTAAAAAATACAACATATATTTTTCTTAATAATTATTTTTTTTAAAAGTGTTTTTGCGGTGTACATCGGATTAAAATTTAGTTGTATATTTGATATTTATAAATCATAACTAAGTGATTTTGGAAATTGGTGTTACTCAATGAGAATTAAATCCTTCATTATTTTGTGTCATCCAATTATCCAAAGACTTTGGAAATATTTGTGTATTAATTAATTTGAAATGTCTAATTGCAGTAAAATTTAATACAATTCAAAAAGGCATGAGCACAACCCCTAATTTGCTACTCCCTCTGTTTCATATTAACTGTCATTTTAGACTAAAAATGTTGTTTCAAAATAAATGTCAATTTGTATTTTCAATGTAGATGTTTGGTAAATTTTCGAATTTTATCTCTAATAATTTAACGTATTGACCAATAGAAAAATTGTATAATATATTAATAAGGGGTAAAATAGAAAATTTAATGATTATGTGTGAGAGAAATTCTTAAACGGCAATTAATATGAAACAGAGGGAGTTCTATTCTTCTTTTCAATTCAATTAATTTCCTTTGCTTTTAAATTTCCTTTGCTTTTAAATTATCTACACCATTCACTTGTGAATTAGTAAACCAAAGTCATTTGACTTCCAACGTGATCTGGGAAAGCACAGAGCAAATTCATATGCCTGTTCGAATCTTCTACAGCTCATTTCACTGGAACACAAAATAAAATATAACCCATCGTTTGAATCGTGAATGATACGTAAATAAACTCACCAGCATGACTCATCATGCATGCTGCGAAACCTTTTAGTTTCAAAACGATTCTCAAACTTTCATTAAACCAACCAAAAGGTGCAAGATAATCTCTTACTAAAAGAGTAGGCTCAGGGGAGTCCATCTTATTAAAAGAGTAGGCTTGAAAACTTTAATCTTAGGGATTGAAGCGATTATTCAGTTAAGCTATCAAAATACTCAGTTCTGTAATTTATTACTTCTTCATCTCAAGTGAAGCATGATCAACACTAGTTCGTTATGAAAACAGTGGACCCTAAGACTCTAAATTTTATTGAGTCGGGGCAGGTATTCACATGTGACATGGCCATCGACCATATTAGGATCCTTTAAACTTCAAGCAAGATCATATATATATTTGCCTTGCGCAGTTCATGTTTTATAATCTTACACTTTTAAATAACAAAGTACTGGTAACGAAACGGGATAAAAACAAAGTAAGGAATTAGAAAAAATATAAGAAAAAAATCATAAACTTGCATACATAAAGTGTTATTCTAAAAGGAAGAAAAAAAACCCAAGAAATTTTTAAAAAGTCATTTGACTCTCAACGTGATTCGGGGAAGCATCGTACAGATACATCCGGACGTCTCTATCTCCATTAATTTGGATTTCCTTACAGCTGTTTTTCACCGGATCATAAAATAAAATGATCTTATCATAAGTTGATACGTAAATAAACTCACCAGCATGAGTGCAACCTTTTACTTTCAAATAATGCAAACTATCACCGAAGGGCAGAAAAGATGCAATAAAGCCTTTGTTCGACCACTTGCGTTTCTCTACATCTTTGATCTCTGTTCTAACAAAAGCTAAACTCCCCTCATAAGCTATGAGAGGACACTTATGAACATCCACATCCGATGGTAATTGAATCATACCAAACTTTTCAGATCTGACATCAAAGCTCATTATAACCCAAACACTGGTACGATAAACATAGGCTATATAATATACAACCCCCTTGATGCATCTCCCATAAGTATGACAGTCAGAACGATGCATATATTCAGTTTTGACTGTTTTCCATAATTTTTTAGCAGATCCCAATGTTAACACACGACACACATCAGAACTTCTTCTATAAGGCATGCACATTACTTTGTGTTTACCTCCAACCGGATCGTATCCTAAAAAAACTGTTAGATTCTTCCAGTTCATTCTAGGTTTGGGTAAAGGTAAGATCTCTCTCGTGCTAGGGTTACAAACTATCGGGGTTGCTGATTCTTGAAAGCAGAACAAGCCTTGGACAGATTCCGTAGGGGGTAAGTCATAATTTAATGGGAATTTGAAATGATAAAGATCAATAGGCTCAGGACGAGAGTAATAAAACCTTTTAGAATTCCGAAGTGAATGTTGATGTTGCGGAATCGAGGAAACAAACAACTTGTCTTGTTCAATGTAGCAAACCAAAACACACGGCCGTGGGTACCGAGTTTCGAACAACTTGATGAAATATGGATCGGTGGTGATTGATAACCAAAGCTTTGACACGCAACGAATCCTCGCAATAGATTTCTCAGGCAGCCTTAAAAGTATCTCTGAGATTAGATCTGTAGGAAAGGACGAAGTTAATTTGGAGACATTTCTCTTCTTTTCTTTTTGTTGCTTCATCTTTGGTCAAAACCCTAATTCTTTCCGGCTGCGTTGCTTTTTTCTGTATATACTAGGTGCTTCCCCACGGTTGCGTGGGTTGTGGTGTAGTTGGCACTTTCTTGTTTTTTTTTTGTCTTTTTCGTTTTCTCTTTTGTATTATTTCGTTTTAATTAGACATATACGGGCTTCGCAGTCACTAGTATTTATACACTATATGTTTATACCATTTCGTTTAGATGTGTACAATTGTGGCGTTTATTTTTTATGAATTATGAGGATGTTGTTTCTTGCTTTTGAGGATCCAATCTCATCATTGACTGATATTGTTCCCAATACATTTATTGTATTTTAGATTTTCTAATTAACTGCTTATGTAAACCCTTCATATGTTGATGTTGCAATAATAAGTTATTTTTTAAAAATAATTATCTTCCGTGTAAGTGATTATGTTTGTATGCCCATGTTTTGGTCTAATATCAATAAGATCGTTTCTGTTTTTCTTTAGTTGGCTTTGAAACCAATTTTGAGTTAAGCAAATAATGGGTCGAATTATGGTGTTAATAAGTAATATGAATTCTTATGTATATATATTGTATATATGTGACTATAAGTTTAGCTAACTAAAAAGTTCTGTAATATTTAAATATAATCTTGAACATATATATATATATATATTTTTTATTTGTGGGAGGAATGTATGGAATTATTGGATAGAAGTTATTTTGAGTTAAATGACCTTTTATGCCTTTAAAGTGAGTTAAATATTTAATAAATTTTTATATGTGTCTTGACCTTTTTAAAAAGGAATACCAAGTGTTTCCTTCCAAATTTGAAGTGACATAGTATTTTAGTTTTCTTATATGATTTTATGAACTTCAATGTAAAGGTTTTTCAAAGTAATAAGTACACTCACACTGATTGAATTATAAAATTTGGAGAAATGTTTATTTCGATTAATCATCTGCTCTTTTAAATATATTAAATAAGTATGTTGTTGTTCCTACAAATAGGACAACATATATTATAGTTTAACCATGGAGTTAAGCAATGGAAATGGAACTTGTGATCGCAAGACAAAATGCTTATATATATTATGTTACACATTGATCGTTTAAAAATGAATAGGAACATCTAATTCTCAAATAAAGTTGATTTTTTTTGTTAAAACCAACATATGTGAATTTAAATTTAACTATGCAAATTTAAAAAATACATATGAATAGATTAGAAAGGCAAGAAATATAAAAGAAATATTTTATTTTTATATAAATAAAATAAAAATTGAAAACAATGTTAAATATATATAATACTTTCTAAATTAAAATATAGTTACAAACTCTTACAAGTTACAACACATATGAGATATAACAACATTTGATATTGGTGGAAGAGGAAGAGAGAATGATTACTATAAGATGGTAATCCAAATTAGATAATGGAGATGAATCTTTAAAAAATAGAACAATGTAAAATATATATATTTAATACTTTCTAAATTAAAATATAGAATCAAACTCTTACAACACATATGAGATATAACAACATTTGATATTGGTGGGGGAGGAGGAGAGAATGATTACTTATAAGATAATAATCCAAATTAGATAATGGAGATGAATCTTTTAAAATAAGAACAATGTAAAATATATATCATGTAGTCTCTAAAATTAAAATTTAGCATTAAAAATTTACAATGATATTTCATTTGTTTTTTACAACCCATACAACAAAAATAAGAAATGAAAAATAAAATAAAAAACGAAAAATGATTTGAGATATTGTAGAAGAGAACGAGAGAATGTGAAAATGAGATAGTAAAAGAATGTCAATATGAGAGAATGAGAGATTGAGAGAATGCTTATTTATATGATAAGAAATGATGGAAGTTACATTTAGAATTATGGAGTTACAATAGTAATTTATTGTGTTTGAATAAAATTGAGTGGTAGAATATGATTAATGCATAATTTATTTTATTTTCAGTTATAATTTTATTTTAATGTGTGAGTTAAATGTATTGTGTTTATCGGGTCTTAAATATTGTTTAAAGCAATTAGAAATCAAATAAAAAATAAAAAAATTAGAAAACATTAAATGAAAATCAACCAATAAGGAGAGACCAAAACCTTACTTTTATATATATGATATATTGCTTTAAACTTTGAAATGAGAAATATATTATTAACAATAATTTTACATGAGAAATATATTAATTTAGCCAACCAAAATATGAATATAAATTTAGCCAACCAAAATAATTAAAAAATATTAAAATTTAACCAAAAATATTTTCTCTTGAAAGATAAATAAGTTAGTAGGAGGAATGAATTAATGTACAATTATTGGATAGGAGTTACATTTGATTTAAATGGAGTTACATGCCTTTAATTATAAATAAATATTTTAATTTTTTATAACCTAAAATAAAAGGAATACCAAGTGGCCGAATCAAAATTTACATGATTTGGTTGTTTGTTGATATAAACTCAACACTTACACATAATATTTTAAAATATAAAAATATTACTTTTGAAGTGACAAACTAAATTAGTTTTCTTATAAAATTATATGAATTCTTCAATCTCAATAATTTTTAAAACCCCAAGGATAACTTATATTTTTTTAGTTTTTTTTTTACACTCATCAATTTAATTTATAGTGCTAGATTTCATACTAATGGTTTCATCTTTAAAGAATTTAGTTAAATGGTATTTTTTTAAATTATATTTTATTTTTATATTTAAGTTCCAGTTGAATATGATTTCTTTTTTGGATCATTTTTTATTTTGATTAAACACACAAAAACCAATTGTTTAATTATGTTCTTTTTGTTTTCAAAAACCTCAAATCATAAAATATATATATATATATATATATATATTATATTGATCTTTGCAGATTTATCAATTGGATCACAAAACAAAATAGTCTTTATAAATGGATAATTATATTGATCTTTAAATATTATATTGATCTTTATAAATTATTAAAAATGATACATGAATATGTAAGATAGCCAGAGACATAATAGATAATTAGATATGGATCATTTCAACTTCATGATCTTATTGTGTGGTGAATATTGTAAGAAAGTATGAAAATAATGACTTATAAGATGTTAATATAAAATAGAAAATAGAGATAAACCTTTTAAAAGATTAAAAATATATATATAAGATATACATATCATACAAACTCTAAAACTAAGCTTTTACAATGATACAACAACAATAACAAAAAAAATACAAAACAAAACAAAACAAAAAAAAGAGATTTGAGAGTAGTGGAAGAAGATGAGAGAATGAAAGAGTGATAGACTAAGAGAATAAGATAATGAGTATTTATAGGAAGGGAAATGATGAAAATTTACATTTAGAAAAATGAGAGTTACAATTCTAATTTATTGTTTTGTTTTAATACAATTGATTAATACAACTTAGTGGAGAAATAAAGTTAATACATAATTTATAGAGGGAATTCATATGATTTCAGTTTTATATTATGTGAGTTAAATGTGAAAATTAATTGTTTTTAAATTTGTGTTTTAATATAAAAATTTTTTTTGTTAAAATTGCATTGCCAAGTGGACCAATAATGAGAGAGTGAAACCTTACTTATATATGATTATATATACACCAAATGCTCTAGGTTATTTTCTTCTTCTTAATATTGATTTTAATATAATTAAAGTCGGATGAATTGGAACTTTGATTTTGGAAGATTTTGTGAGATTAGGGAATTTTAGATTTTGAGAGATCTATAAAAAGAGTTTTTAGGATATTTGGTGGAATTGTTAGATATTTTATTTTAAGAAAGGAAACAAAAATTCTGATTTGGTGAGATTCAAAGAGATTATTGGTGATTTTAAAAGATTTTTTTAGAAAAAAAAAATAAAGAAAGAAAAAATGGATTTCAAGATATGAACAATTCAATATGATGCAATTACCATCCGAGAATATTACTAAGGATGTGTTCATGACTTATGAGGGGAGGTTAGCTTGTGTTGATCAAACTCGATGATTAGTCTCACGTTCAGCTCAAGAAAAAGGATATGGTCAAGAAGCTAGAACGTGAAATGATGGAGAACGATGTGAAGATGGACAGTCAAAAGGACAACAATGTTTTGAATTTATGCAGGAGTTATAGAAGAGATGTACTGTACTCTTCATGAAATCATGTTAAAAAGAGAGGAAAGATGATGGAGTGATGAATATCGAAGTAGGATTAGCTATTTGTTGAAGCTGGACGATGTACAAGGAGCAGAGAAGTTATATGAAGCTGGACGATGTATGCTCATATTCGAAGCTGGATATGAGCATACCGAGTTTGCTGATTTCTTGGTTTTGTGGGGAAGGGAATGAATCCAAGGTTGAGGATCGGAATTGGTTGATTCGGTAAGAAAGAAGAAAATTGGGATGCTTTTATTGACGCTAAAAGTATGGTCGTTTTTTTGGGGATGACTGGTGGCCTTCTAGCAATTGTGGGTGCCATTGTTGGTTGCGATGTGTGGCTCCTTTAAGAGTACCCTGTTTTATGTGTGGTATTTTGTGTGTATCTCGTTCTAAACCACCCCCATTATGTTTGGTTCGCTTTGCTATTATACAGTCACTAGATGAAGTCCCACGGCTGTTACACTTGTTTTTCTCATTTGATTTCTGTGGAGACTTTATTACATTTATTATGTTTGTTTACATCCTTTATATATATTCATGTTGGTTGCATATATCAAAGAATAAAGGATGTAATGTTGCTCAGCGATCGTAGAGACCAAAACCCTGTATCAGTTATATTCTTATGAACTCTCTTCACAGATTAGAAAAAGACAAAAAATGTATGTCCATTTTAATTTTTAATAGACTAGACGTCTTTGAAATTGAACAACTCAATCGTTGCGCTAGATTTTGTATTGTAATTTAATACAATATAGGCAAAGTAGAACAAAAAATTCACATATCTTTTTTGTTTTGGGTATAATGACTAAAAAAAGGTATCTGATTAAAGACACTAAAGGCTCTCCTTTTTGGATCTTATGCATCATCCAGTTTGTTTAAAGACTGTTTTTGTATTATACTGAGTAAACAACATATTGATCTTTATTTACATGTAACTAGGGATTCTGTAAAATGAGATACAAATGCAGAACATGCGTAAAATAACACGAAAAAAATAACATGTGAAGCAACTAATTAATGATTACTTTGATGATTACGTACCCAGAGTTATTATGTTCTTGCACATGAGCAAAGAGCTCATGTAATGTTTGAATTTGTGGCGAAGTGATCATAGGGTTGGGTATATTGCATCTAAAATTTTGATGGCTTTTGTGTCGTGTTGATCACTAAGGTATATGCGTAATCTTGGAGCAGTTCATGTTTTTTTATAACTTCTTTCAACTTTTATATTACAAAGAACTTATATTACATAGTAGGCGATTCTATTCTAAATTATCGGAACTTGGCATGCAGTTAAAGAGCTGAGCAAACTGAATCAAACCAAGGTTGTCTTTGAATTGTTCACGGCACATTCCTTTGAATTGAGCAACCTCAAGTGGTTCAAGGGATCTCTCACCCATGGCACTTAATTTCCTTTGTTATAATTTTTGACATTCAAGGATCTCGGATATCACCTTTGAGGAATGGAGGTTAGAGTATATACAACCGTGCCTGGAAATCACATGGCCAAGCACATAGCTGATAGTGCCACCACGGATCATCGTTATAGCAAGAAACGGGGGAGAATCATAATAAGTAAGGAATGAAAGAATTATAAGAAGAAAAAAAAACATAAAGTTGCATAAATTAAATGCCATTGTTCAAATGAAAAACATAACAAACAAAAAAAATCAAACTATTACAAAGAGATGATACTCTCAAAGGTGATTCGGGAAAGAATGGAGCACATATCCGTTTCCAACTCCATTACCGGATTCTTCATCTGCGATTCCTTTGAATTGGAATCTTCTAAAACTTTCTCTCACTGGATCACAAAATAAAATGTAATCTGATTTGTGAAACGTGGGTGGAACGTAAATAAGCTCACCAGCATGAGTAAAACCTTTTAGTTTTAGTTCCACACCCTTTTTATGGTAACTAAAAGGTACAAGAAACTCTTTACTTGACCACTTCTGTTTCCCTGCATCCTCCAAAATCCACAATTTGCTCTTCCAGTCGATTCCGTTATCATCAACAACAGCTAACCTCCCCTCGTAACTTATCAGCATGTCCCTATAAATATCCGTTGGTAAATCTATCATACAAAATCTTTCGAATCTGACATCAAAGCTTATTATAACCCAAACACCCTTATGATATATATCCGCTATGTAATATATAACCCCCTTGATGCATCGTCCAAAAGTATTGTAGTCCGAATAATGATTATGGTTGGTTTTGACCGTTCTCCATGATTCTTGAGCTGATCCCAATGTTAACACCCGACACATTTCAGAACTTATTGAATTAGGTATGCACATTACTTTGTGTTTACCTTCGACTGGATCATATCCTAAGAACATTGTTATATTAGACCAGTTCTCATCGGGTTTTGGAAAGGTTAGTAACTGTCTCTTGCTAGGGTTCCAAATTACAGGACTTGCTGATACTTGAAAACAGATCAAGCCATGTACAGATTCCGTAGGGGGGAAGTAACAAGGTCCTTGTGGGAATTTCATATTATAACGATAAATAGGCTGAGAACAAGAGTAAGAAGACTCTTTGGAATTCTGATTATCTTGAGGAATTGAGGAAACAAATAGCTTGCCATTTGCTATGAAGCAGACAAGAAGACTCGGCCGCAGTGTTGAGAAGCGAGTTTCGTAGGAGTTGATGAAATATGAATCGGTGGTGATTGATGACCAAAGCTTTGACACGCAACGGAATCTCAAAACAGATCTCGCAGGCAGCCTTAAGAGTATTTCTAAGTTTAGATCAGCAGGAAAGGGCAACGTCGGTTTCAATTGCCTTCTTCTTTTTCGGTAGCCGCCTTTTCTCCTCTTCTCTTTTGGTTGCTCCATTTTTTTATGTGTCGAAACCCTAATTTGTTAGGCTGTGTTCCGATCCTTAGACCATTTCTTGTCATTATATATTCTGCTAATTCTTTCGGCAGCACTTACTATTTATTTTAAAAGAGATTAGTGAAAAAAGTCAAAAAAAACTTTCCAAATACTTTAAGAAAAAATATTGGATCCAAACATCTTTCATTCACCTTTTCTTTAATAGCCAGTCAAAATCTACCATGTAATATTATATTTAAAATAAAACTAATTAAGAAAACAAAATCTATAGACTTTTCATTAATGAGTTTAAATATTGGTTTGAATTTCTAATAAAAGTTTGAGTTTAATTTTTACAATTAAACAAAAATATATACTTCAGTTTGGATATTTTAAAAAGTAATTAGGGTTTAGATTTTACAATTAAAAGAAATTATATGTTTATTTAGGTTTACAAAAGAGTTGTTAGAGTTTAGATTTTATAATTAAGAAAAATAATATTTTGGTTGGATTTATAATAGAATGGTTAGGGTTTAGATTAAATAATCTCTACTATTAAAAGAAAAGTCATTTATAAATTAAACTAACATTAGTTTTGTAAAGAATTACATCCAAATGTCACTGGAGTTATGACAAAAAAAAAATTAAATCGTGTGCATTTAATGTTTAAATGGAGAGAATATCGGCATATATCTATTTTACTTTTCAGAAACCGTAACCAATTTAATATTTTCTAAATTTTATTATTTCAAAAATTTTAGGAAACAATAACAAACTATTTAATTCCCAAAACCGAATATAGATAACACAATATCCCCTAGAAATATAATACTATACACATCCGATTACTTCATATATTTTTTTTTGTTCTGAATTTTGATGTTTGTTTTCTCTTTTTTTTTCTTAATCCATATAGTCCTAAATTTCTTCTGATTTGTTTAAGTCCAATATAAAACTAAAAAATGCTATGTGTGTTTCTTCTTTTTACAACCAGCTCTGTTTTGAGTTTTAGTTAAAGTTTCATTATACCAAATATATGGAAGTTGATTTCTTTTAATAATTTATCTTTACATGGAAATATAATTTTGAAAAGCTAAATTAGATTTGTTTGTGTAACGTCTGTGCCCTGAAAAATATGAAATATGGAAGTTTATATCGAGAATTGGAGTGAAGTCGGTTTAATTTGCGGTTGGTTTACTAAGCTGGTCGATTTATTAATTAAATCAAAGGATGGTTTAATTAATTCTGGTTTAAATAAATCTTGGTTTAATCTAATTAAATCATGGTTTATTATAATTAAACCAAAAACCCATTTTGTTAATAAGAGGAAGCTTCCTTCCTGTTATTGTCGTGAATGACTGAAAGAAAACAAAGAGAAGAAGTGCTCATTCACGTGTGAGAAAAAGAGCAGGTAGAGTAAACTACATTTTTGGTGTTCAAAGCAAAAGAAACAGAATCGTCAGGGTTTGTGAGAAGGAAGATCCGACTGCTCAAATCGTTTCGAAAGGTATTGATTTTTGGTAGGGTTGTAGCTAAGAGATTTTAGTACACTCTCCTTTTTACAGAAGTGGATTTGATATAATATTCTAGGAGATATCGGCAGTTTCGTGGGGCGTTTCTTCTCAGTCGAGAATTGAGACCAGCGGGTGTTTCGGGATCGATTGCGGTTCCATCTGAAATCTGATCGTGCTGAAATTTTGTGGGACGTTTTGTGACGTCTAGGGCTAGCTTTTTACCGTACGGATTTGATAGTTAACTTTTGGTTTTTATTTTAGGGTTTTGATGTGTCTGTATTTTATAGGTTTTAACCATAGTTTTTAGGTTTGTTTTGAGTCTTTTATTAGGTCCAAGTGTGATTTTAGAGTCCTTTTAGTCTTTTGAGAGTCTATACAGGTTCTAGGCTACTTTGGAAGAAAACTGAGTGTTTTGGGGATGAAGACAAGCATCTGAAGTCAATTTGGTGAAGATTGATCGAAATAGCAAGCAGATGGAGAAAACACAGATAAAGCATCCAGGATCGGCTGATCCGCATTCGGGATCGACCAGTCCCGTACCCGACTCAAGTTTTCCTTTTTCGTTTTAAACCGACTTTTAGGGTTTTATTTTGATATTTAAGTAGAAGCTCGGCCTCCAGAGACATAAGCTTTATTTTTCTGAGACTATTTTGTATTGAGAGATGGGGGAGAAGATCTCTAATCCTTCTTGACACTTTAGAGAAGATTTCTAAACCCTATTTTCTAGTCTTTTGCAATTCAATTATGTTTTCTTCATCATTGATTTGCTGTTCTTTTATCTCCATGTCTGAGTAGTTTATCTATTGGGTTTTGGGTTTCAAAGGGGTTTATGATTCTCTAAACTTAGGTTGTTAGATTTGGGATTGATCTTATTGTTCTTCATCTATTGTTGTTCTTAATGCTTAAGCTAGATTGATCACCTAGATTAAGATTTTAGGTTTAATTCATCGGGGAACCAAAAGTGTTGTTGAGTTGCTGGAAAAGAACTTAGGTGAGCAAGGTGGACCTTAGCCAACGGAAGTTGAAGTTGAGGCACCTTATGAACAGATCAAACTTGAACCTTTATTGCTTGCTTGGATTGCTAGGTCCAAACGACGGTTTAGGGTTTAGTGAATTCATTGCATAGATAGTTAACGCTGCGAAAGTAGGTTAGCTTTACAACTGTGATTTGAGTTCTAGAACGGTGTTTAATGCATCCCCATCTTCCACCTTAGTCCGAGAATTATATCTCCATAGATTCCCCGCGCCCAATATTTCCTTTTTGAATTAAAACTGTTTGTTTACTTTTCGTTTTTAGATAGTTACTTGATTCACAAACTTTTCCATTGTCTTAGCTATATTTAATCTACATAATTTCATAGTGTAATTGTTTGGTCTCTGTGGATTCGATCCTGAAGTGTTACAACGATACCACTAGATCGTGGTGGAGTATACATTAGGTTATTAATTGACCTTTGATCTATTTGGCGCCGTTGCCGGGGACCAAAACGATTGCCTTTGAGATTCTAGATTTAGATTTAGTCTAAGATTTATTTTATTTTTATTTACTGATTAGTTCTTGCGTTTTTTCCTCTTGTGTTTTAGGTGCATGCAAACTAGAAGCCACAAACCTACTGATTTGCATAATCTGCGTAACGAAGAGCTAGCACGACTGGAACGAGAGAACCGAAAAGCGAGAGCTGATTCCGATAAGATGGCCGAAAACAATGAAGAGGTTCGCCAACCCAATCCGCCAGCATAAAAACCCACCTTGAGGGACGAAGATGCTCATAACAAGCTATTTGCTAATCGATCTACGATTCAACCACCAGCTCCTGCGAGACAAGATTATGAGATTAAGCATAGCCTGATTAATTTGGTTCAGAACCGCGTCTTCAACGGACTAGCCTCAGAGGGCCCTCTGGACCATATTGAAGCTTTTGAGAGATTGGCTAGTACGACAAGGTCTAATGGAGTTCCATATGATTACCTCATGTTGACTTTGTTCCAATTCTCCTTAGGAGATAAGGCTTTGAGATGGCTAAATCTCTTGGACCGAGGATCACTTACCACTTGGGAGCAATGTAGAGCAGCGTTTTTAAACCACTTCTACACTAAGTCACGATCAGCTATGTTAAGGAGCAAGATCACTACCTTCTCACAAGGTGGTACAAAGTCTTTTTGTGAAGCGTGGGAGAGATTCAAGGAGTATCTGAGGGATTGTCCTCATCATGGCTTTTCACAAGAGAATCTTATGAACATCTTCTATGGAGGAATTGACCAGAAGTACCAGATGGCACTCGATACTGCCAGTAGAGGAGATTTTTCTACTAATACTGCCGATGAAGCAAACCTCTTGATCGAAAACCTTGCAGCGAGTAACAGCAATCATAGTCATGAGTATGATCGTTCTGTGCGTGTTGTTAGCTCCGTGAATACAGATGTTATTAAGAATCGCACTGCTAAGGTAGACCTTCTTTTGAAGAGAGATCAACAAGCTGTCAACATGTGCGATGGGCATATGGGTGCGTATCAGCAAGTTGGAGTAAATTCAGGTTTTGAGGGGATAGAGGAGTTGAACTATGTAGGAGGACAAGGGAACTATCAAAATCATAGGTTCAATCAAAATTATAGAAATCATCCTAATCTCTCCTACAAAAGCGCCAATTTTGAGAATCCTTAGGATTAGGTGTATCCTCCACATAATCAACAAGGTAACTTCCCACAAGGATTTCAGAACAAGGGTACTGGGTTTAATAGCTCAAATGTCCAAGGATACCACACTCCATCTGCAGCTCCACAAGATAACAAACTCGAATTGATGATGGAAGCACTGCTGGACGGCCATAAGAAAAGTTCTGCTGAGATTAATGTCAAGATTGATAGCATGTACAATGATTTGAATGGGAAATTTGAGAGGTTGAGTTCACGTGTTGATTCCATTGATAAGAGAGTCTCTGCTATTTCTTCTAGCTCTAAGAATAAAGAGTCATGCAATGCTATAACACTCCATGGTGGAATCGAAGATGGGCTGAGTTGTGTTGTGATCAACTAACGTTTGGCTTCCTCAGAGAGAGGATCGATCAGTCCTGAGCCTAGACTGGCCAATCCCGTCCATTCTGATAATTCGAGTCTGATCTAGAGAAGTTGGATCGACCGATCCCCCCTATAGATCGATCGATCCTGTCAATGATGCAGAACATGTCTCAAAAAGTCTCAGATCAACCGCTCCACGTCCAGACCAGCCGATCCTTGCTGCAGGTATGAGATTACCCAGCTCGTTTATCTTTGATGCAGATGCCAAGGAGTCAATTCTTGTGGAACCAAAGCCCTATAGGCCACAAATTCCTTTTCCAAGAAGACATGTGAAGAAACCTCTGGATGAAAAGAAGTATGGTCGGTACAAAGAAGCTATAAGTGAGTTCATCGCTAACATTCCCTTTACAGAGGCAGTAAAGCATATCTCTTTGCTTAAGAAGGTTTACAATGACGTTGTGGTTGAAGAAAAGGATTTGGTGGAGGTTAAGGCGTTTTTGGCTCGAGAGAAGAATATTCATGCTCAGGCTTTGAAAAGACTACCCAAATTAGAAGATCCAGGAAAATTTGTTGTTCCATGCTCCATATTAGGAGTGAACTTTGAGGATTCCCTTTTTGATACTGGATCCAGTGTGAATGTAATGTCTAAGGTTGTTGCAGAGAGGTTGGGGATTGATGATATGAAGACTTCTAAGGTCTCTCTTAAGTTTGCAAATGCTGTCAGCACGACTCCACAAGGCTTCATTAATAATTTAGATGTTCAAGTTGGGAGTTGCTTGGTTGCTACAGATTTTCATGTTGTGGAAATGAGCGAGGGTTCTGAAATGCCTTTGATTCTTGGCAGACCTTTCTTAGCAACAGTGGGAGCAGTTGTTGACTCTCCTAATAAGAGGATAACTTTCTCTAACATTGATGATAAGGTCTTCTACAACGCAATCACTGCAAATGAAGCTATACGACATGGCTCTTGTCTAGTTGTAGAACATGAGAAGAAGGTGGATGTCATGATAATGGGAGAGAATGGTGATAAGAATGAGGTCGACGAAGTCCTGGATGGAGACATTCATTCTTCTAAGAAGAGTTCTAAGAAGGTTAAGAAGAGAGACAAGCCGAAGATAGAGAGAGTAATACCAGATCTTCACATAACCTTGGTACCCCAGAAATATGTTAGAGACACCATTGAGTACAAGGTGAAGTGTAAAGGAATATCTCGGCCTTTCTCTAAAGTTAAAGCCATACTCACTCCAGAGTTTAAAGAGAAAGGCCAAGAAGCAGTGGATGGTATGCTGAAGAAAGTTCAGGAGCTTAAGCTGACGAATTGGAGAGCTTGTTTTGATATGAGTTCTCATCCTCCCATCACTTGACATCTGAAATCACGGTAAAGCTATAGACCTTAAACAAGCGCTTATGGGAGGCAACCCATGGGATTTGTGCTGGCTTACCCTTTTATTTCTATTTGTCTTAGGATTTTGGTTTTTTTTTTAGGATTTATTACGGTGAAATCACGTCTGGTGTTAAGTGTTTTCAGAAACAGGTTCCAAATGCGGAAGATGCAAAATTTCTTTTTTGTTCCAGGAACTTTGGATCGGTTGATCCTCCTTACGGATCGATCGATCCCGGTGGTTTTTTGCGGGTGTCTTTAAAGTTCAATAATGTTGCAGATCAGTTGATCCCACCCTGATACCAATCGGTCCCCACCCTTGCCAACACCACTCCAACACCAGATGCAAGATCACCAGTTTTTGTTTCTTTTCCTTAGTTTTTCTTTTTCTTTTTCATTTTTCTTATTTGCTTTGTGGGATTCATTCTTTTTCTTGGCTTTGCTTTCACACCGGGACGGTGTGAAGAAAGTCCGAGGAAGGGATGTCTCCAAGTTACTAATGTCATTTTCTTTGGTTGTTTCCTTTTGATTTTTCGAGTCTTTGAGTCATTTTCTTATTTTTATTGAGTCAAAAATGTTAGGGAAACTATGACCATTTCTAGGAATCTTTTGCTTTGAACCAACACTCTTATGATTGCTTTAGTACTTTTGATTTTGAATGAAGCTTGGAAAGAACATGAGCAGAATCAACACGCCCCAAAAGACCCTCACTGATGAGAACTAGAAGTTGATCCTGCGTTGTCTCTAGCTTTGAAAGGACTTAACCGGATTTAACTTCTTGCCTTGGGACTTGGTATACATTGAACAAGACTCCTCCCTTAAGCAATACAAGACACGCATCTCCTCACAAAGTATGCTTCCCCTCTCTCTTCCCTTCAATACTCAATAAAAAAAAAACAAAAAAAAACAAAAAAAGAGAAAAGAAGAAGAAGAGGATATAGGTAATAAAGAAGTGAACCGAGAGTTGTGCGTAAACCCTTGCATCCTTCGGAATTCATGGAAACCTGTCTGCAAGAAAAGAGCAAAGGATTGATATAAAAAATACAATGATACCCTAGAAAATTAGGGAGAAATCAATCCTATGGAAGTGAGAAAAGAGGGAGGAAAGGGAGCATATGAAGGAAGTCTTGGGCATTAAAAGGTTGAAGGAGTCAATAAGTTCAGTGATCGATATTCCCTCGGTGAGCCACACATTTTCACTAATCTGATGTAGAGAGACAATGGAATACTGAAGGTTCTTTAAGGTAGTGGAGTTCAGAGTAGGGAGTATTGATCTTAATCATGGGCAGAGTACAAAAAGTAGTTCTTAATTTGATTTGATGAAGAGTGCAAAGATGAGGTTCCCAAGAATATGTGAGTTTCCACTTTCAAACCTTTTCTCTGTTCCTGAGTTTTTGTCTGTTCTTGCTTGAGGACAAGCAAAGATTCAAGTCCGGGGGAATTGATGTGTCTGTATTTTATAGGTTTTAACCATAGTTTTTAGGTTTGTTTTGAGTCTTTTATTAGGTCCAAGTGTGCTTTTAGAGTCATTTTAGTCTTTTGAGAGTCTGTACAGGTTCTAGGCTACTTTGGAAGGAAACTGAGTGTTTTGGGGATGAAGACAAGCATCTGAAGCCAATTTGGTGAAAACTGATCGAAATAGCAAGCAGATGGAGAAAACACAGATAAAGCATCCAGGATCGGCTGATCCGCATTCGGGATCGACCAGTCCCGTACCCGACTCAAGTTTTCCTTTTTCGTTTTAAACCGACTTTTAGGATTTTATTTTGATATTTAAGTAAAGGCTCGGCCTCCAGAGACATAAGCTTTATTTTTCTGAGACTATTTTGTATTGAGAGCTGGGGGAGAAGATCTCTAATCCTTCTTGACACTTTGGAGAAGATTTCTAAACCCTATTTTCTATTCTTTTGCAATTCAATTATGTTTTCTTCATCATTGATTTGCTGTTCTTTTATCTCCATGTCTGAGTAGTTTATCTATTGGGTTTCGGGTTTCAAAGGTGTTTATGATTCTCTAAACTTAGGTTGTTAGATTTGGGATTGATATTATTGTTCTTCATCTATTGTTGTTCTTAATGCTTAAGCTAGATTGATCACCTAGATTAAGATTTTAGGTTTAATTCATCGGGGCACCAAAAGTGTTGTTGAGTTGCTGGAAAAGAACTTAGGTGAGCAAGGTGGACCTTAGCCACCGGAAGTTGAAGTTGAGGCACCTTGTGAACAGATCAAACTTGAAACTTTATTGCTTGCTTGGTTTTCTAGGTCCAAACGACGGTTTAGGGTTTAGTGAATTCATTGCATAGATAGTTAACGCTGCGAAATTAGGTTAGCTTTACAACTGTGATTTGAGTTCTAGAACGATGTTTAATGCATCCCCATCTTCCACCTTAGTCCGAGAATTATATCTCCATAGATTCCATGCGCCCAATATTTCCTTTTTGAATTAAAATTGTTTGTTTACTTTCCGTTTTTAGATAGTTACTTGATTCACAAACTTTTCCATTGTCTTAGCTATATTTAATCTACATAATTTCATAGTGTAATTGTTTGGTCTCTGTGGATTCGATCCTGAAGTGTTACAACGATACCACTAGATCATGGTGGAGTATACATTAGGTTATTAATTGACCTTTGATCAGGTTTCGTCTTTGAGACTATTCTTTTTTTATGTTTATGTCCAGTTTTGCTATAAGCCGTTTTTGGTTGTGTGGCTTGTTGTAGGGCGTTGCTGGGCTGTTTCATACGTTAGGAGAGTCTCAAATGGTTGTATTCGTTGTTATAATCAGTTTGATAAGGTGAGTGCGTGACCATGAGCTTATCTGAGCGATTGGGTTGTATGACTTGTTTTGTGTGATGATATGTAGGTGTGGTGAATGTGATATTGGGTGACATGTTCAATGACTGGTTTGTTATGTTTTATTTGTGGTTGTATTCTTGATTTGCTTGTGTATATAGCTTGTAGATGGGAGGATCACCTCACTGGGTATTTCTGGTAATACTCACGCATCTCATTGTTTTTGTGGTGCAGGTAATGTGTAGCGTGGAATCATGGAGATGAGGAGGAGGATGATCCAGGGTCTCGGTTATTGTGTTATGGTTATGTTATTGATGTTGGAACCTTGTATAGAAGCATGCTAGGTTGATGGTTTATATTAGTTTTAATTGATATGATATTTATATTAAATTAGAGTTGGTTTGGTTGACTTCCGCTGTGCATGTGGATTTGTTGTTGGTTTATTGTTTGGGTTATAATTAAATATTATGGGGTATTTAATTATATTTTTATTATTATTATTTAAAAAAAACGGGTCGGGTTGTTTCAGTTTGGTATCAGAGCTCTTACGGTTCTAGGATGGTTAAGTGGATCGTTTAGAGCGCTGTTAGGAATTTAATTGGTTGAATTATTTTCCTGTTGCTGGATGCATGATGTTGTGAGATGTAAATTGATTATGAGTAGTCAATTTGAGTGAGTATGGAGTCCTAGTATCATCCTCTTCGAGCCTTCAATGAGATTCCACGGTAAGTTATTTTATGTGTTGTTAGTTGTGTAGTGTTGTTAGTTTCTGTACGGGAGGTGCAATTGGCTATTGAAAAGTTGTTGTAAAGTGGTGGATCACGCCGGTATCGGGAAATACCGTTGGCGGTGACTTGTGGGAGTGGATGTTTTGCAAATGGAGTTCGTTTGGATTTTTGACTCGTGTGTCATGTGAAAAGGAATAGCTTGGAAATTCAATAAATGGAAAGTTTCCATAAATAGAAGGTTTCTATAAATGGAAAGTTTCCATAAATGGAAAGTTTCTAAAAATGGAACGCTCTATGGATAGTTAGGACTTGTCTGTTTTTGGAAAGGGGATGTGAAATGCCTGGAGTGGCGGGATTGTGTAGAGGTTGACATGAGGAGTGGTCACAGTTGAGATGATCAGTTCTCAAGGATTTTTGTTTTGATTGGTGGTGTCACGGTGTTAAGAGACTATGAGGGTTCTAAAAATAGGAAGTTTTATGAATAGTTTATGCTTACCTATTTATGGAAAGTGCGGCTTGCAAAGCATTTGATGCGGTAAATCAGAACATGCGAACGTATGATACTTGTTTGTTTTATTACGCTCGTATTGATGATTTGCTGTGGATAATTGCCAAGCGGAAAAGCTATTTATGGAAAGGGTGTGTGTGAACACCAAAATGTTTTGGATGTTTGTAGTGAGGCCTGGGGCTGGCCATGGCGGTGGTGTTATTCTGGGAGAGAGTATGGTGTTGGTAGGACATTGGGATGTTCTATGCTGATCACAAGGGGTGGTCCCGGTTGGTGAAATGCTTATAGACATTATGATCGTTTTCTATAGGGACGGGGGGTCCTGAACAACTCATGAGGAGATGGCGGTTCTCCTGAGGGGACGGGGGTTCCCTAGATACCGATAGCTCGAGGGACTGCGATCCTGAGAGTAGCAGAGGAGATAGGGGTTCTCCTGAGGAGATGGGGGTTCTCCTGGTATCGAGATCTCGAGAGTGACGACCCGAGTGTGAGACGGTATGGCTCGAAGACGGGGGGGTCTGAGAGTGTGATCGGTTTGGCTTAGGTTACGACCTAAGAGCAGATGAGGTGGTGGCAAAAGTGTCAAAGACGTGGGGATAAGCAGGGTAACCGAATGTGGATTTATGAGATTGATGGGTGTTCAATCTCAGGTGTCCGGTTGGGATCGGATGCGGATCTCGGGGTTGATGGGGGTTCAATCTCGGGGTTTCTGTGTGTTGACCGGGAGGGTCAGGTGTATGCTGGTCGGGGGGGCCAGAGTGGTGATGATTGGAAGAGTATGGTTTGGATTGACCAGTGGGGTCAGGACTTTGCTGACCGGTGGGGTCAGGATTGTGTGGACCAGAGGTGTCCTGGTTTCGGTAGACCGGATGGTTTGATGGTGCGAACCGTTGCGACGGTGGTTTGATGAGTTTTGCGGATGAGTGGCAGTGTGTTCAGATTCGAGGACGAATCTTTTGTTAGAGGGGGAGAATTGTAACTTTCGTGCCCTGAAAAATATGAAATATGGAAGTTTATATGGAGAATTGGAGTGAAATCGGTTTAATTTGCGGTTGGTTTACTAAGCTGGTCGATTTATTAATTAAATCAAAGGATGGTTTAATTAATTCTGGTTTAAATAAATCTTGGTTTAATCTAATTAAATCATGGTTTATTATAATTAAACCAAAAACCCTTTTTGTTAATAAGAGGAAGCCTCCTTCCTGTTATTGTCGTGAATGACTGAAAGAAAACAAAGAGAAGAAGTGTTCATTCACGTGTGAGAAGAGGAGAAGGGAGAGTAAACTAGATTTTTGGTGTTCAAAGCAAAAGGAACAGAATTGTCCGGGTTTGGGAGAAGGAATATCCGACTGCTCAAATCGTTTCGAAAGGTATTGATTTTTGGTAGGGTTGTAGCTAAGAGATTTTCGTACACTCTCCTTTTTATAGAAGTGAATTTGAGTTAATATTCTAGGAGATATCGACAGTTTCGTGGGGTGTTTCTTTTCAGTTGCAGATTGAGACCAGCGGGTGTTTCGGGATCGATTGCGGTTCCATCTAAAATCTGATCCTGCTGAAATTTTGTGGGAAGCATTGTGACGTCTAGGGCTAGATTTTAACCGGAGGGATTTGATAGTTAACGGTTGGCTTTTTTTTTTAGGGTTTCGTCTTTGAGACTGTTCTTTTCTGATGTTTCATACGTTAGGAGAGTCTCAACTGGTTGTATTCGTTGTTATAATCAGTTTGATAAGGTGAGTGCGTGACCATGAGCTTATCTGAGCGATTTGGTTGTATGACTTGTTTTGTGTGATGATATGTAGGTGTGGTGAATGTGATATTGGGTGACATGTTCAATGACTGGTTTGTTATGTTTTATTTGTGGTTGTACTCTTGATTTGCTTGTGTGTATAGCTTGTAGATGGGAGGATCGCCTCACTGGGTATTTCTGGTAATACTCACGCATCTCATTGTGTTTGTGGTGCAGGTAATATGTAGCGTGGAATCATGGCGATGAGGAGGAGGATGATCTAGGTCTCGGTTATTGTGTTATTGCTATGTTATTGATGTTGGAACCTTGTATAGAAGCATGCTAGGTTGATGATTTATATTAGTTTTAATTGATATGATATTTATATTAAATTAGAGTTGGTTTGGTTGACTTCCGCTGTGCATGTTGATTTGTTGTTGGTTTATTGTTTGGGTTATAATTAAATATTATAGGGTATTTAATTATATTATTACTATTATTATTAGTTAAAAAAAATGGGTCGGGTTGTTTCAGTTTGTGATACTTTTCAGATGAACTGTTTGTCTTTTCTTTTCAAGGGATTTTCAAGATAAAAAATGTGGTGATGTCTCAAGTACGAGCCACTATAACATCCAATTTTTTCTCTTTTATTATTCTGCTATAAATTCTGGTAATATTAAAAAAGATGTTATACATTATTTAATGTTTTTCTATTATTTATTTATTTTTTTGAAAAACACGAAAATATGTAAACTGTAATATAAATCTTCAAATTATATAAGATTATACCAAATTTTAAGCTGGATTTTTAACGCAAATTATTTGATTTTATGTCCTATAATTATGGTGTTAATTGGTATAAAATACTGTCATATAATTATGGTGTTAATTGTTATAAAATTCTGTCATATAATTATGAGATTTATCAAATAACAAACAAATTTGGTTACCAAGTATTAAAAAAAATGTGATATTTTACATATTTAAAACATATATTACGAGAGGAATAAATTTACTATATTACAGGAAGTATAAATTGCTAAATTTTGTTTCTATTTAAAACATACTAAAATAATTCGTACTTACCCTTACTTACTAGATTGATACTTATTAAATTTTGATATATTTAAAATATATTATATCTTAATTACTTACAATACTTAATTTTAAAAATCATAATCTTGCCGTTTCTATAATTTTGGAAAATTTAAATTAAGTCGGATTAATTTTTTAAAAATTTGGTAATAAACTTTTTAAAAAATCAAGGATATTTTAAAATTAATACTAATATATTCCTTTTTATCATCAATCTCACTTTTAATTGATTTGTACTAATTGATAATAAAAAAAATCTTTGAATATAGACTAATAATTAATATAGAAAGCTGATATTTAGCAAATCCAAATTATTAACTTTCATAATATATAATTTATTATATTCAAAGATTTCTCCACAAGTTTAGCAATACATAAAATAAAAATAAAATGTATTTGGTTCAATAATAAATGTTACCACCATTAGCGGCTATAATAACGAAATCCTTCCTCAAAATTAGTTATCAAAATCTAAAATCTCTGCATAAAAAAATGAGAAACAAAACAATTTCATCATAAATGTTGCGCATCTTTAGCGGCTATCAACTAATAAATTCCTTAAAAATAGTTACCAAAATTGCATAGAAACTAATTTGGAAAATACCACATGATATAAATATTTAAAATAAGGTATAAAATCACAACACTTCCTATATTTAAGTTTTATTCTACGGCATATTCTTTACCTATATTGTACCTAAACATTCAAAATTAAAACATAAATTTCTACCAAATTGAATCAAAAAGACGGATTGAAAATCTTTAATTATAAGATTTTTTACATATACTCTTAATATAATCGGAATTATTATTGACATATTACAAAAAAAATTGTATATTTTCCAGCTAATGAAGATGATGATCATGTTTATTTTTGGTATGGGTTGCAGTATTTTACTTATAAAATAAAATATTAACAAAACACCGTAAAAGAGTGGCCAACTAATTTTTATGGAAAAATACTACTATTATAAAGTTAAAATTTTACGACCTAAAAGGGTTTATTATTTGATTGAATATATTTTTTACCAGTGTATTTTTGAAGTAATTTAATTTACTAGTCAAGGATATATACTTTAAAAAATAATAATTAAATTTTGAGAAAAGTCAAGTTTATTAACGGTATTAAGACGAGAAATAGTATATGTAACTGAAATAGGTAAATTCGAATAATGAAAAAAAAATTTTAATTTATTTTTTTTAAAAAGGGACATAAATTTTAGATAAAAGTATGAAATCATAAAATATAGGAAGATAAATTCAAGTGTCAAGCTTTCACTAATATGGATAAGAATCGATTATGCAACTTGTAATTAACGATTTTGGAACGGGTACTTTGAAAATTTAGGTATTTTTGAAAAATAATTATATAATTTTTGAAAATTATAATTTTTGAATAATATTAACTAACTAAAAAAATATTCAACGGAAAAATTTGGTATCCCAATCTCTTTTGGTCAATATTGTTTAACGAGTAATTCTTTAAAAGAGAACGAACATAAGATAAAAAAAATCTGATGGATACATGATGAGATAGGACGAAAAGGGATGGGTTAGGACGTGAGGGGATGGGACAGGACTGGACATATTTTCTTTTCCAAGTAAAATATGTCTTGGTTTAAATGTTTCAAAATTTACATGAAAAATAACGCACCTATGCTTAGCACCCGAGTTAATATAATTCTTAGTCATTTTACGAATTTAAAATTTGTATGAAATATTTTGCTCCATGCTGTTGCACGGATTACTACCTTGAGATGGGTATTTTGAGAATTTTGGATATTTTTAAAAATATTTTGAGAGTTTTTGAGAATTATAATTGTTACTAACTATATAAATTAAACATACAAATGGAGAATACATGTATTTCATCTAGATTTCTTAGCCAAAATTTATTTATAACATTATAATATTGATAATTATTAAAATAAAATGGTTATGAGACATAAAATTTCTAATGGGATGGATCGGAATGGGACAAGATGAGATGGGACTGGATGAGATTGCTTATTATAGATGGACTGCAAAAATTTGTATATTCTCTTGCTGATAAAGATGATGATCATGTTTATTTTCGGTACGGGTTGTGGTATTCTTCATATACACCAAAATATTGACAAAACATCGTAAAAGAGTTGCCAACTAATTTTTATTGAAAATCGTAAAAGAGTATTAATTTACTAATTAAGTACATATATTTTTTAAGTACATCATAAAAGAGTTGCCAATACGGTTTATTAATTGACTGAATATATGTTTTATCAGTATTTTTTTTGAAGTAATTTAATTTACTAATTAAGTACATATATTTTATGATGTTTTACGATTTACCATTATTAATTATTAGTAAATTAAGTACATCGTAAAAGAGTTGCCAATACGGTTTATTATTTGACTGAATATATGATTTACCGGTATTTTTTTTGAAGTAATTTAATTTACTAATTAAGTACATATATTTTAAAAAAAAATAATTAAATTTTGAGAAAATTCCAGTATATGTAAACTGAAATGGATAAATTCGAATAATGAAAAACAATATATTGAATAGTTTTTTTAAAAAAAAAAGGGACATAAAATTTAGATTAAAGTACAAAATAAAAAAATATAGGTAGATAAATTTAAGTATCAAGCTTTCACTAATTTGGATAAAGATTGACTATGTGATAGGTAATTAACTACTTTGGAACGGACACTTTGAGAATTTTGGTTTTTTGAAAACAATTATATAATTTTAACTAACTAAATAAAAAAAAATATTCAACGTAGAACTCCGGTATCCCGTCTAAATTTTTTACTCAATCTCTTTTAGTAAAGATTGTCTAACAAGTAATTATTTAAAAAGAAACGAACATAAGATAAAAAATTATGATGGATATGGGACGAGACGGGACGAGACCATACTGGATGAGACGATACAAAATGACACGGGATGAGATAGGACAAGAGGAGATGGGTTAGAACGGAGGGGATGAGATGGGACTGTGACGTGTTTTGTTAGCTTTAAGCGGAATTGATAGATGTAATAGGGTTGAGAGTTTGTGATGAACAAAGAGAATAATGAGAGAAAAGTGAGATTCTATTAGAATAAATATTACAATGTAGGCTAGAGCCTTTAAATAGCGAAATAAACTAGGGCTACTTCCTTAATCGTAATACACCTTGGTGATAGAGACATAAAGAGAGAGATAGGGTCGATCCCACTGATGATAGCGACGTATCAAGGTTTCCTTAAGTGAAATCAACATGTGATCTCTTCGAACCTTATCTTCTAACGGCTATATGATGCCTTCGAGATCCTTCTCTTGGGATTCCTTAAGCTGTCAGGCCTCATCTCTACCCATAAGTGATTTCCTTGTACGGACAGACTGATCAGATCACAATCAATATGTTTCTCGTTCAAAAGTAAACACGTCTAGGTTTAATTTTTTTTTTTAATTTATATAAAAACAATTCATGTACTATAGCACCTGATTAATATAATTTTTAGTCATTTTACGAATCTAAAATTTATATGAAAATATTTTGTCTCGTGCTGTAGCACGGCCCGTGCTGCACGGATTACTATCTAGTAATATACATATTTTAAAATAATCAATTAACATGTCGCCTATCTTAATAATTACATTTGTGACATATCACAAAATTTGCTTAGAAGGTCAAACTTTAAAATTAAGATAAATTAATTTCTAGATTGATTTATTTAGAATTGACATGCGTCAGCATCTTAACGATATAATTGACACGTGTCAAGATTATATTAATAAATAATTTTAAAAATCAAACTTTATATAATAAGATAACTTTAGAGAATTTGTTAAAAAATACCCTTTTTGGAAAATTGATTATGAACTTTACTTCGATTATAGGAAATTGGATAAAACAAAATTTTGGTTATTTTGAAACGTTTTAATTATATTTAAATATGACCTTGTCTCAATGATCGATCTCCTCTAAACTGTTGGTGTTATCCTAACCAAAAAAACACCATCAATCAACCTCAAAAATTACAAATTAACAAATATATCACAAAGGAGTTCAATCAAAATTAAAAACCCAAGTTTTTTAAAGATAAATCACTACCACAAATTTAAATCTATGAGATTGATTTAAAAGAAATGGTATTTTTTGGTAAGTCAAGATGGTATTATTACTCAAAAGTTATTATATATGGAAAATAGGGTCGGAGAGTTTATCTCCATCTATAAATCTTTAAAATGTTTGAAATACATTATCTTTTCAATTTTTAAATTTGCAATATATTATTTTAGAAATATAAATTGTTAATTACAACTCATATATTGTAGCGTTTTTTATTGAGAATTTAACATAATACAGTTACATTTATCTATAGTATTAAAGCAAGAGTACTCACTAGACTCAAATTGGACCATGACTTTGTTTTGGTACGTTTTTCATTAAAAATGATTAGAGAATCACTTAATTTAATTAAATTAACCTATAGTTTCGAATTGTCTAAAAGACGATTATACCCTTGGGTCGACCACTTAATTACGACCGGGTCGGGACGCGGATCCTGTATGACCCGAAAATAGAAGAAAAAAAACTTGCAGATCTGTTTGTACTCCAGGTTTATAATAATCAGATCTTGTATGTAATTTGATTCAAGAATAGTTAAGCACAAAACCAAACAGAGGTATAATCCCTATAAATAAGGAAACTGATATCAGAGTATTTAATGGCTTCAGTAATATCAAATATTAACTACTACCATACTTAATCCCTATAATTATTACAAATATTAATAATAATGAGAAAACTTTAATACTTATCAGTTGTGACTTTGGTGCTTCCAAAATAAATCAATAGATTAAATACAAAATTGTATATATATATATATATATATATGTAAACTTATTTGATTTGTTTTTATATTGTGATATATTTACGGAAACAACAAATCAACTTAATACAATTAAATAAAAACAAATCATCATTTAGTTTAGATTTTCAATATTTCCTTAACGAAATTATAGTAATTAATTATGAGTAGTATAGATGGAAAGAATAAAAAACGCAGAAATTATATATATGTAAAGTTGTAAACTAATTTACAGAAAAGGTGTACTGTATATCCCACATCAACTAAATATTTTGGAATATGGTTGATAATCACTATAAATATATGACTAATATGTTTTGAGTACAAATGAGCAGAAGCTTGATTTATCAGGTATCCAAATTTAACAGTTTAATTTGGTTATATATTTGAGCATATTTAAAATTTTAAAAGAATGTTTAAATTATTATAAATATTTGAACTCCTTCGAAAGTTTAAAATATTATAATATATTTAAAGTCTATAAAATATGTAAGTAATATTAATATTTTTACTCTTAAAAATTTTAAAATATATAAAAAGTTTGAGTTAAACCCGTTAAAACATGTATTTTTATCAAACTATAAATTGAATTGGTTTTTTTACAATTTTGCTGAGATTTGATATATCAAATATTAACTTCTAAATAATAACCTAAATTTATCTAACCATTGAAATATCTCAGACTAAAATTTAATAAGCAACTTCTCCTCTTTTGACGACAAACCAAAATAAAGAAAAACTCATCCTCTTACAAAACTAATATCCGATATTGCAGTGTGTCTATCCTCTTACAAACTACTATCTGATATTGCGGAGTGTCTATTTTCTTACAAAACTACTATCCAATATTGCGGTGTGTTTGTTTCCGTGAAAGGCTACATTTTACAAACTACTTACTCTATTAAGATTTTCCAATTTACTGTATAACCCCAAATATACAAATAAACACTACATAAACAAAGAAATAAGTCAAAATAAAAAAAAACTACATTACAAAAATACAAATTACAAAAAAAAGTAACTAACAAAATATATAATCTCGTGCTACAGCACGGGGTATCACCTAGTTAAAATTAGTATTTCTACAACACAAACTCACATCTATAAGGTTTAGGAACAATTACATAATAAGGCTTTTTTTTTTAATTTCTTATCAATTTAGGATGTTTAGTCCGGACTCTCAAAAACAGGCATTTATCTCAGTAACCGAAAGACAGTTTTAACCTTGAGTCTCTTTGTAACGCAATTCAACTTTTTTTTTCCTCTCGCTTCAGATTTTACCGGCCAACCGTCGTGAATGGCCAGATCTCTCTCAATCGATGCAGTTGACCGCCAGTCATTTCGATGGGTATAAAGGCATCCGATTATCTCCCTCTTCTCTGCAGTTTCTTCATTTTCTTCATAAAAATTGAAAGAGAATTTTGATTTGTTTAGTGTTTATGATTTCAAACCCTTGGATTCACAAGATAGTATCCCCTTAGGGTTTAGATTTCGACAAAATAGTTGAGAAGCCATAGTTTTGGTCAGAAGAAAAAATAAGAATTTTGATCGGTGGCAGAGATTTTTCTGATTGGTTTTATCGTGAAAAGAGAAGGAAGGAGAAGACACATAGGGGCAAAACTGAAATTTTCTCTAAGCCAAAATGCTTATATCCGAGAGTATGGATAATAATCCCTGATTTCAAAGATTTGGTCCAACAAAGGCCAAATCAATAAATATCCCATAAGGTTTATCAATCTCTTATCAGGTCATTGTACCTACCGTTTAGGAGTTAATTCCTACCCAAAAAAATAAAATAACAATGTCTTGAGTTAATTTTGCAAACAAGAGAGAAGGGCTTTTTTGAAAAGATTTGGAACAAAGCCCATATAAAAATACAGTCGGTTTGGTTTGTTTTCCACATAACATGTTCTACGAGCAAAAGAAAATATATACTAGCAACTTTTAAATCCACCAAGAAATCCAATATCACGGAAACCCTAAGTCATCTCCCTAACTAGAGATGATTTGGACGACGCAAATTCTTCAACGACAGTCGAGACGTATTCTCGCTAATCATAATGTCAAAGGTACTTGTTTGACTCGTCGCTCCTACAGAACCCAATCGGCTGTGAAGACGTATATAGAAATATGGAGGGAAGAACAAGGGGATCAAGTGAACCCTCTTACGTCAGAGGCCTCGTCGAAGATCTTCGTTTTACTGAACAGTTTTCTAAAGCCCTTGAGGTTAGTCTACTAAGTCCAATATACATAGTATAATCTCTCACTCGCGTAGTATATATAAGTTTTTGATATATGAACTCGTAATTTGTCAGGCATCAGAGTGGATGTGTGAACAAAGGATATTTAATGTGTTTCCGGAAGATTATGCAGCCCGGCTTCATCTGGTTGAGACTGTGCTTGGTTTGGAAGAAGCGGAGAAGTTCTTTGATAGCATCCCCGAAAACATGAGAGGTTACTCTGTCTACGATACTCTCTTGAAATCTTACACTAAATCTGAGAAAACAGTACTAGATAAAGCTGAGGCCACGTTTGAGAAGATGAGAGATCTCGGTTTCCTCTCGAAACCTTCCCCATACAACTCGATGGTTTCTCTCTACGGTAAGCTCCAGAAACAAGACATGGTCAAGAAGCTTCAACGTGAAATGATGGAGAAGAATATAAAAATCGATAAACCCATTAGAAATATTAATGTTTTGAGAATATTGAAGGATTTAAGAAATGAAGTACTATACCCCTTCTGGAATCAAAACAAGAAGAAAGGAAAGCTAATAGATGATGAATATCGAATTAGGATTAGCTATTTGTTGAAGATGGATGATGTACAAGAAGCAGAGATGAGACATAAAGAATGGTACGTGGCAGATACGGGACCGCAGCTGGATATGAGCGTACCAGGTTTGCTGATTTCTCGGTTTCGTGCGGAAGGGAATGAATCCAAGGTTGAGGAAATAGTTGATTCGATAAGAAGGAAGAGAAATATGATGCATTTAGAGAAGTTAGCAATAGGTTTGGTTTTCTTGGGAATGACTGTTGGCATGCTTGCAGTTATGGTTGCCACTATAGTCGCCGTTGTTATTTGCAATGTGTGGCTTTTAAATCAGTATCCCATTTTATGTGCGTTATTTTGCTGGCATCTTATTATAAAGCACCCCGTTTTGTTTGCTTCGTTTTTATTGTATACTATCAGTAGATGAAATCCCACAGCTGTTAGCCTGTTACATTTGGTTTTTGTGGAGATTTATTACATTTTAACAGCCCATATATATGTTTTACTTCCAAAGATATTTATATTTACGTTGTGACTTGCATATATACCAAAGAAGCAAAGGATTTACTCTAAATTTAATGTTGCATGCTCAACAACCGCAGAGACCAAAAACTTGTATCAGTTGAACTCTCTTTACACGAAAATAATTCTTTTTTAATGTATGTACATGCATTCTAATGTTTAATAGACTAGACCGTAGATGTTAAAAACAAGAACTATTACAGTATATGAAGAATGAAGAAGCAAAGACGATAAGAACAGAGGAAGTTGCAGTTAACGGTGTTAACAAAGACTGAAGTTGAATTTCAGGAGCATTATCAGAACGAACTCCTTTAATCTTTATCTCAAACTAGGTTTCAACCATAGAAACAAAAGCACGAAAGAAACTGATCACCTCTGACTTATTCCTCAGAAGATATATCAATGTTGCTCTTGAATGATCATCCACAATAGTGAGGAAATATTTATAGCCATCATATGAAGAGACCGAGGATGGACCCCAAGTGTCAATGTGTATCAAATCAAAAGCTTTATTTGTCTTGTTGTTTCTGTTTACAAAGGGCAGATGTCTTTGCTTAGCAAGATGACAATCCTTACAATGATTCTCTTCTGGAGTTATGCTCTTAGAAAATGAAGTAGATAATAATTCTGAAAGAGAATGTAGCTTTTGATTTGACAAATGACCCAATCTTTGATGTCATGTCTTGAAATCGTTCTTGATGGTTGCACAAACAGTTGGTAAAACTTGATTTGATGGTTGAAATTGCAGGTCCAAAAAATAGAGCTTGTTCTGCAGTCTACCTCTGCCAATCATCAATGCCCGAGTACAATCCTGAATTTCACAGCCATAAGAATCAAACCAAAAACCACACTGTATCTGTGTTGTCAATGAACTCACACTGAGCAAATGGAACTTAAACTGTGGAACATTATGCAGAATTAATCTGTCACTGAGTTTAATAGTTCCCAAACCAGCTATTCTCACACCAACTCCATTAGGTAGATTCACTCTAGTATCATGAGTAGGAATCATCTGTTGGTAAAGCTTCTTATCATAGGTGACATGGTGAGTATAGCACCAGTATCTATTACCCAAGTATCCATGTTCACTATCTTATTAGATAAAGAGTAGTAATAAGAGTGGTTCTCTGCAGATAATGAACAGAAGATAGAGGGAAAGAAGGTACCACTAAATTGGCAGATAGCTGGTTTCACACCTGAAGTAGCACCGGTGGATGTTGGTGTCATCTGAGGCTGCAGTTTAGAACTCAGATAAGAAACCAAATGTTGAATCTGATCATTTGATAGCGCCACACCTTTGTCAATTTCTGAAACAAAATCAGTGATAGCAAGATTTGTGGAAGCTGGTGATAAGAACTTCTGGTTGGAGTTTAGATGCTGGCTTTTAGGTTTCCATCCAGGAGGAAAGCCATGAATTTTGTAGCATTTGTCAACTGTGTGGACTGCAACACGATGTTTATGAAATCCTTGTTGTTGATAGTTGTTCATCTGAGCTTTAACCTGAAACGCTGATGGATTTGGATTGGAAACGCTAACTATAATCCAACTTCAGTCTTTGTTAACACCGTTAACTGCAACTTCCTCTGTTCTTATCTTCTTTGCTTCTTCATTCTTCATATACTGTAATAACAACAAAAAAAAACTAAATTCAAAAAGTAATTTAAGACTATAAAGTTTCAAAAAGAGTTGATGATGTGCCAAAATTATAAGCTATGAGCTCATGCTCATGCATGGCCTGATAATGTTGTCTCTAGTTTTGTTGTAAGCAATTATTTCCTTACAAGTTTACTAATCTCAAGCGAGGACGAAAAGATTAATTACAAGTTTCATGTATATTTGGAGTGTTATCCTGATGAATACCAATTTATTTTGGTGACTTTCGATCTTCCGAACAATTCAGTAGGATTGGAAAAAAGAGGTATATAACAAAAAAAAATTGTGGTCTTTTTGTGTATTTGGCTTGTATTTTGAACAATATTTATTCCCTATCTTGGAGCTTTTTTGGCTACAAGAGTATATTCGTTAACCTTTGTTAAATCTTCAAGATATTGTTTATGTGGAAATCTTGTCTTGATGCTCTATGTAGTCACACATAGTTGTTTTACATATCAGTAGAGCTCTTTTTAATCTAAGTTTTTCGTTCAAGATGCTATTGACAAAAATTGGAAGAAGAGCTATTGACTTAATAATATATTTTTTTATTATTTAATTTCGATTGATTATTTGATTTTCTAATATATAATAGATTTTAATTTATTATAAAATTGATTTTACAATTAATTATGGACAAGAAAAATTATTAACGGTTCTTAGGGTAATTATTTGGGTAAAGCAAAACTTGTAATCCGCTCATAATTAATTGTCGGCTATCATCGTCCTTTTGCTTCTTCTTCTTCCACCAAAATTGACTTTTCAGGTACCGAAGGAGCTAAACTAAGATTCATTATTAGGGTTCTGCGCCTACTACCACGCTGTAAATTTTGATTCCTTTCCTCTTCTTTAGTTTTTAATCTCAGGCTCGATATGGAGATTGAGAGTCACGTTTCAGTCCCTGTGAAGAATCTTGTTAAAGCCGAGTTCAAGCTTGGGACAGAGAGCTACACCATTGATTCATCAAACAAGGGTGATACTGTATTGGACCAATTGGTTTCGATGAAAGTGGAAAGTATGAAGATACTCAAGGATTTTATCACAAAGCATAATGTTCCAGATGATGATGTCCCCGACCAAATCTTGTCTGATGATGAAGAAGAAGGTGATGATGATGCTTCTCCTGTAGTATGTCCTGTGAAACCCAAGAAGACCAAGATTTGACTTCCTTTTTATTCATCACTCGTTTTCTTGTCTTTTTTTTTCTATGGATGTGATATTACAATTAAGAAGTAGTAGATCTTGAACCTATGTCAAATTTACTATTTGTGTAACAGTTTTGTGTTGTCTAAGAAGAATTATGAGGCTTTGGATCTTGCTAGTTGGAATTTAGAAATGGTAATTGTATTGCTTGAGAAGAGCAAATCCATAGAACGATGTAGGCATTATACAAGAAACATAGATGACACATATGGCCTGTGAGTCTTATGGATAGATATTGGTTAGTGTTACAATTAAGTGGTAGACCTTGAACCTTTGTCAAGCTTGATGTTTGTGCACAATTTTGTTTATCTAAGAATAATATGAGGACTTAGGTAAAAAATATAGAATGGGGTTACTGATTCTTACTTGAAGTTGGTGCCTGCGTTGCGAAGAGCAAAGCCATTGAGAGTTCATTGAGTTATTGGAGAGCTTGGGAACTTCAGTGAGACTGGAAGAACTTAGGAGAACTAGAGGAAATTGCTTGCCTCAATAGACTTAACAGAACCATGGTATTAGGGGCATCGCATTAGATAAATGACTCATAAGCCCTGGGTTTATCTTCGTGTTGGTGTTTCTGTTTGATTGATTCAGGAACTAGTAATGTCTCTCTTCGTAAAATTGCGTTTGCCAGCTCAGTATGTGTAACTTACTAGAGTTGAGTTGGTTGGTAAGAAAAGATACATGACACTTATAAGCCCTGGTTTATCTATATTGTTTAGTGTATGTGTTCATGTGTGTTCGAATAATGTAGGAACTTACAAAGTGTCTCCCCGTAAAGATGAGCTTGGCAGCTAACTTCTTAGAGTTGAAGAGTTAGGTTGGTAAGAAAAGTTCTCGTGTTCCTGTGTTTCTACTTTCTATGACTTGATGAATCCCACCAATGGAGGTCAGAGATGGATTTGTATAACAGCAAAGGCCACAGATACGGGCTAATGAATAGATTGCCGAGGATCTTTAAAGTTGTGTTGAGAATCAATTCATCAAAGAAAGTTTGATACTGTTCACATTCCTCACTATTTGTCTTTCTATCTCGTTGATAATGTCACAGTTACTATCAACTAAGTTTCGTATCTTCTCAGTACTATATGCGTGATAAAATTTCTGCGAAACAAACATTTTATACAGAATTCAAGGTCTGCGATAGAAAAGTAACCTCACTAGTTGAAATGAAAATCACAGATAAACAAACTTTGGGTGAACGATCTCAGCAGAATCATTCAATGTCATTCACAATCTTAACACCACCATTTGTCTGCAACTCACCAAAGCATCGCTAATCTTCCAGACACGCCAAAAAAGAAAGAGAAAAAACAGATGGACAAGCACGCATTAAGCATCATCACTCCAACTTCTCGAGTTCTGACATCCTTTCGATGATTGCCTGCAAGAAAATATTTGTTCCCAACATTTAAAAGTTTAGCGGTTAAGCAAGGGAATGTGTGATACATCTCAGTGAAAGAGGAAAGCTTGAAACAAAAATACACACCCTTTTGCTTGTTTCTTGGAGCTCCCCAGCAAGAATGAATTCATCGAGTATCAAATACACCTTTTAATTGAAATCATAGGGAATTAGTAGCAAGTATTAGAGTACAAACACAGATCAAATCTAGAAAAACAGAAGCATCCACATAAGTAGACACAAATGTGGAATGCTTTTGAGGATGCTGCATACATATATTTATCTACCGGGCATTATGGTCAGCTTAAAATTGGGACAACAAATACAGTGAGAAGAAAACGAGACTAGCTTTTGATTTTGGCAAACACAAGCTTTACTATAGGCCCTTAGAAGCTCCATGGGTGAAAATTTTCAGAACACCCTTAAAAACATTGAATTCACTAAACTAGTTCAAAGCTTCTAAGTAGCGAAAAGACGAAGCAAAATCCCAGGTCTATTCAAAACCAGTGGTTGTACAGTATCATATGCTAACTATAAGGGTGAAAGGATCCAAGGAAGCAGTTTGAGAAACTAAATATATAAGGGGTAATAACAACAAAGGAGGTTTGGTACCTTGTGGAAATTAAACACCAAATCTAGCTCACAGACATTGCTGAAGAAATGGTCCAATATCTCCACAAACAAATGGATACTCTCCAGGTAAGCCAGCTCATTGTCAGTAATGTCCACGCACACGGAGAAAAACAATCCAGCATAACGCCTGTATATTACCTTGTGTGTTCTAAACTGAAAAATATAGTTGCAGAACAGTCTTATCATTTTCCCACATGACAGATTCACAATAATAACCACTGACAAAAGAAAGAAAAAAATGCATTCCAAAATATCCATTTCTTAATCACATTCTCATAAGACACATATCTACTTCTTTATAAAGATCTTAGATGAGTTGGGTTCTGCCTCAGAGCTTCTATCAACATCTCAAACAACGACTAATACCTTCTCAATTGACAAGGCAATGCTCTTCAAATACTCAAATTAGCTTAATGCCTACACTGTGCTAGTATCAATAGCCCTAATGTTGGTTCTTAATCACATTTTCATGTCTCATTGAGGCTTATTTCGAGTTCTCTCTATAAAGATCTTGATACTAAGCACTGACACATAATTACATAAATCAGCTTTTAATGCCTCAAACTGAGAACAATTTCACAATTTCTTCATGGCAAAATAGTGTCTGAAGAGCCCTAATCTCGTTACAACAAGACACAAACCTCAACGAAGTTGGTGAATTTCGCGTCACGATTCACCACTAACCTATGAACCTGGTGGGGAGGAAACAAAATTAAGAATCAGAAACGAGCTTTGGAGTTAATTGGGAACCTAATAAGAGGACAGAGACGATTTGAAATTGCTTACCTCGTATTCGACCTTGTGCTTCTCGGATTCTTCGAGAGGAACATAGTATTTGGCAAGACGAGTCTTACCTTGTCTGTTCTGCAGTAATATGAATCGGATCTGGACAAATTGAGAGAGAAAGAGAGAGAGATTGATCAAAATTGAGGCGTTAAAGATAACATATAAAGAGAACAAAATGGAGAAGAGACAGAGAAGGAAGCAGTACCATTTTCTCAGGGGATGGAGAATTCAGGAAGAATCGTGAGCGATCAGAGGAGACGAGACGTCTTTGGATTTTTCTTCTTTCAGATCTCACTTTGAATTTTCAGGAGTACCTTCGAAACAGGTTCTTAAGCCAAACTCTCCAGTCAAATAAATAAAACGAAGTTTTTATGAAAATTATTGATTTAACCAGAAAAATCAGCTCAGAGAGCTAGAAAATATTTTGTCAAATTAAAAATTCTTTTATTTAAAACTTAATTAACTTTTTTTTTGGAACAACACAAATTTAATCAACTTGTCAACAAATTTATAGAATGAAATGAATCAATTCAGACTTCTACTTCATCTAGAGTGTTTCATTTAACAATATTGATGATACATAATTAGAATTTTTAATTTGTTCACACAGTAGGGGATACATATGAACCAAACTCGATTAAAAATTCTCTTGTTTGAATATGAACAAATTCTGAAATTAATTCGTGTCCAAAAATTCATATCAAAGAACAGAATGACTTTTGAGAATGATTCTTTTTTTTTTTTTTACTTTTAGTTCGCTGCTCCTCGTAACAATTTTACTGATATATAATATAATGTTCATTAAACAAATGGACCAAGTCTCTATCTATACTCATGAAGTACTACTAAATGGAGTTAGTAACAACAAAAGAGCAGCACCGAGCCCCAGAAAAGTCTTTGGTATGTTTGATCGCAACGTAATTTGCAAGCTTATGGCCGAGAAGCTCGACTAGTGCATCTTGCTTCTTGCATATACTCTCGATACTGCACGTACTTCTCATAGAGTGCACCGTCATATAGCCACAACAGTTCTTTTACCCGAAACCATCCTTTTGGTATCTTCTTCAATCTTCTCCAGAATTGCAACCATACCAGCTCCTGCTAGACGCCGTCCGCGTTGCACTACTGTGTCACACACTTCCACCACTCTCCTCCTCGCCTCCAGATTCGCTTCCACCTATTTCCAATAGCTCGATCAAGTTGGTAAAGTTATCCAATTCATGGACTGATCCAACAATTTGAAAGATCATCGGTATTGTCCTCGTGTATTTTGCATAGATGCTCATACAAAATTTACACAATAATAATTCATTTTAGGAATTTATCATCATTTTCTTAGCTAATCAAGTTTCAAAGGACAAAGGCCTTACCCACGGCCACTTTGAGATACAATATATGTCTATGATTTTAGGATACTGAAACTAGGGATAAACCAAAGCTGAACTGAAATGTTAGTATCCAAATGTGTTTATTATGACCATATTGGCTTTCAAGTTTAAAATGGAACAAACTGAACCCAAATCAAAACATAACCAAAACCGATTCTTAGCTTGTATCATCTATTCAAACAAAAATGAATATCTTGACCAATGCAAAAAGTAATGGCTATATATTAAAGATGCAACTTCTTTGATAGCATTACAACTTAAGAAATCGGCAATGGATGAAACTCGCAATGATCAAACGGACAGGCTCTCTGATGTAGATAAAGGTTATCTGTGACTCTCCCAAATCTACAAGCTTGAGAGGCTCATGTCGCAGAAGGTTCTTGAAAATAGCCCAAAATGTTTGTTAACTCGGGTTAATAGGAATGAGTCTGTATACTCACATTACTGAAGCACGCTAGGACCCGAGGGATACCCTTGCTAAGACCATCAATGCCAGAGATGAAATCCATCCTAGGTCCAATCCAGTTAAATGGTCTTACAACGGTGAACTCGAGTCGGTTCTGAGCACCCTCAGCTGCAACCACAAACAAGTAAAGTGAAAATGGTCTTCTTTCTAGATACATCTAATCTTCTTATCATGTAAACAAAACTGCATACCATACTCAAGTCTCTCAACCAGTCTCAATAGAACCAAATATGCAAGGGGATACATCTTCTATGAGTACATATAAAATTATGGACCCTGTAGAAAACGAGACTAGCATCATTGGTGAGTATAGAAGAAATAACAGATACAGAGTCACAAAAAGAAAGAATCAAGAAAAAGAGATTTATTGAAATGGAAAAGAATTACACCAGCTAATACTTAGTGAACAAAGAAACCACATAATACTAATTCTAACTAGAATAAGAAATCAAATTACATGAGCCATGGCAATGAAGCTTCAGGTGTCATTGACAAGCTTAGGCCTGGATGTTTTAGGATCAATTTCAACTCTGAGACCAATTTGACGGAGTTGAGGCACATCCGCAGATCCTTGAATCTCCAAATCAGCAACCACTTGCTGGTTCTCTTGGTTCCCTTCCAGCAGATTTCTCACACACCACAAGCCCCATTCTCTCAAGAAAGGGTTGTCATCATCGGTGACGCACTGCTGCAACATTAAGAAGAGCCCATCTCTCTCCCTGATCTCATCTTGTACCTCTCTCCTTCTGTACGCACAGTTCCCAATCACAGACACAATATCTCTCCTGAATCCTCTGTATGGACAAGGGTTTAATGAAGAAGAAGAAGAAGAACTAGGACTCTGGTGTTGAGCCCTCTTTATTGTTGTTGGAGGATCAAGTCTACGAAGCAGAGCAAGGAGAAGATCTATAAGTCCAGAGGACAAGAGCAACTCAACAGTATCAACTGAACCCTTGTTTTCCTTGTTGAGTTCTTCAAGGCTACCTCCAGCGCAAGCATCTCTTATTAGTACGAGAGAGTAACCCATTACGTCTACCACAGTTGAACCCGTAGGAAGCTCAGATCTTTCACTAGAAGTAAAATCAAAAACGTCAAGAGATTTCTTGAATAATCCAAGAATGGAACAAGTTGTATCCTTGGGGATTGACACTTGTCCTATCCGCTCATTTGCAATATCAGACACCATCCTCAGAAGAAAGGCTTGCTCTGATGTGAACGTCTCATCCCTATGACCAAGAACCGTATCAACAACTTTGTATAATTTGGAGAAGAGCTGAGGGAAACAATGGTCTTCAACACAGAGTCTCGAAACAAGTAACTTGAGCCAATAATAATCATCCACAGACCCAACTACAAAAACAAAGACAATTTGAATCAGACAAGACCTCAACTTAAATTTGCTGAAATCAGAGATAAACAACCAAATCATTACCGGAAGATGAAGTCCGTATAGTTTCAGCAACGATGGTGAGGCCATCACTGGTGCAAAGCTGAGAAGCAAGATCAGAGCATCCATCAAAGCAAGCATACAAAATCAAACAGAGAGGATCACATGTCTCAAGCCTTCTAATCTTAGAGATTGAGAAGAACCTCTCAGGGAAAAACCGAAGCCACACATCTCTCTGACGTTTCTCTTCTCCGAACAATACAACGTTGGCTAGAACCTGCAACCCGAATCGAACAGTGTCGAGATCTTCCTCCGTGGTTTTGGTTTTCTCTGCAAGCAAGTCGGAGAGGATAGCAAAACCGTCGTGATCGACGAAAGAGTTTTGATTGGAAACCTCGCCGGCGCAGAGATTGCGGAGGACCTTGAGAGAGAGATTCAGATAATGGCGGGAAGGAAGAAGACGTAAGATATAAGGAAGAATAGCCTTGGAAGCGAGATCGGAGCGCCCTGAATCTGTCTTGGAAGACTCTAGAAGAAACTTCAAGCATTCTTCTAGAGAGTAAGAGGATGAATCCGAAGCAATGAGCAACGGCTGAAGCACCTCTTCCGGTACACCACCACCACTCAGTTTTGGTTCCATTGCAAAAGATTTAGGGTTTAGGGAGAGATCGAGAGAGAGGAAGAGAAAGAGATCGATGCAATACATATCAGAACTTCTACTTCATCTAGCGTGTTTCATTTAGCAGTAAAGAAAAATTTTGGTCCAAAATTATTATTTCGTGTAAAACAAATTTATTTAAAAATGACCAGAATGATTTTTCTATAGTTCTACCTTCTTCTTGTTCGCTGCTTCTCGTAATGATCTTATTGATATGTAATATAATGTACACACAAACAAAGTTTATATTCATGAAGTACTAGTAAATGGAGTTAGTAGCAGCCAAAAGAGCAGCACCGAGCCCAGACACGTCTTTGGTGTGTTTGATCGCAACGTAACTTGCAAGCTTATGGCCAAGAAGCTCGACTAGTGCATCTTGCATATACTCTCGATACTGCGGGTACTTCTCGTATAGTGCACCGTCCATAGCCACAACGGTTCTTTTACCTGAACCCATCCTTTTGGTATCTTTTTCAATCTTCTCCAGAAGTGCTACTATACCAGCTCCTGCTAGACGCCCTCCACGTTTTATTACTGTGTCACACACTTCCACCACTCTCCTCCTCGCCTCTAGACTCGTTTCCACCTATTTCCAATAGCTTGATCAGGTTGGTACAGTTATCCAAATTATGGATGTTATTAGTATTTTTTTCTTAATAAATTAATAACCAACCTCTAGAATGTCGTATAGGACTGATCCAACAATTTGAAGATCATCAGTTTTGTCCTCTTGTATTTTGCATAGATGCTCGGTCCTATGCAAAATTTACACAAAAATAATTCATTTAGGAATTTATCATCATTTTCTTAGCTAATCAACTTTCAAAGGCCTTACCCTCGGCCACTTTGAGATACAGTATACGATTTTAGGATACTGAAACTAGGGATAAGCATATAAACCAAAGCTGAACTGAAATGTTCGTATCCAAATGTGTTTATGACCATATTGGTTTTCCACGTATAAAATCGAACAAACCGAAATCGTTTGACTGAACCAAGATTGAAACTGAATCAAAACGGCAAAACCGATTCTTGCATCATCTATTCAAATTAAAAATGAATAAACCAAAATAAAATAAAGTTTTTTTAAAAAATATAGTCGTTTTTTTATCTAACACCAAGAGAATTTGAAACCGAAATTGCATCAAACCGAAATACTAGTGGTTTTTATTTGATTTCATTTTCTACTAAACCGATATAACCAAAACTGAGCCAAAACCAAAGTGTAAACCGAACTGCACACCCCTAACTACTACTCTTGCAATTGACACCACAACCAAATATGGAGTTGGAGATAGACAGTGAGAGAGAAGTACCTGAGTGCAAAGGAAGTGGAGAATTTGACAGGAACGGATTGTCCGAACAAGTCAGTAGTTTCACACATTTGAAGCAAAACCCTCCTAACAATTTCACCAAGGTACATCCCTGAGATCATCTTCTCATATAACTTCATCCACACACAAACAGTAAACAATTGTAAAACTTACGACACCATGCATACATTAACAAAAAAAAAATGATGTTAGAGAAAGGATAAGATTCTAGTACATGTTCACCAGGATTCAGGCTTTTCTCATCCATCTCTCCATCAAAAATAGTCCGCGGAAGAATCTTAGAGAACCCTCCCCACTCCGTGTTAATGATCTAATTCCAATGCAAAACAGAGTTGTGCATGAGAACTACGATAAACCTATGTACATATATAACAATCAATAATAATACCGTTGTTCCAGAAAAAGATTTGCTTTGGAGTTTGGGAATGGCATGCTTCTGTTCTACATAACAAGCATTGGTCCCAGTGCCAAGAATCACACCGACCATCACATCCTCATCCCAATACCTTGCTCCAGCTAATGTTCCCACTCCATCATTTACCTTTAAACACACAAACATCAACAAAACTTACATTATGCACAAGACAAAGAGTTTCCATCTACTATTTTCAAGATAAAGAAAACATACGAGGGCAGAAACTCGCATATCGAGTCCATGTACTTCCATAGCTTCATTTAAACAAGCAACCACATTTTTTCCTTCCTGCACACAATGTAAGGGGTTGTTAGAGTTAGAAACCAAATAAGAACTTGGAGACAAAACTATGGTCATAACACTTTACACACCATTCCAGACACATTAAAGCCTTTAGTCCACTTGATTAGTGTGCCTGAATCAATAGAGGTTTGCTTCACAGGGAATGAAAAGGTAAATCCTAACTCCCTTTTCTTCCCTTGTTCCAACCGAAACCTCCCTGGATTCTCCTTTGCAACAAAGCTTGCCAACTTAGTAGCAATGAACCCGAAGAGTTCCTAAAACATTCAATTCAGAGACATATACAATCAATAGTTTTTTAACTGTAAAACGATTTAAACACTCATTGATGTAACAAAGATATTGATTCATTACCTCACTTGTACCAATCATAAGCTTATGAGGAATAGATATCTGTTCAGATTCGGTAGCAACGACACGCTCTTTTTTCCCTCCTAATTGCACACTACGCACCCGAAAATTCGTACCTCCTAAATCCAACGCATAGAACAACCCTTCCTCATTCCTATATCCAATACAGTGGAATCAAAATATTAGGACTAACACTTTTTTCTTGCTAAAACTAATGTCTAGTTAGTTCGGTCCATAGTAAAAAACTTAATTATCTTTAAGATCACAAAACATAATGTAATAAAAGAAAAGAAAGTAAAAAAGATACCCAGAAGGCAAAGCGTCAACATAGGTCAAGATCATGTCGAGATCTCCACCTCCTTCAACAGCTAGACCGGCTCGCATGTCATCGGCAATGGCGTTGGCTACTTCACGTAGGTACGGTGTAGGAGTGGCGCAGTCCTTCTGAAACTTTCTCAGTACAGGACAGAGTGAAGTCGAGTTAGATCGGACGGCGGACATCACGATGTAGTTGGAGCGGCGGGACGAGAAGGTGAAAGATCCGACGGTTGGGGTGACGACAGGGGAAGCGAACATGAGTGACATTGTCGGAGTTTGGTTCTGTTTTGTAAACAGGAAGATCTCAAAGTCAACTTTGTCTCCCTCTCTCACAGAAGTAAAGTTTTAAACAAGTTCTAGTTGCTCTGCTACTTGCTGCTTTACTTATTTGATTATTTCTATACTGTTGGGTTTTTAGCCTTTTAGCAGAGGGAGTTGTTTTTTTTTTTGTCCACTAGAAGATGCAGTGTTGGTTTTTTTAGGGAGGAGCAATTTCTAATTTTCTATTACGTCAACCTATTTATTTTTTTTTCATATTAAGTGCAATAATTATGACTAGAGCAAATAATTTACATACTACTAGATTGGGATTTGCCCGATATATGGTTTAAAGTTTTTAAAATAAAATAAAATTTAATAAATAACATAAAGTAAATATTTTTAGTACGTCAAAACTATCTATAAAAATAAATAGATACACTGAGGTGTCTAATGTGATATTTGGTGTAAATTGTGCGACTCTGCGGTTGAGACTATTAATCATGTTTTTTTTTAAAGTCCTTGTTCGTCTGAAGCTTGGAATTTATTTATGAATTCAGTCTCGTCAGAGGATTTTCCATATGAGTCTGTGTACTCAAATTTGGATTTTTTTTTTTGAAGGAATGTCTCTCAACAGGATGATCCTGATCAACTTCTTCAATTAACATAGATTTTATAGCAATCTCGAAGGCCATAAATAAAAAAAGTTTTTCAAGGTTTAGAGATCGAGGCAAATAATATAATTGCTCAGGTTTTGGGAGATAAGTTAGCCTGGGAAGAGGCAGGCGCTCTATTTTACAACGGTCATGTCAGCTCCATCTCTGTCTTCGGATGTCCAAGTTTCTTGACCTCGTTTTTAGATTGATGGTTCCTGGAAAGCAACCAATGTGCCAGGATTGGGCTGATGGTGTTACGTTGGTGAGGAGCGAACCTTGTTGTTGGAGGCAAAACGTCTAAGACGAAGCCTCTCCCCCTGTATTCGGAGTTAGAAGCGTTGTTGTCAGCTATGCAGCGGATACGTGTTGCAGGGATCGCTTGTCAACATTTCGAGACTGATTGTGCTGAGTCACTATGGTGCAGTCCCTGAAGATTGGTCGTCTTTCTCCAACCTGCTCGATGAGTTTAACTAGCTGGAGTCCTTCCCACTATTCTCCATCTCTTGGATCCCGCGTGCGTCAAATACGAAGGCAGATTGTCTTGCTCGTGCTTCGCGTTCTCTTATCTCCGAAGTTTTTTTTGTAAAATCCTTCCCTCCGGCTCGAGCAACTAACCGATGAATTTCCTTTTAGTTTATTGTTTGGTTGAAAAAAAAAGAGTAAATAGATGCACTTTTAGTTAAAGAAAGTAGTTGTAGATGAGTTTAAAGTTATTAAAATAAAAGAAATTTTTAAAAAAATATATATTTAATTCTTTTCGTAAGTAAAAACAATATATAAAAGTAAAGAGATAAACTTTTAGTTATAGAAAATAGTTACTTTTTTTTTGCTGTAATACACTAGTATATATCTATTTACAAATTTATTATGGGGATTTTCAAAAATAATTAATTTAACACATTGTAATTGTGTAAAAAAAAGGCAAAAATGAAAATGTTTAAAAAAAGAGGTATTTTTGAAAAAGGTATTTCAAAAAGGGTATTTATAACAAATTCTCATCTATTATCTACATAACCACTAAAAGTGTATTTGTACTCACAAATATATTTTACTGTTAAAATATACTCTTTAGTCTTTACTACTACCAACAAATTGTCTTTATGAACACGTTAAATAGCATATTATATGTCTCTTCACTTTAACATTTTTATAGTTACAAAAACGCATAAGTTAATCTTACATACTCTTATTACAATAACAGTCTTTTTGAGTAAATTATTTGTTTGGTAAAAAACAATATTTTTCTTTATGTAAAGGTGAGTATTTACATTTTTTTAAGAAACAGTAATTAATTGTATAATTTTCACAACAATTTTTTTTATCTTATATAAAAAGTAATCATTTTTTGGTAATATTATAATTTCAAATTTTTTGATATGTATATATAATTTCCTTATAATTATCTTTTGTAAATTTTAAAGCTGTTTAAATTTTATAATTTTCTTATAATTGTCTTTTAATATTTTAAAAACTGTTAAAAACAAAAATTTTGTTTTACATTTGAAATTTTACAAATGTTTTTTTTTCTGTAAAAGATTTTAAATATGTAGAATGTTAAAAGTGTTTAGCACAAGAAGTAGAATGTAAATGCACTTATTTGGAGTTTTGGACAACGACCGCTTGGTCACAGTGGCTGATACAAAAATGTTAAATTCAAAGACTACAGTTATATCGGATCCTCAATTGCAGGATAATCTAAAGCTTCAACACAACATAACATGTTTTATGTCAAGGTTTTTCAACAGCTGGGACATGGGAAGCTCTCAGGCCTCGTGATTCAAAGAAAGACTGGGCTCCCTTGGTATGGTTTAAAGGTGCAGTGCCTAAATATGCTTTGAACATGTGGGTAAGTACCTTGAACCGCCTTCCCACTAGGCACAAACTGAAATCTTGGGGACAGATTCAATCGGATGTCTGTTGCCTCTGTTCTATTGTCTCTGAGACTAGGGACCACATACTTCTGGTCTATGAATTCTCTGCCCAGGTCTGGAAACTGGTATTTAAGAGGATCTGCCCGTGTGTCAGAGGCTTTTCTCTTCTTGTCTGGAATTCCTTTCATGCATACGTTGCTCCTCTCCATATGCCCCAATGCTGCTGAGGAAGACAACCACTAGTAAAACATGTTCATATAGTTACCTACAAATTTTTCCGTAACTATACAGAACAATTCTTCTAGTGAACTGCCCAAGTGGTGGTTTTGTAATCTTTGGTGTCAACGGAACAACATCTTGCACAACTCCATCAGACTATCTCTGCATGTCATTTTTAAGTTTGTCGATTGTGAGATCAGCGACATCATCAAGTCAAGAGACTCCAGGAAATGCTACTTTTTGTAAAAAACCTCAAATTTCATATTAATGATATTTACATGTTTAGCAAAAAAAAAACATAATAGAAAGTTCGAGAGAGGTACGAAATAGTTAGAAGGTGAACTTTGGATGGAAACTGTGCTATACGAAAGTTTTGGGGGAAAATGCAAATACAACACACATTATTAAGCAAATTACGTACCCCTACATATACATGTAGAGCACTGTCGATATGAACGTTGGTGAGCTAGTGAAGACTTTGTTTGTGCACATTTTTTTGTTTTTTTCATCATCTAAATACTATTTTTCTTGTTACACAAGTTTGATTGGTCTTTCGTTTGAGACTCTAATTTGAGGAAATGACATATGAAGATGGTTACATATGCTGGATTCTTGTGGTTAAAAAGAGTTCAAGATTCCTTCTAACTTGCGTGACTAATAAACCATCGTCAAAGACTTCAAAATCTTTGAATCTAAGCTTTCAGTTCTCAACCAGGAGTTCATTAAAAAATCTTGAAATATAATTATATAACGATACTAAAAATATTAACATTTTATTTGAAAACCCTTCCATGCTTGTAAAGGAACTAAAGCTCGAGTCCAAACTCTTGTTGCTTGTAATCGACTCGGTGAATCAAATAAGAACGCTTCGCTTTTAAATGCATCTTTTTAATAGAGTTTAAACTCTTCTGACTTCTTTACTGTGTGTTTTTCAACTTTCACATGGAATTAAAGAAACTATTTTAATGAAGTGGGGGCAACAAATATACATTGTATACGTACCAATGGAAAAGAACAATCTTCTACAAACGAACATGATGTCTTAATATTACAATCCACTACTTCACACATCCCACTAAAAACTTACAAATCCAAAATCATGTTAAGTGCAATTCTTTTAAGCCTCGGAGACTTTGTAGATAACTACAAAGCAGGAAAGTATGGCCTTGGGATTAAACACAACCAAGTCGTCGAGACTTGTGTAGACCCCAGCCGGCCCCGCGACCGAATCATACGAGCCAGAAGCACTTTCATCTTCGGGCACGTCACCCTGCACACGCCTCACTCTTCCTGCAATCACGCGGCACACAAGCATGGCCCTCCGCTGGTCAAAGCACCTCAATACGTCGTGTGCTCTTCCACTGCTAGCAGTGGTCCTCACGCCCTTGATCTCTTCCTTTCCTTCGCCGTTGCCTAAACGCACAGTTTTGGCGTGGAAACCGTGGCGGATAATGGTGCAAACTCGGCAGCCAGGGACAGCTGAGCAGAGGGAGGTCGAACCGCGGGAGCCGAGGGAGCAGGAAACGGTGGTGCAGTGGAACCGGAGGAGCTCGTTGCCGTCGGCGGCAGAACGTGGCTCTTTTCTGGTGGAGGCATGTGCATGGGACTTAATTACGTCGCGACAATCTTCAAACCGTTGGATAGTGCGCTGAGTGTTGTGGACTTTTAATATCCGTTCGATCTTGTAGATGGGACTGTCTTTACGTAACCAGCTAGATTTGAAGATGATGTCCACTATGTTTCGCCCTGAATCCTCTGGTCCCAACTCCGAGACTGTTATCAAAATTAACTACATTACAAAAAACATCTTCACATATGTTTTTTTTGTCGATATCGAGATGAATATATCCTTAAATCAACCACAACAAGTAAAAGGAATCCAAGATTCATATTTTATTATACAAAATCATTAGAAATTTTTTTTATTTGTAATATAACATGGTCAATTAAAATTTCCTATATGATAAAATTAAGAATTCATCTAGTAAAGGTGTAAAAGCCTATTCATATGTTCTGTTATGGTTTGGCTTTGGTTTATTTCAATTCAATTTGATTCGATCTGAAAAATTCATGTAAAAAAATTTGAATTTCATTTTGGTTTAGTACGTATTTCTTCTGTTAGGCTGTTTTTCCTTTCCAGCTCGTTCAAACGAAATTTTAATATATGGTTGAAATTAATATATAAAAACCCGTAGAGTGATAGATTAATGATGTTGTTTGTCGCCTAATATGTGTTTTTGATATAAAATATTCTAATCTTTGTACCATGAATGAATCTGGAATACAACAAATGCTGCTGTACATACATATCCAAAAACAACGACAGGACATGCCAGATTTATGGCCCCAACTACGAGAAAAGAAAACTAAAAGACAGACCATTATTACTAATATTTTTAATTTTTCTCAACTAATTAATAGAAAATTCCAAAACAGGAAATAAAGAAAATTTATTTTTGATAAAAGGCGTTTGATTAAACCAAAAACATGTTCGAGTTAAACTGAACTTTATATATGTCTGCTTTATCAACTAAAATAACTTTATTAAGTCTTCTTGATCTATAATGGATTCGGAACTATGGCTTTATTAATAACATTATATGAAAAGAGATAAATTAATCAAAAAGGGGATGCATTATGCATACCAGCGTGACGAACTGCTTGATGAATCTCCAATGATTCAAGCTTAGGGAAGACCTCCCCACACTGTGGACATGCACATATTCTTGGTGCTATTGGATACCTAATTATGTAAACAAATCGTTATTAACTAATCACTCTTATATTATTTCATTTTGTAATCATGATGATATGTAGATGTTCAAGAAATTTGCACAGGCATTATTCAGAATTAAGTAGTAAGAATAAAAAGTTATGAACCTGCTTGGATCAACAATCATGTGGCACTCATAGCAACCGGATAGTTTTCTGAAGTGCATAGCTTTGGAAGTTGAATACGACGAGTAAGCGCCACAACCGTTGGATCTAACCGATGAAGACGATTCGCGGTTAACGGGTTTTCGGGTCAATAACCGGGCATCTTGGCCTAGATTGCTACTCTCGGGGGAATGATCTGAACGGTGGATCACTCGAGCATTACCGTAAATAACATCGCTAAACTTACAAAGAGAGGAGCCACAAGATGATGAGGTAATCTTTGATGGTTCGTGCACTCGTGGCCCTTCAATTTGTTTGCAACTCAAAAGGTTCTTTATCTGGCTCCATGACGACGACGAAGATGATGATGTTGATGGTACCGTCTTCTGCTTTAGCTTTTGCGTTTGCGTCTGAGGCGGTGGTTGAGAAGTTTTCTTCTTTGTGTTCTTCTTCTTTGGGTCTGAAGATAAGCGCCTTTGCTTGTGGGTTGTTTCTGGTATGAAAGGGAGAGGAGCCATGACGAAAAAGAGAATATCGAAGAAAGCGAAAATAGAATTGAAAACTAGATTACACTCTCTCCAATATATATAGACTATACAATATACAAGAAGTGAGGGATAGGAGAGAAGGAATCTTTGTTGTTTTGTTTGTGTTTTTGGTGGGATGGGATCCGAGAAGACTTAAGTGACCGAGTGGGATCAAAACAATCCAATATAACTAATCCATACATATGGAGTTTGGTTACCTTTTTTTTAACGTACGTACGCTTCAATTTAGAGTTACAGTACCCACTTTATTAAATATTGAGAAGCACATAATAGTTTCATATAGTTCTATTACATGGCATCCAACCATACAAAACGTTGACACAGATCCAGATTTAGATTTTGGTATATAATGGCGATTTACACACTCGTCATAAAATAACAAAGTTAATATATTTTTATTGGAGTAGGTGATATCAACTACAAACATATATGATTCTCGATTATTTTAAATTGTATGCATTAGGCTATGTAGTGGAGTTGGCCACCGTTCTGTTTGTCTTTTTGTTCCTCCATGTTTTTAGGACTAATGCAAAGATAGTATACGGTTACAATACTTTAAAGTAATCTAATTACTATAGAGATAAGTTTTAGATCCAGATACATATATATATACCACTAATTAATACCAAAATCTTAGATTTCGGAAAGGAGCTATACAGAATGTGATGTTTTTGAGAAAAAAAGACCATTGGGGGAGATGACTCTCCTAAAAATATCTTAATGCGGTCCAAAATTCACGTGTCATACTACGATTGACAGATACTTGATAATTGAATCCCTAATACATCCGTTTGGAACATTTGAAACTATCCTGTTTCACTTAGCTTTCCGGACCACGACCTATTATGTTTGGCAGGAGGCATGGAAAGAGCTACCATTTTACGAATAACTACCCTTTTGATTTTTCGTTTTCTTTTTTGGTTGTGAATAGACAAATTTTTCATGCTTTTTTAGAGAATTTGTAATAAAAATTATATTGTGATACATCAAGTATGTGAATTTCCCAAACTTGCTCGATCGATCAGTATTAAAAATATATTGAAATTAATGTAAATCACTAATATAAACTATATATAAAAATATTTCTAGCTATATCTATATTTTTAATTTTAATTATATACATATAATATGTTCAAAATCAAAATTGACGAAAACAACATTAATAAACTTTAGTATAATATTTCATATATAAACAATTATGCTAAAAGCAAAGTTTAACAGAGGTAAAAAAAAAGACATGAAGCCAAAGAGACCAGAGTAGAGAAGCCTATACGGAAAAAAAAAAAAAGGACATATACGGAACATCACTTTAGTTTATTGAGAAGCCATGCAAGTCAGCATTTTCATCACAGCCTTATCGTATGAGACTATTCATTATTCGCGAACGAATCTAAAGTTACTTTTATTAAAATCAAAAAGATAAACTTATACTTTACCAGAACAGCTAGCTTTTTGTTTTTAGCACAAAAAGAGAGTATATTGTGCCAATATATATTATTTCATATGACTGAACTGCAGTTATAGTGTACATTTAGGTTCTCACTTCACATAGAACTGAAATGATATAAAAATTTGGAAATAAATGATTCAATTTAATATGTTCCAGTATTTTACTCTCTACAAATCTTGCATGCTCATTTGTGATCTAATTATAACAAATTGCACTATTAGTATCAATTTTTGTATAACTGATTAATATTTTCAAGATGGAAAATATGGCATGGAAAATAAATGATTAAAATCTTTATCAAAATGAAAGATTAAGTGGTTCAAAATATATATGGCTCTAGTTCATTAGATTAAACTTGAAATGTTTTTAGATAATATGTATATCAGAGCAGGAATTCATGGCTCGATTAGATGAAAATGGAACATAAATGCATATTGTTAATGATGAAAAGTCTTTGGTGATAAAGAAAAAAGTAGTATATATAAGAAGATAGTCGGAGAAGAAGGTGCGGTAGAAGCTAAAGTTCAAGTAGGAGGAGCCAAGAGATCGGCACATAGACACATCGAGAGTATAAAGTTTACACATAGGTAGTGGCTGTGGCCCTCGTGATATTGCCGCAAAACATGGCCTCTTCTCTCACATGTCTTACCTTTATTCGCTTTGTCATCTACTCTCTCCCCATAGATCCCTTTTTACGTATCTATACTTATTATTTTGTAATATATTATACAACAAATACGCACACATGCCGGCCACTAATGTACATGCATTTACACATGTGTCCACTTCGTTCCACGCTGCGGAAGAAAAAAAGGTATATAGCATATACGTAGGTACGTACGTCAAAATTGATCTAATAACCACTATATATTGAGTCCAGTTTAACTATAAATCAATAATAAAAAATAAACTAAAAGCTTTTTAATGAAATTTAAAGTTGAAATCATTTTATTTTATTTTAACGAGAGAATTGAGAATCAATTATCCTTTAGTTATATATATAAAAAAAACTGAGAATCAATTCTCATAACTTCGTCACTTAAGGTAATAGCTTACGTAGAGAGAGAGGTAAAAAATGTATGATTTTCTAATCTTTTTTTTTTCCTAATCTAGGTGAAGATCTTGCAGGGAGGTTAATTAAAAGAAGACTAGGATAAAACCCGCACGTACGTATCAGGAAAGACAGCGGATGCAAATCATTAATCCTTGTCCTTGTCATTGGCACAATTTTTTTATTTTATTCAAATAAGTTTGTGCTTAACAATAGTCTTACCAATATATTTAGCACAGTTTTTTTTGGCATTGCCAAACAAAAAAAAAAAGATTTTTTAAAAAATCATAAATTTATTTCTTAACAATAGAGTTTTATTAAGCTTTTCCTTGTTGTCCAATACACATACAGTACTTTACGTATTGATATATACAATATCTTTTTAGTTATATTTCAGTTTCAATTGGTGACCAAATTTTAGGAAAAGAATGAGGAAGAATGTGATATTCCTCTTTATTTCATAATTTTTTTACCATTTGATAGTAATAATTTTTCCTTTACATTCATCTATATTCTTAAAAAAAATAAGGAACAATAGAACAAAAGTGTTCCTTCCCAAAATTGATGAGGAACAAATGGAACAGAAAAAAGAACAAATATTAAAATTCGTTTTTCTATTTTAAAATAAATAAAAAATAAGTTTATTAATAATATTCAATTTTCTAATATAATAGTTTTCATATTTTCATAATGTATTGACAGAAAAAATAATTTTGATATGAATTTCATGTTAAACTAATCTTAAGGCTATTTGAAAACCATATATGAATAGTAAAATAAATTTAAGAGATTCATGTTTATATCGTAAGTAAAAACTAAAAATATTTTAAATTACCATTAAAATTGTATTGTAGGTTAATATTAAATATTAATATTTAATATTTAATATGACATATCTAAAATTTAATTTACAAATTTTTTTTTAAAAAATGTAAAAATTCATTGTATATACATTAGAAGTAGTATTAGTATTATTATTGAATTTGATTTATTAAAAAGATATTTTTATTGTTTGGTTACCATTTACTATTTAGTTCATTCTCTACAGATTTTCTTTTCATTTCTCAAAAACTGTTTATTTCATTCTGTATTGTTCTTTTTGTTTTTCTAATGGTTACCGGTAGGAGCCTTCATGTTCTAGATGTATAACATAGTTAGATTATCTTTTTTTTTTTTTTCCTCAAAAGTTAGTTTGTATCTTATTATATAAAACTATATAAAAAAATAATAATGTCTTGGTGTTTTCCTACATTTTTGATTACGTAGTTACATAGAAGGTTTTAATAAGCTGACTTAAATAATCCAATTTACATAGAATGTTTATAATAAGCTGACTTAAATAATTTTATAAATAAATATATATAGTCCATGTATATTTATATATCATATTATATATTAAATATTTTAAAATTAGTTAACTTATTTATTTTTATTATTTTGTATTGGTTTATATAGTTTTTGGATTATTTTATATTTGTCAGTATTTTGTTTTTCTAAGTTTTAATAATTACTACAGATTTGTGCCACACATCTCATTAGAGATAATCCGAGAATAGCAAATACACTGGTTTTTTGTTAATACTGGGAATCCAAACATATTTTAATTTGTTAATACAAGTTGGAGAGGAAAACAAAACTATGTCACCGATGATAAGAAGAAACTTGGAGAGCAATTGATGGTGCTCCATTGAATTCTCTCATCTCTTACGTTATTATGATGTCTAATGAACCCTCTAGAATTCTGAAAGAAACACGATTACAATTACGTGTCATATTGTGTTTGGTTCATTTTAGGTTTTGGGCTTCAAAAGGCTTGTACTCAGCCTTGTAATGTACCTGTTTGGGCTTTCGATTAATGATATCTGTGGTTGGCCAAAAAAAATAAAAATTGTGCCGACAAATTAAAAGAAAGAGGAAAGGGAAAGTTGTTTCTCATCGACAATCCGATAATCGAATCGATTTATTAAACTATTAACAATTTATCTTCAAATTCTCTTCTTGATTTGGCCGGCGGTTTCTGTGGCTCTTAGCTCTCCGACTCTTGTTGGTGGTTTACCGGAGCGTCATCGCTGTGTGGTGGCAGGGAGAATCTGGGCGGTTTGTTGCGACTTCTTTCTTCGGTTTGGTTTGTGGCTCTGAAGGGTCGGTAGTTGTACCAGAGCTTTCCTCTTTTAGGGCTTGCTTCGGAGATCTTGTTACCTGGGGGTGCATCGTCTTATTTCCAGATCTCCTCTTCCTCCAGGGGGTTTTGGTGTGGACCCAATTAGGTATGTTAGAACTATTTCCAGAGTCAACGTTTGCATAAGTAGAAGACAACTGAAAGAGGTTTTTAGCCAATTCAAGAAACAAAATTTTGGCCAATTCATGAATACAAAACTTGGTTAGTTAAATAATTATAGCTGATATTTCAAACGTATGCTGAGTACATATTGAAAACTGTGTAGCCTCCTTGTAGGTATTAAATATAATTTCTTACATGGACCAGAAGAATTTACTTTTAAGTTTCTTTGAACTTCTATAAGGCGCGACAACTCTCATTCCTACACAGTTCATAAAATTTTGTTAGTTCTATAAAAATCAAAAGAGGCTGATCAAAGTCGCCATTATAGAGAGTTTTTACATTTCGTCCTTATAGGAGTGCACACAAATGTAAAAAAAAGTTTCACATTTAAAAGCTCATATCCTTGCAGGAAAAAAGATTTGATTATTGGATAAGTTTTATATGGTTCTCCGCGTAATCCAAGTAAGTTTCTAATTTCTTGAGAAACTATATGAAAAACGGAACTATTTGGAACATGTTTATTGATAGTTTGATACCAGTAGAATTCCTTGTAAATTTCGAGTTTGAAGTTGATAGATGGTGTAGGACTCCTTGTATTCGACGTATTCTTCATCCTGTTTCATATAATGACAATAGTGACATTAGTTTGATATTTTGATAAACAATGCTTTAAGAATAAAGAGAATTAAGATAATACAACTTTGGGATCAAAGTGATACACTTACTTTGGGTTGGAGATTTTTTTTTTTTGTGTGTTTGAATAGTTTAAGTGTTATATTAGTTCTTGAGTATAGGTTTGTATTTATAGAACTAATGGAGCCAGTTTTGTGAAATGGTATTATTCTGGAATATGTTTATTCGATAATGGCCATGAGATACGGTAATGGTAATAGATTGTTTCAATAAATTCTTAACTTTCAAATCCGTGTTAGTTGCTAAAATTTAGAAGATACGAACAATCAGTCAATACAATTTTAAAAGGTTACTATAATTTAGCTACAATATATTCAAACTTACCTAAATGTATAGATTCGAAATATATCATCGGCGTTAAAATTCTGATTCGTTGATTTGGGTGATGATTGAGTCCGATTAAACAGCACATATTTATTGTGGTTTAATTGTTTGGGATTATATGGAAACCGATTAATAGTGTTAGGATATCTGATGATATTTATATTGATGATGGTTTAGGGAATCCGCTTTTTTTATGGGCATTCTAATTTAAACGTACATTCCTTAACAACCATATCTTTCTGTTTCTGAATGGTTTGTTTAATCCTTAAAAAAACAAATATATATATATATATATATATATATATATATAATGTTTGATATGATATGGAAGAGGACATATTATTAGTTGCCATTTTAATAGTATGCGGATTATGATGTCGTTTGGATTTGATTTCTCATACAGGTTTAAGAAGAAGAGTGTTTGGATACATCTATTATATATCGAAGATCCGAATGAGATTGTGTCCAAAGAGAGAGGCTCCGCGTCTTTTTACAATTTTAATTACCTTGTTGCCTTTAAAATTTTTTTTTTACTCTTCTTCTTTTATTCTTGCGTAGGAACAATATATGGAATTCTTGCTTTTGTACTTCCCGACTAATAGTATAGATGCTGTGCTCCATTTTATTGTAAATACGTAACGTTTAATGACTATATAATATATTCATAATAATTTAATAAAAGACAGCAGACAAGACTTGAAATTTCGCGTTACTGCACTTACAATTTAGGACAACAAAAAGAAATCCAGACAAACTTTCACTTAGTATATATGGATAATCTATTTTTTTTTGTCTGTCACACTTAAAAATCATAAAATATGATCCTTTTATTATTTTTTTCACTGCTCCCTGGTTAAATTAAAATATGGATAATGTCTTGAAAGGTTGTATTAATTATAAATAAAATTAATAAAATAATTTCAGTTTCTTTCAAAAAGTTCTCACATGCAATTTGGACAAAAATGATATATAATGTATGTTTTATATTATTTCATTGTTTGCTTTACAATAAGGTTTCAGATCTAACTAAAGGAAGTTGATTTGAGATACTTTCATAACTTAAATAGATTGTTTTCGTCCCACAACTCAATTTATTACGTTACTATTACAAGATAGTCACGTTACTATTGATATTTTTGTTGTAATACTTGGTTTTGTTCGGTTGATACTATTACAAGATCTAGATCATTACAATGGCAACTTGGCCAAGTAAATACAATTTTTTTATAATTACAATGATAAAATTCAGTCAGTTGGGTAGTTAGACGACACCACATGTTTGTGATTTTCGTCAAAGCACCCAGAGTGTCATTTTTTTTGGTCCCAAAATAAACATATATTTGATATATACTTTATAATAGAATGGATAATGCTCTTCTAATTACCTAGTTTTTTTTGTTTGAAAAAGGATTTTGCAATTTAAATAAGGGTGAATTAGCTCAGTAACCAAAATAAAAAAACATAGAAGAAAATAACATTATATTCAAAAAAAATAGGGAATCAAGATAGGGGTAGAGCAAAATTACCACTTTAGTGTTTTGTATGGTGGAGGGAGTGGTGGCTGTTGGTCGGAAGCGGTGGCCGGCGGCCGGAGTAGGTGACCGAAGGTTGGCGGTTGAAGGTTGTTGGTGAAGGAGTTGGTCGGAGGTCGGTGGCCGGAGATTGGCGGCAGAGATGTTGATCGGAGGTCGGCAGCAGAGGTGTTGGCCGGAGGTCGACGGCGGAGGAGTTGGCCGGAGGTCGGTTGTCGGAGGAGTTGGCCGGAGGCCGGCGGCGGAGGAGTTGGCCAGAGGCCGGCGGCAGAGGAGTTGGCCGGAGGTCGGCGGTGGAAGAGGTGACCGAAAATTGGCGGAAGAGAAAGTGGTCGGAGGTGGTGTTAGTGGTGGGTGAAGATAAGGTGGTGAAGGGGTAAAATCTGTCATTAATACATATTATATAGAGTATATAGTAGATATATGGTTAGTATAGTTAGTTTTTAAATTATAGAATTTTTTTTGGTTATATACAGCCCAATTTCCCTTTAAATAACGTAAAAGATTACAGCTATGACTCAGAGTCATACAGTTTTTAAAAAGTGAAAAAGGAGAAGATTAAACATACATTTGGTAACAAACATATGAGAATATGCAAAAAAAGTTTCAAAGCATGGAACTGCTAAAAGGAAGAGATGAGAATTAACCAACGCTTCCGCCACCGCCTATACAACCGCGTTCCTTTTAACCGTACGTTGTCCATTCATGTTCTTGCAACTTTGCATCTAACCTAGTTTGATAATAATCTGATATCCCAAACCTAACTATGCCAATGCTCACTTTAGTTGTTTAAATAAACAAAAACTAGGTAATAACCCGTGCTACAGCACGGGACAAAACATTTTAATATAAATTTTAAATTCGTTAAATGATTAAGAATTATATTAACCCGGGCGTTATAGCACATGTGCGCTATTTTCATGAAAATTAATAAAATTCAAACTTAGACGTGTTTAGTTTGGAACGGAAAATACGTCCCGTCCTAACCCATCCCCTGGTGACCCGTTTTATCTCGTTTCATCTTCTCTCGTCTCATCTCGTCTCTCGTTGCATCCTGTATCATTATAATGTTTTTTCTCCGTTAAACAATTACTCGTTAGAAAATATTTATTAAAAGAGATTGGGTAAGAAATTTAGACGGGATACCAGAGTTCTCCATTGATTATTTTTTTTAGTTAGTTGAAATTATCTAAAAAATATAATTTCAAAAACTATATAATTGTTTTCAAAAATACCAAAATTTTCTAAGTGCTCGTTCCAAAGTGGTTAATTACATGTTGCATAGTTAATCCTTATCCAAATTAGTGAAAGCTTGACACTTGAATTTATCTACCTATATTTTTTATTTCGTATTTTTATCTAAAATTTATGTCTCTTTTAAAAAAATATTCAATTTATTATTTTTCATTATTCGACTTACCCGTTTCAGTTTATATATATTATTTATTGTCTTAATATCATAAATAGACAAGAATTTTTCTCAAAATTTAATTATTGTTTCTTAAAGTATATGTACTTAATTAGTAAATTAAATTACTTCAAAAAACAGTGGTAAAACATATATTAAGTTAAATAATAAACCCTTTTAGGGTCTTAAAATTTTAATTGTATAATATTACTCAACTTTTTTTTGAAAATCGTTTGAGTACAATGTTTTCTATTATATGAATTACCCATTTCTGTCATTTCTCCACTATTTCTCATCGCAATACCATAAATAGACTGGAATTTTAATCATAGTTTAATTTACATGTTCTGTTATGATATGAAATCATATGCTTAAACATTAATATGTTTCTGATTATATTAAGAGTATATTTATAAGAAAAAAAACTAATCTTATGATTAAAGATTTTCAATCCGTCTTTTGATTCGATTTCAGTTGAAATTATTTAGTGTTTTTTTGGATCTTTTGATTCGATTTCGGTTAAAATTATTTAGTGTTTTTATGATATCCATAAAAACCAAACACACCCTGTGTCTGTTAAAAATATTAAGTGATTTACTTATATATTTTCAAACTAATCAAAATATTTTTCATAGTTTGCTTAGAGGTGTTAAATCAGAATATCATATTTCACTTTGATTTTAGTTAGATTTTGGAACATGAAACCCGTCTTGTCCCATCTCTTCACCTCTCGTCCCGTCCCTTTCCGTCACGTTTCATATTCGCTAATATATTTGCATAGGCTGAAATTTTGTTGTTTTTATGCAAATTAAACAATTTAAACATTTTAAAAGATTGACATGTGGGATAAGATTTTTACATACATTCTAATTTTCCCCATAATGTACATTTTAAAGTGGCTTAAGGTAAAACTCTTAAACATGTCAAATATGTCATGCGTTCGCGTGAGTAAATAGTATGTCTGCTTCATACCGTTTACGCTTACATATGAATAAATCGCTCTTGTTAATTTATAAAATATATTTGGAGCTAGAAAATAATACATAATTTTAAACATTAATACACATATTCTTTGAAAATAATTTAATTTGATAAGTACTGATATACACTACAAATTATTTAAATATTTTAAGACTTTATATTAGATAAATATATCTAATTATATTTCTGTGTTATATTTTAAAAAACTCACATACAACCTGCAATTGAATACTATTTTTAATTTTAAAAATCGACATTGCATTAATTAAGAATGTAATGCATGCTAATTGTTCTTTTAAATTTTCTATTTTTTTAATATATTATCTAATTATAATATACTTGTTTTGTTAGTTTGTAATCCATGTGACTTGTTATTAGATTGATATTAAATTGTGATGATGGATGTGGCCCGTGGATTATATTGGTACAATGATCTAAAAGAGCGAATTAGCTTATTGTTGCTTAGAAATAATTTTATTTAGTTAGTTTTATTGGTGTTAGTATGCAATATAGTGATTATTTTGTGTTGATCATCGTTATCATTCCCTTTTTCGTATTAAGACAGCTGGTTAATAACTAAATATGTTTGACTTAATATTATAATATGCAGTGTTAATTCATTGGGTAAATAATTTCCCAATTACATATTTCAATTCTTTTTTTTGAAAATTGAATGGCATAATTCATAAGTGGAATACTTATATTTCATTTCCAAATTTAATATTTATAATTTATGTGATAGACAAAAAAAAAATAACAATGAATTTATGTAACGAAAACTCTTTGTATTCAAGTTAAAATATTCATCATTTTTCTCAAAAATGTTAAAATTATTATTTTGGAGTTGTAGTAATTGATTAAAAAAAAAATCTTAAACGGTTTTACTATAGTTCTTTGTTAAGTTATATCAAGTTCAACTGAATTACATAAAATCCAAAACTAAATATTTTGAAATGAAAATGGGTCATGTTTATTATCAAATCTTGAATAGTATATGAGATCTTTTCGAATACCAACAAAGAGTTTACCTAAGAGTATCTCCATCAAAGCATTTAAGTGAATTGCTTACAAGTTGCTTAGCAAAAAAGCAGATTAATTATAATGGAAATAATCTGATTTTGCTAAGAATCGATTGTTAGCTTAGATGTTTTAGGATCATTAGAGTATCTCCATCAAAGCATCTTAGTGAATTGCTTACAAGTTGCTTAGCAAAAAAGCAGATTAATTATAATGGAAATAATCTGATTTTGCTAAGAATCAATGTTAGCTTAGATGTTTTAGGATCATTAAGAACCATGAATGTGTTGCTTTCTGATTGGCTGGAGTAAAAAAAAAAAAAGATTTTTTTTTTCGTTTTCTTCTTTTCCGATTTTATTTTGATTTCCTCTCTCTCTCCTTAATCGTTTCTCTGTCTCTCCTCTCTCGTCTCTTTGCTATCGATAGATCAGAGGATTTCGATGGAAAAGCTTGAGAGAAGATTGTATAATTGAGAGGTATAACAGTGGGCAAAGCGTCTTTCACCGGAGATATCATCATCTCGATCGACTGCGGCACTATCGACGGTGGCGGTTCATCAATTGGAGAGGGTTTTTTCTTTACCAAATCGGAGATTGAAGTGGTCAATTCTCGAATTGTTTGGTTTAATCGTTTCTCTAGGTAATAATCTCTTTGATTTCATTAGTAGATCGACATGAATCATTAGTTTTATGGATTTTAATATAACTGGCCTCTTGAATTTATATCGACATGAATCGTTTCTCCGCCACGCTTAATGTGCTTGTGAACTGCTCTTGTGGCGATGAGAGAGTTTCTAAAAATTATGGTTTGTTTGTTATTTTATTTTGGCATTAGCAGGTGGTATTGGAGCGGGAGTTATTGCTGGTATAGTTGTAGGAGTGATTCTGGCTTTGTTGTTAGTCTTGTTTGTCGTATATTATGTTTACCGGAATAGAAAGTCCAAGGGTAGTTCGTTTTCATCTTCTATTCCGTTGTCTTCTAAGGCTGATCATGGTAATTTTGTGATGATCTCTAATTTTTATGTTTCTTTTGTTAGCTGATGATCTCCTGGAGTTGCTGCTATAAGTGTTGACAAATCTGTTGAGTTTACGTTGGAGGAGCTCGCTAAGGCTACTGATGATTCTAAGTTTATGGTTTGTCTATAGGTAATAATCTATATGTTTTGGCACTTGAATTTCAATATAACTGGCCTCTCTTCTATTTCTCACTGGATTTTAATTCTTTTTGCAGTGTATAGCATCTGCGAGTCAACTACCTAGCTCACTCTTTGTGTACCTGTCAAATTCATACAAGGTAATTCATATTTTTTCTCAATTGACCTGTAATGCTTGTTAGTTTCTATAAGTTTGAGTTTAAGTGAAAAAGTTTGTTGAATACGAACACTTACTGTCGAGTTAATTTTGTTCTCAATGGTTGGTACTTATCATTGATTGCTTGTTTTGTCACACTTTAAACACACATTGTTGGTTGTTGTCACAGTTAAACACTTTATGTCTAGTGTAAACACACAATGCTTGGTAGTTGTCATTGATTGCTAACATGACACACTTAAACACACATTACACTTACAACTTCATCTCTAGTTATATATCATAGACTTTAGGTGAAGCTTAACACAAACCTTTCTTCGCATTTACACATCTGCCACAATCACAAACTTTCTCTTCCTTTAAACAAGAAAGCCACACACTTCATTCTTATTCACCCTTCATCCTTCTTCTTTTTCTTCCTTTAAACACAAACCAGAAACTTCACTATGGATCAATATAGTCAAGATTCTGGTTTTATGGACCTTTTAACTAGTCAACAAGAAAACCAAACACTAACCAATCCATTTGATGAGGAGCCAACTGTTGATGAACAGAAACCTAAGGAGCATAGAAGGAAGTGGTCTCACACAGAAGACGTGCTCCTCATTGGTGCTTGGTTGAATACCTCCAAAGATGCAGTTGTTTCAAATGACCAAAAACTAAATACTTTTTGGACACGTATTACTGATTATTATCATGCAAGTCCTACGCTAGCTGGTGTGGAAAGGAGAGAGCCCTGTCACTGTAAGCAAAGGTGGCAGAAGATTAACGAAACAGTGTGCAAATTTGTTGGCAGCTATGAGGCTGCAACGAAGGCCAAAATAAGTGGACAGAATGAAGACGATGTCATGAAATTGGCATATGATATCTACTCCAATGATCACAAAGTGAAGTTCACCCTTGAGCATGCTTGGAGAGAGCTCCGCCATGATCAGAAATGCTGTGGACCTTCTTCTGCAAAAAGTTATGGGCCATCAAAGAGAAGAAAGTGTGATGATCACACTTCAAAGTCATCAAACTCGTTTCCAGTTACCCATGAAGATACTGAAGCTCGTCCTATTGGTGTTAAGGCAACAAAAGCCAAAGGTAAAAAACCTGTGATGAAGCCAAATGTGGAAGAAGGAGGTGCTTCAATTGAGTATTTGCAGACCATGTGGGAGATAAGGCAAAAGGAATTTGTTTTGAAAGATAAACAAACTTTGCGTAAAGAGAATCTTAGCAAGAATAAGATGCTTGACAGTCTAATTGCTAAAACAGAGCCATTAACTGAAATGGAAATCGCTTTAAAGGATAAGTTAATTAGTGACTTGTTGTCAAGTTAGTGTTTGAGTTTATGTTTATGTTTGAATATCTATTTTGTTTATGTTTATGTTATGTAATGAATCAACTTGTTTGTTTTTTGTTTATGTTTATGTTTCTGTTATGTAATGAATCAACACATGTTTCGATGACTTTTAGTTTATGTTATGTAATGACTTTTGGTTTTACATAATGAGTTTCGATGTTTCGGTTTATGTTATGTAATGACTTTTGGTTTCACATAATGTGTTTCGATGTTTATCAGTTTATGTTATGTAATGACTAACACATGTTTCACTTGAGATCCTAACATGAGGTTTGCCGACAAGAAGAAGAAGACAATAAGAAGAGAAGAGAAGACGAATCATGGCCACATATTGTTCACGGACCAAAAAGTGTTCACGGACCAAAGTGTTCACGGATTAGTACTTTCTTCTTGTTTGGTACTTATTTTCACGGACATGTTTTAACTTTGGTCACAAATTGTGTTTTAACTTTGGTCACGGATTGTGTTTTCACGGATTCCTACAGGGTCTTCTATATAAGTCATAAACCATGGCTTCTTCTTCTCACTACAAAATCAATCCTCTTTTCTCATACACTTACAACTTCCATTCTCTCATACACTTACAACTTCCATTCTCTCACCATTTTCTCTTTTCTTAAAAATGGCTTCTTCTTCTACTAATTTTGAGAAAATGATGGATGACTATTTCAAAAACTATTTTGATCAAGCAATTGAGAATCAGTTAGATAAAGCCACAACGATTCCGCAAGAAGAACCAAAGAAGAACAAAAGGGTCCACATTGAAAGAAAACGTGAAGAGGGTCACCAACGCTTATGGGATGATTATTTCCGTGAAGATGCAACATATTCTCCTAAAATCTTTCGTCGCCGTTTCAGAATGAACAAACCCTTGTTCATGCGGATCGTCGAACGACTCTCAACTGAAGTTCCATACTTTGAACAAAGAAGAAATGGTCACGGAAGGCTTGGTCTCTCTGCACTGCAGAAGTGTACAGCAGCCATTCGTATGATGGCATATGGTTCTGCAGCGGATGCGTTTGACGAATATCTCCGGCTTGCTGAAAGCACTGCGATGTTATGTTTGGAAAATTTCACTGAAGGAATCATTCATTTATTTGGAGATGAGTACCTACGCAGACCCACAACAGAAGATCTTCAACGACTACTCAATATTGGAGAGGGCCGCGGATTTCCCGGGATGATAGAAAGCATAGATTGTATGCACTAGGAGTGGAAGAATTGCCCGACTGCATGGAAAGGTCAATATACCCGTGGATCTGGAAAGCCAACAATTGTTTTAGAGGCTGTAGCTTCACAAGACCTCTGGATATGGCATGCATTTTTTGGAGCTCCAGGTACATTAAACGATATCAATATTCTCGATCGTTCACCAGTTTTTGATGACATATTACAAGGTGTAGCTCCCAAAGTGAAATATATTGTCAACGGGCGACAATATCATCTGGCTTATTATCTCACTGATGGTATTTATCCAAACTAGGCTACTTTTATCCAATCAATTCGAAATCCACAAGATCCGAAAGCATCCTTATTTGCTACAAACCAAGAAGTTGTGCATAAAGATGTCGAGCGTGCTTTTGGAGTCTTGCAAGCTCGATTTGCCATAGTAAAAAACCCAGCTCTCATGTTGAGTAAGGTAAAAATTGGAAACATAATGAGAGCATGTATCATATTGCACAACATGATTGTAGAAGACGAACGTGATGGGTATACTCAGTATGATATGGCCTCATTTGCACGAGACGAGTTAAACAAAACTTCACAAGTTGATTCTGCGTATTCTACAGATATCCCTTCAAATCTCGGCAATATGATGGGAAATGTGATGACCATTCGAAATAAAGTTCGTGATAAAAAAATGCATGATCGACTGAAAGCGGATTTGGTTGAGCATATATGGGGAAAGTTTGGCACAAATCAAAATTAAAATTAATCATTTTGTAATCTATTTTTAATATGCTTTGATGTCATGTTTGTTTAAACTTTTATTGAATGCAATATTTTTAAGTTTTTAAAAGTATACAAGTCTTATAAATTTTAACAAAATACCATAATAACAATTAATTACAAAGAAAAATATTTTTAAGAACCTCAAATTTAACAACCTTCAATGGACCTATGAAATATTAAAGTTTCTTAAGAAGTTCTTAATTTCACTTTTTTCAAAATTAAAAAGAAAATATGTATTAAGATACTTTACTTAAGATGCTTCGATGGAGATACCAACTATGAAGTTAGAAAACAGAATATCTTCTACACCATTCAATATCCGATTTATCAATGTTGTGAAACAGATATATAATTTAGATTTGAAGAAATGTTACAAACAAACAAAAATATACCATTTAAAAAGAGTTAATAAGTAAACAATAATGAAGTATAAAATATTCTCCACTTAAGTCATCTGAACTTGTCGTTAGAAAAGCAATGGGTTGGTTCCTTTGTGATACCAGTTGAGAATAGTGTCTTCACATCAAGTTCATACAAAGACCTCACTACCTAAGAACAGAGAACAGAGAAAGTTCAACAACACAAGCCAAAAGGTTTGATCTAGACAGTAACTGACCACAACGTTTGTTAACACAACCAACTCGACCAGAGAACTGAAAAGAGAGTTCATTTCTCTGATGTTATATGGAGAAAAAAACTGTGTATCAAGATTAGCTAACCTGAAGATAAATGCTTGTGTCGTAATGGCTCTTTAGAGCATACTCGTTGAAGACGGATGCCAAAGATGGTATAGTAACCTGCATGATGATGTGCTGAATAAGCGTCTAGCACGAATTACAACTTTTATTTGATGCAGCAACAGGTTCGCAATTGCATTACTTACAACAGACTATGTGCATGAAATCACTTCCATACTAAATTCCAAGGGAAGGATATATAAGAGCCAAGAAATGTAACTTACAAAGATAAAGGTACAGATGTATGCACCCGTAGCAATTGGAACAGCCACAGTAGTAGCACCTTCAGGAAGAGAACGCAGCTGATTTACACTAATCCCTATCAGCAAGAGCGCAAGTGCTTGCCACTACAATAAAAAATAAGAAATTAAATCCTTTTGAGTTGGAGGTAAGGAAGGTCAAATAGAATATGTGTAATACTAAAAAAAATTATACATATAATAACCAAGAATAATTGAACCTGACCTGTATGATGGAAAACCGTCGCTTCATTATCATCTTCAGTAGTACAGCAATTACCAGAACTTTTAGATTGCTGAGCATCTTAACAGTAGCAGGATTGAAATATAGCTGGCACAGCAGAAAAGTGAAACGTTGTGTGAAACTAAATAATAGAAAGAAAGATAGATCCAAACATTAGCCAAGAAGGCTAGATATATACAACAGCTGAGTGTACTGTAACTATCTTATAAGCAATTGTTCAGTGCAAATTTCAAAGCAAGCTCAAACATCTATCACCAAAAGGTAGCCTGTCATATTGCAGAATTCTGAGCTGAACTTGAATATAAACTGTTGTATAGCTATCGCCTCCTAATCAACATATCCGAAACTGAGTTCTCAAAACGCATGCTTTTCCTATTCAAACGAACAAAGCATCAAATATAGTGAGAATGTGGGAGAATATCTTAAGTGATTATGATGATAACTATTGATTCGATTAATCTTTCCAAGTCTAACGAACTTAAAGAAATTCACATCACTAACTGAATTTCATCATCAACAGATCCAAAACTCACCATTGATTCCAAACTTCATCAAAAACATTAGTAGAAGACCCGCTTTTCATTTGGGATAACGTTTTTGACCTACCTCTTCCGGTTCCTAGACATCATAAACAAAACTTTCATATCTTCTTTTAAGTTAAACAAATGAATTTTACGAACAAATTTTTTACAAACACTAACGCAATAAGATTACACTTACCTCAGTATGAGGATCAGATCTGTAAGCTATCTTTAAGTTGAGCCAAACCAAAAGATAGATTCGTTTGGCAATCTGCAAAGCTTTTACCCAACAATCCAAATACAAATAATAATTGTTGTTGGTTGATGCTGCTTGGTCCGAATCCTGTTTCATCTGTGCAACTTTGTCGGCAAAAGAAAAAGAACTTTTTGCAAAAGAACTTGGAGACGGCGACAAAGAGCATAGAGAGAGAAACAATTTTTTTAAGTCTTTTAAATTGACGGACACGATCAAAACGAATCAACGGTCAAGATTAAATAAAAGGATCCAAAATAATATAAGCGGGTAAAAAAAGATCCGCGTCTTTATCCGTTTAGATGGGTGGAGAAATTTCGTTTGTACCCTTTAATTAAATCGAATATTTGGTCATAACTCCAATGGCATACCCTTGTAATGTTTATAAAACAAATGTTTATTAGTTAAACGACTTTACAAATAATAGTAGGGATATGTGAGAGAAATGATCATACAGTCCGGCCTCTACAACCGCAAATTTAATCATGAAAATGAAAAAAACCAAAGAGAGCAACATTGACTTTTTCTTGGCAAAAGAAATTAAAATATTTCGAGACGACTAAATACTGTCAGAGACTCCATATAAGAAACTTAAAATTGTTGTTTGGATGTTTTAAGAAACTTGAATGAACTTGGAAACAACTCTCTAAGTTTATTTTATTTTATTATATGTTAAAAAGAACATAGCCATTGAACTGACATAACTTATATATTTCCTCAAGTTCCATTTTAATTTGGGTTTGGAAACATCTTCTTTCACCAAAATTTGATAATTTTAGTTTTACAATAACTATTAAACTTACCAATTAGAAATTTTTATAGCGGATTAACCAGTTAACTAACAACACTGAATATACAAGTTAGATAACTAACAGTAATCAGGTATCATCAATTATCTAACAAAAAGTCCATATAAAAAATTGTTCTTCTACCTCCAAACCCTATTTAATATTACAACTGAATGATGATGTGATGTCACTAGCATCTTCTTAGAGCAAGTCCATTGGCAAGATATAATTTTGAGACTCTTATATTTTTTAATAATATATTGTGTACTTTTAAAAAAATAGGAACTTTTAGAAGACTGATTAAAACTATTCCCTCCAATGGTGATAATAAAAATGGAGTTCTTATTTTTAGGATTTTAAAAAATGGGAAATTAACAAGAGAAGAGTGAGAAGAAAAACAAAACCAAACGCAATCCCAACCGCCATTGTCAGCTCCTTTGCTTCTCCCTGACCGTTTGATCGATGGTCTCTCAGAAGTACGATCCATTGTACCTCTAGAATAGGGGAGCCTATGTTCTAGACCTCGTTTTGCTCACGGGAAACACCTATCCAAGTGTGTTTATAAACCAAAGCCAATCTACCTCATAAGTATTATATATTGCTATTAAATGATGCTTCAGTTACATACCAACATCAAGCACATAGAGATCATCGTAAAGATTCTGAGCATCCGTAAACCCTCCAAACACAAAAAGTTTCTCCCAAGTGAAACAGAAACATGACCAGCCTTAGGTGTCAGTGTCAACAACTGCCCTGAAGTATTCAGCTCCTTCCATATGAGTGTATCGGAAAGTCAAAATGAAAATATCATTTAAGAGGAACTTACATTAACGTTTCAGATTAAAGACATACACTCCTAAGGTTAAAGAACATGGATTTAAGAATGCTTTTATACATGTATCAAGGATATGAACATCAGACATATAGTAGTCATGTCCATCTTCACCACCTATAACAACAATTTTGTTCTTCCACGATGAACAAGAGTGGCTATCCCGCGCATATGGAGGATTCCCCATTGTAACAGCACGTTTCCACAAACAAATCAAGTGATGATGACTTCTTCAAACAGAGACAAGTCAAAACTTGAAATACACAGAAAAAAGCTTACAAGTATCTAGAATGTGCAAATCGTTGAGAGGTTTTATTCCATTCAAGTTCGATGGGTATAATGAATCAAAAGAAACTGCATGCAAGTATACAACTAAGATTAGATAGAATAGAATTATATGCGACATACTTTACAAATACCAGCACAACTAAAACCTAGTTGAAGCTCAAATGAAATCCTCCATTTCTAAAGATTAAGCAGCATAATTTACGAGAAGCAGAGCAATAAAACAGAGACTTTGATCACATTCTAGAAACAGATTTCGTTAATCCTAATTACAATCATGCCTAGGATCACAATTAGAAAAAGATTTTGAAGAACCCTAATTTTCGAAAATCAAATAACCCTAATTTCTATACCCTTACTAAACAAGAATTCTTACAATCAGAAAAAGGAAATTACCATCAGAAAGAGATTGGTTAATCAAAAGCTTCGATTTGGTGAAGAAGACTCATGATAAAGGAAAACGCAAATCCTTCGATTAATCAACAAATCACAAACCAATTGAATCGTCGTTCATGAAAACGAGAATCCAAATTTCATGTGTTAGAGCTTAGAAGGAGAATCAGCTCTAGCAACAATGAAATATCAAACCAAAGAGTTTACAGAGAGAAACAAACAAAGAAGAAGATTACAATTCTCAATATTTTTCTGGTTATCCTATGCAACTGATCTTTCTTTCTCCTTATACGCTTCAGCTCTCATCTTTCCATCTAACAAACAATCCCAGCCAATGAGCTTCTACCACGTATTTTCTCCCACAGCTTCCAATCACCTTTCACCATTCCTCCACGTTATCATTCAACCCTTCTTTCATTTTACTATATCAAATCTCCCCTGTTTGCAGAACCTTGACCACAAGGTTCATAGTTTAGATATTGTCTCTGCAAAACAAAGAGAAACTCCCATACTTCAAGATGAAAAACTGCTTGTAGTTGCTCATTGAAGAAAATGGTGTAGTAACATTCTATTAGAACAGGCCTGTAATAATATTTCAAAATCAGCATCATTTTTATGACCGGTAGCCTTCCAACATGAAATGAAATGAAATGCTCAGTCTCTTCTCCCACACTCTCTCTTGTTTATATTTGAACATCCAAGTCTTTGGAGAGAGTCGTTGCTTCCACCTATAATACTTACAAAACTCAGCCACTTCCAAGGAAAAATCATCAAAGACTGGACTCAAAGTTTATGGGACAACAGGTTGTTGATCATCTATGATCATAGTCATATAAAACTCATCTAACAGCTTAGGCAATAGTTTCTTTCCACCACCTGAAGACTCTTGTTGAACCCTTTGCTCCTCTTTAGAACTTTCTTGGTCAGATTGATGTTTAGCTTCCAAAGAGCACACTAACATCTGTTCTTTGGCAGGAACTTCAGGAACAGCTATCATGGAAAGTTGAGCTTCCTTCAGCTTATTAAGCTTAATGGCCTTCATGTCTCTAACAAAACCTTGCCTAATACCCTGAAGAAGAACTTTCTTATGTCCTATAGGAAACTGCATCACTAACTTCTCAAAATCACAAGTTATTGGCCCCAATGTCTCCAACCACTGCTTACCTAACACCATATCACACCCACCTAAGGGAATTACCATAAGATCAGCTTGAAATGGTGTACCTCTAAATTCCCATTGGAACTTATCAATTGTAGCATCAACCCCCAACAATCTACCATCATCAACTAATACTTGAGCCATGTTGTCAAATTTTAAAACACATTTCAACATCTCACCTACCTTGGGATCCATGAAGTTGTGTGTAGTATGAGAGTCAATGAGGATAGACAAGACTTGATTCCCATAAGAACCCTTCACCCTCATCGATTGGTAATCAGAGATTCCTAAAAGTGCATTAGCAGAAGTATGAGCTATAACTCCAGTTGCCGCTAAATCAACCTTCTCTACTTCTACTTCTTCCAATTCTCCACAATCTGTTTTGTGAGGCTTAACTGTAGTATCCTTAGGTTCCTCCATAGTAGGAAGAAGAACTGTCGCATGATCAGGCTCTGGTTTGGATGATAAAATCCCTTTATATTGAACCTTTTTCCGATAAGCTTGATCTTTCTCATACAATCTTCCCACCAATAAGCATTGTTGAATAGACTTGGGTTGAAACATTCTAACATTCAGCTCAGTATCAGTGCTCAGCCCTTCTAAGTAGATATCAACCAAGTAATCTTCAGCTAATGTGACTTTGTCGCTAATCAACTTGAATTTTTCATGATACTCCTCAATTCCTTCTGTTTCCTGCAACTGTTTCAGCTCTGCAATAGCATCCACTAGCTTATAATAGTATCCTTGCAACAACGCTTTGTAAAGTCCCCAATTGCACCTAACATGCTCCCACAGAACTGATTGTGAAATTGATTGGTGACAAGAAGCAGCCAGAGCATCTAAATGCATTGAAGCAAGAGTAGCTTTGAGTTCATCCGGAGTATTATCAATTAAGAAGAACTGTTCGATCTGGAACAGCCAATCCTTGATTCTATCACCATTAAATCTGATGGACTCTAATTTCTCCAAACGTGTAGCATCAAAATAATTGTTCGATGACTTACCAGATCCACCAGTGCTAGCGTAATGATTCTTGATCGGATTTGTAGTTACAAGCCGCGAGAATCGTCCCACGTTGTGAGCTCCAATCGATTCTTCTGTATTGCTAAATACCGATCCAAACGATTCTGATCGAGTCTCCGTCATAGCTTCACGAACCACCGTCTGATATTGTTTCACCCCCATTGAAATGAATCCGAGGATGACACAACTCTGATACCTTTGATAAAGGAAAACGCAAATCCTTCGATTAATCAACAAATCACAAACCAATTGAATCGTCGTTCATGAAAACGAGAATCCAAATTTCATGTGTTAGAGCTTAGAAGGAGAATCAGCTCTAGCAACAATGAAATATCAAACCAAAGAGTTTACAGAGAGAAACAAACAAAGAAGAAGATTACAATTCTCAATATTTTTCTGGTTATCCTCTGCAACTGATCTTTCTTTCTCCTTATACGCTTCAGTTCTCATCTTTCCATCTAACAAACAATCCCAGCCAATGAGCTTCTACCACGTATTTTCTCTCACAGCTTCCAATCACCTTTCACCATTCCTCCACGTCATCATTCAACCCTTCTTTCATTTTACTATATCAACTCACTTTCATATTCAAACTCGTCGATTAATCAGAAGCTCCGATATGTCGTTTTGATTGATTAATCAAAATCTCCGACTGGAGATCGGTTCCTCCGGTTGCAAGGTTCCGATTTGGTCAAAAAGATCTCTAGGTTTTGTTGTGGTTCAAGCGCATCGCAAAAGAGGGAAAAAAAAGGAATAGAAAGAAGGAAAAAAAAAAACTTGTTTTTATATGAAAAACTTGTTTTTATATAAAAAAAACTTGTTTTTATATGCTGACACGTACATAATAAGAGACGACTCTAAAACTTACTAAATAAGAGTTGGATCTTATATTTTTCATCAGTTATGATTTATTTTTAATTACATTTACAATAAGAGCTTTGCTAAATCCTTGCTAAATCCCCCCTAATGGAGATGCCCTTATGTTTCATTATACCACCACATATGGGTAATGTAGCTAACTCTCTTTGTAAGGGTATGTTATCAACCAAACCATCTTACACAGATCCAACCATACATAAAGACATGAAACGTTCACGCAAATAAAAGCCCAAAGAAAGACCAAGCCCAAATAAAGCCCAAGATCAAAAAGTCAAAAAAATGAAAAATAAATAAAGCGGAAGAAGGGTTAGGCGGCTAAGGCAAAATTCGAAACTCTGTCCAACCTCTTACGCCCACCGCTCTTTTCACATAATCCCATTTTTATTTATTCTCTTTTTAATACATCGAAAAGACTATCATACCCTTCCTCTTCTTCCCGCTGTTTCCTCTCTTCTCTCTCCATCTTTTTCTCCATCTTCCCTCTTCTTCTTCTTCCTTCATCTCCCCCCCTCCAACAAAACCTAAATTCACCGATTCTCAAACTCCCCTAAATCGCTTCAACCACTTAAATCCCAAATCTCCAACCACCGAGAGATACGCTGCCTTTACATGGCCGCGACATCAAACTCAGGCGAAGATCCGACTCTCTCTTACCATCACCACCACCACCGATCTCCTTTTCGCTTCGAATTACTTCAATCCATCACTTCATCTCATCCTCGTTACTCTTCTCTCGCTCCTTCTTCCACGAATCGGCCTTTCTCTGTCTCCGAATCGCTTCCGCAACAGTCTCCGCTAATTCCATCTCACTGGGACGATTCTTACTCCCATATCACTCAGAAAGTTGTGAGTCCCCTGCGTTTACTACACTTTTCGTCTTTGATTTTTGATTCCGAACTTGATCTGAGAGAGAGAAAAAGAGAGCTAGGTTTTTTTTTTCCTGATCCCAAATTTCGCGAAAAAAAAAAATTGAATGAAGCTTTGGTTCGTTAAGGAAACTTAATCCAAAATTGGGATCTCTAATCTCAAATTTATAATTTGACAAACTTGGGGGAATTTTAGATTTGAGTTTTGGTGATTTTGTTAAGCTATCAAGTAATGATGCTATTGAGTCAAATCTGTTTTGCAGCAGAAGAGTAGAAAGAATCATCGTATTCAGCTTGGATCCATTGCAAACATGTCTGGAGAAAGCATTGATGATAAATCTAAAGTAATAGTGAAACAAGAGTCTCCTCAATACGTTAAACGTGTATACAACAAGTCAAAGGGTACTACTACACAGTCAAAGGCCGGGAAACGGATGCCCAACGGCGGCGGTATCTGCTTTCTTATCAAATTCTCTTCAGCTTATTCTCAGAATGTGATTTCATTTGTTTGTTTGTTGATATTATAATCTGTGTTGTATTTAGCATTGTGGTGATTGGTTTTTGTATGCAGAAGCACAAAACGGTGGTCTAATTGTACCTAGTAATAACTGCCGTTATGACAGTTCTCTAGGTAACTACTACTGCAAAAAGCGCAATCACATCTAGTTCTCTTTACTCAGGTTCATGGTTTGAATGGAGATTAGAACTCTTATTGTATCGTTGCCTCTTTCGTTTCGTAGGGTTGTTGACAAAGAAATTCGTCAAGTTGATTCAGGAAGCTGAGGATGGAACACTTGACCTTAACTATTGTGCAGATGTTTTGGAGGTATGCAATATGTATCTTTATATTGAGCTAAAAGTGTATTTCAAATTGCAGAACATCTAATTAAGAATGTGCTTATATGAGGACTAAAAAGCTCACCTTTATAACCCTTTCCTTGAAGCATTTGATTCACAAATCATTAGGTATCTTCGTCAGTTTGTTAGAATCTCCTCTTATGTGCCTGCGATTCCTCATAACAGGTACAAAAAAGAAGGATATATGATATTACAAATGTTCTTGAAGGAATTGGATTGATAGAGAAAACTACAAAGAACCATATCCGCTGGAAGTAATTACACAAATCCTTTCTTTCTTAGATACAATGCAGCTTGTTAGACTTATGTTCTTCTGACCTTGGCTTTGGACCATTGTTGCAGGGGTGCTGACAATCTTGGACAGAAGGACCTCGGAGATCAAATTTCCAGGCTTAAGGTTCATAGAAAATGGCATTACATATTACTTTGTCGTAGAACTTACTGCATTAGAATAATTGATCACATTGTCAAGAAAGAAGTCATGATCAATGCATATGTTAAGTATACAAGATATTCTTGCGTTTTCGGAATTTGGCAGTCTGACACTATAGTTAGTTCACACACATATTTTCAAATCTCCCATTAATAACCAGTAACATCTTTATGTATTTTCAGTCAGAGGTAGAAATGATGCAATCTGAGGAAAGCAGGTTGGATGATCTTATAAGGTTGGTTGCTTATGTTTTTAAATCTGATTTGGAGACTTAATTGTTCTTTTCCCACATGGTTTTAAGTTCACCATGTTATATATCTCCAGGGAAAGACAAGAAGCTTTGAGATCCTTGGAGGAAGATGAATATTGTAAAAGGTTTCTGTCCATTTATTTGAGTCTCATCTTTTGTATTTACACACGAACTTTGCTAAGACCAGTGACGAAAATAAACAGGTACATGTTTATGACGGAGGAGGATATAACGAGTCTCCCACGGTTTCAGGTCCTCCCCAACTAGTTCTTGAAAATTATCTTATGTTTTTCTCAGTTATTTAACATACTAAACCGTTAGTCCTTGATACAGAACCAGACATTACTAGCAATCAAAGCTCCTACAGCTAGTTACATCGAAGTTCCAGATCCTGATGAGGTGAGCCTTTTTCATATAGTGTACAGTTTTAGTATAATGTGTTTCCAAAGTGAAGCATCTGTTTTTTGTTCACGATAGATGAGATTTCCGCAACGACAATACCGGATGGTGATTAGGAGTAGGATGGGGCCGATTGATGTCTATCTTTTAAGGTACTTAGCCTACACATTCCACTCTCTGTGTCTTGTCTTGTATATTTTTTTTTTCAGTCAGTGTTTATAACTGGGAACAAATCTGGTTGCAGCAAATATAAAGGAGATAGTGGGGAAACAAGTGACAAATTGGGTCAGGAGTCTGATCAAAAAGCTCCATTTGGAGTGGACACTCCTTCCTTGAAAATAGTAACTTCAGATACTGATGTAAGTATTAGATCCATTGATATGGGGTTTGGATCAGTCTCATATCCGTATGTTGTGATTAAGTTTGAGTTTTGGTTGTGTATTGCCAGTTAAAAGCAGATTACTGGTTCGAGTCTGATGCAGAGGTGAGCCTCACAGATTTATGGAGCAACTTCAGCAGCTGAGAACAAAGTTATATTGAAACCTCAATTTCCAGTTACTGGGAGGACGATGAATGATACAAATTTTCATGTTACGTTTTACTACGCCTTTTGAGCCCGATTCCTAATAGAGGTTTTTTTTGTATTTTTTTTTTTTTTTGGTTTTCTCTCTTGTTTGAAATAAAAGATGCAACATTCTAATGTCATTCGATGGGTGACAATTATGTGAAAAAGCTTGTACCCTAACATAAGATATATAATTATACTTAATGGCCCTTGGATGTCAAATGCAATCGACAGCAGCAACCTGAACACTACACACATCTGTGTTTATAACGAAAGTTTTGAATCTGTTTTCAGGCTACAAAACTCCAATTTTAGTAGAAACAAAGCATCAATTCCGAACCGCCTGATTTGGATAATACAGTTTGAGAGAAGAAGAGTCAGTGAGAGATCAAACGTAACGTATGGGTTTGAGAACAAAACTCTTCAACCAATAGCCAAGTCTACAAGTTTTGTTCTTTGTCTTTATTTATTGAATAATTTTGAAAGTAATATTAGTTTTATGGCTCATGTAAAGAAATAAAGGAAATGCAAATTTTGAAAAGTTAATATTGACGTATGTTTGAGGTTTGGAATTGGATAGATGACAACTAGGTAAACATTTCATGGAAAAAATGCCATACGGAGACCCATCTACAGTTGAAGAATTGGCTTAAGCTACACAGCATTTTGATTTTTCTACCTGTCCTCACTAAACTCCAATTTTACTTTGCTCACTGAGAATGAGTTTCGATCTTCGTTTCTAATTTTTTAAACCATGATTTTTTAGGGCCAAGAACGAGCTTATGCTTTTTCAAGTCAAGACTATTGGATTTGGAAGGACTCATAAGATTTTTAGTAGGGAAGTTTTTTCATTAAAAAGACTTCAAACCATCAAGTCAATGGGAGCTTCATGTGTTTGATTTGGTATATAAATGTAGTGTGACCTGCAACACTAATTTACCATATCACTACTTCATATTACTTTTTCATTTTCACAAATATGAAAGCTTTGTTGTCTAATCAGAAAATGAGCTTCCTTCTTCGTTCCATCTCTTTTCTTTTTCTTTTTTCAAGTTTTCTAAACACGTTTGTTTCTTCTACACAACACTTGTGTCATACCGACCAAAGGGATGCTCTTCTTCAGTTTAAGAGTGAGTTTTCGATCCAGAAGCCTGGTTGGGACAATTCAGATGGGTCTTCTTATCCGAAGACAGAATCATGGGTGAACAGAAGTGATTGTTGTTCTTGGGATGGTATCAGGTGTGATGCTACGTCATGCAAAGTGATTGGGCTAGACCTTAGTGATGGCTTCCTCCAAGGTCAGCTTAAATCCAACAGTAGTCTTTTTAGACTGCATTACCTCCGTGATCTGAACCTTACTGGCAACAATTTTACCGGTTCGCCAATACCAGCTGATTTTGACAAGCTCATGGAACTAGAAAGACTAGACCTATCTAGCTCTTTACTTTCAGGGAAAATTCCAATCAACCTTCTTCAGCTAACCAAGTTGGTGTCTCTCGATCTTTCTTCTTTTGCGTATATGTATTCTTCTTTAGAGTATTCTAATTCTTTATCCATTGATGAATCCTTTCTTCATCTACTTGCTCAAAATTTGAGGAATCTTAGAGAACTCGATATGAGATATGTAAACATTTCTTCAGAAATCCCCCACGAGTTTTCAAAAATGCGATCTCTAAGATCACTACGTCTTTCTCAGTGCAACCTGTTTGGAGAATTTCCAAGCAGTGTTCTTCTGATACCGAGCTTACAGTCCATTATATTAAGTGACAATCCAAATCTTAGAGGCAATCTTCCCATGTTTCGTGAAAATAACTCTTTAGTAGCGCTGTCCACTAGAGGTACAGCCTTCTCAGGCCCCATACCCGACTCCATTAGCAGCCTCAAACATTTGACTTCTTTGACCCTTTCCTTCTCTAAGTTCTCAGGGAAGATTCCGATTTCACTTGGGAACCTTTCTCATCTCTCTATTCTCGATCTTGGTTCAAATAATTTTGTTGGTGAAATCCCATCTTCGATTGGCAATCTAAAACAGTTGACTGTTTTTGATGTTTCGGATAACAAGCTCAGTGGAAACTTGCCAGCTTGGATATTCAATTTGACCCAACTACGTTCACTCTCTCTCTCTTCAAATCAATTCACAGGCTCTCTTCCACCAATCATTAGCCAATTCTCCAAACTAGAGTATCTTGGTGCTGATGATAATTCTTTTACGGGAGCCGTTCTTTCATCCCTAGTTCAGATTTCCTCTTTGACCACGATCTATTTGAGTTATAATGAATTCAACGACTTTACTGGGATTGGGAATATCTCTCTGTTACCTAATTTACAAAGATTTTATGTTGAAAGTAAAAATTACAACAAAATCGGTCCAGGAGTTGGATTAGATGTCTTCTCGCCTCAAAGGTCAAGTACCAGACTGGTTGTGGAGACTACCAGAGTTGTCTGATGTGAATCTCTCTAACAACTCTCTCAGCGGTTTCAATGGATCCTTAAAAGTTTCTCCTGAGAGTCAAATCGTTACTGTTGATCTAAGATCAAATGCTTTCCAAGGACCACTCTTCATCCCATCCTCCAAGCATCTCCAAGATCAAATGAATTCTTTGCAGAAACTTCAAGTTCTCGTCCTCCGCTCTAACAAGTTTCGTGGCAAATTACATAATGCTGATGGGGTCTGGTTTGGATTTCCTCAGTTGAAAATCATTGATGTTTCATACAATGGCTTCTTTGGTACATTGCCATCTGATTATTTCCAGAACTGGACTGCGATGTCCTCGAAGAGTGATGATAATATGGAAGTAGAGTATCTTAATTCGAACGGCTACTCCTATTATTCACTTGTGTTGATGAGTAAAGGAATAGCAATGGAGATGGAACGTATCCTTACAATCTTCACAGCCATCGATATTTCAGGAAATCAACTTCATGGACCGATTCCTGATTCCATTGGTTTGCTGAACGAGCTTCGTATTCTCAACATGTCTCACAATGCTTTTACGGGCCACATCCCATCTACTTTGGCAAACTTGACGAATCTGGAGTCACTAGACCTATCCCAAAACAAAATTTCTGGTGAGATTCCTTCTGAGCTTGGGGCACTTTCTTCTCTCGAAGTGATAAATGTTTCACATAACCAGCTTGTAGGTTCCATACCACAAGGCACACAGTTTCAACGGCAAAAATGCTCCTCCTATGAAGGAAACCCAGGACTTAATGGTCCTTCCCTTAAGGATGTTTGTGGAGATATCAAAGTGCCAGCACCACCACAACCCGAACTGGTGGAGACAAAAGAAGAAGAAGAAGAATCATTCAGTTGGGTAGCAGCAGGTTTAGGCTTTGCACCTGGAGTTGTATTTGGATTAGTGATGGGATACATAACGGCTTCGTACAAGCATGAGTGGTTCATGAAGATTTTTGGCCGGAGCAAGCAACGGACCACCAGAAATCATTAACGCATGCATTGCTGTTATATTCGATGAAGTTGGTGTATATGATAACATCATAAATAATTTATTATATTTCATGAAGAAAAAGCAAGCGTGTGATGAACCAAGCTTTTATGTAATATATATTTGTATGTGATGAATCATGTATTAGAGGAATTGTCATATCGAAACTATGAGTATATTTACTCTGTTAGAAAAGCTTGAGATACATCAAAACATGTACCAAACAAAGGGATGTTATCATTATTACAGACATCAAAAACGATGTACATGGCACAAAGATTAGTCCTCAAATCATCATCATCACTCGTAAAAACACTCATTTATTGAATACTCGACTATAAGTAAAACCAGTAAGCTCCAAATTAGTTTTTAATGCAACGGATCAACAACTTGGCCGATGAACAGAATCACTCCTGTTATGTTCTCTGTGACCACCAACAGAAACGGATGATCCGCCACAAAATCTATCTCCTCTTCCATCATAGCCAAAGACCTTAGCTTTATAACTCCAGCTGATGCGGCTGCAGCTTCTGTTCCTTCTTCGTTCACCTCGATACAAGCTTTATGGAAAATATTAGATACGCATAGATTCTTCCCCATCTCTGGAGATTCAACCATCTTAGTTAGACCGTCTTCACCACTGAATGGTGAAGTCAGCCCCAATCCTTTCAAAACGTCTGAAGCGTCGAACCCGAAAGAGAATTTAAACTTAGGAACCTTGAATTCGCGAACTTTAACTTGTCGGCGTGGAATGTGGCTGTCCAAAAATCCAGGAGCAGAAACTATTTTGTCAAGTAGATCAGACAGTCCGTTGTTTGCATCGGGAAGATAAAAGTACATGGAGAATTGTCGTTTATCCTGTCCTTGTAAGTAAGGAAGTCCCAATACTTTGAACCCATCGTAAGCACTTACGTATTGTTTCTTCTTGCTGGTCATGAACGGTGCAGTCACTTTGTTACCATCAAGAAGGTGAAAGTCACCGTCTTTTGTGAACGACTCATCGAATTTCTCATTCCATGTGCCCTTGAAGTACAATGCATTAGCAAAGATCAATTTGGTCATACTATCAGCTGATCCTTCTGGAAGAACCTCAGTGATGAGACCATTTGTCTCCTTTTCAGCCCATGAATTCACCTCAGTAATCACTTCAACAGCCTTCATAACAAAAAAATCATCAACACACAAAACCTTATTAATCAGTAAAATCAATCACAAACCTTTAAAACATTACTACCACAGCTTTCAAAACAAAACCATCAACACAAACCCGATCACTACATCAAACCACAAACCACTCAAGTTTCAGACAAACCAAGATGCATAAGAATCAATTATCACATACAGATCCTCACGGCAAACCTAAGAAACAAAATAATCATCAACATAAACCCTATAATCAATTTTCACACAAACCAAAGACGCATAAGAAGCAATATACAAATCCTCAGTGAAACTCAAAAACAAAAAAAAAATCCACATTTTGTTCTTTAAATGTGTCTAATACAGTCCACACAAAGTTCCTAATGATCAAAAGAACTATAAGTCTCCATGTTTTAAAACCCTACAAACAGAACCAGAACAGAGTAATCGTCATTCGTCAACATAAACCCTAACAGTTACTCAAATCACAAGCCACTAAAATTTCACACAAACCAAAGATGCATAACAAACAATGGACAGATACATACATCACAAAGTAACAACAAATCCACATATTGGCCTTTGATTGTGTCTACTAAAGAGTTTAAAGTCCACACAAAGTTCATAACCATCACAAGATACTAAGCCTATCAATGCTTTCAAACCCTAGATCACAGAACCAAGAACGTAGCAATCAAATTGGAAAAACCAAATCAGAACCTCACCTTAGATTGGAAATCAGCTTGATTCGAAGCAGCTCTGTAAGAATCTTCCAGAAGCTTCTTAAACGACGGCTTAAACGAGAGAGACTTATCGATCCAGGCGCCATTAGCCACCGAGAGCTTCGGACCACCGTTAACACTACCGTCAGCGAGAACAGCGGAGACGATATCGGAAGAGAAAGTATTGAGCTGGTCAGTGGAAGAGAACTTGAGAAAAGAGAGGATCTGATCTCTGGTACCGCCGGTGGATCCAGCGGCGATTACACTGAGCACGACGTTGATTGAAGCCGGAGAGAAGATGACGTTGGAGTTTTTAGAGACGGTGGTGATCACGTGTTTCGCGAAACTCATTGAGACTTGGTTTTGCATCGAGATTGATTCACGCACGTCCATTTTCGCCGGAGGTTGTGGTGGTGGTGATGACTGGTCGACGAGTTTGCTGTGTATAGGAGGAGACGGTTGAGATATTTATTTATTTTTAGAGAGCATACACATTTGAATATTATATAGTTAAGTAAAGATTATATAAATTGACATGTCGGTCATTTTTATTTTATTTTTTAGACACGACTCTCTCTATATGTCGGTCAATGACTCAATGGTATAATAGAGTAAAGTGATCTAATTTTTTGTTTAATTGTGGGTTTTGTGGATTAGTCTCTACTCTAATAGCTGGGTTATGCAATTATTTTAACTTTTTAGATCTAAATTTGCTTAAAATTGTGATCATCATTTGGAATTGAGTAGATAAATTATAATTTGGAATATTCTTCGTAAAATTAACAAAAAAAAACAAAAGTTTTGAAAAGTATGAGGACAGCTGCCAAAAAAAAAGAAAAGTAAAAGAGTATGTAGGCTAATCTGCAAAACTAACAGTCATAAAAAAAATACAACAATTTACTAATTTAAAAATTTGTCTTTATTAGACCAAGTCTGTCAAACCCCATTAAAATTTTGGAGCGTGTTAAATAAAACGGACTATTGGCATTTCAAAAAAAAAAAAAAAAAAAAAAAAAAAAAACCAAACTTGGTAGATATAAAGTAAAAGAAAATCAGATTAATATTTTGTAAATTTGTAATAATGGTTTTTGTTGACATTTATAATGTCTATCATATACATTAATATGTGTAAGGAGAATACGCTCACCGTATACGTCGAAGCGCCAAGCGAAGAAGGTGAAGCATCGGCTAAACTTTAAAACAGTTGACAAAATGTTTTGAAATGATGTGTAAGACTCCGTACGATGGAACTAGAACTTATATGAAATAAATTAAAAAAAGGGTATGAATCTGTGCTTTGCTTATAGACGACTTGTTGTGTTTACCTCTCGGTGCAAGCAAAGCGATGATTATAAAATAAAACATGTATTCGACCAGACCGATTACACAACTTTTATTAATTTTAATTCAAGTTGTGATGACAAAAACAAAAATTAAGACCAAACTAAAGTAATAATCTGGAAATGGTCATTTTTAAATATTTGATAGTAACTATAATTATAATATAAGATGGGTTTCTTCTGAAAGTGCTATATTTTTGTGATTTACATGGGTCGGACTAAATAACTTTGTTGACCCAAACATTTCACGTTTACATAATTGAAAAATATTTAAACTACCACAGGAGTTATAATTATAATTTCATAGTGTGTTTATATGATATTAAAATGAGAGATAATTGTAAATTTAAAGTGAAGAAAATATATGTAAAATTAACACAATCTCAAAATCCAACACTTGTTCATCATGCAATGATGCCTAAGCCTAACACAACTCCTTTCACCAGTTTTCGTGATAAATAATCCTTTATAGAACCGGAAGTATACTGTCTATACATACATACAAGGGCGATTAAATACAATCCATCATTACATTGTGGTTTCTGCCTTTCTGGGAGATCATCAAAAGTGTAAAGAGAGAGAAACAAAAACAAAAGACAAAGTTACTTACAAAAGTGTCGCGCCTACCATTTAACATCGAGTGTTAAAGCTTCTTGAGGAACAAGTAATGATGGAAACTTAGTGAATGACATGTTAGACATCAAACTGCTCCATGCTTCTGTATCCACTTCAATGAAAGGCACCACTTTTCTCATCCCCACTGTTTTCAACTTATCCCCTTCAATTTTCGCCGTTACTTCAAACCAAACCCGTTCGATCTTTGGTTTTGTTCTCCACTCGACTCTTTTATTTATTACACTCTCATTCCTCCCAATACTTCTCTCGATTTCCAACTGAAACCGTACCATGCCTGATGCCTTTAATTTAGCTGTCACAGAGCTTACTGTTTGTCGGGTTCCATTCCCAAAAGAGCTCAGAACTTTTTCCAACTTGTCAATCTTCAAGCCAAGAAGATCCCTAGGGAAACGATGCTGCCTGTACGTGTGAGCTTTATAATAACATTTTTCTGCATGTAAATGGATTGCCTCATCGGATAAATAAGAAGTCTTGATTTGCCAATCATTCGGAGTCCTAAAGGCAACCAATGAAGCTGATCCTACGATTTGTATGGGAGGCAATGGCACGCACACAGAACCCCGGAACGACAATAAAGAATTTTCTTCTTTAATATTAACAGAATCAACCGTAGCAGCATATCTTCCATGGGATGAGTGGAAAAGAGAGACTGCTTGAGCTTCCCTTATTTCTACTGAGATGCCCTCACTGACAAGAACTCGTTTTAAACCGCTATGTGAAATGTTCATCTGAAAACAAATCATAAAAGCTCGAAATCATCAGTGACAAAACAAGCTACTCCCACACAAAATTCAAAACATGGAAAGGAAATTGCAGACTTAATATCAAAGCAGAGGTTTATAGTGACACACTGACACTGTCTGGGTTTATAGGTTTACACACACACAAACGTTATTCAGAGCTTTTATTACCTTTTCCACTTAACGGAGATACAAAATAGCAGAGTTTAATGTTAAATCCAACGGAACAGGAACATTCGAACATGCATCCGCTCAAGACCGAACACCAGAATTTACTTAACAAGACCTATGAGTTTAATTCCTAAGATAGTCCAAGCAATGAATCAATCAAAAACATCAATCATAGCAAATCTTATGATAACCTACTGCCGCAATTTGCTTCAAAACATGAAAATAAACTTTTAGACTTAAGAAAACGCAGAGGTTTTCAGGAGTTCCCATGCTCAAAAAGTCGTTAACATTTTGCTTGACAACTACTGCACTATTTGGGTTGTAGGTTTAAACACAAAAATACAAGTTCCTCTTACACTACACAATCACCAAATTATGCTGCAAAATCCAATCGAACAATAAAAATACTTTACACTCTCATCAGAACATCCATTTTAGTCATCTACTCGAGACGACGAAGAAACGCCAGAAATTCACTAAAAACAAGACCTAAGAATCTAATTCCTCCGATAATCCTAACTCTGAATAGATTAATACCATCAACCATAGCAGTAAGAAAGATTCGTATAAAGAAATGGAAAAAGAACATTTACCGGCAACTCAAGCGAGAGACGGTCATCGCCATCAACTCGTAGCTCAAATGGACCTTTCAATACAAGAGGATCAAGAACCTTAGTCGAATTAACTTCCCGAACTACCTCCTGCAACTCCTCATCTCTTCCTCCGCCGCTTCTACTCCACTCGGTAACTTCATCCGGGAAGATGAAAACGAATCGGCTCTTCCCTAATCGGATCCGGATCTCAAATCTCCGACCAATACCAATACGAAGCTTCTTAACTTCCAATTTCTTATATATAACTTCCTCCAGATTCCACTTCTGCTTCACCGTTATCTCTTTCAACACATCCTAAGTAAACAAAATCAATTGGTCAGACGATCAAACACCGGAGACGAAGATTGGTTTTAATCGATTTGATTTTATTTGATTTACCTGTAGAATTGGTGTTACTGTGATGTTGGATTCGTCAGGCCGCGACGGATCGAGAGCTACGGCAAGAGTAAGGGCTTGAAAGAAGAGAGAGAGTATGACGGAGAAAGGAGAGCGATACATCTTCATTCGACCGATAAGGTTTACGCCGCCGTAACCGTCATCGTCGTCAACGACTGTCTCGTCGCAGCTCTTTTTAGGGAAATGACGATAAAGCCCATTGATGTTTTCCAAATATCGGTTTCTTTTTAGTGATGTGGCAAAGTCTTCTCACATGGTAAGTGCGCTCTATACCAATTTACACTAACCATTTTAATTTAATATTGGCAACTATTATAAAACTTTTTTTGGTTCATGCAAAAATCAAGAATTTTTAATAATATGTAATATATTATAGTATAATTTTTTTTGTAAATATTCACATAAAATGGGGATTATGGAGTTATAGTTTTATGAAAAAATATATAACTATAGCGATTACATTTATATTTATTTGTTAGACTAACATAGCTTAGTTATTTATTGTCTGTTTACAGTGATATACATATTACCAATACTTTTTCATATTTCAATCTTTTATATATGACATAATCAGAATCCCAAATATATTGTATTTCTTGTGCATCTCAAGAAATTATTTGCGGTTTAATTTTTCTATTTTGAAATCTAATTTTGATTTTCTTTTTCAGGGAAACATTTTATTTAGTAAATATCATTTTATAAAAGGAAAATGGTTCCATGTATTAATTTAGTCAATTTTTGTGTGTAAAAGACAAATAAAGTAAAAGTATTCAAATGAAAGAATTTATTTCTTAAACTTGGTTAGATTTTTTAATTATGAAAATCACCCCAATTATTTGTATTGCCTTTATTTAGTCTTTTCTCATCTCCTCGTAATTAACTACATATCAAGAGTATATATGCATGTTAACACCTCTCTTTTTCTTACATATGAATAATCCAAAGTAAAAAAGAAAAAGTTCTCTCTTCTTCACAATCTCCGTCTCTAACAATTCAATTTCAATCAATCCATGGAGAATAACCCACTACCATCATCTGATGCACAAAACCAAAGTGTTAGTGTTGATGAAGACAATACTCAAGATCGAATTAGCGACCTCCCAACCGATCTTTTGTTTAATATCTTAAGAAGGCTTACCATAGAAGAAGCTATAAGAACAGTTGTGTTATCAAAACGGTGGAGGGATATGTGGGATGAACCTTGAGGACAATTGTTCTATATCAAATCTTCTCTTTTATTTTGTTGTTGTTTTGTTTTTATTAATCTGGACTTTGTTTTGTTTAATATATTGCATCTTAATAATAAGAGCTATATTTCAATTACAAAAACAAAAGGATACACTGATTTTTATTCTTTTGAAATACGACAGATCACTAGACCTAGAACTACTTTCGTTGTTGTTGTTAGAGCGATGACGGATGACCAAGATCCATTTCTTATTTCTCAATAGCTTCTCGTTAAATTTTGATTAAAGATATGTTTATAGATCTGGGTATAAACTGAAGATCTAGCTAGGTTATATTGATAAAATTTAAGAACTCAAGAGTAAGTAATTAGATGATCTTGTATGTTAAATTGTTTTTAGTTGAAGTGCAAAATAAATTTTCAGATTACCCATGAATACATTTTCTACAATTTGTGGTCAAATAAAAACATTTCAGACCAAAAAAAATATATGTTCATATTTATTCAACATAATAGTCAAATCTTTGGTGTTGTTGTCGGTGTTTCACTTAATTTTTTAGATTTTATTTTAAAATTCGCGCGTAAACTAAAAATAAAAAGTAACGGTTTTTGGGCGCGAAAAAATAGTTAGATTTTATGACATAAACATTTTATATCAAAATATTTTGTTATATATATTTCTTGTCTTATTTCACTGGGAATAAATAATAGCATTCTAAAATCTATTTCAAAGATATATATATCCTTATTCAAGTTTAGTGATTCATAATTTGATATGATTTACAACAACAACAAAAATCTAAGTAAACTTGTAGTAGATAAACAAGTTGACAAATCCATATATGGTTTTTTTATTATTTTTTTTTGTTAATCATGAGTTACAATAGGCTGACCAATTAGTCAAATCCCTACATTCATAAGGAGCAGGACACGAATCCTGGTGTGATGGTGTCTTCTATAATTGGACTTACCACTGGTCACTGCACTAAGATTATTTCACAACAATATATGGTTTCTTATACATGTGAATTTTAATACATCGACTAATTACATGTTCATTTAAGGTTTTTTATTTTCTGATAATAAATATATTGCAATTCAATTATAGGAATTGGTGGAGCATGTATCCAATAGATCATAATGAGATAAACTAAATGAAATGATAGTTGGTGAATTTTCGAAATTAATGTTTGATGCATTATGGATAATGTAACAGTAAAAATAAAATACAAGTAAATATTTTTTTTTAGGTTGTTTGGTTCCCCAACTCCAGACCACACCTAATTAGTCCTTCATAAGTTGGCTTGCTATACTAAATCGCCTAGCCACAAGAGATAGATTGCTCAGGTGGAATATAGGTGTGAAAGGAAACTGTGTTTTTTTGTGGAGTAGTGGAGACAAGGGATCACTTGTTTTTCTCATGGTCTAATCTGCTCAGGTGGAATATATCTAGTCTGCTCTTACGAGGCATTCTTGGCAACATGATTCACAACAAGATGGGAGTGTCTAGTTCTCTTACTCACAAATTCTTCTACTTCACGACTTCACTCGTACGTGTTTCAGTCCACTATCCATATATATAGTATTGGAGGGAACGTAAAATTTGACGTCATGGAGGGACACCAATGCCAGCCCCCAAGCTCACATATCAATGATCGATAAGAGTATTCGAAACCGATTAAGTACATTGGCTAGTGCACACGATTATGAAGGCGGTCTACTGTTTTGGTTTCAAACCCATTAGTCACCAGTCTTAACACTCTTCTTGTAAATCATATCTAAGTTTTCAAAAAAATTGGCTTTAAAGTTGCATCTTATTGTAAAATCTTTTTTTTTGTAACTATATATAATTTTAAATACTAATAATTAAAATCTTTGACTAGATAATGTGAGTGCAGTTTGAACTTCAAAGGACTAGGATGCTAAGATAAATTATAGGAAGCCTTTGGAGGATACAACGTTGAACTATTATTATACTTACTAACTATATTCAATAAATTTACCCTGAACAAAGTTCACAAGTTATGGATATAAATATAATCATATAAACTACGTACTTGGTCCTCTGAAAAAAAAAAAAAAAAAACTACTTGGTCAACCAATTTGATATAGAAATTATGATTTGATACTCACAATATAAATTTGATATGAATTTATTCTGCAAACTTATAAAATATATATATAAAGAAAAAATTGGTTGAAAACTTATTTTTAGAAAAAAATCTTTAGTGTTATCATATTTACATTACATGACACATCCCATTGGACACATATTCGGAAATCTATTCTTTAGTCTTATCACTAATGGAAATTAAATTTAAAGAAAAGTAAATTCAATGTAATATGTCATTTAACCAAGAGAAAAAACAAAAGTTCTTATTGATGGATTTTATACCTAATATTCACAAGACTGATGTCAAAATATATATATATATATATATATATATATATAGTTAAAAAGCATAATTAAAATTGCATATATATATATAGTGAAGTGATTTTAGTCTAATTACAAATGATAAGTCCACCGAAAACAGCAACCATCACACCAGGTCATTAATAAAATACTAAATACAAGGTTAAGGGTCTTTTAGCAAAAAAAACAAAAAAGATTCGTATTAGTAATCTAGTTATTATAATCATATTAGTCATAGGGTGTTAGTCTACTTATTTTTCTTAAGATTATAGTCAATGATATTCCATCATTGTATTGAATTGTGTAGGATACAAATGTGAAGTTTAAAAATTTTGGTTAGTCTTGAATTCTCCCCATTTTCCAGTTACTTATTTCAATTTTCTTTTTGTAACTAAGATATATATTATTTCGACTAGGACCGAAATGAAATACTTGATTTGACTATTTTTGATAGAAGAAAAAAAACAAATTGGTCATAATGTTCAAAATTTGACCCCACTTTCATATACTCATTGGTCAAACCTATGCTCAGAACTTTTGTATTGAATTGAAGGCTATTTTCGTCCGAATATTACAAAAAAAATTGTTTATATTGGCACCATTATAATTTATAAATAACCATGTCTAAAATATCAACTTACATTGTCAAATAAATGTACCTTTGTTAGTTAATTTATCATCTTTTTGTATTTGAATAAAAATTTGTTTCAATACCAATAAAGTTGTCCTTAAAAACATAAAAGGCAAATAAATCCCCTCTAAATAGGGGAGTGAGAGAGTGATAGTGAGTAAAAGAAAAAAGAAAACAAAACCAAAACATCATTTCTTCTCGCACTCTTCACCTGCTCTCCAATGGACGAAAGACCCGAGACAGAGCTCATATCAATACCAGCCACACCACGAGTTTCAACACCGGAGATTCTAACTCCTTCCGGCCAAAGATCACCTCGTCCGGCCACCAAACCATCGTCGGCGACATGGACTCCGACCTCTTTTATATCTCCGAGGTTCTTGAGCCCGATTGGTACACCTATGAAACGAGTTCTTGTCAACATGAAAGGGTATCTTGAAGATGTTGGTCACCTCACTAAGCTTAACCCACAAGACGCTTGGCTCCCAATCACTGAGTCTCGTAATGGAAACGCTCACTACGCTGCGTTTCACAATCTGAACGCTGGTGTTGGTTTCCAAGCCCTTGTTCTTCCCGTCGCGTTTGCGTTTCTTGGCTGGTGCGTTTTGCGTTTTCTTGATTTTCTTTCTTGTTTTTGAGTTTTTTTTTCTTCTTGAAGTTTGTGTTCAGTCTTTTCAAGATTATTTTTTCTAGTGAACGGCGAGGGTTGGTTCAACTCTCTGTGGTGTTCAGATCCAATTTCAGGGTTCACTTTACATGTTATTGTTTTTGCACAAATCAAAATAGTTTTTTGTTTTTTTTTTTTTCTTGTCGGAAATAATAATAGTATATTGACTAATTTACTTTTTAACTTTGAAAACATATCAATATTTTTTGCAGTAGATATTTTAATTCCCTTTCATTTTTCATGCTTCCATCATTACACATGTGGCTACTCACAGACATACTTTTTTCTACTTTAATTTGGATTAAGACAGAGCCCTCCTTTATCACTGATTTTGTTTCTTGTTAATTTCCGGCAAAATTTACATTAATTTTATAGTTTTATTCTCCTGTTTTATTTTTATGGTATAAGTAGTAGGTACTAGGTACATATGTACAGAATTGATAATTGTTGCAAGTCTAAACATCTGAAGCCTATATAACTAGTTATAGCTTTAAGGTTGAGCATTTGGTTAGTTCAATAACTTAGCTTAGTGATGGATCAAGTATTTAAGACTGTTCTTTAAGATGATGCATAGTTGCATATGATTGTTTCCAACTTGAAGAAGTGAATTATTGTTGTCACAGGAGTTGGGGAATACTCTCTTTGACAATAGCCTATTGTTGGCAACTATACACTCTGTGGATTCTAGTTCAGTTACACGAAGCTGTCCCCGGGAAACGCTACAATCGATATGTCGAGCTTGCACAAGCTGCATTTGGTAAAATGATAAAATTGAATTGTACATTTAAGGCGTCTACTATGTCTATAAGAAGAAACCAAAATGTGACAGTAACTTTGTGTCCTTCCATTACTAAATCTTGAATTCTTAAATTGGAACAGGAGAAAGGTTGGGAGTTTGGCTTGCACTGTTTCCCACGGTTTACTTATCAGCGGGAACCGCGACAGCGCTGATTCTGATCGGTGGAGAGACAATGAAACTCTTCTTCCAAATAGTTTGCGGTCCATTATGCACCTCGAACCCTTTAACAACAGTCGAATGGTATTTGGTGTTTACATCTCTATGCATCGTTCTGTCTCAGCTTCCAAACCTCAATTCGATTGCGGGACTCTCCTTGATAGGAGCAGTGACAGCAATAACTTATTCCACAATGGTTTGGGTTCTCTCTGTGAGCCAACCAAGACCAGCCACTATCTCATACGAGCCTCTTTCTATGCCTTCGACTTCTGGTTCGCTCTTCGCGGTTTTGAATGCTCTTGGCATTATAGCTTTTGCCTTTAGAGGTCACAACTTGGTTTTGGAAATTCAGGTAATAATGCAAAATGTTTCTGTTTATAGATTTTTTTTTATAGGGTTTCTGTTTATAGATATTGCACATATTGGAGTACTTGTGATTCATTCTAAGTTTTGAAAATATTTGTAGTCGACAATGCCATCTACGTTTAAGCATCCAGCTCATGTACCAATGTGGAGAGGAGCCAAGATATCTTACTTCTTCATTGCTCTGTGTATCTTTCCAATCTCCATTGGAGGCTTTTGGGCTTATGGGAACCTTGTAAGTTCCACTTACTATATATGTATTGTCAATTAAGGAAGTCTAGTCTGATGTTTGGTTCAGTTTTGGTTTGTGAAATCTAGTCTGACCTCAGTTTTGTTTAGCAAAATGTATTAAAGAAGTTATGGTTTATGTAAATTTTTTCTTGGTCATTCAGATGCCTTCAGGAGGTATGCTTGCTGCTTTATATGCATTCCATATTCATGACATTCCAAGAGGCTTGTTAGCGACAGCGTTTCTACTAGTTGTCTTCAGCTGTCTGAGCAGCTTTCAGATATACTCGATGCCCGCCTTTGACAGTTTTGAGGCTGGCTACACAAGCCGAACCAACAAACCTTGTTCGATATGGGTCAGATCAGGTTTCCGAGTCTTTTTCGGTTTTGTCTCGTTTTTCATCGGTGTTGCTCTCCCTTTCCTGTCTAGTCTCGCGGGTTTGCTCGGTGGACTCACGCTCCCGGTCACATTTGCTTATCCTTGCTTTATGTGGGTATTGATTAAGAAACCAGCGAAATACAGTTTCAATTGGTATTTCCATTGGGGTTTGGGTTGGTTGGGAGTTGCATTTAGCTTGGCATTCTCCATTGGTGGGATCTGGAGTATGGTTACAAATGGACTTAAGCTCAAGTTCTTCAAGCCACCTAACTAAGTAGTAATAGCATATGTTTGTTTGGTTGGCATGTTTGAAGTTTTAAGAGATTTTGTATTGTCTGTGTTTTGTTTAAGAGTGCTTTTATGTATTCTGAGTTTGATCAATGTAATGTGTATTATATTCAGTAAGCTTTTTTCAATATATAGAATTTGGATTTTTGAAGTATCACGAGTGGTTGAAGTGTAAACTCTTTGTTTGTGATTAATGATTTAAATAACTGAAGTGCTGCATATTTTTTTTCACAAAATGAGCACCTAGTAACATTTGTCATGTGTTTTTTACCTTTAACAACAAAATAAGCACGCTTGGGAAAAATAATTATTTCAGGCGATGAACCAGTATGTATGTGTATCTTATGATTCTTCTTATCTTTAAAAACCTTGTTGCAGAAAGCTTTTCGGTTTTCAACAACCAAGTTTAACTAAAACTCTTTAAAAACAAGAACTGATAAAAAAAAAATATATATATATATATATATATATAACAACATTAAAGCTTATTATTATATATTATTTCTATCTTTTGCTGATATATACTATTAATTTTAATAATTGTTTCTTCTTCTTTAATTCATTTGGTTCATTTGGTAATCAAAGTTTGAAATCATAAAACTATATATGGATCTCATAGAAGACAAAAAAATCAGATGAGCATAATAATAATTGATGTAGGGATGAGACGAGAGAAGTCACAACACACATGCTGAGAGACAATGATGTGAGAAGCCACAAAATTGGGAAACGGCATCATAGTTGTGTAATTATGGAAATTGATAAACAAATGTTGGGTGGTTGCATTTTCAAAAAGGATAACAAAAATGTTGGGTGGTTGGTTATTAATATAGACAACCTTTGGATAAAAAATAAACATTCTTTCGAAGATTGAATCTTCTTGTTTTCTAGCAAATGATTCAAGACTCATGATGACTCTAATTTAATTTGACAATTGAAGGTCAATGACTCCCACTTCCACTGTTAACACTTTAGAATTTGTAATGATCTTATGATGGCATGCCACCACATCCTTAATATATGTTTTCGAAATCAATAAAGACTCAATTAAGTTTCGATTACTGTGTTCTATATAGTAATGCATGTGGAAAGAAACTAATGTTTTGGTTTGAAAATATATGTCAACAAATACACATACTATTTTGAGAAGTAAATTTTTGCAGTTAGAGTTCTTAAATAGTAGATTACACTTTTAATTTGAATGGACGATCAAAGTTAATTCTTAATCGATAAATTTTCCTCTTTTTGAAATAAATAAACAAACTATTTTATATAACGAAAAAGCTTATAAACAATATGAGAAACTACATGCAATGTTTGAACATTACATATTTAATCCACACCTTGCGAAGTATTGATAACTTTTACTACTATTAGATTGTATTCCTTTTTTTTTTTTGTCAAACAGATTGTATTCCTTATAAACTCACAGTTAATTTTGGATCAAAGAAAATTAGTGGCTCTTCATAGGACCTTCTATGGGTTGAGATTTCTAAGTGCCTTAGTTCAAGTTCCATTTGGAAAGGATTTAAGCAAAATAAAAATTCCGAAAGAGTGATGTGTGTGTGCACCTTAACCTCTCAAAATTTTAACCTAAACCAAATCGGCAAGTAAGAGAATGAGGACATCTCAGTTGATTTAGGCTTTAAGACCAGTAGACCACCAACCAGATTATTACTGATATGTGGATTAATTTGTACTTCGCATTCACTATTTAAAAAAAATCAAAGCAAACAAAAAAAAAAGATTAAAAATCGACTGGCACAAAATTACTATATAATTTGATGTACAATCAAATGGAGCTGATCACGCTTTGACTGAACAACGTTGATTGATTTTTTTTATGTTGGCTAAAGTTAATTTTAGTTGGTAACAAACCTAAGCATTATTTTCTCATCTGTCCTTTGGGTCATAAACTCATAATGTTACTCAGCACAGTTTGTTTTTGGCTTTGACCACAATAGGAGACTAAGTGACAGTATCTATTAGCTATAATCCCTATTCTATTGTAACTAACTGTACACTCGAGTTGAAATGTTTAATAAAAGAAGACTAAGAGTTAAGCCCTGATAAGTACACCATAATCTACAGTAACAATAACAAAACTCAAATAGTAAAAATGTGGCTTCATCAAACTTATCATGTATCAATAATATCTCTAACATCACTAGACTCACATGATTTGATATACCAAATCTTTGACACTGCAAATGAACAATGTTGTTATTGATAAGTGATAACATCTAATAAAAACAAAACAAAGTTCAACGCAGTTTCCTCATTTCAAAGACGAAATCAACAGAGTATCTCTTACTCACTTCTGTAACAGTACACTTCTGTACTTTTTTCCTTTTTGGACTTTTATGCTCTCTACTAGTTTGAGTTTTTGACTATACCGTTTCAAATTTTAACCAACCAAAAAAAGCTTTTTTTTTATAACTTAAAAGTCCATTCCAATATGTTCGTCAGAGAAACAGAGGATTTACATACCACCACCATTGTTGGACCTCAAAAACTAAAAAAGAAAAAAACATTTTGCTTCAATTTGTGTTCTTTGCTCTTCTTTCTAGGACAGACAAAAAAAAAAACAAACAGAAAAATCCAAAAGAGAAACAAACAAATAACAGAACAGAGGAAGAAGACAAGGATTCAGAAACGGTTTCACTTTCACTTAACATCGTTGCTTTGCATTGAGATCTCAAGACCAGGCCATATCAAACTGTCTCCTCCTCCACTTTTACCTTCAACCTCCCCCAACCGCCACGTGTCACCGCCACCGTCCACCACCGGAATCTCTCCTCCTCCTCCTCCGGTGGAACCTCCAAGATAGCCAATACTCATCTCCTCAAGCCCGTACCCGTAGCCGTAGCCGAACTCGTAGTCCGACCCACCGCTTCCACTTCCTAAACCCAACAGAGAAGCAAAGCCTCCAACTCCATGACCTGAGATTACGCTACTACTACTACCCTTCGTCTGGCTCGCTTCAGTCGTGGCTGGTTCTTGTGTTGTTGTGATGACGGAAGAGGAGGAAGAAGAGGACGTAGCGGTGGAGGAGAAAGAGCGGTGGCGTTTCGAGGAGCTACGGCGAGTTCCACCGCCGACGGGGACGTCACGGAGTGTACCACCTTGAGTCCAGTAACGGCGGCAAGATTTGCAGAAGTAACGAGGCTGAGCGAGGTTGTAGTTGTTGTAGTAACAGAACTTGGTGGTGTTGGAGTTGCAGCGAGGACAGGGGAGAGGCTCGGCCAGATTTGGCGGTGGGTAAGCCGCCGTTGAGGCATGAACTCTGGTGGGTCGGGTCTGGTTTGGTTCAGACGGCATTATAAAGTTGAGATTTATGAGAAAACGACAGAGAAGTTATAATTAGGAGAGAAGGGGAATAAGAGAGAGAGAGCGAAAGAGAAGGGGATGTTGTGAGAGTGGTGTTGTGGTTTTTATATAGAGAGAGGCCTTTGACGTTACTTTCAGTTGCTGTTTTGATATACTTCATTTTTATATGTTCCTTTTAATTTTGAAGGTTTTAGTTGATAGATTTATTTGAAAATGGTTGGTAATGGGTTTTGGTTACAGATTTGAGATTTATAATGTGATTTTTGTTTTAGGTCAATTCCTTCATAGCAATACACTTAAATAGTCTGAAATTTTGCACCTACAATTAATCAGGATATAGACAATCTAAGAAAAAAAAATCGAAGAGTTCAAACTATACTTGAAGTTTTGAGTAAATATATTTGAAAAAAAAAAAAAAAAAAAAAATATATATATATATATATATATATATATATATATATCAAATATGAGAAAAAACATAAGATTTCATATGAACCTATAATTTCAGAAAAAATTTCAAGGATAATTTGACCCCCAAATAAATCAAATATGAATTTAACAAATTATAAACATCATCATATTAAAAAAAACATCGTCATATAATAACTTTCGTAGCCATAGACTATAAATTATACGGCCCAATAGAGAGACCCAATTCGGAACCCATTAAGACTTTTGTTGATCCCATCAGATTTTCAGATTTACTCAGCTAACCAAGCCTCTTCTTCTTCAATTTCACAGCTTCACGTCGTGGTGGTCGTCGTCTTTTGCGTCGCCGGACTTGTGTAGCTCCCGATTTGGTGTCACAAAGAGAGACAATGACGCTTTTTCACTTCTTCAACTGTGCGATTCTCACATTCGGTCCTCACGCCGTCTACTACTCCGCCACTCCTTTGTATGAACAAATCCTCTCTTTTTTTTTCTCGATCTGTGGTTTCAAATTTGAGTATCTCTTAGTTTATTCATGCCTAATCTAAGATTTTATCTAGATCCTCTTGCGCATATACTTAATCGCTTACTTCTATACTTCGTGATCTAGAATCTTAAGGTTTAGTATGAGCTTCTGCGGAACTTAGGTGTTGAGAATTCCCAAATTGAATTTGTGATTAGATGTTATGTTAAGGTATAGTTTGTAATCGGGAAGTTGTGAATCTGCAGATCTGAATATGACACACTTGGAACCTCCGTGAAAGCTGCTGTTGTTTACCTTGCTACAGCTTTGGTTAAGGTTAGTCAACTATAACAATCTTTGGGAGAATCTCTTTAGCTAAGCTTATACTTTACTTCTCAGCTCATTGGTTGTTTTCATAACAGCTTGTTTGTTTGGCAACTTTCCTGCAAGTATCTGAGACTGAAGTATTTGACCCATACCAGGTATTTTTTTACTTGTAGCTAAGCTAAGATCACTGTAGCACTCACACTTTTTTTATATGAGTCTGTTGTTTATTTCTCTGTTAAAAGATTGTGAAAAGTTGTCATCTTTACTCTTTAAGTAAAATGATATGCAAATAATACAATGTTAACCAGACTTATCTTTTCTTATTATATAGATGCACATTGTTGAATTTCTTTTTGCTATCAACTTCTACTGTAACTGCTTAGCTTGTTTTGTTATGTTACAATCTAGATGACTAAGTATGGGTTCGATCTCCCTTGTATCAGGAAGCATTGAAAGCAATGATTGGCTTCATTGATGTTGCTGGTCTATATTATGCTCTGGCCCAACTGACACATAGGAACATCTCCCAAAACCATAAGTTTCAGGCTGTTGGACTTGGTAAGTGGATCTCTGCTACTACACAAATATTGTTAGCTTCGGATGTAACATTCTATACACATGAAAAGCGATGATTTGATGGTGGTCTGGTATATAGAAAAGAAACTATTCTTTTATGATTACTGAAGGAGAAATTTCCATGTCAAAATTCCATTGGAGCTTTCAACCATTTCTAGACTTCCCTCAATGAGTTTCTGCATCACATATAATTTATCAATGATCATCATGACTAATTTCTATTGGACCTTTAAGTTTCAACCATTTCTAGACTTATCCTGATGATCTGTTGCATCACGGAATATTTTTAAACTTTTATCTAAAAAATGCTTCCGTTTTGTTCAGGGTGGGCATTCGCGGATTCTGTTTTGCACAGGTTGGCACCTCTTTGGGTTGGCGCTCGAGGACTGGAGTTCACTTGGGATTATGTTCTGCAAGGCCTTGAAGCCAATGCAAATCTGGTATATACAGTTTTTTTACTTAATAGAATGATCCATATGTAATTGTTTCTGACTTCCATCAAACGGTTGTGTCCAATTCAGGTGTTCACCATATCTTTAGCTGCTCTAGGTTCGTTGATGTGGCTACGCAAGAACAAGCCGAAGAGTCTGATCCCCATCATATACACATGTGCAGTGATCATCGCAACAATGCCTTCAATCACAAGCTATCTAAAGAGAGTCATGGGATGGCATTTCCCGAAAATTGTTGGTTTTGAGCTGGTGACTTCTTTGGTGATGGCTTTCATCAGTTGTCAACTCTTCATCCTTTGTCAGAGACCGTCTTTGTGATTCCACTTCCCAGCAAGACCAGACATACTTCAACTGCTCTTAGGCGGAGCTTTTTGTTTACGGGAAACTCTTGCGGACATACTAGCCTTCTTTTTTTTTTCGCAGGACTCAGTTCCATGAAACTTTGACCTCTATTTGTAGTAGAATACTGAACCATCTTTTCATAAATTATTGATTTGGGGAGTGTCATCAGTTGAAGAACGGACTTAGAATCGCATTTACTAAGAGTCAGAGATGCTTATCCTGAAAATGATTGATGTCTGAACAAAAATTAGTCTTACAAATCTATTGCTAAATTGTGGTATAAACCATAGAATAAGTTATGCGCTGGGTTACCCATAAATGAGAATCATGTGCTCCTTGTTTATAGGAGACGGTAACCATAAATCTTCAACAAGTGTCCTTATATGTTCTAAGTTAGAAAAACTGATTTTACAAACGTTTCTTTAGTGTGAATCCAAAGATGGCTATCTTGGAATTCAAATGAAACGCAACAATAAGCTTTTTAATTCGCCTGGTTGACAACGGTACGACGAGTGTTGTGTGTATAAATTCGAGTCCCTTCTTCTCTATGTACAAAAACACAACCCTTCTCTCTAATGGCTTCAATAGGGTTATTAGAAGCATTCATATATTTACTTTGCTTTCTCATTATCTTCTATCACTTCCTCGTCAAGAAACCTAATTTCAGTTACTTACTTATCAAGAAAACCCTTGGAAGGTACCCTTGGAACTGGCCGGTGCTTGGTATGCTTCCTGGTGGGCTCTTGAGGCTCCAGTACATCTATGATTGCAGCGTAGAGATTCTCGAGAAATCCAACTTGACGTTTCAATTCAAGGGCCCATGGTTCGTTGGAATGGATGTATTAGTCACGGCTGATCCAGCTAATGTTCATCATATAATGAGCTCAAACTTCTCAAACTACATCAAAGGTCCTATATTCCACGAAATCTTTGAAGCTTTTGGAGACGGGATCATTAATCCGGACTCGGAGCTATGGAGGAATTGGAGGAACGCAGCTCAGACTATATTCAATCATCAAAGGTACCAAAACTTCTCAGCAAGTACCACGAAAATATAACTCAAGGACGGGCTTGTACCTCTTTTCAATCACTTTGCAGATGAAGAGATGGTTGTGGACTTGCAAGATGTGTTCCAAAGATTCATGTTCGATATAACCTTCAATTTCATAACCGGTTCCGATCCTAGAAGTCTCTCCATTGAAATGCCAGAGGTTGAGTTTTCCAAAGCTCTTGATGATGTGGGAGATGCGATTGTGCATAGGCATATTACACCAAGGTTCTTTGGAAGCTACAAAAATGGATTGGAATCGGAACAGAGAAGACGCTATTGAAAGCTCATGCCACTCTTGATCGTGTTTGTGCCAAATTTATAGCAGCGAAAGAGAGAAGAGCTAAGATCACAAGGGGTTACTCACAACACCAATGGAGAAAGTGAGGATCTCTTGACATCTCACATAATGCTTGATGCAACCAAGTACGAGATTTTGAACCCTGGTGATGATAAGTTCCTAAGAGACTTCACAGTAGGTTTCATGGCAGCTGGGAGAGACTCCACGGCCTCGGCACTCACTTGGTTCTTCTGGAATATGTCTGAAAACCCTAACGTCTTAGCCAAGATTCTCTAAGAGATCAACACAAATCTACCAAGAACTCGAAATGACCAAGACATGTCATCGTACTTGAACAAGTTGGTGTACTTACACTGCGCATTGAGTGAGTCAATGAGGCTCTACCCACCAATTCCATTCGAACGCAAGTCTCCAATCAAAGAAGATGTACTTCCAAGTGGACACAAAGTTAAAGAAAATATCAATATTATGATCTTTATCTACGCAATGGGGAGAATGAAAACCGTATGGGGCGAAGATGCAATTGAGTTCAAGCCAGAGAGATGGATTTCGGAGACAGGAGGGTTGAGACATGAGCCTTCTTACAAGTTCTTATCGTTCAATGCCGGCCCAAGAACATGTCTCGGTAAGAATTTGGCCATGACTTTGATGAAGACAGTGATCGTCAAAATATTACAAAACTATGAGATTAAGGTCGTTAGTGGACAAAAGATTGAGCCAAAACCTGGTCTCATTCTTCACATGAAGTATGGGCTTAAAGTCACAATGACTAAGAAATGTTCCAGCTTGGAGTAAAGTACTCAAGTAAATTGGTTTTTATTTATTTATTTTGATCACATAGAATGATCTTAAGACAAATGGTAACTGATTTGTGATTTCTGGAATGTATTTTTCAACCTTAAATTTCAGCTTGAAGCTGATTTATTTATGATTGGTCTAACTTGTATTATATTAGACCCTTACGCATAACCGTAATTTAGGATATATTGTATAAGTAAATTGCCACAAAAGTTATGAAAGACTTATCATTTTAATGCTGATCCGGAGAAATTCACATCATTTATATTACAGCTCATACTCTCATAGTTAATTGTAATCGCGTATTTTCGTTTTGTGTAATCATCATCTTGGTTTTGGTTGCTATATATTTAGTGGGTTTGGCTATTGCTTGGATTTTTGACATTTTTCTAGGAATTCATAATTGATTTCATTTTCTTATTTGAATTATGGATTTCTTGTGTAAAATTTTGTTGGATTGATTGAAGCTGGAATTTTTAATATTCGCTTTGATTAAATATTCAACAGATTTGTTCCAATGCTATAGCAGATTTGCATATATTTCCAGTCGATTTGTTTGTGAGTAGTGTATTTCTGACCGGCTTGTTGGTGCGTTATATAGGCCATATAAGAGACTTGTAAGTGTGTTTTGGCGTATATGCAGTTGCATTTTTCTAAAGCCTTATCTTATTTAACCAACAATTTGATTGAGAGACATCAGCTGCATCACTCTTCTAAGACCTTCTCCAACGGGGAGTTTTAAGAGAGGATATAACTGAAAAGAAAAAAAAAAAAATCAGAAAAAAAAAAAAATTAAGAGGACCTCTTATTTAGTATACTGGAATTGATAATAAGAAACTGTACGTGTAGCTTATTTGTTGGGCAAACCAAATAGTCGATTGATTTTTTTCTGAATCAAAAATGGCTATCTTTCTTCTTCCTCCTCCGACAAGGACTATCGTCTTCTCCAACTCATCGTCTACACAGTTAATCATACAAAGTCCCAATTTCACGCGGCGTGTTCGTTGCTGAATCTCTGATTCCTCAGAGGTGGTTCCAATTTTGAATTTTTACAAATCACTTCGACCAATTTTGTAGACAGACACTGTAATAACCCTCACTAAGGATAGAAATCCCGAAAATAAAAGTTCGAGGAAATGGCCTGGAAAAGATTTAAAGAGGAAGAGGAAGAAAAACAAAGAAGAATGGCTGAAGGAAGTCCGACGAAAAATACATAAGTCGGAGGATGGCCAAGCCAAGACCAAAGTGGCCGGATGTACGATCGAGACCTTAAGACCGATCGGGAGTTGGCAGTTTACGCAGAAAACCGTGTATGCGGAAGAGACGGTCCGAGAAGTACCAGAAAGGACAGTACGGACCGAGAAGTACCCGAAAGACCAGTACGGTCCGAGAGGTACCGGGAAGGACGGTACGGTCCGAGGGAAGTACCGGAAAGGACATGAAGGACCCGAGAGAGAAAGCCGAGAGTTGTCCGAGAGAAGACCGAGGGAGTCCGGAGGAGCCGAACGCAATCTGGACCAAGACCGACCCATGGCCGAGAGATGTCCGGGCGATACCGTACGTGCCGTACGGTAGGACAGGACGATTTTGCCGTAGGAAGAGGAGATAGTGGCGGCATAATCATTGTGTTTTTATGAGTTGGGCTAATCAAATTTCATGCAAGAGAGAGTGCATTTCACGCGCCACATGCAAGCTCATGTGCCCCAAGTGGCTGGCGAGTGGCTTACACGCGCCACATGCAAGCTCATGCTTGCCATTTGTCAAATCACACTAAGGGAAGAAAGGGGGATGCTCGACCTATAAATAGGACCCTTGAGATCATTTTCTCTCATTTTCGAAAACTCTAAACACTCAAAGTTGCGATTTTTGCTCTCAAATCCAAGAGAAGAGAGAGTGGTTCGAGAGGGTGAAGCTGTTGAGGCAAGAGGGGAAACGCTGTTGCAGACAAGGAGAGAATTGGAGAAGAGCTGTGAAGAGTTGCTGTTGGTCGCAAGAAGAGGGAGTTATATGATCCGTGGTGCAGTGAAGTCCAACCATCATCCGTTGCCCCAAGGTGAGTTCTGTGGTAATTGTGTGTGGGACACAGCATGGATCTTTAGATCTTTGTGTGTACCCTTTGCGTGATGCATTTAGACTAGATTCATGTTAGAATCAGTTTAATATTGATGCATGCGAAATATGGTAGGATTCATGCTAAGTTCATGTTTAAATGCACATAGAATTTGAGCTAGGGATCACCATGATAAAATGAACTTGGGTGCATGTTAAGTAATTTGGAATTTGCTTAAAATTTGGATAAAAGGGTTGCATGCATGGTTAAGTTGGAAGGATTTTATTTGCAATAGTTCTTGCATAAAATCGATTGCATGCACAAGTAAATTGGTGAAGCTTAATTGCAATCTTTATTGCATAAAACCGGTTGAGGTTAGCTTGCATGCGCAAATGGACTTAAAGCATTTAAATGGGTTAAATCGCTTAAAATGTGATTGCATATATATTTGAACTTGTTGCATTAATTGCTTAAGTTGGGTAGATGTGTTGCATGCTTGTAGGACAATCTAAGTACATGAATTATCATTCTAGTTGCTTGTTGATTCTTGCATGTTCTCTTGCTTGATTTTCTTGCTTGTTTTGCTTGATTTCATGCTTGAGTTATTTGGTGTATTTTAGCTAAGTCTCCTGAATTTGTTTCTTGAGTCCTAGCTAGAATAGTGTAGTCGATCTTCTGTTCCAATTGCGTTTTGTCTCGTGAGAGTTTCCGATGACCACTCGCGCGGGACAATGTCACGGCTAGCTAGCTACTAGCGTGACCGCTACATGACGATGTAGCCTTTGTGGGGGCTCATGCTGGTTACCTTCGTGGTCTCAGCATGGGAAGTGTTGTGGAACGGAACAGATTATCGAGGGCCCATAGGTGAAAGAGTCTAGAGTATCTCAAGTATTCCTTGTAGTATTCTAGATGTCTTGTTTGTTGTTGAGCTGAAAGAGTCTAGAATATCTCAAGTGTCCCTTGTTTTATTTTAGTCGTCTCTTTCTGTATTTAGCGAGTATAGATCGTCCGAGTAGAGTCGTGTCGTTCTAATCTCTCTCGCTTGGTTGTTGTTTATTGCTTCCGCTATTGTTTCTGCTGTGTTGCTTTGATTGTTTGTTGACTGCTTTATTTGCTTGCATGTTGATAGCTTCGTCTTGCATGTTGATAGCTTAGCATTGCATGTTGTTTGCTTAGTCTTGCATGATGTTAGCGTAGGCTTTCATGTAATTCTTTAGCTTTGATTGTTGCTGGCTTGTTTGCCTTGCTTGTTTCTTTTGCCTGTTGGGGTAGTCGGGTTGGAGAAGTAGAATCCTGTTTAGGAAAGGGGTGTCCAGGCTCACTGAGTAATCTTAGATTACTCATGATAATATTTTGTTGTGCAGGAAGCCTAAGTGAGTCTAGAGCTGGAGCAAACATTAGGGTACCGGATAGGGTTTTTCTGTGTTCTTTGTAAAACCCTATATTTTCCTAAACGATATTTGTAAAGTTATCCGACTACCTATGTATATTGCTTTGATGACTTGTTTTCAATAAAATGATTTATTAAAGTAATATATTCGGTTTTCGGGGAAAACAAGGCAAGTTGCAAATGGTACTCGGCCTTGTCCGGGTCAACACAACGCGCGTGGGACGCAAGGGTTGCAAAGCCTAAGCGAACCTCGGCTGCGGGCGGAGTCGCGTCCAGGAGGACTGGTCGGGAAGCTGCAGCTTCCGTCTCTCGACCGGACCACTAGGGTGCGGTTCCCAAACAAGTAGCGTCCCGGTGCCGTCCGCGGTCCTGTCCGGCCGTACGGCGGTTCGGGGGCGTTACAATGGTGGTATCAGAACAGTGTTTTCGAACCCACGAGCACTTGTGCATTTTAAAGTTTTATCGAGTAATGTGTCGCAAAAACACAAAATTTTATCCGGTTGTTTGCTTGTCTAGTTGTAAGTTGAACCTTAGAATGGGTTAGCATATGACCTTGTTTTGTGTGGGTTTAGATGTCTTCAGGTGATTCAGGTTGCGGGGATGGTTCAGGGGAAGAGGGGCCGAGACATGAGGGTTATGAGCATCACAATGGGTATTTGTCGACGGAGTCGGAGAGTAGCCACGAGCCAATTGATCCGAACACTTGGAGTGTGGACTGGCGATTGATCGGAGACGATGACAACATGTCTATTGAGACTGATCCATCCGAATGTCTAGACGAATCGGAGGAGGTGGAAGTGGACCAGGAAGATCAGACAGTCGTGTTGGAGATTGGTGAGCCGAGTCGTATCCAAGTCAGGATAGACGCGCAAGGAAGTTTTCAAACTGTTCCAATCGGAGATCATAGAGAGGTGGAGATTGAGCTCGCCGATAAGTTACAAAAGTTGTTGTTGGAACTTGTGGAGGATCATCATGGCGATGTTAATCCCGAAGAGTATATGAGAGAGTACCCGGAGGCAGTCGAGAGGATTCTGAACTTCTTGACGGAGGTGTATGCACCAGGAGAAGAAGTTGGTGTTAGTGGGAATGGGGTAACACCCAAGACCGGAGGTACCAGTACGGGACAACCCGTGGAGGAGAAAGCGGAGACGGTCGCAGAAATTCTTCGTAGGCTGAACGAGTTACACTCACCGGAGAGAGCGGGTGGAGTTGAAAGTGAACCTATAGTACCAGAGGCCGAGAGGAAGGAGAATCCAGGTGACAGAGACTCTAAGTCGGAGGAGCCGACAACAAGAAGGGAAGAGTTTGTGGAGGTGATCGAGATTCTGTCAAGTGATGACGAGGGAATACCGACTTTGGTTGTAGAACCAAGGAGTGATCAAGACGTAATGCTAAGAGACCAAGACCAAGAAGCTGCCGCAAGTGTGGAGCACAGAGAGGACGTGAAACCAAGGACAATTTCAAGCCAAGATGTGAGAGACCAAGGTGGACCAGATCAAGTGGTGCCAGACCTAGTAGTACCGGACCAGGTTGTGCCAAGACACAACAATCCTATTCGAGCCATACCTTTGCGGATGGTGTTAGCTGATCAAGAGGAGGAACCAAGAGACCTAGAGTGGGAGAGGGTATCTGAGTTAAGGAGATTGAACCGAGGACATGTAAGATTCGAGGAAGGAGAGAGCAGTTCAGAAAGGCCAAGGATGTCATATAAGGAGATGCAGCTGAGAGAGCAGCAGGACGCGCAGTCTGTGACTACGCAACCGAGGGGCCGACTAAGGACTAGAGCCACTGTCCGAAAGAGAGTGGTGTATCCGAATCAAGTCAACATAAGGAATCAGCCTTATGGTGATCTATGCGAGGGAGTTGGTCATTGGACCAGGAACTGCTGGAGGATAGCGCTTAGACGTATGTTTTCCCCAGAGAATACGGTGTGTGAAGATTGTGGTATGCGAGGGCACTTTGCATATCAGTGTCCGAACCCAGACTACATGAGGCATTCGAGGCCCTGTGATTCATGTGGGATGCCGGGACATTTGAATAACTATTGCTGGAGGACAAGACCACAACGTCCGTTGATTCCAGATCATATTATCTGTACCGAATGTGGAAGGAGTGGGTATTTTACTCACAGCTGTCCGGACCAAGTTGTGCGAGAGGGATTGAACCCATCAAGCCAATTTGTGCATACGGGGGAGAACCTGTTAGGCCGAGCTGTTCGAGATGAAGAGAACCCGATGGATCAAGCTGGAATCTCATTGTCTGTCGCCTCTACCTCAACCGAGTCTTCCGCTGAACCGCGACCTGATGAACTGGCTAGGGCTTGTGTGTGCACTTGCGAAGAGTGTACCAAGCGTAGGAACCAGTAGAGTGGTAGAGAGTAAGGGAAGTTTCTCTCTAAGGTTTAAGTGTAAGGGTTAGATAGTTTTCATAGTGTGTAAGCTTCTAGACTTAACCTTTGTTGTGTTGTCTAGGATCCAAACCCTTGAAGTATCGGCTAAGTGGTGTAGAACCTCTGTATCTTTCTTCGTTTGTAAAGTACCTTGTGTTCTTTAGCCGTGTTTGTGTCGTTGTTTGTGTTTGTTGCTTGCTAATCTTTGCATGTTTAACTGGTTGCTTTGATTTGCTTGAGTTTTATAGATTGCATAGTTAATTATTTGCATAATTAGCTTGCATCAGCGTGATTGATGAAGGATTCACGTAAGTCACCACAAAGCGCGATCAGACAAAAGAGAAGAAGTGCAAGAGAATTCAAGAAAAGTCCAAGAAAGTTCAACCAAGAAAGGGGAACCCGTTAAAAAAAAAAGAGAGAGCAAAAAGAAGAGAATTGAAGGAGAAAGATGAGGCAAATCCTAAGAAATCAGAAGAGCAAAATAGCAGTGCGAATCAATCAAAAAGGGCAAAACGAATCGAAAAGGTCGAACCAAGTACGAGCAAGGAAGTGCAAAAAGTGATGCACGGTCCAAGAATTAAGTGCAAAGAGGGTGCAAGAAAATAATGGAGGGCAAGGAAGAAGTATTGTTATGCTAAGTGGCGAAAGTGAGTAAGGTTTATCATACCAAACCTCATAAGTAAAGGAGTTAGAAGAGGTTGGGTGACCTAAGAAGCCGACCAAGGGAGGATAAAGCATAAGCTAAGTTTGAAACCAGTAAGGTTCTGCTGAACTGAGCATGACGGGGAGTTGGTGAAAGTATAAGTCAAGAAAATGGAGTTCAAGTAGTCGGGAGAGAAGCTAAGCGAAGCTGAAGAAATTAGAAAAGATTAAAGACCTGTAGAGCGCAAAGCTAAAGAAGCCAAGAGAAGTATAAAGCGTAAGCTGAAGAAAGAGAAGTATTGAGTTGAGGAATCTAAAGGAGTGGACGAGTTATGACACAATAAGGAGAAAGTTTTAATACTTGAAGAGTTTGAAATTATGGGAAATCGAGTAAATGCTGGAGATGAAGAAGCCTTCCAAAAGCATCAGCCAATGATGTAAGCGGAGCAAGTGTTGAATGAAGTAAGGCTATGCCAATAGGAGAACCAAGGAGAAGTGAGGAAGTTTAGTCTTTCACGAGTATTACAATGGAGATATTAAGGTGATGGTAATCACAAGACGAGGACGTCGATGTTAAGGAGTATCGACATCACAAGAAAAGAAGGAGAAGGCCGGAGAATTCGGGGACGAATTCTTATAACGGGGGAGAATGTAATGACCCTCACTAAGGATAGAAATCCCGAAAATAAAAGTTCGAGGAAATGGCCTGGAAAGGATTTAAAGAGGAAGAGGAAGAAAAACAAAGAAGAATGGCTGAAGGAAGTCCGAGGAAAAATACATAATTTGGAGGATGGCCAAGCCAAGACCAAAGTGGCCGGATGTACGATCGAGACCTTAAGACCGATCGGGAGTTGGCAGTTTACGCCGCGTATGCGGAAGAGACGGTCCGAGAAGTACCAGAAAGGACAGTACGGACCGAGAAGTACCCGAAAGACCAGTACGGTCCGAGAGGTACTGGGAAGGACGGTACGGTCCGAGGGAAGTACCAGAAAGGACATGAAGGACCCGAGAGAGAAAGCCAAGAGTTGTCCGAGAGAAGACCGAGGGAGTCCGGAGGAGCCGAACGCAATCTGGACCGAGACCGACCCATGGCCGAGAGATGTCCAGGCGATACCGTACGTGCCGTACGGTAGGACAGGACGATTTTGCCGTAGGAAGAGGAGATAGTGGCGGCATAATCATTGTGTTTTTATGAGTTGGGCCAATCAAATTTCATGCAAGGGAGAGTGCATTTCACGCGCCACATGCAAGCTCATGTGCGCCAAGTGGCTGGCGAGTGGCTTACACGCGCCACATGCAAGCTCATGCTTGCCATTTGTCAAATCGCACTAAGGGAAGAAAGGGGGATGCTCGACCTATAAATAGGACCCTTGAGATCATTTTCTCTCATTTTCGCAAACCCTAAACATTCAAGGTTGCGAATTTTGCTCTCAAATCCAAGAGAAGAGAGAGTGGTTCGAGAGGGTGAAGCTGTTGAGGCAAGAGGGGAAACGCTGTTGCGGACAAGGAGAGAATTGGAGAAGAGCTGTGAAGAGTTGCTGTTGGTCGCAAGAAGAGGGAGTTGTCTGATCCGTGGTGCAGTGAAGTCCAACCATCATCCGTTGCCCCAAGGTGAGTTCTGTGGTAATTGTGTGTGGGACACAGCATGGATCTTTAGATCTTTGTATGTACCCTTTGCGTGATGCATTTAGACTAGATTCATGTTAGAATCAGTTTAATTTTGATGCATGCGAAATATGGTAGGATTCATGCTAAGTTCATGTTTAAATGCACATAGAATTTGAGCTAGGGATCACCATGAGAAAATGAACTTGCGTGCATATTAAGTAATTTGGAATTTTCTTAAAATTTGGATAAAAGGGTTGCATGCATGGTTAAGTTGGAAGGATTTTATTTGCAATAATTCTTGCATAAAATTGATTGCATGCACAAGTAAATTGGTGAAGCTTAATTGCAATCTTTATTGCATAAAACCGGTTGAGGTTAGCTTGCATGCGCAAATGGAATTAAAGCATTTAAATGGGTTAAATCGCTTAAAATGTGATTGCATGCATATTTGAACTTGTTGCATTAATTGCTTAAGTTGGGTAGATGTGTTGCATGCTTGTAGGACAATCTAAGTACATGAATTATCATTCTAGTTGCTTGTTGATTCTTGCATGTTCTCTTGCTTGATTTTCTTGCTTGTTTTGCTTGATTTCATGCTTGAGTTATTTGGTGTATTTTAGCTAAGTCTCCTGAATTTGTTTCTTGAGTCCTAGCTAGAATAGTGTAGTCGATCTTCTGTTCCAATTGCGTTTTGTCTCGTGAGAGTTTCCGATGACCACTCGCGCGGGACAATGTCACGGCTAGCTAGCTACTAGCGTGACCGCTACATGACGATGTAGCCTTTGTGGGGGCTCATGCTGGTTACCTTCGTGGTCTCAGCATGGGAAGTGTTGTGGAACGGAACAGATTATCGAGGGCCCATAGGTGAAAGAGTCTAGAGTATCTCAAGTATTCCTTGTAGTATTCTAGATGTCTTGTTTGTTGTTGAGCTGAAAGAGTCTAGAATATCTCAAGTGTCCCTTGTTTTATTTTAGTCGTCTCTTTCTGTATTTAGCGAGTATAGATCGTCCGAGTAGAGTCGTGTTGTTCTAATCTCTCTCGCTTGGTTGTTGTTTATTGCTTCCGCTATTGTTTATGCTGTGTTGCTTTGATTGTTTGTTGACTGCTTTATTAAAGTAATATATTCGGTTTTCGGGGAAAACAAGGCAAGTTGCAAATGGTACTCGGCCTTGTCCGGGTCAACACAACGCGCGTGGGACGCAAGGGTTGCAAAGCCTAAGCGAACCTCAGCCGCGGGCGGAGTCGCGTCCAGGAGGACTGGTCGGGAAGCTGCAGCTTCCGTCCCTCGACCGGACCAGCAGGGTGCAGTTCCCAAACAAGTAGCGTCCCGCTGCCGTCCGCGGTCCTGTCCGGCCGTACGGCGGTTCGGGGGCGTTACAGACACGCACATATTATAGATGTTTGATTTGCAATTTTGATGATACTCAGGTTAAATCAGATGAAGGAGCTTCGAAATTGGAGTACAAGCCAGGACCTCTAGACGATTTCCTAATGCAATCGTTTCGGAACAAATTGGTCTAGGTGAGTTGTAAATTGGATTTGTTTGGTTTCTTCATCAGTTTTGAGTGTTTTGATCGGTTTAACATTTAGTCTAATGTTATTTGGTCATGTTCAAGTATATGTGTAATAGGAAGTCGGGTCGGATTTTATTGTAATATGTGATTGAAGTTGAGCTAAACTGATCTCTTGCCTCTTCTTTTGTTTGATTTGATTTGCTCGACTGAACATATTTGGCTTAGATCGACAAATTCATGTTTGATATCCTTCATGTTTCATCTTGAAGGTGAAGTATATACATTGGGCCAGAAACAAGTCCATCAAGACAAAAGCCCAAATCAGAAAAGCAGTCAAGGTCTTCACCTCAAGACAAAATCTGTACCTGCAACAACACTCCTTCACAACCGTTATGATGCTCTCACCGATAAGGATGATGACTAGCTGATGCACAGCTGGATAGATGAATCACCAAAGTCTAGAATGTTCTCTATGTCACTATATAAGACAATGTAGCATCAGCTTGTAAACTAATTCTGAGATAATAATAAAAGAATCAAATTTTAAGATATTTTCCTCTGTTTTTCATGGTATCAGAGCCATTGTAACCTTAACAGGTGTTTCAATGGCCGATTCCTATCCTTTCCCAGACAATATCCATGTCTCAAGCACTGTCACAATCAAGCTCAACAACACAAACTACCTCCTTTGGAAGACACAGTTTGAATCTCTGCTATCTTACCAAAAACTCATCGGCTTTGTGAATGGCGCCGTAACAGCACCACCACGATTCATTTCCACTCGCACCGGTGACACAACCACAAAAGCTCCCAACCCTCGCTTTGAAGCTTGGTTCTGCACAGACCAACTTGTCCGTTCCTGGCTATTTGGCACTCTGTCTGAAGAGGTCCTCGGGTATGTTCACAATCTCTCTATTTCCAGAGATAAATGGATGTCTTTAGCAGAAAACTTCAATAAGAGTAGCACAGCTAGAGATTTTACTCTTCGCCGTAGCTTGTGGGTTCTAGAGAAAAAGGACATGACTTTTGCGGCTTACTGTAGAGAGTTTATTGCCATTTGTGATGCCTTAAGTTCCATTGGGAAACCTATTGATGAGTCCTTAAAGATTTTTGGCTTTTTGAATGGCTTGGGTCGTGACTATGATCCCATCACGACTGTTGTTCAAAGTTCTCTAAGCAAGGCTTCACCTCCGAGCTTCGGTGATGTTGTGTCTGAAGTTGAGAACTTTGACACCAAGCTACGGTCCTATGATGTTTCTGAGTCTGTTACGCCTCATCTCGCCTTTCAAGCTCAACAAACTGGTTATGGAAATCAATCTCGTGGCGGATATCACGGTAGAGGACGGTCTTCAGGGCAGAACAGGGGCCGTGGTGGTTACTCCTCAAGAGGCAGAGGTTTCTCTCAACACCAATCCAATCCTCGAGCCTCTGGAGAGCGCCTTATCTGTCAGATTTGTGGACGTACTGGCCATATTGCGTCTGATTGTTGGAACAGATTTGATGAAAACTATCAACGTCCTGATGTTGCTCAAGTGTTCTCCTCCCTGCAAGTTTCTGATGGTAATGAATGGGTCACAGATTCTGGTGCTACAACGCATGTCACTCCTTCTGCTAGCAACCTGCAATCTGCAACAACCTACACTGGGAATGACACTGTTATGGTTGGAGATGGAGCATATCTACCCATAACACATGTTGGATCCACCACCATCTCTTCTGCGGCAGGTAAAATATCCTTGAATAATGTTTTGGTTTGTCCAGATATGCAAAAGTCTCTTGTCTCTGTCTCGAAACTGTGTGATGATCTGCCTTGTGGAGTTTGGTTTGATGCTAACAAAGTCTGTGTTGTTGACATACCCACTCAGAAGGTGGTGGCAAAGGGTCCTCGAAGTAGTGGATTCTATCTGTTGGAGAACCAAGAATTTGTTGCCCTCTTCTCTAATCGTCATTGTGCAGCTTCGGAAGACACCTGGCATCATAGGCTTGGGCACTTAAACTCACAAGTTCTCCAACAACTAAAGAACAGCAAGGATATCACTTTGAATAAGAGCAACACTACCTCCATTTGTGAGCCTTGCCAGATGGGGAAGAACAGTAGACTTCAGTTTTTTAGTTCAGATTCTAGAGTTTTATGTCCTCTGGATCGGATACATTGTGATCTTTGGGGACCATCACCAGTTGTATCCAATCAAGGTTTTAAATACTATGTGGTTTTTGTGGATGATTTCTCTCGGTTCACTTGGTTTTATCCCATGCGTACAAAGTCTGAGTTCCTCTCTATATTCAAAGTATTCCAGAAACAAGTGGAGAATCAATTCAAGACAAAAAGAAAAGTTTTTCAGAGTGATGGAGGAGGAGAATTTATGAGTAACAATCTGAAACAACATTTTACTGAGAATGGAATTATACACAGGATTTCTTGTCCCTACACTCCTCAACAGAATGGGGTTGCAGAGAGAAAACACAGACACATTGTAGAGCTTGGCTTGACAATGCTGTTTCACAGTCACACTCCTCTGCATCATTGGGTAGAAGCTTTCTTCATAGCTATCTTCATCACCAATCTGCTTCCCACTGCCATTCTGAATAATTCCAGTCCCTATGAAGTACTTTTCAATCAAAAACCAAACTACTCAATGCTTAGAGTATTTGGTTCAGCCTGCTACCCCTGTCTTCGTCCCATGGCAACTCATAAATTCGATCCACGATCTTTGTAGTGTGTTTTTCTCGGTTATCACACTCAGTACAAAGGCTATAGATGTCTTTATCCTCCAACAGGCAAAGTCTACATCTCGCGTCATGTTATATTTGATGAAAATTGTTTCCCGTTTCAACAGCAATACAAATCGTTAATCCCACCATATCAAACACCGCTCCTTCAGGCATGGCAGGCTGCCTCAGTACATCCAGTAGCTCCTGTTCCAGAGAATGCTTCAGTTCCACATGTTGTTTCAAATCAAGTAAGGACTGCAACACCAAACTCAGTTCTTGAACCCATTACAGTGGATATGAATACTCCAGATAACACTCTGGATCCCAGTGACTTTGACAATGCCTCAAGTAGTGAGAGTGAAGACTCGGTGGCTTCTTATCACCTTCAGGAAGATCAGATAGAAGAGGAACAAGTCAACAACACACACCCTATGACTACTCGAGCTAAAGATGGGATTCACAAGCCTAATCCTAGATATGTGCTGCTCACCTCGCGATTTGCTCCTGAAGAACCTGCAAACATCACTGCAGCATTGCAACATCCAGGATGGAATGATGCTACTCACGATGAAATCAGTATCATACACATGCTACACACGTGGGATCTGGTGGAACCTATAGAGGATATGAACATTTTGGGATGCAAATGGGGTTTTTAAAACTAAACTCAAACTAGACGGATCAGTGGACAAACTCAAAGCTCGCCTAGTAGCTAAAGGCTTTGACCAGGAGGAGGGCCTGGACTATCTCGAAACGTTCAGTCCGGTGGTCAGAACTGCAACAATTCAGATGGTCCTAGATATAGCTACTTCAAGAACTGGGACATCAAACAGCTAGATGTCTCTAATGCATTCTTACACGGAGAATTGCAAGAACCAGTTTTTATGGTACAACCTCATGGATTTATTGATGAACAGAGACCATCCCATGTGTGTAGACTTACCAAAGCTCTCTACGGACTTAAGCAAGCTCCAAAGGCCTGGTTTGATACCTTCAGCAAGTATTTGATAGAGTTTGGGTTCACTTGCAGTAAATCAGATCCTTCTCTATTCACATATCACAAGAATAGTAAATCTCTTGTTCTTCTGATGTATGTTGATGATATGCTACTTACAGGGAATGATTCAGGTCTACTACAGGGTCTTATCATGTCACTGAATAAACGTTTCTCCATGAAAGACCTTGGAGAACCTAGCTACTTCCTTGGAGTTGAGATTCAAAAATGCTCCACGGGATTCTTTTTACATCAGACAGCTTATGCCAAAGATATTCTTCATCAAGCTGCTATGTCAAATTACAATCCAATGCCTACTCCGCTTCCACAAAACCTGGACAAGCTAAATCCAGAACTGTTCTCGGAGCCAACATATTTTAGGAGCATTGTAGGGAAACTCCAATATCTCACCATAACCAGGCCTGACATTCAGTTTGCTGTCAATTTTGTGTGTCAAAGGATGCATGAACCAACGGTTTCCGACTTTGGTCTGCTCAAGAGGATCTTACAATACATCAAAGGCACTCTGAACATGGGATTACATCTTCGCAGAACCTCTAACCTGACCTTATCAACCTTCTGCGATAGCGATCATGCAGGCTGCAAGAAGACTCGAAGATCAACAACAGGTTTCTGCATTCTTCTTGGTCCTAATCTCATCGGTTGGTCAGCCAGACGACAAGAAACTGTCTCCAACTCCTCAACAGATGCAGAATATCGAGCCTTAACAGCCACTGCTCATGAGATAACGTGGATTTCATTTCTGCTTTGTGATCTTGGGGTCACTCAACAGTATCCTACTGTGCTCAGGTGTGACAATCTTTCTGCAGTATACTTAAGCGCTAATCCAGCTCTGCATAAACGGTCCAAACACTTTGATACTGATTATCACTACATACGGGAATAAGTGGCGTTGGGACACATAGAGACACAACACATCCCGGCACAGCTTCAATTAGCTGACATTTTTACTAAGTCCCTTCCAAGACGAGAGTTTGAAGACTTGAGATATAAACTCGGTGTTGGAATTTCACCCACCACAAGTTTGAGGGAGAATGAAGGTGAAATATATACATTGGACCAGAAACAAGTCCATCAAGACAAAAGCCCAAATCAGAAAAGCAGTCAAGGTCTTCACCTCAAGACAAAACCTGTACCTGCAACAACACTCCTTCACAACCGTTATGATGCTCTCACCGATAAAGATGATGACTAGCTGATGCACAGCTGGATAGATGAATCGCCAAAGTCTAGAATGTTCTCTATGTCACTATATAAGACAATGTAGCATCAGCTTGTAAACTAATTCTGAGATAATAATAAAAAAATCAAATTTTAAGATATTTTCCTCTATTTTTCACATCTTACTTATTATAATCATATAGCTGATTTAGCTTTTTTTTTTTTTTTTTTGCTAAGCTTTGGTAATATGTGATCTCAGTGTATATGTGATTGAGGTTAACCTAAATTGTCTATGTTCATCTGCTATGTTCATATGATCCAGGAGCTGGTTTTTAAGTTACTGATCCTCTAGATTCGTGTTGCTCTTGCTCTGTAGCTGTTTTCAGGTTGAATATGATATGAGGATAATTGGTTATCGTCAGATCTTAGATGTATTCTGGTCTAGTCATGATTCTAGACAAGTGTTTGGACAAGGTCCTGATGTGGGTAATTAATACATGTAAAAGAGAAAGTAAAAAGCTCCACACACTAGCTGTTTGGTAAACTTGATTTTGATTGGCATAAATAAATCTAAAGCATTGGAATCTTTTTGAATAGATCGTGTATTTTCACTAATTCTACTGAAGAGTTGAGACTGATCCTTTCTTCATCAAAGCTTCGATGTCTGATCCAGAAGTGAGTCTAATTTTGCTTAAAGTTTCAGATTTCTGTTAACACAATGTGATAATGAGAGTTCTATGGATGAAGGTGATAACATGACTATTGCTAGAAGGATCGGCTCTAGGAAGAAGTATAGTAGTGATGCTGTAAGAGATGCTTCTGAAAGACTTGGAAAAAGAACTAGAAGATATATGGCAGCGGATAGCGAGGATGATTCAACAGCTTGTCAAAAGCTTGGTTCGATTAAAGTAGAGAAAATGAGTGAAGAGGATGATGAAACTGCAAGCAAATCACTGAAGAAAAGGGAGATTCTTTATGATTTTGAGGTTAACATGATTGGAAATACTGCAGGGAAGAAGAGTATGATCGATGGTGAGCAACGTAATGAGACGCAATGAGAAGTTGTGCAGAGAAGTTAAGAAGGAAGAAGAACTTGATGAAATATTGAAAAAGAGAAAGCTTGCAGTAAAGGAGATAGAACTGAAGCTTGAGTCACGAATTGCTGAGACGGGGAAGACTTCGGCCATGATTGGAACGGAGACGCACATTGTCTAGTCTTTGATGGTTATGGTTTGTTTGTTTTGATTAAGTTTCGGTTGAAGTCTTTTTATTTGTAGTCTATTAGAAAACAAAACAGCAATGTCTCACACATATAAATTCTGAAATGCAATAATTTTCCTTTCTTATTAAATCTGAAATGTTTATACATTTACACTAATCAAAATTTTTACTCAAATGCAATAAAATTTATACTAATCAAAATTTATAAACATATATCTGAAATGCAATTAATTCAATTAATTTGGCATAAATTAATATTACAATTAATCATTTTTCCCATTTATGAATTGTACTTCTATTGTAATATGTATTATGTTTTGTATGTTTAAAAATTAATTAAATGCAATATTTTCACATTTTGATAAAATCTTAAATGTTTAAACATCTATACTACTTCTATTCTATATAAATTTTCTAAATTTCAATAACTATATTTTCAAAAATAAGAGATTCAAAATTATATCCTACCATTGGAGGGGATAATTTTAATTAGAAGATCAAAGATTCTTATTTATAAAACAGTACACAATATATTCATAAAAAATTCAAACAGTAGATAAGAGTCTCAAAATTAAAACTCACAATTGAGCTTGCCCTAAGGCTTTAATTAGTTGGCCAAATAACTAAATGTCTTTATAATTTATCGACTAATCGTTGACGTAATCGGTTTAATGAACTCGCCTTAAATCTTTGATTGCTTCACCTTCACCTTACGTGATGAGAAAGTTGGAGTTAATCACCAAAGGGTACTGCGCTCGTGGTGAAAGTGAACCAGAATATGTTATGTAGGGGTATTAAAAACTTAATAATTTTATAATATCCTCAGTTAATTAAAAGCTTAAACCACCTCCACGAAGGTCCTTGAAATTTATATAATAATCCATACATCATTTTGCGAAAATGTTGAAATTTCTCACATTTCTCCAAACACATTAAGTTCCCAAACACACGCAAAAAATGCATTACTTCACAAGTCAATTAACCTAATTTTGTGTTGTGTATATCTCCTAAAAATGTAAATATAACTTACAAACTATACATATTTCTCGAATGATATCTCAATATATTTAAATATCTTGTCATAACAAAGATAGAATTCGAGTTGTATATAAATTCCATAGGAGATGAGCCAAAATTACATACATGCATACAAATTAAATAACACTCAAAAACATAGAAAAATTATATCACAATGGACGATCATTTCAACTCTCTTCACCAACTATATTTGATCCGATTCTGTTTCTTTAACCAAACCATCAGTCCATCACCTAATCCAATGGTCCGGTTTAACCAGAGGTAGCTTTGGCTACTATACGACATTTATTTAGAGTTTTACCTTGTGTGACGAGAAGAGTGTGCACGATCAAAATGATAATGAACATAGTTACATAGGCACTAACAAAAGTACGGTCTTCACTCTCAGGTGATTAAATAAGAAGTGGTCGTTGAGAAGAGGATACACTAACATGTTTATGTGGATCCTACACATTTATTGAGCTAAAACATAGACACATTTGTAGCTCTTTTGTAGATCGTACCTTTGTTTCCATTTTTGCACAAAGGAATCACAATAAAGCAAAAGAAACATTGCCAAGAAAACGTACCATTAGCGAAAGAAAAAATAAAATTTATTTATTTATAACCAAAAAAATAATAATGGACGGTCACAATGCGATGATAACCACCACCCATCACTTTCATGTAACTGTAATATTGATACGTCGATTTTCCGAATTTCTCGTCAGTTTCTACCTTCAAACTATAAATTTTAAAGTGACATTTCTCGCATTTTCGAATTCTCTATGATAGTTAACGTATAGTGAAACTTTTGGCGTATTAATATTAAAGTCTTATATAATGATCCGACCAAGCTTATGGATATATATACCGATATACGTTATAAGTTACTACACGTAATTATTTGAAGCTAACTAGTTCTAGAAGAGTACCATTTTCTCTTAAAATCTATAAAGTACGTTTTTTTTTGTTTATTGTAACTCTTCGGTCAGATTAGTGTTAAAACATTGATCGGTCGGATTATTAAAGTTTTTCATCTTTGGGGTTAAGTACATTTAGCTAGTTAGTATTTACACTTTTTTTTCTAGAGTATTTTGTTCATGAAATAATAAAATCTCCAACACTTTACTTCTTTATATCCTTTGATTAATCGACTCCAACTAGTGCATACCAATTTCTTTATAATATTATTGATATTCAAACGATAACCCTAGCTTAATAATATATGTATAATAGAGATATTAAATTACTATTAAAAGATATCATATTCAACCTACTCTACGAACCTCATAATAATTCATCATTTGACTTGGTTTTTTGTTGTTATTTACCTACAAACAATCCCAAATCTCTCAAAAACAGAATAAAATCCTACATTTAATGACGTGGCACCCTCCAAACTTTGACCGATTTGTCAAGACTCCCACTATACACAACCAACCTCCCATCTCCTCCGTCTTCTTCTTCACCTCCGGTTGGCTCCACCACCGCCAAACACTTAACCGGTCCGGTGTGACCGGTTAACACAGAGACACACGTGTGAACCTTCCCTTCCCTCTTCCACACACATATCTTCTTATCCGCCGCACCACTAAACAACATTTTCCCGGCGGCAGCGAGACAGAGCACGGCCAGTCTATGTTTCTTGAATACACCACAATGTTTCAAGATTTTCTTCTCTCCCATCTCCCAAAAGTTCACAGCTCCGTCGCTTGAACCGCTGTAAACCGCCACGTGGCTTACAACCAAAGCCGTAACCGCTGATTCTTGCTTTAACAAAGTCTGGACGAGAGAGTGAGCCGTACGCTTCCCTCTGATCTCACGTTTCCATACCTTTACAGTTCCATCGGCCGAGCCAGTGAACACAAGGGTCTCCGCGGCTGCAACCGTGTTCACTGCGTCGTCGTGAGCTTTGATGGACTCGATGCATTTCAAGTCATGGATACGCCAAACCTTGACCGTCCGATCCCATGACGCCGAGTACAAGAGCCCTTGATCTTCCACTAAGCTCAAACACGAAACGGCGTCGGAATGCTTGATCCATAGCGCCGTACGACGACGTCTCACTTCCACGTAGTTGCTCGGCTTCACTGAACTCTTCAAAACGTCTTTCAAAGCCGGTAAGCTCCCGGCGCGTGTGTACACTCGCGGGTTCTTGGATGAGGTTTTCCAAACCCGGATCTTACCGTCTTGATGACCCGTGAACACCTTCTCCTCCCGACTAATCACTATCGCTTTAACCAGTCCGCTGTTCGATTTAAACCCACTAAACTCGTTTAAGTTTTTCCAAACCCTAATGCGATTATTATCCGATCCTGTGTACAAAAGATCATTAGTTGCGGCTAACGAGTAAATGTGGCCTTCTTCTCGTACAATCTCTCCGACTAGGCTGTCTCCATCCGAGTATCCGCGGGTCTGGTCTGATCGTGGCATTTTTTGTCGTAAAATCTAGATCGTCTGATTAGTTTCTTTAGAGTTTTAGAAAGCTAAACACTCCGGACATAGAGGAAAGAGTTTGAGGGGAGTTGTTTGCATTATAAGAAGGTAGCAAAGCAATGGGAGTATGACACGTTTAATGTTGTAATTTCGTTTTGTTTTGTCCACTTTTTATTACTAAAATAATCTTCATAAGTGAACCCTGTGAATGTTGTCCTTATTGCTAAATATAGCCATATAGGGAATGAATCATGAGTGTATGTGTATATATGATAACATTGTTTTATATTTTTCGTCATAATTTTAAAGTAAGTGGGAGGACCGCTAATAATAAGATGGCACGTATAATATATGATACGACTTTGTCTTCAGAATTTCACTTTTTGTAAGGAAACTTTAAACTGTTGAGAAGTTATCATTGGTTGATTAAGTAAAAGAAACAATTTTGCTAAGCAAGAAGTGCTATTTGAGGATGGGCATGATAAGGCTAGGGGGTTATCGCACATAGTAAGGCATCCTCTTCTTTGGGATAGTGTATGCATAAATACATCATGTGAATCGAATGGGGATGTTGACAAAAAAAAAAAAAAAACGAATGGGGATTTTTTGAGACAAAAAGAAAAACTCTTTGTTGTTTGGGTTTACATAATTAACGATTTGCAAATTATTACTTATGTTTATATATATGACATAGATTAGAGCAATTAGTCCAAAATGGTAAATTTAAACTGTGTATGAGTTGCTTTGTTCAAAAAAAAAAAAAAAAATACTGTGTATGAGTTGAAAACAACAAGAATTGGTTTATTTGATTTTGCAGGTTTATTTTTCATATATGTGAAAATCATAAAACATCTAAAGGAACGGATGATTAATTATTAAATAATATTTGTCTCATCTGATATCATACCAAAAAACTAAAATCTGTGTATAACCAAAAAAAAAAAAAGCTTCATTTGTGTATGTGAGAACATCTTATATGAGTTTGTGACAAGTTTGTTGTCACGTATTGTTCACTCCTACTTCAAAGCAACAATCAATCTTCCCGAAAAGCATAATTTGATGGTAAAAGAGCAAATGAATATCACAAATCAAATTTGTGAGATACAATTAGTTGAGACGATTATAGTTGCTTGTCAAATATATACTCAAACAATTTGTAGAAAAGAGTAATCTGAATAACTCAATTGTGATATTTTTTTAAAAATTTACTTCTGCAGTTTAGATAAAAGAATTCAGTTAAAAACTTAGAAACTGTGGTTTCCTACCATATTAATTGGGAAGTACAAATATGAAACTAACCTTAAAATGTGTAAAAAATTACATTCAATTGCCATTAAAAAAATTTAGTTAATTTTAGTTAATTAATTAAATAAAGATAATTAATTAAAAAATAAAAAACGCTAACAGATCAAATATAAAAAAATCTAGAAAAATGAAAAGAAATATTTTCTCTCTCTAATAAATTATGGACGAAAATTACTAAATATATTTTTTAAAAATATAAACCAATCATAATTTCAAAAACTAAGATTTTATATCCAAGTACACAATATAATTATTTAAAAAAAAAAATTTCGAAGATTTTGTTAAGATTTCAAATTATGATTCTCCTACCATCTTTATTTTTTTTATTTACAAATTTTTTGGAATTTTCATATAATACTTATGATTAGTAAAATGCAGAATTTTTTTTTCATATGTTGTGATTTGAAGTTTAAAACGAAGATATATTACTCAATCTAAAAAAAAGGTGTGTTTTAATTTCCACATTGGCGGGGTGGTAAAACTAAATTTATATAGATGATAAATTAATAATTTTTATTTGTTCAAAATTATAATATTAAAACTACTACTTCATATTTCACAAAATAATGATGCAAATTCAACAAACAAACAATATAAAACTGTAATATACGTCAAAAAATAAAATAGTATAATATTCTAAAATAAATAGTATTTAAAAAGACTAATAGATTTACAGAACAATTAAAATAAATATTATCTCAAATAAATAAATTTTAAAAAAATATATAACAATAAATTTTATTATTATATTAAAATTTTTTAATTAAATGTTGACCCGTGCTTAAAGCACGGGATATCTCCTAGTAAGAATGTAACTAAGGAGACTCCCTAACTAAACGGACCTACCATCAGGCAGGTACGAGACTTACGAATATGAAACTATAAGGAACTCAAATAAAAAGTTACATAATTTAAGTGTACATACATATATAATCCTAAGTCAAAAATATAAATCATGAGACAGAAGTTAGCCAAAAAGTTATACAAATTACTACCGTATAGTATGCTTATTTAATAAGTCATAATTCACCTTTAGAGGGACACTAGGTAACAACCCGTACATAATGCGGATAAATCAATTCAAATAAATTTATTATTTGGAATTTGATATTTGTTTGTGTAAAATACAATATGTAAATAATTCTTTTTTTTGTTTTATTCAAATTTACGTTTATTTTATATAAAAATATGTTTCACCCGTGAAATATTTGAAAGTAAATAATAATTTTAACGCGGTGAAAATATTTGTATGAAATTTATTTTAATAAAACATGAATAATTATTAAATGTTTTTAAAAAAAATATTTTGGTGTTTTTTAAAGAAGTATAATATAGTTTCAAATTAAATGACTACAAATAGTTTAATTTATTTAATGAATTTTTATTTAAGTCTATAATGATATAGATGTAATTAAGATTAAGTAATAAAGTTTATTTGCTAAAATGTGCTTCAAGCTTTATGGCGATGATATATCAGCATTTTTTCAACAATGCTTCTCTATTAATATATAAGGAATAACTAAAGATTCATATTTACTTATCACGTTTTACGAATTTTCCCATTGAAACGATGGATGGTTTCTATTGACATAGTATACTAAATAAATTATACAAAACATGTGTAGATTTAAAGTCAAATACATGTGCAGAATACGAATTAAAATGAAAGTTGTCTGTTATTATCTTTTATGTACGCAGTTGTATTTACATGTTTTACCCCAATATGCATGTACACATGTCGATTCCATGACTTTTGGGTTTTGGCTTTGTGATTTTACAAGCCAGCAACCTATTTATTATTTCTTTAACGTGTGTAAATATATAACATTTCATTTGTCTATAATAATTTATAAATTTATTTTTAAAATAATCCGAATAACGGTGACAAACCTTATCTACAAATATCTAACATTTCACTATTTGTAATAATTATAGATTCACTAGAAAGTTTGGTCCAAAACGATTATTATTTTATTTTTTTGTCATTAGACGTCGACATACTAAAAAGATGATTGTTCATCTTAACCCGTGGCAATCATCATTTTGCGGTTCTAACCCATGTCCAAAAACTTTCATTCTTCAAGACCTCTTTTTCATAGGTTTATGATTCTGCTCTGGTATACTTTTCTCCAAATAGTCGTCTACGACCATTTCACGTACATTCTAGTTCCTTATCAATCAAGGCTCTACCACGGTTCAATTGTGTATCTCTACGCAATAAAATTGGACTTAATTTTAGCCAGCCATCTTAAAATGATACGTCAAGATATGACTACCTTAATTAAGTAATGTAGTTATGCCATACCTCTATCTCTGAATTACTCAATATATAATAACAATATAGATACATTTATTTTATGGCTCTTTTACTTATATATATAAACTCTTATCATTCATCTCATATTCTCATATGATACAAGTTAATTCCATACATAAATATATACTCCATTTTTCATCAACTTTACACGTTTCGAAGGATACCACAATCTAGAGCACGTAGGTTACCATTCCCGGATGCTAAATAATTATTTGCTAAAGAAACAAACAATGATAATAGTCGTTATATTGGAATCGTGTGTCAATGTGGAGGAACCAAAACTGTATTGGCCCAACCACTATGTTTTCTACCCAAATATGGACATCTTCAGAGGCATTTTGGACCGTGCACACATGCTCCTTTTATACCCATTGCTTTGTTTTTAAAACCTTTCAACCGTTCTTTTTGTTTTGCGAACCAAGTGAGTTTTTCTTAAGCAACCTACTTCAATAATTTGACCATTAATCGAAACTGGTTTAATTTATTAGCCTTCCGACAGAATTTTTAGAGTGTGATTGGTATACCGTATACGACAGAATTTTCTGCGTGTTGTTAATATGTAACTAACTAGGAAAGAATTAATAACAGAAAACAGTGGTGGCACAAAAGAAAACAGAAAAACAATGACAACACAAAAAAGTTGGTATGCTTACCCTTCCCGAAGTATAAACGAGACAGCAAACAGATTTGTAACTGTGTTTATTTATTTAAAAAGAATTATATTTCATCGGTTTCAAATTACTTGTCATTTAAGGTTTTCTCTTACAAATTAAAAATTCTTTAGTTTCTTTTAATTTACTTTTTCTAAAAATTTTGTAAATTTTTTTATTGGTGAAGAGATTAAAACAGTTGAAATAAATTGGTTTTTTATACCAAATATCTACATTGAAAATCTAAAATAACAACTACTATACAACAAATTTTAAATTTTAATACGACAAAAGAGTAATGTTTATTTTTGTTTATAATTTGAAAAAGTTAAAAAAGACAAAAGAATAAATCTTCGTTTCAAATCTTTGATACGAATTACAATATATCATTACAAAACTATATGAAATAGTTTGCTTGTATAATGAGAGAACGTCAAAGCACCTACTGGATTGGATGGAGCTTTGATGCTCTTTTATTTTAAATTCCACTTTGACAAAAGTTGGCTATACCTTTAATTTAAGATTCTATGTGCACTACGCGTTTTAGCGAGTACCATTTTACCATTTTTTTTATCCTAGCAAGTATAATAAACAAGGATTACGTATAAATATGTTTCTGCTATAGTTTTCTTGGAATATTTTTTACCAACTATACTTATAGTCTCAAAAACGTGTTTTTATGAGATCACATTTTGACATTCTATCTTTTCGAAGCCTAAGGGTTCTCTTTATGTCTTTTCTTTATATATACCAGTAGCTAGCTTTATGTCAATCTCAATATTGATTTTTGTTCAGTTTCAAAAATAATAATTCGTATAACATCTTTTATTAGAATATATTCTAAAATTCCATGAAATAATTTATTATATATATTACACAAGCTACATAATTTTTCTAGTCAAAAATAATAAAATAAAACAGAATATAATCTCAAAAAATATTTTGCTTATGTAGGTCATAATAAAATATTCAACTTTTTCATAATTTCACTGAAATTGTCAAACCAACAATTATTAAAATGTATATAATGCTCTTTGATTCCATAAAGATAAATAAATCTATATATATATATATATATATATCCTATCTTTTAGCCAATTATCATGTTGAGTCACTGATTTGCTATATATATCGGAAGATTCAATAATTGTTCTACAAATGAGTGCTTTTTAGCCTTAATTACTTTACTACGTATATATATAAACCCCAAAAATATGGATCATTCGTCCTCATCACTCCTCACTCACTCCACCATACCGACGAATATTGTCGCAAGTGGAACCAAATATTGTCATTTTTTACATGGCTTCTTCACTAGCCAAACCCAACGACAAAGGCAAGAACAAGAACAAGATTCGTGAAGACACTGAAACCCCAGATTTTGTGTCAACTCATATTCGCATCAAACGTATTCATACCACGCAAACACTAGACCGGGAAGTGATTCTACGGCGCATACGCCAACGCCGACGTGCAAACAAAGTCAGGTCCGTATTCCAAATACTGTTTGGTTTACCGTTTGCAAGCAAAAAACATGATGGTAAAGCCAATGAAGATCCCGAGGATGCTTCAACAGTGCCATGACGTTTGTTTGTAAAGTTGTAACTTGCATTAATTACTAGATTTGAGCTATAGATATATGCGTTCCCATAGTTGTGAATTGTGATATATTCGTTCTCTTTGAATTTCTTTTTTCAGTTAAGGATATGTAAGATTAATAATTTTTTATTTTTTAAAAGATAATATTTTTGTTTTTTTTTTTAGTTTTTGTTTTAGTTTCTATTTTGTATCTCTAAATTATTTAAAACTCCTATATCATCGTGCTTATAATTTTAATTTTTTTTTTTCTAGTATGTCAATTTTTTTGTTCTTCAATTTCTAAATATTTATTGAATTGGTCAAGAACTATTGCAGTTGTGTATATTTTTTTTCTCAGTCTTTTTTGACCAAAATATTTGGCATACATAATTTTAGTGGTTAAATAAACTATGTCAGAAAATAATTTTAGTGGTTAGAGAAATTATGTTAAAGTAAAAGTAAATGAACATAAAATTGGTTGAATTTGTTAAAAAAAAGTGGTGATAATAGCTTCTTTTAACAATAAAATATTTTTTTGGTGTAAGAACATATTTTTTTGTGGTAAACTTGGAGAAAAATTGTAATGATGTTTTGACGGATTGTTTGCATGTTAAATATTTTTTGAATAAGTTGTATAACATTTTTGAAATTTAGCAATAATAATATTTGTATTGATGAATGCCTTAGCAAAAGTTTCGGTGGCTGATAACTTAGTTTTAGATTATTGTAATAATTGTTATAATAAATTGGGATAATTGGAAAAAAGATCACTAAAAAACGTTTTGTCCACATACACCTTTTTTCAAAATTTTCATCTTTACCCAAAATACTCATACAAATTAATAAACCTAAATTTAACAAGTTATAAGAAGTAAAATATATGAAAATTAGTAGATATACAATTATAGAGGTAATATAATTTTTTACAAAAAACAAAATTGTAGAAGTTATTTTTTTGATGGATAAAATTTGATATAAAACATTTAGAAAACGTTTTCTACTGTTCTGAAAAAATGGATTTTGTATTCTAACATTTTGTACATGTTATACTAATTTCAGAAAATGTTTTTGTTCTAAATAGTTTAGTAGTCTGAAATTCAAAATTCTACGATTTTCAGAGTATGTATTCTACGGTTTACTCTATGTTCTAAACTTTTTAGTATAAACCTTATACGATTTATTCTATGCTCTGAAAACGTTAGAATATGTTTTATTCCTTTTACTCTATCCCTAAGAAAATTAGTAGATATATACTATTAAAACGCAGAATGTATACTCTGAAAATTTTAGAGTTCACTAAATATAGAAAGTGAATCTTTAAAAAAAGAAACTAAATATTTATCTAATATTTAGTTAAGATCGTAATTGTTTGTTATGATTACGTTCTATGTAATTTAGAAAACGTTGTCTAATTGTTTTAGAATAAAAGTGTTAAAACAAACCCTAATCGATTAGTGCACTAGTTTATGGTCTCTAAAATCATTTTATCTGATTTCTTTTCACTATTTTCGACTGTTTTCAATGGCAATGCACATATATGTTAAGAGTGGTGTGTGGAGATCGTTTGACAATCATGAGTGGAGATTTATTATTGATGAAGAAAATCGTGGAAGATTACTGACTTTGGAATCGAGTACAACACATGAAGAATTGAAGACTATGGTTTCAGAAGCCTATGGAATAGAACTGAGTATGGTTGATATGGAGCTAAGTTTTTTACCCACCGATCTCACTGCTCATTGTCCTCCTCTCGTTATGATGAATAATAGTCTGGTTACAACTTTTCTTTCATACTATAAAAAGAAGAAAACAATAAATTTATTTTTAAAAGTTATCCGATTGGAAGAAACGTATTACATGTTAAACCGAATGGGGTAGACTTTGTGGCACGTTGACTTGGAAAGAAGAACATGTTCATGTAGGAAATTCCAAATAGGCAAAGTCCATTGCAGACACGACATAAAAAGAGCTTTTGATATAGACAATGATCTATATCCATATGTTGATGCTATGTATAGCACCACTAGTTGGACATCGTACTATGAGGAGACTATAAATCCAATAGGTATTCCAGAGAACGAATGAGGCGTCCCAGACCATTTTGAGGCTGCAATAGTTTTACCACATGAAACAAGAAGACACCCTGGTAGACGAAGAAAACAAAGACATCAAAAGGTTGTAGACAAGATAAGATCATCTCAACTATCACAATCGTCAAAGAGACACAATTGTAACTGTTGTGGTAAAGAAAGACATAATAGATCGACATGTGATGTAGCAATATAACTAAGGTTATGTTTTATTCTTTGTTAGGTTTCTAATTCTTTCCCAGTTTATGTTTGAACTATTCATTTCTAGTTTATGTTTGAATTTTAGTCTTTTATTCTTTGTTAGGTTTCTAATTCTTTCCTAGTTTATGTTTGAATTATTTATTTCTAGATTATGTTTGAATTTTAGTCTTGAGTATTGGATTTAATATTTCACAATTTCTGGTTTTTTCATGATCAAATTGTCATGTCTTAAAACTTTATATAAATATGTAATTTTTTATTGTTATCAATATGTAAATTTAATGTAATCAAAATAACTATATAGATTGAAAACCACATATACTTTAATTTATGATATATTTTTTTCCTTACTTTAATTTATGATATTTTTATTAATCAAATATAAGCATATATATATATATATATTGGGTGCTTGTTTTATATATTTCTCTAGATCTGTTTATTCTTATCTGAGGAAAGCTAATATATCTGTTAATAAAAGTTAGTTTTTCAAAAATGTGTTACGTAAAAGATTTATTCCCTTATATTAAAAGATTTGTTTTATCGTTGTGTTATTTCTAATAGCTTTCTAATATTTTTTTTTGAAAATTAAGGGAAAAACTGGGTTTTAGTTATTATAAAGCCTATATGACCAAATCTAAAGAACTAAAGTATATATGAACATTTTTCTTTAAAAATGTCCTTTTTTTCCAATTCTCCTATAAATTAGTGTATTAAAGTACAAACGAATATGATTTTTCTTTAAGTAAAAATATTAAAAATATATTTACATCTAAAAATAGTTTTTACTTATAAAAAAAATGTGAAAATACTCTTTAAAATTCAGTTTTATTGAATAATTTTAAAACCCGCACATCATGCAGTTCTAATCTAATATATATATAAATTTTCGTGTAGGAATAAAATAATTTTACACATGATGTACTTTCTAAGTCTTTCGTAAATGATTTCTATATAAAATTATTTTTAAAAATTACTGGGTCATATATCAAGTTAATTTATACAAAAAAAAAACTAGGAATAAAAACCAACTAAAAGATGACTCTTTATTTAGGATGGTTATATGACTTATGATAAGAAATTAGAAATTTTGTAATTAGAAAAGAAAGATACGCACTACTAAGTCTAAAGATAGTAAAAACTTTTTATAAAGAAGATAATAAATATTTTTCGTCGGCGGCCAAACAAAACCAAATCAGTCATCAAATCATAGGGCTAGGGTTTCACGAAGAATGTACGGAAGGCGATTGCTAGATCTATTGGGTTGAAACCCTTGATTTCAGTCAGCTGATTTTGTAGTCGATTAGCTGCTCATTAGTTTCTTCTTCGAAACTTCGTTTGGCAAGTGAGACGAGAGCTTTCCTTCTCTGTAGCGAAAACATGGTGATTTTAGTAGAGTGAGAAGATGAATCGTCTGTGCAAGAAAAAAGAGCCGTCTCTCATGGAGGAGCTTAGAGATCTCGATATATTGGGAGAGGAGGAAACAGTAATTATTCCAGATTTGGGGAACGAGGACTTAATAGAGGAAAATTCCTTGAGTATAATAGTAAGGTGTTTGAATCCGACTGTACACAAGGTGGGAGGTTTGGTGAAAGCACTTCCTCCGATCTGGGGTTTAGATGATAGAATTCATGGCAGAGGAGTAGGAGATGACCGGGTTCAATTTATTTTTGAGAATGAGAGAGACTTATCACATGTTATTCATAGGGGTCCGTGGTTCGTCAATGGGTGGATTGTAGCCTTGGATCAGTGGAAGCCTAATCCTGGACCAGAATTTCTGAATAGGATACTCTTCTGGATCAGAATCAAAGGAATACCGGTTCATCTTCTGAAAAAGAAGGCTGTGGAGAGTATAATAGGGTCTATGGGAAAGATAAAAGCTGTGGAGCTACACGCAAAAACTCCACATCGGTGGAGTATGTGAGGGCAAGGGTTTGGATCACAGCAGATGAGCCTATACAATTCCGTAAAGTCGCAAACTTTGCTTCTGGAGAGGTGGTACCTGTTGAGTTCACATATGAGAAATTACTTAAGGTGTGCCTATTCTGTAAAAGGTTAACTCACGAAGATCTATTTGCCCCCTACATGTCCAAGAACGCTCTGTACGAGTTGAACAGGCTCCAAAACGAAGAGGACGTCCAACAGCTAGATTAGAAGCTTTCAAGGCTCAAGTGAAAGGAAAAGGAAAAGAGATCGTTGGGAGTGAGGGGATGAATAGCCAGGATCATTTTCAAGATCAGGGGGCGTGTTTTCTGACTTCCACCTCAGAACCTCTGCAAAAAGGTATCAGTATTAAGGAGCGGTTACAATGGAACTCATCATACAATAGAGGAAGTTAAGTGAAGATTGGTAGGAGCAAGGCGCTTATCCAGGAATGGAGACCAAAAGAAAGGGTTGCTGATAACTCATGCAAGGAGATCGAAGTCAAATTGGCTGAGATTCCATTGGCCTCCACACCAAAAAGAAGAAGACAAAGTGGAAGCGGTGAAAGACAAACTAAAAAGGCCAAGCTAGATCGCTCGGAACAGAAGGTCTTAACTCCTTCGGTGTTCAAGAGACTGGGTAGTGGAGAAAAGTCTAATAGTGGGAGTAGGGAACTCAGCAAGGATCCGAACGTTAGAGCAGAGAAGAGTGATAAGAAACAGTCCCCTTCAGTCTTTGACAGATTGGGTTCATAATCGTCTCAATCTGCCTCAAAGTCTCAAGATAAGTCTATTCCAACGGATCACTCAACACATGTTGTAGGGCAAGAATCCAATCATTCTGCTTCATCAATAGCAGCACACCATAGGAACTCTTCAGACCATTTGTCTGATGGTGCCAATGCTTCTTTCTTGAAAGAAGGGTTGATGGTTAATTCCAACCCTTCGAAGTCATTATGAGAATATTAAGTTGGAACTGTCAAGGGGTGGGGAATACCCCTACAGTTCGACATCTTAGGGAGATATGTGGTCAATATCTCCCAGAAGTAATATTCCTCTGTGAGACCAAAAATAGGAGAAGTTATTTGGAGAAGGTAGTAGGGCATCTGGGTTATTACGATTTGCATATGTGGAGCCATTAGGGAAGAGTGGTGGATTAGCAATTATGTGGAGAGATTCAGTGGAAATCAAGATCTTGCATTCAGATAAGAGGATTATTGATACTCAAGTTAAATGGCAAGACAAGATGTTTTTTATGTCCTGCATTTATGGAGATCCTGTCAGAGGGGCTCGAGGAGAGGTGTGGGAGAGGTTAACCAGGATAGGTCTAGACAGGAAGGGACCTTGGATGCTGACAGGTGACTTTAACGAGTTGGTGGACCCTTCAGAAAAAATAGGAGGACCAGAAAGAGGGGAGACGACTTGTAGAGAATTTAAACAGATATCAATACTCTTGGTTTGGGAACAGGAATGATGAAGTGGTGCAGTGTAGATTGGATAGGTCAGTCGCCAACCAGGAATGGTCTGAATTAGTTCCTCAAGGACAAGCCACTTACTTGTAGAAGGTGAGTTCGGATCATAATCCCCTTTTAAATTCGCTTATGGGAGAGAATTGGAGAAAGTGGACTGGCTTTAAATATGATAAGCGATGGTGCCAAAGAGAGGGCGTCGTTGATCACGTGAAGCAGGCTTGGAAATCAGATGTGTTGAGACAGGTGGGCTCTTTCGCAGAAAAGATCAGCCTATGTAGAAAGGAGATTTTAAAGTGGAAAAGACAGGCAAAGCCTAATTCCTCATTAAGAATCCAAGCTCTGCATTACCAGATTGATCAGACGACCAAACAAAGAAGGTTTAATGCGGATGAAATGAGGCAGCTCAAAAGTGAACTCAATGCAGAGTAATTGCAGGAAGAAACCTTTTGGCACCAGAAGAGCATATCCACTTGGTTGAATAATGGGGACAGGAATACCAAGTTTTTTCATGCAACAACCAAGAATAGAAGGGCTCAAAATAGGATTCAAGTACTGGAGGATGATGAAGGACGAGAATGGTCTGCGGACGCTGACTTGGGTCGAGTAGCAGAGAGGTATTTTCAGACGCTCTTTACATCTGAGAATGTTGGCCATAAATTAAGTGTGATGAATGAGATAATTCCTTTTGTTACTAGGGAGATGAATTCCACACTTTGGCCCCGGTTACAATGAAGGAATTGAAAGATGCTGTCTTTGATATAATTCCGAGTAAATGCCCAGGACCTGATGGGATGACTGGCTTCTTCTTCCAAAAATTTTGGGATAGTATTGGGGAGGATATCACTTCTATGGTGCAAAATTTCTTCTGTAATGGAACGATGGAGCCGGACCTGAATAGGACTAACTTATGTCTGATCCCTAAGAAGATGAAAGGAGTGAAGCTTACGGATTTCATACCCATTAGTCTGTGCAATGTGGCATACAAAATCATCAGTAAGCTCCTAGCCAATCGTCTAAAGTGAATCATGCCTGATATTATCTCTGAAACTCAAGCTGCGTTTGTTAAGGGAAGGCTTATAACGGATAATATCCTAGTCGCTCATGAGTTGTTGCATGCGCTTAGCTCAAGTAACAAATGCGCAGAAGAGTTTATAGCAATCAAAACAGACATCTCTAAAGCGTACGATAGGGTTGAATGGACCTTCTTGGATGAGGCGTTGAGAGCTCTGGGCTTTTTTTAGCATTGGATAAAATTGATGATGGAATGTGTCAGTACTGTGAAGTATCAAGTGCTCATCAATGGAACCCCATTTGGGGAGATCAAGCCAACTAGAGGGCTAAGGCAAGGTGATCCACTTTCACCCTACCTTTTTGTTATCTGTACTGAGATGCTTGTCAAGATGTTTCAGAAAGCTGAGCGAGATGGAAAGTTTATGGGTTACAAGTTGCTAGAGGGGCACCGTCCATATCTCATCTGTTGTTTGCTGACGACAATATGTTTTACTCTAAGCGATCTGAATCTGAGCTGGATCAAATTGTGAGCATTATTGATGAATACAACCTAGCTTCAAGTTAAAGAGTGAATTACCAAAAATCTAGCGTGTACTTCGGGAAACTCATCCCTCTGGAGCACCGTGAAAGCATCAAACAGAGGCTGGGAATTAGTCAAGAGGGAGGAGACGGAGTTTATCTTGGTTTACCAGAATCTTTTAAGGGTTCGAAAGTGGGTATCTTGAGGTACCTCAAGGAACGACTGAACCAAAGAGTGAATGGATGGCGATCGAGATACCTGTCTTCGGGGAGGGGGGTAAAGAGGTTCTACTGAAAGCAGTTGCAATGGCAATGCCGACCCATACAATGTCCTGTTTCATGCTCCCAACAACAGTGTGCCAGCAGCTTTCCTCTGTAATGGCCGAGTTTTGGTGGAAAAATAAGCAAGAGTCTAGAGGCATGCACTGGAGCTCTTGGGATGCTCTGAGTAAACCGAAAAGTGTAGGCGGGTGGGATTTAGAGATATCGAAGCTTTTAACTTGGCGCTAATAGGTAAACAACTATGGCGCATGGTCACTCATAAAGACTCATTGTTAGCAAGGGTGTATAAAAGTAGATATTTTCGGAAGACTGATCCATTGAATGCTCCTCTTGGAGCTAGACCTTTGTATGCATGGAGAAGCATTCATGCCTCCCAAGAACTCGTCAAACAAGGAGCTAGAGCTGTGGTTGGCAGTGGAGAGAGCATTAACATTTGGCAACATCAATGGATTAATGCCAAGCCGGCCAGAGTTTTAACAAAGACGAAAGTGGTTGACACACATCATAAAAGGGTTGTCTCTTCCGTTAATTCAGTGAAGGATCTAATGGTGCACAATGGAAGAGAATGGAATAGGGAACTGCTATCGTTAGTCTTTGATGAAGAGGACCGAAGGGCAATAGAGGAGATAAGACCAGGTGGAACCAATACCAAGGATATATATGCCTGGGATTACACAAGATCGGGACATTACAGTGTGAAGTCTGGTTACTGGGTCCAAACAAATGTTTTAAACCAGAGAAGACAACCTCAGCTTGTGAAACAACCTAGCCTGGATATGATTTATCAACAGACATGGAAGCTTGATGCCCCACCAAAAGTCCAACATTTTGTGTGGAAATATGTGAGTAATAATATATCTGTGCTCGGGAATCTTCACCATCGTCACCTATCTAAAGATGCAGCCTGTATCCGTTGTCCCAACTGCAGGGAGACGGTGAATCACATGCTATTCACATGTTCGTTCTCTAGACTGGTATGGGCATTATCTCCAATCCCGGCTCCTCATGAGGGTGAATGGTACGAATCGATCTATGCCAATTTGTTTTGGATTATGAACTTCCACAAGGATCACCCCAATCGTGAAGATTACTCATTCTTGTCCCCTTGGTTACGTTGGAGATTATGGAAAAACCGGAACGATCTGATCTTCAAAGGAAAAGAGTTTGAGGCGCAGAGACTAATCACAATGGCCAAGGAGGATGCCGAGGAGTAGCAGCAGCGAGTGAAAACACAAGGTATCCAAATTCCCCCTTCCCTAGGGATTTTACCAATTGTGAAATGGATCAAACCAATGCAGGGATGGGTAAAGTGCAATACTGATGCAGCCTGGCCGAGGTTAGGAGATAACTGTGGGATGGGATGGGTTCTGAGAGATTATGAGGGGAAGGTTTTGTGGCTGGGAGCGAGATCCATACCGAAGACGAGATCCGTGCTAGAGATAGAAGCGGATGCTTTAAGGTGGGCTGTGGAAAATTGCTTAAGATTTCATCACCCATGTGTTGTCTTTGAGGCGGACTCCCTAGAGCTTGTATCGCTGTTGAATGGAGAAGAGGTAAAGCCCCCAATTGATCCAATAGTGCAACACATTCGATAGCTCCATCAACGGTTTGATAACGCGAGAGTGGTATTCTCAAAGCGAGGTGGCAACAAGGTGGTGCATAGAATAGCCCAGGAATCTCTTTCTTATCAGAATTATGATCCTAGGTTATTTGCTAGTGTACCAAATTGGTTGAAATTCCAAGTAGATTCAGACATTGTATGAATATTGGTTAATGCAAAAGTTGTTGTTGAGCCCAAAAAAAAAAAAGTCTAAAGATAGTAAATCAAATACCGCGAAACGAAAATCAAAGCAACTGACGATAGTCACTATAATTGCTAACTGATACGCCCAAAATTCGAGGATCACTCAGCCGGACTAAAAAGGATAGAAACTCGCCAAGGTGCAAGGTGCAACAAGGGAGATTTGATGGATGGAGGGGTCGCACAGCAATTGCGGAAGGCTGCTGATATTCCCAACTCCAATCACTGCTAGATATGACACACTAGTCCAGCAAAAGGAGGCTGTTGCTTGGATATTATACACTAAGAAACAAAGAAATGTTCTAGACAAAGAACAAAGATAAACTCATAAAATGAAAAGGAAAATTGATTGATGATTCTCAAATGAGATTACATGAGTTTATATAGAGATAGAAAACTTGGTCACAAAGCCAAGTATTATTCTTGAAACTAAAACACAATAAAGATAGATAGTTGAATGAAGATTCAACTCTTTGAAGTTTGTCTTCCCAAGGTGTCCTTCCCAAGGTGGGTTGAACTCTATTTTTGTCACTCTTCTTTGACACAAAACAAAGTGATTATTTTGGGCTTTCTTGGATTTGAATTAGGCTCAAAGTGGGTTGAACTTGATAGGTATCATCCCCAATAGTTTTTCCCATGCTCTCTTTGGCCATAAGCTCTTGAATAAGCCCATTTAGTGCATTTCTTAGTTTCTTAGCTTTTGCTCTAGTCATTGGTCTTTCAGGTACAAGCAATGGTTCCTCCGCTACAAGCTCCTCAGGTTCAAGCTCAGCTACTAGTTCCTCAGGTTCAAGCTCAGCTACAAGCTCCTCCTCCTTAGCTCCATCCATGATCTCATCATCCCCTTCCTCTTGAAAAGGATCATCTGCCACAAATGGAGCCAAATCAGCAACATTAAAAATTGAACTCACTTTGTACTTACCTTGCAAGTCGAGCTTGTAAGCATTGTCACTGATTTTTGTCAAGACTTTGAATGGACCATCGACCCGTGGCATTAACTTAGACTCTCTTTCAGCTGGGAAACGTTCTTTTCTCAAGTGTATCCACACTAGATCTCCCACTTTAATCACCAGCTGACGTCTTCCTTTGTTTGCTTGTTTCTCATATTGCTTTGTCTTTGCTTCAATATTAAGTCGAGCTTTCTCATGAATCTGCTTAACAAGTTCAGCTTTCTTTTTTCCATCCATACTAACTCTTTCACTCAAAGGCAAAGGGATTAGATCCAAAGACGTTAGAGGATTGAAACCATAGACAATTTGGAAAGGAGATTACTTAGTAGCAGAATGAACTGAATGATTATATGCAAACTCAACATGAGGCAAACATTCTTCCCAAGATTTGATGTTCTTTTTAATGATAGCACGCAAAAGAGTAGACAAAGTTCTATTCACTACCTCGGTTTGTCCATCAGTTTGAGGATGACAAGTAGTTGAAAACAACAGCTTAGTTCCTAACTTAGACCACAAAGTTTTCCAGAAATAGCTTAAGAACTTAGTATCTCTATTAGAAACAATAGTTCTAGGCATGCCATGCAATCGCACAATTTCTCTAAAGAACAATTCAACAACATTTGTAGCATCATCAGTTTTATGACATGGGATGAAGTGTGTCATCTTAGAAAATCTATCAACAACCACAAACACAGAATCTCTACCTTTCTTGGTTCTAGGTAATCCTAACACAAAATACATTGACAAATCAGTCCAAGGTTCAGTAGGAATGGGTAAAGGAGTATACAAACCGTGGGGTTGAAGTTTAGACTTTGCTTACAAGTGACACACCTCCCACATATTCTTTCCACATCTCTCATTAAGCTCGGCCAGTGAAAATGCTCATGAACCACTTTGTGGGTCTTCTTTACTCCAAAATGTCCCATCAGTCCACCTCCATGTGCTTCCTGACAAATAACTCCCTCAAAGAACATTGGGGCACACAGACGATTATCAAAGAATAGGAAACCAGTCATTTGATAATATTTCCCATAAGCGACTTTATAGCACTTTCTATAAATCTCTTTACAATCCTGGTCAGTTGTATACAATTGCTTCATAAACTCAAAACCAAGCAACTTAGTCTCAAGAGCTGAAAGAAGAACATACCTTCTAGACAAGGCATTAGCCACCACATTTTTCCTTACCTTGTTTGTATTTTATTACGTAGGGAAAGGTCTCAATGAATTCAACCCAACGAGCGTGCCTTTTGTTCAACTTTTGCTGGCCTTTGTGGTGCTTCAAGGATTGGTGATCTGTATGAATTACAAACTCCTTTGGCCAAAGATAATGTTGCCATGTTTGGAGTGCCCTAACCAAAGCGTATAGGTCTTGGTCATAAGTGGGGTAATTGAGTGTAGCTCCTCCCAATTTCTCACTGAAGTAGGCAATGAGTTTCTTTTCCTGCATCAACACAGCACCAATACCCACTCCTGAGGCATCACATTCTATCTCAAAAGTTTTGGAGAAATCCGGAAGTGTAAGTAAAGGAGCTTGAGTTAACTTCCCTTTAAGTATCTGAAACGCCTCCTCCTGAGCTTGTCCCCACTTGAAACCAACATTCTTCTTGATTACCTCTGTGAGTGGAGCTGCTATTGTGCTGAAGTTCTGAACAAACCTCCGGTAGAACCCAGCTAGCCCATGAAAGCTCCTTACCTCTCCAACGGTTTTAGGGCTAGGCCAATCACGGATGACCTTGATCTTTTCTTCATCCACCCTGAGTCCATCAGCACCTACAATAAAACCTAAGAAAACCACGTGATCTGTTCCATGAGAACTTCTTAAGATTTGCAAATAACCTTTCTTTCCTAAGGACGTCTAGGACAGATTTCAAATGCAGCTTATGTTCCTCACGGTTCTTGCTATAGATAAGAATGTCATCAAAGTAGACAACAACAAAATGACCAATAAAAGATCGCAAGATATGATTCATCAAACGCATGAATGTACTAGGTGCATTAGTAAGACTAAAAGGCATGACAAGCCACTCATACAGTCTTCCATTCATCACCTTCTTTCATGCGAATTTGGTGATAACCACTTTTCAAATCTATTTTTGAGAAAACAGAAGAACCATGCAATTCATCTAGCATGTCATCAAGCCTAGGGATCGGATGCCTATACTTTACCGTAATATTGTTGATGGCACGGCAGTCTACACACATGCGCCAAGAGCCATCCTTCTTAGGCACAAGGAGAACATGTACATCACATGGGCTTAGGCTCTCCCTGATGTAACCTTTTTCAAGAAGTTCTCCAATCTGCTTTTGAATTTCCTTTGTTTCCAACGGATTGGTTCGATAAGCCGGCCAGTTTGGAAGTGACGCACTTGGGACGAAATCAATTTGGTGTTCTATACCTCTTATTGGCGGCAAACCGTTAGGGTTTTCTTCTGGAAAGATATCTGAGAATTCCTGAAAAACATCTATCAAATCACTCGGGAGCTCCGGTGCAAGGTCAGAAAATGCTATTAGTGTTTCTTTATACACAAGCAAAAGCAATGGCTGTTGAGAGTACAAAGATTTCCTTACTTGACTCTCTTTGACAAAGAAGTTAAAGTTCTTAGGAGATACCTCAGGTTTTGCTGGTTTAATTTCTTTGTTTTGGCTTTTCTTCAACTGGACCTGGTCTTGATGGACCTCCAACGGAGTTAAAAGAACCAGAGTGATCTTCTTTCCTTTATGCTCAAAGGAATGCCGGTTGGTGTAGCCATCATGTATCGCCCTCATGTCAAACTGCCAAGGTCGTCCTAGAAGAATATGGCTTGCATCCATGGGAAGGACATTGCACAGGATCTCGTCTTCATATCGGCCGATGGTAAGAGGAACCGTGGCTTGCTCCCTAACGTACTGTTCGCCCGTTTCATTCAACCATTCCAGTTTAAAAGGTCGCAGATGAGGTCTTGTCTCAAGTCCAAGCTTCCTAACAAGAGTTTCACTAGCAACGTTAGTACAGCTTCCACCGTCAATGATCAAAGAATAAACTTTATCTTTAACTAAACATCTAGAGTGAAAGAGATTCTCCCTTTGTTCTCGGTCATCGGACTTAGGCTGAACGCTCAATGATCTCCTAGTGACCAGAAGTGTCCCTTGAGTTGGATATTCAAACTGCTCTTCCTCTTCGTCAAAGATTGGTCCGAGATCTTCCTCTTTTTCTTTATCGTCCTCGGACTCCACTTCACCGTTGTTTAGGAGGATCATTACCTTTTGATTCGGACATTTGTTGGCATAATTTTCAAGTCCTTGACATTTGAAACACCGAATATCCCTTGCCCGATTTTTGGTCTCGACTACCTTTCCTTTATCAAGACGAGTAGGAGCATTAGTCTTAAAAACTTAATTTGATGGGGTTGGAGACCTACCTTTATCTTGATAACTTGGTTTTGGAGTATAGGAAGGTTTAGAGAAACTCTTCCTCTTGGTTTGTTGTTCGATTAGAATCGCCTTGTGCAACATTCCCTCCAAGCTTTCATATTCTTGAAGCTCCACTCTGTCCTGAATGTCCCGATTGAGGCCTGCAAGAAATCTGGCCATGGTAGCTTCTAGGGTTTCATCTACGTCCGCCTTGATCATTAAGCTTTCCATTTCCTGGAAATAGTCCTCCACAGATTTGGTTCCTTGAAGCAAGAGTCTGAGTTTTTGGTGGAGATCTCTCTGGTAATGAGCCGGCACAAACCGTTTCCTCATCAAGGTAGTGAGCTCATCCCATGAAGCTATTGGTCTTCCACCTGTCCTTCTCCTGTGAGTCAAAACTTGATCATACCAGTTAATAGCATAGCCTATAAACTCAGTTGCTGCTAACCTAACCTTCTTGAGTTCAGAGAAATTTTGACATTCGAACACTAACTCTATTTTCCTTTCCCATTCTAGATAAACATCCGGATCATTTTTACCTTCAAAGGTTGGAATTTTAAGTTTTAAACCACCTAAATTGTCATTTCTTGTACCAAAAGGATTAACATCACCTTGATCACGGTTTCTATGACTTCGTCTAGGTCGGTTGATGGATCGATCATCTTCTTCATGGAACTCCTCTTCTTCAATTTCCTCCTCGGGCTGGTAAGTCCTCCTTGAACGTTCTCTCCTGGCTGCGGGTCTAGAACGGGTTTGTTGGTTGTTCTGAATCTCGTCGAGCCTCTGGTGTAGTTCTTCTAGACCTGTATTCATAAGGTTAGTAATAGTGTCATTCAATGCTCTCTCATTTGCAAGTTAGATAGCCCGGCTACAGAATTCCCTAGCCGATCTCTTTCTCCATCACTTTCCATGGTTTCCTGAAAACTTAACCGAAAAGTTAGCAGAGAAAAAGTCCTCACACACTCAAGTGTTTCTCTCAATTTTTTTGGTTGGTCACTCAAGAGCTTTCTCCCTAAGTTCTAAGAGAACAAATCTAAGCAACCCAATGGAATTCCCAAGCAACAAGGGAAGAAGGAAGATAGAAAGACAAGAGGATTTTTTGAAATCTGTTTTAACCACTCCAAGGCTGGATTTCTCCTCAGCCAGCAGGATTTCTCTTCCACCACCTAGCCAAATGCAGATTTTTTTTTTTTTTTTAAATATTAGGATTTTTTCTTTTTTTTTTTTTTTTTTGCTTTTTTTTTTTTTTGTGAAAATAGAGATGACCTAGGTAAAGAGATGGCCCAGATTTAAGATAGAAAGAAGAAGAAGTATTTAGAAATGGAAGATGAGAAGATGAACAGACAAATACCGGTTGAGTGGCTCTGATACCACTTGATACGTCCAAAATTCGAGGATCACTCAGCCGGACTAAAAAGGATACAAACTCGCCAAGGTGCAAGGTGCAACAAAGGAGATTTGATGGATTGAGGGGTTGCACACCAGTTGTGGAAGGCTGCTGATATTCCCAACTCCAATCACTGCTAGATATGACACACTAGTCCAGCAAAAGGAGACTGTTGCTTGGATATTACACACCAAGAAACAAAAAAATGTTCTAGACAAAGAACAAAGAGATAAACTCATAAAATGAAAAGAAAAATTGATTGATGATTCTCAAATGAGATTACATGGGTTTATATAGAGATAGAAAACTTGGTCACAAAGCCAAGTATTATTCTTGAAACTAAAACACAATAAAGATAGATAGTTGAATGAAGATTCAACTCTTTGAAGTTTGTCTTCCCATGGTGTCATTCCCAAGGTGAGTTGAACTCTATTTTCGTCACTCTTCTTTGACCACAAAACTAAGTGATTATTTTGGGCTTTCTTGGACTTGAATTAGGCTCAAAGTGGACTGGACTTGATAGGTATCATCACCAATAGTTTTTCTCATGCTCTCTTTGGCCATAAGCTCTTGAATAAGCCCATTTAGTGCATTTCTTAGCTTCTTAGCTTTTGCTCTAGTCATTGGTCTTTTAGGTACAAGCAATGGTTCCTCCGCTACAAGTTCCTCGGGTTCAAGCTCAGCTACTAGTTTCTCATGTTCAAGCTCAGCTACAAGCTCCTCCTCCTTAGCTCCATCCATGATCACATCACTAACCAATAGCAATTTCATCCATACCGTAATTATGATTTGGTACATACCGGTTTAATCAAGTGACCAATTTTAATATTCACCACCTTACCAATAAAGTTTGTTTCTTAAAAGTCAAAATAATCCTCTTTTGCACTCTCTCTCGCTCGCTTCCTCTTTCTATTTGGATCAGAGAGAGAGAAAAAAAAAGAGAACATCTCTTCGGAGATTTCAATTTTTGTTTCTTCTTCTTCGATCGAGAATTTGACTTTTCATGTGGTTTGATCATCATCAATGGCGACTGCTTCATCCTCTCCTCCTCCGTCGTCAGACTCGCCGAGCGAAGAGACGCAAACGAATCAAGAAGCGATGATTTGCCAAAGGAAACTACTAATACTACCACTACGGATGAGAATGAGGTTTTGTATAAGACGAAATCGATTCAGTTCCTTGGAAGAACCACTCCTATCATGCTCCAAATCGAAAATGGACCTTGTCCTTTTGTTAGCAATTTGTATGTTCCTTCCTCTTTTATTTTCGTTTTCACCTTAGGGTTGGTTAAAAACTTCAAATAGGGGTTTGGAAAAGTGGAATTGATTCGTTTAGATCGTTGATTGTTTAGGTTATCGTTACTAATTTTGTGGAATTTGTGAGAGAAATCGAAGAATCGGTGATTAGGTTTGCTGATTCCTTATTATAGTATATGATTCTCATTGTATATAGTTCATATTATTATGGTTTAATTGGAGTCTGTATAGTTTAGGATTAGCTGGTTTAGAGGCTTTGGTTTAGGCATGGTCAAGTGTATATAAACCCCCAATTTTACATTTTATCTAATTAACGAGAATGAGATTATTTTACTAATATGGTATCAGAGCAAAATATCTCTCTCTCCCTCACCGTCTAACAAACTTTCTCCGACGACAGATTTGAATCGTCGCCGACGTTTGTTTTCTTTTTCCGATCTGATCCTTTCGTTGTAGCCTCTTGCGTCTTCTTTTTCTCTTTCGATTCCTTTTCTAGTTCGACTACCTCTCGTTTGATTGGATCGATCTGCCATGGGAAAACGAAAGACAACATCGAAGTATCGCTCATCTACACCGGATCTGCCGGAAAATGATTCTCCGATCTCTCGCGACAAGTCTCGAAGCTCGTCGCCGTTGCGAGTCGCCTCTGGATATACTCATCAGGCACTCGACACTCGTGCTTTGTCGTTTTCTCCTCCGTTCACAGTTTCGAACTCTCCTGACAACATTCACAGTCTCTATCACCTTTACAGCTCCGATCATCCAGGTTTGGTTCTTGTTCCCGATCTCTTAGATGGAACAAACTATGGAACTTGGATTGTAGCTATGACTACGAGTATTGAAGCTAAGAATAAGTTAGGATTTGTGGATGGATCTGTCGTTCGACCTGCGGAAACTGATCCTTACTATCCTATATGGAAGCAATGCAACAATATGGTGAAATCATAGATGCTTTAACAGTGTGACGAAGCAGATCTATTCTCGTATCTTGTACTTTGCTACCGCTGCAGAGATCTGGAAAGATTTGTACACTCGCTTTCACAAGTCTAATCTTCCACGGTTGTATAAGCTTCGCCAACAGATTTATTCGCTTCGTCAACGTAGCATGGATTTGTCTACTTATCATACGAAGACTCAATCGTTGTGGGAAGAACTGTCTAGTCTTCAGGTGACTGCGAGGACTGTTGAAGATCTTTTGGCTGAAAGAGAGACAAACCGTGTCATTGATTTCCTGATGGGACTCAACTGCAACTATGACACTGTGCGTAGTCAGATATTGATGAAGAAGAGCTTACCGTCTTTGTCTGAAGTCTACAATATGTTAGACCAAGATGACTCTCAAAGGTCAGCTGCTATACCTCCATCGTCTGGTACTCTTGATTCTTCAGCTTTTCAAGTTAGTCAACAGCAATCTCAGGGCGCATCTTCTGGTGGATATAACTTCCAGAGAGGAAATAAGCCAGTATGCACTTTCTGTGGTCGAATTGGTCACGTTATGGATAAATGTTACAAGAAGAATGGTTATCCTGTTGGTCATCCTCGTTTCAAGTCTTCACGGACCATCCCTACAGCAGCTAATGTCATTGCTGAGAATGGTCCTGATGGCAGTATCATCGTAGAAACTCCGAAACTGAGTGATGATCTTTCCACCGAACAGATGCAACAGATAGTTTCTTTCCTCAACACCAGAATCCATAGCTCTCCTCCGACACCTGAAGTTCATGCGGTTTCAGTGTCTTCCATCTCATCTTCTTTACCTAATGGTCCAACACCTGGTAATTTTTATCCCTCTATCATTTGTTCTTTTTCCAGTGTTGATAGACCAGATCCTTTTTCTCATACTAAGCGATATGTCTGTTCCGCTAATAGCAATCTTATTGCTATCAATGCTTGGGTGATAGATACGGGAGCTACTAATCATATTTTCCATGATAAATCCTCTTTTTCCACTTTCTAATACTAACGTAAACCTTCCTAATGGAGGTCTAGTGAGCATTGTTGGGATAGGATCTATCCATTTGGGCAATCATTTAGTTCTCCACGATGTCCTTTTTATTCCCCAATTCAAGTTTAACCTCTTAAGTGTCAGTTGCTTGACAAAATCTATGGGTTGTAAAATCTGGTTTGATGAGAATTCTTGTGCTCTTCAGGATCTTTCTCGGGACTTAATGATTGGAATGGGTAGACATGTGGCTAATCTCTACTTTCTGGACATAGAGTCAATAAATTTACCTGTCCATAAAGCTTCTTTTCTTGCTGCTACTGTCACTTCTCATGACCTCTGGAATAAACGGTTAGGTCACCCTTCTCTTTATAAGCTTCAGTCTCTTTCTCAGGTTTTACATTTCAATTCTGAACCTAAACTTTTGAAAGATTTCCATTGTAAAACTTGCCATATTGCAAAACAAAAACATATCCCGTTTGTTTCTAAGAATAATATTAAAAATCTTCCTTTTGAATTGGTTCATATAGACACTTGGGGTCCTTTTTCTGTTCCTACTCACGATGGTTTCAAATATTTTATGATCTGTTGATGATCATTCACGGGCTACCTGGGTTTATCTAATGAAAAGTAAATCAGATGTTCTTAACATTTTTCCTTCTTTTGTTCAAATGGTTGAAACTCAGTTTGAGACTAGAGTTAACGGGGTTAGATCTGACAATGCTCAAGAGTTTAATTTTACCCAATTCTATCAATCAAAAGGAATTGTTTCTTTTCATTCTTGTCCTGAGACTCCACAACAAAATTCTGTTGTAGAGAGAAAGCATCAACATATTCTCAATGTTGCCAGATCTCTTTTATTCCAATCACATCTCCCACTCTCTTATTGGGGAGATTGTTTTCTTTTTGCTGTTCACATTATTAATCGCCTTCCATCTCCCGTGCTTGATGAGAAGAGCCCGTTTGAAGTTCTTACTAAGTCTATCCCTACTTATGATGAACTTCGAGTTCTTGGCTGTTTATGCTATGCTTCCACATCACCTAAGAACAGACATAAGTTTGATCCTCGAGCCCGAGCGTGTGTTTTTCTTGGTTATCCTTCTGGATACAAAGGTTATAAACTTCTTGATCTGGAAACCAATGATATTTTCATTTCCAGACATGTTGTTTTCCATGAAACGCTCTTTCCTTTCGCTAAGTCAGAATTATCTCAGGAGGCTAAAAATTCTTTTCCTGATCTGCTTAGCAAATCTCCTATGTTTCCTTCTATATCTGATGTTGAAGTTTCCCCTTCTTCATCTTCCTTAGAGACTATGCTTTCTGCTAGTCCTAATGATGTCCCTGAATCTTCTATTCAAACATCGCATAGGAGAACCAAAAAGCCTGCTTATCTTCAAGATTACTACTGTCATTCAGTAGGGTCTTCAACCATTCACGAGATTTCTCAATTTCTTTCTTATGACAAAGTGTCAGAACTCTATTGTTCTTTTTTAGCTTGCATTGATAAAAACAAAGAACCCTCAACCTACGATGAAGCCAAAGAATTTGAGGTGTGGTGTTGGGCTATGGATGATGAGGTTGATGCTTTGGAAATTACTTTTACCTGGGATATTTGTACTTTGCTTCCGAATAAGAAACCTATAGGATGCAAATGGGTCTATAAGATCAAGTATAATGCTGATGGCACTATCGAGAGGTATAAGGCGCGTCTCGTTGCTAAAGGTTACACACAAACAGAGGAGATTGATTTTCATGATACTTTTTCTCCGGTTTGCAAACTTACTTCTGTGAAGTTTCTTATAGCAATCTCTGCTATTTATGGTTTCTCTCTTCACCAGTTAGACATCTCGAATGCCTTTCTTAATGGTGATCTTGACGAAGAAATCTACATGAAGCTTCCTCCAGGGTACGCCTCTCGCAAGGGGGACTCTCTTCCTCCTAATGCTGTTTGCAGGCTGAAGAAGTCTTTATATGGACTCAAACAAGCCTCTCGCCAATGGTTTCTCAAGTTTAAATCGACTCTCATTGCTTTGGGGTTTGTGCAGTCTCATTCTGATCATACTTGTTTCTTGAAAATCACTACTGCTCTCTTTTTGTGTGTCCTCATGTATGTAGATGATATCATCATTGCTAGCAATAATGACGCTGCTATGGAAGAGTTTAAAGCTCAGCTTAAGTCCAATTTCAAATTACGAGATCATGGTCCACTCAAATACTTCTTGGGTCTGGAAATTGCAAGATCAGCTGATGGCATTCATATCTGCCAAAGGAAGTATGCTTTGGATCTTCTAGATGAAACTGGTCTTCTTGGCTGTAAGCCTTCTAACATTCCTATGGATCCTAGTGTTAAACTTTCTCAGGATACTGGTGGTGATTTTGTTGATGGCAAAGTTTATCGGCGTCTCATTGGACGGCTCATGTATCTTCAGATCACTCGTCCTGACATTACCTTCGCTGTCAACAAGCTAAGTCAATTTTCTGAAGCTCCTCGGCATGATCATCTCCAAGCAGCCTACACAGTTCTCCACTACATCAAAGGCATTATTGGGCAGGGTTTATTCTACTCTTCCAATGCAGAACTTCATATCCAAGCTTTTGCTGATGCGGACTACAACTCTTGTCTAGACACGCGACGTTCTACTTCAGGCCATTTCATATTCTTAGGTACGTCCTTGATCTTTTGGCGATCAAAGAAACAGCAGGTTGTATCGAAGTCTTCTGCGGAATCTGAGTATCGCAGTCTTTCTTTGATTACTGATGAACTGGTTTGGCTCACTAAGTTTTTCAAGGAACTCCATATTCCTCTATCTAAGCCGACTCTTTTATTTTGTGACAATATGGCTGCCATTCACATTGCCAATAACTCCGTTTTTCACAAGCGCACGAAGCACATCGAATCCGATTGTCACAGTGTTCGTCAACGGTTAGTTGCAGGTTTGTTTAAGCTTCTTCATGTTAACACACATTTGCAGCTTGCTGATCCTTTCACAAAGGCTCTTCATCATGTTCCCTTTCAGCAGTTGATAAGCAAGATGGGTCTTCTCAACATATATGCCCCATCTTGAGGGAGACTATTATAGTATATGATTCTCATTGTATATAGGTCATATTATTATGGTTTAATTGGAGTCTGTATAGTTTAGGATTAGCTGGTTTAGAGGCTTTGGTTTAGGCCTGGTCAAGTGTATATAAACCCCCAATTGTACATTTTATCTAATTAATGAGAATGAGATTATTTTACTAATATTCCTTACAATGTAATAATGAGTCTTCTTACGTGGTGGTCTCTCTAATCGTTGCTTCGATGCTTAGTGTGTGCCGGTCATCAGATTGTTTTGGTAGCTTCTCGTAGAAATGACGAAAACATTTTCTAAGTGTGTGAGTTTATTAAGCTAAGGAGTGTATATTCGTACATGTTAACCTTTTATGAAATTTTGTCTGCTTCATAATGTAATACCCGAACTCGATACTGGTCAACAGGTTGACTTCCTGGCCCGACCCGAAAACACTCTTTAAATGCAAAAACACCAACTAACCTTGCAAAAAGATCTCTTAGCTTAACCAACCTGCAAAAAGAGAGGGGTAAGTAATTGACAATTACTCAGTGAGGAAAAGCTTCAGGGCTCCCGAAGTCTCCACACCCAAGTACGCTTAGACAATCACAAAGTCTAAACCTAAGCCAAACAACAATCAATGTGTCCTAAATCCTGTGACACACAAACATAAACACACATCACATAAATGAGACTACGTCCCATAACCATCGCCGTGCATTACCGGATTCCTCATGCTTTTGCACTTCTTCCTGCACGTTGTGCATTACCGGATTCCTCATGCTTTTGCACTTTTTCCTGCACGTTGTGCATTACCGGATTTCTCATGCTTTCGCACTTCTTCCTGCACATTTTCACTTGCGTATCCGGATTCCTCGTGCTTCTCGCACTTCTTCCACGCACAACAACGCGTTGGCTCGTCAGCCAATCTTGGTCTACCCGCATTCCGCGCCCGTAGACCACCACACAGCTACAAGGAAAATTCCTTGTAGGACTCTCTCTGCGGCTCACTGCATCTAATCTCCTCACACACAATCACTTATTTTACCACCACAACATGCATTCACGCAACCACATCAATATCAATCAACACACATTCATTTTCTGTTCTCATATTTATTCTAGTTCTTATATATTATAATAAATATATATTTATATACGTATAAATAAGATATACACTCATTTAAATATACGTTACTTATATACTATGTAACATATAGGTATACTCAACTTAACCTTAAACTAAGTAACTATCCAAACATATCTGAATATGTAGAAGACACCAACTAGTCCTTACTTTAACCAAACGGGTCGAATCTTCGGTTTAGTATTTGCAACAACAATCCCGCTTTAACAACAATCTCCGTCTGCAACGGTTTAGAGTTATTGGTCAAATATTATTTCCAAATAATATACAAAATCATATCCATGATTTAATCCATTAAACCAACCCAAACCAATGTCTCCAAATAAATTAATAAGATTTAGCTTAATCATTAAATCAAACCAAAATCTAATAATTTAATAAACCCATGTTCAGCTTTACGAGCACATAATTGATTTTGGTTCAATCAACACTTCCAAATCAAACCAAATTATACCACGAGTCACCACCACTTCACGTGACCACAACCCACACAAGTCAACAGCAATTAAGCTTTTCGGTTCCGTACTTGATACACAACTATGGTTTACTTCGGTTTAGGCTTTGGTTCAATAATCAACAAAACAACACAACACAAACACGCACGAGACTAAGCTTCGCCGTTTACCTTTCTCGACAGATCTGATCGGCGGCTTGACTTCGACACAACCATTCAAGCTTACATCGGTTAGGTCCTCATGGCTCAACCATGAAACAACAACAACAACAAATCATAAGTCAAAGCTAGAAACTTTCTGCGCAAGTTACAAAACAATCTAGTGTTCCCTTACCCATACGGCCTCGACGATGACTACGGCTGCTCCGGTGACAGCGGCTGACATCTCCGGTGACACACGGTGCTTGAGTGACCAATGGTGGTGATCGACGGTGACAAGCGAGAACGACGAGTCCGTACGCTTCTCCTCCACGAGACTCACTACAACAACAGCGAGGACCACGGCTTCATACCTTAGCAACGGCGACTGTAGCACAATCTTATCAACTTAGGGTTTAGGTTTGCGTTTCCTCTCCGTCAAAAATGAAGAAGGAGATACATCCATGTATTATACGCACATTCTTCGACACACATAAACCCTTGTCGTTTTTGTATTTTGCTCACTTGATTCTTAATGGGCTTGAAATGAAACAAACCAGTCCAATTCCCAATTAAAAAACCGGGATGTTACACATAATGTATTGATTGTTGGATGCAACAGGTAATGTTCTTCTCAACAACTTGAAGTTGAATCTAAATCCCGACTGTTATGAGGTGTCGCAAGAGAGATTGATGTCTCTCGTGGTCGACAGATTCCAATAGCAAAGTCAATGTAATAAGCTCATGTTCTTTATAATTTTATCTTTATGGCCTGAATTTATTTGGATGAGCTTTAATTTTTTATATTTCGAAATGGCGGAACAAAGATGAAGGATATATTGAGAATCAACAACAGAACACTGCTAATGCAATTGATCTTCTTCCACTCCTTACGACTGGAATTGATGTCAGGAGGTTAATACTTTGTCATCTGCTTCTCCTTTTACTTTGAGGAAATTCCTATCATAAGTGATTCTTTTACCTGGTTGCAGGATTGATGATTTTGAGTTCACACCTGAATGTGCAATATTTGCATACCTACAGGATGTCGAAGCAGCTAATGCAATTGGCAGCAAGTCCTGTAATGCTCTTATGGGTGAGCTAATATTAATATATGCTCTGGTTTCATTCCCATGGCCAAAAATATATTTACTGGTTTGGCCGGAACGGTTTATAAGAAAATAGAGTACTATTAATTATCATATGATCATTTTTCGTGACCATGAGGTTTCGAATTTCAAAAACTTATTCCTTGTTCGGCCTATTTGTTTTGTAAGCTTACAAGACCTAGAAGCCAATTTACACGTCGTATTCTCGTTTCTTTTGTAGTATCCTGTGGTGTATTCTCTCTCTTAGGTGCTATCATCCACTAGAAACCTCCTCTGACCGTCTCTAAAGATGGTTTTCTCACTCTCACCATCACCTTCTATTTTCTTTGTAACATTGGTTCTTAGGTCGTTCGTTCCATCTTCTAAGAAGAATACACTTATCTGGGCTTCGCTCTTCATCATGAGTTTCTGAATAGTCTAGGGTGGACTTCTTGTTTTAAAAAAAAAAAAAAAATTGAAAACAACCATTATAAAAAATAGGAAAATTTCTATATTATTTTATATATATATATTCCTAAATATGAAAATTGTCTTTCTTTTTGAACATCAAGATATGAAAAATTCCAACTTTTAACGTAATGTAAGAAAGTAAAAACTTTAGTATTAATACCCGAGTTGTTCTTAGGCTCGTAGCTTCGATTAATATCCTTCCGTTTCCTTCTTTTTCAAATCAAAACCCTAGCTACTCGTAACTCGCCTCTCTCTCTCTCTTGTTCTAGTATTCGATACTTTGCATCAACCCTAATCCTCTGTTGTGTTGCAGAAAGATGGAGTGGAATCAAAAGACTCTCCAATCCCTTTCCCAATGTTTTCTCGACACGCTCTGTCCTCTCCGAGAGCCTCGTCAAGCCGCTGAGAAATCGTTATCTGACGGAGCCAATCTACCTAATTACGGCCTAGCCGTTCTCCGAATAGTAGCTGAGCCTTCTGTCGTTGAACATATCCGTCATGCCGCCGCTGTCAACTTCAAGAACCATCTCCGTTCACGATGGCTCCCTGCTAGTGATTCTGGTATCTCACCGATGGAAGATTCAGAGAAGGAGCAAATCAAGTCACTCGTTGTTTCACTTATGCTCTCTTGTTCTTCCCCTTGTATCCAGAGTCAGTTGAGTGAAGCCCTAATAATCATTGGCAAGCACGATTTAGAAAACTCTTGGCCTTCTTTGCTTCCAGAGCTTATCGCCAGCCTTAAAAAAGCTGCTAGCGTTAAGGATTATGCGTCCATCAATGGTATTCTTGGCATCGCTAATTCGATTTTCAAGAGGTTTAGGTATCAGTATCGAACCAATGATCTGTTTCGTGAGTTAAACTATTGCCTTGGTAATTTTGCTGCCCCTTTGCTAGAGATGTTCCATACAACAGCTGAGTTGATTGATGCTGAGGGATCAGCTGCGATCCTTAAGCCTATGTTTGAGTCCCAAAAGCTCTGCTGCAGAATCTTTTTCTCGTTAAGCTTTCAGGATTTGCCGGAGGCTTTTGAGGAAGATTTAAACAAGTGGATGGAAAAGTTTCACAAGTATTTATCCTCAAGTTACTCTGCTTTAGAAAGCACGGAAGATGGATTAACACTTGTTGATGATCTTCGCGCTGCGGTATGCGAGATTATTAATCTTTACATGGAGAAATATGAAGAAGATTTTCATGACTTTTGGAGTGGTTTTGCATCAACGATCTTGACATTACTCCGAGATGTGTCAAAGTCTCCTAGCAGAGATCAACTAGCTACTAGAGCAATCAAGTTTCTGACCATTTTGAGCAGAAGTGTTCACCATACTTGGTTTGCTGGCGACAATGTAATCAAGGAGATTTGCCACGACATTGTCATTCCTAATGTTTATTTGAGGGATGAAGATGAAGAACTTTTCGATATAAACTATATCGATTTTATCCGTAGAGACATGGAGGGAAGTGATGTGGATACTAGAAGGAGAATAGCTTGTGAGCTACTCAAAGAACTTGCCGTAAACTACAAAAGCCAAGTGGCACAAGTAGTTTATATTGAGATACAGAATCTTTTGTTATCATTCTCAGCAAATCAGGTTGCACGGTGGAAAGATAAGGACTGTGCAATTTACTTGGCTGTCTCTCTAGCTACTAAGAAGGCATGTGGTGGTGCGTCTTTGTCTACAGATCTCATTGATGTTGTAACCTTCTTTGGAAACTTCATTCACCCGGAGTTACGAGATCACGATGTCAACACTTCTCCAATGCTTAAGGCAGGGTCCTTGAAGTTCTTAACAATGTTTTGTAGTCAAATACCAAAGCCCTTTGGAATTCAGTTGTTCCCGGAATTGGTCCGGTTCCTTACAGCAGAGTCGAACGTGGTCCACTCGTATGCTGCTATATGCATAGAGAAGTTCTTTCTAGTAAAGGAAGAAGGCGGACAACGTAGGTATGGTGCTGGTGATATAAGTCCGTTTTTGTCGCAGTTGATGACAAACCTATTTGAAGCAATGAAGTTTCCAGATTCTATGGAGAATCATTACCTAATGAAGTGTATAATGCGGGTTCTTGGTGTTGCGGATATCAGCGGTGATGTTGCTAATTACTGCATCGGGGGGTTGACCTCTATTCTTAGTGTAGTTTGCAATAATCCTAAGAATCCTGTATTTAACCACTATCTCTTTGAGTCTGTGGCTGTACTTGTTCGACGGGGATGTGAACGCGATATTGCTCTTGTACCTCCGTTCGAAGCAGCTTTTCTCCCTAGCCTACTGAAGATTTTGGGAAATGATGTCACAGAGTTCTTGCCTTATGCGTTTCAGTTGCTGGCTCAGCTTGTTGAGTTAAGTAGACCACCGCTCTCAAAGACCTACAAGCAAATCTTTGAGGTGCTTCTCGAGCCGAAATCATGGGAGGTAAGGGGCAACGTTCCAGCTCTTGTGCCTTTACTTAAAGCTTTCCTGCAGAAAGTATGTCATGAGGTCACTTGGATGAGTCAAGTGCTGGTGATATTCAATAATCTTGTTTCATCTCCTAGCACAGATGAGCAAGGCTTTTATGTGCTTAACACGGTTATTGAATATATCGACTACAGTTTGATTGAACCTCACATGAAGTATGTATGGGATGTTTTATTCGGACGCCTTGAACGCAAATATACAGTCAAGTTTCAGAAATCACTTGTGATATTCATGTCGCTGTTCTTGGTAAAGCACGGACCAGGGAATCTCTTCAACTCTATGAACACGGCTAGGCCGAATATATTTACTGCTGTCTTAAAGCAAATCTGGATTCCAAATGTCAAACTGATCACGGGAGCTATCGAGGTCAAGTTAACCGTGGTTGCTGCAACTAGACTCATATGTGAGTCTCCAGCTCTTCTCGATCCATCAGCTAGTAAACTATGGGGAAAGATGTTGGATAGTATCGTCACACTTGTTTCACGGCCCGAGGAAGAAAGAGTCGTCGATGAACCTGAAATGACAGATGAGATGATCTTGGAGAATGTTGGATACAAAGCTGCGTTTGTGAATCTTTACAATGCTGGGAGAAAAGAAGAGGATCCTCTAAAAGAAATTAAAGATCCAAAGGAGTTCTTGTTAGCTTCTTTGGCTAGGTTTTCTTCTGCTTTTCCTGGTAGATATGGGCAGATGATTGGCGAGAATCTTGAACAAGCTAATCAAGAAGCTTTGCTCCAGCTCTGCAATGCTTACAACTGTGGAATAGCTTGACGTAAGTTTTATAATACTTTAAGAACGTTTTCAAGTTGTGTAAAGTTTGGATTCATGAGTCAATTCTTGATATGATTGTCATTTATGCAGGGAGATGAGTATGAGGAGAAAACGCATCAACATTGCATTACATTGCATTGCATTATCAAGTTTGGGTTGGTCGAGTGGGTTCCTAAAGAGAGGCGTAAAACACGCTTTTGCTCCTGGCCAGGAGAGTTACGGGCTTGGATAGAACCTTCACATTGCATTGCATTGCACTGCATCACATTGCACTTCATTACATTACATTGGATCTGCGAAGAAAAGTGGTATAACCATGCTTTGGTTTTTTATTAAATCGGGAGTTCTCATAGCTTTAAAGAATCGTATTAGAGAAGAGCATCATCGTAGCAATGTTTACAACTGCGGGATTGGTAGAAGTAAGTATTCTGTTACTTCCAAGTATGTTTTCAAATTTAGTACATGTTGGATTCATGAATCAATCTTTATGTGAACGAAGAATGTTTTTGCAGGGGACATTGCATTGCATCTGCTAAGGCCGGAGTTGCATTTTGGAAACTAGATTAGCTCGAGAAGAGCATCATCAATTCATCATTCATGCTCTTTATCAGGCTTTGTCATTTTTTTACTGTAGGTCGTTTTTTGTTTCCATGAAAGCAAAGCGCAAGGCCTATTAGATATGGTACTACTATGTGTCTTTATGTGCATTTTGTCGTTGTCTTATGGTCAACAACCATAGTTATTATATATGGAGAGTATTTGTTTTCTTAAATATATTACAAAAAAAAGTACAATAAATCTTCTATTTGAAAAAATAGTTGATATGTGGATGAGTAAGATCGAAAACTTTATTAGTGTTGAATCAATTTGGGGAAAAGGGCAATGTAATGGAAAAAAATATGATGACAACAACTCATATCATTATTCATACTATAGGTCGGTTTCATTGTTGCTTATTGCCCTAATCTAGGGCACTAATGAATTCAAACCTTCACAACTTTGTCCTAAAAACACATCCAAATTGTAAAATTGTATATCTTAATTTATAGAGATATTAGTTTATCGAGAAATAAATAATTGTTAGTTTATTAAATTGTTTTTTTTTGGCCAAATTTCATTATTTTCAAATTTCGTTTTTTTGGATATAAGTATTATCATGTCTAGAAAAAGCACAAAAAGTTTTTGATGCCGAAAAATATTAGACATAAGTTCTAACAAGAGTTTTCGTAATAACCATGTGATTATTTTCTATTTTTTATCAGCCTACGTTACATAATAGTGAAAGAAAATTATGCTTCCTTGACTATTTTCTTAATTTCGGATAGGTTTATTACCGTCTACTCATATAATGCTTTGGAGTGTAAGCATGCATAACGTGATGACATGTGCCAACCGTATCTTCAAATCTGTTACAATTGAATAAAAGTAAGCTCTAACTTTATCTTCAAAGATTTGGAACATATGGTGTACCGGTTGTTATGCCAATAGCAGCGCCGGGCAGCTAAGTTGATGTAATCATAAATCATGTTATGGTACACTACAAATGGGCTGGCAAAAAAATTCTTAATAACACATTGTTTAAAACGTTTCGTACAATTAAAAAAAAAAAGAAAGAAAGTATTTGGTAGAGAATTACATATAGAAAAATAAGAGAAAAAATATTTGTTGAGGGAACATAAAAAATGTACAGAAAATAAAGATTTAAATATGAGCTACATATTTTTCTTTTGGAGCTGGTGAGTAAACCCAAACTATTATATTTTGAAAAGATTACACTTCAAAGTTCAAAATGTTATAATTTTAATGATCTCGAGTGTCTTGCATCGATAAGTAAACCCGAACAATAAGTCGAAGTCAACTATTTGCATATAAAACTACATAATGGTTGATATATAACATGCGTCATTATATTCTGCTATCTGTGCATAGGAAGATGCGATCATCTAATGGTTGACAATTTTGGGATTAGATAGATCTATATCTCGAAAAATGATCTGCTTTTTAACTTAAACAAAAGAAGAATAATGCATTATGTTATTGACGGGTCAATGCATTTTATTTAATTTCTTAGCTTATTTTCAAAGTTACTTTATAAAAATAAAAATAAAATAAAAATTCAAATGGAAATATTAACAAAATAGCCAAATTATGGAGGTAACTAAAAAAAACCATGGTGCAAAAAGGTTGGATAACTAACTTTTTCTAAAATGCAAAATTTAAAATTACTGTCAAATAAAAGATAAAATATACAACAGCGTATTGTAATTTTGAATAAAAACATGGACTAAATAATAATTATGCAAAATCTGAAAAACAAGAAAAACAAAACTAGAATTCTGACGTTAGAGTTGATGAAAGAGAAACTTTCAACGAGAATGAGAGGAAAAAATCAATTTCATTTGAAAAAATAGGATGTCATATTGAAAAAAACCCGTTTATTTGTAAAAATAATGAGTTTTTAGAATTAAAATTTTGTTTTCTGAAAATAACATGTGGTCTTAACAAATAACATGTAATATTACACTAAAATAAAATTTTAAGGGTTTGTAATAAATTTTGAAGGGTTTGTAAATCCAATAAAAGAAATGTTGTAAAACAAAATTTAAATAGCAAAATGTTGTTATGACACTATATAAAACAACATTAAACATGTGTTATAAAAAAGTATATTAAATCATTCGATTAACACTATAATAACTTACAATAGCGTACAAAAGATTGTTAGTGTAACGGGATGACTCTATTATAGCTGGACAGAAATAGCATTTGATAATTTGCTATCAATGACATATAATAATATTTCTCTAGAGCTAACAAAGCTCATATTTGTTGTAGTGAATATAAGAGAATAGCGTGTTTAATAGAGAACTAGATAATCACCCGTGCTGATAGCACGGGGAATCTTTTTATTTGTTAAGATTATGATTATTTTATATCATTCATTTACATGTTATATAATATACTACTATATGGTGAGTTTTGAGTCATATTAAACTACTAATATGTAGGTATAGAAACTAATATTGTTACCTGTATTCGACCCGTTACTTGGCTTGTTTCCGTCCCGAAAAAGGGTACCCGCAGCTTTAGGATCGAGTTGAAAGGTATTATAATTATATTATTTGTGAGTAAGGATCGAGTATCGGGTATTAATTTAATTTTTGATATCCGTGCCATTACCGATCTCGTTACCCATCTCGTTACCCGTGTTGTTATCCGACCCGTAAATACCCGTTCATATTTTATAGTATTATCATTTATTAATAATATATATATATATATATATATATTCTAGAATAAAAGTTAAAATGATCTAATTATTTTTTATGTATAATATAAAATAAATACATAAGATGGACTATGTATATCGGCAGCGGGTATAATATGTAAAATGTCAGAATCTTAATATGAATGACTGCAATCAATCCCCAAATTTTCATCAATAACTTATCTCTAGGTTTTTCTTTTGTGAAACACTTCATAATAAGTTATATTTTATTTGCTATTTTTGTGGATAAACATTTTCTGGTTACAACAAATTAATATTAAGATTTTGTTATTATATTTTATATTAAAATACAGTGACATTTTATGTAATATAATATATGAAATAGGATTATTTGTTTAAATGGTTGCTTAAATAATATAATAAAGATTTTCTGCTATCGCATATAATTCGAAAAAGTATCATGTTACTAAGAGAAAATGACCGACAATTTAAAAAAAAAAAAAACACGACGGCAGAGATTCTAAAAACATGATAGCATATTGGATGAGAAGAGTGGTGATGGTGAGAGGAGATGCTGGAAAATGAAGGGTATTAGTGTTGATTAGTAACCAGAGCTTCATCGTGATGTCGAAGTGCAGTGGTTTTGGTGGTTGGGGAAAGAGAGATGAGTGATGTTGTTTGTTCCTCGTGATTACGCTCAGTCATTGGAAATTCTTCGCCATAAAGTCATGTGAGTGTTTTGTGTGATTTTAGAAAATAGCATATAATAATACATAAAATGAGGCATAAGAGTGTAATTGTAATCGAAGAGAAAAAGAGAGAGTGTTGACGCTATGGCAAGTTTATTAATTCTTTTATGTTTTATGGTTGTATATTTGTATTCCCTTTTTCAAATATTCTTTATTGTTGTATTTGGTATATACGATTGCATATTTTTAAGCAATGTTATAAACATACATCAGAAAGAGTTAAAGAAAGCAGGTTGATAAAATACATGCTCCACAATCACACATAATTGATCCACTCGTAACTTGTTCGCAAACCTCGCACGGCTCGCAGTTGTCTATCATTTATACGGTGGGACGATATAAGATTGACATAATTATAAATTATTATTATACAAAAATTACATATTCAAATAAAACTAAAAATATTTATTACATTAGTCGATTGTAGATTCTTAAATAATATTTTTATCGATAAAGTCAATAGATTTTTTGACTAAAAAATATAGTAAAATTATTTAATAATCATTTTACTTTACACTATGTGCAAATTATTATCTAGTTAGTAATATTTTTGAAAAAATAACGATTGTTGGTACTTTTGAAATAAAAACTCATCTTAGCATTATTTTTGAGAGGTGCCTTTAATAAATAAATAATAACTAAAAACAATTGAAAATAATTATAAGCTTGACACATAAGGACCAATAATTCTCTTTTAATATATAGAAGATAATGTATGTTTTTTGAAATAATGTTAAATTATATTCAAAAGTAAAAATACTGTTTTACAACTATTGCATCATACTATTGAGAGTTTGAAGTTTAATATGGATAAAATTAAGTATCAAATCGAGTGCCTAGCCATTGTAGGAGGGCTAGAGTCGTAGCGCCTATCTCCCTTGAGTCCAATGGCCAGAAGTTGGTCCCTCATGTGTTTATCAATGAGCTGAATAAGGCTGGTAGCAGGTTTGGAATTATCGCCATGCTTCCTCCCATTTCTCTCATGCCAGAGTGTGTAGATCGTTTTTTGCAGAACAGAGGATCCGAGGAACTGCATAGTCTTATCACTCCAGTTGCTGCAAATCGAGTCAATTATCGAGGACCATGTAGTGGAAAACCGTGAACCGTAGATACCAGTAGCTATATCTGGTGTCCAAATTTCTGAACTGAAACTACAAGAGAAAAATAAATGGTCCCTTGTTTCTGCAGCATTATTGCATAACACACAAACCTCCTGATCCCCTCTATCACCACGTGACCACTGTGCCATCCGATCCCCCGTTGAAAGACGATTACGGATTGTAAGCCAAGTACAAAACGCAGATTTGGGTGTTGAATGCGTAAACCAAACACAACGATACCATGGGACCTCTTCAGCCGTTTGCCTGATTTGGGACCAGGTATCCTTGGTGGAGAAACTTGTGTGGAACTTATCATTTTTTCCTTTCCATAGAATCTCATCAGCCATATCGGTTCGTCGATCATATTTCACTGACAGTTCAGCTTCCATTTGATTGTAGTGATCCTGACGGTGTGTCCTCCGGCCACGTCTGTTCCAAGCTTCTGCAACCGTCATGAGCTTAGTTATCCCCATATCAATAAACCCTCGTTCCCCAGCCACATCCACAAGACGTCCCATAGAAGACCATTGATCAAACCAGAAAGATGCCTGCAAACCATTTTTGACCTCTGTTCTGCAGAAAGAAGCCGCCAAAGGCAGATACTTGAGGAGTTTTTTCCACATCCAGGAACCAGCTGTTGTGGATTTGACACTCCAAAAGCTCTCATGTCTGAGCATATTGTTCTTCACCCATTTAACCCACAGCGAGTCCGCAGAGGAAACAATTCTCCAGATCAATTTAAGGCAACAAACGTCATTCATACCTTTTAACAACCTCAACCCCAATCCCCCTTTGTTTTTAGGCTTACAAATGTCTTCCCAAGCGACTTTAGCTTTACGAGGGTTCAGTTCCGGACCAGACCATAGGAAAGCAGAGCACAGCTTGTCAATTTCTCTAGTACATTGTCTTAGAAGCCGAAAAGCAGAACACCAAAAAGTACAGATGCTCCAGAGTACCGATTGAATCAAGTTTAAACGTCCAGCAAAGGAAAGAAACCTGGCCGTCCATGACTCTATTTTCTTCTTCAGCTGCTCAAGGAGAGCTGAACAATCCGAGAGGGTGAGACGTTTTGTTACCAGTGGTAAACCTAGATACCTTACCGGAAGCTGATCAATCTCAAAGTTAAAACTATCCTTTATGATCTGACAAGCGGAATCAGACAAACCCCCTAGGTATACCATCGACTTCTCCATACTGATTCTCAGTCCTGATCTTTTAGCAAAACGATCAAAAACCCCCACTATATCCTCAATAGACCGAATCTTGCCATCGGAGAGAACCATAAGGTCATCCGCAAAACTTAGATGAGTTACTCCCAGATTTTTACACTTGGGATGATAGGCAAACTCATGGCCAACAGCTTTATCCAGCATCTTGGACAAGACGTCCATAACAATAACAAACAAGTAGGGAGATAGAGAGCATCCCTGCCGCAAACCTCTCGAGTTATTGAAAAAACCGGCAAGCTCTCCATTCACCTGTACATAGAAGGAGGCAGTAGTTACACAGAGCATTAGCCAATGCACAAAGACCTGCGGCAAGCCAAGTGTTGTCAGAACATTACGGAGGAAAGACCATTGAACAGAGTCAAAGGCCTTTGAAATATCAATTTTAATGGCACACCGGCTTGAAATCGAATCCTTATGATAGTCTTTCACGAGCTCCGTAGCCAAAAGAATGTTCTCAATCAACAATCGATCCGTGGTAAAAGCTGATTGGTTTCCAGATATAAACTTAGGAAGGATGAGCTTCAAACGGTTTGCTAATATTTTGGAGATCACCTTATATAACACATTACAACAGGAGATTGGACGATAGTCCTTCATTTCCCGTGTTTCCACCTTTTAAGGGATTAGAGCAAGTATAGTAGCATTCACACCTTTAGGAAGGAAGCCTTTAGCAAAGAAGGATTGGATTGCAAGGACAAACTCGGCACCAATAATATCCCAGGCTGCCTTGAAAAATTCAGAAGTGAACCCGTCAGGCCCCGGAGACTTATCCGATGGCATAGAAAACAGAACAAGCTTGATTTCCTCCGCCAAGACCGGTCTAGTAAGACGGTTCTGATCTTCTATAGAACAACGAAACGGCAGTAATTCCTGCAACTCCTTGATTGTTGCGCCCTCATAGTCCGGGGGAATGAACTGGAGGAAATCTTGAAAATGGCGCACTGCTTCTGCTTTGATATCATCCTCATGAGATACAACACTACCATCCGGTCTGCATATCTCCCGGATAATATTTTGTGCGGCTCGAGTCTGAACTGCACGGTGAAAGGTTTTATTATTTTGGTCTCCAACTTTTAACCAGTGAAGTTTTGACTTCTATTTCAAATACTTCTCCTCTAAACTGACTACAAAACTCCACCGATCATAGGCCTGTTTTTCTGCCTCCATAGCAACCGCAGAGGGGTGTAGAAGTTAGCTTCCTGCTTAGCACAAAGGTTAGCATATGCTTCCTTCGTCTTAGCAACCAAATGATCGAACTTACTTCTCGCCAAAGCCTTAAGCTTAGGCTTAAGTGCCTTTAATTTCTTGGAAAACCGAAAGAGAGACGAGGTAGACAAGTGAATTGCTTCTGATGAATTCCAAAACTCTGTCACTAGTGGTTTAAATTCCTCCATTTCGACCATAGCATTCACAAATTTAAATGGTTTTCGACGCTGCCTAGAATCCCCTTGACTCACCAGATTAATCCGACAACGAGCGTGATCTGAACATCCTCCTGCTTCAAACACGTTGAATGACTGCGGGTATGTAGTTAGCCAAGCTTCATTGACTAACACACGGCCCAACTTCTTCGATATTAAGTCATTATCCCTCTTGTTAGACCAAGTAAACAAAGGACCTTGAGACTCCAAATCCGAGAAGGAACAGTAGTTCACCACTGATTGAAAGTCCACCATTCCTTCAGTGATCCCAGGACCATTTGCACCGCGAGAGTGCTTATCAATAGACAGAGTCTCATTAAAATCACCAAACATTATCCACGGCTTATCCCTCATGAGAGGAGAGTCCATATGGATACGCAGATCCTCCCATAGAGATTTCTTCTCCTCCACCAAATTCGAAGCATAAATGAAAGAGCAGTAAAATTCAGACTCTTCCTCCTCGAGCTTAACCAAACATGTGATAAGCTGTCCTGTTTTGTATACCGGAGTGAGTCTCACGTTATTCCGCCAAACCACCCAGATATGTCCTTGAGCATGATGCTCATAGTTCGTCAAAACCGACCAATCTCGAAACAACTTGGCACCCAACCACTGTGCCTTACGTTCCTTAACTCTCGTTTCTAGCAAACACCCAAATCTCAATTTAGGATCACCAACCCACTTCTTTATAACTGAATGTTTTGAGGTTCGATTTAATCCTCGAACATTCCAAAAGAAGCCCGACATTAAAGACGTTTGGAAGAGGTCCTCTTACTCTGATCCCTAAGGTTTATATTAGGGGGTTGAGTAGAAGAATTTGAAATGACTTTGTGAGCAGTCTTTGAACCACGAGGCAAACTGGGGCGGAGATGGGGAATAAAGGAAGTCTCCAACTTCGTCCTTTCTTGCGGAGTTGCCTCCACCGCAGCTTCCTTGGAACTTATTTCAGAGACATCATCAGAGGTAGCCACCAAGGAACTCTTCGTCTTCTCCTCATCCTCTGGTGCAGAGTCATTCTCATCCTCATCCTCTAGAGCAGAGTCCTTTTCATCTCCCGTATCACTAAGAGCAGAGAAAGTATTAGATAGGAGAGAGTGACTGGTAGATTGCAGCTCAGTTGGCCTCTGTTTCCCTGGACTGCAAACCACCTTAGGAGTTGTCCACTCCTCCGTATCTGCTATCGCCGTATCTTTAACCGGAGTTTGTTGAGCCACAGAGATTACTGATTCCCCCTCCCCTATACATACTGGACCAGGAGAAGAACTCGCTTGTGCTGTAGTGATTGCAGGAGAAGAATTGATAGTTGGTGGAGTTTCTTTAGTTTGAGCTAAACAAGTCTCCTTGAGATGACCCCATTTACCACAAACACCGCATTTAGGCGGCAACCATGGATAGGTGTACTTGATGACTGCCTCAAGCTCCCCCTCTTCCTCCCCTATAACAACAAAGTCCCTTGGCAGCGGTTTGGTTAGATCGGCTTCAACCAGAATTTGAGCAACATCAAAACTTGTACAAGCATCCGTTTTCGGGTGCAAACGTATTGGTTTATCCACAGCACTAGCCAGGAACTGCAGCCCTTTATGTGTAAACAGAGTAGGAGGAACATCAGTTAGCGTAACCCATAGGGGTATCGATTTTAAAGCGGGTTGAGTTTCTTCCTCATATGGAGACCATTTCGAAACCACCATTGGTATGTCCATAATGTTCCACATGCCGCGATTCAGAACCCTACGCCGCATAGACTCACTGCGAATCCGAAACTTCACAGTGGTGTCATTGATTTCAAACACATCGATCAATGTTGAAGTATCCCCCAACCGCCAAATTTTGTTCACAATCATATGGATCTTCCCCACATGAGGAGCCTTCATACTCAGAAATTTACCAAGCAAAAAGTCCTCCCATAAAGGCTGCGCCCCTTGCAGGACCTCCTTCGGAACAATCACTCTCTGTTTTCCATCCACTTCCACAATATCAAAAGGTTGCTTAGCAAAAACGTGTTTACGTGCTATATTTGCATAAGAGCGCTTAGATTTTGATTCCACTCTCTGGTTCCGATTCACCTCCTCAGATCCCTCCACCGGGTTCTGCAACGTCGCCGAAACATCCACCTCCTGAGAGACCACATCCACCGGAGTGCAAATCCGCTCGTCCGACGCCTGGACCACCCCTCCTAATGTCGGAGAAGCCGCCGCCGGCATGATACTTGCAGAGAAAACCAAAACCCTAATATCACCTAAAATCGCCTTTTTTGTCTCTTGCCACGTCACTTATCAAATACCCTTTAAATCTCGAAAAGATAATGTATGTTAAACAAAAAAGTCACATTTTTTAACATTTAAAGTGTAATTGGATAACACTTTAAATCTCGAGAAAATTTCACTAATACTATAAATTAGTTTTTTTATTTACACCGCCATAAAAAATAATGAAACAATAATGTCCGTCAACAAAAAATAGTTAAATTATATTTTTTTAATTTAATTTCAATTCATTATATTATTTAATATTATTAATTATAATAAAAATAGAAAATAATTTTTTTTTATGAACGTTGAGTATATTTCTCCGATACAAAGAATGCTTAATTATTTGAAGCTTCTGACGGCGAATGCCATCATCTTATACCTGATCAGATTCTTCATTTTTTTGTTTTTATTCTTCTACTTTAACTTTTTTTTGTGCTTTGGTCTCTTAGAGATCTATCAATGGCGAAGTATGAACAAACCATGATTCACAAAGATTAGAGTTGGGCGACAGTTCTGTGGTCGAAACACGACGAAGATAATTTTTAAAAATTTTTTGTTAATAGTAATAAATATTTTAACTATTGCGCGTTGATGACAATGTTGTTTTTTTGTCATCTTTTTGTGGTGGGACATATATAAAAGTTAATTTTAAGATAAAATGTTAGTAAAATTATTTTGATTGGTTTTTAATATTACATAGTGAATTTCTCTCAAATATCAAATTGTTATCAAATAACACTTAAAAGTTTAAAATGTGTTTCTTCTTATGTTAAACCGTATTATAAAACTGTAAAATATATTACAAAACTATGTAGTTCACGTACCTTTACAGTTTATTTATTTTTATTTTTTTATCATAACGTAACCTCGTTTTAAATTTAGACTACGTAGTACACTAATAATTTATTGATCTGAGCTGTCAATAATGGACTGTAGGAGTCAAGGCTTTGTAGTTTGTAATGTATAGACTCTTTTTCCACTACTATATAAACTCAGTAGCATATCATGGAATTTCAAATCCATACATAGCAATAAAGGGAAGAAGCGAATAGTGAGTGGCTTGAGAATAATTTTATATTCATCAAAACACCCAAAAATGGCTTCACACAAGCTCTTTCTCATCGTTTTATTGGTGACTCTTTCTTCTTCTAATATGATCAACACTTGCTCGGCCTCACGCCGCCTTCTCCAAAATATTCCAGGGTTTAATGCACCTCCATTGCCATTCGGGTTTAATCCACCTCCACTGCCATTTGGGTTTAATCCACCTCCACTGCCTAGCTGGTTTAATGTACCTCCATTGCCAACCGGGTTTAATCCACCTCCATTGCCAAGCTGGTTTAATCCACCCCCATTTCCAAGCTGGTTTAATCCACCCCCATTGCCCAGCTGGTTTAATCCACCTCCATTGCCAAGCTGGTTTAGTCCACCTCCATTACCATTTGGGTTTAAACCACCTCCATTGCCAACCGGTTTTAATGTACCTCCATTGCCATTCGGGGTTAATCCACCTCCATTGCCAACCGGGTTTAATGTACCTCCATTGCCTACCGGGTTTAATGTTCCTCCATCGCCAAAAATATTACCATAACCAACTCTTCACATTTCTCACTCACTTTCTAAAGCCAACTTCGCCTTTGATTTATAACAACTATCCCTTCTCTCCCTACCACTCTCCCATCCACTTCGTTCCTCTCATCACCACCTTCTACAACTAGATCGAGTCCTTGAATAATCACTTCATGTATTTGATGTATCTCTTATATTATTGTTGTAATAATTTGTTTCATTGTGATGTGTTTTGGTTTGGTCCCGCGTGATATGTGCGCCTTTAATTTCCTTTTCGATTATCTATGTGTTGTATTTTTATATCTGTTGTACAACTTAACGTGTTTATCTGGTTCCTTGTTTCATTTATAAATCCCCTTTATAATAAAACGGAAGTTGTTTTGTAATTATATAATTTTAATAAGTTAGTTACAAATATGATAGATTAATTGGTTACAAATAGGTTATACCGAAAATCTTAAAGAAAATATTCTAAAAAATCATATAATCTAACTTACTATATTAATTTTCTTTATTAAATTATTCATCAAATAAAATCTTTTGATATCTAACTTAACATATTAATTTGTTAATTATCATTATACTTCACATCTCATTTTTATATATGAGTTAAATTATCATATTATTTATTATAATTAAAAAATAGTTTTATTTCTGGATATACCATAAGTTGAATTTTTTAAAACAAATCTAAATTGTTCAATCTATAAAATATTCAAGCTTTAGTAATATTATTCTTTAAAAATAATATCTATTGAATTAAAAAATTTTACTGAGTAACAGGTCAAAATTTGAATACTTAAATTCAATTTTATATTTTTTGTTGAATTTTATAATTTTATATAATATAATAACCTTTAGATAATTTATTTTGAAATATTTTTAATATATTTAAATTTGATATAAAAGTTAGAAACTATAAACACTCTGAATTGATTTGTTATAGCAATGTTAATAATATGTCACTATAATATGGAAGAATTTCAAGAAACTAACTATATTAAAACAAAAAACTATAACAATATATTAAATTACTCATAATATAATAACTCGCTTTTTAAAAACCAAATTTACAAAATTATGTCTTACATTGTTGAAATAACTTCACATATATAACCTAATACAACATATTAAAAAATTATTTGTTAAATATAAAATATACAAATTTTGTATAAAATAAAAATTTAACCAGTGTTATAGCACGGGTACTTATCTAGAATCATTAACAATATAAAACTTACAAAATATGTGTTTTTTTTCAAGCCATCATATTTAACATATGATTTTATTGCATAATGTTTTATCCAAAAAAACTTTTAAAAACAATCACATAAATTATATTTTATATAAAAATTACAATATAAATAAAAAAAAATTTAACCCGTGCTCTAGCACGGGTCCTAATCTAGTATAATATAAAATTTCTTACCATGTGTTTCATAGTTCTACCAAATAATATATGTTATGTATTCCCTTTGACATTATCCTGCTTTTTAAAACCATAATTTTTGGTTTTTCTTTTATATATTATATTTTGCAAAGGTGAAAAAGCTTTGAAATACAAATAATTAAGAGGATTTTAGAGTTATGACAGACATCTAAGCAAATGTTTGACGTAGATCTCGCTTGGATATTTTGAAATCACAAATAAGAGTGAAATTGTGTTTAGAGGTTAAAAAGTTTTGAAAAAAGCTTCACAAACTGAAAATAATTAAAATTTTAGGTTATAAGTTGAAAATTTTCATGGCAAACCAAAAAATATAAGTAGTCATGAAACTTTTGTTATTATGGCCCTGTTCGTTTATGTGTATGTTCGTTTATGTGTAGCTACAGTAGCGATAGCGACCATAAAAATACCTGTAACATCCGCGAACCAAATTGGGGATTTGGGGGTGGGTGTCGATCGACACCAATGAATTCTGGTTCGACCAAGTTGTTTTAAATTGTGGTTTTTGGTTAGGTTTGATTTAATTGAAGTGCATAACCGATGTATATAAGTGGAAACTCGACCTAGATCGTAAAAAGAGATTGTCTTGGCCATTTTTTTTGAGAAAAGAGAGAAGAGAGAGAGTGTTCTTGAGGGGATTAAGATATTCTAAGCTGTTTTGGTGAGATTTGTTCCTGTGGAGTGGAGATCTTGTGCTAGGAACAAAGGAGAAGGCTTCTAAGGGTTGGATTCGTCGTTGTTGAGTCAAATTTTCCTGCAAAAGAGGTGAGTGCATGAACATGGCTTATCTAAGTCTGAGAATCCTTTGTTTGCTTGATTTGTTGTGTTTTGTGGTGTTGTTCTTGCTTGTGGAGGTTGTGTTATGGTTCTTATAGGTTCCTGAAGCTTTTGGGTGAGTTTGGGACGGATTGGAGATGATTGAAAACGGAGATTCGTTGATCGGCTTCGAGCAGAACGTATCTGCGGGGTCAGTGTCGATCGACACCAAGTGGGTGTCGGTCGACACCATTCTGGACCTAGTGTCGATCGATGCCACGGTGGTGTCGGTCGACACCAACTTGCATGTTGCTTGTGGTTTCCTGGTTGGTTGTGTTTATTTGTTGTTTGTTAAATTTTGGATCTCAGTTGCTTGTGTGTATAGCCCAATAGATGGGAGGATTGCCTCACTAAGTATTTATGATAATACTTACGCATCTCAATTGTTGTTTGTGGTGTGCAGGTTGTGACGTGGAATCAGGGCGATGAGGAGGAGGATGATCTAGGGTCTCGTTTGTGTGTTGTTGGTTATGTTGTTTATGTTGGAACCTTGGTTAGAAGCATGTTAGGTTGTTGGATAGAATGGTTGGGAATATTATTGTATTGATGTTATATCGGTTTTGTATTATTGGTATGTTTTCGCTGTGTGTATTGGTTGTTAATAGTTTAATGTTGTATTGTGGTTTAGGTCGGTTTAATTAAGTAGTATGGGATGCTTAATTATATATGTTGTAATTGTTACTATTATTTAAAAAAAAAACAAAAACGGGTCGGGTGTTGTTCAATGAAGCTCTCTTATAAATATAATAAAGATGTTGTTCGGTGTTTAAACTCTTGAGGGCTAGTGATTTTACCTTTTGTTGAGTTTAAGTCTAGTGAGACTCACAGTCTATGCTTTATTCTTTTCTTTTCCTTGATGATCAGTCACACCCTCTAAATGAATCATTCTCATTTCTTGATCCTTCTCGAGTTCTTGGGAAACCCCCATAATAGATTTGTCTCGATCAGAAGTCACCTTTAGAAAGCCCTAAAAGAAAAGGGGAAGCCGAGAATCCACTATGATGATGATTCCATTGCCTTAAGCCACAAGAAACACTGAAGAAGATGTAAATGAGAGTGTTGTTTGGATCAGGAAGATGCATCACATCACATCAAGCGCTTGAGATGCTGACATAGAAGCTGGAGCTGACATGGCAGAACTGGAGCGGTTTTGATGACGAGCCAAGGAAGTTTGCTGACTTGTTATAGGAGATAAACTCAAAGCCGGGCGTGAAGATATGGTGAATATTCTCCACGACAATAAAGGAAGGGAAGACCATGATGAGCAAGGTATTCCCATAAGCGTGATACTCGGAGATACGCCTTACTAGGGGTCTCGAGTCCTTCGTATAAATAGTCTAGTGTTAGCCACAAGATAGGTTAGCACTTTAGAATATTGGTATACTGTTGTAAACTTTGAAGCCACAAAAAGAGCTTAGAAGGTGAGTGTATGATTCTCTTTGATCTTCACGGTTGTGTGTTAGAGTGCAAAGAGGATCTGCTTAGAGACTTGTTCTTTATGGGGTCAATCGTATTCGGGGTAATATTCAGGACTAATAATTGTGCAGATATATGTGGATGACATTGTGTTTGGATCCACAAATCAACAGCGGGTTGATCGTTTTGTGCAAAGCATGACTTAGGAGTTTCAGATGAGTATTTGCGGAGAATTGACGTACTTTCTAGGACTGCAAGTAAAACACATAGCTGATGAGATATTTGTATCACAAAACACCTACGCCAAAAGCTTGGTTAAGAAGTTCGGGTTGACAAACACCAAGGAGGCAAGGATTCCCATGGGAGTGCATGACAAGCTCTCTAAGGATGAATCAGGAGAGGATGTAGACGAGATACTCTACAGAGGAATGATTGGCAGTCTATTGTACTTAAATGCTAGAAGACCAAATATCTGTTTACCTGTGGGAATCTGTGCAAGATCAAGCCAAACCCAAGAAGTCTCATTTATTAGCTATCAAGAAGATCATCAATTATGTGAAAGGAACTATTCACCAAAAAAAAGTATGTGAAAGCACGAGGATACAAAGAAGAACATGACTGGATACTGTGATGCGGATTGGTCTGGATCATTAGATGATCGCAGAAACACGAGTGGTGGTTGCTTCTTCATGGGCAACAACATGATCTCCTGGCACATCAAGAACAGAACAGTGTATCTTTGTCAACTGCTGAGGCTCAGTACATTGCCCTTGGGAGTTGTGGTACTTAGCTTATGTGGATGAAACAAATGGCTGCTGACTATGATATGATTTCTGACTCACTATTAGTTCATTGTGATAATAAGAGTGCTACTGATATATCTAAAAATCTTGTTCAACACTCATGAACTAAACACATTGATACTAGACATCATTTTATTCGTGAACTAGTTGAGGTGAAACTGATTGTGGTTGACTATGTGAGTACTGATTTTCAACTTGTTGATTTATTTACCAAGCCTTTGGATTTCAACTGATTTGTGAATCTGAGAAAGTCCGTTGGTGTGTGTGAGATTTAATTTTCTTTTTCGAGTTGTACTGATCTAAGATAAGGACACGAGATAGAATAGACCATGTAAATTCCTAAGAATGTATAGTGGATCACTAGACTGCAAGATCAAAGGTGTGTGGAAAATAGCTGCCTGTCATGTCAATCCCCGTGATCAGCTTGTAAAACGTTGACGTGCAAAGGAATTCAAAGAGCTGAGGAAGGGCTAAGGTGCGCATGTTGAGATGAATCTAACAAAATATATATATCTCACAGTACATATCTCATGGAGGTCTGAAATCAAAATCAAATGGAGCATGCAGACAGATCAGTGATTGAGAAGTCAAAATGATATCACTGATCCAAAATCAGAAGGTCTAACAAAAGCTTTTCTTATATCAAGAAGATGATAATGCAGGTCTGTTAGATCTCTACTTGAAAGGTAGTGTGTATAACTACATAACACACTCCTGTTCGGTGCCTTCCAAAGGAAATTCCAGCTGCCTGTTTCATGTTGGTGCAACACGTTGGGATAAAAAGAATGACAGTGTGAAAGACTAGCCACTGACCAAGTACTGATCTATCGAAGATTCACAAGGATGGGGTAGCTTCTAGTTGTGTCCTGAACAAGAGGTCGGTACAGCTCACTGTGGAGATCTCAAGGTATAAAATTCTGATCTCCTAACTAATATTATCATAGGTATGCTCACATTTGTCTATCTTTCGGGTCCCTAAGTTGGTTTATGAGTGAATGAATGGCTGATACATTGTTGAATCTGAAATATATGTAAATGTGATGTTGATCAATCAGATGATTTAGTCAACTGAGTCTTGGCAAGTGTGCATTTTTTTTTTTGTTAAGTGTTCCAGGTTTTATCTAATTAAGCCATGAGCCTAAGCCCATTCGATTATAAAATCCCATTACAAGGAAGATTGTGTTTAGGAGGGAAAACCTAGGGTTTGAGGTGTCAAATCAAGGAGCACGACACTTGAAAGGTCATTCGCAAATCAAGAGGCAAACACCAAAACTCTAAGTGCGACGAGAGGGGGTGATGAAGTCGATCTTTAGTGGACTTCACAAACATGTACAATCAAGCCAACAGCCAACGCCGACATCACACTCATCGGAACAATCGCGAACCGCTTCAGAGGGTCACTCTTTCAGTTCTTCGATGACTCAGCAAGCAAATCTGGAGAACATGATGGTGCTGTATGACAAACGCCTCGCGGATACAGGGACTTCGAAGGAGCAGATTTCCTCGCCACAACCGCATGTGATTGTCGAGCTTCTCGGTGAATCGTCTGCTGTTCCAACAAGGTTGTTTCCAGAAACATCATGAGATCCCTCAATTACTCCGATCTCAGATACCTCTGAGTCCTTACATGCTACAGGAACCACGGGTCCATTAGTGTCATCTTGTCTCCAAAAGAGAAAGGAAACACTGGCTCAATGTACAGAAATGACGACAAGGCAGTCTTCTGACAAGGGGAAGAAAGTGGCTGAACCACAGGTTGTAGATGGTCGAGACTTTGAAAATGAGCGGTTTGTGTCCATAGAAGCCGAGCAAAGGTATGTGTGTCTATATAGCTTGTAGATCAGAGAATCATCTCGCTCACTAAAAAAATGATTGTTTAACATCATTTATTTTATATTTGCATCAGTTTTTAATGATGTAAAAATGATTTACATCACTTTAATTTACATTTTGTTGATGCAAATTATTTTCACCAGCTTATTTGAAACTGATGTTAATATAGAAAATATTTAGAATGATTTTTCTAAATGATGTTAACATGCATCAGTTACAAAGTTAATCTAAATTTTCCACCGGTTAATATAAATGACGTGAATATTTGTTACGGTTATAATACGTGATGTTAGATATTTCGATCAATAATAAATAACCGATAATAAAATTAGTATCAGTTTGATTATTTGATTTACATAAATTGATTTTAAACAATCATCTAGGGTCTCAGTTATTATGATGTGAATTTGTTTTATATGTTGTTGGAACTTTGTTTAGAAGTATGCTAGGTTTTGATTTATATTGGTTATGATTGGAATTGTATTATAATATATTGGAGTTAGTTTAATATATTGTATTATAATATACTAGATGAATACCCGCACTATGCGTGGGCTTATGGCTTACTGTTTTTAAAATAATTGTGCTACTAATTTGTTCTTTTTTATTTATCTTTGGTTTTTTTTAATTGGGGAAATTTTGAAAATTATTTTTTTGACATTGATTTTTTTAATACTTCACATATGTTTTCTTATTTTGTAATTGAATTATTAGATACATGTATAAACAACTTTGTTTTGAGAGATTTAAATATTTTATAATTCTTGTCTAAAACTTCTAGAAAATATTTGAAATGAAAGCTTGATCTAAGGATGCATATTTTGTAACAAAGAGTTTTTTGGTTGAAGAAATTTTACATTCATTCTAAAGAAGCTTAAGTATTTAGATATCTTCGCTTCTCAATTATATACTATGAAACACTAACATTTCTTTTATCAAGAATTGAAGCTTGGCTTACTTTTTTATAGATATAATTAAGATAAACACCTTCCTTTTATGTTAGCTATTCTATTTCTTGAATATAACTCTAAATTTTTTTTAATAAGAATTTCATTTAATTTTCTTTTTGACAACTACTAAATATTAGAATATGAAAACCCCCTTCCTCTTTGTCTCTGTATTTTTCTAACTAGCATTCTACCCTTTAATTCAATTATCTTCCATTTGATAGTGAACAAAATCCCAATCTTCATTATATATAAAATTTTATTTTTTTTGAAATAAACTTTCATGAATTTCTCTACAATATTAAGAAATATGTCGATACATTCATGGTTTACGCCAAGAGGAAGAAGTGGTTCTTTGATTGACTCATGATGCCCTTTTATCTTTTGTTGATGCATCTACTTTCTTGGGACCTGTTCTAAGCTTCTCTAAATTTCTTATGTGAACTTTTTGGGAAATATCCATACAAAAATATATAGAAGATGTTTCATATTCCTTTTAGTTTAGCTTTTTTTATAATGATAATAGACATGTGGCACTCTCTCCACTGCTGACGTATCACTCAAATGGAGAGAGTTAGCCAACTTTTATAGTATAGATTATGAGATATTTAACTATATTATTTTTTTTAAAAACAGGCGGTTTGTTTCACATCTGAAAATTATAGATTTATATTTTACGCAGATACCAATACATTTGATTATATAATATCATCTTAGAGATACTAGTTAGTTATAGTATCATAAATCAACACAACAACATTTTACACTATTAACACAGAAGCCGTGATCATATCTGTCTTTCTGACAAATAAAATTGCAGAGGTATGTTCCTCCCCCGCGTTCACGATTACACGCGTAAGACTCGGAGCAATGGAGTTTTGGATGCAAAAACCGGCTAGGTTGATAACCTATATAAAATATTAACAATAATCAATACCTATTAACAAAGAGTGAAATCATCATGATAATAATTACAAATTAAAGGTATGAATACAATAAATAATTACCCGGACTTTCAGCAGTTGTAGGAAGACAATGAACAAAAGATACGATGAAGATGATAGTAAAACAAAATGCCACTAATGTTTTCATAGTGATAACTATTATTCTAGTGATATTCCCTCAACTTTTTAATGAGTTTTTTTTTCACCTAAACTGATTATATATATAATATAAGAACATAAATATGTTTCATATTTTTTTTTTCTGGTCAAAGATGCAAAATAATATAATCTTTTGATTTATTTCCATATAGATGTATTAAAAAGTATCTTCTTAGCTTATTATGTTTCATTTCTGGTAAAGTAATATTAATTATTTTATACATTACTAAATATGTATTTTTCAGCATCTTTAGTTAAGATTTTGAAATATTATTTGCTTAAAACCTTATTGTTGTAAACATTACTTGACTAGAATTGATGGTTGTATAAATCACCTTAACTAGTATTTAACCAGTGGTACACCACGAGACAACCTTTTTTAATAACTTTTGTATATAATATTCATGATTTTTTTTAATAAAATGTTTGAGTTTAAAACGAAATATACAGATGTCACAATGTTGCAACGATTTCGCTACTCCTCTGTGACCACTTTGTTAATCTATTTGATAGTTGTCTAATTATTCAATAAGGACTACTATGATGGTATTATAGACTAAATCAAATAGTTTATGAGATTAAAATTTTGTTTTGAAATTTTCATAAAATTACAAACCTTCTTATGAAATAACATATAACTCTTTATAATGATTGTAACCTTGTTGCCCCCTCTCCGACATTGGAACTCTAGCTGTAGAACTCCTCTACCTAGACCTACTTGTATTAGCTTTATGTCAAGATCAATTTGTTTAGTACCGGTCTATGCTTGGTCAAGTCGAGGTTTTCTAGGTAGCAGAATTGTGTTGTCTTCAGAATTGCTTGATAGAATTTATTATTGAGGCAAGTTGACTAATGACTTTTGGATGTATGCAATGTGTAATGCTAAGTTTGAAGCTGTACCGTCTGTTTGGTTGCATCCGATGTTTGTCCCCATTGGTCCCTTTGGTCACACACCGCCACTTGATGGAAAGCTTGGATCTGATCTCATATCTCAGGATCAAAACAGCTACAAGCCTTGTGTGGCATTCCTTAACCTCCATTGCCATGAGTTTAATGCGAGGGAGGATCAACCTGCTTTGTCACAGTTTGACACCGATCACATACGAATCATGGTTGTAGATTTTTTCACAAGCATGAGGTTTGATCCTAACAGGTTGAAGGACTTTGCTCCCATCTTATTGAGCCCTCTCAAGTTGGCGAGAATCCTCTTAAGTGTTCCCCCGGTGGAACCTTCTTCTTCTAGCTCGATCTCGTTATCTGCTAGAGCTGTTTGTGACCATTCGTTGGTCGAGGATATCGTGAAGCTCAACTTCCATGACGAATCCGCTGTGGCCCCAACAGATTTTTCAAATATTGCTAGACATGGTAAAGTTGAAAAACTCATGGAGCTCTTACCATTATTTCCCTTTGCTTATCATGTACTTTGGTGTATGGACTCACCTCATTTGAGGCTTTAGTATTAATGGAAGTTATATGACAAAAGTATAAATATATATATATATATATATATATATAGGGTACTTGTGTTGTTTCCGTCTTGTAAAAACTCGCAGCAAATACCTAAAAATTTATAAATCTACAACAAAATGTCCGATGGAATTCAAATAGTACCTTATCTACTTGATGATGAGTTTGTTAAAATCGTCAGGCTTCTCACAATTGAGGGGTTATCGTTCCTTGGTCCAATATTGAAGTCTAGTCGTTAAGGAGTCATAGTCGTCTACATGCCCGAAGTTCTAAAGGATGCTGATATCTACAACATTTGTTGTCATCTTTCTTGGTTCCAAACATGCGAGAACCCAAATGGAAGGGTTTCATAGAAGTTTTTTTAGAAGATGCTTAGAAGCTAGGAACAAAATAGCAATCTACTACGAATGCCTCCAGGTTGTAGCCGAGGATAGAGACATTAAGCGTTGTATTGCACTTCTCAGTTGTAAAATTCGCGCAGAAGCTGATGCAACACTTGCATGTGGGATTCTATCTATGTTAGATGAGAAGAGGAGATGACTGTTTATTATCTTCACCAGTTTGATGCACATCACTAACCATTGCAATCAGACGGTTTAAGGCTTATCAGTGAGGATGTATTCCAAATGTTATCTAAATATAGGACGACGCTCAAAAATACATACATCGATTCACTTGCGTATCCTTTCAGTTCATTTATCTTGTTGTATGGAGGTATGACGCTATTATCAATTCTATTGAGACTATGACATCTTGTCTACAAAATGCGGTCTGTGGTGGTTGGTCAAATCTATATGTGAGATCCTATTGTTTTGTTTTTTGGCAGCCAGTTTTAATCTAATTGTTATGTACTATGTTGGGTATTAATATGAAATGCAACGTTTGTGTAATATTTATGTACGCACTCTGTTTTTCTGTCCCATTTTATTTCTCATGTACATTTATTCCTTTTTCCTTGTCCCTTATGCTTAAGATGTTTCTATGTGTTTTTGTTTTCCCATATAATATATGATGGTTTACCGTGTTCCCCACTCACTTGCTAATATGTTTGATGCATTTTCTTACGTGAAGATAATTACAACATTTTCGCCTCACGTTCATTTAAAGTAAAAACCAACAAGTTGTAAATATTCCTAAAAAGGTTGATTAGATTGAAGTAAATGTAATATAATTGTTTTGATATGGAAAATAATTGAAAACAACCCTATTTATGACTTATTTGTTGAAACTTATATCTCTTTCATTGGCATGTGTTCGAGATACACATTCTATCGTGGGTATATCCACCTACCAAGACTTTGAACATATTTAAAACATACTTAACAGCATGATGAAGAAGTACTTATGATAATATTCACTATTCGCGTTAACACAATGATTTGACGTGGACAATATGTATTAAGTAACACGAGTACACCCATCGTTCTAAAACTTATAAATTAAATAAAATAAACGCTACATTGCATATATATAAATAAGTTAAGTATTAACATCATAAAAAGAGAGAGAGAAGAAAGAAATATAACATCTATCTTTAAACTTAGTCCTCCAAAAACGCAAGACTGCAACAAATGGTTTGTAAGCGGAAGGCCACCAATGATTACCAAAGAAATCAGCTGCTACATTGTACGCGACACATTGCAACCCATGACCACTAAAAACAGTAACATTAATATTTAGCCGTCAAAAGACATTCAATTTCTTGGGTTCACAATAATCTAATAAATGTAAAAAACTAATAATCGATTAAAATGTCTCACTCTAGGTTCATCATTGAAAACCAAATTATCGGATCTTTTCGTTATAACGAACAGCAGTTGGATCATCAACATGTATCATTGGTTCCACACGGACTATTTCCCACATCGTATGTAACATGTCAAGAGATTACAATTAGCGGCATCGATGATTAATAATATTACAATATAACCAGTTATACACGTTACCTAAGCAGAAGATGTTGGTCAGAGCAGACCATCCATCATTAATCTTGTCTAAGGTTTGGTAGTCGATGAATTGATTGTTCAATAAGCTATCAATGTTTTCAAGAATTGTGTTTGTAGTGAATTTGATCCGGTAGTTAGTATCTACAACCTTCACACCGGAACTCTCGACTTCAACCTTGAAATTTAAAATGGTTTTCCACTCATCCTCCTCGATCCCTTTATGTATGCATAACCGGTGAACAAGGTTGTCAACTATTGTTGCCTGCATCTTGTCACCCTACCGATCATGGAAGAAAAAACAGTAATTTTGATTACAACCATGATAATAATTAACTATTGAATGACTTTGAATACGAAAGTTACTTAAAAATACATCGCAAACAACCAGTCCATAGGTGGAGATGTCGTCATCTCTCTTGTTCCATTTCCTTATGATCTTAACAGAAACCTTCCAATCATAACACACTAAATGGACATCGTTAAGTCGGTCAAAATGAACCATAACTTTGTAACAATTTTTTTGAGGAGGATGTCATATTGTAAGAGACGAATGAATATGAAATCAGTGAGATTGTCTATTTTATAAGCGGCTAACGGTGACCTTTCGGTTTACCCTTTCGTGTCTTTTCAAAATATCGTAATTGTTAGTGGTTGTAACTCTAAACCATTTAATTAGATACATCACATCTAATAAATGATGACAACCGTGACAAAATAAATTGTAACTTTTAATAAACTATAATCAGGCCCAACCCACATAAAATGGGCTGAATAATGTGGCCATGGAAAATAATGTCGCCCACATAATGTTCAATATTTTCCAATTAATAGAAGGAGGAAGGTCCATAAATATATGGTATTTCAGATCCGTACACTATTTTTAAAGAAATTTGCTAATTATTGGGTACAGATAGCTGATCATGCAACTGGCGAGTAAGGCAAAGATAGTTTTCCGAAGTTGATACCCGGTTTATTACCTGTACACAAATAGATTTAACATGGCGATTGTTACACTCTCGTCCCCTAAAGTCGTACTCTTAGTTTGTTAATGACCGTCCGATTGAGTTATAGTTATAGATATGTACCCTTTGTGTTCATGTTACTACCACAAAATCCATTATTTATATGTTACTACCACAAATTTAACTTACAAAAAAGAAAAACACATAATGAATGACACGATTATCATGACATTATAAGTCCAAACATAGAAAACAAAATGCAGATTTAGGCTTCTTAGTTACTATTACAACAATGAAATGGTGATGATGATTGCAAGAACCGATTTGTCTCCAATTATGCGTCGGTGGTTGATTTCAGCTGCTTATAAAACTAAACTTCAGTCTTCAGTTTGCGGATTTGGTCTCTTGCGTTAATAAACGCCACTTTTTGCCATCCGTGTTGACTCTCCTTTACTCCGACAACATCTAGGGTTCCTCAAACATTGTGATATCTCACACCGGGTAAATCCTTAACCCTTCCCCTGAGGTGGCTCGCTGTCTACCAAGGCAAAGAAATCAGATCCCCTATTGAACCTAATGTTAATCATGGCACACTTGTATAACGCTGGCGCGAGTTTGCATTAGTCGACGACATTAATACAGCCAGAATATCGCTGCAATTGCAGAGGGGGGACCCTAACGGAAGGAGCGAAACTGAACTAAAGCTAGTGTTATACTACATGACTAACTAATTTTTCAGATTGGATATGTGAGACGAAAAAATTAATATGCAGTGGGCAATGTAGTTGAGCTAAAGAATGATGATGCTTAGGGGTGTCCATTACGAGGACGCATTTCAAATGGCAAATAAAGCAAATTTGACAGATAAAGAGGGAGACTAAAAGGTGGTGATTTGACAACTGACAGTCAGCTCTCTACCTGTCAAATTTGACAGATAAAGACGAAATACATGTCATTTCCCTGAGAAATAAAGTAATGGCAATGCCTGATACTGATTTGCTACTCCGCCAAGGAAGGCATAGGTCAACACATTCTATTATCCTAGTAGGACATGATTAATTCCTCCACCTGATTGTGCCAAAGTGTGCAAGAAAAAGTATGGGCGTTTTGAAAACGAGTGCAATGACTGTTATCTATAGTGGGTTTTGAGGCGAGTGTACAAGTTGGTCTGACACCGTACATGCAGCAGTGTATGGCCATGAGTAGAAGTAAGGTTTGATAACGGAAGAGGTGTTCAGCCAATTATCCTTCAGCTTCGGTTTACCCTATGTAGGATCTTTCTTCCGACTATATCCATGTACTATGTCAATAGGTTTTGTAATATCGTAACTTCATGTGCCATATGAGAAGATTGTAATTTCGTGTGCCAACTGGTTTAGTAATATATTCAAATTAATGTGAAATATGACAAGGTTGTAATATACGGTGTCAACTAGACAACTGTAGCCGGTGAACAGGTTCGAATATATAAACAAAATATTGAATTGAAATTCTGCGACAAAAATAAGGGGTTTAACATTAGATGGGAGTTGGTCATATGTTAACCAAACATAACTCAAATTATAACCACACATTGAGACAAATAAATTAAAGGAAAAAATGTCCTAAAAAGCCTGAACTTTTCATTTTCGTTGAATTAAAGCCTGAACTTTGTATATGGTGAATTAAATGTCGAATTGTTTGTTGACTTACCTTTTAAATCTCCAAATTTTGTTGACTTACCTTTTAAATCTCCAACTTTTGTTGACTCGACCAATTTGAGCACGACGTTAAGTCACTAAACGGAAGAATTAAACGCGGTTAAGTTTCTGTCAATGCAATCGTTAGCAGTTAAACCACAGTCGTTTTAAGCAAAACGAAAACCCTCAAATCATAAATCAGTTATCTCTTGCTTAGAATCCTAATAATTAAAAAACCCTAAATCGTAAATCTTCTTCTTCAATTCTTCGATTCTTCTTCGATTTCATCTATTCTTTTTAATCGTTAAGTAATGGTGAAAAAAAAAGAAGCTCTCTACGCGTCGTCCTCCTAAACGAAAGAGGGTTGATGTGGAATCGACATGAGACAAAGTCGGATCAACTGCTCCCAGCTTGGCTGCTCCCGAATTGACTGCCCCCGGCTTGACTGCTCCCAAATTGACTGATGGTGTAGGGAATGCTCTTGTACTGTTTGCTGGTGATGCCGCTGGTGAGAAAAACCGTGACGACGTTAGTGAAGATGACTGTGAGGTTGTAGGAGAAGAAGATTGTGATGGTATTGGGTATGAAGATACTGGCGATATGGATAGAAATTGTCTTGGTTTAGAAGAAGTTTTTTTGTGAAGAGGCAGCGAATCAATTTGGAGAGAATGCAAGAGATGAGGAAGACTTGACCGATGCAGATAGTGGAGATGATATTTGGGAAGAGGAGAAGATTCCAGATCCTCTATTTGATAGTGAAGACGAAGATAATGTTGAAGGCGATAATGTCGAACATGAAGATCCTGAAGAGCTGCTGCATTTAGGGAAAACGTTTAGTTCTCCAGATGATTTCAAGCTTGCTGTTTTGAGGTACTCTCTTAAAACTAGATATGAAATTAAGTTGTATAGATCGCAAGATATGAAGATTGAGGCAAGATGTACTTATGTTGACGAGAAAGGTAAGTGCCTATGGAGATGTTATTGTGCTAGGATAAGAAGAAACACAAGATGCAAATAAATCGGTATGATGATAAGCATAGATGTGTGAGGTCAGGTTATAGTCACATGCTAAAGCGAGGAACAATAGCTTCGTTATTTTTAGAGAGGTTAAGAAAACAACCTAAAGATCACCAAACAAGAGATAAAAGCAGAGATTAAGAGAAAATACAATCTGGAAGTTAGTGAAGAACAGTGCTCAAAGGAAAAATCAAGACTTAGGCGAGAAGCGAGTGCTGGTCATCAAGAACACTTTTCACGCATTTGGGATTATCAAGCTGAAATTCTCCGATCAAATGAATCGTGAATTTTTGAGGTTGAGATTATTCCAGGGCCAACAGTGGGAAGCTTGCAACGGTTATATCGTCTATTTGTGTGTTTAAAATCACAATGAGATGCATGGAAGCAAACATGTAGACCCATATTAGGAATAGATGGTGTTTTCTTGAAATGGGATATAAAGGGTCATCTATTAGCTGCAGTTGGAAGAGATGGAAACAATAGGATAGTCCCAATTGCTTGGGCAGTGGTTGAGATTGAGAATGATGACAAATGGGACTGGTTTATGAGGTTACTCTCTTCTAGTTTGGGTCTTGGGGATGGAAGAAAAATAGCTATACTATACGACAAGCAATCAGTAAGTATATTTCTGTTTGATATATGTTTTTTTGTGTTTATATGTGTCTTTTAACTAAGGTTATTTATTTTGCAGGGTCTTGTGAAAGCTATCTATAGCATTCTCCCCAAGTAGAACACCGTCAGTGTGCTAAACATATTATGGAGAATTGGAAGAGGGATAGTCATGATATGGAACTACAACGTCTGTTTTGGAAGATTGCTCGCATTGGAAAATACAATATGAATATGGCAGCATTGCAGAGATACAATCCATGTACTTTTGCTTCCTTATTAAAAACTAAGCCAGAGATATGGTCTAGAGCTTTTTTCAGAGTAGGCACATGTTGCAATGATAACTTGAACAACCTGAGTGAATCATTTAATAGAACCATACGCCAAGCTAGGAGGAACCTTTACTAGAAATGCTTGAGGATATTAGGAGACAATGTATGGTTAGAAATCAGAAAAGGCATATTATAGACAAGATTCACGAAGAGAGCACATTTCGAGATAGAATAAATGATAGAAGGGTCACAGTTTTGCATAAGAAGCATGGCTAGGAATGATAGACACGAGGTGGAGTTGCATGATGATACTTACTGTGTAGATATGAATGATCGCACATGTGGATGCATTAAGTGGCAGATGACTGGAATCCCATGCGTCCATGCTGCTTCTGTTATCATAGCAAAAAAAAAGAAGGTTGAAGATTATGTCAGCGACTGGTACACAACAAAAATTTGGCAGAAAACTTATGAAGATGGTATTGCGCCTGTTCAATGTCAGACTGAGTGGCCTAGGATGAATTGATTAGGAGTTTTGCCACCACCATGAAGAAAAGGCAATCGTGGTAGACCTCCTAGCCATGTTAGGAAGAAGGGAAGATTTGAAACTACCTCTTCAAGCACCACCAGATTATCATGACAAGGTAGAGTAATGACATGTACAAACTGCAAACAAGGTCATAATCGACTATCTTGTAGCATATCAACCGAAAAGGCCAAGAGGTCGACCAAGGAAGGACCAGGTTTGTCCTTAATTTCTTGGTTTATGTATGTTAACACAACAATTTCTCAGTTTATGTATGTTAAATTTAAATTTCTTGGTTTATATCGGAACCAAGGAATGCATTGTTTGGACAAGGACAAGCACAATCACAAGGAGAATCACAACCACAAGCAACACAGTGTGAACCTCAACAAGGATCACAACCCTCTCAAGGATCACATATGCCAGCACCACAACCGCAAACAACACAGTGGAAACCTCAACAAAGATCACAACCCTCTCAAGGGTCACAAATGCCAGCACCACAAAGGCAAGTACGTAGGACTCCAACACCAATACCACCAGCAACACAATGGGAACAACAAGCACCACAGAGGCAACCAGCGTCAGGGAGGCTGGACATCATGGTTTCATTGCTCAAGTTAGGATGAATGATTTATTTTGTAGTTTGTAGACCGTGAGTTATGTTTCTTTTGTTGTCACATGAGTTATGTTAGACCATGAATGATGTCTCTTTTTTTGTTTAGTAACCCCTTTATTTTGAATGAACCATAACTCTGTCTTTTATTATGAATGAACCATCTCTAACTCTTTCAACAAAACAAACTGATTTCATTACCAACCATACAAACCAACATACAAGTAAACAACACTAATAACCGAGAACAAACTTGGGTTGTTTTACTTTACCAACCATTAGGTAAACAATGAAAATTGTCATTACACAAAGCCACAGAAAACACAATTTCCACAACAGTTTAAGCTTGCAGATGTCTCTTTTCCTTTGCATTGCATCTTCCTTCAACTCTTGCATAGAAACATTGAGCTCAATTAACTCAGCTTTGGCTTTGACAATCTCATTTGCCATGATTCCTAGTTTTGGTAATGCATTTTCAACTTCCTCATAGACAGCATCCTCGACCCACTTAAAAAAGTGACCCTAATGCATAACAAACAAAATTACTATTACCATAACACACAGAAACAACATAAAAAAAACTATGACCTTGCACTTACATCTCTCTTGCTTGTCCACGAGCTTGCATCTCGCTTGCCGATGCAACGGAAGAACGGGCGTCCAGGATTATCTTGAGTTTTTTAATGTAAATTTCAATACACTTAATCTACAAACACACTTCGAGGGCAATCCACGATCACCGATTATCACCGATGTCTCCGAGCTAGAACTCATAGTAATTGGAAGAATAAATCAAAATCGGATGAAAGTGAGAAGAAATAAAGAGGTATCGAAAAGAAATAGAGACGAATCGAAGAATTGAAAAAGAAGATTTACATTTGGGGGTTTTTAATTTTTAGGGTTCTGAGAAAGATATAACTGAATTATGATTTGGGGGTTTTCGTTTTGCTTAAAACGACTGTGGTTTAACTATTAACGGTTGCATTGACAGAAACTTAACCGCGTTTAATTCCTCCGCTTAGTGACTTAACGTCGTGCTCAAATTGGCCGAGTCAACAAAAGTTGGAGATTTTAAAGGTAAGTCAACAAACAATTCGACATTTAATTCACCATATACAAAGTTCAGGCTTTAATTCAACGAAAATGAAAAGTCTGACTTTTTATGAAATTTTCCCATAAATTAAATCAGAAATTACTATTTAATCAGTGTCAATGAAATTAATTAAAAACTCAATGAAATTAATTAAATTTGTGGCTTAATAAAATGAATATTAAACAACATTGTTAATATCACCAAGGACTGTAAACCTTTCTATGACCTTTCGATTTTTTCCCTTTCAACTTCTGTTATTCGTTTCTAACTTTTACTGGAGCCATGGCCGACAACAAACGCATGAGTTCATCTAGGTTTGCAGAACCCCTCGCGGACTCAATAAATGGGCCTTTCAATTCTAATATTTCTGACAATCCATCGGACCCATATCATTCGAGATGGTCTTCAACACATGAAAAAACTGCGGCACCTTCTCTGGTGCATGCAGGTGGAGGAGATATAGAGAATCTATATTTGAAACGGTTAAATTGGTCTGATCACATTTCTCGATTGGTAACTGCCTTGTGGGGAAAAAAATTTAAACAGTTAGACGTTGTATCCCTATATATATTTCTCTCTAATTTCAGTAGATAGAGGAAACTAATTTTCTGAAAATTTCATAATTCTTGTGTAGCTATGGATGAAAACAAAAATGTGATGATGTCTGAGGAAGACCTACCGTGGCGTACACTACCTACACGACTATTTCCTGCGGGGCTGTACCCTCAAGGAGGAAGGTTGAACATATACTCAAAACCATATCTTATTTGAACATTGGTTTCAATATTGGGAGAGAAGATTCCAGAAATGGCTAAATTATGGGGATCACAGTTTAAAAAACTTTTCATCCTGCCCATGCAGATGTCGTCAAACTCTGTAAAGGTCATACATGGCCTTCTATCGCAGCAACTAGTAACGAAGAAGAAACATGAAATGTGGATTGCATTTGGTGGCAAGCCTTTCAGTTTCAGGTGTTCACTTTGTGAATTCCACATAATTACTGGCCTAAGATGTGGACCGCTACCTAGTCCACCCACAACTTCCCCTAGACAACGAAGAGAATTATGTGGGATTACCTATTTGGGAACAAATGTAACAACATGATTGTCAACAATTTGGTTAACAAGTTAACAAGCTAGAGAAAGAAGATAATGGGTCGTGGAAAAGGCTACCATTCGCCTTTCTCATCATCGTTGACAGGTTGCTTATTTGCTCCTACAAGACACTAGAAATATCACCAGATTTCATGGAGATGTTAGTAGACCAGGAATCTTTCCTTGCTTATTCATGGGGAAGATTCTCCTTCTCGAAGACTTTTGAAAGCTACGAGCCTCCACTATTAGACCCAACCATGCTAAATCGTGCGACATATTTCATTTCAAGTTTGAGGCAGTCGAACAGTGCATGTTACGGGTTCCCTCTTCATTTACAACTCTTAGCGTTTGAGGCAATATCTTTGCTGAAGACAAATAAACCAGATGCGGAAGACATGACTTCGTTTCTAGAAAACCCAACTGGTTGTACATCTACTGTAACACTCCTGATTGAGGAGTCAATTTATGCTGTAGAATCCCTTCCAGAGGTATGTTTTTATTGAACTGTACTATATAAAATAAAGTTTTGCATCTATTTTATTTTAAACATTTGTACAATATTACTGGTAGAACTTCGATTTTAATGTTAGGTTGTATTTGTTATATAGCTGGTTGTACACCACATATTAGATGTTGTGGACTATATCAATGAGTCGGAGTTGTTTAGGGAGGATGAGACAACGGAAAACTAAGTTCACATACTCCAAAATTATATTGCACTCCAGCATCCATTCATAGATGCAGACTTTGTTGTTGGAGCCAACTAGATGATATCTAAGACAGTAAAAAAAAAAAGTCGTACACCAACCTAAAAGTCTTACATAACCGATATGGTGGTTCACACCTGGTAAGTGATTTTGTATCCCGGGTGAATGAGAAAAAGATAAAAAGAAGAGAAACGATCCTCATGTTGAGAGCATGGGAGAAGATGACGTACCCTCAGGGTCATTGAAGGAAAAAGTGAGTAGGTTGCGTAAGAAGAAGAGTGTGGAAAAGGAGATAGAACCTCTGAGCCGTTCCTCGCTAAAGTCAAAAAAGAAAGGTACTTCAAAAGTAACCTTCATGAGAGATGATGATATGGAAAATGAACATAATACGACAAGTGGAAGTTCTGATGCGGCTACCTAAACAATCACCGCCAGTTTCTCGAAAATGAGGAGGTTGATTAAAGAGGAGCACATAATTCTCAAGGCTGAAATTCTAGAAGAGCTGGATAGAAGGTATATTGTAAAGGAGAAAGCACCATCATACGAAACCACACTAGAAGATGATGAAGGAAAGAGAGCTCAACATGACGCAAACAAATAGCCAAGGAGTCAACAGAAGGTCAATGTAGTCGTAAACCTGATAATGATAGCATGGAGGATGGTGGTGGAATCAGTGATGGTATATAATATGATCATATACTAGGGGAGTATGGTCTATCTGCAACAGTCCTCAAAAATATCTGCAAGGAGTATATAGTAGAAGATGGACCTCCAATCAAAACCGAAGAGCAACAAAGCAGAGGGGAATCAATCAAAGAGACAAAAGTAAATAATTACATTGTGTACACTCCATATTATGTCATGTACTAATCGGATTTCACTTATACCATTTACACAACGAAGGGGAGCCAGAGACTGAGAGTAGTAGTTGTACCCATACTATTGAGGACATAGAAATGATAAAGGTATGTAAGCGACCCCCATATAACTAATAATGAGTTGCAATGATGTCTGCCTCATTAACTGTCGTCAATGATTAGGTGGCTGAGATTGATGATGGTGTGGAATCCGCATCACAATATGAGACTACTAGTCTCGATGGTGTAGAGTCATTGATAGTAGGCTTTTTACACCAGAGTATCAATTCCATTATGCAGTTGCAATACAAATGGTTATCAATCTAAATGGTTGTTATGCTAGCAGATAAGATGCAATCAATAACAAGCAAGTCAAGCCAAACAATAACAGGTGTATATGCTAACAACATAAGGTGAACATAGAACAGAAAATAGAAACTAAGAACTACTCGACCATGGTACACTATGCAAGCAATCGTGTACCAGATCGGGTGATAATCAAATAAGAACAAAAATCAAGAACAACTCAAATTACCACACAATCAAGCAATCGAGTTCATGATTGGGTTGGTGATCGAGTTGATAATAAGTTGTAAACGATGAAGATACAAAAGCTCGTAATGATGGAGTAATTGGTTCATAGGTATCGTTAATCAACTTAGAATGTTTTACAAGCCACATTCAAGCTATTTCCTAGACAATGAACATCAAAGCTATAACTAATCCAATCTCTTGGCATAAGCTACTCTGACTTTATTACTCCCTTACCCAACTCTCATTGGAGAAACATAATCAAACATGCAATAATAATCAGTTCATTCATGTCAATAAACTCCTTACACATTTAATCTTTTAGGCGAAGTGAGCAAATATCTAGCATTAGTTAATTCAGGCATTTCATCAAGCACCTCTCGGGGTGGAAATGTTTAAGATCTAATCTCAATCTCTTAGTTTGAAATTAGCATTAAGAACACTAATCCAGAAGAGAAATTTCATTAAAAAAATCAATCTAAAACATCATAATCGATTAAGAACGCCTATCATCTTTATAAACTTTAGTTCACTACTCAGATTTCATGGCAATTGACATAAACTCAAAAATGAATAAGAATTGCTTAACATAAACATTGGAAAAAAATTAATCGAAATAATGAAAAGAAGCAAATGATATACATAATCAAAAGTAGAAGAAGCACAAACCAAAAAAAAAAAAAAAAAAAAAAAAATCCTAACAAAGCTTAAGAAATGTAACATCGGCTCTTAGTTCAGGTGGTGTCTCTCGCTACCCCCCTCGAAAATGGGTTAAGAGAGGGTACATATATGAAACCACTTGACCTAGCCGCAACTGTCATTTGAGGCGTCTACACGAGGCTAGGGTCGAACTCCTCTTTGGATTGAGCTTCGAATGGTTCTTCTTTTGCTCGGCTTCACTAGTTCGGGTTGAACCCTTGGGCTGTTATTCTTTATGATCACACCTTCGAGTTTAATGCTCAGGTTACTCCTCTTTTTCTCATTTCCTCCTTCTCTCTTTCTTGGTAATAGCCGAAACTTGTCCATCCTCATTCTTGCTCTTTTTAAGCTCCAACGCACCTATTGTTATCCAAAGTGCAACAATGCAGCAATGCAACACCCTAGACAACCTAAATGCAAATATCTAAGGTTAGGGACCTAAAAACTCTAAGGATAGACTCAATACAATGCAAGATATGAATAAAAACACTACAAGAAAATCGTGTATTGTTAGCATCCGAAAAACGCTATCGAACAATATCATAGCGTTTTAGTAAACGAACAATATCATAGCGTTTTAGTAAACGCTCTATCATCGCCCGAGATAATAGACTGACACATTAGATAGCGCTTAGCATGCTATTGTGTTTCATCAAATATAGCATTTTTCTATGCAATCGTATATTCAATAATACCAATTGTACTTTGCTAATAATTATTACAATAAATTTTATTGAAATTAAAATTTTCTGAGTTTTTTTTAGTTTTGGATAATTTAAAAAATTAAAAGAGAAACATGTCATAAGTTTATAAAAGTTAATTTTTATTATATTTATACGAAACAGGGATACAAAATATCTATATTACAAAGTAAAAATACATAATTAAAATAAATTTAAACAACTCTTGTATTTAAACTTGTAAATTTTCCACTCTTGAAACTTCTTTGATATCAGCTTAAACCTGCCCGCATTTCCTATGAATAACACAAACACATGCAGAAAAGAAGCATTAATAATCTAAATTTATAAAAAATAACACAAACACATGAAGAAAAAGAAGCATTAATAATCTTTTAGAGAGCATGTTTTGAGTACCTCGGGTTAGTTGAGCCTTGAGTCCTTTAAGCCTTTAAGCCACAAGAGTCTGAAGATACAAGAGACTAAGACAAATATATACTACTAACACGTGCCATGGAGTTTGTAGTTACTACGACATAACCAGCTTTACAAGTGTCAACCACCATAGCTGACATTTCATCTGAGAAACAATCTTGCACATAAGAACTCAAGAATTCTCAAAAGATGAAACAAAATAGCAGTTTAAAGGTTTTAAAGGGAAACACACATCCACTATACATAGATATACAATGAATGAAAAGGGAGGAGAGTTTCTCTGTCGACTGCCGCACATAGCACAACACCCTTTCATAATATATGAACAAATCAAATCTAGAACCACTCTTAAAAGCTGTTCACTCTCCACGATTTCAAGCATAAGCAACCAAACACGGAATCAACAAAACTAAGATAATTCACAGATTTCACAAAACCATTAAACAAACACATGACTTGAAATTAAAACCTATCGAAACCTACAACAAATAAGAGAACACAATTCAATCACTGATCAACCAACCCTTAAGAATCAAAACTGAGATGAACAAGATTGATTATAGATAGAAACACTCCCCAAACAGATCTAGAAACCATGATTTTGATTTGATAACTTTGAATCGCTAGCGTGATTGAGAGGAGATCCGACGAACCTGTGGCGAGTGCTGTGGTTGTGTGGTCTTGAAAGATCCGCCCACTCTCGTAATTTGGAGACTCTCCTTTCACGTTACTCCCAAATTCCAGATTATTGGTGAACCCTAAATCAAAATCTCAAACACCAAGAAGAATTAGGGACAAACTCACTGCCTAAGATGTGGAAACGGCAACAGATCTAAGAAACGATGATGGAGCCATGGAGGCAACACAGACAAAGACGACAGGGATGGAGGAAGAATCCGAGAAGCGATGTTTCTGGATTTGGATCTGAGGAATTGGAGACAAAAGACTCGGAGGAGATTCAGATGATGATATGGCTGGAGTGTGTGAATCCGAGATCTGAAGCGGGATTGTTGTGCTAGGGAAGAGAACAAGAATTAATGGGAAGATAAAGAGACTGTGTGTTGGGATTTTTCTCGTAGAAGAGACTGTGTGTTGAAAGAAGGAGATAAGATTGTGTATTTGTTTGTGTGTGTCGTTAAAGTGTTTAGGTCAAACTTTTTTTTTAAACTTATTATTACTTTTTTTAGGGCGGACAACTTAAGTTTGGAGATAATTTTCGTTAAAATTTGGGCGGACAACGAAATTTTATTATTCATAGCGTTTATCATTTTAGAAACGCTATAAAAAGATAGACGTAAACCAACCATAGCATAAACACATAAAACACTATACTAAAGTGTTACCAATATTCGTTTTTTTGTAGTGAAAAGATGTTTAAGAAAATGTAAAATAGAGAGATATCAATACTCCTCCAAATAAGAGGATGAGGTTTGAAAGTGGAAACTCAAAGCCAAAACTAAGTGATTGATTAGTTAAATTCAATGTCCAAGTTATTAACTCTAAGATTCATGGTGAAAGAGTCTACTTAAGAACTTTGACCACACAAATCACAAAACAACCTGATTCTGTCCTTAATCTACACTTGCATTCAGATTTATCATTCCCTTTAACATTCATTAGCAGAAAACCATAAATCTAGCTATGCATTGTCATCAAACTCATTTGGTGAAGGTAAAAGTTTTACAAGACAAAGGTGGTCTCTTTTTCAAAGGGTTTATCTTTTAAAAACTGATTTCTCTCAGAAAAAATAGATTGAGCTTTAGAAAAATGTTAAAGGTAAGCTCCAACAGATGCATACAACAATAGGATCCCATCTACCCAAACGTACATATATCAGTATTGATCATTCTTAGTCTACACCCGCCAATTGTCTAATTTCTACACTTTAGCTTTTCTAAACCCATTCCTTCTCTTAAGCTAGTCTTTAGCAGGTCTTCTTTCTTTTTGAACTCTTCTAGCAGCTTGAGAATCATATCAAACTATGGTTCTAAATTCTTTTCTTTTTCTTTCCTTAAAACCAATTTTTTTTTTTACTTTGTATTCTCCCAAATCCTTTACCCGATTTTTTTTACTTTTGATCACTCCCTTTTTCCTAAAGACTTTGTACCCTTTTGTTTCCTATTATTATTTTTTTTTCTTTTTTTTTTAAACCAAAAACTCCCAAATCCAAGAAACAAGTGCCCACTAGTCCTACTCCTATCTAGTCCGGATAACATGAACTAGAACAACATAGGATCATATTCTTGTCGGCTCAAATCTAACTGAAACGATCCGACCCGTTTTTTTTTTAAATATTAATTAACTAGTGGTCTCATACACACTAGCCACCTAACTACAAACACACAACAACTGTTAACATAAACGATACCATTAAACCAAAAATTAACCAATAACCAAATATCCTGTATTAATTCCATAATAATTAAACCAATAAACAAATCCAACATAAATCAATGAACCATCAATCCTAGAAACCATTCTAAGGATTCAACCCTAGCAACCTAACAGAAGCCAAACAACAACCAATCGAGCCACTAGAACATCCTCCTCTTCATTGCCTTGATTCCACAATCGCACTTTGCTTTTACCTGCACCACAAACACAAATTGAGATGCATGAGTATTATAAACACTCAGTGAGACAATCCTCCCATCTACTGGGCTATACACACAAGCAACTGAGATTCTAATGTCAAGCAATCAAGAAACAAACACAAAAACCAGGAAAAACAAGTATCAGTTGCTCGTTGGAAGCGTGGTGTCGACCGACACTACCCCACAATGTCGATCGATACTCCTCCATGGTGTCGACCGACACCCACCTGTTTTCGATCAACATTGACTCCACAAACACGATCTTCTCAAAGCCGGAAGTCGAATCTCAACTCCCATCACCTCCAATCCGTCCAAAATGATCAAACGCCATATGAATCCGTAGGAACCCTATAACAACCATAACCAGCAAGAAAAACACCACAACAACACAAAACAAGCAAGACAAAAGGAAATCTCAGGCTTAGATCAGCCATGGTCATCCACTCACTTCTTTTCAGGAAGTTTCTTACCCAAACTGACGAATCCAACACCCAAGCAATCCTCCTAACACGTCTCTAGCCCTGGATCTTCACTCCCACAGAAGGATCTCCAAGGAAAAGCAAAAAGCTCCAAAATCTCCCAAGAACGCTCTCTTTCTCTCTGTTTCTCTCTAAAACGGCGAATGACTCTCCTTTTCCACGATCTAGGTCGACTTCTCATTTAAATACCTTGATTCGGGAAATCCACTTATACCAAACCGACCCAAATCAATCGGTTCAAACCAGAAATTTCTGGTGTCGACCGACACCACCCTTGGTGTCGACAGACACCATGCTTGGTGTAGATCGACACCCATCTCCAAAACCCATATTTTGGTTCGCGGATGTTACAATTCTTCCCCACCAACATAGATTTGATCCCCAATCTCGAACAACCATCATCCAAGGACTCTCTTGCAACCGTCTCCACGGCCCGCACTTCCTCCGACCGATCTACGAAGGTCACCTTTAGGCGATAGACTCACGTTCTAGATATTATTTGCTCTCGACTTTTGGAATTTTCTTTACTCATAGATCTCGACATTGAGTTTCATTGGCTCATCATCATGCCTAAGCCCGCATGCCATAATATATATGGAAGTCCAATATTCGTCTCTCGGGTTGCCACCCTAAAACGTGCCCCCAGATCGTCTAGAGTCGTTTAGGACCAACTGTCCCTAGAGCAAACAATCCTGAACACGTCTGAGCCCTATCCCTAACCAGGTTTCCTTCTTGTGGCTCGCGTAAGACAACACAATGTCCTACCAACCACATATCCCCTCACTGGAATACCTCATGACCACACAAGAATCATCAAAATTCCACAAGGGCCGCCTCAAAGGCCAACAAATTATCCTAAACTGGATCGCCATGAAGGCCGAAAAATGTCTAAACAGATCGCCACCAATGCCAAACAAATTTGCTAAACAAGACCACCACCAAGGCCAAACAAATGTCCTAAACAGGACCGTCACAAAGAACACTTATCCCGAAGGACCGTCACAAAGACCACTTGTCCCAAAGGACCATCACGAAGACCACTCATCCCGTAGGATCGTCACAAAGATCATACATCTCGAAGGACCGTCACGAATACCACTCATCCCGAAGGATTGCCTAAACAGGCCACACCTCTCGAAGGACCGTCACGAAGAAAACACATCCCAAAGGACCGCCTAAAAAGCCCGACACAATGGCCATACAATTGGCTAAACAGCCCGCCACAAAGGCCAAACAATGTCTCAAAAGACCGCCACACACGGGCACACAATGACTCAAAAGTCTGCCACAAAGGTCACACAAGACCCACTAGGCTCTCAATCACTAAAAATAGACAAATTCTAACTCCCATTAGACTTTCCATGTTTAGAACTTTCCATTTCAGGAAACTTCTCTCTTTTAACACCAGCCTCGCGGAAACTCGTATCCGGAACACCACCTCATCTTGGTACTTAGTTGCACAACCAACCACCCATAAATGACCAAGTAACAAGAGAGATGGGCTGAAATACTCCATTCCCACTCTAGCCACGGACTACAGATGGACCAGACAAACTCATGTCGTGGCCTGCGTCTTGAACCACTTCTTGAACCTTACCTTCATCCTCGCCTCTGACTCCCAAGTCTGCTCCTCAACACCATCACAGTCCCATAGGACTATCATCAAAGGAATCTTCCACTTATGAAGTTCCTTGATTCTCCTCTCGAGAACCCTCACCGGCCTGGCCTCCAAAGTCATGTTGGCCTGAAGATCCTCATGAATCTTAGCCAACAACTGATCATCATCGCATAGACACTTTCGCAACATAGACACATGGAAAACCTTGTGGTACGCACGCATAACCTCATGCAACTCCAGCCTATATGATACCGGTCCCACCCACCCCATCACTCTGAATGGACCCGTATACCTCGGACTCAACTTAGTCTTTGTCAATTACCTGTTCGGACTCTGCAACATGGCCATCTTGAGGTACACTCTTTATCCCACCTGAAACTCAAGATCTCTCCTCCTCTTATTAGCATAACTCCTCTGCTGATCATGAGTTTCCTTCATGTTCAGCTTCAGAACTCGGATCTTCTCCGAGGTCTTCTGAACAAAAATTGCCCCGTACACGCTCCTCTCCCCCACCTGATTCCAGCATAACGGTGTACGACATGGCCTCCCATACAACGCCTTATAAGGATCCATCACAATACTCGCCTGGTAGCTGTTGTTGTAAGAAAAATCTATTAAGCTTAGGTGATCTGCCCAATGGCCACCCCAATCCAGCACACACATCCTCAGTAAATCCTCCAACATCTGAATAGTCCTCTCTGACTGCCCATCTATCTGGAGATGGTAGGCTGTACTCATATGCACCTTAGTGCCCATCTCTGCCTGAAATGCCCTCCAAAACACCGAAGTGAACTTGGAATCCCTATCAGACACAATACTTGCTAGCACCTCATGCAATCTGACTATCTCCTTCACATATTTCGTAGCCAAGACCGCTGCTCCATCAATCTTCTTAATGGCCAGAAAATGTGCCAACTTAGTCAACCGGTCCACAATGACCCAAATCGCTTCAAAGTTCCAAGACACTGGTAAACCTACCACGAAGTCCATAGTAATCATGTCCCACTTCCACTATGGAATGGGAAGACTCTTCAGCAATCTGCCTGGAACCTGACGCTCAACCTCCACTAGCTGGCAAACATCGCACCTTGCGACCCAACCAGCTACGTCCTTCTTCATCCTTACCCAGTGGTAGTACCACTTGAGGTCACCGTACATCTTAGTCGCTCCTGGATGAATAGAGAACATGCTCGCATGAGCCTCTCTCAGGATCTCCTACCTCAACTCCTTATCCTTGGGCACACATATCTGACCGTGCACAAGTATGGTACCATTGGAAGAGACCTGATACTCTGAATCAGCAACTGTAGGGGCATTCACCAGCCCCACATCCTTCTTATGAGCTAACCGCACCATGCACAAAATATCTGCTCTATCAGCCGCGTCCAAACTTAACGGCTCTTAAGAAATAGCACACAACCTTAATGCACTAATCTCTCATACCAAAGTCTCCATATCCTGCTCCTAAGTCGAAGCCGCCTGCTTCCTACTCAGAGCATCTGCAACCAAGTTAGCCTTACCGGGGTGGTAGGCTATCTCCATATCAGAATCCGCCACCAGCTTCATCCACCGCCTCTGCCTCAAATTCAGCTCATGCTGAGTGAATATATATTTCAGGCTCTTATGATATGTAAAAACCTGTGCTTTCGCACCATAAAGACAAGATCTCCAAATTTTCAGGGCAAAGACTACAACAGCCATCTCCAAATCATGAGTAGAGTAATTTTCCTCATACTTCCGCAACTGTCGTGAAGCGTAGGCAATCACCTTCCCATGCTGCATCAACACACACTCCAAACCAACTCTGGATGCATCTGTATAAACCACATAGGGCTTTCCCTGACCTGGCAATTCCAACACTGGCGTAGTAGTAAACATCTTCGTCAGGCTTGCGAAATCCTCCTCAATCCCTTGACCAAACAAAAGGAACTTCTCCTGTCAGCTTAGTCAACGGTTGTGCCTTGCTTGCAAAGCCATGCACAAATCTCCTATAATAACCTGCCAACCCAAGAAAACTCCTGATCTCTGTGGCATTCTGCGGTCTAGGCCAATCTCTGATAGCCTGAATCTTCGTCAAATCTACAGAAACTCCCTCTACAGACACAATGTGACCCATAAATCCCATCTCTCGCTGCCAGAAACTACACTTGCTCAACTTAGCAAACAACTTCTGCTCCCGCAGCTTCTTTAGAACTGCTCTCAAATGCACAACATGCTCCTCATGGAACTTTCTTTTGGGTTAACAATCTCTATTTCGCACTCTATTTTGTTTAACCCAATCTCTTGCCATACCTTTGAACCCAACCTTTTCTTTCAAGCCTTGTGTTGATTTGTTGAGTGAGGCCTCTTTGTTGATAATGTTATAGGTTGTGAAATCTTGAGAATATTGAGAATGACAAAGAACTGGCTCTTGTTTTAGCTAGGTTTGGAATCTTTAGAACTAGCTAATAGGACTGATTTTGAAAGAAATAGGTGGTTAGAGTTTTGATTTGGGTAAAGGTTTGGAAACAAGAGAGATTAAGGGGGAGAAAAGAAAGAATTACTTGGTCAAAAGAAAAGAAAAGATCTATCTCTAAGGTTAAGTTTGGTTAAAAGCTCTAAGTCTCTTAAGAAGAAAAAAAGAAAGAAAAGTCTAGCTGATGTCTCCTAGAAAAGTTTTAAACAAAAAAAAGTCTAGCTGATGTCTCCTAAACAAAAAAAAAAAAAAAAAAAAAAAAAAAAAAAATGCTAAAACATAGTTTAATAAGAATGGGAGTTCATCAAAGAAGTTTCAAAGAAGTAAAAAAAAAAAGGGAGCTTATGTTTAAAGTGAAGCCTTAGAGATAAGTAAAGAAGAGAAGGGGTTTAAGTTGAATCAAGTTGAGTTTTTGGGTTAGCAAGAAAGAAAAGAAGGATGAGAAAAAGAGTAGAAATGCTTCTAGGTGGGTAGAACATCAAGAGCTAAGCTTTGTATGCCCAAATTGTTCTCAGTCTTAGATTGGTTTCACAACTGTCTAGCATTTTTCTTTGTTTGAGAGTAAACCACCCAAAAACATCATTTTCCACCTTTTTATAAAAAGTCTTTCCCTTAAACTAATTGAGCTTGATTTATTTTCCATTTGCAAGATCACACCAAACACTTTAATGAATGTGAAAGAGATGTTCAATAGGATTGCAAGTCTTTACCATTAGATAGAAGGTGAACTAGAGTGGTGCATTGTGATAAGCATAGAAAAATATTTGTAAGGACTTTGATTGATCTTAGCACCATTGAATTACATTTAAGAACTATGGTTTGAATCCTTTGTTGATACTTTTTGGTTCTGAATCTTTTTTCAAACCTCTCTCTCTCTCACTTTTTGTTTGGTTCTTGCTTGAGGACTAGCAAGAGATAAGTTTGGGGGAGTTGATATCTTGTGTTTTTGTTGGGTTTTAAGCCTTGTTTTTTTTTTTGAATGAATGTAAAATTTTATTCATCAAAAAAACATGTTCTTAACAACAAGTGTAACATGTTTGATTCTAGTTATGTGAAAATCATGACGACAGCTTTACATTCTAGTGGAAAACCAGATTGTGAGGATGTCTTCGTAACGGCGATTACCGGAGTTCAAAAGGATGAGCAGCTTATTCTGAATGGTCTTGTCAATCCAATGACCAAGTTGAGTTGTAGAGGTCGGGAATTCACCATGCCTGTGGTTGTTGCGCTCTCGCCATAGTGTATATAGCGTTGTCTGAAACGTGTATCGCAGGAACAATAGAGTATGCTTACCAAGTGTAGTATCAGTAATGAGCGTCTGAATTGTGTCCCAGTCTGATGTAGAGTATGCACTAAGGAAACCAGTTGTGAGTTTGCTCCAAATCTGATGTGAGAAGGGACAATGGAAGAAAAGATGATTCCTTGTTTCTAGTGAGGATTTGCAGAAAGAGCATAAAGAGTCAGCATTCCTGTTCCACTTCAACATACGGTCCCCTGTCGAGAGTCTGTTAAGCATACCAAGCCAAGTTATAAAAACAAATTTTGGGGTTTCCTGGGAAAACCATACACCTGGTGCCCAAGTATGTTTTGATTTCTCTGTACGCATCTGTTGCCAAGTTTCTCGGGTCGAGAACCGAGGTTTGAAACCTGTCTTCCCCTTCCAGAGATACAAATCCTCTGTATCTGGTTTCCTCTTCGCTCTAACAATTGTAATTTCTGCTTCAATGTGGTTTAAGGCTTCACCCCTACGTCGCTGTGCTCTATGGTTTGACATTACAGTTGCCACAGTCGTATGCTTAGGGATTCCCAAATCTATACAACTCCTGTCACCTAACAGATCATGTAACATGCCCAATGAAGTCCATTGATCATACCAGAAGGAGGTTGACTCACCGTTTTGTATGTCCTTACAGTGAAAGTCCTTTGCCAGTACTCTGAGTTTGAGCAACTTACGCCACATCCAGGATCCCTGAGAAGGTGTTTCTCCGATGTCCCAGAAGGAGCTTTGACGAATGAGGTAGGTGTGAATCCACTTACCCCACAAAGAATCTTTAGATAGTAACCTCCAAATGAGCTTATGTCCACAAACGATGTTTGTCTCTTTTAATGACCGTAGGCCTAACCCACCCTCACACTGCGATGAGCAAATATCTTGCCAAGCAACCATTGCCTTATGAGTTTTAAGGTCCGGACCACTCCATAGGAAAGCAGAGCAAAGCTTTTCGATCTCCTTCATGCATTTTCAAGGTACACGAAACGCAGAAGACCAAAAATTAGTAATACTCATAAGAACCAACTTGATAAGCTGTAGTCGTCCCCCATAGGACAAGAATCTACCTGTCCAAGTACCGATTCGATGTCGAATTTTTGCGAGCAGCGGTGCATAGTCATGGCTGGTCATAGACTTGGTTAGAAGTGGAAGACCAAGGTAACGGACTGGTAGTGTGCCAACTTCAAACGGGAAAGTTGATCTGATCACCTCTTGAGTAGATTGAGATATCCCAGCCATATAGAGGGTTGACTTCTCGAGACTAATCTTCAGACCCGAGATTGTGGCAAACTCATCAAATATTTGGATCACACCTTCTACTGATCGTGTTGTGCCCTCTGCGAAAACCATAAGATCATCTGCAAAGCAGAGATGCGTGAGGAATAGGTTATGACATCTAGGGTGATAGCCAAACCTACTCTCTACAGTTGCTTTATTTATCAAATGTGATAGAACATTCATACAGATGACAAACAAATACGAAGAGAGAGAGCAGCCCTGTTGCAGTCCGTGGGCACTACCAAAGAAACCTGCTAGCTCGCCGTTGACATGCACCGAGAAGGTAGCTGTGGAAATGCATAACCGAATCCAATGAATGAATTGTTCAGGGAAGCGTAAAGCGTGTAGTGTGTTAAGCAGAAAAATCCACTGAACAGAGTCAAAGGCTTTAGATATATCTATCTTCATAGCACAACGAGGGGAGATGTCTTCTTTATGGTAATCTTTTACCAGTTCTGATGCTTGGAGAACATTCTCCATGAGTAGCATGTCCTTCACAAAAGCTGATTGGTTAGGAGAGATAATCTCAGGGAGTATGCCTTTGAGGCAATTAGCAAGGATTTTCAAAATCACTTTGTAGATGACATTACAACATGATATCGGCCTGTACTCTTTCATGACTCTAGTAGCATCAGTTTTAAGAATCAAAGCAAGAATAGTGGTATTTGCACCCTTTGGCAAAAAACCTTTTTGAAAAAAAGAGTGTACGACCACCGTGAAGTTATTATCAATAACAGACCATGCGTTCTTATAAAACTCACTTGTGTATCCATCCGGGCCCGGACTTTTGTTTGCAGGCATGGAGAACAGCACACTCCTAATCTCATCTGCAGAAACTTCTCTGATCAACATGGCTGTGTGAGTGTCACTACAGCGAAATGGCAATAAAGATTCAAGAGAGTCCACCGTAGTTCCTGCATAATCACTTGGTTACTGTCCAAGAAAATCAGAGAAAAACCTAACTGCCTCTTGTTTAATGGTCGCCTGAGTGGTTGCAACAGAACCGTCTGCACAGTGAACCTCACGAATAGAGTTTTGACTTTCACGTATTTTTACCGCATTGTGAAAAACACGGTTATTCTGATCCCCCACATGGAGACAGTGCAATTTTGATCGCTGTTTCAAGAACTCCTCTTCAAGTCCAGCGACACACTGCCATCTCTCAAATGCCACGGCCTCCTCTTACACAGCAGCAACAGTTGGATTTGCCAAAGTCTCAGCTCGCTTGGTGCACAACTCAACATGAGCGTCACGAGTTTGTTTGACCAGGTCTCCTAGTCGATCCTTTGTCTAGGCACGAATACCCTGTTTCAGGCGCTTAAGTTTCTTCATAAATCTGAACATTGCAGAAGTAGAAAGAAATAGAGCCTCTGTTTCATCCCAGTACGATCGTACAAGAGGCACAAAATCGGCCAGATTAGCAACTGAGTTCACAAACTTACACGGCTTTTTCAGAGCAGGCGTACCCACGTCTAACTGTACCCGACTGCGAAGGTGATCAGAGCATCCTCCAGCCTCAAAGGCACAGTAAGCATGCGGGAATCGATGCAACCAGACATCATTAATAAGAACACGATCCAGTTTTTTGCAGATGAGACCATTTTCACGCTTGTTACACCAGGTGAACAACGGACCATGATATCCTATATCCGTCAAGTTGCAGTGACTTACAACACCTTGAAATTTCACACATACCCGCAGGCAAAACAGGAGAAAGAGAATAATCATAGTGTTCCTCTCCATCCAGTATTTCGTTAAAATCACCCATTAGTAACCACGGCTTGTTCCGGAATAGTGGAGAATCATGATGGTTTCGCATATCGTCCCATAATTCCCTTCTCTCTTCCATCGTATTCTTTGCGTAGATGAACGAACAGAAAAACTCCTCTGCTTCACCATGAAGCAAAACAGAGCAAGTGACAATTTGATCACTCTTAAAAACCGGAGTCAACCTCACATTTGGTCTCCAGATAACCGAAATTCGACCTAGACGATGATATTCATAATTTGCCAAAAACGACCAACTGGGAAAGACCGAGGATACAATTGCATCTGCTTTTGTTTCTTTAACTCGCGTCTCCAAAGGCAGCCAAATTGCATCTCAGAATTTCTTGTCCAGTCACGAACCACATAATGTTTAATTGTTTTGTTGAAGCTGTGTACATTCCATGAGAAACACATCATTTAAACATTGCGGTGAGGAAGCTTCTTCGAAACAACTGAGGCAGTAGCCTTGGTTGCAAGCGCTGAATTTTCCACATTACCCTGCTGTTTCCGTTGAGATAGACGTGCCGATGGAGGTCTACCCCGCCTTCCAGCATCATTTAGCTCAATTTGATCGGTATTACGAGCTAGCTCTGTCTGCATAGCAACTGCATCAGCAGAGGACTTCACAGGAGCCTGACCCGCAATATCTGTTGTCTCAGTAATTTCCCCATCTTCTTCCTCATCCGGACTGAGGACGGCAAACTTTGATGTCGATACTATAGGGATACTTGAGTTAGAGCCAGATAGATTATGAAGACTACGACTAGTTTTTGATGGTGAGACAGAGGACCACTCCCCCAAATTCTCCGTCAAGTCCACAACCTTGTGACCCTCCTCCGCAGACATATCATCAACTGACTCCTTGTCCTGCGGTGGAAACGTAATTGAAGTCTCAGATGTGGAAGTTTGGACAACACCACTCGCTACTGTGCTTACTGGTTCTTTGACTGCCTGTTGAAGAGTTTCGGACGTTCCCACTGTCGTGGTTGCGACACACCTAACTGCCAGATGTCCCCATTTCTCACAAACAATGCATCTTGGTGGCAGCCAAGGATAGTGAAAATCAACACAAAACTCAGACCCGTTTTTAGAATAACAGATACTTGTAGGTGGTACTTTCGATAGATCCACATTAACAAACACCTTTGCAACATCAAAATTTGAACAAGCCAAAGTATCAGGATGCAACCGTACTGGCGCTCCCACCGCACTAGTAATGAAACTAAGCCCTTCCAGGAGTACAAATGCAACGGAATCTTCTTCAAATGAACCCAAAGTGGGATCGATTTTTCCTCTGGTTGAGTCTTTTCAGTGACCAGAGACCACTATTGGCACTTCTGCTATATTCCACATACCACGCTTTAGGATCCTAGCCCAGATGATTGGATCAGGGACCTTAAACCGCAGAGTAGTGGCATTCACTTCATAAACATCAATCCCATGGAACTTTGGACCCTGTTTCCAGATCTTGTTTAATATGACATGGACTTTTCTGATGTGGGGAGAAGTGTCTAGGAATTTACCGACTAGGAAATCCTCCCAAAGCGGCATAGCATTGTTGAGGACTTCATCCGGAATCTCCACGGAGCACTTTCCCTCTGAAGTTTTTAGATCGACATCAAAATTTTGCAGAACTTGTTTGTTTTTAACAATTGAAACCCAAGACTCCTTCACTTTAGGACTAGAGACATCCGAAGCTCCCTCAGATCACTCCAACATCCCCCTTCGAGCAGCCTAACGGCGCCGGCAGGCAAAACTTGTCAAACACGAAACCAAAAACCCTAATCGCCAATTTTTTCGCCTCCTTAGCCAAACGCACCGTTTGCCTATTTTAAGCCTTGTTTTTGCATAGTTTTGTTGCATAATTTTGTTATTCTTGGTTGTTTTAGGAGCATATGCATCTATTGTGTTATCTCTCAGGTTCTTGGAGTAATCCTATCACATTTGGAGCATTTGGACTTGTTTTGGTGCAAAGAGCAAAGAAGAGTGAAGTGGAGAAATGGCACAAGATCAAGGAGCATCACCGGCCTAGCCCATCGGTCAAAGCCTCCCCGGTTGACCCCATCGGCCACCTCCCATCGGCCAAACCCTGCCTGATGCCACTCCTCGACGTCAAGATCAGGAGCCACACGCGGCCACCTCCCGCGCCCAAACCTTGCCCGCTTGAAGCCATCGGCCACCTCCTACGGCCAAGCCTTGCCCGCGTGAAGCCATCGGCCACCCTCAATCGGTCCAAGTCTGGCTGATTGAACCCACTTAGGCGACGATCAGGAGCCACACGCGAGCAATCCAATCGGCCAAGTGGTGGCCGATGGAGCCACGCGACCTCACCAATCAGTCAAGTCATCCCCGTAGCCGCCTAAGTCCACATTTGTTTTAGTTTTGATCCGGGTTTGACCCAGCTTTTTTTGGGTTGACCCGGGTTCCCTTCTATTTTCCTATAAATACTCTAACCCTATTAAGGGGAGATTGGTCTTTTTTTATCTCTTGTTTAGCAGCCACTTAGGGTTCTTAAGCTTATCTACTCTTGGTTTGTTGAATGATTGAGTACTTCTAAGTTTTTAATAGCAATTTCTTCTTCAAATCTCTTAATCTATAATCTCTTATTATGATTTCACAAAGATCAAACTCTTTCCTTTGTGTGATCGTGATGATGAGTGAGTAGATCAATAGAACTTTGGGCTAGGTAGATTAGGGAGATAGATGATTGATCTTTGATGTCTAAGGCTTTATTTATGTGTTTCTTATCTTGTTTAGTGTTAATAATGCTAGATAGCCTTGATCAAGCTTGAATCTAGATATTAGGATTTCCATGCTCAGAAGGTGTTTGATGAAATTCCTGAACCAAACTATTCAAGAGCTTTGCATTCCTAGCCAATGGAAATTGATGATTAGGGTGTTTAGTGGTATTTAGACTTGTTTATAATGCATGCATACATTGTGATTGCCTTTGGAAATTGTTGATTATCACTTGATTAGCATAGGATCTCTATCATGGAAATGGATTGATTTGCTAAGTGTTCTTAGCCATAAGATTGTTCTTAATTGTTGCTTAGACATCTAAGATTGGTTAGCTATCTCCCAAGTCAATTACCTTGCCCAAGGTTCACTTGTTTAATCTTGAATTAAAGTATGTTTCTAGTTGTGTACTGTTTCTTTGAGTTTGCATTGCTTTGAGTTGTCTAGTTTTCTTTCTTTGAATCAGTTTGTTAGTTAAGATTGTTAAAAAAGAACATGTTCCTGTTAAGTTTAGATTAAGCATCTTGTGCATTCTTAGTGAGTTGATTAATGCAGATTGTGGATTGATAATTTAATTGAAAGTAAAAGTACTACATCAGGGCTGATAAGCAAATCCGCTGGCCACGACTCTCCTGGGATCTGAATATCAACTCCTCTCGCCCATCCAATGACTCTCAGAAACTTGTCTCCCGCAAATCTGACAACTCTCGCTCGCTCTCCGGGATCTTCTTTGATATTAGCGCTCTCTGCGCACTCCAGGGTAATGAAGCTATGAGTTGCTCTAAATCAAACATAACATGGGACCTAAACCCGCCCACCAACAAGGTCCCTACACAAACCTTATGTGTTGAGAACCTAACCCTTTATCACAGGCAAGACATAAAGTCTGAACCTACTAAAAATTCACAAAGTCTGGGTACCAAAAATTATACATGTGATCGCCTCGGCACTGGTTCCACCAGTCTCAACCGTTGTGTACACCCGTGGCACCTGCTCAATCTGTGCCACCTGCTGCACTTCGGGCTGCACTCCAAGCTGCATTGCCGTTATCGCCATCTATTGTAACTTGGGACACTTGGTCTTGATATGCCTAGGCTCCCTACAATGATAGCAAACCCGTGCCACTGTTTGAGTTGTCGGTGTGGCACTCCTCTGGGGACAGCTAGCCTCCCTTTGATCCATGCTGGAAAATACTTGCGGTTGAACTCCTCCACAAAGTCAGCCCAAGTCATCTCCCTCTGCACCCTCCTGGCAGCCACTAATCTCCACCACAAGTGGGTATCACCAATCAGGTTGTAGACCCTTATGTCCATCAAACAATCCTGAGGACATCTGAGAGATTGGAAGTTATGTTCCACTCTCGCCCTCCACACATCTGCATTGGTAGGATCCGAATCTCCCGAAAACCGCTCAGTACCGATATTGCCCATATTTCTCAGCATATTGATATAACGAGAATGAGCTCCTACATCCGCAGCCACTGGCTGCTGCACCTCCGCCGCCACTGGCGACACCACCAGAGCCTGCGCCGGTACCACTACCAGCAACCGCTCCAGAACCCGTGCCAACAAGTCCACAAGATCAACATCTCCCACACGGGCTCCACCTGCTGGGAATCTCACACCCAGAAACCTAGCATCACTGGCCAACCCGGCACCGACACCGCCCACACTGACTCTCTCATCACCTACGGTCCTATCGGTACCCCCACTGGCCACACTCATGGACCCCTCATAGAGGCCCTGCGACTCGCCGACGCCCTCAGCTGTCACGCTCTAGTCCATGGTATCATTAACCACTGAGCCTCTTCCCCTACCATGACCACGTCCGCATCCACAACCACGTCCGTGTCCACAACCAGCAACAGCACCACCTCTAACCATATGTAGTACCATTAACGGAAGGCTAAGCAAACAATCCAACAAAACACAAAACAAAAACTCACCGTGGAATCACACTCTAGGCTCGAAGACGATGTTCTACGACTACATGCCACACACAATTGACTAACTCACATAATCAATCACAGCATGCAAATCCACAACATCAACAGCAGAAACCTAGTGAACCTAAACCTAGAACCGTAAGAGCTCTGATACCAAACTGAAATGACTGACCCGTTTTAAAAAAAATATATATATTAATTAACTAGTGTTCCCATACCCACTAGCCACCTAACCACAAACACACAACAGCGGACAACATAAACGATACTATTAAACCAAGAATTAATCAATAACCAAATATCCAGTATTAATTCCATAACAATTAAACCAATAAACAAATCCAACATAAATCAAAATGCCGAGTATTAGTTCATAACAAACATCGGTGACATATCGCATATTCTTTTTTAAAATCTCTCTAACATATAGCTCAGATGTATTCCACAAGTTCCTTCACATAAACCAAAATCGTCGAACACCATACTAGTAAAGTCTTCAAACATGCTTTCATTATCAACATTTATAATCCTGCAACATTTCCTATTATCAACATCAAAAAGTCATTGCTTTTTGTTAATCCTCCAGCTACCCCATACCAAAACGATATCTTGCATTTATGTCTCCAACCGGATGATAGTTGTAACGTCCCGACCGCCACCTTTTCGTGGGCCCATGTCCAATCACAGTCAATGGGTCCACCTTCCTTAATGGGTCTCACGTCCTCTCACTACGTCCGTGAGCCCATACATATACGACGGTCAGTTTGCTTCGTCCGGGAAGCTTTAAAGACTTGCTCACCGTCCCTACAAATCACCACATGATCTTTTCTTTTGTTTTTTCCTCACTCGCACAGTTCCGACAATCACTTCCTAGAAGGTCACCCATCCTTAGACTACTCCAGCTGTAGCATGCTTAACTCTCGAGTTCTCTCAAGACCCTTGACCGAAAAAGTAAGTGCACTTTGGTGACATAGGTGGCCAAATTAATTCTTTTAAACATCTCTGCAAACCAGGGTGTCACAATTCACCCCCACTAACAGATTGCAACGTCTTCGTTGCGTATCAAAACATTCACCCCCGACGGTGTGAGCCCACTTGACTCCACACTCGTCTAGTTTTGGCTATGATACCACTTGTAATGTCCTGACCACCACTTTTTAGTGGGCCCATGTCTAATCCCAGTCAATGTGTCCACTTTCTTTAATGGGTCTAACGTCCTCTCACTAATCTCGTGAGCCCATCCATATACGATGGTCAGTTTTCTACGTCTAGGAGGCTTTAAAGACTTGTTTACTGTCCCTACAAATCAGCAAATGATATTTTCCTGTGTTTTGTCCTAACTCTCACTTTAAAATAATATAATAATTTATTTAATACATAAAAATATAAATGTAGATATAACCTTTATATTTATATATATATATGTATATATATTATTTTATGTTAGTTTAATTTGTTATATTATATATATTAAAAAATTATTGAAATTAAAAATGTAGATATAATGTTTTTTATAAAAATATTATATATATTAATTATTTTGTAATTAATGTGTTACATGTGTATATTTAAAATTATTAAATTACAAATATATATATATATAATATTTATTAAATGTGCAAAAATATATTAAAGTATTATATAGCAATGAGTGATTATTAATTTTTCTAATGAAACACATTTAGATTATAAATATTTAGTTAATATAATATATTAAATATAAATATAAAATCTAATCTCTCACTCCTCTACCAATCAATTAATCAAAGCATACATTTTATGCAACTTACTACTTATTATGACACCCCGTTTTGCGGAAAGATTTAAAAGAATTGATTTGGCCATCTAAGTCACCAAAGTGCAATTATCTTTTCGGTCAAAGATCTTAAGAGAACTCCACAGTTAAGGGGCTTTTGCTGGAGTAGTCTCAGGATGGCTGACCTTCCGGGAAGTAACTGTCGGAACTGTGCGAGTGAGGATAAAACGCAGGGAAAGATCATGTGGTGATTTGTAGGGAAGGTAACAAGTCTTTAAAACCTCCCGGACGTAGTAAACCGACCGTCAAATATTGATGGACTCATGGACCTAGTGAGAAAACGTGAGGTCCAATAAAGAAGATGAATCTATGGACTAGGATTGTACATAGGACCCACTAAAAAATGGATGACGGTCCGGAAATTCCAGTATATATAGATTTCGATGAATTTAATAAAATCATAGAAAATGAATAAGTGAAATAATTTAAATGACTAATAGAGAATTTTCTATAATTTTGTAAAGTTTCTCAAATCATCTCTATGACTTTATTTTTCTACAATTATATAATCAAATGTACTGATATCTGCTTTAAAAATATAAATCTATAATTTCACATTTCACAGAACACTGAGTTGTTCTAATGGAATTGTCATAAGCGTGCGAGGAGTGTGTATTAAAATGGTCAATATCGAAACTTTAGCGACATTTAGAACTAACATATATATAGTTCAAAATTCTTTCTAATCATTACCTATTTGTTTTAAGTTGGATCATATTTAATAAAATGACGAGAAGAGTGTTTATAGAATTATCAACTAACCTGAATTTGGAGACCTGATTCATGAGTTGAGTCAAATTAGCCGTATGACCTATAGAGGACAAATGGTTGTCTCATGCAGTCTGCTCAACTTCTGATCTGTCATCATCTTGGTTGGAAAATCATGTTTCATGTTTGTAAACGTATATGGCATCTCTTACGGATGAATCTCGAGGCCGAGGAGTCGAATTGCGGTGCTAATCAAATTAAGTTCTCGTACTTTTCCACTATAGCAGAAATTATTTTATTTTCTAGTATTTCTTTTTCATTATGGATTTGTCGTGTTGATTTCAACAAACGAAGGAGATGGATTTGTGCTGAATTCAACAAACGAAAGAATGTTGATCAATTAAATAACTCATATAATAATTAAACAAGAAAATAGAAAGCGATCATGTAATTTCTTATTATTATTCATTTGTAATAGAACATAATCATTAGACATTTATAATAAAAATATATATACTGATACAAAATAAGACAAAACAACCTGCTCACAGAAACTTATGTATATTCAAATCTGCAATAGCAATTAATAAAGGGAGAAAGGCTCCACAATTTGAAAATTAGTGTATTATATTTATTTCGTTATTTTCGTTTTGTTTTTTTTTAATTTGGTTTGAAGCATTACGATGAATATATCATTTGAACGACATAATAAAATCATTTGCACCGCGTTGAAATTCTAAACCAGTTGGGTATTGTTGGCTGGCATGTTTGATTATGTATCTTTTACTTTGCTTAGTTGACCGTACAATCAAATAATACATAATATATGTGATGCAACGTCATGGCTATAATTTTTTTTCTTGTTGCAATATTCATTTCTGTCTATATATGTTTGTATGAGACAAAAACAAAATCCATCTAGAGTGAAACATTCTTCTAATATATTTGTAGTTACGTTCCATCCTCCACAAGGAACTTCATGGGTTTACACACTAGTGAATCTCCGGACCGAATCACACAAGGTACGTACGTTGTGCACATTGATATTACACTGATGAATGTTTTGATTTATACAAGTTTGAGTTTTTGTTGGTTTTATTTCATGAAGAAGAAGAAGAAGCCAATATTGGAGTTGAGAATCAACCAAGAGCAACGACTTCAATACCTCAAGTTATCAAGACACGAAACTGGTGGATTTGTTTATTTGTCTGCTCGGGTTTGGTTGTAACAGGACGTGTTTTAGCCACACTTCTTCTTAACTTCTACTTCATCCAAACAGGACGAGATGTTTGTGATGACCCTAAACAATTTAAAGGCACATGGCTTCAGTCTTTTATCCAGAACGCTGCGTTTCCATTTACAGCGTTGCTTCTTCTCTTATGGCGTTCTTTGTTCTCCACCCATAGAGAAACTCAATCTTCTTCGTCTTTTGTCAAACTCTTTCTTCTTTACATCTCTCTCGGTGTCCTCTTTGCTGCTTATAGCCAACTCTATGCGATAGGGAGAACTCATTGTGTGTTCTTCTTTTGGATCTTTACAACACAATTGATCTTCACTTCCATATTTACAGCAATCATCAACAAACACAAATTCAACCGTTGGATCATATTATCCATCGTCCTTTCTGGAATTGCCACAGGCATTACATCTTCGGATGATGCTTATTATCCCTGCGAAGGTGAAGGTGGGAAAATGAGCTACGGTGCTTGGTGTGGCTTATTTGGCACGGTAGCCTTCTCTTTATCTCTCTGTATCATGCAATTAGGGTTCCAAAAGGTTATACCGAACACAGAGAGTAGAGTTTCCGCGGTGATGTTGATGCAAACTAACGCTTCTATGATTGCAACGTTGATATGTTTGGTTGGATTGTTCATAAGCGGTGAATTCAAAGATATCAAGGAAGATTTCGAGACGTTTAGAAAGGGGAGGCCGCTTTACGTTTTGAGTCTTATCGGTTTATCACTTGCGTGGCAAGTAATGTCTTTAGGGCTAGTGGGTCTTGTGTGTTTAGCGTCTTCTCTTTTCTCTAATGTCGTCAGCTTCTCTGCGTCACCTTTAGCTAACATTTTCGTTGTCTTGGCGTTTTCGTTTATGGATGATGATGTTGACTGGTTTAAGGGAGGAGCTCTGTTAGCTGGGATCCTTGGGTTTGCATCTTATATTTATTCCTTTTACAAGGCTACTAAGAAAAGAGAAATAGCAAGCCAAAGTGAAACAGAGAGAGTGTGTGATTGATGATATGTATATTTGTGATGCTATATATTTCATGTAATTAAGAGTGTTTCGGTTTGTCCATTTCACTGATGTTATTATGTAGGATTGAAGGGTTTGGTACCTTCTTGCATTTGTGTTCAATGTTTATGTTATAATTGGCTTCGATTTGATTTGTTTTTTTTTCATTCAGTTTTCGATTTTGTTCTTGAACATTTTCGAATTGTTCTTTTTGTCCACCCCTATTTTGAAAGGATCTAAATTATAGTGAATTTGTTTGAAATTAACAATCTTTTCATACAAAAATTCTACCAATAATCTCCACAAGAACAGCTACCATCTCTAAAATGATGAAACCTCTTGTTATCTCTTACAATGATCTCTCTATCTTCAATACTCGATAATATCTTTATGAAGTTATGGCAATCTCCGCATATCCTCAGATTCTTCATCACCCTTATAGTAGTGCCTGGAGACGTGTTTATAAGACCGAAAGCGATAGCTAAACGTTCACTGTGATGCATCAATGCTTTCTCTTTAGCTTCTTGGTCGATATCATGAAGCACATACTTCGTGTCTGGTACATAGCCTGCATCTCTCACTTCTTTCTCTAAAGACTTCAGCTTTACGTAGGCCTTGCTTCTATCTGCAATAGCTTTCTTCTCACCTGAAATCTCTGGCTTATCTCCTCTAACCTTTGTCGACTGACCAGAAGGTGAGATATGTTGTAAAGTAGTATCTTTACTAACTACCGAACCTGGATTGGTGTTTTTGTCGTTTCCCCTGCGGTAAGAAAGTTCTCTAGCTGTTAATCTGCCACCATTCGAACCATCTAAGTTTCTTTCAGCGGTCTTAACAAACATTTTGTGAGCAGTTTCCTTGACTTTGGTCTCAACTCCATCAGCGCTTACCTTTTTCTCGGGTTCAACAAAACTTTGAACTTGACCCTCACCCGCAATTGCCTTTGCTCTTGAGGTGATTCGTTGAAAAGATGAAGTTTCTCTCTCAAATGGGATTGCTTTAGGGACAGGGAAGGAGCAAAAACTCATGGAGAAAGCAGCCTCCAAAGCCATCCCTTTGTGGTCAGTTCGAGAAACAGATAAGCTTTTTTTGGAGGGTAACTCACTATGTGGAGAGAGAAATAGAGAGACCAATCTCTTACACACAAACAACTTCACAAACTGCCAATAAAACCTCTGTTTACCTATTAGCACTGGTCCACAAAAAAAGTCTCCTTCATAACCACTATCTCATAAATCACTTGTTAGCTGAGTATCAACAAATCTGAAAAGATAAAAAATTTCTGATCAAGAACAAGAACCACAAATGCTAATTGAAACGGAATGATTAAGAATGCAAAGATTTTGGTTGTACCAATGACACAAATCCTTTAGCTTTCCAGTTTCAATACTGTTTGCTTTTCAATTTGAAGCTGGAAAACTTCAGAGAATTCCTTTAGTAACGACTCATGAGCTACATCTAACAACTCCAAATCGTCAAGCTTAGTATAACACATGTCCCCATTTACGTGTTCTCCAAGCTCAATCAAACCCTTTACACTTCCAACCCCACGGTTTCTTATCCCACATGGAACTATCGAGTTAAAGGGTGTTAAATCTGTTGTGACATTAAGAGCTAGACCATGATATGTCATCCATTTCGACACACGGATACCTATCGCCGCCACTTTCTTATTGCCTATATAGAGAAAAAGATCAAACACATTACTACACCGCCAATATCAGATCAAATCAGAGCTAGAAGTAAAACAAAAGTGGACATACCAACCCAAACTCCAGTAAAACCGTCAAGACGAGACGCTTTAATGGAGAAAGCAGAGGAAAGAACACGAATGGCTACTTCCTCAAGCTTCCTTAGGTACCAATGAAGATCCATCTTGTGATTCCGGAGATTGATTATAGGATACATAACTAACTACATTTTCAAATTCACACTAACAACTATTAACAACAACACAACATAATTGATGAAATTGTAAGAAAAACAAATGAGATTTGAATGTGTTTTTACCTGACCAGGACCATGGTAAGTGACTTCACCACCACGTTCAGTTCGATAGATATCAAAAGGTGCATCCTTTACATCAAAATTGAGATAATCCTCTGAACTTCCAGTTCCCATTGTGTAAACTGGAGGGTGCTGTAATAAAATCACTGTATCTGGGCACTCTTGGTTTCTATCAATCAGAGCTTTTTTCTCATTGACAATGCTTTTTTGCCATGACCAAGCTTTCTTGTATGGAACCAATTGATCGTAGAGATCAAAACACTCGCACCTGCCAAAAAAAAACAGAGTATGTTATATGCATTGATGGAGGAATGCAGATAACGTGTTCGATAAAATTCCTGAGAGACTTAAGATTTGAAAATTTAGGATTATTACTTTCTTGGGTTTTTGTGATTCTCCGAGTTTATCATCTGGACAGATGCTAATACTCTGTTTCTGTTGAGGTTACTATGATGGTGATGATATAGCTTCGGGTTCAAAACAGAGCTTGTTGCAATGGAAAAATTCATGTCTTTCGAGATAAAAATTACCAAAATTTTAAGGCTTAGGAGTTTCGAAGAAGAAGAAGATTCAGTGTTGTTCTTAGAGATAGAAATGGCGGAGACACCGATGAGATGGTGAAGGGTAGTTTCGAAATATTAGAACATTGTTAGGGCTATTTTGGTCTTTTTAAAATAAGGTTTTGCCCTAGTTAGTGTGTTAGTATAAATAGGCATAGAACCCCAAAAGGTTGAGAATTGTATTCAGAATACACACAAAATCTTCAAGTTTCGCTTTGTTTTTGTCCAAATTATGTTTTGAAATGAAAAGAAATTATCGTTTATCTTCATAAATATGATTTTTCTTTTCTTTTTGTTAAGACAAACGATAATCTCCTTATCATTTCAAACTATGATTTTTCTTTTTTTGAATGATTTCAATTTGTGTTGATGTTTTTCGGTGAGAGAACGAAAAGAAAAATATTAAATTGTGGCGATGATGAAGAAAAAATGACCTTTTATCACATGATTGAGATTATTTTTTAATCTCGTGATTACCTTTCAAGCACTTCTGAGCCATGTTTTTTTCAATTCTATTGATGGATTTTTTATTTTTAGTGAAGAATAAAAAAAAGAGTTTTAGAAGAATATTAAAGACTGATTTTGAATTATCAATAAAAATATATATATGCGCTGAAATGACTGATTTTTTATTCATCTGTAATGGATTTGTTAATTCCCGCAAGATTAATGACAATTATAAGCAAGAAAAAGAGAATCGGAGGCGGCGTCAATTAGGGTTTTTGATGTTGACCTCCTTGATGAGGAAGAAGAACTAGGGATTAAAAAATTTGAGTTAGAGATCAAAACACTATTTGAAGCATCGTAGTACCCAGAATGCATATCTATGTTACACTTGTATTCGGTAAGAGAATATGTATGAATGATATAAACAAAAAAAGCAAATACAAAGATTTGAAACAAACTCGAAAATACTTTCAAACTACCAAAAATTGATCTAGAAGTCGAAACCAATATACTTCATAGAAAATGGTTAAAGATAAACGTTGTAGAGAAGACGATTAAGTTATGGTTATGACTGGATAACAAATGGTTGAATAGTAGTAATGAGATAGTTGCAGAATATAACACAAAATAAATTAAAATATGAATGAAAAGAATATTTGAAAAAAATTTCTAATTTTTTTTTAAGAGAATAATATATCGAATAAAATATATTCTACTATATTACTCGAGAAATACATTTATAAAAATAACATTAAAAGTGTAAAAAATTACATTAGAATGCCATTAGAAATAGTAAAAAAAATTATAAGGATAATTAAGACAATTTAAATAGGATAGATAAAAAAATTAGTGTATTAAAAATAAAATATTTAGAAATATTCATTATAAACAACTAAGATTTCTACGGATATTATCTGATTTTATACATATTTTTTTGGAAATAATCTCTACAGCAATAATCTGATTGTAAGTAATCTGATTGTAAGTAATCTGATGAATGACTAATAATAAATAACAAAATAAAAATAAAAATATTTCAAATTTCATTTAAATAAAATATTCAGTCCACGTTGTAACGTGGGTTAATACCTAGTATATTGTAATTTACTAGTACTACACAATAATTTCAGATTAATATAAGAAAACAGAAAAAAATTCAAAGAAAATAAAGTAATGGATTTTATTTTTATTTTTTGTCAACCATTGGCCAAATTGTCAATATTGTAACTATATTAACTATACAATGTCAATATTGTAACTATACAATGTCGTCTCATGTTTATACTGTGTCATAAAAAGGACACAATTAATTTCAACTTCGCTCATAAAGAAGAGCACATTTACGAATTTTTAAATGCCTCTTGTGGTAAAACGAGAAAGGAGTTTTCTCTTGTGGTAGAATAGAAAAGATTTTAACTAAATATCGTACTCTCAACTAAAATCCCTTTGTGTAATTGGTGCATATTATGGTAATTCGAACTAGGGATTTTCATGAGAAATGCCACTTTAAAAACAAAACTCAACAAAAATGCCACTTTACAACTTTCCTTCTTAGAAATGCAGTTTCAGCTTTTGTGCCATTGGTGGAAAAGACAAAATTACACTTGAAAATAGAAGAAGAAATAAGCATGGATACGAGCATTGATTGTGGGAAGTGACAAGAATGGACAAGTTATTAGAGAGGAATGACTTATTTGGTCCACTCTTTTGTAGGTATATGGTAGATCAGTTGTTGGGAAATTATAGACAATTTGTTTTGTCCACTCGTCTACAGAATGTGTTCCACTAGATCTGGTTCTTCTAACAAATATGTGCTCTGTAGTGTAAAAATGGCTTCAGAAGATCTGCGTGATGGAGAAGAGTAGTTAGTAAAATGGACAAGTTTGGTCTATCAATCTGGTTTAATGAATTTGTTCCATCGGATCTGGTCTACCAGTCTGGTCCACCGGATTTTGTTTATCAAGAGACGAAAGGCATAAATTTGGTTGACTATAACCTGGTTGGAAAGTATATCTGGTCCACCGGAGGTGCAACATATGTGTCTTTTGAATCGGAAATTTCTAGGGGCAACTGAATGAGATGGATGGTTGAAATGAGAGAGTTGGAAGTTTGGAGAGAGAAAGTTTAAGGTTCGGAGAAAAAATGGTGGCTTGATGAAGGTTTGGAGAGAGAGAAAGTTGAAACTTCTTGAAAACAAAAAAAAATCTTGTTGGTTTGTTATGTTTGAGTTGCAAAAATGTATAATGTTTTTTTAAAGGATTTCAGTGAAAAATGCTATTTTTAAACATTTTGTTACTGTGAGGAAGTAGAATTGCTCTTAACATTTGATATTGTGCATTGCATAATTGTTAGATTTCTCTTATTTTTTTTGTCTATAAGTTGTGGTAGGCGGGAAAAGGGTTTGGGAAATGTGGCATTGGCCAAAAAAGATCGGTGATGTACATCGCATATTTTGGCTAAATTCTCTATTACTAATAGCCTAATTCTAAAGAGAAACTAATAAAATGACTATGGTTCAGTTTTTTGCAGGTAAACGACTCTTTTTGTGGAAGGTTAGGGTTGGGGTTAAACAGTGTCGGTCCAGTATTATTAGATGCCCTACGCACAATCCAGTTTAGAGGCATTATAATAATTTTTTGTTTGTTCCTCTTATATTAAAGGAAAAAAATTTTGGACTTCTTTTTAATAGATTCACACTATAAGTTAAAATTTTTGACCCAAATTCATACTAAATTCTAATTTTTTCAAGCAAAAATCTACGTATTTCTATAAAATTGAATATTTTTCTACAGACTTACTTAAATAAAACTTCGAAAAAGATCTTAATTACTAAAAAAAAAAAAAAAAATTTGGGACCCCTAAGCGCTCGCTTGGGTTGCTTCCCCTCTGGGCCGGCCCTGGGGTTAAAACCAAATTAACCCTTTAATCTATAGTTTTTATAAAATGATACATTTGTTTTAAAAGATGAGACTGGCAACAACGACAATTCCGGTGTGAATGAATTTCCGGCAACGAATAGAGATCCAGCCTCTACTGTTATCATGATGATGGTGGTGGATAAGGATGAGGTGGTGGTGGTTATTGAGGTGACGGTGATGGATGTGAAAGAGATAATAACAGAGATTTACATATCTGGTGGAGGCGGAAGTTGTCGAGAGTTAAAATCTTGTAGAGGCGTTAGTGGGGGGATTATAAAGGTAGCAATGGTGATCCAAAAGAGGTGATCAAGGAAGAAAAAGAACAAAAATTATAGTACTTTTAAGAAATAACATGGATCAGAGGATGTTCTCAACAACATGGATGAGAGCATGTTCTCTCATTTTTAAGTTAGTGTGAGGAAGACACCACTAAATGTATACTCACGTGTTATGGAACTTTAACTTCCATAAGTCAATAATATCTGAGTGTAACTTATCCCCCAAATATAACCAAAAGCTGTCAGCAAAAGATGAAAGACGGACTAAAAGTGATGATTCCCTCTGGTAGGACGACATACATGGTTGCGTTTACGAGCATGTTCTTCGTTGTGGTGTTGTGTCCTACATGCGTATCCATACCAACAATCTTCCCTCGCTGCTACATCCGCTGGCAAATGATTTCTAGGTAGTGTTATCCGGAACCAGTATAAAAGGAACCCCACCAGCTTATCATAACAATCACTGCATGTATAAGATAACATACATCACAATCGAAAGAAACTTAAAGGACCATAAATCAGAAGAGTATACACCCTAGACCATTAACTTACTTGCAAACATGTGTTGATGCAGTTATCATCTCAGCATGATTTAGAGGCATTCTCGAGCGGTCTGGATAAAAAGACATCATTACAAATCAATACATAAGACATGAGCGAATCAAGAATGATAAGAACTATTTCATGGTAGAGCTCAATGTGGTACATCAAGTTCAGTTGTTTTTAACATCTAACGTTTCTTAATGTGCTATAGGTAAGCTGGGAATCTTGAGATTACCGATTTCTCTATTGCTGAAACGCATGAACCACTCTGCTACAACATCCGGCACAGTTTTTCCCATGTGGACAATGCATCTTTGGGTTATCTACAAAATCCACAGAGAATGTCACCAAAAAGAAAGACAGTCCAGTAGTCTGTTAAGGGAAATTAATTCCTTACATCTTGTTCATGGCGATTCATTTCATGGGTTATCGATGGAATCCTGGTAACTGTGCGTTCCGAGATCTGCAAATATTAGTAAGAAATAATGAGAAAAGAGAGGAATAAATTTTAAAATATATTATGAACATATTATCATGCAAGCGACTGGAGGAGAAGGGAAACCACTAGGTAAATCTAAAAAACTTACGAAAACAACAAAACAAAACTATCTTAGTCATAATTCCTAACCACAGGGAAATTTTTCATTGCAATACCTCATAGATAGAAAAGAAAATGTAAGATCAAGTCAAAGTTTAAGGATATCAGTCTTAACTAATTCACTCTAATCTTACACAACATAACTAACATGGGTAAATATTGGACAATCGTAGCTCAACCTACAGGTCTGAAAGTGTCACGACTGCAGACTGGACTAGATACACCTTGTGTAACATTTTCGGAACTCCAATAAGCACCACAAAATGGCCTATCGCATCCCTTGCCTGCAATAAACTAGCATTAAGTATGTATATATAATATTTTCAGAGACTCCTACTGAACAGGTTGATACTAGTATAGTCACTATCAGTTAAACCTTTCAATATTCAGCTCTAAGAAACAGAAAAATATTCTTCTCTGTATTCTACCCGCACCCCCAATGTTTTTTTTACCCACTTTAGGACATATAAGACATCAGTACAAAACATAGTCACCATCATGCATCTTTTTACTTAATACCAATTTTCCTAACAGAGCAATGCAAGCAACAACAACAATAAACTTACAATATCAAAAGGGGGGATAAAATATAGGAAGCAGTCTTGAGAGCTAAATGCTAAACTCTTTAAACTGTGAACATTGCAAAATAAAGAAGCATGTATTACCACTTACAGTGTAATGGCACTTGGAGATTGGCTCTGAAGGGCATCATTCCTTGACACAGGTGGCATTGCAGATGTGCACCATGATGTTCACACCGATAACCACCAATATTAGCAACTGAGAACAGAGCCAATGACATCAAATAATAAATCAACTTCCAGAAGACAGGAATGCTGAGACAAAAACCATTAATGACAGTATTTTTCTATTGTACCTCCCGTCCTCGTCTATTTAAGATTTCCCTTTTCTCAAGTACTACATTCATTCTTTACTAGGACTAGACTCTATTTATTTTTTTGGTTTCTCTTAAGTCAATATACGCTCGATGAAATAGGAGAATAGCAAGTAGAGAGATCTGAAAAATGGGTTTCAAGTTCTAGTTTTAAAGTTTATCTGCCATCAACAAAATTTGTACCACATTTCAGGTCCATACAGTACAGCTAATTTGAAAAATCAATACATTTTAAAGATTTACAATTACGGATTGTTGTTGTAAAGACTAACAAAGACGATATAGTGGAGCACACTACTAAAAAGTGGTAAGTGGTAGATGACAGAAATTTAGACACTTTAAAGGAAATCTAGCTTATGAGGGGTGATCAAACCCAATATCCACCGTCGAGTCCCACTCATAGGCTATATAATCTTCTAGAAAAATTATAATCAATTACTAGTTACTAATTATCCCACATCACCTCCTCCCCCGAGGAACCAATGTTAATTAAGCAGTCTAATGCATGATACATATTGGGTTTATATATTGTGAAAATATAAGCAAACATTCAGATAAAGTTATATTACCACATTGTGGGCATTGTAAAGGCAAGCTATCTCTTTCTTCAAGTGGGGGCGAGAGAATATTCGAACGACGTTTTCTCTTGCTCCCAATTATCTAAAACATATGTCAATTGTAGTGTTCAAGAAAGCATCACAGGAACATAAAACCACGACGTTGACCAAAAAAAAAGGTACATATAACCACGATTAGATGCACCAGAATACCAATAGCGTGTTTACGAAATGGTAATGATTCATTAGTGACTTACACCAAAAAGTCAATGTGCAGCAGACAATCATTTTGATAACAAAGCCGTTATATACTTCTAACAACAATTACTTAATAGAAGATATTGCAGAAAATACTTACAAGATTTGATTGTATCGATGCAGATGAGTCCAACACTGCAATATCTTCAGCTGGCCGCCTCAGTGCAGCATCCGCGTTTAATATATCCTAACATAAGAGGGTCTGAAATAGTCATCAAAAGCTCAAGCGTAAATGAAGCACAAGAATATATGAAAAAGGTTCTCTAGGAGAAGAATAACCAATGGAAAGAACATTTATAGGTATATTGTAAATGAAGAAAATGCTTGCAGTGAACAGATAATTCTACCTCTTGTATGTTTTTAAGAAAATGATTTTTCCCCACATATTGTACTGTTGTTCTGCATTGTGGACATAACACATGTTGATGTTTTGCTTTCGATCTCCGCATCCATTCTGAAAAACAGCCATTACTGGAGGCAGAACACATCATCCATCAACTACCAATAAAGTGAACTATGCCTGTCATGAATGAGAACTAAACAAAATCAACAAATGGCAGACCAGAAATTGTGAAGGCAAGGTGCAGCTGTGACAACATCATGCCATATGTTTAAGCAGATACTGCATTTCGCATGTTCAGGATCTATGGATATCTGGAAAAGGAATTTCAAAGAGAGAGATAAGAAGTTCGACATAAATTCTCAAAAAAAGGTAGGGTTATGGAATATGGACTATATATGGATGACATAGAGCACCTTTAATAGCTGGGTTCTGGATTCTGGAGCAGGCATTATTGTAAATCTGTACTGCAAGTACCCTAACAAATTGAACAAAATCAAGGTTGAAACTATATATATATATATATAACGTAACTTCAGAAACAAAGAAACCCACACAAACAGTAGCTTGAAATAAAGTCTGGAACCTCAGCTTCCTTATGAGAGGCTTAGAACTATTTTTTTTTTTTTTAAACTAAGAGGCTTAGAACTACTTAAATGAGAAACATTCATACCAATTACTTTCTTCCAACATAGATACAGTGTAACAAGAATGCACCACATATTGTTATTTTTTGAAGTACAGCATTTCATTTCCCTCGACTAGTACAATTACCCATTCCATTTTCTAGATAAAAACAATTAGGCTTTGGGAAATAAACTCAGAAAGATAAAAATTAAGCCGGTCTAACCTTGTCCTTCAGGGCCAGGAACAATTTCAGATCCACTCATGATATCAACAGCACCATCTTTCGGGATGACAGCCTCGTCAACAAGTATAGCATCGAAACTAAGCAAGCATCAGAAAGCGCAACAAATCAAAATAAAAAAAAGATGTGATGGTAACTGAGAAAACAAACATCAACACGCAGAAGGTTTACAAGAATCCAAAACGGAACTGTGTAGCCAGAAATCAAGCGTTCATTCAATTAAAAATTAGTAGCAAACAATACTCAAAGCTAGCAACATGTTAATTCCCTATGCTGGTTCGATAAAAAAATATTTGGTTTCTCAGTATTGATTAAAGTCCCAGACACAAAAATGCTATATTTCTGATAGTCTTTTTAAACTTGAAATGAATTTTGCCTACAAAGTTACATACAAACTACAAGGCATTGTAAGTGAAGGTCACTTAAATAAATAGTTATCAGCATACCTCTGATTATGTATAGTAGCAGAACCTTGACCCAAATTCTTTGTTATTCTGCACCATTCGTGTTTTTCTAAGGACGACGGTTTAATCTCAGAGCATATTACCATATCATCGCACTTAATCTCGACATCTGAGAATTTGGTGTCGAGAGGAACTGCAAATTTGTAACCGAATCAGTATGAACAGTTCAGTAAAAACATTCGATAACTAAATTCGGAAAAAAATTGATCTGAATAATGAAATAGAGAACACTGACCCAGTTTGGCCCATGTATCATCATCACCAGAAGGTTTCGAACCAGAGGATTGTCCAGTTTCCGCCTTCGTCGTCATCGGAGTTCAATTGCGAAAATCTAACAACAACGGTTATTTCAAAATTGATCGAAACAAAGAGAAGACAAGTTGATCGAAACAATGTCAATTTTTGTGGTGAAAGTTACCTTCGTAAGAACAGTAGATATTTCAAACTGGGAGAATTGAACAGAAAACTGAGAAAGGTCCCTCCTCTATTTTGACTTCGTCACGAGGAAGAAGATGATTTCGAGAAAGAGTGTGGTATGCACGATTCTTCTTTGGGGTCTAGGGTTTCTCTCACTGTCTTCTATAACACAGCACCATGTTAGATTGTTGAAGAAGACTCTCTCTCTCTCTCAAATAATTCTTTTAAAAAAAAAAAGGGACTTACAATTAGTTTTTGTGCATACACCGGAGAATAAGTACGTTACCGATTTAACAAATCGGCGAAGTCGGTCGAATCTCTTTAAACCTTTGTCACTTAAAATCGAATCGAACCAAACCAAACCAAAACAAACCAAACGGATTCTAATACAGTAATAAATAAATTTGTTGGTTTTTGATATGTCTCATTTCTAATATGCAGTATGCTTCACGCACTTGAAAATAAATAAGATGTAAAATTTGAATTCAAATGAAATAGGAATACAAATTTTTGAAGACCATTATTAATATTATTGATGTGCATAAAGTTTTGTACTTAGTCAATAGTAAACGATTTTGTGCATAACAGAAATTACAAATTATTATTGTTTATGATGTATGTATATAAAATGCTCTAAGTGCTAAACACGATTAGTATTATTCACTGAAAAGTTTATTAACTTTGCTAATCTGGTAGGAGATAAACAACTCCTTTTATACGTCCTCGCTTTAAAATCCACATCCTTAACACATTACTCCGAACACTTTGTAGTTATGCACACCTAGTTAGAACACAATCTTTTTACTTTTCGTGCAGGCTTTTAACGGATCATACAAAAGTGGAAAATTGGAAAGAAAAAAAGAAAGAATTAATAGTAGTGCCATACAGTAGTTATAACATGACTTGTATGTATCCGTGAAATGACGGAGAACGTCGTAACAAAGGGCGATATATATAACAACTGCCTTCAGTTTTGGTTCTGTCACTTTGTTTTTTTTTACATGGAAGCAAGAAGTCCCCTCATTTCAGTTACTCCAGGAACGTTTTCACTCGGGTAAACTTTGGCTACGAGCTGCACGAAGCTCTCATACTTGTCCAGAAATTCCTTCTGTTTAAATTGACACAAACAACGCATTTATTCAAACATTAAACTAATGCACTGTTATTTATTAATTATTACTCTCTTCAACTTTTCAGTTTAATATGGTACCTTGCATTTATCCCACAATGATGGTAGCAACTCCTCGGACGCTAAATTCTTCTGCAATTTCTTATACATTGCTGCAATCGATTTGTCCACCTAAACAAAAACGAGAAGAAGTGGAAAGGTATATAATTAAAAGTTCAGTAAACAATTAATACACTCTGAAGGAACATTTGTTTACCCCTGACAAGCTGGATTTTAACATCTTCCGGAGTTCCATTTTCGACAAACCAAGCTGAAATGGTATCTGAAATACAGAGAAAATGTACCAGGTTTTTCTTTACTCTAGAAACCGAAAGTAAAATGCAAACACACAGTTAACACTTAACACAATGAGAGAGTGATATTATGGTGAAACTAGTTAACTAACAACTAACCTCTTCAGGGGTGATAGTATACATGAAATCCTCAATCTTTTTAGCAAATTGGAAAAGTCTTTCGAATTGCTGCAGGGACGAAAGATCACATGAAACAAACACAAACGGGTGTACCCTTAACAATTAACTCCAAAAGAATGGAAAAAAAGAAGGAGAGAGTTATGCTATTAGCTGCAAATGGGAAGCACCACTTACGTAGTAAATTATCATGCTAATGTGGCGCGTACAAGCTTGTTCATATGCTTCACTTGCTTGGTGATAGAACTTGGCTAATGTCGGTACAACATTAGCCAGGTCATACAGGCTGTACACACAAAAATTACAAGGTTAGGGAATATGAGTAGTCGGGAAAGAGAAGACAAACACAGAGAGAGAGAGAGTTAGAAAAGGACCTACCTATTTTGAAAAGCAGCATAGTTTTCTAAAAGGAGAATATCTGCATATTTAGGATCTTGCTGGGCGATCTTCTCGAGGGTCACAAACATTATGCTTACCTATATTACGAGTCAGACTGTTAGCTAAAGAGGGGAAGAAAGAAAAGAAATTGATAACAGTAAATGCAGAGATGATCTGAGATATGCTTTATTTATACTGTACGTTGTTGTTATTCAAGTCGAGAATGAACTAATGGTGGATCTGTACATTCTAAGTGAACTAAGATCAGATGCAGAGGTTGGTTTTCTGTTACTGCCTGACGTGACACACATTATTCTTTGCTTGCATGATTTGTGTAATTTCACTGGTCAAATGCTATAAACGCATAGAAATAGCAGTACTCACAAATTTTGTGTATGCCTGATCAACCAAATCTCTAGATTGCCCTTGTATGTACTGTTCCATACGAGTAGCAAGTGCTGCAAATCTATGAAAATGAGATGATAATGTTAGGATAGCCTCCAGCAATACTAGAACGGGATCAGTTCGACCATCTGTCCAACAATCTAATTGGGAGAAATCGTTCAGAACCACAAATTAATTGAAATTGTTTACAAGGTGGACGGAAATACTATCTGGTGGGGAAAGAAATAAGTATTCACATGGAACTATACTGTTTTAATAATATGAACTTCCTGATTACCTTGGAATATATGGCAAGACACCCATCTGTCTTACATTACGTTCATTTCTTTCAATTTGGTGACAAGCTTCATCCACAAACTGCAGTTAAAGTCAACTTGAATTGATTAGTAGGAATGGTATGCCAGGAATATAATCTAAACAAAATCTGAGTAGACGGACTACACGGCTGAATTGCATAGAAACCCTCGACTCCAGATCTCCAAGCAAAAGGCGAACAAATCCTGCAGCATCAGCTTTCTGACCAGATAGATAACGTTCAGTTATACCATGCATTGATATACATCGTAGGGGATCAATTTTATATGCCCAGTCAACAACAGCATAGAAATCCTCCTGCAGTGACAAGAACAAAAATCTCTTATTTAGTAAAATAAATGAACGCTGACTCTAAATTTCAACATAGAAACTTTATTTTGAGGGACATCTTACCTGAATACCATCAAGTAAATCTTGAAGAGATTCATTCAATGCCGTCAGGTCTGGGGAGGTTTTACCTGCAAAATCGGAAAATTGTTTTGCTTTCAGAACAATTAGACCTGACAATAAGAAGATGTAACTGCAGGTTGAGATTACCAGTTTTCTTGTCAGTCTCATCAATGTCCATGATCCCCAAATCATCATCATCATTACCATCGTCATTGTTGGACTGGTTTTTATTATCATTGCCAGCACCTCCAGGAGGAGCAAGAGCTGGTACCTCAAAGCACATGAAGTGTGCAAAGAAGGAACTCTGTAGTATGAAGCAGAAAAAGAAACATGAGGATTTCGTACATACATCAGTTGCATCTAAAGGACAAACAGAAAATCATGGGGTTAACAATTACCTCATCCACAAGAAGCGGGATGAATATTGTTAGCATTTTGGCATAAGCATCTGACACTGCAGAGGTGTCAGTGTTTGCATTCTGACTAGAACCCGTAGATCCTTCTAGCCAGACAGTAGGATTTCGTGATACTTTTGTGCTTGCACGAAGCTCATTCGCGAATTCACGAGCCTGTATATTTTAAAGAAATCAATATTTAGCAACTGAATATTTAACGCTCTGGAGGAAGAAAAACATATGTTTGCTGATATATCCACGCATTCTAACATTCAGTACGTTTTTGCAGCCTGAGTCAATTAAGAGTTCCAGCCAATCAGTTGTCAATATAAAAAAGAAAGGAATATTTGCTCCTCACCTCCCGGCGAAGGAGCAAGTTCAGAGAGCTACAGTATGCTTTTCTCAATGGTCCCAAACAATTCTTATCAAGACCCTGAAAAGAGGGAGGAGACAAGTTGTCAACGTACTGAATTGAGCTTTCAGAATATCACCTAGTCATTTATCGGTTTTACCTTTAAATGTTGCAAAAGACGAGCATATGTTCTGCATTTATACCGTAAATCTGCATGGTCAGGCCTCTTCAGCTGCCCTCTCTGCTTACAAGATGCGGCGATATATATTCAGAATTATAATCTTTGGATTCATATTGGAAAGATGGAATTTTACAAAAGTAGTACCTGAGAGAAGTAGCTTTTGTCGCTGATCATGAAATCTACCAAACTAGCAAAGTAGTTTCTCAAGAACTCAGAAGCTCTCCTTACAAAAGTAGCTTTTAATTTTTCTAGTTCTGCTCTTTTCTCTCTTACCTGAAGAAAATACAGCACGAGTAGCCCAAATTCAGGTAATTGTACAAAACCTAGACATTTCTACGAATGATTCATACTGTTATTCTGTTAATATTATTTTCTAACCCCGACATGTAATATAATAAACCAAACTCTTTAACAAAATAGAATATTAATGAGCGAATAAGAAAGATTGAAGTGCATAGGCATACAGCTCGCATATTAGCATAGATCGGATCTAAGTTGGGTACTTCAAGGCCCCTTAAAGCTTTGGCTAACCACTCGCAAGCCTCGATATTTTGGAGCATGTCTGCTTCATCAAATGAGCCTCCTGTTAGGGATGCTGCATACTGCAATCAACAACATTTTTTAAGTGAACCAAGTAGACAGATGAGAAGCCAGCACAAAAATAAAGCGAAACAAACCTCTGATGGCACACGCAGTCTCTCAATAACTTTATCAAGTTCCTCAATGAGAGCTTTATTGTTCACAGACTGCATTTCTAGCTTGTTGTTTCGAGTTTCTATCTGGATACCATACAAGAAAGTGAGAATATGTGTTGACATATGAAGCTAATGATCAGTCCAACAACACAAGTACTTGAAATAAATTTCTCTTTCTCTCTTACTCTCGCAGCAGATTCCATAAGTAATATGAAAGCCATAACCAGCCACAAATAATAAACAAATCACCACGAATGATTATTTATAGGAAATGAGTCCTACCGATTCAATGTCTTCCCTCATGTGTCTAAGTTTAATGTTGAATATTCCTAACCATTCATCCATGTCATCAACAATATTTGTAGCTGCCTCTAGTCCATTCAAAACCTGAAAAAACATGAAGATGAGGATATAAACAAGAAAAATTAAACCCTGATCTTACCATCAACTGTTCAAATACCAAGATAGTCTTGAATAATAATTAGCATAAAATAATTACCTCATCTACTAATGGTTCGCTTTCCAGAATTGCATGTACATTTGCCGCTTCAAGAGCTTGGAGCTCTCGCTTCAGCCTTTCAGAAAAGGCCTCAGCTTCACCAATGCCCATTACATAACTGCATAAGTCAATTATATCAGTCGACTGAACAACCTGAAAAAACTAAGTGGAACAGATAACTGCTTCCATTATTTACTTATCCCCAGCAACCTAGTTTTCAGAGAATAATGCCAATTGTATATGTTCAATACAATCAAGAAGAAAAATAAGTAAGTGATTCTACAATTACTATGAATGCTGGACATACAAACAATTCTGCTTAATCAGAAACCTATTGCCACAAGCTTCAACTTAATGGGAAGGAGTCCTGGGTTATTTACTCTTATCTCTTCATTCCATATAACTATTACACAAAGTAGATAATAAAGCAGTCATCCTTTGTAAAACATATACTGATTTTTACATAAGAAAAAAGGAGGAAATGCGTGAACAGAAAGGATTTAACCAAAGAAAAAAAACATACGTTCCCAAGAGAGCCTCCATATCCTCTTCCTCGGCCTGAGAGACTAGTTCTTTCTCAACAGTAACTTTCAAGTCGCTTTCTGTTACAGTTTCAGTAACAGGCTCACCATCTTCTGTACTTCTTTGAGTAGTGACTACTGGAGTGTTATCCTAGACCAATAGTACGAAACAGAAAGATAAAGCAGATAAAATTATTATATGAAAAGCACTCACGTATCTGAAAAGGAAAATGAGTTTAACAAGTACATACAGAAGCTTGTTTTGAAATTAAGAGACTTCGACAAAAAACAGAAGACAGAAAAAGTTATAATCCGCACCTTAGCCCAAAGGGCCATCTCGACAATATCTATACCAACAACTTTGGGAAGGCGGCCTAATACGTCTTTGCATATGTTCAATATGCAAACTAAAAGTCGGTTCCTACAATCAAGGTAGAGAAACGTATGTATTTAATGAGCAAAACTACAATAAAAAATATATCATTGCTTAACATCTATACGTCACATACTGAAAGAGTTAATGTATATTCCTAACTGCGGTACCTGTCATCAGTGTTGCGCATGGTCCACTGAGGAGGAGCAACACTTTGACTCCTGAGATTGTCAAACCCCTAAAAGACTATGCATCAGCAAAAGCAGGGGTGAAATAGAAAATATTAAACAGTATTTTACAGTTATGCATTCTGCTTTTGTGTTCCATTTCTTATACTACATACTACAAATATTTCTTCTTGAAATCTTACATATACCACTTCAATAAAATCATTGAGTAATCTTACCAGGGTAAAAGTGCATCCACTTGGGTCATTAGTTATGACTTCCACCTTTGACAGATGCTTGAGTTTATACATTTTAGCAGGCTGAATGAAAAAGGAATTTTAAAACATCATCATGTCATTCTGAACTTCGAATAATCTGCTATCGTGGTATGCATAAATTTGATTTTTATCAATCAAAATGTTAAAGCCTGTGAGTTTCTCGTGAAAGTGTGCCTCATTTAGATTTAAAAAAATGAAGACTACCTCTAGGACTCCTCCACTTGAATACTTCATGACACGAAGAAATGCTTTCTTCCGTTGACCCTTCGATTTGACTGTAGAAAGCAGAATAAAAACGCATACTCAGTTGATTACAACTCTTAAGAACCTCATAATATCTGACAAGAAAGCTTGAAAAACACATGGATCCAAGGCATCATATCATAAACTTGAATCAGAACACACAAGTACACTGGGTTGTTTCACCTAATAGAGTACACACTACCAAAATCTTTTTTGCTGACAGGGTAAAAAACTTTTCTGAGCTCTGACGAGTCTCGAAATGGCCAAGAACAGTGAAATATTATAAGGATTTTGTATTCTACAGATTCCTTTCCATGGCACAAGCCCCAAATCAATTACATTACTATGCTTATCTTAATACCAGTGGAAATCAACTTTGCGACTGTACAGGAACCAAAACTCCGATCTAATGCAATAGACACTAAAACTTAAGCTTAATTTAGGGGGAAAAACGCGAAATCGAGTAATTGAATCCAGAAAATGAAATCAAATCTGAAGAATCAAAGAAGAGAAGAAGAAGGAATCACCGGAAAGAGCGAGAACCCTGGGTTTAGCCATTTGTCGACCCAATTTCCCAGACTTTCCCCAAACACCGCGACTCTTGGCGACGCGTATCGACATAACGATCGATTGCTTGGTTCCTTCGATCCCAGCCTCGCAAGCTCGCCGTAGCTCTTCATCGTCGGCGCTTGATTTCGCCATTGTTGTTGTTGCGCTTGTATCTCGCTCAGCGGATCCAGCAAGGAGGTGATGATGATGACCGGGTAAAAAAGAGAGAGAGGAAATTAGGCTTTTGCGACGGATTAAGAAAGTTGAATAATCTCTTTTGTTCCCATTTCAGTAATTATGTTCCGAATTTACGTGGCAAGCCATTTATTGTAATGGCAACAATATGTGTATGGCAAAAAAATAAAAAAATAATTTTTTCAGATAAAATATTTTGCGAATTTAAATTATGATTTTCGTTAAATTTGTATTTTTAAAATTTATATACAGGAAAGTTAATTTGTTTATTATTCATGTAATATTTTTTCATTCCAAAATAGAATTGTCAAATTAATTGAGTTTAGAAAAAAATTTCTTGTTACAAAAGTGAATGTCAGATTGACTTTAGATTTACGATTAATGTTGTAGTTTAGACGGTGTGATCTAACGTTATATGTTTTTAAATTGGGAAAATCACGTTTTAAACCTTCAAAGTGTTATAGGGTAACACTTTAAACTTTGAGAGAATTTCACTAACACTATAAATCTTTAAAATAATTTTACTAACATTTTGAACCTTTAAAATGATTTTACTAACACTTTAAACCTTAAACTAACTTTCATTTTTGTACTGCCATAAAAATAATAGAATAATAATATCTGTCAACGCAAAATAGTTAAACTATGTTGGTTTAATTTAAATTTAAATTAGTTTTAGTTTTTATAAATAAATAAAAAGATAAAAATAAATTTGTGTTCATCTTCGTTATAGACAAAAATTTTACGACATTACTCTTCACATTATTAATATTTTTAATAAATACATCTCTACTGGATTCTGATTCAAATCGATTGACTTCTCATTGGAGAGTGAAGACCAATGATTCTTCTAAATATATTGTCGTCTTCAATTTTACATTTGTCAAATGTTTTAACTTTATCTCTGATTCTTCATTTTTTCTTGCTTTGATGTATTTTTAATTTTCTTTTATCAATCATCATAAATAATTAAATTAAATTAAATTAATTAAACAAGTATTTAAAATCAAACCAGCAGCATAATTTAACTATTTCACGTTGATGGATATAACTGTTCCGTCATCTTTCATGGCGGTATAAACAGAAAAGTTAGTTTTAAGGTTTAAAATGTTAATGAAATCATTTTAAAGGTTTATAGTGTTAGTGAAATTCTCTCGAGGTTTAAAGTGCTACCCAATGATATTTTGAAATTCTCTCGAGATTTAAAGTGTTATCCAATAATATCTTTTTAAATTTGTGTTGTGGTTTAGTTTCTTTTTAACTAGACAATTAATTAATAAAATAATTTTCCACACAATAATCAATATAATATACGAGACAAATAATCTATTCAAGCACATAAAACAATGCAGATCTTGGGATTTTCGGATAAATAAAATATCTTTACCAGAAGTCTGTGGAATTGTATCTAGTGTGAGATTCATGTCAAGAGTCAGCTGATCAAACTTTGGGTGAAGCTCCCAGCAAATGCGTTTATCAAAGTCAATTTCAAACCACAATGTCTGAGGTTACACTTTAAGAACTCGAGTGTTTATGACAATGTCTTTTTGGCAGGAATAGTTTGTTCTCAACATCCTCCCTACAATAATAATAACAAAAAAATATATTAACATAGATATTTTGATGACTACGAGAAAAGTAGTATAGAATTCAAGGCTAAAATATATATATATATATATATATATATATATTAATGTAATATACAAAGACACTATTTATTTTTACAATGCATCTTTTAGACAGATTAGAATCCTTGGATAGTTTTGGTGGCATTGAAATTTGTACTCTCTCAGGAGAGGAAGACTATAGAAACGCTCATCGTCTGAATGAAGTTAAAATGGTTCAACTCATTCATCCACTAAATAGGAGATGAAAGAGTTAAACAAATTTACGTTATAATTTGTTCATTTCTCCAACTTTTTGGTTGAATGGGATGAATAACTATTCCAACATTCATCTCTGTAACGCCGGTGAACCGAGTTCGGTTTTTCTGAAGGTTGGTGTCGACCGACACTATATTGTTTAAAGGTTGTCGGTTTTGTTCGTTCTCCGGTTTTTTGCGGTTTAGTGGTTTTGGAGAAACCCTAAACTTTTCCTATAAAAGGAAAACGCTCTCTTCATGTGAGGGGTTCCTTCCCCAGCCGTTTTCCTGCTCTATAGAAAAGAAGAGAGATGTGGGGATCTCTGGATGTTAGGGAGGTGAGGAGTTGGATTTGGGGATGAGAAGGAAGGGGAGTGGTGATGGTGTGGCGTGGAGGAGGAGGGGGAAGCTCTGCTGGTGGTGAGGTGTTGCTCCTTCCTCAGATTTCGTCCTTAATCCAAGGTAAGTGGTTGATGTTAGGCTTATCTAGGGTTTTGGGATGATTGGGGGGGTTTGTCATGGGTAAGATAGATTGAGAAGAATCCATGGGTTGTTTTTATGGTTGTTGTCATTGTGAATATGTTGGGTATGTGCTTAATCATTGGGGAAAGAGTATTGGTCGTCGAGTTTGGTTTTGGTGGCCGAGAGGTGCTTGAAATCGGCTACGGGTCGTGTTTCAGGTGTTGTGTCGATCGACACTATAGTGGTGTCGGTGTCGGTCGACACGAACACCAACATACGAACAATGAGAACTGGTCCAGGATGGCTACTTCGAGGCAACGTTTGGAGGATGAAACGGAGTCCGATTGGGCTGAAATTTGGTGGGGAGCTTCGTAGTGTTACAGGCTCCATATCCAATGGTGGGTTTATGAAATGAACGGTTGGTTTGTGTTTTTAATCAAGTGTTTGTATTGAAGTCTGGCATAGACGGTTTTGTGGTAAGGTTGGGGTGTCGAGCGACACCAGAGTTGTGTCGGTCGACATCAGCATGTTGTTGTGTGTTTGGGTCCTAGGAGGACAGCTGGAGTTAGGTTTGGATGAGGGGAGATCGACGAAAGTGATGTCGTGGGCGTTGGTGTCAACCGACACTAGGAGAGTGTCATCGACACCATATGTGTTGGTTCGCAAGTGGTGTGATGGGTGACGTTCGACACCAGGTGGAGGTGTCGTTCGACCATAGAGGAGTTGAAAGTGAATTGGAGTATTCGTGGGGAAGTGATTTCCGTGGCTAGATGGAATCAAATATTTCGGCCCACCTCTCTTATTACTCGATCGATAGGGGTGGTTGGCTGTGCTATTCAATAACTAGATGAGGTGGGGTTTGGCGTTTTTGTAAGGAGCGATTTTTACGCCGGTTTTCTTGTTGGAATTATGGAGTTCGGGTGAGATCGTTTCCCGTGGATCATGTGCAGCGATTGACAATCCGGGTGCGATCGTTTCAATCTAAAAAAAAAAAAAAAAAATTGGATGAATGCTTACTCAACTTTTTCAACCTATTAATTTAAGTCATCGATTTGCACCCTTAGTTTATTTTTTCAACTTTTTAAGTTCAATAGGTTGAATATTTTTTTTTTTTTGCAACATCTTCCATTCAAATAGTGATGATTGGTTGAATAATTTTTTTTAACATTTTCAACTTTGCAACCATTTACACCCATAAAATTATTTGTTTTATCGTGTTTTCAATTTTGAACTTCATTGTTTTTTTTGTCTACGAACTTCATTGTCGTATTACATAAATTTGTTATTTTTAGTAACTAATTTATATTGTATCTATAGACTTATAGCCTTATAATAAACTGTTTGATACAACTATAAGAAACTAACTATTAGACGTATACATTGTTCTATCTAATATGATGATATAGCTCTTTTTGATTGGTTAGTAGGAGAGACCATTTTCTATTATATACAAATTTGCTTTTTTTTTTGTTTCTTATAATAGTTTAAATATATATATATATATATATATATGTAAGATATTTTATGATAATGATTTATTTATTTTATTTTTCCTTTTCTACTTCTTTTTTTTCATGAATATAAGAGTTGTATGTGGAGTTACATACGGTTTACTGCGAGCTTTTACAATTAGTATAAATATTTCGTATGATATAGTTTTTCAAGGACCCCATTATGTATGATTTAATAAGTCAATACATCTTGATCTTTTTGTACTATTATGTAAAGTTTTATATTTATTTTATTTAGTAATAATATGATTAAGTTCAATTAAAAAAAACAATGTATTTATAATTAAGAGATAATATCAAAAGGAGGGATGTCACATGTCAACTCTACAATGCTTGTTTTAAAAAAACATTACTTTATTATATAATATATAAATGGTAAAAAGTTAACAAAAAGTTTTGTATCTTAAAATTAACATGTGAAGTTTTGTAAGATCTCATAACTAAATTGGTAGAACTATAGTTCATGAGACATATTGTTCACAATTCTATATGGATTTACAAATCATTCATTGAATAACAGCCCCTGAAGATAAGAGACAGAAAATGTATTAGTTTCTTATAAAATATGATAAAATTAAAATAGATATCAATATTTACTGTTATACCGTATTTGAATCACTTGAACTTCTTATAAATATACTAACATGTAATCTATACAAACTAAAACCAACATTTGCTTTCAAATCTTCAAAAGTGAGATACATAAAACATTTGAAACACCATTAGTTATATTAAAAAATGATGTCATAGAATTTTAATTTTTATGAGGCATTTGATATATGATGGTGTTTAGTGAGGTGTTTGCTATTTATAGGGAAATTGTTGATAAAAATGTGTAGGCCATGCACAATTGAGTGTAAGTTACAAAACTAAGTTGACATAATTGTGTTTTTAATGCATTTAGTTTTGTTTTAATGTAAAAAAATCTTAAAGGTTTAGATAGTATTGTTAGTGGGTTAAATGAGTTAATTGTAGTATTGTACAATTAAGATGATTAAAATTAGAAAGATTCATATATATCCTATATTAATCACCAAATTACATATTATTATACAACTAAATATATATATATATAAAGAATAAAATTTAAAACAAATTGTTCATAACAAATTACATATATGCTATTTATGTAGGTAATTCACATTTAAGTGTAGTAATTGATCGGTCAACCATTAACATGGTGTATAAAACGTTACCAAAATAATTTAACTTAATTGTATTCTGAATGCATATGTAGTTGTGTTTTAACGTAAGAAAAATAGTAGAAATATTAAAGTACCCAATAAATATAGAGAACTGTTAATATTAATTGTGTAGTTAAGATGATTAAAATAAAAAAGATTTTAAAATAAGTTTTAATATATTGATACAATCAAATCTAATGAAAATTGGTGCATAGTTTAAGATTGAAAGTTTTTGGGTGGCTCTACTTTATTATTAAGATTAAAAGTTGATTAAAAATAAAGAAAATCCCAAAATGTCTGTTTCATGTGATTTTTTTTATAATGGAAATCGATTTACGGTCAGGTGAAAGAAACAGATTTGACGATTCACTTCCTTCACACTTTAATTCTCACAAAATAGTTTTGCGTTTGACCTTCTTTACCACCTATGGCCTTATAGTTATGGGCCGGGGGATTCTCTAATGCTTATGATATTGACGTCAAGTTCTTGCTGTGGTTAAACCTTGTCAAGTACTTCATTTCATGATTTTATTTTTTGGTTATTCATGACCTTTAAGGTGAAATCTTGGAGTTCAATACTTAGATTTAAACCCACTTCAGGCTTCAAAAAGCTTTTAAATATCATGTCCTGCGATGATGTTGTAATGTCAAGATCTAGAAAAAAAAAAAAAAAAAATTGAACCTAGAAGCTAACCTAAGAATGTCTAAGCTTCAATATCAACGTATTAATATATGAGTGAGAATCCAGATGATCAATTATATCTGAAAACAAAGATATTTCAAATTCTTTACGAGACATTCTTCCAATATCATGGGCAAACGAACCCCTAATGATCCAAATATCATCCGGGTCCATGAATTCGTGAAGAATGGGTAAATGTCACTCCATAATGGATTCTCACTCACAGTGGGTTTTCAATTCGCACGTCATCATTTTGGATCAACTCTGACGATCAACAAGCCTATGAAAATCAAATCTCATAGTACAGTTAATCAAAAGTTTAACTCAGTAAACCATCCTAGATCTAAGAGTAGGACTAAAACTAACAAACCCCTCTAACATTCCCAGAGAGACTCGTTAACTTCAGTTTAGGCATATCGATAAAAAGAAAACAAATAGAGAGATACAATTTGTTCTTGTAACATGGACAAAAAAAAAAAAGAGAAATCGAGAACTGATGATCGCAAGAGTTGATCACTCCCGAGCTGTTCCTCCCCATCTCTGAACCCGACTCTCCGCTTGCTCAGCCTACAGAATTTATAGAGCTAATTAATGAAATGATCAAACCAAACACAAAAGAGAAACTACATAACAGAAATAAAGAGATTTAGTAAGAGACCTCTTTGTTCCAATTAGTGTAGTAGATGATTCCAATCAATATCAGTGTTTGCAAGCATATTCCAGCTACCATACCTCCCCATATTCCCTACAAAAATTTTACAAATATATTAACACCAAATTAAAAACGAACAATGCTAATGTGAACTAAAAAAGTATACAAATAGTCATAATTCAACCTGAATTAAAAAAAAGATTAATCACGTCGGTAAAAAGCTAACCTGAACGCCAAAGTCTAATGTGAATCCAAGAATAAGACCAGCAGGAAGTCCAATAATGTAATAACACGCAATGTTAACGTATGCAACCAGAGCCTGCCACCCAGCTCCAACCGCAACCCCTAAAATAAAATGAAGTACCAAAATTGATCACAAACTCAAATGTTTTCTGATCCTAATTTGTTTTTAATTATTATTATGATTCATCATGAGGTACCTGACAAGACGGGCTGGAGGCTGTTCAAGAGGACAGTAAAGCCCAACAAGACGGCTATTCTTGTGGTTTCTGCTGCCACTGCTTCGCTAGAAGTGAAAAGATAAGGGAAACTGTTTTTTGTGGCTAAGACAACAATCATGCACACAACCCCTATAAGAGTTGAAGTTATGGAGACAACTATCACCGAGAATTTAGCTAAAGCTGCATTCCCCGCACCCAGCTCATTTGATACCCTCACACTGATCACACCAAGAAACAAAGTGCACCAGTTCATGAGAGTTTAACTAATTTGGCTCTAGAGAAACAATATGAAAACTTACCTTATGGCAGCGTTAAACCCTATTGATATCATGGCAGTCCACCCTTCTATGTTCATGCTGTGATACCCAAAACGTACACAAGGTTACTAAAACAAACCTATTTTTCAGTGAGAAACTAACAAAGATCATCACAAAATCGATTACCAAATGGAGATGGCATCGACTGGTATCAACGGATTAGGAAGAAGACCGGTAACAACGACTAGAACCATCAAGTACCAAAACTCCAAACTGCAAAATACAAAGAACTAACAAGTCACATTCTAATCGGAATCGTAGCTTACGTAAATCAAAAGCTCTCTACTAGCCAAAAATGAAATGGTACCAAAGCATAACAGCAGAGGCTAAGGAAAGTTTGACAAATCCGTAGAGGTCCTGAAACGCCAGCCGAGAAAATCCAGTCCATGCACCGTCGGATTTAGTGATTAAAATATACAAAAGCTGACCAATAACAATCAACCACCACGAGGTATTGAGAGTGATGGCTGCACCTACAAGTCCCCACTTAAAGTAAAGGATTAAGAGCCAACTAAATACTGCGTGTATAACCAAAACCACTCCAGAGATCCAAGCCATCACAAGAACTTTCCTCTGTGACTGCAAAAATTTCTGTATCGGGAAGTTTGCTGCATACGCAAATAGTTGTGGAATCATCCACAGTGCGAATTTCCCTGTCAAGTTAAAAAAGGTTAGCATCTAGAAACTGTGAACTTTCAACTCAAAACCAATTGGCCTAAAGTAATAAAAAGAATGATACCCGCGGCATTAGAGATCTTAGGAGCTTCGCCGAAGAAGGAAAGAATAGGAGGAGCCCAAATGTAGACGGGAAGCAAACACAAAGCCGTGGTAAAGAGAATGACCCACGAACGTTGCATATATATTCCCATCATCCTAATCTGTCCCGCGCCATATGCTTGTCCACACAATGTCTCCAACGCACTCCCCATCCCTAACTGCAACCAGTTTCCATCACCACAATATTAAATTTGCTAGTATTGGTTGATCTCTTAGATTGTACCATAGGAAAACTTAAAGTGATTAGGGCGGGAATGATAAAATACTGTGACATTGCAACTGGTTCATGACAAGCAACTTAACGCTCATATTTTAATTTTTATCTTTCATCTTCTACTCTTTCAAAATGTTTTATATCTAAACAGAATTTATAGTTATGTTAATTGGATACAGACCAAGTCTCTAAAACATGCCCTTTCTATTTTAGATATACTAAAAAGTTTGGGAACTAAAAACAGTTGAACTTTCAAGTTTCAATTTGAATTTTTTTTTAACTATCTGTAAGTTTTTACTTTTTAATACTTTCCTTAAACACGTTAAGTCTCATTGCTATCTTTGTAAACTAAACTTGAAAAGTAACCATTTTCTTTGCTAAATGTAGACGAAAATAAATAAGTACATATTATTGAGTAACCTAATGAAAATATTGAATTTATTAATTCACAGATTTTGGTATTTTTATAATATTATTTTTGGTGATAGGCTGGAAAACACAAAGTTGAAGAATAAACAAACCAATTAAACATGTGGTAACAAGGAGTGAAGTGTGTCTAGTGGAGAGGATAAGAAAAGGGGATGGTCCAAGCCTCGGCACAAGTTTCCACTTTCCAGTTACAATCATGTTTTCTTGTTTCGCTATCCAAACATATTTTACAAATAGATTTTAAAAAAAAAAAGTATATATTCATAAAATTTCTATGAAAGTGGGTGTACTTTCAAACTATCGTACGAGTAAAAAGTCAGTTTTAGTAAAATTAAGGAACTCCTATTTTCCAAAGTTACTCTTTCTGTAATTAAGTTTAACCTAAACTGATCTTTTTTGTCACCAAACTAACTAAGCCCTTACAATCAGAAAAAAAAATATATATTTAACAAAACTAAGAAACTATTTAAAATGTATGGGAAGATCTACTTTGATATTAACGAATAGAATAAAAGAAGCTAATCCACTAAAATATCGATTTTAGATTGTGTGGCCTTTATTGGAACAGAATATAAATTACCAAGAACAAGACACGTATGAAGGGTTACGTAACGTACCATGACACCAAAGGCAAGACCGGAGATGACAGAGTTCTCAACTGAAACAGCGGCGAGCTCGAGTTCGCCGAGACGACCTGAGAAAGTCTGAGTGAGTGCGCCAAGGGAGTATTGACTGATGGCTGTAAAGATCGCCGGCCCCGCTAGCTCCCAAAGCCGCTTGGACTCTTCTCCGAACTCTTTGGCCCATACTTTAGACGCCGGTTTGGTTAGGTTGAGTTCCGGCGGATCACGAGGGTCAAGCAACGGCAAAGTGTTATCCTTTCCAACCATGGTCGTACGTGAGAAGCTCCGTCTTTAATTCTCTTCTTCCTATAGCTTTCTCTTGGTTCTGATAAGCATTAAATAGCAAGGATGGAGAGAGGGGTAGGTACCAAAACCAAAAATGTCCGAATAGGATAAAAAAGTGTCTGACATGAGATCTGTCAACAAAAGGAAAAAAATAAACCGCCACAAATGACTGAACGAAGGAAATAAAAAGGAAGCAATGATTTCTAATAAGTTATTCAATTTTGTTTGGGCCGAGTGACGCTATAGGTTGTTTAAGAAGTTTGGCCCGTAACTGTACGTCAGCACGTTAGTCAAGAAGTACGTGAATTGAGGTTGAAGGAAAGAAAAAAGGATGCGGTAATGTGAATAAGCAAGGTACGTAGGTCACACTTTAGTTTCTTGTAGAAGGATTTAACCGACTCGTACAAGTAATTAGTATTATTGTAGCGCAGTAGCAAAAAATCAGACAGCTCTGTTTAGTTGATACTGAAGTTTATGGACCAATTAAGACGTACCAGCTCCTTATATATATTTCTACCATAGTTATAAATAATCAGACAGCTCTGTTTAGTCATAAATTTGGTGTAAAGAGTGACAATAGCAATGGGGCATTTTTGGTCAACTTACCCCCAATCGCGTTGAACTGGTGGATTTTGTGTGATGTTATCATTATCAGGTTTACGACTACACTGGCTCAATGGGGCCTTTTTGTTCACCGAAATTAAGAATCAAAACCCAAAATCAAAATCGATACACAAAATCACAAACTTCCGCATCAATGTTCACACAACCCAAGAATCGGAACCCCAAATCAAAATGGTTTTCCATTCCAACGAACAAATAAGCTACGATTGAATGAAAACATACCTATGGAAGATTCCAGGAAGATTGTGAGAAATCGAGTTGAGAGACTGAGAAATCAAGCAGACACAGTGAGAAATTGAGTGAGATAAAGTGCAAATTAGAGGGAGAGACTGAGAAAGCAAGTGAGATTGAGAGAAATCGAGTGAGAGTTGCAGATTTTGAGCTCAATATCTCAAGAAATCGAGTGATATCGAAAGAGATCGAGAACTTCTCGATCTGATATGATTTTGCCTTAGGCAAAAAAATGAGAAATGACTTTTCGGGTTTTCTTTTATTTTGCCTTAGCCAAAATTTTACTTTTTTCCCTCTTACCATTTTCAATAGCGGGATAATAAAGATCTAGAACCAAAAAATTGTCCCGCGTCACTTTTATTATACCGCTTAAATAATTTGTAGCGTTTACAATATACAAAACGCTATCTTTAAATCACGATTCAGTCAAACATAGCATATACATACAAAACGCTATCTTATGGTGCTATCAATACCCATATTTCCTGTAGTGTCCATTTTTCCACGATTAAGTGAATCAAATTATAAATTTTCCTAGAAAGTAGAATCCTAACTTCTCTAATATCTCAAGATATCTACGCTACCTTTTCACTATCTAATTCTAACATTTTTTTAATTATTTTTTAATATAACTTCTTTTTTTTTTGTTCAAAAGTCGAATTTGATTAAAGAGCCTAAACCGGGTTTGGTACATAGCGTTTAAGATTTTCTTTTGCCAACACATCGGCTTCATGATTAAAATTCCTAGAGATAAACGAAAAGCAAATTTGATGAAAATATGAGGAAAGATGTAGGATATCTGATAGTATCCCATGGAGCTCCTTGTGTGAGTTCTCCTTTGTGATGGCTTTGATGACTTGCTTGGAGTCTGAAGCGATTAAGAGGTTTGTAAATCCTTGATCAAGTGCTGCTTGCATCGCATGTTATATGGATATTGCTTCTGCCGATAGCGGGGATCAGGTGTGAGGGTTGTGGTCGGATCCAGTGAGTGTCCTATCATCTTCCGCTTTAAAAATCCATCCAAATCCAGCTTTTTCAGTTCACTGTTCCAAGCTGCATCCATTTGGCATCTGATCGCAGAAGGGTTGATGTCGATCTGGTGGTTCCTTACTGATATCGGGGTGTTGGTCGGTTGGGTTATCTGGGCTGAGTTCCATTCCAAGGCGGAAATGATAGCTTGGGTTAGGGCTTCACGAGGAGTTGTTTGGATTGCGTTGAAAAGCATATGATTTCTTGTCTTCCATATCGCCCATAGGATCCAAGGGGGAAGTGGACAGTCTCCAAGCCCACAACGGGGAAGGCTGATTAACAAGCTGGTCTTTTCAAATAAAGATCTGAAGGATTCAAGCTGATTTAGATTTAGTGGGTTCTTGAAAGGAGCTATTGTCCAAATCTGGGTTTCAAAGTCGCAAGTGAAGAAGAGATGAAGAGTGGATTCTTCTTGCCCACAGAACGGGCATTTAGCCTTAGTGTTTATCCCCCTTGTTGCAAGATTATCTCCCACTGATAGGGTGCCTCTCAATGCTTTCCAAAGGAAAAGTTTTAGCGTCTGGGAAGTTTTCTGTTTCCATATCTCCTTGGACTAATAAAAGACTTGAATCTGAGTTTGGTTAGTTGTATTACTATCCTTTTCTTTTAGACTTTCATAGTAACTTGTTTTCACTGAGTATTCTCCTGTTGGTGTTGGCTGCTATGCAAAGGAATCCATCGCGCCACATTTGCTTGTTCTAATCACCAGTATGTCTTCTGCTGAACCTGCGAAGGTATGCTGAATTTTCTCTACATCCCATTCTAGAGAGTTTGGATAGAAAAGATGTGATAACTTTAAATTATGTGAGGATTCTAGAGGAGGACATTGGAATGGATGGGGAATTCAGTGAGAGCCAAGGGTCATACCAGATGGAGGTCTGTTGACCATTACCGATGATTTTGCCTGGTTGTTTTTTGAGTAGATCTCTGCCAATACATATTCCTCTCCAGAGGTATTATTTGGCGGTTTGCATTCGGGGAAAGAGGAGCTATGGCATTATTTCCCAAGGAGGACTTTTGCTAACAGACATGATGGGTTTGTAAGTATTCGCCAAATCGTTTTTGCCAATAAAGGATCATTAAAACTTCCTAATCCTCCCTCTCTTTTTGGTTTTGTCAGTTTTGTCCAGGACACCCAGCACGTCTTCTTTTTCTCCATCGAGGAGTCCCACAAAAACAGTGTGAGGATTGAGTGTATTTATTTATACATAGAGTTTGGTAGCTTAAAACATGACATGGTATAGGTTGGTAAGGCTGAAAGGACTGACTTTAACATCACCATTTTGCCTGCTGTAGATAGGATTCAGGAGGATCAACTTTTTACTTTCGTCTAATCCTGTCTACAATGCTTGTGAACAAATCTTTCTTTTTTCTCCCAAAAAGCTCAGGTAGACCCAAATATTTACCTTTTCCTCTTTCTTGTTGTATTCCTAGTTGAGTTTTCACTCTGATCTTAATGGTTTCCTCGGTTTTAGCTGAGAAGGTAATGGTGGACTTGAGTGGGTTGAGAATTTTGTTGAGGGCTGCACATTATTGATTCTTTGATTTGCAGAAGAACATTGTTTCATCAGCAAAGAGTAGGTGATTTACCCTAAGGCTTTCTTTTCCCAGTTTGATTTCTGCGAAAGTGTCATCTAATTGTGCTTTGTTGCAGAGACCCGATAGGACTTCGCTACACAGAATGAAGACGAAAGGAGAAAGAGGGTCTCCTTGTCGGATGCCTCTTTGTGGGGTGACAAGTCCCTTGACCGTTCCATTTATAAGGTAAGTGTACGAGACTGTGGTTATGCATTGCATAATCCAATTTCTCCATTTGGGATGAAAACCAAGTCTCTTCATTACCAACCTGATAAATTCCCATTCCACTCTGTCATACGCTTTAACCATGTTTGTTTTAACTGCCATATAACACCGTTATTTGGCCTTTGATGTATGTAGGTAGTGAAGGGCTTCATGGGTGATTAGGAAATTATCCGTAATGACTCTCTTGGGGACAAAATCAGATTGGTTTGCAGAGATCAGCTTCTGGAGTGTTGGTTGCAGCCTGCTAGTGAGAATTTTAGAGATGATCTTGTAGTATACGGAGTAGAGGGCGATTGGTCTATATTCTTTCATGTTTTTTTAGCTCTTGGTCTTTGGAATGAGTCTAACATGTGTAACATTTATGTTTGCAGGGAGAATACTGGTGGTGAAGAAGTTTTGAACCTCAAGGATAATTTGATTCTCTACTGTCTGCCAGTTTGTTTGGAAGAAGCTCGCAGAAAAGCCATCCAGGCATGGAGCTTTATCAGGGTGGATTGAGAAGCATGCCCTTTTGATCTCTGCCGCACTAGGTAAGTCAATTAATTTACTGTTTACTTCATTTGTGATGCACGGTTTAATAGCTTATGAAATTGTTGATTCTCTTTCTCCCTCTTTTGCAGTGAACAGTGTGGTATAATAGGATATGATAACCTCCACTATCTGGTCCTCATCATAAATAGCTTGCTCTGTCTCATTTTCTAATAGTGAGAACTTCTTCACAGTATAACGGCCTCATGTGATTACGTGGAAGTACCCGGTGTTTTTATCACTGGGAGTGAGCCAAAGTTGGCAGCTACGCTGTTTCCAGAATTCTTCCTCATCCTTGTATGCCAAACTGAGAGTCTCATTTGATGCATGGATTGTCTCAGTTGTTGCCTCTGGCTTTATCATGAATTTCTCCAGTTTCCTACGACATTCGGTTATTCTTTTTTGGCTATTAAGGTGTGTTTCTCTGCTCCATTTGTTAATGGCGTTTCTGCACCTGGTAAGCTTTGGCTCCAGCTTTTCTATAATTTCTGGTTTCCAGCTGTCTATAATGATTTTTGTGACTTCGGGGTTGTTCCTGAGTCTTCTGTCATATCTTAACATGCCTCTTTTCCTCTTCCTTTTTAGGTCAAAATATGTTACCAGTGGTCTATGGTCAGAGTCCTCAAAACTCAGATAGTCATTTCTTCCTGAAGGGAAGGTTGTTGCCCATTCACTATTTGACATCGCCCTATCTAGTCGGCACTAGACTACATGATCCTGTAGTTTGACTCTCTATGACAAGAAATTTCAAAAGTAACTTAGGTCGAAGAGATCACATTCTAACATAAAGGTTTGAAGGTCAATAAACGATCATTCCGGTCGTAAAGGTCCTCCAGACTTCTTAGATAAGTCAATGATATCATTAAAATTGCCTGTTTGGAGCCATGCTTCTGATCTGTGTTGGCCTATGGTTGAGATCTGGCCCCATATATTTTTCCTCTTTGTTTTATCAGGCTCTTCGTAGACAAAGGTAACAAAGAACGTTTTCCTTTTGGCTTCAATGTGTGTATCAATGAAATTTTGGTTCTCTGAGAGGATTTGCAGTTTGATATCGGTATTCCATAGAAGGGCTAGTCCTCCTCCTCTAGGGGTGTGGGGAGGTATGAGTCTAACCTCTGAGAAACCTAGAGACTGAGTCATATTGAGCACAGCTTCGTTGCGATTGTTTGTCTCCATGAGGAACATTATGTCTGGAGGTATGCTTTTCTACATATTCTTTAGACGTCGGACTGTTGTGGGATCTCCCAAACCATAACAATTCCAGCTGATAACTTTTAAGGAAAAAGAGGGGGTGGATTGTGAAAATCCACCCTTGGTTTCACCATCGCTGGTATGAGGGTTTGGTTTGGTGGTGCTTTGCTTGTGGACGGGCCATTTGCATCATCTCTGGAGGTACTTTCCGGCTGAGGACAATTCCTTTTGTCTTGTGCGTTAAAATTTTTGCTTGATAAAATGGATTTCCCAGAGGTTGTTTTCCTTTTGGGGGAGTTATGGATCAAAGCTCTGTTTCTCTTGCTGGATTTGGCTCCATATAAACTGAGAGAGGCTTTTAAACTTGTCCAATTAAGTGGGGTTCTCCCTCTTTTATTTTCGGTAGTTGAGGTATCTTGGGTTGGGACATTAGTAGGGTGAGGAGGCAGATCTGCGGACATTGTTGGTTCCATACAAGGTTCTAAGGTAGTAGGATTAATTCTCTCTGTGTGCATTAAAATTTGTGATGCAGTCTCTGCCATCAGACCTCTAGCTTCACCTTGTAAAACTCTTTGTTTCCTTGGCAGGCTTTCGGTGGGATCAGCACAAGATGTGTTTTGGATTGTGACCTCTTGCAGTTCCCCCATGATATCTTCAGTGATGGGCAAGGAGGGTTTGCGGGGTGGGGGTTTTTCTGTCTCTAATTCTCGGTCTAAAGGTGTTCTTCTCAGATGATTTAGCCCAGTTTAGTTCTTTTTGGTTCACCTTTTCCCTCCATTGGGGATTGTGATTTTGGACAATGGTATGGTGGCTACTCTCTAGGCTTGATGAGTGTCTTTGGTAGGGAAGTTTTCTTTTTGGGGGAGATCTGCATTCACGGTTTCTATAGTTGGTCATTGGGGTGATTTGGGAGTCCCTGGCTTCATACGATCTCTTTCGCGGGATGTGTTCGTATTGAGAGTTATTGTATCTTGAATCTGTGGGGTAAAAGGATCTCTCACGCACCTTGTATGAGTCTCTACTTCTGCTTGGTACAGATCGAGGAGTAGGGGATCTTCTTGGTGGCTGCGAATTTCTGTAGGGATTAGGGGCCCTGAAATTGTCTTCTGGTCGGTAGTAGTTATTAGGGCCTTCCCGAGATGTAATTGGCCTTACTGGTGATGGGGGTTAAAGGTTTTGGTCTGTTTTTCCTTTTAGGCCTGGGCACTTTGCTTCTTCTTGTGTTAATCTCATAAAATAGTTTCAGTGTTTCTTCAGGTTTTTGTAATCTATGAGTTACATGGGCTTCCTTGCCATTGGAGAAATCTATTATTGTGTCCTTTATGAGCGGTTGTAGTCCATCAACCATAACTTTAACTTTCACTGAGGAGATAGAGATTTCCATATCCAACACTTCGCCAAGTTCTTCACCAATTATCTGAAACATTTCAGGTTTCCAAAAGTGTTTGGGAGGCCGTGGGGTTCTATCCAAAAGGGGATTTTGGAGGGATAAGTATCTGATATAATCGGCTCCCACTGTTGTAAAATGAACATCCACTGGTCAAAGTGATAAGGCCTATTGTCGAGAACTTTCTAGAGATCTTCTGCAAATTCAAAGCTGAACTGGAACACACTTGTAACACCCCTGAACCGTCCTACGGCCAGAAAAACTACAAACCGGCTCGAGAACGCTACGATGAATGCAACCGTCTATGATCCGTCCGAGGTTCCACCAACGAATTAGGTCCCTCAGTCAGTTTATTGGCTATGCTTTCCCGCTGCACACATCCTTTAGGCTTTTCAACCCTTGGGACGGACGCTGCGTTATGCTGGCCCGCACTAGCCCATGTACCATTTCCACTTGTCAGAATATATGAAAATAACTTTTATTATTACTTAGTACATTGTTGCATTTAAAACAAAGAACAAGTAAAACAGATGGATCTATTTCGAAGAAAAAATGTTAAAAGGCATAGGATTTTGCAAAACAGCATAAAAACATCATATCCGGTTTCTTAGCTGCCCCAACTCTACACACTTTAGTCTTCCCTGCAAGACAAAAATATTGGAATGGAATGAGTAATCTTTGGATAACCCTCTAACATGCATTCTCCCCACCCATCTACCCCACAACATCAAGTAAACAAAACACGCAATGCGAAAACGATAAACAAGCAGCAGGCAAACACACACAAGAATAAGCTAGAAACAATCAAGCAGAGTTGACTAATCTAGACTCTTATTCAACCTTAGCATCCACGCCACATCACCCGTCACAACCAATGGGTAGAGGATGCTAGTAGTGCATCAAGGTACTCTTGACCGTTACTAGACCATACATAACCTAGACAACCATGCCTTATACTAGGCAACCATGCCACGTCCTAGGGCCCTTCGATAATCTGTCCCGTCCCAAATATACTTTCCGCGTTAAAACCACAAAGGTAACCAACTGGACTCAGTAACCACATCCTCTGTGTTGATACCACCCAGGTAACCAACTGGGTACACATGGCCGCATCATCATGCAGCAGTTCGGGCTTGTAGCTTGCTAGACACCGAAATGTCCTTACTGTGAGATCCTTTTGGATTAGCTCACTGGACTTCCACAACACACTTCGGGGACAGAAGATCGACCTCTAGATACGAATCGAAACATTTAATTCGCAAACTAGCTAGGACAAGTACTATAATTATAAGTTTAACGATACAAAGAATTAAGGACTTCTACACACCCAATGAATTCAAGCAAGATAATCAAGCATAACAATGCAACGAAAATCAAGCAAGAAACACCACAACAAACCTTAAGAAGAGTACAATCAAGCAACTTAAGAATTCCTACACATGCATGCATGCCCTTTTTATGCACAAAACAAATGGTGCCACTCAACCAACTAGTTTAACTTCTCATCAAGTAAACTTAGGTTATTTCCCACAATTTTTATCCATGCATGCAAGCCCTTAAATCTGATTTTTATGCAAGAATATTACAATAAAAATCCAACAATTAATTCTCCCATCATGTAAACATTTTTCTCATTCTTTTCAACATGCATGCGCCTTATTTTTATCCCAAAATTTTTTGCATGAATTCTTCAATAAACCCATCAAATAGACTGATCTTTCATCAAGTCCCTTGAGTTAAAACTCCTCAAATTATGCACGTTTTTCACATATTTTAACATGCATGTCACCTCATATCCGAATTATATGCAAGAAAAATTCTTGCAAATATTTCCACCAATATAACTGATCTCATCTCCACAAATTTATGCATGCAATATTTCTTTCACCTATGCAGCAACAAATCAAACTTCCCAAGACTTCATGCAATTCTCCCCCAAGAATGCATGCAAGACTACTTAAAATTTAGCTTGTCTACATGCATTCTAACAAGACTACATGCAACAAGCAACATGCAACAAACAAGGACTGATGCAAGAGCTAGAGAGCTAATGCATCATTCACAAACAAACAACCACAACTCACAGTTTTTAGCAGATTTTTGATTATATTGGCTTCAGCACACCGCAGATCTGACAGCACTTCACCCTCCTCTTAACCCCTAGCTCCAAAGAATCCTCCTCTTCTTCCTCTCCTTTGATCGAACAGCTCTAGATTCTCACTCAAGGCTCTAACGAAAATTTGAAAGAGTTTTGGTGTTTCTTTGGGCTAGAGATGTCGAAAGTGAGGCATAGAGGACTTATTTATAGCCTCTCAACTCAAGTTCCATGCAAAACCACGTGGCGAGTTCGGCGTGACAAGTGTTCTGTTTTTCGCATGCGTATGACACGTGGCTCAATCTGAGCTGCATATGGCGCGTGTGGCTCACACGCTGGTGGAAGCGACTTAATCTCTTGACACGTGGCATCTCGATTGTGGCCAAACTCTTCAACTTCCCTTCCGCGTCCCGAGTGCACTCACGCACACGTCCGTAGTGCACGGTCCCCTTGGTCGTGTCTGGTCCATTCGTCCACAACGTACGGTATTCCGTCCGTGGTGAACAGTCCTCTTACCATTCAGTTCATACGTACCAAACGTGTTCGGTATGTACCGCATCTACTCCAACAATGGCACCGTGGTACATTGGCCAGTCAGCTGGTACACAACCATTCTGTTTCCATGGTCCGTTCTTCGACTTCCCTCACTTCTAACTCGACCATTTCTTTCCTTAGTATTCTTTTAAACTTTCAACCAATGTCTTCCTGTCGACCATCGGCCATCTCCCTCATTGGCTCAACGGTTCATGTCCGTTCTTTGGCCATCAGCCATTCCGCGTCTTAGTGGTCTTTCTCCACAAGTCTCTCGGTCGTTCCCCAATGTTTTTCATTCTCCATCTTTCTGAGTTCTTTGCGAGTCCTTTCATCGAACTTTTCTTGTTCGTCCAGTACCCCTTGGTGCGGGAAGAGAGACCAAAGTCTCTGTTTTTCCGGGTTTGTGAGTCTTCCCATTGTCCAGGCCCTTTCCTTTTAAGTGGTATGGAATATGTTTTTCTATGCTGAGAGTAGGTTGGGGTTTTTGTTTAGCGCTTGTATTAGACAAAGGACAGTTCTTCACACAAGATGGGGGAGGGGGGGGCGGGGGTGGGAAGGTTATAGCAGTAAGGAAAGCTTTCCTCTCCATGGGAGGGTTTTAAACGACTAGCTCCAGACAGAAAGCAAAGCAAAAAGTAAAGGATGGGGATTTAGGGATACCATATTTGTAGAAAAACCTTCGGTTGTTTCACTCACTATTTGTTGCTCTGCTGATGAGTTTGGCTGGTTTTGTCGGAATATGTCATCAGAGGAGTCTCATCGGTCATCAAAATTTGCGTGGCTTCCTACGGACCGTTGGTTTTTTCTTCATTTAGGAAGAGAAGGTGGGTGAGATCCGGTTTTTTAAAGTTTCATTCTGTTTTGGGGGGTATTGGAGTCTGTGAATGGGAGCAAAAACCTCTCCCTAAAACCTATCTAAAACCTCACACTTCGAATATAACTTCTTCTTCTTCATTTCATCTTCTTCTTTCTTTTATCAATATACTTTATTGTAACTTTGAAGTGATTTGTCCTTTCTATGCCATTCAAGCACACCCGAGAAGAACATAACCCCAAAACAAATAGAACATAAAACCATCCACCATCCCTAGAGTGCGAATCATTCATGTCTATGTTTGTGTAACCAATAAAGAAGTCGGAGTCACCAGCTCCCAGTTTTACCCCTAATTAAGAAGATCGTAAAAGACATCGCAACCAAATGTCAACGGTGTAAAATTCTCAGGCTAAGGTGTTCAATTTCATACAACTTTTGTTATCAAGAAGTTGAAGGATGGTGAGAGAGACCGTGAAAAGGATAAAAACATAAAGCACAATGTAAATATTTTTTCGATGATGTCAATTGATATTTCTGGGATTTTGAGGCTTAGAAGAAGCTTAGCGGGCGTGATGGAGATTATTATAGAGACATATGTTTCTGTGATTCACTAATGGGGGTTAGTTCTCACCCCCATCATGAGGCCCGACCCATGACCTTAGCAAAAGCCAAAGACAAAAGGATAGTATTCTTAGAATGTGGACGAGGGCCTTTCGGTCATTTCAATGAACGAACCGACACATTATCCTATAAAAACGAACGTACAACACCTGAAAAAGGGATCATGAAAAAAGGGAAAGAAACAGTTAGAGAAAGGACAAGCGATTGATGGTTGACTCGTCGATTAGAGAAATTGGACGAACCATTTGAGGTCGTTCGTCTTTCAATAACATACAACTCTCATCGTGTCTAGGTCGTCTAGTTTAGCTTTGTAACCCAACTTTTACGAGCTTCGGCTTATATTTATAAAGAGAATTTCGATACAACTTTCCACCAAACAAATCTCTAATTATGACCGATCTGGACATCAACAATTTGGCGCGCCAGGTAGGGAGAGCCAAGTCGAAATTTTCTTTAAAATACAAAAAAAACGAATCTATAGAAGCTCGACAAGATGAACGAACAAGCGATCTTGAAGTCATTGAAAACCAGTGTTCTAGCCGAAGAAAAGAGAGATTAGAGTTTTAAAACTCTGTTTAAGAATAATTCATAAAAGTTGTTCTTCCTACAAGGTCTCGATTCTCTTATATAGAGAATAACCAAAACCTATTCTTTATAACAATTGTAAAGTTTCTATTATTCTTAGAATCTAGAACTAAAAATAAAGAAAGATTGCCAATTGCAATCTTAAAAAAAAATAGAAAACCAGAGAGGCAAAAGATAAAGAAACTAAAGAACACCGCCTCAACACCCGGCATCACTTCATCACTTGTTTCTTTATTATTTGTACTACTAGACTACTGTTAGCCTCTCACTGACCCCAAAATTAATGAAAAATTGACTGAAGGAAGACCGAATGGAACATGAGTATCGAGTGAATAAAAATAGCCAAATATACACTCCCCCTAATATATACCGTACTGATTAAAAAAGGGAAAATCCCACAAAAAAACCCCCAAAGTGACACCAGCTTCCAGTTTAAACCTTGAAGGTTTTGTACTTCCACTTTTATACCTCAAAATGATAATATTGCTAATATAATACCCTAAATTAGCTTATATGTTCGTGACATCACAAAATTTAACAGAATTTCTGAATCTCTTAACAGAACTGTTAACAAAAGTTAACTCTGTTTAATTATTGGATTTATTGGCCACGTGCATCTGTTTTTTTTTTAATACTACATAAAACAAAATTTTAAATAAACTACAATTATTAAAAAATGATAAAATCCCCAAATCGTTTTGGGGGAGTTCATAAGAAAAAAAAAAGACTCGAAAGAGAGAGAGAGACGTAGAGTAGAAAAAAGGAGAATCGAAGAATATAGCATACCACTGATCGAAATGGGGTAAGAATTGCTTCAGCCTATCAGTTTTAGTTGATTATTACTTTTTATGATTTTCCCAATTGATTAGAAAGATTTATGGATTTCTGATTTTTGACTTTTGCGATATAATGTATCGATTGAATTCGTGTTTCTGGGTTTGAGTGGGTGGTTTCGTATGAAAATTGCAAGTGTTTTCATTTTTTTTTCTTTTTACGAGACTAGAGATTGATGTTCTGCTTCTTTCATTTTGTTATTATACAGTGAGGAGATGATTAAACTAACAATCCACTATGGTGGAGAAATGAAGAAAGTAGAAGATGATTACAACTAGCTTCATGAATTAGGTTGTAAAATTGTTTTCTGGAAATTGGCAGAGGTTGGATGGATGAAGTTTGAAGACTGTTGTAGAAATGAATGTGTTAAGGCCCCAATAAGTATCATTTGGTTCAAAGATGCAAGAGAGGAGATGAAGATGTTGCAGTATGTGTTTGATAGCTCAAATTTTGACATGCCCGAGCTACATTCTTCTGCAAAATCAACAGGTGAGATTGATGTATTTATTGAGCATGGTTGTCCAGATCATTTGATTGGTTCTGTTGATGGAACAAGTATAATGGCTGAGGGGATGGGAGAAAAAGGATATGAAGCTGATGAAGATGAGAGGATGGAAGAAGAAATGGATTATGAATCAGGTAATGATGATGACAGGCCGCCAAAGGAAGAAGATGACCCTGAGGAATCTGAAGATGAAACACATGTAGTTGAGAAAGAGGTTGATAACAATGAAAAAGAAGTAGATGGTGGAACTGATATGTTGAATGATAATCAGAATGAAAGTAAGGGTCAAACAGAGATCGATGATGGAGATGACGTTGTGATAGATGCAGGAAATGGGGCTAATGATGATAGGTTTCAGACAGTGTTTGAGGAAGGTACAAAGACAACTGCAGAGTTAGATGAAGCTATGCGTAAATTGGCTGAAGAAGATGCACAAAAACAAAAAGACGAAGAAGAAGAAGAAACAGATCCAGAGTTTGGCTTAGAGGATGTAAATTATCCAGATACTCCAATAGAGTCAGAAGAGGAGTGGGAGCAATGGAAGAATCCACAACGAGAAAAAAGAAATCAAAGGTATCATGGAGATTTAAATACGGAGCCCTATATCTAGTTGTTTCAAACATTCAACAGTGGATTGGAGTTTAAGGATCAATTATTACGTTATTCTTTGCATACTCAATATGATATAAAGATGGCCAAGTCAGAAGCAAGTAGGATAGCTGCCATTTGTCGCACAAAGAAGTGCAATTGGAGAGTGTATTGCTCAGTGGAGCCTAGATTGAATAAGTGGATGGTGAAAGTATGTCACTACAATCACAATCATGGAAAATCAAGTCGGGTATCAATGCTGAAACAAGGTGTGATTGGAGGGTTGTTTAGAGAAGAGATAAGAAGGAATGTTAACTTACCAGCTGCAGCTATAAAAGACATTATCAAGGAACGCTATGACATTGTTGTTAACATATCAAAGTGCTACAAAGGAAGACGAATTGCTCTAGATTCAGTCCTTGAAGCTCAATCAATACAATTTGGCAAACTATGGGATTACGAGAAAGAGCTTAGAAGGTCTAACAAGGACGTCACTACTGAGATATTAACAGTTGACATCAATGGTAGACAACAGTTTAACGGTTTCTACATTTGTTTTAAAGAGTTTAGGAAGAGTTGGCAGAAGTGTTGTAGACCTGTGATTGGCTTGGATGGTTGCTTTTTGAAGTAGGATTTAGAGGGTGATTTACTTGCAGCTGTTGGTAGAGATGCAGATAACAAGATGTATCCAATAGCTTGGGCAGTTGTAACAGGGGAAAATAAAGATATGTGGGGTTGGTTTTTGCAGAAGCTTAAGTTGGATTTAAACTTGGGAATTGGCAAAAATCTTACCATCATTTCTGATAAACAGAAGGTAACATTTTGTTTTACTTTGGAAATTTATTTAAAAAAAATTATTTTGATTGCGGTTGTTATTGCGGTTGCTGCTGAAAAAATTATTTTGTCTTAATGTCTTGACAACTATTTTCAGGGTCTTGTTATTGCGGTTCCTGCTGAACTTCCTCAAGCAGAGCATCGTATGTGTGCAAGGCATATTTATGCTAATTGGAAGAAGTCTTTCAACAGGTCAGAGTATAAAAACTTGTTTTGGGGTGTTGCTTACAGTTACCATGAAGGAGAATACGAAAAAAATATGCAGATGGTACATGCATATGATCCTGCTGCATATGAGGCGTTGCTTGTGACAGAGCCAAGAAGGTGGTGTAGAGCATTTTTCAACCCGGAATCTCATTGTGCTGATGTCCACAACAATCTCTCAGAAGCTTTCAATAGAACTATTAAAATGGCCAGAACAAAGCCTGTTATAACAATGTTGGAGGATATAAGAAGACAAGCTATGACAAGGATATCTCGCAGGTGGTTAAAAGCATTCAAGTTAGACTCCCATCTCACACCTATCACACTTGCTATATTGGAGAAAGCAAGAAAGGATAAGAAGTATTGCAAGACATTACGCAGCAGCAAGTACTTGTATGAAGTTACAGAGTTCAACATTGGTTATTCAGTTGATTTGGCAACACATCAATGTGCATGTCGCCGATGGGATTTGACAGGTATTTTCTGTGAACCTGAATTTGAGTTTAATTTTTTTATGATATTAATATGAGTCTCATTAACTATGTTTGTTAGGCATACCATGCAAACATGTTGTATGTGTTTTAGACGACAATCAAGATAATCCAGAGAAGTATGTGGCTGATTATTACCAATCCTCTTACTTGAAGAACACATATGTGGATAATATAAAACCTGTCAATGGTGAGCAACTGTGGACGAAAACATGGAAGCCTCCAATTGGGATCCCTAATATTCGCAAGCCAAGAGGTAAACCAAAGAATCGTGACAGAAAAAAAGAACCTTTTGAATCACTCCAAAATGCAGGAAAATCAACTAGACATGGGAGGATACCACATTGTAGCCAATGTGGTCAAGCTGGTCATATTAAAAGTGGTTGTAAAAATGAAACTGTTGTTGTGGAGGGACCAAAAAACAGACGTGGTAGACCTCGAAAACTTCCATTAGTTGAGGTACTTTCTCTCTCTTTTTTATTTGACCAATGCTTGATAATTGGCTTTAAATTTCTCTGTTTTATTTGTGTGAATTAGGTTCAGCCACTACGTCAACCAAAGACAAGGAAACCTAGAGCCAATTCAGCTGTTGGCTCTCATCCATTACCAACCACTGAATCCACCACAATCGATCAAACTTCTTCTGCAATTAGCTCTCAACCGTTTCAACCGAATCAATTATTTTCTGCAGTTCATGCTTCTTCAAGTACACCACAGCCTTCAGTCTCCTCCAACAAACCAAAAAACAAGAAGCGTGGACGACCTTTAAAGACAAGAAAAGTGGAAAATGTTCCAAGAGGAGTTGGAACATTTTATAGTCCATTCACAGGTCGGCCATTTCAAATGTTTGGAGACAAGGTGTATGATATGTCTAACAATGACCATCAACCTCCTCTTTGAATGTTTATGTCTTTCAGTTTCAGTTTTGGGATGAAAACTTTATGGTTTTTGTGTTGTCAATTTTAGGTTTTGGGACAAAATATGTTTTCTTAAACAAGTTATGGGAGATTTTTACTATGAATTATGTGTTTTTATATTTATTTATTGTTTTTTTTTCCCTAAAATTTTCCAGATTATCTACTCTAATTTATATAAAATAACATTTTATTAACACAAACAACGTTAACTACTGTTAACTGTTCTGTTAACAAATTAAAATTTCCGTAAACCTTCTGTTAACTTTTGTGATGCTACGAACGTGTAAGCCAATATGGGGTATTATATTAGCAATATTATTATTTTGAGGTATAAAAGTGGAAGTGCAAAACTTTTAAGGTTTAAACTGGGAGCTGGTGTCACTTTTGAAGTTTTTTTGTGGGATTTTCCCGATTAAAAAAGGAATCAAATTTGACTAAAAAGGTAAATGCAACAATACGATGTCTAAGAAAAAGATAATAATACAAAATCTTAGAAGTTATCTAAAAAAAGATATGCACTTATCAAATCCTTTTTTTTTGTTACAAAAGAGTTTTCAAAGGAAAGAATATATTTAGGTGTATATATATAACATTAAACCTAACAAAAAAATCAACATACACATCTCTCTTTCTGTGTCACAAAAATGGGAAACGACACATTACTTCCCCAACCCCAACCCACCTCTCTATGGACTACACTGAAACAAAAAGGTTATGTGGGTGGGTTCTTAATACTATTAGTTTCCTTGCTCCTCATTTCTACCGTAATCTTTTCTATCTACGACATAGAGACAACACAAGATTCGTATGAAGAAAATTATGTGCCGGATATTACAGTGCCATCAATGGATTTCACCGTGCTTAATATGACCGAGACTCGTCTTAGTGTAAGATGGGATTTATTGATTAGGATTCCTCCAGATCTTCCTGGTTTCTATATGTGTCTCGATGGAGATTTTCAGGTTTTCATAATTTACAAAGGTGTAACCATTGCTACTTCATCCATAGAGAGGTTACAATTCTAAAATTTATACACTCCATTTTTGTTTTTTTGTAAATCTATTTAACTTTGTTCATATATTGGATGTTTGATGACTATAAAAACTTATGGCCGTTAGCTAAGTTTTGTTCACATATTATGTTCGATTACTAACATAGGTTAACTCTTGTGTGTAATTAGTTATAGTCTCAGACCGTGGTGGGCTAATCTACTTAAGGTTTCATCTATTGCTTCGGAAGTAGATATGGACGGTGTGATTGTGAAAGATATCATGGAGAGTATTAAGGAAAGAAGTGAAATGCGGTTCGGGTCGAGATTGCATTTTCAGGATTGCAGATATGAGACGACTGGAAAGATGAACTATGCGTGTGATGATGCCGTGTTGCAGTTCGAGCCCGGCTCTCATAGAACGGCAAGTTTATTATTTGGCAACCATTCTACTTGTTCTTTGGTTGTTTAGCTTTCAAATGTTGGATATTCATTGCCTTTTGATATTGATTTAAACATTACTTGATCCAATAATCCATTTAAATTCGAAATACATATATGAAACGTAATATATATAAGTCTGAACACACGCTACTCGAATTCAGTATGAAGGAATCTCAATCGCATAAAATTGATGGTAAAAAAGAAGGCCTCATTCTTTTGAAATATTAAATAGAAAAGTATAATCTCTCGAGAGAATGATGAGAGTCTATCGAGATTAATGACTTGAAAAGCGACTATCTTTAAGTTGGTTTAAAGTCAGAAAACCGGCCATAGAACTTCATTAACATTGGTTAGATAAATATCCTGATATGTAAGTTATGACACAGTGAAATTCATGCATTTGTCAACATGGCTACTGCTTTACTCATGCGAAGCTGGTGCATGATATATATGAAAACTTTTTTCTGCACGAGTGTATTTAGTTTGGTGTATCGCATGCATTGCCTACATTGCTTTAAACAAACATGCACTATAGCTCAATGATATGAGAACTTTGTGCGACATGCTTATTAACTTAAGTCTGTGGGCTTTAAAAATTCAAGGCTCCAGGAGATCTATGCAGGTTCTTACATGATGTAACTTCGGAGATGTGATTGTAGAGCCTTCAGAAATGTCACACAAAGAAATCCCTAGCTACATGGACCATACTGACTAACAAACAATACGTACGTCCACCTGTCATATTCTTTTCAGTTTAATTGGAAAATAAAAATCACCAAAATATTAACTAAATAGCAAGAAAAAGAAACACTTCAATAGAAGAGCCACTTGAAACCACATAAACTTCAACAACCAACAGCAACACAAATTTGTGGACAAGAATATCTTATTTATACATAATATGTGGACGTGAATTTAGTTTGTTGAAACTCCAAGACTAGTGGATAAGAACATGTTAGTAGTTTAGATATTTAGAACTTCACCAAACCCGACGCAGAATCTAATAGAATGGTGAATAAATGTAACATTTTTTTGTTTCTGGAATGGATAAAATCGTAACTGTAACTTATTGAACTATGGTTTAGCCGTTTAGGAAAGGTTTGCGTCTGTTATTTATATCATACCGAACCGATTTAGATAACCGGTAGGTATGAGAAGTTTATTCCCACTAACTTCACTAGAACCACTCATTTCTATCTCTATAACTTCTCTTACTGTGGCCTATAAAAGAGAGAATGCTAGAGAGAGGTTAACGCGTAGACACTTGATGACTTTGTTCCAACAAAAAGAGACACTTGATCACTAGAAAGAACTCTAGAGACTAGAGATCTGTAGTAAAACATTTTCGAGAGAGAAAGCTGGTAAAATTAATCGGAAGGGAGCTTCAACAATTAATAAAGTCATTAATTTATGTATGTGATCTTTTCCCCTACCTCTGCGTCCATTTCCTAATCAAATCCGAAACAAAATTTCATCGCTAAACCGGGTTAATTAAGGTACGTGCTCGGTTTAATGTTTTTTCGCATAAAACTCTTTACATATAATATTTGGATGTATATGTAATTTCTGGGATGAGTTAAACAAACAAACTGGACGAAAGTTGATTAGTTTGTCGGCTAAATCCTGATAGTCACCACCGACCACTTGATTACTGTTTAGGTCGATCTCCCATGTTGTAGTTGGAGAAGTGTGGTATCAGGTCACTTGAGTAGCATACAAAATGGGAAAGAAAAAAAACAGTATCAACAAAAAACTATTAACTGAATTGATCCATATATCGAGCGGTCCATATATATTATAAAACTAAATTTAGTCAACATGCAAAGGATATAAAATGGTGGAATATAATTAAGTATTCATCCACATTTTGCTAAAATAGAACACTTTTTTATTTTACATAAAATGGACTAATCATTTTACCCATTCTAGTACTAAAATAAATATAAAGAAAATATATACTATGATAAAAATCCATGTTTACCAATTTTAGAATCTTAAGATAAAAATTTCAACATTGAGTATTTCAAGAAAAACTCTCTTTACATAGAAATTTTAAATTATCAACTAATAGATATTTCTTTAACATAAGAAAATATTTTGGTCCCAATAATATTAATTTATACAAGTTTTACTCTATATTTCGCATAAGCACACACACAATTAAATTCCATTAAATGATTTACATCGCATGTGGTGATGATGTGGATAGGTGAATCATCCGCATTTGTTTACTATAATAATATCAACATTGAAATTCTAATAAAAATCTAAGATTCTACTGAACTTTTTTTTTTCTTTATCCTCTAGAGATTTCCTGATGAAGAAAAAACCACCAAAGTCATTATCAAATTCGACCGTCCATTCGAAGACGTACACGTCTTTGTAGTCAACACCATTCACCTAACCTTCCTAGAAAACCACGTAACATTGCATGTGCCTAATTTATCTTAAGCAACCCCAATCAATATATAGATGATGACTCTTGTAAATTTTCTCATTATATCATTCCTCTTTAAATTTCCCCACTTCCTCTCTCGACACATTTCTCTCTCTCTCTCTCTCTTTCTCTATAAAAAAAACCTTTAGAATCTTGCTTTTAGCGGAGAAACACTGCATGCAGACAATGGGGAATACGATTTCGATGTTTCGACTAAAAAGGTAATAGTTGTTATCATACCAATCTTGTCTCCTACGTTATTTTCTATATATAAAAGTACTATTCACAAAGATACGATTATAGATCTTGAAGATAGAGATTTAACTCAAACGTGGAAAAGTAGTTAATGACTTTGAGTTGTTATATCTTATAGGTTTTCAAAAAACAAGCAAACTCCGATTGGTTCGTTTGCCAACAACTCATCTCACGATGGTATTAAAACAATTGAAGCTGTCAAGAGTTGCAGTTTTTCTAGGAAAGCAGATCTTTGCATCCGTATCATCACATGGAACATGAATGGAAAGGTACGTACGTACGCACAAATTAGTTGAATACGTAGCACATATATATTAATTAGTTGTAAATTATGTTTAAATGTCACTTTATGATGAACACAAAGAGTATTAGATTCAGTTATACGAATTTATCATTAATTGTTATTCTTTCATGTGAAGGTTTCATATGAGGATTTGGTTGAGCTTCTTGGCGAAGACAGGAAGTTCGATTTGCTTGTCGTTGGCTTACAAGAGGCTCCCAAAGAAAATGTTGCTCAATTTTTGGAGACGGCTACATCTCCAACTCACGTGTAAGCTAGTACTCTACACATTCTTTCAATTTATTGATCCACCAAAAGTGTTCTTTCTTCTATTCCTCTGCAATTGTAACATTGGAAGGTTCCATATCGAAATGAAATGCAGGCTTCTAGGGACGGCAAAATTGCAATCGATCCATCTATATTTGTTTGGGCCAAAGAATTCACACGCATTAGTAAAAGGTACGTATATATTAATTTATATATATATCTTCACTAAATTGTATAAATAATTTCATTCTAAACATTTCTATCCAACATTTTAGGTTATTTTACCAAAATATCTCTAGAATATCAAATTAATATTGATAAAATAAATGGAGTTCTTTTTTTCTAACCGCAATGGAAGAGTATATAAACATTTTCTTTTCACTCAATATATATATCTTAGTCCCTACATTTGTATATTTTGGCATTTTTGACACATAAAAAAACAGAAAATTAAGTTTTAAATCCTTACAAAACAAGTTGTTATATTATTTCTGTTATATTATTTCTGTTATATATATATACAACTAATTTGGACTTAGGTAAAATTCTGTGTTTCATGCCAAACTTTATAATTTTTTATAAGGTAAAATAACATAATCGTGTACGATTAATTGCAGAATTAAAGGCGGAGAGACATTCAGTAGGTGGATGTGGAGGTTTCATTGGAAGAAAAAAAGGAGCCGTGGCTATTCGTATTAACTACGATGACATCAAAATGGTTTTCATCTCTTGCCATCTCTCTGGTACCTACTTCATTTTATTTTTTTATAGTTAAATTACAATTAAAAATATCATATTAATAGGCACTAATAATTATTATTGTAATAAATTAATAATGCAGCTCATGCAAAGAAAGTGGATCAAAGAAATACAGAGTTGAAACACATAGCAAATTCGCTATTATCAAGAGACAAAAGGACACGTGATCTTACTGTATGGCTTGGAGATCTCAATTACAGGATCCAAGATGCCTCTAACCGTCCTGTTCGATCTCTTATCCACAACCATCTTCAATCTGTAAGTCTCCAATTCCATGACATGCAAATACTATCTTGATACTTTATTTTGTTTTATTATTATTTTGATACTTACGGATAGAGATTGGGAACAAGAATATATATACTCTTCAAGTATTATATATATAATTAAAGATTGCATAAATATTGGTTTTGATTTAGTACAAAATACTATTACCATTAGATTTTGAAGATAAAATTTTATTTCATTCTATTTTTTAAAATGTAGGTATTCGGTTTGGTTTCCTAACCATTTTTAATTCTATTGAATTTAATTACTTTGTGCAGGTTCTTGTGAGTAAAGATCAACTCTTGCAAGAAGCTGAGAGAGGTGAAATATTCAAGGGTTACTCTGAAGGAACTTTAGGGTTTAAACCAACTTACAAATACAATGTAGGAAGCAACGACTATGATACAAGCCATAAGGTCAGGGTTCCAGCTTGGACAGATAGGATCTTATTCAAGATCCAAGATACTGACAATATCCAAGCAACTCTTCACTCTTATGATTCCATAGACCAAATATATGGTTCCGATCATAAACCTGTAAAAGCGGATCTTTGCTTGAAGTGGGTCAACAATTAGTTAATAGATGCATACAGTTTATGAAGGATTTAATTAGAAGATATGCAATAATGCATTATTGCTGTTATGAGAGTAAATAGTTGGAAACATTTTTAATTTTTTTTGTTAGTTATTATATTAATGTTTTCAATGTTAAAAGTTGCAAGTTCACAACTCTATAAAGTTCCAATTGTGAAAGTCTTGAATATGTGTCACACAAGTTTCTTAAAGTTTGCTTTCATGAGTGGCAGATAGTTTACTTCAGAATCAAGCCTTGCATTAGCCTTCATGAGCCATACCAAATTCTTGTACACCTATTTCTACTAAACCAATAATTACGTTCCCTTTCTTTGAATTTTATTAAATTTTTTCTTAAATTGGTTTAGCTCGCGTATCGTGTTCGTGCTCACTATCTCTTATTTGTACTCCGTTTAGCGTATACGTACTCCCTTTCTCATCTTTTTACACCATGTCTCTTATATATACACTTCATAATTTCTTCATATTACTACAATTAGAGGTTCATACGTACACTCATATGCACAAGTATTACCTGTTAACCCCTAATATCAAATTTAATTGTATGGCATATTATTAAGAGACATGGAGCACGTATTATACGTATTATACTAAACGGAGCACGGACACGAAACATGGAGTATGAACAAGAGAAGGGATCGGAGTACGAGAGATATGGTGTTTTCACTATCATGTTCACAAGTATTATGTGTTAACAAACCTCTACTGGCTACTAAGAGAACGAACACCACCTCAAAAGTACGTACACACTAAAAAAGAGTACAAACAAGAGATATGGGGTACTGACACATTGATTAAAATTTGGAACACGTTGACCAAAATTTGGAACCTTTTGGTCAACTATTATAAATTTTATAAATAGATAACATTTCAATAGAAAAGGAAAAATAACTTCTGCAAAGCATATCATCATTTGAAGTTAATGCTCCCATAGTGTAATTACTTTCTCTCTTTCATCGTTATACAAAACAAACACAAAGAGACCGAGGAAAAACCTAAATCGCTCTCGCTATGTGACTCTAACGAGTTTCATTGCCTCTAGGAGAACTAGTACAGTTAAAATGTTAGTGATAACAAATCTCGTGCTTTTGTGGATAAGAGGGAGATGCACCGAAGTGTTTCATCGTGGACTTTTCCCCGAAGGACTATTAGACAAGAGTTTGGAATATTTTCCGACTAATGTTAGGGGTAGTCTGGTCGCCTGCATTTCTGACTACCAACACAATTATGATTTTTGTTTCCAAGATAGATCAAACCTGGGTTAGTTTCTTCCACCCTTTCCCCAATTTTCCCTTACCATTGAACTACAGTTGTACGGACTACTATGATATTTTAACGAATTATTAATTTTTTAATTTTTTTTAAATGCACATTATTTCTAAAAATTTCTATATATCAATCATCAAAGTTGAATTTCTATATAAGTATCATACGTTATTTCAACTGTTTCTCCCCTCTCTCCTCTTGAACAAAGAAATAATAGTGAAGAAATCCAAGAAATAAATATACCCGATTATTAATGGCAATGAAGAAAGGCCAAAAATGAGCTCATTAAGAAAATTTTAACTAGTCTTATACAAACTAAAATAGTGAATCCCGTAGCATAGTAGGACATTAAGTAACATGTCTTCTAAAACATACAAATTCACCATGTTTAATTGTAACAGAGGCAGTTGAAACTTTGGTAAATGAACTAACTGTTGGCTTTCGACATTTGTATGTTAGTTCATTTACCCATGCCTCAAGTTGCAAATGCCATCAAATTTCACAAAAGTGTTAAACAAACGAAAAAGAGATGAGAGGAGAGAGATATCGTAGAAAAATATTTAGAGAAGCTCACCTTTCTTGTATTTTGGATTCAATGATTTTTGTTTTCTTCTAAAAGTCCAAGTATTTATATCCATAAACCCCAGTATTAGTCAAACATTATAAAGTTAATCTTGGGTTTTTGGGTAATAGAATTTATAAATTTAGGTCACTAAATTTTGTATACTTATCAACTTGACAACTTCAAACTTTGTTGGCTGGTAATTTATTTTTCAAAAAAGTTATTTTGGCGCGTTATTTACTTTTGTTACTAAGTTTTCTTGGCGTGCATTTGAGTTGTGATTTTAAAACAAGTACTCATAAGTTTTTCCAATACTTTCAACAGAATCCTTCGTTAATATTCAACAAACAAGTATAAAACATTATAAATATCATCATGTTCACAAAGGATAGCTAGTCGACATTGTATTATTCTTCAGTGATACTAAAGAGTAGGCCTGCGACTTTGACCCGACCTGAAGCCGTCGAACCGACCGAACCCAAATTTTTCGGGTTTTGGTTTAACCAAATTTAGAGTTCGGTTTAATTTGGAAAGATTAAAAATTTGGTTCGGTACCCGACCAGAACCGACCCGACCCGACCTGATTACCCAATTTTTTTTTTAATAAAACAAAAAATTATACCAAAATATACTGTAATTAAACCGGTTTTAACCAGTATTGAACCGATTTTAATCGATTTTTGGATTTAAATCGGATAAACCCAAGACCAATTCCCACTCGATCCAACCAACTCAAAACCCAACCCGATCCAAAACAATTTTTTGTTCGGTTTTGGTGGAGTTTTTTAAAAACCCCAATATCCGAAAAAAAACCAACCCAACCCGTTCCGTATACCCTCGCAGGCCTAAAGAGAATCCAAATATTGATCCACTATTCCATAGAAAGTTCTAATCTTTCAAGGTTCTAGCTATTCAAGGACTGTACGTGGACCAAGTTGTTGGAGAATTGCTTCCTTGAGACGACCCAAAGAGGATTTAAGACGTAGTTAAAGTCTAAAGTATATGTAGTAAGCTCAGTAGCTCACTTGACGATCATTATTAGTGTTATAGGCTACATGGCGATCATTATCTCCAAACACAATAACGAAACAAACCTAAGAGTTTAGATTCGTTCCACAACGTTAAACTAATGACATGTTTAGCAAAAGAAAAATAATAATCAATCGGTTCAACTCACTTCTTCTTTGATCAATAGGTTCCATAGTGAAAAACATCCGAAGAAACAAATCAAATTAATCAATCAAATCCAAGTCTCCTAAATTACTGCTATGGTTTCCACCAAAATTCATTTTTCACTAGAAAGATAAAGCCCTAAACTCAAAGAGAGACAAGAAGGCAACCATTTTTGCCTCCTTGTACCTCCTAACATCACCTAACTTGAGTGAGTTTTTGTTTGCCTACAGATAGATGATCAGAGATTAAGCTTTTAGTTTCCTCAGCTAACTTGTTGCTGATGGCCACCGTACATTGGATACCCTCCGTAAGGTGCAGCGGGATACATTCTCGGGTCATGAGGTTGCGGTGCCATGTATCCATACCCATTGAAATACTGTCCTCCGTAGTATGGTACAACCCATTGGTTTCCATACTTATCTCTAGGCTGCAACACAACACAAAACTTGTTACAATCAGAGGCATTCAAATCTCAGGTGAGAGCATGATATAGATCACACAAGGAAAGTACTCAAAGAAGGGTGGGCGTAAAAAAAAACAAACAGAAACAAACTTATTTCCACACTTAACCATACTAATAGTCTTACAAACCAAATTGAGCTGATATAAAACTTAGTGCAACCAGAAATTCTTCAAAAACAATAATACATATCAAAACGTTTAATCATGCCAAATCTATATAATATTAATTAACATCCATGAAGTTATAACATTTTATGAAAAATTAATAGGTTTTCCAAAACAGAAGTAAAAAAAAATGAATCAAACGTCCTAAAAAGTATTATCAATGAAGCTCATGATTCAATCAGCTCGGTTTATCTCAGACTAGGTTCACATAGGGGTTCTAACACAAAATCAAACTTTCTTTAATTACTATAATAGAGAACAGTTTTGGGTTTTGTTCTATGGCCTGAACTTATTGTGTTGATAACACAATAAGCCTGTTTTGTCAACACTTATAAGCAGTAACACATTGATTCGAAGCAGTAACATTGATTCAAAGCTTTGTTACTGTTTAAGCTTTGCATTTTGATACACTTGTACCAGGATTAGACACTATTATCTAGTGTGATTTACCTGCTTATTGGCTGGACTATGTCCCCACGAAAGCCGAACTGTTTGCTTTCCAATTACAGTCCCATTTAGTTTCTCCAAAGCCTCCTCTGCATTTGGTCTGCAACCAAATGTTACGGTGGCAAAACAACAATAAGAAAATTACTTAATTCATGGTTACTATATAAACATCGGCATTTAATGTTGTTACCTGTTAACAAACTGAACAAACCCACATCCTTTACCAACAGGAATCTTGACAGAGACTATTTCCCCATAATCAGAGAAAGGTTGCCTTAGGTCTTCGTCAGTGACACTAGAGTCAAGTCCTCCAACAAATATCTATGTTATAAAACATGGATTAAACGGGAAAGATATAAAAGAGATTAACCTTCTCTTGTCACAATCACATGGAAAGGTAGAAGAAAACAAGAAGATACTACTAAAGAAAAAAAAAATAACAATTACTGTTGTGTTCAATGTGTCCCCTTCAGGACGCGCCATGGCACCATTCGGCATGTATCCACCTACCATAGTCAACAAAAAGTTTTAAGTACACAACATGTTGTTGCAATACAACTCGGTAACACAAGCTTTAACAATGGGCAAATAAATCACAAAGACTCAGACTTAACACAAATATCAATAGACTGGACACAACGAACTATAGGGTATCGAAAAGACATTACCTTGTTGATAACCAGTACTCTTCCTCGGGGTAGCAGGACCGATACGCATAGCTCTACTAGAACACTTAACACCATTCATCTCAGTCATGGCTTTGGTCCTTTCATTATCATCACCAAACCTCACAAAGCCGTAGCCTTTCGATCTTCTAGTAGTAGCATCAAAGACAACTTTAGCAGCTTTAACCGACGGGTACTTCTCAGAGAACGTCTCGTGCAGCAAAGTATCAGACACATCCGGAGCCAAATCCCCCACGAAGATAGAGAGATCAGGTCCATTGTTCTCCAACCGCTTCTCACCAGTGCTAAAACTAGCCCAGTTCAAACGGAAAGGCTGCTCAGTTGTTGGCATAGTCGCTCCATTAAACTTCTGCAAAACCTTATCAGCTACATCATGGGATTCAAACTCCACGAATCCATAGCCTTCTGAATAACCATTGTGCTTGTTACGGATCACCTTAACGGAAACAATCTGTATTTGTATTACCAACAGAGAAGAGTACAAAAGAAACAGAGATAAAAAACAGAGTCAGCGAGTTACGTACGTAAAATCAAAAAAAAAAAAGCAAACTTTATATGATAGATGCTGAAAAGGGTAAGGTCAAAAAGCATTAAAAGTCAACGAGAACAGAATCAAGAAACTGTTAATGTACAATCTAAGACGCTAATCAAGAGATACATAAATGTTTGTGTAATAATGTTAGAGAGAGAATGAGATAATGATATATAGAGAGAGAGAGAAGCAAACCTCGCCGGCGGATCCAAAAGAAGAATTAAGATAAGGCTCATCCATCCAATGATGCAAATCACCAACCCAAATGGTTTTGTTCTCACCATTAGAAGCGTTCTGATGCTTATTGTTATTACCACCGCGAGAGAGATGGGGGTGGTGCTGATTCGGATATTGATGATAAGGTGAGTACGGAGGCGGTGGAGGCGGCGGCGCGTACATCATATGGTGAGGCAGTACAACCGCTGGTGGATATCTCATAGCCATATACTGTGGCGGCGGTGGCGGTGGCGTCGGCGTCACAGATGCTTTTGGTTGGTTCTCCTCTTCTTCAACCGGTGGCTGCGGCTGTGGTGGCTGTGGAGGAGCAGGTTGATTGGTGTCGACCAAAGGCTGAGAATCCGAGGATTCAGATTCAATCTTGACGTCTGCCATGAATTTGCGGCGCTATGTGTAAGGTGTGATGTGATGTGATATTTAGATTAGGGTTAGATTCGGACCAAACAGGGAAGTTTGGAGAGTTGGGTTTCAGAGTTCTATTAATGGCAAAGTTTAGGGTCCAAATTAGGGGTCTTTTTTTTATTATCCGGTTAAAGTGGGGAACTTGGCAAAAAGAAAAAGAAAATAAACACAAATACGGGTCGGGTTTATGGGTTTGTATTGTGTGTAGTGTGTACTAGGTTTTTTACGGTTTCTGTTTCTGACCTAGTTTTGTGAAAACCGTTGGATTGTACGGATAGAGATAGATCTTAACCGTTGGTTGCTTTTGTTTTTGCTATCTATGTGTTTGTGTTTTTTGGATTCGCTCGCATGATGCACTTTCTCCTTTTTCTTTTTTTTTTTTTTTTTTTTGGTACATACATATAGTATGCTTTATTATTCCTTTTTCTTAGTACTCTTTTTTAGCTTTACTTTCCAGTTTTTAGATTGCTTTCTATATAACACAAAATTTATGAACACTGTGAAACAAAACATTTATTATATAAAGATTGTTGCAAAACTAACATTTGGTAAATGTAATATCAAAAGGGGTATTGTTAGTATGTATGTGAAGAAATAATCAAAATTAAAGAAATGTATTTGGATTTAGTAGTAATTTAGCTCTTAAATAGTAGTAAAGAAGAGAATAGTAGTAATTTAGCGGCAGGATCATAAGATGCCTGGTGGCTACTATAGGTGTGCCGAGGGGAGGAAGGTTTTAGGCCTTGACACTGCAGGGTCTTTTGACCTCAGTATCAAGTGGGGGTCGATGTGTCTTATATATCTCTTGGTTTTAATTTTTTCTTTACATTGTACGCTTCTCAAAGTTTTTGATTCTATCAGATGACAAAAAAAATAATAGTAAAGGAAAAAAAAAAGTAAATGGAAAACAATTATTCTGTGCGATATATGTAGCCTTTTTTTTTGTTGAACAACACTTGTTTTCATTTCACTAAGATAGAAATCAAGTACAAAGAGTTAAGGACATCTCCATTGATGCATCTTAAACAAAGTTGCTTAACACATATTTTCTTATTAATTTTGATAAAAGTTAGATTAAGAACTTCTTAAGAAACTGTAAATATTTATGGGTCCATTGAGAGTTGCTAAAAAGTTAGATTAAGAACTTCTTGTCTTATTCTTCTTTTCCCCAAACCTCATGGAAGGACACAAAGTGAAACACAAATCAATCAAACATGTTAAATTAAACTAAAACTCATACATAAAAACAAAACTGAAGCACTTAAATTCATTACATAACAAAGAAACATCAACTGATTGTGATTATATATGAAACCAAACATGTTAAACTCATTACATAAACATAAACATAAACAGAAACAACATACAAGCAGACATCCAAATTCAAACATAAGTGTTAACTGTGACAACATCCAACAATGGAATGCATGAGTCAAGAATATGGATCTGCAATTCCCGGTCATTTCATATATATATGAGAATGTACCTCTCAGTTTGAACGGTTTTTTTGCAAGCACGAGGGTAAGGAAGACATGGAACATAGCAGCGTACAAATGCTTCAGAGAATGGCCACTAATAATATGATGAGTCCAACTATATATAGGCTTATCAGCAGCTTCTTCCACCTTGGCTAAGAGATAAAATCCTACTATTTCAGCCAATTGAATCTCGAATAAGAACCAGAGGTAAGAAAGCTATAACTGCAAAAGCAAACTGAAGATATATATCAACACAATCCCTTAGCACTAACCTGCAGCCCAAAGCCAATACGTAGAATGTGTATACATTGGAGGTGATAGAATAACCATCAAGGGAATGACAATGCAATGAACAAATTGTACTAAAGCATATGGTTTAAGGTCATCGAAAAACCTGTAATATTACAGCCTCTCATGTCAGCTTACTCTTAACTTCAAAATGGTATCATTAAAAACCAGCAAGAAGCAAAGGAACAATGGAGTAAGTAACCCTTATGCTCATCAATCCTCTCGATTACAAATATAGCCATGATTGATGTGAAGGCAATAGTTATTTCATCCAAAAACGAGTGATCAAAAACAAGACACAAAAAGCAAGTCTCAGAGAAGAGAAGAGAAGAGAGGAGAAGAGATAAAGAAGCGTACAAGAAGACGATCCCAGAGGAGAGTTGCATCGTTAGGGTGAAGATGATAGTAAGAAGTTCCAAAAGCAACAGCAGCAACACCAACGTTGTCAAGTCTGAATCGAATCTGAAGAGTCAGAAGTCTATCTTCTTTTCAATATTCCAAATCGAAGATTCGACTTCAATAACAAAAAAAAAAACCAAATCGATAAGAAGAATCAAAACAACAAACACTAGTAGAAGGAGTAATCGAAACTAACCTCATTGAAGAAATCACCCATCCCAGAAACAGAGAGAATGGTGAAGCGACGGAGGAAATCAGAAGCGATGATACGAGAGAGACGAGAGAGACGAGAGAGAAAAAAAAACAAAACTTTTATTTTTTCTTTTTTTACCTGAACCAATCACAAGTTGACACACAGGTTTCTAAAGAAATCTAAAACATCTAATCTAACTATCGATGCTTAGCAAAATTAAGTTTTTTAAATTATATTTATTCTGTTTTATTATTAGCAAACTTGTAAGAAACTTGTTAGATACATTGATGGAGATGATCTAAGGATTCTGAGAATCCAAAAAGTAAAACACTACAACAATAAAAGTCATTCCCCAATGCCTTACAAAGATAGAGAAAAACATAGATAGGATTAGTCAATAATGGTTCCTTGAGAGCTTTGAGTCAAAAACTAGCTAGCCTTTTGATACATGTGAGATCAGGGATTATCGACATTTCTTCCATGAACAGGTCAATGGAGGATCATCGATATTTCTTTTATGACAGGACAAAATAACGTTGAGGAAGAGGTCAGAGCCGTGGATCTCACCGGTATGAGAATATCTACATAAAGTAGGACTTTAACAATGGTTCAAGCAATGTTGGTTACACTCTGGTGCTTGAAGTCGTTTGTTAGTGTTGTCGTAGAGTGAGATAAAAGCTCAGACAAATTATAGCCATACTCAAAGCTCTATCAACATGGAATCAGGATCCATATACCATTACATGACAAGCTAAGGGGTTCATAAGACAAAGCCGTAAGGGATTTACCTACCATGATTCTCGGATGATTAAAGTCAAGCCATAGTAACAATGATGCATTACTTCTTAGATGGAGTCTTCTACCATATAGATCATAATCTTCATCACACCAGCGGCTAAGGTTTGGCCATCGACATAAAGAAACTGACCTGGATTTTAAGGGATAGAAAATTGAAGTACACCTTATGAGCTTGGGCAGTTGAAGCCTTAATGGACCAAAAACAACTTTAGGATCCATTAAGAGGAACCCTATTCGTGTGATGGCTATGCACGGATTGTGACCATGGCGGCTGCCTGGAGAAAGTGGGAGGGTTGGCCTTGAACTCAAACTCATCGGAAAAAGGTGGTGCAATAGTGGCTCGGGATGAGTTTGTTCTGTTATTAAGGCAGGGAGGCAAGAAGGCTCACTCTTTTCAGATTTAATATAAGTTTCCCTCAGAAGAGAATCGTCATGCGCCGTCGACGTCTCCCCTGTGCATGGCGCATCTACTGGTCCAAGAGAGAAAGCTCCTGCCAGCAACGAAGCCTAGGGTGAGGGATCTTCAGGGGTGAAGTGAAAGCCAGATCAAAAAAATTTCAGATCCAAAACCGGATCCAATTTTTGTAACCCCTCCGATGCTTCTGGACAAAAGGTGAGGGAGGAGGTTCACCGGAAACCGCTTCCCTTCGTTGATGGTTGATGAAACGCCGCGAAAAATTATAGGATTCAAAACGTTTTGGAGATTTTTAAAAAAATAGAAATAAAAGGGAAAAATAACTAAAAAGAGGGAAAATATTAATTAGCAAAAACTTGAAAGAGTAAACAAGTGATTTTATCCCGACGCCGGCGAGCGGAAGCTCCACCAGTGCCGGAAACGGTTTAGACTGGAGGTCGCTCGACAACTTCGCTTGGGAGAGAAAACTTGAAGACCCGTTGTATTGCGATATATGTAGCTTAATTAGCATGTTAATTAATTTTAAAAAAATCAATAATTATAATGAAATTAATTATTATGTGCGATCGATGTTGGTAACCAAAAATATCTTCAAATGTCATGAATTTGAATATCGACCATAGAAAATAGACTACTATAATTTTTTGTTCTCTCTAGGTCTAAAGTATATTGGTTACAAAAAAAAAAAATTAACCTATTAATCATCCTTAAGTATCACTCTATCAGTTTGTATTTCGCTTTGTTTTTCTATTTTATGATTTTGTGCTAGTTTCTATTTTATTTTTTTTATGTATATCATGAGTATTCAATGATAGTAAGCTATCCATGAATAGAAATGAGATCAACTGATTTTAAACGAAAAACTGGATAATCTTGTTTTTGACATTTGAGATTTTAGTGAAAATTTCTGCAAGTATCCGATCCGGAACCATTTTTAAATCATCAAATATACATTTATAGTGATTTAAACTCCCTCTTTCAAACGCTTCTGTCGCGTTATACCACAAGATACTAACTATACACTCTTGGTTACTCTTTTAGGCCCCTCTTTTTTTTCTTATACTTTACCATTTCTTTTATGTTTTCTCTTTTCATTTCTAGCCTTACAACTAACAACTTTACTAAGCGTAATCCATTTATATATGTATTTATTGAAAACGAGTTTATTATTCATTATAGAATTTTATAATACGTGACAGGGGAACAAACCCAAGACTAATACATAGTGATCATACTATTTCATAGTACTGTCAAAAAGATTGAAATGCCAAACTGATTTCCAAACATCCCAAAGACATACATACATGATACATATATTTATTATAAAATTGAAGAAAAGTCTATAACGATAGTTCATTAAAAAAGTATATATTATGATATAGACTTTGATGTATGGTATGATCAAATCAGTGTCGCCCGTGAGAGTGTCCTACGCCAGGGCTGTTACCGGGACTTGTAGGCCTAAAGTCAGTGGGGTGGAAGATGACCGCCTTTCCAAGGACACTACGTCGTGTATATGTGACCACAATAGTGGGATTCCTAACCTCAGGTTTCTTCTTATAGATTCGCTCAATCTCTAACGAAGTAGTTTGCAAATGTCTCTCTTCTGTTTTCTGAATTCCATGCACAACAACCAAAGCAAGGAAAAATGTAAATGTAGAAACTGACTTATTCGACATTCCCATGTGTCCGGGATAAAATTGAGATAGTAAGAGAATATGCAAAAAAAAAATAACAAAAAACAAAATATATATGTTAGATAGGAGAACAGAAGATAGAAGAAACAAGAAGCATGAAATATTCGGTATTTATAAAGAAGCAGATTGCATTCATTAGCATTGTCTTAAATGAAACTTTAAATGTGGGGAAATTATACTTCAAAAAGAGAAATGATGATGTTTTATGATGTCTGAGTATATAATGTAATCCAGGTGATTCATACTTCCATATGTTTCCAACTTTGCATGTCTGCTTTGTCTTGTATACATGGGCACATGGCCCATGCATTTACACGCTCAGTTTGTGTCGTATTTATTTAGCTCATATTTTTCACGATCAATGTGGGCAAAGATCCTTCGGATCATCGTCATAAGAAAGTTGTTTGGGTTAAGAAGCGTATTGGTGCCATTGCCAAGAGAGAGTGGCACTAGACGGGGGAAAAAAAGGAGAGAAGAGTCTACCAAAAATCGAGTAGGCATGACATGGGCATTCGGTTCACGTTTTCAGGTTTCAGATTTTCCATTTTGAATAATATACCCCAAATAGAGCCAGAATTTATTTCCGTTTGGTTGAGTTTGCTAGATTTGTATAAAAATTACATGAAATTAAAATTAATTATATATATAGTTTAATTAGTATTATAGAGCTTTTAAGAAATTTAGTTAAACATCAAAATTTAACGAATATCGAGTCGTTTGGCTAAATTGGTTGCACAAATTAAACCCGGTTCAATTCAGATTGAGCTCGGATAATCATATGCAGAAATTTCTATATACACCATTTGGTTAAATATATAAAAGTTTGTTTGGTTAGGTTTTTATGGTAACTCATATGTTATTTTACGAAACTGGTTTCATTATTCTATCATTTTTTTCACAGAGTATTTATCTACATTCAAAATCATACTTAGTTTTCATGATTAATCTATCATTTTCATTACGATATTTAGGGGAAAGCACCGATTAAAGAGAATGATGGAATAGAAAAAAGGGGTTGTTGATATTAAACAAGAAAGAAACATGATAGTAGAAATGAATATCAGACTTTCAAATCAAGCGGAACAGGAGTTTTCATGCGTGAGATGGATCACCTTCCACTATGGCTTGTCCCCGAAAGTACTATACATGCTAGGTTCTCTAGCCTATGGCCTATGCTTTGCTTTTTATAATTACATATGATCTTGTTATCTATCGTATTCAACTATGTAATTATACAAACCGACTTTGCTTTATCAAGTTTTTGTTTTCTTTTTCATGGTAGATAGAACACTAAAAGCGTCCACATTAGTTCTACCGTCCATCAAAGCCGGGAATATAGCGAATTGATATGCGGGGAGCCACAAAATTGTTGGCCAAATTGATTTTTTTCCACCACTGCCCTGTTCTTTACAAGAGTTCAGACTTCATATTCCTTCTTTGTAAAATTTAATGGCTTAAGGGACAGGCTTATCGGTCAAGACGATAAAAAGAAAACACTATGTAGTTTTATAATTGGTAAAGAATACATTGTACATAATGAGATAGACATTATATTCTTATCACTGGGAAATAGTTAGATTTAATTTAGGTCATCATGTAAATGTAAGTAGATACAAACCTCTAAAGGTGCATTAATTTGAAAGCTGTAGAAACCCATAAGATGCAGTAATATAGTTCGAAAAATATAACCCTTGTCTATCGTAACTAAGATAATCATGTCATAAGAGACGACCTCAAGACCGAGAGATCTTTGATAATGAAAACGAAGAGAAAAAGACACGAGAACCCGAAAATCATATGGGAAGTTGGGCAAATTCTTTTGTTAAAAAGAAAAAAGAGTCTAATCTGTGGTGGTTGAACCTTAAACTATTGTTTCTATAAGTTAATACTTAGTAGTTAGTACAGTAAAACATGTTGGCTTAAGCTTGAAAGACAAGCAAGGTTAAAAGAGGAATTAAAGGCTAGTCCTACCAAATTATGGAAATAGGATTAGCTCAAAATTATTTAGGAGTTATCTAAATAACTAGTCCTAATACAATTAGGAATTGGTGTTAAACCTCTCTGTCTATATAAGGAGGTGTCAAAGCTGTGACACAACTTGTGAGAGACAAGAGAGTTTGTGAAAGCTTAGTTTTGAGTTATTTACTAAGCAATAAAGGTTTTCTAAGATAGTTTATTCTTAAGATACTGTTTTGTTAAATTCAATATTTGGTATCAGAGCTTCTATTGAATTTCTCAATCTAGTATTCTTTGAACTAAAGAGAGGATCCTTTTATCTTCACACAAAGTTTTCTTTCATACTTGTAACAAGAGAAGTCGCTCTTGACTACTTTATTTCGAAATCTAAACATGAGTGATGCAGAGAAAGATGCAGGAGCTATTGTTGCTATATCAAATACGGTACGAGAAAGTGGCTCCTCCTCAATCCAATGTCCAATGCTTAATACCACAAACTACACCGTCTGGTCCATGAAGATAGAAATCTTACTACGAATTCACAAGGTTTGGGAGGTTATAGAATCGAGTTCCGAGAATGAAGATAAGAACGACATGGCTAAAGGACTGTTGTTTCAATCCATACCCGAGGCACTACTTCTACAAGTAGGAAAACTTAAAACCGCAAAGGCTGTATGGGAAGCGGTAAAGTTACAACATGTTGGTGCAGATAGAGTTCGAGAAGCACGTTTGCAGACTTTAATGGCCAACTTTGACCGATTAAAGATGAAAGAGAATGACAAGATTGATGATTTTGTTGGCAGACTGTCTGAAATATCTACAAAGTCTGTAGCCTTAGGAGAAGAGATAGAAGAACCGAAACTTGTGAAGAAGTTTCTCAAAAGTTTACCAAGGAGACGCTACATACATATCATCGAGGCTTTAGAACAAGTACTTGATCTTAATGCAACAAGTTTTGAAGATATTGTAGGCCGACTTAAAACCTACGAAGAAAGGATTTGTGATGAGGAAGATCATCAAGAAGAAGATCAAGGAAAGCTTATGTACTCAAACATGGATTCTCAGTCTTTTCAAGGAAACTCGGGAGGTTTTAGAGGACGAGGACAAGGTGGTGGAAGATTTGGAGGTAGATTTGGACGAGGAAGAGGACGTGGACGTTCTGGTTATCAACAGAAGGATAAATCGCAAGTTATTTGCTTTAGATATGACAAGCCTGGTCACTATGCCTCTAATTGCCCAGATAGGTTGCTAAAGCTTCAAGAAACAGAGGAAAACGAAGAAGACAACACTCAGGAAGCTGATGAACTAATGATGCATGAAGTTGTGTATCTAAACAAGCAAAAGGTGAAGCCAAATAAACTCGAGAAGCACTCTGCAGAGGACAACGTATGGTACCTAGATAATGGAGCTAGCAATCATATGTGTGGACATATTAGCTACTTCTTTAGGCTTGACAAGAATATTACAGGAAAAGTGCGGTTCGGGGATGATTCACATATTGATATCAAAGGAAAGGGATCAATCTTGTTTATTTGTGCTAATGGCGAAAAGAAAATTCTGAATGAGGTCTACTACATACCAGATTTAAAGAGCAACATCCTAAGTCTTGGTCAAGCAACAAAGTCTGGATGTGAGGTCAGGATGAGGAAGGATTACATAATCTTATACGATAGAGATGGAAAGTTACTAGTAAGGGCTAGCAGATCAAGAAATCGGTTGTATAAGGTAGTTATGGAAGTTGAAACCACTCGTTGTTTACAGCTCAAGACCACTAGTGACTCCTCAAGATGGCACACTAGACTTGGGCACATTGGGAGTGATGGAATGAAGACTATGATGCGAAACAGGATGGTTACAGGAATACAAAACTTTGAGATTGACAAGGATTTGTGTTCTTCATGTCTGCTCGGAAAACAATCAAGAAGAATATTCCCAAAGGCAACGGCGTATCGTGCCTCTCAAGTACTTGAATTAGTTCACGGAGACCTTTGCGGACCTATCATGCCTGCTACATCAGTTGGGAATCGGTATATCTTTGTTTTAATTGATGACCATTCAAGATACATGTGGACACTGCTCTTGAAAGAAAAAGGTGATGCGTTTGAGAGGTTCAAAAGGTTTAAGGCGATAGTTGAGCATGAGACAGGGGTCGCAATTAAAACGTTTAGAACGGACCGTGGTGGAGAGTTTGTGTCAGGAGAGTTCAATAGGTTTTGTGAGGTTTCAGGTATACAAAGGCATTTGACAGCTCCTTACTCTCCACAACAAAATGGAGTTGTAGAAAGAAGGAACATAACTCTGCTTGGCATGACCAGGAGCATCCTAAAACATATGAAAGTCCCAAACTACTTATGGGGAGAAGCGGTGAGGCATGCTACTTACCTCATAAACAGAGTACCAACAAAGGCATTAGTGGCACAGACACCGTACGAGGCGTTTAAGGGTAAAAAACCGAACCTAGAGCATTTGCGTGTGTTTGGCTGCATTGGCTATGCTAAAGTAGAGACTCCGCACTTGAAGAAACTAGATGATCGATCGCGAGCATTGGTACACCTTGGCACAAAACCAGGATCAAAAGCCTATAGGCTACTTGATCCACTAAAACAGAAGATTGTTGTAAACCGAGACGTTGTCTTTGATGAACATACTAGCTGGAGATGGAATAGTGATGAAGTTGATATTGATTCAGGTATGTTCAAAATCGTTTTTGGACAATTCGGTAATAATGAAATAAGAGACTTGATTGAGGTCGAAGAAGCAGAGGTATTTGAGGAAGAAAGAAACGAGTCATGTGATGACAATGGTGTTACCATACTTGATAAGGGGTTCAATCATGGCAGAGAAGAGGAATCTGTTGCGAGGGATGTAACAGAAACAAATAAGAAACACCAGCAGGTCGCGGAGTCACAGCCTGTACTTCGAAGATCTTCAAGAGTATCGGTCAAACCAAAGTACCTAGAAGATTATATTCTCTTGGCTGAACTAGAGGATGATTACGTTTACTTGGCAGAGCTAGAGAGTGGACGATTATTACTCACACTTAATGAGGAACCGTGGGATTATCAAGAAGCTAAAGAGCTGCAGGTGTGGCGTGATGCTTGTCAAGAGGAGTTGACTTCGATAATTAAGAACAATACTTGAAATTTGGTTGATCTTCCACCAGGAGCAAAACCGATTGGTTTAAAATGGGTCTTCAAGATCAAGAAAAACTCAGATGGTAGTATTAACAAATACAAGGCTCGTCTAGTAGCAAAAGGTTATGTTCAGCGTTTTGGTATAGACTTTGATGAAGTCTTTGCTCCAGTAGCTCATATTGAGACCATTCGTTTGATTATTGCACTGGCTGCTTCACGAGGATGGGAAGTACATCATCTTGATGTCAAAACAGCATTCCTTCACGGCGACTTGAAGGAAGAAGTTTATGTCTCTCAGCCTGATGGTTTTCTGGTTGCAGGGAGTGAAGGAAAGGTGTATAAGTTAAACAAGGCGTTGTATGGTTTAAAGCAGGCGCCCAGAGCTTGGAATGCTAAGTTAAATCAAACTTTGAAGGAGTTAAAGTTTGAGAAGTGTTCAAAAGAGGCTTCGTTGTATCGAAAGATTGTTGAGGATCATCTTCTCTTGGTGGCAGTTTATGTTGATGATTTACTGTCACAGGTTCTTGTATGAAGGTGATTACTGATTTTAAAGTTGGAATGGCTGCAAAGTTTGAGATGAGCGATCTCGGGAAACTCACATACTTCCTTGGGATCGAGGTGATTCAACATGACAATGGTATTATGTTGAAACAAGAAAGATATGCTGGAAGGATTCTAGAGGAAGCATGACTAAGAGAATGTAATGCAGTGCTCACGCCTATGGAGTCTGGTTTGAAAATGTCTAAGTCACAAGAAGAGGAAGGTGTTGAAGAAAGGGCGTATAGGAGAAACATTGGGTGTCTTAGGTACCTGTTACACACTAGACCGAATCTTTCCTTTTTTGTTGGTGTCTTGAGTAGGTATATGCGAGAACCTAAGGTATCTCATGGAGCAGCATTAAAACAGATACTTAGATACTTGCGGGGAACACTCTCATTCGGACTTAACTACACTCGATCGAAGGGAGCAGAGTTAGTTGGCTATAGTGAAGTTAGTTGTACTCGATTTGATGAAACATGCTTGGTTGGTTTCAGTGATAGCAACCACAATGTCGATGAGGACGATGGGAAGAGCACCACGGGTCACATTTTTTATTTCAATCATTGCCCGATTACTTGGTGCTCGCAAAAACAGGAAACCGTGGCAATGTCTTCTTGCGAGGCGGAGTTCATGGCAGCTACTGAGGCTGCGAAGCAGGCCATATGGCTTCAGGAGCTTCTTGGGCTGATAACAGGACAAGAAAATAAGAAGGTGCTAATAAGAATCGACAACAAGTCTACTATAGCTCTCACAAAAAATCTTGTTTTCCATGGCAGAAGTAAGCATATACACCGATGTTACCATTTTATCCATGATTGCGTTGAACATGGACTAGTGGAGGTGGAGCATGTACCAGGGAGTAAGCAGAAGGCTGATATACTCACAAAAGCATTAGGAAGGATCAAGTTCTTGGAGATGAGAGAACTTGTTGGTGTCAAGGACATATCCAAAGAAGAGATCAAACTTAAGGGGGAGAATGTTTAAGCTTGAAAGACAAGCAAGGTTAAAAGAGGAATTAAAGGCTAGTCCTACCAAGTTATGGAAATAGGATTAGCTCAAAGTTATTTAGGAGTTATCTAAATAACTAGTCCTAATACAATTAGGAATTGGTGTTAAACCTCTCTGTCTATATAAGGAGGTGTCAAAGCTGTGACACAACTTGTGAGAGACAAGAGAGTTTGTGAAAGCTTAGTTTTGAGTTATTTTCTAAGCAATAAAGGTTTTCTAAGAGAGTTTATTCTTAAGATATTGTTTTGTTAAATTCAATAAAACCTATATAAATTAATACTCTATAAATTAATAAACACTATAAATTAATAAATTTTGTTAGTCCCAAGTCGGGACAGTGTAAAAAATAACAAAATTCGATAAGATAATAAGATAATAATTTTTTTGAAATCCCCATGTAAAATATAGTCCCAATAATATCATAAATTAATAATTATGTAAATTTACATATATATATATATATATATGCTGATATAGTGAAGTATGTAATAGTGTAGCACATGCCTTAGCTAAATTTGGTTGTATTGATAATAGCTATTACTCTGATTCTGTATCAAAGCCTGATTGGCTATACAACTCTCTTTGTAAAGATTTGCCTTAATCAATATATTTCATTTGTGGAAAAAAAAGTAAAGTATGTTTTGTTTAAACCTCATATTTATAAAACAATTGTTATGTTATATCTTCAAACTATAATGATATAAAATACTCTATAACATTTCATAAAATAGCTAAAACTTTTTAAAGTTTTTAATTTCTAAATATGCATCATTTACATTTTGATAGTTTGATAGACTATTAAAATACGATAATTGATATTTTTATTAATAAATTTGAATATTTATGTCATGTGTATAAGTGAATTTGTCTATAATATTTGTAATTCATTGTCAACAATATTTTTTAATTATTTCAAATTCAATTCCAGTAGCATAAAATTTACAACATCCAAAATTTTAATCTTATTTTGCAAAAATTGTCTCTATTTATATTTTTTTTAAAAATTAAACAATTAAAAATATACCTATAAATTAATAATTATTAATTTACACTATAAAATAATAATTATTAATTTATAGATAAAATTAATATCACTATAAATTAATAAAATGTCTTAGTCCCAACATTATTAATTTATAGAGGTTTTACTGTAGTAAGTTTCTAGCAGAACTATTATTGTTTGTTTGAAAAATATATGGGCCTATTAATACATATTATTATGGTAGCTGCAAGCACCAACTTTACTGGCTTGTAACCATGGCCATTCTAATATTGGGTTCGATTGGTGAACACAAAAAATCTATACAATTTGTACAACTTTTAATTTTTACCAATCACAAAATCATTCCACAAAAATTATCAAAAACTTTACTCTCAGTTTTTCTGTAAAGCTTTTTTTCTTATAACTTTTTATTATTTTGTAACAACTTACCTATGCTTTTTTGTACAATTTTATATACATTACCAATTAGACCTATTAATACACTTGATCTTCACCAAATAATTCAAGAAGATAAAACAGAAACACAGGACAATGTCCTCTAATGACATGATAAACAAAAGTTCAGAGAAAAGTGGTAAAAACACCTGCATCTTTATTATTATTATTATTATTATTTTTTTTTAAACTTAGGAGTGATCCTAAATACTTTCTAGATCCAAAGACTAATCTCCTGGGGCAAGAGGAAACCATGTTAAATTTCGAACCCCCGTGGTCAATTGTAAAAACAGCTACACCTTTAATCATCCTAATATTTTTGTCAATTGTTTTGTCAAAATAAACTACTTATGAGCAATAAAATATTATACGAAGTTGTTTAAAGTCAGGTAGTCCTAAAGTTATGGGGAAAAAATCAGAAGTTTTTGGAACCATGCTAAATAGTAGAAGCTAAGTAGAACTTTTAATGAGGAAAGTAGTATTTCCTAACACTCTAGGTTAATATAAATTCTAATTTTGTCTTGTCCTTGCCACGAAAATGAAGCAAAGGGTGTGTATCAATCCAAGAACTTACGAACAACATACAAACTACAAAGAGAACTTCTCTTTAAACCACACATAAATGTTCAAAATATACAAATTTGGGGAAAATAAAAAAAACAATAACAACAGCATTAACAAAGATGTAAAAACATTTTTTTATTATTATACAAACATTTATTATTATTATTTTTATTTTTTTGGTCACCAATATAAAAACATTTAAAACCCCATAAAATTTGGCAAAATAAATCCAAAACTAACAATATCAAACTACGACATGGTTAATAAAGAGAGCCAAGCGTCGTGTCATCTCCACAGCTTCATCACGATCAGGCTCGAAAATATGAAAAACATGATCTTTCCCTTTCGTCTCCATCATCTCAACCTCACCTATCCACTCACCCTTCACCAATCTTTCATAATACAACTTCCCTCTCTCTTTCAATATATCTTTCTCTGCCACAGTGATCATCACTCTCTCACACCCTAACCCTTCAAGATCCGGTGACCCATCAGTAAACGGATTTATCCACGGGTCATCGGATCCTTTCTCGGATGGACACACAAACTCCCACCATCCATCCACCATTTGTTTCCTCGCTTTGTCTTTGATCTCTGATCCAATAGGTTGTGTTCCCCAAAAATACGGATGGATCATTCCAATGCCTTTGATTTTAACGGTCTGATCGGATTGTTTGGCTCGGAATGCAAGGTGGTGCGAGATATTAGCTCCCGCGCTGTCTCCGACTAGGAATAAACGGTCCAAGTCAGCGTAGTCGTTGATCCATGGATCGTTTACCGTTTGGATTGCCTTTAACGCGGTCCATGAGTCCTCGTACGCTGTAGGTAGTGGATGTTCTGGTGCTAGTCTGTCCAAATTAAAAAAAAAAAAAAGATAAAACAATTGATGGAGTCATTGTGAGTTACAAAATTTGTATTTGGAAATTGTCTTCACCGTTAGAGATTCTACAGAGAAGTATGAACTTTAAAGATTTTGAAATTGGCATATTCAAAATGATCTGAAAATTTGTAGAAATTGAGCCAAAATTCACTAGAAAAGTTTGAGCAAATTGAATAAAATGACCACATTTAACCAAAATTATCAAAATTAACCGAACAACCCATAATTACTACATAAATAAATAACTGAATCATCCTAAATTCTAATCCAAACCGAATGTTTATATTATGATATAATTCAGTATTCGTTAACCAAAGTCCAAACCGAACCAATTTTTGACTATTAAGAACAAACCGAAGCGTACTTATTTCGGTTTACGGATTATTTTTACTTGGAAATTATCTACATGCAACAAAATAAACCGATAGTTTGACAAACCGAACCAAATCACTGAAACTCCGGGTTTTTATTTCAACATCAGTCCCGACCGAACCGTAAAATTAAATAAGTCAACTTAAACCGGATTCGTTACCTGTAACTGACAGAGACGGCGATGACGTTAGCCTGAGCGACGAGTTTGTTAACAGTGGTATGGTAACAAGGAAACGAAGCGGAGGCGATGAGAAACGCACCGCCATGGAAATAAAGCACGAGAGGAAGCTTCTGACCGGGTTGAACCGAGTCGGGTCGATAGATTCTAGCGGATAAACCGGTTTTGGGATCGATGATGATATCTTTAGATAATACACCGGTTTCTTGATCTAAACCAGGAGGACAAACTTCGGTTCCAGCTAGTCTCTCTATCTTACCATCGCTATGGACGACTAACCATGGAAGTAGCTCCAACGGGACTTGGTTCTTCTTAGATTCCATGGAAATGAAAAAAGAGAGTTAAGCTTTGATGTACTCCATGGAGTATATGTTTGGTAGACAAATAAAAATGGGGAGACATAGATAGGGAGAGGGAGCCAATATAAGACTTTTTGATTAAAAATTAATTTTCGAAATAATTATAGGCTGTAATTTAAAAGAAATCATTGAATTTTAATTTGATTAGGTGACTTAAAGTGATCAACGTGTTTGTTCATTTTGACTAAAATTGAATGATGCCACCAACGAACTAAAAAGTAATATAATATTCAGTCTAATTGGTGACGTCCAGATCAGGAGTTAGCGATAAAAAATACAATTCATTGATTGATGTTGGAACCTCTAGGGCATTATTATTAGTTCTGCACATAACGTAACTTCTGACATAAATATCCTTTTAACATTTCTAGATAATTATTTTGTGTGATACTTAAAACATTGGTTTCATAGGCCGATTGGTAACGATTTTTTTTTTGATGGTAGAGATTTTGATTTTAAAATTGTAGCCGATGAGAATTTGACTACAGAAATTTTAGTGATTAATTGTAAAATAACTAGTCAATATAAAATTTCGCTAACAACCTAAATATACATTTGAACAATAAATTAAAAATTGTATTATACAATTAGTCAATATGAAATTTCGCTAACAATACAATTTTCTGTTTTTAGTGATTGATTCTTGATCGATTATTATGAAAAATAATAATAGTTTTTTTAATTATTCTGAAGTTTTTTTTTTTTTTTATCCAGTAGTTGTATAATTTTGAGCAGTAAAAAATTCATTAAACACTAACCCATCCATTTTTTGAATGTTATTCTCTACGTATTAAAGTAGTGTTTTTTTGGAATAATTCTAGTTCTATATACTCTCTTACACCATCATTAATGATTATGATGAAAATAAATTAATTATTAGTAAAATGAATCTTACAAGGAAGGAAAAACAATGAGCATAATTAATTCATGACAATAAAATATGTAAAAATTATATATAAATCTGTAGAAAATTTTAAAATATAAAGACGACATTTTAGATTTATTTTTCTTAGATGTGTGTTTTTAGACTTTAAAAGAAGAAAAAAAATGTCTACGAAAGCTTTAAAGAAAATAAAAGTAGAAAGAAGGAAGATTGTCGAAAAAAACAAAAAAAAAGGAATTTTAATCTAAATGGGCTATAATGGGCCAAGATATTTAAGCTCTAAGATTTATGAGCCCAACATCTACTACAGTCCAAATCGTTGTCACCAGCATCGGAATGTTCAAAAGAGCTTTCGCATTCAGATAGAGAAAAACTAAAAAAATATCAACTTCTCTGATTAAATCGACGATGGTGCTTCTGAGATCCCTCTGCCGAACCGCTGCGGCGGCCACCGTCGCTACTCTCCGATCTTCGAGATCAGCCGCCACTAATCAGCTATCTCGCAATCGTTTCCTCGCCACGAGAGGATTCTTCGCTGTTTCTTCTTCATCTCCTTCCAATCAAACTCCTTTTGGTTAGTGATTACAAATCGTTTCCCTCTATTGGATCCATACTCTGATTAGGCGTTCTTCCAATTGAGGATTAGGAAAGTTAGATTTATCCTCTTAACTTATCATTTGATTCTCCTCTTGAGACTGATTTGGTTGAGGCCTACTCGAGTGTGCATTTTATATAATTTGACATGGTTGATGGTGAAAATTTTCAGATTTGAGGTATCTTCAAGAAATTGGTATAGGACAGGTGCGGAGATTTAGCGAAGATGTATCTCACATGCCTGAGATGAAAGACTCTGATGTTTTGAATGCATTCAAAGACTTGATGGCTGCAGATTGGGCTGAGCTTCCTTCTGCTGTTGTTGAAGATGCCAAAAGCGCGATATCGAAAAACACAGATGACGAGGCAGGGCAAGAGGCTTTGAAAAACGTGTTCCGAGCAGCTGAAGCTGTTGAGGAATTCGGTGGGATTCTCACTTCCATAAAGATGGAAATCGATGATAGCATTGGAATGAGTGGAGAGGTTTTGTGTTTGTTTGTTTCCTCACTCTCGATCGTTTCATTTTTTTTCTGGCTGTTTGATGTTTACTTGTTGTTTGTATTTTGTGTGTGCAGGGTGTGAAGCCTTTACCAAATGATATAACTGATGCGCTGCGTACTGCTTATCAGAGGTATGCTGATTACCTAGAGTCCTTTGAACCTGAAGAAGTTTACTTGAAGAAGAAGGTTGAGATGGAGTTGGGGACAAAGATGATCCACTTGAAGATGAGATGCAGCGGGCTTGGTTCTGAATGGGGAAAGGTAATAAAGTTAGATCCTTTTGACTTGATTCTAGGAGCCTATACTCTTAAAACTTCTTCTCATGTTGTGATATGGATATTTGACGGTAAGATATAAGCTAGAACAGCCTGATTGAAATATGAGTTTGCATAAGTATTGACAAGTTCAACTTGTTCTTCACATTCTCTCTCACTCATGCTATATGTGATATTTTCCATCTTTTTCTAAACCTTCATGCATCATCCAGGTTCTGAATGTGGAAAAGTAATGAAATTAGATTATATCACTTGATCCTAGGGCTCTATAATCTGAGAACTTGTCCTCCAGTGTTATAAGTTGCAGTGTGCAGCTATGACAGCAACATATAAATTATAAGCTAAGCTAGAACAGCCTGATTCAAGTATGAGTAGTGTAATTATAGACAATTTCAACTTGTCTTCCCCATTCTCTCTTGTTCTATATGTGATCATTTCCATACTTTCTTTGTCAACCTTCATGCATCGTCTAGGCTTGTCCAAATTCATGATTTGAATTATATATGGCATTTTCAGGCACCATTAAGGCTAAGCATTGAATTTGTTTCTTCTGTAGGTCACCGTTCTTGGAACTTCAGGACTCTCGGGGTCGTACGTGGAGCAAAGGGCATAAAACTGAAAGAGAAGATCTTAAATACGAGCAAAACTTGTCATGTTGTTATTGACTTATTGCGTTATTGTGTCTTAGCACATAATAAAGGTCAATCTGACCTAAAGACATATAAGGTGAGTTTGTTCATTGTTTCTTCAAAACGAAGCTTTCAAATTTAGAGCTTAACACCAATTGAAAAATAATCTCACAGCTCCAACGATTTTAACAGGCCCTTGTGTTCTTTCTTTTGTTACTGTTTCTTTACATGAGAGATCTTTTGTTTTTAATGATTCAACATTTAGAGCTGCTTTTTCTCAAACGAATGGAACTGGAGTAACTCTTGTTGGCTTCCTCCAAGACCATGACTCGGCAGGTGACTTTGGAAGAGGTGGAAGCATTGCAGCTTTACGTCCCAAACCAAATGGCCATCCTTGGCAGTGACATAACTCTTGAATCACTGATCCTTTCCTAATCTCATTTACGTAATGCATCTTCCATTGATTCTCCAGCTCTAAACCTTTTAAGCTTGAATTTTTCGAGAACTCAGTTTTCGCCGTCAGATATCCTTCTATGCTCAAATCACTCATACAACATTCTGAAAAACTGCTTCTCACTGAACAAAACTCGTTACCCTCTTCCTTCTCGATGTCGCATTCCTTTGTTGGTTGGTAAGTTAGTCTCTCCATTCCTATCCTTGACTTCTTCCGTAGCTTCTCCATAGCCCGACTTCTAATCTCGAAAACAACATCCTGAAAGCAAACACAATTGCAAAAAGAAAGGTTTTGTAACTCTTGTCGTTGAAGAAGAATGATAGAAGAAAGCAAAATGAAACCGAAAGGCAAATGAATTAGTTTTCTAGTTACTTCATGGTCGTAGTTAAAATCTCCGATAGGCTTGTTATCATCATCCTCTTCGTGATCCGAAAGTGTAACTTTTCTACCTTTGCATCTGTAACAATAAGTGAAGGCATCTCTAACACCTGTGGCCGCGTCATCGGTGCAGAACACCATCCTCAGCTGTAAAAATCTTTCTCTCTCTCTCTGCCCAAATATGCTTTTCGAAAGATGCTCAAATGAGTGAAATTGAGTTGAAAATCTCTAGATGATTTCTTGGTTTAGGTTATATATAGACAACACTGAGCTGCACAATGACAGTTTATCTAACATCACTTGGGTTGTTTTCAGTGCACGCAACACCACTATCGTTTTAATACCTTTTTACTGTGTTCTTAGCTTATGAAGTATGAACAATTAAGGAAATATTATGACCATTGACCAAGATTAGATTCTGGAAGTACAAAATGATATCCAAATTAGACAGCAGGAGATTAAGACAAACAGGATTTAGTAAAATGAAAACACATTTACGAATTCATCCCAATATAAAATCAAAGTGGATTATGTTGGAAAAAAAAATATCATGACTTACTTGAAGCAAAAGACATGATGGTGATAGAGAAACTAAAAGACATGGCACCAAACTAACGTTATCATGATACGCAAAGATGATCTATCTTCTTTTGTGTGTTTACATTTGTTATCTTTCTTACCCACCAAAAAAAACGTATAAAATGAAGAAATCGAACCTTATCTAGAGACCTTCTTCAAGATTTTGATATTGTTTAATTGTTATATTCAATAATTATAAGAAACATACCTTAAGATCTTTGTAATCTCTATTCCTTCAAGAATTAAGATACTACATCCCCAAGAAGCTTAGTTATGTCAATGGCTTTCTTCTTCAGTGTCTTTGGATTCTGTATATATATATATATTTTTTTTTTCTTTTTTCCTTTTGACATCATAGATATCACTATTATTTTAAAGCTCTAAATCTATGTCCACCATTATATCATTCACATGCTCACACGACGTAATAATTATACCAAGAACCCAACTTCTTTATTTGTGGCCGTTACTTTTTACCCCAAACTTTAATTTAATTGCTTTCCACATCTATGTAGTATAATGTTTAGGCGTTTGCAATTGATTGTGGTTGGTAGTGATTGAAACTAAGAAAAAATCGACTATTGTGTATAGTTTTCAAATTTCTTATAAAATTTAGTATTGCCATCTATAGTGTATTTTTTTCCTTTTTTCACTTTTAAAAGGTGTAGTTTTCAAATTATTGTTGTATTGACTATTGTGTATAGTTTTGAAATTTCTTATAAATATTCTTAAAAATGTCCCTCAAGTATCATATGCATTTTCCCTCACTCACATATGTATAATATGTTTGTTGGACTTTGATAAATATACAATATTTTATAAGATATTCAAAAAATATACTAGACATTTTACTGGAATTTGAAAACTATATTTCTCAATGAAAAATTATCATAGTACCTTATATATTTATCTAAGTATTATTTAAATTAATAAATAAAATTCATTCTAATAGGAAATTATATTTTAAATTTGTAATAATGTAAAATAATATAAGTTTAAGGAGAATTAGTTACAATATTTAGAGTAATAACCATTATCTAAAACTTTGAATAAATAGTTCTATTTACTATCAGAAAAGCTTTGATTTATATATGTAACACTTAACGAATCAAATATTTTATTTTTGTTTTCTTAATTTTTAGTTATTAATTAAAGAAAAATGTCTTCTTTAGAAATATAAAGAATATTTTCTATTCATTTTCGAAAATTATAGTATATATTTCAAATCATCCCAATTATGCTACAACTCACCCAAATCTCTCCAAATAATGATATTGATATTAGAATAAACTACAAACATTTTGAAATCAATATTTTCGCATGCAACTAAAGTTAAACTTATTTATACATGAAATATTACTAATGATATTGTTGTTTTTTTAACTACGCGAATGAAAATCAATATTAAAAAAAGTAGATGTCACAAAGTCTGCATATATTCATCCAAACAATAGATTCCTTATGGTCTAAATCCTACCACTGGACGAAAGACAAAGGTAAAAAGCAACTGTGAATCCATTTCATTTGTGATATTTTATCATGTATATATAGCTAAGGTTAAATTATGTCCTATATGTGCGTTTGAAGTGCGGTCCAACTTTTAAAAAATATTAATATAATTTATAATATATCTATGAATAAAATTTACTAACTTAAAAGAACACTATTCAAAACCTTATTTGATGTGGCTCATCTGCTCTTTAAAGTCAGTTATCAGTATATCAAAAAATATAATATCAAACAATGTAGAATTTAGACTCCATTAATATCAAAAAAGTAATAATATATGATAGTTATACGAAATTATATGTAATCTATACTAGTATTTTTGCAGCACTTTTTGCTCAAAAATATGTTTATGGAACATTTACCATTGAATGTCATTTAATGCTTATGTTCATATCCAAACAAGTTTAGTTAACTCTTTCTACTATCTTTATAACCAAACAGAATTAAAATATTTTAAATATCTATATATATAATGTTCTACAATTAATATAGATATTTAGAAGATTTACTCCATATTAAAAAACATTATTCTCCTATCATCTTTTTGATTTTAAAATTTACATGTAGTGAATCATCATATAATACATAAAGTTAATAAAAATGTGACTTTTTCCTGCATATATTGTGATTTGCATTTTTTAAAATAAACATATATTACTCAATTAATATAAAAAGTGTGTGTTAAATATACATATATAGTAAATTTACCATATATAGTAAATTATAGAATTTTAAGAATTTTATAATTTATAACTGATATATCTAAACTTAATAAAAAGTTTAAAGTTATGAATATTTAAACATATTAAATTTTCAAAATAACACAAACGAGTTATATTACATGATATGTTATATGACATTACATGATTGAATTGATAATACTAAAAAAAATATCATTAATATGATACTTCAATACAGGTTAAATCTTCATTTTACTATTGTAACAACAATAATATAAAATATATCGAATCAAATTGATTTAATTAAGATTGTATTAAACAAAAATTAATGTGCGGTATACCACGAATTATATATTAAATCACTAAAATTGATAAAAGAATACACTAGCAAAATTAGTATTAAAATAGTACGTTAACAAAAAAATAAAAATAAAAACATACCCGCGGTATACCGAGGGTCATAATCTAGTTATATAGTAAATTATGAGATTTTTTTGAAGAAATAAAAATACAAAATATTATTATTGATAAGAATATTTGAATTTCAGTTTATCCAAAAATAAGTACTTTAAAATTATATAAATTATTTTGAAATATATATATATATATATATATATATATTTGCTATTTTTGTGAACTTATTACATATTATATTGATTTATAAATAAATCGACTTTTGAAACTATCAATTTGTTTTTCATGTATATTTACTTAATTTTATTTTTTTGATTGATTTATTATAAACAGTTGATTTATGTTACGCATAATTAATTCACATTGTTATTTCTAAACTGTTTTTTTAGTTGAAGTTAGGAAACCCAATTTATTCAAGAGAAATTTAAAAAAATTTTGTTGTGGGTACGCAGACCCACCGACCCACCAACACCCTCTTAACAAAATTGAATTAACAAAACTCAATCAAGATTTACGTTAGGGTTTTTTTTTTTTTTTTTTTCAAAATACAGAATTGATTCAAAACAACCATTTACACAAATATAAGAAATTATTACAACTTCGATAAAAGAATGGAAAGTAACCATGCTAACAGATATGATATGTTATGTGCCCCTTTCACATACTTTTTATTGGCTAACAGCATGTAACTGAGACTCCAAAATGCTCTTGGCATTATTTTAGTTTATAGGAAAAACTGAATTGTTACTTGAAATGAATCAGAATTTGTCTTCTGAAGGTTGATAGAGCATGCCATATTTTCCAATCAGAACACCACTGTCTGTACATAGTCACCAAGATTCTTTTGAAATCCTTTGGAAGATGTAGTCCTCTTACCCAAGTATATCTCTGATGCCATCTGAATAAATTTGAAAAGATTTTTAACGGAATAAAGCAAATGTAAGATGTCATTGAATCCTTATATCCCTCATTCTCATCAACGATGTTATTGAGAGAATACCAATCATGTAAGATGAATGGTTCATGTCTCAGTTTATACCAGAGATAAAAAAAAGTGTTAGATTTTTCTCGACAAAGGGAGAGTTTCCGACCGGTAAAAGAAATCACCACCATCATCATCAAGAAGAGTAATTTTCTTAATTTTGAAACCAGTTTCTCTAAAACTCAAATAAATAGACGATGAAGTGGAAATTTCCACCACCATCATCAAGAAGAGTAATTTTCTTAATTTTGAAACCGGTAAAAGAAATCACCACCATCATCATCAAGAAGAGTAATTTTCTTAATTTTGAAACCAGTTTCTCTAAAACTCAAATAAATAGACGATGAAGTGGAAATTTCCAAGCAGAGGATGGAGATAATATCACCATCACCAAATTTTGTCAACTTCTTCAATAATTGGAGAAACAAGGTCTTACCCACCGAGAAGAAGAGCAGTCGAGTGTTAGTGATGCAATTTAATCGGAAATTCATATCGCAATCTTCTATCCCACAATTTGTTCCGCCTGGATCCCAGATCTGGAACTGAAAGCCGTTCCTAGATTTGATTGCATAGGAGTTAAAAATCTGACGATGGTGATGAGGATCTCTTTCAATCGTGAACCAACGAAAACCGCTTGAAACAAAATTCAACGGAAAAGCACCACCACTGCTCCGATGATCTGGCCGGATTGTGGTCGGAAAGAAACTCTCACAAAGGGAGAGAAGGACAAGTAATCGGATGATTGAAATCAACCAAATAGTTTTGGAAATCATTGGCGAGTATTATTGGAAATCAAAAACTATGCAAAGAAGGAAAAACAAAGAATATATAAAGAGCCTACCGACGCCGGAGAAGCCAGCGCCGACCGGTAAGGGGAGGAATATAGAAGGTTTCTGAAGAGTTGCTTCTGGAGAGAGAACGGAGTGAAAACAGTTTTTTTTTTCTCTTTTGGATTTACGTTAGGGTTATTTCTAATAATTTATTATAATTTTTTTGTAATTGCATACTCAAATGATAATCACTTTAATATTGAAAACATTTTTTTATTAAATAATCAAATTTACATCCTTCATCACTTTTTTAATATTGGAAATATGATCAATATGAAAAATATATTTTTATAAATGCAATTTAGAATATTATTATTAATAATATATTTCACAATTTTTATGTACAACTGTCAAATATATATTTACTATACTTAACTCTTTTTTTGTTACATATTTAATTTGATTTGAATTTTATATATTTTAATAGACTTTAGTAATTATGGAAAGTGTTTTGCTGATATAGACACCCTAAATGGAGAGAAATCTTTCTAATTACATACTCCATTTATATCAATATATAGATGTTTTAACTAAAAGTATGTAGAATAGAAAAGAATTTAATGTTAAAACATTCTAGCAACCATAAAAAGTACACCAAAATACAAGTGAAATGATCATAAAATAATTATATTAAATTTATATAGAAACTTGAAAACATCATACATGGAGAAAAAAAATCTCCTATTATATATTCTTAACTAGAATCGGACCCGCGCTACAGCGCGGGAGAATATTCATCTATATAAATATGATTTGTAGTAAAAATTGGAATATATATAAAGTCTTATAGAAGATTGCATTTATAAAAATACACACTCATAACGTAAGCTTTGACGGACCAACCCATAAAAGATTGTATTCGTATAAAAATATAGATTTATAATAATACGCATTGACATTTTATATTTGACAAACCAATCCATTAAAAATTGCATTTGTAAAAAACACACATCACAATGTACTTTTTTACGGAACAACCCATAAAATATGTATTTGTAAGAAATACACACTCACAATGTATATTTTAACGGACCAATCCACTAAAATATTGTATTTATAAAAATATTTATTTGCAAAAAAACACAGTCACAATTTGTTTTGACGGACCAACCCGTTAAAAATTGTATTCATAAAATATCAATCCTAATCCGCTCTACCATATGATTGTGAGTTTTGCAAACCAACCCGTGCACTTTTATAAAAGAGATTAATAAAAGTGATTGCCATTGGAATACTGATTTTTTACAAAGTTAAAAATATCTTTGTGAGCAGGTCATATTTATTATAATTTTTTTATCATTGGCTATATTTAAGTAACAAATTAAATTAGAATATATGTGTAATATTATGTATTAATTGTTTAAATTAAGTGTTTTCCCATATGTAGTAATTCAAATTTATAAGCATAGTTTTGTTTAGGAAAACTCTAAAAATCTAAAATAAATGATGATTTGGTTATATAAAATTTGATTATCGTTTCCATAAATATCTCAAATAATATAACCAAATTAAATATGTTTATATTATATACTACAATTTCGAATTTAATAGCTTGATTTTTATGGTAATAATATTAGCTAACTATTATTTTTAAAAACTTAATTCGTTTTTAAAAATTAATTATTGTTTTTTGATTTTCGGGTCTATATTCATACCCAACAAATTATGTTTGTTGTTGTTTAGAATTAATTATTGTTTTGGTCTCCTTTAACTGTTGCCAAATATGTTTATTAGTTCAGAAATATATGGAATATGTTAGTTTAGGATAAAAATTAATTAGTTTCTTCGTTTGGGAATAAATTATGTGCACCAAATTCAGTGCCTCAAATTTAGGATCTGTATGATAAGGAAAATATTTTGAAATATATTTGATATTTAGGATCATAATTGATTTACCTAAATATTTTCAGTGAATCACGCGGAAGATTTGTTTGATATGATAAAGGAAATATTCGAGATCGTCACCGTATATAGGATATCAATTCTAGGATAACAATCACGCGGGAGGTTGTTTATATTAAAGAGTTTACCTTTATTTGTTTTTTCGTAATTAAAACCGGATGATCCATTTACTTTGTTTTGAGTTTATCTCATCCGTATCAGATTGTCTTAATTTCAATTAACCCGACCTTTGTACTTCTCTTTTTACTCATATAAGGATATACGCGGTTGCAAAAGTTTTATTATTGTTAGATATTTATATATATTATATATTTATGATGTATATATGTAGTAGATACAATAAATTGAGCTGGAATATATGTTGGCATACAAATGAAATAAGTAATCGTTCATACGAAGCTTATGAGTTACACAAAAGTCGAAACCAAGTAGCAACGTTTATACAAAGCTTATGAGTTACAAAAAATCAAAAATTAAAACATAGTAGCAACGTTTATACAAAGCTTATAGTTACGACATGTATCACTATTTATACAATTTGTTCCTAAACCATTTTCCTGCAATGTAAATTCATAATGAAAACGGTACTGAACTTGTGTAGGAAAGATTTAGTGATTTACCATGACCACAAATGAAGTTTAACATCAGAGTATGAACACAACCAATTGGTTCAAAACCATCGCTTGAATTTTTTTTCTTTAGAAACGCCATCGATAAAAAGCTTGAATTAGGCCTGAGGACATAAAAGTCGGAATATTAATTAATTCAGTTTAAAACAAAAGAAGAAATCTCATCAATAATGCATACTATAACAAAAAGGTTAGTGAAAAAGTTGGAGAAAAACCTGGATTTCATGGCTTAGCAGTATTGATCTCGGCTGATGCATCTTCTTTAGTGGTTATAGATCCTAATTTTACCCAGGGCCTGCAAAAATTACAACCAAAGAGACTTAGGCGACAACCAATACTGAATTCGAATCAATTCGATATACATGGAAGTGTTATCAAGAACAAATGAGAGTAATTAAGATCGCAGCTAGATCTGAAGAAGAAACATAAGGGAGAAACGGAACAAAACATACACGATTGACCTCTTCCCCATTGTTAGATTGTACCTCTCCAATCTCTCAAAAAAACCCACATGTAAGATCGCTAGCAAAACCCTAAAAATTGAATAATTGTAAGACTCGCCAGACTTCTAGTCTGAAAAATCTTCGACATCCTAGAAGACAAAACAGATTGATTAGATCCGATAATTCATCAGGACAAATCGATTAGATGAAATTTGAACAAATTAAAGAGAAAACTTACTTGAGAAATCACTACTCCTGATTTTGACGGGGAAATGTACAAAAGAGAGGCTGAAAATTAATCGCAACCAAAGAGGAGAGAAGATATAGATGAAACCCTAAATAAATTGGTCATTTAAATAAGATCTGAGAAAAGGGAGACCCATCTTAAAAACTGACCTGACCCTTAGTTTTTTTTCTAATGTTTTCGGACTATCCGAAATGCTAAACGAATAAACACGCAGATCTAAAATTAAACCGACCCGATTTCGACTTTAGCCGACCCAATTAGTTTTAAATGTCACATTTAGTCTTTATGCAGTTGTTCTAATAGTTGATGTTAGGGGCGTTTTCGTCCAAATGAGAAATTGTACTTCTCTTTTACTAATATAGGGATTTGGATCATTTTTAATTAAGTACACATTAATTTTTATTTTACTTAAATAAAAAAGCTATAGAAAGCCTTTCTTGTGACAACGGAAACAATTATTTAATTAAAGTTACATTCTATTTTGTCTCCTTGTTAACATAGACGATAAAAAAGAAGTTTAAAGATAGTAAACTAATTTAATTAAAGTTACATTCTATTATTAATGTAGTATATTTAATATACATATAAACACGGACAAATACCTTTCTGTACCATTATGTCACTCAAATATTATTCTAAGAGATAAATATTTGAAACTAATAATATCCATCAATATAATAAATATTCCATCAAGTCCGCGAAATGAAATGTAAACCAATGTGTCGCGGACATGTAAAAAAATAAATCCCATGTGACAGAAAGCTAATCAAGATTCATAGTTTTATATTGTGTCATTCCACAATTTTAACTAGCATGTCACACTCCTAGCTGAGGTCAGTAGAGAACGGAAAGGAGTCTGAACACTAATCAACTTTTATTTCACCTATAAATCTCTCATTCCTTTCATCAAACTCACATCAATCTTTTTGTACTTGACGTTGGCTCTTCAATGCGTGATTTTTAGCATATCCTTTTTCTATTATCCAAAGAAAAAAAAAAAGATGATGTATGTCTCCAAATTTGTTTTCTGCATGTATGACAATGTCTATGAAACATGCATTGGACGTGACATCTCTAAACATGATCAAGCTAGACTTGTAGAAGACGGTGCTCATGCAGCATGAGTGCATCATCTTTTAAAACTTTTATATTTTTTTGTTTTTGTTAGACCATGATTTTGTACTTTTTATTTCTTAATGATTTTTTGGCCAAGGGCTTCTTCAATGTTTGTCGACTTCTTCTCTCAGCGTCACTTTATCTCATGTTATATATTTAGATGAATAGTTTTTTTTTTTTTTTTTTTTTTTTTTTTTTTTTAATTAGGAGGAGTTCGGACCTAGACCTTAATCTTCCCATAGCCCGGAACTAGCCTTTACAAATACATTATGATATGACGTAAAGCATCTATACCACCGGAAATCGAACTATAGAGCACATAGATCCAACTCCTGCACTTAAACCACTAGTCTACTGCACCGATGGTTATTTAGATGAATAGTTTAAATCCGTTAATATCTCATTGTTATTATATACAAATTGTGACGATCCAATAGAGATTTACTAGAAAGAATCAGCGTACATAAATGTTTTGCCAAGATTCGCTGTCAAAGTTCTCGGCATAAGAAAGAAAAGTTCGACCCTAAGCAAGCTCGATCGATCAGTCGGTACTTTATTAACTATCTATTGTTGGATTTACTAATACCCTAAAAATACTATGATTCGTAATAAACTACAAGAAGCAAACTAACCGTTGTAGATAGGCTTCATAGATGGTGGGAGGGTCTTCAACCAGTTTGATTAAGTTTTTCAAGATTTTTACTTCTTAAATCTAGCTAGAGAAACTAACTATTGTGCTATATGTTTTTGTTGAGTAATTTGATAATGGAACTACCACCGACGAAGCTTTTTTACAATAAAATACAACTTATTTACATAAGATACATAATTTAATCTACAACAGATCAAACGATGTTATTGTAAATGCGGATGAGGCAATAATAAAGTGCAGAAAGTAAATAACACAAGAGCTTTGTTAACGAGGTTCGGTTTTTCCTACTCCCCGGGACCACGTCCAGATTTCGATTCCACTAGAACAAGAAAGCAAATACAACCTATTCGCAAATGCGTAAATCAAGCACAACCCTCTAAATTCACCGCTCCGTTCTATAACATGAAATCTTAAGGATAAATCTCTACCCTTAACTAAACTCACACCGAGCCTAGATTCAAACCAAGATAACCTAACCTTGGGCTAAACTCCCTCTGAGCCTAGACTTCAGATCTTCAACTCTCTTGAGCAACCTTCACACACACGTCACATCGACGAACAAAGAAGCTTGAACAACACAAGCACCAAACCGCAAAACTAAGCCGCACACAATGAAAAAGCTCTCTAGGATTTTATTCTTTATGTCTCAGCTCTCTTGCTTCTCTAGGACGTGCCCAACACCTCCTTATATACCCATCAAGACTTCCTAATCACCATAGGAGAAGATTTCCAAATTTCATAAGAAAAAGACTTTTTCTTTTTTGCTATTTTCCTTTTTCTTATAAAACTCCAATTTAATCAACCAAAGAAATAATAGTTTTCCTCTTCAATCCATCCTTAAACCGTCCTTCAATATTGCCTTTTCAAACCTTCTAGAAACTTCTCAAGCACATAAAACAACATCAATCCTATATCACGTCTTGAATCACACAGACACTAGTTTAGACAAACCAATACATCTTCATTCTCCCCCTTTTTGACTATGCTTGTGAACTCATCAGTTCAAACACTTAAACACCATCACCAAACACATCTTTATTCTCCCCCTGAATGAGTCACAACATGGTTAAAACTAACTGAAAATTCTCCCCGCTTTGCAATACGTGGTTGATAGCCTAGTACACCACCTCCATTGTAATTATCTTTTCTAACCCATATCTTGTTGCACCTTAGACCTCCGTAGTTAACCTCTTGAATAAACCTGAAACAATTCCTCTTAATATGTCCTTGAACTCCACAATGATAACATGTAGGACCACAAAATCTCACATCAAAAGTATTCTCCATGCGACTCCTCTATCTCAACAATCTGAAACATCTTGGCCTAATATGTCCAACAACACCACAATGATGACAAACAGGTCGAAAAACGTTTCTAGGTGCATTCTGCTCCTTCACAAAAACAGACTCTGAAGCAGTCTTTGAAGCAGTTTTTGAAGTAGTCTTTGAAGCAGACGTGATTTTTCCACTTTAAACAAACACCAGATCCAATTTTGAAACTTTCCCTTCATATCCAAGGCCACACTTATCTGTCTTGTCAATACTCAGAATATGATCCAGCTTTTTTGTACCATTATTAAGCATCCTCAAATTCTTCTGAGTTTCTTCAAGTTGCACTTTAGCTTGTATAGCTTCTTCTCCCTTCTCTGTTGCATATTTCTCTGCTTCAACGACTTTAGCCTCTAACTTGAGCTTCTCCTTAATCAAAACTGAATTTTCTTCAACTACCTTAAGCCAATGTGCATACAACTTCTCATAACTCTTACCAAGTTCTTCATAACTCATATCCTCTGCATCACTATCACTATCAGATTCATGTTCAGATGCAGTTGCAGGTTTTGCTGCAGGTTTAGAAGCAGTTGCAGACACTGATGCAGACGCTGATGCAGACACTGATTCAGAACTATCTTCAAAAGTTGTAAACGCCACAAAATTCTTCAGTTCTTCTTCTTCATCTGAATCAGTTTCAGAATCACTAGTAACAACATTCATAGCCTTTTTCTTATGCTTTTGTAGATTGACACAATCAGACCGTACATGACCGTATCATTTGCATTCAAAACATTGAACATTCTTTGATGAAGTCTTCATTTCTTCACCCATTCTACTTTTCTTCTCTTCGCCCTTACGCTTCAGAAATTTAGCAAATTGTCTTGATAACATAGCCATTGAATCTTCACAAGATGATACCTTAAGAGCTACTCCAATGTCAACTTCCTTCTTTATTGCTTCCTTAACTTGATCATCTTTCTTTTTTACTCCTTCAGCTTCATATGCTTTGCTTAATTCAAAAGCTTTAAGAATCCCAACAAACTCATCAAAAGCCATCTCATCAAAATTATGAGTTTCTTCAACTGCAGAAATTTTTGACTCAAATTTTGCTGGCAACGATCGCTTCAGCTTCTTCACAAGCTTTTTGTCTTTGTAATGCTTTCCAAGAGCAAAAGCCTCATTAGATATATCACACAACTTTGCACTAAACTCAGTCACAATTTCTTTTTCTTTCATCCTTAGATTCTCGAATTGTGATGCCAACATATCCAACTTAGTTCTCTTAACACTTGAAGTACCCTCAAACATATTCTCCAATGACTTCCATGCTTTTTGAGCTGATACACATTGAGAGATTAACTTGAAGTGGCTTGAATCAATAGCATTGTAAATCGTTGTCTTTGCCGTTGATTTACAACTTGATAGCTTTTTCTCTACAGCAGTCCACTTATCTCTTGGCTTAAGACTCTCAACTCCTTTATCATCAACAACTTTAGGAGGCTCCCAACCAAGCTCAATCGAATTCCAACAATCTTCATCAAGGTTACTAATAAACGCTTGCATACGAACCTTCCAATATCTGTAATTCGTTGAATCAAGCAACAATGGTCTTGACATAGATGTGCCTTCTCTGTATGAATTCATCACAACTGATTCAAAGCTCTGTCTTACTTCCTGAACTACTCTCACCCTTGATCTACCCGAAACTAGACTAAATCTCTATCGAGAACCTGCTCTGATACCACTTGTAAATGCGGATGAGGCAATAATAAATTGATACTAGGCTTTTTGTGTGTCTCCTAGTAGGTTCAATTAACCTTATGCAGTTGTAGTACTTAAGGTGTCAATCCAAATGGGATGTTGCTACCACTCAAGATGCAATCAGGAAATCACAAGTTAAGCCAATTCAAAAAGAGTGTTTTTATGTCTAACAATCCTAGAGTGATCAGAATGCAAAACAGAAATGAGTCACCGAACTAGAAACGAAAATGTATGACAAGAAGCGAACAAGAATAAGTGAAACCGAAAACGATTCTAAGCATGAACAAACGAAACAGTCTCAGGAATGTAATATCAATCAAAAAGAGAAAAGTCCTAAGGATGGGAGTAATTGATGTCGGTGGAGTCTCCTAGTCTACAGAGTGTTTAACATACGACAAGCAAACTATCCCTAAACAATGAACATCACAACTTAGCTAATCCAATCTCTTGGCAAAAGCTACTCAGACTCAACCACTTCCATACCTAGCTCTCGCTAGAGAAACATGATCAAGCATGGCATGAAAAACAAGTTCATTCACGTCAACAAATATCCTAGACAACTAATCTCTTAGGCTAGGAACGTAAGTCTCTGGCACTAGTTGGTCAGGCATTTCATCAAACACCTTTTCAGTGTGGAAATGTCTCGAACCTAGTTCAAATTGATCAGAGAGAAACTAGTAATTCTAACACTAGTCCAGAAGGGAATCATACAAATCAAGCTTAAACACCCTACATCCTAAGATCCTCCACCTAGTCTATCCCATCCCCAAGAACCTTAACACTACTCAGATCCGGAAATCATCACCAAATATACAAATCCAGAAAACATTGAACAAAGCATTCTTAGATAGGTAAAAATGAGATGAACAAGTTTGTAGAAGAAATCAAATGCAAATACTCAATGTATTAAAAGATATCTGGATACAAAGTCTGAGAACGGTTTTTTTTGGTGGCTAAGGTAAACCTTCTGGGAAAGAAAATAAAATGAAAACGAGATCAAAGATAGGATATTCAGCAAAGACTTAACAAAATGTATATATAGTAGTCCAACATGGAAAGGCCTAAAACTTAAAACGACAAGGTAAAGCGTCGGTTCGGTAAACTCTTGAAGCGTGTGAAACCAAACATCTTTCTTCCTGACATGTGCGATCGAGTCCGTGCGCGTCGAATGGAATGCAATGTCATCATGGCTCGGACGAATGCGCTGGGGAGCATGGTTCGGACGGATGCGCTGGGGAGCATGGCTCGGATGGATGCGCTAGGGAGCATGGCTCGGACGGATGCGCTGGGGAGCATGGCTTGGACGAATGCGCTTCCAATGTCTCCTCAATACCTGAAATACTCCGAAATACACAATGTATGCAAGGATGATGCAAGAACTACCTAAACATACAAAATGCAAAGAAAAGACTAGAAAATGATGCAAACCAATGAGTTATCCTAGCTAAATGAATCATAAATATATGCTAAGGAGAAGCAAAATATAGACATATCAACTCTCCCAAACTTATTCTTTGCTTGCCCTCAAGCAACCGATCAAGAACGAAGTATGGAGAAGAGGTGTGAAGATGGGGTCTCAGAACCTAAAACATGCTGAATAGAGTAGTTAGAATCAAGGTCCTTGTTTTTAGTTCTATGATGCATGGTGAAGGAACTTTATTTCTTTAATCTACGCATGCAATCCTATCAATCATTTCCCTTAACATTCATTAACAGAGAACCGTGAATCAAACTAAACAATGTCATTGAACTCATTTGGCTAGGGTAAAAGGTGAGAGACATAGATGGTCTCCTTTTCAAGTGGTTTTATTAATACAGAAGAAGGTTCTCTCACGAAAAGGAGTTGAACTTAAGAGAAGGCTAAAGGTTGAAACCAACTGATACATACAAGAGCAGCGCCCTGTCTACCCAAAGAACGTTCCAAACCGAAGTTGGTCCTATCTCTACCCTTCGTCAGCAACAAGATCTCAAACTCTTTACACTTAGTCTTAGGAGGAGTTCATTTCTTTTCATTCTAGCGGATTGGGAAAACTTTAATATCACTATGGTTCCTTTTCTTTTCTTCTAAAGACTCTAGACATCTTAAGCATTTTTACTTTCCTTTCTTTGTCTATTTTTTTTATTTCATGCCCAGAACCAATTACTCTTTTTACTTTGCTCAACCCAAATCATTTACTAGACTTGTAAACTTTGAAAACACATCCCCCTCCTTAAGACTTTCTACCCTTTACTTTTCTGCACAAATCCATACCCAATACCCAAAATCAAGTTCTCACCTAGTCCTACTAGTCCGGATAACGCGAACTAGAACTACACAGGATCCTACTCTTGTCGGTTAGAATCTAACACTTTCTAACAAGCTCAACTCGGAAAAGGCCTGACACTCAAGAATACAATTGGCTTGAAAGAACGGTTGGTTAAGGGTGCGGGGAACTGTTCCAAAAATGGGAATCAGCTACTTGGATTGACAAGGGTGGTAAAAATGTGAAAGACAATCCAGGTATGTATATGGTATCCATGAGTTCAACTTCAATGCATAACAAGATAATTGCAAGTCAGGATTATGTTCAGATAGATAGGGAATGACGTCAATTCAAAACATGTTTCAATCTTACAGTTTCAAATTCAATCAACATGCATCAAAGAACTATTAACAAGGGCCTTGATCCTATCCTATTGAATTCAGCATGCTACCAAGGTTACAGTCATCATCAACCCCTATGTTAAATGCAACAACCCTATATGAATGACACTAGACTCAATCCTAATATGCAAGTGCAAGCTACATGAACACTCTGTTTTTGTGGAAATTTTCGAATTTTTTCAATTTTTTTTTTGTTTTTCTATGCAAATAAATGAATGCAGACTCAAACATGAGATGATACAAAAATATGAGATAAGAATCACAAAAAATAACATCAGATACATCATCTCAAACCCTCCCCCATACTTAAATTACACAGTCTCCTGTGTAAGAAAAAATTGCAGGAGGATTTAAGAATCACAACAGAAACAATGCAGGAAGGAAATGGTATGTACAAAGGGAAGGTCGGAGTACCTCAGAAGTAGAAGAAGGAGCCCGTGCTCGCCCAAGGAGGGGAGTGAAACTGACTCTGTCCTTCGCCTTGTTCGGGATCCGCGGGTGTGACATCAGCTGGTTGGTCGACTTGTTGCTCAACCGCTTGCGTGTTCTGATACATGTTCGGCTGCTCGTCACACTGCATGTCATCGACTCTGGACTCGCCATGATCCGATGCCAACACAACAACCTCCGTAGGCTGATGAGCACCCTGATGTTCAACTTGCTGCTCAACCTCAACCTCATGCTCATCTCGGGCTGCCGAACGACGCACTGATCGCCGATTAGAAGAGGCTCTAGAACCTCACGAACCGCGTCTCTGTCTCTCCCTAGACTCGTGTGACGAGTGGCATGAAGGAACGGGTGAGGGCTGACGCTCCCGAGGTACATATGAAGATTGACGTGCTGGAGAGGGATTCAGAGAAGGTGTTCGCGCTAGGGTCGCGGAAGGACGTCCTGACATTGGTCTAGTGTCCTCGGGGATAGACCTAGGGATAGCGGTTGTGGAAGTCGAGCAGCTAAACTTGCGCATGAAGCTCTTGATAGTCTTGGTGAAGCTGTTGAGCGCCTTGTCTCTGGCTTTCCCCCATCGCTGAAGCTGGTTGAGGCGTTGATGAGCTGCTCTGACCCCCTTAGCCATTCTTGGATCTGAGTACTTCTCGAAGTAGAACTGCTCTGGGCGGTACTCCTCGGTGTCTTCCTCCATTGGCTCGGCCTCTGCTTCCGCAACGTCTACATGCTCCTCCTCAGCTTCAGAATTGTATAGGGTATCCGCGGGAGGGATGAACTCGATATGCTCACCCCCTAAGATCGTAGTCAACTCGACGCGAGGGAGGAGTAATCTCGAAGGACCGACAGCAGGATGCACAAACTTGTAGAGCAACCGTCCATGCCTCATACCCCAATCCAAAGTGCGTAGCTGTCGCAGGTTGCTGATGTCTATCCAACGTGGTGGGTGCGACTCAGAGTGTAGGGGAACACCAGCAGCCTCAAGGAACCAAGTCACTACGCCTCCCATGCACATCACTCCGGGAGTGTGGTTGCTGCTGAGCCTCGAGACCCAGTTCTTGTATGACATCAGGTAGTTGAGAAGGTAGAGCGAGACAGAAGTGTTGGATATGTCACCTTGCATCGCGGTGCAATCCATGGCAGTGAATGAGAGTCCCTTAAGCGCGAGATCAATCATCTCAAGCTCTCCGTTCGTCATGTATCCCTTGATCTCCTTGGCGTAGAATGCATTCGAAACTGGCTTCTAGAAGTAATGCAACACTGGGCTTCGCAGTTTCAGCGCTTTTGTCTTCGATGAAGTGAATGTGGGCGTGCTCCCAATTGTTGCCCAGAGTGCGGCTATCTCAGTCCGCTCAAATTGCGGTGTAGTCCCTGTTCTGCTGGGAAATCCAAGCATCTCTTCGACGGTTCTGAGGGTGAGAGTGTAGAATTGGCCGTGAACGCGAAATGTAATATAACCCAGACCTCCATCAGACATCATTCCCGGCTCATCCGCATATAAGTGCATCTCCAGAGTACAGAGGAACTGAATTGTCTCCTCTCTATATCCATTCTTGGGTGTGTTCATGAGTCTGTCCAGATGGCACCGCCTAAACAGATACTGAACATCCTCTGCAATCCCGAGTTGTTGCATCGTCTCAACATGGGGATACCTCGTGCCATCGAACTCCAACTGCTGGAACAGCTCGTAGTATTCCTTGGGAGTTAGTTTCGTCTCAGCGCTCTTCCGTCTGACCGATTTTCTGGGAGCTTGTTCTGAGCGCAACGCAGGTTCCTCCTGTTCGTAATCACTCCCGTCCTCCTTTGAGCTTGAAGCTCGTGTCGGTCTCTTCCCGTGACTCTTGCTCTTAGAGAGCGGTTTGTCTGGTCTGCTTGACCCAGCGGCTTGCGGAGCCGGCTTAGAAGTAGCAACACGTCCTGGTACTTTACAACCATACTTCTCATACATCTCATCCCAAAAATTGTCAGACATTGTAAAGCTGAGACAATTCAAACTCAAAATCAAAGATTAGTAGGTTAGTGACTAGGCAATAATACAAATCGCAAAAATCAATGAGAGAGCTAAGGTGTTGGGAACGACAAACGCAAAGGATCGAGGATGGGCGTGTCGGACGAGAATGGCTCGGACGAGAGTGGCTCGGACAATGTGACGAGCGGGAATGGCTCGGACAACGTGTGGGTGTGTTAGCTCGAACTAATTTTCACGCAGATGGCTCGGACGAGAGTGGCTCGGACAACATGACGAGCGGGAATGGCTCGGTCAAGGTATGGGTGTGTTGGCTCGTACTAATTCCCACGCAAATGGCTCGAACGAAAATGGCTCGGACGAGAGTAGACGGCGGCGGCTCGAACGGAAGTCGGGTGAGACACTGGTGAGCTTGAACGTTGACGATTCCTGGACGACGGGTCAAGCGGAGTCGGAACTGGTCGGCTCGAGAGGATTCGATGGGGTCATTGAATGGATGGCTCGAGCGGCTTGGTTTGTCGTTCCGGCGAGTTGGTGAGATGGCAGAGGGAGACGACGTGCGAGAGCCTCCGTCTCGAGCGGGATGTTTCGGGTGGAGACTTTGTGAAGTTGAGCAAGAAAAAAGCGTAGGGATGAAAGTGAGTGAAAGAGAGAGTGAAGAGTTGATGTAAGGTTGGTGGGTGGGAGGAAGAAGAGAGATGAGAGATTGTTTTAAAGAGAGGAGAGATGGGGAGATGAGAGTTTGTTTGTTTTGTGAAGGTGAAGGAGGAGGAGAGCGTGGAGTGTTGTTTAAAAAGAGAGAGAGTTGTGAGGATAGGGATAGTGGTGACAGAAAGTTGATGTGTTTGATTAGGGGGAGCAAGAGGGATGGGGCAAGAGAAATGGGAGACGAGGTGATGGGAGGGTTGAGAATTCACGTGGGGAGTGGGGAAAGGAGAAGAGCAAGTGGGTCGACAATTTCCCATATATTTTTTTCGTTCTTTTTTTTTTTTTTTTTTTTGAGAAAAGTTTTCCCCCACTCTCCTTATCACTCCACTGGTCTCTGTATCCTCTGTCTCTGTTATCCATACTCCCTTCTGTAGATTCCTGAATACAAGAAAACCAAAAACAAAAATTAAAAACACAAGGATCCTAAAAAAAAAATATATTTATAGTGATACCTTTGGGACTTCCTCCCAAGTGAGCTTGTTTAAAGTCCCTAGCTTGACTATTCAGCTCTTTATGCTTTTGGGGGTTCAAGGAGGAGCACAGAAGACCCCTCTGGTCGGACTTGATCAGCTAAATATTTCTTGACTCTCTGACCATTTACAGTGAATTCGCTACCATCCTTGTTCAGAAGAGTGATAGCTCTGAATGACAGAACTTCCTTGACGTCAAAAGGTCCAGACCACCTAGACTTAAGCTTTCCAGGAAATAACTTAAGTTTGGAGTTGAAAAGCAAAACCTGATCCCCAGCCTTGAGCTCCTTGACAACAATTTTCTTATCATGAAAATTCTTTGTTCTTTCTTTGTAAATCTTTGAACTCTCATAGGCATCAAGTCTGATTTCTTCCAACTCATGTAGATCAAGGGTTCTCTTAGCCTGAGCTGTGTCAATATCCAAGTTCAGCAACTTGATTGCCTAAAGCGCCTTGTACTCAACCTCAACAGGGAGGTGACATGCTTTACCATAGACCAACTGAAATGGTGTTCTTCCTATCGGCGTTTTGTAAGCTGTTCTGTACGCCCAGAGAGTCTCGTCCAGCTTGACAGACCAATCCTTCTTCGAAACTCCAACAATCCTTGACAAGATACCTTTGATCTGCTTATTTGAGACTTCAACCTGTCCGCTGGTCTGAGGGTGATACGCAGTAGATACCTTGTGCTTGACCCCATACTTTCTCAGCATACTCTCAAACACTTTGTTGATGAAATGAGTTCCACCATCGCTGATCACTGCTCTAGGTATCCCATGCCTTGGAAATATTATGCTCTTGAATAGCTTCAGAACTACCTTATGATCATTGGTAGGACTGGCAATGGCTTCAACCCACTTAGAAACGTAATCAACTGCCACCAGAATATAGACATTCCCATTAGATGGGGGGTTGAATGGTCCCATGAAGTCTATCCCCCAAACGTCAAATATCTCCACTTCCAGGATCAGATTCTGGGGCATCTCGTTCCTCCTTGTGATATTGCCCATCCTCTGACAAGCATCACACTTGGTGATGAAGCTGTGAGCATCTTTGAACAAGGTTGGCCACTAGAGACCTGCTTGAAGAACCTTCTGAGCTGTCTTGAATGTGGCGAAGTGACCTCCATAGGTCGAACCGTGACAATTCTCAAGCACTCCCTGCACTTCCCCTTCTGCTATGCATCTTCTGAACAGACCGTTAGAGCCTCTCTTGTACAGATAGGGTTCATCCCAGAAGTAGTGGTTGACCTCTCTGAAAAACTTTTTCTTCCTGTAGGGATCCATGTCATCAGGAACTTCTCCACAGACGTTGTAGTTCACGAATTCAGCATACCATGGTGCAGAGTCTGAAGTGATCACCATACAATTGATTTTTAGGTTTTCAACCCCTGTGTCATGCATCTGCTCACAAACTTGGGCGACCAGAAGTTGTTCCTCAGGCATTGAATCATCTATTGGAACATCATCTTCAATCCTCATTCTTGACAAGTGGTCTACAACTCCGTTTTCTATTCCTTTCTTGTCAACGATCTCCATGTCAAACTCCTGAAGAAGCAGAATCCATCTCAACAGTCTTGGCTTGGTATCCTTCTTCGAGTATATGTGTCTCAGAGCAGCATGATCGGTATACACAATGACCTTCGAACCCACAAGATAACTCCTGAATTTTTCGAATGCAAACACAACTGCTAGGAGTTCCTTCTCTGTGGTTGCATACCTTCCTTGGGTCTCGTCTAAGGTGTGACTTGCGTAGTAGATGACATGAAACTTCTTGTCAATACGCTGTCCCAGAACTGCTCCAACTGCGAAGTCTGAAGCATCACACATAATCTCAAACGGATGATCCCAGTTCGGAGCTTGCACTATGGGTGCTGAAACCAAAGCCTCCTTGATCTTGCTGAAAGCTTCTAGACATGCTGCATCAAATTCGAACTCAACCTCCTTGCAAAGCAACCTCGTCAAAAGTCTTGCAATTTTTGAGAAGTCCTTGATGAATCTCTTGTAAAACCCAGCATGTCCCAGAAAACTTCTGTTGTCCTTCACTGTCTTAGGCGGTTGAAGCTGAACAATGACCTCAATCTTAGCTTTGTCAACCTCAATTCTTTTCTCAGAAATCTTGTGTCCCAGAACGATCCCTTCTTCAACCATGAAGTGACACTTTTCCCAGTTCAGCACCAGGTTCGTCTCCTCACATCGCGTCAATACCCTACACAAATTTAACAAACAAGAGGAGAAAGTGGAACCGTATATAGAGAAGTCATCCATAAACACTTCCACTGACTCTTCAATCAAATCCGAGAAAATCGAAGTCATACACCTCTGAAAGGTGGCAGAGCATTGCACAAACCAAATGGCATGCGTCTGTAGGCAAAAGTGCCATAAGGATAAGTAAAGGTTGTCTTTTCCTGATCATTTGGGTGGATAAGGATTTGGAAGAATCCACTATACCCATCAAGGAAACAGTAATAAGGATGACTAGCTAGTCTCTCCAACATTTGATCAATGAAAGGCAGAGGAAAATGATCTTTCCTAGAAACAGCATTCAACTTCCTATAATCAATGCACATCCTATGTCCTGTGACGGTCCTAGTTGGGATTAGCTCATTTTTTTCATTTTTGATAACAGTGATTCCTCCCTTTTTAGGTACACAGTGCACTGGAGATACCCAAGTACTATCAGAGATAGGATAGATAACTCCAGCATCAAGCAGTTTAAAAATTTCTTTCTTTACTACTTCCTTCAGGTTAGGATTCAATCTCCTTTGGGGTTCAATGCTAGCATAAGACTCATTTTCAAGATTGATCCTATGTGTGCAAAGACTAGGTGAGATTCCCTTGATATCATCTAAAGAATAACCTATAGCCTTTTTATATTTCTTAAGCTTAGTTACTAGCATCCTCAATTCATCATCACTCAACCTAGCATTCACTATGACAGGATAAGTAGAATTGGTTCCCAGAAAAACGTACCTGAGTCCGGAAGGGAGAGTTTTTGAGTTCTACCTTTGGAGCTTTCAGTTCCGACCAGTCATCGGCATGGGAGTCTGGAGCGATCACGGTCGAGTGGGAGAGGTGTGGCTCGATCGAGCGGGACGTCGGTGTCTCGAGTCGGGTCTTGACGTCAGTCGAGTGGAAGATATCACGTTCTGAACTACTCTCAGTCTCAACTGCACATACCTCCTCTGCGTCAAACAGCTGCTCGAACTCCTCTGATCCATCTGTTTCTCAATGGGAGTCTAGCAGATTCTTGTAACAAGTGGTCTCCTCATGCAGGAACCCTTCTTCTCCATCCTTGGTTAGAGCAGTTTTGAGATGGTCCTCTTCACCTAGTTCCTCCAACAACTCATCAGCCAACTTATCCATCTCTTCAATGTAGAAGACTTGTCCTCCTATTGTCGGTTTCTTCAAAGTATCCTTGATGTCAAACTTCATGGTGAAGTCGTCGCCCAGATTAAGATCAATCTTGCCATTTCTGACATCAATGATGGCTCCAGCAGTCGCCAGGAACGGTCTTCCTAAGATCAGCGGATCTTTTGGTTCTTCATCCATCTCCAGAACCACAAAGTCGGTTGGTACTTCCATGTCTCTGATCCTAACGGGTAAGTCTTCTAAAATACCATTTGGAAGTCTCACTGATCTGTCTGCAAGGATGAGAGAGATGTCGCAACCCTTGAACCTTGTAAAACGCAACCTCGTAGCAACAGAGAGTGGCATCAGATTAACTGAAGCGCCAAGATCACATAGGCACCTGTCAAAAGACATAGGTCCAAGGGAGCAAGGTAGAGTGAATGATCTAGGATCTTTGAGCTTCTTGGGTGCAATCTTCTTCTGGATGATTGCACTGCACTCAAGACTTAGTACCACCATGCCTTGAACTTCTTTTGATCTCTCCATCACTAAGTCCTTGAGGAATTTCTTGTAGTGAGGAACAAGAGCGAATGCATCCAGCAATGGCATCCTCAACTCAATCTCCTTGACTTGTTTTTCGAACAAGGCTTTGTACTTCTTAGTAAGCTGCTTCTTGAACCTCACTGGAAATGGTAGAGGAGGCTTGTATGGTGGAGGGATGAATCTCACAGATTTGTCTTCAGAAATAACCTGTTCCTTAACAGCTTCAGGTTCGGACTGCTTCACTGGCTTGATTGGATATTTGACTGCTTCAACTGGGTTCTCCATCTGAGCGTCTTCTTGAACAAAATTCTCCCCATCTAATTCCTCACTGTCCGCAGTGACGTCTGGAACTCCTTGTCTGGGAGGCAACGTTTTCCCACTTCTCAGCGTAATTGCATTTGCAAACTCCTTGGAGTTCTGAACAGCTTTCTCTGGAAATTGGCCAGACTTTGGTGCAGAAGTAGAGGCAGATTGGCCTTCCATATACCTTATCTTCGAGTTCAGAGCTTCAAATTTGACGTTCAGGTCATTGTAGGAACATTCCATCCTCTGACTAAGGTCAGCAAACTTCTTAGCAGTATCCATAGAACCGCTAGCTTGACCCTGAAGAAGTTGTTGCATCATTTGCTTCATTTCTTGATCTGGGGATGTAGTAGGCTGAACTGGTTGAGGGCGGAATCCTGGTGGTGGTCCTGAAGGAGCTTGGTAACCCTGCTGGAACTGTTGTCTTGGAGCGAATCCCGGATTGTAAGGCACAAAAGATTTTTGTTGACCTTGTTGTTGTTGTTGAGGCGGGTACACCTGATCTTGTGGATTAGCAACATTGTTACTTCGGTAAGACAAATAGGGGTTTGCCTTGTATTGGTTGTGACCTTTGTTGTACCCACCCTGATTCTGGACATAGCTGATATCCTCAGTCTGCTCACCCTCCCCATCTGGAACTTGGAAAGGATCATCCTAATATACAAAGTGGATGCTCCGCTGCTGGCTTAGCAAGATATGGTCAAGTTTCTCATTGACATTCTTGAGGTCCTTCTTGTATTTCTCCTCAGACCCAGCGTCGCCTCTAACTGTGCGGTCATAGTCTTCATTGTAGTTGCCGTCAGACTGGGCAAGATTCTCAACCAGTTGCCAACCTTCATCTACGTCCTTGTTCAGGAAGTTACCGTTAGAAGCAGTGTCAAGCAGCATGTGTATCTTTGGTAGTACACCACGGTATAGAGTGCTCAGCAGTGACTCGTTGCTAAAACCATGGTGTGGACACTAGCTGTGGTAACCCTTGAAATGCTCCCAGGCTTCACAGAATGATTCTGAGCTCTTCTGAGTGAAGCTAGAAATCTCATTCCTGAGATGTGCTGTTCTGGAATTGGAGAAGAACTTGGCCAAGAATGCTTTCTTGCAACCATCTCAGGTGGTGATTGATCCCTTGGGAAGGTTTTTCTCCCATTGATGAGCTTTGTCTCCCAGGGAGAATGGGAAGAGGCGCAACTTGTAACCATCCTCACTCACGCCGTTGATCTTTGTGAGACTGTACAGACGGTCGAACTCGTCCAAGTGGTCGAGTGGATCCTCCATATGCAACCCGTGAAACTTGTTTCCTTGGATCATGGAGATCAGACCACTCTTGATTTCAAAGTTGTTGTTCTGCACGGCGGGAGGGACGATTCCAGTACGCTGGGTATGAGTGTTCGGTGCATCCCCAGCACCAATGTTTCGCGGTCCCGGATGTGGTCCATTCGGTTGTTCCATTGTGACGGGTGCGGGATGATCAGTAAGTTGACGAGCTTGTCGTGGTCTTTGTAACCAGTTGATAGCGTCGATAGCAGGAAGGAGGTTCTGATGTCCTCTTGATCTGGTGTGCATGCAACGTTGCAATCAACAGGTTCCTGAGATGCAAAACAAACAAGCAGACAACCAAAACAAGTCAGTACTCAGAATGATAAGTGTAATAGAACTTAATCTTGCAAAACGTGAAATCTTAAATGTAGCAAAACGAATCCCAAATGGCAACGGCGCCAAATTGATACTAGACTTTTTGTGTGTCTCCTAGTAGGTTCAATTAACCTTATGCAGTTGTAGTACTTAAGGTGTCAATCCAAATGGGATGTTGCTACCACTCAAGATGCAATCAAGAAATCACAAGTTAAGCCAATTCAAAAAGAGTGTTTTTATGTCTAACAATCCTAGAGTGATCAGAATGCAAAACAGAAATGAGTCACAGAACTAGAAACGAAAATGTATGACAAGAAGCGAACAAGAATAAGTGAAACCGAAAACGATTCTAAGCATGAACAAACGAAACAGTCTCAGAAATGTAATATCAATCAAAAAGAGAAAAGTCCTAAGGATGGGAGTAACTGATGTCGGTGGAGTCTCCTAGTCTACAGAGTGTTTAACATACGACAAGCAAACTATCCCTAAACAATGAACATCACAACTTAGCTAATCCAATCTCTTGGCAAAAGCTACTCAGACTCAACCACTTCCATACCTAGCTCTCGCTAGAGAAACATGATCAAGCATGGCATGAAAAACAAGTTCATTCACGTCAACAAACATCCTAGACAACTAATCTCTTAGGCTAGGAACGTAAGTCTCTGGCACTAGTTGGTCAGGCATTTCATCAAACACCTTTTCGGTGTGGAAATGTCTCGAACCTAGTTCAAATTGATCAGAGAGAAACTAGTAATTCTAACACTAGTCCAGAAGGGAATCATACAAATCAAGCTTAAACACCCTACATCCTAAGATCCTCCACCTAGTCTATCCCATCCCCAAGAACCTTAACACTACTCAGATCCGGAAATCATCACCAAATATACAAATCCAGAAAACATTGAACAAAGCATTCTTAGATAGGTAAAAATGAGATGAACAAGTTTGTAGAAGAAATCAAATGCAAATACTCAATGTATTAAAAGATATCTGGATACAAAGTCTGAGAACGGTTTTTTTTTTGTGGCTAGGGTAAACCTTCTGGGAAAGAAAACAAAATGAATACGAGATCAAAGATAGGATATTCAGCAAAGACTTAACAAAATGTATATATAGTAGTCCAACATAGAAAGCCCTAAAACTTAAAACGACAAGGTAAAGCGTCGGTTCGGTAAACTCTTGAAGCGTGTGAAACCAAACATCTTTCTTCCTGACATGTGCGATCGAGTCTGTGCGCGTCGAATGGAATGCAATGTCATCATGGCTCGGACGGACGCGCTGGGGAGCATGGCTCGGATGGATGCACTGGGGAGCATGGCTCGGACGGATGCGCTGGGGAGCATGGCTCGGACGGATGCGCTGGGGAGCATGGCTCGGACGGATGCGCTGGGGAGCATGGCTCGGACGGATGCGCTGGGGAGCATGGCTCGGACGAATGCGCTTCCAACGTCTCCTCAATACCTGAAATACTTTGAAATGCACAATGTATGCAAGGATGATGGATGAACTACCTAAACATACAAAATGCAAAGAAAAGACTAGAAAATGATGCAAACCAATGAGTTATCCTAGCTAAATGAATCATAAATATATGCTAAGGAGAGGCAAAATATAGATGGTGGGAGGGTCTTCAACCAGTTTGATTAAGTTTTTCAAGATTTTTACTTCTTAAATCTAGCTAGAGAAACTAACTATTGTGCTATGTGTTTTTGTTGAGTAATTTGATAATGGAACTACCACCGACGAAGCTTTTTTACAATAAAATACAACTTATTTACATAAGATACATAATTTAATCTACAACAGATCAAACGATGTTATTGTAAATGCGGATGAGGCAATAATAAAGTGCAGAAAGTAAATAACACAAGAGCTTTGTTAACGAGGTTCAGTTTTTCCTACTCTCCGGGACCACGTCCAGATTTCGATTCCACTAGAACAAGAAAGCAAATACAACCTATTCGTAAATGCGTAAATCAAGCACAACCCTCTTAATTCACCGCTCCGTTCTATAACATGAAATCTTAAGGATAAATCTCTACCCTTAACTAAACTCACACCGAGCCTAGATTCAAACCAAGATAACCTAACCTTGGGCTAAACTCCCCCTGAGCCTAGACTTCAGATCTTCAACTCTCTTGAGCAACCTTCACACACACGTCACACCGACGAACAAAGAAGCTTGAACAACACAAGCACCAAACCGCGAAACTAAACCGCACACAATGAGAAAGCTCTCTAGGATTTTATTATTTATGTCTCAGCTCTTTTGCTTCTCTAGGACGTGCCCAACACCTCCTTATATACCCATCAAGACTTCCTAATCACCATAGGAGAAGATTTTCAAATTTTATAAGAAAAAAACTTTTTCTTTTTTGCTATTTTCCTTTTTCTTATAAAACTCCAATTTAATCAACCAAAGAAATAATAGATTTCCTCTTCAATCCATCCTTAAACCGTTATTCAATATTGCATTTTCAAACCTTCTAGAAACTTCTCAAGCACATAAAACAACAGCAATCCTGTATCACGTCTTGAATCACACAAACACTAGTTCAGACAAACCAATACATCTTCAGTTATAACCAATTTTACATAAGATACTCGAACGAAATTGTGTTGCGAATGAGTGTCGATGAAAGTGCTCACGGGCAGAAGCGGTCTTTTTTTTGTGAACCTAGCAATAGTAGCGATTCACATTGTAAGCGGTCCTTTTTTGCATGCTGTTTGTTTGTACGAGTTAGCATGTTTTTGTCAAATCTTTGTTTCTTTTATTATTGAAAACTACGATCATTAAAGAAATAATGATTATTCTATTAAATCCTTATGTAATTATGTTGATTCAATTTTCATAGGTGGGCTAATTTTCTCCAAAATGTACCGAATGGTACTTTAAACAACTTAAGAAGAAACAAGAGGTTCATAGGGTATATACATACTATACATTTTGAGTGTTTTGTCAACAATAATGTTGAATGAGAGGTCGTATATAATAAGAGTAAATGGGCGAAACAAAGGACTTTTATTGAGATAGTCGCAAATCGGCAAGTTTACAATATCAGTTGATAGAGCCGGTCGGCTAATTACAATATTGCACTCTTGCTTTAGGACTACTTAACTTAGAACTAGAATCTGCTTAATTGCTTAGACTCCTGCCCCGAATGCCCCATCTCTTTGGCCAGATAGCCTCTATTTATAGCTGATGGGACGTTTCATCCTTGCGCTATGGGGTCGATGTGGTACCGCCTTGGAGTGCAAATGGCGGTCGTCTCTGTTCGGGCCGTCGCTTAGCGGGCTGGATGTCAAGTTGGGCCCTTCTAGAAGCTTGTTCGGCCCAGATTCGCCTATCCGCCAGTCAACGCTTTCCTCTAGTTTTATTGACCGATCCCGAGATGGACCAGGTGGATGGCCTGTTAAGGCTGGATGAAACCCATATCCAACAATTGTCCCCTCCCTTAGTTCATTGTGGTCGGCTTGGGTAGAGCCAATGAGCTGTTTTTGGGAGTCTCGGCTTGGTTCATCTCTGAGAGGTCATTTTAGGGTTTCGCGCCGCTTCGGGTGGAAGGATCGAAGCGTCGCGCCTCGTGTGTTGTGCCGTTTCGCGCCCAATCGTTGCCTTGCGAGTTTCTCTCTCTTCCACTTATAAAAGAGGGGTTCCCTTGGTGCTTTCCACACTTCTTCTCCAGCCGCAAAAATCAAGGTAATCCCTTTTATTATCTTTATAGCTCGTAAACGCCTGGCCGAACGATTTTGGAGACTTGATATGGGCCCTCCCATTTGGCGCCTAACTTCCCAGCGTTGAGCTAGGCGGTATTCTCGAATACCTTGCGTAAGACGAGGTCGCCTTCTCTGAAGAATCGTGGGTGGACCTTTTTGTTGTAATGACGAGCTGCTGCTTGTTGATAATTCTGAATTCTGAGGAGGGCATGGTCTCGCAGTTCCTCGACCTCGTCTAAGTTATCATAGAGCATTTCCTCGTTCAATTTTGGGTTTTTGACGAGCAAGGTTTGTCGTAGACTGCCGACGTTAACTTCAGCTGGTACAACTGCTTCCAAGCCATATGCTAGTGAAAATAGGGTTTGCCCCGATGCTCTTCGGGGGGTTGTTTGGTGAGACCACAACACGCCGTCCAACTCGTCGGCCCAAAGTCCTTTCTTTTCTTCGAGTCGCTTCTTTAAACCATTTATGATCGTCTTGTTAGTTGCTTCAGGCTGACCGTTGCCTTGGGGATATCTAGGCGTTGACTTACTAAGGCGTATGCGCCAGCTTGCATAGAAGTCGTCAAATTTCTTGGATATGAATTGCGACGCATTATCGGTGACGATCTCATACGGTAACCCATGTCGGCATATTATGTTTTTCCATACGAAATTTTGAACTTTGGTTGCTTGGATTTTCTTATAAGATTCTGCCTCGACCCACTTGGTGAAGTAATCTGTTAGTATTAGGAGGAATTTTTTGCCGCGGGAATTAGGCAGGGGTCCGACAATATCCATCGCCCACCTCATGAATGGATACGGTGCTGTTGTCGTGGTGAGTAACTCTGCGGGAGCGTGTATATCGGATGCGTGCCTCTGACATTTCTCGCACTTAATGACAAACTGCTCGCAATCGTTGACCATGGTAGGCCAGTATATTCCGTGCTTCTTGATCTTGAGTGCCAAAGCATGTCTGCCGGAGTGGTTTCCCTGACTACCGAACTATAGAGCACATAGATCCAACTCCTGCACTTAAACCACTAGTCCACTGCACCGATGGTTATTTAGATGAATAGTTTAAATCCGTTTATATCTCATTGTTATTATATACAAATTGTGACGATCCAATAGAGATTTACTAGAAAGAATCAGCGTACATAAATGTTTTGCCAAGATTCGCTGTCAAAGTTCTCGGCATAGGAAAGAAAAGTTCGACCCTAAGCAAGCTTGATCGATCAGTCGGTACTTTATTAACCATCTATTGTTGGATTTACTAATACCCTAAAAATACTATGATTCGTAATAAACTACGAGAAGCAAACTAACCGTTGTAGATAGGCTTCGTAGATGGTGGGAGGGTCTTCAACCAGTTTGATTAAGTTTTTCAAGATTTTTACTTCTCAAATCTAGCTAGAGAAACTAACTATTGTGCTATGTGTTTTTGTTGAGTAATTTGATAATGGCACTACCACCGACGAAGCTTTTTTACAATAAAATACAACTTATTTACATAAGATACATAATTTAATCTACAACAGATCAAACGATGTTATAGCCAATTTTACATTAGATACTCGAACGAAATTGTGTTGCGAATGAGTGTCGATGAAAGTGCTCACGGGCAGAAGCGGTCTTTTTTTTGTGAACCTAGCAATAGTAGCGAACCACATTGTAAACGGTCCTTTTTTGCATGCTGTTTATTTGTACGAGTTAGCATGTTTTTGTCAAATCTTTGTTTCTTTTATTATTGAAAACTACGATCAATAAAAGAATAATGATTATTCTATTAAATCCTTATGTAATTATGTTGATTCAATTTTCATAGGTGGACTACTTTTCTCCAAAATGTACCGAATGGTACTTTAAACAACTTAACAAGAAACAAGAGGTTCATAGGGTATATACATACTATACATTTTAAGTGTTTCGTCGACAATAATTTTTTTTTTCCTGATATATGGCGGCGTTAATAGTTACAATAAGAATATGTCACAATCTCCTATATAATAAATTGGAAGTACACAACATAGTTTTGTAAACTATATAATTTTTATAAGTTGGTTACAAATTGGTTATAGATTAAGTTTTATATTATTTATATAGTATGGATTTATTGTTTCCGAAAATCTTAAAGAGAATATTCTAAAGAATCATTTGATATCATCTTACTTACCATATTAATTTCTTTTACTAAATTATTCATCAAATGAAATCCTTTGATATCTAACTTAACATTTTAATTTGTTAATTATTATTATACTTCACCACTCATTTTTATATATGAGTCTATTTTGTGAAACAAATAAATTATCATATTATTTATTATAATTAAAAAATAGGTTTATTTTCGGATATACCATAAGTTGAATTTTTAAAAACAAATATAAATGATTCAATCTATAAAATATTCAATTTTTATTAATATTATTCTTTAAAAATAATATCTATTGAATTAATTTTTTTACTGAGTAACGGGTCAAAATTTGAATATTTAAATTCAATTTCATATTTTTTTTGTTGAATTTTATAATTTTATATAATATAATAAAACTTTAAATAATTTATTTTGAAATATTTTAAAAATATTGAAACTTGATATTAAAGTTAGAAACTATAAACACTCTAAATTGGTTTGTTATAGCAATGTCAATAATATGTCACTATAATATGAAAAAATTTCAAAAAACTAAGTATATTAATACAAAAAGTATAACAATATATCAAATTACTCATAATATAATAACTCGTTTTTTAAAAACCAAATTCACAAAATTATGTCTTATAATGACTTGATGTTAATTATTTATTGTTGAAATAACTTTACGTAAAGTTATTTCAAGTCATGATGTAGAATATACATTGTTGAAATAACTTTACGTGAAATAACTTCACGTACATAAACTAATACAACATATTAAAATTTTATTTTAAAATAGAAAATATACAAAATTTTGTATAAAATAAAATTTAACCAGTGTTATAGCACGGATACTTATCTAGAATCATTAACAATATAAAACTTACAAAATAAGTGTTTTTTTCAAGTCATCATATTTAGTATATGATTTTATTACATAATATTTTATCCAAAATTTTTTTAAAACAATCACATAAATTATATTTTATAAAAAAATTACAATATAAATAAAATGAATTTCAATTCGTGCTCTAACACGAGTTTTAATCTAGTTATATAGGGACAATGTTAAGTAGGCGAACATAAAGGACGTCATAAAATAATTAATATAACAAGTGCAAAGTCATGGTTGATACATATAAACCCGATTATCTATGCTTTAGCTAGTAAAGATAATCCATTCATGCTGCGGGAGCATAATCATAGATAACGTCATCGTCGTTGTCACCGTCCTCTCTAAATGCAGTTTCCGCATACTCAAATACTTGATCATTGCAAGTGACGCTGATCACTCCAATGCATGTTTTATAGACATTTTCATGTACGCAGAGGACAGTTTCGGAGATAGAAATCATTTTTCTTCTTCTTTGGAAAGGATATGCAAAAAAAAAAAGATTGATTTGAGTTGATGAAAGAACGAGAGATAATTTAATACTTTTTATAGGTAAAACAAAAGTTGACGTATGTTTGGACTCGTTTCCGTCCTATACTGAACCTCAGCAAGGAGTGTGACATGCTTGTATAAATTGTTGAATGACACAATAAATATTACGAATCATGGTGAACTCTGTGACACATAGGATTTATTCGGACACGTCCGCCCACGTGCACACATATTGGGTTATCATATTCTTTCCAGAGAAGGAATTTTGTAAAAGTTAAAGCCTTTTTAATTTTCTTTATCTTATGAGAAAATATTCTGTATTATAGATAGTTGTGTATAGTTGTATCTTAATTAGAATTCTTTAATTCTTGTTTCATTTTCTATATTATTACCTGAGTAAACAAAATATAATGTAACTCAATTTCTTAGCAAAGGTTCTGAAAATGTTCTAAAAAGTGATCTAGACGCAGTGGCGGCGGATCTAGAAGAAAAAGTTGTATGGGGTACTATTTAAAATATTGAAAAGAACAAAATAAAATGAAAATAAAAATTACAGAGGGTGTATTGAAACTGTGATTTTGGAAGATTTTATAGGATTTAGAAAATTTGGTATTTTGATAGATTTTAGGAAATTGATATGATTTATGGTAAAATTCTTTCAAATCCTACCTAAAACTATGAGATTTGGATTTCTGTATTTTTAACTAAACAAATCCTCTAAAATCTTCCAGAATCCCTAAAACTTATTAAAATCCAAATTTACAAAGTGTTTTGAATAACAGTGAATTTTAAAGTAGATTTTTAAATGATCATTTCAATAACATTGGATTTTAATGGACATTTTAAAATTCATGATTGAATAACATAGGATTTTTAAATTTTACACCCATCACTTAAAATGTCCATTAAAATATGGAGCATTGAAACATGGTCACAAGGTTTGAAATATGGAGCCAAGTTTAACCAAATGTGCTAGGTAATCATAATAGCAAGATAAACAACTGAAGACTTATTACTAATGAGCATAGGGCACGTGCTCCACCTCCCAATACTTTAGATCCGCTCTTGTCTAGACGGTCGCCTAGATGCTGTCTAGGTACTAAACGCTCAGTCGACGCCTAGATAACCATCTAGATCGTTTAAAAATATATTTTTATAATTTTTAACTATGCATATTTAAATTTGTTAAATTTTTAAGTTTTACATTCATATACATAATTAGAAACGTTCATATGTTCTTGATATAAATTAAATAAAAATCTATTATTGTTTTATGATTAATTACCTTTATTTCTCTAACATATATATTTCTATATAATTTTTATCTATAATATCATATATATAATATTTTATGTTTTAAATTTAAACCGTTTAAAATTGTTTGGGTCTCGCGCGTTCTAGATGCTAGGTGTTTAGTTACTATTTAATTACCACCTAACATTTTCTTAAACATTAGCTAGTTATGTTAATTATTTATTATTTTTCTATATACATTTTCATTGAATTTTATCAACGGATGGTCTCGGCCACCGGGAGAAATTATACAGATTACTACGTGTCAAAATAAATCAATTTGGTATGTGTCCAAGCACAATTGTTTCTAATCGATGCTGAATATTGCACACGCTTTCGAAAGGTTGACTTGAGGTTGCGTATAAAAATCCCAATGATCTCGCAATTCTCTCATCAAATGCATATTACTCCGCTTTTGTTCCCATATGCTTTATCTAGCACTTTTTTTGTTCATCAAGTATAGAACACTATGTTTTGTGTCTCTGAATTTGTTCTATGCAGATGTGACATCGTTTGTGAGTTTTGCTTTGGTGGCAACACTGCTGATAACGATCAAGAATTTGTATACGTCCAAGCTACATACGTAGAAAATGGTGGCGAGGATCAGGACTGTGCCTACATTTTCGGGGTTCTAAGCTACTCTTTAAAAATATGGTCTCTTAATTTATACAAAAATTAAGATCAACAAATGCTTGAAAAGTTAAATAACCGTAAAATCTTCAAATTTAAATACGAAAGTAATTAAGCTTTTGCTGTGTTTGTTTATATATCGTCCTGATTTTTCTTTGGTGTTTTAAAGGAATTTTACAAGATAAAAATTTCATTTTAAACCTCATTGTTTTCATGAAAAAGCACAGTCTTGACCACGATGATATCAATGATTATGCTCCAGCAGCATGACTGCATTATACTCATAAATGCTACTAGTTTTGTTGGATAACATAGATACTCCATGCATGATTGTATTTCTCAAAATGATTATGAGCATGCCTTTGTTTAGTAAATTGCATGGTTGAACAGATCATTTTCTCAACCTCTGCATGGTTTATTGTTTGAATGGAATATATAGAAATATCTCTCAGCTTAAAAGAGAATACACATATTTAATTAAGACCTTTAGCTAATCAACTTAATTATATATGTCTATTATCCTAATATTAATAATGTTAACAAAATAATAAAATGATGTTTTATCTGTATATTATCTAGTTAATGATATTTTAACTTTTTGGAAGTTTAAATTATTTAAATAAAGAACCGGAATAAACTAAATAAAAATTATAAATTTTAATGTCTGATAAATCAAGCTCCCTACACATTTGTATCCAGAATCATTTTGGTTTCTTTTATAATATGAATTTGAACCATTGTCCTGTTTTTCCAAGTGATATGGGATATTGTATACATATTTTTTTATTCATCGATTAAGTAATATATGTCCGTTTTAAAAAATTTGAATTATATTTATATGCGAAAAAATCTGAAATTTTATTAAGTAAATACATTATATAATAATTCAAAATAATTTAAATATAAGATCAAATAAAAGTGAAGAGAGAATCATATATTTATTTTTGAATTAGATAGAGAAATTTATGAAAATTAGATAAAATTTGGAAATATTTTTTTTCTAAAGACCTTCCATGTAATTAAGTATAACTAAAAGGATAGATTACCAAATATATATACTTCAAAATGTTAATATAATAGTAGTAATTAATCCCTAAAATAAGATTAAAATAAAAATAATAGATGACTTAAAGTTATTAAAATTGAAGTACATTTGCAAATATAACATTCTACTCGTAACATTTACATAACGTACTTTTACCATTTTAATAAAAACCATAACTTAAAGTTATTATTTGTGATATTATAAATGTATATACAACCTCTATTCCTTCTGCTGTATCATGATGGACCTAATACCAAAATAGGTGGGATTATAAACCAGTTCTGTGAAGAGTGTTTCAGTTTAAGCAAACGAAAGGGGAAACAGTTCTGTATCAAACCTGCCAGAAGATGAAGTGGGTTTTGATAGTCTGAGAAACAGTCTCACTTGCCCAAGTGTCGCGATTTAACTATGAGAAAGAAACACACACAAACCAAAAAAAAAAAAAAAAAAAAAAAAGAAGAAAAAAATCAGTATAACAAATCCCAACTGAACCAAAAGATACAATAAACCTGCTCAGTTTATGTAAGGAAGCGAATAAAACAGAAGTTTCTTAAAATCTAAAAAAGCAAACCTCAACTGAAACTAAAACAAACAAATCTGAATAAATGACAAAATCTAAACTGAAAGATAACCAACAACCAGATAGGACATCTCTAGATGTGACAACTGTCGAGAGAGAAATTCATGAAAAGAAAGTGTTAGGGAGTGTAACCAAATGAGAAGTGAATTCTGTGGTAGATTGGAGGTTAACGAGAAGCCATTTGTCCTGAGAAGACGCAGTAGCTTTTGCCTGTTCAAAGGGGCCATGGAACATGAGATGAAAAGGAGGACGGAACAATGTAGCCAAGCTGAACTGAGGAGCTGATGCAGAGGGAGAGAGAGCACCCTCATCTGGTTCCCAAATTCCGGAGCTATTTGGCTCTTGGCTGAAGTTCTGGCACGCCTTCATAGGCCTAACGAGAAATGCAAATGAATTAAAAGAGCTACAACCCGCATGTACTGTTCGAAGACAATAAACCGATGCTGTTGACTTTAATGGGCTTATTTCATTTGAAAACAAAAAAAATATTGTTTAGACTGCATTATAATATTTCCAACGGATACTTCGTTTGCAGTCTACTAAGGTGTATTTTTGCAATTGCCCAAATTCTTGACTTTTTAGTTATGACTGCTGGACGAAGTCTTCTTCCGATAATAAAAGAGTAGACTTCTATAGAGGCTATTTTTGGATTTGACCAAAATATAAAAGCATTGACCGTAATATTATTGAAATAAAATTAATTAGTTGACTGCAAAAGAAGTCTACTAATTAAAAAATTAAAAAATTGGTCAACCCCAAAAATGACCACGGCAGACTGCAAACGAAGTCAACATTCCTGGAGACTTCGTACGTAGTCTACTTGGCGAAAGTCAAACTTGGTCAATTGCAAAACTAACCACAACGAAGTTTACTTTTTCTAGTTGACGGATAGATGAAGTCTACTTGTCAGCTAGAAGTCTACTACCAAGTCAATGGTTTGGTCAATTGCAAAAATAACCAGAGTAGACTGTAATCGAAGTTAACGGGTTGAAACTTCCTAAGAAGTCTACTCTGTTCTATATTTTTAATTGCAAAACTGACCAAAAAATTAACAAAGGAAGACAACAAAAGAAGTCAGCCATCCTAGTAGACTTCGTTCGGTGTCTGCTTTATTAAATTGTAATTGCAAAAATAGACCACACAAAATAGACTTCGAGTTAAAGTCTCTGCGTAGAGGCTTGTTGATGTCTACTCGTTTGACATCAACATGAAGTCGGCAAAATTTGTAAACCAATTTATTGCTAATTGGTGAATAATTTTTAAGATTTTCTTGTTGTATTCTTTGATATATGTTATGTACTTGCTTCTATATGTTTTTGACATGATTCTATATTATACATATGGAGAAATCAAGTTTTTGGTTTTCTTAGGCAGTTAGGTCATTAACTTAGACTTATTTTTGAAGTCAACGTGTTCGAGTTCTGTGTGAAGTGTGTATAATTGAAAATTTTTATATAAAGAATTTTTTGATTTTTTAGTTCGAAGATGAAACGGCGGCGACAAATTCATAGTGGACGATACAACACATTCACACAATTAATATTCATTTTCTTTTTTCTATTGATATATAAGTTAAACTTTTTCTCCACATTCACACAATTAATATTCATTTTCTTTTTTCTATTGATATATAAGTTAAACTTTTTCTCCAACAATTCTATCTCTAAGACTCTAACTGTTAGAAGTTTACGGACAGATGCAAGTACCATATGTAATTTTGAATGTGAAGTCAGTTGATCAAATTGCATAATTATAATAACCTAATTTAAAAAAGGAGAGTTTGACCTCTTTACAAAAACACTTTCAACTTAAATTAATTAATGATCATGCATCAACATTGTTGCTAAGCAACACTTTATCTAACCATGGATTTTGTACAGCTCTGAAACCAGTTTCTAATAATTCGATTATACGTCTGTATTTGTATATAGAATCCTAGAGAACAAAAGATAGCTCAAACGTTGACCAATGTTGCTAAACAGAATTTTATTTGGATTTGGTTTACAATGTCACATGCCCTTTTCTTAACTTTAACAATGGAAAGCTTCCCTAACCATCAGACAATGTATCTTAACCTTACACAACGAAGATAACTATAATAAATTAATAATCGTGTTGCTTTCTGCTAAAGTTTGTTTGTAAATGTTTTGAATAATGGTGAAGATCCTTGAGCATCCTTAGTGAACAAGGGGGTCTTGCGTGAAAAAGAACTGCAAAAAGGTTGCGATATGGGTCATTACATATTCACAGTCCCAAAGTATTCATCAGATATGAAGAGAAAGAAGCAGCTGGGCCTGCTGGGTCAACAGACATGAAAGGTGATTTCTCTGTTGTGGTTGGCTGGTTCTCGGCATCAGCATTGCCCAACTCTTCAATCCTTTTGAGAGCTAATTGACATGTTTCACGGCTCCAAGCGCTTCACCCTTTCCCCAAACAATTATTTCGTCAGTTTAAAGGTTTCAAGAACAAGAACAAGCCGCCGCTATAAATCAGTCAAGTGTTTAACCGATACCTCCTGAACCAAGAACAAGAACAAACCTGTTCACCAGCCTCAACAATGGCAAGTAGATCTGCAGAACATCAAAAATTAGATGGCAAGTAGATGACAAAATGAAAGAACACTGATCAAAGATATTTATTAACAGAGAACTGGAATAAAGGTATAACACAACATATTAATGGAAACCTTACCAGCAGCAACAATGTATATCAGAAGACTCTCACACTTCCTAAAGAACTCCAATTGCTAGTGACATTAAGAGCTAAATCGCCTAATATTGTCATCAGTCCAAGTAATATAATTGAGAATTAGAAAAGGGTAAAAGCTTGAGCACATGAAGAGTAGCCAAACGAGCATTCTCCTTGGAGACTTGACTCTTCAAGTTTCTTGGCGAAACCAAGTCACAAAACAGCGCTCATTATGTCTAAATATCCTAGGCAAAGTTGTATTCTGGGAAAACCAAGTCAAAGATGGAGATGGTGGAAAGATGAGCTGTTTTGTGACTTTACCATGCAATCAAAGATGAAATATAACGTCAGGTAGAATTAGCCCCACACACACGTACAAGAGGATGAAAAATATAAACTTTCAGCAACTTACAACTTCATATGTTTCCATATTTACGGCTTTACACACACTACCACACCAACCTCAGTTCGTTAATCCTCACTACAAAAACAAACAAACACCTTGTGTGCACAGAGAACTCTAAAAACAGAACCCCTTATGTTTTTTACAATACTTTCTCCATAACCTAGAACGTACACATATATGTGAACTTTGAACTTCCTATGAACAAAATTATGCTAAATCAGACCTTTGCAATCATCACATCACCAAACAACTTGCTTGGCTCCTCGTCATTTCTCACTACAAGCTGAAAGTGACAAATCCAATTTCCAAAACAACAAACCAGTTAAAAATTAGGGGTTTACGAATTTGAAAATTGAAAGAACTAAGAGCGAGGGGATTATTACCTCGACGGCGAAGTATTCCAAAACGGCAGCTAAGTAAACCGGAGATCTGGCCCCAACACGTTCGACTTTTCTGCTTTTCGATTTCACCTTCTTGGCAACGCCAGATCCAATAGAGAAGAGAGTGAAGAAAGAGCTGATGATGTCGCCATTGAAATGGTGGTGAAGTAAGGCAAAAACGCAGCTAGGGTTTTTGGGAAACATAAGAGAAAGAGTTAAGAGAAGGATCGCTTCTCGCCAGAAAGAGAGAGGCAAAAGGTGGAAATGAAAGTTATTAAGGTTAGGGTTAGTGAAAATTAGGTATATATAATTCGGTTAATTAAAATCGATTGGTTATGTGTCCTGCCAAACTGAACCGAACCGGAAATCGAATTATCAAATTACTTTTGTCGATCGGTTTGTTGATTTTCTCTCAGATGCTGCCGAAAACCGAATATTTTGGTTTAATCGGTTTGGTTCTCTCGGTTCTGACCGAACGTCCAGGACTATTCTTAATAGTTGATGACATTACAAAGTCAACCACCAATAGTCTACAGAGAAGTCTACTTAAGAAAACTCTAAATCAAATAATTTTAACCTAATCAGCCTTTCCTCCCTTAATTTGACTAGTTTATATGTAAATTTATTTTATTTCAATGCAGGAAGTCTATGTGGTTATTATTTGGTCAATAGGTTTATCAAATTATTTTTTATAATTTTTTTAATTAAAATTTAAACTAGAATTAAGGAGTAGATATATTTTTATGTCTTCTATTTGACGTCAATTTGAAATCCACCGTAAAGAAATCTATTGCAGACTTCTTCGGGTTACATCTGTCATTTCGGCTTCTGTTTTTTGTTTGGTCGTAAGGGAGTCAACTGTAATTTCAGCACCCTTAGTAGTTATGTTTCTCAAATATCGAATATGGGGTCTACGTTTTCATTCAAATACAAAGAAAGGTACAAAAAATGCAATTGTCCCTTTCTAAAACGACGAGAAACCCTCACTCAAACAACTCGAAATTCTGAAAACCAGGCGAATTTTTTTTTTATAGCAAATCGAATCGGACTTGCCCAGATGATCAAGGATGATCTTGCGGGAATGGACAAATATTTTTTTTTTCTTTTTTTTATCAACCTAATGAAAAAATACCTAAACCCCAAATTTTCTACATAATATTCCATTTAAAAAATGAATCAAAATTAAATTTAAAAACAAAATAAATTATGTATACATCTAACTAAAAAAAGTTAAATATTGACATGTTTTAGATTTTATAATTAAAAAAGATTGTATATCATTTTGAGTTTACAAATGAGTTGATTAAAATTTAGATTTTTCAATTAAAACCTATATAAATTAATACTCAATAAATTAATAGATTTTGTTGGTTTTAATTAGGATGAGTGTAAAAAATAAAAAAAAATTCAATAAGATAATAAAATAATAATTTTTTTGAAATCTTATTATATAAAGTTGGGTTTTCAAAGTTAGTCATAAACAGGATCATGACACGTGTCAAGTATACTGATGAGATGTTGACACGTGTCAAAAAATTATTATTTTTCAAAACAGCTAATTAAGAAAATAACATTAAATATACATAAAATTTACATTTTTATATCTTAAAAAAATCCTAAATCAAAAAGGAAAATTAACAAAACTAATCTATTTTCCATTGTACACTAATTATATTATATATTTTTCTTAATTAGATTTTGGCATGTATAAATAGAAAAATAATTTATTAAGCATGTATATTATTATTATTAATCAATAAATAGTGGAAAATAAATTTAAAAAGAATAACATAAGTTATGTTAAAAGAATTATTATTTTTGAAACATAATAGGATAATATTAGTAGCATTATAAGTTTAGAAGATTAGTCGGTGCTTGATGTTTCTGGTCAAAATTTAGAGTTTTCTCTTCTGAATAATGTTGATGATTCTGGTATTGAAACAAGAGCTGCTTGATCGAGTTAGAGCTGCTTGATAGAGTTCGAGTAATTGAGAAGCGATTTTCAAATTTGGGAAGTTGGAATGGTAAACTGTTTTAAAATTGGTTTCGAACCGGATTTATGTGGTATTCTATCGGATTTGGTTTGTAAATCTTTTAACCCCATATATATGGAGAAATATATGAGAACTTTTGATTCATATAGAAATAAATTGAGAATTTACGATTCGAGAATATTTGAGACGAGGTCATAGTTTTAAGTAGTTTTGGTACAATTCGATACTTCTGAGGAGTAAATAGGTCGTCGATGCTTAACGTGATTATGACATATGTCATGTTTTGGATTGTTTATAAAGTTTCTATTTTGTATATTTGAATTATCTAAGACTTATATATAACATCATGATTATAATTTTTAAAATTTTTATTTTTATTATGTTATACTAACTTTTTCTTAGTTTTTCAACTTTTATTAGGTTGGTCATAAAATCATTGTAATAGAGTAGATAATTTTCACCAGTTGTTTATCCAAAATATCTTTGGAGTAAAAAAAAATCATGGTTAAAGTAATTATGTCACAAAACAATTTTAGTAATTATAAGAACTATAATTATGCCAAAATGAAAGTAAAGTAACATAAAATTTGTTTAATTAGTTCAGAAAATATTTTATAGGTGGTGATAAAGGGTATACTTTAACAATAAAATAATTTTAGATGTAAAAATCTATTTTTAATAGTAAAACATAAGAGTAAAATTATATATGCTTACTAATTAGATGTTGATTTGATGAACTCTTTGCATGTAAAATATTTTGTGAATAAGTTGTGTAACGTTTTTAAAATTTGACAATAATAATATTCGTAATGATGAATAGTTGGCAAAAACTTTAGTGGGATATAATTTAGCTTTAAATTATTGTAATAATTATTATAATATATTAAAAATATATAAATATAAATAAGTGTATGAAGGTAAATACATATATGATTTTTTCTCTAACTAAAATTAATTATATATTTAATTCAGGAAATAAAATTTCTTTTTATATTTTTATATATTTTTTTAAGATTTAGGATTTATTTTCTTCAACAATTTTAAAATCCGCACATCATGCGGGCCCTTATCTAGTCCTATATAAAAATATGGTCTCAATAATAACATAAATTAATAATTATGTAAATTTATATTATATATATATATTATAGATATGCTTATAATAATGTATACTTTAAAATTTTGATTTTTTCTTAGAGCTAATATCTATAAAACATTTGTTATGTTGTATTTTCAAACTATAGTGTTATAAAAACATGTCATAAAAATATCTAACTTTTTAAAAAGTTTTCAATTTTTAGATATGCATCATTTTCATTTTGATAGTTGTATAGACTATTAAAATATAATAATTGATATTATTATTCATAAATTTGAATTTATGTATGTCATGTGTAAGCTAATTTAATTAAAAAATATGTATAATACAATGTATCATTTTTAATATTTCCACACTTAAGTAGCTAACCTAAACCTAGCAATCTTTAGGTTAACTACAGACTCGCTAGTCAAACTCCACTCCCAACATTAAGGTCAATAGTGAATGGAATTGACTTCCAATCCGTGTCGCTCAAAAAAATTATAAACTGGCCTCACTTGTTACAAATCAAATCCGTTTTTTAGACTATATTTCAAATTTCTTCTTTGGAAGGAGTACACTGTGACGAGGTACCTAAAAGGCATAAGCCTATCGAGCTACTTCTTCACTATTGCACAAAATATGTGAATGCTTAGATTGGGTTATCCTAATTATCCTTTCGTCCACTTTTTTTTTTTTTTGGTTCAACATCAACTTTCATTCACCAATCAAATATAACTTAGGATCATAGTTCCCTAAAGAAAGAGATTCCTTCGCTATTCGATCTGCCACACTATTACACACTCTTGACACATACACCATTTGGTACGCCTGGAAAGAAAGGAGCAAACTCTTTATGTCCTGGAGTAATGGAGCATATGCTGGCCAAATCTCCTCACTATTTAGTAGGTTAACCATTCCCAAAGAATCTGATTCGAAAATGACTCTCCTATAGTTTAGTCAGAGCATTGAGCTTATCGCCACCCTCATTGCTTCCAGCTTCACTTCCATCACTGATCTAGCACAACGAATTGCCTGAGCGTCCATCCAAAGGACTTCACCATGCTCATTCCGCCACACCCATCCCGTACCACTTATTGTTTCCGCTCCTCTCCAAGTTCCATCAGTATTACATTTGACCCATTCCTTTGGAGGAGGTTCCCATTTGGTATCTTCAGTCCTTCTCGGTACAAGGTGCTCATTGATTGAATGCTCTGATTCATTCCTCTGATCCCATTCATCAGCATCGTCCAACGCCTTTTCTACTGTATCCTGGGCATTAAATTCCTTTCCGTTAAAGGTATAGTCATTCCTGCATTTCCATAACCTCCATAATATCCAAAGAACAATTCTATGCAAATCCTCCCGTTGTGGATAGAGTGAGGCGACATTCAGGACATGATACATGTTTGCATATATAGAATCAGTCCAACTTCCTCCTAGAGGTGCCAGGAATGGAGAAAGATCCCAAACCTGCCTGGCATAAGTACACTTAAACAAGAGATGATTTATTGTTTCTTCTTCATGGGGACATTTCAAACAAAATTCATCTCTAGAGAGATGGCGATGAGAACGATTTTTTGCCACCGGGATACAATTGGACAGGCATCGCCATAGAAAGTGTTGGATCTTGGGACTAGCTTTTGCTTTCCACACTAGACGAAAAATAGGATTTAGGCTTGGTTGAGTCACTTCTTGAGGACCTTTTCGGGTATTGATGACTTGGGTTTGTACCCAATAGCCTAACTTTACCGAGTAGTGTCATGTTCTAGCATAATCCCACGCAAAGCCATCCCGTTTATTACTACCACCAGATCTTATATCCTCTATCAGTTTTCTATCTTCCAGAGAGAAGAAAGTTCCCAAAAAAGGTCATGCCTCCAACCCCTTCTAGTCTCCTCCATAAGATCTTTGACCTTCAATAAAGAGGAGGCAACAGAGCGCAATTCCGGAGGGATAATGTTGATTTGGTTGAGATTCCTAGCAGGTTTAGAATGGAGCCATGGATGCTGCCAGAGATCCACAAAGTCACCATTACCAATGATAGCTTGTGCTCCCTGCTTTATTAACTCTTGTGCTTCATAGATGCTGCGCCAAGCAAATGAAGGTCGGGATCCAAGTTTTGCCAACAGAGGATTGGAATTGTGAAAGTACCGGCTTTTAAAGACTCTTGCCATAAGCGTGTTAGGGCTAGTCAGCATCCTCCATAGCTGTTTCCCGAGTAGGGCAATGTTGTAGGCTTATACATCCTTAAACCCCAGCCCTCCTTCCTGTTTAGGCCTACTGAGATGTTCCCAAGCTTTCCAATGCATGCCTTTTGAATCCTGTTTATTTCTCCACCAGAAGTCAGCCATAACCGAAACTAACTGCTGACATACTTTCTTCGACAGTTTAAAACACGACATAGTGTGAGTAGGCAGAGCCATTGCAACCGCCTTCAATAGAATCTCCTTACCACCAAATGAAAGAAAGTTTGTTTGCCAACCCGAGACCTTTTGTTGGACTCTTTCTTTGAGATATCCCAGTATAGTAACCTTAGAACCTCCAAAAGCCTCCGGTAAGCCCAGATAAAAACCTTCACCCCCCTCCGAATTGATACCAGTTAGAGTTTTAATAGTCACTCTTCTCTCTTGAGGAATTTGTTTTCCAAAATAAATACTCGATTTCTGTTAATTAATTTGCTGTCCTGATGCTATACTATATTCATCCAAGATACTGAGCAGCTGGTGAAGCTCTTCATCCTTCTCCTTACAGTAGAAGATACTATCATCAGCAAATAAGAGATGAGAGACCGGAGGTGCACCTCTAGAAACTTTTAGTCCTATGATCTTCCTTTCACTCTCAGCTTCCTGCAGCATTCTCACCAAAATTTCAGAGCATAGTATAAAGAGGTAAGGGGACAAAGGGTCCCCTTGTCGAAGGCTTCTGGAAGGGTTGACTTCTCCATATGGGACACCATTGATGAGCACTTGATAATTGAATGTTCCCACACAAGCCATGATCAAACCAATCCACTTCTCAGAAAATCCTAACAGCTTTAGTGCATCCTGAAGAAACGACCATTCGATCCTATCAAAAGCTTTGGAGATGTCGGTTTTGATTACAATGAACTCCTCAAAGCATTTGTTTGGGGAATCCAGAGCGTGTAGGAGTTCATGTGCCACTAGGATATTATCCGTAATCATTCTCCCCTTGATAAAAGCGGTCTGAGTTTCTGATACTACTCCAGGCAACACCTTCTTTAGCCTATTAGCCATGACCTTTGCGATTATTTTGTACACTACATTGCTGAGACTAATCGGCCTAAACTCAGACAGCCTTTCTGATTTTACCTTCTTAGGAATCAAACAGATGTTGGTTTTATTCATCTCCTTATCCATGTTTCCTGAACGGAAGAAACCTTGTACTAGCTCCCACAAATGATCCCCCAACACATCCCAGTACTGCTGATAGAAGTAGCCTGTCATTCCATCGGGACCAGGGCTTTTACCCAGATTGATGTCAAATACTGCTCGTTTAACTTCTGCCAAGGTGACCTCCTGCAAAAGTTGATCATTCTCAGACCTTGACACCTTGTTACCCCCTCTCAGCCTATCAGTGATCTTATGACCAACATCTTCAGAAGTGAACAAGAGTTTGAAATAGCTTTCAGCCATCCTTCCCAAGTCTTCATCTGCAAACCATTCCTTTCCTTCATCTTCCACCAGCCTCTTAATTTTATTCTGTACTTTTTTGTTCTTGGTTGCAGCGTGAAAGAATTTCGTATTCTTATCCCCATTATTAAGCCATGTGAGCCTACTCTTATCCTTCCAAAATGTCTCCTCCTTTCGATACTCATCATTCAGTTCCTTCTTGAGTCTAAGGATGTCATTCCTGCGAAATGGAGTTTGCCGAGTAGCCAGATCAATTTGATGATGAATGGCCTGAATCCTTTTCGCAGAGTTAGGCTGATAGTCTCTCTTCCATTTGGATATTTCCTTACGACAAGCTGCAATCTTATTCATCATGGAGTATTGATTTATCGAGCCTCCTCTACTCCATAAATTAGATATAAGCTCGCTAAACCCTTCTCTTGACTTCCATCTCTGATCATACTTGAAACTAGCCCGTTGTTTTCGTTGTTCTCCCATCAAGCTCGTGAGTAATGGACTTTGGTCAGAGCTAACCTTTTTTAGATACTCTGCTTGAGCTTGTGGAAATAATTCCATCCAGAGTTGATTTGCAACGGTCTTATCTAACCGACACTGCACCAATTCATCATTTTTGTTCCCATACCAAGAGTACTGATACCCAGCGTGTTTGATCTCCCATAATCTGCAAGCATTAAGCATCTGTCGAAATGCAATACAAGATGAATCCTTTCGAATCAGACCACCAATCTTCTCCGAAGGATCAACCATTTCGTTGAAGTCACTAGATAAAATCCAGGGACCTCTTCTACTCACCCCAATACAGGAAAGCCTTTCCCATAACTCCCCTCTCTCACTTTGAACCGGCTCCCCGTAAACACATGTTAAGTAGAAATCTTTAACTTGCCAACTGAGCTGAGCATCAATCATTCTGTTGTCTGCCTGTAACACCTTAATAGAGACAGACTCCCTCCACATCAGCGCCAAGCCCCCCACTCTTTCCAACTGGTTCCACCATATGTAGGTCAAAATAACCTAAATGATTTAAGACATTTTCTAAATAGCTTCTCTTATTCTTGGTCTCACAGAGGAATATTATCTCTGGGAAATACCGACCTCGTATTTCCCTCAGGTGTCGAACTGTAGGAGTATTCCCCACCCCCTGACAGTTCCAACTCAATAATCTCATATTGACTTCGAAGGGTTGGAATTAAACATCAACCCTTCTTTCAATATTGCTCCACATTCTCCAGAGAGAATAGGAGACTTGGCTGCTACTTGAGCAGAATGATTCCCTGAGTGAGCTGCTACTTGAGCAGAATGAGAAGACATTGAAGCAGATGCTCCTGATTTAGGACTCGAACTTGCCGCTTGAGAACCCAATCTGTCAAAGACAGTTGGAGAAGTCTTCTTCTTTCCACCAGACGATCCTTGCTTCCCGGAGTCGTTTACTGAATCTCCATTGGTTCCCAATCGCTCAAAAACAGACGGAGATTCTCCAGTTTTAATCTTCTTCGACTGTCTTTCCCCACTGTTACTCAACCGCCTTTTCTTTGTAGGTGAAAAGATAGATTCTCCAGAGCTTTTCGAACCGTCTCCCCTTGTAGTTCTGTCCTCCTCTTTATCCTGTTGGATTACTAACCCTTTTGGTCTCCATTCCTGGATAATTTTGGGTTGTTTCCCTTGCACCCGTCATGTAGGCCACTGTAGCCTATCCTTGACTTTCTTACTATTCATAGGAGGCTCCGATGTTGTGGTGATATTCTCATTGTCCACCGATAGGATTCCTTTCCCTTTACCCTGATATTCTCACTAAGATGTTCTTTCCTAGATCCTCGTTTTTGAGCTGATTTCTGAGACACTAGAAGAGGGCAGTTGGTCTGATCATGTGTGAGCCTTATACACAAGAAACAAACCTTGAGAAGTTTTTCATATTCTAGCTCCACCTTGACCACTTCTCCAGAGGAAAATCTAGCATTCTTGACAAACTCGAGTGGTTCATCCGCTTTATACCAAGCTCGAGCTCTCACATACTCCAAAGAGTTAGAGTTTTTTGCATGGAGCTCAATCGCTTCAACCTTTCTCCGAGGTTCAATAATGCTTTCCACAGCCTGCTTTTTCAAGAGGTGAGGATGTTCCGTATACTAACCCATAAGAGAATTTTATTCAGAAAATCAGGTCCTGGGTCAGGTTTCCATTGATCCAGCGAGACTATCCAACCATTTACAAACCACGGTCCTCTAAACAGAACATGGTATAGATCTGCTTCCGTTTCAAAGATAAACTGGACCCTATTGTCACCCACACCTCTTCCACGAACTCTATCATCCAGGCTCCAGATAGCCGGCAAAGCTTTAACTAGCCCCCCAATCTTATGAACCGTCGGATTCAGACAACAAACTACTATATTCATCGAGTTCTCCTCTATTAGATCATTATTCTGTAGATCTGGGATTTCCACTAATTCACCTTCGCTTAGCAGATTATGTTCTCTCAACTCCTTCATGATAGTCAGCTCTTTCTTTCTCCTAGGCCGATTCATCCTTGATTTCTCTAGAGCTAAGAATAACCTTCACACAAGACAAATCTGAAGAGTTTTTCTCCACGAACTAAAAGATACCAATCTCCGAAGCCACAAAGCTTAATGGACAGCACGATCTGAATAGAGGTGCTGAATGAAATCTAAGGTTGCTAGTGTTAGAAGATGAAATCGCCCCAGAGAACCTTAGCAAAACCCTAGCCACCATCTCTTCGCAGCATTATCCTTTCGTCCACTTAGCCTATTGTTATTCAATAAAGAATTTCTAAAAGGCATACGCGAAATCTTGTTATTAAAAAATTGAAGTTGTGGAAAAGATGTTTGGAGTTTAGGGCAACGAGTAATATACTAGACTACTAGTAACGGCAACACTAGCTGACTAATTGAAAATTTTGTTTTGAAAGGATACAAAATTACACCTGTTAACCATAAAATTTGGAGAGATTTGAATCGAACTAACAAATATGAACTCTCCACATTATAGAGATAATACTGTATCTCCGATATCTTAGTTGAGGCATTAAGACAACAACCTATACGAACAATCAAACTATACGATCGACAATGATTCGAATTAGACACACGTACGTGTTTCCCATGCCGTTAATGGGAACTCAATTCTCGACAAGTAGAGGCATTAAGACAATAACCTCCGAAATTCAAGCATGGCAAATTGTCACCTATGAGATGTGGCGATGATCGCGAGAAAGAGGTAACTCCACTAGTCTACTACTCTAATTACTCTCCCACTGGATCTTTATCTATTTATTTTGAAATGTTTATTTCTTGGGAAAAATACTACAATTACAAAATAATTAAATATTAATGATTTTTTTTTAGTATAGACTTTTTTTTTTTTTGTGCAAAAGTATAGACTAAAATAATCAAGATAAGAAGATAGAACTATTCGATGGATTTGTTTTGCAATTCATGAAAAATGGATAAATTCGGTAGTCGAGGGCATAAATCATATTTTATGCTGTTCTGTAAATAAACGACCATGTCTCTAATCTTTTATTTCTCACCAAATCTAATAAGATGGAGAGTTTGCTGTCAAAAGGTGAAAGTGAATTGATGTGTTAGAAAATATCATCCTTTTCCAACGTCACGTTTTGGCCTAGTAGTAGCTATGCAATATCAGACCAATGTGTAGGGAAACCACACAAAATCGCTGTAAACGACCTCAATAAGTTAAATCTATTGCTTTTCTTGAAATTTCTGCTACAATGATTTGTTTAAAGATACTAAGCTTAAACACTGTAAATGTTAATTCATCATGTTAAGTGTTAACCTCCATTTTGACACATCACTAATATCACTAAAAATGTCTCATATCACTAAAACTTGTTATATACACGTTAGACACTTCATCACAGCTTCTCATTCTCATTTTTTCAGCACAGTTGAAAATCTCTAGATGATTTCTGGGTTTAGGTTAGATATAGACAAGACAACACTGAGCTGCACAATGACAGTTTATCTAACATCATTTGGGTTGTTTTCAATGCACGCAACACCACTATCGTTTTAATACCTTTTTACTGTATTATTTATCTTATGACCAATTAAAGAAATATTATGACCATTGACCAAGATTAGATCTTGGAAGTACAAAATCATATCCAAAATTAGACAGCAGGAGAATAAGACAAACATGATTTAGTGAAAAGAAAACACATTTACGAATTCATCTCAATATAAAATCAAAGTGGATTATGTTGAAAAAAAATATATCATAACTTACTTGAAGCAAAAGACATGATGGTGATAGAGAAACTAAAAGACATGGCACCAAACTAACGTTATCATGATACGCAAAGATGATCTATCTTCTTTTGTGTGTTTACATTTGTTATCTTTCTTACCCACCAAAAAAAACGTATAAAATGAAGAAATCGAACCTTATCTAGAGACCTTCTTCAAGATTTTGATATTGTTTAATTGTTATATTCAATAATTATAAGAAACATACCTTAAGATCTTTGTAATCTCTATTCCTTCAAGAATTAAGATACTTCCTCAAGAAGCTTAGTTATGTCAATGGCTTTCTTCTTCAGTGTCTTTGGATTCTGTATATATCTCTTTTTTTTTTTTTTTTTTTTTTTGACATCATAGATATCACCATTATTTCATTCACATGCTCCCACGAAGTAATAATTATACCAAGAACCCAACTTCTTTTTTTTGTTGGCTGTTACTTTTTACCCCAAACTTTAATTTAATTGCTTTCCACATCTATATAGTATAATTAATATTTAGGCGTTCGCAGTTGATTGTGGTTGGCAGTGATTGAAAACTAAAAAAAAATCGACTATTGTGTATAGTTTTCAAATTTCTTATAAAATTTAGTATTGCTTTTCACATCTATAGTGTATTTTTTCCTTTTTTCACTTTTAAATATACAATATTTTATAAGAAATTAAAAAAAAATACTAGACTTTTTATAGGAATTTAAAAACCATATATCTTAATGAAAAATTACCATAGTACCGTATATATTTATCTAAGTATTATTTAAATTAATAAATAAAATTCATTCTAATAGTAAATTATATTTTAAATTTGTAATAATATAAAACAACCTAAATTTAAGTAAAATTAGTTACATATTTAGAGTAATAACCACTGTCTAAAACTTTGAATAAATAATTCTATTTACTATCCGAAAAGCTTTAATTTATATTTGTAAAACTTAAAGAATCAAAATATTTTATTTTTGTTTTCTTAATTTTTAGTTATTAATTAAAGAAAAATGTCTTCTTCATTCTCCAAAATTATAATATATATTTCAAATCATCCCAATTATGCTAAAACTCACTCAAATCTCTCAAAATAATGATATTGATATTAGAATAAACTACAAATATTTTATAATCAATATTTTTCCATGTAACTAAATTTAAGCTTATTTTATACATGAAATATTACCAATGGTATTATTGTTTTTCTAACTACGCGAATGAAGATCAATATTTAAAAAGTAGATGTCACGAAGTCTGCATATATTCATCCAAACAATAGATTCTTTATGGTTTAAATCCTACCACTGTACGAAAGACAAAGGTAAAAAAGCAACGGCAAAACCATTCCATTTGTGATATTTCTCCATATGTGCGTTTGAAGTGCGGTCCGACTTAAAAAAATATTAATATAATTTATAATATATCTATGAATAAATTTTACTAACTTAAACAACAGTATTCAAAAACTTATTTGATGTGGCTCATCTGCTTTTTGAAGACAGTTATCAGTATATCAAAAAATATAATATCAAACAATGTAAAATTTAGATACAGATATACTCTCGCCCACTCTTCTTCTACGCATTCCTCGTGCTTCAGGATGTAGGAAGAGAGAGGATATAGATAGTTCCATTCTGTCGCCCTGGTAAAGTAGTACGATGCAGTAACTATAAGAAGTAATGTTTCAAAACCCTCTTCATATAATCCCAACTTAATGGAGATATCTAGAACGTTTTTTAATAGTTGCCTATTAATCTGTAGTATCTTTAAGGATGAAGGTTTCAAAACCCTCTTCATATGATCCCAACTTAATGGAGATATCTAGAAAGTTTTTCAATAGTTGCCTATCAATCTGTTTGCCCTGACGTTCTCTTTTTATCTGATCAATAATTTCGGTAAGGGTAAGATAGAATCAGAACCAGGCAGTACCAGAGTGACTAAAGTAACTACATTAAAGATTTCATACTCACAAGTGCTAATACGGCTGTTTTGGCCTCTGACTGTATCACAATATATATAAACCTTAAGTAAACAAATGCATTGATAGTTACAAGCCATGTTTAAGAAATCGCTAGGCGCTAGTCGGACGGTCGGGGTGGGCCTAGCGCCTATCGAAAAAAACGGAGATTAAACGTTAATCAGGGAGTAGTTTTAGAGTTATTTTATTAAATTAATAATAAAATAAAAATATATAGTACTAAATATATGTACAATTATATTTATGTTAAAAGAAAACATCAAATAAAATATAAAACTATAGTATTCTTTAAAATTACGGTAAATACATAAAAACATAATTTTAAAATAAAATTTTATGATTTTCATTATAAATTTATACATTAGTTATTGTAAAACATCACAAACTTTTAATTTAAATGTCTAAATAACAAAAAAAATAATTCATTGGCTCAAAAATAACTGGTATACAAAAAAGTAAGTGGAAAGTAATCGGATTAGATGAGTTATAATCAAATTAGACAGACAAAATTAGATAATCGATGCTAGGCGAAGATTAGTTATTAATTGAAATGAAGAGGGTGGATCTAGCGATTTTACGAGGTGTAATCGGTGATAGGCGGGAATTTTTAGAACATGGGTGACAAGTACGAGCTGGCAAATGTATGGACACATACTTTTATGTCATGTGCAGGGAAGGAAATAATTTCTCACGAGTTTTCCTATTTTTGGTTGTAGTGATTAAAGAAGACAGAGATTTGAACCAAGTAAACTAAGAACTACAGGAATATATGCCATACCAGGTCGCGGAAGAATTTTTGGTTTTGGTGGGTACATTGGTGTGTTGTCAAGAACAAGCATATCAATGAACCAATTTAGCATGTCGTTATGGTTACTCCAACACTTGACAAGCTTCAAGCTTCATCAGAATATATTCATCGGGCTCTTTGCTTAGAAGCAGCAACGCCTAACCATACATAATTAAAGAGTTTGCTCAAGTTAAAAGGTAAATAAAAAATAAAAAATAAAAAAAGAAGAAGAAGCAAAAAGAAAAAATAAAAATAAAGGGTAACTTTAGCTTACCAATTGTTTAGAAATATCTGTAATTGCTTCACAAGTCCTATCATAAAGCTTTACTGTATTAGTGTTGTCGTGAGTCATACGGATGACGGTTCTGTAGATCACATAAGAATGAACTATGGTAAACTGTTGTAAAACAAAAACAAGAACAATCAAAAATAGAAACACAAGAAAAAAAGAAGACTATATAAGAGGACCAACATACCTGACGCAACTAGAGTATGCATCATTATCAAAGTCATGAGATTCTCTTGCCAGAGTCCTTTTAAGACTGTTAATAGCATTCTGAACTTCGGACCATCCTTGCTCGAAGTCAATATCCATTTCAAGATGACCGTTTTCAAGCTCTTTTTATATATCATAGAAACACAAAATTAAGAGAATCTTAAAAGCAAATAAATAGAACTTGCTGAACGAGTAAATGGACAGATAGAGAATGATAAGAGGAAAGGGCGAAGGCGAGAAAAGGAGGTTGGCGATGTTGCGGGGCAAGAAAAGGAGGTTGTCTCGATTGCGTTTAGCTTTGCTTCAGTTAGTAGGGTTTTGGAAAATTAAACTACTATATCAACTACCTGTAATTTTTTAAATAATTCTATCACACTTTTTCAAATATTTAATTTATAATATTTGAATTTAGCTTTTTTTAGCAAAAAAAGAAGATGATAGATATTATTTCGATGATAGATGATGAATAATGAAATAAGTTTATATGAATGTAACGGTCTTACTTATTTGCAGGTTTATGTGAATGTGATTTATTTATATACTCTTAGTTCACATTATTCTCATTACATGTATTTTAGAATTTTTTGATATATTACCTATAAAAAGAATATGAGAAAGTGTGTAATTGGTTGATATTCCATTGAAAAACCAATCATTTATGAATTAAGCATTTGATTTTAATATTTTATTACAACTAGGTGGATATTCATGCTACAAATTTTAAATGTATGTTGTACCAATTATGCTCTTAGCCTTCGAAAACTTCACGTCGATGATTTTAATTTTTAAATTTGAGTTGTAATAGGGTTAAGGTCAGAATTTTGTAAGACCAATCATATTTTAGCTTAAGTATTAATAATGATTTTTGTATGAAAAAACAAAATAATCATGTGAAAGTTTAATTCCACATACTTTACAAACCACAAAACTCATCATGTCAATCCCTTATATATTAAAAAAGAAGCACTCTCACAAAACGCTGAAGTGTCGCGCTCACAGAGCTCCTGCACCCTTTTTAATAAATGTTCTTACTTCTCATTGTTATTTACATAAATATGCCACTGTAATATTATGAGCCAATGTTTTTATTTCTATTAGTTTTTAAAAATAAAAGATTTAATCAACTATTTAATCCAAAAATGCATTTAATTATCATTTTTGTAATCTATTTACTTATTAAAAGTAAATTACATTTCAGAAACAAGAAAAAAATTATTCATTTATTTATCACTTTTATCATTTTTCTCATTGCATTTTTAAACTTATGATTAGTTTAAATTAAATCAATTAGTTTAAAAATATTGTTTTATCTATTTAATGGTATAGTGATAAAGATGATAATGTGAAACATTTAATATGTGACTTTGATTTTTAGACACACAAAAAGACATCAAAACTTTCTATACCACCTTAAAATTATTTTCCAAGTTTAAATATTTCACAGGTAAAACGTATTTTACAGAAAATAAACGTAAATTTGAATAAACGAAATTTTTTGTACTTACATATTTTGTTTTATACAAACGAATCTTAAATCTCAAATAATAATTTTACTCATAAAATTTTATTTAAATATATTTGTCCCGCACTATGTGCGGGTTGGTACCTAGTATTATTATATTAACAAAAGAAAAAAAAATGATGTCACCAAGTACCACAAAAGAAACAATTCAATAACCGGGAAATTAGATGTCGCAATCAAATGGTTGAATCATTCATGATTTGATGTAGAATATCATTTGTTGAATACTTGAATTGATTCCTCGCTAATGTCTTTTGACACAATGTGTGTGTGTGAAATGCTTCTCCATTTCACTTTTCATGTATATATGACCTTGAATATATATGGTTTTAGTTACATATCTCCCATTTATATCATTAAGCTGTCAAAATTCTTGAGAACGAAAAGTCAAATTTTCTTGTAGTAAGTTCAAAACATTCTAATTTATATATCAAAATCCAAATATTAAATAGTCTCTAAATTATATATGTTTTTTCGAGAGACTATATTCATATCGTTTGTTTGGTTGCTCCATATCTTAAAGAAAGAGAAAGATAAAAGGTTGTAAACTTGTAATGTATGCATAAATGTACTTACAATCGCAAATTGCATCTGAAAGGTGATTCAACATGCTATATAAATCTTGACAGTGCATTCATAAACAATAATGTCTTAAGCACTTTTTAATATCTTAACCAATTTTTTTCTTATATAACCTCGAGTCTTTTCAAATCCTATACTTGTGAATACTCACTCTGAAGATCTTTCCCTTCTTCCATCATCTTCTTAACCATTGCTACCCTCTCAAGAATCCTATCCACTGCAATATCAAAAGCATCTTCGATCTTCTCCGGTCCAACCAATCCCGGTTTTCTATATATTATCTTTGGTATAATCTTCGCAACCTCGTTCCTCATCCTCGTAATGCGCTCCTCATCAATCATACCCAAGACGATCTTGAGGCTAACCGTTCCATTTTTCATTTCTTTCTCCGGTATGTAAACCGAGTACTTGGTATAATCCTTAGGGAAATACCAAATATATTGGTTATAACCCGAACCAGGGGTAAAGAAAACCGGTATACAACCAGCCAAAATCGAATCAAATATCGATCTCCGAGTATACGAATCTCCCGAAGGTTGTAAACAGAAAACCGGATTATCGCAGTCATTAACATTACAGATAAGAAATTGCATTTACCTTGAGATGCAAGGCACTGCTTATGATCTTCCTTCTTATAGATCCATCCAAATTAGGCCTTGGACCTCCAACAAACGAAAACAAATATTTCCTCTTCACACTCTTCACTTTCCTCTGCCATCTCCAAATCTCGGTTAAGCTCTTTGGATGGAAATAAGTCGGATAAGGAATCGCAAGCTCGTTAGCCCAAGCAGTTGTTTCTATACCTAACATTGTCATGTTTGCGAATTCTGGTAATAGCATCAGATTGCTTCCCCAATCTGAATCTTCGTCGTGAACCCTCCTGAAATCCCAAGCTATCCGTCCGGTTACAAAGAAGTGATCTCGACCGTACATCTTTCCCCATTCGGGTTTCTCTCTCAGCCATTGAGCCAGATTTATCCCCAATTCGTCTCTCACCGTTATGTTGTACCCCCAGAGATGACGACTCACGTCGAACCCCGCGTAGAAGGGGACGTAGACGGTAGACCGCTGAGGCTAGAGATGAGTCGTTGGTCAAACACTCGTAGTGTTTCATCCTCTCTCGGAAGATAACCGCGAGCAAGAATTGGTTCGTTGAGTACCAAGAACCGGTTTCCACGGTTAAGACTTAGGCTGTGGTGTTATCGGACTCGGACACCTGTGGACTGAGCCCGGAATTGACCATGAATGGACACATATCGAACCATTTGATGAGTGGACGACAGTCTTTGATTATGTCGTCGTTGAATTTGCTTGGAAGATTGTGCATATAGATGTACCTTCCGGCGCAAGTATCTGTTTCTTTTTCTTCCTTAGGCTGTTTCGCTCTGATTCCATCACGCTCATCCGCATTTCTGGTGAGAGTTAGAGTTTGATTATGTGAAGCAGCGAGGGAGATGAAGAAGTTGTTTACTTGATGAGTGATTTTGAGATTTGTTTCGATCAAATCTATTTTATTGATTTGAAACAGAACGAAAAGACAGAACACAAACGAAGCTAAGATGACAACCCAAAGCCTTGGAACATTAAAAATATGTGACATACATTTGGTATTACTTTATCAGATCTAACATTAAAAATATGTGATCTCAAGAAGAAGGAAAATTAAAATATATTTTTTAATTACATTTCCAAACAAAGTAATAGATATTTGACCATTTATGATGAACTGAATTCAAAGGATTATACTCAAATACATTACTCTTTTCGAAAACAAAGTTTCCATCTTGGACACGAAAAGATGATTCACATACACTATGTCAAGGAGATATCTCAACTCTTTTAGCCAACTGTACTCCACAAATAATAATTAGAAAATAATATGACTATTAGGAAACTTTTATACTCTTATTATACTAATAATATTGTATAATCATTTAAGGTCACGTTTATAAACTATTTTTTTTTCTGAAACTATTTCTGTCTATAATATTTACCCTAAGAAGATTCTTTTCCTTTTGTTAATATAAACTAGAGTCAACACCCGCGGTACATTGCGGGACAAATTTTTTTTTTTTCTTATAAATATAATCTATATACTATTAAAGTATAATTTGTGTCGAAGTTTGTTGTTTAATTATTTTAAGAAAATTACTTAGGTTCACCCCTAGGGGTGAACCTTTGTATTCACCCCTCATCTCTCAACCAATCAGAATGTTCCATCTAATATTTCATTTAAAAAATAAATCAAAATTAAATTAAAAATCAAAACAAATTAAGGAAACAATTTATGTATACTTTTATTTAAGGAAAATTAAATATTCACTTGGTTTAGATTTTACAATTAATCGAGATTATATATCGGTTTGGGTTTATAAGTGAGAATTAGGGTTTAGATTTTACAATTAAAATGAAATTATATGTCGGTTTGGGTTTACAAATGAGGTGGTTAGGGTTTAGATTTTACAATTAGAACCAAATTATATGTCGGTTTCGGTTTTACAAATGAGATGGTTAGGGTTTAGATTTTATAATTAGAACGAAATTATATGTCAGTTTGGGTTTATAAATGAGATGGTTAGGGTTTAGATTTTATGATTTGAATGAAATTATATGTCGGTTTGGGTTTACAAATGTGATGGTTAGAGTTTAGATTTTAGGATGAAATTATATATCGGTTTGGGTTTATAAAAGAGTGGTTTATGTTTTTAATTTTATAATAATGTATACAGATTTAATTTCTTTATTTACTAAGGGGGTGAATGAAGAGGTTCACCCCTAGGGGTGAACCCAAGTATTGTCCTTATTTTAACATCCTAATATAGATACGAAATCTTATGAGGATTAGAGTTATACCAAAAAAAAAAATTCTTAAAATGATTTTATGTAAAGTAATGATCTGTGTATCCGCAAGCACCATCTCTAATGTTTCTCCTGTTTGGACAGTTTATTGGCGCCATGAATGCAAGATCTTCACTTGGATCCTCCATGAAGATTTGTAGGGACGTAGGTCTCGGAAAAGAAAAAAAACGAAGCTGCCATTGAATACACAAAGAAGGTTATGTTGTTAAGATCTATGCAAATTTGATGTGGTAAGATGTGAGGTGAGATGATAGCAAGTGAAATTATTTATAGTGGTGTGTAGAGGTTCGTGATAATTGGTAGTAGTTAATGTAATCCTTGGTGAGCAAGTAGAAGATTTTGACAAAATCGAATTTTTTCAATTTTAGAATCGATGATTTTATTCACATTAAACGTGAGTCTCAATGGTAGTAATAAGAAGACATTGATAATTTTCTTCCTTATTATGTCATTGGGATATCTTGTCAATTTTAGTAAAGAATTTATCATTCAATAGTAGAGGAAGGTGAAGTATTGTATATACAACGATGATTTTTAAGGTAAGTTAAATCATGTTTCCTCTAATAATTTGTCTTTGATTGAACTACAAATAAGGAGATCGTTTATATTACAATTATGGAGATTATTTATATTGCATTTTTTAGACCGATTTTATGTAAATTTTTCTTAGACCTATAAGTAAAATGAGATATTGCAAAAAAACATAGCGAGACCCATAAAAATAAGGACATTGATTATTATCAAACATAAACCCATAAAATGAATAAAGATCGATTTAATGCAATGACATTAATGCTCAAATTTTCCAAAACAGATTTAAATGGCAAAAACTGCTGCAAAAATATTAATATAGATAGCAAAAAGAAATTGTGTTGTCCAAAAACAAATGTAAAAAGAAACAACAACAAAATTGTAATTTAACATTAACTCTTTTTTGGTTACAAAGTAAACGATACAAGGTTTTTAAGTTGTATATAAAAAATTGTAATTTAGCATTAACTTTTTTTTGGTACAAAGTAAAAGATACAAGCTTTTTAATTTGTAATATCTGACTGCGTTGAGCTTTGATTTCAGTTAAGCCTTGTTCGTTATGGTGTCGCTGCGACTCTTTTCAGCGATCAAAATTTAAACGTCCACATGACCAAATAAATGGTGATGAATGACAAAACTGTCGCTGCGACTATTTTTACGGAGGTTGCCGGTGTGATCATGAGTCGCCAGAATAAACGGCGACAATTAAAATGATCGTTGCAACTCCTTTTTATATAAGCGGTGACTCTTGTTAACAGAAATAGTGACTCATGCCTGGGATTTAAACACCGGTGATGTTAATTTTTTAGTCGCTGAAAGTGGTAGCTGCGACTATGTAAACGAGCAAGCCCTTAGTAGGGTTTTGAATTGAGCTGAGAAAAGGAAAATAAAAAATTGGACTGTTTGGAAACTGGTTTTGTGTGCTCATTTAAAGACTCTTACCGACTGTTTGGAAGTCGGTTTATCTAACTCCGATATTTTTGTCCACGCCATGGATAATGTTTTCTATTTATAATTCTTTTTTTTTGTGTGTGTTTAGTGTTTGCGAAGATTTATAATTTATGGTTTTCTAAAGTTATTACTATCTATATGATTTTTTTTCCCTGTTTAAAATTTAAAGTACTGTACATTATTTTACATCATCATCTGCACTAAAAAAATGAAAAATACTTGGGTCTCTTTATCCCTCTTAATTACTGTAACGATCCAACCACCAGTTTTTAGTGAGTTCCATGTCCAATCCCAGTCCATATGTCCACCTTTTTTAAAGGGCCTCACGTCCTCTCACTAGGCCCGTGAGCCCATCTATATCTGACGGTCGGTTTGCTACGTTCATGAGGTTTTAAATACTTCTTACCTTTCTTACAAATTACCACATGATTTTTCCCTGTGTTTTGTCCTCACTCGCACAGTTCCAACAGTCATTTCCCAGAAGGTCACCCATCCTATGACTACTCCATCATAAACACGCTTAACTGTGGAGTTCTCTCAGGACCCGTGACCGAAAAGATAAGTGCACTTTGGTGACATAGGTGGCCAAATCAATTTTTTTAAACCACTCCGCAAATTTCTGAAACCAGGGTGTCACAATTCACCCCCACTAAAAGATCGTAACGTCCTCGTTGCACACCAAGACCGTCACCCCCTGACGGAGTGAGCCCACTCGAATCCACACTCGACTAGGTTCGGCTCTGATACCACTTGTAACGCCACGACCGCCACCTCTTAGTTGGCCCCATGTCCAATCCTAGTCCATGGGCTCACCTTCCTTAATGGGACTCACATCCTTTTACTAGGCCCGTGAGCCCATCTATATCCGACGGTTGGTTTGCTACGTTCGAGAGTTTTTAAAGACTTGTTATCATCCCTACAAATCACCACATGATATTTCCTTTTGTTTTTTTCTCACTCGCATAGTTCCAACAGTCATTTCTCAGAAGTTCACCTATCCTAAAACTACTCCAGCATAAGCACACTGTGGAGTTCTCTCAGGACCCTTGACCGAAAAGAGAAGTGCACTTTGGTGATTGTTGTTTGATGCATGTGGAGATTTTATTGCTTGTGTGATAGCCCACTAGATGGGATGATTGCCTCACTGAGTATTTTTGATAATACTTATGCATCTCAATTGTTGTTTGTGGTGCAGATAAACACAAAATATGATCGTGGAATCAAGGCAATGAAGAGGAGGATGTTCTAGTGGCTCGTTGATGTGTTGTCTATCTCCTATTAAGTTGCTAGAGTGGGTCATTAGAATGATGTTAAATTACTGGTTTATTGCTTCTTGATATTGTTGGTTTATTTGTTTATTCATTTATTGGATTGTTGTTGGATAATTGTTGGTTTAATGTTTTGGTACTTTCGCTGTTTGAATTTGATTGTTGTTAGGTTTTCATTGAGTATGGGATCATTAGTTATTATTATTCAAAAAAAAAAAATGGGTCGGGTCATTTCAGATTGGTATCAGTGCCTTACGGTTCTAGGTTTGGGTTCATTGTGTTTTGCGTTGTTGATGTTTGGATTGCATGCTTTGATTGATTATGTGAGCTGATCAATTGTGTGTGCCATGGGGTCCTAGAAAATCCTCTTCGAGCCTAAAATATTATTCCACGGTATGTTGTGTTCTTTGAGTGGTTTGGTTTATTTTTTATCTGCTTAGCCTTCTATTCTTGGTAGTGCAGATAGTTAGAGGTGTTATTGTTGTTGATCGTAGTCGTGGAAGTGGACACGGATGCGGACGTTGAAAACAACCTGACCCGTTTCTTTTTTTAATAATAATAATATATAATTAAGCATCCATACTACTTAATTAAACCAATCAAATCACAATACATCATTAAACCAGCAACAACCAATATGCACAGCAGAAACATACCAACAATACAAAACCAACATATCATCAATACAATAACATTTCTAACCATTCTATCCAACAACCAAACATAGCTCTATCCAAGGTTCAAACATCAATCACATAACCATAACACAATAACCGAGACCCTAGATCATCCTCCTCCTCATCGCCATAATTGCACGTCACATACTTGCACACCACAAACAACAATTGAGATGCGTAAGTATTATCACAAATACTTAGTGAGACAATCCTCCCATCTACTGCGCTATACACAAAAGCAATTGAGATTCCAATGTTAAGCAATTAACAAAACAAACACACAAACAAGGGAAACAAGTATTATCTGCCCGCTGGAAGGGAGGTGTCGACCGACACCAGCCCAGTGTCGACCGACACCACCTCCAATCTGTCCCAAAACTCACCCAAAGGCCACAGGAGACTAAAGGAACCCCTAAACATCCAACACAAACAAGACAAACACCACAACAACACAAAACATGCAAAACACAAGAGATCTCAAGCTTAGATAAGCCATGGTCATGCACTCACCTCTTTGTAGGAAGTTTCTGACCCAAACTGACGAATCCAACAACTTAGAAGGCTTCTCCTTCGTTCCTAGCACCAGATCTCCACTCCACAGGAACATATCTCACCAAACCAGCTTAAAATCTCCAAAACCCCTCAAGAACACTCTCTCTTCTCTCTTTACTCTCTAGAATGGCAAAACAACTCCTTTTCCACAACCTAGGTTGAGTTTGCTCTTATATACATCGGTTAGGGATTCCCTACTAAGCCAAACCAAATCAAAACGGCCATTTAAATCAACCCGGTCAAACCAAAATAGATGGTGTTGATCGACACTCCCCTTGGTGTCGATCGACACCCTCTCCAAAAGTCCACAATTTGGTTAGCGGATGGTACAATTCTCCCCCACCAACAAAGATTCGTCCTCGAATCCCGCAACACCATCCATCCGCCAAGGACCTCCGTGCAACCGTCACCACGGCCGCACATCTTCCAACCGGACTGAACACCGTCACTCGTCCACAAAACTCATTTAACCACCGTCGCGACGGTTTGCACCATCCAACCATCCGGTCTGCCGCAACCGGAACATTACTGGTCCAAACCACCTTGACCCCACTGGTCAACACAACTCATACCCCACCGGTCAACCCCAACCAGACTCTCCCAACCATCACACCTCTGGCCCCCCGGTCAGCATAAACCTGACACTTCCAGTCAATACACATAAACTCCGAGATTGAACCCCCATCAACCCTGAGATCCGCATTCGATCACAACAGGAAATTTGAGATTGAACCCCCATCAATCTCATAAATTTGCATCTGGTCACACTGCTTATCTCCACGTCCTTGACACTTTTTCCCCCAATTCATACGCTCTTCGGTCGCAACCTTCAAGCCATACCGATCTCACTCTCAGACCCCTCGTCTTCGAGCAGTACCGTCTCACCCTCAGGTCGTCACCCTCGTGATCTCGGTACCAAGAGAACCCCCAACTCCTCTGCCACCCTCAGAACCATAGCCCCTCGAGCTATCGGTATCTAGGGAACCTTCAGTAGAACCCCCATCTCCTCATGAGTTGTTCAGGACCTCTCGCCCTTATAGCAAACGATCATAAAGTTTATAAGCATTTCTCCGATCGGGACCACCCCCCGTGATCCACGTAGAACATCTCTATGTCCTACCAACACCATATTCTCTCCCAGAATATCACCCCTTCCATAGCCACCCCTAGGCCTCATTCCAAACATCTCAAACACTTTGGTGTTCACACACATCCTTTCCAAAAATAGACATGTTCTAACTAATCATAAAACTTTCTATTTTTAGAAACTTTTTATTTATTGTAGCTTTTAATTTATAGAACTTTCAATTTATAGAACTTTCAATTTATAGAACTCTCAAGCGATTTCCTTTTCCACGAGATCCAAAAATCACAAATCCCAAAGAACTTCATTTTATTAAAACCTCAAATGTAATAATCATTTACAATTCCAAACAAAAATGCATAAACGTCAGAAAAAGAGCTAGAAGCTAAAACTCAACTCTAGGTTAGGTACCTGGTCCTCCCTTTGGCTATGCCACAACCTCCATAACCTGCCTCCACTTAGGACATAAAGGCCTGATATGCCCCTTCCCCACAATGATAGCACAATCGACGATATTCTTCCGGGTTACCTTTCTTGGGACTAGGGCTAGGCATTCGGGTAACCTGATTGGGTTCGGGTATTATCTAATCGGGTTTGGGTAAACGGGTTTAGAAAAATAAAACCCATTGGGTATTTTTTGATATATGGGTTCGGTTCGGTTTGGGTACTATCGGGTTCGGGTCGGTTCAGGTTACAAATTTTAGAATCTGTGTAGATAGTTATAACACCTCCTAATCTGAGCCTCCTCTGACTCCATCGCCTGACCCCCATACATCAGAAGTCAACTGAACTCCAAGTCCAGCTTCCGCACTGACCGAGTCCCCTGAGATAACTGTAGGAACTGCACCTCCAACCGGTCTAGTGCCTCTCTAGGAAAATACTTGTGGTTGAACATCTCGACGAAGTCAGCCCAAGACATCACCCTCTGCACTCTCCTATAAGCCACTGATCTCCACCACAACTGAGCATCACCAATCAGGTTGTAGATCCCTATCTCCACCCGAAACTCCTCAGGACATCTGAGAGTCTGGAAGTTATGTTCCACTCCCACCCTCTACGCATCTGCAGCGGTAGGGTAAGAACCACTCAAAAACCGCTCAGTAACGATGTTGCGCATGTCCCTCAGCATACTGACATAACAAGAATGAGCTCCCACATCCGCAGCCACTGGCTGGTGCAATCCTGCCGCCACTTCCGGTACTACCTGAGCCTGAGCTGGTACCAGTCTCGGTAACCGCTTCGACAGCTGTGTTAACAAGCCCGCCAGGTCAATACCTCCTCCAGAGGCTCCAACCGTTGGGAATCCCGCACCTAGAACCCCAGCATCACCGGCCACTCTAACACCGACACCGCCCACACCAACCCCCTCAGCGCCTACGATCCTATCGGTACCTCCGCCAACCACACTCATGGACCCCTCCTGGAAGCCCTGCGACTCGCCAACACCCTCAGCTGTCACACTCTGATCCACAGTATCACTAATTGTTGGCCTCTGCCCCTACAACGACCACATCCACGTCCACGACCACGTCCATGCCCACGATCTCGATTCTCGACCAGCAACATCACCTTCTCTAACCATCTACACTACCTGAGCAGAAGGTTAAGCACAAAAAAAAACTACAAATACAACACACATCTTACCATGGAATCTCATTGAAGGCTCGAAGAGGATGATACTAGGACTCCATACGACAAACAAATTGACTAACTACCCATCATCAATTCCATCACACAACATCATGCATCCAGCAACAGGAAAATAATTCAACCAATTAAATTCGTACACCGCTCTAACCCATCCACTTAACCATCATAGAACCGTAAGGGTTCTGATACCAAACTGAAAACAACCCGACCCATTTTTTTTTGTTAATAACAATATATAATTAAGCATCCCATACTACTTAATTAAACCAATCAAATCACAATACATCATTAAACCAGCAACAACCAATATGCACAGCGGAAACATACCAACAATACAAAACCAACATATCATCAATACTATTAAATTCCTAAACCATTCTATCCAACAACCAAGCATAAATCTATCCAAGGTTCCAACATCAATAACATAACCATAACACAATAACCGAGACCCTAGATCATCCTCCTCCTCATCGCCATAATTCCACGTCACATACCTGCACACCACAAACAACAATTGAGATGCGTTAGTATTATTACAAATACTTAGTGAGGCAATCTTCCCATCTACTGAGCTATACACACAAGCAACTGAGATTCCACTGTTAAGCAATCAACAAAACAAACAGACAAACCAGGGAAACAAGTATCATCTGCTCTCTGGGAGGGAGGTTTCGACCGACAAAGGCTATTGGTGTCGACCGACATTACCCCACAGTGTTGATCGATACTGCTCCTTGGTGTCGACCGACACCTACCTGGTGTTGATCGACATTAACTCCGCAGACACGTTCTGCTCGACGCCGATCAACGAATCTCCAACTCTAACCACCTCCAATTTGTCCCAAAACTCGCCTAAAGGCCAGATGTGACTAAAGGAACCCCTAAGCATCCAACACAAACAAGAAAAACACCACAACAACATAAAACAAACAAAATGATACTAGGATTTTTGTATGTCCTGGCAGGTTCAATTAACCTTATGCAGTTGTAATACTTAAGGTGTCAATCCAGTTGAGAAACTTTACTAACAATTGAGATGCAATCAAAGTATGACAAGTTAAGCCAATTCAAAAAGAGTGTTTGTCTAATAATCCTAGAATGATCAGAATGCAAAACGGAAATGAGTCACATAACTATAAACGAAGATGTATGACAAGAAGCGAACAAGAATAAGTGAAACCGAAAAGGATTCTAAGCATGAACTAGATAACAAGAACCGAAACAGTCTCAGGAATGTAATATCAATCAAAAAGATAAAAGTCCTAAGGATGGGAGTAATTGATGTCGGTGGAGTATCCTAGTCTACAGAGTGTTTAACATACCACAAGCAAACTATCCCTAAACAATGAACATCACGACTTAGCTAATCCAATCTCTTGGCAGAAGCTACTCAGACTCAACCACTTCCAAACCTAGCTCTCGCTAGAGAAACATGGTCGAGCAGGCATGACGAACCAGTTCATTCACGTCAACAAACAACCCGTACAACTAATCTCTTAGGCTAGGAATGCAAGTCTCTGACACTAGTTGGTCAGACATTTCATCAAACATCTTTTGGGTGCGGAAATGTCTAAGACCTAGTTCCAATTGATTAGAGAGAAACTAGTATTTCTAACTCTAGTCCAGAAGGGAATCACACGAATCTAAACTTAAACACCCTACATACTAAGATCCTCCACCTATTCTATCCCATCCTCAAGAACTCTAACACTACTCAGATACGGAAATCATCATCACCGAAGATACAAATCCAGAAATCATTGAATCAAGCATGATAAGATAGACAAAAATGAGATGAACAACTTTGTAGAAGAAATCCAATGCAAAAACTCAATAAAATCAAAACTATCTGGATTACAAAGTCTCAAGAGTTTTTGGTGGCTAGGTAAAACCTTAAGGAAAAGAACAAAACGAGATAAGAGATCCCCCTGGTAAAAACTTAACAAAAAGTATTTATAGAAAAACATAGAAAGCCCTAAAACATAAAACGTCAAGATAGAGCGTCGGTTCGGGAATCGGGTTGTCCAAGTCGCGTGTCGTCAGTCCTGGGAGTGCGTCGGTCGAGCTGGGTCGAGTGGAGTGGTGTTGGCTCGACCCAGATTGGTGTTGGCTCGAGCAGGGTGTATACGCATCCACTAAAACGATGATAACTCTTGAACCACACCTTCATTTGGCTTGAAATAAATGGCATCAGAAAGATGACTTAATTCTCTACAACTTTGATAAAGACGTCGAAAGCTGAATCCCAAGGAAAAATCTCCACTCGACTCGATCAAAGAGGTGGAAGAAGTCGGATGACTGGCGTTGTCGGTCGAACGGGATGACATCCATTCCAGACATGATGGATCGAGTGGGATGATGGTGCTTCTTCCTAGGAGCGCGTCCAAGTCGCATGTCGGTCGAGTCACATTGCTTCTCTCTCAGGAGCGTCGCTCGAGTCGCATGACGTCTATTCCGGGCATGCTTGGTCGAGCTGCATGTCTCAACCTCCATTCGGTTCCAATAGTCTGGACATCTCTTAAACACCTGAAATAACTCCAATATGCAAGATGTATGCAAGACCAATGCAAATACTACCCAGATATGCATATTAAGCAAAAGAGACTAAAAACAATGCAAAACAATCAGTTAAGAGGACAAAATGAATAACAAATGCATAATGAAAGAGTTTAAAATATATACATATCACAAAACAAAAGAGATCTCAAACTTAGATCAGCCATGTTCATGCACTCACCTCTTTGCAGAATTTTTTTAACCCAAACTGACGAATCCAACATCTTAGAAGGCTTCTCCTTCGTTCTTATCACCAGATCTCCACTCCACAGGAACAAATCTAACCAAACCAGCTTAGAATCTCCATAACCCCACAAGAACACTCTCTCTTCTCTCTTTACTCTCTAGAATGGCAAAATAACTCGTTTTTCATGACCTAGGTCGAGTTTTCCCTTATATACATCGGTTAGGGATTCCCAAATAAGCCAAACCAAACCATAACGACCATTTAAATCAACCTGGTCGAACCAAAATTGATGGTGTCGATCGACACTCCCCTTGGTGTCGATCGACACCCACTCCCAAAGTCCACAATTTGGTTCGCGGATGTTACAGACGTGGTCGTGGAAGCAGAAGTAGTCGTGGTCGGGTCAACTCCATGTGGGCAGGGAGACTGTGGATCAGAGTGTGACAACTTAGAGTCACCTTGGGCGTTCTGTAAAAACCGAAGAAACCAAACCGGACAACCCGAAAACTTCAGTTATCGGGACAAACCGAAAAGATTAAGGTAAACCGTTTGACTCAACTGATTTGGGTAATCGGATTTCGATGCGGTTCTGTTCGGTAATCAAACCGATCTGTTTATTAGAATCCACAGCTATATATAAGCATAACCCTAAGCCGTTAACCCTAATTTTTTGTTCTTCGCCTCTGCCTCCTACGATTCCGAGAGCGGTAAAAACTTTACCAGTTCATCTTCTTCTCCAATCTAATCAATAATAATCATCATCACATCTTTTTCTATTTTATCAATTCATCCTCTTTCATTTTCTCAATTTTTTCCCCCAAGTGTTATTATCCACTTAGCCTTTTATTAGAGTTTCATCATCCTGTAAAATTTCTTAAGGGTAAGCTCTTCTTCTTGGTCTTTAGTTGATTCTACATTTGATTCTTTGCTCTGTTATCTCTTCTTATATCTTGATAACTTCTTATTCGATTTGGAGAACTTTTGGGTTTGAGTTTCAACTTTCAAATCAGAGATTATCCATTAACTTTTTGAGTTTTTTTTTACTTTGTTGTTATTGTGTTCTTGTCATTGTAAGTCCTAAATAGATTTGTTAATCTTATATTAAACATTTATATTTTCATGTGGCTTTGATGATTGTAGGTGGAAAAATGCATGCCTAGGAACCGTCCATCTTTGCATCTCAGCTCGCTGTCTTAGTTGGCCGCAGATACACATCATCATTTCTCGAAAACCCTAATGGATCTGGTCATTTGGGCTTGTAACTACTGCACTTGGGACTTGTTTTCAGATTAATTTAGTTTGTTCTGGGCTGGTATATTAGGTCTATTATTATTTTGGTGGTTTGTTTTTTTTGTTAATTTAGTCCATTATCTTAATTTTTTTTTGTTTATTCGATTCAAAGTAACCGAATTAGAAAAAATCACTTAAAATTCGGATTTGATTTAAGACCTAATAACCGATCCGAATAAACCGAGTACCGACCGACCCAAACCGAATTTATTTTCTGTTCAATTAGGCAAGACTTTTCAAAAACCGAATTTTCCCAAAACCAAATAAACCGACCCTAAGAACCCGAACCTATCGAACGTCCAGGACTAACTTAGAGCGTTGGAGAGTCCTAGGTGTTTCTGGAGGGACCAGAGGATTTGGCTGATAGTGGTACCATTTGGTCCGGTAAAAGGAATCTGAATCAGATGGTGACATTTCTTTCCCAAGTCATGATAGTCTCTCTGAGGAAGACGATATCCTGAAATTTAAACTGATAGTTTTTTGAAGGTTGTTTCTTAACGAATGACAAGGCAAAAGTTACATAAAGCTAAGGCTGGAGCCCTTTAAACCTCTAAACCCATCTCCTATATGGATATTTTTTTTTTGGAACGTAAGAGGGTTTAACGACTTAGTAAAGCGGCGTAGTTTTGGAAATGGTTGAAAAATAATCAACCGCTTTTTGGTGAGCTTATAGAAACCCATGTCAGTCTTCTGAAATTGCAGTGTATAGTTTCTAGCGTTTTCCCAGGCTGGTCTTTTGAAGGTAATTAAAATATTTCTGATCTTGGTAACATCTGGATCTATTCTCAGTAAATTGCTGCAGATGATCTCTTGCCTTGTTAAATTGCCTTTTGGTTGCTGTGGATTTTGTTATCTCTTTGGTTTATGTTTACTCTGTCAGCACTGCGACTAGGAAACTACTTTGGGCAGAATTGGAAACTACTTTGGGCAGAATTGGAAGCTGTTGCAAACAAGTCTTGGACTGTTCTTGGGGACTTTAATCAAGTTTTATCCCCTCATGAACACTTCAATGCAGATCCAAACTCCTTCCCAAGTGGTATGTTGGATCTCAATCGCTGCTTCACCAACTCTGCTTTATATGACCTACATGGTCATATAAGCAGGATGTGGGGCTTGTAGCAAAAAAAAAAAAAAAAAACACAGAAGAGTGGTTAATGATGAGTCGCTTTCATATTTCCGTTCCTCACTGGCTATCTTTGGTGAACGTGGATTCTTAGATCATTGTCCATGTTGTTTATTTCTTGACTTCCACAAGCGAAAGAGGAAGAAACCATTTAAATTCCTGTCTGTGCTCAATCAACATCAGGACTTTTTGCGTTGATTAAACTATGGTGGAATGGCCTTGAGTGTTATGTGTCTAAAATGCTGAAACTCTCTAAGAAGCGTAAGGAGCTTAAGCCGATGATCAGAGCTTTAAGCAAGGAGAATTACTCAGACATAGAAAAGCGAGTGAAGGAGGCCTACACATCTCTTCTCCAATGTCAGCAAAACCTTATTTCTACCTCATCTCCTCATCTGATTATGCAAAAAAAGGAAACTCACAAAAAATGGTGTACTCTAGCAAATGCGGAGGAGTCTTTTCAAAGACAAAAATCAAGGATTTGTTGGATTGAAGAAGGGGAAAAAAACTCTAGGTTTTTCCATAAATATGTTCTCGAAAGCTCAGAATGAAATCATCTTCTTCCTTGATAATAGTGATCAGAATCTGGAGTCAAGTATTCAAAACTTGGCAATTGAGTTCTATCAAAAGTTCCTCATTCAAAAAAGGTTCAATTCAACGGCTTATGTCCTGGAAATTGCCGCTCGTGCCTCAAAGATGCTCACATGATGCGATTCAGTCTATGTCATCTCCTATTATGCCATAGGAAATCAATAATGTGGGTTTCTCCCTATCAAAAAACAAATCTCCTGGTCTGGATGTGTATTGAGTGGAATCACTGCATAGTGGAAACAGTAGGTTAGTCTATCATTGATGCAGTCTTGGATTTTTTCAATTCTTGTAAGCTCTTGAAGCAGTGTAACGCAAAATTCTCTCTTTGATTCCAAAAACACCAAACGTTCAAAGGATATCAGAATTGAGGCCAAAAGCTTGTCTGAATACTGTCTACAAGGTCGTCTCTTAGATCCTGGAAAACATAATCAAAAAGGTACTCCCTAATCTAATCTGAAGCAATCAGTCTGCAGTTCATTCAAGGCAGATTACCTGTGGAGAATGTCTTGCTAGCAACAGAGCTAGTGCAGGATTACAATCAAAAAAATGTTTCTCAGAGAAGGATGCTAAAAGTGGATCTAAAAAATGCATTTGACTCTTTTCATTACGGTTTCATCAATAATACTCTTAAAGCAATGAACTTCTCGAGTCACTTCATCTCCCTGATCAACGAATGTATTTCCACTACTAGCTTCTCTATTTTTTTAAATGGCGAGCTTTGTAGTTTTTTTAAAGGTGCAAACGGATTGATACAGGGAGATTCTTTGTCCCCTTATCTATTTGTTCTAGCTATGGAAGTATTCTCCTAGATGCTATCAACCAACTACGACAACAACTGCATAGGAATTCATCCAAACGCTAGTGAACCGAAGATTTCACACTTGGCTTTTGCAGATGACATCATGGTGTTCTTCGATTGCAATAAAAACTCTCTAAGGAACATGGCCAAAGTTCTCTAGGATTTTGCTTCTCTCTCAGGTCTGTCCATGGATAAAAGCAAAACTAAAATATTTATTGCTGGTTTGAACCAAGTTGAAACCTCCCAGATTGCTTCTCTTGGTTTCAAAATCGGTTCACTGCCTATCCACTAAGTAGGTTTCCTTTAATGCTCAGAAATATTAGGCTTTCAAAGTATAGGCCTTTGCTCGAAAAAATAACCAACCAACTCTCTTCTTGGTCTGCTCGCGCTTTATCTTACACTGGAAAAGCTCAGTTGATATCTTTGGTGAATGTCAGCTTTTATTCTTCCTAAAGGTTGTCTGAAAAAGATTGAAAGCTGTGCTCAAATTTTCTTTGGAGTGGTGATGTCAATTAGAAGCTGAAGGGCTCAGTAAAGGTTGCTTGGCAAAACATCTACCAACCCAAGAATGAAGGTGGTCTCGGTTTTAAAGTTTTTAACGAGTGGAATAAAACCTTTTGTCTAAAGCTAATATGGAGGTTGTTTTGAGCTAGTTACTCTCTATGGGCTGAATGGCTAAGGAATACAAAGATAAAAGATGATATCTTTTTGTGCATTGACACAAAGAAGCAGACCTCCTGGACCGGGAAAACTATCTTGAACCTGCGTCGTCTAGCTCAAAACTTCATTAGAGGAAACCTGGGCAATGTTGACAGATTCAGTTTCTGGTTTGATTGGTGGACACCCTTAGGTCCTCTGATAGACTTTATGGGGTTATCGGGTCCTGCTCAGACATGTATTCCTATAACAGGAACAATCTCAACTGCCTGTTCCACAACTGGTTGGAATCTTAGACCGGCTCGATCCGTAAATGCAGAAGCTCACCACATTTATCTCACCACGGTTCAAATCCCTCTCTACTCTGTCTCATATAATTTTGTATGGTCGATTGACTTTGAGGAACTTGAAAACTTCTCCACCAAAAGAACTTCGAAGTCTCTTCGTCAAAGATCAACCCCTCAAACTTGGACAGAACATGTTAGGCTTAAAGATTCTATGACTAGATACACTTTTATGATGTGGTTGATGCCTTTAGAGAGGATTCCTATAAGAGCAAGACTCGTCCGATGGGGTATGCAACTAGACTTAAGTTGTTGTTTTTGTGGGTCTTATTTGGAATCAAGGGATCATATCTTTCTTCATTGTGAAGTACGTGAGGAGCTCTGGATGAAAGTTAACAAGCGGCTTATAGCCCATTTACCTTTCACACTTGGGCAGCTTTCTCGGCCTGGCTTGACGTCAAGGATAATATCTCCCCTCGTTGTCTCTGTAGACTCATCGCTCAAGCCACCCTTTATGCAATCTGGCTGGAACGCAACAATAGATATCCCAACTGCATATCTACTGATGCTCTTGTTCTCTTCAAGGCGCTAGACCGACAAATCAGGGATGCGATTTTGGCTAAGCAACATCACAATCAGTTTAAAGATCTTCTGCAAATTTGGTTCAAGTATGACTAGTTCAATCTACTCATCTGTCTATATAAGGTAGAGCTTTCCTTGTTTTTTTTTTTTTTTTTTGGCAAAGGATGTTCTTATGTTTCTTAGCTGCTTGTATTTATTACTTACTTTTCATTTTAATGAAATTCACATTCTTATAAAAAAAATATTAAAAAAAAATTATTTGTCCTATTTTCTTGAAATATACAATTTAGATCAAATGAGGTTGAGAGGATAAAATGTTGAACGATTTGTAGTGAAGGTGTTAAGTAGACAAACACAAAGGATGCCCGTAGGGCCATTAAAAAATAATGTAAGAAGTACAAAGTCATGGTTAATATATAAACCCAATTATCGACGCTTTAGCCTAATATGATCCGATCCATTTATGCTGCTGGGGCATAATCATAGATAACGTCATCATCGTTGTCACCGTTCTCTACTAATGCTGCTTGACCATACTCAAATACTTGATCATTGATGTTGACTCCACTGTATGTTTCATAGACATTCTCATGTAGGAAGAGAACAGCTTTGGAGACAAAAATCAATTTTTCTTTCTTTAGAATGAAATACAAATTCAAGCGTTGAAGAGAAAATGAAAACACACAAAAAATTGGTTTGAGTTTGATGAAAGGAATGAGAGGGTATTGGACTCTTTATAAGTGAAACAAAAGTTGATGTATGTTTAGCCTCGTTTCCGTCCTCTACTGACCTCAGCAAGGAGTGTGACATGGTAGTATAAATTGTAGCATGGCACAATAGTTATTACGAATTACAATGAACTTTTTGCCACATGGGATTTATTCGGACCGTCTGCCCACATATATTGGTTTATAGTTCTTATTTGGCTACGTTCTATAGATTGAATATTCTTTTCAAAGAATGACATTTATAAAATTATCTCATGAGAATATCATTTGTAGTGGCAACATAATGGTGTAACCAAAAGGTAGTTGTCTCTGATTTGTAGATATTACTAAGTACAAAAGTTTAAGTGATTCGTAATATATATTGTGCCATTTCACAATTTTATATCAGCATGTCACAAACCTTGCTGGTGGGATCCAAAAAATATGTTTATGTGATTTCCAGATAGTTTAAATTTTTTTTTTAAGAATTTTTTTTTGTTTCCATTTAATTATATAAACTGAGGAAACAAATTAGAATGTAACTTTAATTTTTTTAGAAAATCTCTGCAATAATTTTATAATTAAACTCTTCATAAGTCATTAGAAAATTATCTTATGGATTTGTAGATGTTGGGGAACTGTCGGGGTATGACTCATTAGGACTGGAATGAAATCTTTCAAATTTTAAATTTGGATCAAGAGTATTTTCATTTTCACAATATTTTTTAGAGATTTTCTCTGGATATGCTTACATTTTTTTGAAAATTAAGCTAAGCTTTTAACAAATTAAATTTTCTTATTCCAACTGGTAATTCCATAAACAAAGGATTTTGTTTTAGTATAAGTAATTGAATCAGTCAGTGCTGCTAGCTTTACATGTGTCGGAAGCAAATTCTACGTGTCGGAATAAAGCAGTATTCTATTTGTGCCAAGCACACTTGTTTTTAAGCATATCACACTCTTTACTGAGGTTGACCTGAAGACACAATGAGTCCAGATTTTTTCAAACCTTTTTGTTGCCACATATAAATATCCTAGCGATTCTCTCATTCATTCACCAACCTCATAAACCTCTTTCTGTGAGACTGTAACTGTGTCACATTTGCTTTATATAGTATTTTCGGTTATTTTCGTTTCTTCACTAACCGAAAATATGACAATGTCGTTTTCTGTTTCCATGTTTGTTCTGTGCAAATGTGACCAAGTACGTGAAACATGCGTCCGAGGTGATGTGACTTGTAATAATGGAGATTTTGAAGACCGTAAGGTTGCATATGTAGAAAATGGCGATGATGATGACGATGGTATCTATGATTACGCTCCAGCGGCATGAGTGGATTCATTACATTTAGTTCTAGACCAAACAGTAGATAATCGCTTGTTGTAGTGATTTTGTTGCTTCGGGCTTTTTATTTGCTTTGCTGACATTAATGATCTCGTTTGATATTGATATCGTTTGTTCTCATGAGTTGTGAATAAAATGAAAACAGTTCAATGCAGATATGTAAATGCTCAAGAGAATATTAACGAGTTCATAATATCGTTGTGACTACCCTATATATATATATTTTGTTAACTCATTCAAAATTAATGTATCTCTGAAAAAAAAAAAATTGATCTGCCAGTTTATATATAGGTAGAATTACAATGCACAAAATTTAAATCAATCTAGATTTTTTTTTTATATATATAGTTTTTTTTTTTTAAATACCCAAAGTTAGCAATTCTAGCTTTGCACCTCCCGTGCTTGTTTCTATATATATGCTGCCAGAGATTTTGATGTAATCCTTTAATAGATTTAAACTCACGAGTTATATTATTAACTTTATCCTCAGGCTTTATTAAAACCGATAACTAGTGAAAACTGGAAGGTGAGTAATGCTCGATGTGTTTGACAAAAAAAAAAAAAAGAGTAATGCGCGATGTATAGATCCAAATCAGAACCATTCACATTATCACTCAGGATATCACACAATTTTAAGGACTTGTTCCTCACGTTAATGATCCTCGATCAGCCACAAGTACATGTACATGGTTCCCTCACTCTCAATCTTTAGATGACTAATCTTATTAGACCACTGGCACTTGGTATAATACTTTGTATGTTTTTCATCATTGAAGACTCTTTATCAAGTCCTCACTACTCTTGAAAGACCAATCACATATCTGAAATTATTTTTTGTAAAGTTATAATTTGGGAAATAGAATTATATAACCCACTTTTTATTTTATTTTGCAAGATACAATGTGCATGCAGCACATGGGTAACGATTGGTAGGATAATAATCAGGTGCTTGTATGTGTATAATAAAACATTATTGCTTTGAAACTTCGCTCGTTCATTTCCGTAACGTGAGACAAAAAGAGAATTCGAGAGAAGCATATATTAAGTGCCATATAATAGTGAAAGAAGTGTTAAAGAAACTAACATAAAGAAACCCTAGGCAAAAAAATCATAAATATATAAAAACAGGTGCAAAATCATGGTTCATATATATATGATCCATTCATGCTGCAGGAGCATAGTCATAGATATCGTCATCATCGTTGTCACCATCTTCTACATAAACAGAGTGAGCATACTCAAATGCTTGATCGCTTCTAGTGGCGACGCCTCCAATGCACGTTCCACATACATTGTCATCTACGAAGTGAACAAATTCGGTAACAGAAACCATACTTCTTAATTTCTTTTATTAATAATGGGAAAAAAAGAAATTATATATCAAATGTAGTAAGAGCAAGTTCAGAACACAAAAGTTTGATGTAAGAGTGAGATTATTGTTGGGCTCTTTATAGGTTGGAACAAAAGTTAATAGAAAGTTTAGACTCACTCCCGTCCTCTTCTGACCTCAGCAAGGAGTGTGACCTGTTAATACAAGTTCAGAATGACACAAGTTCATTGCAGTTAACTCTTTGACACATAGGATTCGTAACGACACGTTCGCTATACATATTGTCTACATTTCTTTATTGTTTATGAAATATTCTTGTCGAAGAAGAAAAGGAAGCTAGAAAAAGGTTGCCTTTTTATCTTATGGGAATATTATTTGCAGTGGCGATAGTGCTAAAGTTATTGGGATGCTTGCAAAGTAGACCTCTAACTTGAGTTAATTGCAATGTTAGATCCTTCTTTTTCTCTCTCTAATATTTGCCACTTTTTCCCTATTAAATCCTTATCCATTCCTTGTATTTACAAAAATGTCATTATTTCTGATTTATTTAAATTTCTCGCGAAAATGTTTATTACATCCATATCCTCATCTTCTTCTTTTATTTACGGTTGTGCCACCGCCATCAATTTTCCAATAACCATGAACAACCAAATTTGAAGCTCTTAAAGCTTCAACAACCTGAATTTGTAAGCTTAAATAACACCCAATGCTATGAGAACTTCATTTTCTTCCATCTCCTCTCCATTTTAATCCAAGAAAATTTACAAATGCATTCATCTTATTATATGTCATGATTCTTGGATAGTGATTAAATTGGTGCTGGGTTTCTTCCGTGGTGACTAAAGACAACGTCCTCAGTGCTTGACATTGCGAAACAACCACCGATAAGGTTATTTTCCGGTAGATTTCGTGATTTTCCTTGATTTTTTTGCGAAATTAGACTTCATTTGTTAGTCTAACCGTCATAATATCATGTAAAGTCTACTATGTGGTCAATTTTGCAATTAAAAATTTATCGAATTTCAAATCCGTAGACTGAAATTTCAGTCTCCTTAATTTCATTTGAAAACAAAAAAATATGGTTCAGACTGCATTATAATCTTTCTGTCGGATACTTCGTTTGCAGTCTACTAAGGTGTATTTTTGCAATTGACCAAATTCTTGACTTTTTAGTTATGACTGCCGGACGAAGTCTTCTTCCGATAATAAAAGAGTAGACTTCTATAGTGGCTATTTTTGGATTTGACCAAAATATAAAAACATTGACCGTAATATTATTGATATAAAATTAATTAGTTGACTGCAAAAGAAGTCTACTAGTTAAAAAATTAAAATGTTGGTCAACCCCAAAAATGACCACGGCAGACTGCAAACGAAGTCAACATTCCTGGAGACTTCGTACGTAGTCTACTTGGCGAAAGTCAAACTTGGTCAATTGCAAAACTAACCACAACGAAGTTTACTTTTTCTAGTTGACGGATAGATGAAGTCTACTTATCAGCTAGAAGTCTACTACCAAGTCAATGGTTTGGTCAATTGCAAAAATAACCAGAGTTGACTGTAATCGAAGTTAACTTGTTGAAACTTCCTAAGAAGTCTACTCTGTTCTATGTTTTTAATTGCAAAACTGACCAAAAAATTAACAAAGGAAGACAACAAAAGAAGTCAACTATCCTAGTAGACTTCATCCGTTGTCTGCTTTATTAAATTGTAATTGCAAAAATAGACCACACAAAATAGACTTCAAGAGAAGTATCTTCATAGAGGCTAGTTTATGTCTAAAATGTTGACATCAACAGGAAGTCGTCATAATTTGAAAACCAATTTATTGCAAATTGGTGAATAATTTTTAAGATTTACTTGTTGTATTCTTTGATATATGTTATGTACTTGCCTCTATATGTTTTTGAAATGATTATATATTATACATATGGAGAAATCAAGTTTTTGGTTTTCTTAGGCAGTTAGGTCATTAACTTAGACTTAATTTGGAAGTCAACGTGTTGGAGTTCTGTGTGAAGTCTGTATTGATGACAAGAAAAATAATCTCGGTTTTAGAAAACCAATTCCGGTTTATTTGAAACAGTACCAGAAAAATATAAAGAAACCGACTTCTCTGGCAGACTTCTTTACAAACAAACGTCAAATCAATTAAATCAATTTAAACCTTGTAATGATTATGTCGACGACTTCTCTGGCAGACTTCTGCACGGGAAACTGAACCGTGTGCAAATCAATCAAATCAATTTAATATTTGTAATGATTATGCTGAAGACTTATCCGAAAGACTTCTTCAAAGAATGTATAATTCTATAACTATGAAATGAAGTGATACAAAAACTTTCTAAGAATTACCCAACCGTGAATGAGTTCAGTCTCCAATACTACAATGAAGTGTATTCTTAGCTATTAATTGTTACACTAATTTTTATTGAAATTAAAACTTTCTAAGATTTTTTTTTTCAGTTTTTCTATATCAATCTTGGTTAGTATTTTTTAGAAGATCACACTACAAAAAATATAGGCTTTGTTAGCACTAAAAAAACTGTTATCATATGGCATTGATAGCGAATTATCAAACGCTATCTTTGCCCCAGCTATAATAGGATCACCCCATACAATAACACTTTTTTGTATGCTATCGTAAGTTGTTCTATTATAGCGTTAATTCGAATGCCTTAATATACTTTCTTGTAGCACATGTTTAATGCTGTTCTATATAGTGTCATAACACTATTATTTGGCTATATGAATATTTAATTCGATTTGTATAATTTCTTCTATTGAATTTTGTTTTCCAAAATTTATTTAATTGGATTTACATATAAAAATACATAAAATTATTATTACATTAACCAAACACATCTTATTACATAACATTCCCAAGTAAAATAATGGCCGACAAAAAAAAAACACTAATCAAGAAAACAAGAAGTAACTCTTACACAAGAACTTAACCATTCAAAAAAGGCTTCTTCCATTCGTTTCCCAATCCCATTCCAAGTGCATATCAGCATATAGCTCGACCTAGTTGTGTTGCTAAATATACCTCTGCATAAGTCAACGAAACAAGAAAATCACTATACCATCACAAAAGATTGGTTGATAAAATTCCAATTACATATTACATTAACAAATGAATCCAGCATTTTGTATAGAGTTTACAAGTATACACAAACTCATCATCAAGGTAAGATCCAAACATATCATTTATGCATACTCACCGCTAAGTGACTCTTCAACATCCTTTGACTTCAGCTCCTGCTTTCTCAACGACTCCAGGCACATGAAAGTGATATTAACCTTTAGTCCCTTCTCTGTAAAAAAACAGAACACATGTAAGTAAGAAAAAAACTTGTATATGAAATTAAATCAAAATGCAGTAGCAAACAAGAGAAACCAAATGGTGATAGTGAACATGGCTAATAATTTTGACCTATGTCTTAACCTCACGGTCCCCTAGTCCTCTACCCACCTTAAGCTACTTAACAGCAACGCGGCTATTGATTAAAACCCTCCTACACCGAGTATGTATTGCTTAATTCTTCAGTTATGTCCATTAGCTCTTCATAGGTGAATAGCCTCTGAACACTGTCCACCACAGCTGAATCTGAGACAAAGAAAAAAACTAACACAACTTAACTACAAACCAAAAATCTGAATATATAGCCAATCAGATTTCATAATCAATAGATAAACATATCAATTACATATGCAGAACTTCAATTAAGGTTTACTAAAATAAGGTATCACGAAACAAAAATAAAAAGAAGCAAACCTTGGGATTCTGTTTAGCATTCCTCGCCTGCAAAGCAATGGCTTTAAGATCAAGCTTGTTGGAAATATATACAAGAGACACATAAGAGAACTCATTGAAGAGTAGGAACAATCCCAAAAGGATGCTTAGTAAGGTCAACTGATCAAAGGTCAATAACGAATAATAATAATCAGAACATCAAAAATTCCTGAACCAAGAACAAGAAGAAACCTGTTCACCAGCCTCAATAATGGCAAGTAGATCTGCACAACATCAAAAATTAGATCTTTTAATTAAAACCCAGAAACTGCAGAACCAAAACCAAAATGAATCTAAGTGAATAATGGATAAAAATTACCTCGTTCATAGCAGAGTCTGCTTTTAGTGGAATCAAGTATTTTGAGAGACACTACATCAGTTGCGGTAATACCGTCGGCGGCATCAATATCATTATCGACATCGTCGTTCAAATTCCACCAGATCTGGCTCTGATCTAGCCGCCGCTACAATCTTCAGATCTGTCAAAATAATAAACCACCAACACATTAATACACTGATTAACGAGAAGCAAACAACAAAGCATCAAAAAGAGAGACATCGGAGAAGACAAAGGAAAGAAGAAGACATTACCGTCTAAAACTCGAGATTAGGGTTTGGACAGCTAAAAGGTCGATCTCTACACCATGTTTGACAGAGAGAAGAGCTGTAGATGACGAAGATGAAGAAGAAAGGTGATTATGATGATGATGAGAGACAAATTTTTTCAGTCTTAGAATCGCTTATCGAGAGAGAGAGAGAGAGGCAGAAGGTGGAAGAGGAAGAAATAAAGTTATTAGGGTTAGGGTTAGTGAAAATTAGGTATATATAACTCGGTTAATTAAAACCGATCGGTTATGTGCTCTGCCAAATCGAACCGAACCGGAAACCGAATTACCAAATTAATTTCGCCGATCGGTTTGTTGATCCTTTCACAGATGCTGCCAAAAATCGAATATCTCGGTTTAATCGGTTTGGTTCTCTCGGTTCTGACCGAAAACTGAATTTGGAAGAATCACATGGCTTTGGAAACTCATATCATGAGTTATATATCACCTAGACGTCCAAATCTTCCTCGACCCTAAACCCTAAACCATCGCAAAACCATTCTCATCAGAAGTCATAACCTATAAATAAAATAAAATACTATGGAAATGGTTATCGGAAACAAAGTTAATAAATACATACAAACAGAGTTGAAACGTTAAGGAACAAATTTAAAGTAATATTATTCAAAACAGTTAATATTTGCTTAAACTAATTTTCATGGGTAATACATACAAACACACTTGTATAAAATATAGCATGGGTAATAAGTAGCATAAATATTGTGACTAAGATATAAAATCTATTAGGATTTATGAATTATGATCAAAAACTAAAATTTTTATATTAAAAACTTATCAAATGGATCAAAAGAAAAACGAATTACAACATTGATATACAAAATAGGCATCCGAAACAACATTTACCAACATTTACAAGTGAGAATGTGTTATGTGCCTAAGACCTTCTTCATCTATCTCTTTCTAATATATAACCACATTTCACATGTTCACTTCTATATATCCTCCAAAATTTCGACTCAACTTATTTATTTCAAAACCTACAAATGTCACATAAAGAAAAAAGTTAAATATTACAAAATTTAGAAAATTATGTGAGAGGTAGAGTATGATGTTTGATGAAGACTTTGTCTAGCTATTTTTAAATAAATTTGTAGTAGTATGAGAGGTTTTTCAGTTTTGTTTTGGTCAAACATCATGGGAGTTATGGTTACATTTCAAAGAATAAATATACCATAGGTTTTGTCTGTGTTTTTTTTTTTTCCTTTTTTGTAAAACACTAATTGTATTGCAATTAATACATTTAAGTGTATTCATATGATGAAAGATTTTTTTTTAAAAATTTTGAAACATCATAGGAGTTACATTTTAAAGAATTAATAAGCAATAAATTGTGTTAATGATTACTATTAAAGAAATATAAAATATCATATTGTTTTATATCTTGAAATTATTTTAGAATAAATTGATTTGATCTTTTGGCACAAAAATGTGAAACAAATATTATACTTTTTTTGTCAACATTAGTAAAAAATTTAATAACCATCACATTCTATTTTTCAAAAATTATGATATTAATATTTAAATTTTTAATTATCGAAAATTTATTTTTTTCCAAATTTATGATATTAATATTTAATTCTTTCTTATTTTCAAAATTATAATGTTATGGAAATTATATAAAATATTGATAAATGATACCTATGCGAAATTATAATGTTATGTTAATTATATAAAATATTGATAAATGATATCTATATATAATTACTAAAATGACATTGCATAAATGTCAATATATTTTTTAGTACAGAAATATCATTTAAATTTTAGTGAATATGAAACATACTATATGTACTTTCGAAGAAAATAAATTAAAAAAACTTAATAATTGAGAAGTGAGAACATATGTCGAAACCATACGCTGCCAAATGTCGTCGTGTTATGCAAAGTTAAGAGAAAACCTTCTCCTATTATATAAGATATATATATATATATCCAAAACTCATGGGTCACTCCGATCCAATCTAACAAATAAATTTTAGTGTATTGAATATATTGATATTAAGTTGATTGGTCAAACAGGTTTTGAGCGTAACATGTTGATAGGGTCAAAAGCCCACTGCCATGCTAGAACTCCCAGCCCTAAAGTGATTGGTGTAGTAAGGCAAAGTAACTCCGCTTTTCCAACGCAAAGCGCAAAAGCACCTGGACGGAGTATCGGGAATGTGTTGGGTTGTAAACTTGTAACTGGTAGTTGAGTTGTAAAGATGGATCGAGTGTTGGAAAGATCTCACTGTTGTTGACATGGCTAACTGACTTTGCCTATATACACACACTAAGTTCTAACTTATATAGGAAATGATCACAAATCTAAGGATATACACAAATATACACGATACGATAAATATAATCCTAATGCTCAAATTGAAATGAATAAAATTCTTTTTAACCCCACATGCATGCTAAAGCAAAGGACATCAGCTAAGCACAAAATAAAAGGCTCGGGTGACACGAAATTGGCAAAGTGCAAAAGAAAATGCACGGATGATTTACTGCAATCTTGGCTCACTGAATCTTGATTCATTTCTTCTTCTACCTTGTTTTTATTCTTTTTTTTTTTTGGAAAAAGTAGAATCTAAGTTGGCTAAGCAATTTTTGAAAATCACTTTAAAACCCTGTATTCCTTATTAACTTAATGAAATTAAAATTCATATCAAAAGAAAAAAGGATGACTGCTAATCAAGTTTCTCTCACGCAAGGAATTTTGTTTCTGTTTTGATAGGAATATATCTTAAGCACAAATAGTATGCGTTTTTTATTTTCCGCGACAAATGAAAAGTTGAACTCTATTGTTGTTCAGAATCTTGATTATTTCGTTGACGTTTTGTCTCATTTATAGATGAACGAATGTTCTTTCTAACATGTAAAAAAATACCGGAGAACAAAATCTTTAAATAACCAATTTAACAAGAACTTTAACTCATTAGGGTTTGAGATAGTTCCATTTCATTCAAACAGAAAACCATGCGAAAACATGAATATAGATTAATATATTACCTTTGTTCAAAAAAAAAAAAGATGAATATCTTACAAATTTATTTAACGCAATATACATGAATATAGCCACTGTCGTCATCAACCGTCGGTTTAAGTCATTTCCGACGGGTTGCCAATAGAACTGGTTTTCGGTTTCCGGCTGTTTTCTTGTAACGCGTTACGATGAATGCTAAATCTATAAACGACATAAATTAATGGTCCAAGCCTAAAAAGCATTAAAATAAAAGTGAATTAGTGAGTGACCAAAATAAAAAAAAGTATAAAAGAATATAGCAGTATAATTTAAAAAATTAGAAAAACAGGATTAGGGTAGAGTAAAATTACCAATTTAGTATTTGTGGTAGTGGAAGGTAGTGGAGGACAGTGGAAACTGATCAAGAGGTGGTGGTCGGTGGCCGGAGGAGGTGGCCGGAGCCAGAGTTCACCAGAAAATGTCGCCGGAAAATATCGCCGAAAAATGTCGTCGAAAAATGTCGTTGAAAAATGTCGCCGGAAAATACCACCGGAAAATGTTGCCGGAAGTGGCCGGAGGTCGGAGGATACCGGAGGTCAGAGGTCGCCGGAGTTCGCCGGAGGCTGAAGATCACCAGAGTTCGCCGGTGGTCGGAGGTCGCCGGAATTCGCCGGTGATTGGAGGTAGCCGGCGGGAGTTGGAGGTCAGAGGAAAACTAAACCCTAGAAAATTACATTAAGAACCCAAATAGTGATAGTTAGGCCTAGTGATGGTGATAAAGAGGAGGTGGTGGAAAGGAAGTAAAAGGGATGGTGGTGACCTAGAGACAAAGATTAAAATAGGATATATTATAGTTTATACAGGGTATATTAGCTTTGAATGGTTAGAGTAGTTAGTTTTTGAATTATAATTTTTTTCTTGGTCATACAATGTAATTCCCCTTAAATGATACAAAATCATGCATGTTATTTTTAAAAACTAATATGATGCACTCATGCTGCTGGAGCATAATCATAGATTTCGTCGTCATCTTGGTCACCATTTTCGACATATGTATCTTGAGAGTATTCACTTACTTGATTATTGTTACCAATGTTACCCTTATGCAAATTTCACCAACTTGGTCATCATATATCCTGAGAACTAACTCAGATACAGAAATCATTCTTTTTTCTTTCTTTTTTTTTTCTCTCGTGAATAAAATAAGAAAAAGATGCTAAGTTAAGCAAATCTTGATTCTAAGAAAAAGTGTGAACTCATCAATCTGTCTTCAGTCCATCCTCAGGTCAACCTCACTAAAGAGTGTGATGTGCTTAGAAACAAGTGTGCTTGGCTCACTAACAAGTTGATTTTTCTCGCCACGTAGGATTTGCTTACGATACATTCGACGAAATGATAGTGTGGTCCAGTACTTCTAAAGAGCCATTGCATTCAAAATATAGAAAAAATAAAAGGAATCATGATCTTTAAATTTTCTAGTCTTCTTATGGAATAAAGCTTTACATGTAAAGTATAAAAAGGTGAAAGTTATTTAGGGCATACTCTTTGGTTTGGCTACAACGTGTCCACAAAATAATATCTCCCTGTTAAAAATTTAGTATTGGAATATAATCAAATGAATAGTGATTATTAATAAAGACCAGTGATTATTAAAGGTGAAAGTGAGACTTGTATACAAATCCGCAAAAAAATCTGTATAAAATAGATGTTTCAATTAAAATTCTCTTTTGTCACACACATAGTTCTTGTGTCACACATGCCTTTTGTCCGTTCTTTCAAATGATGATAAATTTTTACTAAAATTTATCGCCATGTAATGTATTTACCTATGATTCGATCTGGAAGAAAACGAGCCATTTTGGGATGCACACACATTTAGAGATGCACGATCGTGTTGAAACGTCAGACATCTATCTTCAGATGTAGACTTTTCCACCATTAGTTTTTCTTCATTTTTTGAATCAAACTTGGAAAAGATGTTATATTTCATTTTCAAGTGATTTAAATGAAATTTAACCGTGTGTCCAAGAGTTATATATAATTTAGTAAAAACAGGTTTGGTGAGCGGTGAAAGCAGTTTTAGACTTTTAAGACCTAAGACCATGAGTGCAAATAGCGATTTCTCAACTGGGTTCTTACCAATTAGAAAATAAAAAAGAAACAAAAAAGTAGAAGAGAATGTGAGAAACTGTTTTGAACAAATGATATATTTTCACATGATAGATTTTACTTTTCTGATTTATTCTTTAAATAAATAAAAATTTTATATTAAAAATATTAAAATAATATTTTGTGAATATCAACCGAAGTAGATGCTCTAAAAACACAGAATATGGACAAACTTGTCTCTTTTCTTGATAAATGACTGATGTAGATGCTCTAAGAATGCATAATGTAGACAAATCTGTCTCTTTTCCTGATAAATGAGAATTACTTTCTTATTGGGCAGAATCGATCTCTTCCCTATATTCTTTTTTCCTCGTATACAACATGATATACTATAGATCTTTCTATATTGTTTTAAAACCCTATACTCGAATTTTTGGACATGAACATCCACACTTTTAATTTTTAAAAATTATTTTTTGGATAAGCAAATTTGGGATCCACTTTGACAAATTTAAGAAGAATTCTAAATACTTTCTTTTATTTAACAATGAAATCATGTTTTTTCACATTTATTGGTGTTCTTATTTTGATGTGAGAGAGTAGTTTTTAATTGAGTTTTAGGATTCGAAGCAGGGATTCGATGATTTGATTGTTGTTTGAGATTCTATATTGTTAGGTTTTTCAGTTTACATATTGTTATCGCTAAAATTGACTTGATCATCTATGTATCAAAAATGTTCAGTGAAATGTTTGAATGATTGTGAATTTAACAATGCATTTCAAGCCAAGAAGAGTTGATGATAGAAAATTTTGTGCATTGAATGAACTTGTTGTTAATGCAAGTTTGACTAAGAGATTTGAAATGAGAGTTTAGTTTTCGAATACAGTGATTGATACCTCGAGGGAGGATTCATCTATTTTGTGTTCATATTCAAAAACAGTGTTTAATTGTAGAGTTTCTTATCTCGTTGATCTCAAAATTACTGTATGATCCAAAGATTTGTTTTATAAGTTTAATCGTTTATTTTGCTGACATTCCTATAAACAAGAAAAGATAATACAATCATGTACAGTTATGTACAATAAGTAGCAATATTTACATAAATAATTTTTTTTCTATAACAAATGGTTTTGAAAAAACAACAAATTTTACCTTTATTTTAATATTCTTTTTTCTTCTATTTTTCTTCTCTGAGTGCATCTCTCCCCAAGTGTTTCATAGTACGTATATTTTGGTCATGTTTTCACATTCCCTTGGTCTACAAATCCAATTATTTGTATCATCTTTTTTTTTTGTTCAAAATGATTTGTATCGTCTATACATCTACTCAGGGCCGGTCTTAGCAATATCGAGGCCTAAAGCATTTTTGTTACATGGTATTTTATATTATATGATACATACAACTAAAAAAATACAAAGAGTGCAGATTCAGAGATTCGAACCCACGACATTGAACTTGTTATCTAGTACATAACCATCTTAGCTGAGAAATTTTTTTGTTAACTAACGTAAATAGATCGTATAAATATGTGGCCGAAAGCACATGCTTTAGCTGCTTTAGGGGTGGGCCGGGCCTGCATCTACTAGGCTTACAAATCTGTGTTGATGATTTGTGATAACGAAACACAACAAAAAACATGTTTATTGATATTGTTGTTAGTAATTTATTTTATAATTGATATGTTTAGTTATATACTTATATTTCATCAATAAGTTTGAGTTACAAAGAACTTATTTTCACAACATAAAATAGGAACCTATTGTATACAAGCGACAAAAACATATCATATTATCTAGTAGCTTCAACTCTTTCAGGAACTTCATTTAACCGGAAAGAAAAGTGCATGCGTAGAGTTTTATGATTGTATAAATTTAAAATTAGATGATATGTTTCATACATCTATTATATTCTAGGAAACTCATCCATATAATACGTGTAATTTGAAGATTAATTATTCAAGAAAATAATTAAACTGAGACATAATATTTCCTCACAACACAGCAATGATAACATTACGACAATTTATATAACAAAAACGTCACAGCATGCAACAAATATATTTAGTTTCCATACTGTTACAACCAGTGACTAAAAAAGTGAATAAACCAATCGGTTTAAATTTTATGTTCATCTTTCTTAGCGTCGACTAAAATAGTGAACGTTGCGTATAAATTAAAGTGAATACGATGGATACACATAAAATGTTATTTAGTTAAAACTACGAGAAAGAGAAGATTTTGCTTTTACATATAAGGACACCATGTTTGTTCACGCTATCTACATGGTCTAGCTAGCTAGATATCTAAATTACCGTGTCATCTCTTTCTCTCTTTTTTTCCTCCTAAATTCCATTTATATACTAATATGAGACAATCATGCAGCAGGAGCATAATCGTAGCCACTGTCGTCGTCATCACCACCATTCTCACCATATGCCACTCGTGAACTATCCACTACATCTTCAACATACACTGAGGAAGCACGGTCCAAACTCTTGCTCAGTAAAGTCATCATTGCTTCTTTTTTTTGGGTTATGAAAATAGAGCGATATGAAAGCAATGAATAGGTCTAAAGAGAGAAAGCCAAAAGAAGTGTGATGAGCTTTAGATGTTGTTGTGAGTTTGGTGAATATAATAAGAGAGACTAATGAGGATTTTATAGGTGAAAGCTAAAGGTAGAATAAGTGGGGAACGCACTCTGTGGTCAGGACTGCCTTGTGGAGTATGCGAATTAATTCATGTTGCTGTGTGTTTGGCACAATAGATATTACATTTTTTTCTCACACGTAGGATTTTCTTATGCCACATCGGTAACACATGTAAAGCATTTTCCTTTTTCACTAATATTCTTTCCAAAGCACAACAAAATAATTATTAAAAAAAAAAACAAGATTTGTGGAGCTTTAGTATAAGATTCTATTAGCAACATTGGTTACTTCTAAATAATGAAATTCGGGGAAATGTAAATCAGAGGCCTATAGATAGGCTGGAAATGTATCTTGTGGTAATCTAAAAGGTTAATTACAATACATGATAGAGTAACAGATGGTACGAAAACATTTTTTCTATGGTTAATGAACGAAAACAAAATGCTAACTTAAGCAAATCGGAAACAAGATTATTTTAATTGCGTTTGTTGAGTGAATAAGAGATCGTCGCTGGGATCATTGGAGCATCATCAAAGGTATCTAAATTTGAATTTCTCAATCAAGAGTCTCCTATTTAAAAGAATCTGGATTAAGTTTCTTAACTATTTGAGTGACCCATTCATTAAAATATTATTATTATTTTTGAAAGATCCAAGTTAAGATATCATGGATAGGAAGTGCTGTTATAAATGCAAAACATTAAAAAGGTAACAAAAATGTGAACCCAATCTGTTATAAGTTCACCCTCAAGCTCAACCTCACTAAAGAGTGTTATGCGCTTGTGGTTGGCAAACATAACAGATAGATTTTTCACACGTAGGATTCCCTCACGACACATTTGACGAAATCATGATGTAGTCCAGTACTTGTGAAGCAGCATCGCATTCAATTTATAACGAAACGAAAGAAATCAAAAACTTTCATGTTTCTAGTACCCTCTTTAATTAGTATCTTTGACTGTTCCGACTCTTTATATTTTTTCTCATACAACTGCAGAGCATTCGTAAATATTTAGGGTTCAATAAACTTAAAAACTATATGATTGAAATAAATGTAACATATTCTATGAAACCAACCTACACAGTATGTATCACTTGCACTAAAGTACTAACAAATCATGAAAGAGAACTTATTAGCGCTGATTTTTGGTGGCCAATTGGCTATATATTACATCACACTTTTATTTTTTTTATGATTTGGCCATGAATTGAAAAGAAAAAAAAACGAGAAATATATGAAAATAATCCATGGCTATCATGGACTAGCAATGGATTTTCAATAAATATAGGCAAAAGATTAGCCACAAAGTAGCCACGAAATAGCAATATATGTTTTATTTTTCCTTTGGGGATAGCACTTTAAGAAGGTCCAGCATTTGGTTATGAGAATCGTAAAGTTTATTTTGGCACATTAAAAGATGTGTTTAGTGCAACAAGTATGAGCAATATATCACATTTGGTGCGACCTCCGATACACCAAATAATTTGCCTCCCAGAAATCAGAATATGCTTGTTAAGAAAATATCTGCTTAGTCATCCAAAAGGCCAAAATAAATTATCTAGGTTTATTGATTGAAGAATTGCAGTCTTTGTGGAGTAACAGTTCCGCTAAGACCATTCACATCTCTCACTCCTATCTACAAAGCACAGAGGACTTCGCGTGGAGGATGGGAGTTCGATTTTATCAGATCAAACATAATCAACACGTACGTAAAACTAGTTTGGGCTTGCCGCTATGGAGATATATATAATGAACTTGTTACATGTACGGCTACACTTTACTATACTTTCTGATTGTAAAAGGTTTCACATCTTATATGATATAAACCAGTTGGTTTAAAGTTTTGATTCGGAAAAAATGACGAACAATTTAATTTGCGCTGATGACGAAAGTGAATACTTAACCACAAAACACAGAATCTAGGAAAAGTACTGCTGATACAACAGAAAAATTTAGGAAACTATAAAAATATGTTATTTGGTATGAAAGTTACACTTACTTGGAAAATTAAGAGACAAAACAGTTAAGGAAACCACATGTCTGCTCACTTTGTAAGAAGACTCACAACACTATCTCGTACATTACACGGCCTAGCTAGATATCTAAATTACTTTGTCATGTCTCTCTCTATTTTTTCCTCCAAAATTACATTAATATACTAATAGAAGACAATCACGCAGCAGGAGCATAATCATAGCCACTGTCATCGTCATCACCACCATTCTCAACATACGCCGCTCGAGAACTATCCACCACATCTTCAAGACATACCGTGGAAGCATAGTCAAAGCTCTTGATGACCAAGTTTGCAACGGAAGACATCATTGTTTCTTTTTTTTTTGGTTTTGGGTATGAAGAGGATTTAGAGAGATAGACGGAGCTGCTACAAGAAGTGTGATGAGCTTTAAAATGTTATTGTGAGTTTGGTGAATATAATAAGAGAGACTCATGAGGCATTTATAGGTGAAAGTTAAAGGTATAGGCGTATAGCAAGTGGTGAACGCACTTTGTTGGTCAGGACTGCCTTTGTGACTTTGCGAATTGCTCTTGTTGATGTGTGTTTGGCACAATAAATATTACATTTTTTCTCACACGTAGGATTTTCTCATGACACATCTGACGTTAAGGCAACTCATCGGTCCATTTATATTCCTTTCTAGTAACACATGTAAAGCATTTTCCATTAATTTTTCACTAGCTAGTATTCTTCCTTAAGCACAACAAAATAAAAATAATACTAATAATAAGAAACAGAGCTTTAATAGAAAAATCTAGCTGCAACATTTGGTCACTTTTAACTGAACTTCGGAGCATTGAGTTTTAACTTCCGTTCGACTTAAAGACTATTATTAGTTACTATAAAGTGTCCGACCAGGAGAAAAACACATGTGCTTTTATTGTTTTGATCATTTTGGTTTATTTGGTGAATTAGCAACTTTTGGTTTTGTTTCATGAAAACATTAGAAATTATTTGTTTAGTTAGTTTTGTCGTAACAATTTTTTGTATATAATGAGTAGTTTATGTGTCTATTCAAATGTAATATATCCTACTATATTAATTGGGAAGTACAAATATGAAACTAACCTTAAAATGTGTAAAAAATTACATTCAATTGCCATTAAAAATACTTAATTAAGATTAATTAATTAATTAAAAAATGAAAATTGGGGGCACATAAAATAAAATAAATTGTAGAAAAGTAAAAAAAAATCTATTACAATCAAAACTAATTTGTACTTCAAAAAAAAAAATTAACAGCTAAGATTTTAAAAATCTAATCAAATAAAATCTATATAACTACAAATTTTATCAAAAAAGTTTTCCAGCAGGGGTTAAATTTTTTATCAAAAATCAAATATAATAAAATACATAACAGTTCTGTGGCTTAGTTTTTAAAAATCAATAAATAAAAAAATAAAAGATTTAGATATATTTAATGCTACCATTCTTATCTATATATATATTTAATATATATTTAATGTATCTTATCTATTTAAAAAGTTATATTTTTCTTTTAGCCACCATTCTTTAGAAAAATAAAACTAAGTTGAGATTTGAATATATTTAATGCTTGAAGCTGCTTATTACAGACAAGTAAGACACTGATTCATTGTTTTTTAAGAGGTTCTTCAGAACCTTCACTAGCTATATTTAGTTGCTCTTTTTTATTTATATCTTTTTACTTACTTCACAACTATAACATGGATTGCGTTTAATTGACAAAGGTTTAAACAATTTTATTCATTACATGCAAATGTTTTATTGACAGGTTTTCAATAAACATTTTTAAAATACAAAAATTTTAATATAAACAAACTGAATTTTTAATCACAAACCTTTATATATAACATAATAACAAAATAAATTATTAAAAAAATTCATAAAAACAAATTCAGCTTGCTGTTTTCCGCGGGTTAGTACCTAGTAATCATATATTTAAGAAACAAATAACCAGAAGCTTTGAAGGATCTCGAAAAACCAAAATACAAAACTTTGAATCTATATATACATTTTTGGAGACATTTAGCAAATAAATCTTGTAGTTGCAATATATTTACAAGCATGCCATTAACATTAATTATTAATTTGTTTTTATTTAATTAATTAATATTAAGTTTTGATTTTTGGAAACAAGATTTTCTATCCTAATAAAATTTCCAAAACAATCAGAACCACTCCCTTTAAGATTAAGTATTAAGTTTATTATTAATTTAATTAATATTAAGTTTCCAATTTTACAAAACAATATTTTCTCCATACAGACATTTCCTAAACAATCGGCCTAATTAATAAACGACAATGTTTTTGAAACCGGGCTGGAAGGTGAATCGGAAGTCTTTCGGGTTGCTGGGTCAATTAATCGGACCGGTTGAACCACGGGTCAATTAGTTTATTGGTTTGTTTATATTTTATGAATATAACATCTAATTTTCTATAAATATATGAAGAAAACATACATAGTTAAGTATTAGCGATCGGTATAACATTCCTACTTTTAGTACACGTAAGAATTCTATACTATTAACAAAATACTTTCTAATTTCTATACTAACTCATATATCTATATTTGTAAGGTTGTACATTCTTAAAAAAAATACAAATTAAACATTAGATATATACAGTTAATCTATAAACAAATTTTTTTTTTTTTAAAATAGCCTTGCGGTGTACCGCAGGTGAATATCTAGTATCTTCTATTATAATAAAGTGAAAAGTAAATGTTTTTTCATTTAGAAAGAGTCCAAAAAAAAAAAATCCTCACTCGCACCAAACACCAAGGGTGATCCAAACACCAAACACCAAACTTCACAACACAACAACGTCCACAGTTGAGGTAGAGTGTCCACAAGCATTGGAGTGATCAGGTGGTGTACAACCCGATATCCGATTGGACCCAAGGGTCGTTTCGGTGGGCCGATCTGAGGAGTATATTAGTTGATAACCATAAAACAGCATTCCGAGACCATTTAATATATGTTTGAAGCAAACAAAATGAAACAAACGTTATAAATCAGAATCCAAATTTGCTGATAAAAGGTTGCAAACAACACCAATGAACGTATGTCGAGCAGATAAACTTTCAATTCCAAAAAGAGAAATCGTGTAAAAAAAATAGCACAACAGGAACCGCATATGCAAGACACCACAAAGTGTCGCGCCTCTGGACATGAAACATCAATAAAAATCAATAAAACATATACAATATGATGAGAGATATAATAAACATTAAAGATGGAACATACAAGTGAAAGTGATTTGTCGCTGCAGTAGAACATATAAACAACCAAGTAGATAACTTTGATTCCTAAACCAACGCCATTACTAGTGGTGACGAGAATACCATCTTTGTAGATAAGAGGAAGAGCATACAAAACCCACAAACTATATTTCATCGCCAACCCCACATGAGGACGAAATATAGTTTGTGGTATATGCTTTCATTAGGAAATATATTATATGTTGAAATTAAAAGTTGGTAGAAACATATTTTTGTAACAATGTGAAAAAAAAAAAAATCAGCAAAATATACATAATATAAGATAAAAATAAAATGAAGTAGATTAAAAACTATTTAATTTTAAATTAGTGAGAAAGACATGTGTCACAAATATAGAGCGTCAAGTGTCGCACTGGCAGGTAAAGTTAGAAAAAACCTTATTATATGTTAAAACTAAAAGTTGGTAGAAACATATTTTTGTAACAATGTGAAAAAAAAAACATTCAAGCAAACTATACACAATATAAGATAAAAATAAAGTGAAGTATATTAAAAAAATATAATTTTAAATTAGTGAGAAAGACATGTGTCACAAATATAGAGCGCCAAGTGTCGCACTGGCAGGTAAAGTTAGAAAAAAATTTATTATATGTAAAAACTAAAAGTTGGTAGAAACATATTTTTGTAACAATGTGAAAAAAAACTTTTAAGCAAGCTATACATAAGATAAAAATAAAATGAAGTAGATTAAAAATATTTAATTTTAAATTAGTGAGAAAGACATGTGTCACAAATATAAAGCGTCAAGTGTCGCACTGCCAGGTAAAGTTAGAAAAAACCTTATTATATGTTAAAACTAAAAGTTGGTAGAAACATATTTTTGTAACAATGTGAAAAAAAAACTTTTAAGTAGACTATACAAAATATAAGATAAAAATAAAATAAAATCGATTAAAAATAATTAATTTTAAATTAGTGAAAAAGACATGTGTCACAAATATAGAGCGTGAAGTGTTGCACTAGCAAAAAAAGTTAGAAAAAACCTTCTCTATCTTATATAAGATTTTTGGAGCCAACCAAAACAGTTTTATTTGTAATACAGGTTTATTTGCTACTTAGCCATATGGGCTGGATCACGAGACAATATGGTTTGTTTTCCTAGATATGAGTGGGATCACAAAGAACACTCTCAAGAGTTCCGCTTTTGATGCTTATGTTGAACAAGGTTAAGGAGCAGTCAGGTATCTTTCTTGACTCTTTTACCGGGGGATCTAAAACCAAAACAACTCATCAAGAAAAGTTTCAAATATTAGAATATAATTTGTATCTCCGTTTTTGTCCAGAAGGAATGATAATGTAAACTCGATCTACTTTCTGAGTCTGATTTTAATGAAAGAAAGATTCAATTGACCTCAATTGTGAAAGTATGTATATAGCGAAATATTAACCTTGTGAGATTGGCATAGGATCAATCTATTATAGGGAATATAACCGGATAGTGAATTGAGTTCAATGACGTGAGGATATGAAGACTCGGACCTAGAAACTGAGTTTAGTGAATAAAGTTTGTGGTGGCCAAATTAATAAGTTACTAGATTAAGACCTGTGGTAGAGGTTGAAATTCATTTTATTTATATTGTAATTTTTTTTATAAAATATAATTTATGTGATTGTTTTTAAAAAACTTTTTTGGATAAAATATTATGCAATAAAATCATATGCTAAATATGATGACTTGAAAAATACATTTATTTTGTGAATTTGGTTTTTAAAAAGCGAGTTATTATATTATGAGTAATTTAATATATTGTTATACTTTTTGTTTTAATATACTTGGTTTTTTAAATTCTTTCATATTATAGTGACATATTATTGACATTGCTATAACAAACCAATTTAGAGTGTTTATAGTTTCTAACTTTAATATCAAGTTTCAATATTTTAAAAATATTTCAAAATAAATTATTTAAAGTTTCTTATATTATATAAAATTATAAAATTCAACAAAAAAGTATGAAATTGATTTTCAATATTCAAATTTTGACTCGTTACTCATTAAACATTTTAATTCAATAGATATTATTTTTAAGAATAATATTAATAAAAATTGAATATTTTGTAGATTGAATCATTCATATTTGTTTTAAAAAATTCAACTTATGGTATATCTGAAAATAAAAGTATTTTTAATTATAATAAATAATATGATAATTTATTATTTTCACAAAATAGACTCATATATAAAAATGAGAGGTGAAGTATAATAATAATTAACAAATTAATATGTTAAGTTAGATATCAAAGAATTTTATTTGATGAATAATTTAATAAAGGAAATTAATATGGTAAGTTAGATGATATCAAATGATTTCTTTAGAATATTTTCTTTAATATTTTTGGAAACAATAAATCCAGACTATACAAATAATGGAAAACTTAATCTATAACTAATTTGTAACCAACTTATTAAAATTATATAGTCTACAAAAGAATATTGTGTACTTCTGTTTTATTATATAGGGGATGGGGAGTTTATAAATAAGCAATTTGGAGATGGTTGTTTAAAAAATTAGTGATATAAATTATCTTCTTATGTGAAGTGAAGTGACCTTAGTGCAATGACAGGAGGTAAGTCCATTTATAGAAGGCACCATCTGTAACATCCGCGAACCAAAATTCCGATTTAGGGGATTGCATCGGTCGATGCATATAGTGCATCGGTCTATGCAGGTTCAGTTTTCTGCGGACGAGTTAAGTTAAACACTGCGTTTTGGGTTAGGGAAAACCCTTAAGTCGTGTTTTTGTCTCATTCGACGAGTTCAGCCGTTTTGGGAGAAAAACCAGAGAGAAAAGAGGTCTTATCAGTTCTTAAGCGTTTTTGGGAGATTCTTGGAAGTTTGTGGCGATTTCCTGTGAGATCTGAGGCTTAGATCGTGGTAGGAACTTCCTAGGAGCGTTTTCTTCCTGTGTGAAACACCCGCGAACCGAAATCCCGGTTTGGGGATTGCATCGGTCGATGCATCGGTTGATGCAGGTGCATCGGTCGATGCAGGTTCAGTTTTCTGCATTTTGACTTAAGTGAAACACTGCGTTTTGGGCAAAGGGAAGAGGAAAACCCTTAAGTCGATTCTTTTGTCTCATTAGTCGACTTTGGCCGTTTTTGAGAGAAACAAAGGAGAGAAAGAGTGTTCTTGGTGTTCTTGGTGATTGCTATGGGTTTGTGGCGTTTCCTGGTGAGATATGAGGCTTAGAACGTTGTAGGAGCTTGCTAGGAGTGTTCTATTGCTTGTTTGAGGTTCAGATTCTTCTGTGGCAAAGGTAAGTGCATGACCATGGCTTATCTAAGCTACAGCTTCTCTGATCTGCTTGTTTATGTGTTGTTAGGTTTGTTAGATGGTTATTTGGGACGTTAGGAAGCTTTCTTGTGGCTTGGGATCGAGTTTTGTGGTTGCAGGAACAAAGATCCGGCGAGAAGCTTCGGGGAAACATGATGCTCGGCATGTTGCATCGGTCGATGCACTTGGTGCGCCGGTGGATGCAAGTGCGAGGACGGCGCGTAAAACCTTAGGGTTTTCGTGTGATGTCGAGCATGTGTCGGTCGATGCAGTGCGAGTGTCGGTCGATGCATGTGTAACTTGCATCGGTCGATGCATCCCTTGTGTCGGTCGATGCATCCCCATGTGGTGTCGGTCGATGCATGTTGGTGTCGGTCGATGCAGAGTCCTGGTTTGTTATTTGTTGTTTGTTGATTGTTGGTTGATGGTTAGAGATGTCTTTATTGCTTGTGTGTATAGCCCAGTAGATGAGAGGATTGCCTTACTGAGTGTTTATTAAATACTCATGCATTGCAATTTGTGTTTGTGGTGCAGGTAAAGGCAAAGTGTGATCGTGGAATCAAGGCAATGAAGAGGAGGATGTTCTAGGGACTCGATTGGTTGTTGTCTGGCATTGCTAGGTTGCTAGAGTTCGGTCATTAGAAACATTGCTAGGTTGCCGGTTTTATGTTTCCTGATGTTTGGTATTTGGATATTGTTTATGATATAATATTGGTTTACTATTGGTTATTTACTGGAGATTGGTATTGGTTATTTCCGCTGTTGATTGTGATTGTGGTTAGGTGGCTAGTGGATATGGGACCACTAGTTGTAGTTTATTTATTTATTATTTATTTTAAAAAAAAAAAAAACGGGTCGTGTCATTTCAGTTTGGTATCAGAGCCCTTACGGTTCTAGGTTTGGGTTCACTAGGTTTCTGTTGTGATGTTTGGGATCGCATGTCTTGATTGATTATGTGAGTTAGTCAATTGTGTGTGGCATGGAGTCCTAGAACATCCTCTTCGAGCCTACAGTGTGATTCCACGGTGAGTATATGTTTTTGTGTTATGTATAATTGCGTGCTTAGCCTTCTATTCATGGTAGTGCAGATGGTTAGAGAGGATGCTGTTGCTGGTTGTGGTCGTGGTCGTGGACGCGGACGTGGTCGTGGACATGGACGTGGTCGTGGTAGGGGCAGAGTCCCAGTGGTTAGTGAGACCGAGGACCAGAGTGTGACAGCTGAGGGTGTTGGCGAGTCGCAGGGTATCCAGGAGGATTCCATGAGTGTGGATGGAGGAGGCGGTGTTGATGCTCCAGTGGTCGGTGATGCTAGGGTCCCGGGTGTGGGAGTCCCAGCGGGTGGAGTCCCTGGTGCTGACTTTACGGCTTTGCTAGCACAGTTGTTGGAGTGGTTGCCAGCAGTGGTACCGGCTCAGGCTCAGGTTATGCCACCAGTGGTGGCGGAGGAGCGGCAGCCAGTGGCTGCGGATGGAGGAGCATATGGACGTTATTTGTCCATGCTCAAGGAGATGAAGGGTCTCTTGACTGCGCAGTTTTCGGGTGGTACAGATCCTACTGTTGTAGATGCGTGGAGGACGAGTGTGGAACGTAACTTCCATTCTCTGAGATGTCCTGAGGAGTTTTGGGTGGACATAGGGGTCCACCATTTGATTGGTGATGCTGAGTTGTGGTGGAGATCAGTGGCTGCTAGGAGAGTGCAGCGGGATATGACTTGGGTTGACTTCGTGGGGGAGTTCAACCGCAAATACTTTCCGAGAGAGGCATTGGACCGGTTGGAGGTGCAGTTCCTTCAGTTGTCTAAGGGGACGCGGTCAGTGCGGGAGCTGGACTTGGAGTTCAGTCGACTTCTATGTTATGGGGGTCGGGCTATAGAGTCTGAGGAGGCCCAGATCAGGAGGTTTTTGAGGGCCCTACGTGATGATTTGAGGGTTCACTGTAGAGGACGGAGTTATGCTACGCGTGCAGAGCTGGTTGAGACTGCAGCAGGGATTGAGGAGGATATCCGGGCACAGTCAGTGGCGGTTAGTCCAGCAGTTCAGCCTAGTAGGGCTCAGCAGCAGGGTGGTTCTAGCATGGGCGGTAAGCCTGCGCAGGGAACCAAGAGAAGGTGGGAGGCTATGCAGACGTTGAGTGGTGTGAGTTGCTTCAGGTGTGGAAGCAAGGATCACAAGATTGCCAGCTGTCCCAAAAGGAGTGCTCCGACGACAACGGCTCGTGTATGCTATCATTGCAGGGAGCCAGGGCATATCAGGTCCTTGTGTCCCAAGTTGCAGCCGGTGGCAGTGGCAGCGTTGCAGCAAGTGCAGCCTGGAGGGCAGCAGGTGGCACGGATTGAGCAGGTGCCACAGGTTTACATGACTGCAGAGACTGGTGGACCCAGTGCCGGGGTGATCACAGGTATAATTTCTAGTACTTAAACTTTGTGAATTTCAGTAGGTTCAGATTTTATGTTTTTTCCCGTGATAAAGTGTTAGGTTCTCAACACATGAGGTTTGTGTAGGGACCTTGTTGGTGGGCGGGTTTAAGTCCCATGTTATGTTTGATTCTGGAGCTTCTCATAGCTTCATTACTCCGGAGTGTGCAGAGAGCGCGGGAATCAGAGGGGATCGCGGGGAGCGTACAGAAGTTGTCAGAGTTGCGGGAGGCAAGTTCCTGAGGACTATTGGACGGGCCAGAGGAATTGATATGCAGATCGCAGGGGAGTCGTGGCTAACGGATTTGCTTATCAGTCCAGTGGAGTTGTATGATGTGATTCTCGGGATGGATGGGTTGCATCGGCATATGGTGCATTTGGATTGCTATCGGGGTAGAGTGGAGTTTGAGCGTCCAGGAGGAAAGTTGATTTTTTAGGGTATTAGACCGACTTCGGGGAGTCTCGTGATCTCGGCCATTCAGGCTGGGAAGATGATCGAGAAGGGTCGTACGGCTTATTTGGTTACCATATCTATGCCAGAGTCAGTGGGGAAGTCTACGGTTAGCGGTATTCCGGTTATAGAGGAGTTTGAGGATGTGTTCCAGTCGTTGCAGGGGTTACCACCATCTCGGTCTGATCCTTTTACGATTGAGCTGGAACCAGGGACGATGTCGTTATCCAAGGCTCCTTACAGAATGGCTCCAGCAGAGATGGCAGAGCTGAAGAAGCAGCTAGAGGATTTGTTGAGTAAGGGATTCATCCGTCCTAGTGTATCACCGTGGGGAGCACCAGTGTTGTTTGTCAAGAAGAAAGATGGGAGTTTCCGGTTGTGCATTGATTACAGGGGTTTGAACCGGGTCACTGTGAAGAACAAGTACCCTCTTCCAAGGATCGATGAGTTGTTGGATTAGTTGAGGGGTGCTATTTGGTTTTCCAAGGTGGATCTAGCGTCGGGTTATCATCAAATACCGATAGATGAGGCAGATGTGAGGAAGACTGCATTCAGGACGAGGTATGGGCATTATGAGTTTGTGGTGATGCCTTTAGGGTTGACTAGCGCACCAGCAGCGTTTATGAGATTGATGAACAGTGTGTTTCAGGAGTTTCTGGATGTATCTATCATCATTTTCATCGACGATATCCTGGTTTATTCTAAGAGTCCTGAGGAGCATGCAGTGCATTTGAGGGCAGTTTTGGAGAAGCTGCGGGAGCAGAAGTTGTTTGCTAAGTTGAGCAAGTGCAGTTTTTGGCAGCGTAAGATGGGTTTTTTGGGTCATATTGTGTCTGCAGATGGAGTTTCTATAGATCCGGAGAAGATTCATGCTATCAAAGATTGGCCTAGACCGCAGAATGCCACAGAGATCAGGAGTTTTCTGGGATTGGCAGGTTACTACAGGAAATATGTGCAGGGGTTTGCGAGCAGAGCACGTCCTATGAATAAGTTGATCGGGAAGGATGTTCCTTTTGTTTGGTCACAGGAGTGTGAAGAGGGTTTTGCAAGCCTGAAGGAGATGTTGACTACTGCAACAGGATGTGGTACAGGATCTGGTTCAACGGTTTGGTTTGTAGGATCGATGTCCGCATCAAAGCTGAACATGAAGGAGGCTCAGGATCGGCAGCGGAGTTATGCCGATAGGAGGAGGAGAGATCTTGAGTTTCAGGTAGGAGACAGAGTGTACCTCAAGATGGCCATGTTGCAGGGTCCGAAAAGGTCATTGAGTGAGACTAAGTTGAGTCCGAGGTATATGGGTCCGTTCAGAGTGATTGAGCGTGTTGGACCAGTGGCTTATAGACTGGAGTTACCTGAGGTTATGCATGCATTTCATAAGGTTTTCCATGTTTCTATGTTGAGGAAGTATCTCCTTGAGGATGATCAGTTGTTAGCTAAGATTCCTGAGGATATTCAGCCTAACATGACTTTGGAGGCGAGACCAGTGAGGGTTCTCGAGAGGAGGATCAAGGAACTTCGGATGAAGAAGATTCCTTTGATGAGAGTCCTTTGGGACTGTGATGGTGTTGAGCAGTAGACTTGGGAGCCTGAGGCGAGGATGAAGGCAAGGTTTAAGAAGTGGTATGAGAAGCAAGCCGCGACTTGAGCTTGTCTAGCCTAGTCCCATCTGTAATCCGTGGCTGGAGCGGGAATGGAGTATTCCAGCCCATCTCTCTTGTTTACTTGGTCGCTTGGGGTGGTTGGTTGTGCGACTAAGTAACAAGATGAGGTGGTGCTCGGGGTACAAAGTTTCCGTGAGGCGGGGTTTTTGGAGGAAAGTTTCCTGAATTAGGAGTTTCCAAAAGTGGAAAGTGTTAAAAATGGAAAGTTTTATGTGAGTTAAAATTTGTCCATTTTAGTGGAGAGAGCCTTGGAGGGGCTTGTGAGGCCTTAGTGGCGGACTTTTTAGTCATTGTGTGGGCTTAGTGGCGGTCTTTTGAGACATTGTGTGGCCTTTGTGGCGGGTTGTTTAGCCAGATGTGTGGCCTTTGTGGCGGCTGTTTAGCCAGATGTGTGGCCTTTGTGGCGGGCTGTTTAGTCAGAGTGCCTGTTTAGGCGGTCCTTTGGGACAGATGGTCCTTGTGACGGTCCTTCGGGACAGATGGTCTTTGTGACGGTCATGTTTAGGATATTTGTTTGGTCTTGGTGGCAGTCCTATTTAGGAAATTTGTTTGGCCTTGGTGGCTGTCCTGTTTAGGACACTTGTTTGGCCTTGGTGGCGGTCCTGTTTAGGACATTTGTTTGGCCTTTGTGGCGGCCCTTATGGCAGTGAGATGATCCATGTGTGGTCATGAGGTATCCCAGTGAGGGGATATGTAGTTGGTAGGACATTGAGATGCCTTACGCGAGCCACGGGAAGGAAATCTGGATAGGGATAGGACTCAGACGTGTTTAGAATTGTTGCTCGCGACTCTTGGGGAACTTAGGTTCTCCTAGTACTGCCGTATTATGAGACTTTGTGGCTTGGGAGTATGGTTGGTATATCGAATTCGGATGACGATCCGGGGGCGCGATGTAGGGTGGCAACCCGAGAGACGAGTATTGGATTTTTCCTTATATATTATGGTATGCGGGCTTAGGCCCGATGAGGAGCCAACATTATGGCATGCAGACTTAGGTCTGATGAAGAGCCAATAAAAACTCAAGGTCTAGGCCTCTGAGTAAAGGAAAGTCCAAAAGTCGAGAGCAAATAATGTCTGGAGCGTGAGTCTATCGCCTAGAGGTGACCTTTTGTAGATCGGTCGGAGGAGTGCGGGCGGTGGAGACGGTTGTACGGGAATCTTTGGCTGATGGTTGTTCGAGATTCGAGGATGAATCTAGTTTGGTGGGGGAGAATTGTAACACATGCGAAAAAAAATCCCAGTTTGGGGATTGCATCGGTCGATGCAGAAGGTGCATCGGTCGATGCAGGTTCAGTTTTCTGTGTTTTGACTTAAGTGAAACGCTGCGTTTTGGGCAAAGGGAAGAGGAAAACCCTTAAGTCGATTCTTTTGTCTCATTAGTCGACTTTGGCCGTTTTTGAGAGAAACAAAGGATAGATAGAGTGTTCTTGGTGTTCTTGGTGATTGCTGTGGGTTTGTGGCATTTCCTGGTGAGATCTGAGGCTTAGAACGTTGTAGGAGCTTGCTAGGAGTGTTTTATTGCTTGTTTAGAGTTCAGATTCTTCTGTGGCAAAGGTAAGTGCAGGACCATGGCTTATCTAAGCTAGAGCTTCTCTGATCTACTTGTTTATGTGTTGTTAGGCTTGTTAGATGGTTATTTGGGACGTTGGGAAGCTTTCTTGTGGCTTGGGATCGAGTTTTGTGGTTGCAGGAACAAAGATCCGGCGAGAAGCTTCGGGGAAACACGATGCTCGACATGTTGCATCGGTCGATGCACTTGGTGCGTCGGTCGATGCAAGTGCGAGGACGACGCGTAAAACCTTAGAGTTTTCGTGTGATGTCGAGCATGCGTCGGTCGATGCAGTGCGAGTGTCGGTCGATGCATATGTAACTTGCATCGGTCGATGCATCCCTTGTGTTGGTCGATGCATCCCCATGTGGTGTCAGTCGATGCATGTTGGTGTCGGTCGATGCAGAGTCCTGGTTTGTTATTTGTTGTTTGTTGATTGTTGGTTGATGGTTAGAGATGTCTCTATTGCTTGTGTGTATAGCCCAGTAGATGGGAGTAAATACTCATGCATTGCAATTTGTGTTTGTGGTGCAGGTAAAGACAAAGTGTGATCGTGGAATCAAGGCAATGAAGAGGATGATGTTCTAGGGACTCGATTGGTTGTTGTCTGGCATTGCTAGGTTGCTAGAGTTGGGTCATTAGAAACATTGCTAGGTTGTCGGTTTTATGTTTCCTGATGTTTGGTATTTGGATATTGTTTATGATATAATATTGGTTTACTATTGGTTATTTACTGGAGATTGGTATTGGTTATTTCCGCTGTTGATTGTTATTGTGGTTAGGTGGCTAGTGGATATGGGACCACTAGTTGTAGTTTATTTATTATTATTTATTATTTATTTAAAAAAAAAAAAAACGGGTCGGGTCGTTTCACTGTGTTTGGGTCGGATTTCTTCTGTGGCAAAGGTAAGTGCATGACCATGGCTTTTCTAAGCTGGAGATATCTCTGATTTGCTTGTTATGTGTGGTTAGGCTTGTTAGTTTGTTATTTGGGACGTTGGGAAGCTTTCTTGTGGCTGGAGATCGAGTTTTGTGGCTATAGGAACGAAGATTCGGCGAGAAGCTTCGGGGGAAAACGATGCTCGACATTGCATCGGTCGATGCAAATGCGAGGACGGTGCGTAAAATCTAGGGTTTTTGTGCTATGCCGAGCATGCGTCGGTCGATGCAAGTTAGCCTTGCATCGGTCGATGCAGATCTTGCGTCGGTCGATGCAACCTCTAACTGGTGTCGATCGATGCATGTTGGTGTCAGTCGATGCTGAGTCCTGGTTTGTTATTGTTGATTGTTGATTGTTTATTGATGGTTAGAGATGTCTCTATTGCTTGTGTGTATAGCCCAGTAGATGGGTGGATTGCCTTACTGAGTGTTTATAAAATACTCATGCATTGCAATTTGTGTTTGTGGTGCAGGTAAAGGCAAAGTGTGATCGTGGAATCAGGGCGATGAGGAGGAGGATGTTCTAGAGACTTGATTGATTGTGGTCTAGCTATTGTTAGGTTGCTAGTGTTGAGTTGATAGAACATTGTAGGATGTTGGAACTTGGTTATTGCATTGTTGGTTATTGGATTGTTATTGTTGAAATTCTTATTGGTTTAATGGAATTTTTTTTTTTATCCGCTGTTGTTGATTGTTGCTAGGTTGTTAGTGGGTATGGGACCACTAGTGAATTAATATTATTAAAAAAAAAAAAAAACGGGAAGGGTTGTTTCATTTTGGTATCAGAGCCCTTACGGTTCTAGGTCTAGGGTTCACTGTGTTTTTGCTGTTGATGTTTAGGATTTCATGCTAGAGTTGATTATGTGAGTTAGTCAATTGTGTGTGGCATGAGGTCCTAGAACATCCTCTTCGAGCCTGCTTTGTGATTCCACGGTGAGTTGTGTTCTTGTGCTACTAGAATTATTTGTTGCTTAGCCTTCTGTTCTTGGTGATACAGATGGTTAGAGGTGGGGATGCTGTTAATCGTGGGTGTGGTCGTGGTCGTCGTCGTGGTCGTGGACGTGGTCGTGGTCATGGTCGGGGACGAGGTCAGGTTCCCGAGGCCAGTGAGAGTGTGACCCAGAGCATAGCCAGTGAGGAGGTAGCGGAGTCACATGTTCATCCTAGTGTGTCTGGAGACCAGGCTGGTTTGGGTGACGGCAAGGCGGATGGGCTCGGTGTCGATCACGGTGTTGCCCCAGGTGTGAGGGTTGCAGCGGAGGGTGCTCCAGGCAGGGAGGATGTCTTGATGGGCTTGCTAGCTCAAGTTTTGGTGCGGCTTCCAGCAGCAGTGCCGCCAGAGGTTGGTGGGCAAGTTCCAGTAGTGCCGCCAGTGGTTGGTGGGCAGGATCCAGTGGTGCCGCCTGTGGTTGGTGGGCAGGTCCCAGCGGTGCAGCCTGTGGCGGGTTTGCAGGCAGGTGTGCAGCCCGGGGCCGAGGTAGTGGATGCTCAATATTTGCAGATGATGGTGCAGCTGCAGCGAGTGGGAGCGGGGTCTTTCTAAGGAGGTACGGATTCGAGTGTAGCGGATGAATGGAGAGAGCGGATGGAGGATCTTTTCCGGTCGCTTCGGTGTCCCGACCAGTTTAGGGTGTATTTGGCAGTGAATTACTTGTCAGGTGATGCATGTGTGTGGTGGAGGTCGGTGACAGCTCGGAGAGTGCAGCGGGATATGGTGGATTTTGTGAGGGAGTTTAACTCCAAGTATTTCTCATAGGAGGCTCTTGATCGCATGGAGGCACGGTTCTTGGGGTTGACTCAGGGGGACCGTACAGTGCGGGAGCTGGATGCAGAGTTCAGTCGGCTTGTAGGGTATGCAAGCTGGGCTTTGGAGCAAGAGTCGGCTCAGGTGCGGAGGTTCTTGTTGGCTCTGCGGGATGATCTGAGGACTCGGTGTAGAATGAGGAGCTATGCTACGAGAGCGGAGCTGGTTGAGGTTGCTGCTGGGATAGAGGACGACTTGAGGTCACAGGTGGTTGTGGTCAGTCCTTCGGTGCAGCCACAGCGGTCCCAGCCGCATTCTGTTCCTAGCAAGGGCGGCAAGCCTGCGCAGGGCCAGAAGCGGAAGTTTGATGATATGCAGAGATCGAGGTAAGGGGGTGCGAGATGCTTTGGGTGTGGTAGCAAGGACCACAAGGTGACCAACTGTCCGAAGAGAGGTGAGCAGCGGGCAGTGACGGAGCAGCGGGCGGTGACAGAGCCGCGGACAGATACCCGAGTGTGTTACTACTGTAGGGAGACGGGGCATATCAACCCTCGTTGTCCCAAGTTGCAGCAGATGGCAGTAGCAGCGGCGCAGGCTGGAGGTCAGCCAGGAGTGCAGCAGGGTGTGCAGTCGGTGGGTTGGATCGAGCCGACGTCGCGGGTGTACTCGACTGTGGAGACCGGTGGTACCAGTGCAGGAGCGATCACAGGTATAACTTCTGAGATTCGAACTTGGTCAATTCAATAGTTCAGATTATGTTTGTTTTTGCTTGTGATTGAATGTTAGGTTCTCAACACACGAGGTTTGTGTAGGGACCTTGTCGGTGGGCGGGTTTATGTCCCACGTTATGTTTGACTCTAGAGCAACTCATTGCTTCATTACTCCGGAGTGCGGGGAGAGCGCTAGTATCAGCGGAGATTCCGGGGAGAGCGCTAGTATCAGCGGAGATTCCGGTGAGAGCACGGGTGTTGTTAGGGTTGCAGGAGGGAAGTTCCTGAGAGTCTTCGGTCGAGTGAGGGATGTGGAGATTCAGATTGCGGGGGAGTCGAGGCAGACATATTTGATTATCAGTCCAGTGGAGTTGTATGATGTGATTCTGGGTATGGATTGGTTGCATCGTCATAGGGTGCATTTGGACTGTTACAGGGGCAGAGTTGTCTTTGAGCGTCCAGAAGGGAAATTGGTTTTCGAGGGAGTGAGACCGACTTCGGGGAGTCTCGTGATCTCGGCTGTGCAGGCTGGGAAGATGATCGAGAAGAGACGTGAGGCCTATTTGGTTACAATTTCGATGTCGGAGTTAGTGGGGCAGTCTTCTGTTGGAGGTATTCCGGTTGTAGAGGAGTTTGAGGATGTGTTCCAGTCGTTGCAGGGGTTACTACCATCTCGGTCTGATCCTTTTACGATTGAACTGGAACCATGGATGATGCTGTTATCCAAGGCTCCTTACAGAATGGCTCCAGCAGAGATGGCAGAGCTGAAGAAGCAGCTGGAGGATTTGTTGAGTAAGGGTTTTATCCGTCCTAGTTGTTCACCGTGGGGAGCACCGGTGCTGTTTGTTAAGAAAAAGGACAGGAGTTTCCGGTTGTGTATCGACTATCGGAGTTTGAACCAGATCACTGTGAAGAACAAGTACCCTCTCCCGAGAATTGATGAGTTGTTGGATCAGTTGAGGGGTGCTACTTGGTTCTCCAAGATTGACTTAGCATTGGGTTATCATCAGATTCCAATACATGAGGCAGATGTGAGGAAGACTGCCTTCAGGACACGGGCATTATGAGTTTATGGTGATGACGTTCGGTTTGACAAACGCGCCAGCTGCGTTTATGAGATTGATGAACAGCGTGTTTCAGGAGTTTCTGGACGTGTCAGTCATCATTATCATCGACGACATCCTGGTATATTCTAAGAGTCCTGAATAATGATGATAATGATGACTGTTACAGGGGCAGTTCTGGAGAAGCTGCGGGATCAGAAGTTGTTTGCTAAGCTGAGTAAGTGCAGTTTCTGGCAGCGTGAGATGGGATTCTTATGCCACATTGTTTCTGCAGAGGGAGTTTCAGTGGATCCTGAGAAGATTCAGGCCATCAGGGAGTGGCCGAGGCCGCAGTGTGCCACTAAGATCCGGAGTTTTCTGGGGTTAGCGGGTTACTACAGGAGGTTTGTTTGGGGTTTTGCGAGTATGGCACAGCCGATGACTAAGCTTACAGGAAAGGAGGTCCCATTTGTGTGATCACCGGAATGTGAGGCGAGTTTTGCAAGCCTCAAGCAGATGTTGACTACCACGCCGGTGTTAGCACTGCCTGAGCAGAACGAGCCCTACGTTGTGTATACAGATGCTTCTGGAGTGGGGTTGGGTTGTGTGCTTATGCAGCAGGGGAAGGTTATAGCCTACGCTTCGCGGCAGTTGCGGAAGCACGAGGCTAATTATCCTACTCATGATTTGGAGATGGGAGCAGTGATTTTTGCTCTAAAGATTTGGAGGTCTTATCTGTATGGCGGGAAGGTACAGGTATTTACAGATCACAAGAGTTTGAAGTACATTTTTACTCAGCTAGAGCTGAATTTGAGGTAGAGGCGTTGGATGGATTTAGTAGCGGATTATGATCTGGACATAGCTTACCATCCCGGTAAGGCTAACCTGGTTGCAGATGCCTTGAGTCGGAAGCGGGCGGCTTCGGCTCAGGAGCAGGATATGGAGGCGTTGGTGGGTGAGATTAGTGCATTGAGGTTGTGTGCTATCTCACAGGAACCTTTGGGTTTGGAGGCAGCTGATCGAGCGGACTTGTTGGGCAGAGTGCGGTTAGCTCAAGAGAGTGATGAGGGGCTGGTGAATGCCTCTAAGGCTGCGGGTTCGGAATATCAGGTCTTTGGTAATGGTACTATTCTTGTGCATGGTCGGGTCTGTGTGCCTAAGGGTGAGGATTTAAGGCAGGAGATATTGAGAGAGACTCATTTGAGCAAATTCTCTATTCATCCAGGAGCGACCAAGATGTACTGTGACCTCAAGCGGTACTATCAATGGGTCGGGATGAAGAAGGACGTAGCCGATTGGGTGGCGAAGTGTGACACTTGCCAGCTAGTGAAGGCAGAGTATCATGTTCCTGGTGGATTATTGTAGAGTTTGCCCATTCTAGAGTGGAAGTGGGATATGATCACGATGGACTTCGTGGTGGGATTGCCTGTGTCGAGGACGTTTGATGCAATTTGGGTCATTGTGGACCGTTTGACTAAGTCTGCGTGTAACACCCGTACCGTCGCAAAAGACGGAACAACATGTAATCCATCCGGTCTGGCCAAAAAAACGTTTCTTTCTTTAAAATTCACCAACGAACAAACTTCAAACTGCAACTCTTGAAACTTATTAACCTGGGAAAAAGGGAAAGAAGGAGGTGAGGAGATCAAACTCTGCCCACTAGACAAACAGTAATCACGTTCCAAATATAATCAACAACCATTATTTAGCATAGATTCAGAATGTCTATCATTCAAACAAACATTTATTTTTCATCAATAACTTCGATCTTATTTTATGCACTTTCGTGGCAACTACCATATTAAAACATTTCTTTTTTCTTTATATTATTTGAGAAGTTTTACTTTTCTTATAGGTTTGGCCATTAACACTTTTTCTGGCTCCCAAACCCCATTCTTAGAAGACCACGGCCAATAGCTCGATTCTTCCCATACTGCTCGTCAGCGGTTTATGACCTGCAATGAACCCGTCGGTCCATTATAGTCCAACATCCTCAAGTATCTTTTCCTTTCTTATTCTCTTCTCATTCTCATGTATGTTCATAATTATATTTATAATATAGTTTATAAGTTAATTCATAACATCAGATTATGTAGCTAATGTGCTTCACATAAATCATGTTACTAACAACCTACTTTACCATGCACACAAATCCACACAAACACATTTAACTAACAAATAATTTTTGAGTCTATACTCAGTAACTATCAAAGAGTATATAAAAAAAGAGGCTACTGTATATCTGCAAATAACACCCTCACCTTAGCCTATATGGTCAAATCTACGGTTTAGAAATAGCAACAACGCAAATCCGGCTCATCAACAATTCTCAGTCTGCAACAGTTTAGACCGGTCCAATATTATTTTCCAATAATATACAAAATCAATAACCATGATGTAACCTATTAAACCAACCCAAACCAAAATCTCTAACTTATACTTATAGTGTTTCCTTTAATTAAATTAATTAGACCAAGATCTAATAATTTAATACACCACAATTTAACTCCATGAGCACATGCACATGATCGAATTCTGTTCAATAATCAAAGCCCAAATCACCTTAAACGCACAACACCATAATCCCACACGTGACCTTTAACGACACAAGCCAATACATATCACGACAATTAATCTCGGTTGAACTTCATTACACAAATTAGAACCCTCGGTTTACTTTGGTTATAGTCCGTGGTTTAATAATCGAAACAACACACAACATCGTCACAAGTGAAGCTTGCTGTTTACCTTTTAACCGCGTTACACATGACGGATCTGCTCCACGATGGCTCAACGTGACAGTTCAGCTCACGGTGGTCACTTCCTCATGGCTATAATGGCCTCGACGATGGGCTACGGCTGCTCCGGTGTCAGCGGGTGACATCTCCGGTGAAAGACGGTGGTTGACTGACCAACGGTGGTGATCGGTGGTGACCGACGGGAACGATGGAGACCAACGAGAACAACAGACGTTTATCTACGCTTCTCCTCCACGAGACTCACGGCAACAGTTGAGGACCACGACGACTACAACAATCTCACTCTTATTGACTTAGGGTTTTGCTCAAGATCTCTTCCCTTTTGTAAAAACAGCGACGGCGATAGATGCGTATACATACCTATGTATCCACGAGCACACACACAATACACATATAACCTTGTCGTTTTGTTCTTTTGCTCAACTTAGGTCTTAAGGGCTAAACTTAATAACAAAATAAACTGGCCCACTTAGAATTAAGAAATCAGGTGTTACAATTCTCCCCTACTTCAAATAAATTCGTCTTCTAATTTGTGAGCGTACTTCTCCACTTAATATCCAACCCAATTTGGAGTGTCCTTCTTCTAAATGTTGTCTTCGACTTTATGAATTTATCCGCTTAATTAGAATACTAATACTCTAGCTTCTGTTAGCTAGAAATACTTTCACTCTCCTTTCTTTTTGTTCCGAGCATTTGTTTACAAGAGTAACAAAACTTTTATGTAATTATGGTTCAATATGATGTCTAGCCATATGACAACATGGGACATCAAGTGTCACAATTCTTTCCATTTCCCAAATATTATATAGAATACTCCAATTTCCAACAAAAGGTATTTCCATTACCTTGACTTGTGAAAATAACCAGTTCACCAACATACGACCAACGATCTGGTCTAACAATGTTCGGAAGTGTACACATCCACCATGACCATTACGATTTTGTGCAATACAGAGCTAAATGATCCACCAAGCTTCCGTTGCACTCACCCTATAAAGTTGACATCCCTTTGAAAGTTTCCCAATGTTAAATTTAACATAGTGTTTTCCTAACACTCTATTACGGTTCTGGTTCCTTTTGGGTTTCACACTTCCATGCATTTTTTTTCCCCTTTCAAAGTAGTACTTTCCATATAATCCTCATTCGCCATATAATGACCATTCTGCATTACTCAAAACACCAAATCAAAATAATGTTGCCTCCTCATAGTTCTTAGTGATCTCCATTTTGCTATATTTAATGGATTCCTATACCACCTATCAAACTTCATACGTTGTAGACTAAGCATTTTTCTCTTCTTCAATCATTTTTTTTTCCATTTAGAATAACAACCATTTTCTAAAGCTCTCTCCAAAGCCCCAATATTGAATCAACCACTTTTTTTTTTTTTTTTTCAACATTTTTCGTCTTGACTCATCCTGCTCTACAACTACCCAAGTTGCCTCCTTAGTGCTAGTCGTCCGCATCAATCCACTAACAATCTCCATTTTCATCACACCCTTTCCCATTCGGTTTAGGACAACTTCAAATTATAAACAGCCTATTTCCACTATCACGACACTTTTTTTTTTTAATCATCTGTAACGCTTACATACCATACTCTGTAGAAGTTCATAATCTAAATTAATGTGTAGTGTCCTCCCACACTGCTCTTTTCCACTTCCTCCGCTACAATTCCTTTTTATGCTCTCCAAGCACTAGAATAACCTCGACTAGTGATCTTTATACAATACCTCATCTTTAAACTTTGTGGTCCCCTCAAAAAAATGTCCTTCCACAATATTAACACCAATATTTTGTCAAATGTCCATTTGACTTTTATAAGCTAGTATCTCACACCTTCGTCCAGTTGAACAACACATCCTTCCATGTGAGTCGAGTAATTGGTTTAGCCATACTAGCATATGATGTACCAAACTTCCGTTTGTGATCTACTACTCCAAGAAAACTACCGACTTTAATGGCATTCGTGGTCCTCAACATTAACTTCTCCAAGTCAACTTACATTCCAACTTTTGGAAACAATTCCCACACTCCTTCGTCTATAAAGGTTCCAATTAGTTGAGTAGTTTGTTTAACCTTACTGCATGTCGCACAAGTATACATTTTGCCAACACCATATCGAAGCCACTCTCAGCGACACCAATCGAGCCACTCTCAGTGGCACCAATCAAGCCACTCTCAGCGACACCAATCGAGCCACTCTCACCCAAGCAATCGAGCCACTGTGGCCCACTCCGACTCGATGCACATGTTAGGAAGACATTCTGTCTTCCACGCTTCAGGAGATTCCCAAACCGACGCTTCACCTTGTCGTTTTAAGTTTTAGGGATTTACATGTTTTTACTATAAATGTTAAGTCTTGGCAGAGGACATCTTATCTTTTATCTCATATTGTTTTCTTTTTCTTAAGGTTAACCTAGCCACCAAATATGTTCTGAGACTTTGTATTCCGATATCTTTGAGATTATTCAGTTTTGCTTTGGATTCCTTCTACAAAGTTGTTCATCTTATTTTTATCTACCTAATAATGCTTGTTTCAATGTTTTCTAAGTTTGCATCCTTGATGATGATTTTCGGATCTGAGTAGTGTAGTAGTTCTTGAGGATGGGATAGATTAGGTGGAGGATCTTAGGATGTAGAGTGTTTAAGCTTTGATTTGTATGATTCCCTTCTGGACTAGAGTTTGAAATACTTGTTTCTCTCTGATCAATTGGAACTAGGTCTTAGACATTTCTGCACCCAAAAGGTGTTCGATGAAATGTCTGACCAACTAGTGCCAGAGACTTACGTTCCTAGCCTAAGAGATTAGTTGTCTAGGATGTTTGTTGACGTGAATGAACTTGTTTTTCATGCCATGCTTGATCATGTTTCTCTAGCGAGAGCTAGGTTTGGAAGTGGTTGAGTTTGAGTAGCTTCTGTCAAGAGATTGGATTAGCTAAGAAGTGATGTTCATTGTTTAGGGATGGTTTGCTTGTGCCACGTTAAATACTCTATAGACTAGGATACTCCACCGACATCAATTACTCCCATCCTTAGGACCTCTTTCTTTCTGATTTTTATTACATTCCTGAGACTGTTTCGTTTCTTCATGCTTAGAATCGTTTTCGTTTTGACTTTTGTTTACTTCTTTCCATACATTTTCGTTCTAGTTTTGTAGTTCATTTCCGTTTTGCATTTTCATCATTCTAGGATTGTTAGATAAAAACACTCTCTTTGAATTGGATTGACTTGTGAAATCCTGATTGCATCTTGAGTGATAGTAAAGTTTCCCAACTGGATTGACACCTTAAGTATTACAACTGCATAAGGTTAATTGAACCTGCTAGGAGACACAAAAAGCCTAGTATCAATTTGGCGCCGTTGCCGGGGAACGAACCCGGGTCACCCGCGTGACAAGCGGGAATACTTACCACTATAGTATCAATTTGGCGCCGTTGCCATTTGGGATTCGTATTGCTACATTTAAGATTTCAAGATTTGCAAGATTAAGTTCTGTTACACTTATCATTCTGAGTACTGACTTGTTTTGGTTGTCTGCTTGTTTGTTTTGCATCTCAGGGAACTGTTGATTGCAACATTGCATGCACACCAGATCAAGAGGGCATCAGAATCTTCTTCCTGTTATCGATGACATCAATCGGTTACAACGACCACAACAAGCTCGTCAACTCACTGATCATCCCGCACCAGTTACTATGGAACAACAGAATGAACCAAATCCAAGACCGCAAAACATTGGTGTTGGGGATGCACCGAACACTCACACTCAGCGTGCTGGAATCGTCCCTCCCGCCGTGCAGAACAACAACTTCGAAATCAAAGGCAGTCTGATCTCCATGATCCAAGGGAACAAGTTTCATGGGTTGCCTATGGAGGATCCGCTGGACCAATTGGACGAGTTCGACCGTCTGTGTAGTCTCACCAAGATCAACGGCGTGAGTGAGGATGGTTACAAGTTGCGCCTCTTCCCACTCTCCCTGGGAGACAAAGCTCATCAATGGGAGAAAAACCTTCCTAAGGGTTCAATCACCACTTGGGACGCCTATAAGAAAGCCTTCTTGGCCAAGTTTTTCTCCAACTCCAGAACAGCACGTCTCAGGAATGACATTTCTAGCTTTACTCAGAAGAGCTCAGAATCATTCTGTGAAGCCTGGGAGCGTTTCAATGGTTACCACAGCCAGTGTCCACACCATGGTTTCAGCAACGAGTCATTACTGAGCACTCTCTACCGTGGTGTCCTTCCCAAAATACACATGCTGCTTGACACTGCTTCTAACGGTAACTTCCTGAACAAGGGCGTAGATGAAGGTTGGCAACTGGTTGAGAATCTCACCCAGTCTGACGGCAACTACAATGAAGACTATGACCGCACAGTTAGAGGCGACGCTGGGTCTGAGGAGAAGTACAAGAAGGACCTCAAGAATGTCAATGAGAAACTTGACCGTATCTTGCTAAGCCAGCAGAGGAGCATCCACTTTGTATCTGAGGATGAACCTTTCCAAGTTCCAGATGGGGAGGGTGAGCAGACTGAGAGATCAACTATGTCCAGAATCTGGGTGGGTACAACAAATGTTACAACCAATAAAAGGCAAACCCCAATTTGTCTTACCGAAGTAACAATGTTGCCAATCCACTAGATCAGGTGTACCCGCCTCAACAACAACAACAAGGTCAACAAAAACCTTTTGTGCCTTACAATCCGGGATTCGCTCCTAAACAATAGTTCCAGCAGAGTTATCCGGCTCCTTCAGGACCACCGCCAGGATTCCTCCCTCAACCAGTTCACCCTACTACATCCCCAGATCAAGAAATGAAGCAAATAATGCAACAACTTCTTCAGGGTCAAGCTAGCGGTTCTATGGATACTGCTAAGAAGTTTGCTGACCTTAGTCAGAGGATGGAATGTTCCTACAATGACCTGAACGTCAAATTTGAAGCTCTGAACTCGAAGATAACGTATATGGAAGGCCAATCTGCTTCTACTTCTGCACCAAAGTCTGGCCAATTCCCAAGGAAAGCTGTTCAGAACCCCAAGGAGTTTGCAAATGCAATTACGCTGAGAAGTGGGAAAACATTGCCTCCCAGACAGGGAGTTCCAGACGTCACTGAGGACAGGGAGGAATTAGATGGGGAGAATTTTGTTCATGATGAAACTCAAATGAAGAACCCAGCCGAAGCAGTCAAGGATCCGGTTGAACTAGTGAAGCATTCCGAACCTGAAGCTGCTAAGGAGCCTGATGTTTCTGATGACAAACCTGCGAGGTTCATCCCTCCACCTTACAAGCCTCCTCTACCATTTCCAGTGAGGTTTAAGAAGCACCTTACTGAGAAGTACAAAGCCTTGTTCGAAAAACAAGTCAAGGAGATTGAGTTGAGGATGGCATTTCTAGATGCATTCGCACTTGTTCCTCACTACCAGAAATTCCTCAAGGACTTAGTGATGGAGAGATAAAAAAAAGTTCAAGGCATGGTGGTACTAAGTCTTGAGTGCAGTGCAATCATCCAGAAGAAGATTGTACCCGAGAAGCTCAAAGATCCTGGATCATTCACTCTACCTTGCTCCCTTGGACCTATCTCTTTTGACAGGTGCCTATGTGATCTTGGCGCTTCAGTTAATATGATGCCACTTTCTGTTGCTACGAGGTTGGGTTTTACAAGGTTCAAGGGTTGCGACATCTCTCTCATCCTTGTAGACAGATCAGTGAGACTTCCAAATGGTATTTTAGAAGTGCCAACCGATTTTGTGGTTCTAGAGATGGATGAAGAACCAAAAGATCCGCTGAATCTTAGGAAGACCGTTCCTGGCGACTGCTGGAGCCATCATTGATGTCAGAAATGGCAAGATTGATCTTAATCTGGGCGACGACTTCATCATGAAGTTTGACATCAAGGATACTTTGAAGAAGCCGACAATAGGAGGACAAGTCTTCTACATTGAAGAGATGGATAAGTTGGCTGATGAGTTGTTAGAGGAACTAGTTGAAGAGGACCCTCTCAAAACTGCTCTAACCAAGGATGGAGAAGAAGGGTTCCTGCATGAGGAGACCACTTGTTACAAGAATCTGCTAGACTCCCACAGAGAAAGAGATGGATCAGAGGTGTTCGAGCAGCTTTTTGACGCAGAGGAGGTATGTGCAGTTGAGACAGAGAGTTCAGAACGTGATATCTCCCACTCGATTGACGTCAAGACCCGACCCGAGACACCAACGTCCCGCTCGATCAAGCCACACCCCTCCCACTCGACCGTGATCGCTCCAGACTCCCATGCTGACGACTGGTCGGAACTGAAGGCTCCAAAGGTAGAACTCAAAACTCTCCCTTCCGGACTCAGGTACGTTTTTCTGGGAACCAATTCTACTTATCCTATCATAGTGAATGCTAGGTTGAGTGATGATGAATTGGGGAAGCTAGTTACTGAGCTTAAAAAGTATAGAAAGGTTATAGGTTATTCTTTAGATGATATCAAGGGAATCTCACCTAGTCTTTGCACCCATAAAATCAATCTCGAAAATGAATCTTATGCTAGTATTGAACCCCAAAGAAGATTGATCCCTAACCTGAAGGAAGTAGTAAAGAAAAAATTTTAAAACTGCTTGATGCTGGAGTTATCTATCCTATCTCTAATAGTACTTGGGTATCTCCAGTGCACTGTGTACCTAAAAAAGGAGGAATCACTGTTATCAAAAATGAAAAAAATGAGCTAATCCCAACTAGGACCATCACAGGACATAGGATGTGCATTGACTATAGGAAGTTGAATGTTGTATCTAGGAAAGACCATTTTCCTCTTCCTTTCATTGATCAAATGTTGGAAAGACTAGCTAGTCATCCTTATTACAGTTTACTTGATGGGTATAGCGGATTGTTCCAAATCCCTATCCACCTAAATGATCAGGAAAAGACAACATTTAGTTGTCCTTATGACACTTTTGCCTACAGACGCATGCCATTTGGTTTGTGCAATGCTCCTACCACCTTTCAAAGGTGCATGACATCGATTTTCTCGGATTTGATTGAGGAGTCAGTGTAAGTGTTTATGGACGACTTCTCTGTATACGGTTCCACTTTCTCCTCTTGTTTGTTAAATCTGTGCAGGGTATTAACGCGATGTGAGGACACGAACCTGGTGCTGAACTGGGAAAAGTGTCACTTCATGGTTGAAGAAGGGATCGTTCTGGGACACAAGATTTCTGAGAAAGGAATTGAGGTTTACAAAGCTAAGATTGATGTCATGGTTCAGCTTCAACCGCCTAAGACAGTGAAGGACATCAGAAGCTTTCTGGGGCATGCATGGTTTTACAGGAGATTCATTAAGGACTTCTCAAAAATTGCAAGACCTTTGACAAGGTTGTTGTGCAAGGAGGTTGAGTTCGAATTTGATGCAGCATGCTTGGAAGCTTTCAGCAAGATCAAGGAGGCCTGGGTTTCGGCGCCCATAGTACAAGCTCCGAATTGGGATCATCCGTTTGAGATTATGTGTGACGCTTCAGACTTCGCAGTTGGAGCTGTTCTGGGACAGCGTATTGACAAGAAGCTTCATGTCATCTACTACGCGAGTCACACCTTGGACGAGACTCCAGGAAGATACGCTACTACAGAGAAGGAACTCCTAGCCGTTGTGTTTGCATTCGAAAAATTCAAGAGTTATCTTGTGGGGTCGAAGGTCATTGTGTATACTGATCATGCTGCTCTGAGACACATCTACTCGAAGAAGGATACCAAGCCAAGACTGCTGAGATGGATTCTGCTTCTTCAAGAGTTTGACATGGAGATAGTTGACAAGAAAGGCATAGAAAACGGAGTAGCAGATCATTTGTCAAGAATGAGGATTGAAGATGTTGTTCCCATAGATGATTCGATGCCTGAGGAACAACTTCTGGTCGCCCAGGTTTGTGAGCGGATGCATGACACAGGGGTTGAGAACCTCAGAATCAGATGCATGGCGATCACTTCTGAGACAGCACCATGGTATGCAGATGTCGTGAATTACAAGGTTTGTGGAGAAGTTCCTGATGACATGGATCCCTACAAGAAGAAAAAGTTTTTCAGGGAGGTCAACCACTACTTCTGGGATGAGCCTTACCTGTACAAAAGAGGTTCTGACGGTCTGTTCAGGAGATGCATAGCAGAAGGGAAAGTGCAGGGAGTGCTTGAGCACTGTCACGGCTCCACCTATGGAGGTCACTTCGCCACATTCAAGACAGCTCAGAAGGTTCTTCAAGCAGGTCTCTGGTGGCCAACCTTGTTCAAGGACGCTCACAGTTTCATCACCAAGTGTGATGCTAGTCAGAGGATGGGCAACATCACAAGGAGGAACGAGATGCCCCAGAATCCGATCCTGGAAGTAGAGATATTTAATGTTTGGGGTATAGACTTCATGGGACCTTTCAACCCTCCATCTAATGGTAATGTCTACATTCTGGTAGCAGTTGATTACGTTTCCAAGTGGGTCGAAGCCATTGCCAGTCCTACCAATGATCACAAGGTTGTTCTGAAGCTGTTCAAAAGTATAATTTTTCCAAGGTATGGGATACCCAGAGCGGTGATCAGTGATGGTGGAACTCACTTCGTCAACAAGGTGTTTGAGAGTATGCTGAGAAAGTGTGGGGTCAAGCACAAGGTATCTATTGCGTATCACCCTCAGACCAGCGGACAGGTTGAAGTCTCGAATAAGCAGATCAAGGGTATCTTGTCAAGGATTTTTAGGGTTTCGAAGAAAGATTGGTCTGTCAAGCTGGACGAGACTCTCTGGACGTACAGAACAGCATTCAAGACGCCAATAGGCAGAACACCATTTCAGCTGGTATATGGTAAAGCATGTCATCTCCCTGTAGAGGTTCAGTACAAGACGCTTTGGGCTATCAAGTTGCTGAACTTAGATATTGATACAGCTCAGGCTAAGAGGACTCTTGATCTACATGAGTTGGAAGAAATCAGACTTGATGCCTATGAGAGCTCAAAGATCTATAAAGAAAGAACCAAGAATTTTCATGATAAGAAAATTGTTGTCAAGGAGCTCAAGGCTGGAGATCAGGTTTTGCTTTTTAACTCCAAACTTAAGTTATTTCCTGGAAAGCTTAAGTCTAGATGGTCTGGACCTTTTGACGTCAAGGAAGTTCTGTCATACGGAGCCATCACTCTTCTGAACAAGGATGGTAGCGAATTCATTGTAAATGGTCAGAGAGTCAAGAAATATTTAGCTGATCAAGTCCGACCAGAGGGGTCTTCTATACTCCTCTATGAACCCCCAAAAGCCTAAAAAGCTGAAAAGTCAAGCTAGGGACTTTAAACAAGCTCACTTGGGAGGAAGTCCCAAAGGTATCACTGTAAATATTTTTTTTAGGATCCTTGTGTTTTTGATTTTTGTTTTTGGTTTTCTTGTGTTCGAATCTACAGAAGGGAGTATAAGCAACAGAAAAAAAAAAAAAAACAAAAAAAACAAAAAAAAACAAAAAACAAAAAAAAAAAAAAAAAAAAGGAGCAATTAAAAGAGTGAGTCCAGAATCAAGTCAAATATGATGAAATCTACAGAAGAGATGGAAGATACAGAGAAAATAAAGGAAAGGAGAGGAACAGAAGAAAATTATAGAGAGGGAATCTTAATTATTGGTTTTAGCACTCTTCTCCCCTCACCCAAGGAGAGGAACAGAAGAAAATTATAGATAGGAAATCTTAATTATTGGTTTTATCACTCTTCTCCCCTCACCCATCCACGTGAAAGCTTCCCCTTTTCTCTCTTGTCACCTCTCTCGAAACACATCATCTCTCTCTCTCTTTGTGTCCCATCACCCGACATTATCCCACCACCACTCCTCCTATAACCTCTTAATTATTTTTTCTCTCAGCAGGCAAACTCTTATCACACTCTCTCTTTAATTATTTAAACCATCCCTCTCCCGTCTTCACCTACAACACTCTCGCATCACTCTCCCTCATCACTCTTTATTTTTGTTCTCAATTTGTTTCATTTACCTCTGCTCGCACAAACCAACTGCAGCTGCAATCTCCGCCAAGCCCGTTCACTAAACCACCACCGCAGCACCACGCTCGCTTTAACACCACCTTCGTCTCTCCGCACTCCCTCGTCCACGACTCTGCAATCAAGCCAACTCCGGACCTGTAAATCGAGCCACTCGACTACCATTCCGAACTCGCTAAACCGAGCCACAAGCCGACGACGAATCGAGCTGCTGGCGCAACTATCCCTCTCAAGGCGATCTCATAACCACGTTCTCGTCACCATCTCAACTCAACAATCGAGCCGTCGAAGAGCTCACCAATCCATATGCACCAATCGAGCCAGCCTAGTATCACGCCTATGACACCGTTCGATTGCCGCAATCTATCTAGACTCGAGCCAACCACATCAGTGTCCCTCTCGAGCTGCGTTGTTCTCGCCTGCCCCACCACCGCAATCGAGCCAATCCCGCTGCACACGCTCGTTTGGATTATCTTCCCTTTGCACTTTCAAGTTTAAAACTTCATAATTGTTTTTATCACTTGTGCACTAACATATTAACGCTTGGCTTTGAGTTCATCATGTCTCAGCAGAGCAGAAAGAATACTGAGCTCATAGAGGGGATGAGAGATGCATATGATTGTAAGGCTGGAGAACGCTCGTCGCCCAAGTCTATGGCGAAGCGTTTCTTAGAAATGAAAAACATGGTCGGCGAAGTTGTTGGGGGTTCAGGCCAAGCAGCGGGGTCAAGCAGACCAGCCAATCCGCTCACTAAGAGCAAAAGTTGTGGGAAGAGACCGGCACAAGCCTGAGTTGCGTTCCGGACAAGCTCCCAGGAAATCCGTAAGACGAAAATCAACCGAGACGAAACTGACTCCCAAGGAGTATTACGAGCTGTTTCAGCAATTGGAGTTCAGGGGAACAAGATACCCTTATGTCGAGACTATGGAGCAACTCGAGATTGCGGAGGATGTTCAGTACTTATTTAGGCGATGCCATCTTGAGCGACTAATGAACACCCCCAAGAATGGATACAAAGAGGAGACTATCCAGTTCCTCTCTACTTTGGAGATGCACTTATACGCGGATGAGCCAGGCATGATGTCTGATGGAGGGCTGGGGTACATTATATTCCGCGTTCATGGTCAGTTCTACACCCTTACTTTCAGAACCATCGAAGAGACCATTGGATTTCCCGGCGGAACGGGGACTACGCCGCAGTTCGACAGGAACGAAATATCAGCACTCTGGGCGACGATTGGAAGCACGCCCACATTCACTTCATGGAAAACGAAAGCGATGAACCTAAGAAGTCCAATGTTGCGTTACTTCCAGAAGGCAGTGGCCAATGCATTCTACGCCAAGGAGATTAAGGGATACATCACGAACGGCGAGCTCGAGATGATTGATCTAGCGCTCAAGGGACTCTCATTCACAGCAATGGATGGCAACGAGCTGCAAGGTGACACGTCCAACACTTCTGTCTCTCTACCTCCTCAACTACATGATGTCATACATGATTTGGGTCTCGAGACTCAACAGCAACAACTCTCCCCGAGTGATGTGTATGGGCGGCGTGGCGACTTGGTTTCTTGAGGCAGCTAGTGTTCCATTACTATCTGAGCCATACTCACCACGCTAGATCGACGTGAACAACCTGCGGCAGTGGCGCACTCTAGAGCGGGGTTTGAAGCAAGGACGGTTGATTTACAAGTTTGTGCATTCGGAGGTCGGTCCCTCGAGACTACTCCTGCCTTGCGTCGAGCTGACTACTATCTTGAGGGGTGAACATGTAGAGTTCATACCTCCCACGGACACTCTATACGAGTCTGGGGATGAGATGCAGCGGGTAGAGATTGCAGAAGCAGGAGCAGACCCGATGGAGGAGGATGCAGTTGAGTACCGCCCTGAGCAGTTTTACTTCAAAGAGTACTCAGACCCGAGAATGGCTAAAGGAGTCAGAGCAACTCATGAATGCCTCAACAAGCTTCAGCGATGGGGGAAGGCCAGAGACAAGGCATTCAGCAGCTTCACCAAGACTATGACGAACTTCATGCGTAAGTTTAGCTGCTCGACTTCCACCACCGCCGTCCCTAGGTCTATCCCCAAAGACACCAGACCCATGCCAAACGCGCCTCCTTGACACTCGAGCCAACTCGTCAGAGAACACGTTCTCCGATTCCCTCTCCAGCACGTCAATCTTCATATGTGCCTCGGGAGCGTCAGCCTTCACCTGCTCCTTCGCGCCACTCGTCACACGAGTCTAGGGAGAGACAGAGACGCAGTTCGCGAGGTTCCAGAACCTCTTCTAGTCATCGATCAGCGCGTCGTTCTGCAGCTCGAGATGAGCATGAGGTTGAGGTTGAGCAGCGAGTTGAAGCTCAGGGTGATCATCAGGGTATGCACGGGGTTGAGCAGCAGGGCGAACAAGAAGGTGATTATCAACCTACCAAGATGGTTGTGTTGGTATCAGACCATGGTGAGTCCAGAGTCGATGACATGCAGTGTGACGAGCAGCCGAACATGTATCAGAACCCGCCAGCGGTTGAGCAGCAAGTCGACCAACCAGCTGAGGTCATTCCTGCGGATCCGGAACAAGGTGAAAGACAAAGTCAATATCACGCACCAACTCCTTGGGTGAGCTCCGACTCCCTCTTCTACTAATGAGGTATTCCTACCTTTCCTTTGTATATACCATTTCATTCATGCATTGTTTTTGTTGTGATTCTCAAATCCTTCTGTAAATTTTTCTTACAAAGGAGACTGTGTAATGTAAGTTTGGTGGAGGGTTTGAGATGATGTATCTGATGTTGTTTTTTGTGATTCTTATTTCAAATTTTTGCATCATATCATGATTGAATTTGCATCCATCTATTTGCATAGAAAAACCAAAAAAAAATTTGAAAAAAAAAAAATAATAATAATAAAAAAATAAAATAAAAAACGAAAATTTCCACAAAAACAGAGTGTTCATGTAGTTTGCACTTGCATATTAGGATTGAGTCTAGGTTTATTCATATAGGGTTGTTGCATTTAGCATAGGGGTTGATGATGATTGTAACCTTGTTAGCATGTTGGATTCAATAGGATAGGATCAGGGCCCTTGTTATTAGTTCTTTGATGCATGTTGATTGAACTTGAAATTGTAAGATTGAAGCATGTTTTGAATTGATATAATTCCCTATCTACCTGAACCTAATCCTGACTTGCAATTATCCTATTATGCATTGAAATTGAACTCATGGATACCACATACATACTTGGATTATCTTTCTCCTTTTTACCACCCTTGTTAATCCAAGTAGCTGATTCCCATCTTTGGAACAGTTCCCCGCACCCTTAACTAACCCTTCTTTCAAGCCAATTGTATTCTTGAGTGTCAGGCCTTTTTCCGAGTTGAGCTTGTTAGAAAGTGTTAGGTTCTAACCGACAAGAGTAGGATCCTGTGTAGTTCTAGTTCGCGTTATCCGGACTAGTAAGACTAGGTGAGAACTCGATTTTGGGCATTGGGTATGGATTTGTGCAGAAAAGTGAAGAGTAAAAAGAAAGTAAAAGGTAGAAAATCTTTAGGAGGTGGATGTGTTTTCAAGGTTTACAAGTCTAGTAAAGAATTTGGGTTGAGCAAAATAATGAGTTACTGGGTCTGGGCATAAAATGAAAAGATTAGACAAAGAAAAGAAAGTAAAATGTTTAAGATGTCTAGAGTCATTAGAAGAAAAGAAACAAGAACCTTAATGATAATAAAGATTTCCCAATCCGCTAGAATGATAAGAATTGAACTCCTCCTAAGACCAAGTCTAAAGAATGAAAGAATGGGTTTGAGATGAAGTTTCTGATAAAGGGTAGAGATAGGACCAACTTCGGTTTGAAATGTTCTTTGGATAGACAGGGCGCTGCTCTTGTATGCATCAGTTGGTTTTAACCTTTAGCCTTCTCTTAAGCTCAACTCCTTTTCGTGAGAGAACCTTGTTCTGTATTGATAAAACCACTTGAGAAGGAGACCATCTATGTCTCTGACCTTTTACCCTAGCCAAATGAGTTCAATGACATTGCTTAGCTTGATTCACGGTTCTCTGTTAATGAATGTTAAAGGGAATGATTGATAGGATTGCATGTGTAGATTAAAGAAATAAAGTTCCTTCACCATGCATCATAGAACTAAAAACAAGGACCTTGATTCTAACTACTCTATTCAGCATGTTTTAGGTTCTGAGACCCCATCTTCACACCTCTCTTCCATACTTTGTTCTTGATTGTTTGCTTGAGGCAAGCAAAGAATAAGTTTGGGGGAGTTGATATGTCTATATTTTGCATCTCCTTAGCATGTATTTGTCATGCATTTAGCTAGGATAACTAGTCCTTTTGCATCATTTTAGAACCTCTTTTATAACTTTGCATATTTAGGAAGTTTTTGCATCATCCTTGCATACATTGTGAATTTCGGAGTATTTCAGGTGTCTAGGAGACGTCGGAAATGCAGATGATCGAGCCACCTTCGAGTCACCGATCGAGCCAAGCAATCGAGTCACCGATCGAGCCAAGCAATCGAGCCACTCCGAGCCAAGCAATCGAGCCACTCTCAGCGGCACCAATCGAGCCACTCTCAGCTACACCAATCGAGCCACTCTCAGCGGCACCAATCGAGCCACTCTCACCCAAGCAATCGAGCCACTGTCGCCCACTCCGACTCGATGCACATGTCAGAAAAACGTTCTGTCTTCCACGCTTCAGGAGATTCCCAAACCGACGCTTCACCTTGTCGTTTTAAGTTTTAGGAATTTACATGTTTTTACTATAAATAAGTTTTGTTAAGTCTTGGCAGAGGACATCTTATCTTTTATCTCGTATTGTTTTCTTTTTCTTAAGGTTAACCTAGCCACCAAATACGTTCTGAGACTTTGTATTCCGATATCTTTGAGATTATTCAGTTTTGCTTTGGATTCCTTCTACAAAGTTTTTCATCTTATTTTTATCTACCTAATAATGCTTGTTTCAATGTTTTCTGAGTTTGCATCCTTGATGATGATTTTCGGATCTGAGTAGTGTAGTAGTTCTTGAGGATGGGATAGATTAGGTGGAGGATCTTAGGATGTAGAGTGTTTAAGCTTTGATTTGTATGATTCCCTTCTGGACTAGAGTTAGAAATACTTGTTTCTCTCTGATCAATTGGAAGTCCCAAAGGTATCTTTTAATTCTAGTTTATTTGTTTTATTTATTTTTCTCTTTTTGTAAATTAATATATATATATATATATATATATATATATATATAAAATGGAAAAGTTGAAAAGAGGAAATTGGGGAACCCGAGGGTCAACCCGACACCGTACTCGACGCGCCTGATCGTGTCCCTGTTCGGGTGGCGAGTGGAGTCCGAATTCCACAAGCAAGCCCACTCTCGGCGAAGCCCACCAACCAAGCCCTACTCTATTTAAGGGTTTCGACTCCCTCTCCCCAAGCATCACCGATAAGTTTCTTTCAACCCTAGAGTTTTTATATTCCAAAGTTTCTATTCTCTCTCAACCTCAAGTCTTATTCGATTTTCTTTGGGAACTAACCCTATTAACTTCGGAGCTTAGCTTTATCTCTCAAGGATTCGAACATGGAGTCACACGCGAAAACCTACCGAAGGAAGGGAAGAAGATCAACCTCCATCGCTGCTACAACCGGAGTTGATACCGCCGAACCTCGAGAGTCCCAAGGGAGAGGAAACGTTCTGCATTCCCAACCGCTGGCTGGACGTTTCGCTTCCCCAACCCGATGCTCAACCCGACCCGTCACCCGATCCGGTGCTCGAGCAACTGATCTAGTAGACCACCGAGTTCGCTCACGGATCCCAATGGCGAGTGCTGTTCGCCGATCTCCTCGACGTAGGGACCTGTCTACGTTCGAAAGAACCGTTACCGACCCCATGGAGGTCGATTCTGATGCTGGAGGAGAAGAGCAAGGGGAGATCCAAACCTCTCGATCAAGGAGCAGAGCTGCGATTGCAAGAGGGAAGAGACCGTCTTCAGAGAAAACTGAGAGGGTAGCTGAGAGAGCAGTTGAGGAAGAGGATCAATGAGCAGAGGAGGAGAACCAAGAGAGAGAGGAGGAGCAGAGAGAGAGAACACGCCAAGCCTCGCGGAGGCTGAAGCAAAAGGAGGTGGAGACTCCGGCAAGACTCTTCAAGGTCTTCCGGAAGATGAGCTTTGTCGGTACCCGATACCCTCATTGTGAGACCATGAAGCAGTTGGGCATCGCTAGAGATGTTGAGTTCTTGTTTGACATGTGCCACCTGGGCCAAATGATGCGATCCCACCTTGAAGCCTATGAGGAGGAGACGGTCCACTTTCTCTCGACCTTGAAGCTGCACTACTTTGAGGACCACCCGACCCTACTACCCGATGGGGGGATCGGGTTCATCACCTTCTCCGTGAGGAACAAGGAGTACCGGCTCAGTTTCAAAGAGATGGAGACGCTGTATGGCTTCAAAGCTGGCTGTGGAGAAGGAATGGAGGTTAGCAAGAAAGAGATGAGGTCCCTATGGATGACAATAGGAGACAAGCTCCTCTACAAGTCCACAAGCTCCAAATCCGCTCAAATAAGGAGCCCCGTTTTGAGGTATTTTCACAAGTCCCTCGCATGCACTCTTTTTGCTAGAAAAGAGACTGGGAATGTGAACGATCACGAGCTTCAATTGCTGGATATTGCATTGTGTGGAGTTTTGGACAATGCTAGGGATAGTACACCACTAGTTGGAGACATTGCGGATACTAGTATTTTGTTTGTACTGCTCGATCATTTCCTCTACCTCAAGTCATGGGCGATTAAGAGAAGAGAAGGAGGCGGAGAGATCTCCATTGGAGAAATGATTACACCGATCTTGGTGGCATGCGATGTGCCCTTGAAGGGAATTGTGCACGAACCAAGATGGCTGGATGCGGATTACCTCGTGCTGGCGAGATTTTTGGCCCATGAGAGGCCTAATGATATGATGCTTTTCAAGTTCATCCATCCAACCGCCGGAGCCGCCTAAATGATCCTACCTAACGTCATATGCACCAAGGTTCGGCTGGGAGACAACATCGATTTTGCGCCACCTTTGGAGGAGCTGTACAATCCAGAGGAGGAGTCCGAAGCTGCGAGTGGATACACGGGTGATCATTCTGGACCTCTTCCGCCGTACCCGTCGTACTACCCGATACCCTACCCGATGAGCTACGCGATCCCACCCTCGATCAACACCTCGGATGCTAGTCCGAGTAAGTCGTCCGTGCGTATTTTCGAGCTCTTAGACGAGCAAACACCGGCACCTGCTGAAGCCGGAGACGACCCTGGCTACATGTTGGCGAGTATGGAGGCTGCTGCAACCTCCTTCTTCACCAACCCATAAGGTACCACTTTCATCCGACCCCTGTATATAACATTGCATTTAGTTTAATTCATTTTGTGTGATTCTTGGACTCTTTTTCCAACTTTTATTTACACAGAGACTGTGTAATTTAAGTTTGGGAGAGGGTCCTAGAATGTATTTAACATTGTGTTTTATTTTCTTATTTTTCTTATTTCAAATTTTTGCGTGCTAGTTTTATTCATTTGAATCTGCATTTATGTGCATTGAAAAAAAAAAAAAAAAAAAAAAAAGAGTGTTCATGTAGTTGCATTTACATATTAGGATTGAGTCTAGTTTGTTTCATATAGGATTGTTGCATATGCATCTTAGGGGACAATGATTAAAACTACCTTGTTTAAAATCAAACTTTAGGATTGAAGCTATAGCCCTTAGTCACAGTTCATTGTTGCTAGATCATTCTTTGGAAAAAAATGAAAAATCTTTGCTTAGAATCTTGTGTCTTTTGAATGCTTCCTCCACTTGTTTAACATTAGAACATCTCTATATTATTGGATTTAATTTGAACTTTAATTGTCTTGTTTATGGAACTTGAATACTTGCTCATGGTAACTCTAAACTCGGGTTAGCACTCCATTTTACCAATCCTTTTCGTTTAACCCGATTGCTTGTCCTACCCATGAACCCAAACATTTCTTTCAAACCTTGTTGTGAATTGTTGAGTGAGGCCTTTTTCATTGTGCTATAGGTTATGAAACCTTGAGAGTATTGAGAACGACAAAGAACTGCCTCTTGATTTAGCTAAGTTAGGATTTGAACTAGCTAATAGATTCGGTTTTGAAAGATAGGTGGTTAGTATGTTTATTTGGGGTTGGGTTATGGAATAAAAAAAAAAAAAAGTCCCTAAGGTTAGAATCAATTAGCTCTAAGTCTCTAAGTAAAAAAAAATGGAAAAGATCTTGCTATAGTCTCCTAGAAAGAAAGAAAATATATATATATATATATATATATATATATATATATATTAGGAGTCTAGCAAAGAAACAAAAAAAAAAAAAAAAAAAAAAGAGAGAGAGCTGGAAGTTTAAAGTTTAAACCTTAGGGAGTAAAAAAAAAAGAGTTAAAATCAAGGATTTGAGTAGTTTAATTCTAGGGGGTTTGATAAAAAAAAAAAAAAAAAAAAAAAAAAAAAAAAAAGTGAATGAGAAAAAGGTAGATCATCAAGAGTTAAGCTTTGTATGCCCAAATTGTTCTCAATCTTAGATAGTTTTCACAACTCTCTAGCATTCCTTCTTTTAAGAGAAAACCACCCAAAGAATTTGTTTGAAACCACCTTACTAAAAAGCCTTACTCTTGAAACCGATTGAGCTTGATTCACCTTCCATTTGCAAGAATTCGCCAAACACTTAATTGAATGTGAAAGAGATGTTCTCTATCTTTAGTTGGACCCGACTTCATCCTCGTGTACCCCATCGAGTAGACCATCGGACAGGTCTGGAAAGCTAGGTCAAAAGGGTTTCCATATATAAACCCCCTCTTCTCCTAGCTCGCAAACGAGCACGCCGCAGACCCTCAAACCAGAGAGCGAGAGCTTTTGTGAGAGAACTGAGCGACTCAAACACTTTTCCTTTTGTTTTTACATTTTCTTTCATAGTTTTTATCGTTTTTCTTAGATCTCTATCTTGTACTCTTTCTACTTTACTCTACCGTTTAATATAATGCAATTTTCATTCTTATTCGTTGTTATGTTTCTTGTTATTATGTCCGAGTAGTGTAGTAAAGTTTCTAGGGATGGGATAGATGATTTTGTGTTCTTGATCGGTTGGGATGCCTTAGTTTGATTGTAAATGTTTGATAGATTTCCTTCTAGGTTGGTGTTCTTAATGCTGTCAACAGACCGAAAGGTTGAGATTAGATCTAGGGTGTTTTACCACCAAGAGGTGTAGATGAGATGCTTGAATCAGCCAATGCTAGAGGTTCACTCGCTCTGAGTAAGAGATTAGATGAGATAGGGTTTACTGACAATAATCAATCGATCTTAATGCCTGCTTGGTCATGTTTCTCCAACGAGAGTTGGGTAGGGAAGTGATCAAGGTTGATTGTTGCTAGTGCGAGAGTGTGGTGACAAAGTTTTAGAGATTCATTGTCTAGGAAATAATTGCTTGAGGCATGTAAGGCATCTGTACTGGTCAAGAATACTTAGGATTCAATTACCCCATCCTTAAAAGCTTTCGTAATTTAATTGTTTGCATTTTCTTTCATTACTCGACCACTTACCCGATCAGGTACACGATAACCTGTATCGAGTAATACCTCGAGCTGTTCATATCCTAATTGCTTACTCGATCACCCCACACGATCTTGTACTTGATTGCTTGCATCGAGTGCTTTGGTCGTGTGGTTTCTTTGTTTATATTCTTTTCTTTCATTTATTCTAGGACTGTTAGATCAAAACCCTATCTGCTTGGCTTGACTTGTAACATTCTGATCATATCCTTCCTGCTAGCAATAGACAACCATTTGGATTGATAACCCTTTGTACTACAACTGCATAGGGAATTGATACCCTGGGTGAAAACCTGTCTATCAATTTGGCGTTGTTGCCATTTGGTTGATTTCATTTTGCTACGTTTAGGATTTCAGCACTTGCTAGATCAAGTTCTTTTTGTTTATATTGGTTCGGAATCTAACTTGTTTGCTTTCGCTCTTGTTTGTTTTGAATCTCAGGTAGAACCCGAGCACCCACCCGACCCGTCACTCGATCACCTGGATCGAGTTGACCCTCGTGTACACACTCGGACACTTACCTGTGCATGCAAACACGATCCAGAGGTAGCCAGAACCTGAGTCTATTCATCGACAACATCGACAGACCAAGGCTACTCAGACAACAACAAGTTCAACCGGAACCAGCAATCATTGAGGAGAGGATGAATAATCAGAACGGTCCACCAGCTCCTCAAGCAAGGACCAATATAGGAGCAGGAGATGCTCCATCTACTCATACTCAAAGGAATGGCATTGTGCCACCAGCTGTGCAGAACAACAATTTTGAGATCAAGAGTAGTCTCATCCAGATGATACAGAGTAATAAGTTTCATGGTTTGCCAATGAAGGACCTATTGGATCATCTGGATGAATTTGATAGGCTCTGTAGCCTCACTAAGATCAATGGCGTTAGTGAAGATGGATTCAAACTCAGGCTTTTCCCATTCTCTTTGGGAGATAAAGCACACATCTGGGAGAAATCACTCTCCAAGGAGTTCATCACAACTTGGGAAGCGTGCAAGAAGGCATTCCTGGCCAAATTCTTCTCCAACTCCAGAACAGCAAGGCTGAGAACTGACATTTTCGGCTTTGTTCAAAAGAACAATGAAACGTTCAATGAAGCTTGGGAACGTTTCAAGGGATACACTACCTGATGTCCACATCACGGCTTCAGCAATGCTTCATTGCTGAGTACACTTTATAGAGGAGTGGTCCCCAAGATTCGGATGTTGCTGGACACCGCAAGCCATGGTAACTTCCTCAACACGGATGTTGATGAAGGTTGGGACCTAGTGGAGAACTTGGCTCAATCTGATGGCAATTACAATGAGGAATATGATCGCTCTGTGCGATCTACAAGAGAGGAAGATGCCAAGTACAAGAGGGACATGCAAGCCCTCAATGACAAGCTCGACAAGCTCCTCAACCAACAGAAGCATGTTCATTCAATATCAGAGGAAGAGCAGTTTCTATAACAAGATGGAGAGACTATACAGATAGAGGATGTTCACTACATCAACAATCAGGGAGGTTACAACAAAGGGTACAACAATTACAAGCTGAATCCGAATCTATCTTATCGGAACCCGAATGTTGCTAATCTTCAGGACCAAACTTACCCATCTCCAGTTCAAGGGAACCAAGTACAGCAGAAGCTTTTTGTCCAGTACAACCAAGGCTATGCACCTAACCAGCAGTACTCTGGAAACTACAACCAATCACCTAGATTCCAACAACCTCAAGGTCCGCAGAACCAATCACAAGAAGCTGAGTTACGCGGCCTCATTCAGCAGATGATTCAGAATCAGGCTTCAGCATCTATGGACATCGCAAAACGGTTTGCAGAGATGAGCAACAAGATCGACTCAGGATACAATGATTTGAACGCCAAGTACGAATCGCTCAACACTAAGGTTAGATACCTAGAAGGCCACCACAACAACCAACCAGCTCCAAAGATTAACCAACTCCCAGGTAGGAGACAGAGTGTACCTCAAGATGGCCATGTTGCGGGGTCCGAACAGGTCAGTGACAGAGACTAAGTTGAGTTCGAGGTACAAGGGTCCGTTCAGAGTGGTTGAGTGGGTGGGACCAGTGGCATACCGGCTGGAGTTGCCTGAGGTTATGCGTGCGTTCCACAAGGTATTTCATGTGTCGATGCTGAGGAAGTGTCTTCACGAGGGTGATCGGTTGTTGGCTAAGATTCCTGAGGATCTTCAACCCAACATGACCTTGGAGGCGAGGCCGTTGAAGGTGCTCGAGAGGAGAGTCAAAGAACTTCGGAAGAAGAAGATTCCTTTGATGAGAGTCATGTGGGACTGTGATGGAGTAGAGGAGCAGACTTGGGAGCCCGGGCGAGGTTGAAGGCAAGGTTTAAGAAGTGGTTTGAGAAGCAGGCCGCGACTTGAGCTTGTCTAGCCAGGTCCAAGTTGTAGTCCGTGGCTGTAGCGGGTACGGAGTATTCCAGCCCATCTCTCTTGATACTTGGTCGCTTAGGGGTGGTTGGTTGTGCGACTAAGTACCAAGATGAGGTGGTGCTCGGGATGCGGGTTGATGGCTTGGATTGTTGTATCCTATTTTTCTTATGTATTTTTGTTGAGGTTGTAACGATTATGACAATTTTTGAGATTAATAAGATGAGTATTTTTCTTTATGTTTGACTGATTGTTGTTATGGAAAAAAGAGAAATAGCTCGGGTTTCAATTTTTGGGAAGTTTCCATAAATAGAAAGTTTCCACAAAAAGGAGTTTCCAGAGTTAGAAAGTTTCTAAAAAGGGAAATTTTTGTGGAAAATGTTGAGGTAGATCTAGTCGGAAGATACTCGATGGCATCAGACTTGTTTGCTCAAGGCCGTGAGGGCCCAACTCGTGTGATACCGATAGCTCGATGGACTTTGTGGCCAGAGAGTGGGAGTGGTATGTTGCTTCGGATGACGATCCGAGAGCGCGCTTTAGGGTGACGACCCAAAAGCGGGATATTTGAGACTCCCTGGATACCGTAGCTGTGAGCCGCGGCTCGGCAGTGAGCCGGTATGCCTCGAGGGTTGCGACCCGAGAGGGGGGAGTGTGTGTGAGTGACTTCCTGGATGCCGTAGCTTAAGGCGGTTGGCCTGATAGCGAGCTGGCATGATTCGTTGGTTGCGACCACGGACGGAGGAAGCACTGAGTTGTGAGCAAATAGTGTCTTTGATGTGAGTATATTGGCTAGAGGGAGACCTCGGGGTTCAGTCGGAGGTGTGCGGGCTGTTGTGACAATTGCACGGGAAACCTTGGCTGACGTTATACAGTCCGATCGGAGGACGTGCAGGCCGTGTTGACGGTGGCAAAGAGGTCCTTGACGGATGGACGGTGCTGCGGGATTCGAGGACGAATCCTTGTTGGTGGGGGAGAATTGTAACATCCGCGAACCGAAATCCCGGTTTAGGGGATTGCATCGGTCGATGCATATAGTGCATCGGTCGATGCAGGTTCAGTTTTCTGCGGACGAGTTAAGTTAAACGATACGTTTTGGGTTAGGGAAAACCCTTAAGTCGTGTTTTTGTCTTATTCGACGAGGTCAGCCGTTTTGGGAGAAAAACTAGAGAGAAAAGAGGTCTTATCAGTTCTTAAGCGTTTTTGGGAGATTCTTGGAAGTTTGTGGCGTTTTCCTGTGAGATCTGAGGCTTAGATCGTGGTAGGAACTTCCTAGGAGCGTTTTTTTTCCTGTGTTTGGGTCGGATTTCTTCTGTGGCAAAGGTAAGTGCATGACCATGGCTTATCTAAGCTGGAGATATCTCTGATTTGCTTGTTATGTGTGGTTAGGCTTGTTAGTTTGTTATTTGGGACGTTGGGAAGCTTTCTTGTGGCTGGAGATCGAGTTTTGTGGTTGTAGGAACGAAGATCCGGCGAGAAGCTTCGGGGGAAAACGATGCTCGGCATTGCATTGGTCGATGCATTTTGTGCGTCGGTCGATGCAAATGCGAGGACGGCGCGTAAAATCTAGGGTTTTTGTGCTATGTCAAGCATGCGTCGGTCGATGCAATGGGAGCATCGGTCGATGCAAGTTAGCCTTGCATCAATCGATGCAGATCTTGCATCGGTCGACGCAACCTCCAACTGGTGTCGGTCGATGCATATTGGTGTCGGTCGATGCTGAGTCCTGGTTTGTTATTGTTGATTGTTGATTGTTTATTGATGGTTAGAGATGTCTCTAAAAACTTGTGTGTATCGCCCAGTAGATGGGAGGATTGCCTTACTGAGTGTTTATAAAATACTCATGCATTGCAATTTGTGTTTGTGGTGCAGGTAAAAGCAAAGTGTGATCGTGGAATCAGGGCGATGAGGAGGAGGATGTTCTAGAGACTTGATTGATTGTGGTCTAGTTATTGTTAGGTTGCTAGTGTTGAGTTGATAGAACATTGTAGGATGTTGGAACTTGGTTATTGCATTGTTGGTAATTGGATTGTTATTGTTGAAATTCTTATTGATTTAATGGAATTGTTTTTGTTATCTGCTGTTGTTGATTGTTGCTAGGTTGTTAGTGGGTATGGGATCACTAGTGAATTAATATTATTAAAAAAAAAAAAAAACGAGAAAGGTTGTTTCACCATCACACCAAGGGATCGAGTTTTGTTTCTTACGAATGTAGGAATTTGGCTAATAGACTGGTCAGCTGTGGTTCAATGGTGGACAAAAAAAAAAAAATTATCTTCTTATGACTGACAAACTGATCTAATAAGACAAAAAGCCTCGATATTTTATCAAAGTTTAGCATAGAAACAACCACTATCACTGTTAAACCAACTCTCTCTTTTATTCATTAAATGGTAAAAGTACGGAATTTTCTCTGTTTTCTGTCTGAACTACAAATGCTTTGAGCAACTAAGCTCAGAAGTTATAGCCACACACCAAAAGATACACAAATAATACCAAATCGAGGTCTAAAGTTGGACCTCCTTATTACATCAATCTCTTCTTTGGAAACAGAACAGCTTTAGCCCTGGAGACCAATGATACCTGCAAAATGGTAGACGTAAGGCCAGTCAGTTGATCCTCTGCGGGTCTATCACATTAGGAATGAAACTTAGTATCAGGAACTGTAGTTGTGTGGAATCTCACGAGCCTAAAGTCAATCTCTAGTCACTTCCGAAACATAGAAAAACTATACTGCGTTTTCAGACATAGATGATGTAATAGGTTATCGATTTTCGGCCAAACCCCAAAATGCAAGATGATATATAAAACAAAGATGAACCCCTGAGCTGCCAGAGAATCAATGGAGTTCAAGATGGGAGTGCTGGTAATGACCCAGTTTCTGATAGATTAATTTTCCACAGGACATGAGAGTAAAATGTGGATTAAAATTACTTACCACAGGCAACACGACCGCCTGCGTTTCCGGTAGCCAAGCTGAGTTCATGGCCTCCTAAAAAAGTAAAAAACAGAACGAGTTCAGGTTAAAGAGTGTTCATAGGATACATGTTGAGTCATAAGCGAGATGCAGTAGATGTCCTCAAATGGACTGGATATCCTTTAAACTCAGTTAACATAACAAGGAAACTAGAACAAAAAAAAACTCCATAAAAAGCATTAGACAAATGTAATCACCCTTTCGGAGGCCATCAGGGTCTGCGCGGACAACAACAGCCCTTCCAACAATCGAGTTTGGTCCAGTAAGAGGAATCTGTGCAACGAACACAAAAGGTCTCATATGAGATTGGGTTCATTAGAGCAGTTGTGGGTTAGGAAAAAAAAAAGAGTATAAAACAGGTACACAGCTACGAACCTGGCAGTCAGTGATGGTGAAGGTGGCAGTTCCTGGGAAAAGAAAAACAAAATACTATATGTAACTCCATGAACACTAAAGCTGGTGATAGATGAAAAACGCAACTATAAAAGTAAGACTGCAAAAGCACAATTGAGAGAGTAGCAAAAAATATGTCTAAAAAAAATCGAGATGAGGGATAGAGATGTTGAGAAGGGATACCATCATCTCCAACATTGATGTTTCCTAGGTCGCCAACATGTCGATTAGCATCCTCTGGGGCACCGTGTGTTTTACCATCAGGGTTGAAATGTGGACCTAGGAATAGGAAAATGACCAAAAGTTTAGTATCAGTTTCAATGACTCAGACGATAACATGAGTTCCCAATTAAAAAACATAGTTATAAGCTCCTCAAACAAGAACAAAAAGCTCATAAAGTTACCAAGCCAATCAAAATTTCCAGAAAGGTGTTCACAGAGGTATGAGAGTTACCAGTAGACATGCAACCTGTCCTGCTACGTCAACTTAATGTATAAGAAACAGTGCAGAGCATATAAGAAAGAAAACCAAATTTTAATGTACGTGCTCAGAGTACTTCATACTTTTGGCCGTGCCACAGGATGGGAATCCTCGAAGACTTCACTTGTTGCATTGCAACTTCCACGGCCTTGTTCAACGGCATTCAAGAAATTAACACCACCAATGAAGCAATCATAACCACCAGCACTTAGTTCACAATTTAAAAGAATGTAATCAATCAAAAACGAGGAAATCACCGCTCAAGATTAAAAAAGGTTCCTAATCAAACCCACACACTCATACATGTTTAGCATAGAACATAACCATTTGATCCCAAAACTATTCTCGAAAGTAACATACAAATTTATTCTTATAAAGCTATATTCTTATAAAGCTAAAAAAGATCTAAGTCTCGATTAAATGAAATGTCGTCGTTTTGAATTGGGGGAAAATTAGAAATCCTAGGATTCTTCCTCTTCTTCGCGATTTATGTTTTATTCGGGTTTTTTCTTCTCCTTATACAATCCACATAGACTGGACGGTTTGCAGGAGTCACTGAACCGAGACCTGTTTCTTTTAATGGTAGATCTAAAGGCTTTTATGGATTTTGTTCTGTCCCTCTGAATATTAGAATAATACCAACAGAGTACTTTAATGGCTGACACCAAAATAAAATAGAAAAATAAATACAGCTGTTTTTGTGAATGAAGGAATATTGAAAACCTGAAACCGCGTGATACCTGGACGATCATAATTATGTTAACCTATTATGATAAGGGTTCTTTTTCTTCGCGATTTGTGTTTCATCCGGGAAGAACCCTAGATTTCTAATTCCCCCAATTCAAAACATTTCATTTAATCGAGACTTAACTTTGTTCTAGGTTTATAAGAATAAATTTGTGTGATAATTTTTAAAGTGGTTGTGGGATCAACTAGTTATATCCTATTTTAAACATGTATGAGTGCGTGGGTTTAAACCATGGGAGTGGGGATTTTTGACATTTTTATTTGCAAGATAATATAGCAAAACGGCGTCGATTCGTCTGAGTCAGCATCTCTAACGGTTGACTTAAATCCGTTAACGTAAACTTTGAAATCGGCTCAATTTTATAATTACATGTATGAATTGTGAATTTTATTAGGGTACAGGTCTAAATTACCACTATATGATTGTACATAAAAATATTCGCCTTTTTAAAGGGTTTACAGGTAAGGAAGTAGCCTTTTCTCGTGTTGTATCCATCTAATTATAATCCAATTCTAAAACTTTTTCTTGTTTTTCATTTTTTTTGTTTCACGGCGCACGCGCGAGTCAACCTTGGGTCAGCATAACAAAATCTATCTAATCATTGACGAGGGTAGTTTTATAGTTTAACTCAACCTACATCAACCAAAATATCTATATACTAGATTATGACCGTACCGCAGAGCAATTTTTTCTTATTTTTTTTTTAATGTACTATTTTAGTACTAATTTTGCTAATGTACTCTTTTATTAATTTTAGTGATTTAGTATGTAATTTGTTGTATACTGCACAACAATTTTTTGTATATACAATTTTAGTTAAATCAGTTTGATTCGACATATTTTATATTGGTGTTGTTAAAATAGTAAAATAAAGATTTAACCTGTATTGAAGTATCATATTAATGATATTTTATTTTTTAGTATTATCAATTCAATCATGTAATATCATATAACCCGTCATGTAATATAACTTGTTTGTGTTATTTTAAAAATTTAATATGTTTAAATATTCATAATTTTAAACTTTTTATTAAGTTTACATATATCAGTTATAAATTATAAACTTCTTAAAATTCTATAATTTACTATATACGGTAAATTTACGATATATGTATGTTGAACACACACTTTTTATATTAATTGAGTAATATATGTTCGTTTAAAAAAATTCAAATCACAATATATGCAGGAAAAAAAATTCTATCAACTTTATGTATTACTAGATTAGGACCCGCCCGATGTGCGGGTTTAGAGTTTTTTAAATAAAATAAAATTTAACCAAGAATATAAAGTAAGTATTTTTAGTAAGTAAAAACTATCTATAAAAGTAATTAGATACACCGAGGTGTCCAACGTAAATATCTGGTGTAAAAGGTGCGACTTTGCGGTTGAGACTATTAATCATATTTTTTTTGAATTGCCCTCACTCGTGGGAAGTTTAGGATTTATCTCTGACTCCGGTCTCATCAGAGGGTTTTTCATATGAGTCGGTGTATTCAAATTTGGATTTTGTTTTCTGGAGGGATGTCTCTCAACAGGGTAATCCTGATTAACTTCTTCATTTACCATGATTTTTATGAGCAATTTGGAAGGCCATAAATAATTTTTTTTTAAGGTTTAGAGATCGAGACAAATGATATAATTGCTCAGGCTTTGGACGATAAGTTAGCTTGGGAAGAGGCGCTATCTTTTACGGCGGTCATGTCGGCTCCATCTCCGTCCTCGGATGTCCAGGTTTCTTCACCTTGTTGTCAAATTGATGGTTCTTGGAAAGCAACCAATGAGCATTCATGATTGGGCTGGTGGTGTTGCGTTGGTGAGGAGCGAACCTTGTTGTTGGGGGTCAAGTATCTAAGACGGAGCCCCTCCCCCTGCATTCAGAGTTTGAAGCGTTGTTGTGGGCCATGGAGCGGATACGTGCTGAGTTACTTACTATGGTGCATTCCCCTGAATATTGGCCATACTTCTCCAACTTGATCGATGAGTTTAATTCGCTGGAGTTTTTTCCACTATTCTCCATCTCTTGGATCCCGCATGCGACAAATTCGAAGGCGGATTTTCTTGCCCGTGCTTCGCATTCTCTTATCTCTGAAGTTTCTTTTGAAAACCCCTTTCCTCTGGCTTGGACAACTAACCGAAAAAAATTCCTATTAATTTATTGTTTGGTTGGAAAAAAAAATAGATACAGTTTTAGTTAAAGAAAATAGTTGTAGATGAGTTCACAAGTATTAAAATTAAATGAAATTTAACAAAGAATATATATTTAATTCTTTTCGTAAGTAAAAACAATGTATAAAAGTAAAGAGATAAACTTTTAGTTATAGAAAATAATTGTTTTTTTTTTTTGCTATAATACACTAATGTATATCCATTTACAAATCTACTGTCTACATTACCACTAAAAGTTTATTTGTACACACAAATATATTGTACTGTTAAAATATACTCTTTAGTCTTAACTACTACCAACAAATTGTTTTTATGAACGCATTAAATAACTTATTATATGTCTCTTCACTTTAACATTTTTATAGTTACAAAAACGCATAGGTTAATCTTACATACTCCTATCATATATATTACAATAGCAGTCTTTTGAATAAATTATTTGATTGGTAGAAAAAATATGAGACGATCTATTTTTTTTTTACATCAATAATCTTTTTCTTTATGTAAAGGTGAGTATTTACATTTTTTTTAGAAACAGTAACTAATTGTATAATTTTCACAATCATTTTTTTTATCTTATATAAAAAGTAAGGGTCTTTTTCTTGTAATATAGCAACTTAAAATTAAAATAAGTAAACAATATTATAATTTTGAATTTTATGGTATATATATATAATTTATCTTATAATTAGATTTTAGATGAAATTATATTTTATTTTATCTATTTACTATTATATCAAACTTTTTTAGGTTAGGTTTTGAATTTTACATTTTTATTTTTTAAAATTTTAATAATGAATTGACATGTGTCAACATCTGAATGATACAATTGACACATGTCACAATCTTGTTAATGAGTAATTTTGTCATCAAGGTTTATATAATAAGATATGATGATTCACTATATTTAACTTTTAAAATTAAAAAACAAAATGATAGGAAAATAATATTTCTTAATATGGAATAAATCTTTTATATATCTATATTAATTATAAAATATTATATATATAAATATTTAAAATATTTTAATTCTGTTTGGTTATAAGGATAGTAGAGAGAATTAACTAAACTTGTTTGGATATGAATATAAGCATTAAATGGTATTAAATCTAAAAACTTTCCAAAATCGTTTTTTGAGCAAAAACTGTTGCAAAAATACTAGTATAGATTCTCAAAAATAGCACAAATTTAAGTTTTTATTCCAAAACTAGCACACATTTTTATATTTTCTAAATTTAGCACACATGATCTAATTAAATAATAATTTTATTATAAATCTAATTATACATGATTCTGTTATGAAGGTTAAGCCTTTGGTCGACGAGTGTGGAGGTGAAATTCGAAAGCTGGGGCGCGTTGGAATCACGTTTTAAAGGAGGAGCCGAAGGATTTCGTCGTATTGCGTGAAGAGGATCGAAGGTTCAATTCAGAGACGACATCTGAGGCAGGTGCGTTCAGCTGCAGCTCCTTCGTCGGATGAGGTCATGGTATGCTGCCGGATCGGTGGCTAGGGAGTCAGAAGGATATGATTGTGAGGAATCTGGAATTGAGAAGGATCATTGGCTGGATTTTGATTAGGGTTTTGATTCTTTTCTAAATCATGATTGTTACCAGTGTTCGTCTCCGTATCTTTATTGTGGATTTGTTGATGGAGAACCGAGATCACAATAGAGCTACGGTAGTGGTGGTGGTGGTGGTGCAGAGACGACGGAGGAGGTGACTGATAGACATGGACCATGTCACATGGTGGAAATATAATAATATAGGGAAGAGGTAGAAGAAGACATAACCGAAGACAATGGTGGAAATATATTGATGTTTGAGTTTTGAATCTGTGATTGTATTTGGAGATTTAGGTTTGGGTGTGTATCATTGTTTGTTTTCATTAGGTCCGATGATGATTTCATGCATTTGTGCTTATGGAGGCTTGTGTCCGTTGGGTGTTCGAAGTTTGATTTTTGTAGTTTTTCTGTGCAAACTTTTGTATATTTTCCCTGTTTTCTTGTTAGATTCGTTGGTACAATTAGTGAATGATGTTTGCTATGATTGAAAAAAGTGACACTGTTTGTTGAATTAAGGTTGTAATAGATACAAATCCTAACTTAAACCTAATGTTTTGTAATGCTATAGTTTCCAGGTGTGATTTAGTTTTGTTTTTTTGTTGTTGTTATGTTCAAAGTTCTTGTTTTATTGTCTCGTTGGTAAAATTAGTGATTGTTGTTAATTTGCTGGAACATTAAAACCAGTTCGGTTTCAACTCTTGACTGAACATTATCAACATTCTTCATCCCAATGCATGTTAACAGAAACAGAAAATTGGAGTCACCACCATGCTGGAGACTTTGAAAATCTCATCACCATGCTTATCAGGTTAAATTTTAGTAGTGTAATCCTTTAACTTATTGTTATGTAGTACATCTTATGTTCATAGCATTAAATTTCTTTTAAGTGCTCTTAACAAGGATCTTTACTCTGTTTTTCTTTCTTGTCTAAGTCCTCTGTGTTTTTTAGAATATTTTATGCTGTTCCTGGAACTTGAAAAACCAGCATCCAACATCCAACACTTTCCACGAAATTTAGTAAGGATTCGACGAAATTTAAGAAAATATCCTTAAATTTAAGGATGACCTTCATAAAAACTTTGGAACTTTAGGGATGACCTTCATAGAAAGTCTGGATATTGGTAAATGATATCATTACCCCTCACTAATAGAGTAATCTTTCACATATTGAGACAAAACAATGAAGAAAGATTTATAAACACATTTATTTAAATTTAGGAAGGATTTAATAATATTTAGGAAGAAAACCTTAAACTTCAGGATAACGTTCATAAAATATTTAAGAAGACACAAACTCAAATTATTAATCTTCTATATATAGATAAAATATCAGGATGTGCACAAAATAAAATCAAATATAACTCACCAAGTGGAGTTATATATGATACATTATGGCAAAACATAAATTAATGGCAAAACATAAATTAAAAGATTCAAAAACTCATTTTTTTAGATTTAGGAAGGTTTTCACGATGTTTAGGAAGATGTTCTTGAAATTTAGAAAATATACAGAAATCCCAGAAATGATGATGATCATAATCAGAAGATCATCTCCCGTTGTACTCCGCATCATCAACACTACTAGCTAACTCCATCATCGAGGAAGCACAAGCCGAAGACATCGACATCAACATCGACGAAAACGACAAACTTTCGTACATTTATTAACTGCTTTGTTTCCAATGACATTTTATCAAACACTTGGTATGCAACAACTTTGATGTCCAAAGAGGAGAGAGTACCACTCAAATACACATTTTCTATTTCATTCACAGTTCAGATTCCAATACCCAATAATTCAAGCCACCACTCATAATCAGATTTCATTTATTACCCAACAATGCACAAACAATTCCAATAGCCAAATTAACTTTGGTTTAGCTCTGAGACCACCACTCATAATCAGACGTACATATCGTAGAAGAGTTTCTTCAGGAATCTCAAAGAATGTTCTGGCTGAGAATGGAGTAACAAGGACCTCGCATCTTCGTTACATCGTAAAGACGTGGCTTCTCCGGTCTTCGTTCTCTTCCATCTTCGTTCTTCTTTTGCTTCTTCTTCCAATAATCATCACGATCATATTCACTACAAATTTACCCAATTTCTCAATTAAAAGGCATAAAAATCATTTTGAAAATCTCAAAATTTATGATCGGAATTGATACATGAAGAAGAACAACAAGACCGAAGGCTTCACCGTAAGCATTGGAAACTTCACTTAAGCTTTCAAAATCGTAAGTAAAAGTTATAATTAATTTTATATTTAAGATAAAATAATAACAATAATGCTATTTTTGGAATATTTGAATATGTGTGCTAATTTTGAAAGAAAAACATAAATTAGTACTATTTTAGGGTATTCTTCTAAATTTAAAATTAGATGATTATGTTTCATACATCTATTATATTCTAGGAAACTCATCCATATAATACGTGTAATTTGAAGATTAATTATTCAAGAAAATAATTAACTGAGATATAATATTTCCTCGCAACACAGCAATGATAACGTTACGACAGATTTGTGAACGGTCACAATTTATATAACAAAACGTCATAGCATGCAACAAATATATTTAGTTTCCATACTGTTACAACCAGTGACTAAAAAAAGTGAATAAACCAATCGGTTTAAATTTTATGTTCATCTTTCTTAGCGTCGACTAAAATAGTGAACGTTGCGTATAAATTAAAGTGAATACGATGGATACACATAAAATGTTATTTAGTTAAAACTACGAGAAAGAGAAGATTTTGCTTTTACATATAAGGACACCATGTTTGTTCACGCTATCTACATGGTCTAGCTAGCTAGATATCTAAATTACCGTGTCATCTCTTTCTCTCTTTTTTTCCTCCTAAATTCCATTTATATACTAATATGAGACAATCATGCAGCAGGAGCATAATCGTAGCCACTGTCGTCGTCATCACCACCATTCTCACCATATGCCACTCGTGAACTATCCACTACATCTTCAACATACACTGAGGAAGCACGGTCCAAACTCTTGCTCAGTAAAGTCATCATTGCTTCTTTTTTTTGGGTTATGAAAATAGAGCGATATGAAAGCAATGAATAGGTCTAAAGAGAGAAAGCCAAAAGAAGTGTGATGAGCTTTAGATGTTGTTGTGAGTTTGGTGAATATAATAAGAGAGACTAATGAGGATTTTATAGGTGAAAGCTAAGAATAAGTGGGGAACGCACTCTGTGGTCAGGACTGCCTTGTGGAGTATGCGAATTAATTCTTGTTGCTCTGTGTTTGGCACAATAGATATTACATTTTTTTCTCACACGTAGGATTTTCTTATGCCACATCGGTAACACATGTAAGGCATTTTCCTTTTTCACTAATATTCTTTCCAAAGCACAACAAAATAATTATTTAAAAAAAAAACAAGATTTGTGGAGCTTTAGTATAAGATTCTAAATAATGAAATTCGGGGAAATAAAAATCAGAAAGGCCTATAGATAGACTGGAAATGTATCTTGTGGTAATCTAAAAGGTTAATTACAATACATGATAGAGTAACAGATGGTACGAAAACATTTTTTTTATGGTTAATGAACGAAAACAAAATGCTAACTTAAGCAAATCGGAAACAAGATTATTTTATTTGCGTTTGTTGAGTGAATAAGAGATCCTCGCTGGGATCATTGGAGCATCATCAAGGGTATCTAAATTTGAATTTCTCAATCAAGAGTCTCCTATTTAAAAGAATCTGGTTTAAGTTTCTTAACTATTAAAAAAAAAAAAGTTTCTTAACTATTTGAGTGACCCATTCATTAAAATATTATTATTATTATTTTTGAAAGATCCAAGTTAAGATATCATGGATAGGAAGTGCTGTTATAAATGCAAAACATTAAAAAGGTTACAAAAATGTGAACCCAATCTGTTATAAGTTCACCCTCAGCTCAACCTCACTAAAGAGTGTTATGCGTTTGTGGTTGGCACAAATAACAGATATATTTTTCTCACGTCGGATTCCCTCACGACACATTTGACGAAATCATGATGTGGTCCAGTACTTGTGAAGCAGCATCGCGTTCAATATATAACGAAACGAAAGAAATCAAAACCTTTCATGTTTCTAGTACCCTCTTTAATTAGTATCTTTGACTGTTCCGACTCTTTATATATATTTTCTCATACAACTGCAGATCATTCGTAAATATTTAGGGTTCAATAAATTTAAAAACTATATGATTCAAATAAATGTAACATATTCTATGAAGTATGAACCCAACGTACCCATACAGTATGTATCACTTGCACTAAAGTACTAACAAATCATGAAATAGAAATTATTAGTTCGGATTTATTTGGTGGCCAATTGGCTATATATTACATCACACTTTTATTTTTCCATGATTTGGCAATGAATTGAAAAGAAAGAAAAAAACGAGAAATATATGACTAATTTATGACTTATTGTCTATGAAAATAAGCCATGGCTATCATGGACTAGCAATGGATTTTCAATACATATAGGCAAAAGATTAGCCACAAAGTAGCCACGAAATAGCCATATATGTTTTATTTTTCCTTTGGGGATAGGTTAAATCGATTGTCTTATCTTTTTGATCAACATGAGGCACTTAACGTCCGAAAGAGAAGTATATCAAGCACTTTAAGAAGGTCCAGCATTTGGTTATGAGAATCGTAAAGTTTATTTTGGCACATTAAAAGATGTGTTTAGTCCAACAAGTATGAGCAGTGTATCACATTTGGTGCGACCTCTGATACAGACACCAAATAATTTGCCTCCCAGAAATCAGAATATGTGTATTAAAGAAAATATTTACTTAGTCATCCAAAAGGCCAAAATAAATTATCTAGGTTTATTGATTAAAGAATTGCAGTCTTTGTGGAGTAACAGTTCCGCTTGAAGGTGAAATGTGTATAGTGGAGCAGAAACCAGCCCAACAAAGTGAAGGCCCAACTCAGAAGTCAAGTCAACATTTCCAAGTCAAACATCTCCAAGTCAAGACAAAGTTGACTGTACTTACAAAACCCCTCCTCCACAACTGTTATGAAGCTCTTGTCGATAAGGATGATGACTAGCTCATTCACAGCTGTATACATGAGTCACCTAAGTTTAGAATGTTCCCAATTACTCTATATAAGACAATGTAGCTACAACTTGTAACGGTATTATGAGATTATAATAAAAGAATCAACTTTTATCAATATTTTCCTCTGTTCTTCATGGTATCAGAGCTATTGTAAAACCTTCGCAGGTGTTTCAATGGCTTCTGCATATCCTTTTTCTGATAACATTCATGTTACCATTACTGTTACTATCAAGCTAAACAACTCAAACTATATTCTCTGGAAGACTCAGTTTGAGTCCCTCTTGTCATGCCAAAAGCTCATCGGGTTCGTTAATGGTGCCGTCACAGCTCCACCGCGTACCACCTTGTCAACAACCGGCAACACCGCCACAAAGATTCCTAATCCACAGTATGAATCCTGGTTCTGCACATGTCAGCTTATCCATTTGTGGCTCTTTGGAACTTTGTCAGAAGAGGTACTCGGGTATGTTCACAATCTCACTACCTCTAGAGATATATGGATGTCTTTAGCTGAGAACTTCAATAAGAGTAGTATAGCTAGAGAATTTATTCTCCGCCATAGTTTGTGGGTTCTAGAGAAAAAAGACATGACTTTTGCGGCTTACTGTAGAGAGTTTATAGCCATCTGTGATGCTCTGAGTTCCATTGGTAAACCTATTGATGAGTCTTTGAAGATATTTGGGTTTTTTGAATGGTTTGGGTCGTGAATATGATCTCATCACGACTGTTTTCCAAAGCTCACTGAGCAAGGCCTCTCCTCCAAGCTTTGATGATGTTGTCTCTGAAGTCGAAAACTTTGACACCAAGCTTCGGTCTTACACCGTTCCCTGACTCCGTTACGCCTCATCTCGCGTTTCAAGCTCAACAAACAGGATATGGCAACCAATCACGAGGCGGATACCGCGGTAGAGGGAGGTCTTCAGGGCAAAACAGAGGACGTGGTGGTTACTCTTCACAGGGCAGAGGCTTTTCTCAGCATCAATCCAATCCTTAAGCTACCAGAGAGCGTCCTGTTTGCCAGATTTGTGGACGTGTTGACCATCTTGCATCCAACTGTTGGAACAGATTTGATGAAAACTATCAATGACCTGATGTTGCTCAAGTGTTCTCCTCCCTCCAAGTTTATGATGGTAATGACTAGGTCACAGACTCTGGCGCTACAGCACATGTCACTCCCTCTGCTAACAACTTGCAGTTTGCAACAACCTATACTAGGAATGGCACTGTTTTGGTTGGAGATGGAGCTTATCTTCCTATAACACATGTTGGATCCACCACTATCTCTTCCTCGACAGGTAAGATATCCTTAAATAATGTTTTGGTTTGTCCAGATATGCAAAAGTCTCTTGTTTATGTTTCGAAACTGTGTGATGATGTGCCTTGTGGAGTTTAGTTTGATACTAATAAAGTCTGTGTTGTTGACATACCCACTCAAAAGGTGGTGGCAAAGGGTCCTCGAAGTAGTGGATTATATATGTTGGAGAATCAAGAATTTCTAGCTCTCTTCTCTAATTGTCAATATGCAGCTTCTGAAGACACTTGGCATCATATACTTGGGCACTCAAACTCTCAAGTTCTCCAATAACTAAAGACCAGCAAGGAAATCAGTTTAAATAAGAGCAGCACCACCTCCATTTGTGAGCCTTGCTAGATGGGGAAGAATAGTAGACTTCAATTTTTTTCTTCAGATTCTCAAGTTTTGTGTTCTCTAGATCGGATACATTGTGATCTTTGAGGACCATCACCAGTTTTATCTAATCAAGGTTTTAAATACTATGCGGTGTTTGTGGATGATTTCTCCCGGTTCACTTGGTTTTATCCTATGCGTACTAAGTCAGAATTCTTCTCTATATTCAAAATATTTCAGAAACAAGTTGAGAATCAATTCAAGACTAAGATAAAAGTGTTTCAGAGTGATGGAGGAGGAGAATTTACAAGCAATGCTCTGAAACTTCACTTATCTGACAATGGAATTTTGCACAGGATTTCATGTCCTTACACCCCTCAGTAAAATGGGGTTGTAGAGAGGAAACACAGACACATAGTAGAGCTTGGCTTAACAATGTTATTCCATAGTCATACTCCTCTGCACCATTGGGTAGAAGCCTTTTTCACTGCAAGCTTCATCACCAATTTGCTTCCTACTGCAACTTTGAATAATTGCAGTCCATATGAGGTCCTCTTTAATCAGAAACCAAACTATTCAATGCATAGAGTCTTTGGTTCTGCTTGTTATCCCTGCCTTCGTCCCATGGCTATTCACAAATTTGATCCAAAATCTCTACAATGCGTTTTCCTAGGCTACCATACCTAGTACAAAGGGTATAGATGCCTCTACCCTCCGACAAGCAAAGTTTACATCTCTCGCCATGTTGTATTCGATGAAGATTGCTTCCCATTTCAACAATAATACAATTCACTAATCCCACCATATCAAACACCTCTTCTTTAGACTTGGCAAGCTGCTTCAGTGCCTCCAGTACTACCTTTTTCATCAGAAAAGGAACCAATCTCACCAGTGTACCCTAACAAGGAAAAGACTTCAGCACCAAGTCCGGCTCCTGAGAATGCTCCTGTTGACATCGTAGATCAGGAAAACACTCAGAATCACAATGATTCTAAGACTTCTTCGACTGACGAGACTGACAACTCTGCTACTGAAGAAAATGTAGAGGAAGATCAGCTAGAAGAGGTTCAAGGCAACAACACTCATCCTATGACTACCAGAGCAAAAGCTGGGATTCATAAGCCTAACACTAGATATATCCTTCTCATCTCTATTTGTGGAGTAACAGTTCCGCTAAGACCATTCACTTCTCTCACTCCTATCTACAAAGCGTAGAGGATTTCGCGTGGAGGATGGGAGTTCGATTTTATCAGATCAAACATAATCAACACGTACGTAAAACTAGTTTGGGCTTGCCGCTATGGATATATATATATATATATATATATATATATATATATATAATGAACTTAATAATAATTATAGAAATTTATGAACCAATGAAGATTATACGTGCTGGTGAACTAAGTACATGACGACTACACTTTACTATACTTTCAAATTGTAAAAGGTTTCACATCCTATATGATATAAACCAGTTGGTTTAAACGGGAAAAATGACGGATGAACAATTTAATCTTGCGCTGATGACGAAAGTGAATACTTAACCACAAAACACATAATCTAGGAAAAGTACTACTGATACAATAGAAAATTTTAGGAAACTAAAATATGTTATATTTAAAGAATCAAAAGCACAAAAACCTTAAGCTTGAATACAAAATCCTTTAGAAAATTTTCTCAAAACTAAACACAACCTCTGTTTTTCCTTGTTATCATACATCCTTCTTATGATCTCTATTTATATGGTTCTAGACTTCCTTTTCTAAACCATTCTAACTTCATTTTTAGTTTAGGATTACAACTTTTTCTTTTCCTAACTAGATTCCTATTTCCTTTTAGGATATCTATCCAACATTTACCCCCTTAAGTTTCAAGTTGTTCTTCATGAGATCTTGAACTTTGATCATCTCTCTCATTTCAGTAAACTTGTTTTTCGCCAAGGCTTTGGTAAGAATGTCTGCACGCTGCTCTTCTCTAGGTACATGTTCCACTTCAAGTAGTCCATTCTCCACACACTCACGAATGAAATGGAAACGTTTGTGTATGTGTTTACTCCATTTGTGAAAAACCGGGTTCTTTGTAAGTTCTATGGCCGACTTGTTGTCAATGCGGATAGTCTTCTCATACTTTTTCCCGGTGATCTCACTTAGCAAATCTTGAATCCATATGGCTTGCTTAGCCGCTTCCATAGCTGCAATAAACTCTGCTTCACATGAGGACAGAACCACTATTTCTTGTTTTTACGAACACTAAGTTATAGGAGCTCCTTCGAGATAGAAAACATGACCTGTGGTGCTTCTTCCATCATCAGGATCCGTGTTGTGTCTACTATCACTATAGCCTACAATGTCTGGTGCTCCTCTCTTGTATGAAACTCCATAGCCAATTGTTCCTCTCAAATACCTTAGGATCTGTTTCATTACAATGCCATGAGATTTTCTTGGATCATGCATGTACCTGCTCAAAATCCCTACTGAGAAAGCAATATATGGTCGAGTATGTAACAGATATCTCAAACATCCAATCCTTCTTCGATACATGGTCGCGTCAGTTTCTGCTTCATCAAGTCCTTTTGACAATTGCAACCCGAACTCCATTGGTATTACCGTCGAGTTACAAGAATCTAAACTAGCTTCCTTAAGAATTCGGCGAGCATAGGCTTCTTGCTTGATTTCTATTCCATTGATTCCTTGACTAACTTCAATACCAAGATAGTAAGTAAGCTTGCCAAGGTCACTCATCTCGAACTTTGTAGACATTCCCTCCTTAAACTCCTTGATGATCTCCAGTGTACTTCCTGTTACAAAAAGATCATCAACATATACAACCACGATCAAAATCTTAGTTCCTTCCTCCTTGCGATACATGAAGCTTTCTTTTTGACACTTCTTAAACTTCATGCTCTTAAGTAAGTGATCGAGTTTTTTGTTCCATGCGCGAGGGGCTTGACGAAGTCCATAAAGAGCTTTCTTGAGTTTGAAAACCTTGTATTCTTCTCCCTTCTTTTCAAACCCTTCAGGTTGTGAGACATAAACATCCTCTATTAGTTCACCATGTAAGAAAGCGGTCTTAACATCGAGATGATGAATTTTCCATCCATGTGAACCTGCTAATCCAATCAACATTCTAATTGTTTCCAGTCTTGCAACCGGAGCGAATACCTAGTCAAAATCAATCCCTTCTCTTTGTGCATATCCTTTAGCAACGAGTCTAGCTTTGAACTTGTTGATTGTTCCATCAACATTCCTTTTGATCTTAAAAACCCACTTAAGACCAATCACTTTTACACCAAATGGTTTCTCACCTAGACCCCACATATTGTTTTTGTTGATCGAATCGATTTCCTCTTGACAAGCCTTTGTCCATTCGACTGATTCTTTTGCTTCTTGATAGTTTATAGGTTCATCGTTTAGCGACAAAAGAAGTATTTCACATTCTAGATCAGCTAGAAGAACAAAGTCGGCAAGATAACTAGGAGGATTGTGTTGTCGACTTGATCTTCTAAGCGGAGCTGGCTCTGTTTCGATGTTTCCATTATCCTGCACTTCCTCTTCCTCGGTATTTTCTTGATCATATGTGGGTTGAACACTGTTGTCCGTGAATGGTACCTGTCCACTGTCTATAGTTGCTCCCCATGTCATTCGAAACATCCCTGGTTGATCTCCTTTGTTTTCTACTCCCTTCCAAGTCCAAGATTCCTTCTCATTGAAAACCACATCACGACTTACTACCACTCTTCTCGTTGTTGGATTGTAAAGTCGATACGCCTTAGTTCCTGGTTCTATATAGAGGTGGACAAGTGTTTGTGATCGATCATCTAGTTTTTCAAATGCTCTGCCTCTACCTTTGCATGAGCGATGCAGCCAAAAATCCTAAGATGCTCGATACTAGGCTTTCTTTCTCTTAAGCATTCATACGGTGTTTGATTCTTTAGAGCTCGAGTGGGAACTCTGTTGATCAAATATGTTGAATGTCTTACAGCTTCTCCCCATAAATAATTTGGAACATTCATTGCCATAAGAATGCTCCGAGTCATCTCCATCAATGTCCGGTTTCTCCTCTCAACTACTCCATTTTTTGGGGAGTGTAGGGTGCTGTAAGATGCCTTCTGATTCCGTTTGCATTACAGAATTCTTGAAAGTCTCTTGATGTAAACTCTCCACCTCTATCTATGTGTAGAGTTACAATTTTCTTGTCACATTCCGTCTCGATAAGAGTGAAACGACCTGACTCGTTTTTTTTTTTTTTAATTAATAAATAATTAATAATAAATAACTACAGCTAGTGGTCCCATACCCACTAGCCACCTAACCACAAAAACAGCCAACAGCAGAAGTAACAGATACCAATATCCAATAAATAATTCAATAGATAATAATCAAATATAACAATACTCCAATATCAAACAACAGAAAACAAGGAACCAGCAACCTAGCTAGTTCTAAAGACTCAACTCTAGCAACCTAGCAATGCCAGACAACAACCAATTGGGTCCCTAGAACATCCTCCTCTTCATTGCATTGATTCCACGATCACACTTTGCCTTTACCTGCACCACAAACACATATTGCACTGCATGAGTATTTAATAAACACTCAGTAAGGCAATCCTCCCATCTACTGAGCTATACACACAAGCAACAGAGTCATCTCTAACCATCAAACAACAATCAACAAACAACAAATAACAAACCAGGACTCTGCATCGACCGACACCACATGGGGATGCATCGACCAACACAAGGGCTGCATCGACCGATGCAAGTTACACATGCATCGACCGACACCCAAACTGCATCGACCGACGCATGCTCGACATAACACGAAAACCCTAGGTTTTACGCGCCGTCCTTGCACTTGCATCGACCGACGCAAGATATGCATCGACCGATGCAATGCTGAGCATCGTTTTTTCCCCGAAGCTTCTCGCCGGATCTTCATTCCTACAACCACAAAACTCGATCCCAAGCCACAAGAAAGCTTCCTAACGTCCAAAATAACGATCTAACAAGTCTAACAACACACAACAAGGAAATTAGAGAGTTCTCTAGCTTAGATAAGCCATGGTCCTGCACTTACCTTTGCCAAGACGATTCTGAACCTTAAACACGCAATAAAACACTCCTAGCAAGCTCCTACAACGTTCTAAGCCTCAGATCTCAAAAGAGAACGTCACAAATCCACATAAATCACCAAGAACACCAAGAACTCTTCTTTCTCTCTTCTTTTCTCTCAAAAACGGCCAAAGTCGACTAATGAGACAAAAGAATCGACTTAAGGGTTTTTCTTGTCCCTTTGCCCAAAACGCAGCATTTCACTTAAGTCAAAACGCAGAAACTCAACCTTGCATCAACCGATGCACAACCTGCATCGACTGATGCAATCCCTAAACCGGGATTTCGGTTCGCGGATGTTACAATTTTCCCCCATCAAACTAGATTCGTCCTCGAATCTCGAACAACCATCAGCCAAGGACTCCCGTGCAACCGTCTCCACGGCCCACACTCCTCCGAACGAACTACGAAAGGTCACCTCTAGGCGATAGACTCACGCTCCAGGCATTATTTGCTCTCGACTTTTGGACTTTCCTTTTACTCAGAAGCCTAAACCTTGAGTTTTTATTGGCTCCTCATCAGGCCGAAGCCTGCATGCCATAATATTGGCTCCTCATCAGGCCGAAGCCCGCATACCAAACATCTACATTGAAAATACAAATTGACATTTATTTTGAAACAACATTTTTAGTCTAAAATGACACTTAATATGAAACAGAGGGAGTAGCAAATTAGGGGTTGTGCTCATGCCTTTTTGAATTGTATTAAATTTTACTGCAATTAGACATTTCAAATTAATTAATACACAAATATTTCCAAAGTCTTTGGATAATTGGATGACACAAAATAATGAAGGATTTAATTCTCATTGAGTAACACCAATTTCCAAAATCACTTAGTTATGATTTACAAATATCAAATATACAACTAAATTTTAATCCGATGTACACCGCAAAACACTTTTTTAAAATAATTATTAAGAAAAATATATGTTGTATTTTTTTAATATGTTTTGATTAATATTCATCCAAATCCACCAGTAGGTTATTGGTGTGCCAGGCGTTCCTCGAACCCTGGTCCTCACCCTTTAACAATCTTCACACAGGACAAGCTGTCCTCATCAGACCTAAGTCTGCATGCCATAATACATAAGGAAAAATTCAATACTCGTCTCTCGGGTTGCCACCCTACAGCGTGCCCTCGGATCGTCATCCGAAATTGATATACCAACCATACTCCCAAGCCACAAAGTCTCAGAATATGGCAGTTCTAGGAGAACCTAAGTTCCCCAAGAGTCGCGAGCAAACAATTCTGAACACGTCTGAGTCCTATCCCTATCTAGGTTTCCTTCCCATGGCTCGCGTAAGACATCTCAATGTCCTACCAACCACATATCCCCTCACTGGGATACCTCATGACCACACATGGATCATCTCACTGACACAAGAGCCGCCACAAAGGCCAAACAAATGTCCTAAACAGGACCGCCACCAAGGCCAAACAAATGTCCTAAACAGGACCGCCACCAAGGCCAAACAAATGTCCTAAACAAGACCGCCACTAAGACCAAACAAATATCCTAAACAGGACCGTCACAAAGACCATCTGTCCCGAAGGACCGTCTCAAAGACCATATGTCCCGAAGGACCGCCTAAACAGGCACTCTGGCTAAACAGCCCGCCACAAAGGCCACACATCTGGCTAAACAGCCAGCCACAAAGGCCACACAATGTCTCAAAAGACCGCCACTAAGGCCACACAATAACTAAAAAGTCCGCCACAAAGGCCTCACAAGCCCCTCCAAGGCTCTCTCAACTAAAATAGACAAATTTTAACTCACATAAAACTTTCCATTTTTAACACTTTCCACTTTTGGAAACTCCTAATTCAGGAAACTTTCCTCCAAAAACCCCGCCTCACGGAAACTTTGTACCCCGAGCACCACCTCATCTTGTTACTTAGTCGCACAACCAACCACCCCAAGCGACCAAGTAAACAAGAGAGATGGGCTGGAATACTCCATTCCCGCTCCAGCCACGGATTATAGATGGGACCAGGCTAGAAAAGCTCAAGTCGCGGCTTGCTTCTCATACCACTTCTTAAACCTTGCCTTCATCCTCGCCTCAGGCTCCCAAGTCTGCTCCTCAACATCATCACAGTCTCAAATGACTCTCATCAAAGGAATCTTCTTCTTCCGAAGTTCCTTGATCCTCCTCTCGAGAACCCTCACTGGTCTCGCCTCCAAAGTCATGTTAGGCTGATGATCCTCAGGAATCTTAGCCAACAACTGATCATCCTCACGGAGACACTTCCTCAACATAGAAACATGGAAAACCTTATGGAATGCACGCATAACCTCAGGTAACTCCAGTCTATAAGCCACTGGTCCAATACGCTCAATCACTCTGAACGGACCCATATACCTCAGACTCAACTTAGTCTCAATCAATGACATGTTCGGACCCCGCAACATGGCCATCTTGAGGTACACTCTGTCTCCTACCTGAAACTCAAGATCTCTCCTCCTCCTATCGGCATAACTCCTCTGCCGATCCTGAGCCTCCTTCATGTTCAGCTTGAGAACCCGAATCTTCTCTGAGGTCTCCTGAACAAAATCTGTCCCGTTCAAGATCTCTCGCCCACCTGAGTCCATCATAACGGTGTACGACACGACCTCCCATACAAAGCCTCATAAGGAGCCATCTTAATACTTGCCTTATAACTATTGTTGTAAGCAAACTCTATCAAGCTCAAGTGATCTGCCCAATGGCCTCCCCAATCCAACACACACATTCTCAGCAAATCCTCCAGCGTCTGGATCGTCCTCTCTGACTGTCCATCTGTCTGGGGATGATAAGTTGTACTCATATGCACCTTAGTGCCCATCTCTGCCTGAAACGCTCTCCAGAACACCGAAGTGAACTTGGGATCCCTATCAGACACAATGCTCGCTCGCACCCCATGCAACCTGACTATCTCCTTCACATACTTCTTAGCCAAGACCGCTGCTCCATCAGTCTTCTTAATAGCCAGAAAATGTGCTGACTTAGTCAACCGGTCCACAATGACCCAAATAGCATCAAACGTCCTGGACACTGGCAAACCTACCACGAAGTCCATAGTAATCATATCCCACTTCCACTCTGGCATGGGAAGACTCTTCAGTAACCCTCCTGGAACCTGATGCTCAGCCTTCACTAGCGGACACACGTCGCACCTCGCGACCCAACTAGCTACATCCTTCTTCATCCCGACCCAATGATAGTACCTCTTGAGATCACGGTACATTTTAGTCGTTCCTGGATGAATAGAAAACTTGCTCCCATGAGCCTCTCTCAGGATCTCCTGCCTCAACTCCTCATCCTTGGGCACACAAATCCGACCGTGCACCAAGATAGTACCATTATCTGATACTCGGAATCAACATCCTTTGAGGCATTCACCAGCCCCAAATCCCCCTCCTGAGCCAACCGCACTCTGCTCAGAAGATCTGCTCTATCAACTGCCTCTAAACCCAACAGTTCCTGAGACACAGCACACAAACTCAACGCACCGATCTCTCCTACCAGAGACTCCATCTCCTGCTCCTGAGCCGAAGCTACCCTCTTCCGACTCAGAGCATCTGCAACCAAGTTAGCCTTACCAGGATGATAGGATATCTCCAAATCATAGTCTGCCACCAGCTCCATCCACCGCCTCTGCCTCAAATTCAGCTCAGGCTTAGTGAATATATACTTCAGACTCTTATGATCTGTAAACACCTGTACCTTTGCACCATAAAGATAAGATCTCCAAATCTTCAGGGCAAAAACTACAGCACCCATCTCCAAATCATGAGTAGGATAGTTGCCTTCATGCTTCCGCAACTGCCGCGAAGCGTAGGCAATCACTTTCCCATGCTGCATTAGAACACACTCCAAACCAACTCTAGATGCATCTGTGTAAACCACATAGGGTTCTCCCTGCTCAGGCAAAGCCAACACTGGCGCATTAGTCAACATCTCCTTCAGGCTTGCAAAGCCTTCCTTACACTCCTCTGACCAAACAAAAGGGACATCTTTCCCTGTCAACTTAGTCATAGGACGTGCTCTGCTCGCAAACCCCTACACAAATCTCCTGTAGTAACCTGCCAATCCAAGAAAACTCCTGATCTCTGTGGCTTTCTGTGGTCTAGGCCAATCTCTGATAGCCTGAATCTTTTCCGGATCTACAGAAACCCCGTCTGCAGACACAATATGACCCAGAAAGCCCATCTCACGCTGCCAAAAATTGCACTTGCTCAACTTAGCAAACAACTTCTGCTCCCGCAGCTTCTCCATAACTGCCCTCAAATGCACTACATGCTCCTCAGGACTCCTAGAATAAACCAGGATATCGTCGATGAAAATGATGACAGATACATCCAGAAACTCCTGAAACACACTGTTCATCAATCTCATAAACGCTGCTGGTGCGTTCGTCAACCTGAAAGGCATCACCACAAACTCATAATGCCCATACCTCATCCTGAATGCAGTCTTCCTCACATCTGCCTCATCTATCGGAATCTGATGATAATCTGACGTTAGATCTACCTTGGAGAACCAAGTAGCACTCCTCAACTGATCCAACAACTCATCAATCCTGGAAAGAGGGTACTTGTTCTTCACAGTGACCCGGTTTAAACCCCTGTAATCAATGCACAACCGGAAACTCCCATCCTTCTTCTTGACAAACAACACCGGTGCTCCCCATGGTGATACACTATGACGGATGAATCCCTTACTCAACAAATCCTCTAGCTGCTTCTTCAGCTCTGCCATCTCTACTGGAGCCATTCTGTAAGGAGCCTTGGATAACGGCATCGTCCCTGGTTCCAGTTCAATCGTAAAAGGATCAGACCGAGATGGTGGTATCCCCTGCAACGACTGGAACACATCCTCAAACTCCTCTACAACCGGAATACCGCTAACTGTAGACTTTCCCACTGACTCTGGCATAGATATGGTAACCAAATAAGCCTCACGGCCTTTCTCGATCATCTTCCCAGCCTGAATGGCCGAGATCACGAGACTCCCCGAAGTCGGTCTAATCCCCTGAAAAACCAACTTCCCTCCTGGACGCTCAAACTCCACTCTACCCCGATAGCAATCCAAATGCACCTTATGCCGATGCAACCAATCCATCCCGAGAATAACATCATACAGCTCCACTGGACTGATAAGGAAATCCGCTGGCCATGACTCTCCTGCGATCTGAATATCAACTCCCCTAGCTCGTCCAATAACTCTCTGGAACTTGCCTCCTGCAACTCTAACAACTCTTGTACGCTCCCCGGGATCCCCTCTGATTCCCGCACTCTCTGCACACTCCGAAGTAATGAAGCTATGAGAAGCTCCATAATCAAACATAACATGGGACTTAAACCCGCCCACCAACAAGGTCCCTACACAAACCTCATGTGTTGAGAACCTAACACTTTATCACAGGAAAACATAAAATCTGAACCTACTAAGAATTCACAAAGTTACAGTACCAGAAATTATACCTCTGATCGCCCCGGCACTGATCCCACCAGTCTCTACAGTCGTGTAAACCCGTGGCGCCTGCTCAATCCGTGCCACCTGCTGCCCTCCAGGCTGCACCTGCTGCAACGCTGCCACTGCCACCGGCTGCAACTTGGGACACATGGGCCTGATATGCCCCGGCTCCCTACAATGATAGCACACACGAACCCCTGCCGTCGGAGCACTCCTCTTGGGACAACTAGCAATCTTGTGATCCTTGGTCCCACAACCGAAGCAACTCGCACCACTCGGCCTCTGCGTAGCCTCCCACCTTCTCTTGGTTCCCTGCGCAGGCTTATCGCCCCTGCTAGAACTACCCTACTGCTGAGCCCTACTATGCTGAACTGCTGGACTAACCGCCACTGACTGTGCCCGGATGTCCTCCTCAATCTCTGCTGCAGTCTCAACCAGCTCTGCACGCGTAGCATAACTCCGCCCTCTACAGTGAACCCTCAAATCATCAAGTAAGGCCCTCAAAAACCTCTTGATCTGAGCCTCCTCAGACTCCATATCCCGACCCCCATACCTCATAAGTCGACTGAACTCCAAGTCAAGCTCCCGCACTGACCGGGTTCCCTGAGCTAGCTGAAGGAACTGCACCTCCAACCTATCCAGTGCCTCTCTAGGGAAATACTTGCGGTTGAACTCCAAGACGAAGTCAGCCCAAGACATCTCCCTCTGCACTCTCCTGGCTGCCACAGAACTCCACCACAACTGAGCATCACCAGTCAAATGGTGGACCACTGGTGGCACTACCTGAGCCTGAGTCGGTGCCACTGGCGGCAACCGCTCTAACAACTATGCCAGCAAACCCGCAAGGTCGACACCCGGGACTCTACCCACTGGGACACCCGCACCTGGAGCCCTAACATCGCCGGCTACTGGAGCATCAACACCGCCCCCTCCGGCCACACTCATGGAATCCCCCTGGACACCCTGCGACTCGCCAACACCCTCTGCTGTCACACTCTAATCCTCGGTCTCACTAACCTCTGGGACCCTGCCCCTACCACGACCACGTCCGCGTCCACGACCACGACCAGCAACAGCACCCCCTCTAACCATCTGCACTACCATGAACAGAAGGCTAAGAATACAATTTAAACATAACACCAAAAACATAAACTCACCGTGGAATCACACTATAGGCTCGAAGAGGATGTTCTAGGACTCCATGCCACACACAATTGACTAACTCACATAATCAATCAAGAAATGCAATCCCAAACATCTACAACACAAAGCCTAGTGAACCCAAACCTAGAACCGTAAGGGCTCTGATACCAAACTGAAACGACCTGACCCATTTTTTTTTTAATTAATAAATAATAAATAATAAATAACTACAGCTAGTGGTCACATACCCACTAGCCACCTAACCACAAACACAGCCAACAGCGGAAGTAACAAATACCAATATCCAATAAATAATTCAATAGATAATAATCAAATATAACAATACTCCAATATCAAACAACAGAAAACAAGGAACCAGCAACCTAGCTAGTTCTAAAGACTCAACTCTAGCAACCTAGCAATGCCAGACAACAACCAATCGGGTCTCTAGAACATCCTCCTCTTCATTGTCTTGATTCCACGATCACACTTTGCTTTTACCTGCACCACAAACACATATTGCAATGCATGAGTATTTAATAAACACTCAGTAAGGCAATCCTCCCATCTACTGGGCTATACACACAAGCAACATAGTCATCTCTAACCATCAAACAACAATCAACAAACAACAAATAACAAACCAGGACTCTGCATCGACCGACACCAACATACATCGACCGACACCACATGGGGATGCATCGACCGACACAAGGGCTGCATCGACCGATGCAAGTTACACATGCATCGACCGACACCCAAACTGCATCGACCGACGCATGCTCGACATAACACGAAAACCCTAGGTTTTACGCACCGTCCTTGCACTTGCATCGACCAACGCAAGATATGCATCAACTGATGCAATGCCGAGCATCGTGTTTTCCCCGAAGCTTCTCGCCGGATCTTCGTTCCTACAACCACAAAACTCGATCCCAAGCTACAAGAAAGCTTCCTAATGCCCAAAATAACGATCTAACAAGTCTAACAACACACAAGCAAATTAGAGAGTTCTCTAGCTTAGATAAGCCATGGTCCTGCACTTACCTTTGCCAAGACGATTCTGAACCTTAAACACGCAATAAAACACTCCTAGCAAGCTCCTACAACGTTCTAAGCCTCAGATCTCACCAGAGAACGTCACAAATCCACAGAAATCACCAAGAACACCAAGAACACCAAGAACTCTTCTTTCTCTCTTCTTTTCTCTCAAAAACGGCCAAAGTCGACTAATGAGACAAAAGAATCGACTTAAGGGTTTTCCTTTTCCCTTTGCCCAAAACGCAGTGTTTCACTTAAGTCAAAACGCAGAAACTCAACCTTGCATCGACCGATGCAATCCCTAAGCTGGGATTTCGGTTCGCGGATGTTACAAAGAGCTTTAAACGATTGAAACTTCTCAAAGGCTTCACTCTTCTCTTTGAGCAAGATTTTCCACATATATCTGGTGTGATCATCCACTATTACAAAGATATACTGATTTTTAGCAAGTGTGGCTGGTGATATAGGTCCACAAAGATCTGCATGTAACAACTCCAATGCTCGTGTAGACCTATATTGAGTTGCATTCGGAAAAACATGTCTCGTCTGCTTTCCTACCAGACATGATTCACACAACACTTTCTTACTTGTGATTTTAGGCATGCCTCGTACCATCTCTTGTGTGGACATAGAGTTCATCGTCGTGAAACTTATATGGCTAAATCTTGCATGCCACCTCCATGAATCATCTTCTATCCTTGAGTGTAAACATGTTGGTTTGCCTATCTTTAGGCTGATCTTGTACAGTCTATTGGGAGAACGAGTTACTTTGACCAACAAGCATCCATTAGGATCACGTAAAGTGAGATAATCAGCCCTCATTCTGACATCATAACCATATTATGTAGCTTTTTCTAAGCTAAGAATGTTGCTCTTTAACATCGGAATGTAGTAGATGTCTGTTAAAAGTCTCTGTTCTCTGTTTCTTCCTTCAAAGAGAATTGATCCTTTTCCTCCAATACTGACACAAGATCCATCACCAAATTTTACCATTCTTTTGATGCTCTCATTTAACTCAGAAAAGTATCCTTTCTCTCCTGTCATATGGTTGCTTGCACCATTATCCAAATACCAGATTCCATCCTCTCTTTTGTTTGTCTCGTACTTCTCTGGAATTACCTTCTCCTCATTTAAGTACACGATTTCATGCATATGTAAGGCTTTATCTGCTTCTTTAGTCTCGTTTTTGTTGAGTTCTTGTTCCTTTACAAACTTCACTGGACAAACAGACGCAAAGTGCCCTGGTTTCTCACATCGGAAGCATATAATTTGAGACCTGTCCTTTTGTTATCTGTCTTGAGGATTACCTCTTCCTCGTCCTCTACCTCTGTTACCGCGACCGCATCCTCTGCCTCTGCCGCGTCCTCTACCTCTGTCGCTGTCCTTGTCCGTGTTTGAGAACAAGAGGTTCTATTGAGTTTCTTGTGCAGCTTGCCCGTTTATACGAGCCTCAAAAGATTTAAATCTTCCAATGATGTCTTCAAAACTAGTTTTGTTGAGATCCAAGACTTGTTCAAGAGAAGCAATGAGGTGTATGTATTTGTTGGCGGGTAGGCTATTAAGAAACTTCTTCACCAACTTTGGTGCATCAAGGGGTTGACCTAGAGAGGCTAATGTCGAGGCTAGTTCTGATAACTTACCTGAGAAGGTATCGATAGTATCTGAGTCTTTCATCCTTAAGCACACAAATTCAGACATTAGGGTTTGGAGGCGAGCTTCTTTGACACGTTCTACGCCTTGATTTATCGATTTTATGGCTTCCCAAATATCCCGAGGTGAGTTTTGTTCACCAATTTGCAGAGTCAGATTCTTTGGTATAGATTGATACAACAAAGCTGTTGCAACGTCGTTCTTCTCTTCAATATTCATTTCGGGTTCAATTGCTATCCAAGCTTTGTGAACTTTCAGCGTTGCCTTCATCTTCAATGTCCAGACGGTGTAATTGGTTGAATTCAACATCGGACATTGAACTGCGGAGGTTGACGTCGACGTCTTCTCCGTTGGTTTTGTCTCAGCCATGATTCGTATGAGCTCTCCTTACTCAAGGATTTGCTCTGATACCAAATAAAGAATCAAAAGCACAAAAACCTTAAGTTTGAATAAAGAATTCTTCCTTTATTAATGTTAAGAAAATCTTCTCAAAACTAAACACAAGCTCTGTTTTTCCTTGTGATCATATATCCTTCTTATGATCTCTATTTATATGGTTCTAGACTTCCTTTTCTAAACCATTCTAACTTCCTTTTTAGTTTAGGATTACAACTTTTTCTTTTCTTAACTAGATTCCTATTTCCTTTTAGGATATCTATTCTAGAACTTTCTAGAAGCTTATCCAACAATCCCCTATATAATAGAACGGAACTACACAACATTTTTTTTGTAGACTATATAATTTATATAAGTTGGTTACAAAATAAGTTATAGATTAAATTAAATATAGGTTGGTTACAAAAAAAGGAACAAAATTAATTGTCATTGGGCTACATGAATACACTTAATAATATCCCAAAGAATCCTCTTAAAATCTTTATTATTCCATGTATTGTTACACCATATATATTATTAGGCGTAAAAAGGAATAAAATATTGACAATTAATTACATTTAATTGTGATTTTCGAAATCTTATTGTACAGTTCAAAATAAAATCTTAACTAATATCCTTCCAAGCTTTTAATATAAATCATTCAGAACTTAAAGAATTCACTATAATATGAAAGAATTCTAAAAAATTATGAGCACATGTTGAAATTTCAATAAATATGATTTCTCAGATTAAATTAAAGTTTGGAACAATGTTGTTTGGTAGACTTTCTCGGTCAAGATGATTTTGACAAACATACGTTACATATTTAGTTCTAAAATTAATATGCGGTATACTTTGGGTTAAGTCATATAATTAACAATCAAAATACAGTATATAATTTTAAACACTAAACAAATCAAATAAAAAACAAAAAAAATAATTTTTTATCACACAACTTAACTCGCAGTATGCCGCGGGTAAAAATCTAAATCTACTAGAACAGATCTTACAAAATAGTTGTTATTTTCATAAGTCATATTCAACATATGATTTCATGATATAGCGTTTCTTCCAAAAAAAACTTTTAAAATAAATAAAATAATCACATATATAATGTTTTGAATAAAAATGACAAAACAAACAAAAGAAATTTCAACATGTGCTCTAGCACGGGTTATATTCTAGTATTAAGTAAAATGAAAGTTACACTAACTTGAATAATTAAGAGACAAAAAAGTGATTTTAATTAAGGAAGATATGATTTTGCTCCTACAGTTAAGGAAACCAAATGTCTGCTCACTCTGTAAGAAGACTCACAACACTATCTCGTACATTACACGGCCTAGCTAGATATCTAAATTACCTTGTCATGTCTCTCTCTTTTTTTTCCTCCAAAATTACATTAATATACTAATAGAAGACAATCACGCAGCAGGAGCATAATCATAGCCACTGTCATCGTCATCACCACCATTCTCAACATACGCCGCTCAAGAACTATCCACCACATCTTCAAGACATACCGTGGAAGCATAGTCAAAGCTCTTGATGACCAAGTTTGCAACGGAAGACATCATTGTTTCTTTTTTTTTTTGGTTTTGGGTATGAAGAGGATTTAGAGAGATGGACGGAGCTGCTACAAGAAGTGTGATGAGCTTTAAATGTTATTGTGAGTATGGTGAATATAATAAGAGAGACTAATGAGGCATTTATAGGTGAAGGATCGATTCTGAGATTGTGCCGTAGATCCACATTTTGACAAGACCATCGTGTTCGGTCCACTGCTGTGTGGTGGCCGGAGTTGGAACGGATGTTTCGTCGATGTGGCCGAAAACGCCGAAGGTGAGACAATGAGTCTCGAACAATTCCCTCCAGACGTCGTAGTTCATTTTTGTCATGTCAAGGGTGAGTGGAATATAAGCCTTGATTTGGGAAATACCGAATGGTTTGTCGGTTTTCTGGGTTGCGTCGGCCATGATTAGAGATGGGACGCCGAACAAAGAGAAGAAAAGGAAGTGGAGAAACGATAAGAAGAAGAAGAAACAGGGGATGACGGAGAGAAACAGAGCAGAGCAGAGAAAGAATAGGACGGAGATGGATCGAGCAAACAACTAGCAGTAGGCTAGGGCTTCTGATACCATGTTATAATGTAAACTCCGTTGAGATTATCATTGATCGGTGGTCAATATATATAATGTACAACATGGTGATAGGATCATATCTATACTAACAGGATATTCTATATTCACATATATCCAAGATCCTTAGAGTATCTTAACTGTCTAACTAACAGTTAGTTTATTAAAGATAACTGCTGACACCATAGGAAACTCCAACCAGAGTTACGCATGCATGCAAGAGCTTCCTTCACAATAAAATCTTCGACCTAATTATGTTAAATAAAAAAAAGAACAATCTGCAACCTCGTTTGCTTCGGTTCCACTAATGAAATTGAAACCATCGTATATATATTTATTTATTTATTAATTTTATTTCAGTAAAAGCAAACTTCATACACAACTATATGTATATGTATACACGACTATACAGATAGATATATACATATACATAATTACTGTAAAAGAAAGAGAGAGAGAGAAGCAGATCATACCAATAATTCCGATGATTCTACGAATTTCTTTCGCGCTAACCATCCTGAAATCGGCGGAGGGATTGATGAAGTTGACGAAAAGCAAAAGAATGTTTAATCCAGCGAGAGAGCAGTTGTTGCTTCTTAGGAGTGTTTTAATTGAAGAAATTATAAGTTTATTATATATATATACTAGAAGTAGATAACATCTTAAATAATTTTAACATATCTTATATTTATTAAAAATATTTAAAATTCTATATTATTGCATTCTGAAATTTTTTTTTTAACATATCTTATATTTATTCTTCTTTTTAAATAAAATTATTTAGAACATATCTGAAAAATTATGAACCACCAGCTAATCTTTTTTTTTTTTGTTCTTCTACGTTTTATTTCCAAAATTAGTTTTAATTGATCTGGTGACATTTAAGGAAGCATAAGCATCGAGAAGAGTTTGACAACAGGACATTGTTTTTCTCTTCCCCTCTGTTTCTAGAATTCAATTGGGATTAGCTTCAGGTGATCTTTAGATATTTGATTTAATAAACACGTGGTAAAGTTGAGTCTTGCTAAGACCATCTCCATTGGTTAAGAAAATTTTCATGTTTCTTAACAATATTCATAATAGAAATATTACAAAATTAAAGTTAAGATACTTACCAAAGTTTATAAACAAAAACACACTCCAATGGTTAAGAATCTCCAAATTCTTAAAATTTAAAATTTTGAAATTTTGTGTACAAGTGTTTTGAATTTTAACTTGACACACTTGAATCCGTCTCATATCTCACATTTCACCAACACTTGCATCTCATATCTCACATTTCACCAACACTTGCATCTCAAATCTCACATCTCTACAATCAGACCATCAATCTCACAGGTACACCAACACATAACCATTCAAGCCGCAGCAAAAACTGATTTAAAACTGGTCAAGAACACTTCCAAAACCATCACTGTTTCATAAGCTCACCATTAGAAAACACTTGCAAAACAAACAGTAATCTTCACCAAATAAAAAGCCTAAAGCAACTGAATCAAATTGATTCCATCTCTTTCTTCCTCGCTTCAGTATAAACTCATCAAGATCTGAGACAAAAACTGAAACATTTAACTTATTACATCAAGAACATAAACTGAAACTCTCAAACTGATAGAAATTGAACCATTGAGACGCATATAGGTTCCGTCGCTAACTTGAATATTGGAGCTACTGGGGCATCGAGCAATCTGTTGGAATAGAGGGACCATACAGCATTGGAACTCAACAGTTTGTATTGCCTCCAGAACCTCTTCAAGTTCACCAAGTAAGAGAACCTCTTTTGTACAGTTTGTCACAGGCCAAAACTTTAACAATCCCCTCATCACAATTTACGTGTGAGCTCTAACCTCACGGCATGTTGGTTTAAGCTTGAGGAAGGCTTAAAGAAGAAAGGAATCCTAGTCCTAATCGAGTTATGATTAGGAAGAAGATAAGGCTCAAGTGTTTCTAGGAGTTATCTAGACTTTGGTATTTTCCTATTAGGAATAGGTTTGGTTTTATCTTATATATATGCTTGTCGAGTTATGGCAAACATAAAATAGTTTTGTGAGTTTGACTTGAGGTTTTGGTGAGAGCAATTGTGAGAGAACTTTAGTTTTGAGAGATTTTCTAAAGTTAATAATAAGAGAGCTATTCTTATTTTTGATCTTCTGTTCTTACAAAACCTGCAACTTCTGCAACTATTTCTATATTTGGTATCATAGCCTCATAAAGAAAACCAATGGCAGAATCTGAGAGTGCAATCGTGGTAGCAAAACCAACAGAGGGAGGAGGATCTTCCTCGATCTCATGTCCGATGCTAACTGCCACAAACTACACAGTTTGGGCAATGAGAATGAAATTTGTCCTTAGGGTTAATAAGGTTTGGGAAGCAGTTGACGTAGAGACCATATACAAAGAAAAGAATGACATGGCCATTGCGTTATTGTTTCAATCAATCCCTGAGGCACTCATTCTACAAGTAGGAGAACTTGATACAGCTAAGAAAAATAAGGCTAGCAATCAAGAATAGACATGTTGGAGCTGAGCGGGTTCGAGCAGCAAGGTTGCAAACTTTGATGACTGAGTTTGATAGATTAAAGATGAAGGATACAGAAACTGTTGATGAATTTTCTGGAAGGATATCTGAGATCTCTTCCAAATCAGCCGCACTAGGAGAAGTAATTGAAGAATCTAAATTGGTTAAGAAGTTTCTTAAGACACTTCCTCGAAGAAAATATATTCATATTGTTGCCTTCTTGGAACAAGTACTCGATTTGAATACAACAAGCTTTGTGGATATTGTTGGACGACTTAAGGCTTATGAGGAGAGGATCTTTGATGACGAAGAACCACAGGAAGAACAAAGCAAGTTAATGTATGCAAGCACTGCTGCTACCAACCAAACTAATGCAAGCAAGTTAATGTATGCAAGCACTAACGCCGATACCAACCAAACTAGTTACTCTAACCATGATCAATATGAGTACAATGGGAGTTACAGAGGAAGAGGTAGAGGAGGAAGATTTTCTTACCGAGGAAGAGGACGAGTACGCAATGGAGGAAGAGATGCCTTACAGATTACATGCTTTAGATGTGACAAGATGGGTCACTATACAAGCAGTTGTCCAGACCGATTACTCAAATTGCAGGAAGCACAAGAATTTGAAAAAGATACAGAAAATGCAGATGAGCTCTTGATGCATGAAGTCGTTTTCTTGAATGAAAAACGTTGTGTTCCAAGCAAATTTGAGATAAACACAGATGGAGATAATGTCTGGTATCTCGATAATGGGGCTAGCAACCACATGACCGGAGATAGACGATACTTTGATTCACTGGATTTAACGGTCACTGGAAAGGTCAGATTTGGAGACGACTCCCACATTGATATAAAAGGCAAAGGGACTATAGCGTTTGTTGACCTTAATGGAGATGAAAGAAAGATGACTGACGTCTACTACATACCTGGCTTAAAAAGTAACATAGTTAGTCTTGGTCAAGCTATAGAGGTTGGATGCGATATTAGACTAAGAGAAGGACTTCTAACAATGAGAGATCGTGAAGGAAAATTACTTGTCAAAGCAGTGAGGTCACCAAACAGACTCTACAAGGTTAGAATGGGTCTGAAGGATAACACATGTCTATATCTAACAGATATAAGCGAAGCAAGTAAGTGGCATGCAAGGATGGGTCATGTGAATTTCGACACTTTGAACTCTATGATCGAGAAAAGGTTAGTTCATCGAGCTCCAAGCACTACACTTGAGAAGAAACTTTGCAGCTCGTGTTTACTAGGCAAACAAACACGGCGAGTTTTTCCACAGGCAACCACTTATCGGGCAACAAAGAAGCTTGAGCTTATACACGATGATCTCTGCGGTCCAATTTCACCAAGTACAAGTGCCAAAAATCGATACATCTTTGTTCTTATAGATGATTATTCGCGTTACATGTGGACAGTCCTGCTAAAGGAGAAGGGAGATGCGTTTCAGAAGTTTAAAAACTTCAAGATGATGGTAGAGAAGGAAACTGAGAGCAAGATACAAACTCTAAGAACAAACAGAGGAGGAGAGTTTGTATCTTTCGAATTTAGTTCTTTTTGTGAAGAGAATGGCATTCAAAGACACCTTACAACACCATATACACCACAACAGAATGGTGTAGTGGAGAGGTGGAACAGAAATTTAATGGAGATGTCAAGAAGTATTTTGAAGCACATGGGTATGCCAAACTACATGTGGGGTGAAGCTGTGAGACATTCAACTTACCTTCTCAACATAGTAGCAACACGGTCACTTAAAGACAGAACACCGTATGAACTGTTCAGAGACAAGATACCTAATGTTGATCACATTCAAGTTTTTGGATGCATCGGATACACAAAGGTGGACTCTTCGTGTTTGAGAAAGCTGGATGACATGACTCGTATCCTTGTTCATCTAGGAACAGAGCCTGGCTCGAAAGCCTACAGGATGTTTGATCCTCACACGAAAAGGGTTATTGTTAGTAGAGATGTTATTTTCGACGAAACCAAAGGTTGGGACTGAAGGATTGATGATACGATGTCAAACAGCTGTGATAGTTTCAAAATCATAGCTGATGGTTTTGGAAACAATGGTTTACACGAAGACAGCAGGAGAATTGAGACAGAGCAGAATGATGTATATGGTAGAATGATAGAAGATAGTGAGCACAGAGAAGACAATGAAAAGATAGACGACCAAGACCAAGAATGTTTACCTGCAAACACGTCACCAGTCATGTTAAGAAGATCTCAGAGAGAGAAGCATACTCCTAAGTATCTTGAGGATTATGTACTGTTAGCAGAAGAGGAAGGAGAGATGTTACTGTTGAGTTTAAATAATGAACCAAGAAATTTCCTAGAAGCTAAGGAGTCAAAAGAGTGGATACAAGCTTGTGAAGAAGAGGTTGGTTCCATTGAAAAATTGCAAACATGGGATCTTGTCGACTTACCTGTTGGAGCTAAAACTATAAGACTCAAGTGGGTCTTTAAGTCAAAGAGGAACTCAGATGGCAATATTAACAAACACAAGGCAAGACTTGTTGCCAAGGGATATGTGCAACAATATGGAGTTGACTTTGAGGAGGTTTTTGTTCCAGTAGCTAGGATTGAGACAATTAGACTACTTGTTGATCTTGCAGCAGCACATGGATGGGAGATACATCATCTTGATGTTAAAACAACCTTTTTACATGGTGAACTTAAAGAAACAGTTTATGTCTCACAACCTGAAGGTTTTCAAAAGACTGGAAGTGAAGGAAAGGTTTACAAGTTAAACAAAGCATTGTATGGATTGCGTCAAGCACCTAGAGTTTGGAACAATAAGTTAAACACGATCTTGTTGGGTCTACGGTTTGTTAAGTGCTCAAAGGAGCCTTCAGTGTATCGAAAAAAGGCTTGGAGAACATCTTTTGGTTATTGGTGTGTACGTCGATGATCTCTTTGTGACAGGAACAAGTTTGAAGGCGATCAATGAATTTAAGAAAGAGATGTCATCAAAATTCGAGATGAGTGATCTAGGTAGACTGACATATTATTTGGGAATTGAGGTGACACAGCATCAACATGGAATAACATTGAATCAGGCACGATATGCGCAAAGAATTCTTGAAGAAGCAGGGATGAGAGACTGCAATTTAGTGCATACACCAATGGAAATTGGTCTAAAATTGTCCAAAGCTGAGAATGAGAAAGAGATTGATGCAACAGGGTATAGGAGAAATGTAGGATGTCTTCGATACTTGCTTCATACTCGACCTGATTTATCTTTTGCAGTGGGAGTTCTGAGCCTGTACATGCAAAGTCCTAGAGAATCACATGGAGCTGCCATGAAGCACTGTTTACGGTACTTAAAGGGAACAATAAACCTTGGCTTAACATTCGGCAGAACAGAGATGCCAAGATTGATAGGATACAGTGACAATAGTCACAATGTTGATCCAGATGATGGTAAAAGTACCTCTGGTCACATCTTCTATTTAGGAGAAAGTCCAATAACTTGGTGTTCACAGAAGCAAGACGTCGTAGCTCTGTCTTCCTGTGAAGCCGAGTTCATGGCCGGAACAGAAGCAACAAAACAGGCTATTTGGCTGCAAGAGTTGCTTTGTGAGATCACTGGTGCTCCTTGTCAAAAGGTTTTGATACGACTTGATAATCAATTTGCGATTGCATTGACGAAAAACCCAGTGTTTCATGGGCGAAGCAAGCATATACACAGGCGTTTTCACTTTATAAGGGAGTGTGTTGAGAATGGAAGAATAGAGGTAGAGCATGTTCCTGGAAGTGAGCAGAATGCAGACATTTTGACAAAAGCCATTGGAAGGATCAAATTCAAGGAGATGAGGGAACTTATTGGTTTGAGTGATGTGAAGAGTGAAGTCAAACTTAAAGGGGAGATTGTTGATTTAAGCTTGAGGAAGGCTTAAAGAAGAAAGGAATCCTAGTCCTAATCGAGTTATGATTAGGAAGAAGATAAGGCTCAAGTCTGTCTAGGAGTTATTTAGACTTTGGTATTTTTCTATTAGGAATAGGTTTGCATTACAAGAAATATGTGTATTAATAGCACAAAAAAATAGCTCAATTTTCGTAAGTGTTATTAAATATATTTTGGTTGATTGAGTTTAAATATGATAGCATTTAAAAAGTGTTAAACCTTTTAATAACTAAGCGGAAATCAAAATTCGGCTTTAGAACCTAAAATCATTGAAGCGGCAACATTTTGTCCAAATAAAAATTCATTTTGCGCCTAAGTAAAGGAGTTAACATTTTTTTCTTCTTCTAGTTTTACTTTTACCAAACGATTAAAGAAAAAACAAATCCTCCTCTCCTCCATTCTCTTTTCTTCAACCCTAGATAAGCCGATTGGATTTTCCGTCTCACACAAACCCTACAGCTTTCTCCTTCTCTTTCTCTCACCGAATCTGAATTCGCACTCTGAAATTCCTGGTGACGAAACAAGCCCAGCCCTTTAGAAGATCTACCGGCGGCATCTTTAAGCGAGAACGATGAGGCTGAGACTTCTGCTGGAGCAAGAAGAGGAAGAAGAAGATGATGATAAGGAAAACCCAGACTTCCTCGTCCGCCGTCATAGTCGCAGGCAAAACCGGCGGTGTGAAGACTTTTGGAGTTCTTCTTCTACTTCTACCAGATCTGGTGTCACTATATATTGCAGGTACGATCCTTGTTCTCTAATCTTTGTAGCTTCAATCTACTTGCTTCTTACTTTCTTCTCCATCTCTTTTCTACCTATATCGACAATAGTATCTTCTCAATTTTGTGTCCTCCTTTACTGGTTTTGGATCTACTTTCTGGGTTTTAATCTGAAAATTCAATGGTTCAAATAATGGTTCATTTCCTTTGTCAAATCTGTTGCAGGATTTGGAACAGTTGAAGTTAAACCAGACATATGAGAGAACCATATACTAGGTTAGTTATTTCTGTTTTTGCAAGTCCGCTTAATTGTCTTGCTTATTGGAGAGTAGAAAATTATACTTTTGTGTAAATGGAAGAGGGCCGTTGATTTGGATTACTATTTGATTACTATGTATGGTGAGCTGTTGCAGCAGCAAATTCATAACATTTCTTCAAAGAGAACTACAGCAGGTGGAGATTGAGCTTCGAGCCCAATGATTACAATGGAATCAAGAGAAGGACAGAGAGCTTCATGCGATTAAACTACAAAGAGGTCTGCTAGCTGGTTTATATTTATAAGTGTGTTTGCTATCAGCAACTAACTTGTGTTTCTTAATATAAGTCATTCATATAAGATTTGAATGTGTTCAGCGCATTGTTGGATTCGACGTTGGTTTAGCAGCAATGGTGAGTGAGTTCTTGCTTGTGTTATTCTTCTGTTCATATTGTAAACAGAGTTATGAATGTTTGATTCTGATAGGGAAATCGAGCAGGAGGAACCTATGATATGAGCTGTAAGTGTATCGAGGCATGTAAGAAGGTGAGGATGGAGATTTGAATGTATCTTTTTTATATAAAAAAGCTATTTTATGTATTTATTTGAGTATTTGACTATGATATGTTGTGTTCTATATAATATTGAGAATCGATTGTTGCAGTAAACAATCTGATTTATAGTTTTTACTTTGCTGCTTTGTAGGGTGAATCTGGAAGCTACTGTTTTTGGGATAGTGCCGCTTACTTTAAGTTATAGATATTGAGGTTAGTGAGTCTTGTTTCTACAAATTGATCCTTTTTAGTATATGGTTTATTCAGTTAAGGTGAGTGATCTCTTGATAAAGTTATTAACCATCCTTAACTCTTCAAACTGTTTACTTTTATGCAGAACCAGTGGTGAGTGAGCAAGAACCCAAAAGAGAGAGCTGAAGAGATTAGAGAGAAGAGGAGCGTTTTGTCTAAGACGAGAGTAGTTGATGTTTTTGTATATAAGATTTGGTTTGGATTAATTTTTTTTGTAAAACATATGTTTTTAATGTATTTTTATGAAATAATATATATTTTTGATCAAATTTAATTTATATAAAAATATAGAAAATATGTAATGCACAAAAATATATTATAGCAAAAATATATAGCTGACTGTTGACAAAACTATAGTACAAATATTTCGCTACAATTAATTATAATGTGGCAAATAAAAAACGTTACTAATAATTTTAATATAGCGATAAAATTGCGCTATTATAGAGAGACAATTAATAGCATACGAAAAAAACGCAATTGTATGTGTTCCTTCTAAGATAGCACCGGCAAAGACAGCATTTACAAAATCGCTATCAAAACGATATAATAGCTTTTTTCGTGTGCTAATAATATGCATATTTTTTGTAGTGTAGGTTTTATCTTATATATATGCTTGTCGAGGTTTTGGTGAGAGCAATTGTGAGAGAACTTTAGTTTTGAGAGATTTTCTAAAGTTAATAATAAGAGAGCTATTCTTATTTTTGATCTTCTGTTCGTACAAAACCTGCAACTTCTGCAACTATTTCTATACGACAGTCTCAAAACCTGTAAAGGTAGGTGCTGGCTTGTAAGATTAACATACGAAGTTAAAGTTTTGAGTTAAGAAAAAGAAAAAAACTTTGATTTTTACCTCTCTTTTCGATATTGCAGAGAGATTTGTTGTTTACAATCTCCCAAAGGACCAAACTTGAGGGGGCTTTTCTAATTGCTGCTACTAATATCTCATCTTCTGTATCTCTTTGTGGATGGAACTAAACAGAACATGCTTTTTTACGAAGTCTATTAAGAGCTAAAGAAATACTAACTGTGATTACTCGAAAAACAATATTGATCTTTCTCACCGTGATAAGTTTTCCAGCATTCTCTTCTATTTTAGCCAAGCTGATTGCTGCTACTGCAGTCTGCAGCGGCTCCAGATGAAATCCCAACCTAACGTATATAGATTCCGAAAAAAGTATAAACCTTTCATGTTCCTCCTCCAACGTGTATGTGCAAATCGGATCCACCGGAGAATGTGACTGTGACTCTCCGATTTGGTGAATGTGACTCTCCGATTTCAAAGACAAAACTTGCGGATTACATGCACTAGAGTCGGCGTTGATATCTGCTGTCGGTCACCACAAATTGAATCTTCCTCCTCTCCTTGCAATAGATTGTCGACAAAGAAAGAGAGGCGGAAGAAAAAATTATCAGTTTTTTTTCCCTCACCCAACAATAATTGAGCATGTCGACGCTTCTTAGGGATTCTTAAACGCCTTATTAATTAAGAGGCTCTTCTTAGTAATATTGCCATTTTTGATTTATTTTTAATCAGAATAAAGTTAAGAAATATAACTAAAAAGTCCTGATAAAGATCGTCTAAGTGCATATTGATGAAACTTGCACACATGGTAAAATCTCATTTTCTTGCTCTGCTTGCAGGTTAAGCACTATCATCACAGCATCCACGATCTATTCTTGCTAGGAAAAAGAATGGAACAAATGAGAAAATAAGTTCAATTTTGAAAAAAAAAAAAAGGAATAGATCACTAAATATATATATAGAAAAAGACTAAATTGTGTTAAAAATAAAAACTGAATTTGAAAGAATTGACAACAACAATGGTAATAACCCTAATTTTACTTAGTTAAGGAATACAAAAATTGTAACATTAAGGTGAACAAACTTTGTAACGTTAAGAAAAAAATATAAAATTATAGTATTAGAAACGGTTAATATTTGTTGCAACCCAAAACTACAAAACGTTGATACTTCGTAAAATTAATTGAATTTAGTAACTGAGAAGTAATTGAAAAGTGAATAGAGATGTCGAAAGTATATACTGCCAAATATCATCATGATATGGAAAATTAGGGAAAACTCTTTATGTCGAAAGCATATACTGCCAAATATCATCGTGTGGACTGTGGAGGATGGGAGTCCGATTTTATCAGATCAAACATAATCCATACATCAGTAAAACTAGTTTGGTCTTGCTGCTATGGATAAATCGGTAGAAATAATAAACTTAATAATGATTATAGAAATTTATGAACCAATGAAGATCATACAAATTAATTGGTGAACTAAGTACATGTACGGCTACAGTTTCGTATACAACTTTCAAATTGTAAAAAGTTTCACATCTTATATGATAAACCAGTTAGGTAATTAAACTTTTCATCCGGATGAAAGGACAGATGAACAATTTAATCTTAGGCTGATGACGAAAGTGAATACTTAACCAAAAAAACACAAAATCTATGAAAAGTGTTTGATACAATAGAAAAAATTTAGGAAACTAAAAAAAAATAATTAGTAAAATGAAAGTTACACTAAAGAAGAAGGGGAGGTTTGTGATGGTTTTTCAGTTAACAGTCAAACAAAAGAAAGCAAATGAATGCACAAAGAATGGAACAAAGGAACAGACCAATGTTTTTGCTCCTACAGCTAAGGAAACTAACGTTTGCTCATTCTATAAGAAGACTCACAACACTGTGTCGTACATAAACGGCCTAGCTAGATATCGATATCTCAATTACTTTTTTTTCTTTTGGTAAAAGTCTCTCATTTACTTTGTCTATCTTTTTCTCCTCCTAAATTACATTTATATATTAATAGAAGACAATTACGCAGCAGGAGCATAATCATAGCCACTGTCATCATCATCACCACCACTCTCAACATTCGCTGCTCGAAAAGTATCCACCACATCTTCATCACATACCGTGGAAGCATGGTTAAAGCTCTTGATGACCAAGTTTGCAACGGAAGACATCACTGTTTCTTTTTTTTTGGTTTTGGGTATGATTGAAGAGGATTGCAGATAGATGGACGGAGCTACAAGAAGTGTGATGATGAACGTTTAATGTTGATGTGATTTTGGTGAATATAATAAGAGAGACTAATACGGCTTTTATAGGTGGAAGTTAAAGGTATAGCAAGTGGTGAACGCACTTTGGGGTCTTGACTGCCTTTGTGGAGTTTGCGAATTGCTCATGTTGTTGTGTGTTTGGCACAATAGATATTACATTTTGTTCTCACACGTAAGATTTTCTTGTGACACATCAGACCTTGAGTTAATTTATCGGTCCATTTATATTCCTTTGGAGTAACACATGTAAAGCATTTTCCTTTTTCACTAATATTTTTCCCCACGCACAACAAAAAATAAAATAACAAAAGAGCTTTAATATAAGATTCTAGCTGCAACATTGGATCACTTCAAACTGAAATTTGGGGCATAGAGTTTTAACTGCGGTTCGACTTAAATATGCGCTTTTTTTTACAAGACTATATGAGTAACTATAAATGTACCTTTTCACCAATATATAACTATAATGAAGCATCATTGTCTCAAGTTCGTTATACTTATCACGTAGTAGTCATTTGTAGTACATTTAATTCCCATCTTACAAATTTTCAATACTATTTTTATTCAAAATCGTACTTTTTATTCAATATATATTTCATTGACCTTTTTCTGATGCTGCTGATACGTTCTTTTCATATCAATAATGTAAGGGAATTCGAAAATTCAACGATATACGATATTGATAATTTAATGATACATCATAAACAATTACGTCCGATTAAACTGGAATTAAGAAGCTAAATAAAGCGCCTCCTTGTAAGTCTTCCAATGATGCAAAACGTGTCCAAAGACATCATACTCGCAAGATTCCATTTCTTGCGAGTACACATTTTAATCTTGTACGGAAGTATGTTATGTATTAAAATGTGATAGTTGGTTAATATAAAACTCCATTTCCTAATTGTTAAATGGCATTGGTATGTTAGTATGTATCAAATCTCTTAGGCAAATTTTGTGCGACTTTGAGTTATAAATCATACTATAAAAAAAAATATTTAAGTACGTTTACATAGAATTTCAAGATTCCTTAATTTTATTTTTGAGAATACATGAGTTTCTCAATATTGATTTTTGAAACTCATGTATAAATTAAGAAACTTTACCTTTTCGTAAAACAATAAATAAGAATAACACATGGAATAACTTCCCAAATCACATGCATATTTTATCTTACAAGTAGGAGAGATCGACCTCATTTTAGTATTGTCTTATTGTAGGAAATGAATGTTCATGAGAGGCATAATTCTTCTATATAACATTTTTTTTTGTGTTCCTACTCTCATAACACCGGCACCAGTGGCAAAGATATTATGAACTGTATATTAGTATATAGGTCTTACGTGTATTTATTTCAGTGAAAAAGAAATTGAAAAGAGATTGAGAGGATTCATTTGGTCAATATGATTAATATAAGTACACAAAATCATTATAAGAAGAAGAGAAATACAAAATATGAATGGTGTATATAAAACTGATCCAAACCAATTATCGAACGCAGTAATGCTGATGATGCACTCATGCTGCTGGAGCATAATCATAGATAACGTCGTCATCCTGGTCACCGTTTTCGATATATCCAGCGGTTTCTTCCCCAACGCAGGATTCACTAACATAGTCATATTTGCAGAAAGCGAATTCGGATAAAGAACACATGTTTACTTCTGTATTTGTTAACGAATAGAAATAAATGCTGTTTGACAAAAAAGAAGAAAAAATAAATGCTAAACAAAAGAAAATCGTAGACAAAAGGGGGTTCATTTGATAGGAGAATGGTAGATCGTTGGGATCTATCTACATGTAAACCAAAAAAAAAAAAAGTTAACAAAATGTGAACTCAATCCATCTTCAGTTCAACCTTCAGGTCAACCTCAAAAAGAGTGTGATGTGCTTACTACACATTGGACGAAATCATAATGTGGCCAAGTACTTTGTAAAGCAGCATCACATTCAATAATAACAAAAGGAAAAAATTCGAGACCGTTGAAGGGAATAATGCTCTTTGGTAAACTGGGTACAACGTGTTAATATAATAGTGATTCCTGTAAAGATTTGATATCACAATCATCAAATAGTGATTATGAAAGATGAAAGTGAGACTTGTAGTTGTATACATGTCAAAGAATGTATAACCAGAGATATAGCAAAAAAATAAATTAAGAAAATCGAATGAAATTTTTTTATCAACATAAGTATAAGAAACAAAAAAAAAACAATCAAACATTCAAAATAATATACAGTATAACCTTTATAATTTAGTAATACTAGGCTATGATATTATATATATATATATATATATATATATTTATCAATATATTAATTAACATGGAAAATATAAATTAAGACCAAATAAATATATAATAATTTAGTGACGTATTAAACTTGACGAGAGTTATTGCGATTAACTGACAAAGTTACAAAAAATTGTCTACACAGTTCAGCTGAAACTATCCGAAGAAATTATTATATGAGTCACTATATGCTCTAAAATTGAAAATATTTGTTCCCGCTTAATAAATTAATACTAGGCTTAACCCCCTCTTAGAAAAAAAAATTCAGGTATTATTTGATTATAAACCGTATTTTATACTTTTTAAGATCTTAATATCTGCCACTACTTGGAATCATGGTACACATTTCCGTGTACAAGGTAAAGTTCGACGTCAATCTGGTGACGCATATAGTAGTAGGTAAACTTGAAAGGGAGAATGAGTCAACTTATTAATATATAGAGTTATATTAATGTATTAGACTAATAGCTTGTGGTGTCAACCAACCTTTTCCCTATTGGTGTGGTGGACTAAACCTGAAATCATCTTCTTCTTTTACTTTGTGTGCATGTATATATCCCTACTTAGTTTAGTTCGAAGTAAAATCACTCTTGTCTGGCCCGATGCCATCATTCAGCGTACGACGGCTCACTTCCAAAATTTTGATGTATACTACTAATACTGGCATACTGCTAGAAGTTCATTTTCAAATCCTATGTTTATAACGTGGAGAGAATGTATATGGTAAACACCATCACCCTATGTAGAATACTTCTGATTTTTTTTTTTTTTTGGCCACCACATCGAGATAACAACAATAGAGATAACGCTTGCATATAAGATAAAGAAAAATCAAAGACAAGATGGAAATCTCAAGGGGTATGTTGTTAATACAATTTTCTTTGTTGTCTTTACAAGAACACCATCATGGACTATATTAGCTAACAACTTCCTAATCATCAAAAAAAAAAAAGAAAAAAAAAGCTAAACCCCATGATTCATTGAAAAGTATTTATATATGTTAGATAAGAAAATATGGTCTATTAATCGAAAGTTTTTTTCCATTAGAACGTGATTTTAATAAAATAGGAGTATTGCACATAAGCAACCCCTGTGTTAAAAATTGATAGGCGTTAGTCGGGTGGTTGGGATGGGCCTAGTAAGAAAATCGGAGATTAAATGGAAATTAATCGGAAACTAGTTTTAGGGTCATTTTATTATTTTAATAATAAAATACAAATATATAGTATGAAATATATGTATAATTCTGTTTATGCTAAAAAATATATCAAATAAAATATAAAACTATAGTATTTTCTTTAAAATTAAGATAAACACATAAAAACGTAATTTTAAAAGAAAATGTTATGATTTTCAATAAAAATTTGTACAACCCCTATATAATAAAACGGAAGTACACAACCTTTTTTTGTAAACTATATAATTTTTATAAGTTGGTTACAAAATAGGTTATAGATTAAATATAGATTAGTTACAAAAAAAAAAGTTATAGATCTATATATATGATAACATCATTATTTTACCCATTTTAGCTATAGTTTTAGTATGCATTTAGGATGAGTTTGACATGATTTTAAGGCTTTAATGTCTATTATCAAGTATTTTAGGTTTCAAGAAGGTTTTACATGTTTTATAGCAAAAAGGACCAAAAGACAAGAAAAATACGTTTCAAGAAAGATTGAGAGCTTTACAGTACGGAAAACTTTTGAAGAACTTGTACAACTCACATTTCGACGTACTTGGTTTCTATGGAAAGTTGGAAGAGTCATCTTTCTTCTCGAAGTGGAATCAATTCAATCCATTCATTCGTCCAGACGTTATGCCCAATTTACCGAGACGTGTTATAAACCAACGTAAGGAGAACCATTCAGCCAATGGGCTTTTTATTGAAGGCCTGACCAGCGACCACCACGGCGGCCCAGTCCAAGTCTTCACCTCATTCTAGAACCTTCCTACGCCGCCCTTTTTCCTGCACTCAAGAAGAAAAAACGTTTCTACCTTTACAAAACCTTAAACCAAGACAAAACCCTATAAATACTCTTCTAAGCCCTAGGGTTTAGTGTGTGCTTCACCGAACAGCCAAGAGATCACGACCAGAGGAGCAACCAACGACCTGAAGCCCTCTATTGTCTCTCTCTTTGAAGCTTTGAGATCCACCAACTCTTTTTTATTCTATTTGCTTTGTTCTTTGTTTCTAAAGGAAGAAGATCCTTACAACTTTGTTTGACAATCATTAAAGTAATATCTAAATCTCTTTTCTCTATTTATTCTTTTATTTTTATGAATTGTTTAAACCGTGCTTTGATGATTCCCTTAAACATGCTAGAGTAATTTTCTAGTTGGGTTTAAAGGGATAATCAAAGGAGGGAGATGATCTTAGTTTAGGTGGCAATTTTTAGGGTTTGTTAGATTTATATTCTTGTTTATTCTATGCTTTAATTCTAAGTCTTTGCTTAATGCTTTAAGTTAGCCTCATGAACTAACTATGATCTAAAGTGTGTGTGCTTTGCCAAAAGCTTGCATGTGTGCTTGACCTATCTTAGATGTGTGAGGAGTCATAGGAAGCACATACCCCTTACCTATGGAATCTCATGGATTAGAATCGAACTTGTTTAAAATGCTTTGATCTATGCGTCGTTGCATGCGACAGTTGAGTCTCGGAGTATAGAGATCTTAGACGGTTAGCTTGTGAACTATAAGTTAACGGTTCATTCGTGTTTTGTAGTCCGAGTTTTAGATAAACAAACCAATCCTAAACTTTCCTAGATAGATAGATCATTGATCCCCTGCGATTTCCCTTGATGCCCAACGCTTGTTTTATTTATTTTACTTGCTGTTTTATTTACGTTTATTGCTTACTTACGACCGTGACAACCAAAACCCATTTTTATTGAGTCCTAGCCTTACATCTCTTCCGACGGATTCTCTAGACAACAACTCTCTCTCTGTGGGATCGATCCTTAAATACTACTACCTATTAGCTGTGCACTTGCAGCAGTTGTGTGGTCTTTTAAGGTAAAAGATTTAAAGTGATAAAAACCACGCACATCAAGCTTTTTGGCGCCGTTGCCGGGGAGAGATTGTTTGTTTACAAGAGTCCAGGAACTAGAGTAACGTCTCGGACACCTTGCTTTTTAATTTTTCTTTTTGATTTTCACTTGTTTCAGGAGACCTTGAGGATGAACATCGACGCTCTCCCAGGAGATTTTGAGAACCTTACAATCGCACAGCTCATGTTACATTATCGAGCCACGGACGGAGACCCATCCGGTCCGCAAGCCCACTCGCTGCAAGGTCCATGCCTTGGTCACTCTCGACCAGTCCATGTACCACCACTTAGGCATCCTTATCGTCGTTCTATCACTCGACCATCTCAAGGCCGAGCATTCATGGGACCAGCTTACTGCCAGCTGACCATTCTTTCACACCGTACCACACGGATGGGCCATGCTTTGCAACAGACCATTACCTTGATCCGAAAGAAGTCATGAATGTCGATGTCAATGAAAACTTTTTCTATGACACTCGAAAACCAGACACTTAAGGAGCTCTTACACCGAAGACAAGCTCATGAAGATGATGAATGAACTTATATCAAGTCAAGAGGAGGCTGATAAAGTTCTAAATGCAAAATTGGATAAGATGAGTATTGAGTTTGGAGCTAAACTCGAGACTATCACCAAGGATGTTACACGCTTGGAGGAACAAATCAATGCCATCAACAATCAAGCTTTAGACCATATGGAGGATATACAAGATCAAGGAACAAAGATTATTAATATGAGCTACACCATTGACACCATTGACACCATTGAGAGCCGCCTAGAATGGAAGGTTGAAGCCTTACAAACCTTATTCAACAACCTGGACGAACGCAACAACTGGAGTTATAATCAACTCTATCACCCTACTGATGCTGAAGAAGGATATGGAGCCTCACTTGAGTATCCAACCGATCCTAACAAGTCCAAGGAGTGGACTAGAGAAGAATATTGCCAAACCGATGATGGAGATGCTTATTTTGAAGAAAATGCTAAGGAGAGCCAATATGAAGATTTGCCAATGGAGAATGATGAGTCTTATAATCTATCATCTACTACAGAAGATGGAGGCGAAGAGCTCAAAGACTTCTACTGTTGCATGACATATCAGTTCTCTAATGAAAAAATTCCCGAAAACCACAATTTTCGACAATTTCAACAACAAAAAGAAGCTATCTACCGAGGTAACCCTAGAACTCGACCGTCTCCAGCACCATATGAAATTTATGAAGATTGGGAATCTGTCCCAAGTCACCGTCCAAGTCGTTTTCAAAGACGTTACCCAAGGAGAATCGAAAATGATCTACACCATTCTTACCGAGAACCTGATTTTATCCGATTTCCCCACCAACTCTTTGAAGACAATTTTCGTGAGTCTACACAACAAAGAGCTGAAGAAGAAAAGATGCTGAACTTAATAGAACAGTTAGCAGATCTTCAAGATGAGACTATGAAGATGCTACATGAGAAGCTTGATAAAATCGATTCTGATCTTTCAAGGAAAATGGACAACATTGATGTTAGAGTTAGAAGCATAGAAGAGCAAAGATCTAAAGATGCTGAAGTCATGGAGAGAAAAATCCATTGTCTTGAAGAAGAACAAGATAGACATCTCAAGAGTGCCCAAGACAATGCTATCAACATTAGAGACTTGGCCAATGAAGTTTCGGACTTAACAAAGGACCATGAGTCCAAGTGTGGAGTTTTATTCAACAAGGATTTAGACACAAGGAAGCGTGTGGAGAAGCTTGAGAACCGAACATATGAAGCTGAGAGGAAGATGTTTGGTCTCGACTTTCAACAAAAACGTTTTGGAGAAGCTGATATAGGAACCCAGATGAGGGGAACCCACATTGATAGATGGAAATAGGCAAATGGTTGATAACACTGTTCTGCATATTCGTTGGATGATAGATGGAACACAGCGAAGAGATGGTGAATAGACAAATGGTTGAAAACACTGTTGTGTCTATTCGATAGCAGTGGAAGATGAAGAGATAGATGGGTGGAGTGAAGGATGCCACGCAGATCTGTGAAAGGATCTATGATAAGTCAAATCTCAGTCTTCAAGGAATCACACACAAGAAGAAGGAGAGAAGGGTGGTTGCTTCTATCTCAGAAGAAAACCTAAAAAAACTCCCATTTTATTTCATAAAATCTTGAAAGGTTACAATGCTGAGAAGGGACCTTATATAATGATCCAGCAGCGGGGAACCTTCTAGGGTCGAAATTTATTACAAATAAAAGGATTAAAATTGCAAAAACAACAGACTCGATTTTAGGACCTAAATAAATAAAAGACTCAAAAGACCCAACGGTCGATTCCTGCAAAACAAGAAAAGAACCATCATTTATTATTTCAATTCAAACACTTACCTTGGTAATAGCTCTCATGCACGCTCCAGCCCTTCATTGATTGCTTCGGAAATGATGAAAAGAACGGGTTCTTTAGTTCCTTGTAAAACCGGCAAAAATGATGCGTCTTGAGTCTTCTCTTTGGAGTCTTCTAGCTCAATGAGAGAAATAAGACTTTCAATGGACTTGTTGAATTGTTCCCTTAAGTTTCTTTCTCCCAACCTTGTCATAGGTTTGTGTATCATTGTTGGCAGAACGGGTTCTTCAGAAAATGGAAGAACGGGTTCTTCAGGAAATGGTAGAACGGGTTCTTCAGGAAATGGCAGAACGGGTTCTTCCAAGAAGTTGACTATTGATGTCCTCATCATTCCCTCCCTCTTGAGAAAGTTCTGTCTGCAGAACTATTTCACCTGCATGGAAAGGAGATAAATCAGAAACATTAAAGGTAGGAGAAATGTTCAACTCACCTGGTAGCTCAATCTTGTAGGCATTGTCATTGATTTTCTCTAAGACCCGAAATGGTCCATCTCCTCTTGGTGACAGCTTGGACTTTCTCTCCTTGGGAAATCTCTCTTTTCTCATGTGTAACCAAACCCAATCTCCGGGTTCAAACTTCAGCTCCTTGCGGTGCTTATCTGCATGCTCTTTGTTCTTTGCGCCTTTCTTCTCAAGATTCTCTTTAACCTTTTGGCGGAGTTTCTTCACAAAATCAGCTTTGGTGACTCCTTCTGCACTAGAATAAACAGCTTGGGGGCAGAGGTGTGATGTCTAATGGAGTTAGAGGATTAAAACCATAGACAACTTCAAATGGAGAGAATTTGGTACCAGAATGCTTAGCATGATTATAAGCAAATTCAATATAGGGTAAACAAGATAACCAGTTTCGGAGATTCTTACCCACCGTAGCTCTCAATAGAGTAGAGAGAGTACGATTAACTACCTCAGTTTGGCCATCAGTTTGATGATGACAAGTGGTGGAGAAGAGTAGCTTAGTTCTTAGCTTTTTCCACAAGGTCTTCCAAAAGTGGTTGAGAAATTTGGTGTCTCGATCTGAAACAATGGTCCTTGGGATTCCATGTAAACGCACAACTTTTTTGAAAAAGAGTTCAGCAGTTTGAGTAGCATCATTTGTCTTGTTACATGGAATGAAATGCGTCATTTTGGAGAACCGGTCCACCACAACAAAGACAGAATCTCAGTTGTTGATCTTTGGCAGCCCTAAAACAAAATCCATAGAAATATCTACCCATGGTAGGTTAGGGATAGGCAAAGACATATATAAACCATAAGGATGTGACCTGGATTTTGCTTTCAAGCAAGTGATGCATTTTGCGCAGAACCTTTCCACATCTCTTTTCAAATGCGGCCAAAAGAAATGTTCCATCAGAAAACTTAGAGTTTTGTCTCGCCCAAAATGTCCCATAAGTCCTCCTCCATGTGCTCTCCTATTAGCAGCTCTCTCATGGATCCTTGAAGAATTCACAGCCTTTTGTCCTTAAAGAGAAATTCATCATGTTGGTAGTATGAACCATAAGCAGCTTTGCTTCTTTCTTTAAAAGAGTTCTTTGAAATCTGGATCCTCCTCATATAGACCTTTGATATGATCAAATCCCATGACTTTAGCCTCCATTGTAGTGATCAAAACATGTCTCCTTATAAAGCATCAGCTACAATGTTCTCTTTGCCCTTCTTGTACTTAATCACATATGGAAATGTCTGCACAAATTCAAGCCACCTTGCGTGCCTCTTCTTAAGTGTTGTTTTTCCTCTTAGGTGCTTGAGTGTCTCATAATCTGTATGAATAACAAACTCTTTGGATAGCAAATAATGTTGCCAAGTTTCTAGAGATCTTACCAAAACATAGAGCTCTTTGTCATAGGTTGGATAATTAAGTGCAGCTCCGCTGAGTTTCTCACTGAAGTATGCTACTGGTTTTCCTCCTTGAGTTATAACAACACCTATTCCTGTACCAAAAGCATCACATTCAATCTCAAACATTTTATCAAAGTTAGGAAGTACCAAAACGGGTGCATGTGTGAGGCTGTTTTTGAGCAGCTTGAATGCATCCTCTTGTGCTTGACCCCATTTGAATTCCACATTCTTTTTAATCACTGATGTCAAGGGTGCAGCAATGGTACTAAAATCCTTCACAAATCTCCTATAGAAGCTAGCCAGCCCATGGAAGCTCCTAACATGTCCAATGGTTGTTGGAGTTGGCCAGTCTTGTATAGCCTTGATCTTTTCCTCATCGACCTTTAGTCCCTGCGAACTCACAACAAATCCTAAAACACACAACTTGATCAGTGCAAAACGTGCATTTCTTAAGATTATCATAGAGATGTTCAGCCTTAAGCGCTTTTATCACCATTTCAATATGCTTTACGTGATCTGCAAGACTTGTGCTATAAATCAAGATATCATCAAAATAAACAACCACAAACTTACAGTTGTACTCCCTTAAGACCTGATTCATTAACCTCATGAAGGTGCTTGGGGCGTTGGTGAGTCTAAATGGCATGTCTAACCACTCATATAATCCTTGTTTGGTCTTGAAAGACGTTTTCCATTCATCACCTTCTTTCATTCTCACTTGATGGTAACCACTCATTAGATCAATTTTAGAAAAGATAGTAGCTCCATTAAGCTCATCTAGCATGTCATCAAGCCTTGGAATGGGATGTCTATATTTGACAGTGATGTTGTTGATTGCTCTGCAGTCTACACACATTCTCCAAGTTCCATCTTTCTTAGGTACTAGAAGAACCGATACAACACAAGGTCTTAGGCTTTCATGAATGTAGCCCTTTGACATTAGATCACTAACTTGCTTTTCCAGCTCTTTTTCTTCTTCGGGGTTTACTCGGTAGGCTGGTCTATTAGGTAGTGGTGCTCCTGGAACTAGATCAATTTGATGTTCGATTCCTCTTATAGGCGGTAGTCCAGGTGGTATCTCATCAGTGTAGACCACCTTAAACCTTCCTAATAGTTCAAGCACTTCTGGTGGTAACTCTTTCTCTTTTTGACCTATAAATAAACCTTACTTAAAGATCATTAGTAACACCTTGTCCTGTGAATTAATAGATTTCAAAACAGTAGAAGGTGTTATGTAAAGATTAGTTTTGTTTGACTTAGCTCCCTTTGACATGGTCTGTTGCATTTCATGCACTTCTTGAGGGGTGAGTGGAGCTAGAGTATGCTTCTTGTTGTTGTGTGAGAAAGTGTAGTAGTTGGTTCGGCCGTTGTGTAAAGTCTCCTTATCAAATTGCCATGGCCGTCCTAGAAGAAGGTGTCCAGCTTGCACAGGAACCACATCACACACAACTTGGTCGGAATATTTGCCTATGGTGAATGGTATGGTGACTTGCTCGGAGATCCTTAGTTCAGCCTCATCATTGAGCCACTTAAGTCAATATGGATGGGGATGCTTTGTCTTTTGGAGACCTAGCTTATCAACCAAATACTTGCTGGCTACATTAGTACATGAACCACCATCAATGATTAAGCTACATACCTTGGAGTTTATGGAGCAGCGAGAGTGGAAGATATTTTCTCTTTAAATTTTTTCAGGATCAAAAAGAGTGCTAAGAGCCCTCCTTATGACTAGAATCTCTCCCATCTCTGGTTAGTCCACAATATCCTCCTCAGATTCTTCACGTTCTTCTTCCTCATCTTGTGATTCATACTCTCCATTGGCTTTAAGGACCATTACTCGCTGGTTTGGGCACTCCCTTGCATAGTGTCCTTTTCGCTGACATTTAAAACAAGTAATATCGCGAGCTCTTTGGTTAGTAGGCTTACCTTGCTCTGGTTTGGTTACCTTTGATGTCTTAGGTGCAGCTCTTTTAAATCTCTGGTCCACATCAAGAGATTTTCCTTTGTCTAAAGCTTTTTGAGGTGGTGGTGGTGTCCATGGAGTCTTATTGTGGTTAGTAGAAGCTGTCTTCCTCTGGATGTGTTGTTCAGCTTGGACTGCTAGGTGCAACAACTCTTCAAGATCATGATATGTTTGTCTTTCCACCTTTCTAGCAACCCGATCATGAAGACCATCTAGAAATTGCGCCATCAAGTTTTCCTCAGACTCTTCTACCTCCAATCTGTTCTTAAGAGATTCAAACTCTTCAAAGTACTCCTCAACAGATTTGCTTCCTTGTGAGAGCTTGCAGAACCTCTTTTGTAGCTCTCGGTGGTAATAAGTTGGGACATATCTCTTTCTTAGTTGAAACCTCATATCATCCCATGTGATGATTGGTATATGTCTATGCCTCCTCCTCTCAGACACATCTCTGTCCCACCAAGCTAAAGCATTGTCGGTAAGTTGAGCAGTAGCTAGGGATACCTTTCTCTGTTCAAAATAGTTGTAGTAGCCAAAGATATGCTCCATACGTCTTTCCCAATCAATGTAAGCTTCAGGATTAACCTTTCCAGCAAATGTCGGCGGATTGAGCTTAAGATCATAGCCTCCTTCTCTTATGTTGCCTTCATCTCGTCCCCTGCCTTGTTGGTAGTGTCTCCTTGTCCTTTGGTGTTGAATAAGATCATGATGTTCTTCCTCTGAATCAGACTGATCTCCATTATCAACCTCATGGTTTCCTCTTGGCAAGTTACGAACTGGTGCTCTTGGTGCAGGTGGGGATTGTTCAATTCGTGTCATGCGATCACCAAGCGTTTGGAGTTGGGTTTGAATAGCTGTAAGAATCTCATCCATGTTCACCTCTCCTCCTTGTTCTCCCATGGTTCAATACGTTTCTGTAAGATAAGAAAAAAGAGATCAAGTGCACAGGAAGTCGAAAGGTTCAAATACGGAAAACTGCCAAAACTGCTAGATCTAGAGTTTGGGGAGGTTTTTGGCAATCAACTAAACAGATCTGAACAAAAATTTTTTTTTTAGGGTTTTCTTTTTAGAAGATGAACAATCAAAATAGAGCAAAGACACACGAAAATAGCAGATCTAAAGGGGACAAACGAAATGAAACAAAACGAACTGAAACAGACACAAACTGAAGCAAACAAAGGGAAATAAACTGAAACAAAAGGATAGATAAAACCTGATTTGGAGCGTTTAGCTCTGATACCAGATGATATAGGAACCCAGATGAGGGGAACCCACGTGGATAGATGGAAATGGGCAAATGGTTGATTACACTGTTGTGCCTATTCGTTGGATGATAGATGGAACACAGCGAAGAGATGATGAATAGACAAATGGTTGAAAACACTATTCTGTCTATTCGATAGCAGTGGAAGATGAAGAGATAGATGGGTGGAGTGAAGGATGCCACACAGATCTGTGAAAGGATCTATGATAAGTCAAATCTGAGTCTTCAAGGAATCACACACAAGAAGAAGGAGAGAAGGGTGGTTGCTTCTATCTCAGAAGAAAACCTAAGAAAACTCCCATTTTATTTCATAAAAACTTGAAAGGTTATAATGCTGGGAAGGGACCTTATATAATGATCCAGCAGCGGGGGACCTTCTAGGGTCGAAATTTATTACAAATAGAAGAACTAAAATTGCAAAAACAACAGACTTGATTTTAGGACCTAAATAAATAAAAGACTCAAAAGACCCAACGGTCGATTCCTGCAAAACAAGAAAAGAACCATCATTTATTATTTGAATTCAAACACTTACCTTGGTAATAGCTCTCATGCACGCTCCAGCCCTTCATTGATTGCTTCGAAAATGATGAAAAGAACGGGTTCTTTAATTCCTTGTAAAACCGGCAAAAATGATGTGTCTTGAGTCTTCTCTTTGGAGTCTTCTAGCTCAATGAGAGAAATAAGACTTTCAATGGACTTGTTGAATTGTTCCCTTAAGGTTCTTGTTCCCAACCTTGTCATAGGTTTGTGTATCATTGTTGGCAGAACGAGTTCTTCAGAAATGGAAGAACGGGTTTTTCAGGAAATGGTAAAACGGGTTATTCAGGAAATGGCAGAACGGGTTCTTCCGGAAGTTGACTATTGATGTCCTCATCAGAAGCTATGTCCGAAAAGTCTACATTCACAGAGGAGAGTCACAAGCTACTTAAGGAGATTGAAGCTGAACAAAAGGAGAAGAACCAAGATCTTGCTGCTAAGATTGAGGATCTTACCTCATGTGTTGTTGGACACGAGGAAGAAGAAGTTCGATCCGACGAGGAAGAAGGAGAAGAAAAGGAAACCTTTGACGAAAAAGGAAAACAATCTAGTTTCCTTTTAGAAAAAGGAAAATTTTCTTTTACAAAGATGCAAGGTAACCCTATTCCTCCTTTACAAGATCACGATTTGGGAGAGGCCCTATAAGCCATAGAAGAACTTGAAGTAGAAGACGTGGGAGACAAGTTACAAGGTTCCATGAAAATAAAAATTCTCAACCACAACTCACTCAAGCACTCTCGAGGAGAAGAAGAAGCAAGCCTTATCAAGAATTGCTATGCTATATCCACACTCTATGCTCCACCACCACGAAACCTAGAAGGTCTAGCAAAGGGAGAAGCGGATCTGCCAACCGCAAACTGTATTGCCGAAACAAGAGAAAAATATGAACTTAAGGAGCCACCTGATGCCTACATTGGAGAAAGATCCAAGAGAGTTTGTCTAAGGACAACCCACTCTCCTCACCCTGCTTGAGAAAGCAAGCTAACGTCGAGCCAACGACGTTAAACAAGCACGCTTCTTGAGAGGCAACCCATGTCTAGTAAGTATTTATTTTTAAGATTTATTTTCTTTTACTTTTAATATTTTTGCATTTTAGTTTCAGGTTTATAAAAAAAAAATACAAAAAAAATAGAAAATAGAAAAGCCCTAAAAAAAAAGAAAGAAGGAAGAAGAAGATCCATGGATTGTCTACACACTATGTCTAGTGGCAAGCACCACCTACTGACCGGCCATGTTCAACCTAACCGAAGCAAGCTGAAGGCGACGGATCATCACGCCTATATATATAATTTGGCCCCATAATACGCTTGATAAGGAAATGTTTCTTAACCATAATGAAAAAGCCTATATATATTATCTACAACTGTTAAGTCTCTGCGGAGTACCATAGATTATTATGATGTATTCTACTAGAGTCCTACATGGGAAAAAACAAAATATTTCTTGGGCAATATATACGTATGTTGTGGCAACTTTTTTTCCTTAGAACTAGCTTTTGGTATGAGTTATGCCTAAAGTTAATATATTCATGAAACAAATTTAAACTAAGCTTAAGATTAGAGAACTTGGTGAACCAAAGAAGATTATTATCTAACAGATAATTAGAAAATTGGTTAAGTAAATACATGTGTAGCAAGCTTGATTTCCATCTAATTTCCAAATGTAAAATACTTTCACTCTTCGGTATGTGTTCCAAACCTCAATATATTGTTTGTGGCGAGAACGCAATGGTAGGCGTCACGGAGAATTACCTACTCCACCAACCCAACTTGTGCGCATCATTGATAAAAACGTTATAAACCGGTTCAGCTCTCTTCAACTCTCGGAAAATTCGGCTTATGCGCGGAGGGTCTCTGTTATTGGTTCTCTACCCGTAGCCCTTAGATTCTTTAAAATGTTATGAGTTTTTTTTCAGCTCTTTTTCAACTCTTAAGACGCATTCATTGTACAAACGTTTTTTTTTATGAATACAATTTTACATTCATACAAAAAAAATTACTTCACAAGTTCAAATCTTGAAAAATAACCTGTTCGATTACACTTTAGATTCGGCTTTCTTCGGTTAAAAAATTGAATGTAGCATAAATGAATAAAGTGAATACTAAACCACCACACCAAATCGATGAGAAAACACCAACACAAGTAAAATTCAGGGAACTAAAAATATCGTTTAGTATAATGAAACGTTAAACTAATTTCCAAACTTAAGAGAAAAGAAAGTGAATATGGTTAAGGAAGAGATGATTTTGCTACTACCGTCATGGGTATGTTACATCTACAAGAAAACTCACCACACTATCTAGTACATAACATACATGGCCTAGCTAGATATCTAAAACACCTTATAATCTCTTTCTCTCTCCTTTCCCCTCCTAAATTACATTTATATAGTAACAGCGGAGTAGCGGGCAATCACGCAGCAGGAGCATAATCGTAGCCACTGTCATCGTCATCACCACCATTCTCAACATATGCTACTCGAAAACTATCCACCACATCTTCAACACATACCGTGGAAGTACGGTCAAAGCTCTTGATGACCAAGTTTGCAACGAAAGACATCTTTAGTGTTTTTTTTTTTATAATGAAGAAGCCTATAGAGAGATCGATGGAGCTAAAAGAAGTGTGATGAGTTTTTAATGTTGATGTGAGTTTTTTGAATATATTATGAGAGACTAATGAGGCTTTTATAGGTGGAAGTTAAAGGGTTTAGCTTTAGCAAGTGGCGAACGCACTCTGTGGTCAGGGCTGCCTTTGTGGAGTTTGCGAAATGCTGATGTTATTGTGTGCTTGGCACAATATTTATGACATTTTTTCCTCACACGTAGGATTTTCTCATGACACATCAGACGTTAATGCAACTCATCGGTCCATTTATATTATTTTCTAGTAACACATGTAAAGCATTTAGCTTTTTTCACTAATATTCCCCAAGCACAAAACAAAAAGAAAACAAAGTTTTGGAGCTTTAATGTAAGATTCTAGAGGCAACCTATCGGTCACTTCTAATTAAAACTTGGGGAAATTGTTACTATCTTTTATAGATGATCAATCATATTCATGATTAGATCAATCATCTTAGTCCCCGTATCTCTACACAGCTTTTGGTTTGCCCATAAATCAACTTTTGTACCAGAACCTCCCATCTTTCTCACTTGAGTTCATTGGGAAGATGCGTGTGTTGATAAACTTTGTTATACACTCATAGTTATTGTAATGTTACGTCCGGTCCGGCTCAGAGTCAAGACGGCAAGTGGAATAGTGGATCAAATTTGCTATAAAGAGATTCTGAATAAAAGAAAAAAAAAATACAACATGCATATGTAAAGGAAGCAGATAAGAAGAACTAAACAAGAAGCCAAAATACTAAAGGAAAAAAAAAATGGTTGGGACCAAAATTCTTATCCATAGCTTAGCTTTCCCCAACAACTAAACAAGAATGCAAACTATATTAATCTCAATCTTCTTTGTTTCCTTAACCGATCTTACATCTCTCTAACAACGAAAAACCAATCTTCCCTAAAAACCGCAAGAACAGGGCCAGGAAGAGAGTTCACGTTACATGTTAGACAACAAAATAGCTCCATTCTCTTGCTCAAACAATCTTTGCCTATAATGACTAACTTGTTATAAGGTATTCAGAACAAGATTGAAGCAACCGGATACAAAGTTCCATTCAAGGATACATGAGTATCAATAGCATGGATTTTTCCCTTAATACTACAAAGTTAACTCGTTTCTGAACAAAAGCTTTTGTAAAAAATTTAAAACACCCAAGAACATGGTGCATGTTTCTTTGATATATCTTTTTTTTTCTTTCATAATTCATATTGAACCATACAGTTTCTCAAATTGGTAACACATGCTAACATGTGGAACAGAACACATAAAGATACTTTTGTTGCAAGATCTAAACAAAACCAATTTAATACTATCGCATAAGCTAAACAAATTCTTCCGTAGAATATTATTTGGGATAAACAGAGTCCGGTCATTAAACATTTGAACTTCCAAAGAAGCAAAACTAGAAAACAGAGAAGATAGTTGTAAGTAAAACACCAAAATCCAAATCAATTAATTTAAGCTTCTTCAAGAAGCATAAAAGAAGGAAGACTAACTAAGGAACTCAAACTTGTAATGCTGCCTCTTTTTGACCTCGAGGAACTGAGACCAAACTGGGGAAATAGGTACAATGCAAAAGCCAGGGATCAACCATAGAATCTATTTGAACTTTAGTGATCAACTTCTTGTCCCCCATAACATAGATCCAAGCTTGACCAGTTTTATCGCAAGAACACACGACGAGCTTTTTATCGTCGATATAGTAACTTGGCTGCACTAAATCCGGCAAGTTAGGAGTTGACACTTCCATGAAATTCATCCATTCCACATCTCCACAGCAACGGTTTTCAATAATCTTGTTCTTGGTCACCCAAATCTCAATCTTCTTTGTTAGATGGTATTGCTTTAACAACGAAAACCGATCTCCCTTAAAAACCTTAAGAACAAGAACATCGCAATGATGGTTCTCCCCGCATGATAGATCAGAGAACTTGTAAAAACGTTCCTTGGAAAAATTGAAGGAAATTAGGAATAAGGTGGAATTGTTCTTTTGATAAGAAGCAACCCAATACAACATTCCATTCAGTGATACACTTTCGCCGTGTATATTAGCAATATTTTCTTCCTTAATAGTACTACTACTACTACCACCACCAGATTTCAACACTATGTCTTTCAACGCATTGGAGGAAATGTCATGGATTTGCCAAACTGTTTTGGTAGGGTCTGATTCCTTCTGATAAGACACAAGGGTCTTGTAACCACTCTCCAAAGTCTCCTGTTACCATACTCATAACCTACTCCATTGAAATACAAACTAGGTTGGTTACGCTCGATCCATCTAGTCTGTCCTAACCACGGGTTCCAAACCACAGCTCCTTTATCCATGCCACACAGCAAGAACTCGTTGCAATCTACCAATTTTTTAGGTGCATGTGATTCTAAATCGGGAATATCTAAAGTTAGCTCACGCACTTGTATCTTCGGAGTGATGCTTACCGAGTAGAACTTGGATTTGGTTGCTAAGATGAAACGAAATGTCATCTTGTGATTGATGATGAACGTCTTATCGTCGAAAAGGGAGTTCCATTGCTTAGAAACGGTTCTGAAGCGAACAAGAGATTTAGGAGGGACACGAGAGAGCGTCTCTTCTATCAACTCACACGGAAGCTTCTCCTCATCCATTATCTCTTCTTTGATTTGTTAATCCACGATCGACTCTTTTATACGTAAAATTTTTCCTAGTTAGAGACTTAGGGTTAAGCCATCATGTACAGCTGCAATTAGAGATAAGGACTGCGCCCAAGGGCCCAATCCGGTTTAGAATTTAGCGGGCTCTAATGCATATCCGTAAATATTAAGAAAGTTAGATTAGAATTTTGATTTTTTATGACCGTGGATCAAAGCAGGCTGATCTGTCAACGGTTAGGGTTAAAAACCAAAGATTTGAGATCTTTCAAAATTGTTAGACCGACATTCACACTCGAGATTTTATTTTTTATTTTTTTTCTTAACTCTTAGCTAGTTTCTATTTTCCAAATTTGAAATAAATAAAATCACAATTTGAACTAAATGACATGTTTGCCCAAAAAAAAACAAAAAACTAAATGACATTATTTTGTTTCTTTTTTAATAAGTACTCTATTCTCTCTTAAATCAAGTAAGTATAAGGAAACTTATTAAGATTAATTGTATGCGTAGAAGAATGAATGAATCCTTCTTCTTTTTTTTTTTCCCCCGTATTGAGTGCTTAACATTGGTATTTTTCAGTTGTTGATTTTATATTTGCCACTTTATGCCGATTTTTAAAAATGTTTCAGTAACACTAGAATACTAGAATTTGAAAGTATTTTTTGAAGTCACTAATTCAACAACACAAAAAAAAATTTTAAAGACACACCTATATGTTCTTTGAGGTTTAATCAAATTTATCTAGTTAAATAAGAAATTAAAAGAAACTAATATACAAACAACATAATACATTACAAAGCCAAGGGTTCAAGTTATTTATTGGAAGAAATTTTACTTAAATGGATTGAATTTGAAGCATAGCTAGAAAGCCTACATTTTATACCAAACTAGCAGTTGACCCGCGCTACGCACAGAAATTTCATGAGTTTGTTTTTATTTTTGTTGTTTTCTTAGTTTGATATTTTGTCTGTTTTTTTTTCTCCCCTTTCCGTGTCAGTATGGTGTTCGTATATTGTTATTTGTTTTTTTGTTGTTTTTTTTGGGTAAGTTTTTTTAAGTTGGTATTTATTTTCCTATTTTCGAACTCTAAAATTTATTTAAATCATGATGATTTTTTTTGTAATTATCAAATGTAGAATTTGAAGTTAAGTTTTCTATAGTTATTGTTTGTTTTATTGGTTTAGTTTTTAGTGATGGTTTATCAATTTTTTCACTCATTTTGTCGTTCCCTATTTTTTTTGTTTTCTTAGATGTTATTGTAGGTAATGTATTTATTTTTTGAAAAGAAAATAATTAACCTGTGGTAGTTTTTTTGTAAACGCTTTTGTTTTTGGAGTAATGTGTTTGGGGTTTTTGATGTCAAATCTTTTGGCAGTTCAATTACTTACAATTCTGTAATTTTAATTTTGTTGTTTTCCTGTTTGACATTAGGCCTTAATATCTTTAATACTTAGAATTTTGTTAGGCCGTTAGGTTGTTATTGGTTTGTCTTTCATGTGGGAATGACTTTCTTCCCTTTCAAAATTTGATGTCGTCTGAAGGGATAGCGGAGAAGTAATTTTTCCGATCTACAATATAGTTAGAGTTTTCAAAGTATTTCCTTCATCCTGCTAATCCTTCTTCATTTATCCCTTTCAGTGATGCATAATTTATTCTCTGCGCTTCGCATTCGTACGGGTTAGTTGGCTCTTCTCTGGTTGTTTTGTCCCAGTTAAGTGTTTGTTGGTATTAAATTCTGGCTTTTATTGATTTTGTTTTTTGGGTATCATTTCAGAATAAATTTGTGAATTGTATTCCCTATTTTTGTTTTAATTTTGTTTCGTTTGGTCTCCAGATGTGATTTGTATGTTGTTAAATTAAATGTTTGCCTCTATGACGGGTTGTCCCCAAAAAATAGTGAGGTGTAGTATTATGTTCGCCGGTTTAGCAAGTCAATTTCATGGTTTCTTGTCTACTAAGTTACTAATTCAAGTCAAGCATTCTTGTGTCAATTTTTTTAGAGTTGTGATGTGTCCAATTTGGGTTCAGTATTTCATAGTCTTTATTAATGAAATTACAGCTTGGGTGAAATTGAGAGAAGGAAACGACAAGAAGGTAGGAGTTGTGTTCAGGACAGAAAATGAAAGACTTGTGCACGGAGGTGAAATTAGGGGAAAGCAAGGATGTTGGACTTTGCTTAAAGGTGGCATTATAATGTTTGTATATTCTTCGAGGTACAAACACTATAGATGTGTATTCATGTGTATAAGAGATATACATACGTATATCCTCTGTTTTTAAATTGGTTTCATGCGAAAACAGAGTGAAGCTAGAGAAGCAAAGATCTCTGTAAACAATGTGTAATGTGTTGCTACAAAAGTTTAGCGAAAAAGGATCATACATATAAAAGTAAGGTTTCACTCTCTCCTTATTGGTCCACTTGGCAATGCAATTTTAACAAAAAAATATTTATATTAAAACACAAATTTAAAAACAATTAATTTTTACATTTAACTCACATAATATAAAACTGAAATCATATAAATTCTCCCTATAAATTATGCATTAACTTTATTTCTCCACTAAGTTGTATTAATCAATTGTATTAAAACAAAATAATAAATTAGAATTGTAACTCACATTTTTCTAAATGTAAATTTTCATCATTTCTCTTCCTGTAAATACTCATTATCTTATTCTCTTAGTCTATCACTCTTTCATTCTCTCATCTTCTTCCACTACTCTCAAATCTCTTTTTTTTGTTTTGTTTTGTTTTGTATTTTTTTTGTTATTGTTGTTGTATGAGTTATAAAAAATCAAATCAAATATCATTGTAAAAGCTTAGTTTTAGAGTTTGTATGATATGTATATCTTATATATATATTTTCAAATCTTTTAAAAGGTTTATCTCCATTTTCTATTTTATATTAACATCTTATAAGTCATTATTTTCATACTTTCTTACAATATTCACCACACAATAAGATCATGAAGTTGAAATGATCCACATCTAATTATCTATTATGTCTCTGATTATCTCACATATTCATGTATCATTTTTAATAATTTATAAAGATCAATATAATATTTAAAGATCAATATAATTATCCATTTATAAAGTCTATTTTGTTTTGTAAAGTCTATCAACTCTATTTATAAAGACTATTTTGTTTTGTGATCCAATTGATAAATCTGCAAAGATCAATATAATATATATTTTTTTTATGATTTGAGGTTTTTGAAAACAAAAAGAACATAATTAAACAATTGGTTTTTGTGTGTTTAATCAAAATAAAAAATGATCCAAAAAAGAAATCATATTCAACTGGAACTTAAATATAAAAATAAAATCTAATTTTAAAAATACCATTTAACTAAATTCTCTAAAGATGAAACCATTAGTATGAAATCTAGCACTATAAATTAAATTGATGAGTGAAAAATAAAAAAATAAACCAAAAATATATAAGTTATCCTTGGGGTTTTAAAAATTATTGAGATTGAAGAATTCATATAATTTTATAAGAAAACTAATTTAGTTTGTCACTTCAAAAGTAAAATTTTTTTTATTTTGAAATATTATGTGTAAGTGTTGAGTTTATATCAACAAACAACCAAATCATGTGAATTTTGATTCGGTCACTTGGTATTCCTTTTATTTTAGATTATAAAAAATTAAAATATTTATTTATAATTAAAGGCATGTAACTCCATTTAACTCAAATGTAACTCCTATCCAATAATTGTACATTAATTCATTCCTCCTACTAACTTATTTATCTTTCACGAGAAAATATTTTTGGTTAAATTTTAATATTTTTTAATTATTTTGGTTGGCTAAACTTATATTCATATTTTGGTTGGCTAAATTAATATATTTCTCATGTAAAATTATTGTTTATAATATATTTCTCATTTCAAAGTTTAAAGCAATATATCATATATATAAAAGTAAGGTTTTGGCATTTCCTTATTGGTTGATTTTCATTTAATGTTTCTAATTTTTTTATTTTTTTATTTGCTTTCTAATTGCTTTAAAAAATATTTAAGACTCAATAAACACAATATATTTAACTCACACATTAAAATAAAATTATAACTGAAAATAAAATAAATTATGCATTAATCATATTCTATCACTCAATTTTATTCAAACTCATTAAATTACTATTGTAACTCCATAATTCTAAATGTAACTTCCATCATTTCTTATCATATAAATAAGCATTCTCTCAATCTCTCATTCTCTCATATTGACATTCTTTTACTATCTCATTTTCACATTCTCTCATTCTCTTCTACCATACCTCAAATCATTTTTCATTTTTGATTTCTTAATTTTGTTGTATGGGTTGTAAAAACAAATGAAATATCATTGTAAATTTTGAATGCTAAATTTTTATTTTAGAGACTACATGATATATATTTTACATTGTTCTTTTTTTTTGGTAGTGTATCTTACATTGTTCTTATTTTAAAAGATTCATCTCCATTATCTAATTTGGATTATTATCTTATAAGTAATCATTCTCTCCTCCTCTCCCACCAATATCAAATGTTGTTATATCTCATATGTGTTGTAAGAGTTTGATTCTATATTTTAATTTAGTAAGTATTATATATATATATATATTTTTTTTATAATGTTCTATTTTTTAAAGATTCATCTCCATTATCTAATTTGGATTACCATTTTATAGTAATCATTCTCTCCTCCTTTCCCACCAATATCAAATGTTGTTATATCTCATATGTGTTGTAACTTGTAAGAGTTTGATTCTATATTTTAATTTAGAAAGTATTATATATATTTAACATTGTTTTCAATTTTTATTTTATTTATATAAAAATAAAATATTTCTTTTATATTTCTTGCCTTGCTAATCTATTCATAATTATTTTTTAAATTTGCATAGTTAAATTTAAATTCACATATGTTAGTTTTAACCAAAAAATCAACTTTATTTGAGAATTAGATGTTTCTATTCATTTTTAAACGATCAATGTGTAACATAATATATATAAGTATTTTGTCTTGCAATCACAAGTTCCATTTTCATTGCTTAACTCCATGGTTAAACTATAATATATGTTGTCCTATTTGTAGGAACAACAACATACTTATTTAATATATTTAAAAGAGCAGATGATTAATCGAAATAAACATTTCTCCAAATTTTATAATTCAATCAGTGTGAGTGTACTTATTACTTTGAAAAACCTTTTTATTGAAGTTCATAAAATCATATAAGAAAAATAAAATACCATGTCATTTCAAATTTGGAAGGAAACACTTGGTATTCCTTTTTAAAAAAGTCAAGACACATATAAAATTTATTAATATTTAACTCACTTTAAAGGCATAAAAGGTCATTTAACTCAAAAATAACTTCTATCTAATAATTCCATACATTCCTCCCACAAATAAAATATATATATAAGTTCAAGATTATATTTAAATATTACAGAATTTTTTAGTTAGCTAAACTTATAGTTACATATATACAATATATATACATAAGAATTTATATTACTTATTAACACCATAATTCGACCCATTATTTGCTTAACTCAAAATTGGTTTCAAAGCCAACTAAAGAAAAACAAAAACGATCTTATTGATATTAGACCAAAACATGGGCATACAAACATAATCACTTACACGAAAGATAATTATTTTAAAAAAATAACTTATTATTGCAACATCAACATATGAAGGGTGTACATAAACAATTAATTAGAAAATCTAAAATACAATAAATGTATTTAGAACAATATCAATCAATGATAAGACTGGATCCTCAAAAGCAAGAAACAACATCCTCATAATTCATAAAAAATAAACGCCACAATTGTACACATCTAAACGAAATGGTATAAACATATAGTGTATAAATACAAGTGACTGCGAAACCCGTATATGCCTAATTAAAACGAAATAATACAAAAGAGAAAACGAAAAAAAACAAAAAAAAACAAGAAAGTGCCAACTACACCACAACCCACGCGTTGCGTGGGGAAGCACCTAGTGGAAACTGAAACAAGACCAACTTATTGAAAAGGTAGCATTGATATTTTCTATCTGTATAAATCCATTTAAATTTTTACATGTATTAAACCATATAAATTGCTTTGGTTGGCCTGACCCGTGCTAGCCCACTAGAGCAGTCTTTATATGTGTGCTTTTTTTTTTTTTTTTTTTTTGCTCTTATATTGATTTATGTTAATTGCAGATAAGAAAGAGCAAAGTGAGATTTGAGGTAACATATCAGAACAAAACCGCAGTAAATGGCGCAGTGGTATCCCTAAAACAAACCAAATCATCTTTCCTCTTAGGCTGTGGAATAAACTTCCGAATCCTACAAAGCCAAGGGTACAGAGAATGGTTTGTGTCACGGTTCAAAATCACATCATTAACTAACGAAATGAAATGGTATGCAACGGAGAAAGCGCGGGGCCAAGAGAACTACATGTTAGCTGATTCAATGCAAAAGATAATGGGATATTGGTTAGAGGTCATACTGTATTATGGGACAGTCCAAGAATGCAGAAACGTATCACGCAGCGAGGTCTCAAATTTTGAAAGATGGGTCACATTGATCGACCCTTGGATGACAAAACTCTACAGAAAAACCAGAAATTAGATAAAAATGTCTACATCGAGTGATTGAGAAATCTAGTTGGGATGGGAAAACCTTTTCGTCAATGAGTAAGAAGTCCACTCCCATTAGTTGGCCTCCTTTTTTAACATTGCGAGCAAGCCAGTGACGAAGCATCCTCCCAACGATCTGTTGGTGTAGGCGACCAGCTTTCAGATTTGCGAATGTAATAACAGTAGAATCCATATTAGTAAGAAGCAATTTCAGAGAGAGAAGGAATTGTAAGAGGAATGAAATTGGAGAAGATAGCATTATATATAATTTCAAGTAAAACCAATTGAAGGGAAAGTAGTGGGACTTCAATTGAGAGGAAAAACATTGAAGGATTGAAATTACAGTTTCAGAGGAAAACGAACCGATAGAGATGGAAGTCAGGAACGCTGAAGAGGCATGGCGCTTGAGGTCACACAACAGCGGACGGTGGAGTAGACATTTCGGGGAAGAGTTTTCTTCCGCAAACATATTAAAGAGGGACTAATAATAGATTGGACCGTGACAGAAATTTTTTAAAAGGGCTTTCAAAGGCAGAATAAAATAATACATATAAAAATGAGCTGTCTCAAGAAATGTAGACTTATTAAACAGATAGATATGCTGATGTGGCAGCACAAGAAATGAGTAAAGTGTACGTTAGATATATATATATATATATATATTTTTGTTCAAAACCAACAAATACGCGGAGTTGTAGCCTACAAAATTTGTTTATGTGTTAGTGCCTTAGTGGCCATGAGAATCTTATAAAGCCATGACATTTAAAATAGAACTAGGGGATATCCCGTGCTTAAAGCACGGATCAACATTTTTTTTTAAAATAATAATAAAAATTATTGTTTTAGTTTTTTAGAATAGTTATTTTTTTGAGTTAATATTTATTTTTAATTGTTATGTAAATCTATTAGTCTATTTGAATACTAATTATTTTAGAATATTATAGTATTTTATTTTTGACGTATTATTATAGTTTTATATTTTTTGTTTGTTGTATTTGCATCATTATTTTGTGAAATAGAACATAGTAATTTTAATATTATAATTGTGATCAAATAAAAATTATTAATTTATCATGTATAAAACACACCAATGTGGAAATTAAAACACACATTTTCATACATTGAGTAATATATCTTCGTTTTAAAAAATTCAAATCACAACATATGCAGAAAAAAATATGCATTTTATTAATTATAAGTATTATATGAAAATTCCAAACAATTTTTAAAATAAAGATGATAGGACAATCATAATTTGAAATCTTAACACAATAAAATAAAGATGATAGGACAATCATAATTTGAAATCTTAACAAAATCTTCGAATTTAGTTATTAAAAATAATTGTATTGTATACCTAGATATAAAATCTTAGTTTTTAAAATTCTGATTAGTTTATATATATTTTTTAAAAATAATTAGTAATTTCGTCTATAATTTATTAGAAAGAAAAATTATTTTTTTAGATTTTTTTAGATTTTTTAATATTTGATCTGTGAGTGTTTTTATTTTTTAATTAATTATATTTATTCAAATTAGTTTCATATTTATACTTCCCAATTAATATAGTAGAATAAATTTCATGAACGGATCATTTTAATACTAAATCTAAAGTGTAGAAATTGTCTACGTATACGGGTTGAAAATTTTGTGTTCATAAATCAGAATCCGAAATTTTTAAAGGTTAATTTCACATGTGACGTGTAGTACTAGTAACATACTTTGACTAGTACTTATAAATATTTTATAAAAGAATTTACACATAAATGTGAAACTAGTCTACGTTTAATATTTGACCTATCTTTTTTTTTTTTTTGAGAAAATATTTGACCTATTTTATTATATAAAGCTTGATGTTAAAGTTGTTCAATAAAATCGTAACACGTGTTAATAAAATTATTATTTTTAACTGTTTTAAAAATATTGAATGGCAATTATAAGAAAATAATAAAATTTAAACAACTTTAAAATTTAGAAAAGATCATTATGAGGAAATTATAATATTTTTTACCTATTTTAATTTTAAGTTGCTCATTTTACAAGAAAAATGATTACTTTTATATAAGATAACAAAAGATTGTGAAAATTATATAACTAATTACTGTTTCTAAAAAAATGTAATACTCACTTTTCTATAAAGAAAAAGATTGTTGAAGTAAAAAAAATAAAATAAAAATAGATCGTCTCATTTTTTTTCACCAATCAAATAATTTATTCTTTTTTTTTTGAACAAATCAAATAATTTATTCAAAAAGACTATTATTGTAATATATAAGATAGGAGTATGTAAGATTAACATATGCGTTTTTGTAACTATAAAAATGTTAAAGTGAAGAGACATATAATAGATTATTAATGTGTTCAGAAAAACAATTTGTTGGTAGTAGTAAAGACTAAATAATATATTCTAACAAATATTTGTGTGTACAAATATACTTTTAGTGATAATGTAGATAGTAGATTTGTTAATTGATATACATTAGTGTATTATAGCAAAAAAAATAAACAACTATTTTCTACAACTGGAAGTTTATCTCTTTACTTTTAAACATTGTTTTACTTATGAAAATAATTAAATATATATTTTTTGTTAAATTTAATTTAATTTTAATAACTTTGATCTCTAAACTTGAAAACCTTTTTATAATTAAAACATTTCAGATTGTCCATAAAATCTATGGTAATTGAAGACTTGAGAGGCATCTCTCCAGAAAACAAAATTCAAATTCAAATACACTAACTCATATGGAAACTCGCACATCAGGCGGATCCTAATCGGCCGGATCCTAATTTAGTAATAATTATAAACCATAACACAAAATAGAGTAACATTTCAAGATCCAGGTCTTTTTTAGTACCAAATCTAAAATGTGTACACGTATATGGGTTGAATTTTGTGTGGGTTCATAAATCCGAGATTTAGGGGGTTAAGCCAGGTCGACCACGTGAAGAACTGAAAACGACAGCGTTTCAATTAGCGCCGAATAAAAACACATACAGTGCTTATTGCTGCGAGAACGGCGGAAGATTTTTTTTTTTCTTTCTTGATTAAAAAAAATCATAAAAAAACAAATAAAAAAAGAAACAGAGAAGAAAGAGACCTCACCCTTCCTCTCTTTGCGCGTTTTCTCTAATCTCTCTCTTCTCCCTTCTCTCTCTCTCTTACGGCTGTTGAAACCATGGCATTTCTCACCATCGCCGGGATCCGTGATTCTCGATCGGAGGATGAATCGTCAGCTTCTTCGTCTCTCTTCGCGTAATCTTCATTCTCCATTCTCCAAATCGCCGCCTGATTGCGACAAAATCCAAATCGTAAACGCTTCTCTTTAATCTCCCCCCATTGTTATCGTTTCCTTCGCACGATGTGATCGTTACCGAGATTCTTAGATTCTTTGGAGTTTTATCGCTTCTTTCGTTGAAACAATCTGCTTTCCTCATTTTCAGATCATCCGTTTGCGTTTGATTTTTTTTTTGTGCTCATCCTCGATTTTTTTGTTTTTACTGGATTCATCCGCGAAGGAACATTTCGAAGACGCGTTCTGATTTTTGTGTTTATTATTTTTATTTTTTTAAAAATTTGGTTTGAAGATCTAATTTGATGTTTTCGATAATTTCAGCGTTTTCGAGTTTTTGATCCAGTAATGTGGATCGCAATTTTTTAGAAGCATCTGTTGAATCTGTAGGTTTCAATATGGAATAACTTGGAAACCAAGTTTTAAGATCGTTTCAGGAATTGTTTATCAGAGTTATACTGAATTCAAGAGGTTGTGATTATTGAATTGTTTTTTTTTTTTTTTTTGGTGTATCAGGTTTCTGTATGATGGTGAAGAACTAGAGGAAGTATTTTAGTCTGAGTTTCTGATTTTGTTTTCGTAAGCTTAGAGGGGGAAGACAATGTCAACGAAGGGAGAACATCATACAGTTCCGCTTTCTGTATTGCTAAAGCGTGAATCAGCTAACGAAAAGATAGACAATCCTGAACTTATACACGGCCAGGCTAACCAAAGCAAGAAAGGAGAGGATTTTACACTTGTTAAGACAGCGTGTCAACGGGTCATGGGAGATGGCGTTACTACCTTCTCAGTTTATGGGGTATATTTACTTTATCTTCTTTTCTTGGTACTCTTTTGGACCTTACTATGTTTTGATTGATTGCATATTGTGTGTAATAATGTGATTGACATGCCATCGTAATCTATTTAATTCTTTGGTATTGATATTTGTAGTTGATATATTAAATCGTATTATTGCAGCTTTTTGATGGACACAATGGTTCTGCAGCAGCTATCTACACTAAGGAGAACCTTCTGAACAATGTTTTAGCTGCAATACCCTCTGATCTTAACAGAGATGAGTGGGTTGCGGCACTTCCTAGGGCTTTGGTTGCAGGATTTGTGAAAACTGATAAAGATTTCCAGGAAAGAGGTATGAACTCTCTATTATTGTGTAACTAGATTATTTTGGTTATCAATGAAAGCCCCTGTGATGTGATTGAAGTCTCAAAATGTGAACTTGTCGGTGTCTTTATAGTCTTATATCATCCTGGTAAAGGCTGTGTTTGAGGTCTTGTTGTTTTCATGCATTTTAGCAAGGACGTCTGGAACGACAGTAACTTTTGTCATAGTAGAAGGATGGGTGGTGAGTGTTGCATCTGTTGGTGACTCTCGTTGCATACTTGAGCCTGCTGAGGGCGGTGTATATCATTTGTCTGCTGATCATCGTCTTGAAATAAACGAAGAAGAGTAAGCCAGCTTTGTTCTTGCTATTCACCCAACTATTGATAAATCTTGATTTTAGTTACAGTAATGACATCACAACATTTTGGTTTTTTTCTTATCAGGCGAGATCGAGTCACTGCAAGTGGTGGTGAAGTTGGTCGGTTAAATACTGGTGGTGGTACTGAGGTAGTTTTCTAGATAATACTCGACTCTTTCTTCTGTGTGGATTCAGTCTTTTGTTATCGTGTACTCCTGATTGTAGTAACGTATAACTAAAAGGTAACTGAGTGCAAACTTCTAGGATGAGGTTTCAGGATTGGATCTTTTTGCCAGACTGTAGCATGAAAACTGTAATATACGTAGCTAATGAACCGTGAGCATCTAGGCTGTCAAATTATAGTAGCTTTGTAGGATGTAACACATTGGAAATATCTTTGTGCTGTCATATTGAAGAACTCTAATAACTAATCTTATTGTTTTAGATTGGTCCTCTTAGATGTTGGCCTGGTGGTCTGTGTCTCTCAAGATCCATTGGAGATCTGGATGTTGGCGAATACATTGTTCCAGTTCCTTATGTCAAGCAAGTCAAGGTTCAAAACTCATTACTAAATCTAATCTTTCTTTTATCTTTGTGCAATTATAGCACTAGCTGACATTCTAAGTATTGAGTTTGTCCTGAGTCCTGACATATATATCTATTTTATTTTGGTTATGTAGTTGTCTTCAGCTGGTGGTCGACTTATAATCTCAAGTGATGGTGTGTGGGATGCAATATCTGCAGAAGAGGCTCTTGATTGTTGCCGGGGTTTGCCACCTGAATCTTCCGCAGAGCATATTGTTAAAGTATAGTATCTCCGTTGCTTTATTTCTTATATATTCTGTACTTTCCTTTATAGTACCTTGATGTTTCGTTATTTCACACAGGAAGCTGTGGGGAAAAAAGGTCTTCGCGATGATACAACCTGTATTGTTGTTGATATATTGCCACTAGAAAAACCGGCTGCTTCGGTTCCACCTCCGAAAAAGCAAGGGAAAGGAATGCTAAAGTCCATGTTCAAAAGAAAAACATCTGACTCCTCTTCTAATATTGAGAAAGAGTACGCAGAACCTGATGTAGTTGAAGAACTGTTTGAAGAGGGCTCTGCCATGCTTTCAGAAAGGTTTGATTCTCTGAATGTATTTGCGCATATAGTATGAAGTAGAAAATTTTCATATTTGATAACTTCATTTCCATAGACTAATCTTCTTTAACTCTTCTTTTTTGCTGTTTATTGCAGATTAGATACAAAGTACCCGCTTTGCAATATGTTTAAGTTGTTCATGTGTGCTGTGTGTCAAGTAGAAGTGAAACCTGGAGAAGGTGTCTCAATCCATGCAGGATCGGATAATTGCCGTAAGCTTCGTCCGTGGGATGGTCCATTCCTATGCGCAAGTTGCCAAGATAAGAAAGACGCAATGGAAGGAAAAAGATCATCGGGAGGTACCTACCACTTAGATTTACGCCTTGATTCCCTCCCAATTTACTGCAATCGACTAAGAATTTGGCTGTGGATTTTTTTTTTCGAAAGCTAATTGTAACCTTTTTGGGATATATGCAGATAGACATAGTAGTGAGAGCGACTAGCCAGCAATCTACAATTTATTGGCAAAGCAACTAACAAAACAGTATTGTGAGTATATTGGAGCGGTTCGAGGAATCATCTGGTCGTAATTTGTCACCCAGAGATATAAGTTCCTTGATCAACCACCACCATTCTTACCATTCTCCAGCAGACTCCAAAAGCAGTTTATTTTTATTCTTTGATATGGCTCCCACTTCACGACAACTTGGGTTCAATGTAATCCAGACATCAAACTTGTTTCAAAGTAGAGGTAATTCATAAGTTCTTTCCATTTTTTCTTTCTCTCTTCATTTGTGATCACTCTGCTTTTTGTCTTTCAAAATGAGTAGAACTAACAACGAGAGACGGTAGCTTTATTACTTCTGTTGAAAATGTTGAGTCGTTTAGGGAGGGGTAAAGAAAGATATGCGAGTCTGTGTGCAATTATTTCAATGTATAAACCAAAGAAAATATTCTGGAAAGAAGCAAATCATTTTTCATGTAACTTTAATTATATCTTTCTTTGTCTTCTTCGCTCATAATTTTTTAATATAATTAAATAACTTTTATTTTAACATCCAATTATTTTAGATTTAAATAAAAATACATCAAATAATTAAAACGTATTATTTTCATATCCACAATTTTTAAAAAAATCAAAATTCCAATTTTATCCCAATTATCTAATTAATTATTAAATTTTTAATATAAAACTTTCGATTTTCTATTAATCATATCAAACCGAAATTAACCTCGGTTATCTATTTCTTTCCCTCTTCTTCTTCGTCGAGGATATCCTCCTGTTTCTACAAATTTTCTAAAGAGATCAAAAGGTAATTCAAAAAGAAAAACATAAATAAACCAAAAATTAAAAAAACTAAAAAGCAAAATTGCAAGATATGAAATCGGATGAAGTCACCTTGATAGTTGCGAGCTGTGAAGAGGATAGAAGCAGTCTCATCACCAACGAGACACTTAGAGATCTGGGCAGGTCGGAGATGAGAGGAAGAAGCACCACCAGGCTTATGACAGTCAAAGTGTGGCCACTTGTTCTTGGTTTTAGCTGATCCACCTTCACGAACACCGGTTTCCTCTTCTCCTGCGGCGTCTGCTGCTGTGGCTGGTTACGAGACGGAGGCGGCGGGTTTCTTCCTTGTCGCCGCGGCGGAAGCGGTCCGTTTTTTTGCCATGGTCTGTGCTGGAAATTATCGTTGATGGTGTTTGACGCTATTGGGACTGAGGTAAAATCTCGAAACAACAAAATCTCTTTCTTCTTCGATCTCTTTAGAGATTTTGTTCAAAAGGGAGACGAAAAAGAAAGAAATAAATAGATAACTAGGATTAATCCCGGTTTGATATAGTTAATAAAAAACTGAAAAATTTATATTAAAAATTAATAATTAATTATATAACTGGAATAAAATTAGAATTTCAGTTTTGTTGAAAAATCGTGGGTACGAAAATAATAACACTTATTATTTTAGATTTTAAACGATACGTTTTAATTATATGGTATATTTTTATTCTAATCCAAAACAATTAGATATTAAACGTTCGAATAAAAATAATTTCGAGTTTTTTTTATACATTTTTTCCTTTGAAAATCATAGACGGAGAACCATTTACATTTGTTTTTACCATCTACAAACATATTGAAAACTGCTAAATGGGTAAACTAATTATTTTTGTCTCCCTGTTGGTTAGACTTAGTGCCTAAATGTGGAAGACATGACATCGTGCGTGTTCTAAAGAAAATAAAAAAACCTCGAATACGTTGGTAAGCGAAATTAAACAGTAGATGAACTGAATTGAATAAAAGAGGAATATCTTAAAATTATTATATTGTTGTATAGATACCTATTATTAGTTTATTAGTATATTTGGTGTAAGATCTAAAACTTTAATGTTGTATCTGTATATATATACTAGGTTTGATTCTATGGTACACCACAGATAATTTTTTTAGAAAAACTTTTGAATATATTATAAATTGATCAAGTTTCTTTGAGTTTTAGTATAAATGTTACATTGTTATATATGTGTGTTCTCACAGTAATTAATAAAAAGGTTAAGATAGATATTCATTATATATTAAAATAACTCAAATGTGAAATAATCTATATCCGAATATACTTGTTTGGTTACAAATATCCTAAGACAATTTTTAATATATATCCGTTTATAAAAATTCAAATCACATTATATACTTAAAAAATCTAAAATTTTATTAACTTTATGTATTAAATAGTAATTAAAATAATTAAATATAAGATTGAGTAAAAATGAAAGGAGAATTATATTTTAATCTAATATATTGATTTAAATTAGATAGATATATTTTAGGAAATTAATATTATCAAATAAAGAAATGATTGTGTTTGGTTGTAAGGATTGTAGAAAATTTAGTTGAGTCTTGTTTGGATACAAAGATAAGAGTGATGACACAAAAATGTACTTAAAAAATGTTAAGATAGATATTATATCATATGTAATATAGAATAACGGAGAGAACGATTCCCTAAAATCAGTTTTTTTCTAACATAATACAGTGAATTAAAGTATTGTCCGTTGTTATTTTTCATGTTAAGAAAAATATATTGTAGCTTATAAATTGCATTTCGCTAAAGAAAACTCATAACGTAAAATGATGGAAAAACATACTCTCTTCATTTTGTTATTATACTCCCTCTGTTACTAATTAATTCATTTTAAACTTTCAATATATATTAAGAAACACACATCAAAAGTTTATTATAAATGCATTAATTTTTTGTGATTTATATTTTTCTACAACTCCAAACCAATAGTTCGTAGTTATTTTTCGTTGAGATTTACAATTCATCATCCATAACTATTAAAAAATATATAGTGAAATTAAAAAATACATCTTTTTGAAACAACTTTTTTAGAAAATGGATTAACAAGAAACAAATAGAGTATGTGATTTAACTATATAAGACGGTCTCACACATTATATTTACCGTTTGTTAATAAATAATATTTCCTCTCTTTTACAAAGAATAATATTTCCTCTCTTTTACAAAGAATGTCATTATACATTTTTAATGCATTTTTTACACTAAAAATTTTAATTTTACTTTTAATCTAGAATTAAATTAACTCATTAACCACTTATTAAATAAGTGTATATATATAAATTTTAATGTTTTCTTAATTTGTGTGAATGTGTCAAAGTGATAATCTTTGTGACAGAGGAAGTAAATTTTTTCGTTGGTTGAGTGTATACAAAAATATAAAAATAAAACATATGTGAGATTATCTTTGGTTGAGTGTATATAATGCAGATTATGGGAGCTTCCAAGTTCCGGCGTAGACTTTCTCCACTTCATGCTGGAGTGAAAGTTTTTTTTGGGCTATGCCATATCTACATGGATGTAGATTTCTACACATACTATTTAGATTTGGTGAATATGGTATATTTCCCGTCCGATTAGCTAGCTTTTTCAGCTTATCTCGAAGACATCAAGGTGGACATGGAAGAATTTTCAAGCTTCTCTTTGTCCCTAATCTCTAGGAATGCAAATGTGCTTGCGGATCAATTGCATGTTGTTACTCAACCGCATTCTGTTACTTATGTAAAAATTCCCTACCCTCCAATTGGCTCTTTCGAGATAATCTTATATTTTGTTATAAAAAAATATTATATTTTTAATATATTATTATATTTTGGATATTTCAGGTACCCATTCAGTTTTTGGTTCTGGTTCAGGATTGGTTTTGGTTTTCGAGTCTAGTAATTGGATATGTTGTTTTATCGGCTTTGTGTTCTGTTCAATTCTCTTTTTATTTTGGGTCGGTTCCGGTCGGGTTTTAAATGATAATTGAGTAATGACTAGTAGAATTTCATATTTAAATGATAATTAAGTAATGTTTTCTCAAACAACGATACAAGTACATTCTCCAGTAACCCAAGCATAATAATAATCTTTAGGACATTGATGCTTAGCTGGACAATCACTATCCTTCTTGCATAGCATATTGGTCGCCTCAATCTCGAATTTTCAGAGCGGACACTGGCACTCTCCGTGAGTCCTTATACATTTCGCATTTTCATCGGAACATCGCACCACGCACTCGTTTGTTGTCAGGCATGATGCATCATTGAAGTGTACTCCAAAGATATTTACTTTTAGGGGATCACAATGGCACTCCCCGTGACTTGTACATTTTGCACCTTCATCGGAACATCGCACCACACACTCTTCTGTTGTCTTGCATGATGCATCATTGGTTTGTACTCCAAAGATATTCACCAACAATGTACCTATTAGTTGCAAACACATACCATATTTAATATTTGATTCGGTTTTATAGATCGACTAATCAAAAGTTCAGATATATATATATATATATATATATATATATATATATAAGCTAACATGAGAGACAGAGAACAAAAATGATGATCATTGTTGTTCTTGATGCCGCCATGTTTTTGCGTTAACGTTTTTAATATGAGGATGAGTTTGATTTAGAGTTTATAAAGATGTTTTGATATCTTCACATGGTGGTTTGATGCTTAAATATTATGACTTTGATGGTAACTTGCATAATCGTCTAATGGCGTTTTGTAATGCGACTATGCAAGTTTCTTTTATCATTCATGATTTTTTACCAAAATTTTTTAGAAAACGTAAAAACTCAAACTTGCGTTTTTGCTTAACAAAATAGACATAAAGATTGATTTTGCAAATAAATGAATTTTATCAGTTTTTTTTACCTAAACCATTTTTTAAAAAATTTCACATATTAAACTGTTGGGAAATTAATGCCAACACAATTGATATGTCTATATTTTGTCTTTCCCTAACATATATTTATCATGCATTTAGCTAGGATAACTCATTGTTTTGCATCATTTTCTAGTCCTTTCTATACACTTTGCATGTCTAGGTAGTTCTTGCATCATCCTTGCATACATTGTGCATTTCGGAGTATTTCAGGTATCTAGGAGACGTCGGAAATGCATCACTCAACCCATCCGCTGCACAACACTCCCGGAACCGTCTCTCGAGCCAATCTCACAACCCCGATCGAGCCCCTCTCTCGAGCCAGTCTCATCCGCTCGATCGAGTCACCCCGTTCGAGCCGTTCCACTCGAATGGGATTTAGCTTTCGACATCTTCATAAAAGTTGTAGGGAATTGAGTCATCTTTCCAACGCTGTTTATTTCAAGACAATCGGAGGTGTGGTTCAAGAGTTATCATCGTTTTAGTGGATGCGTATACACCCAGCTCGAGCCAAAACCACTCTGGATCGAGCCAACACCACTCTGGTTCGAGCCAACACCCCTCCACTCCACCCAGTCGACCTCGCTCGAGCCAGCCTCACCACGCATCACTCGACCTCACTCGAACCATCTGGGTCGAGCCACTGGACGCACACCGACTCGTTCGCACATGTCAGGATGACGTTCCGTCTTACACGCTTCAGGAGATTCCCAAACCGACTCTTCACCTTGTCGTTTTAAGTTTTAGGGATTTACATGTTTTTACTATAAATACATTTTGTTAAGTCTTGGCTGAAGACATCTTTTTATCTCGTTCTTATTCTTAAGGTTTTACCTAGCCACCAAAAACGTTCTCAGACTTTGTAATCCGATATCTTTGAGTTTATTGAGTTTTTGCATTTGATTTTTTCTGCAAAGTTGTTAATCTCATTTTATCTATCTTACTATGCTTGATTCAATGTTTTCCGAATTCGTATCCTTGACGATGATTTTCGGATCTGAGTAGTGTAGTAGTTCTTGAGGATGGGATAGATTAGGTGGAGGATCTTAGGATGTAGGGTGTTTAAGCTTGATTTGTATGATCCCTTATGGACTAGAGTTAGAAATACTAGTTTCCCTCTGATCAATTAGAACTAGGTCTTAGACATTTCCACACCCAAAAGATGTTTGATGAAATGTATGACCAACTAGTGCCAGAGACTTACGTTCCTAGCCTAAGAGATTAGTTGTCTAGGATGTTTGTTGACGTGAATGAACTTGTTTTTCATGCCATGCTTGATCATGTTTTTCTAGCGAGAGCTAGGTTTGGAAGTGGTTGAGTTTGAGTAGCTTCTATCAAGAGATTGGATTAGCTAAGAAGTGATGTTCATTGTTTAGGGATAGTTTGCTTGTGGCATGTTAAACACTCTATAGACTAGGATACTCCACCGACATCAATTACCCCCATCTTTAAGACTTCTTTCTTTCTGATTTTTATTGCATTCCTAAGACTGTTTCGATTTTTGTTGTTTAGTTCATGCTTGGACTCGTTTCTGTTTTCATTCATTTTCGCTTCTTGTCATGCATTCTCGTTTCTAGTCCTGTAGCTCATTTTCGTTTTGCATTCTAATCATCCTAGGATTGTTAGATAAAAACACTCTCTCTGGATTGACTTAACTTGTGATACTTTGATTGCATCTCCATTGTTAATAAAGTTTCCCAACTGGATTGACATCTTAAGTATTACAACTGCATAAGGTTAATTGAACCTGCTAGGATAGACACACAAAAATCCTAGTATCAACAATTGAAATCCTTTGCATGTCAACGACAAGAATAACTAGTAAGCAACCAAAAAATTTATTGCATGTCAATAACAACAAGATACTGATAAATATATCAATTTCTAATAATATTTTTAAAATGTTTCATTTCTATGATAATATGTGATATTTTTTATAATGTATAAAGAAACATTTAAAATACATTTATATATATATATATATATATATATATGTGAAATTAGTAATCTTAATTATGGTTATATAGGAAATTAAAATCCTCTATTCGGCAAAATTTAACTATCCAATCATCACAATAATTCATTATGCGCTTTTTAATTCTGCTCTTACTAATCCTGCAAAATATTTTCTACAGCTTAATTTTATATTCTGCCATTATTCAACTATGTGGTGTTACCAATCGAAGCCTATGTCTTGGAGCAAGAGAATGGCGATTTAGTAAATGCATAGTATGACTTCGACAAATAAGTTTCTGCTCTAATTGATGATGTCTGCTAAGGAAAAAACGAGGAGGAACGTTCTTATATTGTTTTACTCTTTAAAAATAATATTTGATATAATTTCTTATTATTCCCAAATCTTTTACCATTTTAAAAATAGATTCAATATGTGACTATGGTCTTTGTTTATGTAAATATGTGACTTGTGTGATTTTTTTTCATGCTTGTTTTGTGTGATTCGTGGTTACTATTGTTTGTGATGGCCTCTAGGAGAGTCTTGGCCGCATTGGAGGCGGTGGAAGGCGAAGAGAAAACCTTCAGCGTCGAGGAGAACAATGCTGCAGGGTCGGTGTCGATCGACACCATGAGGTAGCCCTATAATGGATTGGATATCCAAAGGTTTTTAGGTTATCTGGATCCGAATCCGATTTCGACGGATTTGTAATTTTTATATCCGAATTTGTCTCTATGTACACCGGATATCCAAAGTTTGGATATCCAAATCCATATCTCCCCCAAATATCCAGATCCGTCACTGACCACTATCAAACAACCGCTGGACGAGCTTTGAACATCTTCAGCTACAAACTGAGGGAATCCACCATGATTAATTACTAGAAACAACCCAGATCTACCATGAAAAGGTAATTCTAGTGGCTCCGAGGGGAAGGAAAGGGGAGGACGAGATGGTGGTTGAAGACGATTTGATGGTGCTTTGGTGGAGTTGATCTTTTTCGTGGCTGTCGAAAAGAGGAGTCGATGAAGACAAGGTTTGGGGATTAGGGCTTTTTTAGGTTGGCCAAGAATTAACACATTTTTGGGTTTATGTATAGCCCAATAAGTCATATTATAAAACATTGGATATTATTATCAGATTTGGACAACCGATCACATTTTTTATTATTATCTGTATCTGATGGATATCTGCGTTTTCCAGATTTTTATTCCAGGCCTACCAGGAGGATGTCGTCAACAACAATGCATGACGGGGTGAGTGATTTGGTGACTGTCAGTCGACACCAGCTAGGATTTTTGGGTTATCGAGGTGGGGTGACGGTGAACACCAAGAGAATGTCAGTTGACACCAGCTAAGCAGTGTTGCTTGAAACCAACACTCAGCATGTGGCTGAATGCTTGTTCTCTTCCTGGTTTTATTTATGATTATTGTTTGACGGATGTGTAGATCTTACTGATTGTGTGTATAGCCCATTAGATGGGAGGATTGTTTCACTGGTTATTTGTGATAATACTCATGCATCTCAACTGTTGTTTGTAGGGCAGATAAGACAAAGTGTGACTGTAGAATCAAGGCAGTGAAAAGGAGGATGTTCTAGTGACTCGTTTGGTTTTTGTCTGGATTCTGTTAGGTTGTTAGAGTTGGGTCACTAGAATGGTGCTAGGATGTTGGTTCATTGTTTTATGACTTTGTTTACGTTATGTTATTGACAATATTATTTATTTATTTATTTGATTATTGGTTATTGGATTAATGGTATTGGTTTATCTTATCTGTTGTTGTTTGAATGAAGTTAGTTGTTAGTGAGTATGAGATCACTAGTAATATTGTTTTTAAAAAATGGGTCGAGTTGTATCAATTTGGTATCAGAGCCCGTACAGGTCTAGGTACGGGTTCGTTTGTGTGCTTTGTGTGTCGATGTTTGGGTTTCATGCTTGATTGATTGTGTGGGTTAGTAAATTGTGTGTATCATGGGGTCCTAGAACATCATCTTCGATACTTTGATGTGATTCCACTGTAAGTTGTGTTCCTTGTGTGGTTTGAATTGCTTTTGGTTCTTAGCCTTCTGTTCTTGGTAGTGCAGATGGTTAGAGGTGTTGGAGTTGCTGGTCGTGTTACAGGTCGTGGGTGTGGTCATGGTCATGGTCGATGTAACGCTCGTGAATCAAAATCCCAGTTTGTGATGTGCATCGATCGACGTAAGGTACACTTTTGTGGGACAACTTAAGTTAAACGCACGTGTTGTTGCGTTATGGGTTTTGGAAACCCTAGGGGTCGAGTATAAAAGGTTATTTCGATGGCCTTGGCCGAGTTTGGTCACTTGTTTGGTCTGAAAAAGAGAGAAAACTTCCAGAGAGTTCATGTGAACGTTCTTGTGGAGCTCTAAGCTGTTTCTTGTGAGATCTGTCCGTGGGAGTGGAGATCGAAGGCTGAGGATGTGAGGGGAGCTTGCTAGGTGTCTATTTTCATGGGTTTAGAATCAGTTTCTTCTTTCTCAAAGGTGAGTGCGTGACCATGGCTTATCTAAGCGTTTAGATGTGTGTTTTGTGTGTGTTTAGGGTGATTGATGCATGTTTGCTTGTGTTTTCGTGGTTTTCATGGTGGTTGTGGCCTGTGGAGGTCGGATTTGGCTTCATGGAGCCGAGATGAGACAGAGGAGATCGCGTTCATCGATGCTTTGCACGACTGCATCGATCGATGCAATGAGTGTATCGGTCGACGCAGTTAGGGATTTGACGGAGATGCGAGAAATTTCATTGGTCGATGTAAGGAGTGCATCGGTCGACGCAAGTGCGAAGAGTCGTCGTGTGTGTTCAAAGTTTTTTGGTTTCCTGCTTTTATGTACTGTTTTTTTTTTTGTCTATTCACTTGTGTATATAGCCCAGAAGATGTGAGGATCACCTCACAAAGTATTTTTGATAATACTCACGCATCTCAATTGTTGTTTGTGGTGTAGGTAAAGACAAAGTGTTATCGTGGAATAAAGACGATGAAAAAAAGGATGTTCTAGAGGCTCAACTATTTTGTTCTATGCTGCTGTTAGGTTGCTAGTATGGAATGATGTGGTCTAGAACTGTTCTTTTGGTTGTTGGTTCATTGTTCTATGCCTTGGTTTATGTTATTGGCGTTGTTGGATATGTGTTATTGTTCTATTTGTGATTGGTTATTTAATTTATTGGTTAAATATTTTTTATTTTTATTGTTTGATTTGAATATTGTTAAGTTGTCAGTGAGTATTAGACTACTAGATAATTATAAAATTAAAAACAAAAAAATAGATCGGGTCGTTTCAGTTAGAGACAGGTTCCCAAGGCCAGTGAGACTGTAGCCTAGAGCATGGAGCAGGTGGCAGAGTTGCAGACTGATCTAGGAGGGCTTGGTGGCTAGGCCGGTGGTAGGTTTTTTAAAAAGTGATTAGATTTTAGATTTTATAAGTAAATAAAATTATATGTCGGTTTAAGTTTACAAAAGAATATTAGGAGTTTACATTTTACAATTAAAGGAAATTACATATCAGTTTGGGTTTACAAATGAGTAGTTTTGAGTTTAGATTTTACAACTAAAAGAAATTATATTTCGGTTTAGGTTTATAAAATAGTGGTTAGGGTTTAGATTTTACAATTAAAAGAAATTATATGTCGGTTTGGGTTTATGTAACATCGGCAAACCAAATTAGACGGTTTACGGATGTGTGTCAATCGACTCTAACATTTTTTAGTTCGATTGGTTTGTTTTAAAACGTCGAATTGAACTGATTTGGTTTAAGAAAAAACTTAAACTGAGGTATTTAAGCTGGAATTCGAGTTGAGGGTTTACACAGCCGCTCAGTTGTCGTTCCAGAGAGAAAGAGAAGAGAGAAAAAGTGTCTAAGGAGTTTTTGGAGAGTTTTTAGCTTTGTTTGAGAGATCTGTTCTTGTGGAGTGGAATCTGGGGATACGAACGTGATAGAAGCTAGGAGGTTGTATTTGTCGGTTCTTGGTTAGAAACTTCCTGCTAAAGAGGTGAGTGCATGACCATGGCTGATCTAAGCTTGAGAATCCTTTGTCTTTTGTGTTCTAAGTGTGATTGATTAATTTTCTTGCTTGCTTGTGTTGTTTCGTGTTCCCAATTATATTTTGCGGCTTCTGGGTGAGCCTCGACCACATTGGAGGCGTTGGGAGTCGGAGATCTGCGTTGGAGTTTGCAGGACAATGATGCTAGCATATGTGTTGATCGACACGAAGAGTGTGTCGGTCAACACAAATGTGAGGACGGCACGAGAAACCTAACGAGCATCGATCGAAGCATGTGGAGGTGTCGGTTGATGAAATTAGGTTTTTTGGGAAATGTCGAGCATGTGTCGAACGACACAAGGAATGTATTGGTTGACACCATCCTTGCCAGTGTTGATCGAAACGAGGAGTGTGTCAGGCAACACAAACCTCCCAGCAGGCGGCTGATACTTGCTTTCCTGGTTTGGTTGTGTTGTTTGTTGTGTGTTGAACATTGAATTCTCAATTGCTTGTGTGTATAGACCATTAGATGGGAGGATTTCCTCATTAAGTATTTGTGATAATACTCATGCGTCTCAATTGTTGTTTGTGATGCAGTTAAAAAAAAAAGTGATCGTGGAATCAAGGGAATGAGTTGTGTGTTCTATGCTGCTGTCAGGTTGCTAGAATGGAACATTATTGTGTAGAACAATTGCCTAGGTTGCTGATTATTTGATTCATGATGTTTGCTTCAGAATTGTCGAATTAGGATTTGTTGGATGATTTAATATTGATTATTTAGTTTATTGGATTATTGTTTGTTAATTGATGGTTAATTGTTGGTTATTTCTACTGTTTGTTTTGAATGTTGTCAGGATGTTAGTGAGTATGAATCACTAATTTTTTATTATATTAAAACACAAAAAGTGTCGGATCGTTTCAGTTTATATTATACTAGCTAGTTATTGGGTCGGGTCATTTCAGTTTACAAAGAGTGGTTTGGGTTTAGATTTTTTAGTTAAGCAAAATTTTATTTCGGTTTGGGTTTATAAAAGAATGGTCAGAGTTTAGAGTTTATAATTAAAAAAGTCTAAATAATGTTAGGATTTATGAATTTAAAATTCATATTTATGTTTTTTTTTATTTATTAAACTACAATATGTTTTGCAATTGCTTTCATTATTTAGATAATACTAGGTTTTAAACCACGCTACGCGTGGATTTATTTGACATATTTAGATAAAATTATATAGAATTAAAGATAGTTATGAAAAATTATTTTTTAAAAACATTAAATTAACATTAAGGCAATAATTTTATTTCAAGTACCCAATTAAATAAATATGAAAATCTGTTGTGTTTAAGAATCAAATATGATCAAAAGAATCTAGAACCAATTTTACTTTCTAATATTCAATTGAACATCACTACTTATGTCTTCTTGTTTTTTTCATTTAATCTGCATAATCTTTCTTGTCATCTTCGTTATACTCTTATTATTCCTCTTCCCCGCTTCCATCCACTGAATAATCATTCAAAACCTTTTTGTTTTAAAGTAAACACAAATTCTTCTCAGCAAAACTCTAAAACCAAAATCATTGCCTTATTCTCGTAAGATTTTTGTAATTCATGAAAACCAACATAGCCACACATGTACTAAGTATCGATTGATACTTTTACCTATATACTTGGTTTTAGATCTCGATACTTTTACCTATATACTTGGTTTTAGATGTACACATATTAAAACTTCTTTAAACCAAGAATCAATGATAATTATGAAATATTATCTTATAAAACTTTAAATTACTATTAACGCAATTAATGCAATAATTTTATTTCAAATACATAATTTAAATATATATAAAAATCAATTGTATTTAAAAATCAAATCTGATCAAAAGAATCATGAACCAATTTTGTTTTCTCATATTCAATTTGTCTTCATGTTTTTTATTTACTCTTCATATTATTTTTTTTCATATTTATTGTCAATTTTGCATGGTAGTTGTCATTGTTACTTTCACCGTCTACCGTTATACTCTTATTTTTCCTCTTCCTCGTTTATCTCCTCGCTTTCTTCCACTGGATAATCATTCAAGTCCCTTTTGTTTTAAAGTGCCACACAAATTACTTTTTTTTTAGAGAATTTGTTAGAAATATCTTTTTTGATATACCCTTTTTCACAAATATCTCTTTTTTGCCATTTTCATTTTTACCTTTCTTTAATTTTTAATGACATTTTACCCTTACATAAAAAAATTTAAATCAATAAAATGAAAAACTAAATTTTCCCGCAAAAAAAATTTCTGACATATTTTCCCGCCAAAGAATTTTCAAAAAAAAAATTCCCACATAAAAGAATGTTTATCAAAAAAATATTGACAAAAAATTTCGACAAAAAAAATTTGCCGCCAAAAAAAATTTACAAGACTTTTATAAGGTTTTTAAAAGGTTTACAAGGTTTTTATAAGGTTTTTAAAAGGTTTACAAGGTTTTTATAAGGTTTTTAAAAAGATTTTAGAACGTTTTAAAAACCTTTTAAAAGCCTTATAAAAAACCTTATTAAAAAACCTTTTAAAAAACTTTTAGAAATCTTTTAAAAACTTTTTAAAAACTTTGTAAAAGCGTTTACAAGCTTTTAAAAGGGTTTTTATAAGGTATAAATTTCAAAATTTTGGTGGGAAAATCCAATTTCGTAATTTTGGCTGCAATTTTTTTTTTCATTTTTTGGCGGGAAATTTTTTTGATTTTGGCAGAAAAAATAATATTTGGCGGGAAATTTTTTCGATTTTGATGGTTGTTTTGATTTTGGCGGAAAAAATAATTTTTGGCGGGAAATTTTTATAATTGTACATTCTCGCTATCACTCAAAAAAGGGTAATTTGGTAATTTTCTACATAAATATGGGTAGTTTTAAAAATTGTCAACATGAAGTGATATTTTAAAAATGGAGCATGGAAAAAAGAGTATTTTTGAGGATGCCCATTTTTTTTATTCTCAGCAAACTCCAACACCAAACTCATAGTCTACTTTCTCGTAAGATTTGTGCAATTCATGAAAACCAACATAGCCACCATTTGTACTTAGTTATTGATTGACAATTTCACCCATATACTCAGTTTTAGATCCACACATACACAAAACTTCTCAACCCAATAATGATACTTAAATATTTATAGAGTTTAAATATGTATAGTATTTTAAAATTTCTATGGAGTTTAAGTATTTATAATATTTTTAAACATTTTATAAAGTTTAAATATTTATATATAATCTCTGGACTTTTTAAGAGTTTCAATATCTATAATATTATAAACTTTTTAAAATTTAAAAATTATGATATTTTAAAACTTTTTAAAGCTTAAAACTTTTAAAACTTTTGATATTTATAATATTTTAAATAAACTTTCATGGTCATTCGTAGTTGGAAGCATATCCTTATTTATAATGGTTCTGAAATATTTTGCAAGACTTTTCTAACAGATATGGGACGTTGTACATATTTCGTTTATTTACATATATTAAACTTTTCTTTCTTAAAAAAATATCTTAATAAGATAAAAAATTATCATATTTTTCAAAAATGTTAAATAATAAAGTGATTAATCATGATTGGTTGTTCAAAATCGTATATTAACATAAGATGGGAACCAAATCAAAGTTCCACGAATAACATTTATGTTAGCCAAAATATAAACAGAGAAAGCAGAAGGTTTTCCCAAAAAAAAAAAAAAAAATAGTGTTGTAGGATCGGTTCGAACACAGATTCTGCTGGTTGCAAAATTTACATGTTACCACTACACTACTTAAATATAATCAAATGTGGAAGGTGAATAGAATGTATATATCTATTCAAAAAGTTTGACTGAAATTGAAAGTTCAACATAATCCAGAAAACGACGTCGTTTCATTATTTCTGTACACGTGGAATCCACGTCATGGTGACGTAACGGAAAGACTAAAACCAAGGCCATTTGAGGTTGCTCATACAAATACTTTTATTTAAAATTAATAAAAAAAAGAGAGAGAAGGAAAAAAAAAAAAAACGATTCCTCTTTAAGAAACTTGAGAAACGATTCTCAGAAAAACAACACAGGTGTCAATTATTTAGTAGAACAGATATTAAAAATATGACAATTCTTGGGTTCACCTCTCTCTTAGTTAAGGAAACAAATTATTGATTAAGTAAACAAATTCTGTATATCAATTAATTTTAAAGTTATTAATTCTAAACATTATATTATAGTCTAAATTATAACATCTAAACCCAAATCACTCTTTTTATAAACCCAAATTAAAATATAATTTTCTTTAATTGTAAAATCTAAACCCTAACCACTATTTTGTAAACCCAAACCGACATATAATTTTGCTTAATTTTAAAATCTAAACCCTAACAACTCTTTTGTAAACCCAAACCGACATATAATTTTGCTTAATTTTAAAATCTAAACCCTAACCACTCTTTTGTAAACCCAAACCGACATATAATTTTGCTTAATTTTAAAATCTAAACTCTAACCACTCTTTTGTAAACCCAAACCGATATATAATTTCGTTTAATTGTAAAATCTAAACCCTAAACTCTAACCATTCTTTTGTAAACTCAAACCGACATATAATTTCATTTAATTGTAAAATGTATACACTAAATTCTAACCACTCTTTTGTAAACCGAAAACGACATATACTTTTGTTTAATTGTAAAAACTAAACCCTAACCATTTTTTTATAAACCCAAACCGACATATGATTTCGTTTAATTGTAAAATCTAAACTCTAATCGTTATTTTATAAACCTAAACCAACATCATTTCCTTAATAAAAAATCTACAGAATTGGTTTCTTTAACTTGTTTTGTTTTTTTATTTTAATTTTGATTTATTTTATAAATATGATATGACATGACAGTTTGTTGAAATTTCATTTGTAAACTCTTATCCTCCGGTTTAGGCAATCAATCTTGGAGTTATATTTTAATTAAATGTTTGGTTGGAAAAAAAAAAAAAAAAGAATTAAATGGGGGTGAATAAGAATGGTTCACCCCAAGAATTTTTCTTAAAAATAAATAAAAAAAGAAAATCTGCAATAAAAATAATTTTTGTTATTTGTTTGAGCAACAATTCACCGTTACTCCCACTAAAGATGCCCTAACAGAGTTACTCATTAAACACATTTATGTATATTTAGGCATAAAATTAAAAGTTCATGCATGAAATTTAAATATTTTAAAACTACATATATGTTTAAGCACAATCAATAATCTGATGTATCAATTCAACGTAGTAATTGTCCAGGTATAAAAAAAACCATTTTTCCTTCTAATAACACTAGATTATAAATAACTTTATTGTTATGTGCATACCTTAAACTTAATATTGTATCCCTCAAACACACCACGCTATTTTACTTTTATTTTCACCGCCGCTTTCCACAGTTTTTTTCTTACGCTTGTCACGATATATCAATTAGGGAGTGATAAAACCCTGAGAGATTCGAAACACACAGGTGAAATATTAAGCTCGCCAAGTTAGCAATATACATCTTCCCCCGCCGTTCGTTTCGTCGGTGAGTTTTAACTTTAAAATAGTCTTAAAAAATTCAGTCTTCATCCTCTAGGTTTATTTGGTGAAAGAAAACTTATTTTCAGTTATGGTCTCTCTATTTTAATCGGTAGCTAGGGTTTCTCTAGTTCTTCATATAAGAATTAACATATCTATCTCTTGTGTTTTCGATCAGCAAAACAAAGCAATCATGGTTTCAGATTCCATCCCGACTGATCTCGTCCTCGAGATATTATTGAGATTGCCAGCAAAGTCAATCGCGAGGTTTCATTGCGTGTCGAAGCAATGGGCATCAATGCTTTCTCGTCCATATTTCACAGAGTTGTTCCTGACCAGATCCTCTGCTCAGCCGCGTCTCATATTCGCCATTGAAAAAGATGGTCTGTGGAGCATCTTCTCGTTGCCTCACCATCAAAGTTTATATGAGAACTCTGTATTGTCTTCTCTTGTAGTAACAGCCGAATTTCATATGAAGTTCCCTCAAGACGATAAGCGGATCTGTCCTCGTGAAGACTGACAATTTTCTTGTGGCTATGCCGGTGGTTTGATATATTTCTATGGTATGTGGACCAGAGAAGAAGATTATTACAAAGAAGTGCCTGTGATGTTTAACCCTAAAACCGGAAGGTATGCAGCCTTACCTTATCTGTATAGGTACAGAAGGACGTATATATAGCTTTTTGGGATTTGATCCCATTGACAAGCAATACAAGGTATTGTTCATGTCTTACCCATGTTGTCATGATCACAATAAAATTCTGACACTAGGAACTGGAGAAATGAGTTGGAGAAGGATAAAAAAATGTGCCGTAAGACATGAGAATGTGAGTGAAGGGATATGCATCAATGGGGTTTTGTATTACTTAGGTGACACGTCTGAGGAGTTACTTGAATTTGTGATAGTTTGCTTTGATGTTAGGTCTGAGAAATTCGACTTTATTTACCCAGAAGGCCATTGTGAATTGATTAACTATATGGGAAAGTTAGGTTTGGTTTATTATGATGACTACGCTGATGACGTCGTTGAGTTGCGTTTGTGGGTTCTAGAAGATGCCGAGAAACAGGAATGGTCAAAATATGCCTACACTTTGAGGGATGATAAGTTCTTGGATCATTACGTGTCCATCGTTGCGGTGACTGCTACGGGTGAAATCGTTTTGTCGATGGCTGATTATAAATCTAAACAACCGTTTTATGTTTTCTACTTCAATCCTGAAAGGAACATTCTTCGGCGTATTGAAATCCAAGGTTTTGGAGATTACCATGAAGCAATCGACAATCCTAGTAGAGTCCACGTCTTTGTAGACGACGTCTTTGTAAAGGATTGTAGTAGACTCTACGCCTATGCAGACCATATAGAAGATCTTAATGTTAATGATTCAAAGCTACTCAAGTCAAAACTCTATGAAGCTATTTATCCGAAGATAGAAGAATTCGTAGAATCAGAATCATCAGACGAAGAATACAATTCTGATGGAGATAGGGTTCTTAAAAACAGGTTCAGCCGTTTGGGTTCCTCCTTTTCTGTTGGAGAATCACTTCTTTTAGATGGAGCGTCAGTTGATTCAGATGGCTCTGACAGTAAGTCTGGATTGATGCATCATATGACTCCCTCTGGGCAAAGACTGTTGCGTGAAAGTCAGAGACCGGTTCAGCCATCCATCAAAGCTAAAGAGGTACAAGAGTCCTTTAATGTTCGAGGAAAAGGTAACCGTGGCCGTGGAAATCGTGGCCGCGGTAACCGGGGACGTGGCTAGTTGTCCTCCATGATGAACTAAGAAGAATACACAACATCATCAATTAATAATACTCTCCACGAGGTAATGAATATAAAACTGTGGTTGTAGAGTTTGCTGTGTCTTGTGATGAAATGCAACATCGATTTGTTTGATGAAAAACGATTAGTATGAACTTTTTTTTTTTTTTTGGTAAAAGATTATAACCCCTTTCTTTACGTACAAAGAATCTATTGATCTCTGTTAAAATATTGATTCCTCATATTTTAAGGAAGACAAAGAACTAACTAAATATAATTTTTTATTTAACTGAAACTTGTTGTTTACAGCATGAAAAAAAAAATATTTATGTATATAAAAATTAGAAAACAAAAAGACACTGCAACACATTTAGTTGTGTCTTGCGACTCACTCTCAAATGAAATTAAACAACACAAACAGAAACTAAAATCTTAATCTCAAACACCAAAAACTTAACCAAAGAAAAGGAGTCTTTTAAATAAGTCATCTCTAACAACATTTAACTAAGATACCATAATGTTTGGGTGGACTCTTCAAGTTTGGGTAGATCATTCGTTGTTTACTATATTACTTACTAACACACAATTCTTTGTTCCTTAGAGTTAATATCGAAGCCAACCATATTGACTCTTCTACTTCAAATAGTGATATTCATATTACCAACACATGTTTTTTACTTCTTTGTTTTCCTGGTTGAAATGTATGATTTTTTCATGGTATCCTTGAAACATGTTAGTTGCCTTTATATATATATATATATATATATATATATATATATATATATATATATATATTAACAATCTTGTATCCTAGGTAACAATTTCATTCGTTATCAGAATATGAGGTAAATGATATATATATAAAGTTTGGTTTTCAAAGTTAGTAACTCACAAGATTGTGACATATGTCAATTTTAACGATTAGAGATTTTGTTACGTAGAAAACAAAAACTTAGTTTTAACAATTTTTTTAAAGTATAAAGATAATTATGAGAAAATAATTATTTTCTACAAGTTTTTAAAAAGATAACTCTAATATGTATAAAAACAACAAAATTCGTTTGTAAATTTTTAATAAATTACAAAAAATCATAAAATTAAAAATTCATAAAACGTTAAAATTTAAATCTTATATGTATATAAGAAAATTAATGTTTTATATTTTAAAAATATAATTATAAAAACATATAAATTTAAACATTTTTAAAATATAGAAACATAATTCAAATATGTATATAAGAAGTTTGTTTTTGAATAATGTAATTTAAACATGTAAAAAGTTTATTTTGATTCTTTTCCAATATTACTTTTCAAAAATACCCTTTCATGTTGTCCATTTTCAAAAATACTATTTTCTATGTATAAAATGATTAAATTCGTGCAGTGGTCAATGGTAAGTCCTTAATGTACAAGGCACCATCACACTAGGGATCGAGTCCTGCTTCCTACGAATGTATGGATTTGGCTAATGGGCCAGCCTGTTGTGGCCCAATGGTTGACAAAAAAAAATGATTAAATTCTAAGCCCTAACAGCAAACACTAAATCATACTCCCTCAAAACTATACCCTAAATGTAATATAGAGAATCCAAACCTAAAAAAAAATTTGAAAATTTTAACATATTGTAATTGTGTAAAAGTGAGCAAAAATGAAAATGTTCAAGAAAATCGTATTTTTGAAAGAGAATTTGTTAGCAATACCCCTTTTGTGTTACCCCTTTTCAAAAATACCATTTTTTTTGAACATTTTTCTTTTTACCCTCTTTTACACAATTGCATTATGTTAAATTATTTTTTAGAATTTTTTTTGGATTTGGGTTCTCTATTTTACATTCAGGATATAGTTTTCAGGGGTTAGGGTTTAGTATTTGGAGTTTAAGGCTTAGAATTTAGTTGTTTTATATATAGAAAAGATGTATTTTTGAAAATAGACAACATTAAAGGGTATTTTTAAAAATCCCCTTTTTGAAAAGAGGTATCTCAAAAAAGGCATTTCTAACAAATTCTCATTTTAATACGTATAAAAAAAAATGTGTTTAAAAAATTTAAATTGTAACTTTTAAAAATAAATATATACTTTCAAAAAAAAAAATAAGATTAGGTAGTAATTTTAAGAGAATTTGTTAAAAATACCCTTTTTGGGATACCCCTTTTCAAAAATACCCTCTTTTTTTAACATTTTCATTTTTACCCTCTTTTACATAATTTCCATATGTTAAATTAATTTTTAGATTTTTGTTTTTAGGTTTGGGTTCTCATTTTACATTTAGGATATATTTTTGAGGGGTTAGGGTTTAGTATTTGGAGTTTAGGTTTTAGAATTTAGTGATTTTATTCATAGAAAAGGGGTATTTTTGAAAATGACCAACATGAAAGGGTATTTTTAAAAAGTGACATAGAAAAATAGGTATTTTTGAAAATCCCCTAATTTTAATTAAGTTACTAATTCTACAAGGAAAAGGATTACCTTTATTCTTAAAAAGAGAAAATGGATTAAGGATATACAATTAATTCATATATTATATTTAATAATAAATTATTATTCCTAAAAGAAAAAGGATAATAAAGACTCATCTCTATCTAATAACTAAACTATCTAATATTTTCTCACCTAACAATGTAATTTCTTCAACTTTGTTATATTGGTTAAGCTATTGTTATTTTTCTTACGAGGTTGTATTATTCTTATGATGATGTTTTATATTATAAAGTAAAACTACACAAAAATTGTACAAACGATCCCATATTTTCAATATTTTTATTATGAGACCAAGCTAATCCATATATATATGTGTGTTTATGTAACTCAAAGCATATGTTGACGTATTATGCATATATTTTTTTTTAACTTTTCTTGACAAGAGGTAAATTATTACTTAGGATATATATAAAAATATCTTAGCCAATGTTGGTTTTCTAAAAAATTTAGTGGTTTTCCTTTTTTTTAACAATTATTTTTTGTTAATTCTCAAATATTATACTTTTTATTATGATATAGACTAAGATGCATAGATTGTGTTTAATATAAGTTTGTAACTATTTAAGATAAAGTATGTAAAAATTAAAATATGGTTTATTATGATGGTACAAATAGTTAAATTGTATTAGAAATAGATATAGTGAATTTCAAATTCGTTTTTAAAAAATCATCAAAATGTATAGATTATCACTCATATTTGAATTATTATCGATTTATTTATTGTTTTTTCCAGCGTATTAACGCGAGCCTTATCTAGTATATATATATAACATATAAAACGAGATAAACTGAGTCGTGAAAAATATGAAATATATTGGAATGCGTATAAAATATATTTGAGATAAACTCGATCATCACTCAGGCGTTCGCTGGCAGTCTAGGTGAGCTTGCCGCCATCTCCATCGTCATCGTTGGCTTCGCCTATAGAGCCTTATGGTATATACTGAATATTTTCTGGCTCACAACATATAGTGTTATAATGTTTAACAAATTAAAACTGTTCCCACTAATTTCTTTTTCGTTGGTGATTATGAGGATAATATTTTTTTCATATGCATTAATTTATTTTATTTGACAGCGGTTTTTATAATTTGTTCTTTGAGCATAACACATACTTTGAAAGCTAATGAGTGAACGTTTAATTTCTTACAATTACCACAAAGTGCTTGCAATTACGGGTGGAGTGACACTAGTAGTTCACATTACTTGTGTGTTGGTTTTTTGTGTACGGTCAAAAAAATTTCAGTTGGTTTTGTCAAGAACGGTCATGTGTCATAAATAAAAAAAGTTAGGCTAGTCAATTAAGATTCACATACCCGATTACTATGATTTTTACCCATTCAAAAAAGTCAGATCACTGTGGTATATCTGGTCAGGTAGTTCTCAGTTTGGCGCTAGGCCAACTTAACAGTATTATGTGCCACGAGTCTATGTAAGTGAATTCAAATACTGTGTGGAACATAAATTTTGTTCATTTTATTCAAATATCTTCCATGAAATTTACATCAAACTAATTTCCCATACAACGAAAAGTGTCTATGGCTCCGAATAGTATACTCTATACGGACCAAAGCTGATAGATCCGAATGCGTAATTTTTTTTTTTACAATCAGATCCGAAAGCGTAATTTTTTGTACAAGGTATTTTGGTAACCCATTCGGAGTCCTTATCTCAAAGACCAAAACTTTACCAAAGAAATATGTAGTGTTAATTAAGTAAGTAAAGCTGCTTCAGCTTCAACCTTTTTTCTTTCTTTTGAAATCATGTAACTATATATCCTCACTCATATAAACTTAAGAAAGACTTGAATCTGAAGGCTTTGTTGTAGGACTCGAACCTGAAGGCTTTGTTGTAGGACTTGAAGCTGAAGGCTTTGTTGTAAAACTTGAATCTGAAAGCTTTGTTGTAGGACTCGAATCTGGTGTGGCCAAATGGGATGTTCGGTTGGGACTACTAGAGCCGGATGACGATTGCGTGATTGAGGTTACGCTTGGTAAATTCTCCTGAGAAGCATGCATGTTGACTCTGATCCTATTGTGGATGTTCACATATTCATCAGTTTCGTCAAGGATCTCTTCCTGAAATCAGAGCCAACACATTTAGCCACATTAACACATAAGGCAGATGCTTATGATTCGGATTCAGTTACCTGAAGAAGCTCTTCGATAACGTCCTCCATGGTGATAACTCCTACAACTTCTTCATTGGTAGGGAAATCAGGTATGGGGGTATTCTCAATATCCAAAATGCAGAACGAACAGCCTCTATGTCGCTTCTTAGCTGGAGCAGCCAATAAACTCGTTTTCCCCTGCTGCTCTTCACCGTTCTCGCTCTTGCCGGATTTTGCATCTCCAGTTTGAATTTTGAATACTGAATTCCAAACAAACATTGAGCTAACATGTGTTTTCATGTTTATCTATGGAAAGTCGCTAAGTCATGCCAACATCGTACCTTCCTTCTCTGATACCTCAAACTGAGCTTTTGGTTTCCTACAACTGTCCTTGAAAAGTTCATCTTTTGTTTTCTTGTTCTTTCTGCGCTCAATACCATTTTCGCTTGTTTCGGGAGATTGCTCCTGCTCGTCAAGATCCTTGTAGACAACTGCTATGTGACTGTGACCCTTCTGGAACTCATTTAGGATATCGTACAGTGGCATTGTCTCAGAGACACTGTACACAAAGAAAAAATGCAAATAGAACTGTGTCAAGAAAGTTCCTGGCCGTAAACTATGTCAACAAAAATTAAACATTAGAGAGCGTCATTTACCGCGGAATTTTTCTCATGGACATTTTTCTAAGAGGAACTTCTTTTCTAGCATCAACTGCCAAGAGATTTTTAACCTGTACAAGCATAACGAGACATTACAATCTGTGAATGAGAAGGTCATACTCTTTATATGTAACTACTCTTTAATATCTGGAAACTCCTCTCTTGTTAAACCTAGGCTACACATTGGCTTAAATAGTTAAATTTAAGCTCGACAATACAGTTTACTTCGAATACCAAACATACAGAAACACCAACTATGCAAAAATAATAGAGTGAGAAATATGAAAGGTAAGTACCAGAATGAGCCCAATTATATGTGTGGGGTTTCTGAAGTAAACGGGAACTCTGCTATGACCAACTGACATTATTGTATTCAAGGTTTCCCTGTATTGTAAATGACAGCAAATTATAAGTCCAAAATATCCAAGCGTATATCTAGAAGAGAAGATCAAAGGAAACAGAAGATAAAGGAAAACCCACAAATTAAGATTGGTATCAAGATCAAGGGAAAAAGCATTCGATATGGGAGTCATTGCGTCTTTTGCCGTCTTTTCAGTTAATTCAAGTGCACCTGTGATGATAGAAGTCTCATCGTTTGTTAGATCTCCACCTTTCCCAGCCTAATAAGACAAGAATTACGTACAAATATAAGTCAGGAAGGTTGGCTGTAGGAGACACCACGGTTCATCCACATTCCTAGAACTATTGAGTCATTGACATATACCTAAGTTAGCTGCATACCTCATTTCCATGGAAAGTCACAAATGTCTTCAACTCAGCTCTACGTAAAAGAACACCATGTCCCTTACCCAACATCCAATCAAGAACCTGAAGCAACAATCTTCATCAGAATTGAGAAACATTTGAATGAATAGCCTGAAGCAACAATTCCAGTGGCTATACCTTGCTGATTGGATATGAAATGGGGAAGAATAGTACAAGAAGAACACGGACAAAAGGAGCCATTATCGCTCCAACCTTGAGTCCATATCGAGTGCAAACTGCTTGTGGCATGATCTACAGATACTCAACTATGATCACAAAATTATACAAATGAAAAATTTACTTATATCGAAACGAAACAGATGTGGAAACCTCTCCAAACACGAGTATAAGAGTCACTGATAGAAGAATAGCAATCCATGGAGGCACAATTTTATCCAAAAATATCGGCAGAGCCTACAATCAAAAACATAAAACAGAGATCATCATCATCATCATCATCATCATCATCATCATCATCATCATAACCATATATACAAACAAGTCTCTCCATGGAATCTCTTATTACCTCCATAGCCATAGAGTTTCCGATCAAAAGAGTACAGAGCAAAAGATGCTGATTCTTCACGACTGGGAATATCTTACCTAAAACAAAACCAATTCACAACTTCTCAAATCACAATTCAGCGAAACAGAGAGCTGATTTTTTTTTCTTTTCCAATTCCAAATCAAACAAAAAATTTGAGTTCCAAAACTCTAACCGGCGTTGATTCGATCTTGAGGACGACCAGATTTGATGAGAACTTCGAGGTCGACTAAACCAAGAGACATGAGACCAAGTGTTAAACCAGCCATCAACCCAGCGAACGCTACAAGAGATATGATAATCACGAGGTAGAACCAGAACGTGGTTCCACAGCACGGAAGATCCGACGCCATAGTTTTAAGCTACCGGAACCGGAGGAAGGAGGAGTCTGAGAATTTTTTTCCTTTTTTTTTTTGTTCCGGCGACAAATATTGAGAATTGTGTTTGGGGAGAATTAGGCAAAAGAGCTGATTTTAGAGTGTGTGTGACTCTTTGGTGGTAGAGTAGTGCGCATCCGAATCAGACGCAATTAAACGTTTTTGATCTCTTTAGTTGGTTATAAGCTTTGGTAATTTATTTAACGTTGTTTTTAAGATCTTAACCGGACTAATGTCCGGTCGAATTTTACCAAATCTGGTGGACCACCTTGATGTATGTATATACAGTACAAATACGGGAATTTAATATAAAAAGAATTTCAACATATCCTTTTTTATTTCCTCAACTATTATTTTAATAAATAAAATATTTACCTAAAAACTGTTAGCAAATTCCACCAAACGTTTATAAAACTTTGTTTTTTTTAGTACCATATTAAGAAAAAGAGTTGAAAGAGACAACTTATAAAGAAAATATGAATAATTCCTATGTATAAAATGATGATTATTTAGAAAATTGTATGTAAAATAATATCTGGGCTTAAAATACAAATAGATCTTCTATATGAAAGGGTTCAATTGAATTGAAGTTTTAATGACCCAGTAGAATATATAATGATCATATAAGTTTGTATCTGAAAATACTGTTTATAACAGTTCAAAAAGTTGATATATATGATCATAATATATAACCTTGTGCACACGCGATTGCGGCTTGTGAAAAGAGGAAAATATCTCGAATATCGATGTGTCATTCTTATTTTCGAAGAACCTACTTGTGTGATTCCTATGCAACTGCCATCATGCCAAGAGATTTTGCAACACCAGTTCCTGAACAAGTTGTGACCAAGGTTGTTTTACCATCGATACCTAAAAACCAACCTGGAAGGCCAAAGAATTCAAGAATGAAGTTTGCATTGGAGATTACGATGAAAAAGAAAAGCCAAGAAAACAATACACTTGTGATAATTGCAATCAAGTAGGACATAATCGAAAGACATGTAGTAAGTAGAGTTTCAGTTTTAGCTTTTTTTTTTTGCCCTTTGTAATAACTACTAAGTATCACTCTTGATTTTTTTTTTTTAATTCGACAATCACATTGTGTAGAGGACAACATTGTTTAGAGGACATAATCGTTAGAAATAGATACAAGTACACACATATAAGTTCAACAGTCGTTAAACTATAATATATGAAATGAACCAAAAGAAAAACAAAAGACACGTCCAAGTGAAGGTTTTAAACCAAAGGAAAAAATTAAATACAAGTACACATATAATTCTACAAAAACACAAACTATCCTAAACTATCCCTCACTCATCAATGAAGTGAGGGATTCATCAATGAGGTGAGGTATTACAAAATCTTTAGCATGAGGAAAAGTGCTAGACATATGATGTATGAGACCCTCACCAACTTCATCAAATAACTCACATGCAAGTTTTATCTGTATCGCCGGGATGTTCCTATCGCATATCCCATCAAATTTTATCCCAAGAGCCAAGCATTTAATGTACTTTAGAGCAAACACACCACAATCACCTGGATCTTCATTCAATGACAAACCTTGTGTAACTCGTTTCACCTCTAGCATGGCATAGCTCTTCTTACGAACCTGTGGAGGAATTGGTTGGCTTAACAATGCAGGGATCATTCGCCTAAGTGCAATGCATTCTTTAACCAAATCAGAATCCTTCACCAAGGTTAGAATGCTGTTATACACGTATATTGTTTTAGCTGGCAAGTCAATATCCAGAGTCACCCAATGATTGTGGTTGACAAAAAGGCAAGCGTATAAATGATCAACATGAATGTGCCACTTCTTGTTAGTCTGCGAGTCAACAGGAGCTTTACCATTGAATTGATCCAAGTACATGTCTCTGAACAAGAAATTTCTTCGTGAAATTAAAAACTGGTCGTAATATTTCAATAGTGATGAGAGCATATCTTGATCCAAGAAGGCTATGCGTTGGTTAGGGTACTGAGAAAGATAATGAACCTTTTGCGGAACATAGTCATGGCAGCGCCCATGTGCTACATTACAAGCAAATGCACTCGAGGGACTGGAAATTCATCATTCGAAGTCTGTTTCATCTCTACCATCCAAGACAGCAAAATATGAATAAGTAAGATGACAAAGAAAATCATATTAAAATATCAAAAAACCGAAATATAACTTATTGGTTGATGACTATGTGCCTCATCCTCTTCATTGTTGTTTGAAGTTGAATCATTTGGGACAACAGTGGGTTTTGACTCTTTCATTCCTTTCAAATCTACCTCCACCATTTTAATTCTATCAATAAGCTTCTCATCTAAGACACTTATTCTCTTCTCAACAAAAGATTCAAATTTACCTTCTAAAACATTCATTCTACTGATTAAATTCTTTCCCAAGTCGGTAATAGTCCCATTCATTTTTTTCTATCTTCTTCCAAATATCCAACAAGCCTTTTCTCTCATCTTCAACATCCTACAATCATTTATTTGTTACTATATAGTAAATAGAATTTTCAATAATAACTTAGAAAACTAACATTAATATGCAAATGAATAAATAACTAACTTCCATATGTTCCTTGCCTTTCTTTTCCTTCTTGTTTACATCTTTTTCTCCTTCTTCATCAATTGAGTAACCATATTTCATTTTCAATTTCTTATCACTGCTTCGACTCTCGCCATTCTCATTTTCTTTAGCTTTCCGTTTTTTTCTATTTATGGTCACTGTTTTCTCAACTTTCTAAACATTTGAAGATAAACAATGATGGACAAGATCAGTTATCAAGTTGTTTAGCGCCGGATCCTTCTCCTCGTCGTCACTCCATTTAGGATACATATTTTCCTCCGAAACATGAACCATGTTCCTTACACGCACCTACATACATCACAGATTTAAAATATTAGTGTTCCTAGTCACATCGAAAAAACAAAACTAAGACAAATTATAAAACAAATGGTGTATTAATTAATTTCAAAAACTAACCTGTCCATGTGTAGCCATCTCATTCTTTATGAATTCATCAATCTTGATACCTTTCCAGGTTGATTGCCAAACAAGCAGTGGAATGCCAGTACTCATAGACTTTCTCAGCCCTTAAAGTTCTCCAATGCCAGGAACACTTTCATACAACCAAATCAACAAATTAAGCCTGCACACATCCTTGAACCGTGTAAGAGTCTTTATCTAAGTCAACAATCTTAACTGAATCAACTAGGCAAGTAAAGCTACTCGACCCCAAGGATGTTTTTCAAAACCATCTGGATCAAAAACCCTTTTAGCATTTGAAAGAGGGATTCTAGAGCCTTGATGTATGCCATGTACTGCAACAAATAATAACATCAACCTACCAATCATCATCCTTTTTTCTGGAGTCCATGTCTTGCTAAAATCCATCATCTTTTCCAACTCAGTTTACTTTGGATCGTCTGAAGTTGTTGGTATTTTCATTTCGCTCCAGAACTCATGATGATCAACATCTAAGTTCTTCGACGGGTCAATTGGATCAAAGTTTAAGCCCGTTATTTCAGCAAACTCATTTAACGAAAATATGATAGGTCTACCATCAATCGACGACCATACCTCATGAGAATTGTTGACTGCTAGCTGATGTGTAAAGATATAATGAACTTTTGCGGCAGACCATGTGTATCCTAGTTCAACTAACTTAATAAATACTCCAAGAGATGATTCCTTCAATTTTTCCCACACATCCAAGCCTAAACCTTCTTTTATTATCCCAATTTTTGACAAAAAAACAATTGTGGTTCATGCTCCTGTTTTGCAAAGGAGATCTTCCTTCTTCATAGTGGCATGGAAGATATTTGGAGACTATACTCGAGGACGCCATTCCTACACATTTTGAAAGTTAAATCATGAGTCAACAAAGATGATAGGATCAGCTACAAACAAATTTAAATAAAACCCATCGGAAACAAAACATGTGTGAATAAGATCGACAAAACAAATCAGCTAACATACATACCACCATCGCAAATAAAATATACAACATACTACAATTAATCCAGAAAAATCTCAGTTAAAGAATTAAAATGGGATAAATCTGTGGCTAAAACAATAAAAAATCATAACAAACAAAAACTTGTCCTAAGTGTTCCCCAAAAAGAAACCCGATGTAGTTGACAAATTGATAAATAGACTCTCACAAAATTGATAATCGGTATTGGACAATTTTTAGCCTAGGAATTAAAAATAAACTCACCAAAAGTCTAAAATTGACAGTAATGGAAAAAAGAAGTTGTGTGTGGCTAGAAGAAGAACAGCACCGTTCGGAGATGCCAATGGAGAGCCGAAAATTAGAGTCACCAGCGGAGAAGACGAAGTATTTCGCAAAACCAGACCCATAGACACGCACCCAATGTCGATCTGTTAATCTCCTACACCGGACACTCAAAACAAGACCCATGGCGAACCAATTTTGTGACAGATTTATTGTCTCCTACGCCGGAGAAGAAACCAATGTCGAGTGTTTTAATTTTAAAAACCCTTAATGAATTGTGATGTCGAGTGTTTTATTTTCGGGGTTTTAATAAAAATAACCCAATTAACTGAAATTTAATAACAAATTAAATTAAAATTAAAATGGTATTTTTAAAGTTTTGGTATTTTGGACTTTTAACACAAAATTTGTGTCAATCTAGTTGTGAGGATCGATTGGGGTTCAAATCAGTTATTTTTGGCCAAATTGGTGTCAAAGTGGGTAAATCTATCATAATAATACAATAACTAAAAATTTGTCCTAAAAAACCTTTTTCTTCAAGAATTATATGAAATTAGTCCTCACGTTCACCCATATAAGCGACCAGACGTACACATGATGTGTACTAAGCTACAAAAACAAAATTAAGGAAGAAAAAGAGTGATTATGAGGTCGTCATCGCCAAAGGCTCTTCCAAGATGCTTACTCCGACGAAAGGAGCATCCGATGAGACGATAAAAAGGTAAGTTCTCAAATCTCGTTTGATCCTAGAAAAACTTGGATTCTGCTTGCTTTTTCTATCTATCAAAAAAGCTATGATAATAGCTAGGTAAAAGTTGTTCACTTTGAGAATAAATTCACAAAAAAGTTAGTCTAAACTAATTTGTGTTAATTGATTCTTCTTGAGTGCTTTTCTGTGTAATTGATGGTTTTGGGCGACATAAAGTTGTCCTCTTTCTGCTTCATATATACATCTGGGAAATTGAAAAGTGTTGTACAAAAGTTGTCCTCTTGCTACTTCATACAAGAGAAGGATTCTGGAAAAATTGTAATATGTTGTTGATGTTGATGTCTGATTTTGATTGTCATATAGATTTTTCATTCTAGTGATAGCTTAGTTGAATAATGGGGGTTAACGCTCCATCGCTGAATATATATATATATATTTTCTGGGTTTTGTTTTCCCAGAAACCGATTAGCTTCAAAGATCTATCATGGATTGGTGGTCAACGCGCTCATCCTAGGCAGACCCGTCGATTGACCAGTGCAATAAGTGCATTTGCACAGGGACCACAAAAATTAAGGCCCAATAAATTTAAGGCTCAATGAAATAATACTAAATCTAAAACTAACTATTGTTGCTTCCTTTCCTCTTTTGATCCAATCTCACGCTGTCTCACCTCTTTCTCAGTTCTCAACAGTCCCAAAATATGTCGTTGCAGCTTTATTTTCCTCTTAATCTGGTGCTCTTAATTATCTGATGGGTAAGTCGTTTATTTTTCTCTTAATAGCCGTTACAAATTTCGAATTTGGGTCTTTATAAATCAGTTATTTTATCGAGTTCAATATATTCATGAGTTTTCCACTGATTTTTCGTTATCATGAAAATTCCATGTATCAATCGCTTTATCCTTCTTCTCCAATCAATTCTCTGTGCTAATATCTCAAAATTCCTCAACTCCAGCAAGTCGTGGGATTTCTAAAAGCTATAAGCGGACTCCAAGCTCCAATTATATATTCGTTGTCTTGCCTTCATTATCCAGGTTCTATCAATTTCAATTTTAGTTAGATTTTTGTATTTTGTCATTTTTTTGAGTTTTGGGTGTTAAATATGTGTTAAAATGTCTGGCCATGAAAAAAGGAAAAAAAAAACATATAGAACAATTTATTCAAACTCAAAAAGGAGCTTTGGATAAATTCATTGTTAACAAAACGCATGAGAAAGAAAAATTTGATGATATTGGTTGTTCAAATGTTCATGAGGATAACAATAATATAGATAATATAGAAGTAGTAGATGATGTTCATGAAGTGCTTGAAAAATTTGATGATGTTGGTGTTTTTAGTGCTTTTGATATCTATGATCCAAGAAATTGGGATATGCTTGATTCAAAAATGATTTCAACTTTTGCAATTAGTGGACCAAAAATATATTTATCTATTGTCCAAGGTCCTAAAAACAAGGTTCATAGAAGATTTGTTTCATCTTGCTACACTAAAGTATTATCACATGGAGAAAAAAGTGATAGAAAGTGGCTAGTCTATTCAAAAGAATTAGAAAGATAATCGGAAAATTCAATTAGCAAAGGGAGGTTTTTCGGATTGGACTCATATATTTGTTAGATTACATGAGCATGAAAATAGTAAAGAACATATACTTAATATGACATCTTGGGTTAAATTACACTTTAGACTTGAAAAAAGTGAGACAATTGACAAAGTTGCTCTAGAACAGTTTAAGAAAGAAAAAGAATATTGGAAAAATGTATTAGATAGAATTATTGAAATTGTAAAATATCTTGCAAAGTATAATTTGGCATTTTTTGTATCAAATGATAAATTATATCAACATAGTAATGGCAATTTTTTAGGATTAGTAGAGATGTTAGCAAAATTTGATTATGTGATGAAAGAGCATGTTTTTCGAATTACACGTGGAACTATACGTAATCATTACCTTAGTCATAGTATTCAAAATGAATTGATTGTTTTGATTGCTTCAAGAATTAAAACAAAAATTATTATGAGAGTGAAAGAAGCAAATTATTTTTCTATAATTTTGGATTGCACTCCCGATGCTAGCCATCAAGAGCAAATGTCAATAATTCTAAGATACGTACAATTTTCCTCAAATTCTTTTAAAGTAGAAGAGTATTTTGTTGGATTTTTGAAAGTAGATGATACTACTGGATATGGACTTTTTGAAGTGTTAAAAGATGTATTACAATCTTTAGGTCCAGATATAGATAATGTAAGAGGTCAAGGGTATGATAATGGATCTAACATGAAAGGAAGGAAACAAGGTATACAAAAAAGGCTTTTGGATATAAATCCTAGAACTTTTTATACATCATGTGCTTGTTATAGTCTTAATTTGGTTTTGTGTGATATTGGAAATAATTCTGTGAAGGTAAAATATTTTTTTGGAGTACTGCAACGCTTATATTCTTTGTTTGCTAATTCAGTAAAGAGGTGGGATATTTTGAAAAAGAATGTGAAAGGGTTAACGCTTAAGCAATTATCAACAACACGATGGGAAAGTCATGTTGAAAGTATTAGAGCAATAAGATTTCAAATTGTAGATGTAAGAGAAGCTTTACTTGAAGTGGCAGAAAGTGATAATGACCCAATGATTCAAAGTGAATCTAAATTTTTAGCAATGAATGAGCTTAGTAGTTTTAAATTTTTGTTATCAACTATTATTTGGTTTGACATATTGCATGTGGTGAATATTGTTAGTAAAAAGTTACAATCAAAAGATATGCAAATTGATGTTGCAACGAAAGAGGCAAGTGGATTAATTTCTTATTTTTAAAAATATAGAGAAAGTGGATTTATTGATGCTATGACAAAAGCTAAGGAAATTGCTAATGTAGTTGGTATTGAACCTATATTTATTTAAAGAAGAGTTATCCGTAGAAAAAAGACAATATGATAAATTTATTGGTAATGAGACAGTATTATCAGTAGAAGAAACATTTAGAATTCAATATTTTTTTGTACATCATAGATCATGCTATTAGTTCATTTTTGATAAGAGGTTTGAGCAATATCAATCGTATGAACATATATTTGGTTTTTTGTTTGATTCTACTAGATTGAAATTGTGTGATGATGTGATTATGATGTCTCGTTGTACTTTTTTAGAAAATAGTTTGAAAAATGGTGATTTACTAGACATTAATGGAGATGAACTTTTTCTTGAGCTAAAATTTCTTAAGGAGCTTTTGCCAAATAAAAATATGGGAGCAAATGATGTATTCAATTATATTATATCAATTGACAGTTTTCCATATACTACAATTGCATATAAGATTTTACTAACAGTTCCAGTTACTGTTGCTTCTGCAGAAAGGAGTTTCTCTAAACTCAAGCTGTTGAAGTCATATTTGAGGACATCCATGTTGCAAGAGAGATTGAACGGACTAGCTTTGATGGCAATCGAGAATGATTTTTTGGATGAACTAGATGTAGAAAGTTTAATTGATGAGTTTGCTTCGAATCATATAAACAGGATGTCATTATTCACTTAATGTATTTTACTTCCTTTTTTGTTTTTTGACATAATTTACTTTCTTTCTCCGATTACTTAGTAAAAAATAGGGCATTTTTTGTGATTGCACCGGGTCACTCTGTTGATTGAGTCGGCGCTGCTAAAGATCACATGAGTGTAATAGACTTATGGACTAGTAATACCTACACTAGAAAGTGTAAAACCTGTGAAACAGAAGTGGATCTGTAGGAGAAATAAAGTACGTATAGTAGTACAATGATTCTCAGAAAATACTTATGAGAGATGTATTCTCTTTGGTGGAAGCAACTATTTTAGATCCCTTATGAGTTTGACAATAAGAGCAAGACTTGATTCAGTCTAGTTAGAAGATTTTCAAACTCTTAGAATTGTCTTTTAAAGTGATTATATTGCTAGAAGCAATATTTAATAGCCCTCAAGAACATTGTAAAAACGAAAAAAGTATTTGGGGAGAAAAGGATGAGAGTTTATCTCTATGAGAAAATCATAAGTGTAGATCATTGTTGTTGATCTTAAGGATCTCATAGTGGATTGAAAATAGATCGGGAACAAGGTAAGAGAAGATCTTAGTATTGTGTAAATCCGAGATTGAACACTATTTTAATTGTGTTCAAGAAGTATTTTCAACAAAGTTTGAGGACGTAGGCATTTGCTGAATCTCGTTAAAAGACAAACTGTTTGTCCCTTATTTCTTCTGCATTTACAAGTGGTTCTTGTTAAAAGAAAGCTACAAGAACAAGTGCAAAATAGGTTGATGATTAAAATGTTATTTGTTCTCCGATAGAGATTTCACATACCAAGGAATATATGGAGAAATAAACGATGATGAAATATTACTCTTGAAAGATGGAGAAATTGGATTGTATAAAATCAGATCTTTCATAAAATTTCTTGAGGTTATAGATTTGACATCTGATGAAAGAGATGTTATCTCAAGATGCTTACATAATCTTACATAGAAAAATGGTCTTGTAGTACCATACTAAGAAAAAGAGTTGAAAAAGACAACTTACAAAGAGAGTATGAATAACTCCTATGTATAAGATGATTGTTTGGAAAATTGTATGTAAAAGAATGTTTGGGCTTAAACTACAAATAGATCTTCTATATGAAAAGGGTTCAATTGAATTGAAATTCAATGATCCAGTAGAATATATGATGATTATATGAGTTTGTACCTCAAAGCGCTGTTTATAACAGTTCAGAAAGTTGATATATATGATCATAATATATAATCTGAAGATGATGCTTTCAGGGGGAGAAATATGATTATGTGTGTGGTTGTACTCTTTTTCCTTTATCATAGTTTTTATCCTTGGATTTTTCCATGAAAGGTTTTTAACGAGACAACAAAGAACACGTGCAAGTTAAACACCTAAAGAGGAATATTATGATTCCAATGGTGAAAGACTATAATCTTCAAAGTCTTTGACATACATTGATGAGATTGTCAGAGATGAAGATAATGATCAAGATGAGTCATTTAAGAGACCAGTAGCCTGCAGAAGAATGGTGATGTACGGTGATATACATGTCATACAAATTTGCTCAAGTGAAGATTTGATGAACCATTTTCCAAGGCGTTTCCAACCACTACTTTCAAGAAGCTATTTCATCATATTGGATCGCATCATCTCGAAGATTTCAAGTGATGTACACAAGAGGGGGAGTAAACGCGCGCTGCATTCTTTTTCCCTTAACCATGGTTTTTCCCACTGGGTATTCCTGGTAAGATTTTTAATGAGGCAACATCTCACATACGCATTTGATACTATATTTTTATAATGGTCATCCAAGGGGAAGAGTTATAAATATATTGTATTATGTAGATGTCCATTATCGGTTCATTAATGTAAACCCTAAACCCTAATATTGTATCATATATATATATATATATATGTTGTATTCTATGTAACAGATGAATAACAAGTGAAACATATTTCCCTAAACCTTCTGTTTCTAATATTAATTTTAAAAGTCCATATTTGCAGTGGCAGACCTAAAATTACAGTTAATCCATAAAAGAAAAAATTACTTGTGTTCGACCTGGATAAAATAAAATATTAGATCCGCTATTGCATATTTGTGTATAATAAATTATCTATAAATTTAGTTATACTTCTTGTAAGCTAATAATATTATTTTTCGGTATTCCTTCTAATATATATATGTATATTGAAATTATGTAATATGTAAATTTTTGATTTACTTTTTGTTAAAAACTGGATAATGATTATCACTTTATGTATATACTTATCCATTAGTGATACATATCTATTAGTAGTAGTTATCCCTTCATCTTTTACTTCCTCCTTAAGTAATGACCATGTATATATGAGTTAATTTTGCTCATTGTAAGAAGTGAACAACAACGAAAAAGGCAATAAAGATACTTCTCTCTTGTTTACTCTTTTTACATTATAATAATAGTTTTTATAATACTTTTCTCTTTTTCCGAAAAAATAATATTATACATATTTTCAGTTACAAAAATGAAAATATTTGAATATGTGTTAAAAATTCTAATTAACTAATTGAACATATGGATATCAGTTAATAACAGTTTTGATATGTCTCAAGATTTGGTGAGAAGCTTTAAACTTTCTAAATAGATTAACAAATTTTATTTCATGTTTGGAAAGGAAAAATAACTTGTAATCTTTACTGACTTAGTCTATATATATGAATAATGAACATAAATCCAATTAAATTAGGAGTTTGCAAAATTGGACCATTGTGGTTTGAAGCATTATTAGTGCGTTTTGATCAATTGGGTTAGCAGTTGAAAATGGTATACTATTGAAAGATTTAAGACTCGTAAATCAGCGGATAAAATAACGGTTAAACTAAAATTTACTAAAAATAAATATAATATATAATTGTGAAACAAGCGTAAGCCATGTTGTCGTAGTAGTAAACAAAACAGAGAAAAATGACCAAAATCTCAGCATTTCATTCATGTGTATATTTTACTTTGGAGTCTGTTATTTCGTAAACCAGATTCCAGCTACTCTACTTCAATACTTGTTCAATATGGAAGATTATAATTATATTTCAGCCTCTATTCAAATTTGCCAAAAGCTTGCTTCTATCATATAAAAAATTCTAGATTTGATCTTAAAATACAACTATAATAACAGCTTTATCTTATGTCTGCTTAGATCAAGTATGACGTTTTTTTTTTTTATATATATAAAAAAAAATTATATTAAATTAAATGGGCTTCCCAAATTAATGGGCAGGGCCAAGGCCTGTTACAAAAAGAAAGACAATTACAAAGAGGAGACACGGAGGAAAACTAAATCGTCGCCGGTGGAGAAGATCGGAACCTGCTGACGACCAGAAGCAGAGACTCGATGCAATAGTACCAGCAAACACAAGCCCCACGGCTTTGCGGCAAGGCCATTGGTTCAGAAACTTCGACAGAAATGTTTGGTTTCCATGTCCGCCTCTTTCCCGATGACCCACCTAACCCGCTACAGGGCTCCTGGACTGCACAAGTCTCCGACGACCGGCTATACTGAAGTTAGATCCCGTTCCTAGCAATCTAACCCCTTGGATTCTAACACCTCTCCTCCAGTTCTGAAGTCCTCCGCATCTCCGAGCAAAGATCCTTTCAATCCGGTCCGGAGGATGCTAACTTACGACAGTTTCTAGTGGCTCGTGGCTCAAACTAGCCCCCATAAACCAGGATCCGCAAGCGTCCTCTAGAAATCCAAAGGTTCCGCAGTTAACATCCAAACAAAACAGCGCTGCCCACCGTTCCCCCACCGACTTCCGCCGTGACCGCAGCTACAAATTTAGAGGATGAGCCTCGAGAAGAATCCACCACTTATCACTGGCGTCCACAACCCAGTCCCATTGATCTAGGATCATCCCGACCTCCGAATCAGAGCCACAGTCGCATCAAATGGGAGAACCTACCACACCTCCGTCGTCGGAGAAAGGATGTGCTCACAGTTGCCCTCCTTTTGCAATGACCAAGACCTACAAACAAAGCTCAACCCAGCCTTACCCACCGCAAAAATCCAGATCTCATACATACAAGGCACACTCATCGGCTGAACGAGGAAGGGCGACAGATCCGGCAAGAGAACACCGAAAACCGACCATAGGAACTAGACCGAAGAGAAGCCCCCAACTCCCTCTGCTCACCAAAGCCAAACCAACCCGCTAGAAAAAGAAACAAGGCACGAAGAACGGTCACTCCCAGATCCGCCGGTAGAAAGCTCCAAAAACGATGCCGTCCTCAAAGCATCAGCACCGAGCCACCACCAACAGCTACCTCAGACTATTCTTCGCTTGATCCACCGAGAACTTCACCGAAACCACAACTGAAACGACCCGACCCTTTTTTTTTTTAAATGATAAATAATAAATAATAATAATAATAATAATAATAATAATAATAATAATAATAATAATAATAATAATAATAATAATAATAATAAATAAATAGTCTACAGCTAGTGGTCCCATACCCACTAGCCACCTAACCACAAACACACAACAGCGGATAAAACAACCAAAACCAATATCCAATAATAAAATAACCAATATCCAAAACATAACCATTCTAATATCAAACAACAGGAAACAAGGAATCAGCAACCTAGCAAGTTCTAAAGACCCAACTCTAGCAACCTAACAATGTCAGACAACATCCAATCGAGTCCCTAGAACATTCTCCTCTTTATTGCCTTGATTCCACGATCACACTTTGCCTTTACCTGCACCACAAACACAAATTGAGATGCATGAGTATTTTATAAACACTCAGTGAGGCAATCCTGCCATCTACTGGGCTATACACACAAGCAACAGTGATACCAATGTTCCAAACAATCAACAAACAAGACATACAAACCAGGAAAACAAACATCATCTCGCTGGAAGGGAGGTGTCGACCGACACCAGCCAAGTGTCGACCGACACCAGCCAAGTGTCACCGACACTGGCCTTGGTGTCGACCGACACTACCCCCACAGTGTCGATCGATGCCGATTCGCTGGTGTCGACCGACACCACTTGGTGTCGATCGACACTCCCTCTGTAACTGCGATCCGCTCGAAGCCGAGAGTCGAATCTCGCTCCCAACCTCCTCCAAATTGCCCAATACTCCAAACCCAAGCCATATACGTCCATAAGAACCTGTAGCAACCAATCCCAGCAAGAAAAACACACAAAACAACAACAAACAAGCAAGAACAAGGAATCAAAGGCTTAGATTAGCCATGGTCATGCACTCGCCTCTTTGCAGGAAGTTTCTGAACCACAGCAACGAATCCAACCCTCCTAGCAAGCCTCTAACTCCCTCCTAGTCTTGGATCTCTCAAGAAACAGCAAGGAATCTTACAAATCTCTCTCTCAAAGCTCAAGAACAAGGTTTTCTCCCTTTCTCTCTCAAAAACGTTAAACGGCGACAAAGACAAATGCCAAAAACCCTTCTATTTTTATTTTTTATTGGTGAGAACTATTATGAGAACCCACCACTGCACATGTCCTTAAGAAGTATTGGAAGGATTTTTTGGTGGTATAAAAATTGAGATTAAAACTTCACAGATTTCTAAAATATATTTTTATTAAAAACAATTATGTACTTTATTTCTAAAAGTATTTGCAGTGACGCCCGTAAGGTGTTTGATTTGATTTTCTCAATCTCGGTCATTGTCTCCATCTCTAGTTCTCCTTTTTGTTTGTTTCAGAATTTTACGCTTACTAAGTTATGAATTTTGGTTATTGTCTCTCCTTTAATGGTAGCTACGTTTCCCTTAGTTCTAAATATACGTTTTACCATATCTCTCTTTCTGTGGTACGACTTAGTTCAAGTTAATGGTAGCTAGGGTTTTTCTAGTTCTTAATATAAGTTTGTAACATATTTCTCTTCTTTCTATATGTTCCATCATCAGCAAAACAAATCAATCATGGTTTCAGATTCCATCCCGACAGAACTCATCCTCGAGATATTGTTGAGATTGCCAGCAAAGTCAATCACAAGGTTCCATTGCGTGTCGAAGCAATGGGCATCAATGCTTCGTTGTCCATCTTTCACAGAGTTGTTCCTGACAAGGTCCTTGGTTCAGCCGCGTCTCTTATTTGCCCTCGAACAAAATAATATGTGGAGCTTCTTCTCGTTGCCTCAACATCATAGTCGTCCCAATGAGAATTCATCTTCTCCTCTTGTGGTAGCTGCCAACTTTCATATGAAATTCCCTCCAGGAAATATGAAGATCTATCCTAGTCGTGACCGGCAATTTTCATGTGGCTACGCCTCTGGTTTGACCTATTTCTATGGTATGTGGATCAAACCGACATATTCCTATGGAGTGCCTGTCATATGTAACCCAATAACAGGAAGATATGCGGCCTTACCTTATCTGCAAAGGTATAGAAAGGCATTTAGCTTTTTTGGGTTTGATCCGATTGACAAGCAATTCAAGGTATTGTTCATGGCTTATCCTTCTGGCCCTGATGATCATCAAATTCTGACATTAGGAACCGAAGAAATGAAGTGGAAAAGGATAAAATGTCCCATAATACATGAGATTGCGAGTGAAGGGATATGCATCAATGGGGTTTTGTATTACGTAGGTGACACGTCTGATTTTGACTTAGGTGACACATCTGAGAAGATGCCTGATTTAGTGATAGTTTGCTTTGATGTTAGGTCTAAGACATTCAAGTTTATTTACCCGGAAAACTTTTGTCAACTGATCAAATATAAAGGCAAATTAGGTGTAATTTATTATGACAGTTATGATGATAATGCCATTGAGTTGCGGTTGTGGGTTCTAGAAGATGTAGAGAAACAGGAATAGTCAAAATATGCCTACAATCTGAAGGGTGATAATTTCACATTTCATAATGTTTTTGTCGTTGGAGCGACTGCTATAGGTGAAGTTGTTTTGTCGATGGGCAGTTTTACATCTGGACGACCATTTTATGTTTTCTACTTCAATCCAGAGAGGAAAACTTTCCGACCTTTTGAAATCCAAGGTTTTGGAGAACGTTACAATCATAGTAAAGTCTATGTCTTTGTTGACCATGTTGATGATCTTAATGTTAACGATCCAAATCTACTCAAGTCAAGCATCTAAGCTCCATAGTGGGAGACATCGTAAGAAGAATCAGGAGCAAAACTAATGGAGAAGATAATAGAGACTATCATCGGAGTTAGGTTAAAGGAATGGGTATGTTATTTTGTGTTTATGCTCTTGAGTAATGTACCATTTTATAAACTATATTTTAATAAATCATGCGTCTAAAATTTCATTTCTTGTAGTTTTCTTAACCAGTTATGTCCTCCATGAGGTTTTATATATTGATTCGATAAGTAATTAAATCAGTTATTCTTTAGTTCTTTTATTTAGGAGTGGGCATTTAAACCAAACCGAACCAAATTAAACCAAACTAACCAAACTCAAATCGATCTAAACCAAACCCAATCCTACACTCCAATCCAAAACCGAACAAATAACCCAATGTGCTTTTTAAATTAATTAATAATATTATTAAAATTATAAATATGTGATCTTATCTATTACCACTTTACATATGGTTTCAATTTTATTTTATTTTAACTTTTCTGATAAAATTAACTAAATATAAATATATATTTAATTATATATAATATTAGGTACTAATTTTAGTTTTCTATATTTTTTAATTTATTTGATTAATTAACTATTACAAAACCATAATCAATATAATTTTGTTATATTAATTAATTTTTAAACCGAATTAAAACCAAACCAAACTAAAACCAAACCAAACTGAACCAAACCAAACATAAACCGACCCGAACACAAACCAAACCAAACTAACTTTGGTTGAGTTTGGTTAGAATTTTATCAAAACCGAATAAACCGAACCCAAACCGAACCCGAACTTAAACCGTTTTACTCAGATATCATAAAATTTGGGTGGGCTCTTCATGTTTTAGAGCCGCAGAGTGGATAGAATCGGAAGGTTTTCTCTTTTGCTACTTGAATCTGATTGATTTGTTGTAAGAATCGAATCTGGTGTGGCCATGTCCATATGATATGTTTGGTTCGGAGTAGTGGAACCCGATGATCGGGGTTATTACGTTTGGTAGATTCTCCTAAGAAACATGCATACATGTTGACACTTATCCGGTTGTAGATGTTCACATATATACTCATTGGTTTCGTCAATGATCTCTTCCTGAAAGATCAGAGCAAAAACGTTTAGCCCAACCAATGCCTAATGCTTAAAGAGGATTTTAGTTACATGAAGAAGCGAGACTGCAATTAAGTCATAAAGTAGAAAATAGAGTTCATCTTCCTGATTTGAAAGCTTCAGCCAATCCTCACAGGCTCACACGAATAGGGGTCCACGACTGCTAAACGAAAAGGCCGAAGAGGTTGTATAGAGAACCAAAAGGAGAAACATCGACCATGAGCTTCCATAGGAGTCGCTGAAAATTCCAAGTGTATACAGGTGAGGCTTTCGTCACATAGCACGTTCCATATGGCCTCCAAACTCCAGTTGAAAGATTTAGTTTAGAGCGCAAAAGTTGAGCTAATTATCATGTAATAATATTACACTTATGCTTTAAATAAAAAATTAGTTTTTTTTTTTTTGGATCTTCTGTCCACGTTATTTGGGTGTTCGAATATTAGTTCATAATCATATATCAATCGACTCAATACATAATTTTTTTTTTTTATGGGTTCTTGTATTGTAATCTTTTGGGATTGACCCTTTGCATCCATCTGAAGAAAAGATGCGTTATGAATCTTTGGTTTTTCTTTCAAACAAAGATACAAGTACATCCTCCATTACTAAGGCAAGCATAATAATAATCTTATTAGGGGCATTAATTAGAATGATCAGGAAAATCACGATCCGTCTTGCATCGTATCGCCTTGGTCGGGTCAATCTCGACTTTTAGGCGTGTACAATTGCACTATGAGAAAATACAGTCCGCATATTCATCTGAACATCGCAACCTACATTCTTCGTCTGTTATGCATGATGTATTGGTTTGAATTCCAAAGATATTCACCAACAACGTTAACGTGCCTATTAATTGCAAACACAAATACCATATTTTATTTGGTCTTTTAGATCGATTAATCAAGTATGTAACAAATATATGTATATTTATATAGAAGCTAACATGAGAGATAGAGAACAAAAATGATGAAGACTGTTGTTTTCGATGCTGCCATGTTCATGAACTTTTTTGATATGAGGATGAGTTTCTGATTTTGAGTTTATAAAGAAGTTTTTGATATCTTTACATGGTGGTTCAATGCTTAAATAGTATGTCTTGGAGCATGGAAATGGGAGTTTAGTTAATGCATCATAGTATGACTTTGACTACTAGTATGATTTTGAACCTAAATTGTTTTACTATTTAAATGTAATATTTGATCTAATTCCTTTTTTTCCTAAAACTATATATTATCATTGAAATTAGATTTAATATTGAAGTATATGGTCCACAAAAGTCATCCTTTTAATTTGGAATCATATAATAAAAATAGGAAAATAACTGAAGATATATTATGATGCCCGTTTTCCAGTATTAGTATAAGATTTAATATAAAGTGCAATGTTGTCCAATTAATTATTGATTGTTGTTCATTTCGTTATAAGTAATTAGAGAACTAGTGTTGGTCGAATCATGTTATCCTATCTGTTTGTTCTCGTTGCGTAAAACTCTGTTACGTCATGGCTAAGGAAGATTCGGAGGGACATGACGATATAGTATTAAGGGAGGTATATTTCTTTTAGACTTATATGTCTAAGAGTGTACCTCGTAGATGACATGAATTCTTAGAGGCCTAAATAAATGAAATGATAGCATTGCTTCTTAGATCACCGAGCATATTTGTTAAGGCGTGAAGAATGATTGTGGGACTAATAAGTGGTGGATTTAATCATACTGATCATGGGTGGTGTGGTCAGTCTATTAGTCCTTGGCCGTAGCGGTCATGGATTTTGTGGTCGGTGTGGTTGCTTGTGGTGGTACTGGTCACAGGGGTTGAGGCTGGTCGTACCGGTCATGGGGTCTGTACTTGCACTCATCTTGGTAGTCTAAGTAGTTTCCCATGAGGATCTCAAGTCTCTCTTCTTCACTTGTGTAGTAGCATTATATTAATTGGTCTTGAACATTTTGGTATGGAAGGCAGACAGAAAAGCGGTTTCGAGTATAGGAGTTCTTTGGTGTTGACTTGGGGGTTGGGGGCCTTGGGGCTGACTGCAAAATCAACCAAAAGCAATCTGCAAAATGCACTTTCATACCCAACTAAATGTTTGATTTACATCGTTTAGGTCAAATTTGAAAACGGCTAACGGAGTTACAGTTTAGGTGATAATATGAATTTTGTGTTGATTCTTTTTTTTTTTTTTTTTTAATTGTATCGATGTTTGGGTATGAAAGAACTTTTTACAAATTGTTAGGATCAATTTTGACCATTTTCCTGAAGAGAACCATCATCGTTGGCTTGGAAGGCTAAGGGTTTCAGTTGACGTTGATTGATCATTTTTATATTTTTAAGTGTCGGAACTCCCAAATAAAATAAGATGAGACGAAATCAAAATTTCGACACATAACATCTCTATGTTGGCCACAATAGATCGAAAAACCCAGACTTTTCACTACTAGTTTTACCTAAGAACAAGAATTGAATTCCATAAAGTATGTTAAATAAACGAAAGTTCACAACAAAGCCTTACAACGACTTTGTCACTCAACTCAAAAATTAGAAAATCAGCAAAATAGAGAGCTAATTTAGTTTTTTTTTTTGGAGACAATCGATCACTTGTTTTACAATCTTTGAAGAATACAAAGGGTAAAATACACGACCCACAACTCAGACCAAGCAACATCCATCTACAAAGGAGTCATGTTTATCGATGTAGAGAGGAAAATTTAAGTCGTACACAAAGCTCAAGTTTTGCTCCCAAACAGTTTCATTCTCTGGTAAAATGCCAATTACAAACTATTGGAAAGAGAAATTATTATAGAGAGTAATCAGTATGACTATGGCAATGAGAGTCTGCTTTTTCCATTGAATTGCATATCAGTAACTGCAAAAGGGATCATATGCCACCAATGAGACTTTCTCAGTATGTGATCCAAGATTACTAGTGTTCTAATAACATAAGTAGGGTGGTCTATTCTTAGTACCAAGATTTCAATATCAATTTTTCGTTTCTTCATGAATCTTAGTATTGTATCTAATCTAAAATGGATCTTCTGGTATGGTTTCAGTTTCAGTCCATTTTCATGTTTATACCAACTATAGTTAGTTAACTAATTACAAAGAAATCTCAAATGTAAATCCACGAAAACCATATTTAAAAATGGTTTGGTACTCGCATTTATTATTTTTGGTTCAGATTGGTTTCTCCGGATTGTAAAAAAAAAAATGTGGTTAAATTTAGGATAAATATAACTAAAAATTTCTAGTTAATTTAGTTATTTTGAGTATTTTGGTTATTTTGGTCTAACAAGAACTAATATCTTCAAGTTGTATCTTTGAAACTGGGTTATAAACATCAAAATATAATTAATAATTTAGATATATTATTAAATTTTGGGTAGTCACTCGGTTCTTAGTTTTTGTATAAGTTCGGTTTGGTTTTCAAGTCTAGGAATTTTGGATCATTATTTTATCGGTTTTGGGTTTTTTTTTGGAGTTGGTTCTGTTTGGTTTTAGATGATAATTGAGTAACGATTATAGAATTCCATATTTATGAATTATAATATTTTATTTATAATAATATTATTTAATGGTGTAAACACCTACACTGTCTAAAATTTTCATATATTATGATTAGGTGTTGCAAGGCTTTCTCAAACAGCAATACAAGTACATTCTCCAGTAACACAAGCATAATAATAATCTTTAGGGCATGGATGAGTAGAAGGACAATCACTATCCTTCTTGCATCGCTCATTAGTTGGCTCAATCTCGACTGTTAGGGGAGGACAATGGCACTTTCCGTCAATACATTTCGCATCTTCTTCTGAACATTGCACCATATCACACTCTTTTGTTGTCTTGCATGATATATCATCGGCCTGCACTCCAAAGATATTCGCCAACAATGTACCTATTAATTGCAAACACATACCATATTTAATATTTTATTCTGTTTTATAGATCGACTAATCAAAATATCAGGGATTATATGTAGAGAAGCTAACATGAGAGACAGAGAACAAAAATGATAAAGATTGTTGTTTTCGATGCCGCCATGTCTTTTGTGTGAACGTTTTTTTATATGAGGATGAGTTTATGGTTTAGAATAAAAAAAAAAACGTTTTGATATCTTCACATGGTGGTTTGATGCTTATATATTATATCTTGAAGCATGAAAATGGCAGTTTAGTTAATGCATAGTCTTGACTTTTACAAATAAGATTTTACTCTAATTGATGATGTTTGCTAAGGAAAAAAACTAGGAGGAATTTATGTTCCCATATTTTTTACTATTTAAAAGTAATATTTATTTTTTATTTTTGGTAGGAGGATATAAAAGTAATATTTTATATAATTCCTTTTTTATTCCTAGATATTTTAAAGTAATCTTTTTTTTGTATGAGGATTAAAAGTAATATTGATATAATTCCTTTTTATTCCTAGATCTTTTTTAAAATATTTAAATATGAGATCCACATTAAACATCCTCTTCATTTGGAATATTATGAAAAATACACTAAAACCTTCATAAAATAATAATGGTGGGAATATGGTATTTTCTTTATTACTCCTTCCGTTTTTTATTAATTGTCGTTCTAGAGTTAAAATTTTGTGTTATAATAGTTGTTGTTTTAGATTTCCAATTCAAATGTTTGATAAATATTCCAATTTTATCTAACTGTTTTAATGTTTTAACCAATCAATAAATTAGAAAATATATTTAAAAGGAATAAAACAATAAAATTAATGATTTTCTTAATCTGTGTGAAACAACCTTAAACGACCACTAATAAAAAACAGAGGGAGTAATAGTGATATTATTTTATTTATAAATTAAAATTTAAATTTTAAAAGCATAAAATATTAGTTCTAATTAATACTAAACCGGTATATAAATTATTGGGATGTCGACTGATTATTTTTATATTCTTAAGTCTCGAAACATCCAAATAAAGTAAGATGAGAACGAAATCAGAATTTGAGCCATAAAAGGTATCCATCATGAGAATCGAGAAGGAAGGCGTATGTGTGACAACTCGGTTTCAGAGACTTGCGGAAAAGTTTAAAAGAACTGATATGATCACATATATTACCAAAGCGCACTTATCTTTTCAGTCAAAGATCCTGAGAGAACTACACATTTGGTTTGAAACTGTGCGAGTGAAGACAAAACACAGGGAAAAATCATATGACGATTTGTAAGGACGGTAAACAAGTCTCTAAAGCCTACGGACGTAGCAAACTAACTGTCGGATATGGATGGGCACACAGGTTTAGTGAGAGAACGTGAGGCCCATTAAGAAAGGTGGGCCCATGGACTGAGAGTGGACATGGAGCCCACTAAGAGGTGGCGATCGGAGCGTTAAAAGTGGTATCAGAGCGGAACTCAGACGAGTGTGAAGTCGATTGGGCTCACACCATCGCGGTCTTGGTGCACAACGAGAACGTTGTGATTTGTTAGTAGGGGTGAATTGTGACACCCTGGTTTACGGAGATATTTAAAAAAATTGATTTGGCCACTTATGTCACTAAAGTGTACTTATTTTTTCGATCAAAAGTCCTAAGAGAACTCTATAGTTAAGCGTGCTTGAGCTGGAGTAGTTTCAGGATAGGTGACGTTCCAGGAAGTGATTTTCGGAACTGTGTGAGTGAGTACAAAACACATGGAAAGATCATCTGGTGATTTGTAGGGACGGTAACAAGTCTTTAAAACATCCCGGATGTAGCAAACCGATCGTCGAATATGGATGGGCTCCCGGATTCAGAAATTTTAAATTAAAATGCAATAAATAAAACGGTTTAACTTATGGGATTAAAACATTGGGCTATATGGTATTTCAGGGATCAATGATTAATGGGGAAATGAAACAAGGAATTCTATAGTTAACAACCGTTCTAGAACATGAACACAAGATTTGACTAACCATCTTTCAAGGTATTAATCACTAAACTTGACTATTCAATTACTAAACTTTCATTTGTACACTACAAGAAAAGTTCACATTGATAGCACACGAAGATAGCTTATTTTCTTCATCTGCTATTAAAGATCAGTTTTTAATTCTGGTTACTATATCATAGCGTTTGAAAACTGTTATACCAAAAATTTACTAAAGCGGGAAATTTTAGAGCATATTCTTTTCATCGGCGTTAGGCACTTAAAGCAAAAAACACAACTAGGTCATTGTGACTTTTCACTGGGTGGAGTGGAAAAGAAAAAAAAAAAAAAAAAAAAAAAAACTCTCTCGACTATATCCTCGTCGTTTCCGTTCTTCTTTCGATCCTTGCTCTCCCACTCTCTCGTCCTCTTCTCATTATCTTTCTCTTAGTCCTTTCTGTCATCTCATAATCGCAAGTAATCTTTGATAGTGAGAATCACAATTTTTTCCCCCAAATCAAAAAGCTAGGTCTTCGATTCCGCCATAGTCTCCATCGCAAAAATCGTCGCTGGCCACAAGTAAGTAAGCCCAGATCTGGTTTCATTTCTCTAGTCCAAATCAATTCTGGTTTAACTAATTTGCTCTAGTCAAATTAGATCTGGTTTCATTTGCTCTAGTAACAAATCGTCGACTAATTGATTTGGCTTGGAATAAGAGATATGGTCAATGACCTTAGGAGAAATAAGATAGGGTTTTAATTTCTTCTGTTACTCACTAATAATGATTTACAAATCTTTGTTTTGGTAATTAAAAATCTGAAGGATCTCGATTTCACCTCCTTATCGTTTTTGAAACCTCAAGACCACGTTCACCATGGTTGATAAGGAGAAAGCCATGAGTCTATACCGGAGAGCTGCGGAGCTTGGTGATGTTGTTGGTCAATGTAATGTGGGGATTTCTTATCTTCAAGGTAATAAACCTAAGTTCTTTCTTATGGCTTTGATTTTTATAAAACCCTCATTGCAGTTTGAGTTGTTTATGATTGATATTGATGTTTTCTGTATTGTGGTATCTAGAATTTGGATTTGACGAGCTTATTACTGACCAATTGGTAATGGATTAGTGGAGCATTTTCTGAGACATTGGTTGCTTGTATCTGCAGTTCAACCCTCGAATCCCAAGGAAGCGATCAAGTGGTTGAAGCAATCTGCTGAGAATGATTACGTTCGAGCACACTATCATTGTATCAGTTAGCTTTTTTATTTACACCAAGGTCGGGTTGTGCAACTGCAAACCAATATGCTAATAGCATCTGAGATTGAAGTGTTGGTATTAGATAGTTGTGTTGTTGATTGTATTCATATGATCCAGGAAGATTTTTTGAATAATAAGGACTAAGATTCATGTTTTATTTATTCATGTTTCAGGGAGTTGTATACTTACTAGCTCAAGAAAAGCAGCAATGTGGTGGACAGATTACTTCTAAGATGAATGGGATGGTTAGTTTCCTTGTGTTCTTATCTTAAAGTGGTGCTTACTGCTTGCTCTAATGATTTATGCTCTCTATATCATCTCTAGCAAATACTTGCGTTCCTCTGATTCTTATTTGTTTGTTAATTGCTCTAGTTCATGGCGATAATGGCAATTAAGGAGCTCGATAGAGTAACCAGATATTTTAGTATTTTAATGTTACTTTCATGCTTTACTAGGTTTGAACAGAAGAAGACAGTAGCAACTCTTGAGATGGAATTTAGTGCAGCAAGGCAAGAAGGCTTTGTTTCAAAATCCCAAACATACTAATGGAATTAAAAGTAAGAAAATAATCTGTCGGTAAATCTTGTTTTCTTGTTGGTGTCGGTACTTGAATTACCACCTTGTAGTTTTGTTGGTGTGGGTACGTGAATTATGAAGTTTTTGTTGCATTAACATGTTGTCTAAGACCATTACGGTTAAAAGTTCACTAAGGTTTTGTATTGTATAAATGGATTTTATAAAGGTTCGGAGATTGGATATCAAGGCTAGAACCAACCAAGTGTTCAAGCTTCTAAGAGGAAACTCACGAGGATGAAGGCCATGTGTGAACAAGTCTACTTGAGCCTCCAGTCTGGAGGTATTACATAGCTTTCCTACTTTCTTAATAAGTAAAGGCGATGAAGGATAAGGATGGTGTGGCTAGAGCCGTGAAGATCCGGTTGTTGGTGTTACGGAGTTCAACGGAAGATCCAGTTGGTGGCACTTAGGATGTTAGCTTTATTTTGTTTCAATACTTGGCTGCACTTAAGATATTAGTATAAGACTTGTATGATCTTATGTATGACATTTTTTGGGTTAAAGTATTTATATAATATATATATAGATGATTTATGAAATATGAAATCTAGATATAAATAAATTTAAATAATTTTTGCAAAATAAACTAAATTGTTTTAATAGAGCTATGGTTGAAGCTCCTAACATAGCATGAAAATTAGCTTATTACATTATTTTTAAAAATTAGAAAAACATGATAGCAAAGCATTTCACTACTGCTTTCGTATAGCATTCGTATTCTGTGCTATTGTATGTGTGGTACCTACGATAACAGTGGTCTAACATAACGTTTGTGAAAAAGCTATAAATGACGTATTATAGCGTTTCTCTACTGCTATCAATGTAGATATTTGTTGTAGTGGTAATCTCCTAATCAAATTTGCATTATCAAACAAATTCACTAAGTTAACAATATCCCCTAACATCAACTTTCACAGGCTAGAGAAATATTATTTAAATTTATATTAGTTCATGCATTCTATCGAACAGTTTTGATGCATAGAAAAACCTAGAATCTAAAACAAAGTGATCAGTCCTATTCTAGCATTAAGAACATATGAATAAAAAAACCACAACAAAAAATAGAATTCTCGAGCAACAGTTAAACCATTAAATCATTTGATCTCCTACTTAGAACCCTAAAACCGAATTAGGATACTCGCACATATTGAATTCAACAATACAAAGAGATGAAGAAAATATAATTAAATTGATGAAATAAAAAGCAAAGAGTTTAGAATTCATCTCCAAATTGTCAAAAATGATGAATGAATCTCTAATCTCCAGAAAATGTGTCTCACAAAAAGTCTCAAGTGCAATAAAAAAAATCAGAAAATATAATAGAATGTGTCTTGCTAATTAGGTTTTGGGTATTTATACCCTTATTAAAATTAAAAAATTAAAATGAGAATAGAAAAATTCAGAAAAAAATAATTGTCTAGATTGCAGGCAGAATGACAACAGACTTCACTAGAATTCTCCAGACATCAGCAGAATTTTCTATAAACTTCACCAGATTTCTCCATACTTTTACAGATTTCACCATACTTCTCTATACTTCAGCAGACTTGTCTATAAACTTTACCAAACTTCTCCAGACTTCAGCACTTGTCTATAGAGTGCACTAGATTTCTCCAAACTTGTCCAGACTTCATGATTCAGTTCAACTTGGAGATGTCTAAAAGTCACATCCTACTTCTTTACTCCAAATAAGCTCGAATCCAACCAAAATATTCTAAATCCAACACATCGTCTCATACCTAATCACAACTCAAGAAAAGACGAAAAATACACAAAGGACAGAAATACACAAAAGACAGATAAAAATGTGACAAATGACTTAAAACGGATACTAAATGAAGGACAAAAGACTTCAAAAACACCACATATCATGAGCCAATATTACTAGTGTTCTATTAACATAAGTAGGGCGGTCTAATCTTAATTAGTACCCAGATTTCAATATCAATTTTGGGTTTCTTCATAAATTGTCAATCACCAAAAAATTGCTAACTATTCACCATTACTCATAATGTTACCAAATTTTCTAAAAATATTAGTTCATATTTTTCCATTAGAAAATAAATTTCTGCATATATATTTGTAATTACGTAATTTATTATTAAAACTTTATATAATAACATTAACAAATATAAATATTTTTTGATAGGATAAAACAGACGTCAATTTTTAAAAATATTTTAACAACATAAAATTTAATAGAATTTAGATTCATAATTTGCCACATGACACGCTCTGGTGAGAGTACATTAACAAATTTATATTTTTTCTGATACAATACAGGATTTTTACTTCTCTTTATGAATATATTAACAACAATCTAATATAATGAAGTTAAAAGTTTGATATATTAAAACTATTTGATATTATAATGAACTTTTATTTATTTCTGAATATATCAACAAAACAAAATTCAACCAATAAGGTTGATTTTATTTTACTGATAAAAAGGTATAATTTTTTATGTTGTAAATTAAACACTTAAATAGTCTAAAGACCGTTAGGATTAATTAGGTGTTGCAACGCTTTCTTATAAGCCATACAAGTACATTCTCCAAGAAGGCAACCATAATAAAATTCTTTAGGGCAGGGATGAGTATCAGGACAATCATTATCCGTCTTGCATAGCTTATGTGCACAATGGCATTTTCCGTTAAGACACTTTGCATGTTCTTCTACACATCGCAACACACACTCTTTTGTTGTCTTGCATGATATATCATCATCGGCCTGTACTCCAAATCTATTCACCAACAATGTACCTACTAATTGCAAACACATACCATATTTAATATTTTATTCAGTTTAATAGATCGACTAAACAAAATATCAGAGATATAAATATATATAGCTAACATGAGAGATAGAAAACAAAAATGATGAAGATTGTTGTTTTCGATGCTGCCATGTCTTTTGCGTGAAATTTCTTAATATGAGTAGGAGTTTATGGTTTAGAGTTTATAAAGACGTTTTTGATAGCTTCGCATGGTGATTTGATGCTTAAATACTATGCCTTGGAGCATGAAAATGGCAGTTTAATTAGTTAATGCATAGTATAATTTTGACATAAATATTTTGCTCTAATAGATGATATTTGCTAAGGAAAAAATCTAGGAGGAATTTAAGTTCCTAAGATCATCCTCATTGGCCATTCCCTAAAGGGTGTCAAAACTATTAATTAATAGTAAATTTAGTATTAATTTAATTTAATAATTTCTACTAACTTTTAACTGAAGATTTTCTTTGGTAATTGTAAAAAAAAATGACCAAGTCATCTCTTTAAATCTTTTATTTTTTTATTCTTTTATTTTATTTTAAGTTATTTTATTTTTTCCAATGGAAATGCTCTTAAGTTGTTTTACTATTTTATTGGTTTAGGATTTAGAAAGAATTTTAATGACTTTATGTTTTTTAAAATCTTGCTGATTTTTAAAATCATAGAAAATTAGAAATTAAAAATGAAGAATTCCAAGAGATTATTTAAGAAGTTTTTTAAAATCTTGCTGATTTGTTTTTTCTAATCTTGTAAAATCTTTCATAAAATCTTTCACAATTTTTCTATTTGATGAAAGAGTTTTCATGACTTTTGTTATGAAGGAAATGATATAAAATCATAAACCAATAACATAAAATTTGAATTCATTAACAATCCAAGATTTTTTTGTTTTACTTGAATAACATAAAACTTTTAATGACTTTATAAAACTCTTAATTCAATAACACTAGATTTATCAAGATTTTAGATAACTTTTTACAAATCCACAACCAATAACACCAAATTTTTAAAGAGTTTTAAAAAGTCTTGATTGAATAACAACATATTTTACATAACTTTTAAAGTCATTAAAATTCTTTCTAAATCCTAAACCAATAGAGTAAGATATATAATCTATAGCTGGCCTAAGGCACTCCGCACTCTCTAAAAACTCTAGTGAATGGTTAATGAAGTGAAGTAGATAGATGGTGAAACTGTTGCTGGCCAAAGGACACTATCAACAGATTTAATAGAGAGGGATATGGATCGGTGGGTGGACCGAGAGACGTCACAAAGATCTGTAAAAAGATCTATGATAAGCCACATAACTCTCAAGCTTCAAGGAATCATGAACAAGAAGAATGAGAGGATGGTTGCTTCTATCTCATAAGAAAACCTAAGAAAACATTCATTTTATTTCATTCAACGTCTTAAGGGTTACATAGCTAATAAGGGAATTTATATACTAGTCCAACAGTTAGGGACCTTCTAGAGTCAAAAATATTATATAATAAATTAAGGACTAAACTTGAAAAACAACAACTCTTAAAAGAAAAGACTCATAAAAACTGTAATAGTCATAATCCTGCAAAACAAGAAAATTGAAACTGGCCAGGTTGTGAGCATTTTGTCAAACTGGCCAGTTTTGCCAAATGTCATCCTGGCGGGTTTGAGTGAGTGCGGCCGGTCTGAAGCTTTGTTGTGGCCTGGCAGATTTCTTAAACCAGCGGATTCTCCTACACTTGAAATAGTAAACGAAGAAGCTTCCTTGATTCCTTGGAAAACTGGTAGGAACACAGTTGTTGGAGTCTTGAGTTTCTCTTGGGTGATTTCTAGCATTTCCTTGTCGATCTCGTCTTCTTGGAGTTCTTCAAGCTCTATGATAACAATGAGATTCTCTACAGAATTGTTGAACTTTTCTCTTAGTTTCCTCTTGCATGATCTAGTTCTTGGTGCTTAATTCATAGTGGAGATATTGAGGGTGTCTTCTTTATATTCAGTTGATTTGGTTTTGATGTCCTCATCAATGAATTCCTTGCACAAGGTATACATAAATTCAAATTTATGATTATTGACCTAAAGTGTCGTATTTTTTACGACATATAGGACTATCAAAATGAAAAGTAGTTATAGAATATACTAAAACACTACAGCTTTAAAGCAGAAAAATGGTTTTATACAATAAATTTTTGATCAAGCTCTGACCAAAAAAACTTTAGAGAAAAAGAAAACCATACATTAGTATGGTATGATATTAATGTGACCATATATTTACATAGATATTTTATATATATATATATATAAATTGATATGATCTTGGGTGACAAGATCGAGTCTTTTGAAGTTTCTTTGCATGGATTGCAAACAAACAACGATAGATCAGTGAAATGACAAGAAAAACAATGGTAAAATGCTGATAGAATGGAACTGGGGGGAATCGATGATGATGGAATGGATTGAGAATACCTTGTGGATCGAATATCGATTGTAACTTCCAGAGGTTGCGGAAAGCCTATGAACTAACGAACTTGCTTAGGCTTGGATATTACACACCAAACTATCACAAGAAGAAGAGATATTACACACCCTTTAGATCAAACAATTTGGAAAAGGTTTTTGATAATAAAAAGTTTGATAAGTTCTCGTAAGAGATTACAATGGAAATATAAAGAAGAAAAGAAGCTGGTTTGAAACAAACACACCAAGTTTCTAAACAGCACTAAACACACTCGAAAATAACAAGAAATTAAAGACAAAGTTTTAATTCAAAATTGGCTATTCTTCTTCTCAAAAACGTGGCTCTTGGAGTTAGGAACAACAATGGGCTATGAATGAGTGTATGGGCTAGCCTCATTAAAACATCTCTTGGAAAACCTATTGGGACAAAACCAAAAAGAGTGAAAAAGAGTCCAAGTCACACACTTCCATTGCCGTTGCTTGAACGGCTTGAATCACAACCAATGTAGTTGGATAAACATCTTGTTTAAGGCTGCCCTCAATCTATTGTAGAAGCATGGTGATAGCTTGATTAAGTCGCTTGGTCTCATCATGGGGCCATTAGAAATTTGCAAGGCTGCCTCTTCTTTAGCTCCATTCTCATCGGGTTCAAGCTGTTCCTTAACTTTATTCTTCTCAACTTCAAGGTGCTGCTCCTTAGATTCAAGCTGCTGGTCCATTATCATATATATATATATATATATATATATGATAGTGGGTTCAACTTCTGAACTTGGTTCCCAGGAATTGAACCCACACCTTTTGTGTGGACGACTAAGGGTTTCAAAATCAAATAAAATAAGACGGGAACAAAATAAAAATTTGACGCATAACATTTATTTATGCTGGCCAAAATCAGAAGATGCTGATTTTTCACTACTGTAGTTTTTACCTAAGAGCAAGAATGGAAGTGCAGAAGATATGTTAAAGAAACGAAAGATCACAGCAACAACAATGGCCCTATAACGGCTGTCACTCAACTCAAAAAATAGAAAATCAGCAAACTAAAGAGCTAAAATTTAGTAATATTGTCGGAGACGATCAATCACTTGATTACAATCAACAGAAGAAAAAACTGGAAAAATATTCACTAGCTTGACGATGACCAGGTTTTATAATCGTAAGCTTTGTTGTCGTGTAAAACTATACAAAAGTATTACGTTGATTAAATTCAGCTGACAAACACACAAGTATTGATCCAAACCGATTCTTAAATTTTGGTATCAGAGTAATCGAACTTGATTGTTACAGAGTTCAACTCAGACGAAGCAACATCCATCTACACAGGAGAGTCATGTCTATCAATGTAGAGAGGAAACATAAAGCCGTTACCTTACACAAAGCTCAAATTTTTGAATCTTCTTTAGTCTTTCTTCTTGCTCCCGAGCAATTTCATTTTCTCTGGTAACATGCCATGGATGAACAAAAACATTGATGATACCAACAAAACCTTGGAAAGAACAATAATTATGACAGAAGAAGATCCCCCGGTTGCAACAAAGTTATGATAGAGAGTAATCAGAATGACTATGGCAATGAGAGTCTGCTTTTTCCATTGAATTGTATCAGTAACTGCAACGTTCATATGCCACCAATAAGACTTTCTCAGTATGTGAGCCAAAATTACTAGTGAATTTCTATTATGAGTAGGGTAGTTTAATTTTTAGTATCAAGATTTTGGTTTAGATTTTCGTGAATCTTAGTACCTATCTAATCTTTTAGGTACGGTTTCAGTGTCAGTTCAGGGTTCAGGTTTTAGTTAGTTAATTAATTACAAAGAAATTCCCAAAAAAAATCCAGAGACATATAGCTATATGTACCTTCTGTTTTGGGTTGATTTTGAGCTGCCAAGTGTGAGAACGAATCTATTGTCCTCTTTATACCTTCCTGGCATTACAAAAAAAAAAATGAACAATGAAAGTGCAAGGGTAAGCAATAGCGAAGCAGAAGATATATCGATCTCTGTCTCAAATGAAGGAAAAGATTGTATAAACCTGAAGTGGGACAACAGGAGCATAGCCTAAACGATCCTTTGCTTTTGAAGAATCAAAAGTTCTGTTGCAAGAAAGTAGCCTTACTCTAGAAGGTGTTAGCACTGGTACTTTCATCCCATATGGTCCCAGTAATTTATATACCAGTTCCACAAGATGTGCTATTGGCATCATTATAAATGCAGGGATCTTTATACTTGGCCTGAAAAACATACAGCAATTTACCAATTTCAAGTTAGTTCATCATGAACAAAAACAAATCAAGTGTACTCGGAGATTTTTTATTTTACTTGCGTTGGGTAGGAAAAAAGATAAGGAAGGAAACGAGATATCTAATTACGACTACAGATAGAAACCCTCAAAAAGTGGAAGAACCTTCTTGTAACCCTTGTTAAAGAAATATACCTCTCATAGCCAAGTCCTTTAAGAAGCTGTGACATAAACTCCCAAAATTTAATTGGCTCCATGTTGGTAATGAAGTATGCCTGCACAGTCATTTCATGTAGCATTACTACAGCGATGATTTCCATGCATCATAAACATTCCTCAACTAGCCTACGAGGAGATTAACTTCTATAAGAAAAGTGCCATAATTCTAGATAATGGGCAGTTTAGTTACGAACTTAGCACACATTCACAACCTACATGTAGTATGTCACCTTGTAACCCAAATTAAGTCCAAGAAAAGCAACGAGGACAATTTAAATTTCCAAATACAACCAGACTGCAGCCAAACTCGTATACAGTATATGTTTTCATGAAATGTGATCCAACTTTCTGAGTCTCTTAATTCCCTAAGGAGCAGACATAAGGTTGTGCCTTTTTTTATTCATTCAGTTGCCCCAATGCTTTCATTTACTACAGCTAACGTTATAACAGACAAGAATAAAACTTAGAGAGGTAATATATATACAATAAAATAAGAACAGCAGCAAAACATAGTACAGTACCACTATGATATTATAGACAACTACAACATGGTATCAATTGAAACCAAATACCTGGCCTGCAGCTTTTGCACATACTTCTCCTCCTGACGCTAGTGCTCGCTCAGCACAGACATGGGCGTGCACAACATTTTCAACATAAGTGAAATCATAGAAGTTACTCCCATCACCTATAATGAACTAGACAATAAAGAATCCAAAACGAATCAGAAACGTAAACTAAATTATTGAATGTCCTAGACAAAGCAAAAGACATGAGACAATGCATCTTTAGCTAATTATTCATTTTAATAAGATCCTTATTTTTATTAAGAAGCATGCCATTTTGCTAAATAGATAAACGCATATCTGCAAACTATCAGATGTTTCAATATGTAGCATGGTCATATTTTACACACACTGTGATGGAAGTAGCAAGACTGATGAAACCATCACTTAAAAAGGAGAGACAAGAGCACAATAGATCACAAATATAGCATTTAGAAGGCCAAGAGATAAACAAAGAAAATATATCCAACCTTGGATTTCCCAGCCCTGGCAGCAGTAACAAGCGATGGAACCATTAATTTATCACCAGGACCAAATATGCTGCTAGGACGTATGCAACAAGTGAGTAGTCCATTTCTTCCATTTGCTTTCAAGATCAAAGCTTCCCCTTCAGCTTTGGTAGCTGAATATGAGTCATTATGCTGAAAACAAAATAGAGTTTCTTACTCAGTAAACAGAATCTCAAAAAAGAGCAACACAAGCAAATTATGCATAATCCTGTAAAAAATGTCAAGTTCTAAACAAGATAAAAACAAAGACCTTGGGTGGGTACGGCATTGATTCATCGGCATTCAAAGTACCATGGACTCCGTCAAACACGACACTAGGAGAGCTAGTGTAGATCAGCCTCTTTACTCCAACCTCAATACAAGCATCAATAACATTTGTAGTCCCTACCCACAAAGAAGTTGGTATTAACACTAACAAAACTTTTCAGTTTTAAATAGAGAAAGATTTACAGATTTGAAGTATCTTCAAACCTTGAACATTAACTGAGTAATGAAGCTGGTGATTGTTAATAGATGAATCTGGAGCTGCCATATGAAACACCACCTCTGCTCCCTCAAAACCTATCCAACTTCATCATCAGATACCAAATTCGATGAATCACTAAACTGAATCGAATTCAAAGCAAAATTAACCTTTGACAACTTGAGATTTGTTCCGGAGATCAGCAGAGACGTACTGAACTCGACCGGATCTAATTGCTTCGCCGAGAAGTCCAGTCTCCTCGTGAGGCTCCAGATGTATAGCTAGAGCTAAATCGGCGATGCGGACGTGGAACATCTCGTAACGTATGAGCATTTCCACAAGATGCCTAGCGGCGAATCCTCTTCCACCGGTAACGACGCACCATCGCTCAGTCTCCGTAACTTCCATCACCATTGTTGTCTTCTTCTCCGCCGAAACTATTCAAATCCAAAAGAGTAGAAGAAAATTGCTTATAATGTATTCAAAAATTGATCAGCCAAAAACCGAAAATATAATATACAAATCGAAAACAGATAACAATAGTTAGATGGGAACTCAGAGCCAAGCTCAAAATCGGAGGAGTTACATTTTACGAAGAGGCGGAAGTCGACGGCGTCGAGTTACAGGTGGAAGTCAACGGCGAGAACGGCGGTGCTGGACGGTAGACTGAGAGGAGAGAACGTTCCGAGAAAAAAAAAAAAAAAAAAATTGGTAGATTGCTGATGAAACCGAGGTACTTTTTTTCTTTTTTTCTTTTTTTAAAAATACATGAATAATTGCATAATTTATTATTTGATTTGGTTTTGTTTGGTTTCATTGTTTTGGTTTTTGTGTTTTGATTTAAGGATTAGAGTAACTTCCGATTTACATTAGAGCTATGGTTTTGGAGTTTTTCATTTTCTTAATGACGGTTTAGGAGCTTGTAAGAAAGGTCTATAAAAGGATTCGTTATGATCAATAAAAATTAGCCTCCAACAATTAACCTAATTCTCTAGAAAGAGATTTGAGTTAAAAGGGAAGGTTTAGCTTTAATCTTTCCTTATAGTTTCAATCAAGGCTCCAGTTACCAGATCAGCGGCAAAGGTTCAGACAAAGATTCAGGCTCGTATCAGGACCTTGGTTATCTGAATACTCAAGCCAGCTTACAGCCTATAAACTTGCTTAAATTGTCCCAAAGATCAAATTATTCATGTGGAGAGCGCTTTATGGTGCACCAGCTGTTTCAGAATGTCAATATTCTCATGATCGGTTGAATCCTATAGGTCAAGTTTGTGGAGTGGGAGTTGAATATGTGTGTCATGTGCTTTTGAATGTACGGCTTCTCAGCGGGTATGGGCGCTGGCTAAGATACCCCTCCTTTGTTGTTGTAAACTTGAAGTAATTAGGAGATAAGGCCATGTATATTTAGGAGAAATCTAAATATGCATAAGGATAAGGTCAATTATATTTAAGAGGATCTAAAATATATATTTGGGAGTTATCCAATTGGGTTTTGGTTTTGTGTTCTCTATATAAGAAGGTGCTAGTTTGTGGCACAACTTATGTATTTTTGAGCGTAAGGTTTTGAGTATTTTCTTTAAGATTAATAAGAGAGATATTCTTATTAAAGCACTTGTGTTCTATACTTGGTTTCTACACGTGGTATCAGAGCTTCTTCGATGGCAGGAGAAGACGTAAAAGCTTTGATGGAAGGAGGAGGAGAAGATAAAAGCTTGATGTTAAGTCAAGAGGACAAGAAAAGTTCATCTCAGGTTCCAGAATCGTCACCATCGGCAGACGGAGGTTCTTCTTCTATCAAGTGTCGATGTTGAATTCAAGCAACTACACTGTATGGTCTATGAAGATGAGAATCCTGCTTAGGGTTCACAAATCATGGGATGTAATAGAAAAAGGAAGCTTTGATGAGACAAAGAACGATTTGGCAATCGCTCTTATTACACAGTCTATTCCTGAAGCTCTAACTCTCCAAGTTGGAACTCTAGAGATTGCAAAGGAGATATGAGAAGCTATCAGATCGAGGCATATTGGAGCGGACATGGTTAAGGAAGCAAGACTGCAAACCTTAATGGCTGAGTTCGACCGCTTAAAGATGAAGGAGACAGAAAGGATTGATGAATTTGTTGAAAGGCTGTCTGCAATTTCAACAAAATCAGCTGCTTTGGGAAACGAGTTGGCCGAACCAATGATTGTCAAGAAGTTCTTGTCAAGTCTCCCTCGAAGGAAGTTTATTCATATTGTAGCTTCCCTCGAGCAGGTACTTAACTTGAATAAAACCAGTTTCGAAAACATTGTAGGTCGACTTAAGGCTTACGAAGAAAGAATTGGTGAAAAAGAGTCAGAACAGGATGATGATCAAGGCAAGCTTATGTTTGTTAACTCAAATCCTTTTGGAGGCTACAGAGGAAGGGGACGAGGAGGTCGTTCTTCCAGGGGCAGAGGAGGACGCGGCAGGTTTAGTTTTCAACAAAAGGACAGAGATAAGGAACAAGACCTGTCGCATATCACTTGTTTCAGATGTGACAAACAAGGACATTATGCATTGGACTGCCCTAATAGACTACTCAAACTGCAAGAAGTAGTGGAGAAAAAGGATGAGGAGACTCACATAGTTGATGAGTTGATGATGAATGAAGTAGTGTTTCTTCAAGAAGACAGAGTAAAACCAAGCGTTTTTGAGACCAATGTCGACAACACTAACATATGGTATCTAGATAATGGTGCAGCAACCATATGAGTGGTGTTAAGAGTTTCTTTTATGATCTGTGCGAGGAAGTGACGGGCAAAGTTAGATTTGGAGATGACTCTCGTGTTGATATCAAGGGAAAAGGTTCCATACGATTTGTATTTGAGAATAGTGAGAAGAAAGTGCTGCACAATGTCTACTATATACCCGATTTGAAGAGTAATATTGTGAGTCTAGGCCAAGCTACTGAGGCAGGGTGCGAGATACGAATGGTAGAAGACAAATTAATGCTTTATGACAAGTCTGGGAAGCTACTCGTCACTACAGCAAGATTTAAAAATCGTCTATACAAAGTTATGTTGGAAGTAGATAGCATTGAGTGTCTACAGCTTGTCTCAACAAACCAATCCTTGACTTGGCACGCACGACTGGGGCATGTCAACACTGATACGATGAATCTGATGATCAATAAAGACTTAGTGACTGGCATACCTAACATCAAGGTTGAGAGACAAACATGTGTATCTTGCTTGCTTGGTAAACAAACAAGAGATTCGTTCCCGCGTGCGACCATGTACAGAGCTACACATCCTCTCGAGCTGATACACGGCGACCTCTGTGGACCGATCACACCTGCAACACCAGCTCAGAAGAAGTATGTTTTTGTGCTTGTTGATGATTTCTCGTGTTACATGTGGACAGTCCTTCTAAGAGAAAAGAGTGAAGCACTCGACAAATTCAAGAAGTTTAAGATGATTGCTGAACAAGAAACAAAGTGTGTAATCAAGACACTCAGAACTGATAGAGGAGGGAAATTTACTTCAGCTGATTTCTATTCTTTTTGTGAAAAAAATGGAATCATGAGGCAATTGACAGCTCCATATTCTCCTCAACAGAATGGAGTGGTTGAAAGGAGAAACCGAACACTTATGGGAATGTCGAGAAGCGTCTTAAAACATATGGATTTGCCAAATTATTTGTGGGATGAAGCTGTGAGGCACTCGACATATTTGATCAACAAAATTGTAACAAGGTCTCTTGCAGAAAAGACTCCATACGAGATGCTGAGGGGAACAAAACCGAATCTAGATCATCTAAGGACTTTTGGTTGTATCGCATACACAAGAACAGAAGCCGTGGGGAGAAAGAAATTAGATGACAGGTCGAGACTCTTAGCACACCTAAGAACTGAGCCTGGATCAAAAGCATATCGTTTGCTCGAACCAAATAGTAAACGAATCATTGTAAGTCGAGATGTTCGCTTTGATGAAAACAGAGGATGGGACTGGAAAAGAATAGGAACAGAGGAACTTGGTCACACTCCGAGTTTTTTTATTTCTGTTGGTGGTTTTGGATATAGAGGTGTTCGTCTGATCGAACACGAAACGGAAGAAGAAGATGGTGATCCGAAAGTTGCAGAAACAGAGTCGAATAATGATCTTGTTGAAGATGAAGATGGTTTTGAATCGGACAATAAGGGAGATGATGAACAACAGCAGCCGTTGGTACGAAGATCTGGTAGACTTCGAGCAGAGCCAAAGTATTTGGCTGATTATGTCACTCAAGATGAAGAACTGGAGCGTCTTTTGCTGTCTATCAATGAAGAATCCTGGGATTTTAATGAAGCATCTAAGACAAAAGTATGGATAACAGCGTGTAAGGATGAACTGGCATCAATAGAGAAAAACAAAACTTGGAGTCTAGTTGATCTACCATATGGAGTTAAGCCGATTTGTTTAAAATGGGTGTTCAAGATAAAAAGGAACTCGGATGGAAGTATAAACAAACACAAAGCTAGATTGGTGGAAAAAGGGTATGTTCAAAGGTATGGGATTGATTATGATGAGGTCTTTGCACATGTGGCTCGCATGGAAACAATCCGATTTATTATAAGTCACTCTGCATCATATGGCTGGAAGATACACCATTTGGATGTTAAGACAGCTTTTCTGAATGGAGAACAAAAAGAGAAAGTGTTTGTCACACAACCAGATGGTTTCTTGGTCAAGGGAAGTGAGAGGAAGGTATACAAGTTGCACAAAACCCTCCATGGCTTAAAGCAAGCTCCTAGAGCATGGAATGCTAAGCTGCATATGACTCTCAAGGATATGAAGTTTCATAGGTGCTCTAAGGAACCTTCACTATACTTTAACAATGAAGATGGAGAACTTCTTATAGTGGCGGTTTATGTAGATGACCTGCTTGTTACTGGTTCCTCACAGTCTGCGATTTGCAAGTTTAAGGAGAAGATGGCGACCAAGTTTGAGATGAGTGACCTTGGGTTACTCACTTACTATCTTGGCATTGAGGTGAGACAGCTTGAAACAGGAATTATGCTGAAACAAGAGAGGTATGCGCTTAAAATATTGGAGGAGACTGGAATGAGTGAATGCAACCCTACTCAAGTACCAATGGACATGAACTTGAAGCTGTCAAAATCTCAAGGTGAAAAATCCATTGAAGGACTTGAGTATCGCAGAAGTATTGGTTGTCTCTGATACTTGCTACATACACGGCCTGATCTTGCTTACAGTATTGGAGTTTTAAGCAAGTATATGCATGAGCCTAAGGAGTCTCACGGAGCTAGCTTGAAGCAGGTTATAAGGTATCTTCGAGGGACATGCTCTTTTGGTCTTTTCTACAAACGAACGAACAAGTTATGCTTTGTAGGTTGCAGTGACAGCTCTTATAGTGTGGACTTGGACGATGGCAACAGTACCACAGGACATATGTTTTATCTCGGTGATTCACCAATTACTTGGTGTTCACAAAAACAAGAGATTGTAGCTTTGTCTTCTTGTGAGGCAGAGTTTATGGCCGCTACTAAAGCCGCTAAGCAAGCGATCTGGCTGCAAGAACTACTTGAAGAAGTAACTGGTGGGTAGAGTGAGAGGGTGGTCATCCGGGTTGATAACAAGTCGACGATTGCGCTTACTAAGAACCCGGTGTTTCACGGGCATAGCAAGCACAGCCACACTCGGTTTCACTTTATATGTGAATGTGTCGAGAGAGAGCAAGTGAGTGTTGAGCATGTTCCTGAGAGTGAGCAGAAGGCTGATATTCTGATTAAGGCTCTTGGGAGAATGAAGTTTAAGGAAATGAGGACTCTAATGGGAGTGTTTGATGTGAGTGAAGATGAGCTCAAGCTTAGAGGGGAAAATGTTGTTGTAAGTTTGAAGTAATTAGGAGATAATGCCATGTATATTTAGGAGAAATCTAAATATACATAAGGATAAGGTCAATTATATTTAGGAGGATCTAAAATATATATTTGAGAGTTATCCAATTGGATTTTGGTTTTGTGTTCTCTATATAAGGAGGTTATAGTTTGTGACACAACTTATGTGTTTTTGAGCTTAAGGTTTTGAGTATTTTCCTTAAGATTAATAAGAGAGATGTTCTTATTAAAGCACTTGTGTTCTATACTTGGTTTCTACATCCTTGTCAAGGTTTTTCGATTTCTCTAAGTGAAAATATGAATTGCATTTTTACTTTGATGGAAAATGATAGATTACGTGAAGCTCACATAATTTTCCATTCCTTGAAATTTATGGGGTATTTGGAAAATTCGAAATGCTACTTTGATTGCTGGTAAAACAGGAGATTTAAAAATATTGGTGTCACTTTCCATGGAAGAAGCAACAAACTGGTCAAACCAGAATGAAGTACCTGTGAATGGTATCATCAAATGCAATGGGAGTTCTTCCTGGATTAATCCATCTTTAATGTGTGGTGGAGCGTGGATTGCAAGAGATGATAATGGTGCAGCAGTTTTTCATGCACGTGATGCTTTTTTACCGGCCTTTAACAAGATCACTGCAACATTGCGTTGTATTTTGTGGATGCTTCAAAGTTTAAGTGATCTCCGTCTAACAACTATACAGGTATGGTCAGACTGTCTTGCTGCTATTGTAGCTCTAAACAATCCCGACAAGTGGCCCCATTATCGGACATACCTTGGTTATATAAACAAATCTTCCAAGTTTTAATTTAAATGGTGTAAATTTAAAGTATCGCTGCCTCAAGGCTAACTATATATATAGCTCGTGACATAGCTAAGAGTGTTACACGAGATGGCCGGGCGTTTTCAATCTTATTTGCCGTTAGGGGAGCCTGCTTGGCTTCATGCTCGTATTGAAGATGATGAATGTCTATGTTAGTGTTTCTGTTTGTGTCGTTGTTGTTGTGTATGTTTTAGCACTTTTTATGTTGCGGTGTGTTAACCATCGGGTTTGTTATGTTATGTTTATATTTTATAAAATCACAGCTGAAAAAAATAATAATAGAAGCTCATGTTTCGCAAAGGCTAATAAGTAATAAATCTATTCCACAGACGACAAAGAATGAATCTCTTTCGAGGAGAGTATGAAGACGACGGATGATAAATAGTGCATAGTCACCCCACACGTGACATAGTTAACGAAAACATGGGACTAGAGACCACTAAAAATCCAAAAGACAAGTGACATGCTTGAGCAGACGCCAAAAAATGTTGGGATTTTTCTACAGAATTTTCAACGTTCATTAGGTTCACTCCTTTTTATAGATGGCTGTGAGTTCGATCGGTCTTCGTCTATATATTGGTCTTTTGTCTCTATCTTATAATTATTGACGTATCCTATGTCATTTGGAACGTCCGACGACTATTCTTTTCTCAAATCAACTGTCAATGAGTCAATCCTTTATTTTGTTATGCACTTGACCGAGTGTACGGATACATGGTGTGCGGAGACCACTATAAGTCGTCCATATAGTTTCAGCTCTCTCTCCTTTTTATTTGTGTGGCTCATGTCTCTACCATATGTTTCATCTCTCTTATCTCTACTTCACTCTTCTACATATATAAATGCATAAATGCGATTCACATTGATTAAGTAAAGATACCAGAGAGTTGATAAGGTCGGATTCAGACGCAAGCAAATTAAATTACAGTTAAATTTGTGATAAGTGGTATATATAAGTAATTACAGAGTGAAGTACTAAGATGGCATCTTCGACATTGATCTCTTCTATGCTATTTCTTCTTTTCCTCGTGTTTTCGCTTCATATGTATGAAGCTCTTGCTGCTCAAACTAAAATCCGCAAACTGAGTAAGAATTTTTTTTTTTCCCTTAAAAACCTTTTACATATTAATATTCATGTCGAATTACTAGTAAAGTATAAGTTGATAATTAAAAATTATTTGATCCAATTACATGTTTTCATATAGTTTTCTTATTTTATGTTTATTATTATTTTGTGACCATCATATATATATTTTTATCTCTTATTAAATAGAAAACATTTCATATTCATTTGTTCGTCTTTTTTTTTACAAGATTAGTAAAGAAAATTATCATTAGAAAATATAATAAATATTTACGTTATTTTCGAAAATTTGGATTTTGCTATATTAATTAGTTATATATCTTTAAAATAACTAATTGAAGTGTGAATTATGTGTACGTGATGCAGAAGAGATAATCAAGGTGGGGAGGAATTTGGAAGACAATGACTACAAAAGCTCTAAAAGGCAAGCTGGAGGGAGTGTATCGAATAAATGCCACAGCAAAAGTTATACCACGACTGTCACTACTTATCTAATTACTAATGAATCGTCTTCCCCATGTATAAAGTGCGACGTAAAGAACGGCTCATGTTATAGTTGCACCAAGACCAGAAAGTGCAGATCGTCCAATGGCTCACCCTGGAGGTGCACCGTCACCGAGTTGTGTTGCCTTATAGAATATTCATAGATATAGATTTATCGGATGCAAAATCAATACATATATATATATATATAAATTTGTTGAACATTTATATATATATATATATATATATATATATCTTACCTTTGTGAGTTGGAATAATATGTATAATAATACTTTGTATTAAATAAAAACAATATGAATATCAGAATATTGTTATAAGTTATAACACATTGTATCCATGTACATGCATGTCCAATTTTGATTTGTAAGTAACAAGGGTGAGTCGAGTATATAGGTTTGATCTTCAGATCTTGGAGACCAAATCAAAGCACAATTGCTTAATTAGAACTAGCTTGTATATGATATTCCAAAGAGCTTAAGAAACGTACCTTTGAAGAATCTATAATTCAGTTGTTCCTCTTTATCAAAAGAATTGAGACATGTGATGCAAAAACCAAAAAAAAAAGAAGTAAAGGCTATTTTCAGGCACCAGTTAATAAAAATCAGTTTCATGTAGTTTTTCTTAGCTGTTACCAAATTAGGTAACCCCAAATTAAAAAAAGGGGGTTTAATTTTTCGGCACTATATTTGGATTCTGCCACATTGCACCAATTTTTAATTCCATAATTGTTGCATCAAAATCTGATTATGCAATTTGTCGGAAAAATATTTGTGATTTTGGTTTATTCCAAATCTTCAAAAGGAAAAAGAGTTGCATGCATTTTCTTAAAGTAGGGAGAAAGAAAGTCATCCATTGGTTTTAAAGATAGAGATCGAGAGTACCCAAAGAGAAAATATACGATATGGAGTACGAATACCTCTCAAGTCAAGTGTCAACTGAACTCCTTTATTTTGTCATTTAAAAAAAAAAAAAAAAAAAAAAACCTTTCCATGGAAAAAGGATTGTACATGTCAATAATGGTGTGCGGAGACCACTAAAACCCAAAACCCCACATGTGAGAAACTAAGTCACAGTATATGTTTCCAATCTTCTCTAAGTTCTCTTATCTCTCTACCTCTCTCTATTCTGTGTAAATGCATATATAAACGTGAATTACAGTGATTACATAGAGTTTGAAAAGTAACACATACATAGATATTATTAAGATGACGTCTTCCACAAGCTCTTGCATTGCATGATATTTCTTGTTCTCCTCGTGTTTACTCTTCGTAGGGATGACGCTCTTGGTGCTCAAACTGAAATCCGGAAACTCAGTGAGATTTTCTTATTTATTTATAACCTTTCACATATCAATATTGTTCTATAGAAATAATTGTCTGCCAAAGCTGCACATTTTATGTGGCAGGTCATCATCGGATGTTTGTCGATCATAATAAATTTACAGAAAAGGAATAGCAATTGTGAACAATATGTGAAAGGTGTGGTGTCAGAAGAAACAATTAATCACGTAATTTTTGTGTGTCTGTTGGCTCTAAAGACATGGGCGTTATCATAAATCCCAACAACAATAGGGATGTTTCAATTGGAATCATTGTATGCGAATATGGATTATTTATCTGGTGAAAACCTTTAAAAACAATCAGTTCAGAGTTTCTTTGATAAAATGGTATATATGGACAGCCATAAATAATAAAGATTTTTGAGAACGTTGACAGGAATCCAATTAAGGTTCTTCCATTGGCGGAAAGTGAGGAGGAAGTTAGAGGGAGGCACAATTAGATACTATGGTTGATAATCAGGGGTGATAGGAGGTCTCAGTCAAGGGTCTCGGGATTGGACACAAAATTTTACAAAACACAAATTTCTCGGGATTTATACGTTTTGTAGATGATTACTAAAAGAAGCTAATAAATTTTCAAGGTTAGATGTGGTTTTGTTAATCACGCGATACATCGACCATGGGAGACGAGCCTCCAATCTATGCCGAAGTCTTACTTCTCTTCATTCACAAGTGGAAGCACTCGTTTGTGAATCAAAAATTCTCATTTAATCAATTATGCAAGTGTTTTAAAAAGGAAAATCGCTGTAAATATTCATGCATTCAAGTTTTAGGTAAATCAAAAATATAATTAACAATAAAATTGTGTTCCGCTCTTTTGGCCTTGTAAATCGCTCTTATATCCCTATAAATAGTACACTTCCTTTGTCATAAAAGACACAAATCAATCTAACAAACTTTTATCTTAAAACAAAAATCGTAACCAATAGTAATAATTGTCTAAAATTTTAATAGGTGCAAATGGTGCAAGCAAAAATGGAAAAAGTCAAATTCTTTGCGATAATCTTCATTGTGACAATGGTTATGACAAGTGTTTCGGCGGAAGAGCTACCGGTGCAAGTGACGACCAATGAGGTGACTCTTGCGGCGGAGGCTGCCGCCTCAAGTTTTAAAAGCAGCGCCGGAGAGGCTTCTCAAGGAGCCAAGACATGGGCTGATTGGGCTACTAGCAAAATCAGGTGACTTTTTCGTATTTCTTTGTGCCTTAAACGTCAAATATTTTGTGCAAAAACGATTACCGATTACATTGGATTCTTTTTATTTTCTAGCTATTGTTAAATTACAATCCAACTGACTTAGTTTCATTTTCTATTTTGACTCTTGTTGACATAAGTGAATGCATATTTTATTTGAACAGAAAGTAATTTTTAAGATTTCATAATTTGGTATGGTTTTTTAAACCTTGTAGGAATATGCTTTTGTATATTAGGGTTCCAAAATTAACTAGTTTTTTGGTTTTCGTTTGTTCACCATTCAAGAAACTAGTTGTACGTATTATAGAAAAACAAAAACAAACTAGAAAGCCATGATTTTATAAATACTTGTCAAAAGCCTTTTCAACGAGATTGGTCATTTTTTTTTTGTTTTTAAATATAGCATAACCAAAAATCCTAAATTCAAAATCAACACCAAATTAAAATCCGTTGTGTCATTCGTAGCCATTGACTGATTTCTTTGATGGATAATGGAATAGAAGAAATGGACCATATTGCAAAAACATTTGGAGTGCATAAAAAGCTTATCACCAATTAATTTTGAACTGAAAATTTGTGATTCCTAAACTTTTCAAAAGCTTAGAGAAATATTATTCATATTGTTACCATTTACTGATATATTGTGTACTACTATCGTCATCACTAACCATATTTTATTTTATGTTTTTAAGACATCCTGGCGGTTTGGAGAAAGCACCCGGATCAGATTGAAAGTTATCGAAGTCTTTTAAGTAAACATTTATCTTAACAATATGCATAAATGTTTATCAAGAAAAAATATTGTAAACAATTCTGTGCATTCACTTGTACCTCACGGAAACTCTTATTGCATAAGACTTTTTTCCAGTAATGCTAACACGTAATTTTCAAGACACTAACACACAACTCAAGTTGAGGAAACACAAAATGCAGCTTAAACGTAAAATTTAGCAACGATAACATGCACCATTCAAATAAGTGTGATTACCAAAACCCGTGAATGATTTAGTTTCAGCCTAAACAAAGCTAATCATATCCTCTTTATTTTCTTACATAAAAGTGATAATCGTATGACAAAACATCATAACACTAACGGATTCTTTCTGCCTCGACTCAGTTCACTCAGAAGACATGATTATTGCAAAACAAAGAGACCAAAAATCATTTCTTTTGGTAAGACAATGTGTTCAAAGTTTCGTCTTCTAGATGCCAACAACTTGTACATATAGAATACCTCAAAGAACAGAGATACAAATGAAGAGATCAACGATGGAATCTATCGTTCTATGGATACTAAGAGATCCATGCTTATATATCACTTTCTTCCGCGGGTAAGCCTCTGCAAATGGTAGTTAATGTTTCCCCAAGACTTGTTCTTATTATCCGTCTGCAAAGCAAAGGGTTTCAAGCAAAAAAAAAGTTCAATGTTTCGCAGAGACAGTAGTGTGACAAAATAAAAAGTAAAAAAAAAAAAGGCGGTGCAAGTGATAGACCTGGCCGTGCATACAAACACTCAGGAGTTGCTTCTGTTTCTCGCACTTATCATCTTTGATATGGTTAAGCGCCATACAGTTGAGGAACGATACCATTTCCTTCATACACGGTTTTGCCATATTCCCCAGCTTTTTCGGGTTTATGTACAAATTCCCAGCCTTTCTCCCCATGGCTCCCTCTCAAACAACTGAAGAACCAGAAACCAAAAAAACAGGAATCAATCAACCAGTTTGCAGGATCAAAAGAGTTTCCCACAAGGCTGTTTAAACGAACTCATCCTGAATACGGTCATATGTCACATTTTACGCCGATTGATTCAAAACTCTTGGCATGAAAGAAAAGAAAGAAAGAACATTGGGAATAAACACACCAAACACTGAAACTTTACACATTCCCTAAGACATTGAGAGGTTTGTAAAACAATCACAGGTTAAATAACAGTTACACAATGTTCCTAACTAAGGAGAGACCCTAAACTTTTTTTTCGTATTGAAACGATTAATATGACTATAAATTTCCCAAATCTAACAAAAATGGAGAACAAATAGTTTCGAAATTGTAGAAACATATGAAATGAATTCGTAAGAGAAAAATAAACAAATCAGAGGTACCAAAGCTCGGAATCATGTATAAAACGACATGATTTACAAAATTAAAGCCAAAATTTTCAAAGCAGAATCTCAGATCCGAGCGTAGAAATGAATAGAACCTAAGTAGTCAAATTAAAACTCAGAGTCGTAGAATAACGAAGCAAACACACTAATCGACTCAGAGAGAATTAGAGAAGAGGTAACTAACAGTGTAAGGTAGAAGATGAATCAACGATTTTGACGAGACGAGACGAGACGAGAGAAATGGTGATATCAAATCGCAGGTTGAGAAAGACAGAGAGCTTCGAAAATACAAAACCCTTAGACCCCGAAAAAATAAAAATAAAACCCTATTATTATTTTAGTTAAGCCCATTGGGCTCTTAGCCCAGTAATTAATCCGAACAAATCGAAATCGCTTGAACCGAACGAAATTGAAATTAGTATTCTTTGGTTTTGGAACGGTGTGGTTTGTTTTTTCACCTTCATACACTTGAGTTACTTACTTATATAAGTTGTCCGGATGAATGCTAACTAAGTTCTTACACTCGTAGATTATAAATGTCTCGATTTCTTGTCTATTCATTGTATGTATTTTAATTGTTATATATGCCCAAACCCATAGAAACTTATAAACAACTTCTTTTAGATGTTTTGGACTTTGTGCTCATAATCTCTTTGAATGGGCCGGGAACTAAATATATGAAATCATATAGGTCCATTATTAAATAGTATATACATAGTTATTGATAGTATAATGGAATCTTTTTTTTTTCTTCTGTGGGTTTGATTTAAATTAAACTAGTAATAGTCTCCTTTGATGAATTGATTCAAGCGTTTGAGCTCTCCGCTTTGATGGTCCACAATGGCTCTAACCACATCAACCATAGAGATCAGTCCTACTATCTTTCCATCAATCACCGGTACATGCCTTATATGATGGTCTACATCATTTTAAAAAGCAAACATTGTAGCTATTGAAGAATTTTACATATTGGATTCTTGTATATGTATGTGTATAGTAAACTACCTGACATAAGCTGCATTGCTTTGATTATGTTTGTTCCAGACGAAACAGTGACCAATTTGCTCTGGTCAAATTAATTCCCACAAAATTTTTAATAAATTTAACTGGAACAGTAAAAGACTAAATGTTTCCAAATATTATTAACTTGAGAATGTTTATGTTTATTCTGACCTCATCAGTCATAACTTCTCCAACTTTTGTAAGTTTTGATGATCTTCCGGCCCAAATAATTTTTTTCATATAGTCTGTTTTACAAATGAAGAATCAACCAATCCAATATAAGTGTAGTTATAAGAAAATTATTAAAAAGTAACACTTAAAAGTAACTTAATTTCTTTGAACAAAAAAAAAAGTTACTTAATTTCATGAAATTGTGTCTAACTATTTGTTTTATACCTCTCTCTGTCACTATTCCTGCAATATAGTGCTGGTCTCCAGGTTTTAAGACAACCAACGATCCAATATTATGCTTTGCCATCTGCTTTTTGTTTGATTAAAGAAATAAAGTTATAACTAAGACATCCCAAACATTTAAAAAAAAAAGAAAAAAAATACCAAAATACTCTACGGATTCGCATTATCATACAACTTTGAAAGTGGCTAGCAAGCTAAACAAATCTATATCCTATATATGCGACAAATAGAAAGAACTACATAGTCGCGATTGCTAAGACCATTAATCCAAAGACATTGTAATTAAGTATTTCTATACGTGTATGCATGACATAATATACAAACATATGTGCACTATAATGTTATTACATAAAATACAAATACATGTAATCATGTCTTATTAGCTGGGACACATACAACGTGGAGTAGACAACGAACCTAAACTAAACTAATCGGCAAATATATAGAATAATATATAGCTGATCACTGTTAGACCACATAGATCATAGATGTAAGTAATAAGTCCTAAATATTTTTAGAGACTAGTACCCAACTTAAACACGCTTAGAAATACGTGTATGTAAGTAACGTGATGAGCAAATCATACATTTTACGAGATCATAAAAAGTAAGAAGTTGAACGAACATTCTTAACTGCGTCAAAAACAGTGTCGTTTGTTCGGCATGAGATCCACGTAGCAACATCAGTCTCCTTTGTGGAGAGCACATCCGCCACCGTCAGATTCTCCAATCCTTTCTCCGGAGGCGGAGGTGAAGTAACGCAACCAAAACCGGCTGATACTTTCCTCTGAATCTTTGGGACCTCATGAGCTCTTGCTAACAAACCTCTCACAAAAGCTTTCATTCTTTTGTCTTATGCTCTTTTTTGGAAACAAATGAAACAGAAACAGAAACAGAAACATGAATTGGGTTTTGTAATAAAGGAAGGTGAAAGACTCTTTGCTTCCAAAGAAAGACTAAGACATACCTTGCCTAAACCAAAAGTTAATTGCTTTTAATTAAAAATTAAGAAGAAGTTAAAGTTGGATGAAAAAGATCTTGATTGTTTGATTTGATTGCTCCAAGAGGGGAAAGTATGTACATTAAAACCACAGAAACTTGCAAATAGAAGAATATAATTGGATATTCGATATGTTTGGTTCATTCGCAGACTGGCTTCGTGTCGAAGCTGCTTAAACAAATGGCAAAAGCTTGAAAAGCAGAGATCGGATAACGATAGTCCATAGTGAAAATGTCTTTGCCTATCTTCCCAAACTGTAATATCACTCTATCTTGTTCTTCTTCTGGAATGTTCATGTTCTTCCCTGCTTCCGCAGCAGCTGCTACTAGCTGGAAGTTTTTCACCGAGGCAACTGTGACTCGCCCTTTGAAGTTGAGACACCAGCATTGGAGCTGTTCGTGCCATCTCGGCGACTTGTTTTTCAGAACTAATGGTTCCTTTACGACGGATTCTTCTCCCAGGTTCCCTGAGCAGAAATCCATCAAAGGCTTCTTCTTCTTCTTTCCTTGGTTTATGAACTCAGTAGGTGACTGGACTTGGCCGCCTTCTTGAATTGCTGAAACCGGGATACTATGCATGATACATTGCATTCTTCTTGGCCCTCTGGTTCTCAGAACATTCAGCTCATATAAGATGGAAGCTATGTTGTAACTACTAGATGTTGATGATACCCATGGAGACACTTGCATTGATGGTGGGAGTTTTCGGTTAAACGGAGGAGGTTGGTTTTCATAGACTGTGAACTTGGTTCCCAGGAAATTGGATCTGTCCACACACACACAACAAAAGTTATAATATATTGACATAATGATAATATATAGAACAATGAAAGTGCTAGACTTTAACCTCAGTTTTCCTATGTAATTACTGCTACTTCTTGAGAAGTCATTCCCAGACAAGGATACAACAAACTCTGCACCAGTCGCCCTCCTCACTCTCTTTGCGGATAACAACAGCTTACTCTTGTCACCCGAAAGAGCTGCAACCATACAGAGGAAGGTGGGATTTAATATAGTCCAAACTCAATTCATAAGAGATTCTTAAGGTGATAATAGTAAAACTAACCAGGACTTAAACCAAGATAGAGACGAAATATTCCAGTAGCTCTCTCCCGTTTGATAAAGCATTGAATTGGAGCATCTCTAGGACCAGGCTGAACCAAAAAAATCCAAATTTTTAGACAATGATCCATTCATAAACCGATTAGAGTGTTCAAAAGAACGCAAACTAACCTGCTTTAAAGAAACAGGAAATGTCAACAAACCAGAGAGCTCAGGAACCTTAACAACTTCTTTAGTCATCTCTCTCCAAGACCTACAAACGGAAGCACAAGCAACGACATCTCTCCTCGCAGGCCAAAGAGTCTGTCCAGACTCAATCCGATGGATAATATCAAGAAGCAACTCCGGAGGCAAATCAACCCAAATACTCTGATTCAAACCTTCATTAGCTGATAATAAAGAAGAAGAAGACAAAGATGATCCTTCTGGTGCAATATGTGACCTCCCTCGTCTACAACCAATACCTTTGTACTTGTTCTTCACCCTAAACTCTCTTACTATGTTCTTAAACGACATTGCTCTACACTGCTGCTGTATTGAAACCAAACCAAATCAAAACAAAACAAAACAAACAAACAAAAACACAAATTTATTTATGTTATATATATATACCTGAATTTGATGTCTGCTCCCCCAAGAAATTTCTCAGCTTCGTTAAAACTTTTTTTTATCAAAGAAACAGAAATGTATCAGATAAATCAAAATATTAAACGACTCAATTCCATGAATATTCATCGAATAAATCAATGAAAAAAATCCCCCAATTCATGAAAAGAGCATGGATCCGGCTTCTCCGGCATTATCGTGAAGACTTCGAGAAAGTTTTTTTTTTTTTACAAAATGAAAACATCGAGAAACGAGAAAGAGAGAGAGGATTAATGTACCAACAAAAGCGACAAATCCATGGGGAAGCTCAAAAAAATCAGATTGAGACAAAGTTTTTTCTTCTTCTTCTTCCGATGAAATTAAAGCTTCTCTTCCCAGGAAATGGAGGTGAAAAAGGAACCACCACCACCAACCACCACCTCTCCGATGACGTAACCGTAGCCGACGTGAGCTTCGATTTCGGAGAGGAGAGAGGGAGGAAGGAAGGAAGACGACAGTAACCGCAATAATTTCGAGGAAGAAGAAGAAAAAGAGAAGACGGAGAGTTTTTTTATTTCTTTTTCTTAATTAATTATTAAACGGATAAATAAAAAAGACTAGTAAGCGCGGCTCATGTTTTTTTTTTTCAATTGAAATTAGTAAATTACTTAAAATAGGATTATGGAAGAACCAATTTATTTTGCTTTTTAGAGGGGTTATTTATTACAACTGGATTTTCAAAATGTTTACTAATTGAGAAATCAAATCTGAGATTTTGATTAGGGTTTATTTTATAAATCTAATAAATGGTTTAAGAAATTAATGGAATTGTATTATATTATTAAAGTTGATGTATCAACTCACACTAATCCAATCCATGGATTTAATAAGTTGAAATTTGGATCTTAAGATCAAATCCGCCAGCAGCAACTCTCTTTTCTTTTTTGTCATCTGAACTTTTTTATAAAAGATATATTATACATACAAAAATGGCGGCTAACAACATAATTCCGGAAACTAAAACCAGCGGATAAAGAATCATCTTTGGAAACTTAAGCCGACAGGTAACATATTTCCAGAAACTAAAATTTATAGAAGAACATAAACAAAAGCCAAAACCTAAAATAAAAGTTTACAAAAGGAATGAAAGAATGATCAAAGCTTTAAAACTGTCCAACTGAAATTGAGTGAATTCCACTAAGCTTTCCCAAAAAATCTGTAAGGGCCGAAGAATACCCAGAAGACCAGAAGCACTAAGATAGCACACCGTAGAAAAGCCATCACCAAACCGGCAGGAAAGAAAGCTGAATTCATACCATAACAGAGAAACATAAACCACAACAACCACAACAAACTAGAACCCCATGGAGGGCGATCCAAACTAGGAGCAAAGAAAAACCTTGCGAATCGACCTGAGACAAGTCAAAGAAGACCAGCAGCTCTTACACGTGGACCCTCGTCGACCCATCTTAAGCCATCTACAAACCCAAAACTGGTAATCTCCTCGCAAAAGAAGAGCTGAAGGACGATTCCACTGCTATTGTCTAGAACTCAACTCCAAAACTCCAAAACTCCAAAAAGCCACAAAGGAGAGCTAGTAGATGACTAGCAACAAAAAAACATCCGAATGACAATCACAAGGAACAATACCTAGCTCGCAATGCCAACACTATCAGACCAGCAGACCCAAACTAGCAGAAACTAAGAACCAATTCAAACCCTTAACTAGAGAAGACAGAATTGCGAAGATAACACAAACCACATCTCAAAGCAAACTAAAACCATCGGTTAAAGCCACAACGACACTAAAACCAACACCACCTTGTTGAAAATCCGCAATCCAAAGAAGGGAGAGACGAGAGAGATACAATTCCAGTCCATGAAATGACACGCAATGGTCTCCTTCAAGACACCAGTCACGAGAGCACCACCCGATCTGAGCCACAACCTAGACTAATCCGGTAAGCAAACAGATCCGTCTCTAACCACAACCAACTCTCACCGCCGATAGTTTCCCCTCCTACAAACGTTCTTCGCTTCATAGAGGATTTGATTTTGACAACAAGACCGCTACAACTCCGAAAACAGCAGATCTAAACGAGCAGACCATAGAAAAACGAAGACTAATAAGCAAGACAAAGTTCTACACCCTCCCACAACTCCGACAAGGAGCCCGGCAACCGGAGAGGGCAAATCGAAAAACTCAAGTTTTTCTCGCGGCGGCTGGGATTGGGAGAGAATTAGGGCAACCTCACAAAACAAGGCATTACATTACATGGAGCAGCAATCCTCTAACGTTGCTTTAAAAAAAATATATTTTAATCATATTAATATATTTTTATTATCATTAATAATAGCCAATAACAAAGTAATAGCTGTAAGTTTTTTATGACAAACGTTTCTTGTTGAAGCAATATGAGTACTTCTCTCTCATCACTATATTAATTTTTTATTAACAAGTGTTTTGATGAGCACTCCTCAATGGAGATGCCATAATAGATTAATGATTATATGAATTAATAAGTTTAATGATTTGAATTATATTGGATTCTAGGGATCAACCTCTCTTATTCAACTTCTCTTAGTTAGCCGATCAAAATTTAGCATGTTTTAATTAAATAAACAAAATAATTAATATTATATAAATAAAACAATTAAAATAAATCATCATAACTTAATAAGACAAGAAAAAAATCCTAAATTGCAAAGTCAATGACCCTAATACTATCTATTGTTTTTTAATTATAAAATATAAACTCTAACCATTTTTATAGACCAAGACGACATGTATTTAAACATTAACTACTCTTTTATAAACCCAAACCAACATATAATGTTTTTAATTGTAAAATCTAAACATCAATCCATATTTAGAAATCCAAACCGGCATATAATTTTGTTTAATTGTAAATTCAGAACTTCAACCACTCTTTCATAAATTTAAACCGACATATAATTTTTTTTACTTGTAAAATCTAAACATTAATGCTTCTTTATAAGCCAAGACCAACATTCTTTTTTTCACTAGCTTTAGGTTGATTAAGTAAACTTTTTAATTAGGCACAAAAACAAATGATACTGCAAGTTTGATGCCGCCGACGGCTTCTCCGGTTCTCGGAGAGGAGGATTTGGTACCGGAGGAGGGGGGTTCATTGGTAGATGGAGGTCTTGTGGAGGTGGAAGGTACGGTTGCCTTGAAGGCGCCTGCGGAGGTGCCTGCAGAGATCCATTCTGATCAAAGTAAAGCGGCTCAGCCTAGGGATGTGGGGGTGAATCATGACAAGCGTTCGTACGCAAACGTTGCTCGTAAGCACGTTTTTACTAAGCAAAAGTTTGATGTAGTCGAAGTGGATGGGAAGCAACGGGTTGTTGTCCCGAAGGAGGTTCTCGTCGATACGAAACCTTTGTGGGAGGATTTTCTAATTGGGAAGTCTTTGAGTACTAAGGCTCCCCATGTTGGTAAGATCCATATGATTGTTAATAAAATTTGGAGACTTGGGGATACATCAGTTTTGATTGATGTTTATGAGGTGAATGAGACGACTATGAAGTTCAGGATTAGGAGTGAGACCATTCGTCGACGGGTTCTAAACAGAGGTATGTGGAATATTATGGATATTCCAATGGTGGTCTCGAAATGGTCTCCGTATGAGGAAGAAACTCAGCCTGCTATGAAGTCCATACCTTTGTGGGTAATACTATCGGATGTACCTCCGTCTCTGTTCACAAATAAAGGTCTGCAGTTCCTGGCTAGTGCAGTTGGTAACCCGATTCGACTGCATCAAAAAACAGATGTTTGTACCAGTTTTGATGAGGCTCAGATTCTAGTGGAAGCAGACTTAACAAAACCTCTACCAAGTGATTTTGTGTTCATGGGGGAGGAAGAGGGGGAGCTTGATGCTGTTATCAAGCGGTACCCCCACCTGCATCACCTGTCATTGATCAAGAATCAGAGAGAGTTGTATCAACAGTTTCACGTGTTATTACTTCCTCTGGCTCTGCGGAAGAGGTAGTGGATTCACATATTGCTACCACTGTTGATTTGCCAGCTATAGCAACTGAGGAGGAGTGGCAAACCCCTAAGTCTGTTCGGAGTCCTGGGAAGCAACGCGAAGCAGTTAGTAAGAAGGACATTGGTTCTATACTTTCTAATGTTTTTTCTGCTCTTAGTGATAAGGAGGAGATAGTTAAAGATGTATCTGATGATGATGGCGATACAGAATCACACTCCACTGAAGTTGTTGATGACCTGCCACCTGAGAAGCCGTCCGGGGTATCTCTCATCCCACCACTTCGTCCATCTTTGCCTCGCGGCTCAAAAACAGCACATAAGCTCATATCGAATCCTTCTACTCAACTACCTAGCGCTCAGACTAGGGATCAGAGTACAAGGACAACCTCCAAACGTTTTTAATGTCTCTGGTTAATGCTCTGTGTGACAACGGCTTCTTTCTCTATTCAGGTAAATGGGGAACTTGCTGGTTTTTTCCAAAATGCATGGGGTCTAAGGCAGGGCTGCTCTATCTCTCTCCTTACCTTTTTGTCATAGTGATGGACGTTCTTTCACGAATGCTAGATCGGGCAGCTGGTACGCAGTTTGGATACCATCAGCACTGTAAACCTCTCGGGGTCACGCATTTAAGTTTTGCAGACGACCTAATGATTTTTACGGATGGTAATGTATGGTCAATAGAGGGTATTGTGGCAGTGTTTGACAGCTTTGCTAAAAAATCAGGATTGCGAATAAGTATTGAGAAATCTACAATATACGTGGGAGGACTTCTAGAATCTGCATGTCAAGTGATCCAGAGCAGTTTTAGATTCGATGTTGGACAGCTCCCGGTCCGTTATCTAGGCCTCCCATTAGTCACTAAACGACTTACTACCTCTGACTACTCTCCACTCCTTGAACACATAAAGAAGAAAATTGGGTCGTGGACAGCTTGTTTCCTCTCTTTCGCGGGCCGCCTAAATCTGATTCAGTCGGTGTTATGGACCTTGTGTAGTTTCTGCCTGTCTGCATTTCGTCGCCCACGACAATGTATCAACGAGATAGACAAATTGTGCTCTGCTTTCTTATGGGCAGGTCCAGACTTGAATCCGAACAAAGCTAAGGTAGCCTGGGAGGATATATGTAAGCCTAATAGTGAAGGTGGACTGGGGCTACGGTCTCTAAGGGAGGTGAATGATGTTTGTTGTTTGAAGTTTGTGTGGCGTATTGTTTCGTCGGGGGAGTCCCTTTGGGTTCAATGGGTGAAAACTACCTTACTCAAACAAAGGAGTTTTTGGAGTGCTAAGTTTACTTGTGCTGGTTCTTGGATGTGGAGGAAGCTCCTAAAAATCAGACCACTTGCAGCCACTTTTTGTAAATCGGAGGTAAACAATGGGTACAACACATCTTTTTGGTTCGATGACTGGTCGAGTTTAGGTCGGCTGATGGATGTGACAGGGGAGCGAGGTATTATCGATTTGGGGATAAGTTTGCATATGACGGTTGCGGATGCGTGGAGTAGACGGCACCGGAGGAGATATCGCTCCCAACAGTTAAATCAGATTGAAGCTGAACTTCTCTTGAAGAGGGACCAAGCAACCTCTCGGGAGGATGTTGTTCTTTGGAAAGGGAACAACACAAAGTTCCACTCTAGTTTCTCCACAAAGGAAGCTTGGCTTCAAATTAGAACCCCGACTGCAGAAGTTTCCTGGTACCGTAGTGTTTGGTATACTCACTCTACGCCGAAGCACTCTTTTTGTACTTGGTTGGCGGTTCGTAATAGGCTCTCTACAGGGGATCGCATGTTACAATGGTCTACGTCTGCTCAAGGAAACTGTGTCCTCTGCAACAACGCAACTGAAACATGTGATCACTTATTTTTCTCTTGTAGCTTCAGCTCAGAGATTTGGCATGCCATTGCTCAAAAAGTTTACAAGACACGTTACTCTATCAACTGGAACTCGATCATTGCATCTGCCTGTAGTAACTGGAAGGATCGAACAACACATTACATAGCCTGCTCTGTTCTGCAAGTGGCGATCTATACTATTTGGCACGGACGGAATGGGCGGAAGCATGGGGAACCACCGAAAACGGCCTCACACCTCATTCACGTTATCGACAAACAGATGAGAGACCAACTCCTTGCTATTGGCCTCTTGGGGGATCGGCGGTTCGACAACGGTCTCATCACTTGGCTAGGGACAAGATGTTAATCTCCTCTTAAATTGTTTCTATGTAAGACCATTAAAAACTCAAAGCCTTGAAGCACGAGTTGTAAAAACGTATTTTTGTTTTTGAATATAATTTAACATTGCATTCAAAAAAAAAAAAAAAAAAAAAATCGATACTATGGTATTCCTTATTTTCACAAACATAAATGTATTTTCATATTCTTTCAGGTCACATATTATTTTTGTTTATTCAGTAGATTTTAATAATTTTAAAATATCTTATAGGAATGAACTTTTAAAAATTTCTGCATGGTTATCACAATCACAGGAGACAAATTATTCTTCTTGTCAACCCGGTGTCTTGCCAGAAGCTCGTTTTCGATTACTTGATGAAAATGTTAGTATATTTTATTTCATAAATTCTAAGCCATTTAAAATTATTTTAGAAATGAGCTAAAATTATTACAAATGAGATAATGAGATATATATAATTTAAATTTAGGAAAATGTTGGATTTCAAAACAACTTTATGAAATTTTATAATATTTATGTTTTGTTAAGTTTTTAATATTTTTAACACTAACTAAGATATATATATTTGATAAGATGAACAATTATATTTTTAATATATTTTTTAATTTAATCCATTTAGAACAAGTACATCAAATTAAAATCTAGTTTTGTGATAAAATAAAAAATTTAAATCGTATTGAAAGATGGGAGTATGTGGTAAGGTTCAAACCCGGAGAAAAAAAGAAAAAAATAATATTAGCTTTAAAATACTATTATAAAATTTTACATTTATGTTTTACAGAAAAATAACATTAAAAAATAAAGAATTAAAAAAAAATATTATTTGTCCACGGTGTTTTGTCAAAAGGATAATAAAATTATCAAGATTTATCTTATTCTTTTTTTTTCTTCCATTTCTCTCTTTTTTAATATCTCCAATGTTGTTCGACCATATTCTTCTTTTCACCATGAAACATCATCATTTTTTCTGTCATAATATGTCACAATTGACTTCACAAACACAGCAAACAACATTAATTCTTTCTTTAGCCTCATCTTTCTTCCTTTCGGTTTCTCTAATTCAAATTGCAAAAACTATCTTGTTTTATTTCTCTAGATTTCAAATTCTCTTGAAATCTTCGTCATTGTGTTTTTTTTTTTTTTTTAATTCATGACATTTTCTTTTATAATATGATACTTTATTAAGTTACACGTGACAACATAATATGTCTTTTTAATACATTATTTTCTTAAGATTACATGTGATTTCTTTTGAAAACATAATTTATAATATTAAAACACATTGTTTTTCTAAATGATACGCTTTTTCAGTATATCATGATATTTTTATTAACTGACATGTTTTTTTTCACAAATAACAATATGCGACTGCATTTTTATTGTTTGTTTGAGGACAGTTTTGATTTTTCCCGTCTCTCAAAAATGGTTTTTACCTAAATTTTCTAACACAATAGTATTTTTTTTTCTTTTGTCAATACAATAGTACTATTTTCTTAGTTCTTTTTGAATGTACAGTACTAGAGTTACTGTAAGTCTGAAAATTAAGAAAACACGAAAAACTCTTCTCTCCCAGGCACGACTATCGAAAAAAGCATCTTGAGCTCTCTTTTCAGCTCCATCTCTTAGATCTCTGTTTTCTTTTTATTTGGCTTCCTCCTCAATCATCCCTAAAACCCAAACCCTCGATGAGTTTCGACTTCTGCTCTCAAATCGGTGACAGAGGACGAAGGCGGTCTCCGGTGACCTTCATCCAACCTTTTCCTCTTATCAAACCGCTGTCGAAATCAAAGAGAAAAGATCACATAATCTCCAGCTGCGCTCTATCTGCAAAATCAAAACGAGGTTTCATCGCTTTGTCACAATACCCTAGATCTTGCCCTGTTTCAACCTTCCTAGAAGCTTCCACACACCGGCAGACGTTGACGAGTGTTTCACTCTCTCGTCCGGTGAGATTGGCGGCTGCGTACGGCAGATCTCCTCAACCCAAAAGGAGACTAGGGTTTCCCTTAATGGACTAGCTTCATTTGGGCCCAAATGGTTATATCTCTTGGCCCACTACTTGGCTAAGGTCTGTACTTCTGGAACTTTTGTTAAACCTATTATCTTTGCTTCATCGATACAGAGACTTGACTGGCCGAAGACTCCGACTAAGTCCTATATCGATATCGTTGAAATGGGTTTACACTTGTCTTTATCGAACCTTGTTGGTCAATTGCAAATCCCACACTTTATCTATCCACTTACGCTTGAGGCTCTTTGGTATGTTGCATTTAGACTCTAGATATGTTTATAGATGGAAGAGTAACGACATTATGATCCCGTCTTTAAAAGGCGGTGATTACCGAAACCTCTCTATCCTTACCTATGTGATTCCTCTGAATATTGAATCCAAACAAGCATTATCCAACAGTTTTAAGGTTGATATTCATGATTTTGAAAGGTTGAGAAAGAATGGCATTATGACCCCGTCTCCATGGAGCGGTGGTTACCATAACTTTCTCAACATCTTCTCCCCAATCCCGACTGACGAAATCACCAATGCAACCCTTCTCCTAGCCGTTGAGCAATTCCAGCTCCCCTCTCTTGGACCGGCGAGAATTTTGGCCTTGGAACTTTCTTTAACGTTACTTAGTCTATTGACCGTGACCATCGCTTCGTCTACCGCTTTGTCAGTGGATGATTCTTCGACTAACCATGTTATCACTTGCACCATCTTGCTTCATAGCTTTGGTCTCCAAGTTCTCATGGATCCTTCGTCGAACTACTATAGCTATTTTTGTGTAGCTTTTGTTTTTACGTTTGTATGGTATTTCTATGTTGTTTCAAGCCTTATTATCCTTGTATCTTTGGCTGCTCTGAACCTTGTTTCTATTGGATGAATGAAAACAAGTTGATTGACAAAAAAAAACAGTACCAGAGTTACTATTATTATCCTAGTTTTAACCCGCATATTTTCGCGGCCTATCTATTCTTTCTTTTCTTATATCATTTGGTTCGATCTTAGATTAATAAATGTCGGTTTGGTTCACTTCAAATCGGTTTGGATTATCATCCCTCTCAAAAAAAATTTCAGAGGTCAACAAAACAACGAAACAACTCACTCGAGTAAAAAAAAAAAAAACCGTACACATTTAGCCACAGAACGCCTCCATAAACCTTCGCATTTCACAGATTCGTCCGTCTTTGTGTAATCGGAGAATCACAACAAACAAAAAAAAATGGGAACCCTAGGAAGAGCGATTTACACTGTGGGTAACTGGATTCGTGGGACTGGTCAAGCTCTTGATCGCGTTGGTTCTCTTCTTCAAGGGAGCCACCGCATCGAGGAACATCGTAAGCTTCTTCAGATCCTTCACTTGCTTACGCTCTATATTGTACCCTAGATCCAATTCATATCTCTAATTTGTGTCTTCTTCAGAAATTTGCCTTTGATTGGAGAAATTTGTGGTTGGATTGAGGACTTTGATTCGAGAAATTTGTGGTTTGTTTTGTTTTTTTCAGTGTCGAGGCATAGGACGTTGATGAATGTGTTTGGTAAATCTCCATTGGTGGATAAGGATGTGTTTGTGGCTCCGAGTGCTTCTGTTATCGGTGATGTTCAGATCGGGAAAAGCTCGTCCATTTGGTATGGGTGTGTTCTTCGAGGTGAGGATTTGAGTTTTTTTTCACTAGTCTTAAGAGATTTTGGTTCCATGTTATTACTCCTGAGAGCCCTAGAAAATGGGAGTATATAGTCTTAATGGTGTTTGGTTCAAACGAAGTACCAAAGTTGCAGTCATAGTTTAGTCTTTTGTTTGCCTCAAATGTTAGTGTTAAGGAATCTAACTGATTGGTTGAATCATACATCATAATACAAACACTAGTCTAGTTTCGTTTGGTAAGACTTGTATGAGTTGTGGGTTGGCCTTTTTCGTTGGACTAGTTTTAGGAAATGAAGTTCAGAGTCCTTCTAATTGCTGTTATTGGTTTACTGGTCTGATCCTTGGTTCTAGATTTAGTGGATTGTTGATGGAAGACCTTTCTGTATATTGATCTTGGGTTTTAAACTTATGCAGGTGATGTGAATAACATTAGCGTTGGATCAGGGACAAACATCCAAGACAATACTCTTGTCCATGTTGCCAAAACCAACATAAGTGGCAAGGTTCTACCTACTCTAATTGGGGACAATGTAACAGTAGGTAAACCTAAAAAGTGACTTATCAGTTTTAGAATATCTGTTCTATGAAATTGAGCAGGTCATAGTTGTATCATTGTTACTTAAATGTTCTGTCTATTAACTTATTAATGAAACCGAGCAGGTCATAGTGCTGTCATACATGGGTGTACTGTTGAAGATGATGCCTTTGTAGGCATGGGAGCTACACTACTCGATGGTGTGGTGGTTGAGAAACATGCCATGGTTGCTGCTGGTTCTCTTGTGAAACAGAACACGCGAATCCCTTCTGGAGAGGTATCTTTCTGTTTACCTTTTTCTGTGGTTTACTACTGCCTTACTGGTTTTGTGATAAGTCTGGAACGGGAAACTGCTTTATTTCTCTCTGAATTGAAGTAGAACCAGAGAATCAATAGTAATAAGAACCAAATATAGACACCTAGGTTTGTTATCTAGAACATAGAAGCTCTCCCAAGTAACACCAGCTAGAATTGCATTCAATAATAGGCTAGTTATAGTAGACCTGCTATAACAAAGGCTTGCCCAGCTGAACTTCTCAAGTAGACCCACTGTGTCTTTGCTTTAGAATTTGGTTGATACATTGTTACTTACTTACCGCAATCCAGGGTGAATGGAGTAATAGAGAGTGCTTGTGTTTCCATTTGTTTGCTGAGGATCTAAACTGATTTGTTGTTTTGCTATTCTTTTGAAATACTTTCTTCAACCATCTCCTTGAAAATATATTCACAAGGACATATCTAATGGGGTTTATGTGGCAGGTGTGGGGAGGAAATCCAGCAAAGTTCATGAGAAAGTTAACAGATGAAGAGATAGAATATATCTCACAGTCAGCCAAAAACTACATCAATCTTGCACAGATTCATGCCTCAGAGAATTCAAAATCATTTGATCAGATCGAGGTTGAGAGGGCGCTTAGGAGGAAGTATGCACGCAAGGACGAGGATTACGATTCAATGCTTGGGATTACCCGTGAAATTCCACCCGAGTTGATTCTTCCCGACAATGTGTTACCTGGTGGTAAACCCCCAGCCCAGGTCCCGACAACTCAGTACTACTAATTCCAGTCTCAGGTTGTTTTTGTGTGTTAAATCATTTCAAGACAGAATTGATTCTCTGGATGGTCGAGAGAGAGATTATTTTGGTTTTCACTTTTCTTCCGAGCAAGCAAGGGATTTATCATCCTTGCTCAATAATGTACGGTTACATTATGAAGACATTTCTTCGAGGAACAATTGCAGAAAGAGAAACAAAGTTGCATTCACTACCTTTTTGCTCTCTCTTTCTCTCTCTGTTCTTCCCCTTTCTATAACAATTAAACAACTATTAAGAGAATCATATAAGTCTTCATAAGAGACTCTGTTTGGTACTCTCTATTCTTTAAGGTAAATCATTCGAACTTAAAGGGTAAAAACAGGGAGAAGTGAAAGTCAACAATTCTTTTATCCCACCATGTCTAATGTTCAACACTTCAACCCTAAACGTCTCATTGTAATTCGAGTTAAATCCATTATGTCACAAAGCTAGTTATAAAACGAGTAAAAACCAAAATACTTGGGACATCGAGTGACTTGAAACTTTGACACCAGAGAACTAAGGAACTAAACAAGAGAAAGTTGTAACCCCAGAAGTTGCTTTGTAAATCCAACTTTAACTTATTCTCACTTGCTCACATTTCCATTGGTGCAACATCTTGATCACCTGAACCACCTTGTTCCCCAGTTCCAGCAGCAGCAGGAGCAGCCTCGGGTTCGGCCTCACCCTCACCAGCATCCTCCTCTTCCTCAGGAACCTTCTCGAACGTATCGATCACCTTTTGTATGCTTTCCTGATCCAAGAAATGAAACGGCTCCTCGACTCCCAGAACAGAAACAGTGCAGAGGGAGCTCTTCAGAGTTTCCCCTTGTAAAGTTTCCCTTATGGCCATAATGGCATCTTTTATCAGATCTTCCCTTGATGATTCTTGGAAGCTCTCGAATCTGCGTTCCAAATAGGTTTTTGCAGCTTGTGAACGAGACCCGATAGCAAATGCTTGATATTCAAAGTAGTTTCCGCTAGGGCAGTTGTAGTAGAGGTGGGCTCCTGACTCGTCCAATCCACCTACCAGCAAACCAACACCATAAGGCCGCTTCCATGACCGTTGGGTGCATACCTGTTCAGTTTGAAGAGGGTAAATACAAGACGAACGAATGGGTTTACTGATGAATAAATTTGGAGTTGTGTTCAAAGTACAAGACTGATATATGAGGGTTCTTCTAAGAAATCAATCACAAATGGCAACGCAGCGGCTAACTATATGTTTGACAGACATGAAAATTACTAGGACGTAGCAAGCAAAACCCTTTTGCACTTAAAATACTATGTTAGATGCCAAAAGTAGTTAACATATAGCTAGATGTTCTATGGGAAATCGTAAAACAACAACATCTTGCTAGTAATGGTTCATCAGGCAAGTTAAGAGATACTACAAGTAAAAGAAAATCAACAAAGACACATACCCATTCTTGAATGCTAAGCAAAACAACTTTCTTCAACAAGAAGACTATGCCAACAGAAACAAGTAATACAACCGAAGGAGAAAACCAGCACATTCACAGTTCTATCGACAAAGAAGATAATTCAATGATGCCAACCAGAAACAACTAATACAACTTAAGGAGCAAAACAGGACAGTCTAAGGCATCCTCTTGGTATATATTAACCCTTTGCATTCGGATTAAAGCAGCTTAGACAAAGCTTTTGGTAAGATAAGAAGCTAAAACTAGCAACATAATTGGAAATGACTAGAATAACCAAACAACTCAAGAAAAGCTCTAATTCAACCATCAAGAAGCTCTAGTTACATAACCCATACACAACAAGTCACTGATCATCTTGACCACATTGCTAATAAAAAAACCTAAACTTCACTCTAATTTCATAAAGCTTCGAACTTTCAGATAACTACACATCTTATTCTAGGTCAAAATCAAGTACATAAGATTACGAAACCCACAAAAGCTCACCCAAAAATCTCAATTTACCTGAGCCTTATCAGCGAGACGAACAACAAGACGACCAACGGGAAGAGGAGACTCGTAAGTAAAAGAGTGATTGATAGACTCAGATCTCATATAACGAGAGAGAACACGACCATCAGCAGTGAGACCAGCGATAGCAACACCGATATGATCATCGACTTTGAAGATCTTCCTCTGATGAGAAGAGAGCTCAGATTGAGCTTTGTTGACACAAGCGAGGACGACATGTGAGCGAGATCTGAGTCCAATTGCGGCCGAGCCTTGCTTTACGGCTTCCATTGCGTACTCTACCTGGAATAGCCGACCTGTGGGGCTCCATGTCGTCACATCTGTGTCGTACTGGTTCCTGAACATTTTTCTTAGCTTTCTTCTTCGTCTTCTTCGTTAGGAGCTTTTCGTTTGCTTCAAGCTAGGGAGGATGGTCTCTCTCTTTAGAAGAAGTAAAGCAAGATGGGCTTATAAGAAACTCAATGGACTTATGGGTTTTAGTTTTACATCCATCCCTATATAATACACATAAACATTTGTAAATTTATGAATATGTTATTAGGGACTTATTGTATCGTATTATTCCTAATTTTCATATCATCAACAAAATTAATTTAGAGGTTAAAAAATTCATTTTAAGGAAATCCCAATTTTTTGTTCCTGCGGGTATTTTTGTTAAAATCATGTGATGGTGATAAAAATATTACTTTTATGATGTTCTAAAAAAAGTTCTAAGCTTTTCTCTACACTTCTGATATAGTGACGCCTATATTCCCGCTTTGACTGCTTAAAATGATATAAATATTTCAGTATAGTTTTTTAGTTTTTAACTACATAAATTTAAAATTTATAAGTTTTGCTTCCATATACATAGTTATAAATGTTAATATATGTTATTTGATATGAACTGAATTAATGTTTTTGTTTAATTTTTGTTTACGATTTAATGTTTTCTATATTCTTGTAAATATGTTTGTATACTTTTTATATTTAATATCATATATATAATGGTTTATGCTATAAACTTGTAAGCTACTATTAAGTAAGACTCACAAAAATTCAAATAACATGTTTTTAATGATGAATGATGAAAGAAAAACGCATTAAAAATTTGCAAAAATAGTCACAAAGTATCTTTACAAAATTAATCACTTTAACAAACTCAACAAAATTTTCACTAAATGTTAATAAACCGAGTTCTGGTATATGCACGCAACAATTAGAAAAAAAAAAGAAAAAGTTTTGGTCAAGGGATGTGGAGGTTAAAATTGCATGCATAACCTGCATCCAAAGAATTTTAATTGGAAATATGTGTGACAACATATTTTAGCGTTTAACTAAAAATAAGGGGAGATCAAATTAGACAAACTTATACCTTAGTCTTCAACTAAAAGACCAAAAATAACGTTGAGTTATATAGATATTTGGAACACGAGTTATAAAATCACACTAGATAACAATCCGTACTATACGCGGAATAAATCGACTCAAACAAAATTATTACAAGTAAAATTATTATTTGAAATTTAAGGTGTCATAATAATAATTTTACACATAATTTTATTTATTTATTCAAATTTATATTTAATTATTTTGTGTAAAAATATATTTCATCCGTGAAATGTGGAAAATAATGTTAATTATTGTGATAATTGTGATAATTGTGATAATGTTATTTATTTTTAAGATTATTGTAATAATTAATTTTTAATATATACTCCCTCTGTTTCATAAAAAGTGTCATTTTAGAATTTTTTTTTTTTTTTCACAAAAAATGTCATTTTACATTTCCAATGCACTATTTTTAATGCATTTTTTTCATTAGATTTTCTAGTTTTACCATTAATCTATGACTAAATTAACTCATTAAACTTTTATTAAATAAGAGCATATATGTATATTTTAATATTTCTTAATTTGTGTGAAATGTGTCAAAATGACACTTATTGTGAAACAGAGGACGTACTTGAATAGTCATCAAATTTTTTAAAATCGGAGAATAAGTTTTGTATTTCAAAAAGTTAAATAGATGAATAAATTTTTTAATAGTTTATGAAATGCAATTTACTTTAAATAATTAAATATGTTATGAAACTGATAATTAAATTATTAACTATATTTTCTTTTTTTAATAGTTGATGAAGCCTTTTATTTTAAAAAAATAATAGAAAGAAACATTACTTTATAGTATATTCTAATAACACATTTATGTAAATAATACTGAAATAAATATTCCCATATATATTTTAATGGCACATTTAATAAATCAAAAGACTTATTTTTGTAAATATGTTTACCTTTAGGTGATTAATTGCAATTATATTTTCAAATCATTCTGGCACGACACATCAGCATTTTCAAAAACTTATTAATATATAGAAAATTCAATATATATAGAAGATTCAATATCTTGTAATATGATGGTATTGGTAGGAGATCAAATTGGACAAAGTTATTTTAAGGAGAAAAAAAAGCAATCATGAATCTTATATATAGGAAACTTTTGATTTGGGAATTGGGATGTTTAATTCAATCTCATACGTTTGTGATCTAAAAAAGAGAGGAAGAGGTCGATCAAAACAAGCAATGAAATCTAAAAGTTATGTGACGTCTAGCAATAGTCCAAAAACAATGTATTAAAACATGCGTTACTCATACCTCATTTTTAATTTCACATCAGAAAAAGCAAGCTTTATAGATTCAAATCGTGACAATACTACTATGACAACACTAACACAAAACCCACTAAAACTAGTTGTTCTTGTGTCATATTCCTAACCCTAAACGTAATCTGTTTATACAAAATTTCAAAAGCAAAATTAATAACATAAAGTTTTCTCCTTTTAATTTTATTTTTGGGAGCATTATTATTAAAAAAAGAGTTGAATTTGGTACAAAAAGATATGAAAAAGAAACGCATTAATATATATATTAAAAAAAAGTATTTTGTCATAAGAATTCATGCCTCAGTGCTTGCTGCTGCTGCAACCTGTTTTATCCTCCCTCCACCTCAATACAACATTCAGGTACGGCGACGACGACCACACCACCACCACCACCACCGACAGAATATTCCGATCTCCTCCTCTTCCACCATGGAAAACGACGTCAAGGTCGTCGACGAGAAGGTAGAAGAAGCTGACCGTCTTCTTCCTCATGCTCAATCTCATCATCACCTTACCTCCTCCGAAGATTCCGAATCCGAAGCCGCTTACGAAACAAACGAAAAGATCCTGATCGTCGATTTCGAATCCCCCGACGATCCGACCACCGGAGACGCAGCACCGCCGTTCTCGTGGCGGAAACTGTGGCTGTTCACGGGACCTGGTTTTTTGATGAGTATAGCCTTCTTGGATCCGGGGAATTTAGAAGGAGATCTACAAGCTGGTGCAATCGCTGGGTACTCTCTGCTGTGGCTTCTAATGTGGGCTACGGCTATGGGTTTGTTGATTCAGATGTTGTCAGCTAGAGTTGGTGTTGCTACTGGTCGTCATTTAGCTGAGCTTTGCCGTGATGAGTATCCCACTTGGGCTAGGTATGTGCTTTGGTCTATGGCGGAGCTTGCTTTGATTGGTGCTGATATACAAGAGGTTATTGGTAGTGCTATTGCTATTCAGATTCTTAGCCGTGGTTTCTTGCCTCTTTGGGCTGGTGTTGTCATTACGGCTTCCGATTGGTGAGTTCTTTTTAATTCAATTCAGATCATTCTTTTTAGATGATACTTGAGTTAGAGATTTCTATGATTCAATCTGAAATAATGAATCAATCATCTTAGTGAATTTGAGATTGGAACCTGGAAATCAGTAGAAACTTGGTTTAGGGATCTATATGATTCAATTTGAAGTTGAGCAATTTGCTTTTTCTTTGGATTTATTCTTAAAAAACTTGGCTTAGGTGATCTGAATACGAAAGATCAGTAGAAGATTGGTTTAAAGATCTTGTGATTTAAATCTGAAGTTAAGAAATTTTTGTTTTCTTTGTTCTTGGAAATTTTGGCTGATGAATCTGTTTGCAAACAGTTTTTTATTTTTGTTTCTAGAGAATTACGGTGTGAGGAAGTTAGAAGCTGTTTTTGCAGTTTTGATAGCAACTATGGGTTTGTCCTTTGCTTGGATGTTTGGTGAAACCAAGCCAAATGGAAAAGAACTTATGATAGGTAAAGATTTCAGATTCTTTTTTCTCCTCACTCTCTTCTGCTTTGATTTGACTGTTTAAAAATCAGATCTTTATGTTCATGGATAGGTATTTTACTCCCGAGACTTAGCTCAAAGACAATTAGGCAAGCTGTAGGTGTGGTTGGCTGTGTCATAATGCCTCACAATGTGTTTTTGCATTCGGCTCTTGTACAGTCGAGGAAAATCGATCCAAAGAGGAAATCAAGGGTTCAAGAAGCACTTAATTACTATTTGATCGAGTCATCAGTCGCACTTTTCATCTCGTTCATGATTAACTTGTTTGTGACGACTGTCTTTGCAAAAGGATTTTATGGAACCGAGAAAGCTAATAACATTGGCCTAGTTAATGCGGGTCAGTATCTTCAAGAGAAATTTGGAGGTGGACTTCTACCGATTCTATATATCTGGGGTATCGGGTTGTTAGCAGCCGGACAAAGCAGTACAATAACTGGTACATATGCTGGACAGTTTATAATGGGCGGGTTTTTGAACCTCCGGCTTAAGAAATGGATGAGGGCAGTAATAACAAGAAGCTGTGCTATAGTGCCAACTATGATTGTGGCAATTGTCTTCAACACTTCTGAAGCTTCCTTGGATGTTTTGAATGAATGGCTCAATGTCCTTCAGTCTGTACAAATTCCTTTTGCTCTTCTCCCTCTTCTAACCTTGGTATCCAAAGAAGAAATTATGGGAGACTTCAAGATTGGGCCTATCCTTCAGGTTAACTTCCACTTTTTAATTAAATGCTCTGAGTTTCCCACTTTTTTATGCGCCTCCATTAGAATCAATAGGTGAATTAGTGTAGTCTATCATTTTATAGGTGCCTCTGTTTCACTTGTGCTGTTATCTTAGCATTTGATTTAGATTCGAAGTCCTTGAATGGAACAGAGAAGCATGATGAGTGTTGATTGGATTTATGATTATATTGCAGAGAATAGCTTGGACTGTGGCTGCCCTTGTAATGATCATCAATGGGTATCTTCTGTTGGATTTCTTTGTCTCAGAAGTTGACGGGTTCATGTTTGGAGTTACCGTCTGCGTCTGGACAACTGCTTATGTTGCCTTTATAGTCTACCTCATCTCACACAGCAACTTTTTTCCTTCTCCTTGGTCTTCCTCGTCAATAGAACTACCCAAAAGAGTGTCCATCTCAGATAGCTAGGTGCACAAAAAATAACTACCCTCAAGATACGGTAAACAACTTCACCTTTTATACATACCCGAAAGTGGTGATAAGAGTTATTTAGCATAGCTTTTGTGAATGTGACATCACAAATATTAAATATGTAGTGACAAAGTCTTTGTTGTACTTTTTTTCTTTTTAAGAGGATGTGCACATTCCAATATGATTGAAAGAGGCTTTTACACGATTACATCATAAACAGAAAAAGCAGAAAGCGAATCCAATACAAAAGCTAATAATATAGCTAACCACTGAAAAAATTGGCCAAGCCAAGAAAGGGAGTTTCTTAACCAACGTTAGCAAAAAAATCATTGAAAACAAATTAAAAAGAGATACTCGATAATACTAATCTGCCACTCTAATAACAGATATATACAACTCAAAAAAAACTTAGGTACAAGCAATTTCCAATACATAAGCTTCATGCTTCTTTTACGCCTTTCCTCTAATGGAAATATCTTCAAAGAATGCAAGAGGAAGCTCAGGTGAAACAGGCATGGTCGCAACGCACTTGTACTGTAACCAATAATAGAAATCAGACTTTAACCATCTAGAAATATAAGTTGCAACATATATTACAAGTTGACGCTATATCAATGTATTTTGTTGAATTTACCTTATGTTGCTTGTATTTATTTCTAACAGCTTCTAGAGTGTTTCCTCTTCTGCTTAGATACAAATCATGTATGATACCCACACATAGTTGCAGATCAGCTGCTTTGTACTTTGTGTATTCTTCTAACATTTGGTTCTGTTTACATCACCAGAAGAGAGTTAGAATACAAGAACTCTTTGTAAAAGAATTAGTAGTGGTTTTTAATTTGCTTACCCAAGGATGCTGTTTTGGACGGATGATGAATCGGGCAAGAAAGACCGCCGAAGCAGCCAAAAGAGATGGCAAATACTTCACACAGGTGTAATCTAACATACTCAATTCTGATAGATAGCAACAAAGGAACTCTATCTCCAATTGTGAGTCCTGAAAAGAAGGCAAGGAAATAAGAAAAGATTTAACAATCTGACACTTTATAAGATACATATGCAACGGTTCAGAGGTAGATTGGTTTTGAGCTTACATTGAAATCTTCTTGTCCAACCCGTGTAAACCGTCTGCACATACGCAACATATGAAAAGAAGAAGCAAAACACTCAGAATGAGGACAAGTAAAACCATACAATCAAAAGCAAGTACAAACACCAGACTGATTAATCATAGTCGAACCTTAGGAATGTTTTGATGGTTGGACTTCCTAATTCAAACTGCAAAGCAAGAAGTATATCTGCTTCCATCGACACCACCTCTTGTTTAGTAAATGTATTATCCGTGATGTAACAAAAATCTTCCACTTTAGGAGGACCAATCTCTTCATATTTCCTACTTTTTTTTAAAAGCAAAACAAAGATTCCATAAGCAGCTACAGACCAAAAACACAATAACGCAAAAGAGGGTTAAGATGCTTACGACGCAATAAGCATTGCAGAAACTCCCACAAGCTGAAGCTTCTGCCTGTTAATAGGCTTCACAGACAAGAATCTATCGATATAGGATACAGTGAGATAAAGCGTATCCGAGACGAGCTTGTATTCCTCAGCAACCTCAACTAACCAGTCCACCAAAACCGCTCTCATATGAGGTGTTAGATCATTCTGAACCTTTTCAATATAATCAGGTAGAGGTCTATATTTTGGCTTCCCCTGAATTTCACCAATCCAAAAATTTATATTAGTTAGTTAGTAAGTCCCAACGTATCCTCAATTCCTAAGCTCTTTAAACATAAACTGAGACTGGACAACATTATCAAAACCATAACTTTAATCAAACCCATGAATGCAAGTTGCAACTAGTCAACATCAAGTCCCAAATTCCCAAATGAGATAAACTGAAACCACAATTTTGAACTCTTCCAATAGCAAAAATCGAATGATAAGCACTAAAATGGGCTAATCGAGAAATAAATATACTAGAGAAGTTTGTATTACCTCCATTTCACGAAGATACGCACAAATATCATTCGCAAAAGGCTCACACATCTGAGGATCAACAGATCTCGGTTCAATCACTAGGCTAGGTTCAGGAACCATCAAAGCCTTCTTCTTCATCTGCTTCTTCGAGGCGTTAACACTTGCTTTAGCCTTAAGGGTATCTCTTTCTAGATTGGGTTCCACCGGAACAGCGACTACATTGGACATATTCGGAAGCTCACCGAGGACAACTCTCTTCTTGGTAACTGGGTTGTTTTCGTCCACCGCCATGGACGAAGCTTTACGTTTCGCCGCCGCCCTCGTCATCCTCGTACAGTTCTGATTCTCCGCCATGGTTATTTTTTTTTTCAATGGGGAAAGAGAGATTTGAGAGAAGGGTTGTTAATGTAGGAGGAAGGTAAAAGGAAATGGGTTAGAGTAAAAGCGCCATTTTTGTGGGGGAAGTTTTGAGGTTTTTTAGGTCATGGCGCTTCTCTGTGTGTGAAATTTTCGATTTCGAATAATTTAGGGATTTGACTGAGTATCCAAATTTTGGGGGTTTTTTTTTTGCTTTTGCAGATTTCATTTTCCACATTTATTTGGCTGCTGTTTTGGCCAGTAATTTCAGAGTCCATAACTTATTTATTTTCTTTTGTCTTATATTAGAATGTTGAATCATAATATATTATTAATTTATAGTAATATTAATTTATCAGATAAATTAATATTTAATATTTTATAGTGTAAATTAATAATTATTAATTTATAGATATATATTTTAATTGTTTAAATTTTAAAAAATTATTAGTTGAGACAATTTTTAGGTTTTTTAGCAAAAGAAAATTTGACTATCCGATGTTAAATTTCATTGTTTTAGAATTGAATTTGTAATATTTAAAAAAAATTATTGACCATAAATTACAAATACTATAAACAATATCACTTATGCATATAATATATATATATATATATATATATTCAAATTATGGATCAAATGTCGTATTTTAATAGCTTATAAAACTATCAATATGTTTGAAAACTTAAAAAAAAAACTATTTTTATGACATGTTATAAAATATTTTATATCATTATAGTTTGAAAATACAACATAACAATTGTTTTATAGATATGAGTTTTTGGAAAAAATCAAATTTTTAAAGCATAAGTTATTATATCAGCATATATATATATATATATATGTAAAATTTCATAATTATTAATTTATGATATTATTAGGACTATATTTTATAAGAGATTTTTAAAAAATTATTATCTCTATTATCTTATCGAATTTTGCTATTTTTTATATTCGTTCGACTTGGAACCAACAAAATTTATTAATTGAGAGTGTTTATTAATTTATAGAGTATTTTATAGAGGTTTTACTATAGTGTTCTATGGTTTATGTTATTTATTTATTTATTTATTATCCTTTAAGCGTGCTCTCTAATTAATAGCATAGATAGAATATTTAATTTAAACAAAGAAAAAGAGGCCATTTTAAAGGACTTCTTGTCCAAACTGCCAATTTTGTTAAAAAGTTATTGGATCTGCCATTTTCTTAATGGGCTTTTGGATCTACCATTTTGTAGACGATTTTGCTCTTAGTTGAAGAGCAGGATAGTTGAGGGTTTTCGAATATTTTTTTTTACGGGCAGTGAAGTTGACAGAAATTTTTTTGGGCAGTGGCGGCTGTTCATTGACAGGACAGGCGGCACTGTTTTCGTTTTGTGTTGTGTGGCTGAGAATCCGTAGGGTTTAGCTATTTCGTGGATCTATAAAATGTTGTGCAAAAATAAAAGATATGGTAGAGGCGCTTGTTTAGTGTGGATATTGGAGAAAAAAATTATTTACACAAGTTCGACTGAACAGAGGAAACGGGTTACACAAGAAGAAGAAGAATTGGTAGCAGACATATGGATCCGCAGGTAACTTAGCTTCTCCCTCACTTAGACTATTCTATCAGATTGTGAACGAGCTGTTTGTCTTGTTAATTTGTAGTTAATGTGATAGGGGTACATTTCGGTGTTTGATGAATGTCTTATGGGTTTCCTCTGGCGACTTGGTTGTTATATAGTTGCTTATTTCGTTTATTTGTGTGTTATGGGTTTCATGGAGCAGAAGTGTCTGTGTTTGTTATTACTGGGAGTTGGGAATGCTCTAATATGGGTGCTTGGGACTTCTATATTGCTAAAGAATGCTACGCACACAACATTTCCATGACCATGGAGAAGAGTTACGAGGAGCTTATCATGCTGGTTCGTTAGGAGTTTGAGCTTGATGGAATGAACTTTAAGCCTAAATTAAGCTACTGGCTTCCGTGACAACTTTCAGTCTTTTCAGCTAATGCAAGACTTCCAGTCGTCATCACAAGCAGTATGAGCATACGGAACTTTTTGGAAGTTCAGAAAACCGCAACACATCTAAATATGTTACTGTCCCTTGATCATGAAAGCAGTGCTGCTGAAGGCACCGTCATCCGAAAGCAATGTGGACTTGCAACTGACAAGGGCAAAGAGATTGCGAGTGATGAAAACATTGGTGGTGTAACGCGAGTGACGGTAGGGCATACTGGGTTGGAAGGACTTGGTGATGCACGCACCACTGATTGTAATAAGTTTAGTGGTGTTAGGAGACGTTTATTTGATGGAAATGATGCTTCTTCCTCCTACGGCGCAATGATAATATACTCGGTTGCAGGTTATGCCGAAGGAAACTGCAGTCGGAGGAGTAATCTTATGGATCATGGTTCGGACGTCTGGCCTGATACTAATAAAAGTGGGATCATTAGACTTGCAGATGATGGGACACCTTCCCTCTCTGTTCACTCTGACGGGAGTAAGTCAGAAGATGTCGATGTAAACAACTTTCTAGTAAGTGATGAGGATGAAGGTTTTATGAGAGAGATTGCAGAAATTGAGGATCAGTGCACTCAGTCTTGGCTGTTGGAGGGGGAAAACAAATGTAAGGAGAGTGCGGATGCCGGCGGTGAGAATGAGAATGAAACTTCTTGGACTGATGCATTGGTTTCTTCAGGGTCAGACGACGAAGATATTTGCAACGATAACTATTGGAGTATGGTGTTCGATGAAGATTATCCAGTCAATTTCACAGACCCTCTAGTGGAAAAGGATGGATCTCGTGATGTGGTTGATCGAGTAGGTGGTGGCGGATCAGAGGACGTAGGAGAAACGGTTTTGGCTTATTGTGCACAGCGGAGCGAGGCAGCACTACGCTCTGATGAAAATATCACATTGGATGGTTTACCTGAATTTAATGATCCAAACGTCCAAGCCGATGGGTCACCTATAGGTTGGCAAACCAACGAAGGAGGGATTGGATCAGATGGATCACCTCAGGATGTCGATGGTAGAGACACTGGTTCAGATGAGGTGGGATATGGTGAAACCAGTGAATCATCTGACTCTGAGTTGCTTCCTCGAGCAAGTGGTTCAAATCTTATAGGAGATGAGAACATTGTAGCAGATGTTTCAGCTGTCGACCCTACAGGCTTTGATGTAGGACGGTCTAGAGATACCATACAAGGAGATTCTGAAGGAAGACATGTAGATGCGCCAAGCATTGAGCTGAATAACGCTTTTAGCGGGTCACTTCATGTGGCTGATGGTAATAATGGTGGCAGCACGGATCTTGCGTTTGAAGATTTTACTCAACGCCGTGACGCTGAACCTGTTTTTGATGACGTCTACCAGCTCACAAACACAAATGGGTGTGCAACTGTAGCTGCTGAAGAAGATGCAATATATATTGGGCGAGTGTTTAAAGATATTGCGGAAATGCAAAACACTCTAGCTATATGTCATCAAGAGGTTGTTCCATTTCAAACTTGCTAAATCTGAACCAGACAAGATTATTTGTGTTTGTGTTGATCCACTATGTGCTTGGAGGGTGTTTGGGCATTTTGTTTCAAAGTTTTCTAAGAATTGTGAAATTAGAACAGCAACTCTAACTCACATATGCTCAATAACCGCAAGGTCCCAATATGAGAAATCAGCGTCAGCCAAAGTTATAGCGGAGGTGCTAAAAGGAAAGTATGCTAATGATTTGCCTGGACCACGGGCCGTTGATATCCCAGTTATAGTGCTTGAAGAGCTCAAAGTGTCGATAACATATATGAAGGCATGGTATGCTAGGGGAGCTGCTATAATCAAAACTCGGGGAAGTGATGAGTGTGGCTACAAGTTGCTTATAGTGTACCTGCACTTGTTGAAAAAGGCAATCCAGGAACTATATACAAACTAGAGTATACTGGTGGAGGACTTGCTGCCAAGCAGTTTAAGTATCTATTCTTCGCGCTTGGAGCATGTATTGCGAGAATCAAACACATGCGCAAGGTTGTCCTCGTTGATGGGACCGTTATCAAGAATAAGTTCAAGGGAGTTCTCATAGCTGCAAGTATGCAGGATGCTAATTTCCAGGTCTTCCCAATAGCATTTGCAATAGTTGATGCGGAAAATGATTTGGCATGGACTTGGTTTTCAGGCAACTGAGTCTGATTGTTCCAGATTCTGATGAATTGGTTCTCGTCTCTGATCGTCATAGATCTATTTATGCTGGTGTTAACAATGTTTACCCCCAAGCTTTCCATGGGGCATGTGCTTTCCACATTGAGAGGAATGTAAGGGCCAAGTTTCATGGTGAAGGCCTATCAAACCTCGTGGGTAAGGCTGCACGAGCATTTAACGTTGGTGACTTCGACGAGTCTTTCAAAGAAATTGCATTACGAAACAAGAAATGTGCTGCATACTTGGATGCAATCCCATGTGAACATTGGACTCAAGCTTTCTGTCAAGCCAAACGGTACAACATCATGAGTAGTAATGTTGTGGAATCTCTGAATGGGGTACTAGGTAAAATTCTTGAACTACCGATTGTCTCAATGGTAGAGTCAATTAGATCGAAGCTAATGGAGTGGTTTTGCATCATATGCGAGAAGGGCATAAGACTGTTGGCCTTGGGACAGACAATAACACCAAATGTTAACAAGTTACTGTTGCGTCACCAGACGTCTTTTGCCGGTTTAGCTGTAAAAGGGGTTTCCACGTGGAGTTTTCAAGTTAGTAATGGAAAGAAAATGTACTATGTTGACTTTCTTAAGAAAACTTGTACATGTCTTCAGTTCCAGAAACTGCAAATACCGTGATGCCACGCTCTGGCTGCGACAAAAATGAAGCAGATTGACGTTCAGACGTTGGTTGGCCTAGAGTACGAGGTTAAACTGTTCGCCCAAGCATATGCAGAATTCATTTACCTTGTGCCTAATCAATGTGACGAGGAAGTACCAGCGGATGTGGAAGAAACTGAATTCATCCCCCCGACAAACAAGAATGGCCCTGGACGTAGAAGAAAGCGGAAGATCCCTTCGACTGGAGAGTTCATGGTACAGTGAACTCAATGTTTCAAGGTACTTACACAATGATTTATGGTGTATACATAATTGTTTAACTTGATTTGCAGGGGGCTAAAAGGCGCAAGAGGGTAGCAAATAAGTGTTCAATATGCTTTCAATCAGGACATAACAGAGCAACTTGCTCTAATATGCCTGCTTAAGGTCTGCATATTCTTACTATAACTTCCAGAACTTACGAAAGACATCTCATTTGGCATTGTTATGAATGACGTTCACATGTGTCTGCTGGTGGGAGTAGGTTTTTTGTGGAAAAGCAGCAATATATTTTCTTTTTGGTAATGGCAATAGGCAAGGCAGCTATGTGGTATGCGAGTAAACAAAATGTTAAACTTAATTTACCGGCTTCAGGTATCTGGTTGCCTACAATTAGCTAATATACTTTGAAAAAGCATATGAGTTCTGCTAAGGCTTAATATATATTGCAAGGGATGGGCCAATGTAGGTTTTTTGGGATGCTTCTGCTTTGAGGCCAATTGTGTATGTAGTTGATCTCTTCGTTTATGGGTTACGTAGACTCTAATCACCTCCGTAAGGTTTATAGCTTATTACTATTTGTCTGGATGCTTTGGATTACCATTGCACTTGTACTGAGTGTGACAACACATTTCAGGTTCTGTAGGGGCGTTGAAGGTTTTTCTCGAAGAATGCAGGAGTGACGCATGCGTTGGATGCATTTTTTAGAAGCGAGGAGCATACCGCACAGTGCAAAGCAGTGCATCCTATCTAGATGGCACTGCCGGTTAGATTGTTATGTTACTATGACCTTACGAATGGGAGTTCTCTTCCATTATGTAATTGACTAGAACATCGTAACATATTCCAAGTTTGCGATGTGAAGGTTTATTGCATGTATATGTATGGATGAAAAACGCTTTTAATATTGTTGTACTTGAACTTGCTCTTATGCATAGTAATGGGAGTGCTGCTTTTTTAAAACGTTGATCCGTATGTGCATAGTGTTTACGAGAGCTAAGTTAAGTGAAATACATGTTTGTCTTCAGGGGGCCAAGAAATATGTGATTAAGACATAGGACAACATCTTATCAGTTTATTTAACAGGAAGAAACTAGTGATTACATAGACTGTAAAGGGTAGACACGAGGAAGAAAGCATAGTTTTTTAGCATAAATCTCGGAAACGGGTTGCATACATGTACACAAAGCATTTGTGACAAAGGTACAGAACAAAGTACCCATTAAGAAAACAGTTTGGGAGCCCTCCTCCAAAGCGGAACGTGTGGTCGTAGGGGTCACTCCTTGGAAACCCCATGTCACGTACTTTTGTGAGAACCATTTCACCAATGCCTACTGCTTCTTCGATTGTAGGGACCAAAGAGAAGAATGAGTCCATAACATGCAGGCCATCGTTGAAGCAACCAGAACAAATAAGCACCACGCCAATAGCAAAGGGATTTTAGATGATGCGGCCAGCAGCTTCACCTAGGAGGTCAACAGCTCGTTGTGAAGGTCCGCTTTGTGCAGCCAAACGTAACCCTTCCACGTACTGGGCCGTTGGGTTGAGAGCCTCCAGACATCAGAGGAAAAATGGACGGTATATATATCCCTCGTTTGCTAGTGGGCTGACAAATATGAACTCATCGATGTCGGCCTCAGTAATAACACTTTTGTCCAAGGCGAGAGTAGCAAAAGACAGAGAGGCAGCAATCAAAGGACCTAGCTCTTAAAAGCCATGGTGAGAAAGGTGGCAGACAATGTCAAGGAGGATAGGCTATGGAATGGTATCCATAGGAGAGCGGTAGTGGTTGTGTATGTGTGATATCAATGTGGAAAAAGAAAAGGGTTCCCCGGTCTTTATATAGAGGCCTCTGAACGGGGAAGGTGGGAGTTATCTGTCTAGTATGTGGTATTTACTAATGCTGGTTAAATAGTAAACGTTACTGCAAATGGTAGTAAATGTATATTCGGCTCTGCAGACGTTTTCGGTAAAAGCAGAGGATTTAGCTTCCTTAAGTGGTATTGAACGAATACAAACTGAAAGATTAGCTACTACGAAGAAGTGGTACTAACAGTTGGGAGTACAACACTAGAACTAACAAAGGAGCAACCACATGACACAATACCAATAGAAGAAACAATTAACGCAGCGTCTGTCCATACGACAACTAGTGATAATACATGGAGGGATGTCAACATAGTTCCACGTATTAGCATGGGAACGAAGCTTAGTAGGGCCTATTTGTAGGATATGGTGGAAGACAATGCTAGCAATATGATCAGCTTGTCGGAAATCACAAGTAGACGAGACAAATGTTTCAATTGTGGAGATTGATTCTGAGTAGAACCCAAGGCAAAGCTGGAACACCCCTTTGGCGAACAACGAATGCGGTGAACTACTCCCAATAGTGCATAACATCTGAAGACTATCTTCTGCACGGCCCATTTTCGCAGTAAGTGGGATGCTTTCAAGGTAAACCGTAGTGGGATTATGAGATTGTAAACAATGAAAAAAGAAAGGCTGGTAGGTAGAAGAAAGATTAATAAGTGAAGCGTTAGTAAGGAAGAGATCGAGGACGACACTGTGGAGCACCGCAGGATGGGTTGCGACTTTGTTGTAAAATTTCGAAGCTAGAAGCATACCACGAAGATCAGTAAATTATTCTTCACCAACACGTCTAGCTATGTCAAGAGCAGTATTGAAATCAAGCTTTTCCATCGCTGTTCGTACTGATATTGGCAGAGGAAGAGTAATTTTGTAATGAATAGGGAACGAAAACAAATTATAGACTTCCTGTGGAAGCATTGATTGGCATAGAACAAGTAGGTGGGCATTAATATCAATATTCTTCACTGGAGAGTGAAATTTTCAGTAGACATATGTTGTTTTAGAGTTATGGCAGATTTGATCTAAATTTTTGCAGAGTAAATGAACGGCGTATTGGCGAGTGTGTGGAATAACAGAAACCTTAAAACCTTATAACTTGGTATGTATTGAAGACAGTTTAACATTCTATGATAATGGAGAAATGATTAACTGTTACAAGTAGCAAATACAGATTCTGTATGTGGTGACAGGGAGACACTATACGGAGCTAATGAGTAGGTAAAGTTCTATAAACAAACTCTTCATAGATCGCACGGGCATAATGCATTCTGATGGCATCAACTTGTGTTTCGGTAAGATGGTGGAGCTTGTCAGCTAGGTTGTGTGAATGAAGTTCAATAAATTTTATAGCTAGTGGACCACAGTCGCCACCACGAGTATTTTGCGGCAGGCCATGCAACCTTTTGAAAGTGATACCAGAGGCATCCCAACACGATGGTACAGTCGAACAAACGGAACGAACGAGCGCTGGTAACATTTTTGAAATAGGAGTCATGTAAGAAACAACCTTGCTGTCAGATGTGCAGGCGTGGAAAGGGTCGAGGATGTCAATATGACCCTTCAAAATATGTACGGCCAAGGCAACCCAATGTTTTTTCCCCCAATTCATGGGGAGATAAACAATGTCAACATCTCTGATCAACTCCAGATGAGAATCACGACCGTCTACATCACTACGAACATATGCAACCAACAAAGGATTCTAAGAATTTGATGTTTTGGATCTCTGATTGACACTCAGAAACCTATTGGTCATGACAGATGTGAACATGGAATCAAAAATGGTTATTCTCTTGCTAGCGAGTGAAGGCCCATCATGTGGTGTGGATATTTTGTTGGAAGCATAAGAAGTAGTTGTTGCTCCAATGTAACAACAAACCTTTGAATCTGCATATAGCGCTGATACGTCGCCATGGGAGGATGTGTCACATGAACCAAATCACCTTCCTCTTTGTTTCCAGTACGTATCGAGTATATAATGGAAGAGTACTTTGTGGCTTCGTGTAGTAAAGATATGCGAGAAGGTTGTTTCTGTTGGAATTATAACATAACTTCTAGAGTTAGTAATCGTGAGGAGATTAGTCGAATATGAGAAATGGGAAGTTTAGGTTGTTAGGCAGGAAACATACTGGAAGGACAGAGAGCGGAATGCTATGGAGTCTCTTAAGTGGAGTAGGTGATAATATGGGCAGTGATGGCTGAACATTATGACCGTTAAGTGAAGGCACATGGACCTATGAATCACAGGAATAATTTGGAAAATTTACACGGAGATGAACCTCAGCTCAACGGTCAGAAATATAGTAAGTACATGGTCGGAGTAAGTGTAAAGGATACAAACAAACCTTGGACGAGGAAGCAACGAAATTCACATGGTGCAAATAAGAATACCCATTGGAAGAGGAGGGGAGCGACGATTGGTTTTGGTTGGCGGCAGAGGAAAACGGTATTGAATCAGAGGGATTAGGGCGATAATAGCTGATGGCCTAGTATCAGAAATTGGTGATTGACTATGGCTAGGTAAACCTACTGCAGAGCTTGACACCAGATATGTACCTGAGACACAAACACAACACATCTTTATAGTCTGTGAAAGGGGAGTAAAGAAAAGTATAAACACAGTAGAGCATGTGTGTTTACCTTTAGCAACGTTGCCAACGGCTGCAAACTGACGCTTGTGGAGAAGTTCACGAACTTCACCCATAAGAGACGCCTTGAAGGTCGAAAGTTTAACCTTTAGGATAGAATCAACGTCTTCAGCAATCCTGAGGTTCTGACCTTTTTTTGTTTTTTTTTTTCCATTTCTTTCTGTTTCGGAACGTTCACTGGAGCTGGTTAGGTCTAATAGTTTATGTTTCTGTGCATAGAGTAGAAGTGGTCGCGATGAATCACCTCCAGACCAACTTTCCTTGATGAAGTGATAGCCGGAAACAATAAGGCTCTCTAAATGCTTAACCTTGGGGTCGCAATACCCAGATGTTAGAAAGACATGCTGGCGAGGTTTGGGAGACATAACGAACAACTGCAATAAAAAAGAAAATAATATAGTAAAAGACAGCGAGAATAGCAAAAGATAGAGACCATAAAGACAGAGGCAGAAAATCATACGGCGGGATCATTTCCAACATCGAAAATGGTTGTTGTATGGTATGACTTGCACTTCAGAAGAATCACAACAACTTCGTCAAGAAAGGTCGACATATCTCGCCCATATTTAAGCAACAATGGCACATATGTGAATGCAAACAACTGGATTGCAAGAGGAAACCCGTGGACAGACATGGACGATTTTTTAAGCTTCGCAAGTAAAGACACTGGGGTTGGCAAATAGCTTCCAACTTTCACCATTCGCAGCAGCCTTGTAAATGAGTGGCGACCCCAAGAAAATTTTTTATAAAAATCAACATCTTTGACCATCTCAACCACTTCCGCAGATGGTTTGACTGGTTGGTTCCTACATAGAAGTATGCCCTCCACAATAACAATTAGACAAAGTCTAAATTTACCCCACATAGGCATATTTGATTCAGATTTCAACCGGCTGACAATTTCTTTAACTGTCAGAGAACCAAGTGTTCTGCCAAGTAACGTATACCAGTAAGGGGAGTCACCTTCACAATGAGTGGTTGCAGCGGTGAGTTCATTCTCCGAAGGTAAAGGGTAACACCGTAGGCCAGTAACATCTTCGAACTCTTGAAGGGAGAACCGCAATGGATGACCCCCAAAGACGAACCACAACTCATCAGTGTTCTCTGTGTAGAGCTGCCTACAAAGCATCTGGTGAACCAACTGGCCAGACAATGAACATTGACGAACATGAAGAGAAAAAAGCTTCCCAAGCGGGGAAGCCAGCAACCGATCAAATTCTGGCATCCCTTGAAGTATTTTTGAAATGTCAATCAAGTACTTGGGTTTAGAGTAAGAGTTCATTCGGACTGCATAGTCTGGATAGCAATCAACAGCAAAAATTCTGGCAGGCAGGACACCTATACCATTGACAGACGTAGACAGTAATATTAGAAGAACTGTTTTTTAAAAGGAGATGAGAAAACGAAATCTAATTTATTCAACTGAAAACCCAAGCGTAAGTCAAACGGACACCACTTAGTTATAGCAGTTCTAGACGAACATAGAAGGGAACTAAACCCTACAGGACATGCCCAAATTAAGAACGGCAACTGAGAACCCAAACGTAATTGCGATATAGACCATATAGCTATAGCAGTTCTACACTACCAGGGAACTAAACCCTACTAAGCATTCCCAAATTAAGAACGGACAATGAGAACCCAAGCATAATTAACACACACAGAACCAAGATATATCAGTTCTAAAAGAGCAGACATACGAGAAGAACACTAAACCCTACACAGCATGCCAAATTAAATTTCCTCCAATGAGAACCCAGACGGAATCGTTACCGGTCTGTCTAATGATGAGGTATACAAACCTGGGCTATGAGATTCATGAACAACCTTACTGTCGGCATCCATTATTGATGGAAAACAACCTAAACGGAGGAAAAGAGGATAAGAAGTAAGATTCAGAGTAGACTGATGTCGTTTGAAATTGAAGTTGTTAAAAAAACAAATCTTGTCTTTACTTACCTATCAACTGACTTCCTTTCGATCTCTGCAACTTCTAAATGAAACAATGTCCCCGGATCGCTAGTAATATCAAGTAGCAGAGGAGGACAGGATATAGAAATTTAAAGCTGGAACCGAGGAACGCTACATGCAAGTATGAGGTTTTGTTTTTTGTACGCAAAATGTAGGGCGACCATTATTGCCCTTCATTACTGGTCTGGAAACCAAATGTTTCCTGTTTGCTTTCTCGCCGGTCTCGGGCAGGGGCAACGAATAATAATATATAAATCGTTGATAAAACATTTACCAATATGAGAAGAAGGGTAACCGCGTAATCTCGTGTAGCAAATAAATGGTAGATCTGTAAACTGTTGGGAAAGTGGTGAAAGCAACAAATACCATCCGTGAAAGTGGTCATCTTGTAATTGATTCCATTTTAAATCATAAACGATAGCTTCAAAATATATAATCAAAATCAGAAATCTAAACCTTAAATAACAAAATCATATATATAAACCAGAAACCAAACATTGTAATAAGGGAAAACCAAAATCAATCATAAACCGGTTCAACCGACCGGTATTTGAATTGAACCAAGCGAATAACCAAATTTGTGTGTTGGTTTTTTCGCCTGGCATAGAACCAAACGAGCGAGAGCACAGGCCACTAATCAAGTTGCTGTTCCAAATCGAGCTCTATTATAATTACTCCTGTTGTTGAGTTTCTTGTCCGATGGGATTTTTTTGGGGATGCCATTAATGGCGCAAGGAGAACATTGGAGGAGCTCTGTAGTACAAACCGAACCCTAAGTTCCAATCTTCAAGTTTGTCTCTTACTAACTACTAGGTTTGGACCTGCACTTAGGTGCGGAGTTATGTTTATAAACAAATTTATTTTTGTATATATAGTCAAACTCATACTAATTAAGATTTTAGTTTGATTTTTGGTTTAGTTTATTAATGTTTAAAAAATAATGGTTTCATCAGTATTTTAAAATTTGAACAACATAACGGTTGGATGGACAACAAACTAAATTAAATAAATGATTGGTTAGATTCTATTAAATTTGTGAACTATCAAACTGGATATATAACCGCTAACAACAATGACAACCCGTTCGAGACAAATACAAATATTTAGGGGTGGACGTAATTCTCTTTCCGTTTTGTCATGTTCCATTATGATCTCCACCCGTTCTCAAATTCCTATTGCATAAGAGAATTCATTACCAATACGGGACATTCTAGATATGAGACAAATATGTATTTTCGATTGAAAACGGGACGGGACAGGACGAAAACATAAATTCTCGAACTCCCGTATGGAATAAACATAAATATAATTTATAGTATATTTATATATCATATGTTATAATAAAAATATTACAAAATTAATTGACTTCTTAATTTTTATTATATTATATATGGTTCACCTATATTAGATTACATTTTGTTTCTAGGTTTGAACATGGGGTACACCACAAGATAATTTTTTGTTTAATTGTATTTTGAATATATTTTATTTTTGTTGTATTTTAAATCTTTTAAGTGTTAGTTAAAGCATTATAGTATTACTTTTTATTTGACTTGTTATCATGTTTACCATTATTAAATTTAATCTTTTATTATTTAATAACAAAGTGAATTGGTAGTTTGGTATTTTGTTTGTAGCAATTTTTATTACTCCACATTAAGTGATTTTTTTCTTAGTTTTCATATTTGTTTTTTATATTGAAAATTTTGCACTATAAGCTTTTGTTATTAAATTTTAATTTATTATATATATTTTTTTTTCTTCGAAGTATACAAAAAATCCATAAGTCCATAAAATATACTAAAAATTATATCAAATTTACCCTTTATAAAACTCTGCCTTGCTAAATATTTTTTTTCGGATTGAAATATTTTAGCACTCAAATCCACCCACCCGCAAATTTTGGTTGTACTGAGAGGCTTCAAGATAATAATTAAGAATGTTACTAAACAAAAATGGAGAAATAAGTAATATATCCACCCACCCGCAATTCTTTGCAATTGAATTTGAATCGCATAGTGACTCCATTAGACCATCCTCATCGCACAACCCCTTCAAAAATGTCTTTACTTAATTTTATTTTTAAAATATTAATTTAAATAAAACAGAACCAATCAAAATATAACATATTATTTAAGAGTGTCTTCAGCAGAGTCTTAAATGTCTTCTCAAAGACATTTTTATTTCTCTATCTTGATAAATGTCCTTAGTCTAATATTAAAAAATTAGAGAAAACATCTCATGTATAACTAATGGAGGTGCCCTAAAGAGTTGTTTACTTGTAGAAAGAGGAGTTTAGAATGAGTGAGCTAGTATATATAGTTATCTTCTTACTATGGTAATAAGACTCCATTAATAATTCAAAGGCGTAAGAATTTTAAGCATGTACTCTCAAATATTGTTTAACAATGTAGATGGCAGGATTTCATGTATCTTATACGAATCGTTTTTTTCATTTGCCTTTGTTTGACATGTCCAATTATCAATGTTTTCAGTTTTTGTTATGTACAGAATAAAAAAAACTGATATAACAGAAAAGCTAGAGCTAGAAAAAAAAAAGAGAGATAAGAATAACAATATATGACCACTTCTCCATTATTTTTTCCAAAACTCATTTTGCTATTAGTTCTAAATTTCTAAATGAGAGGTACATAAAGAGACATGATGACCAAAAAATACAATAAAAGGCCACATACAGTCGTTCATGTCATTAGAAAAATAAACTGAGATTGGTTGGCTAGAATAGACCACTTGCATAAGTGAAGCCAAAGCTTTCGATGGTTTCCCATTCTCATGGGTACACCGGCTTTTCCTTTCTCACTGAAGAACCCTCACTTAAACTATGTCAAGATGTGTTGTACCATTTGACATATTTTTGGAATACAAAGGAAGCATTTTGGTAGAGTCGAATAAAGATCGTAATGAGGTGAAAATATATATTTTCTTGATGAGTCTCAAAGTTGAGTAAAGATTGGTATTTATAAAGAAGGTAGGCGTCGAATTTATTGTTGTGGTGATCTCAAAATATCTTAGAAAGTAAGTAACTGTTAAATATACGATTAAGAGAAAATATTTTTTTAGTTCAATCAAAATGAATGATAGTAATATTTAAGGGAAGATTAGGAACTCATGATATAACAAATTTGATTTGTAGAAGATTGTAAATGATTTTGTTTAGGTATTAATACTATGTTCGAATATTTGGAGAATATGCCACTTAGAGGATTCTAAATTTCTAGTTGTATTAATTTCAAAAGGTAACTATATTTTGCTACAATATATTATTGTTCCACTTTTTATGGTATGTACTATATAGGATTCGAGAATATATTTATTTGAATGATGAAATAAGATTATTCACTCCACATTTCATTTCATGGTAAGTATGTTGTAATGGTTTAATTATTTCCTAATAAGATTATTCACGTTTTTTTGTTTTTAATTTTGTTAGGTAACTAATCTAAAGATTAAGCATTAAAATTAGGATCCGCGTCCTTCTCTGTCCAGATCCAAACGGGTTATCTATGATCCGGATAGTTTTATATATGGTTTAAATTTTTGAGTTTTTAGCCCTTAACTACCTTTTTTTTGTTTTTTGATTGCTCTTCAATTTTTTTTTGAGAGGGTATTGAATGGAATTCTGCATTTTTTATTTCTTTTTTACTCCCTAACTATAAATGTTTAATATTTAATTTAGAAAACTATTTGAAAAACTTAATATATTGAAAATTAATTATTTATGCTTTATACCCATATCCAAATATATATATATATATATATATATATATGAAATCTAAGTATCCATCGTTATAACTTATAACCAATTATAAAAATAGTTAATCATTTATTTCTTTAATAATTGTCACTATTGTTTAGTTTTTTTTTTTTAATTATATAGGCAAGTGGGTCTGTTTGGCAACATGGATATATATTATGTTTTTTCTTTTTTTTTTTTTATCTCTAAGTGTGCTTCCCATTTAATAGTATAGATTATTAACCATAGTGTTATGATATGATTTACCAGAAAGAAAAAAAAAAAATGGATTTTTGCATAATGATTTTGCGAGTGAATTTTTTACTTATCACAGCTAGCAGAACATAGAAGGTCTCTTCCTATTTGCTTCAGGTGCTGGTTATTTCGCTACCTTATTACAAACTTGGGCTCTTTGTGATTTTTTTTTTTTTTTTTTTTTCCACGGCTGCGGAGACTAAACTCTGTTGGTGTTTGTCTGTTCTAGTCCAGTGGAGAAACGTTTGATTGAGGAGGTTCGAAAGAATGATATTTCGATTATTGTTGGTGAAACCGGTAGTGGCTATCTCTATTTTGCTTGGAACCAAGTTAATTGATGTTCTGTGTATTTTTTTTTCTCTTTTTTTCGCTCACGAAGAATTGCCTCAGTTCGTATACAATGCTGGATTCTGTCGGGAGGGAAAGATGATTGGCTTTTACTTTGGTGGACGTGAGGTTCCTGGGCAGTGCTTTCGTCTTTATCCGGAGTGGGAATTTGAGAGACTCGAAGATATTCAACTAAACCAGAGATCAAGAGATGCAATCTCTCAAATATAATTTTGCAGCTGAAGGCTCTGGGAACTAATGATATAGTTGGATTTAGATAAACCTTCAAGGTACTTCCTTTGTTGTGGATATCTCTGTCATTCTCTTATACTTGAGAATATCGGTCACTGATTTGGTATGTTGGTTGCTATAACTAAAGTCTTTTAATTCTTTTTGGGAAGTTTGACTCTCATAGCTGAAGCATTTATTCTCTAATGGTCTTTCATAAACACTTTGTTGATCAAGATTGTCATCTGATGTTAAACAGTGGTGAGGAAAACAACGAGATGACGGTTGGAGTTTGCTCTAGAAGTAGCGATGTTGCTGAGCCTATGCTAAAGCCTCAGTGGTACGTGAGTTGCAACGTGATGGCAACGGAGGCTCTTGATGTTGCAGCAGTACTCTGCTGAAATTGAGAAGATGGCTAGAGAACATATGCGACTGGTGCATCTCGAGACAGCTTTGAATACCGGCATGATACGCCGCTCTAGAAGAAGACGATCACCTTAAGGAAGCAGGTGCCTACGACGACCAAGAAACGAGGAAGATGCTTCCGTTATCCGTTTTGGGGTGGCCAGATGAAACCGAGGACTTCAATGGGTCTGATTAGTAACATAATGGAGCTCAACTCGGATTGGAACACCACGACCTCTTGTTGCTTCTCCGATATACACTCTACCTATATCCACCATTGGTATGATCTCACTTGGTCAGGTGCAATTAGAAACCCACTCTCAAAACCGCTACTAGAAACTGCTCTTTCTCCTTTATCTTTCTCTTTGTTCTCCTTTTCCTCAGTCTGGTCACAACACCACCAGCTCCGATCTGCAGCTGATGAACTCGCCACTTCCTCACCACCGCCATGGATCAGTCTCACCTTTGTTGCCGCTCATCCGATGTCAAAGTTATTATAACTATGCCACTCCAAAGTCCAACCACAATGTATATCACCATTAAAATCTAAATTTTGTTCTGATGTGGAATCTACCAACCAAGCGTTAGGGGGTTTCTCAGAAAACAGTTTGAAGTAAATATCAAAAATCCCATGAAATTTCAAAGAGTTTTTAAGTATTATATTGTGCACAGTCCCTTTATCCCGTATGCTACAACGCTTCTCCTGCTAAAGTGCTAATGTATTATTTATTATACTTTACAGCTCTCAAGATGTCTCGATTTTAATCAGAAATATCCGATAGAGAAGATGAATAATCCCCTTCAATATATCAGTTGCTTTCGTAGTGGTTACAGGAAATTATTTTGTTCTAAACTAAACTAGTGTTTAATAAATATATTGATGAGTGTTGCTCGTTTAAAATAAAAACAATAAAACGCACCATATAACACACTAATTATTTTATTGATTACTTAAAATTACTACTGACATGATGAAGGAAGAAAGACCCATACAACAGACAGAACAATAAAACGCACTATATAACACACTAATTATTTTATTGATTACTTAAAATTACGTCGACATGACGAAGGTAGGCATATTTCGAATTATCACATTCAATTTTCTCACACTCGGCTACCATGAAACCAAATACGGATTTTGGAAGTGACAAGAAGGAAACCGAAGAAAAGAAGGCTGGCCGGTTTAGAGGGAAAAAGAAAGAGTGATATCCCTATGAACCGACCTTCTTTTTCTCTTCCCTTCTTGTCACTTCCAAAATCCGTATTTGGTTTCTTGGTAGCCATATTTCGAATGTGAGAGAATTGAAACATGTTTGGATGTGAGGAGTGAAGAAATGTTTGAGTGATGTGTAATATTTATAAGCAAAATAAAATTGAGTGATGTCATCATAGATATGATGACATCAGCTGAGTGATCTCATCGTAGAAATGATGATGTCAACTGAGTGATCTCATCGTAGAAATGATGATGTCATGTGAGTGATCTCATCGTAAAAATGATGATGTCATCTGAGTGATGTGAACCCAAAATTAGATGATGCAGCTACACATACCATTTACATATATTGCCTAGACAAATAGTGATTAGACTGATTCCACTTCGAAATATGCTTTAAATGAGATAAGAATGTATCCCAAATAGTCGTTTGGCTGGAAAAATTGATCTTTTAACTTTGTTCGTGTTGAAGAAGACTTAAGGATCTTCTTGGATGGTCTCGTGATCATATCAATGTATATCACTATTAAAATCTAAATTTTGTTCTGATGTGGAATCTACCAACCAAGCGTTAGGGGGTTTGGGTTTCTCAGAAAAAAGTTTGAAGTAAAATATCAAAATCCCATGAATTTTAAAAGAGTTTTTAATAAGTATTATATTGTGCACAGTCCCTTTATCCCGTATGCTACAACTCTTCTCCTGCTAATGTATTATATATTAACTCGACCTCTATTTATTCACATGGTATTGATACTTTACAGATCTCAAGATGTCTGGATTTTCATCAGAAATATCCGATAGAGAAGATGAATAATCCCCTTCAATATATCATTGTTGCTTTCGTAGTGGTTACAGGAAATTATTTTGTTCTAAACTAAATTAGTGTTTAATAAAATCGAAAAATTTCTCACCAAAAAATGAAAAAAAAATTTCGTCAAAAATATTGTTCATGTAAGGATAAAATGATCATTAAAAATTAAAAGAGGGCAAAAAATGAAAATAGCCAAAAAAGAATATTTTTGAAAAGAATATATCAAAAGGGTATTTTTAACAAATTCTCAATTTAAAATTAGAATTAGTATTATTTTTTATATACATACAAGATTAGGACCCGCACAATGTGCGGGTTTTAAAATAATTTAATAAAATTAAAATTTTTAAAAATATAGAAATAGTTTTTTTGTAAGTGAAATAAATTTTCTGAAAATAAATAGATAAATATTTTTAGTTAGAGAGAATTTTTTACTTTAATACACTAATTTATATTTTTATATTTTAAATTTATTATTACAATAACCTAAAGCTAAATTATCGACCACCAAAATATTTTTCAAACATTAACCATTACGAATATTATTATTGTCAAATTTCAAAAGCGTTCAACAACATATTCACAAAATATTTTACATGCAATCAACCGATCAAAGCGTCATCTTTGTTAACATCCACTTACAAAATTAATCTATGTTTTACCACTAATGATGTGTTCTTACACCCTAAAATATTTTATTGTAAAAATATGCTCTTTATCACCACCTATAAAATGTATCTCTGAACAAATTAAACCAATTTTTGTCTCTTTACTTTCACTTTGACGTAGTTTCTTTTCACCAGTAAAATTTTTAGTGACAGTTTGTTTAATCACTAAATTGTTTACTCAAAAAATATTTTGGAGGAAAAAGATAAGAAAAAATATCTACACGATTGCAATGAGTTTATGACCAACCCAATAAAATTTGAGAAATTAAAAGAGAGATAAAAAAATAAAAATTATAACCACGATGATATAGGAGTCTTAGGTAATTTGTAGATATAAAATATAAACTAACATAAAAAATTCTAAAAATAGTACAACACAAGAAATTTAAAATATTTATTTTAAAGGGAATAAATAAATAAAGATCTTACATATCTTTAACTGAAAAATAAAAAAGAAACTCAAAATAATATAAAATTTTTATTTTAAAATATCACGAATTTATAATAAAAAATCATATTTAACTAAATAATATAACTAAAATCTAAAAATGCTACAACATAATCAAATTAAAATATTAAAAAGAAGGAATAAACAAATATTAATAGTACATAGATTCGTTATCCAAAATTGTATAAGACAAATAGAATAAAAGTATGACAACCCGTCCCGTGGACCCCACTAGCCTCCGCTAGCTTGTCCCCATAGGTCTCAAGCTGGCCCTGCAGGGCATCGATCCTAACCCCTCACTGTGGATATCCTAATCCTCTAGTAGGTTATTGTGCGTCAGGCGTTCCTCTAACTCTGGTCCCCACCTTTTAACAATCTTTCCACAGGACAAACTGTCACCAATTGATCTGCAGGTCATCAATTATTCTTCCAATCGCATTATTAAGATCTCTTTATTATGGTATGAAACTTCAATAACATTTTAGAATATATGAATCTTATAGGGATGTTAAAATGGGTACTAGATTCACACCCACACGTACGTGCGAGATTAATTTCAAAAACTAAGTTTGCTATTAAATTTATAATATATTACATATATGTGGAGTTATGTTTGTAAACATATTTTTTAAGAATGTTAACATTCATAATTCGAACTCATACCAGTTAAGTATTTGATTTGTTTATAATTTGGTTTAGACTAAAAAAGTGATCAGTTTTGTCTTTGTTATATGTAAAAATAACTATATTAAAAAAAAACAGTAAGAGAAAGACAGTATATCTATTTCAGAACAGAAAATAGTAAAACAAAAGTGGTATGTCCCGTCGCGGATATGATTTTCTATCTCATATGTTTTAATCATAATCTACACATTTCATATTATATATTTTAATTTATCAGATAAAAAAATAAGTAAGTGTTTCGGATCCTCACATATGTGTGGATTATATTTGTAGATATAATTAGTTGTACAGGATTATAACATAAAATTATATTAGCTTGCTATAAAAGTGTGAGAATAAAATAATAATCATTTCACCGTAGAATTTGTTAAAATCGTACTACTGAACCCTTGTCTCCACGCCAAAGAGCGTTGAGGCCACGGTGCCATAGGACAATGACATTAACTCTAACATGATTATTATTACTTATCTATGGTAACTCTCCAAGAGACCTGCTACCTCCTCTTGGACCTACTCGATCTTCTTAATTGGACTCTAGCCACTTGGGCTTCTCTTTCTCCTTTGGTACTTGTAGAGAATAGGAGGGTGTTGAGCCCCATATGTATCACGATGCCACTTCTTCTCAAGAGTTGTCCAATTCTACACACTTTAGCCATCAAGGTAATATCAATTTTCCTTATTGAGATTCTTTTGTTTGTGTTGCCCATTCATTATACATGTCATGTTGGAAGAGATCTTCTGCTTTCACACCGGGGGAAGACCATCCGGAGCAAGGACCCCAACAGTTTGGAAGATCTCTTGAGAAAGGGTTTTAGCACTGGTGTATCCTATCAATTTACATATCAATTTTACTTCTTCTGATCCCTATTTGCATTTCAGTGGGTTGGTCTGGTATGAGAAGTTATGGGAAAGAGTATATTACAACATTTTTAATTCGTGAATTTCTAATGATCGCCGTGTTCCGCATGCTAGATCTTTTACTATTCTATGTTTTTCCTGAAAGCGTGCAAATCCCTATGTTGTGCGGAGCGGAGTATCTTATATTCGCTGGGAGAAAGCTTTTCCTCTGCAGGGGCCTTGTGCAGTAAACCCCCTACGGGCGGTCGTCCGTCGTCGTAAAGTAGTCCCCGCGAAGCTTTCGGGAAGAGGGGTAGTCTTGTGTGTAAGCATAGCATTTCTGGTCAAACCCGCCCAATCCAACTAAGAAGAACCGAACCTGACATACACATCTTTTTCCTTTTGGGAGGGTACTCCGAGTATAGTGGGTACCTCGTAGGACCTCGACCCGCCTACTCGGGTCTTGTATGGATATGCAGGAAGGGGTGCTCCTAGGTGTGTGTAGGGGTTGTGTTTGTTCGCGAGAATGGATTCCTCGTCAAGTCTGTTTGGGGGGTGTGGACACACTTGCGCGAATTCAGGTAACGGCTACAAGGGAGAAATCAAAAGGAAACTGTACCCGACCAGGGATGGACGTAAACTCGTAAGCTACCGAGGTTAGGGATAATCGTCCAGTTCTTATTGTGAAACAAAAAAGCCGCCCCGCCACAGCAAGCGGGTTGGTTCCTCTGTCGTCGCCAGATAGCTCTTGGCGAGGTACTTTTGTCACTCGACAGAAAGGAGAGGAGACCTTAGGATAAGTTGCTAAAACAAAGGGGAGTAGAGGATCGACCCGTTCAGTAGAATTCCGAAGAAAGACTGTTGACAGCTGGTAGAGACATTTCTTTGGCCCCCGTCAAAGCAAAAGGAAATGCGGGCAGGTTTAAGCTCGGCAAAGGGTTCGAGAATAGGGTCCTGCCCTTCAGATTCTCAGAATAAAAAAAGAGTTCCAAACCTTTATGCATGCACCTCCGTATAAGTGCTGCGTACAAGTTCCGGCCAGGATAATTGGGAAAGATCAAACCCGAAAGAACCGCTCACATCACAGTAGTAGTAGCGTAAAGGCCGTAAGTCGGGTAGCGGCCATAACATAAGGTAAGGGGCTATTACTTTCACATCTCTCCTTTTGTCGTACTATAAGAAAGAGAGATCCGCTGCGTGAGCAACCCGACTGTGCGTTACATGTGCTCTACAGGCCGCACTCCATCTTTCTTCTTAACAAGCCCATTTATCTTTAGATTTTGAAGACGGGCGTTGCGTTCGGTTCGAAAGGTATGGTTTTCAGTATGTCTCTAGATAGGGCGCCCCACTAGTCCGGCTAGAGCTAGTGAGCGGTTCTTTCGGGCGAGAAGCAGGCCGGGCCCTACGGGCGGGCATCTCCCGCAACGAAAGCTGCATAGTTCGCCACCACCCGAAAAGTAAAAGATTAGAGAGTCCAGGCTAAAAATACATGCATAGATAGTGATCTAATGACAAGGGCCGACGACGGAAGCTCGGGACGGAGCCGTATGATGCGGAAGTCTCACGTACGGTTCCCTGAGAAGGGAGTGGCTACCTACTGGAGCTTCGACCAAGCACCCCCGGTCAATTCCGCTTTGGGGCCACCCCTTACTCTACCATTATTATAGGAGTATGGGGTTCGAGACAAAGAAAGATCAAGGCAGCATATCAGTTTTTCCTTTATACTTTACTTGGATCTCTTTTTATGCTATTAGCTATTCTGTTGATTCTTTTCCAAACAGGAACCACCGATTTACAAATATCATTAACCACAGAATTTAGTGAGCGGCGCCAAATCTTTCTATGGATTGCTTCTTTCGCCTCTTTCGCCGTCAAAGTGCCTATGGTACCAGTTCATATTTGGTTACCTGAAGCTCATGTAGAGGCACCTACGGCAGGATCCGTCATCTTGGCAAGAATTCCTTTAAAATTTGGAACCCACGGGTTTTTAAGATTTTCAATACCCATGTTTCCCGAACCCCATACTCCTATAATAATGGTAGAGTAAGGGAAGTGGTAGGTTTCTTCCCTTTCTATTATGTATGACGCCTGAATCCTTCAGCTACATCTAAAGAATCCCCACAGACTTGATTTAAACCACTATCTAAGATTTTCAATACCCATGTTTAGCATTATGTCATTCTTACAATTCCTACAAGTGATCCACCTTCCAGTATTTGAAGGAGAGGACTTCGATATATTATATAATATGTTTCTTTCCATTCCTCGTGAGCCACTTATTTCTCCGAAACAAGAGATCAAAGTGATTTTCCTCCTTTTTCCCAATAAGTCGACGGCCTTACACCATTGGGAATGACATGACATGACATGTATAATCAAAGTGATTTTCCTCCAACAGTTTTCCTTCAACAGTCTTTCTCCAACATGACATGACATGATCAAAGTGATTTTCCTCCATTTATTATACATGTACATAGAGTAACAAACAAATGTGGAGATGCATGCTATTGCATCCCTAAGAAGCGTAAGAGGAAGAACAGCAGGAAGGGGAGGGTTGTGGCAAAGGAGGTTGAGAAATTGTCTTGTTTATGGACATGCCATGTGAAGGTACTAGAGGTTTCAGAGTATGGAGGTTTTTTTCAAGAGCTGAAACAGATGAGACATTTCTTGAGCAAGTTGGAATGTCGTCAAACTGTGAAAGTTGGTCTTGTTGCGGACAAAAGTGAATTCTTGCAACTGCTCACTCTCCCCAGACTTTCATCAAAGTGCAACATCCTGTTCAGCTGACCTTTTCTTCCCTCGTTTTGATATAGCAGAGTGAAATTGTGAAAGTAACTTAACATGAATTTGTGGTTAACCTCATTGGAGTTACCTCTGTTTTCTGAGATTTTTTAATATGTATGCGTTGTACTTCTTGATAGTGTGAAATAAATTACACTCTGATGATCTGAAAATACATAATATCCGGTCTTGCTTATTACACCGGTATCGTCTTCTTGCTCATTACATTGGTGTCTCGTCGATGTTAAATTTTGTGACATAATTTTCTCCATACATGATACATGAGGATACTCATTCATAAGTTTTGTGATAACTATTGATACATAGATGTTATGTGACAGGCTTTATGCTATTAAAAAAAAAAAAAAATCAAGTCACACTTCGTTCACCAAAAAGAAACATCATGTCACATAAGTACGTAACATTTATCATATTGCATAATGTTGTAAATTATATTACTCCAAGTTCCACACTAATTTTGTAAACGAAATGAGATTTGAATAACACATCTGCACATAGCACAAAAATTATTTGCCTTAACCTCTATAGTTTTTACTCCTCTAGCTTCACCTCTTTATTTATCTGTGTCCCTTACAACAATATTTGACACGATTCAGTAGCATTTGCGATAGATAACAAAACCTTGCCAAAAGAAAGACAGGTTCAGATCAAACTAATGGTAACATCCTCCCAAAAGGTCACTGGCAGCTCTGGTGATACCGGCATGGTCGCAACGCATTGGAACTGTACCAAAAGAAGCAACAGTACGTTAGTTATAAAGAATGCTACTAATTATTCAAATGAAATTTCATAAACTGTAATGTTAATTACCTTTTGGTGCTTGTATTTATTTCTAATAGCTTGTAGAGCACCTCCTCTTCTGCTCAGATACAAGTCATGTATGATTCCAACGCACTCTTGTAGATCAGCTGCTTTGTACTTTGTGTATTCTTCAAACATTTGATTCTGTTTTTACAAACATAGATCATTAGTGTTCTCATTCAAAGGAGTGACTTAAAATAAATAAGAACCTAAAAGAGATTGAGACAAAAATGCTTACCCAAGGATGTTGTTTGGGACGGATGATGAATCGAGCGAGAAAGACAGCAGAAGCAGCCAACATAGATGGCAAAAACTTCACGCAACTATAATCTAACATACTCAGTTCTGATAGATAGCAACAAAGAGGCTCGAGCTGCAAGTGTGGCACTTTGAAATCTTCTTGCGCAACCCTTATGAACCGTCTGCGCAAGCCCAACAATAAGAAGGTCAAAAACACACACAACACGATACGACCAGATCAGTAATAATCAGTAAAGACATTGTTTTCTTCACAACACTAACCTTAGAAAAGTATAGATCGTAGGCCTTCCTAATTCAAACTGAAGTGCAGGAAGTATATCTTCTTCCATCTTCAACACATCTTGTTTTGTATAAGTATTAGCCGTAATGTAACAAAAATCTTCCAGTTTAGGGCGACTTCTCTCTTCATACTTCCTATTTATATCAAATGCCAAAAGAAGAAGAAGAAACTCAATTAACTTCAACAAGACAATGAGTACGTAGCAAAAAGTTAAGAATAACACAAAGAGGATGAAAAGATGCTTACGAAGCAATAAGCATCGCAGAAACACCCACTAGCTGAAGCCTTTGCATGTTGACAGTCTTTAAGGACAAGAATCTATCAATGTGTGAGACAGTGAGGTAGAGTGTTTCAGACCCGAGGTTGTACTTCGCATCAACTTCCACTAACCAGTCTACCAAAACACCTCTCGCGCTTGGTGTTACATCTAGTTGAACCTTTTCAATGTAGTCATGTAAAGGTCTTAGCTTTGGCTTTACCTGAATCACCAAACCAAAAAAATATATATCTTCAGAACAAATCCACAAATAAGATTAATGTTCTAAGTCCAAACAGAGAACAATCTTAGAAACTATTCAGACAAAAATCACTAAATTGACCTAATGAAACTAGTCGATTTTATAAGTTCAAACAGAGAACAATCTTTAGAAACTATTCAGACCAAAAATCACTAAATTGATATATTACCTCCAATTCACGGAGATACTCATAGATATCTGAGACATAAAGTCCACACATCTGTGGATCATCAGATTTAGCGTCAATGTCAGAGCCTGAATGAATGGTCTCTTGCGATGCAAGTAGCCTATGGCGAAGCTCCGTCAACTCACCCGTGGAAGCATCTCGACGCTGTCCTTGAGCGTTATCGTAGGCATGGATCTGTTTGTTCTTCACTGCAGGCAACATATTGTCGAAGAAGAACAACAAGAAATCTTACAAAGAACAACAACAAATCATAAACGAACTCTCTATTTATTTATAGAGTAGGCTCTATCCTTTTAAAGCGAAAAAAAAAATCAAAACCAAAGCCCAAAACGTTAACTTGTCCAACACGAAAGCCCAATAGTTGTCTGACTATATAAACCCTAATAAACCTTCCAACTAGCATAGAAAAATTGCCGTTTTTTTTAATCGACTTATTAAGCATATCAGTACTTGATTACAAAACCTTAATAGTACTTAAAATATAATTAGGGTTTTACTTTGTCTGAAGAGAGAGGTAGAGGGAGAGAGAGAGACAAGTATGGAAGAATTGTTACCACACGATATGTGATAGATCATAAAGTATCATATTCTGGTGATACTTGCTGCCAAAACTCTCATCAAGTTCAAGTACGTATCGAAGCAATGGAAATCTACAATCCAATCCTCTTCTTTCTCAAAAAGACAGCTGATCTACCATCAGCCAATCAAGAAGAGATCCAGATGTTCTTTTCGTGTCCAACAAATATCCTTTTGTTCCTCAACCAGACCTTAATGATTTGAGAACATTGGTGGAGGGGTCAGGTGTTAAAGGTATAGAGAAGCACAACACACTGATTTATACTTGGAATGCGCCAAGTCAACGTTTTTCTCTATTCAATCTTATTAACAAAATTTATCTCGGCCCTTACTTAATCTATTCTACCCAATGTGATTAATCCCGACTAAGAATGAATCTAAGCCTCTCTCTTTTCTATCTAAACACACACATGTGTAGATCTAAGAGAATAAAACTAACACTTTCTCTTTTCTATCTAAACTCTCACCAGTGTAGATCTAAGAGAATGTGAACAATTCTATGCGCACTTAATCACCTCCCTGATTAACGTCACAGATAACTGGGAACACACCTTCTAAATCTTATTTTTATGGCTTCGAAGTTTACAAACGTATCAATATTCTAGAGTGCTCAAATTGGCTCGTGGCCTACTCCTAGAATATATATACACGACTTGAGAAACCCTAGAAGACGAATCTCCAAGTATCAAGGGATAAGAAAACTATTTGCTGCTCAAGTTTATCCTTTCATTATTTGTTGTAAAGAATCTATATATACATTTTTGAAGTACATTTTGGGTTCCACCCTTTTATTTGTATTTATTTAAAAATTTATTTACAAAGTTAATCCCTAAAATATTTTCAAAAATAACATTACTTCAGATTTTGTTTCCTAAATAATTTACATACCATTTCAACTAAAAAATACAGCAGAATCAATATGGAAACATAAACTATGATATATTTAACCACCTCTTCTATTGTGTATTGAAGATATTTTATCTCTGAATCCTTTGCAAACAAAAAAAACAACAATTTGATTCCTATTTTGTTTTTTAAAACCTGTGAGCTTTGATTCTTAATGTAAGAAGAACTTTAATTCACATTTATTTAATTATTATTCTTAATATATATAATATGGTTATATAGTAGATGGGTTATAAAGAGGATATGTTGGAATTAATAAAATATCATTAAATTTGTGTTAGCACGGATTAAATCCTTATTTTATATTTTGTCAACACTATTAATATTAAAATATTTGACATAGAAAAATTAAGTTGATTTAACTGAGATTCTGTAAAATAATTAAATCATTAGAAAAAATGTGACTTAATCATAGCGTATAAATGACATACTATGTATTTAGATTCTTTATTTTTTTGTTATAATAATTAAAAATCAAAATAGAATCTCAAACACTAAACAAAACAAACTAAATATAACAAACAAATGATTATGAAGTATATTGCGGGTTAAAAATTTAATATAAGCATTTAGCCTCACAAACGGTCGGAAAATTTAGTTATTACTTTATTTGCAAAACATCTAATATTTAACAAACAAATCTTATTATATAAAGTTTGATGTCAAAGTTACTCATTAACAAGATTGTGTCATGTGTCAACTGTATCATTTAGATGTTGAAATATGTTAATTCTAAATTTATTAAATTTTTAAAAATAAAATTCAAAACCTACCATAAAAAGGTTTTATATAAAAGTAAATATAGAAAAGATTGTATCATTCAGATGTTGACACATGTCAATTCTAAATTTATTAAAATTTTCATAAATAAAATTCAAAACCTACCATAAAAAGGTTTAATATAAAAGTAAATAGAGAAAAGAAAATCTATTTTTGTTTAAAAAATTTTAAACAAAAAAAACCTTTGTAAACTTCCAAATGTAAAACAAAAGTTTTGTTTTTAACAATTTTATAAATATTAAAAGGCAATTAAAATATAATGATAAAATTTAAACAGCTTCAAAATTTAGAAAAGATCATTATAAAGAAATTATATATATATATATATATCATAAAATTCGGAATTATAATATTGTTTACTTATTTTAATTTTAAGTTGCTAATTTTACAAGAAAAAGGATTACTTTTCAGTTTTTATATAAGATTAAAAAACGATTGTGAAAATTATACAATTAATTACTGTTTCTAAAAAAAATGTAAATACTCACCTTTACATAAAGAAAAAGATTGTTTAAATAAAAAAAATAGATCGTCTCATATTTTTTCACCAATCAAATAATTTATTTAAAAAGTCTGCTATTGTAATATATAAGATAGAACTAGGAGTATGTAAGATTAACGTATGCATTTTTGTAACTATAAAAATGTTAAAGTGAAAAGACACATATTAGGTTATTTAATGTGTTCATAAAGACAATTTGTTGGTAGTAGTAAAAAGTAGAGTATATTTTAACAGTAAAATATATTTGTGCGTACAAATACATTTTTAGTGGTAATGTAGATAATAGATTTGTAAACGGATATACATTAGTGTATTATAGCAAAAAAAAAAAAAAGAACAACTACTTTCTATAACTAAAAGTTTATCTCTTTACTTTTAGAACAATACTTAGGTTCACCCCTAGAGGTGATCCTCTTCATTCACCTCTTTATAAAATAAAGAAATAAAATCTGTATACATTATTATAAAATTTAAAACTTAAACTGCTCTTTTATAAACCCAAACCAATATATAATTTCATTCTAATTGTACAAATCTAAACCCTAACCATCTCATTTGTAAACCCAAACCGACATATAATTTTATTCTAATTGTAAAATCTAAACCCTAACCATCTCATTTGTAAATCCAAACCGACATATAATTTCGTTATAATTGTAAAAGTTAAACCCTAACCATCTCATTTGTAAACCCAAACCGACATATAATTTCGTTCTAATTGTAAAATTTAAACCCTAACCACCTCATTTGTAAACCCAAACCGACATATAATTTTGTTTTAATTATAAAATCTAAACCCTAACCACTTTATTCGAAACCCAAACCGATATATAATTTCGTTTTAATTGTAAAATCCAAACTCTAATCACCTTATTTGTAAACCCAAACCAACACATAATTTTGTTTTAATTTTAAAAATATAAACCAAGCCAATATTTAACTTTCCTTAATTAAAAGTATACATAATTTGTTTTCTTAATTTGTTTTGCTTTTTAATTTAATTTTGATTTATTTTTTCAATTGAAATATGAGATAGAAGATTCTAATTGGTTGAAAGGAGAAGAGGTGAACCTAAGTATTTTTCTTACTTTTATACATTGTTTTTAGAATTAAATATATATTCTTTGTTAAATTTAATTTTATTTTAATAACTTTGACCTCATCTAAAACTATTTTCTCTAACTAAAAGTTTATCTATTTACTTTTTTTATATCACACAATAAAATAAAAGGAAATTCCTCGGTTAGTTGCCCAAGCCGGAAGGAAGAAGCTTACAAAAGGAACTTCAGAGATAAGAGAACGGGAAGCACGGGCAAGACAATCCGCCTTCATATATGACGTACGCGGGATCCAAGAGATGAAGAATAGTGGGAAGGACTCCAGCGAGTTAAACTCATCGAGCAGGTTAGAGAAGGACGACCAATCTTCAAGAGACTGCACCATAGTGAGTAACTCAGCACAATCAGTATCGAAATGTTGACAAGCGATCCCTGCAACACGTATCCGCTCCATGGCCCACAACAACGCTTCTAACTCCAAATGCAGGGGGAGGGGCTCTGTCTTAGACATTTGGCCCCCAACAACATGGTTTGCTCCTCTCCAATGCAACACCACCAACCCAATCTTGAATGCAGATTGATTGCTTTTCAAGAACCATCAATCTGACAACGAGGTGAAGAAACCTGGACATCCGAAGATGAAGATGGAGCTGACATGACCGTCGTAAAAGAGAGCGCCTCTCAGGCTAACTTATCGCCTAAAGCCTGAGCAATTATATCATTCGTCTCGATCTCTAAACCTTGAAAAACGTTTTTATTTATGGCCTTCCACATTGCCCATAAATTCTATGGTAATTGAAGAAGTTGATCAGGATCACCCTGTTGAGAGAGATCTCTCCAGAAAACAAAATCCAAATTCGAGTAGATTGACTCATATGGAAAACCCTCTGACGAGATCAGAGTCGGAGCTAAATCCAAAACTGCACACGAGCAATGTCATTCAAAGAAAACGTGGTTAATAGTCTCAACCGCAGAGTCGTACCTTTTACACCAAATATCACATTGGACACCTCGGTGTATCTATTTACTTTTATTGATAATTTTTACTTATTAAAAATATTTACTTTATATTTTTTGTTAAATTTTATTTTATTTTAAAAACTCTAAACCCGCACATCGGGCAGGTCCTAATCTACTACAGTATAAAATAAAAAAAAAAAAATTATATGCACGCGGTGTACCGCGGGTTAAAATATAGTATTCTTCATATTTTCAATTAAAAGAAAACCGTTTGCTGCTCAAGGTTATACTTTCCTTACTTGTTGAAGAGAATATTCTTCATATCTTCAAATACAGTTTCATATCTTCAATGCCAAGTCAGCAACATTCCTGACACATCATCACATCCACTCACGTCTTGCCACATCAGCTCATACATCCATATCAGCAACTCAGTCGTCTGTGATCTGATGCAGCTTCCTGATTGGCACAACGCTATGTTCGGCACAACGCTATGTTCGGCACAACGCTATGTTCGGCACAACGACTTGTTCCTCACAGCAAGTTGTTCTAGAATCTGCATTTACATCAGGGTCATCATCAGTCTCTGTCCACATCATTGAAATACTGTGTACGACGTTGCAATACTAGTTGTGACGGTTTGATATGCCTCTACGAATATGAATCGCAGAGTATTGTGGTCAATCCGGTCACTCAATGGCATCGAACTTTCCCTAAATGTAACTATCAACTATTAGTCCCTGCCGAGTCATTTGACCTCACATACCCTACTCTTGGATTTGGTAAAGACAAAGTAAGTGGCACATACAAGCTAGTTTGGTTATATAATTCCGCTGAGTTAGGCCTAAACGACAATTCTACTAGCTGTGAAGTTTTTGATTTTGCAACCAATGCTTGGAGGTATGTTGTCCCTGCGTCTCCTCATCTGATTCTTCACAAACAAGATCCTGTGTACTTTAATGGCTCACTTCACTGGTTTACTGCCTCCTCGGAAGAGGGTGAAACCATGGTTTCGTCTATGGATCTTCACACCGAAACTTTCCAAGTACCCTTTCTCAAAATTTTGGATGCATATAAGAGGGTCTTGTGCAACTTGGATGATCGTTTGTGCGTATCCGAAAAAATGGCCCAACTAAGTCATATGGTCGCTAGATTCAAATCTCAAGACGTGGAAGAAAATATATTCGATAGATCTCAACATCACTGCTCCTTGGTTTGAGGCTACTGGATACGCATCCACACTACTAGCAGTTATGATCGTCATAGAAAAGCATTGATATTACATGATCCCAATACCAAATCTTATGTTTTTGGTAACACAACTTTACCCTATCAAGGTGCTGTTTGTTATTTCCCGAGTTTAATCTCTATTTTGTAACCTTGAAGTCTTAAAACTGAGAAGTTTTAGCCTTCTAAGGAACAATGCTAAATGCTTAAGCAAAATAAACAAACTCATGTAACATAAACACGTATATATTGCAAAATTATATTATTCCAAGTTACACACTAAACAAAATGTGATTTGAACAACACATCAAACATCTTCACATAACACAAACTTGTTTGCTCCTGCCTTCACTTCTATAGTTCTTACTCATCTAGCTTCACTTGTTGATATGTGCCCCTTATACTATTTGACACAAGTTTCGGTAATCAAGCCCAGTAACATTTGCATAACATCAGCCAAAAAGAAAGATTGGTTCAGATCAAATGGTAACATCCTCCCAAAAAGTAACCGGCAGCTCTGGTGATACAGGCATAGTTGCAACGGATTGGAACTGTAACGAGAGAAGCAACATATGTAAGTATAAAAGAATGATGCTAGTTAAAATGATTTCATCATTGTAATGTTAATTACCTTATGGTGCTTGTATTTCTCCCTAACAGCTTGTAGAGCACCTCCTCTTCTGCTCAGATACAAGTCATGTATGATTCCAACACACACTTGTAGATCAGCCGCTTTGTACTTTGTGTATTCCTCTAGCATCTGATTCTGTTTACATCATCACAACCACAGGATAATTAGTGTCTCATTCTAAAAAGACTTGACTCAACATTTTTTAACTTGTAAGGGAGTGAGACAGAAATGCTTACCCAAGGATGTTGTTTGGGACGGATGATGAACCGAGCGAGAAACACAGCAGAAGCAGCCAACATAGATGGCACAAACTTCACAGCTTTGTAATCTAAGATACTCAATTCTGATAGATAGCAACACAGAGGCTCTAGCTGCAAATGTGGCACTTTGAAATCTTCTTGTGCAACCCTTGTGAACCGTCTGCACAAACACATACAAAATCAGGACAATGAACCATACAAACCCAATAAGTATTGTTTTCATCACAATCCTAACCTCATAAAAGTATTGATCGTTGGCCTTCCTAACTCAAACTGAAGTGCAAGAAGTATATCGGCTTCCATCTTCACCACATCTTGTTTCGTAAAAGTATTATCCGTAATGTAACAGAAATCTTCCACTTTCGGAGGACTAATCTCTTCATACTTCCTATAAGTTCCCAATACCAAAAACTTCCATAAGCTTCCAAAACAAAGACAATGAGAAATAACAAAAGAGGGAAGAGATCAAAAGATGCTTACGAAGCAATAAGCATGGCAGAAACTCCCACAAGCTGAAGCCTTTGCTTGTTAACAGTCTTCAATGACAAGAACCTATCGATGTGTGAGACAGTGAGGTAAAGTGTCTCAGATCCAAGTTTGTACTCTTCAGCAACTTCAACTAACCAATCAACCAATACACCTCTCATGCTTGCTGTCACATCTTTCTGAACCTTTTCGATATAATCAGGTAAAGGTCTTTGCTTTGGCTTCACCTGAAAATTTCACAAACCCAATTCAAACTATTCAGATCCAATCCCACAAACTTAATATAACCAAACAGATTAAACAATCATCAATGTTCTGAAGTGCAAACACAGAGCAATTAAAACAAGAGTTATTACCTCCAATTCACGAAGATACTGGTAGATGTCTCCGACATAAGGACCACACATTTGAGGATCATCAGATCTTGAATCAATGTCAGGTTGTGATTCTAGGTCAACAACAACCGGAGCAGTCTTCTTAATCTGATTCGATGGAGGTCTAAGACTCTTTTTTGGCTTCTGGGTTTCTCTAATCTGGTTGAGATTAGCCAAGACATTGACATTAGAGCCATTAAGAAGCTCACCAAGCACCACTCTCTTCTTGCTGACCCGATCTTCATCCATACCCATCGAAGCTTTTCTCTTCGCGGCGGCTCTGGTGATCCTCACACAGATCTCTTGCTTTGTCATGGTTGAGATGGGATTGAAGAGAGAGAGATCGAGAGAGGAAGAAAGAGAGATTGAGAGATTGAGAGATTGAGATGAGTGGAAGAAGTGAAGGTGAGAGAAGGGGAGAAGAAAAAGGGGAGAACAAAAGCGCCATTTTGGTGAAGTTTTTTCGGAGGTGGCGCCTCTGTTTTTTGTGTTTTAAGTTTTTTTGGGAGTCAAAACTGAAAAATTTTGGAGGAACCAACAAAATTATCTGAAATTTTTTTTGTTTGGGCGGGCTTCTGTTTTTTTGGTTTTTAGATTTGTCCGAAATGTTTTTGACCGGTAAAGGAAGATTGGATTTTTTTCGGAGGGTGGGTTCGATTGGAAACAAATCTCAGATTTTTAAAAAATATTTTAAAATTGGTGTCCCTTCGGGGTTTGGTGACATCTCATTAAATTATAATTTTAAAAAATTTTACTTAAATATTTATATTTAATAATGCTATATAGTTTACTTTGAAAAATTATAGAATTACTTAAGTAAAGTTAATCCTTTTATTTAATAAAATTACTTACATATGTAGATTTAAAATTTTATACTTTCTCCGTCCTTGATAAATTAATGTTTTAGAGAATGTTTATTGTCTCTAAAAGATTGATGTTCTAATATTTTTGATACTAAAATAAGTGAAAAAGTAGAAAAGTAGAAAAAATGTCAAAAAAATAAATCATCACATACGTATAAGATGACCAAAAATAATAATAAAAAATCATAAAAAGGGTAAATAATAAATTAATTATATATATCCATTGTCTTAATATATGTACAAAATCCTAAACATCAAACTATTAGAGACAGAGGGAGTATCATTTATTGAGAAATGATAAAACTGTTTAAGTTAAGTTTTTTTGTTTGGTTGTCAAAAAATTGGCCAGCTTTACTTAAATAATTTTTTGAAAAAATATTTAGATTTGTTAAATGTACATTTTTTTCTTGAACTAGATCATTTTTTTTTTCTTGAACTCATTAGGTTTTAGACATTTTTTTCTAAGTAGTGATTGTTTAAATTTTTGAGTTGGCTAATTTATACTTTATAGTTGCATCCGCCTAAAACAAGACGGTTAGTTTCTTAGAATATCACAATTATATTGATCCTACCATGTTATAACTCGGTTTCGAGATATGTATAATGTAATTTCTAATAAATCTCTCTATATTGTGTCCAAAAACAATAATTCGAACGTAATAAAGGACAGACGGATGAAGGAATACATATCGTATATAGAGAAACAAACATATAGAAAATATCTCATGAATGAATCCAATTGAAAATGCTTTATGTTGAAGAAAGTGCTACAACCATATATTAAAGGTAGAGTAGTACCGCACTCTTCTTCTCTTCACTTGTTTATCAAACCATTAGATTGGGAAACGGTTACGTAATCTACTACTATCTTCTAAGCCCACCAAAGATCATACTGTACCTTGGATCACCTTTTGACCAGACTCGTAACTAAATCTTTACTCCTCATATCTATTCGGTTTTCTATACTTACCTATTCATATCATCTCTAATTAATTTGATACTAGATAGTTTTCTAAATAAAAATCTATCATCTATGATGTCCTAACAAACAATCATCTCTATGAGATTAAACATACGGTGGATTTTAAAAGAAAAACTTGAATAGTAGCAAGGTGTCTATTGTTTCATCTCTTTTGCTAGGCCAAAGTTACTTTTTTTTCCCTTCTAAACTAATAAAAGATATAAAAATGGGGCAAAATCATTACAACTGTAAGAAAAACACTTAAAAAGACCAATAACGAAAACAGAAAAACTAGAAGATTAGGATAAGAGCAGGACAGTGCAAAATTACCAATTTAGTGTTCTTAGGTGTTGGAGGACAGTGGTGGCTGTTGATCGGAGACGGTGGTCCGAGAAGGTTGTTGGAAAAAGTGACCGGAAGTGGTTGTTGGAGGTGGTAGTCGGAGGTAGTGGCCGGAGGTAGTGGCAGTCGGCGGTGGTGATGGCTGGTGGTCGGAGGGTTGGTGGTGGTAATGAAAGGATGGTGGTAGTGTTAGTAGTGGATGGAGGTAGGATAGTGGAGAGGTAAACATTGTATTAATATATATATACAATATAGAGTATATAATTAATACATAGTTAGTGTAGTTAGTTTTTAAATTATAGTTTTTTTTTGTTATAAAGTCCAATTTCCCATTTTTTTTTTTTTGGAAGTTAACATTACTCACCATGTGCAGAAAAACACTTAGGGGGTGAATTTAATGTAGAAAATTGGAGATAAATTTGTATATTTACCCCTACTTATTGTTGAGACAACAAAATTCTACTCATCATTATTATATGGGTTACATCCTCTTAAAAGTTTTATACCTAACTAATGTTGAACTTACATTAAATCCTTAATTCCACATCTTCACGAAATATTTATTTTTTATATGAATTTAATTTATAAACTGAAAAAATATTTCTATTTACTGTATTTTTTTTCCAACGAATGTTTCAAATTTCAAATATTTCCTATATTTTTTTCATGATTATTTAATCAAATACTATTATTACGACCGAACCAACTAATAAATGTGTCTGTAAAGCAAACCAAATGTACTTCACGTCTTCGATATACAGTTCATCACTTTCGTAAACCGACGCATTGATCCTTTACTTACTCTAACGCCACACAAAAAAAAAAAAAAAATGGCAGAGACCGCCGATACAATCAACACCACGACCTCACCACCACAATCTGAATCCGACGGCTCCTCAACATTGTCAGCAATGGCAGATCCAACATCTCAAGAAGCCGCATCTAAAGACACAGATCTGACTACGAAAGGATCCGAATCAGAGAAGAAACCTGGATGCATCTCTCTCCGAATCTGGCCACCGACTCAGAGAACTCGCGACGCGGTCTTGAATCGCTTGATCGAGACTCTATCAACCGAGTCTATCCTCTCCAAGAGATACGGTACGGTTAAATCTGATGAAGCCACGACCGTCGCGAAATCGATTGAAGAAGAGGCTTACGGTGTTGCTTCGAACGCTGTGTCGGGTGATGATGATGGGGTTAAGATTCTTGAGCTTTATTCTAAAGAGATTAGTAAACGTATGCTTGAATCTGTGAAAGCTCGATCTGATAATGCTAGCAGTGTTGGGAATGGAACTGAATCTGTTGAGGATGCTTCTGAGGTTTCTAAAGATGATGCTCCTTCTGTCTCTGAGGAGGAGAAGAGTGAGGCTTGAGAAATTTGGTTCTAGGGTTTTGCTTTTCTTACTAGATCTGTGTTTTTGTAATGATGATGTTGACTTGTGGATTTGGTTATTACTATGCCTATTTGAAGATGTCTTCTTCTTCCCTTAATATGAGTGAGATGTGTCTTCATTTTGTTGCTTTGGTTTATGAGATTTGATGATACTTGGCAAATTATGCATCTTTTGTTGGTAAAATTGATTTCCTTTTCTGATATGTTTATTTGTCAATCTTTGAGTGTTTAGATTGGCTTTTGTTTGGTGGTTTTCTCAACCATATCACTTGCTCTGCTGCATTTATTGTGTAGATTTGGTTAAATATAATCGAGTTATGTCTTTGTGAATGTTAGAGTGATTTGTTTAGTTTCTCCCTACATGTTTGCATCCTTGTTTAGTTACCACTAGTCTCTCTTATGCAGATTACCATTAGGTTATGTAGCGTTTTGTAATCTTTCTGAAGCTTATCATTATGATTAAGTTGAAGTTCTGTATTTCCATGGTGACATGAACTTGTGGTGAGTTAGGACCATGTTTAGTCGATTAGTCTGAAGTTCTCTCGACTTTTTTCAGTGGTGACAGCCTGACAGGAACTTGTGGTAAGTTGGAGCATGTATCAGTGTCTTTAGTTTTTAAATCATGAAGTTACTACTTTGGTTAACCTGATTACACCTACAAGTTTCTTTAGTGGTGGTCATGGCATAGCTGCTCTTGTCTGTTTTGATATTCCTTCCTTTACTATTGGACTAGATAGGTTATGAATTATGTGAATTCAATTTTTAGTTCTTGTGTTGTTTATACATATAGAATTAGAGGATTGTTCCACAGTTTATTTTCTCCTTCTTGCTTCTTCCTTTCCATACTCAGGTGGCTATGTATCGAGTTCACAAACCCTTTTGAGCAAAACAAATTGACGTCAAAGAAAAACCATCGCATTAGATATTCTTGTATATTGAAATTATCTCTTAATTGTTTTTACACAATCATATGATACTTTATGAAAATGATAAAAGACATAAACGACTCTATACAACATAGTTTCATCTACACTATGTTTATATGTGAATCACATACAATTTTGATTTCGACCAGGACCACCATAATAAATGTAATTCCCCCACACAATATCATAACCTGATCTAGGAAAAGGTAGGCAACTGTAAAATTAAAAGATAGCCAAACAAAAGAAAAATGAAAAAGGAAAAAGAGTATCTAGGTTTACATCTACATGTTCTCATGTAAACCCACAAACTTGTAATTTACCTTTGATGGATCTAAGAGCAGGTTTATGATACAGGAAATGAGAAGAGTGGATGACGTGGAAGTTTAATAGGATGTGATTGGTGGAGGTTTGAGTTGTGTGTTGGCAGCTGATGGTTGGCTGGAAATGAGAAGAAGAGCTGAAGCTTTATAAACATCTAAGATCACTTTGTAGAAGATTAGAATTGAAAAAGTTGTTGAGTTTGTTAGGTTTCTCTTATCTCTCTAGTTCTAGGTTTGAAAAAGTTGATTTATCCTCTGTGAATAATCCTAAGAGGTTCTTACAAGATGAATTAGAAGATTCTGCTTTTTATGAACGTTGGATCTTCGTTTGGTGTTGAGTATTGAATTGGACTTGTTGTTTGTGTGATCGATTCAGTTGAGCTGCGGTTTATTTGTATCAAAGGTATCAGAGCATCGTCTTTCCTCGGAATCAGTGGCAGAAACAAAAGATACAACAATGGCGGAAGAGGATGTGGCTCTTGTAACGGCGAAAGCGTTGGGGTTATGAGTTAAGAAGATTCATCGTAGAATTTCATGGGAAGAGTTTAACGAGAGATGGTTCAAAGGCCTTTGTATGTTTTGCGATGAATTGGAAACTCCAGATCACCATCTTCGTCACAAGAAATCAGGTATTCTCATGGTAGATTGCGATGAAGATCAAGTGCTCGATGATAAAGAATTGGTTGAAACTGAAGTTGCTAAAGAAGTGATTGAAAGTGAGAATCGAGAAGTGAAAAACGAAGCAAACACAAAAGTTTCGGCAAGTGCTACAGAATAATCGATTCCACCATTTCAGATGGTGACAAAGGAGGAATCAATTGAGGAATCTACTTGTGTTCAGCATACGACCTTGGTTTTACAACATCAGGTTCCCGTTTCATCCTTGGAACATAGTCTTACTTTATGTAAACCAACTTTGGATGGTATTGAGGATTGCCAATATGCGCTTGGGAGGACACATCACATTCTGCCACATTCTAATTTTGGATGTGTTAATACTAAGGAACGCCAACTGTTTGATGTAATTACTCTGAGGAATAAAGTATTGCCAAGAGGACACAAGAAAATGTTTCGTAAGTCTCGGAGGTTCAAGTTCAAACATAGGGAAGCATCAAGAGTTTATGTTGTGAAGTCAAAGGAAAGAAAAATGAATATAAAGCGCATTCGTGTTTGTTCTTGGATAGCATTGTTGTTCATATGAAATTTAATGGTTGCAAGATGATTCTTCAGTTGCTCACTGGTGTTATACATACGAAGCGGAAGAGGAAGACACTGAAGAATCCTAAGACCTGGAAATTTAGGTTCAAAAACATGAATCTGCAGAGAATGGTGGCACAGTTGGGTACCAGACAATTCATTCTCAGATGGGATAGCGAGTGTATTTTTCATTGGTCAGGAGTACAACAGCTTGGGTGTCGAGATGTGATACTACACTTGAAGAGCAAAGGAAGATGTAGGCCTCTACATTCGTATTTAGGACTGGTATTGTTGGCTTTGGTCAATCTTTGGTTTAGTAAGGCATATGAATTGTCAGGACTGCTAAAAGGTTCAAGATATGATGGGACAGAGAGTTTTCTCATTCTGAATTTGAATGCAGAACAATCTCTCTTATATCTGCAGATCAATTCTAAGAGCATGCCCATCCTTTTAGAGTTGGAGAAAATGAAGAAGAGAATATGTTCTATGACTTGGATGTTCAAATTTAGAAAAAAGAAGGCTGATCAATGGGTGGGTTATGATCTGGTCATTACGTACTTGGAAAACAAAGAAGATTGGTCAAAGTTGATGGTTATGAAACATGTCAATTTCTCTTGGACAGAAGATGCAACATATGACAATTGGAAGTATATAAGTCTACATGATTATATACTTGGGGGTTTGATAGAACTTGATGTTATTCAAGAAGATGTCATGATTTTTCTGTTGGCATGTCTACATAAGATTGTTTTAGAAACAAGCTACTCAAGCCACTGCAAGTTAGTGCCTGATATGGAAGAACATGATGTAATGTTTTCCGTGACCAGAGTTGTCAGTGTGCGATGTTTGCTAGATATATTACTGGGGTTTGTTCATTATGAGAAAAAGCTACGTGTTTTTGATGGTGCTGATAACACTGTTGCAAACAAGCAGCTTCAGGATCGTGAGGCATTGCTAATAAACCAGCTCTTGCTTAGTAACGAGAGGTTCCAAATCAAGCACAAATGGGATTTCAAATTCTTGCCATCGTTTATAGAGCTGGAGTCACATGTGGACATAAAAATCTACTTTTATGTGTGGCATTGTTGGAGAATGAAGTTTGTGATGTGCTTGAGTCGTCTCATTGATCTGCTGGACAAAATCGATCATAGGAGTCATATTACAAAAAATAGGAGAACATTTCAGAGCTTGCCGTTGAAGATGCACTCATATAAGCATTTGTTGGGTAGCAACTGTACAGTTGTGTTTCAACTTTGGTAGAGACCAAGTTAGGCAAGGATTGGAGGTTTAAATTCAAGATAATAAGGACTACAAGCTCTCTGTTTGGAGACTTCAAAAGCAGAGCATCCAGCCTTGACAACCGAGTTTGGGATCTTGGAGGGATATCCATTAATCTCTCAACCATGTGGGCATGGTTGTTTGAAGGGGGGAGATTTGATACAGGAAATGGGAAGAGTGGATGACGTGGAAGTTTAATAGGATGTGATTGGTGGAGGTTTGAGTTGTGTGTTGGCAGCTGATGGTTGGCTGGAAATGAGAAGAAGAGCTGAAGCTTTATAAACATCTAAGATCACTTTGTAGAAGATTAGAATTGAAAAAGTTGTTGAGTTTGTTAGGTTTCTTTTATCTCTCTAGTTCTGGGTTTGTAAAAGTTGATTCATCCTCTGTGAATAATCCTAAGAGGTTCTTACAAGATGAATTAGAAGATTCTGCGTTTTATGAACGTTGGATCTTCGTTTGGTGTTGAGTATTGAATTGGAATTGTTGTTTGTGTGATCGATTCTGTTGAGCTGCGGTTTATTTGTATCAGTTTATTAAGTTTCTTCATAAGTATCATTAAACACGTTTCCGGTGACAGTTAATGTGATAATTCTAGTGACGAGCACAAAACTCACCATCATTGATATAGGGTTACCGCTATATTCCAGTCTGTAAATTATCATATTCTCATTTCCTCTTTAAAAAACGACATGTACTTTTTTAAAAATTATAATAAGACACCTCTAATCCAGATAGCAAATTACGATCATTAAACCCGATTAAACCATTAAATCATGATTACTGTTTCACGTTAGACTTAAACGTTTTCAAACCCGGAACCTGACCCAACCTAATCAAATATATGACTATAGACTAAATCTAAGAAAATAAAATCGATTTGGGGATTATTGTAACACCCCGACCCGTTCTAGCCCAAGAACAGACCGAGAGCATCACATATAGGACGCCCGCAGCCGGTCGACCGAGGTTTCCGGAACGCATCCGATTGCCCAAGCCGTCCAACCACAGATGCCTGTACCTCGCGAATCATGGTCTAAGGCTTTGTAACCCGTACCGCGATGCGCGAGTTGTGATTAGTCTGGACTAGACTAATGAATATCATTGGGAGACACGGGGTTTTAAGAAAAACATCGCTTTATTGATAATGTTAAATCGAGTAATACATAATATATACAAAAACTACATCTTACAAAGGCAAGGAAATCTACACCGGTTTGCCTAACGTCCTATGAACCCCTAAGGTCTCCCCACTAAGGTTACCTGTAAAACAAATTGGGTAGCATCCTGAGTAATCTATTATTATTCAGTAAGTCTGGTATTCTAATAAATAATCCAACCCAACCCCAAAATAACAATCAGCAAGCAAACAACGGAATAACAATCAATCAAGAAATAAAACATATGCAATGCTTATCTCCTAAGTTGGGCCCCTATCAAATCCATGATATCCCAAGGCAATGCCCCACATCCCTAGACACAAAGTCTAAAAGAAATCCACATTCCTTCATACTACATCGTCATGTAGCGTCCGGCCGGGCATGACCCGCTCCGAACCTTCATAAGCCATCACGTTACGGAGTTACACGCAACGCACAACAGACGGCGGGATCCTCATGATTCTCCTAATGCAACTACCTAAATGATACTAACTAACATGCAGGCAAGCAATAATATAACAATTGGACAGCATAACCGCAACACGACTAAACGTCCAGCATCACGGCTGTACCATCGCGACGCTATATCAACAATCACACAAGCAGCATAACAACAATGCAAGCAATCACACAAAGCAAGCAAAACACCCCAAGAATAATACCCCCTATTATTCTAAGTCTAAACTCCTAACCTCTCTCTAATTAAATAAATAAATAACTAAATAACTAATTAATTATTTAATTAAATAAATAGCTAAGTAATTAAATAAATTAAACCCTATCGCGTGCTACTCCACACGCTTTGGAAACTTACCTTAGCCTAGCGACTAAGACTCCTAGACTCCCTCGGACTTCCCTCGGACTATCGCTTACACCCTCACCCACTAAGGCTTTTTGGTTTGGTTTTGGTGTGAGGAACAAATGAAAAGAGGGGGGGGGGGTTTATATAGGTTCCCAAGATCGGTGGTGGAAGCATGAGGTGGCGGATAGGCATCATCGGAGCGCGACAGATGGGCGGACACTAATCTCCCTCCGGGCGGTGACACATGGCGGATAGGCTTGGGCGTTCTTATCCACAACCTTATCTTCTCCTATCGGATAAGCATCACCTCCGATCAATCCTGACCATCCATTCCAGCAGTCTGCTTGGCAGCTATGGTACGCAGACGTACGGTACACGGGCTGACGCGTACGACCATCGGCCAAAGACTGTACCATCGTACCAAAATTTGATTTCTCCATTCGTTTCCGAATTTTCTTCGACCAAAAACTTTGTATTCGTCCTTAAATACTTTGGCTTATCTTTAAAAATTAATTCCCCTTCGTCTTGATTGATTCTTGTATGATAGCCTTCCCTTGGCCATTGCACATAAATTTTAGGCCCCGGGGAGGGGTATTACATTTTCCTCCCCTTAAAAAGAATTTGTCCTCGAATTCTAAGGCTTAGAATCATCAATCCGATCACTAATCCGTCAGGCACAAGTAAAGTTCGGCGAACACGCAGCGGCTCGTTCGGTAATGGTACCTAAGCAGCGTCTAGTAAGGGATGCGTACTAATGGGTATGGTACCGGGAAAGACACATCCCACACCCTATGGGACATTACCGCTACCAACGGTGATGATCTCGTAGAACAGTGACCATACAGGGTCCACACATTCACTCAACTTGTCAACATGTCTGGCTCGGTCACCCGCGTCCTCGTACCATTCCCACATCCGGTTTCCTGACCACTTGCTATCGACCACTTACCAAAACTGCCCGTCCAGTGGCCCGTTGAAAATTACTCGTCCTATCAGGATTCCTCTTCTGGGAACTTCCATCATGATCTTCTTGCAACTCCTTTGAATTTCTTGTTGATCGGCTCCTTCGGTCGTGGCTCCTCCCCTTGGAAAAGTATTCAATCTTCCTTCTTGTTTGTCACTTGACTGCCTACCCATTTCCACACGTCTCACTTCCAAACGCCTCAAGGGTGGTTTCCTAAATAACTAAGGTTTACCTAACCTCTAGACTCACATTTAGGATACAAGGTCTTTGGGGTTACACAAAGACTATGACCCTAACTCTCACTCAACTTGGACAACAAAACTAAAGCAAACAACCAACACGCAAAAACACGATAAAAAGGAGAAGGATAGAACCCATACTTACCTTTTGCCAAACCTAAAGGTTTTGGGATAATCTAATCCTAGGGTTTAATCTTCTCGCTTAGCTTCTCTTTATGTCTTGCCAATTGCCTCTATGATGAACAATTAATGGGGAAAGAACGAATTCGTTCCTAAAAATTGTCACCTTTTAGCCCTCGGGCAAGACACATGCATCCAACATCCAAGGGTAAAACCTAACCCATCCTATCCTATATATCTAACTACTGAAGGACGTACTGGTTTCCTAATTTTCCTTTGAAAACTGTGCGTCCCGTGAGCATGATGAACCATGCTCTGATACCACTCTTGTAACACCGCCGACCCGTTCTAGGCCAAGAACAGACCGAGAGCATCACATATAGGACGCCCGCAGCCGGTCGACCGAGGTTCCCGGAAAGCATCCGATCGCCCAAGCCGTCCAACCACAGATGCCAATACCTCGCGAATCACGGCTTAAGGCTTTGCAACCCATACCGCGATGCGCGAGTTGTGATTAGTCCGGACTAGACTAATGAATATCATTGGGAGACACGGGGTTTTAAGAAAAACATCGCTTTATTGATAATGTTCAATCGAGTAATACATAATATATACAAAAACTATATCTTACAAAGGCAAGGAAACATATACTGGTTGGCCTAACGTCCTATGAACCCCTAAGGTCTCCCCACTAAGGTTACCTATAAAACAAATTGGGTAGCATCCTGAGTAATCTATTATTACTCAGTAAGTCCGGTATTCTAATAAATAACCCAACCCAACCCCAAAATAACAATCAGCAAGCAAACAGCAGAATAACAATCAATCAAGAAATAAAACATATGCAATGCTTATCTCCTAAGTTGGGCCCCTATCGAATCCATGATATCCCAAGGCAATGCCCCACACCCATAGACAAAAAGTCTAAAAGAGATCCACATTCCTTCATACTACATCGTCATGTAGCGTCCGGCCGGGCATGACCTGCTCCGAACCTTCGTAAGCCATCACGTTACGGAGTTACACGCAAAAAACAACATACGGCGGGATCCTCATGATTCGCCTAATGCAACTACCTAAATGATACTAACTAACATGCAGGCAAGCAATAATATAACAATCGGACAGCATAACCGCAACACGACTAAACGTCCAACATCACGGCTATACCATCGCGACGCTATATCAACAATCACACAAGCAGCATAACAACAATGCAAGAAATCACACAAAGCAAGAAAAACACCCCAAGAATAATACCCCCTATTATTCTAAGTCTAAACTCCTAACCTCTCTCTAATTAAATAAATAAATACTAAATAACTAATTAATTATTTAATTAAATAAATAACTAATTAATTAAATAAATTAAACCCTATCACGTGCTACTCCACGCGCTTCAGAAACTTACCTTAGCCTAGCGACTAAGACTCCTAGACTCCCTCGGACTTCCCCCGGACTATTGCTCACACCCTCTCCCACTAAGGCTTTTTGGTTTGGTTTTGGTGTGAGGAACAAATGGAAAAGGGGGGGGGGGGGTTTATATAGGTTCCCAAGGTCGGTGGTGGAAGCATGAGGTGGCGTGTAATGACCCGTATCACGAAGTACGTACCGGACACGAAGAACGTGTACAAAGGACGTGGAGATGTCTCAGACAGACAAAGAAAAAGAAATTTCTGAGAACGGCCTAAGTAACTTGTACCTAAAGTTACCAAGACGCAGAAGGGTCCAGAGCCGAAGAAAGGACGGGAACCGTTGGGACATCCGGACCAATGGTGGACGAATGATCAAGGAAATTGGTGAAAAGACCGAAGGAAGAGATAGGAAAGTAATGGCCATGGAAAAATAGTACAAAGAACGTAAGACGGACCATGGGAACGGAATGGCCATGTACCAGCCGGACAGTCGATGTACCGCGGGATCACGGACATATAGGACGGGAGGGCCGAAGATGGACGAGACAACCAAGTGTCACGGACGAAAAGGTCCAGAGAAAGTCGCAGAAAATCGAGGTCATGGTCGGGACTACCGAGGAAGTAGACTCGCGGACGAAGAAATTGTCTCTGCGGACAAGTGCGGGAGCTTGGGACGCAAGAGAGACGAGGGAAGGAAAAGGAAGTGGAAGAGTCCGTGCATGGGAGCTCAACGCCACGTGTCAAGCGATTAAGCCACTCTCACCAGCAACTGAGATGCACGCGCGAGTGGGAGAGAGTGCATGCAAATATTTCGCCACTTGTCAATTGATTTTTGCCACCTGCTTGCGTGAGAGAGAGATTGAATGGGCTATAAATAAGCCCTCACTCTTCTCATTTGCGACCAAAACCTCTCTAGATAGCCAAACTCTGCTCAAAATTTTCTCTCATGCTTTTGTGAAGAAAATCAAGAGATTTTCGAGAGAAGAGGAAGAAGAAGAAGGAGATCTCGTCGGAAGATGTTGTCAGATCGACGTGGTGTGGTGGAGTTCCAATCGGCCAAAAGTCTCCAAAGCTAAGGTGAGTTGTGGTTTTGGTTGATGGGAGGTGTGTGAGCTCTCAAGCTCTTGCATCGGCCCTTGTGTGTTGCATTAGTTCCTTGTTGCATTTAGATCTGTAGATTGCATGTAGACAAGAGGGATTTTAAGGGGGTTTAAATTATTATTGGGGGAGAATGGCTTTTTCTTATAATAGATGCAAGTGTGAAATGTCTTGCATGCTAGATCTAAAGGTTTAAAATAATTTGGGGTGAAAGAATATTTTTAGAAATCTCATGCAAGTGTGAAATGCCTTGCATGATTGATTTTGGGGGTTTTGAGATTTTTCCAAGGGTGGAAAATAATTTCTAAAAATCACTTGCAAGTGTGAAATGCCTTGCATGTTGATTTGCGAATTTTTCTCGGTCATGGGGTTCGATGGAAAAATTAGTAAGATTTTTCTTACTTAAAATCGAGTAAATTGGGGGTGTGTCATGCATGTTAAATTTTATTTTATTTTTTGCATGAATTTTTGGGAGAGGTTAAACCCCTAGACTTGATGGGAGATCGGTCTAGTTGAGGGGATATTATTTTTGGTGAGTCCATACGAGAATCTCCTGTGTGGAAAGAGCCGTATGAGGACCCAAAAATGTAAAAGGAAAAGTTTAACCTCTACTTGTGAAAGGTGGTTGTTGGTGAGGTCATGCGAGAATCTCCGGGAAGGAATGAGCTGCATGTGTACCCAAAACCAAAGAAATATAACCTCATGGTGTTGATGGGTGATCAGACCATTGGAGTGTTGTTTTCTTAAGTCATGCGAGAATCTCCGGGTCGGAAAGAGCCGCATGCATGTGAGAAATCTGGGGTTTAAAGGCATGCAAAAATTCATAAGCTAAATTTTAACTTGGGTTAAAACTTTGGGGTTGGGAGCATATAGGATGCATGCATGATAGGATTTTCTTAAGTTGCATGATTGTTTCTTGTGGCTTAAGCTTATGCGTGGTTATTGGTTGTTGCTTGCATGTGATGCTTGCAAATTTGTGTGTTGTTGATTGTACTTAATTCTTGGAGTCTTGAGTCCTAGAGTTAAGTGTTGTTCTAGCTAGTTTGTGTAACATCCATGTTCCGGGATTAGAGTTTGGTATGTGTTGAGTAAACCAATGGGATGAATTTTAATTGATTTTAGTTTAATTAAATTCTGGTTTAATCTAATTAAACCAAAAATCTCTAATTTCTCTTATGAAGTCACGCCTCCTCTCTTCTTTTGTGCTTTTGTCGACATTGACATTGAGAGAGAGGGAGAGAAAGTGTGAGAACCCTTGGTTTTATGGTGTAAAGGAGGAAGAGAAGGAGATCAAGCTTTTTCCTTAGAGCAAAGAGAGAAACAGAGCTGTTAGGATTTGGGAGAAGGAGGATCTGACTGGTCAAATCGTTTTAAAAGGTATTGATTTTTGGTAGGGTTGTATCTAAGAGATTGTCGTAGACTCTCCATTTTACAGAAGTGATTTTGAGTTAATATTCTATGAGATATTGGCAGTTTCGTGGGATGTTTCGTCTCTGTCGCGGATTGAGACCAGCCGGTGTTTCGGGATCTATTGCGGTTTCATCTGAAATCTGATCGTACTGAAATTATGTGAGCAGATTCGGGACGTATAGGCCTTTCTTTTCACCGGAGGGATTAGAAAGTTAACGGTTCGTTTTGACTTCGTGGTTTCACTTGTGAGGTTGTTCTTTTCTGATTTTTCTGGCAGTTTGTTTTCAATGTTTGTTTATTGTTGTGATCGGTTGTAGGAGCGAGTTTGGTTGTTCTTGGATATTGGAAAGCCTCTCATTTGGTTGTTTTTATTTTCGTGAATCACTTGTTAAGGTGAGTGCGTGACCATGAGCTTATCTAAGCAATTGGGTTGTATGACTTATTTTGTGTAATGATGTGTAGGTGTGGTGAAAGTGTTATTGGTTGTTCTGTTTAATGGTTGGTTTGTTATATTCTATTTGTAGTTGTGCTCTTGATTTTCTTGTGTGTATAGCTCGTAGATGGGAGGATCGCCTCACTGGGTATTTCTGGTAATACTCACGCATCTCATTGTGTTTGTTGTGCAGGTAGAGGCAAAGTGTGACCGTGGGATCATGGCAATGAAGAGGAGGATGTTCTAGTGGCTCGCTTGGTTGTTGTCTGGCTTTTGTTAGGTTGCTAGAGTTGAGTCTTAAAATGTTGTTTAGGATTGCTGGTTCTTTGGTTTATGTTGATTGGATCTTTAGTTTATGGTTTTAGAATTATTACGGTTTATTGGTTATTGGTTTATTGGTTATTTATTGGTTTTATTATTTCCGCAGTTTGGTGTGATTGTGGTTAGGTGGCTAGTGGGTATGAGACCACTAGCTTAGTTGTTTATTATTATATTATATTTATATATTTATTATTTATTAATTACAAAAAAAAAACGGGTCAAGTCGTTTCAGTTTGGTATCAGAGCCCTTACGGTTCTAGGTTTGGGTTCACTAGGCTTTGTGCTGTAGATGTTTGAGATTGCATGTGTTGATTGATTATGTGAGTTAGTCAATTTTTTGTGGCATTGAGACCACTACCTTAGTGGTTTTTGTGTTTTTGAATTATGTTAAGATTGCTTGTTAGCGTCTATTCTTGGAAGTGCAGCGGCTAAAGGTGTTTGAGTTGTTGGTCGTGGACGGGGACGTGGTCGTGATCGTGGTCATGGTCGGGCAGGTCCCGAGGCCAGCAATGTGTGGTCCAGAGTTCCACGGGGAGATACGTCAGAGGGTCGCAAGCGTATCAGGAGGGACTAGAGGCGGTTAGCTGGTGAGCGTGCCGGGGGTGCTGGGAACCCAGGTGTGGGGTTGCAGCAGGTGGAGCCCAGGGTCGAGATGATCGCTTGGCGGATCTGTTGGCGTACTATTGGAGCGGTTACTGAGAGGGGTACCTGTAACGCCCCCAAACCGCCGTACGGCCGGACAGGACCGCGGACGGCACCGAGATGCCACATGTGTGGGAACCGCACCCTGGTGGTCCGGTCGAGGGAAGGAAGCTGCAGCTTCCCAACCAGTCCTCCTGGACGCGACTCCGCCCGCGGTCGAGGTTCGCTTAGGCTTTGCAACCCTTGCGTCCCACGCGGGTTGTGTTGACCCGGACAAGGCCGAGTACCATTTGCAACTTGCCATATTTTACCCGAAAACCGAATATATATTACTTTAATAATTTATTACATTGAAAGTAAATCATCAAAGCAATATACATAGATAGTCGGATAATTTTACAGAAATCATTTAGGAAAATATAGGGTTTTACAAAGAACACAAAAAACCCTATCCGGTACCCTAAAGTTTGCTCCAGCTTTAGACTCACTTAGGCTTCCTGCAAGACAAAATAATATCATGAGTAATCTAAGATTGCTCAGTAAGCCTGGGCACCCCTTTCCTAAACAGGATTCTACTTCCCCAACCCGACTACCCCAACAGGCAAAGGAAACAAGAAAGGCAAACAAGCCAACAAGCAATCAAAGCAACGCAACAGAAACAATAACGGAAGCTATAAACAACAAACAAGCGAGAGAGGTTAGAACGACACGACTCAACTCGGACGATCTACACTTGCTATTCGCAGAAAAAGACGACTAAAGGGAACAAGGATTACTTGACCACTTTAGACTCTTAACTCTTACACAACTCACAAAGACGACTAGAATAAAACAAGGAACACTTGAAATACTCTAGACTCTTTCACCTAAGGGCCCTCGATAATCTGTTCCGTTCCACAACATTTTCCATGCTGAAACCACAAAGGTAACCAGCATGAGCCCACACAAATGCTACATCGTCATGTAGCGGTCACGCTAGTAGTTAGCTAACCGTGACATTGTCCCGCGCGAGTGGTCATCGGGAACTCTCGCGAGACAAACAACATTTGGAACAGAAGATCGACTACACTATTCTAGCTACGACTCAAGAAACAAATTCGAGAGACTTAGCTAAAATACACCAACAACTCAAGCAAGAAAATCAAGCATAACAAGCAAGAAAATCAAGCAAGAGAACATGCAACAATCAACAAGCAACAAGAATGACAATTCATGCAACTTAGATTGTCCTACAAGCATGCAACCACTTTAAGCAACTTAAGCAATTTAATGCAACAAGTTCAATTATGCATGCAAGCCAATTTTAAGCGATTTAACCCATTTAAATCCTTTAAGTCCATTTATGCATGCAAGCCAATTTTTAAGCGATTTAACCCTTTAAATCCTTTAAGTCCATTTACGCATGCAAGTTAACCTCAACCAAAATTATGCAATAAAAATTGCAAATAAACTTCACCAATTTAATCATGCATGCAACCGATTTTAAGCAAAAAATATTGCAAGTAAAATCCTTCAAGTTCAACCATGCATGCAAACCCTTTTGTCCAAATTTTAAGCAAGTCCAACTTACTTTAACATGCATCCAAATTCATTTTCGCATGGTGATTCCTAGCTCAAATTCTATGTGCATTTAAACATGAATTTAGCATGAATCCTACCATATTTTGCATGCATCAACTTAAACTGATTCTAACATGAATCTAGTCTAAATGCATCACGCAAAGGAGTATGTGCAATGATCAACTTAAACTGATTCTAACATAACTCACACTTATGCAGCGGATGATGGTCGGACTTCACTGCACCGCTGATCAGACAACTTCCCTTCTTGCATCCAACAACGTCGTCTTCTCGACTTTCTCCCTTTGTCTGCAACACTTCTCTCCTTTCTCTCTTCTTTCTCTCTTCCTCTCCTTTCTCTCTTTCTCTTCTTCTCCCTTAAGAATTTTTGGCGAAATGAGAGAGAGTGGAGGTCTTTATATAGAGAAAGGGGGCGACAACATGGCCCAATGCATGCTAGATGAGTATCCATCATCAAAGCCACCAATTTGCATGTGTGTACACTTGTTAAGTGAGCACAACACTTGTCCAAGAGAATCTTCTCTTGTCTCCCACTCACTTCCATTTGATTAAATTAACTCTTAGTGGAAAATTCCACTTAGGTTAATTTTGTGATTAAATTAATCACTTAGTGGAAACTCCACTAACTCCATTATTAATATTTAAATCGCATGCCTTAGTGGGTTCTTTCCCACTCTCGCTTCCCGTCCAGGACACAGCCTTGTCCACTCGGTGTTCGCCTAGTATGTCCGCTCGTTCCACGTACGTCTGGTACGGTATATGGTACATGGTACATAGTACCATCGGCCATCTCTCGGCCATGGGTCGGTCTCGGTCCGGACTCCCTCGATCTTTTCTCGGACAACTCTCGGTCCTTCCTCCCGTCGGTCCTTCCCGTCCCTTCCGGCACTTCTCGGATCGTACTGTCCTTCTCGGTACTAGACCGTCTGTCCCGCGTACGCAGTTTCCCGCATAAACCGCCAACTCCCGATTGGTCTTAAGGTCTCGATCGTATGTCCGGCCACTTCGGTCTTGGCTCGGCCATTCTTCGACTTATTCATTTTTCCTTGGACTTCCTTCGGCCTTTCGTCTTTGTTATTCTTCCACTTCCTCTCTAAGTCTTTTCCAGGCCATTTCTTCGAACTTTTATTTCGGGATTTCTGCCCTTAGTGAGGGTCACTATAGTACCAGTGCAGGCTCCAGTTGTGCCACATGTGGCAGGGTGCAGCTGAGGGCTGCGGATGTTGAGGACTTTCCATCTTATGTTAGGAGGATGGAGCAGTGGTAGATGACCGGTGCAAAATTCTTCGCGAGAGGTATCGAGCCTAGAGAGGCGGATATATGGACATATGTAGGTGGAGCAGATATTTCTCTGTTTGGTGGATAATCCAGTTGGATATTAGAAGTTGTGTGGATAGGTGTAACATTGTAATGTTATACTCGTACCACGGGAAGTACCTTTGGTCGAAAGATGTTTATAGTCTTTAAGGATTGTTGCTCCTGAAGGGATGGTGGTTTTCCCAGAATACCGATAGCTCAAGGGGCTGTGGGCTCCGAGAGTAGCAGAGGGGATGATGTTCTCCTGAGGGGATGATTAGTTCCTCTGATACCGAGATCTTGAAGATTATGGTCCAAGAGTGAGACGGTATAACTCGAAGACGGAGGTCTGAGAGTGAGATCGGTATGGCTCGAAGGTTGCGACCTAAGGGTGGAAGAGTTGGGAGCAAGCAATGCCTAGGACATGAGTATAAAAATAACGACTGAATGTAGACCTCGAGAGATTGCTGGTGGTTTAATCTTGGGTTTTGGATGTGTTGTCCAGTGGGTCAGGGTTTTATGACCGGAGCGGTCATGAATGTGTGGCTGTTGCGCCAGGATTGTGCCGCCGGTGGTGTTGGAGTCCCGGGAAGGGGAGTTGTAGCAGGTATGAGCCGGGAAAGGCATGTTTGCCATATACATAAGTTCACGAGAAGCCTTCATGGCAGGATAAACTAATCGTTGTGACGATGTTGGATGAAGTTCATTGGAGATGAACAGGGTTACTAGATTCAAGATTTTGGTAAGCTTGTTGGAGGGAATAAGTCAAGTGGTTTGAGTTAGCGACCTGCAAAGCATTTGATGCGGTGAATCAAAATATGCGAACGTATGGTACTTGTTTTTTTTATTACGCTCGTATTGATGATTTGCTGTGGAGAATTGCCAAGCGGAAAAGCTATTTTTGGAATAAGCTATCTTGTGGAACTTTCCTTAAGAGACAAGTTACTAGAGGCTCTTGGACAGGCAAAAGGGGTTGATATTCTGGTGGTGGTGAGTTGATGTCGACATACTTGATTATTAGTCTAGTAGAGCTGAGGAAGTGACTAGAGGATTTGTTGAGCAGGGGATTCATTCGTCTTATCATTTCACCGTGGGGAGCGTCGGTGTTGTTCGTCAAGTAGAAGGACGAGTCAGGGGTTTATGAGTTTGTGGTGATGCCGTTTGGGTTGACTAACGTACCAGCAGCGTTTATGAGACTGATGAACAGCGTGTTTCAGGAGTTTCTGGACGTGTCTGTCATCATTTTCATTGACGATATCCTGGTTTATTCCAAGAGTCCTGAGGAGCATGCAGTGCATTTTAGAGTAGTTCTGGAGAAGCTGCGTGAGCAGAAGTTGTTTGCTAAGCTGAGCAAGTGTAGTTTCTAGCAGCGGGAGATGGGTTTTCTGGGTCATATTGTGTCTGCAGATGGGGTTTATGTAGATCCGGAGAAGATCCAGGCTATCAGAGATTGGCCTAGACCGCAGAATGCCACAGAGATAAAGAGTTTTCTTGGGTTGGCAGATTACTATAGGAGATTTGTGCAGGGTTTTGCGAGCAAAACACGTCCTATGACTAAGTTGACAGGGAAGGATGTTCCTTTTGTTTGGTCACAGGAGTGTGAGGAAGGCTTTGCAAGCCTGAAGGAGATGTTGACTACTACTCCTGTATTGGCTTTGCCTGAGCAGGGAGAACCCTATGTGGTTTATACTGATGCATCTAGAGTTGGTTTGGGGTGTGTGTTGATGCAGCATGGGAAGGTGATTGCCTATGCTTTGCGGCAGTTGCGGAAGCATGAGGGTAACTATCCTACTCATGATTTGGAGATGGCTGTTGTAGTTTTTGCCCTGAAGATTTGGAGATTTTATCTTTATGGTGCAAAGGTGCAGGTGTTTACAGATCATTAGAGCCTAAAGTATATATTCACTCAGCTTGAGCTGAACTTGAGATAGAGGCGGTGGATGGAGCTTATGGCAGATTATGATATAGAGATAGCTTATCACCCTGGTAAGGCTAACTCGGTTGCAGATGCTCTGAGTCGGAAGAGGGTAGCTTCGGCTCAAGAGCATGATATGGAGTCCCTGATAGGAGATATCAGTGCGTTGAGGTTGTGTATAGTGTCTCAGGAGCCGTTGGGTTTGGAGGCAGTTGATAGGGCAGATCTTCTGAGTAGGTTGCGGTTGGCGCAGGAGAAGGATTTAGGGCTGGTGAATGCCTCAAAGGAGGTTGGTTCTGAGTATCATGTTTCGGCTAATGGTACTATTTTGGTGCATGGGCGGGTTTGTATGCCCAAAGATGAGGAGCTGAGACAGGAGATTCAGAGTGAGGCTCATACGAGCAGGTTCTCTATTCATCCAGGAGCGACTAAGATGTACCGTAATCTCAAGAGGTACTATCACTGGGTCGGGATGAAGAAGGATGTAGCTAGTTGGTTCGCGAGGTGCGATGTTTGCCAGCTAGTGAAGGCTGAGCATCAGGTTCCAGGCGGAATACTGAACAGTCTACCCATTCCCGAGTGGAAGTGGGATATGATTACTATGGACTTCGTGGTGGGTTTGCCAGTGTCCAGGACGTTTGATGCTATTTGGGTCATTGTGGACCGGTTGACTAAGTCTGCACATTTTCTGGCGATTAAGAAGACAGATGGAGCAGCGGTCTTGGCTAAGAAGTATGTGAGGGAGATAGTCAGGTTGCATGGGGTGCCAGCGAGCATTGTGTCTGATAGGGATTCTAAGTTCACTTCGGTGTTCTGGAGAGCATTTCAGGCAAAGATGTGCACTAAGGTGCATATGAGTGCAGCTTATCATCCCCAGACAGATGGACAGTCAGAGAGGACGATCCAGACGTTGGAGGATTTGCTGAGGATGTGTGTATTGGATTGGGGAGGCCATTGGGCAGATCACTTGAGCTTGGTAGAGTTTGCTTACAACAACAGTTACCAGGCGAGTATTAAGATGGCTCCTTACGAGGCTTTGTATTGGAGGCCATGTCGCACACCGTTATGCTGGATTCAGGTGGGGGAGAGGAGCATTTACGGGGCAGATTTTGTTCAGGAGACCTTAGAGAAGATTCGAGTTCTCAAGCTGAACATGAAGAAAGCTCAGGATCGGCAGATGAGTTATGCCGACAGGAGGAGGAGATATCTTGAGTTTTAGGTAGGAGACAGAGGGTACCTCAAGATGGCCATGTTACGGGATCCGAACAGGTCATTGAGGGAGACTAAGTTGAGTCTGAGGTATATGGGTCCGTTCAGAGTGATTGAGCGGGTGGGACCGGTTGCATATAGGCTGGTGTTGCCTGAGGTTATGCGTGCGTTCCGTAAGATTTTCCATTTGTCTATGTTGCAGAAGTGTGTCCATGAGGATGATCAGTTGTTGGCTAAGATTCCTGAGGATCTTCAGCCTAACATGACTTTGGAGGCGAGACCAGTGAGGATTCTCGAGAGGAGGATCAAGGAACTTCGGGGAAGAAGGTTCCTTTGATGAGAGTCCTTTGGGACTGTGATGGTGTTGAAGGAAAGTTTCCTGAAATAGAAGTTTCTAAAAGTGGAAAGTTTCCAAAAGTGGAAAGTGCTAAAAATGGAAAGTTTTATGTGAGTTAGAATTTGTGCATTGGAGAGCCTTGGAGGGGCTTGTGTGGCTTTATTGGCGGACTTTTGAGTCATTGTGCTGTGTGTGGCGGTCTTTTGAGATATTGTGTGGCCTTTGTGGCGGGCTGTTTAGCCAATTGTGTGGCCTTTGTGGTGGACTGTTTAGCCGATTGTGTGGCCTTTATGGCGGGCTGTTTAGCCAATTGTGTGGCCTTTGTGGCGGGCTGTTTAGCCGATTATGTGGCCTTTGTGGCAGGCTGTTTAGCCAGAGTTGCCTGTTTAGGCGGTCCTTCGGGACAAGTGGTCTTCGTGATGGTCCTTCGGGACGAGTGGCCCTTGTGGCGGTCCTGTTTAGGACATTTGTTTGGCCTTTGTGGCGGTCCTGTTTAGGACATTTGTTTGGCCTTGGTGGCGGTCCTGTTTAGGACATTTGTTTGGCCTTGGTGGCGGTCCTGTTTAGGACATTTGTTTGGCCTTTGTGGCGGGTCTGTTTAGGACATTTGTTTGGCCTTGGTGGCGGTCCTGTTTAGGACATTTGTTTGGCCTTGGTGGCGATCCTGTTTAGGACATTTGTTCGGCCTTTGTGGCGGCCCTTTTGGCATGTTTATGATCCTTGTGTGGTCATGAGGTATTCCAGTGAGGGGATATGTGGTTGGTAGGACATTGTGAAGTTATACGCGAGCCACAGGAAAGAAACCTGGTTAGGGATAGGACTCAGACGTGTTCAGAATTGTTTGCTCACGACTCTTGGGGGACTTCGGTTGTCCTAGTACTGCCATGTTCTAAGACTTTGTGGCTTGAGAGTATGGTTGGTATATCGACTTCGGATGACGATCCGGGGGCACGCTGTAGGGTGGCAACCCGAGAGACAAATATTGGACTTCCTTTTATATATGGCATGCGGGCTTAGGCCCGATGAGGAGCCAACATTATGGCATGCAGACTTAGGTCTGATGAGGAGCCAATAAAAACTCAAGGTTTATGCCTATGAGTAAAGGAAAGTCCAAAAGTCGAGAGCAAATAATGCCTGGAACGTGAGTCTATCGCCTAGAGGTGACCTTTCGTAGATCGGTCGGAGGAGTGCGTGCCGTGGAGACGGTTGCACGGGAGTCCTTGACTGATAGTTGTTCGAGATTTGAGGAAGAATCTATGTTGGTGGAGGAGAATTGTAACATCCGTGTTCCAGGATTAGAGTTTGGGATGTGTTGAGTAAACCAATAGGATGGATTTTAATTGATTTTGGTTTAATTAAATCCTGGTTTAATCTAATTAAACCAAAAATCCCTAATTTCTCTCATGAAGTCACGCCTCCGCTCTTCTTTTGTGTTTTTGTCGACATTGACATTGAGAGAGAGGGAGAGAAAGTGTGAGAACCCTTGGTTTTATGGTGTTAGGGTTTGGGAGAAGGAGGATCCGACTTGAGATCAAGCTTTTTCTTTAGAGCATAGAGAGAAACAGAGCTGTTAGGGTTTGGGAGAAGGAGGATCCGACTGGTCAAATCGTTTCGAAAGGTATTGAGTTTTGGTAGGGTTGTAGCTAAGAGATATTCTAAGACTCTCCTTTTTACAGAAGTGAATTTGAGTTAATATTCTAGGAGATATTGGCAGTTTCATGGGGCGTTTTGTCTTAGTCGCGGATTGAGACCAGCGAGTGTTTCGGGATCGATTGCGGTTTCATCTAAAATCTGATCGTGCTGAAATTTTGTGGAAGATTCAGGACGTATAGACCTTTCTTTTCACCGGAGGGATTAGAAAGTTAACGGTTCGTTTTGACTTCGTGGTTTCACTTGTGAGGTTTTTCTTTTCTGATTTTTCTGGCAGTTTATTTTCAATGTTTGTTTATTGTTGTGGTCGGTTGTAGGAGCGAGTTTGGTTGTTCTTGGATATTGGAGAGCCTCTCATTTGGTTGTTGTTATTTTCGTGAATCACTTGTTAAGGTGAGTGCGTGACCATGAGCTTATCTAAGCAATTGGGTTGTATGACTTATTTTGTGTGATGATGTGTAGGTGTGGTGAAAGTGTTATTGGTTGTTCTGTGTAATGGTTGGTTTGTTATATTCTATTTGTAGTTGTGCTCTTGATTTGCTTGTGTGTATAGCTCGTAGATGGGAGGATCGCCTCACTGGGTATTTCTGGTAATACTCACGCATCTCATTTTGTTTGTGGTGTAGGTAAAGGCAAAGTGTGACCGTGAGATCATGGCAATGAAGAGGAAGATGTTCTAGTGGCTTGCTTGGTTGTTGTCTGGCTTTTGTTAGGTTGCTAGAGTTGAGTCCTAGAATGTTGTTTAGGATTGCTGGTTCTTTGGTTTATGTTGATTGGATCTTTAGTTTATGGTTTTGGAATTATTACGGTTTATTGGTTATTGGTTTATTGGTTATTTATTGGTTTTATTATTTCCGCGGTTTGGTGTGATTGTGGTTAGGTGGCTAGTGGGTATGGGACCACTAGCTTAGTTGTTTATTATTATATTATATTTATATATTTATTATTTATTAATTTTTTTTTTAAAAACGGATCAGATCGTTTCAGTTCGCGGGTTAAATGTCTCGGTTCGTAGCTAGAAGTCGAACTTTGCTCCTGACATGTGTGGAAGTCCGGTGAGATAATCCAGAGGGATTTCATGGCAGGACGGATTCGAGTCTAGCTAGCTACTAACCCGAATCGCATGACGATACGGCACTGTATACCCGGTTGTTTACCCGGGAGGGGTAACAACGCGGAGGATTTGGGTGTGTCCGAATGGTTGCCTTTGTGGTATCAACGCGGAAGAGTGTAAGGACGAAACAGAGGATCGATGGGCCCTAGGTTGTGGTGTTGTTTTCCCTAGGATGTGTTTTCCCTAGGTTTGGTGGTAATTCCCTAGGTTGATTATGATATCCCTGGGTGAGGTCTAGTGGTGTCAGTCATGGTGTGGATACCTGACTTTGGAGTCAAGCGTGGTCAAGCTATCTTGATGCACGGCTAGCTCTTCCCACTTTGGCAGTGATTGCAAGGTGAGGTGGCGTGGAGGCCAAGTTAGAGTCAAGGTCTAGACGAGTCGGGTCTTGTTTGTCCTTGCTTGATTGATTGTGTGTGTTGTTTGCTTGCTTGCTAAGCTTCCGCATTACATGCTTTGATTGTGGGGTAGTTGTGGGGTAGTTGGATGAGTTGTGATTAGCATGTCAGGAGGGGATAGCATGTTAGAGGGTTGCCCAACTCACTGAGTAATACTAGATTACTCACCCTTCTCCACAATTGTTTTTCTTGCAGGGGTTTGTAAGAGGGTAGTACCGAGTTTAATGGATCAGATAGGATGTTTTCGTGCTGTGTTGCAAAGTCCTTGCTTCTTATTTTATTTTAATTCTTGATTCTTGTTAAGTTGGATCCAACGATTGTATTTTGTGTTTTATTGATTTTGTAAACTCTATATTATTTAATAAATCGATTATTTTCATATATAATTCGGACAAGTGGAGCTGGTACGGATTAGTCCGGGCCAGCATAACGCCGCGTATGTACCGAGGGTTGCAAAGCCTAAGGTTGTACATAGCGGATAGACGGGTGCCGGTGGACTGGCTGGAGAACCTAATTCGTTGGTGGAACCTTGGCTGGATCGCTGGTAATCGTCTAGTTGTGATGACCTCCGGGTAGGTCCATGGTTAGTCCGGTCGTGCGGGCGGTTCTGGGGCGTTACATGGCGGATAGGCATCATCGGAGCGCGACACATGGGCGGACACTAATTTCCCTCCGGGCAGTGACACATGGCGGATAGGCTTGGGCGTTCTTATCCACAACCCTATCTTCTCCTATCAGATAAGCATCACCTCCGATCAATCCTGGCCATCCATTCCAGTAGCCTGCTTGGCAGCTATGGTACGCGGACGTACGGTACACGGGCGGACGCATACGGCCATCGGCCAAAGACTGTACCACCGTATCAAAATTTGATTTCTCCGTTCGTTTCTGAATTTTTTTCGACCAAAAGCTTTGTATTCGTCCTTAAATACTTTGGCTTATCTTTAAAAATTAATTCCCCTTCTTCTTGATTGATTCCTGTATGATAGCCTTCCCTTGGCCATTGCGCATAAATTTTAGGCCCCGGGGAGGGGTATTACATTCTCCTCCCCTTACAAGAATTCGTCCTCCAATTCTAAGGCTTAGAATCATCAATCCGACCACTAATCTGTCAGGCACAAGTAAAGTTTGGCGAACACGTAGTGGCTCATTCGGTAATGGTACCTAAGCAGCGTCTAGTAAGGGATGCATACTATTGGGTTTGGTACCGGGAAAGACACATCCCACACCCTATGGGACATTACCGCTACCAACAGTGATGATCTCGCAGAACCGTGACCACACAGGGTCCACACATTCACTCAACTCGTCAACACGTCTGGCTTGGTCACCTGCGTCCTCTTACCATTCCCACATCGGGTTTCCCGACCACTTGCTATCGACCACTTACCAAAACTGCCCGTCCGGTGGCCCGTCGAAAATTACTTGTCCTATCGGGATTCCTCTTCTGGGAACTTCCATCATGATCTTTTTTTCGCAATTCCTTTGAATTTCTTGTTGATCGGCTCCTTTGGTCGTGGCTCCTCCCCTTGGAAAAGTATTCAATCTTCCTTCTTGTTTGTCGTTTAACTGCCTACCCATTTCCACACGCCTCACTTCCACACGCCTCAAGGGTAGTTTTCTAGATAACTAAGGTTTACCTATGAAACAACCCTTCCCGTTTATTTATTTATATTTTTTTTAAATATTAATTCACTAGTGGTCCCATACCCACTAACACCCTAGCACAATCAACAATGCAATAATCCAAAACTAACAATGAAATAACCAAGTTCCAACATCTTACAATGTTCTATCAACTCAATACTAGCAACCTAACAATAGCTAGACCACAACCAATCAATCCTCTAGAACATCCTCCTCCTCATCGCCTTGATTCCACGATCACACTTTGCCTTTACCTGCACACCACAAACAACAATTGAGATGCGTAAGTATTATCATAAATACTTAGTGAGGCAATCCTCCCATCTATTGGGCTATACACACAACCATTTGAGAATCCAATGTCAAGCAATCATCAACAATAACAAATCAAACCCGAAAACAAGCAATCGTCGACAAACAAAAGTTGGTGTCGATCGACACTGACAACCTGGTGTCGACCGACACCTGCTCGACACCTCCCAAAAAACCCTAGTTGTGTCGACTGACACCTCCACATGGTGTCGATCGACACTCCCAAAGATTCCCGAGCCGTCCTCGCACAAGTATCAACCGACACACCAATGGTGTCGATCGACACTGATACAGAGCATCGTCTTCCTCGACGCTCTCTTGTAGATCTCCGCTTCCCAATGCTTCCCAATCATCCCAAACTCATCCATAAGCCACATAAGGACGTAGAAACACCAAAACAACCACAAGCAAACAAGGAATCAATCAAACAACTCAAAAAATCACAAGAAACATAGAATTATCAAGCTTAGATAAGCCATGGTCATGCACTCACCTCTTTTGCAGGAGAATCTGAATCAAAAACAGCTATCACACACTCCTAGCAAACTTATGATGCAATCCCAGCAACAGATCTTCCCAGAAACCACCACAATCTCTTCAAAACTCAAGAACACTCACAAGTCTCCTTTTTCTCTCTGAAACACTTAAGCGGCGACAAAAAGAAAACCTCCCCCAACCCTTTTCGTCGACCCACCCCTTAAATATGTCGGTTTAGGGATTTCTAATTGAACCAAACCGAACCAAACAGCAAACAAAACAAACCGGTCGAAACCGAAATTGTTGGTGTTGATCGATACACCCATGGTGTCGATCGACACTCAGACCAAAAATGCAGATTCTGGTTCGCGGATGTTACAATTCTCCCCCACCAACAAGGATTCGTCCTCGAATCCCACAGCACCGTCCATCCCTCAAGACCCCTGTGCCACCGTCAACACGGCCGCACGTCCTCCGACCGGACTGAACACCGTCAGCCAAGGTTTCTTGTGCAACTGTCGCAACAGCCCGCACACCTCCGACTGAACCACGAGGTCTCCCTCTAGCCAATATACTCACACCCAAGACGCTATTTGTTCACAACTCAGTGCTTCCCCCGTCCGTGGTTGCAACCAACGAATCATGCCGGCTCGCTATCAGGCCAACCGCCTTAAGCTACGACATCCAGGAAGTCACTCACACACACTCCCCCTGCTCTCGGGTCGCAATCCTCGAGACATACCAGCTGACTGCCGAGTCGCGGCTCACAGCTACGGTATCCAAGGAGTCTCAAATATCCCGCTCTTGGGTCGTCACCCTAAAGTGCGCTCTCGGATCGTCATCCGAAGCAACATACCACTCCCACTCTCTGGCCACAAAGTCCATCGAGCTATCGGTATCACATGAGTTGGACCCTCACGGCCTTGAGCAAACAAGTCTGATGCCATCGAGTATCTCCCGACTAGATCTACCTCAACACTTTCCACAAAAATTTCCCTTTTTAGAAACTTTCTAACTCTGGAAACTTCCTTTTTGTGGAAACTTTCTATTTATGGAAACTTCCAAAAATAGAACCCGAGCTATTTCTCTTTTTCCCATGACAACAACAGTCAAACATAAAGAAAAATACTCATCTTATTAATCTAAAAAAATGACATAATCGTTACAACCTCAACGAAAATACATAAGAAAAAATAAGATACAACAATCCAAGCCATCAACTCGCATCCCGAGCACCACCTCATCTTGGTACTTAGTCGCACAACCAACCACCCCTAAGCGACCAAGTATCAAGAGAGATGGGCTGGAATACTCCGTACCCGCTCCAGCCACGGACTACAACTTGGACCCGGCTAGACAAGCTCAAGTCGCGGCCTGCTTCTCAAACCACTTCTTAAACCTTTCCTTCAACCTCGCCTCGGGCTCCCAATTCTGCTCCTCTACTCCATCACAGTCCCACAGGACTCTCATCAAAGGAATCTTCTTCTTCCGAAGTTCCTTGACTCTCCTCTGGAGCACCCTCAACGGTCTCGCCTCCAAGGTCATGTTGGGCTGAAGATCCTCAGGAATCTTAGCCAACAACTGATCACCCTCGTGAAGACACTTCCTCAGCATCGACACATGAAACACCTTGTGGAACGCACGCATAACCTCAGGCAACTCCAGCCAGTATGCCACTGGTCCTACCCGCTCAACTACTTTGAACGGACCCATGTACCTCAGACTCAACTTAGTCTCTGACAATGATCTGTTCGGATCCCGCAACATGGCCATCTTGAGATACACTCTATCACCAACCTGAAACTCAAGATCCTTCTTTCTCTTATCAGCATAGCTCTTCTGCCGATCCTGAGCCTCCTTCACGTTCAGCCTCAGAACTCGAATCTTATCGGAGGTCTCCTGAACAAAATCCGCACCATAAATGCTCCTCTCCCCCACCTGAGTCCAGCATAACGGTGTACGACACGACCTCCTATACAATGCCTCATAAGGAGCCATCCCAATACTCGCCTGGTAGCTGTTGTTATAAGCAAACTCCACCAAGCTCAAATGATCTGCCCAATGTCCACCCCAATCCAACACACACATCTTCAGTAAATCCTCTAAAGTCTGTATCGTCCTCTCCGACTGACCGTCCGTCTGAGGATGATAGGCTGTACTCATATGCACCTTCGTGCCCATCTCTGCCTGAAATGCCCTCCAGAACACCGAGGTGAACTTGGAATCTCTATCAGACACAATACTAGCAGACACACCATGCAATCTTTCAATCTCTCTCACGTACTTCTTGGCCAAAACCGCTGCTCCATCAGTTTTCTTGATGGCCAGAAAGTGCGTAGACTTAGTCAAACGGTCCACAATGACCCAAATTGCATCAAACGTCCTCGACACAGGCAATCCCACCACAAAGTCCATCGTGATCATATCCCACTTCCACTCTGGAATGGGCAAACTCTGCAATAAACCACCAGGAACCTGATGGTCAGCCTTCACTAGCTGGCAAGTATCACACTTCGCAACCCAGTCGGCTACGTCCTTCTTCGTCCCGACCCAGTGATAATACCGCTTGAGGTCACGGTATATCTTGGTCGCTCCTGGATGAATAGAGAACTTGCTCGAATGAGCCTCCCTCAATATCTCCTGCCTTAGATCCTCACCCTTGGGCACACAGACCCGACCATGCATAAGAATAGTACCATTAGCAGAGACCTGATACTCCGAACCCGCAGCCTTAGAGACATTCACCAGCCCCTCATCACTCTCCTGAGCTAACGGTACTCTGCTCAACAAGTCCGCTCGATCAGCTGCCTCCAAACCCAAAGGTTCCTATGAGATAGCACAGAACCTCAATGCACTAATCTCACCCACCAACGCCTCCATATCCTGCTCCTGAACCAGGTTAGCCTTACCAGGATGGTAAGCTATGTCCAGATCATAATCCGCTACTAACTCCATCCAACGCCTCTGCCTCAAATTCAGCTATGGCTGAGTAAAAATGTACTTCAAACTCTTGTGATTTGTAAATACCTGTACCTTCCCGCCATACAGATAAGACCTCCAAATTTTCAGAGCAAAAATCACTGCTGCCATCTCCAAATCATGAGTAGGATAATTAGCCTCGTGCTTCCGCAACTGCCGCGAAGCGTAGGCTATAACCTTCCCCTGCTGCATAAGAACACAACCCAAACCCACTCCAGAAGCATCTGTAAACACAACGTAGGGTTCGTTCTGCTCAGGCAGTGCTAACACCGGTGTGGTAGTCAACATCTGCTTGAGACTTGCAAAACTCGCCTCACACTCCGGTGACCACACAAATGGAACCTCCTTCCCTGTAAGCTTAGTCATCGGCTGTACCATACTCGCAAAACCCGGAACAAACCTCCTGTAGTAACCCGCTAACCCCAGAAAACTCCAGATCTCAGTGCCACTCCCTGATGGCCTAAATCTTCTCGGGATCCACTGAAACTTCCTCTGCAGAAACAATGTGGCCTAAGAATCCCATCTCACGCTGCCAGAAACTGCACTTACTCAGCTTAGCAAACAACTTCTGCTCCCGCAGCTTCTCCAGAACTGCTCTCAGATGTACTGTATGCACCTCAGGACTCTTGGAGTTACCAGGATGTCGTCGATGAAAATGATGACTGACACGTCCAGAAACTCCTGGAACACGCTGTTCATCAATCTCATAAACGCAGCTGGCGCATTTGTCAAACCGAACGGCATCACCACAAACTCATAATGCCCGTATCTCGTCCTGAAGGCAGTCTTCCTCACATCTGCCTCATGTATTGGAATCTGATGGTAACCCGATGCTAAGTCAATCTTGGAGAACCAAGTAGCACCCCTCAACTGATCCAACAACTCATCAATTCTTGGGAGAGGGTACTTGTTCTTCACAGTGACCCGGTTCAAACCCTGATAGTCGATACACAACCGGAAACTCCCGTCCTTCTTCTTAACAAACAGTACCGGTGCTCCCCACGGTGAACAACTAGGACGGATAAAACCCTTACTCAACAAATCCTCCAGCTGCTTCTTCAGCTCTGCCATCTCTGCTGGAGCCATCTTGTAGGGCGCCTTAGACAACGGCGTTGTCCCCGGTTCCAACTCTATCGTGAAGGGATCAGACCGAGATGGTGGTAACTCCTGCAACGACTGGAACACATCCTCAAACTCTTCCACAACCCGAATGCCTCAAACAGAAGACTGCCCCACTGACTCCGACATCGAAATTGTAACCAAATAGGCCTCACGCCCCTTCTTGATCATCTTCCCAGCCTGCACAGCCGAGATCACGAGACTCTCCGAAGTCGGTCTCACTCCCTCGAAAACCAACTTCCCTTCTGGACGCTCAAAGACAACTCTGCCCCTGTAACAGTCCAAATGCACCCTATGACGATGCAACCAATCCATACCCAGAATCACGTCATATAACTCCACTGGACTAATAATCAAATCTGCCGGTCTTGACTCCCCCGCAATATGAATCTCCACATCACTCACTCGACCAAAGACTCTCATAAACTTCCCTCCTGCAACCTTGACAACACTCGTGCTCTCACCGGGATCTCCGCTGATACTAGCGCTCTCCGCGCACTCCGGAGTAATGAAGCAATGAGTTGCTCCAGAGTCAAACAAAACATGGGACATAAACCCGCCCACCGACAAGGTCCCTACACAAACCTCATGTGTTGAGAACCTAACATTCAATCACAAGCAAAAACGAACATAATTTGAACTATTGAATTGACCAAGTTCGAATCTCAGAATTTATACCTGTGATCGCTCCTGCACTGGTGCCACCGGTCTCCACAATCGAGTACACCCGCGACGTCGGCTCGATCCAACCCACCGGCTGCACACCCTGCTGCACTCCTGGCTGACCTCCAGCCTGCACCGCTGCTACTGCCATCTGCTGCAACTTGGGACAACGAGGCTTGATATGCCCCGTCTCCCTGCAGTAGTAACACACTCGTGTATCTGTCTGCGGCTCCGTCACTGCCCGCTGCTCACCTCTCTGCGGACAGTTGGTCACTTTGTGGTCCCTGCTACCACACCCAAAGCATCTTGCACCACTGTACCTCGATCTTTGCATATCATCAAACTTCCGCTTCTGCCCATGCGTAGGCTTGCCGCCTTTGCTAGGAACAGAATGCGGCTGGGACCGCTGTGGCTGCACCGAAGGACTGACCACAACCACCTGTGACCTCAAGTCGTCCTCTATCCCAGCTGCAACCTCAACCAGCTCCGCTCTCGTAGCATAGCTCCTCACTCTGCACCGAGTCCACAGATCATCCCGCAGAGCCAACAAGAACCTCCGCACCTGAGCCGACTCCGGCTCCCAATCCTAGCCCGCATATCCCACCAGCCGACTGAACTCTGCATCTAGCTCCCGCACTGTACGGTCCCCCTGAGTCAACCTCAAGAACCGTGCCTCCATGCGATCAAGAGCCTCATGTGGAAAATACTTGGAGTTAAACTCCCTCACAAAATCCCCCCAAGTCATATCCCGCTGCACCCTCCGTGCTGTCACCGACCTTCACCCTAAACTGGTCGGGACACCAAAGCGACAGGAAGAGATCCTCCATCCGCTCTCTGCACTCATCCGCTACACTCGGATCCGTACCTCCTGAGAAAGACCCCGCTCCCACTCGCTGCAGCTGCACCATCATCTGCACATACTGAGCGTCCACTACCTCGGCCCTCGGCTGCACACCTACCTACAAACCCGCCACAGGCTGCACCGCTGGATCCTGCCCACCTACCACTGGCGGCACCACTGGAACCTGCCCACCAACCACTGGCGGCACTACTGGAACCTGCCCACCAACCACTGGCGGCACTGCTGCTGGAAGCCACGCCAAAACCTGAGCTAGCAAGCCCATCAAGACATCCTCCCTGCCTGGAGCACCCTCCGCTGCAACCCTCACACCTGGGGCAACACCGTGACCGACACCGGGCCCATCCGCCCTGCCGTCACCCAACCCAGCCTGGTCTCCAGACACACTAGGATGAACCTGTGACTCCGCTACCTCCTCACTGGCCATGCTCTGGGTCACACTCTCACTGGCCTCGGGGACCTGACCTCGTCCCCGACCACGACCATGACCACGTCCACGTCCACGACCACGCCCGCGACCAACAGCAGCCTCACCTCTAACCATATGTATCACCAAGAACAGAAGGCTAAGCAACAAATAATTCTAATAACACAAGAACACAACTCACCGTGGAATCACAAAGCAGGCTCGAAGAGGATGTTCTAGGACATCATGCCACACACAATTGCCTAACTCACATAATCAACTCTAGCATGAAATCCTAAACATCAACAGCAAAAGTTGATAACATTAATTCACTAGTGGTCTTATACCCACTAACACCCTAGCACAATCAACATCAGCGGATAACAAAACAGTTCCATTAAACCAATAAGAATTCCAACAATAACAATCCAATAACCAACAATGCAATAATCCAAAACTAACAATGAAATAACCAAGTTCCAACATCCTACAACGTTCTATCAACTCAATACTAGCAACCTAACAATAGCTAGACAACAATCAATCAAGCCTCTAGAACATCCTCCTCCTCATCGTCTTGATTCCACGATCACACTTTGCCTTTACCTGCACACCACAAACAACAATTGAGATGCGTAAGTATTATCATAAAGACTTAGTGAGGCAATCCTCCCATCTACTGGGCTATACACACAAGCATTTGAGAATCCAGTGTCAAGCAATCATCAACAATAACAAATCAAACCCGGAAACAAGCAATCGTCGACCAAAAAAAGTTGGTGTCGACCGACACCATACCAGTGTTGATCGACACTGACAACCTGGTGTCGACCGACACCTGCTCGACACCTCCTGAAAAACCCTAGTTGTGTCGACCGACACCTCCACATGGTGTCGATCGACACTCCCAAAGATTCCCGAGCCGTCCTCGCACAAGTATCGACCGACACACCAATGGTGTCGATCGACACTGACACCGAGCATCGTCTTCTTCGACGCTCTCTTGCAGATCTCCGCTTCCCAATGCTTTCCAATCATCCCAAACTCATCCATAAGCCACATAAAGACGTAGAAACACCAAAACAACCACAAGCAAGCAAGGAATCAATCAAACAACTCAAAAATCACAAGAAACATAGAATTCTCAAGCTTAGATAAGCCATGGTCATGCAGTCACCTCTTTTGCAGGAGAATCTGAATCAAAAACAGCTATCACACACTCCTAGCAAACTTCTGATGCAATCCCAGCAACAGATCTTCCCAGAAACCACCACAATCTCTCCAAAACTCAAGAACACTCACAAGTCTCCTTTTTCTCTCTGAAACACTTAAGCGGCGACAAAAAGAAAACCTCCCCCAACCCTTTTCGTCGACCCACCCGTTAAATATGTCGGTTTAGAGATTTCTAATTGAACCAAACTGAACCAAACAGCAAACAAAAAAAACCGGTCGAAACCGAAATTGTTGGTGTCGATCGATACACTCAGACCAAAAATGCAGATTCTGGTTCGCGGATGTTACAACCTAACCTCTAGACTCAAACGTAGGATACAAGGTCTTTGGGGTTACACAAAGACTATGACCCTAACTCTCACTCAACTTGGACAACAAAACTAAAGAAAACAACCAACACGCAAAAACACGATAAAAAGGAGAAGGATAGAACCAAAACTTACCTTTTGCCGAACCTATAGGTTTTGGGATAATCTAATCCTAGGGTTTAATCTTCTCGCTTAGCTTCTCTTTATGTCTTGCCAATTGCCTCTATGATGAACAATTAATGGGGAAAGAACGAATTTGTTCCTAAAAATTGTCACCTATTAGCCCTCGGGCAAGACACATACATTCAACATCCAAGGGTAAAACCTAATCCATCCTATCCTATATATCTAACTACTGAAAGACGTACCGGTTTTCTAATTTGCCTTTGCGACTCATTTACTCGATAAAACATTTGAAAACTGTGCGTCCCATGAGCATGATGAACCATGCTCTGATACCACTCTTGTAACACCCCCGACCCGTTCTAGGCTAAGAACAGACCGAGAGCATCACATATAGGACGCCCGCAGCCGGTCAACCGAGGTTCCCGGAACGCATTCGGTCGCCCAAGCCGTCCAACCACAGATGCCTGTACCTCGCAAATCACAGCCTAAGGCTTTGCAACCCGTACGCGATGCGCGAGTTGTGATTAGTCCGGACTAGACTAATGAATATCATTGGGAGACACAGGGTTGTAAGAAAAACATCGCTTTATTGATAATGTTAAATCGAGTAATACATAATATATACAAAAACTACATCTTACAAAGGCAAGGAAATCTACACCGGTTGGCCTAACGTCCTATGAACTCCTAAGGTTTCCCCACTAAGGTTACCTGTAAAACAAATTGGGTAGCATCCTGAGTAATCTATTATTACTCAGTAAGTCCGGTATTCTAATAAATAACCCAACCCAACCCCAAAATAACAATCAGGAAGCAAACAGCGGAATAAGAATCAATCAAGAAATAAAACATATGCAATGCTTATCTCCTAAGTTGGGCCCCTATCGAATCCATGATATCCCAAGGCAATGCCCCACACCCCTAGACACAAAGTCTAAAAGAGATCCACATTCCTTCACGCTACATCGTCATGTAGCGTCCGGCCGGGGATGATCCGCTCCAAACCTTCGTAAGCCATCACGTTACGAAGTTACACGCAACGCACAACAGATAGCGGGATCCTCATGATTCGTCTAATGCAACTACCTAAATGATACTAACTAACATGCAGGCAAGCAATAATATAACAATCGGACAGCATAACCCCAACACGACTAAACGTCCAGCATCACGGCTATACCATCACGACGCTATATCAACAATCACACAAGCAGCATAACAACAATGCAAGCAATCACACAAAGCAAGCAAAACACCCCAAGAATAATACCTCCTATTATTCTAAGTCTAAACTCCTAACCTCTCTCTAATTAAATAAATAAATAACTAAATAACTAATTAATTATTTAATTAAATAAATAACTAATTAAATAAATAAATTAAACCCTATCGCGTGCTACCCCACACGCTTCGGAAACTTACCTTAGCCTAGCGACTAAGACTCCTAGACTCCTTTGGACTTCCCCCGGACTATCGCTCACACCCTTGCCCACTAAGATTTTTTGGTTTGGTTTTGGTGTGAGGAACAAATGAAAAAGGGGGGTTTATATTGGTTCCCAAGATCGGTGGTGGAAGCATGAGGTGGCGGATAGGCATCATCGGAGCGCAACACATGGGCGGACACTAATCTCCCTCCGGGCGGTGACACATGGCGGATAGGTTTGGGCGTTCTTATCCACAACCATATCTTCTCCTATCGGATAAGCATCACCTCCGATCAATCCTGGCCGTCCATTCCAGCAGCCTGTTTGGCAGCTATGGTACGCGGACGTACGGTACATGGGCGGACGCATACGACCATCAGCCAAAGACTGTACTACCGTACCAAAATCTGATTTCTCTGTTCGTTTCTGAATTTACTTCGACCAAAAGCTTTGTATTCGTCCTTAAATATTTTGGCTTATCTTTAAAAATTAATTCTTTTCGTCTTGATTGATTTTTGTATAATAGCTTTCCCTTGGCCATTGCGCATAATTTTTAAGCCCCGGGGAGGGGTATTACAATTATCTAGGTTGAACACTTAGTCGTTTATAGTCATATATTTGATTAGGTTGAAGACTTAGTCGTTTATAGTCTTTTTTAGATTTAGTCGTTTATAGTCATATATTTGATTAGTTTGGGTCGGGTCCCGGGTTTGAAAACGTTTAACTCAAACGTGAAACAGTAATCATGATTTAACGATTTAATCGGGTTTAATGATCGTAATTTGTTATCTCGATTAGAGGTGTCGTATTATAGTTTTTTTTTAAAGTACATGACATTTTTAAAAGAGGAAATGAAGTTTAGGTTGTTTTTAGAGGGTCAAAAAGTTTGAGTCAAAAAAGTGAGAATATGATAAGTACAGATTGAATGTAGCGGCAATCCTTTGATATATTATGTTTAAAGGTATACACTGTTGGCGTTTGGGAAGAAACCATATAAAATACTCTAATTCTTAGTATGAGTGGATTTACACGCCTAAGCCCATAACCTTTTAGTAATTAAAAAAAAATATACACGTTTTTTTTCCTGTTATGTTTATGACGTGCTTCTTGTTCTTTAAATTCATAGATTATTAAATTAATTATATATTATTTATATATATATATAAACAATAAAAAAGGTCATGGAAAAGAAAGTTTACAAATCCATGCGATAAAGGTCTAATACTTCAAGTTAAAGAATTTTTTATCAAATCTTGTGATTAATGCGCTATAATTTAAAGCAACAACTCTTCATTAAAGCAAAATAAAATCCAGTTAAAGTGCTTTTTATTCCTGGAAATATATTATTTCGACGTGGAAAAGAACATAAAAATAATGTAGTCACATACGCCCTATATATCATTTTAATTGATGTGTAGGGTTGTCACACACCGATTAAGAAATCATTTGTCTTAAATTTTCTCAAAACTAAAATATTTATCTATTATCTATTAATTCAACCAATAGAACACTCTGCAAATTTCAAATAGTCACAATATAGAAAAGTATTCTTAATTTGCAATCCAATTTGAAAATATCAAATAATTTGAAGCAAAAAGAAAACTTTGTTTTAAAAAGCTAAGTATTACGATACAAAGGGAGTATAGTTTTACATAATATAAAGAAAAATATACCAAAAAAAAAAAAATAAATTTTGGTTAGTGGCTACTATTATAAATAAAAATTAGGTGATTGGCCCACCGCACATGCATGGGAAATTTCGAAAATACAAGTTTAAGAATTTGTGACATGATATCATTGTTAGTTTTGAATTATTTATAGAAAATAGAAATATGTGTTGAATAATTTTTTAAAAGTTGCTGACCAGTGTTACATTACTAATTAGTAATTATATAGCTTTTAAAATTTTGTTTTTAAAAATAAAATTATGCGATGAACACATGATTAAGAAAATCGAAAAATTGATTGTTTCTTTCACCTCCATTATAAATCTGCTAAATTGCTGGCAATGTATTTGGGGGAGGGGGGGAGGAGGGAGTTTCAAGCAGTGGGAGGTTATGCAGGAAATGCGTGTTACGTGTGTGCAATTTTTTTTTTTTTTGACAACAAAAGATCACCTCATATAAGCCAATGTGGGAGAAAATTGTTTACAAACAAAACAGAATGCGGAGATGTACGCGCTTTGCGTGCCAAAAAAATCCGCATAATTAGAATTGCGTGAAATCAAAGTTAAAGAGAAAGAAGAAAACTCCTCCCTGTCACTCTTGATATCTTCGAGGTAAGTCTTGAAAGCCGGCCAGTCGTGGGGAGAAGACACCATCTTCACCAAGTCCGAACAAACGGTATAAAACGCCACATGCCGATAATCATGCCCAATCATACACCGCATAGCCCAAACTAAGGCTTCGACTTCAGCATGTAAAGGGGAAAGACTTCGTCGGAAATTGGCAGCTCCCCTCGTGGATAACGTATCCTGAGAAGTTGAGCACACACATCTTGCACCCGCAAAAGCATCACCTGCCTTCCACGAGCCATCTACAAAGCACCGATAACCTGAAAAAAGATTAGGAAGGTGACTCGTAAGCCCCGTCTCCCGAACACCGGGTGTAGGGGGAATTAAGGAGGAAACATCCTCCTCATCCTGCGACTGAGCCTGCAGCCATGAATCTGCCTCCGCAAGCGCTAACCTAACAACATCCTCAGGTGATTCCATTTGATTCTCGAAAACTCGAGCATTCCTCGCCTTCCATATATACCACATGATCCATGGAAAAGCCGCAGCCTGGGATCCCGGATTGGAGCTACCCAAAAAATGGTCCATATTGGCATACACAGAGTCCGTCGGAAAGGAAACTGGTCCTACCGGTACTTGTGCTAACGCCCAAACCTGACGAGCTGGGGGACACCTAAAAATGGCATGATTAACTGTCTCCTCATCCGCCCCACATCGAGCACAGTCTGGATCACATGGGATACCCCGCCTCCTTAGAGTTGCCGATACCGAAATGCAACCTGGAGCTTTGGTGGACAAGGCACTTTCCAGACACTTACCTGTAAAGGAGTAATGTCCGGCCCGTGCCGGAGGTCCGTCGAGGTCCTCCGTTTTGCCATTCATTCAGTATCATACCCTGACTTCACCGTATACTTCCCCAATTTTGTAAAATGCCAACCTAAGGAGTCGTCTATCTGAGAACTAGCCAAAGGTAAAGCCCCTATCAGAGCGACATCCTCCGGATCAAAATGCTCAAAAAGCATATCCATGCGCCATGTATTTGTTTGGCGATCAATTAAATGAGATATTTTTAACGAAGGATCCTTAAAAGGTCCTTTACTCAAAGCTGGTCTTGGGTATTGAGCCGGTATCCATGGATCAGTCCATATAGAAATGGACTCTCCAGAACCAACTCGTGTAATAAGCCCTTTGTTTACCAAAGATCTAGCTGAAGTGATACTCAGCCACCCGTAAGATGACAAATATGATCGGATCGGTTCCATAGGATTCGAATTCCGATAATACCTGCCCTTAAAAACCCGTGCAAACAGGGAATCTGGGGCCTCAATTAACCTCCACAGTTGTTTAGCCAACAAAGCTGAGTTAAAGTCATCAACATTCCTAAAACCCAGCCCCCCCCAACTGCTTACTACCACAAATCTTCTCCCATGCTACCCAGTGTAAACTCCCAGAATGGCCCGAGCTCCACCAAAAATTTGACACCGCACTAGTAAGTTTAGTCGTAACTGTCTTTATCATCACCTCTTCCCCCCTCGATAGCTGTTTCGCCGTCCAGCCAGTTGTCCTACTCTGAAGCCGATCCCTAACAAAAGAGAAAACCTTTGTTTTCGACCCTCCCAAACTTTCAGGGATCCCTAAATAGGACCCCATCCCACCCAGTTTTGAAATCCTAAGTACCCCTTGCACATCTCGCTTTTTCTCCTCAGGAATCTTATGCCCGAATTGAACCAATGATTTGTCGAAATTAATTTGCTGTCCCGAGACCACTTCATATTTTTTTTAAATATCCAAAACTGCCCCACACTGATCCTTATCCACCTTACAGAAAAATAGACTGTCATCCGCAAACAGCAGATGCGTTATCGGTGGACACTTGTTAGCCACCTTAATCCCTGTGATCTGCTTATCTCTTTCAGCCTTCCGAATATTAGCAATTAGCACTTCCGTACAGAGAATAAACAAATAAGGAGACAGGGGGTCCCCTTGTCGAAGCCCTCTCTCTGGAACGATTAGACCATCTGGTTGGCCGTTCAAGAGAACTTTATATCCAACCGAAGTAACACAAAATATAATCCAGGAGATCCATTTTTCCGCAAAACCCATCTTCCTTAGCAGTGCGTCCACAAATCCCCACTCTACCCTATCATACGCCTTACTCATGTCCGTCTTTATGGCCATAAATTTTCCTTTGCAGGACGGATTAGTTTGGAGGCCATAGAACATCTCCTAGACAATCAGAATGTTATCAGAAATCAGCCTCCCAGGAATAAAAGCTAATTGGGTCTCCGAGATAAGACTTGGTAAAACCGATTTTAACCGTTGACACAAAACCTTAGAAATTATCTTATACCCCACATTGCACAGACTAATCGGATGCAGCTCTGCTATCCGAGTAGGCCTAGCCACCTTTGGAATAAGACAAATATGCACCATCTGGCCCCGGGGTTTTATCCGGGTGCATCATAAACAACGCCGTTCGTACCTCCTCCTCCGTTGTTGGGGCTGTTAGGCGCCCATTTATCTCCTCCGTAATAACAAAGTTCACCTCTCTTAAAGCCTCATCAAAAATAGCTGGATTGGTGGACGTAAATAAATCCTCAAAATACGATACCGCTGTAGTGCAAATATCATCATCCTTCGTCGACCAAACATTATTCCTATCATATAGGCCAGTAATCCTATTTCGGGCCCGCCGCTGCTTAGTCTGAGCATGAAAGTATTGTGTGTTTTTGTCTCCCACCCGCATCCATCTATTCCGACTTTTTTGATGCCAGTAAATCTCCTCATCCCGATAGGCCTCACGCAGCCGAGAACTTAAATCATAAATAACACTCTGAGGGACCGTATCATCCGCCTGAGCCGTCTCCAACTGCCGTTTAAGATCCTCAATTGTTTCCCTACCAAAAGGAACCTGGACTTTACGCCATTGGGAAATGGCCCGTCTACAACTGCCAATCTTATCCACAATAGTAGTGGAGTCGGGAGTGTTGTTACCACCCCAGCCATGCGAAATGGCTTCCATCAAACCCGCTTTTCCAATCCAACGTTGATCAAACATGAAGCAACGCCGTCCTCGCGGCCTTTTGGCACCAATACTAACCACAAGAGGTGTATGATCAGAGGCGATCATAGGCAAATACTCCGTTACCGTATCCGGGAACAGATCATGCCAGTCCTCATTTCCTAAGGCCCTATCCAGTCTGCACTGAATCGGTTTCTTGTCCCGCCAATCCCGCCAAGACAAGCAATTACCAAGATAAGGAAATTCCAAAAAACCACAATCCTGAATCAACCCGTTAAAAGCTCGGAACGTAGAGGCGTGTCGAAGCGTACCACCACGTTTCTCATGATTCCCTGTTGGTTCATTAAAATCACCAACAACAATCCAAGGGGTGGATCGTGAAGAGCTGATCCTCAAAAGTCTTTCCCAAAGCAACTCACGGTTTTGGGGACCGGATCACCATAAACAAACGTAATGTGAAAAACCCGTCCATTATGAACGGCCTCAATATCTATTAATCTGTTTGTTACCAATAAAATAGATATATCAAAATCATCTTTATTATAAAATAAAGCCAAACCGCCACTACAACCAATAGGTTCCACTATTTTTAAATTTTTATAACCAAAATGACCTACAAATTGTTCCAAAAAAGAAAAAGATTGTTTTGTTTCCATAAGAAATAAAAAATCTGGCCTATGTTTATTCCATAAATCTCTGAGATTCCCAATTGTGGCCTTATTCCGAGCCCCTGACAATTCCAACTTAAGATATTCATTTAACAATGTTTGGCTTAGGTGGCTTTGCCCCACCGTTTCCACCCTTAACGCCTTCCTGAGCTGCCTGAGTGGTACCGCTGACCCCGAGATCCTGACCGTGGGGAGGAGGTCTTCGCCGTGGTGACAGGAGCATGTTCGCATTTCGCTTCTTAGTAGAGACCCCCCTAAGCACCAATACTCCTTTCCCTTTTTTCCCTTTCTCTCCCATCACCGCCTTGGCCAAAGCTTCCTGAGCAGCCTCCGAGGGAATGTTGACCACACCACCAGGTAGATCCCCTACAACAGTTTGTTCCCCCTGCACCTGATCATCCCCCACATCCTCCAAATCAGAGCCTTTCATTTCCACGTCCACCTCCTGCCCATCAAACCCCATACACTCCGACTCCCCAACTGCCTCCCCAACCGACTCACTCGCCATATCCACCTCCCCGTCAGCCTCAATGGTCACCTCTCCTCCACCAGTAGATTGAGAAGAGAACAGATTCTCAGCAATACCGGTTTGCTCCAAGCTCTCTCCTGCCTTCAGGACCACATCACCCTCCATCTTATCTTCACCCTCTCCAGCAACAGCATTAACCCCGTCTGTAGACAAACCCTGGACCCCATTCTCCTTCGCTGAAACCGTGGAACACTCCACAACCTTCCCATCCCCCAAACCGGAGTCAACCCCCAAGTCCGCTACACCCACAGCCTCCCCCAAATCTTCCTGAATTTGACCTTCTTCAAAAATAGCAGAACCAGAAAGAGCATTACCTGACTGTTCCTGAAATAAAGCCTTCCTCGCATTCGGTTTCTTCCTTTGCTCTTCCACCGGTACCCTTACCTCCTCTGCCACCGATGGCAAGATAGGGTCAAAACGCTGCCGTGATTGTCCCCGAGTACTACCAGCTCTCCCTCTCTGATCCTGAGATCCTCCCCCACTAGATGAACCCTTGGAGTAAGCCTTAGCCCGAGGGACAACAGCTGAACCATAATCTGACCTGCAACGTGAGCCTCCATACTGAGCCCCGTTAAACTGTCCCTTGACCAGCGGAACATCACCCGCACCCCTCCTTATATCAACCATAACAGCACCCTTGTAACTCATGTGACGACTCTTCTCCGGTTGGACCTCCTGAACGACCATGCGTCCACCTTGAGGCACACCACTAGTTAAAGGGCAAACAGCTTCATCATGGCAAAGGCTAAAACAAGTCTTACACCAACCATAAAGCCGCTCGTAGAAAAGTTTAACCACCGTGACCTCCCCATTGAAGAACTCAATGTCCATCTCAAAGCAAAGGGGTTTAAGTCCATCAATGGTAACTTGAACCTTACTTCTGTCAATGTCGACAGTTTCAACTGTCCCCAAATCCGAACCAATATCACGAAATATCGGCTCTGCCCAGAATTGGATTGGAACATCAGAAACTCGGACCCAAAACTTTAGTGAAGATGGATAAGCTGGATCCACCACTGGCGTCCACCTCACCAAAAACACCATCCAGGAGTCAAAATGGAAAAGCTCCATTGACAAGACCTCAGAAATATCAGCCTCCTCATTGAAATTATGTGTGCAAATATTTTTAGAAAAAAAATAATAATAAGAGCTGTTTAGAGCAAAATATACTCCAGTGATGATATAATCAGGAATCTGGTTTGTTTGTTTTTTTATTTACTTTGAATTAAAATTTGTTTTCCTCTGTATTTTTTTTTTCTTGTACCTTGGGACGAATGTTTACACAATTTTTACTTTCATTTTCTTTACTCTGTTTTGAAAAAATTAATTTTCTTATATTGTTGTAAGGAAGTAAGTGTTTTGCTTTTCTTTACTTTAGTGTACTAATCGTAAAAGCATAAAGCCATAAAGTCACTAACCGATTCTTTGGATTGTATATAATTTTCTCACCGACGCAGGAAGTTGTCTTTACAACGTAGTTTGATTTTCATGCTTCACGCGTCGGTATGTTAGAACATAAATGGAAATTAAACTAAATATAAAATATAAAACAATAATATAAAGATAGTATTTTGAAACATAAATAGAATGGCCTCTCTAAAACTAACAAACCACCGGAAAGCTCTAACTAAACGCTAAGCTTAAAGATGACTAATCCCTTAATTTATTAGTGATTGAAACACAAATTACGGTTACCAAAAAAAAAAAAATGTTAAGGATATCAAATCATGAACACACAAATGAAAACTATTTACTGATGGACATCTCGTTTGAAATTGGTTTTGATACGATATTTTCAATGTATTTGATTCTTAGAAAAAATATATAATCAATATATTTTATCTTTATCAGTTAGCGTGGGTTATTCTTAAGTGGTACGATCCATGTTTTATGTGAGTCTTAAACTTAAAATATCTTAGATTTATATTATTAGTTCATGGTTGTTGGAATGAATTCTCTTTTAAAATTGACTAGAAACTATATTTAAATTTATAAAAAATATATTAAATTTATTTAACCTCATCAGAACCATATCCACCTGGTTCACCTTCCATATTAAAAACATGACACCAAAGACTGGTTTTTGTAGCTAAAAAGTTATTTTATCTAAGTTATGTTATTCTATGTAGCTAGTTATTAACTTTTATATTAGTAACTGAAAAGATCTTTTGCTTGTGACCTTTTTGTAGTGAACATTTTTCTTTTGCTTTTCTGTCGTTGATTTTGTTTGTAAATTGTAACCCTTGATATTTCATGTGAAAAAGTCTATATATAATAATAAAAATCAAACCTTTACATGTATAACGACTTGTGCAAACAAAAAGCCAGTAACTAAGCCTCTGATTAGTGAATTACATGGCATTGAATTAATCAATGCTTAACAATTAAACAAAAAAACACTACTTTTTTTTCCTTTGTGATGAAAAAAACTTAGATACGTACACAATCGCTATATATAGTTTATGCAAAGGCAAAAATAAATTTTAAAATAAAGTCAATATCAATGGGTCATTAATACTGATCATTAGTGTCCACGGCCTCTCCTGCTCGGTCCAGACGCTAACCGGAAAGCCAAACTCCTCATCAAAAGATGGTCTCTCGAACCATTCACCGCCCCCGAGAAAAAGCCAAAACCACCACTCTCTACGGTGCCGGTCGTTTGATCACAGCCTGTCGCCGTCTGCTCTGTTCTCAAGGCTCTGCAATCAACTCCTCCAAGAATCGAAAAAACCTCCACCAATAAGACGATGCACAACAAGATCATAATCTTCTTCTCCATCGATCGATCTTTGACTTTAACTTCAATTGATTACTTCTCTCTGAGTTCTCTCTTTTTAGAATGTTGGCTTTGTGAATAAAGGAGTTGTTGAGATATTGAGTTGGAAGGCTGGTACGTAGGGTGTTATATAGTTGTGTGTAGGTGCGTGTGTAAGCAAAGTGCATTTATTGACCAAATGATAATGTTGAACTAATTGATTTGGACTTCGCGTTTTCTTTATACAAATAGTAAATATATTTTATGTCCTTTGAATATTTCAGGTAGCATCTTTTTTAAATGTGTGTATTCAGAACGATTAAAAACTGCTCTTAAACTCTTAATTTGTACATGTTGTGCAAATGTTGTTATTGACTACTTAAATATTCGAACTATTTTTTATTAACTATATTTGTAGATTTTGTCAAACTTTTTAGTTATATATTATAGAAATTTGTCTCTTTATTTCTTCTAATCACAGAACAGAAAAAGAATTAGAATTATATTTTTTTGTTGTGATTCAATCCATTATAAAGGTTAATAGAGCTAACTAATTATTTCCTTGTTCAATTTAATATTCTCTCTATTTCTAATTCTTAAGTTTTGATTTTTTTAAATCATAGCATGTTCAATTAAACATGGTAAAAGAAGACCATGTGTGTGTGTATTCATCATATTAGTGACGAAGTTATGATCAGATTTTCCAAACCTACTTGTTTTGGCCGAGAGAGGTTATTGTTTGACGCTGACTTTGAAAAGAAAATTAAACAAATAGTCGTATTTTTTTTTTTAAATATGCTAATAAACTATGATTACTATTTTTTAGTAGTCATATTAGTGGAAAAGATTGGATCACTTTTTCTCAAACCTAACTTGGCTTGGTCGACAGGTATTGTTGGACTCGGACTTTGAAAAGATGAAATGTCATAGCAGAAAATTACAAAACGTTGTAAAAAGTGGAGTTTTAAATGTAGTTGTGGTTGTGTCCAATGTGAAGAGACAAAATTGGGGGTTTGAGATTGTTGTTGAACGAATGAGCTAACCAAAAAAGCAGCGTCGTTCAAAGGAAAAAGTCATAAGAGTGTGTGTTTGTGTTATGAGTTGTCGACTTTTGACTTTTGTCTTTTTGTCCGACGTTGGTTTTTCGTTATTACGGTGTTAAGAAGTCGCGTTCGTCGGGGGTGGCAAATTTGTAATTTAATAGCGAATCCGTAATCTTTGCTGTCTAGTGATGACGTGGCACCGTCTTATTCACTGTCACTTGTTAACGTGTTTCCTTTTTTTTTTTTTGCAATATCTGTTCAGAGTTCCGACCGTTTATTTTTTTTTATTATTTTTTTTTAATTACAGTTATCAGAAAAAAGTAAAAAACTATATAGGTATTTTAAAAATACTCATTTTCAGAAATATTTTCTAAAAAACATCTTCTTTAAAACTTTATTAAAAATATCACTAAAAATTTAATATATATTTATCTGGATAAATATATGTGTAATTTTATAAAAATATACACACCTTAACTATATATATATGTAAATTTTTTTTATATATATTATAGTTACCATATAAATATCTTTTAAAAATCAACCAAACTTTTTAAAAATTTGAATAGAGTATCTGAGTACTTGTTACTATCCATAAATACCTTAGACATTCTGCATCGTCAGCAACGCTCATCGTTTCTCAAAATAATAGATTTTAATTTTTTATATTATTATATATTTAAATAATAAATTTAGAAAAATAAAATTAATTTATTAGAAACTGCCACATGTCCTAGCTGTCCAGATAATCGATTCTTACTGTTCTGGAGGAAGAAACGTTTTTCAATTTTTATCTTCTTTTATTATTACTTTTTACAATTTTAATTGATAGTACCCCTAAGAGAAACTACAGTTGGACATGCTATTAGTAACCTTGTAAAATTTTGTAAATTTTAAGATTTAATAAGTGGTGTTTTTGAAAATTTATAGATAAAAAAAATATTTTTGAAAAAGGATACACCAAAAAGGGTATTTCTCAAAAAATGAACAAAATTACAGTTAAGCTATAGTTAAGTATTAAAAGTGTCATTAAAGAGACATTTTTAAAAATGCCCTTTCTCCATGTATCTTTTCAAAATCCCTACGATCATTTCAAAACTACCATTATTTACGTACAAAATAACCAAATTACCTTTTGTTTGAGTAATAGAAAGAAAGTACAATTACCAAAATCGAAAAAAATCTCGCCAAAAAGTTAAAAACTTTCCTGCAAAAGTTTACATTTTTTTCTGCCAAAATTAAAAAAAAAAATCCGCGAAAGAAATCAAAAAATTTTCGAGCCAAAAATAAAAATAAATCTTGCCAAAATTACGAAATTAAATTTTCCTGCAAAAAGTTCTGAAATTTGTACTTTAGAAAAACTTTATAAGAACCTTGTAAATGCTTTTACAAGAATTTTATAAGATTTTATAAGATTTTCAGAAGGTTTTTAGATTTTTTAGAAGGTTTTTATAAGGTTTTTATAAAGCATTTACAAAGTTTTTATAATATTTTATGATATTTTATAAGATATTTACAAGGTTTTAGTAAGGGGTTTTTATAAGATTTTTATAAGGTTTTTAATAAGATTTTTACAAGGTTTTTTATAAGGTTTTATAAGGGTTTTTTATAACATTTTTATAAGGTTTTTATAAAGTTTCTACTTATTAAAACTTTATAAATGTTTTATAAATATTTTTAAATCGTTTAAAACTTTTTAAAAACCTTGTAATTTTTTTTGGCGGAAATTTGTTTTGGAGAAAAAATTTAATTTTTTTATTTTATTGATTTAAATATTTTTTAAATAAGAGTAAAATGATCATTACAAATTAAAAGAAAGCAAAAATGAAAATGGCCAAAAAAATATTTTTGAAAGATGTTAAAACTCTTTTGTTGGGTGCTCGCTGTCTTTGGCGAAGGACTTCCCAGCTTAAAGCAGAGTTGGAGGCTATGCTTTGAATACCTTTTTTTTTTTTGTTAGGAAAAAAAAATGCCAAAGTACCCTCAATTTTTTTTTCCAAATTCCTAAGAAAAATATCAAAAGTCTTTTTTTTTTGCAAAAGTCTGTGGGTTAGTTGTGGCAGACTTATTGTTAATGACAGATTTATTTATGAATGATAGATTTTATTTGCAGACTTATTTTGTTCAGCATACTTATTTGAAGTTAGTTACGACATATTTAAATTTGCTCACTTCTCCTTCCTCCACATCAGCATCCACCTAATCAATTTTTTTTTTACATAAAAAATACTATTTTTAATATTCATTCATTGCATGTTTATTACTTATAATTAATAATAGTAAAAAATAAATAAAAAACGAATTAACTAAAATTAATTAAATTTTAAAATAGTATAAACAATAATATAGTTTTTAGTAAATAATAGAAATAATAACTATCTAAAAATGAATTACGTAAAATAAATGAAAATTTTAAAATAGTAAAAATAATACTATAAATTTGTTTTAGTAATAATGTTATTATTAAAATTATAACAAAAAATGATTATATTCCAATTTAGAATGTAAGTTAGATTTTAATAAAATAAATGATTATTAAAATTTAGAATGTAAGTAAGATTTTAATGCATGGTGGAGTAAAAAAACAAGTTATGTAATTGTATTTACAAAAATCTAGACATGAAAATAAAATTGAAGTGAAACATTAGTTTCTAAGAAACATATACCATAAAGATTTATTATTAAATTTTACTTATAAGAAAGAAAAGATTAATTACTTAACTTAACTTAACTTAAAAATTTTGATCTAAAACAAAGACATTGTAAGGGGCACACTTTTTTTGGGAAAACTATGAAAAAGAATTTTGAAATAATAATCTATCTAAAAAAAAAGCAAAATCAATGGTCAGGAAATATATAAAAAATGATATGTAAGCCGTTACAAAAAGTGGCATGTGATTTGTGTAGCATATCTCATAATGTATATTATCAACTAGGAGAGTTACCCGCACGCCTGTGCGGGCAAGAATTAAATAGAAAAAAAATCTAAAGTAATTGTCCAAATTTTTTAAGTAAAGTTTTGTTATTTTTAATAATGTTGAAAATTTGTAATTAATTTTGTATCTAAAACTTTAAATTTCATAGACAAATAAATAATAATAGTTAATAAGATATTTATTATAGTTGTTTATAATATATATATGTAAACTTTTAATTAAGATTTTGAAGCCCATTTGCAAATTTTAAAATATTTAACGAGCCCAATACATTTGTTATAGATAATTTAAATTAGGTTGAATAATGATTTGGGCCAAAATATTTCATAATTTCGTGTAGACGTTTGAGATAATTTAGGAAAGCAACCCATAAAAGTGTTTCTAGTACTTTTTCATACAAACATTCTAAATAAATTTTAAGTTTCCATATACAAAAAAAACGTTTTCAAACGTTTGCATATACAAAAAAACGTTTTCAAACGTTTGTGCCTAAAGCTTAAGCCCCAGAAGATTAACCTCGATGCTCCATGATATGATTTATGGAATAACGTCCAGCAAATTCCGAGCTACAAATATTAAAACACATTCATAAGTTAAACCCTAGCATGGTACACTACTTGATATTAATGAACATTAAAAACTTACATAGCCTTGTGATGCTCAAGTCCTTCAAACTCCGGTTTTATAAAGATCTTGGAGGAGGCCAATGTGTTTACAATACACGGTTCACCTAGGGATGTTTAAAGTGTTATAAAAGTTTGGTAAATGAGTATACAACCTAGTCTTTAGCATTTGTTAAATCTAGCAAGTGTTATTAATATGTACATACTTTCATACTCTCCAACCTTCCAGAAACGCAGTACACAAATCACCGGTTCAGTTTGATATGTGAGATGGCATCCAGATGACTCCCATGAAGACATGAAAAGGTTAGCATAGTAATTTATTGCACGACACTTTACAGTTTCATTCCTACAGACGAAGATACTTGTTACATTCTATAATAAAGCCAAACTTATAAGTCTTAGAATCAGTAAAAGTGGAATAAATGTGTCTTACCTGCCATTTAATAGTGTCAAAATAACTTCATTTTCACCATTTTCATTTCCATGATTCCTTCTGTCCTCCACAACTACTACACATCCGCAAACATCTATTTTTGGCAAAAAGACAGGAATTTTCTTTACAATGAATGTCTCCAAAGCTTTTTAAAATTCACATGTAACTATTTTGCTAAAAAGTTCAATTTGTACTTTTCTATTGGAGGGACCAATACACAAAGTTCCAAAATTCCTAAAAAGTTTCTAGATTACACAACACAAAGATAGTAATAACCATATTCATGTAGTCTAACTTAAACAAATTACAAAAACAAATAGAAAAACGTACCGAAAGAGATGTGATGATTGATTCTTCCACGATATATATCATCCAAATCTTCGAATCGGAAGTAATTTTTGGAGTTGATTGATTCGAGCAGGGTCATGGTTGAATCATCCGTAAACTTGATCTGAAAAGGATGATGAGAATTCCTTTCCCTGAGTGTTGGATTGATGATTTTGAAAGACCTAATATCATACCATTTACCTTCGTAAATATACTTCCGCAGCTTTTTAAGTGTAGTTGGCACAAAGGCTACCTCAGTTGTGTCACCCTACAAAGTTTGATAATCACTGTGTAAGTAATCTAATATATAAGCACTGTAAAAATTTCAAATATAAGTAGAATTGTCATTCGATTAGCTTCTCTAACCTTTTCGTCCACCAGAGGAAGAATACGTTTTGTGATGAATTTCCTGACATGCCAAGAATTTAAAACCTTGGCGTGGATACACCAGTTCGATCTTCCCCGATGAAGATAAGAAATGTAATCGATTCTCATGATTTTATCAAATTAGGTTTTTTTACTGTTTCTTCTCTGCTATCGAAGACGAAAAGGGGCTTCTGGATTTGTAAGAATACAAACAGTCACGATTAAACGTTGCGTCTTGAACGTTTTAGTGTCTCATCTTTTTTTTTTACTAATTTATGTTATTTTTATAAATATAATAACAGAATAAAGACAAAGTTTGTAGTTATTAGATATGATACAAATTTAGAATTTAAATGTGTTTGCGAATTGGTAGTTAATATTTAGAATTTATGATACAGCGAACAATTATATATTTTCAAACAACATTGTTGATACTAATAACAAAAATGGTTTTCTTCAATATGAAAATCTATGTCCTAATTTCATAGAATCTTATCATTTGAGATATGTTACAGTAAAATTTAATAATGAGAATTATGGCAAATTTAAATGTTGAATCAATTCTTTTGGTTATATTTTCAAAACATCATTGATCTTTTATTTTTATAGTAGTTCATATGCTAAGACATATTTTTTGTTTTTTTTGTTTTTTTTTTTTTGTAAAGTTTCATATTTACTTAATTTTTTACTTTTTTTTAATATTAAGATGAATAGATAATAAAAATTTTATAGTAATTCTCTATATTGATCATGGTCTCGAGTGTCATGATCAATGGAATGTTATAGTCCATTTTTAAATTTAAGTCCAGTTTAGATCATTATTTTTGTTTTAAGCGACCCATAAATGTTGTTTCTTTAAGACTATTATACTTGTTACTACAAAAATTGTACCTGTTACTTCAAACATTTAATTCTTTTTCTAATTTTGCATTTACAAAAAGTTCATTAATCCACCGTTACTTCATTTTTGACTCCATACTTTATGTCTGAGTCCCTGATATCTCACCTTGATGCTCCATCAAATGGTTTAAGTAATAACGTCCAGCAAACAGTCAGGATTAAACGCTGCGTTGCGTATTAATTGTTCTAATGTATAATTTTTCTTTTTTGAATATTTAATATTTTAAATATTTATTATTATGAATATAATTACAGATTAAAGGTAGTTTTTATAGTCAGTAGATATGGTGTAAAATAATTTTTTTAATGTATCTAAGAGTTAATAATTACATATACATTTTATGATACAGCAAAACTAAATATTTGCAAATAACATTGTTGTAACTAATAAAAATAAAATAATGTGGAAACTGTAATAATATGTACTTAGACCATTTACAATGTATCTATATATTTTTTATAATTAAAATAGAATAAGTAAAAATTAGAAAATGGCTTTCTCCAATGGGAAAATCTATATCTGACTTTTGAAAGATGCAATGTTATTACCATAAATAGTTAAAATGTTTAAAATTTCCAAAATTTCTTTATTTTAAGAGAGAAAATAAAGTTCAAATCTAAATATCCAAAAAAAATTTCCTTTTAATTAAGTTATATCGACTTATTATTTAATTATCTATTAGTAGTATTATACTATTAATGTACTTTTGATTGGATCATCATATCGTAATAATTATTAAAAATGTATTATCGAGAAACAAATGAAAGTGATAATATCCCTTTTTAAAAATATTCAAACGAATTATAAGAACATCATGATCATAATTATAAAATAAAATTAGATATTATTAATAAATATTAAAATTTAAATTCTAAAGCGATTTTCAAAAGTCATTCCTTTGTCGTGGTAGATCTTGGTAGCCATATTTTGTTCTTCTCACACCAGATAGATCCAGACGCACCCTTATCATATGTGTTAATTGACTCGTTGATAGACATCATATTGTATTTCATCCAAGTATCAAATTTAGAATTCTTGTTCGTTGATTTCAATATACTATCTTCACCGTCAACAATGGAATTTTGAACGTTAAGATGCGCCAATGTGATCTCTTCAGAAGTTCTTGATCATTTTCTGGTTTTTCTAGATTTTTTTTTTCTGGTTCCGGAATGCTATCATCACAATAGAAAATAAATTGTTCTAGTTGAAGTTACGAAGGAAGTGCATCTTCATCAGCACTTGAACTTTTCTTGGTAGATCGACGAACTCCAGATGGACGATTCATTATGATTCTTTACATATACATTCAAAATATGTGGGTGTGAGTTTACAATGATACAAAATATTTAAAAATGCTTAAATTTTCGTTACCTCTTACGTCAAGCAGCAAGAACTCAAGAATTGGTTTAGTTTTTTTGTTTTTCGGTTGTCATGGTACAATAATAAGAGTTATATATATATATATATATATATATATATAACTTATAGAAGATAAGTTTTCACATTTGATAATATTATATTCCATCAATTTTTGTCTTGAATATTCACAATATTAAAATTTACCATTAAGTTTTAAATATAAAAAAATATTTGTTAACATAATTGTTAATGTTCATTTTTCTCAAATTTCGTATCGAATATTCATACTTTTAGATTTGACCATTTATTTGTAACGTATTATCGTTCTTTTTGGAACTTTGATTTATTCTTAAAAAGTTTTACTTTTTTGGGTTATAGGAATATATACTAACTGCCAATATTTCCCAGACGTTTATATTTTTATGTTAATTTTATTTATGCTAAGTTATACATATATGTTTTTGTTTACATCAACATAATTAAAGGAAATAATTAAAATAAATTTAAACCAATATCATAACGATAACATATTTTGAAGTGATTGAAATTGTCTGAAATAATTTTAACTTTATGTAAAAAAATAATCCCAGCAAAAGTATAAAAAAATTTAAACCAACATCCAAACGATGTCATGTTTTGAAGTGATGGAAATTGTTCATTCTCGGGGTTCAGTTTTGATCTTCTTCCTTGTCTTCATGCTATGACCACCGTTCGACACGACATTGCTTTCTGTATGATCTCTCTTAGATGAGGACAAACTCGTTTCAACTGGAGCAATTTGCAACTTATGATCGTTTGTATCCGAAGTATTATTTGAAAGTTCATTCCTTCCATAGAGTTCCTATATTTAAATCATATACATTGAGATTAAAATGATTTAGATTTCAGAATGGTATTATGGGTTTCTTTTTATTTTTTTTTCTTAGTACCTTGCCAAATTGCACAACCATGTCATCTTTTTCCCAAAACTTTTCGACAACATAAACAGACTTGTCGCTCTTTAAATTATCGTTTGTAATCGAAATTTTAAACAGCATAGTCTTCCCTACTAAGGCTGAAAGAGATTCAGAAATAGCTGCAGCATCCTCTTGACCATAGGTGAACAATTGATTCAATAGTTGTTCATATATTTTTAAACTAAAGTAGTTTAAATGGTACTACACTTACTTTAGAATTTTCCAAAGCCAGTTCTTCAGCTTTTTTTCCAATAAACAGTTGGGCAAGACCATCAAAGAAGAGCAGCTTAATCTTTTGAGAACTTCCGTACCCAACATGGAGTATGAGTTTATACCTTCCAAACAGTTAGACATAACTTAAAATGTATATATATTTCCAAATTACAATTATTAAGAAACATTTTAACAAAATAAATGAAACTTACTTGTAATCAACATCCGTAACATCGGCATCACAAACTCCACAACTATAAAGTAAATCTTTTTCAGATTTAGGCAACGGTTCAACAGAATACCATTTTTATTGCAAACTTTACAGGAAATATAATACCATTTAGGCAACGGTTCAACATAATAAATTGTTGTGATTGTCACACATGTTTGCGCCTGTAAAGAATAAACCAAACGTCCGTTCTCCTAAAAGTATTTAAGTTACATGATATCAAATTTATCTTAAGAAACATTACCTCAAGTGCATAAACGATTTGGTCCATAGTACTCTTCTCGTTCGTAATGAAAAACTCCTCATATAATGTCACCTTTGGTTTTTGAGGGCTTGGTTCATCATCAAGTTGTATTAAATCAACAGCATCAGTGGGCAACCTGTAAAGTTATGATAATAATAAGAACATGTAAACGAATATAGCATGTCTTGCCGAAAAATATAGAAGGGATACATATATATATATATGTATAAATATATTTACTTCTTTTGAAACGCGTCTACTTCAGGCATAACTGGATTTATCATAATGTCGGTAGAGTAGAACGCATTGGAAATACTATAATTCCCTGTAATTTGGATTTAATTGGAAACGTTAGATTTGACAATCACAAGTTTTAAGAATATATGTGAAGTCAGTAATTACCTTTCCACTCCTTCAAGCATGCAAATCGTATTACACAAACGACAACAGTATCTTGATATTCTTTAATCTGTGTATCAAAGTCCTTCGCAAGATCACCCCACACCGTGCAATTCAACCGGGTTCCACTATATTACGAATGCATGAAATAAGAATATATATTTAGATATTATATTACAAAATAAATTTAATTTTAGAGAATATTTATTAAAGAATCTTACGTTAAATCTTGCAAATCGAAACTCAATTTGACATTATCCTTCCCTTTTGTTTTGACGCTATCAAGATTTCCGACCCCAACGATCTGAGCGATTACATCTTCAAAAAATACATATGAAATATTATTTATTTTTTGCTTAAAATAAAAATTTAAATATGAAGTTAACAACTCACCAAACAATACATTCTTGTCTAATTCTCCAGCCAAGATAGAAGAAAAATTATTAAAATATTTTTCTGGGACACGAACTGGGAATTCATCACATGGTTTCACTATAGTGGTTCTATAAAAGACGATTTTAAATCCCAAAGAACTTGTCTTATAGCTACTATCGTAATCTACTAAGCTGAATGTATCAACTATCTTAGACTCGCCGACAGCAAGTTGGCTCTGAAATCTGCTGACCAAACCATCTTCAATAGATGCATGAATCCTTGTACCCTATATTTAACGATTAGAAGTTAAAAACCTATTATCAAAATTTACTAAAAATATGATAGAGATATCAATTAAACATCACGTTTTAAATATTTTATTAAATCTTATATCACTGTCAACGAAGACCATCTGTAAAGACTTGAATGACTTCCAAAGTCTTATGATACAGACTCTAATTTTGTGATGGTCTAGCGCAGGGTTGAGATCGTTTAACTGAACAAAGGGACGAACATTCATCTTTTTAAAAGTCATATTGAGTTGTGCATATAACTTTTTAACATATTAGCGTATCAATATATATATATATATATATAGAGATGTTATACAACCGACTTGATGTTTATTTAAATAATTAATTTCTTTTTTTTAAAGAAGATAATGATGAAGAATGTAAACATATCATATATGAATATTCTAAAAATATTTTTTATATTTTTTTAAAACGTAAATTTTACATATTCATACTTTTGCAACTTCTATAAAATCATCAAACACTTGTAAATTACCATATATCGAAATTTAAAATAAACGCTAGTTTGTAAATTATAATAGTGGGCTTTAACAATATAAAATTGCACTAATATCTATATATCGTCATTTGTAATTAAAGTAAAGTTTTTAAAAATAATTTGAATAATGTTATTTTAATTAATTAAATATCTGTCAAGATATTTTTAAATAAAGATTAACCAAATGTACTTATCAATAAAACAATTAAATTACATAATTTTGTAAATCGGATCTGAACAGAGTACTCAATAGGAGATTCGATGTTTCTCAAAAGTATCCTCAACAGCAAGATGTATATAGGAGTCAAGTGCATCACTGTATTTTGCAGAAGAATTCATTTAAATCAGTATTGTGCATATCAATTAATCATTAAACAAATAAAGTTAGTTTTGATAATTACCTTAAGTCCATAACAAAACGATAGTCGTTTTCATCCAAATCTTGAATTCTTTTCTTTCTATGATCAACGTAATTGTACCTAAACGTTTAGATTAAATTAATGTATAATTCATATATATCCACATAATAGATTTTTTTTTATTGAGAGATGATCCGAGATTAGAATTTGAATTACATGAGCATATAGTCTGCAAATTCTTCACTCTTTGGATCCTCTAATATATCCGAGCATCCATCACCGTTTGTTAGGAAAATATTATTGTCTAGCACCATCGTTTATAGAAATAAGGAAATTCGTTAATAATTTCATTATAATAATTTACAGCATTGAATTTAAACAAACAATGTATTATAAACATATGTAATCACCTCCAAATCTGACTGCTTTCCACATCTTGAACAGACAAACCCTTTTTCCGTTACCCAGCTTGAATTTTTTGAACATATGATTGGCATAATATCCTGTTGCGAAACAGTCAAGTACATTTCCCCTTGAAAAAGAACAAATGAAACAAAAAAATCATGCAACAGATTTTATCAAGTTCATATAACTCTTTTTAATAATAATTCTATTCATTTCTTATTTTACTTATATATTAATTATAGTTTGTTATAACCGTATATAAAAACTTACTCAATCGACTTGATTGTGAATTTTATGTAGCGATCCATCAAACTCCAACGATCGGCACTATTTTCTTTTTTGAAACTCTTGATTTCCCCCATATTAGTGATGCATCCAATCAAATTAACTATCATAAAAATGTATAATATGTTTTATAAATAACAAATAAAAGTTTTCAAAAACAATAGATTATAAAGTATCACTTACCATAAGGCCATCTTCCATGAAACGCATTATCATAAACACGTTTAAAACCTACATTATTAAAAGGTTTGCAAATTATAGGATCTCTTGCAAAGCTGATTATAGTTTTCTCTGTGAAGAAGATCCGATAACCAAGATTAGTTTTCTGGATTTGCTCTATGTCGTCCTTGACTTCGAATTTCTCTATAACATAAGTTCGATTTTCCGACATATGAAAATACGAAACACCATAAAGCGATGCCGGGATAGTAGCATGTCCAAGTGTACCCTAATTCAGAGAATGATTTTCCAAGGTATTTAGACACACCATACATATGAAGAAACAACAAAATAATTTTTTTAAACATACTTCTTCGTCGACCAAGATCAGATCTGTCGATACATCATTCGAAAAATCTCTCACTCTCCATGAACGGAAAACCTTGACACAAATAATCCGTCCCTTTGTCCAAGGGTTCAATTTGTCAAGCAATACAAATCTCGTCATTTAAAAAAAAAAAACAAAATCCAAAAAAAAGGTTGTTGAGATTGAGAGAAGTTTCGAAAGAGAGTGAAATGTTGAAGTTGAAGAGGTAATAATTTAGTGTTAAGTTTTATATCTCGATTATAAGAATTTATACGGTGTTTATGGTTGCATCAAAAGTCTTGACTCGAAGGGATGTTACCACTCACACCTATTAATTTAATAATCGGAAGATTCATGAATCTGTAGATATCTTTGAATTATTCAGATGGGAAAACTGTTTTGAATACAAAGAGGAATAATATAAAAGACTTTGAATTATGTATTATATGATCAATGAAATAGTATTATATATCAAAATTAAATCCAAACTCATTATCAAATCTTATTAAAGTATCAATTATGAATATATAAATTATAAAAACCATACACTTTAAAATTTATATCAAATTTCCATATCAGCAAAAGCATCCAACATCTGTGTGACTTGAGGACATGGAGGATTGATCATGACACTCGTACAATTGTGCACCGTGGTTGCCATCCATGTATCTACAGTAATAAAGTTTTTATAATTAGCTAACTTATTTTATAAATAAATCAATTTTAATTATATCAGCAAAAAATAATTCGAACCTTTATTACTTTCGAGTTTGGCAAAACGTAACACACAAATAATATCACTGACACGATGTATCCAATGATCATAGAAGGTGTTCGCATAGTCCTTTGGTAAACGACATGAGAAACGATCACCCCTACAATTTTACTTCTTTGAGTATTTTTCAAATTTACGGATATTTAAAACGTAAAGCTTATTAAATTAGAACGACTTACTCAATATTTTCCAGAACAACAAATAACTCATTCCATTCTTTGTATGGTGGACTTTGTTCGAAGCTATTTTGCAACACTAAAGACTCTTCCGATAAGATCTGCAAATATTTTTCAATAGTTAAACTAATCAACCACTTTAAACTTAACTTATAATATAATAATAAATTATCATCCTTACCTACACAATAAGCAGAATCTAAATATCCACTTTTTATATCACTGAATGATACAAAAGAGTAAAATTGATCTGAAGACAAAGGAGGAATTTTCTTAAACCATGTCACGTCTCTCCAATGTATTTTAAAACGATGGTCAGTTGGCCTAAAACCGCCATCAACATTGCTTAATGAGAAACTTGATAACATTATCCATTCACCTTCTTCCAGATCGTTTATAAAGATGTCATGATAAGGAGGACCCATCAACACATGAATTTTCGTACCCTACGTAAACGTTATAAATAAGTACATAAAGATTTAAATAAATTTAAGTAAATATTATATAATGAAAAATATACCTTCTCATCAACTACAATCAAGTCTGTTGATTTGAAAAGAGGATGAAGACACTCAAACTTCATCAGAATTTTTAAATTAATTTTCCACTCATGAACGAAGGGGTTTAGGTCGTCCACATCGAAAAAATAGTCTCTCTTCCCGATCTTATTTTTTATAGCATTGGATAGAAGGTTAGCCATATTTATGTTTGAAAAACCTAGTATAAAACGAATCATACATTCTGACTTTTATACGTATTTATATATACATAATACAGAAATAATGTTTTTGGAATATTTACATTTACAGATATTGTCAAAATTCTAAAAATTTATCATTGGCAAAACTTTAATGGTATGTGTATAATTATCATTAATTACCAAATCTATATTATTTTATTCTTCGATTTTTTCTAAATTCTGTCTTGTATAAGTATTAAATATTTTTAAAATATTTACATTCCAAATTATGGTATCATCACAAGCATTTCGGGATAATCAAATAATTCAAGTATAGTTTATGTTTTTTTTTTTGCTGAGTTTGATTAAAACCTTTTTTAAAAAGTTTTAATTTCATATTTTAATTTTATATTATCTTCATAATTAATTTTGTAATTCCCCTAATTAGTTAGTTGGTGTTATAAACCACTTAAAGATGGACTCCATAACCAAGCCCATTGAGGATCACGGCCCATGAAGTACATCGGCTAGAAGCAAAGGCCCATCGGCCATGAGCATAGGCTAGGTTGGTTTAGCATTATGTACTTCCTATTCTGTTTTGGACTAAGTCCTACACTATATATATGTAACCTCAAGTCATTCATTTAATAATAAAAAGAAGAGATTCTACACTTTGAATTCTCTTGTTTTACAACACGTTATCAGCACGATCGTTCTAAAGATCCAGCTGAGTAAAACCCTATAAACCCTAAACTGCCGCCTCTCTTCTTTGTTCTTACCCGAACCCTACTTCCCATACTAGCTCACGATCAACTCCTGTTCGTGACTAGTCCTTGTTCGAGATCAGTTCAAGCAGCCTGTACTTGTGATCAAAGTTCTATCCAAAAGCAGTTCGAGGTTCGTGGTCCTGTACGTGAGCGGTTCGGTTTCTGTTCGAGAGAAGGGCGCCGTTCGTGATCCTGTTCGTGATCGGTTCGTTGTCCAGTACCAGATCGAGGTTCGTGGTTCGTGATCAAGGGAAAATCTGAGGTCTTTAGCTCCCAGATCAAAACCGGTCAGACCTCTTTAGGTGTTAAGGTAAAATCGAAACTTATGGGACCATATAATCGAATTTGGATCTAAACATGCAAGTACACAACTAACAAAGTTTAAGATCTCTAAATCCTATAAAACTTTAAAATCGGATGCTTAGGATTGTTAGATTGATTGTGAATTGCACCAAACTATGTCAAGTTTAAAATCCGGATTGTTTGCTGTTGCTTGATTGTTTGTTGCATAAGAACCCTAGAACTAAACTGTTAAATTCGAGATTCATAAGAGAAATATTAATCTGGTTGTTCTAGGATGTTTAAAATCTGAATTGCATGCATCCTTAAGATTAAAATTGAACCTTGTATAGATAGAACCTTGAATCGATTTTAGCATAGATTGTTTTGCAATTTTCGGCTGCATAAGAACCCTAAAATCATAATTAAAATCGGGATCCTAGAGAAATTCTAGGTCCCTAAATTATTTGTCTAAATCCTAATTAAAATCGGAAATTGTTCTAAGTTGCATGAAAAGAAATTTGGATAACTTCTAAAATTATTATAATCATTATCTTAAAAGTTTAAGAATTATTTCCTAAAAACTTTGTTGTTATCTAATCTTAAGGAAAAGGAAATCCAATCTAGTAAAAAGGAAATTTTCTAAAACTCAAAACTATTTAAGAAAAAGGAAATTGTTGCATGCTAGTTCCTATCTAGGTTTGTTTGTTTTCCATGCATACCAAAAACCGAAAATTATGAGTAAAGGCAAGGCATGGTTCGGTCTTAAATACCGCATGACCTGAGTTTAATTTGATGGCATGGTTCGGTCTCAAATACCGCATGACCTATTGATTGATTGCATGGTTTGGTCTCAAACACCGCATGCTAATGATCGGTTGTCTATTTCTGTTTTATGCAGATGGCAAAACTAGACAACTTAGACTATGCTGCATTGAATGCTTCTGGAGACAACTATCTGCAATGGGCATTGGACACTAAGATCATGCTAAAGTCAAAAGACTTATTTGAATGCATTGAGGAAGGTTTTGAACCATCCGATAAGCAAAATTACAAGGCCATTATGCATATGCGCCATCACCTTGCTGAGAGTCTCAAGAATCAGTACCTCACCATAGAAAACCCTCTTGACCTTTGGATAGAGCTTAAACGCAGATACGGACACCAACAAACGGTGCTCCTACCAAAAGCTCAATTTGATTGGAAAAACCTAAGGATCCAGGACTACAAATCCGTGGATGAGTATAACTCAGAGCTTTTTAGGATTGTCTCACTCCTTAGGTTGTGTGGTACTGAGGTAATCGAGAAAGAACTGCTAAAGAAGACATTGTCTACTTTCAGCACTAACAACATATTGCTTCAGCAACAGTATCGTGAAAAGGGTTTTAAAACCTATGGGGACCTAATCTCATGTTTGCTGCTAGCTGAGCAGAACAATGAGCTGTTGTTGATGAATAGTGCTATGAGACCTCCTGGTACAGCCCCATTACCAGAAGCACACAAGGTAGATATGGCAAAGCAAAATCCTAAAGAGCCTAAGGAGCCTAAAGAGCCCAAGGAGACCAACTATGTCCACAGAGAAAGACACTATGGCCGTGGCCGTGGTGGCAGAGGACGTGGTGGTCGTGGACAGTACCAAGCTAGCCGTTTTGATGGTTATGGCCGTGGGGGCCGTGGCCGTGGTGGTAGGGGCCGTGGGTCCTTTAAACCACAATCCAAGGCTAAATCGGTTTGTCACCGATGTGGTATGTCTAACCATTGGGCCAAGAATTGCAGAACACCTAAGCACCTTATTTATGCATATCAAGAGATTTTGAAGAAGAATCCAGAAGCTAACTATGTGCATCTCGATGGTGAAGATGACTTCGACCATGAGAATGATGATTCACTAGCCTATGAGACTTCCGATTGTTTTAAAGAAGATAACTAGTGTTATCTTATGCCTTTGGTTTAATTTCTATGCTTTTATGCTTTAATTTCGGATTATGTATTGGATAATTATTTTGGTTTAAATTCAATGATTTTATTTCAATATATATTTGCTTGTTTTATTAAAGTTTAAAACAAAATTATTGTCATTATAGAAATGGCCGAGGATATGAGTGTACTAGTGGTGGACAGTGGATCCAACCACACAATATTGAAGGACAAGAGATATTTCATAAACCTCATAATGAAAAGTGCCAATGTTAGTACAATTGCGGGTATAGCAAGCTTAATAGAAGGCTACGGCCAAGCTCACATATTATTACCTAATGGGCACATATTGAACTAAGTGATGCCTTGTACTCACCCAACTCTAAGAGAAGCTTATTGAGCTTTAAAGACATTCGATTGAATGGTTATCATGTTGAAACAAAGAGTGAAGGAAGCAAAGAATTTCTATACATTACTGAAATCGTGAATGGACATAAGAAGGTCCTAGAGACTATACCTACACTAGCCACTGGTTTATACCATGCTAAGATTAACATGATAGAAGCTAACTTGGCATAGAATAAAATGTTCAATGAACAGTTCACTTTATGGCATGACCGGCTTGGCCATCCGGGTTCGAACATGATGCGTAAATTAATTAAGAGTTCGAATGGGCACACTCTTAAAGAGAGAAAAGGTATCCCTAAAAATCTCACGTGTGTAGCATGTGCACAAGGGAAACTTATCATACGGCCATCACCAGTAAAAGTCAATAAAGAGACTTTAAATTTTCTGGAAAGGATACAAGGTGATATATGTGGACCAATACACCCACCTTGTGGGACATTTAGATATTTTATGGTTATGATCGATGCATCAACTAGATGTTCACACGTTTGCTTGTTATCCACAAGGAACCTAGCATTTGCTAGACTGTTGGCTCAAATTATAAGACTAAGAGCACATTTTCCAGATTTTCCACTTAAGACTATACGTCTAGACAATGCTGGTGAATTTACATCCCACGCGTTTAATGATTACTGTATGTCCATGGGGGTGAGTGTGGAACATCCTGTGGCACATGTCCATACACAAAACGGATTAGCTGAATTTTTCATTAAACGAATACAACTAATTGCTCGACCATTGCTAATGAGGTCGAAGCTTCCTGTGTCGGCTTGGGGACACGCAGTCTTACATGCAGCAGAACTTATACGCATCAGGCCATCTAGTGAACATAAGTATTCACCATCCCAACTATTAACGGGTCATGAGCCAGATATATCCCATCTCAAAACATTCGGGTGTGCCGTTTATGTACCAATTGCTCCACCAAAGAGAACTAAGATGGGACCTCAAAGGAGGATGGGAATATATGTTGGATATGAGTCTCCCACCATTATTAAGTATCTTGAGCCAACTACAGGAGATTTATTTAAGGCCAGATACGCGGACTGTCAATTTACAGAATCCGAATTTCCTATGTTGGGTGGAGAGACAAGCAAGCTGGTTAAAGAATTAACATGGAATCAAACATCCTTAAATTGGCAAGATCCTCGAACTCTAGCATGTGATGCAGAGGTTCAAAAGATTATTCATTTTCAGAAGCTAGCTAATCAATTGCCAGATTCCTTTGCTGACCCAAAGAGAGTAACAAAATCATACATACCAGCTTGTAATGCACCAGTACGTATTGATGTTCAAAAGGAACACAATCAAGTTTCTACAGAGTCTAAGCCACATTTAAAACGAGGTAGACCATTAGGTTCCAAAGATAAGAACCCTCGAAAATCTAAGAAAGGTGTAAATCAAACCGAGGTTAAGGAAAATGCAGACATGGCCGCGACAAATCCTAAGGTACCAAGTGAGGTTTGGGACGCTGAACCTCAAGGTCCTGAAGGTGTTGATAATAATGAGATCTCAATCAATTATATCATGTCTGGAATACAATGGAACCGTAAGGATGTCGACATTGATGAAGTATTTACATATAAGGTAGCACTTGAGATAAATGAGGATCATGAACCCACGTCTATATTAGAGTGCACTCAAAGTAAAGATTGGCTAAAATGGAAAGAAGCCATTGACGTGGAGTTTAGCTCTTTAAAGAAGAGAAGTGTGTTTGGTCCGATCTTAAGGACAACACCTAAAATAAAACCAGTTGGACATAAGTGGGTCTTTGTAAGGAAGAGAAATGAGAAAAATGAAATTGTGAGATACAAGGCACGGCTGTAGCACAAGGATTCTCTCAAAGACCAGGAATAGACTATGAGGAGACATACTCCCCTGTGATGGATGCAACAACTTTTAGGTACTTAATAAGTCTGGCTCTAAGAGAAAAACTGGATTTGCGGTTAATGGATGTTGTAACCGCATACTTATATGGTCCACTGGATAATGAAATTTATATGAGATTACTAGAGGGTTTTGAGCTCAAAGATAAGAGTAGTTCTCGAGAACAGTACTGCATAAGGCTGAACAAATCCCTTTATGGACTGAAACAAAGTGGTCGAATGTGGTATAATCGATTAAGTGAGTATTTAGCTAAAGAAGGCTATAAGAATGACCCAATCAGTCCATGTATATTTATAAAGAAGTTTGCAAACAAAGGGTTTGTAATAATAGCAGTGTATGTGGATGATTTAAACATCCTTGGGACCTCTGGTGAAATTGCCCAAACAGTAGAATATCTCAAGAAAGAATTTGAAATGAAAGACCTAGGTAAGACTAAATTCTGTTTGGGATTACAGCTTGAGTACATAAATGATGGAATCCTTGTGCATCAAATGGCATATACAGAAAAGGTACTCAAGAGGTTTAATATGGACCAAGCTCACCCATTGACCAGCCCAATGGTTGTGAGGAGTCTTGATTTGGATAAAGATCCATTTGGTCCAAAGAAGGCCGATGAGGAAGTTCTCGGTCCTGAAGTGCCATACCTCAGTGCTATAGGAGCGTTAATGTTCTTGGCTAGCCACACTAGACCGGACATATATTTTGCCGTGAACCTCCTAGCAAGATTTAGTTCCTGTCCGACTAAAAGGCACTGGAACGGTGTTAAACATGTCCTACGTTACCTACAAGGAACGACAGACTTTGGTTTATTTTATACTAACTATAACAAAGAAGGTTTAGTTGGTTTTGCTGATGCAGGTTACCTATCGGATCCGCACAACTCAAGGTCCCAGACTGGTTATGTTTTTACTCACGGTGGAACAGCGATTTCATGGCGTTCTATGAAGCAAAGTATTGTGGCCACTTCGTCTAACCATGCAGAGATCCTAGCGATTCATGAAGCTGGACGTGAGTGTGTTTGGTTGAGGTCAATGACTCAACATATCAGGACAGATTGTGGCATGATTGACGATAAGGAAGCAACGGTCATATACGAAGACAATACGGCCTGCATCGCACAGCTCAAGGAAGGTTACATCAAGGGAGATCGGATGAAGCATATCCTACCCAAGTTCTTCTTCACACATGAACTACAAAAGGCCGGAGAAGTTCAAGTGGTGCAAGTTCAATCATGCGACAACTCAGCCGATCTCTTCACCAAAGCATTGCCGACAACTACATTCAAGAAGCTCATGCACCAGATTGGAATGCGGAGGCTTAAGGACTTAGAGTGATGCTTGGAACAGGGGGAGTAATGTGTGTTGTACTCTTTTTCCTTCACTATGGTTTTGTCCCATTGGGTTTTCCTGGTAAGGTTTTAATGAGGCAGCATCCCCAAGCACATTGCATCGATCCCTCAGCATCGGCATGGTTATGTCATCTAAGGGGGAGTGTTATAAACCACTTAAAGATGGACTCCATAACCAAGCCCATTGAGGATCACGGCCCATGAAGTACATCGGCTAGAAGCAAAGGCCCATCGGCCATGAGCATAGGCTAGGTCGGTTTAGCATTATGTACTTCCTATTCTGTTTTGGACTAAGTCCTACACTATATATATGTAACCTCAAGTCATTCATTTAATAATAAGAAGAAGAGATTCTACACTTTGAATCCTCTTGTTTTACAACAGTTGGTTAATATTTATACTATAATAATATTCGTTGATTATATCATGCTAAAATTATTATATGATTAGTCATTTAGTATAGTTTCAATTTGTTTATTTTAATTTCAGACAATCTTAATATCAAATAATTTATAAATTCTAATTTCTCTGAGAATCACTTCAAAATAATATTCTGTATGATAATCACCAAAATTATAATTTATAAAAATATAAATATATCAAATTAAAATCCAAGCTCAATATCACAACGATTTAAATTATATCAAATTACACTTTAAAATTTTAAAAATCAGTTCTCCATTTCGGCAAAGGAATCAAACATCTGCGTGACTTGAGGACATGTAGGATTGATCATGACCATAGTACAATTGTGCACCGTTGTTGTCATCCATGTATCTACATTAACAATATCTAAATAATTAACATTTTTTAAAAACTAAGAGATTATAATTTTAACGTGAAGAAATAATACAAACCTTTAATAGTCTCAAGTTTGGCAAAACGTAACACACATATGATATCAGAATTACAATGAATCCAGTTATTGAAAAAGGCGTTCGCGTAGTCTTTTGATAAACGACATGATAATCGTTCAAACCTACAATTATACTTCGTTTACAATTAGAGACATTAATGAGTATGATTGTATTATTGAATTACAATTTTGATAACAGAACGACTTACTAAGTATCTTCCAAAACAACGAACAACTCATTCCATTCTTTATATGATGGACCTTCATCAAAACGATTTCCAACAGTGTACACTCTTCCAATAATGTCTGCTCATAAAATTTCAATTAAAAGTTAAATTAACAGATATATTTAAAATTTATAATATAGTTTTTTTTTTTGAACTTGCCTACACAATAATCAGGGTCTAAATTTCCGCTTTTGATATCATTAAATGATACAAAAGAAAAAAACTGCTTGGAAGACAAAGGATGAATTTTTCTAAACCATGTCTTGTCTCCCCAATGTATCATAAAACGATGATCAGTTAGCTTTAAAATCCCATCAACCATGGTTAGTGAGAATCTTGATAACGTTATCCATTCACCTTCTTCCAAATCGTTTATAAAGATATCACGATAAGGAGGACGCATCATCACATGAATTTTTTTACCCTACATTAATAATATATAAGCAACATATTTTTTTTTGAAATTTATCAAAACGCGATATATACTGTAAATATATATACCTTATCATCAACTACAATCAAGTCTGTTGATTTGAAAAGAGGATGACGGTACTCAAACTTCCTCAAAATTTTAACGTTAATTTTCCACTCATGAATAAAGGGGTTTAGGTCATCCACATCGTAAAAATAGTCTCTCTTCTCGATTTTTTTTTTTATAATAATTTTGGATAGAAGGTTTGCCATGTTTTCAAAAGGAAAAAATCTTAGAGTAAACGAAACCTACGATCTTGACTTTATAAAGTGGTAAACGAATATATATATATATACATATCTCATATTTTCTTTTTTTTTTGGAATTTTTACATTTTACGATATTGTCAAAACTTCTTATTACTTTATCATTGGATAAACTTAATGGTATATATACATTTTCAGTAACCACCAAATATATTTTTAGATTTCTCAATTCTTTCTTAGAAAATTACGATTAAATTAAGATTTAAATATTTTTATAGATATCACATTCAATGTATATAGGAACTATATAACCATGAATAAGTATGGAAAATATTAAAGTCCAATACTAATTTATGCCTATTACTTATTTAAAAAAAAAACTTTAATATAGTTATATTAGATTTCGTAAATAGGTCAATATCTCTATTTTATATTATCGCTTTAACAAATTCTTAGGTTTTAGAATAATATCATAAATACCCAGATTATATTTTTCAACAGATAATAAAAATAAATATGCAAGAACTTTAAACGCTTAATATGAAATTCTTAAAATTGTTGACCACTAAAAGGAACACGAAGTTTATCCCAATCAATTTTTGGAACAACACATTCTTTGACATCTTTCTCAATAACAACCCTAACATCTTCTAACCTGTTACGCTCTGCAACCAAGTCGATATGCCCCTCTAAAATATCATTCATTAGCGAGATTTGAGCATCGATTGTTTCAAGTTGACAGATTAGACCAACAGATTCCTCCTTTTTCTTGATATACTCTTTCAACATATCAAGGATCGCAGTGAAATGTCTCGTCGTTTCCTTTATTACCACGTCTTTCGTTTTTTGAAACGCTTGTTTAACCTTCTCGATTGCTCCATCTTCCCATTCGAAATCTGACATGAGCTCTTTGCGTTTCCTAGAACTTCCACCTTCCATTTCAAATTCTGAAAAAATATTTATGAAAACTTTAAACTTCAAAGTTAAGAATTCAGTAAAGGAAAAAATTAAGAAAATATCGTTTGAAATCTTACCACAATGATATGGATGATATTTTTTTTTCTTTGTTGACAGGGGAAAACAAAAGGTCACAATATTTTTATATAGACATAGAATGCTTAAATATTAGTTTTAAGAGCCGCGAAGGCTTTCATAATGGCGTCTATTAAGTCCAGGCACATCTAGGTTTACCAAGTTAATTTGCCAGAGTACTTTTTAAGATATTTTATATTTGTAAAATAGTTAATGAAAATGATAATAATCATTCCAAACATAATAAATAAACACGAATATTCATGTCTAAAGTTTCATCAAATTAGTCTTTAAAAGTCTAAAAAAACAGTAGTAAAACTGTCATAATAAGAAACATTGAGAAGTCGATCTACAGCTAGCTGCTCAAACAACAGACTCAATCTTCATCTTCATTGTCTTCATCACTGGAATCGACATCTAGCCACCGTCTGTAAAAATTGAATAACTCAGGATTAAAACTCCCGCATAATTATGATTTTACAAAATTTATTCGAATTATTAAATTAATGACATTACAGCATATCACCAGTATTAATTCCAGCCACTTCATCTTCAAGAATGACCTTTGAGCATCGTAACTGAGACATCAAACATTGCATACCTAGCAAAATAGAATTTAAGTAAGAAAATGATAGTTTTGAGTTGTATATGAGACTATAAATTTAACAGTACCTTCGTAAACAGAGATCCTCCAAAATAGAAGAGTACACATTATTGGTTCATTAGCATAGTTAGGGGAAGAAATATTTTTTCTCCGCTTCTCAAGAAATGAAGTACAAACCGAACCAACAGCAACACATTCAATCTCTTGGCCACTTTCAAAAATAAAATGATTGTGTATAAGTTAATCAAGAATTGTTTTAAATAATAATCGAATGTATTTCAAATATTATCGAAAGTTTTGAATATTCTCTTACTTGTGTTCAAGGATGGTGAATGTCACAACTTCATTCTCTGAAATGTAGCCATTTTGATGTTCAAGGAAATCAATTGTCTGAGGATCGTTTACATGTATCACCATTCCTAAGGCATCTAACATAAAAGATAATTCCAATGGAAAACCAAAAACAACAAAAAAACAAAAAATCAAAAAGACATCATTTTAAAGTAGGATATCATCACATAAGGATGGATTTATTAAGATGACTTAAGTATAAAAACTTACCTACACAACGGTTCTTCTCGTCAGGCGTCGAATTATGCATTCTCAATGCATCATACAGAAGGATAAAATTGTTAGTACTTCGCGGATTAATTGGAATCATTTTTGTTTTATCCTGGATCAGGATCTCAAACGGATGGTTTGAGTTTCGGAATGATTGTTGACCTTCAATCACTACAAACCCAGAAATCTCGTACCAGTCTCCTTCATTGATCTTTTCATAGTATTTTTCTACATAAAGTTGCGCATCTATCTTGGCATCGATCCTATTTCCCTATAATAGAAATACAATATAGCATTTCATTGTTTTATTTTTGTTGTATATCTCATTTGATATTTGAAAAAAAATTACAGCAAAATGGGAAGAGGAAGAAAACTTACCCTCTCGTCTACCAAAATCAAACTTTGAAAAAAAGGCTGTCCTTGAATAAAATGAGGTGGCCATTCTATAAGAATTTTCACAGCAACTTTCGGATTTCGTAACGTAGGATTCAGATCTTTTAAGTACAGCACCATCCCGATTTGTTTTTTTTTTTTCGTGTATTTAGAAGCAAGGAAAAGTTTCAGATAGAAGTTTCAAATATTACATTAATTTTTGTTGTAGTTCATATATTCATAAACCAAATAAGATAAGGAGTATAAGAATCAGAGTTATAGATTTGTGTGGATTGTATTAAAACCCGTGGTCTACACAGGAAAAGCTGCATGAGTCTCTGTTCGATAAGAATCAATAATGTTTTCATTTTTTTCAAAATACTTTATTTAAAAAAAATTAAACTGGATGGTTGAAACTCTAAATTTCAGATTGCAGGTCTATCTTTAAATTTATACAACTTGCATGATGACATCTTTTAATTACCATGCATTGGGCTATCATATCTTTGTTACGATTTTTGTTAAAACTTTATCGGAAACTTAAAAATCTTTCTCTTTAGTTTTCTTTTGTAAGTATTTTATATGTAGTTATTTTTATCATGTTTTATTTAAAGTAAAATTTTATGGTCATTTAAACAATAAATAGTTATATGTAATTAATAAATTTAAAACTTACATTTATATTAAAACCAAAAATTATAATCCATCTATTATTTAAGTATAAAATAATTAAAACCCCCTAAAATCCATAATAAGACAGACAGAATGAGGAAGTCAGTCTTCTATTTGCGAGTCCTCTTCCTTGGTCTCCTATAAATTGGTTAATTAGTATATGAAAAGAAGTTTATAAACGATTTTCATTTTCATATAATATATAGCACGAACAGAATTGATAATCTTACAATTCCATCATTTTCGCCACCTCTGAATTTTGCTGATTGAGTTTTATTCGCGTACAAACTGTAGAAGATATACTTCTTTTTCCTGCAAAGTTAAAACATAATTATTTCTTTTAATACCCGATCAACAAAACTGAGCAATAAATATCATCAAATTGAATGTATACCTTGGAAAACTTCAATAACACCCCATCAAATAACAAAAATTAAACGATCACCCCGAAAAGATTTTAAAGTATCGTAGAATTTTGCAGCCGTGGTTTCGAATAATTCACACCTTATTAGGGTTCCACTAAAATTTAAAGAATTAAAATTGTATGTTGATATAAACAATTCAAGATTATAATTATGTATAATATATATATATATATATATATATATATATGAGTATTATAATTTACCTGAAATCACGAAGATCAATTTTGTGGTTAATTGAGTAATCCTCTGCTCTACTATTTATTTTAAAGTTTTCTTCAATACTTTGCATCCCATCGTCCTCCTCATCCTCCTCTAAATCTTGGACATATTTATCCTCATTATGATCATCGTTATCACTATTATCTGATTGGTACTCGCCCTCATCATCAGTGTCTTCTTCAGTATCATCCTCTTCTTCATCCATTGTATCATAACAAACATCATCTTCCTCATCGCTTTCTTCTTGTATATAATCATCATCGTCCTGATCTCCAACATCACTGCCATCATCAGATTCTTCAAAATTGTGCAATCTGATTCTGAGTGATCATGATAAGAGATATTTTTCCTTTTTTCAGAACCAAATCGAGTACAATACTTAAATAACCTACGGATATTATCACTTTGTGATACGTCAACATGTTTCTAATGATTTTCCGACCCCTTGATATCCTCTTTTTGTTGTAATTTCCTGAAATTACAACTAAATTCGCCAACATTGACAACCTCACCAATAAGGTCTGTATAAAATTTAAATTAGTTCAAATACAAATATTTACAAATAATAATTGAAATTAATATTAAATTAACGAAAATAATTCCTCACCGACTAAGTAATCTTCACATTGGGTACCATCATTAATGAGTTTGAAATCGACGAAATCATAAAAATCTTCCCCTCCAACAATTGAATTCTCTTTGATCTTGGTATTGTACAAAATAACAATTTTGTAACGATGTGTGGTAGCTAAACATGAACCATTCTGCTCAACAACCTTAAAGTCTTCGAAATCAAGCCAATCACCAACATTGAACTTTGAGACAAAACGATCATAAACATCTCCACGAAAGGAACATTGGACCTTTACACCCTAATAAAACAATGAATTAATAAATGTCGCATAATATAATTTTATATGTCAAAACAATATACTCAAAGCACGTAAATTATAACTTTCAGGTATAATTACATATACGCTTTATTTTTGAAATATTTAATGAGTGTATGATTAGAATAAAATAAATACCTTAATATCAGATAAAACCATCTCCAAACTTGGACCTTTCTCTTCCCACAGACACAAAACCTTCACACGAATTTTTCATTCGTATCTAGAAGAATTCAATCGCGAAACATCATCAAAAAGGCTATACCTAACCATTTTTTTTTTGTTTTTGGTTTTCTTCTTTGATTTAGGTTAAAAGTCACAAAAAAGAGTCGAATAGTCGTATATATATAGCACACATTAATAAATATATAATTTACATTTTTTTTTTGGAAGTGATATTTGAGATATATGTTTGGCAAATCATTTAACTAAATTTGTATAGATCTCTAGACATAATATCTCCACACTTCCATTTATTTTATAGATAAATAGTAAACTTCTTAATGTTTATCATTACGGCTTTTAATGCTTATTTTACGTTTTCTATTTTTACATTAATCGTGATAATACACCGTATCTATTCTGTTTTGAATATAGGATACTTCTTTAATTTATCAACCCTACTTTACATAACGTAAAATAAATAATTTTTAAGATTTTATCATAACTTTTGTAATTATTATTTTAAATTAACAACCTTACATTAACTTAACAATAATCTTCAAAATTTTGAACATAATATTTATCACATTTTTAAAAAATAATAGTTATCAATATAGCAATTCATTGATTTATTAAAATTTTGATAATGATCAAGAACTTTAGTATCCGTTCGATAGTATTGTTAAGAATTGTATTCCACTCATTCTTATTTTTGGTGGATATTATAAAAAATACCAGATTTTCATTAATAAAATAGTTAAACTTTCAAAATATTTTTATTTCATAAAATATTCATCCATCTAAAACAATATCCAAAAAACAACAATTATAAGATCTTAGAACATTCATACTACTATTCTCTAAATTTCGTTCTTCTCCTTTCTTCACGCCATAATTTTTGCTACGACACCAATCATTCCTTCTTCCATATGCAAACTATTTTTTTTTTTAAATTAACAATGTCATATATTAGATCTAATAAAAAAAAAACTAATGAGAATATTTTTTTAAAATAATTACCGTGTATCTTAAATGGAAAGGAAACGGCTTAGATTCTTTGCGATTAATAGCTTCTCTGCATATAATACCAAAAATTTAAGGTTAGGTTTAAAGAGATTGATCATAAATGCTAGTATCATGTTTTTAAAAAAGTATTAGTATCAGAATGACTTTTAAACACAAATTGTTACCGTGTTAATACCAAAATAAACAATTAGTAAAAAAACCGCTGGAACATGTTTTAAACAAAGAATTAGGGTCAAGTCTGCTTTTTTAACATAAACAACTACCGAGCAATAGCCAAAAGACGTTGTATTGCTGACCATGCATCTCTAATCTGTTGATTAATCAAACTAATGATGTTATATCCGAGAAAAAAAGTAGATAATTTAAAACAATAACAAAATCATTTATTTAATAATATACCATAAATGTTGGGATATTATTAGCACCATTCGTAGACTTCCTGCAAAAATAATCATTAACTGCAAATATTAAAATGATTTTCTGAATCAAATATTCAATATTAATAATCTTTCTTCTAAAAATTAGAACAATACCTGTTTTTCACCATACGATTATCGGTAGATTCATCTAAATAATGTTTTAATTTTAATAATTAGTATTTTTTAAATAAATCTTTAGAAATTTTTGTAATATTAACAAAAGAATTTTTAATTTAGCAACATACCTTTTATCAACGATGAAGAGGCAGAAATCAAATAAAAATGTTCAATAGTCCTCGCCACCTCTACCTATTGATTTATATTTATTTATTAGAGCCACAAACACATGAATAAAATTCGATAACGATGATATAATAGTTTACTATAAAAATTACCAAACATCTATCATTATTATTAGCATCTTCAGAAGCCTTCCTGCAACTATAAACATGAGCATTTTAATTTAGCATCATCAAGGTATAAAGAATTAAGTTTAAGTATTCAAAAAAAAAGAAAATACCTTATTTTCTTGTGCGGGCACATAGAATTAAGATCACGACCATCTACTAACTCACCTGATACATAAGAATTAGTATTATTAGTTTTTACAAATCTTTAAATTAAATAAATAAATCAAGGAACCTATACAATATAATATAAGAAGTAAAGAAACCATATACAAAGTTTTGGTAATGCTTGAACTTGCGTTCCAAACAAATACTACAGAAAGAGGATATGAATGATTAGAACACGAAAACGAATACGAATAACCATATAAAGGATCATCAAGACTATAATACATATATAATTTCAAGAACATGAGAGAAATTTAGGGTTTTTATTTTTTTAAGGTTTCGAAATTATGGAGAATGATTAGGGTTATACCTATTTATATATTAGTTAACAACCTATAATTTTAGGGTTTCGAATAAGTCGGTATATTTTGTTTGGGTTTTATATAAAGCCCATTATATTAGGTTTTAGGGTTTTTCAATTTATAAAATCACGTTTTGACGATTATATAGTTTAGATAATTAAGAAATTTAATCTTTTATAATTTTCTAAATTAATTTAAAGGGTAAAAAGATCCAGTTTTGAATCTCATTAATGGCAAATTAGTAATCTTAGGTCTGAGGATGAATGTGGTGCGTTTCAGCAACCTAAATAGAGAACAAAAGCTTGTCCGAAAATTTTTTAAGGGTAATTTCATTAAGGGTAAACGACGTCAATTTTTGTGAGATTGGTTTTGAGCTCTTTCGACTTCTCCTTTAATATATTAGATTGGAGCTACAATTTATAACATGATATAAAACATATATAAAAAATATAACATATATATATATTATCAAATGCTTTTAACCCAAAACATTGGCAAAAACAACATATTTAAAGTACACTATGTTTTTTTTTGAGAAGACGAAGCTGGGGTTGCATCACAAAATTAACATCTGCAAATAACATATGAGATGATGCATTTAGACTTAGTCTGAAATTTCTGTTATGGTAGATGATGCATTTAGACAACCTCATTGTAGCGACATAACACTAAAACTGTTTAAGAAACTTTGTATATTCACATTTAATGTAGGATATCGATATGTTTAAATAATCTCTATAATTAGGTCAACGACCGACATTGACGTTAGAACTTTTAAAATTATGTTTTCATGGGATATGAATATGGAATGAACTCTTTTAAAGATAAAAGGTCAGAAGATTATCGACAATATTAATGCGACACTAGACAATATATGTTATAGATAGATTAGTAAAATAAGTATGACATTTATATAGATTTATCTTTTAATCTTAAAATTATATTCATATTCAATGATTCTTATTGATAAAATTTTAACTAAAATCCTACGTAAAATCGCAAATATAACAAAGAAATATTATCTTCAAAAATATATATGTTGTATATCACTGAGTAAAGTAAGTTTAGTATTTATATAGATTTATACTCAAAAGTTAGAATGATTATATTTGAGCTCAACAATTTTATTGATAAGAAATATTTTCAATTAAAATCCCGCGCGTGTGCGGTTACAAATTCTAGTTACATATAAGATAGACAATACAAAAAAAAAAGTACAAAATAGCATAACTACCAATAAAAATTAAAATACATAATATGACTTAAACTTAAGATTAAAAAAAACTTAATACAACAAGACTAATAATTAATGAATGTTGTGTAATGTATTGTTGTTTAATAATAAATTTTAAATAGAAATAATATGCTAATTATTTCTATTTGCTAAAAATAAAAAAATTGGGTCAAATTTGTAATTTAAAATAAATAAAAGATCATTTTATAAATTAATAATAATATATAAAAAGAATATTCTAAGAATATTCTTGTTTGGAGTCAAATATAGAGAAATAGGTTGGAGTAAAAACTATCTCCAAAATAGAGTAAAAAATGAAAAAATGGGTTGGAGATACCCTTACTATGACAGACTTATTATATATGTGGCAGACATTTTGTATTAATTACCATATTTAACATTAAAATCATTAAATAATTAGGGTTCATGTATGAAGTAACGGTTCCCTATTTTCTTGCATCTCCACCGTCGTTCCCTCTCTTTGCATAACTGAGCATTGTTTTTTTTTTCTCTTTTGGGTTCTTGTTCAATCAATAATTTTAGTTTATTTTCCTTTTGGGATCAACAATACAAGGTTTTAGTTTATTTTCACGTTTGTGGTGTTGTGTTCTTCACGTAAACCCAGTCACGAAGCGAAGAACTTGATTTGCCACCACATTTGGTTTAAGAAGCACTCGATTGTTTTTATTTTATTTTTCCCTTATATTTAAATACAAAACCCAAAAATTTGTATAAACTGGGTTTTTGTCATTAGTCAAAAAGAGTTGGGTTATTCTAGTTTTCCCATTTGCTCGAGCGTCATTCTAGTTTTTTAGCTAAGAGTTGTGTTAAACTGGGTAAATTTCAGTAAAAAAAAAGGAAGAAAAATATGAATAAATTTATTTCTTTTTCTTTTTGCGGTCAATAAAAATAATAAATATTTTAATTTTTAATTTTTAAAGGACAAATAAAGAGTTTTTTTTTTTTTGGCGCACCAAATACAATCCTTGGACCTATATGTACTATTTACAAACGGACCACATCAGTATTGGTTTATGTTTGAAAACTTCATTTGTTTTGCTTGTTTTGTGGCTGTTGTGGTGTTTTCTTGTATTCCTTTGGTTGGTCCGTGCTTTTCATGAGTTTCTAGGACTTTCGGATGAGTTTCGAACAATTTGGAGGAGTTGGATAACAGTTCTTCGACTTTTGGCTTCCAGCATAACGTGTCTGCGGAGTCGATCGACACCAAGTGGGTGTCGGTCGACATCAAGGTGTTGATGGCACGGAGACTTGGAGAGTGTCGGTCAAGGGATTCCAAGTCGAGGAGGTGTCGGTCGACACCAAGAGTTAGTGTTGGTGGACACCAAGAGTTAGTGTTGGTCGACACCAACCCTTTCAGAAGGCGGCTGATACTTATTTTTCTTGGTTTGTTTGTGTTTGTTTGTTGCTTGTTAGACATTCAAATCTTAGTTGATTGTGTGTATAGCCCAGTAGATGGTAGGATTGCTTCACTGAGTGTTTATGACAATAATCATGCATCTCAATTTGTGGTTGTCGTACAGGTAAATGCAAAGTTTGATCGTGGAATCAAGGTAATGAAGAGGAGGGTGTTCTAGAGGCTAGATTTTTTATTCTATGTTGCTATTAGGTGGCTAGAATAGAATGTAGTGGTCTAGAACAGATGTTTTTAGGTTGTTGGTTTATTGTTCTATGACTTGGTTTATGATATTGGTATTGATGGTTAGATGTTATTGAATTATTATTTGATTATTTATTTCATTGGTTTATTGTTTGGTTATTTCCGCTGTTTGGTTTGAATTTGATTAGGTGGTTTGTGAGTAGGTACAGGTTCACTAGGTTTCTGTTGTTGGTGTTTGGGATTGCATGCTTTGATTGATTATGTGAGTTAGTCAATTATGTGTGGCATGGAGTCCTAGAACATCCTCTTCGAGCCTTCAGTGTGATTCCACGGTAAGTTGTGTTTTTGTGTATGGCTTGAATTGTTTGCTTAGTCTTCTATACATGGTAGTGCAAATGGTTAGAGACAGTGCTGTTGCTGGTTGTGGACGCGGAAGTGGTTGTGGACACGGACGTGGTCGTGGATGCGGATGTGGTAGGAACAGAGGCACATTGGTTAGTGATATCTTGGACTAGAGCGTGTTAGTGGAGGGCGTCGACGAGTCACAAGCATTCCAAGAGGGGTCTGTGAATGTGGCCGGTGGAGGTACCGATAGGACCGTAGGTGCTGAGAGAGTCGGAGTGGGCTATGTCCGGACCGGGTTGGCCGGTGATATTAGAGTTCCGAGTGCATGAGTTCCAGTAGGTGGGGCCCTTGGTGGAGATATTGTGATTGCAGATTTCTTGGCGCGGATGCTGGAGCAGTTGCCGGCAGTGGTACCGGCGCAGGCTCCGATAAGGCCGCCTGTGGTGGCGGAGGTGCCACAACCAGTGGCAGCGGGTGCAACAGCCCATTCTCGGTATGTCAGTATGCTGATGGAGATGGGGAGAATCAATACGGTGGATTTTTTTAGTGGTACCGACCCTACTGATGTGGATGCATAGAGGACGAGAGTGGAATGCAACTTCTAGTCTCTTAGGTGTCTACTTGGCAAATGATGCTCACTTGTGGTGGAGGTCAGTGGCTGCCAAGAGGGTGCAGAGGGAGATGACTTGGGTTGACTTCATGGAGGAGTTCAACCGCAAGTACTTTCCCCGTGAGGCACTAGACATGTTGGATGTGCAGTTCCTACAGTTATCTTAGGGGACTTGGACTGTGCGGGAATTGGACGTGGAGTTGAATCGGTTTTTAATGTATGGGGGCCGAGCGATAGAGTATGAGGAGGCACATGTCTAGAGGTTCATGAGGGCCCTTCGAGATGACTTGAAGGTCCACTGCAGAGGGTGGAGCTATGCTTTGCGAGCGGAACTGGTTGAGATTGCAGTTGTGATTGATCAGGATATCCGGGCACAGGCAGTGATGGTGAGTCCATCGGTCCAGCCTATGAGGGCTCAACATCCTGGAGGTGCTACTTGGTTCTCCAAGATCGATCTGGCGTCGAGTTACCATGAGATCCCGATAGATGATGCAGATGTGAGGAAGACTGCATTCAGGACGAGGTATGGACATTATGAGTTCGTGGTGATGCCTTTTGGGTTGACTAACCTGCCAGCAGGGTTTATGAGATTAATGAACAGCGTGTTCCAAGAGTTCTTAGATGTGTCTATCATCATTTTTAACGATGATATCCTGGTCTATTCTAAGAGTCATGAGGAGCATGCAGTGCATCTGAGAGCAATTATGGAGAAGCTGCGGGAGTAGTCAAGTTGAACAAGTGTAGTTTCTGGCAGCGGAAGATAGGATTTTTGGGTCACATTGTGTCTCCAGATGGAGTTTCTATAGATCCATAGAAGATTTAGGCCATCAGATATTGACCTAGACCGCATAATAACATGGAGATCAGGAGTTTTTCGGGTTGGCAGTATACTAAAAGAGGTTTGTGCTGGAGATTGCAAGCAGAGCACGACTGATGACTAAGTTGATAGGGAAGGATGTTCCTTTTGTTTGTGACGGAAGTGTGAAGAAGGCTTCAGATGCCTAAAGGAGATAATGACTACTACGCCAGTGTTGGCATTGCCATAGGAGGGTGAGCCATATGTGGTTTATATAGATGCTTCAACAGTTGGTGTAGGATGTGTGTTGATGCATCATGGGAAGGTTATTGCCTATGCTTCGCGGTAGCTGCGGAATCACAAGGAAAATTATCCTACCCATGACTTGGAAATGGCTGCTGTTGTTTTCGCCCTGAAGATTTGGAGATCTTATCTTTATGGCGCGATGATACATGTATTTAAAGATCATAAGAGCCTGAAGTATATATTCACTCAGCCCGAGCTGAATTTGAGGCAGAGGCGGTGGATGGAGCTGGTGGCAGATTATGATCTGGAGATAGTGTACCACCCTGGTAAGGCTAAATTGGTTGCAGATGCTCTGAGTCGAAAGCGGGCAGCTTCGGCTAAGGAGCAGGACATGGAGGATATGGTTGGGGAGATTACCATGTTGAGGTTGTGTGATATCTCTCGGGAGCCGTTGGGATTGGAGGCTGCAGATCGAGCAGATCTTCTGAGTATGTGGGACTGGTGAATGCCTCTAGAGTTGTTGATTCAGAGTATCAGATCTCTGCCAATGGTACCATACTTATGCACGGTCGGATCTGTGTGCCCAAGGATGAGGAGTCGAGGCAAGAGATCCTGAGGGAGGCTCATGCGAGTATGTTCTCCATTCATCTAGGTGCGACTAAGATGTACCATGACCTCAAGCGGTACTATCACTGGGTCGAGACGAAGAAGGAGGTAGCTAGTTGGGTCGCGAGGTGTGATATTTGCCAGCTAGTTAAGGCTGAGCATCAGGTTCCGGGCGGCTTGTTGAATATTTTGCCCATTCGGGAGTAGAAGTGAGACATGATCATTATAGATTTCGTGGTAGGATTGCCAGTGTGTCAGACCTATGATGTGATATGGGTCATTGTGGACCGTTTAACTAAGTCGCCACATTTTCTGGCCATAAGAAGACCAATGGAGCAGCGGTCTTGGCTAAGAAGTATGTGAAGGGGATAATTAGATTGCACGGGGTGCCATCGAGCATAGTGTCTGATAGAGATTTTGAGTTCACTTCGGTGTTTTGGAGGGCATTTCAGTAAGATATGGGCACCAAGGTGCATATGAGTATAACTTACCATTCTCAGACATATAGACAGTCAGAGAGAACGATTCAGACATCAGAGGATTTATTGAGGAAATTTGTGCTGGATTGGGGTGGCCATCGGGCAGATCACCTGAGCTTGGTAGTGTTTGCTTACAACAACAGCTACCAGGCGAGTATTAGGATGACTCCTTATGAGACGTTGTATGGGAGGCCATCTCGGACAACGTTATGCTGAACTCAGGTGGGGGATAAGAGCATATATGGTGCGAGTTTTGTTCTGAAGACCTCAGAGAAGATTCGAGTTCTGAAGCTGAACATGAAGGAAGCTCATGATCGGTAGAGGAGTTATGCAGATAAGAGGAGAAGAGATCTTGAGTTTCAGGTGGGAGACATAGTATACCTCAAGATGGCCACGTTGCCGGGTCCGAGCAGGTCATTGACAAATACTAAATTGAGTCCGAGGTATATGGGTCCGTTCAGGGTAGTTGAGCGGGTGGGAGTGGTGGCATATAGGCTGGAGTTACTTGAGTTATGCGCGCGTTCCACAAGGTCATCCATGTGTTGATGCTGCGGAAGTGTCTCCGTGAGGATGATTAGTTGTTGGTTAAGATTCCCGAGGATCATCAGCCCAACATGACTTTGGAGGCGAGACCGATGAGAGTTCTCAAGAGGAGAGTCAAGGAACTTCGGAAGAAGAAGGTTCCTTTGATGAGAGTCCTTTGGGACTGTGATGGTCTTGAGGTGCAGATTTGGGAACCAGAGGCGAGCATGAAGACAAGGTTCAAGAAGTGGATCGAAAAGAAGGCTGCGACTTGAGCTTGTCTAGCCTGGTCGAAATTGTAGTCCGTGGCTGGAGCGGAATGGAGTATTTCAGCCTTTCTCTCTTGATACTTGGTCGCTTAGGGGTGGTTGGTTGTGCGACTAATTACCTAGATGAGGTGGTTTTCGGGTATGAAATTATGAGAAGCTTGTACTAAAAGAAGAAAGTTTCCTGAAGTGGAAGTTTCCAAAAATAAAAAGTGCTAAAAATGGAAAGCTTTATGGGAGTTAGAATTTGTCTATTTTAGTGGTTGAGAGCCTTGGTGGGGCTTATGTGGCCTTCGTGGCGGACTTTTGAGTCATGGTGTGGACCGTGTGTGGTGGTCTTTCGAGGCATTGTGTGGCCTTCGTGGCGGGCTGTTTAGCCAATTGTATGGCCTTTGTGGTGGGATATTTAGCCAATGTTTCCTCTTTAGGCGGTTCTTTGGGATGTATGGTCTTTGATGGTCATTCGGGACGTGTGGCCTGTTTAGATAGTCTTTCAGGATGTGTGGTCTTCATGACAGTCATTCGGTATGAGTGGTCTTTGTTACAGTTATTCAAGACAAGTGGTCTTTGTGACGGTCCTTTGGGACAAGAGGACTTCGTGACGGTTCTTCGGGGCGAGTTGTCTTTGTGACGGTCATTCAGGATGGGTGGTCTTGGTGGCAGTCCGTGTTAGGAAAATTGATTGGCTTTTGTGGCGGTTCTCTTTAGGATATTTGTTTGGCCTTGATGGCGGTCTGTTTAGACACTGTTGGCCTTTGTGGCAGTCCTGTTTTTGACATTTGTTGGCCTTAGTGGCAGAGCTTGTGGCATTTTGATGATTCAAGTGTGGCCATGAGGTATTCCAGTGAGGGGGTATGTGGTTGGTAGGACATTGTGATGTTTTACGTGAGCCACAGGAGGGAGACTTGGTTAGGAGATAGGACTCAGACATGTTCATAATTTTTTGCTCTAAGGACAGTAGGTCCTGAACTTCTCTGGGAGGACTTTAGTTCTCTTAGTACCGTTATATTTTGAGACTTTGTGGTTTGAGAGTATGGTTGGTATATCAACTTCGGATGAAGATTCGGGGGCGCGCTGTAGGGTGGCAACCTGGGAGACGAATATTAGACTTCTCTAATATATTACGGCATGCGGGTTTAGGCTCGATGAGGAGCCAATATTATGGCATGCAGGCTAAAGCCTGATGAAGAGCCAATAAAAACTCAAGGTTGAGACCTATGAGTAAAAGAAAGTCGAAAAGTCGAGAGAAAATAATGCCTGGAGCGTGAGTTTATTGCTTGAAGGTAACCTTCGTAGATCAGTTGGAGGAGGTGCGGGCCGTAGAGACGGTTGCACGAGAGTCTTTTGCTGATGGTTGTTCGAGATTCCAGGACGAATCTATGTTGGTTGGGAGAATTGTAACATCCGCGAACCAAATAGTTAGTTTAAGGGGTGAGTGTCGACCGACACCAAGAGGAGTGTCTATCGACACCAACAATATCCAGTCCGACCAGGTTGATTTGATTCATCAATTGGTTCGGTATTGTTTAAGTGGAATATCCAAAGCAAGGTATTTCAACGAAAAATCAACCTAGGTCGTGGTTTTAGTGTTATTTACCGATTCTAGAGAGAAATAAAGGGTGAAAAGAGAGCTCTTGAGAGTTTAGCAGTTTTTGAGAGATTCTTGGCTTGTTTGGTGAGATCTGATCCTGTGGACTGGAGATCTGGTTCTAGGAATGAAAGAGAAGCTTTTTAAGGTGTGAATTCGTCAGTTTGAGTCAGAAACGTCCTACAAAAGAGGTGAGTGCATGACCATCGCTGATCTAAGCCTGAGAATCCTTTGTTTTGCTTGTTTTATGTCTGTTGTGGTGTTTTCATGTATGCTTTTGGTTGGTTTGTACTTCCCATGAGTTTCCATGACTTTTGGTTGAGTTTCGGACAATTTAGAGGAGCTGGAAAACGGTTCTTTGACTTTCGGCTTCGAGCAGAACGTGTCTGCGGAGTCGGTGTCGGTCAAGGGTTTCTGGGTCGAGCAGGAGTGTCGGTCGACACTGAGGAGTAGTGTCGGTCGACACCAAGAGTCAGTATCGGTCGACACCAGGCGGGTGTCGGTCGACACCAACTCTTTCAGCGGGCGGCTGATACTTGATTTCTCTGGTTTGTTTGTGTTTGTTTGTTGCTTGTTAGATATTGGAGTCTCAGTTCCTTGTGTGTATAGCCCAGTAGATGGGAGACTTGTCTCACTGAGTGTTTATGACAATACTCATGCATCACAATTTGTGTTTGTAGTGTATGTAAAGGCAAAATGTGATCGTGGAATCAAGGCAATGAAGAGGAGGATGTTATAAAGACTTGATTTTTTGTTCTATGTTGCTCTTAGGTGGCTAGAATGAAATGTAGTGGTCTAGAACGAATGTTTAGGTTGCTGGTTCATTATTCTATGACTTGGTTTATGATATTGGTATTGATGGTTAGATGTTATTGAATCATTATTTGATTATTTATTTCATTGTTTATTGTTTGGTTATTTCCGCTATTTAGTTTGAATACGGTTAGGTGGTTAATGAGTATGAGATCACTAGGTTATTATTATTATATTAAGAAAAAAACGAGTTGGGTCGTTTCAATAGATCATATATTATAGGGCTGAAACATCCATTTGTTTATTGTGGTGGTGATGATATGATGATAGAGATGATGAATGAACAGGTGGATGCAAGGTGTTTCAATAACCCTTATGTTGTTGTAGCATAAAGGATGTCAATCCATAATTAGTGTGATGCAAGCAATCAGGATATGAATACTTATCTAAGTCAAGCCAAATGTGATGAATGTTTTTAACTAACAACCTAATGATAATGATAAAATGCAGAATGTAAAGCTACTAAGACAAGATACTAAATGCAAAGTAAACAATGAAAACAAAGCAGTGATGATACTAGCAAGAACAAGTACTATACTAATGCAAGACAAGTAATGAAACAGGATCAAACAGAAATGAAATGAATGCAACAGAAATGAAATGAATGCAACATAAATGAAACAGGAAATGAAACAGGTAGTGAAACAAGTAAATGCAGAACATAAACAAGAACATTGGATGATGCTCGAGCAAGCACTCGATCGGATGCTCGATCGAGTGACTTAGTATGAAGAATAGAGACATAACAACAATCAAAACGGAGCAAAACGAAAGTAAATCAAACAGCAAGCAAATAACAATACTCAAACAGGGAAATCAACAAACAAGAAAAGGTCCTAAGGATGGATTCATGGGCTGGGCTCAAGTTATGGTTATCTAAACTGATCAACAAACCTCAATCAACAATGAGCTATCTCTAGACAATGATCTTCTAATACTTTTTAATCCATTCTCATGATAATAACAATCAAGCTTAGATACTCTTAGACCTAGTTCTCACTAGCTATTACATATAAAAGCAGGCATTAAACAACCAGATCATCAATGTCAAAAATCACCTTAAACATCTAATCTCTTAGCATGCTTCATGATAATCTCTAGCAGTAGCCTTATCTAACAACTTAGACATTGGTGTGATGCTAAGAAGCTTAAGATCTATCCTTACCCTCTCAGTATAAGAATAGCATAGAGCATATCTAATCTAGAAGAGATGTATAACAATAAAAGTTGATCAATCTAAACACCCATAACCTTTATCCAGCCTAATCCATCCTTAAGATCTTTACACACTACTCACAATCACTAAACATGATGAACAAAATCATAAACCCAGAAATCAATGAAATTTGCATGATTAGATAGATAATATAAAGATCTACAATATTGAAGAAGAAATCAAACTCAAATTCTTAATACTTAGAAAGTTATGAAACCAACAAGTATCAAAGATTTATGAGAAAATATAAAAGTGGCTAATGATCTAAGCAAAAAGTAGAATAATCCCAAAAGGGTAAAAACTAGGTTTTCTTAGATATTTTCTCTGAAAAATCGCTCTCCTTTGCGACCATGAGGTACAAGGGGTTTATATAGGAGAGAGGGGAAGCCCTAAAATGGCTAGAAGACAAAATAGGCAGGCGGCTCGGTCAACTCGACCAGGTGCTCGGTCGAGTGCTAGGTCGAGTGACCTCTTCTTCTGCTTCTTCCAGCCGGTCGAGTCCTTTTCCGCACACGGTCGAGTGTCTGGTCGAGTGTGGTGGTTGAGTGGACTTCCGGATCTTGATTCTTCTGCTCTAGCTCCCTTGTCTTCTTCACTTGATAGCTCCAATCCTCCTCAGCACCCGTCCATGCTCCTTAGGATCCAAAATCACATGCTTATGCTAAAAACTATGCAAATGCAATGCAATTCTACTCTAATGCATAAGCAGTCCTAAAGCTACTCAATAATGGCCAAACTAGATAGTAAATCATGCAAAAGATGTGAATATACTAAGGTAGAACAAGGTGAAATATATGAACATCAACACCCTCAAACTTAGTCTTTGCTTGCCCTGAAGCAAATAAACAAGACATAAGTAGGGAAGTGAGGTTTAAAAGTGGGATCTCAGCTCCTAAAGCTTGACAATAAACTAGCTAGAATCAATGTCCAAGTTACTAGTACTATGACGCAAGTTGAATGAGCTGTACTTAAAGATTTTAGACAAGCCTATCACAACCTTTACTGATTTAAGCCTTAGATATCCACATGCATTCAAATCAACCATTTCCTTTAACATTCATTAAACAAGAACATGAATCAACTTATGCAATGCTTTAAACTCATTTGGCTTGGTAATAAAGATTTAGAGACAATGATGGTCTCTCTTTAGAGTGAGGCTTATCAATATCAAGGTTCTCTCATAAAAATGGATTGAGCTTTAGAAGAAGGCTAAAGGTAAGAACACTTAGACACATACAAGAACAAAACCTTGTCTACCCAAAGGTACCCAAAGTGTTTATCCTATCATTCTAATCCCAAATTGTCCTATTTCTACCCTTTATCTTCATCTCTTCTCAAATACCCTTTTCTCTTTTGTTTTTAAGCCTTAGGAGAAGTTTCTTATTTGAATCAACTATTGGAATGGGGCTTCTTTCTTACTTGCTATGGTTCCCTTTTCTTCTCATTTCTTAAGACATAAAAGCTTTTTGCTAGACTCTTCTTTTCTTTCTTTCTTTTTCTTTGATTAGAACCATCTTTAACAATCTCATACTTCCCATTCTTTCACTAGAGCTTAAATTTACTTAAACACATTCCCCTCCTAAAGACTCTAACCTTTTCTTTCTCTTTTTTTTTTCTTTTCTTTTCATTTCTTTTTTTTCAAAACAACCAAGTCCCAAACCAAGAATTAAACCACCTAGTACTATCTAGTTTGAAAATTCCAAACTAGAACTACACAAGGCTTTACTCTTGTCAGTTCAAACCTAACACTTTCTACCAAGCTCAATCCCAAAAGGGCCTTACACACACAAGAATAAAATGATTCTTAATGAGGAAATCAGCTACTTGGATCAACAAGAGTGGTAGAATGGAGAAAGATGATCCAAATATGTATATGGTATCCATGAGTTTAAAGCAATGCACAAATTGATAATAGGAAATGGCATCAAATCACAACATGCTTCAATTTAGACCAAATGCAATGCATGAATTCAAGGCTTGGTTCAATCTTATGCTTCTAACCACTCAACTAGCATCAAAGTACTATTAACTTGGGCATTGATCCTAGTTTAGTGAATTTAAACAAGCTAACAAGGATAAACTCATCATAGATCCCTAATGCAAATATTAAACAGTCCTATATGAAACATGCTAAACAAGATCCTAATATGCAATGCAAACTACATGAACACTCTGTTTTTTATAAAGATTTTTTGCAAAAATTTTCAATTTTTTTTTGTTTTTTCTATGCTTTAGATGAAATGCAAATACTAACATGATAATGCTAAAAATTTGAAATAAGAAAACAAAACACAATATCAAATACTATCTCAAACCCTCCCCCAAACTTAAATTACACAGTCTACTGTGTAAGAGAAATTTGAAAGAGGATTCAAGACTCAAAATAAAATAAAACTAGAGATGCAATGGTATTTACAATAGAGAGGTGATGTTGGTACCTTATGGGTTGTGGAAGAAGTTGTCCACATCCTCATTCATGTTGTCAAATGTGTAGCTGGAGCTTGGAGCTTGATTTTGAGGTGGGGAAGGAGGCAACTCGACGATGGTCATCGACTGGTACTCGGTCGAGTGCTCGGTCGAGTGCTCGGTCGAGTGGGTCGGTCGAGTTGGCTTCCGAACCTTCCTTTGTTCTTTTGTTTAGACTCCCTTCCTTCCCTGACCATGAAAACACCAAAACAAAGATCAAGATACCAAAACCCTAAAAAATATGTACAGAGATACCTTAGGAACTTCCTCCCTAGTGAGCTTGTTTAAAGTCACTAAGCTTGACTTCTTCTAGTTCTTCAAGCTTGAGGAGCATCCTTGAGAAACATTGTGAATTAAGCTTGACTTCTTCTAGTTCTCCCCAATACTTTTTTACTCTATGACCATTGACTGTGAATTCACTACCATCCTTGTTGAGAAGTGTGACAGCTCCAAATGGTAGAACCTCTTTTATTTCAAAAGGACCTCCCCACCTACTTTTCAACTTTCCAGGAAATAGCTTGAGCTTTGAGTTGAACAGCAAGGCTTGGTCTCCAGCCTTTAGGTCCTTAATGAGGATTTTCTTATCATGGAAGGCTTTTGTTCTATCCTTGTAGATTTTGGAGCTCTCATAAGCTTCTAATCTGATCTCTTCAAGTTCATGCAGATCAAGGCTTCTTTTAGCTTGAGCTGTCTCTAAATCCAAGTTCAAAAGCTTGATTGTCCACAAAGCTTTGTACTCGACCTCAACTGGAAGATGACAAGACTTTCCATAGACAAGTTGGAATGGAGTTCTTCCTATTGGTGTTTTGAAAGCTGTTCTATAAGCCCAAAGTGTTTCATCAAGTTTGCTAGACCAATCTTTTCTTGTTGCTCCCACTATCCTTGATAGAATGGCCTTGATTTGCTTATTTGAGACTTCAACTTGCCCACTTGTTTGAGGGTGATAAGCTGTTGACACCTTGTGTTTAACTCCATATTTCCTTAGCATTCCTTCAAAGATCTTGTTGATTGAAGTGTGTTCCTCCATCACTAATTACAACTCTTGGAATTCCATATCTTGGGAAGATTATGGTCTTTAAAAGCTTAAGAACCACCTTGTGATCATTAGTAGGGCTAGCAATAGCTTCTACCCACTTGGAGACATAGTCCACTACTACTAATATGTAGACATTCCCATTTGAAAGAGGATTAAAAGGTCACATGAAATCAATTCCCCACACATCAAATATCTCAACTTCAAGAATTGGATTTTGAGGCATTTCATTCCTTCTTGTAATATTTCTCATTCTTTGGCAAGCATCACACTTTGTAATGAACTTGTGAGTGTCTTTGAATAATGTAGGCCACCATAAACCAGCTTGTAGGACTTTCTGGGCAGTCTTAAAGGTTGCAAAATGTCCTCCATAAACAGAGCCATGACAGTGTCCCAACACACCTTCTACTTCACTCTCTGCTATACACCTTCTAAACAGGCCATCTGATCTTTTCTTGTACAAGTAAGGTTCATCCCAATAGTAACCATTGATGTACTTGAGCAATTTCTTCTTCTTGTGAGGCTCCATGTCTGCTGGGATCTCTTCACACACCTTGTAATTAACTATATCAGCATACCATGGCAAATCTTCACTGTCAAGTGCCATCCATTCCTCCATTTGGTCCTGCTCGACCGGGTGGCCGAACACACTCGATCGAGTGTCTGCTCGAGCAGTCGGTCGAGTGACGTTGAGTTGCATCAGTTTCTCTTCAGGCATTGAATCATCAATTGGTATAACTTCCTCTATCCTCATCCTGGATAAATGATCAACAACTCCATTCTCTATACCTTTCTTATCAATTATTTCCATGTCAAATTCTTGGAGAAGTAGAATCCATCTTAACAACCTTGGTTTGGTATCTTTCTTTGAGTAGATGTGCCTCAAAGCAGCATGATCAGTGTACACAATAACCTTAGAACCCACTAGGTACCTTCTGAATTTTTCAAAGGCAAACACCACTACAAGAAGTTCCTTCTCTGTTGTTGAATATCTTCCTTGAGTTTCATCCAAGGTTCTACTTGCATAGTGAATAACATGCAGCCTCTTATCTTTTTTTCTGTCTTAGAACTGCTCCTACTGCAAAGTCAGATGCATCACACATTATCTCAAATGGGAGATCCCAATTTGGAGCTTGGACTATTGGAGCTGATATTAATGCATCTTTGATTTCCTTGAAAGCTTTCAAACACTCTTCATCAAAATTGAACTCAGTCTCCTTACAAAGTAATCTTGTCAATGGCCTAGCAATCTTTGAAAAATCCTTGATAAATCTTCTGTAGAACCTAACATGACCAAGAAAGCTTCTTATATCCTTGACTGTCTTTGGTGGTTGAAGCTGAACCATGACTTCAATCTTTGCTTTATCAACCTCAATACCCTTCTCTGAAATCTTGTGACCAAGAACTATCCCTTCTTCAACCATGAAATGACACTTCTCCCAGTTTAGAACTAGATTTGTCTCTTCACATCTCCTTAAGACTCTGCATAGATTAGCAAGGCAAGAACAGAAAGAGTCTCCATAGCCAGAGAAGTCATCCATAAAAACTTCAACCACATCCTCAATAAGATCAGAGAAAATTGACATCATGCACCTTTGAAAGGTAGCTGGAGCATTACATAGTCCAAATGGCATTCTTCTATAAGCAAAAGTACCATATGGACATGTGAAAGTTGTCTTTTCTTGATCATTAGGATGAATTGATATTTGGAAAAATCCTGAATATCCATCCAAGAAACAGTAATGGGTGTGATTGGCTAATCTTTCTAACATTTGATCAATAATTGGAAGGAGAAAATGATCTTTCCTAGAAGCAGAATTAAGCTTTCTATAATCAATGCATATTCTATGTCCTGTTATGGTTCTAGTAGGAATTAACTCATCATGATCATTCTTTACTACAATAATTCCTCCTTTTTTAGGGACACAATGCACTGGTGAAACCCAAGTACTATCAGAGATAGGATAGATCACACCAGCTCAAAGCAATTTACGAATCTCCTTTTTTACCACTTCCTTGAGGTTTGGGTTAAGCGTTCTTTGAGGTTCAATGCTAGAATAAGATTCATTTTCTAGGTGATTTCTATGCATGCAGAGACTAGGTGAAATTCCTTTAATATAATCCAAAGAATAACCAATAGCCTTCCTAAATTTCCTTAGCTCAACAACTAGCAAATTAAGTTCTTCACTTCTCAAGTTAGCATTCACTATGACAGGATAAGTAGAGTTCTTACCTAGAAAAACGTACCTTAGCCCAGATGGGAGAGGTTTAAGTTCTACCTTGGATGCTTTTAGCTCAGACCAGTCATCTGTGGGGGTTTCGGCAGGGCGCTCGGTCGAGTGGTGTTGGTGCTCGGTCGAGTGCGTGCTCGAGTGGGTGGTCGAGCTCTCTGTATCTGCTATCTGAACTGACCAGACTTCCTCTTTTAATGCTGGTAGCCCCTCAAAAACCTCTGGATGGTCTGATTCTCTACGGGAGTCCAGTATCTCTTCATAAGCCTTGGTTTCTTTGTAGATGAACCCTTCTTCTCCACTTTTTGTCAAAACAGTTCCAAGGTGATCTTGTTCTGCTAGCTCTTCCATCAATTCTCCTGCTAATTTGTCCAATTCTTCAACCCAAAAGACTTGTCCTCCAATTGTTGGTTTCTTCATTGCCTCTACAATGTCAAATGTCATTTTGAGGTCCTCTCCCAAGTTGAGATCAATCTTTCCTTTTCTCACATCAATTATTGCTCCTGCTGTGGCTAGGAAAGATCTTCCCAAAATCAAAGGATCTTTTGGTTCTTCATCCATTTCCAAGACTACAAAGTCTGTTGGGACTTCCACTGCTCCAACTCTAACTGGTAAATTCTTCAAAACACCATGTGGTAATCTTACTGATCTATCAGCTAAGATCAGAGATATGTTGTATGGCTTATACCTTGTAAACCCTAGGCGCTTAGCAACTGATAGAGGCATTAGGCTTACTGAGGCTCCCAAATCACAAAGACATCTGTTGAAGGTCAAAGGGCTATAGAGCAAGGTAGAGTGAAGGAACCAGGATCTCTTAGCTTTTGAGGATTCACTTGCTTTTGAATTATGGCACTACACTCATGACTAAGAATCACCATCCCTTGAACTTCTTTGATCCTTTCCATCACAACATCTTTCAAGAATTTCTGGTAAGGAGGGATCATAGCAAAAGCATCTATTAGAGGCATCCTAAGTTCAATCTCTCTAACTTGTTTATCAAACAATGCCTTGTACTTTTCAACCATCTGTTTCTTAAATCTTCCTGGGAAAGGTAGTGGAGGCTTGTAAGGAGGAGGAATGAACCGGACTTCTTTTTCCTTGGTGGCAACTGGCTTAGTCTTCTCCTGAGAAGGTGCTCGATCCGCTGCCAGATCACCCACTCGATCGTGTGTGTGTTCGAGTGGTGGGTCGAGTTCAATTGTCTCTTCATTCTAAGTCTCCTCTTGCTGAAAACCCTCCCCATCTTGTTCTTCACTGTCCTCAGTGATTGGTAGCACGCTTTTTCGTTCTGGTAACACCCTTCCTCTGCGTAGATTGATTGCATTGGCAAATTCTGTAGAGTGCATGATAGCTTTGCCCTTGTGTTGGTCATTCCTTGTAGGAGTAGAAGAAGACAATTTTGTCTCCATAGTCTCAATCTTGGAGTTTAGAGTTTCAAACTTAGTATGGAGGTCACTGTATGTGTTCTCCATCTTTTGGCGCATCTCAGCAAACTGCTTTGCAGTCTCAATCTGCCCATTTGTTTGCCCAAGCAATATTTGTTGCATCATAGCTCTCAAATTTGGTTCTTGTCCTTGTGAGGTCTGAAACCCTGGAGGGGGACACAGTTGAGGTTGGAACCCTTGGTGTTGTTTTTTGGGTGCATAGTTGTTTTGTTGTTGGGGCTGTTGAGGTGGATAGACTTGATCTTGAGGATTTGCTACATTGGTGTTTCTATAGGAGAGGTTGTTGTTCTTGAATTGATTGTAGCCCTTGAACCCTCCTTGATTCTGCATGTAACAAATCTCAGCAAATTCTCTCTCCCCATCTTGAACTGGAACCTCTTCTTCACCAAGAAAATGAATGCTCTTTTGTTGGCTAAGTAGAATCTTGTCCAACTTCTCATGAACTACTTTCAAGTCCTTCTTATACTTCTCATCTTGATCATTGGTGGCAAATCTCACTGTTCTATCATAATCCTCATTATAATTCCCATCAGATTGTGCTAGGTTCTCCACTAGCTCCCATCCTTCTTCTACATTCTTGTTGAGGAAATTGCCATTGGAGGTTGTATCCAAAAGCATCCTTATCTTAGGTAGAACCCCTCTATATAAGGTGCTGAGAAAAGACTCATTGTTGAATCCATGGTGTGGACATTGTGTTTGGAAGCCTTTGAATCTCTCCCATGCCTCACAAAAGGTTTCATTGTTCCTTTGTGCAAAACCAGAAATCTCATTCCTCAACCTTGCTGTTCTAGCATTAGAGAAGAATTTAGCTAGGAAGGCCTTCCTACAAGCATCCCATGTAGTAATAGCACCAGTTGGAAGTGTCTTCTCCCATAGATGTGCCTTGTCTCCAAGTGAGAAGGGAAACAATCTGAGCTTGAAACCATCCTCACTTACACCATTGATCTTGGTAAGGCCACAAATTCTATCAAATTCATCAAGGTGATCTAAGGGGTCTTCCATTGGCAAACCATGGAATTTATTTGCTTGAATCATAGAGATCAGTCCACTCTTGATCTCATAATTATTGTTGGCAACTGCAGGAGGCACAATACCAGCTCTCTGATTGTGTGTATTTGGGGCATCTCCTGCACTAATGTGCCTTGGCCTTTGTTCTTGATTGTTTTGTTGCTCCATTAGCAACTGATTCTCTTGTTCTTGGAGGATTCTTGTTCTCTGCTGTCTTAGGTCTCTTGGTAGGCGGATGATGTGATCAAGGTACCTCTAAAGATTCTGATTTCCCTTGGATATTGTTTGCATCAACTGACCCGATAACTGACTCGAACAGACACTCGGTCGAGCACTGGCTCGAGTTGAAGGTCGAACTGACTGAGACGAGTATTCTTTCTGAATCCGGGTTGTGGCTCGATCAGGTACTCGATCGTGCAGACGGTCGAGTGGTTGGTCGAGTTGGTACCTGAGATTCAAAACAAACAAGCAGATGAAGAATCTTAATTAATAGTGATCAAAGGAACAATAGAACTTAATCTTATACTTGTATAAATCCTAAATGTCACAAACAAACACTAAAATGGCAACGGCGCCAAATTGAAACATCTATTTGTTTATTGTGGTGGTGATGATATGATGATAGAGATGATGAATGAACAGGTGGATGTAAGGTGTTTCAATAACCCTTATGTTGTTGTAGCATAAAGGATGTCAATCCATAATTAGTGTGATGCAAGCAATCAGGATATGAATACTTATCTAAGTCAAGCCAAATGTGATGAATGTTTTTAACTAACAACCTAATGATAATGATAAAATGCAGAATGTAAAGCTACTAAGACAAGATACTAAATGCAAAGTAAACAATGAAAACAAAGCAGTGATGATACTAGCAAGAACAAGTACTATACTAATGCAAGACAAGTAATGAAACAGGATCAAACAGAAATGAAATGAATGCAACAGAAATGAAATGAATGCAACATAAATGAAACAGGAAATGAAACAGGTAGTGAAACAAGTAAATGCAGAACATAAACAAGAACACTGGATGATGCTCGAGCAAGCACTCGATCGGATGCTCGATCGAGTGGGAGGTCGAGTGACTTAGTATGAAGAACAGAGACATAACAACAATCAAAACAGAGCAAAACGAAAGTAAATCAAACAGCAAGAAAATAACAATACTCAAACAGGGAAATCAACAAACAAGAAAATGTCCTAAGGATGGATTCATGGGTTGGGCTCAATCTATGGTTATCTAAACTGATCAACAAACCTCAATCAACAATGAGCTATCTCTAGACAATGATCTTCTAATACTTTTTAATCTATTCTCATGATAATAACAATCAAGCTTAGATAATCTTAGACCTAGTTCTCACTAGCTATTACATATAAAAGCAGGCATTAAACAACCAGATCATCAATGTCAAAAATCACCTTAAACATCTAATCTCTTAGCATGCTTCATGATAATCTCTAGCATTAGCCTTATCTAACAACTTAGACATTGGTGTGATGCTAAGAAGCTTAAGATCTATCCTTACCCTCTCAGTATAAGAATAGCATAGAGCATATCTAATCTAGAAGAGATGTATAACAATAAAGCTTGATCAATCTAAACACCCATAACCTTTTCCCAGCCTAATCCATCCTTAAAATCTTTACACACTACTCACAATCACTAAACATGATGAACAAAATCATAAATCTAGAAATCAATTAAACTTGCATGATTAGATAGATAAGATAAAGATCTACAATATTGAAGAAGAAATCAAACTCAAATTCTTAATACTTAGAAAGTTATGAAACCAACAAGTATCAAAGATTTATGAGAAAATATAAAAGTGGCTAATGATCTAAGCAAAAAGTAGAATAATCCCAAAAGGGTAAAAACTAGGTTTTCTTAGATATTTTTTCTGAAAAATCGGTCTCCTTTGCGGCCATGAGGTACAAGGGGTTTATCTAGGAGAGAGGGGAAGCCGTAAAATGGTTAGAAGACAAAATAGGCAGACGGCTCGGTCAACTCGACCAGGTGATCGGTCGAGTGCTTGGTCGAGTGACCTCTTCATCTGTTTCTTCCAGCCGGTCGAGTCCTTCTCCACACACGGTCGAGTGTCTGGTCGAGTGTGATGGTCGAGTGGACTTCCGGATCTTGATTCTTCTGCTCTAACTCCCTTGTCTTCTTCACTTGATAGCTCCAATCCTCCTCAGCACCCTTCCATGCTCCTTAGGATCCAAAATCACCTGGTTATGCTAAAAACTATGCAAATGCAATGTAATTCTACTCTAATGCATAAACAGTCCTAAAGCTACTCAATGATGACCAAACTAGATAGTAAATCATGCAAAAGATGTGAATATACTAAGGTAGAACAAGGTGAAATATATGAACATCAAAAACATAAACAGGTTACTCTGCAATTTTAAATCGACTACAATTTTATGTCCATAAGCAGGTGACTTTGGCGGACAGATGTAAGGTTAACACTTAGCAGATGACCCGCTACATTTTCATACATATATTATCCTATTTTTCTTCTGATAATTAAAAGGTTATCGGCTTACATCTATATATTATCTCAAGCCAGAAATCTTACCATTTTATATAGTTTTCCTTCAAATGTTATTTGAACTGGTCACCTCTAGACTTTTTAGCAAAGACTTTTTAACAATTGAGTTATTATCACTTGATATATTATGCTATTTCAGTACTTTGATATGGGCAAATGTTTTTGTAAAAATAATAAACATACAAATATATTAAAAATGTATGAATTTTGCCTATTTTCAAAATTTTATTGACTAATAACTTATGGTTTTAGTGATTTTAAAACCATTTTCACATCGAGTTTTGAGTTTTTTTAAGTATAAATACAACACAGCTTTTTGGTGAGTTTTATTACGATTTGGACCTGCAGGAACCAAGGAAAGAGTTTTAGAAGAGAAATGGATCAATATACGCCAAAATAAGGGAAGATTGAAGATGGCCACCGATCGGTACTCTATGCTATACTGACTAATTGTGGAGGCACGGTGCCACTAATCAATGGAGAAGGCGCCGTATAACGATTGGTGGAGTTTAAGAAATCTAGTTTTGTGTCTAACATTTAATTGCAATATTGGATACATTTTGTAATCATAATAGCACCTCCAATGAAGGAGGTTTTAAGTGAGTTCTTGACATCAAATCATCAAAAGTAATTAAAATGAAGGAAATAGAGTAAAGATGGGTTTCTAAGTTTCTCATTTATAAACAACCTAAGGTTTAAGCCCAAATGCCACATGCCTTGTTCTAATTTTTTATTTTTATTTATCATTTAAAATTTAATTAAATAATGAAAATAAACTAAAAATAATATTATTATATTAATAATATTACTATATTAATAAATAATGAAAATAAACTAAAAACTAGTAGCAGAGTAGAGATACCTTTACAATCAAATCGGAGATTCGCTAATGACGTTGCTATCTATGAGACAAATACAAATACTATTCTTTTTTATTATTCAAAGAAAATAATAAATTTTCATATAGTACTAGATAAGGCCCGCATTATTATAACACGGGTAAAAATTAAAAAATAATTAAAAATAATTAAGTAGTAATATACATGTTTTTAGATTTTATCTTGTAACATTTTAATATGGAATATGAACCTCTTATATTTCATTTTAATACTCTCTCAGTTCCATTATATAAGAGTTTTCAAACTTTTTTTTGCTTTATTTTATCATATTTTCTCAAATTTCTATGTACAATATTTATTAATATAACAATTTATGACTATTTGAACTATGCAGTATATTTTTCTATTGGTTGAAGGTTTATAAATGACATAATATTTAATGTTTATTAATTTTTGTGCATTTACACAAAAATTCTTATAAGACAGGGAGTACCATTTAAATATATATACCATCATAACAAACCATAATTTAAGTTTAATTACACATTTCATCTTAATGCATAGAACTAAATATTTTATATCAAACACAATTAATACATTATATCGAATCTATATCTTAGTAAGAATTGAAAATAAAAATAAAAATAACAAAATATAATTTGCAAAAAAAAAAACTGAATCAACATTATTTAAGATATATTTGTTATGTTGTTATCTCATAAGTACTAATTTTACCTAATGTCTTAATCAATTTTAAATGAGTGAAATTTATAAAACAAAAAATATATAAAGATATTGAGACATTCTCATCAAATAACTGAAGATTCATTCCTATAAATTATAATTTATTTTGAATTATCTTATGTTTTAACATATGCATTACAAAAATACATGTGTTGAAATTATAAAATCAAATATTAAAAATTTACTAATATTCTTTAATAATTTTTTTAAATAATACATATTAATATTTGAAAATTTTAATTCTAAAATAAATTTCATCGTTATAAATTCAGTTTAGTAATCACATTTAACTATCTATTTCATCGTAAAAACATAATTCACTTCTTCATGGATTAAAGTTAAAATTTTAAGAACAAAATAATATGAGCATCATATGAGATAATATGTATATTGGTTAGCATTTTAAATTTAACAACAAAAATAATCAGTCAAAAAATCAGTTAACATCCACAAAAATTTTGGAAATCCAAAAATATCCTAAATATTATTTTTTCTATATGTCATAATTTCATAAGTAATACTTTTGTCAATTTTCATCAATTAACCAAAAATTCATTCCTACAAACTCAATTTTTTTTATTTTTATTTCTTCAGGTTTCTCATATTACTACATGCATTAAAATCTTTAAATTAAAACATGTAAAACTATACTAATACACATCATGTATTGAATTTTTTTTTTAAAAATTCATTATTATTTCAAGGTTTTGTGTACTTAATTACAATAAAAATTTATATTATAAAAATAAATACAGTTTATATCTGACTAAAATTATGTTAAATAACTAATGTTATTCTTTTTAACTTTGTTATTCATTATTTATTGATTGATATACATGCTTAATAAATTAAGTTTTTGCTTGCACATGTCAAATTTTATTGAGAACACACTATATTATAATTAGCATACAATGGAAAATATATTGATTTTGTTAGTTTTCCTTTTTGATTTAGGAACATAAATTTTTTAAAATATAAACATGTAAAAAAAATTGACACGTGTCAATATCTAATCAATATATTTAACACATGTCACGATTTCGTTAATGAGTAACTTTGACATCAAGCTTTGTATAATAAGATGTTTGTAAATGAAAATCTCTTCTGGAGTCATATTCAAATTAAAATGACCAAACAATTAAACACGTATGATTCAATATTTATGGGTGCATGTTGATTCAACTCATTTAACTTTTTTTTTTTTTTCTTAAAAATAGTTGAATAAACTATACGTATGTAGAAAATATTATGTAAAATAGAAAATAATAATATTTCACATTTATGTTAATTATGTTTTTCAAAAAAATAGTCAAAAGATTAATGGATAGTCTTGAATACATTGAATAGAAAAAAAAATCTAGGACTTTTTAATGACTAAATCTTTATGTCAACGATGGAGATTCATCTGACGGTTATTAATCCATATCGTTATATGGTTATAAATAGAGGATTATCTTTCTCTCTACCACAATTTCACATATCCAAAAAAATTTATGTATGCTGCTTCAACCATTTTTCATTCATAACTTTCTCCTCTCCGTTTCTCTCCTGTTATCTCTACTCTGTTACTAGTTTTTGTAAACCATCTATCTCATTTCTTAGATTGTAAAGGTATGTTATGCTGATTTGATTTGCAGTGTCACTATTTAACTATTTTATATACAATTTTTGTTGATGATTATATATATATATAACACTTTAATTGTATATTCAAGCTATGATTATTTTATGTTTCATTTATTTGATTAATTTGTTGAGAGGAAAGGTCAGAGTAAGATAATTTTCTAATGTTATTTTTTTGTTCTTGTTGATGTCAAAATAAAATTATATTTATATATTTATATGTATGATATTTCTACACGATATATCATATATGTTTTCTCTGTCCCATTGTTTGTGAAGACTCCAATTTGATTAAAGAGTTCCTCTTAATCCAGGGGATGTCATCACTGTAGAATTCAGATCTGAAGATAGTGTTATGCAATTGACTTATAATATATAACTAGGTTCGAACCCGCGGTACACCGCGGTTCAAATGTTTTAAAATTTAAAATTTATGATTTTTTATGTCTATTAAAAAGTAGAATTGATTTGGCAATTCTTTAATAACAATTTTAAAAATACAAATAATTTTAGTTATAGTAATAGTATAACTTAAAAAGTTCTTATTTTAATATAACTAAAATCTACTAACTAACTTGTATATTTTGTTTAGTATTTTTTTGGTGATACATAAATTGTTTGGTATTTATAATTATTAATTAAGATAATATTTGTAGGTTTGTATCTGTATTTTATTTGGACTTATATTTTTGGATATTGTCCAAATCATTTGTAAAAGATTTGTAATAATCTAATGGTATGGATCAATTCTTTTGTGCATGTGTGAAAAGAATTTAGACATTTGGACAATAAAAGAAACAGCACAACTAAAATAATAATAAAAGTTACTTTTTTTGTTGAACTTCATCGGGGATCTATCTGGTTTTTTAACCTTCTTCCTTATTTTTTTTTAATCTTCTGTTCAATCTTTGATCAATATTGGAAACCGTCAGCTCCTTCTCACCTTCTCAATTTCTCTATCGTTGAAGACCCAAGCATAGGTGTTTTTCTTTTTAATCACCGCAAATCTTCTGTTCAACCTTATATGAAGATTGGAACCCTTAACTCCTTCTCACCTTCTCGATTTCTCTATTCGATTGCTGCGGGATCTACTTCAGAAATACAATAATCGGATATTTTGAGATCCCACTAAATGAGTTCGTTGATTTCAATCGCGGATATTGTTGTTCGGTAAGTTCTTCAGGCCACTACTCTCTGAAATAGGTTTTTAAACTAATTGAATTATTTGATCTACTTCGAAGATTTCAATTCGTAAGTTCTGTTAGTTTTAAGTTTTTAAAATTCTTAATCCACGAAGGTAATATATGGACCTTAAATTCTGATTTTAGGGTCTGTGATTTTCTAACTTTTGTTATAAGATTAACTAACATCTTCATTCAATTCCAGGTATTTCCTTATGTTATAAAAGTACAATCACCCAAAACCAAAGCAAGCTAAGTTCAATTTGTATTTCCTTTAACATAAATTATAAAATTCTGTAGACGTCCTCATATACTAATATATGTTCGTTTCAGGTTTACAACGATTGTGTAGAAAGATGGGCTAAAAACATCAACAATTACAGTCAACTAACTAAGAACGATGATGACGTCTTACACGGTTAGTTACATGACTCTTTTTTTGCGATTCTTTTCTAAATTAGATTATAAAAGAATTCTCCTTTGTTTGCATCTGAAAGAAAACATCAAAAAATCAAGTTTTAACTCAATCAAAACAGCATTCCCATGTTAGCATATTACTTTCAAGATTGTATGTATATAAGTAAGTGCTTCAAATATAATAACTTACCAATCAAGTTGTTCTCATTTAGGTTTCCAGAGAGGACAGAAACAAAAGGGGAAAGGGTTAGAAACTGATCATCAGACAAAGATTCCATCCTACTGACAATAGTTTGAGTGATGAAAGACATCTTGAAACGATGGGTAGTCGACTTGAATTGCCCACTGGCTATACTCAAACCGAAGTTCTCGACAGTTCTCTATTGCCCAGCAACGACCTTGTTTTCAAAACGATTGATCAAATCTTTTTTTACCGAAGCATGAATCTTTGTTCCCTGAGTAAAGAGAAGATAAGGTAAATTTTACTTGCATTATTTTTAAAAAAATCTTCTTGCATTTGATGAGATACATAAGAACGTGAACTTACTTGGACATCTGAGAGCACCATATCGAATGTTTCACCAAACTTTGTTGAGTAGGTCTTCCATGAGTGAAGAACCCTGACTTGCACCTTCCAAGAAGTCTTATAAGGCTTAACGTCTCGGATTACGATGCAGCCATTTGTTTCTTCTTATAATGACTTTTGTGATTGACAAAATGTTTTTTGCTTGATGACTGATGAATGTGTTCGATGTTGGATTATTTATAGTGGTTTTAGTAGTTTAGGGTATCGTATAAGATCGGTTATTGATTGAGTGGTTGCTGATTGCGAGATTATTGGTTCTGTTTAGGATTACATTATGATTGTGATTGAATTTGAAATCAATGTTGATTGATAGTCAGGCAAATGGATATAATGCAGAGAGATTTGAGGGCGGGATTGATACAGTAAATATTGTGTTTATAGTTTCCATAGTTTATCCTTTGGAATATTATTGAGATTGATTGTCGATAAAATAGGAACGCTAATATGACCTTATTCGTATGAGGCTCAAAAGAGATGGAACCGGGTTTGTTGAAAAAACACGCAGATCCTACGTTTAATGGATCAGATATTTTTTTTGAAAATTTCGGACAAATTTATCCTGCTCAATTTCACGATTCAGTCTCCTTTATTATGTATTCAGTGGCAATTGCTGTAAATAATAGGATGATTTCAGTCATTTAAAAAAACGTACTCCTCTTTTTAACTATAAGAAGATATGTGGTTTGATTCGTTTGAATATCGTCACACAATAGTTTTAAACATTTCCTTTTACATCAGCTCAAGTCGTTCTTTTTTTTATTGCTTGATAAAAATAATTTCAAGTCTCGGAATCGAGTCTCCAAATACATTTTACCCTTGTTGCCTTGAGTGATTAAAAAAAAAATACTTGAGCGCATCATCGAGTGCTACATAGTTGGACCAATAGTGAGTGGACTCTTTCACTTATTAGTGTTGCACAAAAAAAATGTTTCATTATTTTTTTTTGTTTTTTTTTGTTTTGTTTTTTTTTTATCATTATAAGAAAAGGAACGAAGGTCTTTTTGTTTGTATAATGTTATCCACAACCATATTTTTGTAAACCTCTCGCATTTTGACTAATCTATGACTTATTACTTTTGTATAATGATAGGATTTGCAATGGATAACCTCATCAACGTCCCAAAAAACCCATCACCATCAACCTCCGGCCTTCCTCCTCCTCTAGATGTCACACCACTACGAATCGTTAGACCATCTGATGACTTCAACAACTACTCCTATGGTATTGGTCCAAGTACTGCTCCAAAAAAACAAGGACGTGGTCGACCAAAGGGTTCCAAAACCTTGAGGACCCCGGTGGAGAAGCCAAAAACAGAAGATTCCAAAAACAGAAAGGTTCTCTCTCCCCGAAACTTTGATTCAGGGATAACCGAAGCAGAAAGGGAATCCGGAAACCAGGAGATAGTTGAGTTGGTTTTGAAGCGGTTTGACGCGGTAAGACGAAGATTTTGCCAACTAAACCTCCAGAGAGACATCCTTACAACAGCGAACGTTAATTGTAGGACTATGGGAGTCCAAACTAATATGAGAAGGAGGATTGGTCTTGTTCCTGGAGTACAGGTAGGTGATATTTTTTATTACTGGGGTGAAATGTGCCTAGTCGGGCTTCACAAACAAACGGTTGGCGGCATTGATTATATGACGGCTGATGATGGCGCAGTAGAACCTCTTGCAGCAAGTGTGGTTACATCAGGACAGTACGATGATGAAACCGAAGATCTTGAATGCTTGATTTATTCTGGATATGGCGGAGCGGATAAGAACGGTTTACCTCGTGATCAAACTATGGACAGAGGAAACCTTGCACTTGATACCAGTAGAAGAATAGGAAATGACGTTAGAGTCATCCGAGGTAGAGGCGACCCCAATGATGACACGAGAAAGGTATACATTTACGATGGACGTTATCTAGTTTCTGAGACGTATTCTGTGATAGGAAAAAGTGGGCGTAAAGAGTTCAAGTTTAAAATGGTGAGGAAACCAAACCAACCTAGTTCTGGTTATGCAAACTGGAAATTAGCTGAAGAATTGAGGACGCACGACTCGAGGCAGGGTTTTATACTTGAAGATCTTTCTTTTGGAAAAGAGGATTTACGAGTGCCGCTGGTTAACGATGTAGATGAAGATGACAAAACAATTCCTGAAGAATTTGAATACATCACATCTCAGGATTACTCAAGAATGATGCTTGATTTAAACATCGATCCCCAAGAACTTGGATGCCATAATTGTCAAGGTCACCATGCTTTCATCAAAGTTGCATGTGCATGCGAAGAAACAGTGGCGAGTTACCGTACCATAACTCCATTTTGGTTTGTCGTAAACCATTGATTTATGAGTGCGGTGAATCTTGTTCATGCCCCAACGACTGTAAAAACCGATTGGTTCAAAACGGTTTGAAGTTACACATGGAAGTGTTCAAGACGACAAATTGTGGTTGGGGTTTACGTTCTTGGGATCCAATCGGAGCCGGGACTTTTATCTGCGAGTTTACTGGTGTGAGGAAGACAAAAGATGAAGTACAAGAAAACGATAATTTCTTGTTCGACTCAGCTCGATTTTATATGAGGTTTAAGTGGAACTACGAACCTGAGCTTGTGTGTGAGGATGTATGGGAAAGTGTCCCTGAGGTTTTCAATCTTACGACGCAAGTCTTGATAAGCGCCAAGGAAAAAGGGAACGTTGCTCGATTCATGAATCACAGCTGTAAGCCTAATGTTTTCTGGCAGCCTATTGAATATGATACATACGTTCGCATTGGGCTTTTTGCGATGTAGCATATTCCTCCGATGACAGAGTTAACATACGACTATGGAGTTTCTTCTGTAGAGCGTATTGGAGAAGATGAGAGGCTTTACAAAGGCAACAAGATTTGTCTATGTGGTTCAGTCAACTGTCGTGGCTCTTTCGGCTGATTTGTACTCTATATATATCAGTATTTGGTTCTTGTGTAATTTGTTTCTTCTAATTTCCTTTTTTTTTTTTTGTCATTTGATTTCTTTGTTTTCTCTGAGAACAAAAAAAAAGTGTCCTTTGTTTTCTTTCCTACAATTTATTCTTACATTGTTCAACAATTGAACTGAAGTTTAGAATAAGAAAGTCTCAATCACTTTGATTGGAACGTAGAACTTGGACTTAAGTTATCTCACCTAGGGGATTGGTAATCGTGTCATGGGATTATACTTTCGAAGTTTTTTTTTACCATTTTTATCGCTCTTGCTAAATGGCTAGACTATATTTTAATCTAGTACCACATCCTAACCTTAACCATTTTTTTAATACCTTGTGCATTCTTGTGCTTATATTGACATGTGAATATATTTTGACCAAAATATATATATATATATATATTGACATGTGAATATATATGCAAAAACTATGAAGTATACTGACCAACAAAGCTGATTTTTATTAGGATTATAGATGTGGAAAGAATAGATGTGGAAAGAATGGAATGGTTAGAGAATCTTTAGAGCATGATTAGTGGGGGTTCTCTTGGAGATTCTCTTAATTAAAAACTTAAAAGTAATAATAAAAAAAAGAAAAAAACTGAAGAACATTACTTCCCCTAGAAACGAAGAAGTGTTTCTCAATACAGGTGACAACATTTAATTAGTTAATTTTCTATTTTTAAATTTATTATTTAAATATATAATAATATTAAAAGAAAATTATTAAAATATATTTTTTAGAGCAACGATTAATCGTTGCTGGGATAATGATGCTCTTACGAGGCTTTTGATTTTTTTTTTTCCTTGATATTAAAGCTGAGAAAAATAAGGTTCTTATTCTTATTGTATACTTCTTCCCAAAAAAAAAAAGGAGGAACCAATATATTTGTGTAACTCTCCCACTACCAATTTTTAATTGGCCCATGTCTTCGCTTGGCCCGTGAGCCCACCTTTGATTAACGGTCTGTTATGTTAATTTCATATATTTTAACTTATCAACCCTACAAACCACTACGTGACTTATTTATGTTTTTTTTCTCACTAGCACAATATACACAATCAATTTTCGATATGTCACAAATTCTGAAATTGCTCAAACTTAGATATGCTAAACTCTAGAGTTCTCAAGAATGTTTAACCAAATATATAAGTTTATTTTAGTAACATAGGTGACCAACTCATTTTTTTAAGTTCTCTAAAGTTCTCCCATGATATTTGACCAAAAAATAAGTACAGTTTAATAACGTTTGTGATTAAATCAAATTTTTTTAAGTTTTCTCAAACATCAGTTGACCAACACCATATTTCTTGAAGTTAGCAGTATAAGGAAGGCCAACAAAAGAGATTACCACAGAGAGTGGCGATCATATCTTGAGCACTTGATCGATACCACCATATTCTAGAGGCTTTAAAAAAAAATTATCGACTTTACAAATCACCAAATGATGTTTCTTCGTACTTTTTCCTCACTTTGCATAATATAGAAAATCATTTTCTGATAGGTCACTCATCCTAAAATTGCTCCAGTCCAAATGTTTAACTATGAAATTTTCTCATAATGTTTGACCAAAAATATAAGTGCAATTTCATAATATAGATACCCAAATCAAATATATTGGGCTCATCTCAAATACCACATTATTTTTATATAATTTTTTTTGTCAACTGATTATAGCAAGTGCTCATCTATACTAGTATTTTTGCAGCACTTTTTTTTCAAAAATATGTTTCTGAAAACATTTTTTATTGAATGTCATTAAATGCTTATATTCATATCCAAAAAGTTTAGTTAACTCTCTCTACTATCCTTATAACCAAACACATTTAAAATATTTAAAATATCCATATATATAATGTTATACAATTAATATATATATTTAGAAGATTTATTCCAGATTAAAAAATTTATTCTCCTATCATCTCTTTTTTATTTTAAATTTTAAATGTAGTGAATCATTATACAATACATAATGTTAATGAAAATATATCTTTTCTGCATATATTGTGATTTGAATTTTTTTTAAACAAATATATATTACTCAATTAATATAAAAGTGTTTGTTCAACATACATATATAGTAAATTTACCGTATATAATAAATTATAAAATTTTAAGAAGCTATAATTTAGAACTGATATATCTAAACTTAATAAAATGTTTAAAATTATGAATATTTAAACATATTAAATTTCAAAATAACACAAACGAGTTATATTACATGACGGGTTATATGATATAACATGATTGAATTGATAATACTAAAAAATAAAATATCACTAATATAATATTTTAATACGGGGAAAATCCTCATTTTTCTGTTTTAACAACCCCAATATAAAATATATCGAATCATACTGATTTAATTAAGATTGTATTAAACAAAAATTGTCGTGTTGCAGATTATATACTAAATCACTAAAATTAACAAAAGAGTACATTACAAAATTAGTATTAAAATAGGATATTAACAAAAAAGAAGAAAAAACTTGCCTCGCGGTATACTGCGGTTCATAATCTAGTTTATTTATTAACATAAGTTCATCCAAATTTTAAATGAATTTATATATTATTTTGAATATTACTTGATACAAATTTGAAATAACTTTATGCAAACTAACGATAATCTTTTATAATAAGCTTCTACTAGATTCTAATCTATGGTACAGCGTGAGACAATTTTATAACTAAATTATTTTAATATTAAGTCATATTTATTTTTTAAATTTTATTTTGTTTTGTTTAGTGATGTATAATTGTATTTTGATTGGTTAATTCTAGGATTTAATTCGTGGTATACGGTGAAACAATTTTTTACATAATTGTAATTAATCAAGTTAATTAGATATGTCTAATTTAATAATATTAATTTAACAAAATAATAAAATAATAATTTCAAAAAGAAAAAAGAAATAAATAAAAAACAAAAACGCTCTTTTCTCTCTCCTCCGTCCAGTTCGCCCTAGCCGTCAAAAGAGCATCTGCTCTCCGGCGTTGGTGTAGCTATGGCTCGCCGGCGTTGGATCCTGTTTGTGTGTTGCTGTTTCGTCTCTGTCCTGTCAAATTCAAGCTCGTCTTGATTTAAGATCTCGTTTAAACCGTACTCCCGGTTCAAATCCGTCGTTACTTCTGATGTGGTCTGTCTTCTCTTTTAGTCTCTAGTGTTCGACTTACCGGGTCCACCAGAATCACTTCGTCTACTAGATTCATCTTCGGCGCTTGCCCAAGTGTTGTTGTGTCTCGTCCTGGATTTGGGCCTAAGTCTCTCTCAATGAATTTTGGGAGAACCCTTCTCTCCCAATCTGCTGCTGTAACACCCGCGAACCGAAATCTCGGTTTAGGGATTGTATCGGTCGATGCAGAAGGTGCATCGGTCGATGCAGGTTCAGTTTTCTGCGTTTTGACTTAAGTGAAACGCTGCGTTTTGGGCAAAGGGAAAAGGAAAACCCTTAAGTCGTTTCTTTTGTCTCATTAGTCGACTTTGTCCGTTTTTGAGAGAAACAAAAGAGAGAAAGAGTGTTCTTGGTGTTCTTGGTGATTTATGTGGATTTGTGATGTTTCCTGGTGAGATCTGAGGCTTAGGACGTTGTAGGAGCATGTTAAGAGTGTTCTATTGCTTGTTTGAGGTTCAGATTCTTCTGTGGCAAAGGTAAGTGCAGGACCATGGCTTATCTAAGCTAGAGCTTCTCTGATCTGTTTGTTTATGTGTTGTTAGGCTTGTTAGATGGTTATTTGGGACGTTAGGAAGCTTTCTTGTGGCTTGGGATCGAGTTTTGTTGTTGCAAGAACAAAGATCCGGCGAGAAGCTTCGGGGAAACACGATGCTCGGCATGTTGCATCGGTCGATGCACATTGTGCGTCGGTCGATGCAAGTGTGAGGACGGCGCATAAAACCTTAGGGTTTTCGTGTTATGTCGAGCATGCGTCGGTCGATGCAGTGTGAGTGTCGTTCGATGCAAGTGTGACTTGTATCGGTCGATGCAACCTTGTGTCGGTCGATGCATCCCCATGTGGTGTCGGTCGATGCTTGTTGGTGTTGGTCGATGCAGAGTCCTGGTTTGTTTATTGTTGTTTGTTGATTGTTGGTTGATGGTTAGAGTTGTCTCTATTGCTTGTGTGTATAGCCCAGTAGATGGGAGGATTGCCTTACTGAGTGTTTATTAAATACTCATGCATTGCAATATGTGTTTGTGGTGCAGGTAAAGACAAAGTGTGATCGTAGAATCAGGGCAATGAAGAGGAGGATGTTCTAGTGGCTCGCTTGGTTGTCTGGCTTCTGTTAGATTACTAGAGTTGAGTCCTATAATGTTGTTAGGATTGCTGGTTTATTGCTTTATGTTGATTGGATCATGAGTTTATGGTTTTGGAATTCATACTGGATATTGTTTATTGGTTATTGAATTATTGATATTGTTATTTCCGCTGTTTGATGGTGTTTGTGGTTAGGTGGCTAGTGGGTATGGGACCACTAGTTGTAGTTTAATTATTATTATTATTATTTATTATTTAGAAAAAAAAAAACGGGTCGGGTCATTTCAGTTTGGTATCAGAGCCCTTACGGTTCTAGGTTTGGGTTCACTAGGTTTCTGTTGTTGATGTTTGGGATTGCATGTCTTGGTTGATTATGTGAGTTAGTCAATTGTGTGTGGCATGGAGTCCTAGAACATCCTCTTTGAGCCTACAGTGTGATTCCACGGTGAGTTTATGATTTTTGTGTTATGTTAATTGCGTGCTTAGCCTTCTGTTCATGGTAGTGCAGATGGCTAGAGAGAGTGTTGTTGCTGGTCGTGGTCGTGGTCATGGACGCGAACGTGGTCGTGGATGCGGACATGGTCGTGGTAGGGGCAGAGTCCTAGTGGTTAGTGAGACCGAGGACCAGAGTGTGACATCAGAGAGTGTTGGCGAGTCGCAGGGTGTCCAGGGGGATTCCTTGAGTGTGGCCGGAGGGGGCAGTGTTGATGCTCCAGTAGTCGGTGATGTTAGGGCTCCAGGTGTGGGAGTCCCAGGGGGTGGAGTCCCGGGTGTCGACCTTGCGGGTTTGCTGGCACAGTTGATAGTGCGGTTGCCGCCAGTGGCACTGGCTCAGGCTTAGGTAGTGCCACCAGTGGTGGCGGAGGAGCGGCAGCCAGTGGCTGCGGATGTGGGGGTTCATTCTCGTTATGTCAGCATGCTGACAGAGATGGGCCGTATTGGTACCGAGCGGTTTTCGGGAGGTACTGATCCTACCGCTGCGGATGCGTGGAGGACGAGTGTGGAACGTAACTTCCATACTCTGAGATGTCCTGAGGAGTTCTGGGTGGACATTGGGGTCCACCATTTGACTGGTGATGCTCAGTTGTGGTGGAGTTCTGTGGCTGCCAGGAGAGTGCGGAGGGAGATGTCTTGGGCTAACTTCGTCTTGGAGTTCAACCGCAAGTATTTCCCTAGAGAGGCACAAGATAGGTTGGAGGTGCAGTTCCTTCAGCTAGCTTAGGGGACTTGGTCAGTGCGGGAGCTTGACTTGGAGTTCAGCCGACTCCTGAGGTTTGGGGGTCGGGATATGGAGTCTGAGGAGGCTCAGATCAGGATGTTTTTGAGGGCCCTACGTGATGATTTGAGGGTTCACTGTAGAGGGTGGAGTTATGCTACGCGTGTAGAGCTGGTTAAGACTGCAGCAGGGGTCGAGGAGGATATCCGGGCACAGTCAGTGGCGGCTAGCCCAACAGTCCAGCCTAGTAAGGCTCAACATCAAGGAGGTTCTAGCAAGGGCGGCAAGCCTGCGCAGGGAACCAAGAGGAGATGGGAAGCTACGTAGAGGCCGGGTGGTCCGAGTTGCTTTGGGTGTGGGGGCAGGGATCACAAGATTGCTAGCTGTCCCAAGAGGAGTGCTCCGACGGCAGCAGCTCGTGTATGTTATCATTGCAGGGAGACAGGGCACATCAGGCCCTTGTGTCCCAAGTTGCAGCCGGTAGCAGTGGCAGCATTGCAACAGGTGCAGCCGGGAGGGCAGCAGGTGGCACGGATTGAGCAGGCACCACAGGTTTACACGACTATAGAGACTGATGGAACCAGTGTCCTGTGATAAAGTGTTAGGTTCTCAACACATGAGGTTTGTGTAGGGACCTTGTTGGTGGACGGGTTTAAGTCCCACGTTATGTTTGATTCTGGAGCTTCTCATAGCTTCATTACTCTGGAGTGTGCAGAGAGCGCAGGAATCAGAGGGGATCCCGGGGAGCGTACAAGAGTTGTCAGAGTTGCGGGAGGCAAGTGCCTGAGAGTTATTGGACGGGCCAGAGGAATTGATATTCAGATTGCAGGGGAGTCGTGGCCAGCGGATTTGCTTATCAGTCCAGTGGAGTTGTATGATGTTATTCTCGGGATGGATTGGTTGCATCGGCATACGGTGCATTTGGATTGCTATCGGGGTAGAGTGGAGTTTGAGCGTCCAGGCGGGAAGTTGGTTTTTCAAGGTATTAGACTGACTTCGAGGAGTCTCGTGATCTCGGCCATTCAGAAGTCTAGAGTTCTAAGAAGGGAATGTGTTTAAAGAGTCTTTAGGAGGGGAATGTGTTTTCAAGTTTTACAAGTCTAGTAACGGATGTGGGTTGTGCAATGTAAAAGTGTTATTGGTTCTGGGCATAGAAAGAAAAAAATTTAGACAAAGAAGAGAAAGCAAAACGCTTAAGAAGTCTAGAGTTCTAAGAAGAAAAGAAAGAGAACCATAGTGATAAAAAAGTTTCCCATCCGCTAGATTGATATGAAGTAACCTCCTCCTAAGGCTAAGTGAAAAGAATGAGAGAATGGGTTTAAAAAGAGATATCGATGAAGGGTAGAGATAGAACCAACTTCTGGGTTAGAAAGTTAGAGCTAAGTTTCTTTGGGACCTTTGGATAGAGGGGACACTGCTCTTGGATGTATCAGTTGGTTTCAACCTTTAGCCTTCTCTTAAGCTCAACTCATTTTCGCGAGAGAACCTTGTTCTACATTGTTAAAACCACTTACAAAGGAGACCATTTTTGTCTCTACTCTTTCACCGCAGCCAAATGAGTTTGATGACATTGCATAGCTTGATTCATGGTTCTTTGTTAATGAATGTTAAAGGGAATGATAGAAATGATAGCATGTATAGACTAAGGTTCGGAATCGTTTCAAGTTGTGATGAGCTTGTCTAAAGTTTTTAAATAGAGTTCCTTCACCATGCATCATAGAATTAAAAACAAGGACCTTGATTCTAACTACTCTACTCAGCATGTGTTAGGTTCTGAGACCCCATCTTCAAACCTCTCTTCCATACTTTGTTATTGATTGTTTGCTTGAGGGCAAGCAAAGAATAAGTTTGGGGGAGTTGATATGTTTATATTTTACACACTTTCATCATGCATTTCTCATTCATTTTGTTCTCTTAACTCATTGTTTTGCATTGTTTTTCGTCTCTTTTGCATAATATGCATATTTAGGTAGTCTTCGCATTGGTTTTGCATGCATCTTGCATATTGGTGTTATTTCAGGTGTTTTAGGAGATGTCCAAACCATCAAGAGCAAACAGAGAGCAGGAGAGCAGTCCATCGACTCGATCTACACTACCCAGCGCGACTCAACCTTCCAAGTCTTTGATCGAGTCGAGTGAAGATTTTATTTTGGAATTCAGCCTTCGACATCTTCATCAAAGTTGTAGAGAACTGAGTCATGTTTCCAATGCCGTTGATTTTAAGCCAATCAGAGGTGTGGTTCAAAAGTTATCACCGTTTTAGTGGATGCACGTACATTCTGAACTCCGACTCGACCCGCACACAAAGAAGAGCTCCCACTCGATCGGACATGTCAGCAGCGACTTGACCAAGACGTCCCAGGAGGGCTCCTGAACACCCTCTAGACGCGACTCGATCAGCAGCTCCCAGACAACACATTTCAAGCTGCCTCTCGATCGATGTTTTCAAGCTACCTCTCGATCGATGTTTTCAAGCTGCCTCTCGATCGATGTTTTTAAGCTACCTCTTGATCGATGTTTTCAAGCTGCCTCTCGATCGATATTTTCAAGCTACCTCTCGATTGATGTTTTCAAGCTGCCTCTCGATCAACGATCTCAAGCCACCATTCGATCAAGCTTCCTGGACTCCGACTCGATCGACACTCCCACGATACGACTCGATCGACGCTTTTAAACTGACGTCCTGGTTTTGTTCTGAAGACGCGTCCGAGAAGGGTTCCCGAACCGACGTTCTATATTGTCGTTTTACGTTTTAGGGATTTCCATGTTTTACTATAAATACGTTTTGTTAAGTTTTGACGGAGACATTCTTTTATCTCGTTTTTTTGTTTTCTTTTCCCTAAGGTTTACCGAGCCACCTAAAACGCTTGAGACTTTGTAATCCAGATAGCTTTGATTTTATTGAGATTTTGCATTTTATTTCTTCTACAAAGTCGTTCATTTCATTTTTGTCTATCTGATGATGCTTGATTCAACATTTTTTTAGATTGTATCCTTGATGATGATTTCTAGATCCGAGTAGTGTGATAGTTCTTGAGGATGTGATAGATTAGGTGGAAATCTTAGTATGTAGGGTGTTTAAGTTTAGATTCGTGTGACTCCCTTTTGGACTAGAGTTAGAAATCATAGTTTCTCTCTGATCAATTGGAACTATGTCTTAGACATTTCGACACCCAAAAGGTGTTCAATGAAATGTCTGACCAACTAGTGCCAGAGACTTACATTCCTAGCCTAAAAGATTAGTTGTCTAGGGTGTTTGTTGACGTGAATAAACTTGTTTGTCATGCCTGCTTGATCATGTTTCTCTAGCGAGAGCTAGGTTTGGAAGTGTTTGAGTTTGAGTAGCTTCTATCAAGAGATTGGATTAGCTAAGCCGTGATGTTCATTGTTTAGGGATAGCTTGCTTGTGGCATGTTAAACACTCTGTAGATTAAGAGACTCCACCGACATCAATTACTCCCATCCTTAGAACTTCTATCTTATCTGATTGTTTCTGCATCTTTAAGCTTGTTCTTTATTTCTGTTCCAATAGCTTGCTCATTTGTCTCTGCTCGTTTAGCTTGTTTTTGCTCTCTTAAGTTATTGCATTTTAGCTCTTGTTCTGCAAACTCGTTTTGTTCTTGCATCTCGTTCACTCTAGGTTGTTAGACAAAAACTCATTTTGAATCTGGCTTAACTTGTGACTGCTTGATTGCATCTCGATTTTTAGTAAAGTTTCCCATTTGGATTGACACCTTCTGTACTACAATTGCATAAGGTTAATTGAGACCTGCTAGGATAGACACAAAAATTTTAGTATCAATTTGGCGCCGTTGCCATTTGGGATTCGTTTTGCTACCTTTACGATTTCAAGTTTTGCAAGATTAAGTTCTTTTACACTTATCATTCTGAGTACTGACTTGTTTTGGTTGTCTGCTTGTTTGTTTTGCATCTCAGGAACCTGTTGATTGCAACGTTGCATGCACACCAGATCAAGAGGACATCAGAACCTCCTTCCTGCTATCGACGATATCAACCGGTTACAAAGACCACGACAAGCTCGTCAACTCACTGATCATCCCACACCCGTCACAATGGAACAACCGAATGGACCACATATGGGACCGCGAAACATTGGTGCTAGGGATGCACTGAACACTCATACTCAGCGTGCTGGAATCTTCCCTCCCGCCGTGCAGAACAACAACTTTGAAATCAAGAGTGGTCTTATCTCCATGATCCAAGGAAACAAGTTTCACGGGTTGCCTATGGAGGATCCACTGTACCACTTGGACGAGTTCGACCGTCTGTGCAGTCTCACTAAGATCAACGGCGTGAGTGAGGATGGTTACAAGTTGCGCCTCTTCCCATTCTCCCTGGGAGACAAGGCTCATCAATGGGAGAAAAACCTTCCCAAAGGATCAATCACCACCTGGGATGGTTGCAAGAAAGCATTCTTGGCCAAGTTTTTCTCCAACTCCAGAACAGCACGTCTCAGGAATGAGATTTCCAGCTTCACTCAGAAGAGCTCAGAATCATTCTGTGAAGCCTGGGAGCGTTTCAAGGGTTACCATAGCCAGTGTCCACACCATGGTTTCAGCAACGAGTCACTGCTGAGCACTCTCTACCGTTGTGTACTACCAAAGATTCGTATGCTGCTTGACACTGCTTCTAATGGTAATTTCCTGAACAAAGACGTTGAGGAAGGATGGCAACTGGTGGAGAATCATCTCGCTCAGTCTGACGGCAACTACAATGAAGAATATGACCGCACAGTTCGCGGCGACGCTGGGTCTGAAGAGAAGTACAAGAAGGACCTCAAAAATGTCAATGAGAAGCTTGACCGTATCCTGCTAAGCCAGCAGAGGAGCGTCCACTTTGTAGCTGAGGATGACCCTTTCCAAGTTCCAGATGGGGAGGGCGAGCAGACTGAGGAGATCAGCTATGTTCAGAATCAGGGTGGATACAACAAAGGTTACAACCCCTACAAGACGAACCCCAATTTGTCTTACCGAAGTACCAATGTTGCTAATCCACAAGATCAGACCCGCCTCAACAACAACAACAAGGTCAACAAAAACCTTTTGTGCCTTACAATCCGGGATTCGCTCCAAAACAACAGTTCCAGCAGGGTTACCAAGCTCCTTCAGGACCACCGCCAGGATTCCGCCCTCAACCAGTTCAGCCTACTACATCCCCAGATCAAGAAATGAAGCAAATGATGCAACAACTTCTTCAGGGTCAAGCTAGCGGTTCTATGGATACTGCTAAGAAGTTTGCTGACCTTAGTCAGAGGATGGAATGTTCCTACAATGACCTGAACGTCAAATTTGAAGCTCTGAACTCAAAGATAAGGTATATGGAAGGCCAATCTGCTTCTACTTCTGCACCAAAGTCTGGCCAATTCCCAGGGAAAGCCGTTCAAAACCCCAAGGAGTTTGCAAATGCAATTACGCTGAGAAGTGGGAAAACATTGCCTCCCAGACAGGGAGTTCCGGACGTCACTGAGGACAGTGAGGAATTAGATGGGGAGGCTTTTGTTCAGGATGAGGCTCAGATGGAGAACCCAGTCGAAGCAGTCAAGGACCTGGTTGAACCAGTGAAGAAGTCCGAACCTGAAGCTGTTAAGGAACAGGTCGTTTCTGAAGACAAACCTGTGAGATTCATCCCTCCACCATACAAGCCTCCTCTACCATTTCCAGTGAGGTTCAAGAAGCAGCTTACTGAAAAGTACAAAGCCTTATTCGAAAAACAAGTCAAGGAGATTGAGTTGAGGATGCCATTGCTGGATGCATTCGCACTTGTTCCTCACTACCAGAAATTCCTCAAGGACTTAGTGATGGAGAGATCAAAAGAAGTTCAAGGCATGGTGGTACTAAGTCTTGAGTGCAGTGCAATCATCCAGAAGAAGATTGTACCCAAGAAGCTCAAAGATCCTAGATCATTCACTTTACCTTGTTCCCTTGGACCTATGTCTTTTGACAGGTGCCTTTGTGATCTTGGCACTTCAGTTAATCTGATGCCACTCTCTGTTGCTATGAGGTTGGGTTTCACAAGGTTCAAGGGATGCGACATATCTCTCATCCTTGCAGATAGATCGGTGAGACTTCCAAATGGTGTGTTAGAAGACTTACCTATCAGGATCAGAGACGTGGAAGTGCCAACCGACTTCGTGGTTCTGGAGATGGATGAAGAACCGAAAGATCCTCTGATCTTAGGAAGACCGTTCCTGGCGACTGCTGGAGCCATCATTGATGTCAGAAATGGCAAGATTGATCTCAACCTGGGCAATGACTTCATTATGAAGTTTGACATCAAGGATACTTTGAAGAAGCCAACAATAGGAGGAAAAGTCTTCTACATTGAAGAGATGGATAAGTTGGCTGATGAGTTGTTGGAGGAACTAGCTGAGGAGGATAATCTCAAAACTGCTCTAACCAAGGATGGAGAAGAAGGGTTCCTGCATGAGGAGACCACTTATTACAAGAATCTGCTAGACTCCCACAGAGAAACAGAAGGACAAGAGGAGTTCGAGCAGCTATCTGACGCAGAGGAGGTATGTGTAGTTGAGACAGAGAGTTCAGAACGTAAAATATCCCACTCGACCGACGTCAAGACTCGACTCGACTCACCAACGTCTCACTCGATCGAGGCACCGATCGAGTCGCACCCCCGCCACTCGACCGTCGCCTCTCCAGACTCCCACGCAAACGACTGGTCGGAACTAAAGGCTCCAAAGGTAGAACTCAAAACTCTCCCTTCTGGGCTCAGGTACGTTTTTCTGGGAACCAATTCTACTTATCCTGTCATAGTGAATGCTAGGTTTAGTGATAATGAATTGGGGTTGCTGGTAACTGAGCTTAAGAAGTATAGAAAGGCTATAGGTTATTTCTTAGATGATATCAAGAGAATCTCACCTAGTCTTTGCACACATAGGATCAATCTTGAAAATGAGTCTTATGCTAGCATTGAACCCCAAAGGAGATTGAACCCTAACCTGAAGGAAGTAGTAAAGAAAGAAATCTTAAAACTGCTTGATGCTGGAGTTATCTATCCTATCTCTGATAGTATTTGGGTATCTCCAGTGCACTGTGTACCTAAGAAGGGAGGCATAACTGTGATCAAAAACGAAAAAAAAGAGTTAATCCCAACTAGAACCATCACAGGACATAGGATGTGCATTGATTATAGGAAGTTGAATGCTGTTTCTAGGAAAGATCATTTTCCTCTGCCTTTCATTGATCAAATGTTGGAGAGACTAGCTAGTCATCCTTATTATTGTTTCCTTGATGGGTATAGTGGATTCTTCCAAATCCCTATCCACCCAAATGATCAGGAAAAGACAACTTTCACTTGTCCTTATGGCACTTTTGCCTACAGACGCATGCCATTTGGTTTGTGCAATGCACCTGCCACCTTTCAAAGGTGCATGACATCAATTTTTTCGGATCTGATTGAGGAGTCAGTGGAAGTGTTTATGGACGATTTCTCTGTATACGGTTCCACTTTCTCCTCCTGTTTGTTAAATCTGTGCAGGGTATTGACGAGATGCGAGGAGACGAACCTGGTGCTGAACTGGGAGAAGTGCCACTTCATGGTTGAAGAAGGTATCGTTCTGGGACACAAGATTTCCGAAAGAGGAATTGAGGTTGACAAAACAAAGATTGAGGTCATGGTTCACCTTCAACCGCCAAAGACAGTGAAGGACATCAGAAGTTTTCTGGGACATGCTAGGTTTTATAGAAGATTCATCAAGGACTTCTCAAAAATTGCAAGACCATTAGCAAGGTTGTTGTGTAAGGAGGTTTTGTTCGAATTCGATGCAGCATGTCTGGAAGCCTTCAGCAAGATCAAGGAGGCGTTGGTTTCAGCACCGATAGTACAAGCTCCAAATTGGGATCACCCTTTTGAGATCATGTGTGATGTTTCAGACTTCGCAGTTGGAGTAGTTATGGGACAGCGAATTGACAAGAAGCTTCATGTCATCTACTACGCTAGTCGCACCTTGGACGAGACTCAAGGAAGATACGCAACCACAGAGAAGGAACTCCTAGCAGTTGTGTTTGCATTCGAAAAATTCAGGAGTTACCTTGTGGGTTCGAAAGTCATAGTGTATACCGATCACGCTGCTCTGAGACACATCTACTCGAAGAAGGATACCAAACCAAGACTGTTGAGATGGATTCTGCTTCTTCAGGAGTTTGACATGGAGATTGTTGACAAGAAAGGCATAGAAAATAGAGTTGCGGACCATCTGTCAAGGATGAGGATTGAAGATGTTGTTCCTATAGATGATTCAATGCCTGAGGAACAACTTCTGGTCGTCCAAGTTTGTGAGCAGATGCATGACATGGAGCTTGACAACCTCAGAATCAGATGCATGGCGATCACTTCTGAGACTGCACCATGGTATGCAGATGTCGTGAATTACAAGGTTTGTGGAGATGTTCCTGATGACATGGATCCCTACAGGAAGAAAAAGTTTTTCAGGGAGGTCAACCATTACTTCTGGGATGAGCCCTATCTGTACAAAAAAGGTTCTGACGGTCTGTTCAGGAGATGCATAGCAGAAGGAGAAGTGCAAGGAGTGCTTGAACACTGCCACGGTTCAACCTATGGAGGTCACTTCGCCACATTCAAGACAGCTCTGAAGGTTTTTCAACCAGGTCTCTGGTGGCCAACCTTGTTCAAGGACGCTCACAGTTTCATCACCAAGTGTGATGCTTGTCAAAGGATGGGCAACATCACAAGGAGGAACGAGATGCCCCAGAATCCGATCCTGGAAGTAGAGATATTTGACGTTTGGGGGATAGACTTCATGGGACCTTTCAACCCTCCATCAAATGGTAATGTCTATATTCTGGTAGCAGTTGATTACGTTTCTAAGTGGGTTGAAGCCATTGCCAGTCCTACCAATGATCACAAGGTCGTTTTGAAGTTGTTCAAGAGTATAATCTTTCCAAGGTATGGGATACCCAGAGCAGTGATTAGTGATGGTGGAACTCATTTCGTCAACAAGGTGTTCGAGAGTATGCTGAGAAAGTATGGGGTCAAGCACAAGGTGTCTACCGCGTATCACCCTCAGACTAGTGGACAGGTTGAAGTCTCAAATAAGCAGATCAAGGGTATCTTGTCAAGGATTGTTGGGGTTTCGAAGAAAGATTGGTCTGTCAAGTTGGACGAGACTCTCTGGGCGTATAGGACGGCTTTCAAAACGCCAATAGGAAGGACACCATTTCAGCTGATATATGGTAAAGCATGTCATCTCCCTGTAGAGGTTGAGTACAAGGCGCTTTGGGCTATCAAGTTGCTGAACTTGGATATTGATACAGCTCAGGCTAAGAGGACTATTGATCTACATGAGTTGGAAGAAATCAGACTTGATGTCTATGAGAGTTCAAAGATTTACAAAGAAAGAACCAAGAATTTTCATGATAAGAAAATTGTTGTCAAGGAGCTCAAGGCTGGAGATCAGGTTTTGCTTTTCAACTCCAAACTTAAGTTATTTCCTGGAAAGCTTAAGTCTAGGTGGTCTGGACCTTTTGACGTCAAGGAAGTTCTGCCCTTCGGAGCCATCACTCTTCTGAACAAGGATGGTAGTGAATTCACTGTAAATGGTCAGAGAGTCAAGAAATATTTAGCTGACCAAGTCCGACCAGAGGGGTCTTCTGTGCTCCTCTATGAACCCCCAAAAGCCTCAAAAACTGAAAAGTCAAGCTTGAGACTCTAAACAAGCTCACTTGGGAGGAAGTCCCAAAAGTATCACTGTAAATATTTTTTAGGATCCTTGTGTTTTTAATTTTTGTTTTTGGTTTTCTTGTTTTCAGGAATCTACAGAAAGGAGTATAAGCAACATAGATAGGGAATACATAGAAAAGAAAGGTGGAAAGAAAAATGAAGTGAGGTTGCATTTAAAAAAAAAAAAAAAAAAAAAAAAAAAAAAAATACAACCCACGTGAACTCTCTCACACATCACCTCAATCTCTCCCTTTCTTGTTCCCTCTCAGAAGACACATCACTTTTCTGTCTCATCTTCTCACCACCATCCCTATCTCCCTCACTCTCTCTTTAATTATTTCACCCCCCCCCCTCCTCACTCTTTACTCCCACCAACCAAACAAGCTTTCATCTCCACACTTCACTCTCGCTGACCAAACTCTCGCTGACTAGAAAAATCCAGTTCACTCGACTCCCTTCGACACACTATCAACACATTCCATTCGACCCTTGCCGCTACTCCACTCGACCGGAGCTGCCGTGAAGCCCCCTCTCGCAGCTCGACTCGACCGACAGTCTCGACGTCCCTCCAAACCGGTGCAAGCTGCAACTCAAACGGAACCGTCTGACTCATCCCGCCATCTCGCCGTCGACTCGACCGGATCTCGCCGTCATCTCGTCGTCGTTGAGAAGTTCTCGTTTAAGCTCCACCTCGAGCAAGTTGTTCACCGTCTCTATCGATCTATCCTCACGGACCACCATCAAGCCAAACCCGACTCCATCGACCGTCGCGGAGCTGCCAACCAAGACGTCCTTCATCGATTCGTTGTGTTTAGCTGCTCTCAAGACCAACGACGCTGCAACTTGTGCGACTTAGTCTGAAGCTGTTTTTCCTCAAGTGACTTGACCAGAACACTCTTAGAGTTTCACGCAACTCGATCCAACGTCCTAGAGCACCCGCTGAAGCAGCCTCTTTATTCCACTTGATCGAGAAACGAGGTTCCGACTCGACCCATCCGACTCGACCCTCCTGACTCGACTGACGCTCGATTTGACAAACACTGTTACTTCAAACCCGACTCGATCGACCGTCCCGGAGCTGCTACCCGAGACGCCTATCCTCGATCTTTTGCGTTTGCCCGTTCCCAACACCTTAGCTCTCTCATTGATTTTTGCGATTTGTATTATTGCCTCGTCACTAACCTACTAATCTTTGATTTTGAGTTTGAATTGTCTCAGCTTTACAATGTCTGACAATTTTTGGGATGAGATGTATGAGAAGTATGGTTGTGAGGTACCAGGACGTGTTGTTACTTCTAATCCGCCTACGCAAGGCGCAGACTCAAGCAGAGCAGTAAAACGATCTAGTAAAGACAAAGCTCGTGGCAAGAAGCCAGTGCAACAGAGGGATGAGGGTAGCGATTATGAGATGGAGCAGGCTCGCGAGAGTGCATCATCAAGGAAATCTGTCAAGAAGAAGTCTAAATCGAAGCTATCTGCCCAGGAGTACTATGATTTGTTTCAGCAACATGAATTTATGGGAACACGATATCCCCACAGTCAAACCATGAAGGACCTCGGTATAGCAGAAGATGTTGAATATCTTTTCAGCGAATGCAGCCTCAGCAGACTTATGAACACACCAAAAAACGCTTACAGAGAGGAAACCATACAGCTTCTAAGCTCCTTGCAAGTTCACCTGTTTGCAGATGCACCTGAGATGGAGTCGGATGGCAGTTTAGGCTATTTCACGTTTATGATACATGGTCGGACTTACAACCTTACTGTGAGGCAGCTTGAGGAAGTGTTTGGATTCACTAGTGGGACTGGCACTGCCGCAGAAATCGATAGGGAAGAGGCATCGTCATTATGGGCTTCGATTAGCACTGAGCAGCGCTTCAACGCCTCAAGGTCGAAAGGGACGCTAATAAGAAGCCCAGTGTTCAGATACTTCCACAAGGCTATTTCGAACGTTTTCTACGCGAAGGAAATCACTGGCCTTGTCACCAAGGCAGAGCTTGACATGTTGGATTTGGCACTTAAGGACCCGCTCAAGAAGACTACAGAGGGTGTTATGCTTAGAGGTGACACATCAGACACATCGTTCGCTTTCTTCCTGTTGAACCATCTGCAGACTTACAAGACGTGGGTGGTGAGACTGAACAAAACTCATTCACCCGGAGTTATGTGTATGGGAGGGGTTGTGACATGGATATTAGAAGCAGCAGGCGTCCCTCTCCCTTCAGACTTGTTTCCTCCGCGCTGGATGGATATGTACCACCTGAAACAGATTCACACTTTAGACTGGGAAAACAAGCATGGAAAGTTTGTCTACAAATCCGTTCACCCAGAGGTAGAAGAAGCAAGAATCCTTCTCCCTTGTGCGAGTCTAACAACGATCCTGAATGGTGAGAACATTGAGTTTATCCCTGATAGAAGCGTTTTGTATTTTGAGGAAGAAGATCAGCGAATGGAGATCTCTGCAGAAGAAGACAACCCGATGGAGGAGGATTCAGAAGACTATTGCCCTGAGAGGTATCATTTCGACGAGTACGCAGCACCGAGACTAGGAAAGGGTGTTAGGGAGGCTCATGAACGTCTCAACAAGCTTCAGAAATGGGGCAAGGCAAGGGACAGGACGCTCAGTAGTTTCAAGAAGACTTTCATGAACTTCATGAGTAAATTCAGTTGTTCGACATCCACTGCCGCCATCCCAATGCCTTCCCAGGATGTCATGCCAGTACAAGGATGCTTGTCTACACGTCTCAAGCCAACTCGCCGAGCACAACCATCTCCAGCACGCCGATCTGCTTACACACCACAAACGCAGCAACCCTCTCCAGCTCGATCACGGCATTCCTCTCATGAGCTCCGGGAGAGAGCGAGAAGGTCGTTGAAGAAAGCCAAGAAGGGACCTTCATCAAGTCGTCCAACTGAGCATCACAAAGGCGGTCCTTCTGAGCACTTACCTGAACCAATGGTTGAACAGCAAAACGAGTCTCAGATCGAATACCAGACCAGGCCAGCGACTGAGCAGCAAAATGAGCCTCAAGGTGACCATCCGCTTACGGCGGATGTTGTGCTATTATCGGATCATGGTGAGTCTCGCGTCGACGACATGCAGTGCGATGGACAGCAAAACGTTCATCCGAACACGCAAGTGATTGATGAGCAAGTCGACTAACCAACTGAAGTCACTCCTGCGGACCCTGAACAAGGCGAAGGACAAAGTCAGTACCACACTCCTCCTTGGGCGAGCACCGACTCCTTCTTCTACTACTGAGGTACTCCTACGTTTCCTTTGTATATACCATTTCATTCATGCATTGTTTGTGTTGTGATTCTTAAATCCTTCTGCAAATTTTTCTTACACAGAAGAATTTGACTGTGTAATTTAAGTTTGGGGGAGGGTTTGAGATGATGTATCTGATGATGTTTTATGTGATTCTTATTTCAAAATTTTGCATCATATCATGTTTGAGTCTGCATTCATGTATTTGCATAGAAAAACCAAAAAAATTTTGAAAAATTTTCAAAAATTTCCACAAAAAAAAAAGAGTGTTCATGTAGTTTGCATTTGCATATTAAGATTGAGTCTAGTGTTATTCATATAGGGCTGTTGCATTTAGCATAGGGGTTGATGATGATTGTAACCTTGTTAGCAAGCTGAATTCAATAGGATAGGATCAAGGCCCTCGTTATTAGTTCTTTGATGCATGTTGATTGAACTTGAAATGTAAGACTGAACCAGGCTTTGAATTCTCGAAATTGCATTCTAGTCTTGATTGAAGCATGTTTTGAATTGACAGCATTCCCTATCTATATGAACCTAATCCTGACTTGCAATTATCCTGTTATGCATTGAAGTTGAACTCATGGATACTATATACATACTTGGATTATCTTTCTCCTTTTTACCACCCTTGTTAATCCAAGTAGCTGATTCCCATCTTTGGAACAGTTTCCCGCACCCTTAACCAACCGTTCTTTCAAGCCAATTGTATTCTTGAGTGTGAGGCCTTTTCCGAGTTGAGCTTGTTAGAAAGTGTTAGGTTTTAGCCGACAAGAGTAAGATCCTGTGTAGTTCTAGTTCGCATTTTCTGGACTAGTAGGACTAGGTGAGAACTCGATTTTGGGTTTTGGGATTGGATTTGTACTGAAAAGAGAAAGAGTAAAAGAGAAAGAAAAAAGAGGGTAAAGAGTCTTTAGGAGGGGAATGTGTTTTCAAGTTTTACAAGTCTAGTAACGGATGTGGGTTGTGCAATGTAAAAGTGTTATTGGTTCTGGGCATAGAAAGAAAAAAATTTAGACAAAGAAGAGAAAGCAAAACGCTTAAGAAGTCTAGAGTTCTAAGAAGAAAAGAAAGAGAACCATAGTGATAAAAAAGTTTCCCATCCGCTAGATTGATATGAAGTAACCTCCTCCTAAGGCTAAGTGAAAAGAATGAGAGAATGGGTTTAAAAAAGATATCGATGAAGGGTAGAGATAGAACCAACTTCTGGGTTAGAAAGTTAGAGCTAAGTTTCTTTGGGACCTTTGGGTAGACGGGACACTGCTCTTGTATGTATCAGTTGGTTTCAACCTTTAGCCTTCTCTTAAGCTCAACTCATTTTCGCGAGAGAACCTTGTTCTACATTGTTAAAACCACTTACAAAGGAGACCATTTTTGTCTCTACTCTTTCACCGCAGCCAAATGAGTTTGATGACATTGCATAGCTTGATTCATGGTTCTTTGTTAATGAATGTTAAAGGGAATGATAGAAATGATAGCATGTGTAGACTAAGGTTCGAAATCGTTTCAAGTTGTGATGAGCTTGTCTAAATTTTTTAAATAGAGTTCCTTCACCATGCATCATAGAACTAAAAACAAGGACCTTGATTCTAACTACTCTACTCAGCATGTGTTAGGTTCTGAGACCCCATCTTCAAACCTCTCTTCCATACTTTGTTATTGATTGTTTGCTTGAGGGAAAGCAAAGAATAAGTTTGGGGGAGTTGATATGTATATATTTTACACACTTTCATTATGCATTTCTCATTCATTTTGTTCTCTTAACTCATTGTTTTGCATTGTTTTTCGTCTCTTTTGCATAATATGCATATTTAGGTAGTCTTCGCATTGGTTTTGCATGCATCTTGCATATTGGTGTTATTTCAGGTGTTTTAGGAGATGTTCAAACCATCAAGAGCAAACAGAGAGCAGGAGAGCAGTCCAGCGACTCGATCTACACTACCCAGCGCGACCCAACCTTCCAAGTCTTTGATCGAGTCGAGTGAAGATTTTACTTTGGGATTCAGCCTTCGACGTCTTCATCAAAGTTGTAGAGCATTGAGTCATTTTTCCAATACCATTGATTTCAAGCCAATCGGAGGCGTGGTTCAAAAGTTATCACCGTTTTAGTGGATGCACGTACATTCTAAACTCCGACTCGACCCGCACACAAAGAAGAGCTCCCACTCGATCGGACATGTCAGCAGCGACTCGACCAAGACGTCCCAGGAGGGCTCCTGAGCACCCTCTAGATGCGACTCGATCAGCAGCTCCCAGACAACACATTTCAAGCTGCCTCTCGATCGATGTTTTCAAGCTACCTCTCGATCGATGTTTTCAAGCTGCCTCTCGATCGATGTTTTCAAGATACCTTTCGATCGATGTTTTCAAGCTGCCTCTCGATCAATATTTTCAAGCTACCCCTCGATCGATGTTTTCAAGCTGCCTCTCGATCAACGATCTCAAGCCACCATTCGATCAAGCTTCCTGGACTCCGACTCGATCGACACTCCCACGATACGACTCGATCGACGCTTTTAAACTGACGTCCTGATTTTGTTCTGAAGACGCGTCCGAGAAGGGTTCCCGAACCGACGTTCTATATTGTCGTTTTACGTTTTAGGGATTTCCATGTTTTACTATAAATATGTTTTGTTAAGTTTTGACGGAGACATTCTTTTATCTCGTTTTTTTTGTTTTCTTTTCCCTAAGGTTTACCGAGCCACCTAAAACGCTTGAGACTTTGTAATCCAGATAGCTTTGATTTTATTGAGATTTTGCATTTTATTTCTTTTACAAAGTCGTTCATTTCATTTTTGTCTATCTGATGATGTTTGATTCAACATTTTCTGAGATTGTATCCTTGATGATGATTTCTAGATCCGAGTAGTGTGATAGTTCTTGAGGATGGGATAGATTAGGTGGAAATCTTAGTATGTAGGGTGTTTAAGTTTAGATTCGTGTGACTCCCTTCTGGACTAGAGTTAGAAATCATAGTTTCTCTCTGATCAATTGGAACTATGTCTTAGACATTTCGACACCCAAAAGGTGTTCGATGAAATGTCTGACCAACTAGTGCCAGAGACTTACATTCCTAGCCTAAGAGATTAGTTGTCTAGGGTGTTTGTTGACATGAATGAACTTGTTTGTCATGCCTGCTTGATCATGTTTCTCTAGCGAGAGCTAGGTTTGGAAGTGTTTGAGTTTGAGTAGCTTCTGTCAAGAGATTGGATTAGCTAAGTCGTGATGTTCATTGTTTAGGGATAGCTTGCTTGTGGCATGTTAAACACTTTGTAGATTAAGAGACTCCACCGACATCAATTACTCCCATCCTTAGGACTTCTATCTTATCTGATTGTTTCTGCATCTTTAAGCTTGTTCTTTATTTCTGTTCCAATAGCTTGCTCATTTGTCTCTGCTCGTTTAGCTTGTTTTTGCTCTCTTAAGTTATTGCATTTTAGCTCTTGTTCTGCAAACTCGTTTTGTTCTTGCATCTCGTTCACTCTAGGTTGTTAGACAAAAACTCATTTTGAATCTGGCTTAACTTGTGACTGCTTGATTGCATCTCGATTGTTAGTAAAGTTTCATATTTGGATTGACACCTTCTATACTACAACTGCATAAGGTTAATTGAGACCTGCTAGGATAGACACAAAAATCTTAGTATCAGAACTGGAGCCGGGGACGACGCCATTATCCAAGGCTCCTTACAGAATGGCTCCAACAAAGATGGCAGAGCTGAAGAAGTAGCTAGAGGATTTGTTGAGTAAGGGATTCATCCGTCCTAGTGTATCACCGTGGGGAGCACCGGTGTTGTTTGTCAAGAAGAAGGATGGGAGTTTCCGGTTATGTATTGATTACAGGGGTTTGAGCCGGGTCACTGTGAAGAACAAGTACCCTCTTCCGAGGATCGATGAGTTGTTGGATCAGTTGAGGGGTGCTACTTGGTTCTCCAAGGTAGATCGGGCGTCGGGTTATCATCAGATACCGATAGATGAGGCAGATGTGAGGAAGACTGCATTCAGGACGAGGTATGGGCATTATGAGTTTGTGGTGATGCCTTTCGGGTTGACTAACGCACCAGCAGCGTTTATGAGATTGATGAACAGTGTGTTTCAGGAGTTCCTGGATGTATCTGTCATCATTTTCATCGACGATATCCTGGTTTATTCTAAGAGTCCTGAGGAGCATGCAGTACATTTGAGGGCAGTTCTGGAGAAGCTACGGGAGCATAAGTTGTTTGCTAAGTTGAGCAAGTGCAGTTTTTGGCAGCGTGAGATGGGTTTTCTGGGTCATATTGTGTCTGCAGATGGAGTTTCTGTAGATCCGGAGAAGATTCAGGCTATCAGGGATTGGCCTAGACCGCAGAATGCCATAGAGATCAGGAGTTTTCTTGCTCTGGCAGGTTACTACAGGAGGTTTGTGCAGGGGTTTGCGAGCAGAGCACGTCAAATGACTAAGTTGACGGGGAAGGATGTTCCTTTTGTTTGGTCACAGTAGTGTGAGGAGGGCTTTGCAAGCCTGAAGGAGATGTTGACTACTGCGCCAGTGTTGGCTTTGCCTGAGCAGGGAGAACCCTATGTGGTTTATACAGATGCATCTAGAGTTGGTTTGGGATGTGTGTTGATGCAGCATGGGAAGGTGATTGCCTATGCTTCGCGGCAGTTGCGGAAGCATGAGGACAACTATCCTACTCATGACTTGGAGATGGGTGCTGTTGTTTTTGCCCTGAAGATTTGGAGATCTTATCTTTATTGTCCAAAAGTTCAGGTGTTTACAGATCATAAGAGTCTGAAGTATATATTCACTCAGCCTGAGCTGAATTTGAGGCAGAGGCTATGGATGGAGCTTGTGGCAGACTATGATTTGGAGATAGCCTATCATCCTGGTAAGGCTAACTTGGTTGCAGATGCTCTGAGTCGGAAGAGGGTAGCTTCGGCTCAGGAGCAGGAGATGGAGTCTCTGGTAGGAGAGATCAGTGCGTTGAGTTTGTGTGCTGTGTCTCAGGAACCATTGGGTTTGGATGCGGTTGATAGAGCAGATCTTCTGAGCAGGGTGCGGTTGGCTCAGGAGAAGGACTTGGGGCTGGTGAATGCCTCAAAGGATGTGGATCTAGAGTATCAGGTCTCAGATAATGGTACTATCTTGGTGCACGGTCGGGTTTGTGTGCCCAAGGATGAGGAGTTGAGGCAGGAGATCCTGAGAGAGACTCATGGGAGCAAGTTTTCTATTCATCCAGGAGCGACTAAGATGTACCGTGATCTCAAGAGGTACTATCATTGGGTCGGGATGAAGAAGGATGTAGCTAGTTGGGTCGCGAAGTGTGACGTGTGTCAGCTAGTGAAGGCTGAGCATCAGGTTCCAGGAGGGTTACTGAAGAGTCTTCCCATTCCAGAGTGGAAGTGGGATATGATTACTATGGACTTCGTGGTGGGTTTGCCATTGTCCAGGACGTTTGATGCTATTTGGGTTATTGTGGACCGGTTGACTAAGACGGCACATTTTCTGGCCATTAAGAAAACTGATGGAGCAGCGGTCTTGGCTAAGAAGTATGTGAAGGAGATAGTCAGGTTGCATGGGGTGCCAGCGAGCATTGTGTCTGATAGGGATTCTAAGTTCACTTCGGTGTTCTGGAGAGCGTTTCAGGCAGAGATAGGCACTAAGGTGCATATGAGTACAGCTTATCATCCCCAGACAGATGGACAGTCAGAGAGGACGATCCAGACGCTGGAGGATTTGCTGAGGATGTGTGTGTTGGACTGGGGAGGCCATTGGGCAGATCACCTGAGCTTGGTAGAGTTTGCTTACAACAACCGTTATCAGGCAAGTATTAAGATGACTCCTTATAAGGCATTGTATGGGAGGCCGTGTCGTACACAGTTATGCTGGACTCAGGTGGGGGAGAGGAGCATTTACGGGGCAGATTTTGTTCAGGAGACCTCAGAGAAGATTCGGGTTCTCAAGCTGAACATGAAGGAGGCTCAGGATCGACAGAGGAGTTATGCCGATAGGAGGAGGAGAGATCTTGAGTTTCAGGTAGGAGACAGAGTGTACCTCAAGATGGCCATGTTGCGGGGTCCGAACAGGTCATTGACTGAGACTAAGTTGAGTCCGAGGTATATGGGTCCGTTCAGAGTGATTGAGCGTGTTGGACCAGTGGCATATAGACTGGAGCTACCTGAGGTTATGCGTGCTTTCCATAAGTTTTTCCATGTGTCTATGTTACGGAAGTGTCTCCGTGAGGATGATCAGTTGTTAGCTAAGATTCCTAAGGATCTTCAGCCTAACATGACTTTGGAGGCGAGACCAGTGAGGGTTCTCGAGAGGAGGATCAAGGAACTTCGGAAGAAGAAGATTCCTTTGATGAGAGTCCTTTGGGACTGTGATGGTGTTGAGGAGCAGACTTGGGAGCCTGAGGCGAGGATGAAGGCAAGGTTTAAGAAGTGGTATGAGAAGCAAGCCGCGACTTGAGCTTGTCTAGCCTGGTCCCATCTGTAATCCGTGGCTGGAGCGGGAATGGAGTATTCCAACCCATCTCTCTTGTTTACTTGGTCGCTTGGGGTGGTTGGTTGTGTGACTAAGTAACGAGATGAGGTGGTGCTCGGGGTACAAATTTTCCGTGAGGCGGGGTTTTGCAGGAAGTTTCCTGAAGTGGAAAGTTTTATGTGAGTTAAAATTTGTCCATTTTAGTGGAGAGAGCTTGGGAGAGGCTTGTGTGGCCTTAGTGGCGGTCTTTTGTGACATTGTGTAGCCTTTGTGGCGGGCTGTTTAGCCAGATGTGTGGCCTTTGTGGCGGGCTGTTTAGCCAGAGTGCCTGTTTAGGCGGTCCTTCGGGACAGATGGTCTTTGTGACGGTCCTTCGGGACAAATGGTCTTTGTGACGGTCCTTCGGGACAAATGGTCTTTGTGACGGATCTTCGGGACAGATGGTCTTTGTGACGGTCCTGTTTAGGATATTTGTTTGGTCTTTGTGACGGTCCTGTTTAGGACATTTGTTTGGCCTTGGTGGCGGTCCTGTTTAGGACATTTGTTTGGCCTTTGTGGCGGCCCTTGTGGCAGTGAGATGATCTATGTGTGGTCGTGAGGTATCCCAGTGAGGGGATATGTGGTTGGTAGGACATTGAGATGTCTTACGCGAGCCACAGGAAGGAAACCTGGATAGGGATAGGACTCAGACGTGTTCAAAATTGTTTGCTCGCGACTCTTGGGGAACTTAGCAAATCCGGGGGCGCGCTGTAGGGTGGCAACCCGAGAGACGAGTATTGGATTTTTCCTTATATATTATGGCATGCGGGTTTAGGCCCGATAAGGAGCCAACATTATGGCATGCAGACTTAGGTCTGATGAGGAGCCAATAAAAAACTCAAGGTTTAGGCCTATGAATAAAGGAAATTCCAAAAGTCGAGAGCAAATAATGCCTGGAGCGTGAGTCTATCGCCTAGAGGTGAATTTTCGTAGATCGGTCGGAGGAGTGCGGGCCAGGGAGACGGTTGCACGGGATTCCTTGACTGATGGTTGTTCGAGATTCGAGGACGAATCTAGTTTGGTGGGGGAGAATTGTAACACCTGCGAACCGAAATCCCGGTTTGGGGATTGCATCGGTCGATGCAGGTTCAGTTTTCTGCGTTTTGACTTAAGTGAAACGCTGCGTTTTGGGCAAAGGGAAAAGGAAAACCCTTAAGTCGTTTCTTTTGTCTCATTAGTCGACTTTGGCCGTTTTTGAGAGAAACAAAAGAGAAAAAGAGTGTTCTTGGTGTTCTTGGTGATTTCTGTGGATTTGTGACGTTTCCTGGTGAGATCTGAGGCTTAGGACGTTGTAGGAGCTTGTTAGGAGTGTTCTATTGCTTGTTTGAGGTTCAGATTCTTTTGTGGCAAAGGTAAGTGCAAGACCATGGCTTATCTAAGCTAGAGCTTCTCTGATCTGCTTCTTTATGTGTTGTTAGGCTTGTTAGATGGTTATTTGGGACGTTAGGAAGCTTTCTTGTGGCTTGGGATCGAGTTTTGTGGTTGCAGGAACAAAGATCCGGTGAGAAGCTTCGGGGAAACACGATGCTCGGCATGTTGCATCGGTCGATGCACATTGTGCGTCGGTCGATGCAAGTGCGAGGACGGCGCGTAAAACCTTAGGGTTTTCGTGTTATGTCGAGCATGCGTCTGTCGATGCAGTGCGAGTGTCGGTCGATGCAAGTGTGACTTGTATCGGTCGATGCAACCTTGTGTCGGTCGATGCATCCCCATGTGGTGTCGGTCGATGCTTGTTGGTGTCGGTCGATGTAGAGTCCTAGTTTGTTTATTGTTGTTTGTTGATTGTTGGTTGATGGTTAGAATTGTCTCTATTGCTTGTGTGTATAGCCCAGTAGATGGGAGGATTGCCTTACTGAGTGTTTATTAAATACTCATGCATTGCAATATGTGTTTGTGGTGCAGGTAAAGGCAAAGTTTGATCATGGAATCAGGGCACTGAAGAGGAGGATGTTCTAGTGGCTCGCTTGGGTGTCTGGCTTCTGTTAGATTGCTAGAGTTGAGTCCTAGAATGTTGTTAGGATTTTTGGTTTATTGCTTTATGTTGATTGGATCATGAGTTTATGGTTTTGGAATTCATACTGGATATTGTTTATTGGTTATTGAATTATTGGTATTGTTATTTCCGCTGTTTGATGGTGTTTGTGGTTAGGTGGCTACTGGGTATGAGACCACTAGTTGTAGTTTAATTATTATTATTATTATTTATTATTTAGAAAAAAAAAAAAAAAAAACAGGTTGGGTCGTTTCAGCTGCTAACCTTCTTCTGGTGATTTCCTCACCGGTTCTCCTTCCCCTTAGATTCTCCATCAACCCTGCTTCCGGCTCTTTAGCCATCCCGTAGTATCAGGTATTGCTGGTGTCTTCAGGTCTATCTTTTGCTCCTCCCCATCCTATCTGCCGCCATGATGTTTTCTCGCTTGAGCTAGTTCTTCTGCGGAGGAACCTAAAGCTGTTTCTTTTGTGGGCCTAAACCAATACTTCTTGGACTTGTGGGTGTGTTTTTGTGACACCCCGGTTTGAGAGACTTGCGGAAAGGTTTAAAAAGAATTGATTTGGCCACCTATGTCACCAAAGTGCAATTATCTTTTTGGTCAAGGGTCCTGAGAGAACTCCACAGTTAAGCGTGCTTATGCTGGAGTAGTCTCAGGATGGGTGACCTTCCAGGAAGTGACTGTCGAAACTGTGCAAGTGAGGACAAAACACAGAGAAAGATCATGTGGTGATTTGTAGGGACGGTAACAAGTCTTTAAAGCCTCCTGGACGTAGCAAACCGACTGTCGGATATGGGTGAGCTCACAAGCGAAGTGAGAGGACGTGAGGCCCATTAAAGAAGGTGGACCCATGGACTCAGATTGGACATAGGGCCCACTAAGAGGTGGCGGTCAAGGCGTTACAAGTGGTATCAGAGCCGAATCCAGACGAGTGTGGATTCGAGTGGGCTCACACCGTTGGGGGTAACGGTCTTGATGCACAACAAGGACATTGCGAACTGTTAGTGGGGGTGAATTGTGACACCCCGGTTTCAGAGACTTGCGGAGAGGTTTAAAAGAATTGATTTGGCCACCTATGTCACCAAAGTGCACTTATCTTTTCAGTCAAGGGTCCTGAGAGAACTCCACAGTTAAGCGTGCTTATGCTGGAGTAGTCTCAGGATGGGTGACCTTCCAGGAAGTGACTGTCGAAAGAGAACAAAACACAGAGAAAGATCATGTGGTGATTTGTAGGGACGGTAACAAGTCTTTAAAGCCTCCCGGACGTAGCAAACCGACTGTCGGATATGGGTGAGCTCACAAGCCAAGTGAGAGGACGTGAGGCCCATTAAGGAAGGTGGACCCATGGACTCAGATTGGACATGGGGCCCACTAAGAGGTGGCGGTCAAGGCGTTACAAGTGGTATCAGAGCCGAATCCAGACGAGTGTGGATTCGAGTGGGCTCACACCGTTGGGAGTAACGGTCTTGATGCACAACAAGGACATTGCGAACTGTTAGTGGGGGTGAATTGTGACACCCCGGTTTCAGCGACTTGCGGAGAGGTTTAAAAGAATTGATTTGGCCACCTATGTCACCAAAGTGCACTTATCTTTTCGATCAAGGGGCCTGAGAGAACTCCACAGTTAAGCGTGCTTGAGCTGGAGTAGTCTGAGGATGCGTGACCTTACGGGAAGTGACTGTCGAAACTGTGCGAGTGAGGACAAAACACCGGGAAAGATCATGTGGTGACTTGTAGGGATGGTAACAAGTCTTTAAAGCCTCCCGGACGTAGAAAACCGGCCGTCGGATAGAGATGGGCTCACGAGCCTAGTGAGAGGACGTGAGGCCCATTAAGGAAGGTGGGCCCATGGACTGGGATTGGACATGGGGCCCACTAAGAGGTGGCGGTCAGGGCGTTACAAGTGGTATCAGAGCCGAACCCAAACAAGTGTGGAGTTGAGTGGGCTCACACCGTCAGGGGGTGAAGGTCTTGGTGCGCAACGAGGACGTTGCGATCTGTTAGTGGGGGTGAATTGTGACACCCTGGTTTGAGAGACTTGCGGAGAGGTTTCAAAAGAATTGATTTGGCCACCTATGTCACCAAAGTACACTTATCTTTTCGGTCAAGGATCCTGAGAGGACTCCACAGTTAAGCGTGCTTATTCTGGAGTAGTCTCAGTATGGGTGACCTTCCTGGAAGTGACTGTCGGAACTGTGCGAGTGAGGACAAAACACAGGGAAAGATCATGTGGTGATTTGTAGGGACGGTAACAAGGCTTTAAAGCCTTCCGGACGTAGCAAACCGACCGTCGGATATGGGTGGGCTCACGAGCCAGTGAGCGGACGTGAGGTCCATTAAGGAAGGTGAGCCCATGGACTGGGATTGGACATGGGGCCCACTAAGAAATGGCGATCGGGGCGTTACAGTTTTCTCCTTAGTGGGCTTATGTTTCTAGCCCATTAATAGAGTATGTCTCGACTACCCAACCCTGTTTCTTGTGTGGCTGTTCGATGTGTTCTTCAAGGTTTGATGGGAGTCACCGGCTGGCTTTTGCGTTGCTGAATTTAGAAGACCTTGTGTTGGACATACTTCTGTCCATCACTCTTGCTGGAGGGGATATACTTCTATACTCCTCCCCGGTTTTGGTTTGGCTTATCTTTCCAGGTTATTGGAGAAAAGCATTCCACCGTCACCCTTGCTTCTAAGATGCTTGTGTATTCAACCATCTGAAGGATCATTTCCAGAGATTTCTTCTTTTGATAGTTTCAACGACTTGCCAGCTTGGTGCCCTGTCACCTTTGTCTTTTCAGCCAATATTATGATTGTCTTGTCTGCCCCAGTGGCGAACTAAATCTTGACCAATTTCTCAGCTTGTGTGTTTGGTGTAGTCCAAAGTGTCTTCTTACTTATTCGTTATATTGTTTTAAAGTATCGAAGTTTCCACGGCTATAGTTATTGTCTAAATGTTAGGATGGCTTTGCTCTATCATTATATCTGCTTGTATCTTGTCTTTGGACTTGCTTTTGGATCATGGAGTTGGTTAGCTTTGGCTCCTCCCTTGAGTTGGTTAGCTTTGGCTCCTCCCTTTGTAATGTTTCCTTCTTCTGAGGTTGATTAGTATGGTATAAAATCTTGGTGCACAAAAAAAGAAATAAAAATAATTTATCCATATTGTAGCACGGAGTTAATGTTATTTTAAGTTTATATTAATATCAACTCAAACTTGTACATTCATGAACCAAATTGTGAATTTTGGGGATGGGTGTCGATCGACACTAGCAATTTGACTTGTTTAATTGGAATTCCAAACTGGGATATATAAGTGAAAAGTTGACTTGAGGGTTTCGGGAAAATCTCTTTGTGCCGTCTAGAGAGAAAAATAGAGAGAAAAGAAAGAAGGGAGAGTGTTCTTGAGAGATTGTGGTGATTCTAGGCTTGTTTGAGAGATCTGTTCTTGTGGAGTGGAGATCTAGGAACAAAGGAGAAGACTTCTAAAGGTTGGATTTGTCGTTGTTGGGCCAGAATTTTCTGCAAAAGAGGTGAGTGCATGACTGTAACATCTGTGAACCAAATAGTGAGATTTGGGGCTGGGTGTCGATCGACACCAGGGGTGTGTCGATCGATACCAGTTTTTTTTGGTTCGGCCAAATTGTTTTAACTTGTCGATCTCGACACCAGTTTCTCCTGGTACCGAGATCTCAAGGGTGACGACCCAAAGGTGAGACGGTATGGCTCGAAGACGGTATGGCGGCAAAAGTGTCAAGGACATGGGGATAAGCATTGTAACCGGATGTGGATTTAGGAGATTGATGGGGTTCAATCTCAGGTTTCCGGTTGAGATCGGATGCGGATCTCGAGGTTGATGGGGTTTAATCTCGGGGTTTTATGTGTGCTGACCGGGAGGGTCAGGTCTATGCTCGCGGGGGCAGAGTTGTGTGGTTGTGAGAGTCTGGTTTGAGGTTACCGGTAGAGTCTGTTTTGGGTTAACCAGTGGGGTCAGGACTTTGTTGACCGGTGGGGGCCTTGTTGGTGGAGGAGAATTGTAACGTCCGTGAACCAAATAGTGAGATTTTGTGATACGTGTCAATCGACACCAGGGGTGTGTCGATCGACACCAGTTTTTGGGTTCGACCAAATCGTTTTAATTTGTCGGTTTTGGGTTGGTTTGATTCAGTTGAAGTGCCAAACCGACATATTTAAGAGAAAGTCGACCTAGGGTCATCGATTGGAGAGTTGGTTGCCGTTTCTGAGAGGAAAAGAGAGAAAAGAGAAGGGTTTGAGAGTTTGGTGGGTTTTGGGGGAGATTCTCTGCTTGTTTGGGAGATCTGTTCCTGTGGAGGAGAAATCTTGTCCTAGAGAAGAAGGAGAAACTTCCTAGGGTGCTGGATTCTTCGTTGTTGGGTCAAAACTTTCTGCAAAAGAGGTGAGTGCGGGACCATGGCTGATCTAAGCCTGAGATCTCTTATGTTTTTCTTGTTTGGTGTTGTTTTGGTGTTTTTCTTGTTGGTTGTGATTGATTTAAGGTCTCTAATGGTTCATGTGACCTTTGGGTGAGTTCTGGATGGATTGGAATGGAGATTCGACGATCGACTTCGAGCAGAACGCGTCGGCGGAGTCGGTGTTGATCGACACCGGGTGGGTGTCGGTCGACACCAACTTGTTTGTTGCGTGGTTTCCTGGTTTGTTGTGTTTTTTTGTTGTTAGTTAAACATTGAAATCTCAGTTGCTTGTGTGTATAGCCCAGTAGATGGGAGGATTGCCTCACAAGTATTTATGATAATACTTATGCATCTCATTGTGTTTGTGGTGCAGGTAATGCATGTGTAGCGTGGAATCATGGCAGTGAGGAGGAGGATGATCTAGGGTCTCGGTTTTGTGATGTTGGTTTTTAGTGTTTGTGTTGTTGGAGCCTGGTTTAGAAACATGTTTGGTTGATGGTTTTAATTGGTTATGATTGGTATTGTATTTAAATTAAATTGGAGTTGATTTGGTTTGTCTTCCGTTGTGCATGTTATTGGTGTTATGGTTGGTTGGTTATATTGATTTGTTGTTGGTGTATTGTTTGGGTTATAATTAAATATTATGGAGTATTTAATTATATTATTATTATTATTTAAAAACAACGGGTCGGGTCGTTTCAATGACCATGGCTGATCTAAGTCTGAGAATCCTTTGTTTTTACTTGTTTTGTGGTTGTTTTGTTGGTTTCTTGTATGTTTGTGGTTGGTTATTGGTTCCCTTGAGTTTCCAGGACCTTTGGGTGAGTTTCGGGAGATTTGGAGGTTTTGGGAAGCAGATCTACGACTTTCGGCTTTGAGCGGAACATGTCTGCAGAGTCGGTATCTATCGACACCAAGGGGTTGGAGGAGAGGTTTCGGTCGACACCAAGAGGTACTGTCGGTCGACACCAACCTGTTCAGCAGACGATTGATGCATGTTTTCCTGGTTTGTTGTGTTTGCTTGTTGTTTGTTAAACATTGTAACACCCGTGAACCAAAACTGTGCGTTTTGGGGGAGGGTGTCGATCGACACCAAGGGGGTGTCGGTCGACACCAATGTTTTCTGGTTCGACCAGTTCGATTTAATTATAGATTTGGACCGGTTTGGTTTAGGAAAAACCACTAAACCGAGATATTTAAGTGTTTTGTCGACCAGAAGGGTTTTGGGAAGTTTCTCTTGTCGCCGTTGAACGCTTTTGAGAGAAAAAGAGGAAAAAGAGAGTTCTTGAGATTTTTGGTGAGTTTTGTGAATTTCTTAGCTGTTCTTGTGAGATTTGGAGCTAGGAAGGATCTAGAGGCTTGCTAGGAGGGTTGGATTCGTTGCTATTGGTCTGAATCTTCCTGCAAAGAGGTGAGTGCATGACCATGGCTAATCTAAGCCTTTGATTTCCTTGTTCTTGCTTGTTTGTTGTTGTTCTGTGTGTTTTTCTTGCTGGGATTGGTTGCTACAGGTTCCTATGGACGTAGTTGGCTTGGGTTTTGAGTATTGGACGATTTGGAAGAGGTTGGGGAGCGAGATTCGACTCTCGGCTTCGAGCGGATCTTGGTTGCAGAGGGAGTGTCAATCGACACCACTTGGTGTCGGTCGACACCAGCAAATTAGGCATCGATCGACACTGTGGGGTAGTGTCGGTCGACACTAAGGCCAGTGTCGGTCGACACTTGGCTGGTGTCGGTCGACACCTCCCTTCCAGCGAGATGATGTTTGATTTCCTGGTTTGTATGCCTTGTTTGTTGATTGTTTGGAACATTGGTATCACTGTTGCTTGTGTGTATAGCCCAATAGATGGGAGGATTGCCTCACTGAGTGTTTATCAAATACTCATGCATCTCAATATGTGTTTGTGGTGCAGGTAAAGGCAAAGTGTGATCGTGGAATCAAGGCGATGAAGAGGAGGATGTTCTAGGGACTCGATTGTATGTAGTATGGTGTTGCTAGGTTGCTAGAGTTGGATCTTTAGAAACATTGTTAGGTTGCCGGTTTCATGTTTCCTGATGTTTGATTATTGGATTGTTGTTATGGATTATTATTGGTTATTTTATTATTGGATATTTATTGGTATTGTTATTTCCGCTGTTGATTGTGGTTGTGGATAAGTGGCTAGTGGGTATGGGACCACTAGTTGTAGTTTATATTATATTTATATTTATTATTTATTAATTTAAAAAAAAAACGGGTCGGGTCACTTCAAACATTGGTTTCTCAGTTGCTTGTGTATAGCCCAGTAGATGAGACGATTACCTCACTAAATATTTGTGATAATACTTACGCATCTCAATTGTTGTTTGTGGTGTGCATGTATGTGACATGGAATCATGGCGATGAAGAGGAGGATGATCTAGGGTCTAGGTTATTGTGTTATGGTTATGTTATTGATGTTGGAACATTGGATAGAGTTATGCTAGGTTTTTGGATAGAATGGTTAGGGATGTTATTGTACTGATCATATGTTGGTTTTTTGTTGTTGATATGTTTCCACTGTGCATATTGGTTGTTGTTGGTTTATTGATGAGTTGTGGTTTGGTTAGTTTAATTAAGTAATATGGGATGCTTAATTATATACCGTTATTACTAAAAAAAAAACGGGTTGGGTTGTTTCAGTTTGGTATCAGAGCCCTAACGGTTCTAAGATGGTTACATGGATGGTTTAGAGCAGTTTAGGAATTTAATTGGTTGAGTTATTTTCCTATTTCTTGATGTATGATGTTGTGTGAGGGAATTAATTATGAGTAGTTAGTCAATTGCATGTGGTATGGATTCCTAGTATCATCCTCTTCGAGCCTTCAATGAGATTTGACGGTAAGATGTATTTTTTTGTGTGCGGTTTGTTTGTGTGCTTAGCCTTCTGTTCTGGTAGTGCAGATGGTTAGAGAATGTGCTGTTGCTAGTCGTGGATGCGGACGTGGTCGTGGTCGTGGTAGGGACAGAGGCCCGGTGGTTAGTGATACCGCTGATCAGAGTGTGACAGTTGAGGGCGTCGGCGAGTCGCAAGGCTTCCAGGAGGGGTCATGAGTGTGGCCGGTGGAGGTGCCGATAGGACCGTAGGCGCCGAGAAAGTCGGTGTGGGCGGTGTCAGTGCCAGGGTAGCCGTTTATGTTAGGGTTCCGGGTGCGGGACTCCTAGTAGGTGGAGCCCTTGGGAGAGGTGTTGTCCTGGCAAGCTTGTTGACTCAGCTATTAGAGCGGTTGCCGGAAGTTGTACCGACACAGGCTCAGGTGGTGCCGCCAGTGGTTGGTGGGCAGGGTCCAGCGGTGCAGCCTGTGGCTAGGGTGCAGGCAGGTGTGCAGCCGGGAGCCAAGGTGGTGGATGCACAGTATCTTCAGATGCTGGTGCAGCTACAACATGTGGGTGCGGGATATTTCTCGGCAGGCACAGATCCGAGTGTGGCGGATGATTGGTGAGAACAGATGGAGGATATTTTCCACCTGACCAGTATCAGGTGGACTTGGCAGTGCACTACCTATAGGGAGATGCACGTGTGTGGAGGAGGTCGGTGACGGTCTGGAGAGTGCAGCGGGAGATGACTTGGAGGGATTTTTTGGAAGAGTTCAACACCAAGTATTTTCCACAGGAGGCGCTCGATCGCATGGAGGCGCGGTTCTTGGGGTCGACCCAAGAGAACCGTACGGTGCGGGAGCTGGACGCAGAGTTCAGTGGGCTGGTGGTGTATGCAGGTCAGGCTTTGGAGCCAGAGTCGGCTCACGTGAGGAGATTCCTGTTGGCTCTTCAGGATGACTTACGGACTCGATGCAGGGTGTGGAGCTACGCTACGAGAGAGGAGTTGGTGGAGATTGAAGCCGGGATCGAGGACGACCTAAGGAAGCAGACCGTGGTGGTTAGCCCAACAGTTCAGATAGAGGAGACATCAGAGAAGATCATTCCTGTCAAAGGCAGCAACCCGGTGCAGGGACAGAAGAGGAAGCCAAAAGACACGTCAAGTATGTGGCAAGGAGCACGAGGGTGTTCCGGGTGTGGAGGCAGGGATCACAGGTTGGCAGACTGTCCTAAGAAGGGTGACACGCAGGAATATCGTCGATCGTGCTATCATTGCGGGGAGGAGGGATATATCAGGCATTTCTGTCCTAAGTGGAGGCAGATGATGGAGGTAGTGGCACAGCCGGGGGAGAACCGGGTGTCCAACCCAAAGTTTAGTTTTACTTTCTGGCTCTTTTGCTTTCGGTTATGTATTTTCGTTTGGTATTTTAAACAATTATTGCATTTGAGTTTTTAATAAAATGGAGTTCTTTTGGATTTTTGACTTTTGTGTCATGTGGAAAAAGAAATTTGCGCGAGATTTCTAGAAATGGAAAGTTTCGAAAAATGGAAAATTTTACAGGAGTTAGAACTTGTCTATTTTTTGAAAGGGTGCTTGGGATCATCCAAAGTGGTTGGGATGTTTTGGAGTCTGGCCTAGGAGTGGCCAAGGTGGAGGTGACGTTCTGGGAGGGAATATGGTGGTTTGTAGGACATTGTGATGTCTTACGCGGATCACGGGGGTGGTCATGGTTACGGAAATGCTTATAGATGTTATGATTGTTTGTTGTAGGGGCGGGGGGTCCTAAACAACTCATGATAAGACGGGGTTCTCTTGAGGGGACGGAGGGTTCCCTAGATATCGATAGCTCTAGGGACTACGGTCCTGAGGGTGGTAGAGGAGATGGGGGTTCTCCTGGTACCGAGATCTCGAGGGTGAGATGGTATGGCTCGAAGACGGAGGGTCTAAGATTGTGATCCGTATGGCTTGAAGGTTGCGACCTAAGAGCAGATGAGTTGGCGGCAAAAGTGTCAAGGACATGGGGGTAAGCATTGTAACAAGATGTGGGATTTAGGAGATTGATGGGGGTTCAATCTCAGGTTTTTGGCTGAGACCGGATGCGGATCTCGGGGTTAATTGGGTTCAATCTCGGGGGTTTATGTGTGTTGACTGGGAGGGTCAAGTTTATGCTAGTCGGGGGCCAGAGTTTTGTTGTTTGAGAAAGTCTGGTTTGGGGTTGACCGGTCGAGTTTGGTTTGTGCTGAATAGTGGGGACAGGGTGTATGGACCATTGGGTCAGGTTGTGGTGTGAACCGTTGCGATGTTGGAGATTTTTGTAGTTGGGGTGCTGATATGACCCTGAACCCACGAACGTACGAACGAACGGTCAGACACGACGGACGGACGGATGGTCGATCGTACGGACGCGACAGATAGACGGACGGATGACCGGTTTGAATGAGGGTGGATTAGAGAGTCACGAGGAGATACTCGACTCGTTCGGCTCTAGGTAGGAAACAGATGGATAGGACTGTAGTGACTCGTATCAAGGAGTACGCACCGGACAAGAAAACGCAATGAAATAACCCGGGAAGAACTTGGAGAGATGGGGAATGGCAGATCTTGAGGATCGACCGAGTAACTTGTGGAGGAAGTCACAAACTCGCGAAACGGCCAATGGCTAAAGAACGGACGTGAACCTTGGGCCAACGAGGGTGTTTGACGTTGGATGATTGGGGACATTGGTAAAAATTCTAAAGAATGGATAAAGAGAAGAATGGCCAGGAAAAATGGAGAGAAATATGTAAAACGGTCCATGAAAATGGAATGGCCGTGTACCAGCCGGCCGGCAAAGGTACCACGGGACCATGGATGGGAAGGTCACGGTACATGTCAAGTACGAGTGGGACGTACAAGACGAAAGGAGAAAAGTTCATTTACACCGTACGTGGGGTACGAGTGGACCGGAGACGGACCAGGAACCATGCACCACAGACAAGTAATCAATTAGATGTGGGACGCGTATGGGACATGGTCAGGACAAGGGGGAAGTCCAAAGGTCTCGCCATGGGTGGCAGAGACACATGTCGCTGATAACTCTCTAATTTACATGTTTTAGACACCCTTTTTCATCTATTCTTTGCATTATATATACCCTAACCTTAGCATTTTTAGGTCCTTAACCTTAGGAATTTGCATTTAGGCCATTTAGGGTGCTGCATTGTTGTATTTGTGAATTTTGGATGAAAATAGGTGCTTTGGAGCCGAACATGTACCCGAAGGAGTGATCATGCGAGAAGAACAGTCAAAACCTTGATCCGAACGAAGAGGATCCGAGCGCATGAAGAACAACCTGAAACTCTACCCGAGCATCCACACGACTCAAACCTCGTGCACAGCCTCGAGCAGACCTTCAGACAGAACTAAGCAGCTAGGTCAAAGGGGTTTCCATATATAAACCCCCTTCCTTTTTCTCGCCCTATCAAGCCGTAGACACTCACGAACCAGAGAGCGAGAGCTTCTGAGAGAGAGAGAGCGATTTTACACATTTTCTTTTGCTACTCTTCCAGTTTTGATTTTGTATTCTGTCACTTTTATCTTATTTTTAATTCAATGCAACTTTCATTTGTTTGTGTTTTTATGCTTTTCACCATGAGAACTGAGTAGTGAATCAAAGTTTCTAAGGATGGGATAGGCGAGTATGTGTTCTTGATCGATTAGGATGTCTTACCTTGATTGTTTATTTTATAAAAATTCCTTTCTAGATTGGTATACTTAATGCTATTTTCAGACCGAGAGGTTGAGATTAGATCTAGGGTGTTTTGCCATCGAGAGATGTTAATGCTTGAAACAACCAGTGCTAGAGATTTACTCTTTTAGCCTAAGAGATTAGATGTGTAAGGAGTTTATTGACAATAATGAATCGGATTTTAATGTCTGCTTAGTCATGTTTCTCCAACGAGAGTTGGGTAGAGGAGTGACTAAGGTTGATTGTTTCTATCACGAGAGTGTTATTGCAAGGTTTAGAGATTCATTGTCTAGAGAATATTTGCTTGAGGCATGTGAGATATCCCAAATTGATCAGAAGTACTTGTGAGTCGATTACCCCATCCTTAGGAGCTTTCGTACTTGATTTTTTAGTTTTTATTCTATAACTCGACCCATCACCCGAACTGGTACTCGATCACCAGCCTCGTTTATACCCTCGAGTTGTTCATCTTTGTGATCTTGATTTCTTCTGTTATCTGATTACCCACTCGATCCGGCACCCGAATGCTTGCATCATGTCTTTAGGTCGTGTGGTTCTTGTTTTATTTACTTTTTGCTTACTTTAGGTTGTTAGATAAAACCCACATTATTGCTTGGCTTGACTTTCATTGTTCTGATCACATCTTATCTGCTAGCATAACAACCATTTGGATTGATAACCCTTTATACTACAACTGCATAGGGAATTGATACCCTGGGTGAAAATCCTATTATCATTCGCCATCTTAAGCCACTTCCGCTGGCGTGTGAAATGCACGCGCGCGTGAGATCTGCGTGAGATCTCTTCTTGCGCCAATATGTGTCATTTGCATGCAAGAATAACGCCACTTGTTAACACAAATTCGCCATCTGCCTAAGCCAAGAACTCAACCAAAGGGCTATAAATAAGACCCTTAGCCCTCATTTTTCTTGGCCAAAACTCGAAATAGCTCCCAAACTCTACCAAATTTTTCTCTCAAAATTCTTGGAGTAAAACCAAGAGATTTTCGAGCAAGGAAGAGGAAGAAGAAAGAGTCTCGCCGGAGAAGAAGCTAAAGATCAAGGGGAAGTGCTGTCAGATCGGCGTTGTGTGGTGAAGCCCAATCGACTAAGTTCTTCAAGTTAAGGTGAGTTGTGGTTGTTGTTTATTGTTTAGCTAATTGTTGCTTCCTAGCTCTTGCATCGACCTTCGTGTGTTGCATTTTTCCTTGTTGCATGTAGATCTAGAGAGATTGCATGTAGACAAGAAGGGTTAAGGGGCTTGCATGCTTTCTTGGGGGAGAAATGCATGAAGTCCTTCGGAAAAATATTTTAAAAAATCAGCTGCAAGTGTGAAAGGCCTTGCATGCTCGATTTTGGGGATGTTTTATCATTTGATCGGTGGAAAAATATTTTTAAAAATCAACTGCAAGTGTGAAATGGAAAAATTAGTAAAATCTGATTTTGGGGGGTTTTGGATCATTTTGATTGATGGAAAAATTAGTAAGAATTTTTCTTACTTTAAAATAGGAGTCATGCATGTTGTTAAAAATAATTTTTTGCATGATATTATTGGGGAGGTTAAACCCTCGTAGACTTGATGGGAGATCAGTCTATGAGATGGGTTATTTTTGGTGAGGCCATGCGAGAATCTCCGGGATGAAAAAAGCCGCATGTGTGCCCAAAAATTGAGAAAAATTTAACCTCATGGATTTGATGGAAGATCAATCCATTGGAGAGTTATTTTTTTTAAGACATGCGAGAATCTCCAGGATGGAAAGAGCCGCATGCATGTATGAAAGTGTGGAGAATTAATTTAAAAATAATTGGTGAAATTTATACTTGGGGGTTTAAATGGGGATGAGTGCATGTTAGGTTGCATGCATGAGTAGAGATTCTTAATTTTGCATGAATGTTTTCTTGCTTCTTAAGATTTTTGTGTGTGATGCCTTTGCTTGATTGCTTGCATGTGATGCTTGTGTATCTTGCTTGTTGTGTGGTTGTGATCTAGTACTTAATTCTTGGAGTCGTTAGACTAGAGTTAAGTGCTTGTCCTAGCTAGTCCGCGAGTTAAAAGTCTTGGTTTGTAGCTAGAGGTCGATCTTTGTTCCTAATGTGAGTGAGTTTGTCCAGTGAGCTAATCCAGAAGGTTCTCACAGACGGACAATTTCGGTGTCTAGCTAGCTACTAGCCCGACTACCGCATGACAATGCGGCTATGGCCATGAATGCCCGATTGTATACGGGATGGTAACAACGCGGAGGAGTAATGGATGAGTCCGGTTGGTTGCCTCTGTAGTATCAATGCGGAATGTGTGAATGGGAACGGGACAGAGGATCGAAGGGCCCTAGGATGTTGTGTGGTTGTCTAAATTAAGGCAAGGTTGCCGAGAGTGCGGTGTGGCGGCCCAGTCGTGGACAGTCTAGAGTGGTCATGTTATCTTGATGCACTGCTAACATTCTTACCCAGGATTTTGCGGGTAATAAGGCGTGGATGCCAAGTTAGAGTCAAGGTCTAGATGAGTCAAGTGTCCTGAGTGTTCCTAGACTTGATTGTGTGTTGTTTGCCTGCTTGATGGCGCTTCCGCATTGCGTGCTTTGTTTGATTGTTGCATGGGGGTAGTTCGATGGGGGAAGATAGCATGTTAGAGGGTTACCCAACTCACTAAGTAATCTTAGATTACTCACTCCTCTCCACAAATTTTTTTGCCTTGCAGGGAAGACTAAGTGGGTAGAGTTGAGAGTTAAGGAACCAGATAGGGTGTTTTTGTGTTGTGCTGTAAAACCCTATGATTTCTTGAACATGTTTACTTCAAATGGATCCAACTGTTTTACTTAAGTATTTTTGTTTTGATTTGTAAACATTTTACTTTAAGTAATAAAAAATGTGATATTTTCATATATATTCGGACAAGTAAAAACGGTACATGGCCTAGTCCGGGTCATCACAACGCCGCGTGCGTACCAAGGGTTGAAAAGCCTAAGGGACGTACGTAGCAGGTAGGCGGCTGCCAGTGGACTGTTTGGGGAACCTAATTCGTTAGTAGAACCTCGGACAGATTGCGGGTAGTTGTCCTCATTGTGACGTTGCCGAGCCGGTCTGCGGTTTCTCCGGCCGTGTGGATGGTTCAGGGGCGTGACAAGGACACTGTGCATGGACGGACGAACTGTGATTCGGATAGACGGACGGACGTAGCGGATGAACGGACGGTGGATTGAGACGACGACACACGGGAGATGGCACGACCCGTGATACGATCAGACTAGAAGGTTTTGAACCCGGTTCGTGAACCTTCAAGGGTTTCTCTAGAGCCAAGTCCCGGACTTGAGCGGAAGAGAGGAGTGAGACAAGAAACAAAGATCCAATCTTTGGGAAAATAATTCTTATTCAAGTCTAAGCTTTTACAATGAGGGTTTAGGCCTTTATATAGGCAAGGCTTACATAAGGGGACACTTAACCCTAGGCACGTGGCCACTAGCTAAGGAACACACATGTCCCTAAAAGTAAAAGCAAAAGTATATCAAAGCAAAGACCATCCAATGGTCAAGAGAAGGTTCAAGAGGAAAATAAAAGAAAGAAAGGAAAGAGATAGTAATGCCACGTCATTGGTGGGACGTGGTGGATAGAATCTTCACTTCCTTGGCTCCTAGCATGTCAATGGATGTTTCACTTCCATGACCCAAGTGGGACGAAGTGGAGATGCACTAGAGATCGCTGCCTCATTAAAACCCTTTCGGTAAACCCATTGGGACAAACCCGAAGTAGGAAAAAAGAGTACAGATCCTTCTAATGACTTAGGGGTGTCTTCACGCTAGCATGATGGTGAAGACACGCGTATCAAGCTTCCCAAAGCTGGTCGCACTCAAGGCTCTTAATTGGAGATGTCAGCCATGATCCCTTGGTGTAATGGTTGGAGCTTGGCTTGTTGGATAGGTATCCCTTGGAATGCACATTAGATGACTTGCCTTGCTCCCCTTGATGATCCTTGGAGGCTTGTTGATGCCATACTTATGATCCAGACCAAGTCTAATGCCCCTACTCGAGCTGCTGGACAATGGTACCAACGTTTTGGATCATACCGCAGTACGACTGGGACCCGGATTCCATCAGGTGCGGTGTTACAGGATTCAAGGACGAATCTTTGTTGGTGGCGGAGAATTGTAACATTCGTGAACAAAATTGTAGATTTTGGGGATGGGTGTCAATCGACACCATCAATTTCTGGTTCGACCAGATCGTTTTAAATCGTCTTGTAACATCCGCAAACCGGAATCCCGGTTTGGAAGATGCATCGGTCAATGCACAGGGTGTGTTGATCAATGCATGGTCGGTTTTAAGCAGACGAGTTTAAGTTAAACGCTGTGTTTTGGGGTTAGGAAAACCCTGCAAACGAGTTTAAAAGGGGTTTGTCGTTTTGTGGCTGGGGTTGGCCGCTTTTGGGGAGGAAAGGAAGAGAGAAAAGAAGTTCTTGCTGCTCTTGAGTGTTCTTGGGAGTTTTGGGAGATTTCTTGATGTTCATGTAGAGATCTGTAGCTGGGATCGTTGTAGCAGCTTCCCATGAGCATTATCTTCATGTTTTAGAGTCAGATTCTTCTTTGGCAAAGGTAAGTGCATGACCAGAGCTTATCGAAGCTGGAGATCTCTCTGATCTGATTGTTTATGTATTGTATGGCTTGTTAGAACGTTGTTTGAGACTTTGTGAGGCTTTCTTGTCGCTTGGGATCGAGTTTGATGGTTGTAGGAACAGAGATCTGGCGAGAAGCTTTTATGAAAAACAATGCTCGGCATGTGCATCGGTCGATGCACTTTGTGTGTCGGTCAATGCAAATGCGAGGACGGCGCGTTTGACCAAGGAGCATCGGTCGATGCCATGTGGAGGCGTTGGTCGATGCATGGTTGGTGTCGGTCGATGCAGATGTCTGGTTTGTTGTTTGGTTATTGAATGTTGGTTGATGGTTAGAGTTGTCTCTATTGCTTGTGTGTATAGCCCAGTAGATGGGAGGATTGCCTTACTGAGTGTTTATAAAATACTCATGCATCTCAATTTGTGTTTGTGGTGCAGGTAAAGGCAAGGTGTGATCGTGGAATCAAGGCGATGAGGAGGAGGATGTTCTAGAGGCTTGATTGATTGTAGTCTAGCTATTGTTAGGTTGCTAGATTGAGTTGATAGAACATTGTAGGATGTTGGAATTGTTATTTGCTTGATTGGTTATTGGATTATTACACTGTTGGATTTTATTTGGTTATTGGAATTGTTTGGTTATCCTTTGTTGATGATTATTGCTAGGTTGCTAGTGGGTATGGGACCACTAGAGAAATATTATTAGTATATAAAAAAAAAACGGGAGATCAGTTCCTGTGGAGTGGAGATCTTGTGCTAGGAACAAAGGAGAAGACTTCTAAAGGTTTGATTCGTCGTTGTTGGGCCAGAACTTTCTGCAAAAGAGGTGAGTGCATGACCATGGCTGAGCTAAGTCTAATAATCCTTTGTTTTGCTTGTTTTGTGGCTATTTGTGTTGTTTTCTTGTATGTTTGTGGTTGGTTGTTGGTTCCCTTGAGTTTCTGGACCTTTGGGTGAGTTTCGGGCGATTTGGAGGTTTTGGGAAGCGGATATACGACTTTCGGCTTCGAGCAGAACGTGTATGCGGAGTCGGTTGACACCAAAGGGTTGGAGGATTGGTGTCGGTCTATTGGTGTCGATCGACACCAAGAGGCACCAAGAGGTGATATCGGTCGACACCAAGAGGTGGTGTCGGTCGACAGCAAGGGCCAGTGTCGATCGACACCAGAAGGGTGTCGGTCGACCCCAACCTGTTCAGAAGACGGCTGATGCTTGTTTTCCTGGTTTTTTGTGTTTGCTTGTTGTTTGTTAAACATTGGTTTCTCAGTTGCTTGTGTGTATAGCTCAGTAGATGGGAGGATTGCCTCACTAAGTATTTGTGATAATACTTACGCATCTCAGTTGTTGTTTGTGGTGTGCAGGTATGTGACGTAGAATCATGGCGAAAAGGAAGATGATGATCTAGGGTCTTGGTTATTGAGTTATGGTTATGTTATTGATGTTGGAACCTTGGATAGAGTTATGCTAGGTTGTTGGATAGAATGGTTAGGGATGTTATTGTATTGATGATATGTTGGTTTTATGTTGTTGGTATGCTTCCGTTGTGCATATTGGTTGTTGTTGGTTTATTAATGAGTTGTGGTTTGGTTGGTTTAATTAAGTAGTATGGGATGCTTAATTATATAGTATTATTATTTTTTAAAAAGTGGGTCAGGGTTGTTTCAAAACTCATTCTGGCGTGTAGTTCCATCTCATAGTATTTTTATCGATAAATGTTTTGAAAACAGTGAGGTAGCTTGTAACGTGAGGAATCATAATAACAACCATGTTTGCCAAGAACTGTCGTGGACACAAAGATCGTACACCTAGCACACTACAAAAATTTTACATGTGTGCTAAGGCGGAATTGTAGCTTCACTCCTCACACCCTTTTTACATGTGTTAGACTCAAATAAATTGACACTTGTTTACTTCCAAAAGCTACACTCCTCACACCTTTATTACAATCAACTCTACATAATGTTATCTCAATGATGATGTCTCAGGGAACTCCAAGACATGGTCATTACCATGTTTTACTTGATGAAGTTAACCAAAACTATATGTATACAATAATTGATGTGAATGTAACTGAGACTAGTGGACTTTAAGTGGGCTAGCTGAATAAAAGAAGTGTTGAAGGTATTGATTCTGATTCAATTTTAGTGGATGGTTTAGTCATTGGTTTGAGAAGATTTGATAACCGTTTTGGAGCTTAATGAACTGGAATTGAAGAAGCAAGAAATACCTTCTTTTCGCGAGAGAGAGTTTGTTGTTTTATGTTGGTGTTGGTATAAATACCGAAGAACGATTCATCTTTTTCTCTAACGTTTTCATTTTTGTAATAGTAACTAAGAGTGACTCCATTTTTGTAGAGCTTTGCTCTGAGATTGTATTCATCACCTTGATATAGTGGATTGCCGAACTGATTCGCCCCTAGACATAGACTAGATCACATCGATATGGTTGAACTGGGTAAACAAACTCTCTCTTGTTCTTGCGTTCGTTGTTTCTTGTTTAAGTTTTTGCTATTCGTTTCTTTTGTTGATTAGTGTTGTTATTTGGCAATTGATTATGATTGGGTTGTGAATCGGAGGCTTAGTTCTTAACAAGAAGGAAGTGTCAGCTTAGAAATAGCTTAAAAAGTTATTGTCCTTGTTACTATACCTCTAATTATACACTTTGTATATTTCTTAGCCAGATCCAGTTTAAGCTAAAATCACCTGATGTAATACACATGATGAATATTTGTAACTATAGTATCAACATTCCCAAAAAATTTGTATGTCGTTAATGTTGTTTACTTGTTTTCTCTGTTTTTGCTAGTAATTATGATTGTGAGTGTATAATATAGTTTATATAAATCGACCAAAACAGAAATTGTAACTCTTGTATCAACGTTTCCAAATTTTTTGTATGTTGTTTTCCGTTTCTTGCAGATAATTCGATTTTTTGGATCAAATTAGATAATTCGCAAATTAAGCTCGGAACCTCTGCTGCTGAATTGAATGTGTTGAGATCGGATTTGATATTCGTAAGGTAGCTCGAAAAACAAAAATGTTGTCACTCGAACTCGTTAGATTAAAATATATATCTATGTCAACTTCAAATATTTTCGAGCTACCTTTCGAATGGCCAAGCACGCAAGCACGTTCATGGAACTTGATGTTACACGTATATGGCTTATTTATACGTTAAAGAGCCCTTAAACAACCCTCTTCAGTCTTTTTTTTTTTTTCTTTTTTTCTTTCGATGAATACATATGTGTTGAATCTTGTTCATCCATAATTAGAAAAACATATGGTTGGAAGGACGAACAGTTTTCTTATAGGTTTTCCCTTTCCATATCATATCTAATTTATGCTTCTAATATGATGATTTTATTATCCTAAACGGATTATTTATTGTTTAAATTCTACAACCAAGTGGTGATAATTCATTTAAACCCAAATTATCAATTCAATAATATGTTCTGTTAAAAAAATATATATATATATTTTGAAAGAAATAACCTTTTTAATTAGCTGCAAAGATTGTGGAAGAAGAAAAAAAAATTCAAAGAAAGATTCTAAAATACTGAAAAAGGAATTTATATCATTTTTAATTCAATGTCTTTAGGGAAAACTGTATTTCTGTGGTCCATTCTATCACATCGTTAAATCAACCATGTGAACATGGTGCAAAGAGAACCACATATATATTACTTACATAACACGAATTTTGTTGCTGTAGGTAGAATCATTTGCCATAAGAAACGGTATAAATGATTTGCTGGGTGAAAAGTAAGTTGATAATTTGTAATTAGATAGAATGAAATTACAATAATATCTTCGTATCATAGAGAAACAATGACCAAAAACAAGTTTTACTCCAAAAAAAAAAAGTTTACCCCTCTAATAATATAGGAGAGATTTTAGAGCATCTTTATCTTTAGTGGGAGTTACTTTCATGGTTGCTCTTCCATTTGGGGCCCAAAATCTAAATTAAAAACTCATTTTTCGGTCCATTAAGTAGAGAATCGATTCTCTGGGCAACCCAGAGAGCAATTCTGATTCGTGGACGCGAAAATATAAAAGGTAAATTTCTTTTTTTTCTTCTCTCTTCTCTCTCGATCCAGACAGAGAATCGAAGGCGATTCAGAAAAATCAATGCATAGTTCCAGACCCAATTCATCTTCAAGATTTGTAATCCATTCCTTCAAATTCTTCACCGGAATATCCAATTTTGCGAATCTGAGTAATGGGTTTTCTCTAAAATCCCCGATTAATCATGGGTTCCTCTTCAAGTCTCGTCCTTTCAGTGTTCAAGCTGCTGCTGAGAAGACAATTCACGATTTCACCGTTAAGGTTTTGCTTCTTACTCTTTGTTTAGGGTTGTGTCTGCTCTCTACTAAATTGGGGGAATCTTCAAATTTGTAACAAAGCCTCAAGTATTTCATCTTTACTGATTCATATTGTTACTGAGTGTTAGGTTATTGTGATTGATTCTACTAAATCTGAAAAACTAAGATGTATTTTGGAGGCAGGACATTGATGGGAATGATGTTGCTTTGAACAAATTCAAGGGGAAAGTTATGTTGATCGTCAATGTCGCTTCAAGATGGTAACTTTTTTTCTTTCTTCATTGTCTTGATTGCGATTTCTTCTATTCATAGTTCATGTAGAGGTTTCTGATGTTAAAGATTGTGTTTCCATGAACAAACCAGTGGTCTCACATCATCAAATTACTCATCAGAGCTATCACATCTGTATGAAAAATACAAGAGCCAAGGTGAGCTCTAATTCTATAGATCCTTGTATCTATCATTCTTTGTGTCAATCAATATGTTTCGTTCCTATTCTTGCTACTGTCATTCCTTGTATAGAAACTTTTTGCTGCATTTGGTCTGACATTTACTTGAATGTGCAGGTTTCTAAAATACTTTCATGACTAGCAATTCATCTAGTGTCTTGTCTTTTTTTTTGGTCCATTACTAGTTTTCTCCATGAGTCTCTCTCTCTTTGCCTCTATGATCTAGTTCTTAAATTATATATAATTTTTTCACTTTGCTTGATTAGTGTTTCTTGAAATCTGTTATAGTGTCTCATTCTCTTATTCATTTGTGTGTTGGTTATAGGCTGAAAAAAACAGATGATAAAGACGAAAAGTGTTACACTCGATTTATATGTCAAATTCTTAGAATAGCCTTTGCATTGTCTAGTAAAACCTGCACATCTCATGAAAGAGTTCCAACTCTAATGTCATTGGTCATACACATCAGGGATATCATCCACTATTGATGGTCATGGTTTAGGCGTTTGGTAATGTTTAGTTCTTACTGATTCACATATTGAGATGCGGAGAGTTCTTACTACTGTTAGTTCTATCACAATGGAGCCTTTTCACTTGTGCTCGAATACATGGATCGGGGATCTCTTGCGGATGTGATACGACAAGTGAAGACTATTCTGGAACCTTACCTTGCTGTTGTCTGTAAACAAGTACAATGGAACTTTCTATACTCCACCAAATGGTTCAAAGCATTCTCATGGTTTATCATCACTCTTACTTATTTGACCCTTTTTAAAAGGTTTTGCAAGGCGTACCTGCACAACGAAAGACATGTCATACACAGAGACATTAAACCATCAAACCTTCTTGTAAACCATAAAGGGGAAGTGAAAATCTCAGATTTTGGTGTAAGTGCAAGTCTTGCTAGCTCCATGGGACAGAGGGACACATTTGTTGGAACCTACAACTATATGTCGGTAAGAAATCATTCCAAAAATCATCTACATTAGAACATATATAAACCATGCCTTGTCTCTTTTTCACTTCTTCACTTCACAGCCTGAGAGGATCAGTGGAAGCACATATGACTACTGCAGTGACATTTGGAGTTTGGGCATGTCAGTGTTAGAATGCGCAATAGGAAGATTCCCTTACTTAGAATCTGAAGATCAGCAAAACCCGCCAAGCTTTTATGAGCTCTTGGCAGCAATCGTAGAGAATCCACCACCAACTGCTCCTTCTGATCAATTCTCACCTGAATTCTGCTCTTTGTATCAGTTTGGTATGTGGCGATTCATTATTTGCCTCTTCATAAACTTTTCTTTGAAACACATCTTATTGTTTAATATTTCGAATTTTGTAAAATATGTTTACTATTCTGAATTTTGTAAAATATATTTAATATTCCACAGTTTGTAAAATTTTCTTGTTTTCTATTTTATGTAATATAAAAAATTTTAATAATTGTTTTGTCATTTTAGATTATTAAAGTTTGATAACTAATAAACACAAATTAAAAAATTATTATTTAAATAATTGAGCAATCTTCTTTGGGGTTCTCTAGTGGAGGGATGATTTTGCTTAAGTTTTCTTAGGATTGCTTTAATTAATTATATAATTAATTAATTTGTGAGTAACTACTTAGGAGGGTTGCTTGACTAAAGATGGTCTTAGGGCCTAAGCCCAAACTTGTTAACAGTTAACACATCCTTAGTTATTTAATCAAAAAAAAAAGTTGATTATGGGCTTGATTGGAACCACATATACTATAGCATTAACATTATGCAGCATAAGCATGAAGCTGCATAAGCTGTATGCTCTGATTAATATAACACATTTACTTGATTGGTATAGCAGTGGAGTATTAAATATTATATTTATATTAAATATATGATATTAATTAAAATTATATAATTTAAATGTGTTTCATTAAAAAAATTAATTATCACTCATTGCTATATGATTTTTAAAAAATATATTTTAGATTTAATCAATTTTATAAATTGTTATATATATATATATATATAAATGTGTAATTTAATAATTTTTAATTATATATATTTATAATGTTACACATTAATTACAAATAATTAATATATATTATAATTTTTTATAAAAGTTTATATCTATATTTACATTTTTAATTTCAATAACTTTTTAAAATATATATATAATATAACACATTAAACTAAAATAAAACAAAAATATATATTATAAACGTTATATCCACATTAATATTTTAATGTATTAAATAAATTATTATATTATTTTTAATAATAACATTAAGTAGTTTCTCATATATATTATCTTATAACAAATAAATTTATCTTTTATAAAATCATAATTTTCTATTTTTACAAAATAAATTAATTATTTAAAATTAATTTAATATATATTTAAATTTTATTTCTAAATGCTTGGGAAATGCTTCAAATGAGAGCATATAGGAAGAGAGCATATGATAGCATCTGTAGCTTCTAAATACTCCCTTATATGCTCTCCTAATAAATGTTGATTGGATGATAAAATTAAAAAAGCTTTTTCATATGCTCTTCCAATCAAGGCCTATGTCCACCCAAAACTTTATGCCCATATTAGTCTTACTGTTTTATTATTCTTAAATGTTCCAAATATGAAAAATTGTAACGTTCCAAAAATATACAAGCACTGTAGAGGTGTCAAGCGGGCTCCATGCCCGCGGGCCTAGCCCAAATAGTATCTCAGTAGGGCGGGCATGGACACTAAATATTAAACCCGTTAAAAAACGGGCCTTGCGGGCCTAGTCCAAACGGATTGCGGGTTTTAGCGGGTTATACCCGCGGGTTGACAGGTCGGCCCGCGGTCTTCAAATATTAAATAAAAATAAATATTTAATATAGATACATAACTACTTTTATATAATTATGTCAAGCTGGACTTAACGGACCGGACTTGGACATAAATTTTATGTACGCAGGGCTTAACGGATCGGCCCGTTGCGGTCCAGAAAATAGAAATTGTCCGATGTGGACGACCCAGATGGACGCGGGCCGGCCGTTTGACACCACTAATGAACTGTATCAATAAGCACTTTACGCTGAAGTATCCTAGGGAAAGAGTCATACTAGGATGTGCGACGCATCCATGTTGCACCCCTTTCTTAAACCGAAAGAAAATAACAAAGAACTGTTATACATAATTTCAAAACTGTTGAACTATGAATGGATTTTGGTTGCAAGTAGTGTGGTTTCTAATGGTGGACTGGAGGATGGAGCCATGGAGGTAGGTACAACAAGAACAAGGCAGAAAATAAATAAATTTTTCATGCAATCTTGATACTATTTTGTCCAACCTGCTGTAGCCATCATGTCTCTCGCTCCATTAAAAGCATGTGAAGTGATTTCGTGATTAATGAATCGTTTACAGATCGGACTTATATGGTAGATTAAAAAGTGGAATAACGAAATAGCTGAATAATTGTTAGCAGAACAAAATAAGTTAATAAAAATTTGAGAATTAATTATAAATTGATAAAAAAAAAAGTAATCTTAGTCGTGCGTGTCTTATATTTTCTAATTATACGCCGTGGGCTGAACTTTTTTTTTTATGAAATTTTATAATAATTTATTTTATTATTATGTTATTTATAAAGGTTTGTAATTAAAAATTCAGTTTGTTTGTATTAAATTTTTGTATTTTTTAATATGTTTATTGAAAACCTGTCAATAAAACATTTGCATGTAATGAATAAAATTGTTTAAACCTTTGTCAATTAAACGCAATTCTTGCTATAGTTGTGAAGTAATTTAAAATATATAACTAACATGTAAAAAAAGCAACTAAATATATCTAGTGAAAGTTCTGAAAAACCTCTTTAAAAACAACATTTTCTGTGTCTTCCCTTACTTGTATGTAATAAGCACCTTCAAACATTATATATATTCAAATCTCAACTTAGTTTTATTTTCCTAAAGAACGGTTGCTAAAAGAAAAATATAATTTTTTTAAATAGATAAGATACTATATCTATATCTTTTATTTTTTTATTTATTAATTTTTAAAATCTGAGCCACGGAACTGTTATATATTTTATTACATTTGATTTTTGATAAAAAAAATTAATCCGTGGAAAAGTTTTTTTGATAAAATTTGTAGTTATATAGATTTTATTAGATTAGATTTTTAAAATCTTAGCTGTTAATTTTGTTTTAAAGTACAAATTAGTTTTGATTCTAAGAATTTTTTTTTACTTTTCTATAATTTATTTTATTTTATGTGTCCTAATATTCATTTTTAATTAATTATATTTATTTAATTAATTAATTAATTTTAATTAAGTTTTTCTAATGGTAATTGAATGTAATTTTTTTACGCATTTTAAAGTTAGTTTCATATTTATATTTCCCAATTAATATATAGTAGGATATTTCTGTAGCCGAATTATGTCTTGATAAGATGAAAACATAACTAAGTGGTATGCCACTCATATTTATCTATATCAATTCTGACCATTGTAGAAGAGTTCTCCTTTAGACTATGAGTTTTTTCTTTTGTTTGTTAAAGAGACTAGGAGAGTAGGAGATTTAGTTGTGTCTGGATGGTTTTGGCCATACGTGCACACTTGTGCAATAGCGTAAAATAATAATAATCCGTTAATTCTAGATATGTTGTAAATTATTATTTTCATTTTTATTCTTCAGCAATAATCATATAAAGTCATCAGTCTGCACATAAATGAGTGAGTTTTTTTCTTTCTTTCTTTGTTCAATATGACTTATTTTATCGTTTACATTATCTCTTTTCAGTGAAACAGACGGCAAGAAAGGCAAGTAATCTAATCTCACAAGCCAACTGCTTCTTCAAACCATTTTAATTTAAATTGTTTCGAGTAAACCAAATAAATTATAAAATTATTTGAGTCTTTTAGTTTAGGAAGGAATCATAATAATAGAGACATGTCTACAATAATGTTTCTTTCTTATCGGTAACTTGTAAGACTTTAGATCCATCCATAGTAGTATCACAAAGAACTCAGAAGAATCTCGCGTACATAATCAATCCTATCCACGCGCTGTTTTGTAGCAATGCGTGAGAATCTGACGCGCTCCAGTTTGTGTGGACATGACATATTTGGTTTGCCAAATCAAACCACACTGACGTCTCATCTCTTCCTTCCCCATATTTTGTCTAACCAAAACCAATAATTGTGACCATCACATTTAAAGGTTTTCATTTTTACACTATTGTTTTTTTAAACTTATTTGTTTAACCGCCTTAACTTTTAAAAATATCTCTACCAACACTGAAATTAATTAGGATTTTTAAACAGGATTTTCGCCTCAGGATTTTTATTTTATTTTTAATAATGATAATAACAAAAATAAATAATTAAATATACGATACATATGTATTAGTTTAAGAAGAATTTGATTAATTTTTCCTAGTAGAAAGGTTTGAATAACAATTTCGTCCTAGTGTTTTTTTTTTTCAATTTAAAAAACTGAAATGACATGTAATTTTTTAAAAAAATTAGAAAATGGGATATGCGAAAAAGGATGATAATTATTAAAAATAATTTGTTTTGGTTTTATTCCCCTCATTTTTTTTTACCTCATTTCCCTCATTTTTTCTAACATAGATCGACAAGTTAATATCATTTTTTTCATTATATAACCTTTTTTTCCTAATAACACAATTTATTTATCCTATTTTCCACATCTTAAAGACTTAAACTTTATAGTTCACTGTAGAGTTATAAAAATTTCCAACCCCCATATGATATCTTATCTACAAAGAAGCCCATACATGAATTATCTTCATTTATATTAGATCCCCTTATTTGTTTCTTTTTTCGGTCTAGATTCCGATTCAACTTGTTTGATGCATACATAAGTTTTATTGTTTCGTTATCTGTTCAAAATTCATTTGGATTTTTCCTATCTAGTTTCAACTTCCTAATGAAAATTCGGAACAAGTCACCATTATTATTTTAAGAAATTAAAAAATAGTGACAAACGAAAACATAAAAAAAGTAGGAAATAAAAAATCCATTATTACGCTTATCTCATTTGGCCATTTAGCTTTATTATATATAGGAACCCCACCACCATAGCTTGTCCATCATACAATCGTCTTCTTCATCTTTTTCTCTTCTTCTTCTACAAGAAAACACTTGAAGAAGAAATGGGTTCTCTTAAGCCAGTCATGGCGATCCTTTTCCTAGCGATGGTCGCAGTTTCATCGGCCATGGACATGTCAATCATCTCCTACGACGAGAAGCACGGAGTCTCCTCTTCCAGTGGCCGGAGCGACGCAGAGGTTAGGAGTATGTACGAGGAGTGGTTGGTGAAACACGGGAAGGTTCAGAACCAGAACTCTCTTCTTGGTGAGAAAGATCGGTTCGAGATCTTTAAGGACAATCTCCGTTTCATCGACGATCACAACGAGAAGAATCTTGGTTATAGATTGGGGTTGACTCGTTTTGCGGATCTTACCAACGATGAGTATAGATCCATGTACCTTGGAGCTAAGACGCACAAGAAAGGTGAGAGAAGGATTAGCCATCGGTACAAGGCTCGTGTCGGTGATGAGCTACCGGAGCTCGTTGACTGGAGGAAGAAAGGAGCCGTGGCTGAGGTCAAAGATCAGGGAAGCTGCGGTAAGTTTAAAGTTTTCAGTTCACTGGATCTGACCATCATCATTTTGTATTTTACTCTAGTATAGTAATAGTAATATTATAATATCTCTCTGATTCTTTCAAAAAGTATTGGAACTTGTGAAAATGACATACTTGCCCTTTCCAGGAATGATGGGTAGTTTGTTGGCAAAACATAACTCAGTTAATGTTATGAAATGAATATAACAGAGCTTATTACTTCATTACAGACCTGTATGAATTGACAAATTTTTGTAGCCTAGTGGTAGGTTTGTATTAGTAGTCGTTGTGACATCTAGCCCGGGTTCAAATATGCATATTAGATGTTTAGATGAGATTTGTTCTGTTTGGAAATCTTCAATTTATTCATTTTGATTATATAAATTTCGTAGTTATAACTATCAAAGAAATTGCACAAAAGATCGAGTTGGTTGGTGTGTGATTGTTTTTTAGGAGAAATGTTCTGTTTTAATGGTTTATCTTGTAAGCTGATGTTGATGACATAATGAAGTAAAGTAACTAATTTGATCTTGTTTGTTTTGTTCCTTTGGGTAATTAAGGGAGTTGTTGGGCGTTCTCAGCCATCGGAGCAGTGGAGGGGATAAACCAAATCGTAACCGGAAACTTAACAACTTTGTCCGAACAAGAGCTGGTCGATTGTGACACTTCATACAACGAAGGTTGTAACGGAGGTCTCATGGACTACGCTTTTGAGTTCATCATCAAGAATGGTGGAATCGATACAGACAAAGATTATCCTTACAAGGGTCTTGATGGACGTTGTGACCAGATCAGGGTAAGTACATTGGTTTTTGTTTTGATCAGGAATTTACATTTGATTCCTGACAACTTATGATTCTTATATCAATCCCCTTGTGGCTTTCTTGTTTCAGAAAAACGCTAAAGTTGTCACAATCGATTCCTATGAGGATGTTCCCGTTTACAGCGAGGAATCGTTGAAGAAAGCAGTTGCTAACCAACCCATCAGTGTCGCCATTGAGGCTGGTGGTCGTGCGTTCCAGCTATACGTTTCGGTAACTAATTTAGCCATCTTTTTCAATATGTATGTCTCAAAATGTTTATAGTGTTAGTCACCTTTGTTCTAATGTGTTGATATGTTATTTTCCTCTTTAAGGGTATATTTGATGGAACTTGTGGAACACAAGTAGACCATGGAGTTGTGGCGGTCGGATACGGAACTGAGAACGGCAAAGACTACTGGATTGTGAGAAACTCATGGGGTAAAAGCTGGGGAGAGAGTGGATACTTAAAGATGGAGCGTAACATCGCCTCTTCAGCAGGAAAATGTGGTATCGCAATTGAACCTTCATACCCGGTCAAGAATGGCGCAAACCCGCCAAACCCGGGACCTTCACCTCCATCTCCCGTCAAGCCACCAACCCAATGTGACAGTTACTACACTTGTCCTGACACCGCTACTTGTTGTTGTCTCTTTGAGTATGGAAAGTATTGCTTTGCTTGGGGATGTTGCCCACTAGAAGCTGCCACTTGCTGTGATGACAACTCTAGCTGCTGCCCTCACGAGTACCCGGTTTGTGACATTGATCATGGAACCTGTTTAATGGTAAGTTCTGATTCTCTTACTTTCAATAACACATATTTTAAAACGGTAATGCTTGAATCTCACCTAATCCTTTTTGGGAATATGTCAATTGCAGAGCAAGAACAGTCCATTAAGTGTTAAGGCCTTAAAGCGTAAACCCGCAACGCCATTCTGGTCACAAGGAAGGAAGAACATTGCGTAAAGAGAAGATGAAGGCAATGAACAATTGCTTTCTTCAGAGAGGACGACTCTGACTCGCACATGAGAGAAGAGATATCTCTGAAGGGATTTATCAGATGCTTTTTAATGTTGTTGTTTATGCCATAACTAGATTACATAAAAAACAATGCAGCTGTTGGGTTTCGTGTATATAAAAAAAAAGCACCCTAAATTTCATAGTTGGGTTTCATTGATACAGTAAATTTATTGTTAATTCAAGAAAGTTTAATATTCATGGCTATGTTATGGAAGAACCCTTTGCTTCTATGAAATAAAGTTCCACATTCCATCCAAATCTAATCTCTTTTGCTTTTAATTTAGTAGGAAGCCTTTGGTCGTTACGACGTCATCAGGCATGGCCTAAATTTTCTAATCCCTATTACGCGGATAACACGATCTCTGGTAAAAAAATCAGAGAAATGAACCTTTAACTAGTTGATTTCCCCCTAAAAATTTTAACTTTTTAGTTTTTGTTTTAACAAATTGATTCTTTAATTTTGATTTTTTTTTTGATTTTTTGTTTTTTGTTTTTGTCTTGAAAGGTTTTTCTATGTGTATCCTTTAGAACCGGTGAATTTTGTCTTTTTGATTAATCATAGTATTATTTTTTTTCAAATTTAAACTATATATTTCTTAGTATTATTATTATTATTATATACAAGGCTCTTTACATCTCAAATTGAGTTGTTCTAAGGTAACATTGATACTATGCATTCAGGCTCCAATATAGTCCCTTATTCAGAGCCGACCATGACTAAGTTAGCAAAGCTTAGGCTTGCGGCCGCTTAAACATACACCTATTTTAATCAAGACATACTTACTTTTTTGCAATATATTAGGTAGCTCTGTTAGTTAAAAGTGAATTTTTTTTTGTTGGATTCGACTCTCATAGAGGGAGGTATTGTTTTTTTTTTTTTTGTTTTTTTTACTAGTTCATAGATATTTGGTCAAAATTCTTTTTTTTGATATACGACCATCAATCATATCAAATTCGGGTTTTACTATGGACTTATAACTCAAAACCAATTGACAATGAATGGAGAGGCCCTAACCTTTTATATATTAGTTAATCCTTTCACATCTTTCCGATGTGGGATATTTTACACTAACACTCCTTCTTACGCTCATGCATGACCATCTGAAGCATGGGCATATGTGGGAACAACATCCATGGGGTGGCGCAAGAAACAACCTGCTCTGATACCATATTAAATTTGGACTTTACTATGGGCTTCCAACTCAAAACCAATTGGCAATGAATGGAGAGGCCCTAACCCTTTATATATTAGTTAATCATTTCACATCTTTCCGATGTGGGATATTTTACACTAACAAATCACATAGCACCGCCTCTAGCTATATTTGGGACGGAAGCACATGAAGTTTGGGAAGTATAGTATTCTTTATTGACTGAAATAAGCAAACTCCAAAATAAAACGAAAATTCCAAAATTTCTAAATTATATTTATTGAACTTTACCAACTTTCACCAAAACTAAATCTTTTTTGGGTATTTTGAATTGTCTCTGATAGTATATATTTTAATTATGTAGACTAAAAAATTCAAAACCATAAAAAAAGAAAAAGAATTAGTAAAACAAAGAAGTCCAAATGAGAATTTCAAAATTAACCTTTTTCAAAAAAATGTTTCTCTAAATTTTAATTAAAAATGTCACTAAAAATATAATATTTATCCAATATTTGTGTAACCTTATAAAAATATACATAAACTACATATATATTGAATCTCTGTAAAATTTAATAGAGAAGAACTCTTAAAAACTTTATAAAAACTATGCAAACTTATTCTCAATTAATTAAAGTTTAAAAGTAATAATTCTAACTTGTCCTTTTCCTTTTAAAATCTAACTGTTAGATTCTCTTATTCATTTATTTTGGATGTTACTTTCTTAATTAAATAACATAATAACAATACCAATTAATAGAGTAAAAGAATCAATAAATATATTAAAATCTTCCTCAGTTTGTTTCCTCTAAAATGGGTTCTAGAAGAGAACCATATTGTTTTGAAAAAAAACTTAAAAACAAATACAACACCATATTATAACTTAAATAATAAATCACACAACCCAACAGAACAAACCGAAACAAAAACAAATAAAACAATTTCACACTCTTAAGCAACAGCTTCCCCAAAACTAATTCTCAACCTTTCCCTTTAAATTAAACCAACGCTCAAAAATCTCTCACTAACCGACAAAAACCAAAATCTCAAAATCAAAATCAAAATCAAAATTCTCCTCTCCGCCGCAGCCGAGGACGACGACTACGACCATCGGAGACCTTCGTGGATGGGCCAATCAACCTCCGCCGCCGGCAATTCAATCCTTAATCAACGGAGAACAAAATCGTTCTCACTAAAATTCCCGATTCAATCGCTCGAATCTGAGATTTCACAACCTGACTACACATCGTATTTACCCGACGAGTGCTTAGCTTTGGTCTTCCAGTTCTTAAACTCCGGTAACCGGAAAAGATGTGCTTTAGTTTGTCGACGGTGGATGATCGTTGAAGGACAGAATCGTTACCGTCTCTCTCTCCATGCTCGTTCAGATCTGATTACTTCGGTACCTTCTCTCTTCTCTCGATTCGATTCCGTTACGAAGCTCTCTTTGAAATGCGACCGTAGATCTGTTAGTATCGGAGACGAAGCGCTTGTTAAGATCTCTCTCCGGTGTCCAAATCTGAAGAGACTTAAGCTTAGAGCTTGCCGTGAGCTCACCGATGTAGGTATGGCTGCTTTTGCTGAGAATTGTAAAGGTTTGAGGATATTCTCTTGCGGATCTTGTGATTTTGGAGCTAAAGGTGTGAAAGCTGTGCTTGATCACTGCTCGAACCTCGAGGAGCTGTCGATTAAGCGACTCCGTGGATTCACAGATGTAGCTCCGGAGTTGGTTGGTCCTGGTGCTGCTGCTTCGTCTCTTAAGTCGATTTGCTTGAAGGAGCTTTATAATGGTCAGTGTTTCGGTCCGGTGATCGTTGGTGCGAAGAATCTTAGATCTTTGAAGCTTTTTAGGTGTTCTGGTGACTGGGACGTGCTTCTTCAAGAGATGGCTGTTAAGGATCATGGTATTGTTGAGATACATTTGGAACGGATGCAAGTGAGTGATGTAGCTCTTACTGCGGTATCGAAATGCTCGAGTCTTGAGATTTTGCATCTTGTGAAGACACCTGAATGCACGAATTTTGGATTAGCTGCGATTGCAGAGAAGTGTAAGCGTTTGAGAAAGCTTCATATTGATGGTTGGAAAGCGAATTTGATTGGGGACGAAGGGCTTGTGGCTGTGGCTAAGTTTTGCTCTCAGTTACAGGAACTGGTTCTGATTGGAGTGAATCCAACTACGTTAAGTTTAGGAATGTTGGCTGCGAAATGTCAGAATCTCGAAAGATTGGCACTTTGTGGTTGTGATACGTTTGGTGATCCTGAGCTTTCTTGTATTGCGGCGAAATGTCCGGCTTTACGTAAATTATGTATCAAGAACTGTCCCATTTCGGATGTGGGAATCGAGAATCTTGCAAACGGATGCCCAGGTTTAACCAAAGTGAAAATCAAGAAATGCAAGGGAGTTATGGGTGGGTGCGCAGACTGGTTAAGATCGGTTAGGCCTACGCTTTCGGTTAACGCAGACACCGTGGAACCAGAACATCAAGAAGAAGAAGCAAGCAATGATGCTGTAGGAGACTTGCAAGAAAACAGAATCGAGTTCCCTCATTTGAACAGCCAGATCATGGCACCAAGCATTGCGTCAAGCAGTAGAAGCCGTTCAGGGTATTTCAAATCAGGCATTGGACTGTTCAGCGGAATGAGTCTAGTAGCTTGCACTTCGAGACAACGACGGGCAAGCAGGTGATTGGCTGCGCTCAGCCAATATTGTGTTAATTACTTGATCATGTTGTTTCTTACAAACGCAATTGTATATATATGGGAGTAGATTGTTTGTTGCATTACTCAATTGAATATTACTTCGTTACTGATCTATCACGTGGCCAACACTTGATAGAAACATCACATCCACTGAAGACTTACCAAGACTCCATTTGATTTCAAACTGAAGACTTACCAATATTGTTACCACTTGATTTAAATCAAACGGATTGTTAGAGTTTCTAAGTGATCGTCGGCCTTTAATTATTCTAAATCCTTAAAGCACGTACCAGCCTCCTTCTTTAATCTTATCATGAAACTTTTCTAGATATAGAGCGACTTCTATTTTGGCATCAATCCTTTATCCCTAAAATAAAAATCAATATTATTTCATGTTATCGTTTAATTACTGTTATATGAAAAAAGTTAGAAAACATACATTCTCGTCTACCAGAATTAAACATTCATGAAAACGTTGCCCATCATTTAAATGTGGTGGCCATTGTCTAAGAATTTTGACAGCAACTCTCGAATTACGTACTCTAAATCTCTTACGTACACGACCATTGTTTCTTGTTCTTATTAAGTAGATAGAAGAAATAAAGTTACAACGGAGAAAGAAATGGAAATGGTAAAGAAATTTTCATATTTCATATATTTATTCAAAAACAAAGATAAGCCGATAGAATTAAATTTTAAAATTTGTGTGGCTTGTATTAAATCTCGTGTATTATACAGGGAAAGCTGCATGTGTTACTGACTGAAAAGAATGAACAATAATTTGTTTGTTTTCAAGATTTCTGTAATTGGTTTGTTGAAAATCTGATGTTTGAATCGAAGCACTATGTTTGGAATTTTCTCCTTGGATGCTGAACTTTATTAGTGTCATGCATTGACTATATAGTATTGTTTTTTAAAAATTGTTTCTCCTTATTTGAAGACTACATAAACTTTTATAATCAAAATTTCTTAAAATTCTACATGTCGAAATTTGCAATCAACATTAAAATAATAACAAAATGCTGGAATTATATTTATAAAACAAATATTTAAGTTCATATCTATTGACCATAAAAAAAAAAATCATGTCTTTGTGGAAAAGCAAATAACATTATTTTATCTAAAAGTTAAAATCAGCACATAGTAATCAAACGGGGATTCGATGCTTGTCAAAAGAATCTTCAACAGCAGGATGAATATAGGATCCAAGTGTGTATCACTGTAGACAATAAAGAGTTCCGATCAGTTCTATTCAACAACTAACTACTAAAATTAATAAGTAAGATTTGTTATTTACCTCAAGTCCATAACGAAACGACAGTCGGTATCATCCAAATCCTGAATTTTTGACTCTCCGTGATCAATGAAATTGTACATAAACGTTATTAAAATTTTAAATATAACTTTATATATGTCCACATACAATTTTTTTTTTTTTGATTGAAAATGATTCGATGCTAGAATTTAACTTACATGTACATGTACTCTGAATATTCTCCACCCTTTGGATCCTCAATTATGTCCGAACATCCATCACCGTTGGTTAGGAGAACATTATCATCTAACATTACCAATTATAGTAAAACGAATAGAAATCGTTAATAATTTCTTAATCACAATTAACAGCTTTAAGTTTAAACGAACAATAAATTCAAAAATGTCATTACCTCCGCATTTGATTCCTTTCCACATTTTGAACAGACAAAGTCTCTTCCCGTTATCCACCTTGAACATATGATTGGCATAACATCCTGTTGTGAAGCAGTCAAGTACATATCCCCTTAAAAAAAATAAAAGGTCATTCAACGTATTGTGCCAAGTACATATAAATCTTTCAAACGATGTTGCATTCAATTTACTATATTTCTTCTATATTAAAGATACACGTGCATGCAATGATATTTAAACTTACTCAATTGACATGATTTTGAACCTAATGTAGAATTCCATCAGACTCCAACGATCAGCAATGTCTTCTTGTTTAAAACTCTTGATTTCCCCCATATTAGTGATGCATCCAATCAAATTAACTGCATAAAAATACTTAAAATATGTATTATAAGAAGCAAATTAAAGTTTACTTTAACAATCCATTATAAACTAAAACTTACCGTAAGGCCAACGTCCATGAAACTCATTATCATAAATACGTTAAAACCAACGTTATTGAAAGGTTTGCAAATTATAGGATCGCTTGCAAGACTTATTATAGTCTTGTCAGTGAAAAATATCCGATAACCAAGATTAGTTTTCTGGATCTGCTCTTTATCTTCTTTGACTTCGAACCCCTCAATAACATAACTTTGATTCTCTGACATTACAAAATACAGAAGACCATAGAGTGATGCCGGAATCGTAGCATGTCCAAATGACCCCTAATTCACAGTATAAGTGTAATTAAAATTTTGGAGACGTTAGGATCTTATGCCAATCCGTATATAGGTAGAAACAAAAATTAAAATATTTAAAAAAAAAAAAAACAAATAACAATACCTCTTCGTTAACCAAGATTAGTTCTCTCGAAACATCATCCAAACAATTTTTCACTTGCCACGAACGAAACACCTTGACACAAATCATCCATTGCATGGTTGAAGGATTCAACTTCGTAAGAAACACAAATCTCGCCATTTTTTATAAAAATAAAAAAGAGAGATGGCAAAGAGATAATTTTGTAAAAGGAAAGGGCGAAGAAGTTGTAAAGGTAATGTTTCAGTTTTAAGTTATATATTTCGTCTTTTTAAATATTAGGGTGTGTTTAAAGGGTGCATTGAAAGATTCGTCTCGAATCGTTGTTACCAGTCACATCTATTAAGTAAAGCATTGAAAATACATAAAAATAGATACATCGAATGTAGTATTAAAGTTTTTTAAAAAATATTAGTTAGGTGATTTCACAATTATAAAGAAAAAACTAAGACATAAAACCATAAACCTAAAACCATAAACTAATCTTCCAAGCTTTGGAAGTGATTTTGCATATTATAAATTTCAAGACATGGATAGTTGAATATAAACCATGTATAGTTACATGCGTTAATAATCATTGTATGATCCTAGAATAATAATATAAGTGGAGGTAATGACAACGCATATAACAATGCCATCTTCGATTTCACTTGAACACGAAGACGAATTACATTTTTTTAAAATAAGGAAACAATTAATATTTTAGTATTGTATACAAAATTCATTCTTCGTTTTCAATCTCAAAATAAAGTTGATGTTGGTCATTGCTATCTGAAACGTAAGCAGAGCTTTCAACATGCACAAGACAGCCAATAAAATCTAAAAATCAAAATAAATATATTTTGATCAGAAACAAAAATTTAATACAATGACACATATTCGGATCTAAAGAGTCCGAAAGGACATCTATGAAAGATACTAAAGAAAACAATCTTTTTCATCGAAAAAAAGGTATCAGTTGTGCCAAAGTCATGATGTTTGATAGAATTATGAATTTATGTGTAGTAAGCCTTATAATTCAAAGAGGTGGTCTTATCTCAAAATTAACTATAATCATCCAAAAAACAAAATGCGTAAATAAAAGAAGAAACCAAAAACACAAAACCATAAAGTAAAACCATAAACTAATCTTCTGATTCTTCAAAGTGATTTTGCATATTCGAAACTTCAAGACATGGGTAGTTGAATAGAATCTGTGTACAACTGCATGCGGTAGTAATCATTGTACGACCTAAAAAACATAACATATCATTAGGATTTATTCTCATAAAGTTACCATAATAGTTTACATTAAACACTCACCTTCAACATTATCAATTTGACCGAATCTGATTATGCATATAATGATGCCTTCATCAATTTTACGGAAGCTGTCGTAAAAATACTCCAAATATCCTCTTCTCAGATGACATCTCAAACGTATACCACTTTAACAGGAATACGAAATTAGTAAAAAATAAATAAGAAAATCAAAGAATAAAGTATTGGTTGTATAAAATAAATAAGAAATCTTACTCTTTATTTTCGGTTTCAAAAAAGTCCGGTGTGTACGTTGTTAGCCAAAAGGTATTCAGATCTTTCTACACGCACGAGACGTCCAATTAAATCTAAAACAGAATAAATACTGTTTAATCAGTTTTAAATATTGAATATATATTATGTAAGACAACTAAAATAATCGATACACTACTTACCAATACACATATTCGGATTTAGAGAGCCAGAAAGGACATCTATGAAAGATACGAATGAAAAATAATCTTTTTCATTCAAAGAAGGTATCAGCTGCGCTGAAGTCATGCTGCGCTGAAGTCATGCTGCTTGAGAGTATTTTGAATTGATCGGTAGTAGGCCTAAAAGTTCCAACAACTGGTGTTATATCAAAATTAGATAAGATCAACCAATTCCCTTCATCCGCTAGCACAACGCAGCACTGCAAACAAATCTTCTGATAATATTAACCTTGATCCTTCTTTGAATGAGTAAAGGATGCAAGTAGACACGATAAACACAAGAATTTGAATCAGTGATCATGTTTCTAATTTTCTAAATAAATTATAATGCATTCAAACATCTAATGAATATAGATATATATATACAAAATCAAGATACATAAATAATATCGGGGGAATATCATTATTAACAATTTTAAGAATTTTAACATTATCGTATTAGATAAAGGTTGATTAGATTGTATGTTATCCAATTTTTATTTAAGAACATTATAGAAACAGATATCAATGCAATAATTTAATATATTATGAAGTGTGTAAAAATTATTTTTTTGGTTTGCTGCTTGAAAATCACATCTTATTGTATATTTGTTATACATATCTTTGCTAATTTTTTATTCATTTACCTAATTTCGTTTTGATTTATATTTGTAAATCTGTTTTCGTTATTTCAATATTTTCCATTTCGCATAAAACTCAGTATCTATTTATATAATCAATTTTAGTAAAATATATTAGGTTTGTTAGATTTATATTAAAGATATATGGAAATTTATTTTTGAAAAGGAAAATTATTTTATTTGAATTCTTAAAATGTTAAAACTGAAATTACAAGGATTGTTAACCATTAAATGGAATACGAAGTTTATCCCAATCAATATCATGCACAACACAATCTTTTACATCTTTCTCAATAACAACCCTAACGTCTTCCAGCCTCTTACACTCTTCAATCAAATCGATGCGTCCTTGCAAGATATCATTCATTAGTGTGAGTTGAGCATCAATTGTTTCAAGTTGACACATGAGTTTGGTTGATTCTTCTTTCTTCTTCATATGCTCTTTCACCATATCGAGAATCGCGGTGAATCGTTTCGACGTTTCCTTTTGAGACACATCTCTAGATTTCTGAAACGCTTTCTTAACTTTGTCGATTGCTTCGTCCTCCCATCCAAAATCGGACATGGGTTCTTTGCGTTTTCTAGAACTTTCACCATCCATCGCGAAATTTGAGACTATAAAGTTTAAAAACAGATTTTTTTTTCGTAAGTAGAAATTTGAATTAACGAAATACTAAAAAATTTTGTTTGATAACTTACCTGAAAGATACGGATGATAGATCGTTAAAGAAGTTTAGAGGACGATTGTTGTTAAGAAGAGACAACGAAAGGTCGGAAACTCACTATATAGGAGAGACGAATAGTGCTTAAATATCTGTTCAAAGAGTCGCGAAGCCTTTCAATGTTGGCGTCTCATGAGCTCAGGCCATTTAAGTTTATTAACACATAATGTGTGAGCGTTTATATAGACATCATTATATAAAACTTTAAAATAATAAAAAATTCATACCTTATAAAATCATATACATAATTAACAGTGAAATTTAATTTATTTAATACTTTATAATATAACAGAATATTTTGTAAATTATAATAGTATCAAACATAAAAAAGATGAATATGCTTGTCCAAAGTAACAATAACCCATTGTTGAAATTTTAAGACATAGAGATGTAACCGTATAAAAAACACATGTTCACGAATTTTTTTTTATTTTTATTTTTTTGATGCGAGCTCACTTCCAGGTATTCCTTCGACACTTCCATCATTTTTTTGTGCGTGCTCTCTTTCTGATGTTCCTACAACACACGTTATAAATTAAAAATATATATTTGAAACATTAATAGAAGAAACTAACAATAGAGGGTAACATACGATCGTCTAAATGTGTCAAATTCTGGAATCTCCGGGTTAAGCCTAATTTGGGTACATATAGTGTTGGATAGAGACCTCCTTCCTAAAATACATTTGTTATAGAATTCAGAATAGTTAGGTATTATCAAAACTAATTTTAAAATATTTTTAACGAATAAATAGAGTATGAACCTTGGAAGACATCAATTACACCCCATCGAACAACACAGATGAGGTTTTCACCTATGGAATCTTTGTAAGTCTTGAAGAAATCGTCAGCCGCTATTCCGGTTAACTCACACGGCAAAAACATGCCACTAAATAAAAAATTCAAAAAAACATTTATATAATTAAGCAGTGTCCATTAGATAATATGTTTAAAACCAAATACCTGGAGTCCCGAAGATCAAAGGAAATTCTATGGTACATAGAGTACTCTTGTCTTTCGTTCCCTTTCGGAGAAGAAACTTGCTCCTCACTATCTTCTTCTTCAGACTCAGCATCTTCACTTGATTCAGAATCAATTTCGTCGTCTTCAGTATCATCAGTGTCCTCCTCATTGTCGCCTTCACTATCTTCTTCGTCTACATACACTATTTCATAAAAGCCCTCATCTTCTGTATCTTCTTCTTCTTCACAATAATCCTCATCAGATCTATTTCCATCATCGTCTTCATTTTCGGATACATCAGAGTCGATATCATCCGAGTCAGTGTCATTAGAATCATCCACTTTATTCGCCAAAGAATTTCGGCAGCACATCTTTAGCAACTTACGAATATTATCACTTTGTGATCTAAGCTCATACTTATTGCCGTTGTTCGGACCCATCGAGTCTTTTTTATCATTCCAAGTATCCATTTTTCTAACATTGGTAACTTCTCCAATGACATCTTAAAATATAAGACGCAAACTCATATCAAAATAAAGTATAATACAATAGAAGTCAATTATGGGAGATTCTAAAGTAGAAGAAGAATGTAACTTACCGACCAAGTAATCATCACAATAAGAGCCGTTTAATATTCGATTATAATCGATGAATTCAAAATATTCTTCACCTCCAACAATCGAAGTCTTACTAATTTTGGTCTTATACAGAATGATAATCTTGTATCGATGAGTGGTAGCTCTAAATGACCCATATTGGTCGACAACTTTAAAATTTTCAAGCTCAATCCAATCGCCAATATGAAATTTGGTCACAAATTTGTCATAAACATCACCACGAAAACTACACTGGGTCTTCTTTCCCTATTAAATAAAACAAATATAATCAGATTTCTATAAAATTTGGTTAAGTAATTAATGAAGAATTTCAACATTTAGCAAACCTGATTATCAGTTAAAACCATCTCTAGGGTTGAACCAAGACAAAGAGTTTTTACTTCCCATAAACACAAAATCATAACACAGATTTTCCAATCGTATTTTGAAGGATTCAATCATGAAACACAATCAGCCGGAGAATTCATGACCATAATATAACCTGCACTAAACGAAATTATAAATTATAAGCAAATTAAGATTTCCAAACATAATAAAAGCATTGTGTGTCGAAATTTTTAAAAACCTTGGAATATTCTCGAGATTTGAGTATTGAACTTAAGATCTGTCAAACGTCTCTCTATATATATAACCTTAGAGATTCGTATATTTTCCTAAATAATAATAGATATGTGCAAATATATAACATATATATCTCTTAAATATATTAATTTACTTATTTAAACAACATTTACTTTTATTCTAATCTAACGATTTTATTATATCTAACCAAAATATTTTTCTGTCTATCTTTATCACTTAAAATTATTCATATAATCATCCATTTAAGTAATTATATATTTTTACGTCTATCTTTATCACCTAAAGTTTATAATAAATAAAATTATTCATATAATCATCCACTTGAGTAATAATATATAACATATTATATATATATATATATATATATTGGGATATGTTAATTTAATTTATCAAACAATAGTTGTTACCATTCTAATTATTTCAAACTTGCAAATTTTTTTAAAAATCATGTTTTATCCTTTTGCTATTTTGCATAATTCATAATTTAACACTTCTCAAAAACGTTTATAATCAGATCCACAAATCATAAAGCTTTGGATATTGTTGGTTCAACTGTTAATAAAGGTATAATAATGTCGATTAAAGAAACAATATTATAGGAATTCTGTAACTCAAGGTTAATAATATCTTTGTGATGAAGAGACTTTAAATACTATCCAAAACTCATAAAAGTGTAATATTACAAAAGATCAAAGATAATTATACTAATAATTAGATTATCGTTACATTAAATAAACTTCAAATTAATCTAAAGAAACAAAAAATTATAGGAATATTGTATGGTGTTGGAAATTGTCTTCTCGTTGGAATTTCAGAATAGACGATTTTTTTGGTTTGAGGAGCTTGTGTATTGTATATAATCCAATCCGAAAATTTAGTTGTCGTAGTCGTCGAACGAATCATAACATCATCATCAGGACCATCTTCATTGTAGGTATCATATTCATGAATATTAACGATCATAGTATTCCTGCAAACATGGCAATCAAAGTTTAGACATAATCTGTTATCTATTATAAATTATAAATCAGTTATAAATCGAATACAAACGTTGTAAACATTTTGATTATAAGTAATAATACCTGATACTATTCAGAAACAAATTCATGGATCGTTTAACCTGGTCCATGATACCTACGTCAAATAATTATTAGAATTATTATTTATGAACCACCATACAAAAAGGTAAATACAAATAATCAATCAATCAGTACACAACACAAAATCAAAATTTTTAATATAATTTTGAGAACATGACAACAGAATTTAATGTAAACATCAACCAAAAAGGGTACAATATTATACATTTTTTAAAAGATGAACCAACAACAACCAAAGCTTTATGGTTATGGAATCTTGCTTCCCAAGAAACCACTACACGAACAGGAAAACAATTAGTATGAGTCAGTGAATCATACAAAACAGCAAGATCAGAATAAAAAAAATAAAATTGACAATATGAATGAATTTTATGTTAAAAACTCAACCAAAAAGGCACGACATTATTATACCTTTATTAACAGTTGAACCAACAACATCTAAAGCTTTATGAATTGTGGATCTTGCTTTCCAAGAAACCACTATACGAACAGGAAAACAGAAGGTATCAGTCGATGGATCCTTAAAAAAAGCAAGATCAGAATACAAATATAAATTTGAGAACATAATAGGAGAATTATTAAAATTCAAGGGAAGAGTTTTTTTAATTGGGGTTATGGTGAAAGCAAACGATATCATTGTATTTATAGATAGATGCAAAATAATCTATATATTTAGGGTTTCTAGGTTTTTAGGGTTTCCAGTAAAGAGGTGTATTGTCATCGGACTTTTTTTCTGCAGAAACCCATTAATTTTGTTCGTCGATCTTTAAGCATTCTAAGCCCATCAACTACCAAAAATCCGTTTAATGCATGATAGATTATGGTCATAAATTATCCAATTAAACGTCTAAGAGAGTTTTTCCAGCAAATTTAGGGATTAAATTAGCAAATTCTAGTTTTGCAAATAACTTTTTATGCAAATAGATTTTTTCTGTCGTTTTTTTTTATTTATTTTTAATGCCAATAGGTAAATTTACATACAGGGGCAAACTATTTCAATGTAAGGGGCAATTTCATTAATAGTAAAACGGTAAAATTTTGCTGAGATTGAATGTGGGACGTTTTCACTTCTCTTTTAATATAATAGATTTAATTACGTAAATCTTTTTACCAGTGGAAGGAGGAGTCCTCAGCTACAACCGCCTGAGTCGCAACCAACCACATAAGATATTCTTGAAGACCCCATAATTTTCATGTTAATTAATTTTACTATATAGAAGTTCGATTAGATCCAACTGTATAGAAAAAAAAATGTAGCAAAACTAAAATTGATAAAGAAAAGGAATATTTGCAAGAAAAATGACTTAAGAATTTATACACTGATATCAATCTGTAAAAAAAGTTATAATTAGACCTAAGACCTAGTTCCCTCAAAACTGAGTATTCCACCTGGTTAAAAGTCCGCTTGATCTCCGCACCTCTTCTCTGAAATAATGAGATGCGTGCTAGATCTACAGACTTGTATGACAAATATGTATGAGCGATGCTTAACAGAGAGATGAAGGGATAGTGAAGAGACGACACAAGAGATTTGTTAACGGGGTTCGGATAACCTACATCCCCGAGATCAAGTCCAGAATCATTCACTAGAATAAGAATGCAAAAGTCACATTTACCAATGGTATCTAGCACACATTTGTGCCTACCACTCTTATCTACATGAACTAAAGGAACCACCACTCTTTGTCTTTTCCAACGAGTGTGAACCTCTACAAAAACCACCAGCAGATTCTCTATCTTGCTGGTGGGACAACACCACACACAACATGTGTGCTTCTCTCAATTTTAGGTCTAGGGTGTGTAAGCTTCTCCTTGTTACCACCTCTTCCTTTTATACCTCTTAGATTTCTCCACAAACCCTAGGTTCCACAAGCTTCTTCCTCTTGTCTTTTGGGTAAAAGCTTGTTCTCCTTTTGTCAACTTGACCCATGCTTTTGTTCCTGACGCACCTAACACAAGCATGCTTTTCTGACACAGCCGCTCCACGGTTTGCTGCAATTTGAAGCTTTTCTGCTCTGTTGCACTACACAACCTCTTCACGAGGTTTATCCTGTTTCCAGCTCTGTTGCACTACACAGCCACTAAACATGTTTGCTCTGTTTTCACCTCTGTTGTACTTCAGGTTTACTCAACTGCTATATATCTTTGCTCTGTTATAGTTGCTCATTTCTTTTTGCTCTGATGCGCTTTCAGGTTTCTCAGCTGATTATGAATATCTTGGCTGAGTTCTCACTTCTTGGATCTTCACAATAAGACTCCAAGGTTAGCATGTCACTTCATTCCATGTGACTTAACATTGAGCTGTCTTGGCTGTGGTAGATTCTCTTATTCTTTATCTGAGAACTCATTGCGTCTCTGTTTATAGCTGGTTACACATGCTCCAGCTTGTTCACTGCTTCTATGTCTGAACATGTGTTTGTATCAGACTTGTTCATTGCTTCTTGATCATCTCTCTTGTGTTGTATAACCAGTTACAACACCAATATATCTTCATTCTCCAGTACTTTGATCCGAGCATCCTTTTTCCTGAGCTCTTGTAGGATCTCGGAGTAGTAAGAACCCATGTCATATTCTGTTGCTAAAACACTTAAGTTGCCACCAATTTTTTGAGGCTGAGGAGATGAGAAGAAGTGACACCTGCTGCCAAATTCGAGGGGGATCAAAAGACACGGCCGTGACAATGAATATGTCAGGAAAAATTTCCTGAAAACTTGGCTAGCAAGTAATGAGTCCCATTGCTTTGACACACAATGACAAATTGCGACAGCCTTTGCAGGTAATCTTGAGACTATCTCGATGATGAGATCGATAGGAAGCTTCTCTGCGTTGCCTCGGACGATTTTACGGCTAACCCTGCTTTGCGCTACTCCACGAATGGAGAGTTTTACGAAAAAGAGGAGGGTAGTTGATAATATCAAATTATATTGGTTAATATAGAAAAATATATTCTGATATTTACCAAATCTTTTTTTTTTTTCTTGCCAGATTTACATAGTATGATCGCATGCAGACGTTTGACATTACACAAACCGTTAAGTGCATGTCTACCTTCATAGCATTTTCTAATATATATTCATAAAGAACCTTCATAACATTTTACTAGGCTTAAATCAAAAGTTTATCCACTCTCAGGTGATTCCAATAATAAAGCTGGTTTTTGTTTCTGGGAAGAGAAGCTAGCTTTCTGAAATTCATTCGTACGAATGAGCTGAAAGATCAAGTTTGCTTATCATCATGGTTTGCGCCGGTTGGATCTGCAAATCATTATCCACTCAAAAGGAAAGCCAGACTAGTTTTAAATATATATATTTCGAGGTCTCAAAGGAGATTAACAACTCTATTTAACCCATCCTACATTAGTACATTAGACTAATGTCAATTCTAATATGTCCTACCATTTGATATGCATGCAAGCTCTTAATTTCTTTTATGAGTATAATTTTTTGTCACATTTAAATATCTTAAATTTACAAAATTCTAGATCATATACATTATATGCTAACCTACGCCACAACAGGGGATAGTAGATTTTTAAAGTAACATTAATATATTAATAAGATTTTTAGCAGAGTTTAATGTGTAAATATGATAATTTATTTAACATGAAATCATTGTTAAGGACTTAAGGTGTAAATGTATTTAAATAAAATAGTATAAAAATTTGAGAAATATTCTATAATAGCACTAAAACAAGTTTTATGCCCAAGTATAATCCACATTTTATAAACTTAAAAAAAATTTACCGTTGTAGAAAGGTGTTCGAAACAGTAATTTTAAGTCACAATTTTATATTATCTTTACTTATATCGTCTGAACATATATAATATGTAAGAAAACTATATAATATATTACATGCGTTTTTGTGCTTCGCACGAAATAAGTCGACCTAAACTGACATAATCATTTCATTTGTTCCAAAACATTTTGCAGAGACAAAATCATAGTAACATATTCATATTAATATTGAACTCAACAAACAATTACTATCATATCTAAATTATTATGTTCGGTATGTCACAAACGAAACAAAACCAACAAAAGATATAGTAAAAGAGAGAAATCGTTCCGTCTTCTATTGTTATCTCTTGGAACCGCCGCCATCTTAAACCTCAGTGGCGGCAAGGCAACTTCTTGTACTTCCACATCAGTCTCTGTGTCTGCATTAGCTTCCTCCTCCAAAGTCTTGATGTTGGTCACTGGTGTCACCAAAGAGTCAAACAAACTTATCTTATTTGCCCAACATTATCTCAATCTGCAACAGTTTCAGACCCAAAAGATGGTACATAAAAAGTTTACAGTTAATAAAGCCTGATCATGTTAAAACTTTAGGATGACGGACCCCTTCAATCCAGTCCATATGATGTCTTTTTCGGGAGCTAGGAGAAATGCATCTCAAGTACATCAATTAGCGAGCCTTACAGCTTGTAAGGAATCTGAAAAATGGATCTTCTTTGGGGTCGGCCGGCCTCTGTACTAAATCATAATTCGGATTAATAGCATGGCGATACATTTATAAAAAACTTCTACCCCGAACACACGCAATGGAACCGTATACAGTCCATGCTTTAGCACCTGGTGTAACAGCCCCTGGGTTCTCCGACTGGAGAAGTTATTTTTGGAGGAGAAACAATGCGTTTTTGGGTTAGACGCTCCATTTTATTTTCCAATTGAGGCCGAACCTAAACCTAATGTCTGCGCCTGTACTAGACTGGTCTCGAGTGCTGTGCTGGTAAAATTCTCATACAAAAATAAAAACAAGAAATATCCCAAATGAATTGGCTTATTCTAAAAAAACATTGTTCTTTGGAAGACCTATCTCGTCTCTGGTACTGCATGATTCCGCTCAATATTATTAAACGTTCAGAAGAAGACTTGTCTTTACCTTTTGAACCATTCTTGTTTTGGTCATCTCATCTTTCATTCTCACCTCTGCTGTTTAACACAGAAAAAAAGACGATTAATCTTAAATATAATTTAAAACAAAAAAGGAAAGATAATGACTTACGTAAAGATTGATGGTTGAAAGAGAGCTATTGATTTACTCTTCTCTATCGCGAGTCCATTGTTCTTCAGGATCTCTACCACAATTATGATTGCTATACACCTAATTAAGATTAAATCATACATATTACACGCAAAAGATGAGAAACCGACCTAAACATGTATCATACATGATAAAAATCAAGTTATAGTAATTCTTTAAGTAATAAAATTCAGCTGTTTATCCCTTGACCTTAATAAATGTTTCATGACTGACTTATAACAAAAAATAAACTGAAAGTAAACAACTGAATTATATTACTTCACAGCTGAGTTATAATACTTAAGAAAAAATGAAAGGTCTCGTACATTCATATGACGACTGAGTTATAATGTTTCTTGGCTGACTTATAAAAAGAAATAAACTGGAAGTAAACGGCAGAATTTTGTTACTTGACGGCTGAGTTATAATACTTAAGGGAAAACGAAAAGTCTCGTAGATTCATATGACGGCTGAGTTATATTGCTACTCGGCTGTATATAAATAACTCAGCCAACACAAACCTTATTCGAGAACATGTAGCTCAGCTTTAGCTGATGGCTCAACGCGTTCAATCCGTAGTCATCGAGAACCACTTCACAAGCTTGTCGTGCGTTGTTTCGGCATCTATCTGCACAACTCTACACCCTCTATCGTCGGTGTTAAATATATATTTGTGTTTCTTTACCCAATTACTGGAAACAACAATTACCGAAACTGGATCCATGAACGAAAAAGAAGAAGAATGAAGAAAATGAAGTTATGGATATCTGTGTTGATGTGAAGAACAAGGTAAAGAATATGTAAATCCTTCACTTTTGAACCAGGTGAAGAACAAGAGTCGGAAAAAAGAAGTTTCGTATTTTCTTAGAAGATGATGACATGGAATGATGCGTCCGAAGTGGCAATTCAGCCACCAAACGAACATGTAAATCAGCCTAAGTAAATAAGCCGTCAAACAAAATTATAATTCAGTGGCAACATGAATACTATTACAGTAATTAAAAAAACAAAAAAACGGCTGCCAAACTCAGCCGCTTAAAGTCATAATTCAACTGAAAATCTGTAAGTCAGCCGTAACATTTAATAAGTCGGCCGTAACTAAGTGATATTCTAGTAATTAATCTTTTGCTACTAATTCAGCCGTAAAATGGCCGAGTTATCCGATAATTCAGCTCATGACAGCTGAGTTATAGTGCTTAATCATAACTCAGCTGTAACAACATCTCATAAGTAAGCCGTAGTTAATAACTCAGACAGCCAGAAAAGTTAATTCAATGGTGTCAAAGTATTAACTCAGCCAAATTTTGTCAACTTAACCATCGGATAGAAACTCAGTCGTACTTATGGCTGAGTTATGCTCGTAACTCAGCCATTTTCTCATAACTGAGACAGATTTCATTAAGTCAGCCGTAACTACAGGCTGAGTTATGCTTGTAAGTCAGCCGTCTGCTTATAACTCAACCATTTTTAATAAATCAGCCGCAACATATCGTAACTCAGCCGTCATTACCGCTGTAGCGCTTTATGGCTGAGTTATTTAGTACATGTCAGCGATTTGCTGACGTGGCGATGCGATTTGTCTGACGTGGCAATGACATTTTTTGTAATTACGTTTTTTCCTATAACATGCAACAAGAGTATGCTGGATATAGAAAATAGACCCGAAATATGATAGTAATAAAAAAAGTTTTGTATGGTTCTGGTAATATTACCTAAAATGTATGACACATGAGTAAATCTCCTATAAATATATGCCCTAATTTTTTTTTCAAATTTGGATGCCCAAAACGGCTGCTTTTTTTTCTACAACTGTTGCACGGCTCCAAGATCCCCTCCCTGCAGTTCTAGTGGCGATTCAAGTGAAGGTTGATGCTGCGTGTATTGAATCCAGCCGGCTCTATGGTATAGGCTGGATAGAAACGAATCATCATCAAGGTACTTATTTCCAAGGATCATCAGCACTCACAGGAGAAGCTTTAGGAATGAAGTTTGCTCTATTATCGGCCTTCAGCCATCTCACGGGGCTACTCCTCGGTTATAATCAAGTCGGACTTAAAAGTCCTGGTGGACCACCTCAACTCAAAAGCAAACTGTAAATGAGCTAGTGGGTCTCCCCCATGATATATGATCCATAGCCCTGGAGTTCTCTGCTTTGTCTTCTGTGCATCATAGTTATATATAAGTCGTACGATCGTAACCTTTGCTAACTTGTCACAACTGACAACTTGAAACAACACATCTAATTGCACACCCGTAAATACACACCTCTTCACTAATTACAGACACCTTAATTTATCTAATTATATAACATAGTAAGACCAAACTCAATTATAAACAAACAACGATCAACTGAAATGCAAACATAGTAAGAGTTAAAAAACAATCTCTTGAAAAGAAACCTATTAAAACAAAACCTATGTTGTTGTAAGAAAACTAATAACATTTTTCCAATGGATTTGTGATGTTAATATTAATCGTTATTGAATAATAAGTCGAGTCTAATATTTCCGTTAGCAAAATGTGGAGTTTAATATTTTAAATTATAAATAACTATTTTTAACTGATTAAAATGAGAAATTATTTGATTTTATTAATAAACAATAATGTTTTTAATAAAAAAACTGATTAAAAGTCTCCCCTGCGTAAGCCTGAGCATAAAATGCGAATCTGAAAATCCAAACAGAATCCGGTCCAAAAAAAATCAGATTAAAACTGAACCGATATTGAGGAAATAATCGATCAGTTTTTGTTTTAATTATTTTTGGATATTGGATAATATCGGATCCAAACCGATATCCAATAGAAATCCAAATATAACCGAAAATATAAGAAACAACTCGATTACTAAACTTTTATTTGTAATCTTCTAATCAAATTTTCATTATCAAACAAGTCCACTAAATTCATAATATCCCCTAACATCAATTTTTGCAGATTAGAGAAATATTGCTCAATTCATATTAGTTCAAGCATTCTATAGAATTCTTATAATGCATAGAAAAACCTAGAATCTAGAACAAGGTGATCAATCATATTCTACCATTAAGAACATATGAATCAAAGAACCATAAAGAATTAGATTTTCCTATAAACCAATTAAACCACTAAATCATTGAATCTCCTACTTAGAACTCTAAAACCCAATTGGAGAACTACTCACACATAGTAAAATTAACAGAAATCATAGATGAAGAAAACATGATGAAATTGCAGAAATAATAAGGAAGGGTTTAGAAATCTTCTCTAAATTGTCAAAGAGAATGAATCTCTAGAATCCCAAAAGAGTGACTTATAAAAAAAGTCACAAGTTGCAAAAAGAAAACGTAGAATAAAACTTAGCGTTTTTTCTCCCAACAAATCAAATGTATTTATAGAGTTCTCAAAATAAAGTAAAAAAGGTAACAGTCTAGTTAGGACATTTTGTCAGCCAGGCGGATTTTTCAGAAAGGCGGGTTTTCACGTGAAACTTACCGGTTTAGACTTCGTTTCTTAGCCAGGCGGGTTTCTCATATAGGCGAGTTTAACGTGAAACTTGCCAGTTTAGACTTTGTTGCTTAGCCAGGCGGGTCTCTTAGACTGGCGGGTTTCCACGTGAACCAATATCCTTCTCATATGCTTGTTTGTATCCATAATGGCTCATTTTCTTCCAAAGTGTTCAAAAACCTATAAAGACTCGATAAAAACTAAATGAATCCAAAAATACACTTTGACTCAATAAAAATATAAAATAAGAGAGAAAACAAAGACTCAAAACCGATAATAACACCATATATCAACGTTTTATCGTTCAAATAGGTAAATCAATGAACAGATTGACAAATTTACTTGAACAACTTCCAGAATAACCCATATGATACTCTGTTGCCACAACACTTACGTTGTCACCAAAATCTTGAGGCTGAGGGGATGAGAAGTTGTGCCACTTACTGCCAAATATGAAGGTGAACAAAAGACGTTGACGAGGCAGTGACCTTGTAAGGAACAATTCGGTGAAATTTGGACGTTGAAGTAAGGAAGCCCATTCCTTCGACACAAAACGGCATATTGCAATGGAATTTACAGGTAATCTTGAGAGTATCTCGATGACGAGATCGATAGGAAACTTCTCTCTTACATCCGTTGAGGCTGATGATTGTGTGTTGCGTCCAGTGGTTAATAGAAATATAACCATAATATGATGTTTCCTTCCTATTGAAACTTTTTTCTTTCTAACGCAGTTCATTAACAGAATTTTAGGGTTTTTTTGTTTGTATCGTGCCTTTTACCGTAATCTTATTGTAAGACTATTTAATCTAATGAATTATCTATCTAATATTTTTTTCCATTGTTACATAAAAAAAAGTATAAATTAACCTATGAAATAAGGAAACTGCACCCAAATTTTGTTTTCTGTTTTGGAGTCTGGATCGGAATGGGAGATCTCAGAAATTTTTGGAATCTCGCTTCCATAGCGCTTTCGAAAATCCATTAGGAGGAAGCTCGTTGAAAGCTTACGCTTCAATTGCAAAAAAAAAAAAATGCCAAACTAATAAGAAACAAGAAATTTTTATACTAGAAAAGACAAACTAATTTTGCCATTTAAAAACTAACTAGGAGGGGGTATTGAATTGTACTTTAAAAGATTTTAGAGTATTTTTAAAATCTTTTGTTATTCAATTTAGATTTATATAAAATTTTTTAAAATCTTCTGTTATTCAACTTAGATATCTATAAAATCATTTAAAACAATTTAAAATCTCTTGTTATTCAATCAATGATTTATAAAACTAACTTAAAATCTATTGTTATTCATAATTTCAGAACTTTTTTATAAAATGCTCCTTTACATGATTCTACAAGATTTTTTGTGTGTTTTTAGTTGAAAAATATCTCTCTCAAAATCACAGCCTTTGAGGTATAATTTGAAAGGATTTCAGCAAAAAAAAAAAAAAAAAAAAAAAAAAAACTCTGGAAATAAACTCGTCTAATCCCACAACAAGTCTGAAATTGTTTCTCTTGTCTGCTTCACCGCCATCAGCTAAATATAAAAGGATTTGGGTATTTTGTTCACTATGGAGTTTGAGTTTCCATACTTTTTTGTGCAATTGGAGTGTGAAAAACATAAATCGCAAACAAACCCAGCGAAACGAAACGAAACCTAAGCGAAGAACTGGAGTTTATTAGCATCTCCAATAATGACCAGTAGTAATAGGGATATAGTTAGTCATTCGCGCAGGTTCAAGTTTCTTCAAGGTTCGTCTTCGTTTTTTTTCTTCTAGGCATCAATGGAGTGCCCTTACCCGAATTCACATGCTTTATAAGGTTCCTGTTGTATGTAGCGGCATAATCTAAACCGACGCCGGTCTGGTTCGGTTCACCAGCTGAGGGCCAACCGGTCTCAGCCACCACGATGTCCACGTTACTGTACCCGATCCGTCTCATAGCAGAGTAAACAGCGTCAAGCTGAGTGTCGAACATGTTGATGTAGTTCATCTTCGTAACCAGGTCAACGATAACTACGTCGTTTCAGTTAAAGAGTGCGTAGTTTAACGTTTCGGGTCCGAACCCGAAATATGGGTACGGGTTAACCATAAAAGGAGACTTCGTGCGGTTGTGGAAATCGAGGATTGGAGCGAAGATGGTTTTATCGTAGCCTCTACGAAACTTTCCGGAGCTAGGTGGTTCAGAAGAGCCTGATAGGACACCAAGCGAGTGAGGCGTAGAGACGAAGATCCCAGTCACGTTAGCCAGGTCTACTGTTAACGTAAGCGCCTCCATGGCGGGAAGGAGATGACCGATCAGTGTTTTGTCGGATGTAGCGATGACTTCGTTTCCGATAGCAGTGTAACGGATCGATGCTGCCGGGAGGAAAGGGAAGATGTGGTCGGAGAGCCATGAACGTGCGTTGGGAAGCTTGGAGAGCGAAACGATGTCGGAGCGGAGTTTGGGATCGTACGCGTGACGGTGAGAGAGATCCCGGTGATGCCATAAAGTTTTTTTTTTTGTGTTCTAAAATATTCTAAACTCAAAGTTTATTAATAACAAAATCTTACAGAATCACATTCATTTTCTTGTATTTTAAATATAAAAACCTTAAAAACTAATCAATTTCCCAAAAACTCAATCAAATCTTTCAAAATTCTAAAATATTAAAATCCTACAAAATCCTTCCAAATCCAAGTTCAATACCCCTCTAAGAATAAATGGCTTTGCTGGGCCAAATGAATTTGTATATATATGGTAGAAGATTGTTTGTTTTATATCTATTACTTGCTGAGTTCCATATTTCCATCTTTTCTGATCTATCAAGTCGCCAACACATCATCACATTCAAGATATGGTTACCGGAAATGACTATATCATCAAAAACTCACACGGGTCACAAGGATTAATACTTGATGTGGCTAATACTTTTCTATGTAAAATCCATGAACAGATTGAAAACTTCGCATGCACCAATTTCCAGAAAACTCGATATAATAGTCAGTTGCTACAACACTAATTACGTTCTCATCAAAATTTTGGGGCTGAGGGGATGACAAGAGGTGACACTTGCTGCCATATCTGAAGGTGAACAAAAGACGCGGCCGAGCCTACAAGGTGAGGAAAGATTCCGCGAAATCCAGACTTCGAAGTATGGACGACCATTGCTTTGACACTAAACGACATATTGCGATGGAATTTGTAGGTAATCTTGAGAGTATCTCTATTACATAAGTTGAGTCCGATGATTTTGTGTAGCGTCGGATGCGTTTATGGTGAAGCACCGAATCGTTCTTCTGCCTGTTCATGGCGTCTTTTACTCGACAAATTTTGCGTGAATACAGTTTTAGTTGGGGATAAAGTCAGTCACTAGGTTTAGTGGTTATAGAAAAAATATTATGATATATACCTTTTAAGAATGTTTCATATTTAAATTATTTTTTATTTTCGCATTTCACCAAATGAATTTTTAGGTCTTTTACTGTAATCTGTTTTAAATATCGAATGAATTTAATGAATCAGAAATTAGACAAAATTAAATGGAAAAAACAAAGAAATTAAATGGAAAAGAACAACTTTTATTAGATAAAATTAAATGGAGAAAAACAAAGAAATTAAAAAACAGAAAAAAAAATCAAAGAAAACCAAGAACATTTTTTATTTGACAAAATTAATTAAATGGAAAAAACAAAGAAATTAAATGAAAAAAAAATGGAAATTAAAAAAACAAATTAAAAAAGAAGCAAATAATGATATATAGAGTACAAAATCAGCCGAAAGAGCCACGACAGTTGACTGAACCACAGAGACAAATTTTGTTGCCTTTGTAAAGCCTCTCATCTTCTCCAATACGCTCTACAGAAGAAACTCCATAGTCATATGTTAACTCTGTCATAGGAGGAATATGCTTCATCGCAAAAAGCCCAATGCGAACATATGTATCAGATTTAATAGGCTGCCAGAAAACATTAGGCTTACAGCTGTGATTCATGAATCGAGCAACGTTCCCTTTTTCTTTGGCGCTTATCAAGACTTGCGTCGTCAGATTGAAAACCTCAGGGACACTTTCCCATACATCTTCACACACAAGCTCAGGCTCGTAGTTCCACTTAAACCTCATATAAAACCGAGATGAGTCGAACAAGAAGTTATCGTTTTCTTGTACTTCTTCTTTTGTCTTCCTCACACCAGCAAACTCACAGATAAAGGTCCCAGCTCGGATTGGATCCCAAGAACGTACACCCCAACCACACTTTGTTGTCTTGAACACTTCCATGTGAAGCTTCAAACCGTTTTGAACTAATCGGTTTTTACAGTCGTTGGGGCATGAACAAGATTCACCGCACTCATAAATCAATGGTTTACGACAAACCAAAATGGAGTTATGGTACGGTAACTCGCCACCGTTTCTTTCCATGCACATGCAGCTTTGATGAAAGGATGGTTGACCTTGAAAATTCTGGAATCCAGGTGCTTGGAGATCGATGTTTAAATCAAGCGTCATTCTTGAGTAATGCTGAGATGTGATGTATTCAAAGTCTTCAGGAATAGTTTTGTCATTTTCATCTACTTCGTCAACCAGCGGGACTCGTAAAACCTCTTTTCCAAAAGAAAGATCTGGAAGTATAAAACCCTGCCTTGAATCAATTGGGTCGTGCATCCTCAAATCATCAGCTAATTTCCAGTTTGCATAACCAGAATTAGGTTGGCCTGGTTTCCTCACCATTTTAAACTTAAACTCTTTACAGCCGCTTTTTCCTATCACAGAATACGTCTCAAAAACAAGATAAAGCCCATCGTAGATGTATACCTTTCTAGTATCATCGTTGGGGTCGCCTCTGCCTCGGATGACTCTAACTTCGTTTCCTATTCTTCTACTTGCATCTAGTGCAAGGTTCCCTCTTTCCATAGTCTGATCTTGAGGTAAACCGTTCTTATCCGTTCCGCCATATCCAGAATAGATCAACCATTCAAGGTTCTCGGTTTCATCATTGTACTGTCCTGATGTAACCACACTCGCTGCAAGAGGTTCTGCTTCACCATCATTAGTTGTCATATAATCAATGCCGCTGACAGCTTGTTTGTGTAGCCCGACTAAGCACATTTCACCCCAGTAATAGAATATATCACCTACTTCTACTCCAGGAACAGGACCCGTCCTCCTTCTCCGATTAGTTTGGACCTCCATAGTCCTGCAATTAGCATCCGCGGTTGTAAGGATGCCTTTCTGGAGGTTTAGTTGGCAAAATCTCCGCCTAACCGCATCAAACCGCATCAAAACAACCTCAACTATCGCGTGATTTCCGGTTTCTCTCTCTGTTTCGGTTATCCCTGAATCAAAGTTTCTGGGACAGAGAACCTTTTTGCTGTTGGGATTTTCTGTGTTTGGCTTCTTCGCCTGGGTCTTCACGTTTCTGGAACCCTTTGGTCGACCACGTCCTTTTTTTTCTGGAGCAGTACTTGAACCAACACCATATAAGTAGTTATTGACGTCATCAGATGGTCTAACAGTTCGTAGTGGTGTGACATCTAGAGGAGGAGGAAGGCCAGCAGTTGAAGCAGTACTTAGACCATCCCCCGCAGCATATGAGTAGTTGTTCAAATCATTAGAGTGTCGAATGGTTTGCACTGGTGCTACCATCAGAGGAAGATAGCCGGCTGTTATGATGTGGGTTTCATCGTTACTTGGACCAGTACCAGGACCAACATCTGCCTCGGAAGAACGCATGTTCGAATCATCAAATGGATTAATGTTTGGAAGCCGTGAGACCGCTAGAGGAGGGGATGTTGATGATGTGTTTTTTGGGATGTTGATGAGGTTATCCATCGCAAATCCTATCAATATACAAAAATAAGAAGTCTTAGATTAGTCAAAATTAAACAAGTAGACAAGATATAGCGAGAGGTTTACAAAATATGGTTGTGGATAATAACATTATACAAAGGTTTTGAACATTCCAAAAGTTAACTAAGAAACAAAAAAAAAACCGTCGTTGCATTTTTTTTATAATGATAAAAGAATAAAGAAACACTAATAAATGAAAGAGTCCATTCATTTACTACAGCTCTATAAACGCAAAGCTGAGAATTATGGGAACCCTAAAATAATAATCAAGTACGTAGACAGACACTCGATGATGCTAATGAAACATTTTTATATTTCGCAAATAATTGTTAATCTCTCAAAGGCAACAAAGGTAAAATGCATTTGAGACTCGATTCAGAAAGTTGAAACTATTCTTATCAAGCCACAAAAAAAACGACTTGAAATGATGTATATATAAAAATTAGGTGTTTGAAAGGAGTTTTTAAAACTATTGTTTGACAATATTCAAACCACATATTAGTATTCAGTTGCATAACAATGTGTTCAGATCTGAATTCTGTAGTGATGACATCCTTTGGATTAAGAAGAAATCTTAATCAAATTAGAGTCTTCACAAACAAGGAGACAGAGAACATATCTTGTGTAGAATTATCATACATATATAATTTCAATTTTGACATCAACAAGAACCAAAACAAAACACACAAAAAAAATTATCTATTATATATGACCTTTAATCACGACACATTAAACAAACAAATAATACAAAAAATCATAGCTTGAACATAAATTAAAGTGCGTATATATATAATCCTTAACAACAATTTTATATAAAACAATTAAATAGGGACATAGCAAAGGTACCTTAACAACCTGAGAAATTAGATTGAGGGTTTACAAAAACAAGTAGCGGAATAGAAGTAAGAAGCAGGAGAGACACAGAAAAGAAGAAAATTACGAATGGAAAATGGTTGAAGTAGCGTACATATGAAAATGATTTTTGGATATGTGAGTGTGTGGTAGATAGAAAAATAATCCTCTATTTATAATCATTATATGAAATGGATTAATAGCCAAATCTCCATAGTAGAAATAAAATTTTACTCATTAAAAATCCTAGATTTTTTTATTATTCAGTGTATCTTAGACTACCCCTTAATCTTTTGACACTTTTTTGACAAAAAAAATTAACATAAATCTAAAATATCTTTATTTCCTATTTGAAATATATTTTTCTACATATGTGTAGTTTATTCAACTATTTTAATAAAAAAAAAGTTAAATAGTTTGAATACATGCACTCAAAAATATTGAACCATATATATTGAATGTTTGGTCATTTAAATTTGAATATGACTTTAGAAGATATTGTCATTTAAAAATATATTATATGAGAAATTTATTATTATCTTTGAATAATAATAAAAAAGTAGTGTACATGGGCCTCGTAGATAACAACATCATTATGATTACAAAATTCAGTATATCCATCATTGAAGTTAAATTTTAAACACAAAATTAAAACGTAAACTAGAAGCAGGCGAGAAAAGTCAGTTGCCCAAATACTCAAGTCATGTATGTAGAAAATTAAAACTTGCATTATAAATTAACAAAGCCCATGGTTCGATGTCCATGTCACATCACCACAATATGTTATCGTATGTACATTATCTATGAATATGAATCGCTTGTTGCAATTCTTCCCTGTATATACCATGTTTGCCATAACGCATACAAACCAATTAGGCTTAAGTACATATATGATGAAGTTGTCGAATGTATATATCTTGATATTTTGCTGCAACAAAAGTGAAGAAATTTAGGTAGAAAGTTTGATCTGAGAACTGAACCAAGAATTCTCTTTCTTTATCATCAACTGAATCACAGTATGCGAGTCACAATATTTCGAAGACAATTGGATATAAAAAACACATATCCTGATTGAGATTAGGAGATTTTTCTTACGGAAAAATTGTCGTAGAGATGATGTATTTTCTACATAGGGTGCAAAAGAAATAACAAATGAACCTATAATAGCTTTGGATCTTGTTAGTAGATGTTTTATTTTCTATACTCATAATGGTAAGCATAACATGAAATTTTTCCAAAGAGAGTGCTCATTTTCATAAGTTCATAACTATCTTTTAACGTTGAGAGTTAAGCTCAAATTTTTATAATTATCATTGTATAATATAAATAGTTAAATTAATTTGATTTTGGAATATTTGCAAGAAAAATGACTTAAGAATTTATACACTGATATCAATCTGTAAAAAAAATTATAATTAGACCTAAGACTGAGTATTCCCTTTCGAAGAAAAATGCTATCCTGAGAAGGACGTATATGAAAGCTATAGCAGAGGCACAGGAAAACAAAGACACCTCCTTTAACGACACGCGCTGGGTGAACCAGCAGTACGCACACGGTACGTGTAGCGGTACGCATGCGGTGCGTGTAGCGGTATGCATACGGTACGTATAGCGGTACGCATGCGGACACATGGTAGTACAGTTGGACACTGGCCATGGGTTCGATAGGTTAAGGGGATCAGAATGAGAATGGAGAATTCGAGATTACCAAAGTGACAATAGTGAACAGATGTTTGAATTGAAGAAAACGAATCCCAAGTTTACAGTGATTGATAATGCAGGTATGTAAGTTTCTGGATGAAATGGGATAGTGAAGTATCTAGTGTAAGTGACAGTAAAAGTGACAGTGAAGTAGGGACTGTCGAGTAAATGGTCGCATCGTTGAACGGTGGATCGGGCCGATGGGACAAAGATGGGTCGACATGACAATGGACCGATGGATGGCCCGAGAACTCGGAAAAATCCTTACGAACGATTTAGGCCGACTCACGGAAAGGAAAACTCGAGAGAAATAGAAACTCGCGAAAAAGACAATTCGGGTAGGATAAGGATAGTTGCGAAAAAGAAGGGAACTTGGGGCACGATAAGGCTTATCGTTTTGGGAAGCCCAAGGTGGTTTAGCTGACCCTATATATAGGACTATAACCCTAAGCTCTCGAGAGAGCACCGCATAAACATCCTTCGGCCACCGCTAGAGAAAGAGAGAGAGAGAGTTCCGTCGAGCCTAAACCGAGAGATCCTAAGTCATAGTCGAGGGAGAGATCGGTAAGTGATCCTCCGACCTAGTCATCGATTGTTACGGTTATTAACATCAGGTAGTAATGATGTTCGATCTGTATGTGTAGAGGCGGGGATCAGATTCGTGAATCGAACTAGTAAGGTCGAGAGTTAGCAATAAGGGTTGGAAACCGAAGGTGAGTGCGTGACTGTGGCCGAGTTCTTTGGTCGATTTCTTGATCGATGGTTTATTTGGTCTTGATTGCTTGCTTATCTTGGTTAATGTTTTTATTGCAATAAATTGATGGTTGGTCTAAACGATTTGGACAAGTATCCTATGGGTTATTTAACATGCATGACTTGATTGGATTAGACCTATATCGGATTGAGATTATTGACGGAATGACCGCTCCACTAAGCAAACTTGTTTGCTTACGCCTCTTTTTATGGTCGCAGGAAAAGAAAGGTCTGAGGATCTGGATTTAAGTGGCAAGGAAAGGAGAGGATGGTGGCTTTGGGTAATTTTATTTTCGTTCTAGTATTTTTAAACGATGTACTATCTTATTTGCATTGTCTCTCGTTGTACTAGAACCCCGTATGGTATTTGGATGCATGTTTACGTTTAATTTAACCCATTTTTATTTAACCGCTGTCGCATATTGTTTAATGAACGACATAAAAATTAATAGGTCCTAAGTTTAATCACAGACAAGTACATGTTGGTACGAAATTTTAGAGTCGGGGTCTCACAATTGATGGATATATTTTGATATTTTGCTGCAACAAAAGTGAAAAAACTTAGGTAGAAAGCTTGCTCTGAGAACTGAACCAGTAATTCTCTTTCTTTTGTCATCTACTGAATTACTGTTCGCGAGTCACAACATTTCGAAGACAATTGGCTATAAAAAACACATATCCTTATTGAGATTAGGAGATTTTTCCTACGGAAAATTGGTCATAGAGACAATGTACTTTCTTCATAGGGTGCAAAAGAAATAACAAATGAACCTATAGTAGCTTTGGATCTTGTTAGTAGATGTTTTTTTGTCTATACTCATAATGGTAAGCATAACATGAAATTTTTCCAAAAAGAGTGCTCATTTTCTTAAGTTCATAACTATCTTTTAACGTTGAGAGTTACGGTCAAATTTTTATAATTATCATTGTATAATATAAATAGTTAAATTAATTTGATTTTGGAAATCGATGGATTAAAGCAAACTAACTAGATATATACATCTTGGTTTACGAAGCACGATCCAACCATTGTCACCACCAATTATGTTAGTTCTTACTTCATATAGAGATTTATTATAGTTAACTAACTCCTTAAGGAGTTAAAAATGCTATAATAATATATTTAATTACGTAAATCTTTTTAGCAGTGGAAGGAGTCCTCAGCTACAACCGCCTGAGTCACAACATAACCAACCACATAAGATATTCTTGAATTTGAGAAAAAAAAAAAAAAATTCTTGAAGACCCCATAATTTTCATGTTAATTAATTTTACTATATGGAAGTTCGATTAGATCCGACTGTATAGAAAAAATATAACAAAACTAAAATTGATAAAGAAAAGGAACAATTGCAAGAAAAATGACTTGAGAGATTATACATTGGTATTTTTCTGTAAAAAAATTATAATTAAACCTTCAAAATATATGGCCGTCGGATTTCCAGCTTTAACGCAGTTTTCGAAAAACTTTATGTATCAACCAAGTACATGAATGTCATCGGGCTCACGACAAAGATTCAAGATGTTGGCCTCTTTCAACACTTCCAGATTGTGAACGATATTTCTCCCTTGTTTTCCAGCACGTAGGAGTGACTGCAGGTACCACCAATATTTGGCTGCTATCTTCTTAGCTATTTTTGCCAACACGTCGTCAGGAAGATCGTGGTTTCTCATGTTTCTTATGAGAATGTAAGAAAATATGTTCATAGTGCAATCTTAAATAGACAGTTGTTGTTGATGTGGTTGGGGAATTTGTGGTTAAATTTAAATGGTAAGTGATATAGGTGCTTGACAAGATAGCGAGATGACATCAAAGTACTAAATGTAGTTTGGTGGTTGTTGTAATAGTCCTTTCCAAAAATCCAAAGTGCATACAGGCCAATACCAAGTTATTTAGAGTGCCATATTTTTAACCTTCAAATTTCCGTTTATGCATCCAACTAAGTTTGACCCCGTGGTACACCACGGGCTATTTTTAAAAAAAAAATTATTTGAATATATTATAAATAGATCAAGTTTCTTTGATTTTTAATATAAATGTTACATTGTTATATATGTGTGTGTTCTCACAGTAATTAATAAAAAAGTTAAGATAGATATTCATTATATATTAAAATAACTCAAATGTGAAATAATATATATCCGAATATACTTGTTTGGGTACAAAAATTCTAAAACAATTTTTAAAATATATATCCGTTTATAAAAATTCAAATCACATCATATGCTAAGAAAAAAATCTAAAATTTTATTAACTTAATGTATTAAATAGTAATTAAAATAATTAAATATAAGATTAAATAAAAGTGAAAGGAGAATTATATTTTAATCTAATATATTGCTTTAAATTAGGTAGATAGATTTTAGGAAATTAATATTATCAAATAAGGAAATCATTATGTTTGGTTGTAAGGATTGTAGAGAATTTAGTTAGGACTTGTTTGGATACAAAGATAAGAAAGGATGACACAAAAATGTACTCCAAAAATGTTAAGATAGATGTACGTACATGTTACCCATGTATATCCTTGAACAGCCAATTTAGTTGCGTGTACGTACATTGTTTTATTTGACCTTCGCTTCAAAGGTACTTGCTCTATATAGTAGGTTTATCTTGACATTGTAACCACACTAAATACGTACATAGGCAACATTTATATAGTTATGGTGAGCAAAGTAATTAAATATAAAATTGAAGTCAACATACTTGAATGATCCTAACAAATGGTTTCAGAAAATATGAATGAACGACGTGAAAATAATAAGTACAACAAGTTAGGGTTATTGGCTACTCAATTAATCGGCCCAATACCATGCTCGTAGAAGTCCATCGCGTACTTCTTACAAAGTTGTCAACATCCTTTTTGCTGATTGTCAAGCAGTCCGTCATCGGATTACCCATGCTTAACAGTTCTAAAAACTTCATAGCAAAAGGTCCACAATCTCCCGTCCTATCGTTTTGAACTAATGGTTTGACCCTGGAAAAGATAAATGGAGCGAGAGGGTAATTGATGTCAATTACCGAGTGAAGTAGGAACGGTATCTGATGTGTGTGGAATTTCACTTCAATCTTTTACCTCAAAAGACCACACGAATACTGCAAGTGCACAGTTGATCGGTAATAGTATTTAAGGATCGATCCCACAGAGATGAATAAATCACGTTAAGAGTTTGTTTAGAAAGGACTATGTCTAAGACAATAATAAGGTAGGGGCTTTTGTTTGGGTATGTTACTAAAGAAAACGATAACTAAATGCAATAAACTAGGAAAATATAAATGGACGGAATGTTGGGCTATAGAAAATTCACAGGGTATCAAGCACCGGTCTAAGCCTAAAGGGAATAGGTATGGAAGTTCAATGGTTAAATGTTCATGGACTACGAAACACGAAAGAACGGGGGATAAGCTAGTCGCTAATCACCTATCTAAAGTCTATATACTCCGTTACTCAACTTACGCAGGCAACGACGCATATGTCCTAGCAATTAAAGCAAGTCCGATTCTAATACGTAAAGTTCTATAACTCAAGTGATGCAGTTTATAGCACAATACTTGTCTAGGCTATTGCGAGCGAGTTTACAACACTTTTGATGTGTAAAACGCCTATGATCAATCACTAGTTAGCTAATCAAGCAATATGCATTAAGAATAAATCTAGAACAAAGAACTAAGATGAACTTCACTAAATCTAAAACAGCCTTAAACAAGCGATAACATGAATCCCCTTTGAAACCCTAAGCCCAACAAGTAAACTACTCACACATACTCATGCAAATCAAAACCATATGAATAAGCTGCGCCGTGCTAAGGCAAATTTTTAAAATGAAGCTTCACATATTTTATTTTTAAGAGAGATTATTTTTTGGTTATAAAAAGAAAGAAATATTATTAATTTTTTAAAAAAAAAACTTTAAAGAGTAAAATATTAGATATAATATCTTATGTCAAGGAAAAAAAGAAACAAAATTTATGTGAATGTTGAGTTTTGTTTTCAAAAATTTCCCAAAATACTACATAAAAAATGCTCAATCTAGTGTACAAATAAAAATGTGGCCTGTGTTTGATTATTTTTTTTGTGTGGCCTAAGGCAAATGCCTTTTTTGCAAAGCACACTGTAACAACCCGTCCCGTGGACCCCACTAGCCTCACTGCTGGCTGCCCCAACGAACCGTCCGCGGACCCCACTAGCCTCACTGTTAGCCGTCCCAACGTACCCCAAGCTGGCCCTGCAGGGCATCGATCCTAACCCATCAATGTGGATATCCAAATCCACCACTAGGTTATTGGTGCGCCAGGCGTTCCTCGAACCCTGGTCCTCACCCTTTAACAACTTCCGACATGACAAGTTGCCACCAATTGATCTGCAGGTCAATTGGTGGCAACTTGTCCTGTGGGAAGGTTGATAAAGGGTGAGGACCATGGTTCGAGGAATGCCTGGCGCACCAATAACCTAATGTGGATTTGGATGAGTAGTTCCATTTGCCACGGTGAGGGGTTAGGATCGATGCCCTGCAGGGCCAGCTTTGGGCCTATGGAGGCAAGCTAGAAGTGAGGCTAGCGGGGTCCACGGGACGGGTTGTTACACACACTACAAGAAAACAGACGGTTAGCGACTACACTATTAGTCGCTTTGTAGTCGTAAAAACTGTGTTTACGACCAAATAGCGACTAACTCAAGCAGTCAGAGATCGAGAGTCGCTAATTAATGTAGTCGTATTAATAGTCGCCTTTTAGCGACTACTGTACGACCAAAACATGTAGTCGTCATATGGTCATAAAGTAGTCGTTTCGTAGTCGTTAAAATAGTGTCTGATTTACGACTATAGTGTGATTAATTAGCACAGGCAAATGGTCTTCTTACTGTTGTCGGTTTTTAGTCGTATAATTGTGGTGACAAATTGGCGACTAAGTAGTAACTGAGTGTTTATAGTCGCTATATAGTCACTTACTGTAGTGGCTATTTAGAAACTACATTACGACTATTTGGCCACTGATGTTGATTTCAGAATCTGTATGTTACGACTATTTAGCCACTGATGTTGATTTCAGAATTTGAATGTTTCATATACTAATTTCCCATTATCCTCTTCTTTTCATTCTTGTATACCAATTTAAATTGAAAGATTCAAATTTGGAAAGACATAATATCGAAATATTGAAATACACAGTACATGTTCAAGTTACAGAAATCAAAAAAGGTCATAAACACAATATGAAAGTGGCAATGAGTTCATACAAAAGAGTGAGAGATAGAGTTCATCCGAGAAGAGTGAGATAGAGTTCATCCGAAAAGAGTGAGATTGAGTTCATCCAAAAAGAGTTAAGACATAGAAACCTATTAAGCAGCGGTTGATGGAGTTGGAGTTGGATCATCTTGGGGAAGAGGTTATGTGGTTGTCTGTTTGCTTGCAACGAAATTATGAAACCGCGGTTCACATTCCCTCAGAAACTCCTCGACGATGGAGAAATGGTCAATCTTGTCCTTCTGGGCAGCAATAACTTTGGATTGCTCAGCTTCACGCACAGCTTTTTCTGCATCACGCCTCTGCAGTTGAGCAGCCTGTTCTTCTATCATGCGTTGAGCTTCCTTCAACTGTTCTTGGAGAGCCACAAAGGTAGAAGAGCCACATGCTTGCTTATGCTTTCCATTGACAAGGCAGTCCTTGAGGCTTCCAACTCCATAAGGTGTTCCTCTTGTATCTTTCTCAGTGGACTTGAAAATAAGAGAAAAGTTAAGATTAGAGGATGACAAATTAAACTCCAAGACTATAAATGTGTATTGGTTTTTTAAAAAAGTTACCTCAAGGAAAATTTCTGTATATTCTTCTGTTGTGAGGTCCCGTGGCCGTGATTCTCCATCTGACACAGCAAAAGACTCGCCTCGAGCTGAGACAACCTCTCTTGAACAGTATTCTCATAAGTTTCTGCAATCTTCTCTGCCTTCCGATCAACATATGTACCATGTGGCTTTGTATGTGCCTTGATAAAAACCTCACCAAGTCGGACTTCTCTTCCCAATTCCTCAACCTGCAATGTTAGCAAAGAAACAAAGATTCACTAAAAAAAAATAACAGCTATGTAAGAATTGAAAGTGGCAAAAATAACAGCTACTTAACCATTTCGTCTTGAAGTTGTCGATACGACTTTGGCCCTGAGAGGTGGACGTGAGGACCTAGGCCGTTACGGTCAGACATACGGGCATCAGAGTAGGTTTTACTCCTTTGTTGTGCTTCTTCAGTGTCCCAGTAATCCTCCATCGTAACCCAGAGAGTGTCGCCAGTCCAGTTTGGTTGAACTCGACTAGTCCTCACAGTGCTAACCATGTCTTTGATCCGCTTTTGACAGATTTCCTCAAAGTAAGCTTGAACAGTCCCGATTATCAAAGGATCCCAGGTGTGGGTTTTCTAGAAAAAAAAAGGAGCTATTGTGAGTGAAAAGAAGACATGTAAAGCTATGTATGAAAGCTATGTATGAAAGCTATGTAAAAAGGAGCTATCCTTACCGCGAACTCAAGGAAGTATCTCTCTTGTTTGTCCCGCGGCACACATGTCCAGCTGTAGAAGGGACCTTCGAATTTGTTTTGAAGAATTTTAGTAATCTTTCGAACAAGTTTCGATCCTTTGTCACGAGTAAACCTCCATACACATGAACCAATACAATAAGTAAGCAGGTTACTTAAAAGCAAATAATAGACAAACCAAAAGAAATGATCAGTTTCTATTGGATTACAATACGCATATGCATAAGACAAAAAAACACCATTGCTATTCGTATAAGACAAGACCACAATCATAAAACACCATTGCTATTTGTATAAGCCAACACCACAATCATAAAACACCATTATAAGCCAACACCACAATCATAAAACACCATTGCTATTTGTATAAGCCAACACCACAATCATAATCACCATTGCTATTCGTATAAGCCAACACCACAATCATTACAATACATTGACTATTCATATAAAACATGTGAAGAGGAAAAATCATACCATTGGGTGTTCGGTACGGGTGTGGGAGAGAGGACGGTGGTGAACTTATCCCTGTCTGGTACCAGAAGCAGTGAATTTACAGCACGCAACACGTCCGCCTGTAGTTCGGGCAACACCGGAGAAGATTCTTCTTCGAAGTTGTTCCCTTAAGACGATGGATGCGATGGATGCTCCTGACTTCTGGCCTGACTTCTCGCCTGAGTTTGAGAGGGTCGAACTGGAGAAGGCGGAGAGACATCCCGACTTCTGGCCTGAGTCTGTGGATTGAAGTGGACTTCTTCTGAAGGAGTCCGGTGTAGTTCGGGTGGAGGTGGATGTGTAAATGAGTTCTGATGTTGAAGAAGAAGAAGACGAAGATACATATGCTTAATATGTTTAATATACTATATATATCATTAGTTGTCAAAAATAAAAAAACACTAAGTTTGTTTTAGTATTAATAACTTCTGGATCCGCATCTCCGACTTCGTAATCAAGGTTTACTGGATTAGCTTCTTCTACCAAATTGTCGACTATGAGATCTTCAATTGTAGTCATCAATACAGCATCATCAGTTTCAGTTTGCAACAGAGCCGGTTCGTTGTTTTCATATTCTCCTGAAATGTTTCCTCTAGGATTTACTTTTAGAACACTGAGCCACTCCCGCTTTGGTTTCTTTATGTATGGATACGGAATATAGCAAACTTGATCCGCTTGAGATGCTGTTTACAAAATTATTAATTAGTATGGATAGTTACATTTATGTGTAAATATCTAAATTATATGGAGTCTTTACGTACCTAGAATAAATGGTTCATATTTGTTGTATTTCCTCGATGCGTTCACGTCTACAACACCACTATTGCTCTTCCGAGAACAGGATCATACCACTTACACTTAAAAAGTGTGATCCTCAAATTGACCATCCCCTCATATTCAAGTTCTATGATATCGATTATGTTCCCGTAGAAATCCGCGCCATCAGATGCATCAGTGTAATTTTCACCAGTAGCACATACACTATAGTTACATGTCTTCCGTCCAGCACCGTGAGTCTGCGTATGAAACACATAGCCTCTTGTATAGTACATTGGCCAAGTTTTGACCTTGTGCAAAGGTCCATGCACTATCTCTTGAATCCAAGTAGGGAATGGATTTGTGGCGTTCCAGTATATAACCTGCATTTACATAAAAACATGGCAATATATCAATATATTTATATATTAAGTATAAATAAATGCATTAATAAGATCAAAAAGTTGTGTAGACATACATAATCTTTCACCCACACATGATATTCTTCAGCTCGTTTTGTAGAGAGTTCTTTTTCGGTCAATCCCGGATATTTTGTAGAAAGAAAATCTTCGAATATACTAACAAAGCAACACATATATTATGTGAGAAATAATTGTGGATTTTCTAAATGAAAATGTAAGTTGAGAGTCTTTTTTATATACCTCTCAATTGGTTGAAAATAGTCACAATTTCGTAAAACATATGCATGGGCACATTGATAGTCTCTCTCTGAAAGCCATACTTCATGCATTTCCCCACTTGGACGACCGACGTGAGTAAATATATTAGGTACTCCAGGGACATGAAACACAGGGACTTCACCTTCGTTGAATCTTGTTAACCTGATCAAATGAGTTAATTCAAATTAGTGATAATATATAGTATCTTCAAATATCTAAATTATATATGCATTTAATTACCGTGACTTTGTTTGTATATGATCGGCAAAGTAGTGCTCTGAGAAATAAGCAATCTCGTCATTGATATATGATTCAACAATTGATCCTGCCGCAAATCTTTTGTTCTTTGCTTTTCCTTTCAACTTTTGAAAAACCTTTCAAAAGATACATCCACCTATTCTGTACAGGGCCTCCCAATTCTGCTTCATAAGGAAGATGTATAGGCAAGTGCTCCATCACATCAAAGAATGATGGTAGAAAGATCTGAACACGACTTTTTTGCAAAGTTCTCGAGCATAAGTCCCTGAAAAATGCTCCAATCCTTACAAAATATATACTCAAATTGCATGTCTCACAAACTTAATATATTCATATATACTCGTTGTATAGAGTTAGAAATAGCGTAGTACCTGATAACGCAAGGTGAACGTTCGGGTCTAGGAGTTCTGCGAAGATAAATGGAAGTAGTTGCTCCATAAAAACATGGCAATCATGACTCTTCATTCCTGAAAACTTGCCATTGACCAGATCAACACAACTAGCCAAGTCTGACGAATACCCATCTGGAAACTTCACCGCATGCTTGACACATTCCAATAAACTTGTTTTGGCTTCCTTTGTCAATGTATATGCTGGGAATGGAGCTTTACCCTTCCTATCAATATGTAACTGTGGTCGAGAACAAAATTGTTCTATGTCCAATCTTGAACATGATGTTGTCTTTAGATTTACCCTGCACACTCATAAGAGTATACAAGATGTTGTCTACAAAATTCTTCTCGGTATGCATCACATCAATATTATGTCGAAGATTGAGATCTTTCCAGTAAGGTAGCGACCATAATATGCTTTCTTTGTGCCAATTATGTTCCTTTCCATAGCCTGCCATCTTCTTTTCATGACCGTTACCACCGACGTCCCTGGTTTTTGGTGGATTTACGCATTTCAAACGCTCATAATAAACTTGCTCACCAGTTAAAGACTGCGGTGGATAGTGGTTAGAAGCGTCTCTTCCCTTCAGGAAATCTTTTTTGTTCTTCCTTAATGGATGACCATGAGGAAGGAATCTTCGGTGACAGTCAAACCAACATGTCTTCCTTCCTTTCGGTAGATAAAATGACTTTGTACTTTCCATGCAAATTGGACAAGACAATTTACCGTGGGTGGTCCATCCCGATAACATGCTATACGCCGGAAAGTCGCTTATCGTCCACATCACCACAGCATTTAGATTAAAGTTTTGATTCAAAGACACATCGTATGCATCGACTCCAGTAGACCACAACTCTTTTAACTCCTCAATAAGAGGTTGTAGGAAGATGTCGAGACTAGCTCGCGGATGATTTGGCCCAGAATTCAGAATTGTAAGAAACAAGTACTCCGTATTCATGCACATATCAGGGGGTAAATTATATGGAGTCAAGATCACAGGCCACAGCGAATGATTACGAGACATGCCAAATGGATTGAACCCATCAGTATATAATCCAAGATAGACGTTACGGGGTTCTTCCGCAAACCGAGGGTTAAGCTCTTGGAAATATCTCCACTCCGCCGCATCAGAAGGATGATTCATTTCTCCCTTTTTTGATTGGTGCTCCGCATGCCATCTCATTGCCGCTGCAGTCTTTTGGCTCTGATACATTCTCTTCAACCTATCAGCAATAGGTAGATACCACATACGACTATATGGTACTCTTGTTCTCCGTCTTTCCTCCTTAGGCTTCCATCTTGGTGAACCACAAAATAGACATGTCTCTTCCTTTTCGTCTTCTTTCCAGAAAATCATACAATTGTTAATACAAACATCAATTGTATAATATGGAAGGCCTAAATTACACATCAATTTCTCTGTCTCGTAATGTGAACCGGTAGAATGGTTGCCTTCTGGTAAATAATCCGTCAAAATTCCGCAAACCGAATCCACTAACTTTTCACTCATATTATACTCCGCCTTATTTTGCATGACTCGAGCAGCTAATGACAATTGCGAGTGACCTTCACGACACCCATCATATAAAGGAGTTTTCGCACTATCTAACAAGTCGTAAAATTTCTGCGAATGGTTTCGTACCGGTTCTTCCACATTCTCATAACTATCATTTTGATGATAATTATCATCTAAACCCACATTATAACGAAATGCATCATTCACCATATCCACATATGGATCTTCTACTACATTACCCATTTCTTCATGACTCCCATCATACGTCCTATCATTGTAACTACTTCCTATATCCAAATTGATTTCTTCTCAGTGGTTATACCAAATATAATAATCTGGCATAAATCCATTACTAAACAGATGACTCATAACTCTTCTACCCGAGAGACATTTATTGTTCTTGCAAACACTACATGGACAGAGAAACTTACCGCCATTATTCTGAACTGTATCTTGGCTACTTGCAAACGATAAGAATTGGTCCACCCCCACTTCGAATTCAGATGAAAAATTTCTCGTCACTTCATCGAACCTCTTGTACATCCACTCCCGATAATTACCGCCATTACCACCATAATTGTAATATCCCGCCATTATATATATATATATATATATTGTTTTTTTTTTGACAACTATATATATATATATTTTTTTTTGGGAGAAAATAAAAGTTTTTATAAAGCCAAACTTTTTTTTTTTGATCTAGAATTTTTTTTTTGGGGAAGAAAGACACTTGTGTTGGAATGAAGAAAACAAATGGGTGCAATTCGTTTTTATAGACTAAACCTATGTCACTAATAGGCGACTACTTAATAAAAGTTGGTACACCAACCCCCACATGAAAAACACGTTTTTTTATAACTGTCTTTTACGACTATTTGGCGACTACGGGGTGACTATTTAATGACTCGCCGCAAGAGTCGCAGAGCAGTCGCCAAATATACGACTATCAGCTATGGTCGGTTCCGTAGTCGCTAATGGACGACCATTTTACGACTATCCTATGACTCGCCGAATGAGTCGCACAATAGTCGCTAATTTGACGACTATAGTACGACTATCAACTGTGGTCGGTAAGGTAGTGACTCAGTAGCGACTAAATTACTGTAGTCACAACGTAGTTGCAAAGTGGTCACTATTTGGTCATTATTTTTGGCGACTACAAATGTAGTCGCTACTTGTAGTCGCTAATCGATTGTTTTCTTGTAGTGGCATAAGGCATGGCTCTGTGAATAAGATATTGCATAAAAGATTAGAAGTATGAGAAAAGGGTTTAGAGATCTTCTCTGGGATACAAAATAGATGATTCTTCTTCCTTAAACAAGTAGGAAACCAAAAGTAAAGAAAACTAGAAAGATGTTGGTGACTTCAAAGGCAACGGTGATGACTTCCCCAAGAGAGCTGTAGATAAAAGAACTTCGACGGCTGAGTAGAGGTCTAGGGACGTCTCTAGGGCTGCTGTTGGAGGCTTAGATGAATAACTAAGAGGCACAAAGGAGGCACCAAGGAAGCACACCGAAACCCTAGGTCTTGAAGAGTATTTATAGGGTTTTGTAAGGGTAAAAGAGTATTTTCCTCTCAAGCGCAGGACAAGGGGCGACGAAAGAGGGTTCAGGACCGTTGTGAAGGCTTGCACTGGGCCGCAGTGATGGTTGCTGGTAAGGCCTTCAATAAAAGCCCATCGGCTGGATGGTTCTCTTCACGTCGGTTTATAACACGTCCCCGGTAAAATGGGCATATCTTCCGGATGGCTTAATGGATTGACTTGATTCCACTTCGAGGAGAATTCTCTCAGCTTTCCATAGACACCAAGCATGATATAATTTGAGTTCTGGAAGTTCTTCAAAATTGGCCCGTACTGAAGAGCTCTAAATCTGTCATGAAACATGTTTTCTTTGTCTTTTGGTCATTTTTGCTATAAAACCTGTAAAACCTTCTTGAAACCTAAAATACTTGATAATAGACCTTTTATGCCTGAAATCTCATCAAACTCTTCCTAAATGCATATGAAAACTATAGCTAATATGAGTAAAATAATGATGTTATCAGTATCATCTCAATCAATGGCTGCATCTGGGTCTTCACAACAGGATCTCTGGTCCCACTCAACAAAGGATCATAAATGTATACAATCCTCTTTTTAAAATTTATGATGACCATTCCGACCCAATGCTCTAATTTTCAGTTCATTGGAGCATATATAACATCAACATCTTTAAGCCACTTCAACCTTGGTTCGTGGTGCATCCCTTTTCCTTTGATGATATCAATGAGGACTTTGTCCCATACGAAATTCTCTTTCTTCTTGGTGTTAGAGAAGGCATGGAACCTTCTTGTCAACTCGTAAAAGAGAACGGGGTCCATAATGACGCTCCTTCGTTTGATCATTTCTTCTCTGTTCTTGTGCCACAGCATTAAGGCATTCATTTCCATGTGATGCAGATGTAGTTATACCCAACTTAGTGTACGTACATTATGTTCAATCAAACCACAACCAATGTACGTATTGTTTAAACACCTAATATCGTGTACGTAAAATAAAATAATTACCAGACTTTGGACCCACTGTTGAGGCAATATAAGATTGGAGAAGAAGAGGTTATCTGCCTTGCGCAATCCGGAAAGGTTGTGTATCCTGCACAATATGTTAAACAATTACGAAATTAATATGAGTAGACAGCTACAAATTATGCTCTCTGTATAATATATATTACACTTACACATCATCTCCTTTTATTAACTCGGTGAATATGGCGAATTTACCATCATCTACATCTTCCAACAGTCGTATGAAACAGATCCAGATTTTACCACAATGGGAAGTGATTGTTGATTCTCAGGTAGCTTGATGATCATCGTTTATTCCCGGGCTGATTCATCGACAATAATAACTGACCGAATCACCAATTTATCTGATGCACTGGGAATCACATCCATCCTTGAACTGTTATCTGGTGGACCTGTATTTTCTTTACAATCCTCCTCGATATCGCATTACTTATGTATTGCTTCCGCTTCGCCGTAATAACATGTACATACATAGATTCATATATACGTACAATAAATTAGTTAAGTACACACTATATGTGGGTAAAACAAATAATCGAAATCAAATATGTTAGACAATTACTTAGAGTTGACCTTCAACAGTAGTTTCATTTTCTACAGGTCCTTGGGTTTTGTTACTGCCCTCCACTGATTCACCTTCCTTATGTATTGTGTTCCCTTCGACCTAATAACATGTACGTACATAGATTAATATATACGTACAATAAAAGTACTAAGTACACACACATACTATATGTGCGTAAGACAAATAATCAAAATCAAATATGTTGGCCACTTATTTGGAGTTGACCTTCAATTGTGGTTTCATCTACAGGTCCTTCGGTAGTGTTACAACCTTCCGCTGTTTGTTCTTCCTGATGTAGTGTTTCCAAATCCACCTATTCAAAATAAAGAATCTTTTGTTATATGTATATAGTACCCAATGTTTTTTGAGGATGGTACAAAAGACATAAATTACTAAACCATCGCAGAAGATAAACAAATAATTGAATATTTAAGAAACTTATAGATGGAGATGCTCTTATGTTTGTTTTCTTCATCACCAGCTATTTCGTTACACCGCTCATCAGCTTTCACATTTATTTGTGATGTATTCAGTTGCAGCAAAATCTACACAATGAAAGGTGTACAAAGTTGGAATAAAAATACACCATATATATTATAATAAACATATATTGTCAAATACTTACATTGGATATTGATTTAGTGGGTGATTGCTCACCACCAAACACATCTTCACCCTCGACATCATCTGGGCAATACTGATCTCCTACCTTCTTACAACATACAAAATAAGTGTACGTACATTAGCTGCATCGTACGTTTACGAATTTCACAAATCATACTTTTATAATACGTACACAATATTACGAAAGTTTAAGTGTACGTACATTAGCTGCATCGTCCGGAAATGGTTGGTGCATGTCACAATCGTCATCCCACCCATAAACAATACTATAGGTTGTATCCTACAATAAATAAAATAAATGAAAGATTAGGTTACAAAATAGTTTGTAGACGGTCAATGTAATGACCCGCACAACATGGTAAGGGCCGGACGGACGCGGAAGTAAGTACAGGCTGAACCAAAAAGAGGCACCGAGAGGTGATCGAAGAGATAGAAATCGACCGGCAGTCGATCAAGGGATCGATCAGCCACCTGATAAGAAAATCGACCAAATGCTCGGTCATACGGTCGATCGTAAAGACGTACGCGGGACAAGCAGGTCAGCGTACCAAGGATCGTTGAAACTGGACCATGTCTGCGATATGATGCGAGTTATGGAAAGAAACCCACTAAGAGAATATTTAAATCACCAAAAATTGAATTAGTGGGTGATTTAAATAATTTAATATTAATTAAGCATTAAATAGAATATTCCACTAAGTGTTTAATTAATCGCAAATTGGGAGAAGTAGAGGGAAATATTCCATATTTCCACTCGCCACTTGTGACTTGGGAGAATGAGAACGAGACACATCATCGCCACACTTTGGACAAGTGTACGCTTGCGAGAATGTAGAGATGACACCTCACCTTGTGCATGGTGAAGGCATGCTTGCCCACACTCCCTATAAAAGCCATCTCTCTTTCTCATCTGGAGAAGAGAAGAGAGAGAGCTTTGCCCAAACGCTGTTGGAGAGAGTAGTAAAGAGTTGAGATAAATTTTGTTTAAGTGTGAGAAGTTTGGATCAAAATTGCTGCATCTGCGAGAAGAGGTGGAAGCTAGCAAGTGATTGAGTTGGAGAAACTTGAGTTCTTTGAAAAACAGTGAGTTCAGGGAGCATTGATCCGATCTAGTTCGGAGTTCGGAGACTCGTTCAAGATTCAGTTTGCATGTTTATATAGATTGCATCTTCTTGATTTTTTGGTAGATTTCTTTGAAGTTTTGCATCTAATTTTTTTGTGTGGTGAAGTGTTGAGGTGAATTCCATGATAGATCATGAGCATGGATGTTGATCCGTTCATTTGATCTATTGCATGTGAGGTTTAACATTGTTACTTGTTGTTTATGTGTTCTTAAACCATAAACTTAAGTAAAATGTTTGGGGTGAATTCCATGGTCGATCATAAACGTGGATGTTGATTCGTTTATTCGTTCCATTGCATGTGAGGTTATGTGTTGTTATTTGAAATTTTATGTGATCTTTAAGGCCATAAACTTAAGAATTAAATTGTTGGATGGTCTTAGTGCGTGGCGTTTGTGACGGGAGGTCCGACTAGCCATCAGCGCACTAAGAATGGAGATGTAACTGACCTTCCTTGTGGAACCGTTACGACATGCACCTTAACATAGTGTTGCATGTTGTTGCGAAGAGCTCGGTGTCTTGGTTTGCTACCTTGACTGAAGCTGTTTACACGACGGTGTAGTTGGAGTTTATTCCTGGTTGCATGGCTTTGTGGTTTGTAATGAAGATATAAAAAGGGAAAGGGATGGAAGGCAGCATATCTGGGCCCTAGTAAAACTTGTTGGAAAAAAAAAAACTTATTCTTTTATTCAAGTTTTGCATGTTGCATTGATTGTTTGCTTGTGGTTATTTGGTTGGCTTATTACCTTCTGCATGCTTTCTCTAATTAATTGTTGTGAAGTGGTGATTTATTCCTTGTGATTTGGGGTTGGGATGGGAATTTAATCTTCTGTAGGGACCCCTGAGACTCACTAAGTAATCTTAGATTACTTATAATAGTATTTTTCCTGCAGGTGACCACTAGCGGGAAGCTAGAGGGCGTGTTGGACGATAGGTGCCCGAAATAGTTTTTTTGTGCCTTTGTGTAAAGACAAGTATGTTTGATTTGTTTAAAGAAAATATGTATAATCTTTTTGGCGTTAGGCCTGGCCACAAAAATCTACAAGTCTTTTGTTTTATTTGTGAAATATTTTTTTTATTCAATGAAGAAATCGGTTTTATATTTCATGTACGAGTAATGGCTGATAATGACCTAGTCCGGATCAGCTCAACAGTTGGGAATTATGAGGTTTGGGAAGCCTAAGTGATGTCTAAAGTGGTGGAAGTATCAGCAATGGACTGGCTAAAGATCTAAATGGGTTTTACAACCTCGGCCAGATCGTTGGTGACTATTTTCCAAAGTAGCGTCCCAGAGCCGTTCTGGGCGGTTCTGGCCATAGGACGGTTCGGGGGCGTTATAGTCATATCCAAAAGCTTTATTCATAAACACAGTTAGACCCCAACTAATGGACAACATCAATTTTAATGTGGTCCATTAGTTGGGGTCTAACGGCTTCATCACCACTCAAAAATGTTCATCATGTATATCATCCTTCGAACCATCAATATTTCCAACATCATGTACAAAACACAAAAACAACAAAATTTAAGATATCTAAGATGTGAAAATCTTACAAAACTGATGTTAGTGCTCGTAGCAACCTTAGCAGTGTCAACACCTCTCATGGTAGGAACCTTGACTCTTCTTTTTTTCATAACCATTAATGAACTCATTTTTCGAAACTTCAACCTTTGCTTAATTTTTCTGTTTGACTTTGGCTTTGACTTCTTCTCTGAACCCATCTTAGAACCAGCAGAAAGTTCCCCATAGTCGTTTCCTTTAACCTCCAATAGTGCAGCTCTTATCTCTGTACGTACGAAGCTCTTCATGTTTTCATTCATTTCCTTTACCAGTGTTTCTTGCTTCCTAAAGAACCAACTGAGTTCAATCGCATACCTTTCAAATCGCTCATCATCCAAAGCTTCATCAACATTGGGCGTATCCCCTACTGCCACATTATTCGCCGTTGTTGTTTTCGATTTCTTATTTTCAATTGTTATTGTTTCTCCTCGTTTCCTCTTTTGACATCCACCTGTAACTATAAAACCGAAAACCCAATATAAAATAATTGAAATTCATGGCATAAGATTTAAATGTATTTTAGTATCAGTTTCAAACCATAACACAATTGTCAACATACCTTTCTCTTCAGGTCGTATCTGTTTTGGGCACTCATCATTACCTCCCACCCATATTGCCTCATCCCATTTGTGGCCAGCATTAATGAGATTTTCAATGTTCTCAACTTGATGGTCTTCCTCCTATCACGCCATGAGAAGGATCCACGAGAACAATGCTCCTATGTATCAACCATCTGGCTAATAACCACCTATAAAATGATACATGTATTAAGTAAATATACACATATCAGAGAACTTAAACTTTTCTATCATATGTGTATGTATTCTATCATCTGTGTACGTATTATATAAACCACATACATACCTCTTTAGCGACCTCACATGCGAAGATGCTTGCTGTCCGGAATGGGCGCAGTTTGGCCAGATTATGTATCGATCTTTGAGTAAACGCCTGATCGTCTTCGTCAGCCGATATTAATTTTGCAAGTGATAGGACAGTTTCAAATGCCAGCAATTGGAGTGCAAGAGAAAATCCATGAACAGCTAATGATCGTTGATTGGAACTTTTCACTATCTTGTCAACATCTGCAGGACAATTGAACCTTGTAATAGTCTCCAACGTCCGTTCAAATGACATCATTCTCCATGGGTATTTGAAGAAAAAACCAATATTTTTGGTCATCTCCATTGTTTTGGAAGAAGGTTTGACTGGCTGAGTAAAGCAAGTGAGAACACCATCGACTATTATTATCAGCGACAAAGCAACTTTCTTCCACATTTTCATCTCTTTAGTCTCCAACTTTTGAACCAACTCGGAGATTGTTGGTTCCTTTTTTTCCCGAATAGTGTCTCTCAAACAGTTTTACATCCTTTTTCCTTTTGAACCACTGCTTTCACATCTCTCTTTTTTGGATATTTTCCACATTCGAGACCTGTCAACATAGCAAATTCTTGTAATCCAAACTTTATTGGATGGCAACCAAAAACAATCCACATCTTATGCCATTTTTTGGTCACCAATTGACGGCAAACTTATCCATGAATAAGCTTCCCTGAAAATGAAGTCTTGTTCGCAGGGATACGAAAAAGATGCCCAAATGGAGACTTTAACAAGTTTTCCATTTCTTTTGTTTCCTTAAACACCTTTGCTATTGTGGCAAGATACTCTGGTCTAGAATATGTATTGATCTTAGTTTCGAGAGGGTAATGGTCAAGAGAAAATAACCTCCTCGGTAAATCCAAACTCCTTGGAGAAACATTTTCTTGTTCTTTCGGATCCATCCTACCAAGAATAATTTATGTACATATTAGTCTATATGTACCCAAGAACAATGAACCCAAATTCTAATGTGTACCAAATTTCCAATTTGTACACAATTAGGGTTCTACTTTCTTACCCTGCCCCAAATACAGAATTATTCATAAAATTCAAAAATTTTTGATTCAAATCAATTCCCAAATTGTATTTTTGGATAACCCTTTCTCGCAAATGTATGATTTCAGTTGCAATCTCCATTCAATCAAATGGGAAAGTCAATCCAATCACTTACCCATTTAACAATAAAATTAGAAATTACCTTCTTAATCTACACCGGTAATCGAATACCCAGTGAACTAGTCGCCGTATTTCTTCTTAGACACGAACCTTCTTAATCTCTTCCTCTTCTTCTTCTTTTTCTCGGTCAGATTCTTCTCGATCTCCTTCTTCTCGGTCTTCTTCTTCTCGTTGGAGTTCAACAACCCAAATCGGACAACCAAATTGCCGACTACACTCTCTCCTTCGTTTTTCGTTTATACCGAGAACGAAGACTTACATTCTCCTGTAGTTTTAAAAAATATATATATAATTGAAACAATGCAACGGTTGGATATTCTCCTATATTTTTATTTAACTGAAACAGTGCATCAGTTGGATAACAAAACGGAAGCGTAACTGGTCAGTTAAAGGGTATAGTTGTCTTTTTTCAGAGGTGGCTAATCCCTGAAAACCCTCTTTCACTTTGCCTTCCCGCGAGAGAAAATCTTTATTGGAGTGGTGAGTGAAAATTTCTTTAGAAACAAACTAGTACTGACACGCCTTAAAAATGTTATATCCCCTATATATTAATAGAGAAGCATTCTCAAGAAAATGTTGATGTGTCGCCGTTAGAGAGCTCAGGACACCAATGAATTTATTGCCCTCATTTTTATAGATATTTACACATAATTGCTTTTGAATAATTAAGGAATATTCCTTTACAATTAATTAAAAAAATTCAAACATTTCAATTTTAAAATTTATTTTAATCATTTTATAACATATTTAATTGTCAAAATATAAAATCATTAGATCTAAAACATTTTCAAAACCGAAAATTATTCACCTATTAAAAAATTTGATTACTATTCACATATTTAAAGTTTCCAAAAGAAAATTATCACAATAACCATTATTATAGGGAATTGACTTATTTAATACAATTGGTATAATATTTCACAGGTGAATCATATTCTTACACAAAATAAAAATAAATTTAAAAAATAAAAAATTTTGCATAGATTAACAAAAGAGCGGGTTTTATATATATTTAGTTGATACATAATAATTTAATTTAAAAATATTTTCACAGACTATAGATTATAGATATATATTTTTAAAACAAATTTTAGATAATAGAAAATAAATTTACAAATAACTCTAATTTTATTTGTATATATTTATTCCGCATATAGTGCGGTTGATAACTAGTTACTTATTATAAAAACAACACATTCTCAATGTGGTCTATAAAGGTGAAATGCGCTTCGGGGCGATCTTCTATACCAATCAATAATTTTTCTTCAATTCCTTTGATTTCAACTCTTCTAACACACTTTCTCTCCGGGTTGTAGTAGAAAACATAAATTGGACGGGTCCATCGACTTAGCATCCAAACAATTTCACCTGTATCAGTGCCCCAAAATGATTGTTTTATCTCATGATCTGTATTTGGCATAATCAAGATACGCTTCAGTCGTTTATCTTTATCGGTATCGTCTTGAACCCATAACTCATCTTTACCACCATACACCTGTTTTAGAACACCTAACTTTCCCATGTAGTTCATCAGCCCCGAAATCCAAGTTAACTTAGGCCCCTTTTCTGTTTCTATGAAACTAAATTTCTCAGACCTAACATCAAAGCATGCTACCAAAGTAGTCATGTCGGACCGAGCTATGTAATACAAAACACCGTTGATACATATCCCATTGCTCTTCTTCTCAGGATAATGCGGAAACAAACATTTGATCATTCTCCATGATAGTTTTCCCTTCCCTAAGGTCAAAACTTGATGCTCTTTGGAGCTAGTTTGACTTCTATAATTTGTCACAGTCATGCACAAAACCTTGAACTGTTTTTCGATGGGATCATACCCAAAAAAGCTATTTAAATAAATATTTCTTGCTCTCACTTTAGGTAAAGGTAGGCGCTGACCTGTGCTAGGGTTACATATCACAGGAACCCTATCTATCTTTCCCTTTATAATCTGTTTATCGAAAAGACAGATAAATCCATTGGAAGATAGACAAACTTCCTTGTTCCAATCTCCAGAGACACGCATATGATAGTCGGTTTCAACAACACTTACATTTTCATCAAGATTTCGAGGCTGAGGGGATGAGAAGAAGTGCCACTTTCCGTTAAACTCGATGGCGAACAGAAGACGCCGTCGAGACAATGAACATGTCAGGTACAGTTCCGTGAAATCTTGACGTCGAAGTAAGGAAGACCATTGCTTCGACACACAACGACAGATCGCTATAGATTTCGCAGGTAATCTTAAAACTATCTCGATGATGAGATCGAGGGGAAGCGTATTTGTGTTTTCACTTTCTCCTACGTACGTCGGACGATTTTGCAGCGATCCATATTTGTGGCAAATTGCTCTGCTCCAGCCTCTAGGTATACCGTTCTTTCCACTTAGGAATACAAAATAATGAGATTTACTATAATCTTCTCAAAATCAATATTTTTTTGGCATATCTTTGCAAAATCTTTAGTTTCCTATTTTAATATTATTTTTTCCCCGAGCATTCATCAACAGAATTATGAGTTTATCGTAAGGGATATCTTGGTTTTTGCCATAATCTTCTTTAAAATATTGAATCCTCGATGAGATTTAAAAAATTTTTAATATAAAATAAATTTGAATATTATAGATTTAATCTATATATAATAACAATCCAAAAAATGCTACTAAAAGTTGTGTTTTTTCAATTGTACCTTTAGATATTTTTTGAAAAGTCGTGATGGATCATTAAAACGGTTATTTATGAAAAGTTATAACTGTTTACTGTAGAGTTGTGATTATTGGAACATTCGTATTTTTGAAATCTATATATATTTGTCTGTTTGAACTGTTTTCATTTTTTTGCCATAACACAAAATCATCTAAGATTTCAATCTCAACTGTTTATACATTTTTCTAAATTATTTTCTAGCATTCATTCTTTTAAAAGTCAAGAAATTCCTCTAATTATTGATTTAACAAAAGATTTTTGGAATGATGAATATAATAGCAATCCGAATAAATGCCACCAAAAGTTGTATTTTTTCAATCGTCCCGGATAATTTTCCAAAAAAATCTGTAAAAAAAATAAATTATTTGTTTTACAAAATGTTGCGATTGTTCATTTTAACGGTTTTTTGTAAAGTTGCAAATGTTCTTTGTAAAGTTGTGTTTATTCCAATATTCATATCTTTTAAAATCTGTATATATTTGTCTGTTTGAACTGTTTTCATTTTTTTGCCATGACACAAAATAAAATAAATTTTCAATCTCAACGGTTTTTACACCTTTCTAAATTATTCTCTAGCATCTCCTACATATTACTAGAGAAGCACACTCTTGAAAAAGCTGACGTGTCGCCGCCAGAGAGCTTTGTGCACCTTTTAGCAAAATATCCTTAAATTTTCTACTTAATTACATTAACATGCCATTATCTTTTCAAATAAAACAATTAAATGAATAATAATTAGATGTGTTATCATTTTTCATTCAAATTTAAATATCACATATTAAAACTAATTAAATAAGTACATACTATTTTAACGCAAAATTTCACTAAAATATACTTACAAATATACAAGTCAAAGTTATATTTATTTCATAAAATAAATATAAGTAAAATATTTAAAAAAGGCTATAAAAACATATCGATTAATATAAAGTTAATAAAATGTAAAACATATAACTTATTAACGAAATCATATAAAAACGAAATGCTCTTTTTATGTTAGTATTATTACCATAGTAATTTAAATAATAAGTTTTCAATAGTTATTATAATTGATTATATAGAGGAGTATAATTGATTATACAAAGGAGTATAATCAATTAAAAGAAATATAAAACAAACTTAATTTTCAATAAATATGGATTTAAATATATTCATAAATAAATATAAAAAAAACTACAAGAAATTAGGGGATATCGTGATCTATGATTATTTATACATATCTAAGTATGTAAACTAATTAATCTCAATATTTAGTGTGATTATTGATTAAAAATGTAAATATTGATAACCGAATAGAAATATACGTTCTAATTGTATATTCATCTGTGTGATATTAAAAAGAAATGAGACATAACCTTTATCATTATAAATAAATGTTCACATATTTCACGGGTGAAATGTATTTTTACACGAATACATTGATTTTGGAATTTCATTAATTTTTTCATAAGGGTTTTTTTAGTAATAATCCATCATTTATAGAAAATATTAACATACCGACTAACTCAACAGATTTAAATAGCCTAATCAATAATATTAAATTAATAAATTAGATTATCTTCAAAAATTTAAGTTTAGAATCCGATTTTATTACTAACATATAATAAAATTAAATAATTAAATTACCGAATAATTTATTATATGTTGTTATGGTACATAAGAAACATGCAAGATTGTTATGATTACACGATAAAAAATAAAAAAGTTATGAATTTGATTTTTAAACCAGACAAAAGACATATTGCAATAAATAATAACATGTTATCAATACTTTCTCTACCATAAAACTTCTTACACATTTAAAATTTTAACCGGTAAAACGTATTTTTTACATGAAAGAAACGCAGTTAAAAAAAACTTTAGTTACATGATAATATTATGTTTGACACAAACATATATTAGTTTTAGGATAATAATTTTACTTATAATAATTTTTTTAAATCGATTTATCTCGCAAGTAGTGCGGGTTATTACCTAGTTCATTCTTTTAAAAGTAAAGAAATTCCTCCAATTTTTGATTTAACAAAAGATTTTTGGAATGGTGAATCTAATTTACAACTTTTAGTTAATTTTAAATATAAAAATTTAATGAAAATATCTTGAGTTTTTTTCAAGAGTTAATGGATTATATAGTGAGTTTTTGAATTTGACTTTTCAATATAGTAATAAAGATGACTTCTATTTAAAAACAGTTTATATTGGTTATTAGGTATCAATATAATCAAGTGCAGACACAACAGTTGCGATTTTTCATAGTACCTATTCGTAAAAATTTTGTTTTTATTTGTTTTTTTGAAACAAAGAATTGAAACGGTTGTATCTGTTCATTGTAGAATTGTGTCTTTTCACTATATTTTATTCATATTTTTCATCACAATTTTTTGTTATGATAGGTGTGTCTATTTAAATAGTCATGTCTATTGAACTTTCTATATATTTGTCTCTTCATCAATAACTAACAAATCATTGTTCGTTGAAAATTTTTTTTTTCGTTTTATATTGAGTCTAAATAATTTGGATATTAATATCTAATATTCAACGTTATTCAATAATCTAAATAAAATTTTAGAACTGATTATAGCAATATAGAAATTTAATAAAACTTAATATAGAATTTACAGTTACGTATTTTAACTTTTGTTAAAAACTATTTTCATTTATTTTATTCTGTTTTCAAAAGTTGTGTATTTTAATTTTAATTTTTCGTTGATACAGTTTCACTCACTATTAAATATATTTTTAATTATAATTATTTAATAAAAAATTTACTCATTACAACCATTAGTTTAATATTCTTAGTTAGAATCACTTTGTCATGAATTTTTAATTGTAGCTCTTTACCATAACTTTTTATAAAATATCTTATTTATTTATCATACTTTAAACAATGTTTTTTTTGTAAAGTTGCGTCTATTCTACGTAATATTTTTTGTTATAAGTTTTAATTTTGATGGTTGTGTTTTTAGTAACAGTTTATGTTTGATGTTTATGTATTCAAACTATTCTATTACATTCAAATGATTTTATAATGTATAATTTTAAATTTTAAATTTTATTTACTTTTTTTCTAAAATATTTTCACCACGACATCGCGAGGTCTGAGTCGGTGAGTCCTAGTAATAAATAGTTTCATTTTCATTCACTTTTTGAAAAGATTAAATATTTAGTTTTTTTTAATTGTAGTTACTATATATATGTATCTACTAAAAATATCTACTATATATCTATCTATTAAAACTAGAAAACCATCACATTGGTTTTTTATTTTTAGTGTATATTTATATATATATATATATATATATTCATATTATACTGTTATATATTTTATTAATTAAATTGAGGTCAAATGATATTATTTATCTATAATTCGTTTAATACTTAAACAGAGAAAAATCGAATTATGAGACATTTATTGGAATATAAGCTTTCAATTAGACCAATCAATATAGTGGGAAACGCCGGTACAAATAAAAGCAAAATTTTTGTTGAATCACTATAGTCATTGTTAGTTCTTTTTCTTTCTCCCTAGAAAACATTATTGCTATTTTTAACCGCTAAATTTTGTTCTAATCATTTCGTATCACTAAAATCGAATCAAACTATTGCATATACGAATAGCGAGCACATATATGATATGTCAGTGGCAGAATTAAACCAAAACTACTTTTTACATATATTGATAATGTTAAGATTCAAGTGGTGACTAAGAACGATTGACGTAAGAAAAGGGATAAGAAAATGGAAGATGGAAGCTGATGGTGGTTTTCTGTCGGCCAATATTTGGGTTTATCTTTAACCCATTTCTCTACGTGTCCCATCTTTTGTTTTTATCTTAAGTGACGTGTCCTCGTTATTACTTACATTAACACTATATTACGTTTTGATTCTTTCGCATTTTTAATCAAACAATAGACTTTGTTTTTGATACGAATCAAACAACTTTTCATTTTTTTTCCTTCTCTTTTGAGTTTGATGATGCACGCAACTGCGAAAAACGAGCAATGGTTAAACTAATAAGTCCCGATCTGTTCATATTCTAGCTAGCATGGTTGCACCAGTATTTTGATTGAATCAAACTAAATGGAGAACTGGACCACAACCAAAACATTTGATTTAATGAACAAAGCATGTTAGCTTAAAAATAATACTTAAGTTTGTGTGGTCCTGTAATATATACAAACATTCAAGTCTCTGTCATAAACACGGGTATTTGTCTTAATAAGCAACTTTGGAATAATATATCAAACAATCATCATCTATGGAAATAAAATATCTATATTAATAGTTTCAATGATTGAATTAAAGGTTTTTTGCAACAAAAATGCCTTCAAAAATCGCTATTTTATACAAGTTTACCTTTTATCATTAAATATATATCAATTGCACGAAGTAAAAAAATAATATATAATTTAATATATCTTTTTTTTGTAACTAATATAGAAAATCAAACTCTCGCAATAAATATTAGAAAAATACTTAGGTTCACTCCTAGAATGAACTTTTTTGTTCACTTCTTCTTTATTAACCAATGAGAATCTCTTATACATTATTTTGTTTAAAAAAATAAATCAAAGCTAAATTAAAAAGCAATACATATTAAGGAAACAAATTCTGTATAATTTTTTTTAAGGAAAGTTATATATTGGCTTGGTTTAGATTTTACAATTAGAACTAGGTTTTACTCCGTGGTACATCACGGGTCTATTATTTTGTTGATATATATATTGTTAACGGTTGTAGGTAGAGTTTTGTAGAAACTCTTGATTCGCAAGTTGAAAATATACATTTTACGATTTGTTAGTGTACATTTAAAGCTAATAAGATCTTACCAAATATGTAATCGTTTATTAAATGCAAATTAGATATTTCCTAAGATGTATTCATCTTGAATTAGTTGCTACATTATAGGGATGTGATTAAGAGGATGTGATTACATAAATTGGGTTATCAATTCTTTTTGTCAAATTCGGTCCTAAAAATTCGGCATGCAGATTAGATATTTCCTAAGATACAATGGGCATTAATTGGCATTAATTGGATGTAAATAAGTATGCTATGAATTAAAAACCGGCCCAAAATATTCGGCAATTGTAACACCCGCGAACCGAAATCCCGGTTTAGGGATTGCATCGGTCGATGCAGGTTGTGCATCGGTCGATGCAGGGTTGAGTTTATATGTTTTGACTTAAGTTAAACGCTGCGTTTTGGGTTAGGAAAACCCTTAAACACGAGTTTTGTCTCATTAGGCGTGTTTAGCCGCTTTTGAGAGAAACGAAAGAGGAAAAGAAGAGTTCTTGGTGTTCTTGAGTGTTCTTGGTGATTTCTTGGAGTTGGAAGCTGTTCCTGTAGAGATTTGTAGCTGGGATCGTTGTAGGAGCGTCCTAGGGTCGTTTTCTTCATGTGTTTAGGTCGTTTTCTTCTGTGGCAAAGGTAAGTGCAGGACCATGGCTTATCTAAGTTAGAGAACTCTCTAATTTGCTTGCTATGTGTTATTAGACTTGTTAGATCGTTATTTTGGACGTTAGGAAGCTTTCTTGTAGCTTGGGATCGAGTTTTGTGGTTGTAGGAACGAAGATCCGGCGAGAAGCTTCGGGGAAAACACGATGCTCGGCATTGCATCGGTCGATGCATATCTTGCGTCGGTCAATGCAAGTGCGAGGACGGCGCATAAAACCCTAGGGTTTTCGTGTTATGTCGAGCATGCGTCGGTCGATGCAGAGCGAGTGTCGGTCGATGCAAGTGCATCGAGCATCGATCGATGCAACCCTGTGTCGGTTGATGCATCCCCATGTGGTGTCGGTTGATGCATGTTGGTTTCGGTCGATGCAGAGTCTTGGTTTGTTGTTTATTGTGTGTTGATTGTTGTTTGATGGTTAGAGATGTCTCTATTGCTTGTGTGTATAGCCCAGTAGATGGGAGGATTGCCTTACTGAGTGTTTTTAAAATACTCATGCATTGCAATATGTGTTTGTGGTGCAGGTAAAGGCAAAATGTGATCGTGGAATCAAGGCAATGAAGAGGAGGATGTTCTAGGGACTCGATTGGATGTTGTCTGGCATTGCTAGGTTGCTAGAGTTGGGTCATTAGAAACATTGTAGGTTGCTGGTTCCATGTTTTCTGATGATTTGGATATTGATTTGTGGTTATATTTTATTATTGGAATATTATTGGTTATTGATATTGGTTATTTCCGCTGTTTGATTGTGGTTGTGGTTAGGTGGCTAGTGGGTATGGGACCACTAGTTGTAGTTTATTATTATTATTATTATTATTATTATTATTATTATTATTATTATTATTATTATTATTATTATTATTTATTATATTTATTTATTTTTTTTTTTTTTTTAAAACGGGTCGGGTCGTTTCAGTTTGGTATCAGAGCCCTTACGGTTCTAGGTTTGGGTTCACTAGGTTTCTGTTGTGATGTTTGGGATTGCATGTCTTGATTGATTATGTGAGTTAGTCAATTGTGTGTGGCATGGAGTCCTAGAACATCCTCTTCGAGCCTACAGTGTGATTCCACGGTGAGTATATGTTTTTGTGTTATGTATAATTGTGTGCTTAGCCTTCTGTTCATAGTAGTGCAGATGGTAAGAGAAGATGTTGTTGCTGGTCGTGGTCGTGGTCGTGGACGCGGACGTGGTCGTGGACGCAGACGTGGTCGTGGTAGGGGCAGAGTCCCAGTGGTTAGTGAGACCGAGGACCAGAGTGTGACAGCTGAGGGTGTTGGCGAGTCGCAGGATGTCCAGGGGGATTCTTTGAGTGTGGCCGGAGGGTACGGTGTTGATGCTCCAGTGGCCGGTGATGCTAGGGTTCCGGGTGTGGGAATCCCAGCGGTTGGAGTCTCTGGTGTTGATCTTGCGGGCTTGTTAGCACAGTTGTTAGAGTGGTTGCCGGCGGTGGCACCGGCTCAGGCTCAGGTGGTGCCACCAGTAGTGGCGGAGGAGCAGCAGCCAGTGGCTGCGGATGTGGGGGTCCATTCTTGTTATATCAGCATGCTGACAGAGATGGGTTGTATTCGTACCGAGCGGTTTTTGGGAGATACAGATCCTACCGCTGCGGAGGCGTGGAGGACGAGTGTGGAACGTAACTTCCATACTCTGAGATGTCCTGAGGTGTTTTGGGTGGACATTGGGGTCCACCATTTGACTGGTGATGCTCAGTTGTGGTGGAGTTCTATGGCAGCCAGGAGAGTGCGGAGGGAGATGTCTTGGGCTGACTTCGTCTTGGAGTTCAACCGCAAGTATTTCCCTAGAGAGCCACTGGATAGGTTGGAGGTGCAGTTCCTTCAACTAGCTCAGGGAACTCGGTCAGTGCGGGAGCTTGACTTGGAGTTCAGTCGGCTTCTGAGGTATGGTGGTCGGGATATGGAGTCTGAGGAGTCTCAGATCAGAAGGTTTTTGAGGGCCCTACGTGATGACTTGAGGGTTCACTGTAGAGGGCGGAGTTACGCTACGCGTGCAGAGCTGGTTGAGACTGCAGCAGGGATTGAGGAGGATATCTGGGCACAGTCAGTGGTGGCTAGCCCAGCAGTCCAGTATAGCAAGGCTCAGCATCAGGGAGGTTCTAGCAAGGGCGGCAAGCCTGCGCAGGGAACCAATAGGAGATGGGAGGCTACGTAGAGGCCGGGTGGTCCGAGTTGCTTTGGGTATGGGGGCAAGGATCACAAGGTTGCTAGCTGTCCCAAGAGGAGTGCTCCGACGGCAGCAGATCGTGTGTGCTATTATTGCAGGGAGCCAGGGCACATCAGGCCCTATTGTCCCAAGTTGCAGCCGGTAGCAGTGGTAGCGTTGCAGCAGGTGCAGCAGGGAGGGCAGCAGGTGGCACGGATTGAGCAGGCGCCACGGGTTTACACGACTGTAGAGACTGGTGGAACCAGTGTTGGAGCGATCACAGGTATAATTTCTGGTACTTTGTTTTTGTGAATTCTTAGTAAGTTCAGATTTTATGTTGTCCTGTGATAAAGTGTTAGGTTCTCAACACATGAGGTTTGTGTAGGGACCTTGTTGGTCAGAGGGTTTAAGTCCCATGTTATGTTTGACTCTAGAGCTACTCATAGCTTCATTATCCCAGAGTGTGCAAAGAGTGCGGGTATCGTGGGAGATCCCGGAGAGCGTGCAGGAGTTGTCAGAGTTGTTGGAGGCAAGTTTCTGAGGGTCATTGGTAGAGCGAGGGGTATCGATATTCAGATCGCGGGAGAGTCTTGGCCAGCGGATTTGCTTATCAGCCCTGTGGAGCTGTATGACGTTATCTTGGGGATGGACTGGTTGCATCGGCATATGGTTCATCTGGATTGTCATCGGGGTAGAGTGGAGTTTGAGCGCTCAGGAGGGAAGTTGGTTTTTCAGGGGATTAGACCGACTTCGGGGAGTCTCGTGATCTCGACCATTCAGGCTGGGAAGATGATCGAGAAGGGCCGTGAGGCTTATTTGGTTACTATATCTATGCCAGAGTCAGTGGGGAAGTCTACGGTTACCGATATTCCGGTTATAGAGGAGTTTGAGGATGTGTTCCAGTCGTTGCAGGGGTTACCACCATCTCAGTCTGATCCTTTTATGATTGAACTGGAACCAGGGACGATGCCGCTATCCAAGGCTCCTTACAGAATGGCTCCAGCAGAGATGGCAGAGCTGAAGAAGCAGCTAGAGGATTTGTTGAGTAAAGGATTCATCCGTCCTAGTGTATCACCGTGGGGAGCACCGGTGTTGTTTGTCAAGAAGAAGGATGGGAGTTTTCGGTTGTGTATTAATTACAGGGGTTTGAATCGGGTCACTATGAAGAACAAGTACCCTCTTCCGAGGATCGATGAGTTGTTGGATCAGTTGAGGGGTGCTACTTGGTTCTCCAAGGTAGATCTGGCGTCGGGTTATCATCAGATTCCAATAGATGAGGCAGATGTGAGGAAGACTGCATTCAGGACGAGGTATGGGCATTATGAGTTTGTGGTGATGCCTTTCGGGTTGACTAACGCACCAGCAGCGTTTATGAGATTGATGAACAGTGTGTTTCAAGAGTTTCTAGATGTATCTGTCATCATTTTCATCGACGATATCCTGGTTTATTCTAAGAGTCCTGAGGAGCATGCAGTGCATTTGAGGACAGTTCTGGAGAAGCTGCGGGAGCGTAAGTTGTTTGCTAAGTTGAGCAAGTGCAGTTTTTGCCAGCGTGAGATGGGTTTTCTGCGTCATATTGTGTCTGCAGATGGGGTTTCTGTAGATCCGGAGAAGATACAGGCTATCAGGGATTGGCCTAGACCGCAGAATGCCACAGAGATCAGGAGTTTTCTTGGATTGGCAGGTTACTACAGGAGATTTGTGCAGGGTTTTGCGAGCAGAGCACGTCCTATGACTAAGTTGACAAGGAAGGATGTTCCTTTTGTTTGGTCATAGGAGTGTGAGGAAGGCTTTGCAAGCCTGAAGGAGATGTTGACTACTGCGCCAGTGTTGGCTATGCCTGAGCAGGGAGAACCCTATCTAGAGTTGGTTTGGGAAGTTTGTTGATGCAGCATGGGAAGGTGATTGCCTACGCTTCACGGCAGTTGCGGAAGCATGAGGGCAACTATCCTACTCATGACTTGGAGATGGGTGCTGTAGTTTTTGCCCTGAAGATTTGGAGATCTTATCTTTATGGTGCAAAGGTGCAGGTGTTTACAGATCATAATAGCCTGAAGTATATATTCACTCAGCCCGAGCTGAACTTGAGGCAGAGGCGGTGGATGGAGCTGGTAGCGGATTATGATTTGGAGATAGCCTATCACCCTGGTAAGGCTAACTCGGTTGCAGATGCTCTGAGTCGGAAGAGGGTAGCTTCGGCTCAGGAGCAGGAGATGGAGTCTCTGGTAGGAGAGAACGGTGCGTTGAGTTTGTGTGCTATGTCTCAGGAACCGTTGGGTTTGGAGGCGGTTGATAGAGCAGAATCCCGGTTTAGGGTTGCATCGGTCGATGCAGGGTTGAGTTTCTGCGTTTTAACTTAAGTTAAACGCTGCGTTTTGGGTTAGGAAAACCCTTAAACTCGAGTTTTGTCTCATTAGGCGTGTTTAGCCGCTTTTGAGAGAAACGGAAGAGGAAAAGAAGAGTTCTTGGTGTTCTTGAGTGTTCTTGGTGATTTCTTGGAGTTGGAAGTTGTTCCTGTAGAGATCTGTAGCTGGGATCGTTGTAGGAGCGTCCTAGGATCGTTTTCTTCCTGTGTTTGGGTCGTTTCTTCTGTGGCAAAGGTAAGTGCAGGACCATGGCTTATCTAAGCTAGAGAACTCTCTAATTTGCTTGCTATGTGTTATTAGACTTGTTAGATCGTTATTTTGGACGTTAGGAAGCTTTCTTGTGGCTTGGGATCGAGTTTTGTGGTTGTAGGAACGAAGATCCGGCGAGAAGCTTCGGGGAAAACACGATGCTCGGCATTGCATCGGTCGATGCATATCTTGCGTCGGTCGATGCAAGTGCGAGGACGGCGTGTAAAACCCTAGGGTTTTCGTGTTATGTCGAGCATGCGTCGGTCGATGCAGAGCGAGTGTCGGTGGATGCAAGTGCATCGAGCATCGATCGATGCAACCCTATGTTGGTCGATGCATCCCCATGTGGTGTCGGTTGATGCATGTTGGTGTCAGTCGATGCAGAGTCCTGGTTTGTTGTTTGTTGTGTGTTGATTGTTGTTTGATGGTTAGAGATGTCTCTATTGCTTGTGTGTATAGCCCAGTAGATGGGAGGATTGCCTTACTGAGTGTTTTTAAAATACTCATGCATTGCAATATGTGTTTGTGGTGCAGGTAAAGGCAAAGTGTGATCGTGGAATCAAGGCAATGAAGAGGAGGATGTTCTAGGGACTCGATTGGATGTTGTCTGGCATTGCTAGGTTGCTAGAGTTGGGTCATTAGAAACATTGCTAGGTTGATGGTTACATGTTTTCTGATGATTTGGATATTGATTTGTGGTTATATTTTATTATTAGAATATTATTGGTTATTGATATTGGTTATTTCCGCTGTTTGATTGTGGTTGTGGTTAGGTGGCTAGTGAGTATGGGACCACTAGTTGTAGTTTATTATTATTATTATTATTATTATTATTATTATTATTATTATTATTATTATTATTATTATTATTATTATTATTATTATTATTATTATTATTATTATTATTTATTATATTTATTATTTATTATTAAAAAAAAACGGGTCGGGTCGTTTCAGCAATCTTAAGGAGGATCCGGATAATTGAATCGGTTATAATTTTAGCTAAAACCCGACCCGAAGTTGGCAAAAAGTGATGGCACCCTATTGTACTCCAAAAATGTATTCTGAGCTCTATATGTGGATATATTTGTTTGGTTACAGATATCCTAAGACAATTTTTAATATATATCCGTTTATAAAAATTCAAATCACATTATATGCTAAAAAAATCTAAAATTTTATTAACTTTATGTATTGAATAGTAATTAAAATAATTAAATATAAGATTAATAAAAATGAAAAGAGAATTATATTTTAATCTAACATATTTATTTAAATTAGATAGATATATTTTAGGAAATTAATATTATCAAATAAGAAAATGATTGTGTTTGGTTGTAAGGATTGTAGAGAATTTAGTTGAGACTTGTTTGGATACAAAGATAAGAGAGGATGCCACAAAAATGTATTTCAAAAATGTTAAGATAGATGAAATGATATATCGGTTTGGGTTTACAAATAAGGTGATTAGGGTTTAGATTTTACAATTCAAACAAAATTATATGTCGGTTTGGGTTTACAAATAAAATGGTTAGAGTTTAGATTTTACAATTAAAACAAAATTATATGTCGGTTTGGGTTTACAAATGAGATGGTTAGGGTTTACAAATGAGATGGTTAGGGTTTAGATTTTACAATGATAACGAAATTATATGTCGGTTTGGGTTTACAATTGAGATGGTTAGGGTTTAGATTTTACAATTAGAATGAAATTATATGTCAGTTTGAGTTTACAAATGAGATGGTTAGGGTTTATATTTTACAATTAGAATGAAATTATATATCGGTTTGGATGTATAAATAAGCGGTTTAACTTTTAAATTTTATAATAATGTATACAGATTTTGTTTCCTTATTTTATAAAGAGTTAAATAAATAGATTCTTAAATATATTATGAGATGTCAGATTCTTATTGGCTAAAATAATGAGAAATGAACAAAAGGGTTCACCTTATGAGTGAACCCAAGAATTGTCCTAAAGATTAATATTCACTTTCACAATTTTAAAAATATAATATATATGACTGACTGTATTTTTAATAAAATCCTAATATGATTAGATTTCAATTCAACAGAATATGACTAGAATTCAGTGTTTTTATAATGAATTGACGGAAGGAGGAACACATAATGTTTTAAAACATTTCATAAAGTTTTCATGTGAATATTACATGGACTTACTTACATAAAATAAACTTTTTTTTTTGTCGGCACATAAAATAAACTAAACATACGTTTTCTAAAGTAAAATAACAAAAAAATTGTAAATGATACTTCTAGACGTAAACCTAACTTATAAATTAAGATATCCAGGGAATATTGACAACTTTTCTTACAAAAGATTCTTGATTCTTCCATCATTATAATTCTGATTTTCTCTTTTTGGGCGAACACAAGAAAAATTTAGTCGGTCTCATAACAATCAATGACAAATTTAGTGATAAATTTAGTAAAGAGATAAAAAGTGAGAAGTACGAGGTTACTTGGCAATTTCTACAAAACAATACTTATAAGCGACCGTATTTTTTTAGTATTCAACATAAGCCACCGCTGCCCCCAAAAAGTTTTGTCTCTTTATCAATGGAAGGAGAACAAGAAGAGTCTACGATGCGAAAGAGAAGACATCCATCTCAAGAAGAAGTGGCTAGCAACGTGGCTACAAGGAAGCCATACAGAGGGATACGGAGGAGGAAGTGGGGAAAGTGGGTGGCTGAGATTCGTGAGCCTAACAAACGCTCACGTCTTTGGCTCGGTTCTTACACCACCGATGTCGCCGCCGCTAGAGCCTATGACGTCGCCGTCTTTTACCTCCGTGGTCCCTCCGCACGCCTCAACTTCCCTGATCTTCTCTTACAAGATGAGGACCACCGATCAGCCGCTGCTACCGCCGACATGCCCGCCGCTCTTATAAGGGAAAAAGCGGCGGAGGTTGGCGCTAGAGTCGACGCTCTCCTCACTTCTGCTTCTAAGTCACCGCCTCCTCCGACGGCTAACTCCTCTCTGTCGGTAATAAAACCCGACTTGAATCAAATACCCGAATCCGGCGATATATAGTCAAGAGACTCAGAAGTATACACAATATATGTAGTTTGTTTTGGTTTGTTTAGATGATAACATTTACATATACGATACATACAAAAATACATGAATTATAGATATGTATACATCCATAAGTATTATATATGAATCAACAAATTGTTATAGACTCTTATTAGTTCTCCGGAGACAAACCCGGCTAAGAGCAATCCTTGAGAAGCGAATTTTAGTTCAAGTTGTAATACTAATGTACATTAATTTTTAGGTAATTTTGTTTAAGAATTTGTAGTTCGTTTCCTCTTACTAGTTTATTAATATTTGAACTCCAAATTTTGATATTATGAGCTTGATGTAATCTTTGGATCCGTAATCCCAATAATGCTTATTTCGGTAGAGAATTTAAACCGAAACTTGTACTTTACATCAAAGATAATTCTATCTTTAATTATCTTTATGTGCTTTCGACGTTCGCTCATCAATGAATTAATTAATTTATTGTATGATTCGCCAATATTCCGATGACTGTACTAGCCTTATTATAAGGCGTGCAAGGAAACATTTGTTTGTGGTTTTTTTACCTTTTTTTTTTTTTTTGGAGAAAGTCAAGTTAGCAGAAAACAAATCCTTAGATTTCGATAAGGTGGCACAGCATTTCTTTTGTTTGATCAAAATAATAATAATCATATACTATAAAATCAAACTAACTTTTATTAGATTATCTATTTATGTTTATTAATTATGGTTTTAAAAAAGATTAATTACAACTTAATTATAATCAGAAGTAGAAAACTATATATTAGTCAAAAAAATATATAAGATGTTATAGAAAAGTAAGAATATTGCTGGTATATTATATATTTTCTAAAAATTATTTTTATATTTAGCATTAAAAATTATTTATATATTAAATTACTTACAATTAACACTTTGGATTAATTTTTTATTTTTAATTTCAAAATTTTTTTAAAAAAAATTAACAAACTATTTCACGTTATTATTGTCAGTTTTGTTTTTTTTTTTGCCAAACATCTATAGTTTTTAAAAGAGAGAGAAACTGAATTATTTCATTACTGTTCACAAACGAAAAAAAAAACTCTCTCTCTAGGCAAGTTTTTCGCAAATATCTGCACAACTCTGCATCATCTATTGTCGCTGTTAAATATATATTTATGTTTTTTACCTAATTCTCGGAAACAACAATTATCGAAACCGGATCCATCACATATCAGAGCATGATTAACGAAAATAAAAAATAATGAGGAAGACGATGACAAATTGGCTGTTTTCAAATATTAAGTTCTAGATATCTATGTTGATGTGAAAACAAGGTGAAAAATAAGGTGAAGAACATGTAAATCCTTTTTGAACAAGGTGAAGAACATGTAAATCCTTTTTGCACAAGATGAAGAACATGTAAATCCTTTTTAAACAAAGTGAAGAACAAGACGAGTAGAAAAAAAAACATTTCATTTTCTCTTTGATGATAATGATATGGAATGATTCATCCGACGTCATTTATTAATTAATGAAGTGACAAATAAGCCACCAAACTAACATGTAAATTAGCCTAATTAAATCAATCATCAAACAAAACTATAAGTTAGTCGCAACATTAATACTTACAGTAATTAAAAAAAAAAAAAAAACGGCTGAACTGAAAATCTTAATTAACTCAGCCGTATCTTTTCATAAGTCGGCCGTAATTGCACGTTATTCTAGTAATTAATCTTTTGCTACTAAATTAGCCGTAAAATGACCAAGTTTTCTGATAATTCAGCTCATTAAAGCTGATTTATGATACTTACATGTAAATTAGCTGTAACGATATCTCATAAGTAAGTTGTTGTTAATAACTTAGCCAGCCGGAGAAAGTTAATTCAGCCGTGTTGAAGTATTAACTGAACCAAATTTTTGACAAATTAACCATCGGGTAAAAACTTAGCCGTAACTCCAGGCTCACTGACAAATCAACCATCGGGTAAAAACTTAGCCGTAACCAAATTTTTGACAAATCAACCATCGGGTAAAAATTTCATTATGTCAGCCGTAACTCCAGGCTGCGTATGCTCGTAAGTCAGCTGTTTGCTCATAATTCAGTCATTTCCTTTAAATAAGCCGTAACTCAGCTGACATGGCCACTATAGCGCTTTACGGCTGAGTTATTTAATACACGTCAGCGATTTCTTATGTGGCAACACACTTTGTCTGATGTGGCAATAACATTTTTTATAATTACGTTTTTTTCCTATAACATGCAACAAGGACACACTGTGTATAGAAAATATACACGAAATATGATAGTAATAAAAGAAAGATTTGTATGATTCTAGTAATATTACTTAATTTTTATGACATCTGAGTAAATTTCCCGAAAAAAAAATCTAATTCTATCATATAGAAAGAAAAAAAACTGCTCTAGGTAAGCTGCTTAATAACATGATGTTAATTTAATAAAGGGATATATATAATTATCTAATTAAGTGTATATGAAATAAATTGACATACTTGCATGGTAACACACAGATATTGATGTCATAGTAATAATTCTTGTTATACGGAGTTAATGTCGTTTATAAAGTACAGTTATGGTACTGATATTTCGAATCTTATATATATATACATTTTTGGAGACATTTATAAAATAAATCCTCAAGGTCAACTCTATTTACAATCATGCCATTGGCATTAAATTTTATATTTATTTTTTACTTTAAATAATATTAAATTTAGAATCTAATTGAAGAAAATTTTTACCTATTCAAATTTTCAAAAATATCGTACCAGCACCCATTAGCATTAAATATTTTATATAATTAATCTATTTTTCTAAAAAAAACTGAACTAAATATTAAACACAATTGATTAACCGTAGACAATAATAACAGCCTAGATTTCTGATTAAACTTCTTGATTTAAAAAAACTTTACAAAAAACACTCCACCATTTTAATCGACTTGCACAACTATAAATACAAAAGTGTTAAATGATATAGAGATAAAACAACAAAAATTACAAAATCAAATTATAGTATACTCATATAATTATAAAAATAGAATATATTATGTAATACTATTATCTCTACATTGTAAATAAAAAAGAAAAATCACAAAAAAGTATATTTGTTGACTAAATTAAATTTAATGAACATTAAGGATATCTTAACTATATAATACACCACTACATGTTGATAATGGAAGTTATACACTACTTAATATATTGATGTAAAACTATAGTAGATTTAAAAAATACAAAAGATATTATTTATATATATAGTTAATATAATAAATAAATTCTGTATTGCCTTTCTAAACAAAAAATATAGCAACGCGGTGTACCGCGGGTGAATATCTAGTTATATAGCTATTTTCGATGTTAGCCTTGAATCCATTTTCATTTCGACATGAATTTCATCGGAAAATCTGTCACGAATGGGTATGTATATCATTCTCACGTTCTCATTATCACAAAGAGGTATATATATAACATGTTAAAAACCACAAAACAATCTTGCATTAGAAATGTCTACTCGTATCTATAATACTAGATTAAGACCCGTGCTAGAGCACTGGTTGAAATTTATTTTATTTATATTGTAATTTTTTATAAAATATAATTTATGTGATTGTTTTTAAAAGTTTTTTTTGGATAAAATATTATGCAATAAAATCATATGTTAAATATGATGGCTTGAAAAAGACACTTATTTTGTGAATTTGGTTTTTAAAAAGCGAGTTATTATATTATGAGTAATTTAATGTATTGTTATACTTTTTGTTTTAATATACTTGGTTTTCTGAAATTCTTTCATATTATAGTGACATATTATTGACATTGCTATAACAAACTAATTTAGAGTGTTTATAGTTTCTAACTTTAATATCAAATTTCAATATTTTAAAAACATTTCATAATAAATTATTTAAAGTTTATTATATTATATAAAATTATAAAATTCAACAAAAAGTTTGAAATTGATTTTAAATATTCAAATTTTGACCCGTTACTCGGTAAAATTTTTAATTCAATAGATATTATTTTTAAAGAATAATATTAATAAAAATTGAATATTTTGTAGAGTTGAATCATTTATATTTGTTTTTAAAAATTCAACTTATGGTATATCCGGAAATAAAACTATTTTTTTAATTATAATAGACTCATATATAAAAATGAGAGGTGAAGTATAATAATAATTAACAAATTAATATATTAAGTTAGATATCAAAGAATTTTATTTGATGAATAATTTAATAAAGGAAATTAATATGGTAAGTTATATGATATCAAATGATTCTTTAGAATATTCTCTTTAATATTTTTAAAAACAATAAATCCAGACTATACAAATAATATAAAACTTAATCTATAACCTATTTGTAACCAACTTATTAAAATTATATAGTTTACAAAATAATGTTGTGTACTTCCGTTTTATTATATAGGGTATTATACATCAAGAGTTCCTGTATACATATTAGGTTGAAGATACAAACTAAGTTACAAGGGTGGATGCACAATGACTTACTGAATTCATGTTTATGCATGAAATATTTTTGGAAATTGGTTAGAATATTTCTTATGTTTTCATGGTTGCGCAGCAAGTGTTTGCGACCTTTTATAGTATAGTATAAATATATTTTTGACCTTTTATTTTACAGAATTTCTTTCAGATTGGTAGGTAGGTATAAATATGAACAGTGAGGTAACATGTTCGAGTCTTTCTATGACTTCTTTTTATATTTCTTTAATTTTTTCACTAATTCATAAACCTAAATTTTTTTGGACTTGTGACCATCTATATACTGATCTGCATTGGCTCTGAATACAGTATTAGTAAAATGTTGGTGAAGGGGAAACAGAAATACTATCTTAATACTATTAAAAGTGAAATACATTTTGAAAATGTCCGAAATTATTCATCTATTTACGAAAATCTGCTACTCAAAACAGTCTTTGAAAATTTTTCATTAAAGGTAAATTCGTATTGACACTCCTAAAAATTTTCTCAAACAATACTATTTCGGATAAAACTATATTCGGCTTTGGAATAAGTCAATCGGATCATGAATAAAAGGACGCGGATTTTACTTGGATCTTTTTATATTATTTTTAGGAATATATTAATTGCAACGGTTTTGTTTTTGGAAACAACATTAACTTTTCCCTCCTATAATTTAGCCATTTGTTAACTACTATTATGGTGAATGATAGACATCTTTATCAAATATCTTTTAATATCTAATTACCATAAGATTACTTTTTTATTCGTTATTCAAATTTAATCTGTATATATTCTTAACCTATAATTATTGCTTCCTAAAATATTGATTTTAGATTTTCTCAAATGTAGAGATATTTCTTCGGAAAATAACGAGGGAGCGGATGGCTATTTTAAAAGCAAGCTAACAGTTTTTTACAGTATATTATTTAATACGACCCATTAACTATGAATCCCAAATTTTTTGGTATATTACCTAAAATTAACTAATAATTATGAGATTTCTCATATATTCAAATCATAATATCGGATACTAATTAGCTTGGTGATTTAGTTGTTTTAGTATGAAAAAACTATTCCATATACATCAGATACTAATTTCCGAAGCTTTTCACTAGCTCTATATTTTTGGAAACTTATTTAGAAAATTATAAAGCATAGTCCAGTTTAGATGCTAAATTAATTGCATATAGAATATTAATTCCAAAAAGAAAGAAGAAAAATAAAAAATAGGGAAAATCCTTCTAGATATGATTCCCGAGAAGCTTCTTTTAATCATGGTTTCCGACGCCGGCAGGGCCTCTGCTCGCCGGCGTCGGGATCTCATCGTCTCAATCCCTACTAATCTTCGATTTAATTATCTTAGTGTTCTCTCTTGCAAAAAATTTCCCCAATTTTTCTCTTTTGTTAACCCTTCTCGATCTTTTCTGTCCTTTACCCCTGAACCAAACCCCGACCACAATCCGCCCCCGATGTTTTTCTTCTCACCCCAGATGGCTTGTGCTCGGCAAAACTCTTTGCATATTTCGGGCAGCCGCTTCAATCATCCCTCACCTTGGAGTTTGATTGAGAAGCTAGGGTTTTCTCCAGTGGACCTAGTCTTCAAAATTGATTCAATACTCGGTCATCGTCTGTTTCCGATAATCCTTCACGCACCGGAGATGTTGTTTGCACTGCAAATCCCTCTGTCATGCTCAGGCAGACTTCTCCTTCAGTCCTCACCTTGGCAAATGGTTGTGGTCCTAGGGTTTTCCCCAGTGGACCTAGCTTCCAACCTCGAATCAAGCATCGAACACCGGCTACTCTCGTCGATCTGTAACGCACAGGAGCTGCTCCCTGCTCTGCATAGCCCTCTCCTTTTTCCGGTCAGCCGCCGCACCAACTCTCCTCCTCGGTCTCTGATTGTGAAACTAGGGTTCCCTTGGGTGGGCCTTGTACATGATGTCAGCCCGTTAAGCTTACCAAGCGCAAAGCCCACATCTTCAAAATCCAGGTCCATTAACTATGCACTTTTGCTAAACCTGTTTCTCCCTCCTTTGTCTCTTTGTTATCTTGGTGGCAAGGATAGAAGCCTCCTTCTACACCGTATATCGACAGCTTTGGTTTGGGTCCATGAATGGCAATTGCAATTCCTGGTACACAGCAACCCCTCGAGTATCAATTTTCATATTAGCGTTTGGCTGTTGGGAATTCTGTCTTTGTTTTCTCACAACATCAATGGCGAGAGAAAGATCGGCATTATGACTCCACTTCTACGGAACGGTGGTTACCGAGATTTTCTCAACCCCATGCTCCCATATCCCGTGATCACTGAACCTAAGCAGGTACAATCTTACTAGTTCAGGGATATTTTCCACACAATGGTTGGTCCAGCTCCAAATCTCTCTAAGCCCAGGTACGAGAAACTATTTCTCTTGTTGACGCCCAATTTTAGCCAATGGTGTGATCAAGTTTACGAACTCTATGGATCCCATTTGAGTAGAAAATCATCATTGTTGTTGTGGCGTCTCTCTCATTCCTTGAGAACCTTGGGTATAGTATCCCCTTTGGCTTTGACCCATGAATCCTTTGGCTTGATGTTCTATGGTAATTGGATACTGTTTCCAATTTGTTTGAGTTTAGTCTACGGCTTTGGTTTGATCAAGGTCAATCTCTACTATATGGCAATTCTACCAAACATCTTTAAGCCCCAGAGCTCCACAAACCTTGCTCGAAAACTTGTCAAGCTACCACCTCGTGTAGGCTCTCTCACACTGGAGAGAAGTTCAGCTTTGACCCCTTCATTAACGCCAACAAGTCTGATGACAATGGCAATCTCCTCATCCGTTGGCTTGTCCATGGAAGAGTTATCAACAATCTTGATCTCACATGTACCAACTCCTCAAGAATTTGGCTCAAAGCTCTCAAGAACCTATTGTCGATTAATCCTATCTTTTCTTTGTCTCTATGTTGTTTTTGGCATTGGGGAATGCCCTCTTATCTTGTATTCAAAGCTTTGTTGTAAGAACCTTGTCCTTTGATTTATGAATGCAAGTGTTGTGACAAAAAAAAAATAGAATATTAATTCCATAACAATCTGTAAAAAAAAGATATTCTCAAATTTAAAATCTAGCGTGATCACAAACCTATTCTCAAATTTTCTATCCACCTAACCCCAAGAGACTATGACCTCTATAAATAAGTTTTTCAATACCAAAAAATTAGCACACCAACTGATTTTACCTTTTAACACGATAAGAGAGCATTTCCAGAAATCAATGGCCCTTCATTTTCTTATATCAGAGAGTAACAACCTTGCAAAGTCGCATGGATAAATGGGTAATGTAATGTCAGATCTATCCAGACAAAATAAGAAAGATAGATCTGATGACTCTACTCCTGCTCCTGTTATTAGTTCTACCAAGGCTCAGAAAAATGATTTGGCTGTTCCACTTAATGACTCGCTGCTATCTCATATGAGAGCTCCGATGAATTTGATCTTGGTACTGAATCGTTTTGTCGTGGTCTTCGAAAGAAAATGAGGTCTACTCGTCTTAAACCTTATGCTACTTACTCTACATGTCACGCTAAAACCCTCATCTCTCTCAAGCCTACGTCTTCTCCAGCATCTTCATGTACTTATTTCTATCCTATAGCACATTATGTATCATGTGACAACTTTAATTCTGACCATCAAAAGATTTTTGCAGCATCGACTATGGTCGATGAACCCATTACTTATAAAGAAGCTGTTCAAATACTAGGATGGCGTGAAGGTATGCGCAAAGAGATAGATGCTTTAGAACTTAACGAGATTTTGGCGTTTGAACATCTGCCGCCTGGCATCAAAGCTCTTGGTTCTAAATGGGTGTATCGTCTTAAGTTTAATTCGGATGGTACACTTGAATGGTATAAGGCGCGGTTAGGTACACTTGGTAATCACTAGAAAGAAGGTGTTTATTTTTCTGAAACGTTTGCACCTATTGCTAAATTGTAAACAATTCGTACCTTACTTAGTGTTGCTTCGGTTAAGAACTGGGAACTTTACCAAATGGATGTTCACAATGCTTTTTTACATGGTGTTCATGACGAGGACATCTACATGAAACCACCTCCGGGTTTCCTTCCAGCTGATCCATCTCTTGTATGCAAACTTTAAATGTCTATCTATGGTCTTCGGTAGGCCCCTCGTTGCTGGTTTTCCAAGTTTTCTACCGCTTTTCTTGACTATGGGTTTTTTTTTTCTCACAAAAACAATTCTATATTTACCTATAAGCGTGGAGCCGTAGTACTTCATGTACTTTTCTATGTTGATGACTTAATCGTTTGTGGTGTTGATTATGCGGTTCTCGCATTGTTTAAAGCCTATTTGAGTCGGTGTTTCAAGATGAAAGATCTTGGAATGTTAAAGTATTTTCTTGGCATCGAAGTTTCTCGGGGACCTGATGGCATTTTTTATCTTAACAAAAATATTGTCTAGATATTATTGATGAGTGTGGTATTTTAGGTTCTTGTCCAGTTGATACTTCTTTGGACCAAAATCATAATTTGTTATCTTCTAAGAGTGAACTGTACTCGGAGCCGATACAATATCGTTGTCTGGTTGGGCGTCTTGTTATCTTACTTATACTCGCCCTGAGCTGAGTTATGTTGTAAACATTCTTGCACAATTCATGCAGACCCCGCTTGTGGATCATTGGGATGCTGCTCAACGCTTGGTTTGTTACTTATATTATGCAGCCCAGAAAAAGTGTCGTTCTTTCTTCCACGGCTCCTCTTCAAGTAAACGCCTATTGTGATTCTGATTTCAATACATGTCCAACTACTAGGCGATCTCTTAATTGTTATATAGTTATGCTTAGCGAATATTGGCTCAAGGAAGCAGATTATCGAGCCATGCCTATGACTTGTCGGAGCTTTTGTGGCTCAGGGAAATCTTACAGTTTCTTGGCGTGGAACACACTCAGCATATGTGCTTATTTAGTGATAGTCAAGAAGCTCTTCATATCGCCACAAAATCAGTATTTCATGAACGAAAGCATATTGAGAGTGATTGAAAATGCTTATATTTCTACCCATGAACAGCCGGTTGACATTTTCACTAAAGCTCTATGTGTGATCAATTTCGATATCTACGATCTAAGTTGGGCATTCTGAACTTACACACTCCACTTTGAGGGAAAGTGTTAAGGAAAAAGATATTTTCCATGTCTTAATTAGTATATCGTAAATATATTTTTTACTTGTGTATCAAGTCTAGTGTACCAATATATACTATTTGTTTATCTATAATAAAGACAACAGATTCTCTAAGATTTACACAAGGCTCCAATTAGAAGGGCAACGTGACTGGGAATATAGTTCGTTTTTGGAAGACTATGGAGATTTAACTATAAGTCTTATCGTAATTCTATGTAATATTCAGTCTACTGTTTAGTAGCAAGATTTCAAAAAGATAAATTCTTCTAAAGGAAATGGGCTCGGACCTCTCTGTTGGACGGGATAAACCATTACTAGTTTAAAGAAAATAAATGAGAAATATCATACCTTTTAAGTATGTTCGGTTCTTTCGAGAGGATGGTCGCTACCTATCAAGATGTTTTTGCCTTTGTATATGAATGATGTGAGTTTTTTATATTTTAATTCAAATTATTATAAGATATGTAACCTGCATAGTTTATGTTCTTAATGCATGAATCTATTCGAGAAAAAAAAATAATGCCTCACAATTAGTGCCAATAAAGATATGGAATGATAGGTTAAAATAAATAGAGAGGTTACAATCAAATTATCAACAATCACACCAAATTGGTCGGTTAGGTGAGTGACAGGTATATAAACTTCAAACTAATTAGGTGTTGTTGAGTGGTTCTTCCGCTACCTCCCGCAAACGCTGCATTTGCGGGTGGTAGCGGTTGCTAGCGATTGGTACCAATCACAAAAACCTCTTCCAATCGTTTCCAACCGCTTGAAATCACTGAATTCCAAAAACTGCTTTTCGAAAGCATTTTCGGTTGCGGGCAATTGCGGTTGGAATTTTTTATTTTATTTTTTTAAACTTAAAAAAATCAATAATAATAAAATATTTATTTTATATATCTTCTACCTAACCATTTTACCCATTAAAGATGAGAGAAAATGAAGTACGGATACGATTGAGAAGATTAGAAAATAAATAATTAGAAGAAAATAAGAGTCCAATTAACAATAACCCAGAAAACTTTATGTAAATTACAGCTCCACGGAACTGCATTACAAAAATCGTTATGTGAGAGTCAAGAAAACTAAAAATATGTTTCTTCCAACATCAAGTACATTGGTATTTCATAATTTCTTTACTTTGGCCTTTTGATTCAGTGTGAGGAACTTATTGAGTGTGTGAGATTTAAGAGAGAAGATCTACGATTTAAAGCATATGTTTTATCATTTATCATATTACTTAATTAAATTTTTGGTGAAAATCAAAATGCATAAAGTAATAAGTATTTCAAAATGAAATTTATTTGTTTTTTTGAATAATTATTTAGTATTTTTTAAATAAATTTTAATTATAAATCAAGTTTAATAAAAATTTTGGTGTTTTTATACACTTATATAATTATATATTACATTTATTATGTTTTAACCGCTATTGCACCCGCTGGTCAACTAGTCGTAAAACTCCCGCAAATGCACACATTTCAAAACGCTAAAGCAGTAATTCAAAACGCTTAATAACGCTTGAAACCACAACTACCCACTTCCACCATCTCTCGTAACCGCAACCGCTGCGTTTGAACCTGTAACGCCTGTGTCCTGAGAAAATATGAATTATTGGAGTTTATATCGAGAATTAGAGTAGATTCGGTTTAGTTTCCGGTTGGTTTACTAATTAAATCAAAGGATGATTTAATTCATTCTGGTTTAGGTAAATCTCGGTTTAATTTAATTAAACCATAAACTCTTTTTTTTTTAATAAGAGGACGCCTCCTTTTGTGATTGTCGACATTGGTTGCTCAGAGAAAGAGAGAGATCTGGTCGATTTGTTGTGAAGGAGAAGGAGAAAGAGATCAACAAAGCTTTGTCTTAAAGAGAAGGAGAAGGAACAGAATCGTCAGGGTTTGGGAGAAGGAGGATCCGACTGCTCAAATCGTTTTGAAAGGTATTGATTTTTGGTAGGGTTGTATTTAAGAGATTTTCGTACACTCTCCTTTTTACAGAAGTGAATTTGAGATAATATTCTAGGAGAAAATCGGTATTTTTGTGGGGCGTTTCTTTTCAGTCGCGGATTGAGACCAGCGGGGGTTTCGGGATCGATTGCGGTTTCATCTGAGATTTGATCGTGCTAAAATTTTGTGGAAAGCTTATGGGCGTCTAGGCCTTGCTTTTCACCGGAGGGATTTAATAGTTAACGGTTGGTTTTTATTTTAGGGTTTCGTCTTTGAGACTGTTCTTTTCTGATGTTTATGTCCAGTTTGCTTCAAGGTTGCTTTTGGTTGTGTGGTTTGTTGGAGGACGTTTCTGGACTGTTTCAGACGCAAGGAGAGTTTCTCGTGGTTGTTTTTTGTTGTTAGAATCAGCTTGATAAGGTGATTGCGTGACCATGAGCTTATCTGAGCGATTGGATTGTATGACTTAATTTGTGTGATGATGTGTAGGTGTGATGAATGTGTTATTGGATATTCTGTTCAATGGTTGGTTTGTTATGTTTTATTTGTGGTTGTACTCTTGATTTGTTTGTGTATAGCTCGTAGATGGGAGGATCGCCGTATTTCTGGTAATACTCACGCATCTCATTGTGTTTGTGGTGCAGGTAATGTGTAGCGTGGAATCATGGCGATGAGCAGGAGGATGATATAGGGTCTCAATTATTGTGTTGTGGTTATGTTAGTTAGGTTTATGTGTTTCTGCTGAGCATGGTGATGGTTGGTTTTATGTTGATTGGAGTTGTAGATGTTGTTCTACAGTTTGGATTGTAATTAAATATTATGGGATATTTAATTATATTATTATTATTAATATTATAATTATTATTTAAAAAAAAAAAACGGGTTGGATTGTTTCAGAACCAGTCATGCCCTTAGTTGGTTGGGCTTATCACTTCTGTATACTTTGAAGCCTACAAAAATTTAGGTGTTTTTCTTCTCAAAATGTCGGCTCACTGTCGATCTTGAGGACCTAACATGAAACAGCACTGCAGCCCATTTAGGATTATTACATTACGTCTTTTCAATTCATCTTGGATTACTGTTTAAAGTCGTAACAAATAATTGTCAACAAGTAATTAACATTTGAAGCTAGCCCAGTATATGCTTTAATTCTGGTTCAGTTGTCTGAGTTATCAGTTTTATATACGCTTAAACCATATAAACATGGGTCTTAAATTATTTGTAGGTTTTTTAAGACCCATGTTTATATGGTTTAATGTTGAATGTTGAATGTTTATATGGTTTAAGCGTATATAAAACTGATAACTCAGACAACTGAACCGGAATTAAAGCATATATTGGGCTAGCTTCAAATGTTAATTATTTGTTGACAATTATTTGTTACGACTTTAAACAGTAATCTAAGATGAAAAGAAAAGACGTAATGTAATAATCCTAAATGATTTCTCCAACATTGTCTTGTTTTGCAAAATGAGACAATGTTGAATGTTCCAATTAAGTCTGAACATTTGAATATTTGTTCGATTCCGCGTATTTTAACTATAGGAATTTAGGATCCATTCATGTATTAATTAAATTTTGGGCCGGTTCAGTTTGGTTCTAGGTATCCAAAATATTGGAGAAATCATTAAACTAGTAAGTTTTATTAAAATTTGGTTAAATGCTTACAAAAAGTTTGAAAATTTGTCCCATAAGCTTTCCTGAAGAAAATTGTAACAGCTTAACAATATGATTTGTTTGCAATGTGCATTAATGATATAATTTAGGTGGTGTAAGTATTTTCATTTTGTAAAAAACTTTTATAACAAATATTATTTTATGTCATATCAAATCTATCTTATTTATGGAAAATGTTTTTCATCTGAAACTGTGTGGTTTGATTTGTTGAATAATTTGAAAGTGTTTTATCTTGTATGCTTCATTATTATATCTATTTCATCTTTAGATTCAATGTAGCTTAAATTTTATAAATAAAAAAATTTAGTGATCAATTGTTTTTTTTACAGAAAATTAAATTTATTGGTAAAAAAAAACATATGTAAGTACAACAAATGGAAAAGTAGAAACAAAAAAAAAAGTTTGGAACAAGTAATCAAAATCCTTTTGCTGCAACCACCTTTGGAGTAATTTCCTAAGCCGCAGAGAGACTGACTTAATATTGTAGAGAGACAATCCTAGTACATATTGGTTTCCAAATCGTAAGAATTATGACGACTTGCTAGTTGTTGGACCTGTTTATGAAGCCTCTCGTAGAATAAGCCTTGATCATGATTTGATTTGAGAACTACAAAATGCTATGTGCGTACCTGAAGATAAACTTCAATTGGTGGATGATTAATCCCTAAACTAAATAACTAATATCAGCTAACAAATCAAACACTAATACAAGGTTTTTCAACTCGGTCAAAATTGATAATTGTGTGTGAAAAAGAAAACAAACAGTAAAAGTTGGGAAATGGAGTGTTCTCCACAAAGAAAAAAAGAAGAAGAGACTTTTAGATGTAAATTTGTTTGTACCAACTTTAGCATTACATGACTTTGACAATTTCCTCACCATGCGATCATAATGTCTTTCACTCACTTCAACCCTTTTCAATTCATTCCTTCTTTTTTTTCTCTCACTTTCTCAAGAAAATAAAAAGAGAAGGAAAATTGAAAAAAAGAAAAAATAAAGTGAAGGTGAGTGACAGAGTGAGTCTGAGTGCCCAAAAAGCAAAGAGAATTTTGTTCATTCTAACTTTACTTTCCACTGCTATCTACCAAAATACGAATCTTCCAAATCATTTTCTTTTAGGTAAAAATATGTCTTTTTGTCAACTTAAGTAAATAGATTATAGATCGAGATAGTTGAGAGAATGAGTTGTTTTTTTTCTCTCTTTTTCAATTTTTTTTTATTATTTTTCTTGTGAAAGACATCTGACTAGGTTTTGTATGAAACAAATCGAAAAACCTTATCAATGAAAATGGATCCAATGTGAAACATCAAACCATCAAGAGAACGGTTTTTATGTGAGAAGTCACACCAGTGAACATACATATTTTTAGTTTTCTCATTACAGTTCTAGGCTGAATTGCGTTGACGACCCATCAAAATCTTAGAACCATCACCAATCTTGAAAACGTTTTATGTTATGCAGGTTGAAAGATACTTTTGGAAAGAGTTCGTGATTTTTTTGTATGACCAATACTAGTCGTAGGAGTCCAAATAGTAACCCTCGTTCTATTAAAAGATTAATTGTCCGAGAAAGTAGAAAGTCCCAAAAATATGAAGATTCACCAAATAAGAGTAGTTGGACCAGGAGAATTAAGATTGTGAATCTCAATTCTCAATCAATGTGAAATTTTCTAGGGTGAATTAATGTTTTGAGTAGATAGAAGAACTCTCCGTACTACCAATATAAGTTATATAACAAATAAAGAATAATTTAGTTACTGAGAATCGGTATGATGATGTTTAATTACAACAAATAGCAAAGGTATAACTTAAAAAAGTATTTCATTATTTAAAAAAGCAAAATAAGATTAGAAAACGATTTGGTTATTCAATCGGGCTTTCATTACTTAAAAAAGTATGCTATTGTTTGTGTAATATGTTTTGTTTGTTATAGACATTCAACTTATAATGTATTTTTTAACAAAAACAAAATTATAAGATATTTATTTGATTTCTGTCACATACAGTGTGAAAGATATTATTTTACGAGTGTTAACTCACTAAATATGTTAATCACTAGTTTAATTCATCTACAAAGTTATAAGTTAAATATTTCAAAGTTACCTTAATAAAATTAGGTGCTAAATTTCATGGTTTATGGACTATGGTATATATCCATCGCTTTCTAGTTTCTCTACCAAGTAATTAATTTGCCTAAACAAAATCAAGATCCGGTTTGCGCTTGTGCGTAAGGCTGATTTTGTAATATATGAATCTAAAATAACCATAAAACCAAGATTCGGTTTGCGCTGGTTCTTTACATTGTAGCCTTGTAGGCAGCTAGTCACTTATATATCGGCCAGAGCCATCCAAGTTCCAAATATTTAAATGTTGGGATACAAACCAAGTCTGATGAAAAAATTATCATGGATATATAAAAAGTTAGGGCCAATCTACTAATTGTCAATTGGTTTTTAGTTGGAAGCCTAAGATAATCTCAAATTTAACATGGTATCAGAGCTCAAGATTAAAATTCTGGTGGACTTAGAAAAATGGATACGGACATGCCTCTTGTTAACCCGAGTAATGGGCCCAAGAAAGGATTTATTATTGATCCAAGTGAGATCGGTTCGAGATAGAGTTATCATTGAGAAAGCGTGATAAGATCCCATATATGGTCCTGGGTTTGGAGGAGAGATTGTTGGCATACAAACCAAGTCTCACATCTGAAGTTTGAAAAAATTATCATTATTCATTAATATGTAAAGAGTTAGGGCCAATCTACTAATTGTCAATTGGTTTTTAGTTGGAAGTCCAATATACTCCCAAATTTAATATTAAGAGGGGGTATTCAAGTTATATTTTAAAGGATTTGGTAAGATTTTAATATTTTAGAATTTTGAAAGATTTAGGAGATGTTTAGGAGATTTGATTGTGTTTTAGTTTTTTTATATTTTTCTTTTTAGAAAAGGAGATGTAATTTTATGAGTTTCTATGAGATTTTCTTACTAAGAGGGGGGTATTCAAGTTATATTTTAAAGGATTTGGTAAGATTTTAATATTTTAGAATTTGAAAGATTTAGGAGATGTTTAGGAGATTTGATTGTGTTTTAGATTTTTTATATTTTTCTTTTTAGAAATTGAGATGTAATTCTATGAGATTCTATGAAATTTTCTTACTAAACTTTGTGTGATTTTAAAATATTTTACAAAAAATAATAATAATAATAAAAAATCTATGCATCCTGAGAATTGAGAAACAACACGTTACGATGAGAGAGAGAGAAGCAAACAACATGTGATCTGATATTTTAATGGTTCTCTCTAGACAAGAACAAAAACAGAGTAAGGAGAGAGAGAAAGAGAAGCAAACGTTGACTGCTCATTTGTTTGTTTTTGTTTTAATTGAAATCCTTTAAAATTCTACCTCAAAGGGTATGATTTTGAGAGGAGTACTTTTCAACTAAAAAAAAAAAAAGTCTCTTAGAATCATTCATAGTAGCATTCTAAAAAAAGTTGTGATATTTTGAATAACAAGAGATTTAAAGTTGGATTTATAAACTATTGATTGAATAACAAGAGATTCTGAATTATTTTAAAGGACTTTATATAAATTTTAATTGAATAACATAGAATTTCATGAGATTTTTTAAAATCCTCAATTGAATAACAAAGGATTTTAAGAATACTTTAAAATCTTTTAAAATATAACTTGAATAGCCCTCTAAATACTTAATAGAAATTTTGTTGAGAAATTTTTTTTAAAGTTGATATAAATTTCGTTTTAGGTGAAATTAAGTGTATTGTGTAGTTTTTATTGTACTCCCACTTTTCAAACTCTGTATATGTTGAATACTGTTGTATTGGATTACGTACAATATGCGTAGTGGACGGTATAATAAGGAGGAACGGAGGATGATAAATATAAAATAGTGAGAGTGGCCGCAAACAATGTATCAGTGTATTATATCATTCACTGTGAACAATATCGTCTACCGTATTTAATATCTTCTATATAATAAAATGGAAGTACACGATATTTTTTGTAAACTATATAATAGATATATTTATGATTTTTTGTTATAAACTTGTAACATAGGTGTATCATAATATACGAGTTAGTCTGATTTTTGGTAAGTAAGGATAGTATAGATTTAGTTAATTATAGTAACATATAAATCAATTATAGGTAACATTTAAAAGATAAGGAAATCTCTCAACCTAATTAAAACAAAAATATGTGATTCTTCTTTAACATTTCTTTTATTTTATATTTAAATTATTTAAATTTTTTATCTAATATATTTAGTTAATAAAATTTATGATTTTTTCTGCATATGATGTAATTTAATTTTTTTTAAACAGACATATATTGTTCAACTGATGAATAAAAAAATATACAAAATGCCCTACATCACCTAAGAAAACTAGGCAAAGATTCAAAGTCATATTAATAAAAAAAAGACTAAAATGATTATGAATACGAATGAGCAGAATCCTTGATTTATCAGGCATTGAAATTAAAAATTTTATGCATTTTATTATGGTTCTTTATTTTAAAGAATTTCAACTTTTAATAACTTTAAAAATTCAAATGTTTAACCTTTAAAAATTTTTAAAGATTATTAATATTTCAATTATTAAAACATGTATCTTTTTATAAAATGTTTAAGATATGAATAATATTTAAATTTTATAAGAAGTTCAAATATTATAAGTATTTCAATTTCTAAAATAATAAAATTTATTCAAACATTTTAAATTTTAATAATATATACGAATTAAAATAACACATGACGGGTTATATGGCAGGACATGTTTGAGTTGATATTAATAGAAAATTAAAATATTATTAATTCGGTGCTACACGGGTAAAATATCATCTCATTATTTTGTGAACTTTATAAAAACTTTAAAGATTATTAATATTTCAATTATTAAAACATTTAATTTTTATAACTGTTTAAGATATTAATAATATTTAAACTTTATTAGAAGTTCAAATATTATAAGTAGTTCAATTTTTTTTTAAAAAAGAAACTTTATTAAACATTTTAAATTTTAAAAATATATTTAGATTTTTATGAAGTTTTTTCTACGGTGTACAACGAATTAAAATATCACATGTTTGAGTAGATATTAATATAAACTTAAAATGTCATTAATTCGGTGCTACATGGATAAAATATCATCTCATTATTTTGTTAACAATATGAATATTAGATTAATAGACGTATCTAATTAAATCGATTAATTAATACTGTAACAAAATAATTAATATGCGGTATAGTGTAAGTTAAATCATATAATTAACAATCAAAATACAATATATAATTTTAAAAATAAACAAATCAAATAAAATTAACAAACAGAAATTAATATTTTTATCAAATAACTTAAACTGCAGTGTACCGCGGGTCAAAATCTAGATATACTAGAATAGATCTTACAAAATAGATGATATTTTCATAAGTTATATTCAACATATGATTTCATGGCATAGTGTTTGAGAAAAAAAAAGTTAAAACAAATAAAACAATCATATATATAATACTTTAAATAAAAATTATAAAATAAATAAAATAAATGTTAATCCGTGCTCTAGCACGGATCCAATTCTAGTTTATAAAATAAATTGTTTCACTTAATCAAAGGGAATGGATTGCCACGTGTGGACGACATGCACGTGCCTACGATAGCAAATTTGTTTGGTTGGATTACAATACGAATTGGTAATGATTGATGAATGTTATTATGGCACCGATTGCTCCACTTAAGAGGTACTCTCGACTTCATCACCTATCTCTTTTGATTCAATCATTCTCCCTCGTCCTTTTTTGACCATCCCAATTTCTCTAACTCATGATCTATTTATAACACAAGATTGCCAATGCACATCTACTTTTACAACATTTTACGTGAACGACAATAGTAGATAACTAGTGCCACGACTCTTTCCCAAATCTCACACAGTTTCTTTTTGAACTATATTGAATCATTGATGAATTGCAAGCATACGTACGTTAAATAAAACTCAGTAATAATGTCGTGATCTAGCTAAAATACTTAAATATACGTTTAATACTTAAGTTCAACACACTAATACGTTGTAAAAATGAAAATAACATACTACTTTGTTTTGGTTTGAACTTTGAAGTATAGTTATTTTTGCTAAATCATGATATTTTCTTAGTTTACCTGAGACATGAATTATAAAGAGAAAGTACAAGAATGTGTCTATGGGTGGGTTTATTAGTGTCAAACGTGAAATGATTACCCCCACGCACCATCTCTAGATGGAATGACACTTGTCCTTTCACATTTCCATTTAACATGATTGTCTTTTGTCATTTGTACTAGCTTTTTATTTGTAACCAACATTTAATTTAATTTTTCAAAAATCTGAATTATACCCTACTTTGTAAAACATCGTTATTTCCGACAAGACTCCACATTCCGAGAGGCAATTAGGATGGGTCAAACCCTTCCTTTTAAATAGTATTTCCTCTATTCTTAATAAATTGATGTTTTAGAATATTTCTTTATTCCACAAAAATTATTTTCTTCAATTTTAAATTAATTAAAAATTTAAAATTAATATTTTGTAAACTTTAACATATAATCGTTGAATAAATTTAAATTTCTACATTGTTATTGGTCTAATATTAAATAATATATTTTTAGTAAAAGAAATAATATATTTTAAAATTAGTAATTATTGTTTTTTTAAAATATGTAAAATTTTCTAAACATCAATTTTTTAAAAACAAATGAAGTATCGTTTAAAAAATTTAATGAATATTTTTTATAAACTATTCATTCCAGTTCATTAAAAAAAGTTCTAGATTCATATAGTATAACATTTTTCTTAACACATCATATTATTTTACTTCTCTAATTAATAAGTAAATTAATAGGAATAAATTTAAATTTTTTGTTTGAAACATCTTAAAATTAAGAACTCACATCCTCTGCAAATAAAAATAAAAAATATAAACAGATATTTCTTATGAAATATATGTAATATATGATGAGACAACTGTAGCGATATCATATAACCTCAAACAAAACTTTATCAAAATTATTTTTTAGATTGAGCAATAAAAATAATACAAAAATCAAACAGAATTAAATAAAGAAAACGAAAAAATCAAACAAAAATAAGTAGTATATAACTTTCAATATTATAACCCAAATAAAATGTTTTGAACTTGATATGTGGAATGGAGTGGATTGACGGTTTTGTAGAGTTGTGAAGGCATTTTAGTTTGTTTGGTGAACCATGAGCATCTCATGTGGAAATCCATACTAATTTATGAAGTTTTTAGAAGTTCAATTTTTTCTTGTCTTTAACCAAAGACGTTTACTGATGGTCAACTATGTAATATAAAATAATTCATAAGATACTTAGAGAAAACCGATATGTGAATTAAATCTGTATGGACGGTTACATACTAAAAATACCCATTACATTTGGGAAATGAAGTTCTACAGTTCCAATGTACAAGAGAATAACAATACAATTACACTGATCTTAATTGAATGAGACTCTTGACATTATCAAACCAAACCATACTTTTGTATTAATATCGAATAAACATAACTTGTGAACTAATAATTTTATCGTTATTAGAATAAACCATGAAAAATATTAGTGCATTATAATATTTATAGCCTTTTCTTTTCCGCATAAAAGTCTGTTCTGGTTCATTATAAACTACCACTAGTTTAGGCAAAATCCGTATCTTAACAAAAGTAATAAGAGCAATTTCGAGTATTGGGATTGGAAGATACCTTTTTCACTTATTCATTCTTCTTCTCATTCTTCTTTTCACTAAATAAAGTAGTTGAGACTTGAGAGCCACCGAAAAGCATTAGACATCCTATCATTAAAGCTAACTTTTTTCAGTGTTTTATTTCTTAAATAATATCTTGAAATAAAGAAATGTGAGAGAGAGAAATTTTGTCCCTACAGCTTGTAGAATCAAAGATTGTCAAGCTTTGGTTTGGAAATTTCTGATAAATCACATGCATTTGTTCAAGTTTGATCCCCAAAAAAAAAAACATTTTCAAACCTTTACTCTGTAAAAGCAAACCTATTGGCTCATAGGTCAATATCAATCTCAATGAATAGTGAAGTCTTTTGATAACACAAATTTATAACATACTATTATTTTTCTAGTGGTTCATGTCCCTCAACATTCCGCCTAAATTATAGGAGCTCAAGATATACTACTATAGTAATTATACTCTCTTTTCCTTATAAATGAATATATTAAAATATTAGTTACAGATATATTTTCACACAAAACACTTTCTTAATTATAACTATTAACTAGTAAAAGTTCAGTAAATTTAGTTATTTCAATAATATTTCTTTTTTTTGATAAACCCTATCGGCTGATCCGGTCAGCCCTGGTAGAAATGCACTGAAGTGCTTCAGAGTGGACTACTCCCCGAAAGGCCACCACACTGTCTATTCCCAAAGAAACTGGGTTAGTTCCTTCCAATTTTTCTCCAATTCTTTCTTACCACTGGATCACATCTGTGCGGGCTCAATAATATTTCTTGAAGTTTGCTATTAGATATTAAATTAATTTGTATAAGAGAGTAGGATATATTAGATATTTGTTGGTTCCTAAATTAATTTTCATTAGGTGTGGTACAAATATCACGTATAGATCGAAATAGTGCTCCATGCAGACATGAACACATCACACGTACGCAAATATTGGATCCGATTGGTAACGTACCCAAAGTTGTACAGAAAAGCTGTAAGCTGGAGCTATAAGCTGTTATGGAATAATGCAAAACTATAAGAAAGAGTTGTACATGAAAGCTGTACAAAAAAGTTGAGAGTAAAGTTTTTAATAAAGTTTTTAATAACGCTTTTGTGATTGGTAAAAAATCAAAGATGTACAAATGGTACAACTTTAATTGTGTTCACCAATAAAGCCATTATGTAGTAGACACACGTACGCATATCTATACTCACACAAGTGAAATTTTCACTTTTTCAAGAAATAAAAAACAGAGATCACTATCTTCAATTAGTTTCAAAATTTGTTCTTTATCAATTGCTTTAATTTCCGAGTATTTTTATTTGCAATAAAGACAAGGAGATTTTAAATGATAAAAGTCAACCATATCCCATCATTTGGTCTTTGGTTTCTCGACGTCCCACTTTTGTAAAAATCATCTGTTCATTTTCCATTCTTTTTCTTTTTCCTACCCAACTGGATATCACCAATTATCATCATACACTAACAGTCTTAACACTATCAATTTCACACTTCTCTTCTATATATATGCATAAGCTAAGTCCTGTAAAGAGAGAGGCATAGCATTTGACATTTCCTATATATAAAAAAAACAATGAAGGTTCATGAGTTCTCTAATGGGTTTTCTTCGTCGTGGGGTCAACATGACTCGACATCATCCCTTAGCCTAAGCTGCAAACGCCTCCGACCTCTTGCGCCGAAACTTTCTGGCAGCCCTCCCTCGCCTCCTTCTTCTTCCTCCGGCGTCACTTCCGCAACTTTTGACCTAAAAAGCTTTATTAGACCCGATCAAACCGGTCCAACAAAATTTGAACACAAACGAGACCCTCCTCAAGTTAGTTCCCTTACTGTACGTTACAATTTCATTTACATACTTCTCTTTTGTTTGAAAAACAAAAAATAACGTATATTTCACTCTAGAATATTTTTGCATAATTGCGGCATACCTAATACGTTGACATTTATAACGACGGGGGTGGTTCCTTTTTATTATTATATATTTTTCTTTTAATGTATGATTCTTAACAAATGTATTGAATTATAATGTGTGGGTTCAGTTGGAAACGCCCCCGGGAGGGACAAGGTGGAACCCGACTCAAGAACAGATAGGGATACTTGAGATGTTGTACAAAGGTGGAATGCGCACTCCTAACGCTCAACAAATCGAGCATATCACATCGCAACTCGGGAAGTACGGGAAAATCGAAGGGAAGAATGTGTTCTACTGGTTCCAGAACCACAAAGCCCGCGAGAGACAGAAGCAGAAGAGGAACAACCTTATCAGCCTAAGTTGCCAAACCAGCTTCACGACCACTAGTGTCTCTAACCCGAGTGTAACAACGAAGACAAGAACATCATCATCACTAGACATCAGGGTATGTCTAATATCTTATTCTTAATGAACGATTTTTTTTTATAGTTCTATTGGTTTTAATTAACAATTTTTAAGGATATTTTATATGATTGTGTAGAGAGATTCAATGGTGGAGAAGCAGGAGTTAGTGGAAGAGAATGAGTATAAGAGGACATGTAGGAGCTGGGGATTTGAGAACTTGGAGATAGAGGGAAGAAGAAACAAAAATAGTAGTACTATGGCAACTACTTATCATAAAATCATTGACAATGTAACCCTCGAGCTGTTCCCTTTGCACCCTGAACGTAGATGAAGATGAGGCAGAAAATTGTGGAATTCTTATGTAGATCTGGTTTAGGTTCAGAGGAAGCAATTGGTATCTAGAATTTCAAAAGAAAATAAGCATAATAATAAGTTTCTAAAACTACAAAATCTACTTAAGAATTCCCTTATTAATCTGTGAGTCTGATGTATCATTGTAGATTTTATTTTTGCGATGTGATCATAAATGATGATGCTTAGTTTAATTAGCTCATTTCTTTTCGTCTTTGTTCGTAACAAATTCACTCGTGATTTGTTGTACTCTCTTAATTATGATTGGTCATCTACGTATTCCACGCTAGATTGTTGCTACGTATAAGGAACGTTTCATTTATAGAATTTTCTAAATAAAGACACATTTAATGTTGTTAAAATAATATCTCCATCCTACGAACGTACAAGAGTAGTAATAATAGCATTTCCAATGAAATAAAAAGGTGATTAGACCTAGTACATTCCTATAAACAAACTTTGAAATCTGCATACTTTTTGTACTGTGCTGACGACTTGAGAACATATAGTAGTAATATAGTATATTTCCCAAAACAAAAAGAAAGAACATATACGTAGTATCAATTAATTATAAAATATTAAAGCTCTTATTTAAACAAAGTTTTATTTTTCGGAAATATATTTACACACGTACTAGCTAAGTTGAAGAGATGATCACAGAAATTAAGACTTCTTTTCAAGAATTTGATATTTCCGATGGAATGTGTACATAGAGTCATAGACATCGACATATGTAAGCTCTGTGGTGTGTATGTGGTTAGTTGTTTGTCTGATGCTTTATTGACTCTCGCAAGTGGTTTTTTTGTTGTATTTTGGTTGAAACAAAGAGAGAGTTTTTGCTTTTTAGGTTAAAAGTTAAAATGCCATTATATGAGACACACTCACTGAAGTCCATGCACTCGCTTTCCCGCTACATTGCATGCTAGCTAGCTGTTTTCTATACTTACGCAAATATATGTAGCTATTCTATATTTCCGCACTTACTTGACATTCTTGACATTGAATACATGACCTCATCATACTGTTTCTAAGAAGTTATTTGTATTACATCGATTAAAATATTGAATAAATATAAGATCTTCGTATACAATAAAGTATATGTACTACATTTTATATGTTCATGTTTACGTTAATAACAAAATTAATAATTTGGTTATGTTAACACATTTCCGGGAGAGCTTATCTTTAATAATCAAATTTAGGAATATTTTAATTCTATATTTGCCGGTAATCATATTCACAAATGATTATTTGCCATGCATTATGAATTTGGTGCCCGTGGGCGTGGGGTATGGCGTTCCATTAGTTATAAATCTTGGAGGGAAGCGAGATTGAAATTTACAAATAAAGAACTTTATTCATTTGGTAATGGGACCATGAACATTTTTTTTTCTTAATTATTCAATGTTTTCTCGGCTTTCACGTGTACATAAATAAGTCCAAAATAAATTCAAACAGCAATAGTATACTCTATACACAAATAGTATTAGGCCTATTATATATAAATCAAAAGATGAGGTAAGTGGTGGAGTCGAACTTTCAGTCCAGCAACAACAGCCTTAATTACCACTACCATATACTCCCTCCAATTTTTTTTACTTGTCGTTCTAGAACTTTGCACACAAATTAAGAAAATTGATCAATGTTCTATTATATCCCTTCTTTAATACATTTTTTAATATTTTTATTGGTTAAAGCATTAAAATAGTTGAGATAAAATTGGTATTTTTACCATACATATGTATTAGAAACCTAAAACGACAAGTATTGGAAAACAAAATTTTTACTCTAGAATGACAACTAAAAAAACCAGAGGGAGTAATATAGACTTACCAGTTACCACTATCATTTAGTGATGTCATAAAGAGTTTTTTTCCTTTTATAAGATTGAGTGACATGGTTTGCACATTTTCTTTTGGTTTGTAATATATACGAACCTTTGGCTCAAGCAAAGAAGTGGAATGGTGAGTGCTGTGGGGAAAAATACTCAATGATTCAAAACTTTGTCATCGGCACGGAAAAATTGGAAAATATATATCAAGGGTTTGAGCTATCTTTGATGAGAAAGGTTGGTCTGATATATTTTGTCAATATCTAAACTTTTCCAATTAAAACTGAGAAAAATTTAGATAATTTTAGGAAAAGTAAGAGATAAAGTTCTGATCTTTCTGAAAAACATCTTTAAAGATTGAGAGATATATATGTTGGTTGGCTTATTAATGTACATTACGAAGTTTAGGGTACAATACACATTAATCTTTGTGTAAACGGATTAGCTAGTTGCGGTCTCCGTAAAACAACATCAAAAATTATACATACGTTTTTGAATCGTTCTTGATAGCAGAGACAATGTCTGACCATACGATGATTTCTGAAGTGAAGGGCAACTAGGCAAGAAGCTGGACATGTTAACGAAAAACACCAATGTGAAAAGACTAATGTTTATCTCAAACCTAGTCATGTACATAAATAGGCCCAAAAAGCCCAATTACAATTTACAACATAACTCACAATATTAAAATGTGATTGAATTCAAGGGAATCGTGTTGAAAGAAAGAAAGAACCATTGCCAGATATATGAAGACACTTTTGATGGAGTTTTTCAAATTTTGTTCGGTTGTTTTAATACAAGGTTGGTGAGTTACTGCAGAAGAATTTGAATAATAATAGTTTTTCAGAGGTGACAATAATTTGTTTATCTATGGTGTTAGCCTATTACTTTGTAATTTCAAAGTCATGCGTTATTTAGCCAATGGACTTATTAAAAACTACATATATCTGTATAATATTTCATAATTAATAACAGAAATATTATAAAAACTTTGTTAAAACTATTATGATTCTTCTCTTATCTTTATTTGATATTTTTTTAATTACTTTGAATCATCATATCTTATTTATATACAATTTGGTCTTCAAAGTTAGTAACTTACATGATCGTGATATGTGTCGATTTTATCGATTAAAGATTTTACCATATATAATACAAAAATTTTGTTTTAATTAAAAAAAATGAATTATAAAGTTAAAAAACAGTCGCGTAAATATGCGGGCTGAATCTAGTAATATATAAAACTAATAAAAATATAGTTTTGTTTTCTGCATATATTGTGTTTCAATTTTTTTAAAACAGAATATATTACTCAATTAATGAATATTTAAATTAACATAAACTAAAATAACGTGATACTATGTTATATGGCGAGACGATTTGAATCGATATTAAAAAAATCAAAATATCATTATAACCATGTTTTATAATATGGTTAAATTATCATGTTATTATTTTGTTGATACCACTAATATTACAATATTAGACATATCGGATCGTAAAGTAAGAAAGTGCAAAGAATAATTATGCGGTATACTAGGAGTTTAAATAAAATCCTAGTATATATGTGTAAACTGTTATGTTAATATACAAGTTTTAATGACATAATTTTCTTTTTAAATGAAAACAGAAATATAAAATTGATCTTCCTTTGAGAAGTTGAAAATACGATGGCGATTATAAACAATTATTTATTAAACTCACGAACAATGTTGAACACAAGTTGCACACTTTCACCAAAAAAATATTATGCACACAGAATTGCATCCACAAAACACCATGATAATTTCTTATGGAGATTTGATTTCTAAGATTGGTTCTTTTAACATTACTTGGAATGGTGAAGTTAAAATATTAGAAAACAATCGCAACGTTCATGAGAAAATAGAAAGAACAGGAGAACATATCAAACATGAAAGTTTATATATAAAACTTGGGTTGCTTCATATACAACACTCCGAGTTAGTGTTAACATATGTCTTTTTCTAGTGACCATAAAGTCAACAAATCAATATTTTATCTCAACAAATTCAGAACATTCCATAAAATAATTTTTTAAGATTTATGGTTTATAGGATATGAGAATAAAAAAAGGTATATCTTGATAAAATTTTCTCTCAAGCACACTTCCCGAGGAGTCATGAGGAAGTCTTTTATCCAGATCTCAACCACCATGTCTCCACCAATGAAATCTGACCCCCGCTTGTAACCGCTGGTCCAAAACAGAAACTTTCAAATTTCAAACAAGATTTGGAGATCTGATTGCTATCTCAAGCTACTTCTAATCCTTGTTTTTGCTCATCTAAGTTGATTTACTGCATCTACTCCATTGCATTAACTCATCTACAGCGAGAAACCAGAACCTTTTTAAACCAGATCACAATCCAAACTTTAACCCCTTTACTTCCCGCCTCCTACCTCAACACCGCTACAAACCTTCTCAAACAACACAACCATCGAACCTCCACCATGGCAAATCGCATTCCGCAACACCTAAAAGGCAAAAAAATACGACGAGAGTACTCTCCTCCACCACGGAAGAGAATCAGAGCTCCTGCACTGGACACCTCAGATCTAATCCGAGAAAACTCCCTAACCCTCATCGGACGACTTACAAACCCCAAAATCCAAAGAATGTAGGCTATATTCCCCTTCCTCCTTAATCGCTAGAACCTACAAGGAAAGGCAAACAGATCAGACCTAGGTCAAGGTATTTTCCAGTTTACCTTTGAATCGGAGGAAGATATCAACCAAGTGCTAGCAAATAGACCTTATCACTTTGATCACTGGATGGTGATTATCCAACGATGGGAACCGGTCATATCACCTTCCTTCCCATCTCAAATCCCATTCTGGCTGGAGATCCAAGGGCTACCCAAGCACTACTGGAAAAAAGAGATGGTTCACTCCATAGGTGAAGCTTTAGATGAGATTCTTGACTGGGATATCACACCCTCCTCTGTCCTTCTTAAAATCCTCCTGAATGGCCTGGAACCTATCACGAAAGAAACAATTATCGAGTTTGCGGATGGTAGTGAAGCTCTAATTTTTCTGGAGTACAAGAACCTCAAAAATCACTGCTCACACTGCTTACGCCTTACACATGACAAGAATCTCTGTCCAGCGATGGAAACAACAAGGAAGGCCCATCACCTCCCGGACAAACAGTACACAGACACGAGAAAACACCATTTTGTTTCTAGGAACTACTATACTCTCCAAGACAACTTTCTACCACCAGTTGAAAGTCCCAGGTTCTCTGAAAGATCCAACCCCCATCCGCCCAGTTCCTATCCAAAGAAGAGATCCTTTGAAGATATGAATCACAAAGACAGAGCAATGACAAGCCAAAGAACACTATCCCACAGCCAGAGAGAACACAATACCCGAAACTACAGACCAAGAGAGTTATACTGCCCTCCACGTAGTGGAGATAAGTCATCACCACAGCGATATAATCACCTACGATCCTCAGACCCACCAATGCGTAGCTTTCAATGGCGAGAGAAAACAAGATCATCTCCTGACTTAAACGGTGAGCCGTCGGTCTCCTCTAGAGCAAGAAGACCTCCACTGGAGAGAAATCTCGAAAACCCTGATCCTGTCACCCTTCCTCCTCAAGGGGACCAACACATGGAAGCCTTTAACCAGCAGTTAGGAACCTCACAGCCACTAGATGAACAACAATCCATGGAGCAAATCATGAATGATCTCCAAGAAGTAACAATACAATATATATCCTGTCCAGATCCAGTTGAAAGCGCTGCTAGGAGAGTGAGCGTCATACAAAGTGACTCTGAAAATATCATGGAAGAAACGGCAAACTCTATATTAGCGTCAAACCGAGTAGCCTCTGCCCTCCCGGGACTACCTCTCTCTGAAAACCAAGTGGCCATCTCACAAACTACCATCCTGTCGGCAGACCTAGCTAAGCATCACTACTCCACGGGAGAAACTAGTAAACGTGGCAGGGGTCGCCCTCCCTCGCAAAAACAGGGAGGAAAAGTAATTAACCCATTAAGAGGAGCAAAATCACAAAAAAGAAACCTCACTCAAGGCTCACCTCGTAAGCCCCCCACCCCCACTACTACCTCCAAATCGGGTCCAGCAAAGTCAAACCAAAAGAAAAGCTCCAAGGAGACCACATGAACAAGTCAGAGTAGAGATCAACCCCCAGGCAATACCAGTAGACAATCGGCAAACTCTTCAAATCCACCCAGAGTCGCCCTAATACCTGCGAGTAAGAAGAAAAAGGCGGATTTTCAGAATCTGCTAACTCCTCTTCCTTAAGAGTTGTGAGCTGGAACTGTTGTGGGTTGGGGAATCCCATAACAGTCTAGAGACTCTGGGAAATTAGGAAAAAGATTTTCCCGGATATTCTGTTTCTTATGGAATCAAAAAACTCACCTGGTGCTGTCCAAAAAATGCTGCAATGGCTAGATTACCCCCATCAACACCTGGTTCCCCCAGCCTCTCCAGCTGCAGGTGGTCTCGCTTTGTTCTGGAAACCAAATATTGAGCTAGAAATAATCACTTCTAATCACCATTTTATAGACACCAAAGCAAAAGGGCGAGAATTCTTTGCTACCTTCCTGTATGGTGAGCCAGAGAGGTCTAAAAGATTTCAGGCATGGAATGATCTCCAAAGCTACGCTTTGTCAAGAACCGGTCCTTGGTTCCTAACTGGCGACTTTAACGATATCATCTATAACGATGAAAAAGCAGGAGGACCGGTGAGATCTGAAAGCTCTTTTACTGATCTTCGAACCTTCATGTCCTCATGCGACCTCTATGATCTGAAGCACTCTGGAAACTTCCTGTCCTGGCAAGGAAAGCGACACTCACATCTTTTTAGATGTCGCTTAGACAGAGCGATGGCAAACAGCGACTGGATCCTGGCCTATCCGTCTGGCAGGAGTGAATATCTCCGCTTCGAAGGTTCAGACCATCGACCCCTAGTCTCCTCTTTCGATCCTGTTAAGCGTCAACACAAAAGTCTATTCAGATATGATAAACGACTCAAGGATAACCCTGAAATAAGTAACATTGTCCTAAAAGCGTGGAACCTAGAACCAACTGCCCCAATAGATAGTCGCCTGCACCTTTGTAGACTGGCTATCATAAAATGGAGTAAAGAACAGTACCTCAACAGTCAAAGAGAAATATCCTCACTACAAGATCAGCTGGAAGAAGCCATGTGCGATAACAACTCCTGTCAAACCACCATTGACTCCATAAACCAGAAACTTATCATAGTGTACAAACAAGAGGAAGAATTCTAGAAACAGCGCATCAGACAACTTTGGCTGGCTCTAGGTGATAAAAACTCAGGCTACTTCCATGCAGCTACAAAGAACAGGAGAGCAATCAACAATATTTCTGTATTGGAAACTAACAGGGGAGAGAAAGTCTATGAGGAAACATAAATAGTCCAGAGTGATTACGGACTTACTACCAGGATCTGTTTACTTCGCAGGAGGGTGAAAGGAAGTCAGTGGCACAGGAGGCCCTAACACCGTGTGTCACCTCTACTATGAACGACACCTTAGTCTCCATTCCAACTCCTCTGGAGATTCAACAGGCTTGCTTTGCGATTCACCCCGACAAAACCCCAGGCCCGGATGGCTTCTCCGCTAGCTTCTTCCAGTTCAACTGGGCTTCAGTGGGAGATGCAATCATTGCGGAGATTTAAGCATTCTTCATAACGGGTCTCCTGCCAGAAAAGATCAACCATACTCATGTCAGGCTTATACCAAAGGTTACTACAGCTCAAAAAACAGCCGACTATAGACCTATTGCCCTATGTTCAGTATACTACAAGATAATCTCCAAACTCTTAGCAAAGAGACTCCAACCTGTTCTGCAAGCGTGTATCTCTGAAAATCAATCTGCCTTTGTCCCCCAAAGAGCCATATCTGATAATGTTCTTATCACACATGAGGCCCTGCATTACCTGAAAACAAGAGGGGCAAAAAAGAGATGTTTTATGGCAGTGAAAACATATATGACAAAAGCCTATGACAGGCTAGAATGGGATTTTATCAAAGCAGCTTTAGAGAGAATGGGCTTTCACAGCCCCTGGATCGGTTGGATCATGCAATGTGTAACTACTGTCTCCTACTCCTTTTTACAAAACGGACAAGCCACAGAAGTAGTCCATCCTCAGAGAGGAATCCGCCAAGGCGATCCACTCTCGCCATATCTCTTCATTATCTGTAGTGAAGTCCTCTCGGGTCTGTGCCTATAGGCTCAGCAGAATGGAAACCTTATAGGATTACGGGTGGTCTAAGGGAGCCCCCGAGTAAACCACTTGCTCTTCGCTGACGACACCATGTTCTTCATCCGCTCTGATCAGCACAGCTGTTTGACTCTCCAACGAATCCTTCACAAATACGAGTCAGCTTCGGGCCAAAAGATAAACCAGACAAAGTCCTCTATCACTTTCTCTAGTAAAACTCCTCAGGAAACTAAGCTAAAAGCCAAAAATATATTCAAATTCCAGTTTGAAGGAGGACAAGGGAAGTACCTCGGTCTACCAGAACTCTTTGGCAGAAAAAAAAAGGATTTATTCTCCTCTATAGTTGACCGCATCAAACAAAGAGCCCTCAGTTGGTCATTGTGTTTCCTCTCCACAGCTGGCAAACTGACAATGCTCAAGTCAGTCTTGACAACCATGCCATCGTATAACATGTCCTGCTTCCAGCTCCCTGTTTCCCTGTGTAAAAAAATACTGTCAGCACTCACACGCTTCTGGTGGGATACCAAGATGGAGAAGAAGAAAATGTCATGGATAGCTTGGAAGAAAATCGCAAAACCATTGAAAACGGGAGGCCTGGGTCTTAGGGATATAAAGCTTTTCAATCAGGCTCTTTTAGCTAAACTGAGTTGGCGATTATTTACCAAACCGAATAGTCTTGTGGCTAGAGTCCTCCTGGGAAAGTACTGTATGTCCTCCACTCTGATGGAATGTTCGGTTCCAAATTCAGCCTCACATGGTTGGAAAAGCCTTTGTTTGGGTCGCGACCTTCTCAAATCAAATCTCGGCAGGCTTGTTGGATCGGGAGTAAACATCCATATATAGAGATCCCGTGGCTGTCCCTGTCCTCCCCAGTATCCCCGATAGGACCTCCAACTGAAACCACTCAAAACCTCACAGTGGCAGACCTAATCCACCCACACTCCAGCAGCTGGAACACTGAACGCATTAGACAAATCCTCCCTATGTATGAACAGGATATACTAAAGCTGAAACCAAGTGGTACAGGAGCACTAGATACCTCGGCATGGCTTCCAGCAAGAGATGGAGTATATTCGACAAAGTCCGGCTATTTTGAAGAAATAAAATTGGATTCATTCCACACTGAGACCGAAGAACCACCCCACAGTGACCCCGCACCTTTTAACTGGCAAGGTAACATCTGGAATCTGAAGACCTTTCAGAAAACGAAGCTATTGCTCTGGGAAGCTGCCCAAAATGCCCTTCCGGTAGGGTGGAACCTCCAGCTTCGAAATATTACCGACTCAGCCAAATGTCCCCACTGCGATGCGGAGGAGTCTGTTCTACACCTCTTCTTCCATTGTCCCTTTGCAAAACTCCTTTGGTTCCTAGTACCTGAAAGCATCAGTAATATTCAAATGGGAATTGAAAAAACAAATAAACTGGTATGCTTACCTCCAACAGGTATAGGTGCAGGTCCCTTGACCCCCTGGATCTTATGGTCGATCTGGACCTCCCGAAACAAACTCCTCTTCAACAAAATACGCCACACAGTAGAGGAAACCCTGCTCCTAGCAATGACAAGAGCTAAAGAATGGCAAAATTCCCAACCCCTTCGTTCCACACCGGTCCAACCCCCCAGATCTGCCTTGCGACTTCAGGAATCCCCTGAGACCTTTCGATGCTCCACTGATGCTTCGTGGTCAGAGAATGGATCAGCAGGATTTGGCTGGATTATCAAAGACTCTCACGCACAGGTTAAGATCCGAGGTACAGCCTCCGAGAATCACGTCAACTCACCCTTGATGGCCGAAGCGTTGGCAACTCTAGCTACGGTTAGAGTTGCAACCGAATCGAACATCTCAAACATATCTTTCGCTTCCGACTCGCAACAGCTAGTCCAAGTTTTCAATGGGAAGATCCTAATCAAAGAACTTCACGGGACTCTCCACGATGTCCTTTTCTTAACTTCGAATTTCAATTTCTGTACCTTTAGCTTCATCCCCCGTACTCAGAACCATCAAGCCGATGTATTGGCAAAAAATGCTTTACGCCTACTATGTAACACGGGTTAATTTTAGTAAGATTAATATTTTGACGAAAAAAAAAGATATGAAAATAAAAATACAATTTTTAAAAATTGTTGAAGTGAATTTAATTTTAATGCAACTTATATTTGTTTTTCTCTTTTATTTTTGCTACATGTGTCGATGTCGTTCTCTCTATCTCTATTCCATTGGTTGTGTCACAAATAATCAATAATCATACTGAAATCAATAATTATCAATTAAAATAGTAGCATTGACTGTATATATTAATATACGATTGCAGATGATAAATATTGTTGTAATACTAATCTATATTTGAACCAATTAGAACTTGCCGACTTCGATTCCGTGAAAGAACTAAGATCAGAATGTGAAAGCAAGAAAGAAGAACACAAGAACACCGAAATTTTACGAGTTCATGTTCCGATGTGGAACCCTACGTCTCGCCGGAGATTGACTTCAGAGAAAAAACAACATGATTTTAAGTTAAAATACGATGTTTTAAAATGTTTAATATCAATTTAGAAATCCCAAACTTATTTAATGGATAAACATTCATTCATTTTCATGTTTCTCTTATCTCTTACGTATATTTAACTCTTGAAACTCCACATGTATCTATCAAGTTTTATCTCTTTAAACAACATATAGGATACAATATTTTAGTTACATTGATATATCATTTCTAGGCCGATCAAGATCATGACTGGCCTTTCTTTTTTTGTGCTTCGAAATCTAACAAAGAATAGTCAGACTTTAACATGAGAATTTGTGCATAGAGTCGACCACACTTGGTTCGACATAGTGCAGCATATGTCAATCCGTCTTTACCCCATGGCAGAGTAGGCAAATGTCATGGGCTCATCACAAATATCAAAAAAATTCTTTAAAGAAAAAGGTCCAATATTTTTTTTTTAAATTTATTAAAGGTTTTTAGATGTTCTTAAAAATTTGACAAAAGCCCATTTTAGTTTAAGACCAGGCTTCCACATAATGCAATCTCTGTTTTAGAAATCATTAGGCATTAGTCGGGCGGTTAGGATGGGCCTAGCGCCTAGCGAAAAAATCGGAGATTAAACGAGGATTAAACGGAAACTAGTTTTAGGGTTATTTTATTAAATTAATAATAAAATAAAAATATATAGTACTAAATATATGAATAATTTTTATTTATGTTTAAAGAAAAACATCCAATAAAATATAAAACTATATTATTGTCTTTAAAATTATGATAAACACATTAAAACATAATTTTAGAATAAAATTTTATGATTTTCATTAATAGTTAGAACATTAGTTATTGTAAAACATCACAAACTTTTATTTTAAATGTCTAAATAACAAAAAAAAAGTATATTTGATTTATATTTGGCTCCAAAAATCGGTATACAAAAAATTAAATGGAAAGTAATCGGATTAGACGAGTATAATTAATAATCGATGCTAGACGAGGTTTAGTCATTAATCGAAGCGGAGAGAATGGATCAAGTGATTTTACAAGGTGTAATCGGTGCTAGACGATAATTTTTAAAACAGGAATACAACATATGCTCGCCCTAAAAGCTACACATACTTAAATAGAAATTTAAAAAAAAAAAATCATGTCTAGAGTTCGACGCTTTAAAACGTCTATGAATACCAATTCGAGAAGTTCTTGTAGGCATATACGTATTCCCGAGTTTGGCTTCTCTAGGAGCTCTTGAACCACAATTTCCATTTAATAAGTGGCAATCTCTTAATATTCATTTTATTATTTAATCGGACATTATTTTTAGGAGTACGTTGTGTTAAACGAAGTTTTTCACTCCTTCATTCGGAGTTACAAGCGTTGATTTAAGCAATGGAGTTTCTTCTGTCTGCAGGCGTTGGTGGTCATGGTGCAGTCTCCAGATAAATGACTAGCTTTTTCCAATTTGCTAGATAATTTCAGCCGCTTCAAGTCATCTCTCCCCGACTTCACTCTTACCAGGATTTAGTGTACGTCAAATGTGAGGATAGATTGTCTTGTTTGTTCTTCAAGAACTTTAGTTCCAGAATAATTTTTTGTAAACTCTTATCTTCCGGTTTGGGTAACTAATTTTAAAATTATTTTTTAATTTAATATTTGATTGAAAAAAAAAATTTTGATAAAAATATCGTTAGCTCCGAATGGAAATACTATCCAAACAGTGATTACCTTAATTTATTTTATTCACCCAACTTCACTCACTCTTTTTGATGACCGCAGAAAAGAGCAAAGCTAGATAGGACCAACGTTACTGACTCACTCTTTCCTTTAAGCTTTGGTTAGTCAAAGTCAGATCCCTACGATCACTAATACATCACTTTTGCAATGTATTCGTTCTCACCTAAAATAATTTTGAATTCTCTACTTCTTTTATTGTGAGGTTAATTTATGTTTCCAAAACGCGATGTAACAACAATGCATCCACAGAGCTCATTCAAGATTGGTTGCATTAGACAAATAATTTCACCAAAAACTAAACTATTATTAATCAAAGCAATTACTCAATATGTTCGGAGAGATCAACTCCATCGGTGATCTATATTGAAATTTGTGTTAATAAGGTTTACACGTGTCATTCAAGTAAGATGTCAAATATTATAAATATGGTAAGAAATCTTATCATATTATATAAGATGTATTAATTATACATGTGTCACTACATAAAAATGCCAAATGTCATAAATATAGATAGAGCAAGTAAAAAAATCTTGTCATGTTCAGTGGTTTGTATATGTGTATTATGTACGTTGGATGTTGAGGAAGAGACTCGATTGATGGTGAAGGGAAAACTTGGTGCGCAACGAAGCTTTTTTAATTACCCAAAACATACACTAATAAGCTCAAGTACAATAAGAATGCTAAATCTTGTTAATAATAGATGATCAGCTAAATAATATATGTTTTCATGCCTGATTAAACTTTAGAGATGAAGAGTTAGACAGTATGAAATGTAAACAAAAATTTTAATTCTATCAGAATAACAACCAAAAAACCTAACCCACACAAAATGCCAACAATTCATGCATGTAAAAACCACAAGGATTGCAAAAGAAGATATCATGATATTCGTAAACTATGTAAGAAATTATATTCCTCTAAAAATATTTAGTCCTTAGGATATATGGACTTTATAACATAAATTTGGGTCTCTATCCTACAATAAATTATTATTTTGGTTTTAAGAATCAAATATTAAATCCACTATTTTCGGCTTGTTTAGTTCTACTCTCTTATTTGTATCCTCTAGCTTGGCAAAATTTCCGAATTAGTTTGTAAACCGCCAAACCTTCGGTTGATTCAATAAGAAGTTTCTTGTTTCTTTCCAATCCTTTATATTTATTACTTTGTGTTATTTTAGCCATCAACATCACATCGGAGAAACTAATTATTAGGATACAATATCTTACATTGAAAGTTGAGTAGGTCTTAAGTAGTATATGTATAAAATACTAGATAAGTACCCGTCCGATGTGCGGATTTAAAGTTTTGTAAATAAAAAAAATTCAATAAAAAAAATATTAAAATTCATTGTACATTATTTATAAAAAAAATTATAATACACTGATTTATATTCATATATAAATATTTTATGCATGCTACCATTAAAAGTATATTTTTTAACCTAGGTATATTGTATGTTACAAATAGCTTATTTACCACCACCTGGAAAATGTCTATATAAACAAATTAAGCCAACTATTATATATCTCTTTACTTTCACATTTGCATAGTTTATTTAATCACTAAAATTGTTAGTTCAAAAAACATTTTGAATTAAAAATAAATTGCATTGCAATAGTGTATGACTAACCATAGAGAACCTTGGTTATCCCTTATGGAGAGAACTTTGCGTCTAACCTTTTCAACCATGGAGAGAACCTTCGCTCCGCCTTTCTCCCTTAGAGAGATAACCTTGCGTCCAACCTCTCCCACCTTCCTCCCTTAGAGAAATAACCTTGCATCCAACCTCCTCCACCATAGAGAGAATCTCGGCTCTGCCCTCCTCATGTGTGGAGAGAACATGTTCACGTCTTTTAACTATCTCAAAGTGGTTTGCTCAAGCAACCAATGAAACTAAAGACCCTTTTCTAATGTCACAAAATCTTTTGATAGTAACTAATGTTAAATTTCTCAATATATTCATGGAAGTTTCTTTGACACACCATGATGTAGCCTCTGTTTTCAAGCTCTTATGGATCTATCAACAACTATTTATGTTTTTCCAATCTATCTATATTTGTTGTAGGCTTGTGTTTGAATACCTTATTTAATCTAACCATTAGGCTGATGACCTTCTCCTCTTTATCTTCTTTTGAGATTGAACAAATGGTAACAATTATGTTTGCCCAAAAAAAAAGTTTATGACCAACCAATCAATGTTGAGAAATTAGAAGAAAATTAATTTGACATAATTAATGAAATAATAGAAAATTATAAGCACGATAATATATGAATCTCAAATAATTCAAAAATGAAAATATAAATTAAATAAAACATTTTAAAACTACTACAATAAATTTTAAAATACAGTATTAATCTTCCATTTTTTGGGTCACCATATTAATCTTACCTATTCTAAACTGAAAAAGTAGAAAGTATGAGTATATTTTGGTTTAAAAAATAAGTAAAATTTGTCTTCCTATTAAAAAAGTTTGACCAATAGAACAAAGTTGAAACCAATATTTTTGATTAAATTATTTTGTTAGATGAATAATATGAGACGATTTATGTTTATATAGAAGTGAGTATTTACAGTTTTTAGAATTAATAAATTTATGTATATTTTCCTTAATTCCTTTTCTATTTTATGAGAAAAATTATTTCAATAAGCTCTTTGTTTTTTAAAAAATTTCTTGCTTCCCACTTTCTTGTAAGACGTACTATCGTTCAACGATAAGAACGCTTTCTGTTTAGATGATCTAGTGTTATATAATCTTTGTTGTTATCTTGCATTTGTGTATTCATTTTTTTTTATGCTACCTGTCCTGCAAATTAATAGAAATAATAATAACATCGTGAGAAATTTGTTAATCCCAAAAACCTAGTTATTATGCATAAGAAACTTTGTTAACACTTCAAAGTCAAAGATTGCGTAGTATGCATTATGAAATTGAGAAACGAAACAAAATTCAAAGAAACGATGACGAAAACACGTTGTAATATCTAGGAATCTTTTTATATAGTTGCTTCGATTAGACAATAAACAAATTGCCTTCAAGACTTGTTCAAGAACAATGATTTGTCAAACAAAAGGTTTATAAAAAACAAAGAAGAAAATTTTACCAAGAAAAACAAAGATAGTCGAAATTATTTTGTTTGGTGAAAAATATGTCATCACCTTTTTGCTTATATAGAGGATGTATTTACAATCCTTTTCCTTTTAGGATTAACAAAGATTTTTTAATATAATAAGATTACAATTATCTTATGTATCGTTTTACCAAATTTGAAAACTGTGATTTCTGATCGTTAAAATTGACATGTGTCACGATCTGATGAGTTACTAACTTTGATATGTGATTTTTGATCGTTAAAATCGACACATGTCACGATCTGATGAGTTACTAACTTGGATATTTAATCGTTAAAACTGACACATGTCATGATCTGGTGAGTTTTTTAACTTTGATATCTGATCGTTAAAACTAATATGTGTCACAATCTGGTGAGTTACTAAATTTGAGAACTAAGTTTTATATAATAAGATGAGCTTCTTCATTCATTTCAATTGGTTTTAAATTGAAAGCTTACAGTTTAATATGGTATCAGAGCCCAATTTGCACATGTTCAACCCAATCCACAATCGGCCCAACCCAATAATTAGACCACCTATTCATACCCGAACATACCGAGAAAGTTGGAAGTTCACTAATACTAATCTTCAAAGCTAGGTGATAAGTTAGCCAAACCAGTAAGAAACATAATCATGTTGCATCGTCAAATAGTTTTAGTTGTAATGATGTTTAATACTTTTAAAGACATCTAGTGGGCTTTAGGTTCAGTAAGGCCCAAACAAATCAAAATGAACAAAGAAAACATATTTGTCCTCGTGGTACTGGCAAACACTAAAATTACTTTTGTCTAATCAGCACGAAATTTAAAGGTCCTTTAAATAATTTCATTTTTTTAAGAAAATGAAAAAACAAACTAAATAACAAGTGATACAAAACTAAAATTTCTGGGAACCAGAAACTGGGGAAAAGATGACGTTGATCGATCAAAAAAAAAAAAAAGAACAAAGCATATGAAAAAAAATGAGAGAGAGAGAGAGAGAGACGTGAATGCATTAAATAAAGAGAATTAATAATAACTGGATCGGTTCCAATACACATGAAAATTTCGAAAATGCATAAAAGTAACCTAAAAAGCCTATCTACATTAGACATCACTGACATTCTCATCTTCTCTGGACAACAAGCCCAGAAAACAAAACAAAACACTAATTAAAGAAGATTATTAATCAAAGAAACAAAAGAGAAAAAAGTCTTAATATTCATGTTCATCATCATCATATAACAACATTAGTGCTAATAATGCTGACTGATACTTCAAAAAAAAAGACCACAAAACCAAATTAACGTGTAGAAGCAGCAGTCATGAGATTCAAAGCAAGATCAGACTTATCCAACACAAGTCGAGTTTTGCTACTTTGATCTGAGAAATGATGTGATCTCTTCTTAGACGAAGGCAACGAAACTCCAAAAAGCTTAGTCTTTCTCATATTATTACTCTGATCATGATGATGATTAGTGTCATCTTCAAGAACTGTAATAGAGCTTTGCGAAGTTGGAGGAGATGAGTTCAAACCATGTTGGAGATTAGTAGTAGTGGCATTGACAGTTGCGGTGGTATTGTAATAATCAAGCGTTGGAGGTTGTTGTTGTTGTTGTTGTTGTTGTTTCTGGAGAAACGAAGAAAGGTAAGAGTTACTTGGAGCGACAGGCTTGACATGGTTTTGAACAAAGTAGATAATGTCGTTGTAAAGTTTCTTCATGTGAGCAAGTTCAGACATCAACACTGTGTTGCTCCGTCGTAATCTCTCGTTGTCTTCACTCAATGCCGTAACTTGCGCCGCCGTGTCATGAATGGTATTATTGGGTTGTTGTGGTATGATAACTCGTGGTCTTGACGGTGGTGAGTCGCACCAGTAATGGTCGTCTTCTGGAGTGGTGACACGTGGTGGTGGTGGTAAAGGGAAGAAACTTCCGCCGGAGAACGGAATCTGCGGCGGACCGTGGTGGTGGTGTGACATGAACGGAGAGTGTTGTTGTGGTATCATTTGAGATGTTTTGCGGCGGTGGATTTCGCAAAGTAAATGCTTTTCTCCTCTCTTGAAAAACTCGTTCGCGAACTCCCATCGATCTGGTACTATCTTTCTGAATCCCTAACAAAATCAAGAACATTTCTAAAATCTCAAAAAAAAAACCCAAATCTATAAAAATCACATTTTTCTTCTGTTTTTGGTATAAAGATTCGATTTTTAAGAGATGGTTAGTCACAAAACCATTATTTCTTCCATTTTGTGGATATAAAAATCGTATCTTTAAGAGATGGGGTAACCACAATACATTGCGTATTTCAAAACCCATATGATAAAAATCGAAACTTTTTAGAGAAAAGAAGAGAGAGGTTTGTGTATACATACATAAGTGTTGAGCTGACGAACGAAGCTAGAGAAGTTGTTATGTTTAAAGTAATTAGGAAGAAGGTCACGAGCAAACTCCGGTGGACGCCAAACGACAAAAGTAGTGTCATCATCACCCCAAGAGACGACATGATCCGTCGCAGGATCATCAACAAGCTGATAAGTCTTTGTCAAGAACGGCGCAGGAACAGCTTTGCCTTGACCTTCGACCATAAGCTGTATCCTTTCTCCTCCACCACCACCGTAATCACCGTAGCTATTCTCAACCATCATCGCCATTAGAGAGAGAGAGAGAGAGAAAGAGAAAAAGAGAGAAGAAGGTTTGTGTTTGTTTTGTATCGAGTGGGGTTGGGATAAAAATGGTAGTCTAGTACTGAGTAGTGACTGAGTACTAATTTGTTTTTTTGTTATTATAATTTTTTTTTTTTTTTCTTTGAGGTTTATAGATCGTACGTGTGTGTATCTGTCCTCATGTGTAACTACTATTAATTAGAGACTTTTTATTTTTCTCCTGGTATGGTATATATGAAAATTGGAAGAGTAGTGTGTTCTACTTTTGCTTTTGCATGCCCACACACAAAAATAATGTTTGGTTAAAAAAAAATGGAGGTGAAAAATTTGGTAAAAAATGTATGTGCCTAAAATGATCATCAAATGATTAAGTTTTGATTCAGAAAAGAAATGTATCATGGATATGCAATTGAGTAGACTTATTTACTTATGTATACGTGAGTGAGAGATTCTTCCATACGTGAATTCACTTTTTCTTAACGCCAAACACGGATATAGAATGTAACACTGTTTCTTTATTTTTTGGGTCTGAATGGTAATTGCGGTTGGGGCGGACAAATCTGTCTACGGACCAAACCGTTATATTTTAAGTGTGGACAACAGACCACTGCGGTCCAAGTCTATTTGTAAAGAAAAGCGGTCCGCAGTTGGTCCGCTGCAATTTTGTTTCTGTTTTCTTTAGACCACACCACTGCGGACTAAATATGATGAATGGTAAATAAAAAACAATCTGATCCGCAGATGGATTTGTCCGCCCTAACCGCTGCAACCATTCACACATTTTATGTTTTAATAATTAATTTTATTTATTTCTTCTATTTAACATTTTCTTACCAAACATTATTTTTTTGAGATCTTCCCACAACCGTGTGTCAATAGAGACCATAATAGCATGTAACATTCATGCTTTCTTATTTGTAAAACCATTCCATTGATAGAGACTGGTGGTGCATTGATTTGTCGTCCATTAGTCTTTTAAGTTTTGATGCACTATAGTTCGAATTAACGATAACATTATCTTCAAATCCGATATTTTTCTTTATGTTGCTTGCAATATCGTATGCAACCTCCTAACCTGATATCATCGTGGTGATCACTTTTCAATTAACAAAGTTTTCGGGTTATCCTTTGCGGTTGGTTAAGCTGCATATAGTATCGGAAAACTTTTCTTCTTGTAGAAGAACTATCGAAAGAAAAAATAAAGGTTCCAAAGTAGTTAAGTTTATTAGTTTTAAAGATTCTTATATCATGTCAAAACCATGTAAAGGAGACAACGAAATATGAAATCCTTTATTCCGAGAGAAGATAAAGTTGTAAACATATGAGAGAATAAAATTGCAACAATTAATTGATTAGCCTCTTTCGAAATTTCTTTTACTGATTAGTAATTACATAACAATTTTTCATAAACTATTTAGTAGCTAACACTTCCAAAAATTCTAGAAAATTTTAGATTTGCGGTGATTTTTTTTTTTTTTTGTGTTACGTTAGCTCAAGCTCAATTTAAAGATATAATAATAATTTCTTGTATCTAAATCTAGTGTCCTCCTAGAGGTATATATAAGGATTTTCACAGTTTACCACTTAATTTATTTCACACTATTCGATCAAAATGATAAAAATGTTAGCTTCTTTTTTTACAATAAACTATAAACGAATCAACACAAAATAATCGCATACAAAAACAACAACCATATCCTAAATTCATCGGACTAATGTGAACAAAGCTAATGTGAAAATTTAAACTTTTCTTTCACAATTAATCAAATGCATGAAAAGTTCTAAAAAAGTAAGTTTTTGATCAACATGAAGAGGCAGTAAATATTAAAAAAGAAAAAGAGAAAAGTGTTTATGTGAAAAATGTAAATTAGAATTTGGAAGTTAGCAACCTCGATTAATGAGAAGATGGAGGGGAATATGTGTCTGAGTGTCTGAAAAAATAAAATAAACAAAAGTGGCTTTCAAGACAAACCCGTGACTCTCTCCTCTCCTTCATACTTGTTTCTTTTCTGACAAAACTACGATCCCTTCCCTCACCCACCACTTCCTTCTCTTACTTTCTTAAACAATCATTTCTCGTTCTTTTTCTTTTACTATTTTTTCCTATTTTTACAACTTTAGTATACACCAAATTCAATTCAATTTACTACTCTGTATTTTTATTGGTCAACACTTTTTCTTCTTCTTGAGGTTTCTTCTCTGCTCTTCTTTAGTGCAACTATTCTCAACTTATTGTTATTACTGGAAACTTTCTCTTCTGTTTCCTTCTACTCACAACCAACTGTTTCTTTTCTTGCTTTCTTCTATTCCCTCACATTAATAAAACAAAGTCCTTTTACCACACACATATATATATATAAATTGTCCTTTTTATATCCAAAAAGACACACACACACAGAAGGGCTTATACACAATAATATGGATTCTAAACTGTTCATAGGTAACTTAAAATGGATTAAGAGATCTTTAATCTTTCTGGATCTTGCAAAGTGTAACTTTCTAGCTATTGATTAAAATCTGACTTATAGATTCATGTGAAAACCATAAATTATGCAATAAAAACTAAAAGTATGTCATGTGTATATCCCACTTTTCCTTTAATTTCTTAGGTCATGTGTATATCACATGAGAGGCTCTGCTTCTCCTCGGGCAACTAGCACTTGACTAGTTTCTCTCCTTCATATTATAATATGACTTACAGAGTAAATCATGAATAAACTCGTATTCTTTATTTATTTTTTTTTTTTTCTTATCCATTTACCATTCAAAAAATTCGTTAAATTTATCTTAGTTTACAGAGATCATGCAAAACAGTCCTTTGCTTTTACACTTATGCTTTTTAAGAGATTCACTGTCCTAGATATGTGTAGGTTAAGGAACTTCTGAATTTAAACAAGAAACAAAAAAAAAAGTTCCTCAAATTCAACACATTAAGATATATAAAACTCTGATTATTTACTGAACATTGACTGCCATATAAAAAAAAATCTAGATGGAAAACAAACCAAAAAAAAAATTGGATAAAATAGTGAATGATATGAAAGTGCATAAACATCACCTCTATGGAAAAATAATTGCGATTTAATAGAATTTTCATTTGGTTAATTTAACCATATGAATAATTATACAAAAATTGAATTAGGCAAAACGAATCAGAGAATGATATATGTTTAGGTCGATGAATCTAAAATGTTCACTAAATATGTATAAGTTTAATTTCGTGTAAAATGTGCATGACGACTGAAATATTATCGCTTCTTATCATATAACTCATAAAAAAAAAACTGAAAGTATAGTATATGTAAATTTACTGAGAGGGAATATTAGAATTAGAAAATTGTATGCACACTTTAGAAGAATTTGTAAAGTTATATATCCCATAAATTTTGAAGATTATTCCAATAAAACAATCAGTTTATCTAGTGATCAGTCATAAGTCATAACCATGAAAAAAAATAGATGTTTAATTAGAGTAATAGTTTCTTTTTCTTTTGTATTTATTCTATAATTTTTTCATATATTTTAAACCCTATAGCCCGTGATATATATTGATGAAATTTAACATTGGGTTAAAGACTAAAAGGAGACTGTAGCCATACTATACTACTTGATCTATAATGTTTTGTCTATACAAACAAAACGAAAAGAGAGAATCTCGAAGTATGAGACTCTCCTTTTTACATCTCACCCTTCTATTTTGTACCGTTGTTTTTGTTCTGAGCCCATCAGACTCTATTGCATACACTATTTGAATATTTTGACTCCTCATCAGTTAAATGAATCTTATTATCTTAATAGTTAAAACAAAGGATATACTTTCTTCTTTGTAATTATTTTATTTGGTTGTTTTGTTTTGTAGATTCTCAAGAAGAAAGATTGAGGTTTCCAATGAAGAAACAGACATACTCCAAACTCTCCTTTGCAAACTATTCTTCTCTTCGAGCCCTTTCATGATTTCGATATTGGGGTTCACATACAATATGTACTTAATCAAGGACGACGAAGCTTTCTCTCTCTTCTCTCTTCTCTCAGAAGCAAAAGACTCTCTCTCTCTAGTTTCTTGTTTTTTTTAATATTTTTCACTTTAACTTTCTCACTCTAAAATCTGCCCTCACGACTTGGGTGATATGAGCCTCTCTAGTCTCTACATACTTATTATTGGCCTCGAATCCCCCACTAAGCTGATTCCTACCAAAGTTTACACTACCTAGTACCTACCAAGTCTATTATGTGATTCTTAATTTGAGTAAAGATAGAACAGATATTGTAATTTGTGTCTATGAAATTGTGTAAGTTCAAACGACGACAACAATTGTTTTTCTCTCTCTTGCGGTGCTCTGTACGAACGGAGACGGAGTGATGTTTTAGATCTCCGACAACAGATCTGAGCTCCTCTCGTCCTCCTTTCCTCTTTTGTTATATGTTTTTCCTCGGATCTGTGCTAATTCGGTCTAGATCTACAAGACTACTTTTTATTTCCCTTTTCCTTCTCCAACTACAGCTTTGTTCAGACCGCTTCTCTCTCTTTCAACCCTTATGAAGCAGAAGAATCACTCTAACATTATGCTAAGACTTACAGATGTTTTCTCTAGCTAAATGCTAAGTCATTTTCTTTACTTATCAACTGTAGGCTCAAGGACAACTTCACCTCTCTGTTCATGGAAAAAACAAGACATGTTTAGTGATAAGGACTGCTCGAATCTCTTAAGCTCCTCTTATTTCCACTTTGTTTCCACCATGATTTCTGGTGAGATCTTTCCTTACTCTGCTCTATCCTTCTGCCGGTTATCCAAGGCAACCTCGGCATTCCTCGTGAGACCATTCCCTCTCCAACTGGGTGCTGACACTCTTGTCCTCTTTGGTCTCAGATCGAAAGACTTTCTCACAGTTGTGAAGGAGCTTCTGAAAACTCTCAATTGGGAACTATTTTCCGCCTATCTACCTCTAGTCCCTTTCGTTGGAACGGAGACCTCCTTACATGAAGAATAAGTTGTGGCCTACCCTTCACCCCGCTTTGTCACCGGCCAGATCCTTATCAATTTATGTCTCACTTGGTTTGAAGGGATGTCATAGACCTCGTTCCAACCGCTGGCCCATGCCTCTTTTGAAGCTAATTCTAGATCTGGTGAGCTCTTCACCGGTGGAACAACCATATCGAATGTCAACCCTCTTAACAAAGTCGGATCTGGGGTCGGCGATAAAACTCGTGTTAACTCGGCTGATTCGATCTCACCCTTCTCATCGGTCAAACATCTGGTGTCAGTTGGTGAATCCAAGGGCTTCAACCTTAGACACACCCTCATGGAGAAAACCGATTAACATACTGATGCTCCCATCGCTGGATTTCTCTACATTCGTTAGAGAACAAAAGCTTCGACGACATGGTTCCGTGCCGGATTGTCTCCGAAAATTTCAAACTGATTCCTTTTGGTGGGCCTCTACTGCAAATTATTTGGAGTGGGATAATGACGGTTTAGTAAAGAGGACGTATCCAAAGCTCAATAGCATCTGCCAATTTGTAATAACTTCCTCACTAAATGAGAGATCATTTATAAAATCTTCCTTTAAGGAATGCTTATTCTTGCAACGTTACTTATTAAGTCCCGGTCTCAAGGTGCCATTGCTAGAGCTCACAATCAATCGTTTTAAAGTTAGTACGGTGGGGTATTATTCTCCCTCCGGAACTAATAAATGAGGATAATAGCATGGAATTGCCAAGGGGTGGGAGCCAAATTGACTCGTCGTCGACTGCGTGAGATGTGTCGGATATACTCACCAGGTTTTTTATTTCTGTTGGAAACAAAAAACGACAAGTTTTATCTGCAAGACGTGCAAGCGGATTTAGGTTTTGATAACCTTCAAACCGTCGAGCCTGAAGGCATTAGCGGCGGTTTAGCTTTACTGTATTCGAATGATTTTCCAGTAAAGTTTTTCTTATTAGATGACCGGTTAATCGACATCGAAACTATTATTAATGGAAATCGGGTCTATATGTCATTTATTTATGGCGACCCTGTCCCTGCTAATCGCGATTATGTGTGGGAAAGACTAATGCGTATTGGAGTTTCGAGATCCGAGCCTTGGTTTATTATTGGGGATTTTAACGAAATAACATGGAATCACGAAAAAAGAGGGGAAAAAAAAAGATCAGAAGCCTCCTTTCTACTTTTCCGTGCTATGATTGATTCATGTGGTCTTATTGATTTTCCTTACCAAGGAAACCAATTCTCATGGATCGATCAGCGGTTAAATGGTAAGATTCGGTGTCGCTTAGATAGAGCCATGGGAAATGAAGAGTGGCACAATTTATTTTCCCACACTAATGTGGAGTATATGAAGATGTGGGGGTCGGACCATCGTCCCCTCCTTGCATCTATTCTTACACGTCCAAAAAAGTTTTTGAGAAGGTTTATGTTTGACAAGCGTTGGATAGATAAGCCAGGCCTCAAAGAGGCGGTGGTAGATGGATGGGGAGGGGACGACAATTCTGTCGAACGATCCATCTTGAAAAAAATCCAAAATTGTAAAAGAGCAATCTCCATTTGGAAGAAAAATAATCAAACAAACTCAGAAAAGCTGATTAAGGAACTTCAAGAAAAGATTGATGAGACCTATGGAGATGATCAAGCATCGTCGGAAACTCTCCTCAACCTAAAATGGCGGCTCTGCGAAGCTTATAGGGAAGAGGAAGCATATTGGCACCAAAAAAGCAGAGAACTTTGGCTTGCAGAAGGAGATAAAAATACAAAATTCTTCCATGCTTCCACAAAACAAAGGAGGGCAAGGAACAAGATCACTGGCATCCTTAATCAACTTGGAGTCTGGGTTGATACAGAAGAAGGAATTGAAAAAGTAGCGGTTGAGTATTTTGACAATCTTTTTTCATCCTCGAATGCGAGCGACCCTACATTGGCAATTAAGGATGTACCTACACTGGTCACACCTGCCATGAACGAGCATCTCACGAAAGAAATCTCAGAAGAGGAGGTCAAACGAGCTTTGTTCTCCCTGAATCCGGGAAAGGCTCCAGGACCGGATGGGATGACTACCTTGTTCTTCCAAAAATTTTGGGAAACCATAAAAGGCGATCTCACTAAGATGGTGAAGAACTTCTTTAGCTCCGGAATTTTTGATGGCAAGCTAAATGAAAAAAATATTTGTTTAATCTCGAAAGGAGAACGACCTCGTGAAATGTCAAAATTTTGCCCTATTAGCCTCTGTAACGTGAGCTATAAGGTGGTCTCAAAAATTTTGAGTTTACGACTCAAGAGGTTCTTGCCGGAAATTATATCCGAGACCCAATCTGCCTTTGTAGCAGGACGATTAATCACAGATAATATCCTCATAGCTCAAGAAAATTTTCATGCCCTCCGTTTCAACCAGGCCAACAGAAAGAAATTTATGGCAATTAAGACGGACATGAGTAAAGCTTATGATATAGTGGAATGGAATTTCCTAAGAGTTTTGATGGAAAAAATGGGGTTTGATCAAAAATGGGTGGGTTGGATAATGCAATGCATTACTTCCGTCTCCTACCGTATTTTGATCAATGGGGATCCCAAGGGACGGATTAGGCCAACACGGGGGATTCGCCAAGGAGATCCAATTTCCCCATATCTATTCATCCTTTGTACAGAGGCGCTAATCGCTCAGATTAAGAATGTCGAAAAAGAGGGAAAGATCCAGGGATTACGTATTTCAAACGCAAGCCCACGGGTTTCCCACTTACTTTTTGCAGATGACAGTTTATTCTTCTATAGAGTTGATCCTCATCAATGCAAGGAAATTATCGATATAATCCGTTTTTATGGCGAGGCATCTGGACAAGAAATTAACTTTTCTAAATCCTCAATCATGTTTGGAACCGAGGTCCCGACCAATATACGACAAGAGATCAAATCTATTGTTGGGATATCACAAAAAGGAGGAATGGGTACATACTTGGGTCTCCCCGAGAAGATTCATGGGTCAAAGGCACAAGTCTTCGCATTTGTGAGGGATAAACTCCATAAGAGGGTAAACTTATGGACCTCAAAATCTCTATCCAAAGGAGGCAAGGAAGTCCTGATAAAATCATTGGCGCAAGCAATTCTGACATATGTAATGTCGTGTTTTCTCTTACCAAAAGCTATATGCTCAAAATTAAGTAGCGCTATTGCCGATTTCTGGTGGAGCAATAAAGCAGATAGTAAAGGATTACACTGGATTTCATGGGAGCAAATGTGCACTCAACTATCAGAAGGCGGGCTAGGCTTCCGAACACTAGAAGAATTTAATCTTGCCTTGTTGGCAAAGCAGCTATGGAGATTGCTCAGATATCCAGATTCTCTCCTTAGTCGAGTTCTTAAAGGGAGATACTTTCGATATTGTAGTCCATTAGAGATACAAGTATCAAATCGACCTTCATATGGCTGGAGGAGCATGTTGGCGGCAAAACATGTTCTCTCGTATGGAATCCGTAAGACCATAAGCTCGGGGTTCAACACGTGCATCTGGACTGAACCATGGATTCCGGATACGCCAGCGTGACCACCTCAAGGATTAACTAATGAGAGAAATCCTTTGTTATGTGTTAACACCTTAATTGATTTCAACACAAAAAAGTGGAAAATGGAGCGTCTTCGGGAACTCTTCCCCCCGAAAGAAATTATCCTTATTTTAGGGATTAAACCGAGCTTAATTGCCTCGAGGGACGGGTATTCTTGGACCATGACAAAGTCTGGGAATTATACCGTTAAGTCCGGATATGAAGTCGTGAGAGCTATCTCTCGCCCTGGTTACGACCTCCCTCCTCAGGGACCTAGTGTTACGACACTCAAGGCACAAGCATGGAAGTTAAAAACATCACGAAAGCTGAAGCATTTCGTGTGGCAATGTGTGATCGAGTACGTGGCAACATGCCAACGCTTGCATTATCGCCATATTGGTAGAGATAAGGGTTGCCCAAGGTGTGGAGCGGAGGAGGAAACTATAAATCATATGCTATTTGAATGCCCTCCAGCACATCAAGTGTGGGCTTTATCGACAATCCCTACCCATCCTATGGTATTTCCCTCATCTTCCCTATATAGCAACCTCGATTTTCTATATGGGAGCGGTAGAGACTATGGTGCACTTGATCAAAATCTGCAGACATTTCCTTGGGTAATGTGGTACATTTGGAAGGCTAGAAACAAGAAAGTGTTTGAAAATATCTCTGAGTCTCCGCAAGATACATTGGAGAAAGCTATCCAAGAAGAAGAAGTTTGGAGAAGAGAAAATAATAGAGATTTAGCACCAGTGGTAGTAGAAGCGGGCTTCCCTTCGACCCCAATTCCACAAGAATCTCTTGTATGCTTTATAGACGGATCTTGGCATACAGAGGTGGATAGGAGTGGGCATGGTTTGATTGCGTCTATCGGTGATAGAATCCTGCACATTGGAGCTTATACCCTTTACATGCAGAGTTAGATACCCTTATTTGGGCTATGGAGTGCTTATTATCGCTAGACTTGGATAAAGCTCTTTTTGCTACGGATTGTTCAGATCTCCTAAGGATGACGTCAAATATCGAGGACTGGCCGACCTTTTCATCAGAATTGAAGGATTTTACTCATTTTAGAGATAGATTTGCTAATTTTAGTATTAGGTATATCCCTCGAGAGGATAATATCCGTGCCGATAAACTTGCGAAATGTGCAAGAGCACGAGGTTTCTGTTTCTCCCATGTAAGCTCGTCGGTACCTAATTGGCTCTCTTTCGAAGAAAGTCATCTCCGATAACTTAATATATGGGGTTTGATTGTCAAAAAAAAAAAAAAAAAAAATACAATATGTACTTAATCATTTGATATTTGTTGTTCAATATTAAATCTTTAAAGTGGTGGTGCTTATTATTATATTACTCAATATACACTAGCTTATAGGTGATCAAAGTTTAACCAGCATCGTGATAAGTGAAACAACCCTTCCCGTTTTTTTTTTTTTTAATATTAACTCACTAGTGGTTTCATACCCACTAACAACCTAGCAACAATCAACAACAGCAGATAACAAAAAAATTCCATTAAACCAATAAGAATTCCAACAACAACAACCGAATAACCAACAATGCAATAATCCAGAACCAACAATGAAATAACCAAGTTTCAACATCCTACAATGTTCTATCGACTCAACACTAGCAACCTACCAATAGCTAGACCACAATCAATCAAGCCTCTAGAACATCCTCCTCCTCATCGCCTTGATTCCACGATCACACTTTGCCTTTACCTGCACCGCAAACACATATTGAGATGCATGCGTATTATCATAAACACTCAGTAAGGCCATCCTCCCGTCTACTGGACTATGCACACAAGCAACTGAGATTCCATTGTTAAGCTAAACAAATAAACACAATCAACACATCAAACAAGGCAAAACTCAACATCGGATAAGACTGGTGTCGATCGACGCTAACACAACAGGGTGTCGACCGACACCATACTGGTTTCGATCGACACTGCTTTTGCAGACGCGAACTGCACGAATCTGAACGTCGATCCTCCGTTTCAAATCATCCCGAAACCGTCCCAAACTCTCCCAAACACCTAAGGAACCTATGGGAAACACGAAAACAACAAACCCAAGCAAGCAAACACCACAAATAAACAAAGAACAACCAAACAACAGAGATCTCAGGCTTAGATCAGCCATGGTCAAGCACTCACCTCTTTTGCAGGAAGATTTGATTGAGAAACGGTGGAAACAACACCTTAGGAAGCTTCTCCTTCGTTCCCAACAACAGCTCTCCCTTCTACAGCTACATATCTCACCAAAAACCACCAAGAACAAGCCAAAATCTCTCAAGAACACTCTCCAACGTTTTTTCTCTTCTTTCTCTCTTTTCTCACTCAACGGCGACCAGACAAAACACCAAAAACCCTTAATTCGTCGCTTCTCCACTTATATAGTCGGTTTAAGGATTTCTAATTGAACCAAACCGAACCAAACAACAATTAAAACAAACCTGTCAAAACCAGGAATGTTGGTGTCGATCGATACACCAAGGGTGTCGATCGACACTCAGACCAAAAATGCGATATTTGGTTTGCGGATGTTACAATTCTCCCCCACCAATTCTCCCCCACCAATAAGGATGTCACAAACTCATAATGCCTGTATCTCGTCCTGAAGGCAGTCTTTCTCACATCTGCCTCATGTATTGGAATCTGATGATAACCCGATGCTAAGTCAATCTTGGAGAACGAAGTAGCACCCCTCAACTGATCCAACAACTCATCAATTCTCGGGAGAGGGTACTTGTTCTTCACAGTGACCCGGTTCAAACCCCGGTAGTCGATAAACAGCCGGAAACTCCCGTCCTTCTTCTTAACAAACAGCAATGGTGCTCCCCACGGTGAACAACTATGACGGATAAAACCCTTACTCAACAAATCCTCCAGCAGCTTCTTCAGCTCTACCATCTCTGCTGGAGCCATCCTGTAGGGCGCCTTAGACAACGACGTTGTCCCCGGTTCCAACTCTATCGTGAAGGGATAAGACCGAGATGGTGGTAACCCCTGCAACGACTGGAACACATCCTCAAACTCCTCCACAACCCGAATACCTCCAACAGAAGACTGCCCCACTGACTCCGGCATCGAAATTGTAACCAAATAGGCCTCACGCCCCTTCTCGATCATCTTCCCAGCCTGCACAGCCGAGATCACGAGACTCCCCGAAGTCTGTCTCACTCCCTCAAAAACCAACTTCCCTTCTGGACGCTCAAAGACCACTCTGCCCCTGTAACAGTCCAAATGCACCCTATGACGATGCAACCAATCTATACCCAGAATCACATCATACAACTCCACTAGACTGATAATCAAATATGCCGGCCTCGACTCCCCCGCAATCTGAATCTCCACATCTCTCACTCGACCAAAGACTCTCAGGAACTTCTCTCCTGCAACCCTGACAACACCCGTGCTCTCACTGGGATCTCCACTGATACTAGCGCTCTCCGCGCACTCCGGAGTAATGAAGCAATGAGTTGCTCCAGAGTCAAACAGAACGTGGGACATAAACCCGCCCACTGACAAGGTCCCTACACAAACCTCATGTGTTGAGAACCTAACATTCAATCACAAGCAAAAACGAACATAATTTGAACTATTGAATTGACCAAGTTCGAATCTCAGAAGTTATACCTGTGATCGCTCCTGCACTGGTGCCACCGGTCTCCATAGTCGAGTACACCCGCGACGTCGGCTCGATCCAACCCACCGGCTGCACACCCTCCTGCACTCTTGGCTGACCTCCAGCCTACACTGCTGCTACTGCCATCTGCTGCAACTTGGGACAACGAGGCTTGATATGCCCTGTCTCCCTGCAGTAGTAACACACTCGGGTATCTGTCCGCGGTTCCATCACCGCCCGCTGCTCCGTCACTGCCCGCTGCTCACCTCTCTGCGGACAGTTGGTCACCTTGTGGTCCCTGCTACCACACCCAAAGCATCTCGCACCCCCGTACCTGGATCTCTGCATATCATCAAACTTTCGCTTCTGCCCCTGTGCAGGTTTGCCGCCCTTGCTAGGAACAGAATGCGGCTGGGACCGCTGTGGCTGCACCGAAGGACTGACCACAACCATCTGTGACCTCAAGTCGTCCTCTATCCCAGCTGCAACCTCAACCAGCTCCGCTCTCGTAGCATAGCTCCTCACTCTGCACCGAGTCCTCAGATCATCCCGCAGAGCCAACAAGAACCTCCGCACCTGAGCCGTCTCTGGCTCCAAAGCTCGGCCTGCATACCCCACCAGCCGACTGAACTCTGCATCCAGCTCCCGCACTGTACGGTTCCCCTGAGTCAACCCCAAGAACCGTACCTCCATGCGATCAAGAGCCTCCTGTGGAAAATACTTAGAGTTAAACTCCCTCACAAAGTCCACCCAAGTCATATCCCGCTGCACCCTCCGAGCTGTCACCGACCTCCACCACACACGTGCATCACCTGACAAGTAGTACACTGCCAAATCCGCCCTAAACTGGTCGGGACACCAAAGCGTTCTCCATCCGCTCTCTCCACTCATCCGCTACACTAGGATCCGTACCTCCCGAGAAATACCCCGCTCCCACTCGCTGCAGCTGCACCATCATCTGCACATACTGAGCGTCCACTATCTCGGGCCTCGGCTGCACACCTGCCTGCAAACCCGCCACAGGCTGCACCACTGGGACCTGCCCACCAACCACTAGCGGCACCATTGGGTCCTGCCCACCAACCACTGATGGCACTACTAGAACCTGCCCACCAACCTCTGGCGGCACTGCTGCTGGAAGCCGCGCCAAAACCTGAGCTAGCAAGCCCATCAAGACATCCTCCCTTCCTGGAGCACCCTCCGCTGCAACCCTCACACCTAGGGCAACACCGTGACCGACACCGGGCCCATCCACCCTACCGTCACCCAAACCAGCCTGGTCTCCATACACACTAGGATGAACCTGTGACTCCGCTACCTCCTCACTGGCCATGCTCTGGGTCACACTCTCACTGGCCTCGGGAACTTGACCCCATCCCCGACCACGACCACGACCACGACCACGCCCGCGGCCAACAGCACCCCCACCTCTAACCATCTGTATCACCAAGAACAGAAGGCTAAGCAACAAATAATTCTAATAACACAAGAACACAACTCACCGTGGAATCACAAAGCAGGCTCGAAGAGGATGTTCTAGGACCTCATGCCACACACAATTGACTAACTCACATAATCAGCTCTAGCATGAAATCCTAAACATCAACAGCAAAAACACAGTGATCCCTAGACCTAGAACCGTAAGGGCTCTGATACCAAAATGAAACAACCCTTCCCGTTTTTTTTTATTTTATAATATTAACTCACTAGTGGTCTCATACCCAATAACAACATAGCAACAATCAACAACAGCGGATAACAAAAAAATTCCATTAAACCAATAAGAATTCCAACAACAACAACCCAATAACCAACAATGCAATAATCCATAACCAACAATGAAATAACCAAGTTCCAACATCCTACAATGTTCTATCGACTCAACACTAGCAACCTAACAACAGCTAGACCACAGTCAATCAAGCCTCTAGAACATCCTCCTCCTCATCGCCTTGATTCCACGATCACACTTTGCCTTTACCTGCACCGCAAACACATATTGAGATGCATGAGTATTATCATAAACACTCAGTGAGGCCATCCTCCCGTCTACTGGACTATGCACACAAGCAACTGAGATTCCATTGTTAAGCTAAACAAATAAACACAATCAACACATCAAACAAGGCAAAACTCAACATCGGATAAGACTGGTGTCGACCGACACCAGGTTGGTGTCGATCGACGCTAACACAACAGGGTGTCGATCGACACTGCTTCTGCAGACGCGAACTGCACGAATCTGAACGTCGATCCTTCATTTCAAATCATCCCGAAACCGTCCCAAACTCTCCCAAACACCTAAGGAACCTATGGGAAACACGAAAACAACAAACCCAAGCAAGCAAACACCACAAATAAACAAAGAACAACCAAACAACAGAGATCTCAGGCTTAGATCAGCCATGATCAAGCACTCACCTCTTTTGCAGGAAGATTTGATTGAGAAACAGTGGAAACAACACCTTAGGAAGCTTCTCCTTCGTTCCCAACAACAACTCTCCCTTCTACAGCTACAGATCTCACCAAAAACCACCAAGAACAAGCCAAAATCTCTCAAGAACACTCTCCAACGTTTTTTCTCTTCTTTCTCTCTTTTCTCACTCAACGGCGACCAGACAAAACACCAAAAACCCTTAATTCGTCGCTTCTCCACTTATATAGTCGGTTTAAGGATTTCTAATTGAACCAAACCGAACCAAACAACAATTAAAACAAACCTGTCAAAACCAGGAATGTTGGTGTCGATCGATACACCAAGGGTGTCGATCGACACTCAGACCAAAAATGCGATATTTGGTTTGCGGATGTTACAATTCTCCCCCACCAATAAGGATTCGTCCTCAAATCCCGCAGCACTGCCATCCGTCAAGGAACATGAAAATGTGTAAAAAAAATGAAAATAATATATTTTTGTTTATATAAATAAACATGAAAATGTGTAATTTAAACAACTAAAAGAACTTGAACAATAGTTTTTCTTTGATCATTTGTTGATGGTACGAAGTATAGTATTTATCATACAAGAAACCACATAAAAGACCGCTTTGTTCTGCCACAATATAATCTTCTGTACTTTATTATTGTTTGATAATCTAACAAACTTCGAATAGAACGATTTATATACCACGTATTACAAGAAATCTTACGTCAGTAGCTATATTATTTTGGTATAACTGTTAAAGATGTTTTAATAACTTAATTACAATAAGAATTCTTTATATAAAAAAAACCTACAATAAGAATTTGTGAGTTGATTATCCAACAAAGAAGAGCATAATGGACGCAAGGATGACAAAAGATATATCTTTATAAATGTAGGGACGAAGATCTAACGGACCGAGGGAATCGTTTGATGTAATTAGAAAGAAAGAAAAAAAAACTGAATTAAGGCATAGATACCTAGAATGGATCTAAGATCTAATCAAGGGTTACAATATAAATAATGATTTTAAAAATTATGTAAAGTATATGAGTTGAATAAATTATCAAGATAAGCTCAGACATCTTTGATTTTTCTTGGGTTTTCCATGCACTATAATCTATATATAATCTTGTATTGATAAGATCCATCAATCATATATACTTCTATTTTCTTTTCTTTAAATGTATATTTTTTTCTAATTGTGGATGATATTAAACTTTTTAAAAAATATTGGTTTAACAAAAGAAAATTAAGTAGCTACGTACTAGATCTTTACAAACTATAAACAAAAATATATATTCGGAGGTGTAGTTTGAATCCTGCAACTACATATGAAACCTAGGAATAGGAATTAAAGAGTTTTTTCTTCGAGAACAATTTAACCTTAGAAATTGTTATCCGACATTTGTCGTCGACTTCTCAATATAGAGATCGTGCTTAGACAGTTCCTTATATTCTGTGCGCAATGTCTATAATCCATGATGAACATTTGAAGACCTAGATTGAGCAGAGTATAATCAATCTTCTGTAGGTTACAGTTTTCTAATACCAACTCATTTATGATATATACATGTGATCGTCTTGAGTCTTGACACGCACACTAGACCCCATTGAAAGATAGCAGTGTTTGGGAAAACTAGAAGAAGCAGTGTCATATGCAATATTAAAAAAAGAAAGAAAAAGAGTCTGGAACACGTCTAGGTGAAAAACGATGACAAACAGTGATAAGTTCTAGCATTGAAGTTAATCTATTGTAAACCGTATGTATTTTGTTGTTGGTTTATAAATAAATTTAGTAAAGCTTATTCCAACCTAAACAACGTTGAAACTGTTTGCAAATATGAAATTATATATGTTTTAACTGCCGTTAAGAAAAATAACACACCTTCCCTATTTATTGTTAGGTTATTTTAAAATTAAAAATAAATTATAAACTAAAATCTAAATAAATAACTAATGAATATATAATCATGATGGAATGGTTTAGTTAGCTAATTTTGAGATTTGGGTACTCCTCACAGAAAATTATCCGACTAAATAAAAAGCTGACGTTAAGGTACGTTCATTACCAAAACACAAACCAAACAAGTTGAATTGTATGTGTAAGATATATAAATGTGAGTGTGTGCATGGACATGGCCCTATGGTTGTAAATATGGAGAGCTAGAAGATTCTATTCTAATTAAACTTCTAAAGTGAACTGAAGTTTGAATACCACGAATAGCTTCTTTCATCACATGACTTTATCTTCTTTCTTCTAAAAACGAATATATAACTAAAAATAATTCATATCTCTGTTACGTTTTCAATATTAGAACGTGAAGGATAAAACAAAGAGAAAAATACAAATCGAATTGCGTGAAACTATAAGTCTAATTTAAACCCGAGACACGTGAATTTCCAAGAGAGACCACAGAGCGAATAAGGATAAAAGGAAACATCCGCACCCCCTAAAAGTTCTTTTTTAATCAACACTCATTTCTTTATTTATTTGCGCAAGATGCTCAGATCGTTCTATTATTTTACTTTTGGTTTAAAATTCTTAATTATTTATGTTATGAATACTTTTAGAATATGGAAAGAATCAAAATCCTGTGGTATATACGACAAAGGTGGGTACCCCTACAAGGTTCTCTCTCGTGTCTCTTCTATTTGCTTTCTTCTTTTGTCTCATTCCAGAACACATTTTAGTGGCACGAGTTTACAAACCTTTGCTTAAATAGGTTCTCTAACAAAACAAGTTAAGTCTTATTTTTGGTATTGTGTCACCTATAATTCTTGATACAATTTAGATCTTTCTTTCGTTGATTTTTTTTTAGAAGTAGTTATGTATGCTTTGATACATTCAGACTACAAGACAACTTTTTTTTTTTTTTTTGAACTAACTACAAGACAACTAAATAACATTTTTATATTGTATTTTCTGCTTTGTGGCAATGTAGCTAATAAAAACATATTCTTGTATATTATATTCTATGTAAGTTTATCGATTTCGATTGTCTCTTTTTAGAAAAGAATTTATTTTCCGATACTTTAATATAATAGAGTCTTTAGTGTTAAAAATAAAATCACATTTTTATATCAGTAGGAAATAATTATGAGATAGATACATATATTTTCATTATAAACTTGATTTATGGGTTTATCAAATTAAATATTTCCTTACTGATCAAAAGTACAATAAAATTATGTGCTCACTAAATTTTTGTAAACTAGATCATTGCAGTAAAGTTGTTCTTTCCCAGCTATCTTGTAGTGGACTTTAATATTTCGGACCTGTTGCGTGACTACGGTGCGGCATTGAAGCTAAGCTGAAGAGCCAGATTTGTATCTTACCGACCAAAGCTCGATTATGTAACATAGCCTAATGACTAAACGCTTGGTTAGACATCACGTTTATTCTATTGTCAAATTAATTATACTACCTGTGTGTATATATGGGTAAAATGGCCTAGTGAAATTCTAAGCTTATCCATATATTTTTCTTGCATGAAATCGTATAACTCATCCTTTCTATGCGTAGCTTAGTCTAATTAGATGATGTTACATAGGGTAAAAGACACACGAAGGGTCCAAGGTCCATGAGCTATCAACGCTTTTTGGCTCCAACTTCCAAGTATCAACTTTGCAAATATGTATATTCCACACGTCGATATATATTAGATCACGATTCATTTGTTGCCACTGGTCAGATCAAGTGGTTTGAATTGCTATATGCAAATTAAAAATGTAAAGAAAAATTGAAAATGTTTAAGACAAGGTAGAGAGATTGGGTCAACAAAATGAGGTCAAAGGAAGATCGAAAAGGACAGATAATAATGAGAAATGGAGGAAGTAGAAGAAGAAGAAGTGGTCAATCACGAGAGGCTTATTAAATTGGCTTCACGAGAAATTGATTCTCTGTGTTTATCTTAAGACAAGGACATCTTCTTCTTCGTTTTGTCTTTTGCCTTTTTTCCATATTCTTTTCCTTAAATCTTCACAGTAAAAATTAATTGCAACGTACTTCTCTACATGCATGTGTTCCTGTCAACGTTTAGTATGTGTAAATGTGTATACATACGTACATACTACATATATTGGATACGCATATATATGTGGTAAAATATTAATAATTTTATTTCCTTATTTATAATGATATATTAATAACAATATAATACTAATAAAAGTTATTATCATATTAATGATATGATAATAATAAATGATTAATATGATAATATCATATTATGTGGAAAAAAAAGAAGTTATTATCATATTTATATATATAATAAATCATTAATATGATATTATCATATTATGTGGAAAAAAAGAAGTTATTATCATATTTATATATATATATATATATATATCTTATTTAGATATCAATCTTATCTCTTTTTTTCTTTTTTTGAAAAAAGTTTGACAATCTTGAGATTTTGAAGACATGCAAAAAGATCATTGGAACAAAAAAGCGAAAAATGGTAGGAAAGGTGATTAAAAGATATAATATAAAATCCTATTATACGATTAGAAATGAAACGATATAGTAGGAAACAAGATTGAGACACATATATAGGAGATGTATGAGATCTTCTTTAATTAACTCAATTAATTATCCGTAGTGTGATGGTAGTGTACGATTTTTGAATCCTAGAATACAACCATATTAAGACCATTTTTGCAACACTCGATAATAGAATCTATGAACTTATATTCTACGATCTATACTCTTGAGCCACTTACAATTTTAATATAAGAAAGATCGATGTTGAGTTTTGTGTTTTGAATGAGAGGTGAAGCTCCATCTATATAGTCATTTCAAGACTTGGAGAAGAGGCTACAACATTTAACGTCTTGCTTGGAGTTGGAGAGTATATATATTACGATGATTGTCTTGCTAGGAGAGGAGATATCACTGACAATTAGAGAGATGATTTGATTGCTCGTTTGTCTATCTACTAGAAGGCGTGACTGTTGTAGTTTTGCAAGTTTCAGATGGTGTATATGGATATGGACCATATGGTCTTCAGAAATTGGAGAAATGTAGTTGAGGCGATCAGAGCTTTGCTAGATCTTGTCGAGAGTTTCATGCCAATGCCAAGAAGAATGGGAAAAGATACAAAATTGTGTATCTTGTAGAGATATAGGTCGATGACTAGCTAAAAAGATCTTCTTAGTTTGAAATTCATTTGCAGACAATTTTAAGTTAAAACCTAGAGAATATAACTATCCTTTTCGATGGATTTTATCCACTTAATTTTTATATATACATTCTTTGTTGAGAAAATATTTTTTAGGTTGGAATACAAGTTTTCCAGGTGATGTTAGCAAAATGTGATGTTTTCTTCATTTGATAAAAAGTGTATTTTCATTAAACCGACAATATTTAACATATATCCATTATATTTATTAACATATTTGCACATAAATCTTATATTAATTCCATGGCAGTGAAACTATGAACGGATTTTCAAAAAGCAAAACAAAGATTGCTTAAAAAAAAAAGATGACTTAGTTGGAGTAGGACCATTCCATAAAATAAAGATGAAAAGGAATAGATTTTGTATAATTGGGTCACATAAGTTGAAGGAATCTAGTAGTGGATTTTTTTTTGAAAATGGAATGTCTTTTTTTCCATGCAAAGATGAGAAAAAGTTCTCCTTTATTCCTTCATATACAAAAAAGACATCCAATAATCCAATTGTTTCCTTTGGTCTTTTCATATATTCTTTTAATGCTCAATTATTATAACCTTTTTTTTCGTAGGTCCATGCATATATCAAGTTTTCAGAATGATCTTTTTATTAACGTACGTATGTCTGAAAGTCATATATCTGGACCAGAATATTTTGAAACTCTCTAGGATATCCCGATCTTGTTTCACCCTAAGAATATTGAAAATTTTCTTGACAATGCATGCAAGTTTATCCTCACATAATATTTGTATTACTAATTCATATATAGAGTTATTTATTATAAGTCCTTGTATATATAGAGTAGGACGATATATTACAAATGATATAGATAAAATTATGCAGTGTTTCGAGAAACGCATATTACAAGGAATGAGACAAACTGAAGAAACTCTTTATATGTACATATATTGTTTACATAAAGATAAAAGCGACAAACCAGAGAAGTCTTAATTTGATTCTCCACTTGGATTAACTTTATTTTCACTTTTCCTCAATCCTTAAATAAGCTAGCTAAAACTCATGTTCCGACGTAAATGAAATATGTAACTATCACAACGTAAGAAAAAAGATTAACTAATTAAAAAGGTTTGATTAAGTAGTGTGGCATATGGTTTTTCAGCGTTAGAAGAAAAGACATCAATATCGCCAATGGATGACATTATGTAGTAAGAGGTTATGAGAGGATTGGGCCTCGAACAAGTTACTAAGTTCTGCGTAGAGCACTAACTACAAAAGAAACTAAATTAAGAATGATCTTAAAATCATGTACGGTACTGGCCTTGTTGGTGTTGGTTCTTGCACCATCTCAAGAAATCCAAAAAGATTCACATGTTTTACTTGTGAATGAATTAATAGTCAATATAATGGTCAAAAAATCAAATGGTCAAGTCGTAGCATTATGTTGTGATTTTATTTAATCGAAAATGTATTTAGTTGGAACCTGCACATATATATTCTCAGTTGTGCTAATACAATTGCGTTGTATACTTGTATGTGCGATCTACAAACTTTTTCAAGAATTGCTCGTTATTGAGGCTTTTCTGTGGTTGGTAGGGGTGATCTTTTAGTATAGAGATCATTTAAGGTATAATAAAAGAACCATTAGTTTTTTGATTTTACGAGGATGATGCAGGCCACATCCTTTTTCTTCTTCGGATGACCCAAATTATGAGAACAAAAACTAAAAGATATATTCATAGTGGTGTAAAAACCAAGAGCTATATGTTTTTTTTTTTTTTTTTTTTGTTAACTTAGAGAGTAAATCCCCAGACCTATGGAGGGGTCCGAGACTAATCTCTTTGGGGATTTACTATCAGTTTTATCCCACAGGTAGGGTCCCCCCAGGTATGCAAATGGGCCGTAAGCAATAGGCTCATACCCATGTGACCAAAAGGATAAAACTGAGTAATTCTGCGCTTGGGAAGAATCGATCCCTGGCCTAGATCAACATAGCGACTCTTCCACCAAGGCTAGAACCACTAGCCCACCACCTCATGGTTGAAAGATATGTTTATAAATGATGCACCATTTCACTTTTGGTATAGGGTTAGAACAATCAAAGTTAGTTTAATGAACGAATTTAAGAATTTACAATAAATAGATATATTAAAATTTGAAAGTTCGTTTATATAACTTGGTTCAAAATATAATATTTAATTTATGATTTTTTTTAATTATATGGAAAAAATAAAAGAAGAAAAGATGAGAAACTTAAATTGTTCTCTGAAAAAGGGAATCGAAGAGTAAGAGCAGCTTTACAAAGTCGAATATGCAAAAGAATGATTGAAATGCAAATGAGAAAAGTTGTCTTTAATTTTGAGCTATCATTCAACTCAACTACTTTTCTTTCTTTCTTTCTTTTTTTTCATCTCTTTTCTTTATGTGATTAGTAATATTAGGTAGATTAGATTCATGTGTACGAATATAGTTATTAATGGTATATTCAAAGATATATTTCTAATGTAATTCTACAAATCATTTATCATTTTTCTTTTCTTGAACTTTTATCCTCGTAAAGTGTCAATGGAATTAGATTGTGATGGTGATGCTCCTAGAAAATTATGGTGTTAATTAACCGTATCAAACATAATGGATATATCCATAAGATAAAGTTCATGAAAGACAAAGCAAGCACACTTTTTCTTGATACAATATGATTCAAATAAAAATTAAAGGAAATACCGTGGTTAATAAGAGAGTATTTTAATCTAAAGCATCTTTGATTCGAAAAATCATGACAAATTATAAGGATTTGTGTCTTTACATGTCCAATTGATTTTCAAAAAGATATGTCCCAAAACGTGAAAAGAATATCCAAAACAAAGATATTCATTTTTCCTCAAATTTCTACGTATAATATTTGAAACATACATGCATATAAGTAGACTTCGTAGAGTTAAGTCGGAATGTTTTTTTAGAATTATTTTTAATGATAAAAAGAGCACCTATTTTGAAAAAATTGCGATCGGATTTTTTTTTTTTGTGTTAATGGTAATTTGTAATTTTATCAATCTAAAGAAAAAGCAAACTTCTCTTTTACAGGTCCTTTTCTCTTTGTCGTTACTTTGTAAGGCATGATTAGGTGAAACTTCACTAATAATCATCTCGACACTTTACTTTGAAAGCATACGTTCTTACCACAAGTCCACAACATTAACGATATACATAATATCTATACCGTCAATGGTAACACTGGTGTCCCTTACGTAAAAAAAAAAGAAAACAATACCGTAAATGGTAATTGAAAAACTTCAATTAGCATAAAAAAAAACAATAATATTTTACATGGTATGAAATTTTTTGTTTATCGTATGGTATTTAATTATTAGATTAATAAAAAAATTCCATAATCATGATAGATTATCATATAATAAATGTTATATGGTCAGAATTTGTTTGGACTCTCTAACGCAGGGGGTTTGGCCGTTTGGGATGCTGGATCTTGATCTCTACTATCTTTGCCTCTCTGGTATAAAATTTAGACTCCTCTTGAACCAGATGGACCGAGATTATTTAGGCATAATTTCTCAACACTATGGTTGCAGGCTAGCATATATAAACCTCTTTAGAATGGGCTCTTCAACCTTAGCTAGCAAACAGGCTCTTATTTGTGCTTTAAGAAAGCATTTAAAAAAAAAAAATTCATCATCGGTTGAGAATACTAGTTGAATATTTTTTTAGGGCATTGTCCCTCATTTTCTTCGAGTTATATGGTGTTTATTTATTTCATTCTAGATCAAAATTAGGTGGACCAAAGACGAGCCAAATGGAAAAAGAAATGTATTCTTCTTTCTATTTCCAAAGAATAGGCTCCTAAGTCCCAAAATAATTGACATAATAATAAACGAAAAAATCAATACAGTTTTGTCTCATACATAAGGTATGTGGGCTACTATGGGCTGGTTCAATTAAGAGGTAAATTCTCTTTTACAAGGTACCAAAATAGCAACAAAAAGAAAAGAAAAATGTTGTGTTTCGAACATGGTTGTTTTATTATTTGGACTACCGATAGGGTGTTCAGTGTTAGATCAGTTTCGGCTTGGATTGTAAGTAACTAAGGATTTAGGGTCGCTCGGCAAAGAAATCACAACCAACCTAAACCATATCTTTATTGGTTCGGAGTTATTTCGACTATTTAAGTTTAACTTGGATAAATCGTTTTGGATTTAAAGTTTCTAACACCCATTTGCGAAAGTGAAATATAGTACAAATCAGAATGACGGTTTTCAATCTTTGAATTTAATCAGTTCGGTTTCCAAATTGTTTTCTGTTGTTTGGTTCGAGTCAAAGCGATTTATTTCTCTTTTCAACTCAACACTGGTACACAATGATCAACATAGATTCAAAACCAACCCGGTCTATTCTGATTAAATATGTCAATCCGATGATATTAACAAACCCAAAACAAAACAAAAACAAAAACAAAAAAAAGACATGAAAATTACAAATAGAGTTCGTTCGTTAACTAATTAGACATTAGTTCGGTAAAATCACAAATCACAAATCACATGTATACTTCCATACCTAGAAACTTGGAGGACTGACATAACGGACAAGAGCTAAGCTTCCTCTCACACTCCTTACACAGACACATATGCTTACATGGCAGCAACAACATACACACCTCTCTTACTCCACAAAACCTGCACATCATCATCGTCTTTGTGTTATTGTTGTTGTTGTTGTTGTTTCTTCCATTGAAGCAAGAAGCTGTGTCATCCACTTCGCTGTCTCCGCATCCTTCAATGCTGTCTCTTGGCCGACCTTGAGCTCTCTCAAGATTGTAGTTGAGGGCAGCGATCATGTTCTCGTTGTACTTTGCACGTTGTTGCCATGCCTCAGCTTCCATTGTCAGCTGCTCCATTCGCACCTCGAGTTCCTTGTTCTTTCGGTTTATTATCTCTAGTTCCTCGTCTTTCTCACGGAGTTTCTGGACAACTCTTTCCTCCATGAGTGACACCGTTTTATGTTGACCCCTCTGGATCTTGTCGAGTATAGCATGCCGTAACTGATCCCCCTGTCAAAGATACAGAGAGAAAAATAAACCAAATCAAATAGCTTCGACTAAAGAGAACAATGAGCTCATAAGAACATTAACCAAATGACAAGTTTATTTACCTGAATCTTGAGAAACCTATCGATATCTGCGTCCTGCCTCTGTAACTCCCGATCAATATCGTCTCCAACAAGGGCCAACAAAGCAGAGCCATCAGAAGAAGCAACACGAGCATTGTCAAGGGAAAGACCCAATCCGGTTGATACAGACCGAGCTTGCCAAAAATCAATCGAAGATATCTGAGAATTGTTCTCCAAAAAATCCTGTTCCTTAATTACCCTCTCACGTCTTGGCTCAAGACCAAGACCATAGTTCCACTCAAAGTCAGCTCCATTACCACCACCACCACCATCAGAACCATCAATTTGCACAACCGGTCCAGGTGCAAAACCAGCAACATGAACTATGTAAACAAACACAATAAAAAATCAAAACTTTACATTCCTAACAACCCAAATCTTTTAAGTCTAAGACTCAATACATAACAGATGGGAACTTACATGGAGGAATATATGGAGGATGCTGAGATTGATCATGGAGGTTTGCAGAGCTGTCAAACCCTAATTCCGGCGAAATCTGGTCGTCAATTCCGCAAAAGTCCCTTAAAAACAGAACAAGTTGGCTAAAATTAGGGTTTTTGATTCTTGAAAATTTACAGAAACAAAATTAGGGCTTTTTTTATATCACAGACACACCTGAGAAGACAAACAAAGGTGAAGAAGAGATTGTTACCTGAAATTCTTGGAATCTTGAAGGTGTGGATCTAAATGGTGAGGAAGAGCCATTGATGAACTTTTGTAGAGAAGAGAGAGAGAGAGAGAGAGAAGAGAAGAGAAGGCAACGGAGAAGGAGACGGAAATGGCTTCTGATTTTGGAAACTCTTTTAAGATTTTTATTTATGATCGGGTCCTTTATATTTTGCTTAATCTTTGTTTTTGACCATATAATTTTGTTAGTTTTATTATTTGTCCTTATATTCACGAAATTAAAGTTAAGCCCAATTTTGATTGACATGACATCTTTCTCAAAATAAGTAAAAAAATTGTTGTTTTATATGTTTGTTGTCTTTAACCTGATGAAATATGTTTACAGAGACACATATATCATATATGTGATGCGAGTAGAACTGTACCAATCATATTGTATGATAATGGTCTTGTTCTCTGAAGTGCTATGAAGAAGAACCAAATTTTTTGCTTAATGGTTTGAAATTTACTTAAATTTTTATACACTGTATGTTTCTTATGCAAATGTGTTTAGTAGTTCAATCTCAATCTTTATGCAGATCTAAAAACACTTGAAGATTTTGGCAAAAAAAAAATAAAACATGTCAAACTACGTCGTGTAAATACTAATTTATTCGACATCATTTGACATGTTTCCATCTTTATGTCACCTAGGTTAACATTTTGGTTATATAAAAGGATCTAACTACCAGTTTTTTTATGTCTTCATCATATCCGCCGTAATTTTTTTTTTTTTTTGCAAACATAGCAAAAACATATCCTAAGAAATGTTGGGATTTATTTAAACGCACCAATGAAGAAACTTCGAATTCGATTCAATTCTTTTGCAGAAGGTATGTGCTAATAAGCCTAGTTTAAGAGCATTAACATTCAAATGATTTAATTATTTGCATAATTTTTGGTTTTTTTTTTTTACCGAATACTCTTTTGATTATCTTATTATTTTGACTCATAAGTTTTCAATGAAAAGATTTTAAAAAAAAATCATCTAAATTTAATATTAAGAAGCTTTCAAAAAAAATGTTCATCACATAAACAATCCGAGTTCATCTTTAGTGTTGAAAATTTATTCGAGGCCTAAGACAATCTGATCAGAAAGATGATATATGAAATGTTCGGATCTAGATCCAATTATTTAATCTTTGAGAAACATGATATTCAGATCCGACTTGGATCTACTTTCAATTTATTTTCTTTATCTTTATATATATATATATATATATATTATAAATATAATTTATAACAATATTTCTCTTACCTTTCAAAAGATAAGAAAATTGTGATATTTTTAGTTATAACTCTGATAAATTTGTAATGTTTTAAAATGTTTTAAATAAGAATCTATAAAATTTAATGAAATTTTCTTTATAATTTATTTTTGGCTACAATTATATATATTTTTTAAATGGGACAATTATATTCAAATGTCTTTCAGATTTTTGTTTTTTTTTTTGTATTGTTTTCAATTTTATGGTAATGCCCTTATTGGTGTAGAATTTGGGATCTATAGACAGAAAAATTGTAATTAAATAAATTACCACTTTTTATATTAAAATTTTGTAATTTGGCATATATAGAAACAATTTTTTTGTAATTGAATAAATTGCCATAATAAAATGGGGGAAAAAATATATTTTGACTAGAAATTTATATAACATAATGGTAAAATCCAAAGATATATTTTTTTTGTTTGACTTGTATAACATGATTGTAGATTAATTAAGAAAACAAATCTTTAGAAGAGGGAAAAAAAATATAATCGCCATTAGGTGTGTTACATGAAAGTTAATAGATTCCGCATAGTTTAAAGATTCTATCTTAATTTAGTATATTATCATCCTATTATACAAGTCAAACAGAAAAATTACCTTTTTGTCATTTTATAATTTTACTAGAATTGGATCCGTGCTAGAGCACGGGTTAACATTTATTTTATTTATTTTGTAATTTTTATTTAAAGTGATATATATATGATTGTTTTATTTGTTTTAATTTTTTTTTTGCTCAAACACTATGCCATGAAATCATATCTTAAATATAACTTATGAAAATAACATCTATTTTATAAGATCTATTCTAGTAGATCTAGATTTTGAACCCCAGTACACTGCAGTTTAAGTTATTTGATAAAAATATTAATTTATGTTTGTTAATTTTATTTGATTTGTTTAGTTTTTAAAATTATATATTGTATTTTGATTGTTAATTATATGACTTAACCTACACTATACCGCATATTAATTATTTTGTTACAGTATTAATTAATCGATTTAATTAGATATGTCTATTAATCTAATATTCATATTGTTAACAAAATAATGAAATGATATTTTATCTATGTAGCACCGAATGAATGACATTTTAAGTTTCTATTAATATCTACTCAAACATGTCTAGCCATATAATCCGTCGTGTGATATTTTAATTCGTTGTACACCGCAAAAAAAAACTTCATAAAAATCTAACTATTTTTTTAAAATTTAAAATGTTTTAATAAAGTTTTTTTTTTTTAGAAATGGAACTACTTATAATATTTGAACTTCTTATAAAGTTTAAATATTATTAATATCTTAAACAGTTATAAAAATTAAATATTTTAATAATTGAAATATTAATAATCTTTAAAGTTTTTAAAAAGTTCACAAAATAATGAGATGATATTTTACCCGTGTAGTATCGAATTAATGACATTTTAATTTTCTATTAATATCAACTCAAACATGTCCTGCCATATAGCCCGTCATGTGATATTTTAATTCGTATATATTATTAAAATTTAAAATGTTTGAATAAATTTTATTATTTTAGAAATTGAAATATTTATAATATTTGAACTTTTTATAAAGTTTATAATTGAAATATTAATAATCTTTAAAATTTTAAAAAAGTTATACATTTGAATTTTTAAAGTTATTAAAAATTGAAATTCTTTAAAATAAAGAACCATAATAAAATGCATAAATTTTTTAATTTCAGTGCCTGATAATTCAAGGTTTCTGCTCATTCGTATTCAAAATCATTTTGGTCTCTTTTTTATCAATATGACTTTGAATCTTTGCCTAGTTTTCTTAGGTGATGTAGGGCATTTTGTATATTTTTTTTATTCATCAGTTAAGCAATATATTTATGTTTTAAAAAATTTAAATTACATCATATGCTGTAAAAATCATAAATTTTATTAACTAAATTTATTAGATAAAAAATTAAAATAATTTAAAATAAAATAAATGTGATAGAAGAATCACATATTTTTGTTTTAATTAGGTTGAGAGATTTCCTTATCTTTTAAATGGTACCTATAATTGATTTATATGTTACTATAATTAACTAAATCCATACTATCCTTACTTACCAAAAATCAGACTAACTCGTATATTATGATACACCTATGTCATAAGTTTATAACAAAAAAATCATAAATATATCTATTATATAGTCTACAAAAAAATGTCGTATACTTCTGTTTTATTATATAGGAGACTAGAATATGACCCGTGCTAGAACACATGTTGAAATTTCTTTTGTTTATTTTGTAATTTTTATTTAAAACATTGTGATGATTTTATTTGTTTTTAAAGTTTTTTTTTGGATAGAACACTATACCATGAAATCATATGATGAATATGACTTATGAAAATAATATCTATTTTGTAAGATATATTCTAGTAGATCTAGATTTTTATCCGCGGCATACAGCAAGTTAAGTTGTGTCATAAAAAAAAATTTTGTTTGTTAATTTTATTTGATTTGTTTAATGTTTAAAATTATATATTGTATTTTGATTGTTAATTCTATGACTTAACCCATAGTATACCGCATATTAATTTTAGGACTAAATATGTAACATATGTTTGTCAAAATCATCTTGACCGAGAAAGCCTACCAAACAACATTATTCCAAATTTTAATTTAATCTGAGAAACGATATTTCTTGAATTTTCAACTTGTGTGCTCTAGCAAAAATCATATTTCTTAGAATTCCTTATATTATAGTGACATATTATTTATCTGTGTTATAACAAATCAAATTAGAGTGTTTATAATTTTTAACTTTTTTTATCTACCATATATTTATGATATTCTTAAAAATATCAAATTAAACTATATTAAAATATTTCAATTTGGAGGTTTTATTTGTAGTTTTCAAAAATGTGGGGTGTTTTTTTTGTCAAAATTTCAAATATTAAAAGCCTAAAACTTTGTAATTTTTTTTCAAAAATAATTTGACATGGTGCAAAAGCACCTCTTGCACCACCCCATCGTCGGGCCTGAGTGTCCTACATCGAAGATAAAAATTCGCACAAGCGAACAGAAAAAGATGAAAAGATGTTGATGAAGAAGAGTAATCATTATATCATACCCATTGTAGGTGTTCTTGTAATAGTATTAATCTTATTAAGATAGGGCAAAATATTTTTTTTTAAAGTTAAATTAAGAAGCATAAGTTTGCAGTTTGCTTATCATAGGAAGCTAACACTAGTACTGAAATAGATGATCATACAAATCTGTTTTTAGGGATCTTTAGCTCACATAAGTGGTAATATATAGTGAGAATTCAAGATTTGTGTTTATGTATGTTGTCTAACATAAAGAAGAGGCAATTACACACATATCCTGCATTTAGCGATCTTTAGCTAACGTCTTTTATTATGTTTAAATCCTTGATCGACATGTTGTACATCGATAGTACTTCACGATGGTTAGCTTCGAAAATACCTAAATATAAAAGAACACAACGCAATCCCATCTTTAGTGTTATTATGTATAACAATATTAGTGTTACACTTAAAACGATTGAGCTTAGTAAAGATTTGGTTACAGAACAAAAAAATTGGTTAGAGTTGCTACATACTAGAAAAAAAAAACACAAGAACGTTTTGCTTTTCAACGTAGGTAATTTTGTTTCTGTAAAGATCCTCGTAACTTAGACTTAAGAATTAACATATTTAAAAAAAAAGAAACAAAAAAATAAATAAAATGTGATTTCCTCGTGTTCTTTTTTCCAGTGCAATCGTACACACAATAATAAAATTAATATATTTTCCACAGACAGATATAAACCACTCATGTAAATAAATTAAAGTAAAGGCCACCGACGATTCGATGCTTCTTCTCTCCTTCGGGCACCTCTACGTAGCTGCCCCAGACAACCCAAAATACTGCCCGTTGAGCTGTAAATCACGTTACACTATACGACATCGTTTTGCGCCGACTAATTTTTTTTTTTTTTTTTAAGTTCTCTCTCTTCAAACTGTAGTGACGGTGCAATTCTTGGTGATGGCTATATGCTTGTTAAGATTCTTGTGTTCGAAGTTGATGTCACACACGATCTTCTTGTAGAACTTTGGCTGCACTAACTTCCCCAACACGTAAGCTCGTGACCGAACAATGAAACTGAGCGTCATAGGCACCGGTGCTGGTGGTGCTGGCGGATCAGGAATAACAACAGGAGCTCCTTTCTTCTTCTTTGGTTTGGGTAGTGGAGCTGGAGGCGCCGGTGGGAGTAAAGTCGAACCACTTCCATATAATGGAATCTTCTCTCCTGTCACATGCACCACCACTGTACTGTGACTATTCCTTGACTGATAAAATTTCTTGATCTGCATTTCACAATCCAAAACCCACAACAGAAATCAGAACCCATATGGATTTAACCCATGTAAGTGTTGGTCTATTCGAACCGTAACATATAATCAATGGAATTGGAGAAAACTTACGGATCCAGAACCGATTTTGATTTGAGAGAAGCTAAGATCAATAGGAGTTGAAGTAACATGAACACCAAAGAATGTTCCAGTGTTTTTATACAACATTCTCAGAGTAGCGTTCATCGTGATCATATCAGTTCCTACCCCACCAGCATCTTGACCAGCTTGGACCTTAAGCGTCTCAAACGTTATACTCTGCAAAAAATTCCAAATCACCAAAAAACTCAATTACACACCCGCAATCACAAAAACTCAAACAGCTCAGCTCAGATCTAACAAATTTAGTATCTAAAGATGTGTTAAATTGGAGCAAGAAACACAAATCTGAATTCAACATTTCAAGATCTGAATCAACTCAAAAAAAAATAAAAGAAATGCTAAAATTGAAACTAACCTTGACAGTGATCTTAGGTTTCTGAGGTTTAGCAGCACCGTAAAGAATCAAAGAGAAGAGACCAAAGAGAATGAAGAAGCCAACGATGAAAGCCAAAACATAGCAGCGACGAGGAACACCACCGTCTCTATCACCATCATCTAACAAACCTTCTTCTTCAATCACAGCACACTCTTTCCACTGCTTCTCTCCGCCGTGACCTTTCCGTTTAGAGCCGTCGTTAGGGTTGACTTTTCTAGATCCGGGCTTTAAAGAGCCTGAGAATCGGCTAGAAGACGATTCGCGAGAGTGACGACCCATAGATGATTGAGAATGCGGCGGAGATCCCATCGGACTAAGCACCGGAGTTGAGTGAAACGAAGTCGCGGTTTTTTCTCCGTCGTGAGAGTCGCGTGACGGTGATTGGACATAGTAGACTGGTCTACGTGGAGATCTGGCTGGTGATGAAGCTGCGATGCTTGTTACCTCGGAATCAGTTTTGGCGTGCATTTTTTTTTCCGATTTGGGAAGATGGGAGGAGCACGACGAAGAAGCTTTGGTTGGTTCTTTGAGAAGTGGAGAAGAGAGGCAAAAAGAGGAAAGTGTAATGTAAACTCTAAGATGAGTCTGTTGTCAAAATGAGTGGGACTTTTGAAGGCTTTTGTTAATTTTTTTTTTTTTTTTTTTCTTTACCTAAACGCGTTCGTCATTATGTAATTATGCAATATATGATTAGTTTTTTAAATTGTTGACAATGACACAAATTTTTCTTAAAATTATAATTAATATTTGTTTTGACAATTGGCAGAAAACTCCACATAAAAATCAAATTTAGTCTGTAATACAGTGTTAATATAGAGTTTCAAAAAGTTATGAGAGATTCATTTTTTTTTAATAGTAATTCAAATATTTTAATTTATAATTTCTTGCAAATTGATGATAAATTTGTCAAAAAAAAAAAAAATTTTGAAATTTTTTCTACTAAACATATATTTCTCAACATAAAAATTATTATCCAAAAGATTTGTATTAGGCTAAAAACAAAATCTTTTTCCTTTTTCTATAAACTTTCATTTTTAGTTGCTTGACAATTAAGTTTTTCCTTTGTTTGTATATTTTATATTTTAGTGTGGTTAGTAATAAGAAAAAGAGATATGTATATGGAACTTTAGTAGATGTGTAAAAGAAGTCTTATCAACTTCGGTACCATTTACACAAAAATGTGAAGTTTACAAAATTTATTTTTATATAACTTCTCAACTGGTTATTCTGTGTTAATAAAAAACAAATGATATTTTAATCTTTGATACACGACATTAATTAAAAATTATATAAATTGTCGGTCATTGTTGAGATGGCAAAATCACAATGAGTCAGTCCGTTTATTGCAAATGGAGAGTTTCGGGTCTGTTTATTAAAACATTTGATATTTTCAAGTAGATTAATTCATGCATGCCATATAATTTTAAAAAATTTAGTTGTTGTGTAGCTTTCATACTTCATATGATCATGACTATTTGAATTAAAGAAACTAACTAAATTAAATCCAGTATATATATATGAATTACGAGGTTAAAATTATCGATTATTTTCTTTAATCTACCGACAAAAAAAAGTAAAAAACTAAATAATTATCTTGCTAAAAAGAAGAAAAAAAAATTTGAAGCACCGACAAACATAACAACCAAATCTGAAAAACATGACTGTACTGTAAGATGACTAAAATCATCCCATAAATAGTGTAATCATCCCATAATTAAACTTTACTGTCCATTCTTAAATTGGTTATAAGTTTATAACACTCTACATAAACAAATTAAAATTATCTTTTTTTGATACAATCTTTTAGATGTTTATACTATTATTAAACACTTGATAATTCATAGAAAGAGTATTCAAAACCTAAATAACATAAAGTCAAATATTTTTAATTTTTAATTAACAGTTAAGTTTGAATTTATTACTATTTGTTAGGGGCTAAAAGTAATTAATGACAAAGTGGGTTTCTAACTTAACTAATGGAGAGTTTCCATAGAAGACGCAGAAAACAAAGAGATTTTATTACATTTCTATGACAGTGGAAGGTAGAATACAGCCACTCTTCAGTTGGCGGTCCACAGTACTTTTTCTTTTCTTTTGTCCTTACAATTTTTTTTGCCCTATTTACCAAAATATATCATTTACCCATTGTCACGTTTCATCATGGACTGTTGTACAACATAAAGATCAATACAATACTCCCTCCTTTCTTTTTTACTTGATTTTCTAAACTAAATTATTTGTTTTAAAATACATGATTTTCTCACATATCAATATAAAATTAGTTATAGTTTATTGATTTTAACATTTTATATTATGCAGATTATTTTTTCATTGGTAGAATTGTGTGTAATTAGATATTAAATGATGTTTTGTTTAAAAAGAAGTAAAAATTAAATGATTCCATAGTTTGTGTGCATAACTCTAGAAAATCATTTATAAAAAAAATGGAGGGAGTAATATTTAGGAACAATTGGTCAGAAAATGTATAGCTAATGATACCAAATTCAACATTACCCCCAATGTAGACTGAATATCCAAATCCAGTATTGGATGTTTAGCGTTAGCGTGTTCATTTCATAGTACGAGATTTTGAAGAAATTTACAAATGTGCAGTTTTTGGGGGTTAATTTTCTAATATAACATGTTTTTATCCTAAAACATACAACTATAAAGGCACAACTGAAATTGCAATAAAATTAGGGTCCGAATGGTAACCGCGAATTTAGTAGTGCGGGACAAAAAATTTACTAGTGCGGTACGGTTCAACTGCGGTACATGCATGATAAATGTATTTGCGGGACAAGTGAGGTTATTCCAAAATAAACGGTACAAAATAATGTTTGATTGGTGAAAAAACAATAAGCGGTGCATAATACATATTATAGTTACACATTATAAACAAATATATTATATTAATATAATTATAAATGTAATTTTTTTTGTTTGTTAGTGAAATAGTATTTTCATTTTTATTTATAATTTATGAACTTTAAAAACCAAAGTTTTAATCATGTAAAATTTTGTTTATTAAATAATGAAGAAATACATCTTTTAGAAATAATTTCATTATAGAAGAAACTATAGTTTACTTGTAAAACTGTTAAATCTAGTTAAAATAGACAGAATCTTTAACAATTTAAATTCAAAAACCCATTTAGCATAAAGTAATTTATTAAAATCTTTGTTAATTTTTACTCTTTGCTGTCAAAAAAAAAAACATAAATCAGAATTTATTTTGTCTAGTGCGTAATTGCTAAAACCGCTGGATAAATATCCAGTTTAAAAAAACAACTGCGATCCTTTGATAAATACTCATCCTGAAAAACCGCAACAATGTTTTTTTTTCTTTTTAGAAAAACGTAAATAACCTATTATTTTGTGATTGGTGACCTGAACTGCTTTTTTTATAAAAAACTTTGAAAACCGCTTCTTACAGAGTCACCATTCACTGCCTTATTGCGATAAAGAACTCATAAAAACCGTTTATGACATTGTAAGAATATGAGAGAATAATAAAAAATAAGACAAATATATACAATTTCACCACAAATTGGGGGAAAAGTATTCCACGGGTAGGATCTCTCCAAGTTTACAAATGAGCCGTAAGCAATAGGCCCATACCCATATGGTTAAAAAGATAAAGCTGAACAATTTTGTGCTTGGAGAGAATCAATCCCTGGCCTAAACCAATAAGGCGACTCTTCCACCAAAGCTAGAACCACTAACCGACCATCTCGTGGTAAATTTACGTAGTTATTATGGTCAAGTTTATAGAAGTTTGAATAAGTTATATAACAAATCAAAGTCCTTGCGAGAAAATAGCTTAAGTCTATCTTTAAAATTTTAAAAGTAACGTATTTGATTAAAAACCTTCTAGACAATTTGTATAAGGGTTGTATTTTGTATTATTTTTTTGTTTGGTATGATTGATTTGCATTGTTTGTATATGAATGATAAAGTCGAAAATGGCTAATTAGAAAGAATTTTGTTTTCCTATAGAAAATCCATAAGTAAATGTTTTAGTCTAATTTTTATTTACTATTTGTATTTTAAACATATGTTTTCGGCTACTTTTAATATATGATATTATTTATATTTACAATATATATGTTACTAGATAAGGACCCGCCTGTTGTGCGGGTTTAAAGTTTTGTAAATAAAATAAACTTTAATAAAAATATATTAAAATTTATTGTACATTATTTATAAATTTTTTTTTTTATAATACACTGGTTTATATCCATATACAAATCTTTTATGTATGTTATATTGTATGTTACAAATATATATTTACCACCATCTAGAAAATGTTTATATGAACAAATTAAGCCAACTATTATCAAAAAAATATCTCTTTGAATTTATTTCGTACCCCTTCGCTCAATGAGAAAATGGGTCAGATTCTATAGGATCAAACCTATGGGACTTAAGAATGATGGAAGGGAATAAAATCAAAAAAGAAATCAAATAAAGAAAAGAGAGAGAAAATAAAGAA